>BSBN01001274.1:0-5778313 GCA_027924645.1 Cunninghamia lanceolata
CCATCAAAGCATAAAGGATATGGGAATGTTGACATATGTTGTAGTTGCAACTGCCCTAGGAGACATGTATGCAAAGTATGGAAGCATAGACAAGGCACATGAAATATTTGACATGATGCCTCAAAGAATGTTGTATCATGAATGCAATGGTTGCAAGATATGCACCAAATGGATTTAGAAACTTTCAAGAAATGTACAAAAGAAAATTTCAAGAAAATGCAATTGGCATGTGTAAAACCAAATTCCACAACCTTATCCAACATCCTCCTGCCTATGCCAAAATGGGATCTTCGAATAGGATGTGGATAGCCATCAAAGCATAAATAATATAGGAATTTTGTCACATGTTGTATTTGTAAATACCCTTGTAGACATGTATGCAAAGTGTGGAAGCATAGACAAGGTGTGTGAATAGTTTGACATTATGCCTCAAATAAATGCATAGTCTCATGGAATGCAATGATTGCAAGATATGCACAAAATAGGTTTTTTGAAAAGGATTTATAAACTTTCAAGCAAATGCAATTGGCACATGTAAAGCTAAATTCCTGTAATCATAATTGATCATCATATTATATTTAATGTAAATTGTCATATACGTTTAATATCATGAACATAACATATAGTCCTATATAAATCCATATAGGCATGTACAAACAAATCCATACAAGCATATACATAGGTATACATCGGTAACATTACAAAAGTATGTATACAAAGCCATCTAGGCATAGAAAAATATCCAAAATCTGATTTCCACAAAAACTGAGAGGGGGATGTGAAGCAGTTATCACAAAAACTTGAACAATTCTTCATTTAAACATCAATCACTTATCCACATATATTATGATTTAAAAATGAATGCATGAAATCAGAAACTTAAACACAGATGCAACATTATACACAAGAGACACCAGATTTTTACGTGGTAAAACCCCAAGGTGGGGAAACAACCATAGAGAGGATTAGCTCTCAAAAATATATCGTAATCTTTGAAAAATGATGTTCAGGCTTGGTCACCCCATGGGCCCAGAACATACTGGCTCGCTGCCATGAAGTATAGCTAGCTCTAGCAAGCTCACTACCTCAACCCTAAACCTAGAAAGATTATAATAAGGGTTGTTAAACCCTGAGGGGTGTTAACCCCAACTGGTGCTCACTACTAATCTCACTACCACGATCAACATCTTCTTCATGGCTGAGATTAATACATTGAAGTACAATGGGTCCTCTGCTCTGCCCTACTCTACCTGTCCACTTCCTTTCCTTATCTTCCCATCTTCGCACAAGGACATCTTTTCCATGACTCAACTACAGGTATTTATACACTTCATCAACCATGGAATGATAATCAAAGTTGGCATTATAATCATCAACCATTGGAACAATCTCCAAGGTTGGCATTACAAACATTTACAAAATAGGTCCTGACTTAATACAACATTATTCAAAGGGAATGAAGTAAAGATGTATGCAGATCATGCTACACCTTAGCTGGGACTCAACATGATCTTCCACACCACAACATGCCTCTAGAATATTTAAGGAATCTCTGCAATGTCTGGAGTTAACCAAGTCAGCTAAGACTGGTTACACGTTACACTATCTGGGAACAATCTTCAAACACAATCTCAATTCTTAATGCAACCAATGTCCAAGATAGGAACATGATTAGGAGACATCCACAAGCATGTTATAATCAACAGGAGCAACTGCACAAACCTAACCACTTTAGCCATAGGAATCTTCTCACCGAAATACATGAACTTCACTGTCCTTCAACTGACATAAAAGAAAGATAGCTTACAGACCACCAAAACATGAACCACTAGATTTGTAGGCACTTATCATCATCCAAACTTTCCTCTAGAACTACAGAGAAAAATACTTTATTGTGGAAGAATACAGAGCCAAATGCCTTTCTCCCTATCACTAGATAATAATCAAAGAAAGTAGGTTTTACTCTAGTGAATGCAACTCTCTCAATTCTTCATACCGGAGGCTCAAACTTAGGATTTAACATCTTTAGACATCCCTTTAAATAACTTCTAATCCACAGACCAAGATATTCAACTAGCAAGAAATGCGGAGCAATCGACTGGACTGTTCTTCAGCATACAACTCATAGTCTATACTGCACTTCACTGTAACTCATTTCTATCTCCGAAGGGGCCAATTTTCTCAATATCCCTCAACATACAAAAGCTTCTAAAAAAGTAATGGAATAGATTATAGTTGACACCTATGACAAAAAGGATATGTTGACATCAATGACAACACTGTTTAGGTACATACTTGCAACAATCTCCCCCTTTGTCATTGATGGCAACATATGATGTGGAAAACTGCAATAGCCATTAAGATAGGATTCTCTCCCTATCTCTTTACACATCTGCACTCTTTCTTTTTGAGTTTTTCACATGGCTTCTCTCCCCTTTGACATCAATGGCAAAGGGCACATGCTTGCAATCTGTTGCTTCTAAACCAAACTTTCTTCTAAACCCTTTCCATTTAACTACTCCCCCTTACTTGATGCTTTCTCTGACTGTAACTTTGGTCTTTCTCCATGAACTTCTTTCCTTCTTCAGTTATTCAGTTCTTGCTTTTATTGTACTATTTTCTTTGTCAGTAACACTGTAACACTTATTGCTCTTTATTAGAAAATCATGTTGTCACTATCTATCTGCATTCCCTGGGAGGTAGGCCTCATAATCCTCTTTGTCTTCAGCAACCATCTTTGATTTCTGCTTGCACTGCTACACCTTTTACTTTTTACTGGTTTGAATATTCCCTCTTAGTGACATACATCAGATAGTATTTAGTTCGCATTAGGACCTTCACATGCATATCTTGTTTTCTCAGAGCCTTAGACTTGATGACATCCAACTATGATATCCCATCTTTTATCAATTTTCATGACAAATTATGAGAATAATGCATTTTCATAGATCAACACTTGTCTATAGCTTTTCTCCTATAGCCTTCCCTGAACATCAATTATAGCTATAGTTCCCCATTAGTAGCTAAAACAATGTCTTCTTTACCTTGCCAAAATTTAGGACCTGTCAGCCTATCCCTTACGTGCATGTGTGACCAATTCATCTATCACATCATGACTCCCAATGTAGACCATATGAGACTCTAGAATTCATATCCAACATTCATCATGGACCTCTTAACATAGCATCAAAACTGCAGAACAAAATATACAACAGTGGAGAAGTGCAGACCCTTGTACTCTGGTGTTGCACACTGTCCTTGACTTAACTTTATTCATTAGGACTTGAACAATTCACAATGTGGACTTCCTGGAGAATATGTTCACCAGGTGTTTTATAAATAACATACTTGAACCACATATAACCTGATACCAATTTGACTATTGTATAAATGTGGAATGAAGAACTTTATATTGCAAATATTTTCAAGAGATTACAAATTTCAAATGTGTACTAACTGATAGGGATTATCACACATAAGATTCTCTACAAAATTTTTTGATTGTTTAGATCGCTCTAAGTTGCAGAATGAGAGCATACTCTTGTGAACCTAAGACTCTGCTTCTAATCTATTAGACTCTAAACTGGACTCTGAATACCTAACAATGAGCCTGAAGTTCTTATTTAAAGATGGTAGATCTCAAATAATACTAGACTATCCTTGAAATCCGACCATACAAAAGTGACACATAGCAACCATTGTAGAAGTGGATAGCTGTTAAGCAATCTAGTCCGTAAACATTTACAACAATGGGAAAAAGACAATCACTTTAAGTACACCATAAGCAAGGATGGCCTGCTTTACACACAAAAGCAGATATGGGGATTTGTTTTAATGACAGGGTTGTGGTCCTGTTGTTGGATCATAACGTGGTCAACGTCACGACATAGACAAACCCATGTGCTAGTCAATTCCAAAGATAGTTGGCGGTAGAAGATTACTAGGATTTGGTTTGAAGGCAATTTCTAATCATCATTTCTCTTTCTGAAAACATAGATTACAGGGTTATCTCTTTAGGAGATGCCAAATATAGTTCTATCCATGCTGCGATTATTGTTGGGAAGAGAGCAAGTCCCATTTCATCAATTATAGCTTTTGCAAACTAGTCATGAACTAAGGGATAGTATTCTACTCTAGGTAGATGATAACAATTTGGATTTGCCAAGTAATTCATCATTCCTACAGAAACAACCCATGAGAGATTTCCCTGAATATAATCAAAGAGTTCAATTAAATTTGGTGGAAGAACTCGGTTATCATAGCTAGCAAAGAAGTTTCAAAATCTTCAAATTTAGTTTGAAGAATGGTGATGCTATTCAAGAATCCATACTTAGTACATTTTAGCAAATTCCTTTTTGTCCTTCTATCCCAATTCATGGGTACTAAAGAAGTAAGACAAATATCAAAAAGAAACCATTCTTGATTGAGAAGGCTAACCGACTTCTTCTAACCCAAAATGTTCTAAAATCTTCTCATAATTTTCTAAAATTTGCTTCTCAAATCTTGAAGCCATTTATTAAGGAAATATACCTGGAGTAAGGGATCAATTATTTCAAGAGGTAATTGTGGTACAAGCATTCTGTTACCTTCTTCATCTACCATCTCAAATACCTTTGTTCCAATTCTCTGTAATGAAGTTTTACCAAGTTTAATCATCATAAAGCAAGTTCAACTATTGCTGACATTTCCCTGGTTAGGCTATCTGCCAAAGGATTATTTTCTCCTTGTATCCATTCGATGTCAAAATCATAACTCATGAAATCTAGATACCATCGTGCAATCCTTCCATGAGCCAAATATTTATTAGGTTTCTTCTTGAGCAAAGACCTCATGGGTTGGCTATCAGTTTTGATAATGAAATGTTGAGGTTTCAAGAAGATCTTAAATTTTTGAATCCCTTTTTTAACAACCAAAATTTCCTTTTCATATATGGTATACATGCATTCTGTGTCTGTAAATGTTCCTAACCTGTAACCACAGACTTGGATTTTTTGCATGGGAATTTCTTGCATCAGCACAGCACCCCAAACATCACCAACAGCATTAGTATAAAGAATCAAAAGACTAATCCTTATTAGGCATGTGCAATGTAGGCAAATGTTGACATTTTTCTTTAATTTTTTGAATAATTGTTGTCAACTCTTCTGTCCATTCTGCTGCTCCTTCCTTTAAATGGTTTTGTATTTTTTTCTTGTCTTTTGCCAAACCATTATAGAAAGGGGAGCCATAATTTAAACAACCAAAAATCTTTGTATTTGTTTCTTTCCTACTAACATGTCAGGAAATTTGTTGATATGCTTCAGAATGTGATTTTGCAATTTTACTTTTCCTTTTGACAAAACCAGACCAAGGAAATCAATTTCCTCTTGTCCTATGACCATCTTCTTTGTAGATAGCATATACCATGTTCCTTGATAGCTTTGTATAGTGACTCAAGATGATGTAAGTGATAAGAGGAATCTTCAGAGAAAACAATAATGTCATCTATATAAACAACACAAAATTCTTTTAAGGTCCTTAGAGCTTTGTCCATTCTTCTTTGAAAATATGTAGGAGCAATTTTTAAACCAAAAGGCATGACATTCCATTCATATAATCCTTGGGGTACTGAGAAACCTATTTTATACCTGTCATCCTCTTTTACCTTGACTTGCCAAAACCTTGACTTGGAATCAAATTTAGAGAAGATTCTTTTTGAGGTTGCTCTCATAATCAAATTAGTACTGAATGGAATTGGATAGTTAAATGGAAGAATAATATCATTCAGAGGCTTATAATTTATACAAATATTTTCTTACCTCTTTCTCTTTCTGCTCTTTTATTTACCAGAAGGATGGGAAATTGAATGGACTCTTTCTTTCTCTAATAAACTGGCCTTCAAGAAGTTCATTCAAGTGTTCATCCATTTCCTTTACTTCAGTGGGACTCATTAAGTAAGCTGGTTCAAAAGGAATTATAGACTAGCATTCTAGTTTCATCCTTACTTCACATTCTTCATGCTCTTTTGACCAGAATTGTAAAGGGTTCATGCTACAATAGTCTTTCTCAAACTTGGCTTTGACGGGCTCAAGAAGGAGTGGTGGATTTTGAATCTGAAGGCTAGTTGTCTCCTTTTTCTTGGCAAGATTGCTCTTCTTATTTTCAACTTATAGTTTATAATCTTAAGGGCAGATTTTTATTTGCCCATCTTCATGCCTGAGTGAGATCCCATGAGTTATTAACACAAAAGGTTCATATTTGGTTAGAAACACAAATCCTAACAAAACATCTCCTTGTAAAGAATTCATTTCAACAAAATCAGTCACAAATTTCTTTCCCTAGATTTTAATTGTGACATCTTGTGCATATCTTACCATCTGAATTTGTTCTCCATTAATGGCAATGCCTTAGGAAGGTCTGGTCTAGGTTTCTAGAATTCTAGAGGAATTGAATTTGTCTTAGCAAAACATCTAGAAGAGTCGGAATCAACAAAAGCATCCATGGGAATTTGCTTATATCTTGGAAAACAAAAATTTATACGGATATATGTGCAATTCTCAGCAAGATACATGGCATTTGTTGGTTTAGTTTCTCAGGGTCAAAGTCAAAGCTGCTACTTGTAGAATCCTTATCTGCTTGTAGAATCCTTAGTTGTTGCTTGTAGAATACTTATACATTGTCCTTGACTTCACTTTATTCATTAGGACTTAAACAATTCACAATGTGACTTCCTGGAGAATATGTTCACCAAGTGTTTTATAAATAACATACCTGAACCACATATAATGATTTCAACTGCAGAGGGCATACTAACCCAATCTTCATTACTTACTTTGCATATTGCATACTTAGTCTTTTTAGACTTCCAAACTAGAATCCTTTCAAGCAATCTGCCATATCATATCTTTGTGCCAAATCTTAGTACTGACTATCTAGCTGGGGGATTTAGAATTTTCAATATGGCTCCCCCTAAGGTCATAGTCCACAATTTACTTCCCGGAGGAAGTATCTGTTCCAGAGTCTGGTGCAGACTCATCTCTTGCTTTCATTTACTCCCTTCCTAACCCAAGCCTGTTCATCCCTTTTTCCACTGGTTTTCCCCAATTCGGATTGATTATCTTTCTTCATGTTCTTACTTCTGCAGAATTTGCAAAATGTCCAGGCTTGTTGCAATTGAAGCACATAGTATTTTTCTAACCATTGTTTCTTCCATTCATCCTTGACTGCATAGGTTGGCCTTATGCCCACAATCATTGCACGTATAGCAGTAGCCACTAAAATATTCAATTGTCTTATTTGTGCCATAGCCTTTTATCCCTTGACTTCTACACCCATTAGCCCTGTGTCCCATTTTATGGCAGGCATACCACCTAATAGAATTCTGACTCACTTTACTTCTACATTCAATAGCTTTATGACCAATTTATTGCATGTGAAACACTGATTAGAGAATGTTGGAACATTTTGATTCATCCTTATTCTATACCAAGTTGCCTTGTGGCCAAACCTGTTACATGAGTTACAATAACCTTTGAAAGATGGATACCTTTGAGCATTTGGTTGCCTGACTGATGGTCTTCTAGTCTATTTCTTTGATCCTAAATTTGTTTTCTTTTGTCCTTTTCCTCAGCATTTTCTTTTTGACCTACCCTGGAACCTTTATCTTTTTCAAGTCTCATGCTTTCTTTGCAATCAATAATTTTTTGACTTGCCATTAGTCTATCATATCTAGCCAGCACTCACACTAAATCAATCACATTGAGCCATGCATCCTTTAGATCAGCTTTCAAATTCACAACTTCCTCTTCAAGCTTTATGCAGTCCTTAGTTTTGTCTTTCAGACATTCCTCAATTTTTTATTTTTCTTCTGGTGCAGGAGCACCTAACCTGACAGCTGGTCTGGATGAGGCAGTTAGTAGTTTAGGTCTTGTTTGTGTTTCCAAGAAGGTCTGTTAGACCAATTGCATGTAATAATGTCACGCTGATCATGATAAGATCATGCTGACCGGGCTTTTGCTATTTTTAGGATAGTTAGTTATAACAGCTGTCATGATGTATGTTCGGTGGATCTCCCAGCCGCCTGGAGAGTTCCCAGCCGCTGGAGTCGGGTCAGTAGTACTCATAGGGAAATCTTTATAAGCATGGGATCGGTTGATTGTAAATCATCGATCAAACTTTGCGAGAGTGAGACAGAGCGAGAGGAACATCATATTGTAGTTGCATCTTTTGAAATCGAATAAAGTATTTCCTGTTTGTGTTCATCCTCTGTTGCATTCCATTGCTTGATCGATTGCTGTTTGAGAGGTTTTCATGGATATACTGATCCATTCCACCGGTTGACTCATCTGATCGGTGGATGGCAATGTACAGTAGGTTAGATTGTAGGTTGTTTTCTGTTTGCATGCAGGTGTGCAGGATCGCGGTCAAGAGATGTTGAAGACCCTAGCATCCTCATGTGCTAGGTCAAGTTGAGAAGTTTGAGTTGGAAGATCACCCTGAGACGGGATCGGGTCATCCCTGGAGGATCGGCGAAGGGAGATTTCGCTAAGTGAAGAAGTCGCAAAAACAGCATCATCAGGATATTTCTGCAAATATCCTGCAGTCGGGTTAGGCATCATCATTCGGGATAAGTGAAGGAGAGCATGATGTTTTCGAGTGCATGAAGTGCGAGTTCGTCGGGGTGATCATCAGCAGGAGGAGCCGAGGAGCGTATCGGCATCAGGATCATCATATTGGGAGTGCCAAACATCCGCATATCGCGAGTAGATGCGGGAGAGAAAGTTCAGATTTTTGACTAAGTATTGAGAAGGTCATCAGGATATTGGGTGACGTCATCGTCATCAGGATATGACGTCATCGTCATCAAGATATTGAGATATCCCCCCTATGCGAGTTCATCCTGCTGTCGTTAAGTATCGGCATCGGCAGAAAGTGTATTAGCGTCATCAGGAGGTTTCGAAGAGAACCGGATAAATTATATCATGATGCTGTTGCTTGTATCATCGGGTCAGTGGAGCGTCGAAGGCAAGTTGTTGAAGGTGATCGTCATCAGGATATTTGAACAACCGGATATTTGGATATCCTGCTGACGAAGGTGATATTGAATATCATGATGAAGACGTTAGAGTTCGGAGCCTGATGAACAGTGCAACCGGAGGATGTTTGCGCCCGCTGAACATCATGATGATGATGTTAGGAGGAAAGTGGAGGAGGTGAATAGTAGTCGGCAGGAGGATGATTGCGAGTGTCCGCAATATGATGATGCTGTTGGTTTTCGGAAACATGATGCTGACAGAGTAAAGCCGAAATATGATGATGTTGGTAGTTTTAGGGAATATGATGATGATGAGGTTGGTCTGCAGACATTCATGCTATATGCGAATGATATAGTGTGGATGCCTCTGCATCATAGTGGTATCAGAGCTCAGCAAAAGGTCTGGGCTGTTGTGTGTTGATTCTGTCACCGAAAGGGCAGAGGTAGAGATAGAGTTGATTGTGTTGTGTGTTGATTGAGAGGTTGACAAAATGCCTCCTAAAGGTAATGGTACTGCAAGGGAATTGCAGGAGATGAAGGAGAAACATGCTAGAGAGATGAGGAAGATGAAGGAGCTTGCTGAAGCACTTCAAGCCAGGCTGACAGCCCTGGAAAAGAACAAAAAGAGGGAAGTGGAAGACAGTGAGTCTGAAGAAGATGCAGATACTGTTGAAGAGTATGAAGAGGTAGCTGAAGATCTGGATGCTGAAGACCAGAGGTTGGCAAAACTGTTAAAGGCAGTACAGAGTGAAAAACCTAAGGTAAAGGTTGATGTTTCCAAGTATACTGGAAGCTTGAATGAAGATGAGTTGTTGGATTGGATTGCTGCACTAGATAATCACTTTGAATGTGAAGATGTTGCTGAGGATCAGAAGGTAAAGATTGCAAAGACCAAGTTAGGAGGTCATGCTTTGGTATGGTGGGATTATGTACAATCTGAGAGAAGGAAACAAGGGAAGTCTAAGATCACTTCATGGGATAAGATGGTAGCAAGGATCAAGGGGAAATTCTTGCCAAGGGATTATGAAATCCAGATGTTTAAGAAGCTGCAATTTTTAAAGCAGAAAGACAGGGATGTGAAATCATATACTGAGGAATTTTATCTGTTGAGTATGAGATCTGGTCATCATGAGAATGAGGTAGAAAAGGTGGCTAGGTACTTGGCTGGTTTGAGGTTTAACATACAGGATGAGTTAGTGTTAGCTAACCCTAAGAATGTGGAAGATTGTTACCAAATGGCAATCAGGATTGAAGAAAAGATGAATAGAGGACATGATAAGTCCATGAGAGGAAGAGGAAACAATAGGGGAAGAGGAACAGCCCCTGCACAAAAGCAAATCAATGAGAGTCAAGAAGACACTGGTAAAGGACAAGGACAGTCTGATTTCAGAGGTGGATGGAAAGGTAATAGAGGAAGATTTGGAGGTGGTAGAGGTTCTACTACATTTTCAGGAAAGTGTTACACCTGTGGAGAGTTTGGTCATCCATCTTTCAAATGTCCAGAAAACAAAGGTTCATCATCCAGAAATGATAGAACAAGTGACAAGAGAGTACAACTTGTGCAAGAAGAGAAAGAAGAAAGTGCACAGAGTTCAAACAGAGAACCTGATAATGTTGGATATCCAGAGAGTGGAGAATCACTGATGTTAAGGAGAATTAGTTTGCAGGCATCAAAGGATCTGATGCAAAGGAGAGCTCTCTTCAAAACCACATGCAAGAGCAAAGGTAAGGTATGTAAAGTTGTCATTGATACTGGTTCAACAGACAACATGGTATCTCAGGAAATGGTGGATAAACTGAAGCTGGAAAGGATTCCACATCCACACCCTTACAAGGCATCTTGGGTGAGTGATAAGCAATCACTTTTTGTCTCTGAACAGGCATATGTGGATTTCCAGATTGGACCATATCAGGATAGAATCTTGTGTGATATATTGCCTATGGAATGTTGTCACCTACTGCTAGGTAGACCATGGCAATTTGACAGAAGAGTACTGTATGATGGGTATGCTAATACCTACACCATCAAGAAGGATGGGAAGATTATTAAGTTGATGCCATTGCAGGCAAAAGCTGCAGTACAGAAGGCAGCTCAAATCATTTTAATGGGAAAGAAGGAGTTTGTGCAGATGCCTAGAGGAGCAGGCATGAAGGCAGTTCAGGACACTGCAGAGAAAGGAGTTGTTACAGACAACAAGCTGAAGAAAGTTTCAGTTGTGACTGACAGAGGTCAGCAGCAGGTGCAGAAACAGGTTTGTACACAGCAACCAGTTGAGAGGCATGACAAGGATGTTATCATAGTTGGGACTATTGTTTGTCCTATAAGAGTTGAAAGGAAGATAGACTTGAACATTTCAGCAGTTCAAGAGGTAGTTCAGCCAGAGGTTCTGGTCAGGCAACCTGACAAACATAGGGTATGTGAGAAGAAGGCCTACATCAACAGGCATGAGGATTTACTTGCCAGAAAGCAAGTTACAGTTCAGAAGTCTTGGAGCAGCCAAGAGTCAGCAGCAGATAAAGCTGGAACAGGTCAGGCTATTGACAAAGCAAAGTGTAGAGGTGGAGGACTTCCACATACTAAACTCATGGGACATGAGTTCTTTTCTGTTGGGGAGTATGGTGCAAGAGCACCTACCTGACAGCTGGTCTGGATGAGGCAGTTAGTAGTTTAGGTCTTGTTTGTGTTTCCAAGAAGGTCTGTTAGACCAATTGCATGTAATAATGTCACGCTGATCATGATAAGATCATGCTGACCGGGCTTTTGCTATTTTTAGATAGTTAGTTATAACAGCTGTCATGATGTATGTTCGGTGGGATCTCCCAGCCGCCTGGAGAGTTCCCAGCCGCTTGGAGTCGGGTCAGTAGTACTCATAGGGAAATCTTTATAAGCATGGGATCGGTTGATTGTAAATCATCGATCAGACTTTGCGAGAGTGAGACAGAGCGAGAGGAACATCATATTGTAGTTGCATCTTTTGAAATCGAATAAAGTATTCCTGTTTGTGTTCATCCTCTGTTGCATTCCATTGCTTGATCGATTGCTGGTTTGAGAGGTTTTCATGGATATACTGATCCATTCCACCGGTTGACTCATCTGATCGGTGGGATGGCAATGTACAGTAGGTTAGATTGTAGGTTGTTTTCTGTTTGCATGCAGGTGTGCAGGATCGCGGTCAAGAGATGTTGAAGACCCTAGCATCCTCATGTGCTAGGTCAAGTTGAGAAGTTTGAGTTGGAAGATCACCCTGAGACGGGATCGGGTCATCCCTGGAGGATCGGCGAAGGGAGATTTCGCTAAGTGAAGAAGTTCGTGAAAACAGCATCATCAGGATATTTCTGCAAATATCCTGCAGTCGGGTTAGGCATCATCATCCAGATAAGTGAAGGAGAGCATGATGTTTTCGAGTGCATGAAGTGCGAGTTCGTCGGGGTGATCATCAGCAGGAGGAGCCGAGGAGCGTATCGGCATCAGGATCATCATATTGGGAGTGCCAAACATCCGCATATCGCGAGTAGATGCGGGAGAGAAAGTTCAGATTTTTGACTAAGTATTGAGAAGGTCATCAGGATATTGGGTGACGTCATCGTCATCAGGATATGACGTCATCGTCATCAGGATATTGAGATATCCCCCCTATGCGAGTTCATCCTGCTGTCGTTAAGTATCGGCATCGGCAGAAAGTGTATTAGCGTCATCAGGAGGTTTCGAAGAGAACCGGATAAATTATATCATGATGCTGTTGCTTGTATCATCGGGCAGTGGAGCGTCGAAGGCAAGTTGTTGAAGGTGATCGTCATCAGGATATTTGAACAACCGGATATTTGGATATCCTGCTGACGAAGGTGATATTGAATATCATGATGAAGACGTTAGAGTTCGGAGCCTGATGAACAGTGCAACCGGAGGATGTTTGCGCCCGCTGAACATCATGATGATGATGTTAGGAGGAAAGCGGAGGAGGTGAATAGTAGTCGGCAGGAGGATGATTGCGAGTGTCCGCAATATGATGATGCTGTTGGTTTTCGGAAACATGATGCTGACAGAGTAAAGCCGAAATATGATGATGTTGGTAGTTTTAGGGAATATGATGATGATGAGGTTGGTCTGCAGACATTCATGCTATATGCGAATGATATAGTGTGGATGCCTCTGCATCATCTTCATTGTCCTCTTTTAGTTTTTGTTGAAGTTACCTGATTTGCTTTCTCAATTCTTTGATGTAATCATTTGCTTCCATTATATTTCCCTTTAAATCCATATTTTCTTCTTTTGATTTCTCAAGATTTTCAAGTGCAGTTTTGGAACTGTTATTGTCAATACTAGAAATCAAGCATAGATTCATTTGATTCACAATAGCTCTGTGTCCTTCCACATCACACTTTGTTTTGTCACTAATGGCCTGGGAACCTTCTTGTTCTTCATTTTGTAGATCCTCATTGATTGAGAGTACTTTTGAATGTTCTCATTTACTTTGACATTTGTACTTTCAATGATCTTTCCTAATCTATTATTGTAACAGAGCTAAGCTCTAGCCTAGGATGAAGAACCAAGAAAAATGCCTTCCTCATACTTAGCATTATCTTTTTCAATTTTAATGAGACATTTGCTTCCAAATATTTTGAAATATCTCACAGTGTGTATTGATCCATACCGCAACTCAAAGGGAGTCTTTACTTCTTTGGTTTTTACCTGGACTCTATTTAATGTATAGACAGTGGTTTGAATTGCCTCCTTCCAAAATGTATCTAGCAGATTTGCTTCTTCCATCATTAATTTTGTAGTTTCCTAAATAGTTATACTTGCTTCTTCCATTATCTTATTTCTTGCAAAGAGTTGTTTTTCTATCCCATAGGTTTCACAAAACATATTGAAATCGTTGGAGGTGAGCTATTCTTCTTTGCCAATTCTCAGACTTTTGATTTTCATGCTTAGCTCATTTTCAACCGTTTCTTTAAAAACTTTGAGTGCATCTAGAATCTCTGATTTATCCTTTAAAAAACTAACCCAAGTCATTCTAGAAAAATCATCAATAAAAAACATAAAGTACCTACCATCATGGAGGCTTGGTATTCTTGTAGGACCACCAAAGCTTGTATGAATCAATTCCAATCATCCCATTGAAGATCTTTCTTTATCCTACAATATTTTTCTTGACAATCTTTGACATTTCCTGCAAGTGATGTTGTTTGAGTAATCAATTTCTGGTAGGTCCTTCACAATTTGAACTAAGCTTGTTTTTATTAAATCATCAAAATTTGTATGACAAAGTCTTTTATGCCATACCCAGCTTTTATTGGTCTGAGATGTGAACCCAAGAAAGTCACTTCTTCTGAGATGATAGAGATTAGCATCTATTCTTTTCCTAATTGCTATTGTAGCTCTAGACTTTTCTTTGATTTCAAGGGAATCATTGTTAAACACAAAGTTAAAACCCTTTTTGCATAACTGTCCAATGCTTAAAAGATTTTGTTTCAATTTTTTTACATAAAGAACATCTTCAAAAATTTGTCTGTTGCCAAAATTTATTGACCCTATTCCACATATTTCAACAATGTAGTCATCTCCAAACATAACTAGCCCTTCATCGCATCCTTTTAGACTTACAAACTTACTCTTGTCACCAGTCATATGGTTTGAGCAGCTACTATCAATAACCCAACAGTTTTCACTTCGAGACATGACTTCATGACTAGTGCATACTTCATAACATATTTAATGAATTACTTCCTTGGACAATTTTTCATTACTTGTTGATGAGCATTCAGGTATAATGATAAGTATCTATTTTCCTTTTGACTCCATTTAGGATCTCCTTTGAGTTGTTAGACTCTTTCTAAAGGAACTTGGCTCTGATACCAATTGTTGAAATGTGCAAGACAACTGAGAGGGGGGGAGTGAATTAGTTGTCACAAAACTTGAACAATTCTTCATTTAAACATCAATCACTTATCCACATATATTATGATTTAACAATGAATGCATGAAATTAGAAACTTAAACACAGATGCAACATTAAACACAAGAGACACCAGATTTCTACATGGAAAACCCCAAGGTTGGCAAAAACCACGGAGAGAATTAGCTCTCAAAATATATCGTAATCTCTGAAAAATGATGTTTAGGCTTGGTCACCCCACGGGCCCAAAACATACTGGCTCACTACCATGAAGTATAGCTAGCTCTAGAAAGCTCACTACCTCAACCCTAAACCTAGAAAGATTACAAAAAGGGTTGTTAAACCCTGAGGGCTGTTAAACCCTAATGGCAGCTCACTATCAAGCTCACTACCATGATCAACACATTCTTCATGTCTGATATTAATACATTGAAGTACAATGGGTCCTCTACTCTGCTTATCCACTTCCTTTCCTTATCTTGTCATCTTCACACAAGGACATCTTTTCCACAACTCAACTACAAGTATTTATACACTTCATCAACCTTGGAATGATCATCAAGGTCGGCATTACAATCATCAACCATTGGAACAATCTCCAAGGTCAGCATTACAAACATTTACAAAATAGGTCCTGACTTAATACAACATTATGCAAAGGGAATGAAGTAAAGATGTATGCGGATCATACCACGCCTTAGATGGGACTCAAACATGATCTTCCATGCCACAACACACTTCCGCAATCTTCAAGGAATCTCCGCAATGTCTGGAGTTAACCAAGTCGGCTAAGACTGGTTACACGTTACACTATTTGGGAACAATCTTCAAACACAATCTCAATTCCTTAACATGGACCAATGCCAAGATAGGAACATAATTTGGAGACATCCACAAGCACATTATAATCATCAGGAGCAACTGCATGAACCTTAACCACTTTATCCATAGGAATCTTCTCACCGGAACACATGAACTTCATTGTCTTCAACTGACATAAAAGAAAGATAGCTTGCGGACCACCAAAACATGAACCACTGCATTTGTAGCCACTTGTCATCATCCTAGACTTTCCTCTAGAACCGCAGAGAAAAATACTTTATTGCGGAGGAATGCGGAGCCAAATGCTTTCACCCTGTCACCAGATAATAATCAGAGAAAGCAAGTTTTACTCTGGTGAATGCAACTCTCTCAGTTCTTCATACCGAAGACTCAAACTAAGGATTTAGGATCTTCAGACATCCCTTTAAATAACTTCCAATCCATAGACCAAGATATTCAACCAGCAAGAAATGTGGAGTAATCTACCAGACTATTCTTTAGCATACAACTCACTGTCTATATTGCACTGTAACTCACTTGTATCTTCCAAAGGGGCCAATTTTCTCAATATCCTCAACATACAAAGCTTCTAAACAAGTAATGGAATAGAACATAGTTGACACCAATGACAACAAGGATATGTTGACATCAATGACAACACCGAGTAGGCACATACTTGCAATAGTTTGTATATAAATCCATATAGGCATGTACAGACAAATCCATACAAGCATATACAAAGATATACATTGGTAACATACAAAAGTATCTATACAAAGCCATCTAGGCATACAAAAATACCCCAAAATCTAATTTCCTATGAACTTCTATCAAATAATTGGTGGCCCTTGCTTGGCCATGAAGATGGAGAGTCAATCAGTGACTCGTCCTCTCTCTCCTATTGACTAGACCACCTCGACAGAGATTTTTGAAGCTCCACCTTATAATAAAATCAAACAATATCCACATTAATCTAGAAAACATGAAATATATAACATGGCATATGTAATCAATCACTTACCACTAGTTGATAATCCCTCTCGATCATTTTTTGTCTCTCTTCGTCCATAGCTGGACAAGTTGGGGTTGTGACCTCCTGTGAGAACAATAAACAAGAAAAATAGAGTAAACATGAATATCATTTATGTACATTAAATTACATGAGGTAAAAAAAGAAATACAAAATGGCATTTACATGTTATTGGATCATACCTTGGTCAAAGGATTTGTAATCAAAATAGTTGCAACAATGCCCACCTCTGCTAACTGACAAAGATGAGGAGTCTCCATATTCAACATATGAAAATAGAGTTCAAGGTTATTTGACCAAAATAGATACATAACATTATTTAAATGCATAATGATTACAAATGGTAAAATTTACCTCTGTGAAAGTGGTTCTGTGTCTAGGGGACTAAGGTAATCATCGTGGTGGTGGTGAAGCTCCTTGTTTATTATCAAATTGTCACTAAATAATATTGCCATTGATATATGTACTATATTTGTGATCATGTGATAAATTGCATACCTGTTGACTCGACCTCCTCTCATATCCTTGTACTAGATGGCTAACAGATGCAAGATGAAGACTTTGACCCTAGAATTTCATAGTGCAGACTATTACATACATTAATTTTAACTTATAATATAGATAGTCATATAATTAATCACAAATTTCAAATACAAATATATTAAATCAAGGTGAACCTTGTAAAAAATTACGTGGGACTCAATACCAAATGTGTGTTGTAAGAGGTTGTATGTGAGAACAATATTATCCAATATAGATGTGTCCATCACTAGTTGTTGCCACTGCATTGCAGCGTCCTGGCGAGAGTCTTGGGTCCCATAGTCACACAAGTTCCCACATGAACTGTGAATATGTGGGGACAAATGACGCCTACTTCTCTCACCCTCATTGACTTGGGTAAGATCATCGCCATGATCTGCTAGAGACTGGATGAGAGAACTCAATGAATGCAGTGTCTCCACCTCAACACTTTCCTTCAAAGTTGAAGGGAATGAGACATGGGTTGGCCTCATGAGGGGTCTACGTATGTGGTTTTGGTCTTGATGTGCCCTTGTCTATCTTGGACAAAACCACTACCTCTACCCTGGAACTCTCAAATGTCAAAGTAATTAGGAATCTCCTTGAGGACGAACTCACAATAGAGTTTCCTCAAGAAATATGTTGGCACCTCATTGTTATTACAAGGATGATCATCAAAGACCATGTACCATCTATCCTAAAACTTTTGGGATATATCTTCATTCACACACCAATGAATCACAAACCATTTGCAAGTCTCTTCTAGTGTTTGGCTAGTTTTAGGATTGATAAAATGTGAACATACTTGAGATTTTGTAATATTTTTGTCCTTCAATTGTTTGTAAGACAATTTGTTAGCATAGTATTGTCGATTCCTATCCCTATAGTTATTCCATTTAGTGATTTGTTTTGTCACTAATTCAATGTGAGAAACAATGACCTCTAATGACTTGACAAGGGCTCTCCTACAACTGGTGCTTGCATTTGGACTACTTAACATTTCAATTAGAGTTTTAAGATGTTTTTTTGTTTTCTTCAATTTTCCCTAAATAGTTTTCTTATGTGTCCATTTCATGGTGAGGACATGAAGGTGGGGGGTTTTGATGGTTTTAGGGGTTGTTTTGACACTCTGTTGGATTAGGGTTTTGTGGTGCCTCATTCACTGAAAATTCAACATAAAAATCCAATCAAAATTTGCAAAATTAAAAATTTCTTTTCAAATTCACAAAAAATAATCAAACCCTACCTTGTTCAGCTACTACACCCTCTACACTTTGTTGACGACATCCTTAGGAGCAGGATTGGTGAGATGGCATGGTGAAAATATTGATTGGACTTAGAAATTACTTGAACCCTTCTTCTTATAACATGCTCGCACTATGAAAGCTAAAACTTGCTTGCCAAAACTCCAAATGAGCTGCGGGCATTCTAAATTGGGTTTTATTTTGAGTTTTGCAAAAGTAAAAAGCAATCATGTTATAACGCGCTCACATTATAATGTGCTCACATTTTAGGTTTGGTAATACCAAGCCATAATGCAATCACGTTATGACTTGTACGGGACCAAAAAGTCATGTGGTGACTTTTTGGTTCCTCATCTCTTTGCACATACCCTTTTATTGTCTTCTAGTAGCATACTAGATCTATCATTAACTAAATTTACAAATATTATCAAAAGCATATTATTGGAGGTGTTGGTGTTCCCCACTGATTGTCTAAGTTTCCCTAAAAAGTAGCTGTCTTTTATCCACAGGATCCTCAAGTTAGTGGCCAACGAACAGGAGACTGGATCTCTATCTCCTCTACACTTTAGGTTTTGCCACACCTAGGGGGTATTCCTTTGTTCACAACCAAAAGATTTATCTTTGACGACCTCAGGCATATTGCTCTCATGTATGCACCAAGAATTGTAAGATTAACCCTAGACTGACAATGTTCTTGGATTACCTCCATTGGTTAAATCTGAGAACATGCAGCACCTAAACTAAAACAAAATAAAACATAAAATGGTTTGTACGATTTGTCTTTTAAATTGTTGGATTTCCTGGACCTTTGGGTAAACAAATTCCAGATCGATGCTTTATCTAGGCAATAGAGTTAGACTCAACAATGTAAATGTTTCCTTATGACAATAAAAACTCATAACCAGAGGACTGAGAACAATGAAATTACTATCTTATAGTAGTTTGTCCAAGAAAGAGAATCATCTATGACCATATGCTTCACTAATCCCTTGATATTACACATTTTCCTCCATGTCTAATCTAAAGAAAATTTAATGTACTCCTTGAATAGATGCAGAAAATCAAACATGCAACATAGCAAATGTATATTGAAGAACTCAAAAACCCTTAGCAACTTTATTCAAAAGAAAAATGCTAATACCCAAGGAGACAGTTATAAATAATCCACACAGAATGTGTTACTCATATAACTCAACCTGGAAAGAAAGTTATCATTCAAATATTATTCCTTTACACATCAAAATATACCTCTGCAACCCAAAATCTAGTCACCTTATCCTACAGAAAACTACTTCCCAAAAATGTGAACACCTTACATCCAAAGCCCAGAATAATCCCCTTAGAATGGCCATGAATTCCCTCTTAAATGTGTAACAAGCATCTAGCTGCTTACATTCTGACAAACTTTTAATGAAACAATCGAGATCCTTACAGTTTTTTTATGAAACAAGCATATCCTCAATTAAGAGAGTAGTTTAAGCAGTCAGATTTCTTGGTGAAATCCCATTGATAAAACAACTTAGACCTCATTTGAATGAGCAAATTTGATGTCTTAGCCTCGGTCGCATTGAAGCGTCATTAACTACAGAATGGAGGTGCGCGAGAATGGAACCAACAGACAGCTGCTTCAAGCTTAAACCTCAGCCATAGATTTAGGCTTCCTTATGAAATCTACAATCACCATCCTACAGCTAAGTTTCAAAATCTAGGCATCCTTCATTGAAAAGTCTTCAGCAAATAGAGATGAGCCATGTTGAATGTACTTCCTTCATTGACTCTCTTGCCTTTTGTCTGATGTGGACATGTGGCACCATTTCATGGTGTCACAGCCAGAAATGGCCCACCATCAACTTGCTCTATGCGGGTGTGACAAAGCCTCCACGTAAGCCTCCACTCCATAGCCTTCCATCTCTTCCTCGAAATATGGCCACGTGTCACCATTTCACGACCGTGTGGTGAACCTTTGCCTCTGACAGGATCCCTCTGCACGCCTGTGATACCATCAGGTTTTGCCCCTTCTACAGATCATTTCTTGTTTAGACACCTGGCAACAAATAATTCCTTAGCTCTAGGTCTTCAATTTAATGGCTATTGTATACACCTAAACATGACATGACTCCTAGCTAAATAAATATTTTAAATATTTATTTCATCTTTAATTCCTCCATCAATAAATGAACAAAGCAATTTATTTATCTGATTCACATTTTTCCACAAAATTAAATAAAATCATTTATTTAATTAAAACCTTCATATTCCTCCAAATTAAATAAATTCATTTATTTAATTAAATCCTCCAAGTTCTTCTAAATTAAATAATATCAAATTATTTAATTAGATCCTCCAAGGCAGTCTAAATTAAATAATACCAAATTATTTAATTATTTCTTCTGATTCTCTATATTTAAATAAATCCAAATATTTATTTAAATTATCTATTTCCTCCATAATTGAATTAATACCAAAAATAATTCAATTAATCCACATGCACATGTAATTAAATATTCTAATATTTAATTAGCATTTATCCTCACACACATGTCTTATTTATCCTCCACTTTAAATCAGTTAACTAATCAATCAATTCGCTTAACTGATTAGTCTATTTTATTAACTGATCAGTCCACTCAGTTAAATCCTCAATCTATTTATGTTAACTCCTCTGGTGCATGATAGACCAAGACACTTGTCCTCTTCCTATTTGTGCACATCCTCTCAAGTTTCCTTAACCGTTGATCTTCTCTCTCTCAAACCTATAAATACAACCCATATTCCTCCATTTCAATCATCCAAGCTTTTAGTAAACTTACTCTGCAAAATTCACAGTGTGCCTTTGGCACCCAACACCATATCCATAGCTTGCGATCACCATTTTTATTGTATTAAAGATCCTCTTCATTACAAGAACTATTATAGTCATTTCTCTCTTGTCATCTTGAAGAAAAATGCAAGGAAGTGCGCTTTCTAAGGGCTTCATTCACACAAAAGATCAATTTGAGATTAGGTGACCAATGGAAGATGCGAAGTAATAAGGTTTGCAAGGTATTGTTCTTTGTGTTTGAATCTTGATTATTGCAATTTCTATTGAGTTATTGGGTTATTATTAATTATTGATACTATCTTCACATTTTACCGTAACATTTCTGGCACCCACTGTGGGGCCTTGCCCTAATTTAACCTCAAAATTGAGTTTTTGTGTGTTAGGTTCCCTACACAGGAAGTTTCTGTGCATTTACTCATTGGGAACACACATATGTTCTCTGAAGTGACGCATCTGTTCAATCAGTGTATATACTCACTGAATCAGTGCATCTATCCTTTGAATCAACATATTTGTTCATATTTTGCATATATTCTCTGTAACTGTGCATCTATTCTTTCTTTCAGCGCATGTATTCTTTGTAACTGCACATATACCAGATCTATGCATCTGTGCTTTGTATCTACACATATATCTTTCGTAACTACACATTTGTTCTGATAGGGTCGTTGAGTTATTTCTTGTGATTTTTCGTTAACGCTAAACATCTCTCGCAGGAATACTCTCAAATCTTTCTACAGGTTAAGAGTTGGTTAGTCATATAGCTACATCATTAACTTATATTTAGATCTAATTAGCAAGGAAAGTAATTGGATTGTTCATGCAAATCTTATCTAGATCTAAATAGGAAGGCTGTAGTTTGAACTTGTTGCATCAACAACTAAAACATAGTCCCAACTAGGAGGATCTAAAATCAAACAATTGCTTTCTATTTGCTTCTTTCAAAGTTAACAAATCTTGTGTGTGCCCAAATAGCATAACTCATTTTATTTTTTTCTTTTAAATAGGAGTAAAGAACCATTGTTCTCTGTGTTTTCAGAATGATATTAGGCCTATGCCCTCCCCTTTCTTGGGTGACCAGAATGCCAAACCTATCATTTTGCATGTTTAACCTTTAGAGAGGCCTACCCTTGGATATCCTTTTGTCCAAGTGGGAATGACCTTAAGTGGTAACAAGCTAAAGCCAAGCTCTGCCTAACCACTATAAATAAATTGTGCTTGAGGCGAAAGTTTCATGCAACAAGTGCTGATCAATTATACCAATAGCCAACCTCCCCCAAAACCCTCCAAGGTGCAACCCTTGAAGGCTGGGAGACTCCATAATGGAGAGTAGCATTGCCGCACGTATAACCACTTGAACAATTGTCCTTACTACTTATCCATTGTTTTAGAAGCCAAAATCCCCTATAAAATGGTGCCAGAAAGAACGATTATCATCTTCCTAAGACGACTCACGTTCTTACGATTCAATAGTAGAGATAACAGGGAAATCCTAAGGTTTGCGAGCCTTGGGAACCTAGAACTTGGTGTACCAGAGAAGTTTGTGCACTTGTAAGGGGGAGCTCATGTCCCAAGTTCCTAAGTTATCCACTTTGAATAGCATAGCCGGTGTAAAAACCAAGTGAGAATTTGGTTTATATTGCCCTTGCTATCCTAGGATTTGTACTTATTTTTAGTCAAAAAAGTCAAAAATCTTTTTAAAAAATTAAAAATCATGAAAATATTCTTTGTGTTTGTTGTGTCTTTCTTGCCATAGTTGAAAAATCAAACCAAAGAAACCAACTTTCAGCCAAAGAAAACCAAAAACATTAAAAAATCAATCAAAACTCAACCAAAAACACAGAGCTGCACATTTATTCATTCCTGTTGTGCATTTGTTTAAACTTGTTGCGCATCTATCCTTTGCTATGCATCCATTCAATTCTACTGCGCATACATTTTTCACTAGTACTGCACATTTATCCTCTATTCTGGCACTTTTACATTTCACCAGTCTTGTGCATTTACTCTCTGTTGCTACACATTTACCCTCTGTTCCTGTACATTTGGTTTTGCGCATCTATCATAGTGAGCTATTTTGTACATTTGATGAGAAAAACAATTATCTTTTCGAGCACCCATTTCAGCCTTGTTCTAGTTTCCCAAATCAGATTAACCATGCAAGTCACTTATCCTGTCCATTTCCACAACATAGCCACTTTTCCAACACTCACCTCGTCCAAAACTTCCCCCAACTGATTCAAAGTATCCAAACCAGGTTAAAACAAGATAATTTTAGATCATACTAGTCTCAAACAATCACTAGTAAAGTCTCCACTAATAGGATACATCATCCTTCTCTCTCGAAACTTTCACTAGTTGTGTGGGTGCAAAGCTAGTCCCTATCAAACAATTAGATTCCTAACATCCTTATTTGTGGCTATCATTTTGTATCGACTGATTTATTTGACACTGTTGATCCAAGGAAACCCTTGTCAAAATCCTATCACCACAAGTATCCCCTTCACTACAACCTCCAAGCACATCTTGTCAAAACACCCAATCTCACTCCACCCCATCCCAAGTCACGTTGTGTGGTCCTAACTAGATCCCAAAAACAAAAACAACTTGAAATTGTGATAAGTAAAAAATCAGGTTGATAAGATCAAGCATAGCCATGAAAACCTAACCCTACCATCATCAAAGAATCTAATCTAAATGAAATCAAAAGTAATGCAATTCAAGCACAACATCACCTAGATTGTGCGATTCCTTATTTATGATATGGATTGCTTCTTCAACAATGAACAATTATGAAGATAAAAACTACCATGATGGATGTTAAATGATAAAAGCTCAATGGATGCTATGAATGCTCAAATGCTCAATATGCTCAGGATGATAATGTAGATGCTATATGAATGCTAGATTGTGTGAGGTATGGAATGAGAGGGTGTTTATATAGAACTCAACCAAAATCAATCAACGATGGAGATTCGGTGGCTATGTGAATGGCTAAGATTGAAAGATTGGCATAGGTGAGTGTAAAGATGACAAGTGGCAGGAAGATAGGGCTCATGTGTGCTTGTGTACATAAAAAGTAATACATGTGAAAGATATTAAATAAAGGATCTAGTACCACTTATCTTTTTTAAATGAAAGGGGCACACATGTCGGCTCATAAGATAAATGATAAGATAAATTAATTAAATAAGTAAGATTTATTTAATTAATTGGAAAGTTGGCTTATGAAAGGAATCTTTAATTAAATAAATAAGATTTATTTAATTAAAAATAGATAGAATGAAGATAATTAAATAATTGAAGATTGTTTAATTATAGTTTAGAAGAAATAGCTAATGAATTAATTAAATAAATATAAATTTATTTAATTAATAGAAGAAATAAATGTGTTAGAAATATTGCTCAAGTGTGTTAGACAAATGTAGATGTGTGATAATGCGATATTTGAATGTTAATGATTAATGAGTCAATTTTGGGTGTCTACATTTTGCCCCTCTTTGATACAATGTTCAATAGAGCATTGTGTCAGAGAAGATACGATATTTCACTTGATAAACAAAGTTATGCCCCAGTGTAACTAGCAGGTGATGCCCCCTCGAGAGGTAAGCCAGGCTAACCAGGGAGGGCTGGGTTGGCTCGTGATCGAAGGAAAAGCTAGGACGCAAGGTTGACACGAAGAAAACAGGGGTTGGGTGGGAGAAAATGGGATGAAACTGCTGAAAATAGGCTATGGCATAGAAGAATTAGGGTTTGGATAGGACTATAAGTAAGTTCAACAATGGAAAATAGGCTCATTTGTGCTCAGTTGTGCTCAGAAAACTATAGAATTCGAGAGTTCCTTAGAGGTGGTGTACGACAAGAGTTGGAGAACTATCAGGATGGTAATTCCATGCAGAGATCATCGTGCCGAGCAGGTGAGGACACATGGGCAACCAGAGGGATCAGGCGTACCGGTATGTATCAAAACTTTTGCTAAAAGCATGATTTGGATAGGCTAGAAGCATCATAAATGTACACACTTCACTAGAAGCGACTAGTTCTTAGGATAGGCAGTGCAGGTCGCTTATGTAGGAAGATAGGTCACTATTGCTAGTGTAGATCACTTATAGGCATGGCTTGGTCGCTTCTAGAAAAATGAGGTCGCTTCCAGTTGGCTAGGAAAAAGATAGGCTAAATGCGCATATAGATAGAAACAGGTCGCTTATGGGCAAACAGTAGGCGCATATAGAGGTTAAGCTCACATAGAAAGAATAAGTGTTCACATATGGTAGATAGCTCTCTTAGAGGCTAAGGTGACGTGAATAGGGAGTTAAGCTCGCATGTAGTCCAACAGTGAGCGCATATGTAGAATAGATTGCTTATGAAGAAGATAGAGATGCATATGGTAAAAGGGATCGCTTTTAATCAACAAATAGGCGCATGTGGAAAACTGAACCGCTTATGGTAGTTAGAGGCTAGGAAAGCAATAAACGGTCAAATTTTGATAGTAGTTAAGTAGTGCAAGGGACTGACATGATGAGTGGAATGATGCAGGATATAATACCGCCTTTGTTATCACGAGAGCCACATCCTAGGGATTTGCGATTAGTGCGATTACTGGATGTAGAGGAGCGGCTAGTGTTAGAGATCCTTGGATTAGAGCATGTGTCGAGATTGGAGCTGGTGTAGGCACATCGAGGAGTGATGATAGCGATGGTGGAACGATGGATGAGCAAGGATAGTGCTTTCTTGTTGCTGACAAGGGAGGCGATGATCATGCTAGAGGATGTGTTTCAGATTCTGCAAATTCTGATAGATGGACACCAAGTTGATTATGATCCTAACTTGGGTCCAACTGCGTTCAGGAGATTATTCGAGACACCAGACATTGGAGTAGAGGGCTCAGAGATCCTGATGGTGAGGATGGAGGAGCTATGTGACAAGTTGTAGAGAGTGGTAGTGGCTATCATCAGATGGCTAGTGGGAGATAGGCGAGCTAGAGGCTTTCTAGTAGGATGGGGGACAGTGACGGAGGGGATGTTCTCCTATGGCACGAGATATGCATGGGCGGAGTGTGTGCTTGGATAGCTCTATCATTACTTACATGATTGTGCGTATATGTTCAGAGCTAGTATGTCAACAAGGGTTACAGTTTTGCATGTATGGGCGTATGAGCAGATTCTAGTGACGAGGCCAGAGGGATGGGTGGCGAGAGCTATAGGAGAGCCATATGCTAGGATGTATAGAGGAGCTCTGACATACCGACAGCGTCGAGGAGTGGTATACTAGCGGAGAAGATTAGATGAGGTGGATAGCTTTGTATGGAGGCCATGGCTTGGATGCGAGAGATGGGAGGAGGAGGATGCAGAGCTTGTCTATGCTAGGCAGGTGAGATACATTTTTGGACATGGCATATATATACTAAAGAGTGTTTTGAGATAGTTCAGGTTGGCACAGGCAATACCAGTAGGTGATGTCATTTTGGGGAGGATGAGACAAGAGGTTTTTGATTGGGGGTTAGAGGTTGTGGTTGAGATGGCTTTGGCGGAGAGAAATGGACTACAACCAGTAGTGTGGCAATGGGGACAGGGTCCTGTGGATCCAGGGACATTACCAGACTATGATGCTTACTGGATGACAGCTAGACTGACTCAGCTGATGCAGGTTGGAGAGATTGGGGAGATTGGGATGGAGAGACTGGTTAGGAGGAGGCAACGATAGGCTCCACCAACGCAGGCTGTTGTGCTAGTAGCGCCAGGGATATAGATACTAGGACAGCCTCATATACTTACACAGCCTCAGGGGTAGATATTGGCAGGTGATGATGTTAGGATTATACGGCTGCGGAGACATATTAGAGAGGAGAGGAGATGGAGGCAGCAAGCTCAGATGAGGTTGAGGAGGGTGGAGATAGACAGACATCAGGCGGTGATTGGCTTGCAACATGCTAGAGCTCAGGCACAGATTTATCAGGCCCAATTACAGTTGAGAGCACAGGCTGGGGATGGATAGGATGATGGTGCACTGGCTAGGGTGACAGGGGAAAGAGATGTAGCCAGATAGAACAAGCAGATGATGAGGATAGAGCAGGATACAACTATACAGCAAGTGCAGGCTATGAGGGCAGAGAGAGATGGTCTGTGAGCTGAGAGAGATATGGCTGTACAGCAGCTACAGGGGATGATGAGTGAGTGGGACAGAGTAGTGACTGCATTAGGGAGAGATGGGGCTATGATGTACTTGGCTACACAGTTGACACAAGTACAGGAAAAGCTACAGAGAGTACAAGGTGAGGCTAAGTACTACAGAGATGGGGTTGTGCCAGTAGAGCAGAGGCAGCCTAGCTTTAGGAGTAGTTCAGGGTCTTTAGGTTCACGAAGGTTAGGTGGATCATGATCAGTAGCCTCAGTGATGGGGCCACTGAGAGATAGAGAGCTAGGTGCAGGACCCAGTGGTGGTGGTCAGGGCGAGGGTGCTGCTAGTAGTCACTAGGGCTACCTTGTTTATATTGTATCATGATGAGGCCTAGAGCTGATTGTACATGCATTCTTTATGGCTCAGCTTGTATATGTAGACATTTGTATATTGACACATGTATATATATATGATGGAGTATTGGTGATCTATATGATGTTATAGTGGATGCACTTGTTGGTATTATTATGGTTATGCATGTTGTATTTGTATTTGGCAGGGATTGTGTATGGATATTTATGCAAATGATATGGATGGAAATGGTATGATAATACAAATATGTAAATGGTTATGATATAAATTAACTTATGCATATAGATAGATGGTAATGAGATGATATGATGAACTTATGTATGTCTAACACACATGTTGTGCAGGATAAAAAAATGTGGAGAAAGACGATGGAAATGATTGATCTTGGTTGGAGACTATATAGGCGAATAATAGGATGAATAGATGATATGATGGGCATCTTTTTAAGTAATTGCTCAAAAATGAGAAGAAATGTAATCCTTATGTTTGATATAGCATATGGATGTTATGCACCAGGGTATAGAAGACCAAGGTGTCGAGATATCCAATGTGGAACTAGCATGTTACAATCTTGTCTAAACACATGAGGTCAAGATGTGGCGCCAACATGCACAAGATATGAATAATAGCTAGTGTTGTGAGATGGACTTTGACGCTACAAGAAATGGTTTGATCTTATCTCCACTACACATAGTGATAGCTTGTTGGTTATATGTATGGAGCTAGTCTTAACATAGAATAGTCTCAAGTGCATAAGAGACTGTTTAGCTTCTCAGATGCTAGAGATATTGATATGTAAGATGCTAATCCCAACACGTACAAGATACCAATACGCATAGGAAGAGAGTAAGATCATCCCGCAAACATAGCATACGAAAGCAATATGACCATGCCCCATTCCTTACTTCATCGCAACATACCAAGATATAGATAGATCAAGGTAGTTTTGATTAGGCATAGAAAAGGGACAAAAGATAAAACAAAAGATACTGTCATCACGTTCTCTTGCCAAATTTAGGTGCTCTTAGATGGATTTAAGTTGGCACCTTGTTGAGAGGAAAGCTGCATCCTGTTGAAGGCTAAAGATGTTGATAAACTGTTATAGCAAATGTTGTCTTAAGGCATGCGGACAAATAGCTTCTGGCTTATTCTTGATTGGTTAAAGTGCTTGAGCTTTTAGTATACACATAGTTTGCTTCCTGCTTGAGCTAATCAAAGAGAAGAAGATGGAAGATAAGAAAAGATGAATAAGATGGGGTGGATCATCTATGCTTGAGTACTAGAAACTTCCTTCGTATTCTAGACTGCCTACATACCCTGTATCCACGGGATCAAAGCACATTTACAATGAAGATGAGACATGATAAATATGTAGTTTTGGGTTTTATTGATGATGTAGGTGATGAGAGATAGAAGAATGTGAGATGAAAGATTGGAGGATGATTAGAAGAAAGATGAAAGATGGATGATGAAGAGAAGGGGCTATCATATTAGCCTGAATTAGAGTGCTTCCTTCACATCTCAGATTGCCTACATACCCTGTATCCATGGGATCAAGGCTTTAAGGATAGAGCTGGGATGTAGTTCTTGCTTATTACACTAGTGAAGTGATGTCTTGCAATTTTTGGATGTCAGATGAGCACAAATTGATTGGAAAGATATGAAGCCTGATTGCAAAATGTTGGGCCACATTTGTTGTTGGATGAACGCTATGGTTGAAGTTGAAATTTTACTGTGTTGTGAGCTAAAGCGTTTGATGTGTTATGAGCTAGAGATAGCGGTATCCACTTCCAAATAAGACTCAACAAAATGCCCCCAGTGCGGGATGAGTTTTATTATGAAGGAGCAACAATGGAGAAGGCGTGCGGTCAAGATGCTAAGGTGTCAAAGATATAGTTATCGCAACAATGTCTCAAGTATGATAGCTAGCATTGACAGAGACAAAGGTGGAAAAGGTTATTTATTGCGATGAAATATGGATTATGATATGGACTATGGTGAATAGGATGATGAAGTATGGTAGAACGAGTGATGATCAAATGAACCAAGCAGACGATGGAAGCTGGTCACTACACATAGGGCCTATTTGCTAGGTTTTCACTATGGTACTTATCCAAGGTGCCTGTTTACCAGGTTTTCACCAAAGGATGGATTATTTATCTTAGACTATTATTTTTTTGTTATCCAAAGCGCCACAAAGTGGTTTTCACTATTGGATGGTTTTGTTTTTTTATAAGATCAAGCATAGCCATGAAAACCTAACCCTACCATCATCAAAGAATCTAATCTAAATGAAATCAAAAGTAATGCAATTCAAGCACAACATCACCTAGATTGTGTGATTCCTTGTTTATGATGTGGATTGCTTCTTCAACAATGAACAATTATGAAGATAAAAATTGCCATGATGGATTATAAATGATAAAAGCTCAATGGATGCTATGGATGCTCAAATGCTTAATATGCTCAGGATGATAATGTAGATGTTATATGAATGCTAGATTGTGTGAGGTATGGAATGAGAGGGTGTTTATATAGAACTCAACCAAAATCAATCAACGGTGGAGATTCGGTGGCTATGTGAATGGCTAAGATTGAAAGATAGGCATAGGTGAATGCAAAGATGACAAGTAGCGGGAAGATAGGGCTCATGTGTGCTTGTGTACATAAAAAGTACTACATGTGAAAGATATTAAATAAAGGATGTAGTACCACTTATCTTTTTTAAATGAAAGGGGCATACATGTCGACTCATAAGATAAATGATAAGATAAATTAATTAAATAAGTAAGATTTATTTAATTAATTGGAAAGTCGGCTTATGAAAGGTATCTTTAATTAAATAAATAAGATTTATTTAATTAAAAATAGATAGAATGAAGATAATTAAATAATTGAAGATTGTTGAATTATAGTTTAGAAGAAATAGCTAATGAATTAATTAAATAAATATAAATTTATTTAATTAATAGAAGAAATGAATGTGTTAGAAATATTGCTCAAGTGTGTTAGACAAATGCAGATGTGTGATAATGTGATATTTGAATGTTAATGATAATGAGTCAATTTTTGGTGTCTACAGAAATGGCGGGCACATCCGACAAAATTGTCCCATCCCCTTACGACAGTGATGAGGAGATTTATCAAGAGGACATTCTAGAATCTCAACAAGACCGAAAGTTCCAACACATGATAAACAAAGTACTCAACCAAGACCCTAGTAAATTCTTTCTTCACCTAGCTAACCAAGGAGTTAAGCTCCCCAAAGACTTTGACGTCAACGTGTTAAAGGAAACCGAAGAAGAAAGAATCTACGAGGATAGCACACGAGAGGAAAGAACCATAGACAAAGGAAAGATGACCATTAACTCTACAAACCCTCTAGGCTTATTGACTCAACAAATCCAAGCCTTGCAGCAACAGTTCGCAGACATTCAAACTGGAGCATCAACAAAACACTATTCTCTAGAGGATATGTCACCATATCCTTTTGACAAGACCTTGATCATGATACCTTTCCCCTCAAAGTTTGAGGTACCAAATTTTGACAAATATCATGGAAAGGGTGATCCAAGAGACCACATCAGAGAATTTAGTGTTGCATGCCTTGAAGTCACCCATAATGACACCTATCTCATGCAACTATTCCCAAGGAGCTTGGTAGGAAAAGCTATGGAGTGGTTCTCTCGGCTACCTCTTGGCATTCAAACCTTCAATGAACTAGTGGATAAGTTTGTCATACACTTCTCCTATAACATTGAGCATGACATCTCACTATTAGATCTTGTAACACTAAACAAAAGGGTGCAAAATCCTTCGCCTCTTTCTTACAAAGATGGAGAAAATTGGAAAGCAAATGTCCACACCAAATACCAAAAAAATAAATGCTTGAAATGTTTGTCCACAACCTACACGCTGACCTCAGCTACCAAATTCAAATACAATCCTCTACTTCTTTTAGTAAGGTCATTGAGATGGGTTTACTCATTGAAAAGACTTTGATAGCAAAAGGTCAAATCAAACTCTACAAGGACAATCCTAGTGCAAATGTCAACACAGATAAACCACAATTTTGGACTAAGAATAAGAACATCGTGAATAATGGGGTGGTTGATTCCAAAAATGTGGCACCAAAGCAACCAATTTTCAACTTATCAATCCCACAAAATAACCCCCCATAAAATAAACCACGAAACACTGAATCACAGTCTATGAACTATCCTCCTCGGAGAAAATTCACAACTCTCAGAGAAACATTAGAATCTGCCCTATCGAAGCTAATATCAAATAAGCTCATAACACTTCCAACGGTGTGGGATTATGAACCAAAAGTTAAACCTCCTTAGTGGAATGACAGTGACTTCTATGAATATCACCGAAACAAAGGACACAAAACCAATGACTGTATAGCGCTCAAACACACCATTCAAGATTTGTTGGACCAAAAAAAAGGTATCACTCAATGGACATGCCTCTAATGATGATCACTTAGCATTCAAGAATCCACTCCCCAACTATGAGCATGGAGGGCCATCAAATCAAAACAAAGGTGGAGCTAACAACGCTAAGTATACAAACATATCATTTGACTATGTTGTTAACCACATTTCAGAGAGTGATTCACATATCAATGTAATTACTATAAATAAAACCCTAGATTGTAATGTGACCACTCGCGGTGGAAAGGTTACTCTTAAGGGAGTCATGTCCAAGCCATCCTCTCCATCCAACCAGTACAACGTCCTAGACCAACTTCACAAGACACCTGCACATATCTCCATCTTGGAACTTTTGCATTTATCCCCGTCTCACAGAGACATACTTGACCAATCTCTTTCAAAAGCCACCGTTCCAACAAACCTCATCGAAGAACAGTTTTAGCCCATGGTAGGTCATATTACCACACCTCATTTTCTATCATTCACTGAAAAGGATGATATGTCAATCACTCAACCTCATAATGTGTCTCTCCACATAGAAGCCTTCATCCACAAGAACAAAATAAAAAGATTTCTAATCGATGGAGGAGTCGGTTTGAATATTTGCACCTTAAAGCTAATCCTTGCATTGGGATTTACAAAGAATGTTATCGATCCTAAAAAGAAAATCACCATCAAAGATTATGATGAAGAGGAAAGAACTTCAAAGGGAATTGTTGTTTTGCCTATCAGAGTGGGTCCTATAGTAAAGGATGTAGTGTGCCAAGTCTTTGATATGGAGCTTGCATACAATATTCTCTTTGGGGTACCTTGGATACATGCTATGAAGGTAGTACCATCAACCTATCACCAATGTATAAAATTCCCCCATGAAGGCCAAGAAATCACCATCCAAGGTGATCCCAATCCATTTCAATATTACAACTCTGTTCAATCTAAACCTGACGTTGTGATTCCCCATAACCGTGCCTTTGCTTTGAATCCGCATCCCATGTTGACCCAACTTCACTCCCTTCCACATCAAAAGCACCCTAATCTGACCTCAAGCTCAAAGATAATGGTCTTGGTGAATACACAATCACCCAATCCTTTTGCTTAGCACATCTCCCTCTCTCCCCCAAATCCTATGGAAAGCCTTCCATGAACAAACCCAAAGCAGTAGAAACTACTGAAGGTTTGTTTGTCAAATGGGGAAACCTTGAAGATGAGAGTGATGAAAAAGACATCCTGCAATAGTTATATAAGGATGAAGACATTCTATCCAAGCAACAAGACCATCACTCCACAGTGCAAACTGAACAGTATGGCCAAGGATTCTCAATATTACAAAGAATGGGGTATGAAGGTCATGGGCCCATTGGATTGAGAAAAGAAGGTATCACTTAACCTATCAAACCTCATACATTAACAGCCCGAGACACTATAGGGCTAGGTTACACTGGCAAAGCAAAGACCACAGGAATAGGTAAGCATAAACGCCAACAACCAGAAACATCTACTACTAACGTAGTAGATCAAATTCATCGACAACAAGGATGGAGTGAGACTGACTCCAATGAATATTAATGTGATAGTCTCTCTGAATGATCTTGTGATGAAAAAGATATTGATGTGGTCCATGAGTATGACCCTGCCCTTGCAACTCATGAGGGACAAAGTCCAAGGGCTAGACCTCTAGAGTTTGATTAGCATAATAACGATAGTGAGATTGATGAGGAAAGAATGATACCACACTTGACAGATCAACTTGTGGAGAGTACCATCATAGGCATTGTCAATGCTTATAATAGCCACCTTAACTCCTGCATCTTGACCATCAAAATCCTTGAACCAGACCAGCCTAATGACCCGTTACCACTATTGCATCCAGAACTCATAGACTGGGACTTACAAGACACCCCCCTGAGCTCAATACCTTCCAAAACGATGAAGCCATTATAGACTTTCTAGATCTTAGGGACCATATACCCGCAGGGGATCACAGGGCTCGCTATGCCATAGAACTCAATGGTAGGGCTTATTTTGGCAAGAGTGCCAAGCCTTGCAGTCTCAAAAATGTAAAAATGAAAGAAAGATCTAATGGTGAAAACCACTCTGCGGTAGTATTAGATCATGAAAATAGTAAAAATATGAAAGATGTATCCAATGGTGAAAACCTCTCTAAGGCACCGAAGGATGAAAGGCTTGACCCTCTCCCCAATCTAACACATCAGGATAGATCTTCAATCTTGATGGAACTAGCAGAGTAGATCAATGTCAGTACAGGTGACAATCCAAGGATGATCCATATGGCACAATCTTTAACTCCACAAGAAAATCTAAAGTTCAATGAATTCTTCAAAATGAAACAAATCAACTTTGCTTGGTCATATGAGGATATGCCAGGGCTAGATCCAAATCTCATAATGCATCACTTATCCTTAGCTCCAGGAGCTAAGCCAGAAACGTAAAAACTCAGGAAGATGCACCCGCATGTCACCCTCATGGTAAAAGAAGAACTGAAGAAGCTGCTAGATGTCAGGTTCATCAGACCAATAGACTATCCTGAATGGATTTAAAATATGGTGCTAGTCGCCAAACCAGATGGAAGAGTTTGACTATGTAATGACTTTAGGGACATGAATAAAGCATGTCCAAAAGATGATTTCCCTTTACCAAACATTGACATTATTGTAGATCTCACGATAGGGCACACTATGTTGTCGCTAATGGATGGTTTCTTAGGATACAACCAGATCAAAATTACACCTGAGGATCAACACAAGACCACATTTACATGTCCATGGGGCAGCTACTATTGGTGTGTCATGCCATTTGGATTGAAAAATGCAGGGGCAACATATTAGAGAGCCATGATCACAATCTTCCATGACATGATGCACACCATAATGGAAGATTATGTAGATGACATCTTAGTGAAATCACTCACAAGAGAAGGACACCTGGCAGTATTAGACAAGATCTTCACAAGATTGGAATAGTTCAATGTGCACCTCAAGCCAAAGAAGTGTGTATTTGGATTCACATCAGGAAAGCTTCTCGAATACATTATTTCTACCAATGGAATTGACGTAGACCTAGCTAAAGTGAAAGCCATCATGGAAATGTCGCCCCCTAAAAATCTCAGTCAACTAAGGTCTCTACAAGGAAAACTATAATCTATCAGAAGGTTCATTTCTCAATTGGCAGACAAGTGCCACCCATTCACGCACCTCCTACATAAGAACATTCCTTTCAAATGGAATGATTCGTGTGAACATGCATTTCAACATTTAAAAGAGTATCTCATGAAACCACCTGTATTGATGCCACTGATCTAGGGTAAGCCTTTACTACTTTATATCTTCGCCACACCAACAGCTCTGGGAGCTCTCCTTGCATAGAAAAATCATGAAGGGAAAGAACAAGTGATTTATTACATTAGCAGAACACTGGTTGGCTATGTTGCCCCAAAAATTTGAACCCAAAAATTTTGAATTTTAGTGCATAGGGATTGATGAAATCACTGCCTTGCCCCAGTCCGGTCATTTTTCATTCCAAAAGTTTTAAAGTCTTAGGGACATTTTTTATGAGTCTTTGTCGTCAGGCATTTTTCAAGTTCATGAATCCTTTGTTTTCCCGACTTATGTTCTTAAGTTCAAGAAATGGCCGACTTCCAGACTTCTCCTTTGTGTCGGGGAAGTTCAAATTTTTTGAATGTCACTCTCGTAGTTCGAAAGATCATAAGAGTTCCAACACCGCGACTTCACTCATGGTCGGGAGTTTTCAAATTTTGTGAACTCTTCCTTAATGTTCAAGGTTCAGAATATGTCCTGACTCTCAACTAATCAGCACTTTCGCGGTATCCACAAATTCTAATCTGATACTTGTGTTTCCCAGTTTTTGAGATACCACCAGCTCATTTGATTATTCGTGTGGTATGCGGTGAGAATGTCTTTTTAGAAGTTATGAAATGCAAGCTCAATCTTAAGACTTGTTTTTCAAGATTCAAAATCAATGATGCATTAATTACCTCTTAAATGACAAGTGTAATGGAGCTCACCAAGGTGGTAGCATGGCATTAACAAGTTTAAAAACCATTATTACTCACTGGCGTAATTAAGTTAAGGTGGTGGTGTTCTCTGAGTTCAATTTTTCTTGTCAGCCAAGCTATTTTTTTAGAATGGGACTTCCTGCAAACAACAAAATTTGGGATGATGAACCTATGCCTGTTCTGCAATCTAACTTACATTGGCCCAAGGAGGAGGAGATCAATATCATCTCTCAGTTGCACATAGTTTTTTGGAAGGAGAAAACCATCTATGTTGAATGTCGCAGAACAATTGACATCCTGGAGGAAGAAGAAGAATGTGTTGAGTTGCACCAACTTTTTATGGAAATACGCCTAGAATTGGGGGCAGTTTAATGCCACTTGTCTTACACGTATGAGTTTCTTTTGTAATTAGTGATGATAATTACAATTTTGATATAATGTAACCATTTCCATTTTGTGGTCACTTTATTCATAACGGTTACTCGAAAAAGATCGTTTCGAGCAGTTATAATTTTTGGGGGAAGTTTGGAAAAGCTATATAAGGAAGGACTTTCGAGGGAGAGGCATCTTTTTCTGGTTCTCTGTGAATAGGGGAAGGAGAGTAAGTTTATCCCATTTTACTTTCCAATTATACTTTTCTTAGCTCAGCTTATGTATGGAGGCATTACAGAAACTTTGAGTTTTGTTATATTAAAGAAATGAAGAATTACTTATATAACTTAGTGTCTCCTAGTATCTTCTATGATTGCAATTGTTCTTGTGTCAATTTGTAATCTATCTTTAATATTGCTTTTGTTATATTTGTATGTGTTAAGGAACAACATAATTGTTTCCTTTCAGCAAGCTGTCATTGTTCATGGGTATCAAGTAAATGGATTTTGTATCATTTATTTACATTCATTTCTTTTAGAATTAGTCCTTCACATTCACTTTCATGGTTATGGGTGGGTGTTGGTTTGCCATTACTGCTTTCTGGTCAAAAGCATACCCAAATTCCATTCATTGTATATCTGTCGAAGGTAGCTACGCCTTGTAAAATAAGCAGAGAGCACTTGTAACTAATCATTGCAAGTGACTCAATTGTTAGTACTATTTGTTCTTCTTCCTAAGCATCTTGAGTCATTTTTTGCATTTATTTTTGAAGGCCAAATCTATTCACTAATAGATTTTTGGCGACTCTGCTGGGGATTTGAAAGTGATAGACCAATGTTATTATGTTCCCAACAATTTGAAGGTGCCTCCCGAAGGACGGAGGCTGGCGACTCTATTTGATGAACTGTACTCAGAAACAACTCTGTTCCAATGAAGACCTATGCTGATTTAATTTTCAAAATTTGCATTATGGCTGTGGTTTCTTCCCAGCCATGGGGAAATCATTTTGGTCCTCTTTCTTTTCCTATATACTCACCATTGCCTGAAGGATCAAGAAAGCATTTTCCAAAGTTCAGTGGAGAAGGCTCTCAAGATGCTGAAAATCATATTATGGCCTTCATAGTTGTGTGTGGTATTCTGGGGGTAAGTGAAGAAGATGTTTTTGTCAAATTATTTACTGAATCTCTTATTGGACCCACTGCAAATTGGTTTTGTTATTTAGAAGAAAAATGCATAACTAATTGGGATTCATTGAAAACTAAGTTCTTAGAAATATTTAAAGGTCTTGTTGATGAGGTTGCTCTATTGTGCCAATTCTTCCACATTTTCAAGAAAGAAGGAGAATCCATCAAAGATTTTGTGGATAGATTCAATTGGCTGCTCAAAAAGATTCCAGCCCCTCTTCAACCAAGTGAGCAACTTCAGCTTTGTATTTTTATTTCCTCTATGCATCCTGATGTTCAATTTAAGTGAAACAGAGTAAAGTGAATGATATTAAAATTGCTCAACAAGAGGCTGTGAAAATTGAAGATGACTTGATTACAAGTGGTTTATGGAAAACACATCAGGTTGTGAGTAATTTTAGTAGTGAACCTAGGAAAAATTCTATCATATGCAAACAAGATTTTTAGCCCATATGTTTCCAAACTATACAACCTCCTTCAGCTGAAAATTTTAACCTCTCTATTTTTTATCTAAAACATTTTGGTAGAGATAAGGTAGGCGATACAAAAATTAAACCACATGCTGATAGAAGAATGGAAGCCTATTATTTACATTATGAAGAAGATAAAGATGAATCCAAAAGTCCTTCAGGAAGTACGGAAAATGAACAACCCTTTTATGATGCTAGTTGTAAAAAGAATAATATAGATGGTGCTATCCCGGATGCCTTATCTACTGCAGAAACATAATCATTTACTTTTTTAAGTAATGAGGAGCAATCCGGGATCATGCAGCATGAAGATAAAGTGTTGAATGCCTTTTCTCCAGTATGCATGCAAGTTGAATATGAAGGCTTCATATTTCCTAAGTAGGATGACACTGAGATACGGCTGCAAGAAGAGGTCAGGAATGATTTTTTTTTTGAATCCTTTCATTTCGAAAATCTAGATATCAAAAATTTTAAACAAGCATTGAGAGATGTTGTTACAAGTAATCACGGTGGTTTAAATAAAAGTGATCAAATGCATGAATGTGATGAGTCTCACGTTGTTTACATTCTGAATTTGTGTCTCAATGCAAGTGAAGATGAATTCTTGTGTGGAGAAGTTGCAATGTCTAATCTGCAGGGTATGGCCAGAGAAGATGAAGTGTGCCATAACATTACTGAGTTAAACCTTACAGAAAAAGAAGAGATTATTCCAGTTGAGGGTGATTTTCAGCCACATGAGAGTTTTGTTGGTGATGCAGATTCTCATTCTTCTCCAATGAAACTTGATTCATTTTCAGTTTTATATGAATCATATGTGGTTAATGATGGGTTTTGTGATGGATTGAGTAGTCAGGGTTATTTTCAAGCATGGGACATTAAATTATCTACCACAGAAATGGATGATTATACACAAGAACATGATGAAGAGATTCCAGGAATTTATGATGCAAAGTGGTTGTTTGGCTCCAATGTATCACTCGGGAGGTTCTTTTTCCATATGAATTTTAGATTTATGCGTATAATCAGCAGATGGCTTCTGAGCTTACAAATGCTTCACGGGTACACTTCTCTTTTCCACTCTGGTCTTTATTCTCCCAGCCTATTAATGGATTCACATGACCATTCTAGAGTCATCTGGAGGTAGGATCTTCCTACCATGTGCATATTAAGAGTTTTTGTTGTGCTGGTAGTCTAGTTTCCTTTCTTGTTTGCCCTACTTTTGGCTTGTCCTGGCTTCTATGTCCCCTGTGCTCTCTGATTCTATTGCCCAATGGATTTAAGCATTGATCTATACTTGAGATTCTGGGTTCCTTTCTTCGTCCTTTGTAGTCCTCGTCCCCAATTAGAGCCTATTGTTGCCCCAAAAATTTGAACCCAAAAATTTTGAATTTTAGTGCGTAGGGATTGATGAAATCACTGCCTTGCCCCAGTCCGGTTAATTTTCGTTCCAAAAGTTTTAAAGTCTTAGGGGCATTTTTTATGAATCTTTGTTGTCAGGCATTTTTTGAGTTCATGAATCCTTTATTTTCCAGACCTATGCTCTTAAGTTCAAGAAATGGCCGACTTCCCGACTTCTCCTTTGTGTCGGGGAAGTTCAAAGTTTTTGAATGTCACTCTCACAGTTTGAAAGATCATAAGAGTTTTGACACTATGACTTCACTCATGGTCGGGAGTTTTTAAATTTTGTGAACTCTTCCTTAATGTTCAAGGTTCAGAATATGTTCTAACTCCTGACTAATCAACACTTTTGCAATATCCATGAATTCTAATCTGATGGTTGTGTTTCCCAATTTTTTAGATATTGCCAACTCATCTGATTATTCATGTGGTATGTAGTGAGAATGTCTTTTCAGAAGTTATGAAATGCATGCTCAATCTTAAGACACATTTTTCAAGATTCAAAATCAATGATGCATTAATTACCTCTTAAATGACAAGTGTAACGGAGCTCACCAAGGTGGTAGCATGACATTAACAAGTTTAAAAACCATCATTACTCACTGGCGTAATTAAGTTAAGGTGGTGGTGCTCTCTAAGTTTAGTTTTTCTTGTTAGCCAAGCTATTTTTAGAATGGGACTTCCTGCAAACAACAAAATTTGGGATGATGAACCTATGCCTGTTCTGCAACCTAACTTACATTGGCCCAAAGAGGAGCAGATCAATATCATCTCTTAGTTGTGTATAGTTGCTTGGAAGGAGAAAACTAGCTATGTTGAATACCGCAGAACAATTGATGTCCTAGAGGAAGAAGAAGAACATGCTGAGTTGCGCCAACTTTTTATGGAAATACACCTAGAATTGGGGGTAGTTTAATGCCACTTGTCTTGCATGTATGAGTTTCTTTTGTAATTAGTGATGATAATTACAATTTTGATATAATGTAACCATTTCCATTTTTGTGGTCACTTTATTCATAACGGTTACTCGAAAAAGATCGTTTCGCGCAGTTATAATTTTTGGGGGAAGTTTGGAAAAGCTATATAAGGAAGGACTTTCGAGGGAGAGGCATCTTTTTCTGGCTATCTGTGAACAGGGGAAGGAGAACAAGTTTATCATGTTTTACTTTCTAGTTATATTTTTCTTAGCTCAGCTTATGTATCCAGAGGCATTGCAGAAACTTTGATTTTTGTTATATTAAAGAAATGAAGAATTACTTATAGAACTTTGTGTCTCCTAGTATCTTCTGTGATTGTAATTGTTCTTATGTCAATTTGTAATCTATCTTTAATAGTGCTTCTGTTATATTTGTATGTGTTAAGGAAAAACATAACTATTTCCTTTCAGCAAGCTGTCATTGTTCATGGGTGTCGAGTAAATGGACTTTGTATCATTTATTTAAATTCATTTCTTTTATAATTAATCCTTCGCATTCACTTTCATGGTTATGGGTGGGTGTTCATCTGCCTTTATTGCTTTCTGGTCAAAAGCATACCTAGATTCCATTCCTTGTATATCCGTCGAAGGTAGCTACGCCTTGTAAAATAAGCAGAGAGCACTTGCAACTAATCATTGCAAGTGACTCAACTGTTAGTACTATTTGTTCTTCTTCTTGGGTGTTTTCTGCATTTATTTTTGAAGGACAAATCTATTCACTAACAGGCTATGAGCTACAATACACGCCATTTGAAAGAGCATGCCTCGCTATGGTCTTCACTTCACAAAAATGGTGACATTACATGCTATTGCATTCCATCAAGCTAGTAGCAAAAATCAATCCACTAAAGTATTTGCTCAACAAAGCTACCCTTACAGGTAGATTGTCCAAATGGGTCATGCTTCTCAATGAGTTTGACATTGAGTATGTAGACAAGTGCACAATAAAGGGTCAAGTACTTGCAGATCAGCTGGCAGATGTGCCTTTAACAGATGATAACCCATTGAGTTTTGAATTTGCAGACGAGTCTATCTTCCACATAACCTCAACAACCTGGAAACTCTACTTCGATACCTCTTACACTCAGCATGGGTCCGGGGCAGGTATCTTGTTGATCACACCTAATGGAAACACCATTCCAAAATCATACAGACTACTCTTTCCTTGCACTAACAATGTGGTGGAGTATGAAGCCCTCATCATTGGCATCAAGCTAGTAGTTGAATGGAACATCAAAGAACTTTAGGTGTATGGTGACTCACAACTGGTCATCAACCAAGTGAACAACGACTACCAAACAAAGTATGAGAAGTTAATAGTATACAAACGAATGATAGATGACTTCAAGGAATACTTTGTTGAGATCTCTTTTGAGCAGATACCAAGAATAGAGAACAAAGTAGTAGACGCCATGGTAATGACTACATCTCTCCTTGACATCCCTAACAACCAATCACACTATGAGTTCTTGGTAGAGCCAGTGTCCCATCCTGCATACAACACTCCTGAATCCCACATCATTTGCCACATTGTAGGATCTGATTCTCCCCTATACATAAAAGTATTTACCTATCTTAAAGAGAATACCCTACCACCTAATCTCTCAAATAACCAAAAGTGAACCTTCATTCGACAAGCATCCCATTATGCCATTATCGCCAATACCTTATATTGACGAGGTCTCGATGGTATTCTCCTTAGGTGTCTCAATAGTGAGGAATATCAAACTGCCCTGAGCGAAGTGCACGATGGTATATGTGGGACCCACTCTAGTGGTCCTACCCTAGCCAAGAAAATCATATGCATGGGATACTATTAGCCAACTATGGAAAAAGATTCCTATCATTTTGTAAAGAGGTGCAAGAAATGCCAAATCCATGGAAACCTGATACATGCACCAGCATAGGAACTGCAGCCTTTAACAACTCCTTGGCCTTTCTGTCAATGGAGACTTGACTTAGTGGGCAAGATCCACCCTCCATCATCCAACAGCCATAAATTCATAATCACTGCCACTGAATACTTTACAAAGTGGATTGAAGCCGTACCCCTCGCCAATGTCACAGGCAAATAGATTGTCTCCTTCATCCTGAACTACATCATTTGCCGCTATGGTATCCCTTTATCTATTATCACAGATAATGGACGACCATTCAAAAAATAGGATGTCAAAGAATTGTGTGACAAACTCCATATCCAACAACGCTTTTTCACCCCGTATTACCCCCAAGGAAATGACCAAGCAGAGGCATCAAATAAAACCATCTTAAAGATCCTAAAAAAGACTATCAATGATGTTGGCCATGATTGGCACATCCAATTGAATCCCACATTGTGGGCCTACCGAATAAGTATCCGCACACCCACAGGTGCAACACCATACTCCTTGGTCTATGGATCTAAAGCCATCTTACCCATTGAATTTGAGATCCCATCCTTGTGAGTTTCATTAAAAGGCCTCATAACAAATTAAGAATACAGAGTATCCAAACTTCAAGAGTTAGAGCTACTGGAAGAAAGAAGTCAACATGCCTTTAACCATCTCAAGGCTTATCAACAAAGGATGTCCAAAAGTTACAACCACAAAGTAAAACCTCAGCTATTTCAAGTTGGCGATCTGGTCCTTAAGGAAAATCCCCACAATTAGCAGGATCAGGAAAAGAAAGGAAAGTTTGAACCCAACTAGCTAGGTCCTTATGTCATCATTGCTACCTATGGGTCAGGTGCTTATCAACTGGCTACATTAGAAGGTGAACTATTTGATGATCCCATCAATAGCATGCATCTTCATAAGTTCTACACCTAAACCCCAATGCAAGGCAATCAAAAAAAATAAAAAATAGAAAAAAAATCAAAAAAATGGAAAAACAACAAAAAAGATCATCCTTTGGTGAAAACCTGGCAAACAGGCGTCATGTGTATTTTATCTATTGTGCAAATAAAAGAAAGTGGTGAAAACCTAGAAATAGACGCTATCTACGACAAACCACTTCCTCCATCTATTGCGAGCTCGTTCCTCGTTCATCCTAACTTGTGTCCATCATATCATCCGTCCTGAACCAATCTATTGAATCATTGCTGAACTACGTCACCTCTGAGCTATCACATAGGAAAGGTCATCATCGATACACCTCCGAGGCTGCCCATCCATTCCAAACCTTTTTTACCCATCCACTAGTCCATCTACATCTACACCAGTTCCCATCACCTAGTTCCTAGGTTCACAAAAGTTCGTCACCCCTAACTACGTTGCCTCTGCATCATCACGTAGGCAAGGCCATTGTCAATGCACCCCCAAGGCACTATGTCAGTCCCTTAGGGCCCATCTCTTCATGTTTGTTTGTTAGTTCATCCATAATAAAGTCGATCCTTTTGTCTAAACTAGGGACAAGTCCTCGACCTAGTTACAGAATTGGATTCTTGAATGCCACATGTTCTAAGAGGACACCAATAAGGATTGTGATACCTTTCACTAGACAAGCAAACGAAACGAAGCACGCTTCCAAAAAAAATATTTTGAGGCAAAACATCAACCTATCCAAAGCAAAGCAAACTAGTGCCTAACCACTCAAATTGATTTTATCTCAATTATGGCAAGAAGACACATCTAATGCAAGAATGTTTTGTGTTTGTGAGTAGGTTAAGTTACAGAGTCTTGAGTTTTGTTATTATGTCCTTCTATGCTACTCGAGGATGTCAAAAACTAGAGAAGCTATGATGGGGGCATAATCATTTTCTTTGTCTATTGTTTGTGGATTAATCTTTAGTAATGTGATGACTTTTGTCTAATGACATGATCAGCACAAGATCATCAAGGACTTTGGAGGTCTAAACATGAAAAGGGGCAATCCTTGTCTGTTGAAATGCAAGAAGTACTCAGGTCGTCTAGATTCAATTTTGACTAGATTCTTGTATTAACTTGCTAGATCAAAATCCATGTAAGCAATACTTAGGTCATCTCTGTTCAATTATACCTAGGTGCTTGTATTTTCTTACAACATTTCAAAAAGAGAAAAGAAACAAAAAAGCGCCCAATGATGAAACAAGCACTTCAAGATACTTGCAATATAAAGATGACAAATATCTGCATCCATTCGTATCAAATTGCATTCCATATACCATCCATCAATAAAGATTTTGTTCGCAGTGTCAGAGTTTACAAAAGCTTGTGAGTCCTTCTATCAAGTCATTCTTCTGTCAAAATTCTCTTTCTGTCTCCTATCAATTCTTTTCTACTTTGATTGCATACACTTGGACATATCAAAAAAATTATAATCATTTTGCATTAAGTGAAATAGTCATTAATTTGATTAAATCATTTGCATTCATGTAAGTGCATTAAGTCATCATTTTGTAAATCATTTTGCATTAAGTGAAATAGTCATTAATTTGATCCAATCATTTGCATTCATGTAAGTACATTAAGTCATCATTTTGTAAATCATTTTACATTAAGTGAAATAGTCATTAATTTGATTAAATCATTTGCATTCATGTAAGTGCATTAAGTCATCACTTTACAATCATTTTGCATTAAGTGAAATAGTCATTTAGATCATTTACATTCATGTAGGTGCATTAAGTCATCCATGTGTAATCATTTTTACATTTCATATTAGGTGAGATAATTGTTAACTTGGTTAGATCATTTGCATACATATAGATGCATAAAGTCAAACATAAACATTGCATTAACCAAATAACTCACAAAAACATAGCTATAATCACAAATTGTCTGCATTAAAGACCATCATAGAATGTGAGCATATAGGTGCATTTAAAACATCCATATCCATTTGTGTCATCATAAACATAAATGCATACATAGTATACCATCAAAAAAATATAAAAAACATAGCATATAAGTATAACAAGTAAAACTGCATCCATAGTCATCTCATAAACATCATAATATAGGTCATAATGACTACATATCAAATGTCATAAACATGTACATGGCATATAAACATAAACAAGTAAACTGCATCCATGATCATAATATAAGCAACATACATGTAGGTCATAAGCTGCATCATCATATAAACAATAAAAGTGTCCAAGTGTACAATATCAATCTATCGTCCTTAAGTCACATCATAAAAAGGTTAATACATACATACAAAATGATAATGATACAATGCCTTGGTAACTGCACAAAATAATAGTGGTATATACATATAATAGGCTATCCATGAGCTATCAAAACAATGTATGTACAAGTACAGAATCTATCCAAGTAGCAGCGACCCCTACTGCCATGGGGCACTACTCCCAATGTTGTCCCCTCCTCCTCCTCCAACATGGCCTGACCCAAACTGCTGTGGGCCCATCATTGACACTTTTGAGCATGAATCTCCTACCCTCTACACAGACACTCCCACTGATTGACTCTTGTAGCTCGATGCTCGCTGATTTGTTGGTACCGCCCCATGGTATAAACCCCTATAATATTGCATCTGAGCGTGTGCTCTGGACAGCTCACCCTAAATCTGTGTAACCTGGGTCTGCAAGTGTGTCACCTGGGCCTAGGCCTGTGTCACCAAAAATGTTGTGGCCTTATCAGTACCCATAGCGGCTACGACTACATCTCTCTCTATTGTCAAGGCCTGCACCCTAGCCAGTGTTGTGTCCTGCTCTATAGTAAGACCAGTTATAACCCCTGTGTAAGCCTCCTTGTGGGAATCTGTGGCTCTCAGTTGTGCTCTAACCTACCTTAGCTGGCCCCATAGCATAGTAATTACGTCCCCCTGTCCCTGCTACTGCGAGGCAAGCTGAACCTAAACCTGTGGTCCCTGCGGGGCCGCTACCTATGGAACTTGCTGTTGTGCCACCTGCTGAGGTGGAACCTGTTGATGTACCTCCTGCTAGGGTGGGGCCTGGCCCACTCTCTACCGCTGTCTCACCCAGCCCTCACCTCCATCATCTCCTTGACCCCCTCCTTTGCCATCTCCTCCATCTCCTCAGCCTCTGCCATATCCACTCCTCCTCCTCCGCCTCCCCCTCCATCTACCTCCATCACTCTCCTACTCTAACTCCACCTCCTCTAGCCAAGGAGCTAACTCTCCTGGTCCTGAATATTTGGGGAACAGGTGGGCTATGAACCAATCCTCATAATCCTGAGTCATCCCGACATCCACTATATCCCTCCTCATCAGCCACGCCTGATAAGGTATCTACAAAAAGTTTGTCTTGGCCTCCTCATAAGAAGCTGCAGGTCCCCACCACCGCCGCTCTGCATAGGTCTTGGCAAATAGTGCTTGCCCCTATGGTTGACCCTGAGTCCTCCCAAACTACCTCAGCACTCAGGTGACTGTGGTCTCTCCAAAATGTGTGGTGTCCTGCTGATCAGCGACCGCATCTAAAAAACATAAGGGAGCTCATCAACCTCATCATCTCAGACCTAACAATCTATGTAAGGTCGCCAAACCACTGCGTCCACATTATCCAGCTAATGTCGCCAATAATCTAGCTTCCCCAGCCTGTGCTGGGAAACTACACCTACATATCCATAAGAGTAGGGCTCTCCTGGTTGTCTAGAAAAAGTGCAAATAGGTCGTGTAACCACAATGTGCTCCCAGGCCCAAAATTAAAGCAAAGAAACACCTGCCGACAACCTGGCTGCTCCACGGTAAGCCACCTGGTGCATGTCATGGTAAAGGTGTGCAATAATGCAAACACCCCAAGCAAATCAGGTGCCCTCAGTAACCATCTGCTTAAGTGTCCATCCCCAGCCAATCGGGAACCCATGAGATCACCTATCGGGGCATACAACACCCCCAATCAGACCAGCCACAATCCCTAGAAAGTAGTCGTACAAATCATACATATCCTGCTAGCTGATCGTTGTGCCTGCTAAGGTAGCATCATCAAACACCCTCCTAGACTCAACCAATCCAGTGTCATGCTGAGAGTCATACTCCACCAACTCACCTACTATCAATAGATGCAGGATCCGGTATACGTCCTCCAAGGTAACTGTCATCTCACTAGTGGGGAGGTGGAAAGTCCCATCCTCACTGTGGAAGCGCTCCACCAAAGCAGTCAGCAAACTAAGGTTCACCTGAACCTTAGGCGTGAAACACACATAATCCAAACCGAGAGCATCAAGCACTATCTGATCTACCTCTGTCAGCATATACCACCATAACAGCGTCATGGGGAATTGCTCTTGTGACATGAGTGTATCTAAAATATCCTCCTGCAATCAGCAAAATAATGCGTCAACCATAATTGTATCAAAGTAAACCTACTCAACTATCAAAACCTATCAAACTCACTTAACATATCAAATTGATCAAAATAGCAAATCATCTCTTGTCTAGATTCTATCAATCTCAGAGATAGATTATCGATTGTCGCATCAATCAAGATGCCGATCGAGTCAATTTTGCTAAGTAACTGACTATCCTAAGGCAAATGTGCCATTTTAGGTGGCAAATGCGCCATATTAGAGAAAATGTGCCGATCCAGGACATATGCGTTGAATCATTAAACATATGCCCAACTTCATGATAAATGAGCAACAGAACGTAACATATGCGCAGAAGTCACGTATGCACCACTATATGTGGTTAATGCGTAGTTGCGTGACATATGTGCAGTAACATATCATAAATGTTCCTAAAAAACAAATGCGTAGGAAGACCTATTAAATGTGCTAAAGAAGAATAAAAGCACCGTTTCGGAGAACAAATGCGCTGAAACACAACACAGCGCATTCATTCAAGCAACTTTTCCTCACATTTATTGCCTTAATAAATAACCCTAGGCTAGAAATTTTGAAGTACGTACCGGGGGTCCTGCCTCTATTGGCCATCCGAACTGTTGGACCCACTCAAACCGGTGCTCCTCATGTGGAATATCCATATCTCTATCGACTGCTCTAGCTCCTATGCTCTGCAAAGCTCCTAAAATCTCTCTCAACATATGACAAGTGTGCAAATGACTACGATTGTGGACCCAACTTCTATATATAGAAGTACAACCCTAACTAGTTGTGTGGCGACCCTGCCTGCTCTTTGTACCCTTTCTCCTCTGTTTTCTCAAGCTATAACATGTTTTCTTCACCCTAACCTAGTTGTTCAACCTTCTTCATCGTGAGACTATCTGTCTCATGCCCTCTACTTTTTCTTCCCATCCAATCTCCTAAGGGGGCATCCTAGCATTGTTAAACCTGTACCAGGTGCAAACTAGGGCATGTATCATTATCAGAAAATCTTATTCTTTGAAACAATGTGATAAAACACATTACATCAAAGAGGGGCAAAATGTATACACCTAAAAATGACATGACTCCTAGCTAAATAAATATTTTAAATATTTATTTCATTTTTAATTCCTCTATCAATAAATGAACAAATCAATTTATTTATCTGATTCACATTCCTCCACAAAATTAAATAAAATCATTTATTTAATTAAAACCTTCATATTCATCCAAATTAAATAAATTCATTTATTTAATTAAATCCTCCAAGTTCTTCTAAATTAAATAATACCAAATTATTTAATTAGATCCTCCAAGATAGTCTAAATTAAATAATACCAAATTATTTAATTAATTCTTCTCATTCTCTATATTTAAATAAATCCAAATATTTATTTAAATTATCTATTTCCTCCATAATTGAATTAATACCAAAAATAATTCAATTAATCCACATGCACATGTAATAAATATTCTAATATTTAATTAGCATTTATCCTCACACACATGTCTTATTTATCCTCCACTTCAAATCAATTAACTAATCAATCAATTCACTTAACTGATTAGTCTATTCTGTTAACTGATCAGTCCACTCAGTTAACTCCTCAATCTATTTCTATTAACTCCTCTAATGCATGATAGACCAAGACACTTGTCCTCTTCCTATTCGCACACATCCTCTCAAGTTTCATCAACCATTGATCTTCTTATTCATTCTCAACCGTTGATCTTCTCTCTCTCAAACCTATAAATACAACCCCTATTCCTCTATTTCAATCATCCAAGCTTTTAGTAAACTTACTCTGCAAAATTCATAGCACGCCTTTGGCACCCAACACCATATCCATAGCTTGCAATCACCATTTTTATTGTATTGAAGATCCTCTTCATTACAAGAACTATCATAGTCATTTCTCTCTTGTCATCTTGAAGAAAAAAGCAAGGAAGTGCACTTTCTGAGGGCTTCATTCACACGAAAGATCAATTTGAGATTAGGCGACCAATGAAAGCCGTGAAGTAATAAGGTTTATAAGGTATTGTTCTTTTTGTTTGAATCTTAATTATTGCAATTTCTATTGAGTTATTGGGTTATTATTAGTTATTGATATTATCTCCACATTTTCTCATATTAGTTGTAATCCTAACCATCTTCAACAGATGTCCTCATTTCATGGCCCCGCAAAAGGATGATAATGTCATCTTCAAAGCTCTGTGATGCTGTGAAAAATTGCCACATGGCACTTTTTGACCCTCATGAAGACTTTTAGACTTAAGATTTTATGATGCGACAAGTTACAGAAGGGAGAGCTAGGACCTAAGGCCAGTCACCTCATGATGTTAAAGGATTTAGGCTGTAACTTAAATGACCGAGACCCTACCACAAGCGGTCAACATAAAATTAAAAGATAAACTGAAAAGGGACCTCGGGACTTAGGGTTTTAGGGAAATAAGGATGAACACTTGTGGAAAGAACATTAAAACCCTAGACCTAGGTAGGTACCACCAAGAGGATCATTTCCTAGTAGCATACTAGAGCTATCATTAACTACTTGCACATATTATCAAGAGCATATTATTAGAGTTTCCACATTGTATAAACATCTAGGTCATCTTACATGTTTGAGAGTGTTGTCCTTGATCATTTATCAAGTCGTTGAATGAGTGCCCTTTCATGGTTTGACACAAGGTATTAATTATCCTTGTAATATGCAAACCAAAAGGCACAAGAATTGAGTTTTTATGTAGGAATAGACTAAGAACATCAAAGCAAGCTAAAAATGGCAATTTTAAAATTAAAAGAGATTGAATCCATTAGCCTAGATCAAATCCACCATCTAAATCAAATATGTAGTTGTGGGATCAAATCTATAGTTGTAGAAGTGTCCTAGAGTAGATAAAGCATTCACTAATTCAAAAGTATTCATTTAAGCATCACTAATATTGTTATTCTATTAAAAATTTATCTTTCAATATTTGTCACAATATTCTACATATATACTTTCATTATATTATTTAATTTCTAATACATTTATTCATTTATTTTAATACATTTATCTATTTACATTTTTATGTAAATATTAATATTATTTATTTATTTAACTTAACTTCTAAATATTAATGTTATTTATTTAACCTTGATGTATGTAAAAGGTTTTTTATTTTGAAAGGAAGAAAGGTGTAGAGAAAGGATTCAACGTCAATCAAATGAGGAGAGTGTTGTGCAATACATAACATATAAACATAAAATTAACAATAACCAAATATACTATATAAAACAACTAATACAAACTTCTCTACAAGCCTTCAATTTATAGACTTTGCAAAAGCAAGATTCCAATCTAAAATTAGGCTCTCACATCCAAAGCAAATTCCCCTATTTTTGACCTTATTAGGCTTTCTATAATATACTACTAAGTGGAGATCTTTTAACAACTAATAAACCAAATTTTAAGACAAGGACATGTGGCAAAAGTACCAACTAAAAAACCCAACCCCATTTTGATGGAGCACAAATATTTAGTAATATAAATGCCTTAAATAAAAAATAAATAAACTGAAAAATTGTAAGATTAAGACATCTTAATTCCCAACATAACTTTCCTTTACCATCATATTCTCCTTTTTCAAATTTAAAAGACAATATTAACTTATTACCTTTTAACTAGACCTAAAAATATACCATTATCTTTTTAATCGAAGAGAAAATATTGACTTTTTATCTTTTAATTATCAAACAAATTAAAATGACGACTCAAAAATATAATATTATCTTTTTAAATAAAACAGAGTATATTAACTTTTGACCTCCTAATTATGAAGACTAAAATTGGACTACTTTTTTTTAGTTAAAAGCAAATTGCAATTAAAAGTTTCTTTAACATTAAAAATGTTATTCGAAGTGGATAAAAATATGAGATTATTTAAAGTCTTTCAAGTTTGAGTGCTTTCAAATTTTAAATAAAATTGTGGTAGTTCTTTTATTTCTTAAATAAATAGATAAAAAAATATAAAATTATATAAAAAATAGATTAAAAAATATAAAATTATATAAAAATTATTTTAATTATTTTAAGAGTTGTTTTATTTTATTTAAGAAGTATTTTATTTATTATATAAACACATAAATTTATATTTTTATTTAAGAGTCATTTTATTTTATTTTATATTGTTTTAAATTTTTTATTTAAGAATTATTTTATTTTATTTATGTTGTTTATTTTTTATGTAACTTTTAATTACATTTTGGAAAAGTAGTCATTATTTATTATTTGGTAATCTTTATTTTGTTTTTACTTTGAAAGTTGTAAATTTTATATATTTATATGTTACTTTTTAATTGTTTTATTTGTAGTATATATTTTAAAATTTTGATGTCACTATATTTAAAAATAAATGTCGGTTCTAGATATATGATGCTTCTTCCCCTATTGCTATTATAAATTACATCGTTAAGTATAATCATTTTTCTTTCATGATCACAACATCAATACGTCTTCCCCTTTTCAAAATAATAACATATTTTTTATTTTTTATTTTTAATTAACTCCACCCTCTTATCTTTAGATCCCGTTCAAAACTCCATGGCTACTCAAATGTAAGGGAAGGTGTACCATTCACCACCAAACATGTATAAAACAATAAGAGTGTGAATAGCAACTATAAAAATCAATATGCAAGGAAGTTTATTTCATATTTTCCTTGGTAAGGAATACACAAGATCCTCTAAAGAGTATCACAAGCATTTTGCGAGTAGAAAGACAGCTAAAGTATAGAACAAAGATTTTGCTCCTCCTTTGGCAGCATTTTAGAAGCAATAACAAGACAAAAAAGCACTATATTCAAGTTTCTACCCCAATTGAAGGAATAGACAATCCACTGATTTCTTGGGCAAGAAAGATAACTCCAATTGTTTCTTCTCAATTTCAAGAAAAGTTGGTATCTTATCCACAATTTTTAGATCTTATAATTCTATATTCATTTCTTTTGGTTTTGCCTTTCTTCGTAAGGCTAAAGTTTTCTTCTGTCTTTTGGATAGATTAAGAATTGTGAACCTTAATAGATCTTTATATAGGATGAGTTTATAGTTTGCAATTTATGGATACACAAATATTGTAAGAATGATATTATTAGTATATTTATATTTAAAAAAATATATCTATAGTATGTCAAGAGATATCTTCTAGAGTACTTGTTTTTTTTGCATTTTCCATATTTTTGTGATTTTCTCCACTTTTTTTCAATCATTTGTAATTTCTTTTTTTGGTTCCGTATTTTTTTGTAATTTTCTCCACCTTTCTATCTTTCATAGTTTTTATTTTTTATTTTCTTCAATTTCTTTTCTGTTTTTATTTTTTCCAATTTTATTTTATTTTTTGTTTTATATATGTACACAAAAATGAGTGCTCTCATCTCCACCCCACTATAACAGTAGAATGCGTCTCCCCACAATTATAAATTATATAGAGGACATTTTCACATCATAATTAGAGTTAAAATTATATTTTAATAGATATTAGATAAATATATCATTTTAATATAGTATTATAGTTGTTTCTAATAATTTTTGTAAGTGAGGAATGATAAATGTAATACATTTTTAAAGTGGTGAATTATAATAGTTAAGATCTTGATTTTTTATAGTGTGTCATTATATCTTTTTTAATTAGTTATATTAGTTGGATTAAATGTTTAAGGTAACTTTAAGGTGGAGTTAGCATAGGAGATATATTTGAATCCTTAATATGGCTACACTTGACTATATTTTAAGGGTTTCATGACAACACCAAACAATACATAGAGGTGAGCTTAAATCCATGTGTTATTATAAATTCAACCCTACCTCTAAGTGTTCTATGATAATTATAAGGTTCCCTACCCATATAAATAAATTCTATCACCCACAACCAGGGCCTAAATTTGACGGTCGACCCTACGTGTCAAGCAATTTTTTTATGACGGTTATCTACACAAACTTGCCCTTTGAATATTAAGACATTTTTATTTTTAAAAAATTACATATAAACTAAATACATATATCAGAAGAACTCTATCTAAAATCCATCCTTTCATATGATACAATCTTTTTAAAATTTTGATTGTATTTTATGACGAAAATAGTCAAATACGGCCATACGGCCATCAAATTTAAGCCCTACCCACAACTCTCTCCAAATTCATTAGGCATAACCTTAATAATTATTAACTAATATATATTATAAAATTAAATTAAAAAATAATACTAAAATAATGGAAGTAAAGTAATACTAAATTTAGGTAATGAAGTGAGTGGATAACAAAAATCATAATAGAAGTAAGGATGTAATATTAAAGTGAATGGATTACAAAAACCCAAACTAGCATAGATATATTAAATACATCTAACTATAATACCCCTGAAACTAAAGTGCATATCTAACCTATGGCACAAATTCAAAAAACATTTAACACTATACCAACATCTTTTAAATAAATATAATTAAAATATCTAAACTAATTAATTAAATTATTAAATTTATTATCCAACTACACTGAGAATTCTCCATTGCTTAAATAATTTAAAACTTATTTTTAGCGGCATTTTTTTTTGGCGGTTCACTTCCCTTTTTAAAAGGGTCAAGCTAATTTATTTCAAAGTTTTTATTTTATTTTTTCCTTTATTGAACTTGAGAAGCACTAAATCTACCATATAAGAACAACCAGCGTTTCCAATACCAAGTCACCTTCACAGATCCTTGGTATTGAAAATCCAAGTTTAATTGTGCTGTAGTTTATAAATTGTGCAAGATAAGTGTAAGACTGTTCCTTACTCTGTTATTGGTCTTTTATGGGACAGGTGTCCAGAATAGACAATATGAATGGAGTTAGGAAGCTTGAAAGGAAGGGACTCAAACCACTCTGCCAAAATGGAGCAGTTGTATCTAGTGACATACAAAAGAAGAAAGATGATGAAATCTCCAATTTGCAGAGGCTCAACAAGATTCTTAGTGAACAAAACAATAGTCTTAGAAAGGAAAAGAATGAACACAAAGCCACAATTTTTAAGGCTGAGAGACAAATAAAGGATCTTGAGAGAAGGCTGAGCCAAGAAATTGAAAAGAAAGAAGATGAATTCAAAGCAGCAGACATCATTTTACAGTTAAAACAACAGATTCATATTACATCTCAAGAATTGGAGGCAGCTAGAATATCCCTGCAATCTGGAAAATGTAAGGATTTGTCACAGTTCAAAGAAAATGTGGAAGATTACAATGAAATTGAAGAGGAGATTGAAAAACAGATGCTAGAGAAAGAAGATGGATGGCAGAAAGGCCACACACAGTCAAAGGGAGATGAGAAGAGCTATGAAAAAGGATTTGTAGAAAAAGAAGAAGAATTCCTAACAATGGTCTCTGTAAAAAACAACTTGGAAGATAATATTTCACAGTTGAAAGAGCAAATGGTGATTTTATCAGAGGTGGATCATGGATATTTGGAAGCTGAAAATGATGATGAACTAAGTTATGACAATTCTCAACTCAAGAACAAGGTTCTTGATTTGAGTAGAAGTTTTGATGAGCTGCAGGAAAGACATGAAAATATAGAGGAAGAAAATAAAGTGCTTAGGGCTCAGCTATCTGAACTACAAGGTGTTTTGGAAGCAGAAAAGTGGGGATTTGATACAGTAACGGCTCATTATAACAAAGTTATTGGTAATCAGATGGTGGAGCTGGAAAAATTGAGGGATGAAAATGGCGAGCTGATGAAGGCTATTCATGAGTTAAATATATGTTTGGAAGAGATGCAAGAAACTCATGATGAAGTAGTGCAGGAAAATGAAAGGCAAAGGAAACTGTTGGAGTCACAGCATGCAGAGTTTACAAAAAAGAATGGTGAGTTGAGTGAAAAGGGATTGAAGTTGGTGAAAGACAATGAAGAAAAGCAAAAAGTGATAGAATCAATCCTTAGTGACCAGGCTTCTCTAAGCAAATACATAGTCTATCTTTCAGATACTCTTAATGAAGCAACCCAGAAATACAGTGAAGTTTCAGAAAAAGTTTATGAAATGCTTCAAGAGCGCCAGAAATTTTAGATGTTATCATCAACGGTGTTGTAGTAATGAGAATGTTCTATGTTCCAGAAAGCTTATTCAATTTCAAGACCTACATTTTTTAGGCCTATCTGATTTAAAGCTTGTAAAAAGGAAGACATTTTTCAAAGTCTTTTTTAATTAGTCTGCTTGCAGAATTTTGGCAGTGGTCAACCAATAGACGGCCCTTTAATTGTTGGGAAGATTGATAAAATGGATTACATGTAGGCTGTTTGTGTGGAGTTTATTTATGGAAAACAACTCTTTAACTTTTAAAAAATTATATTAAATTGGTATATAAGATGTAATATATTGTTTATATATATGTATATTTTGTTTTCAAAATTGCAATGGTGAAAATGGTATATTTATTTATTTGTATGTTTTGAATTTAATAGTGATTGGTTTATTTTTATGTATTGAATAGTGTGTAAGATGATATATTTTTTGTAGAAGTTGGTAAATAATCTTATTCTAGTTTTTTCCATCATCACCCATCCCCAGGAATTAGATCTAACTCCACATCTAACAATTGGTCATTTTGGTTCAAATATGTGGGTGTGGAATTAATCCAGGTCATCTTCACACCTATAGGGATGAACCTTGTACTTTTATATTTGAATTCCTAAAACTGAGTGTTTCCCTCCCTTACTAGCTATAATGAGCCAACTAAAGCACAACTTATTTCAAATTGCACACTAGGCTAGTGTATTTAAGGCCTAATTCTTTTAAATCATCTAGGATTATCATGGGAGAATTCATATGAGAGCATCATAGATTGTCCTAATTGCATCATTAGCTTGCACCATCATCGTAGGCATACTACATGCTTGTTTGTTGTCTTCAATTATGGTTTTAAAGCAATTAAGTTAATTCTCCAAGGGGCTTGAATAAGGAGAACATGACCCTTGCTTAACAACAACCCTTTAGATGTCTATAGACACCCCCCCACTTCAAACACAGGTATACAAGACAAGGCAAGCAAATTCTAGTTATCAAATTTTAGTTAGTTCACTTCTACTAGTCCAAGTTCCATTATGCACACCAATTCACTTCCATAGGCATGAAGATCAATTCCAAACACCTAGATCTAAACCAGAGCAAAACATAGTCAGTTTACAGATTTTGAGGCATTTTAATCTAGACTAGCAATTTTTGTAGTGGTGAATCTTCACTAATTGGTAAATGGATGGTATCAAGCAATTCAATTTTGGCAAATAGAAAAAATAGTTAGGGGCTGAGCAATTCACCCAGATTTTATAATTTATTGGTCCAATGGATGTTAAATCGTTGCTAATTTATTTATGATGCATTTATATGTAATATTTTTGCACAACAAACTACGTGTTTGTAATGGGGAATCACTTAGAATTTTGGAGGCATGTTTTAATATACCATCATATTCGCCAATACCATTAAAATTCCACCTTGTATGAGGACCAATTTTGTCAATACCATTATAGCGCCATGCTAACTGTAGGGCCATAATTTCCTTGAAATCACAACATATGTTTTGGATCATGGTCACAATCACCTAACATTTACATCGATTGTTTTACAATCACATGAGATTCCCCACATTTTTACTCCACTATTTTATAATTTGTCAAGTTTCACCAAATTTGAATTCATATAAATATAATTAAAATTTTGAATTAATTTTTTACACATTTTTTTCTACTCTTGATTCAGATTGACTCGATTCTTGAATGTTTACATCCTATGAAGAATTTTTTTTTGGACTCCTTTCTTTGGTTTCTTCTATGCCCAATGCGTACTTGCTACCTAGAATTCTAGCTTTAGTGATCCATAGACAACTACAAGTATCAGCAAGTCAACAAAAGGCAAGTGATAAATTCTTTATTGTTTTATAATATAAGATTCCTCCTATTTATATATTTAGTTTCATTGTTACAGATGTTATTGAGTAATCTATCTTTCAGATACTCTTAATGAAGCAACCCAGAAATACAGTGAAGTTTCAGAAAAAGTTTATGAAATGCTTCAAGAGCGCCAGAACTTTGAGATGTTATCATCAATGGTACTGCAGTAATGAGAATGTTCTATGTTCCAGAGAGCTTATTCAATTTCAAGACCTGCATTTTTTGGGCCTATTTGATTTAAGGCTTGTAAAAAAGAAGACATTTTTCAAAGTCTTTTTTAATTAGTCTTCTTGTAGAATTTTGGCAGTGGCCAACCAATAGACGGCCCTTTTGAAGTTGAGAAGATTGATAAAATGGATTACATGTAGGCTATTCGTGTGGGGTTTATTTATGGAAAACAACTCTTTTAACTTTTAAAAAATTAAATTAAATTGGTATATAAGATGTAATATATTGTTTATATATATTTATATTTTGTTTCAAAATTGTAATGGTGAAAATGGTATTTATGTTTCATTTGTTTTTGGTATGTTTTGAATTTAATAGCACAATTGGTTTATTTTTATGTATTGAATAGTGTGTAAGATGGTGTATTTTTTGTAGAAGTTGGTAAATAATCATATTCTAGTTTTTTCCCATCATCACCCATCTCCAAGGAATTAGATCTAACTCCACATCTAACAATTTGTCATCTTGGTTCAAATATGTGGGTGTGGAATCAATCCATGTCATCTTCACACCTACAAAGATGAACCTTGTACTTTTATATTTGAATTCCTAAAATTGAGTGTTTCCCTCCCTTACTAGCTATACTGAGCCAACTAAAGCACAACTTATTTCAAATTGCACACTAGGCTAGTGTATTTAAGGCCTAATTCATTTAAATTGTCTAGGATTGTCATGGGAGAATTCATATGAGAGCATCATAGAGTATCCTAATTGCATCATTAGCTTGTACCATCATCTTAGGCATACTATATGCTTGCTTGTTGTCTTCAATCATGGTTTTAAAGCAATTAAGTCAATTCTCCAAGGGGCTTGAATAAGGAGAACATGACCCTTGCTTAACAACAACCCTCTAGATGCTATAGACACCAACCCACTTCAAACATAGGTATACAAGACAAGGCAAACAAATTCTATGCAAGTTTTTTCCTCCTCATTGAAGAAAAAACTTGCACACAATTAAATCATGAAACACTGAACTACAATCATTATAGACTATGGAAATTTGATGTCTATTAAACAAATTCTAGTTATCAAATTTTAGTTAGTTCACTTCTACTAGTCCAAGTTCCATTCTACACACCAATTCACTTCCATAGGCATGAAGATCAATTCCACACACCTAAATCTAAACCGGAGCAAAACATAGTCAGTTTACAAGTTTTGAGGCATTAATCTAGATTAGCAATTTTTTTAGTAGTAAATCTTCACCAATTGGTAAATGGACAGTATTGAGCGATTCGATTTTGGCAAATATAATAAATAGTCAGGGGCCCAATCCTCCCATATTTTATAATTTATCGGTCCAATGGATGTTAAATCGATGCTAATTTATTTTTGATGCATTTATATGTAATATTTTTGCACAACAAACTGCGTGTTTGTAATAGGGAATCACTTAGAATTTTGGAGGCATGTTTTAATATACTGGATCATATGCGCCAATACCATTAAAATTCCACCTTGTATGAGGACCAGTTTTGCCAATATCGTTATAATCACATGGTAACTGTAGGGCCATAATTTCCTTGAAATCACAACATATGTTTTGGATCATGGTCACAATCACCCAACTTTTACATCGATTGTTTTAAAATCACATGAGATTCACCACATTTTTACTCCACTATTTTACAATTTGTCAAGTTTCACCAAATTTGAATTCATATAAATATAATTAAAATTTTGAATTAATTTTTTACACATTTTGTTCTACTCTTGATTCAAATTGACTTGATTCTTGAATGTTTACATCCTATGAAGAATTTTGTTTTGGACTCCTTTCTTTGGTTTCTTATATGCCCAATGCATACTTGCTACCTAGAATTCAAGCTTTAGTGATCCGTAGACAACTACAAGTATTATCAAGTCAACAAAAGGCAAGTGATAAATTCTTTATTCTTTTATAATATAAGATTCCTCCTATTTATTTATCTATTTAGTTTCATTGTTACAGATGATATTGAGTAGTGAGACATCTAGGGCCTAGTGATCTATGATTATTTTTGTTGATTTTGTCTATTTAGTTTCATTCTTACAAAATATAGATGATACCCAAAATTATTAGTGTTGAGTCTTTGATGGTGAGTCATGACATTAAACACAATATTTTTTTTTATAGTTTCCAATCCATGAGAGCTGTCAAGTAAAAGAGAGATTCTTGAAAGTGGTAATGAGCTTCCATCAAAAAGTAGAAACATAATGTCATACTTTGATATTGTGTGGGGTCCATCATATCAAACTATAATATCAAGATTTATATAATCTATTAATGAACAAGGGAATACCTCACAAGAAGATTGTAATGAGTTGCATGACAATGCAAAAGATGATATTCTAGAGGAGTCCCAAGGTAGTAGGAATGATAATATTAATAAACCCACCTCAACAAGTGATGATAAAAATGTAGATGGACTACATGGAAGGAGAAAGAAAAGTCAAATAAAAATAGGGATTTAGTGGGATCTATCAAGAAATTTTCAAATTAATTAGGTGTTAAAGTACCCATTCATTGAGCCAGTGGATAATGAAAATAAAGATGAACCTCCCATAGAATGTAGATGTAAGATTTATAGTTGGAAATATGGTATGGACAAGCAGCTAAAATTTAACACCATAGAAAAATATTTTAGTAAGGTTTATGAAAAACAAATCATAGACGGAAAGGAAAAAATAGTAATAAGACAGAAAATCAAAGGAAGAATGTCTTCATGTTAAGAATCCCATGGAATATGATGAGTATATTCAAAACAAAGTGAAGCTTGCTACATATGGAGGTACAATTGAAACTCCCAAGAGGTATCCTTAAGTTTTCACTAAGTTTAAGGATTTTAAAGTCTTAGTAGAAAACCAATCAGGACTTAAGATTAAAATATTAAGATCTGACAATAGAGTTGAATATCGCTCTAAGGAATTTGATGAGTTATGTAAGCATGCATATATCATAGGACAAGAAACCACTCCTTATATACCATGCAACAAAATGGTGTTGCAGAAAGGATGAACTGAATGATTATGGAAAGAGCCAGAAGTATGTTGAGTGATGCATAGTTAGATAAATGCTTTTGGGTAGAAGTTGTGTGTATCGCTTGTTATTTGATTAACAAATCTCCTTGTAAGGCTCTTGTTTTAACACCTTATGAAGTGTGGACAGGTAAGAAACATTTTTTTTCACATTTAAGGGTTTTGGTTATGAGGCTTTTGTTCATGTGCCTAAAGAAAAGCGATCTAAGTTGGATCCAAAAGCACATAAATGCATCTTCATTGGATATGGTGAGAATGTATTTAAGGTTATAAGTTTTGGGATCCTCTAACAAGAAAAGTTGTCTTTTCTAGAGAGATGTTATTTTCAAGGAACTTAGAGTTATTTCAAATCTTGTATAACCAAAAGAAAAATAAAGGAAGAGGGTAGTGCATTTTGATTTACAGTAAGAAGATGCACCTCATGAAGAACATAATGATGGATTAGGTGATGAGGAAGAAGAAGATCTGAGTGAAAGTTCAGATGAAGAAGACTCTATTATAACAAAAGAAGTTGAGCATACAGAAGAACTTGAATAATCTCTTACTCCACCCTTGAGAAGATCCACAAGCCAACAAAATCCAGTTGACAAGTATAGCCCACCAGATTTCCATTATGTATTTTCTTTATTGAGTACTGGCAATGAACCTAGATCCTATAGGGAATCTATTCATGTAGATGATAGTGAGTCTTGGCACCTAGCCATGCAGAAGGAGATGATGGCTTTAGATTCATGTAACACCTGAGATCTTGTTTGTTTGCCCAAAGGAAGAAAGGTCATAGGTTGTAAGTGGGTCTTCAAGAATAAGTTTGAAGAAGAAGGTTCATTGTAGAAGTACACGACTAGATTGGTAGCCAAGGGCTAGTCCCAGAGAGGGAGTTGATTTCAGTGAAATTTTCTCTCCTGTTATAAGTTATCTTCTATTAGATTCCTTTTATCTATTATTGATGCTTTTGATTGGGAAATAGACCAAATGGATGTTTAAAACTACTTTTTTGCATGGGGATCTTGAGGAGGAGATTTATATGCAGCGGCCTATAGATTTTGGGGTAAAAGGAAAGGAATAGTGGGTATGCAAGTTAAAACAATCTCTTTATGGTTTAAAATAGTCTTCTAGAATGTGGTACCAGAAATTTGATTCATTTGTTTTGAAATTGGGCTTTATTAGAAGTGAGGAAGATCACTATGTTTACATTCGATGTATTGATGATGTAATTCTGATTATTGCCTTGTATGTGGATCATAATATGTTATTTTCAGCAATACTAAGGGTATGATTAGTGAGTTGAAAGCTCAACTTTCAGGTGCATCCAATATGAAGGATCTTGGAGTTGCTAGGTATATTCTGAGAATGGAGATCAAAGGGGATGGAGGTAACAGAATGCTTTGGTTATCTCAAAGTAAGTATGTGACTACTATTTTGTAGAGATAAATAGTATGCAAGATTGCAATCCAGTTAGAATTTCTTTACTTGTTGGTACTAAGCTATCAAATTAGATATGTGTCCTAAGAATGATGATGATTTAGAGGATATGTCTAATGTGTCATATGTTAGTATTGTAAAAAGTTTGATGTATGCAATGGTTTACACTAGGTTAGATATTGCCCAAGCAATGGAATTTTTAAGCAGGTTTATGTAGATAACCCTAGTAGACAACATTGGAATTATGCGAAGATGGTGTTTAGATATTTGTGAGCTACCTCTGAATACTATTTGGTTTATTCTAGTACTAACAGTGTTGATAAGACCTTTGACATATAGGGATTTGTTGATGCAGATTGGGCAGGTGACTTAGATAGTCGAAGGTCCACTAGTGGCTATGTGTTTACTTTGTTTGGAGGAGCTATGAGTTGGATGAGTAAAAGGTAGTCCATGGTTGCTTTGTCCACCACCGAAGTAGAGTATATCACTGCTACAAATGTCTCTAAGGAGGCAGTTTGGTTACGAATATTGTGTACAGGTATTAGTTTTGATTTGTTATGTATGGAAAAAGGGGATGAATACAAGCATGTAAGTACACTAGATCAAACCCTCTTTCACTATAAAATTCAAGGTCAAGATTTAGCTAAATCACAACCAAGAAGAAGGTGGACCTAGCTATAGATCTTGTGCTCTTGTTTGCTATGGAAAGATGTGTTTTAACCAAGCCATTTATCAAACCCTAGGTTAAGTGTGAGTAAAACCCTAGTTATAAGATAATCAACGTGTAACAGACAAACAACAATAGAAACCCAAAATCTGAAAGTGCAGAGATGATCAGGGTGATATCAGAACCTGTTTCACGAAAGCTAGAAAGTCAAAGGATGAATTCGGTAACTACCCAAGTCCAAAAGTGAGAATCTATCAGAAGTTAGAACTGAGAATATGATGTAACTATTAAGGAAAATTTTGATTCAAATGAATAATCAATATATCAATATCAAAATACCCAAAACTCAACGAAATACAGAAACAAAGAGATCAATCAAACAAAAGAACTTCAAAAATATTTGCTAACCTCAAAGCTTCATAGCTTCCGTCAGTTGCCTATCTCAATCGATCTTGCATGTATGAGTAAGGCCCTCAGAGAGTGCACTTCCTTGCTATTCCAAGATTGTCAATGGAGAACAGCTATGATAGTTTCTCCATAAAGATGAGCTTTACAACAATGATAGTAGTACGTAGTAACGAGTGTGATCACAAGCAATGAAGGAATTGGTGCCAAAGGCGCGCTGAAATCCCTGCAAAGTAACAATACTTAAAGCTTGGATGAATGAAATGGAGGAAGAGGGTTCAATTTATAGACTTGAGAGAGAGAAGATCAATGGTATAGAAAGAATGAGAAGATCAATAGTATAGAACAGTTGAGGAACGTGCATGAATAAGAAGAAGACATGTGTCCTACTCTATTTTGCATGAGAGGAATTAATAGAATAGAAGAATGGGTTAACTGAAGAGATTAATCAATTAAAATAATAGATCAATCAGTTAGGAGAATAGAACTAGAGAATAGAAATTGCATGAGGATGAGAAGATATTTTAACTTAATTGAATATTTAGAATATTCAATTGCATGTGCACAAGGAATGAATTATATTTAGAGAACTCAATTTAGAAGAAATAGACAACTTAAATAAATATTTGATTTATTTAAATTTAGAGAAGATACTATTAGAAGAAACAATTAAATAATTGAAATTATTTAATTTAGAATGATTTTGGAAGAATTAGAAGATAAGAAAGCAAATTAAATAAATAAATTTATTTAATTGTTTGTGCATGATTTGGAAGAATAAAAAAAATATTTGATTATATTTTATTTTTAGAGATTGAGAGGATTTAAATAAATTTGATTTATTTATTTAAATTTGAAGGAATGATTTGATTTAATTAAATAATTAAGAATTATTTAATTGTTTGGAAGAATTTAATTAAATAAAAGATTTTATTTAATTTTGACTTTTGAAGAGGTAATTAAATATTTTGATATTTAATTAACTTAGAGGAATATGAATCGAATAAATAAATTTGTTTATTTATTTATTGATAGAAGAATTACAATGGAATAAATATTAAGAATATTTATTTAAATTGAGTCGTGTCATTTTTAGGCATATACATTTTGCCCCTCTTTGATGTGATGTTAGAGATGATGAGATTTGTGTCGAGTAACATCATTTCAAAGAAGCTAAGGTATAGATAGAAGAAAAAGATGGCAATGGAAAGATAGGATGAGGATGCCCCCTCAGGATATTGGATGGGGAGATAGATTCAAGGGCGCGAGACGGACAATCTCACGATGAAGAAGGTTGGAAGAATAGGTTGGGGTGAAGAAATTGGTTGAAGAAAGAGCTGAATGATATGTGATGCAAGATAGAATGATAACACACATAAGCAAGTATGCACAAATGATACAAGAACAAACAAGGTACTGCTCCTATTGAGTAATAAACCAAATCGATAATGATATATGACAATGTTGTCATGGCGAGGAATGATATATCCCTAGACCAACACGGTAGGCATGTTGTCATGGTGGGGAATGATAGATCCCTAGAGCAACACAAAGGATAGTGTCTGGTTTCAGGAAATGAAGCATGTCATGTAAGACGCGTGTGTTGGTCTGATTTCGACAATGCCACATCCTGTATAAGGGTAAGTGCAAGAAGATGGGGGGCCAAAAAGGGGTCTTAAGTGGCCACTTTTCTTCTGAAATCAGGAAATACTAGCCTTGGATGAGAAATTGAGCATAGTTACACTCAAAATTTGGAGATGTAACCAAAACAATGTTCGTAGTGCTCTGAGTCTACTTTATAAACTACTATTTTTTTAAAAAAATGGCATAGATTAAGGGGTTCAAAAGAGGGAGCCACAGAAATTGGTGTTGTTTCTGTCAAAAAAACATAACATAGCATGTTTTGTGGCTCCCTCAAAAGATCAACTTTTTTTTGGTATTTTTAAAATCACTTCAGTTATAAATTAGCTAATAACATGTAGTTTATGCCCAATTTTTCTGATAATTTTTTGATGAATATTTGATTTTTTAGTAATTTTCAAAGTGGACACATCCTAAAAAACAAAATTTTGGCTGTGCTACCCCTATAAATTTTGAAAACTAATTGAAAATCATTTTTTTCTTTTTTTAATATTTGTAGAATGGAGTCTAGTTTCTAAATATGTAATTTTTTTGAAATTTCAATGAATAGTTAATTTACAATGAAAAAAAGACCAAACAGTGGTTTTTGCCCAAAAACGGACACACAAATAAAAGAAATTAAAGATGAAAGGCTTAACATTGTTAAAATGTGAAAAAAATCACATCGTCAAATAGCTAAGAGAAAGCCTAACATTACCCAGGTGTTTGATTTGTTCGACGTTGAAACACGTGCAAATCTGAGGGTTAGCATGAACGAAATTATGTGAAATCTTGAAGAATCTGGAAAAACACATCTGTGACTGTTCAAAAGGCACTCCAAGCCTTTGGGTTGGAAATCCAAAGCAAATCCCAAGCCCAAGGCTTGGGATTCCCAAAGGAAGACATAACGTGAGCGCGTTATAACGCACTCGCGTTATAACGCGCTCGCGTTATGGTTTGCTTTGCATTTTTCCTTTTCCGCAAGTCTGTTGTTTGTCATGTTTGACATAACGCGAGTGCATTATAACACACTCGCGTTATGTTCCCCTTAAATTTTTTTATGTTCAAGTCTATTAATCATGTATGTATGTATGTATGCCTATATGTATGTATGTATGTATCTATCTATGTCAATATGTATGTATGTATGTATGCCTATATGTATGTATGTATCTATGTATGTATGCCAATATGTATGTATGTATCTATGTATGCCTATATGTATGTATGTATGTATAGTGTCGAGGGCAGAGGAGGGTAGAGATGGGAGTGAGCCAGATAGGGGAGGAGAGGGGTGGATAAGGATTGAGTGATTAAGGTTTAAGGTTGAGGGTTGAGCGTTTAGGGATAGGATTTAGAGTTTAGGGATAAGGGATTAGAGTTTAGGACCTTGAGGGATTAGGGTTTAGGGTTGAGGCTTTAGGGATAGCATTTAGGGTTAAGGGTCAAGGGATTAGGTTTAAGGTAGAGTGTTGAGGGTACAGGAATTAGGGATTAGGGTTTAGGGTTGAGGCTTTAGGGATAGCGTTTAGGGTTAAGGGTCGAGGGATTAGGTTTAAGGTAGAGTGTTGAGGGTAGAGGGATTAGGGATAGGGTTTAGGGTTGAAGGTTTAATAATTTAGGGTTGAGGCTTTAGGGATGAGGATTAAGGGATTAGGGTTTAAGATATAGTGTCGAGTGTCGAGCGTGTAGGGATAGGTTTTAGAGTTCAAGTTTTAAGGGTTAAGGGTCGAGGGATCAGAGTTAAGGTTTGAGGGATTAGGGTTTGACGTTGAGGGTTGAGTACATTGAGGTTCGAGGGTTAAGGGTTACGGGATAGGGTTCAGGGTCAAGGGATTAGGGTTAAGGGATAGGGTTGGAGGGTTTAGGGATAAGGGATTAGGGTTTAAGGTATGGTATCAAGCCTGTTGAGGGTCTAGGAATAGGGATAGCGTTTAGGGTTTAGGAATGAGGGATTAGAGTTGAGGGATGACAGATGATGGATTAGGGTTGAGGGATTAGGGTTTAGGGATAAGGTTTAGGGTTAGGATTGAGGGATTAGGGTTTAAGGTATAGTGTTGAGGGTTTAGGGTTTAGGGTTTAGGGTTGAGGGATTAGAGTGAAGGGTTGAGGGATTAGGATTTGACGTTGAGGGTTGAGGATTTAGGGTTTAGGGTTTAGGGATAGGGTTGAGGATCGAGGGATCAGAGTTAAGGGTTTAATGTTGAGAGTTGAGGCTTGAGGCTTGAGGCTTGAGGTTGAGGGATAGGGTTAATGGTCAAGGGATTAGGGTTAAATAAGAGTTTCGAGGGTAGAGGTATTAGGGTTTAAGGTATAGTATCGAGTCTGTTGAGCGTTTAGGAATAGGGATAGCATTTAGGGTTTAGGGATGAGGGATTAGAGTTGAGGGATGATGGATTAGGGTTAAGGGTTGAGGGATTAGGGTTTAGGGATAAGGTTTAGGGTTGAGGGATTAGGGTTTAAGGTATAGTGTTGAGGGTTTAGGGATAGGGTTTAGGGTTGAGGGATTAGGATTTGACGTTGAGGGTTGAGGGTTTAGGGTTTAGGGTTTAGGGATAGGGTTGAGGGTCGAGGGATCAGAGTTAAGGGTTTAATGTTGAGAGTTGAGGGTTGAGGCTTGAGGCTTGAGGTTGAGGGATAGGGTTAATGGTCAAGGGATTAGGGTTTAAATAAGAGTGTCAAGGATAAGGAATTAGAGTTTAAGGTATAGTATCGAGTCTATTGAGGGTTTAGGAATAGGGATAGCATTTAGGGTTTAGGGATGAGGGATTAGAGTTGAGGGATGATGGATTAGGGTTGAGGGTTGAGGGTTTAGGGTTTAGGGATAAGGTTTAGGGTTGAGGGTTGAGGGATTAGGGTTTAAGGTATAGTGTTGAGGGTTGAGGGTTTAGGGATAGGGTTTAGGGTTGATGGATTAGGGTTTAGGGTTGTCGGATTAGTATTTAATGTCGAGGTTAGGCTTAGAGTGTCGAGGGTAGAGGGATTAGGGATAGGGTTTAGGGTTGAAGGTTTAAGGATTGAGGGTTGAGGCTTTAGGGATGAGGGTTTAAGGCTTAAGATATAGTGTCAAGTGTTGAGGGTGTAGGGATAGGGTTTAAGTTTTAAGGGTTAAGGGTTGAGGGATAGGGATTAGGGTTTAAGGTATAGTGTTGAGGGTTGATGGTTTAGGGATAGGGTTTAGGTTTGAGGGATTAGGGTTTAGGGTTGATGAATTAGGGTTTAATGTTGAGAGTTGAGGGTTGAGGGTTGAGGTTGAGGGATAGGGTTAATGGTCAAGGGATTAGGGTTAAATAAGAGTGTCGAGGGTAGAGGGATTAGGGTTTAAGGTATAATATCGAGTCTGTTGAGGGTTTAGGAATAGGGATAGCATTTAGGGTTTAGGGATGAGGGATTAGAGTTGAGGGATGATGGATTAGGGTTGAGGGTTAAGGGATTAGGGTTTAGGGATAAGGTTTAGGGTTGAGGGATTAGGGTTTAAGGTATAGTGTTGAGGGTTTAGGGATAGGGTTTAGGGTTGAGGGATTAGAGTGAAGGGTTGAGGGATTAGGATTTGACGTTGAGGGTTGAGGGTTTAGGGTTTAGGGTTTAGGGATAGGGTTGAGGGTTGAGGGATCAGAGTTAAGGGTTTAATGTTGAGAGTTGAGGGTTAAGGCTTGAGGCTTGAGGGTTGAGGTTGAGGGATAGGGTTAATGATCAAGGGATTACGGTTAAATAAGAGTGTTGAGGATAAGGGATTAGGGTTTAAGGTATAGTATCGAGTCTGTTGAGGGTTTAGGAAAAGGGACAGCATTTAGGGTTTAGGGATGAGGGATTAGAGTTGAGGGATGATGGATTAGGGTTGAGGGTTGACGGATTAGGGTTTAGGGATAAGGTTTAGGGTTGAGGGTTGAGGGATTAGGGTTTAAGGTATAGTGTTGAGGGTTGAGGGTTTAGGGATAGGGTTTAGGGTTGACGGATTAGGGTTTAGGGTTGACAGATTAGCATTTAATGTTGAGGTTAGGGTTAGAGTGTCGAGGGTAGAGGGATTAGGGATAGGGTTTAGAGTTGAAGGTTTAAGGATTGAGGGTTGAGGCTTTAGGGATGAGGGTTTAAGGCTTAAGATATAGTGTCAAGTGTTGAGGGTGTAGGGATAGGGTTTAAGTTTTAAGGGTTAAGGGTTAAGGGATAGAGATTAGGGTTTAAGGTATAGTGTTGAGGGTTGATGGTTTAGGGATAGGGTTTAGGTTTGAGGGATTAGGGTTTAGGGTTGATGAATTAGGGTTTAATGTTGAGAGTTGAGGCTTGAGGGTTGAGGTTGAGGGATAGGGTTAATGGTCAAGGGATTAGGGTTAAATAAGAGTGTCGAGGGTAGAGGGATTAGGGTTTAAGGTATAGTATAGAGCCCGTTGAGGGTCTAGGAATAGGGATAGCATTTAGGGTTTAGGGATGAGGGATTAGAGTTGAGGGATGACGGATTAGGGTTGAGGGTTGAGGGATTAGGGTTTAATGTTGAGAGTTGAGGCTTGAGGCTTAAGGGTTGAGGTTGAGGGATAGGGTTAATGGTCAAGGGATTAGGGTTAAATAAGAGTGTCGAGGGTAGAGGGATTAGGGTTTAAGGTATAGTATCGAGCCCGTTGAGGGTCTAGGAATAGGGATAGAATTTAGGGTTTAGGGATGAGGGATTAGAGTTGAGGGATGACGGATTTGACATTGAAGGTTGAGGGTTTAGGGTTTAGGGTTTAGGGATAGGGTTGAGGGTCGAGGGATCAGAGTTAAGGGTTGAGGGATTAGGGTTTGACATTGAGGGTTGAGGGTTGAGGTTCCAGGGTCAAGGGTTTAGGGATAGGGTTGAGGGTAGAGGGATTTGGGTTAAAGTAGAGTGTGGAGGGTATAAGGATTAGGGATAGGGTTGGAGGGTTTAGGGATAAGGGATTAGGGTTTAAGGTATAGTATCGAGTATGTTGAGGGTTTAGGAATAGGGAAAGCATTTAGGGTTTAGGGATGAGGGATTAGAGTTGAGGGATGACGGATGACAGATAACAAGAAGATCTGTCTTTCTTCCTCGATGGACATTTTCTATCAAGAACTTGATTATGAGGGCTTGCCCCTTCATTGTTATGCCTATCATATGGCAGAGCATCTGGCAAGCTCTTGCAGGAAACAGGAAAAGTTCTCCCTCAAAAACCTTGTGGTCATTCAAGTTTAAAGGGGAAGGTTTGGAAAGAGATGTGATCAATCTATAGCAGGACAAAACACCAGCGCGTTATAACGCGCTCGCGTTTTGTCTTGCTATTGAAATGGTAAAAAAGTGTTGATCCTCATGATCCAGGCCCACATGCTCTGTTTTCTTACTGATTCTGCGTGTGCTCTGACAAAAAAGAAGTGCTTTCATGTTGTTGGGAAGTTCACATGCACATTTGACACATTGTACCACCTTTGCATGATATTTCCACCACCTTTTCTACTTTGCCAACTTGAGAAGGAGGAAATAACATAGTTTTCACACCAAGTTTGATATATATCTATTCAAGTTTCAATTTTTGTAGTGGTGCAATGTTAATTGTGATTCAATTTTAGGAATTTAACATTATAGATTGGTTAATAATATTGTTGTTAGTAATTATATTTGAGTGTTATTCAATTTAACATTGAAAAGGAAGCAAGTGGTGAAAAACTCAAATTGTTGAGGAGTTTGATGCAAGAAGATAAAAACACTACATAATTGGGTACTCTCTCCATTCAAATCTGTTGATAAATGGGAGGGGGGGTGAATCAGTTATCCTAATTATTTCTTCTATCTGAACTTTCTTTTTAATCAATGCAACATTAATTCAAATAAGCAAACATTATAATGAAATGGAAAAACACGACACAGTATTTTTGACATGGAAACCTTGTTAAGGGAGAAAACCACGGGGTGATTAACCCAAAGATTATTCTCTGTTAGAAGAATAAGGAAATACAAAATGGCACTTGCCAATTAGGGCTCACTACCTGAGCACACTGCTCACAAAGGAGGCACACTGCCTACAAGGAGACACATTGTCTACAAAAGAATGTTATACAATACTTGAACTGATTGGAAGCATCCACATATGCTGGAGTTCAGTTTCGGTTAGGCTCAGGACACTGATCTGCTGCACTTCATCTTTCCTCTTCTCTTATGCTGCTTTCCTTTCACATACCGGACCTTCCTTACTACTTCTACACTGCTCTGCTTTTTCTCATATCACATGTAACAACAAAACTTCTCACAACTAAATCCATCCTATATATATATCCGCACAAGTGATTTCATTATCTTTCTAGTCGGCACCCGGAACAGTCAATCTTCTCACAAACTCTGTTCTGTCAGTTGAATCCTTACACATCAAGTAATGTGGATCAAGTATATACTTGTAGAAATCATTAATCATGTCAGCCAAATATGATTCATGCCTTCATAACCTTTAACACCATCAATAACACATCTAGAAAGTAGTCTGATGTTCTGTCAGTCAGTTCTTCCTTTGTTCACACTGTCACTTAGGAATTTGGTACTCAACTATTCATATCTTTTTCCTTGTCCGTCACTGGAGGCTAAATCCTTGGAATCTATTACTCAAGGTAGTCCTCTTGACTTTCCCAAATCCACACTTCACCAAGATACTTTCTCTGAGAGATCCGGACCTATTTGTCAGACCTTGCCACAAGCTCTGTTCTTGTTTACCAGACCTCAACAATCTTTATTTTGACTTCCGATAGAGACACACCATGTCCTGCGGATGTGTGGGATGAACTTTGTTGCCATCAATGATAACAATCATTTTTCCATATAGTGTCTTTTGCCAACAAAATCTTTATTTTTTAGGTATGTCAAGTCTTTACATGCATGTTCTTTACATTTTCTTTATTTCGGATTGAATTACTTTATCATGCTTTATCATACATATTTAAAATAGACACATTCCCAATCAAGAAAGTAGCCTACAATCTCACATGATGCTATGTATATTTTCTACACTTGGGCTCTTTAATAATTATGTGTAATAAACAACCTTAACATACCATGATGTCAAACTATACAAGAATAAATCCTTACAACATAAAAAAAATACAATACCACTATTATCTTGTATTCATTTCTTAGGAACTAATATTGGTCTCTTTATCATGCTACAAACAAATTCTCTGTCATGCCGAGGAAACGATCAAGAATTAAACCAACACAAGAAGAGATAGAAGATAAGAATGCAAAGAAAGTAGTGGCTATGAGGGAACTTTGTGAGAAGAGGAAATTGGACACGATAAATGAAGACATACCAATTGAAGAGGAACCACAACCATCACAAAGAGAATGAATGCAAAAATTTCGTGGTACGAGAGATTTGAATACCATAGTTGGAGACACGTCCTCTATCGCAAGTCAACATGTAGGGACACCATCTACTACATCTCAAGTTGAGAGTACATCATCACTCACATGTGATGAAGGAGGTATGCCATTGTTCCCACCTCAACCTCAAGATATGTCATCTATTCCATCTTCGATCGAAGGTATGCCATCTAACCCATCCCATTTAAACATTGATGAAATTCCTAATGTTGAGATGAATTTACCTAACTTAACACCACCTAGAATTTTGCATAGAAAGCCAAAGTATTTTATTGATATTGATGAGAATATTTTGCAGCCAATGGAAGGTAAGATTCCAAAATGCACTTGTAGAAGATATGCTAATAAGATTTAGAGATTGATCTTTGAAAAGTTAAATGAGACTACAAGATGTCAACTATTCGTTGAAATGATGCGAAGTATAAAGTATAGGTCTATCATGAAGATTCTTGGGTAGCGAACATCAGAGGCTTCAAGTGAAAAATCTATTGTCAAGAATCTAATGAGTGCGTATGAGAGTGTGGGTAACACCTCACACACAAAAGATAGTAATGCAACACGGCGTGTGATTACATCGACTATAGTAAGTAGTCAAACGAGGAAAGCTCGTCTCATTAGAAAGACAAGTCAAGAATTGAGAATTAATAGGAAAACTTTATCAAGAGCCGTTGAAAGACGCCAAAGAATTGAGGACACTAATGCCAATGAATTATGGGCATTCTCGGGGAGACTACCACGAGAAGATAAACCAATTGTTGAAGCATTGAGATCACTAATTGAAGACTTTTAGAAGAATTACACAAGGGCATCTTCGAATCAAAGGGATGTGGTAAGAAGGAGAATCGGTAGTCAGAACCGCGAGCCACATCCAAAGCATTTTTTGGATGAGACTCAAATATAGTTTTATGGTAAATTTCTAGAGAAGTATCCTCAAATTAAAATTTGTCAAAGATATTTTGAAATGCTAAAACCTTTCTATGTTAAGATAAATCACACACGCACTACTTGTTGTTGTAGATTACATATTGAATTTTCTAACCATTTTGATGCTTATAGGTCTATATGTTTAGATATGCATACTAACAATGATTTGTAGGGTTGTGCCATATGTGCCCCACCAACATCTTCAAGAGACTTCATATCAAGAATTTTATGTGAAAGAGAGGAAGGTCAAATATTCTACAAGAAATTATGCTTAGATGGCACATGTCATCATTGCGGTGGCTTGCAACATTTGCCAATATGTGAACATATGGAAAGAACACATGCGGTTGGAAACAAACTAGTAGAGTTTGGCAAGTATAAAACAGTGGCATACAATACAAAAGATGGTAAAGAAGCAAAGAGGTGTGAATTGGTTATTGAAAAGATTCCAGTGTATCAATTTATGCCTATATTTCATGACAGCATAGTGTATGAGTATGCAAGACATGCCCATAGAGCTCGATGGTTGGACTTGCAATTCAAGTTATGCAAGGACACATTTCCGGTTGGTAGCATTGTTTCAGTCATCGATTTTGTAGAGAACTACAGTCTATAGCCACAACATGAGGTGCAATCACAATATTACAACTCCACACAGGTTTCTATATTTGTGCACATCGCATTCATTCATGTAAATGATAGTACAAAGGATGACAGAAAGATCATAAGGGAGTATAATTTCTATATTAGTGATGATCGCACGCATTCTACGAAGTTCATGCAAGGTTGCTTTCAGGTGTTCTACAATGATTTGGCTAGAAGGGGCATATCATTCAGTCAGCATATCATATGGTTGGATAACTGTGCGTCACAATTCAAGAACTCGCGAAATTTCTATTGGCTGAGTAGGAGGCATAATTTTATAGGTATTCAACATATGTGGAACTTTTGTGAGGCCGGGCATGGAAAGGGGGAGCATGATGGTGTAGGAGCATGTATCAAAAGAGCCATAGCACGAGAAGAGTTAAAGTATAAAGACAATGTAAAGTTGACAGATGCAAAATCAATTATCGAGTGGTGTAATGCTTCCATGGGTCCAGGTAATGAACGTAAGTCTTCAGTTCATAGATTTTTTTGGTTGATAGATGATACTAACATTGCACCATATGAGAACTGTTGTACACTGACAGGATCAAATGAGATGCACTCTTTCAGAAGCTCAATTGCAGGTTCATGGAGTATCCATACACGAAAGATGTCATGCTTTTGTTCTTCCTGTACAATTTAAGTCTGGGATGAGTGCGAGTCAAAGGAGTGGGTTGACGAATGGCAGTTAAGTTATCTTAGCCCACTTGACACGTATCGAGCCCCGACGGCACTGGAACTAACACAGATGGAATCATCAGTTGACTTTGACCACATATCAGATTTTGTTCAACCAGGTAATATAGGGCACGTATATGCATCTAATTTTATCTAGTTCAACTAGGTAATGTCATCTTACTTTGTAGTGTTTTTTTAATGTTGACTAATTTCATCTAATTTGCTACACATATCAGTGTAGGGCACATATATGCAGTTATTGCAGATGAAGATAATGAAGAGGGAACAGATTATTACTTATGTCGTTGTGTTGAGGCCAAAAAGAAATTAGAGGCCCCTGTTACAGATGGAGAAAACATCGAATACCCTACAGGCTCAGTGGTTATTACTGGAACATAGCTTAGAAGGTACCCACATAAGAGTGTTAATATTTGGCTATTTCAGGACTTTGACATGCATCGGAAGATTCTTCATTACTCGAACCTTGTCGTGGCATCCAATGTTCATTTGATAAAGTATCGAGGTAGACCTTTGAACAAAATCTTGTGGAAGGTGCGTGAGTCTGACCATGAAGCAATACTTGACACAATAAAGAGTAAAGCAGACCCAGATGATTCATTGGATTAATTTGTAAGTATTCACATTGATTTTGTAAAGTTATGTTACATTGAGTTGTAAGTATGCACATTAATTTGTAAGGTTTGTCTTTTTTTATTTCCTCCTACATTTTTACACATATACACATTTTTACATCATCATGTTATGCATTTTTGGTGTCCTGCTCCTGATGCGACCAAACTCATAACTCACCCTACTTTCTCTAGACACCATTTGATGATCTCTCCAACACTCTGGGTCTAGGGCACCCAATCATGATGATGACCTATATACCATTCTCCTAAGGTGCTCATAATGAATGAAAAGAAGACCAAGGGTGCCCAAGCTTAATAGACTTATTTCTTTCAATTTTGATGATCCAAACTCTTGCAAAACGACGTCCACTTTCATTCCTTTAGATCTTCCTTCACATACAGGGCGCGCCAAATCAAGTTGAAAAATCTACATAAGGGTACCAAAATGGATGAAAGGAGACATGAAATGCGCCTTAGGACTCCATGCTAAGGTTTGAGCCATTAAAGTCTCTTGATATTAGGCGTTCATGATGATGAAACTTAGAGCTTTTTCCTTTCTTATGCGCTCATCTAAGATGTTTGAATGTTAAGGAACACCTCGACCTCTATAATGTACATTGGGTACCAAAATCGAGGTGATTTTAAGTCACTTTGAGTCATTTGGGGTTAGTTTGAGTCTTTGAGTCATGTTGCAAAAAAGTGTCAATGTTGTCAAATTGCACAAAGCAACTTTTACATTTTTGGTGTCCTACTCGTGATGCAACCAAACTGACTATTCCAACACATCCGTATGGGTACATTTACGCTAGGCATGGTCTTGTTTTTCACCCAAACATGTCAAAACAGTCTGAGCTACATTGTACCGATGATATCCCTGAAGAGTCCAAATTACAAAAAGGTAGCAATCTTTGATGAGATGTTACTCAAAAACTGTGTCACTTAGAAACATTCTGTCTAAGGAAACATGATCATGTAGAGTGCCTCTACAATAACCTCTCTCATTTTTTTATATCTCTGAGATATTTGCCCGTGGTGAAAGGTTTTCTGCTGCCCCAAAAATCGTCAGAAGGAGACAGTGTAAAGTTGCAAAGGGGTGTAACTTTCGTCCTGCTTGTGATGCGACCAAACTGACTATTCCAACGCGTCCGGATGGGTACATTTATGCTAAGCATGGTCTTGTTTTTCACCCAAACATGTCAAAACAGTCCGAGCTACATTGTACCGACGATATCCCTGAAGAGTCCAAAGTGCAAAAAGGTAGCAATCTTTGACAAGATGTTACTCAAAAACTATGTCACTTAGAAACATTCCATCTAAGGAAACATGGTCATGTAGAGTGTCTCTACATTAACCTCTCTCATCTTTTTATATCTCTAAGATATTTGCTCGTGGTGAAAGGTTTTCTGCTGCCCCAAAAACCATCAGAAGGAGGCAGTGTAAAGTTGCAAAGGGGTGTAACTTTTGTCCTGCTCCTGATGCGACCAAACTAACTATTCCAATGCGTCCGGATGGGTACATTTACACTAGGCATGGTTCTGTTTTTCACCCAAACATGTCGAAACAGTCTGAGCTACATTGTACCCACAATATCCCTAAAGAGTCCAAAGTGCAAAAAGGCAGCAATCTTTGACGAGATGTTACTCAAAAATCATGTCACTTAGAAACATTTCATTTGAGGCAACGCGATCATGTAGAGTGCCTCTACAATAACCTCTCTCAGTTTTTTATATCTCTAAGATATTTGCCCGTGGTGAAAGGTTTTCTGCTGCCCCAAAAATCGTCAGAAAGAGGTAGTGTAAAGTTGCAAAGGGGTGTAACTTTTGTCCTACTCCTGATGCGACCAAACTAACTATTCCAACGCATCCGGATGGATACATTTACACTAGGCATGGTCCTATTTTTCACCCAAACATGTCGAAACAGTTCGAGCTACATTTTACCCACGATATCCCTAAAGAGTCCAAAGTGCAAAAAGGCAACAATCTTTGACGAGATGTTACTCAAAAACCATGTCACTTAGAAACATTTTGTCTAAGGCAATGCAATCATGTAGAGTGCCTCTACAATAACCTCTCTTAATTTTTTATATCTCTGAGGCATTTGCCCGTGGTGAAAGGTTTTCTTCTACCCCAAAAATAGTCAGAAGGAGGTAGTGTAAAGTTGCAAAGGGGTGTAACTTTTGTCCTGCTCCTAATGCGACGAAACTGACTATTCCAACGCGTCCGAATGGGTACATTTACACTAGGCATGGTCCTATTTTTCACCCAAACATGTCGAAACAGTCTGAGCTACATTGTACCGACGATATCCCTGAAGAGTCCAAAGTGCAAAAAGGCAGCAATCTTTGACAAAATGTTACTCAAAAATCGTGTCACTTAGAAACATTCTATCTGAGGCAACGCAATCACATAGAGTGCCTCTACAATAACCTCTCTCAATTTTTTATATCTCTGAGACATTTGCCCGTGGTGAAAGGTTTTCTGCTGCCCCAAAAATCGTTAGAAGGAGGCAATGTATTAAGTTAGGATGAAAGCCTATTCACTCTAGGCACCAATCTCAAGTTGCACAATCATGAATGGGTGCCTAGAGCAATAAGGCGCTACATTATGGTTCCAGGACCTTGAAATGGCACCCAAGCATGTAGGAGGAATTTTCAAGGAGCCAGAATATTTTTGAAACTCTAAGGAACTAGTCCAAAGACTCTATGGCACCATCTTGATACCATTGAGTCAACTTTGGAACTCAAACATATTGAAACAAGGTCTAGGAAGCTAGGCGCATCTCTTGCTAGTTCAACCTCTCAAATGCGCCAACATTGGAAAGACTCTTAATGAGCACCTAAGTTTGAATTGATCTTGTGATTGAATGTTTGGTGATGTATTAGTGTGAGATGATCTTCAGTTGAAGCAATCTAAGTTCCAGGAAGGGTTTAGAAGTTATCAACCTCTTCACTAAGTTAGGTGCACTTTACAAGCTTTCTTACCTAAGAGTTGCACCTCATTAAGACAAGGCGCATCTTAACCTCCGGGACTTTTCCAAAGAAGCGCTTTAGTTTATTAGCACCTTTGGACCTTGTTTTGCATTCTAAAAGAGAAGGCGCACTTTGGAGGCATTTCTAACCCAGATTGATGCCTAGGTATAGTCATCTCTCTGAAGCATTACAATGTGTTTTAAAATGAAGGAGGACATTTCATAAGTTGGGGAATTGATCACTAAAGAAATTGGAGTGTTTGAATTACTCTAAGCAAGAAGGCGTATTTCCATGGAGTAGCATACTCTATATAGCGCCTAATGCCATCAAGGCGCAATTCCACCCTCACTTTGGTGCCTATCATCAAGAAGGGGCATTGGGCATTTCTTGAATAGTTTTGAGCATTTGAAGTTCGTGAAATCACCAAGGAATGTTGGGCGCCATGTGTATCCTCAACAAGCTTGAGTTTGCGCCTAGACAAGTTGGCGCTTATTCATGTTTTAACTTCCCTCTTGAAGCACCTAACTTGGGAAAAAGTTATCTTGTTGTTAGTCAAGTGTTTGATGTGTTTTGGAGACTCCAAAAGACTTCCTCTTGCTAGGCGCTCTTCTTGGCAACTACAACCTTCAACTAGCGCCTAGATCCTGAAGAAAAACACTTAGACTTCAATTTTCATGCACTTAGACTTCAAGGTGCCAAAACTAGTAGGAAAATATTTGGGGAGAAACCATGCTGATAAAAGTTGGGTAAATTTAACCTCCGAGTCTTATTAGGCTTCATATAACAACAATATTTATATCATGTCCCTTTTCTTTATGAAACAAGCAGTATGTGTCAAGTCATAGGGATAACACTTTGGTCCTTAGAAATTTCTTTGTGAATTTTGATAATATTATCTACTATTATGTGGATGCTTGATAGTATTATCCTGATCCATTAGACTAGTGTGGCTATGAGGTTGGAAAGTGTTGCAACCTCCATCCTTTAAACTTCTCCACCTTGTTATGGGTTGTTTTGAGTATTTTCACTTGCTTTCTCTTTGAGAATATTTTCTAATGATACATGATGTGTCATAAATCATTCAACTTGATAAACAACATGGAGGGATTCTCATGCCTCCTATACTTCTTGCAAGTTTCTTTATAGATAGATCACATCATTGTCCATCTAGGTGGTCATTTCCCTAAATATTATGGTAAGATAATCCTGTTAATGAACTTTGGATTGAATGAGAATCAACATGCTTTGTCTTGACTAGAATAGTTGGGATGGACAAAAATCTATTGATTCTAGGTTGGGTTGTTAAAGGTCAAGAAGTTTTGGTGTCTAATGCCCTCTAAATCTAAATATTCAAAATCATAGTGGTTCAATAAGTTACAACAAACAGTCAGGTAGACAATAGACTATAAGGAACAAGGACTACACATGAATCCAAAACAACACCAGTCAATAAGGACATCACAAGTAACTCAACATTACTTCCAGAGGCGTTCACAAAAACAAAGGGGAGAACACAACTAGAGAATGCTAGACTGTAGTAGGGATGAGTGTCTGATGCAGAGCACATGGTGGAAGCATAGAATTATCAACTTTTGAACCTTCAAACTCACTATTGGCGAGACAACATACCATCGGCGAGCTTAAAATTTCATCGGCCGATAGGCCGATGCCACTATGACTCTGTTTGATTTCACTTCTAACAAACATCCCATCATTTACTCTTATCAGTCAAACAAACCACTACCGGTGACTTTATATCCTTTCACACCGATGTCTTTGTCACTCTGATACGAGACTCTAAGTCCCTCGCCTATCGGTAGGACTTAATACCATCGGCACACTCAAAAACTCTTCTGCCAACACACCGATCTCACAAATGACAACCTTCGGACCACACCCGTCTTTGAGACTCCAAACATTGGTGAACTCTAATCTCATTGGGCCGATACACTGATGGATTTTGACTGTCGGTGTGACCCCCTTCATTAGCGAATCTCTCAACTGCTCTTCCGATGCGCAGATGGGATTATCTTCTGATACACCGATGTCTTCGACTTCGAACCACACTCATCGGCAAGACAGACCACTATTGGCGAAGCCTAACCAAGGTCTGTCGATATGCCGATACGACCAACTCTTGATGTCGATACAAGGTTCTTTTGCAGGCAAAGGGCGCCTAGGCTTATGGGGCTCAATTTGATGTATTTATTGAAAGGTCAAGGTGAATTGATGCTTATTGAAAATGCCACTTAGTCCTTCATTTGCATTACAGGCGCCATTTTCTATTGACTTATATACTCCTCCTCATGCTAGGGTGCCATAATGAAGTGGTTTAGACAATAGGTGTGCTTCACTTACTAGAGGCTTGTTCTCCTTCCACCTTAGGCACACTTTTATGGTGGAACAGGTGTCAATGGGTGCCTTGTCTTAAATGAATGCTCTCTCTAAGTTGGGCACCCTTTTGAGGCTTTATGAGTTGCAAATTGCGCCTTAACACTTCATGCTTGTTGCTCAATGTTTGAATGTTTAAGAAAGTCTCCTTTAGGTGCTCATCTTAATGACTTTTTCTCAAGGCACAATCATCCTAATGACTTGGATATTCATCCTAGTGTTTCAGGATATCAAGCTACCAGACTTAGTCATTTTCAGGATCTCAAACATAAAGAATAACATGATGATTCATTTTTTTGTATTGCATATAGTTGACATTCTAGGCTACTCATAAAGAAGAATAATATTTTCTGTTCAACATGATTCATTTTTTTTAAATACAACTTTTATCTTTTAGTTCCAAAATGAGGTTTAGGTGATACTTGAATAACAATAGCTAGCTTATTGGATCACCAAACATCCTATGTAATACAATTGGACTTTAAATATTTGAAGTAGCCATCTACAAATATCCATTCAAATGTGGATTTATAATGCAAGTATGGATGCCATCAATAAAAAAGATTTGTATTAACCAAATATCCATATAGGCATACATCAATATCTGTTGATATAAGTATAACATATATACAAAATAACCATATAGGCTTACAAGAATGCCATATAGGCATACAATGTCAGCTATATACAATACAAAATATATGTCCACAAATGCCATATAGGCATACAACAAAGGAACACAATAAAAAGTCATTCCCCTCTGGTTGGTGAAAAGAATAGATCACGGGCAGCCTTTGATCTTCTAGGGGATGGAGACGCGCATGTGGGTGGTCTACTATGAACCTGAGGGCTGCTCCTATTTAGTTCTTCCTGCATCTTTACCTGTTACAATAAAAAGTATAGACATTAATATATAGAAATTACATGTTATAAAAAATAAAACATTTAACAAAATAATCACTTACCGCTAACATATAATCTGTCTCCTCACTTGCCTCAGTAGCAGGAATAGGCCATGGTGATGTCATGTCCTATAGAAACCATCCAGATAGAAATTAAACTTCAAATCAATAATCTTTTGATTTTTCAAAAATAGACAACTATAACAATGAATGTAAATTGAAATTTACTAATCTGCCTCATACCCCTATCAATGTCATGGAGCTATGAATCGTAGAGGCCACACCCTGCTCCATTGCCCTATGAACATGGGGAGGTGTCTCCGCAGCCTACATCATCTGGAAATAAAACAACATTATTAAATTACGAAAACTATAATAGTGATGCAAATCATGGCTCCTAACATACACACACATTCATCTAAACATGGAAGTACACACAATAAAGCACACAAGTCACATACAAAAATCTAGTAAGTACAATTCATTCATTAAACTATTTATTTTATTACCTCCGTAAAGCTTTGAAGTCCACCACCGCTGGCAAGTATGCTATTCACATGTAATATTTATAATTGTTTACTAGTTACATACCTCAACAGTAGATGATCTAGTGTAAAATGCAGGTGGAGAACCACTGAAAACTGCATCGATGCTATGACTCTGAAATTTCATTAAAATCATCAATTTAAATTAGTTAATCTTGCATTTCAAAAATGAAATTTAATAAATTAAATTCAATAAACTTGCTAATATTTACCTGAGTATCAAGGCCGAAAGTCTCACGCAGGAGGGTATCTGTCATCACCATCTGCTCAGCTGCAGATATAGCCTATGCACCTGCGTCCTGACTATCCATGGGGTCATAACCACAGGCTGACCCGCAAGTCTGACAAGTATGGGGTGGGACCTTGCTCCTTGCACTATCTCCCAACCCACTCTGTGTTGCAGGACCGGCATGCTCTATGATGCTCTGGGTCAAGGCACTAATGGACTGAAGTGTATCGACCTCAACACTCTCCTTCACAATGGAAGGGATAGAAACATGCTCGTGCGCTGGTCTACTGATTACTCATCTCACTACCCGCTGTGGGTCAAGACGTGCCCCTGGTCTATCTTGTGCTGACCCCCCACCTCTACCCTCGAAGTCCCGCATATCAAAATAGTTTGGCACTTTATTGAGGACAAACTCGCAGTAGAGTTTCCTCAATAAGTATTGCGGGACCTCATTATTATTGCATGGAGGATGGTCAAAAACCATCCACCACCTCTGCCCAAAATTGTCCCTTATCGCTTGGTTGTTGCACCAATGGATAGGGAACCTCTTGCATATAATGGGTGGAGGTTGATTTGTTTGTGGGTTTGTAAAAATGGAACACAAGTCTAATTTTCTGATTTGTAATTTTTTCACATCTTGGTATGACAGCTTGTCTGCATAATAATCTCTTAACTCTCTCCTCTTATCCGCCCAACTAGTTATTTGCTTGCTAATTGAATCTACATTTGATAACATAGATTCAAGAGATTCAGCAAACATGGACCTATGCAAGGTTGAAGTGGAAAGATCTTTTAACCTTGCAATTATATCTTCAATTTCTTTTTTGTTGTTTTTAATTTGCCCCATTATATTTTCTTGTGTTCCAGGGGCATGTCGAGGAATGGATGGAGGAGGTTGTTGTTCTGTAGGTATTTCCTCCTCAGGATTTTATGGATTTTGAGGAGGAGGAGGAGGAGGTGAATTAACATTTCTTGACAATTAACGAAATATACATCAAAAATCAACTAAAACCTACCTATTTAGAAACAAATTCAAACAAAAAAATAAATATAACTCACTCCTTTAGCGTGCTCGACGTCGTGGCAGCATTTTGGTGATGAATTGATAAGGTTTTTGTGTTGAATGGAGTTTTGCAAAGGCATAGAGGAGAAGAAAGAAATGAAATGACATTAAAAACCTTTTTTTATTTATAGCAAGTCATAACACGAGCACATTATAACGCGCTCACGTTATGGCTTGGTTTTGATGAGCCTTAGGCTCATCATTACCAAGCCATAACGCGAAAGCGTGATAACACAAAAGCGTTACAACGCAAAAGCGTTATAATGCGAGCGCGTTATAACGCGCTCACGTTATGACTTATTTTTTTTTTAAATTAATTTGGCCACTTTTTGGCCCCCCATCTTTTTGCACTTACCCATAAGACAATTGATTGATTAACTGATTGAGTTGGTTTACGACCAAATAAGGATCAAGACCACTGATTGTGATTGGATCATTTGACAAGATTGACTTGACTTGATTGGTATGGATTAAGCATGGACCTTGCATCTGGATCATTGCTCAGACTGACAGCTAGAACTGTTGACGAGAGATACAATGATAGACGGAAAGTTGATTTGACAGAAGAATGACTCGACAGAAGGAATCACAAGCTTTTATTTGTAAACATTGATACTCTGCATAGAATTTTTATTGCATGGGACATGGTATGGATGCTTTATGGATGCGAATGGATTTGCCATCTTGATGTGGCAAGTATTTTGAAGTGCTTATTTCATCATCGGGTGATTTTTTTGTACTTTTTCTGAATGTTGTAAGTTAATACAAACATCTAGGTATAATTGAACCAAGATGACCTGAGTATTGCTTACATGGTTTTTGATTTAGCAAGTTAATACAAGCATCTAGGTATAATTGAACTGAGATAACCTGAGTATTTCTTGCATATCAACAGACAAGGATTGTCCCCTTTCGTGTTAGACCTTTGATGTCCTTGATGATTTTTTGTCGATCATGTCTTTAGACAAGGCGTCACATTACTAAAGTTTAATCCACAAACAACAAACAAATAAAATAATCATGCCCCCATCATAACATCTCTAACTTTTGGCATCCTCGAGTAGCATAGAAAGACATGATAACAAAAATTAAGACGCTGTAACTTAACCTGATCACAAAACATTCCTGCATTTAGATGTGTTTTCTTGCCATAATTTAGATAGGATCATTTAGAGTGCTTTAGGTACTTGCTTGCTTTTCTTTGGATAGGTTAAGGTCTCTTGGATAGGATTTTGGTCAACAATATGAAGGTGTGATGGACCTTGATGTTGGTTCCCAGTAGGAGACTTTTCAACAGGCTCGAGGGGTTACCGATTATACAGCGAGGTTGGTGTAAGGGACATGCTTGAAGACTCTTTGATAAGGTTAAGGACCATAATTTGGGGACATAGTTGACTCTCTACTAGTAGTCCTTAAATCACATCCTTTGTAGGTATTTGGGTAAATGAATGAGGTAATGGATGAGTGGAATTTAGAATTCTCCATAGCTTTTCTTGTGCTGCACATCTTTCCCAAAAATCATCTGAGGATTTTTTGTTTATTGTATTAGAGCTTGGGGAATTCAATGGTGGTTTTAAGCTCAGAGTAGGATTAGTATGCTTTGGTCTATGGGTTCTAGGAGTAGTATTTGGCTTGTCAAGAGTATCATTAAGACGGGACAAGAATGTATGACTCTGGGGCATGGTGTAGCTAGTATTAGCTTGTTCCGCTTGTAGGATTGTAAATTGTTGTTGTATGGTTTGGAGTTCTTGAGCAATTGCTATACGACCTTGGAGGGACATGTCTAAGTGTAACTGCAACTTTAGGTACTTGAGTTCTTGAGCCAGTTCTTCTAATTTGATTGTCATCTCCACAGAAACTGACACAAGACCGAAATCGATACTCAAAAAGGTGGAAAATTTTCTCGCAAAAGAGGTGGAGATGCTCACTGTTACAAATGCACAGAAATAGAAGCACAGAAGCAGAGGGTATAAGCGCAACAAGTCGTTAGGAATGCGCAGTACTGGTAAAAAGCTGACGCGTAGCAACAGGTGATATATGCGCAGGAAGTCACAGCAAATGCGCAGCAGGTCAAAACAAAAGCGCAGCTTCATAAGATAAATGTGCAACTCTAGTCTTTTTGAATGTTTTTGCAAAGTTTGACACATTTTTCACTATTTTTGGTTTCTTGGTTTCAAGTTGGTCTCTTTGATCTAATTTTCTTAATTATGGCAAGAAGACACAGCAAACACAAAGAATGTTTTTATGGTTTTTTATTTTTTTATGATTTTTTTACTCTTTTTGGACTAAAAGAAAGCAAGTACAATCTTAGGTTTCGAAGGACAGTACAAAATTGAATTCTCATTATCTCTAGTGAAGCATCTTCGGGAGGTGATAATCGCCCTTCCCTGCACCGGATTATAGGGGTTTTTGGCCTACTAAAACAAAGGATGAGTAATAAAAGCAACCGTTTGAATGGTTATACATGCAGCAGCACTACTCTCCGTTATGGAGACTCCTAGCCTGCAAGGGTTACGCCTTGGAGGGTTTTGGGGGAGGTTGGTTATCGGTATAACACAACTGCACTCGTTGTTTGAAGCTTTCGCTCCAAACATAATTTATTTATAATAGATTGGTAGGGCTTGGAGTCTAATCTATTACCACTTAGAGTTGTTCCTACTTAGATGAACGGTATCCAAGAGCATGCCCCTCTAAAGGAAAAACACATGCGAAAATGATATGCCTGGCATTTTGGTCACCTAAGATAGGGGAGAGCATAGGCCTGGTATTATTCCTAAAACACGAAAGACAGTGGTTCTTTTCCCCTAGTTAAAAAGAAAAAGACTATATGAGCTATCTACTTGGGCACAAATGCGATTGTAGTTGTCAGTTGTCCCTTATAAAATTGAAGTGTTTGGCATTCATGTCCATTGTCCCTTAGAAAATTGAAGTATTTTTTGCATTTATATCCATTGTCCCTTAAGAAAGTAATATATTCCTAAGACTTAGATTGAAAAAAAATATTTTGTCCCTTAAGAAAATAATATGTTCTAAAGACTTAGATTGCAAATATGATTTGTTCAATTGTCCCTTAATAAAGTAATTTGTTCCTAAGACTTAGTGTGATAGGTTTTTAATTCTTCAATGTTCGTCCTGCATGAACATGTTAAGAAAACTTATTTGTTCTGTTTGAGTAATAAAAGGCTGCAAAAAGTTGATTAGTTCCACAAAAAACTCAATAGTTAGCATAAAATCAATTGAACCAAAAGCGCTTAACTTGTTAGGTGAAAAATAAGCAACCTAATAATAATGATGAGGTACACCAAATTAGATATTATAATCAGATTCTACATGAAATTCTATGTAATTTCAAAAAATAATTCATAAAAACTGAATAAATTTTGCACAAGTTATGACCGTTTGAAGTTTTACAAAGAAGGGTTGACTTTGACTGAGTGTACTTGACAAATCTGATAAAATTACCTCAAAATTCTTTCACCATAGAAAATTTGGGAGAACCATCTTTCCAACGCCGCTAGTTTCATGAAAATCTGACTCCTGGTGCAAAAGATATGTCTGATTTTGTGAAATTGCTAAAAATAGGCAAAAAAAAAGCAAGCATGGGCTAAAAATAGGGACACATATTAGGATCTATTTTTATCAAAATTTGTGCACTTCCTACAAAAAAAAAGAGATACCCAGATAAAATTTTGATGTTTTCAACAAAACCCAGAAATCGTTTGAGCTAAAGTTATACAGATATGCCTGATTTCATGAAATTGCTAAAAATAGGCCAAAAAAAATATAGGCTAAAAATAGGGACACAGATTTGTGATCTATTTTTATTGAAATCTGTGCACGTTTTGCAAACAGTAAGAGATACCCAGATATGATTTTAATATTTTCGACAAAACCCAGAAACCTTTTGAGCTAACGTTACACCATTTGAATGCTCAACGCCTATTCTTTGAATCCTCCTGTGTACAGAACCTCAGCACAAAAAAACCTTAGTTTTTGGATTAAATCGGGATAGGGCCCCACGATAGGCACCAAAAATGTTAAGGAAAAATTGGATTCAAATGAATAATCAATATATCAATATCAAAATACACAAAACTCAACGAAATATAGAAACAAAGAGATCAATCAAACAAAATAACTTTAAAAACCTTTGCAAACCTCAAAGTTTCATAGCTTCCATTGGTTGCCTATCTCAATCAATCTTGCATGTATGAATATGACCCTCAGAGAGTGCACTTCTTTACTATTCTAAGATTGTCAATAAAGAACAACTATGATAGTTTCGCCATGAAGATGAGCTTCACAACAATGATAGTGGTATGTAGTAACGAGTGTGATCACAAGCAATGAAAAAATTGGTGTCAAAAGCGCGCTGAAATCCCTATAGAGTAACAATACTTAAAGCTTGGATGAATGAAATGGAAGAAGAGGGTTTAATTTATAGACTTGAGAGAAAGAAGATCAATGGTATAGAAAGAATGAGAAGATCAATGGTATAGAACGGTTGAGGAACGTGCACGAATAAGAAGAAGACATGTGTCCTACTCTATTTTGCATGAGAGGAATTAATAGAATAGAAGAATGGGTTAACTAAAGAGATTAATCAATTAAAATAATAGATCAATCAGTTAAGAGAATAGAAATTGCATGAGGATGAAAAGATATTTTAACTCAATTAAATATTTAGAATATTCAATTGCATGTGCACAAGGTATGAATTATATTTAGAGATAACTCAATTTAGAAGAAATAGACAATTTAAATAAATATTTGATTTATTTAAATTTAGAGAAGATATTATTGAAAGAAACAATTAAATAATTAAAATTATTTAATTTAGAATGATTTTGGAAGAATTAGAAGATAAGAAAGTAAATTAAATAAATTTATTTATTTATTTGTTTGTACATGATTTGGAAGAATAAATAAAATATTTTATTATATTTTATTTTTAGAGATTGAGAGGATTTAAATAAATTTGATTTATTTATTTAAATTTGAAGGAATGATTTGATTTAATAAATAATTAAGAATTATTTAATTGTTTGAAAGAATTTAATTAAATAAAGGATTTTATTTATTTTTGACTTTTGAAGAGGTAATTAAATATTTTGATATTTAATTAACTTAAAGGAATAATAATCGAATAAATAAATTTGTTTATTTATTTATTAATAGAAGAATTACAATGGAATAAATATTAAGAATATTTATTTAAACCGAGTCATGTCATTTTTAGGCGTATACAGTAACTAATGCTTAGAAGCCAGATCCAAAGCTTGAGAACCTAGAAGATTAGGGCGTCAACTGCCCAAGTCTTGTCAGAGGAATATTTCAAAACTTCTGTCGGATCCCAAAACCTTGATTCCTACACAGTCTTCTTCCAACTCCACTTTCCTTGAAACCTGTACCTGTAACCTACACACAAGACGATAAGAGCTCGAGGTTTGGGGGTTGTGGTGTTTAGGGATTTGCCTTAGTCAAATCTTGGGTTAACATTCAAGCTTTCCAAACACCATTTTTAGAGAGAGTGTGCCCTTGCAGGGTAGAAGCTAGAGATAACCAAAATGATGAAATGATTAAAATAGCAATGATGTCACCTCAGAGGTAAAGTCCTTATGAGAATGAAGATTCTTCAACTTATATGAAGATGGATGATTATTCCAAATCTGCAACAACACACACATTACAAACACAAATCTACAATAATAACTCAATGAATGCCTTGAATGTTCTTTGCTCCAATATCATAAGTTCGCAATATCCATCTAGGTTACAAATGAATTCAAAAACACACTTATATATGATTTCCTGCTAACATTCACGAAATTAAATCACAAAAGCCGACAAAGAGTAGCATTTTTAAAGGTCCTAGGCGGACATAATATTAATTTACCCCGACCAATCAAGGAGGACTTGGGCGGTTGGCGCCCAAGTCTAAGGGCCCAATTTGAGTTTGGGATAAGGTTAATGAAGGGCCCAAGGTCCCAAATTCATATGGGTGTCGGGCTATTTTCTTCGGGATGATCAATTATAATGCATAATATCATAATGGGGACCTAGGATCTAGACTAGGAGGTAAAAAGACATGTGTTCACTTTTTACTTCATAACATTTAGTCCCCACTTTAATGTGTGTATGATCTTACGATCCATACATCCATTAAAGTACGGTCAAAGCACATCAAACATAAGAATGAAGATGCACCCTAAGTTTGAAGAATCATTTCTAGCCCCCAAGCCTAGGCAAACATAAGAAAACACTTAACAGTCACATAAGACACAATGAATACAGTAAGGAAGCATGCAATACATAGAGAAGACAGTAAAACATGCAATACACGGAGAAGACATGAATACAAACATACAATACACAAAGAAGACATGAAGAGAAGACATGATTAAGCAATTGCATATCTCTATATAATCCTAACTAAGAAAAACACACAACATAGGGGGAGCTCATCACTACACATCTTTAGACCACACAAAACACATACAACATGGGGGGAGCTTATCGCTACACGTCTTTAGACTACACCACAAGCACACAAGACATGTAAGGAAGACACATAAAACACATAGAATACATGAGCACTGTATAGTATGTCGTCGACACACTATACGTCTTATACACGGCAAACATAGGTGATAGGAAGGAGCTCATCGTTGCACTCCGCTATCTAAAACATGTGAAATGTTAGGATTAAGGTGCCATCAATCTTGTAAATCCTATGTAATTTATTATTCCTTTTATTGTTTGTAAATCACCCATAAGCGATGAAAGGTTTCACCAGTAATGATCTTGTTTCAGCCGCATGTTTATATCCGATCCTCAACACTAATTTATCTGCAATGGGGGGTCATGGGGGGTTTTCCCCTTGTGAGGGTTTCATGGGGATCATCCCCCAGTGGGGGGTTCAAGGGTCGCATGCCCCGATGGGTGCTAGGGGCAGCGCTCTCGGAGCCAAATTTTATCATTATAAATTTGGACCATTCGTCATTAGGTCACAAATCTGACGATTAATATTATGTCAGTTTTCTTGCCCTAAAAGGCAACCCCCTTTTATAAGGATATTTGTACTACATTTTTAGGAGAGTTGAGAGTAACAGGCATCACTGGATTGAAGACTGAAGAAGAAGAGGAAGTGCATGCATTGTAATCTCATATTTGAAGATAATACAACTTGGAGCCTCTTTTCTTGATGGAATTTTTTAGCCGAAAGGGTTTTCTACATATTACATACTATGTAATGTGTTTAGTTCTTAATGCATGTTATTTCTGTGTAGTGAGTTTTATTTCTATTGCAATCTCCATTGATTCTATATTATTTAGAGGACATTAATAAGGTTTGAATCAAATTTCCATTGTGTGGTTTGCACCTTCATTTCTAACACCAAACACACCTAACAATTGAGCTACGCTACCACAACCATCAAAGACACCTTTAAGGGTGAATGACTCAAGATCCAACCCTGCCTTGCAATGAGGACTTTGTTTAAAGGGATGTGCACTAGCTCAAGAGACACCATCCCACCTTCCGTAGAAGGGCTTTCAGAATGCAACCCCAACCGCATCACGGAGACACCTTACAGTGAAAAGGAGGTATACGTAATAAGATCAAATATACAACCCCACCCGCATCACAAAGACAACTTATGGTGAAAAGGAAGTGTACGCAAACACACTTTGTCAATGTAAAAAGTAATCAAGCGGTTACCATTATATGCCCCCACCTTAAAGTGGTTGATCCCGCTTGCCAGTATCAAGCACATTTAAGGTAAAAGTGAAAACACACAAGGGAACAAAATCTTTTGCAAAGCCCATGCCCCGAAGTGACATGTGCCATGATTGCCAAATGTTACCACAAACACATTGATATTATTTTTCTAACATAATCAACAATATATAAGCTTTGGTTATAAAATCTATTCTAAGATAACAACCAAAGCAATTCATGAAAGCTGTATCGCAAAGCCCATGCCCCGAAGTGACATGTGCCATGATCGCCAAATGTTCCCACAAACACATTGATATTATTTTTCTAACATAATCAACAATATATAAGCTTTGGTTAGAAAATCTATTCTAAGATAACAACCAAAGCAATTCATGAAAGCTATACAGAAATCATCACATAATAGACCAAGGCTACACTTACGGGTTCGGAATCGAGTATAGCTGTGAGGCTATTCTACAGGTATCTCAAAACCAAGTGTAGCAACAAGGTGTGATACAAAATAATCCAAAGTTCATAGAAGCAGATTTAGAGTATTGCAAAGGTTCGTTACAATAAATCTCACAATACAAATCACAACACGGAGTGATTCTACTAGTCAAGCATCAGTAATATATATCAACCCCATCTTTATATATGGACTAGGTCCATTTTTGTTTTCTTGCTGAAGGGATGCTTAGTCCTTATCATTATTTATTTGTTTTTGTCATCCGCTGACTAGAAGAGTCACTAAAGAATGGAGAGAGTAAATATGAGAGAAGAGACAAAAGTGACTTGGGTTTACAACATGGGAAGATGCCCCCAAGACATCCTCTGCAATGTTATGCCCCCAAGGCACAACACACAACAATAAAATAGAGGAGAGAAAAGTAGAAAAATAGAGAAACAAATAGAAGAATGGTCACAAGAGAGGCGGTCTCCCTGTATTCTTGACCTTACAAGAGTATCAAGGGTCATCCAAAGAGACCTAAACAACATGTAACACAACACGAGGGAACAAAACACAACACATAAATGTATAAATATATCTATTTTAAAAGGAGGCCAAACTTACGAGCATCTTAGAGAGGTGCTCCATCAAGTGTGGTAATTTGTGTGAGGAACTCATACTTGATTGATGTTTATTTCTGAAATAACCACGTGGTGCTTGTTTCTCAAGACTCTGTATGTTTAAAATCTTTTGTTTCTTACGTGGAGGGGACTCATTGCCTTTTTCCACCGATGAGTCACACCTTGTTCTTTTGCTTTCTTATTCTAGTTTGCATGATTAATGAGCCTTTCACGATGAAATGGAATGCTTCTCATTGGCACCACTTTCTCTAGGTTCGAGTGGTTACATATAGGTTGTTCCAATTTGTTGGATCTAGGGCATACAACTGAGAGGGGGGGGGGTGAATCAGTTGTATAAAACTTCTTCTTCTTTCAAACACTTAATTCTCTGTTGTTAGTTAGCAGCATATCAAATACTCATCCATGGAAGCATAATACATAAACACAAGAGCAGATAAGCATCAACACATTGAACACCAAGATTTTGACGTGGAAAACCCGGTTAAGGGAAAAACCACGGGGTGATTAACCCAAGAATTATTCTCTGTTAGAAGAATAAAGAAAAATGAATGGCACATGCCAATAATGGCTCACTGCCCGAGCACACTGCTCACAAAGAGGCCCACTGCCTACAAGGAGACACACTGTCTACAAAGTGATGAAAATCACAGTCTTGAACTGGAGAATGACATCTCTACCATGTCCGGATCAGTTCCAATTAAGCCCAAAATCTCTGCTCTGCCTTTCGCACGTTTCTTCACTATGCCACACTCATCCACACACCACACCTTGAAATGAACTCACAAACTGTTATTTATACAAGACATCGACTTAGGAACAAGCATCTAAGTCGGCAAACAACCATAGGAGTATCCGCAAGATGAATAACACATCCGGTCGGCCATCACAAGAACATTCGCAGGATGAACAACTCATCCGGTCGGCTAAACAGAGCAAGAACTTCATCCGGAAGAATAACTTCAATTCCGGGCTCTACCATCAATGCGGACCAACTACACAACCTAAACATGATCTTCACAAGCCTATCTGAATATCCGGATACATCCGCACTTCCTCTACTTACTGGGATCTCTTGTCTTCCTCATCCGGAACTTCAAGAACACAGTCTGTCGCCACTGTCATAATGCAAGAGGTACTTCCGGACCTCCAAATCATACACAAATCAGGATGACACATCACTAGGACATCCCAAACACTCCGTCCAATCCGCAGATTAGGATGATACAATTCCGGACCTCACCGGACCTTTTTGTGATCCTCTGTCACCTCTGGATACTTGCCGGACCCGGTTCTATACCGGCAGCCACAACTCCTTCAGATCTTCATGCGGACCTCTGAAATCTTAACTGTAGCATCTAAAGACTCATATCTACTAACCCTTTAATCCGCATCCTCCGGTTCTCATCCTATACAGTACATTTACCTTCTTCTCATCACTGTTCTTCACTGTTCCTGACTGAGGCTAATTTTCTCAATATCCTCAGCACACAGCTCATCAAATCCTTCTTGTCAATGCAATATGAGTATGTTGACATCAATGACAACACTGGCTCACCTCATACTTGCAACACAATTGTGTATCATGTGCATGTTGATTATCTCTCGATCCATAAAGGGATAACGGAGGAGGAACCTCAACATAGATGCTTTTTCCACGTGGGTGAGGTAAATCTTCATTTGTCGTCTTATCCACTTCTAACATACCCACTATGCTATCATAGTCAAGATAGTCATCTTCAATCTCCATGGTATTATGCTCCACCATATTATTGTCACTGTGTAGGAAAAGGATCATAGGAAAAGGATCAGTGAATATTTGTAAATTTTGATTCGGAGGAGCCACTGACTTATTTCCATTGTCATTCACACCAATAACTTGTATCGTATTAGAATCGATGAGGTCTTGAATTTCATGTTTAAGACGCATACATCTTTTGATATCATGTCCCAGTGAGCGGTGATAGTGACAATAAGCATTAACATTAAATGAAGGTCCTTGTGGCTTACTACTGTTGAAAGGACAAGCAGGAGGAAGCTTCAAAAGATTGTTGTTCATTGCTTGAGTCATTACCGAATGGAGAGAATCCAACAATGGAGTAAATTGTCTCTATTCTTGTCTGAATTGAAATGGTGCCCTAGTAGGCTTTGTAATAGCGGACACTTGTGATTGAAAATTGTTCAAATGTTTCCCATTGATATTAATGAAATTCCTATTATTTTTCTTGAATGAATTTTGAAATGGTCCAGCTACGGATTGACCAACAGGAGCCGATGAGGTATGATTCTCATACTGACTAGCTGAAAGTTGGTAATCTTGGAGAGCTGTGCATAAGTGTTGAAAAGAATTATACTTCATCAACAATATCTTGTCGCATATGTTCAGTTGTAGATTCATAATGAATACCTTCTAAAGATCCTCATCTTTAATTGGATATTGTATTTGCGAGATGAGGCCTAATTGATATCGACTGATGAATTCTGTTAATTTCTCTTTCAGACCTTGTTTACAATGAACCAAATCAATCAAGGAAACTGTAGGTCCAATGTTTCCTTGGAAGTGTTGCAAGAATTGGTCAACTAGATGTGAGAAAGAATTTATTGAATTAGAAGGCAGAGAGCAAAACCATTCCAAAGCGGTATCTTTGAGAGATTGAGGAAAGAGATTTTCTAACAATGCCTCATCAAAGAAGAAATCACTACACATCACTGTGAATGTTGCCACATGAGTATTAGGATCACCTTTACCACCATACTTTTCAAAGTGAGGAGTCTCAAATTTTTCAGGCATTGGAGTTCTTAGAATTAAATAGGATAACAGACTGCAAGCATGATATGTTGGTAAAGTAGGTTGAGAGGAAGCATTAATCAAGTTTGTCACTTTTTGCTATAAAGATGACATACTCTACAAAAGTTGATTTAGGAGAACATCATTAGATGATGTGGCTTGTGGATTTGAGACAAAAGTATTTGATGTTGTAGTCGTGAAATTGAGAGGTGGTTGGTAATGAGTGGAGGTGATGAGTGGTTGAGAATAGGTATGCATCGGTATGGATACATGAGGTGTAGAGTTTTGATAATTAAATCCAATAGCTTTGTAATTTCTAGTAGATGTTCCCATGGTAGTGGTAGTATTACTACAAGCATGTGGATTGGTGGTGAGAATTGATGATATAAAAGTGGCTATTCCTGTGGTCGATATAGGTGTCGAGACTGGTGAAGTTATATATGCCGGTGTTGACACATTTTCAGTGACATTTGCATGGCTAGCTATTGGCATAATGTTATGTTCCACTATGTGAGCTAATCCATAGAGTATGTCAACACCTTCTTGTCCTTCTTGTAATATTACTCTTATACCTTCAAAAATAGGTACCATCTCTTGAGCTAGATGTGCATGTTCTACAATTTGTTGACATTCAGCTAGTTGTGTGTCCAATTTCTTAATTTGTTCGTCAGGCACATGTGAAACTACACCAATCACATCCTCAACATCATGAAATGTTTGTTCTTCCATCATGGTGGCATTTATGATATCTTGCAAAGAAGTTGATTCACCCTTTGTAAATTAGGTGTGCAATGGTTTTTTCGATGTTTGCATATCATCGCTATTGAAAGCACTAGAACCCATTAATCTATGACTTCTCCTTACAAAGATGTTTCTATTAGAGCAGTGAGTTATACAACTCATGCAAAAGTCCTAGAACACTCAATGCACAAACCAATAGAATAATCAAAAGTATTAAGGCAATTATGCTTGTTGAAATACATAATGTGTAATTACAAACATTGAAATTTTGCTTGCAAGGATATCAAATGATGCAACACTACAATTCAAAATCAAATTTAAATGAATGTTTATGAGAGCAGCAAAATCTGAAATAAGATTTTGACTACCAACCCTAGCTTTTAAAAATAACTAAGTTATATGAAAAATGCAAGTTTTCAACAAAACCCTAACAAATAAGATATGCAAATGCAAGATGTGATATTATAAAATGATTATTTGTTGTAATTTGTTTTAGATCTGATGTGTAAATCAAATTTTCAAAATGCTTCAATAATACGCAATGAAAATAATGCAAAAATATGCCTTTATACAAGCCTAGAATTTTTTTTTTACTTTTTTCAAATTTATGCAAGATTTTTCAATGTAGAATGATAAGTATGATATTTATGCAAGGTCTGATTTCAACACTCAGCAAGATGCAAATGCTCAATGCTACAGGTTCACCAAAATGTTATGTATGGAAAAAGGGAATGAATGCAAGCATGTAAGTACACTAGATCAAACCCTCTTTCACTATAACATTTAATGACAAGATTGAGCTAAATCACAACTAAGAAAAAGGTGGATTCAACTATAGATCTTGTGCTCCTATTTTCTATGAAAAGATGTGTTTTAACCAATCCTTTTATCAAACCCTAGGTTAAGTGTGAGTAAAACCCTAGTTATAAGATAATCAACGTGTAACAGACAAACAACAATAGAAACCTAGAATTTGAAAGTGCAGAGATGATCAAGGAGATATCAGAACCTGTTTCATGGAAGCTAGAAAGTCGGAGGACAAATTTGATAACCACCCAAGTCCAGAAGTGAGAATCTGTCGGAAGTCAGAACTAAGAATATGATGTAACTGATGCTCAGAAGCCAGATCCAAAGCCTGAGAACCCAGAAGACTAGGGTGCCAACCACCTATGTCTTTTAGAAGGAATATTCTAGAATTTCTATCAGATCTTGAAACCTTGATTCCTGCACAGTCTTATTCCAACTCCACTTTCCCTGAAACCTGTACCTATAACCTGCACACAAGATGACAAGAGAGGAGTTTGGGGGTTGTGGTGTTTAGGGATTTGTTTCAGTCAAATCTCAGGTTAGCATTCAAGCTTTCCCAACACCATTGTTAGAGAGAGCGTGCCCTTGCAGGGCAGAGGCTAAAGATAATCCAAATGATGAAATGATTCAAATAATAATGATGTCACCTCATAGGTAAAGTCCTTATGAGGATGAAGATTCTTCAACTCATAAGGAGATGGATGATGATTCCAAATCTGCAACAACACACACAATACAAACATAAATCTGTAACAATAACAGAATGAATGCCTTGAATGCTCTTTGCTCTAATATCATAAGTTCACAATATCCATCTATGTTACAAATGAATTCAAAAACACACATATGTTTTCCCACTAACATTTGCGAATCTAAATCACAAAAGCCGACAAAGAGGAACATTTTTAAAGGTACTAGGCCGACATAACATTAATTAACCCTGACCAATCAAGGAGGACTTGGGCAGTTGGTGCCCAAGTCCAGGGGCCCAATTTGAGTTTGGGATAAGGTTAATGAAGGGCCCAAGGTCCCAAATTCATAGGCGTGTTAGGCTATTTTCTTCAGGATGATCAATTATAATGCATAATGTCATAATGGGGACCTAGGAGCTAAAGTAGAAGGTAAAAAGGCATGTGTCCACTTTTTACTCCATAACATGATTGCAGCATCATTCAAATTGGCTATGATAGCCAAAGTGCTATATGTTTGGCCAAGAATCCTATGTATCATGCTCAGACAAAACATTTTGATGTTCAGTATCACTTTGTTCGAGAAATGGTTGTAAATAGATAGATTAAGCTAAAGAAAGTTGACACTTAGGAGAATGTTGCAGATTCTCTTACTAAACCTATGAGCACAGAAAAGTTTACATGGTGCAAAGAAGCCATAGGCCTTGCTCCTGGTACTTAGTTATTTCTTGTGTTTCCTATAGGTAGATTTACAATGTATAATGTCAAGTGGGAGAATGTTGGGATTAAGGTACCATCAACCTTGTAAATCCCTATATTATTTATTCCATTATTATTGTTTATACTTACCCATAAGGGATGAAATGGTTTCATCGGCAATAGTAAAATATATTAACTTTTCATGGTAAGTCTCGGAGTTATGGACAGTAGTTACATGATAACATTTATTGATGGTTACTATGAAAAGATAAAGTAAATGAGGGTAGGTGCCACATTGGAGTCCTGAATCTACTATTTTTGGCTTGCATGACATCTGTCATAAGGTTGGTGAGATATTATAAGAGAATCTATGACAATTGGAAGTTGTAATAAGATTCTATGACAATATGACAACCTATGACAAATATTTATGAGTTGTAATTTGCCATTCTTGGCCTTGGGCATCCAAGTTTGCATGGTTGACTATTGACAAGTGGCATGGACATGTAAGAGGTCATTTATTGAGGAGTGTAAAACCTCTATAAAATCATGTCTTGTATGTGTTATGCATCACATGAGTTTTGGACGCTTCTATCGGATTGAAGACTCAAGAGACAGCGGAAGTGCATGTATTGTATTTCAGATTTGAAGATAACAGAACTTGAAGCCTCTTTTCTTGGTGGAGTTTTTTACTCGAAAGAGTTTTCTCTAATACATATTGTGTTATATGTTCATTTATTCTATAGTGTTAATTCTTGTGTTGTGGGTTTTGATTCTATTAACTATTTCCATAGTTTCGACATTGTTAAAGATCATAAATCTTAATTAAATCAGATTTCCACTTGTATAATTATTGTCTTCATTTCTAACAGTCCAATAGTAGAGTGGAACAAACCATTTTACTAATATTTGAAGTAAAATGTGTTCAAGTTGGCCGCTCAAACATTGCACTAAAATTCCATTCAAGCCAAAATTGAATAATGATTGGTCAAAATTATGTAGACTAATTGCAAAGTAAAAACTATTCTAAAATTATGTACTAAATTTTTTTCCACAAGTAGTAAAAAAGTGTAAGGGTATTAACACTAATCCTTGGAAGTTTTTGACAATTTACTTATAATATTGTAATTCTGTGTTTTAAGATTTAACTTTGTAAGTAAAAAAGTGTTAAGGGTATTAACACTAATCCTTTTGTAATAGTTAATGAGGAAAAACCAACACAGAGCTAAATCTTGAAACAAGAAATGGAATGTGGAAATTTGATGTCTACAATTTGCTTATAATTTTCCTTCTAATGAGATGAATAAATATGACCACATAGCCATCAAAATTGAAGACCTGGTCCCACCGCTCACTGAATCATAGACAAGATGAAAACAACATTTGCCTAGACAAATTCTTTCTTGTCTTGTTCCTGTTTGACCTCATAACATGTTGCCTGTCTTGTTCAAACAAAAGATAAACCAAATAACACACCCCCATCAATTACAACTCACGAGTCACGAGGCTTTGTAAAGGGGACAACGCATAAAATGAAATAAATCAATGATATGATGTGGCAGACACCTAACGTTACTGAGATAATCTCTCACTTCAACGCGCCAGCTCGTGAATAGCCCCGGACTCAGGCTCGGAGGACCGTTGGAAGCCAATCTAACGAATAAGTCTTGTGAAATAATGTGAGCAGTAAAACTACCAGAGATTCGTAGTTTTGTTTTTGTTTGTTTTCTTGTTTTCTCTCTCTGCCATATTTAGCAGAAGAATATAAACGGGTTCACAGGAAATTAGTTGGGGTCATTGAAGGGCTGGCTAATAAAATACAGCGGGTTTAAGCTTAGCTTGGTATAGAAGGAAGGTGTAAGAGGCGTGTGGGAGGAGCTAAGTAACTTCTCATTGATGGTGTACACGAGAAGGGAAAAGAAGACAGCTTTATTTGGGCAATGCAAAATTTCAGAAGGGTGCTTTCAATAAAGTAGCTCTAATGCACGAGAAAACAGAGATATTGCATCAAATTCATGATTGTTTTTAAGGCACACAGACTGGCCTGCAGCATAACAAGGATTTATATGTATAAGCAGAGTTTTGTGCATTGTGTGTATCACATTCTATCTGAAATAGCGACTTGGGAAGGAGAAATAAAGGAAGGAAGTGTTAATTGTGTTTTTTATTTAGCTATGGAATTGGAGACCATTGGGTTTGGTGTTACAATGAAGAAGGTTTTGTTGGTGATGTTGGTATTGCAGCAGGTGGTGTGGACTGAGACAATGCTAAATCCATTGGATTTTTTGTCCTTGCAAGCCCTCAGAAAGAGCCTGGATGACATGCCGGGCTCTAAATTTTTTAAGTCATGGGACTTCTCTTCTGATCCTTGTGGATTTTCAGGGGTTTTGTGTGATTCAAACAGAGTTGTGGCACTAAATCTGGGGGACGCTTCTGCTGGGGTGCCTGGATTGAAAGGCAAGTTGGATGGGGCTCTGGGCTGCCTTGGGGCTCTTGTAGAGCTCACATTGGTGCCTGGTCAGGTAACAGGGTCTATTCCAGAGACTATGGGGCAGTTGAAGGAGCTGCAGTTTATGGGTATCAGCAAGAACTTTCTGTCTGGCAGGATTCCTCCCTGCTTGGGCTCATTGACAAAGTTGCAGACACTGGATTTGAGCTTCAATCAGCTTGTGGGTTCTATTCCCCAGGGGATTGGACAGTTACCCACTTTGTCAAATCTCATTCTTTCCCACAATAAGCTTACAGGACCAATACCCAGTTTCATTTCTAGTTTGAGAAGGCTGGATCTTAAGCATAATGGACTTTCAGGGACACTGCCTTCTTTGCCTAATTCTGTTCAGTATGTTTCTCTTGCTAATAACCTGTTCACTGGGAGTATTGATGAATTCTCAGGCCTACAACAGCTGAGTTATCTTGACCTTAGTTTCAATCAGTTCAGTGGGACCATTCCAGGTGCATTGTTTAGTTTCAAAATGACATCTTTGTTCTTGCAGAGGAACTCTTTCTCTAGTTCTGTCGATCCACAAGGGCAGGTCACAATCCCAAATGTGGACCTCAGTTTTAATTTCCTCACAGGTCCTATACCCCCCTCTTTGGCTTATGTTCAGAATCTATACCTTAACAACAATCACTTTACAGGGGCAGTTCCTTCTGAATTCATTGACAGGCTTCTATCTGCTAATATCCAAGTGCTGTATATTCAGCACAACTATCTTACACAGATTACTCTCAAGCCATCCACCATGCTCCCACTTACCAGCTCTCTCTGTATTCAGTACAACTGCATGGCACCTCCCATTCAGCCGCCATGTCCCTTCAAAGTTGGCAAACAGAAAACAAGGCCTACATATCAATGCAACTAAATGGTCTAGGAGAGATTCAATTTCATACTATGGAAATGTTCGATTTATTTTTGTAACTATATAAAGATAGTTGGTGTAGGTTCTTCAAGGAAAGAATGTTTTGCTGTCTGGGAGGCCTCCAGAACAGACAACATGCCTTGTCCAGTCGGAGCTATATCTCTTTTTTACATTCAGGTACTTAATTAGTCAGGTTGTATAGATAAATATGTTTTGTATTCTTTCATTCTTTTTATAGATCTGGTGATTTAGAACCAAAGCAAGATGAAGTTTCTGCTAATGTGTAGGAGTTTAGGGGCTGGAATATATGGCAGCAATAAAAATTGATGTAAGAGTAGAAATAAATAAAGCCCAACTGTTGGAGATCATCATTAACCAGATTGGATCTTATGAGGATTGAGTTATTTGTTCTGTAATATATCTTTATTATTCTTTTACTCAATTTTATTGTCATGAACCTCCTGCTTAATTCTGAGGCCTTTGTTCTGTTGGCTGTGGGCCTTTTGATGTAAAAACTTTTTATTAATATAATATAGGTGATGACCTCACCCTTGATTGATCCAAAAAAATTTCTGAGGCCTTGACAGATCTTGCACACATGGGATTGATTGATGGATCGTGGAGGATTATAGCTGAAATATTGGTGGATTATGTAAAATTATAGATAGAAATTCATGTAAGGGTTTGATTAATTTGAGGAATGTGTGAATTTTTCAGTGCTTGATAGAAGTTAATTTTTCCTTTTAACTGTGGTGATGTTGAACTTGGTCTTGCACTGTTTATTTCATGAAAATGACAAAATGGGCCTCAGAACACATTTAAGGCTTAAACGAGTATCTCGTTGATGGAGACACCTTCTAAATTAATTAGAGACAGCATTAAACCAAAAAATATTTCTTGTACTCTGTCAAGAAATAAATATGGCATGAGTCATTCAATTCATTTAAGATGCTGATTATTTGCAGAACGATCATATGGGCAATGGGCATCAAAGAGGCATCCAGACATTCAATTGATGATACCTAGGCTGTTTTTTAATGGTAAACCTGAACAAGGCCTTAAATGGCGCCTCTATTTATTGCCTCTTTGATTAAAGAAAGGTTTAAGAATTCCAAATGTTTTATTGCTACATGAAACGGATAGTTTTATATATTGCAGCAATAAAGTCAATGATGGAACCTAATAAGAGTACGCCAATGAAGTTCAGAATGAAGCTCTACAGAGGAGAAGAATTTCTTTAAGAATAAAAAATATGATAAAACAAAATGTTGAAGTAGGATTTGCCCGGCCTTTAAGTTCAAAGCTAGGTCTTGACAACTACCGTGAACATTGGCTGTTATGGAGATGGACATTCTCACGTTGCTTTTTATAGGTTACGATGTTTTAAGTTGCTTGGGAGTACTAGGTCACTGATGAGTTCAGATCTGTTCTATTTAAAAATTTAAATAAATAAAACTTAGTATCTATATGGAAACATAAATTTGGTTTTAAGTGATTAGGGGAAAGTTAGACCCTAGTTAAATATATGAAAAGAATGGTAGTTGAGAAATAATATACTCATAAAAAATTAATAAGGAATTAATACATATGCCCTACAAGCGAAATAATACATTTCACATGTTACATCAAAGAAACAACCAATCATATGGTGACACATAAGGTGATCGGTAATAGGTGTCTTTGTGACATGTTTTGGAACAACTTGGTGAAGATGTAGCTGATTAGGCTACATCTTGGATACCTAGAACTCCAAACAATAGCTTTAATCTCTAACTCAAGAATATGCTGAAATTTTCGTGAAAATCTTGTACAATAGTTTTAAGCTCTTAATTCAAATATGAAGATATGCTAAAATTTTCATGAAAATCCAGTACAATAGATTTAAGCTCTTAATTCAAATATGAAGATATGCTAAAATTTTCATGAAAATCCTGTACAATAGTTTTAAGCTCTTAATTCAAATATGAAGATATGCTAAAATTTTCATGAAAATTCTGTACAATAGCTTTAAACTCTTAATTCAAATACGAAGATATGCTAAAATTTTCATGAAAATTTTGTACAATAACTTAAAGTTCTTAACTCATATATGCATACAAAGATATGCTGAAATTTTGAAAATCTTGTACAATAGCTTTAAGTTCTTAACTCATATATGCATACAAAGATATGCTGAAATTTTGATAAAAAACTCATGTGCCATTTAGGAGCTTAACATGCATGAAGTTAGGGTGTGCAGATATTAGGTCCTCTCCCTTAGATGTTGACATATTTTATAATCATATTTTCATTTAAAAATCAATAAAATTGAGATATTTTAGTTTATGTATTTAATGTTATTGAACTAACCTTTTTTTAAGGTAATAGAAATCAAGTTCATGCCTCCCTCCATTAAAATGAATTGGATTATTTAAAAGATTTGGTTTAGTTGTATCATTAAGTTCCACACGGAATTTGTTCTTGTATAACGTTATCTTAAAAGGTTAAGTTCATGCCTCAGTCCATTAAAATGAAGGATTATTTAAAAGGTTTCACTCTCTCAATTATATTATATTTTTACTTTTATATTTATTAATCAGTCACTTTTTTTTTCTTAAATACTACTCTTGAGACAAGTCCAAGCATTTAAATACTACTCTTAGACAAGTTTAACAATTATTATGACATTTTAATTAGGAGTTCGAGATTGGAAAGTTATTTCATATATTAGAAAGGATTGGCTGTACAATGGAGAAAGATCTCCATACAAAATATGAAGGAGAATTAAGATGTTGAAAAGAAAAAAAATTCATATAATTGTAGTTCAGTGTTTCAGGATTTAACTCTGTGCAAGTTTTTTCCTCACATTTAGGATCACACTTCACGATCCATTATTTCTTTTCTCTTGCTTATTCGATGGATCATGGAGTGTGATCCAAAATATTGAATAAAAAACTTGCACACAGTTAAATCCTGAAACGCTGAACTACAATCATTATAAACTGGAAATTTGATATCTATTATACTTCATATAATTGTATGAAGATAAATTTCTTGAAATTTTATTGAAATCTCAAATCCTCAAAGAGAATGATTGCCATTGCCACACTAGCAACCATTTCAAAATGAAATTTCATTTGTGCAAGACAAGAAAGGCGGCGATAACAAGAAATGTATCAAAAGGATCAACTCTAATGATTCACTGTGCACTAAAATTAAAGAGAGAGTATAATGAATATTTGATTTCAATACACTTCAACAGATTTGACAAAGTGTGTTAACTGTTCAATCCCCTAGGGAAGGAACACATAAGCAGATTGAAGCTCAAAATCAATGTTTACAACTTTGTCAACGAACTCAAGCATGGAGAAAGCCTGTCCAATAAAAAGTTTTTGTTGATACCAATAAACCGCAGCTCCTATGTCTGCCACAGTCGCACAAAGCCCCAGAAAAAAAGTTCCATGACTATAAAAATGTAAAGCCTTGCATGTCATCCAATCTCTTTCTGAGTGCTTCAAGGGATAAAAAAAATCCAGTGGGTCTAACATTGTCTTAGGACACACCACCTCCTCCAATACCAACATATTCTTCATGTTACCACCAAACCCAATAGTCCCCAAATTCATAGCTTATACAAAACACACTGAATTCTTCCCTCCTTTCGTTCTTTCTCAAGTAAGAGTGCTCTATACGTTAGGCAAAACTCTTCCTTGTATGCATATAAATTCTGTTATACTGCAGGACAGTCTGTATGCCTGGACCCAAAAAAAATCATTTTTTCTCTGACCACAATATCTTAGTTTTCTTGTTCATCAGAGCCACTTCATTGAATAACAGCTGTTCTCTTTTCCCTTCTCGTGTACACCATTAATGAATGAGAGGGTAGCTCCTTCCACAAGCCTCTTTCTTACTTTGCCTTGAATACCAAGCTAGCTAAACCCACTGAGTGTAGCTATATTTTTTATTTGCTAGGCCTTCAATGATCCCAACCTTTCATCTTCTAATGCAATGGAACGCTATATTAAGCGACAGAAACTTGTCCTTTTCTGCTAAATATGGCAGAGAAACAAAAACAAAGAAGAAAACTGTACAAATCTCTGGTAATTTTATCTCACACTGCTTCCAACGGTTCTCCGAACCTGACTCCAGGTCTATTCACGAGCCTGTGACGTGGCAATTACATGGATATATTTGTAAGTTAAATTCCTGCCACGTCACATGTATCCTTTATTGTCCGGTTAAGAGGCCTCACGACTCTAGTTTGTAATTTGGGGCACCGTATCAGCAGTTGTATTTTAAGAGGACAAATTGAGAGATGGGTTAGAAGGTATATTATTTTAATTTTTAATTTTATTTATAGATAATAATATTTAAAGGTGGGTGGCCATTAAGGGCGTGGTTTGGTTCTAAGTCGTTTAGTTGTAGTGGTGGCCACCAAGGTTCAAAACCCTGCTGGGTTAAAGAGCTTGTAGGCTTATGCTTTTGTTGGGCTAATATGCTCGGCGTTGATGCAGCGATTCATGCCAGGGGATAATATTATTTTTAATATATTTTGAAAGTCTTTTTTGATAGATATTGGGTAATATATTGAGATTAATCACCTTTTTATTATTAATCTGTAAAAATTATGATCGTTTATCAATAGAAAGTGCTTTACTATTTTGAGAAGAATAGTTTTCATATAAAAGGAGACAATTCTAACAATTGAATAATATGAATCAACTAATTTGTTGAGAAGCCTAAATATTTCTCTTATAAACATCATTGAGATAGAATAAATTTCAAATGAACCATTCACACTCATGCGAGATTTTTGGGAAATTATCATGGAGGAGTACATGGAGAAGTTCTATAGGCTATACATTCATTTTGGTCATGTGGAGGATGAACCCGAGAAGGTGTATAGGTATGTGAATGGTTTGTACACATCTCTATCTTAGATGATATTTATTTGCTAAGGATTTGTTCCATAGAGGAGGTCTACTAGTTAGAGCTCAAAGTTTATGATAAGTTATCTTGAAGACAACAAAGTGCACACAACAATGGTAACAGAAAGGACAAAAAGAGAAAGCAAGGAACTAGAATGTATAATTATGCATGCAAGGATGGCACAAAAACAAGTGGCATCACACAAAGCACAAAACATGAGCAAATATCTAATAGAGGTGGAGATATAGGAAGACAAGGCTACATCAATGGCTTTAGTGGGACTTTCTTTAGGTTTAGAAGAGCAAGTCATTGAGTGTTTCAATGTCCAAACATCATGTGAGAGAAAGGTTGCATAGAGAAGTATTTGCACATCACATAAGCTTATGAAGGAGGCATGTCGAGAAGCAAAACAAAAAGCACTAACATAGAGGCTAGGGAGAAATTGATGATGCTCAAGGTCCTGTTGAAACCCTTGATTAAGGATAAGAAGCCATGATTGAAGAAGAACCTCTGAACAGAAGTAAGTGCAAGTTGGGTAGGAAGTGTGAGATGATCATCAATGGAGGCAACATTGAAAAATTAGTACCAACAAATATGATGCAGAAGTTGTGGTTGAAAATGGTCGCACACCCCATGCCATTTAGAGTATCTTGGCAATAGGAGGGACAACAACTCATATTGATAGACTAGTGTCAAGACGCATTCCACATTGGAGGATATGTAGATGAGGTATGGTGTAATGTGATCTAAATGGATGCATACCATGTGTTTCTAGGAAGCTCATGTCAGCATGACAGGCATGCAATACATGATGGGAACAAGAACACCTTCACCAAATTAGGAATGATGGTAATAAGTATGAGCTACTTCCCATGAAGCACAAGGAAGAAGGCACCTAGAAGGGAAAGTTGGTGGTGTTGTTAGCGAAGGAGTTTCTCAAGGAGGTGGGAGGCTTGCAAGACTATTATGCACTAGTAGTCAAGCCCATGTAGAAGGAGTTGTGTTCAAAAAATAATTATAACTTAGCAAATAATATGAACCAGACCATTGTAAAGCTTTACCATTTAGATGAAGTATAAACTCACTAATCAATAAGACATCATCATCTACATGCTCATAATTAATAACTAAGAAAGAGTTTGCATGTAAAGAAGTAGTTGTATTACCATCATAATCATCATGTAATAATTTCTCACTAAGAACCATAATGTCATCATGTAATGTATGAGAAGGCAATGAAGTATCAATATGAGTTATACATGAGAAGCTAATGAACTAATATCAAGGTGTATATTATAATCATGTAAGGTGTCACTATGTCAAAGACAAATGAATATCCATAGGGTCAACATGAGATCTAGGAAAATGGTCATCAAGTAACATATAATCATGTATGAAAGAAGTTAATTCATTTAAAGCACATGAATCCATGGACATATAGGGTTTTAATCACATATAAGAGAAGTATCATCAAATGATACAACAATGGCATGCATAGGATAAGAAGAGGTAACCTCATCAATGGCCATCGTAGTAGATGTATCACTAACACATGGTAAATTCTCACTAGGTATATGTTCATCACTATCATATATGAGACTTATGGACAAGTGATGTAGGTCTAAAAGAAAAGGCTAAGCACTAACTAATTCTATGATGGAAGGGAAAGCTAATACATGATAAAATAATATGTCCAAGGAGAACACATCATCATCCATAACATAAAATGACATGCAAATATCAAGGATGAAAGGATCGCGTGTCACAAAAGATAAGAATACCTCAATATAGAAAATATATGCTTGTAAATCAACCAAGGAAAACTACCTAGGAATAACCATGTAATGATGGATTATCCAAGGGTGGTTAGGTAGGATTAAACAGATTTGTCACTATTTATGACCAAACCCTAATCAAAGTATGATAAGCATATGCAAAGAAAGGTTAATCCAAACCCTGGGAAATCTTAAATGAAAAGATAAAATCAGACTCTAGAATCATATCTAAAAATGAAACAATAGAGGCTGATTGAAGGATAAGGTGGGGTGGATATAAGCAAAGTGATGAAATGAATTATAAACCCTGGAGGAAAATAAAACAATAAAGCATGAATAGGGAAAAGGAAATCAACCCTAATCATAATTGAGATAGAAAATAAGGAATTAGAAAATCAAGTTTGGCAACCCTAATGGCAAAGAAAGATAACCCCTAAGGAAAAACCCTAAGGGGTGTATGATATGTTGAATTTGAACCAACTTATGTAATGAAAGTAAGTGTAATACATAAATAAATCTAGGCTAATTAAATAAATGCAACCACTAACCATAAATTAACCTAAACTAAATTTAATTGGGTTAATAAATGCAATAAATTTTCATAAATTAAATGTGAAGGATAAGGGTGGTTAGCTCTAGAATCAAAGTTCATAATGTCATTGATGTCATGCATAATTGATTCACCATTGTTTAAAATTTTATGCCCTCATTATGATGATCGTCTCATAATTAGAATTAGTACAAAAAACCCTAAGGTTCAATCCCGAGCACTGCAAATTTGATCCTGACTGTCATGGATTTGAAATCTGACATGTGGATCTGAACTAGCAAAAGCATATTTCTAAAACCTACTCATTCTAACCTCTAATATCTAGTAACCCTGTAAGTATTGTGGTGTCAAAAGATACCTTGGGGAATCTGTCAAATGCTAGTGTCAAGTTCTCCTAGGTTAGACCCTTAGATGGGTTGGCTTTATAGCTTGGAGCAAAGATTCAATTACAACATTCACCAACATGTAAGTGACCTAAATACAGATGTCCCTTTTAGAAAATCTAAATGTGCTCTAGATAATCTCTTTATTCTCCAAGTCCAACATATGAATCAATGACACATTGAATATCTTCGAATACCATGACACAACAATATGTTACACAAACGTGTGGTAAGTCAATTAATAATGACTAATAGCAAGGAGGAAGAAAGTTGAAATTTTAATTTTAAATTTTAAATCCATTCTACATACTTTAAGATTGAACCATACCAATTTTAAATAACCTAAAAATAAAGTTTAAAGATAAAATAATTATTTTGAAATGTAAAATGAATATATGAAAGTAAATACAAAATAATAATATAATTATAAAAAGTAAATAACAAATATATACAAATAAGGAGAAGTAAATAAAAATAGATTAAAAAATAGGTCATAAGTAATGGATCTTACTAGTAGTTCCAATACTCTAGATTGAGTATACCAACCATTTTCCTTGTCCCACTCCATCTCAAATTGCCAAACCATCATTAAACTTCAACAACACCCTCCATGACGTGAAATTCGAAATTGGAAGTAAGTTGACATCTTTTTAGTTTTAAATCATTACGTGAATCTTCATGTATAAATAATATTTGGTGCACACGAGGAGCTTCACATTGCACGAGTAATTGCCAATTCTTTACATGAATAAGGAATAATAATATATTGATGTGTGGTGGAACAAGGCATCAAATTTCATGTAAATTGACCTCGTTAATGTTAATAAATGTTTAATCTAGCTATAATTCAAGGGATTACCACGTGCAATGCCCCACGCCAACTTCTTACAATTTATTGGGAATGGACTGACCTTAGAAACTTTAAGTAGCACTATAAAAGTATTTAACTTCACTTCTAAACATGGAACCAAACCATTATGTGGGGCATATGAGTTAACTCTACACTTGGATATCAGTCCTATTTTCAATGTTGTGGGCATTCATCATTTGTAAAAAAAATTTAGTCTATGGGGATTGAGCAAAACACCTACCCAAGAAAAAAGAGAGTTAACAAGTGTGGGATACAAAGGTCATAAGCACAAGGGTTAAGGAGTATTTGACGCATCTAGTGAAATATAAAGGCCTCTTAAATTCTTATAATTTTCAGTGATAGAAGAAGAATTATTCAGGCATAGCAAGAATAATGATAGAAGAAGAATTATTCTGGTATAGCAAGAATAATGCCATTGAATTAATAGGTTCAAAATGTTTTTTTAATTAGGGGAGGATGATGTAGTCTATTATGTGGGATTTGAGTAGATAAAATTGTTTAAATTTAATAATACTTAATTATTTTCTTATTAATAAAAAATATTGAGATGTATAAATATTATATGTATATTTTTCATAAGGGGTTGTTTGAGGAGTAATTTTAAAGGCATGGCTCTTCGATATATATGTATTGTACTAACAATAGGATGTTAGTTTTAACTTATTAATTGAAAAGGAGATATTCTAAAGGGTTCTTTGTGGGGAGAAAAAGAATAGACATAGGAGAGTACTGTTGTGAGGTTGTTGTAGAAGAAATGTGTTGATAGACATGGGAGAAACCAATGTCAAGGCTATTGTCTTTGAATATATATGTCCAGTTTAATGAATGCCTAGATATAGTTGTTATTCCATTACTGTGAATGTGGATATTTTAAATTTCTCTCTTTTTGCATATCATTGGTGAAGTGTCGTTGCCTAGTTTTGCTCTTTTTCATGTGCAAATTATTATAAAAAGGTAGAGAACCTATTTGTAGGTTTTGTGTATACCTCTTCCCCCTTATTTGCATAAGAGATTGGGGTAGTGATCAACAATCGAATGTCAAACATGAGTGTGGAGGAGAGCATCGGATGCAACATAGCCAATGTCTCTCACTTCCAACAAATGATGTGGGGGTTGATTCCCAAAAAGATGGTGGTGGTTCCCTCTTTTGTTACGGTGCCATGTTCAGTTGCATAGAGTTAACACTTCTATAGTTCCTAAGCTTTCTCTAATGGAAAATTTGAGATGGAAAATTTAAGCTCATTGTCTGATGTTGTGAAGAGTATCAAACATAGTGACTTGCACTAATTGAGTGCACAAATGGGTAGTAGAGAAAAACTAGCCCTTCTCCTATTCAACAATGTTATCTTCTTATTTCTCTAATGTTAATTTGCAAGTAGATCTGACACATTGATTTTCAAAATCCTATGGATGAATTTTTTTTAATGAAACCTTTCAATATCCATCATCAATACAAAACTCTAGTTGTACCTATTGAAACTAAATAGCTATCAACATAATTATGAGATAGACTACTCATGAATGGATGACAAAGTTTGGTTAACCCAGAAGAAACGGGGTTATTATGCATGTTTTATGTCTTATGACCAAGTGAGGTGGTTATAATGAGGATGGAAAAGGTGGAATGGGAATAAGTGTTGCTTCTTTAGAGGTATTTTTTTATTCAAAAATTGACTCAAACATGTTGGATCAATGTGGTAAAATTGGAGAGCACATCTTAGGACTTGGGTCTAGAAGATCCTTTATTCCACAAAGTCAATGTTTTGTGATGCATGGAAGTGTGTAAAGTGGATTGAAAGGTAGTAGGAATGGTCTAGAACATCTTTGTGTCCTTTCCTTCAAGTTGTGGAAATCAACATTAAGTATAAAATGAAGCTTGGTGAATTCGTGGATTGTACACAAGTAGTGAACTCATTAAATATTGTGTTGAATGACTAATTGTCATGGTGAATAATCAAAACCTAACAACAAATGCTCACTCACCTTGGTGAATTCTTATTGAGTAGAAGCAATGAATTGATCAAATTGCAACCAGTGAGTAGAATTCAAAGAGTTTTGGTGTTTGAACTTCCCATTTTGTAATTAGTTTTCCATTTATACATGTATGGGAGAATCAAGGAAGGTCGTTTATGATTTCTCCATTACATGTGTGGGGTTAGTTCTCATTGTAAGGTGGTTGTAGTCATTCTTTTGATTGTTGCAAGTGTGTTGTGGCTAGTTTATTCATGGTGAGAGTAGTTGTAGGTGTGATAGAAACTTGAAAGTTGTTGTGTGAGCTCATGGTTGTTGTGGTGGCATTATAAACATCTATAATTAACCCTTTTGACAGTGGAAAGAGAAGTTTTTTCTCTCTAGAGATAGATATTTTACCCAAGTAGGGTTTTTTTCTAGGGGAAATTATGTTTTCCAAATTATTGTGTGAGTTTCATATCTATTATTTCTACATTTGAGGAGATATTTGTGTTTTTTTCTTGATATACACATGTCCTTGTTAAGCTAACATTCAATTCAAGTGGTTAAGAGTACATATTGAGAGTGTTTGTTGAGTTCTTTTCATTGTATTTTTATTTGCTAATAATAGAGTGAAGAGTATCCTCCATGTTTATAGATCTAATGGTATTATAGTAGTTGTATATGTTGGCAATTTGGTTGAGATTGATGTTTGATGGTGTTGTCATTGATGGAAACAAGAAAAGGAACAAGATTGAAACAAAGACTTTGGTCTGGCAAAGCAGTACCTAAGGAATTTGGCTAAGTGTTGGAAGAGTTCAGAGACAATGACAACAAGACAACATTTTGATTGGCATTGGTCTGCAGTTGAAGATCTGGTTATACAATTCTGATATGATATTCCTAATCCTTAGATGATTCTATATCTAGAGTTTCATCCCTTGATCATCTCCGAAAGTGTACTTTCAAGTTGCATGAGTTTGGCATTGCAAAGAATAGATGTAATAAGAACAAAACACATATTTGTTTTGGTCCGCATTCCTCCGGTGTTGCATATTTTGTCATGCAGTTTTAAGGTGTTATAAACACTTGTATGAAGTCTCTAAATCTAGACTTGCAGAGTCTGAAGTCCACCAGAATGATGGTTTTGAGCTACTGAGTATCGCTACTTGGTTTGACAGAGTTTGACTGTGACAGGGCATGTATTCTGATGGTCCACATTTTGCCGCAAGTTGATATCATGCTCTGCGGTTCTGAAGGTAAGCTTGGGGATGTCTAAAGAGTCTTTGATATGAATTTGAGAAAGTTTTGTGGTCCATAACAAATGTTATGATATGACAATTAGACTGAACCAATGACAGTCTGTGTTTGATGACGACCTGTTAGTTTGATTTGTATGTGGCAAGTTCTATTGATTGGAACTTTATCCTAAGTGATTCTACAATTGGGGTCGACATATGAGAATGTGTTTCAAATGTAAATTGGGTCTGCAAAGCATTCTGGTGAATGAATTTGGCCGACAAGCTACATGTTGATTAACTACACGCTTCATTTTAGTAGGCTGACCTAATGTGAAGAATCTAAGTGTTGTGGATATATATCTAAGATCCAATTTGATGTTTGGACAATTAGATGTGTGAATAAGAAGGTGTGCAAGTGTGACCTACGAAAGATTGTGATTTTGTGAAGGCGACAAGTGCAGAATAAGAGAGATTTTGTTCTCATGTAAGAACAGAGCAGTGTAGCAGAGAAGTCAAGATGAAGAGAACTTTGAGATAATTTTCTGAGCATCATTGGAACTCTAATCATGCATTTGCAGATACATTTCTAGTAGTTCATTTTGGCAGTGAGCCACCCTTCTATCTTCTTCTTTCTTTTGGCAGTGAGCCTTTTTGCAGTGAGCATTTTGGACAGTGAGTCCTTTTGGGCAGTGAGCCCTAAGGTAGTGAGCCTCTTTGTAATTTGGTATTGTTACTATAGAATATATTGTGAGCTAACCCTCACCGTGGTTTTTCCCTTTTTGGGTTTTCCACGTAAAAATCTGAGTGTTCATGTGTCATGCCTTGTGGTTATTCATGCTATGTTAAATTTGCTTTAATATTGTTGAATAGGCAAATGAATTAATGATTTAATGAGTGTATGGTTTAAGAAAATACTGATTCACCCCCCTCTCAATATTCTGAGTGTTCAACAATTGGTATCAAAGCTTGGTTCCTTGGAAGAAGTCTAACAACTTAAGGAAGATCTTGGAGATTGAACACATGGTAGGTAAAAGGTATTCTACTCCTCATGAAGAAACTGATTCAACTGAAACCATAGAAGAAGAATGCATGCTTATCAATGAAGAAGAACTCAAGGCTGCTCTTGAAGATCTTGAAAAGACTAAAATAGAAAATAGGGATCTAAAAGAAAATGTCAAGGAAGTAGATGAGTGCATCAGAAATTTAACGGAGCAAGTCAAGAGGTTCAAAGAAAAGTATAAGGAGGCTAGTGAACAATTGAGACCAACAAATGATACATTGAATGATCTGAAAGTGGAAGTTGTAGAAAGAGAAAAAGATGAAGAAAGCTTAAATGAAATAATAAAAAACAAATCTAAAGAATGTACAAGGCTTGAACAAGAAGTTGTGAATCTGAAAGCTGATCTGAAACAAGCATGGATTCAAGAAGATAAATTCAAAGTGAGTGCTGCCAAACTTGATAGAATAATTGCAAGTCAGGAGAGTCATGATGACAAAGAAGGCTTGGGATTTGAGAAAGGTGAAAGTTCTAAAATAGGTCAAGAAAAGAATGCTAAGATCAAAAAGTATAAAGGAAAACAGATCCATAATCAAAGGAACAAACCTAGAAGACCACCGATCAGGTAACCAAATGCTCAAAGGTACCCCTCTTTCAATGGTTATGGTAATGCATTCAATAAGCTTGGTCATAAGGCTACTCAATGTAAGAGTAGAGTAAATCAAAATATTATGTCATTTTCTGGTCAGTGCTTCACTTTCAATAAAGTAGGTCATAAAGCTAATGAATGCAGAAGTTAGATAAGGAATGGTTACAACAATGGAAGGAATGCTCAAACTTTGAAAGGTAACTGCTTTATATCCAAGAGATTTGGTCATAGAGCTAATGAATGCAGAAGTCGAATAAGGAACAACTATAATAATGGAAGGAATGCTCTGACTTTCAATGGCAATTGCTTTGCATGTAACAGATTTGGACACAAGGCTAACCAATGCAGATCAAGAATGAATGGAAGGAACAATGGTCAAAAAAATGTTGTATGCTTCAATTGCAACAGGCATGGACATATTGCAAGATTTTGCAAAAGCAAGAATATGAAGAAGGATAATCAGGCATAGATGAAGAAACTGGTACAAAAGGCAAATCTGGCAGAGATCAAGAAGGAGATGAACAAGATTTGGGTTAATAAGGAAGTACATGAAGTCAAGAATGAGTCTGCACCAGACATTGGTGCAGACACTTCCTCTGAGAAGTGAATTGGGAGCTCTGGCTCAGGGGGAGTGATGCAGAGCCATAGTCGGAAACGTGCACTAATGGTGGAACTTGATGATTTTATTATCATCGGCAAGAGTTGTTCAAATGTCATACCAACATATCCCATCGATCAGACTATAACCATCAGCATCTTCAAAAACTGTCACCTCGATACCCATCTCACCCCGATGAGTATCTCGTTTATGTGCCTATCAGCAAGATAGTGCCTATTGGGCTCTCCACATTGACTTGCTCCGATGACTGAGGTCACACTGAAACATGCAAACCCTAACTTGCTGAACAGGTTCCCATTACCTCCGCTACCGGTCACCTCTATCTACTAAGTTTCTTATCAGCAACACTTACAATCCCGGTCTAGCCACGAAAGGTCTCCCCGATGCTTCACTTCACGCCGACGCCAAACTCCTTATCGCCAAGACATATAACTATCGGCGAAGACTTCATTCCCTCTGCCGATGTCACTTGTCACTCCGAAACCCTTTACGCCAACTCCTTCGTCGGCCAAACCTCCACTGTCGGCCCAACTTTAAGCCACTCCGCCAATACACCTCCTTACACCGATATGTTAACACTATCACTCAGACTCCCTACTTCTTACACCGATGGACATCTCATACTGATATACCTAACACCAACTTCTCCTTCGGCAAGACTGCCTCTATCGGTGAAACTTTCTACTCACTCTCCGATGGTTCATCTCTTCCCGACCACAATCCTCAGACTCCCTCTATCGGTGAGACATTCACAATCACCCACAGTGAATCTCCCTCTGCCGATGTACCGATGAACTATCCATCGGTGACACCTTCAGTTGTCACCCCGATACAACCCAATCGGTGAGACTGTATACTGTCAACTCAACACAATTTCATCCACCTGATGACTCATACATACACAATTTGTCTGATGACATACACAAGGTGGTACCCAAATACAACAACGATATACACAAAGAAAATACCTTCATATAGTTGCGATATATACAGGAAATGTATATTCACCGAATAACACAAACTTGACTAAACAAGACTTTTCATACATACCACTTTCCACTGTGCATACACAGAATGAGGCTCGCAGCAGGTGCGATATATTCATAGACTATCTCAGACATACAATCTATGTATATACTTGAAATGTGTATTTGAATTTTCCCGCCGATGCCCTTCTCTGCAACGAATTCTGTAATTTCTACATTTCCATGTTTATCTAACAAAAGAATGAACCAAAAATGGGAAAACTATTTTACAAGTCCATTCCACTGATTTCACAGAAATCCACCAATGGAATGGATTTAACCTTGCATCACGGCAACAGAATAACTAAAATTAAAAATACAACGGTTCTATATAGATAATAAACAGAACAATTCGGTTCACCAAGATTTCACACAGGATTCAAAATTTATAGAATATGATTTGTAGAATTTTCTATTCTTTCGTTCCAACTTCTTACATTTGAACAGTTTCAGACAAAAAAAGTGAAAAGGCCCCTTTTCTCAACCATCTCTCCCCGTTTTTGTTAACCCCTTCCTCTGTTTTCAGGATTCTGATTTAACCAAGATTATTAGCAGAAACCCTAATTAATCTCATGACATTTATTTTGTATAAGACAACAAAACTCCTAATGACAAGATACCTTGTTTAACCCTTCACAACACCCAATATGTCTAAAATGTAAATTTTGATGTTTACAAATAGGAAATGCCAACATAAAATGTCACATTTGACTTAGCAATATAAATGCTACTCTGCAACATGAAATGTCTAATTCTTATTAAAACCTTATTTATCCTGTAAATGTCTAATGCATATTTATCCTGTTGAATTATTGTGCATATTGATCCTGTTGAAGGCTGTTGAAGGGGTGCCCCTACACCATACTCCCCAGAGAAGAGATCTCAAGCCCCTTTTGAGATCAAAGTTTGAAAATCGGCACCAGACTTTGTAATCTGATCTTCAGTCATCCAGACTGCCTCTGAAACAGGTTGTCCGTGCCAAGTACTCCATGTACTCTTTGTCCCTTGTCTTCTTTGTCACTCTTGATTCTAATATCTTCTTCAATTTTGGTGGATCTTGCTTAGGAATATCATCATCTGCTGCATCCTGTAATGGTTCCTGTTCTATATCTGCATCTGGCTTATATGGAGTCAAATCACATACATAGAAAATGGGTGACAATCCAAGATCAGGAGGAAGTTGGATCTCATAAGCATTCTGCCCACACTTCTTTAAAATCTGGCATGGTCCAATCTTCCTCTGCATGAGCTTGGTATACTTATCTTTGGGGAGTCTCTCCTTCTTCAGATTTACCCACACCAATCTCCAACCGTAAACTATAAATCTCTTTTCTTTTTGTCAGCATAGGTTTTATACTACAATGTAGTTTGTTGGAGCTGGTTCTTCACTTGATCATGTACTTCTTTGATGGCTGAACCAAAATCTTCTACATTTGCACTAATAGGCTCTCCTGTAGGTAGATCTCTTAGTTCTAGGATACCCCTTGGATGAATTCCATACACTATCTGAAAAGGTGACTTTCCTGTACTCCTATTGATGGTGTCATTATAGGAGAATTCTACTTGGGGTGGGATATTATCCCACTTCTCTCCATGCTGCCTTGTTAAACAACTTAACAGATTTCCCAATGAACGATTAACAACTTCAGTCTGCCCATCTGTTTGAGGATGGTAGGCTGATGAGAAGGACAAATTGGTTCCAAGCTTCTTCCACAGAGTCCTCCAAAAATGGCCAATAAATTTTACATCTCTATCTGAGACTATGCTCAATGGCAATCCATGGATCCTCACTATTTCCTTGAAAAATAGGTCTGCAACATATGAAGCAACACAAGTGGTTTTGCATGGCAAGAAATGTGCCATTTTACTAAATCTGTCTACTACCACAAAAACACTATCATATCCTTTCCTTGTCCTAGGCAAACCTAGTACAAAATCCATGCTTATGCTCACCCATGGCCTAGAAGGAATGGGTAATGGCTGATACAAACCTGTATTTGTGAATCTTCCTTTGGCTTTCTGACATATTACGCATGTTTCCACAAATCTTCACATCTGACTGTAGCTTAGGCCAATAGTAATGTCTCTTCACAAGATCAAGAGTCTTATCCAGACCAAAATTTCCTGCCATGGCCCCACAATGTTTCTCCTGAATAATATTCAGTCTCATAGAACATCATGGAATACATAGTTGTCCACCTTTGAAAAGTAATCCATCTTGGATAAGAAATTTAGAGAACTCAACATGATATTTGTCTCCAAAAGAAGTACATACCTTGTAGATCTTGCCAAAGTCTTCATCATCATCATACATTGTCTTTAAAGAATCAATCCCAACACTCTCCAATTGGATCTGATTGATGGTCAGAACTCTCCTGCTCAAAGCATCTGCCACTTTGTTCTTAACCCCTTTCTTGTGCTTGAGCGTGAAAGTGAAAGCTTGCAAAGTTTCCACCTACTTCATATGCTTATGGTTCAGCTTTTCTTGACTATTTATGAAACTGAGGGCCTGATTATCTGTGAACACTATGAATTCTTTTGGCATCAAGTAATGCCTCCATTTCTTAAGTGACTGGACTAGAGCATACATCTCCAAATCATAGGATGAGTACCTCTTCTTGGCATCATTTAATTTCACACTGAAGAATGCAATAGGCCTACCTTCTTGGCTGAATACCACTCCAATTGCAATATGACTTGCATCACATTCTACTTGAAAAATCTTGCTGAAGTCAGGAAATGCAAGAACTAGCTGCTTTGCCACCTTCTTCTTCAATGTTTCAAAGGAATTATCTGCCTCCTTTGTCCATGTAAACTTGCACTTCTATCCTCCCTTTATAGTGTCAAGCATGGGTGCACAAATATGACTAAATCCCTTTATAAACTTCCTATAAAAGGTTGCTAACCCATGGAAACTTCTAACATCATTCAAGGTTTTGGGTGTTGGCCAAGACAATATGGCACTTACCTTCTCTTGATCCATTTTCAGTTTGTTATGTGAGATAATAAATCCCAAGTAGATGATCTCTTCCTACATAAACAGACACTTTGCTAAATTAATCATTAGCTGCTCTTCATATAACCTTTTGAGAACCAAGTCTATATGGATGAGGTGCTCTTCCCTCATATTACTAAAAATCAAGATGTCATCTAGATGTACTATGACAAATTTTCCTATGAATTCCCTCAAGACCTCATTCATCAGCCTCATAAAGGTACTAGGGGCGTTGGACAAACCAAATGGCATGACCTTCCACTCATATAACCCCTCATTAGTCTTAAATGCAGTTTTCCACTCATCACCAGGTCTAATCCTAATTTGATGATAGCCACTCTTCAAATCTATTTTTGAGAAATATTTAGCACCTCCTAAACAATCAAGTAAATCTTCTATCCTAGGGATTGGAAACCTATACCTGATGGTTATCTTGTTGATCGCCCTTGAATCAGTGCAAAGTCTCCAAGTGCCTTCCTTCTTTGGTGCTAGTACAGCCGGTACTACACATCAACTTAGACTTTTGCCAATTAGGCCCATCTCCAACAACTCTTCAATTTGCTTTGCTACCTCTGTATTCTGATCTGGAGTGAGCTTATATGCTGCTTTGTTTGGAAGTGTAGATCCTAGGATCAGATCTATACAATGGCTAATGTGCCTAATAGGTGGTAGGGAACTTGGCATTCCATCAGAGATAATGCCTTTGTACTTGTTCAAAAGCTCTTGGACAGTTGGGTCTATGAATTTTTGTCTCTTCTCTCCCTTGACTTGTTGCTGTTGTTCTTTGTTTACCTTTAGGCAAGGGATTAGAGCATATGTAACTGCTCCTTATCCTATCCCTTTCATGAATTGTTTGCCTTCTACCATCATCACTTTGACTTCTTTTCCTTTTGACTCCACCTCCTTCTCCATTAATGGAAGCAATTCTATCACCTTACCATTCTTGGTAATTGAATAGGTGTTTCTAACTCCATCATGGTATGCTTTCAAGTCATACTGCCATGGTCTTCCAAATAGGAGATGGCATGCATCCATCTTGGCAATGTCAAACAATAACCTATCCTTGTATGGGCCAATCTAAAATTCTACCCAAGCTTGTTCTTCTATAACTATTTTCTGACCTTGGTGGAGCCATGAGATCTTGTATGGGCAAGGATGTGGTAGTCTTCAAAGCTTAAGCTTTTCTACCATTTCAAAAGACACAAAATTTTCAGTAGATCCAGAGTCAATCAGAACTTTACATACCTTTCCTCTTGCCTTGCAAGTAGTTCTAAAGAGAGACTTCCTTTGTGGAGGTTCTTTTCCAGGCACCTTCATGGTGGTCATTGCTCTCCTAATCATCAAAGATTCTCCATTCTTAGGATACCCATAATTGTCGGGAGCATTCACACTTTGATTAGTGCTTGAGCTTGCTACACTTTGACAATCAGATTCTTGGATCAGATTGATCCTCTTTTCTCCTATTGAACTTGTTGTCTTTGCTGGACATCTGCTAGCTATATGGCCTTCTTGATTGCAATTGTAACATATGATAGGTCCTCTGCCCTGAGATTTCCCTCTAAATGGTGGTCTTCTACCCCTAAAATTTCCTCTTTGATTGTAACTTCCCCCTTGATATTGACTGCTATCTCCTCTGCTGTTCTCTTGGTTGGATTCACTTTGGTATCCAAATCCTCTGCCTCTAAAAGGACTTCTTCCTCCTCTCTGCTGTCTCCCTCTACCTCTATTGTTCTGCTCATGCCTTCTTTTTAATTTGTCTTCCACTTTGAGTGCTAACTGATAGCACTTTTGAATTGTCTCTGGGTTATGCATACTTATGTCTTCTTGGATATTAAACCTCAATCCATTGAGGTATCTTGCTACCTTTTCTTCCTCACCTTCCTTTACCTTTGTTTTTACACACAGTTTCATGAACTCTTTTGTGTATGAGCTGACATCTAGCTCCTTCTGCTTCAAATTTTGTTTCCTCTTATGTAATTGGATATTATAATCCAATGAAACATAGGCTTCCATCACTAAAACCATCATTCTCTTTCATGTTGCAACTATGTTCTTTCCCTCTTTCACCCTGTCATCTTGGATGAAATTCCACCAAGTCAGTGCAGCCCCTTTCATTTTGGACTGAGCCATCTTCACTCTTTGGTGGTCTGGTATTTCCTCGGTCTCAAAGAAATTATTCAAGGAGTCTATCCACTCCATCACCGAATCAGATTCCATTTTTCCTACAAACACTGGCAAGTCTATTTTCATATCCATGGTCCTTCTTTCCATGGACTTGAGGGCATTGAGTAAGGGTCTCTGGTCTGCAGGAACCTCTATCTCTTCCTGCTTTGGGGTCTCGTCTTCATCCCCATCTTCTCATTCACCAGAGTTTTCTTCCCCTTTCTCCACTCTGTCCCTCAACTTCTCTAGTTCTTCTTTCAATGCCTGATTCTGAGCTCTATCAGCTTTGCTCTCTGCCATGTGCTTTCTTACTAAGGCCATCAACTCAATGTTGGTCATCTTTGTTGGGTACATTTCTGATCCTTCTCCTTCTGACATCTTGTATTCTTCTTCTACCCAAAGAACACTCCTTGCTCTGATACCACTTTGATGCAGAGCCACAGCCGAAAACGTGTACTAATGGTGGAACTTGATGATTTTATTATCATCGGAAAGAGTTGTTCAAATGTCTTACTGACATATCCCATCGATCAGACTATAACCATCGGCATCTTCAAAAACTGTCACCCCGATACCCATCTCACCCCGATGAGTATTTCGTTTATGTGCCTATCGGCAAGATAGTGCCTATAGGGCTCTCCACACTAACTTGCTCTGATGATTGAGGTCACACCGAAACATGCAAACCCTAACCTACTGAATAGGTTCCCGTTACCTCCGCTACTGGTCACCTCTATCGACTAAGTTGCTTATTGGCAACACTTAAAATGCCGATCTAGCCGCGGAAGGTCTCCCTGACGCTCCACTTCACACTGACGTCCTTATTGCCAAGACATATAACTATTGGCGAAGACTTCATTCCCTCTGCTGATGTCACTTGTCACTCCGAAACCCTTTACGCCAACTCCTTCGTTGGCCAGACCTCCACCGTCGGTCCAACTTTAAGCCACTCTGCCAATACACCTCCTTACGCCAATATGTTAACACTATTGCTCAGACTCCCTACTTCTTACACCGATGGGCATCTCATACTGATATACCTAACACCAACTTCTCCTTCGGCAAGACTACCTCTATCGGTGAAACCTTCTACTCACTCTCCGATGGTTCATCTCTTCCCGACCACTCAATCCTCAGACTCCCTCTATCGGTGAGACATTCACAATCGGCCACAGTGAATCTCCCTCCGCCGATGTACCAATGAACTATCCATCGGTGACACCTTTAGTTGTCACCCCGATACAACTCAATCGGTGAGACTGTATACTGTCGGCTCAACACAATTTCGTCCACCTAATGACTCCTACATACACAATTTTTCTGACGACATACACAAGGTGGTACCCAGATACAATAATGATATACACAAAGAAATAACCTTCATATAGTTGTGATATATACAGGAAATGTATATTCACCGAATAACACAAACTTGACTAAACAAGACTTTTCATACATACCACTTTCCACTGTGCATACATAGAATGAGGCTCGCAGCAGGTGCGATGTATTCATAGACTATCTCAGACATACAATCCGTGTATATACTTGAAATGTATATTTAAATTTTCCCGCCGATGCCCTTCTCTATGATGGATTCTGTAATTTCTACATTTCCATGTTTATCTAACAAAAGAATGAACCAAAAATGGGCAAACTATTTTACAAGTCCATTCCACTGATTTCACAAAAATCCACCAGTGAAATGGATTTAACCTTGCATCACGGCAATAGAATAACTAAAATTAAAAATACAACGATTCTATACAGATAATAAACAGAACAATTCGGTTCACCAAGATTTCACACAGGATTCAAAATTTAAAGAATATGATTTGCAAAATTTTCTATTCTTTCGTTCCAGCTTCTTACATCTGAATAGTTTCAGACAAAAAAAGTGAAAAGGCCCCTTTTCTCGACCATCTCTCCCCGTTTTTGTTAACCCCTTCCTCTATTTTTGGGATTCTGATTTAACCAAGATTATTAACAGAAACCCTAATTAATCTCATGACATCTGTTTTGTATAAGACAACAAAACTCCTAATGACAAGACACCTTGTTTAACCCTTCACAACACCCAATATGTCTGAAATGTAAATTTTGATGTTTACAAACAAGAAATGCCAACATAAAATGTCACATTTGACTTAACAATATAAATGCTACTCTACAACATGAAATGTCTAATCCTTATTAAAACCTTGTTTATCCTGTAAATGTCTAATGCATATTTATCCTGTTGAATTATTGTGTATATTGATCCTGTTGAAGGCTATTGAAGGGGTGTCCCTATACCATACTCCCTGGAGAAGAGATCTCAAGCCCCTTTTGAGATCAAAGTTTGAAAATCGGCACCAGATTTTGTAATCTGATCTTCAGTCATCCAGACTGCCTCTAAAACAGGTTGTCCGTGCCAAGTACTCCATGTACTCTTTGTCCCTTGTCTTCTTTGTCACTCTTGATTCTAATATCTTCTTCAATTTTGGTGGATCATGCTTAGGAATATCATCATCTACTGCATCCTGTAATGGTTCCTGTTCTATATCTACATTTGGCTTATATGGAGTCAAATCACGTACATAGAAAATGGGTGACAACCCAAGATCAGGAGGAAGTTGGATCTCATAAGCATTCTGCCAACACTTCTTTAAAATCTAGCATGGTCCAATCTTCCTCTGCATGAGCTTGGTATACTTACCTTTGGGGAGTCTCTCCTTCAAATTTACCCACACCAAATCTCCAACCGCAAACTGTAAATCTCTTTTCTTTTTGTCAGCATAGGTTTTGTACTGCAATGTAGTTTGTTGGAGCTGGTTCTTCACTTGATCATGTACTTCTTTGATGGCTGAAGCAAAATCTTCTGCATCTGCACTAATAGGCTCTCCTGTAGGTAGATCTCTTAGTTCTAGGATACCCCTTGGATGAATTCCATACATTATCTGAAAAGGTGACTTTCTTGTACTCCTATTGATGGTGTCATTAAAGGAGAATTCTGCTTGGAGTAGGATATTATCCCACTTCTCTCCATGCTGCCTTGTTAAACACCTTAACAGATTTCGCAATGAACGATTAACAACTTTAGTCTGCCCATCTGTTTGAGGATGGTAGGCTAATGAGAAGGACAAATTGGTTCCAAGCTTCTTCCACAGAGTCCTCCAAAAATGGCCAATAAATTTTACATCTCTGTCTGAGACTATGCTCAATGGTAATCCATGGATCCTCACTATTTCCTTGAAAAAAAGGTCTGCAACATATGAAGCATCACAAGTGGTTTTGCATGGCAAGAAATATGCCATTTTACTAAATCTGTCTACTACCACAAAAACACTATCATATCCTTTCCTTGTCCTAGGCAAACCTAGTACAAAATCCATGCTTATGCTCTCCCATGGCCTAGAAGGAATGGGTAATGGCTGATACAAACATGTATTTGTGGATCTTCCTTTGGCTTTCTGACATATTACACATGCTTCCACAAATCTTCTCACATCTTACTATAGCTTAGGCCAATAGTAATGTCTCTTCACAAGATCAAGAGTCTTATGCAGACCAAAATGTCTTGCCATGGCCCCACAAATGTTTCTCCTGAATAATATTCAGTCTCGTAGAACATCGTGGAATACATAGTTGTCCACCTTTGAATCATAATCCATCTTGGATAAGAAATTCAGAGAACTCAACATGATATTTGTCTCCAAAAGAAGTACATACCTTGTAGATCTCGCCAAAATCTTCATCATCATCATACATTGTCTTTAAAGAATCAATACCAACACTCTCCAATTGGATCTGATTGATGGTCAAAACTCTCCTACTCAAAGCATCTGCCACTTTGTTCTTAACCCCTTTCTTGTGCTTGAGAGTGAAAGTGAAAGCTTGCAAAGTTTCCACCCACTTCATATGCCTATGGTTCAGCTTCTCTTGACTATTTATGAAACTGAGGGCCTGATTATCTGTGAACACTATGAATTCTTTTGGCATCAAGTAATGCCTCCATTTCTTAAGTGAATGGACCAGAGCATACATCTCCAAATCATAGGATGAGTATCTCTTCTTGGCATCATTTAATTTCTCATTGAAGAATGCAATAGGCCTACCTTCTTGGCTGAGTACCACTCCAATTGCAATATGATTTGCATCACATTCTACTTAAAAAATCTTGCTGAAGTCAGGAAATGCAAGAACTGGCTGCTCTGCCACCTTCTTCTTCAATGTTTCAAAGGAATTATCTGCCTCCTTTGTCCATGTAAACTTGCACTTCTGTCCTCCCTTTATAGTGTCAAGCATGGGTGGACAAATATGACTAAATCCCTTTCTAAAGTTCCTATAAAAGGTTGCTAACACATGGAAACTTCTAACATCATTCAAGGTTTTGGGTGTTGGCCAAGACAATATGGCACTTACCTTCTCTTGATCCATTTTCAGTTTGTTATGTGAGATAATAAATCCCAAGTAGATGATCTCTTCCTGCATAAACAAACACTTTGCTAAATTGATTATTAGCTGCTCTTCATATAACCTTTTGAGAACCAAGTCTATATGGATGAGGTGCTCTTCCCTCATATTATTGAAAATCAAGATGTCATCTAGATATACTATGACAAATTTTCCTATGAATTCCCTCAAGACCTCATTCATCAGCCTCATAAAGGTACTAGGGGCATTGGACAAACCAAATGGCATGACCTTCCACTCATATAACCCCTCATTAGTCTTAAATGCAATTTTCCACTCATCACCAGGTCTAATCCTAATTTGATGATAGCCACTCTTCAAATCTATTTTTGAGAAATATTTAGCACCTCCTAAACAATCAAGTAAATCTTCTATCTTAGGGATTGGAAACCTATACCTGATGGTTATCTTGTTGATCGCCCTTGAATCAGTGCAAAGTCTCCAAGTGCCTTTCTTCTTTGGTGCTAGTACAACCGGTACTGTACATGGACTTAGACTTTTGCCAATTAGGCCCATCTCCAACAACTCTTCAATTTGCTTTGCTACCTCTGTATTCTGATATGGAGTGAGCTTATATGCTGCTTTGTTTGGAAGTGTAGATCCTAGGATCAGATCTATACAATGGCTAATGTCCCTAATAGGTGGTAGGGAACTTGGCATTCCATCAGAGTTAATGCCTTTGTACTTGTCCAATAGCTCTTGGATAGCTGGGTCTATGAATTTTTGTCTCTTCTCTCCCTTGACTTGTTGTTGTTGTTCTTTGTTTACCTTTAGGCAAGGGATTAGAGCATATGTAACTGCTCCTTTTTCTCCTATCCATTTCATGAATTGTTTGCCTTCTACCATCATCACTTTGACATCTTTTCCTTTTGACTCCACCTCCTTCTCCATTAATGGAAGCAATTCTATCACCTTACCATTCTTGGTAATTGAATAGGTGTTTCTAACTCCATCATGGTATGCTTTCAAGTCATATTGCCATGGTCTTCCAAATAGGAGATGGGAAGTATCCATCTTGGCAATGTCAAACAATAACCTATCCTTGTATGGGCCAATCTAAAATTCTACCCAAGCCTATTCTTCTATAACTGTTTGCTGACCTTGGTGGAGCCATGAGATCTTGTATGGGCAAGGATGTGGTAGTCTTCTAAGCTTAAGCTTTTCTACCATTTCAAAAGACACAAAATTTTCAGTAGATCCAGAGTCAATCAAAACTTTACATACCTTTCCTCCTACCTTGCAAGTAGTTCTGAAGAGACACTTCCTTTGTGGAGGTTCTTTTCTAGGCACCTTCATGGTGGTTATTTCTCTCCTAATCATCAAAGATTCTCCATTCTCAAGATACCCATAACTGTCGGGAGCATTCACACTTTGATTAGTGCTTGAGCTTGCTACACTTTGACAATCAGATTCTTGGATCAGATTGATCCTCTTTTCTCCTATTGAACTTGTTGTCTTTGTTGGACATCTGCTAGCTATATGGCCTTCTTGATTACAATTGTAACATCTGATAGGTCCTCTGCCTTGAGATTTCCCTCTAAATGGTTGTCTTCTACCCCTAAAATTTCCTCTTTGATTGTAACTTTCCCCTTGATATTGACTGCTATCTCCTCTGCTCTTCTCTTGGTTGGATTCACTTTGGTATCCAAATCCTCTGCCTCTAAAAGGACTTCTTCCTCCTCTCTACTGTCTCCCTCTACCTCTATTGTTCTACTCATGCATTCTTTTTAATTTGTCTTTCACTTTGAGTGCTAACTGATAGCCCTTTTGAATTGTCTCTGGGTTATGCATACTTATGTCTTCTTGGATATTAAACCTCAATCCATTGAGGTATCTTGCTACCTTTTCTTCCTGACCTTCCTTTACCTTTGTTTTTACACACAGTTTCATGAACTCTTTTGTGTATGAGCTATCATCTAGCTCCTTCTGCTTCAAATTTTGTTTCCTCTTATGTAATTGGATATTATAATCCAATGCAACATAGGCTTCCTTCACTAAAGCCATCATTCTCTTCCATGTTGCAACTCTGTTCTTTCCCTCTTTCACCCTATCATCTTGGATGAAATTCCACCAAGTCAGTGCAGCCCCTTTCATTTTAGACTGAGCCATCCTCACTCTTTGGTGTTCTGGTATTTCCTCGGTTTCAAAGAAATTATTCAAGGAGTCTATCCACTCCATCACCGAATCTGGTTCCATTTTTCCTGCAAACACTGGCAGGTCTATTTTCATATCCATGGTCCTTCTTTCCAAGGACTTGAGGGCATTGAGTAAGGGTCTCTGGTCTGTAGGAACCTCTATCTCTTCCTTCTTTGGGGTCTCCTCTTCATCCCCATCTTCTCGTTCACTAGAGTTTTCTTCCCCTTTCTCCACTCTGTCCCTCAACTTCTCTAGTTCTTCTTTCAATGCCTGATTCTGAGCTCTATCAGCTCTACTCTCTGCCATGTACTTTCTTACTATGGCCGTCAACTCAATGTTGGTCATCTTTGTTGGGTACATTTTTGATCCTTCTCCTTCTGACATCTTGTCTTCTTCTTCTACCCAAAGAACACTCCTTGCTCTGATACCACTTTGATGCAGAGCCACAGCTGGAAACGTGCACTAATGGTGGAACTTGATGATTTTATTATCATCGGCAAGAGTTGTTCAAATGTCTTACTGACATATTCCATTAATCAGACTATAACCATCGGCATCTTCAAAAATTATCACCCCGATACCCATCTCACCTCGATGAGTATTTCGTTTATGTGCCTATCGGCAAGATAGTGCCTATCGAGCTCTCCACACTGACTTGCTCCGATGACTAAGGTCACACCGAAACATGCAAACCCTAACCTACTGAACAGGTTCCCGTTACCTCCTCTACCGGTCACCTCTATCGACTAAGTTGCTTATCAGCAACACTTACAATGCCGGTCTAGCCGCGAAAGGTCTCCCCGATGCTCCACTTCACGCCGACGCCAAACTCCTTATCACCAAGACATATAACTATTGACGAAGACTTCATTCCCTCTGCCAATGTCACTTGTCACTTCGAAACCCTTTACACCAACTCCTTTGTCAGCCAGACCTCCACCGTCGGTCCAACTTTAAGCCACTCCACCGATACACCTCCTTACGCCGATATGTTAACACTATTGCTCAGACTCCCTACTTCTTACACCGATGGGCATCTCATACCGATATACCTAACACCAACTTCTCCTTCAGCAAGATTGCCTCTATTGGTGAAACCTTCTACTCACTCTTCGATGGTTCATCTCTTCCTGACCACTCAATCCTCAGACTCCCTCTATCGGTGAGACATTCACAATCAGCCACAGTGAATCTCCCTCCGCTAATGTACCGATGAACTATCCATTGGTGACACCTTCAGTTGTCACCCAGTATAAATCAATCGATGAGATTGTATACTGTCGACTCAACACAATTTTGTCCACCCGATGACTCCTTCATACACAATTTGTCTAATGACATACACAAGGTGGTACCCAGATACAACAACGATATACACAAAGAAAATACCTTCATACAGTTGCGATATATACAGGAAATGTAAATTTGTCGAATAACACAAACTTGACTAAACAAGACTTTTCATACATACCACTTTCCACTGTGCATACACAGAATGAGGCTCGCAGCAGGTACGATATATTCATAGACTATCTCAGATATACAATCCATGTATATACTTCAAATGTGTATTTGAATTTTCCTGCCGATGCCCTTCTCTGTGACGGATTCTGTAATTTCTACATTTCCATGTTTATCTAACAAAGGAATGAACCAAAAATGGGAAAACTATTTTACAAGTCCATTCCACTGATTTCATAGAAATCCACCAGTGGAATGGATTTAACCTTGCATCACGGCAACAGAATAACTAAAATTAAAAATACAACGGTTCTATACAGATAATAAACAGAACAATTTGGTTCACCAAGATTTCACACAGGATTCAAAATTTACAGAATATGATTTGCAGAATTTTCTATTCTTTCTTTCCAGCTTCTTACATTTGAACAGTTTCAGACAGAAAAAGTGAAAAGACCCCTTTTCTCAACCATCTCTCCCTGTTTTTGTTAACCCCTTCCTCTGTTTTCAGGATTCTGATTTAACCAAGATTATTAACAGAAACCCTAATTAATCTCATGACATCTGTTTTGTATAAGACAACAAAACTCCTAATGACAAGACACCTTGTTTAACCCTTCACAACACCCAATATGTCTGAAATGTAAATTTTGATGTTTACAAATAGGAAATGCCAACATAAAATGTCACATTTGACTTAGCAATATAAATGCTACTCTGCAACATGAAATGTCTAATCCTTATTAAAACCTTGTTTATCATGTAAATGTCAAATGCATATTTATCCTGTTAAATTATTGTGCATATTGATCCTGTTGAAGGCTGTTGAAGGGGTGCCCCTGCACCAGAGAGCTTTAATGAAATATTTTGTTCCCCTAGCCAGAAAAGTTGTGCTAACATTTAGCACGAAGATATAAGTTAGAAAACATCTTGGCAGATCTTTTCAAGAAGATTCTAGCAAAAAAGAACCTAATGCAATGGATTGCGGAGCAATTTAGATCGACTATGAGTGGCAGAGAAAGAATTTGACAACTTTTTGAATCAAGCATTTATGGCGATTAGGTTTTAATGAAAAGGGCTTAAAAGGAGATTCATTTGAAAGGAAATCACATTACATTCAAACCCTCAAGAGACTAAGAAGATTTGAGCAGCAGTGTACAAAAGCGAATTCAAATGTTTGGCCAGAAGAAACCCTAACTGGAAGCAAAGATTAAGGAAGAATTTAGTGCTCTACATGAGAAGAAATTGGATACATGGATTTATTTTCCCGTCCTCTCTGAAGATGCTTGGGTTCGGTATGCCCTAAGCAGAATACACGATGAATTCATGTGGTTAGACATGACACATATGATTACTAAGGATGTCATTGAGGCAGTGACTGGTATGTGCTCCACTGAAATAATTCTAGCTTTGAAGGCCGTAAATAATAACACAGTGATGGGGTTAACATGTGCCAAATTTGACAAAAGGGCATTAACAGTCAATGACATAGAAGATCCAGTGGTAAGGAGGCAGTAGAACCCAGAACTGTATGAGTCCCAACAATGGGATATGAGGTTACAAAGGATGTTCTAGCTAGCCTAGCCGATCTAATGCTGAGAAAACCAAAGGATCCCAAAGAGGAAAGATTTGGAACATTTGAAGAAAAATCTCTCAAAGTGCATCTGGAACAAACTCAATCAAAATCATAGAGAAAAGCTAGAAAGATGGCAGAAGAGTGTGTTATGAGCAAGAGATTCACAAAGGAACAAATAAACCAAGCTAGAGCCAAAGCTCAAGTAGCAAAGGCTACAAAAGAGAAAAATGCACAAGAAAAGGCTCTGGCAAGACTAGAAGCCAAGTATGAAGTTGTCATATTTTACCTAGCCCTAAAATTTTCCTGTTTCCCTCCTATCAAATAAATCTGATTAGAGAAAGCCTAAATAGAAGGAGAGAAAGCTTAAATTCTTTAATTAATCATGCTCTACCTTGCCAAATTTCCCAAAATCTCACTTGAAGAATCCTTGCAGAAAACCCAGAAATCTTTTGTCTTCAAGTGCTTTCCATCATAGATAATTCTCAGTTTATACTTAGTCATTTTGTATGCATATGCAATTGTATGTTTCTTTGTATGTATGTTCGCATTGTATGTTCATATATACAATCACACATACAAAGGAAAATATACAAAGGAGAATGTACATCAGCAGACATACAAAGGTTTTTTCGGTGTGACAATGACCATCGGTGGCTCAGTTTAGGATCTTCCTGATGGCCGATGTAGATGCAAGGGTCAGATGTATAGGGGATATACAAACGGATATATAAAGGGTCATCGGCCAGACAGGCCTTATCGGTGGCCAAGCTAAAAGTCTCCCCGACGGTCGATACAAGGCGATGTACAAAGGGCATATGCAAAGGGATATGTATACAATTTTACTTTTATGTTCGCATTGCATGTGTGCGATATACAAGTCAAGATTCAAGTGCATATGCAAAGCGCATATTCAAAGGCGGTCATACAAAGGGTGGGATCCACCTATTGCATGCATATGCGATTGTATCTTCGAACATACAATTTGCATATGCAAGGGCATATACATTCCTGAGATACAAGGCCCGGACCCCAAAAGATATGCATTCTGGTTGATAAAAGGCAGTATGCAAGGTCACATACGAAGGGTAGGTACGAGTTCAAATGCATGTTTGTATGCAAGTGTTTGCATGCAGTTTTCCTTTGTATATTTTGTATTGTATATGCGATATACAAAGGGGTATATACAATGGCGATATACAGGGTGGACCCGACTGGAAAATCAAAAGTAGTGGATAGTCTCCTGGATTCCATAGTTTGTATGTAGAAGTGCATGTATATGCATATATACAAAAGGGTAAGATACAAGGTCCAAACCCAATAATAATTTCAACTTGCTTCATAAAATGTTGAGGTCCGCGCATTGTATGTATATGTGATTGTATTTCATATACAATCACATATACAAAGGGTCATATACAAAGGAGACATACAAGGATTTTCGGCTAGACTTAGTGCATCGATCACCCAGTTTTTGGTCTTTCCGATGGCCGATGAAGGATACATTATTCAGCAGTGGGTTCCAAGTTTAGCTCAGCACCCAATGGAGTGATGACATGTGTCATGGTATATACAAGGGGCCGATTCAAAGGCAAATTAAGGTGAAACAAAGGTTAAGCCATTTTTATACATTGGCGATTGTATGTATATACATTTGCATACAAAAGGCACATGCAGGGGCATTGGCGAGACCATGACCATCAGCAGCTCAACTCATAGTCTCCCCGATAGCCCGATATATCCCACAGTTGTATATACAGACTCAAAGCGATATACCAGATGCAGTTGACTGTAGCTTTGACTGTGAATATCTTCCACATCTTAGCGAATTTCAACATGCTTCAAGAGGCAAAAGGGATTGTTTTTGCCTCTTCTTTCATCTGGCAGGCTTTTAAGAGGATTTTTCTCACTTTCAAAGTTTGATCTAGCTTTGCATGCTCGGCCGATAAGACGTCGCAGTGGTCATTTTGGCGTGTGTAGAGGCTATTTATTTTCACAGTAGCTCCAGTTGGTGAGTTTTGCGGGTGCATTCATGGTGGATGGCTTCACTCTTCAATGCGTATGGGCTCTATGTCTTGCTGGCCGATCTTCGTGTGTTGGGCGACAACTTTGGGGGTTTCTTCTTCAATGCCCAATCCTATCTTGCATTTGGGCAACCATTTTCTGTGGTTTTTGGACCTACCAGCGGCATGGTTCCTGTCTTTTCACCACGCCCCTGCCCATGCGCCCTCATTCCTGCATTAATGACCTCAGATCCTATGGAACAGCGACTTCATGCCTTTCTGCACAGGAGCTTGACCTATAAATAGCAATGTAACCTCATTAATTCAAAGGAGGGTTTTATTTTGGGCTGTTATGCTGCCAATTTTTCTGTAGTCAGACTTCTACTACTAAATATTCTGTAATGTAATGGTTTCTGACCTTCATGATTAATATATGTATGACTTCTTGCCTCTCTTGTGTCCTGATTTCTGTGTTTTAATTGAAGTAATAGTCTGTTCTGTGAGTACAACGGCTCCTCTGCAAGTTTGACCTTCATACCGAAGCCTCAATCAGTCATAAGTATGTGTGAATCCCCTTCATCATTGAAATCATTGTTGTGTCTACACCAAGATCACCATCGCTCATTAAATCTGGTGTATTACTCCTTTTTCATTTTAGCATTCCTTCTAACCCTTTTCCCAACAAGCATTAGCACTAGGTTTAGATGCATATCTCTAAGCAATAAGCTTAGAAAGAGGAAGCCAGCATTCTCTGAAGGTCTGATCTCAATTCACAAGGTCCCACACTTTGAGATCATTCCCATGTTTCTCCAGATTGCTAAAGTTTTACAATAGCAACAAAGGGTGCAAATCTGAGAGACAACAGTTTCTGGCACACCCGGTGGGACATTGTGGAATTAGAAAAAAGTTCAAATACTACAGTTTATTGCTGGTTTTGATGTGCAGCTAGTGATTTTGAGACCTGTAAAAGGTTAAAACCTGCATATCTAGCGACTCTGAACTTTGGTTTAGCAGGATCAGTATATTTCTGCTTATGAGAAGAATACAAACCAGAAGCAGTTCTTCATCTTTTGAATATTTGCAATTATCCCCACCTAGAAGAAGAGGGATAATAGCTAAGAAACCCAAGAAGACTCATGTCTATTCTAGGAGAGCTAAGTCTACTCCTCCTGCTATTGGAACTCATACTGTCCCAAGAATCCCAGTTACAATGATTCTTGCAATCAGAAATCAGCCATTTGTTGCATTCAACTAAGGCAGCCCACTGAATTTAGCTCAGCATGATGATATTCATGTCACTGCCTTGAAAAGTTTACCATATTTTAATGGTGAAGATCAGACTACTCCAACTGAGCACATAAAAGACATCAGAAACTTGTGTGTCGTCCATCATGTGACAGAAGAGAATGTTGCAATCAGGTTATTAGCAGCTTCCCTCAAAGGGAAGGCTTTGTAGTGGTTTAGAAGTCTATTGGTGAACTCCATAGATTCATGGGATCGTTTGGGAGAAGAGTTGTGCAGCTTCTTTGAAGATAAATCAGACCATCTATCGCTGGTGGAACAACTGTCTACAATTAAAAGAGCTCCTCACGAAGTTATGTCAGACTTCAACCACCATTTCCAAAAGACATGGGACACAATCCCACCAATAGTAAGGCCTACAGCTGACCATACTTTCTTATATTATTTGAGAGCTTTAAACATCGATATTTCTGTCATGATTCAATCTATGGGAGGAAATTCCTTACCACAAGCTTATGCCATAGCCATAAGAGCTGAAAACAGCCTCATACAGGCTGGTAAAATTGCCCCTAGGCCTCCTTTGCCAATATTTCCCACTATTCAGCCACCAATGCCAATGCACGTGCCTCCTATAGCTGTCATACCTGCCGTACCAGCATTACCAACAATTAATACGCAACCCAATAAATCAGAAAATGCTGCTCAAACTCAGTCTTTTGAGTTACAAGAGATCAAAGGATTGTTGCAATCTTTTGGTAATGAGCTGACAAATATCAAAAAATAGCAGTTCTAGAACAGACAGCCTTATCAGCCACACAACCAAGGGCAAAATCAGCCTTATCAGGGGCAAAACCAGTCATACTAAGCTAATAGGCCACCTTATCAAAGCAATTACCAGGGTGCTAGGCAGAATGTGAACCAGAGGCCTTTCTAGCCTTACAATCCTACACCCATTAATGCGGCTAGAGACCTTGTCCCTATTCAGAGAAAACCTTGCAGCTGAGTATGAATGGTGTCTTCCCTGTATTCAGCCACACAGTTAGGCAACCTATCCAAATGGAGTGATAAATCAAGCTCTAATGGTGCAAAATGCTGCAGTTTCACAGCCGAACACACTTAATGATGGGGCTATACAACAACAAGAGCAGCCTCAGAATGATACTGCCTTCCTAAATTGGCAGGGAGATGAGTTTTGTGGTATGAACAGAGATGATACTTCAGTTGCAGCGAATATGAGGGATAAAAAGAGGAGTTATGAGATAGATCAAGCAGCAAACAAAGAAAAAGGACCTACTGATCCTTCTACATCCCAGTTTCCTGATATGTTGCAAAGGAATACTCAAGCAACTACCAGGGAACAACCTCATTTGCAGGCTGATATTGCCGCTGCAAAGTCGCATCAGAAGGTAAGTGTTACTGCACCTTTCAATATCATTGAAAATATGAAGAAAATGAATGTGACAATGTCTATGTGGGATTCCTTAGCGATCCCAGGTCAAAAGGACATGTTACAATCTGCTTTGTCTGATTTAAAAGTGTCAAATGATACAACTGTTGACCCAGCTAGGGCCGTCCTTACCAGTTCATCCCAGGACAACAGCAAACAACCAAACAAGAGTGCTAAACCACTTCCATTTTATGTGTCATTAATAATAGGAGACAAGTTAGTACATAACTGCATGGTGGATAGTGGTGCAAGTAGTTTTGTAATGCCAAAACAGATTGTAGACCAATTAGGATTGAAATACCAGCCCCTAACAAAGGGTGTGCTCCAGTTGGATGGCATAGCTGTTAACACTATAGGTGTGATAAAAGATCTAGGTCTCACTTTGCATACTTGTCCAAATGTTTCCATTTCTCAAGAGGTGTTCATCATAGATCTACCTCCTCATTTTACCATGTGTTTGTCAAGAGAGTTCACAGCCAAGATAGGATGATATTTATCCTCAGATTGGTCCCACATGTTGTTTAGGACCCGATATGGCACAAAAGTGACCATAAAATCTGAATTGCTTGCCAAACATCACATAGAGCCTTATGTCCCAAGTGTTGTTAACATAAATTGCATTATTTCTGATGAGTCTGAGCTTGTTGCTGCTCAACAACTACAAGCTGAAAGTATACCAGAGGTGTTGTTAAAGGATTGGGCCTTAGAAAATATTTTTGATAATCCTGAGGGACACATCCAAGAAGTGGGTATGGGGGTTTACATACTGCATGAACTTGAAACAACAATTCCAAACCTTGTAAAGAGTTCAGAACAGCAGATAGAACAACAAGATGAGGTATGGAAAATATACTTTGATGGCTCTAGGAATAGGAATGGGTCTGGTGGTCTGGTGGTGGTGCAATGCTTGTGTCTCCACAAAGTGACATATATTATTCTGCTTTCTATTTTGCTTTTTCATGTACAAATAACACTGCTGAGTATGAAGGGTTGATTCAAGGTTTGCAGTGGGCAAGAAAGAGGAAAATTGGCTGTTTGCAGGTGTTTGGGGACAGTGAACTTATTGTAAATCAAGTGAGTAGACTGCATGTTACAAAGAGTGATGCTTTGAAATGTTATAAACATAGGGTATGGGATATGATTGAGGAGTTTGATGCCTTCAATCTAATCTCTATTCCAAGAAATCAAAACAATCATGCAGATAGATTAGCTACAATTGGGGCTCAATTTGATATCCCCAATGATATTCAAAGAGATAAGATACAGCCTCATGTGAAAATAGTTGATAGGCCCTCTATTCCTGACAATAACATTCATTGGCAAGTTTTTGAGAGTGATGAGCAGGTTCTGCGTTTCCTGTTAGAAGAGGATGAGTTTTCTGTGATGAATCAGAACAAACTCAAACAGCAATATGATGATGATCAAGTGGTTCAGTTAAGGACTAATAAGCTACCCAGAGGGTTGGTAACCATGGAGTCCATTTTTGGTACTGATGATCAGCTGAAAAAGAGCAAAACCAGCATGTTGGTCAAAGAGGAACATTATGAGGAGCTAGAAATTTTCAAAGGTAAGCTTCTCAAAATTGGTAAAATCTGTTCACTTGAGGATAGGAAAGCTTTTATTGCTCTTTGCCAAGAGTTTGAGGCTGTGTTTGCTTGGGAATACTCAGACCTGAAAGGGTCTGACCCTCATATTGCCCAACATACCATAGAGTTAGAGCCAGGTGCGAAACCTGCGAAGCAGAAACAAAGACCTTTAAATCCAAAACTGGAGCCTCTGATGATTAAGGAATTAACCAAGTTGATCGAGGGAAACATCATTTTTCTGATCAAGCATACTTCTTGGGTCTCCAATCTTGTTCCTGTGAGGAAGAAGAATGGAGAGATTAGGTTGTGCATTGATTTTAGAGATCTTAATAGAGCCTCCTTGAAGGACCACTACCCGCTGCCCTCAATGGAGCAAATTCTGCAAGTAGTAGCTGGTTCAGAAAGATTCTCCTTACTTGACAGATATTCAGGTTATAATCAGGTATTGGTCAAGGAAGAAGATCAGTTTAAAACTACTTTTACCACAAAATGGGGCACCATGGCCTACAGAAGGATGCCTTTTGGTCTGTCAAATGCTGGCTCTACTTTTCAGAGAGTTATGGATATGGCTTTGAAGGGTTTGCTTTATAAATTGGTACTTGTGTACCTTGATGACATCACAGTTTTCTCTAAAGATGCAGCTGAACAGTTATCCCACCTCAAACAAGTATTTGAGAGATGTAAAGAGTTTGGGATATCTCTCAATCCCAAGAAATGCATTTTTGTTGTGCATGAAGGCAAGCTTTTAGGACACATTGTGTCAAAGGAGGGAGTTACCATTGATAAAGAAAGAGTAAGATCTATTTTGGAGCTGCCTTTACCCAATCACAAGAAAGGACTGCAAAGTTTTATTGGCAGAATTAATTTTTTGCAAAGATTTATACCCGACATTGCATATTTATTAAAACCTTTGACCTCTATGTTAAAGAAAAATGCAATTTTCAGTTGGATGAGAGAGGGCAAACTCATCTTTGAGTCCATAAAAGAAGCGTTATCGGCTGCACCGACTCTGGTAAATCCTGATTTCTCAAAAGATTTTATTTTGTATGCTTATGGCAGTATAGATACAATTTCTGCAATTCTGGTACAACAGCAAAATGAAGGCTTTGAGCAGCTAATCACTTTCTTTAGTCAAGGACTGGAGGAGTATGAACAAAGGTATAGTTTCATTGAAAAACATGTCCTTGCAGTGGTAAAGAGTCTCAAGAAGTTTAAGCATCTTATTTCTAACAATAAGATACATTTGATGGTTGCTCACCCTGGCATGAAAGAGTTTCTGTTAGGTAAGGATGTTAATGAGAAAATAGCTGGTTGGATTACCAAAGTCATGGAGTATGATGTAGTCATCAAGATAACCAAGCTCATCAGAGGTAGAGGGCTCAGTGAACAGCTTGCTACTAGATCTGAAAATGAGATAGAGAAGGAAGAAGAGGTGCTTCTGACCATTGAAGATGAACATCGGGATGATACAACAACAGTCGGAATAGGTTGGGTCAATGACATGACTCATTTTTTGCAAACTGGTGAATGTCCAGCAGGTTTAGATAGAACCAAGAGAAGATATTTTAGGCTGCAGTCTATTCCATATGTTTTAATTAATGATATCCTTTTCAGAAAGGATTTTAATGGTGTGTTGTTAAGATGCATTGATAATGATCAAACTAACAAAGTGCTGCATGAGTTTCATGATGGAACAATAGGGGGTCATTTTGCCCCAAGAACTGCTTCTTGGAAAATAATGAGAGTTGGCTATTACTGGCCCAACTTATTCAAGGATGCCCATGCATGGGCCAGAAAGTGTGTAAAATGTGCCATTTTTGCGGGCAAAGAAAGGCTACCAGCTTTACCTTTGCAGCCAATTCAAGTAGAGCAACCCTTCATGAGATAGGGCATTGATTTTATAGGTCCCATTAACCCACCATCAAGTGTAGGCCACAGGTGGGTACTTACAGCAATAGACTATTTCACAAAGTGGACTGAAGTAATGGATCTGAAGGAATCCAATGAGAATGTTGTTTTGAACTTTTATCATGATTTGGTATCCAGATTTGGAGTACCTGAGTCAATTATCTTAAACAATGCTTTAGCCTTTGTTGGATTGAAGATAACTGACTGAGCTATGAAGAATGGAATCTATTTGAACACTTCATCAAATTATTACCCACAGGGTAATGGTTTGGCTGAATCCACAAATAAGAATCTCATAAGGATTATCAAAAGATCAATGGAGGACAACCAGAGAACCTGGCACACCAATCTGAAATCTGCCTTATGGGCAAATAGAATAACTCCCAAGAGATCTATTGGAAACTCTCCATATATGTTAGTTTATGGAAAAGAGGCAAGATTGCCTGTGTCTGTAGAGCTGCCAGCACTTGATATCATGAATCAACTGGAGATGTTTGAAGAAGGAGACTCCATGGCTGTCAGATATGCTTAACTTATGGATCTTGAAGAGATCAGAGACAAAGCTATGAAAGCTACGGAGTATCATCAACTTCAAACAAAAAGAGTTTTAGATAACAAGGCCACTCCTAGAAATTTTAGGGAGGGTGATATGGTACTTAAATGGGATGAGTTGAAAAGTAGGCTAGGGAAGCACTCCAAGTTTGACAGCATGTGGAGTGGCCCATTTATCATTATTGAATGCAAGGAGCACAATGCATTTCAGTTATCAAACATGGATGGAGAAAGTTTGCCTATCCTAGTCAATGGGATACACCTGAAGAGGTGTTTTGAGGTATGAGTTGCCTTGTAAAATCAGTAGATTAGGTTTTTGGCTTTCAATAAGTGCTACTGCACCATAGTTTAGATGCCTTTTTGTTTTCCCTAAGTGCTGTCTAGCACAGTTCGTGGGTTGCTTTCAGCATTTTGTTTTGGTTTTGGTCTTCATGTGTTCTTCGTTGCTGATATGTTGAGTTACTAAGGGCAAGATTGATTGTCAAAGGTTTATTTTTTAAGTCTCTATGTGACTCCATGCCCAATGGATGTATAAGGCCACTGATCAATTTGTTTAGTAGGCAAACATCCCTGAGAGGTCACCAAAGATGTTGTCATATTTTGCCTAGCCCCAAAATTTTCCTGTTTCCCTCCTCCTATCAAAGAAATCCAATAAGAGAAAGCCTAAATAGAAGGAGAGAAAGATTAAATTCTTCAATTACTCATGCTCTACCTTGCCAGATTTCCCAAAATCTCACCTGAAGAATCCTTGTAGAAAACTTAGAAAAACCCAGAAATCTTTTGTCTTCAAGTGCTTTCCATCGCAGATAATTCTCAGTTTATACTTAGTCATTTTGTATGCATATGCAATTATATGTTTCTTTGTATGTATGTTCGCATTATATGTTCATATATACAATCACACATACAAAGGAAAATATACAAAGGAGAATGTACATCGACAGACATACAAAGGTTTTTTTAGTGTGACAATGACCATCGGCAGCTCAGTTTAGGATCTCCTCGACGGTCGATGCAGATGCAAGGGTCAGATGTATAGGCAATATACAAATGGATATACAAAGGGTCATCGTCCAGATAGGCCTTATCGGTGGCCAAGCTAAAAGTCTCCCCGACGGCCGATACAAGGTGATGTACAAAGGGCATATGCAAAGGGATATGTATGCAGTTTTACCTGTATGTTCGCATTGCATGTGTGCGATATACAAGCCAAGATTCAAGTGCATATGCAAAGTGCATATTCAAAGGGGGTCATACAAAGGGTGGGGCCCACCTATTGCACACATATGTGATTGTATCTTCGAACATACAATCTGCATATGCAAGGGCATAAACATTCCTGAGATACAAGGCCCGGACCCCAAAAGATATGCATTCTGGTTGATAAAAGGTAGTATGCAAGGTCACATACAAAGGGTAGGTACAAGTTCAAATGCATGTTTGTATGCAAATGTTTGCATGCAGTTTTCCTTTATATATTTCACATTGTATATGCAATATACAAAGGGGTAGATACAATGGCGATATACAGGGTGGACTCGACTGGAACATCAAAAGTAGTGGATAGTCCCCTGTTAGACTTAGGGCACACAACTGAGAGGGGGGGTGAATCAGTTGTGAAAAACTTTCTTCCAATTAAACACTTAACTCCACTTTGCAATTCAACAGTATAATAATAAATCAATCGTGGAAACACAATGCAACAAATTAAGAGCAGAAACACATCAACACATGGGACACCAAGATTTTGAGATGGAAAACCTGGTTAAGGGAAAAACCACAGGGTGATTAACCCAAGATTGTATTCTTTGTTAGAAGAATAGAAAGAACAAAATGGCACATGCCAATTAGGGCTCACTGCCCGAGCACACTGCTCACAAGAGGCTCACTGCTTACAAGAGACACACTGTCTACAAAGAAATAAGTATCACCTACTTGAACTGGAAAATAGCATCTTCACCATGCTTGAATCAGTTCCATTTAAGCCCAATACTTCTGCTCTGCCTTTCGCTCTCCTCCTCACTACCACACTCTCATCTCAACAAGGACAACTTTGAAATGACTTCGTAATCCCTTATTTATACAAGACATCAACTTAGGAATGATCATCTAAGTCGGCAAACATCAACAAGAACATCCGCAGGATGTGTAACTCATCCGGTCGGCCAATCTCAGGAAGAACACCATTATCCAGAAGTTATTTCTTAATTGTGAACTCCAACTTCAATGCGAACCACCAACATGAACTAGACACGATCCAAAGACCTCCACAAGCTTACCTGAGTCACCAAGAATATCCACACTTCATCTGCTTACTGAAATCCTTCTCTCCTTCATCTGGAACCTCAAGAACACAGTCTGTCATTACTGTCACAAAGGAATAGATGCTTGCGGACCTTCAAACCACGAACCAATTGATTTAACACTGCACAAAAACTTCCTCAACACTCCCTGAAATCCGCAGAATAGGACAATGTATTTCCAGATCTCACCGGACCTATCTGTATCACTCTGTCACCACTGAACATCTGCCAGAACCAGTTTTACTTGAGCGGCCACAACTTCTTCAGATCATCATGCGGACCTCTGAAATATCTACTGGACCACCTTAAGACACATATCTACAAACCCTTTAAAACGCATCCTTTGATCCTCATCTGATCTTGAAATTTTACCTTACTGTCATCACTGTTCTTCACTATCCCTGATTGAGGCTAATTTCCTCAATATTCTTAGCACACAGTTCATCCAATCCTTATCATTAATGTAACAGGAGTATGTTGACATCAATAACAACACTGGTTAGGCCCATACTTGCAAAAATCTCCCCCTTTGTCATTGATGGCAACATATGATGTGAAAAACCATCAAGACAAGAACTTCTCCTTACTGTGACAACTCCCCCTATTAGCAACAACCATTCACATGTCTTCTCTCCCTTTACTGCTCCCCCTTTGATTAGCAACCACTTGTTTTTCACATGTCTTCTCTCCCCCTTTGACATCAATGGAAAAGGGTACATACTTGCAATATCATCACTTCATAATCATACCTGCTGCTCCCCCTAAGTAGCAGCTCGCCAACATCAATTCAGATCACAAGATGTGACTATGATACCCACCGGACTGATGCACATCAGTGCACCTTAGTTCATCACCGGAGGGGCAATAACCCCTAACTTCTCCCTGAGATACTCAAAAGAGTCCTTAGGTAGAGGTTTAGTAAAGATGTCTGCAATCTGATCCTTAGAAGGCACAAAATCTAATCTGACTTCATTTTTGTTCACTTGCTCTCTCAAAAAGTGAAACTTGATGGATATGTGTTTAGTTTTTGAATGCAACACCAGATTCTTAGATATATTTATAGCACTTGAATTATCACAGAAGATTGTGATAGGTTCTTCATACTCCACTTTGATATCTCTTAGCATCTGCTTCATCCATAAAACTTGAGTGCAACTACCTGCTGCTGCAATATATTCTGCTTTAGTTGTAGATATAGATATTGCCTCTTATTTTTTGCATAGCCAAGAAACCAATCTCTTCCCCAAAAAGAATGCTCCACCACTGGTAGTCTTCCGATCATCCACATCTCCTGCCCAATCCGCATCTGTATATGCATGAAGAGAGAAATCATGATCTCTAGGATACCACAGACCATACTCAACTGTCCCTTTTAGATATCTAAAAATCCTCTTGATTGCCATGACATGAGATTCTCTAGGATCAGCTTGGAATCTAGCAACAAGACCAACAACCTGCATAATGTCTGGTTTAGTTTGAGTGAGATACAACAGTCCTCCAATCATTGACCTATACTTTGTCTAATCAACCTTAGGTGAGTCATCATCTTTGCTCAAATTACATCCGGTTGCCATGGGAGTATTCATTGGTTTTGAATCTTCCATCCCAAATTTCTTCAACAATTCTTTCACATATTTGGTCTGAGAAATGAAGATTCCTTTCTTTGTTTGAGTAATTTGTAGACCCAAGAAGAAATTCATTTCACCAAGCATGGACATCTCAAACTCACTTTTCATTTGATTTGCAAAAGTTTTACACATACTATCTCTTCCTCCAAAAATGATATTGTAGACTAGGTAATGCAATAAGGCAAAAAGCTAAATCAAATGCAAATAAAACACATGATTATACCTTACAAAACACCACCTAATCCCATTAAGGGAAGAAGGAGCCTTTGCACCCAAAAGAAGCTCCCAAGACCAAGATTATCCCTAGACTATGGATTTAAATGTGAAGTGCTCTCAAATTGTGCAACTCACTATTTACTCAAAGATGATTTGGGCATGGTAACTTTGCATGGAATTGGATGATGAAAATGACTTGTGAGAGGTTGTATTTATAGACTTTTTGAGAGGATTTTGATCCAAGGGTGGAGATTAAATTGAGAGATCAATGGTGGAGGATGAAAGTGATGTGGAGGGCCTAGATTTGATCTTGGAAGATGGAGGGCTAGGAATAAAAGTAAATCTTTTATTCATTTTTGGGAAAGGGGTGAATAAATGAGGTTGGGTGAGATGGATTATTTGTGAATTAAAAATTCACATGGGGAAGGGTAAAATGAATTAAAAATTTATTTGGGGAAGAGAGTTATGACATGTGTAAGAGGAGTAAATGTGATGTGTGATTTATTTGAATTTTAAATTTGGGGAATGTGGAGAGAAGTGCTAATGAGGGTTTGAGTTACTTAATTAGGGTGATTATCCTAATTAATGTGGCTGGAATAAATTAGTAGAGGGATTAGAGGGGGGATAAGATTAATTAATTAGTGATTTAATTAATTAATCCTAAGGCTAGGATGATATAGGCTAGAGTAGGTAATTAAATAATAGCTATTTAATTGTCTAGGGTAGGGATAGGCTAATTAGTAGGCTGGATTAATTAGTTAACATGGTTTTAACTAATTAATTAGATTTAGGGAAAATGGGGGAATTGATTTAATAAATTTTGCATATTTATTAAATCAATTGGCTAAGGTTTGGACTATTGAATTAATAAAATTAATTTAATTTTGGGGATAAAATGGTGTGGATTTAGAAAATAAAAGGGGTGATTAATTAAATAAAAATTTAATTAATTGGTTGGAAAGGGAATTGGTAAGTTTAGGGATGTCGGGAGTCAGTTTGGTGGTCGAGACATTTTTAGGTGTCTACATTTGCCCCTCTTTGACGTGGCGTCAGGACTTAGGAGGGAAGTGGCGTCAGGTCGAAGAAAAATATGCCCCAGCTGCCGGGAAGGAATGAGATGGTTAGGGGATGCCCCCTCGAGAGGTTAGCGGGAATATGAAAATTTTGCAGGTAAGCTCTCGAAAGGATGTGACAGAAGTGACAGTGGGAGAGGTGATGGAAAAAGAAGATGGTGGGAGGAAAAATAGAAGAAAAAGGATGAGATCTGCACCCTGGAGGGAAAAGGAAGGGATGGAGGGATGACATGGCCCACTATATTAGGAAAAGTGGGCCCAAAGAGTGCCACATTGGCACACTTTGACCTTCTAGAAGAAAAGACAAAGGAGAGATGGCTGAGCGCAACCCACAGTTCCTGCGACTTCATTACATCTCAGAGCGATTCCGAGAGGTCAGGCGGTCACCCGAGGCTGGACCCCAGGTAGGGCCTAACCCGAACTTTGTGATTTTTTATTTTATGCACATGTTTTTGGGTTTTGGGATATGGGTTAGGAACACGTGGCGCCATAGACAAGGCAGATTAGTGCAATCCTGCAGATTAGCGCAATCCTGCAGATTAGTGCTATCCGCCAAGGTAGGGTAAGGCGATTTTGTCGCCATTTGGGTGAAATATTGGTGCCATCGTCTGGATTGGCGCCAAAAGCTAGAAAGAAAAACATATGGCCTTTTGGCGCCATATTATGGTTATATCGTTGCTATCGTCTGAAATAGCGCCATACTGGGGAATAGCGCTATCATGAGTTTTAGCGCTAAAAGTTGAATTGACGCGAAAATGGACTGCTGCGCCATTGTCTGGATTGGCGCGATATAGGGCGCGCAGTAGCGCCATTGTCTGTATTGGTGCGATAGGTAGGGGAAAGTAGTGCTATTTTTAAAATAGCACTTAGGGACTGTCTGTGTGGGGCCACATGATTTGGGCCTATGAGACATTGAGAAGAAAAAGGTGTGGGGGGAAAATAAGTTAGTATCTAACGAAGAAGTGGTGGCTACAGGATACAGAGCGGTTTATACTGCAGTCGCGGGAGCGACGAGTGTGATCCGTGGTGGCACTCTTCGATGAGGAGTGGCGGCCTCGACTGGCGAGGCTGGGGCTTTGGACGGTGGCAGCGATGCCAGTGCTGCGAGCTCATAGAGCTCTGATGACGGCCGCAGTGGAGCGATACCACAGCGAGACTGCTAGCTTTCTGCTACCGACAAGCAAGATGACCATCACACTTGAGGATGTTTATCGCATCCTCAAGCTACCGATCTTTGGTCGACGCGTGAGGTATGACACGAGGAGGGGGCGGGCTGCATTGACCAGAGTGTTCGGAGCAGAGCACGTGGTGTTTTCGGCAGATGGTAGGGAGATGGACTATGATAGGACGCTGGCGGCGGGTGCAAATCCCTTTACCTTATTTCTATGTGCGTTGATTGGAGGTGTGGTGCTGCCAGATAGGTGAGGCAGAGGTTTTCCTGTGGGCTGGGGTGGGATGATAGAGGGGATGGTGAGTCATGGTATTGTCTACGCATGGGGGCCGGTGATGCTAGCACAGCTGCTACATGAGATGCACACGGTCGCTTATCTTCATGACAGGGCCTTATCTGCTGGGGTTACGCTATTACACGTATGGCTTTGGGAGCACATCCCTGTGACTCGGCCGACCTGCGGTTATTATCGGCGGCCATTTGAGGCGTTTGTGTTCTTGTATCGAGATGCAGTGTATACCTATACTGGACAGGTCCGCCACTGGCGGAGGATACTGGATGACGTGATTAGCGTGGTCTATCGTCCATATATTGATTGTGAGGAGTGGCCTGATGATGTGACCCATCTCCCATACACATTTCAGCAGAGATTTCTTATGGGTCGTGGAGACCATACTATAGAGATGTACCTACCCTCGCGGGTTATGCGTCAATTTGGACTGGTACAGGATATGCCTCAGCAGATGGCGATATATGCGTGGACGCCGCGGGATACAACTCACTGGCTTGCACCATTACAGCCATAGGTTGCGTTGAATGATTGGGCAGCACATCGGCCAGTTCAGTGGGATTGGAGGAGCACAGTCATGGATGCAGGTACTACGCCTGCTTATGAGGCATGGTGGCAAACGCATCGGCCCACGTGACTGACAGATCCGACAGGGGAGATGTCAGAGGATGAGGGAGAGGGAGATGATGAGGTCATTGTGGAGGACTACAGCGTGGAGGTGATGGATGATGGGTCGGAGAGGGTGATCGCTAGAGATGGTCAGCTTGTGGATGAGGTGGCAGCAGTGGCAGCGGGACAGGGACCAGTGGGGCAGGGGGCTCCAGCACAGCAGGTTCCTGCACAGCAAGTTCCTGCATAGCAGGTTCCAGCACAGCAGGCCCAGGCTAGGGGTGGACGGTAGGGTAGAGCACCGCGACGACGCGGTGGACAGCCGAGGACAGAGCAGGGTGATCTATCCCCATCACGGGTAGAGCAACTGCGAGTCGGCAGTCATGATGCCGAGGCAAGGAGTTCAGCGGCAGGGATGGAGGTAGAGGTTGAGAGGCTGACGCCTCGGTGACGGTCACGGGAGGAGATGGAGGAGGTAGAGACACTATGTGCTCAGGTGGCCAGTTTAGAGGAGGCGTTGGGGCGTTGAGAGGCCGAGTTGGGACAGCTGCAGGGAGTGGATGGCCAGGTGGCAGTGTTAGAGGCTCAGCTGGCTCAGGCTCGAGAGGACATGGAGGATTTGAGGCTAGAGCGGGATGTAGCGCTCGTGAGAGCACATCAAGTAGAGACTGCGTTGAGCAGTGCACAGGCTGTGGGTGGGGGCCTTGCCCTGATTTTGGCAGGGATGCAGACTCAGCTAGCTCAGGCGCAGACACATGCGCATCAGATGCAGGGGCAGTTGAGCCAGGCACAGGGACAGGTAGCTCAGGTACAGGGACAGGTAGCTCAGGTACAGGGAGAGCTAGCAGAGGCCAGAGCACGGATGGAGTATTATCGGGGGTTATACTATGCAGCTGTACCCGCAGCGCAGCGAGCACCGAGTTACAGCCAGGTCAGTAGATCGGGGGCATCGAGATCACATCGATCGAGATCTATTCAGTCAGTTCAGTAGACGATGCCCCCTCCCACATATGTGCCCCAGCAGGATCCTCAGGTACCAGTAGCACCACAGCCACAGCCACAGCCGTCGCCAGGATCATAGGCTTGACCAGGGTCATCATCTCCTACCCCCTCAGAGAGAGGATCCTCGATGTGATAGTTATACCATGATAGCCCTTAGATGCATTGTATCAGGACACTTTATTTTTTGATGATGTGAGCGATGTACATTTTTTGCGGTGATTATATATGATGCAATACTTCTGATGGTTTATGATGTTCTATTGTGATGATGCTTGTATGATGGATGCAGATGTTATATTTTATATGTTGTGGATGTATGATGTTGTTTCAAATGATGTGTGTGATTTGGTGGTTGCATGGATGTTTTTGTGATATATGCATGGTGTTGTGATTTTATGGACTATATGATGTAACTAAATATGCTGATTAACAAACATTTATTATGGATGAAAATGTATGGGATTATGTATATGCTACTAGATGATATGTTGTTTCAATGATGATGATGTTAGAATGCAACTAATTGTTTATTTATATGTATGGAATGCAATGTGATGATGCTATATTTTAATTTTATGGTGCGCCTGTGTGATAAATGAGTGTGATATGATGTTAATGATATGCAGCTAAAATGAATCTTTTTGTGTTTTATGCAAACTTAGATGGATTAAGAATGAACCTAACATGTGATGCAAATGGATTAACATGAACCTAAAAGGATATGCAAATGGATTAAAAATGAACCTAACATGTGATGCAAATGGATTAAAATGAACCTAACATGTGATTCAAATGGATTAACATGAACCTAAAATGTGATGCAAATGGATTAAAAATGAACCTAAAATGTGATGCAAATGGGTTAAAAATGAACCTAAAATGTGATGCAACTTAAATGGATGAAAAATGAACCTAAAATGTGATGCAACTTAAATGGATGAAAAATGAACCTAAAATGTGATGCAAATTGGTGGTGACATGTAGTTAAATGATATGTGCTAAATGCAATATCGGTGATAGGTGGTATGCAAACTAGGTGATAGGTGAGGTAGCCTAGTCCTGATACACATGATGTTCCTTGTGTTGACCCTGAATGGTGAGACTGTGGGAGAACGTGTTAGGTGTTGGGGATGATAGGGGTGAGAGCGTCTAGGGGATGGCGGTGGGGGGATTGGAGGATGGTTAGGTCATAAGATACCACGTCATTGAGGGGGGGGGGGTTTGGTTTGGTTCAAGATGTGTTAAGTGGAGATAGGTTGGGATGATGGGGTTAGTGCGGGAGTTAGATTGGCGGGGGGGGTTGGAAAGTGTCGATCAAATCTAGGCCGATATGGGATAGGTGACTAAGTGATTAGGATGATGATGTTGAGCTAGTATCAGTAGTTGCACAAAATTAATTGAGAGCATTTCTTAGTTTAATGTAGCAATGTAGGATACAGTTCACGAAGGTATGAAATGACCTAGGTGATGATGTATATCCGACGATTGCATGGACTAGACCCACAAACAATAGGTTGGTTTCATGCATGCCCAAGGTAGTATAATCTTGTCTAGTAGAGGAAGGGGACTCATAGCAGTGAGTGTGAATAATGCATATAAGGTGTTGATACCTGTATATGCAAAATAGGACACATCATGCTAGAACCGATCTGGACTTCAAGATATGAATACTATTCTTGGAGTAATGAAAGCAACCCACAAGCACAGCATACCAAAACAATGACTATGTCTACTCCAAGGGCTATCCACTATGTACCATGATATAATGAGATCAAGGTAGCTTTGGAGATTACTTGGAGCGAGACAAAAAGATAAAAATCAATAAGCAAAAAGACCAACGAAAGATACAAAAAGCCTTTGTGTGCTCTTGCCAAGAGACGTGATGATAGAATGATAGATTTTTGTCCATTGTAGGAAAGACATATCCTAGGACGCAGATCTGTTTTGATTGGAGAGTTTGTGGAAGATGGGCATAAGAACATTCGGGCCAAATGGAAGATTATAGTTGGTATATTGCTTGATGATTTTTGCGCGAGGGACCATGTTTCAATGGTATGTGTAGCATGCGTATCGTTTCATAGATCTAGAAAGCTCAGTGAGTGGGAACCATCCCAATGGGTGGGATGGGTGCATCTTAGATACCTGAGTACTGGAAACATCCTTCATATTCCAGACTGCCTACATACCCTGTGTCCACGGGATCAAGGTACTTTTAAGATGTTGGTGAAATGAATATGTAGTTCTGGCAAGACTTGATGATGTGGGGTTGGTTTGGGATGGAATGTGACGAGGGTTGATGTGTGTTTAGATGATCGTGATGGGATGCGAGATTGATACAAGGGGGATTATTTTTGGATTTTCTATTTTTTTTTATGATGTTTTTGGATTTTCTGATTTTATGATGTTTTTGGATTTTTTGATTCTATGATGTTTTTGGATTTTCTAATTTTATGAACTATACAAAGGAGAGCTTACAAGGATCCTTGTTCCATGGATGGGGTTGTGGGTGGGTGAGGTAGTGCAGAATGGGCGAACAAACTTGATGTTTCAGAATTTCATGCCATAGGATGTGTGGGTATGGAGTGTTATGATGGAAAGAGGACTTATTAGATGGTAGAACCAGCCACTACGCATGGCGCTTGAAACAGGTTTTCACCATGGTACTTATCCAAGGCGTCACCAAGGTGATTTTCACCATTGGAAGTTTTTATTGCACTCTGATTTTTCTTAATTTTTTGATTTTTTTTTTTGGTGTTTTTATTTTTTGTATTATTTTTTTTATTTTTTGACTTGTGGTACCAGATGGGTTATGCATAGAATCGCTTGAGATGCAAGATGTTCATTGGCTCATCTAGAGGCTGTCCCTCAGGTGTTGCAAGCTGATAAGCTCCTGACCCATAGTCGGCAGTGATGACATAAGGTCCTAGCCAATTAGGTTTGAATTTTCCTTGCTTTGGACGCTCCTGCAGGTTCTTTTGATTTTCCATTAGGACCAGGTCACCTACCTCAAACTTTCTGGTCTTGATCTTTTTGTTGTAGCTTCTTCTGAGGCGGTTTTGGTATGCCTGTAAGTGATTTAATGCATTCAGGCGTTTCTCATCCAATAGTTCAAGTTGATGCAGCCTTGTGATGTGATAGTCTTCATCAGAGATAATATTTTGCAATGATACTCGAAGGGACGGGAGCTCGACCTCTATAGGTAAAATGGCTTCTGATCCGAATACTAGTGAGTATGGAGTGGCTCCAGTAGGAGTGCGGATGCTGGTACGGTAAGCCCATAGGGCGGGGTTAAGTTGGAGGTGCTAGTCGCGGCCAACTTCATTGACTGTCTTCTTTAAGATGCGGAGGATGGTTTTGTTAGAAGCCTCTGCTTGACCGTTTCCTTGGGGGTAATATGGCGTGGAGAAGCAGTGTTTGATGTCAAACTTTTCGCACAAAGTGCGAACTTCTTGGTTCTTGAATGGCTTCCCATTATCAGTGACAATGGAATGGGGGATACCGTAGCAGCAGATGATGTAGTGGAGAATGAACTTGGAGATTTGGATGCCTGTGGTGAAGGTGAGTGGTATTGCTTCCACCCACTTTGTGAAGTATTCGGTAGCAGTTATTATGAATTTATGGCCGTTGGAAGATGGAGGATGGATTTTCCCTACGAGATCAAGTCCCCACTGTGAGAAAGGCCATGGTGTTGTGATTGGTTGCAACTCCTGTGCTAGGGCGTGGATGAGATCACCATGCTGTTGACATGGGAGGCATTTTCTGATAAACTGATGTGCATCCTTGTCCATGGTGGGCCAATAATAGCCAGTTCTCAGGATCTTCTTAGAAAGAGCTGGTCCACTTGAATGTGCCCCGCAAATACCTGCGTGTACCTCTTCCAAAGCTGCCTCGGCTTCCCTAGAGTCTAAACATCGTAGAAGCGTACCATCAAGACTCCTTTTGTAGAGGGTGTCACCTACAAGGATGAAACAGGAGGCTCGGCGGATGAAGGATTTTTTCTGTGATGGGGATAGGTTGTTGGGGAGGATGTTATCGTGAAGGTAGAGGTAAGTTTCCTGATACCAGGGGGATAAGGGACCAATGATTTCGCACACTAGTTCAGAATGGGGAACGTCATATGCTGGGATGGGGAGTTCTTCAATCAAGAATTCACATTTCTTGCTGCCTTGCTTCATGTCAACCAGAGATCCGATGGTGGCCATGGCATCTACCGCTTTGTTGTTTAACCTTGGGATCTGCTCAAAGTGGATGTCACTGAAATAATCTTTAAAGTCATCGACCATCTTCTTATAGGGAAGAAGCTTATCATCCTTGGTTTTATATTCATTATTGACTTGCCTAATGACTAGTTGAGAGTCGCCATACACAGTTAGTTTGTCTATTTTCCATTGGATGGCCATTCGGAGACCTGTGATGAGGGCCTCATATTCTGCTACATTATTGGTGCATGGAAATGTGATTTTGAATGATTTAGGGATCATGTCACCTTGAGGGGTAACAAACAAGACGCCTGCCCCCAAGCCTCTGTGAGTGTAGGATCCATCAAAATACATCTTCCATGTATCTGCGGCTGGTGTGATTGTCAAGATGGCCTCGTCTGGAAATTCTGCTATTGTAGGATGTTCTGCCTGAATAGATGCCTCAGCCAGCTAATTTGCTATGACTTGCCCTTTGATTGCCTTTCTCTCTGTGTATTCTATGTCAAATTCGGTGAGAATCATGACCCATTTTGCCATTCTTCCAGTGAGAGCTGCTCTGTTTAGCAAATATTTGAGTGGGTCGATCTTAGCAATGAGCTTAGTCTTGTGATTGAGCATATAATGTCTTAACTTTTGTGATGTGAAAACCAGGGCAAGACATGCTCGTTCAATCTGTGTGTAGTTAAGCTCATAGGAAATTAAGGTGCGACTGATGTAGTATATGGCTCTTTCCTTCCCCTGCTCATCATGTTGTGCTAACAAAGCCCCAATTGCTGTGTCGGTCGCAGAAATATACAAGAGGAGGGGCTCTCCTTGTCTTGGTGGAGATAGAATAGAGGGATTAGCCAGATATGCTTTTAGTTGGTCAAAGGCCTCCTGACACTGAGTAGTCCAGGTGAAAGCTGTATCTTTCCTGAGGAGATGCTGGAATGGTTGGCATTTGTCAGCAAGTTGAGCGATGAATCGGAGGATAGACTGTAGTTTACCCTGCAGGCTTCTCAGTTGTTTCAAGGTTTTAGGAGGTGGCATTTCAGTAATAGCTTTGACTTTTGCCGGGTCCACCTTGATTCCTCGTCTGGAGACTATGTATCCCAACAATTTGCCTGAAGTGACGCCAAAGACACACTTTTTTGGATTTAGACGAACATTATATTGCTCTAGCCTGTCAAAGATCTTGGCTAGCATGTCTAAGTGTTCTTCTCTGGTTTTGGATTTGCCAAGTAAGTCATCAACGTAGTCCTCCATGATGTGGTGAAAGAGGTCATGGAAGATGACAATCATTGCTCGTTGATAAGTAGCTCCTGCATTCTTTAGGCCGAATGGCATTACTACCCAACAGTATGTCCCCCATGGGCATATAAAAGATGTCTTGTGCTGATCTTCTTCAACAATTTTGATTTGATTGTATCCTGAAAAGCCATCCATGAGGGATAGCATCTCATGCCCTGCGGTAAGATCCATGATCATGTCAATGTTGGGAAGCGGGAAGTCATCTTTTGGGCAGGCTTTGTTGAGGTCTCTGAAGTCAGTGCAACAGCGGATTCTGCCATCTGGTTTAGCAACAGGTACTAGATTCGAAACCCATTCAGGATAATCAATTGGACGTATGAACCTGACATCTAGTAACTTTTTGAGCTCTGCTTTGACAAGAAGGGCCACCTAAGGGTTTATCTTTCGGAGCTTCTGTTTGACTGGTTTGGCATCAGGACGCACTGCAAGATGATGAACGACTAAGGCAGGATCTAGCCCTAGCATGTCTGCGTAGGTCCATGCAAAGTTGCAATTTTTGCGTGTGAAGAATGCCAAGAAGTCTTCCTATTCGAACAGGCTGAGGGATTCTGCTCGATAAGTGATTTTCAGCTCTTCCTCTGTCCCTAGATTCATTTCCTGTGCTGGTTCAACCAAGATGGGTGATCTGTCAGGATATACTTTATCTATTTCAGGGAGGCCCATGCTTCCATCCCCTGGCGCCTCATGTAGGTTTTCACCAGGAGATACGTCCTTTATTTTTACTTTTTTAGGATCTGATACTGCCGTGGAACGGTTTTCACCATCAGATCCATTTTTTGTTTCTATATTTTTGCGACTAGAAGCGGGGGTTGTCTCCCCAAAATAGGCACCTGGATTGAGTTCCATGATGTATGCAGCCCTGTGATCTCCCAAGGGGAAGTTGTCTCTTACTCCCATCATTTCAGCAATGGCTTCGTCATTAGGTGCGATATCAAAAATAGGAGGTCCTCGTTGGTCCCAGTCGATGAGGTTAGGGTATACCAATGGTAGGTCATTGGATGACGAGGCGAGAGTAGTGACGAAGTAGATGGTGCAAATTGAGGAGGCAAAGAAATTGGCAAAGTCGCTAAAGGAGTCTTGTAGGTCTGTTTCGTTAATATTGTCGACATCTAGAGAAACTGGAGCAAACTCAGCTAAGATACATTCGCTGGTATTAAGGATGCGTTGTGGTTGACCATACCCTAACCCTTGAGTATAGGGGTTCCTTGTTGCTTGCAGTGGTTCCACAATGCCCTGTTCATGAAGGCCAATGCCGCCTTGTCCTTTGTAACCCATGCTTTTGACTATCTCAGAACCTTTGTCGTAATTGTTTGTTTGGATGGTGGGGATGTCTTGTTCTGTTTCCTCGTCCTTGTAAAGCCAGGATGAAATATCTTCAAGTATGTCCTGATCCAGAAGGTGTTTCTTCTCAAAGATGGGCGAGGGTTTGCATTTGATGATGACAGTGTCAGCTGCCTCTGTGTTCGGAGTGCCAAATGTCTTAGGAGTGGGTAATAATCCCACGCAAAAGGTGCCGTGAAGGTTGTATTCCCCACAGCCTTGGTCGCTGATCTTGATCTTGACCTCAGGAGGTGAAGGTGTTTGCGATGAAGTGGTGGCGATGTTGGTGGGGTCCATGTATGAAGTGGAAGCTGTTGGAGTGATTTGGGTGGTGGCTTTATTGTATGGACAGAAGGTTTGGTTGTGTCCTTCTAGAAAACTGCAGTATTGGAAGGGACGGGGATCGGCATAAATAGTGACTTCGGTGCCGTTGTGGGGGAATTTGAGACATTGATGGAAAGTGGAGGGGACGGCCTGCATGGCATGGATCCATGGGTGGCCAAGAAGAATGTTATAGGGAAGGTCAAGATCAAGAACCTGACATTTGGTTTCAAGGATTTTCTGTCCCACTTGAATAGGGAGCTTTATGGTACCCTCGGATAGCCTCTCGGTGTCATCATATCCTTTGATTGTTATGCACTCGCTAGCATCCACAACCACATCTGAGTACCCCAAGTGTTTTAGCAATTTTAGAGTGCATATATTTAGGCCGGAACCACCATCTATTAGAACCCTTTTAATGGTGTGTTTGTGAATGCGGACCTTGATATGTAGTGCATCATTATGTAGGTGTTCGGAAGTAGGGAGATCTTTTTCAGAAAACGTGATATGGTGTGGTGTAGCAATGTGGCCGACCATGGCTTGAAATTGATTAACATCCAAGTTTGTGGGGACTTGTGTTTCCAAAAGGGCCTTGTCGAGAATGTCCTTGTGGCGGGGTGATGTGCGAAGTAGCTCAAGGATGGAGATTTGCGTGGGTGTCTTTCCTAGATGGTCTAGGAGGTTGTATCGAGTGGTGTGTGATGGACGGGCGTTTGGACGAGGGGGAAGGGGATCAGATGTGGATGGGGGTGTTGGTTCAGTGGGAGGGGCAGTGTGGATTGAGACATGGCCTCGACGGGTTGTGACAGCGCAATCGGGTGCTTGTGCCCGAATGGTGATTGTGTTGACAGAGTGGGATAAGGGTTTGATGCGGCCGACAATGGAGTTGTAGTGTGTGGGTGGTGGAGTGACATTGTACGCTTGATTGGATGATGAAGCTTTGTTATGGTTGGGCAAGGGATCCTTGTAAGCTCCAAGATTGGCGTTTGGTGATGGCTGTGTACTGTGCTCAAGGTTGACAAGATTTTGATCTATTAGGTCTTGGATACAATGTTTTAATTGCATGCAGTCCGCTGTTTTATGACCTGCCACACGGTGGTATTTGCAATAATCATTTTCATTAGACCATGCTGCCTTGAGGTCATTGTCTTGGTGTGGTCTGACAGGCAGGAGTGTGATTTCTTCTTGCTTGAGGCATCTATCGAGGATGTCCTCAATAGGTTCTGCTAACGCCGTGAAATTTCGGCGAGGTTTGCGGGGTTTATTTGGTCCTCTTTGGTTATTGGTGTTTGCTGCATACGTGTGTGCCGGTGTGTGATTTTGGATGTGTTGGATGGCCTTCACATCGGTGACGCTGTCATTCAGATTATTCTTGCTCTTCCCCCAATAACATGATTTATCATTAGATTGCGTGTTGGTATTGTTGTTCGTATTGGGGGTGTTGTGATTGGTTTTGTGGTTGTTGTTATTGTTGTTGTTGTTGTTATTGGATTTGGGATCGTAAAGTTTGATGGAACCCTTGGCAATGAGGGCTCGTTCAATAGTGGTGCCTTTGTCGATAACCTCTTCAAAGGTAGATGTGCACAGAATCTGTAAGTGAAAACCTAATTCCTGATTGAGATTGGCCATGAACATGGTGACAAGTTGTTTTTCGGGAATAGGCCATGGGAGCTTGCTGGCTAGGCCCCTCCACCTTTGTAGGAAAGAAGCGAAAGCTTCACCGTTCTTTTGTTTGGTGTTACAAAGGTCAGTCATAGACATCTCATGTTCAAAGTTGTAGGAAAAGTGATTGACAAACTTCTCCGCAAGCTCGGGAAATGTTCGAATTCCAGGTGGAAGATGGGCAAACCATTCAGCGGCTTGGCCACCAAGGCTTCATGGAAAGAGTCTCATAAGATATGTGTCGTTGTTAGAGACTTCGAGGCAAGCAATGTAGAATTCTCTAAGGTGGTCCCTAGGGTCTCCCTTTCCCTTGTATTTGTCAAATTTTGGTGTTTCAAAGTTTTTAGGGAAAGGGGGCATATACAATGTGCGGTCAAATGGGTAGGGGCAAATATCCTCAAAAGAATAGTATTTGCGTTTGCCCCCAGTTTGTAGGTCATCCACCTTTTGAATTAAGCCTTGTAGGATGGTGTTGAGATCCTGTGGTTGTTGCGGTTGGAATGTGTAGGGTTGTTGATTGGTGAGATATTGGAGGTGGGGTGGGATTTGATGTTGGAGATTGGTTTGATTAAGATGTTGGTGTTGCGGATTGGGGTTTGGATTGATTAGTGCCTGCTGTTGTTGGTGTGCATAGAGTTGTTGGAGAACATGTGGTGGTATTTGGGGATTGGGATTGTGTTGACCTGTGAGATTGGCGTTGGGTATGTGGACGTTGGATGGGTTAGATGTGTTGTGGGATTATTGTGAGAATAGTTGTCGTAGGTATGCAAGGGTGTGAGGGTTTGGTGGGGGCACACTTGTGGAGGTACTTGCTTGTGTGATGTTGCCTTGTATGCCCGTTGTGTTTGAAACAGAAGGGTTGACGGTAGTTGTGGTAGTGGAGGTGATGACAGGTTGGGAGATGTTAGCAGTGGATGTGGAAGTAGTAGATGTGGTAGCGGTTGAGGTTGTGGATGTGGTAGATACGTTAGGTGTTGACGTTTGAGAGATGGTGGGTTGGGTATGTGAAGTAGATGTTTGGATATTTGATGTGTTGGGGACAATTGTAGAAGTGGATGGTTGTGACGATGTCGTAATGGGGGGAAGTTGAGCACCAAGCTTGAGAAGATGGTCAAGATATCTCTTTGGGTCTGATCTTAGGACTTTATCCAGTAGGTCCATATTATCGGCATCTTGCGTGAAGCTCAAGACATCTTGGTCATCTTGGGATATGGTGGGGACATTTTGTGGTGGTGGTGGGGATGGTGTTGGTGCTTGTGGTAAGAAGTGAAAAGGGTCGTTGGCGCCAAATGGGGGGATGAAGGAATATGTAGGTGGATTGTATGTTTGATAAATGGGTATGTTGCTATTGTTGGTGTTAGGCATGCCAAAGGACCATTGTTCTGCCATTTCTTGATTCTTTTTGTATTGTGATCTTGTGATGGGCATACACGTATGGATTTGATTTTCTAGACATGGGATGAGATGGAGACCTTAGAGAATCGAATTGATTTTGTTGGACCCAAAGATGGATGTGGTAGTGAGATGAAGATCGATATGTCTTTCCAAAGGTTTTATCCTAAGGGTGATATGAATGGGTGATATTGATGTTTTTGCACAAATCTTGGACCAAAGATGGATGATAAGAAAGGGATTTGATGTTTTTGATTTTTTGATTGATTTAGGATGGTGAGGATGATGTTGTTGATGTTTCTCGAATTGAGCTTTTGGATAAGATCTAGATTTTGATTTGGCACACAAAGGATGATGATTTTCTTTGTTTGGGGTAGACTAATGACCTTACACAAAGAGAGGTGATTTGTTTTTCTTGAAATGTAGACTAATGACTTTTCAAGGAAAATGTGATGTTAATGATAAGATCTAGATCTAACTTTGGCTCAAAAGGGTGACAAGATTTGATTGGTGATTTGTTGATGGGGTTTTGATTTGGATGTGGATTTTTGAAATGATTTTATATTGATCCAAGGAGATATGAAAAAGGACCGAATGGGGATGGATAGATATGTATTTGTGCTGATAATGGGGTCCAACAATGGTGGTGATTAATTCTCTAAGGTCAAGAAGGTGCAATTTTGGGAAATTTTTTGAAGAAAAATGGTTGGACTGTTGGCGGATTTCTGTGAGATGGATACGGATTATGGCAGAACAGAAGGTGTAGATCACAACAAAATGGGTCTTTGCTTCAAGCAAGTCAATCTCAAAATAGCGCCAATCCACAGGTGAAAAGGTGCTATAATAAGACAGATATGGCGTTGAAACAGAGTTTGATAGGTTTCTGATGGCACACTTTTGGATTTTTGACAGCGGAATTTTGGATTTATCTGTTTGGGATGTGACTAACTGATTTGTTCTATCTCAGGCACGTCAATCTCAAAATAGCACCAATCCACAGGTGAAAAGGCACTACAATAAGACAGATATAGCGCTAAAACAGGTTTCACAGATTTCTGATGGCAAACTTTTGGATTTCTGATGGCAGAATTTTGGATTTGTCTGTTTGGGATGTGACTAACTGATTTGTTCTATCTCAGGCACGTCAATCTCAAAATAGCGCCAATCCACAGGTGAAAAGGCGCTACAATAAGACAGATATGGCACTAAAACAGGTTACACAGATTTCTGATGGCAAAACTTTAGACTTTCTGATGGTAGAATTTTGGATTTGTCTGTTTGGGATGTGACTAACTAATTTGTTCTGTCTCAGGCACGTCAATCTCAAAATAGCGCCAATCCACGGGTGAAAAGGCGCTACAATAAGACAGATATGGCGCTAAAACAAGTTACACAGATTTCTGATTTGTTTTGTCTCTTGGCAAGTTGTTTGTGAAAAAAATCAAAACACTTTAACACACATTTGAACGCAAAACAAGCAATGATTTTTGTTTGTGAAATGACATGATTTTGTTTAGAACAAGCACACTTTTATAGCCTAAGGCGAGATTGTGACAATATTTGTTGAATCCCCTAGCTACGCCTATTCAAAGCGGGTAGCTCCAGGATCTTGGTAGCACCGGCTCCTCCTTACAATTGCACACACTTCTCACGCATACCAAGATCCAGGTTTCTTATAAGGCTTGACCCTCTCCAAACCTTTAGATTGTCCCTGCTACCTCAGCTAAGAACCGCATGAATCAGGGCCGCTTCAAGGGTTTTGCCCTCTGCGTCAACAAATAGAAGGATTTTGGCTTTCTACAACAATGGCTCTTAGTAAGGGCATCCGTTTAGGTGGTTATACGTGCGGTAGCACTACTCTCCGTTATGGAGTCTCCTAGCTCCACCGGGCGTGCCAATGTAGATTAGGTAATGCAATAAGACAAAAAGCTAAATCAAATGCAAATAAAACACATGATTATACCTTACAAAACACCACCTAATCCCATCAAGGGAAGAAGGAGCCTTTGCACCCAAAAGAAGCTCCCAAGACCAAGATTATCCCTAGACTATGGATTCAAATGTGAAGTGCTCTCAAATTGTGCAACTCACTATTTACTCAAAGATGATTTTGGCATGGTAACTTTGCATGGAATTGGATGATGAAAATGACTTGTGAGAGGTTATATTTATAGACTTTTTGAGAGGATTTTGATCCAAGGGTGGAGATTAAATGGAGAGATCAATGGTGGATGATGAAAGTGATGTGGAAGGCCTAGATTTGATCTTGGAAGATGGAGGGCTAGGAATAAAAGTAAATCTTTTATTCATTTTTGGGAAAGGGGTGAATAAATGAGGTTGGGTGAGATGGATTATTTGTGAATTAAAAATTCACATGGGGAAGGGTAAAATGAATTAAAAATTCATTTGGGGAAGAGAGTTATGACATGTGTAAGAGGAGTAATGTGATGTGTGATTTATTTAAATTTTAAATTTGGGGAATGTGGAGAGAAGTGCTAATGAGGGTTTGACTTACTTAATTAGGGTGATTATCCTAATTAATGTGGCTGGAATAAATTAGTAGAGGGATTAGAGGGGGGATAAGATTAATTAATTAGTGATTTAATTAATTAATCCTAAGGCTAGGATGATATAGGCTAGAGTAGGCAATTAAATAATAGCTATTTAATTGTCTAGAGTAGGGATAGGCTAATTAGTAGGCTGGATTAATTAGTTAACATGGTTTTAACAAATTAATTAGATTTAGGAAAAATGGGGGAATTGATTTAATAAATTTTGCATATTTATTAAATCAATTGGCTAAGGTTTGGACTATTGAATTAATAAAGTTAATTCAATTTTGGGGATAAAATGGTGTGGATTTAGAAAATGAAAGGGGTGATTAATTAAATAAAAATTTAATTAATTGGTTGGAAAGGGAATTGGTAAGTTTAGGGATGTCGGGAGTCAGTTTGGTGGTCGAGATATTTTTAGGTGTCTACAGATATCATCAACAAACACTTCAACAATCAAGATGTTTTCATGATCAATTTTGAAATACAAATTACTATCAGCAGTACCTTTGTTGAAACCAATCTTCAAAAGATGTTTGTCCAGTCTTTCATACCAGGCTCTTGGGGCTTGCTTCAGTCCATGCAGTGCCTTCTTCAACTTGCAGACCATATCACCATGATCAGATAATTGAAATCCATCCGGTTGCTCTATGTACACTTCTTCTTCCAAGTCACCATTCAGGAAGGCAGACTTGACATCCATCTGATACACCTTGAAATCCTTGAAGGTAGCAGATGCAAGAAATAATCTGACTGCTTCAATTCTTGCCACCAGAGCAAAAGTTTCTTCAAAATCAACTCCTATTTGAGAGTAACCCTTGTAGACCAATCTGGCTTTATTTCTGATTACTTCACCAACTTCATTTAGTTTGTTCCGAAAGACCCATTTGGTTCCAATCACATTCTTGTTTCTAGGTCTGGGAACAAGATCCCAAGTGTGATTTTTCTCAATTTGCATCAGCTCTTCCTCTATCGCTTTAGTCCAGTTTTCATCATTGCAAGCTTCATTCACTGTCTTAGGTTCAATCTTTGAAATCAGACAATACTCTTCTGAATCTTGAGGAATTCTCCTTCTTGTTTGTACTCCTTTGCTTTTATCACCTATGATCTGATCTTCAGAGTGGTTCAGTCTTACATACCTGGGAACTTTGGGAATTTCTTGCACTTCTGATTCTTGATCAGGGTCATTGAAACTCAACCCTTCTTCCTAATTTACTGGATTAGTTTGAATCTGACTTACAGAGGAGGCTTGGGCTCCTTGAATCAGAACACCATTCTGATCATCTTCATCATATTCATAAAACCTTGAGGGTTTCTCAATTCCCTCATCAACCTTCACATTTGTGTTTTCTATTATCTTTCTCTATCTCTTGTTATAACATCGGTATGCTTTGCTTTGAGTAGAGTAACCCAAGAATATTCCTTCATCACTTCTAGCATCAAACTTTCCTAGATCTTCATCTCTTTTAATATAACATTTGCTACCAAAAACTCTGAAATACCTTACAGTAGGAGTTATACCAAACCAAAATTTATAAGGGGTCTTACCGATATTGCTTCTGATTTGAACTCGATTGAGAGTATAGACTGCAGTGCTGACAGCTTCTCTCCAATAGATCTGAGGAACATTTGCTTCCATCATCATGGTCCTAGATGCTTCCTGGATGGTCTGGTTCTTTCTCTCCACTACTCCATTCTACTGTGGAGTCCTAGGAGCAGACAACTGTCTCTTTATTCCATGTTTCTCACAGAACTCTATAAACTCACCGGATGTGAATTCTCCACCTCTATCAAACATCAGACACTTCAATTTTAATCTGGTTTCATTCTCTACCGTAGCCTTGAATATTTTGAATTTCTCAAGAGCTTCTGATTTCTCTTTTAGAAAGGTTACCCACATCATCTGGGAATAGTCATCAATTAGTAGCATGAAGTATCTATCACCTTGAATACTCCTGATTCTTTCCAGACCACAAAGATCAGTATGAACTAAGTCCAATAATCTGGTAGAAGATAGTTCCTTACTTTTGAATGTGACTTTACTCAGCTTACCCAACTGACATTCTTTGCACAAGCTGTTAGTAGGTTTCACCAATTTTGGAAGATCTCTTATAGCCTGAGTATTGCTTATCTTGATGATATTATCAAAATTCACATGACACATCCTCCTATGCCACAACCAACTTTGATCAACTTGAACAAATAAGAAACTTTTACCAGTACCAACCAAGTGAAAGATATTACCTTTAGTTTGAGTACCGGATGCAATCTCTATTCCGGAACTTTCAAAGATCTTGCATTTTCTATTCTTGAACCGGAGATCATAGCCTTTGTCCACCAACTGTCCAACACTGAGAAGATTGTGCTTCAAACCTTCAACATACAATACATTACCAGTTTTGTTCCTTCCATCAAGAGAAATAGTTCCTCTACCTCTAATTCTACCAGCAGAATTATCACCAAACTTTACCATTCCTCCTTCATACCTTTCCAAATCTATGAACTTATTTTTGTCACCTGTCATATGGTGAGAGCAACCACTATCGATGACCCAATCATCCTTCTCTTCAACTTGGGCAGCCAGAGCTCTTTCCATAGTCTTATGATTGACAAATACAGAGGACATTGGATCTTCCTTGATGGCAATGAACACCCATTCATTTCCGGATTTGTTTCCTATCTCTGATTCATCATCTATTTTTCCTTCATTATCATCATCTTCATGTACATAGTAACAGTTCTTTTGGAACCTTGGCTTGTTAGGATTTTGCCTTGAAAACCTTTCCGGACACCTTGAGGCAAACTGATCAATCTTATTACAGTTAAAACACTTAAAAGGTAATTTTCCTTTATACTTACCGGATCCTCTTGGCAGCCTCTTTGCAATAAGGGCTTCAAGTTGAGCAGTTTCTACTTCTTCTTCTTCCAGATCTTTTCTTGCTTTTTCATACCATGACAGCTTCCTTGATGAATTCTCTCCCGGATCAAACCTTTGTTTACCTTTAATAGAGGCACTGGCTTTGAATACAGATTCAGTTTTAGGGGGGGTCATCTCCAAACTCTGTCATTTGAAATGCAGCCAATTTTCTAGCCAGTTGATCTCTTGTGACAGTTGTATGGGCTCTGAATTCTTCAATGGCAGTAGCCTTGATTTTGTAAGAAGCAGGTAGGGATCTGAGAATTTTGCCAACAATCTCATTTTCATCCAGGACTCCACCAGCATTTCTAATTCCACAAACAATTTCATTTACTCTTGGCATAAAAGTAGTAATATTTTCATCATCTCTCATCTTCAGATTTTCAAATTTCCCTTTCAGACTCTGTAACCTTGCACATTTAACATACTTGTCTCCTTCATGCAAAAGTTCCAATTTTTGCCAAATCTCAAAAGCAGTTGGTAGGTCAATAACATTTGAGAGCTCTGAATCAGATAATGTGCTTAGAAGAGCCTCTATAGTCCGTAGATTGTTTTCAGCATCTGTGATTTCATTTTGGGTTTTCAGACCACCCTGTGGAGGTACATACTGTGTTGTAGCCATCGTCCAGTACGCCATTCCCATACATTGCAAGTGACATTTCATGCGACCTTTCCAGAGATTAAAATTGGTTCCATCAAACTTTGGACTATCCTGCTTGTAAGACGACATCCTGGATCTCCTCAAGTGGTTAAGCTCCTTTTAGAGGAACTTGGCTCTGATACCAATTGTTAGACTTAGGGCACACAACTGAGAGGGGGGGTGAATCAATTATGCAAAACTTTCTTCCAATTAAACACTTAACTCCACTTTGCAATTCAGCAGTATAATAATAAATCAATCATGGAAACACAATGCAACAAATTAAGAGCAGAAACATATCAACACATGAGACACCAAGATTTTGACGTGGAAAACCTGGTTAAGGGAAAAACCACAGGGTGATTAACCCAAGATTATATTCTCTGTTAGAAGAATAGAAAGAACAAAATGACACATGCCATTTAGGGCTCACTGCCCGAGCACACTGCTCACAAGAGGCTCACTGCCTACAAGAGACATACTGTCTACAAAGAAATAAGTATCACCTACTTGAACTAGAAAATAGCATCTTCACCATGCTTGAATCAGTTCTATTTAAGCCCAATACTTCTGCTCTGCCTTTCGCTCTCCTCCTCACTACCACACTCTCATCTCAACAAGGACAACTTTGAAATGACTTCGCAATCCCTTATTTATATAAGACATCAACTTAGGAATGATCATCTAAGTCAGCAAACATCAACAAAAACATCCGCAAGATGTGTAACTCATCCGGTCAGCGAATCTTAGGAAGAACACCATTATCTAGAAGTTATTTCTCAATTGCGAGCTCCAACTTCAATGCGGACCACCAACACAAACTAGACATGATCCAAAGACCTCCAAAAGCTTACCCGAGTCACCAAGAACATCCACACTTCATCTGCTTACTAAAATCCTTCTCTCCTTCATCTGGAACCTCAAGAACACAGTTTGTCATTACTGTCACAAAGGAATAGATGCTTGTGGACCTTCAAACCATGAACCAATCAATTTGACACTTCACAAAGACTTCCTCAACACTCCCTGAAATCCGCAGAATAGAACAATGTATTTCCAGATCTCACCGGACCTATCTGTATCACTCTATCACCACTGAACATCTGCTGGAACCAGTTTTACTTGAGTGGCCACAACTTCTTCAGATCTTCATGCGGACCTCTGATATCTCTACTGGACCACCTTAAGACACATATCTACAAACCCTTTAAACTGCATCCTCTGATCCTCATCCGATCTTGGACTTTTACCTTACTGTCATCACTGTTCTTCACCGTTCCTGATTGAGGCTGATTTCCTCAATATCCTTAGCACACAGCTCATCCAATCCTTATCATTAATGCAACAAGAGTATGTTGACATCAATGACAACACCAGTTAGGCCCATACTTGCAACATCTCCTGGGTTCCGCAGTTTGTATGTAGAAGCGCATGTATATGCATATATACAAAAGGGTAAGATACATGGTCCGGACCCGATAATAATTTCAACTTGCTTCATACAATGTTGAGGTTCGCCATTGTATGTATATGTGATTGTATTTCATATACAATCACATATACAAAGGGTCATATACAAAGGAGACATACAAGGATTTTCAGCTAGACTTAGTGCATCAACCGCCCAGTTTTTGGTCTTTCCGACAGCCGATGAAGGATGCATTGTTCAGTGGTGGGTCCTAGGTTTAGCTCAGCACCCAATGGAGTGATGACACGTGTCATGGTATATACAAGGGGCCAATTCAAAGGCAAATTAAGGTGAAACAAAGGTTAAGCCATTTTTATACGTTGGCGATTGTATGTATATACATTTGCACACAAAAGGCACATACAAAAGGCACATGCAGGGGCATCGGCGAGACCATGACCATCGGCAGTTCAACTCATAGTCTCCCCGATAGCTTGATATATCCCACATTTGTATATGTAGATTCAAAGTGATATACCAGATGTAGTTGACTGTAGCTTTGATCATGAATATCTTCCGCATCCTGGAGAATTTCAACATGCTTCAAGAGGAAAAAGTGCTTGTTTTTGCCTCCTCTTTCATCTAGCAGGCTTTTAAGGGGAATTTTCTCACTTTCAAATTTTGATCTGGCTTTGCATGCTCGACTGATAAGACGTCTCAGCGGTCATTTTGGCGTGTGCAGAGGCTGTTTATTTTCACAGTAGCTCCAGTTGGTGAGTTTTGCGGGTGCATTCATGGTGGATGGCTTCACTCTTCAATGCGTATGGGCTCTATGTCTTGCTGGCCAATCTTCGTGTGTTGGGCGGCGACTTTGTGGGTTTCTTCTTCAATGCCCTGTCCTATCTTGCATTTGGGAAACTATTTTCTATGGTTTTTGGACCTACCAACGACATGGTTCTTGTCTTTTCACCACGCCCCTGCCCATGTGCCCTCGTTCCTGCATTAATGACCTCGGATCCTATGGAGCAGTGACTTCATGCCTTTCTGCGCACGAGCTTGACCTATAAATGGCAATGTAACCTCATTAATTCAAAGGAGGGTTTTATTTTGGGCTGGTATGCTGCTGATTTTTCTGTAGTTAGACTTCTGCTACTGAATATTCTATAATGTAATGGTTTCTAACCTTCGTGATTAATATATGTATGACTTCTTGCCTCTCTTGTGTCCTGATTTCTATGTTTTAATTGAAGTTATAGTTTGCTCTGTGAGTAAAATGGCTCCTCTACAGGTTTGACCTTCATATCGAAGCCTTAATCAGTCATAAGTCTGTGTGAATCCCCTTAATCATTAAAATCATTGTTGTGTCTACACCAAGATCACCATCGCTCACTAAATTTGGTGTATCACTCCTTTTTCATTTTAGCATTCCTTCTAACCCTTTTCCCAACAAACATTAGCACTAGGTTTAGATGCATTTCTCTAAGCAATAGGCTTAGAAAGAGGAAGTCGACCTTCTCCGGAGGTCTGATCTCAATTCACAAGGTCCCACACTTCAAGATCATTCCCATGTTTCTCTAGATTGCTAAAGTTTTACAACAACAGCAAAGGGTGCAAATCTGAGAGACAACAAAAGCCTCCAAGGCTACACATGCTCCAGGAGGTCAGACATCAAAGGCTCTGGAGAAGGAAGAAGAGAAATTTGAACTAGAAAAACCTACTTCTAACTCAAGAAGAAGAACAAGAGCCTCCTCCTCTGCTGCAGATACCTCTAAGAGCTCCGGTCCACTCCCTATAGCTGAGGTTGAGAAAGAAAAGACAGAGCCTATAGAGAAAAGGCAGAAAAGAAAGAAATCAAAGGCCAACAAAATAGTATATGTGAGTCTAGGTGAAGGAGAAGAAGTAGAAGAAGAGACAGAGACTGATGAAGAAATCAAGGCCAAGAAAGAAAAAATAGATGAGACCACAACAAGCAAAAAGGAGAAGCTCTTTGAAAAGGTTAAGGACAAGAAGAAGAAGAAAGGGGAGAAAACTGAGACCAGAGAAGATGAAGCAACAATATCCTTGGAAGCCATAGTCAATGCAATAGCTCAGCATGGGAATTTGAAGCCTATTGCTAGTATATATGATGAAAGCTCAAATGCAGACAAGGTGATACTTGAAACAATAGTTGTAAGATTTTTGGTTATGTTTAGTAAAGCATTGATTGAAGTTATAGATGATTTACCAGATAGTTTAGCCAGCATCATGACAACAAGAAAAGAAGGGGCCATGGCCAAAGATGTTGAGATAAAGGAATATGTTTTGTTGAAACTTTGCCCAAACATCACAAGTGAAGAAGAAGTTAAAGTCACTAAGAAGCTCAGTGATGAATTCAGAACCAAGAAGAGAGTGAATGATCTAATGTCTGGAGACATTGAGAAACTGGTTAAAGAAATTGAGGAGATAACATTATGTGTGCTACATGAACTACAAATCTCAATTCTGGTAGACACTAATGAAGAGAAAAAAATGATGTTGACACTACAAATACTGTTCCGGAAGTGAATATTGAGCAGAATATGGAACAAAGTATAGTTACTCCTCTGGTGAGCACAGGGAATGAAGAGAAAGAGAATATAGAACAAAGTATGGATCAAGGTGGAACACCTCTTCCAGTAAGCTCTGGGCAAGTTGAAGAAATAAAAGAGCCTGTGGAAGAAAAGAACTTTGAAGAAGCAAAAGTGACACTTGAAGAAAATGTCCCTGAGGACCAAGGTGAACAAAGAGAAGAAGTTGATGAACAGATGATTGACAATCCTGCTATGGAAATAGAGGGAAATGAGCAAGAACTTATTCAAGAAGACCCTCTGGAAAGGCATGATGATGAGATGCTTCATGAAGAAGACAAAAGAGACACTGTTGAGAATGAGTCAATTGACTCTTTGAGAGAGTTTTTGGAGAAGCAAAAGGAAGCTCAGATTTTGACTGCACCTGACCTACTACAAGGACCAATTAACCTTGCCACAATGTCCCCATTACAAAAACTGAGGCTAGGGACAATCTTTCAAACTACTGCACAAGAAGAGATTTTGAAATCCCATATGGAGGATAGTGAGCTGATTGGAGATGCATCAACAATTTTTGAAAAGATTATGCCTGGATTAAAGAGAGATACATCATTAGCTCCTACTGGTCAGTTGAATAAACTCATTGAATTAGTTAACTCTCATTTTGAGTCCCTTGAACTAGTCGTAGAAAAGAAGGTAAGGGTAGAGATTGATAGAAAGAAATTAATTGAGCTTACTGACAAATTTGCTCAAGATAAAATTTTGTTAGATAAGAGCATAGAGTATGCACAAATGGCCATTAAAGAAGCTAGTGAACTATATCAATTTTGTCTTACATGGCTTGAGAAGACTAAGGACATAAAAGAGAAAATAGATGGATGGGAAATTCAAATAATGAAGATCTCCAGAAGTTATGATCTTGTAAAAGATGCTATTGGGAATCAAAGGGCTACAATTGAAACCATCCATTCTGACATAAATAAGCTACATACCTAGAAGGAGGTCATCAAACAAAGAATGAGCCAGCTCCGGGAGATAACAAGCTTCAAGATTGCATCCATGTCCAAGATGTTGCCTTCTCAGGTTGCTGTCCTTGATGACAAATACACAAACTCTCAGGTTTGTGGCACATGACAGTTGGCATTGGTATTGGTATTCATGATGTTTAGCATTTGATGCAAGTGCTCTTGTTCTTGATAATGCTCATAATATTGTTCACTTGGGTGTTGATGGGTCAAACATATAGCAATGATATCTAACAAGTGATGATGTGATAACTTGTTCAACAGGTTTAGAATGTGAAATGATGCAAGCAGGGTTCATGATGTCTTCATCATAAAATAGGATGCAAGCAGGGTTCATGATGTCTTCATCATAAATAGTTCACATGTTTCTACAACAAGACACATCTTAAGGTAATCAACACAAGACTTGTAATGATCATTGAGGTATGGCATGCTTGATGTCAAATTCACATATTCTATAGTTGTATTGGTTTGTGGCATTTTTTATGATCTCATATCAGTTGGCAAAGAGATATTTGATTATAATACATTTGGTCATCTTTGATCTTTATGATGAGTATGAACAGTGGGACAATTGGGCTTACTCTATCTTTATCAATCATTTTCTTAGTTTCATACAAATTGGTTGGTTCATTTCATAAAGGCACTTTGTGGTTAAAAGGAAGTTAATGTTATTAACTTAGCCTTGCAAAACAATAGTTCTAAAGCATGATATCTTTCTACAAAGTTATGTTTGTTAATATATCTTTTGTATTTAATGATCAAAAGGCTTTATCAGGTATTTAAGTTATAACCTGCCTAGCAGGTGTTGAGCATGTTAAATAGGTAAAATAGTTGTGAGAACAACTCTTTATGACCGACCCATTATAGGGAAAACTAGATCTTTCAATGGATAGGATATACAATGGGCAAAAAGTTTGTTTGCATTTTTTCATTTTGCAAGGTAAAACTTAGAGACATGAAGTCTCTTGACCTAGGGTTTCTTTTGTATGAAGATTCGGTTATTATGAAGAAGGATTTTTTATTTTGACAGAGCTCGAACTGTAAGTGAGCTTCAGCTTGGACTAAGGTGAGATGGACAATTATTTTTTGAACTCAAAGGAACATCAAACTTCTCAGTTGTCGGCACAGGTGATATCTTTCCGTGTTTTCTCGTGTGGATTCTTTGATTCAATAAAATGGTGATTCTTTGTTTTTGAAAAGGTTAGTGAAAACTGCCAAAGACAATTGAAGTATTTCAGTTACAAGTTTAAATTATTTTATGAAAGAAGAAAGGAATTGAGAACATGTATAAAAAGGCTTGAAATGAAAACATCTGGAGTGGTGTTGATGATATTGTATCTTACATTATCATTAAGACAATACTAGAGTGTTGTAATGCAAAAATGTTTCTGAGTTGATGTGCACAGTTTTGGTTATGTGATTCTTGAGGTCTCCAAATTCAATGAGACAATCAAGAAATGAGTTGTAGTGAAACAGAGAAACCCTCTGTATTGTATATTTTCTGATCTTTGAGAAGTTTTAAGTGATCATGTCAGTGAGACAATATGATCATTGCCAGTGAGGCAATGATAAAAGTCAGTGAGACATTCTTTTGTAGCCAGTGAGGCATGATTTTTGAATGAACTAGTGAGGCATTTACTAAGTGGTTTTTCTACCCCAAGAGGGTTTTCCACTCTTGAAATCTATGTCTTATGGTCTCATTTGTTGCATGATTCATTTGTTCATTATACTTGTTTGTTCAGTCCTTTAATGCACAATCTCTTGCATTGATAAAGCTTAAATCAACATTTTCTTCTATTCTTAAAGTTTGAAAATAAAAGTGAAAAAGTGTTTTGTTTTCTACAACACTGATTTACCCCCCCTCTCAGTGTTGTCAAGTACTCCAACAAGTGGTATTAGAGTGTTGGTTCCCTATTAGAATCTAGCAGGCTTGGGTAGGTCCTGATAGTGGAGTACCATGGGAAAGGGTAGAAGAAATAGAGAAAAGAAAGAGGACAAACAAAAAGTCATAGAACAAGCCTCAGTCAAGTCCAATGATAAGTTGTTACATAGGTCACCCTTGATAGTTGACACAAAATGTGATAAAGAAAATGACTTTGTTGTTGAGATTGATGATGTAGAAAGAGATTTCTTTATCGATGAAGATGGACAGGAGTTTGATGAAAATGACTGTGAAGTTGATATTGAAGGAGAACTTTTATGTGCTCTAAAAATGAACAAGTATCTTGAAAAAGAGAACCAAGAATTAAAGGTTCAACTTCAACAAGAGAAGGATTCTAAGACTAAGGTACTCTCTAATCTTGCAAAAGTTTCTGTTGAATTTGAGGAGGCAAGAAAGTTGATTGTAGATTTAAGAAGTCAAGTTGATTAATTTGACAAATAGATTATCAGTCTAAAAACTGAAGTTGTAGAAGCCAAAGAATAATAGATATGATGAACTCTGATCTTGAAGTTAAAAGAATAGAATGTCTGAAGTTAGAGAAAGAAATAGTCTCTTTGAGAAAGGATTTGGAAGAAGCAGCTTCAAAATTGCAAAAGAATATTCAATTTGAAAAGAGTACTAACTGCCTGAATGACATGTTGAGCAAGCAAAGGTATTACAGGGATACTACTGGCTTGGGTTATTAGAAAGGAGAATGTTCCAAGACAAGAGATGCTCCTAGAAAGAAGATAGACCTAACATTTCACTCTGCTACACTTGAGGTTGAATCCAAGAAGAAAACTAAAGTTAATATTGCTGATAATAAATCTTCAATATTTCCACCTATCAGGTATAATTACTCACAATTTCATGGTTATTGTTATGTATGTCATGTTTATGGTCATAGGGCTAGAGATTGTAAAAGACATGATTTTGGGTGGAATAAAGAGAAAAGTTTTTTTATGGCTGGTCAAATCAAAACTACAATAATGCTTGTTATAATTGTAATAAAGTTGGCCACCTAGCAAGAAACTGTTGGATGCATACAAGGTATAGAGATTCTCTCAGATCACCTAGAAGAAACTATATTGATCAAGACTACAATATTTTGTGTTATAAATGCAAATGCAATATGTTTGGGCACAAAGAATAATGGTGTAAAGGAAGGATAAAACCAACTAGAGGTTATATGCTTAAGCAAAAGCAAGTGAATGCCTTGGGCAAGGAAAACAAATGTCCTATACTAGTTTGGAGAAGAAAACAAAGTCAAGAAGAAGGAAGTCCTAATCTTGTGCATGCTACACAAGAGACATTACAAACTGCTTGAGACACAGCTTAGAGTAAGGGGGAGTTGTCCAATGTTCTATCTCTTGCCCCAAGAAGTTTCAAGAAGTTTGATGATGTAGGAAGTCTAGTTTGATGTCTGATAGCAACTTAAGTGCATGCCTTTGTGATTCATATTCTTATGTTTCATCATGCTTCAAAGCTTTCAAGGATGCTACATTCAAGTTTTTTCTAGTTTGAGTGTTTGAGTATCTAATCCCTCCTGTGATTTGTCATGATTTTGGGTCATATGATTGTGAGATGATTTGCAGGCAATGAGAACTCCTGTTTGTTATCAGAACTTGTTAAGATTCCAGTGACCAAAACATGGTCATGATGCACTTCATGATATTGGACAAGCAATTATCAGGACATAAGGTTATAAGATGGTGTTGTAGTCATACCATTGTTATGTTTGACCATGTTTTTGTGCTTCAGGATGGATTTGTTATGCCCTTCAAAACAACTAAAAAGTTACTCTTCATGCTTGAGTAATAATGATGCTTTGTCATCTTTTGGTTTTGATCGACACTGTTGTCCTTGTGGTTTGCATGATTATACAGTGCTTCTTGATGGTATACAATGTTTGAGCTGATACATGATGTTATATAGTTATAGTTTCATTCTTGATGACAGTATTTTGTTGTTAGTTCATGATGTTTGATGAGACAGGTCCAGTGGCAGAAGAATGTCATTAGTGATTCATATATAGTGGTTTGATGTGTTGATTTAGTGATTCTTGATTATTGTTGTTATGGTCCTTTCATAGTGATTTCTGATGCTTTCAGTTGATTGAGTTTGTTTCCTTTGTAAAGTACTTGGCAGTGCTTGATGCCTTGGTTTATGCTTTTATAGTGCATGACACTTTCTATGATAGTTACATTTTACTTGGACAGTGTTATGAGACTGTGATATACAGATGCTTGATACAGATTCTGATGCTTATGGGTTTTACAGTGGTTGTTTCTTGGTTTGATCATTCTAGATATAGTGGTATATTTGACTTTGCTCATGTTGGACTATTACAGTTTTATACCTGACTTTGATAGTTGTTTACATGCTTTAACAGTTGAAGCACACTGCAGTTTTTGGGATTTTCATACATTATTATGGTTTGCATTGCTTGTTGTTAACAATGCTTTTTATGTTACATACTCATATTTATCAGTTGAAAGGCTCAATACTATTCTTGAGGTTTCTCATGTATGCTAACAGTGGTATCGATTTATTCTTTCAGTGACAAAATCACAGTGGTACAAGGCAGGGGGAGTTGTGGTCTGCAAATGGTGTAATAGTTTGTGGAAATTGATAATGTTGCCTCAAGTGTCATGATGTGATCTTAATTTTAAGCTCAAGTTTGATAAGTTGTGATGCCAATGAACAAGTCTTGAACCAGAATATGAAATCTATTACAGTTTCATTTGATCATACAGTGATATACAGTTCTTGATGCTTTCAGCTATTACAGTACTCTATTTTTGGATTGATCCATGCTTAGTTGATGGTACAGTAGTCCTTGATGTTTTTTAGTTGAATTTTAGCTGAATCTTGATCTTGAAACTCACTTGATTCTTGATCTTTGGATTATTTTTTGGACTGGTACAGTGATGTGGTGGTACATTATTTTTTATTCTTGGTGCCTTCAATGAATCTACTCTTTGAGCTATTACAATGAATGTTTTGGTAATAAGGGAATGGAGTCCATCAAAATGGTGATTAGAATGATGTGATTCCTTTTTATTAATTTTTCACAATGCGAAGATGATTTGTGTTCCTTAAATATTCTTGATAATGGTATGCCTTTGAACATAAACATGTACAAGTTGTCTTTTGCATGATCACTTTACTATGCACAGGGAATATTGTTTGACCTATTTAGTTGTTGTCCTTGATAGTACCTTATCTCTCCTGCTATGATACATGTTCATTTCTATGTTCATTATTTGGTACTGACAAGTGCAGTGATGTTTCAGAGTAGTGATGATATGCTTTATCCTTTCTTTTTGCAACATACTAAATTATGGTTCCTGATGTTTTGATCTATCTTTGAGGCAATTGCACAATTCTTCCTCCCTTTGTCTTTGATGCAAAAAGGGGGAGAGAGAGTTGTGTTTTGCCATCAAGGACAAAGGGGGAGTTTGTTGCCCTCTTAGGTTGTTGTCCTTGATGACAAATACACAAACTCTCAGGTTTGTGGCACATGACAGTTGGATCACGACAGTTGGCATTCATATTGGTATTCATGATGTTTAGCATTTGATGCAAGTGCTCCTATTCTTGATAATGCCCATAATGTTGTTCACTTGGGTGTTGATGTGTCAAACATGTAGCAATGATATCCAATAGGTGATGATGTGATAACTTGTTCAACAGGTTTAGAATGTGAAATGATGCAAGTAGGGTTCATGATGTCTTCATCATAAAATAGGATTCAAGCAGGGTTCATGATGTCTTCATCATAAATAGTTCACATGTTTCTACAAAAAGACACATCTTAAGGTAATCAGCACAAGACTTGTAATGATCATTGAGGTATGGCATCCTTGATGTCAAATTCACATATTCTACAGTTGTATTAGTTTGTGGCACTTTCTATGATCTCATATCAGTTGGCAAAGAGATATTTGATTATAATGCATTTAGTCATGTTTAATCTTTATGATGAGCATGAACAGTGGGACAGTTGGGCTTACTCTGTCTTGATCAATCATTTTCCTAGTCATACAAATTGGTTGGTTCATTTCATAAAGGCACTTTGTGGTTATAAGGAAGTTAATGTTATTAACTTAGCCTTGCAAAACAATAGTTCTAGAGCATGATATCTTTCTACAAGATTATGTTTGTTAATATATCTTTTGTATTTAATGATCAAAAGTCTTTATCAGGTATTTAAGTTATAACCTACCTAGCAGGTGTTGAGCATGTTAAATAGGTAAAAAGGTTGTGAGAACAACTCTTTATGACTAGCCCATTCTAGGGCAAACTGGATCTTTCGATGGACAGGATATACAATGGGCAAAAAGTTTGTTTGCATTTTTTCATTTTGCAAGGTTGAACTTAGAGACATGAAGTCTCTCAACCTAGGGTTTCTTTTGTATGAAGATTTGGTTATTATGAAGAAGGATTTTTTGTTTTGACAGAGCTCGAACTATAAGTGAGCTTCAACTTGGACTAAGGTGAGCTGGACAGTTATTTTTTGAACTCAAAGGCACATCAAACTTCTCAGTTGTCAGCACAAGTGATATCTTTCCATGTTTTCTCATGTGGATTCTTTGATCCAATAAAATGGTGACTCTTTGTTTTTGAAAAGGTTAGTAAACAGTCTATGTACAAAAGGAAAACTAAACTCCTTTGTTTCTTTGTTGACTGTGAGGATTTATACTCCCAATCCGTGCTAGTTTGAACTATAACTTGGCTTTCAGTTATGAGTTGAAGACTTTCAGTTTGGATCTGTAAATGTATTTATCTTTTGCTAAAAACAAAGACAGTTATATGAACGGTGAACAGTTTGTTATGAAACTTCCTTATACTCTATTGTAGACAGTTGTGATTAGGGTTTGCATCGTTGATAAACTCAATGGTTAAGGGTTGAGTTTTTTCACCCACATGCATTTGGTGTTAGGGTTTCATAAAACCTTCTTGGAAACAATTTTCATTTTCTGAACAAAATATCATATGAACTATTTTGTTGATAAGGATTTTGTTGTGGTTAAGGTTTGTTTTTGTAACCACAAGTGTTATGAAAGGCATTTGATTAAAGATTGAAATATCTTCAAAAAACATTGTGAACTTTCTATATTCTTCCATATGGGCCTGTTCGACCATACTCTCCTGATGAATACTGTTGCAGTTGAAAATTGTCAGAGACAGTTGAAGTATTTCAGTTACAAGTTTAAACTGTTTTATGAAAGAAGGAAGGAATTAAGAACGTGTATAAAAAGGCTTGAAATGAAAACATCTGGGGTGGTGTTTATGATATTGTATCTTACATTATCATTAAGACAATACCAGTGTGTTGTAATGCAAAAACTTTTCTGAGTTGATGTGCATAGTTTTGGTTATGTGATTCTTGAGGTCTCCAAATTCAATGAGACAATCAAGAACTGAGCTATAGTGAAATAGAGAAACCCTCTCTATTGCATATTTTTCTGATCTTTAAGAAGTTGTAAGTGATCATGTCAGTGAGCTAATATGATCATTGCCAGTGAGGCTTGTGTTGCTAGTGAGGTAGTGATAAAAGTCAGTGAGACATTCTTTTGTAGCCAGTGAGGCATTTACTGAGTGATTTTTCTACCCCAAGAGGATTTTCCACTCCTGAAACATGTGTCTTATGGTCTCATTTGTTGCATGATTTATTTGTTCATTATACTTGTTTGTTCAGTCCTTTAATGCATAATCTCTTGCATTGATAAATCTTAAATCAACATTTGCTTTTGTTCTTAAAGTTTGAAAATAAAAGTGAATAAAGTGTTTTGTTTTCTACAACACTGATTCACCCCCCCTCTCAATGTTGTCAAGTACTCCAACACAGGATATTAGCAATAGCAAATGAGACGAGGCAAATCACTGAGGCCCCTACTACCGTGAAAAAGGCAGAAGAGTTGGTGTCCCAGGTTAATGGGCATATATTAGATTTGAGTGATGCTAAGGTCAGATGGGATGAAGATTTGGTGCAACTAAAGAAAATCTACAAAGATATTCTCCCTGCAAATCAGTAAGGTATTTGACTTCACTTTTAAATATGCAGATAATACAAACAATTTTGAAGTTTTGCTCACCTGTACATATTTCTATATCATACACCTTTGCCATTGATGTCAAAGGGGGAGAATGAAGCATGTGAAAAAAAAACACAAAGAAAAATAACTGAAAAACAAGGAGAGAAGCATGAAGTTAGGGGGAGCAGTGTGAAAAGAGTAAGGGGAGTAGTATAACAATTTTTAACATCAAGTGTTGCCATCAATGCCAAAGGGGGAGATTGTTGGCAATTTGGATGAGCTTGATGTTTGATGGTGTTGTCATTGAAACAAAGACTTTGGTCGAGCAAAGGAAGACCTAAGGAATTTGGCTAAGTGTTGGAAGAGTTTAGAGATAGCGACAGAAAGACAACATTTTGATTGGCATTGGTCCGCAGTTGAAGATCTGGTCGTTTGGTTCTGGTATGATATTCCTAATCCTTTGATGATTCTATATCCAGAGTTTCATGCCTTGATCATCTCTGGAAGTGTATTTTCAAGTTGCATGAGTTCAACATTGTAGAGAACAAAGGTAATAAGAGTAGGACACATATTTTTTGGTCTGCATTCCTCCGGTGTTGCATATTTTGTCATGTGGTTTTAAGGTTTTATAAACACTTGTATGAAGTCTCTGAAGTCCACCGGAATGATGGTTTTGAGCTACTGCTCTGTGGTTCTAAAGGTAAGCTTGGGGATGTCTAAAGAGTCTTTGATATGAGCTTGAGAAAGTTTTGTGGTCTGTAGCAAAGGTTATGATCTGGTAGTTAGACTGAACCAATGATAGTCTATGTTTGAGGTCGACCTGTTAGTTTGATTTGTATGTGGCAAGTTCTATTGATTGGAACTTTATCCTAAGTGATTCTACAATTGGGGCCGACATATGAGAATGTGTTTCAAATGTAAATTGGGTCTGCAAAGCATTTTGGTGAATGAATTTGGCCGACAAGCTACATGTTGATTAACTACACGCTTCATTTTAGTAGGCCAACCTAATGTGAATAATCTAAGTGTTGCAGATATATATATGAGATTCAATTCGATGTTTGGATGGTTAGATGTGTGAATAAGAATGTGTGCGAGTGTGACATATGAAAGATTTTGATTTTGTGAAGGCAACAAGTGCAAAAGAAGAAAGATCTTGTTCCAATGTAAGAACAGAGTAGTGTAGTAGAGCAGTCAAGATGAAGATTTTTGAGACAGTTTTCTAAGCATCATTGGAACTATAATCATGCATTTGCAGATGCATTTCTAGCAGTTTATTTTGGCAGTGAGCCACCCTTCTATCTTCTTCTTTCTTTTGGCAGTGAGCCTTTTTGCAGTGAGCAATTTGGACAGTGAGTCCTTTTGGGCAGTGAGCCTCTTTGTAATTCAATATTATTACTACATAATATATTGTGAGATAACCCTCACCATGGTTTTTCCCTTTTTGGGTTTTCCACGTAAAAATCCTAGTGTTCATGTGTCATGCCTTGTGGTTGTTCATGCTATGTTAAATTTGCTTTAATGTTGTTGAATAGGCAAATGAATTAATGATTTAATGAGTGTATGGTTTAAGAAAATACTGATTCACCCCCCCCCCTCAGTATTATGAGTGTTCAACAGTATACTTTGGGTGTTTGTTTGATGTAGGGATTGCAAGTGTATTCCATCTACTAGATAAAGTGGTAAAGGAAGTTTAGTCCATTTTGAGCCCTAAATTGAATCAAGGGAGTGGTTAAGAACTAGGGTATACTTTAAGAAATGACCACTAGAAAATTTTATAAAAAACCCTTGTGAATCTACTACAAAGAAACATAATATCCTAGGCGACTTTTTCATATTAGAAATCAAATTTTAGAGTGGATGGAAATATTTTATCCATGTACCAATTTTTTTGCAAATTAGTGACTAAATTTTTTATTAATATTTCACTTTTATAGTGATTTAATGTCTAACTTTTGTATCAATATATAATTATTAAACAAATATGTTGAAATGCCAGGACAATTATATTTAAAATAAAATAGGTCTAGATAAATTGGGGAGATTAGGGCCCAAATTTTTATATACAATAGTGCGATATGTGCCCATCTTAAAGAATTACATTTTCTAACATGAGGCAATTTTGTTTCAAGATTAGGGAAAATCTATCAAATATGGGAAAATTGGACTCTTCTAAAGAGCCTAAAAATAGCCAAATTTGGGGGCTAGAAATGGAAAAATAGCCAAATGGCAACAAATAGCCACTAAAAAAATCCTTATTAAGACCAACAAGAATGGAAACAGAGGATAATGGAGAAGCTAAGTTTTGAAAACTTGAAGAGGATGTCACATGGATTCTTAGCATAGAGGAGAAGGTGGATCAATTAAGAAGCTTGATTTTGGTCCTAATATCCAAGTTAGGAATGTCAAAAGAGAAAATGGAAGGAAGAGAAATAGAAAGAAGAGAGATAGAGCAAGGTGAATCATCTAAGGGAAGATTATTCAAAACAAAGGAAAAGATTGATATTCAACCCTATGATTGTAACCACCACATTCTAAAACCATAGTAAAACCAAAAATTTACCATAGAGTAATTCAACAAGGTAAAAATGAGAAATTTTTTCTTTTATTTAACATATAATCAAGTAACAACAATTACAAGATTCTCTTTACAAAAATACAATAAATCATATTGTCTTTCTCAAGTACAAATATCTGCAATAGATAATCATTTACATAGCCTTTTAAAACACAAGTCACAAAGAATTACTGCATCCAGAAATCTGACATCTTTATCACAAGCCCTGGCATGTTTTCTACTTGGAGAGAGAGAGTATCTTTCCAATGATTTACCTCCATCCACAGCTCGGCGGTCTCGCACAAATCTTCCACATAGGAAGTGGCCCTACCCTTCATGAGGAATATAGACCAAAGGTGACCAGTGGTAATTTGCCTTCCTGAGTACATAGTGTTGTATCCTACACAACTCTATCAATCATACAACCCTAGATACCCTCTAGCTAAGTATGATTTCTGATAGATTGTGCAATCCAGATACAGTGAACCAACAATGCATGTAGAAAACAAATGCATTACTTTGGCCAAAGTTTCAATATAAATAGACATTCATAATGAACATAGTTGTAATGTTCACGCACCCCAACTTGACTTGGATACTGTCGTATTCTTGTAGTTTATCCTCACCCACTATTTTTAACTATATAGTCTTGACAACTTCAATATTTTAGTCTTCCCGACCTAGACAAATTTACAAACACTGCCTATATTCCATAGACTTTATTGATTACCTTTCTTTACGAGTATTCTCATTGCATCATTGCAATGCCCGAGATCCAAAACTTATCAATCCTTAAAGATCTTAAGTCGATTCATTAACAACTAAGATGGTTACCTTTCCCAGATTAAGCATCATCATCTAGGAAATTATTCCTTTCTTACAAGTAAGAATAAATAAACATAGTTAGGGTACTTGCCCTTACATTCACATTCTATGTAATGATCACAATAATTTAATATAAATAATTACCTTATCTAGGTCAACTTAAGGTTTAACTAAAGAGTTTTATCTAACTCCAATCTAGTCTTTCTGACTTAGGTGGATTCACAAGGCAGTGTCATTGCTCCATAGACCTTATGGAATGACTAATTAATCTTGGGTATCTCTTTGCATCTTTGCAATATTTAGATTCATCACTTATCGACAAGTAATAGCTAAGAGAAGTTGTGACCAGAAATACATAATAAACTTTATGTTTGACTAACCATTTAATAGTACCTCTTGCATGCTTGCAAAACCCGAGGCTTATGACTTATACCTCAAGTCAACTTGTAACCAAACAAATAGGTTTCTCTACCTAAGTTTAAACATTATCGACTAATAACAAATCTCTTTTCATTAAGATAAATGAAACATTTATTATTTAGGGTTCTCGACCCTTTAATGTCTACCCCCGTAAAATAACTAAAATGAGTTATAACCATAAAGGTGTCATCAAATAATCTTTAACCCTTCTAGGTTAACTAGGGTTTTATTTAACCCTTGAATAATCCATTATATCAAAATAACCCTATCTCATAACTTCAAGACTAAGGTTTATAAACGACCCATGGTTTAACTATAACGAGATTAAACATAATGTGGTTCTGTAATAGATAATACCCTCTACACGAAGAGTGTGATTACTTTCCACTTACCTATACGTGATGTCATTAACCATCACTACTCATATACTCATATATGATTCCATACAAGGTCATTTCTAGTTTAGACCTAGTCTAATTCCCTCATAAAGTTTACTACAATGTTATTCTCATCAATTTTAATAGCATAGGTAATAAGGATGGTCCTATGGACCTTGCTTCCTCTATCATAATATTCCCAATGATCTATCACTTGATTGTATAAAAGGTGGCTTTCTAAAGCTTATTAAAAATCTAAGTTCTCTTGAGAAGAAATCATTTTTGACATTTATAAACTTAACAAGAAATAGTTTAAACTGCCATTATCCTAACTCAAGGAATTAACCACCTCACTCAAACCAAGAGAATTCCTATCTTAGTTTCCATTGCACTAATATTTGTGAAAGTTTAATGCATGATTAGCTTATAACTAATTACTCGACCTGCCACATGATTATCCTTCCTCCTTATATCAACTGGTCTTTCAATGTATTTGACAACTTTAAAATGACCTCCTACAGGTATAAAGGAAATGTAATGATCAACGAATCATTTCAACGGTAATATATATAATCATTTGTTCACACAGTTACAGAAGTATTTGACTCAGGCAATAATAAACATTATCAAGCATCGACCAGCTAGATACACGATGCTATCAATACTTCTAATGGTTTTTATACAGTTTAAAATAGGCATTTATACAGTTTAAAATAGGCACTACCATCGAATCATTAAAAAGATAACTCACTGGTTATGCATCGATTATCAATAGAATAGATCAAATGGCATAAACGATTTTCCATTCCAAGAATACAAAGGACTATAAGAACGGATGATATTTTGGTATTATCATTACACACAAAGCATATGTGATACCTGGTGGCGGCTCAATAAGATACAGTTGTAGATATATTACTTAGCCGACGCCTATATGAAATTGCCTTCCTTGATTCTTTACTCCGTTCTGGCTATTTTTCCCCCAACTGCTAAACACAACGATCCCCTTATTTTCCATCGCCAATTCCTATAGTCCTTGACTCTTAATGAGTCATGCAAAATAAAGACATCTGTTAGATTCATAAAGAATCACCTATCTTTACTCTTTCCACTCACTCAGTTGGAAACGAATTAGGAGTCGTTGCATACCACTCCCCATTCGATTTCAACTGAAACCATTTTATCAGCAAACATTAACACATGTTTCAGGAAGGCACAAAATGTGGGGAAATCATCAAGTGGAATATTAATACCATGTTTACTCTTTGAAGGAGGTCAACATAAGCATTTAAGCCATCGCTGATCATTAATGATCACTTTAAGTGATCCAATCCATCACTTAAATTAATGAAGGCATTTCAATTTACATGCCCATGGCTACTCACATGAATAAGCATTATTAACTATCATGAGGTATTATCCTCATTCGATGAATAAATATATATATTTTTGTTTATATCAAATATGGCTTACATAACATCGATCCTATTCGGTAGTTATGATTTGATCAATAAGAATAATAGTAATAAAACAAAGGCTTACAGATAATGTGAATGGGTCGAGTTTACCTCCCCCTCACAATCCTTCAGTAAAATCACGTCGACTTGACGAGATCGCCATTTGACGTTAAACGTCGACAATAAAACGCTAAGTGACTTAATAATAATAACACAACCATTTTACGACAATGACATCCTAACTTTTACATTAAACATAAATGGTCATAATTCTTACTCAGATGACATCGTTTACGTTACAAATGACTATGTCGACACACAAAGGCTTGACTAGAATAGATTTGAAAGATATCAACTGCCTGTCAATTGGGTTCAAAAGTAAACTGACAAGACAAGACTTATCTCTTACGACATTGGTTCATGTTTTTGTTAAACACTCATACTCATTTGGCAAATAATCACTCGTAACTCAAGGTCTATATCTCTCCTCGAAAGATACTCTCTCTCTTTTCTCCGAGAGTCCTCTGAAAACTTGTAATCCTGTATCAAACTTGTAATCAACAAATTATAATCAGTGCATCATTATTCAAATAATAAACCAAATCTCATAATGCAATATTAAATCAACAACAATAAAATATTCATTTCAATAATTCCATATATGACATTTAATATAATCTATGTCTTTCCTCGACATTAATCTAAACATCATAATAGATTTACTTATGTCCAAGTAAAAGTAAAAAGTATAGCAAGACAAAAATTGGGGATGTAACAATGATGGAGAAATTAGTGCCAAGAAATTGGACCAATGAGTGTTCCAGATGATGTTGTACTTTAGTCTTCATTAACTATCTCCACACCAATAATTTATTCTACAAGGTTGAAACTTATTGGGCATGCTTTTACATGGTATGAGAGCTTTGCATGCTTCTTGGACGTTCAAAAAGTACCACTAGTATCCAAGTGGGACGACTTCAAAATGTTGTTCAGGGAACAATTCTACTCTATTGTCCATGAAGAAGAGAGTGATGCAATTACATCATTTGAAGTAAGAGCATGGGCTAAGCATGTAGGAATATGCAAATGATTTTAGGAAGAGTTTCATTAGATTGAGAAGGACATTATAGACCATGAGGTGATAACGAAGTATGTGGGAGGATTGTTTGATCACCTACAAAAAGTGTTTCTCATGGCCAACCCCAAAACATAGATGATGTGTCCCCAGGTGCACTACCTTGAGCTAGATAACAAGTGGATCTCTTTTGAAAAGTGTAAGGGTGGTAAGAAGAACCAATATGGTATGGGTAAAAATGATGCTTCTACCATGACAAAAAATGCAAGGTTAAGATCAAATCCCATTGTGGTCATTGTAATAAAGATGGTTATGTGAATGGAAGGTGCTAGAATTTAAATCTAGAGTTAGCACCTTATTGGATGAAGAAGGGAAAAAACAAGAACATTGTCTATGTGGACAAAGGAATAGAGATATATGGTCACTAAGAGATCAATGAGCATCTTTCTTGTGCTATGTTAAGCAAGGGTGTTGTTTTTGTGAGTGGTGAAACTCTAAGTGAAGAGGAGTTCACTAAGTTATTCCTTGTCAATATCCAATCCAAAGGTAAGAAGTTTGATGCATTATTTGATTTTTACTCTCAAGAAAACCTAATTTCTTTAAAGTTAGTTAAGGACTATGAGCTTCATCTAAAAGTGGTAGATCACTCACATTCTTACTCCTTGGGATGGTTGAAGGACAATGTAAATATGAAGGTCACAAAGAAATATAAGCTATGGTTTGGCTTTAGTTTGGATTTTATAAATAAGGCAGTGTTTGATATGGCTCCTTTAGACACTTATGGTGTAATCTTTGGGAGTTAATAGTTGTATGAAAGAGATACAATTTATTTCTAGAGGAAGAACCAATATAGAGTGGTCTTGAAGGGAAAAAAGTACATCTTGAATTCTCATAGCGGTAAATCCAAGATTGCTTTGGCTAGTACCTAAAAAGGAAAACAATTGATTAACGCATGTGAAAGGTTTGTTGTCTTAGAGTGTGAGGATGTAGTTGGTGGGGATGGAAAAGAGCTCCATACATGCAAAGAGTGATAAACAACAAGGTTGTCAAATGAAGATAAACATGTTCATTTCAAGGAAGACAAAGAGCATGATGTCAAGTGGACCCCTCCAGAGGTAAAACATCTATTCCCTTTGAGTTTTGTTGTTATATCACATGGATCAATCATGAGGCAAGTTGGTGTCCATGATTGGTTTGCATATGCTTGAAGAACGAGTTGGCATGGGTGTTTCCAAGCCATTTTAAGATAGGTTCTTGAGTTAGCATGTGGACTCAAGAGTTCTTCTGGTGTTTTTAGTCTTCATAAGTATTTGTTGACCAAACTCCTAGTTGGGGAGGTATGATATGAAAATATGGTCAAACATTCTAGACCATTGGGGTCAAATTGAAGAGCACATCTTAGTACTTAGGTCTAAGAGACTTTGTTCCACAAAACCATTATTTTTTATGCATGGAAGTGTGTAAATTGAATTTGAAAGTAGCAAGGATGGCTTAGAGCATCTTTGTGTCTTTTCAGGTTCAAGATGCAAATGCTAGCATTGAGTAGAAAATGAAGTTTGGTGAATTAATCGCTTGCACACATGTGACGAACTCATTAAATGTCATGGTGGATGACTAATCATCTTGAAAAACAATCAAAACCTAGTGAAGAATGCTTGTTTTCACCAACAAATTCTTGATGAGAAAAAACAATGAACTCATCCTATTACAAGAAATGAGTGGAATTCAAAATGCTTTGGCATTTGATCTTCCCATTTGGCAATTGGTTTATCATTTATACATGTATGGAAGACTCAAGGAAGGTAATTTATGGTTTCTTTATGACTTGTGTGGAGTTATCTCATTAAAAGGTGATTGTAGTTCATTCTTTGACTATTACAGGTGTGTTGTAGCTAGTCTATAATGGTGAGAGTAGTTGTAGTTGTAGTTGTAGTAGAAGCTCCAAAGTTGTATGAGCTCATGGTTTCCATGGTGTCATTGTAAAAATTTATAATTTGCCCTTTTGATAGTGGAATGAGGAGGATTTTCTCTCTAGAGATGGACTTTTTTACCCAAGTCGAGTTTTCTCCAAGGAAAATTGTGGTTTATAATTTATTGTGTGAATTTAATATATTTATTATTTCTACATCTATGAAGATCTTTGTGTTTTTTCTTGATAGACTCTTTTCCTTGTTAAATTAACATTTAATTCAAGTGGTTAAGAGTATGTCTATAGAGAGTGTTCATTTAGTTCTTTTCATTGTATTTTTATTTCTACTAATAGAGTGAGGAGTTTTCTCTCTATTAAGATTACTCATAAATGGATGAAAAAGGTTGGTTTACCTAGAAGAAAAAGGATTACTATGCATAATGTATGCCTTATGGCCAATTAAGGTGGTTATAATGATGATGACAAAGGTGGGATGGGAATAAATGTTGCTTCTTTAGGGATATTTTTGTTGATTTTTAATGATACTAAAGATAAAGAGTGTCTTTTAGGAAGATCTCAGTTTTGTGGCAAGGCATAACTTTACAACCACTTTTGTTTGAAGGATAATATGTATTTCATATGGTAGGATCTAGAGTCTAAATTTGATGGAAGTATGACCATATTTAGTCATTTTTTCCATAAAATACAATCAAAATTTAGAAAGGTTGTATCACATGAAAGGGTAGATTTTAGATAGTGCATCAAAATTTCTATGACCATTCTTTTATATTTACTTATTTGTTTTAAATAAGAACACCTTAATATTTGAGGGAAACTTTGAATAAATAATCATCAAGAAAAATTTGCTTGACAAGTAAGGTCAATTGTCAAATTTAAACCCTAGTAGGAGCCATCTTGATATATTATACATGTGGTACAAACCCCCATGGGGTGCACAATTACATCTAGTTAGCACTATTAATAGTGGCAAGAGAATTAGCCATACAAAACTTCCCCATTACATATTAATAGCTACAGTGATAATACCTATGTATTAGCTTGCATGAGCTTCAATTATGGATCGAGTTGAACCCCCTCTCCACTATTAGAAGACTCCACATCACTCATCATAGAAGAGGACTAGTCGATACTAGGGGAAGGAGCAACACCAATTGCAACCTTGAGGAATTTAATGTCCCATTTAGCTTGATGCTTATAGAGTCTCTTATTTTGTCCAATCGCGGGAATCACAAATGGTATCTAGGGACCCAAAAATGCAACATCATGCATGGACCATGTCCCTTCTCTTGATGTGAACCCCAACCCTGTAACAACACATCCAATATCACTTATAAGCCTCACATCCATTGAGGTCTAATCAATGATTCAACCACCACACGAATAGAGTCCTTTGCCTCCCCTGCTTCCAAAAAGACTACCAAAAATATGGAGACGTGTATTAACTCTATATTTGTGAGTCGTAGCCATGAAGTGGTCACCAAGCATTGTTCTAATTGCATGAAAGCATGATGACTATGTTTTCCTTGAAGACTTTGAATCTCAAATCTCTAATGTCAACCACAAAAAAAAATTGCCTCTTTTTTCCACCAAACTAACTATTGTATCCATCCTGCTAAGACTTAGAATCCAATGAAGAGGAGATGATACTGAATGTAGATAAATGCCCCAAAAAGCTACTAGAAATGTATTAGATCATGATAATCTGGAATACCCACAAAATGGGAATGATGCCTCGAATTCATGGAGGCCTATATAGAGAGGACATTATTAATACATCAATGTGTGCTAAGAGTAGTCTCCACCACCATCGCATGCACATACTTAGCAATATGGTGGTCTTATGATAGATGAAAGGGTGAGGGATAGGTCGAGGGGGTCCCAAGTCCCCTCATAATTATCATTTATACATTGAAGATTTCCATCTATCACATAACTTGCTAGGGAGTCCACATGTTGGTTTATCTCCCTGTAAATATGTTTTATGGTGAAGACCATGTGTTATGGTGAAGACCATGTGAGAGAATCAAGGAAAGACCATCATTGCCTTAAAATGTTATTAATCTTCCAATTGGGGGATCATTTTTTCCTGACTGCATTGACAATTACCATTGAATCTCCTTCTATCTAAACTTGCTTAACTCCAAATTGCTCGTAGATCTATAATCCAAGAAGTAGTGCCTATGCTTTATCTTTGTTATTAGTTCTAGGTGATAATTTCTTGGATGTAGCACCGATCAACTTCCCATTGTGATCCCTAATTATGCATCCAACCCCCAAGGCCCCTGGATTACCCCTAGATACACCATCAAAGTTTAATTTGAATCATCCCTTGAGAGGTGTAGTCCAACTAATTTTTTTTCTCAGATTTGTCAAGGGATTAATCGCACCATCCCCACGAACGAGGGAATATGTATCCTCTCCTTGAAGTTTTATGCAGACCTACAACTATTCCCTAGATAAATATGTGAATTTTAGTTGTTTCCACTAGTGGAAAACTATTTTGTGGTTCATGGATTTGATCATGCTAGTTGCATGCTTTTACTCCATGGTTTGCTTGATTTTATGCTCTATGCTAAATGTCAAAGACTAGAAAGAGACATGTTCTCTCCTAGGTTGATCCCCTTGATAGGACCGCCTTTACAATCACGTTGGAATTGATAAGCAACAACTTGCAAGTGTGCAAAAGTCCTAGATGATAATTCTGAAGTAAATTTTGTTCCTTTTAGTGCACTGATTAAAATGTTCTAATAAATGCTTGTTTTATGCAAATAATAAAATCGATAATTCTTGTGGATGTTCTTGATGTGATAAATGAATGCAAATTGAATGCATTTAAATACAAGTATATAACAATAATCACACAAAATGTGTCCCAAGTCAGCTCAAGATAGAAATAAAATAGATGGGAGTTACCCAAAAGTTGAATTTAAAATTTGAAAATTCAAGGGTCAAATTCACACCTATTGGATTGACCCAAGATAAGATAATGTATAGGAACAGATAATGTATGATCAGATATATGAAAATGTGTGTAAGAAGGATGAGATAAAGTCAAATGCATAGAAATGAGATGTACTAGGAATATGTGAAGAAACAAGGAATGAGCCCAACTTCACATAAAATAACACCAATTATCAATATATAATTACATTAAAACATTCCCTCAAAATAAACCCAAATCTAAAAAATTGATATAAATATGTAGATTTCACCATTATAATATTATATAAACAGATTGTACCTCCCTAAACAAATGCATCCACTACATTCATTGTCTTCTCCTATTGCATATGATGTCTCCAAATAGCATTCATTTCATCTTCTCCTATTTCGTATGATGTCTCCAAATAACATTCATTGTCTTCTCCTATTGCATATGATGTCTCCAAATAACTACATGAAAATAAAAACCCCACAAAATCATAAGCATTATAAGGATTTTAAGGCCATCAAGTGAATAAAAACCCCACAAAATCATAGGCATCATAAGTTTTTTTAGGCCATCAAGTGAATAGAAAACTTAGGCTTTCTCTCATAGAATTTGATTCACTTTCACGTCTAAAAGTTTTTTCTAATAGAACTTTACTAATGATTCTCTAAATTTATCATTTGGCTTTCTAAAAAGAATGTGATTATGTTATTCTAATTTTTCAATTCATTGTCTTCTCCTATTGCATATGATGTCTCCAAATAACATTCATTGTCTTCTCCTATTGCATATGCTGTCTCCAAATAACTACATGAAAAGAAAAACCTCACAAAATCATAAGCATTATAAGGCTTTTAAGGCCATCAAGTGAATAGAAACCCAACAAAATCATAGGCATCATAAGGTGTTTTAGGCCATCAAATGAATAGAAAACTTAGGTTTTCTCTCATACAACTTGATTCTCTCACTTTCGCTTCTAAAAGCTTTTTCTAATAGAACTTCACTAATGATCCTCTAAATTTATCATTTGGATTTCTAAAAAGACTACAATTATTTTATTCTAATTTTTTAATTCATTGTCTTCTCCTATTGCATATGATGTCTCCAAATAACTACATGAAAAGAAAAACCCCACAAAACCATAAGCATTACAAGTGAATAAAAACCCCACAAAATCATAGGCATCATAAGGTTTTTAGGCCATCAAATTAATACAAAACTTAGGCTTTCTCTCATGGAACTTGATTCTCTCACTTTCACTTCTAAAAGATTTTTCTAATAGAACTTTACTAATGGTCCTCTAAATTGATCATTTGGCTTTCTAAAAAGAATACAATAATGTTATTCTAATTTTTAATTCATTGTCTTCTCCTATTACATATGATGTCTCTAAATAACATTCATTGTCTTCTCCTATTGCATATGATGTCTCCAAATAACTACATGAAAAGAAAAACCCCACAAAATCATAAGCATTATAAGGCTTTTACGGCCATCAAGTGAATATAAAACTTAGGCTTTCTCTCATAGAACTTGATTCTCTCACTTTCACTTCTAAAACTTTTTTCTAATAGAACTTTACTAATGATCATCTAAATTTATCATTTGGTTTTCTAAAAAGAAAAATGATTATGTTAATCTAATTTTTCAATTCATTGTCTTCTCCTATTGCATATGATGTCTCCAAATAACATTCATTGTCTTCTCCTATTGCATATGATGTCTCCAAATAACATTCATTGTCTTCTCCTATTACATATGATGTCTCCAAATAACTACATGAAAAGAAAAGCCCCACAAAATCATAAGCATTATAAGGCTTTTACGGCCATCAAGTGAATAAAAACCCCACAAAAGACCATCAAGTGAATAGAAAACTTAGTCTTTCTCTCATAGATTGATTCTCTCACTTTCACTTCTAAAAGTTTTTTCTAATAGAACTTTACTAATGATCCTCTAAATTTATCATTTGGCTTTCTAAAAAGAATATGATTGTGTTATTCTAATTTTTCAATTCATCGTCTTCTCCTATTGTATATGATGTCTCCAAATAACTATATGGAAAGAAAAACCCCACCCACAAAATCATAAGCATTATAAGACTTTAAGGCCATCAAGTGAATAAAAACCCCACAAAATCATAGGCATCACAAGTTTTCTCTGGCTTTCACTTCTAAAAGCTTTTTCTAATAGAACTTTACTAATGATCCTCTAAATTCATCATTTGGCTTTCTAAAAAGAATTATGTAATTCTAATTTTTCAATTCTGTTTAATTATTCTATTACACTGTAATGCTCTAAACTGATTTTCAGCCAACTTCTATTAGATTAGACAGAACCATGCTTCCTGTTCAAAAATATAGACGTATGTAGAAATATCGTTATTTCAATTTAGACAATGTTATTAAAACGCAGGTCAAGATAATTCTCCATGTAAGCTACGTTATAAAAAATGAACAGAATTTAGACCTTCAACACAATACAGTGGAGTGCTTTATACCAAAATGGCCCTTAAAAATTGATCGCCCATTGAGAATAACGTGTGAGAGACAATAGATGCTGGTGCAGCAGGCATCAGCAAGAGGGAAGCCTGTCAATGAATTTTAAAGGATTTACTCCAGATGAAGTTGTTGTTCTGAAGATGCAGATTCTGAACATAAGCCAGAAAAGGGGATATAGGACCTGTTAAGAAATTATAACTGAGGTCCACATTTGGAATTGTGACCTGCCCTTGGGGGACAATAGGACCAGTAAAGGAGTTCCTCTGCAAGAACAGAGATGTTAAAGGTAAGCTAAACAATGCACCTGGTATATTCCCACTAAAATGATTAAAGCTAAGGTCAAGGTAACTCAGCTCTTGTAAGTCTGAAACTCCATCAATGCTACCAGTGAGTAGATTCTTGGCAAGGGAAACATACTGAAGAGAATTAGGCAGAGATGCTGGCAGTGCTCCTGAGAGCCCATTATGCTTAAGATCCAGCCTTCTCAGACTAGACATGAATGTGGGTATTGGTCCCGTGAGCTTATTGTGGCAAAGAATGAGATTTGACAAAGTGGGTAGCTGTCCAATCCCACGGGGAATAGGACCCACAAGCTGATTGAAGCTCAAATCCAGTGTCTGCAACTTTGTCAGTGAAGCCAAGCATGGAGGAATCCTACCAGACAAGAAGTTTTTACTGATACCCACAAACTGCAGCTCCTTCAACTGCCCCATAGTCTCTGGAATAGTTCCCACAACCTGACCAGGAACCAATGTCAGCTCTACAAGAGCCCCAAGGCAGCCCACAGCTCCATCCAGCTTGCCTCTCAGACCAGGTGCCCCAGCAGAAGCATTTCCAAGGTTCAATGCCACAACTCTTTTTGCTTGCCCTTGTGAATCACAACACACTCCAGAAAAACCACATGGATCAGATGTGAAGTCCCATGACTTGAAAAATCCAGAGCCTGGCATGTCATCCAGGCTCTTCCTGATGCCCTGCAGAGCCAAAAAATCCAGTGGGTCTAGCATTGTCTCAGTCCACACCACCTGCTGCAACACTAACATCAGGAACATCATCATCTTCATGTTACCACTCAACCCAATGGTCTGCAATTCCATATCCAAATGAAAAATTAAGCTCTTTCTTTCTCCTTCCCAAGTCAATATCTCAGATAGAAAGTCACTATCTGATATAGAGCTTGATACCCACAATGCAAAACTATGACTTATATATAGATAAAATCTTCTTTATGCTGCAGGTCACTATGTGGGTCTACAATGTTTTACCATGAATATAATCACATAATCTTTGTTGTCTCCTTGCCTTCATTACTGCAGGCCTGTAGATAAAACCAACCCCAAGCTGTCATCTTTTCATTTCTCATGTACGCCATTAATGAGAAGGGATCTTCTCCCATAAGCCAAACCTGATTGACTAGCTGTTCGCCAGTATTTTGTGAGTGGCCCCACATACTTATCTCTCTTACTTTACAGGCTAAACCTAATTGACTAGCTGTTAGCCAGTATTTTGGTGAGCCCAACAACTCATCTCCCAAGGCATTGGAACACTATATTTAGCACTTAATCCGTTGGCTCCCTCTTTTGCCAAACTTCATAGTGAAATGTACACACCCATTAAAGCCAAAACAGTTCTAGAAATCACCAAAAACATATCTAAAATCTGTTGTATCATAGCCTAAGCCCATGCCTCACTTCTCAAAAATGGACGTTACACAAATTTACCGTTAGGCCCTTGCAGTTTTATTTTACTTGCATTTTTTATGCTGTTTGATTGTTCATATGCAGCTTTTGGAGCAAGAAGGTTTTTGTTGTTTTTAGGATGCTTTCAATAATTTTATTTTATGTCACACTTTTTATGCTGTTTTATATTGGCCATATACAGCTTTAGAATTGTGTGGGAAAAATTATTGTTCATATGCAGTTTTTGGATTATGTGGGATAATCATGCAAAGAAGTTTTGTCTTTAGGATATTTTCTGTTGTTTTATTTTATATCATATTTTTTGTGTTGTTGTATTGTTTATATATAGCTTTAAGATTAGGTGGAACAAACGTTTAAAAAGGATTTTTGTCTTTAGGACATTTGTTTTATTTTATGTCATTTTTTATCTTGTTTTATTATTTACATGTAATTTTAGAATTATATAGACTAACATACAAAATATTTTTTGTCCTTAAAACATTTCAACAATTTTATTTTATGTCACATTTTTTATGTTGTTATGTTGTTCATATGTAGCTTTAAGATTATGTGGGGCAAATATGCAAGAAGGATTTTGTCTTTAAGACATTTTACACAAAAATGTTTTACTTTTGAACACTTCCCATATAACTATATTCATATTGAATGAGAAGTTTGAAATTTGAATTTTATATATTAATGTCCTCTAGTACTCAAAATAGGTTAATAAGACTATAAGAAAATATAATTTATCTAGAAGCTTGTAAGAAAATAAAGATAAATCATAATTCACAATGAGCTTGTTGTTTATGCCTAGGAAATGAGGTTGAAAAAAAGAATATGAAGGAGAACAGTGAGACAAAGAGTTACCTTAATGACTCTTAGGAATGCAAACCATGTCCTCTAGTACTAAAAATGGGTTAATGGGACTGAGAAAAATATAGTTTATCTAAAACCCTGTAAGAAAAAGAAACATAAATCATAATTGACAATGAGCTTGTTTGCACTGACGGAATGAAGTTGAAGAAAGGAATCTAAACAAGAACATTGAGACAAAGAGTTGTCTTAATGACCCTTAAGAATGTAGATTCTATGTTGGGTCATCTCTCTAGTGAATAGAGCTACACATCTTTGATCCTCAAAGTGATTAAGATCTCATAGAGAGACATAATTTTCTCTAAAAGGGTACTAAAACCTAACATAGGTCTCATAATACACTATACTCCTAAAACTAAAATGTTCTTCTAATCCTAGTTCATTATTGTAGAGTCTACAAATGCACTGATCTATTGAGATAATGTGCTCTAACTCCATGCAAAGATGATGAAAGCATTCATGCAATTGACCTAAAGGAAATCTCAAACCAAAAGCAAGCCTAGTGTACTTGAGAGGAATAATCGATCCATCTTCTATAGGGATATAGTGTTTCAGTTAGTGTTGTATTTTTGTTGACAATGGTTATGTCAGTTTTGCCCAAGTTCACTTCAAGTAGGTTTTGTAGATCTCATCCCTAATAGCTCTTGGATATATCTTTTCAACATATATATACAAAAATTTACTAAGAGAATTCATAAATGTGTGAAGTCTAGACTTGAAATATTTTTCGTGAGACTTAAATAAAAAATGAACAAATTCGAAATGTCCCATGAAATGTGTGTGATGTTGGGACTTGCATTGGTGAGAAAGTATCTTGACATGGTTTATACGTTTAAAGTGAGACGTGCATGTGGAGGTTTATATACTTAAAATCAATATGGGTATGTGGATAATATGAAAAGCTTTCCAATCATTATAGTTTGTTTTTATTTTGGAAATTTTTAATATCTATTAATGCATTTTTTGTAATCATGGCATTGAGTGCACAAATAGTTTATTTATATTGGTTAAGTGTCAGGTTTGAGGGGCTTCTATAGCACCAAATTTGCATAAGGCATGATCCCAACCTCATCTCCTTTAGTGTCAAAGTCTTTGCACTCAGTAAGACTTGATCCCTAGTTGGTTGTTTGTGAGCCATTTAACTTCACTAATAAATCAAGGGCTATTATAATTTAAAAATATAGCATGGCATACAAGTGGTAATGGGCATATCTAAAGTTAGGGTGCACAAGTAGTGGATTTAATCATGAGTTAGTTGATGAAACTTTACTTGAAACTTCCATAGACTTTCAAATTAGTCTCAAATAATGTTTAGCACAAAAGATAATCAAGTTCTTTAAAAAAATTAAGGATTGATAACTCCTAGACCTTCAATTATTTCAATAGGTTCATCAATGAAATAGTTACATGATAATCCGTTGCTTGAAGTTCTATGAAACATTGCTTGAAGATCTATGAAACATTATAACTATAGTAATTACAAAAGCAAAAAGTATTCTCTCTCTAATGAATGTTTCAGTTTCACTACACTAGTTTACCTTGTAAGTGAATTTTGGCTAGCTAATGCAAGCTATTTTAATCTTGACAACAAAATCAAGTATTCAAACATTTTTTTAAAAAAGAACCTATATACAAGCTCTTCATATTATGAGCCATCCATAAGGAAATGAATAAGATTTGTAAATTGGAATGATTTTTGGGCACAATGCCAAATTTAAATATGTGATCTTATGTTAATCTCAATAATACTCTATTATACCCAATTTTATATCAAAAAGAAAAGTGAATATATCATAGTAGAATCTTCTACATTGTATTCAAATATTTTCAAAACATTTATTAGAATATTATTGTGTTTTATCTACTTTTGGGGTCAACAGAAAAATGAATACAACATAATAGTTAATGGATACTTGTTTTTGTAATTGATACTTATAAAAGCATTCTTAAAAATTGAATCCTTAAAAGCTTTTACAATTAAATAACATGTCACAACTTTGGCACACTAAATGTAACAATCACTGTTTCTATTGAATTTTATAATTACTAAGACTATGCCCAATTTGATCTAGGCTTTGTTAGCATATATTATATTAATCCATTTTGTTGAAGAAAAAAGTACTAATGAGTGTTATACATGCTACAAAGAAGTGTAAAACAACAACACTTCCTACCCATAAGAGGGGTGTGAGATCATGATGAGACTTTGATATTGAAGACGATGTCAACATTTCTAAAGCACAACCAAAGAAAGCAACAATTCAAGTGAAACGTGTCACAGGAAAGAAGAATTCATTGGGCCCTGAAAATGGACCACATGTGATATGGAAGGTACCATGTTTTGGGAATTAAGGTGTCTCAACCTTGGTAATTCCTCGTATTATTTCATTGTATTTATTTATTTATTGCCTATTGTATAATTAGGATGCAAATCCTATGTTGTCATCTTGTGGGAGTTGGCACAATGATGTGTCATCCTACATGGCATATGACCACATGTAAATTTCTCCTCACATGAGGAGATATGCGTCCCACTTAGTGGTAGGAATATTTTGCCATGTGTTGGCATCTTGGAATGTGTGTAAGGGAATATTGACCGAAACAGTCATGACGGATTCCTATGACAAAGTTATGACATGTAAGAGTCAGAAATAAAAGATTCTATGATAGGTGAGGACATGTGTTGAGAAGCATCTTGAAGGAAGACATCTTTGGGCACCCCAAGGTGGGTTATGACATGTTGTAAGAGAATATACTATTTATAGCCTGTGTATGACAGATTCTCTTATAGCTGTAAGTTATGAGAGCTATGACAGATTTTATGACGGTTGTAAGAGTCGTAAGAGCATCTGTCATAGCCCATTTTGGGAATAGGCGACCTCTTTGGGATGGGGTGACTTGACAACTGTCAAGAACATCCTACAGTGTTGGACAAGTGTCCATAGGCATGGGTTTTGGGCCATGAGGCCATGTTGGACGCCCATCTCAATGTGGAGTCTTTTTTGCATTGTATGTTCTTTATAAACAGGTGCTTTGGAGAGGTGATGCATTATGTGATTAACAGGCACTGTTATGCTACCGGATCATCTCCAGATACAAGTGTCAAAGACTCCTACAAGAGCATTGGCTCTGTGACTGTATTGTAGCCTTCATTGTTTACAGAATACATTTGAGCTATGTTTTAGAGTGTGGGGTTTTTCACCCATAAGGGTTTTCCCCACGTATATCTTGTGTCTCTCTTCTTCTATCTTACATTCTTGTGTATGTGTTTGCTACAATATCTCTGTTAGAGGTTAACATAATCTGTAATTGTAAGGATTAAAAAGAATTTGCACTCATCTATCCTCATTAGATTATTGTAGGAAGCATTTTCTACACACCTAGCTTCCTTTTAGTTGGTATCAGAGCCTAGCTAGTTTTGGTTCTAGCTGCTGGGTAGGGGTTTTTTGAGCTAATCTTAGGTTGAGTGGGAGTTTGTGCAGAGTATTCTATATCTTGTTGCAGGAAGGAGATGGCAACCACATCCAGAAGATTAGAGGTGGAGAAATTTAATGGCACTAATTTCGAGTTGTGGAAACTGAAGATGGAAGACCTACTTGTTGATCATGACCTATGGGAAACTATATCCGGTGTAAAACCTACAACAATTTCACAAGATGATTGGGACCTCAAAGATTGAAAGGCTAAGGGTCTCATAAGACTTTGTCTAGCTGACTCTGTCTTGTTGAATGTCCATGAGGAGAAGAGCACGAAAGACCTTTAGAAGAAGCTAGGTGATGTTTATCAGGCCAATTCCTTGGTGAACAAGCTTTTTCTGAAAAAGAAGTTGTTTTCTCTGAAGATGTAAGACGGAGGATCTGTTGCAGACCATATGAATGCTTTCAACATGATCGTTGCATAGTTGACATCTATGTTAGAAACAAGGCAGATAACTGAGAGGGGGGTCTCAAAATTTCCCTTTCTTTTTGTTATCTTAATAATCAGAGTTGCATCAAAACTTGAAAGCATATGTAATCATAAGAACAAAAATAAAATCAACACATATGACACAAGGATTTTTACGTGGAAACCCTGTTAAGGGAAAAACCATGGGGTGACTAACCCAAGATTGTATTCTTTGTTAAAAGAATAAAGGAGTACAAAATGACACTTGCCAATTAGGGCTCACTGCCCGAGCACACTACTCACAAGAGGCACATTGCCCACAGAACTTACATAAGGTAATCAATTGTTTGAACTGATGCGAAGCATCTACAAATGCAAGAGTTCAATTCTGGTTAGGCACAATACACTGATTTGATGCACTTCATTCTTCCTCTATTTTAATATTGTTGCTTTGTCACATACCAGACTTGATTTGCTGCTTTCACACTTATCCCTACTTTTCTTTGCACTTTATTTCATCACTTGTATATTCCACACCTCTACATACTGGAATCCATATGGTATATATATCCGCATCAAGGATTTCATCAACTTTCTAGTCGGCAAGAAGAACACTCAAGATATTTACAAGTTACTGATCTGTCAGCTGGATCCATGCTTGATTTGTGATGCGTATCAAAAGCATAGGCATAGAAGTCATTAATCATGTCATCCAACAATGTATAATTCCCCAAATAGCTTGATCAACACCTTTTACTCATCTGGATTGAAGTCTAATGCTCTGTCGGTCAGTTCTTTCTCTGTCTGTCTGGAACCCAATACTCAGATGCTCATATCTTTTTCATGCTTTATCACCGGAGGCTAAATCTCTGGAATATAGTAGTCATGATACCCCTCTTGACTTATCCAAGTACGCAACTTGCTGAGTTACATCATCTGAGAGATCCGGATTTGATTGTCAGACCTTGTTGCATACTCTGTTCTTGTTCACTGGACCAAAACAATCTTCAATCTAACTTCCGGTATAGGCATACTATGTACTGCAGATGTGTGGGATAGACTTTGTTGCCATCAATGACAACACTCATGAAGCCACATAGTGTCTCTTTCCAACAATCTCCCCCTTTGGAATTGATAGCAACACTTAGTAAAAAATGGCTAAGTGTCGCAGTAACTCCCCCTTGGCTGATGCTCTGTCTTTTGCACTATTTTACCAAAGCTCCCCCTTAGCTACATTCCATATTTTTCACTACTCATCACTCCCCCTTTGACATCAATGACAAAGGGCAGAATCTGCATACCAAAATTTTGCAAAAATTAACCTATACATGGCTGCATAAGTATATATATATATATGTTATACTTACATATACTTAAGTATATCCACAAAAGTGGCCTTCAACTGTACAAATTCTGTGGCCTAGCTCTGCTTCATCCTGTCCAAAATGGAGATGTGACCACTCAACAAAAATGCATATGCTTCTGCCCTTCTTAAATCTACCGAATCACTGGTTTGGGCTGTGGTTTGAGCATCTGTCAAGGCCTCATGCATTGCCTCTAACTTAGGGATAATTATCCCTCTGAGTTCACTCATTCTGTTTATTATATCCTTCTTTTCTTTATTCAACCTCTTTATTTCATTTATGATGACAATGGCCTAGAATTCTTGATTCATTAAAGAGGTAGTAAGGGGATCAAAATTCTAAGATAAACTTGACAGTTTACCTTCTTGTTCTTTCACCTTATTTTCAATATCCTCTGTCACTTTGGGCTAAGATAGAAAAAATTTGTACATGTCCCCACCATCTTTAAGAGCATTTTCAAGGCTCTTTATTCCAATGTTTAGGGTCCTCCTATCATTAGCAATGAGTCCCTATACTTCAGTGAATCTTTTTCCCATAAACTCCTTCCAGACCTTTGCTTCTGCTAATTTTTCTAGAGATTCAAAGTGAGTGCTAACAGAATTTACCAAAGATTTCAGGTTGCCGGATGGTGAGGCCGAAGGATCCTTTTGGAATGATGGCATGATCTTCTCCAGCATCCCAGATGTAATCTCCAATAGTTCACAATCTTCCATGTGAGATTTCAGGAGTTTTTCTTTTGCTTTGGCTTGAGCAAAAGATGTTATTTTCATTGTCTGAACTGGAGAGAGAGAGTCAAAATTTAGTGGCCCTTGAAATAGCTCAGGTTCATCTATCTTCATCATTTCTTTGTTTAAGAAGTTCTTCACTGCCTTTGCAGTGTCTCTTTCCGGTGAACGAGTCTTCTTTGGGATATCAGAACAATCATCATTTATCTTTCTGCTTGTTCTTCTTCTTTTCCCTTAACCTCTTCTTCTTGAGTCACCTTCTCTTCTCTTCTATCTTCTCCTTCAGCTTCAGAGTGTGGAATGTCTGCAGTGGGATCCAGAGGAGAGATGTCACCAGAGTTTGTTGCTTCATGAACTTCCTCTTCTGGAACAGAGGAATCCAAGTCCTTAGACTTCTCTTTATCTATCTCTTTTGATCCTTCTACATCAGAAGATTCTTCATTGGTTACATGTAATCCTTCAACATCCATGGTAGAAGGTTCTTCAACTGATTCCTCTATAATAGGAAGATTGAATATTTTCAAAGCATTCCAGAGGGTATCTTTTGTCTCACTTGCTACTTGGTTAGTTTCTCCAAGCATAAGTTTATTCATTCTTGCCTTACTCCGGAACTCATCCTTACAATCCTTAAAAATCATGTCCATTTGTTTTGGAGTGATAGAAGGATAAAGCTAAATCATTATTTGTTCCCGAATCTCTAGGTCTTTTGCCTTTGCATTCTCTTTTCTCAGTTCAAGTACCTTTTCTAGACTCTTGGGAATTAATGATATAATTTCAATAAAAGCTTTATTGTAAATATTCAGGTACCTGACAGTAGCTTCTTCCAAAATCCTCTTGTCAATATCACTGTATTCATCATAGAACTCTGTTACTGGTTGCAGGTTCCCATCCATAGTAACTACCTTGATGATGTCATCAATGGAAAGAGTGGGCTTTTCAACAAATTCTTCTACCTTTTCTTCCTTATTTTTACTAGCAGAGAATTCCCTGGATGTTTTCTTCTTCTTCATTTTCTTGATTTCCTCATCAGATTCTATTTCTTCATCATCTTTAAGACTCGTGCATGACCTTGTGGCTTTGGTCTTCATCCTCTTTTCTTCTTTTCTGGATGTCTTGACTTTTGGTTTGGTGGTCCTTGAGCTTTTAGGAGTAACAGGTGCAAAGCTCTTGGAAGATCTAGTCCGGGAGGAGGCTTGTACCGGAACATCTCCTTTCTTTGCTTCTTGTTTCTCTTTCTCAGCCTTCTTGATTTTCTCTCTGTTTGCATCTACTGCCTCTTTTGATAGGCCAAATCTTTTGGCAATTTCCTCAACTTCCCTTCTTACTTTCCTCTTTATCTTCAGTTGTCTTAACTCAACATGTATTTTTACACTTAGTTCTTGAAAGGTGCCAAACCTTTCTGCCTTAGGGTCCTTAGGCTAGCTCAACAGGTGTTGAATATGTAGTTCCAAGATTTTTCCATCGACCTCATATCCCATAGGCATTATCCACACAGTTCTGGGCTCAACTGCCTCCATTAGGCATTGATTAGTGTCAACCATGAAGCACACTGTGTCCTTGTATTTCTCAACTATGGATTGAGGTATCCTCTCTCTGGCTTGCATCATGCTTTGGAAGTTCTTAAAATAACCCCAGAGAGCTATGTTCTGAGCTTTAGCATCACCAAGTCCATACATATAATCTCTAATTTGGATTGCAACCAGTTTATCATTTTGCCAAATCCAACCATTAGATCCGGGTAGCTCATTCATATATTAGAAGACTAGACATAGTATTAGACAACCATATTTGAAGGAATTCTTCTTATCCTTTTTGATCTTCTGTAGGTTTTCTAACAGTTGATTTAGGAGAAGTTCACACAGGTCATAATCTGCATCTTCCTTCAACATCTGATATGCTGCATAGATTGCTATCCCAGGCACATAATTCTCCCTGCTAGAATGATAGATCTTTTATCTGATTATCATTGAGGCAAACTTGGCATCCGGATCTGTGATGTCATCTATGGTCATTGCTCTTTTATCAAATTTAGATCCAGTGGCTTCAGTTACTGTCTGGTTCTCAACAGATTTAAGTGCAGGTAACCCACCGAATGAGTGCAGTCTAGTTACTGCCCTGATGGCATCTTTAGTTATTTTGAAGGGCCTCATTAACCACATGAAATTATCATGTATCTTTCTTAGGACATACCGGACCAATCATCTTCTGTAAAACATGGAAAGTGTATGCAATGTCTGAAGTGTTTATCCCGGAGGGCCTTGAATTCAGGTTTGAGTTCAAAACTCTCATCTATTAGCTGTTTGTGATAGATGTCCATCAATTTTGAGTCTCCAAATTCCTCAATGTTGGCATGGATATAGACCCTAACATCTTCTACATGCAATACCCCATGTGGAATGCTAGAAAATGTGCCTAAAGGATCAACTTCTAGAGATTTATATGGATGTTTCTTGAATTTAGGACGCGGCCTATCAGTGATCTTGACAACCATTGGAGTAGCCATTTTGCAAGAGATTCAAAGAGAGATTTTCAGAATGGAAGTACCTTTTCACGCTTTAGGCTTTGAAATAGGAGCCAGAATAGGTTGCTGGTTGAATTCGATTTTCCAGTTGATCTTTGAGTGAATTGTAGAAACTTCATTGCAGAGCTCTTCTTTTCTTCTTCGCAAATGCAAGTGTGCAAATGATGAGTGAAGGAACCCTTTTATCCTTGCGCAAACCCTAATTTTATTTTGTAATAAATGCACAACTTAAGTTATCCGGTTGCCCTGTTTTGAGAGAGATCTTTGTTGGTGCCTACATCATTTATCAGGTTCTAGGTTATTAGCTTGCAGGCACCTTCCCAGGATTTCATGAAATTTCTAAGTCTTGGACCCTCTCAGTGTTTTCAGCATCATCATAATATTTTGAAGGAGGGGGTCATCGTCATCATCATCATGTTTCCATGCATCCACCTGATGTTTCTTGCGAGGGTCTTTTCTCCTCATGTCTAGATATCCTGTGGGGGTCATCATGCATTTGCCAACCCGACCTTTGCCGCGGGGTGATATTTTAACATCGGGTGATCTTAATCAAGATCATCTTGATGTTGGTGTTGAGAATTTGCTAAGTATGACCCGATGTCCCAAGGTCATCATATTTGAACATCGGGTGATCTTCGTTAACATCACCCCGATGTTAGTTTATCACCTTATGTTTTAACTTCCCCGATGTTGCTGACATCATGATCTTGTAGAGGTGATATTTTCTTATCAGCAGCATGATTTTCAATTGTCGGGGTGATATTCTGAATATCAGGTTATCTTATGAATATCACCCTAGTCCTGAATGTGACGATGACGTCATCAGGATTTTCATTGTCGGGGCGATATGTCTTTCAGCTTCATCATTTTCTAAGGATGGGGTGATATTTCCAAATATCAGGTATGTTCTAACATCACCTCGATGTTTCATGGAGCTACAATGCTACCCAATATTCTTGCGGGGGGTGATATTTCAAACATCCGGTGATCTTCCAAATATCACCCTGCCCCAATATGATGATGATGTCACCCCAATCTTTCGAAGGGGTCATTTTCTAAGTTGTTCAATCCGACCTGATATTTCTTGAGTTGAAGAGGTCATCATCATCATCCAGTCTCCAATGTACCCTCATATTTCTGTGTCAGGGTGATATTCTGAATATCGGGTCATCTTCCGAATATCACCGTTGTTCTAAACATGACGATGACATCATCATGAAGTTCATATATTAGGGTGATATCTTTTATCTGGGTGACGTCAGCAGGATTTTTGAGCATCTGAAGGGTGCATGCAGTAGAAGACATCGGCCAGACATTTGGTATTGGCAAGGCAGGAGGATCTTTCTCCGACGCATCAGGTTGTGCCGATGAAGGTGATTATCATGCGGCTGATATTGCAATATGATGCTGACGTCAAGGTGATATTTTGAGCAACAGGATATCATGCAAGGGATGATAATGATGAAGGTTTATGCTAGGTACCGTCAAGAGCAAAATCACCGACATTATAAATGTTAACGGCCCAGTATATAAAGTAATGAGGAGATTGCCGCGGGGTGCATGTGGGATAATTAGTTCCCACATAATTTTGAAATATCAGGATGATATATCTTGGCGGGAAAGTTTTAGGAGCGCACAGTTAACTGTTTTTCCCAAGGCTGCGAGTAGGTGGACATTAATGGCAAATGTTACAGGGTATGGGCGATGGTGTGGATGGATTTAGTACCCAACTGAGGATGTACATCCACAGGTGGTGGCGCAAGGCTCGAGATCTCTCCCTGTCTCCTCTCCCACCTACTGCATTGAATGTTTGAGCGCCATTTTCTCAATGAGATGTATCTGGCAAATTTTCACTTTTGCCATGTAATTAATGTTGAGGGCCTTCCTGCTATATATAGCAAGTTGTGTTGCTCATTAGATGTTGTTGAAAACTGGACATATCTGGCTCTATAATAAGATACAACTAGTTGTGGTTGCTCTGTGCAGGTGATCTTGTGAGTTTATGTATCTCCTGTTGTATGCCTCATGCATGAATCTACTGATTTCATGATTGGTTTTATATGAGTAATGTTGTATTTGCATGTGTTTTGTTAATTCTGTCTCTAGTATTGCATGTGTCCTTCTTCTGAATCTAGATATCTAAGGGGTGTCTGGTGTTCTAGAATATAGAATTCCTGTATTGAATGCTTGATCTTTCAACTTCTGCTTAAGGGGTAGATTAAAGTGTTTTCAGATTAAGTGTTGGGAAGAATATACTGCAATAGGGATGCCATAAGTAGAGATAACTTAACAATCTGTATTGGGAGGTATCTATAAGGCAGATATCACACAAATCCCCTTGAAATCCAGTTTTATTGTGTTCATGCTGATCATTCACAGGTGCATGTCTACCGACTCCAAGCCCTGGATAGGCACCAATCTAGCTTTGTGTTGAGGTTATACACCAGGTCCAGGTTTGCATCCAAACATAAAATCAAATTCAAACTTCCAAAACAACCATTAGGACATTAGAAGTAGTTTAGGACCAAGATCCTGTGATTCACAATTGGACATAAGCCCAAAGCTAGCCCCTTTGCACTTATCCCACAGTTTTGGTCTTCATACAAGAGGATTTATCTGCTTTGTGTCAACATCCCAAGCCAACCCACAAGCATATTCTCATGGGTGTTGAATAGGGAATACCCCCTAGGTTTTTCAGAGCCTAAAGAAGAAGAGGAGATAAAAATAGAGTCTATCTCCTACACTGTTGGCCCCTGGCCTAGAGATCTTGTTGATCACTGATGGCTACCTTGTAGGGAAATCTGGGAATGAGCATCCTGTCAGGGAAAAAACCAACAAAAATTGGTGACTCTACTGGGGAATCATGTAGTAAAGAAATTGTCTTTTCATCCTTGGTAAAATAATTCCTAGTTATAGGTGGCGACTCCGAAGCAATCTCCCAAACCGGTAAAGTAACAATTTGTATGCAAGGGAGAAGATTCCTGCATAATCCTTTATTTGAAGAGTTACCAGTAGAAAGAAGGATGATGTATAGAAGAAAAGGAACCATCTCAGTTAGTCATGAGGGTTCCCCCAGGAATAATGATGATATTCAGGATAACCCTAGACTTTCAGGGCAGTATGTGCCTTATTTTTCAAATGCAGAAGCTGACATTCAAGGTGCATATGAAAGACAACAGGGTGCTAGTCTAAAAATAAGGTCAGAAGTGTTCCAAGAATGCCCTTTCTTGGATCCCAGTGATAGATTTGAAGAAGTAGAATCCCCAAGGGATGATGAAGATGATGATCAGAATGGTATGAGACCATCTAACTCCATGCCTAAAGAAGAATAGTTAGCTGAAGAGATCAAAAGCCTAAGAGCAGAAATATAATATTTACAAGCAATGAAAGTCAGAGATGACATGAGACAGAAAGTGCAAGCTTTAAGGATTGCTCAGAATGATTCAGTCCCTACCCTTGAAAATGCAAATATGCAGAGAAACTAGTGCAGAGGTGAGGTACAACATCAACATAATGATCAAAGACAGAATGTAAATGATGCCAGAATACCATTGAATAATGTAAGAAATCAAAATGTAAACATAAATATCAATGCCAATCAGTTTGATAGACAACACATGCAGCTGGATAGATTTAGACAGTTGGTTTTTGATGGTATCCTTGGTTATCCTAACCCCATTGACAAGCATGTAAGGCTTCAAGTGCCAAAGTTTCTAGGAAATAACACTGTGTCAGGGGAGGATCATTTAAAAGCTTTTCAAAATGTCATGGACAACTTTGAGGTTGAGCATGAGGATGTCTTTATGAAGTCATTTATGCAGTCTTTCGTAGATGAGGCTAGAGAATGGTACAAAAATCTGCCTGATCAGAGCATTTCATCATGGGATGATTTCAAAAGGATGTTTAAGGAGCAATATGGTGACAAAACTGACCCTAGCTTTTTTGTAAATGAGTCCACTAGTATCACTAAAGGGTCAAATGAGTAGGTTGCAGATTTTAATGCAAGATTTACTAAAGTGTTGAACAAATTGCCACATCACATGAGGCCAAATGAACCAATGTGCATAATATTATATATTAATGCTTTTGATGCCAAAATAGCATATGGGTTAAGAGATAAAGGTCCTGCTACTCTCAAGGATGCTTTCAAGATAGCAATAAATATTGAGAATAACAGGAAAGCATCAAGCAAGACAAATAGGAGGGATGATGTGAGAATTCTACAGAATCCAAACAAGCCTCAAAACACTCAATGTAGTACATCTGCCCCTGAAGACAAAATTGATAAACTGACAAATGTTGTTAAGGACCTAAGCTATAGACTGGCTAGAAGTGAAAAAGGGATAGGTCCTGATAGGCAAGTTTACCAAAGGCAAGAAAAAAGGCCATCATTGCATGATATGCCATATAATACCAATTGGCATAATGGTAAACCTATATTTCCACATAACAACACAAATCAGAGAGCTCCACACACCAGAGAAACTCCTGATCCTTTGAAGAAAACTGTAAATATTGCTGATGATACTCCATGGTGCATAAGCTGTCAGATGCCACATTCACAGTCATAATGCATGATTGCTTAGTCTTTGTATGATAATGTTGTGTCCTGAAATGAGTGCAATGAGCCACATTATGTATAGGATGATGATGTTAATATGCTGTCCATAAGTAGGGAACATCATTCTCATGACGAAGATGAGAGTATAGATGTTAGGACTCAGGCCTGTCAGCAAGTTTTTTATGATGAAGATAATGAAGATAACTGTGTATGCTCAGGACTCACACAATTTTTTGAGTAACCTAAGGAGACCTTCTGATGAAGAGATTAGAGCACTCACAGCTGCAGCAGTGGCCCAAGTCAGGAGCAACTATAACCTCAGAGGTAAAGCTCAGGTAAGTAACTCGTATCATCCAGAAGGCATTTTTGCAAGTCAGCCAATGCATGATCATAGAGGGGCTGAAACATATAAGAAACAATGGAACAACAATAAGCAAAATTTTAAGCAAAAAATAGGTCATGAATCTCAAGGACCAGAAAATAGAATCCCCCAAGTTGAGGATCAAAGCAAAAGTTCCCAAAACAAGAATGATGATCAGGGAGCTATGAAGATTAAAGCTGGCTCATCTCAAGACAAAAACAAAGCCACAACACAAGCTACAACTGTGGTACAAAATTATGCTCCCTTTGATATAACTCAAGTCCTCTCTCAGGTAAAGGTTTCTGTCCCATTGATGGAACTTATGAAGGTTGAAGAAATCAAGAATAAGACAGTATCCCTAATTTCAGGAGTAGCTTGTCAAGCTAAGCAAAATGATGAGATTCAAGGTAAGAAGCATGCTTTATGCAATGAAGAAGATGAAGTCCCTGAGGTGTATTTAGGGGTGACCATGACAAAGTTCCCTTCACAAGTGGAGCCATTTTATGTATCCCTGGTTATAAATGGAAAAGTAATTAGAAATTGTATGCTTGATTCTGGAGCATCCACAAATATCATGCCTTTAGCTATCATGCAGCAAGCTGGATTGAAAATAGACAAGGCATGTGGAAAATGTTATGCTATGGATGCCAGAGAGGTACCTATTATTGGAATCATAAAGGATGTAGATTTTAGACTGGCAGCATATCCAGAGAGGACTACAAAATGAATATAATAGTGGTTGACATCAAGCCACAGTATGGTATGCTGTTGTCAAGAAGGTGGGTAGCACTCATTGGTGGGAGTATGCAACTGGACCTGTCATATGCCATGATTCCTATGAATGGCAAGGATGTCAAACTGGTTAGAGAAGAAAGATCATCAGATACAGTGGAGGACCAAGAATCAGAGGAGCATGTATGCTTTGTGAACACCGACTGTGCTAACTTTAGGGTTGTCTCAGATGATAAAAAGGATAAAGAAAAAAATATTTGCATTCAAGAGCTGGACTAGCAGGGTCTATGGACCATGTATTTTGATGGAGCTTGTGCAAAGGAAGGCTCTGGAGCTGGAGTTGTATTCCTGTCTCCAACTGGTAAGCTCCTAAAATTCTCCTTCTTGCTAAGATTTGCTTGTACAAACAACATTGCAGAGTATGAAGCCTTACTCTTAGGTTTAAATCTAGCTCTCAAACATGGAATTAAGATGCTGAGAGTATTTGGGGATTCTGAGTTAATTGTGTCCCAAGTTAGAGATAGGTATGCCTCAAAGAACAAAAGATTAAAACAATACAAGCATGCTGTCTGGGATACAATTGAATTATTTGATGCATTTTCAATAGGCTGGGTAGAGAGATCAAAAAATGTCATGGTTGATTTCTTAGCCAATGTAGCAATAAGACCAGATGATATCACTCTATCAGGTGTTACAAATGTTGAAGTTAAAATCAGACCTGCAGTACCAGAGAACATATGCAGTTGGCAAGTGTTTGATGATGACAAGGACTTGTTAAGATTTTTGCACTGCATAGATGAATTTGAGAACCAAGAAATTGATTTTCAAAATTTTGTAGAAATTGTAGATGGAAAAGAAACTCTTATGGGGAAAGAAGTAATTCAGTTGAAGACTAACAAAATCCCTAGAGGGTTAGTAGCTTTGGAAAGAGCTTTTGACAATAGAGACCAATTGGTCACAAAGACATCTCCCACAAATAAAGATGACTTAGAGGAGATAAATTTGGGGACATCTCAGGCCCCCAAGAAGGTATACATTGGCAAACAGCTCAAACCACACATTAGGAGCATGCTGATTGCATTACTAAAAAAGTATAAGCATGTTTTTGCCTGGTCATATGAAGACCTCAAAGCTTATAGAGAAGACTTATTCCAGCATGAGATCCCATTGAAGCCTAGAGCTAAGCCATTTAGACAAAAGCAAAGGCCTATTAATCCTACCTTAGCTCCAAAAATGCAAGAAGAACTCAAAAAGCTCAGGGAGGCTGGAATAATTGTGCCAATTAGACATTCAACCTGGGTGTCTAACCTTGTCCCAGTCAGAAAAAAGAATCGTGATATTAGGCTTTGTGTTGACTTTAGAAATTTGAATGTATCCTCCTTAAAGGATAATTACCCATTGCCGAATATGGAAGCTATGTTGTAGAAAGTGACTGGTTGTGAACTCCTATCCATGATGGATGGATTCTCATGTTACAATCAGGTGAAGGTAAAGGAATCAGAACAATTTAAGACTGTTTTCACCACTCCATGGGGAACATATGTATATGTTAGAATGCCATTTGGACTGACAAATGCAGGTGCTACATTTCAAAGAGCAATGGATGTTGCTTTTGCAGGATTGATTGATTCAATTTTGGTTATTTATCAAGATGATCTGACTGCCTATTCAAAGAAAGAAGAGCAGCATTGTATGCACTTGGAGCAGATTTTCATAAGAGCACTAGGGTATGGCATTTCTTTAAATCCAAAGAAGTGTGCTTTTGGGGTAGTAGAAGGGAAACTCCTGGGGCACATTATTTCCAAGGATGGAGTTAGGATTGATCTTGAAAGAGTAGCTGCAATTGACAGAATCCAGATACCAAAAACAGTGAAAGGAGTTCAGTCTTTCTTTGGATAGATCAATTTTGTTAGAAGATTTGTTCCCAACTTTGCATAAAACACAAGGAACATTTCTAAAATGCTGAAGAAGGGTGAGACTGTCAATTGGGAAGGTGAAGCAAGCAGATCTTTTCAAGACATCAAGGAAGCAATCAAGATGGCTCCTATGCTAAAATCTCCTGATTTTTCTAAGCCATTTCAGTTATTTTCATTTGCTTCTTTCCATACTGTTGCTGCATGTTTACTACAGAAAAATGATGACGATTTTGAGTAGCCCATTGCTTTCTTCAGTATGACCTTGCAGGCTTCTGAGTTGAAGTATGACATCATGGAGAAACAGGCATATGCACTAGTCAGAGCAGTCAAGAGTTTCAGGCCATATCTAGTAGGATCCCAGATAGTTGCATATGTGCCTCATGCAGTAGTCAAAGATATTTTCACTCAACAGGAGGTAGCAGGAAGGAGGTACAGATGGATAAATAAATTGCAAGAGTTCAACATAGAGATACAAATTACCAAGTTGGTAAGGGGACAAGGGTTAGCCAAGATGATGGCACAGTCAAACTTGGAAGCATGCCAAGTCAATGCAGTCTAGAATGAGAATGTCAATGTATCAAAATTTGAATGGTATAAGGACATCATATATTACTTGCAAAATCTAAATTGTCCTTCCCATTTCAGTGACAGTCAAAAGAGGACTTTGAAACTACATGCAATCAGGTATGTTATTGTTTAGGGTGAGCTGTACTGGAAGAACCCTGATGATGTGCTGCTAAAATGTGTGGATGAAGATGAAGCTAACAATATTTTGAATGACATGCATAAAGGATTGTGTGGTGGACATTATACTGCCCAAACAACATCTCATAAAATCCTCAAGGCAGGATATTGGTGGCCCCCTCTCTTTTCAAATGCACAAAGGCTGGTAAGGAAATGTGATCCTTGCCAAAGGTTCTCAGGAAAGTTAAGATATGAAGGTGCATTGCCCCTTAGAACTGTAACTATGGATGCTCCATTTCAGCATGGGGAATTGATTTTATAGGGGAGATTGTAGAAAAGTCAAGTGGGGGACATAGTTGGATTTTGGTGGCTACTGACTACTTCACCAAATGGATTGAGGCTATTCCAACTAAAAGAGCTACAAGTAAGATAGTGATGGATTTTATCCTAGAGAATATCATCATCAGCTTTGGAGTACCATTCAAGATAGTCATAGATAATGCTATGTGCTTCAGATCTGGTGAATTTGTTGATTTTTGCAACAAGTATGGGATAAATTTATCATATGCATCACCATACCACCCACAAGGAAATGGTTAGGAAGAGTCAAGCAATAAAAGCCTCATGAAAATCATCAAGAAGATAGTGGATAAGAACAAGAGAGCTTGGGATTCAAAGTTAAAGTTGGCATTATGGGTTGATAGGGTGACAATGAAAAAAGCTATTGGAAGGTCACCTTTTGAACTGGTGTATGGTGCATCAGCCAGGCTGCCTATAAACAATCTCCTACTGGTTTACAAATTTATCCAAGAGAATGATGAGGAGATTGAAGATTCCATGACAGAAAGAATAAACTAGCTGGTTGCACTGGATGAAAGCAGAAGGAAGGCCCACCAAGTCAATCTCAAGAAACAACAAAATGTGAAGTATCTGTTTGACAGGAGAACTGTAGAGAGGAAGTTTTAGATAAATGATTGGGTGCTCATCTAGAATGCAAGAAGTCAGGATAAGGGCAAACATGGTAAGTTTGAACCCTTATGGATGGGCCCATATCAGGTTTGCAACACTCATGGGGAGGATTCTTATATCCTCCAGGCCCTAGATGGTGAGATGCTGGAATTGCCTATGCACGGTCAATTCCTCAAATTTTATTTTGCATAAGTGATTTCCCTCTGTGCACATTTGTAAAAGTATGTGTATATTGTAAATATCTTATACAGTTGGTACTTTTTTTTTTTTGGTGTTTTGTCTGGTCTGCCCGGAGGTCTAGTTCTCGTTGTAGCCTTGTGCCTGCACATCCCCAATCGAAGCCACTGTTGGTGCCTGCATCATTTATCAGGTTCCAGGTTATTAGCTTGCAGGCACCTTCCCAGGATTTCATGAAATTTCTAAGTCTTGGACCCTCTTAGTGTTTTCGGCATCATCATGATATTTTGAAGGAGGGGGTCATCGTTATCATCATCATGTTTCCATGCATCCACCTAATGTTTCTTGTGAGGGTCTTTTCTTCTCATGTCCGGATATCCTGTGGGGGTCATCATGCATTTGCCGACCCGACCTTTGCTGCGGGGTGATATTTTAACATCAGGTGATCTTAATCAAGATCATCCTGATGTTGGTGTCAAAAATTTGCTAAGTATGACCCGATGTCCCAAGGTCATCATATTTGAACATCGGGTGATCTTCGTTAACATCACCCCGATGTTAGTTTATCACCTTATGTTTTAACTTCCCCAATGTTGCTAACGTCATGATCTTGTAGAGGTGATATTTTCTTATCAGCAGCATGATTTTCAATTGTCGGGGTGATATTTCGAATATCAGGTTATCTTATGAATATCACCCTAGTCCTGAATGTGATGGTGACGTCATCGGGATTTTCATTGTCGGGGTGATATGTCTTTCAGCTTCATCATTTTCTAAGGACGGGGTGATATTTCCAAATATCAGGTATGTTCTAACATCACCCCGATGTTTCATGGAGCTACAATGCTACCCGATATTCTTGCGGGGGGTGATATTTCAAACATCCAGTGATCTTCCAAATATCACCCTGCCCCAATATGATGATGATGTCACCCTGATCTTTCGAAGTGGTCATTTTCTAAGTTGTTCAATCCGACCTGATATTTCTTGAGTTGAAGAGGTCATCATCATCATCCAGTCTACAGTGCACCCTCATATTTATGTGTCGAGGTGATATTCTGAATATCGGGTCATCTTCTGAATATCACCCTTGTTCTAAACATGACGATGACATCATCAGGACATTCATATATCAGGGTGATATCTTTTATCTGGGTAACGTCAACAGGATTTTTGAGCATCCGAAGGGTGCATGCAGTAGAAGACATCGGCCAGACATTTGGTATTGACAAGGCAGGAGGATCTTTCTCCGACGCATCAGGTTGTACCGATGAAGGCGATTATCATGCGGCTAATATTGCAATATGATGCTGACGTCAGGGTGATATTTTGAGCAACAGGATATCATGCAAGGGATGATGATGATGAAGGTTTATGCTAGGTGCCGTCGACAGCAAAATCACAGACATTATATATGTTAACGACCCAGTATATAAAGTAATGAGGAGATTGCTGCGGGGTGCATGTGGGATAATTAGTTCCCACATAATTTTGAAATATCAAGATGATATATCTTGGCGGGAAAGTTTCAGGAGCGCACAGTTAACTATTTTTCCCAAGGCTGCGAGTAGATGGACATTAATGGCGGATGTTACAGGGTATGGGTGATGGTGTGGATGGATTTAGTACCCGACTGAGGATGTACATCCACGAGCGGTAGCACAAGGCTCGAGATCTCTCCCTATCTCCTCTCCCACCTACTGCATTGAATGTTTGAGCGCCATTTTCTCAATGAGATGTATCTGGCGAATTTTCACTTTTGCCATGTAATTAATGCTGAGGACCTTCCTGCTATATATAGCAGGTTGTGTTGCTCATTAGAGGTTGTTGAAAACTGGACATATCTGGCTCTGTAATAAGATACAACTAGTTGTGGTTGCTCTGTGCAGGTGATCTTGTGAGTTTATGTATCTCCTGTTGTATGCCTCATGCATGAATCTACTAATTTCATGATTGGTTTTATATGAGTAATGCTGTATTTGCATGTGTTTTGTTAATTCTGTCTCTAGTATTGCATGTGTCCTTCTTTTGAATCTAGATATCTAAGGGGTGTCTGGTGTTCTAGAATATAGAATTCCTGTATTGAATGCTTGATCTTTCAACTTCTACTCAAGTGGTAGATTAAAGTGTTTTTAGATTAAGTGTTGGGAAGAATATACTGCAATAGGGATGCTATAAGTAGAGATAACTTAACACTCTGTATTGGGAGGTATCTGTAAGGCAGATATCACACAAATCCCCTTGAAATCTAGTTTTATTATGTTCATGCTGATCATTCACAGGTGTATGTCTACCGACTCCAAGCCCTGGATAGGCACCAATCTAGCTCTATGTTGAGGTTATACACCAGGTCCAGGTTTGCATCCAAACATAAAATCAAATTCAAACTTCCAAAACAACCATTAGGACATTAGAAGTAGTTTAGGACCAAGATCCTTTGATTCACAACTGGACATAAGCCCAAAGCTAGCCCCTTTGCACTTATCCCACAGTTTTGGTCTTCATACAAGAGGATTTATCTGCTTTGTGTCAACATCCCAAGCCAACCCACAAGCATATTCTCATGGGTGTTGAATAGGGAATACCCCCCTAGGTTTTTGTAGAGCCTAAAGAAGAAGAGGAGATAAAAATAGAGTCTATCTCCTACACTGTTGGCCCCTGGCCCAGAGATCCTGTTGATCACTGATGGCTACCTTGTAGGGAAATCTGGGAATGAGCATCCTGTCAGGGAAAAAACCAACAATCTTCTCAAATCATTATGCTAAACTTAGATTCATTGTTAGTGAGGATTGACAATGCATCTTCTTTTCTTCAATCATGCCATGGGTCCGCAGATCTGTTGGCCTCATTTTCAACTTGCCAAAATTTAAACTTTGTGTCAAAATCCTTATGTTGAATCACTCCCAAGTTACAAATGCTATCCTGAAGTGTCAAGTTATTTTCTAATTTGAAGGAGGAATCATTAATCTATTTCAGTCAAAGTCTTGAAAGTGGTTCTGGTACGTGGAAAAATCACAAAAATAATTAAATTTGAAGATTTAAAGCAAGCTGTGGAAAAAGAGAAATTAATTCAAGTCAATCTTAAGTTGGGGTCTGCTTTTGAATTCGGCTAAAAGAACACCAACTTTCACTTTTGGCTAAGTACGCGTCAACTTTCACTTTTGGCTAAGTGAAAACCCGTGTTGGATGCACTTTCATTTTTTGCTAAGTGCGAATAAAAAGTCACTTTTAGTTTTCATAAAGTGGGGTCTACTTTCAATTTTGATGAAGTGGGAGAATACTTTTAGTTTTGGCGAACCTGTTACAAATAAAACCATCTGCTACTTAGGAAAAAGCCAAAGTGGAAAGCAACTTTCAGTTTTGGCTAACTAAAATGAAGATGTGTGTTTCACTTTTTAATAACTCCTTTGAAGTTGCACTTTTTATGTTTTAACTTGTGAAAATTAAAACTAATCTTCAATACTCCAACGAAGGAAAGTGTCGGTTGTGAGGTTTTACAACTTGTTCAAACTACTGAATAGAGTGCATGGGTAGTTATTATAACTACTCAAAGAAATTGCAACTTTTACAAACAAATTCGTTGAGAAGGTTTTTAGGAGTTTTTCAAGAAAATACAATCAGTAGGAGTAAATCTACAGTCCACAATATTTACTAGCATTCTCTTCACCTGTGCTACCATAAAACAACATATGGACATCCATTAAAGCATTGACAAGCAGAACATGTCTTTTGATCATCTTAATTTCACACCATTATGTAAATAGGGTCATTCGAAAAGGTGCAGCAACTGTTTGACATAATGCCTCAAAGAAATGATTTATCATACAATGCAACAACAACAAGATACTCACAAAGTGGATTTATTGAAAAGGCCTTAGAAACCTTCAAGCAATTGCAACTGGCGGGTGTAATGCTAGACTCCATGACTATTGCCAGAATCTCCTCTTAGCCTGTGTCACAATGGAGCTTCAAAGAAGAAGATATGGACGTTTAGCAAAGCATAACAGAAAGTGGGATTTTTGCCAGAAATTATAGTTTGGAATGCTCTGGTAAATATGTATGTGAATGAAGAGTCATAGGTGTTGGCTAACAGATTTGTCCTTATTCTACAAATGTTTTATTCTGACTCTATACCCTTCTTTGAAGAACAAATGAGTTAAGCAACAAATGGGTGAACTTTTTAAATTAGTTCCCCTCTAAATTTAGGTACAACTCCCTTTAAGATTTCCAATGAATTTAATCTATTCAACTATCCAAATGCACTTTTAACCAGAAAATGCCTAAGGCAAATTGACATTCATACATAACTATGTAATGAATGCGGTAAATTTATGCAGTAACAGTGAGTAATAGAATGCACAGATTTTATTTTTGATATATTTAAATACATGAACACATACATATGAATTTACTAAACCAATAAGTAATAGAACACATTTGACGAGTTGTCCAATAAAAGAGCAATTACCAGATGAAAGGAGATTTCACATAGAAAATCCAATTCCAAACACTCAGACACACAGATCTAAGCAAGCAGTAATTGTTTCTTCTTCTAATTCACAGATGAAAAATTTCTCAGACAATCATCATATACTGTAAAACCATAAAATAGTTCTAAAATTCCCTTCTTTTTCTTTTCCTATCCTTCTATATCCTTTAAAAGATTCAAAAACCTATATATATGAATGTCCTAATCATGTCATCAAGTAAACCAAACCCAGAGTTGAAGTAACTCTGACCCATACGGGATTTAGTTTATAACAAATTGATTTAAAGATCAAGATTATGGAAATAGCATAACAGAGGAACTGAATAAAAGAAAGTGAACCAATAAGATCATGGCTGGGACAATGGATTTGCATCTCCAGATTTGCCATCAGCAGTTGGGGAAGCACGTTGAGTCTTCCACTCCTGAAAAGCTGCAACAAACTCTTGAATTCTCGGGAAGTTGGGGATGCCTATGTGTTTCACTCTTGATTTCCAAACTTCTTTATCCCTTTGCATTTTCCCAATTTTTTCTTTATGTTCTGGAAGTGCGTCGATACAGAGGTAAAGTAGTGACTCCACCTTAGAGATTCGGGAAAAATCTTCAATTAAGATATTGTCATTTTCTTTGACAAAGCTAATTTTATCCTTAAAGGATTGAACCACTGTGTCGACATCCTCTTCTGGTTTCCCATCATCTTTTATGTACTTAACATCAAGGCATTGCAAGTCATGCTGCAGCGATTGAGTGAACTCAGTTATTTCCTTGATCAACTTTGTAAGTTCAAAGCATCCCTGCCGTGATATGGAATTCCTCCATTCAATATTTTTCTTATTCACATATAATAGATCTTCATCCAAACCAATCAAGCTCTTTTCTGTCAGAAACTTTGCTACTCCATATTTCTGAACTTCATCGATTTGATTTATCACATTTACCCATTTACCTTCATCTCTCACCCAAGCAGTAATCTGTGCCTAAAGGTCCTCAATGGTGGCAATAGTCAGATCGTATATATTTTTGAGTTCATGAATGTATTCAGTTCCCTTCTATACAATGCAGTCCAACCAACCGTCAAATGTCTTTGCCACCATCTTGTTTCTGTGAACCTGATCCAACATCTTCTGGTTAACTGGTGATTTAGGATCGAAAGACAGGGAGAGCTATGAAATTGGCTGCGGGTTAGGGTTATGGATAGCATCGATGTACTCTGCCATTGAACGCAGAGTCTGCTTCAATTCCCTTTTGTCCTTTTCGTCCTTCCAACTTCGACTAACTATCCTCTTGGTGGATGCTTCAAGATGATGAACATCAGCAACTCTTGAAGCAGCACCGAGATCCACTCTCTCAACAGTGAAATCCTGCACAGTTGGATTTGTACTTCTTCCTCAGTCACTGGTTTGGCTATCTCAGCACTCCAGTTCCCAGTATTTGGATCAATGTTTACTCTAAATGTCATCTTTAGCTTCTTAGACTTGGGTGTTTTCCCTAAACATTTGCTCACCATGTCTTCCAAGGGGACAACAAAAGGAATTATTTTTCTCTTGTCAGAGATAGAACTCTCCAGCCACTTGGGTGTAGGGGGTAAGGTTTCCTTTTCAGGGTTCAATCCATCAGAGGATGCATTTGAAATCGTTAATATCTCAGAGGTCTCTAGAACAACCTCTGATTGTGGCCTAGTATCAACTTCCTCTATTCTGTGTGGACTTGATTCCTTATCACCCATAGGTTCCCTTGAATCCTCCTCTGAATTCAGATCCACAACTATTGTTTTGGGAACTTGTTCTTTTCTTTTACTTTTGGTCCTCAACCTGGTAGCACGAGGGGGTAGAATAGTTGTGAGGGCTCTTTTGGATTTCTTAGTAGTAGGGCTCCTTCCAGTTGATGACTTGGAAGCACCTGCACCACAGATAGCAATAGGTCAGTTAGAAGAGCTTATGGGAAGTGATGATTCAATCATTGAGGTGAATTGTTGGACATTTTTATTCTGGATCCCTTCCTGTCTCTTTTCCCTTAACCATTTCTCAGTTCTCCTTATCACTGGAAGAGTTTTAACTTCAATCCTATCTTCCTCCTTTTTGCTCTAGTCAACTTCTGGAATAGGTAATTGCTCTACTCATTCAAACTGCAGATCAATCACCTGTTCCCTGTCATCAATAACTCCAGAAATATCCATATTTAAATTGAGAGTAATTATCTGCCCTAAAGAGAACCTACACCACAGTCTTCTCCTGACCTCAAACTCATCTGAATAGTCTTCCCAGTAATCCTCTAGCTTAGGAATGTGTGAAAGCCCTGCTCCAGGATCTAGGTTATCCCTGACAAATCCTTTGCTGTCAAATTGAGACCTGGCAGTGAAGAACTGAAAATTGAACTTTTTAAGGTTTACCTCCAAATTCAAAGCATCAGATTTTGACTAGCACGAGTAATGCCCAAGTTCGATGGGAAAAGAGATACCAAAACCCTTCTTTGTCGAGAACTTCTTATCTACATGTGCTAGCTGTCTGCATACCACTATCAGCACGAAATGGTCGAACACATATCTGGGTAACTTAATAGGTTCACCATCAAATCCTCCAACTCTGATGTAAGTGAACTCAGAAAATTGAATAAAGAAGCTACCATAAATGCTAATCAGTTGCATTGCTTCATTGGACATCCTTTTACCCAGATTACCTGCCAGTTCATAAGTCATTCTTCTAGTGAAAACATCATTAACCCTTTTATAATTTTCATAACAATTCTGTTTCTGCAACTGTGAATAATATTTATAAATCCTACTATCCTCGGCCAAGGGTGTATGAGGTAGATCAAACCATTCTCTTGTAGATGCCAGGCAATAAAATAAGTACGAAGACATATAAAAATTTCTGTCACCCAGACAATTACTCAAATCCTGATGTAAACAATCGGCCACAATTTCTGCCCAATCTAAATATTGCTCTCCTTGGAGGATAACTTGTATGAAAAATTACATCCAATCTTCTGAATAATACACATGTTGGCTACCCTTCAATCTGTGTAATAATACCACAATATCCCTCACTTCTTTAATTAGATGATCCCTAGTAAGTGGTCTGGGCAACCTTGAACCACCCTTCTAAAATTTTAGTAGCCAGTTCCTTGCTATCACACTTTTATAAGTCGATTTCTTCTCTGAGAAATGCCCATAGGAAGAGGTAATATCAAGGCTGGAATACGCCTCTTTAGGCGGTATCTTCATTACGGACATGAGGGTTTGTCTGTTGACATGAAACAATACATCACCGTTTGCATTTCTGATGCATCTGTTTGGGGTTCATACCTATTTATACATTCCTGAACCAATTTTGGGCAGTGTACAGCCTTAGGAAAAGCCTTAGCTTCAACTAAACCGCTGTCTATTATTTTCTTCATCATAGGGGTTTGCACAGGGTTTCTAGACCTTTCTCTAAATTCTTCTAAATCATATTGTATTAGTGCAGTATCCCCAAATTTAGAGTGAGAATAGGTAAGACTAGGAACATGTTCATTCCCCAAACATGTAGATTTCAAAGCCATACTTGGAGGATGACAATGAAACACAATTCCAATTTTGAAAATAATGACGGAAACTCAAGAGATTCTTCTTTCTGGCTAAGAAAAAGGAATAGCACATAGGAAGAACAGAACTCACCTTCAAGATATCTGAGTTCACTGCAAAATTTGAGTAACGAGAACCTTACACTTCCTGCACTGTTCTCCTCCGCGTTGCACAGTATGTTCACTTGCTAAATTTGGCTTGTTGTTAATTAATAATGGCACTAACCAGATTGAATAATTATCATTCAGAACAATACGTGCCAAAAATATTTGAAAAGACATGAATTCTGACTTCTTCATTAATAGCAAGTATTGTTCACGCGCCATCATGATGTATAATAATTGTCCGTAACCTTCGCCAAATTAGAACTCTCAATTTCATAACGAGTCTCTGACATATTTTCCTCCAACTTTCCCACTAAATTTTGACTTAGAATGCTCCGGGAATAAATGAGACCAAAATCACCAAATCTTTGAATTATTGAACCATCGAACCTTTAGGGTGTGGTTCAATGCGGTGGTTCGACCATACCAATTGAATCACATAAATGGACAAATGATTCACTTACGGGAATATTGAACCTAAGCTCATGAACTGTTGAACTTATTAGGATATGGTTCAATATGAAGGTTCAAAGACACAAGGGCTACATAGACCAATGGACAGTCACGTGACTTTTGTAAAAGGGCTTCCAACCATGAGACAGTGAACCGTTGAACCTTGAACCATTGAAGTTCGCTATAGAGTACGAGCGGAGGGTTCAACAATACACTAATTACACAAGATAACTGCATGACACGACTTATTAGAAGGCAATGAGTGTTGAACCTTGGACCGTTGAACCATTGAACTTTTGACAAAAAGGGTTCAAGTTCAACCCAAAAACTCGAAGACGTTTGAAATACACAGAACAATAGCTTGCTGTTTGAGACACTTTAGACATATCAAACCATTTGAACCTTGAACTTTGAGAAGGGTTCAGGTTCAAAGGTTCAAACCTTAAGTACCCTTACCCACAAAGACGATAAACGGATAAAAATTGAAGGAGCAAGAGTCAATTTAATAAACAAAGGTATGACCAAGAATACAACACAACAAACCGGCTCTTGTTTAGGAAATATTATCAATAAATAAATAAGGGCAACTCAAAAGGTAACAATAGGCAAGGCATTTGAACCTTTTTGACAAACTACCTCAAAGAAATGGTTTTTGGACTGCAAAGATTGCAGGATATGAACAAGGTGGATTCATTGAAAAGACTATAGAAAATTTTAAACAAATGCAATCCAGTGGTGTGAGATCAGACTCACGGCTTGCTAAATGATAACATCTGTAGAATATGGAAACATGAGACAAAATACACAAACCGTTTGATAGGATGCCTCAAAGATCTTCAATGGATATGTTTTATAGGTGAGCATTATAGTGCTCAAAATTATCTCACACCGTAACAAAAATTCACGCCTAAGAATTTTCTAAACTCTTTGGTTGTTCCCAACGGTGTATTTCTTAAACCTTCTATGGGTGTAAGTGCTAGAATAGCTTGAAATGCACTACTGGACATGCGTGAAAAATGTGGAAGCATAATAAGAGATCATAAACTGTTTAATCAAATGCAATTAATGGGTGTTCAACGTGATCAATTCACTTTGGCAGGTGCACTTCCAACATGTGTAGAATGGTATTGTTGATAAGACCTTAAATCTTTTCAGGGAAATGCTACCAACAGAAGTAAAGCCGAGCAACATTTGCCAGCATACCCTCAACTCGTGCCAAATGGGAAATTTGCAGCAGGATATTGACGTCCATCAAAATGTAATTGAAAATATGTTTTTATCAAATGATGCACTTATAGCCACCCTGGCAGACATATATGCAAAATGTAGAATCAAATACAACGCACTTGAACTATTTGACAGAATGTCTCAATCAGATGTTATCTCATGGAATTCAATCAACACTTTTTCAATGTTTTGAAAGCATCTTCAACCACCGTTAAAGGAGAAACTCACTTGTATCATCGAGTAATGAGTATGACTTGATAAGTGTTATCGAGAGTTCTTCGCATACCAATAAAAAGGAGAGCAAAGTAAATGGTTATAACTCCCTGAAAATCATGATGAAGAGTTACAAATGCTCCAAGAAATACATTAACAGGAACTTGGTCAACTACTGAATAGTGCAATACTTTGGTGGACACACATACATAAAGCAAAGAAAACAGATAAGGTGTCATAAGGAAATGTAGTCTCAAGGAATGCAATGAGTGAAGTATATACAAAGTAGTTCTTTTGATCAAGGATTTCAAAACTATTAAGAATATGGAATCGGTTGTTGGAAAGCTATTCCAAAACCCTTCCCAGCAAATGTCAATAGTTGCAGCAAACTCCATGGTAGACTTGTCTGCACAACACGAAAGCATAGCCAAAGGCACGTGAACTATTTTTGGTAGTTTAGAAAGAACATAAAGATTGCAGGATATGCACAAAATGCATCTATTGGAAAAGCTCTAGAAACTTCAATGTAAATGTGTCATTCTTGCCCGCACCATCATTGCATGGTGAAATGGGGAATTTTGTAAAGCAGATACAAAGCCAAGCCACCTCAACCATTGCCAGCACCCTCTTTGCCTGTGCATGGATGAGAATCATAGAAGAAGGCTTGTTTGCAAAATGTGGAGACACACTCAAAAACATGGATGATTTGATGAAATGCCTCGAAGATTCTTATGAATTTCAATGACTACAACATTGTACAAAGAATGGATTTATTGGAAATACTTATGCGCTTGGCAGATGTAAAAACTCCTAAAACTTTTGCCAACTCCTCCCAGCTTGTGTTGGTTACCCTAAAGAAAAAGTAAAATTCATCATTAAAATGTCAGTTAAGCCGTGGAGACTATGTTTTCTTGGTGATTGAGGATCACATAATAATATAGGTTAAGGAGTAGTTACTACATGTTGCTTTTTAGTATGGATTCTAAAAATACTGCAACAAGAGTACATTCTTCTCTTAAAAGTCTATGTAGAATTGAATAAGTAGATGTGGTGAAAATATTGATGAAAGTCAATGAATGTAATTGGATTGAAGATCATAAAATGGTGCATGCCTTTTGTATGGGAGATAGATCATATTCACAAACAATGGAAATTTAGAAACAAGTAGTCTCTTGATCATGAAGAGTCATATAATTTCCAATGGTTCTCCATGTCTATATTGCATTGTTCATAGTGATTAAAATGTACACATTCATTTTAGATATGAGATTGGCTTTCAAAACATCAATGGATGGCGATGACATTTTATGATTGTAATCGAGGTGGAAGTCTAAGATTTAGGTATTTGTTCTTGAGGAGAAGGGAGGTAGTCTTTCTAAGGAGGTTGCATGAAGAGGAAATTTGAGTAAACATGGGAATTAGAGCAACATCTAGGTCACCTAAGACATATTTTGTCTCATTTGCAACTATGTCTACAATGGAGTCAAAATGAACATATCTTGTTACATTGTTGATTCAAAGGGTTGTCGGATGTATCTCTCCACATCTTCAAGTATTGAGTGTCATGGTTCTGTTGAAATGGATATAGATATTCTAATGGATACAAAGCTACCACTTTTGTTGAATCCCCATCAATACATATACGATCCTTCATGGCAATTATTATGAAGAGTTAGCAGACTGATTTCATCATGTGTCTACCATATTTCCAGCGCTTGGAAAGAGATGTCAAGAAACAATTGAAGAGATGGCCACCAAAATGGAGCTAACAGAGATGGAGAGTAACTTAGCTAAATCCACAACTTGAAAGTTACAAGTCCTAGTTACCTTTTTGTGAAAGTGACTTAAGTCACTCTTTGTAATGTAAAGTTAGAAAATGAACTTTATTTCTGAAAAAGTGATGTAAAACATAACCAAAAATAAGGTTCATTATTCTATTGTATTCCAAAAAGGTAGTTATTAAGTAGTTATGAAGTGGTTAGGAAATATTTATGGGTAGTTACTAGGAGCAAGCCTATAAATACAAGGCTATTTCAAATGTAAACGGGGACTTCTCGAGAGAACTTTTATAGGGGAACTTATGGGGAAGCTTTAGAGACCTCTGATCTTATACTTTGTACATGAAGGCTTTTGAAATTGTATAATTTTAGAAAGATAATAAAGAGAGCATTTGGTTCGTGTGTTCCATTGTACCTCTAATTTATTATTACTGATTTCTCATATGTTAAATGAGTAATACCTCTGTGTCATTGTGTGAATTATTGGTCATCTTTTGAAATATATATAAACAGTGCAATTGATGTAATGAAACACAATCATATCTTGGTATCTTGATTTTAATGTGCTGGAGAAACTTGTCTCTTCATATGTTGAGAGCCATCATCTTCTTTGTGTTATCATTGCATATTAAACTTATTTCTTATGCAATCCATCGTATAGGTTCAGGAACGTAGTTTCTAACTTCTGTGGTGAAATCCCCTCATAATTTGTCCTGAGTTTGTGAAATCTGAACCAGTATTCATATGTCTACTGTTAGGGCTTCTATTAATCATCTTTATTGTTAGTTTTCCTTTTCCTCCTTTCTGTACTTTTAGGTTAAAAGTACACAAAAACCAGAAATACCCCCATCATACGAGGGAGCTGCCCCTCTCAAATGTAGAGGAAGATCGTTGCTCTGTCGCGATCTCTCCAACTGTTGGGACAATTTAGTCACCACTCTAAGGGCAACAGGTCATTTTTAAAGGTTATTTCACGGTGACAAATCTGTTTACCAACAAGATCAAAAGTATTTCAATTCTGAATCATACCGGATATGTCTGTGGAAATCTTGCTTTATCGGATAGTTGTTGGAACCAGATTAACTTTAGTAGTTATAAGTCTTACAAAACTCCACGCGGATCTTTCACATTTTAACTGAAGATTATTTGAAGGTTTTTCTGAGAACCTTTTAATCCGCAGCATTTCATGTGCCGAATCTAGGCACTAGTTGACTGGCTGGGGGAATTTGTTTTTCTCTATGACTCCCCCTGAGCCAGAGCTCACCTGTTTAGTTTCCAGAAGGAATATCAACATCGGATTCTGGTGCGGATCCATCCCCAATATTTTCTATACTCTTCTTCACCGAAATCTTGCTCATCTCCTTTTGAACTTCATCCGCATTCACTTTACCTTTACCCTTATCTTATTTTTTATTATGTTGCACCGGACCCTTTTATCTTGATTTTTACTTCTGTAGAATTAGCCAATATGACCTGATCTATTGCAATTGTAACAGACAACATTTCTTTGCTTATTTGATTGATATCCTCTTGATCTGCATTGATTAGCCATATGTCCCATTCTATTGCATGCAAAGTATCTACCATTGAATGAATTGTTTATTTGCATATTTCTACATTCATGAGACTTGTGACCATACCTTTTACAGTTGAAATATTATCTGGAGAAGGATGGATTAGTTTGATTCATTCTCCTCCTACACTAAGTTGCTTTATGACCAAAATTATTGCAATTGAAGCAATATCCATTGAAGGATGGATATCTTTGTGCATTTGGTTGCCTTACTGGAGGTCTTCTAGGCCTGTTTCTTTGATTTCCTGATCCAAAGTTCTTCTGACTGGATCCAGAGATTTCACCTTTCTCATATCCCAAGACACGCTTATCATCTACCCTCTTTTGGCTTTCAAGAAGAACTTCAAGTTGACCTGAGCTTATCTTGAATTTCTCTTTGTATTCATTTGTTGTTTGAAGATCTTGTTTAAGAGTGTCTATCTAATTCTCAAGTTGTTCTTCATTGTCTCTAGCTTCTTCAAGATCTGATTCAAGATGCCTGATTATTCTATCCATTTTGTGGCAGTCCTCTATTTTCTCCTTGAGGGATTGTTTTAGATTATCTTCAATTTTTCTTTTTTCTTCAATTTCTTGGGTGAATCTCATAACCCCTGATTCCATTTCATGCCTTAACATAATGACTTCTTTTGACAGCTTCTCACATAGCCTACTTTTCTCATCCAGATCTTCATTAGTATCATTGACTTCACTCTGATTGGCTAATTTTTGAAGTAGTTCCTTTCTCTTTTTCACAGAGATACTCAGTTTGTTTTTAGCTCATTTATGAAATCATCAGCTTGTTTGAGTCTTTCTCTCAAGTTATTGACTTCAGAGTGGGATTGTTCAAGATCATCTAGGGCAGACTGAAGTTGTTCCTTCATACCATATATATCCATTGAGATTCCCAGATCCTCCTCAAGCTGTTAGGCTTTATTTAGAGGAACTTAGCTTTGATACCAATTGTTGGAAACAAGGCAGATAACTGAGAGGGGGGGTGAATTAGTTATCTCAAAATTTTCTTTTCTTTTTGTTATCTTAATAATAAGAGTTGTATCAAAACTTGAAAACATATGTAATCATAAGAATAGAAATAAAATCAACACATATGACACAAGGATTTTTACGTGGAAACCCTGTTAAGGGAAAAACCACGGGGTGACTAACCTAAGATTGTATTCTCTATTAAAAGAATAAAGGAGTACAAAATGGCACTTGCCAATTAGGGCTCACTGCCCGAGCACACTGCTCACAAGAGGCACACTGCCTACAGAACTTACAGAAGGTAATTAGGTGTTTGAACTGATGAGAAGCATCTACAAATGCAAGAGTTCAGTTTCGGTTAGGCACAATACACTGATTTGATGCACTTCATTCTTCCTCTGTTTTAATACTGTTGCTCTGTCACATACCGGACTTGATTTACTACTTTCACACTTGTCCCTACTTTTCTTCGCACTTTATTTCATCACTTGTATATTCCACACCTCTACATACTGGAATCCATCTGGTATATATATCCACATCAAGGATTTCATCAACTTTCTAGTTGACAACAAGAACACTCAAGATATTTACAAGTTACTGATATGTCGGCTAGATCCATGCTTGATTTGTGATGCGTATCAAAAGAATAGGCATAGAAGTCATTAATCATGTTGGCCAATAATGTATAATCCCCCAAATAGCTTGATCAACACCTTTTACTCATTCAGATTGATGTCTAATGCTCTGTCGGTCAGTTCTTTCTTTGTCTGTCTGGAACCCAACACTCAGATGCTCATATCTTTTTCATGCTTTATCACCGGAGGCTAAATCTCTGGAATATAGTAGTCATGATACCCCTCTTGACCTATCCAAGTCCGTAACTTGCTGAGTTACATCATGTGAGAGATCTGGATTTGATTGTCAGACCTTGTTGCATACTCTATTCTTGTTCACCAGACTAAAACAACCTTCAATCTGACTTCTGATATAGGCATACTATGTACTGCGGATGTGTGGGATAGAATTTGTTTCCATCAATGACAACACTCATGAAGCCACACAGTGTCTCTTGCCAACAATCTGTGGGTGTGAAAAAGGAGGAGGAGGATCGGTGTATGACCCTACTTTGTTCTTTGCCAGATTCGTGGGATCATCTTATCATGGCCATCAGAAGCACCACTACCACCTTCAAGATGGAAGATGTGATGTCTTCACCATTATCTGAAGAAATGCAGAGAAAGACATCCGAGTCGGCCAAAGAGGCTCTTGCAGTTTGTGGAAGGCCCAAAGAGAAAGGGAAGAAGAAGGACAAGAAAGGTGAAAAGGGCATATCCAAATCCCATGAGAGATCCAAATCTCTTGGAAAGTCCAAGGCTCTCTATTGGAACTATGGGAAAATGGGGCATTTCTGAAAGGAATGCAAAGAGGAAAAGAAAAAGAAAAAGAAGAATGCCCTTGATTCAGATTCTGACAAGTCACAAGATGATGGTGATGCCTTCATCGCAGCTCTGGCCACCCATGCATCTGATGATGTGTGGTTGATTGATTCTGATGCATCATTCCACATGACCTCACATCGAAGCTGGTTCATGAAGTATGAAGAGTTCGATGGTGGAAGAGTGTACCTGGGTGATGACTCTCATCTAAAGATTGTTGGTCATGGAAGAGTCTCAATCTGATTCCCTAATGGATGAGCGAATGGGATCACTGGGGTTATGCACATCCCAGGCCTTGCACGAAACCTGCTTTCTGTAAGTATGTTGAATGATGTAGGTGTGCAGGTTATCTTTTCAAACAATGGATGCAAGATGACTAGAGGATCTATGGTGCTTGCGAAGGGTACTTGGAGAGGTACTCTATTTCAACTGGAGGCATGCACTTCACAGTGCAATATTTCTTCTAACTCGAAGAAAAGAGCTATAGTCACTTCATCCCCACCATATGAATGAGAAGTGAAGAAATCTGTTGTATCTAGTTCTGATGGTAGTGCACATGCTTTGGAAGTTAAGCTTCCTGCTGAAAAGACTGTTATGGCATTTGAGATATGGCCACATTGGTGAGAAGGGTTTTAGAACCCTAAAAATAAAAACCTCATTGAGGGGATAAATGATTGTAATCTCAAGTTTGACTTTTGTGAACATTATGTATATGGAAAGCAAAACCGTGTTCAGTTTTACTCTAGTTCTCACGAGTCTTTTGGTGTATTGGATCTTATTCATTCTGATGTGTTTGGTCCTGTTAATTTTCCTTTGATTTCCAAATCTGTATATTTTTTATCTTTCATAAATGATTACAGTAGAAGGACATGGGTTTATTTTATCAGAAGCAAGACTAAAGTCTTTAGTCAGTTTAAAGAGTTTAAATCCTTTGCTGAAAATCATACTAGTAAAAAGATTAAGTGTTTGAGAACTGACAACGGTGGTGAGTTTTGTTCGACAAAGTTTGATAAGTTTTGTAAAGAGCAAGGGATTGAAAGACATAAGACAACTCCATATACCCCGCAGCAAAATGGAGTTGCAGAGAGGATGAACAAGACACTGATGGAGAAGGATAGGAGTATGTTTAGTGGAGCAAGCCTCGAACAAAAGTTTTGGGTTGAAGCTATTGCCATTGCTTGCTACCTGGTAAATAGGTCTCCTACATCAGCTCTTGTTGGTAAGACACCTATGGAGGTGTGGTCTGGTAAGAAGCCTTCAGTTAGGCATCTTCATGTTTTTGGTTATGAGGCATATGCACATGTGCCTAGGGAGAAACGGTCTAAATTGGAGAACAAGGCTGTTAAGTGTATTTTCATTGGCTATGGTGTCGGTGTGGAAGGATACAAGCTTTGGGATCTTGTGGCTGAAAAAGTATTGTATAGCAGAAGTGTTATCTTTAGAGAGCTAACACCTTCTTCCGTTGTTCTACAACCAGAACAGACAGAAAAAAAAGAAGATGTGGTTCAGTTTCCTTCTACCCCTGAGAAGACTGAATTGACAGATCCTGTGAGACCTGATGATGAGGAGAGCTCTAGCAGTTCTGAAAGCTCAGAAGAAGAAGCAGAACCTCAACCTCATCCATTAAGGAGGTCTACACGAACAAGAAAGCAACCTAATAGGTTTGGTTATTCATTACTTGATTCTAGTTGTGCTTTTGCTTTACTTACTAACACTTATGAGCCTAGAATTGTGAAAGAGGCTATGGGCATGAAAGATGCAGGTTCCTAGAAGGAGGCCATGGAAGATGAGATGGCTTTTTTGGAGAAGAATAAAACATGGGACTTGGTGAAGGACAGAATCCCGTTGGATGCAAATGGGTGTTTAAGAAGAAATTCAATGCAAATGGCAGTGTTGAAAAGTACAAGGCTAGATTGGTTGCGAAGGGGTATTCACAAGTGGAGGGAATTGATTATGGTGAAATTTTCTCTCCTGATGCAAAGCTGACATCCATTCAGTTCTTATATCTCTTGTAGCTGCTTATGACTTAGAGGTAGAACAGATGGATGTGAAGACAACTTTCCTTCATGGTGATTTGGAGGAAGAGATTTACATGTCACAATCAGAGCATTACATAGAGAAAGGTAAATAAAATTTGGTTTACAAGTTAAAGAAGTATTTGTATGGTTTGAAGCAGTCTCCTAGGATGTGGTATATGAAATTTGATGCCTTTGTGTTGTCCATTAGATTTTTGAGATCAAAATATGATCATTGTGTGTATTACAAGTTTGACAATGATCACATTCTCATTATTGCATTGTATGTTGATGATATGCTGTTGATTGTGAATGGTAAGAATATGATTTCTAATTTGAAGTCTTAGTTGTCAGCATAGTTTGAGATGAAAAATCTAGGGGCAGCTAGGTACATTTTGGGAATGGAAATCATAAGAGACAAAGCTAACAGAAAACTTTGGTTAAGCCATAGTAAGTATGTGAAGACCGTGTTGGATAGGTCCAGCATGGTAGATTGTAGACCATTGTGTGTTCCTGTTTCATTGGGGACGAAGTTGTCTATTAATAATTGTCCAAAATCTCCTAGTGAGGTGGAGGACATGAGTAGAGTACCTTATGCTAGTGTTGTTGGTAGTTTGATGTATGATATGGTCTGTATAAGACCAGACATTGCCCAAGTAGTGGGAGTCCTTAGTTGATTTATGGCTAATCCTGGACGGCTACATTGGGATACAGTTAAACGAGCATTCAGATATTTGAGGGGTACTTCTGAGTATTCCATATGCTACCATGGTAATGCTACAAGACCTCCACATTCAGTTTGTATTCATGGATTTGTGGATTCTGATTGGGCAGGTGACATTGGCAGCAGAAGATCCACTAGTGCCTATGTGTTCACTATGTTTGGTGGTGCAATTAGTTAGATGAGTAAGCGACAACCTATGGTTGCTTTGTCCATGACAGAAGTTGAGTATATGGCAGCAACTCATGCTTGCAAGGAAGCCATTTGGCTTAAGAGATTGTGTTTAGATATTGGTGTTGATGTAGGACATAATACGATTTGTTGTGACAGTCAGAGTGTGATTTGCCTTATGAAGAATCCAACTTTCCATGCAAGAACAAAGCATAGTGATGTACAGTTTCACTTCATGTGAGATATGGTAGAGGATGGGAAGGTAAATTTGGAGAAGGTAGATACTTTGAAGAATGTTATAGATGCATTGACGAAGCCAGTGGGCATAGAGAAGTTTAGATGGTGTTTAGAGTCTATGGGCCTCTTGGCCTATAGTAGTTAAATCCTGTTGTTTCTATTGGCTCTTACAAGGTGTTCAACAAGTGGGAGAATGTTGAGAATTAAGGTGTCTCAACCTTGGTAATTCCTTGTATTATTTCATTGTATTTATTTATTTATTGCCTATCATATAATTAGGATGTGTTGTCATCTTGTGGGAGTTGGCACAGTGATGTATCATCCTACATGGCATATGAAACATGTAAATTTATCCTCACATGAGGAGATAGGCGTCCCACTTAGTGGTAGGAATATTTTTCCATGTGTCAGCATCTTGGAATGATGTAAGGGAATATTGACCGAAATGGTCATGACAGATTCCTATGACAAAGTTATGACATGTAAGAGTCAGAAATTGAAGATTCTATGACAGGTGAGGACATGTTTCGAGAAGCATCTTGAAGGAAGGCATCTTTGGGTACCCCAAGGTGGGTTATGACATGTTGTAAGAGAATATGCTATTTATAGCCTGTGTATGACAGATTCTCTTACAACTGTAAGTTGTGACAGCTATGACAGATTCTATGACGGTTGTAAGAGTCGTAAGAGCATCTGTCATAGTCCATTTTGGGAATAGGCAACCTCTTTGGGATGGGGTGACTTGACAAGTGTTAGGAACATCCTACAGTGTTGGAAAAGTGTCCATAGGCATGGGTTTTGGGCCATGAGGCCATGTTGGATGCCCATCTCAATGTGGAGCCTTTTTTTCCTTGTATGTTCTTTATAAACAGGTGCTTTAGAGAGGTGATGCATTATGTGATTAACAGGTACTATTATGCTACCGGATCATCTCCAGATACGAGTGTCAAAGAATCCTGCAAGAGCATTAACTTTGTGACTATATTGTAACCTTCATTATTTATGGAATACATTTGAGCTGTGTTTTAGAGTGGGGTTTTTGACCCGTAAGGGTTTTCCCCATGTATATCTTGTGTCTCTCTTCTTCTATCTTACATTCTTCTGTATGTGTTTTCTGCAATATCTCTGTTAATGGGTTAACATAATCTGTAATTGTAAGGATTAAAAAGAATTTTCACTCATCTCTCCTCATTAAATTAGTGTAGGAAGCGATTTTCGCACACCTAGCTTCCTTTCACCATGAAAGATGTTGATTATAATAGATTTTCATGCTTCAAGAGAGAATGGGTAGCATGGACTATACATTTTTTGATTATAGACATAAAGAGGACAAAATTGGCTCACCTTGGTGCCAAGGCCTTTGATAAGGTGTTATCTATTGGTAACATCAAATTAGGATTTGTATTAATTAGAAAAGTTGATGTTCATGTTCAAAACATTTTGAGTCTAGTTAAGAATTGATATTCTAGGCATGCAAGTGGCAAGCAACCAACAATTCAAACTTGCAATTGAGGAAGCCACTTAAGAAAGAACTGACCAATTTAGAGAAGAGTTAATTATGTTGTGACAAAATTCATGTTCTAGATGATCAAGGAAGTGTTAACATTTAATAAAATTAACATAATCAACACCAAAAATGGCAAAGACTCCCTAATGAACCAAGCCAAACATAATGGTGTAAAAATAGAAATTGCATACCTTACAATTCTCTTTACTATGTTTTGCATCCATTTTAGTGTTTCCCTGTAGTATGTATTTTACTGCCTTGTTAGCCCTTGTTTTCCCTTAGTTCATCCTTAGTCCCTTTGTTTATACTTATGCCTTGAAGATGTGGTTTCCCATTTCCCATGTGTTTCTACCCCCTTACTATAAGCCTTGTTTATATTTCCTATACATGATAGTTATCTTTTCCACCCATCATTTAATGTGTGTGGTTTCCTCTCTATGTCTAGTGAACCCTCCCCATCTTCTCCTTAAATATCACTTCACATGGATCAAATTGACATAAAATATGTTGCACATATGCCACCTAAGGTTGTCACTGATATGGTTGTCATTGATGTCAACACTCAGCTTGGATGCTTATGTTGATGATAAACTATGATGGTGTGCTAACAGTGATGTTGCTGAAGTTCATGGTTGGATATCATGCCTTGTTTACTGTCAATTAAGGTTGTGTTAAGTATGCTTGTGGTCAGTAGAGATGATATATTAAGATGGGAATTAGAAGCATTAAGATGAGAATTAGAAGCATTAAGATGATGATTAGAAGTAATGATGATGGTAGAAAGATGATGTTGATGGTCTGTAGCATGTTGTATACTCTTTCCTGATGATCCTAAGGAAGTATGTGTTGTTACAAGAAGACTCTGGTCTCTGAATGATGGTGAAGGTTTCTACTACAGGAAGTTGCCTTGAAGACTAGTTGGTAGAATACTCTACATTAGAGCATTCCTCCGCATTTGAAGATATGGTCGTGCATCTCAAAAGTTAAGTTCAGTATGTTGAGAAGGTGCTACATTCAAGGTTTCATATCATTTGCTCCTCTGCAGTGAAAGTTATAAATGATAGAGTTTTGGTATGTGCTCTGGCAGAATAAGGTGATGATGAATGCTGGTTGGAATGCTCTCCATTACTCTAGAAATGAAGTTTTGTCCATGTGGTTTTGTGGACATTTTAAGGGATGTTCAATGCATGCGACTTTGTAGTATCAAGTGATTTGGTGGTCCACAAGTTTAGTTTCTCAAACAACAATGTACTACAGATGGTTTCGGATGATGCCTATTATTCTTAGAACATATGTTTGAGTACTTGTACTAGTTGGATATTGTACAGATCAGTTATATGAGTTTATGTGGACATTCTAAATGTTTCTATGTTTCTTAGGTTTGAAGCACATATAGATAATTTGTGTTTCTTGTACCGCACAAAGTTTTCAAGTCAGTTTGTGAAGAGTTATTGTTGTTGAGGCTGATTGAGGTATGTTCAAGGTGTGCGCCACAAAGTTGTTGATGTGTGGAGTTCAAGGAGTGTTTGGAGACATTGTGTAGGTCATGCTAACTCATTTGGGAGAAGCACAAGTAATGTTTAATCTACCATGAGTACCGCCAAGTTGTAATGACCGATGTGCTACAAGCTTCATGTCTTCTTGCTTAAGGGTGACCTAATTCAATTTTGTGAAGCGTACGGATGTTATTCTTTGAAGGATGATGATGTGAAGGATGTTTAGGACTAGGTTTTAAGCATGTGTTGGAATCTACAAGGTGTGTTCCTCTTCCTAGTGTTGAGTGTAGTTCATGTTAGGGATTACCCTCTACATGTTTCATGTTGTTTGATCTCTGGCTGACTTGTAAAATGTAATATTCTTAGTCTCTCGCTGACTTGTAATGTAATCAATGTAATATCATGTATATATTGTGAACCTAGTTGATCTAGGTGGAGTATGATTACGAATATGAGTATGTGAGGTGGAATATGGACGTGTAATGCATTATGATGTGCACCTGAAGGAGAAAGAGCATAAGCAATAAGGTATGTCCTGATTCATCTTGAAGACATTTTTCAGATAGGAGGGAAGTGAAGAGTGTGCCTAACTGATTGCCAAAGGTAGTGAGCCAAAGGCAAAACTTCTTGAAGGCTGAAAGGAGTGAGTCAACAATTTGCAGAGAATACTGTTGAAGAAAGTGCAGAAGTTGTCAAATCAGAAGAGCAATCATCAAAGGAGTGGAAAGGTAGAATTGTAATCATCAAAGGAGTGAGCTTCATTGTCAATTTTAGACAGTAGAAAGACTATCATACTATAATCATTTCTGAGTTTGTATTTAGGTCAGGGAGTAGTTTCTTCCTTGGGTTGTAGCCCTAAAACAAATTCAGTAGGGAGTAGTTGCTTCCTTGGGTTGTATCCCTAAAACAAATTCACTAGGAGTAGTAGCTTCATAAAATTATGAGTTAATCCCCACCGTGGTTTTTCTCCTTTGGTGTTTTCCATGTATATCTGGTGTTATGTGTTGTTGTGCATTGTGTTGATCTTTTATGTTTCTGTTAATGATGTATAGTTTGAGTTTTAATCTGCTCTAGAGGATTTGAGATTTGTTTAGATACTGATTCACCCCCCCTCTCATTTTCCAGGTCTATTCAACAATTGGCATCAGAGCCAAGTTACTCAGAAGAAGCTTAACCGCTTGACGAAGGTCCGAGATGGCTCATAATGGATCTCACAAGGAACCTATGTTTGATGGAACAAATTATACCTTTTGGAAGCTAAGGATAGAAATCTATCTATCTTCTCTAGGGTTTGGTGTTTGGCAATCAGTAAAGAATGGCTACACTACTCCTACTTCTAATCCTACAGATGCATATGAGATTAAGTTGTATGATAACAATGCCAAGGCAAAGAGTGTTATCATGAGTGGGCTAGCTAATTTAGAACTTCTGAAGGTAATGGGTTGCAAATTTGCTAAGGATGTATGGGTAAAACTTAGTAGCATTTATTAAGGAGACAACAAAGGGAAGCAAACTAAGATGCAAATGCTCAAGAGTGAGTTTGAGACCCCGAGGATGGCAGAAGATGAAGACATTTCCTATTATACGATCTGAGTGGATGAAATAGTTAATGGCATCAGGGGTCTTGGTGGAACAATGAAAGAAGATGAGATTGTGAAGAAGGTGTTGAGATATCTCACTAAAACTTACAGTCATAAGGTATCTGCTATTGAGGAGACTCAGGATTTGGATTACTATACAGTAGATCAATTGTTTGGCTCTCTCACAGCCTTTGAAATGAGATAATTTGACAAAGGTGCTCCAAAGAAGGAAGCAACATTCAAAGAAAGTAAGAAAGTAGAAGATGAAACAACTGATCAAGATGATGACCTTGATGAGGTAGAGGCAAACTTTGTGAGAAGATTGAAGAAGGGCACTAGAAAATACAAAGGTAAGTTACCTTTCAAATGTTTCAATTGTGGGAAAATTGGTTATTTTGCCTCTAAATGTCCTTTTAAAGAATCAAGGGGCAGTAACAAGAGAGAGAAGTTCAAAAAGGGGCTTTATTCCATGGAGAATAGTTGTTCTTCAAAAGATGAGAATCATGATGATTGAAATGATGAAACACTTTTCATGGCCTTGAATGTTGGTGACCAAAGAGCTGATATTGAGAATTGTAAAAAGTTTGATACCTTGGAGGCTGACCAAGATAATGAAAAATCAATGGTTGTATGGACTACCTTTCATGCAAAAGAAGAGGCCAATGCTTGGGTAATTGACAATGGTTTCTTTAACCACATGACTGGTGACAAGGAGAAGTTTATCAGCCTCAATAAATGGAATGGTGGAGCTATTAAGTTTGGTGGTGATGAGTCAACACAAATATGTGGAAAGGGTGTTATAACTGGGTATGTGCAGGATCATGATGGGCCAAACTATACCTCTAAGTGGCAATGTTAATCACTTGTTCATGTGAAAATTTGAATGGATTATCTACACAATTTAAAAAAGATGTAAGAATGAAATTTGTAGAGAATTGAATATAGTTTATGGGCTACTATTTAAAAAAAAAATTAAATGTACTTAGTGAAAAATAAATATTTCAATGAACAACTACTAAATTTTTTAGAAAAAAAATAAAAAGTGGGTGTCATTCCAGCCAACCTAACTATGAGAAAAATAATTTTGTTTTTAATCTTTTAAAATAAGAGGACTCATGCTCAGATGTGATGCATATTTGTTTGAATTTTTTTTCCAATAAAATAATTAGTTATGATTTTTTTACTGTGACTTTTTTAAAAACTAAAAAGTAATTTTCCAGCCAACCTAACTCGATAAAAAAAAAATCAGAAGTCAAAATTATTTTTTTAAACCTGTAGCCAGAAAAGCATAAAGTGTGACGCAGCTTTCGGATCTCAAAAAGGTGTAATGGTTTGAAAGTTATGGATGTTTTTCAATCAGTGTATCCATCAAGATTTCAGACACACACTATAGAAAATTATTAATATTTATTTAATAAAATGATAACCAAACAAATCTTATATTTTTTGAAAGCTGACAATTTCTTCAATAAACCCTTTTCATTTTATCAATTTTGCATAAAAAAAATTTGTCAGTACGAAGGGTGAAGTTTGAAGAAGAGACTAAAACATGAAAACACATTAGAATCCATGAAAAGTCAACAACCAAAATGGATATCCATTTTGGCAACTAAAAATGGATATCCGTTTCTGGTGTTTTGGGGCTACCCAAAACCAAGTGTTCAAAGGTTTTGGTTTTATGTGTTCTTATGAGATGAAAGCTCTACCATGAAGTATACTTGACTATCTTGTAGGAGAATAGTCACCACCAAGTTGGAATGACACCTCATATTGCAAAGCCAACATAATAAATACTTGGGCCCATCACCATCAAAGGAAATACATGGCAAGCATAGAGCCGATAATGAATCCACATAAGCCACATGAGAGACCATACACCCATGACAAATAAACATCAAGGCCCACCAATGTTGGCATCACTAGGATAACATGTGTCATGATACAAATGGTCCAAGTATATTACATAGAGCCATGCAAAGAGATATATAAACATCAAGGAACACTTAGAATAAGGGTGTGCATGCAATGAGAAAATGTACAAGTTAAACCCTAACCATAAGAGGCTTATGCTCAAAATGAAACCTTAATGATGGAGAATAACAATGAACATCTAAACTGAGAATTGAAGCATAAAAACATATACACCAAGGTTCATACAAGTTAGAAGAGCACATATGCATATCAGAAGGTTAGACAAAAAATAATGCCAACATAAGCTTTGGTTGAGGATGAGTATCACATGTTGACACTATGAAAATCCAAAAAAGTTCTAGGGTGAAGACTAAAATGGAAAAGGGGAAGTCCAAAAACATAGGAGTGATACACAAACACACACCAATATTTATAGACAAGGATAAAGGTAACACAACTTAGAACCCTTAGGACAAAGCATAAAAATGGAAACTTGCAGCTAATTGACCTAAAGGCATACAAGAGGACAAATTAAGCATGTCATGCAAATAACATCAAGAACATGTTGCAATTCAAGACTTGTGGGGAGATTTGTTTGCATGCTACAATAGATAAACTAAAGTACATCTCCTTCCAAGTTGTAATAAATAACCTTCATGAATGATATTCCCAATCTTGACTTGATTATGTATCCACCTTTTAACTACAACATGAAGTATCTTGCACATCCAAACGTGACCATGACACTACTTCTTAAAGATAATAGTCAAACTCATTAGAGTCATCAATATAATTTAGCCATAGGTAGTAGGAGCATGATCTATTCCCATCCATGTCATGGAGTAACTATTCAAATGCTAGGCCAACATGATGTAAACAATCATAAGGGCCAAAAATTGACTCCAAATGCATAGGAAAAGGACAACTCTTGGATCCCATATTAATCATGTTCACATGGCTGCTAGCATCTTCAAGTGAGTCAATACAAAAATTGAAAGCCTCAAACTCATACACTTCAGAAAAATATACCTAATTAGAAATTTGATATGCATGAATAATGAAGTCCTCATGCAACACAAACTAAAATGTGTCACATTTAGACATGTCATCAAGTTGAACTACATCATTTTGAGACTCGTGTTTACTTAAGCATTACAATTCACTTGCCTCTTTGCATGCTTCAAAGTTCCAAACAAAGGACTCAACTTTAAAAAGGTGTAGTAGAGTCATTAAACATGGCCTTCAACAAACTAAAATTATATATCATCTTTATGCTTATATGGAGGCTATATCATCTTTACAATTTCATATGGAGGTTCTTTAGGAGTCTTCACAAATGTGTCCAAAGTAAAATTACTCAAATCAAATAACGTCTTATATGGAGCTTTATTAAGTTGATACTGTAACGTCAAAAAATGTCCCCTTGGGGGCTTTTCCCTCTTTAGATTTAGCTCCTAGGTCTTTAATGTGCATTTAAGACATCTTGCATCATAATTTGGCATCCTGATGGAATGAACCCTAGGTATCATGACAAATGGGGCCTAGGGGGACCCCTTGAACTTAACCCTGCCCAAAATATGGGGGGAGGACTTGGGTGCCCGCGCCCTAGTCCTGCCCTATTTTGGGTTAGGCCCAAATTTCTAGTGTTGGTTTATGACTGTTATTTGGTCCCTAGGCCGACACGGTAAGTTTGAATTTATGAAATCTTGGCGGGAGTGTTTGTAGTTGCATATAAAAGCATGTTTCGGCATTTATTTAGAAACTAGATGGCAATTATGATGTTCATGCATTCTCAAGGTGATTCAAGGCTTTCATTGTGTTGCAAGAGTAGATTTGTGTTGTCTATGTGTTTGTGTTTGTAGATTTGAGCATCCATTTCCTCATGGAATGAAGAGCTTCTTCCTCTCATGAGATCTTCACTAAAAGGTGACATTTATTGTGTTTGTGATCATTATTCATTTGGATTTTGCCTCTGCCTCACAAGGGCATGCACTCTCTATTTGACAAAGGTGTTTCGAAGATTTAAGTGTCCTTCCAGGGCTTGACTGAGGCAAGCTCCTAAACACCACAACCACCTCCCAAAGTTTTCATGGTTGTAGGTTACAGGTTGATGATGCAAACAAAGTGAAGTTGCAGGAGGGCATGTTGGAGTGTCAGAATTACAGAACAACAGGAGAAAGGGCACCCTGGACTAGGGTTCCCGCTCATTAGTCCTCGAAGTTCCATGACGAGAAAATCTCTGAAACAGTAGAAACAAGTTGCAGACTGAGTTTCCAGATCCTGACAAAAAGCAGGGCCTTGGACATGGGTGCCTGCTCTTTTGTCCCCAACTTTTCTACTTTGGAACCCCAAAAATAGGTGCACAGTTATTTGTTATTTTACATCTTTCTGCAAAAGCATTTTTTGTGATTCATCTATTTACTGTTGTATTTGCATAATTAGGGTTTTGATGGATAATTGAGCATAAGAGAAGGAAAATTGATAATCAAATACCATAATCCAAGCTTCCCTACATTTGTAAGTGACTAAGGACCTGATAGTGCTCTGCCACTTGATCCGAAGGTCCTTTAATGTAATTGGTGAAAGGAGGATTCAAGCCAAAACAAAAACAATCAAAATGTTACCTCGTTACATTTTGGTGAACCCGTGTTTTTATTGAATTTGGCACCTTGCTGATTGTTTTGCTTCAGACTTATGTTGATTTCATTCATCCATTTCATCATTCATCTTATTGCATTGGAAAAATTACAAAAAAATTGAAAATTTTGAAAAACAAAATTGCATTGTAGGGTTTGAATTTTCACATAGTTTAATTGCATCTAATTAAATTTCTGATTTTTGCATTAGATCTGAAATTTATTTTCATTTAATTCATAATTTTCATATTGCATTTGAAAATTTACAAAAAAATTGAAAAATTTGAAAAAAATTGGCATTTTTAGCTTGCATTTTGATTTAATTTGAATTAATTTTCACTTTAATTCAAATTTTTGCATTAGATTTGAAATTCATTCATTTATTTAATTTTCATCTTATTGCATTTGAAAATTTACAAAAAAATTGAAAAAATTGAAAAAATTGAGCATTTTTAGCTTGCATTTTGATTTAATTTGAATTAATTTTCACTTTAATTCAAATTTTTGCATTAGATTTGAAATTTATTCATTTATTTAATTTTCATCTCATTGCATTCGAAAATTAACAAAAAATTGGCATTTTTGCTTGCATTTTGATTTAATTTGAATTAATTTTCACTTTATTTCAAATTTTTGCATTAGATTTGAAATTTATTCATTTATTTAATTTTCATCTCATTGCATTTGAAAATTTAAAAATTTGAAAATTTTTTTTGGCACTTTTGGCTCAATTTTTAAATAATTTGAATTAATTTTCATTTAATTTAATTTAATTTCTGATTTTTAAATTAGGTCTAACCTAAATTACAAAAAATTATTTTCATCATTTTCATAGCACATTTGAAAATTTACAAAAAAATTTGAAAATTTTAGAAAATTTTTAAAAATGGGCATTTTTGGCTTGATTTTTAAATAATTTGAATTAATTTTCATTTAATTTAATTTAATTTCTAATATTTTCACTAGATCTTATTTAAATTACATAAATTCATCATTATTTAATCATTTGCATTTTTCATATTAAAATTGCTAAGGTTTGTTGGAAATTTCAAGATTTTCTTATAACCTAGTAATTCCAAAAGCTAGGGTTTGTAGTTAAAATCTTGTTTCAGATTTTACTACTCATCTTAGGAACTCATTCAAATCTGATTTTGCATATAGTGTTGCACATTAGTGTGTTTTTGCATTCATATTTTAAAAATTGGCATTTACACATATTCAATTTCAACAAAAAACTAGCAATTTTCATTGATTTTCACTAGGTTTTGACTTATCATCATCCTAGATTTGCATCAAAAGCGTGTTGTGAAGGATTTTATTGCTATATTGGACTGAAAATAGACTTATCATTTTCTGCCCCTGATAAAAATCCTTACAACACCTTTTCTTTCATATATTTGCATTGAAAAAGTACAAAAAATCAAGCATTTTAGATCATTTTTGCATATAGCTTTGCACTTGTCTTTTGCATAAATTTTGAAAAGCTTTTAAAATCTGATTTTACATTGATTTGAAAACATATATCATGGATACTCCTTGTTATTCAGCTTTGGAAACATTGTGTGCATCATTTAATAGTGATGACTTCAATATGTTAGATAAAGCACTAGATGACTTTATTGGACATTCCACTATGACACCTATTGCTAAAACATATGATGATGACATAGAAAATGATTCCTCCTATGAAGATATATTAGCACAAGAGGATGAAATTATTGACACATTCTTGAACATCACCCTAGCCTCTTTGGAAAATGAAACATTAGTGGATAAAGGGCTCCCTCTCAAGGACTCTTCATGGGTAGAAAAAGCATATTCACCTAAGGATCATATGGTTCATGAAAACCCATTAGATCTTACACCTTTGATTAAAAACTTGAGAACCTTCAATGAGGAGACTATGGATAGCTCTAGTCTGACTAACAACACCATACCTTCCTCTCATCCCACTGCTCTCCCTGGCCAAGATGTAGCATTAGTGGATGAGAAAAGGTCTCTCAAAGTAAATCCTTTAGGGATGGATGTTGGGTGCAATCAAGAAGGAAACAATGTCAATTCAATATTCATTAATCAGTTTTGTAGCAATATTCCTAAGATGATTGTGCAGGGGGCACCTAGTACACCTTCTTGCTTAAAGCCGGTGATTACGGTTCAAGGTGTTCAAAATGTGTTACAACAACCACACCACAATGTAATTGCTCATACATACAACACCCGTAATAACAAGCAAAGTCAACAAGCACCACATGTGCCTGTCTCTCTTCCATGTTCTCAACCTATGCTCCCTCCACCATCTCATCTTACTCATAAAAGTGGTCAAGAGTATGATCTTGTCGAACAACTTTGTGCTACTCTAGCTAAGATCTCTCTTTGGGATTTAATATGAACCTCGCCTACATACCATAGAATGCTCCAAGAAGCTTTACAAAAAGTGATTGTATCGCTTACTGTTAAGCCTAATGATGTAGCAGTCGTATTGGATAGTATGCATGCGACAAAAATAGATATTCTCTTTCAACCACAGAAATTACCGTCAATTAAAGTTCAAAACCAATATGATCCTCTTGTAATCTTTGTCATAATAAAAAAAAACATTGGTTAAAAAGAGTTATGATTGATAATGGATCAGCTCTTAATGTTTGTGGTATTGACTTATTACATAAGATTAAAGTTCATACATCTACCATCAAGCTGGAAATGTTAAGTATTCGTGGTTTTGACAATGTTGGATGACAATCCATAGGCACTATAACTTTACCTATACAAGTGGGACATGTGCTTGTGCCTACCCTGATTCATGTCATGACTTGTTCTTTATCTTACAACATGATTGTTGGTAGACCTAGGATTCATACATTAGGGGCGGTTCCTTCCACCCTACATTGTTCAATCAAATTTATATTCAAAGGTAAACTTCATACTATTCATGCCAATCCTGAACCAAATAGTTGTTTACACATTGAAAAGCAAAAACTAGTTTACAATCATATGAGCTTAAACAGTTTACGAGCTGATTCATCAATGCCTCTAGCTACGAATGATGTTGTGAAAGATTCTATACCATCAAAAGTGCTTTTTGGTGATGATTGGGGCTCATTAGATTTTAATCCTTACAGTATAGGGGAATATAAAATTAATAGCCTTGATACATTAAAAGTTGCATCGATCTCACCTAAGCAATCTTTTGAAGCACCTAAGAAACCTAAAGTCCCCTTGGTAGAAAATAAAAACAATACTCTCACTTATACCACAAACTACGAGACCTATGAGGCTTCACTATCCCCTAAAGAAATGACATCCCTCTATGGTCGAGGATTTAAAATCCTCTATCAAAATTGTGACTACCTAGGTAATGGATGTGGTATAAATGAACAAGGGATACGAGTACCTATAGAATCCACTTCAACACATTACTCAAGCGGCATTGGATATAATCCTTTTAAAGTAAAGAAAGCCTCCCATCGTCCTAAACTCAATGTTAATGCAATATCAACAAGACCGAAACAACATGACAGATATCTTAGATATGTATGTTCTTAACGATGGTGCTACCAGGTAAGTATCTCTAACCCTTTATCTCTCTCGTGATGTGCTTCCCCCGTGATGTGTTATGTGTTGTTTAGGCCTCTTGAGATGACCCCTGATTCTCTTGTTAGGTCCAGGATACCAGGAGACCACCTCTATTGTGACCTTCTTCTATTTGTATCATCATTCTTCTATATTGACTCTCTCTAATTTCATTGTTGTGTGTTGTCGTACGGACATAGAGTTGCGGTTGGTGACTTGCGGGTACCCTCCTACATGACTGTCCCTAAGACACTTGTTTCTCCTCTCTTATTTATTGTTTCCCTTCCTCTAGTGTTTCTATCTAACGGGCAGATGATGAAAAACATTTATATTGATGTGGACCTAGTGTCCCTTTCAAGAGCAATCAAAAAATAGACTTAGTTCCTAATATGACGATGGGGTTGTAATAAATTATCTGATGCTTGGCTAGTGGAAGCACTCATGCTTTCTGCATAGTGACTTTGATGATGTTTTTATCTCATTTAGAAACCTTAACAATACTGATGCTTTGCGCACTTTGTTTGTCTTTGAATCTAGCCTTGGTGGTACTTGATTCAAAGATCTTCGTGATATAGCCCCATGGTTATCCTCGAACTCCGAATTCGTAGTATAACCTTGGCTCTTTGTGTGGTTAATCATATGCATTGATGTTGTTATTTATCATGATTTTGTAGACACTAACATGCTTCTTGTAGGGATGTGTTTGTGGGAACATTTGGCGATCGTAAAGTACATGTCACCTTCGGGGGGCATGGGCTTTGCAAAAGTCTATGTTCCCTTGTGTGTTTTCTTCCTACCTTAACGTGCTTGATATCGATGCATGATATAAACCACCTTAAGGTGGGGGCATATATAAGGTAAGCTATCTATTCTAGATGCTAGTAAAGTGTGTTTGAACAATCTTGAAATCTATTGTGTATACCTCCTTTTCACCATAAGGCATCTCCGTGATGCGGGTAGGGTTGTATGCCATGCTTCCTTTTCACTGTAAGGCGTCTCCATGATGCAGTTGGGGTTGCATTTTCAAAAAGTCCACTGCGAAGACAGGGAGCGGTTTTGTGACTAACTCAACCCTTAAGCATGTCTTCGAGATTGTTGTGGCGAAGCCCAATTGTCGGTGTGTGCCTATAATGTGCCTGAGATGGTGCTGAACCTAGAAATAGGGACACTTCATTGCTTGTCTACCGTGTTTTCTCTGTCTTTAAAGTGTGTGTGTTTTGCATGCTTGCTTTGTTTGGCGTGTTTGTTACCCCATAAGTAGTCTAAAGACTTGCGTGATGAGTGCATCCTGCATTTTGGGAGGTTTTGCGTGTCTTGTGTGTGTGTTGCCCCATATATGCAGTACATCCTGCATTATGGGAGGTTTGTTTACTTTCCTGTACTTGCATTTACATTTCATATATATGAGAAAAAGAAAAGAAAAGAAACCATTTCTGTCTTCCATGCATTAATGTGTCTTCTATGCATTTACTATATTCTCCATGTTTTGCGTGACTGTAACTGTCTTCTCCGTGTTTTGCATGCCTATTACTGTTTTATATGTGATTGGCGTGTCTTCTTCGTGCTTGGCATGTTTGTTGTGTTCACGACCGTACTTTAATGCATGTATTGGCCTTGCATTTATACATACATTAAAGTGGGGGCTAAATGTAACGTCAGAAAATGTTCCCTTGGGGGCTTTTCCCTCTTTAGGTTTAGCTCCTGGGTCTTTAGTGTGCATTTAGGACATCTTGCATCATAATTTGGCATCCCAATGGAATGAACCCTAGGTATCATGACAAATGGGGCCTAGGGGGACCCCTTGAACTTAACCCTGCCCAAAATAGGGGGGGGACTTGGGCGCCCATGCCCTAGTCCTGCCCTATTTTGGGTCAGGCCCAAATTTCTAGTGTCGATTTATGACCGTTATTTGGTCACTAGTCTGACACGTTAAGTTTGAATTTACGAAATCTTGGCGGGAGTGTTTGTAGTTGCATATAAAAGCATGTTTAGGCATTTATTTAGAAACTAGATGGCAATTGTGATGTTCATGCATTCTCAAGGTGATTCAAGGCTTTCATTGTGTTGCAAGAGCAGATTTGTGTTGTCTAGGTGTTTGTGTTTGCAGATTTGAGCATCCATTTCCTCATGGAATGAAGAGCTTCTTCCTCTCATGAGATCTTCACTACAAGGTGACATTTATTGTGTTTGTGATCATTTATTCATTTGGATTTTGCCTTTGCCTCACAAGAGCATGCACTTTCTATCTGACAAAGGTGTTTGGAAGACTTAAGTGTCATTCTGGGGCTTGACTGAGGCAAGCTCTTAAACACCACAACCCCCTCCCAAAGTTTTCATCGTTGCAGGTTACAGGTTGATGATGCAGACAAAGTGAAGTTGCAGGAGGGCATGTTGGAGTGTCAGAATTGCAGAACAATAGGAAAAAGGGCACCCTAGACTAGGGTGCCCACTCATTAGTCCTCAAAGTTCTGTGACAGGAAAATCTCTGAAACAACAGAAACAAGTTGCAGACTGTGTTTCCAGATCCTGACAAAAAGTAGGGCCTTGGACTTGGGTGCCCGCTCTTTTGTCCCCAACTTTTCTGCCTTGGAACCCCAAAAATAGGTGCACAGTTATTTGTTATTTTACATCTTTCTGCAGAAGCATTTTCTATGATTCATCTGTTTACTGTTGTATTTGCATAATTAGGGGTTTGATGGATAATTAAGCATAAGAGAAGGAAAATTGATAATCAAATACCCTAATCCAAGCTTCCCTACATTTGTAAGTGACTAAGGACCCGATAATGCTCTGCCACTTGATTCGAAGGTCCTTGAATATAATTGGTGAAAGGAGGATTCAAGCCAAAACAAAAATAATCCAAATTTTACGTCATTACAGATACCTAGGTGGATTAGTGTGTAAACATTCAAATTAAATGGTAATTCACAAGTCTATAGAATAATAAAATGAATCCCTAGTCTAGAATCCAAATGTATATATTCAAAGGCATTAAATACTTTGAACAAATTACTTTATTGAATTGGAGAAGGCATGTACACATGTGCAATGTTTAGCTTATTCTTCCTAGTCTATACTTTTATATATATGTACATGTGTGTGGTGCATGGATCATGTGGACAAGATGACGATAGATGTCAAACCCATATTGATCTAAAATTAAGCAGTTAATTTGGATCTATTTTAAATAATTAGACGATCGGGGTCATGTCCTAATTTTTTCGTTATTGTAGAAGTTGACAGTTTCTCTAGAAGTGGCTCTTTACTACCAAAGTTAGCCTTGCTAATGAAGTTGAGTAGTCATTAACAAAGTCAAATAGTTGTTGATGAGGACATGTTGTTGTTGTTAAAGTTGATAGTTATTGAAGAGTAGTAGAATAAAAATATGAACAAGAATCAAGAAGTTACTTATGCACCTTCTCACTCTAGAACTTATGATGAAAAATGCCTAAGACTCAAGTTGCACATCCTACAATGTTTAAGCATTAAGGTCATGATATATGCATGCCTTCCAATGATCTTATTAAGAACACATTCCTCACATACCAAGAAATCAAGAGATTAACAAGGACATTATGTATGATAAACCCACATTTCATTCCAAAGGAACTACTTCTTCCTAGATACTTAATAATGAACTATGGCAAAGCAAATGCAAAATCTCTCTATGGAGCCACCTCAAAAGAAGAAAGCACAATGGATATAGAAAAATAATTCAATAGTTGCACATGTTGCTAATTTTTTCACTAAGAGAACCACTTCTTATTAAAAAAATACATTTACTTGAGGATAAAGAACTTGATATATTACTTGTTGGGATGGGGATGACCTCTTTTACATAGTTATCTCTCTAATTTTATTGGTTGATCTTTGTTTGGACCCATGTGGGGACATTTTTCCTTTCAATTCTTTCCATGTCTCTTCCTATATGACTTGTTCCTATCTTCCATGATTATCATTTATGCTATCCTATGTTACTTGTTTAGCTCCTATTCTTTCATATATTCAATATTTACCTCCCATGCTTTCCTCTATGCCTTCTTTGGTTCCTAAACATATATATGTTCTATGTTTAGAACCTATATTTTTCCATGTTCCTTGTTTACTTATATATCCCTATGCTATATGTTGGTAATAATTTATGTTTAAGGTTACAGGATGTGCACCTCCCTAGAAATCCAGAAAATTTCCTAAGTGTTGGACCCTCTTTGTGTTTTGCTGCATCATTAGGATATTTTCAAGGAAGGGGTCATCATCATCATCATCATATTTTCCATGCATCCACCTGATGTTTCTTGCGAGGGTCATTTCTCCTCATGTTTGGATATCCTGTGGGGGTCATCATATTTTTTGTCAGCCTAATCTTTCACGGGGTGATATTTTAACATCGGGTGATCTTAGTTAAGATCATCCTGATGCTGTTATTTGGTTTCAAGTATGACCCGATATTCTGCAGGGTCATCATATTTGAATGTCGGGTGATCTTTGTTAAGATAACTCGGATGTTATTTTGTCACCTTATGTTTGTTCAACATCAGGATGCTGCTGATGTCATGTTCCTATGGGGGTGATATCCGCTTGACCTTTGCCTTCATCTTTTTCTCTGCAGGATGATATTCTCAATATCAGGTGATATTCCAATTATTGGGTCACCTTCTGAATATCACCCTAGTCATGAATGTGACGATGACGTCATCAGGATTATCATTGTCGGGGTGATGTCTTTTGGCTTCATCATTTTCTAACGACGGGGTGATATTTCCAAATATCAGGTATGTTCTAACATCACCCCGATGTTTCATGGAGCTACAGTGCTACCTGATATTCTTGCGGGGGGTGATATTTCAAACATCCGGTGATCTTCCAAATATCACCCTGCCCCAATATGATGATGATGTCACCCCGATCTTTCGAAGGGGTCATTTTCTAAGTTGTTCAATCCGACCTGATATTTCTTGAGTTGAAGTGGTCATCATCATCATCCAGTCTATAGTGCACCCTCATATTTCTATGTCGGAGTGATATTCTGAATATCGGGTCATCTTCTGAATATCACCCTTGTTCTAAACATGATGATGACGTCATCAGGATATTCTAATATCAGGGTGATATCTTTTATCTGGGTGACATTAGCAGGATTTTTGAGCATCCGAAGGGTGCATGTAGTAGAAGACATCGGCTAGACATTTGGTATCAGCTAAGCAAGAGGATCTTTCTCCGACGCATCAGGTTGTACCGATGAAGGCGATCATCATGCGGGCAATTTTTCACATGAAGGCGGGGTTGGTCATCAGGGTGATATCTTTTATCAGGTGATGCGGACGACATGATTTTTTCCTTCGGGGTGATATTTCACATCGGGGTGATGTGAATTATTAGGGTGAACTCATGTAGATGATGATGCTGACGTTAGGGTGATATTTCGAGCAGCCAGATATCATGCTGGAGGATGATGATGATGAGGCTTATACTAGTGTCGTCGGGAGCAAAAGCACCGACATCATATATGCTCGCGACCTAGTATATAAGGTGATGAGGAGGTCACCGCAGGGTGCATGTGGGATAGTTTGATCCTGCATAATTTGAAATATCAGGATGAAGTATTTTGGCGGGAAAAGTTTGCGATGCATAGTATGATGTTTTTCCCAAGGCCGCGAGTTGGTGTGCCATTAATGGCAGATCTTGTAGGGTATAGGTGATGGCGTGATGGATCTAGTACCCGACTAAAGATGTACATCCCCAGGAGGCGGCGCAAGGCTCGAGATCACTCCATGTCTCCTCTCCCACCTGCTGCATTGAATGTTTGAGCACCATTTTCTCAATGAACTGTATCTGGCAGATTTTTGACTTTTGCCATGTAATTAATGCTGAGTACCTTCCTGCTATATATAGCAGGTTGTGTTGCACATTTGAGGTTGTTGAAAACTAGACATATCTGGCTCTGTAATAAGATTCAACTGGTTCTGGTTGCTGTGTGTAGACGATCTTGTGAGTTTATGTATCTATTGTTGTATGTTTCATGCATGAATCTACTGATTTCATGATTGGTTTTATATGAGTAATGCTGTATTTGCATGTGTTTTGTTAATTCTATCTCTAGTATTGCATGTGTCCTTCTAAATCTAGATATCTAAGGGGTGTTTGGTATTCAAGAATACAAAATTCCTGTATTGAATGCTTGATCTTTCAACTTCTGCTCAAGGGGTAGATTAAAGTGTTTTCAGATTAAGTGTTGGGAAGGATATACTGCAATAGGGATGCCATAAGTAGAGATAACACTCTGTCCTGGGAGGTATCTGTATGGCAGATACTACATCACCCCCTTGAAATCCAGTTTTAGTGTGTTCATGTTGATCATTCACAGGTGTATGTCTACCGACTCCAAGCCCTAGATAGGCACCAATCTAGCTCTGTGTTGAGGTTACATACCAGGTCCTAGTTCGCATCCAAACATAAATCAAATTCAAACTTCCAAAAACAACCATTAGGACCTTAGAAGTAGTTTAGGACCAAGATCCTTTGATTCACAACTAAACATAAGCCCAAAGCTAGCCCCTTTGTACTTATCTCATAGTTTTGGTCTTCATATAGGAGGATTTATTTGCTTTGTATCAACATCCCAAGCTAACCCACAAGCATATTCTCATGGGTGTTGAATAGGGAATACCCCCTAGGTTTTGTAGAGCCTGAAGAAGAAGAGGAGATAAAAATAGAGTCTATCTCCTATACTGTTGGCCCCTGGCCCAGAGATCCTGTTGATCACTGGTGGCTACTTTGTAGGGAAATCTGAGAATGAGCATTCAGTCAGGGAAATAACCAACAGAAATTGGCGACTTCGTTGGGGACCATGCAGTAAAGAAATTGTCTTTTCATCCCTAGTAAAATAATTCCTTGTTATAGGTGGCGACTCTGAACAATCTCGTAGCCGATAAAGTAAAATTTGTATGCAGGGGAGAAGATCCCTACATAATCCTTTATTTGAAGAGTTACCAGTAGAAAGAAGGATGATGTACAGAAGAAAAGGAACTGTCTCAAGCAGTCATGAGGGTTCCCCCAGGAATAATGATGATATTAAGGATAACCCTAGACTTTCAGGGTAGCATGTGCCTTATTTTTCAAATGCAGAAGCTGACATTCAAGGTGCATATGAAAGACAACAGGGTGCTAGTCTAAAAATAAGGTCAGAAGTGTTCCAAGAATGCCCTTTCTTGGATCCCAGTGATAGATTTGAAGAAGTAGAATCCCCAAGGGATGATGAAGATGATGATCAGAATGGTATGAGACCATCTACCTCCATGCCCAAAGAAGAACAGTTAGCTGAAGAAATCAAAAGCCTGAGAGCAGAATTAGAATATTTACAAGCAATGAAAGTCAGAGATGACATGAGATAGAAAGTGCAAGCTTTAAGGATTGCTCAGAATGATTTAGTCCCTACCCTTGAAAATGCAAATATGTAGAGAAACCGGTGCAGAGGTGAGGTACAACATCAACATAATGATCAAAGACAGAATGTAAATGATGCCAGAATACCATTGAATAATGTAAGAAATCAAAATGTAAACAAAAATATCAATGCCAATCAGTTTGATAGACAACCCATGCAGCTGGATAGATTTAGATAGCTGGTGTTTGATGGTATTCCTGGTTATCCCAACCCCATTGACAAGCATGTAAGGCTTCAAGTGCCAAAATTTCTAGGAAATAACACTGTGTCTAGGGAGGATCATTTAAAAGCTTTTCAAAATGTTATGTACAACTTTGAGGTTGAGCATGAGGATGTCTTTATGAAGTCATTTATGCAGTCTTTAGTAGATGAGGCTAGAGAATGGTACAAGAATCTGCCTGACCGGAGTATTTCATCATGGGATGATTTCAAAAGGATGTTTAAAGAGTAATATGGTGACAAAACTGACCCTAGCTTTTTTGTAAACGAATTAACTAGTATCACTAAAGGGTTAAATGAGCAGGTTGCAGATTTTAATGCAAGATTTACTAAAGTGTTGAACAAATTGCCACATCACATGAGGCCAAATGAACCAATGTGCATAATATTATATATTAATGCTTTTGATAACAAAACAGCATATGGGTTAAGAGATAAAGGTCCTGCTACTCTCAGGGATGCTTTCAAGATAGCAATAAATATTGAGAATAACAGGAAAGCATCAGGCAAGACAAAGAGAAGGGATGATGTGAAAATTCTGTAGAATCTAAGTAAACCTCAAAATATTCAAGGTAATACATCTGCTCCTGAAGACAAAATTGATAAACTGGCAAATGTTGTTAAGGACCTAAGCTATAGACTGGCTAGAAGTGAAAAAGGGATAGGTCCTAATAGGCAAGTTTACCAAAGACAGGAAAAGAGGCCATCATTGCATGATATGCCATATAATACCAATTGGCATAATGGCAGGCCTGTATTGCCACATAACAACACAAATCAGAGAGCTCAACATACCAAGGAAACTCCTGATCCTTTGAAGAGAACTGTAAATATTGCTGATGATACTCCATGCTGCATAATCTATCAAATGCCACATTCACAGTCACAATACATGATTGCTCAGTCTTTGTATGATAATACTGTGTCCTGTAATGAATGCAATGAGCCACACTATGTACAGGATGATGATGTTAATATGCTGTCCATAAGCAGGGAGTATCCTTCTCATGATGCAGATGAGAGTACAGATAATGAGATTCAAGCCTGTCAGCAGGTTTTCTATGATGAAGATAATGAAGATAGCTATGCATTTGCTCAGAATTCACACAACTTCCTGAATAACATGTAGAGACCTTCTAATGAAGAGATTAGGGCTCTCACAGCTACAGCAGTGGCCCAAGTCAAGAGCAACTATAACCTCAGAGGCAAAGCTCAGGTAAGTAACTCACACCAACCAGAGAGTACTTTTGCCAACCAGCCATTGCATGGTCATAAGGGGATTGAACCATAAAGGAAACAGTGGGGTAACAACAATAAGCAAAATTTTAAGCAGAAAACAGGTCATGATGCTCAAGGACCAGAAAATAGAATCCCCCAAGTTGAGGATCAAAGCAAAAGTTCCCAAAACAAGAATGATGATCAGGGAGCTGTGAAAATTAAAGCTGGCTCATCTGAAGATAAAAATAAAGCCACAACACAAGCTACAACTGTGGTACAAAATTATAATCCCTTTGATATAACTCAAGTCCTCTCTCAGGTAAAGGTTTCTGTCCCATTGATGGAACTTATGAAGGTTGAAGAAATCAAGAATAAGACAATATCCCTAATTTCAGGAGTACCTTGTCAAGCTAAACAGAATGATGGGACCCAAGGTAAGAAGTAGGCCTTGTGCAATGAAGAGGATGAAGTCCCTAAAGTATATCTGGGGGTGACCATGACTAAATGTCCTTCACAAGTGGAACCATTCTATGTCTCCCTGGTTATAAATGGAAAAGTGATCAGAAATTGTATGCTTGACTTAGGGGCATCAACAAACATCATGCCTCTAGCCATCATGCAACAAGCAGGATTAAAAATAGACAAGGCATGTGGAAAATGCTATGCCATGGATGCTAGAGAGGTACCTGTCATTGGAATCATGAAAGACGTGGATCTTAGACTGGCAGCATATCCAGAGAGGACCTACAAAATGAATATAACAGTGGTTGACATCAAGCCATAGTATGGTATGCTGTTGTCAAGAAGGTGGGCAACACTCATTGGTGGGAGTATGCAACTGGACCTATCATATGCCATGATTCCTATGAATGGCAGAGATGTCAAGCTGATTAGGGAGGAAAGGTCACCAGAGACAGTGGAGGACCAAGAATCAGAGGAGCATGTATGCTTTGTGAACACCGACTGTGATAACTTTAGGGTTGTCTCAGATGATAAAGAGAAAAAAGAGAAAAATATTTGCATTCAAGACCTGGACCAGCAGGGTCTATAGACCATGTATTTTGATGGAGCTTGTGCAAAGGAAGGTTCTGGAGCTGGAGTTGTATTCCTGACTCCAACTGGTAAGCTCCTAAAATTCTCCTTCTTGCTAAGATTTGCTTGTACAAACAACATTGCAGAGTATGAAGCCTTACTCTTAGGTTTAAATCTGGCTCTCAAACATGGAATCAAGATGTTGAGAGTTTTTGGAGATTCTGAGTTAATTGTGTCCCAAATTAGAGATAGGTATGCCTTAAAGAACAAAAGATTAAAACAATACAAGCATGCTGTTTGGGATACCATTGAACTATTTGATGCATTTTCAATAGGCTGGGTAGAGAGATCAAAAAATGTCATGGCTGATTTCTTAGCTAATGTGGCCATAAGGCCAGATGACATCACTCTATCAGATGTCACAAATGTTGAGGTGAAAATCAGACCTGCAATATTAGAAAACATATGCAGTTGGCAAGTGTTTGATGATGATAAGGACTTGTTAAGATTTTTGCACTGCATAGATGAATATGAGAACTAAGAAATTGATTTTCAAAATTTTGTAGAAATTGTAGATGGAAAAGAAACTCTTATGGGGAAAGAAGTAATTCAGCTGAAGACTAACAAAATCCCTAGAGGGTTGGTAACTTTAGAAAGAGCTTTTGACAATAGAGACCAATTGGTCACAAAGACATCTCCCACAAATAAAGATGACTTAGAGGAGATAAATTTGGGGACATCTCAGGCCCCCAAGAAGGTATACATTGGCAGACAGCTCAAGCCACACATTAGGAGCATGCTGATAGCATTGCTAAAAAAATATAAGCATGTTTTTGCCTGGTCATATGAAGACCTCAAAGCCTACAGAGAAGACCTATTCTAGCATGAGATCCCATTGAAGCCTGGAGCTAAGCCATTTAGACAAAAGCAAAGGCCTATTAATCCTACCTTAGCTCCAAAAATGCAAGAAGAACTCAAGAGGCTCAGGGAGGCTAGAATAATTGTGCCAATTAGACATTCAACCTACGTATCTAACCTTGTCCTAGTTAGAAAAAAGAATGGTGATATTAGGCTTTGTGTTGACATTAGAAATTTGAATATATCTTCCTTAAAGGATAATTACCCATTGCCTAATATGGAAGCTATGTTGCAGAAAGTCACTGGTTGTGAACTCCTATCCATGATGGATGGATTCTCAGGTTACAATCAGGTGAAGGTAAAAGAACCAGAACAATACAAGACTGCCTTCACCACTCCATGGGGAACTTATGTATATGTAAGAATGCCATTTGGACTAACAAATGTAGGTGCTACTTTTCAAAGAGCTATGGATGTTGCTTTTTCAGGGTTGGTTGACTCAACCCTGGTTGTTTATCAGGATGATCTGACTGCCTATTCAAAGAAGGAAGAGTAGCATTGTATGCACTTAGAGCAGATTTTCATTAGAGCACTAGAGTATGGCATTTCTCTAAATCCAAAGAAGTGTGCTTTTGGGGTAGTAGAAGGGAAACTCTTGGGGCACATTGTTTCCAAGGATGGAGTCAGGATTGATCCTGAAAGAGTAGCTGCAATTGACAGGATCCAGATGCCAAAAATAGTAAAAGGAGTTCAGTCTTTCTTTGGATAGATTAATTTTGTCAAAAGATTTGTTCCTAACTTTGCAGAAACCACTAGGAACATCTCCAAGATGATGAAGAAGGATGCAACTGTCAATTGGGAAAGTGAAGCAATTGAATCATTTCAGAGCATCAAAGAAGCAATAAAGATGGCTCCTGTGCTAAAGTCTCCTGATTTTTCTAAGCCATTTTAGTTGTTTTCATTTGCTTCTTTCCATACTGTTGCTGCATGTTTGCTACAGAAAAATGAGGATGGAATTGAGCAGCCTATAGCTTTCTTCAGTATGTCCTTATAGGCTACTGAATTGAAGTATGACATCATGGAGAAACATGCATATGCACTAGTCAGAGCAGTCAAGAGTTTCAGGCCATATCTGGTAGGGTCTCAAACAGTTGCATATGTGCCTCATGCAGCAGTCAAGGACATCTTCACTCAGCAAGAGATGACTGGAAGAAGGTGCAGATGGATAAATAAGCTGCAAGAATTTAATATAGAGATACAGATCACAAAGTTGGTAAGAGGACAAGGATTAGCCAAGATGATGGCACAGTCAAACTTGGAAGCATGCCAAGTCAATGCAGTCTAGAATGAGAATGTCAATGTATCAAAATCTGAGTGGTACAAGGACATAGTATATTATTTGTAAAACTTGAACTGTCCTTCCCACCTCAGTGATATTCAGAAGAGAACTTTGAAGCTGCAAGCTATTAAATACATCATTGTTCAAGGAGAACTGTATTAGAGAAATCATGATGGTGTATTACTCAAATGTGTGGATGAAAACTAGGCCAAGGATATTCTAAATGACATACACCATGGAGTGTGTGGTGGACATTATCCTGCTTATACAACATTCCACAAAGTCCTCAGAGCTGGTTACTGGTGGCCAACTCTTTTCTCAGATGCACACATAATGATAAGAAAGTGTGACCCTTGCCAAAGGTTCTCAGGAAAGCTAAAATATGATGGTGCATTGCCTCTCAGGACTATAACCGTGGAAACTCCATTTCAGCAATGGGGAATTGACTTCATAGGGGAAATTTCAGAGAAATCTAGTGGAGTACATAGTTGGATTCTGGTTGCCACTGACTACTTCACTAAATGGATTGAGGCTATCCCTACTAAAAAGGCTACAAGTAAGGTGGTGATGGATTATTATCAGGTTTGGGGTACCAGTCAAGCTAATCACAGATAATGCAATGTGCTTTAGATCAGGTGAATTTGTTGATTTTTGCAATAAATATGGAATTGACTTGTCTCACACATCACCATACCATTCACAAGGAAATGGTCAAGCAGAGTCAAGCAACAAAAGCCTAATGAAAATCATCAAGAGGATAATGGATAAAAATAAGAAATCCTGGGATTCAAAACTAAAGTTGGCATTATGGGCTGATAGGGTGACAGTGAAAAGAGCCACTGGAAGGTCACCTTATGAATTAGTGTATGGTGCAATAGCTAGATTGCCTATGAATAACCTCTTGCCAGTTTACAAGTTCATACAAGAGAATGATGGGGAGGTTAATGATTCAATGACTGAAAGGATCAATCAGCTGGTTGAGCTAGATGAAATCAGGGTAGAGGCACAAAAATTAAATATCAAGAAACAACAAAAGGTGAAGTATCTATTTGATAGAAGGGTTACAGAGAGAGGTTTTCAGATAGGTGATATGGTTCTTATGTGGAATGCAAGGAACCAGGATAAGGGTAAACATGGCAAATTTGAACCCTTGTGGATAGGCCCATATCAAATTAGCAATATCTATGGAGGAGACTCCTACTTTCTCCAAGGCCTAAACAGTGAACTAATGGAATTGCCAGTGCACAACAAATTCCTTAAAACCTTTTTCACATAAATGAGTAACTTGTGTGCACAATGTAAAATAGTTGTAAATATTTTGTACATACCTTGTGTGGTTGGTTTGAATTTTGGGTTTTGTCTGGTCTGCCCCAGAGAAGTCTGGTTCTCACTGCAGTCTTGCACCTGCACGTCCCCAATCGGAGCCTATGTTGGTAATAATTTATGTTTAAGGTTACAGGATGTGCACCTCCCTAGAAATCTAGAAAATTTCCTAAGTGTTGGACCCTCTCTGTGTTTTGCTGCATCATCAGGATATTTTCAAGGAAGGGGTCGTCATCATCATCATCATATTTTCCATGCATCCACCTGATGTTTCTTGCGAGGGTCATTTCTCCTCATGTCTGGATATCCTGTGGGGGTCATCATATTTTCTGTCAACCTGATCTTCCATGGGGTGATATTTTAACATCAGGTGATCTTAGTTAAGATCATCCTGATGCTATTATTTGGTTTCAAGTATGACCCGATATTCTGCAAGGTCATCATATTTGAATATCGGGTGATCTTTGTTAAGATCACCCCAATGTTATTTTGTCACCTTATGTTTGTTCAACATCAGGATGCTACTGATGTCATGTTCCTACGGGGGTGATATCCGCTCAACCTTTGCCTTCATCTTTTTCTCTGCAGGATGATATTCTCAATATCAGGTCATCTTCTGAATATCAGCCTAGTCATGAATGTGACAATGACATCATCAGGATTGTCATTGTTAGGGCGATATGTCTTTCATCTTCATCATTTTCTAAGGACGGGGTGATATTTCCAAATATCAGGTATGTTCTAACATCACCCCGATGTTTCATGGAGCTACAGTGCTACCCGATATTCTTGCGGGGGGTGATATTTCAAACATCTGATGATCTTCCAAATATCACCCTGCCCCAATATGATGATGATGTCACCCCGATCTTTCGAAGGGGTCATTTTCTAAGTTGTTCAATCCGACCTGATATTTCTTGACTTGAAGTGGTCATCATCATCATCTAGTCTACAGTGCACCCTCATATTTCTGTGTTGGTGTGATATTCTGAATATCGGGTCATCTTCCGAATATCACCCTTGTTCTAAACATGACGATGATGTCATCAGGATATTCTAATATCAGGGTGATATCTTTTATCTAGGTGACGTCAACAGGATTTTTGAGCATCTGAAGGGTGCATGCAGTAGAAGACATTGGCCAGACATTTGGTATCGGCTAAGCAGGAGGATCTTTCTCTGACGCATCAAGTTGTGCCGATGAAGGCGATCATCATGCGGGCAATTTTTCACATGAAGGCGGGGTTGGTCATCAAGGTGATATCTTTTATCAGGTGATGCGGATGGCATGATTTTTTCCTGTGGGGTGATATTTCACATCGGGGTGATGTGAATTATCAAGGTGAACTCATGCAGATGATGATGCTGACATCAAGGTGATATTTCAAGCATCCAGATATCATGTTGGAGGATGATGATGATGAGGCTTATACTAGTGTCGTCGGGAGCAAAAGCACCGACATCATATATGCTCGCAACCTAGTATATAAGGTGATGAGGAGGTCGCCATGGGGTGCATGTGGGATAATTTGATCCTGCATAATTTGAAATATCAGATGAGGTATTTTAGCAAGAAAAATTTGCGATGCACAGTATGATGTTTTTCCCAAGGCCGCGAGTTGGTACGCCATTAATGGCGGATCTTGCAGGGTATAGGCGATGGCATGATGGATCTAGTACCCGACTGAAGATGTACATCCCCAGGCAGTGGCGCAAGGCTCGAGATCACTCCCTGTCTCCTCTCCCACCTGCTACATTGAATGTTTGATGCCATTTTCTCAATGAACTGTATCTGGCAGATTTTTGACTTTTGCCATGTAATTAATGCTGAGGACCTTCCTGCTATATATAGCAGATTGTTTTGCTCATTTGAGGTTGTTGAAAACTGGACATATCTGGCTCTGTAATAAGATTCAACTGGTTCTGGTTGCTCTATGCAAATGATCTTGTGAGTTTATGTATCTCTTGTTGTATGTTTCATGCATGAATCTACTGATTTCATGATTGGTTTTATATGAGTAATGCTGTATTTGCATGTGTTTTGTTAATTCTGTCTCCAGTATTGCATGTGTCCTTCTGAATCTAGATATCTAAGAGGTGTCTGGTATTCTAGAATACAGAATTCCTGTATTGAATGCTTGATCTTTCAACTTTTTCTCAAGGGGTAGATTAAAGTGTTTTCAGATTAAGTGTTGGGAAGGATATACTGCAATAGGGATGCCATAAGTAGAGATAACTTAACACTCTATCCTGGGAGGTATCTGTAAGGCAGATACTACATCACCCCCTTGAAATCTAGTTTTAGTGTGTTCATACTGATCATTCACAGGTGTATGTCTACCGACTCCAAGCCCTAGATAGGCACCAATCTAGCTCTGTGTTGAGGTTACATACCAGGTCCTAGTTTGCATCCAAACATAAATCAAATTCAAACTTCCAAAAACAACCATTAGGACCTTAGAAGTAGTTTAGGACCAAGATCCTCTGATTCACAACTGAACATAAGCCCAAAGCTAGCATCTTTGCACTTATCTCACAATTTTGGTCTTCATACAGGAGGATTTATCTGCTTTGTATCAACATCCCAAGCCAACCCACAAGCATATTCTCATGGGTGTTGAATAGGGAATACCCCCCTAGGTTTTGTAGAGCCTGAAGAAGAAGAGGAGATAAAAATAGAGTCTATCTCCTATACTGTTGGCCCCTGGCCCAGAGATCCTGTTGATCACTGGTGGCTACTTTGTAGGGAAATCTAGGAATGAGCATCCAGTCAGGGAAATAACCAACACTATATATCCATGATGTCCCTATGTTCCTATGATCTATGCTTGTGATCTCTATCTCTTATGTATCCATGTTCCATGCTTATCATGACATTTCTAATACTTAAACATACTTATGGTTCTTACAAATTTAGCATTCTTATTCTTTACTTATTTATATATATATTTTAACATTTAATTTTTCCTTCTTATGTGTTCTTATGCATCTCCTATTCTCATTTATGTATATAGTTGTATACTTCATAGATTATGTATATAGTTTTATGCTTAAATTGAGGAAAACAAAACAGATATCCATTTTGGCCATCTTGAAAATGGATATCCATTTTGTAGAAGTGATATGGACTTTGCTGGGTGATCATTGCCCAAAGAATTGGCTTAAGAAACAGATATCCGTTATGTAAATGCAAAAAAAAGAAAAAAGGAATATTGTTGGGCCCAACATCTGAGCCTACAGACCAACTGCTATCGAAAAACTCGTGATTTCTACCTGTGACAGCAAAAAAACATTTTTATACACTTTTGGAGACACAATTTTCTTGTTACAATCATAAGGGTGATCTTTTTGTTCCCCTAATGGGGAGCAACAATCATCATAAAGCAAAAAGGAGGAGGAAAATTACATTGGAGGAAATTGAAGCAATTAGGGAAAAGGATAGAGCAAGGAAGAGGATTGGAAGAGCGGGTTTCGTAGATGCTCATCAAGGTGAAGCTTCTTCTTTACCATCCAATGACATGCAAATTGAAGATGTTAATTTTGATTATAATGAAATGTTAGATAAAAATGAAATTCACCATGATATTGCAAATGAAAATGTTGCAAAATGTTATGAAACACCTATTGATAAGAGCAACACCATGGACAAAGAAGAAGAAGAAAAACAAAGATGTGTGCTTGAACAAAGTGGATATGAACCTCATGATATTGAATTTGCACTCCATAATCCATTTGTTGATAAAATTGATGAGGTTGATAACATGGATGAAACAATGAAAATTAATGTATCTCCAAATTTCATAAGAAGAGAGGACATTTGTCAAGAAGAGAATAAGCGTGATGAAATTGGAAAACTCCCACGAACCCCAAAATGGTTACTTGAAATTGATGAGAACATAATGGAAAAACTTGAAGGCAAGAGGTCGTCACGAACGGTTCGGTTGTGGGCTTCAAAACTCTTCAATGAATACTTTGAGAATAAAACATTAACCGAACAATGCCAACTTTTTGTGCAATTACTAAAGATGTACAAAATGAGACCTTTACTAAAGAAATTAAAGATTCAGTTAAACAAAGTGTCTGATCGGAATAAAATTATTGTTAGAAGCCTTTTCAATGCACTCAATTCTTTTGGAAAGACTAGCAAGGAGAAAGATAAAATAGCTGCTCGTAGAGTAATAACAACCTCAATAGTAAGCAAACAGTTAAGAAATGCTTGATTAATGAGGCAAACTTGTGTTGACTTAAAATTGAATTGTAAAACATTGTCAAAAGCACTAGCATTAAGATCAAGGCTAGATAACCCTCTTAGAAATGATACTTGGGCTTTTAGTGGTAGGCTTCAACAAGTTGACAAAAAGCTAATCAATAGCACAAAGGAAGAAATTGAATGATTTTGGCACACTTACTCTAGGGTATCACCGAATGCAAAAGATGTTTTAAAGTTAAGAATTGGTGATAAAGACTGTACACCACATCCTAAACATTACTTAGAATGTAGCCAAACAACATTGTACAAACAATATTGTGAAATGCACCCAGGTATAACAATCCCACAAAGAGAATTTGAATCTCTTAAGCCATTTTATTGTGTTCCTCTTAAAATTTGTAATACATGTTGTTGCAAATACCATGTAGAGTTTTCTATGTACCATGAATTATTATGCAATATTTGTTCTACTTTGTACACTAACGAAATGTTACAGGAGTGTGGTGCAATTCAACTACCAAAGTCATCTAGGGACTTATTGGATTTATTTCTACGTATTAGAGATGATGGTTACATTTTTTATAAGAATGATTGTTTAAATGAAAAGTGTTTATAATGTGGTGGGTTATCAAAGTTTGTATCATGTTTTCATGAGGATAGTGAGCATGATTTTGGAAAGAGAATGGTTGAGAAAAAGAGATATGAGACAGTGAAATACAATTTGAAAAGTGGAGGTGAAGGTTCTAGATATGAGTTGATTGTAAGAGAGGTAAGTATGGCTGATCTTATTGATGATTTTAAGAAAAATCTTTTCTACAAGTATGTCAAACACAGCCACAGGTCTCAATGGTTAGATCAATAGTTCAGGATGTGTAAAGACTTTTTTCTGATTGGAACTATTGTCTCTGTAGTTGATTTTGCAAAAAACTACACATTACAACCCCAAAATGAAGTTCAATCTCAGTACTACATTTCTATTCAGATTGCTATTTTTGTTTACATCACATACAAACATGCCCCCGATAGTACAGAAGAGAACAGGAAGATTGTCATAGAATACCATTTTTACATGAGTGACGATTGATCTCATTCATCAAAGTATGTGCAAAATTGTTTTGAACAATTTTATGGGTTCTTGCAAGAAAAAGATATTAGAATGGATCAACATCTCATTTGGTCAGATAATTGCACCGATCAATTCAAGAATGCTTGTATATTCTATTGGTTGTGCAAAAAGCATGTAGAGATGGGTATACCTCATATTTGGAATTTTTTTGAAGCTCGACATGGAAAAGGTGAACATGATGGAGCAGGTGCATGCGTGAAGAGAGCTCTTTTTAAAGAACAACTAAAGATTAGAGGTGTTGCTACATTCAGTGATGCAAATTCTATTGTTAAGTGGTGTAACTATGTATTGTCACAAGGAGTGGCTCTTGATTTAGAAGTGCGCAGGTTCTTTTGGTTGGTTGATGATGGGATAGTGAAAGAGAAATGGGATTGTCAAAGAACCAGTGAATCGTCAAAGATGCATTCATTTCAAAGCTTAGATGCAAGTGCATGGACTATTTGGACTCAAGAATTAGCTTGTTTTTGTCAGAGTTGTATTAAATGTGATTGGGATAATTGTGAGTCAAGTGAGTGGGTAGATGCATGGATTCCATGATATTTAACCCCTTTATCTCAGGGTCAATCATCTTATGTCAATGACATGGAGAGCTCATTCGACTATGAACATCTTTCAGACCTTGTACAACTAGGTCATGTTTATGTAGTTGTTGCACTGCATGGAAATGAAGAGAGTTCAGACTATTGGTTGGCATGATGTGTACAGGGAAAAAAAAGATAACACAACCTATGACAGATGATGATGGGTTCACATATCCTACAGGATTAGTTGTTATTGATGAGACTTGGTTACGAACATATATGATTAGAAAGAATAGCATCCCTACCTTTGAAGACTTTGAGAAGCATAAAACCATATTGATGTATTCACACCTAGTTGTAGCAACAAATGTCAAGTTACTAAAGCATCACAGAAAACCAAAATCAAAACAACTATGAACAATTAGTAATGCTGATGATGAAGCAATATTAGATACTCTGAAGGTAAGAGATGACCCATCAGGTACGCTTGACTAGCATTTAAACTTCCAGATGGATAGGTATGACATTTTTTATCTTAACTTGTTCTTATTTTTTCTATTTTTTAGAATTATTTTATTAAAAATCTTTTTTCTTTAACTATAATGCATGTTTTTGACTATACAGGATTACGAATGAGGTTATTTTGCATGGCATCATAGGTTATTTTGACTATACCCGAGGTATAATTTTTAGTGTTAATTTGACTACAACATCTGACAGATTTCCCATATGCTTCATGCAATCTCATATGGTATATTTCATATAGTATATGGCAATCGCTACTTTCCTTGGGTTTTAGATAAATAGTTCCAATGACACCTTGACCATGTTCAAGCAAGTAGGTATGACAAATGAAATCAAATTGCACACTTTTCTATGTTTCCGCACTTTGCTTTACACCCAACAATTGCTAAACTTTTCTATGTTTTAAATTAAAAATCTTGTTTCTTTAACTATAATGCATGTTTTTTACTATATAGGATTGCGAATGAGGCTATTTTGCATGGCATAGTAGATTTTTTTGCATGGCATCATAGGTTATTTTGACTATACCCGAGGTATGATTTTTAGTGTTAATTTGAATTTCTTAATATTTTGCTTTCTAGCTTTTCTACATACTAATTTTTACCTATGCTTGTTGGCAAGAGACACTACTCTGGTATAGACTTGTATGTTGTCATTGATGGAAACAAGGCTCAGAGATCTCATCAGCATGACAAGAAGACATAACTCTAGAAGGTCTTATTGGAATTCAGACCCGGTTGGCAAAAATGACTAAGTGTGGGCAAGAAATAAAGTAAAGGACAGAAAGTGGACCAGTGTGCTTCCGTAGATGAAGACCTAGAAATGTGGCTCAGGTATAATATTCATAATTGTTTGATGTTGTTACATTCCAATGATCAAATCCTGACTTCCTCCAGAAGCCACTTGGAAGAAATATCTAAGTCCGGATGAACAGAGGTACAACAGAGACAGTGAACAGGGCACAACATAATGGTCCACATTCCTCCACAATTGCATATTTTGTTTTGCGGTTTGGAGGTGTTATAAACACATATGAGAAGTATCTAATTCCAAATTTTTAGATTCTGAAGTTCACCAGAAGATCATCTACAAGATTCCAAGTATTGGTATTCAATTTGACAGTATTTCACAAAGATAGAATCATCAGTTCAAAGATCCGCATCTTGCCACATAAGAATATTATGATCTGTGGTTACAAAGATATGATTGGTGATGTCTAATGAATGTTTGATATGAATTTTGGAGTCCAGTTTGGTCTGCATAACTTCGTGTAAAGAATTCAAGCCGACAGAGTATAGCCTTTTGTGTACATGTTTCATCATCGACAAGCTGACCTAGTTTTGAGTTAAATCTTGTTGCGAATATATATATTCGATAGATTTTGGCATTGGAGTATGGAATAAGAGTAAATAGAGTGCGAATTTGAAGTGTGTGCAATCTAAGATAGTCTTGTGACCAAAAAATAATAGTAAGGGTAGAAGAATAAAGTATATGTGAAACAAAGCAGAAAACGCAGGGCAAGCATTATGAAGACATTTGAATCTATATACTGAGCCATAATTGGAACTACACTTCAACATTCTGTAGATGCACTTGTAGCAATCTTCTCCTGGTAATGAGCCATTCCTTCTATCTTCTCATCTCTTTCTTTTGGCAGTGAGCCTTTTGTGAGTAGTGAGCTCTGGGCAGTGAGCCTCTTGTAATTCGGTATTGCTATAACTAATAAATTCTGTGGGTTAACGCCCACCATGGTTTTCCACGTAAAAATCCTAGTGTTCATATGTTATTTCTTTATGGTTGCTATTCATTTGTTTAATTTGCTTTCACATAATTGAATTTGGTAAATGGATAAAAGAGCAAGTACATAAATGGTTTTATAGAACACTGATTCACCCCCCCTCTCAGTGTTCATTATATTCAACAATGAAGTCCTCACTTTGCATTCATGTCTCTTAAGGTAGTTGCAACTACAACATCTAACAAATTTCCCATATCCTTCATGCAATCTCATATGGTATTTCTTGTTTTATCTCATGTCATTTGATGTACATAAATGATATTTATGTTTAATCAATTTTGCTTCTTGATGCTTCTCACAGGAGGTCACAACTCCAACCCGTCCAACTACAGACAAAGAAGCTGGAGACAAGATGATGGAGACTGATCATCAGGCGGGTGATCAATTACATATGTGATGTTATATATTTCATACATTTTCTATAATAATGTGCATATATTGTTTGATTGTATTTACAGGTGGAGCTGGATGAACTTCTATCGAAGAGGTCTACTCGATGACAGAGAGAGGATGAGTCACTGATTGGCTCTACATCTTCACGGTCAAGCAAGGGCCACCGATTATTTCATAAAAGTCCATAGGAAACTAGTTTTTGGGACCTTTTTTGTATGCCTCGATGGCTTTGTATACATACTTTTGTATGAACTACCGATGTATATTTTTGAATATATGCCTGTATGGCTTTGTTTGGACATGCCTATATGGCTTTGTATATAAACTAGATGTTATGTTCATGACATTATGTAAATGACAACTTATATTAAATATTTAACATGATCAATTATCGTTACAGGAATTTGGTTTTACATATGCCAATTGCATTTGCTTGAAAGTTTATAAATCATTTTCAAATAATCCATTTTGTGGATATCTTGCAATCATTGCATTCTATGGGACTGTGCATTTCTTTGATGCATCATTTCAAATAGTTCATGCGCCTTGTCTATTCTTCCACACTTTTCATACAGTTCATGTGCCTTCATGATGTGACATTTCTTTGGGGCATCATGCTAAACAATTCACGTGCCTTGTCTATGCTTCCACTCTTTGCATACATGTCTACAAGGGCAGCTGCAATTACAACATGTGACAAATTTCCTATATCCTTTATGCTTTGATGGTTGTCCATACGCTATTCCAAACATTCTATTTTGGTGTATAGATAGGGGATGTTGGCAAAGGTTGTGGAATTTGGCTTTACATGTGCCAATTGCATTTACTTGTTTAAAAGTTTCTAAATTCTTTTCAACAAATCCATTTCGTGCATATCTTGCAATCATTGCATTCCATGAGACAACATTTCTTTGAGGCATCATGTCAAACAGTTTCAACATTCATTTTATATGCTTCCACACTTTGCATACATGGTGTAGGAGCACCCTCAGGACCTGATATGCCTCAGATTGACCTTGTGTTGAGGTTGCTTGCTAGAGTTTGGCATTGTAACATTGCTTAGAGTTTGGTGAAGGTTATGATAGATCTAAGATTGATGTTGACACCCTGGAACAACCATTGGCCTGATACTTCCTTCATAGATTGAGGTTTGATTCACTATTTGCACATGAAACATAGATTGTCCCATTGAATGTTGCTACCTTTAAGTCTGCCCATGCATTTGGGGGTTACTAAGACCTTGAAAGGTCTGTGATGTCATTTGTATCATTACCCAATGCTTTCTATGGTGTTTCCACATTGTCCCACAAACTCGAGAGGTCTGCCACCTTTGCATATTGAGAGGACTGTCATGACTAAAGAAGTCTAATATTTGGATGTATCAAACTGTGGACAACAGAAACAAGGAAGATTTGATGTGTTAGAGCCTAGTTTTTGTTTGTTTGTCATGAGCAATTATAGGTGGATGGAGAGAGAGGTCCTACAGACCATGAACCATAGGTCTTGAACATCTTTGAAGGGTTGAGACAAGTTAAGGAATGACTGTCCCAAGAGGACTGATTTCACAGTCTTAGGGTGTAAGAGTTACTAAATCTGCCCATGCATTTGGGGGTTGCTAAGACCTTGAAAGGTTTGTGATGTCATTTATATCATCACCCAATGCTTTCTATGGTGTTGCCACGCTGTCCCACAAATTTGAGAGGTCTGCGACCTTTGCATATTGAAAGGACTGTCATGACTAAAGAAGTCTGCCCTATCATGAGTTCCATTGAACCTTGAGAAGAGAGTGAACCCATTGTTGTGAAATATGGTATCCATAGTCTAGTTTGTAACCCTGCTCTACATCAATACAATGTCAAAAGTCATATTTCAAAGTTCATAATTAGTGGAATTAGTTTTAAGTGATGGGAGTGGGCTGTTGTGAGAAATAAGACAATAAGACAAAAGACTAAGCTGAAACTTTCTTATTATATGACTGGCTTTCTTTCGAGGAATGAATTTTCTTTTTTCACTTTGCTCAATAAAGTTGGAAGTGTGTCTATTCATCTAAATGTGTATTGAGATGTGCTTGAATCTAGGTCTTTTGAATTTTTGGACCAAGGAGATGGTCTTTGTTGAAGAATAGTATGCTTTTTCTTTATGTGGTCACATTCAATGCTCATTCACTAGCATGTTGGCAATTGGATTTTAGTGCTTTCTTTGGTGTATGATTGAATGCTCTTGTAGTCTTATAGCAATTGGGATGAGTAGGAAAGAGTTAATTTCAATCTTTGTTGGCACCTAAATTGTTCCTAGGATTTGTTGGCACAGTAAGTCTGATATTTGGATGTATCAGACTGTGGACAACAGAAACAAGGAAGATTTGATGTGTTAGAGCCTAGTTTTTATTTGTTTGTCATGAGAAATGATACGTGGATGGAGAGAGAGGTCCTACATACCATGAACTATAGGTCTTGAACATCTTTGAAGGGTTGACACAAGTTAAGGCATGATTGTCCCAAGAGGACTGATTTCACAGTCTTAGGGTGTAAGAGTTGTACGCCCATGAATTGTTGCATTATTGAGTCATCACATAGGAGTTGTTATGATCATTTAAACACCAATTCAAGTATACCCCATGACAAGTACATTGTCCCAAGGTCTATTGGATCAAGAGTCTAAAAAGAGTTCAATGTTAGGGTCCTATAGAGGTACACCTAGGAGCATAAATGAAGATGGTGTAAGATCTTAGTTTGGCACTAGTAGAGAGGATGTAGTCAAAGGTTGTGGATTTTAGCTTTGCACCCACCAATTGGTTTTGCTTGAAAGTTTCTAAAGCCTTGGTGAAAAATCCATTATTTGCATATCTTTCAACCATACCATTCCATGAGACCACATTTCTTTGAGGCATCATGTCAAATAGTTCACTCACCTTGTCTATGCTTCTGCATTTTGCATACATGTCTTATAGGGCAGTTGCAACTACAACATTTTTCAAAATTCAATGCAACTATAACACTTTTTTTGAGGCATCATTTAATGAAACTACAACATTTGATAAAATTCCCATATGTATTTTGTAATAGGGTAAAAGTACAAACCTATGTCACACTTTATAAAGGAATCAGCTAACATAAAAAAAAAATCTCAACTTCGACCACATAAAAGTGGTCTTTATGTTTTGAATTTCAAAATGATGTAAACTAAGAAAATGTAGATATCTTGTTGAAGTTTGTTCTTGTAATTTTTTAGATTTTTTAAAAACTGTTTTGATATTTTTTTTTTATCAATTTAAGAGTAGATTTTGTAATGCTGAAAATTTGAAGAAAAAGTTACATTCAGTTGACTTCAATATCTAGGGCATGGAAAATAGAATAAAATTTTTGATCTATATTTTTCTCGTAATAACGTTTTAAAGTCAAACTTACCTGAATTTGATAGTTTTTTGTTGACGTCAACTATTGTTTAATTTTTTTTTCATTTTCGAAAAACAAATTATACCCTTTTGAAGAGGATTCTCTCCTCTAAGGCATCATGTATTTTCCAATTTTTTTAATCATGTTTTACTATTTTTTTTAATTTCAAATCAGCCTCTTTTTGAACTTGAACAACCTACTTGCATTATTTTCAAATATTTATATCCTCAAATTACTCAAAATACAATAATATATATATATTCAGATTCAGCATTGCAAGCTCTACAAAAGGATATTTTTTTTTTAAAATTTGAATGCAGAAATATTTAGCAAAAGTTGGAAGTATCAGAAAATTTGAAAAAATGGTGACTTGGCTGCCAAGTAGGATGCCACCTAGATAGATTTGGTAGAATGGGTTTTGGCCAAAACTATTTGAGTGCTTTTTTTTATTTTAAATTTCTTAATAGACAAAATACCCACGCCCACTATTTTTTTTGCTTTTAATATTCATGGATTTGGCTGAAACCTACTCGACCGAAACGTTCTTAAATTTTTGGGCCACGTCAATGCTAAACAAGCACCATGTGGATTCGGTTGAATGTAACTCAGCTGAATTTGACTCGGCCAAATTCTACTCAGTCAAAATTATTCAGATGGCCCAAAGTGTGACACAAGTTTGTACTTTTACCCAATAATATGTATGAGATACTATATATTTCTATATGATTACCCTAATTAGTAAGAATTAATAAGAAAGAAGCATAATGGCAATAATTAGCATTCAAGGATTTCTAATGAAGACCTAGGGTTTGGGTGCCAATGGAAACTCACCAAACCCTCGGATCAATCTTTATTTGAAGAGATTTTATGATTTATACTAATACAGATGTTTGGGTATCTCGTGATCATATTGAGATCTATTAATTTCTTTGTTTCTTATAGGGTTTGTTTCCATGCTTCTAATCATAATAATCAAGGTTATGGGATAGAAAGGTTATGGAATAGCTCTTCTCATGTCATATGAGGAGATCATGGCCACAATACAATCAAGATGATGTGAAATTCAATAAAAAATTTCCATCTATCCAAACCCTACCATCATACACAGTCAAGAAGGCTTTAGTTTCATGCAGTAGAAAGGTGCTAGGAGTGACATTTTGCATTCCATAGCTTGTGGAACTAAATGGACTGTGCCAACAAATCAGGGTGGGTGAGTAAATGCCAGGGGAGGTCTCATTTTGTGTGCCAAGTGCCCCAATCGTTCAAGGCACCAGGCTACCGACAAAGTCCCTTAAGATCCCTAAGATGAAAAAATTGCCAAACTTTGATGGAGCAGTTCTCAGAATTCATGGTAGCTGGGAATGTTTTGTTTCAACCTATAGGTGCATGTGGGGTCCTTCTACAATAACCTCTCTTAGTTTTGTTCAACTCCTGTCCGTTTGACCGTGTCGAAATCAAACACATTCTTGCAAAATGCTTCAATTCCATGCAGTGGAAAGGTTTTCAGGTGCCATATTTTTTGTTTTGCTCATTGTGGGGCCGAACTAACTGCGCCAACACATTCGGGTGGGTAGGTAAATTCCATGGGAGGTGTCGTTTCGTATGCCAAGTGTCTCAATCGTTTTAGGCTGCAAGCTACCAGTAAACTCGAAAGGTACTAGGTGTCGGTAGCTTGCAGGCCAGAACGACTGGGACGCTTGGCATATGAAATGAGACCTTCCCTACCATTTACCTGCCCACCCTGACGTGTTGGCGTAGTCGGTTCAACCCCAAGATAGGCAGAACAAAAATAATGGCACTTGGCAACCTTTCCACTGCATGTAACTGAAGCATTTTGTAAGAATGTATTTGATTTCGGTACGGTCAAACAGATAGGAGTTGAGCAAAACCAAGAAAGGTTATTGTAGATGGACCCCACATGCACCTATAGGTCCAAATGAAACATTCTCAGCTACCACGAATTTTGAGAACTGCTCCATAAAAGTTTGGCAATTTTTTTGTCTTAGGGATCTTAAGGGACTTTACCGGTAGCCTGCTGCCCCGAATGATTGGGGCACTTGGCACACAAAATGAAACCTCCCCTAGCATTTATCCACCCACACCGACGTGTTGACGCAGTCTGTTCAGCCCCACAAACTATGGAATGCAAAATGTCACTCCTAGCACCTTTCAAGTTTATCGGTAGCTTACAGCCCAAAACAACTGAGACACTTGGCGCATGAAACGAGACCTCTCCTAGCATTTACCCACCCACTTGGATGTGTTGGTATAGTCATTTCACCCCCAAGACCTGTGGAATGCAAAATTTTAGTGTTAGCAACTTTCTACTTTGTCGGTAGCTTACAGCCTGGAATGATTGGGACACTTGACACACAAAACAAGACATCCCTTGGCATTTACCTATCCACCCTGATGTGTTGGTGTAGTCAGTTCGGCCCCATGATGAGAAGAACAAAAAATATGGCACCTGGCAACCTTTCCACTGCATGGAACTGAAGCATTTTGCATTAATGTGTTTGATTTCAACACGGTCAAACAAATAGGAGTTGAACGAAACTAAGAGAGGTTATTGTAGATGGACCCCACATGCACCTATAGGTCCAAACAAAACATTCCCAGCTACCACAAATTCTGATAACTGCTCCGTCAAAGTTTGGCAATTTTTTCATCTTAGGGATCTTAAGGGACTTTGCCAGTATCATGCTGCCTTGAACGATTGGGGCACTTGGCACATGAAATGAGACCTCCCTTGGAATTTACCCACCCACCCTGATGTGTTAGCGCAGTCCATTCGGCCCCACAAGCTATGGAATGCAAAATGTCACTCTTAGCACCTTTAGAGTTTACTGGTAGCTTGCAGCCTGAAACGACTGAGACACTTGGCACACGAAACAAGACCTCTCTTGGCATTTACCTGCCCACTTGGATGTGTTGGCATAGTTATTTTGCCCCCAAGACCTATGGAATGCAAAATTTTAGTGTTAGCGAGTTTCTACTTTGTTGGTAGCTTACAACCTAGAATGACTGGGACACTTGACACACAAAATGAGACCTCCCCTGGCATTTACCCATCCACCCCGATGTGTTGGTGCAGTTGGTTCAACCCCATGGTTGGGGTTAGGGGTTAGGGTTTAGGGGCATTGTTTAGGGTTTATGAGTTTAGCATTGCTCAAGTTTAGGGTTTAGGGTTTAGGGGTTAGGGTTTAGGGGAATTATTTAGGGTTTAGGGGTTTAGGGTTGCTCAGGTTTAGGGTTTAGGGTTTAAAGAGAGATAGAGAGAGGGGACTAATAGAGATTGGAAGAGATCTAGAGGAGACGGAGGGAGAAATAGGGAGATAGAGATTGAGAGACATGCCTAGAGACATAGAGAGAGATTGAGAGGTAGAGGGATGATAGAGATAGGGAGATAGGGAGAGATAGGGAGACAGAGGTTTAGGGTTGCTTGGGTTTAGGGGCATTATTTAGAGTTTAGGGTTTAGGGTTTTGGGGTTAGGGGTTAAGGTTTAGAGGTTTAGGGTTTAGGGTTTAGAGAGAGATAGAGGACCAATGGGGAGATACAATGTGTATAAAACCCCACCACCAAAGAGATTACAATCTTATATTAATCTCAAATATAGAGTACATTAACACAACTTCCCCTTTAGTCCAACAAAATTCTGGTAGCATAGCAACATAACCTATGATACCATACAAACTACTATCCCATGCCTCCAATATATAGGTAAATGTAATCCAATTTGTGGTTTCCAATACAATGGACTCAAACCATGAGCCAAGTAGTCAACATGCAAAAGAGACCTCATGACATGTGTGTGGGAGTTACAAGTATCTTTCTAGAAGCTTCAAGACCTTTCTCATGAACTCGTTTATGCAACTTCACTAGAGGACAAAAACAACTCACTAAAGGACAAAACAACAACTCCCCAAGTCCAAAAATGACAACCAACTTCTTACATGTCATCATATATATTGTTTCTTACACCTCTTATAATGTCATGTATTTTTCTTACACATCTTACAATGTCATAAATTTTCATAGATTACCCTCCACTTTGTGTTAAGTTTCCAATCATGCCTTACACATTTGCTTCCCTCCACATTATACCCCTTACAAACATATTCTAAGTCACCTAGAGAATGTATGGACTCATGTTTAAGTCCAATTTTCCCCTTTTCATGATCCTTGGAGTTGTACGCATAATTAATTGACTATTAAATAAATTGCAATAGTCTAAATCGGTTGAAAGGTGAATATCATCCCTAGTCCTAATATATCTCATATGTGTTCTTAGAAAATCTACATATAATGTACCATGGACTGGCTTTCTTTAGATTTAACTTATTGTAGGTTCCTCTAGGTAACTATTTTTCTTAAATGTTCCATGACTAACTCAAACTTTGAGTAAATATTCTCTCTATAATGATCATCTATGTGTAATACATATACATTGTGCTACTTTCCTCCATCTACTCCTTGCCTCCATCTACTCCTTGACTTGTGCATGAATCTCTCTCATACATGTTGCATAAATTCCTTGTGTGAATGTCCCATACACCACTTGGAATAGAAACTTCATTGATGATAAATTCACCAAGTTGTTGTACACAAACTCTACTTGCACCAACATAGAGTTCCACAACCTAATAATTTCCCCTACCACACATCTAAGTATATTTCCAAGACTTTGATTAACAACCTATGTCTATCTATCCATTTGTAGATGATACATAGAGATATAATTGAGATTTGTACCTAATTTATTCCATAGGTTGTGCTAAAACTGGCTATGGAACTTCATGTCATGATAAAATGTTATGCTCCATAGCAAGCCATGCAACCAAAACATCTCCTTGAAGAATAAATCCACTATCCAAAATGTCTCATTTAACTACACACAAGGAATGAAGTGTTACATTTAGGAAAAAATACCACTATGAAGATAGAATCATTGCCCCTCTATGTGCATGGATCCAAGGACAAAATATAGATAGTTCCTCCCATAATCTATTTGGCATGCACAATGGCTTATAAAACCCAATGTTTTATGTAATTATCTTTGTTTTTGGTAGATGGTACCTCTTTCAATGAATATATGTACATCTTTGTTCAAACTTAGCTAGTGATACCTCTACTCCAACATGGATCATGTCTTTTCTAGACATGAAAATATCCTCCAGTCCACCTTTATGTAACTCTCTAATGATATTCTCTCTCCTAGAACTCTACAATATGGACAATTATTAACTCTTGAATAGGTCTCCCTCATGCAAATTATTCCTCATATAAGACTATATCTCCCATCTAGGGTTCTACTAATGCATTCCATGTATCTGTAAAATATAGATTTTTGGTGTAGATATCCTTCATCACCTCCATGCCCACTAGTTTAACCATCATTACATACAATAATTCCTACCTCCTTTTTAAGGCATATATAAGCTTGTTTGGAAAACTAGAACGTAGAATCATATCCATGAAATATGAGATGCTACATATTGGTGGAAATCCATCTACAATTACTTCACAAATCACATCTATGAACTCCTCATGTAGCAGCACAACTTGTCTCCTCTAAGTTGTGGCTCAATCTACGCCTTCTATGTGAGATTGACTACTTGTGCATAGTAGTATTTCAAGTATTCTATCTCCTTGAAAAAAATTCATTTTGATAATGGCAACACCTTGGCCTTCTACATGAACTCTTCCTCATCCTTCATAAGAAGTAACTCAAAATTTTCCCATTAGGTTCTTGATGGTGAAGGTGTTCTTGTGCCCCTATGCACAATGCATCAATCATACTACCAAGGATTTCCTAGTAACACATGGTAGGCATACATCAAAATCACATCACACCATACCTTATTTGCATATCCTTTAAGGTAGAATGTAACTTAATGTTACTATGTCATCATGAGTTACTATCCCTTTTGTATCCATGAGATTATATTGTGTGATTTACATGACTATCTTCATCCCTAACTTATGCATAATCTTTATTGATACTAATGTGTTTGTGGTGCATCCATTAATGATTAGATTGCAATACTTTCCTCTAAACTTGCACTTAGTCAGAAGAGACTCTTTCTAAACCATGGTTCATCATCCTTTCATGCAAGTTTCAACAAAACAATGTTCATCATCAAGTTCTCCCTAGCCTCTAGGTTTACACCTTCTACTCTAGCACTCAATGATCTTGCTTCTTTAGCCTACACAACATGCACATGTTTATCTATGCACAATGTAAAGAATAAAAAAACCATTTATAGTTCCAAGAAACAGATATCTATTTCACAGATATCCATTTTGTTTTGGTATCCAAGCCAAAACAGATATTTTTAACATACCTGTGAAAGTCAAAGTTGGGAAATTTGTGAATTTGGCTAAGTAAAGATGCGATTTTTTTCCATTGCCACTGTTTGGCCTGTGATGATCCTACACATACCCAACTATTGATGGGAAGAAGAGGACTGAGGATGTCCTTTATGTCAAAGGGCTGAAACACAATATTCTCAGTGTCAGTCAGATGTGCAGTAAGGGATACAATCTTACATTTCACGCCAAAGGATGCGAGTTCAAGAAGGCGGGGTCCGGAAGACTTGTTACTGAAGGTATTAAGACATATGGAGATATCTATCATCTAAAGAAGGTAAATGGAAGAACTTGTTTATTGGATCAATCTGGTGAGTGTTGGCTGTGGCACAAGCGAATGGGACACATCAACTTTGATAATATGGTAAAGATCAGCTCTAGTCATGTGGTGAGAGATATGCCTAAGATAAACAAGCCTGCAAACACATTATGCAAGAATGTCAAATGGGAAAGAAGACAGATACAAATTTCAAGAGCAAGGAGTATTCTTCTACAATGCCTTTGGAGCTAATTCACACTTACCTATGTGGCCCTACAAGAACAAAGAGTCAACAAGGTGAAAGGTACTTCATGTTGCTTATTGATGATTACTCTAGAATGACTTGGGTTACCTTTTTAAGAGAAAAATTAGAAGCCTTTGATAAGTTTAATATTTTCAAAGCAATAGTTGAGAATGAAATGGATGTTAAGATCAAATACTTAAGATCTAATAGAGGAGGTGAGTTTACTTCAAATGAATTTGAAAAGTTTTGTGAAGATCATGGTATTAGGAGACATCTGTCTGATCCTAGGACCCCTCAGTAGAATGGGGTAGTGGAGAGGAAGAATAGGACTATGCAAGAGATGGCTAGAGCCATGTTGAAATATGCAGATCTACCTAATATTTACTGGAAGGAAGCAGTTCACACTGTTGTCTATCTGCTTAACATAGTACAATTGAGGTTCAATAGCACTAAGACCCCTTATGAGCTATGGTATGGAAGACCTCCCACTGTTAGATATTTTAAAATCTTTGGTAACAAATGCTACATCAGGAGAGATGAAGAAGACCTTGGAAAGTTTGATTCAAGGTGTGATGAAGGGATCTTTCTTGGTTACTCAACTAGAAGCAAGGCCTAAAGATGCTATAACAAGAGATTGGGAAAGATGATTGAAAGCACACATGTTAAGGTAGATGAAGACTTATATCAAATCTCACAAGAACCATAGGATTGTAGATATGATATACTTCCTTGCATTGAAGAAGAAGAAGAAGAGGAGAAATAAGAGAAGGAACAAGAATCAGAGCAGATCCCTAAGACTCCAACAAAGTATGTTCAAAGGAATCATTCAGCAGATCAAATCATTGGGGATAAGAATGAAGGTGTGCAGACTAGGAGAAGGCTTGCAAACACCAGTGAGAAAGTGAATTTGTGCTTGCTATCAAAGGTAGAGCCCAAAACCTTTGCTGATGCTAGAAAAGATGATGGATGGATGAAGGTAATGGAAGAATAATTGAATTAGATAGAGAAGAATCAGACATGGGAACTAGTTCCCAGACTAGCTGATAAGAATGTGTCATGCCCACATTTCTCATACAGCCATGACACACAACACATGTGTCATGTCCACATTTATCATGTGGTCATGACATGAAATATCAAAAACTTTTCCATGTATCCCTAGAAACCCCTTCACATGCTTCAGCGTGCTCGGTGGAAATACGCATAAGGCATAAACATGTCAATCAAAAGGCAGGTATTGCAAGTATCTATCACAATCCCTATGTGATGGTAGCCTGCTAAGGGGGTTTATGCGATGTGGGGAGCATCACCGTTAGGGTTAGAATCGATTTGATTCAAACCCTAGGTTTCCTAGATGAGTGGTGTGATTTTGACATGTGTCAAAATCAAAACCCTAATGCTAAAGCTTAAAAAGATTAATTAACAAGCTCATCAACACATAAATGTATTTGCAAAAAATATTAACTTATTAATTAACACAAAGTTTAAATCATTTAAATAACTAATCCTGATTCCTGGAAAAATCTGGCAGCATAACGCCTCTTGGACCTACATGGGAAAAATTCTTAAAATAAATAAAATAGTTACCTACTTCAACCGTTTCAAAATTTAATATAATTAACGCTTAAATAAACTCACCTACTTAATCTTTCCCCATAACATTACAATAAATTAATTAAATCGACTACATTAATTGACTATTGAATTAATAGATTAAAATTACATTGCCAAAATAAATCCCCAATACCATTATTAAAATTCACTAAAGCTCCCTATAATTTTTTAAATATCATCCCTTCAACCCCACAATGAAATTCATTCCCCTAGACAAATAAAGGCAAGATTAAAAATAGTCTATCCCACACATTAAAATAATATACCTAGGAAAATAAAAATCTAAACTTAATTGAATTTGGAAAAGTCCTTCACAACACTATCCCATGGGAAGGAAAAATATTAAAAGTCAAGTTTAAGGGAAAAGATGGAGGAGGGAAGCATGGGCTCACGTGCATCTAGTTTTCTAAAATTAAATTTCATTTCCCCAACCCTAGTTTTACTTTTCCCATTAAAATATTCTCACCCAAGCCCTAAACTTAAAATCATTTATCTTTTTCCTATTCTACTCTCTCATTTTCTCTTCTACTACATTTTCATTTCATCTTGTTTTGTAGGTTCTACATTATGGGTAGCCATGGAAGCATGCCATAGAGAGGTATACTCACTGTTTATACTTCTAGTTTAAATACCCTTTTTTGTGGGATATATATCTCTGTGTTTATATTTATAATGTGTATATAACACATAAATGTATATTTTTAATGAGTATATGCTACAGGATACAAATTTCATGGCAGCCAAGCGAATGATACATAGTATATATATATAATTAAATATAAATCTACATATTATAAAATATAGACATGGTAGAACTGACAGCTGAAGGCCGAACTGAGCTAAGGAATGGCTGATGGCTTAAATAAGGCGCCGCAGACTATTTTAAACAGCAACAATGTAAGTTTAAGGAAACAATTTAATTGTTGGGGGGTGGATCTCCCACTCACCCCCCACCATATGGTGAGGAGTGGGTGGGGGATCCATCCCCTACCCTTCCTCTAAGCAAACAGTCCACGGGGGTGGGGGGGAGGCGGCCAAGCCGTCGCCCCTTCCCCTTTTCTTAAAACTCTTAACATCTGAAAAAAATAACAGCGGCCTTCTAGGCCGTCGCCCCTTCCCCTTTTCTTAAAATTGTTAACATCTGATAAAAAATAATAGCGGCCTTCTACAAACGTTGTTAGGGTTTGATGCTTGTCCGTTGGTAATTTTTGTTTAAACTTTGATTTTTTTTTGTGCATACACACACACACACACATAGAGTCAATAGATATTCTTTCTCTTCTGTATATTTCTTTTAGTACATTCTCTCAGCATATATTAAATATGCATAATACATATATTGGTAGGAATATATATATATATTATTCTCTCAGTTACACAGTATATTCCTTTTTGATAAAAGTACAGTTAGGTCAAATATATATATTTGTGTGTGTGTTTATAATGTATATGCACATGTATGTATTTATATATATATGCATATATAAAAATATATACATTTATATATTTTTCTCATTAAACAATAAAAAAAGTCTTATCTCTAATCTATTCCACTTGCTGTCATAATAGAAATAAAATGGCAGAATTAAAATCAACTTTTCCTTTTCAAAATAAAGAGTTTATTTACCCTGTCTTTCTTAAATATATACAACTTCTATTTTTTCCTTTTCTTTTCTATTGATAATGGACTATTAAAAATAACACACAGCTGTATATTTTTTTTGAAAGAAAATAGAAACTTCATTGTTTTATTTCTAATGGCTTCTAATCACATTCAAACATAGATTTTCTCATAGCAATATTGAAAACCAGCAAACATATATTTCTAATAGAACCATTTTCTTTCAACAATATTTTAAAACTAGCAACATATTTTTATTCCATTTGCAAAACTTTCTCACAACAACATAGTGAAAATAAAACCAACAAATAGGATGATTTAAATCCATACATAACAAGAGAGAGTTTCATCTCTTTTCCTTTTCTTGACAAATACAATTAGGCCACAATTCAGCCATGGCTTCCATAAGCCCAAAAATAATAAACAACTCCAACAAAATAAGACTTCACCCAAGCTCCAAAGGTCTCCAAACAAACCTGCAAAAACTAAAACAATGGGGATACTTCCAAGCCACCAAAATGCTCTCCTCCCTATAATAGACTCGCAAGTGGGTCTCCTCTGAGCTTGGAGGTCGATCTTCACATGGGTCTCATACCACAACACAACAATAAGCAAACCATACAATAACACGAAGAACACCCATAAGGTTTAAACAACACAAAATCCATAAAAAATGGATTTGAGGGGGTAGGAGAGTGGACTCTCTCTACTCAAGAGGTGCACTCCAACCAAATCTCATGAATCCAAAACAAGGCCTCAAGCCTAGAAATACCTCCATAAAAATCATAATACTCCCAACAAGGCCTCAAGCCTAAAATCTCCATGAAATATATCACACCAAGGCACTCATGCCATAAAAATAACCACCAAAACTCCACCAAAATGTCCTCAAGCCCACAATATGCCAATACAAAGTGGGTGAACTCAAGGAGGTTCACTCCTCTCCCACCCCTCACATGAATGGACACACAAAGAATGGTAGTCTCATTCAAAACACCCATAAAACCCAACACAACAACAAATGCAAAACACAAACAATTCCATTCACATAAAAAAGTAAAAATGCATGAGGAAGGCTCAATGCCTTGAGTCTTACCTTAAAAAGCCCAATAATGGAAGAGGGTTGTAGAAGAGCCATCCAACCGTCTCCTTCAAGCCACCTTCCAAGATCTCCAACTTTCTCTCAAAAATCCTCCAAAGATAGCCAAAAACAAGAAAAAGAAATAACCCCTTTCCTCTCACAAAGAGGAAATAATATAGGCTTCCTTCCAAAACCTTGAGGAATGAGAAGGTGACACATGTCACCTTATCCTTCCTCTTCCCAAGCCACTTGCAAGGAACATGGAATATGGAGGTGACATGTGTAACTCTCCCATCCATTTAAACCTCACCCTCTCCACATGTGCTCTCACACATGTGTGAGAGCAAAGGTGGAGAGGTGGCATCTCTTAAAATGGGCTCCAAGAGGATAAGGGATGACACATGTCATCACCTTATTCCGTAAAGGAAGGCCCTTCACTCCAAGATGCTCTCACACGTGTGAGAGCATTGGAGGAAGGTTCCACACACTTGGGGGTCTTGAAGACTTGAAGACTCCCCAAGTCTTCAAGGTGATGGGAATCCATGCCTTGGAAAGGAAAGGGAAATGGGTCTTGTTTCAAGGCATGACTCATCTCCCACTCCAATTGAAATTTGAATTTTCATCACTTTACTTCAAGCTGAAGTTAAGGTGGCTAGACAGAGGTAACCCTAGGGTTGGGCATGCTCAAATGGGCCCTAGACCCTCGGGGTACCATAATAAACACTTTAGGAGGTAGAAATTCACATAAAATGGCCACTAAAAATAAAAGCCACCAAATGGTGTAAATTAAATCACATATTTTTACAACACTTCAATTAAATAAAATAAAAGGGTGACATCTAAGCCAAATAATAAAATGTAGACATTTACGAAAGCATCATACAAATTCACACATGATCTTGGTCCCCCTGGGACTAGATCAGTCTAACACGGGAAACACATTAGGTGTGAGATCGATCTCCAATTTTTCGTGGCCTGGAAAATCACTTACGCACTTGAACAAATAGATTAATCCAACATATATATTAGCCGAAGCAAGGAAATGCATACACTCACACCATCGCATAATCATTTAACACATTATTAAATCACATCATAAATAAGATTTATAATTGCATTTCTATATACTATCTCAAGATCAAAATCGCATAGCAAATCCATATAATGATTTTACAACTAACATCTCTAATATCATCAAAATGCATACCATATGTCTAATAATCATCAGTGAATCAAAATTAGGATATAGTCACATCACAATCTACCAAATATAGCTAATCAAAATAAGGGGATAGAGTCCAGAGAATCTTCATATCAGGATCAACAGTCTCTAATGTCAAAATGTCATCAAGTGTAAATATGAAATAAGAAAAATAAGGGAGTGAAATAAATAGGCCTCACATCCCCCCTAAGACTAAACTTCCTCCTGGAAGTCGTCAAAGAGGTGAGGATAAAGTGTCCTCAATCTAGCTACATCCTCCCATGTCATCATGACCTCATCATATCTATTCCACTGAACCCTAACCTGGTCCAGTTCTCGACCTCAAAGGCCCAGCATCTGATGAGCCAATATGCGAATTGGCTCTAAAGCCAACTGCCCATCTGCCTCTACCTATAGAGCACTCTAGTCTAATACATGAGATAAATTAGATATATATCATCGTAAAACAGACACATGGAACACATTGTGGATGCGCGACAGGCTAGGTGGCAAGGCTAGACAGTAGGCTAGGGGTCCTATCTACTCCAAAATCTTGGAAGACCCAATGAACCATGGTGCGAGCTTAGAGCCCTTCCCATAACGGATTGGACTCTTATGCGGCCACAGTCTCCAGAAAACTCTGTCACCAACTGAGAAGCTCTGATCTAGTCTCTTAGCATCGGCACACTTCTTCTGTCGATCTTGTGCCTCCTAAAGTCTCTATCTAATCAAGGTCACCTGCTACTCCATATCCTGCACTAGCTCTGGCCCAATGGCAACCCTGTCCTCTATATGGTCCCAACTCAACGGTGTCCTGCAAGGTCTGTCGTATAAGGCCTGATAAGGAGGCATACCGAATGAGCTGTGATGCCCATTATTATAGGCAAACTCAACCAGATACAGATACTCCTACCATCTAGATTGGTGGTCCATAATGTACATGCGGAGCATATCCTCTAACACCTGATTCACCCTCTCTGTCTAACCATCTGTCTCGGGGTGATAAGCATAACTGAAGTTGAGTTGTGTGCCCAACGCCTGCTGCAATGCCCTCCAAAAGGCTGATGTGAAAACTGAGTCCCTGTCAAAAATAATGTGGCGAGGTACCCCATGTAATCTCACAATGTCATACAAGAATACTTTCACCACTGCCGGTGCATTGTACATCGTGCGTATAGGTGAGAAATGTACCACCTTGGTCAACTTGTCAATAGTCACCATGATGGCATCATGGAGACGAGATGACATAGGAAGACCAACAATAAAATCCATGGAAATGGTGTCCCATTTCCACTCTGGTATCTCGTGAGGGTATAAAAGATCTACTAGATGCTGATGCTTGGCCTTGACCCTCTAGCACTCAAGGCATCGAGCAACGAACTCTGTAATATCCTATCTCATACCTACCCAATGGTACAGTTATCGCAAGTCAGCATGCATCTTCTTCACCCTGGGGTGTACTGCATAAGGTGCTCTGTGAGCCTCTGATAAAGCTACTGCACGTAGATCACTTGCATGGGGTACATAGATGTGTTGTCGATGTCCAAGAAGCCCATCTACCTCTAGGGAATAACCTACAAACTTGCCCATAAGGGCCCTTTGTGACTAGATCTCCTGCCGCACCTCAAGAAACCACACATACTCAGGTAGATGCTGTAAAATGCATCCTCTTAAGTCTAGACTCAGTGTCAAGGTCAGGATCTCGTGGCACCTCTGACTTAATGCATCAGCAACCACGTTCTCCTTCCCTTTGATGTAGTGGACATCAAAGTCATACTTGCAAAGGAACTCCATCCAATGCCGTTGGTGGGCATTTAGATTTTGGCTTCGTGAATATGTACTATAGACTATGATAATCTAAATATAGCTTGAAACGATGACCTAGTAGAAAGTGCTTCCAACGAACAAGAGCATGAACCACCACTATGAGCTCTAAGTCATGTGTGGGGTAGTTTAGCTCATGGGATTAGAAGCTTTCACAACTCATATGCGATTGCTTGACCCCCTACATAAGTACAGCTCCTAATCCCTCTAATGAAGCATCTGTGCAAACCATGAAATCAACTGTTGGATCAGGAACTACTAAGATAGGAGCACTGGTGAGACGCTCCTTGAGGACCCCAAAGGTCCTCTTGCACTGCTCAGTTCATGTGAAACTCTTCCCTTTCCGCTGAAGCGAAGTGATGGGGTGTGCTATCCTGGAGAAGCCCTCAATGAATCTACAGTAATACCCTGCTAACCCCATGAAACTCTTGACTTTTGTCACACTGGTGGGTGTTGGCCAATCCCTGATAGCCCTAATCTTTGATGGATCTACAGAGATACCATCGCTAGATAAGATGTGCCCCAAATATTGCACCTCTGATTTGAAAAAGGCACACTTTTGCCAAGTTGCCATATAGATGCTGCTCTCTCAAGCACTACAAAACTTGACGTAAGTGCTCCTCATGCTCCTCCTCAGTCCGCGAATAGATCAACACAGCAGGGGTGTTTTTCAAGCCAAAGGGTACCACAGTGAACTCATAGTGGTCGTATCGAGTCCGAAAGGCAGTCTTATGGATATCCACCTTTGTGATGCACAACTGGTGATAATTAGACTTCAGATCTATCTTAGAGAACACCTTGGCTCCCTACATCTGGTCGAAAAGATCATTAATCCTAGGTAGAGGATAATGGTTCTTCATCGTCACCTTATTAAGCTGCCTATAGTCCATGCACAGACAAAGAGACCCATCCTTCTTCTTCACGAAGATGACCGGTGCGCCCCAAGGTGAAATGCTAGGTTGAATGTACCCCTTCTCAAGCAACTCCTCTAGTTGTAACTTGAGCTCTATGAGCTCATGGGTAGTCATCTTGTAGGGTGCACGAGACACTAGCTTGGCACCTAGCATAAGGTCAATGTGAAAGTCTACCTCTCTGTGAGGTGGCATCCCTGGTAGCTCTGGTGGGAAAACATCGGCAAACTCTCTCAAAATGGGATGATCATCAAATGAAGCCTCTGGCTCATCCTCTGACCTATCACTAATAGTAATGGCAAACATCTGACATCCCTTCCACATGCAACACTTAAACTAGTGAGCAGAGATCATGTGAACTGTTGTGGGCTTCTAAATGCCCAATATATCGACTGCCGTACCATGGTCGTCTAAGCAACTAATCGCCTTTCGACAATAATCTAGCTTGGCTCTATGAGCCGCAAGCCAATCCATGCCTAACACCACACCATAAGGTCCTAAGGGAATAACCCTAAGGTCTGCTAATGTAGTGAAGGCTCCCAAGGATTTCTCACAATCATGAACCAAAGCATCCACTATCATCTTGGCCCCTGTGGCCAACTTAACCTCCCACCTATTGCCCTGCCTAGAGGCCACTAGCTTGCAACACTCCACTAACGATGAAGAGATAAAGGAATCAGTAGCACCAGAATCAAATAAAATAGCAATGGGGACATCCCCAATCATACCTGTGGTCTCAATCATGGAGGCCTAGAAGTCAGCCTGGTAGTTATCAACCACTACAAACATGCAGTTGGACCTACCCACATCCCCAACTGTCTGCTCAGATCCACCTGTATGAGGTTGTCCCCCTGCCATATAGCCCTATGGGCACTCTCTGGCTAAATGACCTACTCCACCACAAACATAACATGGTCCCTAAGCCTGCACCTGTTCTGACTGTGTCCTACTCGACTACTACTACCTAGGTTGACTCGTGGAACCCTGTGAACCTCTAAATGACTGATGTGATCTAGCAGGCCCTACAGATGGTCACTACTATCATTGATCCCTATGTGGACCCTGTTGCTGCCAACCACAATTATAACCCCCATGTGCCCTCTGCTGTGGCCTGGACCTCTGCTAATGTTGCTGCTGTGGAGGTCTAGGAGGTAGCGGTGTAGAACTAAATCCTCCCCTCTGAGGTGGTGGTGGTGGTCGACGGAAGCCCTGCTGCTACTGCTGGCTATAGTCCTGATACTGGGGACGTGAACTCTGACTTCATCCCTAAATCTCCTCTGTGATGTACACCTTCTAGGCAGCCTCACTCATGGTCTGGGGGTCTGCCATGCACACTGGTCCTGAGATCCCATGATTCAAATCCCTGATAAACTTATGAACCAGAAGTTTTTCATCATGGAGGTACTCTACATACCATGACAACTCAATGAATCTACTCTCATATTGCGTTACAGTGGAACCTCACTGCTGCAAGTCATGGAACTCATCAATCTGACGCTGTCTGTAGTGATCCGAAAGATAACGCATGTTAAAGTGCTTAGTGAAGGTGTCCCATGTAAGAATATCCAGTGATAGACGACACTTGCACTCCTCAGTGCGCCACCATGTCGCCACTACATCTCTCAAAAGATGAACCACCACGTGTGCCATTGTGTTACTCCCATAGGGATGCAATGCAAAGTACCTATCTAAGTTGATGAGCCAAGCCTCAACCTTAGCTCTCTCTGTGGTCCCCACGAAGGTGGGTGGATTCAGCCTAAGTAAATCCTTGATGGCGTCTCCGCAGTCCCTGTGTCCTCTAAAAGGCTCATCCACCTCCTCTCACCATCCATAATCATAAGGTCCATAGTAGACCTGCTCTATCCTCACAACCTCCTCTCACCCCTCGTATCATGGAGGGCTCCTTCTGCGATCTCTATGTGCTGATGCGCCATCCTCGACTGTGGTGGCTGGTACCTCTACATACGGATCGACACGTGGCTCCATGCGTGGCTCAACATGTGGCTTGACACGTGGGTCTACATGGGGCTTGACATGTGACTCTACACGCGGCTCTACATGTGGCTCTACTGCAGCCGGTGGTAATGTCTCTAAGACTTCCTATAATGCTTGAAGAATCTGTGGCCCTAAATCAAGGGCCGGTGGTGCCTGCTGCTCTTGTGGTGCTGGTGGTCCCTAACCCTTAGCTGATGACTCGCTCTATATCTCCATGGATGCAGTGGTATGCGAGCGTGCTCTTCTTGCTCTAGGAGGCATCCTACAAGAACCAGGTATTTACAATTTAATCAAAAAAATGGAAAATATAATGTGCCCAAACAAGCCCAGTGTTTAAACTTGGGCTCTGATACCAAATGTCATGCCCACATTTCCCATGCAGTCATGACACACAACACACGTGTCATGTCCACATTTTTCATGTGGTCATGACACAAAATATCAAAAACTTTTCCACATATCCCTAAAAAACCCCTCGCATGCTTCAGCGTGCTCGGTGGCAATACGTGTAAGGCGTAAACATGTCAATCAAAAGGAGGCTATTGCGAGTATCTATCACAATCCCTATGCGATGGTAGCCTGCTAAGGGGGTTTATGCAACGTGGGGAGCATCACCGTTAGGGTTAGAATTGATTTGATTTGAACTCTAGGTTTCCTAGATGAGTGGTGTGATTTCGACATGTGTCGAAATCAAAACCCTAATGCTAAAGCTTAAAAAGATTAATTAACAAGCTCATCAACACATAAATGTATTTGCAAAAAACATTAACTTATTAATCAACGCAAAGTTTAAATAATTTAAATAACTAATCCTGATTCCTGAAAAAATCTAGCAGCATAACGCCTCTTGGGCGTACATGGGAAAAATTCTTAAAATAAATAAAATAGTTACCTGCTTCAACCCTTTCAAAATTTAATATAATTAACGCTTAAATAAACTCACCTACTTAATCTTTCCCCATAACATTACAATAAATTAATTAAATCGACTACATTAATTGACTATTGAATTAATAGATTAAAATTACATTGCCAAAATAAATCCCCAATACCATTATTAAAATTCACTAAAGTTCCCTATAATTTTTTAAATATCATCCCTTCAACCCCACAATGAAATTCATTCCCCTGGACAAATAAAGGCAAGATTAAAGATAGTCTATCCCACACATTAAAATAATATGCCTAGGAAAATAAAAATCTAAACTTAATTGAATTTGGAAAAGTCCTTCACAACACTATCCCATGGGAAGGAAAAATATTAAAAGTCAAGTTTAAGGGAAAAGATGGAGGAGGAAAGCATGGGCTCCCATGCATCTAGTTTTCTAAAATTAAATTTCATTTCCCCAACCCTAGTTTTACTTTTCCCATTAAAATATTCTCACCCAAGCCCTAATCCTAAAATCATTTATCTTTTTCTTATTCTATACTCTCTCATTTTCTCTTCTACTATATTTTCATTTCATCTTGTTTTGCAGGTTCTACATTATGGGCAGCCATGGAAGCATGCCACACTGAGGTATACTCACTATTTATACTTCTAGTTTAAATAACCTCTTTTTTGTGGGATATATATATCCCCGTGTTTATATTTATAATGTATATATAACACATAAATGTATATTTTTAATGAGTATATGCTGCAGGATACAAATTTCATGGCAGCCAAGCAAATGATACACAGTAAATAAATATATATATATCTGCTTATTATAAAATATAGACAAAGTAGAACTGATGACCGAAAGCTGAACTCAGCTAAGGAATGGCCAACGGCTCAAACAAGGCATCGCAGACTATTTTAAACAGTAACAATGTAAGTTTAAGGAAATGATTTAATTGGTGGGGGGCGGATCTCCCACCCACCCCCCACCATATGGTGGGGAGTGGGTGGGGGATCTATCCTCCACCTTTCCTCTATGCAAACAGTCCGCCGGGAGAGGGGGGGCGGCCAAGCCGTCGCCCCTTCCCCTTTTCTTAAAATTGTTAACATCTGATAAAAAATAACAGCGGCCTTCTACAAACGTCATTAGGGTTTGATGCTTGTCCGTTGGTAATTTTTGTTTAAACTTTTTTTTTTGTGCATATATATATATATACACATAGAGTCAACAAATATTCTTTCTCTTCTGTATATTTTTTTTAGTACATTCTCTCAGCATATATTAAATATGCATAATACATATATTGGTAAGAATATATATATATATATATATATATATGGATTTTATTCTCTCAGTTACACAGTATATTCCTTTTTTGATAAAACTACAGTTAGATCATATATATATACACACACACACAAATATATATATATATATATATATATATATACACACACACATACATTTATATATTTTTCTCATTAAACAATAAAAAAAAGTCTTATCTCTAATCTATTCCACTTGCTATCATAATAGAAATAAAATGACAGAATTAAAATTAACTTTTCCTTTTCAAAATAAAGAGTTTATTTAACCTGTCTTTTTGAAATATATACAATAGCTTCGATTTTTTGCCTTTTTTTGCCTTTTCTTTTCTATTGATAATGGACTAATAAAAATAACACACAACTGTATACTTTTTTTGAAAGAAATTAGCAACTTCATTGTTTTATTTCTAATGGCTTCTAATCACATTCAAACATAGATTTTCTCACAGCAACATTGAAAACCAGCAAACATATATTTCTAATAGAACCATTTTCTTGCAACAATATTTTAAAACCAACAACATATTTTTTTTCCATTTGCAAAACTTTCTCACAGCAACATAGTGAAAATAAAACTAGCAAATAGGATGATTTAAATCCATACATGAAAAGAGAGAGTTTCATCTCTTTTCCTTTTCTTGATAAATACAATTAGGCCACAATTTGGCCATGGCTTCCATAAGCCCAAAAATAATAAACAACTCCAACAAAATAAGACTTCACCCAAGTTCCAAAGGTCTCCAAACAAACCTACAAAAACTAAAACAATGGGGATACTTCCAAGCCACCAAAACACTCTCCTCCCTACCATAGACTTGCAAGTGGGTCTCCCTCAAGCTTGGAGGTCGATCTTCACACGAGTCTCATACCACAACACAATAATAAGCAAACCACACAATAACAAGAAAAACACCCATAAGGTTTAAACAACACAAAATCTATAAAAAATAGATTTGAGGGGGTAGGAGAGTGGACTCTCTCTACTCAAGAGGTTCATTCCAACCAAATCTCATGAATCCAAAACAAGGCCTCAAGCCTAGAAATACCTCCATAAAAATCATAATACTCCCAACAAGGCCTCAAGCCTAAAATCTCCTCCATGAAATATATCACACCAAGGCACTCATGCCATAAAAATAACCACCAAAACTCTACCAAAATTCCCTCAAGGCCACAATATGCCAATACAAAGAGGGTGACCTCAAGGAGGTTCACTCCTCTCCCACCCCTCACATGAATGGACACACCAAGAATGGTAGTCTCATTCAAAACACCTATAAAACCCAACACAACAACAAATACAAAACACAAACAATTCCATTCACACAAGAAAGTAAAAATGCATGAGGAAGGCTCAATGCCTTGAGGCTTACCTTAAAAAGCCCAATAATGGAAGAGGGTTGTAGAAGAGCTATCCAACCTTCTCCTTCAAGCCACCTTCCAAGATCTCCAACTTTCTCCCAAAAATCCTCCAAAGATAACCAAAAACAAGAAAAAGAAATAACCCCTTTCCTCTCACAAAGAGGAAATAATATAGGCTTCCTTCCAAAGCCTTGAGGAAGGAGAAGGTGACACTAACTTTCTCCCAAAAATCCTCCAAAGATAGCCAAAAACAAGAAAAAGAAATAACCCCTTTCCTCTCACAAAGAGGAAATAATATAGGCTTCCTTCCAAAGCCTTGAGGAATGAGAAGGTGACACATGTCACCTTCTCCTTCCTCTTCCCAAGCCACTTGCAAGGAACATGGAATGTGGAGGTGACATGTGTCACTCTCCCATCCATTCAAACCTCACCCTCTCCACATGTGTTCTCACACATGTGTGAGAGCAAAGGTGGAGAGGTGGCATCTCTCAAAATGGGCTCCAAGAGGATAAGGGATGACACATGTCATCACCTTATTCCGTAAAGGAAGGCCCTTCACTCCAAGATGCTCTCACACGTGTGAGAGCATTGGAGGAAGGTTCCACACACTTGGGGGTCTTGAAGACTTGAAGACTCCCCAAGTCTTCAAGGTGATGGGAATCCATGCCTTGGAAAGGAAAGGGAAATGGGTCTTGTTTCAAGGCATGACTTATCTCCCACTCCAATTCGAATTTCAATTTTCATCACTTTACTTCAAGTTGAAGTTAAGGTGGCTAGACAGAGGTAACTCTAGGGTTTGGCATGCTCAAATGGGCCCTAGACCCTAGGGGTACCACCTAGGATTAATTTTAGCCCATAATAAACACTTTAGGAGGTAGAAAATCACATAAAATAGCCACTAAAAATAAAAGACACCAAGTGGTGTAAATTAAATCACATATTTTACAACACTTCAATTAAATAAAATAAAAGGGTGACTAAGCCAAATAATAAGATGCAGACATTTACGAAAGCATCATACAAATTCACACATGATCTTGGTCCCCTTGGGACTATATCGGTCTAGCATGGGAAACATATTAGGTGTGAGATCGATCTCCAATTTTTCATGGCCTGGAAAATCACCTATGCACTTGAACAAACAGATTAATCCAACATATATATATATCATAGCCAAAGCAAGGAAATGCATATACTCACACTATCGCATAATCATTTAAAACATTATTAAATCACATCATAAATAAGATTTATAACTGCATTTCTATATACTATCTCAAGATCAAAATCACTTAGCAAATCCATATAATGATTTCACAACTAACATCTCTAATATCATCAAAATGCATACCACATGTCTAATAATCACCAGTGAATCAAAATTAGGATATAGTCACATCACAATCTACCAAATATAGCTAATCAAAATTAGGGGATAGAGTCTAGAGAATCTGCATATCGGGATCAACAATCCCTAATATTGAAATCCCATCAATTGTAAATATGAAATAAGCAAAATAAGGGAGTGAAATAAATAGGCCTCACAGAATGTTATAGGAACAAAGTGGGTGTTCCAGATCAAACTGAATGAAGATGGTGAAGTTGTGAGGAACAAAGCAAGATTGGTGTGTAAAGGTTATTCACAAGTTGAAGGCATTGATTTTGAGGAGACTTTTGCTCTGGTAGCTAGGATGGAGGCAATCAGGATGTTTCTTGCCCTTGCTGCTCACAAGAACTTCAAGGTTTATTAGATGGATGTCAAGTCAATGTTCTTGAATGGTGATCTAGAGGAAAAGGTCTACATTAAGCTACCAGATGGTTTTTAGTTATCTGCTGGACATGGTGTGCAGACTCAAGAAAGCTTTGTATGGACTCAAGCAAGCTCCTAGAGCTTGGTATGCTAGGTTGGATAAGTACTAACTTTAGCAAGGCATCAAGAAAGATACCACAGATAGTAATCTTTACATTAAGGAAGAGGGAGATATGATTTTGACAGTTGTTGTATATATTGATGACATCATCTTTGGTGGAGATGATAATATGTGTAAGAGGTTTGCAGGAGAGGTGCATAAAGAGTTTGAGATGTCTATGATTGGTGAGATGTCTTCCTTTCTTGGGCTTCAAATTGTTCAGCTAGATGATGGTATCTTTATTTCTTAGGCTAAGTATGTTAGAGAGATGTTGAATAAATTTGGTATGGAGGACTCCAAACTAGTAAGTACTCCTATGGTTACTAGTTGTCACTTGAGCAAGGATGATGAGTCACCTGAGGTTGATCAGACTCTTTATATATCTATGATTGGAGGATTATTGTACTTGACTACTTCTAGACCTGATATTATGCATGTAGTGTGTGTTGTTGCCAGATATCAAGCTAATCCTAAGCAAACCCATGAGAAGGCAGTAAAATGAATATTGAGATACTTGAAGGGAACTCCAGATTATGGCTTATGGTATTGCTTAATAATGCTTTTGGATTTGACCATGTTAATGTTTTTTCCAACGTTTTGAATCACACTCCGTGATCCATCATCAAGAGAAAGAGAGCAAGAGAAGAGAAACATAATTGAAAGCTTACAGACTCAAGACTATTTTAAAAGAGTGAGGGGGAGATGCAAAAACCAATGCATCAAAAGGGAGGAGAGAAAACAGCCAATTAGGCTAGATGACACCAAAGGAATGAAAAGAGGGACACAAAATAAATTCAAGAAAAGACGCAAGAAAAATAACTAGACAAAAAATGTCAACAAGAGATAAAAAAGAACCTATACCAACCTAAAGAAATAAAAAACACCAAGAATCTACCTAAACAACGAATATAGATCAAGCATATACAAAAATTAACTATATATATATAAGAAAACCATAGGATGAACAAGGATAACAAACAAGCCTAAAAAGATTACATATAGATACTGCAAAAATAATAAATAAACTTAGATCACACAAGTATGTAATGAGGATGAACAAATAACACACACACACACACACACACACACACACACACACACACATATCAAACCTAAATAAATAACTTATATATATGTATATACAGGTAACCCAAATGAAAAGGGTAACATATAGAAAACAAAAAACCAACGCATGCACACACACACACACAGATATATATATACAAAGGTAACACAAAAGAAATAAAGGAAACAATTAGATAACAAGTAAATGATTTGATAAAAAACCCATAAATATATAGTAAACATATAGAAAACAACAACAAATAAACAATTAAAAATTAAATATCTAGGCAAAGATAACTTATAAATAAAGAGAACCCTAAGAAAACCTAGAAACAAAGAAATATGCATAAGTCTCTCTCTCTATATATATATATAAATAGATACAAAAACATAATAAGGAGCCAAGAAAACAAAACAGTACTGAAGAGAAAAGAGTAGAGAGGAGAGAGCCTAGTAAGGGTGAGAAAACAAGGGAAAGAGTGTGATAAATGGGGGACCAAAAATGGGTGAGCACGGACGGACAAGAGAGAAAGCAAACACAGAGAGGGAAGGAGAGAGAAAAAACAACACGGGGAGAGATTGGGAGAGGAACAAGAGGGGGGGAAAAAGAGGGAACTAAGGGCCATAGAAACAGAGACTAATAAGGAGAGATGGGGAGAGGAAGAAAAAGGGTTAACATAGGCCGAGGACGGAAAGGAGTGGTATGAAAAGAGAAGACGGGAAGGACGGTGGACAAGAGGAACGAAAGGAAGACAGGAGCCAAAATCAGAGGGATGAGGGGGGCAAGGGAGAAAGACTAAGAGGAACGGAGAACAGGACAGGAAGGAGAGCATTTCCTGAGGTGGGTAAGCAAGGGATGCCAAGAGAAACTCAAACTCCATCCCTCATCTCGATTAAGGTTAGAAGGGTGATTGCCAATTTCTATCACCTCTTTCAATTTCCTTTTGAAGTAGTTGTCTTCCTTAACCAAAATCTACGTGTTTTCCAAGCAAAATCATGAACGAACTCAAAAATTAGCCCTTGCCAAACAATCCTCCAAAACCAAACACCACATTTGCTTGGAAGACACGTAGATTTTGGTTAAGGAAGACAACTACTTCAAAAGGAAATTGAAAGAGGTGATAGAAATTGGCAATCACCCTTCTAACCTTAATCGAGATGAGGGATGGAGTTTGAGTTTCTCTTTGCATCCCTTGCTTACCCACCTTAGGAAACACTCTCCTTCCTGTCATGTTCTCTGTTCCTCTTAGTCTTTCTTCCTTACCCCCCTCATCCCTCCGGTTTTGGCTCCTGTCTTCCTTTCCCTCCTCCTCTTGTCCACCGTCCTTCCCATCTTCTCTTTTCATACCACTCCTTTCCATCCTCAACCTATGTTAACCCTTTTTCTTCCTCTCCCTATCTCTCCTTGTTAGTGTAAGAGTCAATGTGACTCAGCAAGCCAAGATCACCTGCAATCAAGACAACCTTCCACACAAAGATAACAGAGAAGATGCTAAAACAATGGAGCAAGAATCTATACAAATATCATGTGAAGTTGTATGAAATACAATGAGTGAGCCTTGCTTATAAAGGCAAGGTGAGAGCTAGAAAGGTGGAGTGGAAAGTGGAGATATTCCTACATGTGTCAATTAGAGGATGATAACTAATTGCACATGTGGAGGATAAGACAACTCACTCCAACTATCAACAACTCAACACGCAACTAGACTCAACTAGTGACATCTAGAAGACTCACTAAGTCAACTTAACATGTGTGAATTATGTGTTCACACCAACACCCCCCCTTAAGTGCAACTTAGGGAGTAGTTGACTAAAACAAAGATGTAATGATGAATGGGTCCCAGCTACTAGGCCATGTTAGGTACCCATGTACAACAAATCTCAAGTGGAGAAAAGGAGAAGACCTCATGGAACAAAACTCCTCTCCAAATGTGAGAATGTAGAAAACAAATGAAGGATGTTATAGAAGGAGGACTCAAGACCCCCCAAGAACTACATCCAACACATATGTACAATCAAGTACCCCCCATAGGAGAGAAAATGTGAGACTATAGGTCCCCCCCACAATGAAGTAGCTCCTATGCCGATGGTGAATGCCTGAAGGAGAATGTTGAAGAGAATCCAAAGCCTGCAAACAACATTCTTCTCCTTAGGAAGAAACAGGTCCAAAGGCTGATGTTGAAGAAACCCGATCTCAAGGTATGAGGGAAAAAGCCTCATGATGTATGATGTCTTTGAAAACTACTCAAGTGTCCACATGTCACAACCAAAAGATGTCACATGATTAGGTGTTGCATGCCTAATCAACGAAGGTGACAATCCAAGACAAGATGAAATATCGTCAATCTTCAAAGACAATGTATCCTCTGAATGATACTCAAAATGCTCCAACTCAATTCCAAACTGTGACAAGTGAAGAGAAGAAGGTGCGTGCACATCCGAAGTAGAAGAATCAACTATGTCCTCCAAGTCATCAAGATAGGACTCATGAAACAAATCTGAAATACCTATCAAGTACTCATCCCACAAACCTGTATCTGGAAGACAAACAATATCCTACTAAACTAAAGTGGATGAAGCCATGTCAATGCCAATCTCTGAAGAAACAGGAGAAGGAGGAAGCTCAAAACTAGTCTCAGGAACCGAAGTAGATGCAAGAACACCAAGGTTTAAGTGACCAAACTTCTCCTTAGAAGCATAATTCACACTTGATGCATGAGTGTAAATAGCAATCAATGGATCTACATCATCATCAGAAACAAAATGGGAGAAAGTATACAAGTGAGATGCATGATCAACCATCCCAACAACAATGATATCTCTTCTCTCCAAGTCTTGTATGATCACAGAATCAGGAGTGAACTCAACTATCTTCCCTGCACCACAATGAGTAATCTAGTAGATGGAAAGGAGATTGGTTGTCAAGGAATGTACACACAACACATTGTTGAATGTATTCTCTCCAACATCAATATTTCCTCTTCCAGTTGCATGCATGTATGTGTTGTTACCCATCAAAATAGGTGGCAAAGTACATGACTGAAATGAAGAGAACATCCCCTGTGAAGATGCCATATGATGAGAAGCTCCAGAATCAAGAAGCCATCTCTCTAACTGTAGACTTGTTGAAGCAAAGAGTGCATGTCCTTTTCCTTTATCTGTCCCATAAGCAATGCATGTTGTCCCTGTAGATGTAGATGATGATGGTGGCAAAGAAGAAGACTTGGGTAAAACTGTTGTTGCTGGCGAATACTCAATGTTATGTTTTTGAAGAAGTTGTGACATCTCTTCAAACTTTTTCTCATAACATTTAGTCTCATCATGACCTAATTTCTTACAATAAGAACATTTTGGCTTCTTCTTCTTATTGGACTCCTCTTTGGAAGAAGAGTTGGGGGTTTTCTTTGATTCTTTCTCTTGCGCATTAGACTTTGAATCCTTTTGTTTCTTTCCCTTATTTTGTGAAGCCTTAGGATCTTTTGTGCTTGCAACTAGAGCCTATTTTCGAGGTGACTTCAATGTGCCCATGTGTAGTAGCTTGGCTTGTTCTCTTGTGAGTTGTGCAACAAACTCCTCAAGTGAAGGCATAGTAAACTTACTACCAAAGGCATCCATTGTAGCATAGAAGGTAGAAACATAAACTGAATATGCAGGACCCAATTTTGCAAGAATAGATAGAATCAATTGTTCATCTTCTTTCTCAAGACCACTTTGTTTGAGTTGCAACCTAAGAGACTTAAACGTTGTGAAGAAGTCTTAGATTTGATCAAAGTCTTGAGGATTAAGTGCGATTAGCTCATTCTCCAATTTGAACCTTCTTATTTTATCTTTCTTACCAAAGAGATTGTCTAGTGTTGTCCATATCTCATTTGGTGTTGTACAAGACTCAACATGAAATCTTAAATCTAGAGAAATAGCAAGACAAATTGTGCCAAAAGCCTCATCTCTTCTATCTAACCATTTTCTTCTCTCAGTAGCACCTATGGGTTCAGGATCTGTGCCTAAAGTTATTCTATGTAACTTTTGTTTATACAACACAAACTCCATGTTTTTCTTCCATTCAATATAATTATATGGAGTTAAAAGTGGAAATTGAGGAACATCCATGATGAAAAAGAGAGACAACAAGACAACAACACCCCTTTACTATGTAAGAGAGCCCCCCCAATTTGTTGTGGCACTTTATACTTAGTGTGATTTACAATTGTCCTCAAGGGACCAAAATTGGGAAAACAATGAAATCTCTTAAAAAAGAGATCTGAGTGGGTTTACAATCACTCACAATGATGTATTACAACAAACAAATCCTCTCAAAACAAATTTTACCCTCTCATGTATCAAAATGCTTAAGTTATCAATCAAATGTCAAAAAATTGACAAATTAAATAAAATACACCTAGAGAAAAATCTAAGAAAAGTGCATGCATGTCTTTGTAGCATCAATACCTTTTCGATGCCGCAAGAATCGTGAAAATCAGAGTTCGTGGAAAAACGTTATGAGCTCGGGAGCTAAAAAGAGTGATATGTCTTCAACCTGCAATAAATGATGTCAAACAACAAAATCTGTGAAAATGATTATACGACTGCAAAGTACTCTCTGTCAGCTTTCTGTTGATATATAATTTGCCCGAATTCATCACCGTGGACAAAAGTTGTGCAAAAAAGAAAAAAGCCCTACTTTAGGACTTTGAGGGGCAAAACAGGCCCCCTGGCAGAATATTCTCCCCTAGCTAGAATATTCTCCTGCTACAAAACCACTATCAGAAAATACAAAACAACCTGTGAGGAAAAAATCACCAGTTTGTTTGGTCAAAATGACTGGTTGACCACACAAAAACGTTGGTTTGTACGGAAAACCTCCTACAAAGATTTGGCCGGCGAGGCTTGAGCCAAAAGCTCCTGCCAGAGAAACCACCGATGAGCTTATAAAATTTTCCACAAAGATAACAAACTCTTGTTTTGAAAAAAGCATGTGGTAGACTTGAAATCACCGGTGCTATGGTGCCAAAGATCCACTGGACTAAGTCTTAACCACCAAGGTTTTGTTTAAACTGCAAATCAACCAACCGCTGCTGGGAGTGAATGTGTTGAGTACTTGTGACTCAGATTACAGGCATCGACAAGAGCTACTTTGTGTCTCAGTGATCTCTTGTTCTTGGTCAATTGCCCTTTGTTATCAGCCTGATAGGCTCTATCGGCGTAACTTGCTTATGTTCCAGCGATGAGTTTGTTTCACTGATCGGCTTAACTATCGCTATTGGGCTTGGTTGAAGTTCTCTCTCCGATTGCCTGTGTTACACCGATCGGTGTAACTGTAACCATCGGTGAGGTGTTGTGTTGTCTCTGTGATAGTTGGTGTCTCTCCGATGGAAAGGTGTGGACCGACATACATGTAAGCAGTGTATCGGCAAGACTTGTCCTATAGGCATGGGTTGGAATGCTTTCTCTGATGTGTTGTGTTACTCCGATGGAGGCCTGGCATATCTGTATGACTATAACTATTGGCATGGTCTAGGGTTTCTTCTCTGATGTGCATTGTTCACATCGACGAAGGATGAATGCTTGGGTATCGGTGGGACAAGGAACCATTGGTGTAGATGGTGGACTGGTCTCTGATGAGCATGGTCTGTCCAATGGTGTTTGGCATTGGCAGGAGGAACTTTGTTGGTGAAGTAGGATGAAGTCTAACTGAAGGGCTTGGTCACTCTGATGGTTTGTTGTTGTTTGACCGGCTGGGGTCATCGGCAGCAAAAGCGTCGATGATATATTTACCGTGTGTTCGTGCATATATGTTGTTGCTGTATTTGTCAACTGATGCATGTGGGACTATTGAATACGAATGGTTGCAAATGGTTAAGAATGAACTGTCGACCGGAAGTTGTAATGGTCCAAGATATGAACTGAATGCTCTCTTCTGTAATGTGATATGTAAAAACACATTGGTAATAGAAGAGTGTGAGAGAGGAAAAAGAACAGAGTTCGGGTGTAGGGTGATGTCCTGTATTGTGTGCTATTTGTGGCATGATAACAGTATGAAGGACTAACTTGAGTGCTAGAGAACTTTGTGCAGGGTTATGCTGTCAGTTATTCTTCCAAAGGAGCAAGATGTAAATCTCCATGAGAGGCTTAGTGCCTGAATTGTATTGTAACTGTATTTTCTTTTGCTGAATAATACAATGGCGATCTGGGCTTTTGGAGTGTGGGGTATTTTACCCGTAAGGGTTTTCCCCACATAAATCTATGTCTTATGTTCTGTCTTTCATGTTTAATATTTCTGCTGCTGAAATTAGATCTTGTTGCTTGTATTTCCTCTAAGGGTCAATGTTGGAAATGTACTATGTCTATTTCTACTTTGTGGCATAGTTGTGCGTGTTTTTGAAGCAACTGAAAAGAATTTAAATCTGTCAAAGACACCACTATTCTTAGAAATATGTTCTAAGATGCTATCATTTCCTTACAAGTGGTATCAGAGCCAGGTTTTGGAATATGCTTTATTGCTCACATATGTACGTTTGTGTGCTGCATGTGTTTGCATGTAAGATTTCCTGGTGTATAAGGTCTGGGTATTCCTTCTGTGATGATTTCTTAGTGTGACAGGCTTGAGGAAATCTGAAGGAATCGTCTGATGTTTGATCCTTGTTTTGAGTGAAGTCTGGCAATTGATCTTGTTTTTCTGTTTCAGCAGTGCTTGAAGGATGGTGAAGATGAAGAGACTAGAGCTGGTCATGATGTGGCCTGAGGCTCTTAGTTGATGGTGTATAATCCTATTGCATGGGGTAGATTATACTTTGTGGTTGTGTCTCTGCAACAAATTTCATATTGGGTGTCTGTGTGAGAGGCTTCCTTGTGATATGAAGAAGTTTGTGTTGCTGCTCAGCCATGGAGAAGTGTGCTTATGCTGGATATTTGTTCCTAGTATAGGAAAGCATTGTTTCTGTTGCCCCAGTTGCATAAAGGCTATGGAGTTGATCATTGGAAGATCTGGGAGCTTCTGTAATAGCCTGATTCTCTCAGATGCATGTGTATGTTGGTGGTTAAGGAATTGGTCTACAAGTGGGCCTGAATTGCTTGAATTGCTATTTTCCTTAATTGGATATTTTGTACTTGCATGTCTCAAAATCATGTTCCTTGGTTTTGAGGGGTTTCATAGTTTTTCCTTAAAATCTATGGTTATGCATATTCATGATGATCCATTATTCTGGTTTAGCTGTTATGGAGTTTATGTTGTAGAATTTTGGTCTTCCAAATGTGAAGTGGGTATGGATGTGCATGGGTGTTTTTCAAACACAGTGGTTTTGTAGGTTTTACATGGTCAAGAGAAAAAACTTGTGGTTTTGTGAAGTTGCAGTTAAGCTATTTTCTAGACTCTATTTTTGGGGTGTTGCTGGATGAGATAGTTGCAGTCTTGTGGGAGTGTTGGTATGTGATAAGTCACTCAGCATTTCTGTGGTGATGCTTTTATGGATTCCTTAACTATGGTGCTCAAGTTGTGGACTGGTTTGACAAATCAGATTGTAAGTAATCTGGCATTTTTTGTTATGTTGTCTACATTATTTACCTCTTGAGATCTCAGTTTTGTAGTTTTCAGTGCGATAGTGAGTTTGTCTGATGCATTGATTGGATCTATGAGTTATGTAGTTTTGTGGGCTAGCCACCTATTAAGCTACAGTGAGATGACTAGGATGTGGACTGTCTATATTCACAAGATTTTTTAGTGGTTATGCAGACTTGTTAGTTGGCCTTGTTTGTGGTCACTTGTGCATTGGTGTGATTGCATTGGGATAAAATGGTGGATAGTGTAAAGTACCTAATTAGTCAGTAATCTGTAGCATGTGTGTCATGATGTCATGTATAGCTTGGATACACAGTTCAGTATGAGAAGATGTTTGGTCATATTGCTTAGAAAGCACGGTTGCCACAGTTTAGTGGGAGCTTTAGCAATGACTGCAGATTCATCACTTAGTGGTGAATGATCTTCTTTAGTGTTGCAGATGTTACTAGGAGCTCTTAGATCTTGTTGTTGCAGAAGGGTTCTTTCGCAATTGCAGGGGCACTATTTGAGGATGTGTAACATCTTGGAGCCATGAAGGACTCACTCAATCTTTGGTTGAGATGTTGGTGGTGCTTGACAGGTGATGTTGGTTTAGAGTTTTGGTTTGCTTCATGTCATGATATTTTCTTGAATTCTGCATTTGAGTTTGGCATGATACATTGCTCTTAAGACCATGGTTATGTTCACCTAGAGCATGGAATCTCCAAAGGGGGATGGTAAGATCATGATGTCATGATAAGTTCCTGATTTAGATGATTGGAACGTTGACAGTGGTCTGGTGATTCTCTGTGTGTTAGGTGCATTGATCTTTTGCTTGATTACTTCATGTTGGTGCAGTGATGCATTTGGAGTTTAGCATGATATGATTATTTGTAGATATCCATGGATACATGGAGAATAAGGTGAGACTATATATGATGTGCTTAATCAGAGTTTGCAGCAGGAAGTTTGAGGAGTCTTTACCTTGGTTGAATGTGAGTTCAACAAAAGATCTAGAGGAGATTGTTCTTGGAGAAAGTCATTGGGACTTGGATATCTTGGAAGAACATTCTCATTCCCCACTCTTGGTCTACTCTACAAGTTTCACTTGAGAGGTATTGCCCATTGTTTCTCTCAGGTGTTTTATGCTTTCTTTCATAGATATGGATCTTGAATTGCTGATATATGGTTCTGGAGGATTCATTGTGAGAGATGGATAGCATGATTAATCTCCTTGTGCATTTGAGTTTAAGATATCATTCATTGATGAGAATTGTTAGGAGATGGTTTTATGGGTTGATTTCCTAAAATGGGAAATGGATTAGTTTGATCTTCTTTGGTTTGAGAGGCTCACATCCATGTTTAGTTGCATGATTACATATGTTGAATTTTGATCTCTTGAGATTGAATGTTTGTTTGGGTGTTGTTATGCTATTCTCTTTGGGGTGTTTTGAAGGAGATCATACTTGACACAGTTGGCTTTCAGAGGTGTATGTAGAAGGATTGTCTACAGGTATATGATGTACAGTGTTTCTCTTGGTCTCAGTTATTTTTCTAATGATGTGTTTCACATTACATTGGTTTGAGATTTTGTTCGGAGCTAAAGTGATCACTAGTTTGTGGTCATGTGCTTTCACTTATGTTCTTGGGTGATAGCATGAAGGTTCTGTTATCTCTTTCATTGTTGGCTGTGAAGAACTTGAGAGATTTTTGGATTGCTGGTGAGATGTATAGGTTATTGATTTACAGATTTTGCATATCATGGTGGATGTTTCCTTGGTACTACATGATATTTACACTTTCTATGTAATGCTATTGGTGGACTTTGTATACCATGATCTTTTTCAGATCTACATTACCCATGTAGTGGGAGTTCTTGGATGTGTTTGGTCTTTTTCGACTGGTTGACACATGGAGCTTGTAATTGCAGTTGATGGGTGTATATGTAGGTGGCATGAGTCTGTTGATTTGAATACCTTCAAGGTATGGATGATTGAATGGATTAACACTTGTTGTGTGTGCTATTTTCAGTCACATGGGTTTTGTTCAGTTGGATGGGTGTAGTTTTCTAATTGTTGTTCTAGCTAATGATCTATCTTGTTTCTAGAGGATGGTTTCATGGTTGTGTTCTGGAAGATTTGAAGTTGGAGCTTCTGTGTAGCTTGTGAGCACAATGGAGTGGAGGCAGTATCAGCTTTAGTTCTGTGACTTGTAGTGTTGATGGTTTCCTGTAATTCCTTCATCAAGTGGGAGAATGTTGAATACTTGTGACTCAGATTACAGGCATCAGCAAGAGTTGCTCTGTGTCTCAGTGATCTCTTGTTCTTGGTCGATTGCCCTTTGTTATCGGCCTAACAAGCTCTATCGGTGTAACTTGCTTATGTTCCAGCGATGAGTTTCTTTCACTAATCGGCTTGACTATCGCTATTCGGCTTGGCTGAAGTTCTCTCTCTGATCACCTGTGTTACACCAATCAGTGTAACTGTAACCATCGGCGAGGTGTTGTATTGTCTCTGTGATAGTTGGTGTCTCTTCGATGGAAAGGTGTGGACTGACACACATGTAAGCAGTGTATCGGCGAGACTTGTCTTATCGGCGTGGGTTGGAATGCTTTCTCTGATGTGATGTGTTACTTTGATGGAGGCCTAGCATATCCATATGACTATAACTATCGGCATGGTCTAGGGTTTCTTCTCTGCTGTGCATTGGTCACACTGACGAAGGATGAAGGCTTGTGTATCGGTGGGACAAGGAACCATCAGTGTAGATGGTGGACTGGTCTCCAATGGTGTTTGGCATCGACAGGAGGAACTTCGTCGGTGAAGTAGGATGAAGTCTAACCGAAGGGCTTGGTCACTCCGATGGTTCATTGTTGTTTGACCAGCTAGGGTCGTCGACGGAAAAAGCACCGACGATATACTTACCGTGTGTTCGTGCATATATGATGTTGCTGTATTTGTCAACTGATGCATGTGGGACTATTGAATATGAACGGTTGCAAATGGTTAAGAACGAACTGTCAATCAGAAGTTGTAACGGTCTGAGATATGAACCGAATGCTCTCTTTTGTAATGTGATATGTAAAAATGCATTGGTAACAGAAGAGTGTGAGAGAGGAAAAAGAACAGAGTTCGGGTGTAGGGTGATGTCTTGTACTGTGTGCTATTTGTGGCATGATAACAGTATGAAGGACTAACCCGAGTGCTGGAGAACTTTGTGCAGGGTTATGCTGTCAGTTATTCTTCCAGAGGAGCAAGATGTAAATCTCCATGAGAGGCTTAGTGCCTGAATTGTATTGTAACTATATTTTCTGTTGCTAAATAATACAATGGCGATCTGGGCTTTTGGAGTGTGGGGTTTTTTACCCGTAAGGGTTTTCCCCACGTAAATCTGTGTCTTATGTTTTGTCTTTCATGTTTAATATTTCTGCTATTGAAATTAGATCTTGTTGCTTGTATTTCCTCTAAGGGTCAATGTTGGAAATGTACTATGTCTGTTTCCACTGTGTGGCATAGTTGTGCGTGTTTTTGAAGAAATTGAAAAGAATTTAAATATGTCAAAGACACCACTATTCTTAGAAATACGTTCTGAGATGCTATCATTTCCTTATAGAATGGAACCGGGTAGTTTGAGATACCAAGTAGAAGACCGCTGGTAAAAATAAAGATTGTTGACTGCAAAATGTTAACTACCAAAAGGAATGTGAGATCTTTGTTGCCAGTGATAAGTTGGTCGATAGTTTTATAAACTATTGCCAGGGCTAAAAACACCCACCGACAGTTAAAACATCTGCCAATGACAAAAACAATGCTGATGAACTTGAAAAAACTGTCGACGAAGATTTATAAAACTGCCAAAACTGTTGACCATTGGATTAAGGCCCTTTGACCGCCAGATCAAACCGTGGGTAGATCTAATGACCACTGCAAAGAGATCTGTCGGAGATGATTTTAACTGCTAAGGCTGGTAAAAACGTTGCAGAAAACGTTGGTCGCTGTGGCAGGTACGTGCAAGGACCGCTTGAAATGTATTATGAAGACCGCTGGAGACTTTGGTTTGTGGGTATAACAATATGCCTGTAGATAAAACAAGATGCCCGCCGTGGTCTGGAAGATCCTGAAAGCCACTGGTTTAAGATGCCGACAAACTATTACTTCGAAAGACTGTCTGAAGATCTTTGTTGAACGCCAAAGTAGAAGGAATGTGCCACTAATGTCGGATCTTCATTGTGCCTGGTGAATCTGCCAATGATCTACCAATGGTCATAGATCCACCAATGCAAAGGATCGACGATCTAATCAACTGTCGATGAAACTAGGAATGTTGAAAACTTTCTATCGTTTGACAATTTTACCGCCAGTTTCTGAATACAAACACAGCCGAGCCAAATGGAAGGTACCGGGTATGATTTGCACACCAGGGAATGAGGGTCAACACTGGCTATGGTCACTGACTCTAATTTAACTACTAAGACTGGTTGACTTTGATTTATGTAGTGTATCACACAAGTATGGGGTCTCGGGTACTCTATGCTTTAAAACAAAAAACCCGCAGAGAGAAAAAATATAATCTGTCGACCAACAAAGCAAAAAATTACCCAGTGGGTTTTAGGATTGTTGATTCACTGACAGGGATGACGAAGAGCGGTACGACACAGATTCCTTCTATGCAGGGAATATTCCCTGTCGTGAAGGGGCAGAGGCAAATTATTTTTGCCTTTTTTTCAACTTCTCTGATTTAGACGTTTGGACAGCCGATCTATACAGATTTGGGCCTCCTGATCACAACCGTGATGTCAAATTTGCTCCAGGATGCTCCTATGACGCTGCTCCTAGAAAAACCTCTCTAATGAGGGAAGGGAATTGTAGATTTGGCTCTGATACCATGTAAGAGTCAATGTGACTCAGCAAGCTAGGATCACCTGCAATCAAGACAACCTTCCACACAAAGATAACAGAGAAGATGCTAAAACAATGGAGCAAGAATCTATGCAAAGATCATATGAAGCTGTATGAAATACAATGAGTGAGCCTTGCTTATAAACGCAAGGTGAGAGCTAGAAAGGTGGAGTGGAAAGTGGAGACATTCCTACAACATGTGTCAATTAGAGGATAATAACTAATTGCACATGTGGAGGATAAGACAACTCACTCCAACTATCAACAACTCAACACACAACTAGACTCAACTAGTGACATCTAGAAGACTCACTAAGTCAACTTAACATGTGTGAATTATGTGTTCACACCAACAGTTAGTCTCTGTTTCTATGGCCCTTGTTTCCCTCTTTTCCCCCCCTCTTGTTCCTCTCCTAATCTCTCCCCATGTTGTTTCTTCTCTCTCCTTCCCTCTCCATGTTTTCCGTCTCTCATGTCCGTCTGTGCTCACCCATTTTTGCTCTCCCATTTATCACACTCTTTCCTTTGTTTTCTCGCCCTTACTAGGCTCTCTCCTCTCCTCTTTTCTCCTCGATACTATTTTGTTTTCTTGGCTCCTTCTTATGTTTTTTGTATATGTTTATATATATATAGAGAGAGAGAGAGAGACTTATGCATATTTCTTTGTTTCTAGGTTTTCTTTGGGTTCTCTTTATTTATAAGTTATCTTTGCCTAGATATTTAATTTTTAATTGTTTATTTGTTGTTGTTTCTATATGTTTACTATATATTTATGGGTTTTTTTAATCAAATTGTTTACTTGTTATCTAATTGTTTCCTTTATTCTTTTGTGTTACCTTTGTATATTAAATTGTATATATATATATATATATATATATATAGTTTGTTTATGTGATCTATGTATATTAAATTATTTCTTAGGTTATCTGTTTATGCATATTTGTTTTCCTTACTCATCCTTTGGTGTTATAATATATATATGTGTGTGTGTGTGTTACCATTTTCATTTGGGTTACCCATATATGTATATACATATATATAAGTTATTTATTTAGGTTATGTGTGTGTGTGTGTGTGTTATTTGTTTGTCCTCATTAAATACTTGTGTGATCTAAGTTTATTTATTGTTCTTGTAGTATCTATAGGTAATCTTTTTAGGCTTGTTTGTTATCCTTGTTCATCCTATGGTTTACTTATATATATATATATATAGATATATAGTTAATTTTTGTATATGCTTGATTGATATTCGGTGTTTAGGTAGGTTCTTGGTGTTTTTAATTTCTTTAGGTTCATATAGGTTCTTTTTTTATCTCTTGTTGACATTTTTAGTCTAGTTATTTTTCTTTTTCTTTTTTCTTGCATCTTTTCTTGAGTTTATTTTGTGTCCCTCTTTTCTTTCCTTTGGTGTCATCTAGCCTAATTGGCTGATTTCTCTCCTCCCTTTTGATGTATTGGTTTCCGCATCTCCCCCTCACTCTTTTTAAGTAGTCTTGAGTCTGCAAGCTTTCAATTCTATTTCTCTTCTCTTGCTCTCTTTCTCCTGATGATGGATCACAAAGTGTGATTTGAAACGTTGGAAAAAACATTAACATGGTCAAATCCAAAAGCATTATTAAGAAATACAATCATGGACTGTGGAAAATTAATGACTGCCATTATGGCTTATGGTATTCAAGAGGTAATGATTTTGATCTGAGTGCTTACATTGTTGCTGATTGGGATGGTTGTGTTGATGATAGAAGAAGTACAAGTGGTGGTGCTTTCTTTCTAGAAAGCAGATTATTTTCATGGCTAAGTAAGAAACAAGATTTAGTATCTTTATCAATTGTAGAGGTAGAGTATATTGCTACAGCATCTTGTTGTACACAAGTGTTGTGGATGAAGCAAACATTGAAGGATATAAAGATATAGTACTTATGATGAGCCTATTCCTATTTTGTGTGATAATACTAGTGTTATCTGATGGGTTCAAATATTGGCTTCTTTTATGTTATTTTTATATGCTTTCAGACTTTATGCCTATGATATTCCAGATACTTTTCCAAGACATTACCATCATAATATGTTGTTTTTATATATTCTGCAAACCTTGAACCTATTTTGTCAAATATGAAACATGGTGATAATATTTGTCAAATGAATGAGTTACACATGAGTATGTATGCATATAGATGAGATTTTATAGTTTAATTATTAAGGTTATTTGCATGCATATGTTCTATGGATTAACCCTTGTGCAGCAGTGAGTATGTGGCATTGAGGAGAGGAGAATTTGCAACACATTGCAAAACAGGGCATTAAAGGAAGTCACAGTCAAGCACCAACTAAAGCTAAACATGATCATTATGGAAGAATAAATATAGAAGGAGAAGACTTTTTCTAGGATTCTAATCACAGCTCATGTGTTCCATATATGAGCTGTTGTATAGGAATTTCTATTTGAATAGGACTCTGCTTCCTCTGTTTAGTTAGAATAATAAATTGATCTCAAACTTGTACCTTGATATCTAGGGGATGGATTGATGATCAAAGTTAGTTGGTAGTTACACAACACTCTCCCATTTTTGTATAAGTTAGGAGGGATGAGTTCGATGTCAAGTTAGTTCTTTTTCTAAGTTACTTCATTTTATATTTGCCCAGATGTTACTCTATTTTTCTATGTTTGAAGATCCAAACATGTTTTATTGAATACAATCTAAGAAGATCATGTTTATGATATGAATTGAATACAACTATGAGTTATAAAAATGTGTTAGAATCTAAAGTAGATTTGATTTCCAATTAAGTGAGATAGTCCCCTGAGCTAGCCACTCAAGGTACTGGTCTTCACTTCATCTATTTCCTTATTTATTTATGCAGTTCTAGTTAAATCTGTTTCTTTGATATTTCATAAATTGCATCATGAGTTCATTAAAATATTTTGATTACCATTTCCAGTAGCTGTGATTCATGAATGAGTGCATGCTTTGTCTACTGTAGTCCTCTGAAGGTTAGTGTTAAGTTTTTTTATCATTCTAGATAGTTTGAGTTAATTCTATAATTACTCGTTGAATACAGTTATCTACAACTTATGCTGTAGGTACCCATAGCCACTGGGTTTCGTAGTTATTTTTCTTGTTTTTCTATTTCTGAGAATTCCAGCCAAGTAGAATACTCTAGGTAGGTTTGAATAAGATAGTTTAGGATAGATATGAGTATTGGAGGCACATATAGTGCAAGTGCCATCATAAGCTTATGCTCCTTGGTTGATGATTTAATGTAGGAATGCAATGATAGAGTGGACTATTCAGATAGGTTTACCCTTGAATTATGTTAAGTCTACAACGCATTAGTTTTCCTCTACATTTTTGGTGCCATTGCCGAGTATGGTGCTACCTTCATAGGCTTGTTTGTCTTTATATGCTTTCATAGTTTAAATTTTGATTCCAGCATTAGGATTAATAAATTCTTTTTCCAAGAAACACCAGAAAACAAACTAACATTATGCAGGAGTGCTGGAATATAAAGCCAATTCCCTGTATGCAGAGGTAGAAAGATAACCAAGGCAGATTCCTCCCTTCAAATTTTTTGGATAGTGAAGAAACAACTAACTTTATCAATTATATAGTAGAAAGTGTTGAAGAAGAATTCCCTCTTACATATTCATCAACACCTTCTACATCTTCACCAGCTTCTTCCAAAACTACATAAGGGACCTTTAGAACCATAGCAGATTCTATAGTGGAGGATCCTCCAGGACAAGCAACATTTGAATTTCCTATCCCAGACCAAGCACGGGCTACTACTCTAAAAAATATACCACCTTCTGCATTGCATGTTTTCTATGGCTTGGTGACTGAAGATCTTGACACTTTCTTGTTCAAGTTTGATGTCTTGTGTAGGAGTTATGACTACATCACTGATCCTTACAGACTCAAGCTATTCCCTTCCACATTAAAAGATGTTGCTTTAAGATGGTTTATGGAGCTGGTGAAAGATGTCGTTCCAGACTAGGATACCATGAAGACAAAGTTCCTTGCAAAATATAAAGACTAGTGCAGAGGACATGATAGGAGGAGAGACGACATCTTCAGGATGTCACAGAAAGAGGATGAGCTGCTAGAAGATTATGTTGAAAGATTCTAGTTCACCTTGAAGACAAATCCTCAAAATAGATTGTTTGAAGAATCACTGAATCTGGTCTTTTTGAGGGGGCTTAATGATGACTGCATGGATGCCCTCAATCTCACTGGAACAGGGGATATATCTCAAATTCCATTTGAGGATGTCTGCAGAGCTTGCAAAAATTATTCTAGAACCTTTACCAAAATACCAAGGGGAGAAAGAGCAGCCATCACAGGCAAGACAACCAATGGGGTTTCAAGAGTGGAGATTAGTAACTTGCTAACCAACATGAAAGAAGATATCATTAGCCATATGCTTACACAGTTGGACACTCTTCACATCAAGAAGAAACAGGAAGAGGCAGATGCAATGCTTACTGAATACTGCCCTAGCTATAGGTAGAGGAAGGCCAATTGCAAATGTAAGAGGGTGGCCAGTATCCAGCAAGAGAAGATTGAAAGGCCAGAGTTACAACCATTTGAAGGGGAGGATGGGCAACTATTCTTCATAGCTCAGAGGAGACCTTGGTAGCAAAGACAAGGTATGCCCTCTGATCCACTTAATTTTAATTCACCCTTCCCTACTGCAAACCAGAATTTCTCTGCTTGGAATACTCAACAGTGGCCTCGCCATCCAAATACATGGCAAACCCCACAATGGCCTACCCCACAAACTAGTTGGAATCAACAACAGCCAAACCCATGGCCTCAACAAAATTTCCAAGGCCCCAACTATAACCCCCAGTGGCCTACTCAACAGTAGCAATGGCAGCCTCAATGGTACAAGGGCCAACAATGGCAGCAAAATGCACATTTTCAGCAACCTATGATTCCATCTCAACCACAACAGCTAGCCATAATGCCACCATCAACACCTCAAAATCCACCTCCTAGGCCTACCCAAATCCCTGCCCAACCTACACCTAACCCTAATAACAAGTCTGTTTAGTAGGCTTATACTAACTAGGTGATGCAATATCCCACCTATGGGGTGGAAGTGAGTAATGTTCATCTCAGATCAGGGAAGCAACTTGCAGGGAATTCATCTTCCCAAATTATAGAACTTGAAGATGAAGAACCCATTGAAGAGGCCTTAGATAAACTAGTTTTGGAACCTGAATCAACTCAGGACCCTCAGACCATTTCACATCCTAAGCCTCCTTTCCCTGAATGCTTGGCTATCCAGAAACAACCAGCACAATTTGAAAATGACCTCATAGGCTAGCTTCAAGACATAAGCATAAAGATCCCCTTAATTCAATCCATCAAAGATATTCCCATCTACACTAAGACTATCTGTGATCTTTGCATCAAGAAACCAGGCAAAAGAGAATAGACCCAAAGATAGTTCATGTTTTGGGCAACTTAACTGACATAATGTTGGGGAACATAACTATTCCAAAATACACAGATCCAGGTAGTCCAGTGGTGGATGTCAAAATCAATGGGACTCTGATTAAGAATACTCTGATAGATTTAGGTACTGCAATTAATGTCAATGCAAACACTCCAATTTAACAATCTTAGGCCTACTCAGACAGTCTTGCAATTGGCTAATAGGTCTACAGTCAAACTTGAAGGAGTCATAGAGGATTTGGTCATTGCATTAGATTCTTGGGAATACCCTGCTCATTTCATAGTCCTACAACCAAAGGTTAATCTTGCTGGTTATCATCTTATACTAGGCAGACCATGGTTTTCCACTGCTGATGCATTTATAGGTTGTAGGTCTGGTAACATGATTATATCCAATGGGACTGTGACCAAGAAATTGGTTTTATATCCACTAGCCCAACCATACCATGAGCTTGAGCAGACCATTTGGCCTACCCTAGAGGATGAGGACAGCTGTTCCCTGCAAACCTTGATGACTATTGAACACAACCCCTTATTAGATATTCCAGATAAAGATGATTTAATTGCTCACATTATACAAAATGACTATGGGAAGCACCCACAACAGCAGGACTGTCTATCATGCTTACAAGACCCTTTGAGCAACATAATACCCAGTAGTTCCTCAGAGGAAGTATCCCAAATATTTCATGCTCTATTCCTCTAGCAATGCTTATCAGTATTACCTAGCATTGATTTGTCTTCTGTACAAGAACTGTCCAAACAATTAGAAATCAAGCCAAGAAAGATGTTGACTATTAACAATGCATTGACTGATGAACAACAGCAATCCCTACATGAAGTATTGTAGACATACTCAGCAACATTTGCCTAGGATTACAGTGACATGAAAGATATTAATCTTGCCTTATGCATGCATAAAATATACATTGATGATGGCTATAGACCTATCAGGCAGCAGCAGAGGCGCATGAACCCCGCCCTTAGAGAGATTGTGAAAACTAAGTTTCAAAAGCTTTTGGATGTAGGCTTTATATACCCCATTTTAGACAGTGAATGGGTGTCACCATTGGTCATAGTGCCCAAGAAAGGTGGAAAATAGAGAGATTGTGTGGATTATAGAGAACTAAATACTGCTACCAGAAAATATTACTTTCTGTTGCCATTTATTGACCAAGTTCTTGACTCTTTGGAAGGCAAGAAATATTTCCTTTCTTCATGGTTTTAGTGGCTATAACAAATCAAGATTGCACTAGAGGATTAGGATAAGACAACATTTACTTGCCCTTAGGAGACCTATGCATATTTTGTCTTACCCTTTGGTCTATGCAACGCTCCAGCCACATTTCAAAGAGTAGTCCTCAGTATTTTCTCTAATTTTGCCCATGACAATATGGAGATTTATATGGATGACTTCACCACATATGGTGAAACATATGATGAAGCTTTACACAACTTGGAGAAAGTTTTGAAGAGATGCACATAGCACAACCTATCTCTCAATAATGAAAAGTGTTTTCTGATGATGACACAAGGAATAGTTTTGGGACATTTTATCTCAAGTGCAGGCATACAAGTTGACACAAAGAAGATTGAAATTATCTCTACCCTGCCTATTCCACAAAAACAGAAGGGTGTAATGAGCTTCCTGGGACATGTAGGTTATTACAGGATGTTCATTTAGGATTTTAGCAAAATTGTTGCACCTCCATTTACCCTGTTGACAAAGGACAGTGAATTTGAATGGGCACCAAATTGTCAGACTTCCTTTGAAAAGTCAAAATCATCCTTGACACAGGCTCCAGTTCTCAGAGGTCCAAATTGGACACTATCTTTTCACATCCACACAGATGCATCAGACTTTTCCATTGGAGCAGTTCTAGGTCAACAAGAAGGAACCAAGGAGTATGCAATATACTATGTAAGTAAAAATCTGCAGGGAGCTGAGTTAAACTACACTGTGATAGAAAACGAGATGTTGGCAGTTGTTTATGACATAAACAAATTCAGACACTACATTACTGGCTATAAAGTGTTCATACACACAGATCATGCAGCCATTAGATATTTGATGAATAAGCCAATAGTGGGTGGTAGGCTTGTCAGATGGTTGTTGTTACTACAAGAATTTGACATAACAATTGTTGACAAGCCAGGTAAGGCTAATGTAGTTGCTGATTTTCTTTCTAGACTGCCTACACAATCAACGGAAGGAGTGGTTGATGACTCTTTTCCTGATGAGCATCTCTTTGCTCTCAACATACACACTCCCTGGTATGTAGATATAGCTAATTATTTGGTTTCAGTACAGATTCCAAGTTACTTTTCTCCAAGGGAGAAAAGGCAGCTAGTTCACAAATATTTTCCTTATTCTTGGATTTTTGGATTCCTCTTCTATACTGGTCTGGATAATATTATGAGAAGATGTATCAGAGAAGATGAGGTGTTTGATATATTGAAGGCCTGTCATGACGAACCTTGTGGGGGCCATTTTGCAGCTAAGAGGACAACCTTCAAAATATTGACAACAGGATATTACTGGCCTACACTTCATAAAGATGCTATCAAGTATACTAGAAGCTATGATAGATGTCAGCGAATGGGAATACCTACAAGAAGTGATGAGATGCCTTTGCAGCCACAAATCTCATTGGCTCCTTTTGATAAGTATGGGCTGGATTTTGTTGGTCGTATCTCTCCTACATCAAACAACAAGGAATATATCCTAGTATGTATTGATTACTTAACTAAATGGGTGGACGTTAAAGCCTTACAGTTTACTAGAGATAGCAATGTGGCCAAATTCTTGCATGAGGACATCTTCACTAGATATGGTGTGCCAAGGAAGATAGTGACTGATCAAGGACCACAATTTACATCTAATTTAATCACAAGACTAGTTGAGGAATATCAGATTAGACACAAGAAGTCCACTCCCTAGCATCTTCAGGTGAATGATTAGGTAGAAGTCACAAACATAGAAATTGAGAACATCTTGACAAAGACAGTTTAGCTTCACAGAAGAGATTGGGTTTCTAGGCTCCCAGAAGCTATTTGGGCATATAGTACTACCTGGGAGACAACTATAGGGTTTACACCTTATGAGTTGGTCTATGGCAAGCAACAGTCCTGCCTATAGAATTTGAATATAAAACCCTGATGACAACAGTGGAATTAGGGATGGATTTGACTGCAGCTCAACAGGATAGACTACAACATTTGAATGCCCTAGATGAAATCCGGTTAGAAGCCATCGATCACACAGAGGTCATACAAAAACAAAGAGCCAAATGGCATGACAAGTACATCAAGACTAAAGAATTCACTGCTGGTGATTGGCCACTACTCTATGATTTAAGATACAAGGACTTCAAGGGCAAGCTTCAGTCTTGCTGGTTGGGACCGTATGAGATTAAACAAGTCTTTCCTAATGGTGTAGTCTAATTACAGACCATTGATGAGGTTCAGTTTTCATTGCTAGTAAATGGACACAGGTTGAAATTGTATAAGAAGCTACTTTAGAAGGATGACTTTCTTGTTTCTCTATCTACTCAGTATGGTACTCATGGCACTCCTGATGAAGGTTCTGTAACACCAGCTGATACATTGTCAGATGATGATCCACCAATCCTGTCTAGTGATGTAGAGGTTGAGTTGCAATACTCAACCCCTGTCGCTGAGACCTAATTTTTCATTCTTTATACATCACATGCACACACAACACATTATCCACGATGACCACAGTCGACATCAAAGGGACCTATTTTTCACTTTCAGAAGGACCTATTTTTCACTTTTAGAGGAACCTGTTTTTAACATGTAGTAGGGACATGTTACAGTTGGGACCTAGTATAATGTTTCTGTACACATTCGGTTGGGACCTGTACTGCGGGTGCCTATAGCAACAAGTGTCTACGGAGATTTTCAACACTTTGGCAACATTCCATTCTTCTTCCCACACATTTCATTCTTTCTACACGTGCTTCATCCATTTTCAATAAACCAACGGTTGCGGCATGCTTGTTCAAATCCCATTTCCAAGCTGTTACATCAGCTGTTGCGATCTTTCACATCACATCAATTCTGATGTACCCACCACCCTCCCATCTACTCGAAGCATATCACTCTGCTCGTGCCTAATAAATGCCAAGTACATGATCTACAGTTCCAAGGCTCACAGCTCAATGCATGCACATAAGGTAACTTTAATGATTAACTTAAAATTTCTATTTATATTCATTATTACTTGTGTTTATTTCATGCATGCAGCAATATATCACCCTTTCCATGTAATCATTACTCTTTCATCCCTGCAAATTCATTCATGAAGTGTCGTCACTTCAACTTTCAATTGGGGGAGGGCTATATGGTTAGTCATTTTTTATTTTTTTTGCCACCAAGTTTTTAGAAGTTGTCAGGGTTTTCATGTGCAGTTTTCCATGATAGTCGACCTCTCCTAAATTGTGAGCTTGTAGTTTGCTTGTGAGTAAGCTGAAATTTTAAAAATTTTCATAACAAAGAGCTCTAAAAGCTACAGTTGGGGGGCGAGAATTGAAAGGCAGTCTTTTGAAGATGGTAAAATTAAAATTAGACAGAATTAAGAATTGATAAGAGTGTAGAATACAGGTGCAATGGGGGGTGATGTCATTAGAAGAGAGCCTTCAGTGCATAAGGAGATATTGGAGGATGTATTGGTTCTACCACTCTTTACCAGAGTGGGGTGGTTAGACTATTTTCTGAAATTAATAGAGTATGATAATGAAATGACAAGGGATTTTGCAGCAATGTTGTAGTATGATGAAGCCACAGTCAAGGAATTGGTCGTGCATGCCTCTAAAACAGCCATTACCCAAGTCAACGGTTTACCACGTATAGGGTCTGAGTATCTAGCTCATGCTAATGTAGCTATGGCGAGGGAAGAATTTTGCGAGCATGGTGAGAACTTGGACTTGACCACACAAGGTACAAATAGATTATCCCTTCCATTCTTTTGGGGGAAGTGTGCTTCATATATTAACAAATATATTACCTATGATGGTCAACATAATTTGTTGCATATTGCACACTTTAAGTTGCTAAATCACCTGCGTCATGACAAACTGGTTAATGTTCCCAATTATCTTTACAATATGTTGAAAAGAATTGCATTTGAGTATCAGAAAAGGCAAACAGAGACTACATTGTCTCATCATTGCTTGATAGCTCTGTTGGTTAAAAGGAGTTTGAGAATTCAGCACCCACAGGTTAATTGGGATGCTTTTAAACAATGCAATGATATCTTAGAATTATTGGAAGTAGATGAACCCCAACAAGAACCTGATGTTGAACCAGATGTTGAACCTGAAGCTGAACCAGATGCCGAACCTGAAGTAGAACCTAAAGTTGAACCTAAACAAGAAGAGCCACAGGAGGAAATTCCTCCAGAAATGAGGCCGGTGACAATAGAAGAACCCTCACTTCCTAACCCTAAACCTATGAGAGGAGCTATGATAAGTGATGCTTCTACTTCCTCTAAGAAGAAGAGTAATAAGAATGTGAAGAAGCATAATGGTGTTGAGAAAGAGAAGGGTGCAGGGGAGAGAAAGGAGAGGAAGAAGAGGAAAAAGAGAAAAAGTGAAGAGAAGCTAGAAACTGTCACACCTAGGCATTCGGGAAGGCTGAAGAGGCAGGATGTAGGAAAAAGAGATGATGGGGAACAAGGGGAAGTAGAAAAGGAAGAAGCATAGCAGCAGCAAGATCCAACATTGTTGGACACAACTTTAGAAAATGAAGGAAATGCCCCTAAGAATGCTCCTACTAATGCCAGTATACCTGCCAAACAAAGAAGGTATATTTCTTCATCCTCTAGTTCTGATTCAGAAGAGATTTTCATTGCAAAGAAGATGGGAAAATTAGTTCCCGGTGGCCCTACTCAAGAAATTTTTGATGTTACTAAAAATAAGGATGAAAGTTTTGATTGTGGAAAAGAAAAAGAGTTGTTGGAAGATAGAAATATAAGGCAAGAACTTCAAGAAGCCCCGGATAGGATAAAACAATTAGAAGAACAAGTGAAACAGTATGAGGAAAAGGATAGGGAAAAAGAGATAAGAATACAAGAGTTGGAGGAGAAAATTCACACTTATGGTCATGGAACCAATATGGATTTATTGGCACAAGTGGTTGAGAGTAAAATGGAAAATGAGGGAAGAGAAGCACCAATTCTACAGCCTCCTGCAATAAGACCTCCAACATGCCTCACTATTCTATCTTTGGGTTTTGAATTGGTGAAGTTCAATGATAAATTCAAGCAAGAAAAGGAAAACTGGGAGAAAGAGAAATAGATTCTTAATGCATCATTAGAAAGTAAAATGATGAATTGAAAAGGGTGGAAGGGAAGCTGACAAAGGTAATTGACAGAGCAATTCAAATAATTGAATGTAGACCCCCATCGAGAGTTTATGCACTGTTTCTTAAAGAAATTTTTTTGAGTTTTCAATTTAATAGATTTATTAATGATCAATCCATTTCTATTTATTCAAGGCATAATTTTTCTAGTTATTTCAAGAAGTCAGTTTGGAGGAACAAGATCAATTGTGTGAATATTGTTTGCATAATTACTTGATGGAAGAAGATACAGAGTGGAATCCCTTGATTTATGTTGGTGATCTTCAAATTAGAGCACCTTTATCTTACTTCAAGAATGAGCAGCTTAGAGGAGAACTGATGCATAGGTATGAGGAGCAAGAAAAGAAAGTGCCATTGTAGATTAGGAAAGAATCCTTAAATCCTGATGTGATCATGACCCAATGGTTAACACTCCTCTCTCATAGGGGTCTAGGTAAAGTAATTATGGATTTGAGACTCAGGGATTATAGAAGGATACAACGGGTAGCAGTGTCTATTATTCAGAAATGCCAGAGGCATGTGAAGAGCAGATGGGATAGTCTGACCCCAAAATTGCAGAAGAAAGAGCCTCAATCTTTTCACAATTTCATGAATATGTTTGAGAGATTACGTAGGTACATCCAGATCTTGGAGTAAAGAGGAGTGGCATGGCTACCCCTTACTTATCACCCTCCTATTCTCCTTTATCCAGTTCCATACGAGGCAGGAGGAAGAAGTGATGAGTGTAGGAGTGCAGAGACAATCAGAATGGACAGACTTGCAGACTATAATGGTTTTATCTCAAGCAGGGACAGGGTGTCAAAGAAGATGTGGACCTTAGGAAAATTACTTTGCTTTATAATTTTTTCCCCTAGGTGTTTACTTGAGTGTTTTTTCTTGAGGTCAAGCAAAAGTCTAGTTGGGGGGAAATGATAGGTTCAAATATTGGCTTCTTTTGTGTTATTTTTATATGCTTTCAAACTTTATGCCTATGATATTCCAGATACTTTTCCAAGACATTACCATCATAATATGTTGTTTTTATATATTCTGTAAACCTTGAACCCATTCTGTCAAATATGAAACATGGTGATAATATTTGTCAAATGAATGAGTTAGACATGAGTATGCATGCATATAGATGAGATTTTATAGTTTAATTATTAAGGTTATTGCATGCATATGTTCTATGGATTAACCCCTGTGCAACAACGAGTATGTGGCATTGAGGAGAGGAGAATTCACAGCACATTGCAAAACAAGGCATTAAAGGAAGTCACCGTCAAGCACCAACTGAAGCTGAACATGATCATTATGGAAGAATAAATACAGAAGGAGAATACTTGTTCTAGGATTCTAATTGTAGCTCGTGTGTTCCATATATGAGTTGTTGTATAGGAATTTCTATTTGAAAAGGACTCTACTTCCTCTATTTAGTTAGAATAATAACTTGATCTCAAACCTGTACCCTGATATCTAGGGGATGGATTGATGATCAAAGTTAGTTGGTAGTTACACAACACTCTCCCATTTTAGTATAAGTTAGGAGGGATGAGTTCGATGTCAAGTTAGTTCTTTTTTCAAGTTACTTCATTTTATATTTGCCTAGTTGTTACTCTGTTTTTCTATGTTTGAAGATCAAGACATGTTTTATTGAATACAATCTAAGAAGATCCTATTTATGATATGTATTGAATACAACTATGAGTTATAAGAATGTGTGAGAATCTAAAGTAGATTTGATTTCCAGTTAAGTGAGATAGTCCCCTGAGCTGGCCACTCAAGGTACTGGTCTTCACTTCATCTATTTCCTTATTTATTTATGTAGTTCTAGTTAAATCTGTTTCTTTGATATTTCATAAATTGCATCATGAGTTCATTAAAATATTTTGATTACCATTTCCAGTAGCTTTGATTCATGAATGAGTGCATGCTTTGTTTACTGTAGTCCTCCAGAGGTTAATGTTAAGTTATTTTATGATTCTGGATATTTTGAGTTAATTCTGTAATTACCTGTTGAATACAATTATCTACAGCTTATGCTGCAGGTACTCGTAGCCACTGGGTTCCGTAGTTGTTTTTACTATTTTTGTATTTCTGAGAATTCTAGCCAAGTAGAATACTCTAGGTAGGTTTGAATAAGATAGTTTAGGATAGATATGAGTCTTGGAGGCACATGCAGTGCAAGTGCCATTATAAGCTTACGCTCCTTGGTTGATGATTTAATGTAGGAATGCAATGATAGAGTGGACTGTTCAGATAGGTTTACCCTTGAATTATGTTAAGTCTACAATGCATTAGTTTTCCTCTACACTATCAATATTTCAAAGAATCCAGTGATGCATTCTAGAACCAAGCATATATCAATTAGGTATCACTTTTTGAGAGAGAAGGTTGCAGATAAAGAAGTGAAGTTGGAATATGTTCCAACAAAGGATCAGATTGCAAATATTTTCACAAAGGCTCTTGCAAAAGATACCTTTGAGTATCTCCAACATAATTTAGGGGTAATCACCCCTCCTTCTTTCTAGATACATAGTTGGTGCATCTATCCAGGGGGAGTAATTCATTCTATATCTTTTTCCTGGACTGATGGCGGCTAACTCTCAGGGGGAGCAGGTAGTGGGTGTTGCTGACAGGGGTAGAAGGTTGAAAAGGAGAGTTTGTGCCCTAAGAGGGAGAAGTTGTTTCCCCTTATCCTTGATGTCAAAGGGGGAGAATGAGCAGGTGTGTGTTTCCATCAATGCCAAAGGGGGAGATTGTTGCATATATTCCACCTAAGGTTGTCACTGATGTTGTTTTCATTGATGTCAACACTTAGATTGGATGCTTATGTTAATGATATACTATGATGGTGTGCTAACAAGGATGTTGTTGAAGTTCATAGTTGGATGTCATGCCTTGTTTAATGTCAATTAAGGTTGTGTTAAGTATGCTTGTGGTCAACATAGATGATATCTTGATGATATATTAAGATGGGAGTCAAAAGCATTATGATGAGAATTAGAAGCATTAAGATGATGATTAGAAGTAATGTTGATGTTGGAAAGATGGTATTGATGGTCTGTAGCATGTTGTATACTCTTTCCTGCTGATCCTAAGGAAGTATGTGTTTTTACAAGAAGACTTTGGTCTCTGGATGATGGTGAAGGTTTCTGTTGCAAGAAGTTGTGTTGAAGCCTGGTTGGTAGAACACTCCGCATTCCTTCGCATTTGAAGATATGGTCATGCGGTTCAGAAGTTAAGTTTAGTATGTTGAGAAGGTGCTACATTCAAGGTTTCATATCATTTGCTCCTCTGCAATGAAAGTTATAAATGATAGAGTTCTGGTCTGTGCTCTGGCAGAATAAAGTGATGATGAAGGCTGGTTGGAATTCTCTGCATTCCTCTGGAAATGAAGATTTGTCCATGCAATTTTGTGGACACGTTCAGGGATGTTCAATGCATTCTAATTTGTAGTATTAAGTGATTTGGTGGTCCACAAGTTTAGTTTCTCAAACAACAGTGTACTACAGATGGTTTCAGATGCCTAATTATTCTCAGAACATATGTTTGAGTACTTATGCTAGTTGGAGATTGTACATATTAGTTATATGAGTTTATGTGGATATTCTACATGTCTCTATATTCTTAGGTTTGAAGCACATGTAGATCTTTTGTGTTTCTAGTACCGTACAAAGTTTTCAAGTCAGTTTGTGAAGAGTTATTGTTGTAGATGCCGACGGAGGTATGTTGGAGGTGTGCGCCACAAAGTTGTTGCTATGTGGAGTTCAAGGAGTGTTTGGAGATGTTGTGTAGGTCATGCTGAATCATCTGGGAGAAGCACAAGTAGTGTTTAATCTACCATGAGTACCGCCAAGTTTTAATGACCGATGTACTATAAGATTCATGTTTTCTTGCTTAAGGGTGACCTAATTCAATTTTGTGAAGCATGCGAATGTTATTCTTTGAAGGATGATGATGTGAAGGATGTTTAGGACTGAGTTAAGCATGTGTTGGAATCTGCAAGGTGTGTTCCTCTTCCTGGTGTTGAGTGTAGTTCATGTTATGGCTTGCCCTCTACATGTTTCATGTTGTTTGATCTCTAGCTGACTTGTAAAATGTAATATTCTTATTGTCTCTGGCTGACTCGTAATGTAATCAATGTAATATCATGTATATATTGTGAACCTAGTTGATCTAGGTGAAGTATGATTGTGAATATGAGTACGTCTCCCATCTCGTTTTATACATTACACTTTACCCTCACTTCACATTGATCCTCAATCTAGTCTTATAGACATGCCTCTTACATCTTCACCTTCCTCTTTTATTCCTCCTTACCATAACCATGATCTACTAAACTATCATTAATAATCCTACTCTTTCTTATTTCACAACTACCCCACCACCTCTACATTTTTCCTTTGATGAGATTTTAATTTCCATTCAACCCTCTTCTATACCCATTGACCCTCTATATCATACCTCACTATCTCTTACTTCCATTGATTTCCCCATACAACAACTATCTCATGAGGTCATCCAATCCCACTCACAAACCCCTTACACCTTGTCTTCACCCACTATACCTCAATCTATATACCATCATTCTTCTTCATCTTTGTAAACACATGAAACTTTATCACCTATTTCTCCTAGCATTATCATTGTGTGTACTTATGGCTCTACACCATGGATTGTTGCACAACCTACTCCATATATACCTATAGTAGTCTAAGGTTTACCTGCTCTTCCATCACATAACTATCCTTCTTTTTATGGGACTCTACAAACATCTCTTTGGGATCTTGATCATACTTCCCCTTTGATCAATGAAGCCCTTTAGAATGTTCTTCACCATATTTGTGTCAAATATAATTCTCCATTAGAAGACATCAATGCTATATTTGAGTCTAACTCTTGGTGATACAAACATAATCTTCTTGCATCTAAGCTTCCATCTTCATCTATGATTCATGAAAATATTCTCATACTCATCATTGTGGGTTATCATAATATTGGCATCAAATATACCTTTGTTGACAATGGATCAGGTTTCAATATTTATAACGTTCAATTTTTAAGTAAGATCCACATTGACTCCTCCACCTTAGACAAGTTAGACATATCTATTAGAGGCTTTGATAACATCCATCAAATATCATGTGGAACCATCATTCTTCCTATCACTATTGGCTCCTAACTCTTAATGTTTTATTTCATGTTATGCCCAAAGAATTGCCATACAACATCCTATTAGGGCAACCTTGTGATCATGTAATGGAAGTCATCCCTTCAACCCTTCATCAATCACTCAAGTTTATTCATAAGTGAAAGGTTTCCATAGCCCTAGTTGATACTCTTCCCTATAAATGTTGCATACCACCACAATCACAATTGGTAATCAATGCTCAAGTGACTCTTCCTCATTCCTTTCACTTCACATCTTATTCCTAACCTTCTACTCCACCTTCTACATCTCTTCCTCCTACACTTACACCACTCTCACCTAATCCACCCATTTCTTCCTCTCGTAATCATTCTTGACCTCTTGATGCAAAAGAAACCCGCCCACATACTCAGAAACCCAACATTTGCAATACAAAGAAAAAACCCACACACAATAACTCTCATAAACCCTCTTACACAACATTGAATCTTGCTTTATTTTCAATTCTAATGCAAGATACAAAGCTGCTCACAAATCCACAAATCCATGTGAAAAAAAGGCTCTTTGTTCAGAAATCACACACAATTAAATGCAAACAAACTCATGCTTTTATTCAACTCAATCATCTAGACACAAAACTGTATTACTTACCTAAAATTTCAGCATACAAGGGTTTACATAACCTACAACCAAACATTACCAGCAATGGCCTTCCATAGCCTCTCTCTCTCTCTCATATTCATGCTCACATTCCTTCCTATCTAACTTGCATCCTCATTTTGTATGCCTGAAACAAGCTGCTCCAATATGTTGTTCTAAAAGCTTTGCATCGCTATTTCAACCTCCATTTTTGCTCACATTTTTTATTGTTTCCTCCCTCTTCATACTAGCAACAAATCCCTATGTTTGGTATCCTCTTTCCTTTGTAATTTTTCTATTTTAAAACCTCTGCTAACAGCCCTCAAAGTGGGGCTTCATACCCTCCAACGCTGCCTTTTTTATCATAAAAAATGAGCCTCAGAGAGGCGTTCTCATTCCCATTGTGGCCCTCTGTCTCCCCTTTTTTTGCTGCTCACCAATAAAATAATATAGAAAAATAAAAAGCTTTAATAAGACTCAAGTGAGGTCTTGAAATCCCATGCAACCTTTTTTTCTTTCCCATTGTTTTTAAATGCTTCCAAACTTTTATTCCTGTGTTGAAAATATTACTAATTTAAATTTGATTTCTTTTAGGTGCTTTCATTCTTTTATTAACTACCTTTTCCCTCTTTCTCTTGGATGTTTCAATTTTAAATTACTTTCTATCCTTTTTGGAGATTCCTTTATCATTCGGTGGTCCCACCTATTGCAAATATGTGCTAACTAGTGTTGTCATTGATGTCAACATGTTTGTGTTGTCATTGGTGTCAATTGTGTCTTCTGATGAAGTTATTATTGTTTGACTCAGTTGCATTGCTAAAAGGTGATTTGGATGCTTTGTATAGATGTTGAAGGTGTTGAGGATATGCTTATGTAGCTAGTTTTTTGAGTGCTTTTGAGAAATTTTGATTAATACTGGAAACAATGTGTTGAAGGAGTCTTCTGACTTACAGAATATTGTTCGAGTTTTTGCTTCACATTTCTTCTGTGTTGGAGATTTAAGTGTGTGGTTTGGATATGTTGTCAAGAAGTGTTTGTAGATGCTAAATTTAAATTTGGTGCTCTAGATTGTTGTGTAGTGAAAGTTATGTTCACCAGTTTGAGAACAATATTTGACAATGTTTCTGAAGTTGTGCAGAGGTGTTTGTGATAAAGTATTTTCCTCCACATTTCTCTGCAGAATGGTTTCAAATGTTGTAGTTCTGGATATATGTTTATAAGGATCTTACCTATCTTCTATCTAGAAGGTTTATGATTTGGTGCTCCGAAAAGCAAGTTCTTGTGTAGCAGAATTTGACAGTGTTGTTTGTAAGCAGACAATGAACCTTCTTCAGGTGAAAGTTGTTGTGGATAAATTTGCTAATTTATAGGTGAATTCAAGATATTCATTTTCTATATTGTGTTAAAGCTCTGAGTATGGTCTGCAAGTTCTGGTTGTGATCGTGGAAGCATGTGATCAAGAATTCCTTATGTCTACATTGTTTGGCCAACCTTGAATGTTTGCACTGATTGAGGAGTTGATTTAGTGATTATGTGAGTGTTGTGTAACATGCTTGGATAGATTTAGGTCCGAGCTAAGGCATAAAGTGGTTTGCCTTTATTCCTTTGTGCCATGGAATGTTTAGGTCCAAACCTAATTCAAATATTATGTGTTTGCCGATCTTGGAGACTGTTTCAAGAATTGAAGATTGTGTTGCCAACCTTGGAGATTGATTTCAAGGTTGATGGTGGTATAAATAAGTGCTAAGACTTCGTGTGTGTGTGCGAGCATGAGGGATACAATGTATGTGATGTGAAGTTGATTAGGGGCAGTAAGAACTTTCATGTGTTAGGCGACTAGAAGCAGTGAGCTGAAGGTGCCTACCATCTTTTGATATAGCTGAGAAGGTGATGTTTGTTGTGCTTCATTCGAACTGAACCCATGCATTTGTTAGATGCAATTATATTAGTTCATCCTTGGCAGTGAGCCTTTTCTTCTTTCTTCTTCTTATGGATAGTGAGCCTCTTGTAATTCGGTATTGATACTACTTTATATTGTGACCTAATCCTCACCGTGGTTTTTCCCTTTTAGGGTTTTCCATGTAAAAATATGGTGTTCTCTTGTGCATGGTGTTGATGTGTTTAACTTTTTGTTATCTGCTTTTCATGTTTAATCTTCATAACAAATTAAGGATTTAAGTGAACTGATGTGAATGTGATTATGTTTATGAGGGTTTGAAGTTTTTGATACAATTGATTCACCCTCCTCTCAGTTGTCTTGTGCCTTCAACACCACCACCATAGGAATGTAATGTATGTTTCTGATTTATAGCCTCAAAAAATGAGCATAGGAAATCTACAAATTTTCTCCCAAATAAAGGTGTCTTGATTGCCAAAATAGACCAAGAAAATAATGCATATTCTTATTTTAACCAGAGTGATCGCATGGAGGAATTGCGACTAAAAGAAGAAGATTCTCTGCCTTCACCAATATTCAACATTTGTTCCCACAATAATGGGTTACACTTTTTGGCCAAACTTGACATTGAAATCAACATTTTGAACTAAATCTTCACTTTCAGACACCTATAGCCGCTAAGCCGTTAGGAATTTGAAGATGATGCAAACTAGTGATTGTGATATTTTGTTTGTAGATTCTAAATATATATATTTTAAAAAATTTAGAGTTAAATTGTAATTTTTTTTGCGTCTCCTTTGATAACTAGTTTTTAATAGTAAACCACATTTTTTAAAAGTGATGTGTATTCCATAGCATATAACTTTTTTTCTACAAAGGACAAAATTTTGATTCTTTTGAATGTAGATTGGTATCACTAATATATAGGGCATGCATTTGGTTTCATAATGTTTTGTTGAATATGTTTTTTTAATTAAGTTTTGAAGTCAAACAAATTATAATTTAGACATAGGCGTATTCCATAAAACATAACTTTTTCTGTATGTATCGAAAATCAAATTTTATTTTTTTTGTTGAAACAAGGACATCAATACCTAGGGCATAGATATTTTTCAGGATTTTTTTCACTAATTTGCTAATGTTCCATGTGTGTAGAACAAAGAACTTGATGTTCGGTGAAAAACTTACATTCACAAGAAATAAAAAATAAATATAATAATCAAATTAAATATATTTAAAATTATACTTTTTGGGAAGCTTATAATAAGGACTACATACTTACAAAACATAAAATTTAAATGAATTCATTTGATCCCCCAAAAGGTAAATCAAAAGTAGTTTTTTATCAGCATTTTGATAGGTGTAGAGGAGACTCCATTATAGGTATGGTTTAAAACTAGCGGGGTTCTATCCAAGGGGGTTTGAATCTAAGGAGGTTTGATCAAACCCTCTTAAATTAAAATCCTTTAAATGGAACCTTTCAAGGCTTAATTCATTATATTTTCTAAAAATATGTGATTTCAGCAAAAATTAGGATGTCCCAGAAAGTGTAACCCATTATTGTGGCAGCACACCAAGTGCTGGCACTTCAATCAAAAAAATTAAATACCTTTCAAACCTGAATTAACAACTAGGAGAAAAATCCTTTGATGCAATTGCGACAATGTGTGGGATCGGCTGCTAGTAGGCGAAAAACTCAAACTGCTCCATTTTACATGAAAATTGGCAAGTAGGCTCAGAATGATGTCCCAAGGTCCCTCGCAGAAGGATTTCACTCTAGCCTTCATAGATTTTAAAAGTTTAAACTTTTTGTAAATTGCCAGCATCGATTAGAGAATTTTAAATTCTCTTAAATGGTGAAAGATTTGATCTTGATTATTTTTGCACATTTGCCCAAATGCCTTCAAGAATATGCATATTAGAGGATTTTAGTCCACCTCTTATATATTTTTATAAATAATTGTTTATGTGAAACTGCTTAAGGGGCCTCTAAAATAGTGAGCCGATGAAAACTTGAAATTCACAAATCTATTCACACCAAGTACTTCCTGATGCTGAGAGATGCCAAGGACACCAAGAACAAACCAAAATGAAGAAAAACAACTAAAAATTCTTTTGGTTGATGCAGGATAGCCCATTCTCTTGGATGCTCCTGCATCAAACACGTTGGGTAAAAGTTTGTGAGCATAGGCTCACAAAAGTGGAGTTGAGTGATAGAATCACCCTTTTAGGTTGCAACCAACCTGTAGCGAACTCCATTGCTGGGATATGTGCACAAGACCAATCCTTCTTCCTCTTCTTCTAGCACCATGCCAGAACAACTGTCATCTTCCTCCCACAACTCCATACACCACTCCTCTCTCTTGTGGATTCACATCCACCATGTGTTGTCCTCCTTTGCTAAATTATCTCTCCTCTCCTCTCCTTCATTAGATCCAACCCACTAGTAACCGGCCTCCTCCACCAAACTCTCATGTCACTCATACAACCTGCAACATGTAAATCTTCATCGAATACCTTATGGAAATTGAATATTTTCATAGGTTCTTCTCCACACTCTTCAACCCTATCTACATCAAATGGAAGTACAAAAGAATCATCCAAATATGCAACAAGATTTACCTCTTCATTCGATGTTGTGAATTTACCATTGACTAAATCATTATCTTCTACTCTTTTCACTGCAATGCTTGCTTTATCACTATCAACCACTACAATCTTTTCTAACCATTCTTTCTCTATCGCTAAACTTTGCACCAACAAGTCATCATATTTGTTATTCGATACAACCACATCCTCATGCTCCATCACTGCAACTTCAACCTCTTCATCTTCCACCGCTACTGTACTTGCATCCTCTTTCTTATCTATATCATGCTTGACTAATTCACCACGCTATCATGCTTCCAATCTACTCAATTTCTTATCTAATCTCTCAAATATACCTACCAACATCTCAAGAGCCTTTCACTATTGATACTATCTCCAACCTTCCCATATCATGGGTCTCTTCCTCAACAATATCCCCATCTCATCTATTGCTACAATCTTCCGCAATCCTCATCACACTCTCAATCTATTTGTAGATTCCTAGCTCTCACTTGCTCAGGACTCCTCTCTACCTACAACAATCTATTGAGCTCTTCACAACCACCTTCTCTCTCGCAGGTCCTAGCGTAGACTGCCTCATGTTCGGCACTCTGCCTCTACTCTCAGGAACTCCAACTCTGATACCATTGGATGCAAAAGAAACCCACCCACATACTCACAAACCTAATATTTGCAATACAAAGAAAAAACCCACACACAATAACTCTCATAAACCCTCTTACACAACATCAAATCTTGCTTTATTTTCAATTCTGATGCAAGATACATACTGCTCACAAAACCACAAATCCATGTGAAACAAAGACTCTTTGTTCACAAATCACACACAACTAAATGCAAACAAACTCATGCTTTTATTCAACTCAATCATCTAGACACAAAACTGTATTACTTACATAAAATTTTAGCATACAAGGGTTTACATAACCTACAACCAAACATTACCAGCAATGGCCTTCCATGGCCTCTCTCTCTCTCTCTCATTTTCATACTCACATTCCTTCCTATCTAACTTGCATCCTTATTTTGTATGCCTAAAAAAAGATGCTCCAATCTGCTGTTCTAAAACCTTTTCATCACTATTTCAACCTCCATTTTTGTTCACATTTTCTGCTCTTTCCTCCCTCTTCATACCAGCAACAAATCCCTATGCTGGGTATCCTCTTTCCTTTGTGATTTTTTTGTTTTAAACCCTCTGCTAACAACCCTCAAAGTGGGGCTTCATACCCTCCAGCGCTGCCTTTTTTTATCAAAAATGAGCCTCAAAGAGGCATTCTCATTCCCATTGTGGCCCTCTATCTCCCCTTTTTTTGCTGCTCACCAATAAAATAATATAGAAAAATAAAAGGCTTTAATAAGCCTCAAATGAGGCCTTGAAATCCCACACAGCCTTTTTTCTTTCCCATTGTTTTTAAATGCTTCCAAATTTTTATTCCTATGTTGAAAATATTACTAATTTAAATATGATTTCTTTTAGGTGCTTTCATTCTTTTATTAATTGTTTTTTCCCTCTTTCTCTTGGACGTTTCAATTTTAAATTACTTTCTATTCTTTTTGGAGATTCCTTTATCATTTGATGGTCCCACCACCATAGGAATGTAATGTATTTGTCTGATTTATAGCCTCAAAAAATTGCCAAAATAGCCCAAGAAAATAATGCATATTCTTATTTTAACTAGAGTGATCGCATGGAGGAATTGCGACTAAAAGAAGAAGATTCTTTGCCTTCACTGATATTCAACATTTGGAATGCTTTAATCAAACAAATTAAATACCTTTCAAACCTGAATTAACAACTAGGAGAAAAATCCTTTGATGCAACTGCGACAATGTGCAAGATCAGCTGCCGGTAGGCGAAAAACTGAAACTGCTCCATTTCGCAAGAGAATTGGGAAGTAGGCTTGGAATGATGTCCCAAGGTCCCTCGCAAAAGGATTTCACTCCAACCTTCATAGATTTTAAAATTTTAAACTTTCTGTAAATTGCCAACCTCGATTAGAGAATTTGAAATTCTCTTAAATGGTGAATGATTTGATCCTAATTCCTTTTGCACATTTTCCCATATGCCTTCAAGAATATGCATATCAAAGGGATTTATTCCATCTCTTATAGATTTTTAGAAACAATTGTTTCCGTGAAATTGCCCAAGGGGCCTCTAAAATGGTGAGCCGGTGAAAACTTGAAATTCACATATTTGTTCACACCAATTGCTTCCTGAAGCTGAGAGATGCCAAGGACACTAAGAACAAACCAAAATGAAGAAAAACAACTACAAATTTTTTGGTTGATGTAGGATAGCCCATTCACCCAGATGCTCCTGCATCACCTCTACTCATGATTCCTCTCATGCTTCCAACCAAAGCCTTTCCACTACCTCTCCATTACCATCCTATACTACCAAAATCCAAATGCCACTTATCCATGAACCCTAAACCAACTTGGTTAAAATTGAATGTGCCTTCTTCTTCCACTTCCACTTATTTTCTCAAACATCCACCTTCCATTATCCAAGATGATCCTACTCCTCAGCCTATGCTCATAGATGAGACCTTGACAACTCACTAGGAGACCCTTTTCTTGATCCAAGCTCTCCACCTCCATCACATACCAACCCTCCTATGAACCACTTTCCTACTCCTCCATCTTCATTCTACATTGTCCCACCTCCATCTCTTATAATGTTTGACACCAACACCAACATTCCACTTCCACTTCTCTTCCTAGAAGGGTTGCACTAGTGTCCTTATAATAGATCAACCCTAGATTTCACTAGAACCTTCTCTCAATTGTTTGCATTATATTTCATCCCTCACAATATATCTCTATCAAGTGAATTCAATATAATTAATCAATTTTATTTCTCCTTTTACATAGGTCCTTAGTATTATTTTTTTGGTCATATGTCATTTTCTGTTGTGATTCTTGACATGTGCAGAAGATGAAAGTGTTCAAAATACCATAACAAAGTATCCCTCCAAATTTAAAATCATCCTAAGCTATGGACATTAGAGCCCCTTGAGAACCCCTAGACCACCTTGCTTTATTCTAAGGGTTGTGCTAATGTCTTTGCATCAAAACAATTCCATATTTTAACTAAAGTTTCTACACTACATTCCAAGTTTTTTTCTTAACTGCACAGTTTGTCTCCAAGTGTATCTTAACCCTTTGTTTTATTGTTTCTATTTATTAGTCATAGTTTGTTTCCATTTATTGTTATGTTGTGTCTTATATCTTGTCTAGTTATCAATCTCAACTCTTTCATTAAGTCCATTTGATTCATATTAGGCTTCTAGTTTAATCTAAAGTTTTAATTTGCACTAGTTCCTTAGACACATTAAAATCTAATATTCATAACACACCATAATGTTTGTTTTAGGTTCTTTCATTTGATCAACTTGAAGTGAATGATTTCTCCTCCACTTTAGTAGATTGATATCACTCTAAAGGGAAAAGAATTCTAAAGTAAGAGTACAATAAAACATTTATAATCATGTGTAAATACCAAGGATAAATTACCAAATGAGAGATACTGGTCTTCAAATGTGGTCAAGTTGATCTTTGTTCAAATGTGTATACCTAGTCTAGTAAAGCATCCAAAGAGAGTAGTCATTGTATGCATACAAGAGCAATACTAACACATAGGATTTATTAAAAAATGATATTCTGACTAGGGCTATAAGGATAGTTGAAATTATCAATGGTATTTAGTTTTTCGGGCTAGAGAAGGCAATGGGACAAATTACACCATTAGTGGAGCTCATGGTTGTCTTACAAAATCATGTCTATAATTGTGCATATGATCATTGGTGGAATCATAGCAAGTTGGGGTGTGGTTGAACTTTCATCATATTGATGTGTTTTGTGTATGTAGTTGTTAAGGCTAGGGTTTATGTTTGATTTTTTTTTAAATAATTGACTAAGGCTAGTGGCAACATGGCATGTTGGGGTGTGGCCAAACTTCCATGATATTGATGTGTTTTGTATATGCAATTGCTAAGGCTAGGGTTTTTTCTTAGATTTTTTGAGATAGTTTTTGAATATAGTTAAGTATATTTTTAGTTACTTTCTCACTACTACACCCATGTTGAGGATTTTTTAAGTAGTATTTTTGAATCGTGGATTTTTTCTCTAGGTGAAAAGATTTTGACTATAGCTATTAACCGGTGAGGCCACAATACGAGAGACCTCATCCCTGAGCATTAATTCCCTTAGTATGAACGCTTGCATTAATGCTATTGTCCTAGCAGGGGCCCTATGAGGAAACAAAGCCTATGAGATCATTAGCCCAGTGGGGCTAAAAGTCCGCAAGCTCGTTGGCCCAACGAGGGTTTGAACGTTACTGGCATGGATAAAAATGCCATGCTTTAACCATCACATTGTGCCATTAATGGCTTGAATCATGGATATTATGTTACATATGGTTTTTATGTTTATGTTATCTTATTATTGCCACACCTAAGTATAGGGTTGTTCAAGTAGGTGTAGTAGTTTATATGGTACTTATGCATGTTAGAAGAAGGGATGAGGATTTGTTAATAGAACCCCTATAAATTATTTTTAAAAACTAGCACATATAGGAAATGGAAACACAATGAACATGATGATACACTAAACATGGAAACATACAAGGGTGCACAATAGAAATAAATGGACACAAGGAAAACACATTACTTAAGCGTAGACTAGAAAACACATTTTCCATAACATGAATGCATATAATTTAGCTACTAAGGAAATGATGCAAACATTTCCATTTTGCTAAGAGAGATCTATGAAGATCTAAAGAGGAAAGAGGAGAGAGAAAAGAGTGGCTAGATTTGTGAAGAAGGGACGTTGGCTATGTTTGTAACTTGCTTTTATGTCTCTCCTTTTCCAAAAGTGTTGATTTTTGGGTCGCTGGTGGTTTCCATGGTCTTTCCCTTCTTTATGACTTGTTCATCTCTATAAAGGCAGAAAGGATCATGATCTCCTTTGATGACACAGGTTTGTCCCATGTACGAGAAGTGTATTTCTTGAAATAATGTGGACGGAAGATCCAAGGCCTTCCTAGGATCATGTTGTGAGTGGTTTCTTCATTGATGACATAAAATTTAGTTGGGAGGGTTTTGGGACCCAATGTGATTTGAAGATTGACCTTACCCCTGGTTTGAGTGTTTGGGTTATCATGAATTCTAAGGATGGAAGTTTGTTTTGTGATTTGAGTTTCGTCGTAACCAATTCTTTGAAGAAGCGAAAAGGAGACTGTTGATTGCAGACCCATCATCGACCATTACACATTTAATGGAGTAGTCTTTAACTTGGACTATCAGATGGAGGGGGAGGTCACCTTGTTTAGCTATGTCATTGTTTGAGGGTAACTTTTCAAAATCAAATGTTGAAGAATACTTTTCACTTGGAGTGTTTTGAACTAGATGGGCTAGATCTAAGGCTTTGAGGAGAGTGTTCTTGTGTGTAGAACTCTTGATAAGCTTTAGCATGTGAGAAATTTTTGATTTGTTGGAGGTGTCATCTGGTTGTTCTGGTCCCTGGGTGACAAATTTCTTGAACTTTATCTAATTCCACAAGGCCTAAGGTGTTTTGATCAAAGGTGTTGGGACTAAGTTCTTCATCTTGTGAGAATGTGTCCATGAATGCTTTTTGTTGATGTTTTGGGAGGTTTGATATGAAGCGATGGTACCCTCGATATGACTTGATCTCATGCCCCATTCTCTTGTGAAATGAGCAATATTTATCATGATTGTGATCTCGAGGTTTATGACGATAGTTGTATGACTTTTTGTTGACTCTTAAGGGATAGTTGTTGGCATTTTGGTTCCTCAAATTTGTATGGATATCGTAGTCACAATTATTGTTGTTTCTAGATGGTGGAGTGTTTGTTGATCCATCTATGTCTTGATTGTTTGTCTAGGATTTGTTATTTGTATCATGGTTTATCAACCTTCCATTGGAATCATACTCCCTTCTCTCACTATCAATAGTGACTTGGTCAATTCTAAGGGCACTTTCAAGTGCTTCTTCATATGATTTATAATGGAGCTTTTGGACTTTTTCTTGTATGTCATTATTGAGAGCATGTAAGAAGAGATCACAAAGTTCTCTATGATCCATGTTTGGTGCACTGGTTGAAGAATAGAGAACTTTCCTCCATCGTGTGAAAAAATGTGTAGCTAACTCATTGGCTTCTTGTTTGATTGTTAAAAATTCTCGTATTCCTGTCTTGACCAATTTGTTTATGTCAAAGGCAGCCACAAATTGATCGATGAGTTGCCCAAAAGAGTAGATCAATGGAAGTTTCATGGAAGTTTGGATGAGGGATATTTTGTGTTGCCCCCTGGTTTGATTTGATCTTGTCAATGAAATGATTTCCATGTGCCCTAGTTTTTTCCTCAATTTTGTTTTGGCAATTTTGCTCAACCCTCCTAGCCTCAATGGTCTTGATTCATTAGACCAAACTTTCTATAAGGTCTGTGAGTGAGGCCTTTTCTATTCTTTGAGTTTTTCTACCTTGTGATGGATTGCTTTGCATTGGGGTTTGAGTGGCCCTATCTGTTCTTTCTGATGACATTTCACATGTTGTGGACTTTTTATCTTGATGTACTATGTGGAGTATTTTTTTACCTCCCGAGCATCTGGTAAGTTCTCTTTACAACACATTTGTTGTGTTCTCTTGACAACATACTTATTGTGTTTTGATTTGGTCAATGTTGTCAAGATCTCTTTGGATCTATGTTGAATTTGTAATTTTACTCGAGGGGACATTCCTTTGCACTTTTTGCATGAAACATTGTGAAACATGAAAAAATGTGAAAGAATCCATCCCAAAAGGATTTGTTGAATGAAAGTGGGATCTTGCAATGAAACACAAAAAGCTCAACCAAAATGTTTTTGCTCTTCATGTCAGTTCACCAAAATATGTACGCTCAAAATTGTGACATCAGTGGCCTAGGGCTGTCGAGCTAGATTTTAGCACGCACATGGACCCTTCCCACCTTGCCACGAGGTGAACCACCACCTCACTCTCACTCTCATGGAAGTAGCCAGTTGAGAGGAGGCAAGACACATGGGTGGTCTAGCTCGTTGAAGAGCTAGACTTCGTGGAGATGTGCCTATGTTGTTGTGTGCTTGTGTAGATGTGTTGTTTAATGACCATGGCTGTAAAGATAACTATATGACCCAAAGGGTCACTAGTCACTCTTCCCCTATTGGGGTTTCTAATATTCCACCTATGTGTGGGTAAGCTATTGTTTTCGTTCAAATTGTTGTATGAATGCTTGTTGTATTAAGAGTTGTCTAAATGCTTCTTGTTGTTGAATGACTAATGGGTCCTATTGCAGCCTTGGGTGAATTTCCTCTATCTCATCGACGATTGCCCTCACCCACTCACCTCTTAATCTAGGGCACATTCGTGAATCGAGACAAGAGATAGGCTATTGCGAGCTAACCTTGACTTGAAATAGGGTTTGCCTTAGGATTTGTTTGACATAAGGTTTGACTATGTGTTGACTATGGTTGACCTTATGATGGAATCAAGGGTTTTGAGCAATGTTTGAATGTGGTTGACCTTGTGATAGAATCAAGGGTTTGCAAACTTTCTAAGTTGCTAATGTGTTTGTTCTTTTTTGGGTTTTTATGAATGCAAGCTTAAATGAATGCAAAACTTCTTTTTGTGCTTTTTTAATGTTTTTGGAATTGAAGATGCTTCTTTCTAATCTATGAATTGAAAGATGTATGCAAGCTATAATGAATTTACCTAATGCAATTTAAACTATGTTTTTGGGGTTTTCTGAATATTTGCAACAAATTAATCTAAGAAAAGGGAAATTGCTTGTAAATGAATTAATCTATGAACTTTGAAAGCAAATTACTCTAAGAATGCAAGATCTATCTATCCTATCAAGGAAAAAGCAACAAGATTGCTAATCCCAAGAGCAATTTTAGTTATTTAAATACTACAAATTAAAAGAAAGCATAAAGGAAACTGGAGACATGTGAACCTCCACTACCCTCAGTAATCCTTATGATGGCAACCTTGTATCCTCTTATAGCAGCAGGGAATCCTCTTGGAGACAAGACGACAATGGAAGCAAAAGAAGCTTTGAAGCTTTTTGAAGAGAGCTCAATGAGAGCTTTGATGTGCACAATGTCTTGATATGAGCATCATATAGATGCGTGATGAGCTTTATGTGAAAGCTAGATGAAGCAACGAACAAAAACAAAAGACTCCTGTGTCCTGTATGAGCATGAGAATGTTGAATGTGGAGAGCAATAACTTGCAAGAGTTGTGTGCACAAATGAAATTGCCTCCTCTAAAAATGCCTTGAAGCTATGCAACAATGAAAGTTTTGAATCTTTGGAGAACTAAGGAAAGAAATGAAGAAAGAGGCTCAAAGGCCTGTGAAGAAGCTTGAAAAAGCTTGTGAAGATGAGAAGAGTATTCTCCAACTTACTCAACTTGGAAAATAATGAAGAGGTGAGGGGTATTTATAGGTTTGAAGAAGGGATGAGAGGTGAGGAAGAAGAAGAGTTAACTCAATTTGATTGGAGAGTTAACTTAGAAGACTTAAGAATGATCTGGGCTAAAATTGGAGTGATCTACCCAATAAAAGCTTATCAGTCAAGAAGAAGTAAGAAGAAGGAATGCATGGGAATGCAAGAGAATGCATGCATTATTAATTAAATATATAATAGAGAAAATTATGCATGTGTAGGTGCATGAAATAGTTAACTCTATATTTGGCACGAAAATCCATGCAAATAAGAAGAAAAATGGGCAAAAACGAAGCTTTTCCAAGTTAGAAACTTGAGTTTTTTTGCAACTGAAAACATGACAGGGTCACCCCTTTCACCAGTCAGATCACCTAGGGAGCGACCCTAGGTCACCCAGGGGGAGATCTAGATTTTTAGCAGGATCTCCCGGGGGAGATTCAGAAAGGGGAGATCCAGAATGGAAGGGGTCTGAGTGAAAATGCATGATGGGAGATGGTAGAGGAGATGAAAAGGAGGGGATATACCTCTAGAAATAGGTCAATCATGTGTGAAAATCCAAATCTCCACTTGCAAAGTAGGATCTCTCGGGGGGGGATATGGAAATAAAAGGGGGAGATTTGGATTGGTTGAGTGAAACTAAAAAATGAAAGTGGGAGAATGATTTTGGAGGGATAAGGAAGCCATAAGGATCCAAAAACAAGTCAAAATGATGCAAATGATGTGGGTCACCCCTTTCATCAATCCAAGTCACCTAGGGGTGACCCTGAACTAACAAGGGGCGACCCTGAAACATTTTTCTGAATTGGTCATAGAACTTCTGAGAGCTCGTTCAGGTACATACGAACTCCTTTTTGGGTACCATTTTTTTGAAAGTGCATTAATTTTTGAGAGCTATGCAATGGTGTCATTAGTTTTTCTTAAAAGTGTAACAAAATCATACTTTTAGATGATTTTTCTCAGGGTATCTTGTTGGTCTCTCAAGCTCTAAAATGTTTGGTGGCCAATTGGAAGGTGAGTTGGATGGGTGAGGAAGAAAGAATGGATGATAAAGGTCAATTACAACAAATAGATGAATACAAGGCTTAGGGACTAAGTCGCAAGCATAGGAAACAAGAATTGACAAGTGTCGAAAAGCGTCAAAAGTGAAGAGAGAGAAAATGACAAAAGGGAAACAACACAAGGCGGAAGAAAAGACACGTCACCAAGAGAATTATTGTTGAGAGGATGTTATTTCATGATTACATGTACATGACAAGGATTATGACTCATCATCAGGGTCCTCATGAAGGTTGTGCATGATTTTGGTGCTTACAGTCATCAATGGTTATGTGGTAACCACCTGATTGTATAAGAGGATAAGAAAGGCCTAAGTTATGATTGGTTCAGTTAATCATCATGATCATGATCAATAAAAGAGAAAGAGAAAGATATATAGAATGTATGCTCCCTTTAAATTGATTGATGAAAGAGTGAAAGGATAGGATCAAGTCAATTTAAGGTAAATTTATTAATGGGTGAAAGGAAATATTGCCAATGATTTGATGAGATGATAAAAAGAAGGTGGACGAAAGAGGGGAACATCTAGGTCATGCCCTTAGATGATGATGGGAGAGAAAGGGGCCACAAGGGGAGTAATTAGGCCTTGCCCCCAAGTGATCAAAGAGGAAACGATAATACATAGAATGAGGAAAGGGGAAAATCAAGGTCATACTCCCAAGAAGTAAGAAGAAAAGAAGAACACAAGGGGAAAAAATAGGTCACACCCGAAGTGTTGCAAAGAGGATGATGACATGATGCCCCCAGCGGGACAGAACGAGAAAAATGGATATGATAGGGGAGAAGAAAGAAGATAGTAGCTAATCATAGATATATGAGAGAAGTTGGAGATCAAAGAGTGGATGTAGAATGAGAAAAATGAGAAGTGTTTAAAAGAGGATGAGATGAAAAGAGAAGAAATGTAGGCAATAAGCTGATGCCCCCAGGGGGAGAAATCAAGAGATGTCCCCAAGTGAAAGGAAAGGATCAAGATAAAGGAAAAAAAATAAAGAGAAGTGATGGATAAAGGAGAATGAGACAAGGAAAAAAGAAAAAGGAAAGGTATACAAAGGTAAAAGTTTCAAATAAAGGTGAGATTAAGGTAGAACAAATAGTGGAGAGAAGACAATCAAAATAGGGAAATGAATCGAGGAGGGTAGAAATGATCAAAATCACAAATAAGGGTCACAATATAGAGAAGTAGGTTTCACAACACAATCCTAATTTTATGCACTGAAACAACCAAGAAGTTTACTTAGTCCAACTTCTTTATGTGTATTGTAGTATAAGTGGAAGCAATAGGAAGAGTACGAAAGGGAAGTAGTAGTATAAGGTATAGAAGGGCAAGGGGTAGTTACAATGGTGTAATACATAGTGTGTGAGTATACGAATGGAGAAGGCTTTCCATGAGTATTCAAGGAGCTAGTCAATTTTTGGTTAAGAATTTTGAGAGAAAAAGGAAAGAGACAAGTGTATAGGGACTCAACAAATGAAGGGATGAAGGGATATGCCAAAGTATGAGTCCAATCTCAGGCCATATATAGTGGAAGAAAAGGAAAAAAAGGAAAAGAAAGGCAACTTAGCTCATAAGGTCAACCCATAATGACTTATAGCATGAATTGAATAGAAAGAGAGAGAGAAGAAACAAGACATCTTTGTCAAGTAGAGTGACTTTGTGCTTTCCTTTGCATATTCTTTAACTTTGATTTGTACTTTCAGATTTGCCTTGACTTTATTTTGTAGGTTCTTTTTATTTTTGGATGTAACCCCTATAGTTTTGACTAGAGCCTCCACCTAGGAGTATGAACACTTTGTTTTCCTTATCTTTTTGATGACACTGCCATAGTATAACTCTATACAAATAGAAAGATGCAAGGGATCATCACCAAATATTAGACTTCGCGAGCATGGTAATTTCTTTTATTTATATGTTTCCTCATAGCTTTGGCTAATTCCTACACCTAGGTGTATGGACATCATGATGTCACCCTCATAGTTTCAATCGAAGTCCCCACTTGGGAGTAAAAACATCAACATGCATAATGGCACTCAATAATTATAAAGGAAAGAAGTGGAGGTGATCTATCTATAAGCATCTAGGGGTGACCACTGAGTTTTGGTATCGAGGAAATAGAGAGGAAAAATTACACATGGACCTAATCATGAGCTAACTATGCAGCATAGGTAATGTGTATATAAGAGGATAAAAATGAGTGTAATGAGTGTATAGTCAAGCATGAAGGGCTCAAAAGTTTGAACAAAAGTGACTAAGTCCAAGATTGCATCATGACAACCAATAGCATGTGACATTAGTAAATGTAACTAGAGATATTAGGAAAGAGGAAAGGGTAAATAGTATGTAAGGGTGTAATGCCCACTCAATAAAATATCAATAAATAACTATTTTATCACATAGATTATGATGATAGGAGATTATTGACTTGATTTAACTGAATAAAATTCAATTTTTGATTAAACTTATATTTAATATCAAGTTGTAAAGGGTTAAATTTGGATGATTTGGTTTTTTGGTAGTTTTGTGTATATCCTCCTTTCACCCTTTTACATTCAAGGACTTCGAGTCGAGTGGCAATGCACTATCAGACTCTTGGTCACTTAGGAATGTAGGGAAACTTGGATTTGTGTGGTTTCATTGCCAATTATGCTCACTTATGCTCAATTATACATCAAAACCCTAATTATGCAAATACGGAAGCAAACAGATGAATATCAGAAAATGATGCTACAGAAAGATGTAAAATAACAGACAAATGTGTACCAATTTTTGAAGTTCGGGAAGTGGAATAGTCGAGGACTAATGAGTGGGCACCCTAGTCCAATGCCCTAATTTTTTTCAAGATCTGGGAACTTGATCTGCAACCTACTCCTGGTGTCTCAGAGATTTCTCTGTTGCAGAATCTGGAGGACTAATGAGCAGGCGCCTGAGTCCAAGGCCCTATTTTCAACTCTGATCTGCAAATCTGACACTCTGCAACACTCCTCTGCAACTCTAATTTTCCTGCCTCTTCAACCTGTAACCTATAATCACAGAAAAATAGGGAGGGGATTGTGGTGTTTAGAGGCTTGCCTTGGTCAAGCCCCGGAGAGACATTCAAGTCTTCCAAACACCATTGTCAGATAGAGAGTGCATGCCCTTGTGAGGTAGAGGCAAAAACCAAATGATAAATGCTCAAAAACACAAATGATGTCACCTTGTAGTGAATATCTCATGGAAGGAAGAAGCTCTTCATGCCATGAGGAGATGACTACTCAAATCTGCAAATACAAACACATAGACAACACAAATCTACTCTTGCTACACCATGAATGCCTTGAATCACCTTTAGAATGCTAAAAGATCACAATTGCTTGCTATTAATCATCTAGTTTACCAATAAATTCCTGAACATGCTTATATATGCAACTACAAACACTCCTGCCAAGAATTTCATAATTCAAACTTACCATGTTGGCAAAGGACCCAAATAACGGTCACAAGCCAACACTCAAAATTTGGGACTGACCCAAAATAGGGCAGGACTAGGGCGTGGGTGCCCAAGTCCTCCCTCCCTATTTTGGTTAGGGTTAGGTTCAAAGGATCCCCCTAGGTCCCATTCATCATGAAACTTAGGGTTCACTTCATCGGGATGTCAAAATATGATGCTAGATGTCCTAAATGTAGATAAAAGACCCAGGAGCTAAACCTTATGAGGGAAAAGCCCCTAAGGGGACATTTTCTGATGTTACATTTAGCCCCCACTTTAATATATGTATAAACATGAGGCCAATACATGCATTAAAGTACGGTCAACAAACACAACAAACACACCAAGCATGGAGAAGACATGCCAAACACATTGAAGACAATGATAGGTACACAAAACACAAAGAAGATAGTTACAGTCACACAAAAAATTACAGAGAATATAGCAGATGCATAGAAGACAGTTAATGCATGGAAGATAGGAATGATTTCTTTTCTTTTCTTTTTCTCATATATATGAAATGCAGATGCAAGTAAAAGGAAAGTAAACACACCTCCCATAATGCAGGAAGCACTCATCATGTTGGTCTTTAAACTGCATATATGGGGCAACACACACACAAGACACGCCAAACCTCCCAAAATGCAGGATTCACTCATCACGCTGGTCTTTGGACTGCATATGGGGCAACAGATACACTAAACAAAGAAAGCACACCAAACACACACACTTTGAAGACACAGCAGATAAGTGATGGAGTGTTCCTATTTCTAGGCTCATCACCATCTTAGGCACATTACAGGCACACACCGATGATTGCGCTTCACCACAACAATCACTAAAGACATGCTTAAGGGTTGAGTTAGTCACAGAACTGCTCCTCGCCTCCACAGAGGACTTTTAAAAATGACAGGATGGGCACTCTATGCAAGAGATATGCCACCCCCGCCTCTGCAAAGGACTTAAGATGATTGATTGATTGATTACAAACAAACTCAAAGTGTAGGAGGGACTCATCACCACCAGTCTTTAAACTACACCTGAGGACAAGCACATTGCTAACATCTACAACAGATAGCTTACCTTATATATGCCCCCACCTTAAGGTGGTTGATATCACGCATTGATATCAAGCACGTTAAGGTAGGAAGAAAACACACAAGGGAACACAGACTTTCGCAAAGCCCATGCCACCCAGAGGTGACATGTACTTTATGATCTCCAAATGTTCCCACAAACACATCCCTGCAAGAAACATGTTAGTGTCCATAATCATGATAAACAACAACATCAATGCCTATGATCAATCAGACAAAGAGCCAAGGTTATACTACGAATTCAGAGATCGAGGATAACTGTGGGGCTATATCATGAAAATCTTAGAACTGAGTGTCACCAAGGTGAGATTCAAAGACAAGCAAAGTGCACAGAGCAGCAGTATTGTTAAGGTTTGTAAGTGAGATAAAACATCATCAAAATCACTACACAGAAAGCACATAGTGCTTCTACTAGCCAAGCATCAGATAAGATATACAACCCCATCGTCATATTAGGAACTAAGTCCAATTTTTGATTTCTCGCTAAAGGGACGCTAGGTCTACATCAGTATAAATATTTTTCATCATCCGCTCGCTAGATAGAAACACTAGAGGAAGGGAAACAATAAATAAGAGAGGAGAAACAAGTGTCTTAGGGACAGTCACGTAGGAGGGTACCCCTAAGTCACCAACCGCAACACTATGTCTGTAAGACACAACACACAACAATGAAATCAGAGAGAGAGGTGATATAGAAGAATGATGATACAAATAGAAGAAGGTAACAATAGAGGCGGTCTCCTAGTGTCCCAAACCTTACAAGAGAATCAGGGGTCATCCCAGGAGGCCTAAACAACACATAACAAATCACGGGGGAAGCACATAACGAAAGAGATAAAGGGTTAGAAATACTTACCTGGTAGGATCTTTGAACTAAGTCTTGTCATCAAGCAAATCATCATCATCCTCCCACTCCTGAATGTTAGAGGAAGGTGGGATATAAGGTACCATAACCCAATTCTTGTCCTTGTCTCTAGATTGTTCATTCTTAGGATCATCTTTGTTTGGTTCAATGTTTGGATAAATATTTTCTTTTTGAGATGGAAGGTGTATGGCATAAGCTTGTCTTCTTCTCCTTCTTTCTCTTGCTTTTCTATTTCTTTTTCTCTTACCACTTATCTCTTGTAAGATAGGACTTTGTTCTTTCATGGGTTTTTTCATTTTAGAAGAGGAAGCAACAGGATCAAATCTCATTTGTCTAGGTGGAATGCTTTGTTGTTAACAATTACCTCTCAATCCTTGTAAGGATGGTAGGGGAGGAACCTCAGCGTAGGGACCTTGTCCTTTCAGTCTAGGGTTCTCTTCACATGCGGGTTGTTTGTCTTTTGTTATTAAATGTATAGAAGGACCAACCATTGGATGTAATAGTTTTGCTTTGTAATTTCTATAGCTCAATAAGTTGAAGTCTATTCGTGGCTTCGGTTCATTTTCAGATTTGTCCCAAAAGTAATCTAGTGTACAATGTTTTCTTGTAACCAAAGGTTTATACTTGTTGCGGGGTATAGTAAGCACTTGTCCATTCAAAGGAAATTTTAGGCAATTGTGAATTGTTGAAGGAACAACTTTCATAGATTTTAACCATGGATGTCCAAGTTTTATGTGAAAGAGATCAGAAACAGGGTCAACATCAAACCATTGTTCTACATGTTTCTCAAATATAGTGACCAATAAAGATATCTTCCCAGAAGTGTGTATAAAGGTTCCCTTATGTATCTTAATCATCATATCCAAAGGGTCATAAAATCCTTGCATTAATTGATGTGAAAAGAGGAAATCTTCTATAGCTATATTAGTCATGAAACTAGGATCAATAAGGGTCCCATCCACAGGGTTTCCCATTATTTTCACAGTGATATAAAGAGGTCCTTCAATATCTCCAATTGTTCTATCATGAGTTGTAAACACAATTTCAAGTTCAGGGACCTTTCTCTTCATGTAAGGCCTAGGAGGGAACCTATTGTTGTTGTTGCGATCAGAGGCCATGTGTATATATTTAAATTAATGCAAGATCAAATTTTAAAAGTTTTCCAAAAGTATACCAAAGACAAGTGCAAAACTATATGCAGAAGTGACCTAAAATGCTTGATTTTTGTACTTTTTCAATGCAAATATATGAAAGAAAAGGTGTTGTAAAGATTTTGATCAGGGAAAGCAAATAATATGTCTGATATCAGTCCAATACAGTAGTAATATCTGTCACAACACACTCTTGATGCAAATCTAAGATGATGACTAGCCCAAATCTAGTGAAAATACACTAAAATATGAGATTTTTTTACCAAATCTCAATGCAAAAGAGCATGACAAAGGGTGTTGTGAGAAAAATGATGATGGAAATAAAATTATATCAGTAATGATAGCCACATAATACCAAAAAATCCGTCACAACACACTTTAGTGCCACTCAAGATCAAACCCTAGTGGAAATATAGCAAAACTATGCAATTTTTCACAATTTTTCAATTCCAAGACCTAGCAAAAGGGGTGTTGTAAATAATTTTAGGATATGCATAAAATAATAGAAATTATATCAGTCACCTAAAATCATAAAATCTTTTACAACATACTTGGAGTGCAATATAGGTCAAACCCTAGGACAAATATAGCAAAAATGTGCAATTTTTCACCAAATTTTCAATACAAGAGCTCAATAACAAGGTGTTGTGAAGATTTTTAGGAGGGGAAAAAGATAATAACCTTGATAACAGCTAATTATTGCAAAAATATTCTTCACAACACGCCTATGGTGCAAATTTTGAGAGTCAATAAGGCCAAATCTAGTGAAAATTAAGGTTTTTCAAGCCCTAGGTTTGAGATCTTGATGCAAAATGCTATATGAATGTCTTGTAGTCTGATTTATGATGAAAATTAGTTCTCCTTAGATCTAAAAATAATTTTCAAACCCTACCATGCAAAATGCAAGTGTAAATCTAAGGAAAAATCAATGAAAATGCTAGTTTTTGTTGAATTTTTCTATGTAAAAATGCAAATTTTTGAAATCTAAATGCAAATTTACACTAAAATGCAACACTACAGACAAATACAATTTTGAATGAGTGCCTAATATCAGTAGAAAAATCTGAAACAAGATTCTAGTTTTTAAAATTACTAGGTTATATGAAAAATGCAAAATTTCTAACAAAACCCTAGCAATTTTATGATGAAAATGCAATGCAAGCTATTGATTTTTTTTAATTTTCTACAATTTATCTCAAATCTAATGCAAAAATCAGAAATTTGATGAAATTCAAATTAATTGATGCAAAATAGAAACCCTAGAATGTAATTTTTTCAAAATTTTCAATTTTTTTTGCAAGTTTTCCAATGCAATAAGATGAATGATGATATGAATGAATAAAATCAATGCAAATTTGAAGCAAAACAATCAGCAAGGTGCAAACAAGTCCAACAACAAGGGTTCACCAAAATGTAAAGTGGTAAAATTTGGATGATTTGGTTTTTTGGTAGTTTTGTGTATATCCTCCTTCCACCCTTTTACATTCAAGGACTTTGAGTCGAGTGACAATGCACTATCAGACTCTTGGTCACTTAGGAATGCAAGGAAACTTGGATTTGTGTGGTTTGATTGCTAATTATGCTCACTTATGCTCAATTATACATCAAAACCCTAATTATGCAAATACAGAAGCAAACAGATGAATTTCAGAAAATGCTGCTACAGAAAGATGTAAAATAATAGACAAATGTTAAATAGTTTCTAAAGTTCAGGAAGCGGAATAGTCGGGGACTAATGAGTGGGTGCCCTAGTCCAGTGCCCTGATTTTTGTCAGGATCTGGGAACTTGATCTACAACCTATTCCTATTGTATCAGAGATTTCTCCGTTGCAGAATCTGGAGGACTAATGAGCAGGTGCTCGAGTTTAGGGCCCTATTTTCAACTCTGATCTGTAAATTTGACACTCTGCAACACTCCTCTGCAACTCCAATTTTCCTGCCTCTTCAACCTGTAACCTGCAATCATGGGAAAATGGGCAGGGGGTTGTGGTGTTTAGAGGCTTGCCTTGGTCAACCCCCAGAGAGACATTCAAGTCTTTCAAACACCGTTGTCAGATAGAGAGTGCATGCCCTTGTGAGGTAGAGGCAAAAACCAAATGATAAATGCTCAAAAACACAAATGATGTCACCTTGTATTGAAGATCTCATGGAAGGAAGAATCTCTTCATGCCATGAGGAGATGATTGCTCAAATCTACAAATACAAACACATAAACAACACAAATCTTCTCTTGCTACACCATGAATGCCTTGAATCACCTTTAGAATGCCAAAATATCACAATTGCTTTCTAGTAATCATCTAGTTTACCAATGAATGCCTAAACATGCTTATAAATGCAACTACAAACACTCCCGCCAAGAATTTTGTAATTCAAACTTACTGTGTCGGCATAGGACCCAAATAATGGTCACAAGCCGACACTCAAAATTTGGGACTGACCCAAAATAGGGCAGGACTAGGGTACGGGCGCCCAAGTCCTCCCTCCCTATTTTGGTCAGGGTTAGGTTTAAGGGATCCCCCTAGGTCGGGCATTCATCATGAAACTTAGGGTTCACTTCATTGGGATGTCAAAATATGATGCTAGATGTCCTAAATGCAGATAAAAGACCCAAGAGCTAAACCTTATGAGGGAAAAGCCCCCAAGGGGACATTTTCTGATGTTACACAAGCATTGAAAATGGTAATTCTCATAGATATAAGCATCCCTCATGCAAATATAATCAGTTACAATTAAGAACCATATGATCATTCTTTAGCATAGTGGGAAAATATTTTCTTTTCTCCAGTAATATGCTCAATTAACCAACCTGTATCTGCACAACTAAATGTAAAAATTAGTTATGCATAGTCACTAAATACACAAACAAATTTTAATTGCATAAATGACAAGCCTAAGGCCCTAAGGGACTGATCTAATGTCTCAGGGGCTCATGTTGGCCTTGCTTACGTACGTGTAGCATAGAGACATCATATTTCAGAGATTGAACTTACTACCACAAATTGTTTTCATAAACAAAACTTACTGATGAGGTTATACGTTATATCATCAACACAAGTCATTATAGTAAACTTATCATTATGGAAAACAACTTTCAACAGCAAGGATATGATAGTTATCTATCTTTAATACAAGTCAAAATAACCTCTCCTAAGATACAATATAGTTATCGTTTCTACAAGATCATATTAAACCATTTGAAATATACTAATTTGCAATGATAACCTAGATTTAATTCTAGATGGATTTGACCATTTCAAATACTCCAATGATAGATTCAAAATTCTAACTTCATAACTTACTCATCATATCTTTATCAAGATTAGGCAAGATCAAAAGATAAACAAGACCAAATTATTATTCTAAGATAAGACCCTCTCAGTATTTTCTTACAAAATAAATCAATCTTGCTATATCAAAAATAATTACAGTACTCTTTCACATAAGAAACTATCTTCTAACCAAAATTACTTATCTGCACCATAATAAGTTCACACATTTCCTAAAAATATATTATTATCTATGAGACATTAACAACCATAATCTTTACAATATATCAGAATAATTAAAACACTAATACTAACTATCAAGGATTAGCAAACACAATACTTCTCGTCATAAATTATAAACAAATAAAGAATCATAATAAGCATAAGTAAATCTTCTATAATCAATTTTCTAATAGGGTAATCAATATATATAGTCTTAAATCATTATATTAATAAACACATAATATCTTGTTCCACATACCAAAAGAAAAAGTCAATATACATCAAGAGTCTATACTTAACCTTAGCAGGCACTACATAATATTTTTAAATCTGAACTTACCTCATATTATTCATATAATATCAACATAAAGGTAAACATACCAGAACACTTGCCAACCGAATACAAACTTATTCGAGTTCACTCCTATAAAATATTTAAGTTAAAGGTGGTCCACGATTTCTCACAGAGGACAGATCACGTCCTAAAACATATTCAAAAGGTTCTGATCTCTAAATCATTGCAAAAGATCTTCATATAATAATAATTGGATTGCTACTGAGTGGATGAAGATAACAAATACCCATATGATAAAGCTTCAAATAGGCTAGCAAATACGCAGGAACATATTCTGAAAGATCTTTCAAGACAAGACTTTATTGTGAAAAGTGTTGTTCATGGCAAGGCACTGATGAGTTAGACTTTTTGAATGTTGTGGTAGACTTTCCTCTATTTCATCTTCACAAGGCTGGGATTCGACTAAAGGACTTACTATAAATTCTACCCAATTTGAAGCACTCTACTCTTTCATGAAATACATGTAGGCAATAATGTTTACTAAATAATATTCTATGTCAATAATGACCTTGACTGTTATAAGACAACTACTAAATCGCAATATAATAAATCTAACGTTACTATTGGCCATCAAAAAAGAAAATGTTTCTACTACATAAAGTCTAGCTCATAATTTGTAGTCTATATATTTATGTGTGGCAGATATAAAAGAAGAATATCAATGCTTAAAAGAATAGCAAGCAATTCATTCTAAATAATATTTAGAAGAAACACTTTTATACATATGTGGAAAAATGTGGAAGCGTAGACTTGGCACACGATTTGTTTTGCCAGATTGCCCCATACGATGTCACTCAAAGAAAAGAATGATCGTCAGATGTGCATCATACCATGATTGCAACCCTAAAGATACATTTATTTCTTAATGCACTTTACAAACTGTAATGGCATAATTAAAAACAACTTGATAAACGGAGTACCTAAATACTAAGTGTTGTAAAATGGCAACTGCTTAACTATTTTAATACAGTCATGAAACAAATACCTGTTAACATCATAGCAGACATTATCCATCTAGTATCTGTATAATTCTTACACAAATCATCATTTTGTGTAGTTGACTTCAACATGCATAATAAAAAATCAATACAAGCTTAAGGTACACTTCTAACATTTATTCAAAGCCAACCTTGAGGACACCCAGTTAATTTATCAAAACAATTGACAAATTGTAGGTGGTAACTTTATGCAACACAACATGCAAGAGATAATTTACATACTTTTGATGGCTACAATCACACAACCTTAATTATGCTTATATAGTTGAAGAATTAATGATTACACCCTTTTGCCCAGTGCATACTTCTTTCCATAATCCTCTAGTATAACCAAAAGAGATCGATGACATTACAGAGATGGACATCAACATGTATCCTGTATATTCCCATCTTGGGCCATTTTAAATTCATTCTACTGGCATAAGTAGCACTATTTAGGCCCTTTTTAGTCGACTAATAAATATCTATAAACAAACACTAAAATCTCACTCTATATGCACCAACTTCTTACACTTAAGGTTTTTGAATATTAAAACCCTATTAATGATTGTCGTTTCATGGAATACATTAATTGCAGAAAACACCCAAAATGGACACTATTACCAGCATCTAGTTTAACACACTTAATATACATATATGTAATGTCAAAGATTCAACAAGCATAACTATCAATTTTCATGCATACAAACCTACTTACTTAAACCATGCGTGCAGAAAACATATTCATACCTAAGTGAAACTTAACATCTGTAATACAAGGCCTTCCACATTATACCTTGATACATGCCTCCTCAAAGAATGTTTCCATTAAACAAATGACAACATAAAAATTAAATTTGAGAGCCAAGAGATATCTTCTTTCTTCCTCCCTTGATCTTTTAAAAGTGAATAACATGACCTTTCATATGCCAATCTAGACACATCCATTAACTCCTCTTTTAAAAACTGAAAAGAAATATTACTCACCAAATATCCCTTCACTAACCTTTGTAACCGTCATTTCTTACAAGTGGCAAAGAATGCAAATAATTATTCGAAACAATATAACTAATTAAATATCATAACTAATAAATAATTTTTTAGATATGCCTTACAAAGGGAGTGAAATGTGGTAAGGAAAGCATACAAAGGAAGGTGGGTTGGGCAAATTCGTCATCGTCTATAATGCATAAGCAAGGGATGTCATTGAGAAAACCTTGAATGTGCTATGTTAGCAATTTTAATTTACACATTTCAATGCAACACAAAATAGAACAAATGTGCAATAGAACTACTCTTCAAATTAGAAGGGGAAGCTCCCTATAAAATAAAAATTTACCTACTATGAACAATATATACTTGCAAGTTATAATGTTTACAATGTTTTTCTAAGAATTTCATATTCAGGTTGAATAAACTTTAAATGTGTTTTTTTTGGTTTGTTTAATGTAAAAGGCTGAGATGCTCTTTCAAAACAATCAAAGAAATTTATACTTCTCGACTAAAAATAAATCCTAAGACTAGACACTTGTGCTTTTTAACTAAAGGCAGAGACAAAACAATGCAAGCACAACACATATTAAATAGGCTACAATGCATACACAAGATGTTATAAGTTAAACATGACAGTTTCATTCAAAACTAAAACTATCAACCTACGAGGTCTACTACAATCAATAATTTAGAAGTGAAATAGACATACAAGATTGTTGAACAAACCAGCATACTAAGAGAGGGGGTGAATCAGTATCTAATCAAACTTTAAGTCCTTTGGAGAAAATTAAAACTTAAGCATTACAACATCAACATAAACATGAAAGACTAACACAATACACATAAACACATAACACCATATATACGTGGAAAACCCAAGAAGGGAAAAACCATGGTGAGGATTAACTCACAATATATGAAGCTCAAAATTACAACTTTGTTTTAGGGCTACAACCCAAGGAAGCTACTGCTCCCTGAAAACTTTGATTTAGGGTCACTCCCAAGGAAGCTACAACTCCCTGAAGACTTTGTTTTAGGGTTACTCCTAAGGAAGCAACTACTCCTTGAGTTGAGAATAAACTTAGAAAGGATTATAGTATGACAATCCTTCTACTGCCCGAAAACTAACATTCAAGCTCATACCTTTGATTATTGCAATTTTGCTTCTTCTGATAATTGGATTAATTAGGCACACTCTTCACTTCCCTCTTGTCATAAAAGTGTCTTCAAGATGAATCAGGACAACTTCTAACACATTTGTTCTTTCTCCTTCAGTTGGACGTCACAATGCATATGATTTTCATAATCTTCTCTTCACACTTTCATATTTTCATTTTCTCAATCATACTTCACCTAGACCAACTAGGTTTATAATATATACATGACATTACATTGATTTTCATTACAAGTTAGCCAATACAACAAGGATATTATTTTTTACATTTCGGCCAGAGATCACACAACATGAAACATGCATAGGGCAAGCCCTATCATGAACAATATGCTACTCCAGAAGGAAACAAATGCCTTGTGGGTCCCAATACATTCTTAGTCTACTCCTAAACATCATTCACATCATTATTCATCAAGGAATCACCTCCACACACATTGTTCATTTGAAATAAGATGACCTTAAGTAGGAAGACATGAAATTTACAGTATAAAGGTCATCACCACTTGCAAACCTTGTGTGGTACTAGAAACATAAAAGATCTTCATGAAATTATTCCATATGAGTCTTCATGACTCATACAAAACCTTCAGATACACCTCTAACTCTGCACAACAAATACATTGTGTTGCATACCTTAAAATATCCACACTGAGATCAAACAGCCATCTGGAACATACTGTAACACAATATCATTTAGAAACTGACCTTGCGGAGCACCAAAATACCTAAAACTGTAAGGATGTAAGTAATACAATCCTTGAACATGTCCACCAAGCCACATAGGAAATTCTACTCTTCCAGAGGAATTCAAAGCATTTCAATAAGCATTCAACATTACTTTTCTTAGACATAATACAAATCAGAATTCCAGCACTTATAACTTTCATTGCTGAGGGTGTAGAGACTTGAAACTTTGGAAATAGCACCTTCACAAGATACTGAGCTTCACTTCTAAACCATAAGAACTTATCTTTAAATTTGGTGAAATGAGGAGTCAAATATTGTAGCACAGTGATTATCTTCTTTAGAACCAACATTGTCTTCAAACTGTCAACTACAAAACACTCTTCCGATAATCCAAACACCATGAAACTTGGAACATACATGCTTTGACACTATATAAATCTATCTTCCAATCTGTAGAGGCTCAACACTAACAATAGGAAAATGTGGAGCATTCTCCCAGACAGTCTTCAAAGCAATCTTCTTGTAGCAGAAACTTTCACCAACATCTGGAAACCAAAATCTTCATGTAACAACACATACATCCTTGGAAGCAATAGGAAGGATCATGAACCATGTCATAGGTCCTTGGCAACATCTTCTCATCCTCAACATAGCTTAATGTATCATCATTCATCTTAGTGCTTCTAATCCCCAACTTAATATTTCATCATGAACTCATCTTTGTACTTCTAATTTCCATCTTAATATTTCATCATGAAAAAATCTTTGCTGACCAACAAATTGACTAGGAGAAGACATCCAACCATGAACATTGGGAACATCATTGCATCTCACTGCTTTGCTAACCATAATCATTCTTAATATACCTTGTCTTAACATTAATTTAGGCATGACATCCAACCATGAACATCAGGAACATCACTGGTTATCATCAACCCTAAACATCAGCATCAACATTGTATCTCACTGGTATATCATCATCACAAGCTAACTGCTAATATCACTTTAAGTGTTGACATCAATGACAACACATATTTCCAACAATCTCCCCCTTTGTCATTGATGGAAACACATACTCCCCATTCGATATACATTTCTCTCTCTCCCCCTTTGACATCAAGGACAAAGGGCAACTACTTTTTCCTCTTATGACACAACCTCTCCTCCTAATGTGCACATTTTCTCTTTTTCTCCCTTTGATGTTCATACCTTCTTTCTTGAAACAACTCAGGGCTCCCCTTATTAGCAACAACCACTACATGCTCCCCCTGAGAGGTAGCCACCATTAGTCTAGGAAAAAGATATAGCATGAACTCCCCCTCGGCAGATGCACCACTATGCATCTAGCAAGAGGAAGGAGGGGCAATTACTCCTAACCTATTCCAGAGATCCTCAAAAGTGTCCTTTGTAAGAGCCTTTGTGAAAATAACTTCAATCTGATCCTTTGTTGGAACATATTCCAACCTTGTACTTCCTTATCTACAACCTTCTCTCTCAAAATGTGATATCTGATTGCTATATGTTTGGTTCTAGAATGCATCACTAGATTCTTGAAAATATTGATAGCATTTGTATTATCACAAAAAATAGGAATAGGCTCATCATACATCACCTTTATATCCTTTAGGGTTTTCTTCATCCACAACACTTGTGTACAACAGGATATTGTTGCAATATAATTTGCCTCTATAGTTGATAAGGACACTAAATCTTGATTCTTACTCTACCATGAAACCAATCTGCTTCCTAAAAAGAAAGCACCACCACTTGTACTTCTTCTATCATCAACACAACCAACCCAATCAACATTAGTGTAGGCACTCAAATCAAAGTCATTACCTTTTGGATACCATAAGCCATAATCCATAGTTCCCTTCAAGTATATAAATATTCTTTTTATTGCCTTCTCATGTGTTTTCTTGAGATTAGCTTGATATCTAGAAACCACACATACTGCATACATGATATCAAGTCTAGAAGCAGTCAAGTACAACAATCCTCTAATCATAGATCTATAGGAAGTCTGATCAACCTCCAGAGACTCGTCATCCTTGCTTAAGTGACATCCAGTGACCATAGGAGTACTCACTGGTTTTGAATCTTACATACCAAACTTCTTCAACATCTCTCTTACATACTTAGCTTGAGAAATAAAGATACCATCATCTAGCTGAGCAATTTGAAGTCCAAGGAATAAATACATCTCACCAATCATAGACATCTTAAACTCTTTATGCATCTCTTCTGCAAACTTCTTACACATATCATCATCTCCACCAAAGATGATGTCATCAACATATACTGCAACTATCAATATCATATCTCCTTCTTGCTTGATGTAAATATTGCTATATGTAGTACCTTTCTTGAAGCCCTACTGAAGTAGGTACTTATCCAACCTAGCATACCAAGCTCTAGGTCCTTTCTTGAGACCATACAAAGATTTCTTGATGTTGCATACCATGTGTAGATCTTCTGATATCTAAAAAGCATCTGGTTGCTCAATGTAGACTTCTTCCTCTAGATCCCCATTCAAAAATGCTAACTTGACATCCATCTGATAAACCTTGAAGTTCTTATGAGTAGCAAGGGCAAGAAACATCTTGATTGCCTCCATTCTGGCTACCAAAGTATATGTCTCCTCAAAATCAATGCCTTCAACTTGTGAATAGCCCTTACACACCAATGTTGCTTTGTTCCTCACAACTTCACCTTCTTCATTCAGTTTGTTCTGGAACACCCACTTTGTTCCTATGACATTCTTGTTGGTTGGTCAGGGAAATAATTCCCATGTTTAATTCATCTCTATCTGATCCAATTCTGCTTCCATTACTTTTATCCATACATCATCTTTTCTAGCATCAACAAAGGTTTTGGGCTCTACTTTTGATAACAAACATAAGTTTACTTTCTCATGTGTCTTAGCAAACCTTCTCCTGGTCTACACAACTTCATTCTTATCTCCAATGATCTAATCTACTGAGTGGTTCTTCTGAACATACTTTGCTGGAGTCTTAGGCATCTGCTCTGATTCTTGTTCCTTTTCTTCTTTCTCTTCTTCTTCATCTTGAATGCATGGAAATATATCAGATCTGAAGTCTTCTGATTCTTGTGAGATCTGATACAAGTCTTCATCTACTTTAAGATTTGTGCTTTCAATCAATTTTCCTAATCTTTTGTTGTAGCATCTATAGGCCTTGCTTCTGGTTGAGTAGCCACAAAATATCCATTCATCAATTGAATCAAACTTTCCTATGTCTTCTTCATATCTTCTGATATAGCATTTGCTACCAAAGATCCTGAAGTATCTGACAGTGGGAGGTCTTCCATACCATAGCTCATAAGGGGTCTCAGTGCATTGACCCTCAGTTGCACTCTATTAATTAGATAGACAATAGTGTGAACTACTTCCTTCTAGTACATATCAAGTAAATCTGCATCTTTCAACATTGCCCTTGACATCTCTTGCACAGTCCTATTCTTCCTTTCAACTACCCCATTTTGCCAAGGGGTCCTAGGAGCTCACAGATGTCTCCTAATACCATGATCTTCACAAAACTTTTCAAATTCATTTGAAGTAAACTCACCTCCTCTATTAGACCTTAAACATTTGATCTTAACATCCATTTCATTTTCAACCATAGCTTTTAAAACCGTAAATTTATCAAGGGCATCTGATTTTTCTCTTAAGAAAGTAACCCAAGTCATTCTAGAATAATAATCAATGAGCTAAATAAAATACCTCTCACCTTGTTGACTCTTTACTCTTGTAGGGCCACATAGGTTAGTGTGAATCAACTCCAATGGCATTGAATAAGAATACTCCTTGCTCTTGAAACTTGTCTGTGTCTACATTCCCATTTGACATTCCTTGCATAATGTGTTTGCAGGCTTGGTTATCTTGGGCATATCTCTCACCGCATGAACAGAGCTGATATTTATCATATTGTCAAAGTAGGTGTGTCCCATTCACTTGTGCCATAGCCAACACTCACTGGATTGATCCAATAAACATGTTCTTCCATTTACCTTCTTCAAATGATAGATATCACCATATGACTTAATGCCTTCTGCAACTAGTTTTCTGAACACTACCTTCTTGATTTCACAACCTTTGGCATGAAAGGTAAGATTGTATCCTTTACTACACATCTGACTGACACTGAGAAGATTGTTCTTTAGCCCTTTGACATAGACGACATCCTCAGTGTTGTTCTTCTCATCAATAGTTATAGCACCCTTTCCACATATTTGTACTGACATTACCACCAAACTTGACAACTCCACCATTCCACTTCTCAAGGTTGATAAACTTCTCCTTGTCACCAGTCATATGATTTGAGCAACCACTATCAATTACCCAAGCCTTGGCTTTTTCTCTTGCATGAAAGGCAATTCATACAACCATTGATCTATCATTGTTTTGGTCTGTTTGCAAGGCATCAATCTTCTCACATTTTCCAACATCATCCTTTTTGTCACCAACATTCAAGGCCATGAAAAGTGTTTCATCATTTAAATCATCATGATCCTCATCTTCTAAAGAACAACTGCTCTCTATGGAATACAAGCTTCTTTTGAACTTGCCTTTCTTGTTAACACCCCTTAATTCTTTAAAAGGACATTTAGAAGCAAAATGACCAATCTTTCCACAATTAAACATTTGAAAGGTAACTTACCTCTATATTTGCATGTGCCTTTCTTCAAGATTCTTACACAATTTGCTTCTACCTCATCAAGGTCATCATCTTGATCAGTTGCTTCATTTTCTATCTTCTTACTAGCTTTGAATGTTGCTTCCTTCTTTGGGGCACCTTTGTCAAATTCTCTCATTTCAAAAGTTGTGAGAGAACCAAACAATTGATCTATTGTGTATTTATTCAAATCCTGAGAATCCTCAATGGTAGACACCTTATGACTATAAGATTTAGGAAGAGATCTCAAAACCTTCTTCACAATTTAATCTTCTTTCACTTCCCCACCAAGACCTCTAATGCCATTGAATATTTCATCCACTTAGAGCATATAATCAGCATTGTCTTCATCTTTTGTCATCCTCAAGGTTTTAAATTTGCTCTTAAAAATTTGCATCTTGGATTGCTTTACTTTACTATCTCCTTCATAAATGCTTTCAAGTTTATTCCAGACATCCTGAGCAAATGTACAACCCATTATCTTCACAAGTTCTGAATCAACTAGTCCACTCATGATAGCACTCTTTGCAATGGCATTGTTCTCATATAACTTAATCTCATTTGCATCTTTAGGATTACTACTAGGAACAATGTATCCCTTCTTGACTGATTTTCAGATGCCATACCGTAGAGAGGTCAGATAGTTTTCCATTCTTAGCTTCTAAAAGGAATAATTTGTCCCATCAAACATGGGTACCTTGAGAGAACCATTTCAAGCCATCCTAGACCTTCCTCAGGAGGTTAAGCTTCTTCTGAGTAACTTGGCTCTGATACCAATTGTTTAACACATCAAGACACTAAGAGTGGGGTGAATCAGTATCTAATCAAACTTCATGTCCTCTGGAGCAGATTAAAACTTAAGCATTATAGTATCAACATAAACATGAAAGATTAACACAATGCACATCAACACATAACACCAGCTATACGTGGAAAAACCAAGAAGGGAAAAACCATAGTGAGGATTAACTCACAATATATGAAGCTCAAAATTACAACTTTGTTTTAGGGCTACAACCCAAAGAAGCTACTACTCCCTGAAAATTTTGATTTAGGGTCACTCCAAGGAAGCTACAACTCCCTAAAGACTTTGTTTTAGGGTCACTCCCAAGGAAGAAACTACTCCCTAAACTAAGAACAAACTTGGAAAGGATTACAATATGACAGTCTTTCTACTGTTGGAAAACTGACATTGAAGCTCACACCTTTGATGATTGCAATTTTGCTTCTTCTGATAATTGGATCAATTAGGCACACTCTTTACTTCCCTCCCATCATAAAAGTGTCTTCAAGATGAATCAGGACGGCTTCTAACATATCTTCTCTTTCTCCTTCAATCAAACATCACAATGCATATGATTTTCATATTCTGCTCTTCACACTTTCATATTTTAATTTTTGCAATCATACTTCACCTAGAACAACTAGGTTTATAATATATACATGACATTACATTGATTTTCATTACAAGTCAGCCAATACAACAAGGATATTACATTTTACAAGTCTGCTAGAGATCACACAACATGAAACATGCATAGGGGAAGCCCTATCATGAACAACACGCTACTCCAGAAGGAAACACATGCCTTGTGGATCCCAATACATGCTTAGTCTGGTACTAAACATCATTCACAACATCATTCATCAAGGAATCACCTCCACACACATCGTTCATTTGAAATAGGATGGCCTTAATCGAGAAGACATGAAATTTGAAGTATAACAGTCACCACCACTTGAAAACCTTGTGCAGTACTGGAAACATAAAAGATCTTCATGAAATTTTTCCAGATGAACACATTCAGATAAACCTCTAACTCCACACAACAAATACATTGTGCCACATACCTTAAAACATCCACACTGAGATCAAACAACCATCTGGAACACGCTGTAACACACTGTCATTTAGAAATTGACCTTTCGGAGCACCAAAATACCTAAAACTGCAAGGATATAAGTAATACACATCCTTGAACATGTCCACAAAACCACATAGGCAGTTATTTTCTTCTAGAGGAGTGCAGATCATTTCAACAAGCCTTCAACATTACTTTTCCCCAATAGAATACAAACTGAAATTCCACCACTTATAACTTTCACTGTTGAGGGTGTAGAGACTTGAAACTTTGGAAATAACACCTTCACAAGACACTAAGATTCACTTCTGAACCACAAGAACTTATCTTTAAACACAGTGAAATGCAAAGCCAAACATTGCAGCACAGTGAATATCTTCTTTAGAACCAACACTGTCTTCAAACTATCAACTACAAAACACTCTTCTGGTAATCCAAACACCATGAAACTTGGAACATACATGCTTTGACACTATTTGAACCTATCTTCCAATCTGTAGAGGCTCAACACTAATAGCAGGAAAATGCGGAGCATTCTCCCAGACAGTCTTTAAAGCAATCTTCCTGTAGCAGATGTTGGGAATTAAGGTGTCTCAACCTTGGTAATTCCTTGTGTTAATTCATTGTATTTATTTATTTATTGCCTATTGTATAATTTGGATGCAAATCCTATGTTGTCATTTTGTGGGAGTCGGCGCAGTGATGTGTCATCCTACATGGCATATGACCACATGTAAATTTGTCCTCACATGAGGAGATAGGCATCCCACTTAGTGGTAGGAATATTTTGCCATGTGTCAGCATCTTGGAATTTGTGTAGGGGAATATTGACCAAAACGGTCATGACAGATTCCTATGACAAAGTTATGACATGTAAGAGTTAGAAATAGAAGATCCTATGACAGGTGAAGACATGTGTCGAGAAGTATCTTTGAAAAAGGCATCTTTGGGTGCCCCAAAGTGGACTATGACATGTTGTAAGAGAATATGCTATTTATAGCTTGTGTATGACAGATTCTATGATGGTTGTAAGAGTCGTAAGAGCATCTGTCATAGCCCATTTTAGAAATAGGCAACCTCCTTGGGGTGGGGTGACTTGACAAGTGTCAGGAGCATCCTATAGTGTTAGACAAGTGTCCATAGGCGTGAGTTTGGGCCATGAGGCCATGTTGGATGCCTATCTCAATGTGGAGCCATTTTTTCCTTGTATTATCTTTATAAATAGGTGCTTTGGAGAGGAGAAGTACTACAGGTTTGACAGGTATTGTTATGCTGCCGGAACATATCCAGATACGAGTGTCAAAGACTCCTGTAAGAGCATTGGCTCTATGATTGTATTGTAACCTTCTTTGTTTATGAAATACATTTGAGCTATGTTTTGGAGTGTGGGGTTTTTCACCTGTAAGGGTTTTCCCCATGTATATCTTGTGTCTCTTTTCTTCTGTCTTACATTCTTGTGTATGTGTTTGCTGCAATATCTCTGTTAGTGGGTTAACATAGCTATAATTGTAAAGATAAAATTGAATTTGTACTCTCCTCCCCTCATTAGATTAGTGTAAGAAGCATTTTCCACACACCTAGCTTCCTTTCAGTTGGTATCAGAGCCTGGCCAGTTTTGGTTCTAGCTGCTCGGTAGGGGTTTTTTGAGCTAATCTTAGGTTGAGTGGGAGTGTTGTGCAGAGCATTCTATATCTTGTTGTAGCAAGGAGATGGCAACCACATCCAAAAGATTAGAGGTGGAGAAATTTAATGGCACTAAATTTGAGTTGTGGAAACTCAAGATGGAGGACCTACTTGTTGATCGTGACCTATGGGAAACTGTATCTGGTGTAAAAACTACATCAATGTCACAAGCTGGTTGGGACCTCAAAGATTGGAAGGCTAAGGGTCACATAAGACTCTGTCTAGCTGACTCTGTCCTATTGAATGTCCATGAGGAGAAGAGCACGAAAGACTTTTGGAAGAAGATGGGTGATGTTTATTAGGTCAAGTCCTTGGTAAACAAGCTTTTTCTGAAAAAGAAGTTGTTCACTCTGAAGATGGAAGACGGAGGATCTGTTGCAGACCACATGAATGCTTTTAACATGATTGTTTCATAGTTGACATCTGTGGGTGTGAAAATGGAGGCGGAGGATCGATGTATGACCCTGCTTTGTTCTTTGCCAAATTCATGGGATCATCTTGTCATGGCTATCAGAAGCACCACTACCACCTTCAAGATGGAAGATGTGGTGTCTTCATTGTTATCTAAAGAGATGTGGAGAAAGTCTTCTGAGGTAGCCAAAGAGGCTCTTGCGGTTCCTGGAAGACCCAAAGAAAAAGAGAAGAAGGACAAGAAAGGTGAAAGGGGAAAATCCAAATCCCGTGGGAGATCCAAATCTCTTGGAAAGTCCAAGGCTCTATGTTGGAACTATGGAAAAACTAGGCATTTCTGAAAGGAATGCAAAGAGGAGAAGAAAAAGAAGAAGAAGAATGCTCCTGATTCAGATTCTGACAAGTCACAAGATGATGGTGATGCCTTCATCGTAGCCCTAGCCACTCATGCATCTGATGATGTGTGGTTGATTGATTCTGGTGCATCTTTCCACATGACCTCGCATTGAAGCTAGTTCACGATATATGAAGAGTTCGATGGTGGAAGAGTGTACCTGGGTGATGACTCTCATCTGAAGATTGTTGGTCATGGAAGAGTCTCAATCTGATTCCTTGATGGATGAGTGAAGGGGATCACTGGGGTTATGCACATCCCAAGCCTTGCACAGAACCTACTTTCTGTAAGTATGTTGAATGATGCAGGTGTGCAGGTTGTCTTTTTGAAGGATGGATGTAAGATTACTAGAGGATCTATGGTGCTTGCGAAGGGTACTTGAAGAGGGACTCTATTTTAGCTAGAGGCATGTACTTCACAGTGCAATAGTTCTTTTGACTCGAAGAAAAGAGCTGCAGTCATTTCATCCCCACCATCTGAACGAGTAGTGAAGAAATCTATTGTAACTAGTTCTGATGGTAGTGCATATGCTATGGAAGCTAAGATTCCTACTGAAAAAACTATGTTATGGCATTTGAGATATGGCCACACTGGTGAGAAGGGTCTTAGAACCCTAAAAAATAAAAACCTCGTTGAGGGGTTAAATGATTGTAATCTCAAGTTTGACTTTTGGGAACATTGTGTATATGGAAAACAAAACCGTGTTCAATTTTACTCTAGTTCTCACAAGTCTTTTGGTGTGTTGGATCTTATTCATTCTGATGTGTTTGGTTCAGTTAATGTTCCTTTGATTTCCAAATCTGTATATTTTGTATCTTTCATAGATGATTACAGTAGAAGGACATGGGTTTATTTTATCAGAAGCAAGAATGAAGTCTTTAGTTGGTTTAAAGAGTTTAAAGCCTTTGCTGAAAATCAAACTAGTAAAATGATTAAGTGTCTGAGAACTAACAACGGTGGTGAGTTTTGTTCGGCAGAGTTTGATAAGTTCTATAAAGATCAAGGGATTGAAAGACATAAGACAACTCCATACACCCCGCAGCAAAATGGAGTTGCGGAGAGGATGAATAGGACACTGATGGAGAAGGCTAGGAGTATGGTTAGTGGAGCAAGCCTTGAACAAAATTTTTGGACTGAAGCTATTGCCACTCCTTGCTATCTAGTAAATAAATCTCCTACATCAGCTCTTGTTGGTAAGACACCCATGGAGGTGTGGTCTGGTAAGAAGTCTTCAATTAGGCATCTTCATGTTTTTGGTTGTGAGGCATATGCACATGTGCCTAGGGAGAAATGGTCTAAATTGGAGAACAAGGTTGTTAAATGTATTTTCATTGGCTATAGTGTCGATGTGAAAGGATACAAGCTTTGGGATCCTGTGGCTGAAAAAGTGTTGTATAGAAGAAGTGTTATCTTTAGAGAGCTAACACCTTCTTCCATTGTTCTACAGCTAGAACAGACATAAAAGAAAGAGGATGCAGTTCAGTTTCCTTCTACCCCTAAGAAGACTGAACCAACAGACCCTGTGAGATCTGATGATGAGGAGAGCTCTAGCAACTCTGAAAGCTCAGAAGAAGAAGTAGAACCTCAACCTCAGCCATTGAGGAGGTCTACACGAACAAGAAAGCAACCTGATAGGTTTGGTTATTCATTACTTGATTCTAGTTGTGCTTTTGCTTTACTTACTAACATTGATGAGCCTAGAACTGTGAAAGAGGCTATGGGCATATACAGGTTCCTGGAAGGAGGCCATGGAGGATGAGATGGCTTCTTTGGAGAAGAATAAAACATGGGACTTGGTGCCTTTGCCTAAAGGATAAAAACTCGTTGGATGCAAATCAGTGTTCAAGAAGAAATTCAGTACAGATGGCAGTGTTGAAAAGTACAAGGCTAGATTGGTTGCGAAGGGGTATTCACAAGTGGAGGGAATTGATTATGGTGAAATTTTCTCTCCCGTTGCAAAGCTGACATCCATTCAATTTTTGTTATCTCTTGCAGCTACTTATGACTTAGAGGTAGAACAAATGGATGTGAAGACAGCTTTCCTTCATGGTGATTTGGAGGAAGAAATGTACATGTCACAGCCAGAGCACTACATAGAGAAAGGTAAAGAAAATTTGGTTTGCAAGTTAAAGAAGTCTTTGTATGGTTTGAAGCAGTCTCCTAGGATGCGGTACTTGAAGTTTGATGCCTTTGTGTTGTCGATTGGATATCTGAGATCAAAATTAGATCATTGTGTGTATTACAAATTTGACAATGATCGCATTCTCATTATTGCATTGTATGTTGACGATATGTTGTTGATTGGGAATGGTAAGAATATAATTTCTGATTTGAAGTCTTAGTTGTGAGTATAGTTTGAGATGAAAAATCTCGGGGCAGCCAGGTACGTTCTAGGAATGGAAATCAGAAGAGACAGAGCTAATAGAAAACTTTGGTTAAGCCAGAGTAAGTATGTGACGAGCGTGTTGGATAGGTTCAACATGGCAGATTGTAGATTGTTGTGTTCCTATTTCATTGGGGACAATGTTGTCTGTTAATGATTGTCCAAAATCTCCTAGTGAGGTGGAGGACATGATCAGAGTACCTTATGTTAGTGTTGTTGGTAGTTTGATGTATGCTATGGTTTGCACAAGACCAGGCATTGCCCAAGCAGTGGGAGTCCTTAGTCGATTTATGGCTAATCATGGATGGGTAAATTGGGATGCAATTAAGAGAGTGTTCAGATATTTGAGGGGTACTTCTAAGTATTCCATATGCTATCATGGTAATAGTACAGGACCTCCACATTCAGTTTGTATTCATGGATTTGTGGATTCTGATTGGGGAAGTGACATTGACAATAGGAGATCCACCAGTGCCTATGTGTTCACTATGTTTGGTGGTGTAGTTAGTTGGATGAGTAAGCGACAACGTGTGGTTGCTTTGTCCATGATAGAAGCTGAGTACATGGCAACAACTCATGCTTGCAAGGAATCCATTTGGATTAAGAGATTGTGTTCAGATATTGGTGTTGATGCAGGATAGATTATGATTTGTTGTGATAGTCAGAGTGCAATTTGCCTTGCGAAGAATCCAACTTTCCATGCCAGAACAAAGCATATTGATGTATAGTTTCACTTCGTGCGAGACATGGTAGAGGATGGGAAGGTAAATTTGGAGAAGGTAGATACTTTGAAGAATGTTGTAGATGCATTGACGAAGCCAGTAGGTACAGAGAAGTTCATATGGTGTCCAGAGTCTATGGGCCTCTCGGCCTATAGCAGTTAAATCCTCTTAATTCTATTGGTTCTTACAAGGTGTCCAACAAGTGGGAGAATGTTGGGAATTAAGGTGTCTCAACCTTGGTAATTCCTTGTATTAATTCATTGTATTTATTTATTTATTTCCTATTGTATAATTTGGATGCAAATCATATGTTGTCATATTGTGGGAGTTGGCACGGTGATGTGTCATCCTACATGGCATATGACCACATGTAAATTTGTCCTCACATGAGGAGATAGGCGTCCCACTTAGTGGTAGGAATATTTTGCCATGTGTTGGCATCTTGGAATGTGTGTAAGGGAATATTGACCAAAACGGTCATGACAGATTCCTATGACAAAGTTATGACATGTAAGAGTCAGAAATAGAAGATCCTATGATAGGTGAAGACATGTGTTGAGAAGCATCTTTGAAAAAGGCATCTTTGGGCGCCCCAAGGTGGACTATGACATGTTGTAAGAGAATATGCTATTTATAGCCTGTGTATGACATATTCTCTTACAACTATAAGTTATGACAGCTATGACAGATTCTATAATGATTGTAAGAGTCATAAGAGCATCTGTCATAGCCCATTTTAGAAATAGGTGACCTCCTTGGGGTGGGGTGACTTGACAAGTGTTAGGAGCATCCTATAGTGTTGGACAAGTGTCCATAGGCATGGGTTTTGGGCCATGAGGCCATGTTGGACGCCCATCTCAATATGGAGCCATTTTTGCCTTGTATTCTCTTTATAAACAGGTGCTTTGGAGAGGAGAAGTACTACAGGTTTGACAGTTACTGTTATGCTGCCAGAACATCTCCAGATATGAGTGTCAAAGACTCCCGCAAGAGCATTGACTCTGTGATTGTATTGTAACCTTCTTTGTTTATGGAATACATTTGAGCTGTGTTTTGGAGTGGGGTTTTTCACCTGTAAGGGTTTTCCCCACGTATATCTTGTGTCTCTTTTCTTCTGTCTTACATTCTTGTGTATGTGTTTGCTGTAATATCTATGTCAGTGGGTTAACATAGCTAGAATTGTAAAGATAAAATTAAATTTACACTCTCCTCCCCTCATTAGATTAGTGTAGGAAGCATTTTCTGCACACCTAGCTGCTTTTCAGCAGAAACTTTCACCAACATCTAGAAACCAAAATCTTCATGTAACAGCACATACATCCTTGGAAGCAATAGGAAGGATCATGAACCATGCCATAGGTCCTCAGCAACATCTTCTCATCCTCATCATAGCTTAATGTGTCATCATTCATCTTAGTGCTTCTAATTCCCAACTTAATAGTTCATCATGAACTCATCTTTGTGCTTCTAATTCCCATCTTAATATTTCATCATGAAAACATCTTTGCTGGCCAACAACTTGACTAGGACAAGACATACAGCCATGAACATTGGGAACATCATTGCATCCCATTTCTTTGCTAACCACAAGAATGCTTAATATACCTTACATTAATCCAGGCATGACATCCAACCATGAACATCAGGAACATCACTGGTTATTAGCAACCCTAAACATCGGCATCACCACTGTATCTCACTAGTATATCATCATCACAAGCTGAGTGCTGACATCACTCTAAGTGTTGACATCAATGACAACACAATGACAACACATATTGCCAACAAAGATTCTATTGAATGATGAGTTCTAGATTTAACAATAACACTAAATACTCAATGAATAGAAACTTCAACAATATGTAGGTGTGAGAATTACCATTAGGAATTAAATACAAAATAGCATTTATTTATCTTTTTTAGAGAGCACTGCATGAAAATAAATGAAGGAAATTATGTACTTCTACCCTAAATAGCTTGATTGCATGATAATAATCTTTATTAAAAAATAATTGTATCCATTAATTTTAATTCTAAGACATGCAACTATCAGCTCAACTAATGATTAAAATTATTACTAACTTTTAGAAGTCACGTCTCTCACATCTCAAGAAATCCAAAAATAGACTTCTAAAATAAACGATCTAAAAATAGTTGACTCCTGAAAAATCTCCTCACGCTAAAAATAGTCTGGGCTATAAATAGCTCTATCTAAAAATAGCAAATCCTAAAATATGTTATTTTCTTTGAAAAAGATGACTACTAAAAATAGCACGAGCTAAAATAGACTTCTAAATAGACAACTTGGGATTATTCTATTAAAGCTTTTCCCTTGTTTGGATTATGATGAATATTTTAAAAATACTTTAAGGCTTTTAGTCATTATGATAGATTATCAATATCTAAGTAATCCACATAACATAAACTTATCACATGAACTAATCACACAAACATAAACTAGTAACATGATTATCAATATCTAAGTAATCCACATAACATAAACTTATCACAACATGAACTAATCACACAAACATGAACTAGTCACATGAACATATAAGAGAGATACAGTTACCTCAAGTGACCCTTGTTTGAGTGAATATAAACTCCACAAAATCTAAACTAGATCACTACTGTATCGCCAAATCATTGATTGAATTCAAAACTATGTTCTTTATTGAATGCTGAGAAAAATACAATAATAGCTTTGATAACACAATCTCTATCTAACCTCCCTTATTGTATACAAAATCTAACATATATAGACAAGATCTGAATTTCCTAATTGAACAAAACTTCTAAGCAATTAGTATCATACTCGTCCATTCTCCCACAAAATAGGAAGAAGACATTATTATTAATCAAACTAGGAATACGAAACTAACTACCATAAAGATAATGTAGACAGCATAGCCCCACTATGACTTCTAGTCATTATGAAAACAGTCATAACTGGAAATAGAACATGGACCACGATCTAAGCTTCCTTCATTATTCATGACTGTGTCAACTATTGAAGGAAACCGTCGAGGAGTGGAGAGTTATGGTTAAATTCATGATCACTTAATTTGGAGTCCTTTCCCTTTGGTTGCGTGTAACTGCATTGTCTGTTGCAGATGAGAATGCCTCCTTTGTTGCGGGCTAACAGGTGATCTTCATGAAATGTAGCCACATATTTACTACATAGGGGTTAGTTCATCACATGATATTTATACATCACAAACTACTAAAATTAATAGAAATTACTATCATATTTTATGAGTAATCATCAATTCATACACAATCATTTACCATCATATCATATACCAATCTTAATGCTTTCAATGTCTTAAGGATGATTATAAGCATAGACAATATATGTAAAAGTATGGGAATAACTTTGAAAAGCATGAACTAAAGCAAGAGAAATAGAACAAAACATAGCCTCATCACACCCCCCAACTAAACATGTTGATGGTCCTCCAACAACCAAGGTCTCTGATAATATTAAGGGTGATTTCTCTGTAATCTGTAGGTTCTATGACTCCTCTGTCTTATTTGAGATAGAAACCCTTCTACTTTGCCAACCTATTCTACCTAGCTCGTTTTGCTACTTGGGATGTCCTCTATTCCTGCCAATGTGGAATTGGATAAAGGAGCAGGGGAGGATGAAACATCAAAGATAACCAAGTTATCCCATGTTCATTGGTTGATCTGATATACTTCTGTGCCCTAATGATTACTTCTGAGAGATTGAACACTAAATGGGGCTCTTTCCTTTGTAATGTTGGTGTCAACTCATTCCACCTTCCTTTTGAAAAACCCAAAGCCTTCTTACCAACTCCCTCATCTAATTCCTTAAATTTATTATAACCCACTGCCCTACATTCCTGGAATTTGGTTTCCACCTCAGGATGTTTAATCAAATTAATCCATTCTACCACTATCTTGTTGGCATCTGGGGCCTCTTCCTTAATTTTGAGAAGGATTGATTTCTCTCTCTCACTGTATTGTTGCTGAACAACCCCCCTCCTATGCTCATTCTAGATGGACGATGTTAGGGCCTTTACTTGCACATCCCAAATAACAATTAGGGGATTCCAATTGGTATCATAAGGAATATCTAGCTCATGCAGGTAGAATTCACATAATTGGTTTTGCATCTCAGGGGTAGCTTGTTGGTAGGTTGTTAAAAATAAAGCAGGTGTAAAAAATGAAATAGGGGCATCACTATAAAGCTAGCTAAACTAAAAATTGAAATATTGTTCCTATAGATAAAGGGCATAAACCCTTGTAGGTGGCTGGCACCTCATCAACTGGATGGTTATATCTGCTATCCTATCCATTTTGAATTGTAGTCTCTTTATTTCTATATTCTTAACCTAAATCTCTTTGCTATGATTTTCCTTCATTTCATCCTATTCTTTTACCATTTCATCTATCTTATTCCACAATTGCAAATTAATTGTTAATAAGGTTGATGGTGCAGGTTCCTCTGGTTGTTCTTCTTGTTGCACAGGCTCTAGATTCCTTTGATTAATTTCTATAATGGCCAATTGGGCCAAATGGTCCAGTCTTGTTCCCTTTTGCTGGTAAACATGTAGCTGATCGTCCAACCTCTTAACTCTTTCATTTAATCTAGTTTCCTTTAGTTGATAATCCTTCAACTTCTTTTCCAATTCTACAATTTTGTACAGAGCTACCTGTAGCTCATCCTTCTTTTCCTCTATTGTCTCCTTAGAATCCAACAACAATTCCACTGCTTGAATTTCATCTGGAGAAGCTGACAAGTTTGGGTTTTCAATATCAGAGGAGATTGATTTCATTTCTGAGATATGTATAAGTCCTCCTCCCATGACTCTATGTCAGTCTCCAAGATAAGTGTTTGAGCCACATTTCTTTGTTCTCTATCAACAAATAGATGCTCCCTTTCAGAGTCTGTATCAATGTGCACATAGACCACATTCTTTTGTTTAGGTGGGGGTTTCCCTCCTGAAGCTCCTTTCTCCTTCAGGTGGCCTGAGCACCCATGTGATTGAGTGGTCACCTTCTATTTCTTTTTAGCTCTGGAGGAAGAAGAGGATGATTTTCTCTTCTTAGTAGTCTTTGAAGCAGAAGGAATATTTCAGGAAGCTTTAGATGCTATGGGTGGTGAGCTGGTAGTTCCAGGCTACAATTTTTGCTTTGCAATTTGCTTTGCACGGCTAAAGGTTTGTGAGGGTGAATGCTCTCGCAAGGGAGTTGACATTGGCAAAGCTTCAAGTGTGGGAGACCTTACAGTTTCACCCATAGGGTTATCATGACTTGGAGCTGAGTGCTCCATAGTAGTTGCATGGCAGTGGGTAGGTGAATCCTCTGGATGGGAAGAGGCAACAAGTGCTTCCTCTTCTTCCCTTGAATGTACATTTTCTACTCGTGCCCCTTCTTCCCCTTCTAGTTCAACCCTTAAGGGTCCCTCATCAATATGGTTAATCTAAAGAAAACATTCCCAAGAAATAGGAAATTGAATGGACATACTTCTTTTTATCAATAGCATGACCAGACCATCATGAGACAGTGATGACTGGTTATTTTTCCTTTTATACTCAGCAGACATTCTTTTCAACAAATTAAACAAGAAACGTGGAAGATTCACAACCCTCCCATGATCAAGATGACTTAAAAGTTTGAAATGCACATTATAAAGTAAAGATTGTCTCCCATCACTGGTAAGATACTTAATAATATAGGTGGTAATAGAAGCCCATAACCAAGGTAAAGAAACATGTTTTGTACCTTGTGATGTAGATTCTATTCTTTCTCCTAGTTGAATGAATTCAGCCCTTGCTGTAACAACGTCGACTCTCATAGGAAACTCTTCTCTACTTGTTGGTAATCCTGTTACCTCTGTAATGGTAGCTTCAGATGCATCAACCTACAATGCCCTAAATATAGCTTCATTATTTTGTAATGTTCTCACAAACTGCTAAGTCATGGCTTCGTTGTATTCTGTTAGCTTAAGAAAATAATCCAACCACCCTGCTTGTTGGAAGATAGGCCTACAATCTAGGTCAGTCAATAATGTTGTGTGATCAGTAGGCTCTCTCCTAATTGGTTCTCCACCCATCGTGATATTCTATAAAAATCTATTACTGAACCCAATTCCACTCTGTAAATTCAATTCCCTCAATTCAATTCCCTATTCTTCGGCCAATGTTTTTACAGTCACTTATTACCAGTTGTTATCCTGCTAGATTGTGTATGGTATGCAGCGGATAGTCATTAATTATAAAGGGAGAGGTTTCAGTGTACGTGAAATCATTCCTACATATGGAATTTCCCCCCAACTAAGGTGGTGTTTGTCCTCAAATGAGATGACAGGGTAAAGGTATGGAAGAGAGGTTTGAAAGCAATTTGAATTGGTCACAATAGTCGAATTAATGATTGGTGAAGAAAGATTACCATAAAACAAATAGTATTAAATATTAATAAATAGAAGTAGCGAGATAAATACCTTTTGGAATGCTGACAAACATGGAAATGTTGCATGTGAATATGATGACATGGCAGCTAGAGTTGATGTGTTTGAAGAATGTTCCAAAGTGAATCAAATGGATGTGACATTGAAGAAGTGTGCAGAAAGTATGAGTGTCAACCTTGTGACACGTAGCTACTAGGTACAATGTAGAATAGAAAATGGTGACATGCAGATGCCATGAGGAAAGGTGTTGTAGGCCAGATTGGCTGCATGCACACAATTAGAAATGTGATGTGAACAGGGCCCATGTGCTTTGGCTATGGGGGCAACAACTATAGGTCACTCGATAATGATGACCATTATAGTTGATGTAGGTGTAATTATACAAGTCCCTTAATATAACAAATATCTTTTGGCCATAGGTCCCTTGAGTAAAGTGCTTGTAGGCCAGATCAATCTTCAACTAGTTATAAGGAGCTAATTTGATGGAGCCAGAATTTGATGATTTTTTTTATTGTTTTAATTATTTACAAAGATTATAGAAATTATACCTGAGGAGGGAATGCAGATGAGATGGTGGCTTCATCTGCTACTGTATTATTAGGAGCAACTAAGACTGGTATGCATGCTTCTTCTGGTGTAGACTGTTGTAAAACTTGGGTACCCATATGTTCTCTTAATTGCTGGAGAAAGCTAGCTTTATACAATGGATTTTTATATAATTTCAAATGGTGTCCATTAACCATTAGTGAAAATCTGACTGGATCAATTGTTGTTAGCTGGACTGCACCATTGGGAAAAGGTTCCTTTCTTTCATAAGGACCCAACCATCTGGTCTGTAATTTACATTTATGGTCTTTATACCTAGAGTCATAGAGCAAGGCCTAGTCACCTGCCTAAAATTCTTTGGTTTTGATGTACTGGTCATGCCATTTCACTCTCTGCTTTTGGATTATTTCAGTGTGGTGGACTGCTTCTATCCTTAACTCCTCCAAGGCATTAAGCTGGTGCAATCTTTCTTGTTGAGTTGTTGATAGATCCATCCCAATTTGAATGGCAGTTCTTAATGTTTTGTATTCAAACTCAACAAGAAGGACAACCTTTTTACCATAGACTAGTTCATGTTAGATCTAGGGCACACAACTGAGAGGGGGGGTGAATCAGTTGTACAAAAACTTGCTTCTACTTCAAACACTTGATTCTTCTTTGTTAGTTAATAGCATATCAGTTAACCATTCATGAAAGCATAATGCATAAACACAGGAGCAGATAAACATCAACACATTGGACACCAAGATTTTGACGTGGAAAACCCGGTTAAGGGAAAAACCATGGGGTGATTAACCCAAGGATTATTCTTTGTTAGAAGAATAAGAAAAATGAATGGCACATGCCAATTAGGGCTCACTGCCCAAGCACATTGCTCACAAGGAGGCACATTGCCTACAAGAGACACATTGTCTACAAAGTGATAAGAATCACAAACTTGAACTGGAGATTGACATCTTTACCATGTCTAGATCAGTTCCATTTAAGCCCGAGAGACTTCTGCTCTGCCCTTCGCTTTTTCACGATACCATACTCATCCGTTGCACACACACTTTGAAATGAACTCACAAACCTTTATTTATACAAGGTATCGACTTAGGAACAATCATCTAAGTTGGCAATCATCCACAAGAACATTCGCAAGATGAATAACTCATCCGGTCGGCCAGTTTGAACAAGAATATCTTCATCTGGAAGAATATCTTCAATTCTAGGCTCTAACACTAATGCAGACTGACAACACAACCTCAACATGATCCAAGAACCTTCACAAGCTTGCCTAAGTGACCAGGTACATCTGCACTTCCTCTACTTACTGGAATCTCTTCTCCTCTTCATCTGAAACTTCAAGAACACAGTCTGTCGCGACTGTCAAACTGAAATAGGTTCTTCTGGACCTCCAAACTATGTACAAACTGAGATGACACATCACTAGGACATCCCAAACACTCCTTCCAATCCGCAGAGTCTGAAAATGCACCTCCGGATCTCACCGGACCTTTTTGTAACACTCTGTCACTCCGGAGCATCTCCCGGAACCGGTTCTACTTGACCGATCACAACTTTTTCATATCTTCATGCGGACCTCTGAAATATTAACTAGATTATCTCAAGACTCATATCTACAAACCCTTTAATCTGCATCCTCTGATCCTCAACCTATTGAGTACATTTGCCTTCTTCTCATCATTGTTCTTCACTGTTCCTGATTGAGACTAATTTTCTCAATATCCTTAGTACACAACTCATCCAATCCTTCTTACCAATGCAATATGAGTATGTTGACATCAATGACAACACTGGTTAACCTCATACTTGCAACAATCTCCCCCTTTGTCATTGATGGCAACATATGATGTGAAAAACCATCAAGACAAGAACTTCTCTTTTCTGTCACAGCTCCCCCTATCAGCAACAACTCTTCACATGTCTTCTCTTCCTTTACTGCTCCCCCTTTGATCATCAACCACTTGTTTTTCACATGTCTTCTCTCCCCCTTTGACATCAATGGCAAAGGGCTCATACTTGTACTTGTAACATATCAGAATCATACCAGCTGCTCCGCCTTAGTAGCAGCTCCCCATCATCAATCCGGATCACAAGATATGACTGTGATATCCACCGGACTGATGCACATTAGTGCATCCTAGTTCATCACCGGAGGGGCCATGACCCCTAACTTCTCCCTGAGATACTCAAAAGAGTCTTTGGGAAGAGGTTTAGTAAAAATATCTGTAAGCTGATCCTTGGAGGGTACATACTCCAATCTGACTTCACCCTTGTTCACTTGTTCTCTCAAAAAGTGAAATTTGATAGATATATGCTTGGTCTTAGAATGCAACACCAAATTCTTGGAAATATTTATTGCACTTGAATTATCACAGAAAATTGTGATAGGCTCCTCATATTCTACTTTCATGTCTCTTAACATCTGCTTCATCCATAAGATTTGAGTGCAACTGCCTGTTGCTGCAATATATTTTGCTTCAGTTGTAGACAGAGATATTGCCTCTTGTTTCTTGCTTAGCCAAGAAACCAATCTCTTTCCCAAGAAGAATGCTCCACCACTGGTGCTCTTCTGGTCATCCACATCTCCTGCCCAATCTGCATCTGTATATGCATGAAGAGAGAAATCCTGATCTCTAGGATACCATAGACCATACTCAACTGTTCCTTTCAAGTACCTAAAAATTCTTTTGATTGCCATAACATGAGATTCTCTAGGATCAGCCTGGAATCTTGCCACAAGACCAACAGCCTGCATTATATCTGGTCTAGTCTGAGTGAGATACAATAAACCTCCAATCATTGATCTGTACTTTGTCTGATCTGTTTTAGGAGAATCATCATCTTTGCTCAACTTACATCCGGTTGCCATAGGAGTGTTCATTGGCTTTGAATATTCCATTCCAAATTTCCTCAACAATTCTTTCACATATTTGGTCAGAGAGATAAAGATACCCTTCTTTGTCTGAGTAATTTGCAGACCCAAGAAGAAATTCATTTCACCAAGCATTGACATTTCAAACTCACTTTTCATTGGATTTGCAAAGGTTTTACACATACTGTCTCTTCCTCTAAAAATGATATCATTAACAAATACTTCAACAATCAAGACATTTTCACTATCTATTTGGAAATATAGATTACTATTAGTGGTACCTTTGTTGAAACCAATCTACACAAGATGCTTATCCAACCTTTCATACCATGCTCTTGGAGCTTGCTTTAATCCATATAGTGCTTTATTCAACTTGCAGACCATATCATCATGATTAGACAATTGAAATCCATCCGGTTGTTCAATGTATACTTCTTCTTCCAAATCACCATTTAGAAAGGCAGACTTGACATCCATCTGATATACCTTGAAGTCTTTGAAGGCAGCATATGCAAGAAATAATCTGATTGCTTCAATTCCTGCCACTGGAGCAAAGGTTTCTTCAAAATCAATTCCTTCTATTTGAGAGTAGCCTTTGCAGACCAATCTGGCTTTGTTTCTGATTACTTCACCAACTTCATTTAGTTTGTTCTGGAAGACCCATTTGGTTCCAATCACATTCTTGTTTCTAGGTCTAGGAACAAGATCCCAAGTGTGATTTTTCTCAATTTGCATCAACTCTTCCTCCATTGCTTTGGTCCAGTTTTCATCATTGCAAGCTTCATTTATTGTCTTAGGTTCAATCTTTGAAATTAGACAGTATTCATTTGAATTTTGAGCAATTCTCCTCCTTGTTTGTACCCCTTTGCTTTTGTCACCTATGATCTGATCTTCAGAGTGATTTAAAGTTACATACCTTGGGACTTTGGGAGTCTCTTGCACTCCTGTTTCTTGATCAGGTTCATTCAAATAAACCTCTTCTTCCTGATTTACTGGATCAGTCTGAATCTGACTTTCAGGAAGGGATTGAGTTCCTTAAACCAGAACACCATCCTGATCATCTTCATCATATTCATAAAACCTTGAGGGCTTCTCAATTCCTTCATCAACCTTCACATTTGTACTTTCTATCATCTTTCTCAGTCTCTTATTGTAACACCGGTATGCTTTGCTTTGAGTGGAGTAACCCAATAAAATTCCTTCATCACTTCTAGCATCAAATTTTCCTAGATCTTCATGTCTTTTGATGTAACACTTGCTACCAAATACTCTGAAATATCTCACAGTAGGAGTTATACCAAACCAAAGTTCATAAGGAGTCTTATCGGTATTGCTTCTGATTTGAACTCGGTTGAGAGTGTAGACTGCAGTGCTGACAGCTTCTCTCCAAAACATCTGAGGGACATTTGCTTCCATCATCATTGTCCTAGAAGCTTCTTGGATGGTTCGGTTCTTTCTCTCAACTACTCCATTCTGCTGTGGAGTCCTAGGAGTAGACAACTGTCTCTTTATGCCATGCTTCTCACAAAAGTCTATGAATTCACCGGATGTGAATTCACCACCTCTATCAGACCTTAGACACTTTAGTTTCAATCTGATTTGATTCTCTACCATAGCCTTGAAGATTTTGAACTTCTCAAAGGCTTCTAATTTCTCTCTTAGAAAGGTAACCCACATCATCCGGGAATGGTCATCAATCAGTAACATGAAATATCTATCACCTTGCATACTCTTGATTCTTGTCAGACCACATAGATCAGTATGAACTAATTCCAATAGTCCGGTAGAGGACTGATCTTTGCTTTTGAAGGAGACTTTGCTCTGTTTGCCTAGCTGACATTCTTTGCACAAACTATTTGTAGGTTTCACCAATTTTGGCAGATCTCTTACAGCCTGAGTATTTCTTATCTTGATGATGTTGTCAAAATTTACATGACACATCCTTCTATGCCATAGCCAACTCTGATCAACTTGAACAAACAAACAACTTTTATTAGAACCAACCAGATGGAAGATATTACCTTTTGTTTGAGTACCGGATGCAATCTCAGTTTTGGAGCTTTCAAAGATCCTGCATCTTCCATTTTTGAACCGGAGGTCATAACCTTTGTCTACTAACTGTCCAACACTGAGAAGATTGTGCTTCAATCCTTCAACATACAGTACATTACCAGTTTTGCTCTTTCCATCAAAAGAAATAGTTCCCCTACCTTTGATTCTACCTGCAGAATTGTCACCAAACTTTACCATTCCTCCTTCATACCTTTCCAAATCTAAGAACTTGTTCTTGTCACCTGTCATATGGTGAGAGCATCCACTGTCAATAACCCAATCATCCTTTTCTTAAACTTGGGCAGCCAAAGCTCTTTCTACAACCTTATGATTGACAGATTCAAAGGATATTGGTTCTTCTTCCTTGATGGCAATAAACACCCATTCATTTCTTAATTTGTCTCCTATCTCTGATTCATCATCTGTTACTCCTTCATTATCAGCTTCTTCATGAACATAATAACAGTTCTTTTGGAACCTTTGTCTGTTAGAGTTTGACCTTGCAGATCTTTCCAGACATCTTGAAGCAAAATGACCAATCTTATTGCAGTTGAAGCACTTAAAAGGTAACTTTCCTTCATACTTACCGGATCCTCTTGGTAATCTCTTTGCAATGAGGGCTTCAAGATGAGCTATTTTTGCTTCTTCCTCTTCCATGTCTTTCCTTTCTTGATCATACCAAGACAGCTTCCCTTAAGAGTTTTCTCCCGGATCAAATCTTTGTTTGCCTTTCACATAGGTACTGGCTTTGAATGCCGATTCAGTCTTGGGGGGATCATCTCCAAACTCGGTCATTTCAAATGTAGCCAGTTTGCTAGCCAATTGCTCTCTTGTGACAATTGTATGGGCTCTGAATTCATCAATGGCAGCAACCTTGATTTTGTAGGCAGCAGAAAGGGATCTGAGAATTTTGCAAATAATTTCATTTTCATCCAGAACTCCACCAGCATTCTTGATTCCACACACCAGCTCATTTACTCTTGGCATAAAGGTAGTGATATTTTCATCATCTCTCATCTTCAATCTTTCAAATTTCCCTTTGAGACTTTGCAACCTTGCACTCTTAACAAACTCATCTCCTTCATGCAAAAGTTCCAGTTTAGCCCAGATCTCATATGCAGTTGGTAGGTCAATAACATTTGAGAGTTCTGAGTCAGTCAATGCGCTAAGAAGAGCTTCTTTGGTCTGCAGATTGTTTTCAGCATCTGTGATTTCATTCAGAGTTGTCGGACCACCCTGTGGAGGTACATATGGTTTTGTGACCATGGACAAGTATGCTTTGCCCATACACTCCAAGTGACATTTCATGCGACCTTTCCAGAGAGAGAAGTTGGTTCCATCGAACTTCGGACTATCCTTCTTGTATGACAACATCCTAGATCTCCTCAAGCAGTTAAGCTCCTTTCAGAGGAACTTGGCTCTGATACCAATTGTTAGATCTAGAGCACACAACTAAGAAGGGGGGTGAATCAGTTGTACAAAAACTTGCTTCTACTTCAAACACTTGATTCTTCTTTTTTAGTTAATAGCATATCAGTTAACCATTCATCGCATAGACATAGGAGCAGATAAACATCAACACATTGGACACCAAGATTTTGACGTGGAAAACCTGGTTAAGGGAAAAAACACGGGGTGATTAACCCAAGGATTATTCTCTGTTAGAAGAATAAGAAAAATGAATGGCACATGCCAATTAGGGCTCACTGACCGAGCACACTGCTCACAAGGAGGCACACTGCATACAAGAGACACACTGTCTACAAAGTGATAAGAATCACAAACTTGAACTGGAGATTGACATCTTTACCATGTCTGGATCAGTTCCATTTAAGCCTGAGAGACTTCTGCTCTGCCCTTCACTTTTTCGCTATACCATACTCATCCGCTGCACACACACTTTGAAATTAACTCACAAACCTTTATTTATACAAGGCATTGACTTAGGAACAATCATCTAAGTCGGCAATCATCCACAAGAACATTCGCAAGATGAATAACTCATCCGGTCGGCCAGTCTGAACAAGAATACCTTCATCCGGAAGAATATCTTCAATTCCAGGCTCTAACACTAATGTGGACCGACAACACAACCTCAACATGATCCAAGAACCTTCACAAGCTTGCCTGAGTGACCAGGTACATCCGCACTTCCTCTACTTACTGGAATCTCTTCTCCTCTTCATCCGAAACTTCAAGAACACAGTCTGTCGCGACTGTCAAACTAAAACAGGTTCTTCCGGACCTCCAAACTATGTACAAATTGAGATGACACATCACAAGGACATCCCAAACACTCCTTCCAATCTACAGAGTCTGAAAATGCACCTCCGGATCTCACCGGACCTTTTTGTAACACTCTGTCACTCCGGAGCATCTCCCGAAACCGGTTCTACTTGACCGATCACAACTTTTTCATATCTTCATGCGGACCTCTGAAATATTAACTGGATCATCTCAAGACTCATATCTACAAACCCTTTAATCTGCATCCTCTGATCCTCAACCTATTGAGTACATTTGCCTTCTTCTCATCACTGTTCTTCACTGTTCCTGATTGAGACTAATTTTCTCAATATCCTTAGTACACAGCTCATCCAATCCTTCTTACCAATGCAATATGAGTATGTTGACATCAATGACAACACTGGCTAACCTCATACTTGCAATAGTTCATAGGGTGTATACCCTGTTGTTGTTGTTTTCCATGTAGTTTTCTATGTCCAAACTACTTTTGAGAGTCTTGTTGCCCAATCCTTGTGTAATGCAACTGTCTTTGTTAATATTACCTCAATTTCCTTGTTTGTGACTATCCATTTGACTTTGGATGATAGGGAGTGGACTTCTTGTGTCTGATTTCATTTTCCTAAATGAGACTAGCAATAAGGGTTGATGTAAATTGTGGTCCCTGATCTGTAACTATTCCCTTGGCACTCCATATCTTGTAAATATTTCTTCATATAGGAATGTAGCAACCTTTAGAGCTTTCACCTCCACCCATTTTGTGAGGTAGTTAATGCAGACCAGTATATACTCTTTATTATCAGAGAAGATCAATGGGCCCAATAAAATCAATGCCCCATTTGTCAAACGGTGTTACCACCAATTATAGCTGCAGGGGCATCTCATCACTTCTTGTAGGTCTGCCCATTCTTTGATGGCGGTCACGTCTCCTTGTATAGAGAGTTGTATCTTTGTGTAGAGATGGCTAGTAGTATCCAGTATTTAAGACTTTGACTGTTGTTCTCTTAGTTGCAAAGTGTCTCCCACAGGGTTCATCATGACATGCCTTGAGAATGTCATATACTTCATCTTCTCTGATACATCTTATCATGACATGATCAGGGCCTGTGTAGAAGAGGTAGCCACCTACCATAAATAGGGAAAGTTGCATTCAACTAGGTTACACCTCTCCCTTGGTGAAAGATGTGGAGGTGTTTTCCCTGCAACTAGATAATTTGCTATATCAACATACCAAGAAGTTTGTATAGTTAGTGCAAATAAGTGCTCATCTGGAAATGAATCATCAATAATTGGATCTTCATTACAAGTAGGTATCTTGGAGAGGCTATCAACAATAGCATTGGCCTTCCCAGGCTTGTCTACAATAGTGATATCAAATTCCTAATGTAGAAACAACCATCTAACTAATCTGCCACTTACCACTGGTTTGTTCATCAAATACCTTATTGTTTCATGGTCAGTATAAACAAAAATAGGATACCCAATGATATAGTGCCTAAACTTATTAATTGCATAAATAACAACTAACATTTCCTTCTCTCTAACAATATAATTGAGTTCAACACCTTGTAGATTCTTACTAATGTAGTAAATAGCATGTTCCATATTTTCTTCCTTCTGTCCTAGAACAATCCCTATAGCAAAGTCAGAGGCATCTATATGAATATGGAAAGGGATTTCCCAATTAGGTCATCTGAGTACAGGTGTCTTTGTCAATGACTCTTTAAGATTTTCAAATGCTACCTGACATTCAGCTGTCCAATTAAATTCCACATCTTTAGAGAGTAAGACAAATAGGGGCAACTATCTTACTGAAATCTTTTATAAATCTCTTATAACATCCTACATGACCAAGAAAAATTCTAACATCCTTCTATTTTTGATGAATAGGCAATGTGGAGATGAATTCAATTTTATTTGGATCCACTTGAATGCCTTTCTTGGACACAAAGTGGCCAAGCACCACTCCTTCCATCATCATGAAACATTTTTCATGACTAAGAGACAAGTTATTATCTTGACGTCTCTGGAGGATTTTCTCAAGGTTTTTCAATGCTTCTTCATAAAAATCTCCATAAGTGGTAAAATCATCCATATACACTTCCATAGAGTCATGGGTAAAATCAAAAAAGATGCTTAAAAAAACCCTTTGAAATGTTGCAGGTGCATTGTAGAGTCCAAGTGGAAGCACTGAATAGGCATAGGTCCTCCATGGGCATGTAAATGTAGTCTTATCCTGATCCTCAGGGGCTATTTTTATCTAATTATAGCCACTGAATCCATCTAGGAAAGAGAAATACTTATTACCAGTCAAGGAGTCTAATACCTGGGCAATGAAAGGAAGAAGAAAGTGATCTTTCTTGGTGGCAGTATTAAATTCTCTATAGTCTACACAAACCCGCCACTTACCTCTTTGTTTGGGTACTATGACTAGTGGGGATACCCATTGTCTATCTGATATGGGATATATGAATCCGACATCCGATGGATTTTGTAGTTCAGTCTTCACTATATCTCTGATAGTAGGGTTCATTCTCCTCTGAGGCTACTTAACTGGCATGCATCCCTCATTGATGTATATTCTATGCATGCAGAGGTTAGGGTCTATGCCCTTCATATCATGATAGTCCCATGCAAATGTTGTCTTGTGAGTTTGCAACATTGTTAACAGTACAAATTGTTGCCCAGCTGTCAATTAACTATTTATATTAAGTGCCCTACCTGGTGTAATGTCAAATGGTGTGGCAGATGTCATAACAGAGGCATTATCTAGCCCTAATCAATTGAGGATATAACTATGGGCCAAAAGATGATGAAACATGCGGGTATTCGAAGCATAGGCTTGTGCGTTGATTGAAGGTAAAATATTGTGCAGTGGGCAAGTCAGGCATACTAGACATGGGTCTTGCTGCAAGCCCCTCCCATAACTATTTTGTATCACATTGGAAAGCACTTCATCTTCATCCTATATATTCAATAATGGGCTTCGTTCAATTGTCATTAATGTCTAAAGAGAATATTGGTCAGTATCCTCTAGATCTAGCCAAATAGGTTGCTCCATATTAGAAAAAGGTTGTGATAGGGATAAAGGACCACTTTCTTTGTGATATTCCCATTACAAATTATCATATTTCTAGACCTACATCCTATGAAGGCATCTATTGTTTCCAACCAAGGTCTCCCTAAGATGAGAAGATATCCTCCTAAGCTGGCCTTGGGTTGCAAAACCATAAAATTTGCAAGATATTCCCATGAATCTAATGTAATCATGAGATCTTCAATGACTCCCTTAGGTTTGACAATGGACCTATCTGCCAACTGTAAGACTGTTGGAGTAGGTCTTAAGTTAACCAACTGAAGATTATTCATTGTTTCCTTTGTCATCACATTTATGGCTGCACCCAAGTCAATCAAGGTGTTTTTGATAAGGGTACCATTGATGTTTACATCAACTACAAGGCTTCCAGGATATACATATTTTGGGACAACCAAGTTACCTAACATGATATCAGCAAGTTGTCCTATAGCATGTACTGTCTGAGGATCTTTTCTCTTTCTTCCTAGTTTCTTAAGGCATGGTTCCCTTATAGCTTTGGTATATATCTATACATCCTTGATAGCTTGGATTAGGGGAATTTTTACACAGACATTTTTCAATTGCCTAATGAAATCAAAGTCAAGTTCAGATGGAGGTGGTGCTTGCATGTTTAATCTCTCTAGAAATGGAGGGCTCTTGGTAATGGTTTCTTCATGTGGTGGGGTTTGCTCATAAGGGTTATGCTGGTTATTTAGATGATTTTCAGTGACAGAGGTTGGTTCCTCATCAACAAGTTCCATGATAAGTGGAGATGAAGGTCCAACAAGCATTTTTCTTGAGCACAAGTGCACATCACTGACCTCAACCGTAAAGGTTAGGTATTGGATGGCTTCATTAGCATAAGTCTATTGAACAGGCTTGTTGTTAGGATTAGGTGCAGGTTGGGCTGGCAATTAAGTGGCTCTAGGTGGAATAGGAGTGGATGAAGCTACATTTGGCATAAGGTCAAGTTGTTGAGGTAGAGCTTGTTGTGGCTACGGGTAGTTCATATTTGAATTTTTCCAAGGCTGATGTCCATGCCACTATTGTGACCATGGGTTTTGATTGACATGCCATTGTGGATTATAATTTGATGTTTGAAATGGTTGTTGTGGCCATACCCCTATTGTTGGTTCCAGCTAGGTGGCATAGTTGCCCATTGCTATTGTGGCATGTTATACCAAGGTGCATTGTTCCAATTAGGGATGTTTGAAGTAGATAATGGAAATGACCTATTATTGGTCAAGGGGTCCAAAGGCATACCTTGCCTTTGCTGCCAAGGCCTACGTTGTGCAATGTAAAACACTTGACCTTCTTCATCCTCAATGGTTCAGAAATATTCTTTCTCACTCCTTTCCTCAAAAATGCTGGCAATACATTTGCACTTATAGTTGGTCTTCTTTTGTCAACAATGTGGAGAATATTCAACCAAAGCTGCCTCTGCTACCTCTTGCTTCTTCTTTATGTGTAGGGTGTCCAATTGTGCTTCCAGATGGCTTATGATGTCCTCTTTCATGTTTGATAGGAGATTGCTGAGTTTTACCCTAGAGACTCCAGTAGATGTTTCAGTGGAAGGCAGGGCTCTCAAGCCTCTATTTTTCATCAAGGTGGAACGTGAATAGTTTCTACAGATTTGACAAATTTCATCAAACCTGAGTTGATAGATGTCCCCTGTCCCAATTAAATTCAGTGCATCCATACATTCTTCACTCACACCTCTTAAGAAGACCAACTTGAGTGACTTTGGAGAGAGTCAATTCTATCTTGACTTCTTGAGGCAAAACTAAAATATTTCAACATAGTCTTCAAGAGGTTCATATTCCTTTTGTGACATCCTCAAGATGTCATCTCCTTTGATATCCCTACCACGATAGTAGTCCTGGTACTTTTGCAAGAACTTCTCCTTCATGGTACCCCAGTTTGTTACTGAATTATGACCTAGCCCCATGAACCATCGTAAGGCTGCATCCTTGAGGATATCTAGAAAGAGTGAGTCTGGTGATAATGTGATGGGAAATCAACTATGTCTGTTTCTGCTTTAAGAGCATAGTAGTATGTGATTGCATCAATTTATTGAATATCTATTTAAGTAAGATATAGGATGTTGTGAGGTGCATGCTAGGTTCTCTTTCCCTTTCAATTGGTATTAGAGGTACGGAGGTTCCATGGTTGTATGAGATTGCATGTGTCGGATCCATGGTGTTTAAGGTTTTGGGTATTTCTTTTTTTGTGATTTCTTAGCTTGGCAAGCTTGAGGGAATTTGTAGGAAGGAATTGGTTGATTATTAATCCTTGTTTGAGTGGAAGTCTTTTAATTGATCTTGTTTTCAGGTTACAGAAGGTATTTGAAGGATGGAGAAGATGGAGTATTATGGAGTTGACCATGTGGTTACATTTAATATGATATTGATCTGGAGCTCCCGTTTGGTAATATGTAATAACCCTCATGCATGGTGGTTATGTTCTTTCATTCTATGGTCATTTGCAGCAAAGTATTCATGTTGGGTGTTTGTTCTTAGCTCCCTAATCACATGGAGAATCTTGGATTTTCATGACTATGGTTGGATGTGCTTATGTTGGGTGCTTGGTTTTAGTCCCTCGAATTGGAAGGCACTATTATGTTAACCTCGAATGCATGTAGGTTGTGGAGTTGGTCATTGGATGATCTGAAAGCTTTTGGAACAGCCTAGCTCCTTCATATGCTTGAACATGGTGGTGGTTGTGGAGTTGGCCTACAAGTGGGCTTGAAGTTCCTAGAACTCTTATTCTTTTTGGTTGGTTGTACTTGCATGTCTTAGTTTCATGTTGGTTGGATCTGAGGGTTTTGTAGATTTTTCTTTCAAAGTCTATGGTTATGCTTATCTGTGTTATTCCATTATTCTGGTTTAAATATTTTGGTGGTTTTCATACTTGTGGGTCTTCCAGATGATAAGTGGATATGTATTTGCATGTGTTTCAGTGACATGGTGGTTTTGCAGGTTTTACATGGTTAATCAGAACTTGTGGTTTTGTAGATCTGTAGATAAACTATTTTTTAGACTATGATTCCTTGGGGTGTTTATGGATGTAAGATAGTTGCAGATTTGCATGTATGCTTCATGCATGGTGTGAAGAGGTTTGTAGCCTTCTTAATGGGGAGATGTTGGTATGTGATTAGTCACTCAACATTTCTATAGTGTTTACTTGATGGGTTCCTTGACTATGGTTACTCATGTTGTGGATTTGTTTTGGCAAATTGGGTCTAAGGTTGATCTAGTGTTTGAGTCTTGAAATCTACATGGTATCTTCTTTGTAATCTCAGTTTGTAAGTTATTAATGTGATGATGAGTTTGCATGTTGCATTGGTTTGAGATCTACTAGTTATGCAATTTTTGGTTATGTGCACCTCATTGATTATAGTGGGATGACTCAGATGTGGATTGTCTATATCCACAACATTGATTCAATGTTGATTCAAACTTTGTTAGTTGGCCTTGTCTATAGTCATTTGTGCATTGTTATGTTGCATTGGGATGAGAGGATGGATGATTAGAGTGACTAGATAGTCAGTTGTTGGGACTTGTAGCATGTTTATCACACTGTCATGGATAGCTTGGATACATGGTTGTGTGAGATTTTGGCAGTGATGGTTTTATCTGTTGCAAGTATGTGCTAATCGGTGTTGTCATTGATGTCAACATGCTTAGGTTGTCATTGGTGTCAACTATGTCTTCTAATATTACTGATTGTTGCCTAATTGAGTTGTCATGTTAAAGTGATTTAAATACCTTATAGAAGTGCTAATGATGTTGGTATAGTGCTCTTGTTGCTAAGTTTCCAAGTGCTTTTGAGAAAAATTGCTCTCCAGAGGAAACAGTGTGTTGCAGAGTATTCTAGCTTGTAGGATACTGTCTGAGTTTTTTGCTCTGCATTTCTTCTATGTTGAAGACTGGAGTGTGAGATTTGGATATGTTTTAGAGAAGTGTTTGAAGATTCTAAATCCATAATTTGGTGGTCCAAATCGCTGTACAGTAGAAGTTATGTTCACCAGCTTGAAGACTGTAATTGACAGAGTTTCTGGGTTGTGCAGAGGTGTCTGGGAGAAAGAATTTTTCTCTGCATTTCTCCACAGAGTGGTTTCAAGTGATATGGTTCTATACATATCTTTATAAGGTCCTTAACTATCTTCATTCCAAATTATTTGTGATTTGGTGCTCCATAAAGCAAGTTATTGAGTAGTAGCGCTTAGCAGTGTAGATTGTAAGTTGTCTTCAAGTGAGATTTGTTGTCTTCAAATGAAACTTGTTGTAGCTAGATTTGTTGGCTCCCATGTGATTTTATGTTGTTCATGGATGTCTCTAGATCATGTTGAAGGCTTGTGCTTGGTCCACAAGTTATTGGAAGAGTGTGCCTAAAAGATCCTAGTGTTAACACTAGTTTTGGTCAACCTGGTTGTTTACACTCTTTGCGGATGTGCTTCATGGATTGTGGAAGCGTGTTGAAGCGTGTGAAGATGTATTTAGGTCTGAAATAAACTATGAATTATTCTACCTTCATTCCTTTGCTTCATAAGATTGTTTAGGTCCTAACCTAATTTGAATTATTTATGTCTGTCGACCTTGGAGACTGTTCTAAAGGTTGTAGAATGTGTTGCTGACCTTAATGTATATTCCAAGGTTGATGATTGATATAAGTGAAAAGGATGTGTATTATAGAGTGTGTGCAAAGATGTGAAGATGAAGATGTTTGTGTTGTGAGACATCAAAGGTCATATGTATTGTACTTCATTGGAACTGAACTCATGCATGTGGTAGATGCAATCATATTAGTTCATGGCAGTGAGCCACCTTTTTTGGCAGTGAGCCCTTTTAGCAATGAGCCACCTCTCTTGGCAGTATGCCACCTCTTTGGGTAGTGAGCCCCTTTGGCAGTGAGCCTCTTTGCAATCTAGTATTGATACTACTATATATTGTGAGCTAATCCTCACCATGGTTTTTCCCTTTTAGGGTTTTCCACGTAAATCTAGTGTTCTCTTGTGCATGGTGTTGATGTGATTAAGTTTCTGTTATCTATTTTCCATGTTTAATCTTCATAACAGAATTAGATTTTAAGTGAATTGATGTGGATGTCATTATGTTTGTAAAGGCTTAAAGTTTTTGATACAACTAATTCACCCCCCCCTCTCAGTTGTCTTGTGCATTCAACATTATCTTCTTTCTTAGAGATCTTGGTTCTACTTTATTCTTTTGTGTTGTTGGTATTGCATAGGTTGATTATTAGATTGTGTTTGTAATGTCCCCTTTTAGGAAGCTCAAAATTTCTTTACCTTGCACACAATATAACTTCTTAAAGAGAACATTAGTAACCAATAATTCAATTATAATATTATAAACCTCAAAATTAGGGTTAGTAACCACATAATAATGATCAATATTAAAGCATATTAACATATATGTAATTCACATTTTCTCATTCTTATCATATGGAGATTCCATGATATACCTCGGGAGAGTCATTCTTGTGCTTGATCGTTAATCTACTCTAACCAATAACCCCATGGAGACGGTCATCATTTCGTTAGGGCACTGGTATATAAGACCCCACTGCCGTAGGCCCATGGGCTTCATGCTACACCCAACAATACTTCACCACTTGGCTCAAGGGGCTTCACGCTACACCCGACGATACTTCATCCACTTGAGAGTCACCTACCATGTAAGCCATTTTAATAATAATTAAATCTACACAACCTTAGGCCCAAGGGCTTCATGCTACACCCAACGATACTTCACCACTTGGCTCAAGGGTCTTCACGCTACACCCGGTGATACTTCACCCACTTGAGAGTCATCTAGGTGCTAGATCACTAAGTCGCCCTTCCCTAAATCACTACACGTACTCGTAGGGTGATAGATAGATTAACGGTGAGGCTATTTACTCTTGTCCAGAGTATATCATGATTAGAGCTAGCAATCATACCTCATAGGAAACTTGTCCTTACGATCTCGTGATCCCATAGGTCATGAGATAGTACCTTGATCACATTGTTCCTCTACGAGAACTTATCATTGTACCATTTCATATGATGGTTAAGTATAATACATTGATTGCCATATATCTATATCATATTTATTACTATGGCATCATACATCATTCTTTTTTAGAGGAATCAGACCTTGTCCTTCTTCCTTATAAACATTCTCATTTATTATGTTTAACATAGAGAGATCATTCATAAACTCATTGCTATGAGACATATTAACTTATGGCAAAGCAACATACCTTTGTATGATTGATTCATTGGATCTGTTGTAATATATATATATTTGTTCTTTATTAATACTTGTTGATGTAAATGCTTTTGCTGACCTATTGTTGATAAAGGCCTGCGATCTGCTATATGATGATCAATTAACTTGCTTGAGATTCGATGAGTGTATGTATTGAAGTAAATTGGAATTTGTAGATGCTAGTCGTTGATCTGTATATTTGCTAGGCTGGAGATTGCAAATATAAAATGAATTGAGATTCTTTGATGATGCTTGGATGACCAATCAATTCTCCTTATGTGTGGATTCTCTCCTTGAAGGGTCGTGATCCTTAAGGGAGTCATTTCCTTTCGTAATCAATGTTAACCTTGTCTTGATCTTAATCGGCGCTCCATTTTTGTCTTATCTACCTTAACATAATCAACGCTAGACTTAGTCGATTTAGTTTGTCTTTTATTCTTTTTGTCTTTATTGGCTGACTTGGATTATGCCACGTGGGATTAGTAATGGTTACTAAGTGTCATGTATGCTTCCCACGTTAGATCCTCATTCTCTTTGATCGGCGTTGGTAATCACCTTGGCAATGTATGATGATGCTCGAATGTGCATGTAGTTGTACTACAACTGACCCATCCTCCATCGATGATCTTTGTTAGATGTCATTAGATATATAATTGATGCACAATGGACAGGATCTGCAATGTATATTTCCATGCTTCAATATTTGCGACGAGTTGATGAGTTTGCCAACGCTATTATAAGAATTGCTCGTTAAGTCTTCAGTGATTGATCTTGACAATACAAATCAATCAATAGTGTTGCCTCAATGGTCTTCTTTGATTGATGAAGTTAGTTTTATCATTCCAATCTTTAATTGGAATGAGATAATCGATTTGATGTGGGACATGACAGTGTTAGAGCCATGGATGATCTTCATTCAAAGGATGGTTATCATTAATCCCAATATCACAGTTTCAGTGGGAGCTTTGGTAGTGGTGGGGATTTGTCACTTGGTGATGGATGTTCTTCTACAGTGCTTGTAGGTGTCATGGTAAGGCTTTTGTATTATGATTCTTATATGCTATGAAATTATTTTGACATCTTGAGTTCCATTGTCAGGGGATGGTTATCTTCATGTGATTGGAGATGGTATTGTACCATGATGGACTCTTATTTCTAAGATTGGAGTTTTGGTATGATGGTGCCCCTTGGCAAGATATGTTAATTGGAGTAGGAAGTGATCTCCTAGGAGATGTTAGATCATGACGTCATATGTGTTTCTAGATTTTTTTTAGACATGCAGTGAGAGATTTGACAGTGGTCTGGTGAAGTTCTCTTTGATTTTGAGTATTAATCATTTTCTTGAAGCTTCATGATTTTGCAGGATGCATTTGAAGTTGGTATGAATTGGTTGATAGATGCTCATGGATACTAGAGAGACTTGAGGTGAGGCTAGAGATCTTTTGTTGTGGGGATCATGTGTTGGAATGATGAAATTTCAGCAAAAAGATTGAGGAACCTTCACCTATGTATGGACATGAGTTCATGTTTGGAGCTGAGAGGATATTGTTCTTGGAGAGAGTCTATAAGGCTTGGTGTATCTCAGTGGTCATTCTCATTCCCCACTCTTAGTTCACTCAGCAGAAAATGATCTAATAGGTATTGCCCGTGTTATTTCAAATTCATTTTGTTTTATGCTTTGATTTCTCATGGATATGGATCTTGAGTTATAGTTTCTAGTTCTAGAGGGTTCATTTGATGAGTATTTGGCATGGTTATCTCCTTGGGTATATGGTTTATTTATGAGAAGTTTTGGAGGTGTTATTGGGTTGTATTCCTATTTTTGGAATGGATTTTTTGAGTTTGATCTTCCTTGGATAGAGAAGGTTACATCATTTTTTTGGTTATATGAGATATATATGTTTTGTTTGATCTAATAAGATTGAATAGTTGGGTGTTGTTAAGGCTTTTCAGTTAGGGTTTTGTGAAAGAGATCTTGCTTGGCATAGCTTAGCAGTTGGTGGTATTGGCAGAAGGACATGATATGGTTTGTAGTTTCTCTTTATGGTCTCATGTTTCTTCCTAGAGGTTCTTATTCTAGTATGATCACTAGTTTTGTGGTCATCTATTGTTGTTGTACTTTATTGTTTTTTAGCAACAGTATATGTTCTTTTAATGTATATCATTTGAGATGTGGAGGACATGGGAGAAGTGGAGGAGATCAAAGGCAAGAGAGTGAGCAGAAAACTATTTGTGGAAGTATGCTATGTTTTGCAGCAAGTTGGTTACAGTTTGCATATCATTGTGATTGTTCTTTGTATTACATGATTTGATTATAAGCCACACTTTGATTTAAGTGTTGATTGGTAGACTGTGAGTTGCTTTGGTTGGAATTGCTCATGCAGTATGATTCCTAAGATGTATGTATGTCTTTGGTAGATTGTTCTTCATTGGAGTGCAGTATCAAGGGTCTCCAAATTTTTTGTACATCAATGGTTTTGGTGTGTTTGTTATCATGGGAGATGGTAACTTTGAACAAGATAGTGGATTATACAGGGATGAGAGCTGCAGTATGGGCTGGATATGTCATGTGAAGAAGTTCTATCAATTGGTGGGTTTTTTGGGTGGATGTACATAACTAGTTGTGGTTGTTGTTCTAACTGTTATAGAGCATTCGTGCTCGATTGTGTTTTGGAGGTGTTTGGACTTTAGAGTTGTGTTTTGGTAATGGGTTTGAAGTTGACACTGTTGGGTCCCTAAATGATTGCAGTACAAAACTCTAAAACATTCCTAAATCACCTCGGCCAGGGATTGTTGTCAAGCTGATAGAAGAGGTTTATCAACACGTTAAGGGCGATTTTGGCCAACTAATAGGAGTGGGTAGACTCCTCTGCACTTCGAGCTCAACTTAAACTCTGGAGGGATATTCCAAGGGGTATACCTAAATAGGTATTAATATCAAAACCAAATGAACAACTAAAAATAACTGGACAACCAAACCCAACTCATCATCTTGGCCCCAAAAGCTGTCACTAAGTCAAAAACGACTAGCTGTCACAAAACCCCTATATAGCTGATTCAAATGTACAAATGTACATGCATAGGAAAGATGGTTTTTTCCCCTAAACCACATGTGAATGATTTGTTTGTTTTAAAAGAGTGATTGATCCCTCTCCAATATGGACCGGTGCCTATTCTATTGGGCAACAAAGTAATAGAATGCAGAGAGGAAAGAAAATATACAGCAGATGATCAATAGAACTAGCATATATTCACATATATGACTAATAGATTTTCATGTGATGGACATACTTAATAATCCAAAAGAGAACTGCAACAAATCATATGCAACAAAAGAATGGCAAATACAAAGCCTTGTATTAACTTGGATGCTCACACATCTTCAAACTTTAGTTACAATTTAATAGCAAATGTGGTAAGCGAAAACATATAACTGTGATTATACAATTGCCAAAATCATTATAGACTCTCGTGGAGACATTCCATTACATTCACATCTGTTTTACACAACCTTCCTACACTATGTTGAATACATCCTTTCACTTACATACCAGATTAACTTGATTTGATGCGAGAGAATACTCCTTAGGCACTCCAGACCAAACAATTGGTTTAGCAACCAACTCTGAAGAACATCTAAAACTTATGCATATATAGAAATTAGTTCATGTACAACTCCTGGGCGTTGGAAAACTAGTCAACAAGAAACCTATGTTGCACTAAAGTCAGGCCCATGGCAATGTCAGAAAATCTACACGTTTGGAAATCTGCCCACTCCGGCAATTCTAAAAATGACAAAAGAAGATTGCTTGCACTCTTTATGTACCAGGAACAATAAATAGGAAAGCTTCTAATCTATTTCCTGACATCTGCAACATCTGACTTATCTACTTGTCCTCCAAATGTAGGGGTGCATTGAAGAATTACACTGTTTCAACCACCTGCATGGCACTGTTCTGTAGAATTATAAATTCTAGGTACAAATCTGACTTTTAAAGCTTTTACAACACTTTAAATGTGTTGTCCAATTTTTTTATTTTGGGGCCTTTTATCTCTGACTATATACCCATTTGGATATTTGGGCATCCTCCAACCTTTATCGACCTATCTTCTTTATCACAAACTTCTTCATCCACTACATTCTTCTTTCCTATATTCGTTTTATCGGTGAATTGTCATTTTCACTTTCTTTCTGCCCTTTTTTGCCTTATCTGCAAATCCTTCCTTTCATGAACTGGGCTTGTCTCTTCCTTGTCTTCTTAATCAGCTTCCTTTTTTACCTTATTAGCAAATTTCACTTTTTCCAAACTTTCTATTTCTCTCTTTGGTCAGCAAAACTTGATTTTCATGAACCATCTTGCCTTGGCTTCATTTTCATTCTCTCCTTTCACCTTTACCTTGTCGGCCATTTTGCCTTATCGACAAACTTTTGAGTGAGTTAGGGTTCCTTCGGTTTGCCAATAAGGCTTTGCCTTTGACTTTCTTTCTTATCGGCAAATTTTCCCTTTTCAGAACTTTATCTTTGGCGCCATTTTGCCTTATCGACAAATTTCAATTTTTTCAAATTTTATCTTGGCGCCTCTTTCTTATTTTCTTGCATTATTAGCAAAATGTCGCTTTAGCGAAGCACATTGCCTTTTGTGAGGCCTACCTTTTCATTCCCTTATATTTGACTACTTTATTTTATAGTTGGTGATACTTACTAGACTTGTGGGACTGTTGATCCCAAATTTCAAGACTATTAGACCTTATGTTTTATGTGGATTTATTATGTTTAGCATGTTTATGATGTGGTTACACCTTGATATTGATTCACTGATGATGTTAGACATATGATTTACATTATGATGCTATTGGGATACTATTTATGTGATTTTAGTTAGAAATTTATTAGGAGACCTTATCTTTTGATGGATGCTTGAAATGCAAAATTTAATGTTTTGATTATGACAAGATTTCTTGATATTTATATGATCTTGTGATGATGTGAGTGTATGTTTAAATTTGCTTCGGCTATTATATACATGTGGAATTAACATTTCATTTGAGTGTGCAAGTGTTTCTAACGAAGCCACGGAAATTCAAAGATCATCTCACACACTGTGTTGTTTTCCCTTGTGAAGCCGATTTAGTTCCAAGAGGAACCAAGATCAACTATGTTTGCGTGATGAATTTTTGTAATATTGTTGCATGGTGTTAGTTGGGTTAGGTCTACCCTTCTTTTATTTGATTTCTAATTGGTGTTGTAAGTTGTAGTGTCATTTGAATTTCATTTTGAGTTATAATTTTTGTGACCCCTTTTATGTGTTTTTACTCAACCTTTGGTGCTCAAAATGGGTTAAATTTGACCCTGGGTTGTACCCCTAGGGTCTAGGGGTCATTTGGGCTTGTGTAACCTTAGGTAAACTCCCATTTGGTCACTTTAACTTCACCGTGAAGTAAAGTGGCGAAAATGGAAGCTTGGGAGGGGGAGGATGAGTGGGTCAAACACTCAACCTCTTCCTTTCCTCTTCCCTAGGTTGGGGGTGTATTCAAGACCCCTTAATTGTGGAGGACTCAAATCCAAGCCTCTCCCACAATTGGTGAGGGTACCTTCAGTTTGAGTGGGCCTTCTTAGGAGGAGATGATTGGGGCACATGTGGCACCCACTCCTTCTTTGGCTCCACCTTTCTCTTCCACTTAATTTAAAGAGGACAAGTGGATTGGAGAGAGACTTGGTGGATGGGTGAATGACATGTGTCACCACCCCATTGCAAAAGTCTTGCTAGTAGTTGGGAGGAGTGAGGAGGTGACATGTGTCACCTCCCCATTCCTCAAGGCTCATGAGAAGAGCCTATTTTTAATTCCTTTTGAGGGGAGGGAGGGGGTTGTTGAATTTTTGGCAATTTTTTATTTTAACTATTTTGGAGAAAAAGTTAGCGGGAAATTGGTGGCTCAACTTGGAGGAGTTAGAGGAGAACTTCTCAACTATCTTCCATTTGGGCTTTATAAGGTAGGATTTAAGGCAAATGTCTTTCCTTATGCATTTTCTTTACTTGCATGTTGTGTGTGTGTGTGAGTTCATTTTGTTGAGTTTAATTTGTGTTGTGGGAAAATTGGGTATGGGAGTTGTGAGAGCCTCTCCTACTTGGGAGAAGATGCTCAACATGTGTGGGGTGGGGGAGGAGTAAACTTCCTCGGGCTCACATCCTTAGTTTCATGGAGTTTTAGCCTTGAGGGCAAAATTGTGAATTTGAGTAATATGTGTATAAGAGAAAATTGTGAAATCATGTTTATATGTGTGGGCTTGAGGCCTTGAGAGAATTATGTTTTGGGAAGTTTATGGAGTGGCACTCTTGAGTTGAGTGATGTCCACTCCCCTGCCCCATTAAACTCATCTTGAGTGAGTTTTTGTCATATGGAAACCATGGGAGTATTCTTGTTTTGTGTTGTATGAAGTTGTTGTTAAGTGGTGTGTGCTTACCTTGTGTGAGGATGACCTCCTAGCTCGGGGTGACTCATGAGTGAGCCAATGGAAAGGAGGAGAGCAGTTTGAGTGGCTTCTTTTCCCTTCTATGTGTTTATGCAGGTTATTTGGAGCTATGGTTGTGGAGGAAAATATTATTGTCCGTAAGAGTTGTTATTTTTGTGCTCTTGAGAGAGCATGGCCATGAGAGGCCTTATGTATCATTTTCTTTTAGATTTCAAAAGAGGAGAACTTTGTTCTCTCTCTCAAGTTGTAAGAGTTATGTTTTTATTTGTGTTGTATAAACTATTTACCTTTGGAGAATAGAAGATTTAAATTGTTGATTTTATTAATATTTTTCTTCCATAGTTTTAAAATTATTTTTATAATGGGGTTTTGAGATAAATATTGAATGGGTAATTTTTATATATTATGGGAATGTTGTATTTATTTGTAATGGTATGGTAATATATGGAATAGTTTATGACTAGAGGAAATTTATAGTTTATTAATTTTAATTTGATTATTGAAGAGGGATTTTTATTGTTTTATTTAATGATTACACCAATTTAATTATTGAGATGTATTTATTTTAAACAATTGGGTTAAACATTTGCTTTCAAACCAAATCCGACAGGGTTAATATAAAACTAGTTTTTTATTAATTTTATTATTTCTTTTTAATTATTTTAGAGCGAATTAAATTAGCCATTTTTTAATCCCAATTGGAAGCCTAGTAAACTATCTAAATGAAGTTAGTATAACATACTTCCGTGATCTGGTCTACCAAGAAATTAGGAATAATGTAAAGGATGCAGTGATAACTCTGATTGATAGAGAACGTGAAGAAAAACAAATTGATCGAGCTTTGTTGAAAAATATTCTGGGCATCTTTGTAGAGATTTCATTAATGAGTTTTGGGATTTATAATTAATCTAATCAATTGTTCTACCAATTTAACTAGTGTAATGTAGGTAATTTAAAACCAACCCAATAAACTTTTGATCAAATTTAGTTTTATTATAATAAACCCTAATCACGCCCATGAGGCGTTATGCTACCAGATTTTTTCCAGAATTTAGAGTTTAGCTAGGTTAGTAAAATTTAACTTTACTTATGATTAAATTATTATTTTTGCCGGTTATCAACATTAGGTTTTGGTATTAAATTATATTTTCTCATGCACTAGAATTTGGCTTTTGATTTTGACTTATGTCAAAATCCTATCATTCACTTAGGTTGACCTAGGGTTTCGATCGTTGATCTTAACCCTATTGGCGACGTTAACCGCGTCGCATCGACCCCCTAGTTGACCTTCATTGCGAAATGGTATGCACAAGTGAACGCATTACCCTGCCTTCAACTGTCATGTTTACGCCTTATGCGTAACACCATCGAGCATGCTTACGCGTGCGAGGGGGTTTCTAGGGAAGCGTGGTAAAAATTTGATATTTCGTGTCATGACCACATGACAAATGTGGACATGACACGTGTGATGCGTGTCGTGACCGCATGGAAAATGTGGGCATGACACCTTTTCACTATCGTTTCCAACTATCACCCCTTATGGGGGAATCTTCATGTTTTTGAACCAAGCCCACTATTCCTTTGTCGACAAATCTCACTATCGGCAAACTTTTAAAAATTGAACTTTTAAAAAATTCAAGTTTTCACCAATTCTCTGACAATAGCCTTTCCTTTGCCTTAGCCACTTTCACTCTTTTATTTGCTTTTAGTCAACGAATATGGACATTCACGAACTTCTTCTTTCTTTCTCTTTCTCCGTCCATTTCCTTCTATCTCTTCCGCTTCATCGGCCCTTTCCCTATCAACGAACTATGTTGGTGGCGAGCCAAACTTTTTCTTTACCCTTGCTTTTGCGCATCCTTCTCCCTGTTCCCTGCAGTCGACGAATCTGTCGTCAAAAAAGCCATCCGTCGACGAATTTGGAGGTTCGCAAACCTCCAATTTCGCCAACAAAAGACTTCGCCCCTTTTCCTTTTCTTCCTGCCTTGGAAAATTTTATCGCCCGCCCAGTCGCTTTATCAACAAATCAAAGAAATCGCAAACTTGTGAACTAGTTCGCTAGTTCATGATTTTGCCGAATTGTCGATAAAGCCTCCAAATGAGCCATTTTTTTCACAAGGAAGAAAACAGAGGCAAGGCGAAATATTTTACTTAGAATATTTTGGAATAAAACCCTTAAAAAATTGTCTCAGATCGGATATAAATGAGGGGTTTTGATTACGACGACAAAACTGGGAAATATGATGGATTTTTGGGGTAAAATAAGGCATTTTGAGAGCTGGTTTTTGTGGGCACCAACACACTTTGGTGAATGTTGCAAATGCACTGGCAAAGCTAGTGAGCACAGAGAAGTTCAGATGGTTTTCGAGTTCCATGGACCTTGAGGCCTGATCAGCTAGCTGTTATAGACTTTTGACAGGTCTTCGACAAGTGGGAGAATGTTGGGATTAACGTGTCTCAACCTTAGAATCCTTTCTAGAGTTTCCTATTTTTTAGGAGGTGAAAAAGTAGTTTTATTTTTTGCTATTTCGAAAATGGTGTTTTTTTATCCATTCTGAAAAAAGTTGTTTTGTGTTTTTTGCTTTTTGTTTTTTCTCAAAAAGTTGTTTTTTGCTTTTTGTTGAGAAACACAAGGAGTGCCACCTCGGTTGACCTTGGGTCTTGTTTAGCAAGTTTCTATTGCAAGAAGTTACTATTTATGGAAAATCTTATCCTTATATCTTTGGAGCGCCCATAAAGAAGATATACTTTGTTTTTTGAAAATTTGAGTTTGAAAAGATTTTCGATTTGGAAAAGATTTTCAAGTTGGAAAATATTCTTTTTTGGGAAGTGGACGCCTAGGAAAGAAAGCATAAGCTTTTCTGGCTTTAAAACATATTTAAAAGTGAATGTTTTGTATGCTTTTGCAGAGGAGTTGGTGAAGAAAGCTAAGCTAGCTTTTTGAGGGTGCTTTGCTTTTGCAACTCTTGCATTATGCTCTATTCAGAGTGTCTGAAGAGGTTGTTTTCTATTTTGGGTTATGCAATCCGTTTTCCCGTAAAGAAGCAAGATGTAAATCTCCATGTTAAGGCTTTGAGCCTGCAAGTGTATTGTAACATTGTTGTTGCAGATTAATACATTGGTTCGATGCTTTGGAGTGTGGGGTTTTTTACCTGAAAGGGTTTTCCCCGCGTATATTGGTGTTTCTTCTTTTCTATCTATTTTCTTCTTCTTTCATGATCTTAAAGTGTTAATTTACATGTCATTATGCTGCTGAAATTTTCTTAGATCTGTAAGCTACATTATATTTCCTCTAAGGGTTAATGTGATGCGAAATCAACTATGTTTGTTTCCACTTTAAGGGCATAGTAGTATGTGATTGCATCAAGTTATCGAATATATGTTTAAGTAAGATATAAGATGTTGTGAGGTGCATGTTGGGTTCTCTTTCCCTTTCAATTTTACATTCAAGCTGAATAAATTTTAAATGTGTATTTTTAGGGTTTGCCTAATGTAAAACACTGATATGCTCTTTCAACACAAGACAAGGGATTTTATGTTTTTTTTATTAAGAATAATTCTTAAGACTAGACACTTGTGTTATTCAACTACAGACAAAGTCTAAACAATGCAAGTACAACATAAGGATTAAATAGACTAAAACACATACACAAGACATTATAAGTTAAACATGACAATTACATTCAAAAGTTACAGCTATCAACCTAACACTTACTGCAATACAAAGCTTTTGATAATTATTAAGTTTTAACTTATAAAAGCACAATAACACAAGGCGAAAATACTTCAATGATAATTTAGAAGCCAAATAGGCATACAAAATTCTATTGAATGATGATTTCCATATTTAACAGCAACACTGTATCAACAACTTCAACAATATGTGGGCATGAGAATTGCCATTAAAAATTTAGTGTAAAATAACAATTATTTATATTGTTTACATAGCATTAAATGAAAATAAATTAAGGAAATTATCTATTACTTCTACCCTGAATAGCTTGATTGCATGAATACAAACTTTATTACAACTTAATCCTATACACTAATTCTAATTCTAAAACATCTCACTACTAAGGATTAAAATTATTACAATTTATCATTTAAAAGTCACATATCTTGTATGGCAAGAGATAAAAAATAGACTTCTAAAATATACTATCTAAAACTAGTGACTCCTCAAAACACTTTTCGTGCTAAATATAGAGACCGCTAAAAATAGGTTAGGCTATAAATAGCTCCAACTAAAAATAGCAAATCCCAAAATATGTTATTTTCTATGAAAAATGTGATTGTTAAAATAACATGAGCTAAAGTAAGACTTCTAAATAGACAACTTTGGATGATTATGGTGAAACTTTCCCCCTTTTTGAACATGGCGAATATTTTGAAAACTCTTTAAAACTTTTAGTCATGATATGTCAGACACTACTTTTTTATTTTTACTATGGTCATCACCAAAAGTGTGCTTTTTCCCATGAAAAAAATAAGCAAATAAAGTTCAAAACACTTTATTAAAGAACTAAACAAAAACAATTTATTTTAGTAGTAAAAGAGACATAAATGAAAAAAAAGTGCTTTAAAGTTCTTTGAAAAAGAGTTAAAAAGTTAAAAGAATCTTTTAAAAATAAAAACTCATATTTCAGTGAGTTCTTATGGGAAGAGTGCAAATAGAAATTCACTTTATTGTAATGGCATTCATTATTTTGTAATGATTAGGTGTGATGGTTAGAAGCTACCCTTTGGATTATTATTTAAACATATATAGGGAGAAAGCCCATCAGTCTTAAAAGACAATGGTTTGATAAGTAAGCTATGAAACTAGATTTTATGTACCTTCTTACACAAACTACCAAGAAACGAAGTATCATAAATACACTCAGGAATAATGGCATGCAAACCAGGGATATCAAAATAAACACCGAAATAAAAGTTCAAATCCCAAGGGACATTAAATCCAACATCATTAAAAAGCATAAATAACAGCATCCACATTAACAAGTAGTTGTGGACAAAAGAGGGTGATCATCATGCTTTGGCCCTCCTCGTTCATCTTGAGGAGAATCATGAATGGGATTCCATGCAAAGCTGACGTAATTTCCTTACACTTCATCCACGGGCTTAACCTATTGTGCCTCTATAGGATGCTTGTGATAAGAAATAGCCAAGGCCAACCATGAGAATGTGTCATTACCAAGCATGTGTTGCCATGGAAAATTGGATCTTGTGGAGTTCTCCACCTAGACCAGTTCTTGGATTGTGTTTTGGCACAAGATAAGAGACAATGTTTCCTAATACGATATGAAAAACGAATTGAGGCATTGCCAGCAAACCGATTAGTAGTCACTGAGTAGTGCTGGACAAATAGAGGTCGACGGTTCAAATCCTAAGCCCTCAGAGAGCTCCCTCACTCCGTTTGTCTAAAAAGAGCAGATTTATAGTGGTTGCTAACTAAAATTAAAACCTAGTAAGCTGAGACACTGATGGATGAAGCAATGAAGGTGTTGGACTACTTGAGTCGAACACCTAGACCTGAGTGGAGATAATTAAAGATTGTAACTGATTTCTTTATAGAACCAATTTAAAAAAAAAAACGAATTGTGTTTTGGCACATAATAGACCATGTTTTATCATACAATATGAAAAACTCCATAACATAGGCAACAAAATCCTATCATTTAATTCAGCATACTACTCTTCCTATAAAATATTTTGGCAAAACTTCTCTTTTCCTATGTACTTTTTATATTTTTTTGTTTTTCAAATAATGCTTAATTATCTAAAAGCAAAACAATATTCATGAACACACATCACGGATGATTATCTACAGGACATGCATTGAGGGTTATGCTAGAGAGAAAAAATTTCTGCAGCTTATCGACTTGAGACCTATAATTTGACGTGTTACTGAATAGGTCGAAAATTCTTACAACCTAATTTATATGCCACTTAACATACCTCGCTATTTGTTTGCATCCATGAGCTAGGAAATGACGGATATCTAATAGGAACTTGGGTAAGAGAATAATTTGGCAATTACTGAGGAGTCTTATAATTTTAGCTTGAAAACCCCGAATTCCAATATGCATTTGAAGCTGTGATACGGAACATAAAAGAAATCATTTGTACCAGCAACTGGCTGTCAAAACACAAATAAATACAATGAATGGTTAAGGGAATGCTAACATAAAGTCTCTATTCAATAAGCAAGAGCGTTTCACAAGGAGAAAACAGTCCAAGGCATTGTGCTATTGCAGATAAATAAGGCTCGATGAACATGAGAATAGGAACCAAATTCGTGCATCACCAAAGATCTCAGTCAGAGCAAACATATGTAAACCTGAATAACTCTTGAAGCTGCAGGTTGGACACCCAGCATAGAAACCCAATCTTGAGTGAAATAAATCAACAAAACCAATCACACAATAAATCAACAAAACCCAAAGTGACTTGTCTCCTTCAAGTTTACCTATAACCGTCCCATAGTGAACATGATCTCCACCACAATGGATGAATCCAAAATCCAATTCTCAAACCTGAAATCCGTACTTGATCATCTACAATCAAATTTTGTAATATAACATCATTTCAACTTTTCTTTAATTACAAAATGTTGCAGAATCAAATTGGTGCCTTACAGTGGCTGTCTAGTTTTTACATTTACACCAAAAAATGTCTGCGTATGAAACAATAAATTTTTCAACTTGCAAGTTTTGTTGAGATACTTCATGAACAGAGTGTACCCTATTCCAATAATTTTTCTTGCTAAACAAATTAAGAGAGTTGTAATGACTAGTTAAATCTGCACTCCGTGGGGATGCCATTCAGGGGTAACGTTTATTACAATAACCTTTGAAATCTTATGTAAATTCTGCATATCCTTCGCATCCTCCATAGCTTAGATTGAGTAAATTGCAGATGTTTTTGTTTTATTGTGGCAGTAAATAATTATTTATGTTGAAAATTACACAAGGATCATAAGATAAGCTCTTAAATTGCCATTGACATGACTTCACAGTTATGTACAAAAAACTTTGAGTTAGAAAAAAACTTAAGGTCTTGGTTGTTCTGTATAATTAAATATAGAGAATATTGTTTACATGATGTAACCATTGGATCAAATTAATTCAAACATTCTGAATATATCTTTCATTATGACAACCAGAGCTGCACATCTTAATTGGTCAATTGACTAAGATAATGGAGAATTGACAAGCTTAAAAGGGGCAACCAAACCTACCTAAGCTTTTCAAACAATCCAAACTAAATTATCATGGTGCTCAAATAGATGCTCTACATTGATACTCTTTCACAAGCGAACAAAGTCAATTGTCATTGCATTACATTTAAAGCCAAGTAGTGTTACATACCTTCCAAATAAAGATAAATTGGTTAAACCTCCTTGTAATAAAAATAACGCTAATAGAAATAGATTGTATATCTGTGGTGCTGTCTCTTTAGGTTACATGATGTGGGACTGTTAGATACATCTGAAGGTACTCAAAAATGTTTGTATCTCCTAATAAAGTAGAATGGTAAGATACAATGTGTCATGGCATCTGTTCAGAATCATATACCCGCACTAAACATCAACAATAAAATTTTACACTTAGAATGACATTTCAGATATGTCACCAGTTTAAACTTTAATTGAATATCTACAAAATGTCTACATCCATGTCATAAGCCTGTAACACATTACAACAGTAAAACAACAATCTTTGTGACAAGGGAAAAGGTGGTTTACCACATATTCATTCTCACCATTGAAAATTGTTGCATATAATGTTGACACTGATATTCTCGGCATAAAATGATAATAAGGTGCTCTCTAAGAATATCACAAACATTTAGACATGTCTTGGTTTTTGGTTGTGGCGTGGGGGGGAAGGGGGAGAGGGGGAGGGGTTTACCATGAAGAAAACTAGGTTTATTTACCATATGTTACATGTTATACTCTGCTTAGCATCAGTGTATTAAGCCCTGAACTTAGAGACCCATTTTATCAGATCTTTGGGATTTACCAGCTTGGGTCGACTTATGTCCATGGTGGAAACAAACCAGCTTGGGAAGATGGAACATTGTGGTGTCCATCACGGCCATCCAATGCACTTGAAAATTCGCCTTGAGATGCACTAGACAAATTTGGTGCATGCAAACAAGTTGGAATTTGAATATGAGATTGAGAAGATACAAATCCCATGGAAGCAGATGCATTTGTCTCCAAGAATTGTTTAAAAAAATCATGAGCGTGAGGAATTTGGTCTACATCATCTCTCGATAAGTTCTCTGGCAATTCTTGCACAGGCAAGTCTGAAGTGTGCTGGGATGGTGTAGGAGACTCGACCTGCCTTGTCAAACCTGCAACCCTGCTTTGGTAGTTTGAACCAGGTGATTTTTCAACTCTAAAATGTGAGGACTGGCTAGAGAATGACATTGGTAACAGTCGCTGTTCATTATATGGCTGACTTGCCAAGTTCTCAACATCATTGTTGAATCTGCTTCTTTTTAAAGGTGGTCCAAACTCAGGACTAGCTGACCCTGCAATTCCTTCACCAACCATATATGAATAGGAGGAAGCTTGATGTTGCTCTTCCTCTCTATGATGAATAACATCTACATCTTGATGCTTTTGAGTAATATCAACCAGAGGCATGGTAATGTTTCCATCTTTTGTTTGGATCTCTTCCAGTGTGCCACTCTTTCCTTGACCATCTGAATCAGGAAAAGCATTATCTATACCTTCATCAGGTTCTTCAGAGCGAGGGGAGAGTTCAGGGGAAGAGGATGTTTGATGTTTGGCTCTCTCCTGTTCTTCAATGATCTTCTGTAAATATTTACCCTGAGCCTCAATTCGTAATTGTAAATGTCTTTGTACCTGCCAAAGAATGTTCACAATAAAGTAAGATACCTAGCCATTTGATTAGAGTCTCATATAGCAGCAATCATGCAACTAGTAACTTGTAAAATATAACTTCCACAAAATAGGCACATGGTGTTCATCTTGCTGATCCAAGTGAGTTAAAATGTTCTCTTTCAATCCCTCCAACCCAACCTACATTTGAATTGTTGTCAGGCTTTCGTTACAAAAGCCAAAGCATACAACCTCTATTAATAATATTCTTGTTTTATACTTTCTTCACTTATTCTTAATATAGGAATAGATTATCTCTATATGACAAACTCAATAGGTGACTTACCGACCATATTCCTAATGGTATTAGGACAGCTGTTTAAAATGTCTTCCTCGCCTCCTTGGCTTTCATTTTCAATCCTTTACTTCTGCAATGCATAAATTGTTAGGACCAACGGAATTGGTGTGATGGGATTTAAATCCACTAGATAGCTGGCATAGGCTTATACATGTGGCCAAATGTATACTATTTTGTAAGAAAACTTTACAAATAGTAAAGTTTCAGTGTCGAAGTATTTGTCTAATTGCAATGTAAGATCTCATTTTTCAAGATTCTATTAATCATTTCTATTTATGGCTTATTACAAGATGATTTATCATTACTAGAATTTATCTGGTAAGCCTTATATTGGAAAATATGCTTAATGGGACTTCTTTTGAATTTAGGGTCTTTGTCACTTGAAATATTCTTTAGTGGTATCGTTGCTTGAAAATATTTGAAGTATAGGTACCAGTTTTGAAGCCTTTTGAGTTGTATAAAATGGAATAAATATAGCCAATGTTAATATATCCACTATTACCATAATTTGATCATTATTGATCCGTAATTACCAAAATCAGTTAGAAACCAGGAATCAAACATATAAACTAGTCTTCTGCTTGGAGATCCAATGACAATAACAATTGGGAGGAATTAAAGAGCTGTTATCAAAGAAATGAAGTTCTGAAATGTAAAGATGCAGCACAAACACAAAGATTTATCCTGGGAAAAACCGGTGGGAGTTGAAAAACCTAGTTGGTAGAGGCAATTGCTCTCTCCCGGAGTGTATTTCTTGAAATAGACAACTACAAGTACGAAGTGTGTTACAACCTCTATGAAGCCTATTACTACTTCAACTTTCTAAAAGATACAACAATTCAATTATCCTCCTCCAATGGTCAACACCATGCTCTCCACCTCTATATAGTTGTTGGAACCTTTCCCTCATGCTTTAGAAAGTTTCAAATGGAATTAGATGGGGAAGTGTTGGTTGTTCGTTTCAAATTCCTTTGTTTTTACCGTCACATTTCCATAGGTGGTGGTTACAAAACCACCGCAGCGATTCCAAAACCACCTCTTTGGGGAACTAGCAGTTTTGAAACTGTCCCCTATACAAAACCGACAATTTCCCTTGTCCAAAACCAGCAATTTCGTAAAACTGGATTTTGTGGGTGGTTTCTTCACCCGAAAATTTTGCTAAAGTGTTTTCCTTTGAGGATGAACTTTGCTCCTAGATCCAATATGGATCAATTGTACAGCTTGGAAAGCCAAGGTCAAAACTCATCTTGAGTTTGAAGGCTTATGCCCAATCATCAACAACCCCATCACCAAACATGCCACTGACACTGACTAATAGTGGAAATTCAATAAGGCTGATTAGAAAGGCAAGTTGATTATTACGTCTGGCACATCAGATGAGGTCCATCCTCATATCTGAGATTCTACAAGTGCTAAGGATGCATGAGACAAGTGGCAAACCATGTACAAGTCAATTGTACAACTCAAAGATAAAAAGTGGTGAAAATTCTGAATCCTTCCTCAGACAAGTTGCTAAGTTTCAGGCCTCACTGCAAGTGATAGACAAAAAGGCAACAGATGATTCTCTTGTATCCATTGTCTTGAGAACGCTTCCCTTTACATACAAATTCATTGTGATATCCTTGAACGTGTTCAATTAGAAACCTGCATTTGAACAACTTGTGAATAAGCTTCAATGGGAAGAGTCCTTTCACGAAGAACACAATGAGGGCGATCATGTCTTGCTCACAAGCCATAAGGTGCAAAGGAGGCTTCACAATGGAAGAAGAATAACAAAGACAAAGTCTCTCCAGTTGAAGAGTATGTCTATCTGGCCCAAACTAATGAGGAGATCCCTCATCCAAGTTCAATACGGTATATAGACTCACGTGCTACAAGGCAATTGGACAAAAGGATTGGTTTGTCACTCTGAACCATACCACTTGTTGATGTGGTTTTTGTGACAACAGCAACATTTAGAATAAAACACTGGGTATTCTATCCTCTCTTGAGAAAAAGCCTCTCGGGTGCTAAACTACGTGATCACACAAGAGCGCTCCAAGGTTCCTTTTTGGTTAGGTCTTGACTAGCACAGGATAAACTCAGTGGAATGATGTGATTCACTGGTAATCACAAAGGGACTTACGCAGTTGTTCTTAGTGTTTTCTTCACAAGGGGAAGGGAGGACTTGGATTCTACTGCTTCTTCCAACGGAGAGACTGAGATTTCACTGTTTCTTCCAAGGAAAGCCCTGAATTTCACTGTCTCTTCTAAGGAAGACAGGCGTATGCTCTTAGTTCTACTTCTGAATAGAGAATGATTTCTCAGTGAGGCTCCTTACAGACTATTCCTAACGAAGATCTAAACAAATTGCAAAAGAGAGAAAGGGCTGAGGAATCTAACTGATGCAAAAGATTATTGTTGATCCATGGAAACTGGAACCACGCTCTGCTTCGTCATGAGGCAACAACTAGGAAGAGATGGTGCAATCTTCTGAGGTTCTAATGGTGATTTTCAGATTGCTCAATCATAGAACATGGGAAAGAGATATGTAAGAACAACCTAAGTTAAGTCTTGAAATGAGTTCAGGCCAACCATGCACTGTGATATGCAAGCCACAGATCACAAATGGTATGAACTAGAAGTTTCAATCATGCATCAACAATAATGTTTTCCATCATTCTAACTAACGAAATGCTGAAAGATAATAGAAATGAAATAATTTTAGAACTTGGAGCTTAAGATTTGCTTCAAAGAAAACAGAAAACCATGTCATAATCCAAGGAACACCACGAACACCAATCCACAATGTTCATATATTGATTTGGAAAATGCCTTTACAACAATCTTGCTGGTCCTTCAAAGTTTCTTACTCCAGAAATGGAGTGCTACAGGAATGAACAACTAACTAGTTCTCTGCTCTGATGGAAGATGAAAGACAAGAGAATGGAAAAATGGAAGAGGGGGAAGAGAGAGAGATGAAATGAGGCGTCCAAGCCTTTATATAGGTAGCCAAAAGTACAAAATGGGTGGGCAAGGGGCGGGAAATCAGATTTCCTTGAAATCCACACCCAGACAGGTCAAAGGAAACCCTAGGAAGGAGGTAGGTAAGACTGCCACCCTTCTGACGAATGAGAAAGCGCCCCCTGTCTTGGGCACCCATGCTGACTAGGACTTCCTGAAAGGCAAATTCTAGTCCTCTAACACTTCTTCATGTTCCTTGGTCTCAACTTCCACGAATCTGGTCAGACAACTTCCAATTCCTCCATGGGAACGCCAGGCATGTTTTCCAATTTGTATTCCATGACTGACAAGGTGGTGGTGCAAGCAGCAAGGACATTCTCCCAATCTGTTGTCAGCTCCTGGATACTGTTCATGAATATCAAGAACGTGGATGCATCCTCAAAATGTGACCCCTGGGTAGGATAAGCAACCCTGGAGTATATGCTCTGCATCTTACTTCTCAAATCCTCCATATCTATGACTCCATCTTGCCCTATCTCCTGATCGAACCTTGCCTCCATGGAGACGAGGATTTTGTCCTGGATTTCTCTCAACATCATGTGGGCCTGGGTAGTGTCACCCTTGATTTTCTCAAGGTTGTCCCTCTTCATGATCAAGGCGGAGTACCAACTGAGGAAATCGTAGGCCTGATTTGCTTGTGTTACTTTGTCCCTCACCAAGTCTTGTTTTGGAGTGTTCATTAATGCCTTCAGTCTTGGGATGGTCTCCTCCCGGACAACAGTGAATTCTTGACACACCTCCAGAATTGTCTGAATCCTGTCTATAAGGGCGACAACCCTCCCATACACCTGGACTAGATCCTCTATGAATTTGTGGGCTCTTTCCGAGACATTCTCTATCCACTCCTTCGCTGCATGACTGGCCGATCTCATCACTTCCAATTCTGCCAGTGAATCCCTGGAAATGCTCGCAAGTTGGGTAGTTGTTCCTTGGGCTAACTGCAGTGGGCCCATGAGGTGCTGGATATATCATTTCAATTCCTCGTTCTCTTTCTTCAGCTGATTCTTCTTCTCTTCTTCCTTCCTTAATCTTTCCTTGATGGCCACTACTGAATCCTCCAGCTCCTCCACTTCCTGCCTCTTCATAGTTGGTCCTAAATCGACCGTCACTATGTCATACTCCTCAGGATTAATTTCGTCTTTCGCCTTGTCCATCCTTGGAACTGCAATCTCTACCTGTCGAGACCCGGATTCTCCTCTGGTGATCCTTGAATACTTCTTTGCCTTTTTCTTCTCTACAGGCTTGCCTATCCTGGTCAGGAGGTCCTCCAGCTTGGCGGATGGATTATAATCCATGACGGACTTCTTCAATTTGTCCTGCAGCCATTCGGGTCTTGTGGATGGAATGCTATCCTCGTGAGGCTCACGTCGTTCTTGACTTCCTTGTTGTACGGGTATTTCACCGAAATTGAATTCCTCATCTAGGAATTCCAGGTTTGGGTCATGAAGTATGCCGTCGATTTGGACTGCCTCTAGATTTTGCGAGGAATGAATAGGAGTTCCCATAACCCGAGTGGAAGTCTCCTGTTGAGTGGATTCCATGGACTCACTATCACGCCATTCTATTCATCCGGAATCACCTCTTCCTCTTGGTGGCTCCTATCCGGCTCCCTTGGGATTGATTCCTCCTCGGGCTCTCTTTCCTTAGCAGCCGATTGCACATTGTCCTTTGGAAATAGATCGACCTCGTGGATGGAAGATGTGCTAGCTGAGTGCGGTCTACTAGTATTCTGTTCTTCCTGCACGGGCTTCCTGGTGGATTCCTTTAGAGCCTTAACCCTCTTTGCCGATGGATCATCAGATGACCTATTCCTTGCCTCATGCCTCCTTGTTCCCGGATCCTTCGCAAGCGATCCTTCTATCATTTCCTCGTCAGAAGAATGCGATTCCAAGTCTCCCATTAAGTCATACGTTGGGCAGATGCCCTTTTTTTGCAACCTCTCAGTCTCTTGGTTTATCCATCTCTTAGTTCCTGTCAATATTGGCACCATCAATTCATCCAGGTGAGTCACTTCTGGTTCAGACCAATTGAGCGCCGGAAGAGGTTTATCTTTTTCATGTTCAAAGAAAGGTTGAACCTGCCTTCCATCCTCCTGGACCTGATCCAGAACGGAGAAAACACTGGTCGCCCTGATCACATCCAAGGATAGCCGGAAGCACATCCTCCTTCGTATCTCAAAATCATCCTCAGCATTCGCCCAATGATCCTCCAGGTCTATCTTGTGCCTATGCTTCCTTCCACAAGCTGCACGGGTGATGTTGAATGGATCGAAGTTTGCTCTCGAACTATGAGTCACCAGGCTGTAAAACTGCAATTCCTCGTTGGACCTTTCCACAGCTTGGAGGGATGGACACACCTCAATGGCATCTCCAATCTGGATTGGGAAAGATATTCCGGCCTTCTTTTTCTTCTTCTGGACTTTGTCGTAGGCTGAAAGTTACCTCGTCAACTCTAGCAAGATCATCTTATCCGAAGGATACCTTGGAAGTCTGTATGGAAAAGTGGAGAATCCCTATATTCGGATGTAAGTAAACTTTGGAAATTGGGTGAACCAGGAACTGTACTTCTTGACCAACTACATGGCCTCTGGCGACAATCTCCTATGAGTGCCTCCTTGAAGCATTCTTGTAATGTGCATGGAGAATGCGTCGTTGTACCTTCTGAAATGTGCTATATTTTGGAGGTGTAGCTGCAGATGACAATCATAGACCCTGACTTGTCCTCTTTCATTTCCAACATGTCCCTTCCACGCCAATCCTCTATATCTATAATTCCTTGCCAACATGTAGATGACATAGGAACTCATGTAGAATGTCTTTGATTCCTTGAGATTCCTGAACGGCTCGTCAATGTTATCGCTGATGAGTTGGGCCCAATCAATCATTTTTACTCCGGAGGTTCTCTCTCCCACGAAGTAGAACATCCAAGGCTCGAAAGTGGAGGACCGAGGAGATCCCATGACCCTATTCAGCAGGACAACAAGATCTCCGTACATTTGTTTGAAGTCTAATTTGAGGAGTCCTTTGGGCAGCTTGAAGTGATGGGGCCTCCTCTTCTCCATCCATGAGTAGTTGATAACTCCCAGGCAAGTTCCAGGATCAGCTTGAAATATATCGAGTGCCTCCTCATTGCTTTTGTAGACGATGGGATCATAGGTCGGGATGTTAAGGCTTCAGCAATCCTTTCCTTGGAAAAGTAGGCTATCACCTTGTCATCGGGGCCAATAATCCTTCGGCGCTCAAAATCATAATGCATGAAACATTCCACGATCAACTCGGAACAAGGTATGGTAGGCGGGAAGCATGCGGTTGGCACAATCCCACTTCAGACCAGCTTCATCACGAGCTTTGATGGAGGGTGTCCTGTTCCGTATATCCGCTTCTTGATCTCTTCCATGCTAGCAGGACTGATGTTCATGTCACCAACATTCTTTCATTTTGAGACGATCCTGGATTCTGGAAGTGTTCCCTTGAGGACGTCCCGCATTTGAGCTTGTCGTGAGGAACCGGCCTTGGCACTTGCCATGCACCTGTGAGAACAAGGAAAAAACAAAGGGTAAGATCAAAAGGTAAGAGCAAGGATAGGCAAAGAGGATTTATTCCCAAAATGAGAAATAAATTCAGTCAACTTATGCATGTGGGACTAAATTTGTGAATCCTAATGCACCTTTAGAAGTTTTGAAAAGAATAATTAATAATCCAAGAGTACCTCAAATGACCTCTTCAACAACAACAAACCCTTATCTGCGCGAATCTGCCCTTTACCTACAAAAATCAGTCCTTCCCTTCTGGATTTTCCAATTGTTTTGATGGAATTCTGATTTGTTTTGATGAATTCCTGATTTTTAGTGTAAAACCCCGCCTTTTTCAATGGATTTGCCAGCCTTTTATTCTCTGTCTGGAGAGGGAAAATTAATGAAAAAACTGAGTCCTTGAACTGAAAGTCTGCCTTTTCCTTATGGAGTCTGCTCCTAAATGGGCGAATTCTGCCTTTGGAATGAGGAATTCTGCCTTTAAAATGCAGAAATCTGCCCTTTTTTTTGCAGCGAATTCTGCTTTTTTAATGAAGAATCCTGCTCTTTTAATGGAGATTCGTCTTTGTCCAAGTGAAATTTCTGCTCCTTTTGAATGAATTCGCCCTTGTTGAATGAATTCACTGCTGTTTTAAGGGGAAAAAATCTGTTTTTTGATGAAAATTCTGCCCTTCCCTAATCTGAAATTTGCCTCTTCAATGAAAAATTCTGCTCTTGTTTTAAAAAAAATCTGCTTTGAAATGGTGATTGGATTCGTTTTGAGTTGTGATTTCAAACGCCTCTATATATATACATATGCGAATTCCTCTCCACAAGGCAGACTTGGATATAAAAGGGAACTTTTGAATGTTTTAAAATACTTCTATTAAGGCCGACCTGTTTAAGGGAGAGAAATCAATATTCTCCGAGATTTTCATTGGCCGACTTGAACATAGGCCGACTTAAATAAGGAGTCTAACAATAATCCGATGCAATTTTTACTTGCCTGGCCGACTTAAATAAGGTTTAAAACACTTTTCTTAGGATTTTTTATTCCAAGCGGTCACTAAGGTCCGCCACCACCTCAAGGGCCTTAAGTCGGGGATTTTTGCTTGTCTTGGATTTTCCTTGTCCAAGGGCGCACATTGAGGAAGGTTGGGGATTTTTAATGGTCGTGGAATTTTTACTTATGGATTTTTCCTTTATCCAAAGCGCATATTTCCTTAGGTCGGGAATTTGGCAAGGTCATGGAATTTTCCCTAACTCCGCAATTTCCTTCTCGTCGTGGACTCTCCTTCATGATGGGCGCGGATTTGGGTGAGTCATGGATTGGAATTGTGGATTTTCCTTATCCAAATCGCGAATTCCATATTGGCGGGGATTCCTCTGTACCTTGGATTTTCCTTGTCCAAGGCGTGGACTTTCCTTGTCCGGAATTCTTTTATCCTTGGCGTGAATTCCTTCTTCACTTGGATTCAATCCATCGCCTTGGAGTCTTGGATTTTCGAGTCGCATTCTCCTTGACCCTCTGGATTGAATTCTTCCCTAGGCGTGAATTCAGGCAAGTTGTGGATAACTCCTTCATGTTTTAGATTCCTTGTCGAGGGTTTGGCAAGGTCGGGGATTTTGGCGTGTTAAGGATTCCTTATTCCGGAGCACACTTTTTGTGTTGGCGTGGATTTCATGACATCCGGAATTCCTCCTTGTCCACCGGCACATTTTCCTTATGGTCGCGGATTTCATGATGTCTGGAATTCTTCCCTATCCAAGGGTGCAATTTTCCTCGGGGCCTGGATTTTGATGTTGAGGAATTCCTCCTCGAGCAAGGGCGCACTTTTCCTGGGGTCCTGGATTTTCTGTCCTGAGCTGTGGAATTTCCTGTCCAGTCTGGAAATCTAGTCAACCCTGATGGGGTTTCCTGACATTTGAACAAGGATTTCTACCCTTTGATAAGGAACTGCCTAATTTGTCATGGAATTCCTTAAGTTATCCTTGGAATTTTCCTGTTTCTCAGTCAGGAATTAATAAGTTTTGGCAAGGAATGACAAGTCTCGGTGCATTTCGAACTTTGGATTTAGAACTTTGGAACAGGAATCAGGATGGACCTAGGAATGGGGCCCTAGACAGGAACTTTGAACAGAGACGATTGGAATCGTGGACAGAGACTCCCGGATTGGAACTTTGGACAGAGATTCCTGGACTGGAGTCTTGGAACAAGATAGCCTATTCATCACGGAGTCTTATGCTGAGAGTGTAGGATTTGGACTTTTCTATGGAATGATGGACTCCTGCCATTGATTGGCCAAATTTGCTTGAGGAAAGGTATTTAGGGTTTCACACATCTTCAGGGAAATTCACTCCCTTTTCACTACTTCAAGTATCCTACGAGCCAACTGCGTGGGAATTCATTCCTATTCAAGTGGATACCGAGCAAGAAACTGAGAAACAGGGCAAAGCCAAAACCGGGTCAAAAAAAGAGGGGGACCCCATTTGCAATGGGGTGATGTAAAAAGGTCACAACACCACTTACCACAGCCAGGTTAATCTTGGAGATGATACCACCTATAGCATTCAATGTTTAGGTTATGTGTCTTTACAACTTGGCATGCGTTGTTGGAAGCTTACAAAAGTTCTTTATGTTCTCAGACTCATAAAGAACTTACTATACGTTATCCAATTTGTGGATTACAACCTGAAGGTTGAATTCAATAGGAAAAGTAACGAGAAGATTTGTTTCATTCACTACATATCCAAGACTTCAGACATTGTTGTGCATGCTTTTGGAGTCAGGAAGATGTTTGAACTTGACATTGTCCACCATGCCCACCAAGCCTTGGTAGTCAAGGTTGACGATCCTGCCATCCTATGGCATTGAAGATATGGCCATCTAAGCATTAGCTATTTGCTTGCACTTAGCTGGCATGACATGGTGAGAGGACTTCCCTCACTTCATAATACTCCTAAGCTTTGTTCAAGTTGCTTGGCTAGTAAACAACATCAAGACCCCTTTGGCCCTAGTAATCATCAGTCAATTGGTCCATTGGATCTAATGCACACCAATCTGTGTGGATTTCAAAATCTTCAGTGTTCAAATATCTTGAGGAGCAACAGTCTGGTCATCATATCCATGTGCTCTACTCAAATCAAGGGGGGCAGTACACAAGCCATGAGTTCTCTTCTATCCTAAGGGAACATGGAATTCAACATCAATTAACTACTATCTACACACCTCAATAAGATAGCATTGTTGGAGGACGAAGTTGTATCATCATGGAAATGGTGTGTGGTATGTTGAAGGATTCCCACTTGGAACATACATATTGACCAGAGGTTGTTTGCACAATAGTTTACTTGCTGAACTGCACACCTATCAAAGCTCCCAATGGCATCACTCCAAAGGAAGCATGGATAAGGAATAAGCCTTCTATTTCCCATCTTCATTATTTTGGTTGAACAACAAACATGCACATTCCAAAGAAGTGTAAGGAGTTGGATATGAAATCCTTGAAGCCTATTTTTCTCAAATTTAGTGATGAATCCAAAGCCTAGTGACTAATGGATGCTAACACCAAGAATCTACCTAACCTTCCACATTGTCACCTATTCCAGGGATTGCTCGTGTGATCCCTTTTGATGATGATGATGATAGCAATCAACTAGGTCCTCTAGTGCCAGCATCTGCAAGTATTATGCAACAAAAACCCAAGTGGTATACATACACCATATGTGATGCAAAGTTGGATGGAGTCCCAGACACATTAACTTTAGGTCCAAGAACTTGTAGCATGGTTGGTGGTGATGAAAACATAGCCCTCGTGAGTGTACTTCAAAAATTTGAACCCCAAATGATTCAAGAAGCCCCCTAGTCCAAACCTTGGAAAGCTGCTATGGATGCAAGGTACCAAGCACTGATGAAGAATACGACGTGGGCACTTGTTGATCATCCAACAAGAAATAAGGTCATTGGTTGTAAGTCGGCTTTCAAGACCAAATACAAGGCAAATGACAGCATAGACAAGTATATGGCAAGACTTTTGGCAAAGGGATATGCTCAAAAGGAAGGCATCAACTATGAGGAGACTTTTGCTTCCAAGGCCAAGATAAAGACTATCATAATGGTCTTTGCTATAGCTACACAATTTAGGTGGAAGGTCCATTGTAAAAAGTGTTTTCTTCAATGCAGGCCTAAAAGAAGAAGCCCATATGATTCAACCAAAGGTATTTGTCACACCTAGTCAAGAGCAAAAGGTGTGCAAACTCATCAAATCTCTCTATGGTCTCAATCAATGTACTAGAGCCTGGTATATCAAAATAGATGAACATCTTGTGCAGCATGGATTTTATTGGAGTCCACATGATCTAAATCTTTACCTCAAAAGAGCTCCAAGTTGATATGAAATAGAGACAATAAAGGAATCCACGTCATGCAATAGAAATAATTTGTTGATATAATGCACTTGCATTCCTCTTGCAATTGAATAGTTAGGAGTATAAAACTTTTGCAAATGGTGGATTAAGTTGTGTCATTGATTGGTGTTGATTGAAGATACCATAAACTTTAGAGGAACTTCAAGCACTTGATAGAACTAATTGCTAAAGGTAATTACGAATAGATGCATTGCAGCCTTGACTCATAAGCACAATATCTTTCAAACATGAACAAGTTACAGCCTTTAATTTTTCCCACATAGCGAGTCAATGCCAACATTACAGATGGTAAACCATAGTTAATTTCTCAATTAAATAGCTTAGTAGCATACCAAAGTCTACTTATTCATTTGGTAAGGGAATGTTCTTGGTTGAGCTTGGTCTTTGGAGGGTTGAAAAATGGAATATTGCTATAGGCTTGGAGAATGGAATGATGGATTATGGTGGCTCAACTAATTTTATTTGATGGAATGAAGTTATATTTTGGCTTTTGGTATTTTTGTAATATTTATCAAAAAGTCAAAATTAATAAAATATTTAGCCAAGACTTGGAGTGACCAAATTGGAGAAACGAAAATTAGAGAAAATGGTGGAAAAAGAGAAATTTGATGTAAAACGCAATTTATAATATTTTATTATTAAAATATTATAAAATATCCCACAAAATTGCCGCCCATGTGAGAGAAAGAAAAATAAAAAATAAAATAATAAAATATTATATTTTCTCTCTACTAGCCGCCGCCCAACTTGGAAAATTAAAATAAAATAAAATAAAAATGTTATGTCGGCTATGGATCTGAAAATTCATTATATTTTGTCAAAATTGGGTGCCCCAAGAGAAAAAAGATAAAAGGAGATGTTTGGAGGTCATTTGGCATCATTGTTCATTTTGACATTTTCATTCATTGGAGATTTTCTCTTGGCTGCAACTTCATTTCAGCGATATCTAAGGACGAAAACCCTTGAATTTTAGTGGTTTGGACGAAAACCCATCCCACTTTGAGAGATGGATTCACCTAGGATCCATTATTGAGCTTTATTGCAGGTTTTTATGGAGTTGAAGACTTCAAACAGCTAGGGTTTCAATGGAGATTTCATGATCAGCTAGGGTTTTGAAGATATCTTGCATGATTGAAGGCATTTGTATTCAGATTTGAAGGTTATTGGAATGTGATTTCACTATTTGCATTCATGGCTAGGTTGTGTTGATGATTCTACATCATTTGGAGGCTTCATTGTTGGTGAGATTCACTATTTGGTATTTAGAAATTTATATCAGACTGCTGCAACTTTATATCAGACTTCTGAAATCACCATACAGGTGCAGATCGGAGAGTTTCCAGCCACGGCATTGATAGAGGATTGACATATTTTCATCATATACCCTAAGTGCTTCATTTTGGGCATCATTTGCTAGGGTTTGGAGGTGTTTTTGGCTTGGATCGACTAGGGTTTCCTGTTCTGATTTCATATCAGCAGCTACAGGTTTATTTTCAGACTTCAAAGATTGGCATTTGGCTTGGATCTTCATTGGCATTCATCATCCACAAGACGGCTAACATTGTTACAACATTGGAGGAGGATTTGTACATCATATTGATCACTTTTGGGTATCATTTGCATGCATTTGTAAGTCTGATTTTTATGTCAGACCTAGACTGTTGTAATCAGCCACCTCTATTTGAATGGAATAAGCCAATCTTCATTTCCAGGTATGTTACATTTGTTGTCTAATTCCATATCTTTAATTTGGAATTGAATGTGAGCTGGTTCAATCTATTTTTTATCATATTTTGTTGTCATATGAATGTCAAATTGATATCTTTCCCAAGTGAAACTTCCAGAAAACAAATCAGAAATTTCAGGGCAGTGAGCAAAAATTCAATTCAGATCTAGACAAGGTTCTTACAATGGTATCAGAGCTTGGATCTTGCCAGCCTATTGGGTTAGAATCTTCATATGATTCCTCGTGAAGTTGGTCCACACAGGTATTACACTAGAAGAAGAGCAAATCAGCATGATAATCAAGCAGAAGAGACTCCAATTGCAGGTACAAATCAAGAAACTATGGATAGGGATAGAAGAGTTGGAAGTCCTCCGAGGGATGACAGGAATGTTGGTGATTATCTAAGGGATATTGCAAGAGGACAGCAGGATATGGCAGCTGAGTAGCAACAATTAACCACTACTTTGACTCAAATGATGCAAATGATGCAATTGCAAATGATAAATCAAAATAGAGACAATGTGAGAGCAGCTCATACAGGTGATGGTAGCGTAGTTGGCACACCTCATGTTGGGAGAACACGCACCACTACAAAGGATAGGCCATTGTAGCCCACATTTCTTCCAAGAGAGGAAGAAGAGGAGGAGGTAGTTGAGGATGAGGAGCCACCATTAGCGGAGGAGTTGATTACTATAGTTGAGGAGTATAATGCACTTCTTGACAATGTCAAAGATCATCTAAACTTCAATTATTACATGAATCCAAGGAAGGATTGGAGAAGGGAAAGAGTAGAGCAAAGACCTAGAAGGCAAACAAGGCAACCAAAAGAGTACAAAGATGCACTGAACAAAATTCCTCTTCCTAACTTTGATGGCAGCGGTAAAACAAATGTTAGGGCATGGGTACATAAGCTTGATACATTCCTCACACTCAAACCAATGAGTGAAGAAAAGGCTATTCAATTTGCTACTATGCATCTTGAGGGCTTAGCATATGATTGGTGGCATCATGGACTTGTCTCACAACATCATGGGATGATCACTTCATATGATGAGTTCACACGAAAACTCATCACTAGATTTGACAGGAAAGATGTGGAAGTCTACTACAAGGATTTGGCACAGTTGAAACAGGTTGGTAGAGTGGACTCCTATGTCAATGAGTTCCAAAAGATCGCAGTTATGGTTCCTGACATGTCGGAGAGGAGAGTGACTATGCTTTTTGTTGAGGGATTGAATGATAGATTGAGAGGTTTGGTAAAGGTTCATAAGCCGAGTACACTTGATGAGGCTATTGAGCTTGCACTCGACTTAGACACTACTCCTACATCATTCCAATTACAAAAGAAAAGTTTTAGAGGCTCAAGTTCAAATCAGACAAAATCTAATCAGCCTAAGTACACACCTCCTAGGATGGACAGCGAGACAAAGAATGAGTTTAGGAGGAAAAAAACTATGCTTTTCTTGCAAGGAACCATGGGAACTAAGACATAGATGCCTTGGGAAAGGCAAGGCACATCTTATTGAGGTCACCTCAAATGTGGAGACTGAGACTATTGAGGATACTAGCTCGGATAGTGATGCTGATCATACAGAGCAGCAGCCTCAATTAGATCTTGAGGCTAATGATACAAGTGCTACAAGTCTAGTTACTATTGCATTTATTTCAGGAGTGCCTAGGTATCATCGCTTTTGTGTGAAAGGAGTCCTTAAGGGACAACGTGTTACCTGTTTGATTGACAGTGGAGCTACTCACAACTTCATTAATGAGGGATTGGTTGTGAAGAGGGGATTACAGCCCGAGGACTTTACAGGATTCTTAGAGACAATTGCAGATGGATTTACCATGAGTTGCACTAAAAGGGTACCTCAGCTCAGTATTCAGATGGGTGATTATACTTTGACTAATGACTTCTACATGGTTGGACTTCGAGAGATTGACATCGTTTTGGGAGTCCAATGGCTACAGTCATTTGGCCGTTACATTCAGGATTTCCAAAAGATGGAGTTGGAGTTTATACATGATGGGAAGAAAATTGTTTTGAGAGCACTTTCAGATGGATGACCCAGGGTTGTTTCAGCTAGGAGGATGGAGATTTTGTTTTGACATGGTGATGTTGCATGGGCAGCCCAGTGTTTTGTATCTTCCAAATCTTCTTCCGACTATTAGCAGTATCATGTAGATGTTTAGTCAGTGCTAAATAAGCACAACATGGTGTTTGGTGATATTCCTCCAGGTAGACCACCAGATCATGGGTTTGAGCATGTGATAGAGCTAGAGGAGGGCACCAAGCTCGTGATTACTACACATTATTGTCATTCGCGACATTTTAGGGAGATAGAGAAGACGATAAAGTATTTGCTTGATATGGGACACATTCGGCCTAGTTCTAGTTCATTTGCTTCTTCTGTGGGTTTGGTGAAGAAGGATGGCACTATGCGGATGTATATTGATTATAGAGCCTTAAATAAGAAGACAATCAAAAACAAGTATCCTATCCCCAGGATCGATGAGCTACTTGATGAGTTACACGGGGCCGTGTATTTTTCTAAGATTAATCTTTGTTCAGGGTACCATCAGATTCGTGTCCGTGAAGAGGATATACATAAGACAACATTCAGATGCCACTATGGACACTGAGTTTTTGGTCATGCCATTTGGTCTTACTAACGCGCCTGCTACATTTCAATCTTGTATGAACCATGTGTTCAATAAGCAGTTGCGTAAGTTTGTGTTGGTATTCTTTGATGACATCTTGATTTATAATAAGATATGAGAGAAGCATCTCGGCATCTTGATGAGGTACTTGGTATTATGGAGGCTCAGTCATTGTATGCTAAGGCTTCCAAATGTGAGTTTGGGATGATGGAGATTCTTTACTTGGGACATGTGATCAGCGCCGATGGGGTTAGAGTTCATCAAGAGAAGATTCAGGCTATACAAGATTGGCCCACTCCTAGGAACATTTCAGATTTGAGAGGTTTCTTGGGATTATGCAATTATTACAGGAGGTTTGTTAGAGGCTTTTCACAGTTGGCAACACCACTTACAAATCTCACTAAGAAAGGGGCATTCAGATGGTCAGATGAGGCTCAAATGACTTTTGATAGGCTCAAGGAGGTGATGACTACTTGTCCAGTGTTGGCATTACCGGATTATACACAGTCCTTTGTAGTTGAGTGTGATGCATCAGGAGAGGGTATTGGGGTTGTGTTGATGCAGAATAGACATCCCATTGCATATGAGAGCCGGAAATTGAGAGATGTTGAGCGGCTATATTCCACTTATGACAAGGAGATGCTTGCCATCATGCATGCGTTGGCAAAGTTTCGTCAGTACTTGGTAAGTGCAAAGTTTGTGGTTAGGATCGACTACAACAACTTGAAATATTTCTTAGAGCAAAAGGATTTGAATGAAAGGCAACAAAAATGGGTCAGCAAAATATAGGCATATGATTTTGATATTGAATTTGTGAAGGGTTAGAAGAACATTGTTGCCGATGCACTTTCTAGGAGGCCTACTATTTGCTCTATGAGTGAGATTTCAGCTAATTGGAAATATCAATTTTTAGTTGAGTATTCCAAGAATACATTTGCATGAGAGCTCATGGATGGTTTGATTCAGGATGATAGATATAAGGTGGTAGATGATGTGATTTATTATAAGGATAGAATATACTTGGTTCCTAAGTCAAAATTGAAGCAAAAAATCTTGAGAGCTATCTATGATACACCTCTAGCAGGGCATCCAGGTTTTTTCAAAACTTATAGACAGATTAGAGAGAGATTCTCATGGCGAGGTCTCAAGGATGATGTATTGCAGCATATTAGAGAGTGTTTGATTTGTTAGCAAAACAAGTCAGAGCATCCTTTTCCAGTAGGTCTACTTCAGCCATTGCCTATTCCTGAGTAGAAGTGGGAGAGTATATCGATGGATTTCATTACAGGCTACCAAGGGTCCAGGGCAGAGATTGCATATATTTGGTTGTTGACAGGTTGACCAAATATGCACACTTCTATGCTATTCCATCAGATTATTCAGCACTGTAGGTTGCAGAATTGTTCTTTAGAGAGGTGTTTCGTTTGCATGGGCTTCCGAAGACCGTTGTCAATGATCAAGACAACAGGTTTCTTAGTGTGTTTTGGCAGGAGCTTTTCTGATTAGCTAGTACAGATTTGACACCAAGCACTAGTTATCACCCTTAGACGGATGGACAGACAAAGATAGTGAATAAGTGGGTTGAGGGTTATCTTCCCAATTATGTTGCGGGGCAGCAGCGTGCTTGGATTAGGTGGTTGCATTCGAGAGAGTATTGTTATAATACCATCTATCAAATGTCAATTGGCATGTCACCATTTAGGGCCTTGTATGGATATGATGCATTATCTTTCATTGACTTGGCTTTTGATGATACTAGAGCTCCTCGAGCCAAGGAGTTAATGCAGGATACACAGGACATCCTTAAGGCACTTAAGGATAACATTCAACAGGCACAGAATTAGCAAAAGATGTACGCTGATAGACATCAAGTTGAGAGGACATTTGAGGTGGGTGACATAGTATTTTTGAGCCTTTAGCCATATTGACAGTCTACTTTGAAGAAGAGTGGTGCAGAAAAACTTAAAGCCGGATTTTATGGTCCCTACATGATTGTGAGGAGAGTTGGAGAGGTAGCATATGAGCTTGATTTGCCAGCAGGTAGCCGGATCCATAATGTTTTTCATGTGTCATGCCTCAAGAAGGCACTTGGACAGCCTATGGTTTCTTCTCCAGATCTTCCACCCCTTGATGAAGAGGGTAGCTTGATATTGATGCCTGATACTATCTTGGATATGCGGGAGCATAGATTGAGAAACAAGGTGATTAGAGAGTATTTGGTGAGATGGAGAGACTTACCATTGGAGGACGCTACTTGGGAAGGAGAGCAAATTTTGCAGCATCCTAATTTGCGATTGCTTGAGGATAAGCAATCCTGAGAAGGGACGACTGTAATGTTCCCATTTCCGGAGAAATCACCTAGCGAGGAGTATGTTAGCCTCTTCACCATTCCCGTAGGCTAATTCATTTGGTAAGGGAATGTTCTTGGTTGAGCTTTGTAATATCCCTAATGGATATTTGTTATCTCTGATTACAATGAACTCTGACATCCCTGAATCTTGTAATGAAACCCTCAATTTCACTATTGCACCTTCCAACAATATGAAACATTCATAATGCAATTTTGCTCAAACACTTGACAGGCATTTATACAAACAGTTTGTAGATAAAAAAGATTTGAACCACAGAGCTTGCTGGTTTATATTCAGAAAGTACAATATATCAGAATTTCAATCATCTCGTACCAATAGATTGGTTAACTACTGTGGCTGCACACAAAGATACAATCCTTCTGCTGTAGATGACTGTTGATGGCCAAGTTCTAATTCTGCTGTAATACTGAACCTGAATTAATAATACTTGCAGCACTTATAGATGGAATATCTTCAACACTGGATAATGCTAATTTCTGAGCTCTTATATATGCAGCTTTTGAGTCTCCTTGCATCAGTAGACAATTACAATGATTCCTTCAGATTTAATTCTCTACTAATATAATCCTGTAAGTTGTTTAAGCTCTCACATTACATCAGAGATTCCAGGTGGCGCTATCTCTCACGATTTGTCTTCAATCAATATGCAGCCTTCAAAATTACTTCCACAAAATCTTCTTATCAAGCCCTTCCTTTATAACTCATGAGCAGCGATTGATGTATGACTCACGATTTCCTTGGGCAATCACAATATTGACAGCGATCAAACCAAATACCTCAATCTTCAATGATATGAATTGTTTTATTAAAATATATCAAATTTTATTTCATGTGCCACCATCTCTAGTGATTCTCGATTTCACTAAGCTCCGTTGAAAATCCTCACGAATCTGCTTTAAGTCAATAAACTCTAGCAATTCCTAGCTAAATTTCCACAATCTTTATTTATTTTCTGAAGGTTAATACTTATGCCCAGGCCCATGATCCACTCAAATCAATATCACAATTTCTTATAACTCAAAACCTCAATATGAATTACTTTCTGGGACCCATGTTTCAGACCTTGTCCCCTCTTTGAATGGCAGTGAATTTAAACAATTAGTATCTTTTAGAAAATCCACAATTCCTATTTGAATTCAGATACCTCTAATACATGCGATTCACTCTTTCATGTGCATTAAGGCAATCTTTGAATTGAATTACCAACTCAAATGGAAGACTGATTATAATAATATATATCTGAAAACCTGTCAGATTTGTCTCCCATATGAACAGCATAAACAATTATTTAAAACCACAAAATTACTTTTCATTAACCCACGAACTATGTGATATCAGCCTTCAAACAATACAAACATCAAAAAGATATATCATGAATTTCAAATTACAGCCTTCAACATTCTTCAATAAATGATATATCATGAACCCAACGAATTCACAACAATGATCTTCAATGAAACTAATAAAAATGGTTTCCGACCAAATATCGATAACTCCAACAAAATACCCAAACCCAAAATACAATACCAAAACACCAAGAGTCCTGATGGCACAAATCTTTGAAGCCCAAATGTGAAGCCTGAAGCAACTTCACCTCAATGACGGTAAGGGAGCATCACCAAACCGACTAGTGCAAATGCAAAGGGTCATCACCTTGTCATCAACTGATTACAAATTTTGACAAAAGACATAAAACATCAACTCAAGCATCTGAAAACATGCTCAACAATGACTCTCAACAGCCCTTTTAAACTTTCATCAATTAGGACAGGCCCTAATTTTATTAAATGAAAGTTTTTATGTACACAATCACACCTTACAATTTTAAATGTTTTTACATGACCCTTTTTAAATGTGTGTGTACAATAACACTTTAATTTATAAAGTGCTTTTTAAATGCTCAAGTAACTTAATAAAATATTAATTTTACAAAGTAATTAAAATACTTTATAAAATTAATTTACAATTAGAACCCATTAAATTACTTGCAAAAATGGGGACATGACAAGCTTGGTCTTTGGAGGGTTGGAAAATGGAATATTGCTATAGGCTTGGAGAATGGAATGATGGATTATGGAGGCTCAACTAATTTTATTTGATGGAATGAAGTTATATTTTAGTTTTTGGTATTTTTGTGATATTTATCAAAAAGTCAAAATTAATAAAATATTTAGCCAAGACTTGGAGCGACCAAATTGGAGAAACAAAAAATTAGACAAAATGGTGGAAAAAGAGAAATTTGATTTAAAAAGCAATTTATAATATTTTATTATTAAAATATTATAAAATATCCCACAAAATTGCCACCCATGAGAGAGAAAGAAAAATAAAATAATAAAATATTATATTTTCTCTCTCCTAGCCGCCACCCAACTTGGGAAAATTAAAAAAAATAAAATAAAAATATTTTATGCCGGCTATGGATTTGAAAATTCATTATATTTTGTCAAAATTGGGCGCCCTAGGAGACAAAGATAAAAGGAGATGTTTGGAGGTCATTTGGCATCATTGTGCATTTTGACATTTTCATTCATTGGAGATTTTCTCTTGGCTGCAACTTCATTTCAACGATATCTAAGGACGAAAACCCTTGGATTTTAGTGGTTTCGATAAAAACCCATCCCACTTTGAGAGATGGATTCACCTAGGATCCATTATTGAGCTTTATTGCAGGTTTTTATGGAGTTGAAGGCTTCAAACAGCTAGGGTTTCAATGGAGATTTCATGATGAGCTAGGGTTTGAAGATATCTTAAATGATTGAAGGCATTTGTATTCAGATTTGAAGGTTATTGAAATGTGATTTCACTATTTGCAATCATGGCTAGGTTGTGCTGATGATTCTACATCATTTGGAGGCTTCATTGTTGGTGAAATTCACTATTTGGTATTCAGAAATTTATATCAGACTGCTGCAACTTTATATCAGACCTCTGAAATCACCATACAGGTGCAGATCAGAGAGTTTCCAGCCACAACATTGATCGAGGATTGACATATTTTCATCATATACCCTAAGTGCTTCATTTTGGGCATCATTTGCTAGGGTTTGGAGGTGTTTTTGGCTTGGATCGACTAGGGTTTCATGTTCTGATTTCATATCAGCAGCTACAGGTTTATTTTCAGACTTCAAAGATTGGCATTTGGCTTGGATCTTCATTGGCATTCATCATCCACAAGGCGGCTAACATTGTTACAACATTGAAGGAGGATTTGTACGTCATATTGATCACTTTTGGGTATCATTTGCATGCATTTGTAAGTCTGATTTTTATATCAGACCTAGATTGTTGTAATCAGCCACCTCTATTTGAATGGAATAAGCCAATCTTCATTTCCGGGTATGTTGCATTTGTTGTCTAATTCCATATCTTTAATTTGGAATTGAATGTGCGCTGGTTCAATCTATTTTCTATCATATTTTGTTGTCATATGAATGTAAAATTGCTATCTTTCCATCTTCATATCATATCAAACACATGTGGAAACGAAACATCAAAAACCCAAGTGAAACTTCCAGAAAACAAATCAGAAATTTCAAGGCAGCGAGCAAAAATTCAGTTCAGATCTAGACAGGGTTCTTACATGCAACGAAAGTTGGGCATAAGGAACCAAGGACGAAAATCCTTGAGTTTCTAGGAGTTGGACGAAACCCAAGCTTTTCCTTTGGAGGATTCCATGACGAGAGTTCACTTGTACTTCATTGATATTTTGTGGAGAAGAGCATATTGCAAATCAGATTTGGATATCACTTTGGAGGCTTCCTTGTTGGCATGGATTGATCATGATTCATTAGGGTTTGCCCTAGAATTGGAGCACTACCCTTTGAGGAAGATTGATTGCATTTTGGAGGCGATTTGGAGGCATTTGTGCATGATTAGGGTTGCAGATTTGGAGCAGCAGAAGTGCAGACCTGAATTTGCCATTGTTGAAGAAGATTCCTTTGGTGGAGTGTTGACATCTTGCTTAGGGTTTCAACCCTACTTGGAGCGCCATCATTGGAGAATCATTTTGAGGTGGTTTGTTGGCTTCCGTGGCAATTTTGTTATCATTTCTTGGAGCAGAAAACATATCAGACCTGGGCGCACTTGTTTGGAGCAGATTTCCATTGTGAGGAGAGTTGAAGACTTAGGGTTTCATGCCCTAATTGGAGCAGCATTCATTGGAGATCATTTCCTATCATTTGAAAATCATTTTGCTATATATTTTGGTATGTACAACCATTAGGGTGAGGGCAGAATATTGCTGGGCATGTTTGTTATGTTTACCCAAGACTTTGGATATATTTGAAGACTTGTCATATTCAGATTTTGTAGCAGCAGACTTTTGAATTTATTTTCAGTCATTTGCATTTGCCAATTGAAGTGGATTTGTTGCATATTTGGTTGTGGAATGCAAGTATATGGTTGATAATTATGTTGATGATGAAATTATGGTAATTTGATATGTTTTACGGGCTGCCCTATGTGTTTGTTTAAGTCTGATTTGAAGTTCAGAAAATTCAGAAACTAGGGTTTGAGCAGAAATCCAAAGTTTGAGAGTTTGGAAAGTCCGTAAATCCAAATTAGGAGAAAATATCCCCATTTGGGATATTACAGACCCTCTTCTAGGCAAGATATGCGCTCAAAAGAACAAATTAAAGATTTGTCTTTTGTGTTTATTATTTTCTCCTTGCCCCCAAAACACGAGAAATCATTATTTTATTTTATTTGCTTTTTATACTTTCCTTCCACTCTCCAAGTGGGTGGCTCTACATTAGGGCAAATTATTTGACCAACATTAACTCCACCAAAAATACCACAAAATTATACCAAGTCATATTCCATCATCGTTTTGCCCTACAAAAATGGATAAGTATGAAAACTTGCCCAATAGGATATTCCTTGGGGCCTCCGGCTTAGCCTATGAAAATGAAAATAGGCTAGCCATCTCCACTAGGTGATCACTCTGAAAATGGGGACATTACACCATACCTTTAAATTAATCATTCCTTTATTGATGCACTTGTCTTATTATGATGTATAAAATGATTAGTCAAAATTAGATCTACATATGGCTTTCTATGTTGAGCATTTAATTCAAATAGTTAATGGCACCATTATTTGTCCTTGCTATCTTTAGAATAATTGGTCACATTGCATGATAATCTCTTTGACCAACTAAGGACATGCTTTCATCAATTACAAGTTGATATGGATCACCATATGTGCAAAACTATAAATTTTATTTTCTTTGGTCTCTCCAAATGGAGACAAATTAGCACTATATTTTTAAGCATCCTATCTATTACAAAATCCAAGTAGGAGATTATTATTGACACAGACCATGGAGGATCCCTAGCTACTTCTTTGCTATCCCAACCGTTGGTCTTGGCCCTTTTTTTCAGTAAGCTGTCACTTCCAGATATATCGGTCTTTACAAGGCACTCCTGGGACCGTTAGATTGATTACCTCCTAATGTATTCAAGTCATTGAAGGTGCCAAGTGTGAACTGAATTAAGCAGTTAATTCAAAGAACAACACACTAGTTAAGTAACTTAATGCATTATAAGCAGCAATTGAACGAAACTCAAACAAAATAAGACTGAAAATTACTGAATAGCTAAACAAAGTAGATTTTTATTTCAGCTGAAATCTTATACAAAAATGGGAAAACTCTATAGGAGAGATATATTCCTTCTACTCTACTTACATGCTTTGTATCTAGCCATTATATAGCTTTTCAGACAAGAATTAAGGGAAGGGGAAGAGCGTGACTGTTCACATTCTGTATTTTCCTAGAATACACTAAAGGAAAAAATGAGGTGAATCACCTTTCACCTTCCATCTCATGTGCACACAAAAAGACAAATTATTTTTTTTTTAATGTACAAAACAGACCTCTTATACACTAAAGACAAAAATGAGGTGAAAGACTTTTCACCTTCCCTCTCATGAGCACACAAAAGCAAACAAATATTATTTTATGTGAAAAAAAAACCTATTATACTTTGCATCAATAATACTAACATACCCCCCTTGTGTTCCAAAGTCTATATGTTGTTTCTTCTTCACTTTTGCTTCACTCCAAAAATTCTATGAATTTCTAGACTCAATCCAAAGGCTTTGTGAATATGTCTTCTATTTGTTCATTTGTGGAAGCAATAAATAGGATCAACTATCTTCTATTTTGTTAACATTCTCAGATAGTGATACATCATGCCTGTCTGTCTGTTTTGTCTTTGTATGAGGTACAAAATTCTTTGCAATTTTGATGGCACTTTGATTATCAATATTCATCGCTCTAGGACCATTTTGACCATTCTACAATTCTTCAAGAATCCTACAAAGTTGTACTAATTCTCTTGAAACATAACATACCACAAAGTACTCTGATTCAGTTGTCAAGTTAGCCCCTGTATCTTATTTCTTGCAACACTGACCCACTACCTATTCCTGAGATGTTTTCTGGATCAAAGTGCCCCTTAGATGCTATAGATTCCTACACAGATGGTGATAGATCATTGAGACATCACAATCCTTGGTAAAGATCATCATGAACCCTCAATCTTCTTATCCTTACACTAGGAGTTGGGGTCAACTACTTTCGACATAAAGGTTCAGCGACTCACCCTCTTTCACCACCCAAACTACAGGGTAGATGCACATTACCCATTTTCTCTCTGCTTATGAAGAACTTTTGGTGGTGAATGTTAGCTATGTGAGATTCTCTTGCTTCCCCTCTTATGGTTCATTCAAACAACGAACCATCTTATCCCAAGATAGTCCCCTAAGGGCATCATCAAGCTCTATATTGGCCCTCGCATTGTGATTGTTGAGAATTTTGGTCCTTCGCCTATTGCAGACTATGATGTGGACTAGAGCTTTTATCTTCATCACCCCTACTCTCTGTTTATTGAGGGCCATCTTTGCATAGAGTTATTTGTCCTATATGCTTGTTTGTATTGACTTGTTTATTTTTTACCCACTTTAGGTTTAATCCTTTCTTATAAGGTTCTTTCGATGTTTTAATTTTCTGTACTTTTTTCTTTATTAGAGTTCATTTTCACACTCCTACTTGCTATTGTGGCTTGCTCCATTGCTTTAGTACCATTGATCTTTTTTGTCATTTATGGACATTAATATAATGTGTTTTGCATTCTCACAAGATAATGCTCTATAGTTGTCAATGTAGACCAGTCTTTCAAACTTGCAATTGCTCTTGATCTTTTATATTTGGAGTTTCATTTCATGAATTGGAGTTTCATTTCATGAACACTCTTCCCTTGTTTGCAAAGAGATAAATATGTCAAAATATTTATTTAATACAAACATGAAAATCAATACTAATCTCAACACTTAAACCAAATCAACAAGCTCAAAAATCTCACCTCGAGTTGTTCATGCAATCGTTTTTGAACCTCCATCTGCATCTGTAGAGCTTCTGTGATTTGAGTTCCCCTACAGACAAAAAAAGAGGCATAACAGTAAGGGAAAGAGCTAGATCTCTAAAAATGTCTCATTTGAAGTTCTTAATTATGAAATAATCTGCAAATAAGTATAATATATTCCTCAAAAATTTGCATATAAATTAGTCAGGTTTTAGCAATTTCACAAAGTGACAAATTGCCTATGATTTCATTTATATCTTTTATATCTTCAGTTCACATGTTTTATGTGAATTTCAATTTTCAGAGTTAAGTGTGCTTTTGCTAGTTACACAAAAGCATTTGCACCCATACAATTGGAGAAAGTGAATTTTCAAAGGGAATCTGTTTTGCCTTGCACGCGATAAGCCTTCATTGGATCCTTCAAGCTCAGTGGTTAGGTTTTAAAAAGTATAACCTTTTAGTTTCTTGCCCTTGCATTATGGGACAAGGACAATTGACAAGATGGCAATAACTTTGGGTCTGAAGAACATTAAAATTCTTCAGTGCTGTTGTCATCATCATCATCATCTTGAATACACTATTTAATCTATTTCAGTTGTGTAAGTTTTGATTATATTAGTGTTCCCAATTTCACCAGCATTCTTTGGTTTATACATTCCCAAGAATAATAACTTTTTCTTTTTTCATAAAGATTGCAGGGGGGCATCTACTTGGAGCTTCTCATTTGTATCATCCTTTTATCAGCTAGAAGAATGTCATAGTGCATCAAGATTTAGATGGTGTTTCCCTATAGCCCTAAGCATTTATTTCTATGTTACCAAATCCTTGTCCTTGGCACCCGGATCTCAGTCCCATTTGTTTCGAAGCCGGATCGCGGTCCCATTCGTTTCGAAGCCAGATCCAGATTCAATTCACCAGCAAGAGCGCCCAGGGAACGTTTTTTAGCCTGCGGATTCGTCCCGGACGATCCAGGGTGAATCCTGGCCGAGTCTGGGCCGAATTCCTTCCATACATGAAATAAAATGTAACATTTAAGTATAAGTGACATTTACATATGGACATTTATTTCTTTAAGATATATTTCGTGTATATAGTTTCAGGATGTTTGAGAATGGTTTCGGATCTCTAGGAGTTATAATGCAAATTCTAGGTTTTGGAGGATCTTATAATTTTTCAGACTCAGTCAAATTTCAGTGGGTATAACAATTCAAATGGCATATGCTTAAATTCTTTAAATTCAATTCGGTTCTATATGATTTTGTTTGTTTTTATTTGTTTCAATTTTCAAATGTGTTGTTATTGAATTTGTTGCCATAGGGATTACAATGGCAACCAATTCATCCTCTGTGGGCAACCCCTATTTCGAAACAAACCCAAATTCATTCCTTGGAGACATGTTAATATGGTGCAGCAAGTAAAAGGTGGTGGGTGTTATATTTGGATTTGCAATGGATGTGATGTCTAGTACTCGAGCTCATACCGCCGGGTAAAAGCCCATTTGTGTAACATCCCCGGGCAAGGCATCAAAGCTTGCCCAGTAAAAAAAGATGCTTGATTGTTGACACTTGACATTATTATTTTTAATTTTAATATATATCATGACATTCAAGTTTGACTAATTGACATTGTAATATTTTTAATTTTTATTGTTTTATGGAGGTTTTGTTTATTATAATTAAATGATCATGATGCTATGTTGTATTCTGAACTTAATTACTGCTGCAAATATGTATATATTTCTGATTTTTATATGTTTTTGTATTAATGAATCCAAAACAAATCCACACCAAAATATTTTTTTGACCGAATCCACTAATTGAACCCGCGAATCCGAATCCGAATCAATATCAAGATCGGTAACTTAGATTTATTTCATATATTTGCTCCAACACTCTATCTTACTCAACTTACTATTAAACCAAAGGATTTGAATAACTTCCAACATTGTTTAACTAATTGGTGGTCTAGACTCTATAGTCTATACTTAGGTGAAGTAATATGAATTCTATTGTTCACTCTTCCAACTATCATTGAAGAGCATAAATCTTGTTGGAAGGTTTCTAATTTTTGGAAAAAATTTATAAAAAAGTTAATCATGAACACTTCCATTGTCTTGGCTCCTTCCATTATTTATTTTATACAAAATGTGCTACGTTCTTAGGTTACACTTGTCCATGAAAGTCATACTGGGAAGATTTTTTTCCTAATTTCCAAAGAACTGTTACCATCATTTATAGCATGTTTTAATTTTAACAAACATTCATATGTTTCATTTGTGTGACAATGAAACTTCTCTAATCAAATATATCTTTTGGCTATGTTATCATACATGAGTGTTTCCAATTTAATTTGATTTTGCTGTCAAAATTTTCTTTGCCACTTGCTCCATTTTGATATTCATTGCTAATGATATTGCTCTAGAATGTTGATTCATTTCTTCTTACTTCACATGTTTTTTTGACACCTAATTCAGCACTCACAATCATTGGGAGTCAGGACAACTATCCCAATTCCAGTCTTTTAAAAAAACCAATTATAGTGCACTTAACCAAGTTTGTTTTCTTCTATTTTGAGCATATTCCCAAAGTATTCTACTGTTTTTTGAAGTATTTTTAAAATCCACTACTGCAATGCAATAAGGAATAAAATTGAAATTGCAATTAGAACAGACATCTGAAGAATTACTACTCCTACAACGAAGGCTCACTTTTGTTCCTAGTATAGATTATTTTCCTGATTTCCCTTGAGATATGTCATCTTTTTCCAATTTACCATGACTGTGGAATCCTATGTGCATAGCAGCAAAAATCCTTCTCGTAAATAACTTGTAAAACCAAAAGATAAAGATTTTTTAAATTAATCGGATATTAAATTGGAACAAAATCAGGAACCCAAATAATGCAGAAAAAATCGGAAAAAAAGGAAGAAATAACTGATGTTTACTATATTTAAAGCCAAACTAATTGCACACATACACACACAGAGTAAACGAAATTGTACACCATGAATTTTGAAATATTGCTTTTTTTCATTAATTTTGAGATTGCTGATTACAGTGCACACTGCATAGTTCATTACTACATAGTTTGACTTCGAAGTTGGAACTTGAAAATCAATTACAAAATACAAAATACTTGTGAAAACAATTAACCCATGTTTGTTAAACATTCATGTTTTGTGGGTGTGTGTATCAGGAAAAGAGTTATAAAAGCTGCTGTGGTAAAACACACAAGAGACAAAATAATTTGATTTCATTGCTAAAGTGTTGATTTGTAATTTTAATAGAACTGATTTTAATTTAACATGTACTGACCTAACTGTATTTTATTTGGTTTGAAACCATATACACATTGGAATCAGATATTAAACTGATAGTGATACTTTCCTATATTATGGTTTCACTAGAATCTAAGTCATTAATCTGTGTGCCAGGTTTGATCTCCATAACTGTTCAGGAGGATGTACACCTTTGACAGACAGGTTCATGGGCCATGGAAAGATAGCTAATTCATGGTGGTGATCCTTTGTAATGTCCCCATTTTCGGGTTCTCTTGCAGCACAGTTGGAGCTGACTTTCTAGGTTTGTGACAGCCTGATCAGAAGAGTATTTCAATGTCCCCAGTGTGCTCAAATGATTCAGTGGAGTTGTATGACTCTCTCTGGAGGGATTTCGGATAATTTGTCTATACTTACTATTTATAGTAAGTGCTTGCATGGCGCTAATCTTTCTAGGTTTTTCTGGGTTTTTTCTCTTTGGTCCTCGGAGAAGTGTCAATCTGGACACTGTTTTGGTGACTTGGTAGTTCAGCGGTTTGGCTATCACAGGTGTTGCTTTGAGCTTAGAGTTGTCAAGAGATTTGTGGTGATGCTTTCGGAAGCGTTTTCAAACTCTTGGGTCGCATTTGCTATTTTTAGCAGGGTCACCATTTTGGCACCGACTCGTCACGCGACATCGGTAATGGCTCGTCGTGATCAGTTTCCTCACCAGTTGCCCATTGGTGTCCGTTTGTGGATTGGATGTATTTGATATATTTTAATTATCGTTATGCATTTTAAGTTAAATTAAATATTTAACTTACGATAATTAAAAATTATAAAGGTGACTTTAATATTGTTTTTGGGCGCCCAGCTTTGGGAAATGTGTTAAGTTATAATAAAGATAATTTTATAACTTATTTTATGGCATCCTTTTCAAAAAGGGAGACATAAAGAAATATAAGAAATTAAAGTTATTATATTTCCCTAATTGAGGCGTTGGAATTGGGAAGCTTATAAAAAGTTCTTTTGGAGCTCATTTTGCTTCATGCTTGGATATTTTCTTCTCGACAGTTTGTCTTGCTGGTTGGAGTGGATTCGCTATTGCTTCTTGGGGACGAAAACCTCCTTGGAGAACAGTATCTGCAGGTGTGAAAGATCATCCAAGGATACTCTGTTGAAAGCCTCACACAGGGGTTATGCTGGGGGTGAATAGTTGAAGATTTTCAGTGATTTGAAGCAAGGGTTTGGATGCAGATTTTACAGAGTGATTTAGAGGAGCATAGCAAAGGATCATTTGCAGATTTTAGGTGTTTCTTGGAGTTGTTCCTTCTCCATTGCTGGCTGCTCCAAGTGTTGTAGCTAAACGTTGGGATTTTGGGAGTTGTTTTCAGATGATTTCAGTGCTATTTCACCTTGAATGGGGACGCCTAGGGCTAGCGAATAGGGGATGCTATCAATCATTTTGGTTTGAATCCGCTAAGACATTCTGCCAGTGGCTTTGCATATACGCACACATCTGCTGAATAAGTGTTGATAAAGTCGGCTTAGCCGTCTTGTGTGCTCATTCTGTAACTGCATCCAACACACTCCGTTGAATAAGTGCAAATAAGGACGGCCCAATCGCCTTGTGTGTTCATATTGTATTGCATTGGCACACTCCGCTAAAGAAGTGAAGATAAGGACGGCTTGTCACCTTGTGTGCCATCGTGGAGCATTTAGTGTTTGCATTCATCAGAGTAGTGTGTGGCCCAAAACACCGTATACTCTCACCTTGCCCACATCGGGAACTGGGTGAACAGAAAGTGTCCGGACGTTGCATTTGCATTCCTTAGTGTGAAAAAATCAAAACAAATGGGGTGTGCATATTACATGCAGGCACAAATTCAACTTGTTGGCAGTCAAAAACCCTGATTTTTCATGAGTTAAAGAGAAGTGTAGAAAAGAAAGTAGTTTTAAGGTCACATCCGCCTTGAACTAGAAGAAAATTGTGTGGCACATCAAAAATTACAGTCACGTAGGTGACAGTCGCATTTTTAGGGCATGGGAAATTTGGACACAAAAATATGATTGTTTAACGCAAAAATTACAATCACATAAATCATGGGTATTTTTATTTTTAAGTTCCTTGCCAAGTCTTTAATTTCAAAATTTGCATTCAAAATCTTTTTAGCCCAAAATTTTCAAAAAGTATTTGTACAAATTTTGTGAAAAATCCCAAGTTTGTTTAAATTAGTGAAAATTCGCAAGGTTTAAAGTATGTAGATTTCTTGCAAAATCTAAGGATTAGGGTTTCAGGAAAATTGTATTATCTGTCATATTAAAAGGGTTAATAAAGTTTTTTTTTTTAAATTGGAATCACATTTAAACTTTCTGCCAAATAACCAAAAGTTGAATGGTCAAAATTTTAATATATGGAGTCCCAAAATACTCACTATTGTTGAGTATCAAATATACTTATTTAAGATACACAAGCAACAATGAGCGAAGAAGGGCAGAAGAATAGGGAAGATATAGAGGAGCGTAGAGCAGATATTCACAAGGGTTTCAAAGGCAGAGAGGAAGAAGAAATCATGGGAGAGGAGAATTTTGATGGGGAAGATGAAGCGAAGGCTATCGGAGATCTACTGTTGGAGGCCAAAGCGGAGCTTGATAAGGAAGAAATCAAAGGAAAATGGATGTCGATCGATAATGTGAATCTGGAAATCTCAAATGAAATCCCAAAGATTTGCATACCAAAGGAAATTCTCAACTCCAAGGTAAAGAAGCTAAAATAGAATGTGGTTATCGCTAAATTCGTTGGGATTTGGCCCTCAATGGACAGAATTAAGCCCTGGATAGGGCAGAAATGGTTAGGGTTGAATCCGGAAGTCAGTTTTTTAGCGTTGGGGTTCCTTCAAATTGTGTTCCAATCGGAATTTTAGATAGATAATGTACTCAAGGGGGGGCCTTGGGGGGCCTTGGTTCTTGGGGAATGCAGCCCTGTACATTAGAGCAAGGACGCCCGAATTCGACCCTCACATGGAATTGATCAAGAAGGCTCCGATTTAAATCAAAATGAATAAATTACCATAGGAGTTGTGGACGGAGATCTTCAAACTGATTCGGCAGGCGTTAGGGGAATATGTGCAAGTTTCTAATGCTACTCGAGGGGGAAGATTGGTCAAGCTCAGGGATATTCAAGGGAATAGCAATTTCGTGGTTTCTAATGTTCACAAGCCTAATTTAGAAAGGGATAAAATTAAACATTGGGAGTGCTTAAAAACCTTCAGGGAATCAGTTTTAGAGGATAATTGGGTGTAGGAGGGGATTTCAATGCAACTCTATGCCCAGAGGAAAAGAAAGGAGGAAGACACATTGGCAATTTAAGATTGTTTGGTTTCACAAAATTTTGTGAAGATCTTGCCTTAGCGGATATTGTCCCAAAAACGGGTTGGTTCATTTGGAGTAATAGAAGAATTGGACCTGGTAACATTTTGTGTAGACTAGATCATTTTCTGGTTAACTCCGATTGGTTGTTGGCCCCTATTTGTTTTATGTCAGAAGTTCTGCAGTATGGGGGTTCTGACCACTAGCCAATCCTCCTACACATCAATATGAATCAAAAACCAAGAGGGACCCCTTTTAAAATGGAAGCTTTCTGGTTCGAACATCCAGATTTTCAAAAGGCTCTAGGAGGTTATTGGAATACGGAAATCAGGGGCAATAAAAAATTCATTATCTTCAAGAAGTTAGGCGAATCAAAAAACTTGCTAATGCTTGGAATAAGGAAGTGATAGGGAACCTGTTTGAAAACAAAAGTAAGGTGGAAGATGAGTTAATTGATATTGAAAAAGAGATAGCGTTCAATCGTCTATCATTGGAGCTTAGAGCTAAGGAAAGAGATAAGCTTGAGGAGCAGAGCAATATCCTTAGAATGGAGGAAATCTTCTGGCATCAGAAGTCTAGAGTTCAGTGGCTAAGAGAGGGGGACAATAATACGAAGTTTTTTTATTTGGCCACTAAAGTCAGAAGAGAGTTTAACAAGATTATTAAGATTCAGCTTCCCAATGGATCACAAGTGGAAGACATAAATACAATCCATAAAGAAAGCATAAGATATTTTAAGGAATTGTTGGGAGAGAATGCCAATATTCAGTTGCAGGCGCAGGAGGAGTTGTTAGAGAATGTTACAGTTGTGATTGATGATTTGATGAACAAAGGTTTGGTAGCCCCCTTATCGGTGGAGGAAATTAAGAAGGCAGTTTTCTCTCATGGAGCTAAGAAGGCCCCTGGCTCGGATGGCTACCAGGCTGGTTTTTTCCAGAGATACTGGGACATAGTTGGAGATGTTTGACGGGCGGCAAAAGAATGCAGGAGCAAAAAGGTAATGATGAGAGCTTGGAATACAACATTCTTGGCCCTTATCCCCAAATGCAAGAATCCGAAGTACTTTGATGAGTTTAGGCTAATAGCCCTATGCAACAACATCTACAAAATTGTTACGAAAGCTATGGCTTGTAGATTAAAGAAATGTCTAGATAGCTTCATCTTTGAAGAACAGAGTGGGTTTCTAAAAGGAAGACAGAGCATTGATGGTATTGTGTTGGCTCATGAAACCATCCACTCAATCAAGGCTAGAAAGAAGGAAGGAATGATTCTGAAGCTGGATATGAATAAGGCATATGATCGTATATCCTGGGACTTCCTGATCAAGGTGATGAGGAAATTAAGGTTCTGTCAGGATTGGTGTAGCTGGATGCATAGCTGCATTTCTTATGCTTCATTTGCAGTTTTGATCAATGGGGTGGCAATAGATTTTTTTAGTGCAAGAAGAGGCCTAAGGCAAGGTGACCCGTTGTCTCCCTTCCTTTTTTTGATAGTAGCGGAGGTGTTGGGGAGTGCCTTAAGAAAGGAGGAGGAAGGGCAACTAAAAGGGCTACAGGTCACGGGCGGAGTCCCTAATATGACGCACCTCCAGTTTGTTGATGATACGCTTTTGTTTGGAGAGGCTATGGCCAGGGAGGCAAGAATGTTCAAAAAGGTGCTACAAAGCTATGAACTTGTTGCGAGACAGAAGATCAATACTAGTAAGTCTCATATTTTCTTCCTCAAGGATTTTTGTGTTGATTCTTTAGAAATTCAAAAAATTCTAAGGTTTGAGGAACTTCTAAATTAGAGTGAAGTAAAGTGGTGGACAAGGTTCAAAATAAGCTCTCCTCCTGGAAAGGGAGATGGCTCACCCTGGCTGGTAGAATTACACTCATCAAAGCCTCCCTGGCGGCTGTCCCTGTTTATACGATGTCAGTATTTCACATGTTGAGGTGCTTGAGGATACTCAAAGAATTTTTCGTGGAGAAGAACGGAGGAAAAATTCAAGTATAATTTGGTGAAATGGGAGGAGGTGTGTCTTCCCAAGAATTTAGGCGGGGTTTGCTTTAGGAATATCAAAAAAATGAATAAGCCTCTGGGAGCGAAGTTATCGTGGCGAATTTATGAAGAAGATAGGATGTGCAAGGTTTTGTAGGCTAAATATTTACAAAATAACCAAGAAAATCTTCTCAATAGCTCTCTAGCATTACCAATGGGTTCAAGCATTTGGAACTTCTTGAGGATTTGCAGCGACATCGGAAGTGGAAAATGGATTGGGTCACTCCCCAGAATATCCCTAGATTATTGGAAGGTCAGAACCTCAAGATAATCAATCCTGCGCTAAATCTTATTTGGGAAGTGGCTCCGACTTTAATAGTGTGGAATGTGTGGTTGGAGCACAACAGGACTTTTCTGGAACAGGAAAAGGGAGTAGATAGAGTATGGGATTTGATTGAAAATGGGTTGTCGGAACTTGGGGAAGTTCATAAGAGACGAGTGGAAGGTGATGGAACATGAGGAAGACTGGACGAAGGAATGGCTAAGGTTTAGGTGGTTGGGTAGTAATTTTAGGAAGGGTGGTAAGCAAGTTCCTTTTAGTAAGCAGAGTTTATGGGCCTGCCCTGAAATGGATTGGATAAAACTCAATTTCGATGGGGCGGCCAAGGGAAACCCTGGCAGAGCAGGAGGGGGCGCAATCTTCAAGGATAATAGGGGTCAGCCGCTCGGAATCTTTGCATATGATTTTGGCAAGGACACCAATAATATTGTTGAAGCCAGGGTACTTTGGGAAGGTTTAAAGATTGCGGGGAGTAAAGGTTGGGAGAACATTTGGATAGAAGGTGACTCTAAAGTTGTGATTAGCATTATGAATGGTAGCTCTTCTCAAAATTGGAGGCTAGAGGTGTTGATGGAAGGAAATAAAAGATCGTCACGGGGCTTCAAGAATATCAAATTTACACATATAAAGAGGAATGGTAACAAAGTTGCAAACTAGGCTGCAAATCAAGGGATTGGTTTGTCAGCTGGGGAGGATGGTTCAGATTTTAGGTGGTGGGAAGATTATCCTTATGAGGTTATTAAGCTTATGCAGGAAGATATCAAAGCTCACCAGCCTAATAAGGGACGAAAACGATAAGTTGATTCCTTAATTGGTAATAATGGTTGGAGTGTGCGGAAGGGGCTGGTAGTGTGTGCGAAGTGTCAATCTCCACTCATTGTTTACGATGGCAGAGGGAGATCTTGACAGATATGTTTCGATGTTGGGGTTTGGTAACATCTAGTTTTGCTCTCCTCTCAATGAGTGGATGTCAAGGAGTATGGTTTACGGCGGTGGCGAGGAAGGTGTACAGGGTAATATGGAGAATTCGAAGGCAGATAAAGGCAAAAAGGTGATAGGTGGTGTTCCAAGGAGAATTTTGAGGAAGGGAGAAAGCTCGACGGTGGGTGGTAAGTTGGTGCAGGGAGAGAAAAAGGCGAGAAGATATGCAGGAAGGAAACGCCTAAGGAAAATTATGGGGGAGGAAGCAATGGCGGGTTCTATCAATGGGTTGGAGGCTATGTTCCCCCAAGTACCGAGGACGGGGGGACGAGTTTCGGGGACGGCATTTTTTTTGAGCCATTTTTTAGGGGACGGCTACTAAAATAAGGTTTTTTTTTTAAATATAAGGAAATTTCAAATATTTAGATGATAACATTGATAAGGCATTCATTATAGACATTATAGAACATTAAAACATGCATACATAACCATAACATTACACTTGAACTTAGTTTTCAACTTGTCACATGAGAATTGGCTTGGACCAGTTCAAAGTATATGAGCTTCAGCAAAATAGAATCGCAAGTTAATCAATCACATACGAACAACATATGGATGAACTGTGTGTATCCAAGCTAAAGAACTTAGACAAGAAATTGCTGTGTAGGAAGGAAATGTAGATGCAATGGTTCCCATGTAGATTACATCACTAATAGTGAAGGAGATGGAATGATTAGTACATCAAGTATTTGACAAATTTGTAGTAGGAAAAAATAAAATATGGCAATGATCAATGAATACAAAAACAATTCAGTGTAGCCTTGCTAACTATTTCTTTGTTTCCTGCCAAAAGTGTGTTTTTTTTTTAATTTTTTGAGTTGGGAGTTTGTTGGGCCGTAGGGGACAGTTAGCTGTCCCCGGTACGGTCGGGGGACGCCCCGACCGTACCGTCAGGGGAAACGAGCACTGTCAGGGGACGTTTCCTAGCCGTCCCCGTTTCCCCGAGACGTCCCCGGTACGGGTACGGCCAAAAAAAGGCAAGAGACGCGTCTCCGGGGAACATAGGTTGGAGGTGAAGATCAAAAATCCTATCTTGCATGAGTGGTTGGGTCGATTGTTAAGGGTTGCAAAGGAAGTGGATGGAAAGGAGGGGGAACATGTTCGAGAGGTGTTGGCGCACTTGCTGTTGAATCCAAGAAGTACCCACGGGCGGTGGAATGTTTTTGGCACTGTGCAGTCCCTCAGGATGGCATCCATGTTATCCACGGCTGCAGCATCCATTTTACTGCATGAAGATTTGATTGAAATTACCAAGAAAAACGAGGAAAAAATGGAGAAGGTGGTGGTGCATAAGCACAATGTGGGGGTGCAGGTGCTAGAAATTCAAAAGGTGGTAGATGATATCGCTAGTGAGATGGGGGTGGCGGTTCTTGTTCGTGAGCGTCCTTCGTGCTCCTATGCCTGTGACTCTGATTATGACCTGGTGAAGATGTTCGGTGAAGACACTAGTTAAGGTACTCTATTTTATCAATATGTATTTTGTTTGCAACTTATATGGGCCTGTGTAATTTGCCCTAGCTACAGTATGACAAACTCTAGGATTCGGGATGGGATAACTATGTTTTGTTGGTAGTTTATTTTTAGTGTTGCTCTGTTTTGGGTTGGGATCTTTGGTAATGACAGTCTATTGTGGGTTTTGTGGATTTGGTTTCTGGTGATGTTGCTACTATCAGCCTCTGGCCCTTTTTTGGATGGGTTCCTAGACCTGAAAACCAAGTTTATATAATCAAAAATATTGTTTAGTATCAAATGTGTGATAGAATATTGTTAGGCACTGATACTAGGATAGCCAATAACCTAGGTGATTTTGACAAGTGTCATAAGAAAGCCCTATTATTACTCAAGTTACTTGTGTCGATGATCTAATCCCTAAAATTCGTAATGCTACATCTGCAAGTGCATTGTGGGGTACTTCGAAAAATAAGTACCATACCTCTGAAAAAGGTCAAGTCCTATAATTAAAAAATTTGTTGTTTTTTTCTAAATTGCATGAGGGTGGGTCTTGTTGTGACCAAATCACACATCACCCCATCATGATGGGGACCCCCCCAATTTTCTTCATAGGGTAGTCATTTCTAGGTTAGTTGTTGGTATCACCTCGGAGTCAGTTAAATGAGCAATACAGAGACTTCTTGAAAGGCAAATTTAAGGGAGTTTTATGTTAGCATCAGGTCCTGAGTTCAACATATTTCAGTAGGTGAGGTCTATAGGCAGAATGGGTTTAGTGCTGATTTAGGCGCACTTTGCTGTTCACTCCATCCCAGATGAGCGCTCAAGAGTCTTGGCGCATGATATGCCTTCACTCACCTATTTTGGCGCCCTTGTGTGGATCCTTGAGAAGTTCTGGCGCCTCGATGAGAAGTTCATGAAGAACAAAAGATGATAAGTATAGAGCTAAAGAGGTATAGGCGTATCATATACTCAGATTCACCTCAGATGAGCGCCCAAGGGTAAATAAGTCAAGATGTCACCGTGATAGTGCCTTAGGAGGGGATAAAATCCAAGTCCTATATGGTTGAGCGCCCTAGAATGTCCAACTTAGAAGGCTTTCATTGAGGTATCTATGTCTTGATGGAACATGAAGCAAAGCCTCCAGTGGGTAGCGCCTAAGGTTAAAAGGCCTTTAAATGGCCAAAACTCTAGGCGCCAACCTATGTTTGAAATACCCCTTTTGGGCGCCCATTCTACACAGAACAACTAGACAATGGCGCCTTGATGTAGGACACTCACTTTGGCGCCTAGACTGAGGAATCTCCAAGAAGAGCGCCCTGTGTCAAAGTCTCTAAAATGGACAAGCTTGTAGTTGAATGAAGATCATTGGGCGCCTTTGTTTGGAGGTTTGATCAACTTTAGGCGCTCTAAGAGAATAAGTATGTAAGTTCCCAAAGACCCAAGGCGCTCCTTTGAATCACAATTGCCTTAGATGATTGAGCAGAAAGCAAACATGTTTGAATGAGAAGAGAACTTCATAATTTAGCGCCCTATGATTTAGCACACTTGTTTGGAAGATGAACCTCTTTTAGCGCCCTTATGAAGGTTTTGATAAGTTTTGGCGCCCTTATGAAGGTTTTGATATGATTTGGCACCCTGATGTAGGAAGCATTTAAAAGTGAATAAGTCATCTCCAGTGGGAGCGCCCTATCAAAGTTTCCAAAATAGATAAGTTTCTTGCAATACAAGTTTGGGCGCATTTCTTGTTGGTATAACCACCTTTGAGCGCACTAGAATGTTTTAAAGTTTGAATTGGTGAATGATAACACTTAAGGGTCTTAAAACCAACTTGAATGAGGAATAGAGCATAAGCCTTGTTTGAGCGCCTAAGAGAGATAAGGATTAAAGTGCAGTGTTGAAAACTTTGAGAATGGGCACCTTGCAAAGGAAGTCTCCACAATGAGTTCAAAGCATTTGAATGACTAACATAAAGCCACTAAGACCCTAGGCGCCCTTCTATCCCTCTGTGCACTTCAGTGGCACCTAGGAAGTGGGTAACTTTGAGAAGTGAATTTGGCACTTGAAACTAAAGGCCATGTCATTGATCACCTAGAGGAAATGATGAAACAACCTTATGAAAGTGCCTTTGAAAGAAAATGACCTTGGCGCACCTTATGCCTCCTCCTAGCTCACTCTGGCGCCCTTCATGTGGAAGTTCAACCTTATTGGCGCCTTGATGTTGGAATCACCTAGAATACGCTTTGGGTGACTAAGGAATTTAAAACATGTTTGAATGAATGAACCTCAAGAGCGTCTTTAAGACATCAATGAAACTAGCGTTTAGGTAGGTGAGAGTGGAACCTTTTGAGAGCAAGTCTTAAGTGATTGAGAATGTTCTTTTAAGTCATTAGTAGTTTTGGCGCCCTTTTTGCTCCTTTGTGTATCTCATTGGCGCCTAGGAAGTGAATGGTTTGAGAAGTAGTTTTGGCGCCTAAAATTAAAAAGACATGTCATGGGAGATTGGATCCTGGAGTCAAGGCCCTTATGATCACCTATTGCCTCATTTGAGCGCCTTGTAAGGTAGTCATTAAATCTGGAAGTAAGTGAGGCGCTCTCTAGTGTTTAGACCACCCTACATTGGCGCCTTAACAAGACATGAGAAGAATGGACTCTTTGGAGTGTCTAATTTGAGCTCTCTAATGCGCCTCAAGGTTTAGTGCTTGTTGACGGAGACTTGTTGGAGAGATTGTTATCAAGGCGCATTTTCATGTTCCTTTTACCCTACATTGGCGCCCATCATATTGATTCTCAGTAGTTTTGGCGCCTTTGAAAAGTTAAACTTTGAAATTTCAAATAATGCATTAAATGCCTGAGTAGGCCGACCCCTCTTCTAGCCGACCAGCATTAAATGAGGTAAGTTTACTATATAAGGAGCGCTCCTTGCCATTTCAACATAATTCACATTGTAATCTACATGAGGAGCGAATTTCTTAAGGAGAAGGAGCAGATTTTAAAGGCAGACCTGCATTTTGAGGATTGATTTTTGACATTTTACCTCTGATTTTTTATCATTTTAACATTGATTTTCATCATTTTATACAGAAATCTGCATTGTCTAGGTCAGAAAATCGGCATAAGGTATGTTTCAGCCACCTTTTACTTCATAAAATTGTCTTCTCTTTACTTGATTTTGCTAAATTTCATAATTTTATCATCTAAAAATCAGGTTTGTGAAGTCAAATTTTCCATTTCAAGTCACTTATTCAAGTCTTGTCTTGTAGATAGATGGGTATGATGGCGAAGGAGAGGCAAGTGATGATCAAGATGGATGCCAAGTCCACCATACCCGACTCCAAGCTTGAAACTCATTGGAAGAACGTGGGAGATACCAACATGGGACACGTCAACTTGGAGGAGATGAAGGATTTCTTGCTCGCCATCACGAGGACTGAAAACATCAAGGCCATTGCAAAGAGTGGAATTGTACAAGCAGCATACTTCCCACCTACCTTGCCTAGCACTGAGTTAGTGTTGGAATGTATTCAGCACTATGACAAACAGAAGAGACAAATTGTAGCTAAAGATGGGACTGTCTTAGCCTACTTGCAAAGAGAAGCCATTCAGGAGATCTTCAACATCCCAAACAAGAAAGCAGTGTTCATCTATCCTACAACTGCCCAATGTACTTTTGAAGGCAACCCCAAGCACTACATGCAAGAAGTGAGGAAGAGGTGGATGATAGATTCGTCAATCAAAATATACAACTCTGAAGATCCAAAGTTTCACAAGGCAGACTTCAAACAAGAGATAAGTTACTTCATCATGTTCCTGAATCGAGTGACAGGTAGGCCTCAATCATCTACTTTTGAAGGATGGATGTATACCTACTTTGATCATGTGTTTACAAAAAATAAAATGGTTGATTGGGCTGGTCTTATAAGCCATTGCCTTGATGAGCAGTTTGAAAGGTTTGATGAAACAAAATCATTCTTCATGACTTCCTATCTTGTTTATATCCTAGCAAGAAATGTGGTTTATAAGGGATTAACATCTAAAGGAGAAGTAGGTACAAAGTCTGGACAAATTCTATCACATCAGTGTTATCCTCAACTCCATTTGAAGAACATCAATCATTACAAGAGGTTCAATGATGCCTTTGCCATGTACATAGTGAGAAAGCTGAGAGGAGAACTGCATAGAAGACTAACAGGTGCTGCTAGGAACTTCATTGAGCAATATGGAAGGTACTACATTCAATATAACAAGTTTACCTATATCAGAATTCAGGGCTTCACATCCTTTCCATACAGATTGCCAAGATATCCTACCAATAGGATGGTGTTGCTGGAAGTTTCAAGACAGTTGTTAGAATTCCATAAGATGCAAAGGGCAAGGAAGAAGGCCGGGGTTCAATTTCCTCTCCAGATATTACTCCTGTCCATCACTTCAAGCAGCTGAACATTCAGAGGTTGAGCTTCAGGCATACCATCTACATCTTCATGATTTAAGGAGGGAGAACTTCGATCCACACGGAGCTATTAAGCAGTCATATTCTTCCTACTGGCATGTTGAGCAGCTTGAAAATCATTGGGCTAATGCCATTGATGATGATGATATCAAGATGCAAAAGTGTTCAAGGTTGAGATGGGATCTAGTGAGAGCTACAAAGGTATTAAGGATTCCTGATCAGTTAGAAGATGATAGAACTCTTTCAGGTGATGAGTACAATAAGATCCGGAACCTGCCTTATGACATCAACTGGACTGATAGAGAAAGGGTTTATGATGAAGCGCTGATAGAGCCTATCATTGCTATTACTAAGGAACATGTGAAAGAACAAGTACAAGCATTGATAGATGAGAGAAAGAAACTCACTTACACCAAAATGGGAGAAGTAGAACAGCAGGAACAGCATAGTGCACCTGGCAAAAGTTCACGGAGTAAGGACAATGAAAAGGATTCAAGTCAAGCAAAGAAAAGAAAACAACTTGAATCTACACAAGGAGAATCAAGCAAGAAGAAGAAAAGAAGAAGTATTGAAACTGCTTCATCAAGACAGCCAGGAGATACTCCACTGAATCAAGACATAGTTGTACATATTGTTGAGGATGCAGTCCCAGATACTCTATTTGAAGAAGTGCCTTCAAGTCCACATGATACTGAGATCATTGATGAAGCTAACACTAAAGACAAGGATGAAGCTGAAGAAGAGTCATTGCCTGTACAAGGAAAGCAGATACAACAGTTAAAGGATCTTTCATCATTGCCAGAGTGGCTGCAAGATAGAATTAAGGAAAGTTGTGAAGTTGAGAAATATCCTCCTATTCCAGTTGAAGTGTTGCTTCTAGACATGTCTAATGAAAAACCAAATAAGAAAGCAACTATTTTTTCAAAGATAACCAAAGATGAAGCAGGTGTAAGGAAAGTACATGTAGCAGTACCAAGGCTTGAGAAGAATATAGAAGATATAACACCTGAAGATTATGACATCAATACAATCAACTTGGGTCCATTGACTGGAACACAAGTAGAAGAAGAACTTCAGGATTCAATTGATAATGCTCGAGCTATCATAAGGCAGGAAACAGAAGGCAGAATTAAAGCTGAGCAAAATTGTCAAGCCTTAGAGCAGTTTATTCAGCACTTAGTTCATCCTATCCGTCAGCAGGAGAGAGTTTCTACACCTCCATCTCTTCTTCCCCCAGAAACAGTTGTACATTTTGAAGGGTTGAAGTCTTCATCTCACAGGTTGAAAGATTGGATGAAAAGGTCAAAAGAAACTACATATATACACATAGAAGATATCATGCAAGTGTATGATAAGATTGCTGATCTCAAGGAAAGGGTACTTGCATTATTGACAGTTTGTGTTGAGTTCAAGGGTATCAAGGAACAATAGATGCCACATTTGAAGAGCTTGATGGAGACTTCAGTTGATGATTTGTTACATGCTGAAGTAATTGAAGAAGGCGTGACATATGACTTCTCTTCTTGGTATTATTGCTTTCGCAATAAAGGACAGCTACTTGATAAGGAAGAAACAGATATGTCAAGAGTAAGGAGTGTACTTCAAAGAATTCAAGATGGAATACATGCATCCTTGATGAAAATATGTAATCCATTTGGAGAGATGACTCTTGATAATATGAAAGAACAAGTTCAAGCTTTCTACTTCCAAGAGGATGATGTTTCTGAAGAGAAACTTGATAGTATATTCACTTGCTGTCCACCTTGGAGCCAACAAAGCTAGGATGATTGATTGGGAGAAGACACTTGGCCTCTATTCAGATGATATACTTGAAGCTGAAGGAACCGCTAGGAATACGTCAAGTGTACCTTTTGATGATGTCAAGCAGATAGTGTCCAGATTCACTGAATCCCAAAATACTAGTGATGGCTATTCACGTGCAGACTCCTCATAGGCTATTGATTTGTCATCCTTATCTTCTTGGGAAACGTGCCTTTGTTCCCCCTCTCATATACTAAAAATAGGAGTTTGTTGTAACTACTTGTGATGTGGCATGATCTGGTCCATTGGCTTCACCAATTGATCTTGACCCTTCATACATTCTTGAGGTCTATATAAGGGCTCCTTTTGCTCTCATTTGTGTGATTGAAGACTCTAAAAATTGTTGCAAGAGCTCTCTGAAATAATATAAGACTCATTGTTTGGTGATTCTATATATGTTTCTAAGTGTTGCATGGTTTACATCTCTTCAAGCGAATATTATGATTAGATTAAGTTTTTTTTTAAGTATATGTTAGTTGGTGGAAGGCTTCATTATTGTTTGTGATGAAATCTTTATGTTCACACCATTTGTGGTTTGTGGCTTGCAAATTGCAGTGTATGGTTGGTTTGGACAAATTGAGCTTAATTTTGATCTCTATGTTTGTTGAGTTCTTCATGAGCATACGTGATTTAAACATTTTGTATAACCCTAGAAGATAGCATCAATCTTGTGTAGTTGTTTGATCTGGCGAAGCAAGAGTTGGTTTGATTTCCCCTGAGCATTAATTATCCCTTACATCTAGGATTACATTAGTGTTACTAAACCCTTTCATCTTTTGCCTTTTCTTTTATCAATCTAGTTAGAATTTAGGATCAAGCACTTTATCGCCATATCATACGTCATAAGCTGTAGTACTTAGATATTCTGGTGTTTCTCTTTCATTGAATCAACAGTTTGTTCGAACAATTGTGTAAGTCCCTTTGTGTTTATCAGCAGAATCATGTCAAGTCATTGAGTTATCCCTCACGAAGTGTAAGAAAAGGAACCTTGGAGTCATCTTGTTTGATAGATGAGGAAGATATGGTTGCTATAATCATCAACCCACTACCCTCCTTTGAGACTTTTGTGGAGTCTCTAAACTTGTTGGCGAAAAGCCAAACTTTAACCTTTGACAAGGTTAGTTCATATTTGTTGTTGAAGGAACGATGACAAGAACGGATGAGTGAATTTCCTTCTGAAAGTTCAAAAAGTGCACTTGCTGCACAGTTTCAAGATACAAACCATAGTTCTCCTTTTGACACTTCCCAACCAAGGAGAAGGTACAATGCTTCTACTATCAAAAATTTGAGCATGTTAAGAAAGATTATAGGAAAAGGCAATATGATCTATCCCACAAACCATAGAATGAAGCTAATGTGGTGGCTACTACTGAGGAAGACCATGATGAGGACTTTGCATTGATGGCTCTTTCAGACAATGTTAAAAGCCATTGTTGGTTCTTTGATTCAGGTGCGTCCAAACACTTCACATATTGAAAGGACTCGTATGTTAGGTTTACTACTGATGATAATCACAAGGAGTCTATTTCACTTGGTGATGACAAGTCACACAGTTAAAGGGACAAGTGGTGTGAGAATTGCACTCAATAATGGCATCAAACTCTAAGTTGTCGATCCTGGTACGGATTCGGATACGAGTACGAGGTTCAGGTACGCGGATACGGCAAATTTTTTTGGCCCGAGTATAGTACGGCAACATATATATATATAATTAAAATATATATATATTTAAATTAATATATATAACTATATAGATTAATAAATATTTATATTTATGTATATATTATATATATATATATATATATATATAATTTTATATATAGAAAATTGTAAATTATAATTATAGTTATATAAATATTAAAATAAATATAGTTATATGTTTTAAAATTATAATTTTTAATATAGATAAATTAAAAAATTAAAAATTACAAAAATAGTAATACTAATAATTGTCAATAAACAAAACATTTAAATACTTTATAAATGTCAAAAATTAAAATATTAATAATTTAGTGATTTTTGAAATGTCCATACGATGGCAAAATGAGATTTCAACGCTTTGATGACAATAGTGAATATGTTTAAGTTTTAATCTTTTAAATTTTTTCATCGATTTTCACCTGTTTCTGGCCCGAGTTCGCCCAGCATCCGCCCCAGGCACCCCAGGTTCCCGAGACGGACCCTGGGCAAATCCCCAGGCGTACCGGCCCCGTACACAAACCCGAGCAGAACCCATACAGGCACAAGGACCCATATTGCAAAACTCAGTATCTTAGATCAAACTTTTAGTACAGATTATTAAGTATGTTCCAGGTCTAGAAAAAAATTATCTCTATTAGCCAAATTACAGAAAATCCTAACATTCTAGTTCAATTTTGTAGGACAAAGTTTATTGTTTCTAAAGTAAAACAAGATAAAATAACTACTCGAGGCATGAGGCCTAGTGGTGTGTACAAAGGCTTATACAAACTTGATCCTACTTTGCATGCTACACTAGAGGAAACTTCATCCAATCATAAACCTAAGGAGGTCAATACAAAATATAGTACTATTGTGCCACTGATAGATGTACCTTCCATTTCATGGGGTATCCAGTGCATCAACATTTGGGTGGTTCTCCACCTATGTATCAGCAACGCAAAACTGAAGGTGTCTCAATTCCTATTGAGGTTCAATCCATATAAAGTTACTCTCCAATTGAGACTTTGTCTTTGCAACATTCGTTTGTAGTGCTTTGAAGGCCCCAGTGTTATTTTGAAGGTGAGCACGATGATGACTTTCCAAAATCAGATGCACTGCCTTGGAGGACAAGCAAACCAATTCATAATTCTAACAAAGCATGTTCATTTTGTTCTTTTTGCATATCTTTCTCAAGTGCCTACTGTCATGAAGGTTGCTCATGTAGGTATTTCTTCTTGTTTTTGCACATCTCAAGAGCCATATTGTGATTTAATGACTAAAACTCCAAATCCTTCCGGTGTAGTCATTAGAAGGGGGTAGTAGAATATTAGAATAATGATATAATAAAGTGTATGTTTACATTTGTATGTAATGAATTAAGTGGTTAGTTGTAGCTCATTAATAAGGTGGTTGTAAGGTTGTTAAACTTCCATTAATGAGTTGATTGTAACATGGCGTTTCTTAAATCTATATAATGTGGCACTCTCTCCATGAGATGCACACCAATCGCTCTCAATCTCATTTCTTTGGTTTTTACCAACAAGGAGCGCTAGTTCTTTTATAACACAATCTATCCCCATCATTGCTAAAGGAGATTGAACATGGCCAAAGAAGATAGAGGATTAATTTTTTGATTTGTAGTGTTTCATTTGACAAAAATTGTTGTTCACTGCAATTCAAATAAACCCTCTCACAACCATCACCAACCAGCATAATTGGATCAAACAAGTTTGGGGCTTGAAGTTTTTTCAACTAGAACAAAAATCTAGTTTCATTTTTTTGTTGATTCCCATTAATTCCATTTTCAGCATTGGCAAGATTCACAGTAATATAGGAAGCATTCCAAATTGAAAAAAAAAACATATATTAAAATTAGTGCATATTAATATAGTTCAAATAAAAAAGGAACTAACCATATCAATTTCTTTCATTGCACTTATGTTACATTTTTATGAGCATTTTTTTTAAAAGCAAACAATATAAGCCATTTTTTGTTACAATTCGTAAAAAACATTAGTAGCATTTGATAATAAATGGTGCCTCTAATTCATATTTACTAATAAAATCTTTGTGACAAATCACTGCATCTAATGCCTAATAAAGCTGCAACAATGGTGTCTTGGCATTGGCCCTATAAATCAACGAGGGGTATAAGGGTCCAATAGTTTGAAAATTTTCACTACATTTCCCACCCATCTATGCATTATCATTAGGCTACAAAAGCCAAAGCAGGTCATCACAAATCCCTTTCACATATTGCCAAGGTACCACATACCATCCTACTCTCATATGCCTTAAAGTCTCTTTCATGTACCATCAAGTATATAAAGGACTAGCGTCTTCCATGTATTGGCAGGTATATAGAAAGGGTGGATATATCAAGAGGCTTGGTATATCGTTATAAAATTATATAGATAATAATTCATCAGAAATGGCTTCAAATGCTCCTAAGATAAAAATTCTAGACTCTCAATTGTTGAGACGTGACAACTCTTCCACATGGACAACAAAGGTCCAAATGCAATTAGAGTTTGAAGACCTATGGAATATTGTAAATGGCACTATCACAAGGCCTACAACAGATGCAAATGTGTAGAGAAGATTTGATAAGGCCAATTAGAAAGCCAAGTTGATCATCCCATTTGGAGTCACCAGTGAGGTCCAACCTCATATTAGAATAGCCGAAAGCACGACGGATACATGGGATAAACCAAAAACAGTGTATGAAGCGAAGAATCAAAATCAAATTCTTCATCTACAAAGTTACATTGTTTGTGAATGCAAAGTGGTGAAAAATTGGAAGATTCTTCAAAAGAGTGGCTGAATTGTAGACATCACTCCAAGAATTAGGGGAAGCCATCTTAAATGGCTCCCTGTACCAATCATCTTTAGAAGAATGCCCTCTTCCTTCCGAATGTTTGTTACATGTCTCAATGTGGCTAGCAAAAAGCCCACATTTGAAAAGTTGATAAATTTGCTTCAACAAGAAGAAGCAATTCACAATGAGACCCCAACCTTCACACTCTCGCATCAAAGAAACCTGACCGTCAGAATGGTCCATCTTAACTGAAACGGGAGAAACAATTTACACATAAGAAGTGCCTCATTTGTGGAAAGAAGGGGCACACTCTCTAAGGATGCTAGTAGCACTCCTTTGCAAATGGAGAGTCAAGCTAACAAAGCCACCACAAAAATCCCAAGGGGACAAGCAAAAGAATCCCCAATAGCTAAAAAGATCCTAAAAGCCACAAGGGAATGTTGCTTCCACAAGTGACTTTGATGAAGAGGACTTTCTAAATGCTACAAAAGCACAAGCATCCTCCTTAAAACAATCAATCCGCTATGTTCATTCTAGTACTTATGGTAGGAGAAAAAATAGTGGTTTGTCAACCTGACCACATCAACTTCATATTGGCAAGTTTCACTTAGAGATGATACAACCTATGACATACAAAGCATTGGTGACACTTCATTGCCACTCAAACCTATAGATGTCAACTTACAAAGGTTCTTTATATTCTAGGGTCATAAGAACCTCTTGTTAGTAAGTCAATTATTAGAGCGCAACTTGAAAGTTGAATTTGACAGATATGATGGTAAAAAACCGTCTCATTCAAGACAAGTCTTGCAATCATTAAGTTGTAGCTCATGCCTTTAGGGTTGGTGAGTCTTGCAAAAATGAGAAATTGTCTCATTTTATAATTTACACATCCTAATGATGGATCATGGAGTATGATACAAAACGATTATTCACAACAAAATAATCACAAAGTTAACACCCAAAAGCTCTTCTGACTACTATTATGGAGTGTGGAAATATTATGTCTCTAATTGGTAAGATATTTCAATTGGTCGATGTTTCACATGAAGACAAGGCTCTCACAACGAAGGGACATTCATCGACCACACTTTGGCACAAACAATTTGGTCATCTCAACATTATCTATCTTCTTGCCTTGAGTAAATGAGACATGGTGCAAGGACTTCCCTTGTGAAGAAAATAGAAAATATTTGCTCCAATTGTCTTGTCGAGAAACAAATTTAGGCTTACTTAATTACAACAAAGAAACAAACCCCTAGTCCTTTGGATTTCGTGTGTACCAATCTATGCAAACCAATGACAGCCAATCATAATCGTGCCCATACTTTCAACTATTTGTGGATAATCACACATGGAAAATGTGGGTGTATGGCTTAACAAGCAAAGCTCAAGCATTTGAGAAGTTCAAAGAGTTTCAAGCTATATTGTTGAATGGTCATCTAGTCATCCTCTCAAGGCTCTCTACTCAGATCAAGAGGAGCCAGCAATAAGTTATCTATAAATTTGGAAGAACATGGGATCAACTGACAATTGACCACTGCATATAAGCCTCAACAAAATGGTGTTGTAGAGGCATAATCCTACCATCATGGAAATGGTGCGGTTTATGTTAAAGGACACAAATCTAATTCTTGCATTATGGCCACAAGTAGTTCATATAGTAATGTATTTGTTGAACAAGGTGCCCACAAAGGTGCTTGACGATACAACTCCTAAACAGACATGGACTAGGAAAAGCCCCTCCATCTCACATCTAAAGGTGTTTGGATGTACATGTAATGTGTCGTACCTGTTTTTTTTTTTTTTTTTATGATCTTTTTATGTGTTATTTTTATTATTTTATTTGTGCTCTTTTAGACTAGACAGAAAAATGCAGAAGGGGTTTTCAGTTTTCCTGCAGATGTGTTGTCGGAGCATACAATATAGAGCATATAACCAAAACCCAAAAAAAGTACAATAGATATGAAGGAAACAACAATGACCCAGCTAGCAGAATAGCCAAATATGAATTACTGTGACATACCCATGTTCAGAAATGCAACTTGGTACATGTGTTGAGAGTACACCAGCAATGGGTATGGCTGGAAATGCATCAAATCTCCATAGAATGATATTCAATATGCATACAAGTGTTATCAACAGTGAAGTAGGCTTCAAACGCCTCACAATGGAATAAGAAGAAGCTACAACAAAGTTTGGAATGCATCTACATGACCCACGACCCCTCTAGCAAATGTACGGCCATGGCTATGGGTAAAATCTGCAGCAAACACTTCTGAAAATACCTTGAATCTTCGCTGTATATTCTCAAAAGTTCCTCTCTAGGCTGGGCAACCAAGGTGAGGAAGATATTATGGCCAAAAACTAGCAAAATCAGCAACCAAGAAGGGTACGGCCTACCCTAGGATGTACGGCCAGCAGCTGCAACAGACAACAGTCCTCAATCCTCCCAAAATCTGCCCTTAATCACTGCAATCAGATTCTAAATCCTCTCCACAAATCAGATTGTTCAATCACTACTGGAAGATGTAGCAAATCAGCTCCAAATCTCTAACTGTGAACTCCATTGAAGCACAAATGTGAATGCTCAATACATCCACTCACAATGGCACCATTGGGTGGTCTTTCACACCTGTAGAATGCCGTCACTAATGGAGGTTTTCGTCTCTAAAAGCCTGGTTCGAATGCACAAACCCTTGAAACCCTAGCAGAGCTCTCACAATCAAAATATCATAAAGCAAGCATATGCAAATGAGCTTCGAAAACCTCTTTTATTTCCCTCCCAAGTGGGTGTTGGGTTTTGGAGGGACTTTTTATCATTTAAAAACATCTTATAATTCCCTAGGGGTGGGTGCCCAAGGTCAAGACATTCCACTTGGTCTTTATTTTCCTTAAGTCACTTTTCCACTATATAAAGTCCATATTTAAATATATTATTAATAACTTCGGACTTTAAAATAACTACCAAGATGGTGTCGAAATGCAATGATCTATAGCTTGTCCGAAAGCCCTCGACGAGACGAATTTGATGCCACTCTGAAAATGCCGAACCGACACCGACCCCGAACTTACTAAAAATAGTAACGACCAAGAGCAATCTGAGCCAACCCAAGAGGTGCCAACTGGATCCTTTGAACTCGAACCACATTTCCTCCACCGACACAACCTCCAATGCCAAACTAACTCTAGTTCCCTAACCAAACTACTAGTCCACGAGAAATCTATGATGGACTAACCATAAGTCTAGAAGGGGACATTACAGTCCGCCCTCCCTAAGATTGCTTGCCTCAAGCAATCTCAGATCAGGGTGCTCCAAAATCTGCTCTCTCCCAAGTAGCATCCTCAGCCGGTGGGTTCTTCCATTTAACTAGGTACTCTCTGATAATCCTCCTCCTCAAATTACGTTCCCTAGTGTCAATTATGGCCTCAAGTACCAGTATCAACTTCCCCTCTTCATCAAGAGGAGGCAACTCTGCGGATGGTGTCACATTATGCCCCAACGCCTTCTTGAGGCTAGATACATGGAACATTATGTACCCTGCTACTTGCTAGAAGCTCCAACTCATAAGCCACTTCTCCAATTCTCTTGGAGATCTTGAAAGGTCCATAATACCGTGGCTTCAACTTCTCTGCTCCACTCTTCTTGAGAGTGGACTGCCTATAGGGCTGCAGCATGAGGTATACCATGTCACCAACCTCAAAAGATTGCTCAGTCCTCTACTGATCTGCATACTGCTTCTGCTGATTCTGAGCCTTCTGTATATTTTCCTTCAAATACCTCATGATGTCCTGACTCTCCTGAAGGTCTTTGGCCTTAGACACTCTACTATCACCAAACAGTAAATCAACAAAGCTCGATGCCTCATACCCGTACAATGCCATGAAGGGTGACATCTGAATAGACATGTGGTATGTGGAATTGTAACAATACTCCCCCATATGAAACCACTTAACTCATGCCTTTTGCTGCCCTGAAACATAGTTTCGGAAGTATCCTTCCACCCATTTGTTAACTATCTCCGTCTGACCGTCTGTCTGGGGGTGGTAACTCGTACTAGGTGTGAGCTCTGTCTCTGTCAACCTGAAGAGCTCCTGCCAAAAGTTACTGAGGAACTTGCTGTCCCTATCACTAACAATGTTACAAGGCAACCCATGAAGTTGAAATACCTCACAAAAGAACAACTCTACAACCTGTGCTGCAATGAAAGTGGTAGGGATGGCAAAGAAGTGTGCATACTTTGTCAATCTGTCCACTACCACAAAAATGCAATCCCTACCTTGGACTTTTGGTAGACCTATGATAAAGTCCATAGAAATGCTATCCCACTTCCTCTTAGGAATGGGTAGGGGCTGCAATAAACCTCTTGAAAATGAGTGCCCCTGTTTGTTCTGCTGACATATTGAACACTCTCTCACATACTACATTACCTTTGTCTTGAGGCCCTTCCAGGTGAACCTCTCTCTAACCTACTTGTAAGTTTTGAAGTACCCCGGGTGTCCTGCCATCGGCAAGTCATGGAATGCCCTCAAAACCTTTTGTTTCATCTGTGAATCTGACACCAAGAAGATCCTGTCCTTGTGAATGATTAAATTATTTACCACTGTGTATCTATCATCCTTGATGGTGCCATCAATTATTCCAGTAGCCCATGCATCCTTAGCATACTCAGCTGATATCATCTCTCTCCAATCATCTGCAATGGCACCTAGTGCACACAAATGGGGCCTCCTGGATAAAGCATCAGCAACAACATTCTTCTTACCTTTGACATATACAATATCAAAGTCGTAGGCCTGTAGCTTGCTGACCCACTTCTGCTACCTCTCATTTAGATCCTTTTGTCCAAGGAAATGCTTCAAACTGTTGTGATTTGTCTTGACTACAAATTTGCTGCCCACAAGGTACTATCTAAACTTAGCCAATGCATGCATGATGGCTAACATCTCCTTGTCATAAATGCTATAGCTGCGTTCTACACCCCTCAACTTCCTGCTTTGAAATGCTATGGGGTGCTTGTCCTGCATGATTACTGCACCAATGCCTTCTCCTAAGGCATCACACTACAACTCGAAGGGTCTACTGAAATCTAGTATGGCTAACACAGGGCATGTGCTCATAATCTGCTTGAACCTATCAAAGCACTCTTGTGTACTCCATGTCCAACTAAGTGCATCCTTGCGAATCAACTCTGTGAGGGGAGTAGCTGACTGAGAAAACCCCTTCACGAACCTGCAGTAATACCCACATAAACCCAAGAATCCCTTCAGCTGAGTGAGATTCTTTGGAGGTGGCCAGTCCACTATTGCCCGAATTTTCTCCGAGTCTACCTTCACACTGCCAGCACTAATAATGTGACCCAAGTATAACAACTCGGTCATCCCAAACTCACGCTTTGACATCTTAGCATATAAAGACTCTCTCTCCAGAATGCTCAATACAATGTCAATGTGTTTCAGGTGCTCTTCCCATGTCCTACTGTAAATCAGAATATCATCAAAAAATATAAGAACAAACCTCCTCAACTGTTCTATGAAGACTATGTTCATGCAAGACTGGAAAGTAGCCGGTGCATTAGTCAGGCCGAATGGCATGACTAGGAACTCAAAGTGCCCATAGTCACACCTAAATGTTGTCTTCTCCACATCCTCATCTCTGACCCGAATCTGATGGTACCCGAATCTCAAGTCTATCTTGGAGAAGTAACAGGCCCCGTGAAGCTCGTCAATCAGCTCATCTATCCTGGGTATGGGATACCTGTTCTTGATTGTTTTCTTGTTGAGTTTCCAATAATCAATGCACATCCTGAGGGTTCCGTCCTTTTTCTTCACAAGAACCACTGATGATGCAAATGGGCTCTTGATTGGCCTGATATGACCCATCTTGAGAAGCTCTTTGATAGCTTTCTCGATCTCATCTTTATATCTCTTCGGGTGCCTGTATGGTGTGATGATCATTGGTTTTGCACCCTCCAACTCAATCACATGCTCGATACCCCTGTCGGGTGGTCTACCTGGTGGAATATCACTAAACACTTTGGTGTGTTTAGTTAGAAGAGCCTATATGTCAGGTGGATACTCACGTTTCTGCTGCTCCGAAACTACAGGCATCACCATTATCTCTACTACCCACTGCACCTGATCATGACAAATCAACCTCTCCATTCGCTTGAGAGAAACAACCCTCAATCCACCATCCCAAATGCCCTTGAGCACATGTTTAACTCCGTTCACTTCAAACTTCATTTCCATTGTCCTCAAGTTGATAGCGAACTCTCCTATCTCATGTAGCCACTTCATTCCCAGCACAACATCCATGTCGCCCATGCTAACCACATAGAACTCTGACTGGCAAGTATAATGGTTTAGCTGGATCGTTAAGTTAGGAATCCTCCTCGTGCAGGTGAGTACAAACCCATCGGCTACCTTTACCTTAAACCCCGCGAACTCCTCTGTCTGCAACCCTGTTGTGACCTAATCACACATCGCCCCATTGCAAATGGGGACCCCCTTTTTTTGAACTCTGATGCTTTGCTGAGTCTTGGATGATGTCTTAGATTTATTTTATGGGGAAGTCAGTAGTTTTTGAGTCCTATAGTCCCTTGATGACTTGATCCTGATGTTCTGAGATCTTGAAATTGACTTAAGTCTGATACCCTGAAAATCCTGAAAATTGGCTAAGTCTGAAATCTGGTGGATCCCTCAAAATCTAGAATCTACATGTTAAATCCGGTGGATCCAAGACCTATCTCAAACATCCTGAAAGGTATGTTGAAAAATATTTAAAGTATAAGAAATTCAGATTATACTTAAATATTTTTTCAATATACCTTACCCCAGGGACTTCCACTTCTAGGCGCAAATTTACTCCAGGAAGTTAGGCGCATTTTCCCACTTGCAGAGGCCCAAATGTGCGCCTAAGGTAGAAACTCAAATGTCCGCCTTGAGCAAGGAGAGGTTAAAACTAAGGCGCCTTGATTGGAATTGAAGTTGGAAGGCCTTAAACATTGAAAATTTGACAAGAAAGTGATCCTAGAGTCTAGGCACCTTTTCATGTTCAAATCATCATCAAAGTGCGCCTTAGGTTGAAGTGAAGATCTCTTAGAGCTTGGGTGCATTCCTCCACCTCTAAAGCCTTCTCTAAGCGCCTTGATATGGAATGAAAATATTGTGAAGTGAATGAGTTTAGGCGCCTTAAGGGAGGTAATCCATCTTGATCTAGCATATCAAATTGAGTATCTAAGACTCTAGGCGCTACTTCCTGTTGAAACAACCTCATGCATGCGCCTAAGAGAGAGATCAACCTGGATCTACAACTGTTAAGGTTTCTTGGTCTTGATGAAGTCTTCCAAGAGCAATTACAATGATTGAAGGTTGAGGTAAGTGAAGGGAGACCATTTCTAGCCTAGACGCCAATTCATGTCCAAATTATCATCAAGATGCGCCTAGGAATAAGAAGGCTAAGAGACTTGAATTTTGAAGACACCTTGGAGTAGAAGGTTCTGAATAACAATGCCTTGGTTGGAAGAGATATGAGATCACCATAATCCATAAGAGTAAGCCAAGAAGTTGAGGTGCACTTTTGCCATTGAGGAGTACATTTTGGTCGCCTAGGAGGGAATTATGTTGAAATCACCAATTTTGAAAGGATAGGAGTGAAATAAGTTCACAAGGGTTAACATAAGTCTTGAAGAACATCAAAATTGAGAGTGAACATTGCATTGAGGCAAGGCGCCATATCATGCCTCCACCATCATCAAAGTGCAGCTAGAAGAGAAATCAAGTTGGCATCGATAAACATTGAATGTATTGGAGTTGGACAAGTTCACTAGAGTCCATGCAAGTCATGAAGATCATGCAAGTTGGAAGTAAACATCACATCAAACATAGGTGCAATTCCTTGCCTTGAGTATCATCAAAAGGCACCTTAGAGCCTTGTTATTACCTTATCTTATTCTAGGCGCCATTTCTTGTGGTTTTAATCATCATGAGCGCCTAAGGAAGTTTGAATGTCAAGATGCCTTCTTAAGCCTTCCCAATGATTTGGATGCATAAAGGAATGAAGTGAACACCCCTTAGCACCAAGGCGCCAATTTCTATTTGATTAATCATCAATTTGCGCCTCAAATTAGCTTAGGTGCCCTTCCTAGTTCCTGCACACTTAAATATGCACCTAACTTGGAGTAAATCTGCATTCATAAGAAGGTGCTAATGCACATCTCTACAACCTTCATATTGCGCCTAAGAGGAATTTGAAGCATTTTACTTTTAAAGTTTGAAAGCTAACATGAGACAAGGCGCAAATTTCCACCTCAATCATCACAAAGCGCGCCTTACAGTGTGGGGAGTTTAGAACTTAAATTTAATCACTTTAAGATAAAAACTTCCTTAAACACTTCACATTTGATTGAAATCACTGAGAAATGTTAAGAAATCACCTTTCTTGCCAAGGCGCAATTTCATGCATCCACAAACCCATTTTGGCGCCCTGGAAGCTTAAGTTCTTGAAATCATGAAATCTGGCGCCTAGTGATGTGGAGAGTTTAAATGACAAATTTGAGGCCAGAAGGATCTAGGCGCATTTTTACTCCTCTGCAACCTAAATGAGCGCCTAGAAAGAACTTACATGAGATAGCACTTTTGAGTGGGTTCCTTGAGAAATATGATCATTTTATGTCATCTCCCATTGCTTGAAATCATTGAAATATCAAAAGTAAAGTCAATTTGATGATAGGCGCACTTTGCCTCTCTGTAGACCTAGATTGGTGCCTTAAAGAACACCTGAATTTGCATCTTTAAGTGGGCGCCTTGAAAGGAGGGATCATTTTAAGCCATTACAATTGTTGGAAATCATTTAAAATGACAATTATGAAGCTATCTTGTGCTAGGCGCACTTTGCTCCTCCTTACACCTAGATGAGTGCCTAGACCTAGAAGGGTTGTTGAATGCTTAAACATGCTTCTTATATGCTATGAAATGCAATGTTTTCAATCGTTTAATATTTTTGTTTTCTTTGTTTTGCAGGAGCATCGGGGAAGCTAAGAAGTCACCTAAGGAGCTAAGCCCCTGGAGTCACCTTCATTCAAGGCAGTCAAGAAGTTGCTACGGCGGAAGAGACATCTCTTGGAGATTACTTCAAGATCATCCTGTTAGAACACTTCATCATCAGTTGCATCATGTTCAAAGACATTCATCCATCATACTTCAATTCTTTCAAATTTAAAGACTTTTCAATCTTCAAGTCTTCGAGGAGTCTCCTACTCCATGTTATCAATGAAGCACCATCATTTACAAGTTGAGAAAGAAGCATTATCATCATCTATACTACTCCACATGAAGAATCAAAGAAGAGATCAACATACATCCTGCAAGAAGAATAACAGAGTTAGACAAATGAGCTACATACATCATCCATTCAACTTACAATGAATAAGGCAAGATCAACAAGTAGCATTCCCAAACATACAAGTTCATTAAAGCAATCATATTCGAAGACTTCACATAAGATGATACAATTTGGGAATATGCCCACAGAGCAAAGTGAATAAACAGTTGAAATCCACAAGTATACTGAGGTGGCACCTATGTGGCAAATACACATATCAAACCAATCACAGTTCGCCACATCATTCAACAAGCAAGAACCAAAGAGGACACCTATGTGGAAGATGCTCTAAAGATTCCATTTGATCCTTATCTTCTTGGAAAACGTGCCTTCATTGCCTCTCTTACGTACTAAAAATAGCAAGTTGTTGTAACTAATTGCTAAGATGGCATGATCTGGGCCCTTGGCTATCTGAATTGATCCAGGCCATTCATTGTAATTCTGGACTTCTATATAAAGGCCTTGTTGCCTCATTTGTAAGGATGATAAATATATTAGTTAGCAGGCAAGTAGAGCAGAGTAGGAATAGACTCAAAATTCTCTGAGAGTACTTGAAGTTGTTGTAAATATTTCTCAAGATTAATGCAAAGACATTGGAGTTCGTTTGGTGTTAAGTGTTGTCTTGTGAAATGACATGGTTTCCTGTATCTTGATGAAGTGGAGAGATGTTTCAAAGTAGATTAGAAGTAGAATAGTAGTTCATTGATGTTATGTATGTTTGTATTGAATATTTGATCAACTCCTAGCTCATGCTTTTAACATTCATAGGTGGTGAAATGTTGGGTAAAGCTAGTCTGAGCTTCATTGTAATTTGCTTAAGTTTGATTGTGGATGCTTGTTTGCGCTGTGCCGTCAATGGGTGTTTATATGAGCTTTCATGATTTGAAAACCTTTCACTATCCTTAGGAGATTGCACCAAGTTCATGTAGTTGTAGGCACCCTTGGCGAAGTGGAGTTAGGTTGATTAAGGAGTTTGTTTATTCATGCATCATCATTGCTTCATTGACCTTAGATTAGTTCCTCTAACCCTTATCTTTTTCCTTTTCTTTATTATTGAGACATTGTACATATATCATCCACACTGAAAGGAGGAATAAGCTGAGAGAAGTAAGAAGAAGTCTATGTAAGTCCCTTTGTGATAATCAACAATACCACATCAAGTCACTGAGTTAATCTCTGCAAATCATAAAAAAAGGAACCTTGGAGTTATTTCACTGGATCACATAGCTTAGCCTTTGAAGAGCTTTATTCAAGAGAGAGTTGGATACTCAGTATTTTACTCTATTGTTGACTTGTCTAAAAACAATCATCAACAAACCCCCTCTTAGCAACCAAGCCCTCATCTATGAAGTTATGAGTGGCACCTGTATCCAACAGTGTAATACATCTCTGTCCACCCAACACTCCTCGGATCCTAAATGACCCCTCTCTGAATACTAGAAATATGGGCTGTGGGAAGGGAGGTATCCTCATCCTTATCTAGTACTTCAGATGCAACATCTGTCCTGGAATCATCATCCTATATATGCTGCTCTAAATGCATGTCTGACTCCACTGACTCATCTGCTGAAAAGTACTCAATTTGTTTTGCCTTTCCTTGGGCAGCACACTTGTGCTTAGGATCCCAAGGCTCTCTGTAGTGGAAACAAAGTTTCTTCCTCCTAAGATCATTCACCTGGTCGTTATTTAATTGGGAAGAACTCTTCTGTGGTTGGTGTCCCGAGTCCCTGTGGAAAGGTCTTCTATCTCTCTCCTTATCCCTCCGATGCTGAAAGTTTTTACTCTGAAATTTGCTCCTCCATGCTGAAGACTCCATATCACGGGCCTTCCTCATGGCCTCCTGTAATGACATAGGGTCTAAACCCTTTACCCATCCTCGAAGAGGATCAGAAAAACCATCAACAAAGAGCACAATCAACCTCCTCTCTGATATGTCTAAAACCATGACCGAAAGATCCTGGAACTCTGAAATGTACGAGTCCACTGAACCACTCTGTCGCAACTATGCCAGGTCCTTAAACTGCAACTCCAGGTCCTTCTTGTCAAACCTATCAATGAGTCTAGCTGTGAACTCAACATAAGATGTGATTTGGTCATGTCCCAGAGTCACCTTTCCATTACTCCACCACTTGTGCGCACTGCCCTCCAAATGTAAGGCTGCGTATATGATGGCATCCATCTCTGGCATGGGGCTGATCTGAAGGTAACTATCCAACTTTTGTACCCACGCTCTTGCTAAAGTTTTCCCTGAACCATCAAAGTATGGTAAGGTCATCTTACTGACCTTCTTCTGCAGCTCATTATTTTGTTGCCTATTAACCCCTCTGGGTCTGTGTCTCATCCAGAGATCTGAATAGTCTCTGAAAGTCATTTCAGCTCTAAACCCTGCACTAGAAGCCTGCCAATCTCTAAAGATCTCCTCCTGAAACTCCAATTGTGTAGCATCCCTCTCGAGCATCTCGTCCCTCGGTATGAAAGTCGGAATGCCTAGTCTATCTGCAATTGTAAGTTGTGTAGCACCCCAGTTATTCACCGAAGCCTCTCCATCATGATTCCTATGTCCGTTTCTATTACCAGTGTTTCTGTCACCATTCCTATATCCATTACCTTGGTCTCCATGACCTCGGTCCCTGTGTCTATCACCATCATCCCGGTCTCTATTTCTGTCGTTCCTGCCTCCGTTCCTATCATTCCTGTATCTGTTTCAATCTATATTTTCCTCATCTTCCTCCAACTCAAGAAATAATCGGCCAAGAAGCCTTCCGAGTGCCTGCTGGGACCTATCCAAGTTAGCAACGATCTGCTGCTGTCCTCTAGCCAAGTCATTAAGGATATCTCTAGTGCTCGGCTCTTCAATCTCCCTGTCTCCTATCTCCTCTGTATGTTCTGGAAATGGAGGTAACTCTCCTGAAAAGGGGTTTGTCCGTGACACCTAGGAATCATCCTCTGTAGCTGCTACCTCTATCTCTGGATCTAACTCAAATGGATCAATCTGTGGCACTGGATTCAACTACAGAAACTGTATTCCTTGCCTTGCTTTGGTATTTTTGAAAGGATATCTATCTGTCAGTCACATGTCTCATTTTCACTTCTACATGTCTGTTCAAACCTCACAGGATGGCAATATCCTAGCTCTGATACCACTGTAATGTGCCGTACCTGTTTGTTTTTTTTTATGATCTTTTTATGTGTTATTTTTATTATTTTATTTGTGCTCTTTCAGACTAGACAGAAGAATACAGAAGGGGTTTTCAGTTTTCCCGCAGATGTGTTGCCGGAGCATACAATATAGAGCATATAACCAAAACCCAGAAAAAGTACAATAGATATGAAGGAAACAACAATGACCCAGATAGCAAAATAGCCAAATATGAATTACTGTGACATACCCATGTTCAGAAATGCAACTTGGTACATGTGCTGAGAGTACACCAGCAATGGGTATGGCCGAAAATGCATCAAATCTCCATAGAATGATATTCAATATGCATACAAGTGTTATCAACAATGAAATAGGCTTCAAATGCCTCACAATGGAATAAGAAGAAGCTACAACAAAGTTTGGAATGCATCTACATGACCCACGACCCCTCTAGCAAATGTACGGCCATGGCTATGGGTAAAATCTGCAGCAAACACTTCTGAAAATGCCTTGAATCTTCGCTGTATATTATCAGAAGTTCCTCTCTAGGCTGGGCGACCAAGGTGAGGAAGATATTATGGCCAAAAACTAGCAAAATCAGCCACCAAGAAGGGTACGGCCTACCCTAGGATGTACGGCCAGCAGCTGCAACAGACAACAGTCCTCAATCCTCCCAAAATCTGCCCTTAATCACTGCAATCAGATTCTAAACACTGTCCACAAATCAGATTGTTCAATCACTACTGGAAGATGTAGCAAATCAGCTCCAAATCTCTAACTGTGAACTCCATTGAAGCACAAATGTGAATGCCGAATACATCCACTCACAATGGCACCGTTGGGTGGTCTTTCACGCCTATAGAATGCCATCATTAATGAAGGTTTTCTTCTCCAAAAGCTTGGTTCGAATGCACAAACCCTTGAAACCCTAGCAGAGCTCTCACAATCAAAATATCATAAAGCAAGCATATGCAAATGAGCTTCGAAAACCTCTTTTATTTCCCTCCCAAGTGGGCGTTGGGTTTTGGAGGGACTTTTTATCATTTAAAAACATCTTATAACTCCCTAGGGGTGGCGCCCAAGGTCAAGACATTCCACTTGGTCTTTATTTTCCTTAAGTCACTTTTCCACTATATAGTATAAAGTCCATATTTAAATATATTATTAATAACTTCGGACTTCAAAATAACTGCCAATATGGTGTCGGAATGAAACGATCTATAGCTCGTCGGAAAGCCCTCGACGAGACGAATTTGATGCCACTCTGAAAATGCCGAACCGACACCGACCCCAAACTTACTAAAAATAGTAACGACCAAGAGCAATCTGAGCCAACCCAAGAGGTGCCAACTGGGTCCTCTAAACCTGAACCACATTTCCTCCACCGACACAACCTCCAATGCCAAACTAACTCCAATTCCCTAACCAAACTACTAGTCCACGGGAACTCTATGATGGACTAACCATAAGTCTAGAAGGGGACATTACAGTACACCTTTCATGCACATCCCCAAGATGTAGAGGAAAAAGTTTAATGAAAAATCATTATAATGTATTTTTCTTGGATATAATTTAGAGTCAAAAGGATATCGACTTTAAATCCAGCTAAGAAAAAGTTACACATAAATGGAGACATAATCTTTGATAAGGAGAATGGTTTCAACCATAGTTTGAAGACTCGGTGTGGACTCGCCACAACACGATGTGACTTGCGAGTCCCTTGCAAAAACATGTCGAGCCAGCAAGACTCGCAAGTTGAGTCCAATCCACAGTTTCACTAGAAATCACCCAAGTTTTACAAAAAACACGGCCGAGTATTTCTGTCAAACTTGCGATTTTTCGTATCAGACCCTATTGTAGCCAAGGGCCCAAAACGTAAAACACATGCACCCAAATTTTTTTTTAATTTGGGTTTTTGTTGTTTTCAACAAGCAAAGTTGTAGATTCATATAACGACATGAGAGAAGGGTTTGGAATGCCGAGAAGAGTATTTGGAAGGCATATTTGAAGATTAAATCAAGTTTCGAGTGGCTATTACAAAGGTATGTATCTTTTCATTTTGAATTTGAAATGACACGCTGAAAACCTAAGTGTTATGCTGCCCAATTTTTTTATTTTTTCTCATTTCACAACCCTCCCTCATAGTGTTTCATTCTATTTTAACTTATAAATGTTTACCCTTTCATTTTTTCCGAAACCCTATTGATTTTTTTCTATGTTAAAATCAACAATGGCAAGTTCAACACAAATCAGAGATAGGAAAGACCCTGTAATGTCCCCATTTTCGTGAGCATCAATTTTCAAAGGATTAGCCTATTTCCTGACCCTCGTAGGCTAATGCAGATGGTTAGGGGTCCTGATTGGCAGTTATCAGAGTGTTTCCTTCTCCACAACTCAGTTTGGTTAAGGATTGGCCTTCATTTGACTCAGTTCCTCACACTTACTATTTATAGTAAGTCACCATTTCAGGGGAGTCAGTATTGCTATTAATAGTTAGGCACCTGGTCATATTATGGATTTGTCATCAGGGTTGGTTCTAGACTCATTTTGCATACACTTACTATTGATAGTAAGTTACCTGGTGATTTGGGCTCAGTGTTTCTATATATAGCAGGGCACCTGGACATGTGGTAACTTCAGTGTTGATCCCAATTCTCAGTTGGCTTGGAGAAATAAGGTTTATTATGTGAGTTATATTATTTAATTATTAATAAAGGTGACTTTATTAATAATTAATCATTAAAGGCATAATATAAGTTATATTTGCACTGTATTAAAGTGGGGGCCATTCTAGTCTTAATGTTACATCCCCAATTTTTGACTTACTATACTTTTACTTTTTACTTGGACATAAGTAAATTTATTATGATGTTTAGATTGATGACAAGGAAAAACATGGATTATATTAAATGTCATTTATTGAAATCATAGAAATGATTATGTTATTATCGATTTAATATTTGTATTATGAGATTTGATTTATTAGTTGAATTAATTGGATAATGATGCACTGATCACATATTGTTTGATGACAAGTGAAACAGGATTACAAGTTATCAGATGACTCTCGGAGAAGAGAGTATCTTTCCAGGAGAGAGATATGGACCTCGAGTTACAAGTGATTTATTTGCCAAACCGAGTTATAAGTGTTTAACGAAAATGTGAACCAAGGTGTCGTAAGAGGTAAGCTTGTTTTGTCAATTTACTTATGAACCTAATCAACAGGTAGTCGATATTGTTTTCAAATCTTTCTAAGTCGTATTAAGTCGTCTTAGTCGTTAATAACATTAACGACATCGTCTGAGTTTGATTTATAACTATTTACGTTTAACGTAAATATTACGACATTATTGTCGTAAAATGATTGTCTTATTACTATTATTAAAATATTTGAGGTGTTATAAATGATTCTTAAATGTTAAGACGTTTTTGTCGAAGTTATTAATATGTGATTATTGTCGACGGATTATGATGGGGAGACAAGCTCAACCCAATCACAATATCCGTATCCCATGGTTTAATAATATCGTATTATTGAATAAACTATATCTATCTAATGTAACAGGCGAAGATAGGAGGATTATAAATGATGTAATCAATATAATTATTATTGAAGTAATCAATATATAGATGTCTTTGCATCGTAAGAGGATAATACCTCTTAATGAGTCGACAATATTGAGGGAGCCGTAAGCTATAATATAGTAGAGTCTTTATAATAGTAAGTAGTGGATCGAACCACATGTAATGATCATTAAAAGATCAGTTTTATATTTCTTTGAGTGTTGGCCTCATCCTTATGGGGATGACTGTGTTTTCAAACTGCCCAACCGATTAAACCAATTGGCGCCCTTCCACAATTGACATGTGGTCTTTTGCTTAAAATTCGAATTCAGTTTAAGACTGAGTCGCCGAGGACAATTAAGAGGTCATTAAGTTGCAACCGAATTACTGTTAAGTGGCAAACGAATAACTTCAGTATGGTATGAGAGAACAACTTCAATCTGCCTTAGATGATCTGGAACAGTCTCACTCTGAAGTCAATAACTTGAAGGAAAGACTCAAACAAGCTGATGATTTCATAAATGAACTAAAAGGGAAACTGAGTATCTCTATGAAAAAGAGAAAGGAACTTCTTCAACAATTAGCAAGTCAAAGTGAAGCCAATAATACTGATGAAGATCTGAATGAGAAGAACAAGTTATGTGAAAAGCTATCAAAAGAGGTCATTATGGTAAGACATGAAATGGAATCAAGGTTTATGAAATTCAGGAAATTGAAAAGAAAAGAAAAATTGAAGATAATCTAAAACAATCTCTCAAGGAGAAGTCAGAAGACTGCTACAAAATGGATAGAATAATCAGACATCTGGAATCTGATCTTGAAGAAGCCAGAGATAATGAAGAACAATTTGAGAATCAGATTGACACTCTAAAAAGGGATCTTCAAACAACAAATGAATACAAAGAAAAATTCAAGATAAGCTCTACTCAGCTTGAAGTCCTTCTTGAAAGCCAAAAGAGGGTAGATGACAAGCAAGGCTTGGGGTATGAGAAAGGTGAAAGCTCCGAATCCGGTCAAAAGAACTCTGGATCAGGAAATCCAAGGAACAGGCCTAGAAGACCTCCGGTAAGGCAACCAAATGCTCAAAGATATCCATCCTTCAATGGATACTGCCACAATTGCAATAACTTTGGTCATAAAGTAAATCAGTGCAGAAGAAGAATGAATCAGACTAATTCATCCTTCTCCGGACAATGTTTTAATTGCAAAAAGTATGGTCACAAATCTCATGAGTGTAGAAATATGCAAATGAACAATTCATTCAATGGTAGATGCTTTACATGCAATAGAATGGGACATATGGCTAATCAATGTAGATCAAGAGGATACCAGTCAAATATGCAAAGAAATGTTGTTTGCTACAATTGCAATAGATCCGGTCATGTTGCCAAATTCTGCAGAAGTAAGATTCAGGACAAAAAGGGTCCGGTGCATCTTAATCAAAACCAAGACAAAGGAAAAGCAAAAGTGAATGCGGATGAAATTCAAAGGGAAATGAACAAGATTTGGGTGAAGAGGAGTACAGAAAATGCTGAGGATGGATCCGCACCAGAATCTGGTGCTGATATTCCTTCCGGAAACTAAATAGATGAGCTCTAGCTCAGGGGGAGTCACAGAAGAAAACAAGTTCCCCCAGCCAGTCAATTGGTGCTTGAAATTGGTACATGGAAAGTTGCGGATTAAAAGGTTCTCAAAGAAACATCTAAATAAGCCTTGGTAGAGATATGAAAGATCTGCAAGAAATTTAGAAGAGGTTAATCTACCAAGATTGATCCGGTTTAACAATCATCCGATAAGAACAGGATTTTCACAGTTAGATCCGATATGATTCAAATTCAAGTATCTTGATCTGCGGATAAATGGAATGATTGGAGAAAAGTAGATAGATTGCTAATATTCACCAAGAATAACTCTAAGTGCATCTCAGTGATCCGGAAAGATCTCTCTCAAAAAAAGGAAAACAAGGCAACCGGAATAACCTAAGTTGTGCATTTATTGCAGAATGAAATTACGGTTTGCGCAGAAATAAAAGGGTTCTTTTGTTCATCATTTGTACATTTGCATTCAAGAAAAAGAGAAAAGGAGCTCTGCAACGAAATTGTCTCAAGCCCCTCAAAGATCAACCGCAGAAGTCGATTCTTCCAGCAATCCGATCCGGCTCATATCGTGAACCCTAGAAGCGTAAAAGGTATTTTCTGCTCTTGAAAACCTCTCTCTGAATCTTTTGAAAGATGGCTACTCCGAATGTTGGGAAGATCACTGACAGACCGCGTCCTAAATTCAAGAAACATCCCTACAAATCCCTAGAAGTTGATCCCCTAAGCGCCTTTTCAAGCATTCCACATGGGGTTTTGCATGTAGAAGATGTTAGGGCATATATTCATGCAAACATTGAGGAATTTGGGGAATCCAAGCTAATGGATATCTATCACAATCAGTTAATAGATGATGCTTTTGAACTCAAACCTCGGTACAAGGCTATCCTAGACAAGCATTTTGGACATTGTATCCATTTCCCCTGTTTTGCAGAAGATGAATGGGTCCGGTATGTTCTGAGTAGAATGCATGACAATTTTATATGGTTGATGAGGCCATTCAAAATAACTAAGGATGCCATTAGGGCAGTTACCGGATTGCACTCATCTGGTGGGTTACCTGCTCTCAAATCCGTCAAGAATCAAACAGTGAGTGAGGCAACAGGATCAAAATTTGACAAGAGAGCAATGACAATTGAAGATATCACTAATCCGGATATCAAGTTTGCATCCATGATAGTTGGCTATAAGATATATCACTCCAGTAGGGAGAATTCTGTATCCGGAACTGCAATCTATGTTGCCTATCAGATGTTAAGGCAGAATGCAGATTATGATCTTTGTGAGCTTCTTCTAAGCCAACTGTTGGAAAACCTACAAAAGATCAAGAAGGCCAAGAAGAACTCATTCAAGTATGGTGGGCTAATATTGTGTTTGTTCTTTTACTTTATGAATGAGCTTCCCAGATCCAGTGGTTGGATATGGCAAAATGACAGACCAGTAGCCATACAAATCAGAGATTATTTGCATGGAATTGGTGATGCCAAGGCACAGAATACAGCACTCTGGGGCTACTTCAAGAACTTTCAGAATATGATGCAAGCCAGAGAGAGAATCCCTCAATCTCTAGTTGAAAAGTATAAGGATACAATATGCTTTATGGTAGAAACTGATCAATACCTGATGGAGGCAGTGGAACCTAGAATAGTGTGGATTATGCCAATGGGGTATGAGGTTGATGAGAAAATCCTAGAGCTACACATCCAACACCTGCTGAGTCAACCCAAGGACCCTAAGGCAGAAAGGTTTGGGACCTTCCAAGAGTTGAGTGTAAAAGTTCATGTTGAACTAAGACAACCTGAAATTAAGAGAAAAGTGAGAAGAGAAGTGGAAGAATTTGCCAAGAGACATGGAATATCAAAGGAGGTAGTTGATGCCAACAGAGAGAAGATGGAAAGGGCAAAGAAAGAGAAACAAGATGCAGAAAAGGAAAGTGATCCGGTGCAAGCCCCTTCCTGGACCAGATCCTCCAAGAGCTCTGCCCCTGCCACCTCTAAGAGCCAAAAGGCATCAAAACCGGAAGCCCAAACATCCGGAAAGGGAGAGAAAAGAACAAAGAAAAAGGCAACAAGATCCTATACAAGTCAGAAGGATGATGAAGAAACTGAAACCGATGAGGAAGTCAAGAAAATGAAGAAGAAGAAGAAAACATCCTGTGAACCCTCTACCGGTCAAAACAAGGAAGAAAAGGTAGAAGAATTTGTTGAAAAGCCTACTCTCTGCATTGATGATATCATCAAATCAGTCACTGTGGATGGGAACTTGAAACCAATGACTGAGTTTTATGATGATTATAGTGAAACTGATCAGAAGATCCTGCAAGAAGCTACAGTCAGGTATTTAAACATCTACAACAAAGCATTCATTGAAATTATATCTTTGATTCCTAAAAGTCTAGAAAAGGAACTTGAAATATGAAAGAACAATGCCATGGCAAAAGACCTAGAAATCCGGGAGCAGATTGCTATCCAACTTTATCCCTCCATCACTCCAAAGCAAATAAACATGATCTTCAAATATTGCAAGGACGAGTTCCGAAGCAAAGCCAGAATGAATAAGCTTATGCTCGGAGAGACTAATCAGGTGGCTAAAGAGACTAAAGAGATCCTCAAGAATGCCTATAAAAGATTCAATATTCCTGTTATAGAGGACTTAGATGATGAACCCTCTGCCATGGATGACAAAGGAGAATCTACTGAGACAGTTGCAGAAGACACAAAGGAGACAAGTAAAGAGAAAGCTAAGGACTTAGATTCCTCTGTTCCGGAAGAGGAAGTTCATGGACAAGAAGACACCTCTCTTCCGAATTCCCCTGCAGACTCCGGAATTGAAGGAAAAGATAGAAAAGAAGAGAGCATCAATCAAGAAGAAGAAGTAAAGGGAAGAGAAGAAGGTCAAACAGAGAAGACCACAAGTGACAGTGCTGAGGCCACAGAAGCAAAGGAAACTCTGTCTCCGTCAAGAGACACTGCAAAAGCTGTCAAGGACTTCCTGACAAAAGAAATGATGGAATTGGATGAACCGGAGCTACTTCAAGGACCATTCAATTTTGATTCCCTCTCCCCGGTTCAAACAATGAAGATAGCATCCTTTGCCCAAGCAAAAGCAAAAAAAAAAACTCCTAAAGTCTCACATGGAAGACTGTGAGTTAATAGAAATTGCATCTGGTGTGTTGGAGAAGATCATACCATCCTTTCAAAAGGATCTTTCAGCTTCTTCATCCGGTAATCTAAAATCTCTTGTTAATTCAGTTAGCACACATTTTGATTCTTTGGAAAAAGCAGCAAAAGAGAAAGTCCGGAAAGAATTTTTGGATAAGAGATTCTCCGAGATACAAAGACTTATAACCAATGATGGGAGAAATATGGATATTGGGATAAAGAGCTTAGAAAATGCTCTTAAAGATGGCAGATAAGTATATAAATTTTGTTTATCCTGGTCTAAAGTGACAAAGGATATTGAGAAGAAAGTGAAAGAACAAGAGGATAAACTATCAAGCTTCTCTTAGAATTTTAATCCTCTCACCACATCCATAATAAACCAGGAATGTCAGACTATTGCAGTCATAAATGAGATAAAGAAGCTTGAGAAGGAGAGGAAAAATATAATAAGTAGGATGGGTGAACTTAGAGGGATGATTATCCCTAAGTTAGAGGCCATGCATGAGGCCCTAACTGATGCTCAGACCACAGCCTGGACCAGTGATTCGACAGATCTAAAGAGGGCAGAAGCTTTTGCATTCCTGTTGAGTGGTCACATCTCAATTTTGGACAGAATAAAGCAGAGTTAGGCAACAAAATTTGTCCAGTTAAAGACAACTTTTGCAGATATACTTCAATATATGTAAGTATAACATGTATATATACTTATGCGGCTAAGTATAGTTGGATTTTTGGAGATTTTTGGTGTGGGAATTCTACCCTTTGCCATTGATGTCAAAGGGGGAATGAGTAGCAGTGAAAAATGTGGAATCTAGCTAAGGGGGAGCTCCGGAAAAGTGTACATTAGAACAGAGCATCAGCCAGGGGGGAGTGTAGTGTGACACTTAGTCATTTTTCACTAAGTGTTGCCATCAATGCCAAAGGGGGAGATTGTTGGCAAGAGACACTATGTGGCTTCATGAGTGTTGTCATTGATGGCAACAAAATCCATCCCACACATCCGCAGGACATGGTGTGTCTATACCGAAAGTCAGATTGAAGAGTATTTTGGTCCGGTGACCAAGAACAGAGCATGCAGCAAGGTCCGACAATCAGGTCCGGATCTCTCAGAAGAAGTATCTCAGTAAAGTGCGGACTTGGGGAAGTCAAGAGGAGTACCATGACATATATTCCAGAGATTAAGCCTCCGGTGATGTCAGAATGAAAAGATATGAACACCTAAGTGTTGGGTTCCTGTTTGGCAGAGCAGACTGGGGAAGAACTGACCGACAGAGCTTCAGACCTTAATCCGGATGAGATATTGATGGTAATCAAGTTTCGTAAGGGATCATTCATGATTGGCTGACATGATTGATGACTTCTATAAGCATCTCCTTGATACGCATCACTTGGTAAGCAAGGATTCAGCCGACAGACCAGAGGTTGGGAAAATATTGAGTATTCTGGATGCCGACTAGAAAGATGTTGAAATCCTTTGTGCGGATATATATGCTAGATGGATTTCGATGAGAAAGTGTGTATGGTGTATTGTGAAGTGCAAAGAAAAGCAGAGAGCAGTGTGGAAGAGGTAATACAGGTCCGGTATGTGACAGGACAGCAGCACCAAAGAAGAGGAAGAATGAAGTGCAGTAGATCAGTGTATTGAGCCTAACCGGAACTGAACTTCAGCATATGTGGATGCTTCTCATCAGTTCAAGTATCTTGTTACTTTCTTTATAACTTGTAGACAGTGAGTCTCTTGTAGGCAATGAGCCTCTTGTGAGCAGTGTGCTCGGGCAGTGAGCCCTAATTGGCAAGTGTCATTTTGTACTTCTATTCTTTTAACAGAGAATACATTCTTGGGTTAGTCACCCCGTGGTTTTTCCCTTAACAGGGTTTTCCACGTCAAAATCATTGTGTTATGTGTATTGATTTTGTTTCTGCTTTCATGGTTATGGATGCTTATTTGTTTTGATGCTGCACTAGTTATTGAAGAAGAACAGAAAGTTGAATTAATTAAGATAACTGATTCACCCCCCCCCCCTCTCAGTTATCAACAGGTGCAACTCTCAAGCAATTGTTTGTGAGCAATGTCTCGATGGACTCTCCATATTCCAAAAAAATAGAAGGGGAGAACGTTGCAAGAACTATTTTTGATGAATTATTCTTAAAAAATGCAGAGTTACTTAGGGTAAGTAACAATTACAAACATAAATTTTACCAGGAATTATCTATTTTTTATGTTAATTTTCTAATAATTTAAAATTTATTTACAACTTTTTTTTATGGCAGAACTTTTGGTCAAGGTTTTGTGTTTGGCGGATGGGGATGGCATGCTGATGGATTACCTCAATGAGGTCGTGGATAGGGCCAAAGGCCATTTTGCATCACTATGGTGGTAACACAAAAAAAATGAGACCATATGGCACATCATTGATTATAGATGGACAAACCAACTCCACTAGCCAATACATGCCTTGGCCTACTACCTAAACCCAAAATTTTACTTCTCTGATACATTTAAGATTAATGAAGAGGTCATGGCAAGCCTTGTTTCATGCATAGGGGATGGCAGTAGATGATGAGATTAGAAACAAAATTATTGATGATTTGGAGGTCTACAATGGTGCGGAAGGGAGGCTCTTTTCTTCAACTCAAGCCATTTAAAGAAGGCAAAATCAACAGCCAGGTAAAAAAAATAATCCTTGAATTTTTAGCTTACTACTAGAAAGTTGAAACTTGAAAGTTTCAACTTTAAATTCTTAATTTTTTACTTAATTCTTATATTGTTTTTAAATGTTTTATTTGTAGATTTGTGGTGGGAGAATTACAATGTTGTCACGCCAAATCTTTAGAGACTAGCTGTCTATGTTTTGTCCTAGCCCTGTGGTGCTTCTGAGTGTGAAAGCAATTGAAGCCTATTTGAGAGCATTCACACCAAGAAGAAAAATGGGTTGACCTAGGAGCACCTCAATGGTCTTGTCTTCATCCAATACAACCTTCGTCTTCAAAACAAAAACATGGAGGATCCTTCTCATAATGTCATCAACTTGGATGACATCAATCCATTTGCTGATTGGATTGTCGAAGAAGAACATAATGCTATCATGTTCACTGATAAAGTTATCACTAAATTGGAGAGAGCAGTAGCGGAGGTAGGTGCATTGGAGGAAGACAAACATTTTTTAAGAAACAATCAATTCTCATGTTAATGTCAACTTACCTTCTAGTTTGAGGCCTGAAAATTTAAGTTACATTAGGAGAGGGAATAAGAGGATGTAGATTGTATTTGGCTGTTTTTTGACATATGTAAATAGTTATAGTACTATTATACAATTATTATTTATGTTTTTTTGTAATACAATGTATTGTTTGACTTTGAAACTTGAAATTTCAAATTTTGAGCATTTAAGGGTCACATGACATATGTAATCTTTAAATTATGACAAATTGATGATCAAAATAGACTTATGTGTTCTCTAAATGCATTAATTTCTGTTTTTTTTTTTCCGCAATTATTATTTTTTAAGCCATGTTTTTGCCGAGTCTCAAGTCCAAGTCAAAATTTTGGGCTGCCAAGTCTGAGTTTTCCAACTATGGTTACAACACCTCCCTCACCATCTATTGCAAAAAATCAAACACTTAAATACTTCAAAGTGAAGAAGATGAATTTGAGGACACTGCAAATGAATAAGAAGCAAATGAAAAATATTTGTTTCCAATAAAATAGCCTCCACCTTCATCCTCATCTACTATGCACAAAATACCCAAGTGGGATTTTAACACTATGAAGGATACAAAGTAAGATATAGTTTCCAAGGTATCTACTTCAAGGCCCAAAATTTGCAGGAAGTGTCATGAAAAAGTGAATTCGGATATAATGTGCACAATGATTCAAAATTTTAAACCAAAAATGATGAAACAAGTTCTACAGTCACTATCTTGGGACAATGTTATCGATGCAAAATATTAGGCATTAATGAAAAGCCATACTTGGGAACTTGTTGATCTTCCACCAAGGAAGAAAGCTATTGGATGCAAATGGGTGTTCAAAATCAAATACAAAGTAGATGGTACCATTGACAAGTAATAGGCATGACTTGTGGCTAAAGGCTATGCACAAAAGGAAGGCATTGACTATGAGGAAACCTTTGCCTCCATTACAAAGATGAAGACCATCAGCATGGTTTTAACAATGGCAGATCAATTTGGATGGCAAGTTCATCAAATGGATGTTAAAAGTGTTTTCCTGAATGGAGATCTCAAGGAAGAAGTCTTTGTGACTCAACCAAAGGGATATATTGCACTTGGTCAAGAGTAGAAAGTGCGCAAACTTGTGAAATCTCTCTATGATTTGAAACAAGTTATCAAAGCTTGGTACATTAAGATTGATGAGCATCTCCTCAATCATGGATTCACTGAGAATCCATATAATCCCAATCTCTACCTCAAAGAGCAAGGTGGGGAGATTGAGATTTTGATAGTTTATTTCAACGATTTAGTTATCACCAGAAGTTCTCAAAAGATGATTGAAGAAACAAAGAATGATGTCAAATGATCGTTCAACATGACAGATCTTGAGCTACTACATTATTGTCTTGGATTGGAAGTATGACAAAGGAAAAATCATATGCATGTAACTCAGATGAAATATTCCAAGTCGTTCAAGAAATTCCAAATGGAAGATTGCAAACCAATGTCAACACCAATGGAGAAATGCTTGCAGCTTTCATAGAATGACACCACAAATAAATGCAACTATTTACTATTAGTTGATTGGGAGTCTCATTTACCTAACCTACACTAGGCCAGATATTAGCTATGTTGTCGATTTTTCAAGGTTCATGCAAAAAGCTAAGGTATCTCACTAGAAAGCAGCAAAGCAGGTGTTGAGATATGTCTATGATATAGTGGAACATGGCTTGGAATATAAGTAGAATAATCAATTTGTCTTGACCAGATACATTGACACAAACTATACAAGATCCTTTGATGACAAGAAATCCATCTTTGAGTTTGTTATCCTTTTGGGATCTGGTTCGCTATCATGGGGAAGTAAAAAGCAAACAGTTGCATTTTCTTCCATAGAAGCAGAGTATCACATCACAGGTGGAGTTGTTTGTGAAGTGATATGGTTGCATTGATCTTGACAAGAATGGGCATACCAAGATCGCAACCTACAATTTTGTTTTGTGACAATCAAGGTGTGCTAAAGCTTGCTCATAATCCCATTTTTCATGAGCACACTAAACACATTAAGGTTCAATCCCACTACATTCGAGAACATGTTGAACAACATAATATTCAGCTCTAATATTGTTCAACTCGAGCATCATGCAAACATTTTTATCAAATCTTTTTCAGCAATGAAGTTCGACGTTTTTTGACACTTCCTAACTTGTGTTCTTGAAAAAATGATGTAATAAGGGGGGATGTTAGAATAAAATAATAATAATATTACATCATAATAACACTCCATGGTAATAAAAAATAATAATAAAGGTGTATATTATTATTGTTTAGTATGAATGTTTATATTTGGCTAACCATGTGATTGGTTAGTGGGTGGTTGAGGTTGGTTAGAATGTAACCAGCCATTCCTTGTGTATACATTCAACTTCCATATCGATAAACAATTGCTCATTGATTGCCTCAATTCTCATTTCTAATTTTTCATAATGGGTGCTATTTGACATTAATTATCATCATCCCATTCAGAATTGGACTACTAATCCATGGCTCAAAGCAACTAGTCATTAATTTCAACCTGATCAACAAATAATCTGGCTTGAGCTCCTATGTTTCACTTGAGAAGAGGACAGTGCACTTGAATATGCAATACAGCTCTTTATCATAATTGTTGAGTCTTCCACATTCCCTATGAGATGCCAAGAAGCTCACAAAAGAGGAACTCCCAAAAAAATGCTTATGTATCGTAGCAAGGCCATGCATCTAGGTTTTATGCATGCCGTTATAGTAATAATAAATAGAATAGAGGAATAAGAATATCATTAGTAATTATATAAAAGAGTCAAATCAGCACTATAATACTTTACGCTAGATGGATGGATTGTAGATGTGTAATGTCCCTTTTTAAATTTTCCTTATTTATTTAAATATAATAAACCCTAGTTCACAATAATAATTGCACAATTAATTATAAGTATGGAATCAACCTAGAAATTGTAGTTGTAACAGTTTTTTTAATTCAGAAATAAAATTTAGAATGTATTTTCAGGTAAGATGAAACTTATCCTCTATCTCTGCTGATAATCTTTCCCAGATCTGCAATGACTTATCTTTAATAAATTGCCTTTGAAATGTCTTTGGGTCTGCCTCAATCAGGGGTTTTCGTCCACTAACTCAGCAATAGAAATTAAGGGGTTTTCGTCCTTTAATTTCTAACCTTGAGGGGTTCCATCCTCAGGTTATTGAACCACGGTTCACGCTCCACAAGGAGTAATAATAAAATATAAAATGTCTTCCAATGATGTCTCCTTCTCCTTGATTGATCTCCCTTATATATCTTATCTCTTCATGAGACACAAACCTTCATATGTCTTTTGATCATTCTCAAAACCATAGTTCCACGGGGACGCGTCCCCCCAGAAATGCAGCCATCCCTGAGACGAGGACGTTTCCGAGACGCGAAGACGTCAGGGAAACGTCCCCCCATTGTCCCCCCCGTTTCTCTGCCGCCTCCGAAATGTTTCTCTTTTGAGGGGACTTTTGGACATCCTCGAGACTTCCAGGCGTCCCCCAAAATGGAAGAAACTTCCAGGCGTCCCCCAAAATGGAAGAAACTTCCAGACGTCCCCCTTAAAATGCAATAAAAAATTATTTTAAAAAAAAAAACAAAACCTAAAAGGCTAAATCGACATACTTTGACTTAATTTTTCATTTTTATGATTTCATCTGAGCGTGGGCGTCTGTGGGCAATTGAATCCAGATGAGGGTTTCCGGCTTTCTTTTTTTTTTTACTTTGTTTCAGGGTGGGCGTCTGTGAGCGTCATCTCGTGCGATGCAAACAGTTCCCGGACTATTTGATGGAATGCCTTAAAGAGATGTCATCTTGTGCGATGCAATGAAGTGTCGCACTTCATTGCATCGCACGAGATGACATCTCTTTGAGGCATTCCATCTAACAGTCCCTGCTCCTCCTTAGCACTATTTAGTACAATGAAGAAGCCAAGAAAATCTGAAAACCTCTCTGCATGTGAAACCGTACTTTACTAATCTCTGTCCAGTGTGGAGGGCACGGCATTTACGAAGTGCAAGATGCTTATAGATCGAGTAATCGATTACCGAAACTGTTAGACTGAATGCCTCAAAGAGATGTCATCTCGTGGGATGAACACAAGATGACATCTCTTTGAGGTATTCAATCTAACAGTTCCCGCATTGCATTTTATTTTTTAAATTTTAATTTATTTCTTTTGTAACATTGTAATTTGTAGCCTGTAGGTCTGATTTTCATTTTTTTTCTTAACATTGTTTTTTGCAGCATCATCATCATAATGAGGTTGAACAGCAGAAGTGACAATGAGGGTCGAGAGGTTGAACCACAAATTCAAAGTGAAAATGAATCATCTCAATCTGATGATCCTGAATTTCAAATAGGAGGGGAGGGTGAACATGCCTAAAATACTCAACCTGACACAAGTTCCATTGGGAGTAAAAATGATAGCTGCCCTTCACGACTCCTTGAACAATGGGCCAAGGGCCCCTTTGATCAAAAATCACCTTTAAAACAATTTGCATCTAAGATAGCAACAAAGCCTAGGGCAACTGGGGGCACTAGAAAATGGAAGTGCCACATGTGTGAACTTACATGGTTTGGAAGCATTACAAGAACTAATGCTCTCTTTCTTCTTGTTCGAGGCAAAGGTGTAGATGTATGCAGAGTTGTGGAAGGTAACTTGAAGTACAGGGCTGAAATTTTAAAATTATGGGGTTGTAATGAGGATGAAGTACCTAGATCTGTTATGTTGCCACAAAGGAGTAGGGGTGACCAGATTTCAGTAGTTTCTACTTCTACTTTGCAGAGTCTCAGGCCAGCAAATCCATCCAGTTCAGGTGCAACAGAGCCTAAGGGGAAACGTAAGATGGCATCTTCACAACCATTGGCAGATTTATTCAATGTGCAAGCAAAGGATGAGGCAGATGATGCCATTCCATTCCATGTGGCTCGCTCTCCTTATTATAAGGAAGTTGTGTCAAAGATAATAAGGGCAGGACAATCATATGTGCCACCAGGGGAGACTAAATTGAGGACAACAATCTTGGATCAAAATTATTCCAAGATTAATATTTTGATGGAGAAGATGAAGAGACCCTGGGTCACAAGTGGATGCAACATAGTCACGGATGGGTGGACAAACATTAGGCATCATCCACTCATCAATATCATCGTTACATCTACAGCGGGCCCTTATTTCCTTAGGGCTATTGATTGTTCAGGGCATAGCAAGGATGCCCATTATCAGTTCCAAATCCTCGAGGATGCTAGAGGATTTTGGGTCACAAAATGTGGTGCAGATAGTGACAGATGCGGCCCATGTGTGCAGAGCTGCAAGGAAGTTGATTGAGGCAGCCTATAGACATATTTGGTGGACTCCTTGTTGTGTGCATGCTATGAATAATGCACTTAAGGACATGGGTAAAATCAATTGGATCAAATCAATTGTCAGTGATGCTAGAGATGTGCAGATATTTATCTGCAACCACCATACTTCACATGCACTTTTCAAGTTCTTCTCCAAGAAGGAATTCCTGAAGCCTATAGAGACTCAGTATGCATCATACTTTATTCTCTTGGAGAGGATGCTTGAGTTGCAAGAGGCATTGCAACTAATGGTAATGACAGCAGAATGGAACCGATGGCCTGAGTCGAAGACACAGAAGAGATTGAGGGTTAAGGAGTTGGTGAAGAATGATGTCTTTTGGGTTGATGCCAAATATATTGTCTCCATCATTCATCCAGTCTTCACAGTTATTAGATTTGGGGATTATAATGCACCTTCCCTTGGAGAGGTATAAGTGAATTCATTCCATGCTTGATCAAATGAAGGCTATTGTGCGAGAGAAGGACCCCACAATGCAATTCTACACCGAGCATGTTCATCCAATCATTCAGCGTAGATAGGAGAAGCTCAACACTCCCTTACACATGGTTGCCTATGCATTGAACCCAAAGTGGTACGTGCAAAGGCCCGACAGAATCACACCTATAGAGGATGCTGAGGTGGAGGAAGGGTTCATGAAGGCCATTGACAAAATGTATGATCCTATAGAGGCCAACTTACTTCGTACTAAGTGGACAAAATTTGCCTCTTTGGGGATATTTAGAGGCATCCAAGATAGATTTGGAGACTATGTCACAAGAGGACCCCAAGTTGTGGTGGACTATGCATGGGCCTAGATCTTTGATTACTACACTCGCCGTTCATTTGCTGTCCCAGGTTTCTAGTTCTTCTGCTACTGAGAGGAACTGGTCTACTTATAGCTTCATCCACTCCATTAAGAGGAATAGGCTTACTTCTAGGAGGGCAGAGAAGCTTGTGGTTGTACATAGTGCCTTGCATCTCATTGACCGCAACACAACTACATACAAGGAGAGTCCAACAGCCAGATGGGATGTAGAGCCAAAAGAGCTAGCATAGATAGATGAGGATGCTACACAGACAGGGCTGGTTGGTATTGGTTTAGATGAGCTTGAGCATTTGGAGTCCAGCAGTTCCAGTGATAAGGAGATTGACATGGAGCTTGGGGATGATTAGATCATTGGAGGCATCAAGCCATTAACCATTTCGGCATTTACTATTTACTATTTACTATTTCAGTATTTTGTTTTTGAAGTTTGAACTTTGAACATTGTTGATTGTAATTATGAATCATGATTATGAAATTCAAATTATGAAACATCTAGTTCTCGTTCCAATGTCTATTAAGTATATTTTCATTTTGATTTTCATTGTTTCAATGTTCACTAGTTCAATGAAATCATTGCAATGTGTTTAAACTCTAAACTTTAATTATTAAGTTATTCCTTAGGCTTCTACAGTTATACATCTTTTTATAACTAATTTTTCAAGTACTATATGTATTTTAGTGCACCGCCCCCCCGCCGCCCCCAAACTTAGACCCCCTGCCCTGCCCCCGCTTCCCCAAAACGCGTCCCCTCATCCCCATCCCCGGAACCCTGTGGAACTATGCTTAAAACTAATCTTCATTTAATTTTAGTTATTAATTCTCTTTCCTTAGGCGCTTCCTTAACTACCCCTGGCGGCTTGAGATTGTTATCATATTTCCTTGTATAATAGTGATTTTTGCCTAATGCAATTTGCCTTGTTTTAACCAGCAACCCTCTGACTTGGGCAAATTAAACTATAATTCCTTTATATCTGAATACGCCTGGCAGCCTCCTTTCAAACTGAGCGATAGCATTGGTACTTCTTTCGCTGGCAATTAAACTAGTGTCTTAATTTTAGGTGGGGGCATTACAATCCGCCCTTCCCAAGATTGGTTGTCCTCAAGCAATCATAAATTCGAATGTTGAAGAACTTCTGCACTCTCCCATTTAGCATTGATATGATCATGGAGAAAGTGATCAAGATGACTCTCAACCGGAAATGATTTACATAAGAACTTCTTACTTAAGGTAGTTGCAAAACATTGTTCGGCCCATGCTACTTGTTTGTTCTTACAACACCTTTGCATTCTTTTTGCCGATACAATTCTAGGTGCTTCACTAGAAATGCCTTGTAATACTACATCCCTACCTTCCGATTTGAACCTTAGTTTCATAGTTTGGTAATTTTGTGTAAATTCTCCCAAAGAGTGTAGCCATTGCACTCCCAAAACTATATCGATTTCTCCTATGCCTATCACATAGAAGTCATCTTGCATTTTGTGCCTATCAGGAGTTACCTCCAATTGTTGAATTTTCTTAATGCATGGGATGGTAAAACCATCAGCCACTATAACATTGAATCCGTTGAAATCTTTTGTTTGTAACCCTCTTCTTGCAACTAGGCCTTCATCAATGAAATTATGTGTTGCTCTGTTGTCAATTAGGACTGTAACTTTGTGCCCTTGTAAGACTCCTCAAACTCGAAAAGGGTGATATTTAGGAGCCCCTGACAAAGTTGCAAGTGTACCATTTGAAATTTTATCTTCTTCTTTTATTTCTAATTTAGCTTCATCTTCATCTCTTTTAGATTCTGATGCTTCCTCCCCGTCAGATCTTCGTCTATGTAATATACTTGGCCTTTTCCCAAACAACAGTGTCCTGGTTCCCATGGCTTTCTACAATGAAAACATAATTTGTTTCGGCATAGCTCATTTTGGTTACTTCATCAATATTGTTCTTTGGCGGTAATACCCTTTGTTGAGAGAAATGTTTTGTATTTGGCTCTATAGGAGGGGTTTTCAAGAACTTATTCTAAGCTATGGAAGTTTCTAAATTCAAAGCTCTTCTGATAGCATCTTGAAGAGTTAATGGATTAAATGCCTTAATTAAACCCCTAAGAGGTTCAATTAGCCCTTCAATAAAAAGGACAATCAATCTTCTTTCCAAAACATCAGGCACCATCACCGATAATTTTTGAAATTCTTCTAAATATGTCTCCACTCCTCCTTGTTTTAATTGTGCCAACTCTCTAAAGTGGATTTCCGCGTCCTTTCTATCAAACCTCTTGATCAACCTTTTGCAGAATTCATCATAATGTGTATTAGTCCGTGGCCTTGGGTAACCAACCCATGTTACCACCATTAGTGAGCTAGGTTACAAATTTTATGCCATCATCCTTGGTGATTGGTTTCAATGATAGGTATATGGCTAATTTGTGCACCCATGCATGAGTAGTACACTTATTAGATCCATCAAATGTAGATAATGTTAGCTTACCCAAAGCTTGTTGATGTTCATTTTGTCTTGGTTGGGGCCTAGGTTCCATTCTCAACCCATTTCTGCTTCTCTTCATATTCATGTAATTTGTGGCAGACATTGCCTCTCTAATTCCTTCAGGAAGATTTCTATATTCTCCATAACACGCAATTATATCATCTTGCATTGAGTTTTCTGTTTCAAAGGAAGCTTCTTCTCCCCTTTGAATGAAATTAGAATGAAGGGGTCTATCGACAGATCCAGTCTTGGTCTTTGTGTGAAACCTTTTTGTTTATTATTATTACGGTTAGAGGCTTCCCACTATCTTGACTATGCGACTTTTCTTCGTTATTTACCTTATTTTGCCTCATTATTTCTATTATAAGGTCAAATTTCCTATCAATTTTATTTGCATAATCACAATTGTTAATCTCTCTATCCATGTTTTCTTCTACTGCCTCGGATTCCAAAGGAGTTTCAGTCACTTTGTCCTTTTGAGTTTTCCTAAGTTCTCTTTGATAAAATTAAACTATAATTCCTTTATATCCGAAGACATCTGGCAGCCTCCTTTCAAACTAGGTGATTGCATTGGTACTTCTTTGACTGGTGATTAAACTGGTGTCTTAATTTTAGGTGGGGGCATTACAAGATGCCTTGTAGATGAGAATTGGTATAAAAAGATCCTGGTTAATGGTTGGAAAATGCTCCTTTAAGGTCATAATTATGGCTGCATCCGAAGTCCCAATTTTCAACAATAAAACAATGGTTTTATTGATATTCTGCAGGGTGTATACTATTTCAGGAGGAAACAACTTGTTTTTGTGTGCAATGCACCATCAAAGAAGGGATTTACAGCTTTCTAGGATGTCCAATATCATTGGTGCCATCAAGCCTCTACATAGCCTTCTGGAAGTCAAAGTTAGAATCAAGGACCATCAAAGGGTTTGCTTGATAAATATCACAGAATCAGAGAATGTTAAATGTTTAAGCCGTATTCTATTTGAGCAAGCCGTTTAATTACACCCAAATTGTACAGAAGTAAGCTGCATTTTTTTACTGCTCAGGATTGCTTCATGACATGTCCTGGAGAAATCAAACAAGAATAATGTAATTCTTTAAAGCTTATTAAAGTATGGATTAACTTACGATGTAGCTTCCAATTTTGAAACTAGCTCGCTGCCCTTTTTCTTATCAGATTTTCCACCTGTAATGCGAAGTCAAGAAAAATATAAGGATCACTACAACATTCAACCAAAAAAGTTTATTTGATCTACAGATTTTAAATATGAACACTGTTTACCTTCTAGAGACTCTGGAATGTACTTTGCTAGTCGATATTTCTGAAGATCATATATATTGTCAGATAAACAAAATTTTCTAAACATGCAAATATATATGCAGAGACATAAAGCCATTGTACATTATGAAAGGCATCAAAAAAAGAAATGCACCAACCTGCAAATGGCTTTTCACATGATAGATAGTAAGCCCTTGCACACCCATAACCTTAAGAACTCCCTTAGGCGTAGCCCCTACAAAAAGCAATACCTGAATATGAGAGGTGAGATTACTCATTGATAAAAGCTCCTTAAAAAAAATCTCCTGATTAAGTCCACAAAAAAGTGCAAGTTATTAGTGTGGTTTGTCAACCAGATATTCATTCCAATTCCAAATATGATTTGTGTTTGAACAATCAAGCAATCAGTGCTGACAAGAAAAAACAAAGCATAGAACATAAACTCGTTACCTGGATAAATTGTTATATAATGGCAGAATAGACAAGACAACAAAATTTACAGTACAAAACAAGAGAGACAGGCTTCCACAAGACTGGTAAGATGTCGATCATTTACTAATCTTCACAATGTTAGAACCAACTCCTACTATTTATTACTCCTTATAATGTTAGGCATAAAATACTACATTCATAAGTGCACTTGAATCCAAAATAAAAAACCTAATCAATTGAAATAAAACTGTCCCACCTACAGAACTCAGAAGGGTGGTAAAGCATACAAACTTGCCTCTGCATCTTCTCCAACTTTCCTTTCCTTTCTAAAAAGAATGCAGTAAAACACGTAAATATCAATAAGTTCTTAACACCATATTTACGAATGCAACCAGATACCTAATTTTTATACGTACCAAAACAGTCTGAGCCTATCCGGACATTTATTACCATTTTTACTTTTTTATAGATTAAAATTATATTTCTCTGCAAGCTCACATCCAAGCCAACTTGATCCGTTTGACCCAGAAATTAAAATTATGCATATATTTGAGTTATAAACTATGCTCCCTGGGGACGTGTCCCCTGCCTAATTTGACCGTCCCCTATAGGAGACGTTTTAGGGACGCAGGGCCGAGTAGGAAACGTCCCCAACCCGTCCCCAAATTTTCAAAATTTTCAGAAACATTACAGGTACGTCAAATTTTGGACAGGAAACAGCCAGGTATGTTACATGATGGCCAGGGGACGTCCAAACATCCCCCAACCATCCCAGGGATGGCTAGCTGTCCCCTATGGCCAAGGCAGTTTTATACTCACGTTTCTTTTCAGAGGGAGATAATAGAGATGTTGGCACTGCCTTACAGGCTCTGCAATCAGAAAGATGGTCTCATATTTTGTGTTGAGAGGATAGCGGTTAGATGGACCTTTTGGAAGTCAAGAGATGTGAGCAGAGGCTTCAAGGAAAACAGGGAGAGAGAAGGATAAGCCTTGCCATGATACCCAAGTGTCATGCTTATACTGAGAATGAGAAAGAGAATGAGAGATGGATAGGCCTTAGTATGATTCCAAAGTGTGATGATTGTACTGTACAGTGTAAATGTCGGGGATAGTATCAATCACTTTAAGTAAGCTAACCAATGTATTGTGTTTGAAAGAAAAAGAAAATGCACAATGTGAGACATAGCAGAGTTGAGAAATAAATCTAGATCATACTTCCTATCCAAACAATCCAGATCTCCCAAATCCAGAAGTGTTGGTCATGCTCTGCAATGCCCATACTTATTACAGTGGAGGCAGAAAGTCACCGGCATTCTGCTGAGGCAGTTGGGGAGTATAAATCTAGATTTGGATACTAATATGACAGTCTCACATGAAGTGGTTTCCTATTCGTAAGAGAATGAAATATTGCATCGCCAAGTCTGACCTTGGTTGCATGCTGCATTCATGTTCTCAAGTACAAAGAGAAAACGTTGTCTATGAGAGACTGTTTCTAGGAGGCTGCGAATCTTGTCCTCGGCTTTGGTCAGATGAGTTTGAAATGTATTCTGTTTCTCAGCTCTTTCTCTAGATGTTCCAGGGTTCATAGATCTATCCCAACTCCTATATAGGACTTTATCCAAAATTGCAATTGCAAAGAAGAGACAATTCCAGAATTTCTTCGAGATTGTTAAAAAGCTCTCAGGAGAATGGTAAAAAAAATTGATCTTCTTAATGGTGTCATTTTCAGCCAATCATATATGTGTGTGTCCGCATATATATGTATAGTAGCCGTCCCCTTAAAAAATAGCTTCCCACAAAACCCGTCCTTGAAACACATTCCCCAGTCCCTTGCCGTCCCCATCCTAGAAACTTGGAGGAGCATATGTTATAAATTATTTCACTCTCTCACACCAACTTATTTTCTGAACTGAACTTCCTAAATTTTTTGTGGATTTTGCATTTTCAGAGTTGTCTCCACCTACACGGATAATAATTCCTGAACTTGGTATATATGCTTAACACTTTGTTCCTCGCAAAGATTAAGATGATAACATAGGGAAAATGCCTCCTCAGTTAAGCTGTCACTGATGCGTATTCAGATTTTTATGGAACCTGCAGGATTACCTCCTTTTGGAACCATCTAAACAACTTTGGTTTCGTTCCAAGTTATTCATTCTTAAAGTGCATTCACCACTATCCCAATTGAGAGTGAAAAGATGGAGAAGCAGATCCATAAGCTTCTTGAACAAAGTAAGATCTGTTCTAGAATTTCTCTATATGGTTCAGCAACTCTAATTGCATCTAAAAAAGAACAAAATGAATGGAGATTGTGCAGACTTGCAAATTATAGAGCATTTAACTAGAGAACAATAATAAATAGCTACCCACTTCTTGGGATCGATAATCTCATACAGAAATATTAAGATGTCAAATATTTCTGTAAAATTGATCCATCTTCTGGATACCATCAGGTACATGTATGACATTTAAATGTTCAGAAAGTACTTTAAAAAATAAAACATGGTCCTTATGGGTTGCAAGTTATGCCCAACAACAACCATGAGAATACTAAATGATACGTTAATGCAAAAGTTTATGGTAGCATATACCTCAAAGACATATTGTTCCATATTGGCAGGTAGGAGGACCATGTCAAACATCCTTTCACCCACAAACAAATGGTCAAACTGAGGTAGTTAACTTCTCTTTGGTTCATGCTCTTTGGATCTATCACAAAGAGCATTCTGCTATGTCTCACATTGTACATAAAGGTCTGGTTGGGCAGCCAATGCTTCAAGCCTTCAACAACATTTCTGCATCCGCAGAAGAACAGACGCGGCGGAATTCTGGCATCCTCTCATTAGTTTTTTGGCTTTTTTGTAAGGTTGTGTTTTTTAAATAAAATTTAATGTATTTTTCTTTATATCATATATGTATTTTATTTTTTATTTATTAATAAAAAGTTGGTGTTTATTGTTGTAGGCTTGCAACTTTATATTTATTGCTGTTCTTGTTGGTTCCATTGACTTTGAATTTGACACACAATAGTGGTAGAATGACATTGTTCATGGGTGTGATTCATTATTAGTCCACTGTATTTCTTTCTTCCCAATATCCAAAACATTCAAATGAGAAAACAATTCTCATGAGTGTTGTTCGGTAGACATTTTCATTATGAACTAAAATGGCATGAGGTATCACCAAAGGAAACTAGTTGAGGCAAACTGTATGAAATGTGCCGCATAGAGCTTTTGTGATGACTGGAATTGATACAACTAAGGATTATATGTTTGGCATCCTCTTGAATTGATTAATACAGAGTGACACCCCTTTCAGCTGGGATACCATAAACTTCGACCTGTTTGGAAATATGGCATCTGCATGTGAGGTTAGGGGATGAATTCAATGGCTCTCATCTTACCGCTCGGGTCAAAAATTTGAGCATCTAGGATAAATCTGCCCAAACCTATAAAAATGAATTAACCTCTAAAAACAGAAATTGAGTTTCCACTATATTTCAACTCAATGTTGCAAGTTTGTCACAACTGACCATTCAATTTTCATTCCAAGGAGTGAAAGGAGATTAAGGAAGAAGATCATAGCATTAAATATTAAATATATGGTGATTGGGAACAAAACAAATCAACCCATGTGCTTCTCAGTTATTAAGATTCCTTTTATAAGTTACATCTTTCCTTATAAATCAATAGGTAAACCTCCATACTATTACTTGCATGCCAATTTGAAAAACACAAAACTCTTACTTTCATTAAGGATTAGTGTTCATGCATATACATACTTTATTTGGACCATATGACCATATAACTAACACAAGATCAACAAGTAGCTTACTATCTGCACCACCAAGCTGGGCAATTGCCTCCACAAATCGGTCATGTAATTCAGGTGTCCAACGTAGCCGTTGTTTTGCTGATGCACTACCTCCAGATGTAGCTGGACTACCAGTTGAACTAGAAGGAACCACCAGTGGACCCGCACTTCGTTGCTCGGGTCCATGGAGCCTTTGAGGAACAAGGCTAGACATAAACTTCTTCGTTTGAAACATGTTGTGAGAATTTTAGTGAGACCACCTGTAAACAAACATAATTTACCTGCATGTTTAACAAAGAAATCATATTATACAACCAGAACATAGATAGCACGATATGTAAAACAACAAAGACATTTAATATATTGAGACTTAAACCTCCAATATTTGAAAGTGGCCTATGACTAGAGATTTGCATGTATCTTATAGATACAAAATTGTTCTTGAGTAATTAAGTACATGTACAACCAATGCATGCTCAAAGGCAGACATGCAAATCCTTAGATGCTACATGTCTAATTTTTACAACAAGAGCAAAATTTTATCAAATTTTTTTATAAAGGTATTTTAGCTAGAAGTACCTTTCTATTTCATACAAAAACATATACACATAATTGTAGATTCATTTATTTTTCCACAAAGCCTTCTGATGGTCACAAATAAAAAGGCCTTGCAAATTCAACAGTTGAAATTCAGGAATTACCATCCTGATTTTTGGCATTCAATATAATATTTGAAAACTTTGCAAAGAAATAAAAGCATTATAAAGAATAACTTGCTCTTTCTCTATTTGACAACATGCTTTATAATTTTTTGTATTACGTGGCCAAATGTGAATCTGTACATTTGAGTAAAACATTTGGCGAGTAGAAGAAGAATGTCAAACAACATTAGATTCCTACATAATGCCAATTCAGAAAAGAAATAGCAACAAATGAGAATTCAATGTAAAAGGCCACCAAAAATTAAAGAATACTATAAGACAATGATTGGCAAGTTTTTTAGTTTTCAAGTAAAACATGGCAAAATTGTAGGTCATGGTTATTGTTCCATTCCTTCACAATTTATGATCCTTTTTCACCAAAATGCAAATGACTCGTGTACTATAGAGGATTAGAAACCCCAAACAAGCCAGTCCAATCAAAACTCTATAGCTAAGAAAGCAATAATTCAATTTGAAAATTTGGGCCATTATAGAGATTTTCTCAATTCATTTAAACATTACATTGAAGGGAGCACTTGACAATGGTCCTTGTTCAGAAATATCTGGTTGTCAATTTTCTACCTGTTGCAATGTCATTTCTAGGACTTGCAGAAGAATTGCTATGTTTATTGAATTATCTAAAACAGAAATACTTCAAGCTCACATGATTTTTCTAACTCAATGCCCCAAACTTCTAACAAATTAGGTGTCAATTATCACTGGAATATAGCTGTAAATACATTTTAGATAAGCACAGTAACTATATTGCCAATTTAGTAATGACCATAAACAACCTGTGTCAAAGATAACTGTTAAACTTATTCGAATATTTATTCACAAACTGATATGTTTTGCTATTGTTAATGTATCTGACAAGATATCTCAAGGCCTGTGCCTACAGTGTAATCTACTTCCCCAGATATGTGTTTAGCTGATTTAATAGACATTAGTCTGTAAATACATCCAGTACGAAATTTATTACCTTTCTCCTAGAGCAGTTAAAAAGCTTGATCTTGACCAATAAATACTCTTATGACCTTATAGTTGATTTCAGTAACCCCTCATTAATAGTGTATTAACTCGTCATTGCTAAATTAAATTTTGAAGAGATGACTATCTAAAGTTAGTTATGATATAATTTTTCACTAGTTAAATTTAGTTATGAAACATAACTTTTCTTATTAAGAAGTTCCATGGAGGGGGCTATTGCTTGGATTTTGCTTATGCTAGTGGCCCCATGAAACATCCAAGGACCAAAACCAATAAATTGAACAACTGAAATCTTCAGATTAAAATGTGGAAGAGCTATTTTTTCCAACAGGAAACTTAAGCAGCACAGGCAGGAAGTTTGTAGTGCCTGCTCAGACCTTTAGTGAGCTTTTTCACAATTTTTTCCAGATAAATTTGCTGATGGTAGTTTTGAAAGCAAAATATGAAAAAATGAGCTGCAGGGGAGATTTCAAATTTTCGTGTTTGATATAACCTTCCTACTGCAAATTGCTCCTTGAGTAATGTCCATTAAGAAAATTATCATAGGCCCCCTCCATGAGACCATTGTTACATGCCTCCCAAAATTTAGGAATTTTTTAATATTTGAAAGAATCTAATCCATTTTAAGCAGTTTTGAGCTATAGAGATTTATACCTATCACAATAAAGCCCACTTCACAGGGCCAACTGAATGACATAGGTGCTGCAAAGACTGCACATAGTATTCTGTTGAACTTTGGGCTATACAAAGACAATAATAGTTTAGATATTATAGAGGAATGAGATCCTCAGTTGGTGAGATATGCTACTTACATTGGCTTGTAATTATAAATTATATGTAATAACAAAGCTGAAATATAAATTATATGTAATAACAAAGCTGAAATAACTTACAGAGTTACCTAAAACCATATGTAAGTGCTACTAAACACATTTAAACAAAACAATTTTCCAATACAGTCCTGAAAACTAATCCATGTTTGAAACAAAATCGTTAACAGATTCATCTTGTGAAGCTCTGCCAAATTTGAATTTTGTTTCTTTAATAATCGTCACTGGAAACAGGCCATTGTAGGTGTCTATCAGTTTTAAAATGGTTCAGAATTAGTAAAAGGTCAAGGTAAATATCATCTTTTAGGTCACAGCCAAGGCAGAGCGCAAATTGGTTTATGAGACCCCCACTGTGGAAGCCCACAAGATGATACTTTTCATTTAGCTTATATATCATTAAAATTTTGCATCCCTGAGTTTTGATCTCATGACCAACTCCAGGGTACACCAGGCCTTGTTAATCAACCTACACCTGGATAACATCTTAGTGAAAATTGGATTAACCCTGACACAAGCCATGCACTGTCATGGCAGATTTCATTTCAAGCATGCCTCAGCATATACATGGACATTGATACTGAATATAATGCTAAATTTGTCAGTTAAGTCAGAGTATAAGTTTAATTTCCAGCTAAAATAACCTAGCAGACACCTGGCGGGGGCATTCCAATGACTTCTCCACAGGTGCTGCAGAGAAAATTCAGAAAAAATTTGAAGTTATATTTTCTCTCATAGAATGACATGTGTGGCTCTGCTGCAAGTATTCAGAATTTTAATTATTATTGAATCATGTAAAAAAAAATTCTGGAAATTAATATTAAAACAAATAAGACACAAATTCACTGCTATGTGTGCTATCAATAAAAAATTTATGCAACCACTACAAACTTGTCCCCCATAGCTAGCCCCAGCGGAATGCCTCATTACTTAAAAGTAGCCACTTCAACATTTTAGGAAAAGACTGAATTTTGCTACTGCTACAAGTTTTATATTTCACTGGCGGCCTGCACCATAAGAATACGAGCAGCAGTTCCATCCATGGGACACTGCAGCTCCAAATTTCAGAACTAGTGCCAGGTTTAAAAGAAATATGAACAACAAAGTAAAATTTATCAGACTCCCCATAGTGGCAAGACTTAAGTTAATAGCTTACAATTCAAGCTACAATACACAGGATCATTATGGCTACTTCCAACCAGGCATCCTAAATGTATTCTCCAAGGTCCAGGGTTCAAATCCCCTATCGAACAATATCTTAACTATATTGAGGCATGCTAAATGTGTTCTCAAAGATCCGGGGTTCAATTCCTCTATCAAACAAAATCTTAACTAGAGTTTTGAGGTTTTCTTTGTAGTGTTGCATATTTGTGACAGCCAAACTGCATAAACAAATTTTTCTTTTTAATTACCAATGTTTCAAGTCACATACAGGGCTTATCAACAGTGAAAGAAAACGAAATCTTTTAACCCTCGCATGTGCTGAATAACTGGACTCATCATCAAATATTTTTAGTGGAACTCTTCAAATATTTTTCTCTTTTAAATTAGGGATGTTTCAAGTAACATACTGGACTCATCATCAGCGAAAGAAGCCATATCTTAACTACTTTACTTTAAGAGGTTAATATAACAAGGGGCATTTTCTATAAAAAAATATACAATCTGCTGCTGACACTCAACATGAGGTTTTACTTGTACTTTTCGTGAAATGAAACAGAACAATAACAGGAAAAAAAATGTTTCAGGCCAAAATCTGAACTTCCCGTACATTACGAGGTCAATATAACAGGGCACATTTTGTATAAAAATATAAAAAATATACAATCTGCCGCTGACACTCTACATGAGGTTTTATGTTTAATTTTCCTGAAACAGAGCAGAACCAAAACAGAGGGAAAAAAATAAATTAACTTGAAAAAACTTAGCTCCCTTACGTGGGCACATTTTGTATTTTGAAAAACCATAAAATCTGCTGCTTACATGAAACAAGAGTTTTTTATTTTTCAGTTTCCATGACACTCAGCAGAACTAAACAAAAGCAAAGAAGCTTAAAACGTACACGACATACAGACACGCATACCACAGTTAATTTGCCGTCAGTCTCATTCTGTCAAATGCTGCCGCCACAAGCGCTAAAAATATCCATCGCTCAACGCTTTTTTCTCCACTCTTCGACTCTAAATTTCCGTCAGACTGAACAGGAAAACTACAAATATGTCTGTAACTCTGCCTCACCGAAAATATAAACACTTCGCCACTCAGATCGGAACGAAAGCATTTCAATTCCCCGTCAAAGATGCAGCCGACGGGAATCTCATTAAATTCGAGTGTACTGAAATTTATTTTAAAAATAAAATAAAAGCATCTTCTTATCTATTTGTATTAATAGCTATCAAACTACTGCTGGCAGGTTGAGTGTTCGAATCTCTTGCAAGAAAAATTTGGTACAAATATCTGCACTGTGATAATTTACAGTGGAATTTCCAGCTGAAGACAAAGCAAATGAAGAATTCTTTGCTTTGCCTTTCAGCTAATTCAGGGTTTCCATCGCCCATATACTATTGTATTTCAGACGAAAAATATAGACCGTAGTTATTATCGGATTTAATATTGTATTGTTTCTTTTTAATGTGGTTTTATTGCGTCATTAGTCGGCGGACCGGATCTCTGTCAACCTGTACTGGCTGTAGCCCGTGTTGCCATTGACATTTAACGAATTCTTTAATTTTTTTATTAACACGATTCCGGGAGCATCCGGTGGCCTCCTCTAGGATTGCCGGAGAGAGGGCAAGGGGGGAAGGTTCACACTTACACTCCACAGTAGTCTAGTCTATACATTTATAACGTTCGGCACTCAATGAGGAGGGATCTCAGTTTTAGGAAGGTTGTCTCTTTGCTCTTGCCTAGCATGGGAGTGGGGTTTGGTTTATGAGGTTAAGTAGGAAAAGTGTGTCAAATAGGGTTGGTAAGGTTATAATTTGTAGTTAAGTAAAGAAAAAAGTGGGAGGTGTGGAATTGCATTTCAAATTATAAACAAAGTATTACATTAGCTGGAAAAAACTTTAGGAAATAAAAATAAGAATGCTATATAAAAGTTAAGTAGTTAAGTAGTAAAAGCAACAAACCTTGTGATAAGTCGGGAATCTTCATTGAAGCATCTCATTCCCAACCAACGTTCAAGCCCTTTCCACCCTTTCCACCCTTTCTGATCATCAAGCTTGGATTCCCAACTGCCATTTGGAAGTTCTTGGTTGTCTAGAAGTGGCTCCCAACCAATATTATCATTTGATGTATTTATTAGAAAATGAAATTAGAAGGGTAATAACATCTCATATTCTATTAATTTTTCTATCTTTGTATATTAAATTTGCTTCTTTTTTTTAATATAGGCCAAAAGTTTATGTCATATCATTTAGACCTTGTACTTGTTAAAAAGATGATAATTTGAATTATGTTATAAAATATTGTTATTTGAGATAAATTAGTTTTCACCTTACTAAAATATGGATCGTCACCTAAATAAGTGTTAAGCATTAACTAGCACCTACCTAATAAAGTCAAAGTCACCAAAAACATCTAGATCAAGTTTCCTAATTTTTCAAATATGTTCTTTCTTCTCTTTTTATGTTGTACCTCTAAAAGTCATCTATATTTTTTTTCCTTTTTAATTAGAATTGTTGTGCTCCTTTAGTTGATGTGGAAATATTGAATGGATGTGTCCCTTCCACATAATAATTTAAGACTAGAATCATTGTTCTTCTCTTATTGCATGTCATTTCAAAATTTCTACGGGTGTCTAGCTTCTTTGTCTTCTCCTATTGAAACCTTCATCATATATAAATTTAGAATCTTAGGAGACATTTGTCAAAGACGTTGTAAATACTATGATATTAGAACCACAAACAAACACTTTCCAAAAAGTATGTATAGTGATGACACTAATAACACGAAGAGCACTTGCTCCTAGTTAAAAGTTTGCAACCAAATAAATAAATCCAATTTAAAAGTAATTTTAACACGAACATAAACTGTCCATATTGATCACAACATAAGTTGCACTTGAAAGACAACATTCTCCTAATCAAATGTTTATCTTTAAATAAGCAAAACACATTAAAGAACAATGTTATCATACGAACTTAACGGCATTCACTAAAGGGGCTCAAATAACTAAACAATATAAGGTGTAGATTCATCCCAGAGAACTTAAAATACATATACACTATTTGTGTGCAATTTTAAACTTAATCTTTCTACTAAACCTTTATACTAAAAATTTAATTCCATAGTCTATAATTATATTTATATTTAAGATTTAATATTTCTTGAGTTACATAAAAAATAAAATAAAAATAATTATTTATAGGAGAAAATTGACCATCAAAATTGAAAGCTAGTCTTTAATATTAAAAAACAAAAAATATTCTCATTTAATATGTAGTACCTAAGAGCAAACCTCCTTTCACTTTCAACATCTAAACTTAAAAACTTCCCTTTCTCTAAGTGTTCAAATTTAACCAACTACTACTGTTAACCGCTGGATACCTTTAGTCCTTGATGCTTCTCCCATCTCCCATTTAGTTATGACATTTATAAGTTACCTTAATATTTTTCAGTCTTTTGACCGTGCAAGGTAGGTTTTGGATTTCTGTTTAGAGACGACGTCATTTTCTTCGAGGTATGCAGAGTGCACGAGTTGACCATACACAGTAAATAGTAAATTAAAATACCGTACTTGTACCAAACTTCTACCCACTACTTTCAAGGTTACAACCGTATTAATGTCATGAGAGCTGACACCCAAGTTTTGAGAACAAAAGGGGCAATTTATTAGTTTTTTATTTGAATAATTTAAGAATATTTAGTACGTGTTAAAGTGTGAACGGTTCAAAGAACACATAATTGCGTAAAGGAATTTGTACCAAGTGATAAGTAAGGTATGAGGTACCGGCTGGGCTCTGCCCAAAAATCGTTTCTACCTACATGTGTCAGTAATGGGCATGCGAGGTATATTTAAATATTTAATCAAATTCACGACATGACTGCTACTAAATGTTTAATGTTGTGCTCCTCCCGGGGGAGATTTTTCCCACCTACACCTTTTCTTTATAGTTTTGATATTTTTAAGTATATAATAATTTAAGAAGTTTCTTCACAACAAATGGAGTAGTTTGGGTTGGAATTTTTTTTGTTTTTTTTTTGGGATAAAGGTCTATTCTATTATTTTGAAGAGATATATTATATTAGTTAGCATTGAAATTTTTTAATTTATAAATCAAAAAAAAATTTACTATCTATCTTTTACAATTTTATATGTTTATATAATTTTAATTGATTATCAAATTTTATAATATATTTAATAATAGTATTTAATGTATTTATTGTAATTTTACTTTTAAAAGTTTGAATTAAATTTAATAAAATATTAGATTTTGTTTGTTTGTTTTTTATAAATTTATATTTAAAAAGTTAATTTTATTTTATATTAAATAAAGCAAGTTATAAAATAAAAAAATTAAGTAACAAAAACAGCTCCACAAATATGTCTAGAATTATAGAAGAACATACACTATTCAAAAGACCAAACCTTATAGACATCAAGAATCAAGCAAAGCAACAACACTAAAAAATAATTTGTATAAACATGTAATTGTGTTTCTTATCTTAAGATAGATACAATCTATATTTATATTAATTTTTTTTAAAATCTTTTTTAAATTATTTTTTATAATTTTATCAATGTTAAATAAACCTATCTTTACAATTCATAAAATTAAAAATAAACAATAATTTCTAGCTAGTGATTATAACCAAGGCTTAAATTTGATGGTCCTATGGTCATATTTAAGTATTTTTACCTTAAAATACAATCAAAATTTTTAAAAGATTGTATCACATGAAAAAGAGAGATTTTGCACACACACAAGTATGTCTTAGTATTTTAAAGGCACTTTGGAATGGATAATCGTCATATTTAAGCCCTAATTATAACTATTAAAATCAATGAATGTTTATATAAAATTAACTCTTTTTATGAATTTTTTTATTTATTAATTATAAGATATTTGTATAAGATGTATTAAGACTAACAAGTTAAATTAAAATTTTATGTAAGTTTTATAGTATAGATGTCTACATTCAGTTGTCTATTAGTTGAACACCACCTCAAATAGTATCACTCATTATTAAAAAAGTAGAATATTGTCTTTTAAATAATTATTTTCATCTAATATTTTATAGTAATTTAAGTTTTGTTTTTTTCATTATCCACCTCTTTGATGTCTCACATCTTTAGATGTCTTGTTACATGGAGACCTTCCCTTACATTTAAAGCAACTTCATGCTCTTATCTTTTATTAATTTATTAGTTTTTAATATAATCTTTAATAAAATCTTAAGAATGGAATCCTTAAACTAGACTTAAAAGCTTTCCATTTTCCTCAATTCTCTTCAAAAATATATTCTTCCATCTAGTAACAAAAAAGACCTAAATATATAAATTAACACATAGAGCATAAAGTTGATAGGCTTAGAAGTAAGATTATATGAAAAAGATTGCATTTTATTGATCTTGTTCTATTTAGTATTTTATTTTATTTTTATTGAACAAAGCTAATTTATATTAAGTATAAGTAATTTCTAAGGCAAGTATGTTGTTTAACTCAACCTCCTATCTAATTTGAATAATCTAAACTATGTTTTTAGCTCAACTTCCTATCTAGTATTTTAATGTTCATTTTATCACAATAATAACAACTTCTATAAATAATTATTTCTTTAATGACCTTTCTTTTAATTTTTAGAGTTCCATTTATCATTTTTATTTAAATTTAAAAAAAAATTATGAAAATATGGCAATTTTCATTTAAAAATATTCATTTGAATAATATTATATATAATTTTTCTTTCAAATAAAAAAGAAACTAGACTTTACGAACGATCGGCGCAGGTTCAAACCTTGACTAACCCAGCCGCACGCAGTGTGGGTCCGCTGTCAGGGTATCGTGCGGCCCAGAGGATTAGTTTCGGCTCGCACTCAGCAACAGGGTCACGGTTGCTGAGCCGGAGACACCTCTAAGATATCCAAAAAAAAAAAAAAACTAGACTTTATAGTAAAAACAGACCAATTTTCTAATTTTCTAACAAAAATCATTAAAATTCAATAGAAGGCCAAAATATATGTTTACTAAAAACTAAGATCAATACTACTTTTGCCCCCTCAAGATGACAATTCCATAAGGATTATGCTTATAAGAGTTTGCACATTTCATCATGCAAATTTGTGTTATTTCCATAGAACATAAATACTTGTGATCTAAGATTTAAAATGTATCGAAATCAAAATTTGAGTTTGTTGAAGAATAATGTTGTTGTAGATTCACTTAAATATGTTATTCTTTTGTATTTGTGGAGAACCCAAAATTCTTACAATTATTCAGAAATTCTTACAATTATTCAAAAATTAGAATTTCAAGACTCTGCTCTAACATTTTCCTCCAAATCAATTTGTTATTATCTCAACTATAGATTTTGTTGTTATTAGCTCAACTATAGATTTTGTCAAAGATCAATAAAGGAAGTGTCTATTAGCTAGAATAGATTCATCTTCAAATCGGTGAGTTCTTAGTCGACCAATATAATATCAATCATAGAACTAGGAAATATCTTCAATAGAAAACTACAACTTTATATAGTTTTGTAAAGCCTTGACTTGCATTGTTGTTGTTTCATTTCTCAATGATAGTATGTTTCCAATTGTTGGTGATGTTATTATGATGTTGTAGTTAGATTATCATGGTTGTTGGGATTGTTTTTGTAGCTTCATGCTTTTTATATTTTTGTATATGCTGAAGTGGTATTTTTGTTACCACTTTTGATTTGTAATGTCTCTTAGATATGCAACCATGTTAACTTCTTTTTCTTATATATTTTTTGTACTTATCTCAATATTATGGATTATCAAGTGTTCTTAAAATAAAGTACTAATACCTATAAGAACTCGAGCATAATTACATATGTGAGATGGAAATCAAATTTTGACTACATGTAAAGATATTGGTTGTATTACAATTTGGATTCGAATGTATGCTTTACTACTAGAGGTTAAGCATGACTACTTGAAAGGAAATACTAATACTAGTGGTGAAATTGTGGCAATATTAGATTATAAAATATATATTGTTAAATTAGTATACTTTTATTTGGTGAAGTCTAAGCTCCATACTAGACAAACCTATGGGCATGTCTAAGACATTTGTTTTACATGTGTCACATACATGGGCATACCGATGCCTACCAACATATAGTCAACACTTCTTGTCATGATTTTCTAAGATACTTTACCAATGCTTAGAATATTTTTGAAGTGTGTTGAAAAACTCATTACAATTTTCAACATGTGATTATGTAAACTGTCATGATTTGAACCCATGACCTATATTTTATTAAAGTGCACACATCAACCAATTGTGTTTTGTGGGCAATGGTGCTTCTAACTATAGTGACTCACATTTATGAGACTCATCATTCCATAATAAGTGGGCCCCACTAGTGTTGATTCATAATTAATTATATGTTTAGTATGGTGTTGGATCAAAATTTTATAACCCTAAAATTTTGTTATTTCCCGCCATCATCCCCAATAAGCCGTTTTAAATTTTTCACCTAACTTGAAAAACACATCCATTCCATCCATATTGTTGACCCAAATAACCTTGGCTTTCTTTGCCTTCACCATAAAACAAAAATTATATCAGAAACATTGTTCATATCGCCCTGAGATTACTTAATTGAAGAGACTGGTAAGTCCCACCGATAAGCAGACAATAAAGAGGAACGCTACTCTAGTTAGAATGTATCTCATATACATTTTCGTCTGCATGTATTGGTATACATTAATGCCAGGTGATAATTTGCATCGTATCTAAAATGTCAAAAATACAAATCCGGACCCGATGGTTTCTTATTGCGTGTTGTATAATAATAGAAATCCACATTTATATGTCCTAAAGTATGTATATCTTATACAAATCCAAAAGTGCATTTGCAGATGTCAAGAGATATTCAAAACCGATGTATAAGTCCGCAAACCCTACCACTTGTATACATCGTCGATAATATACACTTTTACACACATACATGAGTGGACCCGAAAATAAAATTCAATAGATTTTGAGAAACATTTTTATGTAAACATTTCTATTTAATATACATACAGAGCTGAATGCGATTGGAAAATTAAAATTTTATAAACTTAGGGTAAGATCCATTTGGGATGTATGCATCCAATATACAAAAGAGCGATGTGCACTTACGGATGTGAAATCAAATTAAAATAAAGTGCATCTGTTCATTACAAAGGATAGAAAAGTCAACATCGCCAAGTCAAAAGGGTATATGCATATGATATACAAAAGGTGATGCAAACAAATAGATACAAGTCCAGACTCGATTAGGAAATTAAACTTTGAGAACTTTATGAGAAGTCCACGCTTGTACATTGTATCCGATATACAAAAGGAAAGATGCAACTACGGATTTTATGTATATAAGGTATACAAAAGATCATACAACCAGATATATGCAGTATCAGACCCGGAGATAATTTTAATTTTTTTATAAACCCGATGGAGTTCACATATGTATATTGTTGCAATATACAAAAGACATATACAAGGAAGTAAGCAAAACAAAAGGGAAGAAATTAGAAGTATGTTTTATATGTATACAAGATACAAAAGCGAGAAGATACAAATGCATCCATTAAGAATTCAAAAGACCGTTATCATCAAATATAGAACACAAAGCATCCCACGAGCAAGAACCAGAGCCATTCGAAGACAAAGAAGATTAAAATTAAAATGTTTTAATCTATTGAAGATAATTAGTTAATTGAAGAGTTGCCTTGAGTGGTTATCTCAAGGGTCATGACCCTTGGAAATGTAATGTATATATTAAAGATGAAAATTGAGCAATGAAGGAGGATCTCTTAGAGACAGAGACAATACAATTATCACAGATTTCTATGTATGTCAGTTTATACTTTCAATTATATCATGAACCTCTGAATTAATACAAAAGGGACAGAGTTATTTGGTGGATCATAATATTTGGTCTTTAGTTGTTGTGTTAATTTTCATTTTATGAGCTGCATAGTTGTCTCCAAAATGGTTTCCTAAATTATTTAAATTAATATACCAAGGATATAATTAATTTATCAGTGCACATTTGTTGTTCTGTGTGATTTATTCGATTGGTTTCTACAAGAAGTTGATTTAATTCCTGCCAAGTGGTCTACGTTCATTGGTCTCTGCCCAAGGTTAAAATCCTTTGGAACTAGTCATCTTGGTTGGTTTCCTTCCCATTAGAATTGAAAATCCTTTACTCTGGTCACAACAATTTAGGGAAATATCATTGGGATTTGATAAGAACCCTGCAACCTGACATCCTTGCACATCTATACAATGTATAGATTCCTATAAGTGCCTAGCAATTCGAGTTAAACCAAACATAAAGATTCATATACCATTTACCCTTGACCCTCTTGCCTAATAGAATAAGCACCGGTCCTATTAATTATCAATTTCCACATTTGCAAACCTTAGTCTTAGAAATACTTCCAAAATCATACATCTACTTTACACTCATTTGCCACTATGAAGGTTAAAACAAGTTTGCAAATCATCAAGGTATACCCACCTAGGTCTGGCAGAGCTTGAAGTGAAGGGGGTTTAGCCATATCTACCCCGTGTAGTTAGCCAAAAGCATTAAGAGAGCTTGGCAACCTCTTAGGGTTTAAAACCTGCATTTTTGTGACCTAACGTATGGAACACCATTTTAATGATGTGATGGTATGTTAGAGACATGCTCATAGGTACACCTAATATGGAGCTTAGCTTTCACCCTTTTATTTCATGAGTATTTGTGAATTTAGGTCTTAGTCAAGTTATGTTAGAGAAGTTTACATTGAAAGAGTACACATATTTGTGTGAGCAATTATGAAAATTTATGTGCAGTCATGTGTGGTTTACAATTATGGCTACTTCTTGCATCATTGCATAAATGTGTTCCTCTAAGAATCAAAACAATAGCATTATCTTAATTAGTTTTGTAAGATAAAATAGGATCTAATTCATCTTAAGATAAGTATCACGTAGTACATGGGAGGATGTATGTAAGCCTAAACTTTTCATTTTTAATGCATTTTAGTGAATCAAGTTCACTTTTACAAACCATTAAAGGAAAAGGTGAAAAAACAACCAGTGTTGGCATTGCCTAAGTTTGGTGAAGTATTCCAGGTTGATTGTTATGCAAGTGGAACTATAATTGGAGGATTTTTGAGTTAGGAAGGAAAGTCCATTATGGAGTCAGGGACAGATTGTGGAGTAAGGCTTTGTAGTCCAAATATATGTGGTTCAACTTGGATAGTCTACTTTGTGGTGTTGGTATGCTTCCACTCAATTCAAGCATATGGAATTTCTTGAGATGTTGTTTTCATCTCATATGGCCTGATGTTAGGTAGAAGTTGGGCAAGGGAAATAAGATTAGGTTCTGGTAGGATAGATGGCTTGAGAAGTCTACCTTAGTGGATATTGAGAAATTAAAAGCTTTAGCTACTCACTTTGAAGGTTGCATTGGAACTATGGTTAAGGATTACTGGTCTCAAACAACTCTTGGGAAGGTTTGGAAGGTCCTCTATATTCCAATTGTAGAACTCAATGATGTTTGTTCCTCTCTAAATGTTATGCTTTTTAATTGGCATATTCCACTTTTGGAAAGAGAGGACTCCTTGATGTGGGATGGTCACAACAGTGGCAAGATTGCCTCTAGTTCAATGCATCAATAATTTTTTGGGTTGAACGAGGCTCGAGCTCACTTTCCTAGGGATAATATTTGGCTCTAATGGTGTCTTCCTAAAGCTTGTGATTTTTTGAGGATTGTTGGTAATAGGCACGCTCTTACCTATGATAGGTTGTAGAAGTTAGGTAAATTGGGCCCCTCTCAATGCGTTCTATGTAGAAAGGAAGTAGAAACCAACAACCACCTTTTTGTGTATTGTGATTTTGCTATTACATTATGGCACTAGCTTCTGAGTAGATGGGAGCTAAATTAGGTTATTCCAACTAATCTTTCCAATATTTTATCTAGCTGGTATTTGAAAATCCATAGTCAAGGGTTGAAGTTGATCTGGGACTACTTTTTGGCTATGGTCACTTGGAATATTTGCTATAAAGAAATAGAAGGATATTTTAGGATAGAGAATTATCTATGGAAAGGGTTAGGATGATGTGGAATGTTCTATCAAGGAGTTAGGCAACTATGGAAAGTCAAAGGACTAGAGTAATGTGGAGAAGGAGAAAAGTTGGGTTGATGCTTGACCCCATTTTCATTGGCTTGATTGCACCTCGTCTTACATGACAAAACTAGTCCTACCATGCATTTCAAGGTGTCTTGATACTGGTTGGGTCAAATTCAATTTTGATGGGGCTTCTAAAGGGAACCCTAGTATTGCAGGTAAGGGGTGTGTTTTTAGAAATGATAGGGACATGCCCCTTGGTATCTTAGCCTTCAATTTCAAGGTGGATACCAATAACATGGCTAAGGCTAGGGCCATGTTGTGGGGGTTGGTCACTGCTAGAGATAAAGGATGGAAAAATCTTTGGGTGGAAGGTAATTCTAAGTTAGTTATTGGAGTGTTGAACAGAGGGACTAATCAAAGCTAGTTGTTAGATATTATCATCTTAGAGTCAAGGATGGTGGAAACCTCTTTCAATGAGATATCCTTCAATCATATTGGTTGGAAGGGGAATGTTGTTGATGATTGGGATGCTAACAAGGGAGTGGGCTTAAGAGTGAAGGAAGGAAAATCTAATGTGAGTTGGTAGGATTTCCCTTAGGAAGATCTAATGCTTCTTTAGGGGATATCAGTGGTTAGTCACCTGATAATGGGTTGGATAGGTGTAAAAAGGAGTAAGTTGTAGTGATGGTTCACATGTGTTTGGATGGAGGCATTTATGTCTCATCTTGTCTCTTTGGCTTTGGTGGTGGCATTGGTTTAATTAGAGTTAGGGAGTGTTTATTCCATTGTTTGTGGAGGTAGGTTCTTTGATAGATGGTTTCACCAAAAGGTTTCACCAAAAGGTTCTTGAGTTAGGGTTGGTAAGAAGGGAGGGAGGAATAAGTGATGTAGTCTAGATATTGGGGTCTTATCAAATGTCCAAAATCTAGCAGCCAACAACACCAATTTTCACACAACAACAAAATTCAATCTAAGTTTTGTTGATAGCACAAATTACATTCATTGCAACAACAATTAGTAGTACAATATGTAAAACTTCAATCTATCAATTCTTCTCCAAGTACTACTTTCTTCCTCAAAACAACAAATACAACACCTTCCCTTTATACTTCAGGTTCAAGGAAGTTAAATCATTGACAATTATAGAACTAAAGTTTCGCAGGTTGAAATCTTTAAAATAACACATTTTGGGGTTCTTAACGGTTCGTGAACCAAAATAATTGCCAAAACAACATATTTCAGCAATTCGGTGATTTTTTGAACTTTCAAACTTTCTTATAAAGTGCCTTTTGAGAATTTGATGATTCGAGGAACCTTGTGACACTCAAACATTTCTTTTTTAATACATTTTGGTGAATCAACATTTTTACGAACCTTTGAACTTATTCGTTGGTGTTTCTCTCAGTTCAAGAACATGGAAATTCAGTGAATTGACACTTTTATGAACCTTCAAACGGCTTCTTCAGTATTTGTCTTGGGTCATGAACTTGGAATTTCACTGAAACACTTTATGAAAATTCCTTAAGTTCTCCTAAAACACCTTTCAGCACAAGACAAGGTTCTTGAACTTGGAAAATTGTTGAAAAGGAAGAGAAAAAGAAAAGGCAAGGCTTGATAATCTCTTTCGGCATGAAGAGGAGATCATGAACTTAATATATTACTAAAAGTACTAAGTAAATGTGCTTTTCGACAAATTAGTAGGTTCTTGAACTTTAGAACCTGCTGAAAACTTAACCAAATTGAAACTACAATTACCCATTTAGCCCTACTACAAGATGATGTCCCTAACTGATTTGAATCTAGAAATTCTCTTGAAGCAACTATCAAAACAAACACAACAGGAACCAAAACACAACAAAACTAAACTGAAACCTGAAATAATTTTGGGTGATATAGGATTGCTCGTGAACCTAGATGCTCTTGCAGCAGACACATCAAGTAAGTGAAATGTTTGATGAGTGTGAAGCTCATGAACATTTGGAAAGTCTAGAATGGGAATTCCAAACTTAACAAGTTCTAAGGCATTCACCCAAGTAGCTTCATCATCTACTCTGTTCTTCCAATGGACAAAATATTCCTTACATTCTTTTCCTCTTGTTCTTTTAATTACTCAAGAATCTACCACTTTGTCCATTTCTTCAAATTTCTTTTCAGGGAATTGATGTATCCATCCTTGTTCATCCTGCAAATTTGATTTGGTAGTCCCTTGTGCACTTGTTTCTCCTTTGTAATACCTATACAAATCAACAACATTGATTATTGGGGAAATATTTATTCCTTCTGGAAGTTCAATTTCATATGCATTGGATGAAATTTCTCTCAACACTTTGCAAGGTCATATCTTTTTCCACTTCAATTTATTATACGTTCCCTAAGGGAACCTTTCCTTTCTCCAATGTACCAATACCAAATCACCCACCTGAAATTCTTGCTATCTCTTGCTCATATCAGAATGTTTCCTATATTTCAAGGCACTCTTCTCTAAATTCTTCTTTACATTATGATCCAATTCTTGTAGGTAATCAACAAAATCTTCTACCACAACACAATTTCTTCCCAAATCAACTGTATCTCTCAATTCATACATACTCCTCTGAGATTATAACCATAAATAATTTGGAATGGGATTTTCCCTACACTCCTATTGACTAAGTTATTATATGCAAATCCTACCTAGGCCAATATCAAATCCCATTGATTAGGTTTGTCCCCTACTAAACACCTCAACAAATTACCTAAACTCATATTGACAACTTCGGTTTGCCCATCAGTCTATGGATGATAGGTTGAACAAAGTATGCTAAAAATGGCCAACAAATTTCATGTCCCTATCAGAAACAATACTCTTTGGCAATCCATGCCACCTGCCTACTTCTTTGAAAAATAATGTAGCTATGTATGAAACATCATTAGACTTCTCGCATGAAATGAAAAGAACCATCTTTTAGAATCTATCAACCACAACAAATATTGAATCATTACCTCTCTGTATTCTTGATAATCCAAGATACTTATATTTTCCCAAGGTCTTTTTGGTATGGGCAATGGCTAACACAATCTTGTATTTTGGCTTGTTCCCTTGGCATGCTGATAATTTCTGCAATCTTGTACTATTTTCTTCACTTCTATATTCATTCTTGGCCAATAATAGCCTTCATTCAATTGTGTTAATGTCTTATCTAATCCAAAGTGTCCACCAAGACATTCACTGTGTTTTTCTCTTATTAAATTCTCCCTCACGGATCCCTAAGGGATACATACTTTCTATCCCTTAAACAACAATCCTTGTATGAAATACTCCAGCCATGGAGTTCTATCCTTTTCAATTGGACTTTTACATGTTGTCTACTCTTCTTTGAAGTTTGTATCTTCTTTATATAATTCCTTCATTGAATCAAAACCAACAACATTCACTCTTAACTCATTCAACATTAGACATCTTCTACTTAGTACATTAGCTGCCCAGTTTGAATTAACACTTCTATGTGTCAAAATAAATGAATATCTTTGAAGAAAGTCAACCCACTTCATATGTTTTTTATTAAACTTACCTTGACTATTTATATACTGCAATGCATGGTGATCCATGTACAACACAAACTCCTTAGGTAGCAGGTAATGTCTCCACTTCTTGAGTGATTGCACTATTAAATAAAATTCTTGATCGTAAATTGAATATTTTCTTTTTGCTTCATTCAACTTTTCACTAAAGTAAGCAATGGACTTTCCTTCCTAACTCAAAACTCCTCCAATTATAGTTCCACTTGCATCACAGTCAACTTGGAATACTTTACCAAAATTAGGCAATGCCAACACTGGTTGTTCTGTCGCCTTTTCCTTTAATAATTGAAAACTTTTCTCTGTTGTAGCTCTCCAATTGAACTCTTTCCTACCACCCTTCATGGTCTCTATGATAGGTGCACATATTCCAATGAATTTTTTTTATGAAATTTCTATAGAAACTTGCTAACCTATGAAAACTTCTTGCTTCAAACATACTTCTTGGTAAATACCTATCTACAATTGCCTTGACCTTTTCTAGATCCATTTTTAATCCATCTTCTGAAACAACAAATCCTAAATACACCAACTCCTTTTTCATGAAACTACTCTTTTTTAGATTCACTTACAACTTCTCTTCTTTTAACCTTTGCAAAACTGCCCTAAAATGTAACAAATGGTCTTCTTTTGTTTTACTAAAAATCAAAATATCATCTAAATATACAATTACAAACTTACCTAGGAATGGCTTCAACACTTCGTTCATCAAACTCATAAAAGTATTGAGTTCATTTGTTAATCCGAATGGCATTACCAACCACTCATACAAACCATCCTTTGTCTTAAAAGTTGTCTTCCATTCATCTTCTTTCCTAATCCTTATCTGATGACTCTTCAAATCTATCCTAGTGAAGTACTTGGCTCCACTCAAACAATCCATCATGTCATCCATCTAAGGTAATGGAAATCTGTACTTTATGGTTAACTTATTTATGGCTCTTAAGTTTGTACACATTCACCATTATCCATCCTTTTTAGGTGTCAATTATACTACTAGAATAACACATGGGCTTCGACTTTTCCTTATCAACCCCTTGTCCAACAACTCTTGCACTTGTCTATTGATCTCATTATTCTCCATTGGTGGCATTCTATAAGGTGCTTTGTTTGGCAAACTTGCCTTGGGTACCAAATCCATACAAAGACTTATATTTCTCATGGGTGGCAACCTATATGGCAATTCCTTCAACAATATGTTTGTATATTCGTCCAAGATTAATTGAATTTATATTGGGATTTCTTCACTCGTCTCTACTTTCCTAACCTATGTAGGCTTAGGGATGAAAGAAAAACATTCCTTCCCTTTCTTCATCTCCTTCAAAAATTGCTTCCCAAAAACTAAACAAACCCTTGGATTATTATCTACTTCTTCCTTGTTACCTTTCAAAGGATTCAAGGTAAATTGCTTCCCATCTTTCTTTATCTTGTATGTATTAGTTCTACCATCATGTAAAACTTGTCTATCATACTACCAAGGTCTACCCAATAGGATATGGCATGCATCCATAGGCATCACATCACAAATAATTTCATCCTTATAACTACCAATCTAAAAATTTACTAAACATTGTTCAATCACTACCAATTGATGTCCCCTTTGCAGCCAGAAAAGTTTGTAAGGGCTTGGATGTTTCATTTTCTTCAACTTCAACTTCTCCACCATCTCTTATGATACTAGATTATTAGTACTTTTGTTGTCCACAATTACCTTACAACACTTTCCACCTAACTTACATCTTGTTCTGAATAAATTCCTCCTTTGAAAAGGTTCTTGCTTTACTTCTTCAAGTTTTAACAATATTCTTCTCAACATCAAGGATTCTCCATCCTTGGGGTCCTTTCCATGCTTTGGTGAAGCCACACTTTCTTCTTCTGCATGTGCCACATGAATCCTTGTTTCTTTACCCTTTCCATTATTTACTGTGTTTGAGGACATTCAAAAGCTCTGTAACTAGTCTCTCCACATTGGTAACACATACCAATGAATCTGAACTTCCTCTTCCAAAATATCCCTTGCCTATGGAGTAATATCCTTTGCCTCTTGAATAGTCTCCTCTTCCTTTGGTATCTTAAGTGTAATTACTTGTATGAGAGGTGTTGGCTTCCCCTTATTATGTTTGATATCATGTTCCTCCACTAGGGTGTCCTCTTCTACAAGAGAATCTTTCTCTACCTCTTGAATTATTTTGTTGTTTTCTTGCCAATTTCTCTTCTACCTTCAAGGCTTACTGATAGGCTTCTTCAACACTCTGTATACAAAACATACTAATCTCATCTTGAATTGATAAATGTAATCCATTTACATACCTTGACACCTTCTTAGCATCATCATCAATGTGTCCAGCTCTGATATTCAACCTATAGAATTCTTCTGTATACTCTTGCATGTTCATCTCCCTTTGTTTTAAATTTTGCAACTTACGAAACAAACTTAACCGGTAATTTGTTGGAAGGAATTTGGCTTTCAATTTTGTAACCATTCTATTCCATGAGTTTATTTTCTCTTTTCCCTTTCTTTTTCATTTTTTTGTATATGTTCCCACTAGAGTGATGCGTGTCCATTCACTTTGTACAAGAATATTTCACTTTCTTTGGATCTTCTGGTGACTCATAGTCAAAATATTTTTCCATTTCAAATATCCGGTCAATTAATTCTTCTAAATTTAAATTTCCGTTGTAACATGGTGGTTCAACCCATGGTTTACTGTTGAGTCTCCAACGAATAACACAATCGTAATATGATGATAATAAACTTACCACTAGCTCCTATATACCTAATTATGCCATGGATACCACCCAGGCCAACTTAGGTACTTAATTATAACCCCTAGGATGACCTAACTACCTATATATGACTATAATAATGATTATATAACTTAATTAGGAGTTAAGGTAGCCACGAGCTAACTACTCATAACCCTAAGCACATACAGGATTAAGGGTGTAACATGCCCCCCTCTTCAGATAATCCTTGTTCTTAGCACTTAACAAATGTGGATGCTTTTGCACAAAATCCTCATTTTCCCATGTAGCTTCTTCAACTGGAGACTTCTTCCATTTTATCAAATATTCTATGATTGCCCTTTTCCTCAGGCTCTTGGTATGTGTTTGAAGAATTCCCTCAGGATCCAAAAATATTCTTCCCTCCTCATCAAGCTCCAATAACTCAGTTTGTGCTACAACATTTTTCCCAATAACCTTCTTCAAGCATGAAATAATGAAAACTGGATGATTTTTTGTTGACATAGGTAACTCCAATTTATATGATACATTGTCAATCTTCTACAACACCTTATAAGGACTATAGTACTTGGGTGCAAGCCTATTATCTTTCTATTGTTGTTTTAGAGACATTTCCTTATATGGTTGTAATCGTACAAAGACCCAATCTCCCACTTCAAAAGTCCTTTAACTGCAGTGTTGATCAGCTTGTTGTTTCATTCTATTTTGTGCCATTACCAAGTTCTCTTAGAGACTAGCAAGTACCTCTTTTTGATGTTGAATGTGTTCTTCAATAGTTTGAACCTTTGGTTGTGCCCTCAATGAAGAGGTGATTGACGGTGGATAGTACCCATATAATGCAAAAAATAGAGACATCTTGGAAGAAGTATGGAAGGAAGTGTTATACCACCATTCTACTAGTGGTAGCCATTGCACCCATCTCTCTTGTTTATTTGAAGCAAAGCATCAGAGATACCCTTCCAAGCATTTGTTGACCACTTATGTATGTCCATTAGATTGGGGATGATATGATGAACTACGAGCAAGTTGAGTGCCCAAACATGAAAATACATCAGTCCAAAAATTAGTTGCCAATATAGGATCATGATCACTTACTATAACTTTTGGAGTCATGTGTAGTTTTTAAATAATATTCATAAAGGCTATTACTATAGTGCTTGTTGCTAATGGGCGTGTCAAGGCACAAAGTGTGCATATTTGGTGAGACGATCCACAAAAACCATGATGACATTTTTTCCTTCAAATCTAGGCAAACCTATGATGAAATCCATAGATACCTCCTCCCACCTATGACTTGGGATAGATAAGGGTTGTAGAAGACCTAGAGTCTTAATTGTCTCCCCTTTATTTTGTTGGCATACCATGCATTCTGCTACAAATTTTTGAACGCCATCTTTTAGCCCCTCCCAAAATAAATCTCACTTTATTCTATGATAAGTTTTCAAGAATCCAGAGTGTCCACCTATTAGAGAAGCGTGTAGTTCTTTAAACACCTTAAACTTAAGGATTGAATTCTTGTAAAGGTACAACTTATCATTAGACCATAAAATATTTCTTTTCCATGCAAATTTATCTGACACACTTGAATCCCATTGGAGTTTCTCAATTAGAGTTTGAGTATTTGTGTCCTTATCCCACTCTTCTCTTGTCTCATTTACCCAGTCTACTTGTAATATGGAAATCATATACAAAAGTGACTCTGTGGGTTCACCCCTCCTCGATAGAGCATCGACCACAAGATTATCCTGGCATTTCTTATATATGATCTCAAAGTCATATCCCAACATCTTCGTGACCTATTTTTTTCATTCTTTAGATGATAACCTCTGTTCCAAGAAATATTTGAGACTGTCATGATCTATCTTGACCTTAAAGTGTCTTCCCATTAGATAAGGTCTTCATTTTTTACTACATGCAAGATATCCAACATTTCCTTCTCATAAACTGGCTTCAACAAATTCTTACCTTTGAGTTGGCAACTCTGAAATGCTATGGATCTTCTTCTTGCATGAGTACTACTCCTATGCCATGTCCTAAAGCATCACATTTGACAATGAATGTTTTAGAAAAATCTGGGGTAGCTAGGACTGGAGTTATGCACATGGCTTCCTTTACCTGCTCAAATGCCCTTGTAGTTGCCTCATTCCAATGGAAGGAATCCTTCTTCAACAAATCTATGAGAGGAGATGCTAAGCTACCATAATTCTTTAGAGATTGGTGACAATAACTTGTAACCCCTAAGAAATCTCGTAGGTTATTTAGGGTCTTTGGATTTTTCCACTCTACAATCACTTGGATCTTATGAGGGTCCACCTTGACTCCCTCATGTGATGCAAAGTAGCCTAGGTACTCCACTTCTTTGACTCCAAAGACACACTTGGATGGATTAGCATACAACTGATTCTACTCCAAAATGTCCAAAACTTGATTTACATGTTGCGAGTATTCCTCCCAAGTTTTACTATATATTAAGATGTCATCAAAAATACCAAAACAAATTTCCTTAGAAATGACACGAAGATAGAGTTCATCAAACTTTGAAATGTTGATGGTGCATTTGTGAGGCCAAAAGGCATTACTAAAAATTCATAGTGGCCCTCATGGGTTCAAAAAGTTGTCTTATGTACATCCTCATCTCTAATACTAATTTGATGATAACTAGAATGAAGATCAAGTTTTGTAAAATAAATAGAACCATTAAGCTCATCTAACAAATCATCAATTACTAGAATAGGAAACTTATCTTTTATGGTGTACTTGTTGAGCTCCCTATAATCTAGACACATTCTCCAAGTTTCATCCTTCTTGCATACCATTACCACAAGAGATGATTAAGCACTCTAACTATGCCTGATAATACCTGCCTCTAGCATCTCCTAAACTATGTTCTCAATTTCTCACTTTTTTGTACATATGGATATTTGTAGGGCCTAATGTTGGGTGGTTGGCTCCCTGGTACTAGTTAAATGGCATGATCATGATCTCTTTTAGGAGGCAATCCTTTTGGCATCTCCCCAAAAACTACTTAGTGCTTATCGACAACTTATTATAGATCCAATGATATAGAAGCCTTTGAGTGATATGTTTCTAATGAAAACAATTGGACCACAAACCATTCTGCCACCTTCTTAAGCATCTTTTGCATTTGGTAAGAGCTTACCATCTATGGAGACTTTTCACACAACCCTCTTATTTTTATTGTCTTTCCCTATGATTGAAAGTGCATGAATAGTTCCTAGAAGTTCATCTCAATTGTTCCCAAAGTAATAAGCCAATGAACTCCCAAAACAATATCTATTGCATCCATGGAGATAGTAAACATTGGGCAATCAATATGATAATATCCTATGGATAATTTAATGCTATGACATTTCCCTAAACAACTACCAATACCACGATCTACAATCAAGACCTAAAATTATGGAGATGATATAAGTCAATTTAGATGATTACCCAACTTTTTGTTGATAAAGTTATAAGTGCTTCTTGAGTCTATCAACACTATTACTCTCTCTTTCTTTAAGAAACCCACTACCTTGAGAGTTTGTGGGGTGCTAAAATATGAAAGTGTGTGACAATAAATGATTGGTTAGGGATCTCCTGATTCCTCGCCTGGCACATTACCCAAAAAATATAATATTTCTTCATCATCTTCTTCCTTTCTTGGCCCTTCAATGTATAACAATTTCTTTTTTGCACATTTATGTCCCCTACTATATTTGTTGTCACAGTTAAAACATAACCCTTTTGTCTTCTTTTCTTAAATTTGTTAAGGAGGCAATCTAGTGGGTTGAGGGAATGGTTATGTTGAAAATCTCTTCTCTCTTATGCCATTAAATCCATGCCTTCTAGGAATTAAAAACTTTTCTTCTGTCTTGCATGCTAGAACAAAAGACTCAAGTATAGAATTAGTGCTAAACATGCGTACCTCATATTGGATGTGATCCTTGAGACCACCCAGGAATAAGTCATTCAAGTTCTCTTCTGAAATTGTATCTACTCTCACAAATAGGTTATGGAATTGTTGAATATACTCCTTGATAGATCATGTTTGTTATAATTTAACTAACTTGTTGAAGTAGTTGTTTGCTACACTATCACCATATTGTGAGTGTAACTCCTTTGTAAAAATTGTCCATGTGACATTGAGACCCTTTTTCTTCCGTTGTGTACATAGCCATCGATACCAAAAGAATTATTCTAGTTCTAGATATAAGGAAACCATTGTCACCTTTTTCCCACACGAAATTTGATGAACATAAAAAAATCTCCATCTGATTAATCCAAATCAATAGATTATTGCCATCAAACTTGTGCATACATCCACCTTTGGTAACCAGTTCTTAGATCCCATTTGAGTGTTAGCATTTGGATCTAGATAATTAGTTAACCTAGATGATCCACCTTGATTTCTTGAAACATCGGATTGTGAGCCTAATTGACTTTAGATATAAGTGCTAAGATTAGCTAATGTGCTATGGATGCTGGATATGTCTCCTGTTAAGGCATCCAATCTTACTACCAAGAGATGTATATCCTCCTTCATCTTGTTGGTATATTCTTCCATGGATATTTTATCCATATCCTCTAGTGATGAGTCACCCTTTTCAGGAGTCTTACCACAAGTATATCAAATTTTTCCCTTTGCCTCTAGCTTGGGATCCAACCATATACTGCAAAATCTAATATATAGTTTTCTTTTTTTGTATTTTATTTTTTGTGGGTCACGTTGAAATTAAAATTTCAAAAATAAGACCCCTACTTATTTCCTACAATCTTTCCAAAAATGTAAATAAATATGAAAAATTCCACAAATTGCAGTCTATGTAGCGAATTTATGAAAAACCCTAAATTTGCAATAACTTAATGAAAATGACTCCAAATTCCTCTAAATTAGGATTGTAGATGTATCAAAGTGCCCTTGTTCAACCATCCATAAATTAGGAAAAATTTGCTGAATTGCAGCCCTAGGAGTGAAAATGGTGGAAACCATAATTTTGCATTAACTCCCTTAATTTTGCTCCAAATGACCTCAAATATGGACTATAGTAGCTTCAATATGTTCTTGAAAACCCCTTTTAAAATATTGGAAAGATTCTCCAAAATGAGAGAGATATACATGTGCTTCCCAAAATGAGCTCCAAAATTGAAAAAAATCCCCTTATTTCTTGCCTTCATAGTGCCAAGATCATGCTCTAATACCACTTGTAATGAAACCACTTCCACAAAAGAAGAATATAATAGGAAATATGCTGCAAATACTTGATAATAATATGCCACTTCGAGGGGGCAACCTCCAAAAGTCTCTAATGATGAACACAATTCATAATATGGTGATAATAAACTTACAACTAGCTCATATATATACCTAATTATGCCATGGTTGCCATGTAGGCCAACTTAGGTACTTAATTATAACCCCTAGGATGACCTAACTACTTATATATGACTATAATAATGATTATATAACTTAATTAGGAGTTAAGGTAGCCACAAGCTGACTACTCATAACCCTAACCACATATAGGATTAAGGGCATAACAATTAAAAAAAATGAATATACTATATTAATATTAATTAAAAATAATATAAATTCATGTTATTTAAAAAACACATTAAAAAATAAAAGTATATAAATCTTATTTTAATAAAAAATATTCAATAATAAATTTATTATAAAAAATAAAATTTAATATTTTAAATGCTTCTTTAATTCATATAAATTTGTTCAAACACACTCTAATTAGTAGGCCCAATTAGTACACATTTGATAGTGTACTCTCAGCATGTACCAAAATGGGAGCTTTGGAACAAAGTATGGACATCCACCAAAGGATTTTTTTCAAATGTTGTAGTTGCAAGTGCCCTAGTAGACATGTATGGGAAATACAAAATCATAGACAAGGCACATGAATAATTGACAAACTACCTCGAAGAACTGTGGTGTCATGGAATTCCATGATTGTAGGGTATGTTCAAGATGGGTTTTTTTAAAATGCCTTAGAAATTTTTAAGCAAATGCAACTGATGGGTATGAATCCAGATTCATCAACCTTTGCTAGCATCTTCCCTGTGCATTTGCATAGTTTTGTTGTGCATACCTATGGACTTCCCCAAGGCCCCAGCATCAGACACATGTTAGATCCTTGTAGACTGGTAGGCAAAAACTTACTAGTAGCTAAATTTGTTGATCATACATTCCATTTATGTGTTGTGCACCATAGTTAGTGTGACTTCCACGCTAAGCATAGTGGCCCAACTCCTAGCAGTGACTCAACTTACTAACGGCTCGCTAGATGTAACCACGATGCACACCTTTCACATTTGGACATTTATGTAAATTTAAGTTCTCATGAAATGTGGTCTAATGGAATTCAATGATTGCAAGATACACATAAAATGGATTTGTTGAAAAGGCTTTATAAACATTCAAGAAAATGCAATTGGCAAGTGTCAAGCCAAACTCTACAACCTTTGTCAGTATCCTTGTAGCCTATGTAAAAATGGGAGCTTTGGAACAGAGTATGGACATCCATCAAATCTTAATAGAAGGGGAACTTTCTTAGATGTTGTAGTTACAAGTGCCACTTCCGATCACCGTAGCCTTCACAAGAACTTGTGCACAAAATTCAACAAAGAATAATTTATACAAAAAATCACCAAAATGATTTCAAATTATAATTAATTTTCTTTGTAGCTTGGATGATCCCATAGTAGCGTGTCCCACTTTTTGGCCTAAGTGGGACACTCAAAATCAATATTTTTTAGCATTTTTTAGTTTGTGTCAATTATAGCAAACAAATGGTCAAGAATTTAAGGGTACTGTAAATTAATGAGTTGAAACATAATTTCTTATGTAGACTCAAGTTGTAATTTTTTGAAATTTTTAAAGAATTTTTTCTATCATTTTTATTTTATTTGTCAATTAATTTTTATTTTTTCTATTATTATTTATTGAGTGAAATTTTTCCATATTGCACAACTTTCACTACAAATAAACATTTCTATAATTTCTTGGAATTAGATCATTAACTCCAACGTCTAGTGAATAGATATTTTTTTGGTAATTTTTTAATTAAAATTTCACTTATTAATAAATTTTGAATTAATACTTACAAAAATTTCATACTTGAATTATTATATAACACAGTTCTCTTAGCATATATATCAAAATTGTTTTTTTCTTTTTCATTGAAACAAGGACATCGATGTGGAGTGTAGTGAATTTTTTAAGATTTTTTCTAACAATGTTTGTTAATTTTCCTAATGCCTTGAATAGAAGTCATTGTTTTTGGTAATGGCCCCGCATTCATTATAAAGTTAAATATATATAATATTAAAAAAATGTAATACATATAATTTTTGGAAAGCTAACACTAAGGGCTACACACTTACAAAAGATTTGAGATTTCTAAATGACTCCATTTGATCCCCCAAAAGGTGAAGTAAAATTATTTTTTCGTTTGCATTTTGATAGGTGCAAAGGAGACTTCATCAAGGGTTTGATTTAAGGCTAGGGGGTTCTATCTAAGGGGGTTTGATTTACCTCCTACAATCAAATCCCTCTAGGATTAAATCATTTTTTTTTTAAATGTGATTTTAGGCAAAAATTAGGATGTCCCACAAGTGGGATACACTATTGTGGGATCACCCATTTTATATTGTGTGGACGAGATTTGAAGTTATTTTTAGTTTCTATTACGTTGAAAAATGTCTCCCTAGGACTTTTTCCCTCCTATGTTTAGCTCCCGGGTCCTTTAAAAAGCATTTTTATCATCTTGCATATTCATGTTGACTCTCGATGAGAAAACCCCTAAGTTTTATGGCAAATAGGACCTAGGGGGTGCTATTGAGACAAGTCTTGACTGAAATAGGGAGGGAGGACTTGGGTGCCTGTGCCCTAGTCTTGCCCTATTTTAGGCAGGACCTAAATTCAAGTGTCAGTTATGTGATCGTTAATTAGGTCCTATGCCGACACCTTAAGTTTGAATTACAAAATTCTTAGCGGGAATGTGTTTAGATGCATTTATAAGCATGTTTAGGGATTCATTTGAAAACTAGAGATAGATATTTGCGAACTTGTGATCTTATGCTAAAGTGATTCAAGGCTTTCATTGTGTTGCAGAGTAGTGTTGTGTTGCTATTATGTTTGTTTGTTGCAGATTTGGCTCCATCTCCTCATGGCATGAAAGAGCTTCTTCCTTCCATGAGAGCTACACCTCCGAGGTGACATTTATTTGTGATTTCAACCACTTATCATTTGTTTTTTTGCCTCTATCCCACAGGGATACACACTCTTTATCTGACAACGATATTCAGAAGACTTGAATGTCTCTCTGGGGCTTGACTGAGGCAAGCCTCTAAACACCACAACCCCCAACCCCTTTTTCTATGATTACAGGTTACAAGTTGCAGAAGAGGAAGAAGTGGAGTTGTAGGGAAGTAGAATAGAGTGTAGGAAGTGCAGAGAAAAGTAGAAAAGCAAGACCTAGACTAGGACACCTGCTCATTAGTCCTCTGGATCCCAAAATAGTGAAATCCTTGGAACAACAGAATTAAGTTATAGACAATCTTCAAAGATCCCTACAGAAACTGGTACACTAGACTAATTCACCCACTCATTAGTCCCTGACTTTTCTAGATACGAAATCTCAAAATTTGGTATGTATTTAATTGTTATTTGATATCTCTGTGTGTGAGCATTTCTCGAGATTCATCCATTTGTTTACGATTTTATGAAATTAGAGTTTTAAGCATAATTGGACTTTAATTAATCAATTAGTTAGCAAATTCCAAGTTTCCTCTTCATTGTAAGGGACACTAAATCTGTAGTAGAGCCCTCTTGCAAGAGATTGTGGCTTCACTTGATTTATGTCCTTGAATGTTTGTAGTGAAAGGAGGATTTAACCTTGAAACTAAAACCCCTCTCTTTTCCATAAAACATTTTGGTGAACCCATGTTTTTAATAAATTTTGCACCTTGCTAAGTGTTGTAATTTAGTTTTCCATTCATTTCATTCATCATATTCCTATTGCATTTGAAAAATAACAAAAAAATTGAAAATTTTAAAAAAATTGAAAATTTTAAAAAAATTGGCATTTTTAGCTTGCATTTTCAAATAATTTGAATTAATTAGCATTCAATTTCATTCAATTTCTGTTATTTTAATTAGATCTGATTTAAAATATAGAAATTCATCATTTATTACTCATTTGCATTGCTTTTTCATGCCTAATTTGTTAAAAATTGCTTGAAATTGTGCATTTTTCGTATAACCTAGTTTTTGCATTAGCTAGGGTTTGTAGTTAAAATCTTGTTTCATATTTTACTACTATTTTAAATACTCATTTAGGACTGATTTCTAACTGTAGTGTTTCTTCATAGTGATTTTCTTGCAAAAGTTCATGTCTGGGGTTTGAAAACCTTGCATTTTCACTAGATTTTGCCTTGCTATCTCTCTAGAATTGCATTATAGGTGTGTTTTGAAGGATATTGTTGCATTATTGGGTTGATATTGAGTTTATTATTTGCTGCCCCTCTTCAATTTCTTCACAACACCTCTTCTTTTAGTGGTTTGCATTGAAAAATTATGAAAAAGGTGAAAAATCAAGCATTTTAGGTCATATTCATACTTGCATCCATTTTCTTGCATATATCATGGATTCCTCTCATCACTCATCTTTGGAAGATTTATTTGAATACATTGTAAATGTTGATAATTTCTTCAAATTCACTGATAAATATCCCAAGTCTTGCATCAAATAGCATACATCTATGGCATCGACATGTCCGTAAGCACTACCTGTGATATTCTTCGAACAATAACATATTTTGAAAGCTTTGTCACTATCGTGGGTGTTTTCCCGTCAATCTTGGAAAATCTCACTAATTTCATTTCTGAAGTAACCATGAGGAAAGTAGTGGTGAAAATATCCTTGCCTCTCTCCCCTCGTTTCATGACAAAATAATGGACATTCTTTCTAAGACCTATGAGACTGAAATAGCCCTAGGTGATTCACACAATACCAACATAACCCCACTTGGTGAGGATATTTTAGTGCAAGAAGATGACATCATTGAGACATTCCTTAACACCACTATGCCATCCCTTCCTGCTCTCCCTAGCTAGAATGAAGCATCGGATGATGCAGACTCCCTTTGTGAACATTTACTTCAACCTATTGATACAAAAAATTCACCACCCAATCTTCAAACACTTTTCAACTACATTTTAAACTAAGAAACGGATTATACACCTTTACCTGTACCACCACATACCTTGGACAATAATGAAAACTCACAAAACATCGAAGAACACACTATTCCTCACAACCAAGGTATCCCAACACCATATATACTAACTAAAATGGGCACTTTTCAGGTTCCTACACAACCTCACTTGACTGGAATGTGTATCGTTAAAGCTCCTACATCACCCTGTTTAATTGACATAGAAAACTATGACAATCCTTCTACACCATCATTAATAATGGTACCCTCAAAAACTCATGAAAATTTGGGAGAAGGATGAAGAGATAAAGCTTTAACTATAAAAGTAAAGATCAAAATCCAAGACAACTGCTAGTTTGGTTGTGCCTATAGGTAAGTATTTCTAACCCTTTACGTATGTGTTGTGTTTCCCCCGTGATGTGTTATGTATTGTCTAGGCCTCCTTAGATGACCCTTGATACTCTTGTAAGGTCAAGGATACCAGGAGACCACCTCTGTTGCGACCCTTCTTCTATTTGTATCATCATTCTTCTATATTGCCTATCCTCTATTTTCATTGTTGTGTGTTGTGTCCTAGGGGCATAGTGTTGCAGTTGGTGAGCTAGGGGCACCTTCCTACATTACGACCCTAAGGCACTCGTTCTCCTCTCTTGATTTATTGCTTACCTTCCTCTAGTGGTTCTATCTAGCTAGTGGATGATAAAAACAAATAATACTGCTAAGGACCAAGTGTCCCTTTAGCGAGTAAGCATAAATGGACCTAGTCCATACATGACGATGGGGTTGATATATATTATCTGACGCTTGGCTAGTAGAATCACTCCGTGTGATATTTTGATGTTGTCTTATCATACTAACAAACCATAACAATACATCTACTTTGTGCACTTTGTTTATCTTTGAATCTCACCTTGGTTACACTCAGTTTTGAGATTTCTACGGTATAGCCCCACAGCTATACTCAGATCTTGGGCTCGTAGTATAGCCTCAGCTCTTTATGTGAATGATTACATGCATTTTTGTTTATCATGATTATGTGATTTCTAACACCTTTTCTTTTAGGAACTTGTGTGTTTGTGGGAACATTTGGCGATCGTAAAGTACATGTCACTTCTGGGGGCATGGGCTTTGCGAGAGCTCGTGTTCCCTTGTGTGTTTTCTTCTTACCTTAATGTACTTGATATCAGTACATGATATCAACCACCTTAAGGTGGGGGCATATAAGGTAAGCTATCTGATGATTAAATGATATCGATAAAGCGTGTTTGTAAGCCCTTTGCTGAGGTGAGATGTTGTATCTCCATGCGAGTGCACATCTTTATTCTATATTGCAATCATTAAGCCCTCTGCAGAGGTGAGATATCGTGCATATCCTTTTATTTTAAGCTCTTTGAGGAGGTGGGGATGGTGTATCTCTTGAGGTACTGCACATCCTTTTATTCTAAAAGTCCTCCGAGTAGGCGGGGTTGGTGTATCCTCCCTTAAGCTTGTCTTTGGCAGTTGTTATGGCATAAGCCCAACCATCAAGTGTGCCTGTAATGTTCCTAAGATGGTGGTGAACCTAGCAATAGGCTCCTTCCATTGCTTTTTTGTTGTGTTTTAGACGTATAGTATGTCTTTTGCGTACTATACAATGCTCATGTCTTTTGTGTGTCTTCCGTGTGTTTTCTCTTGTATGATGTGCTTGTTCCCAAGTATAGTCCAAAGAGCACGGTGAAATGCCCCTCCTATGCTTTGGGATTTGTATGGCGTGTTTGTTCTCAAGTGTAGTCCAAAGAGCGCGGCGAAATGCCCCTCCTACATTTTGAGATTTGTATTTCGTGTCTGTTGCCCGATATGTAGTCCAAAGAGCATGGCGAAAGCCCCTCCTACATTTTGGGTGGTGTGTTGCATTTTTACTTTCCATGTACTTGCATTTGCATTCATATATATGAAAATGAAAAATAAATAATCACTGCATTCACTATGTTTTATGTGTTTCCAATGTTGTCTTCTCTATGTTTTGCGTGACTGTTACTGTCTTCTCTGTGTTTTACGTTCCTGTCATTGTCTTCATTGTGTTTGGCGAGTCTACGGTGTGTTGTCTCTAATGTCTACCTGAGACTGGGGGCTAGAAATAGTTCTCAATCTCTATGTATGCATTAGCTCTAAGTGCCTGGTGTGTTTGTTGTGTTTGTTGACCATACTTTAATGCATGTATGGGTCTTGCATTCATGCATACATTAAAGTGGGGGCTAAATGTTACGTCAGAAAATGTCCCCCTAGGACATTTTCCCTCCTATGTTTAGCTCCTGGGTCCTTTAGAAAGCATTTTTATCATCTTGCATATTCATGTTGACTCCCGATGAGAAAACCCCTAAGTTTTATGGCAAATAGGACCTAGGGGTACTATTGAGACAAGTCCTAACTAAAATAGGGAGGGAGGACTTGGGTGCCCACACCCTAGTCCTGCCCTATATTAGGCAGGACCTAAATTCAAGTGTCGGTTATGTGACCATTAATTAGGTCCTATGCCAGCACCTGAAGTTTGAATTACGAAATTCTTAGCGGGAATGTGTTTAGATGCATATATAAGCATGTTTAGGGATTCATTTAGAAACTAGAGATATATATTTACAAACTTGTGATCTTATGCTAAAGTGTTTCAAGGCTTTCATTGTGTTGTAGAGCAGTGTTGTATTGTTATTATATTTTTGTTGTTGCATATTTGGCTCCATCTCCTCATGGCATGAAAGAGCTTCTTCCTTCCATGAGAGCTACACCTCCAAGGTGACATTTATTTGTGATTTCAATCATTTATCATTTGTTTTTTGCCTCTATCCTGCAGGGATACACACTCTTTATCTGACAATGGTGTTCGGAAGACTTGAATGTCTCTCTGGGGCTTGACCGAGGCAAGACTTCAAACACCACAACCCCCAACCCCTTTTTCTGTGATTGCAGGTTACAGGTTGCAAAAGTAGAAGAAGTGGAGTTGCAGGGAAGCAGAACAGAGTGTCAGAAGTGCAAAGAAAAGAAGAAAAGCAAGACATGGACCAAGGCGCCTGCTCATTAGTCCTCTGAATCCCAAAATAGTGAAATCCCTAGAACAACATAATTAAGTTAGAGACAATCTTTAGAGATCCCGACAAAAACTGGTACACTGGACTAATTCGCTCGCTCATTAGTCCTTAACTTTTCTAGATATAGAATCTCAAAATCTGGTATGTATTTAATTGTCATTTGATATCTCTGTGTGTGAGCATTTGTCAAGATTCGTCTACTTGTTTATGATTTTATGAAATTAGGGTTTTAAGCATAATTGGACTTTAATTAATCAATTAGTTAGCAAATTCCAAGTTTCCTCTTCGTTCTAAGGGACACTAAATCTGCAGTAGAGCCCTCTTGCAAGAGACTATGGCTTCACTCGATTTATGTCCTTGAATTTTTGTAGTGAAAGGAGGATTTAACCTTGAAACTAAAACCCCTCTCTTTTCCATAAAACAGTTTCCATGGTGTTCACTAAAGTGGCTCAAATTTATAAAACAAATCATTTAGTACCAACTACTTTTGCTTGCCCTTCTATGGGATTGCCTTGCTTAACTTATCTTTCATTAAATGGTGCATATTGCCTTTTAGCTGTTGGAAAAATGACACTTGTGTGGGTTTCTCCCTTACTGTGTTTTGTAGATTTAAGTCGGTGTTCATTATTGATAGATTAGTCATTACACACAAGGGTGATAAATCACTTACAATAATATAGAGAGAGTGAATAGAATATAATAAGAGTATGTGGAAAGAGGTATTAAATAGAAGAGGGTGGAAGAAAGTCATGTCCATGATTATAGGATTTTGACAAACATATAGCAAATATCTAATGACATCAATACATATATGGAAACTATATTAATACCAAAGACAAATTGAAAGAAATCTTGAATAGTGTGAAGCAAGAGATAAAAGGATAAATTTTTTTCCCATATGCATACACCTGATCAAGGGCATGGCAACTCTGTCCAAAATAATCTGCATTGTCCAAGATTCAAATAGGTCTCCAAACCCATTTAGAGAGTTCTCATGCCCAGGATTGAGTCCATGGCACCTCCAACAAAAATCAACTTTGTTGTAAGAGGGATTTCATTCACCAATGCACAAACATGGCTAAATGGTCAGTCTAGGTGGGTGCAACTTTCTTTTGAGTACTATGAGCTACCTACATGATCTTTGGCCCATTATGTTCTAGTTGTTAATCCACCTCTATTTGCATGACATTTAATCCACCATTCACACCTGAACAAATTTTAAACGCTACTCTTCCATTTTCCCCTAGCGGGCATTTACATGCTCTTACAAAATTTACATGTCAAATACATGCTCAAAATATTTTTGAAACATCTCTACTAACAGGGTAGTGATTTCACGAAGCTGTTAGAAACACATTACCAAAAAACAAAATAACTAGTCGATCATATATCTTGTATTTTCTTCAAAAATCTAAAAAGTAGACTTAATTTACTATGGTATTTTATCATGTATTCTGTAATATAATCGCATCCATTCATATAAGGTTTTAATGAATACTTTTCTTGATTCACGTGTAGGGGAGAGTAAGACCCTTAACTATTTATCCAATATAATTATAGATAATAGATTTATTTTGTAGTTTTGGTTAAAAAATTGTATGTTTACATTAGCAAAAATTAATATAAATCTTCGTAAGAAAAAAATAAAGCATAATGATTGGTTTGTTTTATAAAGATTAATTGGAAGTGAAGAAATTCTAATTAGTATCTATTTAAAGGCAAGTACTAATAAAGGTTAATTTGAACCAGCAATAAATTTTGTTGATAATTTAATAGATGTCCCTCTAGTAAATATAGTTGATGCCTCTATTTTGTTCATTATCCCCTATGATATAGCCATAGAAATTCAATTTAAACAATCTACAAATTAGTTAGCAATGGATATTGAGTTCCATGACATCAAGTGAACCCAAATATAGGGAGAGGCTTTAAATGATATTATCATGGCTACTCCATCACCAAAAATGATCCAATGTTCATATCAAATTTCAACATCTAAAGAATAGGTGAGAGGAGCAAGTTAAAAGGACAACCAATGAAAAATACCTAAAGAAGATAATCAACTTAGGGGTCTATAAAACTATTTTCTCTTTTGGAACCCCCTACATCAAAGAAGTAGGGCACTCCAACACTAGGATCAAAGAACATAGTGTTGACATTAGACATGATAATCTTTTGAAATTGGCCCTGATAGAGCATTCCCACTATACCAAGCACCACATTTACCTTGAGGACACCAAAGCTCTTGTTAAGGAAGATTATTTTTTCAAGAGAAAACTTCAAGAAGCCATCTTTATTAGAAATCACCCTAACAATCTTATCCGAGATCAAGGGTGACATCTTAGCCTAACCTAGCAACCTTTATTGAGTTCCTTCCACATGCACCCTCTTTCCTCTTGATATATCTCTCCTCCTTCCTCTCCTCCCCCTCACTTAGTCTTCTCTTTTGGTCTTGTTACCCCTATTCTCTCCTTCTCACATCACACCCTCCCCCTACCCTTATCCTTCCCTTTTATTTCTCTCCTCTAGGTTGTTATCCTTGCCCCCTTGGGTTTTCCTCCTTCGCCATCCCTTCCTCCCCCTTACCTTACATGATTTCTTGTTATTTGCTTGCTTTGTCCCCCTTTGTATTTTGAGTCTTCATCTTCTTATTAGATCTCCCTCTTGTTTTCCAACTTTTATTTTTTATTTTTGCATATTCTTATTTGCATTATTTATAAATACATACATATGTGTGTGTGTGTGTTTAATAAACACATATATATGTATGTATTTAATACATACATATATACGTATATACACATACTTAAATATATTCCTTATATATACACACATATAAGGATATGTGTATACGTGTTTATACATAAACACCATTATTTTCCTATCATTATTTTCCTATATATATCCTTTTTTATTTTTCTATATATATCATCTTTTATTAGGTCCCTATCATTTATTTTTTATTTGTCTATATAGATTAATTGTTATAGAAATACTTATGTATTGTTGCAATTACATTCCTCCTAATTCTTGTATATCTATGCACTGTATTATAAATTGATATATTAATTTAACATATTTATTTTTAGCTATATATGCATTCACATAGATCAATATTATACATCTTTACTCAATATTGTTATATTTAATAATCTTCATTCCTTTTATTTATTATTTTGTTTGAATTTTCTCTTCACTTTAATATCTTTTTTGAATTGTTAGTTGTCAATATATCTTATTTATTTTATTCTTAGATATGGGCATACTGTATTTATATCTTATATATTATAATATAGATCTATATTGCATATCATTATTCATTATTGTTTCTTCTAATGTTTTGCATTACTAATATAGATACTAATATCATTTTTGTTGTAGATTTTGTCTTTTATTATACATATTAACTTTATATACCTATATTTTGACACTTTAATTATTATTTTTATTCTTTGTATATAGGCATTTATATTTCTTGTATCTTTTACATACATTCATAATAGGTCTCATTATATTTGTTGTCAATGATCAATTTTATATCTTAATATACAATATTAATATATTCTATATTTTACTATATGGTTTTTTCAATTTATATCAAGTTTATTTTAGTATTATGATTACTTTTATATATATCAATATATATTTTTTAATTCATAAATTACTGCCAAGGGGCAGCTCCCATTGTATTAACAAAAGCAAAAAGGTTACATTGCCAGTAAAAAAGTTTCCATATTGTCTTGAATTACCCCTTCTTGAAGAGGGTAATAGCTTGATGTACATCTTCGTTTTGCAGGGTAGTGGCAATATAAAAATGCCACCCCAAATGCCATTTTTGTGGTTTTTGTTGAAGGCGGTCATAGCTTTGCTGGCAATAGACCAGAGGTGTGAAGCCACCAGCTTTCTCAACATGATTTTGCTAAGCCCTTTATGCCCTTGCACTAGAGGGAAATGGGCAATGAAGCGACTAAGGAGCACATGGTCATTGATGCGTATCTCCAGTGGGACCCTCAAGTTGATTACCTGCCGCAGTGCCTTGAGGATTTCATCGTTCTGCACCAAAAAGATCATCCTCATTTGCTATAGTGTGTTGTTTGTATCACATGGGCATTCATAACCAGCCACCTTAGTGTACACCATTGTGTTGCAGAGTAGCGATTCAAAGTTTGAAATCAGGCTTGTGACTTTTCCCAGAGATCCATCTTCTTTTGTAACTAGCTCGCACGTGTAACCTGCCTCCAATTCAATCGACCAAGCCGTTGGATCCCACTTTGTGTAGTGAAATGTAATGGGAGCTTGAAACAAATCACAGAAAGCCATGGGATTGTACTCCATGGAAATGACCTCACTTGAAAAATAGATGCAAATGACATTAACAACCCTCAAAATCCTCTGAGCCATCAGAACAATTGACATCATGCATGTCTTCTGTATAAGGTATGCTTGCCACCCACACGTCGTTCAAAAGATCCTCAGTTCACCTTATTTATTTTCTCTTTATTTCATCCCCTTCCCTGTGTCTACCTGATCATCCTTTTCTTCCAACTCTTCTCAATATCTCTTTTATTTTATTTTTAATTTTATATATACTCTTATTTTCTTTTTATTTTATTCTTTTTACCTTGTCTTATTATTCTTCTTTTTATATTCTTATGTTTAAAATTTCTCCTATCTTCTACTTAACCACCTTTTTCATCAACTTCCCTTTATCAACTTTCTTCTTGTTATCTTTCTTATATTTTATTTTTATTTATTTTTATTTTATTCTCCTACTTTGTCTTGTTTTTTCGTGTCAACTCTATCTTTTTAAGGAGCTAGTTTTTGTAATTGTGTATCATTTTTATCCTCTTCTTGATGATGGATTACGGAGTGTGATCCGAAACGTTGATGCAAAAAAGCTTTACACAGTTTTTTCCAAAAACAATTTAATTACTCATTGTTCATGATGTTGAATCAATAAATTTCCATTGGTTGTTCTATTCTTTGTGTTTATTCCACCGTGTTTACTCTAAGGCTGTACGGTTGGACAATCCTATTCATGGACCCTCCATTCGTGACTGCACCACATGATGAAACCAATTTTGTGTTACAAGAGGTGCATGTAGGTGCCCATGGTAGAAATTTTAAAGGTTGGTACCTAGTGAAAAAAATAATCACATGTGGGGTATTGTTAGCAAACCATGGAAAATGAATCCCATGACTTTTTAAAGAGATATCCCGTCTATCAACAACACAACAATCACATTTGAGCTCTCACTCAGTAGCTCCAATCCCTTCTCCTCGACCTTTTTTATATCTAGAGTCGGATCTTGTGGGTAAAATTTCTACTTCTTCCTCTAAGGTCAACTCATTTATAATCATAGCTACATATTACTGTATGAAAGTTGTGGACACCATTCCTCTAAAAACTAACACCTTTTTGATATTTGTACTTTTCTCATTATTATCTCATACTTTGGACTACCTAATGTTGTTTTGTTTGAAATGGCTCATCTTTCAAGAATCATGAGGTAAAGAAGTTTCCCAATAGATTTTGTATTCAAATTTAGTTTTCCATTTCATACTATCCTCAATCCAATGGCCAAGCTAATGAAACTAATGAAACCATTGAACAAATACTTTATAAAATAGTGGATAAGCATGGCACAAATTGACACTTCCAACTTCTTCTCACTTTATGGGCATAATACACTAGCATGTGTAATCCTACTTGACATACTCCCTATTCTCTAGTTTATGGTGTTGAGGTGGTGATGTCCCTTGAACTTAAAATCCCTTCCCTTTATATTTCTCTTCATTGCCTCATTGATGATGACGCACATCATGAGCATCATCTTCAAGACTTGGAGATATTGGATGAATGACATGTCCATACTTTTGAGCATTTTTATGCATATAAATAATATCTTTACTATACTTACAACCGATGTGTCCTCCTATGTGACATCCAAGTAGGTGATGTTGTGCTAAAATATTAGAAAAATATAAATGCAAAAGAAGGCTTAAAGGCAAGTTTCATCCAAATTGGCTGGGCATCTATATCATTAAAAAAATCTATAGTTTTAGTGCATATGACCTTTCTATAGTTGAAAAAGACCCCTCTTAAAGTTCCCTTTAATACCACTCATTGACATTACTTCTATTCTTAGATGCACATGTGCCTCATTTTCCAAATTCATATTTATCCCTTCCTATTCTCATTTCTCCATTCTAACTCTTGATCTATGCCATATGTTGTTCTTTCCTTATTCCATATGTTCTTTGCTTCTATATGATCTTCCTATTCTCAATTTAAATAATCTTATTATGTCAGATTCTATTTGTATCATATTCTAATCTATCCATATTCTATTACACATATAGTACGTGCACATTATTCACCACATAATATACACTCAATCATCACAATCAAATTAGCATACACACACATATATATTACAAAAATACTTTCAATAAATATACAAAATTTGAAACATCATATCCCCATCTATGGCGGGGGTGCTACTGGGCTATCGAGAGGCACACTAGGCCTTGGCCATATTGATTCAGTGGATTGTGCATGTGAGAACACACATGTATAGCCCTATGTCTTGTTGCAATTGATTGCCTCCAATATGCCCTTTAGTCATCCTGGTGCAGGATATATCTTGGCAATATCCTTACATACCTTCATCACTTCGATCTTTGAGAAAGACAACATGCCCATAATCTCTACAACTCAAGCTATCAAGAGTGGCATTTGATGCCTTGCATGTGTCTCCTCTATCTCCTTATAATTTGACCTATCTTAATTTATATCAACTTCCTCTTCTAATGTGCCTAATCTCTCTCACCTTATAATGCCCTCATCTAGTTCCTTAGTTAATCATGGGACATTAATACCTATTATAGATGTACATATGTCTACTCATGATCCTCCCTCTCATCTTGAAGAGCATCTCCCATCATCGTATCTTAAAATATCCTAGATTCCTCATGTTGTTGCACCATCCTGTCCCACTCTATAAAGGTTATCCACATCATCAAGACCAAATCAAATGGAGAGTCAAATTAGCTAGCCTGCTCTATAGGCCTTTCCTCCTTTCCATCACTATGTTGACATACCATCAAAAGTATGCTCCTATGACTAATATTAATGCTCTACACTCTTTGATACAAGTTACATCTCACCAAACATATTTCTCAATAGTCTCATATCCTCATCTATCATATCCAATCACTATAATCACATAACTCAAAATAATACACAAGTCATGCTTAAATCACCTAATTGCCACTTGGGATCATAAATCACTTGCAATATCTCCACATATATGTATGACTTAGTGGATGTGACTCCCTCATCCCCCACACCAAGGGAATATCGCTCCTCATCTCTAACACCCTAGGGGATCCCTTAATCCATATCATCTTCACCTACCACAAGTGGCTCATCCTACACTACCTATGACTCTTCAGATACCATATACTCCTCTACCACCTTAGGTTCCTCCTCTACCACCTCTACCCATTCTATATAATCTCCACCCTCTAGTATACCCCACCCATCTCCCTTCACTACTAGGTACAATGGCATTGTCCAAGGAGCCTCCCACCACTATCACCACTCATTTATGTAACCAACATCATTCCCATTAGTCACCTTCATAAGATCTTCCTCACCATTTTCCTTATTCAACATAAAGTATGATTGCCACAACACCTCTCCCTTCCACAATGAGCAACAATAATTGTTGAACCACACTATACATGGGTGGTACTATCTATTATTCATCAAATTGACATAATACCCATTCATAGAAAAATCTCTTCACATAATTGGTTTTCTTGCCTTGCATCTTATGTGTCCTCCTAACACTTTGTAACTCTACTATATCCTCCAACCACTCCATCTACCTATAGAGCCTTCATATAATATTTTTTCCCTTATATAATTCATGTTGTCTATCCACTTGCCCATTTTTCTAACTTGCTAATGACCAAAACAAGGCCAAATCCACTTAGTTATAAAAGGGCTACCTATTGGTCAAGATCCCACTAATATCTTGTGCCTAGTGATAGTAATATGTGTCAATACCTATCACCTCTAGTAGTGTGCCCTCTATGATGCACTATCCCTCTTTGGACACACAAACCAATGCATATCATAATATAAGTGGGCCAACATACTCCAACCCCATGCAAATTGCTCCTCCTTTGACTCCATCATCTCCATGTCATGCACCAATCCCAAATGAATTCATATAGCTCTCCCATCCATATCCACTATCACTAGTACAAGGGCCATTATCATCTTCTGCACTTGAGGTACGATATCCTATATGATTGACTTCATAAGAATACCTTCTATATACATTCTCTCCTTTGTTCTATCTCCATTTATGGTAGGTGCCCTTTACAATATGTGTAGGTTTGTTTCTTCTCTCATATTATCATATCTCACTAATAGTACACATTTCCCTTTAATAAGAAATCTCAAAATCATCACACATCCTCAAGTGTGATGGTTATCTCCCTCATCAATAGCATGAATGCATGTGCATATGAGTCCCATCTCTCTACCAATTTTGTCAACAAAGAACTACAGTATTCCATGTCTGATAGCTCTAGGACATTCCATAGGGTCATTACCATCAATAGGTCTCAATTCTCATTTATTTGCCCCAACTCTTATAATAATTTTTTCACTTAGGAAACTACCAATTTAGAGGAGAAAATCTAACTTGGCAAGGCAAGAGATAATAGCACTTCTACCTATTGTATTACTTATAAATAAGTACAAATACAAGGAATTAAAAATCTATCAATTATTTAACTCTTTGTCTAGTTCAATATGAAACATGGAACTATGTTTTTGGTGCTCCATAATGGTGTCTCACACTTCTCTAAGACTTCCAAGAAACTTCAACTTACTTCTAGCATCCTTCTAATTGTGATATGGTCCTCCTATGCACTAGACACCTCCTAGACTATAAGTAAAGCATCAAAAGTCAAGTTTGTTCACATTTCAAAATTGCTACTTGCACCATGACTTTTTTTATTCTCTTTTCATGGAGAAATTCACCATGATGTTTTCATAGTTGTCGGAGTGATTATGTATTTGATGAGGTGATTATGCATTCATTAGTTCAACTTTAAAAAATTCCACTTATGCTAGCTAAAAAATTCATCATGGTCATTTTTGGATCATACCTCCCTTCATAAAGAGGCCATTGATCCCACAAAATCTTAGTGTGACATTAAGTGAGGCAACACTGTCCCCACCTTCCCCTTGGAATACCATTGGGATTGATTTATTGTTTGTCCCTTGAGTCCCACTTGCCAAGACTCTTAGAATTCCCTTCTGATCATTCTTTTTTTCCACTGAAGTACTACATCATTGAGACTTGTATTGCTTTCTTTCCATAAACCAAGTCTTTTAATGAATACGACACCTAATCTTCTTCTTCTTCATCCAACATGGATGGTTTATATACAATTGGAGATATTAACAATTTAACATTGGATGAAGTTTCATGAAAGGAGGTAAGTCCAATATGAATGTATTCTCCCCAAATTGTCTCTAAGATGGTGAATGGATCATATCTTAGAGATTTAGTCTTCTTGTATTGTCCTTGATTCTACTCTTTTTTAGGGACAACCACACTTTATTTCCTACCTTGAGACTATACTCCACACGATGTCGATCATGTCTTTCCTTGTACTTCAACTGAGCCTTATTGAGTTGTGTTTTCACCTTGAGTTATATATGATGAACCCCCTCAATGAACTTTGTTAGTTTTTCCACCTCTAAGTACAATCCTACTTACATATCCTATTATTCAAGTGCAAGATCAAGTGGACCAACTAGTGCATAACCCAAACACACTTCAAAAGGTGACTTCCCTATAGAGGAATGGATTGATTTATTGTATGAGTTATGTTTGTAAAAGAATCATCCAAAACTTTTGAAAACCTACTATTGTAGCCTCTTATGAGTTGTACTAGGGTCCTATTTACTACCTCTATTTTCCTATCTATTTGGGGATGGAAGGCAATACACTTTTGAAGCTTGGTATATATCTTCTCCCATGAATTGGACCAAAACTTACTAATAAATTAAGTGTCTTAGTCTAAAACAATTGACCATGGTAGCCCATAATGTACCCACACATTAGCAAAAAATATATTTGTAGTGCATCTTGCTAAACATATCAACGACAAAAAAAATTAGTCCCTTTCTTTCTTAGAGGGAAACCACCCATAAAATGTATGGTAATGCTTTCCCATGGTCTAATAGGCTTGTAAGAGGAGTGCACAATCCTTCCTATCACATCTTAGATTCAAGAATGCTACAAAACTTGCATCCTCTAATGAGCTTCACTACTTTGACTTACATTCTAAGATAATACACATACATTTGTAAATGGGCCACTATTTTTCCAACACCAAAATGACCTACCACTTTGGAAGTATGTGCCTCCCTCATAAGTAGAAATCATGATTCATTTGGCACACAATTTTTCCAACCTATAGAGCATCCCACCCTTATCTTCACCATATTTACAACACCTTGTTAGAGTTGTATGTACTTATCTCCTAAATATGAGTCTTATCCATATCCTTATCCAAAAGCTTCTTTGGTGAAAGGATCCAAATACATAATTATAGAAAGAGTTGATATGGGATTTAAAATGCGTGGCCTAAACAATGTCCACCACTACATTGGTACTTCCATTTTTGTATTTGATCACCAAATATAACTACTATATAAAAACCATCCATTTGTAATGGAATAGTTGTTGCATCTTGTTTTGAGCTTATAAATATTACAAAGGATTATGATTCATGTGTATAGTGGTTTCCTTGCCAAGTATATAGTATCTAGATAGCTTGGACTATTACATGAAGCTCTCTATCACACACTATATATCCCCTTAACACTAAAGTGAAGACCCATAAATGATATCTAATGATTTTTCCACCTTGTATGAGAACAACTCCCATGGTGTACTCACTAGCATCTATCTCAACCTCTAAGGGTAACTACAAATCACGAAAGGCTAAGACTAGATCATTATAAATCTTGCTTTAAAGTATTTTAAGTGTTGTCATGTATCTAACTCAAATTAAAATGTAATGCTAAAAATAAATGTAAAGGGGTAGCTAGATAAAAGAAATTTGGAATGAATTTACATAATTATTGAGTAGCACCTACAAAGATCCTTGTCTCTATGGTACTCCTTGGTGTGTGCCAATTATTGACAGACTCTACCTCTTATAGACATAATATTTTCATAGTCCATGTTATTGAAATAAAAAATGCTTTTGGAAGCAACTATGTGAATTTTTTACATCAATATTTGGGATCATACTCCATGATCCATCATTAGGATGAAGAGAGGAACCTTAATTTATAGGATCCACTCTCTACTCACCTCCCCCAACTACATAACCTAGATATGTTAGTGACTCTTTGGAAAATCACACTTCTCCAAATTGCACGAGAGTTGTTTTTCTTTTAATACATCCAAAATTTGTCATAAATGAACCAAATGTTTTTCCCATGTTCCACTAATAATAAGTATTTTGTCTAGATACACTACGACACATGTATCTACGAAATTTATCAACACATAATTCATCAAATGCATAAATGTATCTAGTGCATTAAATAAGTTGAAAGGAAGAACTAACCATTTGTACAAACCTTATTTGGTTTTGAAAGTGATTTTTCATGTATCCTCATCCTTCATCCATAATTGAGGATATCCATTTTTAGATCCAATTTTATAAAATAATTCACTTGTTGCAATTGGTACAACAAATCATCTATTCTTGGGAGAGGATAACAATTCTTAATAGTGATCTTATTGAGAGCATAGTAGTCTATGCACATTCTCCAAGAGACATCCTTCTTTCTTACCATGACTATAGGTGATCCACATGGTAAGTGTTGGGGTGTATTATACCATGTTCCACTAACTTTTAAAGCTATTTTTTACCTCATTTATCTCTCTCAGTGACTATCTATACAATCCTATATTTTATAAAAGAGTTTTAGAAAAATGAATCATATGCTTCTCTTAGGAGGAAGTCCCTTAGGATCATGAAATACCTCCTCAAATGATGCCAACAACACATATAACTCCTTGGCATTCTTACTATTATGAGACAGAAGAAAGCCCAACTCGATCCCTCTTCTTGTTTATCCTTGAAAAGTAATAAAAAACTATTTGGTCTCTTGTATTAGATTGAGAGCTTTATTGACACTTACTAGGATAATCCTTGCTTTACTTTGGTGTCCCCTTATGATGTATTTGATTCCATCCTTGACCCATTGGTAATTGTTATCCTTCCTCATGAATATATCATCTCTCACATACAAGTATTAACTCTCAAGAATAATGCCAAATGCATTAAGTGAAATCACATCCACCTCTACTTCATCTATATGTTATTCATTAATAGAAAACTAAAACTTGCACCTTTCTTTACTTGAATCTCCACACCCTTCTTGATCCAAGCCAACAAGTAAGGTTGAGGATGGCCATAAGTATTCAAACCAAGTTTTCCAACTATTTGAGCTTAAATCAAATTGTATTTAGAACCAAGATCTATAAGTTCTCTTACTCTTGTTTTCTTCACTTGGATTTGTAGAGTGAAAAATTGGTTCATTGCCTCAAGTTATTGTTCACTCATGATGGTCCTTGTAGCTATGCATCCCAACTTATCATCAATGTTTGAGATATCCTCTATTTCCATCTCTTCCTAGATGGTATCCATGAACTTCTTGGAGTCTTCCTTGGGGTTTGTTTTGGGTACAACTTGGGGTGTAACCTCCAACATTTGTTTTTGATATGGCCATTGTATACGCCTAAAAATGACACGACTTTGTCCAAATAAATATTATTGATATTTATTTAAGTCAAATTCTTCTATCAATAAATAAATAAACAAATTTATTTATTTGATTCATATTCTCCCAACAATTAAATAAAATCAATTTATTTAATTAAAATTCTTCTAATTCCTCTAACAAATTAAATAATACCAATTATTTAATTAGTTCTTCCAAAATTCATTCTAAATTAAATAATATCAATTATTTAATTGTTTCTTCCAATAATATCTTCTCTAAATTTAAATAAATCAAATATTTATTTAAGTTGTCTATTTCTTCTAAATTGAGTTATCTCTAAATATAATTCAATCCTTGTGCACATGCAATTGAATATTCTAAATATTTAAATGAGTTAAAATATCTTCTCATCCTCATGCAATTTCTATTCTCTAGTTCTATTCTCTTAACTGATTGATCTATTCTTTTAATTAATTTAATCTCTTCAGTTAACTCATTCTTCTATTTCATTAATTCCTCTCATGCAAAATATAGCAAGACACATGTCTTCTTCTTATTCGCGCACGTTCCTCAACCGTTGATTTTCTCATTCTTTATATACCGTTGATATTCTCTCTCACAAGTCTATAAATTGAACCCTATTCTTCCATTTCATTCATCTAAGCTTTTAGTATTGTTACTCTGCAGGAATTACAGCATGCCTTTGGCACCCAAGTCATTCTATTTTGTTGCGATCAACTTGTTACAATATCACTACCATTGTTGTGAAGCTCATCTTCATTAGAAGGCACTATCATGGCCATTCTCCATTGACAATCTTGGAATAGAAAGGAAGTGCACTCTCTGAGGGCCTTATTCATACATGCAAGATCGATTGAGATAGGCAACCAACGGAAACAATGAAGTATTGAGGTTTGCAAAGGTTTTATCTTTGTTTGTTTGATTTTGATTATTTCCCTTTTTGTTGAGTTTTGGGTATTATTGATTATTCATGTTTACTCCAATTTTCCCTTAACATTTCTGGCATCCACTGTGGGGCCCTACCCTAATTTAATCCAAAAACTAAGTTTTTTGTGCCAAGGTTTCGTACACAGAGAGATTCAGCACATTTGAACAATTATATCATGCATCTGATCTCTGTTCCGACGCATATATTGTTTTAGTGCATCTAGCCTTTGAAGCTACGCATCTGTCTTATTTCACAGCACATCTGATATTCCTGTGCATATGCTCTCTATTCTTGCGCTTTTAAACTCTGTTTCTGTGCTTTTAAACTTTTTGCGCTTCTGAGCTTTGTTTCTATGCATTCAAGCTCTGAAGCTGCGCATCTATTCTGAACAATGGTTTTTAGGGTATTTCTTGTAGTTTTTGCTAACGTTAACACCTTTTTTGCAGGAATATTCTCTCATCTACTTGTAGGATTTGAGGTTGGTTTAGTCATTCTAGTTGCATTGTTAACACATCGTCTTTTTTTTAAGGATAGTAATCGAATGTTTATGCAAAATCACATCTAGATCTAACTAGGAAAGGAGTAACTTGAATCTAGTTGCATCAACAACTTGAATCTAGTCCAAATACTAGGAGGATAAAATTGAACCATTGCTATCTTGCTTTCAAAGTTAACAACTTTGTGTGCCCAAGTAGCTAGCTCATTTAGTCTTTTTCATTTTTAATTAGGGGAAAAGAACCATTGTCTTTTGTGCTTTTGGGAATGATCCTAGGCCTATGCTCTCCCCTATCTTGGGTGACCAAAATGCCAGACATATCTTTTTTGCATGTGTTTAACCTTTAGAGAGGCCTACCCTTGTATATCCTTTCGTCCGTGGGGAACAACCTTAAGTGGTAACAAGCTAAAGCTAAGATCTACCAAGACACTATAGATAAATTGTGTTTGGAGCAAAAGCTTCAAACAATAAGTGAAGTTGTGTTACACCGATAGCCAACCTCCCCCAAAACCGTCCAAGGCACAACCCTTGTAGGTTGGGAGACTCCATAATAGAGAGTAGTGCTGCCACATGTATAACCACTCGAACGGTTGCACTTACTAGTCATCCTTGTTTTAGTAGAACAAAATCCTTCTATTTGTTGGCACAAAAGGTGGGACCTTTGAAGCCGCCTCGATTCATGTGGTTCTTAGTAGAGATAGCAGAAACAATCTTAAGGTTCGGTGGGGGTACAAGCCTTGGGAAACTCAGATCTTGGTATGTGTGAGAAGTGTGTGCCGTGGAGAGGAGCAGCCGGTGCTACCAAGATTCTAAAGCTATCTGCTTTGAATTTGCATATCTAGGGGATCTGACAAATATTGCCTTTTCCAACCTAGGATTTGTACTTTCTTTTCAAGTCAAAAAGAGTCCAAAAAAAAAATTACAAAAAAAAAATCCAAAAACCATGAAAACATTCTTTGTGTTTGTTGTGTCTTCTTTCCATAATTAAGAAAATCAGATCAAAAAGACCATCTTGCAACCAAGAAACCAAAAAGATTGAAAAATGTGCAAAAAATTGCAAAAACAAATAAATAAACCAGAGCTGCACATCTATCCTGCAAAGTTGCGCATTTAAACTGACCTGCTATGCATCTATATTAACTTCTTGCGCTTTTACCACATGTTACTGCGCATCTGCTTTTTCCAGTACTGCGCATTTGTATCGACTTTCTGCGCTTATATCCTCTGCTGTTGTGCATTTGTTTCTACGCATCCGTGACAGTGAGTACTTCCACACATTTGGAGAAAAAATTGTTCACCTTTCTTGATACCCATTTCAGCCTAATTCTAAATTTTGAGATCAAATTTTACCTTGCAGTCGCTTTCCCATCTGTTTCGCATCAAACCCTCTCTTTCATTGGTCGTCTCATCCACCTTCTACCAGGTCTCCCTAAAGCAAAGTCAAAATATTCTATATCAGATTAGCGCAAGACCTCCAAATCATTTTAGATTCAAGTAACCCTAGTAGGTCACAAAACTTCGCTAGTGGTCTTGGTGCACAACTAGTCTCTACACAGTAAACAGATATCGAGTACCCTTACTTGTGGCTATCATCTTGTGTTGGTCATCTTACTTGGAATCATTGATCAAAAGAGTCCCTTGCTCAAATATCGTCACAAGTATCCTCTTCTCAACAATCTCTGCTAACACCTTGCCAAAGTCTCTAGTTTCACCGCTTCCCACGTCACCTTGCATGGTTTTAACTAGATCTCAATACAAAAAGCAACTTGAAATGGCCGGATCATCCAACCGCATTGTCACCCCTCATGATAGTGATGAGGAAATCTCTCATGAAGAGTACCAAGGAACCCTCCAAGATCAAAAATTTCAACGCTTGCTAGAAAAAGTGCTCCATGAGGACCCTCAAAAGTACTTTATTCATCTTGCAAATCTAGGACTTAAACTCCCCACTGACTTCGATCTCAACAAATTGAAAGAGACCGTAGAGGAAAATCATGAAAACCACATCGGCGAGGACAAAGGAAAGAAAGTCGTAGACCCAAACATACCTATGGAAGAAATGAGGAAACAAATCAAGGGCCTAATGCAACAAATAACAAATCTCAAAATAGGAACAAACACTAAAACTTACTCCTTGGAAGACATCGTACCGTACCCTTTGACAAAAGTTTGAACATGGTGCCCTTCCCCTTTTGGTTCGAAGTTCCTAAGTTTGACAAATACAAAGGGAAAGGAGACCCAAGAGATCACATTAGGGAATTTAATGCCGCATTCATGGAAGTAGCTCACAATGAAACTTTCTTAATGAGACTATTCCCTAGATCTCTAGGTAGTCAAGCCATGGAGTGGTTCTCACGACTTCCACTGGGTATCAAAACTTTTGATGAGTTAGTAAACAAGTTCATCACACAATTCTCGTTTAACATTAAACATGAAGTCTCCATGCTTGACCTATGCAATACAAAGCAAAAGAGTGGTGAATCCTTCACCTCCTTCTTACAAAGGTGGAGACAACTCGCGAGCAAATGCTCATATGACGTACCTTAGAAGTAATTGATGGAGATGTTTGTCCACAACCTTAACTTTGATTTAAGCTACCAAATCCAAATTAAATGCCCTACCTCATTTTCAAAGGTCATTGAGATGGGATTATTTATCTCAGAAAGGGTGCCAAGCCTTCTAGTCGCAAAAATATCAAAATAAAAATTGGATCTGATGGTGAAAACCACTCAGTGGCAGAATTAGATCCCAAAATAGTAAAAAGACATGATTCATCTGATGGTGAAAATCCAACTGTGGCACCTGACGATGGAAGGCTTGACACTCTCCCCGATGATATGCACCAGGAGAAGTCTCAGATTGTTGTGGAACCTACAGAACATGTTAAAACTGGAACAAAGGAACAACCTAAGATTATTCACTTTGCTAAGTCTCTAACTCCACCAGAAAAGACTAAGTTTGTACCATTCTTCAAGAAAAAGCAAGTCAACTTTGCTTGGTCATACGCAGATATGTCAGGATTGGATCCAGATTTGATTCTACATCATCTTCCACTAGATCCAGGAGTGAAACCAGTCAAACAGAAACTTAGAAAGATGCATCCACACATTGCAGTACTAGTGAAAGAAGAACTCAAGAAATTACTGGATGTAGGGTTCATTAGAGCCATAGACTATTCGGAGTGGGTCTCCAACATAGTGCCAGTATCCAAACTTGATGGCCGAGTCAGATTATGCAATGATTTCTGAGATCTAAACAAAGCTTGCCGCAAGGATGACTTTCCGTTGCCAAATATAAATATCATAGTCGACTTAACAACAGGGCATACCATGTTATCTCTCATGGATGGCTTCTCTGGATACAATCAAATCAGGATAGCACCAGAAGACCAACATAAGACAGCTTTCAATTGTCCATGGGGCACTTTCTGTTGGAATGTCATGCCATTTGGGCTAAAGATGATGCAGGAGCATCCAGTGGTGTAAGGGCAATCTTGCATCACTCAAAAAAAGATGTTTCAAAATTGTTGATGTTCTTTCCATTTCTTTTCAAAATTTGTGGTTCTGGTTCCATAATCGCTTGAATAATGATGTAGAACTTTCAGTTTTTCCAAACTGCTAAAAATAGCAACCTGCTATTTTTAGAAAGTTTGCATTTGGGCATGGATTGAAGTAAAAATTTACAGGAAGCTTTATAACTGAAAAATAAGACCTTTGGCGAATGAATCACGCAAAGATCATTTGCAAGCTTAAAGATATTAAAGTTTCTATTTCCTAAAAAATACCTAAAAATTATTCAAACTCAGGTTTGAGGCACTAAAAGGCCCTGTACGGGCCTGAAAATGGCTGAAACTAGCACAACACATTCTTAGCATGTAGAGCACTCTACGAGCTTTCCGACGCATAAAACGGTTCGTCAATCGAACACCTAGATCAAAAGTTATGGCTCCCGAAGTTGACCTATTTTTGGAGGGAGATGCAAATTTTGAAATTAGGTTGTTGGCCGCCAAAAAGGCTATTAATAACCATTTTTGGGAACCCTGGGCAGTAGTAGAGTTAAGGGGGGAAGCGTAGAGTCAAGAATAGGCAGGAAAATAGAAACCCTAGCTAATTTGGGGTTATAGAAGGCATATGATTCCAAAGTCTTGTGAGAGGAAGCTGTAATGTGTTGTAACATGTGGAGGGTTGATTCCTCTAATTGTATTTGAGCTTCTGCAATGTAATAAGTTGTCCAAATCAACAAAATAAAGTTCTATTTTCTGTGTACAATTTCTGTTGTTGTGTGTTTTATGATTTACCCCCTTCATCAAGTGGTATCAGAGCCAGGTTTCCTGAGTGTGTAGACAGATTGCCGACCATGAGGTAGTTTGCACTAGGACCTGAGGTTGTGGGTTTGCTGCAGAGATCAAGATGCCTCCATGAAGAAATCATATTGAGAGGAATGCTTTGACAAAAGAGGGTTTTAGAGCCCTGCAAAGATAAATCGATGCATTGCAAGAGGAGCTGCGAAGAGGGTTTGAGCCGAGAACAAGAGAAGAAAGCAAAGATGAAGCTGAAGAAGAGCTATCTGAGGAAGAACAAGAAGCTGCAGGAGATCTTGCAGAAGTTAGGTTGTTAAGGGCCATTTCTAAGATTGGAAAGAGGCCTAGGATTGAAGTATCTACATATTCTAGAGATTTGAATCCAGAACAACTTATTGATTGGATTAATGACATGGACGAATATTTCGAGTATGAAGATGTGGAAGACCCAGATCGGGTCAAGTTTGCAAAAACAAAATTGAAGGGCCATGTAAGTATTTGGTGGAAGGAGGTCTAGTTAGAGAGGAATAGAAGAGGAAAAGGAAAGATCACTAGATGGGATCGAATGGTGGAGAAATTGAAGAAGCAGTTCATTCCTGTGGACTATGAGATGGAGTTATTGAAAAAGATGCAAGGATTGAAGCAAGGCAACAAGTCTGTTAAAGAGTATACAAAAGAGTTTTATAAGATTACTATCAGAACTGGTCATGTAGAGGCCAATAAGGGGAAGGTAGCCTATTACATTAATGGGTTGAGACCAAGTATTTAAGAGGAGCTGAGCTTGGTCAGAATGACCACCATAGAATATGCATACCAGTTTTCCTTGAAGGTTGAAGAGAAGTTGAATAAAAGATTTGATAGAAAGCAAAGGGGAAGAGGTCAAGGTGGAAGGACTAGTGGAAGACCCTATGGGGGCCAAAATGAAGATTCAAAGAAAAGTGAAGAAGTCGTCACCAGTCGAAATCAGAGAGGAGATAATACCTACCGCCCTCATGACCAGAGCAATGGAGAGCAAAGAGGAAGAGGAAGAGGCGGACTTGGGCAAGGACCTAGAAGAGGAGGTTTCAGAGGAACCTGTTTCCAATGTGGAGAAGAAGGACATTAAGCATACAAGTGTCCGTAACATCAAGGAAGGACAAATAGAAGACCTGAAGGTAATGCATGAGTTGCACATGTAGATGAAGATGCGCAGTCTAAGCATTCTGAAGATGTTGAAAGGGGAGAAACACTAGTTGTCAGAAGAACTTTGTTGAATGAGGAGAAAGAACCCAATCAGAGGAAGAGTCTATTCTGCACAAGGTGCAAATGTGAAGGTAAGTGTTGCAATATTATTATCGACAGTGGAAGTACTGACAATCTTGTTTCAGAGGAGATGGTTGATAAGTTGAAGTTGACAAGAAGAAAGCATCCACATCCATATCGGATTGCATGGTTGCAGAAGGACCATAGAGCTTTGGTCAATGAGCAGTGTTTAGTGAAGTTCAAGATTGGGGACTACCATGATGAGGTGCTATGTGATATCATACCGATGGATGCATGTCATATGCTATTGGGGAGGTTGTGGCAGTATGATAGGAGCGTTGTCCATGATGACCGTGCAAACATATATTCCCTAACAAAGGATGGAGTTCATCATAAGTTGAAGCCCTTGAAGGTGGAAGAAAAGATATGTAGTACTACCAGAATTTGTTTGGTAGATAGTAGAAAATTTTTGGAGGGTATGAAGCATGAGCGTCACTATTTTGCATTGATTCCTAAGATTAGTCAAGAGAAATGTGAAGATGTACCAATAGAAGTTTCAGATATGTTGGAAGAATTTTAGGATATTATCTCTGATAATGTACCACAAGGTTTACCACCAGTGAGGAAGATAAGTCACCAAATGGATTTGATACCAGGAGCTAGTTTGCCTAATAAGGCAGCCCACAAAATGACTCCTATAGAGAGTGAAGAGCTAAATAGACAAGTTCAAGAGCTGTTAAGGAAGGGACTGATAAGGGAGAGCCTAAGTCCATGTGCGGTACCTACAGTACTAGCACCAAAGAAAGATGGAGAATGGAGAATGTGTATAGATTCACGGGCCATCAATAAGATCACGATCAAGTACAGGTTTTCATTGCCAAGAATGGATGACATAATGGACTATTTGAGTGGAGCCAAGTACTTCATGAAAATTGATTTGAAGAGTGGGTATCACCAAATCTATATCAGGGAAGGAGAGGAATGGGAGACAGCCTTCAAGATAAAGGAAGGTTTGTATGAGTGGTTAGTCATGCCATTTGGGCTTACCAATGCACCGAGCACATTCATGCGGCTCATGAACAAGGTATTGAAAGAATTTTTGGGAAGTTTTGTTATGGTTTATTTAGATGATATTTTAATTTTCAGTAAGACTTGGGATGAGCATATGATGCATATTAGAAGAGTTTTGGAGAAGCTGGGGGAGGAGAAGTTGTTGATCAATTTGAAGAAATGTAGTTTTGTAAAGGAGGAGTTGGTATACCTAGGATTTGTTGTCTCAGAGGAAGGTCTTAAGATGGACCCAAAAATATTCAAGGCTATCATTGAATGGCCTACGCCAAGGAGTGCAATGGAGGTACGATCTTTTCATGGTTTGGCAAGTTTTTACAGAAAGTTTATCAAGAATTTTAGTAGCATTTGTGCACCCCTAACTGATACAATGAGAGGGGATATAAAAGAATTTAGATGAACTAAAGGAGAATATAAAAGCTTTGATACATTGAAGCAGAAAGTCATAGAACAACCTATTTTGGCACTTCCAGATTTCAATAAGGTATTTTAGGTAGATTGTGATGCTAGTGGTAGTGGTATAGGAGCTGTTTTGAGTCAAGAAGGTAAGCTCATTTCCTATTTTAGTGAGAAGCTTAATGATGCCAAGAAAAAGTATTCCATTTATGATCAAGAATTTTATGCAATAGTTCAGGCTTTGAAAAAATGGAGATATTATTTGTTGCCAAAAGAGTTTGTTTTATATAGTGATCATCAGGCTTTGCAGTATCTTAATAGTCAAGGGAAGTTGAAACAAAGGCACTTAAAATGGGTTGAGTTTTTGCAGAGCTATACTTTTGTTTTGAAGCACAGGAGTGGGAAGTCCAACAGAGTTGTAGATGCCTTGAGCAGAAAGCAAAATTTGTTGACAGAAATGAAGATAGAGGTTGTTGGGTTCGATGACCTCAAAAGTTTGTATCTTGAAAATCTAGATCTTGAAAAACTTGTCTGGAACCTGTTACTTTGGACGGGACAAAATGGTTGGATTTCATAATCCAAGATGGCATGTTGTTTAAAGGAAGACAATTGTGCATTCTGAGGAGTTCCATGAGAGAGAACCTGATTAAGGAGAAGCATAGTGGAGGATTGGCCGGACACTTTGGTTGAGATAAGACCATTGCTATTGTTGGTGAAAATTATTATTGGCCACAATTACAACAGGATGTGAGGAAATTTGTATAGAGTTGCAGAGTGTGTCAGATGGTAAAAGGAACAAGTTAGAATACAGGGCTATATCAGCCATTACCTGTACTAGAGAAGCCATGGGATGATATCAGTATGGATTTTGTTCTTGGTTTACCAAGGACACAGAGAGGACATGATTCCATTTTTGTGGTGGTGGACGGATTCTCAAAGATGACACATTTTATTCCGTGCAAGTAGACTAATGATGTTGTTCATATTGCAGAGTTATTTTTTAGGGAGGTGGTGATATTACATGGTCTACCAAAGAGCATAGTTTCAGATCGAGATACCAAGTTTGTTGGTTATTTCTGGAGGACATTGTGGAAGAAGTTGAAGACAGATTTGAAGTTCAGGTCTGCACACCATCCACATACTGATGGACAGATCGAAGTGGTTAATAGGAGTTTGGGTAACCTGCTACGATGCTTAGTAGGAGATAAGCCCAAGGGATGGGATTTGATTTTACCACAGATAGAATTTGCTTACAATAATTTTGTCAATAGGAGTACTAGTAAATCACCATTCTAGATTGTATATGGCAATAGTCCAAGAAATGCTTCAAAGTTAAGGAATCTGGATAAAGGAGAAAAGACAAGTGCCGAGGCTGAAGACTTTGCAGAACACATAAAGAATTTGCATGAAGAGGTGAGAAAGCACATTAATAAGATGAATATTCAGTACAAGGCTAAGGTGGATCAGAAGAGGAGATATAAGGAATTCTAGGTAGGAGATGAAGTCATGGTTCACTTGAGAAAAGAAAGGTTCCCAATTGGAACATACAATAAGCTGAAAATGAAGAAATTTGGACCATGTACAATTTTGAAGAAACATGATTTAGGAAATGCATATGAGGTAGAGCTGCCAAGTGGGATCAACATTTCCCCTATTTTCAACATTGTTGATTTATCAGAATATCATGAAGGTGGAACAGAGGATGGACCAACAGAAGAATAGTGGAGTATTTTGGCATCTACTTCAACAGAGGAGATAGAAGAGATCTTGGATAGCCGTGTGGGAAGAAGTACTCGAAATAGGCAATATGAAGAATATCTGGTGAAATGGAAAGGAAGGCATGTTGAAGATTCTTCTTGGTTGTCTAAGGTAGAGGTTGACCGTTTGGGTTTTCCTCGCACAGACACCTGAGACGTGACAGGGTCACTTCTCAAATTACCCTGGGTGTCCGATGCAGGAGCATCCAGTGGTGTAAGGGCAATCTTGAATCACCCAAAAAAAGATGTGTTTCAAAACTATTTATGTTCTTTCCATTTCTTTTCAAAATTGGTGGTTCTGGATCCATAATCACTTGAATAATGATGTAGAACTTTTAGTTTTTTCAAACTACTAAAAATAACAACCTGTTATTTTTAGAAAGTTTGCATTTGGGCACGGATTGAAGTGAAAATTTACAGGAAGCTTCGTAACTAAAAAATAATACCTTTGGTGAAGGAATCACGCAAAGATCATTTGTGAGCTTAAAGATATTAAAGTTTTTGTTTCTTGAAAAATGCTTGAGAATTATTCAAACTCAAGTTCAAGGAACTAAATAGTCCCGTACGGGCCCGAAAATGGCCAGAACTAGCAAAGTAGGTTCTTGGCGCATAGAGCACTCCGTAATCTTTCCGATGCATAAAACGGTTCGTCAATCGGACACCTGGATCAAAAGTTATGGCTCCCGGAAGTTGACCTATTTTTGGAGGGAGATGCAAATTTTAAAATTAGGTTGTTGGCCGCCAAAAAGGCTATTAATAATCATTTTTGGGAACCCTGGGCAGTAGTGGAGTTAAGGGGGGAAGCGTAGAGTCAAGAATAGGTAGGAAAACAAAAACCCTAGCTGATTTGGGGTTACATAAGGCATATGATTCTAGAGTCTTGCGAGAGGAAGCTGTAATGTGTTGCAACATGTGGAGGGTTGATTCCTCTGATCGTATTTGATCTTTTGTAGTGTAATAAGTTGTCCAAAGCAATAAAAGAAAGTTCTATTTTCTATGTGCAATTTCTTTTGTTGTGTGTTTTATGATTTACCCCCTTCATCAAAAGAATGCAGGAGCCACATATCAACGTGCTATGACCACTATCTTCCATGATATGATGCACGTCACAATGAAGGACTATGTAGATGATATCCTTGCAAAGTCACTCACAAGAGAATCTCACCTAGATGTGCTAGAGAAGGTCTTTCAGAGACTAGAATAATTCAAAGTGAGGTTGAACCCAAAGAAATGTGTGTTTGGAGTCACCTCGAGCAAGCTCTTAGGATTCATTGTATCAGCAAATGAGATTGAAGTGGACACTGCCAAAGTCAAAGCCATCATGGAAATGCCACCACCAAAGAATATTACTCAACTGTGGTCTCTACAGGGCAAGTTACAAGCAATCCATCAGTTCATATGGCAAACAAGTGCCAACCTTTCAGTCATCTCCTACATAAGAACATTCCATTTAGGTGGGATGAGAAATGTGAAGAGGCATTTGGCAAACTGAAGGAATATCTTATGAACCCGCCTATCTTGATGCCTCCTATCCAAGGAAAACCACTGTTACTTTACATATCTGCTATGCCAATAGCGCTTGGGGCAGCACAAGATGATTATGAAGGTAAAGAAAGAGTTGTCTACTACATCAGTCACACATTGGTGGGCTATGAACTGCAATACTCTCAAATAGAAAGATCGTGTCTTGCTGTGGTTTTTACTTCCCAAAAACTATGACATTACATTCTAGCACATCCAGCCTAGCTTATTGCAAAGATCGATCCACTAAAATACCTATTAAGCAAAGTAGCTCTAACAGGTCACCTAGCCAAGTGAGTAATTCTCCTAAGTGAATATGACATTGAGTATGTAGACATAAAGGCTATCAAAGGACAAATCATTGCCGATCAGTTAGCAGAAGCACCATTACATGATACCACACCAATGACATTTGAGTTTTCAGATAAATCCTTATTTAATATCCCAACACACTCATGGAAACTCTACTTTGATGGATCCTATACAAACCATGGATCGGGGGCAAGAATCTTGTTGGTCACTCCTCACAGCGACACCATACCTAAGTCTTATTGTCTATTATTCCCCTGCACAAACAATATAGCAGAGTATGAGGCCTTGGTCATTGGTCTCAAAATGGCAACAGAATGGAAAATCAAAGAGCTACATGTCTATGGTGACTCCCAGCTGGTAATCAATCAAGTCAATGACGACTATCAAACCAAATATGAGAAGCTTATCCCATACAAGCGCATGGTGGATGAATTTAAAGAGTACTTTGTGATCATCTCCTTTGAGTAGATACCTCGCATTGAAAACAAAGTGGTAGATGCCATGGCAACCATTGCCTCATTCCTTGAGATCCCAGAGAATGAGTCACAGTACGAGTTCTTGGTGGAGTTAATTTAGCAACTAGCTTATGATCTTCCTAAAACACACTCCATATGCCTATTAGTCAAATCTGATTCACCTTGTTATGGTAAGATTTACACTTACCTCAAGGATAACACCCTCCCACCTGACTTGTCTTCAAACCAACGTTGAATCTTCATCCGCCAAACCTCTCGTTATACCATTATTGTTGACACCCTATACCGACATGGTCTGGATGGTACTTTACTCTGTTGTTTAGAACGAGAAGAATCACAAATTGCCTTACGAGACGTCCATGAAGAGATTTGTGGAACACACTCTAGCGGTCCTTCCTTAGCTAAGAAACTCATGCTTTTGGGATACTATTGGCCAAATATGGAAACAAATTCATATCAGTTTGTGAAGAATTGCAGGCGGTGCCATATACATGGAAACTTGATACATGCACCAACTCAAGAGCTGAGACCTTTAACGACACCTTGGCCCTTTTGTCAATGGGGACTCGACCTTGTGGGCAAAATCCACCCACACTCATCCAACGGCCACAAGTTCATAATAATCGCCACTGAATACTTTACCAAGTGGATTGAAGTTGTTCCTCTCACCACCATCACAGGTAAACAGATTTCCTTATTCATCCTCAATTACCTCATTTGTAGATATAGAATTCCCTCATCCATTATCACGGATAATGGAAGACCTTTCAAGAACCAGGATGTACAAGAGTTTTGTGACAAATTCAAAATCCAACACCATTTCTCCACACCCTATTACCCCCAAGGCAACGTCCAAGCAGAGGCATCCATCAAAACAATCTTGAAACTCCTCAAGAAGACAGTCAATGATGCTAGCCGTGATTGGCACATCCAACTCAATCCCGCTCTGTGGGCCTATCGAACCAGTATACACACTCCCACAGGTGCTACCCCTTATGCCCTTGTCTATGGATCAGAAGCCATTTTGCCCATTGAGGTCGAGTTACCATCTCTAAGGGTGTCATTAAAAGGTCTCATAACTGATGAAGACTACAGAGTTTCTAGATTGCAAGAGCTAGAGCTGCTAGAAGAAAAGAGACAGAATGCCTTCAATCATCTCAAGGCATATCAGCAAATGATGTCACGAAGCTACAACCACAGAGTCTATCCAAGAGTCTTTAAGGTTGGAGATCTGGTACTTAAGGAAAATCCCCGCAATCAACAGGATCAGGAAAAGAAAGGAAAGTTCAAACCCAACTGTCTTGGGCCTTATGTGATCGTTGTTGCCTATGGATCGGGGGCATATCAGTTCAACATCAGAAGGTGAGTTGTTCGATGACCCAATCAACAATATGCATCTTCGCCGGTTCTATACCTAAGAGAACCCCAATGTAAGGGGGGCATAAAATACAAAAGAAAAATCAGAAAAAGCAAAAAAATAAAAAATAAAAAATAAATGAAAAAATGACAAAAAAATCATCCTTTGGTGAAAACCTAGCAAGCAGGTGCCTTGGATAGGTATCATGATGAAAACCTAGCAAACATGCGTCATGTGTACTTTTATCTTTCGTGCAAATAAAAGCAAGTGGTGAAAACCTAGTAAACAGGCGTTACTTGTGACAAAATGCTTCCTCCATCTTTGGGAAACCAATCACCTTGTGTCCGTTCTTCCTTCAATCATGTCCCATTCGGTCCATATCTGTTCCATAATAAAAACCTAACGATAACCTATCATGGCTTGATACTCTATCTCTTTTGTTCATCTTGCCAACCAAGGTCTTATCCAGTATCCTATCCACAGTGTCAGCCTCACGTAGCATCTGTCGTCAGTGTCCACATAGTCCAAGTCCATGAACTACGTTGCCTCTGTGTTGTCATGTAGGCAAGGCCATTTTTTCAATGTGCCCCCGAGGCTCCACTTGCCCATCCATCCCATATTTGGTCCTTCTATCTATCTGAGTTCGCGCCACTTTCCATCGCCTAGGTCTTAAGTCCATTAGGGTTCACCCTGAACTACGCTGCCTCTGCATCGTCACGTAGGCAAGGCCATTTAGTAATGAGCCCCCAAGGTACTAGGTTAGTCCCTTAGGGTTCGTCTCACCAATAAGGATTGTGGAACCTCTCACAAGGGCAAGCAAGCACCAGCAAAACCCGCTTTCAAGTAGAAATTTTGACGCAAGACCCCAACCTATCCAAAGCAAAGCAAGCAAGTACCTAAAGCACTCTAAATGATTTTACCTAAATTATGGAAAGAAACAAACACATCTAAATGCAAAAATATTTTGTGGTTGTGATCAGGTTAGGTTACAACATCTTGATTGTTGTTATCATGTCTGTCTATGCAACTCAAGGATGACAAAAGCTAGAGATGCTACGATGGGTGCATGATTATTTTCTTTGTTTATTGTTTGTGGATTAAACTTTAGTAATGTGATGCCTTGTCTAATGACATGATCGGTAAAAGATCATCAAGGACATCAAAGGTCTAACATGAACGGGGGCAATCCTTGTTTGTTGATATGTAAGAAATACTCAGGTCATCTCAGTTCAATTATACTTAGATGCTTGTATTAACTTGCTAAATTTAAATCCATGTAAGCAATACTCAGGTCATCTCGGTTCAATTATACCTAGATGCTTGTATTAACTTACAACATTTGGAAAAAGTACTAAAAAAAATTGCCCAATGGTGAAATAAGCACTTCAAAATACTTGCACCATCAATATGTCAAAAGAAAACACCATTCGCATCCATTATACATCCATAAAAGCATCCATATCCCATGTAATAAGGATCCAAAAATGCAAAGTACCAATACAAATAAAAGCTTGTGGGTCTTTCTACCAAGTCGGTCTTCAATCAATCTTCTGTCTATCATTGTGTCATCTCTGTGCCGATTGAGTGCATTTGGACATAACAAAAACATAGCATAGTTTGCATATCATATCACATGAGATAGCCATTCAAATGATTAAATAATTTGCATACATTATAAATGCATTAGATCACCCATATCCATTTGCATCATACATAGCATAATACCCACAGAAAAAATAAAAAACATAGGCAAAGACATGTAGAGCATCGCATAAATTACATCACCATATAGATCGCATAACACATTTCGCATATCATAGCATCATATAACATCTAAAGTCTGCATTAGATAACATCACATAGCATCATATAATCATCTAAGTCTGCATTAGATAAACATCACATAGACATAATCATAGTCTACATCACATGTGTACCGTCATAAAATAGAAATGCATCCATAACATATAGTATAAACAACTACATATAGAGATCATCAAATAGATGCATCATCATATAAATATCAAATAAAACATGTCCAAATGTACAATATATCAAAGTCTACCAGGACCATCTTTGAGTCAAGTCATATAAAATGAATACATCGCATAAATAGTGATACATGTCTCGGTACAAAAATTATACAAGTATATACATATCAGGCTATTTGAGCCATCAAAGAGTGTATGCATAAGCCAAAAATCTATAAAAGTGCAACTATGAGCTAGCCCTGTTGCCATGGGCCACTGCTCCCTGCACTGCCCTCTCTATCCCGTCCTCTGCTGGCCCCCGACTGCTGTGGGCCCCTCACCGAAGCTCTTGACTGTGAACCCCCTGCCCTCTGTGAAGCCATAGACTGGCTCCTGTAACTCGATGCACGCTGGTCCGTTGACACTGCCCCATGATACAGTCCTTTGTAATACTGTGTCTGAGCCTGCGCCCTAGCAAGCTCACCCTGTACCTGTGCCAGTTGTGTCTGCAGCTGATGAACCTGGGCCTGTCCTTGCTGCACCTATGTAACCAAGAATGCGGTGGCCCCGTCTGTCCCCAAAGCTGCTAAGGCCACATCTCTCTCCAATCGCAAGGCCCACACCCTCACCTCTATTTCATCTCGCTCTGTCATGACCCCAAGTAAAACTCGAGCATCCGACTCCCTCTGAGACTCTGCCGATCAAAGATGTGCCCTAAGATGTCTAATCTAACCCTACAGTGTTGCAATGGCCTGCTGCTACCAGTCAGGCTGAGAAGCCTGAGGAACCTATCCCTGTCTCTGCACCTGCTACTGGGGTACCTGCTGCTGCGCCACCTACTGTGGTGGCGGCATCTGTCTTTGCTGACCAACCTGCTAAGCCACCTGCTATGGTGGCAGCATCTAAGCCTGTTGTGCAACCTGTGGCTACACTACCTGCTGCTACTGGGAGGATCCCTCCCCATCTCTCCTCCTCTGCCTCTGTCTACCTCCTCCCCCATCTCCCCCATCCCCTCCATCACCTCCGTCTCCTTGTCCACCTCTACCCCTCCTCCGTCTCCTCCTCCTCCCATCAGCCCCATCCTCATATGAATCCTCCTTGTCTATGTGAGGAACCAACTCTCCGAGCCTTGAGTACCTCAAAAAAGGGTGCGTTGTGAACCACTCCTCGTAATCTGGAGTCATCCCTGTGTTTGCCACCTCTCTCCTCATAGGCCAAGCAACATAGGGAGTTTGCCAAAACTTTGCCAATGCCTCCTCGTATGATACCACTGGACCCCATCTGAACCTCTTTGCGTGTGTCCGTGCAAACTAGGCCTACCCCTATGGCATGCCTTGTCTCCTCCCAAACTGCCTCCACACTTTGCTGACAATCTGTCTCTCTATATAAACTGAGTCCTGCCAATAAGCCACCGCGTCTGAAAGCAGTAGGGTAGCTCATCATCCTCATCATCCCAATGCTCGCACTCCAGGTAGGGGCACCAGATAACTCTATCCACATTATCCAGCGCATGCCTCCAGTACTCTAGCTTTCCCAGCTTGTGCTGGGAAATAACTCCTACATACCCATAGCTATATGACTCGCCCCTATGTCTTGAAAAGATGCATATTGGCCGCGTAATAGAGATATGCTCCCATAGCCAAAATTGCAACAGTGAAACACATGCCGACAGATTGGCACCCCTATGGTATACCACCTAATGCATATCATGGTATAGGTGCACCAAGACATAGACACCCCATGCATAGCGAGTACCCTCTATAACCATCCTCTCCATGATCTGTCCCCATCCAATCGGGAACCCATGCGATCTCCTATATGGGCATACAACGTCTCCGATCAATCCTGCCACTATACCAGGGAAGTAGTCATAATAATCATATATATCCTACCAGGAGATAACCTGACAATCTAGTTCGGGGTCATCAAACACCCACCTGCACTCTGCAAGTCCTGCATCCTGCTAAGGATCGTACTCTACAAGCTCACCCTGTGTCGGCAAGTGCAAAATCCTGTAGACATCCTCTAGAGTAACCACCATCTCACCAGTCAAAAAGTGAAAAGTCCCATCCTCACTATGGAATCTCTCCACTGTTGTAGTCAACAAATCAAGGTTCGCATAAACCTCAGTCATAAAGCAAATGTAATCATGACCCATAGCACCGAGCGCCTCTTGATCTATCTCTGTGAGCATGTAGCACTGCAACATCGGTAATGGAAACTTCTCCCTTGACATAATATATCTCAAATGTCCTCCTGCAAGCATGCAAGGCAATGTGTCAACCTAAAACTGGCAAAAAAAAACTTGCTTAACATATCTAAAGAATCATATCAACTAACTTAGCATATCAAATTGATCAAAAATAGCATACAACATCTCTTGACTAGATTCCTGCAATCTCAGAGATGGCTTATCGATTGACGCATCGGGCAAGATGCCAATCGAGTCAATTTTGTTAAGTAAACTGACTATCCTATGCACATGCACTGAACTAGAAGGTAAATGCATAATTTCTCAGCAAATGCGCCACTTCTGGCAGATGCACTGCGACATTTCTTAAATGCGCAGATCCATATCAAAAGCGCAGCGATACCTTGTATATGCGCAGCCTAATCACATGCACCGGAAGACATCATGCATGCGCCGACTTATGGCATGCATGTGTAGAACTCATGCATGCACAATTTCATAGCTTAAATGGGCAGCAAGAAATCAAATGCGCAGTTCCGCAAGGCATATGCACCGAACTGCCTTCCTGCACATTTACATTACCTATTTTTCCCTAGCATTTATTGCACTCATAAATGACCCTAGGTGAAGTTTTGCGAGCTACGTACCGGTGGTCCTGCCTTAGCTGGCCGATCGAATCGTTGAACTTGCTCAAAGCGGTGCTCCTCACAAGGAATATCCATCTCAATGCCGACTGCTCTATGCTCCTATGTTCTCCTAAGCTCTCAAGGACAAATTAACTAAAGCCAAGTGTGAAAATGACTAAGAATGTGGACCCAGCTCCTATATATAGCAAGCAAACCCTAACTGGCTGTGTGGTGATTGTGACTACTTCCCGCGCCTGTTTCTTCTTGTTTCTCTGAAACGCATCCCATTTTCTTCACCCTAACCTAGTTTTCCCTTCTTCATCATGAGATTGTCTGTCTCATATCCCTTCTGCCTTCTTCCCGTCCAATCTCCTGAGGGGGCATCCTACCGTTGTTAAACCTGTACCAGGGACAAACTGGGGCATGTATCATTATCAGAAAATTCTTATTCTTTGAAGCAATGCAGTAAACTGCATTGCATCAAAGAGGGGCAAAATGTATATGCCTAAAAATGACACGACTCTGTCCAAATAAATATTCTTAATATTTATTTAAGTCAAATTCTTCTATCAATAAATAAATAAACAAATTTATTTATTTGATTCATATTCTCCCAACAATTAAATAAAATCAATTTATTTAATTAAAATTCTTAAAATTCTTCTAATTCCTCCAACAAATTAAATAATACCAATTATTTAATTAGTTCTTCCAAAATTTATTCTAAATTAAATAATATCAACTATTTAATTGTTTCTTCTAATAATATCTTCTCTAAATTTAAATGAATCAAATATTTATTTAAGTTGTCTATTTCTTCTAAATTGAGTTATCTCTAAATATAATTCAATCCTTGTGCACATGCAATTGAATATTCTAAATATTTAATTGAGTTAAAATATCTTCTCATCCTCATGCAATTTCTATTCTCTAGTTCTATTCTCTTAACTGATTGATCTATTCTTTTAATTAATTTAATCTCTTCAGTTAACTCATTCTTCTATTTCATTAATTCCTCTCATGCAAAATATAGCACGACACATGTCTTCTTCTTATTTGTGCACGTTCCTGAAATGTTCTCAACCGTTGATCTTCTCATTATTTCTATACCGTTGATCTTCTCTCTCACAAGTCTATAAATTGAACCCTATTCTTCCATTTCATTCATCCAAGTTTTTAGTATTGTTACTCTGCAGGAATTACAATGCGCCTTTGGCACCCAAGTCATTCTATTTGCTTGCAATCAACTTGTTACCATATCACTACCATTGTTGTGAAGCTCATCTTCATTACAAAGCACTATCATGGCCATTCTCCATTGACAATCTTGGAATAGCAAGGAAGTGCACTCTCTGAGGGCCTTATTCATACATGCAAGATCGATTGAGATAGGCAACCAACGGAAGCTATGAAGTATTGAGGTTTGCAAAGGTTTCATCTTTGTTTGTTTGATCTTGATTATTTCCCTTTTCGTTGAGTTTTGGGTATTATTGATATTGATATATTGATTATTCATGTTTACTCCAATTTTCCCTTAACAGCCGTCAATATTACAATGTGAACAAAGATTTTTTGGATCATTACATTAGTGAATAGCTACATTAGTTTTCTTAGATTTCCATTTCTTTGGGATTTTTCCTTTATTTTCCGTAATATGTCCCTTTTTGGAAGATTCTCCCTTACTTTTCTTCTTTTTATCATCTATGTACTATGCCAATACACAAGTGTCTCCAAATCATATGGCTTAGTGTCGATGACTTTCTTTGTAAGATTTGGATGCAACCCACCAAGGTATTTGGTAAGGATATCTTATTCTTCCAAGTCTATTCTTTGTAACATAGATCGCCTGTGAAATTTGGTTGTGTAACCTTGAACAATTTGACTACTTCCTTACCTATAGTAGACCCACTTTTTCATTTGATTAGTTTCATGGCAAATTAAATAGAAATTCTTCCTTAGCAAGTCTTTGAAACCATCCCAATTGCAATTTTTTTGTTTTTCTTCTTCTCACATAAATAAAGATAGATCTCCCAACATAAAAGATAATGTAAACTCATTTTCAATTAAGCAAAAATAAATCTTCTAAGCTTCACTCACATTATGAACACTAAAATAAACCTCCATTTGCTTGATTCAATTGTCTAAAATTCAAAGGTTTTGATTTCAACCTTGGTTTTAACTTTGAATGGAGTTGTCCTTGATTTTAGTTTGGGTTTCATTTCTTCCCATCTATATGCTCATGGTCACCCTTATCTTTTTCTCCATCACCTCTAATACCAAATTTCTTAGCTAGAGCTCATACTAGAGTATTGGTGGATGAATACTCTTCAAGCATTTGAGCTTGTTGTCTAGTCATATGCTCTTATTGTTAAGTGATCCACTATTATTGTTTCATTACGTGTTCCATGTAACTCTCTAGAATTGTAAATCTTTCATTAATGCCACCCATTCTTGTTTCTTCATTCCAACAATGTGTTCCAATATCTAGATTAATTGGGAATAACTCTTCTTTTCCTAAAGATCTTTTCAATATCATATAAATTAACCTTCAACTTATTTCCCATGAGTTTTAACCCACTCTAATACAAGAAAATGATCTACAATTGATTACAAAACTATGTTTGTGCACTATAAATCACCAAAATCTTATTGTGCTACATTTTAAACTATTCTTTACCCATTGGAAGTTGAATAATATTCATAAAGACTAAAAATTAATGCAAAAAACATGAACATACATATAAAAAAGTCTTTTCACTTGGGAAACCTCTAAGTTGGAGAAGAAAACCCATCTTGGTAGGTTCCAATGGAATTTATACCTATTGTATTACTTGTAAATCAACACAATTAGGAGGGATTACAACTCTAATGATTGTTTCAACATTCTATTTGGTTCACTATGAATTGGAACCATCTTTTTGTTCCTCCATAATGATGTCTCACACTTCTCCAAGACTTCCAAGAAATTCCAATGTACTTCCAACCTCCTTCTAGTTGTGGCATGGTACTCTTATGTATTGGAAGCCTCTAAGACTAGAAATGAAGCATCAAAAGTTAATTCTATTCACATTCCCCAATTAGTACTTGTGCCATGGTGTTTTCATTTCTTTTCACATGGATGAATTCATCACAATGTTTTCATGTTTTCCACAATGATTACTTGTTCACCATAGAAATTATGCTTCCACCAATTTGATTACATGTCCACTCATTCATCTTGACACTTTCATTTCTTTTGCTAGCGATAAATTCATTTGTCATAAAAGATCAAGTACTTGCACATTTTTAAATTTTAAAAATACACATTTTATTATTCCTTAACTCACCTTGATCCTTTTGGGATCAATATCCTATGATGATATGCAATTGGAGATCTATCACTCTATTGAATGTCTCCTACAAGATCATTTCCAAGGCTCTTACATTTTTGTATATGGCATCTCCTCTTGCTATTGGTTTGGCCTAAGTAAACTAGCTTCATAAAGAGAAATATATTTTAGATAATATTATTGATGTTCGGGAAGGTATGGAATGTGGGCTAGAAAATTCAACCAATAGGTTATTTTAATCAATATTGAAATTGAGAAAGTTTATGAAGGATTGAATGGATCTTCTTTTTGGCCATGCTCCATGCTTTTGGCTTTGGCACCACCTTTCTTCAATTAGTTAAGATTTTGTTTATTGATGCTTAGGTCACCTCACGAGATTTTTAGATTTGTTCTCCAAGGTTGTCCTCTTGCACCTCACTTTATGTGTTGGTTGTTGAGGGCTTTGACTATCTCCTTGGCAATACCATATTGCTAAGTTGTGTCAAATGAATCTCCCTTGCAGGTAACTGTTGACCCATTTTCCCCTGTCTAGAGCTAAACAGTTCACCTGGTACTTTTCCTTGAAAATCCTTTGGAAAATGTTCCTATAAAGCTTAAAGTGCCAAATTTCCTAAAAAGCCTTGCCTAAAAAACCTTACCATTGGAAAGAGCTTGAAAAAATAGGCAGGTTTTCTATTTACATCACCCTAAAATTCAGCCAAATAAAGAAATTATTTATGGTCAAAGTTTTGGTCAACATACAGTTCAAATGTACATTTGGCGGGCTTGCAAATCTCTACTAGCCTTAGAAAATGATGAAAAAGGTAAGTTGTATGTATTTTGGAATGCATATCGGGCTCAAGGAAATGCATATACATTGAGGGAATCTATCGCAAATCCCAGGAATATTCCTTCAATGTATATCAGGTTCCGCATGCATATTGTGTTGTATGTCTGAACATGCAACGGTTACATACAAGGTAGATTCCCAGAATATTCTGTGCAAATGTATATTTTCTTTGTATATCGGGTTTGTATATTCGCACATACAACCCAACATACAATCAAAATATACAAGGCCGATTATATGCATGTGAATAGTGGAATGTATATCGGCGCATATACAAAAGAGAATGTATATTTCGCTTGTATGTTTGCACATACAAGCGAAACATACAAGGAAAATTATACAAAGCAGGAGATACATTACAGGAATATTCCCTCAATGCATATCGGGTTTCAAATGCATATTAAGTTGTATGTTTGCACATGCAACGAAAAGATACAAGGTTTGACATACAAGTGCATCCGCTACAGTGGAATGTACATTCGGCCTTGTATGTTTCTTTGTATATTTCACTTGTATGTTTTGCACATACAAGCAAAACATACAAAGAAACATACAAGGCTGAACATACAAGAGGTGGGGCCTGCGCACATACAAGGCCGATTGTATGTTAGAAGATACAAGTGAGCATGAACAGTAGAATGTATATTTCACTTGTATGTTTGCACATACAAAGCTGATATACAAAGGTTTACATACAAGTCGGACCCGATTACATTTTTAACTTGTTTTATAAAGTCTTGGGGTCCGCCTTGTATATGGGCGATTGTATATTGCGATATACAAGTCAAAGATACAAGGGTTGTATGCAAGGCGGATTTGAATCGAAGATCAAATTCAACATTTCAGGTCTCAGGTCCGCCTTGTATATGTATAAGTGTTTTGTATATTTGAACATGCGGGGAAATATACAAATAAAGTGATACAAGCCGGATCCGACCCAACAGTCAAAGCAATTGATAAATTTTTGGGGTCCGTGGCTTGTATATTTGGTGCTTGTATATTGTGATATATAAGCAAACATACAAAGGAAGCATATACGCCAGATTTCAACGTCTTTTCAGGCTATTTCATAAAATTTGAAGTCCGCTGCTTGCATGTACAATTGTGCTTGTATATTGCAATATGCAAAGGGCAGATACAGTTTTCAACGATGCTCCTTGAACCATCTTAGCAACGAATCAGGCGGTGCCACGTGGTGGCAGACATACATGCAAGTTAACATACAAATGGTGGGGCCTGCATATACAAAGGGAAATTGTATGCATATACAATTTCAAAATTCAAAGGGCAAATTCAAGTTCGATATACAAGGCGCCACACATATACAAAGGAGTTGCAGAGAAGGTTTTGGATACCAATTCAGGCGGCAAATTCAAGCGATATATATATAGATGCAAAGCGATATATACAGGCAGTTGACCAAAACTTTGACCACCTATATCTCCTCCGTCCTAGTGAATTTTGACATGCTGTAAGAGACAAAGATGCATATTTTTGTCCCCTCTTTCATTTGGCAAGGTTTTCAAGAGTTTTTGTCACCTTTCCATTTTCAAATCTGGCCTTGCATATTTTGGGCCGTGGATGTTTCAGCGACTTTTTGGGGCAGGATGCAGATATTTTCGACATTCATTGATGCACCATGATGAGGTAGCTCGCATTGATGGTAAAAGATATTTCCCTACCACCATATTTCAGATATTTTTCATATATGTGTTGCTCAGAAAGGACAAGTAAGCTGCTTGCATTAAAGACATAAAATATCTTTTATCTACCCAGTGCCAGATATTTGGTGCCATAACTCCTCTGACTGGACAGTCACTAAATGTAGATATTTTCTGAGACAGCTCTTAGAGCACATTTTTGTAACCGACCTTAGGGTTAGTTTAGAATGCTATATATATGCATTCATATGATGTAAATAAGGTTGGAAAATTTTTAGCATTCAGGCCTTCTGTTTCCAAACAGAGCCTTCTATATTGTAACTGTGCCTTCCCACTGAATATACTCAAGTTATTTTGCCTCTTTGGACTGATTTCTAGTCTTGTGTGAATCTGCATATGGTTGTTTGTGAATGTCTCTGTTCCTCTCAATCATCTGGTTTCTCACCTTTGCTAGGATCAATTAAATCTGTGTATGTTTTCTTGTTATATTTGGTTATGCTATGTATTTCCTCAGTATTGTGAGGGTTCTTTTATTAAACTTGGTGAATCACCCTTTATTTTCAAGCTTTTGTTTCGTCCTTCACTTTAAAGCATTCCTTCTCTCTTTTCCTCTTAAGATTCAGTAGTTTTAGGTGATAACTAGTTAAGGAAGCCAGCCTTCTCTGGAGGTCTGATCTCATTTAGCAAAGTCCCATACTTAGAGATCATTCCCATGTTACTCCAGATTGCCGAGGTTTCACAACTATACGCAAGGGTGCAAATCTAGGTGATAACAATAACAATCCCTATCCGCTTGTCATGGTCATGTTTCTATCTCTTTTCTCACCTTTCTTGAGGATGAAAACAATGTATTAAACAAGATTTTAAAAGTGTCTTAATACCTTTTACTCAACTTCTAGTTCTAGTATTCAGTGGAGCAAAACCAAGTTTTTAATGCAATCTATTATTGTTTATCCTATTTGGCTTAAAACCTTTGGGTGGAAATAGATTGACCATGAAGATATTTTCAAATTTGTTTTGATCTATTTTTTCTTTCAAGCTTTCCCATCTACAATTTGGCAATGTGTGGTTGATAAAGTTGAGAAAAAATTGGTATACTAGATTATTGAACCACTTTCACTAGCTAGAAAATTCTAAATACGATTCAAAGTCCTTACTACTATGTATGTTTATTAATCCTACTGGGTTCCTTCTAACTCATCCTACTACAATTTAGAAAAAATCCTATGTATTTTTTTTTAGGCCAATTTTGACCATAAATGTTTTTATAGAGTGGCTTGGGATTTATGCTGTCTTCCTACTATCTTCCCAAAGACTTTAGTGGCCTAGGATTATTAATATGAATAGACAAGGAATTGTGATTTGTGCTAAATGGTTTGTGAGTGCTTGTGATGCCAATGAAGCTTGGAAATTCCTATTAAGGAGTTGCATCTTTGTAGGTTCTTCTTACAAGAGACCAACTTGGGAAGGACTAGAATTTCACTCCCTTGATATCTCTCTTGTTCATGTCATTATTATGAGGACATTTATGGCCAAAATCTTCTAGAAATCTTGGGAAGCTATCAAGTCACGACATCTCTAAAATGACAATAGGTTTCACAATCAACTCAGATGATAGGTATTCCCTTCTAGTGGTGAAGCTATGGGCCAAGAATCCTTACATGCACTCTCAAAAGTTCTTCAAAAGAAGCATTAGACATATCTAGGACTTCTACTCTAAATCACTTAGATACTTGGATTTGATGGTCTCAAGATAAAGTCAAGTATAGCCTAAATAATGTGGATAAAGAGACCTTCCAATGAATAATTGAGGCATTGCCTCTTCAACATTTAAATAAGATTTATATGTGATCTACCAAGCCTTGGTGGAAGGATTGGAAATGTTTTATTGATATCCCTTTCGATAGTCACACTCCTAGAAAAGGATGTATTTGGTTTTCTTCACATTTGCCTATAGTTAGAAGTTTAATTCAAGATCATCTCTCTAGACTCTATCTTTTATTTGGAATAAATTTTTCCAAACAATTTGAAAAATTGTTGTGGGGCCCAAGATTGCTCATTTTGACTTATGTTTACTAGATACTAAAGTATCCCTATTACCAAGTGGTTAACACATTTAGGTGTGTCAAATCCTAGATGTTTATTTTGTGGGTAGTTTGAGACAATTATGTATTCATTTTGCTTTTGTTCCTATAGTAATCTTGGTTGTGGATATGTGATTTATTCAATTATTTTAGAGTAGAGCCCTTCACTAGTTCAATGTTATTTTAGGAGATGGGGCTAGATTTTTGAATAAATTTACCCAACTATGGGACACTTTTAGATTGGATATTTTTTTAGCATTTAGAAAAATAGAAATGATACTCTATTTCTCACTAAGTCATCGATGGTGTCTAGTCTTCTCATGTAGACTTAAGATTAGGCCAACAAAGTGACCTTGGAGGTGGTCGATCTCCATTTTGGGTCACTGGGGGAATTCCCCTTACATTGTGGCCAAGTTTCCACCCTCCTTGCCTCCTTGTGTTATACCCCTCCACCAAGGCCAATGATATGAATGTTTTCCTTTTTCTCATTGTCACTTGTAGAGTGACCATAAGTTTCCTTCCCCTCTACTAGTCGAGTAGCCTACTAGTTGCTTGTCTCCAATAGGGAAACATGTGGGTTGGTAGTCACTTGTGTAGACAAGCCACCACTCATCAACATCCTCTCAATGGCATGGGTGGTCTTTTCCTAGAGGATAGGAAAAATTCCCTCACTCATGTCTTTCTATTTTACCCTAGAGGAATGATTTATAAAGTAAATTGCAACCTAAAGTTTTAGACTCACAACCTTGATAAGATGAAGACAATACACTCACTAGTTGGGAGCCTAGTGATGATGGAACATATTTTCTTGACAAAGGATGGGGCAACTCAGATGATTGGGAGCCCCCTTCTAGTATGTGTTTATTGCTTTGATTTCTTATCTTTCCTTATCTTTATGATTTTGTAATTTTGTGAATGATTTTTCCTTTTTGGGGTCATGTGTGTTGAAGTTGATAATTAACTCAAGCCACAAAGATCACCTGCAAAACCTAAGATTTACCTTCCACAAGAGAAAAAAAAGCAAAGAGAAATAATTTGCACAATATTGGATGAATTAATGAAATGGATTTTTTTAATTACATGTGAGAACTTACTTTTATATTTGCAAGTTAGAGAAAACAGTAATATGACTTAAGAATAACCTAAGACTATAATTAGCCCTAAGTAAACTTAATAAAGTGTAATTAAATATTTAATTACACCAACACCCCCCTTAAGTGCAACTTAGGGAGAAATGAAAAGCATGCAACTAATGCAAGAGTGGGTCCCGGCTACAAGACCATGTTAGGTACCCATGAACAATAAGAATCTCTCATAAAGTGGAGAGAAAAGAGAAAAACTCAGTGGGAGAAAACTCCTCTCTAAAAGAGAAAAAAGAAAACAAGTACATGAACATATGATGGAAGAAGGAATAACACTAAGACCCCCCAAGAATTGAATCCATCACAAAAGTACAATCATGAATGGCCCCCCATAAGAGAGAGCGAAAAGAGAATATGAATCCCCTCCAAGAAGAAGCTCCAGAACCAATGAAGAGATCTTGAAGACAAAATCCAATCCACTGCCTGCAAACAACATTTCTCCCTTTTGGAAGAAACAAATTCATTGATGAATGTAGAAGCCATTCCCATATCTTGGATGAATAGGGAATCCATATCGAAATGTGTGCCTCTGAATGCAACTCAAGTGACCTCATATTGGGAGAATATGTCTTCTCCAAAACAAAAATTGTCTGCCCAATCAGAGAAGAAGACCCAAGAGAGGATATGATATGAACTACATCTGGAAACATAGAAGATGAAGGTGGTGATGTAAAGCCACCTAAGATAGCATCAAACAAGAGAGATAAACCCTCAAATGTGTCCTCCAAATCAGCAATGTGAGACTCCACAAACAGAGATGATATGTCTGTAAAATAGGAATCCCAATGAGGTGGATCAAGAAGACTAATATTGACCTACTGCACCGAATCATGAGAAGACAGTGATGATGCAACACATAACTCTAAAGTAGCAGTAGGTGATGGTGGAGCAATAATCTCATCAGGAGGAGAAGCAATCGAAGCAAGCATTTCAAAAAGATGTTGTGAGAAATGAGGACACATCTCTTTCTCATGTTGATTACTTCCACAATATCTACAATTAGATTTATGCTGATGGTAGAATCCCATCTCCTTAGATGATTAGAGATTAAAACATGCAAATAGATTTATGTTGATAACATAAGCCTATCAAAGCAAATAGAACCTTTCTAAGAGGCAACATGTCTAGCATATCCAACAGAAGCCATAGAATTGATAAACTGATTACAATATACTTGGGGCTAAATCTAAAAAAATTATATAGGTGGCTGTGTAGAGATCGCTAAAACCTTTCCAATGCCTATTCATTTTCAAAAAATAGAGATTCTGGGCGCAAGAATGGAGCTCGAAAGCCAAAAAAATGCCTTGACTTCAAACATAAAAAATAGGTGCCAAAAAACAAAATAAAAAAATTGATCATACCATCAGAAAGTGTGCAGAACCAGCTTTCCGACAATATTTTGTTTGCAAAAAACTGACTCCGGATGTGAAAGTTATGACAATTTTCATGAAATTGCTCCATTAGGGCATGTAGAAGAGGGCAGGATGGAGGATTACTGGATAAAATGATGCACCATACGGAAGCACCCTTCAAACCGCTAGATAAAATGATGCACCTTGCAGAAGCACCCTTCGAACCGCTGGATAAAATGATGCACCTTGCAGAAGCACCCTTCTAACCGCTGGATAAAAGGATGTGGAAGCACCCTTTTGACCGCTGGAAAAAACGATGCACCCTGAGGAAGCACTGTTTGGACCGCTAGATAAAACGATGCACCCTACAAAAGCACCCTTCAGACCATTGGATACAATGATGCACCTTGCGAAAGCACCCTTTAGACCACTACATAAAAGGATGCAGAAGCACTCTTCAAACCATTGGATAAAAGGATGCACCCTCAAAAAATCACAGAGATTTTTTTAGTCTCTGATTTTTGTGAATGAATAGACGATTCTAGGGTTTTTGGCCCTTCTGAGCATGATGGTGAGGTCCTTTGGGCCCAAAATGCTCCAAAAAATAGCTTTCCTCTGGATCCCCCCAAAAAAGCACCCGTTGAAACCTTCACAGATCTGGCCTCCTGAGACCAAATTCAGCCAAACAAAAGACAAATCTACCTTTTCTAGATGCTCTGAATCCAATGGAATACTCTGTTTTACACAGAAACACACCCAACAAATGGATCTTGCTTGAATTTTTCTCCAAATTTGAGAAGGGGCTTGCAGATCTGCTCTGATACCATGTTGAAGTCGATAATTAACTCAAGCCACAAAGATCACCTGCAAAACCTAAGATTTACCTTCCACAAGAGAAAAAAAGCAAAGAGAAATAATTTGCACAATATTGGATGAATTAATGAAATGGATTTTTTGAATTACATGTGAGAACTTGCTTTTATATTTGCAAGTTAGAGAAAACCCTAATATGACTTAAGAATAACCTAAGACTATAATTAGCCCTAAGTAAACTTAATAAAGTGTAATTGAATATTTAATTACACCAACAATGTGATATTGTGTTTCCTAGGTTTTTCTTAGTTTGCATGACTTTGGGACATGATATCATTCCATCGACATTTTTTGAGGATATGTTTGATCTATTTCCTTACAACTTATATATATGGATCTATTTCATCAAAAAATAATAATAAAGTTGGTTTCTTCTAGTGACTAGTTAGCTTATATAATCACTAAATGACCAAAATAAACAAATTAATGTGCCTTGTTATTTATCTCATTTTTTCCATATGTCTATAGACACATTGAGACCTATTTTTTTCGTTAAAAATAGGCATATAATTTAACTTTCATTTTATGGTTCAAACAAGATTATAAGTCAATATGTGTGTATACTTTGCATGTTTTACACCCCTTATAGATTGTACACTCATCCATAATAAGGGGGTCCTTATATTTATCTTAGTCATGGAAATTAGAAGACATTATGCTAACATTTTTTTTGGAATAATTCAAAGTATGAATTGATTCTATTTTGTACAGGTTTAGGATACATGATTGTAAACCACTAAACATTATTTTCATGTTGATACTAAGTTATTGATTCAATACTATCCTAAGATATATAAGGATGTTGAAAACACAACCATGTTCCTTATGCAAATGCAGTTGGGAGATTGATGTATGCTAGAGTTTGTACTAGGCTAGATATTACTTATGCAGTGGGAGTCTTGAGCGATATATGTCTGATTTGGACAAAGAACATTGGATTGTGAGGAAGAGGATCTTCATATACCTACATAGAAATTTAGACTATTCTACTTGCTACAATGAGAGACCTAAGATGGGAAGATAGTGAATATAGAGGGCTTTGATAATGAAGATTGAGCTAGAGACATTGATAGTAGGAGATTCACTACTGACTATGTGTTTTGATTGTTTGGTGGTGCAATTAGTTTGATGAACAAGATGCAAGTAGTTATTGTTCTTTCAACTATGGAAGCAAAATACATGACAACTACTCATATTTGTAAGGAAATGGTGTGGCTTTAGAGATTGTGTTCAAATGTTGGCCTCACATAAAAGACTATAAAGATAGATTGTGATCGTTAGAGTATAATGAGTTTGGCAAAGAATCCTACTTTTTATGCTCGAACAAAACACATTGATGTTCACTACCACTTTGTTTGTGACATGGTGGAGAGAAAAATATATTGTTGGATAAAGTTGTCAACTCGTTAACAAAGTTTATGAGAGTTGAAAACTTTACTTTAAAGTGTAAGAAATCAATTGGCATAACTACCCTTGGTAATTCATTTATGTATACTTGACCAACTATGCAAAGTATTCAACAAGTTAGAAATTTGTTGGATACATGTTTTATACTTTGTATGTTTTACACCTCTTATGCACTACACACTCACCCATAACATTGGGCCCTTTATAAGGTGGTTTCTTGGCCCACAATTTTATACCCATTATTTTTTAATATCACTTAACAATATCCTATATTGACGTGCCTATAAATAATCACAAATAGATTAGGGTTAAGATAAGCAAGAAATATCTTATTTTATTATGAATGGTTGAGTTAATGCAATAAGTGAGTGTTGTTTTTGCTAAGTTTTTTCTCAAAAATATTTCCCAAGATATATTTGGTGTTTCATGTGCGAATGCTTTGTTTTATTTAATTGTATTGTGGATTTGAATCCATTTAGTATAACTCCTTTTATTTAGATCTTATCAAATATATATCCTTTTATATGACAAGCACAATGTACCCACGTTGAAATATATTATAGACAAACATTTAGAGGTTTTGATTGAAAGGTTTCTAAATAATCTTGTGGTTGCTGTGCTTATTGTAGAAGTGGTTTTTTCCATTGGCAAACAACATATTGGCACTGGACAAAGTTCCTTCATCAAAATGTATAAGATAAATGGAAGAAACAATCCCTTCTTAAATACTTTTATTTTATAAAATCCCATATACCAAACAAATATCTCATGAATAATAACCTAAAAATCCACATTTATTTTCTAAGAACACATATTTTATTCTTTTTCTCGCACCTAAGGTTGGATAATTAACAACAAACATTAATCAAAATGCATACACATCTATTCTCATTTCCAATCTAAAGTTCCACGGCAGAAAAGACTAACCATCTAACAAACCAAAGAAAATGGTAGATATGTCTCATACCAATATGAATAGCCATTTATGTCCTCCCTCAAAAAAAGCATACAAAAGAGTCATTAACCATTAAAAAATCCCTTGCACCCATAAGAAAACTACCCATTTACCTTAGTTGAAAGTAGAACATAACCCTAAAAAACACTAAATAAGAAAACAAACAAAAATCTCTTTCCCCACTAGTGTATCTCCTACAAATTGCCCACCTACCATAAAATCTACATGCTTTTTTCCATCGACAAGAAAAAGCCACCACATTGACAGATTGAGAGAATGACGTTGTGTCTTGAATTTTACTTTTGTTTCAAAGTGCTCAACCAATTTTAACACATAGTCAAAATATACTTTGGAATCACTCTTTTTTACACTTCCTTGCTAGATTGCTTCACATGTAAACTAAGAATCTATGGACTTGTTTTTTCTTATCATTATTCTTGTTCTTGACTATGATGTTATGTTATCCCTTTTCTTTTTTTTTTCTTGAATGGTTGTTAAGATCCATCCGGTCACTTGTGGGACCCATGTACCCATCAAATTTTTTGGTTGCTTATGCTTATATCATAAGATATGACAAATATTGAGACCTTTAATCATGAGAGATCACATGTGACAAGTCGCATAAGACATTTGTCCATCATTCCATCAAGAATGATTCACATATGTCCACACATCTCTCTCCCTTTTCATGTAGGGTGATTCTATTAATATAATAAAATACAATTTTTAAATTATTTTTTAATTAAAAATGAATATTTTAATTGTAATTGCTTCCCTTTCTGTGATTGCCCTCACCATAACCCAACATTAATATTAATTATTAAGTTTGTTTATTATTTAATTATAATGACAGGTTAAAATTTATAATGATGATGATGACGACTTTTATCGTCTTTTAGATAAATTAGTCTTACAAAATTTTAAATGATTTTTTAATTAAAAATGAAATATTTTTAATTAGGAAAGATGTAATCGCCTCCTTTTTTGTGAGTAGCCACAAATCAACATTAATATTAATTATTAAGTTTATCATTTAATTATAATGACAAGTTGAAATTTATAATGATGATGATGACTTTTATGGTCTTTAGATATATTAGTCTTACGAATTTTTAAAAAGTGTTAATCAATGTATAATGTATTCGATTTGGTTGTAAGATGTGTCATTGGAGTTATTTTTATTTATTGTTTCTATTCTTCCAATCAACTATATCATGCAATCCCCATAGGTGGAAGTACCATTCTTGTAACATGGTTATAAAATAAAAATAAGGTAGCACTCATTCATATACGTATGGATGAAATAGAGACAAGTTTAAAGATTCATTATAATATCATTTATGTATTTACACATGTTTATAGAGAGTTGAATGTTACTAAAATATAAATGTTAGGTTTAGGTAAAACTTGAACCAAAAATTAATTTTACCGTATCTCCTCCAATAAAAATTCAATTTTCACTATTATATATATTTTTGTCAAAGTATTTTGGAAGGAGACTCCACTATTAGAAAGTTAAGTTGCAATTTAAACCTATACACACTAGTAAAACCCTTAGTAATTTATTCATAAAACATAACTAATAGGAAACAACTCCCCAATATTGTTGAAACTAAGTTTAATAACTTAGAATTGAAAAGAATATGCTTATTCTATTTAATTTAAAGTATCTCTAAATGTATAATAAAATCTTAATGCAATTTAAAGGGGGTAAAGAGTTTAGTGCTTCCTTATATTAACAAGTGTCACATAGTAAATAGTGTCTCAAATTCCATTTAAATTTGTATTTTTTTAAAAGAATTTATTTATAGAAATAGAATCACAATAATATATTATTCATATGCTTTAATTAAAGTTTCGTAAAAAAATATTGATAGGCAAGTTGTGGACTTGGGGCTAACTCCCATTATATCATATGAACAAGTAAAATATTTACACCATGATTTCAACCACCCTAAACGCTTAAGCCAATGAAGATAATTTGTGGCATGCAAGCCAATGACTAGCAATGACACACATGCTTGTTAAAAAAGAGAGACTTTAATATAATATTAGCACTAGGGCATGCATGGAAAAAGCTATTATAGACCAAAAACAAAAAGGGGAGTGATGTGCTTTCACATATTATGTTGCTCATCACTACTAGACAAAGAATTGTACCCTCTATGTGTGGGGTATTGAGGATGAGATAATTTAGCCCACAGGGGATTTGTTTTAGTTGCTCATACTTTGGCTCTGGGAGTAGTTGTTAACTTTCCTTGATGAGCTCCCAAAATGGCTCCATATTGCTTGTTCATGATCCTTCCTAGATGGTTTTTTAATCTTCATTAAACCTTCAGACATGGTCAATTCATCCACCAAGAAAACTCCCCCAATATTGTTGGCACATGCTTGAAAGTCACAATTATCAACCATAGCCATAGCTTTCAACTTAGTAGTTCTTGTGGATGCAACCTTCTGCCACTTGCTTTACGATGTTGACATCCTGTAACACATCCATTGAATTGGAGAGAAATGTGACTACAACCTCATTGCCAAAAAGGTGTCTATTTGTTTAATCTAAAATGTTACACCCAATCACCACTCGTATCACAACATCTGCCATTAGAAAACATATGTAGAAAGTTGTGGCATTGCATTTGATTTCATATTTACCAAAACATTTATTTTCCCATTTCCAATTGACATACTATTACAAAAATTCATCTTGACCCTTGTGGGAATTGAATGCAATAGGTTGATCTTATAAGCTATCAACAAAATCTCATGATACTACACTCAATATAAAATATCTTGATGAGGCATGTGTCATGCATGTGAAATGTAGTATCCACCTTCAAAGAGTACTTAGTTGGCAATTATTATTGTAATTGAATCTAATTTGAAGGCTTAGGACACTGTCAGACTAATCCTTTCACATGCTTGTATGTTGTCAGCTATTATGATTTCTTCCATATGATCTATGGTGTGGTTAGTGGATTGATCAACCAACATATTCCTTTCTTTATAACAATGTTATATGGAATAGTTGGTTAATTTAATTTAGGCCAAATTTGATCAAAGATATTTCTAAAGCTCCAATTTAGAGATGTGTAATTTTGTATTGTCCAATTAGTGATCATGGAAGCCCCTTCTATTTGAATATATAATATTTTTGGCTTCACACAACTTTAAACCTAGTAGAAGAGCTCGTAGCTCACCCTCATTATTGGTCCCCAAAGGAAGCATTTTGAAGGCTCTCATGATTAGATTGCCTTCCCAATTACGAATCTCAAGGTTACCACTTAATTTTAGTCTTGTCAAGGATCTTCTTATGGTTAATCCCACACATCCAAGTTAAACGAGAAAACCTTTTAAAATTATTAAAATAATTTGCAATATAATTTTACTATTATACTTGTATTAAATTTTGTGTGAATAATATTAAAATGAAAGTGTTGTAATCATAATGTACACCCAATTGCAAGGAAATCAGGGCCACTAAATCTTCTTGAATTGATTTTCATCATCCTTGGTTTTCCTAAACTTCTTGGGCATTTTTGTGAGGTCTCTATGTACTTCCTAGTTTCTTTGTGTTTCTTTCAACGTTTCCTCATCCTTTTCTCTTCCCTCGATCAATTTTGATTCCCTCTAATCTCTCATGCGTCAAGTTTTTCTTATTGGGTCTAGAGTCTTCATGTTTCTAAGGACTTAATTCTTTTCCTAGGCGTCCATATTTCAACCTTGTCAATCCCATTATATGATCAGATTCGCTTAGTTTTCATTAATGAAACCTTTTTCCCAAGTTTTGGTGTTTAGTGTTTAATCAATATTGCATTTGAATGATGATCGAGGACTTTCCACTTTCCATAGTTCCCTAGACCTAATCTCGATTTTAACCCCACTTTAATGTTTTGTAGGGTCCGGCGTTTTCATGTTTCCAGGGACTTGGTTCTTTCTTTTTGTAGATTTACAACCCATCTTAGAATTCATTGTATAGTCACATCGTATCCAGTTTGAGAGTTCAGACTTTTGTATGTCTTGATTGTCTTTTACCTCTTTTTGAGATCCAAACTGACCTAGGAATTAACCAACTTTTATTCTGTAATTAGCTTTGGTTTCATATGACAAAGTTGCCATGATTTTGTCATTGCTTACTTCATCTTGGTTTAAATGATATTTTTTTTATATTGAAAAAATACGAATTACAACAGGTAATGTAATCTTGTTTATTTTGTATCCTGGGTTAATTGATATTGTGTCCAAATTTATTACTTTTTATCCGACAAGTCTACCAACCCAACAACTAATTTGAATTTGGTTTTTAAATCGATTGGCTTTGAGACTCAATTTGATCTTTAATCTATTGGCTTTGAGACTGTTGGGACCCCTTCATCCTAACTTTTTCCTTTTAATCTTTATTGTAATAAAGACTTTGGACGAGCATGTTTTGTAAGTCATCCCTTGAGCTATTAAGAATAATCCCACATGCTTGGGAAATAGTAGTTAGATTAAGTAGAATTAGTATAAATATGATGCATATGCCATTGCAAGGGTACCAAAAATTTCATTATATTGAGCTTGCTTAAAGGAGGTTGCCCCAGGGTGCCTCTGGAAGAGGCTCATGATAAGAAATGCAATTCTAATCTCTTAATGCAATACAATTACTTTCTTTTGGTTTTTGCATGCATAATTACTTTGTATTTTGTATTGGATTAATCCATTGTAGTAAGGTATATAACATTTGGTATTCAAGCTCTTTCTATGACCATTTTCTACTATAGCTATTGTTGTTTAGCACTCCTTACAATTATCCAAGTTGTATGCCTTCACCTTACCTTTGTGGATCTAGGTGATAAAAAATGGTGGAGTGAAGGCACTAAGATTTTTCCCTAAATCAACCATTTTATCTTCAAATTTTTAATTATTTTCTTAGGTAATAAACTATGTTCTAGTAGTTTTAAAACTCATAAAAAGTTATCATTTTGGGCCAAATGGTTATCAATTTTACCTAATTTTTTGGAGGGGTACTACCCAAATACGCAATCCATTAGATAATGTTATATATGGATTTGAGCTTCCATGTACCTTTGGATATATCAATAGACCCCCTATTCATTTTCAAAACCTAGCCCTAGGAAGCTATTAACCATTTATCACTTGCAATTCACTAGTAAGAAGAACTATCCCTAGGAAGTTACTCACATTGTACTTGATCTCGTGAAGATTGGTATATTTATAGGCTCACATACCAAACACTCATTATAGAAACCCTCCTTTTTACCTTTATGTCTTCCCACCCTAGTTTTTTGGAGTTGGAAAAAACCACCATTGGTGACATTTACATGTAGGTTTGGTAAACTATAGATTCAGGCAATACTGCAATCAATGGGATTGTATCTTGGTAGCAATGTTGTATTTGTATGTGTAGTAGGATACAACATAATACAAAAAATAACCTTTAATTTGGGGATTGTAAGAAAATTTTGATTGTAGTTTCAACCCAAAGGGATCTAAAATCACAAAAAATACAAGGAAAAGAGAAAAAAGCCTAGGTTATTTCCCCCCCTCATCCAGCTGATTATCCTATTGCAACCATCTTATCTTGCTGATCATTTTGAGATATGACTCCAATCAAATTTTTTTGAGCCTCCAACCACCCTTCTCATGGCTATGTCAATCCATGACATGGAACAAAATTTACCACTCTAGAGACCCAAATCTCTGATTTGACAAAAATAGTCCATGGTCTTAATGCCCAAAATGCAACACTCTTCAACAAGCTTAATAGTGAATTGCCCTTTGAGAGGAGTAATTTATCTAGATATGTGCAACATGGGCTAAAATTAGACTTCCCTAGATTTGATGACATTGATTCTACAAGTTGGTTTTATAGAGCATAATAGTATTTTAGACTCCATAATACTTATACATCGAATATGGTGCCTATTGCTTCCTTCCACTTGGAAAAAGAATTTGTTTTATGGCATTAGTGGTATCTAAAATCCCATGATGAACCAAATTGGGAAACCTTTGTCAAATAATTGCTAGTTTGATTTAGCTCTAGCACGGTCTATGAATATTTTAATGGAGCCCTCACCGAACTTTGTCAAATAGAAACAGTTCAAGAATACTACTAGCTAATCACACTCAAGGCTTATTTGATGCCTTTTCATGAGTTGTTCCACAAGTGGCCTTAAGGATCTAATTAGTGTCGAGGTCAAAATGTTCAAACCTAATGATATGATGTAAGCTTTGTGTTAGAACATAACATGTTATGAGGGGTCATACTCTTATAACATTTATATATTGTTCTAATATAAGGTTATAAAACCTTATGTTTCATATATGCTTTATAGAGAATATACCATTATTCAATGAGAGAGAAGCTCTTTAAATATAGGAAAAAGGGGTGGCAAAATACCTGAAGGGGTATTAGTCACACCTATTCAAAGAAACCATTTGTAAATAATTAATAATCTAATAATGAAGGGGTATTAGTCACACCTATTCAAAGAAACCATTTGTAAATAATTAATAATCTAATAGTCACACCTATTCAAAGAAACCATTTGTAAATAATTAATAATCTAATAACTATTATAGTCACACCTATTCAAAGAAACCATTTGTAAATAATTAATAATCTAATAACTATTATTAGATTATTAATTATTTACAAATGGTTTCTTTGAATAGGTGTGACTAATACCCCTTCTGGTATTTTGCCACCCCTTTTTCCTATATTTAAAGAGCTTCTCTCTCATTGAATGATAGGTGAATTTTGGAGATTTATAGTGAATTCTATCACTATGCACATGGAGTTTTGTTTGCCATGTGGAAGTAAGGTGAAATGTATCCCTAGGGTCTATAATTTTATATACAAGTTTGTAAGTGTTTTATAATAAAATGATGTTTTATGGGGTTTTTTTACCTGGAAGGGTTTTCCCCATGTATATGTTGTGTAATGTGTTAAATTTATGCTTCTATAATTCTCATTTTATTTATTTTACATTTTATATTTAATGATTAGTATCCTATATATTCTAATTTCTAACATGGTATTAGAGAAAGACTTCTCTTTTTACTTAAGACAGGGAAAGTCACAACCCTTAAGATGTATACCTTTTTTTTCTAAAGTAAATTTAGTTCTTCCTATAAGTTTTTTATTCAAGTTTTTCTTTTTTTCAAAATTTTATTAAATATAACTTTAAATTTTACTTATTTTTATTTTCTTTTTTATCCTTCTCTATGCTCATAAGGCCAAAGCCTTAACATTTTTTTTAACAAAAGAATATATATTTTAAATACTTTCGGCCTTCTTCATATGACTAGCTTGGCTGAAGTACTTCAAAATATGATATTTTATAAAAGCATTTAGTCTTATAGTCTCCACTTGAAATAAATGATTTTGTTCTACTATTAAGGATTATACCAACATGAAAATAATAAGTTGGGATTTATTTGAACATTTCACCTAAATTGATTATTTATATTAAAATAAATGTTTAATATATCACCTCCTATTATTTATTTGAATGTATTGGATATCTCCCCCTAATGGTTGGGCTAAGCTCAACTTTGATGGAGCCTCTAAAGGCAATCCTAGGCCTACGATTGGAGGGGGAGTTACAAGGTCTCATGAGGGAGAGTTTATGACAACCTATACTGGAAGTGTGGGTGTCAAAACGAATAATGAAGCTGAACTAGCTCTGGCAGTGATGTGGGGTATTAAGCTTGCCCTCTCCTTGGGTATCCAATGCTTACAAATTGAAGGCAACTCCAAAATGGTCATTGATGCCATTACTGGAAGGATCACTTCGGGATGGAATTATGCTAACCCAATCAGGGATATACATGGTCTCATCAACAACTTTGTGAATTATGAAACCCTCCACATTTATCGTGAAGGGAATAAGGTTGTAGACGCCATGGAGAATCTTGGAATTAGTATGACTCCTTGGTAATGTTGGTGAAGAGTCAATAACTTCCTAACAACATTCCCCTTCTTATCCATAATGATTCCATTCAATGTGTTAGGAATGTCAACCATTACGTTTCTTGATAATCAAATGTGTTATAAGGTCGGTAGTCCTGTTTGTTGGGCTATTCAAAATTTTTCTAATTGGGTTAAGTGGCATAGGTGGATTATGAGGATGACCTGGCATTATCCTAGGTGGAAAGGTTATATTATGCAAGATTCCCATCCTTGTGTAGCATTATTAGATAATGATTACAACAGGAGGATTACTCACATATCGCATGTCATTGATTACCTCCCCCACGATGCTTTGCTCAACAATCTTTTCCTTTGCAAAATTCACACTCCAATTCATAAGATGAGGACAAAATAATATCTTCATAATCATATCCTTATGGTGTGAGAGATGGAATGTATGTTGACTAGTACTGGTAATTATGGATGGCCTTGTGGCACTTTGGTTTATGATAGAAGCGAGTCTTCTAGTGGGTTTGAGATTTGGCATATGAATACCGTCGCTCTTATTTTTCACAAACTTAGACAACTTCATCCCTATAGTATTATGCTTTTAGCTATGGGAGGTGACAAGGATCAGACTAAACTAGTCTCTTGTGTGGAGGTTAAAAGAGATACCACCCTCTGGTACATTTGTAAAGAGGGATATATCTCTCCTTATTTGGAATGTCTCAATGGTTTTGATCAGAATCTATCCATTCAATTCACCGAGTCGTGGAGCAAAAGGCAGGTGTAGGTTGGTGGTATTGGGTTTGAGGTCAATGAGGAGGTGATAGGTGTAGCTATGGGTCTCAAATACTAGGGTCTGAAGGTGAGACGATAGAGCAAGGTCCAAGATATCTAGAGTATGAAGACTTTCTTTAAATAAGGGGAGGAAGATTTCCAAAATGAAAATAGGGAAGAGCTCCCTGAGCCTTGGGATCAGGTGAGTTGGGTCTTGATTAAGTATTTCACCTTAGAAGGCTACTATAAATGTTATTACACTTATCATTTTCCACTGTTAAACCATCTGGGACATAAGATTTTAATAAGCTTCCCTTTATTCCTATTAACCTCACTAAAAAACTCTATTGAGGAAGTCAAGGAAAAGTTTGCTAGTGACCCTGAAAAATTACCCATGCCCCTGTTAGATCTAGGGCACACAACTGAGAGGGGGGGTGAATCAGTTGTACAGAAACTTGCTTCTACTTTAAACACTTGATTCTTCTTTGTTAGTTAATAGCATATCAATTAACCATCCATGAAAGCATAATGCATAAACACAGGAGCAAATAAACATCAACACATTGGACACCAAGATTTTGACGTGGAAAACCCGGTTAAGGGAAAAACCACGGGGTAATTAACCCAAGGATTATTCTCTGTTAGAAGAATAAGAAAAATGAATGGCACATGCCAATTAGGGCTCACTGCCCGAGCACACTGCTCACAAAGAGGCACACTGCCTACAAGAGACACACTGTCTACAAAGTGATAAGAATCAAAAACTTGAACTGGAGATTGACATCTTTACCATGTCTGGATCAGTTCCATTTAAGCCTGAGATACTTCTGCTCTGCCCTTCGCTCTTTTGCTATACCACACTCATCCGCTGCTCAACACACTTTGAAATGAACTCACAAACCTTTATTTATACAAGACATCGACTTAGGAACAATCATCTAAGTCAACAATCAACCATAAGGACATTCGCAAGATGATTAATACATCTAGTTAGCCACCACAAGAACATTCGCAAGATGAACAACTCATCCGGTCGGCTAGTCTGAGCAAGAACTTCATCCGGAAGAATATCTTCAATTCTGGGCTCTACCGCCAATGCGGACCGACAACATAACCTCAACATGATCCAAGAACCTTCACAAGCTTGCTTGATTAACCAGGTACATCCGCACTTCCTCTACTCACTAGAATCTCTTCTCCTCTTCATCCGGAACTTCAAGAACACAGTCTGTCACCACTGTCATACTGAAGAAGGTGCTTTCGGACCTCCAAACTTTGTACAAACCGAGATGACACATCACAAGGACATCCCAAACACTCCTTCCAATCCGCAGAGTCTGGCAATGCTCCTCCGGATCTCACCGGACCTTTTTGTAACACTTTCACTCCGGAACAACTCCCGGAACCGGTTCTACTTGACCGATCACAACTTTTTCATATCTTCATGTGGACCTCTGAAATCTTAATTGGATCATCTCAAGACTCATATCTACAAACCCTTTAATCCGCATCCTCTAATTCTCAACCTATTGAGTACATTTGCCTTCTTCTTATCACTGTTCTTCACTGTTCCTGATTGAGACTACTTTTCTTAATATCCTCAACACACAGCTCATCCAAACCTTCTTACCAATGCAATATGAGTATATTAACATCAATGACAACACTGGTTAACCTCATACTTGCAACAATCTCCCCCTTTGTCATTGATGGCAACATATGATGTGAAAAACTATCAAGACAAGAACTTCTCTTTTCTGTCACAGCTCCCCCTATCAGCAACAACTCTTCACATGTCTTCTCTTCCTTTACTGCTCCCCCTTTGATCATCAACCACTTATTTTTCACATGTTTTCTCTCCCCCTTTGACATCAATGGCAAAGGGCTCATACTTGCACTTGTAACATATCAAAATCATACTAGCTGCTCCCCCTTAGTAGCAGCTCCCCATCATCAATCCGGATCACAAGATATGACTGTGATATCCACCGGACTGATGCACATCAGTGCATCCTAGTTCATCACCGGAGGGGCCATGACCCCTAACTTCTCCCGGAGATACTCAAAAGAGTCCTTGGGGAGAGTTTTAGTAAAAATATCTGCAATCTGATCCTTGGAGGGTACATACTCCAATCTGACTTCATCCTTGTTCACTTGTTCTCTCAGAAAGTGAAACTTGATAGATATATGTTTGGTCTTAGAATGCAACACCGGATTCTTAGAAATGTTTATTGCACTTGAATTATCACAGAAAATTGTGGTAGGCTCCTCATATTCTACTTTCATGTCTCTTAACATCTGCTTCATCCATAAAATTTGAGTGTAACTACTTGCTGCTGCAATATATTCACTTCAGTTGTAGACAGAGATATTGCCTCTTGTTTCTTGCTTAGCCAAGAAACCAATCTCTTTCCCAAAAAGAATGCTCCACCACTGGTGCTCTTCCGGTCATCCACATCTCCTGCCCAATCTGCATTTGTATATGCATGAAGAGAGAAATCCGAATCTCTAGGTTACCATAGACCATACTCAACTGTTCCTTTCAAGTACCTAAAAATTCTTTTGATTGCCATAAAATGAGATTCTCTAGGATCAGCCTGGAATCTTGCCACAAGACCAACAGCCTGCATTATATCTGGTCTAGTCTAAGTGAGATACAACAATCCACCAATCATTGATCTATACTTTGTCTGATCTGCCTTTGGAGAGTCATCATCTTTGCTCAACTTACATCCGGTTGCCATAGGAGTGTTCATTGGCTTTGAATCTTCCATACCAAATTTCCTCAACAATTCTTTCACATATTTGGTCTGAGAAATGAAGATCCCTTTCTTTGTTTGAGTAATTTGCAGACCCAAGAAGAAATTCATTTCACCAAGCATAGACATTTCAAACTCACTTTTCATCTGATTTGCAAAAGTTTTGCACATACTATCTCTTCCTCCAAAAATGATATCATCCACAAACACTTCAACAATCAAAATGTTTTCATGATCAATTTTGAAATATAAGTTATTGTCAGCAGTATCTTTGTTGAATCCAATCTGCACAAGATGCTTATCCAACCTTTCATACCATGCTCTTGGGGCTTGCTTCAATCCATACAATGCTTTCTTCAACTTGCAGACCATATCATCATTATCAGACAATTGAAATCCATCCGGTTGTTCAATGTATACTTCTTCTTCCAAATCACCATTTAAAGGCAGACTTGACATCCATCTGATATACCTTGAAGTCTTTGAAGGCAGGATATGCAAGAAATAATCTGACTGCTTCAATTCTTGCCACTGGAGCAAAGGTTTCTTCAAAATCAATTCCTTCTATTTAAGAGTAGCCTTTGCAGACCAATCTGGCTTTGTTTCTGATAACTTCACCAACCTCATTTAGTTTGTTCCGGAAGACCCATTTGGTTCTAATCACATTCTTGTTTCTAGGTCTGGGAACAAGATCCCAAGTGTGATTTTTCTCAATTTGCATCAACTCTTCTTCCATTGCTTTTGTCCAATTTTCATCATTGCATGCTTCATTTATTGTCTTAGGTTCAATCTTTGAAATCAAACAACATTCATCTGAATTTTGACCAATTTTCCTCCTTGTTTGTACCCCTTTGCTTTTGTCACCTATGATATGATCTTCAGAGTGATTTAAAGTTACATACCTTGGAACTTTGGGAGTCTCTTGCACTGCTGTTTCTTGATCAGGTTCATTCAGACAAACCTCTTCTTCCTGATTTACCAGATCAGTCTGAATCTGACTTTCAGGAAGGGATTGAGTTCCTTGAATCAGAGCACCATTCTGATCATCTTCATCATATTCATAAAACCTCAAGGGCTTCTCAATTCCTTCATCAACCTTCACATTTGTACTTTCTATCATCTTTTTCAGTCTCTTATTGTAACACCGGTATGCTTTGCTTTGAGTGGAGTAACCTAAGAAAATTCCTTCATCACTTCTAGCATCAAACTTTCCTAGATCTTCATCTCTTTTGATGTAACACTTGCTACCAAATACTCTGAAATATCTCACAGTAGGAGTTATACCAAACCAAAGTTCATAAGGAGTCTTACCGGTATTGTTTCTGATTTGAACTCGGTTAAGAGTGTAGACTGCAGTGCTGACAGCTTCTCTCCAAAACATCTGAGGAACATTTGTTTCCATCATCATTGTCCTGGAAGCTTCCTGGATGGTCCGGTTCTTTCTCTCAACTACTCCATTCTGCTGTGGAGTCCTAGGAGTAGACAACTATCTTTTTATGCCATGCTTCTCACAAAAGTCTATGAATTCACCGAATGTGAATTCACTACCTCTATCAGACCTTAGATACTTCAGTTTCAATCCAGTTTGATTCTCTACCATAGCTTTGAAGATTTTGAACTTCTCAAGGGCTTCTGATTTCTCTTTTAGGAAGGTAACCCACATTATCCAGGAATGGTCATCAATTAGCAACATGAAATATCTATCACCTTGCATACTCTTGATTCTTGTCGGACCACAGAGATTAGTATGTACTAATTCCAACAATCCGGTAGTGGACTGATCCTTGCTTTTGAAAGAGATTCTACTCTGTTTACCTAGCTGACATTCTTTGCATAAACTATTTGTAGGTTTCACCAGTTTAGGAATATCTCTTACAGCCTGAGTATTGCTTATCTTGATGATGTTATCAAAATTCACATGGCACATCCTTTTATGCCATAACCAACTCTGATCAACTTGAACAAACAGACAACTTTTATTAGAACCAACTAGATGGAAGATATTACCTTTTATTTGAGTACCGGATGCAATTTCAGTTCCGGAGCTTGTAAAGATTCTGCATTTTCCATTCTTGAATCGGAGATCATAGCCTTTGTCCACTAACTGACCAACACTGAGAAGATTGTGCTTCAATCCTTCAACATATAGTACGTTACCTATTTTTCTCTTTCTATCAAAAGAAATAGTTCCCCTACCTCTGATTCTGCCAGCAGAATTGTCACCAAACTTTACCATTCCTCCTTCATACCTTTCCAAATCTAAGAACTTGTTCTTGTCACCTGTCATGTGGTGAGAGCATCCACTGTCAATAACCCAATCATCCTTTTCTTCAACTTGGGTAGCCAAAGCTTTTTCTACAACCTTATGATTGACAGATTCAGAGGATATTGGTTCTTCTTCCTTGATGGCAATAAACACCCATTCATTTTTGGATTTGCTTCCTATTTCTGATTCATCATCTGTTACTCCTTCATTGTCATCTTCTTCACTAACATAATAGCAGTTCTTTTGAAACCTTTGTCTGTTAGTATTAGACCTTGTAGATCTTTCTGGACATCTTGAAGCAAAATGACCAATCTTATTGCAGTTGAAGCACTTAAAGGGTAGTTTTCCTTCATAGTTACCGGATCCTCTTGGCAGTCTCTTTGCAATGAGAGCTTCAAGTTGAGCTGTTTCTGCTTCTTCCTCTTCCATGTCTTTCCTTGCTTGATCATACCATGACAGCTTCCTTGAAGAGTTCTCTCCTGGGTCAAATCTTTGTTTGCCTTTCACATAGGCACTGGCTTTGAATGCAGATTTAGTCTTGGGGGGATCATCTCCAAACTTAGTCATTTCAAATGTAGCCAGTTTGCCAGCCAGTTGCTCTCTTGTGATAGTTGTATGGGCTCTGAATTCATCAATGGCAACAACCTTGATTTTGTAGGCAGCAGGAAAGGATCTGAGAATTTTGCAAATAATTTCATTTTCATCCAGGACTCCACCAGCATTCTTGATTCCACACACTAGCTCATTCACTCTTGGCATAAAGGTAGTGATATTTTCATCATCTCTCATCTTCAATCTTTCAAATTTCCCTTTTAGACTTTGCAACCTTGCAATCTTGACAAACTCATCTCCTTCATACAGAAGGTCCAGTTTAGTCCAGATCTCATATGCAGTTGGCAGGTCAATAACATTTGAGAGATCTGAGTCATTCAATGTGCTTAGAAGAGCTTCCTTGGTCCGCAGATTGTTTTCAGCATCTGTGATTTCATTCAGAGTTGTCAGACCACCCTGTGGAGGAACATATGGTTTTGAGACCATGGTCAAGTATGCTTTTCCCATACACTCCAAATGACATTTCATGCAACCTTTCCAGAGAGTGAAGTTGGTTCCATCAAACTTCAGTCTATCCTTTTTGTATGACGACATCCTGGATCTCCTCAAGTGGTTAAGCTCCTTTCAAAGGAACTTGGCTCTGATACCAATTGTTAGATCTAGGGCACACAACTAAGAGGGGGGGTGAATCAGTTGTACAGAAACTTGCTTCTACTTCAAACACTTGATTCTTCTTTGTTAGTTAATAGCATATCAATTAACCATCCATGAAAGCATAATGCATAAACACAGGAGCAAATAAACATCAACACATTGGACACCAAGATTTTGACGTGGAAAACCCAATTAAGGGAAAAACCACGGGGTGATTAATCCAAGGATTATTCTCTATTAGAAGAATAAGAAAAATGAATGGCACATGCCAATTAGGGCTTACTGCCCGAGCACACTGCTCACAAAGAGGCACACTGCCTACAAGAGACACACTGTCTACAAAGTGAAAAGAATCACAAAATTGAACTGGAGATTGACATCTTTACCATGTCTGGATCAGTTCCATTTAAGCCCGAGATACTTCTGCTCTGCCCTTCACTCTTTCGCTATACCACACTCATCCGCTGCTCAACACACTTTGAAATGAACTCACAAACCTTTATTTATACAAGACATTGACTTAGGAACAATCATCTAAGTCGGCAATCAACCATAAGGACATTCACAAGATGATTAATACATCCGGTCGGCCACCACAAGAACATTCGCAAGATGAACAACTCATCCGGTCGGCTAGTCTGAGCAAGAACTTCATCCGGAAGAATATCTTCAATTCCGGGCTCTACCACCAATGCGGACCAACAACATAACCTCAACATGATCCAAGAACCTTCACAAGCTTGCCTGATTAACTAGGTACATCCGCACTTCCTCTACTCACTGGAATCTCTTCTCCTCTTCATCCGGAACTTCAAGAACACAGTCTGTCGCCACTGTCATACTGAAGAAGGTGCTTCCGGACCTCCAAACTTTGTACAAACCAAGATGACACATCACAAGGATATCCCAAACACTCCTTCCAATCTGCAGAGTCTGACAATGCTCCTCTGGATCTCACCGGACCTTTTTGTAACACTCTGTCACTCCGGAACAACTCCCGGAACTGGTTCTACTTGACCGATCACAACTTTTTCATATCTTCATGCAGACCTCTGAAATCTTAACTAAATCATCTCAAGACTCATATCTACAAACCCTTTAATCCACATCCTCTGATTCTCAACCTATTGAGTACATTTGCCTTCTTCTTATCACTGTTCTTCACTGTTCCTGATTGAGACTACTTTTCTTAATATCCTCAACACACAGCTCATCCAAACCTTCTTACCAATGCAATATGAGTATGTTGACATCAATGACAACACTGGTTAACCTCATACTTGCAACAGCCCCTACACCAGGGTCTTATCCTTAGGTTGTACCATTCCACCTTGTTCTTTTCCCTGTGAAACCCATCTCTGCCTGTCTAGTTCTGATGAAGGGAGTAAATCATGAAACACACAATAACAAAAATTGCACACAGAAAATAGAATGATATTTTATTAATATGGGCAAAACATTACATTACAGAAGCTCAAATACAATCAGAGGATGAATCCCCTACAAGCTACAACACATTACAGCTCCCTCTCTCAAGACTCTGGAATCTTCAGCCTTCTGTAACCCCCAAATCAACTAGGGTTTTTATTTTCCTACCTTTCCTTGACTCTACACCTTCCCCCTTAACTCTACTACCCAAGGGTTCCCAAAAAAATGGTCGTATATAGCCTTTTTTGGCAGCCACCAGCTTAATTTCAAAATTTGCATCTCCCCCCCAAAAACAGGTCAACTTTGCGGGGCCATAACTTTCGATTTGACCGTTGGATTTTCAATTATAATACCTTTTTAGAAATCTCTCAAAAAGAGGGTTCTGCACAAACACTATCTAAAGGTAGACTGCTTGGGTTTCTCACCAAATTTTGGGCCCATCCGGAGCCTCTAAGTGCCTCAAATTTGACATTGAATATTTCAATAGGATTTTTGGAATTTGAAATTTTAATATCTCACAAATGACAAATGATATTGAAGTGATTTCTTCACCATTAGCTTCAATTCACCATTTTGGAGGTCTGTGTAAGATTTTGTATCCACCCGTGCACAAATGCAAACTTACTAAAAATAGTAACTTTGCCAAATTTAGCCCTATTGAAAAGAAACAACATTTTTTTTTTGGTTGATGCAAGATTGCTCTTACACCCTAGATGCTCCTACATCAAGTTCAAAAAACCTTGGCTAGCCATCCTATTGAGAAGGGTAAAAATCCTCTTGTTTTTTAATCCTTGTGGGTCTACTCCCCCCCCACCTTGAATACCCAGGATGTTATTGTGAAAGAAATGGATAGTTGTCAAAAGGGGGTGAGCTCTAAGATTCAATCCCCAGTTCCCTCGAAGAAAGACCCCAAGTAGATGAAAAATCCCAAGATTTTAATCTCTACAGCCAAAGAAAATCCCTAAGGAGGAAGCCACTATTGGTTTGTATGTCCTTGAACACAATTGTGTCACCAAACAAGCCTCTAGTAAAGTGACTAAGAAGAGGAAAATGGAGGACTCTATGAAGAATCTTGATACTAATGTTTTCAGTAAGAATTGGGGGCATGATTATATGGGTGTACAGGTCCAAGAAGGCACCAACCAGTATGTTGGGGAGGCTATGTTGGAAACAATGCAGATAACTGAGAGGGGGGGTGAATCAGTTATCTTAAATTTCTTAACTTTCTTTTCTTCTTTAACAATAGTGCAGTATCAAAACATATAAGCATAAAAGAACATGAGAGTACAAATGAAATCAACACACATAACACAAGGATTTTTACGTGGAAAACCCTGTTAAGGGAAAAACCACGGGGTGACTAACCCAAGATTGTATTCTCTGTTAAAAGAATAGAAGTACAAAATGGCACTTGCCAATTAGGGCTCACTGCCCGAGCACACTGCCCATAAGAGGCTCACTGCCTACAAGAGACTCACTGTCTACAAGGAATATAGAAAGTAACCAGATATTTGAACTGATCAGGGGCATCCACATATGCTGAGGTTTAGTTCTGATTAGTCTCAATATACTGATCTGCTGCACTTGATTCTTCCTCTGCTTAGTGTTGCTGTTCTGTCACATACTGGATTTGTATAGATGCTTCCACACTACTCTCTGCTTTTCTTCGCACACTTTGTCACACCACACACACCTTCACATCAAAATCCATCTGGTATATATATCCGCACCAAGGATTTCAACATCTTTCTAGTCGGCATCTAGAATACTCAAGATTTTCTCAAACTCTGGTCGGTTGGCTGAATCCATGCTTACTATGTGATGCGTATCAAGGACATAGATATAGAAGTCATCAATCATGTCGGCCAATCAATAATGATCCCTCAAGAAGCTTGATCACCATCAATTTCTTATTTGGATTAGAATCTGATGCTCTGCCAGTCAGTTCTTCCTTAGTCTGCTCTGCCTGTCAGAAACCCAACACTTAGATGCTCATATCTTTTCACTCTTTCATCATCAGAGGCTCAATCTATAGAATGTAGCAGTAATGGTACTTTTCTTGACTTCCCCAAGTCTGTACTTTGCTGAGATACATTCTCTGAGAGATCCAGACCTATCTGTTGGACCTTGCTGCATGCTCTGTTCTTGCTCACCAGACCAAAATACTCTTCAATCTGACTTCCGATATAGAAATACCATGTGCTGCGGATGAGTGGGATGGACTTTGTTGCCATCAATGACAACAATCAAGAAGCCACACAGTGTCTCTTGCCAACAATCTCCCCCTTTGGCATTGATGGCAACACTTAGTGAAAAATGACTAAGTGTCATAGCACACTCCCCCTTGGCTGATGCTCTGTCTTATGTACACTTTTACCAGAGCTCCCTCTTAGCTGGATTCCACATTTTTGACTACTCCTCACTCCCCCTTTGACATCAATGGCAAAGGGTGAAATTCGCACACCAAAACTTTCAAAAATCAATATATATATTAAGAGACATCAGATTTCCACAGTCCACGATGATTGTAATTACATATTTCAGGAATTAACTGTGTGTGAGTTTTTTACCTCGACATTTCGGATCATACTCTATAATCCATCAGATTACACACACATATATTTATATATTCTATTGTAAGTATTTATTTGATATCGGGGTTTTTATTTGTTTCTCCTACATAGATATGTATATATACTCTTTCACACATATATTCTTATCTATTTGCCTTGTTTTGTTATATATATACTAAACTTCATGCTTTCTCGCATTATTTTAATTGTTCCCTCTAGTCTTTTTCTCCATGTAATTATTAGATATAAACAAACTATATATATATGGCATATTATTATACATCTTCTCTTTTATTTTATAGGTTTATTCATTTCTTTTTTGGTTTTAAATGTGGTGTGTTTTTATCTTAATGGGCTTTGTTGTTTGTTCTCTTTATTTTTGATAGTTCCATGGGTTTCTGTGCACCTCCATCTTATTTAGAGTCTCAGTCTACAAATTACCTTTCTACTTCTCTTCTCTTGCTATTTCTCCTAATGATGGATCATAGAGTATGATTCGAAACGTCGAGGTAAAAAACTCACACACAGTTAATTCTTGAAATATGTAATTACAATATATATATTGTTGCATAAGTATATATATACATGTTGTACTTACATATACTTCAGTATATCCGCAAAGGTGGTCTTCAATTGGACAAATTCTGTTGCCTAATTCTGCTTCATCTTGTCCAAAATTGAGATATGACCACTTAACAAAAATGCAAAAGCTTCTACCCTCTTTAAGTCTACCGGATCACTGGTCCGAGCTGTAGTTTGAGCATCAGTTAAGGCTTCATGCATTGCCTCTAACTTAGGGATAATTATCCCTCTAAGTTCACTCATTCTGCTTATTCTTTTCTTCTTCTCCTTCTCAAGCCTCTTTATTTCATTAATAGTAGCAATAGTCTGACACTTTTGATTTATTATGGATGAGGTGAGAGGATCAAAATTTTGAGATAAACTTGACAGTTTACTCTCTTGTTCTTCCACCTTTTTGGCAATGTCTACTGTTACTGTGGACCAAGATAGACAAAATTTGTATAGATCTCCACCATCTTTAAGAGCATTTTCTAGGCTCTTTATCCCAATATCCAAATTTCTCCTATCATTTGCTATAAGTCCCTGTACTTTGGAGAATCTCTTTCCCAAAAACTCTTTCTGGACTTTCTCTTCTGCTAATTTCTCCAAAGAACCAAAATGTGTGCTAATAGAATTAACAAGAGATTTCAAATTACCGGATGAAGAGGCCGAAGGATCCTTCTAGAAGGATGGCATGATCTTCTCCAACACACCAGATGCAATCTCTATCAGCTCACAGTCTTCCATGTGAGACTTCAGAAGCTTTTCTTTTGCTTTGGCTTGAGCAAAAGATGCTACCTTCATTGTCTAGACTGGAGAGAGAGAGTCAAAATTGAGTGGTCCTTGGAATAGCTCTAGTTCATCTAATTCCATCATTTCTTTGGTCAGGAAGTCTTTAACTACTTCTGCAGTGTCTCTTGCTGGAGACAGAGTCTTCTTTCCTTTTGTAGCCTCAAAACTGTCATCTGGGGTCTTCTCTGTTTGATCTTCTTCTCTTCCCTTTTTCTCCTCTTCTTGACTTGCTTTCTCCTCTTTTCTTACTTCTCCTTCAGTTTCGAAGTCTGCTGGGGGATCCAGAAGAGAGATGTTTACTTCTTCATGGACTACCTCTTCCAGAACAGAGGAATCCAAGTCCTTAGCCTTTTCCTCACCTATCTCCTTTGACTCTTCTGCAATTTTTTCAGTAGAATCTTCCTTTGATGCACTTAATCCTTCTACATCCATGGCAGAAGGTTCATCACTTATGTCCTCTATAATAGGAAGATTGAATCTTTTATATGCATTCCAGAGGATGTCTTTAGTCTCTTTTGCCACCTGATCAGTCTCTCTGAGCATAAGCTTGTTCATTCTGGCTTTGCTCCGAAACTCATCCTTGCAATCCTTGAAGATCATGTTCATTAGTTTTGGAGTGATGGAAGGGTAGAGCTGAATAGCTATCTATTCCTAGATCTCTAAGTCCTTTGCCTTAGCATTCTCCTTTCTCATTTCAAGTTCCTTCTCTAAACTTTTGGGAATTAGAGAGATGATTTGAATGAATGCTTTATTATAAATGTTAAGATACTTGACTGTAGCGTCTTCCAAGATTTTCTTGTCAGTATCACTAAACTCATCATAAAATTATGTTAATGGTTGCAGATTTCCATCCGCTGTGACTGCCTTGATAACATTATCAACAGAAGGAGTGGACCTTTCAACAAATTCTTATGCCTCTTCTTCTTCATTTGCACCGGCAGAGGATCCACCTAATATTTTCTTCTTCTTCTTCATTTTCTTAACCTCCTCATCTATCTCTGTCTCTTCATCATCCTTGTGACTTATGTAGGATCTTGTAGCCTTGGTTTTTGTTCTCTTTTCTCTTTTTCCAAATATCTTTGCTTTCGGCTTTGAGGCTTTTTGGCTCTTTGAGGTGGCAGGTGCAAAGATCTTTGAGGATCTAGTCTAGAAGGGGGCTTGCACTGGAACACTTTCTTTTTCTTCTTCTCGTCTTTCTTTCTCTGCTCTTTCTACCTTCTCTCTGTTGGCATCAACTGCCTCATTTGATATGCCATATTTCTTGGCAATTTCCTCCACTTCCCTTCTCACTTTCCTTTTCATCTCTGGCTGTCTCAATTCAACATGTATTTTTACACTTAATTCTTGAAAGGTTCCAAACCTTTCTGCCTCAGGGTCCTTTGGTTGACTTAGCAGGTGTTGAACATGTAGCTCCAGAATTTTCTCATCCACCTCATAGCCCATTGGCATGATCTAGACTATTCTGGGCTCTACTACCTCCATTAGGAATTGATCAGTATCTACCATAAAGCACACTGTATCTTTATATTTTTCAACTAATGTCTGAGGAATTCTTTCTCTGGCTTGCATCATACCTTGGAAATTCTTGAAATATCCCTAGAGAGCTGTACTTTGAGCCTTGGCATCACCAAGCCCATACATATAGTCTCTGATTTGTATGGCCATAGGTCTGTCATTTTGCCATACCCAACCACTGGATCCAAGTAGCTCATTCATATAGTAAAAGAATAGACATAGTATCAAGCCACCGTACTTAAATGAATTCTTCTTATCCTTCTTTATTTTCTGTAAATTCTCTAACAGTTGGTTCCGGAGAATCTCACAAAGATCATAGTCAACATTTTTCCTTAGCATTTCATATGTAGTATATATAGCAGTTCTAGATACTGAATTCTCCCTGTTGGAGTGATAGATTTTGTATCAGAGGAAAATTTGATATCTTGATTTATGATGTATTCTATTGTCATTGCCCTCTTGTCAAATTTTGATCCGGTAGCCTCACTTACAGTTTGGTTTTTGACTAATTTGAGAGCAGGCAACCCACCAGATGAGTGCAATTTGGTTATCGCCCTAATGGCATCTTTTGTGATCTTAAATGGCCTCATCAACCACATGAAGTTGTCATACATTCTGCTCAGAACATACCAGACCCGTTCATCTTCTACAAAATAGGGGAAATGGATGCAATGTCCAAAATGCTTATCCCAGATGGCCTTGTATTGGGGTTTAATTTCAAATGTTTCATCTATTAATTCCTTGTGATAGATATCCATCAGCTTGGATTCCCCAAATTCCTTAATGTTGGTGTGAATGTATACGCTAACATCTTCTACATGCAGAACCCCATGGGAATGCTAGAGAATGCGCCTAGGGGATCAACTTCTAGGGATTTGTAAGGATGTTTCTTGAACTTAGGGCGTGGCCTATCAGTGATCTTAACAACATTTGGAGTAGCCATTTTTCAAAAGTTTCAGAGAGAGATATTCAAGAGTGGAAATATCTTTTTACACTTCTAGGGTTCATGATAAGAGCGAAAAGATTGTTGGTTGAATCAAATTATGCGGTTGATCCTTGAGAGGGTTGAAGCAATCTTGTTGCAGAGATCTTTCTTTCTTCTTCTCGAATGCAAATGTGCAAATGATGAACAAAAGAACCCTTTTATTTCTGCGTAAACCTTAATTCCATATTGCAATAAATGCACAACTTAAGTCATTCTGGTTGCCTTGTTCTCCTTGTTCTGGGAGATATCTTTTCAGATCACTGAGATGCACTTAGAGTTATTCTCGGTGATTATTGACAATCTATCTTCCTTTCTCCAATCATTCCATTTATCCGTAAGTTAAGATATTTCAATTTTTGAATCATATCGGATCTAACTGTGAAAATCCTGCTTTTACCGGATGACTGTTAGATTAGATCAATCTTGAATGATTAACCTCTTCAAAACTCCTTGCAGATCTTTTATATTTTTATCAAGGGTTATTTAGATATCTCTTTGAGAACTCTTCAATCCGCAACACTCCATGTGCCAATTTTAGGCACCAATTGACTGGCTGGGGGAAATTGTTTTCTTTTGTGACTCCCCCTAAGCTAGAGCTCATCTATTTAGTCTCTAGAAGGAATATCAGTACCAGATTTTGGTACGGATCCATCCCCAACATTTTATGTACTTCTCTTCACCCAAATCTTGTTCATTTCCCTTTGAATTTCATCCACATTCACTTTTCCTTTTCCTTTGTCTTGATTTTGATTATGATGCATTGGACCCTTTTTGTCCTGATTCTTACTTCTGCAAAATTTGGCAATATGACCGGATCTATTACAATTGTAGCAAACAACATTTCTTTGCATATTTGATTGATATCCTTTTGATCTGCATTGATTAGCCATATGTCCCATTCTATTGCATGCAAAGCATCTACCATTGAATGAATTATTTATTTGCACATTTCTACATTCATGAGATTTGTGACCATACCTTTTGCAGTTAAAACATTGTCCAGAGAAGGATAAATTAGTCTGATTTATCCTTGTTCTGCACTGATTTGCTTTATGACCGAAGTTATTGCAATTGTAGCAGTATCCATTGAAGGATGGATATCTTTGAGCATTTGGTTGCCTTACCAGAGGTCTTCTAGGTCTGTTCCTTGGATTTCCTGATCTAGAGTTCTTCTGACCGAATCTGGAGATTTCACCTTTCTCATAGCCCAAGCCATGCTTGTCATCTACCCTATTTTGTCTTTCAAGAAGAACTTCAAGTTGAGCAGAGCTTATCTTGAATTTTTCTTTGTATTCATTTGCTGTTTGAAGATCCCTTTTAAGAGTGTCTATCTGATTCTCAAGTTGTTCTTCATTATCTCTATCTTCTTCAAGATCATATTCCAGATGCCTAATTATTCTGTCCATTTTGTGGAGTCCTCTGACTTCTCCTTGAGAGATTGTTTTAGATTATCTTCAATTTTTCTTTTCTCTTCAATTTCTTGGGTGAATTTCATAACCCCTGATTCCATTTCATGTCTTATCATAATGACCTCTTTTGATAGTTTCTCACATAACTTATTTTTCTCATTCAAATCTTCATTAGTATCATTGACTTCACTTTGACTTGCTAATTGTTGAAGTAGTTCCTTTGTTTTCTTCACTGAGATACTTAGTTTTTCTTTGAGTTCATTTATGAAATCATCAGCTTGTTTGAGTCTTTCCCTTAGGTCATTTAATTCAAAGTGAGATTGCTCAAGATCATCTAGGGCAGATTGAAGTTGTTCCCTCATACCATACATATCCATTGAGATTCCCAGATCTTCCTCAAGTTGTTAGGCTCTGTTTAGAGGAACTTAGCTCTAATACCAATTGTTGGAAACAATGCAGATAATTGAGAGGGGGGTGAATCAGTTATCTTAAATTTCTTAACTTTCTTTTCTTCTTTAACAATAGTGTGTTGCAAGTATGAGGATAACTAGTGTTGTCATTGATGTCAACATACTCATATTACATTAATGAGAAGGATTGGATGAGCTGTGTGCTGAGGTTATTGAGGAAATTAGTCTCAATTAGGAATAGTGAAGAACAGTGATGACAAGAAGGCAAAAGTCCTCAATAGGTTGAGGATCAGAGGATGCAGTTTAAAGGGTTTGTAGATATGAGTCTTGAGACGTTCCAGTCAAGATTTCAGAGGTCCGCATGAAGATCTAAAGAAGTTATGATCGCTCAAGTAGAACCGGTTCTGATAGGTGTTCAGTGGTGACAAAGTGTCACAGATTGGTCCGGTGAGCTCCGGAATTGCATTATCTCATTCTGCGGATTGGAGAGAGTGTTGAAGAAGTTCATGTGAAGTGACAAATAGATTTGTTCATGGTTTGGAGGTCTGGAAGCACCTTTTTCATTATGACAGTGATGACAGACTGCGTTCTTGAAGTTTCGAATGAAGAACAGAAGAATTCCAGTAAGCTGATAAAGTGCGGATGTTCTTGATGACTCAGAAAAGGTTTTGGTGATCTTTGGATCATGTACAATTCTTATTGGTGGTCCGCATTGAAGTTAGAGTTTGCATTTGAAGAATAACCACAGTATTGGTGTTCTTCTTGAGACTGGCCGACCGGATGTATTACACGTCTTGCGAATGATCTTGTAGGTGTTTACCGACTTAGATGATTGTTCCTAAGTTGATGCCTTGTATAAATAAGGGATTGTGAATTTATTTTGAAGAGTGTCTTGGTGTGGATAAGTGTGGGATAGCAAAGAAAAGTGCAAAAGGCAAAGCAAGAGTTTTTGGGCTTAAATAGAACTGATCCAGGCATGGTAAAGATGTCAATCTCCAGTTCAAGTTTGTAATACTTGTTACTTTGTAGACAGTGTGTCTCTTGTAGGCAGTGTGCCTCTTGTGAGCAGTGTGCTCGGGTAGTGAGCCCTAATTGGTATGTGCCATCTATTTTTCTTATTCTTCTAACAGAGAATAATCCTTGGGTTAATCACCCTGTGGTTTTTCCCTTGACCAGGTTTTCCACGTCAAAATCTTGGTGTCTCATGTGTTGATGTGTATCTGCTCTAGTGTTTATGCTTATTGCTTTCATGAGTGATTAATTGATATGCTATTAAATAACAAGAGGATTTAAGTGTTTGAATTAGAAGCAAGTTTTGTACAACTAATTCACCCCCCCTTTCAGTTGTGTGCCCTAGATCTAACATAGTGCAGTATCAAAACATATAAGCATAAATGAACATGAGAGTAGAAATGAAATCAACACACATAACACAAGGATTTTTACATGGAAAACCCTGTTAAGGGAAAAACCACAGGGTGACTAACCCAAGATTGTATTCTCTGTTAAAAGAATAGAAGTACAAAATGGCACTTGCCAATTAGGGCTCACTGCCCGAGCACACTACTCACAAGAGGCTCACTGCCTACAAGAGACTCACTGTCTACAAGGTATATAGAAAGTAACTAGGTATTTGAACTAATCAGGGGCATCCACACATGCTAAGGTTCAGTTCCGGTTAGGCTCAATATACTAATTTGCTGCACTTCATTCTTCCTCTGCTGTTCTGTCACATACCGGATTTGTATAGCTACTTCCACACTGCTCTCTGCTTTTCTTCGCACACTTTATCACACTACACACACCTTCACATCAAAATCCATCTGGTATATATATCCGCACCAAGGATTTCAACATCTTTCTAGTCGGCATCCAGAATACTCAAGATTTTCCCAAACTCTAGCCTGTCAGCTGAATCCATGCTTACTATGTGATGCGTATCAAGGACATAGATATAGAAGTCATCAATCATGTCATCCAATCAAGAATGATACCTCAAGAAGCTTGATCACCATCAATTTCTTATCCGGATTAGAATTTGATGCTTTGCTAATCAGTTCTTCCTTAGTCTGCTCTGCCTGTCAGAAACCCAACACTTAGATGCTCATATCTTTTCACCCTTTCATCACCAGAGGCTCAATCTTTGGAATGTAGCAGTAATGGTACTCTTCTTGACTTCCCCAAGTTTGCACTTTGCTGAGATACATTCTCTAAGAGATCCGGACTTGTCTTTCAGACCTTGCTGTATGCTCTGTTCTTGCTCACCAGACCAAAATACTCTTCAATCTGACTTTCGGTATAGACATACCATGTGCTGCGGATGAATGGGATGGACTTTGTTGCCATCAATGACAACAATCAAGAAGCCACACAGTGTCTCTTGCCAACAGGCTATGTTTAAGCCTTCCCTGATAAAAAGGAAGAAGGTTGTGCATAATGATACCCTTGATAAGCAAGAGTGCATTGGTACCGTTTTGAGAAGATTGATGAGACTGGCTGGGCCCCTCCCGTGGACATGAAGGATATTGAAATCTCTAGTGATTCTATGGAGATTCAACATGATAAAGTTACTAAGAGTGGAAAGAGGAAGGTAAGAGTCTTGAGGATACCCACCCCCTGAAATTTGATGGCACTAGTTTATTTGAAGATATGAACGAGTCATATGATTTGGTTGATTCCTCCCAGGATGCTAGAATGAAAGAAGACAACTAGAAAAATTGTGTTCTTTGCACCCAAACTACTAAACAGATGGAAAGAATGAAAGGTAGGATTGATGAGATAGAGAAAAACTTGAATACCTTGTCTACCTATTTAGAACTAAGATTATGCATAGGTCTACCACCACCCTATTCTAGCTGTAGGAGAAGGAGAAGAAAAGATAGGGGAGTGCGAGCACCAATAGAGATTAGTATGAGGATATGTATAAGTTCCTCACTGAGGAATTGGGAAAGCTTTCCCCTTAGTGTTCTGTGCGTCTTTCAATTTTTGGCTCGTGTGTGTTATGTTGTTTTTGATTATCTATTTTTGTGCTATTGATATGTTGTTTCTAGCTTTAAAGGGCCTATTTTGACTTGCCTTTGGGCAACCTTTGTAAAGGGTCAAGACCCTAGTTTCCCACTTCCTCTAATAAAAAATAATGAAATACCATAGATAAGCATAACCATAGATCCAGTCAACATGAATCTGAAACATACACGAATTACCATCCAATAGGATCAAGAGGTTATCCAGGAGCTCCAGGCCATCAAACAGGCCAAATCCACAACCAATTCCATGTACTTGTAGGAAACCATCATGTTGTGCCAAAGCTCCAAGAGTACAAGGAACCTCCATGACACCATGATCACCACCAATGTACTTGCACAAACCATGTCATGCCAAAGCTCCAAGCATCCAAAGAACCTCTATGATACTATGATCACCACCATCATTGGATTTGTACTCAACTCTCACTTAATCAAGACTCCTAGTCTCACACGTGTATCAATCATTTCCTCAAACTAGAAGACTGCATACCTATCTTCATCAAAGATCTATATCAAGAAGCACCACATTTGATAACCTACTATACCATCATATTGGTCTCATAAAAAACATGCACTCCCACAAGTTTTTGCCAACAAATCCATCTGGATGCTCACATAATCACACCTCAAATCTCAATATCATAAAAGTGCTCAAACAAGTACAACCCTCTCTTTAAGAATCAAACTTGAAAATCCACATGATCCATTATATAGTACACTACAAATTCTCTTCATCAGCTATTCAATATCCACAATTTGATTTTGTATGCTCAAGATATCAACTATTAACCATTCCGAAGCAATGCTGGATTTAGAAACCAAAGTCTAAAACCAATAGAAAAATCTAATGACTAAACTTATACTACTATTTAGTGCTCAAAGGGAGATTTTGATGCCTATAAGAAGTAAAAAATCTAATACCATGGGTGAAAGTTATGCTCCTCTGAAAAAAAATAGCTTTATTAAGCCTAAAAAATCATAGCTAGTGGAAGTTTGGTAGCATCACTGATTGCTGGCTAGAGGTAACAGTTCTATAGTTGCTCTTCTAGTGGTGGTGGCTAGGCAGAGTGGGGTCGTGGTGGCTCCTAAGCTATCAAGAAATATAAATGGTGGGACGTGGTGGCCTATTGGTGGCTACACCCCAGTGCCACCACTGAGGGTTTAGCCCCCATGATTGGCTATGCCTAGGCACTAGACCACCTAAAGGACGAAGGGATCTAGCTCTTAATACCCTACTAAACAATTTTTTTAATTTAATTTAAAACCTATCGCTGACAATGTCACCCCAATGGTACCTTTTTTAAAAAATAATTCTACAAACCATACCTACCATTGTTGAAATAGACCTACATCGAAGAACATTTTCTAGACTCTAATGCATATGGTATGAATGTACAAATTCTATATGATTGTATGGAATATTCCCAGCGAAGACTCCTTTGAGGCATGAAATTGGCTAAATTTTTTTTGTCTCCTAACATAGTCAAGTTTTATATGGATCCATAAGTTTTTAGGCCTTTTGGACTCAATAAGGATGTTTGTTTTTCTCTAAGAGGTCTCTAGAAAAATCTCACCCCCAAAATCCCCATTGAAAGTGATGTAGGAGCATCCCAGGTTGCAGAGCAATCTTGAATCAACCAAAAATATTTGCATTCTTTCTTTTCTTTCATTTTTAGTTCAGTTTAGTCAGTTGCAGTTTCAGCCTTTTGTACCACATTTTGCCGCATCCTTATATCAAAGCTTGTGGAGTAAGACTTAGCATCTACATATCATCATCTACATCATATCAAGATTTCAAGTGATTTGGATTTGTTTCCTGAAAGTTATCACTATCAGAAGATCATCAACTTTTTCATAGCAGAGCATTCAGACAGTCAGTTGAAGGAGAAGGTTTGCAGAGCACTTCCGTGACTTGCAGGGCCTAATGAAACATCATACATGGCACATAAGGACCTGATAGACCTTCCTTGAGGTCTGTACCAAGTTTCATTCATTTATGGAGCAATACCATATGTTTTAGGTCGACCTACATGTTTCTACACGTTACATCTTTCATTGGAGTTTGTAACCTCTTATGGCTGACACAGAGGATTCTATGAGCTTGAAGATGATATATATAGATATCTTAGATTCATTAGGAGGACAGTTCTTCAATTAGTAGTTAAGTTATGTAGTTTTAGAAGATAGTTTCTTTTCGAGAAGCACTTCAATGCCATAGCTTTCAATTTAGTTGTAACCCAGAAAGCAGGCCTGTGAGCCCTTGATTGTAGCCCACATGTTGCCAGCATATGAGCATTGTAATTCTTTGATATATTGAGTATATGAATCTTCCATTGCATTCTATAATTAAGTTATTTCTGTTGTGTTTACTCTAGCTGCATGGTTTGGATAGTTCATTTTGTGAACCCTCCGACCATGACTACACCAAGTATCATAGTGAAGTTTTGAATCCTTTAGGAAGTGAAGGCATTCTATAAGATCTTGTGGTGAATAGAGTGCCAACCTCAAGTAGTCTACTTGTGTTTGTCAACAGAGCGGTGATTGTGAGGCAGTTGCAGCCCTGTAGTCAGATCGTCGAATTGAGGCAGTTGCACCAGATCCTACGAAGATATGCCGCCAAGGAGGATGCCTTCTATGACCAATGTCGTTGGAAGAATGGAAGAAATGTAGAGATGACGAGGGCAATGAAAGTTTGATTGGATGTTGTAGAAGAAGATAGCAGAAGAGGACTAAACCCTAGATATGAAGATGAAAGTGATGATGATGAATTTCAAGCTGCTGACCAAAATGAAGAAGCCCTAGAAGAAGAAGAATTGGATTAGGTAAAGGTGTTAAAATCTATTTCTAAGATTGGAAAGAGACCTAGAGTGGAAGTACCAAACTATACTGGAAATTTCAATCCCGAGGAATTGATTGATTGGATAAATGACTTGGAGGAGTACTTTGAATATGAGGAAATTGAAGATCTGGAGAGAGTGAGATTTGCAAAAACCAAGTTGAAAGGACATGCTGCTATTTGGTGGAAAGAAATTCAATTGGATAGGAATAGGAGAGGAAAAGAAAATATCATAAAATGGGATAGGATGGTGACAAAGTTGAAGAATCAATTCATACTTGTTGACTATGAGTTGGAATTGTTGAAGAGATTGCAAATCCTAAGGCAAAAGGAGAAATCTGTGGAGTATACTGAGGAATTTCATAAGATGATCATAAGGAATGGACATAGTGAAGCAAGCAAGGAGAAAGTGGCAAGATACATAAATAGATTGAGGATGAATATTCAAGAAGAACTAAGTTTGGTGAGAATGACAACAATAGAAGAAGCATACCCATTTGCATTGAAAACTGAAGATAGGTTGCATAAGAGGCATGAGCAAAGACAGAGAGGTAGAGGAGGTAAATTTCAAAGAGGTAGAACATATTCTGGAGGAGAATGACCTTATGCAGAGTAGGACAAGGAAAGTAGTCTATACAAGAAGGAAGGCAGAGATAATAATTCATACTGGAGGAATGATAGAAATTTCTACCGCAATAATAGAGGGAATCATAATTCTTACCACAATGAAGGATACAGGAGAGATGAAAGAGGGTTTGAAAAGAGATCATTCAAAGGAATTTGTTTTAAGTGTGGAGGTGAAGGACATATAGCATTTGAATGTCATCAGGGAAGCACAAGCAAGAGAACAGAGAACAGTGCAAGAGCAGCTTATGCGGAGGAAGAACCTATTGGATCACCTAGTTCAGTGGTAAAACCAAAGAAAGGAGAATCATTAGTCATGAGGAGAGAACTATTTCAAGTAGAGACAACTGAGGAACCACCAAAAAGGAAACATTTGTTCTGGACCAGATGTAAATCAAGAGGTAAATGTTGTAAAGTGATCATTGATAGTGGTAGTACTGATAATTTGGTTTCAGAGGAGATGGTGACTAAGTTGAACCTGGAGAGATTGAAACACCCTATTGGTTCCCAATTCTACAGATTGCTAAACCCTAAAAGTATGCTAGGCTTTATGATTAGGTTCAACATCTGATTTGGCCAACTACTGGAATCAACCAAGATGGTTGGAATTCCCTATGCTTCAGGTTCTGCTTTGCCTAGGTGGGTGTACCTCCTTTTCACCACTAAATGCGAACTCCTCAAAACTAATTAGTGATGATTAAGTAGATTATGAATTTCATGCAATTTTGTCAATTAAATCATTCTTTTCAACCAAATTCAAATTGGCATGAAATTTGAAAATAGATTTATTCAACTACTCTGACTACTACTTCTACAACAAAAAATCAAAATTATATTGAAAATATTATATACATAATAGATTTCAGAAATGGAATGATCGGTGCCTTCCCTCCACTATGTAACAGAGTCCAAATATAAATAGATATATGACATCCCTCTGGCTACAATTCAAGTTGTTTGGCACAATAATGTTTATAACTGGCATAAACATGCAAAAATATCAATTATCTGGTTCTTCTTACTTTATCCAATAAAATTTTCTAGGTTACTGTGACTTATTTAGAGGAATTTAGTTCTTTCTTGAAGAAACCCAATAAACAAACCACACAAAATAGGAATATGTTTTGATAAATTAGACATATACTTGATATACTAATCTAAATAACAAAGAAAACCAAATTGGAGACAACCATATAAAATTTTACCAATAAACTCAAAAAACAAATGACACCAGAATTCAAGCACCACATTAATGCAGCTTCTCCATTACTTTGTTTCAGAAGGACGAGCCTTTACAATCTATTGCCTTTTCAAAATCCAATTCCCTAGAGAGCTTTTCCATCGGTCTTGGTTTCTTTCTTATAGGCATGAAGGAAGCAATATGATTCAAACCATTCACATTCCAAAAATGAGTGTTCAAAATCCCACCCTTTCATATTACATTTTACAATATTTTCTCTTTGGCTAGTCTAAATAAGACTGCGCAAAATTAAATACATTAGATGAAATAAAGCATAGAAATTAGAAAGAGAACAAAGGGGACGTCCAAGGCTCGTTGATGGTGACTTGATGACCAATGACTCTAGCATGATGTTCAATTGCTCCGTTGCAAGATCTTTGACTTGATCAATCCTCTGGAGAAGATAAATATTCTTTTTCCCATTAGTACATCATGTAGTCACCTGGCCACTTGTGTTCTTGAATCTGAAGCACATATGCTAGATGATCATTCCACCTTTTATTGAGAAGTCCTCTGACATCTATGATGAATTTTGTATATCCTGCATCTAATGCAATTATCTTATCTAGGATCAGATTGAAACCATGAACACTCAACTCTTCATCCTTATGCAAATATCCAACAATATGAGAAACCGTTTGATCACACTCCTCTTTCCATTTCTCAAAACCCTTGAGCTGATTGTCCTCATTGAGAATTCTTGGGATGAATTGATGCTTGAAAGTGCCAAAGGATTCCATCTTTGCTTTTATCTTTCGACTTTCTCCAGATGCATATTGGAATTCATCAATGATCATCTTGACCATTCTTTCGGTTGGTTTCAAGGCAGCAGGAGCACCTGGATTCCTTTGTAGAACTTTACATAATGTGATCAAAGTATGATGGACAGGCTACCATTTCTTGAGAAAAGGATCTAATACAGGAATATAAACATTCATTTGCTCCAGTGCTTGAGACAAAGCATTATAGAAACTATGCACATCTTGAATTTTATCCAATACCAATTTGACTCTATATTCCAGAACCTTCTCAATCACATCAAAAACCTTAGATCTTGTTTCAATCTTTATGGCCTCATCTCTTTCTCCAAATTTTACTTCATGGCATTCAACCGATCAATAGGAACAGTGTTATCACTATTACATCCCATGTGTTTCTAACTATTTACTAATTACCTAGATTGGTTAATTTGCTTGGATAAATGAATGTTTATGAATCTTTGCATTAATGTGTAATGTGAATCTTGAAGTGAATATATTGGAAAATTGAATAATGCATTGTGTTGTATTGTAAGTGATTCTAGATATGAAATGTATGAAGCATATGATTATACTGTGAATGACTAACTACTATTGTGATGATATAAGTTGAATACAAGAAGAGGTTGCTCCTCCGAAAAGGAGGGGAAGTATCACTCAGGAGAAGGACTTGGTCTGGTAAATGTTAGAGAAAGCCTAAACTGACCAAGCACACACCACTATCCTATTTGGTCTAGGTTATGTCGAGTCAGTGAGGGTAAAGATAAGTGGCCTATGGTGTTAGAAATGAAAGCAACACTACTTCAATGGAAATCTGATTCAAATAAATTTCAGCAATCTTTTAAGTGTGCATTAAAAATGGAGATCGTAATCAAAACATAAACCCACAATACAAAAATATACCAGAAGTAGAATGAAGCACATAACACAAGTGTTTAACGTGGAGAAAACCCTTATGGGTAAAAAACTCCACCAAGAAAAGAGGCCAAGTTGTGTTATCTTCACAAAAGGAGATTACAAATACATTCACTTCCTCTGTCCTTCAACCTTCACTCCGACAGAACCTGGGTACCTGTAAACTGTTATATACATCTCATCTACTATGCTATGGTATATATAGAATTTACACAACCTCAAGACATTAAATGACTTCTTACAAGCCCATAACACTTGTCAAGAGTCAACAAAACAACCTTGGGCGTCCATGGCCAAGAATAGGCTCTTACGGGGTCATAAATGTTGTCATACATGTATCCTACACTTGGAAAAATGTGCCCATGCAAGCTTGAATGCCTTGGGGCCAAAAATAGCCACTTACAACATCTTATGATGCATCATATGCTATTATAAGTTTCATAGATTCTTATGACAACTTACAGTTGTCATAGAATCTCTTACACCTTCTTACATCATCTATGATGTGCGTCATACCACTAAAAATAGATTATTCCTCCACATGTGCACCCCACTTTGACCAACTACCATTTACCATAGTAAATGACATCTCGTAACTACCGCCGATAACTCTGGGACTTACCATACAGTAACTCCGTAATTACTGTGGACAGTAAATAATTTTTACCACTACCGGTGAAACTTGTACCTCCCTTATGGGTAATTACAAAAAATAAATAGAATAATACAATAATGGGATTTACAAGGTTAATGGCACCTTATCCCAACATTCTCCCACTTGACATTATACATTGTAAATCAACCCATAGGAAATCAAATGAAAAATAATCAGGCACTAGAAACAAGGCCCATGGCCTCTCTGCACCATACGAACTTCTCTGTGCTCATAAGCTTAGTCAATGAATCTACAACATTCTCCTGATTGTCTATCTTCTTCAGCTTAATTTCTCCATTTGCAACCAACTCTCGAACAAAGTGATACTGAACATCAACATGCTTAGTTTGAGCATGATACATGGGATTTTTGGCCAAACATATAGCACTCTAGCTATCACAACCACTCTAAATGATTCTGCAATCAAAACCAATACTTGTACATAGTCTCCTCAACCAAACCGCCTCCGTAGAGACATGAGTTGCATCCATATACTTTATTTCTGTGGTGGACAAAGGAACTGTGGGCTACCTCTTACTCATCTAACTCACTGCACCTCCAAACAAAGTAAACACATAGCCACTAGTGGACCTTCGACTATCCAAGTCACCTGCCCAATATGCATCAACAAAACCCTGTATGTCTAAAGATTTATCAGCACTATCAGTACCAGAATAAACCAAACAATGGTCAGGAGTACCTGCAAGATATTTAAACACCCTCTTCGCATAGTTTCAATGTTGTCTACCAGGGTTAGACATAAATCTGCTCAAAACTCCCACTGCTTGGGCAATATCTAGTCGAGTGCAAACAATTGCATACATCAAACTCCCTACAACACTAGGATATGGCACATTAGACATATCCTCAAGATCATCCTCAGTCTTTGGACACATATCTAATGAAAGCTTAGGACTAATGGGTAAAGGAACTCTAATTGGGTTACAGTCTTGCAAACTAGACCTCTGCAAAATAGTATTCACATACTTACTTTGTGACAACCTAAGTTTTCTGTTAACTCTATCCCTCTTGATCTCCATTCCAAAAATATACCTTGAACCACCAAGATCCTTCATCTCAAATGCACCTGAAAGTTGGGCTTTAAGCTCACTGATCATACCCTTAGTATTGCTGAAAAACATGTCATCAACATATAAAACAATAACCAATATAGAATCATCAACACAATAAATGTAAACACAGTGATCCTCCTCGCTTCTAACAAAACCCAATTTCAAAAGAAATGCATCCAAATTTTGATACCACATTCTGGGGGACTATTTTAGACCATAAAGAGACCTCTTTAACCTGCAAACTCAATGTTCTTTTCCTTTTACCTCACAACTTGTAGGCTCTTGCATATAAATTTCTTCTTCAAGATCTCCATGCAAGAACACAGTCTTAACATCCATTTTCTCAATCTCCCAATCATAAGATGCAGTAATGGATAAGAGAAATCTAATAGAAGTCAATTTAGCAATAGGAGAGAATATCTCACCAAAATCAACTCTCTCTGTCTGGGAGTAGCCCTTGGTTACCAGTCTAGCCTTGTACTTCTCTAATGACCCGTCTGCTCCAAACTTCTTCTTGAAGACCCACTTACATCCTATGGCCTTTCTTGCTTTGGGCAAATGAACAAGATCCCAAGTGGTACAAGAGTCTAAAGCTATCATCTCCTCATGCATGGATAACTGCCAAGACTCACTATCATTTGCAGAAATAGCTTCCCTATAGGATCTAGGTTCATTGTTAGTACTCAATTAAGCATATACACAACAAAAATCTGGTGGGCTATACCTGTCAACTGGATTTTGTTGTCTTGTGGATCTCCCCAAGGGTGGAGTAAGAGATTCTATTCATTCTTCTGCATGATCATCTGCACCAACTTCTTCTGTAAAAACATATTCATCTTCATCAAAATTACTTGAATCTTCTTCTTCTTCTTCACCCCCTAATCCATCATTCTATTCTTCCAGAGGTGCATCTTGTTGCTCTAAATCAAAGTGCACCTTCTTTACCTTTTCATCTTTTTATTTTGGCTGCTCAGGTTCAGAAATAGCTCTAAGTTCTTTGAAAATAACATCTCTAGAAAAGGTAATCTTGCGGGTTAGTGGATTCCAAAGCTTATAACCTTTCACATTATCACCATATCCAATGAATGTACACTTTTTAGCTTTTGGATCCAACTTAGATCACTTTTCCTTAGGCACATGAACAAAAGCCTTACAACCAAAAACCCTTAAATGTGAAATAGAAGGTTTCTTACCTATCCACACTTCATAAGGTGTCGAATCAAGAGCCTTACAAGGAGATCTATTTAACAAGTAGCAAGTAGTACATAGCCTCTGCTCAAAAGCATTTATCCAACTGTGCATCTCTAAGCATACTCCTGTCCCTTTCCATAATTGTTCATGTTGACCTATTTTTCCTCTGTCCAGAGCCAAATAGTTCACCTTGTATTTTCCTTGAAAATCTTTTAGAAAATGCATGTACAAAGCATAAATTCTTCAATTACTCATGCTTTACCTTGCCAAATTTCCCAAAATCTCACCTGGAGAGTCTTTGCATGAAACCTAGAAAAACCTAGAAATCCTTTAGCTTCAAGTATTTTCTATTGCTGGGATTTCTCAGTTTCATGCTTGTATTTCAATATGCAATTTTAAATGTACATTTGCATATACATTCGCCATTGTATGTTTGGAATATACATTCGCAATATGCAAAGGCCTAAATGCAATCGACAAACATGCAAGGTTGACATACAAGTGTTGATGTACTTTGGTGGGCCAAAAAAGGAGTTAAGTCGGCCTTCAAAAAAGTGAAAAGTGATTGTATGCATCTTTGTATGTACATTGGGTTTGTATGTGCATTTAGGGAATCTGTCACAGATTCCTAGAATATTCTGTGCTTGTATATCAGGATAGAATGTATATCAGGTTTGTATGTTTGCACATACAACGAGTATATACAATGAAAAATACAAAGAGGCCAACATGCATTTGCTACAGTGAAAGGGGTTTGTATGTGAGAGATGCAAGTGAAATATACATTCGCCACATACAAAGGCGAAACATTCAAAGGCCAATGTATATTGTAACAGTGGCTAGTATATTTTGCTTTGTATGTTTGCATATACAAAGCCGATATACAAAGGGCCAAACATACAAGGAGGAGATGCAAAGGGTGGGGTCCACCAAATGTACATTTTGCGATTGTATGTTTGGACATACAAGCAAAGCATGCATCGGGCACATACAAAGAAATGCATGCAAAAGCCTTTGTATATCGATAACATATAAGGTCATATACAAATCAGTTTGTATATGCGAGATACAAGAGGCCGACATACATTTGGTGGGGCCCGCAAACATACAAAGCAGAATGCACATTGGGTGCATGCAAAGTCAACATACAAGGGAAAGTGATTCAAAGCTGGGGCCCACCGCTTGTATATTTGCGATTGTATGTTTGCACATACAATCAAATATGCATTCCTAATATACAAACCGGATCTGAAAGGAGCATACATTCCAGTTGATAAAGGCAGAATTCCGCATTTTGTATGTATAATTTGCTTGTATGTTCGCATTGTATATGCGACATACATTGGTTATATACAAGAGGTACATGCAAACTGGACCCGATGGTAATTTCAAGCTTGCTTCATAATGTTTTGAGTTCCATAAGGTTTGTATATTTGCAATTGTATGTTTGTGTATACAATGTGATATACAAGCGAAATCTGCAAGGAGGAAGATATAGTTTTCCAGTGATGCTTCTCAGTTTCAGCTCGGCGGTGAATCAAGTGGTGCCACATGGTAGGTGATACAAGGGCCGATTCAAAAGGTAAAGGCCCGCGTTTGTATGTAGTTTCAAATGCATATACACAGGGTGATTTCAAAGGGCTGTTTAGGTGCCAAAAGCAAAGGGATATACAAGGGATTTTCGGCATGACCTTATACATCGGCGGCTCCACTGGAGGTCATCCCGACAACCCGATACATACAGGCACTTTGTACATGCAAAGGCAGTTCCAAAAGCCGATTCAGATGCTGAATAATATTCAGATGCAAAGAGATATATACACAGATGCAAAGTGATATATACAGGTAGTTGATCGAAACTTTGACCACCTGTATCTCCTCCATTCTAGCGAATTTCCACATGTTGCAAAAGGCAAAGATGCATGTTTTTGTCCCCTCTTTCATTTGGTGGGGTTTTTAGGGGTTTTTGTCACTTTTCAATTTCAGATCTGGATTTGCATGTTTTGGGTGAGTGGACGTTTTAGTGACCATATTGAGTAGATGCAGATATTTCTTGCATTCATTGCTGCACAAAGATGAAGCTGCTTGCATTAAAAACTTAAAATATCTTCCCTTTGTCCCAGTACCAGATCTTTTGCACCATAACTTCTTGTAGGTGGACAGTCATTAAAATGCAGATATTTTCTGTTACAACTCATAGAGTGAATTTTTGTAACTGACTTAGGGCTTTTTTTTTGAAATGCTATATATATGCATTCGAGAGATGTAAATGGGGTTGGAAAATTTTTAGCATTTAGGCTTTTTCTATTTTTGAAACAGAGTTTTCTGCTACTGTAACTTTGCCTTCTCATCAAATATATGCAAGTTATTTTGCCTCTTTTACTGAGTTTTAGTTTAGTGTGAATCTTCATATGATTGCCTGTGAACATATTGTTCCTTTCAATCATCTTGTTTCTCACCTCTGCTAGGATCAGTTGAATCTGTGTATGTCATACTTGTTGTATTTGGTTATGCTGTGCATTTTCTCAGTGTTGTAGGAGTTCTTTTGTTTAACTTGGTGAATCACCCTTTACTTTCAAGTTTTTCATTTCATCTTTCATTCAAAAGCATTCCTTCTCCCTTTTCCTCTTAAGATTTAGTAGTTTTAGGTAATAACTAGTTAAGGAAGCTGGCCTTCTCCAGAGGTCTGATCTCATTTAGCAAAGTCCCACACTTAGAGATCATTCCCATGTTACTCCAGATTGTTGAAGTTTCACAACTATAGCAAAGGGTGCAAATCTGGGTGATAACAATTCTAGCACGCCCGGTGGGACACTACTTGAGAGTTAGAGAAAACAATCAAATACTATCTTTTGTTACTAGTTTCAATGTGCAGCCAGTGATTTTCAGACTTGTAAGAGGTTAAAACCTGCATATCTGGTGACTCCTATTGAGGAAAGACAAGCAGATCAGTTCTGCTGTTACATTATATGAGAAAGATTCAAACTCAGAGTTCAAGTTTATTTGATTACTTGCAGCTGTCTCCACCTAGAAGATAGAGTAGGGCTGTATCAAGGACTCCAGTTTCTAAAAGGATACAATCAACTCCACCAAATTTTAGGCCAGTTGCCCCTGTAGTTCCTATAGCAGCTCAAGCAAATCTACCCTCAGCCATTCCAATGTCAAGAAATTAGCCATTTGTGGCTTTTGATGGGGGCAGCCCATTGAATTTAACGATACACAACGTCATACCTATGGCAGCTTTGAAGAGTCTACCTTATTTCACAGGGGAAAATCAAACTACCCCTATTGAGCACATTAGAGACGTAGCTTCTCTATGCGGTGTTCATCATGTGACCCAAGAAAATGTAGCCATTAGGCTGCTGGCTGCCTCTTTCAAGGGAAAAACATTACAATAGTTTAGGAGTTTACCAGTGCAAACCATTACAACCTGGGATGATCTAGGTGATAAGTTAAATAAGCAATTTCAAGATAAATCAGACAACTTGTCATTGGTTGAACAGATGACTACAATAAAGAGAGCTCCCCAGGAGCAAATGATGGATTTCAACTTCAGATTTTAGAAGACATGGGACATAATTCCTACCATGGTAAGGCCTCCAGCTGAATATGCTTTTCTATATTTTTTGAAAGCCCTAAATAGTGATATTTCAGTGATGATACAATCATTAGGAGGTACTAGTTTACCTGATGCATATGAAATAGCTATTAGAGTAGAGAATAACCTGATTCAGGCCAGAAAATAGCACCTAGACCACCAATGCCCATCTTCCCCAAGATTCAAGCTTCAATGCCATTACCAATTCCATATTTTGCCCCTTTATCTACTATTGCAGCATTACCAAGTACTGCCAATTCTGAAGATGTTGTTTCTAGCTCATCATAAGAGTTGAAAGATATTAAAAACAACCAACAAAAAATAGAGAACATCCTGCAAACTTTTGGGAATAAGCTGGTAAACATCAAAAAGTAGCAGTCCCAGAGCAGGCAGCCTTATTAGCCACAACCTTAAGGGAAAAACCAACCATATCAGGCCAACAGGCCTCCATATTAAAGCAATTACCAGGGTACCAGGCAAAACATGAACCAGAGGCCTTTTTAGCCTTACAATTTGGTGCCCATTAATGGTGTTAAGGACCTTGTCCCTATTCAGAATAATCTTGCAGTTGAATATGAATGGTGTTATCCATGCAATCAGCCACACAATCAGGTAGCCTACTCGAATGGGGTGATAAATCAGGCTCTGATGGTACAGAATGTTGCACTCTCTTAGCCAAATACACCTCATGATGGGGCTGCACAACAACAGGAGCATCCTCAAAATGATTTTGCCTTCATAAATTGGTAAGAAGGTGAGTTTTGTGGTCTAAACAACGATAATACTCCAGTGGTAGCAAATACAAGAGCCAAGAAGATGGGTTATGAAGTAGATCAAGCAGCGAACAAAGGAAAAGGACCTACTGGTGCTTCTACATCCCATATTCCCCATATTTTACAAAGAAATACTTCAGCAACAGCAAGGGAAATGCCTCATTTACTGGCTGATACTATTGCTACAAAGTCACAACAAAAGGTAAGTGTCACTCCATCTTTCAATATTATTGAAAATATGAAAAAGATGAATGTGACCATGTCTATGTGGGATTCTCTAGCCATCCCAGGCCAAAAGGATATATTGCAATTTGCCTTATCTGATTTAAAAGTGTCCAATGATACAACTATTGACCCCAATAGGGCTGTCCTTACCAATTCATCCCAGGATAACAGCAAACAACCAAACAAAAATGCCAAACCACTCCCATTTTATGTGTCATTGATAATTGGAGACAAGTTAGTACATAACTTTATGGTGGATAGTGGTGCAAATAGTTTTGTGATGCCAAAACAAATTGTAGACCAACTAGGGTTGAGATACCAGCCCCTTGAGAAGGGTGTACTTCAGTTAGATGGCACAACTGTTAATACTGTAGGTGTCATCAAAGACTTAGGTCTCACTCTGCACACTTGCCCAAATGTTTCCATTTCCCAAGAGGTGTTCATCATAGATTTGCCTCCTTATTTTGCCATGTGCTTGTCAAGAGAGTTCACAGCCAAGATAGGAGGATATTTATCCTCGGACTGGTCCCACATGTTTTTCAGGACCAGATATGGCACAAAAGTGACTCTAAAATATGAATTGCTTTCAAATAATCACATAGAGCCTTATGTTCCAAGTGCTGTTAATGCAAATTGCATTATTTCTGATGATCCCGAGCTTATTGCTGCTCAAGAACTACAAGATGAGACTATACCAGAGGTGCTATTAAAGGCATGGGCCTCAGAAAATGTTGTAGATGATCTTGAGGGACACATCCAAGAAGTTGGTATGGGGGTTTACATACTGCATGAGCCTGAAACAACAATTCCAAGCATGGTAAAGGATGTAGAACAACAGATAGAGCAACAAGAAGAAGTGTGGAAAATGTACTTTGATGGCTCTAGGAACAGGAATGGATCTGGTGGTGGTATAATGCTTGTGTCTCCACAAGGTGAAAAATATTATGCTGCTTTCCGTTTTACTTTTTCATGCACAAATAACACTACTGAGTATGAAGGATTGATCCAAGGTTTGCAGTGGGCAAGAAAGAGGAAAATTAGCTGTTTACAGGTCTACGGTGACAATGAACTCATTGTGAATCAGGTGAGAGGGCTGCATGTTACAAAAAATGATGTTTTGAAATGCTACAAGCATAGGGTATGGGATATGATTGAAGAGTTTGAGGCTTTCAATCTGATCTCTATTCCAAAAAGTCAGAACTGTCATGTAGATGGGTTAGCTACAATTGGGGCTCAGTTTGACATCCCCAGTGATATTCAAAGAGAAAAGGTGCAACCTCATATAAAAATAGTTGATAGGCCCTCTATACCTAACAATAATATTCATTGGCAGGTTTTTAAGAGTGATGAGCAGATTCTGCGTTTCCTGTTAGAGGAGGATGAGTTTTCCATGATGAATTAGGATAAACTCAAACAACAATATGATGATGGTCAGGTTATTCAGTTAAGAACAAACAAGCTGCCCAAGGGATTGGTAACCTTGGAATCTATTTTTGGTACTGATGATCATCTAAAGAAGAGTAAAACTAGCATGCAGGTCAAAGAGGAACATTACGGGGAGCTGAAAATTTTTAAGGGTAAGCTTCTTAAAATTGGTAAAATCTATTCACTTGAGGATAAGAGAGCTTTTGTTGCTCTTTGTCAAGAGTTTGAAGATGTGTTTTCTTGGGATTATTTAGACCTGAAAGGGTTTGACCCTCATATTGCCCAGCATACCATAGAGTTAGAACTAGGTACAAAACCTGTGAGGCAAAAACAAAGACACCTAAATCCAAAGCTAGAGCCCCTGATGATTAAAGAGTTGACCAAGCTGATCGAGGGAAAGATCATTTTCCTGATCAAGCATATTTCTTGGGTCTCCAACCTTGTCCCTATGAGAAAAAAAAATGGGGAGATTAGGTTGTGTGTCAACTTCAGAGACCTTAATAGAGCCTCCCTAAAAGACCACTACCCGTTGCCCTCAATGGAGCAAATTTTGTAGGTAGTGGCTGGTTCTGAAAGATTCTCCTTGCTTGACAGATATTCTAGCTATAATCAAGTGTTAGTCAAGGAGGAAGTTCAATTTAAAACCGCTTTTACTACCAAATGGGGCACCATGGCCTATAAGAGAATGCCCTTTGGTTTGTCAAATGCTGGCTCAACTTTTCAGAGAGATATGAAAATGGCTTTTAGGGGTTTGCTGTATAAATTGGTGCTGGTGTACCTTGATGACATAATAGTTTTTTCCAAGGATGCCTTTGAACACTTATCCCACCTGAGGTAGGTATTTGAGAGATGCAAAGAGTTTGGGATATCACTCAATCCCAAGAAATACATTTTCGCTATGCACGAGGGCAAGCTGTTAGGGCACGTGGTGTCAAAGGAGGGCATTACCATTGACGCTGAAAGGGTAAGAGATATTCTGGAGTTGCCTTTACCCAGCCATAAGAAGGGACTACAAATTTTTATTGGCAGGATTAATTTTCTGCAAAGATTTATTCCCAATATTGCAAATCTATTGAAGCCTCTGACGTCTATGTTGAAGAAGAGCATAGTTTTTAGTTGGATAACAGAGGCCAAACTCAGCTTTGAGTCCATAAAAGAAGCATTGTCAGCTGCACCAACTCTGGTAAATCTTGACTTCTCCAAAGATTTTATTTTATATGCTTACGGTGGTCTAGCTACAATCTCTGCAATTCTGGTACAACAGCAAAGTGATAGCTTTGAACAGCCAATCGCTTTCTTTAGTCAGGGGTTGGAAGAGTATGAGCAAAGGTATAGATTTGTTGAAAAACATGTCTTTGCAATGGTGAGGAGCCTCAAGAAGTTTCGGCATCTTGTTTCTAATAATAAGATGCATTTGATGGTTGCTCACCCTAGCATAAAGGAGTTCCTGTTAAGTAAAGATGTTAATGAGAAAAGGGCTGGTTGGATCACCAAAGTCATCGAATATGATGTGGATATCAAGATAACCAAGCTTGTCAGAGGCAGAGGACTCAGTGAACAACTCGCTATCAGTTCTGAAAAAGAAGTAGAAAAAGAAGAAGAGGTGCTTCTGACCATTGAAGATGCTCCTCAGGATGATACAACAGTGGGCACAAGTTGGGTTAATAACATGACTCAATTTTTGTAAACTAGTAAATGTCCAGTAGGTTTAGATAGAACCAAGAGGAGGTACTTTAGACTGCAGTCCGCTCCATATGTTTTAATAAATGGTATCCTTTTCAGAAAAGATTTTAATGGTGTATTGTTAAGATGCATTGATAATGATCAGACTGACAAGGTGTTGCATGAGTTTCATGATGGAACAGCAGGGGGTCATTTTTCCCTAAAGACTACTGCTTGGAAAATAATGAGAGCTGGATATTACTGGCCCAGCTTATTCAAGGATGCCCACACATGGGCTAGAAAATATGTAAAATGTGCCATTTTTGCAAGCAAAGAAAGGCTGCCAGCTTTACCTCTGCAGCCAATTCAAGTAGAGTAGCCCTTCATGAGATGGGGCATTGATTTTGTAGGTCCAATTAACCCACCATCAAGTGCAGGTCACAGGTGGATACTTACAGCTATAGACTATTTCACAAGGTGGACTGAAGCAGTGGCTCTGAAGGAATCCAATAAAAATTCTATTTTGAATTTTTACCAAGATTTGATATCCAGATTTGGGGTGCCAGAGTTAATTATCTCAGCAATGCTTTAGCCTTTGTTGGACTAAAGATAACTGATTGGGCTATTAAGAATGGGATCTATTTGAATACTTCATCAAATTATTACCCACAGGGTAATGGTTTGGCTGAATCTACAAATAAAAATCTCATAAGGGTTATTAAAAGATCAATGGAAGACAACCAGAGGACATGACACACTAATCTGAAGTATGCCTTATGGGCAGACAAAATAACTCCCAAGAGGTCTATTGGGAATTCCCCATATATGTTAGTTTATGGGAAAGAGGCCAGATTGCCTATATCTATGGAGCTGCCAGCACTTGATATCATGAATCAGCTGGAGATGTTTGAAGAAGAGGATCCCATGGCTGTCAGATATGCTCAACTTATGGAGCTTGAAGAAATCAGAGATAAGGCTATGAAAACTATGGAGTATCATCAGCTTCAGACCAAAAGAAACCATAATCTTTAGGGAGGGTGATATGGTGCTCAAATGGGATGAGTTGAAAAGTAGACCAGGAAAGCACTCCAAGTTTGACAACATGTGGAGAGGCCCATTTCTCATTACTGAATGCAAGGAGCACAATGCATTTTAGTTATCAAGCATGGATGGACAAAATTTGCCTATCCCAATTAATAGGATACACCTAAAGAGGTGTTTTGAGGTATGAGTGCTTGTAAATTAGTAGATTAGGTTTCTTGTTTTCAATAAGTGCTGCTGCACAATAGTTTAGATCCTTTTTTGTTTTCCCTAAGTTCTGTCTAGCACAGTTGGAAGGGTTACCTTCAACATTTTTGTCCTGGTTTGATCTTCCAAGTGTTCCTCACTGCCAATATGCTGAGTTGCTAAAATTAGGGTTGTTTGTCAGGATATATTTTTAGCCTCTGTATGATTCCATGCCCAATGGATGCTTAAGGCCATTGGTCTAATTGTTTAGCAGGCAAACATCCCATAGAGGTCGCCAAATTGTTGACCTATTTTTCCTCTGTCCAGAGCCAAATAGTTCACCTTGTATTTTCCTTGAAAATCTTTTAGAAAATGCATGTACAAGGCGTAAATTCTTCAATTACTCATGCTCTGCCTTTCCAAATTTCCCAAAATCTCGCCTGGAGAGTCTTTGCATGAAACCTAGAAAAACCCAGAAATCCTTTAGCTTCAAGTATTTTCTGTCGTTGGGATTTCTCAGTTTCATGCTTGTATTTCAATATATAATTTTGAATGTACATTTGCATATACATTCGCCATTGTATGTTTGGAATATACATTCGCAATATACAAAGGCCTAAATGCAATCGGCAAACATGCAAGGTTGACATACAAGTGTTGATGTACTTTGGCGGGCCAAAAAAGGAGTTAAGTTGGCCTTCAAAAAAGTGAAAAGTGATTGTATACATCTTTGTATGTACATCGGGATTGTATGTGCATTTGGGGAATTTGTCGCAGATTCCTAGAATATTCTGTGCTTGCATATCATTTTTGTATGTTTTCACATACAACGGGTATATACAATGAAAAATACAAAGAGGCCAACATGCATTCGCTACAGTGAAAGGGGTTTGTATGTGCGAGATGGAAGTGAAATATACATTCGCCACATACAAAGGTAGAACATTTAAAGGCCAATGTATATTGTAACAGTGGCTGGTATATTTCGCTTTGTATGTTTGCATATACAAAGCTGATATACAAAGGGCCAAACATACAAGGAGGAGATGCAAAGGGTGGGGTCCACCAAATGTACATTTTGCGATTGTATGTTTGGACATACAAGCAAAGCATGCATCGGGCACATACAAAGAAATGCATACAAAAGCCTTTGTATATTGACAACATACAAGGTCATATACAAATCAATTTGTATATGCGAGATACAAGAGGCTGACATACATTTGGTGGGGCTCGCAAACATACAAAGCAGAATGCACATTGGGCGCATGCAAAGTCAACATACAAGGGAAAGTGATTCAAAGTTGCGGCCCACTGCTTGTATGTTTACACATACAATCAAATATGCATTCCTAATATACAAACCGGATCTGAAAGGAGCATACATTCCAGTTGATAAAGGGCAGAATTCTGCATTTTGTATGTATAATTTGCTTGTATGTTCGCATTGTATATGCGACATACATTGGTTATATACAAGAGTACATGCAAACTGGACTCGATGGTAATTTCAAGCTTGCTTCATAATCTTTTGAGTTCCATATGGTTTGTATTTTTGCGATTGTATGTTTGTGTATACAATGCGATATACAAGCGAAATATGCAAGGAGGAAGATACGGTTTTCCAGCGATGCTTCTCAGTTTCAACTTGGCGGCAAATCAAGTGGTGCCACGTGGCAGGCGATACAAGGGCTGATTCAAAAGGTAAAGGCCCGCGTTTGTATGCAATTTCAAATGCATATACACAGGGCAATTTTAAAGGGCCATTTAGGCGCCAAAAGCAAAGGGATATACAAGGGGTTTTCGGCATGACCTTATACATCGGCGGCTCGATTGGAGGTCATCCCGACAGCCCGATACATATAGGCGCTTTGTACATGCAAAGGCAGTTCCAAAGGCCGATTCAGATGCTGAATAATATTCAGATGCAAAGCGATATATACACAGATGCAAAGTGATATATACAGGTAGTTGATCGAAACTTTGACTGCTTGTATCTCCTCCATTCTAGCAAATTTCCACATGCTACAAAAGGCAAAGATGCATGTTTTTGTCCCCTCTTTCATTTGGCAGGGTTTTTAGGGGTTTTTGTCACTTTTCAATTTCAGATATGGATTTGCATGTTTTGGGCGAGTGGACATTTCAGCGACCATATTGAGTAGATGCAGATATTTCTTGCATTCATTGCTGCACAAAGATAAAGCTGCTTGCATTAAAGACTTAAAATATCTTCTATCTACCCCAATTCCAAATCTTATGCACCATAACTTCTTGCAGGTGGACAGTCATTAAAATGCAGATATTTTCTGTTATAGCTCATAGAGTAAATTTTTGTAACTGACTTAGGGATTTGTTTTTGGAATGCTATATATATGCATTTGAGAGATGTAAATGGGGTTGGAAATTTTTTAGCATTTAGGCTTTTTCTATTTTTGAAACAAAGTTTTCTGCTACTGTAACTTTGCCTTCTCATCAAATATATGCAAGTTATTTTGCCTCTTTTACTGAGGTTTAGTTTAGTGTGAATCTTCATATGATTGCCTGTGAACATATTGTTCCTTTCAATCATCTTGTTTCTCACCTCTGCTAGGATTAGTTGAATTTGTGTATATCATACTTGTTGTATTTGGTTATGCTGTGCATTTTCTCAGTGCTGTAGGAGTTCTTTTGTTTAACTTGGTGAATCACCCTTTACTTTCAAGTTTTTCATTTCATCTTTCATTCAAAAGCATTCCTTCTCCCTTTCCTCTTAAGATTTAGTAGTTTTAGGTGATAACCAGTTAAGGAAGCTGGCCTTCTCCAGAGGTCTGATCTCATTTAGCAAAGTCCCACACTTAGAGATTATTCCCATGTTACTCCAGATTGCTGAAGTTTCACAATTGCAGCAAAGGGTGCAAATCTAGGTGATAACAATTAGTTCATCCTTTCTGCAACACCATTCTGCTGTGGTGTATACAGAGTTGTCTTTTGTCTGATTATACTTGCATGCTTATAAAACTCATCAAATTCCTTCAAGTAATATTCCCCTCCATTGTCACATCTTAATATTTTTATCTTTAAACCTGATTGGTTCTCTACTAAGACTTTGAATTCCTTAAACTTGGTGAAAACTTCAAATTAATGCTTCATAAAATAAATCCATGTAAATCTGGATACATCATCAATGAAGGTTACAAAATAATGAGATTTTCTGATAGATTCATTATCCATAGGTCCAAACACATCCGTATGAATAATTTCTAACTTCTCTTTTGCTCTATTGCTTTCTGAAGAAAATAATTTTTTGTTTTGTTTACCAAACACACAATGCTCATAGAAATCAAAGTGCTCATCAGAATAGGAGAAACCATCCAACAAATGTTTATTCTTAATAGTTTTCAATACATTATTGCTTGTGTGGCCCAATCTATGGTGCCACAACATACATGCATTTTCAGTATTAGCCTCAGAAACATAAGAGGCATTACAAACTGTAGTGGCTTCAAGCTTAAACAAGTTCCCTAATCTCTTCCCTTTCATTACCACCAAGTTCCGTCTCACCAATCTGTAGCCATGCTTGTCAAATGTCACATGCATTCCCAAATCATTCAACTTCAAAATTGAAATCAGATTTCTAGCTATCCAGGAACATGTAAAACACGAGGGAGGGTTTTAATTCTCCCATCACTGAAACACAACAATACCTCTAATTTCCCAACAAACCAATATGAAGAGTTTTCACCAAGGTAGATATTACCTCCATCATATTCTTCATATGAGGAGAACCATTCCTTATGCGGAGTCATATGAAATGAGCATCCTGAGTCAACCAACCAGTGATCATTAGAAATAAGATTACATGTAGAAAGTAAAACTTCTTCACCTACATTCGAGGACTTATCCGAAGCACTCTCCCACTATTTCTTTGGGTTTCTGCACTCCTTCACATGTCCCCTTTTACCACAGTTCCAACACTTAACTCTGTTCTTTTTACCAGGAGTCTTAGACTGGCCCTTGGATTTGTCCTTAGCCCCTTTCTGATCTCCTTTAGGTCCTCTTTCCTTAGCCCTTCCCCTGACATTGAGAACATCCCCTAAACTATCCGAATTCTTCTTCCTCAGTTCCTGTGTAAGTAGCACTAAAAAAAGAGCATCCAACTTCAGATCCACAAGGTTAGCAGTGATAGCAAGGATAACATTCTCCTAAGACTCAGGTAAAGAACAAAGAAGTAAGATACATTTATCTTCCTCACTAACCTCGACATCTACTAAATCAAGCTAACTCACCAATAAATTAAAAGAATTTAAATGCTCTGCAACCGACTCACCCTCTTTCATTTTCAAAGAAAACAACTTCCTTTTTAAATAAAGTGTATTTACCATACTCTTGGCTTGGTAGATCTCACCCAATTGATTCCACAATTTGTATGCGGTCTCTTCCTTTGCGACATTCAGTAGCACATAATTCGAAAGACACAAACGGATGGTTACCTGTGCCTTCTTACTAGTCTAGCCCACTCATGCAGAGAGACATCGTCAGGTTTCTTCTCTTTTTGAACAACCAACCATTAGTTTCTTTTGTGATTGGTGAAATCAAAATGAGATGAAAAACACAAAAATAAAAGCATAAACAAGCCTTGTACCTCACTAAGATTCACCAATCCAAGATAGGGTGGTAGAAGCATGCACCCAAAAGCTCCTAGATATACCCTAGATGATGGATTCAATGTGAAATGCTCAATCTAATGCAACTCACAAGCTAGCTCAAGAGATTTTTTGGCATGATAACTCTACTTAGAAATTAGATGATCAAATGGCTTGGAGGATGTTGTATTTATAGGCATTTTGGAGAGATTTTGATCCAATGGTTGAGATTGATTTGAAGTGATGTGGAGGGCCTAGATTTTATCTTGGAGGATGGAGGGCTAGGAATAAAGATGAATTTTTAATTCATCTTGAGAAAGGGGTGAATTAAATGAGGTTGGGTGAGATGGATTTTATGTGAATTAAAAATTCACATGGGGAAGGGTAAAATGAATTTAAAATTTATTTAGAGAAGAGTGGATATTAATGCTTATGACAAATGTAAGAGGTCTTAATGAGGGTTATAACATGTGTATAAAAAATTGATTTATATGAGACATATCTCAATTTTTATTTGGAGGGTGTGGGGAAGGGTGTTAATTGAGGTTTGATTATTTTAATTAGGGTGATTAACCTAATTAATATAGCTGGAAAAAATTAGGGAATGGGTTAGTGAGGTGTTTAGATTAATTAAATAAGGTTTTATTTAATTAATCCTAGGTCTAGGGTCATGTAGGTTAGGCTAGGTAATTAAATAATAGATATTTAATTAACTAGGGTAGGGATAGGGTGATTAATAGGCTAAATTAATTAGATAAACATGATTTACCTAATTAATTAGCTAAGGTTGAACTATTGAATTAATTAAATTAATCCAATTGTGGGGGATAAAATGATGAAAAATTAGGTGGTGAAGGGATAATTAATTAAATAAAAATTTAATTAATTGATTAGAAGGGAAATTAGTATGTTTAGGGATGTCAGGAGTCAGTTTGATGGTGAAGACATTTTTAGGTGTCTACATTTGCCCCTCTTTGACATGGCGTTAGGACCTAGCAGGGAAGTAGCGTTAGGTCAAATAAAAATATGCCCCAGTTGCAGGGAAGGAATGAAATGAGTGAGGGAAGCCCCCTCAAGAGGTCGGCAAAAAAATAATTTTTTTTTGGATGAGCTCTCAAAAGGACAAAACGGAGGTGAAAGTTGAGTAGGGGATGAAAAAATAGGATGATAGGAAGAAAAATGGTTATGATCTGCACCCTAGGGAGGAAAAACTGCATCGAGGAATGACATGGCTTACTATAATTAGAAGAGTGGGCCCTAAGAGTGCCACATTTGCACACCTATAGCCACTTAGAAGGAGAGAAGAGGAGATGGCAGAGCATAATCTGATGTTCCTACGATACAGGCATATTTTTGAGCGCTTCCGTCCGTATGGGAGGTCACCACAGGCTGGACCACAGGTAGGCCCTAACCTTAGCTTTGTCGTTTTCTATTTTTATTGCTTTTTTATGTGAGGAAGTAGGATTTTAGGGTTTTAGCGCAATCAGGCTGTCGCCTAGTGCAAAAAGGGGCATGAATTAGCATCATGCTCTGTATTGGTGCTATCCGCTTGGGATAGGAAAGGGTCAGTTTGGCGCCAAAATGTCACATTTTGGCGCCATCGTCTGTTTTAGCGCCATATCGTGTAGGGTTAGATTTTGGCAGATTAGCACCAAAATGGGGCTAGGGTACCGCTATTTTCTAGATTAACGCAAAGTTTTGCAGTAGTGTTATTTTGTAAACTAGCGCTAGATTGGGGAGTGGTGTGATCATTTAGATCGGCGCAATCAGAGAAAGTGGCACAATCCCTTGGATTGGCACTAAAAGGGAATGTGGCACAATGTTCAGAAATGACGCAAAAATATCTGCGCAGTGGTGCTATGGTTTGTTTTAGCGCCATATAGGGTTTTGGCAACACCATCCGTGAAGTTGGTGCAAAAGAGAAGAATTTTGGTGCTAAAATTGAATTGGCCTTGAACAAAAGAAATGTGATGTGAGAAGTTTGATTTTGGAAGAATAGGGAGGTTTCTAACAAGCATTTGTGGATGCAAGATATGAGATCTTTTATCGTGTACTCGTGGGAGCGCCGTGTTCCTACAGTTATGGAGATTTTCAATGCCTTTGATGATGCTACTCACGGTCGACTGACGCAGCGAGGGCTTCTGACACCTGCATCGATGCCAGTGCTACGAGCTCATAGAGCTCTGATGACGACTCTCCTAGAGCGTTATCGCCTTGAGACATGCTCATTCCTACTTCCTATGGGCGAGATTACTATTACACTTGAGGATGTTTATCGGATCCTCAAGATACCCATTCACGGGCAGCGAGTGATATACGGCACGAGGAGGGGGCGAAGGGCTCTACTCAGAGTATTTAGTCCTGATTGGATAGTGTTGGTATCAAAGCGTTGGGAGATGAGTTATGAGGGGACTCTGTTAGCAGGTGCAGATCATTTCTTGTTATTCCTATGTGCATTGATTGGTGGTGTCATGATGCCAGATTGGTGGGGGAGAGTTTTTTCCAGTTGGGTGGGGGGAGGTTATTGAGGGGATGGTTCAGCATGTGGCAGTATATGCCTGGGGGCCCTATATGCTATCATGAGATGCATATAGTCGTCTATCATTGCAATTCAACACTATCAGCCAGAGTCACTTTGCTTCATGTGTGGGCTTGGGAGCATATTGCAGTTACCAGGCTGAGGTGTGGATATTATTGCCCAGCCATTTGAGGCCTATGTGTTTTTGTATCAGGATGCAGAGTACACATACACAGATCAGGTTCAATATTGGCGGTGGGTTTTGGATGATGTGATTCAGGTTACCTGGTGACCCTATATCGGCGTGGAGCCCTGGCTAGATGAGGATGTTCATATGCCTTACACATTTAAGTAGCGATACCTGATGGGTCAAGGTGACCATACCATAGACATGTATCTGCAGTTGCAAGTCATGCGGTAGTTTGGGCTACGACAGGATATTCCATAGCATATGGTGATATTTGCACGGACTCCTCAGGATGCACATTTGTGGCCCCCAGCTATACGACCACAGGTTGCTATAGGAGATTTTGCGTCCTTGGTGCCATTGATGTGGGATTGGAGGAGTGAGGTCACAGATGTAGGTACTACCCCTGCATATGAGACTTGGTGGTAGATGTGGCAGCCTACACGGTTTACCAATCCAACAGAGGATGTAGTCATGGCAGATGAGGCTGTAGGTGAGAGGGATGAGGAGAGTGGGTCGAAGGGAGATTTAGAGGGTACATTGGAGGGTGATGAGATCAGTGAGGATTACATTGTGGAGGAGGAGGTGGAGATCGGGGATGATGAGGATCTCATTGGTGTTTTGACAGCAGCGACAGCTAGTTAGGTAGGTGTTGGAGGAGGGGGATAGGTAGGTGGTGGTCAGCAGTTACCTCAACAGTAGGTACAACAATGGGTACTTATATAGCAAGTACCTACAGAGAATTTTAAGATAGGAGAGGTGCCGAGGCAGAGGGCACCTTGGCAGCACGGGGGCGATAGAGGACAGATAGGGAGCTTATGCCCCCACCACAGACACCACTTCAGCAGGGGCAGGTAGCTGTAGTAGTATAGCGGATACCTGGATCAGAGACAAGGGGGTTCAGGGGTGGTTGGAGGTTTAGGGCCACAAGAGTGTTCATCCCGTCAATGGCCTCAGAGTGCAGATGAGGAGGAGATAGAGACCCTGCGGGGATAGGTGGCCGGTCTGGAGGAGACTTTATAGAGTCGAGATGTTGAGCTAGTGCAGTTGTGAGGCATGGCTGCATTACTAGATGGGTCAGATGGATAGATGGGTATGCTACAGGCACAGTTGAGATAGGCACAGGGTGAGATAGTGACCCTGACAGGAAAGAGGGATGGAGAGAGGGCTCAGAGGCAGGTGACAGAGGCCAGAGCTCAACAGGCAGAGGCTAGGGCTCAACAGGCAGAGGGGCTAGTAGCCAACCTATAGGGAGTTGTGGCATGGATAGGCATGGGCCCTGTGTTGGCCATGATGCAGACACATATTACTCAGATACAGGCACAGGTTCTGGATCAGAGTCGACAAGCTAATTATTATCATGCTGCTTATTGTTTAGCTGTTCCAAAGGGTCAGAGGATCCTGAGTTTTAGCCAGCAGAGTGGGTATCGGAGGTCTGGGTCCCATAAATCTTGATCTATCCAGTCGGTGCAGTAGCCATGGGCCCTCCTTTATAGGTACCTCAGTAGCAGCATGTACAATCACAGCCACAGCCACAGCCATGGGCAGGATCCCCTACCGAGTCCAACAGAGGCTCATCTATCTAGGGTTGACATATATGTGTTGTACATTTTGAGCGCTTTGAGGCCTTATTATACCATGACTTTATATTATTTTGAGTGATGTACATTATGACACTTGATGATCTATGATGCTGATGATTTATGCACTTATGATGTGTTATGTATGTTTCATGATGATGATTATGTTTATGGATGCATTATGTTTATGTTTATGGATGCCATGCAGTTATGGATTATGTGTATATGTGATGATTTTATGAGATGCTATGGATGTTATGTGGTGGATATAATGTTGTGATTTGTGTATGATGGATGTTTAGTTAGATGGATGCAAAATTTGAATTATTTGCATGTGATCAATCATATCATAATAGGTACTAAATCAATACCTTCCATGTGTTATTAGTTGATTTCCATATGCATGTAATAACAACAGGATTTATGATAATGATAGATTATGGATGTTATATGTTTTATCTATGTGATGTGTGATGTATGTGTAGTTAGATGGCCACATGTATGCAATAATGGTAGGATTTGAAGTTTAATTACTAGATGGGCTCAAAATAATGTGTTGTATGCATGTTTTTGACTGTGGATTATGATGTGGATGTAAAATGCAAATAAATGATCAAATTAATAAACATTTATTATGGATGCAACATGTAATGAAATGGAAATATATGCTTATCTTAATAAACACATATGATGGATGTAGCAACTACCCTACTCTCAGTGCTTTAATTGTTTCATTTTTTAGGAAAGTTGTATCTTTTGCATGATAAGAGTGAAATGATGAATGCAATGATTAGTGATTTGATGTAGTGATCAAGTCATGACACATGTGATATTTTTGTATAACCCTGGATGATGAGGTTTGGTGGTAGGGGATTGGTAGGGAGGTAGAAATGGTTTATGGATTGGGTAAGGGTAGGGTTGGTTATGGTTAGATTGGGAAAGGGAGTGGAATGGGGAATGAGGGAGTTGCTAGGTCATGATACACCATGTCATTGAGGGGGGTTTTTTTTTGGTTTAGGATGTGTTAGGTGGGAATAAGTGAGATAGGTGGGGTTAGTTAGAAGATTGGGGGGCAAATAAAAATCTAGGCCCAGATGTTATGGTTGGATGAGTGATAGGAGAATGATTTAAGCTAGCAATAGTAGTTGCATAAAGTTAATTGAGAGCATTTCTTAGTTTATTATAGCAATATAGGATACAATTCATAAAGGTATGAAATGACCTAGGTGATGATGTATATATCCTACAATTGCATGGACTAGCCCACAAGCAATAGGTTGATGTCATGCATGCCCAAGGTAGTATAACCTTGCCTAGCCAAGGAAGGGGACTCATAGAGATGAGTGCTCATAGTACATATAAGGTATTAATGCCTATATATGCAGATGAGGCACATCATGCTAGAGCCTACCCGGGATTCAAGATATGAATACTATTCTTGGAGTAATGAAACCAACCCACAAGCATAGCATACAGAAACAATGACCATGTCTACTCCCGGTGTTGTCTGCCACTGACCATGATATGATGAGATCAAGGTAGCTTTGGAAATAGCCTAGAGAGAGACAAGAAGATAAAAATCAATAAGCAAAACACCAACAAAAAGATACAAATAGCTATTGTGTGCTCTTTCCAAGATAAGTGTTGATAAGATGACATATTCTTGTCCATTGTAGGAAAGATATATCCTAGGACGCGAATCGATTGGATGTTCTTGGATAATTTTCAAAAGGTGGGCAAAAGGATAGTTAGGCCATGTGTTGGATTATAGTTGGTATGTTAATTGATGATTTTTGTGTGAGACACAATGTTTTAATGCATACTTAGCCTGTGTATCACTTGTTGGATCTAGCAAGCTCAGTAAATAGGGACCATCCAAATGGGTTAGATGGGTGCATCTTATGTACCTGAGTACTGGAAACTTCCTTCATATTCCAGACTACCTACATACCCTGTGTCCACGGGATCAAGGTACTTTCAAGATGCAAGTGAGATGAATATGTAGTTCTGGCAAGACTTGATGATGTGGGAATGGTTTAAAGATGGATGTTGAGGATGAATGATTTTGGGTGATTGTGAAGATGTTGAAGATGGTGATGATGTCATGTGAGTGGATTTGGAATTTGAACTTTTTGATTTTTTGATGTTTTTTTTGGGTTTTTTGATGTTTTTGGATTTTTTCTAATTTTCTATTATTTTTGGATTTTTCTGATTTTGGCTGTACAAAAGGAAGCTTACAACGATCTTGGTACCATGGATTAGCCTTGGGTGGGATGATATAGGGTGGGTGATTGATGTTTCCAAATTCCAAGCCATGGAAGGTGTTTTTGGTATGGAGTGTTGTGATGGAAATAGGACTTATTAGATGGTAGAACCTGAGACAGGTTTTCACCATGGTACCAATCCAAGGCGTCACCAAAGTGATTTTCACCATTGGATGTCTTTATTACACTCAAGTTTTTCTTATTTTTTGATTTTTTTGGATTTTTTTGCTTGGGATACTCGATGGATTATGCATAGACCTTTTTCAGATGCAGAATGTTCATAGGCTCATCCAGAGGTTGCCCCTCACGTGTTGCAAGATGATATGCTCTTGATCCATAGCTAGCTGTGATGACATAGGGCCCTAACCAGTTGGGTTCAAAATTTCCTTTCTTAGGGTGTTCCTCCAGATTATTCTAGTTTTCCATGAGGACAAGGTCACCTACTTCAAACTTACAGTTCTTGATTTTCTTGTTGTAGCTTCTTCTCAAGCAGTTTTGGTAAGCTTGCAGATGGTTAATTGCATTGAGTCTTTTCTTATCCAATAATTCTAGCTCATGCAGCCTGGCAACTCAGTATTCCTCATCAGTGATTATGTTTTGCAGAGGTACCCTTAAGGATGGGAGCTCGACCTCAATAGGTAAAATGGCTTTGGATCTGAATACAAGGGAATACAGTGTGGCTCCTGTGGGTGTACAGATGCTTGTGCGATAGGCCCATAGGGTGGGATTGAGCTGACAGTGCCAGTCATGGCCAGCTTCATTAACTGTCTTTTTCAGAATACGGAGGATGGTTTTATTTGAAGCTTCTACTTGACCATTACCTTGGGGGTAGTATGGAGTGGAGAAGTGGTATTGGATTTGGAATTTTTTGCACAGGGTGCAGACTTTCTGGTTCTTGAATGGTTTTCTATTATCTGTGATAATGGAATGGGGGATGCCATAATGACATATGATATAGTGGAGGATGAACTTGGATATTTACATTCCAGTAGTGAAAGTGAGTGGTATTGCTTCCACCCACTTAGTGAAGTATTCGGTAGCAGTGATGATGAATTTATGGCCATTGGATAATGGTGGATGGATTTTCCCTACGAGGTCAAGCCCCCACTGTGAGAATGGACATGGAGTCGTAATTGGCTACAATTCTTGTGATGGTGCATGAATGAGATCTCCATGTTGTTGACATGGCAGGCAATTCTTTACGAACCAGTAGGCGTCTCGTTCCATGGTTGGCCAGTAGTACCCGGTCCTTAGGATCTTCTTAGCTAGAGTAGGCCCACTTGAATGTGCCCCACAAATGCCTTCATGTACCTCTTACAAGGCCACTTCAGCTTCCCTAGAGTCTAAACATCATAAAAGCGTGCCATCAAGACTCCTTTTATATAGGGTATCTCCTATGACGGTGAAGCGGGATGTTCAGCGAATGAAGCTTTTTCCTTGCGAGGTGGATAAGTTGGGGGGAATGATGTTATCATGGAGTAAAGATAGGTTTCTTGATACCATGGGGATAAGGGACCAATGATTTCGCACACTAGCTCTGATTGGGGAACATCATATGCTGGAACAGGTAGTTCTTCGATCAGGAACTCGCACTTCTTGCTATCTTTCTTCATATCAACCAAGGATCCAATTGTTGCCATGGTAGCTACAGCTTTGTTGTTTAGCCTTGGGATTTGTTCAAAGTGAATATTATCAAAATAGTCTTTGAAGTCATCAACCATCTTTTTGTAAGGCAGGAGTTTGTCATCGATAGTTTTGTACTCATTGTTTACTTGTTAGATGACCAGTTGGGAGTCACCATATACTGTCAGCTTCTCGATTTTCCACTTGATTGCCATTCAGAGTCCTGTGATGAGGGCCTCATACTCTGCCATGTTGTTTGTGCATGGAAATGTAATTTTGAATGATTTAGGGATGGTATCACCTTGAGGGGTTACAAACAAGACGCCTACCCCTGAGCCTCTATGTGTATATGACCCATCAAAGTACATTTTCCATGTTTCTACTGCTAGTGCTATTGTCAATATAGCTTCAACAGGGAACTCTACGAGTGTAGGATGTTTTGAGGGAATAGGTACTTTTGCCAATTGATTGGCAATGACCTGTCCTTTGATAGCCTTTCTCTCTGTGTATTCACTGTCAAATTCGCTAAGAATCATGACCCACTTTGCCATTCTTCCAGTAAGAGTAGCTCCGTTTAGCAGATATTTTAGTGGGTCAATATTGGCGATGAACTTAGTTTTATGATTGAGCATGTAGTGTCTTAACTTTTGTGAAGTAAAGATGATCGCTAGACATGCTCGTTCAATGGGTGTGTTATTTAGCTCATAAGTTACCAAGGTGCGGTTGATATAATATATAGCTCTTTCCTTCCCCTGTTCATCGTGTTGTGCCAACAAGGCTCCTATAGCTATTTCAGTTGCTGAGATGTACAAAAGGAGGGGCTCTCCTTGCCTCGATGGAGTGAGAATAGGGAGATTAGCCAAGTATTCTTTTAACTGGTCAAAGGCAGCCTGACACTGATTTTCCCAGACAAAAGCTGCATTCTTTCTAAGCAGGTGCTGAAAAGGTTGACAGTTATCAGCAAGCTGAGTAATAAATTGACGGATAGACTGAAGTTTCCCTTGTAGACTTCGTAGTTGTTTCAATGTCTTTGGGGGAGGCATTTTTGTGATGGCTTTGACTTTAGCAGGATCTACCTCAATTCCCCTTCTAGAGACTATGTATCCCAAAAGCTTTCCTGAGGTAACCCCAAAAACACATTTCTTTGGATTTAGCCGCACATTATATTGCTCTAGCCTGTCAAAGATCTTTACTAGCATGTCCAAGTGTTCCTCTCTAGTCTTTGATTTCCCTAGCAAGTCATCCACATAATCCTCCATGATATGATGGAAAAGGTCATGGAAGATGACAGTCATAGCACATTGATAAGTAGCCCCTACATTATTCAGGCCGAATGGCATCACTACCCAAAAGTATGTCCCACACGGGCAGATGAAGGAAGTCTTATGCTAGTCTTCTTCCGTAATTTTGATTTGATTGTATCCTGAAAATCGATCCATTAGTGATAGCATCTCATGTCCAGTGGTGAGGTCCACTATGATGTTGATGTTAGGTAGGGGGAAGTCATCCTTAGGGCATGCCTTGTTGAGATGTCAAAAGTTAGTGCAACATTAGATGCGACCATTAGGTTTTGCCACCAGCACTAGATTAGAGACCCATTATGGATAATCTATCAACCGGATGAACCCCACATCCAGGAGTTTCTTTAGCTCTGCTTTAACCAAGAGTACAACCTGAGGATTCATCTTTCTTAGTTTCTAATTTACAGGTTTCATATCAAGCCGTACCTCTAGATGATGAACAACCAAGGCAGGATCTAGCCCTGGCATATCTGTGTAGGTCCATGCAAAGTTGCAGCTTCTTTGTTTGAAGAAAGCTAATAAATTCTCCTATTCTGTTGCTGTGAGGGATTCCACTCTAAAGGTGATTTTTGGCATTTCTTCTATCCCAAGATTTATCTCTTGTTATGGCTCTACCAAGATCATTGATCTATCAGGATATACTTTCTCTATTTCTAGAAGGACCAGGCTTCCATCTTCTAGTGCCTCATAGAGGTTTTCACCAGAAGATACGTGCTTTATTTTTACTTTTTCTTCATCTGAAAGTGCCACGGGGCAGTTTTCACTAGGAGACATTATTTTTATTCTTATGTTTTTACAACTAGAAGCATGGGTGGTCTCGCCAAATAAGGCAAACATGTCAAGTTCCATGGTGTATCCAGCTCTATGATCTTCGAGGGGGAAGTGATCTCTGCCCCCATCATCTTTGCTATGGCTTCATCATTTTGTGCTACATCAAAGACAGGAGGTCCTCGTTGGTTCCAATCTATGAGGTTCAGGTATACGAGGGGTAAGTCATTGGATGAGGATGCTAGGGTGCTTATGGTGTAGATGGTGCAGATGGAGGATTCGAAGAATTCGGTAAAGTCACTAAAGGATTCTTGATGGCCTTCTTCATTGATGTTATTGTCTTCAAGGGAAACCGTAGCGATGTCGACTAAGATACACTCTCCACTAGTGAAGATACGTTGTCGTTGACCATACCCTAACCCTTGAGTGTAAGGATTCCTTGTTGCTTGAATCGGTTCCATGATCCCTTGTTCATGAAGGCCAATACCGCCTTGTCCTTTATAACCCATGCTCTTGAGGATTTTTGACCCTTTGCCATATATTTCGGATGGTATAGTAGGGGTTTCTTGTTCTATTTCTTCATCTTTATACAGCCATGATGATATATCTTCAAGCACATCTTGATCAAGAAGGTGCTTCTTTTCAAAGGTCAGGGATGGCTTTCATTTGATAACCATTGTAGAGACTTCTCCCTCTTTCGGGGTACCGAACGTCTTAGGATTGGGTAATGTCCCTACACAAAAGGTACCATGTAGGTCATATTCCCCACATCCCATATCACTAATATTGATCTGTACCTCGGGTGGTGGAGGTGGTTGGGACAAAGTGGTAGCAATGTTGGAGGGGTTGATATATGACGTGGATGTTGTAGGGTCAGTTTGAGAGGTGGATTTCGTGATAGCTTTGTTATATGGGTAGAAAGTATGGTTGTGTCCTTCTAGGAAACTACAGTATTAGAAGAGTTAGGGATTGGCATAGATAGTTACTTCCATGCCATTATGGGGAAACTTTTTGCATTGATGGAATGTGGAGGGGACAGCTTGCATGACATGGATCCATGGTTGGCTGAGAAGAATGTTGTAGGGGAGGTCGAGATCAAGAACTTGATATTTTGTTTCCAATATCTTTTGCCCTACTTGGATGGGGAGTTTGATAGTACCTTCGGATAGTCTCTTAGTGTCATCATATCCCTTGATGGTTATGCATTCACTAGTGTCCACAACCACATCTGAGTATTCAAAGTGTTTTAATAATTTTAGAGTGCACAGGTTTAGGACAGAGCCACCATCTATTAAGACTCTTTTGATGATATGCTTGTGGATGTAGACTTCGATATGTAAGGCATCATTATGTAGGTTTTCTGAGGCAGGGAGGTCTTTTTTTGAGAAAGTGAGATGATGGGTTGAGGTGATATGGCCCACCATGGCTTGGAATTGATCCACATTCAGGTTGGAGGGAACTTGGGTTTCCATTAAAGCTTTGTCAAGGACTTCTTTATGGAGAGGTGACATATGAAGCAACTCAAGGATGGAGATTTGTGCAGGGGTCTTTCCTAGATGTTCTAGGAGATTGTATTTATTGGTTGGCGATGGGCGAATGGATGGACGATTTGGTTGAGGATTTGATGCGAATGGAGGTGTTTGGTCAGTGGTAGGGGCTGTGCGGATGGACACATAGCCTCAACGGGTTGTGACGACACAATCGGGTGCTTGGGCCCAAATGGTGATTGTGTTGATATAGTTGGATGATGGTTCTATCTGACCTATGATAGAATCATAGGTAGCAGGAGGTGGAGTGATGTTGTAGGATTGATTAGAGGATTCCTTTGTTGTGATTAGGTAGTGGATTCTTGTAAGCTCCCAAGTTGGCATTGGGTGATGGTTGGGGGGCTTGGTTGAGTTGAACTTTGTTGTGATCTATGAGGTCTTGTATACAATGTTTCAATTTCATGCAATCGGATGTCTTATGGCCCACAATGCGGTGGTAGTCACAATAGTCATTTTCATTGTACCATGCATCTTTGAGTTCACTTTCTTGGTGGGGCTTAATAGGTGGGAGAGTTATTAAACCATTTTTAGACATCTATCGAGGATATCTTCAATGGGCTCCCCTAAGGGTGTAAATTGTCTCTGAGGTTTATTTTGTTTGGGTTGACCTTTGGGAATATTCACATTGGCGGTGTATGTACTTGGGGGTGCTTGGTTTTGCACATTTTGGACGGCCCTCACGTCTATGACACCATCGTTAAGGGTGTTCTTGTTTTTACCCCAAAACTGTGGTTTCTAATTTGATTGCGTGTTGTTGTTGCTTGTGTTGGGGACGCTTATGTTGACCTTGTTAATGTTGTTTTTTTTTTGTTGTTGTTATAAGGCTTGTTGTCGTATAGTTTGATTAAACCCTTGGCAATAAGGGCTCTCTCGATGGCAGTGCCTTTGTCAATGACTTCCTCAAAGGTAGACGCGCATAAGATTTGTAAGTGAAAGCCCATTTCTTGGTTAAGGTTAGCCACAAACATGGTGACTAATTGCTTTTCCAGAATCGGCCAAGGGAGCTTGCTTGCTAAGCCTCTCCACCTTTGCAAGAATGAGGCGAAGGATTCTCTGCTTTTTTGTTTAGTACTGTAAAGGTCCATCATGGATATCTCATGTTCAAAATTGTAGAAGTGGTTGACAAACTTTTTTGTGAGCTCAGGGAAAGACCTAATGCCTGTAGGAAGGTGTGCAAACCATTCAGCGGCTTTACCGCCGAGGATTCTAGGGAAGAGTCTCATTAGATATGTGTCATTGTTTGAGACTTCTAGGAAAGCAATGTAGAACTCCCTAAGATGATCCCTAGGGTCTCCCTTTCCCTTATATTTGTCAAATTTTGGTGTTTCAAAGTTTTTGGGAAAAGGAGGCATGTATAGTGTCTGATCAAATGGGTAGGGACAAATATCCTCGAAAGAATAATGTTTACGCTTGCCCCCAGTTTGCAAATCATCTACCTTTTGGATCAATGTTTGCACTACACTTGTTAGGTCTAGGGTTGGTGGTGGTTTGGGGATGTAAGTTTGTTGGTTGGTGAGATGTTGGAGGTTTGGCAGAATTTGGTATTGATTTGTTTGGGTTTGATGGACGAAGTTTTGATTTTGGGGGATGCTGTTTTGGTTAAGTTGTGCAAGATATTGTTGGTAAGAATGAATTTGTTGGAGAACATGAGGTGGCAATTGGGGATTGGGATTATGTTGTGTTGATGATACTACAGGATTTTGGACATACGTGGGATTGGATGGGTTGACATTGGATGGGTTGATCGTGTTGTGAGGTGGTTGCAAGAATTGGTTTGTGTATGCAATGGTGTGGGGGTTGAGTGGAGACATACTTGTGGAGGAACTCATGTGCATGGGGTTACTTTGGATGCCCAAAGTGATTTGGGGAGTGGAAGTGGTTACGTTTGTTACGGTGGCAGAAGTGACAATGAGATGAGAGACGATGGAATTGGAGACATTAGATGCAGTTGATACATTAGTGGGAGTTGTAGACGTGACAACATTAGAACTTGTGGGAGTGGTAGATGTGGTGGGAGTTGAGGTGTGAGAGACGGTGGGTTGGGTGTTTGATGTAGATGGTTGGGAGGAGGTTTTAGGATTGTTGTTAGATGTGGATGGTTGGGATGATGTATTGTTGATGGGTGGTTGGGCACCAATTTTGAGGAGGAAATCAAGATATCTATTTGGGTCCGACCTTATGACTTTGTCAAGCATGTCCATGTTGTTGGGATATTGTGTAAAGTTCAAGATATCTTGATCTATTTGGCTAATGGTGGGGGTGTTTTGGATGGGGGGTTGTGGTGGTTGCAGTTGCAAGAAGGCAAGGGGTTGTCATTGGGACCACATGATGGTATTTGGAAGATCGAGGGTGTGTTGAATGTTTGTTGTCCGATTGGTACATTATTTTCGTTGGTTGGAGGAATCCTTATGCCCATGTTGTGTCCAAAGTTGGCCATTTCTTGGTTTTTCTTATGTTGAGATCTTGTTATGGGCATGCAAAAGGTATCAGTGTTGATTATGGGATGGATGAAGATGGAGACCTTAGAGAATTTGGTTTGATTTGTTGGACCCAAAGAGGATATGGTGATGGAATGGAGTAAAGATTTAGGTGTAGGAGAGCACACTCCCTATAATATAAATCTAAAGATGAAAGGAGATTATGGTGTGATAATAGGTCTTTAACTTTTAGGAGATAAATCTCAAAAAGGTGCCAAAACCTAAAGGAGATGGTTGTCAAGAGGGTTGATTTTCACAAAATTTTGGACCAAAAGAGATGGAAAATAGATTGGATTTTTTGAAGATGAATTGATGAGGGGGATTTTGATATTGATTTTGGAGGATGCTTCAACTAAGGAAGACCTTAGGTGATCTAGATGTTTTGATATGATAGATGTGGGTGATGTTTGTGAAGAGGGATTTTGAAATCAATAAATGAACTCAAGTAAGATCTAGATTTTGGATTTTGCACAATGGATGTTTTCTCTTTGTTTGGGGTGGACTGATGGGGAGGACTATGGACTTAGAAAACCTATCTTGACACAACACTTCAAGACCTATGTCATACCCCAAGTCTCCCTACCAATTCAAGTTCTCCTAGACATTTTCTACCCCAAAATGTCTAATTCAACCCAAGCAATCTATTACAGAGGTGAAAGGCCTATTTGTCTTTTATTCTCAATACAGACCTTACTTTCTTGGCATGAGGCATTCTTCTTTGTCCTCACTGCTTCCAAGATTCCCAATTTCCAAGGCTTATAGCCTTCTTGAGCCCATTATCAACCCTCCTCTCTGGGTCCAGGGTTCTGATTGCTTGGTGCTCAATTCCTCCTACTTTGTTTTTCACCCCTACCTTTTTAGATTGTAGCTTGCATACCTAGCCGGGCTATAGTAGAGCTTGCCTAGGACAAGTTCCTATTGTCTCTCATTGACAATCCTACCACTGACACAAAAAGAAAAATAAGAAATAAGATCTCTACTTGATGGCCCTCCATGACTGTATAGGGGAATTGCAGGGACATCAAGACAAGGACATTTTGTGCAAACAGAAACAAAATAAAAGAAATAAAATTAACTACTCTACTTCAGATCGAGTTATGCAAGAATTCTATAGAAAACGTACGAATAGATCAAACCGTCAATGTTCTTATTATGAAAGTTCTTACATTCAATGTCTGTTCTCCAACCTTCTAACCTCTTTTTTTTTTACAAAGAAAAAACCAGTTTTCATCTTATTCGTCTTCTTCCATTATCAGACAGTTAGGTTTTTTTTTTCCTGTCCGTTCGGTTAGATTTCCTTTACTATCTATTTTGTGTTATGGTTAGACTACACAGTATTAAACCATCGTTCAGACTTTGTGTTGTCGATGTAACCTTCTTTCCATCCTCTGATGATGCTACTCATGGCGATGCCTTAATCGCTCAGCTCTCACCGTTGGCCAGACATATCTCTTCGCTCAAACCTTTCCCTTGATCTCTGATGTTCCATTTTTACACCGATGGTTCCATTTTTTATCTCTATCTTCCCTCAGCCAGATAATGTTTATCACTCAGACTTTCATCTCCTCTCCTGATGACTCTCCTTACTCTGATGATCATTGACCCATCGGTGTGATTGGGACCGTCGGTAGCATCTCCTCCTTATCTGTTGATAATACATATCACTCTGAAATGCATAACAACAAACTTCTCCATTAGCCTGACTTTACTTCTTCAGCCGGACTTTACTCTTCACCTCCGATAATGATACTTTGTATATACATAGAATGCTTGCATGCATCAGGTGGGACCTGCGATCTCCTATCACCATTGTATCTTATGCCATGCACATTCGCTCATTCAATTGTAACATACGACTCGATATCCAAATGCAGGCTATACATAGAATGGTCTTACATACAATAGTGGTATACACATACACTGTCAGCGATATACATTTGACGAATACTCACAACTTGCATCTTCTCAACATGCATTTTTTTTATTTGACTCCCTACCGCTAGTTCTCCTCACCACATCAGTCCTGCTCCTTCCTATTTGAAAAAAAGAAAAGAACATCACACCAAAAATGCAAAAATATATAGATGGGCTCCAAGCCCTTGGTGCTCCTGCACCATACTCCCCCTGCGCGGAAAAAGTCAAGTCACCTCTCGTGACAACAAGGAAAAATCAATGCCCTCCTTCTTAAACTCAGACTCTGCAACCCAGGTAGCCTCTGCTTCAGGTAAATGTTTCCATTTGATCAGTGCTCCATGTACACGCCATGTCTGGTCTGTTTCTACACTCGAGAATCTAGAATTTTCTCAGCCTATGGTTTGAGTGTAGGGGGCAAGGTTACATCACTCACTGTCTGTGTAGCCTTTGAACGAGATCCACCTGCTGCTGAATGAGGACCTTTATAAGGTACCAGGTCCTGAACATTGAACACTGGTGAAATTGCCAAGTCTGCTGGCAAATCAATCCTGTAGGCATTTTTGCCATACTTGTCCAGAATTTGGCAAGGACCAATCCATCTCATCTGCAGTTTAGTTGGCTTCCCTTTCTGCAATCCGGCTTTGTTCAAATGAATAATGACTAAATCATAAACTTCAAATTAGATATCCTTCCTGTGTGCATCTACCCTGTCCTTGATTTTCTAGGTATTTTCCATCAATGTCTTCTTTACCTGTTCATGCATCTCCTTCATAGATTGTGCAAAATCCTCTGCATGACCACTTCTATATTCCATGTCTCCAAGATGTTAGAGTTCACATACACCTTGAGGGTGCATTCCATACACTATCTCAAATGGACTTTTGCCAGTAGTTCTATTCACACTATCATTATAGGCAAATTCTGCCTGATAAATGACTTGATCCCAACTCTATCCATATTCTTTTGTCAAACACCTTAAGAATTTTCCCAATGTCCTATTCACCACTTCTGTTTGGCCATCTATCTATGGATGATATGTTGATCTAAAAGACAGATTTGTTCCTAGCCTTTGCCATCAAGTTTTCTAGAAATGTCCCATAAACTTAGCATCTCTATCAGACATGATGCTTGCTGGAAGTCCATGAATCCTTATGACCTCTTTGAAAAATAAATGAGCTATATGACTGGCATCATGAGTCACCTTATAGGGAATGAAATGACTCATCTTGCTAAATCGATCAATAACTACAAAAATACTATCAAAACCAGTCTTAGTTTTTGGTAGACCAACTACAAAATCCATACTTACACAATCCCATGGTCTGGAAGGAATGGGTAGTGGTTGATACAGTCCTGCATTTGAAGAAGTTCCCTTGGCCTTCTGACAGACGATACACTGCTCTACATACTTTTTGACATCTTTGTGCATCTTCGGTCAATAGTAGAACCTCTGAACTAATTCCAATGTTTTGTTCAGACCAAAATGTCCACTCAAACTACCATTATGCTTCTCCTGTATGAGATTTTCTCTCATGGATCCTTTTGGTACACACAGCTGTCCACCTTTGAACAACAATCCCTGCTGCAATGTGTAATCTGCAAATTCACTATGAAAGTGATTTTCAAAATTTTGATAGACCTTGTATGCTTCAGTAAAATCTTCATCCTCTTTGTAGAGGACTATGAACTCTTCCATTCCTATGCTTCTTAATTGCACCTCTTGCATTGTGAGCAGCCTCCTCCTTAAAGCATCTACTACCTTGTTGAGCTATCCCTTCTTATGCTTAATTGTGAATGTGTAGGACTGTAAGTACTCCATCCACTTGATATGCCTATGGCTCAACTTATCTTGTGAGTTCAGAAAACTCAAAGCTTGATTGTCTGTATATACAACAAATTCCTTAGGTAGGAGATAATGCCTCCATTTTCTAAGTGCTTGGACTAGAGCATAGAGCTCCAAGTCATTTGAAGAGTATCTTCTCTTTGCTTCATTTAGCCTCTCACTGAAAAAGGCTACTGGTCTATTCTCTTGGTTGAGTACTGCACCTACTGCGACATGACTAGCATCACATTCTAAAGTGAATAACTTATCAAAATTTGGTAGCACTAACACTGGCTGTGTGGCTACTTCTTTCTTCAACAACTCAAAACTCTTATCAGTTGCTTGTGTCCATTGAAACTTTGTTTTTGTCCCAACTTTGATTGTATCAAGCATAGGTGCACAAATAGCACTGAAATTCTTTATGAACTTTCTATAAAACTGAGCTAAGCCATGAAAACTTCTCACCTCAGTTGCTGCTCTGGGAGTGGGCCAATTCAATATGGCTTCTACCTTTGACTTGTCCATTTTCAATTCTCCTTTGGACAACACAAAACCAAGGTATACCAATTCCTGCTTCATGAATTCACACTTCTCCAAATTTATGGTTAGTTGTTCATCATGTAACTTTTTCAAAACAATATTTACATGTTCAAGATGCTCTTCTTTAGTTTGACTAAAAATTGAGATATCATCTAGATAAACAACTACAAATTTACCCATATAGTCTTTGAGGACTTCATTCATGAGTCTCATGAATGTGCTGGGAGCATTCGATAGACCAAATGGCATAACAAGCCATTCATACAGTCCTTTTGTGGTCTTGAAGGCTATTTTCCAGTCATCACCTTCCTTGATTCTGATCTGGTGATAACCACTTTTCAGATCTATCTTGGTGAAGTATTTAGCCCCTCTTAAATAGTCCATAAGATCTTCAATTCTGGGAATTGGAAATCTGTACCTTATGGTGATCTTATTGATAGCTCTGGACTCTATGCATAGTCTCCATGTTCCTCCTTTCTTTGGTGCCAACACTGTAGGCACTGCACAAGGACTTATGCTTTTTCTAATCAATCCTTGGTCAATCAACTCTTGTACCTGTCTGGCTATCTCCTTATGTTGTTCTGGAGTCATCTTGTAAGGAGCTTTGTTAGGCAGAGATGCTCCTGGAATTAGATCTATCTGATGGCTAATAGTTCTTTGTGGAGGTAGTGTTGCTGGTGTTCCATCACTAATGATGTCCTTATACTATTCCAGTATAGTCTGTACCTCTTTTGGGACCACTACCTTTTTGTCTTTTTGCTCCTCCTTAGGCTTTAGTATGATAGCTAGCCAATACCATCCTCCTTAAGAGTGTTCAAAAACTCTTTACCACTCACAATTAAGACATTAGGACTTTTAGTCTTACCTGCTTCTTCATCTTCCAATGACTGAATTTTATAGGTGACACCATCTTTTTGAAAAGAATATGCATTCTTCTCACCATCATGTATGGCCTTTCGGTCGTACTGCCAAGGTTTGCCCAATAAGAGATGACATACATCCATGGGTAGGATATCACAGAGTACCTTGTCTTTATATCCACCTATACCAAACTCTACCCAAGTTTGCTCATTGACTATCACATGTTGACCTTTATTTAACCATGTGACTCTATATAGATTTGAATGAGGTATTCTTTGCAAATTTAATTTTCTAACTGCTTCATCAGACACTATGTTATCAGTAGACCTTGAGTCTATAATTACTTGACATACCTTATTCATAATCTTGCATCTGATTTTGAATAATGCTCTCCTTTGGCTTGGTTCAGCTTTCATTGGTTCTTTGATCAAAGTTCTCCTTACCATGATGTTCTCTCCCACTTCTGAGGCTAGACTGACTTCAGGTGATTTACTGCTTGAAGCATCATCTTGTACATAATGATTTCTTTTATTAACTCCTTGAGAAGAAGATGTGCCCTTGTCAGGACACCTATATGCTAGATGGCCTAATTGACCACAATTGTAGCATTTCATAGTGGCAAAGTAGGATCCTCTGCCCGATCCTCTTGATCTTCCTCTGTTAGATCCCCTTCCTCGGTAGTTTCCTCTACTACTAGTCTCTCCACTCTGCTCTGTGAGTTTGGATTCTCCTTGGGGCCTTTGATCAGTGTTCCTACCACCATAATTTCCTCTTCCTCTACTGTCTCTACCTCTTCCTCTTAACTTGTTGCTTGACTCTTGTTTCTTCTTGCCCTTCTCCTCTACCTTGAGTGCTAGCTGATAACATTGATGCATTGTTGTAGGGCTGAATAAGTTGATTTCCTCTTGAATACTCCACCTCAAACCATTGAGTTATCTTGCCACTTTTACATTTTCATCTTCCATCACCTTAGACCTCAGGCATAGTTTTTGAAACTCCTCAGTGTATGCATTGACATCTAATTCTCTTTGTCTCAAATTTTGTCATTTCTTGTGCAATTGGACTTCATAATCTCTAGGCATGTAGACTTCTTTGATTTTAGCCACCATACCTTTCCAAGTAGCTATAGGTTTCTTGCTTCTTTTTCTCTTTCTGTTTGAAGAAATTTCCACCATGTCAAAGTAGCTCCTCTGAGTCTTGATTTAGCCACCTTCACCTTTTGTGCTTCACTCACTCCATCACATTCAAAGTGATTTTCTATACCTTCTATCAATTCCATAACCAAATCAGGTTCCATCTTTCCACTAAAAAGAGGAACTCCTTCCAATGTCTTACCACTCATGGCTTTTAAGGCCTTCAAGAAAGGTTCTTCTTCCATCTTAGGATTAGGTGTGGGCTCTTCATCTTCCACAGACACACCTTTTTCCTTACCTTCAAAATTTTTAATCTTCTGACTGACTTCTTCAGTCTTTTCCATCATTACACCCAGTTTACTTTCCATTTCTGCTAATCTTTCCTATAGGAGCCTATTTTCCTCTTCTTGTTCATCAACCTTCTTTGCCAATTCTGCGTTAGTCACCATCTTCTTGGATGAACCTACAGACTCACTTGAACTCGGTGATGACATACAACTTCTTCTATTCTAATCTAAGAATAGCCCAAATCTTTAAGAGCTCTGATACCAATTTGTTATGGAGGACTATGGACTTAGAAAACCTATCTTGACACAACACTTCAAGACCTATGTCATACCCCAAGTCTCCCTACCAATTCAAGTTCTCCTAGACATTTTCTACCCCAAAATGTCTAATTCAACCCAAGCAATCTATTACAAAGGTGAAAGGCCTATTTGTCTGTTATTCTCAATACAGACCTTACTTTCTTGGCATGAGGCATTCTTCTTTGTCCTCACTGCTTCCAAGATTCCCAATTTCCAAGGCTTATAGCCTTCTTGAGCCCGTTATCAACCCTCCTCTTTGGGTCCAGGGTTCTGATTGCTTGGTGCTCAATTCCTCCTACTCTATTTTTCACCCTCACCTTTTTAGACTGCAACTTGCATACATAGCCGGGCTATAGTAGAGCTCGCCTAGGACAAGTTCCTATTGTCTCTCATTGACAATCCAACCACTGACACAAAAAGAAAAACAAGAAATAAGATCTTTGCTTGATGGCTCTCCATGATTGTACAGGGGAATTGCAGGGACATCAAGACATAGACATTTTGTGCAAACAGAAACAAAATAATAGAAATAAAATTAACTACTCTACTTCAGATCGAGTTATGCAAGAATTCTACAGAAAACGCACGAATAGATCAAACTGTCAATGTTCTTATTATGAAATTACTTCTTCTTACATTCAATGTCTATTCTCCAACCTCCCAACCTCTTTTTTTTTTACAAAGCAAAAACTAGTTTTCATCTTATTTGTCTTCTTCTGTTATCGGACAGTTAGGTTTTTTTTTTCCTGTCCGTTCGGTTAGATTTCCTTTACTATCTATTTTGTGTTATGGTTAGACTACACATAGTATTGAACCATCATTTAGACTTTGTGTTTCAGTGTAACCTTCTTTCCATCCTCCGACGATGCTACTCATGCCGATGCCTTAATCACTCAGCTCTCACCGTCGGCCAGACATATCTCTTTGCTCAAACCTTTCCCTCAATCTTCGATGTTCCATTTTTACACTGATGGTTCCATTTTTTATCTCTATCTTCCCTCGGCTAGACAATGTTTATCGCTCAGACTTTCATCTCCTCTCCTGATGACTCTCCTTACTCCGATGATCATTGACCCATCGGTGTGACTGGGACCATCGGTAGCATCTCCTCCTCATCCGCCGATAATACATATCACTCTGAAATGCATAACAACAAACTTCTCCATCGGCCTGACTTTACTTCTTCAGCCGGACTCTACTCTTCACCTCCGATAATGATACTTACGCCAATGGTTCCACTTTGTATATACATAGAATGCTTGCATGTATTAGGTGGGACCCATGATCTCCTATCACCATTGTATCTTATGCCATGCACATTCGCTCATTCAATTGTAACATACGACTCGATATCCAAATGCAGGATATACACAAAATGGTCTTACATATAATAGTGGTACACACATACACTGTCAGCGATATACATTTGACAGATACTCACAACTTGCATCTTCTCAATGTGCATTTTTTTTTATTTGACTCCCTACTACCGGTTCTCCTCACCGCATCGGTCCCGCTCCTTCCTATTTGAAAAAGAAAAGAACATCACACCAAAAATGCAAAAATATATACATGGGCTCCAAGCCCTTGGTGCTCCTGCACCATGGACTTATGACCTTACACAAGGAGAGATGATTATTCTACTTGAAGGTAGACTTAATGACCAATCAAGCAAAATAAGGATATGAAGGATGAAATCTAGATTCAACTTTAGCTCAAGATTGATTTTGGATTTGATTTTTTTTGGATATTGGTTCATGTTTTTGATTGATGTTTGGATTTAAAAGATTTTGGATGTATTTTTTGATGGAGGAATCAAATGGATTTGGAAATGGATTTGTAGAAGGATGTGTTGGGAATTAAGGTGTCTCAACCTTGGTAATTCTCTGCATTTGTAATGTTTGTATTTATTATTCATTGCCTTTGTTGTAAATAATTGGAAATTCCACTTTGTCATATTGTGGGATGTGGTACGATGATGTGTCAATCCTACATGGATTATGAAAACTTGGTATTTTTTCCTCACATGAGGAGATAGGCGTCCCACTTAGTGGTAGGAATATTCTGCCATGTGTCGGCATCTTCTATGTTGTGTAAGGAATGTTTGACTGAAACGGTTATGACAGATTCCTATGACAAATCTATGACATGTAAGAGTCGAGAATAGAAGGTTGTAAGACAGGTAATGACATGTGTCATGAAGCATCTTTGAATGAGGCATATTTGGGTGCCCCAAGGTGGAATATGATGTGTTGTAAGAGAATATGCTATTTATAGCATGTGTATGACAGATTCTCTCACAGCTGTAAGTTGTAACCGCTATGACAGATTCTATGATGGTCATAAGTGTCGTAAGAGCATCTGTCATAGCCCATTTTGGAAATAGGTGACCTCTTTGGGATGGGAATTGTGGACAAGTGTTAGATACATTCTACAATTTTGACCAAGTGTCCCTAGGTGTGGGTTTTGGTCCAAGATGCCATATTGGACGCCCATTCCAAGAAAGGTCCAAAATTGCTTTGTATGTTCTATTTAAACAGGTGCTTGGAGATGGAGTTTGTATCACAGGTTTACAGGTACTGTTATGCTACCTGATTGACTCCAGACACGAGTGTCGAAGACCATTAAATCTTGCATTGCAAGTGTGTTGTAAACATTCTTTCATATTTATTAATACATTGCGCAGGTTTATGAGTGTGGGGTTTTTCACCCGATAAGGGTTTTCCCCACTGTAAATCTCTGTCTCTCTTCTTCTATCTACATTCTGGTTCTTGTGTTTTGCTGCAATATCTCATGTTAATGGTTTAACATTGCTGTAATAGTTAGGATAAATTTGAATTTGCATATCCCTCTCCTCAATAGATTAGTGTAGGAAGCGTTTCCACACACCTATCTTCCTTTCAGTTGGTATCAGAACTTGATCACCTTTGGTCCTAGTTGTTGGGTAGGGGTTTTTTGACCTAATCTTAGGTTGAGTGGGAGTCTGCACAGAGCATTCTGTATCTTATTGCAGCAAGGAGATGACAAGCACATCAGGAAGGTTTGAAGTAGAGAAGTTCAACGGCAGTAATTTCGAGTTGTGGAAGCTCAAGATGGAAGACATGTTAGTTGACCGAGACCTTTGGGAAAGTGTGAATGGAACTAAACCAGCTATAATGACTCAAGATGAGTGGGATATCAAGGATCAGAAGGCTAAGGGTCTCATAAGACTTAGTCTTGCCAATTCTGTGTTGTTAAATGTCCATGAGGAGGCTACTGCAAAACTCATTTGGAAGAAGTTGCGGGATGTGTATCAAGCCAAATCCCTTGTCAATAAACTTTTCTTGAGAAAGAAGTTGTATTCTCTTCGAATGGAGGATGGAGGATCCATGGCTGAGCATATGAATGCCTTTAACATGCTGGTTGCACAATTGACATCTATTGGTGTAAAGATGGAGGAGGAGGATCGGTGTATGACCCTGCTTTGTTCTTTACCAGACTCATGGGATCATCTTGTCATGGCAATCGGAAGCACCACATCCACATTCAAAATGGAAGTGGTGGTTTCTTCACTATTATCTAAAGAGATACGGAGAAAGTCTTCTGAGGCAGCCAAAGAAGCCCTTATAGTTCATGGAAGACCCAAGGAGAAAGGGAAGAAGAAGGACAAGAAAGCTAAGAAGGGTAGATCCAAATCTTGTGGGAGATCCAAATCTCCTGGAAAGTCCAAGGCTCTTTGTTGAAACTGTGGAAAGACTGGGCATTTCTGAAAGGAATGCAAAGAGGAGAAGAAGAAAAAGAAGAAAGCTCTTGATTCAGATTCTGACAAATCATAAGATTACGGTGATGCCTTGATTACAGCCCTGTCAACCCATGCATCTAATGATGTGTGGCTAATCGACTTTGGTGCATCATTCCACATGACCTCGCATCGAGACTAGTTCACTAAGTATGAGAAGTTCGATGGTGGAAAGGTGTATCTGGGTGAGGACTCTCATCTAAAGATTGTTGGTAATGGAAGAGTCTCTATCTGATTCCCTAATGGCCAAGTGAAGGGGATCTCTGGGGTTATGCACATCCCAGGCTTAGCACGGAACCTGCTTTCTGTAAGTAGTTTAAATGATGTAGGTGTGCAGGTTGTCTTTTCGAAAGAAGGATGCAAGATGACTAGAGGATCTATGGTGCTTGCTAAGGGTACTCAGAGAGGTACTCTGTTTTAGCTGGAAGCATGCATTGCACAATGCAATAGTTCTTCTGACTCAAGGAAGAGGGCAGCAGTCACTTCATCTCCACCATCTGAATGAGCAGTGAAGAAATCTATTGTTTCTAATCTTGATGGTTGTAATTGTGCATTGGAAGTTAAACTTCCTGCAGAAAAGACAATGTTATGGCATAAGAGATTTGGCCAAATTGGTGAGAAGGGTCTGTGTACCCTAAAAAATAAGAACCTTGTTGAGGGGTTAGATGATTGTAATCTTGAGTTTGACTTTTGCGAACATTGCATTTATGGAAAACAAAACCATGTTCAGTTTTACTCAAGTTCTCATAAGTCTTCTGGTGTGTTGGACCTCATTCATTATGATGTGTTTGGTCCTGTTAATGTTCCTTTGTTATCAAAATTTGTATACTTTGTCACTTTTATAGATAATTATAGTAGAAGGACATGGATTTATTTTGTCAGAAGCAAATTTGAAGTCTATAGCAAGTATAAGGAGTTTAAAGCCTTTGCTGAAAATTAGACTGGTAAAAAGATTAAATTGTAGACATGATATTTCCATAGTCCATTGTATAATAATAGAGCTTCTGGTTCCACTGTGTGTTGCTTTATTGATGCAAAATAAAGCAACACACAGTGGAACCAGAAGCTCTATTATTATAAAAAGATTAAATGTTTTAGAACTGACAATGGTGGTGAGTTCTATTCTACAGAATTTGATAAGTATTGCAAGGAACTTGGGATTGAAAGACATAAGACAACTCCATACACACCGCAGAAAAATGGAGTTGCAGAGAGGATGAATAGGACATTGATGGAGAAGGCTAGGAGTATGCTTAGTGGAGCTGGTCTAGAATAAAAGTTTTGGGCTGAAGCTGTTGCCACTGCTTGCTATCTGGTGAATAGATCTCCTACATCAGCTCTTGTTGGAAAGACACCCATGGAGGTGTGGTCTAGTAGAAAGCCTTTAGTAAGGCATCTTCATGTTTTTGGTTGTGAGGCATATGCACATGTGCCTAAGGAGAAGCGGTCAAAGTTGGAGAACAAAGCTGTTAAGTGTATCTTCATTGGCTATTCTATTGGTGTGAAAGGATACAAGCTTTGGGACCCCGTGGCTGCAAAAGTGTTGTATAGTAGAAGTGTCATCTTCAGAGAGCTTACACCTTCTTCCACTATTTTGCAGCCAGAAGAAAAGGAAAAGAAAGAGGATGTTGTTCAGTTTTCCCTCACCCCTGAGAAGACTGAACAGAAAGACAATGTTGAACCTGATGATGAGGAGAGCTCTAGTAGCTCTAAAAGCTCAGAAGAAGAACCTGAACCTCAACCTCATCCCTTGAGGAGGTCTACATGGATAAGGAAGCAACCTGAAAGGTTTGGTTTTACATTGCTTGATTCTAGTTGTGCTTATGCTTTGCTCACTAACAATGATGAACCTAGAACTGTATCAGAGGCTTTGGATATGAAGGATGTAGGTTCCTGGAAGGAGGCCATGGAGGAAGAAATGGCTTCTTTGGAAAAGAATCAAACTTGGGACTTGGTGCCTTTGCCTCCTGGATGGAAACCCGTTGGATGCAAATGGGTGTTCAAGAAGAAGATTGGTGCAGATGGCAGTATTGAGAAGTATAAGGCCAGATTGGTTGCAAAGGGGTATTCACAAGTGGAGGGTATAGATTATGGTGAGATATTCTCTCCCATTGCAAAGATGACATCCATTCGATTCCTGTTGTCTCTTGCAGCAACTTATGACTTGGAGGTAGAACAGATGGATGTGAAGACAACTTTCCTTCATAGTGACTTGGAGGAGGAAATCAACATGTCACAGCCAGAGCATTACATGGTAAAAGGTAAAGAAAATTTGGTTTGCAAACTTAAGAAGTCTTTGTATGGTTTGAAGCAATCCCCTAGGAGATTGTACTTGAAGTTTGATGCCTTTGTGTTGTCAATTGGATTTGTGAGATAGAAATCAGATCACTGTGTTTATTATAAGTTTGATGGTGATTGTATTCTCATTGTTGCACTGTATGTTGATGATATGTTGCTCATTGGGAAGGGTAAGAATATGATTTCTGATTTTAAATCTTAGTTGTTAGCTCAGTTTGAAATGAAAGATTTAGGGGCAGCCAGGTACATTCTAGGAATGGAAATCAGAAGAGACAAAACCAACAGAAAACTTTGGTTAAGTTAGAGTAAGTATGTTAAGACCGTGTTGGACATATTCAACATGGGAGATTGTAGACCATTGTGTGTTCCTGTTTCTTTGGGGAAAAAGTTGTCTATTGAGGATTGTCCAAAATCTCCTAGTGAGGTGGAGGACATGAGCATAGTACCTTATGCTAGTGTTGTTGGCAGTTTGATGTATGTTATGGTCTGCACAAGACCAGACATTGCCCAAGCAGTGGGAGTCCTTAGTCGATTTATGGCTAATCCTGGACGGGTTCATTGGGATGCAGTTAAGCGAGTGTTCAGATATTTGAGGGGTACTTTCGAGTATTCCATTTGTTATCATGGTAATGTTTCAGGACCTCCGCATTCTGTTGATATTCGTGGATCTGTGGATTCAGATTGGGTAGGTGACATTGACAGTAGGAGATCCACCAGTGGTTATGTTTTTACATTGTTTGGTGGTGCTATTAGTTGGATGAGTAAGCGACAACCTGTTGTTGCTTTGTCCATGACAGAAGTTGAGTATATGGCAGCAACTCATGCTTGTAAGGAAGCCATTTGGCTTAAGAGATTGTGTTCTGACATTGGTGTTGACGCAGGTCAGATCACGATCAGTTGTGATAGTCAGAGTGCAATTTGCCTTGCAAAGAATCCAACTTTCCATGCTAGAACCAAGCACATTGATGTTCAGTTTCACTTCGTGAGGGACATGGTTGAGGATGGAAAGATAAATTTGGAGAAGGTAGATACTTTGAAGAATGTTCCAGATGCATTGACGAAGCCATTGGGCACAGAGAAGTTTAGATGGTGTTTGGAGTCTATGGGCCTCTCAGCCTATAGCAGTTAAATCTTATTTTTCTATTGGCTCTTACAAGATGTTCGACAAGTGGGAGAATGTTGGGAATTAAGGTGTCTCAACCTTGGTAATTCTCTACATTTGTAATGTTTGTATTTATTATTCATTGCCTATGTTGTAAATAATTAGAAATTCCACTTTGTCATATTGTGGGATGTGGCACGGTGATGTGTCAATCCTACACGGATTATGACAACTTGGTATTTTGTCCTCACATGAGGAGATAGGCATCCCACTTAGTGGTAGGAATATTCTACCATGTGTCAGCATCTTCTATGTTGTGTAAGGAATGTTTGACCGAAACAGTTATGACAGATTCCTATGACGAATCTATGACATGTAAGAGTCGAGAATAGAAGGTTGTAAGACAGGTAATGACATGTGTCATGAAGCATGTTTGAATGAGGCATATTTGGGTGCGCCAAGGTGGAATATAATGTGTTGTAAGAGAATATGCTATTTATCACATGTGTATGATAGATTCTCTTACAGCTGTAAGTTGTAACCGCTATGACAGATTCTATGACGGTCGTAAATTTCGTAAGAGCATCTGTCATAGCCCATTTTAGAAATAGGCGACCTCTTTGGGATGGGAGTTGTGGACAAGTGTCAGATATATTCTACAATGTTGACCAAGTGTCCCTAGGTGTGGGTTTTGGTCCAAGATGCCATATTGGACACCCATTCCAAGAAAGGTCCAAAATTGCCTTGTATGTTCTATTTAAACAGGTGCTTGGAGATGGAGTTTGTATCACAGGTTTACAGGTACTGTTATGCTTCCGAATTGACTCCAGACATAAGTGTCGAAGACCATTAAATCTTGCATTGCAAGTGTGTTGTAAACATTCTTTTAGATTTGTTAATACATTGTGCAGGTTTCTGAGTGTGGGGTTTTTCACCCGATAAGGGTTTTCCCCACCGTAAATCTCTGTCTCTCTTCTTCTGTCTAGATTCTAGTTCTTGTGTTTTGCTGCAATAGCTCATGTTAATGGTTTAACATTGCTATAATAGTTAGGATAAATTTGAATTTGCATAGCCCTCTCCTCAATAGATTAGTGTAGGAAGCGTTTTCGCACACCTAGCTTCCTTTCAAGATGTTTGTTTGGTCCAAAAACTATGCACTAATCAAAGAGGATGAGAAGCTATGGAAATGAGTGGATTATGATTGGGTTCAAAGGTATGACAAAGGGTCCAATAGTGATAATGATTAATTCTCTAAGGTCAAAATGGGGGTATGATTGGGAGATTTTGGACTGAAATGAATGTGGTTTTGGCAAGTTTTGGAAATGTGGTTATGGATTGTGGATAAGAAGGTCCTAAAGATCTCAAAATAGTTTTCTAAAGTTTTAGGCAAATTAGTCTGTAAATAGTGCCAAAACGTAAGCAAATGGTGCCAAAACAGACAGAGATAGCACTAAAATAGGCCAGTGTTGGTCGATGCTTTGGAAAAAGGTTGATTTTGATAGTAAATTTGGATTTTTTGGATGTGAAGGTTGATCAAATGTTGAAATGAGGTCTCAAATTTTATTTTTTCTTGGCAAGTTTGTTGCAAACACTTCAGGCATAGTAGAACACAATAGCCAAAGATTTGTTTGTGAAAATATGTAAAGATTTTAACAAGCACTTTGCACAACCTAAGGCGAGGATACGACAATACTTGTTGAGTTCCCACTTGGTTTCCTAGCTGTGCCTACTTGTGGTGTATAGCTCCATGAACTTGGGGAACGGGCTCCCCCTTATAGCGCAGACACTTCTTAGGCACACCAAGTTCCAAGTCCCCAAGGCTCACAAACCTTGAGATACTTTGCTATCTTTGCCACAAGCCGTGAAAATGTGGGACGGCTATCAGATTTCTCTTGCATCAACAAGTAGAGGGTTTTGGACTTCAAAAACATTGTTTCGTAGTGGGGGTACATCCAGGGGATCGACACGTTACGAGCATTTGACAAACCACTTAAGTTTCTAACTAGCTCTACTAGGAGTTTCAGATACACAAAGGTACTACTTCCTTTCAAGCTAGCATCGTATGGTAAGCACTAATACTGATTAGACTTGGCTTTCACCTTATCCTCAATTTATATATAGCGGACCGGATGAAAGTACCTCTTGGGGTTGCCAATGAGTTCTCTGTATGGATGTGTCTCAATGGCAGGCCCACTTTCTAGAAAAATGAGGATAGAACCATTTCTCTTCACCCAAGATCCTTTTGAAGGTGAGGGAAGAGGATACTTTGATTCTAACTCATGGGTAACAAAATGTGCAAGCGCACCAAACACGGAAAACACTCTCTAATGTTCTTTTTAATCCCAAATCAAAATGTGCCTAAGTTTGTTTGCAAGCACTTGTTAATTTTAGAGCACCAAAATCAAATGTTCTCTATGCTAGGGCACACAAAAGATTGTTTTTAGGTACACCAAAAAAAATGTTTTGTTTGTTGTTTGTTTGTCAAGCCAATGATTGATTTTAGTGCACCAATTGAAATGTTTGCTACACTAACATACAAGAGTTCTTTTTATAAGCATCAAATGAAGTGTTTGTCTAATCTATGAAAAACCCTACAAAAATTGTTAGTGATTTCAGAATGATGGTCATGGACAGACGGTGGTGACCTACAAAATAGATAAAAGACCCTGCACATAACACAATGTTAGCAGAGATAATAGCAATAAAATAGAGACAGATGGCATCGCTGTGACTTGAAATGGCACTTTTGATAGAACCCCAGACATAACCTAACTACCCTAGGAAACAGTGCTACAATACATATAGATTGCGTCGATTACACAGATAGCACTAACATAGATACATAATGCGTCGATTATAGAGATTGCACTATTATAGACAAGGATAGCGCTAATACTAAGGATAGTACTACTACAGAATAATATAGCACTAATACTAAGGATAGCACTAAAATGACCCTAAAAAGTGCTACTGTGCAAATGTCTGAACTATCTGACCGATTGTGGATGATGGCGCTGTCTTGGGTGTCGATGGCACTGATATGAGGCTGAAGTGGTTGAAGTTGCAAAACACAAGTTTTCTCAACCAAATAGGGGGTTAGATTGCATCAAAGGGGTCTTGTTAGTCTTGTTAGGTGTCCAAAAGATGAAATATTGCAATGAAACAACCTATTGAACAAAACCAATATAAGACGGAAGCAAGGACATGTAAGTTTGATTTTAAAGAAGTTTTGACATAGTCTCCCCTTCTTTCTGCGTAAACCCTGCAAAAAATGAGAGCAAACAACCCCCAAAAGTGATGAAAAGACCAAAAAAAAAGCATGTGTGAGTCAAAATAGACAAGGAATGTCGTGTTAGAAAGGCACTGATACAGCCAGAACTAGCACCAATATGTTGGTAAATGGTGCCACTGTGTAGGGAGATAGGGCTAATACCTGCAAACACGTCTAAAAACAACACAACTCACACAAAATTGTTAGATTGAGACCTTGTGGGTCCCACTAGGCATGCCAAATGTGATTAGTGAAATCAAAATGTGATGAAAAACATAAAAATAAAAGCATAAACAAGCCTTATACCTCACTAAGATTCACCAATCCAAGATAGGGTGGTAGAAGCATGCACCCAAGAGCTCCTAGATATACCCTAGATGATGGATTCAATGTGAAATGCTCAATCTAATGTAACTCACAAGCTAACTCAAGAGATTTTTTGGCATGATAACTCTACTTAGGAATTGAATGATCAAATGGCTTGGAGGATGTTGTATTTATAGGCATTTTAGAGAGATTTTGATCCAATGGTTGAGATTGATTTGGGAGATCAAGGGTGGAGGATGAAAGTGATTTGGAGGACCTAGATTTCATCTTGGAGGATGGAGGGCTAGAAATAATGATGAATTTTTAATTCATCTTGGGAAAGGGGTGAATTAAATGAGGTTGGGTGAGATGGATTTTATGTGAATTAAAAATTCACATGGGGAAGGGTAAAATGAATTTAAAATTCATTTGGGGAAGAGTGGATATTAGTGCTTATGACAAATGTAAGAGGTCTTAATGAGGGTTATGACACATGTGTATTAAAAATTGATTTATATGAGACATATTTCAATTTTTTATTTGGAGGATGTGGGGAAGGGTGTTAATTGAGGTTTGACTATTTTAATTAGGGTGATTAACCTAATTAATATAGTTGGAAAAAAATTAGGGAATGGGTTAGTGAGGTGTTTAGATTAATTAAATAAGGTTTTATTTAATTAATCTTAGGTCTAGGGTCATGTAGGTTAGGCTAGGTAATTAAATAATAGATATTTAATTAACTAGGGTAGGCATAGGTTGATTAATAGGCTGAATTAATTAGATAAACATGATTTACCTAATTAGTTGGTATTTTGTGAAAAGGAATAATTTAACAAAATAAATATTGCATATTTATTTAATTAATTGGCTAAGGTAGGGGCGGTGGCCCTGGCTCGATTGGCTAAGTAATTCTGTTGCGGTAAAGATGGTCACGAGGTCCAGTCTCCCCCCGTCCCCATGGTACCAGAGGGCACGTTGTGCCAGCGTCACTGGTCACGTGGAAAAAGTTTACCAGACATTAAAAAAAAATAATTGGCTAAGGTTGAACTATTGAATTAATTAAATTAATCCAATTGTGGGGGATAAAATGATGAAAAATTAGGTGGTGAAGGGATAATTAATTAAATAAAAATTTAATTAATTGATTAGAAGGGAAATTGGAATGTTTAGGGATGTCAGGAGTCGGTTTGATGGTGAAGACATTTTTAGGTGTCTACATTTTTATTCCAACAAATCTTCTATTTTCAGATTCCACAACTCATACCTCGTTCCGTTGAACTTCTCAATGTCCAATTAAGAGGTTGATGCAACGGTGGATGCAACCATAATAACAACACAAGATCTGCAAAACAAACACAACCAAATCTCCCTCTGCAGCTACAGCTTCCACACTACCACCCAAGAGTCAAAGCTGGCCAGGCTCTGATACCAAATGTTAGAAATGAAAGCAACACTACTTCAATGGAAATATGATTTGAATAAATTTCAGCAATCTTTTAAGTGTGCATTAACAATGGAGATTGTAATCAAAACATAAACCCACAATACAAAAATACACCAGAAGCAGAATGAAGCACATAACACAAGTGTTTAACGTGGAGAAAACCCTTGTGGGTAAAAAACTCCACCAAGAAAAGAGGCCAAGTTGTATTATATTCTCAAAAGGAGATTACAAATACATTCACTTCCTCTGTCCTTCAACCTTCACTCCGGCAGAACGTGGGTACCTATAAACTGTTATATACATCTCATCTACTATGCTATGGTATATATAGAATTTACACAACCTCAAGACATTAAATGACTTCTTACAAGCCCATAACACTTGTCAAGAGTAAACAAAACAACCTTGGGCATCCATGGCCAAGAATAGGTTCTTACGGGGTCACAAATACTGTCATACATGCATCCTACACTTGGAAAAATGTGCGCATGCAATCTTGAACACCTTGGGGCCAAAAATAACCACTTACAACATCTTATGATGTGTCATATGCTATTATAAGTGTCATAGATTCATAAGACAACTTACAGTTGTCATAAAATCTCTTACACCTTCTTACAACAACTATGACATGCATCATAACACTAAAAATAGATTATTCCTCCACATGTACACCCCACTTTGACCAATTACTATTTACCATAGTAAATGACTTCTTGTAACTACCGCTGGTAACTCTGGGACTTACCATGCAGTAACTCCATAATTACTGTGGACAGTAAATAATTTTTAATACTGCTAGTGAAACTTGTACATCCCTTATGGGCAATTACAAATAATAAATGGAATAATACAATAATGGGATTTACAAGGTTAATGGCACCTTATCCCAACATACGGTAATATTTGAATGCTTATTTGGATATGATTTTTATGAATGTTTTGAATGAGAAATGTGATTTAGTTTGAGTGTCGATTGAAGCCTTCTTTGATAAAGTTTTGAATTGCAGTCGGCAAGGTTTTAACATGAAATGAATATATACACATATGTAGATGCATGCCCATGATAAACTTGTACGTATGAGACAATACATGCATGAGTATACATAGGTAGACATATCTACGCATGTTCATGAACGTATTGCTCATAAGCATAAGGGTATTGATTGGATGAGGGATGTTTATATGCATGTGTATATACTTGCACGTCATCAGTATATATGTGGTTTTCATTCATTATGTCATCAGTGGATATATGAGTTGATGAGTTTTATATTGTATTCTATGTCATGATAATATATATATATATATATATATATATATATATATATATATATATATATATATATATATATATATATGCTATTACATACATTTAGATATATATAATCGTTTATGTTTTATGGTATACATATATAACTGGTAAATATAATTATGTGAATTCTAATAGCAATGATATTTAAATATTGATTATAACAAAAATGTATATATATATATATATATATATATATATATATATATATATATATATATATATATATATATATATATATATATATATATATATATATATATATATATATATATATATATATATATATATATATATATATATATATATATATATATATATATATATATATAGAAGTAAATGTATTTGGGCACTGATATAAAAGCACACAACCTTGAAAACTATGATAATGCTAATACATAGCATATAGCTATGTCATGAGTATTGGAATTAAAGTGCATATATAACGCTATATGAAGATTATAACACATAAAGTGCATTCCAAAGTATTAATGAACATCACTCATATATAGTGTAGCATAGAGACCAATGACAATGTAAAATACTTAGCATATCATTATGATTTAGGCGCTGGTATAAAGGGCACAACTTTGAGTATAATGTTATATTAATTCATAACATATATATATGATTATAGCGCTGCATTTAGGTAAGACTATAATGCTTGGAATAAGCAAACACATTTATATTAATACATTGTTTATAATTCTAAGTATTGGCATTGGAAATAAAGAAGATATATCTCTATTATATGAAGTTTGAAACTCAAAAAGTGCCCAACAAAGTAATTAAAGGCAACATTGTTATTTAGGGCTTTGTAACTATTTTCAAATGTGCTTAAACTTTGACCATTTCCTTTACAAACTTCTTGCACATGAATAAGAGGGCGTGGTTGATTGAGTGGTGCCTATTGGAGTTATGCAAACCAAATAGAAGTCTGTAATCTGAGAAGTTACCTTAGATTTTAGAGTTTTCTTCATGCTGTCCTCATATGTGTTCCTTATGCATAGATTCCTGTTGCCACCACAAGTTTGTTTTACTGAGTCAAAGTAAGGAGTAGGAGTTGTGGCAGTTTTATCAGCTAGTTTGTAGCCATAGCTTGCTCAAATTTTTGTATATATAGAGGAGCTTCCTCATTCTTTTGATAAACACAATTTCCTTTGGAGTTGCTTATATGTTGTGGCTATTCTCTGAGTTTTCTATTTGGTTTATGCATTGTATTTTGGTCTTGAGCTATGAGGCAAGTTAGTGAGTAGTGAGAAGGGATTTTGAGTAGTTTGGAGGAGATACTCAGTAGTTCGAGGTTTCAAGAGCAGGGCACCAGTTAATTTCTTGAAGCATAGCTTAATCAAGCATGCTGAATCTCTTCTCATTATGTCATTTCTGTTGAATGTTTGTATGTTTTGAGTATTGTTTGAAATGAGTTGTTTCCATTATTGCATGGGGTATTCTCTTATTTGATTGATGAGAAATATATAAATAACCATATATACATTTAGTATGTGAACATTATGCTTGATTGCTATTTAATCTCCTTAGTAAGGAGTAGTAACTATATTGAACTGTATTAAGACAAGTATGAGTAGAATTGCGGAAATATGAAATGGTTAAATTAGGAAAATTATATACTACCAATGGTATTACTTTGATGAGAGTGTCATAGAAAACCTAGAATGGGTAAGTAGGGTTATGCCTAGGATTTGTGGATCCAAGGTTAAGGAAATAACCTTAGATTTAGTAAACTTGAAGTTGTTAAGTAGGGTTTGTTACCTCTCAATCCGACTGGATGCTTATTCCCAGTTGTCCCTACAAGGTAGCCATCAATGATCAATAGGATTCCTGGCCTAGCGGCTAACAGTACAGGAGATAGACTCTATAGATACCTCCTCTTCTTCTTTAGGCTCTGCAGAACCAAGGGGGGTATTCCCTATTCAACATCCATGAGATATGCTATGAAAGGAATGGGATGTTGACACAAAGCAGATAAATCCTCTATTATGTAGACCAAAACTGTGGAATAAGTGCAAAGGGGCTAGCTTTGGGCCCATATTTAGTTGTGAATTAGAGGATTGTGGTCCTAAAACTACTTCTACTATCCTAAAGGTTTGTATATGAAGTTTGAGTTTGTTTTGTATTTGGATGCAAAACTAGGACTTTGGTTACGACCTTAATACAAGACTGGATTGGTGCCTATCCAGGGTTCAGAGTCAATAGACATACACATGTGAATGTACACATAAACCCATATTAATGACTAAGTTTCAAGGGGGTTGTTTAATATCTGCCTTACAGATACTTCCCAGAATTGAGCATTCAGTTACCTCTGCTTAGAAGATCCTCACTGCAATATATTCTTCTTAACACTTTAACCTAAAACATTTAATCTACTCCTTGAGTAGAAGTAAAAAACCAAGCATTCAATATAGCAAATCTATATTCAAGAATCTTAGACACCCCTTAGCTGTTTAGATTCAAAACAAGAATACATTCAATTTGGAGACGAGTAACAAAACACATGCAATGAAGCATTACTCATTTAAATCAACATGAAACCAGTAAGTTTATGCATTAAACAGACAACATGAGATTCATGAACTCACAAAAACATCCAAAACAAGGCCACCAATGAAGTTGTATCTTATCACAGCACCAAAAATTTGTCCAGTTTTCAACAACAAAATGAGTAACACAGTTTGGCCGTTTTATACCAAAACTGTGTACTCAGCAGAATTAATTACATGACAAGGTCAAAATTTCTGCCAGATACATTGCCTTAGGAATGGCACTCAAAAAATTCAATGCAGCCGAGGGACAAGGAGGAGGGAGCAGGTATGTTCAGGAAAAGTGTCGCCGCATGGAGATCCTCTTCCTAAATCGGGTGGTTGAACTTGTCAACTCAACCCATACTTCTCTACACAACTGCCATCAATACTTCAGCTACCCGCGGGATGCAACAACAAATGCATCTGGAGATTTTCCCGCACAAAAATGGCCTCACGCACTCAGAAAAAACCATCGCTGTAGGTTCAAAACCAGGCCATTGATCCACTCCAATTGCTGAGATCCACGGCCTCAAAATCACATTGACCAGGTCGCCAGCCAATTAGATCATGCCACGTAGGCACTTTTTGCTATCGCTAGCCTATCGCTTCTCCATTTTGCCTTTTTTGTCCTGTATATGCATGTTCAAATGCTCATACAATCGCCACTATTCACCTATCAAAAACCCTTGTATATGCAAGAGCAAATGCATATACAACTGTTCATCATACTAGGAGGACCCCAAACTATTATAGAGCAAATTGGAATTTTCAATCGGGTCCACCTTGTATCCTCATTCCATGCATATTTCCATGTACATGCGCATATACATTCTCCTTATGCATACAAGGCAGATTTGAAATTTTATGAAGCTTGCTGAAGATACTTTGAAATCCGGCTTGCATATTAACCCTTGTATCTTTCAAATGTACATTGGCACATACAAGCGCCCAATATACATGCTGCGGACCTGAAATATTATTAACTGCATTTGATTTCTCCTTCAAGTCCAGAATGTATATTCTTCATTGTATATTTTGTTTGTATACTGAACATGTAGAAACCCACTTGCACATCCGCTGCACTGTTCACTTTGCATGTCGCTGGCCTTTGCATATTTTCCAATGTACATTCCTTTTGCACATACAAACAAGGAATCTTCTCCAGAATATTCCTGCAATGTATCTAACCATTGTATGTGCGCCCGAATGTATATTGCATATACATTCGACCTTGTATATCGACGGGCCCCACCACATGCATCTCTACCTCGCCACTGTAGCAAATGCATATTTGCACCTCCTTGTATATTTTTCTTTGTATATGACCCGATATACAAAGCAGGAATATTCCTGGGAATCTGCAAAAGATTCCCCCTTTGTATATGCACCTTTTAGAGCCTGATATACATTCAGAAATGCATCTAACTCAAATTTTCAAAGGGCGATAGAGTTTTCTGACCTGCCAATGCACATTTTGACCTATATGTATATACAAACACCTTTGTATGTACAAAGACACTTGCACCTTAATTGATTTTTTGCATTTTTTCAACTGAAACCAGACTGCTCATGCAGGCAGTAACATAGGCTCCGTTTGTGGATGCATGCCTCTTGCAGGCATGGCGAGGACTTCAGATCTCTGGGATGCAGACCAGTCCCTATCCATTGGGCAATAGAGTCGAACATTGCACCAACCTGCACAGAAATTATATTTTCAAACATTATTTTGGTGGTGCCGGCAGCCAAAAAGGAAGAACCACAACTTTATCTTGTCAAATGCCTGATTCTAAACTGAATAATCCCAACCACAGCTGGAAACCTTAAAACAATCTGCCCACATGCTGATCTGATCAATTACATGCTTCACCATTTTTATGAATTTGCCACTGTCACTGCAACCTCTGTCAGTCTGTATTTCAAAATCAAACATGCAACCATGCATACTATAAAATCCTTCAGCATTAAGCAACATATGCATGTTATAATCTTCAAACAGCTTATCCTCATATTGCATTTGGCAATACTCATTATCTACCTGGCTGTTGCATATAACCAAACACATATCCAACTGATCCAAAAATTGAAAACACTCAGAAAATATGAGACCCTCCATATCATTTATATCACTCATTGACACTAAAAATAAATCCTGATCTACACACCCATTGCCACCACTACACATGTCTGAAATAACTAATGCTAAGCATTTATCATCCACAGTTTGCAAATCAGTATTATCATTTTCAAACAGAGGGTTACTTCTGTACTAATGAATGCCATAACTCACAATATCAAATGCATCGACAGGCTCATCATAAAGGGGATTCATACTCATTGCAAAGGTCTCTGTTTCTTCTTCATGATAATCCATTTCTTTTTCATTATCAAACCTAATGCCATAAGAAGAACAAACCTGATCCATGAATTCATCATGGATATCATCTTTATCATCTTTAATCTCTGATTGCCCCACATACAAAATTTCTGCTACTTCAATGTACTCTGAAGTTGAACTATCTACATCATTTTCCATTCCTCTAATGCTTCCCGATGAAACTGATACTGACTCTTGATCCATATGATCACAACTTTGCACAACTAGATCATTTAAACATGAATGCTCTTTGTTTAGGACTGGCATGCAAATATTACTTGGGAAATTATTGTTGTCAACTTCATTTGTTGGGCACAATAGGGCATCCTCCTCTATAAAAGAAACATCATCAACTTGGAATGATACAAAAACTAGGACAACAGGGGTGTGAGTACTTTGGCATTCATCTCCAACATTTAAACTATATCTCTTATCAACATTGGTGGCCCTAGGGCAGCAAATTTTTTTTAGAGAAATACCCTTTTTGAATCCCATACCTCCAATTATTTTCAATGTCAATTGCAAACTGATGTGCCTGATGCGATGTGGTGGGCTCCTTGTCCCTCAATCTATAGCTCATTTTCCTATCAAATGCTCCCAAATAGACAACTAGGCACAATGCATCATTAGGTCTCATGCATTCTGGTATTCTATTCAATGCCCTCATAAATCTGAGGTTAAAAGCTGGGATCAACTCATCTTCTTCAATATGGATATACATAAAATCACTAATAACTGCATATTCAGAAATTCTTTCACCATATTGTTCTAGAAATGTAGATTTAAAATCATACCAAGAGCTGACAGAGTAAGTTGGAAGGTAGGAGAACTAGTCCCTTGCATCTTTATCTAGAGATTGAACAAATAATCTCATAACTACATCTTCATGGTCAATCTCAAAATCATCTACAACATTTATAAACTGCTGCAAGTGTCTCTCAGCTGATTCATCCTTTGCACCATTGAATTTGGGCAAATACTTTCTAATTTTAGATGGAAAAGCATTTGGATAGCCACAAATGCCATCAAAATTTATGGGCTTATATCTGTCAATGCTAAAACTTCTTTTATTACATGGTTGGGACTGATTATTATGCATCATTACATTTGACACCTCACTAGGGTGCATGGCCTGATAATACATCATTATGTTTTTGCAACCCTCTTTTCAACTTAGATTTTCAATCATAATAATGACCTTAAGCCTTTAAAATACAAACTATTATTTCAGCTTTCCTAAAGTCCTTCAAATGAGTCTTTTAAACAATATTGCATACTCGTTTTGAAATGCAAACTAAGTCCTCACAAAAGTATGCAATCTAATCACCAATATTTCCCTTTTGACTAGTGCTATTTCACCAAATAGGGAACCTTTCAAAACTTATGAAAATACCTAGATATGTTGTGAAACCTGCAAATTCAACACCTTTGGTGTCCTCTTATTAGGTTCTTTATGTGCAGAGTCGCCACCTCCTTGGCAGAGGAATAAGCTTCAAACAGGCCGAAGCTGAAAATTGATTTGTTTCTAGGTTCTCCCACAACAGAGCCACACACATAACTTTTCAGGTTTTACTGTAACAAACACCTCCAGGTCTGCTTCTTCAATCCTTTAAACTCAAACTTTCATGGATATGACATTGATCTCCCCAGTGAAGTCACCAATTCTGTTACCTCTCAATTTGGCTGGATGCTTATTCCCAGTTGTCCCTACAAGGTAGCCATCAATGATCAATAGGATTCCTGGGCCAGTGGCTAACAATATAGGAGATAGACTCTATAGATACCTCCTCTTCTTCTTTAGGCTCTGCAGAACCAAGGGGGGGTATTCCCTATTCAACATCCATGAGATATGCTATGAAAGGACTGGGATGCTGACATAAAGTAGATAAATCCTCTATTATGCAGACCAAAACTATGGAACAAGTGCAAAGGGGCTAGCTTTGGGCCTATATTCAGTTGTGAATTAGAGGATTGTGGTCCTAAAACTACTTCTACTATCCTAAAGGTTTGTATATGAAGTTTGAGTTGCGACCTCAATACAAGACTGGATCGGTGCCTATCCAGGGCTCGGAGTCAATAGACATACACATGTGAATGTACACATAAACCCATATTAATGACTGAGTTTCAAGGGGGTTGTTTAATATCTGCCTTACAGATACTTCCCAGAATTGAGTATTTAGTTACCTCTGCTTAGAAGATCCTCACTACAATATATTCTTCTTAACACTTTAACCTAAAACATTTAATCTACTCCTTGAGTAGAAGTAAAAAACCAAACATTCAATATAGCAAATCTATATTCAAGAATCTTAGACACCCCTTAGCTGTTTAGATTCAAAACAAGAATACATTCAATTTGGAGACAAGTAACAAAACACATGCAATGAAGCATTACTCATTTAAATCAACATGAAACCAGTAAGTTTATGCATTAAACAGACAACATGAGATTCATAAACTCACAAAAACATCCAAAACAGGGCCACCAATGAAGTTGTATCTTATCACAGCACCAAAAATTTGTCCAGTTTTCAACAACAAAATGAGTAACACAGTTTGGCCCTTTTATACCAAAACTATGTACTTAGCAAAATTAATTACATGACAAGGTCAAAATTTCTGCCAGATACACTACCTTAGGAATGGCGCTCAAAAAATTCAATGCAGCCGAGGGACAAGGAGGAGGGAGCAAGTATGTTCGGGAAAAGTGCCGCAACATGGAGATCCTCTTCCTAAATTGGGTGGTTGAACTTGTCAACTCAACCCATACTTCTTTGCACAACTGCCATCAATACTTCAGCTACCCACGGAATGCAACAATAGATGCATCTGGAGATTTTCTAGCTCAAAAATGACCTCACCTGCTCAGAAAAAACCATCGCTGCATGTTCAAAACCAGGCCGTTGATCCACTCCAATCGCTGAGATCCATGGCCTCAAAATCATGTTGACCAGGTTGCCAGCCAATTAGATCATGCCACGTAGGCACTTTTTGCTATCACTGGCCTATCACTTCTCCATTTTGCCTTTTTCGTCCTGTATATGCATGTTCAAATGCTCATACAATTGCCACTGTTCACCTGTCAAAAACCCTTGTATATGCAAGAGCAATGCATATACAATTGTTCATCATACTAGGCGGACCCCAAACTATTATAGAGCGAATTGGAATTTTCAATTGGGTCCACCTTGTATCCTCATTCCATGCATATTTCCATGTACATGCGCATATACATTCTCCTTATGCATACAAGGTGGATTTCAAATTTTATGAAGCTTGCTGAAGATACTTTGAAATCCGGCTTGCATCTTAACCCTTCTATCTTTCGAATGTACATTGGCACATACAAGCACCCAATATACATGCTGCGGACCTGAAATATTAATAACTACATTTGATTTCTCCTTCAAGTCTGGAATGTATATTCTTCATTGTATATTTTGTTTGTATGCCGAACATGTAGAAACCCACTTGCACATCTGCTGCACTGTTCACTTTGCATGTCACTGGCCTTTGCATATTTTCCAATGTACATTCCCTTTGCACATACAAACAAGGAATCTTCTCCAGAATATTCCTGCAATGTATCTAACCATTGTATGTGCGCCTGAATGTATATTGCATATACATTCGACCTTGTATATCGACGGGCCCCACCACATGCATCTCTGCCTCGCCACTGTAGCAAATGCATATTTGCACCTCCTTGTATATTTTGCTTTGTATATGACCCGATATACAAAGCGAGAATATTCTTGGGAATCTACAAAAGATTCCCCCTTTGTATATGCACCTTTTAGAGCCTGATATACATTCAGAAATGCATCTAACTCAAATTTTCAAAGTGCGATAGAGTTTTCTGACCCGCCAATGCACATTTTTACCTATATGTATATACAAGCACCTTTGTATATACAAAGACACTTGCACCTTAACTGATTTTTTACATTTTTTGAACTGAAACCAGACTGCTCATGCAGGCGGTAATAGGGTTAATCCTAGGATTTGCGGATCCATGATTAAGGGAACAACCTTTGGTTTAGTAAACTATAAATTGTTAAGTGGGGTTATTCCTGGGATTTGTTGATCCATGGGTAATGGAATAAATTTTGATGTCTTTCCAAATCGAGCTAGAATGATGGGTGAGCATGTGACATCCATTCCGAGTTAGGGGTGATGAAACTTTGGCCAAAGTAGTGTAAACAACCAACATTTACACTATTAGTTCACTGTGATCTAGGATTACATACTAGGAAGGGTAATCATGCTTGTAGGTTAGAGACACAATGTATGATAGTACTAGATATGTAGGACTCAACATCTTGCTCAGTATAGGCTATTCTTTGAGGTTACCATACAATCCCTTCATCGAAGGGTAGGCCATTTACCAGTTTAGTAAATGTGCGGGGGACCGCAGTTAGTCCGTGGTTAGCAGAAAAGTGCTTGAGTGATGCTTCTCCTGATGCAGTTGGCAGCCAGGATTTGAAGACAGATATTGGAACCATTATATCTCTATTGTCAATTAGCTTTATGAAGCTTGTATGTAACTATCTTTTGAAATGTTGTAAATGAGAATTATACAATTCATGTAATTGTTGAAATGTAATTTGATAGTGCAATGGTTAAGTTTGAAATATGTTTCAAATGTGCATTGTATCAAATGAAAGAAAGGAAAAATTTTATTACTCATGTTTTGGTATCATGATTTATTCACGGTTGAGTTAAAACTTAGTTAAATCTATTGGTCGAACAAGTGGCATGTTACAATCACCAACTCCTTGAGACATAGAGGGCTAATAAGGCACAATTTCCTTGCTTTGAGAAAAATCAGCTCTGGAACCTATGTGCTCACTATGCTTTCCCATCCAACATTATGAGAGTCTAATGTTTGGAAATTCTTGTGCCAAGATGGTGTGTCTCAGAATGACTGCAGGGAAGTCAGTCATTGGGAACAAATGCTACCTAAAGGCCAAGAAGGAGAGAAAAGCCATTGTTCGTACCATTGAGGGAACTAACGATGATAACGACATATAGTTAAATGACACAGAGATTTTGAGTCATGCCTCACTTGAATTAGCCTAGAGAAAAGAAGGATGAGAGATGCTACCATCTTCAACTATCTTCTTTCGGTCTCTGCAACCTAGTCAGAATCCTTACCACTATCTAGGGATATGCCTATAGTGAGAGTCCCATCATGTTGTTTATAGATCCTCGTGTTCCTCCATCGACGGAGGTGAAGAAGTAGGGAAAGGATTGGAAAATTTGGATACTAAGTTGGACCGAATCTTAGAAATGATAATTGAGAAAAGAAAGTGGGAATCTTGGAACAAAAAGAAAAAGAAAAAGAAAAGATAGAGTGGAAAAAGAAGTAACTAACAACAAAGAATTTCCTAATGGTGAGAATGAAGGAGAGGATTCTTAGAACCACTCACAAACTAGTGAGAATGACGATGAAAGGGCACAATCTCAATCTCAATCATGATCTAAAGGAACCAAGAGGAGGAGAATGGCGAAAAAACTATCCCAAAACATGAGGAAAATTAGACCTCCCAAGTTCAAAGGAAGTACCAATGGGGAGGTAGTTGAGGCTTGGCTCACTAAAATGGAAAAGTCCTGGGCTATTGAAGATGCTAATTAGACTAAGAGCTCAGGTAGAGTAGTTTCTGTATGAAGTCATGATCACTCTTATTTTTCAAAGAACTTAGGGATGGGTAGATACAGAAGTAATCAATCAGGTGCAAGAGCAACTGAGTATTGAAGATCTTAGAATTGTGTCAAAGATATGTAGATAAGATGGGTTCTTGTCTAACTCCTAGATGGCTTGGAATAAGCCAAGTGGAATAAAAGAATCATTAAAAGGAAAGTACTGAAATATTGGCATAGAATGTTGAGAAAAATGGTTGAGAACTATGTACCTTGCCTCTTGGTTAAGCTAGAAGGTACAACTGCATTAGTAAATATTACTAAGATACTTATTCAAATTGTTTAAAGTTTTGAACAAGTAACCTATTCAGTGAGGAAGGGAATAGAGTTTTGTTATGTGGAATGAAGAGAAGAAGTTTTTGTTCCAACCATAGTCTCAGTGTGTTATTATAACACCATCTAATAATATCACCTAGGTGGTAAATGATAAATACTCCAGAAAATAGGAGTGGATGAGTTATAACCCTTCGATTTGCAAAATTTTTGAGTAAGATGAAAACCTTAAGGGATTATGTAATTGTTATGCTTATAACATGATCACTAACCCACTGTAAGTTTTTTTTTTAAAAACCTGAGTCCAGTGCAACAATCTACTCCCTTGTTAGTGACTTGGTTAGTCACGTAGTGCATAGTAAGTGTTCGTCTGGATTTTGACACTTCTTTGAATTTTTGGTAAATTCTCTTTTAATTCTTTCTAAGATTGATATCATTTTATTCCTTCATTTTGGAATAGTCTAGCCACCAAATTTTGAAAATTGTTTATTTTATGGCCAATTGGTCAAAATTTGATTTATTGTCGAAATTGAGCTCATTCTTTTGACTTTTTTTTTTTGAAAATTGAATTGCTTATACTTTGTTATTGATTTAAATTATTGTGGTGGCTATACTAGAACATTTTGGTTGTTCACTATGTTTAATGTAATGTTTACCTCTATCATGTCCTGGATGGGCCTCTAGTAGATTGTGTAGGGGAGTAAAATTGTAGAGAATGCACTTGGAATGTCTCTAACCCTTTAAAATTAAGAAACCTTGTGTGGAAGGAAATTCATTCCATACCTTAAATAATTCATCCTAGAGTAACTAAACTCCTAATTGATGAGAAAACTCTTTATTTCTGGAAAAGAATTAAGAGTGGTGCTGCAAGATTTGTAGCAAGAATGTCAGAAAGTTAAGGCTGAGCTTAAGCATCTAGTAGGGCATGGACTATGTCTTGAATTAAGCTAAAACAGTAGAATGCCTAGATGATCTCAGAAAACTGGGTATCTTTGCAAGGGACACCTAGAGAAGTTAGGTTATGGCAAATTTTGGTCGTGCAAATGCTTAGAGCAAGGAAGAAGGGTTGTCAACTCTTTGTAGTTAAAAGGGAAAACTTTCCAAGTATACCTTCTTTCTAAAGGAAGTACAACATCTAGGTCATGTGATATTAGCAGAAGGAATTACGGTTGATCCAGCTAAGATAAAAGCAATGCTTAAGTGGCTGGTGCCAAAGAATGTTCCTGAGGTTAGAATTTTTATGGGTTTGGCTGGGTATTATCGTAAGTTTGTAGAAAACTAATGCAGAGGAAACACAACAGAAGCTTACAAATGGGAAGGAGGAGTCATTAACACAACCAGCATGTTAAAATCCTGGACATGCAATATGTAATACCTATCGGCTTATCAGCATCATCATATTTCTTGCTAACACAGACAGCATCATCATATTTTGAAGAAGCATGTAATATCCTCCTGCTAACTACTGTTCACTTCCTTATCGCCTTTCGCCTTTTGCCTGTCCGCAGCATCATCACATTCGACAAGCGCAAACATCCTCCTGATGTTCACTGTTCATCTTACCGCCAAACTCTATCTTCATCATCATGATGTTTAGCATCATCTTCATCAGCAGGATATAAAATATCCGGTTCCTCCAATATATCCTGATGACGACAACTTCAAGCACCTTTCCCTCGATGCTTACTACTCAAACAACAGCATCAGGATATGACTTATCCGGTCATATTAAAGCATCCTGATGATGATGCTCAACTTTATGCCGATGACTTACGCCGATGCCAAAACACTTAGCGACAGCAGGATAAACTTGCATAGGGTGATATTCGCAATATCCTGATGACGATGACGTCACTTGCACCCGATGATGATGTCAACAGGATATAAGGCACTTATATCCTCCGCAACATGATAATGAATATCTGGTGATCTTTTCAATATCCTGATGATGACCTTTCCGGTCCTTAGCCAAAAAGTGAACTTTCACTGCTGCATGCGATAGCGACATGCGGACGATGGCTACACACAAAAGATGATCCTGACGATGATATACACACTGAGTATATATCCGACTTATATCATCCTGATGCATTCAAAACATACAGTCTTCGTCAGCTTCATAACCCGATCTGGATAGCGATATACTCGCAGATGTCGATGCGATTCACTCCGTCTGGAAAAGCACATGCAGATCCCTGTATATCCGTCAGCTGCATGCAAACTCACAGAACCGCACAATTTTACAAAGAAAACATGATGATCGCGCCGGATCACCTTTAGATCAAAACTTAACAGTTTATCTTCCTAAACCCTAGCACATGAGGATGCTAGGTTGATTCACAGCATGCTACCAATCGATCTCTCACACAATGAAATGCATAAACAGAAAACTAAAATACAACCTAAACTAATATGCATGACCATTCCACCGATTCACAGAATCAACCGGTGGAAGGGTTGAAAGAATCCATTAACCTATAATCAGAATAGAAATCAAAACATAAACAGCTGATAAACCAGATAATGCAATTGATGAGATCTTATTTAGATGAAACACAAATGTCCTGTTTCTACAATACTATCGAACAACAATGTTTCACAATGTCTGGACTGATCTCTGGATCTCACTCAATCACCAGTACAACATAACATAACTACTACTCTCTCCTCCTCTCTCTCTGATATTCTCTTCTCTGATATTCTCTTCTCTGATATGATCTCAAACCCTAACTGATCTGAGTTATTTATAACAATATCCTACGAGTACTACCAACTCGATTCCCAGCGGCTGGGGACTTCCAAACGGCTGGGAGAGGACAGCTCAGACAACCTGATCACGAGCTCTAACTGCCTGCACACTCTCCTAGGCTGATCTAATACATATGCATTGGTCCAATGGACCTTATTACATTATGAAGTCAAACATGCTAAAAATAGACTAATGTCCTGTCATGCGGACAATGAACCTATATCCTGTCTTGTAGGGGTGCTCCTGCACCATACTCCCCAGAAGAAGAAATCTCAAGTCCACTTGAGATGAGAGTATGAAGATCTGCACCATGTTTCTGGATCTGCTCTTCAGTCATCCAGACTGCTTCAGAATTAGGTTTTCCCTTCCAAGAGACTAGATACTCCAAGTACTGTTTGTTCCGAGTCTGTTTGACCACTCTGGTGTCCAAAACCTTCTGCAACTGTGGAGGATCATGCTTGGGAATGTTATCATGGACTGTATCCTGTAGGAGATCCTGATCTGCATCTGGATAAGACTTGTATGGAGTTAAATCACATACGTTGAATATAGGGGACAAACCAAGATCAGGTGGGAGTTGTATCTCATAAGCATTCTATCCATGCTTGTGCAAGATCTGACATGGTCCAACTTTTCTCTGCATAAGTTTAGTATATTTTCCCTTAGGAAGTCTGTCCTTCTTCAAATGAACCCATACCAAATCTCCAACATCAAACTGTATATCCTTCTTCTTTTTATCAGCATATTCCTTATACTTCAAGGTGGTTTGCTGTAGTTGGGTCTTGACTTGATCATGAACCTCTTTTATGGCTTCTGCAAAAGCTTCTCCTTCTGCACTAATAGGGTCTACTGTAGGTAGATCTCTCAATTCCAGAATTCCTCTTGGATGCACACCATAAACTATCTGGAAAGGTGATTTCCCTGTGCTCCTATTGACAGTATCATTATAGGAAAATTCAGCTTGAGATAGAATATTATCCCACTTTTCTCCATGTTGTTTTGTCAAACATCTAAGCAAATTTCCTAAGGAACGGTTCACTACTTCAGTCTGTCCATCCGTTTGAGGATGATATGCAGAGGAAAAAGACAAATTTGTTCCAAGTTTCTTCCAAAGAGTTCTCCAGAAGTGACCAATAAACTTCACATCCCTATCTGACACTATGCTCAATGGCAATCCATGGATCCTGACAATCTCCCTGAAAAACAAATCTGCAATGTATGAAGCATCAGCAGTGGTTTTGCATGGCAAGAAATGTGCCATTTTGCTGAATCTATCCACTACAACAAAAACACTGTCAAACCCTTTCCTTGTCCTTGGTAAACCCAAGACAAAATCCATACTTATGCTTTCCCATGGTCTGGAAGGAATGGGTAAGGGCTGATATAAACCTGCATTAGTTGACCTGCCTTTAGCTTTCTGACATATCACACATGTCTCTACAAACTTTCTGACATCTGATTGTAACTTAGGCCAAAAGTAATGTCTTCAGACCAGATCAAGAGTCTTATCTAGACCAAAATGACCTGCCATAGCTCCACAATGTTTCTCCTTAATGATGTTTAACCTCATAGAACACCTTGGAATACATAACTGTCCACCTTTGAACAACAATCCAGCCTGAATCAAAAATTCAGAGAATTCAGCATGATATTTCTCTCCAAAAGAAGTACATACATGATATATCTCCCCAAAATCTTCATCAGTCTCATACATGGTCTTTAGTGAATCAATGCCAACACTTTCTAACTGAATCTGGTTGACTGTTAGAACTCTCCTGCTCAAAGCATCTGCAACTTTATTCTTGACTCCTTTCTTATGCTTCAATGTAAAAGTAAACGCTTGTAAGGTTTCTACCCATTTCATGTGTCTGTGGTTCAGCTTTTCCTGGTTGTTTATGAAACTCAGAGCCTGGTTATCTGTGAATACTATGAATTCCTTTGGCATCAAGTAATGCCTCCATTTCTTGAGTGACTGGACTAAAGCATACATTTCCAAATCATATGAGGAATACCTCTTTTTAGCATCATTGAGCTTCTCACTGAAAAATGCAATAGGTCTACCTTCTTGGCTGAGTACTGCTCCAATGGCCATGTGACTGGCATCACATTCCACCTGAAAGATTTTGTTAAAGTCTGGAAGTGCAAGGACTAGCTGCTGTGCCACCTTCTTCTTCAATGTTTCAAAAGAATCATCTGCTCTTTGAGTCCAAACAAATCTGCACTTCTGTCCTCCTTTGATGGTATCAAGCATGGGTGCACAAATATGACTAAACCCTCTTATAAACTTCCTGTAGAAGGTTGCTAACCCATGGAAACTTCTGACATCATTCATAGTCTTTGGGGTTGGCCAAGACAATATGGCACTTACCTTCTCCTTATCCATTTGTAACTTCCCTTGTGAAATGACAAAACCCAAATATGTGATCTCCTCTTGCATGAACAAACACTTGTCTAAATTTATCATCAGCTGCTCTTCATGTAACCTCTTAAGAATCAAATCTATGTGTCTGAGATGTTCTTCTTTTGTGTGGCTGAAAATCAGAATGTCATCTAGATATACTATGACAAACTTACCAATGAACTCTTTCAAAACCTCATTCATCAACCTCATAAAAGTACTAGGTGCATTAGATAAACCAAAAGGCATAACCTTCCACTCATATAACCCTTCATTAGTTTTGAATGCTGTTTTCCATTCATCTCCTGGCCTAATCCTGATCTGATGATATCCACTCTTCAAATCTATTTTTGTAAAATACTTAGCACCTCCCAAACAGTCAAGTAAATCCTCTATCCTAGGGATTAGAAACCTATACCTGATTGTGATCTTGTTAATAGCTCTGGAATCTGTGCAAAGCCTCCAAGTACCTTCCTTCTTTGGTGCTAGTACAGCTGGTACTGCACATGGACTTAAACTTTTCCCAATCAGACCTGAATCCAATAATTCTTCAATTTGTCTGGCTACTTCTGCATTCTGTTCTGGAGTTAGCTTATAGGCTGCTTTGTGTGGAAGTGTGGACCCTGGAATTAAGTCTATGCAGTGACTGATATCCCTGACAGGTGGTAGGGATCTTGGCATTCCCTCTGAGATGATACCTTTGTACTTATCCAATAGCTCTTGGATAGCTGGGTCTATGAACCTTTGCTTCTTCTCTTCCTTGACTTCTTGCTGCTGTTCTTTATTCACCCTCATACATGGGATTAGGGCATATGCAACTGCACCTTCTGCTACTACTTCTTTCATGAACTGTTTACCTTCCATCAGCATTACCTTCACCTCTTTTCCTTTAGATTTCTCCTCCTTCTCCGTCAATGGTAGTAACTTTATATCCTTACCATCTTTAGTGATTGTATAGATGTTTCTAACACCATCATGTTGTGCCTTCAAATCATACTGCCATGGTCTACCAAATAAAAGATTGCAAGCATCCATCGTGGTAATGTCAAACAACAACTTATCCTTATATGCTCCAATCTGAAATTCTACCCAGGCCTGCTCTTCTTCAATTGTCTGCTGACCTTGGGTAAGCCATGAGACTTTATATGGGGATGGGTGAGGCAATCTCCTAAGCTTAAGCTTTGTCACCATTTCTTCAGACACAAAATTTTCAGTAGAACCAGAATCAATCAAAACTTTACATGCCTTACCTCCTGCTTTGCAAATAGTCCTGAAAAGAGACTTTCTTTGAGGGGATTCTTTGTCAGGTACCTTCATGGTAGTCACTGTTCTTCTCATCATTAGAGACTCTCCACTTTCTGGGTATCCACAATTATCAGGAGCATTCACACTATGAAAAGAATTAGAGCCTGCCATACTTTGATTATCTGGTTCTTGGATCAGATTTGTTCTCCTTTCTCCTGTTGAGCTTGTGGCCTTTTCTGGACATTTGTTGGCTATATGGCCTTCTTTGTTATAGTTATAACATCTGATGGATCCTCTGCCCTGGGATCTTCCTCTGAAAGGTCTTCTACCTCTGAAGTTTCCTTGCTGACTATAATTTTCCCCCTGGTTCTGACTATTGTTTCCCTTACTATTGTCATGACTGGATTCTCCTTGATATCCATGTCCATGTCCTCTACCTCTGAAAGGACCTCTTCCACCCCTTTGTTGTCTTCCTCTTCCTCTATTGTGTTGTTCTTGTTTTCTCTTTAACTTCTCTTCCACTTTCAATGCCAACTGAAAGCATTTCTGAACTGTATCTGGATTATGCAGACTTAAATCTTCCTGAATGTTGAACCTCAATCCATTAAGGTATCTGGCTACCTTCTCTTCTTCACTTTCCTTTACCTTTGTTTTCATACAAAGTTTCATGAATTCTTCTGTATATGAGCTGACATCTAGCTCCTTCTGCTTCAGGTTTTGCTTCCTCTTGTGTAATTGGATACTGTAATCCAATGGGACATAAGCTTCCTTTACTAATGCCATCATTTTCTTCCATGTAGTGACTCTATGCTTTCCTTCCTGTACTCTATCATCTTGGACGAAATTCCACCATGTCAAGGCAGCTTCTTTCATTTTTGACTGGGCTATTTTCACCCTCTATTGTTCTGGTATCTCCTCTGTTTCAAAGAAATTGTTCAAGGAGTCTATCCACTCCATCACTGAATCAGGTTCCATCTTTCCTGTAAACACTGGCAAATCCAATTTCACATCCATGGTTCTCCTCTCCATGGCCTTGAGGGCGTTCAACAGTGGTTTCTGGTCTGCAGGAACGACCTCCTCGTTCCAACTAGGGATCTCTTCTTCCCTATCTTCTTCTCTACCAGAACCTACTCTGTTCCTCAACTTCTCTAACTCATCCTTCAATTCCTGATTCTGAGCCTTCACGGCCTTGCTCTCTGCAATCTGTTTCTTTACCAGAACTGCCAACTCAACGTTGGTCATCCTTGCCGGAATCTCAGATGTTCCTTCGTCACCTGACATCCTGCTATATCCTGATCTTTTCCAGAAGATCCTTCCTTTGCTCTAATACCACTATGATGCAGAGGAAACACAACAGAAGCTTACAAATGGGAAGGAGGAGTCATTAACACAACTAGCATGTTAAAATCCTGGACATGCAATATGTAATACCTATCGGCTTATCAGCATCATCATATTTCTTGCTAACACAGACAGCATCATCATATTTCGAAGAAGCATGTAATATCCTCCTGCTAACTACTGTTCACTTCCTTATCGCCTTTCGCCTTTCGCCTGTTCGCAGCATCATCACATTCGACAAGCGCAAACATCCTCCTGATGTTCACTGTTCATCTTACCGCCAAACTCTATCTTCATCATCATGATGTTTAGCATCATCTTCATCAGCAGGATATAAAATATCCGGTTCCTCCAATATATCCTGATGACGACAACTTCAAGCACCTTTCCCTCGATGCTTACTACTCAAACAACAGCATCAGGATATGACTTATCCGGTCATATTGAAGCATCCTGATGATGATGCTCAACTTTATGCCGATGACTTACGCCGATGCCAAAACACTTAGCGACAGCAGGATAAACTTGCATAGGGTGATATTTGCAATATCCTGATGACGATGATGTCACTTGCACCCGATGATGATGTCAACAGGATATAAGGCACTTATATCCTCCGCAACATGATAATGAATATCCGGTGATCTTTTCAATATCCTGATGATGACCTTTCCGGTCCTTAGCCAAAAAGTGAACTTTCACTCCTGCATGCGATAGCGACATGCGGACGATGGCTACACACGAAAGATGATCCTGACGATGATATACACACTGAGTATATATCTGACTTATATCATCCTGATGCATTCAAAACATACAGTCTTCGTCAGCTTCATAACCCGATCCGGATAGTGATATACTCGCAGATGTCGATGCGATTCACTCCGTCTGGAAAAGCACATGCAGATCCCTGTATATCCGTCAGCTGCATGCAAACTCACAGAACCACACAATTTTACAAAGAAAACATGATGATCGCGCCGGATCACCTTTAGATCAAAACTTAACAGTTTATCTTCCTAAACCCTAGCACATGAGGATGCTAGGTTGATTCACAGCATGCTACCAATCGATCTCTCACACAATGAAATGCATAAACAGAAAACTAAAATACAACCTAAACTAATATGCATGACCATTCCACCGATTCACAGAATCAACCGGTGGAAGGGTTGAAAGAATCCATTAACCTGTAATCAGAACAGAAATCAAAACATAAACAGCTGATAAACCAGATAATGCAATTGATGAGATCTTATTTAGATGAAACACAAATGTCCTGTTTCTACAATACTATCGAACAACAATGTTTCACAATGTCTGGACTGATCTCTGGATCTCACTCAATCACCACTACAACATAACATAACTACTACTCTCTCCTCCTCTCTCTCTGATATTCTCTTCTCTGATATTCTCTTCTCTGATATGATCTCAAACCCTAACTGATCTGAGTTATTTATAACAATATCCTACGAGTACTACCAACTCGATTCCCAGCGGCTGGGGACTTCCAAACGGCTGGGAGAGGACAGCTCAGAAAACCTGATCACGAGCTCTAACTGCCTGCACACTCTCCTAGGCTGATCTAATACATATGCATTGGTCCAATGGACCTTATTACATTATGAAGTCAAACATGCTAAAAATAGACTAATGTCCTGTCATGCGGACAATGAACCTATATCCTGTCTTGTAGGGGTGCTCCTGCACCAAAAACATTTCTAGGATAGCTTTTCCTATCACTTCTTTGTAGAGAAAAGGGAAAAAGTTTGAATGGTCTGAAAAATGTCAAGAGGCATTTGATCTCCTGAAAGAGAAATTGACCATGACTCCAATTTTGAAAGTGCCATATCCAGATGGTAACTTTGTTGTTATCATGGATACATCAGGTGAAGGTTTAGGTGGAGTGTTAATGCAGGAAGGGCGATTCATAGCCTATGAATCAAGGAAGCTAAAACCTTATGAACAAAATTATGCTTCTCATGATTTGGAGTTAGCAACAATAGTTCATGCATTACAGATGTGGAGACACTATCTATAGGGAAAATCCTTTGAATTAAAAACAGACCAAAATGGTTTGAAGTATCTATTTACTCAACCCAATCTGAATGCAAGACAAAGAAGGTGGTTAGAAGTCATATTAGACTATGATTTCAACATTAACTATATCAAGGGAAAAGAGAATAGAGTTGCCGATGCTTTGAGTCGAAGAAGGCATATATCTTCAATTGTAACTATCCAAAGCAACTTCAAAATTCAAGTATTGAAAGGATCCAAAGGCGATGAGTACTATGATCAAGTCAAGCAAGCACTCTCGGATAATTTGCAAGATAAAAGCTATGAGGGTTTTTGCTTTGAACCTAATGGTTTATTGCGGTATAAAGGAAGAATTTGTGTACCTGATTCTAGTAAGTTAAGGAATTTGGTATGGAAGGAAGTACATAATACTCAGGACATCCTGGTGTTACTAAGATGTTAGCAGATATGAATCCATTATATTTCTAGAAGGGAATGCTGTAAGATTTGTGGTAAGTTGTTTAGAATGTCAAGGAATAAAGGTAGAACATCATCATCCTATAGGTTTACTCTATCCCCATGTTGTACCAGAAAGTAAGTGGCTGGTTAGTAGCATGGATTTTGTGAAGGAAGTGTATAGATCACACGAAGTTCCTGAGAAGATTATCTTGGATAGAGATGCACCACATGACAACAAGGTTTGGGTAAACCTTATTTATAGCACTAGGAACTAAACTTATATAAGTACAACTTATCATCCTGAGAATAGATGGATAAACGAAGAGAGTTAACTAGGTTTTGGAGGAATTGTTTGAATATATTGCATGGATCAATATTATAAGTGGGAAGAGTATCTACCACTGGTGGAATTTGCTTATAAAAATTCTATCATTTTGCTATCAAGATGATTCCATTTGAAACATTGGATAGAAGAAGATGTTGAACTCCTATAAGCTGGGTAAGCTAGAAGATAGGATTAGCATTAGTCCAGAAATGTTATCAGAAATGGATGAACATATCAAGCTGATCAAAAAAGATTGGCGGAAACTAATAATAAATAGAAAAGTTACACTGATGCTAAGCATATACTAAGACAATTCTCGGTTAGAGAATAAAAGTTATTTTGAGGGACAAACCCCAGAAATTTTTTCATAAAGTATGGAATGTATTCCAAACCAACTCCTAGATATAAACAGCTCTTCGAAATTCTTGAAGTTGACAATTCAATTGATTTCAGAATCATTCTAATAACAACTATTACCAAGGGGCATAATGCTTCTAATGATTCAAATTTGAAATATATATATTTATCAGATGATTATTATATTCTTAGAATGTTTTACAAGAATAGAACCCAGGAATGGTTATGATCAAGCTTCTTAAATGCTTGAAGTTCACAAGCTTTTCTTGCATAATAGAAAGGTTATGTAGTACAAGGTCCAATGGGATCAGTATGTAGAAGATTTTGCCACTTGGGAAGATTATGCTGAGATGAAGTAGAAGTTTCCACAAGATTTCTAAAATTTGAAAACTCTTGAGAACAAAGTGTTATGTGTTATGATACTTTTTATGTCTTGTTTATGTTATGGCGTACTTGATACTTAAAAATCATCGGGGACGATGATTCACAAGGGGGGAAGTATGTTACATCCCATGTGTTTCTAACTATTTACTAATTACCTAGACTAGTTAATTTGCTTGGATAAATGAATGTCTATGAATCTTTGCATTAACGTGTAATGTGAATCTTGAAGTGAATATATTGGAAAATTGAATAATGCATTGTGTTGTATTGTAAGTGATTCTAGATATGAAATGTATGAAGCATATGATTATACTGTGAATGACTAACTACTATTGTGATGATGTAAGTTGAATGCAGGAACATGTTGCTCCTTCAAAAAGGAGGGGAAGTATCACTCAGGAAAAGGACTTGGTCTGGTAAATGTTAGAGAAAGCCTAAACTGAGCAAGCACACACCACTATCCTATTTGGTCTAGGTTATGTCGAGTCAGTGAGGGTAAAGGTAAGTGGCCTATGGTAATCTTTGAATGCTTATTTGGATATGATCATTATGAATGTTTTGAATGAGGAATGTGATTTAGTTTGAGTGTCGATTGAAGTCTTCTTTGATAAAGTTTTGAATTGCATTTGGCAAGGTTTTAACGTGAAATGAATAAATACACATATGTAGATGCATGGCCATGATAAACTTGTATGTATGAGACAATACGTGCATGAGTATACGTAGGTAGACATATCTACACATGTTCATGAATGTATTGCTCATAAGCATAAGGGTATTGATTGGACAAGGGATGTTTATATGCATGTGTGTATATACTTGCATGTCGTTAGTATATATGGGGTTTTCATTCATTATGTCATTAGTGGATATATGAGTTGATGAGTTTTATCTTGTATTCTAAGTAACGATAATATATAACAGATATAACTAGTAAATATGATTATGTGAATTCTAATAGCAATGATATTTAAATATTGATTATAACAAAAATGTATATATATAATTTATATAGTATAGAAGTAAATGTATTTGAGCACTGAAATAAAGGCGCACAACGTTGAAAACTATGATAATGCTAATACATAGCATATAGCTATGTCTTGAGTATAGGAAGTAAAGCGCATATATAACGCTATATGAAGATTATAGCACATAAAGTGCATTCCAAAGTATTAATGAACAATGCTCATATATAGCGTAGCCTAGAGACCCTTGACAATGTAAAATACTTAGCATATCATTATGATTTAGGCACTGGTATAAAGCGCACAACTTTGAGTATAATGTTATATTAATTCATAACATATATATATATATATATATATATATATATATATATATATATATATATATATATATATATATATATATATATATATATATATATATATATATATATATATATATATATATATATATATATATATGATTATGGTGCCACATTCATGCAAGACTATAGCGCTTAGAATAAGCAAACACATTTATATTAATACATTATTTATAATTCTAAGTCTTGGCATTGGAAATAAAGAAGATATATCTTTGTTATATGAAGTTTGAAACTCAAAAAGTACCTAGCAAAGTAATTAAAGGTAGTGTTGTTATTAAGGGCTTTGTAACTGTTTTCAAACATGCTTAAACTTTGACTATTTCCTTTGCAAACTTCCTGCACATGAATAGGAGAGTGTGGTTGATTGAGTGGTGCCTGTTGGTGTTATGCAAACCAAATAGAAGTCTAAAATCTGAGTAGTTACCTTGTATTTCAGAGTTTTCTTCATGCTATCCTCATATGTGTTCCTTATGCATTGATTCTTGTTGCCACCACAAGTTTGTTTTGCTGAGTCAAAGTAAGGAGTAGGAGTTGTGGCAGTTTTATCAGCTAGTTTGTAGCCATAGCTTGCTCAAATTTCTGTATATATAGAGGAGCTTCCTCATTCTTTTGATACACACAATTTCCTTTGGAGTTGCTTATATGTTGCGGCTATTCTCTAAGTTTTCTGTTTGGTTTATGCATTGTATTTTGGTCTTGAGCTGTGAGGCAAGTTAGTGACTAGTGAGAAGGTATTTTGAGTAGTTTGGAGGAGATACTCAGCAGTTCAAGGTTTCAAGAGTAGGGAGCCAGTTTATTTCTTGAAGCATAGATTAATCAGGCATGCTGAATCTCTTCTCATTATGTCATTTCTGTTGAATGTCTGTATGTCTTGAGTATTGTTTGAAATGAGTTGTTTCCATTATTGCATGGGGTATTCTCTTATTTGATTAATGAGAAATATATAAATAAACATATATACATTTAGTATGTGAACATTATGCTTGATTGCTATTTAATCTTCTTAGTAAGGAGTAGTAACTATATTGAACTGTATTAAGACAAGTATGAGTAGAATTGTGAAAATATGAAATGGTCAAATTAGGAAAACTATATACTACCAATGGTATTACTTTGATGAGAGTGTCATAGAAAACCTAGAATGGGTAAGTAGGGTTATGCCTAGGATTTGTGGATCCATGGTTAAGGGAATAACCTTAGATTCAGTAAACTTGAAGTTGTTACGTAGGGTTAATCCTAGGATTTGCGGTGATGTAGGAGCATCCCTAGTTCAAGAGTGATCTTGTATCAACCAAAAAATATTTGCATTTCAATTTGTTGGCATTTCAGTTTTTTCATTTTGTAGTTCAGTCTAAAGCTGTTTAGTCAGTAGCAGTTTTCAGCTTTTGGTCTAGTTTTGGCATTTCACATCTTGCGGATCTAGACTTAGCATCTACATTCATTCATCTACATCATATCAAGAATTCATAGCATTTGGATCAGTCACCAGAAAGATATCGCTATTAGAAGTTAACTATTGTCTTAGTGCAGAGCATTCTAGCAGTTCTTGATAATCAGCTGAAGGAGAAGGCTTGAAGATCATTCCTTGACTTGCGGATCTCAATGACACATCATTCAATGTCCTTTGGCTCATGACCGACCTTTCCCGAGGGTCCGCACATTATTCCATTCATTTGAGGAAGTGTTATATGCATTTAGGTCCGACCTATCTGTGAACACGTTACAACTCTTCATTGGAGTTTGTGACCTTCCTTAGCCGACGTGGAGGAATCTATTGATCTAGAAATGATATATATAGATGCAATAGATCTTTAGGAAGGCAGTTAGTAATTGATTCATATTCCATAGTTTAGATTTGTGCGAAAGAGCTTCAAAGCCTTATCTTGCGCATGTATGTAATCAAGCGTGTGAGCCCTAGTTGTAAGCCCGCATGATGTTGATGGATCTCTATTTTGAATTGTTTGATATATTGAATGACTGAATCTGCATTTGTTCCATTTCTTTGAGTTGTTTCTATTGTGTTTACTCTTGCTGTACGGTCTAGACAGTTCATTTTGTGAACCCTCCTACCGTGACTGCACCAAGTGGTATTAGAGCAAAAGTTTCAATTCTTTAGAGTGAATTGGTGAAGGGGATTCTGTAAGAGCTTGTTGTAAGAAGATCGCTGATCCAAGGCAGGTTACTTGTGTACAACCGATTGCTGATTGAGAGGCAGTTATCGCTTGTAGCCTGATCGCCGAACCTGAAGTAGTTTGTACTTGATCCTAGGAAGATGACACCACGAAAAGTTCCTCCTGTTGGTACAATGGCTAATAGAATGGATGAGATGATGGAATTAATGAGAACAATTGATTTCATTTGGATGTTGTTGAAGAAGATAGGAAAAGAGGATTGACATTGAGACCTAATGTTGAAAGTGATGATGAGGAAGAATTTCAATCTGTTGAACATACTGGCGAAACCCTAGAAGGTGATGAAGAAGAAGAATCAAATTAGATAAAGATGTTGCGAGCTATTTCAAAGATGGGAAAAAGACCTAGAGTTGATCTGCCAAACGATACTGGTAATTTAAATCCCGAAGAATTGATTGACTGGATAAATGACATGGAAGAATACTTTGAATATGAGGAGATTGAGGAACCAGAGAAGGTGAAATTTGCAAAGACAAAATTAAAAGGACATGCTACTATATGGTGGAAAGAAGTTTAGTTGGAAAGAAATAGAAGAGGAAAATAAAAGATTACAAAGTGGGACCGGACGGTGACAAAGTTGAAGAATCAGTTCATACCTGCTAACTATGAGTTGGAGCTGTTGAAAAGATTGTAGAACTTGAGACAAAAGGAGATATCTGTGAAAGAGTATACTGAAGAACTTCATAAGATGATCATAAAAATAGGACATAGTGAAGCAAGCAAGGAGAAAGTGGCTAGATACATCAATGGACTGAGATTGAACATTCAAGAGGAACTACGCTTGGTAAGGATGACATCTTTGGAAGAAGCATACCAGTTTGCCTTGAAAGTTGAAGAGAAGTTGAATAAGAAGCATGATCAAAGACAAAGAGGTAGAGGAGGTAAATTTTAGAGAGGTAAAACATTTTATGGATATGATAGATCATTTGTAGAGCAGAACAAGTTTGACAACCCAGTTAGAAAGGATAACAGAGATAACAATGCTTGCTGGAGAGATGACATAAATTTTTATCGGAGAGGAAACCCTAGTGCATACCAGAATGAAGGATATAGAAGAGAAGGAAGAGGATCTAATAAGAGAACATTCAGAGGTACTTGTTTTAAATGTGGAGGTGAAGGGCATAGAACATTTGAATGTAATTAGGGTAGTACAAGCAAGAAAATAGAGAATAGTGGGAGAGTAGCCTATGTTGAAGAAGAACCTGTTGAATCACCTTGTTCAGTTGGAAAACCAGAGAAAGGAGAATCATTGGTGATGAGGAGAGCACTATTTCAAGTAGAGACAAATGAGGAACCATCATAGTGGAAGAGTCTATTCAGAACCAGATGCAAATATAGAGGTAAGTGTTGTAAAGTTGTGATTGATAGTGGTAGTTCAGATAACCTAGTTTTAGAGGAGATGGTGACTAAGCTGAAGTTAGGAATATTGAAACACCCTAAGCCCTATTAGATAGCATGGATTCAGGATGATCATAAGATACTGGTGAGTGAACAATGTTTGGTAAAATTTCATATTGGATCTTATCATGATGAAGTCTTGTGTGATATTATGCCTATGGATGTTTATCATATCTTGTTGGGTAGACCTTGGCAATATGATAGAAAAGCTATACATGATGGGAGAAAGACTACATACACTATAACAACAAATGGGAAAAGAATTACTTTGATTCCTTTGGAAGATGATCCTAAAGATGTGGTATGTAGGAATGCTAGAATCTATTTGGTAGATGGAAGGAAATTTTTGGATGGTTTGAAACAGGAAAGTATGTGCTATGCCTTGATTCCTAAGAAGCCTGACATGGTGAAGAAAGAAACTGAAATGGATGAGATGAGTGAGTTACTAACAGAGTATGAAGACAACATATCAAAAAATGTACCTGAAGGATTACCACCTACAAGGAGTATCAGTCATCACATGGATCTTATACTGGGAGCAAGTTTGCCTAATAAAGCAGCACACCGGATGACACCGGCAGAGAATGAAGAACTGAATAGATAGATACAAGAATTGTTGAGGAAAGGTTTGATCAGAGAAAGTTTGAGCCCTTGTGTAGTACCTGTAGTGCTTACACCAAAGAAAGATGAAGAGTGGAGAATGTGTACTGATTCCAGAGCAATAAACAAGATCATAGTTAAGTATAGATTTCCTTTACCTAGGATGGATGATATCATGGATTGTTTGAATGGAGCAAGATATTTCACAAAGATAGATTTGAAGAGTGGATACCATCAGATTAGAATCAGAGAAGGTAATGAATGGAAGACTACCTTAAGACAAATGAAGGATTGTATGAGTGGTTAGTGATGCCTTTTGGATTGACAAATGCACCGAGTACTTTCATGAGATTGATGAATGAAGTCTTGAAGAAATTCTTGGGTAAGTTTGTAATTGTGTACCTGGATGATATTCTGATTTTTAGTAAAACAAAAGAAGAACATTTGTGGCATATTAGACAAGTTTTGTAGAGGTTGAGAGAGGAGAAATTATTGATAAACATCAAGAAGTGTACTTTCATGAAGGAAGAATTGGTATATTTGGGATTTGTGATTTCTGCGGAAGGATTGAAGATGGACCCTGAGAAAGTGAGAGCAATTGTTGAATGGCCTACACCGGAGAGCATTGGAGAGGTTAGATCATTTCATGTCTTGGCTAGTTTCTAGTGGAAGTTCACCAGAAATTTTAGTTCAGTTTGTAACTCTATAACAGAGACAATGAGAGGTGATAGAAAAAATTTCAAGTGGACATTAGAAGCAGATAAGAGTTTTGAGTTGTTGAAATAAAAAGTAACAGAGCAACCTGTTTTGGCATTACCGGATTTCAATAAAGTATTCCAAGTTGATTGTGATGCTAGTGGAAATGCAATTGGAGCAGTATTAAGTCAAGAAGGTAGACCTGTAGCTTATTTCAGTGAGAATTTGAATGATTCAAGGAGAAGATATTTAGTTTATGATCAAGAGTTCTATGCCATAATTCAAGCCTTGAAGAAGTGGAGACATTACTTGTTGCCTAAGGAGTTTATGTTGTATACAGATCATCAAGCTTTGTAGTATTTGAATAGTCAAGGTAAGTTGAATCAGAGACATATGAGATGGGTAGAGTTCATGCAGAGTTATACTTTTGTGTTGAAGCATCGGAGTTGTAAATCAAACAAAGTTGCTGATGTCTTAAGTAGAAGAAGGAACTTGTTAACAGAGATGAGAGTTGAAGTGTTGGGTTTTGATGAATTGAAGAACATGTATAAGGGAGACACTAATTTTGTAGAACCTTGGAGAGAATGCAAAGAACCTGTTGTGACAGATAGAAGTAAGTGGTTGGATTATTTCATTCAAGAAGATATGTTGTTCAAAGGAAGTCAGTTGTGCATACCTAGAAGTTCAATGAGAGATAATTTGATCAAGGAGAAACATAGTGGTGGATTGGCAGGACATTTGGCATTGATAAGACAGTGGCTTTGGTAAGTGAAAATTACTTTTGGCCTTAGATACATAAGGATGTTCAAAGATTTGTGTAGAGTTGTAGAGTTTATCAAGTTGCAAAATGGAGTATTTAGAATGTTGGATTGTATAAACCTTTGATAGTTCCAGAGAGACCTTGGGAAGACATAAGCATGGATTTTGTAATGGGGTTGCCTAAGACACAAAGAGGACATGATTCAATATTTGTAGTGGTTGATATATTTTCAAAGATGGCTCATTTCATACCTTGTAAGAAGACAATTGATGCAGTGCATGTAGCTGACCTATTTTTCAAGGAGATTGTGAGATTGCATGGATTACCTAAGAGTATAGTTTCAGACAGAGACACAAAGTTCATTGGATACTTTTGGAAGACACTTTGGAGGAAGATGAAGATAGATTTGAAGTTCAGTTCTACTTTTTATCCACAGACAGATGGATAGACAGAGGTAGTGAATAGGAGTTTGGGAAACTTGTTGAGATGTTTGGTTGGAGAAAAGACAGGAAGTTGGGATTTGATTCTTTCACAAGTAGAGTTTGCATACAATAATTTAGTGAACAGAAGTACTGGACTGAATCCTAGAGGAGTTGCAGAATTAAGAGATATAAGTATAGAAGAAAAGAGGAGTGCAAAAGCAGAAGAATTTGCAGATCATATGAAGACAGTGCATAATCAAGTGAAGAAGCATTTGGAGGACATGACCAGTAAGTACAAAGAGAAAGTAGATGAGAAGAGAAGACATAGAGTATTTGAAGTTGGAGATGAAGTGATGGTGTACTTGAGAAAAGATAGATTTCCAGTTGGGACATATAATAAGTTGAAGATGAAGAAGTTTGGACCTTGTAGGATACTCAAGAAATTTGATTAAGGAAATGCATATGAAGTGGAATTATCAGAGACATTGGGTATTTCACCTATTTTCAATATTGCAGATCTTTATCAGTATCATGAAGTAGAGTTCAGTGACAGCAAGGAAGAAGACTTGAATAAGCAGTTACCACAACAATCACCAGAGTAGATATAAGTCATTTTGGATATCAAAGTTGGATGCAACACTAGAGGAAGACAATACAAAGAATACCTTGTGAAGTGGAAAGGTAGACCATAAGAAGATTCATCATAGATTTCTCAGGCTGAGGTGGACCGTCTTGGTTCTCCCCTAGCCCCAACAATGTGAGGGAATCACTTTTTCAATAACCCCAGATGTTTGATGCAGGAGCATCCCTGGTCCAAGAGTAATCTTGCATCAACCAAAAAATATTTGCATTTCAGTTTGTTGGCATTTCAATTCTTTCATTTTCCAGTTCAGTCCAAAGCAGTTCAGTCAGTAGCAATTTTTAGCTTGTGGTCCAGTTTTGGAATTTCACATCTTGCAGATCTAGACTTAGCATCTAAATTCATTCATCTACATCATATCAAGAGTTTAGAGCATTTGGATCAGTCACTAGAAAGATATCGCTATCAGAAGTTGACTATTTTCTTAGTGCAAAGCATTCTAGCAGTTCCTGATAATCAGATGAAGGAGAAGGCTTGCGAATCATTCCTTGACTTGTGGATCTCAATGACACATCATTCAATGTCCTTTTCCTCATTACCGACCTTCCTAGAGGGTCCGCACACTATTCCATTCATTTGAGGAAGTGTTCTATGCATTTAGGTCTGATCTATCTGTGAACACGTTACAACTCTTCATTGGAGTTTGTGACCTTCCTTAGCCAACGTAGAGGAATCTATTGATCCAGAAATGATATATATAGATGTAATAGATCCTTAGGAAGGTAGTTAGCAATTGATTCATATTCCATAGTTTAGATTTGTACGAAAGAGCTTCAAAGCCTTATCTTGCGGATGTATGTAATCAGCCCTGTGAGCCTTAGTTGTAAGCCCGCATGATGCCGATGGATCTCTATTTTGAATGATTGAATCTACATTTGTTCCATTTCTTTGAGTTGTTTCCATTGTGTTTACTCTTGCTACATGGTCTGGATAGTTCATTCTATGAACCCTCCTACCGTGACTGCACCATGCGGATCCATGGTTAAGGGAATAACCTTTGGTTTAGTAAACTATAAATTGTTAAGTGGGGTTATTCCTAGGATTTGTTGATCCATGGGTAAGGGAATAACTTTTGATGTCTTTCCAAATCAAGCTACAATAATGGGTGATCATGTGACATCCATTTTGAGTTAGGGGTGATGAAACTTTGGCCAAAGTAGTGTAAACAACCAACATTTACACTGTCAGTTCACTGTGATCCAGGATTACATACTAGGAAGGGCAATCATGCTTATAGGTAGGAACCACAATGTATGATAGTACTAGATATGTAGGACACAACATTTTTCTCAGTATAGGCTATTCTTTGAGGTTACCATACCAATCCCTTCGTCAAAGGGTAGGGCTGTTTACCAGTTTGGTAAATGTGTGGGGGACCGCAGTTAATTTGTGGTTGGCAGAAAAGCACTTGAGTGATGATTCTCCTCATGCAGTTGGCGGCTAGGATTTGAAGACAAACATTGGAACCATTGTATCTCTATTGTCAATTAGCTTAATGAATCTTGTATGTAACTATCTTTTGAAATGTTGTAAATGAGAATTATACAATTCATGTAATTGTTGAAATGTAATTTGATAGTGCAATGGTTAAGTTTGAAATACGTTTCAAATGTGCATTGTATCAAATGAAAGAATAGAAAATTTTTATTACTCATGTTTTGGTATCATGATTTATTCACACTTGAGTTAAAACTTAGTTAAATCTATTGGTAGAACAAATGGCATGTTACAATCACCAACTCCTTAAGACACAAAGGGTTGATAAGGCACAATTGCCTTGCTCTAAGAAAAATCAATTCCTTTCAATTATTGTTTCAATTTTACATTTTCCAAATACAATTTGTTCACCTCATCATTCATCTCTATTCGATTTTTCTCATACTCAATCATTTTGAGTTACATGTTTTTGACAACAACCTGGGTAAACATGGTTGAGTTCATTGTTAATGTGGCATCTTCCAAAGCTGATGTGTCCTTCAATGTCTTAACCATTATAGTTCCTCTCATCTCCTAGACCACATCCAACAAACTTCGCTTATTTGTATTTTTTTGTGTGGCCCAAAGTGCCAAGGTCCTAGTCTTTGGATTATAACCTACACCGCTTACACCATCATCAGAATCAAAATCTGCAACCAACATAGGATCATCTTGACTTCTCACCTGGTCCAGTAGAAACATCTTTTTCAGTTCCATACCAGGGATGATTTACATATTACTTTTCAGAACCATTTGTCTAGCCTCTTGTGGGATGACATATATTTCATCAATTTTGATATCCTTGAATGTTTGGGCAACAATTTGATCGTGTTAGGATTCATTTGCTCCCATATTGTTTATTTGAACCTTTTCTTCAAATTCTTTTATCTTCATTTTCATCCAAAAATCTTTGAATTCAGGAGTATTGATGAATTCATCATCATCCATGAATCTCATAGAAGCCACTACCCTTTCATCCTCATGCATCTTAGGCTCACCTTGTGCCTGTGTGTCCATCCTAGCCTCAGGTTTTGGGCTTCAGTTTCTTTGCCTACAAGGGGCTGATCAACTTATACATCTTCTCCCATATGCCTCAATATACTTGTCACTTCATATGTATCACCTACCCCTTCTGACATCTCATAGGACAGTAGAGGAGACACATTATCAACTTTCTGCTTCTTGGCTATTGGCTGTTTAAGGGATGAAGGCTCCTGTACCGACATTGCATCATGGGGTGGCTCAACAATCAAGATTTCACTTGATCTTTTCATAGGGAGCTTAGCAGCCCTTATAGGCTGGCTCTCTGCTTTACCATACAACCTTTCAAAATTATCAATTATCAAATTAATCCTTTTCAGTGGATCAATTTCTTCAACAAAAAATCCCAGGAAACTAGGGTCTTTCTTCTTTTTATCTTCTTCTATTCTCATCAAGATCTCCCACTTCCTTTTTCTTTCATATACCTCTTGAGTAGTGAGGCAATTTCTGATTACATCCTCATCATAGTTCACTTGATGAGATATCCTGGCCCTAGTAAGAATGACTTGTCTCACAAAATTCATGTGGCCTTCAGGGTCACAGACCCTCTCTGTTTTTGATTTCAACGAATATCTTGTCTTCAAATAGGCTTGTAGCTCCTCCAAAGTATCAGAACCAATAGACAATTCTCCAAATACAATCAAATTTGGCAAGAATGTTCCTTTCTTCTATTTCTTCATCACATGCCTCTCCATCCAAAGTATTTGCCACATAAATTCTAAGAATACAAATCTAGAAGGAACAAATTTAGGCAAAGCATGTGGAGGTTGACTACACCCATAAATTCTCATTATAGTATGATCTGATAAGAAGAACTAGCCACCAAAATTGTGCATATGTCCTTTCTCTGGCTTCAGTGCATGAGGTCTCAATAATTCTCTAATTTCAATAGATAGCCATGGTAAAACATGCCCAAGAGAATCCATGACTCTGACCACAAAATCATCATGAAAAGTTACATAACTGTTGTTCTTGCAATTGCTATCCCATATATAACACCAACACTACAAAGGAAATCTTTGTCCTTTCTGATTTATCATATTGATATCCATTTTGTTGGTCCACCTTTTCCTATTTTGGTTGAAAATCAAATGACATAACAAAGAATAGTATTTGAAGGTGATGGGTGCCCTATTTTCTCTCACTTGGAGAAATCCATCATGTAGTCCCTTTTCATTAAAAGAAGAAAAATCATACTCAATGTTGACCTCAGGATTTTGAATCCTCATTGCCATCATCATCATCCCAATTGGCATTCTATCTTGGGCATCCATTCCTAAGACCTGACATAGGGCAAAATATGTTTCTTGAAGTACACTGTAAAATCATTAACTGCAAATGGTTCAACAGAGGTTGTAGGAATGGGTATTTATCTGTTATTTACTCCTTTTCTCATGTATATAGGAAGCTCATCACTCTGATGAGTCTTCCTCACTCTTCTGAATATCAACCTTTGTCAAAGCTTGTTTATTCAACATGAAATAATCAATGATAGCAGCTCTAGTCAATGTGACCAAGGGTGACCCATCTGGTAACCTCACAGTTCTTGTAGCTGCATGATAATGTTGTGCCAGCACTCTGATGAGTTCAACATCCACAAAAACATTTGGAACCACCAACTTGGCAAGATCAAGGATCCATGGATTAGAAACAGGGCCCTGTGCATCTTTCTTATGACAAAAATACCAAAACAAATTCCATCTTGAGATAGGAATTAGGGCATCACAACAACCATGTGCTTCATCTTTCAACATCTTCTTGTAACCCTTTGTCCATGGAGTTTGGTAAAATGTTTAAAAGAGATTATTGGAGAGGTCTCTTCTTCTCTTTTAGAGCCAAAGGCTCCCCCTTCTTACCCACTGATTCACTCTTTTTGGGTGGCATTGTAAACTATCTACTGAACTAGGGTTTGGAGATTGTTTGTTTCACTGAGCTACTTGAAAGCAAGACTGTATACACAATGTATCAATTTTGATAGAGGAATGGATAGAATACACTTATCTGATCAAGAAGAAATCATAGAGCACACACCAGACTTCGAATCCTTTATCTCCAAGTACTTTGAGCTTGTTTGAATGACTAGAAATGAAGTGAAACTTCACATTTTATCAGTCCTTGCGCTGGTCATTTCACCATTAATCTCCTTCGTGTTGAGAGATACATAAATCTTTGCATTCATATGACTTTGAATATGCACCATTGATTTAGACAGATCTAAGGGTTGAGGATATTTGACAAGATTTGTTTCAAATTTGCAATCAATGCAAATGCCACCACAATCCCTCCACAGTAAATGAAGACCTCTATGGGGTGGTGGGACATAAAACCCCAAGTTCTAATTCTTACCACATTACCACAGGCTATATTTATCCTTTATCACTCCCATAGTAGGCATGCGGTAACTGTTGTTGTTTATGTTTACCATCTACCGCTATCCCGCACTGATATTGTTGGGTGAATATTTTGTCATTTAGCTAACCAATGGCAAAATGGTTATATCGCCACAGCTATGATGAGAGTGAGTCTCTCCTCTCAGCAAGGGGAGGTTCCATCTAGATAATGAGTTCTTTCTAACAAACAACTTTTAATACTTAAATAAACTAAAACTATTCTTGGGGTGTTTTCATTGCATCCTATTCTCTTTTTTCAGAATAGATGTTTTTCTCTTCAAAATGATAACTTCAACAGAAATGATATCTAATAACTTCTTAGCTGATACAAACCATAGAAACATAAGGTCTTCTATCACTTGGCCTATTTCCCACAAATAAACTTGATTGAATTCAAATGTAGCTCAAAGTCTCCACTTTCACCCAATATGATATAACTAGATTGAACACAATAGTTTACAACACAAAGTCTTTAAACAATTCTATTCTCACAAATGTAAACACAAACTCCCGCAATGAGAAATAGCACAAAGTCTATTTAAACAGAACAATAACACTTCTCTCAATTTTCAATAAACTCCATGATTCCAACAATGATTCAATATAATAAAACACCAATGACATAAGAACACTGATATCATAAAATAATATGATCCAACTCAAAGTTTGATACTCAAATTGCTTGCTTATATTGATATTCGCATGAAAATTTGATAAACATGAAAAGCTCAAAGTCTGGTAGAGTTTCTTTGCAATAGATAAAAGATAGATATTACAATAGAGGCCCTCTTTATTTATAGGGAGGAACCTAGCGCAAAAATAGGAAAATTTAACTACTTTGACTTATTCAAACAAAAGAGTCCTATTTGACTTGTGACTTCTTTTGTCTCATATGTAATTTCATTTGAGAAAATTACATGTGAGTATGTCCACAACAAAATTCAAATTACATCTACAAGACTGAAAATAAACTAAGGCATTGAAAAGGAACTTCAGCTGCCACTATCGTTCTTCTTCAAAAAGTTTCTATACATAGTTTGTACTGTTGCCATTTCACATACATCAGGCTTCGCTGTATTATCTGAGATAGTACTAGCCCTAAGAACTACATCTTTGACTGCCTTTATCACCTTCTCATGTTTTTCAAGATTATCCTTTGGATTTTCAAAGGTTGAGTGATTATCATAAAGGATATCCATTGAAACCACTGTAGGTGCTTCATCTTCAAACTTCCGTTGAACCATATTTTCAAAAGCATCTATCATCTCCTTTGCTGAGAGAAACCTATGACCTTCACCTGTTAGAGTGCACAGTAATTCTTCTAACCTGTGTAGAAGTAAGACATCACTGTCTTCACTGTTTTCACGTACTTGGCACAAGTCATCAAGTAAACCTTTTATCACATTGATGCGATGGGCAATAGATTCGTTGGTCTTAAGATAAGACTCTCAGTTTGAAATGACACCAATGGCAATTAAATTCTTTATTTTGATCTTCTTCATCTCAATCCATTCCTCCAAACTTTCCTCTTGATCTTGAAGTTCTTGAGAAAGTGAATCAACCACATCATCTAGCTCAGCTTTTGCCTTCTCCATTTTTTCCTTTCTTTCCACTATGGTCTTCAAGAGAATTCTACCCTATGCCAACAACCATTCCACAATGTCACCAACCACTCTTCCTCTAGCCTAAACTTTCTCAACCTTTTGAATCAGAGGATCTTCTACAGTCATTGCCATAGGTTCCACGATCTCAGATGATTTCACTATTTTCTGAAGAACAACAACAAGTTGTTCTACCTTTGCTTTGTACTGCTATTTTTCTTTCTTTACCTCATCATATTTCTCAAGTAATGAGCTTGCAGTAGCTTAAAAATCTACCTTGATACCCTCATGAGTCAGCCTACCTAACTCAACTCTAGAAATAATATAATCAATCATATCAAAAGTATTTGCAGTAGCATCATCTGGCGGCTTAGCAATTTCTGCATAACTGACTCCTTTTTCATCAATAAGCCTATAAACAGTTTTAGGTTTCTTCTTCTGAGTCTTTAGTTTAACAGGTAGTAATTTCTCAATATCAATATCATCCAATGAGATAGCCCACTTTTTCCTCTTGGGAGTATAGGCAGACAACCATGGAGGAAGTGTTAAGGTACCAACATTTGGAGAAGAGTCAATTACCTATTTTGCTGGATCCATGCTCACACCTGTTATAGTAACAATAGGACTAGTGTTGGTAAAAACTGCACTTGTGTTAACAAATTTCTCTTAATCATTAAGAAAATGCTCCAAAACAGATTGTTCACCAATATCAAATGATGGGGAAGATAAACTTGGAATAGAACCAGAAGAATCAAACACGGTCCCAAAACTTGTTCTTACAGAGGGAGGGGTATTATTAGAAGACACAACAAAAATAGGTGAAATAGGAACATTGGAAACTACTAGAAAACTACCGGAAATAGGAGCATGAGGTAAGGGTGTAGAAACTTGCGATTCCAGTGGAAGATCCTTTTGAGGAGACTACTGTGAATCACCAAGCTGTTCCTATTCTACATTCTCCTCTTTCTCTTGTTCTCTATTACTTTCCTCATGATGTTTTCAATCATTTCTGCTTGCTCAGCATCATCAGGCTCCTCACTATCTTGCTATTCAATCTCAATATTTTCAATCTCCATTTTATCAACATTTGTATCCTCAGCGCCTAGTTCCATGGTAGTAGCAGTTCCTTCAACCTCCTTCTTCTTACCTCCTTTAGATACAAACTTGATTTTTGGTTTATGCACTTTAGAAGGAGTGTCACTTTTGTTCTTTGTTCTATTTTCTACCTTTTTCCCTGTTTGCTCCTAAATCTTAGTTTTTGATCCAGTAAGAAATTCTTTCAGACTAATACCTTTGCTTCCTAACCACACATTTGTATTGGCTAGAATTGGCTGAAATCTTTTTCTGATTGAGGTTTCCTCTTTGAAAGACCATTTGAACTTTGGTAGAGGCAAGGCTTCAATATTCTCAACATTGTATTTGGTATCCAAAACATCCCCTTCATCTTCCATTCCCTCCAGAATATCTACAAGACCCAATTCCTCAATCTGACTCAAATGGAGTTTGCAATAATCTAGCTTCTTGATCTCATTTTGTGTTCTGAGATCAACCCAAACATTTTCAACCATTGGCATATGAAAAAATGATCTTCTCTTGATCTTGTCCTACACTCTTCTCTAATCAAAATGATCTCTTTTCTTGAAAGTCTTCATGGTGACCAGATGCATTTCTGATTTAACTACTTTGGCCTTGGTAGCTGATTGAATAGAGTACCTCCCAATTTCTACAGGAAACTTAATTCCTGACTTTTTTAGCTCCATCTGATTATTGTGTACAACAATCAACTACCTACATATCTCCATTAGAATGATTCTATCACTAGGATACCGTGGAAGCATATATGGATAGCCAGGATAGTATCCCAATCTGAGGTAAGTGAAAGTTGGAAACTGTAAAAACAAACAGCCAAAAGAGTTGACCACCTCCCAGGCCTCATCTGATACTCTTTTATGCTCAAGTTCATTATTCCACAAACACATGAATACTGAAAAGAAGGCATCATTGACTCTGCGGAAATGATGGATTAATCCCATTAGAGTAATTGGTGGATAATACTCATAGACTAGAACCAATCTTCGATCATGAACTTGAGTTAAACTAGGAAAACTCCTCATACTTGCAGCAGCATACACTAGATATGAAGTCATATAAAACTTGAAAGTTGTATTAACTTTCACCAATGATTGTGCAAAGCATTGCTGATTTGTTCTCCCCAAAAGATTTTATGTTGGCCCCTGAGAATCACCTTAATATATGTATACATCCATTCCTGAAACTTGGATGAAGAAGGGAGACCTCTGACCCAACTTAGCAGTGTAATCAAATCACTTACCTCCTCGACAAAGTCACTTCTCGGGAGATCTTTAAGCCATCTTGACAAATTACTCCTAGGAGTTTTCAGCCACTTACTATTGATATGTTTCTTTGATGCTTCCACATCTTTCTCAAACTCTTTTTGTCCTTTAGAAAAATCTATTTCTCCAACATTCTCAATAGGAGGACACATAAAGATTTTATCTAGAAACTCTGCATCTAAGCTCATGATCACATTTCCTTGAGAATCAGACACAATCCTGGTGTCCCTATTATAGTGACTGGCTACCTGAAGAACAAATTCAAGATTGTGGGTAGCGACAGGAAAAGAAGCAACCAAGTGAATGTTACTATTAATAATCTCCTGCATATACCGAGAAGGATTGGGCTACTTTGTTCTATCCACGAACTCGGCCATATCTTCTTGACCACTCTTTGTGTCTCTTATCTCGTCCACATTGGACTGCAATGAAGTCACGGGGAAAACCCCTTGGTACTTATACTTCATGACTTTAGCCTTTGAGGGAGAAGGCTCTGACATCAACTTTGTGAAGAAAATTAGAAATGAAGTCTACCGTAGATATCAGATGAAATTGCAAAAAGCCATGATCTCATAGTTAGGGGAAAAATGGGCAAATTTGGGTTACTGTGAATTGAAGATCATGAACACGGGGACATGCATTGAAGGGCTTGAGAGCACGTAAGTCAAGGAAACAGGTGAAAGCAGGCCAAAGGGTATTGAAAGGAAAAATTTCCCAGTTTAGGAAAAATTCAGGAAAATATGCATGGGCGGTCAAAATGACCGCTCCTGCATATTAGGGTAAATATATTTAGTATGCAAGGTCAGTAAAATTGACCGACATTGCATTTGGAGGAAAAAATTGGGTTTTGATGTAGGGGCGGTCATTTTGACTGCCCTCGCATGAGGGTAAAAATGCAAGTTTACTGAGTGCATGCACAAGCGACAAAAAGGCCCGCCCGTGCATATTGGAGGAATGATCATAAGATGTTAAGTCGGTCAAAATGACCACTCTTGCATCTAATTGTGAAATTTCTTCAACACGTGTGGAAGTGAAGGTTTTCACTACCTGACATGTGATACAAACTTAGTAAAAAGTTTGCATTGGCGGTGAAAATCGCCCACTCGACATAAAGACTAGGTTTTAGTTTTCATGCTTAAACGGTTAATTTTACCACTTAAGCATGCGCGGTTAAATCTATCTTCTAAGGACATGTATCAGCATGGTAAAATGTGTATCATCGGCTAAAATACTTGACAATACATGAATCCTATAGTTCCGAGACCTAACTTAGAATTTGGTTTTACTTAAAACGGTGAAAATCTCCTAATAAAATGATGACAAAATAAACCTAGGTCTACCAAAGACTAAGTTTTACAAAAGACTCGAAAAAGAAAACAAAAGGAAGAATGATTTGCTTAAAAACTTAAACAATACAATTTCAAAAGACACAAGCAATCATTTCATCATACAAGAAAAACCCTAGAGAGGAAACAAAAACAAAAATGAAAATTAAAGACTTACCTGTAAATCGACTGGAACCCTAGACGTGACATGGAAAAGGAAATGATGTGATCCACAATCCACTCGATCCAAACAATCTTGTTTGAGGTTTCTATGGTTTGTCTCCAGAGTTTAAGAAAGATAACTTAAACGAAATAGTGACTAAACACCTTTAAAAAGGTTTAAAAGACTGTATTAGTCACTCACAAGAGTGCCATTAATGCACTCCATGTTAACACGATTTGCCAAGATTTGCTCGAGTGGTAAAATTTACCATCTCCGCATATCACAACTACATCATGCATGGGCGGTGAAATTCGCCACCCTTGCACTTGGAAACAAAAATACAAATGTCAAAACGACAATTTTCACTGTCTCAACACATGCAAAAGAAAATGATAAAACAAGATGTATGAGCAACAAAATTTTCCGCTCATGCATCTTACTCAAACATAAACAATAAGCCTACAAGAGCGGTAATTTTTACCGACTGTGCCCATGAACCTGAAAATTTTTCTAACACCATAAAATGGTCAAAATTGATATTTTGACAAGCTTGTAACCTAAACAGTTTTCACGAATCTCAAGGAATCAACTTAGGGGAATGTCACAAGCTATTCTATGGTGTCAAAAAACTTCGCATGAGGCCAAGAGAACTTGCCTCGATTTGCGAACTTAGAGTGTAGACCACGAAATGGATAAGTTTCATAGGGGCCATCCTACAAAATGAGCATAGCTAATTTTGAGAACAACAGATATCAAATGCTGTGATACTCCTGTCGCGGGATGGCAGGATCTTTTTATCTCTTCACTGCACCACCGCAAACCCTATAAAATTGTTATCATCCTTCATGCGGGGCTGCAGTGACCCTTTATCACTTCGCTGACCCCTTACCACCAACCCGCTATCCAATTCGAATGTCATGTTATTCTTGTTGTGGGGCTACAATAATTGTTTACTGTTAGTTTCATTGTGTATCGCTAGCCTACAATTGTTATTTCCTCTTCTCGCGGTAGTGCGGTAACCATGCATTTCATTCCTTAAACTCCCACAACCCCGCAAGGGACTCTTAGGGCATATTTCTTCACTCTGCGGGGATGCGGTACTAAACAAAAACAAAAGTTAGAGTAAAAATACAAGGATGTAACACATTTATAATGGAAAATGATCAGATGAAGGAATTACACAAATATTTTTGGATTTTAGGGAATGAATGACCAAAGGACGTAGACCCTTTTTTATGGATTTTTGGAATTAGGGTTTGACAAAACTAGGTATAATCAAGTGGATTTTAATAGTTCTAACACACCCTAAGCCCTACAAGATAGCATGGATTCAGGATGAGCACAAGGTACTAGTGAGTGAACAATGTTTGGTGAAATTTGATATAGGATCTTATAATGATGAGGTATTGTGTGATATTATGCCAATGGATGTATGTCATATATTGTTGGGGAGACCATGGAAGTATGATAGAAAGGCTATACATGATGGGAGAAAGAATACTTATACTATAACATCAAATGGGAAGAAACATATCTTGATACCTTTGGAAGATGAGCCTAAAAGTGAATGTGAGAATGCTAGAATCTGTTTGGTAGATGGAAAGAAATTTTTGGATGGACTGAGACATGAGAATATATGTTTTGCTTTGATTCCTAAGAAGTGTAGAACCCTAAGTGTAGAGACTGTTACCAGAAAAGAAGGAGAACCACCACCAGAAGAGATAACTAAATTGTTGACAAAGTACCAAGATATCATATCAGATAATGTGCCTAAAAGATTGCCACCAATCTGGAGTATCAGTCATCATATGGACCTTATACCTAGAGCTAGTTTGCCTAATAAAGTAGCACAACGGATGACACCAACAGAGAATGTGGAGCTTAATAGACAAATACAAGAACTATTGAGGAAAGGATTGATTAGAGAAAGTTTAAACCCATGTGCGGTACCGACAATACTAGCATCGAAGAAAAATGGAGAATGGAGGAAGTGTACTGACTCTAGAGAAATCAATAAGATCACAGTTAAGTATAGATTTCCATTTCTAAGGGTGGATGATGTCATGGACTGTTTGAGTGGAGCAAAATATTTTATAAAGATAGACTTGAAGAGTGGATACCATCAGATTAGGATTAGAGAAGGAGGTGAGTGGAAGACTGCATTTAAGACAAATGAGGGATTGTATGAATGGTTAGTGATGCCTTTTGGATTGACTAATGCACCAAGTACTTTCATGCGATTGATGAATGAGGTTTACAAGAAATTCTTGGGTAAGTTTGTTATTGTATACTTGGATGCTATTTTGATTTTCAGTAAGACAAAAGAAGAACATTTGTGGCATATTAGACAAGTATTGCAGAGGTTGAAAGAAGAGAAATTGCTAATAAACATCAAGAAATGTAGTTTCATGAAGGAAGAATTGGTATATTTGGGATTTGTGATTTCTGCAGAAGGATTGAAGATGGACCTTGAGAAAGTTAGAGCAATTGTTGAGTGGTCAACACCTGTCAACATTGGAGAAGTAAGATCATTTCATGGATTAGCAAGTTTCTACCAAAAGTTCATCATAAATTTTAGTTCAGTATGCACACCAATGATAGAGACAATGGGAGGTGATAGAAAGGAATTTAAGTGGACATCAGGAGTAGATAAGAGTTTTTAACTTTTGAAGTAGAAAGTGATAGAGCAACCAGTGTTAGCATTACCAGATTTCAACAAAGTATTTTAAGTAGATTGTGATGCTAGTGGAAATGTAATAGGAGTAATATTAAATCAAGAAGGGAGACTAGTAGCATATTTCAGTGAGAATTTGAATGATGCAAGAAGAAGATATTTAGTTTATGATCAGGGGTTCTATGCCATAATTCAAGCCTTGAAGTAGTGGAGACATTATTTTTTGCCTAAGGAATTTGTGTTGTACACTGATCATCAAGCTTTACAATATTTGAATAGTCAAGGAAAATTGAATCATAGACATATGAGATGGGTAGAGTTAATGCAGATTTACACATTTGTATTGAAGCATAGGAGTGGGAGTCAAACAAAGTTGCAGATGCATTAAGCAGAAGGAATTTGCTGACAAGGATGAGGGTAGAAGTATCAGGATTTGAAGAACTTAAGCATATGTATGAAGAAGATCTTGATTTTGTAGAACCATGGAAAGGATGTAAGGAGCCTATTGTGACAGATAGAAGTAAGTGGTTGGATTATTTCATCCAGGAGGATATGTTGTTCAAAGGAAATTAGTTCCGTATACCTAGGAGTTCAATGAGAGATAATTTGATCAAGGAGAAATACAGTGGTGGATTGGCAGGACATTTTGGGATTGACAATACAGTAGCTTTGATAAGTGAACACTACTTTTGGCCTCAGATATATAAGGATGTAAGGAAATTTGTTTAGAGTTGCAGAATATGTCAAGTTGCAAAAGGGAGTAATCAGAATACTAGATTGTACAAATCTTGGATAGTACGGCAGAAACCTTGGGAAGACATAAGCATGGATTTCATATTAGGTTTACCAAGAACAAAGAGGGGATATGATTCTATATTTGTAGTAGTGGATAGATTTTTAAAGATGTCACATTTCATTCCTTGTAAGAAGACAAATGATGCAATGCATGTTGTTGACCTCTTTTTCAAGGAGATTGTGAGATTGCATGGACTACCTAAGAGTATAGTTTTAGACAGGGATACAAGATTCATTAGACACTTTTGGAGGGCACTATGGAAGAAGATGAAGACAAACCTAAAGTTTAGTTCATCATTTCACCCATAGACAAATGGACAAACAGAAGTGGTAAGCATGAGTTTGGGTAACTTGTTGAGATGCTTAGTAGGAGACAAGGTAGGAAATTAAGATCTAATTCTACTAGAAGCAGAGTTTGCATACAATAATTGAGTGAATAGGAGTACATAAAAACACCATTTGAAGTTGAGATAGGAGTGAAACCTAGAGGAGTTGCAGAGTTGAGAGATATCAGTATGGAGGACAAGAGAAGTGCAAAAGTAGAAGAATTTGCAGGATACATGGAGACACTACATCATCGGGTCAAGAAGCATTTGGAGGAGATGAATAGTAATTATAAGGAGAAAGCATATGAGAAGATGAGACAAAAAAATTTTAGTTGGTGATGAAGTAATGGTATATCTAAGGAAGGAGAGATTTCTAGTGGGGACATACAACAAGCTGAAGATGAAGAAGTTTGGACCATGTAAGATTCTTAGGAAGTTTGATTCAAGAAATGCATATGAAGTGGAGTTACCGGAGACATTGGGTATATCACCTATATTCAACATTATAGACTTATATCAATATCATGAAGGAGAGTCAAGTGACAGCATTGAAGATGAATTAAAGAATCAGTTACCACAACAACAATTAGAGCAGATAGAGGACATCCTCGATGGCAGAGTTGGATGCAATACCAGAGGCAAGTAATATAAAGAATATCTGGTTAAGTGGAAAAGGAAGACTGAAAGAGGATTCATCATGGATTTCTCAGGCTAAGGTAGACTGCCTTGGTTTTCCTCTAGCCCCAACAAGGTGAGGGACTCATTTTTTCAACAACCCCAGGTGTCTGATGCAGGAGCATCCTAGGTTGCAGAGTAATCTTGCATCAACAAAAAATATTTGCATTCTTTCTTTTCTTTCATTTTCAGTTCAATTAAGTTAGTTGCAGTTTTAGCCTTTTGTACCACATTTTGCCACATCCTCATATCAAAGCTCACGAAGTAGGACTTAGCATCTACATATCATCATCTACATCATATCAAGATTTCAAGTGATTTGGATTTGTTTCCCAAAAGTTATCACTATCAGAAGATCATCAGCTTTATCAGAGCAGAGCATTCAGACAATCAGTTGAAGGAGAAGGTTTGTGGAGCACTTCCATGACTTGTGGAGCCTAATGAAACATCATACATGGTACATAAGGACCTGATAGACCTTCCTTGAGGTCCACACCAAGTTTCATTTATTTGCGGAGCAATACCATATGTTGTAGGCCAACCTACATGTTTCTACACATTACGTCTTTCATTGGATTTTGTAACCTCTTATGGCCGACGCAGATGATTCTATGAGCTTGAAGATGACATATATAGATCTCTTAGATGCATTAGGAAGTCAGTTCTTTAGTTAGTAGTTAAGTTATGTATTTTTAGAAGATAGATTCTTTTTGAGAGGCACTTCAATTCAATATCTTTCAATTCAGTTGTAACCTAAAAAGTAGGCCTGTGAGCCCTTTATTGTAGCCTGCATGTTTCCAACATATGAGCAGTGTAATTATTTGATATATTAAGTATATGAATCTTCCATTGCATTCTATAATTAAGTTGATTCTATTGTGTTTACTCTAGCTACATGGTTTGGACAGTTCATTTTGTGAACCCTTTGACCATGACTGCACCAAAAAGAGCCCTAATAGAAAACCCATTTGCCAAATCTCAATCAAACTCTAGATCTACAAAGATTCCTCTAGGGCATAAAATTGGCTAAAATTTTTCTGTCTCAAAACATAATCAATATTTATGTGGATTCATAGGTTTTTAGGACTTCTAGACTCAATGGTGAGGTCTATTTTTGTCCAAGAGGTCTCTAATAAAAACTCACCTGCCAAAACCCTCATAGAAAGAGCTGTAATAGAAAACCCATTTGCCAAATATTAATCTTAGATCTACAACAACTGAAGTCTACAAACACACTTGTGACCTTGAAAATGTCCTCATTATTTTCCTACAAGACCATGGATTCAACTATGCACAAGAATCTACTCATACCAAGGGTTACAAAAGTGTGGGAGATCTCCTCCCACAACCTGACAACTAGGCTTTGATACCACTAGAAAGGAAAAATTATAACAATATAAATATTTCCACATAACCTCATGAGAGATAAATATGCAAACAAGTACTCTAAATCCACCATGTCAAAGAATAGACAAATATACCATCATGATGACACAAGATATACCTTGGGAAAAGCATCAAGAGGGAAAAACCCAGCCTTCAAAAACATTGACACTCAATGTATTATTTAGCAATGAAACATTACAATACACTTATAGAGTCTCCATGAATACTTCTGAAACATCAAGCTCCTCCAATGCATCCTCCATGTGTGCAAACACAATGGGTAACCATGTAACCACACATCCCATGACATGCTTCACATATGCACTAATAGGAGAATTGAATACTTGAATGATAGCCAACTCTAAAATGACAGCCAACCTCAACCACTAAACATGTGCTATCTTTTATAGAATGAAGCTCATACAAAACCACTGAGTGATATTTGGCTAAACCATGTGTCTCAAAACCATGAGAGCACAAAACCATGAGAGCACAAAATCATTAACCCCAAGATTAAATATTTCCCACAAATATTAAATATTTGTCCTGTCTCCCAGTGTCCCACACATAAAATATCTAACCAATTTACATACAACTTTACAAGTGGACCCAAATAAACATTTAATGTGGCTAAACACATTACTAAAGATGCACCACAAATAAATATTTACTTTACATAAGTAAAATATTTCTTTTTCTTGTGCAAGGTGTATAACACCCTTTTCCTAACATTTGATCACATCTATATGATGCCTTGGTGGACCCCATAAAGTGAAAGAATTGCATGATGAAGTAAGGTCCTAGTATATTTAAGTATAGTTTAATGTAATATCAAGTCTAGAATGGTGATTAGAGGAAAACTTGATATCATAGGGGAATTTGGTTGCAATGTTACCGATCTTCTAATCAAGGTACTCTAATTTTAAACTTGGTGGAGTTGGATTATATAAATTTATTATGTCTTTATTTACAAGTGAATTCTATTGGGTAAACTTGACATTAACCTTGGTTATAAGCCCCGATTCTCAATGAAAATGAAGATGTAGATGAACTACCCAATGAATAAGAGGAGTTTGTCACAAGTGTTTATCATAACATTACATGTGTGAATAATATGTAGGTAAATAATTTGGTAGGCATCAAAATTCCTTTCTTCCTTGACCAAGCACTATTATCTCAAAGACCTAGTGGAGAAAGGCCATGGAATACATTATGATGAAAACTAGTCTTATGCCCCTAATATTTTATCTTCCTAAGTGCACTAAGGCTATGGATGGACAACTTGTGGCATGATTAACCTTAATATTTTCATTTATTAGTTCTAGCTATTACCTTAGCTCAACCTAATTAGGATGATGGGGTGTGACCCTACCTAATTATGTTATAAATAAGGATAATCAAGGCTCACCCAAATCATCATAATCTATATTATTGAAAATTCATTTCATTATATTCTATTTTCTAGAGGTCACCCCCTTGAAGTGGTATTATATTTGATTGTGTCTACTTTTATTTTAAATTTTTTTCCTAACAAGTGGTATTAAAGTAGTGATTTGGACAAATATTTGTTTTTTGCCATATCTTAGAAACTATTATGACCTTTTAATTGATTTATTAGAGAATTTGGAGTTTTATGCAAAGAATGTATAGTCCCATTTTTATCTTACTATGATCATTTTTTACTGAGTTATTATGAATTTAAAAAAAGAATAGAGTTTTTACATTTTCAAAAAAATATGAAAAATTAGGTAGGATCTATTATTTATAGTTTCCACGTGGAGGTAGACTAAATTCTTTAATTTGGAGATCAAAATTTAGTCAAAGGAAGAACATCACATTGAGTTATAGCTCATGTTTTAAATTTTTGTGGTTACGAATCACACCAAGTATTTTCCTCCCCTACGTAATAACAAATCTAGAGTTCATAAAACAACCACATTAGAAGCCATGTCATCTTTTCTTCCTTTTCAATTAGAGAAATTTTTGATAACCTTTGAGTCTAATAACTCTCTTTATTTTCCACTACATAAAGTTTAGGGAAACATTCTGCCAGGATGTGAAAATATGGTAACTTTTATCACAAATAATTTGTTTGCCCCATTTACAACAACTTTAAATGAGGGTTTGGATGGGTTTAAATAGGAAAAATTGTTCAAATTGAGGTCCCAATTGAACCACCATAGAGAGAAAAACCCCAATAGACCAAACTATAGTATATGACAACCTTTCCAAGGTCCAAAATTAAACATACCCAAAATAGACGTCTACAAGTTTGATGGTACAAATGTAACTTCATGAATAAGTTTCATGGAATAATATTTAAGATTCATAATATATTAGAGAATATAATGGTTTACATAGCCTCACTATATTTAGAATCTATACCTTATCAGTGGTACTAGTGAATGATGAGTGACAAGAAAGGGCAGGTGCTTAGTTGGAAAGAATTTGATTTAGAATCACACTACAAGCAACCTTGGAAGGGAAGCTATTTCACCTAACTGAAAAATTTAAAATAAATAGAATTTGTAACTGAATATAATATTGAGTACATGAGATTAGAAATCTAAGCTTAGGACGTGACACCTTATCAAAGGTTATAATTCTACATCAATGGACTTAATGGTCATCTTAAGCACAATGTTTGTCTATTGGAACCTTGTACCATTAAGAAAGTTATGTAACAATCACTAGAAATTGTGCAACGAAACTATGCCACTAGAAGATTCATGTAAGGTCAACCTATGGGATGGAGAAATATAAATGTGACTCATCATATTGATAGAAATGTGGCCAACTTGTTTAACCCAAGGTAAATTACTAAGCTTTCTCCTCAACAAGAGCCAAAGAAAAGATAAAATGATCTTTGTTGGCATGGTGATAGAAAATGATCTAAAGATCATAAGTGTGCCAATAGCAAGAAAATACTAATGATTATTGAGAATTAGGTTGTCAAAGAGGGAGAATTAGTTATGAAGTAACCAAATGTAGAACATGAGCATGCAATTTTTGAGCAGGAAGAATGTTAGGATTAAGGTGCCATTAACCTTATAAATCCTTGTATTATTATTCCTAATAATATTTGTAAATCACCTAGAAGGGATGTACAAGTTTCACCGATAGTGGTAAAAATTATTTACCAGGGACGGTAAATAAAGAGTTACTGCATTGGTAAGTTCCGGAGTTACCGGAGGTAGTTATGGAGTAACATTTACTAATGCCAACTGTAAAAATCAAGAGTTATTGAGGGTAGGTGCCACCTTGGAGGAATCTACTAATTTTGGTAGTTATGACACCCATCATAAAGTTGGTAAGTGGTTGTAAGAGAATCTATGACAATTGTAAGTTGTCATAAGATTCTATGACAATATGACAACTTATGACGTATACTTATTGCTTGTAAGTTGCTATACTTTACACTAGGTGCCCATATTGGAGAGAAACTATTCAGGGGTTGTTATTGTTGCAAGTATGGGCCTAACCGGTGTTGTCATTGATGTCAACATACTCATGTTGCATTAATGAGAAGGATTGGATGAGCTGTGTGCTGAGGATATTGACAAAATTAGTCTCAAGCAGGAACAGTGAAGAACAATGATGACAACAAGGTAAAAGTCCAAGATAGGTTGAGGATTAGAGGATACGGTTTAAAGGGTTTGTAGATATAAGTCTTAAGATGCTCCAGGCAATTTTTCAGAGGTCCACATGAAGATCGGAAGAAGTTATGGTCACTCAAGTAGAACCAGTTCTGGTAGGTGTTCAGAGGTGACAAAATGACACAGATAGGTCCGGTGAGATCCGGAAATGCATTATCCCATTTTACGGATTTGAGGAAGTGTTGAGAACGTCCTTGTGAAGTGTCAAGTTGATTGGTTCATGGTTTGAAGGTCTGGAAGAACCTATTCCTTTGTGACAGTGATGACAGACTGTGTTCTTGAGGTTCCGAATGAAGGAGAGGAGAATTCCAGCAAGTAGATGAAGAGTGGATGTTCTCAAGTGATTTAGGAAAGGTTGTTATGATCCTTGGATCGTGTCCAGTTCATGTTGGTGGTCAGCATTGAAGTTAGAGTGCACATTTGAAGAATAATCACTGGATGATGGTGTTCTTCCTGAGACTGGCCGATTGGATGTATTACACGTCTTGCAGATGTTCTTGTAGATGTTTGTCGACTTAGATGATCATTCCTAAGTTGATGCCTTGTATAAATAAGGGATTGCGAAGTCAGTTTGAACTCGCCTTTTTGTGTAGAGATTAGCGTGTGGTAGCGAAGAGGAGAGCAAAAGGCAGAGCAGAAGTATTGAGCTTAATGGAACTGATTCAAGCATGGTGAAGATGCTATTCTCCAGTTCATGTATGTGATACTTATTTCTTTGTAGACAATGTGTCTCTTGTAGGTAGTGAGCCTCTTGTGAGCAGTGTGCTCGGGCAGTGAGCCCTAATTGGCATGTGCCATTTTGTTCTTTCTATTCTTCTAACAGAGAATACATTCTTAGGTTAATCACCCCGTAATTTTTCCCTTAACCAGGTTTTCCATGTCAAAATCTTGGTGTCTCATGTGTTGATGAGTTTCTGCTTTTGATTTGAATGCATTATGTCTCATGTTTAATATACTGCTAATCACTAAGAGGATTTAAGTGTGTAAATTTGAGAAAGCTTTGCACAACTGATTCACCCCCCCCCCTCTCAGTTGTGTGCCCTAAGTTTAACAATTATGGTGGAATCTATGATGGTTATGCCAACATTTATTACCCTGTAAGTGCCTATTCTTGTCTATGGGCAGCCAAGCTTGCATGCTTGACTATTGACAAGTGACATGAGCTTGTAAGAGGTCATTTAATGTTGAATATTTGAGATTTCAAGGAGAGAGAAAGTGGACGCCTAGTTTAGGGATTGTAAAACCTCTAGAAATATAGTGCCTTTTATGTGTTATGCATCTCATAAGTATTGTACATAGGTTCTGGTAGATTGAAGGTTGAAGAGATAGAGGAAGTGCATGCATTATGTATTTCAATTTTGAATATAATACAACTTGAAGCCTCTTTTCTTGGTGGAATTTTCTACCTGAAAGGGTTTTTTACACATTACATATTGTGTTATGTGGTTTATTCTTCTATGGTGTTTATTCCTGTGTTGTAATTTCATTTTCATTTGCAATCTTTCTTCATATTACATTGCTTTAAGATCATAAACATATTGTAATCAGATTTCCATTTAGGTAGTTGTTTCCTTCATTTCTAACATTTAGTATCAGAGCCTGGCTAGTTTTGATTCATGGGTGGTAGTGTGAAGGTTGTTTAGCTACAGTGGGAGAGTTGGTTGTTTTCTTTTGTAGATCTTGTTTAGTATTCATGGCTCAATCCACTGCCTCAACCTCTCCTTTGGACATTGAGAAGTTCAATGGTACAGGGTATGAATTGTGGAAGCTGAAGATGGAGGATTTGCTTGAGGAAAGAAAATAGTGGTTGGTTGTTACGAAAGAGAAGAAGCCTGATGATGCAAGTGCAGAAGAATGGGAAAGGTTGGATAAGAAGGCACAGGGAACCATCTAACCGTGTCTTGCAGATTCTGTCCTATTGAATGTCTCGAAGGAAGAAACTACCTTAAAACTCTGGAAGAGATGGGGTGAGATTTATCAAGCCAAGAGCATGGTAAATAAGCTTTATTTAAAGATGAAATTATTTTTTTAGTTAAAATGAAAGAGGATGATTCCATTGCAGAGAATTTGAATAATTTTAGTTTACTTTTGAGTCAACTTGATTCCGTAGATGCTACAATTGAAGAGGAAGATAAATGTATACTTCTACTTTGTTCTTTACCTAAATCTTGGGAGAATGTTATCCTTGCTATTACTGCTAACCTTGAAGATTCGAAGCTGGATCCCCTTGTTGCAACTTTGTTGGTATAGGAGATGAGGAAGAAGACTTCTGCGGGTAACACTAAGGCTCTCAATGTGAGGGGAAGGTCCAAGGAAAAAAGGCCAAAAGGAGAGAAAGAATCAAAGGACAAATCTAAGGGTTAGTCTAAGTCTCCTAGGAAGAAGAACAGAGTTAAGTGTTGGAATTGTGGTAAAAGAGGGCATGTTAGTACAAGGGCACCTTGGGATTTCATGCCTCCATGAGGCAATTTTGTTAAATTATGCTTTAATATTGTGTCTTTGATGTAATAAGGTCAATTAAGACCACTTTATATGTGTTTGAGTCAATATTAGGTTGTTAGGTGGTTTATGAAGTCATAATGTAAAAATGTTGTCTTTATTCCAAGAATGCAAAATCAAGGAATGTAAAGGGTCATAGGTGGAAAATGAGAAGTTAAATGGTTAGAAATTCAAAGGGAAGTTAGCCATGGTTATAATTGGATATAAATGTTTAAACTTGCCTTGTATGGTCATGGAGATCCAGGGGGTGATGTTTTGGAGATCAAATAATACTAATATACTCTATTTTTCTGCATTTTTACTGTATTTTCTGCTGTTGCAGGTGATTGTACAGCCTTGTATGGCCTATAAGTGATCCAATAAGCATTGGGATTGATGAAGCATTGAGTCTTCTTTCATTTTAATTTGGTCTCATAATTTTTCATCAAGATTTGAGCATTTTATAGGCATTTTACTAAAACTGGTTTGAAACCCTACTTAGGATTGACATTAGAAGTTAGCTAGGAGTTAGGGTTTGAATAAAATTCATTGGGAAAGTGTGGGAATTGATTTTGTGAGCTTAGGAAGACTATATTTGACATGTCTAAGCCATTTGTATGAAGATTTGGATTCTAGGTTGTAAAAATCACAAAGTGATCTACCAAAACAAGCCTAATTAGGCCTTTATGCAAGCGTAGCAGCAATTTTTTGAGGGTTATGTTCCAAAGAAACCCCTTTTTATTTTGAGATATGTTATCAAGGTTATTAATGGGTATCTAAAAATGGTTTTAGGTTGTGGGTTTGAGTTGTCTCCTATAAGTTATGGAAAAAATACCTTGTTTGCTGCCCTAATTAGGCCTAGTCTCAAAATGGGACAGTCAATTTTAGGTCCCCACTTTCCAAACCAACTTATACCCATTTAAGCATATGTTAAATAAAGCCCAAATGAGTATCTAAAACAGGTTTCATATTTTGGATATGAGGTCTGGTTTGAAAGTTATCACCACTTTATCAGTTTTGGAGACCTACTAGTTTGTGGTGGCCTAAGTAGGGAAACCATAGCCATTGATGAAAGCTCTATTCTTGAGAGTCATGGGAGGTTTTTATATGTCATGTGTACATGTCCTAAACTATTCCAAGGGTCTAGTAAGGTACTTGAAGTGTAGCCACTAAATTTGAAGATTGTAGCCTAGTGTAGGCTTAAAACCAATGAAGGCCTAGTTGAGTTTGCCTCTAGCCTTTGCATCAATTGGTATAAGAGCCCAAAAAGATCTAGGCAAGTGAGTTTTTGGAGTTTGTGTATTGTATTTTTGCAGGTTGAAGCAAGAACTTGGATGCCAAAATACTAGTTTGTGAAGAAAGGAGAAAACCTAGGTGAGGTATCACAAAGACAAGAAGAAGCAAGGTGAAAGAGACTTGCTTGAGGAAGAAGAATGGATGTGTTGTGGAAAATAGTTCGTGGAGACATGCAAAGTAAAGAGGTACCGAGTAAGATGAGAAAAGAGAAAAGTGATATAAAGAAGAAGAATGAGAAGGTCAAGAAAATGGATGTTGAGAAAGAGATAGAAGAATTGAAACAAGCCTTGGAACAAATAAGAAAAGAGAGGGAAATAATAGATCTGGAGTTCCAAATGAAGATGCAACTTCTTGAGAGAGAACAACAAGAAGGTAGTTGGCTTTTACCCATAAGGAAAAAGGTGAAATGGCCCATCAAGAATATCATTAAGAGGAGAAGGCATGAGGAGATGATAGAACTAGACATTGAAGAACCTTTACTAATGAAGAAAGAGCAAATTCCAATAAAAGAGTAAGAGGCAGATAATACAATGGTGAGTAAACATATGACTATCATAACAACAAGTAGGATTGATCAATTGTCGTTATAAGTTCAAGACTTGTTGCAAGAGCATGTTGATTTGGTTAGTTCTCATGCAAAGTTTCTAGAATGGGAAGACAAAACCTTCAAGGTGGTTGAAGACACTTCACATTTGTAGTTGGAGTATGAGGGTGCAACCCACTATACTTTTGCATTGCTTGGGAAGATTGGTGAAGACCATCCCACACAAGATGAACAATGAGATCAGTTACATGTTGAGTGTAATCAAGGGGCAGATATGAACAAAGGAGCCATTGATTTCCAGGTTGCAGATTTACCTTTTGATGTATACTCTTTAGAAGTATTTGTCGTTACAGGTTATGGTGCAGATTCTCATGTATTTGCAGATGTTGAGAGGGTACAAGAGTTTCCACCAAGGTTGGAGTGTGTCTTAGACATGAAGGCACTCAAAGACCCAAGGGACAAAGCCTACTTCCAGTACTTGACTGAATGGAAGGGTCTGCCTTATAAAGGAGTTAATTGGATGATTGATTACATTGTTGCAGATCCTCACTCAAGGGGACTTGAGTTCATTTTTGTCTGGGAGTATGGTGCAGGAGCACCTTGGGATTTCATGCCTCCATGAGGCAATTTTGTTAAATTATGCTTTAATATTGTGTCTTTGATGTAATAAGGTCAACTAAGACCACTGTATATGTGTTTGAGTTAATATTAGGTTGTTAGGTGGTTTATGAAGTCATAATGTAAAAATGTTGTCTTTATTCCAAGAATGCAAAATCAAGGAATGTGAAGGGTCATAGGTGGAAAATGAGAAGTTAAATGGTTAGAAACTCAAAGAGAAGTTACCCAATCGTTTTCCTTGGTTGTAAATGTTTAAATTTTCCTTGGATGGTCGTGGAGATCCAAGGGGTGATGTTTTGGAGATCAAATAATACCAACATACTCTGTTTTTATGCATTTTTACTGTATTTTCTATTGTTGCAGGTGATTGTACAGCCCTGTATGGCCTATAAGTGATCAGATAAGAATTGGGATTGATGAATAATTGAGTCTTCTTTTATTTTCATTTGGTTTTATCATTTTTCATCAAGATTTAAGCATTTTATAGGCATTTTACTAAAACTAGTCTGAAACCCTACCTAGGATTGGCATTAGAAGTTAGCTAGGAGTTAGGGTTTGAATAAAATTCATTGGGCAAGTGTGGGAATTGATTTGGTGAGCTTGGGAAGACTATATTTGACATGTATAAGCCTTTTGTATGAATATTTGGAGTCTAGGCTGTAAAAATCACAAAGTGATCTACCAAAACAAGCCTAATTAGGCCTTTATGCGAGCATAGCAACAATTTTTTGAGGGTTATGTTCCCAAGAAACCGATTTTGATTTTGAGATATTTTATCAAAGGGCTTAATGGGTATCTAAAAATGGTTTTAGATTGTGGGTTTGAGTTGTCTCCTACAAGTTATGGCAAACATACCTTGTTTGCTGCCCTAATTAGGCCTAGTCTCAAAACGGGACAGTCAATTTTAGACCCTCACTTTCCAAACCAACTTGTACCCATTTAAACATATGTTTAATAAAGATACAATGGGTATCTGAAACATGTTTCATATTTTGGATTTGAAGTATGGTTTGCAAGTTATCACCACTTTATCAGTTTTGGAGACCTACTAGTTTATGGTGGCCTAAGTAGGGAAACCATAGCCATTGATGAAACCTCTATTCTTGAGAGTCATGGGAGGTTTGTATATGTCATGTGTACATGTCCTAAATTGTTCCAAGGGTCTGGTAAGGTACTTGAAGTGCAGCTACTAAATTTGAAGATTGTAGCCTAATGTAGGCTTAAAACCAATGAAGGCCTATTTGAGTTTGCCTCTAGCCTCTACATCAATTGGTATTAGAACCCAAAAAGATCTAGGCAAGTGAGTTTTTGGAGTTTGTGTATTGTCTTTTTGTAGGTTGAAGCAAGAATTTGGATGCCAAAAGACTAGGTCGTGAAGAAAGGAGGAAACCCAGGTGAGGTATCACAAAGACAAGAAGAAGCAAGGTGAAAGAGACTTGCTTGAGGAAGAAGAATGGATGTGTTGTGGAAAATAGTCCGTGGAGACTTGCAGAGTAAGGAGGTACCAAATAAGATGAGAAAAGAGAAAAGCGAGACAAAGAAGAAGAATGAGAAGGTCAAGCAAGTGGATGCTGAGAAAGAGATAGCAGAATTGAAACAAGCCTTGGAACAAATAAGAAAAGAGAGGGAAGAATAGATCTAGAGTTCCAAATGAAGATGCAACTTCTTGAGAGATAACAACAAGAAGGTAGTTGGCATTTACCCATAAGGAAAAAGGTGAAATGACCCATCAAGAATATCATTAAGAGGAGAAGGCATGAGGAGATGATAGAAGTAGACTTTGAAGAACCTTTGCTGATGAAGAAAGAGCAAAATCCAATAAAAGAGGAAGAGGCAGATAATACAATGGTGAGCAAACATATGACTATCATAATAACAAGTAGGATTGATCAATTTCCATTAGAAGTTCAAGACTTGTTGCAAGATCATGTTGATTTGGTTAGTTCTCATGCAAAGTTTCTAGAATTGGAAGACAAAACCTTCAAGGTGGTTGAAGACACTCCACATTTGCAGTTGGAGTATGAGGGTGCATCCCACTGCACTTTTGCATTGCTTGGGGAGATTGGTGAAGACCATCCCACACAAGATGAACAATGGGATCAGTTACATGTTAAGTGTAATCAAGGGGTAGATATGAGCAAAGGAACCATTGATTTCAAGGTTGCAGATTTACCTTTTGTTGTATACTCTTTAGAAGTATTTGTGGTTACAAGTTATGGTGCAGATTCTCAAGTATTTGCAGATGTTGAGAGGGTACAAGATTTTCTACCAAGGTTCGAGCATGTCTTGGACATGAAGGCACTCAAAAACTTAAGGGACAAAGCCTACTTCCAGTACTTGACTGAATGGAAGGGCCTTCCTTATAAAGGAGTTAATTGGATGACTGAGTACATTGTTGCAGATCCTCACTCGAGGGGACTTGAGTTCATTTTTGTCTAGGAGTATGGTGCAGGAGCACCTTGGGATTTCATGCCTCCATGAGGAAATTTTGTTAAATTATGCTTTAATATTGTGTCTTTGATGTAATAAGGTCAATTAAGACCACTTTATATGTGTTTGAGTCAATATTAGGTTGTTAGGTGGTTTATGAAGTCATAATGTAAAATCAAGGAATGTGAAGGGTCATAGGTGGAAAATGAGAAGTTAAATGGTTAGAAACTCAAAGGGTAGTTATCCAATGGCTGTCCTTGGTTGTAAATGTTTAAATTTACCTTGGATAGTTGTGGAGATCTAGGGGGTGATGTTTTGGAGATCAAATAATACCAATATACTCTGTTTTTCTGCATTTTTACTATATTTTCTGCTGTTGCAGGTGATTATACGACCCTGTATGGCCTATAAGTGATCATATAAGCATTGGGATTGATGAAGAATTGAGTTTTATTTCATTTTCATTTTGTCTCATCATTTTTCATCAAGATTTGAGCATTTTATAGGCATTTTACTAGAATTGGTCTGAAACCCTACTTAGGATTGGCATTAGAAGTTAGTTAGGAGTTAGGGTTTGAATAAAATTCATTGGGAAAGTGTGGGAATTGATTTGGTGAGCTTAGGAAGACCATATTTGACATTTTTGAGCCATTTGTATGAAGATTTGGAGTTTGGTTTGTAAAAACCATAAAGTGGTCTACCAAAACAAGCCTAATTAGGCCTTTATGCAAGCGTAGCAGCAGTGTTTTGAGGGTTATGTTCCAAAGAAACCCCTTTGTATTTTGAGATATGTTATCAAAGGGATTAATGGGTATCTAAAAATGGTTTTATGTTGTTGGTTTGAGTTATCTCCTATAAGTTATGGCAAAAATACCTTGTTTGCTACCTTGTTAGGCCTAGTCTCAAAACGGGACAGCCAATTTTAGACCCTCACTTTCCGAAACAACTTATACCCATTTCAACATATGTTAAATAATGCCCAAATGGGTATTTGAAACAGGTTTCATATTTTGGATATGAGGCCTATTTTGCAAGTTATCGCCACTTTATCAGTTTTGGAGACATACTAGTTTGTGGTGGCCTAAGTAGGGAAACCATAGCCATTGATGAAACCTCTATTCTTGAGAGTCATAGAAGGTTTGTATATATCATGTGTACATTTCCTAAACTATTCCAAGGGTCTGGTAAGGTACTTGAAGTGTATCCACTAAATTTGAAGATTGTAGCCTAGTGTAGGCTTAAAACCAATGAAGGCCTAATTGAGTTTGCCTCTAGCCTTTGCATCACATGTGAAGAAGGAATGCATAAACAAGAAGAAATAGTGGGATTCTACTACTAATAAGTCCTCGAATTCAGGTGAAGATGTTTTACTTTCTGTATGCAATGTTGTTACTAATGATCATTGGTTGGTTGAATCAGGATGCTCGTATCATATGACCCCGCATAAAGAATGGTTTTCCACATACGAAGAGTATGGTGGAGGTAAAATGTACCTTGGAGACAATTGTACATATCCAATAGTTGGGAAACACAAGGTAATGTTGTGTTTCAGTGATGGGAGAATTAAAACCCTCCCTGGTGCTTTGCATGTTCTTAGATTGGCAAGAAATCTAATTTTAGTTTCAAAGTTGAATGATTTGGGATTGCATGTAACATTTGATAAGCATGGTTGCATATTAGTGAGAGGAAACTTGGTGGTAGCGAAAGGGAAAAGATTGGGAACCTTCTTTAGGCTAGATGCCACTACAATTTGTAACTCTTATATTTTTGAGGCTTCTAAAAACACTTGTATGTTGTATCATTGTAGATTGGGTCAGACAAGTAATAATGTTTTAAAAACAATCAAGAATAAAGAATTGTTGGATAGTTTCTCTTATTTTGATGAGCACTTTGATTTCTGTGAGCATTGTGTGTTTGGTAAACAAAACAAAACATCATTTCCTTTAGGAAGTAATAGAGCAAAAGAGAAGTTAGAGATTATTCATTCAGATGTGTTTGAACCCATGGATAATGACTCTATCAAAAAATATTGTTATTTGGTCATCTTCATTGTTGATGTATCTAGATTTATATGGATTTATTTTAAGAAACACAAATATGAAGTTTTCACTAAGTTTAAGGATTTTAAAGTCTTAGTTGAAAACCAATCGGGATTAAAAATAAAAATATTAAGGTCTGACAATGAAGGGGAATATTGCTCTAAGGAATATGATGATTTTTGTAAGCATGCATGTATAATTAGACAAAAGACAACTCTGTATACACCACATCAAAATGGTGTTGTAGAAAGGATGAACCGAACAATCATGGAAAGAGCTAGAAGTATGTTGAGTGATTCACAGTTGGAAAAATGATTTTGGGTAGTGGCCATGTGTACCGCTTGTTACTTGATTAACATAACTCCTTGTAAAGCTCTTGATTCGACACCTTATGAAGCACAGACATTTAAGAAACCTTCTGTTTCACATTTAAGGGTTTTTGGCTGTGCTCATGTGCCTAAGGAAAAGTGATCTAAGTTAGATCCAAAAGCACAGAAATGCATCTTCATTGGATATGATGAGAATGTTAAAGGTTATAAGCTTTGGGATACTCTAAGCAGAAAATTGTTTTCTCTAGAGATGTTATTTTTAGGGAACTTAGAGCTATTTTTGAACCTAAACAACCAAAAGAGAAAGAAAGATCAAAGGTAGTGCATTTTGATTTATAGCAGGAAGATCCACAACTAGAATAAAAGAATGATGTATTGGGGGGTGAAGAAGAAGAAGAAGATTTGAGTGGAAGTAGTTCTGATGAGGAAGACTATGTTGTTACAAAAGAAGTTGAGCATTCAGAAGAACCAAAAGAGTCTCTTACTCCACCCTTGAAAAGATCCACAAGACAACATAAACTAGTTAATAGGTATAGCCCACTAGATTTCTGTTGTGTATTCACTTTATTGAGTACTTGTTAGTAAACAGATTTATCACTTTCAAAATAATAAGAAAAACCTAATTTACCCAAGGAGAGGTGACACAATGCCTACAATAGTTGGAGAGATCACCAACAAAATAGTGATCTTCCTCTACATTTAAGAGGAGCATCTCCCTTGTATGATAAAGAATGGAATTAAAAAGGGGTATGCTTTTAAATTGAAAGCAGAAAAAGGAGATTTTCTAGAAAAGAAAATAAATACAATCTTCAGATAAAGAAGATCACCAGAACTCCATCCAAACATATGAATGAATAGAACCCGATGAATACACAATCAAACCTTGAGGAACCACTACCGCATCAAATTCTGACATAGGAAAGAAGACACATATAATGGCATGCATATAAAAATGAAACAGGTTATCAACAATCCATACAAAAAAAATGTAATATTGCCTACTTCTGCAACCAAAATTGTTATAAACCCAACATAAGAAGAATTCACAATACAACATAAATAAAATATGACTCAAAGTTCAATGTTCTTCTACATTAATGATCACAAAACAAATCTCAAAATCTCCTTCAAAAATATTACCAAAATTTGCATAGAATGTCCCCCTTACTCCTTCAAAAAAAAAGATCCTTCCCTAAAAAAGATCTCCTTTTTCAATGAATGACATAATCACTTTTAAAGGCCCCTTCAGATGGGACACAAAAAGCCACCATTCCCTCCTTTGTAGCCACTTCTTGAAAATATTCATTATTTATTTGCCAATTCACTTTTAAAAGTAACTCTTCAAATACTTGCAAATCTAATGACATTCATTTACCACACCCTTTGCATTTTTGAGCCATTATTCCAATATTACAAGGCATGTCTTTGGAACTTAGGAAGGAAGCAGAGACCATGTCAAAATCAAAATCCCCTAGAACTCTGCTAGACCTTCTACCCTTGTCAATGTTTGATACTGATGTGTATATTTCAATATATTCGGCCTTCTAAGATATTTAGCTAGAACCTAGTACTTAATACTGATCAATGCTTAGGGAAAATTGATCATTCTCATGTTGGAGGACTATTATGACATCATTACTTGTCCAGACTTGTATTCTCCTTCTAATAATAACTCATGATCCTCAAGCTATTGCAACTCATTTTCTCATGGTGCCAAGTTGTAGTCCCTAAATCTTTCCTATCAAAATTACTAGATAACCGACTCTTAATTTCCCTAGTCATTTCCTCATCATTCCCAATAAATAACATATCATCAACATATAAGACAATGATTAACAACTAATAATCAACTAGTTTAAAATAGACACAATGATCACCCTTACTTTTAATAAAATCATGATCCAATGCAAAAGCATTAATTTTTTGATACCACATTCTCAATGTCTACTGCAAACCATACAAATATCACTTCAACTTGCAAACCAAGTGCTTTTGTCCCTTCACCATAAAATTGTCAGGTTGTTTCATAAATATTTACTCATCAAGATCCCCATATAGAAATGCTATTTTCACATCCATTTGCTCTACCTCTAAATCAAAAGAAACAACAATAGATAAAAGGAATCTAATAGAGGTTAGTTTAGCCATAAGAGAAAACATCTCACTAAAATCCACTTCCTCAACTTGGGAGTAACCCTTAGCCACTAAATGGGCCTTATACCACTCAAACTTATCTTCTACTTTGAATTTATTTTTAAATACCCATTTACATCTAATGGCTTTCCTCCCCTTAGTCAACTCAACTAGATCCCATGTATCATATTTGTCCAAAGCCTTTATTTCATCCTTGATGGCCTCTAACCAAGACTCATGCTCATCTAAAGACAAAGCCTTCTTCACTGATCTAGGTTCATTATTAGTACACGATAATGAAAATACACATTTTTAATAAGAAGGAATATACCTTTTAATTAGATTACATTGTCTAGTGGACCTTCTAAGAGGTGTAACAAGAGGCTCTTATCTTGTTCCTCATCGTAACTCAAATTTGAACCTTTTCCATCCTCATTTTTTCCCTCCAATTGTTGTTATGTATGTGCATCTTCCTTTGGATCACTCTTAGTATCAAAATGCAATATTTTGTTAGAATTTTCATGAGGTTGTTCACCATTTGTAAATACCCTAAGCTCCCTAAAAATAACATCCTTATAATTTAATATTTTCAATACTACAAGATCCCAAAGCTTATAACCCTTAATGCTATCTCCATAACCCATGAAAACACACTTATTAGCCTTGAAATCAAGATAAGAATTTTTCTCTTTAGGAACATGAACATATGCCTCACTACCAAAAACTTTGAAATGAGAAACTAATGGTCTTTTACCTATCCATACATCATAGGGTGTTTTGCCAATTACAGTAGAAGTGGAAGACGTATTAACCAAGTAACAAGAAGAGTGTACTAATTCAACCCAAAAACATTGCTGAAGCTTACCACTACTTAGCATCTTCTAGATCTATCCATTAAAGTCCTGTTCATCCATTCTACAACTCCATTTTGTTGTGGAGTATATGGAGCTATTTTTGTCTAACAATCCTTTCATGCTTGCAATAATAATCAAAATCTCTAGAGCAATACTCACAAAAATTATCCATTCTCAAAAAATTTACTTTCCTATTCATCTATTTCTCAACAAGTGCTTTAAACTCTTTAAATGTAGAAAATATAATAAAATTATGCTTCAGAAAGTAAACCCATGTATATCTAGAGAAATCAATGATAAATGTAACATAATAGCGAGATTTTCCAATGGAAGGAACATCCACAGGGTTAAATACATCACTATGAATAACTTCAAAAACATGTTTAGCTCTAGTACTACTAGATTTACAAGAAACTCTATGATGTTTGGAATATACACAGTGTTCATAGAAATCAAAGTCAACAGAATAACTAGACAAACAACCAACCAACTATTTATTAATAAGGGTTTTACGATCCTTCTCACCAATGTGACCCATATTATGGTGCCATAGTTTAGAAGAAAAGAGTTATCAATTATATTCATAGAGTTATATAAAGTGGATGCTTCCAACCTAAATAGAGTGCCACACTAAGTGCCCCTAGCCAACACCAATTTTTTGTTTCTCAACCTACAACCACTCTTCTTAAAAGTAACATGCACCCTTGAATCATTCATTTGAGATACAAAAATCAAATTTCTAGCTAAAATAGGGATATGCAATACATCCATAAGGGTTTTCACCCTTCCGTCACTAAAAATTAATTTTACCTCCCCTAGACCCACAATCTTTTAAGTGTTGTTGTCCCCAAGGAAACATTTCCCAAGGAAAAATTCCCCACCATGATAAGTTGTATATGTTGAAAACCAGTCGTTTTGAGTCATGTGGTAGGATGCACTTGAATCTATCATCCAAGAGTCATCATAAGTTATGTTAGTATAAACAATAAACAATAAAAGCATTAGTAGCTTCATCATTAGAGGATTTATCACTAGAGGAATCTTCATCTTTCTTTTTCTTATTTTGACATTCATTTTGATATGTCCCCAATCACCATAGTTCTAACACCTCAATATACTCTTACTAGGTGTCTTGGATCTTCCCTTGGACTTAGACTATCCTTATACTTTTCCATTCCCTTCTCTTTAGATCTTCCCTAAACATGCAATGCATCCTTGGACCCATTCTTCATAGAATTTCTCCTTACTTTATTTGTGAGCAAGGTAGTAACAAGAGTGTTCATCATAGGATAGATGTCATAGAACTACTAAGTGCAAGAATCATATTATCCCAAGATCTAAGCAATAAACGTGTAACAATAAAATCCATCTATCCTCTTCCTCTATCTTCACATCTATCGACTATAACTTACTCAAGATTAGATTAAATGCATTTAGATGTTCTGTAACTGAGTCTCCATCTCTCATTTTAAAATTTTATAGTTTTCTTTTCAAAAATAATTTATTCACAAGACCCTAGTTTGGTAAATCCCTCCTATTCTATTCCACAACTTATATGTAGTAGTCTCGTTATAAACATTCAAAAGAATGAAATTAAATAAACACAACTGAATAATGCCATGATATTTTTTATCAAGTTTTACCCACTCTTCATCTAAACTCTTTTCCATTTTTTTTCACTCTTCACGATAATCCACTAATTTATTTCTTCCAAGAGATCTTCCATCTTTAGCTTTCAAAGCTCAAAACCCAAACCATTGAAATTTTTAAATTTTAATGGAGATGAGTTAGCCATGATATCTATCACCTAGAACCTGAAACTAATGGAAAACACAACACAATTTGATTGTAGTAGAAAACCCAATCAAAACACTCTGAAAGAGGGATACCTCTCTAATTAATCCAACTATTTATCTGATACCAAATGTTGAAAACAAGGTGAAATAATATGGTGAGATATGTTGAACTTTAGTGCATCCAAATTCATAAACAATGATAGATCATATGGAAGTGTGAATCAACCATGAAAGAAAATGCAAACCATAACACAATGTTTACTTCGAGAAACCCTTTTAGTAAAAACTCCCACACCTAAATAGACCCAAGATTGTATTAGTCCTATAAGTAATTACATTCTACTTATCACTTTGAATTCTAGTAGCATAATGATGCTTGAATGCCTTGCAAAATGATCTCATAATACTACCATCTCAAAGCACCAATATATAGGAGATATGAATACAAAATACCATGAATGGTATTCTAAAACAAGTGGCCAATACAATTCATCCAAATCTAGGCATCCACCTCATCCATGGGAAATCTCATACCTTGCCAAAATTAGTCAACTACCCTAAATAATAACTCCTCTTATGCACTTTACACCCACCTCATGCCTCATAAGTTTCATAGATTTTCTCATAATGGTCAAATTGACCAAGATCCTAGTCCTAGGTGCTCCATGAGAAGATTTACCAAATTTTTCATAAGATCCACTTGTAGAAAATCCTCTTACATCCTCTTATGCATCCGATCTTTATCTGATTTCCAATATCTTCCTAAATGTAACTCCTAACTTAAATGCCACTATAATTACATGTGAGAGAATAAATAATAATAAATAATTTTTCCTACACATAGAGGGGCGTCCAAGTCTAACCTCTTCACGACCCTTGGAGACGTCAATTATTTATTAATAACACTAACTAAAATAATTAAAACATGTCTAGGGATTTGCAATGTGAATGCCATCTAATCCCAACAATGTCTACATATACCTAGTTTAAACAATCTTCAATGCATATGTTACGACTAGATCCATTATCAACTAAAGATCATTTAATGTGTAATATGTTTCATTTCACCGTAATGTGTGTTGGTACCTACAAAGTTTTGTTCCAAGATATGTCCCATTTTACCCCCAATTTCCATCTAAATCCCACTTTATGCCTTCAATGTTGAACCTATTGATGATAACCGATCAAAGATGTCTTTCATAGGTTTTCATTTGTAGACATGATATTTCCACAGTCCATAATGATGAGGCAAGTGCTTTTGGGAAAAAACTATGTTTGCTTTTTTGTCTCAACGTTTCGGATCATACTCCATGATCCATCATCAGGAGGAAAGTAAGAGAAAACAAATGAGTATGAATTGCAGATAGAGTTTCTTAAAAATAGAGAGGTTGGGCACGAATAACATGAAGAGTAAAGGGAGACCAAAGAGGGTTAGAAAGAGGACAAGAGGAGGAGGAATTACCAATAAAAATAAAAATAAATGGTTAATATAGATATGTAAATCCAAAGAAAAGAATAAAAGTTAAAAAATAAAAATAAAAACATGTAATAAAAAAAGAGTAAGATCTATGAAATTATATATATATATATATATATATATATATATATATATATAGAGAGAGAGAGAGAGAGAGAGAGAGAGAGAGAGCAGTAAAAGTGAAACTAAAAAACCAAACTAAGGGTGAAGACCAAAAAGAACCAGATGGATGAGAGAATAGGTGAGGTAACCACCAATGGGAAAAAAGAGGAGCCAGAGAGATAAAACAAGGAATAATAAAGGAGTGAAAAGATCAACAATAAGGATCAAGAAGACAAGATAAAGACCGAAAAGATAAATGATAAAAGATGAATAAGAAGTAAAATAAAATAAAATAAAACTAAACGAATAAAGAACTCAAAAAAAGGTTTTCATTTGTTTTCCTTTTGAGATACAAGGAAAAAAGGACCCAAAAAATGAAGTTAAGTAAAAAATTCTAAGTGTTTCCTTGTATTTTTTACCTCTGTTGGAGTTTCATAGTTTGGAGTTCATGTCTTCCGTCTTGCCCTATCTATCGGCTTTGAAATCAGGCTCTAAAAATTTCTCTAAGTGTGGCAGACTTCAAAGTTTCAGGATTTTGGCCTTTGGTCTTCTATAAGGCAAGTTTTAGGGAGAAGCCTCAAGGTCCAAAGTCTGACAGCTTTACTTGTGTATGAAGTGTGCGATGGAGTTCGGAGGTTGGCTCTTCTTCATTCCTTTGAAGGAGGCAGAAGGGAAAAGGTCTGGTGGCTAACCCCTGACAAGTATTCTTTCTAAGGCATTCTGTCATTCTATGGAGCTTTTTGGGGGGACCCACAACCGGCTTGTAGAACTACGGAATGAGGACATGTGGCAATTTTAGCCAGTAGTGCTCCTCTCTTTCCTCTTCCAGATGGTGAATGTGTAAGGCGGAGGGCCCAGCAACTGACCCCCGACGGGTGATATTTTTTCTAAGGCATTCCACCATTTTGCGGAACCTTTTGGGTGGGCTCACAGTAGGCTTGTGGAATCATGGGAAGCTTCCACGTGGCCATGAAGTCATGGCATAAAGTGAAAAGGTGAAGGCCTGACCTTGACACCTTCATATCTATACAAAGTAGACCTTGGGGCTTTCCTCCTTCCTCTTCCAAATATGTAAGCTATAAGGTGGAAGGCCCAAGCTCTGAAGTCCAATTTGTTGGAGATCGACTTCCTGGTCTTCCTTGTTCTTTCAAATGTGCCAACAACTTCTAGGATTGCCAAAATTGCAAAGTGGGTGGCCAAAATTGATGCTTTTAATGTAGTTGGTGGGGTTGTTAAGGGTTTTCTCATCTAGGTCATGCTCAGACCTATGTGTGAAGGCTATGAGGAAGATTGATAAAGGATGCTCAGCACACATAGGGTACTGCCAGAGTCGGATGGCTCAAAACTAAAAAGTTGGACAACACATTGGGAGTGTTGTAATTTCATTAAAAGGGTAATTCTATGAAAGTATGCCATGAATGCTAGAATATACAAGCTGATTTGTATCCAAAATTAAATGAGTCTATAGAATGGTACCATGTAGGTAGTTGGCACAATGAAATTATTCAATGCACAAAGGACAAATCAGATAAGTCAATGTTGCAGGTGGCAAGGAAGGATTAGAACCTTCCCTCTTTATTGCTCAAAGTACATGAAGAGTGCAAGCAATCTCTTTCTAATTATTTGTAGAAGCAACAAAGCATGGGTTCTCTCCTAAACATGCAAATTTCTTGACAGATTGGGAATGGAATTTATGACAGTGTGGGTGTAGTCCTAGATAGGGTGCGGCACCTGGGAAACTGCAATGGGTTGAAACACTATATATGTAGGTGTTTGAATTGGTTGGTCATTTTGGCAATTTCTCAGGAAGATTGTGAGCTCTAGAAGGTAGAATAGTAAAATTATTTATGTAGTCTTTATTTAATATGAAGCAACTATGAAATGTATGTAATATGCTTTGAAAATCAAGTTGTATTTAATCTCTATTTTTCTCCACCGGTGTGGGTGTTCTTTCTAGTGAACTTTGATCGTAGTCTAGGTTTTCTCTTGCCACATTTTGTGGTATGACTATAATCATTGATTTGAATGAATGTGATAGTTCTTAATTCATTTCCAAGGCTTTGTAAATGATCTTTTCAATATTACATGAGAAAGAGCATGATATGGTGTTGGATTCTTAAGTATTCTCAGTGATTTAGTATTGATTTCTTTGCATTTGATTTGTCAAATAGGTAGTTATACATTTCTGTGTGGTTGTTTTCCTCTATTTAATATTAGACTCTACAGCCCAATGGATAGGCACCAGTATGAGTAGCCTAAGATCACCCATATTCAAAACAAAAATAATACATCCTATCTCTAGAAGTAGAAGTAGTCTTTATGCATCCTCATTGTGTAGGATTGCCAGTATCAGCTATATATGGGCCTTACAACAACTAACTTTTCTTAGTTCAATGATAGATTTGGGGCTAAGAAAGCGATTTGGGTTTGGCTGTTAATATTTTTAGTTGTTCATCTAGTCTGATTTTAATACCTACTTAGGTATAATACCCCTTGGAATATCCCTCCAGAGTTTAAGATGAGGTCGAAGTGCAGAGGAGTCTACCCACTCCTGTAGTTGGCTAAAATCCTCCTCAACTTGTTGATAAACCTCTTCCTATCACCCTGATGACAATCCCTAGCCTAGGTGATTTAGGAATGTTTTAGAGTTTTGGGTTGTTGCTATTTTGGGAACCAACAATGTGTACATGCTTTGCTACTTTAAGAACATTTTAGGTAGAATTTCATCATCATCAAATAATATTGCACGATGTTGCTTATGGCTAATATACTCTATCAAAGATGTATCATGTAAGTAATAGTGGTGTAGTGTTGAAACTCACTTGGATTTTCTTTGAGGATTTTTGCATGGTATCTCTATAAAAAGGTGAGGTGCACACTAAATCCCAAAATGATATCTAAGCTTGAGTATTTTGCAATTGTTAAATAATATCAAACTCCTTAGGTTGTGAAAAAGTGGAACTCACTCAATCCCATCACTGTACAACAATCTTCATATTTTACAACGTTATCTTCTTCTATCAACCAAAAAATCTACGAACTGTAAACTTACCTTCATTACCTGGACCCATTATAGAGTTACACCATTTGATGATGGATGCTATATCTATCAACTTTGCACTATCTTTTTACTTCAACTCATCTCATGCTAAGCCTCTTTATATACATGCTCCAACACCATCATGCTCCCCTTTTTGATACCCAGCCTCAAAGAAATTCAATATATGTTGAACACCACTCATTATATGCATCCTACTCAACCAATAGAACATTCCTAAATTTTTAAATTGTGATACACAATTATCTAACCATATGATATGTTGACCAAACATGATGTTCCTGCTACTCAAATTACCATAGAACATTTGAAAGCAACCTTGCATAAACTATGTAGAATGTGTGTGATCATCACTAATATAAAAATGATACTCCTTCAAGATATTTCTATCTTTCTTTGTACTTTTGGGTGCATGAATGAATGTTATATGCACAAATATAGCAACTTGAGTGAAGTTGTAGTACTGTTATTGAACCTCATTATATGGTTGTAGTGTATAATTGTCTGCAAAGTCTACAATTGACATGATCATATGATGAGGAAATGTGTGTTTGCATAGCTTGAATTGCAAGTCCAACCATTGAGCTCTATGTGTATGCCTTACATACTCATATACTATATTTTCTCCAAAAGTAGGCCCTAAATGTAGATACTGATATTTATTCACTCACTAATTCACACCTTTTTGCCTCTTTACCGTATTTTAGAGTGTATTCCACTAATTTATTTTTCTCAAAAGATACTAGTTCATTTCCAATTTCATGTGTATTCTCCATGTGTACACAAGTTCTCAAACGTTACAAACCACCGCAACTATCCTATGTTCCATCCAAACATGATTTCTTATAAAACAAATATCGATCTACTCTTTCAAAAAAATGCTTGAAATGAATGAGTAGAATAAATATGAGATATAAAAGATTGATCGTCATGAATCACATCCTCATGTGTAAGAAGAGATAATATCTAAAAAGGATGGCTCTATAATGTATGACTAGCATGACATGAGGATGACTAGCATATCCTAATGTATGACTAGCATGACATGTAAAAGAAATATTACCATGAGAAAATAATGCCATGATGAGGTAAAATCACATCATCTATATTCTAGCTACAAGGTGTATCACTAGGTAAAACTTCACTAGGAATGTACTCATCACTACCACAATTTATAGGATCATCCTTGAGCTCATGGATAAATGACATAAGTGTATCTAATAAGAAAGGATGAACTTACTAATCAATTCCATAAAGGAAGGAAAGGATAAAAGATGATAGTTTAAAACCTCCGTAGAAGACATATCCTTATCCTTAGTATAATGTGCCATGAGAATATCAAGGATAGAAGGATGATGTTTATTAAATGATAAAAACCTACGAAAACCTAAAATGTAAGCATGTATATCAGCCAAGGAGCAAGCTAAAGTGATTATCCTAGGGTGAGAGGCCAAGATAAAATATGTATATCATTGAGTATATCCAAACACTAATCAAGGTATGAAAGTAAAATGAATCAAAGTCTAGGAAATTCGAAAATGAGTGATAAAATTGGAATTTTATTAGATTTAGAATAATCTAAAAATAGTGAAGGTATAGCCCTAGTGGGTGTAAGCATGGATGGGTTCACAAAAAGGTAAAGGAAAATAATATTTCCCTTAGTTTAATCTAGGCTAATTGAATAATGCATGCAAGTAAAGCATAAATCAACACATATTAATTAATTTGACAACTAGAAATGATAAAGCATGTAAATTGAAATGCTAAATTAGGAAAGTAAATGCAAGTGGTTAAGACACTTAGCTCGAGGAATAAGGATGAAAAATAAATTTGATGTTGCACTAAAATTCACTCATCTGGAGGATTGATAATGAATGTTCTTTGTCTATACTTCACCTTAGAATCAAAATAGTTAGTAAATTTACTATAGATTGAATTTGCATTATGCGGTATCAACCCCACTTGCCGCGAAAATGATCTGTTGTGCAAAATTGATCTAAGACCTACAAAGCTCATATAAAGGACTGTCATGCTACTCGGATTGAGCAGATCCATCATGAAGAATGCTATTGCCATGGGTACCATCCATATTGCTATCCATACAGTCTGAGCCATCTAACTGCGGTTTTTAATCACCCTCCATTGCTAATTCATGGCAAAAGAGAACAATTCTTTCAAACTTTGAAGCAACATGTAGATGGTTCTACAGTCATATTAATCATATATAAACTTTAAATAGAACATAGAATGTTTACAATAAAAAAGCTGCCGGTACAGAGTTTACATATCTTGCATGGAAAATAATTTTGTGTTAGAAAAACAAAGAACTGATGCAAATACCTTTACAAAGAAAAGATTTCCTCCACGGCCTTGGATCGATTCTTTGGAAGGTAATTCTTTTCTTTTCTGTTCGCAGTGATCCTTTTGTTTTCTATTCGCACTCCCCTTCAGCTCACTTCAAATCTTGCAATTTGATATGCTCGCCTGAGTTATTTGCCTGAACTCTGCGAAAAACAGACCATACCTTCATATGGTCATTCTTTATAGAAAATCAGAATATGAAGCACCTTACTGAACTGACAATAGTGGGTTTCAGTTTTTCTGTGCTTAATGAAATTGCAACAAACAGATTTTAGCTTTTATGCTACAAAAATAAATAACGGATGCAAATACCTTTCAAAAAACAAAAATATTTTCTTCACAGATCGATTGCTCTGAAGGCAAGTCTTCTATTTTCTATTTGCGCTCCTCTTCACCTCACCTCATCTTGCAATTTGATATGCTTCAATTCAACTCTCTTCTGACTCCCTCTCATTGCAATTCCATTCTAATATATGTTTTAACCCCCGATTCTGATGATCCAGAATCTGATTCTTTTTCTTCTGCTCGTTTGTGGTGTAAATCAAACATGAAACCTTGTAAACAACACACGAAAAGATGAAACTCAAGAGCCCAAAGAGAGTTACAAAAGCCATGATGAAAATGAACAAAGCCAAATATGCACACAAGCAAGGGGAAAAAACTAAGAAATTGGAAGCATATGCAAGAGTTGCGATTACCTTCAAATATATAACATGCAACTTCGCTAGGGCGGCTGATTTAGAGTTGCGGCTGATTGATGGGATTTATTTCTTATTATCGTCTCTGTCGTTTCAAGATTTGACCGTTTTCGCCATATTTGTCGCTAGAGCTGTGAAGAGTCATGAATTGGTCAAGGACCTGTGAAGAGTCATGATCACATCTCACTAACAATGGTAACCACTAAATGTCGTTAACTATTTCTATTATTCACTGCTATTTTTATTATTTATTTTTTTATAAAGATTTTAAAAAAAGATTAAAAAAAGGAAGGACTACCAAAGAAATTAATTTTTTATTAGGACTACCAAATTTTTTTGGCAGTTACAAGATGTGTGCACATATAGAATGGCCTATCGACCAAATAAAACTTCTTGTAAAGAAATGGAAAACTTTAAAATCTTGTTTAAAATATGCATAAGACAAATGAAACACCAACCACCCATGTGCCATATTCTAATTTTAGTTGTGGCTTGACAGAGTTTTAACAATTTTATTTTTTAAAATTTTGGAGAAAAAAAAAAAGTGAAGGACTACCAAAAAATAAGGATTAACAAAATTTGGCAGTTACAAGATGTGTGCACATATAGAATGGCCTATCGACCAAATTAATATATAATTATACCAAGCCATTCTATCAAAATAGACCCAAAGCTAAATAAAATTGACACAAATATACAAATTTCACCAATACAAACATATAAATTGCTATAATATGAACACATAAATAGTGATAACAACTAATTTGTAAACTTTTTATATTGTGATTATTCCCCAATACATACAAATTAAAAAATCATGAAAATTATTTACAAATTTATAATAAGAAAAATAAAATATAAAAAATACTTCACATAATGACAAGTTCCACAAGAATAAAATATGGGATAAGAAAAAAAATATATATATATATTCAATTGTACAAGATATACATGCGGAGGTTCTCTTGGTGTTAATCCCATTCCCATGCGTGAATCCATTCTAATTCTCTGTCAAGCTCAACAGAAATCTTAAAAATCTACGCCACCTGAAAAATAACCCAGAAAAGTCTCCTCGCCGATCAGATATAGGAGCAAAAGCGTTTCGATTATTGAGAACGGAATCTTATTCAATTTCAGCTTATTGTCATGAATTAAAAATGAAAGAATTATTTTATCTCATCTGTATTAGTAAGAATAATCTTTTTAATCTAATTATATTACTAATATCGGCGGCTAATAGCTATCAAATTGCTGGCAGGATAAGAGTTCGATTCGACGGCAATAAAAAAAATTATTTGAAATATCTACATCAGAATACATAGCAGTTATTTAATATCTTACGTTAATCCGGAGGCTCAGCAAATTGGACGTAAAAAATTTGAAATAAAAATTAATATATTGTTTTCATGCTTTTGACTTCTGTACTTGGCATCCATGGGCGGCATTGTTTTGGTTTTCTGGCTTTCAAAGGAAGGGAGAGCCACTGATTCGTTTGCTCTCGCTTTCTATTGAATATATTGAATTGTTTTTTTGTATTGTATTATCCAAAATAAGGGATTACAGAACAACTGGTAACAGCCAAAGACCACAGCTGGTTATAGATTGACATACACTGCTGCTCTTATATTAGAGCAGCATTGAATATGTAATAGGTGTGGATGCTATCTTTGAACAGTTTTTAAATACTATCATAATGTAAAGGTCTATTGTCTATAATAGTTTTTAATAATTAAAAATATTATAATGTAACTTTTTTAAATTTTCGAGATCATTAAAATTTGGTGGAGTGACAAGTTGATGCACTTGTCCCACCTTGAGGTGGAGTTCAATATAAAAGAAACATTTTAGGTGTTTGTTTTTTTATTTTTTTTAATGAATAAGGTTTTGTATTATTTTTTAATGATGAAGAGTGCATTTTTATATTAAAATTATAAAAATATGATACACAATTTATATAAGATATAGGTGAAATAGAATTACACTTTCAAAAGTTTATATGTTGGAGTGAAAAAAAAGTGGACACACTGCTAAGTAGCAAGAGCTATATTGGTAGGAGGAGGAGGGTTATTATTAGGGGTTTTGTCATAGCCATATGGGAGATCCTTAGCATCTGGAATGGGCTCCCAACCTACGATGGTGTCGTCTTTGTCTTTTTTCTTTTTTTCTTTTGGATCAACAAGAGTTGTGCAAAAAGATGAAATAGCAAGGTCCAACTGAGGGAAGTTCCCAATGTCATTCTAACCAGGGAGGCCAAGGTCATGCCGAGAGGCAAAATACTGTCCATGTGGTAGGAGGGACTAGTCATGAGGTTGATGTTAAGGGGATCCTTGGAACCCATGAGAGCCACATCTTGAACAAAAATTGTGGCTACGACCACGACAATGCCCATGTGGAAAAGCATCCATGTAGGCAAGAGAAGGCATCACACAAACACCAGTAGAAGGGGCATTGACCCAATGCTCATTAAGTGTTTGCAAGTGCGAAACCTCCATAGCAACATTTTTGGCATGCACTTGGATCTATAACATAACATCTAGAGCATATATTGGCTTTAGTATACAAAGAGAAATTAGCATCCATAAAGCAATGTTTCTATCTCTCCATATGCTTAATAGAAATTTCACTTTAAGGCATGCTAAATTTGGGAAAATCTCATAGGCAATTTAGAAAAGATATAATTTATTATATTTTTTAAAAAGATGGGTGGAATAGAATCACATTGCTTCAAAGTTTAGGTGAAGTAAAAACTTACAACAAAAATATTGCAAACAAGGTTTTAAATGCAAATTAACTACAAATAGAGTAAAAGACTTAAGTAAAAAAAGCAATAAACCTAATAGGTGGTAGATCATGATCCTAAAGTTTGCCCCATCCAATTGGCAAGTATTGGTTGTTAGAGGGGGCATCCCAGTCTTTGTTAGTAGCATCCTCATTAGGTTGCTCCTGGTGTGCATCATTTAGAGGGGGGTTATCTTTTTTGACAAGAGAAATAACCAATGCTAATCTAGAACATTTATCAGTTTTGTCTACAAGCATCACCCCAAGCATGGGATCATGAAGTAGTTGAGTGTTGACAAGAGTGCTAAGACCATCTCGAGATCTTCATTGTGGTGGAGGAGGACCATCAGAGCCATGAGAAGGTCATGAATTGGGGATTCGTTCATGTCAATGCCCTTGAAGAGGGGATTAGCCCTCGTGAGAATGGGAGGTTGGCAGGACTTAGGAAACAATGCAAGGAACATTTCCCTAGTGATCTAACAACACCTGCAAATGTACAACCTTATTGGCTTGCACTTGGATCTAGAAAAGGACATTGGAATAAATCATCAACTCAATATACATTAAGAAGTGAATATGAATAGAAGATAGTTAATTCATGTCTTTCCAAATGTTGAACAAAATTTTCATTATAAAAGCATGCCATATTCATTGATTTTAGCAAGAATCATATTCCAAGGAAAAGACTTTGGTATGAAAGGCTTAAATAAGTCATGGATCCAATTCCAAGTAGACTATACTTTGATGTAACACTAGAAAAAATTCTTGAGAGTTGCATAGTCTACACAAAAAGAACAAAAAGGATTGAAACTCCCAACTGGATTGATCTATATTTGAATGAAATACCATGGTAGAGAATACACTAAGCAACTAGTGAACAAATTTTAGTTCAAGAATGGTTGTCTAAGCAATTTGGAATTTGCATTTCCATAAGCTAGATGAGGACTTTAAGGTTCATCTATCATTGATTTTTTGCACCATATGTAGATGCAAGGAGAGCCATTAATATCTTTTGCAAGGTTTGTAGTTACAAAATGAGCTATCAGAATAACATTTCCAATATTTCAACGAGGCTTCATTACACCTAACCCCAATTTGGTCAAGAATTTCTGTAGGAATAGAATCAACAATTATCTATAAGGATTCAAGATCTTGATTGAAGAGTCTAAATTTCATTTTGGCCTTAGGCCAAGACAACAAATTTTTGACAATCTTTGAAAAAAGATCCCTAGAGAGTCTTAATGCCCCCATGAAAAACTTTAGGGCACAAACCCAAAGAACTTTAGCAAGAGTTCTATCCTAGAAAGTGACTAGAAGAGACCATGTAATGGATTTGCGATTGATAGATAACCCATTGCAAAAATCATTCCCTTTCTGTAGAAGTGATGGCTTGATAGCTTCTCAATACTTCCATATGATTTTGATCACAAATGTGCCCTAGACCTAAATAAGTTCCTTCATAATGAAAATAGATTCAAAGCTAATATTTATTCAAGATTTACAGTCATAAGGAACACCAAAAGAAATACAATGACAAAGCAGGACTTTCTAGGCCTCATACCCCTCTAGGTCTCTAATACCCCACTTAGCACACATAGTTAATCCCTAACGTTGAATGTCAATAAGGCCAAGACCACCAAAATCATAAGGAAGACTTGATAAAACTCTTAGACAACCCTGTGAAGAGCTTTTCCCTTATCAAAGAAGGCCCATAATTTTTTTTAAAATCTTCTCAAGCTTTTGATAGAGGGCTTTCAAGGGCATCCAACAAGAAGAAAAATAAATATGGGTGGCTACTAAAAATTTATAATAAACCTAAAATTTTCCTACAAGAGAAAGAGGTTTGGTGATCCAATAATATAATGTATTCTTGACATAGACAACAACATCCTGTCATAGGGAAGATGCAGAAGATTGCAAAGAAAAAGGGATGCCAAGAAATCTAAAAACATCTCCATAATCAATCCATTTCCAACCAAAAGAATTGAGCCAATTAAGTTGAAATAGAAAGGATTGTCTATAAAATGAGTTTTTTAGTCATTGAATACTTGAACCATAGGCTAAGTAGAAGGTATCCAAACATTAAAGAGCCTGTTTGACATTATCCTCTAATAGAATGGTGAGCAAAGTAGATATGCAGATTACATAATGTTTACATAGAAACAAAAACACAAAATGTAGATACGAGATTTCATATATTCAATCTGATGATTTTTCAATACAATACAATGGTTTATAAAGCCTTACAAATTCTCATACATACAAACTACAATAACTACTTACGGGAATAACTCCCAAAAAACTAACTCTTATAATTTATTATTTACTAACTAGAAAATAACATGTATATTTATTTATTTATTTATTATCTACTATAGTCTAAACTATATAAAAGATGTAATAATTCCAACATCCTCTTCTTCCATGAGGGTGAGAAATGAGTCATTTGCAAAGTAACCATTAACATGCTATTGGGAAGATTGATAACTTTAACCAGGTTCTAAGAAATAGCATGAGCCAAAAGATAGCCAAACCCTTCAACACAAAGAATAGGGGCAAGAGGACATCCTGTTGTATGGAACAAAATATCCCAAATGAGGAGGATTAGTCACCACTGATAGTAATGCAAGCATAAGAATTGGCAAAGAGCATGTTGGTTTATAGAATTTTAACCCTCAATTCTAAGGGATGGACCACAATTACCTAGACCTAGGGATCAAGTTGATCTAGACAAAGGGGCAAACTTATATTCAAACTATGGACAATTAAGGACCAACTGAAAAGAGCAGGATACCTCTTCTACATTTTGAGCCATGTCAAGCTCAGGAGGGTGTTCCCAAATACTTTTGGAGGTTAAATATAAAATGATTAGATTTATGTCTTAATTAAACCCTATGCATAAAGGCACTTCTAAGGTAGGTTCTCACTCCATATCTCTATGCTAGTTTAATAGACTTACATGCCATAGATATATTCATAAGGAAAATTAACATGTTATGATGCAACATTAAATATTAAGAAAACTCACTCATAGGAATCCACTTCATTAGTAACCTTGAAATTAATAGTACATGCATAATTATCTAAAGATTACTCAAAGATGTAGGCTCACAAAGGATATAGAAGAAATTTGTAACACTACATTCATGCATACTGACAAGGAATAATAAGAGCATAACTTACCAGAATTTTGAGGGGATGATTTTTTATTTTAAAATTCAAAAGTTTGGACCAACAACAATTAATTGAGATTGGTGCCTATCTTGTAACATCAGAGTCATATGAGAACTAACTAAAGTAATGACAAAGTAATTTATAGTTTTAGATGATCCTAACTAACTTAGATATCTTGTACATTAAACCCTCAATTGTCTTAGATTGCCCTTAGTAATATAGTCCATTCTTAGTTATCCATTTTTAGTTCAAATACACCACATATTAGGGTAGAAAGATTTACAACATTGCTTGAATGCCAACTAACTAAGACATAATAAAAATGCAACAAATGTGAATCTAGGAACTTGTCAAGTTCCCTAAAATATTCATTAGAAAATGGAGACAGATTGCATTCTAAAACCAAAAATGTGTGTTACATTGATTTACTAAAGAAAATATAATGCCATCACAATTGTTGAACTTAAAATAAAACTATATTATGTTGGCAAGAGACCCTGTATGGCTTCATGAGTGTTGTCATTGATGGCAACAAAGTCCATCCCACACATCCGCAGGACATGGTATGACTATACCGAAAGCCAGATTGAAGAGTATTTTGGTCCTGTGAACAAGAATAGAACATGCAGCAAGGTCTGACAATCAACTCCAGATCTCTCAGAGGAAGTATCTCATCAAAGTGCGGACTTGGGGAAGCCAAGAGGAGTACCATGACTGCTACATTCCAGAGATTGAGCCTCCACTAATGAAAGAGTGAAAAGATATGAGCACCTAAGTGTTGGGAAGAGTAAACTGAGGAAGAACTGACCGACAGAGCATCAGACCTTAATCCAGATGAGGAATTGATGGAGATCAAGCTTCTTGAAGGATCATTCATGGTTGTTCAACATGATTGATGACTCCTATAACTATCTTTTTGATTTGCATCACTTAGTAAGCAAGGATTCAGCTGACAGACTAGAGTTTGAGAAAATCTTAAGTATTTTGGATGCCAACTAGAAAGATGTTGAAATCCTTGGTACGAATATATATACTAGATGGATTTAGATGTGAAGACATATATGGTGTGTTGTGAAGTATGAAGAAAAGTAGAGAGCAGTGTGGAAGTAGCAATACAGGTCCGGTATGTGATAGAACAACAGCACTAAAGTAGAGGAAGAATGAAGTGCAGTAGATCAGTATATTGAGCCTAACCGGAACTAAACCTCAGCATATGTGGATGCTTCTCATCAGTTCAAGTACCTGGTTTCTTTCTATAAACTATTGTAGGTAGTGAGCCTCTTGTGAGCAGTGTGCTCGGGCAGTGAGCCCTAATTGGCAAGTGCCATTTTGTACTTCTATTCTTTTAATAGATAATACAATCTTGGGTTAGTCACCCTGTGGTTTTTCCCTTAACAGGGTTTTCCACGTAAAAATCCTTGTGTTATGTGTGTTGATTTCTTCCTTCTTTCATGTTCATGTATGCTTATATGTTTTGATACTGCACTAATTATTAAAGAAGAAAAGAAAGTCAAATAATTAAGATAACTGATTCACCCCCCTCTTAGTTATCAACAATTGGTATCAGAGCTAAGTTCCTCTAGACAGAGCCTAACAGCTCGAGGAAGATCTAGGAATCTCAATGGATATGTACGGTATGAGGGATCAACTTTAGTCTGCCCTAGATGATCTTGAGCAATCTCACTCTGAAGTCAATAACTTGAGGAAAGACTCAAACAAGCTGATGATTTCATAAATAAACTCAAAGAAAAACTAAGTATCTCAATGAAGAAAAGAAAGGAACTACTTCAACAATTAGCACGTCAAAGTGAAGCCAATGATACTAATGAAGATCTGAATGAGAAAACCAAGTTATGTGAGAAGTTATCAAAAGAGGTCATTATGGTAAGACATGAAATGGAATTAGGAGTTATGAAATTCACCCAAGAAATTGAAGAGAAAAGAAAAAGTGAAGATAATCTAAAACAATCTCTCAAGGAGAAGTCAGAAGACTGCCACAAAATGGATAGAATAATCAGGCATCTGAATCTGATCTTGAAGAAGCTAGAGACAATGAAGAACAACTTGAGAATCAGATAGACACTCTTAAAAGGGATCTTCAAACAACAAATGAATACAAAGAGAAATTCAAGATAAGCTCTGCTCAACTTGAAGTTCTTCTTCAAAGCCAAAAGAGGGTAGATGACAAGCAAGGCTTGGGTATGAGAAAGGGGAAAGCTCTAGATCCGGTTAGAAGAACTCTGGATCAGGAAATCCAAGGAACATGCCTAGAAGACCTCCGGTAACGCAACCAAATGCTCAAAGATATCCATCCTTCAATGGATACTGCTACAACTACAATAACTTCAGTCATGAAGCAAATCTGTGCAGAAGAAGAATGAATCAGACTAATTCATCCTTCTCTAGATAGTGTTTTAACTGCAAAAGGTATGGTCACAAATCTTATGAATGTAGAAATATGCAAATGAACAATTCATTCAATGGTAGATGCTTTGCATGTAATAGAATGGGACATATGGCTAATCAATGCAGATCAAGAGGATATCAATCAAATTTGCAAAGAAATGTTGTTTGCTACAATTGTAATAGATCCTGTCATATTGCCAAATTTTGTAGAAGTAAGAATCAAGATAAAAGGGGTCTGGTGCATCATAATCAAAATCAAGACAAAGGAAAAGGAAAAGAAAATGCGGATGAAGTTCAAAGGGAGATGAACAAGATTTAGGTAAAGAGAAGTATAGAAAATGTTGGGGATGGATCTGCACTAGAATCTAGTGCTGATATTCCTTCCAGAAATTAAATAGATGAGCTTTGGCTCAGGGGGAGTCAAAAAGGAAAACAAATTCCCCCAGCCAATCAATTGGTGCCTGAAATTGGCAAATGGAAAGTTGCGGATTAAAGGGTTCTTAGAGAAATATCTAAATAAGCCTTGGTAAAGATATGGAAGATCCGCAAGAAGTTTTCAAGAGGCTGAGCATCCAAGATTGATCTGATTTAACAGTCATCCGGTAAAAGTAGGATTCCCACAGTTAGATTCGGTATGATTTAAAACTCAAATATCTTGATCTGTGGATAAATGGAATGATTGAAAAAGGGAGATAAATTGTCATTTATCACCAAGAACTACTCTAATTGCATCTCAGTAATCCGGAAAGATCTCTCTCAGAACAAGGAGAACAAGGCAACCAGAATGACTTAAATTGTGCATTTATTACAATGTGGAATTAGGGTTTGCATAGAAATATAAGGGTTCTCTTGTTCATCATTTGCACCTTTGCATTTGAGAAGAAGAAAGAAGGATCTTTGTAACAAAATTGTCTCAAAACCTCTCAAGATCAACCGCAGAAGTCGATTCAACTAGCAATCTTATCCGGCTCATATCGTGAACCCTAGAGGCATAAAAAGGTATTTTTGCTCTTGAATATCTCTCTTTGAATCTTTTGAAAGATGGCTACTCCGAATGTTGTCAAAATCACTGATAGGCCTCAGCCTAAGTTCAAGAAACACCCTTACAAATCTCTAGAAGTTGATCCTTTAGGCGCCTTCTCTAGCATTTTGCATGGGGTTTTGCATGTAGAAGATGTTAGGGCATACATTCATGCAAATATTGAGGAATTTGGGGAATCCAAGCTGATGGATATCTATCACAAGCAGTTAATAGATGAATCATTTGAACTCAAACCTCAATACAAGGCCATCTGGGACAAGCATTTTGGACATTGCATCCATTTCCCCTATTTTGCAGAAGATGAATGGGTCTGGTATGTTTTGAGCAGAGTGCATAACAAATTCATGTGGTTGATGAGGCCATTTTAGATCACAAAAGATGCTATTAGGGTGGTAATCAGATTGCACTCATCCAGTGGGTTACCTGCTCTCAAATCAGTCAAAAACCAAACTCTAAGTGAGGCTACCAGATCAAAATTTGACAAGATAGAAATGACAATAGAAGATATCACTAATCCGGATATCAAGTTTGCCTCCATGATAATTGCCTACAAGATATATCACTCCAGCAAGGAGAATTCTATATCCAGAACTACAATTTATACTGATTATTAGATGCTAAGGGAGAATGTAGATTGTGATCTTTGCGAGCTTCTTTTGTGCCAACTGTTGGAAAACTTGCAAAAGATCAAAAAGGACAAGAAGAACTCATTCAAATATGGTGGCCTGATATTATGTCTCTTCTTTTACTACTTGAATGAGCTCCTCGGATCCAGTGGTTGGGTATGGCAAAATGACAGACCGGTTGCCATACAAATCAGAGATTACATGTATGGGCTTGGTGATGCCAAGGCTTAAAGTACAACACTCTGGGGATACTTCAAGAACTTTCAAAGTATGATGCAGGCTAGAGAAAGAATCCCCCAATCATTGGTTGAGAAATACAAGGATACAGTGTGCTTTATGGTAGACACTGATCAATGCCTAATGGAGGCAGTGGAGCCAAGGATAGTCTGGATTATGTCAATGGGGTATGAGGTTGATGAGAAAATCCTAGAGCTGCATATCCAACACCTACTGAGTCAACCCAAGGACCCTAAGGCAGAAAGGTTTGGAACCTTTCAAGAGTTGAGTGTGAAAATTCATGTTGAGCTAAGACAATCGGAGATGAAAAGAAAAGTGAGAAGAGAAGTAGAGGAAGTTGCCAAAAGATTTGGCATTTCTAAAGAAGTAGTCGATGCAAATAGAGAGAAACTAGAAAGAGCAGAGAAAGAGAAACAAGAAGCAGGAAAAGAAAGTGATATGATGCAAGCCCCCACCCAGACCAGATCCTCCAAAAGCTCTGCACCTGCCACCTCTAAGAGCCAAAAAGCCTCAAAACTGGAAGCCAAGACATCCGGTAAGGGAGAAAAGAGAACAAAAACCAAGGCCACAAGGTCCTATACAAGTCAAAAAGATGATGAAGAGAAAGAATCAGATGAGGAGGTTAAGAAAATGAAGAAGAAAAAGAAAACCTCTATGGAATCATGTGCTAGCAAAAACAAAGAAGAAGAAGCAGAAGAATTCATTGAAAGGCCTACTCTCTGTATTGATGATATCATCAAATCAGTCACTGTGGATGGGAATCTGCAACCAATGACTAAATTTTATGATGAATATAATGAAGCTGACTAGAAGATCTTACAAGATGCTACAGTTAGGTATCTAAACATCTATAATAAAGCATTCATTGAAATTATATCTCTGATTCCCAAAAGCCTAGAGAAGGAACTTGAAATGAGAAAGGACAATGCCAAGGAAAAATACCTAGAAATCTGGGAGTAGATTGCTATCCAACTCTATCCTTCCATTACCCCTCAACAAATGAACATGATCTTCAAGGACTGCAAGGATGAATTCTAGAGCAAAGCAAGAATGAACCAACTTATGCTTGGAGAGACTGACCAAGTGGCAAAAGAAATAGAAGATATCCTCTGGAATGCATTTAAAAGATTCAATCTTCCTGTTATAGAGGACTTAGGTGATGAACCTTCTGCCATGGATGATGAAGGATTGAGTACATCAAAAGAAGAATCTACTGTGAAAAATGCAGAAGAGCTAAAGGACATGAGTGAGGAGAGGACTCAGACCTTGGATTCCTCTGCTCCAGAAGAGGAAGTTCCTGAAGAAGTAAACATCTCTCTTCTGGATCCCCCTGCTGACTCTGGAACTGAAGGAGAAGAAAGAAAAGATGAGAAAATTAGTCAAGAAGAAGAGGTCAAGGGAAGAGAAAAAGATCAAACAAAGAAAACCCCAGATGATAGTTCTGAGGCCACAGAAGGAAAGAAAACTTTGTCTCTGGCAAGAGACACTGCAAAAGCAGTTAAAGACTTCCTGACAAAAGAAATGATGGAATTAGATGAACCGGAGCTATTCCAAGGACCACTCAATTTTGACTCCCTCTCTCTAGTCCAGACAATGAAGGTAGCATCTTTTGCTCAAGCCAAAGCAAAAGAAAAGCTTCTGAAGTCACACATGGAAGACTGTGAGCTGATAGAGATTGCATCTGGTGTGTTGGAGAAGATCATGCCATCCTTCCAGAAGGATCTTTCAGCCTCCTCATCCAGTAATCTGAAATCTCTTGTTAATTTTGTTAACACACATTTTGATCCTTTGGAGAAAGCAGCAGAAGAGAAAGTCTGGAAATAGTTTTTGGGTAAGAGATTCTCTGAAATACAAGGACTTATAACAAATGATAGGAGAAATTTGGATATTGGGATAAAGAGCTTAGAAAATGCTCTTACAGATGGCGGAGATCTATACAAATTCTGTCTATCTTGGTCCACCGTGATAGCAGATATTACTAAGAAGGTGGAAGAACAAGAGAGCAAACTATCAAGTTTATCTCAAAATTTTGATCCTCTCACCTCTTCCATAATGAATCAAGAATGTCAGACTATTGCAGCTATAAATGAAATAAAGAAACTTGTGATAGAGAAAAAAAATAGAATAAGTAGGTTAAGTGACCTAAGAGGAATAATTATCCCTAAGTTAGAGGCAATGCATGAGGCCCTAACTGATGCCCAGACCACAGCCCGGGCCAGTGATCCGATAGACTTAAAGAGGGCAGAAGCTTTTGCATTTTTGCTAAGTGGTCACATTTCAATCTTGGATAGGATGAAGCAGAGTTGGGTAACAAAATTTGTCCAGTTGAAAACAACTTTTGCAGATATACTTAAGTATATGTAATTATAACATGTATATATACTTATGTGGCTAAGCATAGGTTGATTTTTGGAAATTTTGATGTGCGGACTCTACCCTTTGCCATTGATGTCAAAGGGGGAGTGAGGAGCAGTGAAAAATGTGGAATCTAGCTAAGGGGGAGCTCCAGAAAATTATACATTAGAACAGAGCATCAGCTAAGGGGGAGTGTAGTGTGACAGTCATTTTTCACTAAGTGTTGCCATCAATACCAAAGGGGGAGATTGTTGGAAAGAGACACTGTATGGCTTCATGAGTGCTGTCATTGATGGCAACGAAGTCCATCCCACACATCCGCAAGACATGGTATGACTATACCGGAAGTTAGATTGAAGAATATTTTGGTCCCGTGAACAAGAACAGAACATGCAGCAAGGTCTGACAATCAGGTCCGGATCTCTCAGAGGAAGTATCTTAGCAAAGTGCAGACTTGGGGAAGTCAAGAGGAGTACTATGACTGCTACATTCTAGAGATTGAGCCTTTGTTAATGAAAGAGTGAAAAGATATGAGTACCTAAGTGTTGGGTAGAGTAAACTGAGGAAGAACTGACCGACAGAGCATCAGACCTTAATCTAGATGAGGAATTGATGGAGATCAAGCTTCTTGAAGGATCATTCATGGTTGGTTGACATGATTGATGACTCCTATAACTATATTTTTGATTCGCATCACTTAGTAAGCAAGGATTCAGCCGATAGACCAGAGTTTGAGAAAATCTTGAGTATTCCAGATGCTGACTAGAAAGATGTTGAAATCCTTGGTACAGATATATATACTAGATGGATTTTGATGTGAAGACATATATGGTGTGTTGTGAAGTGCGAAGAAAAGTAGATAGCAGTGTGGAAGTAGCAATACAGGTCCGATATGTGACAGAACAACAACACTAAAGCAAAGGAAGAATGAAGTGTAGTACATCAGTATATTGAGCCTAACCGGAACTGAACCTCAGCGTATGTGGATGCTTCTCATTAGTTCAAGTACCTAGTTTCTTTCTATAAACTATTATAGGTAGCGAGCCTCTTGTGAGTAGTGTGCTCGGGCAGTGAGCCCTAATTGACAAGTGCCATTTTATACTTCTATTCTTTTAACAGAGAATACAATCTTGAGTTAGTCACCCCGTGGTTTTTCCCTTAATTTCCATGTAAAAATCCTTGTGTTATGTGTGTTGATTTCTTTCTGCTCTCATGTTCATGTATGCTTATATGTTTTGATATTGCACTAATTATTAAAGAAGAAAAGAAAGTCAAATAATTAAGATAACTGATTCACCCCCCCTCTCAATTATCAACATATTATTGCTCTCTTATTGTTTTAGATGGATTCCTACACCTAATTACAAAGCTAATTATAAATATTGACCCTATATTGACTTAGATGTTCAATAATTTGCCTGAGAACCAATAGAGAACAACCCCCAAAATGGCTAGAAAAATACAATTTATAACAAATGAAAAATACCTAGATTTGGCATCATGTTGATACTTGTCTAACTCTAGGCCACTAATTAGTAATTCATATGGGCATAAAAGAATATGCCAAACAAGATCTTTATGCTCTTTCCTTCACCTGGACTTGTAAAATAAGTCTTTATTTTACCTTAAATGCTTTGCCCTAGCACATAACTTTGCAATTCCCACTCAAAATTTGTTCCTTCTACACATGAGAAATTTAATCTATAGTAATTTTTTTCCTTTCTTGGTAATTTATTAGAAAAATAACCCCAACATTCTAGCAACTCTATAAAAAAATTATCCTTCTATAAGACTACTCTGCATATTTTAATCTTTTTGTGAAAATTTTAACCCTAATATTAATTTGCTCATGAATTTTTTTGCCCTATTTATGAAAATACAACTCCATTATGCACTTTATACATGTTATAGATTTTTCCCTAGTTTATGCACAATGCAAAAATGTTTATGAGTGACCTAGGTCACTTTTACAAACTACGCCTGAAAATATTACCATAATACTTTATAGCCTCATATTTCCCTTATATCAAGTTTGCATCAAAGTTGAGAATAATTAAAATACCTTCTCATAAAATATTTTAATATTATCTATTATGTTGACATCTTTATTATTTTTGTTGCATTATTATATGTATGGAACCATCCTTTATCTATTTTTTCTTGCATTTTATTATGCTTATTTTCCATGTTGGATGTTGCTGGAATCATCCAACAACCCAAGAATGCAATGCTAAAATTCAAGCCTAGGGAATGTCACTTAAAGAATATTTGGATGCATTCATGATAAGGCAATGGCTATCATAGACCAATGCATGAGATTCAATGAATTCTCCTTCAACTTTAGGTTCTGATAGGCCTAGGGAGTGTTCCTTGAGATCTTCACACAAGAGGGTGAAAACCTTATAAGCTAGGTCTTAAACAACCACATCCAAGACATTACAAACTCCAAAATATGTCACTAAGCATGTGTCAATCCTTGTTTCTAATAGACCTACTAAGACCTCCAAACAATTAGATGAAACACTCTTGCGAGTACACCAAGAGATAGAAGCAACTTGTACCCCTAAATGTAAGTTACCTTATGCTTATAATACATATATGTAAGAGGAAGGAAAAACTATCATGGTTCTTTGAGAGTTGATTACTTTTAGCTTGCAAAGAATATGACATGAGTCATAATACTAAACCATGAGAGCATGTAAGAAACCTAAAAATACTCCTAAACTATTGAGAGAGGGATTAACTTGAAAAGTGTTTGGCTCATCACCTTCTGGAGACCAATGCTTACTCCATTGGGTAGTTGAGTGACAACCTATAAGAGGGATGGAAAAATGCTTGCAAACTAGTAATGGAAACTGACATATAATGTATACAAGCCAAAATATTAAGGACACCTATAAGTAAACATACTTAATAATCCATTCCAAGTCAACAATACCCCACATTAAATAGAAAATATCATTATAAAGATGTTTTTAGTGCTTTGGAATGTCTATAATACATTAATCTAGTCCTATTATAGTCAAACTCACAAATGTGGCACGTGAAAACCAACAACTAGGTTCAAAGGTTTTCTTGAAACATTGTATCCCGCCATGTAGATATTAATTTATAGGAAAATACCTACTTGACTATCCCTTCCCTTGAAATTTACAATACACTCTTCATCACTTATAGAGATAGACATTATTCATTTGAATCCCTAGACACACTAGGTCAAGAAATTCGTTCAAGGACCAATCCTTAGAACAACTTACAATACAACTATATATAGTACTAGTACTAGTTATAATTTAACCTCACGGGCATATAAATCAATCAAACCATTTGTAGATATATATTGATACAGCCCAACGACACTTGTCATAATCAATCCCCAACTGTAGATAAAATATTGCACTTGAGGGAGGGAAAATAATCCATCTTGGATTAGAAAAATAGTACCCTAGATAAGGGAGAAGACTCATCACCCAACATATAGGTCAATTAAATATAGAATTCACACTCACATGAATATAATTCAGTGTGTATTCAATGACTCTAATAAATCTTATCCCTTGTAGTAGTAGCAATAGGACATGTAAGATCGATAAAAAAATTAAGTGGATGTGCTACAAACAACAAAGTGGTCAAAGGGTGTAGGATTAGACCACAAATTTTTATCAACAAGCCATGGTGAATGGTATAGATCTTGATGATGAGGACATTATGACAAATTATTTTAGTGGGCTCCATTCTTTCACTTGAAGGAGGGTAGTAACTACCAATCTAAAGGACTTGGTGTTAGCAAGAGACATTGTGTGGCTTCATGAGTGTTGTCATTTATGGCAACAAAGTCTATCCCACACATCTACAGTACATAGTATGCCTATATCAGAAGTCAGATTGAAGATTGTTTTGGTCTGGTGAACAAGAACAGAGCATGCAGGAAGGTCTGACAATCAGGTCTGGATCTCTCAAATGGTGTAATTTAGCAAGTTGTGGACTTGGAAAAGTCAAGAGGAGTATCATGACTACTATATTCCAGAGAGTGAGCCTCCGGTGATAAAACATGGAAAAGATACGAGCATCTAAGTGTTGGGTTCTAGACAGGCAGAGCAGACTGAGGAAGAACTAATCGACAGAGTATCAGACTTCAATCCGAATGAGTAATTGATGTTGATCAATCTATTTGAGGGATCATACATGGTTGGCCAACATGATTGATGACTCCTATGTCTATGTTTTGATATGCATCACAAATTATGCATGAATTCAACTGACAGAGTAGTAACTTGTAAATATCTTGAGTATTTTGGTTGCCGACCAGAAAGTTGTTGAAATCCTTGATGTGGATATATATACTAGATGAATTTCAGTATGAAGGTGTGTGTGTGTATAGATGTGATGAAATAAGGTGAGAGGAAAGGCAGAGATAAGTGTGGAAGCAGCAATACAATTCCGGTATGTGACAGAGCAGCAGCACTAGAGCAGAGGAAGAATGAAGTGCATTAGATCAGTTTATTGGGCCTAACCAGAATTGAACTTTAGCATTTGTAGATGCCTCTCATTAGTTCAAACACCTGGTTACCTTCTGTAAGTTCTGTAGACAGTGAGTCTCTTGTAGGCAGTGTCCTTCTTGTGAGCAGTGTGCTCGGGCAATGAGCCCTAATTGACAAGTGCCATTTTGTACTTCTTATTCTTTTAATAGAGAATACAATCTTGGGTTAGTCACCCTGTGGTTTTTCCCTTAATAGGGTTTTCCACGTAAAAATCCTTGTGTTATGTGTGTTGACTTTATTTCTGTTCTCATGATTATGTATGCTTATATGTTTTGATACTGCATAAATTATAAAAGAAGAAAAAGTTAAAATAATAGAGATAAGTGATTCACCCCCCCTCTTAGTTATCTTCCTTGTTTCCAACAATTGGTATCAGATCCAATTTCCTCTAAACAGAGCCTAATAGCTTGAGGAAGATCTGGGAATCTCAATGGATATGTATGGTATGAAGGAACAACTTCAGTCTGCTCTTGATGATCTTGAATAGTCCCACTCTGAAGTCAATAACTTGAGAGAAAGACTCAAACAAGCTGATGATTTTATAAATGAGCTAAAAAAAACTAAGTATCTCTATGAAAAAGAGAAAGGAACTACTTCAAAAATTAGCAAGTCAGAGTGAAGCCAATGATACTAATGAAGATCTAGATGAAAAAAACAAGCTATGTGAGAAGCTATCAAAAGAGGTCATTATGGTAGGGCATGAGATGGGATCAGGGGTTATGAGATTCACCCAAGAAATTGAAGAGAAAAGGAAAATTGAAGATAATCTAAAACAATCCCTCAAGGAGAAGACAGAGGACTACCACAAAATGGATAGAATAATCAGGCATCTTGAATTTGATCTTGAAGAAGCTAGAGATAATGAAGAACAACTTGAGAATCAAATAGACACTCTTAAACAAGATCTACAATCAGAAAATCAATACAAAGAGAAATTCAAGATAAGCTCAGCTCAACTTGAAGTTCTTCTTGAAAGACAAAAGAGGGTAGATGACAATCGTGGCCTTGGATATGAGAAAGGTGAAAGCTCCAGATCCGGTCAGAAGAACTTTGGATCAGAAAATCAAAGAAATAGGCCTAGAAGACCTCCAGTAAGGCAACCAAATGCTCAAAGATATCCATCCTTCAATAGATACTGCTTCAATTGCAACAACTTTGGTCATAAAGCAACTTAGTGCAGAAGGAGAATGAATCAGACTAATCCATCCTTCTCTGGACAATGTTTCAACTACAAAAGGTATGGACACAAATCTCATGATTGCAGAAATATGCAAATAAATAATTCATTCAATGGTAGATGCTTTGCATGCAATAGAATGGGACATATGGCTAATCAATGTAGATCAAGAGGATATTAGTCAAATATGCAAAGAAATGTTGTTTGTTACAATTGCAATAGATCCGGTCATATTGCCAAATTCTGTAGAAGTAAAAATCAGGATAAAAAGGGTCCAGTGCATCATAATAAAAAAACAAGATAAGGGAAAAGGCAAAGTGAATGCGGATGAAGTTCAAAGGGAGATGAACAAGATTTGGATGAAGAAGAGTATAGAAAATGTTGGGGATGGATTTGCACCAGAATTTGGTGTTGATATTTCTTTCAGAAACTAAACAGATGAGCTCTGGCTCAGGGGGAGTCACAAAGAAAAATAAATTCCCCCAGCCGGTCAATTGGTGCCTAAATTTGGCACATGGAATGTTGCGGATTAAAGGGTTCTCAGAAAAATGTCCAAATAACCCTCAGTAAAAATATGAAAGATCCGCATGGAGTTTTGTAAGAGTTTAATCATCCAAGATTGATCCGGTTTGACAGCCATCTGGTAAAGCAAGATTTTCATAGACAGATCCGGTATGATTCAAAATTGAAATATCTTGATCTGCAGATCCATGGTATGATTGGAGGAAAGAAGACACATTGTCAATTATCACTGAAAATGATTCTAAGTGCAACACAGTGATTTGAAAAGATCTCTCTTAGAACAAGGCAATCGAATAACTTAAGTTGTGCATTTATTACAAAAGGAAATTAGGGTTTACGAAAGAATAAAAGGGTTCTTTCACTCATCATTTGCACATTTACATTCGAGAAGAAGAAAAGAAGAGCTCTGCATCAAGTTTCTACAACTCTCTCAAAGATCAACTATAAAATCCAATTCAACCAGCGATTTGTTCCGTCTCCTATTTCGAACCCTAAAGCATAAAAAGGTACTTCCATTATAAATATCTCTCTCTGAATCTTTTAAAAAGATGGCTACTCCAATGGTTGTTAAGATCACTGATAGGCCACGCCCAAAATTCAAGAAACACCCCTACAAATCCCTAGAAGTTGATCCTTTAGGCACTTTTTCTAGTATTCTGCATGGGGTATTGCACGTAGAAGATGTTAGGGTCTACATCCATGCCAACATTGAGGAATTTGGTGAATCTAAGTTGATTGACATCTATCATAAACAGTTAATAGATGAAAGTTTTGAACTCAAACCTCAATACAAGGCCCTCTGGGATAAGCACTTCGAACATTGCATCCACTTTCCTAAAAGGAAGCTAGGTGTGCGGAAATCACTTCCTACACTAATCTAATGAGGAGATATGTATGCAAATTCAATTTTAATTCTTACAACTACAGCAACAGAGAACATCTAACAGAGATATTGCAACAATACACATACACACAGAAAGTAGAGAGAGAGAGAGAGAGAGAGAGAGAGAGAGAGAGAGAGAGAGAGAGAGAGAGAGAGAGAGAGAGAGAGAGAGAGAGAGAGAGAGAGAGAGAGAGAGAGAGAGAGAGAGAGAGAGATGTGGGGAAAACCCTTACGGGTGAAAAACCCCACACTCCAAAACACAGCTCAAATGTATTACAGTAAACAATAATAGATTACAATACAGTTTCAGATCCAGTTCTCTTTCAAGAGTCTTCAAATGTTGAATCTGGAGATATTCTAGTAACATAACAGTACCTATACTAAAACTACTTATCTCTCATCCAAGCACCTGTTTTTATAGAGTTTACAAGGCAAATATGGAACCTTCTAGAGATGGGTGTCCATCTTGGCTTCATGGTTTAATAGTTCACAGAGTTCACATTCATGGTTCAGGAGTTCACAGAGTTCACATGCTTTATTTGTTGCTTCATGGTTTAGGTGTTCACATAGTTATCTTATGTTACTAGTTTTAAGTAGTGTGTCTTTGATGTCAGTTAAAAGTTGATTTGAGAAGGTTAAAGATTGATTTGAGAAGCATGGATGTCCTTGACAATGCAAGGGAAGTGCAATGCAAAGGAAGTGAAGATGATGTTTGGTTGGTTCTTTGTTTAAAGTCTCAAACCCTAAAAACCCTTAAAAGTGTTTAAGGCTTAAAACTCTTATTACAACCATATGCACTTTATGTTATGTTTATTCATTGACCAGCTATTGAAGGTTAAAGTTCACTTAAGTGAACAAGTGAAGGGGTCATTTCCGTCACCTGACCGGCCCCATCAGCTAGTGGAGACTGGGTCCGATGGTGGTTCTTTATGATTTGAGCAAGAGATCAAAATCAACGGCCCTCATGAGGGCACCAAAAGAGATATCAACGAAGCAGATTCAAACTTCAACGAAAATTTTAGGAAGTCTAAATTTGATTTGGTTCTTTGAAGTTATGCCCTAACTGTAGATTTTTGGTTACTCAACTACTTTAAGGGCTAGAAATTTGTTTTAATGTTTGTGTGAGCGTTTTGAGGTTCCGTTGGTGATATATCTGTACAGAGGATAGTAAAACATGTGGGAAAAAGTTCAAGAAGTTCATGTTTTGAATATGTATATTATGTGCAAAGATCTAATGTTTGAATGTGTAAATCTGTGATGGGTCTTGACTGCATAAGAGTTGAATGTTCTATCTGGGGAAGAGTTTGTTGATGTTTTAGGATGATGTGAACAAAGTTTGTGTAAAGGTGCTCTTGTACAAACAAGTATTGATGTAGAGATAGGGGATGTGATTGTGTGAGAATCCTTTTTGAAGTTTTTTTTATCATACATAAATGTTTTAGTCAAAGTATACATAGAAGTTCAATGAGTTCTTTGTTTTAATTTATGTTAGTTTAAGTCTTGTTCTTGTAAATTCTTGTAAAGAAACTCAAGGCAATTGTGCAATGAAGTATTGATATTGCGTATGTGTGTAGAGACAGAGTATTAGGGTTGTAGAAAGAATGATATCATTGTATTGATTCATGCTTACAAGATGGTCTATGATACTGCAAGTTGCAGTAGAGAGCAGAGAATATCTCTGTATATACATATGCCTGATTTATTCTTAGATGATTTTAGATTAATTATTTTTGACATAACAATGTTAGTTGTAGAAAGAGATCAATGTAGAAATTGAGAATTTCTTATTCATGTTAACATCAGTTTAAATCTTGTTTATGTTTAAGGGGTTGCTTGCAAAGAGATTGTCATACATGTGAATATGGAGGGATAAGCATTAAATACTTGATTGTTTGAGGAGTCATTTTATGTAAAAGAAAGGAGTCTCTTTGTGATGTTCATGTAGATCCAGGAGAATAGATATGATTGAACAAATGAGTTATAAAAGTCATCTATAACCATTGATATCAATGTAAACAAAGTAGTACTCTGTGCTTTATCTTTTTGTTTTGAGATTGGAGATGTTTTGTTTTTCTAGTGAGGCATTGTCAGTGAGGCTTGTTGAGATTGCCAGTGAGGCTTGTGAGATTGCCAGTGAGGCTTGTGAGATAGCTAGTGAGGCTTATATGTACTTAGTGAGACCTGATAAAGTTTTGGTGAGGTTTAGACAGTGGTTTTTACCTAAATAGGGTTTTCCACTTTACATCTTGTGTTATGGCTTTACTTGTGTGATTCTATTATTTGTTGATGTCTTTGTCATGATGATGTTAGAAATTATTTCTACAAGATTGATGAATAAACAAGTTTTATCAGATCATTGATTCACCCTGCCCTCTCAGTGATCCTTAGTATTCTTACTATCTAGGCCTATTGCAATTGAAGCATACAACATTTCTCTAACCATTGTTTCTTCCATTCATCCTTGATCTGCATTGGTTAGCCTTATGTCTAAATTTATTGCATGTAAAACAGTTACCATTGAAAGATCAAGCAATCCTTCCGTTGTTATAGCCATTTCTTATCTGACTTCTGCATTCACTAGATTTATGACCAAATCTCTTGCATATAAAGCAGTTATCTCTAAAAGTTTGAGCATTCCTTCCACTATTGTAACCATTCCTTACCTGACTTCTACATTCATTAGTTTTATGACCTACTTTATTGCAAGTAAAGCACTGACCAGAAAATGATGCAACATTTTGATTCACTCTACTCGTACATTGAGTAGCCTTATGACCAAACTTATTGGATGAATTACAATAACCATTGAATATGGGTATATTTGAGCATTTGGTTGCCTAACCGGTGGTTTTCTAGGTCCATTCCTTTGGTTCAAGATCTGCTTCCCTTTGTCCCTCTTGTTCTTAGCATTCATTTCTTAACCAACTTTAGAACTTTCACCTTTCTCAAATCCCAAGCCTTCTTTGTCATCAGATTTCTTCTGGCTAGCAAGCATCTCATAAAGTTTTGTAGAACTTATCTTGATCTTTTCTTCATAACTCTTTGCTTTCTCCAAATCTGACTTTAGGTTCCCAACTTCCTTTTCAAGCTTTGCACATTTCTCTGAATTGCCTTTCAGATCATCCAAGATTTCATTTGCTGATCTCAATTGTTCACTAACTTCCTTATGTTTTTCTTTGAACTTCTTGACTTGTTCCTTAATTTTCTGATGCACTCATCAGCTTCCTTGACATTTTCTTTCAGATCCCTATTTTCTATTTTAGTCCTTTCAAGATCTTCAAGAGCAGCTTTGAGTTCTTCTTCACTGACAACCATGCATTCTTCTTCTATAGTTTCAGTTGAATCAGTTTCTTCATGAGGGTAGAATACCTTTTACCTTCCATGTGTTCAATCTCCAAGATCTTCCTGAAGCTATTAGGCTTCTTCCAAGGAACTTGGCTCTGATACCAATTGTTGAACAACTAGAATACCAAGAGGGGGGGTGAATCAATATTCTCTTAAACCAATCACTTATTAAACCATTAATCTATTTGCCCATTTAGCATCATTAAAGTAAAATAAACATAGAATAAACAATCACAAAATATAACACAGACACTAGGATTTTTACGTGAAAAACTCAAAATGGAAAATCCAAAATGGGAAAAACCACGGTGAGTGTTAGCTCACAATATATTATGTAATAAAAATACCAAATTACAAGAGGCTCACTACCTTAGGGCTCACTGCCCTTAAGGACTCACTGTACAAACAAATATTCTCACTGCATACTTGCTCACTACCATAATGAAAGAAAAAGAAGGATGGATCACTGCCAAAATGAATTACTAAGTTTGCATTTGCAAATTCATGGATATAGTTCCACTGAAGCTTAGAAAACTAATTCATAACTCTTCATCCTGCTTTGCTCTGTCACACTGTTATGCTTTTATAAGATCTCTCTTCTTCTGCACTTGTCACCCTTACACAATCACAAGACTTCACATGTCATACACACACACACACACTCATATTCACACTTACTTCTTCATATTCACAACACACACAAAACATTGAAATGGATCTCATAGATATATCCACAATCATTTACAATCCTCAAATTAGGTCGGCATGTAGAATGAAGCGTGTAGTTATGCCTTGTGTAGCTTATCGGCCTAATCCTTTCACCAAAGTACTTTGTGAACCAATTCAACACTTGAAACAACTTTTCATATGTCAGCCTAAACTGTATAACCACTTAAAACATGAATCTAATCAATGGATCTTACCACACTCAGATCAATCTATCAGGTCAGCCTTAAACACTAATTATCACTGGTTCAGCTATCAAATTACAAATTTCAATGCTGACCACAAGACTTGCTCAAATTCATATAGAAGACCTTTTAGACATCTTAGAACATAACTCTAGAACCACAGAACATAACATCAACTTGTGGCAAGATGTAGATAATTAGAACACATGCTCTGTCTTAGTAAAACACTGCCAAACCTTATAGCAATACTCAGTAGCTCATAACTATCTTTCTGGTGGACTCCAAGATTTGAAACTTTAGATTTGAAACCTTTAGACAAGTGTTTACAACACCTCAAAACTACATAAGAAAATATCTATTACCGGAGGAATCTGGACGAAAATACTTAGGTGTTCTTCTCTGTTCAGTACTATATTCTATCATGCCAGACTTAGGCTACTTGAAGGTACACTTCTAGAGATGATCAAAAACTAAAACTTTGGATTTAAGATCATCTAAGGACTATAGACATCTTACCAAAACTGTAAAACTAGATCTTCAACTGCGAACCAACTCTGATCAAAATACTATCTCTCTGTCGCTATCTCTGTACACTACCAACACTTAGCCAAAGTGCTTAAGTTTGTTTTGTCAGACCAAAATCTTTGTTCCAACCTTTTTCCTTTTCTTGTTGCCATAAATGACAACACTATCAAACATCATGGTCAGCCAAGTTGTCAACACCTCACTCGCATATCCTTTTGTTTCAAGTTCTGTAGCTTCTTATACAATTAAGTCATGTAGTCACTAGGCATGAATTTACCCTTCAACTTGGCAATCATCCTATCCCAAGAATAAATCTTGGTTTTGCCTTTCTTTCTCCTTTCTTCTTGAACATAAACCCACCATTGGGATGCATGGACTTTCAACTTGGTACTGGCCAACTTTACTTGTTGTTCTTCATGTACATCCTCAAACTCAAAATATTTGTCCAACTCCCCTATCCACTCAAGGATTTCTTCACAATTCAAACTACCTGCATATACTAGAAGTTCCATCTTCACCTTGGTTCCTTCACCCTTGACCGCCCTCAAAAATCTTTCCATCCTCACATCATTAGCATCCCTCTCTTCCTGAGGTTCTTCTTTAGGTGCTTCATCCACCACTTCACCTTGGTCACTCATATCTGTTGTTATATGGAGCCTAATCAGACTCAGTGGTTAAATTTTCCCCACTTTTATTGGCACGGTTTCCCCCCAAATTATTTAATGGGGGAGTGCAAAAATTGCCTATTATTTTATAAAGGTGTTGGGAGTTATTTTTCTATTGGCCGACATAAAAAAACCCTATTTTGTAACCGACATAAGTCTTGATAAATATGGGTAAGGGTTAGGGTTCCCATTGATATTGTATTGTAGCATTTGCAGTGGTATTGAGTTCCAAGGATTGCTAGTTGTAATTAGTTTGATTTGATGGATAATAATATTGGACTCTCTGTTCGTGGATGTAGCCCGAGTTTGGGTGAACCACATTAAAAATTGTCTCTCGTTGTTATTATTTCTGTGTATTTTTCATTCCTCTATTTAATCTTTATTTGTATTTAATTGATATCTTCTGCATGCAATTCCTAACAAGTGGTATCAGAGTGGGTTGTGTTTGATTATTGTTTGCAGGAAGATCTCATAGTTGAGTGGGAGTCTCATGGTTAAGTGGGAGGAATGGTTGACAAGGGTAAATTGAAGGTACATAAATTCAATGGGCAGAACTATCAGTTATGGAAGATGCAGATGGAGGATTATCTCTATCAGAAGGATTTATGGAAGCCATTGGAAGGAATAGCCAAGAAACTGGCAACAATGACTGATGAGGATTGGGAACTTCTGGATAGAAAGGCACTGTGAACCATTCGGTTGTGCCTGGTACCATCTGTGGCATTCAATATAACAAAAGCGAAGACAACAAATTAACTGATGAAAGCTTTGGCTAAATTGTATGAAAAACCCTCAATCTCAAATAAGGTATGTCTTATGAAGCATTTGTTTAATCTAAAAATGATTGAAGGTGGATCTGTGACAGATCATTTAAATGAGTTTAATATGATTACCAGTTAGTTAACTTATGTAAAAGTGAAATTTGATGAAGAGGTGAGGGCTCTCTTGGTTTTATGTTCTTTGCTAGAAAGCTAGAATAGCTTGGTAGTGGTTGTAAGTAACTTTGTCTCTGGTTCAAATACTTTAAAATTTGATGATGTTGTTGGTGTTATCCTTAGCAAGGAAATGCGATGGAAAAGCTCAGGAGGGTCCACATTAGGTAGTGTTTTGAATGTAGAAAGTAGGGGTAGATCAAAAGAGAGAAGAAAAGGTTTTGGAGGTCATGGGAAGTCACGAGCAAAATCAAAGGAAAAGAGGTCCCAATCCAAAGGATAGAAGGATTGCTGGTACTGTGGGAAACCAGGTCATCTGAAGAAATATTGCTGGTCTCAGAAGATTAAAGAAGGAGACAAACAAGAAGGCAATAAGGAGGCAAATGTGGTAAGTAATAAATCTAAAAATGATGCTTTGATTCTTTCTCTAGATAATGTTGATGATTCATGGGTTTTAGATTCAGGGGCCTCATTTCATGCTACACCCCATAGAAGTTATTTTCTTGATTATGTCCAAGGGGATTTTGGGTTGTTTATTTGAGAGATAACGAACCCTATCAGATTGTTGGAAAGGGAAGAATTACTATTAAGTTGTAGAATTGGAATCATTAGTTACTACAAGAGGTAAGGCACGTTCCAAGGCTAAGTAGGAATTTAATTTTAGTAGGGCAGCTAGGTGATGAAGTTTGCACAGTTACTTTTAATGATAAAAATTGGAAGGTTTCAAGAGGTGCCTTAATAGTAGCAAAAGGTGTGAAAGTAGGCAACTTATATCTTTGTATAGGTCATATTGTTCCTTCTACTTTAGTTGTTGTAGAGAAAAAACAAACAAGTTCAGGAATAGTTGCTATAGTTTTGCGGGAAGAGATTGAAATAGTTGTTGCAGGTTTTGAGACAACACTGTGGCATAACAAACTTGGGCATATGAGTGAAAAAGGTATGAAGGTACTTCATTCTAAGAAAGTTTTACAAGGTCTGAAATGTATTAATATGTATTTTTGTGAAAGTTGTGTGTATGGCAGATAAAAGAGAGTTATTTTTCTCAAGGATGGGAAGCAAAAGAAAGATAAAAAGTTGAAGCTTGTGCATACAGATGTATGGGGACTAGCTTAGGTATCTTCTCTCAGTGGCTCTTGGTATTATGTTACATTCATAGATGATGCAATTAGGAAGGTTTGGATTTATTTCCTTAGGCAAAAATCTGATGTATTTGAAACATTTAAGAAATGGAGAAGCTTGGTTGAGAATGAGATGGGTAAAAGACTAAAATGTCTCAGATCTGATAATGGTGGTGAGTATTGTAGCAATGGATTTGAGGATTATTGGTCCTTTAATGGAATTCGTAGGCAAAAAATATTTCCAGGGACTCCACAAGAAAATGGAGTGTCTCAGTGCATGAATAGGACAATAATAGAGCATGCACGGAGCATGAGATTGCATGTTGGGCTGCTTTTAAATATGTGGGTAGAGGCTATCAATACTGTTTTATATATAATTAATAGAGGTCCTTCAGTTCCTTTGGACTGTGGTATTCTAGAGGAAGCATGGACAGGTAAGAAGGTGAGTTATTCTTTTCTTAAAACCTTCGGATGTGAAACATTTGCACATGTAGATTCTGAAAATAGAACCAAGCTAGATGTAAAATCAAAAAAGTGTATCTTTGTTGGATATGGCATTGATGAATTTGGTTATAGGCTTTGCGATGTTGAAAATCTAAAAATTGTGAGAGGTAGGGATGTTGTATTCAATGAAAAGATGTTGTACAAAGATCAGTTGCAGCAACATGAGAAGAAAAAAAAGATTATGTGGTGCTAGATGATACTCCAGATAATGATGTTCCAGTGGTTTCTCATGATCTGCAATAACAACAAGAAATACCACAAACACCAGTGAATGTTAGAAGGTCAACAAGACTAAGTAGACCTCCTAAAAGGTTTTCTCCCTCTTTATATTCTCTTTTGTTAACAGATGTTGGTGACCCATAAGGGTATGATGAAGCTATGTAGGTGGATACAAAGGTTCAGTGAGAGGTTGCAATGAAAGAAGAAATGGACTCCTTGGTAAAAAATTAGACTTGGGAATTATGTAAGTTTCCTGTAGGTAAAAAGGCTTTACCAAACGAATGGGTTTATAGGTTGAAAGAGGAAGATGGAGGTAAGAAAAGATTTAAAGCCAGGTTAATTGTAAAAGGATTTGCACAGAGAAAAATATTGATTTTGATGAGATTTTTCCTCCGGTTGTTAAGATGACTTCTATTCGTACTGTTTTAAGTATTATGGTTGCTGAAGATTTGCATTTGGAACAGCAAGATGTGAAAACTACCTTTCTCCATGGTGATTTGGAGGAGGAGATATATATGGAACAACCATAGGGATTTGAGGTCAAAGGTAAGGAGAAATTGGTGTGCAGATTGAAGAAGAGTTTATATGGCTTGAAACAAGCACCTCAAAAATGGTATTTAAAATTTGATAGTTTTATGGCTGAGCAAGGCTATAGCCAGTGTAATTCTAACCATTGTGTTTATATTAAGAGGTTGGATAATGACAGCTACATTATTTTATGTTTATATGTTGATGACATGCTTGTAGAAGGGTCTAACATGGATCACATAAGAGAGTTAAAATAGCAATTAGCACAATCATTTTCTATGAAGGATTTAGGGGCAGCAAAACAAATCCTTGGCATGAAAATTTGCACAGATAGGAAGAATAGAAAATTGACTCTATCTCAGGATGATTATGTTGAAAAGGTGTTGTAGAGATTCTATATGGAGAATGCAAAAGCTGTCAGCACACCTTTGCCTAGTCATTTGAAATTTACTAAGGAGATGTGTCCTAAGACGCAAGAGGAGGAAGAAAAAATGTCCAAGGTACCATATGCTTCAGTTGTAGGAAGTTTAATGTACGCCATGGTATGCACGAGACCAGATATTGCACATGCTGTAGGAGCCATAAACAAGTATATGAGTAATCCCGGATTAGAGCATTGGAATGTGGTAAAATGGATTCTCAAATATTTGAGAGGTACATCAAATAAAAATTTATGTTTTGGGGGCTCTAATACTAATTTAGCAAGGTATGTGGACTTAGATTTGGCAGGGGATATTGATACTGAAAGGAAGCAAGGTGTACGGAAATCGCTTCCTACACTAATCTAATGAGGGGAGAGCTATACAAATTCAATTTAATCTTTACAATTACAGCAACATGAAACATATAACAGAGATATTGCCGAAATACACATAGAACTAGAAAGAAGACAAAAGAAGAGAGACAAGATATAACGTGAGGAAAACCCTTATCGGGTGAAAAACCCCACACTCAGGAACCTGCACAATGTATTATCAAAATTGAATATGGTTTACAATACACTTGCAAAGCAATCTTCAATAGTCTTCAACACTCGTGTATGGAGTCAATCTAGTAGCATAATAGTACCTGTCAATCACATACTACATCTCCTCCTCCAAGCACCTGTTTATATAGAATATATAAGGTAAAATTGGCTCTATCTTGGAATGAGCATCCAACTTGGCCTCATGACCCAAAACCCACACCTATGGACACTTGGTCAACATTGTAAGATGTATCTGACACTTGTCCACAACTCCCATCCCAAAGAGGTCACCTATTTCCAAAATGGGCTATGACAGATGCTCTTATGACTCTTATGACCATCATAGAAACTATCATAGCAGTTACAACTTACAACTGTAAGAGAATCTATCATACACAGGCTATAAATAACATATTCTATTACAACATGTCATAGTCCACCTTGGGGTGCCCAAAGATGCCTTTTTCAAAGATGCTCTTCGACACATGTCTTCACTTGTATTACAAGCTTTTATTTCTGACTCTTACATGTCATAACTTCGTCATAGGAATCTATCATAACTGTTTCAGTAAATATTCCCTTACACAACATCCAAGATGCCGACACATGGCAAAATACTCCTACCACAAAGTGGAACGCTTATCTCCTCATGTGAGGACAAAATTACAAGTTGTCATCTTCCATGTAGGATGACACATCACCGTGTCACATCCCACAAAATGACAATATGAAATTTACAATTAATTTGCATCATAGGTAATGAATGAATAAATACATTCATAAATAATGTAAGGAATTGCCAAGGTTGAGACACCTTAATTCCCAACATTCTCCCACTTGTCGAACACCTTGTAAGAGCCAATAGAATAACAGGATTTAACTACTATAGGCCGAGAGGCCCATAGACCCAGAACACCATCTGAACTTCTTTGTACCCACTAGCTTCATCAATGCGTCTGCAACATTCTTCAAAGTATCTACCTTCTCCAAATTTACCTTCCCATTCTCTACCATGTCTCACACAAAGTGAAACTAAAGATCAATATTCTTTGTTTTGGCATGGAAAGTTGGATTCTTCGCAAGGCAAATCGCACTCTGACTGTCACAATTGATCGTAATCTGACTTGCATCAACACCAATATCTGAACATAATCTCTTAAGAAAAATGGCTTCCTTACAAGCATGAGTTGCTACCATATACTCATCTTTTGTCATGGACAAAGCAACCACAGGTTGTCGCTTACTCATCCAACTAATAGCACCACCAAATAGTGTAAACACATAAGCATTGGTGGATCTCTTGCTATCAATGTCACCTACCCAATCTGAATCCACAATTCCACAAATATCAACAGAATGCAGAGGTCCTATAGAATTACCATGATAGCATATGGAATACTTGGAAGCACCCCTCAAATATCTGAACACTCGCTTAACTGCATCCCAATGTACCCATCCAGGATTAGCCATAAATCGACTAAGGACTCCCACTGCTTGGGCAATGTCTGGTCTTTTGCAAACCATAGTATACATCAAATTGCCAAAAACACTAGCATAAGGTACTCTTCTCATGTCCTCCACCTCACTAGGAGATTTTGTACAATCCTCAACAGACAACTTTTTCCCCAAAGAAACAGGAACACACAATGGTCTACAATCTTCCATACTAAACCTATCCAACACGGTCTTCACATACTTACTCTAGCTTAACCAAAGTTTTCTGTTAGTTTTGTCTCTTCTGATTTTCATTCCTAGAATGTACCTGGCTGCCCCTAAATCTTTCATTCCAAACTGTGCTGACAACTAAGATTTAAAATTAGAAATCATATTCTTACCCTTCCCAATGAGCAACATATCATCAACATACAATACAACAATGAGAATATGATCACCATCAAACTTATAATACACACAGTGATCCAATTTTGATCTCACAAATCCAATTGACAACACAAAGGCATCAAACTTCAAGTACAACCTCCTAGGAGACTGCTTCAAACCATACAAAAACTTCTTTAACTTGCAAACCAAATTTTCTTTACCTTTCACCATGTAATGCTCTGGCTGTGACATGTAGATTTCTTCCTCCAAATCACCATGAAGGAAAGTTGTCTTCACATCGATCTGTTCGACCTCTAAGTCATAAGTTGCTACAAGAGATTACAGGAATCAAATGGATGTTAGATTTGCAATGGGAGAGAAGATCTCACCATAATCTATACCCTCCACTTGTGAATACCCTTCGCAACCAATCTAGCTTTATATTTCTCAACACTGCCATCTGCACCAAATTTCTTCTTGAACACCCATTTGCATCCAACAGGTTTCCGTCCAGGAGGTAAAGGCACCAAGTCCCAAGTTTGATTATTTTATAAAGAAGCCATCTCATCCTCCATGACCTCCTTCTAGGAACTTGCATCTTTCATATCCATAGCCTCTGATACAGTTCTAGGTTCATCACTATTAGTAAGCAAAGCAAAAGCACAACTAGAATCAAGCAATGTATAACCAAACCTCTCAGGTTGCTTTCTTATTCGTGTAGACCTCCTCAAGAGCTAAGGTTGAGGTTTAGCTTCTTCATCTGAGATTTCAGAGCTACAAGAGCTCTCCTTATCATCAGGTCCAACATTGTCTTTTTGTTCAGTCTTCTTAGGGGTAGCAGGAAACTGAACAACATCCTCTTTCTTTTCTTTTTCTTCTAGCTGTAAAATAGTAGAAGGTGTTAGCTCTCTAAAGATGACACTTTTGCTATACAACACTTTTTCAGCCACGAGGTCCTAAAGCTTGTATCCTTTCACAACACCATAGCTAATGAAGATACACTTAATAGTCTTGTTCTCCAATTTTGACTGCTTCTCCCTAGGCACATGTGCATATGCGTCACAACCAAAAACATGAAGATGCCTTATTGAAGGCTTTCTACTAGACCACATCTCCATGGGTGTCTTTCCAACAAGAGCTGATGTAGGAGATCTATTTACAAGATAGCAAGCAGTGGCAACAACTTCAGTCCAAAACTTTTGTTCTAGGTCAGCTCCACTAAGCATACTCCTAGCCTTCTCCATCAGTGTCCTGTTCATCCTCTCTGCAACTCCATTTTGCTGCAAGGTGTATGGAGTTGTCTTATGTCTTTCAATCCCAAGTTCCTTGCAATATTTATCAAATTCTATAGAACATAACTCACCACCGTTGTCAGTTCTCAAACACTTAATCCTTTTACCAGTCTAATTTTTAGCAAAGGCTTTAAACTCCTTAAACTTGCTATAGACTTAAGATTTCCTTCTGGTGAAAATAAATCCATGCCCTTCTACTATAGTCATCTATGAAAGATACAAAATATATATTTTGATAACAAAGGAACATTAACATGACCAAATACATCAGAATGAATAAGGTCCAACACAACAGAAGACTTATGAGAACTCGAATAAAACTGAACATGGTTTTATTTTCCATATATGCAATGTTCGCAAAAGTTGAACTCAAGATTACAATCATCTAACCCCTCAACAAGGTTTTTATTTTTCAGGGTACGTAGACCCTTCTCACCAATGTGGCCAAATCTCTTATGCCATAACATTATTTTTTCAGCAGGAAGCTTAACTTCCAAGGCATGAATACAACCATCAGGACTAGATACAACAAATTTCTTCACTGCTCATTCAGATGGTGGGGATGAAGTGACTACTACCCTCTTCCTTGAGTCAAAAGAACTATTGCATTGTGAAATGCATGCCTCCAGCTGAAACATAGTACCTCTCCTAGTACCCTTAGCAAGCACCATAGCTCCTCTAGTCATCTTGCATCCTTCTTTCAAAAAGACAACCTGCACACCTACATCATTCAACATACTTACAGAAAGTAGGTTCCGTACTAAGCTTGGAATGTGCATAACCCCAAAGATCCCCTTCACTCGTCCATTAGGGAATCGGATAGAGACTCTTCCATGATAACAATCTTCAGATGAGAGTCATCACCCAGGTGCACCTTTTCACCATCGAACTCCTCATACTTAGTAAACCAGTATCAATGCGAGGGCATGTGGAATGATGCACTAGAATCAATCAGCCACACATCATCATATGCATGGGTTGCTAGGACTGCAACAAAGGCATCACCATCATCTTGTGACTTGTCAAAATTTGAATCCAGGTTCTTCTTCTTCTTTTTCTTTTCCTCTTTGCATTCCTTTCGAAAATGCCTAGATTTACCACAGTTCCAATAGAGATCCTTGGACTTTCCAGGAGATTTGGATCTCCCACGGGATTTAGATCTACCCTTCTCAGCTTTCTTGTCCTTCTTTTTCCCCTTCTCCTTGGGTCTTCCACGAATTGCAAGAGCCTCTTTGGCTGCCTTAGAAGACTTTCTTCTCATCTCTTTAGACAATAGCGAAGAAACCATTTCATCCATCCTGAATGTGGATGTGGTGCTTCCAATAGCCATGACAAGATGATCCCACGAGTCTGGCAAAGAACAAAGCAAGGTCATACAACAATCCTCCTCCTCCATCTTCACACCAACGGATGCCAATTGTGCAACCAACATGTTGAAAGCATTCATATGTTCTGCAACAGATCCTCCATCCTCCATTCGAATAGAATACAACTTCTTTCTCAAAAAAGTTTGTTAACCAGTGATTTGGCTTGATATACATCTCCCAACTTCTTCCAAAGCAAGTTTGCAGTAGCCTCCTCATGGATATTTAACAGAATAGAATCAACAAGACTAAATCTTATGAGACCCTTAGCTTTCCGATCCTTGAGATCCCAATCATCTTGTGACATTGCAGCTGGTTTTGTTCCATTGATAGTTTCCCAGAGGTCTCGATCAACAAGCATGTCTTCCATCTTGAGCTTCCACAGCTCGAAATTAGTGCCATTAAATTTCTCCACCTCCATCCTTTTAGATGTGATTGCCATCTCCTTGCTGCAATAAGATTCAGAATACTCTGCACAGACTCCCACTCAACTTAAGATCAGCTCAAAAAACCCCTTCCCAACAACTAGGACCAAAGGTGATCAAGCTCTGATACCAACTGAAAGGAAGCTAGGTGTACGAAAATCGCTTCCTACACTAATCTAATGAGGTGAGAGCTATACAAATTCAGTTTAATCTTTACAATTACAGTAGCATGAAACATATAACATAGATATTGCAACAATACACATAGAACTAGAAAGAAGACAGAAGAAGAGAGACAAGATATAACTTGGGGAAAACCCTTATCAGGTGAAAAACTCCACACTCAGAAACCTGCACAATGTATTATCAAAATTGAATATGGTTTACAATACACTTGCAATGCAAGCTTCAATAGTCTTTGACACTCATGTCTAGATTCAATCTGGTAGCATAATAGTACCTGTCAATCACATACTACATCTCCTCCAAGCACATGTTTATATAGAATATACAAGGCAAAATTGGCTCTATCTTGGAATGGGCATCCAACTTGGCCTCATTGCCCAAAACCCACACTTATAGACACTTGGTCAACATTGTAAGATGTATCTGACACTTGTCCATAGCTCCCATCCCAAAGTGGTTTCCTATTTCCAAAATGGGCTATGACAGATGCTCTTACGACTCTTACGACCGTCATAGAATCTATCATAGTAGTTACAACTTACAGCTGTAAGAGAATCTATCATACACAGGCTATAAATAACATATTCTCTTACAACATGTCATAGTCCACCTTGGGGTTCCCAAAGATGCTCTTCGACACATGTCTTCACCTGTCTTTCAAACTTCTATTTCTGACTCTTACATGTCATAACTTCGTCATATTAATCTGTCATAACTGTTTTGGTCTGTTGATAACTGAGAGGGGGGGTGATTCAGTTATCCTAATTATTTCTTCTTCGAAACTTTCTTATTAATCAATGCAGCATTAATTCAAATAAGCAAACATTACCATAAAATGAAAAACACATGACACAGTATTTTTGATGTGGAAACCCTGTTAAGGGAGAAAACCACGGGGTGATTAACCCAAAGATTATTCTCTGTTAGAAGAATAAGGAATTACAAAATGGCACTTGCCAATTAGGGCTCACTGCCCGAGCACACTGCTCATAAGGAGGCACATTGCCTACAAGGAGACACACTGTCTACAAAAGAATGTTATACAATACTTGAACTGATTGGAAGCATCCACATATGCTGGAGTTCAGTTCCAGTTAGGCTCAGTACACTGATCTGCTGCACTTCATCTTTCCTCTTCTCTTTATTCTGCTTTCCTTTCACATATCGGATCTTTCTTACTGCTTCTGGTCTGCTCTACTCTTATTCGCATATCCTACACATTCTCACACACTCTCACAACTGAATTCATCCTATATATATATCCGCACTAGTGATTTCTTTATCTTCCTAGTCGGCACCCGGAACAGTCTGTCTTCTCACAAACTCTATTCTGTCGGCTGAATCCTTGCACATCAAGTAATGCAGATCAAGCATATACTTGTAGAAATCATTAATCATGTCGGCCAAACATAATTCATGTCTTCATAATCTTTACCACTGTCAGAAACACATCCAGAAAGCAATCTGATGTTCTGTCAGTCAGTTCTTCCTCTGTTCACGCTGTCACTCAGGAATCTGGTACTCAACTGTTCATATCTTTTTCCTTGTCCATCACTGGAGGCTAAATCCTTGGAATCTATTACTCAAGGTAGTCCTCTTGACTTTCCCAAATCCGCACTTCACCAAGATACTTACTTTGAGAGATCTCGACCTGTCTGTCGGACCTTGCCATATGCTCTGTTCTTGTTTACCAGACCTCAACAATCTTCATTCTGACTTCCGGTAGAGACACACCATGTCCTGCGGATGTGTGGGATGAGCTTTGTTGCCATCAATGACAACAATCATGAATCCATATAGTGTCTCTTGCCAACACGGTCAACATTCCCTTACACAATATCCAAGATGCCGACACATGGCAAAATAATCCTACCACAAAGTGGGACGCCTATCTCCTCATGTGAGGACAAAATTACAAGTTGTCATCTTCCATGTAGGATGACACATCACCGTGCCACATCCCACAAAATGACAATATGGAATTTACAATTAATTTACATCATAGGCAATGAATAAATAAATACATTCATAAATAATGCAAGGAATTGCGAAGGTTGAGACACCTTAATTCCCAACAGATAATAGGTGGAGTACTATAAGTTGTGTCTTTACTGTAGGTGGGACAATGGTGAGTTGGATCTCCAGGTTGCAAAAGGTGGTTGCTTTATCCACCATGGAGGCAGAGTATGTAGCTACAACAGAGGCAAGAAAGGAGATGACATGGCTGCAATCTTTCATGGAAGAATTGGGCAAACAATAGACTAACAATTATTTGTTAACATACAGTCAGAGTGCCATACATCTTGCAAAGAATTCTCCCTTGCATTCAAAGACCAAACACATACAGCTAAGGTATTACTTCATCAGGTCGGTGTTGGATGATGGACAGTTACGGCTGGAAAAGATACATACAGATGAAAATCTAGTGGATATGTTTATGAAGGCAGTGACAAGGGAGAAGCTGAGCTCCTCTTCAGCTTCGGTTGGTCTTCAAGACTGAAAATAATAAAATCAAAACAACAGGGTCTAGGGTGTTTATTTCCAGTGGGAGCTACAGGGTTAGCAGTGTTATGATTAGTCTCCAAGTGGGAGATGATATGTTGTGGAGTATGATCAGTCTCCAAGTGGGAGATTGTTGTTATATGGAGCCTAATCAGATTTAGAGGTTAAATTTTCCCCACTTTTATCAATGCGTTTTGCCCCCAAATTAATTAACGGGGGAGTGCAGGGGTCAGAGCCCCTCCTGCGGGGCCTGGGGGGCATCCCCTCGGTGAGGGCCTAGGGGTGGAGCCCATGGTGGGTGTCTAGGGGCAGTGCCCCCAAAGAAAAAAATGCCTATTATTTTATAAAGGTGTCGGGAGTTATTTTTTCTATTGGCTGACATAAAAAAATCCCTATTTTGTAATTGACATAAGTCATGGTAGAAATGACTAAGGGTTAGGGTTTATATTGATATTATATTGTAGCATTTGCATTAGTATTGCGCAAGGATTGTTGGTTGTAATCGGTTTAATTTGCTGGATAATAATATTGGACTCTCTGTTGGTGGATGTAGCCTGGGTTTGGATGAACCATGTTAAAAATTGTCTCTCGCTGTTATTATTTCTGTGTATTTTTCATTCCTCTGTTTAATCTTTATTTTCATTTAATTGATATCTTCTGCATGCAATTCCTAACAATATCCCATGTAACCACTCCTCTTCTTTGGTTAGCTTCCACTATAATGAGTCTTACATCTAAATTGACTCTCATTTCTCTAGCAAGGGCTTCTCCTAGCTGTTTCGCTATTCTTTTTGCCACCCTTTCAGTAACATTGATTCTTGGAGGCATCTTTCTCCTCTTTGATTGTGAACTCTTTTATTGGCTTTCTTAGCTACTTGGCTCTAATACTAATAATGATGCATAGGGAAACAAGAACTATAACTAGATTCTCAAGTTCTATAAACCCTTATGTGGATATTCAACCTATTCTCTATTCTACAAGCCTATTTCACTAGGTTTAAACCCTCAAGAAAGGCCTAATTAGGGTACTTGTTGTATCAATACTCACTCTTATGCCTTCTTAGGCTTCCTATACCCTCAACACACCTTGTAGGGTCTCACAAAACCCTTACTTTCCTACGGAGGCATCAACAAGAAAAATTCTTGATAAACCCTCAAAAGACTAGGGTTTTAACAGTGTTTTTAGACAGTGGGCACACACAGATTAGCATAACTTACACATATGAATGATTCATGAAATTTCCTTTGGTAGACACCTGACCAATAGCCTGAAGAAGGATTTCACCAAGTTTCATGTTTTTAACTAGTGGAAACAAGAGTTATGGATTTTTTCCTATCACTAGGAAGCCTAGATTGTTGCAGGACAGTTAACAAGGATTTTTCTTGTTTCTCAAACAAAACACCATGAAATCACTTAAAACCAATTGCATTAAAGATGCACAATAATGTTCTTTGAATTTCATGCATTTCCAGACTGTACCTACTCCGTACAGGTCTGTACGAGAGTATTTTATGCCTGCAAATCAATAAAAATAAAAAAAAAAGATGCAAAAACCAAGTATTTTCATGAAAACTACCTCCTCATGTTTTTTTTTAATCAAAAGTGGCGAACCACTATAATATATATTATTTATAAATAAAAAGTTACAAAATCTTGGTTCAGAGAGCATACCGGCATGAAAGAACCAGGAAGAAAGCCTCCGGTTATAACTTAGAAGAATACATTATTCCAAATAAAGGATTTACAATATCAAAATTGGGAGAGACTGCACTATGCAACTCAAAAAACCACACCTCTCCATTGTTAACTGAGATTCTACCTCCACCTCTAGAGGACAAAAAAACAAAAAGGATTTACAACCCAGTTGAATCCACTAGATGAAAGAAAACCAGCTCCCTCTCTTGCATACCAAAAAAAGTAGGAAATGGACAACCTGCCAACCAGAGACCACCTTCCCTAAAGCAAATTAAAGGCCAATACCAACATTGACAATGCACCACCGGACTATATAGGCCTTTACATTAACGGGCTTACAGAAAGAGATTACATAAACAGGATAATTACATAGAAGCCAGGCAAAAACTTTAACCAACGGCAGTATAATTCAAATCATGCAACATAAAATTATTCTCAGCTGCATCCAGATCAACTAGAGACCTAGGAGGAGGAGAAAGCTGATGATGGAACTGAACCAGGAACAACAAAGCATGAAATTTCTCTTCCACCCGATTCACCAGTGACTCCCCCAACTCATTCATATGAGCATGAAGAGAGATGTGTAGAAGATCCTCATTTTTGAGATGAATGGTCGAGCCAAAGGCATTGAAAGTACAATTATGGGTAGGAGAATGGAGAATATTGCATTTAGTAAATAATCCCCCAATTAATGCACCAAACTTGAACAAGTCGTAATTCTAAAAAGCTTCAAGCAATAATTCCTTCGAATATAGAAAATGGTGAACATACTTGGTAATTAACTGCCTTACCAGCAAAGAATCCTAAACCAAGTTCATCACATTGGATGCAAACATTGACATAATTTGAGAAGGGTAGAGAGATCTCGTACGAGAGTCCAACAAGTCTTTCCCCACCACCTCACGAACAACTTCTTCAATGTCTTGATTTTCAATGGCAAAAACAGAGGCTAAACCTTCCGAATTCACATTCCTGAAGAAGGTCATCTCTCATTTCTACACAGGAAAGAGAAGTCTGTGATTCAACTGTATCTCCATCCTACACTCTTTACCAATGAATGAATGAAACAGGGGAAGAATACGGTTAAATAAACCCAAAAGAATCAAGCAATAAAGGCTCTGCATCGTATCCAGATCACATAAGTGATGTCACATTATAGAAAACCACCTCAAACTGATAGGAAGTGTAGAGAGATAGGATTTAGTGTAGATTTCCCTGCTAAAGAAGGAGATCACAAAGAAAAATTTCATCATTATATTCCTAATTCACATGTATATCCTGCATAAAACAAAGAAAGGTTAGATAAAATAGAATGTGGCATTTAAGCCACACATGTGTTCGATTCATTCCCCACTATGCTTTGGATATTGGGAAAACCTCCAATGCTTCCTCTATCCAAAACCAAAAGATCCTCCCCCAAATCAAAAGCTAAATTGGCTAAAGCATCTGCCAAATGGTTTCCCTCTCTATAGCAATGTGATATGAGGAATTTTTCAAATGTTTGCAAAATAACCCGCACCTCTTGTAGAGAAAAATTAAGCCTCCAATTTAAAGCAACATTCTTTTTTAAAGCATTTATAATGATCAAAGAGTCCCCTTCTATATGAAGATCAACAATATTCAACTTTTTTGCAAACTTCAAACCTTCAATCAAAGCCATAATTTCTGCTTGATTATTTGTGGTCTCTGGAATTCTACTAGAAAAAGCCAATAGTAATTCACCTGAAGCACTTCTTCATGCACCCCCAATCGAAGCAGGGCCTGGGTTACCATGTGAAGCACCATCAAAGTTAAGTTTTACAAAGCCTAAATCAGAAGGCTTCCATTTAATAGAACTTCTATCAACTTTTAAAATTGGAGAAATCCCAATGTCTGGCAAAGGTTTCAAAAACTTCCATCCTTTCAAAATTTGATCATCCCAATAGGAGAAAATTAAATTTGAAACACCCTTCCTTTGTAAGTTACTCACGACAACTTCTAAAATAGTCTTCTCAATTACTAATAAAATTCCTTCAAAATCCTCTGATTTCTTTCTAACCATAAACTCCTAATCACAATGGAAGGTGAAACTAACCAGATAGAAGAAAAGGTAGAACCTTTATGAAGAATTGGTCAACTACAAAATAAATATAAAATAGAATTAGGTAATGAAGCATACCAATTAAGATTTGAAAACAGCCAATACCAACAATTTGAAGCAAAAGAATAGAGCACAAAAAGATGATCAGGGTCCTCATCACACTTGCCACAAAAAACACACTTAAAAGGCTCTGCTATTCTAACCTTACATAATCTCTGACTAGTCAAAATTTTCTTCTTGAGAGCCAACCAAGCAAAAGCACCAGATTTTGGGAGACAAGCAACATTCTAACAAAGAGATTAAGGCCAATCCAAAATCTGACTTCCCTGTTTGAAAACCAATGATCTATACCCATCTCAAATAGAATAAGAACCATTATTTGCAAAAGTCCAAATCAATTCATCCTCTTTTTGAGAGTAACAAATCCTCCTCTTTTGAAGCTGATCAGAGAGTAAAACCTTTTGATCTTGAGGAAAATCGCACCCATGAAAATCTTTCCACACAGCTGAAGAAAAGTAACCATCCCTTATAACAGAAAAATAATCCTTCACTTTACTTCCCCAATTCTAAATAAGGAACTCTTTAGCCTGACCCAAACCTTGACATTGAGATAAAGGTGGGAAACGATTCCATGAGTCCTCCCAAAAACAAGCCTTATAACCATTAAAAATCTTCCAAGAAAGATGAGGAAGAATAACCTCTCTATAAGCCACCAAAAATTTCAAAACCTAACTATTATGTTCATAAAACCTTAATTTTTGCCCATAGTTCACAACCTAGACTAGAAGAACATTGCCAAAAGACCCTACATGGTCTTATATGGTCTTCTAAGACCTTATTTGCATTCACACACCTAATTCTAAGGCTAAGGAACAAACCCCAACCTTCCAACAAGCCAAAATCACCTAGGAAATTTAAATTTGTATTTTGGCAGGAAAATAAAAATTTGAATTTCTAGGCCTATCTACACAACCTAGACCATTGGACATGATCCCAATGGACCCCCTAAGACCTCTAAACACTCAACTAGGCCTCTTAACATCAAAATGACCTCAAAAACATAACTATGAGTGATGCTCCTGCATCACAGTGCTTGATGGAACAAATTATGTTTTTTGGAAGACTAGGATGGAAAGTTTTCTCATCTCATTAGGATATGGCGTATGGAAGCTAGTTGAGAAAAAGTATACTATACCTACTAATGGTCTAAAGGATGAATATGAGATCAAAGATTATGAGAACAATGGAAAGGCAAGGAGTGCTTTTCAGAATAGTTCCTCTAATTTTTAATTAGTGAAGGTGATGAGATACAAAACTACTCATGAGATCTAGAAGAATCTGGAAAGTAGCTATGAAGGTGATGACAAGGTCAAGCAAGCAAAGATGTAGAATTTGAAGGCCAAGTTTGAAACCCTGAAGATGTCTGAGGATGAAAATGTTACAAGCTACATGCAGAGAGTGGATGAAGTTATCAATTGCATCAATGGTCTAGGTGGGAAGATGGAGGAAAGTGAGGTGGCAAAGAAGGTACTAAGAACTCTTCCAAAATCTTATAGTGCTAAGGTTTCTGCTATTGAAGAAACTCAAGATTTGGATAATTATTCTAGGGATAAAATGTTTGGTACTTTAACTACTTTTGAGATAAGAGAATTTGGTCAAGATGATTCAAGAAAATAAACTACTTTTAAGGCCAACAAGACAAAAAAGAATGTTGAATCAGATCCATATGACTTTGATGAAGTGGAAGAAAATTTTGTAAATAGGTTGAAAAAGGGCTCTGGAAAATACAAAGGTAAGTTACCCTTCAAATGTTTCAGCTGTGGGAAGATATGACATTATGATTCAAAATGTTCGATCAAGATTTCAAATGACAAATATAAGCATAACAAAGGTAAATCATTCAAGAGGAGTTATTATGTTAAAGAAGATGCCAGCATATTTGATGATGAGTCTGACTATCCAGATGATGGGAGTGATGAATGTTTGTTCATGGCTTTGAATGTTGTAACTAATTCTAATGATCCTAAAAGATGTATAAAGGAAATTGCTTCAGAAACAGTGCACAATATCGAAGGAGCTTTGGTAACTGCTTTTCATGCAAGAGAAGACAAGAACTATTGGTTAATTGATAGTGGATGTTCAACTCATATGACAGGTGGTAAGAACGAGTTTGTTAAGCTTGAGAACTATGATGGAGGTTTTATTAAGTTTGGAGATGATGCATCTGCTAAGATCTGTGGAAAAGGTTTAATCAGTTTTGATGGCAAGCACAATACAGATGATGTTCTTTATGTCAAGGGTCTTCGACATAATCTTCTAAGTGTAGGAAAAATGTGTAGCAGAGGATACAACATTGTATTTTAGGGTGGTGGTTGTGAAATCAGAATAGAAAGCTCTAAAACTCTGCTTGCTACAGGGAAAAGGACAAAAGGAAATGTATATTAGCTCAAAGGTGCTAATGGTATGTGCTTCATGACTCAAATTAATGAATATTGGCTATGGCATAGAAGAATGTGTGATATCAATTTTGACAGTCTAATGAGGATTAACTCTACTCAAGCTGTGAGGGATCTACCAAGAATTACAAAGTTTGTCAATGAAACTTGCAAGGAATGTCAGCTTGGGAAGCAAACAAGAAATAATTTCAAGATCAAAGAGTATTCTACCACCGGACCTCTGGAGTTGGTGCATACAGATGTGCAGACCTACAAGAGTAGGAATCTTTCAAGGTGATGGGTATTTCATGTTGTTAATTGATGATTACTCTAGATTGACTTGGATAACTTTTCTCAAAGAAAAATTAGAAGCTCTAGATAAGTTTAAAGCATTTAAGGTTAAAATGAAATTGATCTGAAAGTCAAATGTTTGAGGTCTGATAGAGGTGGTGAGTTCAACTCCAAATAATGGAATAAAAAGGCATTTGTCAGCACCTAGAACTGCTCAACAGAATGGAGTGGTGGAAAGAAGGAATAGGATAGTTCAAGAAGTAGCAAGGACAATGTTGAAAGAAGCAAATCTACCAAATATCTATTGGATAGAAGCTATTCACACTACAGTCTACATTCAAAACAAAGTGCAAGCAAGGGTCAACCATTCAAAGACTCCATATGAACTATGGTATAGAAGAACTCCTACTGTAAAATATTTTAGAGTGTTTGGAAGCAAGTGCTACATTAGGAGAGATGAAGAAAATTTGGGAAAGTTTGATACAAGATTGGATGAAGGAATATTTCTGAGATATTCTACAAAGAGCAAGGCTTATAGATGTTACAACAAGAGGCTAAAGAAGTTAGTTAAAAGTGCACTTATCAAAGTAGATGAAGAACCGCGCCAAAGCTTAGTATAGATAGAAGGATATGAATCTAATGATTCCCCTTGCAGAGAAGAAGACAGAGAAGAAGAAAAGTAAATGCAAGTTAATGAAGAAGATGCTCCAGAAAGGGTTCCTAAGACTCCCAAGTATGTACAGAAGAATCATTCTAAAGATCAAATCATTGGAGATAAGAGCAAAGGTGTGTTAACAAGAAGGAAAGTAGATGAACAAGTAAATTTGTGTTTATTGTCTGTTGGTGTTCCCAACTGATTGTTTGAGTTTCCCTAAAAAGTAGCCATCTTTCATCCACAAGATCCTCAAGTTAGTGGCCAACGAACAAGAGACTGACTCTCTGTCTCCTCTGCACTTCAGGCTCTACAGTACCTAGGGGGCATTTCCTTATTCAATACCCATATAATAAACCCTAACTTCAACCATGCATTGATACTCAAGTAGATATGTTGTCTTTTATGTAGACCAAGACTGTATGATGATTACAAAGTGGCTAGCTTTGGGTATTTGTTCATTTGTAGGTTAGAGAACATGGTATCTAAAATCCTACTCCTAAAATCCTAAAGTTTAAGGTTATGATTTGATTTTGTTTTTATATATTTGATTTCCAGATTAGGGTTTGGTTTATGAAATTAATCTAAGGCCTTGATCAGTGCCTATATTAGGGTATGGAGTCAAACTTTAAACATGTAAATGTTTTTCCATAAGTCAAGAAAACATATAGACTTCAGAGGGTCTAATTTGTTCCTGCCTTGCAGACAACTCCCAAGATTGAGTATTTCTATTAACCCTTCTTATAAATATCCTTGTTATCAAACATATCTCCCCATATTTGATCTAAAGTAATTTAGTCTATTCCTTAAACAGAAGAAAGAAACCAAATATGTAATGCAACAAGTATGCACCCCAGAACTCAGAAAACTCTTAGCCACTTTGTTCAAAAGAAAAATGCAGATAACAATGGAGACAGTTAATAGAAACACATGCTTACAACATTATTCATATAATTCAACATGAAATTGATAACTTTCTTATCAAAAACACATTCAACACATTAAACTGAAACTTACAACACCATAGGTAGGGCAAGCAATCCAAAACTGTATTGCATTCACTCCTCAAAATCCTAGTCTTTCAACAATAATGTAATTCTACAAGTTCTCTTATAGACATAATAACATGGTACTCAACATTCATTATTCTATGTCGGTTACATGAATCTTACATTACAAGCCACCACTCATAGGCATTGGGAAATTGATTATATATTGAATAGAGAAAAGAAAAAAATATAATTTCTTGGAAGAAGTACGATTGACTAGGGAAGCCTGGTCACATAAATGAAGAGAAGATGTTAGTTGTGTTGATGAGTGTTTTAGCACACAGCAATGTAGGTGTGATTGTTGGTTTTATATCTCTCTTGAAAAGTATCCTACCCTAGGTAAGACTACTCCAAGGATAATACAGCTAGGTCTTAGCTTATTTGGAATCTCTCAGTTGGTATGTTCTAGCTATACCTACAAGGGGTCTTACATGTAATCTACAAATTTTTTGAGTTGGGACAGAAAATACACATAAACCCTTTATGAATTTCAGCTGATAAGACAATGTAATGTGCTGCTAGAAATCCTAATCTAACAATGGTTTTCAAAGAAAATGCAAAAGAGGTTAGGGTTTTAGAGAAATCCTAAGTGACATTCACAATGTATGGATTACTTTCATAGATAAATACTTTGAAACTTAACCAATTTTCTAAGTTACCAAACTAAAAATTGATGTTACAACACTGCAGAAAATGATGCTATCTTCAATGGAAATCGAAAGATTTTCAGATTACATTCATTTGTTAAATAGCTAATAAACAACGCAATTTAACTTGTGAAATGCAATTAAACTTTAGCATAAATGATTAGCCCAGACTAACTTTGCACAGTTATCTACCATCAACAAATAACTAAAAGTATGGACTTAGAGTATTCATCAAATACTTTCAACAAATAGAGAACATTATAAAAGCACAACTAACTAACTATGGGAGAGCAGGATGCGAACCATGAAGACGCAATAAGGAACACAATACACAAATTCTTAGAACAACTATAGAAACTTACTTTGTATTACTTCAAATGGTAGAATGTCAACAATTTGGCATCAAATTCTCTCTTACAAATAGTGGGAATAGAAGCCTTTTATATAGGGAAGCAACATACTGAGTTTTTCAATGAATGGTGGAGATTAACTCGACATTGACGGTCCAGATTACATCAATAAATGAATTTGTAACAGATCATTTCAAATCCTAGATTACATTTTGTCTTTTATGAAAAAGATGAAAAATAGCCCCCAGATACATTGAATCTGGTCAATTTGACTACCCAACTCAATATATTAATAGAAAAGATCAATTTTAAAGCACAAAAGAGATAAAATAGAGTCACATGCTGTCCCAAATATAGCAATTTACAATTATGAAGGGATTACATTCTAGAATATTCAAAAAATATCAAGGCTCTTCATCCAAATTGATTTTGTCTTCTTCAGCTAGCTTATTACAGTAGTTGAGCCATGCCTCAAGTGTGGGATTGATCTCCAAGGGATCTGGATTCTTCAGATGGTTGACCTGATACTCGAACATCTCCAACTCTCGACTGAATCTACTATATATTTTCTCTATTTTTGCCCCAGCCTTGCAGAATGCCTTGAATTTAGCCTTAAGATCACTAACCTTGTCCAATCTGTCCTCCATAGCTAGTTTAGTATTCTCAAAAATGACCTTATGTAATTTGCCTTTGCATTTTTCAACATCATAAGGTACGTAGTCATTCTAAGCCTCTTCTAGGCAATCCCTTAAAGAATCATTAATATCATTTATTAGTGACCAAAGTTCCTCATCCGCTGGCTTATAAGCTTCCTTTATATTTTCAAAAGTTTCTTTTCTCAAATTCAGCTGTTGATACCGCTTGATAGCCTTAGATAACTTGTCTCCAATTAGAATATTCTCAACTACCAAAGTCTGCGCTGACAAATCTCTAATGCTCTTTATTTGGGGAAACATGTGAAAGTAATATTCATTGAAAGAATCACATTCCTCACGTAGATCCTTCCATTTCTCGTGAAGTTCCACCAACTTCTTATGTGCCTGGGCAGAAGCATCAATAGTTTCACATCCCTTCTCGAATACACTAATTAACAAATTTTTAGTTCCTTGTGACGTGGCCCTTACCTTACCAAGTTTTTCCATTTCATCTGTGGATAGGAAGGTAGACACTGTCCTTATATCTCCTCCTGCATCAACATGTTTGATCAAGAACTGGAGACAGGTTCGAAGCTCTTCATTTTGCTATTTCAATTCTTTCTTTGATAGCTCATCTTTATCCAATTGCTCCAAGATGGAGGTGACTGATCCCTTAAACTCATCAACTCTCTGAGTAAGGGTGGTGGGTCCTAGATCAACTGTTGAGATAACATAGTCCTCGGCTCTGACTTGCTCTCTATTTGTATTGGCTGGTGGGACAACTATTTCTACAATTCTAGATCTTGTCTCATCTTTATAAATTCTTGATTGTACTTTTGCTTTCTTCTATTTCTTTGGTCTTTGAGCCTATGACAGGATTGTGCTCAAATCTAATTGCATTATTTCCACTTGTGGCTTGGGGTACACCACTCTATTTTGTAGGCATTGAAGAGGAAGACTTACTTAATTCATTGACATTCTCGTTGTTAGCTTTGGTGGGCTCTTCAAGTGATCCCTACTCTTGTTCTGACTCTTTATCTTTATCCATTTCCTTATCTCCTTCATTAGCCAGATTTCTCCAGTTTATCATCACATTTCCTTGAGCTGACATGAAAACGTCTTCTGCTTCGCCCTTTTTCGGAGGACTATCAGATATATCAATGACTTCAACATTAACTACTTTGGCCACAGGCTCACTTGGGAATTCATTACTTGCCTCAACAAATGTGTCTTTATCTGATTCAAGCAATGCTTCTGTTTCTGGCTCTTGTAACCCCAATTCTACACATACCTTGTCAATTCCTGGCAACAATGGTACGGCTAAAGAGGTTGAATGAAGTGACTAAATAGGAAAGCGCGACTTTTGAGGTCAATTGACCTCAACGAGGAAAACGGGTTCCATTTGACTACTTGTTCTTTCAGTGTTTTTGTGTTTTCAACATTTTATGTGGGTTTCATGATCTACTAACTTGCGCAAATTTCCAAGGGTACAAACTTGAGTTAGTCATTCGGTTAATCGGTTGGAATTTTAGCGCAAGATAGTTGAGACAACTTTCACTATATTAGGGTGAGATTATACCTTGTCAAACTTGTGCGAGATTTGGTGTCAACTGACTGGGTCGGTGATGGCATGTTTTAACGCGAAGTCAGATGAAGTTATTTTTTAGCGCAAGGTCACTTTCTTTGTTTCCAGCGGGAGTTTTGGTAGCCGTCGACTAGCGAAGACTTCTTAAGCATCCAACCAAGTTGGTGAGAGGGTCATTTAGCGCAAGTTCGGTGCAAGATCTTTTAAGCGCAAAGTAGCTTTTCAGAGTTTATGGGGCTTTTGGGTCCTACTGACCATGGTAGTTAAAATGACAACTTTTATGGAGGTCAGAGGATTGAGTTTTTAGCGTTAAATTTGTTCAAAGCATGGCGCTAGTTTTTATGGCTACCGACTGACTAGATCAATCATGAAGTTTGAAGGTCGGTCGAACAGACCTCTAGCCCTAAATTTATTTCATTTGTTCATTTTCAAGTTTGCTGAATTTGACAGGTTTTCTATGTTTAACCTATGGCCTTTCAAAAACTTACATTTCCTTTCAAAGGTCTAGACTAGGGTTCATAAGCAACAAAACAATTTATTCTGAAGACCCTAGCTACACTTAAATTCGTTCTACTCATATTCATAGTGAAAGGAAACAAAACCCTACATTTATGAAAACCCTAGATACAGGCTTGGCTCCTACCTGGTTTGCTAAAGGAAATGTGTTCGAGGTGCGTAGGTAGGGAGTGGTCGCTGGATCAATTCTGAGGGCAACGCAATAGGAATGCTTTAACAAATCGCCGAGAGCTCCAAAACACTTTGTTCGATTGCAGAAAATGAACTCAACGATGAGAAAATACCTTTTAACCCTCCCATATAATCACCATAAATGCAAAACATACATCGTGTTAGTTAGGAGGTTCGGTAGATTAGGGTTTTTGCGTGACTTTTCATAAGCTCCAACTTGGCAGGGAAATTGGGTATGACAGACTTGGTCGGCAAACAGTTATTTTAGTGCTGCAATAACAATCTCAATTTTGTGTTGTTTGCGGGACTTTGAGGCACTTCAGAGCGGCGGGGATTTCGGCATCCTCTGACCTAGTTGGTGATCGAATGATATAGCGCAAGTCAGAGATACCAAAAATGAGCACAAAAATTCTTGCAAGTGCAAAAATCGGTCAGGAGACAAAGCAGCACAAGGTCGGTGGCAAAGGTTTTTAGTGCAATGTCGGTTGGAGGGAAATTCAGTGCAAAGGTCAGTTGGGACCAGATTTAGTGCAAAAGGAATGTCTGACCTACTGGAAAAAATGCAAAGATGTTGACTTAGCAGATTTTGGGATAATTTTTTTTACATCATCCTTCTGACATGGCAAAAGTACACTTGTTGACCACTTGATCACTTAGGAGATGAAAGACTCACTTGACATTCTATACCAAAAATTTGAAAGAAGGGGGTTCCTATTTCGAAATGGGGCGTGTGTACGAGGCACAACAAATGGCGACTTTGCTAGAAAATGCTCTAGAGCATTTCAATGACAAACTTTCAGTTCGAACCTAGAATCTCTGTGTTTCCCACATATTAAATGAAAAAGCATGATATCTTATCAAAGAATGCGAGATCACTTCACTAGTACAACCATCCACATCCTGAAAACTTGAGTGTGTGCAATTGTATTCATTTGCATCCTTTGGCAACTAAGTTCATCCAAGATCCTTTGTGGCAAGCTATGGAGTTGGGACCATTCTACCACCAAAAAATGCTCAAATGTTGAAATATGATGAGCCTTGAGGGAAGTAAATAGATTTTCCCGTAGTATTTCTGATGCAATAGTAATTGATGATAATCTTTTAATATCTTCTGTGAGAATTTTTAATTGGTAATCTCTTTTCTGATGCACTTTAATGGACCTGGTCTTGGAAAACACCATTTATTTTTACCCAATGTAGGCTAGCATCACTTAGTGTCATCTGCCCTCTTTCAGGATTGATAGTGCATGTGGTAGAATAGGAAGCCAACCCTTTCACTTAACACAAGATCACTTAAACTTGCTCAGCTACTTCAGGATCATTTAAAGTGTGAGAGATATATGGTTAGAAAATACTTCAGGCACACCAACTAATGACTCATTTTCATGAATGGACATCATACCCCTTAGCATAATAGTGGAACCCATGGCTAGACTTGAGCATAACCTTGGCTTCTCAAAGAAAGACTCTAGATTATCTACCCAACCAAGAAGCATTTGCAGGTCTGCATAACTGCCACCACTTTCTAGAAACAAAAGACCCTGCGCAAAAGCAAGTGCAACGAGCGAAAGCAACAAACCAAAAGGACAACTAATCTAAGCAAAACATCTAACAACTACGGAAAGAAAAAGAAAGAAAGCAAAACTAATCTAACAGAAACCTACTCTAACCAAAGTAGACAAACAACCTAACTATGTACACTAGGATGAGGCATGATTGCCTCTCAAGCCTGGAAGTAGTGCTTCAAGAACTGGCCATTGAGGGGCAATGGGAGCTCCTCACCAGTAAGTCTCTTGAGTCAATATGTGTTATCTCCAAGGATATCATAGATCTGATATGGGCCCATCCAAAGCTTATCAAACTTACCATGTTCTCCTTTTTTCTCGTGGGCTTTATGCCAATACAGGACCAAATCAGAAATGCGGAAGGCTTTGACCTTGGCTCTCTTGTCCAACCATCATTTCACTACACTATGGTGTTTAGCAAAGTTTTCTATGGCAGCATCATGTTTCTCTTCAAGGTGGAGCAACTGGGCTAATTGGGAGGACAATTGGTCATTGGTTTCGAGGTAGTCTTGCATAAATTGCAGTACGGGAATCCTCAAGTGAATAGGAAAGATAGGCTCAATCCCATAGACTAAATGATAAGGTGATGTACCCAGGGTGGCTTTGTGTCAGATTCTATCAGCCCATAAGGCAAATTTAAGCTGAGTTTGCCAGTCCCTAGGGTTTTTGTCTAACAGTTTCTTAATGCCTTCAAGTAGATTTTTGTTCGTCGATTTAGCTACCCCATTCCCTTGTGGATAGTAATTAGATGAGAACTTCAGGGTGAGTCCATAATCAAATGCCCAATTAGAAAAAAGCAATGATGAAAAGGTAGGACCATTATCACAAACTAAAGAAAACAGACATCCAAACCTAGTGATAATATGCTTTTCAACAAATTCAATAACTACCTCTATGGTGCATTATTTACAAGCTATTGCCTCAGACCATCAGGTGCAGTAGTCAGTAGCGGTCAGAATATACCTATGGCCTGCAGAGGGTGGATTGATCATACCAATAAAGTCAAGGCCCCACTAAGCAAATGGTCGTACCTCCACCACTGGTTGCAAGGGCATAGCAGCGTGTCGCTCTCTGTGTGCAGCAGTTTGACATATATGACAAGTTCTTGCATGTGAGTATGTATCCTTGAATAAGGTAGGCTAATAATATCTAGCACGGAGAATCTAATTAGCAGTTGAGTGAGCTAATCCATGACCTATCCTGAATTTCTCATGAAAATGGGTTAACACCTGGTCCACTTCTGACTTGTCTAGACATCTCAGATAGATCCCCTCATGATTCTTCTTGTAAAGAACTGATCCTTTTATCATATAGCTGTTACTCTTCAATCTGAGTGCTCTTCTTTGAAACAAATTCATCTGTGGTGGATAGTGTTGATTGAGTAGATAAAATATAATATCTCCATACCATTTGTCCTTTGAAACATCTTCTAACAGGCCTGGCCCTACCTTGGCCATTGTCCTGGTCAGTGCCTGACCTCTTACCAATTTCATGGGTTGAATATCCATATCAAACTCTTGCAGTATGGTGACCCATTTTACTCTCCTTTCTCCTAATTCACTTTGCATCAATAGTGCTTTAACTACTGCATCTGGGACTATAGTGATTATTTGACTCCTTAGGATGTAGTGATGGAACTTCTTGACTGTCTTTACCAATGCATAGGCTTGTTTTTCCACATTTGGATATCTCAAGTTTGCATCTTTTAACGGAGTACTCATGAAAGCAATGGGCCTTTCATCATCAACTGATCTTTTCTATGTTAATATTACAGTGCAAGTATGCTCAGAGGCAAATGAGTAAATCTAAAACGACAAGGCATAGTCTGGACTTACCAATACTGGAGCATTGGCTATGGCTTGCTTGATTTCTGAAAAAGTAGTTTTGGCCTCTGGACTCCAATCCATTTTTGGCGTCTTTCTTCAACATGGCATTAAGGGGTTAGACTATCTCAGCAAATCCCGTAATGAACTTGCACACAAATTTGATCTTACCAAAATATGACTTGAGTTCCTTTTTACTGGCTGGGGGAGGTATTTTGAGTATTGATTGAATGCGGTATAGGTCGATAGATATGCCCTGTTTAGATATCACATGCCCCAACAACTTCCCCTCAGTCACTCCAAAGATACATTTCTTGGGATTGAGTGATATACCATAATCTTTGCATCGTTATAACACTTTCCTTAAATCTACCACATGATCTTCTCGCCTCTTTGAGAACACCGTGAGGTCATCCATGTAGATAATAATACACTTTCCAACTAGTCCCTTGAAAGCAATGTCCATTGCTCGTTGAAAGGTGGCACTAGCATTTATTAGACCAAATGGCATTCGACGATATGCATAGATGCCCCATTTGCATGTGAAGGATGTCTTCAATCTGTCTTCGTAGTCTACCATCACCTGGTTATATCCTGAATACCCGTCCAAGAAGGACATCATCTGGGATCCATTAACAATCTATAATACTTCATCTAATGAAGGTAGCGGGTAATTATCCTTCTCTGATGCTCGATTTAAATTTTGAAAGTCAACACACAGTCTGATTTTGCCATTTTTCTTTCAGACTGGAACCAGATTTGCTACCCAAGTGGAATGCCTGACAAGGAATATTATTCTTGCCGATAACAATTTTTGTACTTCTTTGAAAATGAAAGGTTCTAATAGGGCATTTACTGGTTGATGTCTTTGCCTGAATGGCTTTGCTCCTGGCTTCAACGGGATGGTGTGTGTGATGATTGACCTATCGTATGTCTTGAGGTCTTCATAGCTCCATGCTATCACCTTGTGGTAGTCTCTTAATGCATGAATGATACCTATCTTTTCTTCTTTAGTACTAGCTTTCCCAGGTGAACACATTCTTAATATATTCTTCTATTCCCAGATTAAATAGATCACACTGCCCTCTAGGAGATTCTCCTTCTTTCCTCTAGGTTCCTAAGTTGTCTTAATCGAACAATCTTTCCAGCTCTACCATTCCCCATGGAATTGTATTTGTTTTCAGATTTAGTACCCCTTCTAAATCCATTTTGGCAGGTTCCATTTCTTCTTCATCTATTATTTGAGCAGTGAAAACATTAGATGAAGTAAGAAAGTTAATTATGTGTTGATCATCCTCAAAGACTTGAAAATTCATCATGTTATTTGGTACTGACGGGGTGGCAACAAATTTAATTGAGAATTTCTTCAATCCTGCCATGGATGTTGGCTCTACTGTACTTGTTTGGGCCAAAGCATCTGCAACATGGTTTTGTCTTCTAGGAATTAGCTGAATATTAAAACCATCAAAGCACTCTATCGAATCCCAGACTCTATTTTTGTACCTGTTCAACCTCTTATCATTACATGAATATTGCTTCCTTACTTGTTTAACCACCAATTCAGAATCATCGAATACCTGGATAATTCTGACTTTCTTCTGGAGTGCCAGCAACAATCCTTGCACCAATGCTTCATACTCAGTTACGTTGTTTGTGCATGGAAATTGCAGTCTATGTGATGCTAGGTAGGAGCTTCCAGTAGGACTGATTAACTCAACACCTACCTCGGACCCTTGTCTACATCTTGATCCATCAAATCTTAAAGTCCATAGGCGAAAGTCTTTGCTGTTGTCATTCTATTTTACTAATTTCTTTTTATCAGGCTGAGGCTGGGGTTCTTCCTTCTTTTCAGCAACTGGTGCCTCTTTCGAGATAATGGGAATTTTTAATTGTCTCTGTACTTGTTCTACTACCTCTTGACAAAGCTGGCAGGTAAACTTAGATGAGATGCATCATGTATGCGAGACCAATTTGGCAGTAATAATTCTTCCATCTGAATCTGCTTTCCAACAACAGTTTGATCCCTTACAAATTTGGTCATGAAATCATGAAATCCTTCGAATATCCCTGGTTCATCTTCTTCTAAGGAGTTCCCTGAATCTGATTGAACATATGCTTCTATACTTTCCATTTTTTTTGTGAGTGGCAAGTCAGGAAACCTGTTGCAGCTCAGCATAAGGATTTCCTCTGTTTGACTTAAATGAGGTAGATAAACTCCCAAATCAACTTCAGAAAAGAGAATCTCATTGGACTGGTTATACTTTGTAATCATATGTTTCATCTTGGGTTCTCTTTCAATGTGTATCTGATTTGCCAATCCCTTCCATGGCAGCCACATGTGAGAAAAGTCAGTCGCCATGTAACCATTCAAAGTTCTGGACCAGTCCCTACTTAGGAGCATGCCATACTGATCCGGGATATCCACCACCTGGATGTCTATATACTGATGTATTCTTGGATCAAAAACCAGATGCATATGTATCCTATTCAATTCACCTACTACATTCACCTCAGTCTTGTCCAACTGTGTCACTTTCCTAGAAGACTTGGCCAGAGTAAGACCCAACGCTTTACAAACTGATAATGGCATTACATTAGTAGAAGCACCAGAGTCTACCAAACAGTTGTGAAGGTTCCTATTGAATATTCTAAGTGTTAAGAGGAAATGAGGGCTCTCCCTTTTATCTTTATACAATGTCATCTTTTGCTCCACATCAATGATGTGTACTCTTTCCTTCCCTTTATCAATGTTATCCTTGGTAGTAGTTTCTTTCTGTGTACAGTAGATTTTGATCCTAGCACCCATATATTGAAGGAAAGATGTCCTAACCTCAGGTGTTTTAAGCAACTCATAAATAGAAAGGCTAACCTTCATCTTTTTGAGTTCCTCAGCAACATACTATCCCATTTTTACTATGTCAGACCATTGAGAGCTTTCAGTAGTAATCCCTTGATATACTGGCTGATGTGTGACTTTTGGGGGCTCAGGATTATTCGAGGCTTTTGGGTTTGGTGGAATCTGATAGCTATTCGGAGGGATGGAGGGGATAAAAGAACCTTTAGGTTTACTATTTCTCAGGTTGTATGGAGTCTTATTAGACTGCTAATAAGCATTGACTTCTTCAGACTCTTCTTCCTCAGGCTGATTGTCATCTTGAAATGGAAATGTATAACTATCAAGTACTAGGAACAAGCTCATACCCTATTGGCGGAGTCTCTTGAGTTTCAGCATTCTGAATCTCCATCTGGAAGATACTGGATGCGATCTAGAATTTTGGGCAATCTAATTCTAAATGAGTGTTCATGTTATGCAATCTGCACCAAGTAGACAAGGCTTCTTCAACTAGCATCATGCGGCCAGGAGATCAAGTATTATTCTTCTGATTTTCTAGAGGGGAAGGCACTCCACCATTGTTAGGTCTTGTGTTCCAAGACCCGTTCGACCACTGTTGAAAATTCTGACTTTGGTATTGATTCTGATTCTCATTTTGGAACTGTGACTGATTTTGATTTTGAAAATATTGCTAATTCTGTCCTCTTTGCTGTAGATAGGCATTTTGGTTCTTGAGGTGGGTAACTTCTGCAGTGAGATTCTTCATCTTCTCAACCAATTCTTTGATATCATCTCTATCCTCTTTTTCCTTAGCTACCTTTGAAGATTGTAGGAAATGCATTTATGTAGGAGGCATTTCAGCTATTGGGTTGCCTGGATGGACTACTAAAGCTTGTGTTGCAGTTGGGTTAGGGATCGGGTTCATTACTAGGGTATGGTTGGCTAAGGTTTGATTGATCATAGGTATTTGATTGGGCATGGCTATAGGCCCCATGTGATTTAGTGGACTAGTGGTTGTTTGTCCTAGTTGGGTACTTACGACGACAACTGCGGAATATACTTGAACTAAAGTGGTAGGAATGGGGTCAGCTCTCCTTGCGAACATGGATGTGAGTTTGTCCAGGGCTGCATAGTAAATAGGCAAGGCTGTAGCTTGTCCTATGGCATAAGGATCTTACAAATGACTGAAAGATTTCTAAAATCTGTTGTTAAAAGAACTTATCATCTCACCCTCACCCCAACGAATCTCTACAAAAGACCGTAGAGATCAACTGGGGTAGTGGTCATGTAAAACCTATCTAGAAATGCACTTTTTAAACCCTTCCATGAGTTTATGGATGTTGCAGGGAGGTTAGCCAACCAATAATATGCTTCATCCTGTAAAGAATAAGGAAACAACTGGCATATCACATCCTTGTACTGTACTTGCAGCATAAACATGTTACTTTCAAAGATTTTAATGTGCTCATCAGTAGTTCTGTGTGGATCATTCACCCTAAATTAGGAACAGAACTTGTCTGGGTTCTTTGGCATGTCGTGATAATCATTGAACCAGAATGGGGATTGGTTGTTTGCTGCGAAAAAGGCCATGGCTGGGGGTGCAACGACATTCCTTGGGGCTGACTATGCTCTTGGTGCCCTTGGTATCCCTTAATCTCTTCTTGTACGCCTGAATTCTGTCAAAGACGGCAGGTCTTCTCCAGTTGAGTTAGATCTAGTATGTCTTTGTCTAGTCCCTAGACTTACTGATTTTATAAAAAGGAAAATAGTTCTTTGTCAGCCCTCCTTCTAGCACCAATTCTATTGATGAGTGTTTTAGCACACAGCAACGCAGGTGTGATTGTTGGTTTCACACCTCTCATGAAACATATCCTACCCTAGGTAAGACTACTCCAAGGATAATACAGCTAGGTCTTAGCTTATTTGGAATTTCTCAGTTGGTATGTTCTAACTGTACCTACAAGGAGTCTTACATGCAATCTACAGATTTTTGGAGTTGGAACAACAAATACACATAAACCCTTTATGAATTTCAGCTGATAAGATAATGTAATGTGCTACTAGAAATCCTAATCTAACAATGGTTTTCAAATAAAATGCAAAAGAGGTTAGGGTTTTAGAGAAATCCTAAGTGACATTCACAATGTATGGATTACTTTAATAGACAAATACTTTGAAACTTAACCAGTTTTCTGAGTTATCAAACTAAAAATTGATGTTACAGCACTACAGAAAATGATGCTATCTTCAATGGAAATCGAAAGATTTTTAGATTACATTCATTTGTTAAATACCCAATAAACGATGAAATTTAACTTGTGAAATGCAATTCAACTTTAGCATAAATGATTAGCCTAGACTAACTTTGCACAATTATCTACCATCAGCAAATAACTAAAAGTATGGACTTAGAGTATTCATACAATACTTTCAGCAAACTGAGAACATTATAAAAGCACCACTAACTAACTATGGGAGAGCAAGAAGCGAACCATGAAGACCAAATAAGGAACACAATACACAAATTCTCAGAACAACTACAGAAACTTGCTTTGTATTACTTCAAATGGCAGAATGTCAACAATTTGGCATCAAATTCTCTCTTACAAATAGTGGAAATGGAATCCCTTTATATAGGAAAGTGGCATACCAAGTTTTTCAACGAACGGTGGAGATTAACTCTACACCGACGGTCTAGATTACATCAATAAATGAATTGGCAACAACTCATATCAAATCCTAGATTACATTTTGTCTTTTATGAAAAAGATGAAAAACAACTCCCAGATACATTGAATCTAGTCAATTTGACTACCCAACTCAATATATTAATAGAAAAGATCATTTTTAAAGCACAAAAGAGACAAAATAGAGTCACATGCTATCCCAAATATAGCAATTTACAATTATGACAGGATTACATTCCAGAATATTTAAAAAAATATCAAGACTCTTCATCCAAATTTATTTTGTCTTCTTCAGCTAGCTTATTACAGTAGTTGAGCCATGCCTCAAGTGTGGGATTGATCTCCAAGGGATCCGGATTCTTAAGATGGTTGACCCGATACTCAAACATCTCCAACTCTCAGCTGAATTTGCTGTATATTTTCTCTATTTCTACCCCAACCTTGCGGAATGCCTTGAATTCAGCCTTAAGGTCGCTAACCTTGTCCAATCTATCCTCCATAGCCAGTTCAGTATTCTAAAAAATGACCTTATGTAATTTGCCTTTGCATTTTTCAACATCATAAGGCACATAGTCATTGTAAGCCTCTTCTAGGCAATCCCTTAAAGAATCATTAATATCATATATTAGTGACTGAAGTTTCTCATCCGTTGGATTATAAGCTTCCTTTATATTTTCAAAAGTTTCTTTTCTCAAATTCAACTGTTGATACCACTCGATAGCCTTAGATAACTTGTCTCCAGTTAGAATATTCTCAACTACCAAAGTCTGTGTCGGCAAATCTCTAATGCTCTTTATTCGAGGAAACATGTGGGAGTAATATTTGTTGAAAGGATCACATTCCTCACGTAGATCCTTCCATTTCTCGTGAAGTTCCACCAACTTCTTATGTGCCTAGGAAGAAGCATCAATAGTTTCACATCCCTTCTCGAATACACTGATTAACCAATTTTCAGTTCCTTGTGACATGGCCCTTACCTTACCAAGTTTTGCCATTTCATCCATGGATAGGAAGGTAGACACTGTCCTTATATCTCCTGCATCAATAGGTTTGATCAAGAAATGGAGATAGGTATGGAGCTCTTCATTTTGTTGTTTCGATTCTTTCTTTGATAGCTCATCTTTATCCAATTGCTCCAAGATGGAGGTGACTGATCGCTTAAAATTGTCAACTCTCTGAGCACGGGTGGTGGGTCCTAGATCAACTATTGAGATAACATAGTCCTCAGCTCTGACTTGCTCTTTATTTGTATTAGCTGGTGGGACAACTATTTCTACAATTGTAGATCATGTCTCATCTTTATAAATTCTTGATTGTACTTTTGCTTTCTTCTGTTTCTTTGGTCTTTGAGCCTGTGACAGGATTGTGCTCAAATCTAATTGCATTATTTCCACTTGTGGCTCAGTGTATGCCACTCTATTTTGTAACCACTCAGGCATTGAAGAGGAAGACTTACTTAATTCATTGGCATTCTCGTTGTCTGCTTTGGTGGGCTCTTCAAGTGATCCCTGCTCTAGTTCTGACTCTTTATCTTTATCCATTTCCTTATCTCCTTCATTAGCCAGATTTCTCCAGTTTATCATCACATTTCCTTGAGCTGACATGAAAACGTCTTCTGCTTGGCCCTTTTCCGAAGGACTATCAGATATATCAATGACTTCAACATTAATTGCTTCGGCCAGAGGCTCACTTGGGACTTCATTACTTGCCTCAACAAATGTGTCTTTATTTGATTCAAGCAATGCTTCTATTTCTAGCTCTTGTAAACCCAATTCTGCACATACCTTGTCAATTCTCAGAAACAATGGTATGGCTAAGGAGGTTAAATCCACAGGTATCTAGGAGATGGGAATGGTAGAGGATATGGACAGTGTAGGCAAGTTCATTTGAGTTAAATTAGCAAGTGTGGCAGACCCCAAAGTTGGTGGGATAGAAGAAGTTAGCAAGATAGAGGAAATGATAATAGGTGAAGAAATGGATAGTGAAGAAATGGGAGGTAATGTTGTGGAAGTAGATAATTGAGTGGAAGAGATGGAAGGTAAGGTGTGGTGGTGGTAGAAGAACATGAGGTGGCAGTAATGGATGAAATAGGACTGCTAGGGGCATTGGAAGATACTGCCAATGAGCAAGAAACAGTTGAAATAGTTGTAGTGGATGAAGTAGTAGTAGGGGTAGCTTTTGGAACAACAGCAGCTGAGGTCATAGGTGTAGCAGATGTAGCAACAGTAGAAGCAATGGAAGTAGAAGTAGCAGCAATAGCTATGGAAGTGGAGGCAACTGTGTTTACACTTGGAGCAGCAAGAGATGGGGAGGTTGGCAAATTGGTATCCTCATGAGTTGTAGCAACATCTTCACTGACCTTCTTTACTTTGACCTTCTTAGTCTTGGAACCTTCTCCAGGACCACTTGGCATATCCCTCTTCTTGGAGGCTCTTGTTCTAGAAGAAAGGGGCTGATCTTTCTTGGGAGGTTTTGTAGAGGTTTTCTTACTCTTTTGTGCCTTGGCCCTTTCTACTAATGGTACTTGTTCTTCACTGTCATATTTCTGCTTTTGGGCTGGCTCTACCTCATCTGTGATATTTATTGGTTTATCCTCTTCTCCTCCAGACTCTCTATCTGACTCTAGTGCTGTATATGTGAGTTGCACTCCTTGTCCCTCCAAAGCAGCTATTTGACCTCTTACCCATGCCTTGCTTAGTCTGATAGGCTCTTTCATTATGATATCAAGAGAACCCTCTTCAGCATTGGCCCAATTAGGTAGAGGGATTGGTTGGTGGTATTAAACCTCCCAAGTTCCTCTAACCATGACATTCTCGTCATCTTCCAACTAGTCAGGTATTGCAATGATGTGGAACTTCCCTATGAAGGCTAGAGATAATATGGAATGAGCCTTCTGTTAGTTTCTGTGAAGGGGAAATCAGATTAATCAATAAAGAATATTAAACCCAATACATCTATGAAACGTGAAAGTAAAAGATTGATTTAAAATAAAACTAAGAACAATACTTACAACCTTTTACCTGTCTTCTTCCATAGTTCACCTATCAGCTCTTGATCTTGATAAATGCGAAGCCCTTAGAAACGTGTGCTCCCTTGCTTGTTGAAGATGACAAGAGTAGAATGGCTGAGATACTTGTGTGATTGAAGATGAGCTTCAACACACTAACAATGAATGGGATGAAATGCTTAAGAAAATGGGGGTGCCAAAGGTGCGCCTATGTTCTTTCAACATAAGTTTTCTCAAATGATGGATGATGAAATGAGGAAGAATAGTGTTGTATTTATAGAGATGTGTAGAAGAAGATCAATGGTTTAGAAGAAAAGGAAAGATCAACAGAGGAGGGTTGTTGAGGAACGTGCAACAAATGGAAGAAAGACATGTGTCATTCGAAAAGCAACTTTGTGAAGTTAACTCCTCTCTTGATGAGGATGAGATTTGATTTTCTTAAATTAAAATTTATTTTTCTAATTTAAGAGAAAGTTTGCTTTAAAGATGCTTTAAAACTACTTTTTCTTTTGTATGACAAGAGGAAAGTATTTTTAGAAGATAAGAATGATTTTTTGAAGATAAGAATGCATAATTAAACAAAAAGATTTTATTTAATTATTTTATAGATTATTGAGAGGAATAATTAAAATATAGAAATATATTTTATTTTGTGGATATTTTTGAAGAATAAAATAAAATATAAAAGTATATTTTATTTAGTGGATATTTTAGATTTTATTTAAATAAAATTTACATTTTATTTAAATTTGGAAGAATAAAAGGTTTTTAATTAAATAATTAAAATTATTTAATTATTTATCAGAATGAAGGTGATGTATATGAATTTAATTAATTAAATAAATGTGTTTATTTAATTAAATGAGAGGAAATGAATTGGATAAATAAATGAATTTATTTATTTATTGATAGAAGAATGTGAATGACGAAATAAATATTTAAAATATTTATTTAAGTAGAGTCATGCCAATTTAGGTGTATACATTTTGCCCCTCATTGATGCAATGTGTTTTATCACGTTGTTTCAAAGAAAAAGATTTTTTTACAGTGATACATGCCCCAGTTTGCCCCTGGTACAAGTTTAACGACAAGATGCCCCCTCGGGAGATTGGACGGGAAGAAGGCAGAGGGTGTGAGACGGACAATCTCACGAAGAAGAAGGTAAAAGATGGGTTAGGATGGAGAAAAACGGGATATGGTTCAGAAGAACAGACATGGGAAGTAGCCACAGTTGTCATACAGTTTGATATGGTTCACTTACTATATATAGGAGCTGGGTCCACAAGTTCTATTCATTTTTACACTTGTCCATAGTTGATTAGTCCTCTGGAGAGCTTAGGAGAGCATGGCAGCTAGACAAATGGATATTCCACGCGAGGAACACTAGTTTGAGTGGATCCGACGGTTCGATCGGCTAGCGGAGGCAGGACCCCCGGTATGTAGTTCGTCAAAACTCACAAAAAGTCATTTATTAGGCTTAGTAATGGCTAGGAAAAAATACTTAGACAAATGCGCCAAATCGTAGTTTGGCACATATGCACTCTGAAGTGGTGCGTATGTCATGTAGTGGTGCATTTGTGGTATACTTTGGCGCATCTATTAGTTTGGCGCATCTAAGCTCTGGATTGGTGCATTTGTCGGGTAATAGTGCATGTGACATAAGGATTGGCACATGTGCCAGAATGGCGCATACAAGCTCTTGATTGGTGCATTCATGGGGAAGTGGTGCATGTGATATGGATCGGCGCATCTGCTACCTAGATTGGCGCATTTGCACTAAAAAATAAATGACTTAATGAAATTAACCCAATTGGTACCTTGATCGATGCGTTAATTGATAAGCGATCTCCGAGATTGTCGAGAATCTAGTCAAGAGATGATATGTTGTTTTGATTAATTTGATATGTCTAGTCATTGATAGGATAGTCTGATTGTTGTGAGTAGGCTTGCTTGGATATGGATTTTGTTGACAGTATGCTTTGCTTGGTTTTGCAGGAGGATATTCAGAATGTCCTTACATCACGAGAGCAGTTCCCGTTGCCGTTATTGCAGTGGTATATGTTGATCGAGATATAGCGTGAGGCTCTAGGTGCTATGGGTCTGCACTATGTTTGCTTTATGCCCGAGGTTTGCGTGAACCGGGCTATGTTGATGGAAGCGGTGGAGCGATTCCACAACAAGGATGGTACATTCCATCTACCGACGGGGGAGATGGCGGTTACCCTCGAGGATGTGTACCAGATTCTGCACCTCCCGATTTAGGGAGAGCTGGTTAAGTATGAGTCACAGCAGGATGATGGCTTGGAGGAGTGTAGATGTGTATTTGATGACCCAGAGTTGGTGGGGGAGGATATTTCATGGCAGGACATGTATCACTGCTATGACTACTTCTCGGGCATAGTGGCTGGAATGATCGGTGGTGTGATATGCTGCAATAGGAGGTCGCACGGCTTCCCGATCGGCTGGGGGAGGGTGCTGGATAGCATGATCACAGACGAGACCCGGTATGCGTGGGGTGTGTGTGTGCTTGCACACTTATATAGAGACATGCACTAGGTGGTTTATCATAGAGGAGCCAGTTTGTCTATGGGTGTGTTGCTATTGCAGTTTTGGTTGTGGGAGCACATTGCTATCACACGGCTGATATGCATATTTCACAGGTAGAGAGGGGAGCCTTATAGTTACGGCTATGCAGGTGTGATTTCCCAACATAGGCTGGGGAAGTTGGAGTACTGGAGACATGCTTTTGATGGCGTGGATGCAGTGATCTGGCACCCTTACATAGACTATGAGGTGTGGGATGATGAGGCAGACGAGCTTCCATATTGTTTCCAGATGCAATGGCTCATTGGTAGGACTAGGCACATTCTAGAGAGGCAAATTGTTAGCAAAGTGCAGAGACAGTTTGGCTGAGTACAGGATAGACCACAGGGGGAGGCACGCTTTGCCAGGACTCATGCAAAGAGGTATAGGTGGGGTCCTGTGGCATCATATGAGGAGGCCTTGACAGACTTTCGGTAGATTCCCTATGCAGCTTGGCCTATGAGGAGGGACATAGTGGATGCTGGCATGACGCCAGACTACGAGGAGAGGTTCGCAGCACACCCATTCCTAAGATACTTAGGGCCAGGAGAGTTAGCTCCTCATATAGACAAGGATGATTCAGACGATGAGGGTGCAGCTGGCAGGGGGAGGGGAGGACGGAGGAGGAGGAGGAGAGATCAGGGAGATGATTGGAGACCGAGACAAAGGCAGAGGGTCAGAGAGGGACTTGTGGGCCAGCAGGCAGTTGTGCAGCCGCAGGCTGTGGGACAGGTACAGGTCCAGGTGCCAGTTCAGCCAGTGGTAGCACAGAGACAGATGTCACCGCCACAGCAGGTGGCCCAGCCAATGTAGGGACAGGTGCAAGCACAATAGGTGGTACAGGCAGAGCAGGCTCCGTAGCCTTATGTGTAGCAGCAGGTTATGGTTGCACTATAGAGCCAGGTTAGGCAGCTGAGGGCTCATCTGAGAGTAGCAGAGTCATGGAGAGAGTCAGATGTGACTCGGTTATTAGAGTTGACTAGAGAGAGAGATGCAACCTTAGCCAGCATGCAGTCTATGAGGGTAGAGAGGGATGCAGCTGTGGTGGCCATGGGCACATATGGGACATCCAATTTTTTGGTTTCACAGGTGCAGCAGGCACAGGCCCAGGTGGTCCAGGTGCAGAGTGAGCTTACTAGAGCCCAGGCACATGCTTAGTACTATAGAGGGTTATATCATGGGGCAGTGGTAGCGGATCAGTGTGCCCCTAGCTTTAGGAGCTAGTTAGAGGCATTCCAGTGGGCAGGTGGGTCTCGGTCTGTAGGCTCAGTGAGGGGCCCACAACAGACAGGGGGAGACAGAGGAGAGGCTAGTGCAGGGAGCAGTGTTCCCCGGCAGCAGGGTTAGGCATACCCGGATAGTTGTACCATTTTTGATGGATGGCTAAGATAGCTGATATATGTACTTAGTTTGCCCCGGGACATGTATCACCATTTGTTATATTTTCTATACACTTATGATATGACTATGAGAGATTGGACAGAGATTTTGATATGTTATACATTTGGACATGTTTTTGATGATTATATGATGATTTCGTTGTTCGTGGTCTACATGCATGTGTTCTTATGTTTATATGCTATGGATGCAATCCATTTTGTGATGTACTTGTATATGTGATGCATGCTAGATGGATGTGGGATGATTTGATATGCAAATGTAAATGTGACCTGTTTATGGATATGGAAATGTCTATGTTTTTTATTTTGTTGCTATTGATATACTGATGCAAATGTATGTGGGTAACCTAATGTATGTATGCAAAATGATTTAATCATGTTGATGACTAGCTCATGCGATATGATGTGTTTCTTATGCGATGTTTTTGATATGTCCAAAAGTACTCAATCAACACAGAGGTGATATAGATATGTAGAAGAAAAGAGATGAAGATTTGAGAATTTTGCACTTGATATGCTGCAGAATTTTATTTATTGCATGAATGATATGGATTTGCTGGATATGAGAAGGATATGGATATGGCTTGTCATCTTTTGCAAGGTTTTTGCTTTCATCATTGGGCACTTTTTGGTATTTTTCCCTTTTGAAATGTTGTAAGGAAATACAAGCATCTAGGTATAATTAGACCGAGATGACTTGAGCATTCTTTACATGGATTTTGATATAGCAAGTTGATACAAGCATCTAGTCAAACTTGAATCTAGATGACCTGAGTACTTCTTGCATTTCAATAGACAAGGATTGCCCCTTTTCATGTTTTAGACCTCAGAGTCCTCAATGATCTTTTGTTGATCATGTCGTTAGACAAAAGTTGTCACATTACTACAGTTTAATCCACAAGCAGTAGACAAAGAAAACAATTATGTCCCCATCATAGCATCTCTAGATTTAGGCATCCTTGAGTAGCATAGGGAAACATAATGACAAAAATTCAAGACCCTGTAAGTTAACTTGTTGACAAAACTTCTTTGCATTAGATGTGTCTTTTGCCATAATTGATACAGAATCAGTTTGAGGGTTTTGACATGGTGCTTTGCTTTGTTTAGGATAGGTTGATGTTTTGCTTCAAGATCTTTGGTTTGGGTAGCTTGTTTTTGTTGTGCTTGCTTGTCTAGTGAAAGGTATCGCAATCCTTATTGGTATCCTCTTAGAAAAGTGGCATTCAAGAATCCAAATCCACAACTAGGTTGAGGAGTTGCCCCTAGTTTAGATAAAGATTGACTTATTATGGGCGGGACGACAAATAAATATGGAGGGATGGGCCCTAAAGGACTGACCTAGTGCCTCGGGGGCTCATTGCTAAATGGCCTTGCCTACGTGATGACGCAGAGGCAACATAGTTCGGGGTAAACCTTAGTAGACCTAAGACCTAGGCGATGGCAAAGTCGTGCAGAAATAGCACGGACTCATATTGACAGAAGGACTAGACACAGGATAGATGGGAAAGTGGAGTGGAGTGAAGTGAAGCCTCGGGGGCACATTAAGAATGGCCTTGCCTACGTGATAACTCAGAGGCGACATAGTTCGACAATGGGTCAAAGGACTGGTTCAAGACGGACGATACGATAGACACAAGAGACCTGAAGTCAGAACAGATGGAGGAAGTGGTTTGTCACAGATAGCGCCTGTTTACCAGGTTTTCACCACTTGCTTTTATTTGCACGAGAAGCTAAAAGTACACATGATGCCTGTTTGCCAGGTGTTCACCAAAGTACCTATCCTAGGTGCCTGTTTGCCAAGTTTTCACCATAGGATGATTTTTTTATTATTTTCTCATTTTTTGATTTTTTTTGTTCTTATTTTTTAGTACTTTTTGAATTTTTTTTTTGAATTTTTTCAAGGTTCCCCTACATTGGGGTTTTCAGGTATAGAACTTGCGAAGGTGCATGCTATTGATAGGATCATCAAACAGTTCACCTTCAGATGTAGCCAATTGATATGGCCCCGATCCATAAGTTGTGATGACGATATAGGGACCCAGCCAGTTAGGTTCAAACTTTCCTTTCTTTTCTCTGTCTTGCTGATTTCTGGGATTTTCTCTTAGGACTAAGTCACCAACTTAGAATATCTGGGGTTTTACTTTGTGATTGTAGCTTCTAGACATGCGTTGCTGATATGCTTTCAGGTGGTTAAAGGCCTGTTGCCTTCACTCTTCGAGCAGCTCTAATTCTTGGAGTCTGGTTACTCTGTACTCTTCATCTGATATGAGGCCTTTTAATGAGACTTGCAAGGATGAGATCTCGACTTCAATGGGCAAGATAGCTTCAGATCCATAGACTAGGGAGTATGGTGTTGCACCTGTGGGTGTGCGGATGCTTGTGTGGTAGGCCCATAGTGTGGGATTCAGTTGGACATGCCAATCACAGTTGGCATCATTGACAGTTTTCTTTAATATTTTTAGAATGGTTTTATTTGATGCCTCAGCCTGGCCGTTGCCTTGTGGGTGATAGGGGGTTGAAAAGCGGTGCTGGATATGGAATTTGTCGCATAGTTCCCTGACATCTTAGTTTTTGAAGGGTCGTCCATTATCCGTGATAATGGACGAAGGGACACCATAACGACAAATGATATAGTTCAGGATAAAAGAGGCAATATGCTTGCCTGTGATGTTGGCTAAGGGCACCGCTTCAATCCACTTCATGAAGTACTCTGTGGCAGTGATTATGAATTTATGGCCGCTTGAGGAAGGAGGGTGAATCTTGCCCACTAAGTCGAGTCCCCACTGACAGAAAGACCAAGGAGTCGTTAATGGTTGTAGTTCCTATGCTGGTGCATGTAACAGGTTCCCATGGATTTGGCACTTCTTGCACTTCTTCACAAAATGATAGGAATCTTGTTCCATAGTTGGCCAGTAGTACCCCATACGTATGAGTTTCTTGGCTAGGGTAGGGCCACTAGAGTGGGTCCCGCATATATTGTCGTGTATTTCGCTCAGGGTGGTTTGATATTCCTCACTATCAAGACACCTAAGGAGAGTACCATTGAGACCTCTGCAATATAAGGTATTGGCGACAATGGCATACCGGGATGCCTGACGGATGAAGGTTCATTTTTGGTTACTAGAGAGATCGAGTGGGAGGGTATTCTCTTTAAGATAGGCAAATATCTTTCCATAGAGGGGGGAATCAGCTCCAACAATGTGGCAAATGATATGGGACTCAGGGGTGTCGTATGCAGGACAGGACACTGGCTCTACCAAGAACTCATAGCGAGATTGATTATTTGGAATGTCGAGGAGAGATGCAATTGTTGCCATAGCGTCTGCAGATTTGTTTTCAATCCTTGGTATCTTCTCAAAAGAGATCGTGATGAAGTATTCTTTGAAGTCATCTACCATTCTCTTGTAAGGGATTAATTTCTCATCTTTTGTTTGATAGTCGTCATTTACTTGATTGATGACTAGTTGTGAATCACCATACACTTGAAGCTCTTTGATATTCCATTCAACTGCTAGCTTGATACCGATGACTAGGGCTTCGTACTCTGCCACGTTGTTAGTGCAGGGAAACATTAATCTGTATGATTTAGGGATTGTATCGCTATTAGGTGTGATCAATAAGATACCTGCCCCCGATCCATGTTGGGTGTATGAGCCATCAAAGTACATTTTCCAGGTTGCTGTATTTATGTGGAAGATAAATTCATCTGGAAACCCAAAGCTTAGAGGGCTATCATCCGTTAGAGGTGTATCTGCCAGTTGATCTGCTAGTACTTGTCCTTTTATGGATTTCCTGTCTACATATTCAATGTCAAACTCACTGAGCAGCATGACCCATTTAGACAATCTACCTATTAGGGCCGCCTTATTTAGTAAGTATTTGAGTGGATTGATCTTTGCTATCAGTTTGACAGAGTGTGACAGCATGTAATGTCTCCATTTTTGTGAGGCAAAGACAACAACTAGCATTGCTCTTTCGATAGGTGTGTATTGTAGTTCATACCCAACAAGTGTTCGACTGATATAGTAGATAGTCTGTTCTTTCCCATCATAGTTTTGTTGTGCAAGGAGAGCTCCTAGAGTAGTTGGTGTAGCTGAGATATACAGTAGCAGAGGCTGGCCCTGAAATAGTGGCATCAATACCGGTGGTTTCATGAGATATTCCTTTAATTGCTGAAATGCCTATTCACATGACTCATTCCATTTGAAAGGGACATTCTTGTGTAGAAGGTGAGAAAATCGGTGGCACTTGTCTGTTAGTTGGGAGATGAACCTTCTGATAGATTGCAATTTTCCTTGTAGGGATCTTAGTTGAGTCAAATTTTTAGGAGGTTGGTGCAGGAGCACCCCTACAAAATAGAACATAAGTCTATTTATAGTATGTTTGACTTCTTGATGTAATGAGGTCCATTGGACCAATTCTTATGTGTTAGATCGATCTAGGAGGATGTGCTGGTAGTTAGAAGTTTGTTATGCCAGTTGTCTTAGCTGTCTTCTCCCAGCCACTGGGAATCGAGTTGGTAGTACTCGTAAAACACAGCTATTTATACCCTAGTTCTTTTTGTTTTAGATATAGAGGAATTGATAGGAGATAGCGAATAGTTGATAACTGTTAGTTTCTGTGAAGAAGTAGTGACATTGTAACATAGTGGGACTGTGAGATCTGTATGCAATTCTAATTTGAAAGTAAGAGATCCCATTGGTTTCATTTGTCTGGTTTACAAGCTATCTGTGTATTGATTCTTTTTTGGTTGTAGGCAAATGGATTCATCCAACCATTCCACCAGTTGATTCTCTGAATCGGTGGAATGGGCATGTATCATAGTTTGGTTTACATTTTTGTTTCTCTATTTATGCATTTCATGTTTGTGGGATCGATTGTTAGCATGCTGTGAGTTATCCTAGCATCCTCATGTGCTAGGGTTTAGAAGGATAAATTCTAAGCTTGATATGCTCAAGAAATGATCCAGCCCGATCGACATGCTTTCTATGTGAAACTGTGAAGTCCTGAGAGTTTTGTCAAAAATATACATTTGACAGATATACAGCATTCGCATGCGACATTACAGACTATGTATATCACATTTGCATCTATGCGCATATCGCTATCCGGATCGAGTCTTGAAACTTATGGAGAATGCCTGTTTTGAAGGCATCAAGATAAAATAGTTTGGATATATATTTCCTATATATATCATCTTTAGGATCATCATTTCGTGTGTATCCATCATCCGCATATCATTGTTGTATGCTAGAGCATACACGCAAGCGAAGGTACAATCAAATGGGTCAACGGTGAGTCAAAGTCACATTTGCCAAAGAAAGGAGGAGGATCATCTTTTGTTTGAACATCGGGTAGCCAAGGATCACATAGATCTCAGGATCATATCAGGATATTACAGTATAACCCGACAATTCATATCATGCTGCGAAGTATATAAATGAGTCTTATATCCGGGTGACGTAGACATCAGAGGAAGTAACAGTGCATGTGACGTCATCATCATCAGGATATTCCAAATATCACCCGATAAAGGTTTATCATGCCGACGAAAAGTGTTTTGGCATAGGCGTAGGATATCGGGGTGATCAGTGTGAAGTGTTCACCAACGGTTCATGTTTTGGCGATAGGAGATTAACACTAAGTGGATCGCGAGAGGAATTTTTGGTGGAATATTCGTCGTGTGCATAAAGTTGAGTATCATCATTAGGATGTGTCAATATGACCCGATAAGTTATATCTTGATGCTGGTTGTGTAAGTGGGTCAAATATCAGGGTGACGTAAGCATCGGAAGAGAGGTGCATGAGGTTGTCGTCATCAGGATATATGGGAGGAACCCGATATTTTATATCCTGCTGATAATAGGTGCAGATGATGCTGAACATCATGATGTTGCAGATAGTTGTAGATAGAGTTTGGTGGTAAGGTGAATAGTGATCATCAGGAGGATAATTGTGTTCACCGAATATGACGATATTGCTGGTAGGTGAAAGGGGGATAATTCATTGGTAAGAGGGTGGCGATCGGTATGAGGATTTTGAAGGTGGCTGATAATGGATGTGTTGCCAATAGGAAATAGTATTAGCTATTTGGTGGGTTCAATGGGTTTTTCACCCTGTTTGTAAACTTTTGTTGTGTGGCTCTGAATCATAGTCGTATCAGAGCGAAGGAAAGATCTTCTGGTAAAGATTTGACGACAATAAGATGTCGGATGAAGAAGGAACATCAGAGTTTTCGGCAAGGATGACCAACGCTGAGTTGGCTGTGCTGGTGAAGAAACAAATTGTAGAGAGTAAAGCGGTGAAGGCTCAGAATTAGGCATTGAAGGATGAATTGGAGAAGTTGAGGGACAGAGTAGGTTCTGGTAAAGAAGAAGATAGGGAAGAAGAAGAGATCCCTAGATGGAACGATAATGTCATTCCTGCAGACTAAAGACCCTTGATTAATGCCCTCAAATCCATGGAGAGGAGAACCATGGATGTGAAACTGGATTTGCCAGTGTTTATAGGAAAGATGGATCATGATTCGGTGATGGAGTGGATAGACTCCCTAAACAATTTCTTCAAGACAGAGGAGATACCAGAACAACAGAGAGTGAAGATAGCCCAATCAAAGATGAAAGAAGCCACATTGACATGGTGGAATTTTGTCCAAGATGACAGAGTACAAGAAGGAAAGCGTAGAGTTGCTAAATGGAAGAAGATGATGGCTTTAGTGAAGGAAGCCTATGTTCCATTGGATTACAGTATCCAATTACACAAGAGGAAGCAAAACTTGAAGCAGAAGGAGCTAGATGTCAGCTCATATACAGAGGAATTCATGAAACTTTGTGTCAAAACAAAGGTAAAAGAGAGTGAGAAAGAAAAGGTAGCCAAATACCTTAATGGATTGAGGTTCAAGATTCAGAAAGATTTGAATCTGCATAACCCAGATACAGTTCAGAAATATTTTCAGTTGGCATTAAAAGTGGAAGAGAAGTTAAAGAGAAGACAAGAATAGAACAATAGAGGAAGAGGTAAATAGCAAAGAGGTGGAAGAAGTCCTTTCAGAGGTAGAGGACATGGACATGGATATCAGGGAGAATCCAGTCATGACAACAGCAAGGGAAATAACAACCAAAACCAGAGAGAAAGTTACAAGCAGCAAGGAAATTTCAGAGGCAGAAGACCTTTCAGAGGAAGATCCCAGGGTAGAGGATCTATCAGATGTTATAACTATAACAAAGAAGGCCATATAGCTAGCAGATGTCCAGAAAAAGGCAACAAGTTCAACAGGAGAAAGGAGAATGAATATGATCCAAGAACCTGATAGTCAAAGTGCAACAGGCTCTAATGCTTTTCAAATTGTGAATGCTCCTGACAATTATGGATATCTAGAGAGTGGAGAATCTCTGATGAAGAGAAGAACAATGACTACCATGAAGGTACCTGACAAAGAACCCCCACAAAGAAAGTCTCTTTTCAGAACCATTTGCAAAGCAGGAGGTAAGGCATGTAAAGTTTTAATTGATTCTGGTTCTACTGAAAATTTTGTAACTGATGAAATGGTAACAAAGCTTAAGCTTAGGAGATTGCCTCACCCATCCCCATATAAGGTCTTATGGCTTACCCAAGGTCAGTAGACGGTTGTAGAAGAACAGGCTTGGGTAGAATTTCAGATTGGAGCATATAAAGACAGGTTGTTGTTTGACATTACCAAGATGGATGCTTGCAATCTTTTATTTGGTAGACCATGGCAGTAGGATTTGAAGGCACACCATGATGGTGTTAGAAACACCTATACCATCACCAAGGATGGTAAGGTGACAGAGTTACTACCATTGACAGAGAAGGAGAAATCAAAAGGAAAAGAGGTGAAGGTAATGTTGATGGAAGACAAACAATTCATAAAAGAAGTAGCAGCAGAAGATCCAGTTGCATATGCACTCATTCCATGTCTAGCAGTGAATAACGAACAATAGCAAGAAGTCAAGAAAGAGAAAAAGTAGAGATTCATAGACCCAACTGTCCAAGAGTTATTGGATAAGTATAAAGGCATCATTTCTGATGGAATGCCAAGATCCCTACCACCTGTAAGAGATATCAGCCATTGCATAGATCTAATCCCAGGATCTACACTTCCAAACAAAGCAGCATATAAACTTACTCTAGAACAGAATGCAGAAGTAGCAAGACAAATTGAGGAATTGTTAGACATAGGTTTGATTGGTAAAAGTTTAAACCCATCTGCAGTACTAGCTATACTAGCACCTAAGAAAGAAGGCACTTGGAGGCTTTGCACAGATTCCAAAGCTATTAATAAGATCACAATCAGGTATAGGTTTCCAATACCTAGGATAGAGGATTTACTTGACTATTTGGGAGGTGCTAAGTATTTTACAAAAATAGATTTGAAGAGTGGTTATCATTAGATCAGAATTAGGCCAGGAGATGAATGGAAAACAGCATTCAAAACCAATGATGGGTGGTATGAGTGGAAAGTTATGCCTTTTGGTTTTTCTAATGCACCTAGTACTTTTATGAGACTAATGAATGAGGTTTTGAGCGAATTCATGGGAAAGTTTGTCATAGTCTATCTAGATGACATTTTGATTTTCAGCAACACAAAGGAAGAACATCTCAGACATATAGATTTGGTTCTCAAGAGGTTACATGAAGAGCAGCTGATGATAAATTTGGACAAGTGTTTGTTCATGCAGGAGGAGATCACCTATTTGGGTTTTGTTATTTCCCAAGGCAAGCTGCAAATGGATAAGGAGAAGGTAAGTGCCATATTATCTTGGCCAACTCCAAGGATTATGAATGATGTCAGAAGTTTTCATGGGTTAGCAACCTTCTACAGAAAGTTTATAAGAGGGTTTAGTCATATTTGTGCACCCATGCTTGATACCATAAAAGGAGGACTGAAGTGCAGATTTGCTTGGACCAAGGAAGTAGATGATTCTTTTGAAACATTGAAGAAGAAGGTGGCACAACAGCCAGTCCTTGCACTTCCAGATTTTAACAAAATCTTTTAGGTAGAATGTGATGCCAGTCACATGGCCATTGGAGCAATACTCAGCCAAGAAGGAAGGCCAATTGCATTTTTTAGTGAGAAGCTCAATGATGCTAAAAAGAGGTATTCCTCATATGATTTGGAAATGTATGCTTTAGTCCAGTCACTCAAGAAATGGAGGCATTACTTGATGCCAAAGGAATTCATAGTATTCACAAATAATCAGGCTTTAAGTTTTATCAACAGCCAGGAAAAGCTGAACCACACACACATAAAATGGGTAGAAACTTTACAAGCTTTTACTTTTACATTGAAGCATAAGAAAGGAGTCAAAAATAAGGTAGCAGATGCCTTGAGCAGGAGAGCTCTAACAGTCAACCAGATTTAGTTAGCAAGTGTTGGAATTGATTCATTGAAGACCATGTACGCTGATGATGAAGATTTTGGAGAGATATATCAGGTATGTATTTCTTTTGGAGATAAATATCATGCTGAGTTCTCTGAATTTTTGATCCAGGATGGATTGCTGTTCAAAGGTGGACAGTTGTGTATTCCAAGGTGTTCTATGAGGTTGAAAATCATTAAAGAGAAACATTGTGGAGCTATGGTAGGTCATTTTGGTTTGGATAAGACTCTTGATCTTGTTAGAAGACATTACTATTGGCCTAAGTTACAATCAGATGTCAGAAAGTTTGTAGAGACATGTGTGATATGTTAGAAAGCAAAAGGAAGATCAACTAATGTAGGTTTATATCAGCCATTACCCATTCCTTCCAGACCATGGGAAAGCATAAGTATGGATTTTGTCTTGGGTTTGCCAAGGACAAGGAAAGGGTTTGACAGTGTTTTTGTTGTAGTGGACAGATTCAGCAAAATGGCACATTTCTTGCCATGCAAAACCACTGCTGATGCTTCATATATTGCAGATTTGTTTTTCAAGGAAATAGTCAGAATCCATGGGTTGCCATTGAGCATAGTGTCAGATAGGGATGTGAAGTTTATTAGTCATTTCTGGAGAACTTTGTGGTAGAAACTTGGAACAAATTTGTCTTTCTCATCGGCATATCATCCTCAAACAGATGGACAGACTGAAGTAGTCAATCCTTCCTTAGGGAGTTTGCTCAGATGTTTAACAAAATAGCATGGAGAAAAGTGGGATACTATCCTATCTCAGGCAGAATTTTCCTATAATGATACTGTTAATAGGAGTACAGGGAAATCACCTTTTCAAATAGTGTATGGTATGCATCCAAGAGGAATTTTGGAATTAAGAGATCTACCTGCAGCAGACCCTATTAGTGCAGATGGTGAAGCTTTTGCAGAAGCCATAAAAGAGGTTCATGATCAAGTAAAGACCCAGCTATAGCAAACTACCTTGAAGTATAAAGAATATGCTGATAAAAAGAAGGATGTACAATTTGATGTTGGAGATTTAGTATGGGTTCATTTGAAGAAGGACAGACTTCCTAAGGGCAAATATACTAAACTCATGCCGAGGAAGATTGGACCATGTCAGATTTTGAGAAAGCATGGACAGAATGCTTATGAGATACAACTCCCTCCAGATCTTGGTTTATCACCTATCTTCAATGTATGTGATTTAACTCCATGTAGGTTGAATCCAGATGAAGAACATAAACTCCTCCAGGATACAGCAGCTGATGACATTCCCAAACATGATCCACCACAGTTGCAAAAGGTTTTGGACACAAGAGTGATCAAGAATACATGGAACAAAAACTATTTGGAGTATTTGGTGTCTTGGCAGGGAAAACCTGATTCAGAAGCAGTGTGGATGACTGAAGAGCAGATCTAGAAACATGGTACATATCTATATACTCTCATCTCAAGTGGACTTGAGATTTCTTCTTCTAGGGAGTATGGTGCAAGAGCACCCCTGCAAAATAGAACATAAGTCTATTTATAGTATGTTTGACTTCTTGATGTAATGAGGTCCATTGGACCAATTCTTATGTTTTAGATCGATCTAGGAGGATGTGCTGGTAGTTAGAAGTTTGTTATGCCAGTTGTCTTAGCTGTTTTCTCCCAGCCACTGGGAATCGAGTTGGTAGTACTCGTAAAACACAGCTATTTATACCCTAGTTCTTTTTGTTTTAGATATAGAGGAATTGATAGGAGACAGCGAATAGTTGATAACTGTTAGTTTCTATGAAGAAGTAGCGACATTGTAACACAATGGGACTGTGAGATCTGTATGCAATTCTAATTTGAAAGTAAGAGATCCCATTGGTTTCATTTGTCTGGTTTACAAGCTATCTGTGTATTGATTCTTTTTTGGTTACAGGCAAATGGATTCATCCAACCATTCCACCGGTTGATTCTCTGAATCAGTGGAATGGGCATGTATCATAGTTTGGTTTACATTTTTGTTTCTCTATTTATGCATTTCATGTTCGTGGGATCGATTGTTAGCATGCTGTGAGTTATCCTAGCATCCTCATGTGCTAGGGTTTAGAAGGATAAATTCTAAGCTTGAATTGCTCAGGAAATGATCTGGCCCGATCGACATGCTTTCTATGTGAAACTATGAAGTTCTGAGAGTTTTGTCAAAAATATACATTTGACGGATATACAGCATTCGCATGTGACATTACAGACTGTGTATATCGCATTTGCATCTATGCGCATATTGCTATCCGGATCGGGTCTTGAAACTTATGGAGAATCCTGTTTTGAAGGCATCAGGATAAAATAGTTTGGATATATATTTCTTGTGTATATCATCTTCAGGATCATCATTTCATGTGTATCCATCATCCGCATATCGTTGTTGTATGCTGGAGCATACACGCAGGTGAAGGTACAATCAAACGGGTCAATGGTGAGTCAAAGTCACATTTGCCAAAGAAAGGAGGAGGATCATCTTTTGTTTGAACATCAGGTAGCCGAGGATCACATAGATCTCAGGATCATTATCAGGATATTACAGCATAACCCGACAATTCATATCATGCTGCGAAGTATATAAATGAGTCTTATATCCGGGTGATGTAGACATCGGAGCAAGTAACAGTGCATGTGATGTCATCGTCATCAGGACATTCCAAATATCACCTGATAAAGGTTTATCCTGCCGATGACAAGTGTTTTGGCATAGGCATAGGATATCGGGGTGATCAGTGCGAAGTGTTCACCGACGGTTCATGTTTTGGCAATAGGAGATTAACACTAAGTGGATTGCGGGAGGAATATTTGGTGGAATATTCGTCGTGTGCATAAAGTTGAGTATCGTCATCAGGATGTGTCAATATGACCCGATAAGTTATATCCTGATGCTGGTTGTGTAAGTGGGTCAAATATCGGGGTGACGTAAGCATCGGAAGAGAGGTGCATAAGGTTGTCGTCATCAGGATATATGGGAGGAACCCGATATTTTATATCCTGCTGATAAAAGGTGCTGATGATGCTGAACATCATGATGTTGCAGATAGAGTTTGGTGGTAAGGTGAATAGTGATCATCAGGAGGATAATTGTGTTCACCGAATATGATGATATTGCTGGTAGGTGAAAGGGGGATAATTCATCGGTAAGAGGGTAGCGATCGGTATGAGGATTTTGAAGGTGGTTGATAATGGATGTGTTGCCGATAGGAAATAGTATTAGCTATTTGGTGGGTTCAATGGGTTTTTCACCCTGTTTGTAAACTTTTGCTGTGTGGCTCTGCATCAGAGGTGGCATCTCCATGATGGCCTTCACCTTAGCCGGGTCGACTTCGAAACCATTTGCAAACACGATGTATCCTAGTAGTTTGCCTGATGTAACCCCGAACACAAACTTCTTTGGATTTAGACACACATTAAACTATTCCAACCTGTTGAAGATCTTGTCTAATACTGCTAAATGTCCTTCTCTAGTAAGTGATTTTGCCAGGATGTCGTCAACATAGTCTTCCATTATAGTGTGCATCATGTCGTGGAAGATTGTCGTCATGGCTCTCTGATATGTCGCCCCAGCATTTTTCAGACCAAATGGCATGACACACCAACAATAGGTGCCCCAAGGACATGTAAATGCCATTTTGTGTTGGTCTTCGGGTGCAATCTTTATTTGGTTATATCCAAAAAAACCATCCATGAGTGACAACATAGTGTGCCCTGCCATAAGATCTACAATCATGTCTATGTTGGGCAGGGGGAAGTCATCCTTGGGACAAGCTTTGTTCAGGTCCCTGAAATCATTGCATATTCTGACCCTGCCATCTGGTTTAGCCACCGGTACTATATTCAAAACCCATTCAGGATAGTCTATAGGCCTGATAAATCCAACGTCTAACAACTTCTTGAGTTCCTCTTTTACCATGAGAGCTACATGTGGATGCATCTTCCTAAGTTTTTGTTTGACCGGTTTAGCTCTTGGAGTTAGAGATAAATGATGCATGATAAGATTCAGATCTAGCCCTGGCATGTCAGCGTATGTCCATGCGAAGTTGATTTGTTTTCTCTTGAAGAAATTGTAGCACATTTCACAGTTGAGTATATTGTCTTCTCATTGATGTCAAAATATTAGGATATCAGGATGTTGCATTTCACAGTTTTCACAAGATGCAGTTGACAGGTACATATCATGTTTGGTTATGTAATCAGTTTTGTGAAGTTGCCTTTTTAATGAATTCAAATTGGTTACAGAGAATTCATCTAGTTGGATCAGATGTGTTGATCACATGATATTTCAGAAGGATTATTCATAGGACAGTTTAAGTCATGCTTTCAGTGAAAGTGGCTAAGGTTGGCATTATGAGTGGTCTTCATGCAATTATGACACATTTTTGATTGTGACTTGTTGTAATCACAGTGGTTTGGTATCATCTCAGTATTCACAGTGGTTTGGAGGTTTGGTATCATCTCAGTTTTCAAGTTGTAAAACTCTTACAAGTTTATAATGACAAGTGACACATATAGTAGTGTATAATGCTCTTTATTGTTTCACAAGACCTAAATAAAATTTCCTTAAAAACCTATTATAGCCGTCACTGCACTTTTCTTATAATCGACTGTTGACTGGCTGGAGCGGTGATTGTCACTTAAGTGACAACTTAAGGGGTGAAGACTCGTTAGTCTTACCGGCCCCGTTGCCTAGGGTGCCCGGTAACCAGTTAATGTGTTGTGTGCTCCGCGGGAAACGGCAAATCAACGATCGTCATTGAATCTTCATATGGCGGGCCGCGCAAATCAGAGGGATAAGGTTTAAACTGTGAATTGCCTCCAACGGTTAGCAACTGTGGTTAAATTTTTCAACCACTATGTTATCAAAAGGAAATAAAACTTGCTATTTTCATGGCCTTTCACCGAAGATGAAGAGGCACTTAAATTGGAGTTTTTTGTTGAGAGAAAGAATGTCATTTAGAATGTTTCTAAATGTGAAGAATATGAAAAGGCTGATTTCTTCGTAGATGTTTTATTTTTTTTGTTGTTTGTTTTTTGAAGAGAAGATGTTATGATTGAGATAACATATGAAGTTGGAAGTTGAATCGGTTTTTTTTTGTAGATATGATGGAATTTCTTCTTGATGGTGTAAGATTTTTTTTTAATGGCAGATATATAGAGTTGCAGAGATGAGATGAAGATGGAGATTGCAAGAAGTTTTTGGAGAATGGAATTTTTGTTTTGAAATGTAATTTTTGCAAGAATGAAGAATTATTTTTCAGGGAATTATGTTGAGATTTTGAATGAATGTTGATTCAATAAATGAATGGAGTCCTTCAATGATCATGATGGATTAATGTTTGTTCAGAGAAAGTGAAGGTGATGAAAGACAATAATTTCTCAGAGAGGGTAAATTGTTTAGTTTTGCACAGAGAGAAAGCTCAAGAAATGGTGAATTAGTTTGAGATTGTTTTGCAGAGGTATGAAGTATTTTGAAGTTCAAAATTGAATGACTGTAGGTGTTGAAGACAGTTAAAGGTTGATTGCAAAGAATTTATTTTGTCTATCTTAAAAGGGAGAAATAAGGTTTTGTTTTTTATTGAAACAGGGAAATCCCCTGAGTTATAATTTTTATTGAATGTTGATGTTGTAATGTCAGTGAGACATGCAGAGAAGTACAATATGCTAGTGAGGCAGAATTGTAATGTCAGTGAGACAATTGTAATCAGAAATTTGTGTTAAGCCAGTGAGGCAGTTGAGTGGTTTTTATACCCCAGGAGGGTTTTCCACTCGGGAAATTTCTTGTGTCAAGTTTTGTTTGGATACTCTGCATATTTTCTTTGTTCTATCTGAAGAATTCTACAGTTGTGAATTTAAATTAAGAAAAGGAGTAAAAAGTGTTAAAATTGTTAACAACACTGATTCACCCCCCCTCTCAGTGTTGAGTGTATTCCTACAATTGGTATCAGAGCTTGGTACCCTGTCAAAGCTTAATCAGCTTGGGTAGATCATATTTCTGGAATACTTATCATGGCAAGTCAAGAAGGTTACTCTAATTATAAAGCACCTGTGTTTGATGGTTCTAACTATGCTTTTTGGAAATTCAGGATGGAGTCATATTTGTCATCTCTGGGGTATGATGTGTATGCTGCCATTGTTACTGCATATACTGCTACAAATCCTCCTAGCACAGCTGATGAGAAAAGGGCATATGAAAAATAATGCTAAGGCTAAAAATGCATTATGTTGTGGTCTTACCAATGACATACTTGTCAAAATCATGGAGTGTAAAACAGCCAAGGAAATATGGGACAAACTGTCTAATATTTATCAAGGAGATGATAAAATCAAAGTAGCAAAACTGCAATCCTACAGAGCCAAATTTGAAAGTCTCAGAGTGAGTGATGATGAGAAAGTGGCAGAATATCTTCTAAGGGTTCAAGAAATTGTAAATGCTATCAGAGGACTTGGTGATACACTGGAAGAGAAGACAGTTGTTACAAAAGTCTTAAGGACTTTAAATCCAAAATATGAATCCAAAGTGTCTGCAGTAGAAGAAAGAGACTTAAGAAAAGTTACCTTTGATGAACTTCATGGCACTTTCACAGCTTATGAGATGAGAATTAGCAATGACATACCTTCAAGCAAAGAAGCTGTTTTCAAATCAGTCAGAAAAGAAAAGGAGATTTCTGATTCAGAAGATTTGGATGATGATCAAGAAATATCTCTTGCAAGCAAGTTGAAGAAGGGATCTGTTGGTAAGTACAAAGGTAAGCTTCTATTCAAATGTTTTGAGTGTGGAAAGATTGGACACTATGCAGCTCAGTGTCCTTACAAAGACCTAGACAGTGATGAAGATGAAAACAAGAAGCAATTTAAAAAGAAACAGTTTGTTTCTAGAAGGAAAAATAATTTCAGAAAGAAAAGAAGTTTGTTCATAAAAAATGTTGATATGTCTGAAAGTGATTCAGATGATTTTCTTGATGAAAATGCACAGACTTTATTTATGGCTATTCTAAATGAAGTTCAAAATGAAAAATGTGAGGAACAATCAAACAGTTGTGAAGTTGTTATTGATTTTGAAGGAGAATTGATGTGTGCATTAAGTCAAGTCAAGAAACTTAAAAAGGAAATCATTGCACAAAGAAGTCAGTTTCAAAAAGAAAATGATATCATGAATAACAAGTTAACTTGTTATGAGAAACAAATTACTGATCTAATTCTTTCTCTTGAAGAAAGTAAGAAAATTATTGATGATAAAGACAAAGAGTTGAATAACAAGGACAAGGAATGTCATACACTTGAAGCTAAAATTGTTGGTCTGAGAAGAAGACTTGATATGTGCAGAAGTAGTGATAAACTTGATGATCTTCTTGATAGACAAAAAGGATTCAAAGATAAATCAGGTCTTGGATTTGAAGAGGGACAATGTTCTCAAAAGGCTAGTACAAAAGGCAAATCAATCATAAGGACAACAAACTACAACAGAAGTGATACTTTCAGGTATAATGCTCACTTTACTGGATATTGTTTTTGTTGCAACAGGTTTGGACACAAAGCCAGTGAATGCAGATTTGGAGTCAAAAGAGAAATGCATTTATTTCCAAGGAATCCATTCATGTTCTTAAGAAGTTTGAAGTGTCACAATTGTAAAAATTTTGGGCATATTGCCAAATTCTGTAGACCTTCATTGCAAATGCAGCAAACAACAAGAAATATTGTTTCAGGTTTGTCTTCTTTGAGTTCTGAAAAGAAATTGTTTGTTTGGAAACCTAAGGTAATTAATAAGAGCTTTGATGTTATGATTACACAAGCTGCTTTTCATGCCAAAAGGAAGGAACAGTGGGTGATTGACAGTGGTTGCTCCAACCACATGACAGGGGACAAAGATAAGTTTGTTAAATTTGAAGAGATTAATGAAGGTTCTGTTATGTTTGGAAATAATGATTGCATTATGATCAGAGGCAAAGGTACAATTCTTCTTGATGATGAAACACCACTACATGATGTGTATTTTGTAGAAGAACTAAAGCACAACTTGTTAAGTGTCAGTCAAATATGTGACAATGGTTTTAATATGGTTTTTGATGCACATGGATGTGAGATTAAAAAGAAATCAGGTAAAGTTATTGCAGCAGGTCTAAGGACTAGTGGTAATATCTACAATCTTCATAACTCAAAAACTAAAAGTGTTGATAGCCATATCTGTTTCATGGGTCAAATTGAGGAAAGCTGGTTGTGGCATAGAAGACTTGGTCATGTGAATTTTGACAATCTTGTAAGAATCAGCAGGAATCACAATGTCAGAAATATGCCTCATATTTCAAAACCAAGTAATACTATATGCAAAGAGTGTCAATTGGGTAAGCAAACCAAAGTTAGTTTCAAGCCTAAGGAGTATTTTACTTCAAAACCTCTATAGCTGGTACATTCAGATTTGTGTGGTCCTACAAGGACTAAAGCTCTGGGAGGAGAAAAATATTTTATGCTTTTCATTGATGACTTTTCAAGAATGACATGGGTAACATTCTTAAGGCATAAATCAGAGGCATTTGATAGATTCAAAATCTTCAAGAAGATGGTTGAAAAGGAATCTGATTTCAAGCTAAAATGTTTAAGGTCAGACAATGGAGGAGAGTACACTTCAAAGGAATTTGAAGAGTATTGTGAAAAACATGGGATAAGAAGGCAATTCTCCACTCCTAGAACTCCACAGCAAAATGGAGTAGCTGAAAGAAAAAATAGGACTGTAAAAGAGATGGCAAGAACCTTACTACATGATGCAAATCTGCCTAATGTCTATTGGAGAGAAGCTGTTCATACAGCTGTATATACTTTGAATAGAGTTCAATTAAGGGTAAAGTCAAATTATACTCCTTATGAACTTTGGTATGGTAAGTCAGCTAATGTTGGGTATTTTAAAATTTTTGGAAGTAAGTGTTACATCAAGAAAGATAATGATAGCTTATGTGGTTTTGAGTCTAGATGTGATGAAGGCATATTTCTTGGTTATTCTACACATAGAAAGGCATATAAGTGTTTTAACAATAGGCTCAAAAGAATAATTGAAAGTACTAATGTTAAGGTGGATGAGGATTTGCAGCCCTGTATGTAGTTGATTCATGACAATGAAGTTGATCATCATTCACAAAAGGAAGAAGAAATTCAGGAAGAGGAAGAAGATCCTGAAAAATCTGTTGATGTTAAGACAAAGACTCTTTCAAAGGCTTTTCAAAGAGATCATCCTCATGAGTTGATCATTGGGGATAAGGACAGTGGTGTGTTAACAAGAAGAGGAAAGCTTGATGCTGCACATAATCAAGCACATGTGTGTTTGATATCTGAAATGGAACCAAAGAATTATGTTGAGGCCAGCAAAGATGAAGCCTGTATTAAAGCAATGGAAGAGGAGTTAAGTCAAATAGAAAAGAACAAAACATGGGAACTTGTTCCAAGACCAGAAGGTAAGAATGTCATTGGATCAAAATGGGTGTTTAGGAATAAGCTTGATGATAAAGGTAAAGTTGTTAGAAACAAAGCCAGATTGGTTTGCAAAGGGTATTCACAAATTGAAGGTATTGACTTTGAAGAAACATTTGCTCCTGTTGCTAGATTAGAAGCTATAAGAATGTTTTTAGCTTTTTCAGTTTATAAAAATTTCAAAGTTTACCAAATGGATGTAAAATCAGCATTTCTAAATGGAGATCTTGAAGAAGAAGTCTACATGGAACAACCAGAAGGTTTTGTGAATAAAGATAATTCAGATCATGTTTATAGGTTGAAAAAGGCCTTATATGGTTTAAAGCAAGCTCCAAGAGCTTGGTATTATAGACTGGATAAGTTTCTGCAGGAATAGGGGTTCACAAAAGGAGGTGTGGACAATAATTTGTACTATTTAATCAAAGGTGAGGATATTCTGGTTGTTGAAATTTATGTTGATGATATCATTTTTGGTAGTAACAATGATGATATGAGTCATTCATTTCCTAACATTATGAAGTCAGAATTTGAAATGTCTATGTTGGGAGAATTGTCTTTCTTTCTTGGTCTTCAGGTATCTCAGCTTGAAAAGGGAATATTTATCTCACAAAATAAATATGCCAGAGAGATGTTGAAGAGATTTCAAATGAATGATTGCAAACCTTTGGGTACTCCTATGGAGACAGGGCATAAGCTAAGTAAAAATGATGAATCACCTGAAGTAGAACAGTCTCTGTATAGATCTATGATTGGGAGTCTTTTATATCTCACTGCTTCTAGGCCTGATATTATGTAGGCTGTTTGTTTGGTTGCTAGATTTCAAGCTTGTCCTAAACAATCACATTTGAATGCTGTTAAGAGAATCTTTAGATATATTAAGGGTACACTTGATTTTGGTTTATGGTATCCTAGACACAGTGATTTTACACTTCTTGCCTATACAGATGCAGATTGGGCAGGGTGTCCTGATGACAGAAAAAGCACAAGTGGGGCAGCTTTCTTTCTGGGTGGCAGATTGGTTACATGGCATAGTAAGAAACAAGATTGTGTTTCTCTATCTACAGCTGAAGCTGAGTACATTGCTGCTTCATCATGTTGTACACAGGTACTTTGGATGGTACAATCACTTCTTGATATTAAGGTTGAGGTTAAAAAGCCTGTGTCTATTCTTTGTGATAACGCAAGTTCTATCAATATGTCAAAGAATCCTATAATGCATTCAAGAACTAAGCACATTGCTATCAGATATCATTTTCTAAGGGAAAAGGTGATTGAAAATGAAGTTGCTTTGGAATATGTGCATACTAGTGATCAATTGGCTGATATCTTCACAAAGCCTTTGCCAAAGGAGACATTTGAAACTCTGAGACAGAGACTGGGAGTTCTGTCTCTTGTCTCTCTTCAGTAAGTTACAGAGATATTAGATTCAGGGGGAGTTGTTTTCTAGATTATTTTAATGTCCTGAATCTCATTTGTACATAGTCTGTATATAGTTTTTGTACACATTTTTTTTGGTTGGCAGTGTTATAGTATTGTGCATTTGATCAGTGTAAAGTAAAGTGTTGGTTTTTGGCAAAAAAAATTTTAGAGGATTGCATTTACAAGAACAGGAATCTATTAGTTGTGGTATTCTTTTTGCCTTTGACAATTTTATGTCAAAAAGGGGGAGAAATGAGTTATGGTTTTGCCATCAATGTCAAAGACAAAGGGGGAGTTTTGTAGCACATTTCACAGTTGAGTATATTGTCTTCTCATTGATGTCGAAATATCAGGATATCAGGATGTTGCATTTCACAGTTTTCACAAGATGCAGTTGACAGGTACATATCATGTTTGGTTATGCAATCAGTGTTGTGAAGTTGCCTTTTTAATGAATTCGAATTGGTTACAGAGAATTCATCTAGTTGGATCAGATGTGTTGATCACATGATATTTCAGAAGGATTCTTCATAGGACAGTTTAAGTCATGCTTTCAGTGAAAGTGGCTAAGGTTGGCATTATGAGTGGTCTTCATGCAATTATGACACATTTTTGATTGTGACTTGTTGTAATCACAGTGGTTTGGTATCATCTCAGTATTCACAGTGGTTTGGAGGTTTGGTATCATCTCAGTTTTCAAGTTGTAAAACTCTTACAAGTTTATAATGACAAGTGACACATATAGTAGTGTATAATGCTCTTTATTGTTTCACAAGACCTAAATAAAATTTCCTTAAAAAACTATTATAGCCATCATTGCACTTTTCTTATAATCGACTGTTGACTGGCTGGAGCGGTGATTGTCACTTAAGTGACAACTTAAGGGGTGAAGACTCGTTAGTCTTACCGGCCCCGTTGCCTAGGGTGCCCGGTAACCGGTTAATGTGTTGTGTGCTCCGCGGGAAACGGCAAATCAACAATCGTCGTTGAATCTTCATATGGCGGGCTGCACAAATCGGAGGGATAAGGTTTAAACTGTGAATTGCCTCCAACGGTTAGCAACTGTGGTTAAATTTGACAACCACTGTGTTATCAAAAGGAAATAAAACTTGCTATTTTCATGGCCTTTCACCAAAGATGAAGAGGCACTTAAATTGGAGTTTTTTGTTGAGAGAAAGAATGTCATTTAGAATGTTTCTAAATGTGAAGAATATGAAAAGGCTGATTTCTTCGTAGATGTTTTATTTTTTTTGTTGTTTGTTTTTTGAAGAGAAGATGTTATGATTGAGATAACATATGAAGTTGGAAGTTGAATCGGTTTTTTTTTGTAGATATGATGGAACTTCTTCTTGATGGTGTAAGATTTTTTTTTAATGGTAGATATATAGAGTTGCAGAGATGAGATGAAGATGGAGATTGCAAGAAGTTTTTGGAGAATGGAATTTTTGTTTTGAAATGTAATTTTTGCAGGAATGAAGAATTATTTTTCAGGGAATTATGTTGAGATTTTGAATGAATGTTGATTCAATAAATGAATGGAGTCCTTCAATGATCATGATGGATTAATGTTTGTTCAGAGAAAGTGAAGGTGATGAAAGACAATAATTTCTCAGAGAGGGTAAATTGTTTAGTTTTGCACAGAGAGAAAGCTCAAGAAATGGTGAATTAGTTTGAGATTGTTTTGCAGAGGTATGAAGTATTTTGAAGTTCAAAATTGAATGACTGAAGGTGTTGAAGACAGTTAAAGGTTGATTGCAAAGAATTTATTTTGTCTGTCTTAAAAGGGAGAAATAAGGTTTTGTTTTTTATTGAAATAGGGAAATCCCCTGAGTTATAATTTTTATTGAATGTTGATGTTGTAATTTCAGTGAGACATGCAGAGAAGTACAATATGCCAGTGAGGCAGAATTGTAATGTCAGTGAGACAATTGTAATCAGAAATTTGTGTTAAGCCAGTGAGGCAGTTGAGTGGTTTTTATACCCCAGGAGGGTTTTCCACTCAGGAAATTTCTTGTGTCAAGTTTTGTTTGGATACTCTGCATATTTTCTTTGTTCTATCTGAAGAATTCTACAGTTGTGAATTTAAATTAAGAAAAGGAGTAAAAAGTGTTAAAATTGTTAACAACACTGATTCACCCCCCCTTTCAGTGTTGAGTGTATTCCTACATAAATTTGTAAATGCTAGTTTTTCATGTTCTATGAGAGCTTTTGCCATGTGGATCATTCTGGGCTCATCCCCTGTGCTGACATTGATTGGTTCTGCCAGTTCTATCAAGATCGATGATCTCTCTTGATGTGTAAGATTGGGGAGAGGGTCAAGCCTTCCGGCCTTCGGTGCCTCAGAGAGGTTTTCACTGTTAGATCATTCTTTTATCTTGATATTTTTATGACTGAAAGGCTTGTCACTCTCTCCAAAATAGGCCTTCTCATTGAGTTTAATAGCATAGCTAGCTCTGTGGTCTCCTGTAGGTATGTGATCTCTAAGCTCAAGATAATCGATGATGGCATCGTCATTTTTAAAGGTTCTAGCTCAGGGGTGGTGCCTTCTAGGTCCCAGTTGATAAGTTTAGGGTGTACCAAAGGTAAGGGATCATTGGGTTGGTCTGGTTTAATGGCGTTGATGGTTAGGACAGAATTATTAAAGGCCTAGACAAAGTCTGTGATGGTACCCTCTATTAGTGGATCCGTCAAGGGGGGTATCATTCCTTCCTCACAATTTTCACTATTGTTGCTATGCGGGTCGGACTCTAGTGGTCTAGCCCTTGGACCTTGTCTCTCGTTGGCATGGGTCAGGTCGTACTCATGGACAACGTTAATATCCTTTTCGTCACAAGACATCTTAGAGAGGCTATCCCACTCATACTCATTAGAATCAGTTTCGCTCCCCATTTGCATTCTCTGAATTTGTTCAACCAGATTGTTAGTGGATGCTTCTAGTTGTTTGCCTTTGTTCTTGTTGGTTCTATTGTTTCTTAATGCTCCAGTGTACCCTAGCCCTCTAGTATCTCGAGCTATTAAGGTATGAGGTTGGATGGGTTCGGTGATGCCATCCTTTCTTGAACCAAGTGGACCGTGTCCATACCCCATTCTCTGTAGCATTTGAAAGCCTTGACCATATTGTGCAGTTTGTATAGTGGGATGGTTATGTTGTGTTGAGGAACTACCTTCATCTTTGTATAGCCACTGTAGGATATCTTTTTCATCACTTTCATCTTCTAGGCTTCCCCATTTCACAAATGGTCCTTTGGTGGTTCTCTCTACTTTGAGTGTCCTTAGGATGGGTCTCCCATAGGATCTAGGAGATAGAGGTAGTTGTGCCAAACAGAGGGATTGGGAGACCATGTACTCACCCAGGCCCTTATCTTTGAGTTGGAGTTTAGGTTGAGACGCTTCTGAAGAGGAAGCAAGTGTAGCTGGATCTACACGAGATGAAGAGGCGGAAGAAGCACGGTTGGTGGGGATCACAACTTCTGGTCTGGGCTGAATAGAGTTGCAGTATTGAAAGGGGTTAGGGTCACCTTGGATGGTGATCTCTTGACCTTCATGTGGGAACTTGATACATTGATGGTATGTTGAAGGTACTGCTTTTAGAGTGTGTATCCATGGTCACCCAAGAAGAATGTTGTACGCTAGTTCCATGTCAAGGACTTGACAAGCTACATCTTTTACCACGGGGCCCACTCTGATTGGTAGGGTGACAATTCCTTTAGACGTTCTTTCCTCCTCATCATAGGATTTTATGGTGATTTTTCTCTTTGGATCTATAGCCTTCTCTGAAAACCCCAATGTAAGGATTAGCTTCAATGTGCAAATATTCAACCCAGCCCCTCTATCTATTAGGACTCTTTTGATCTTGTGTTTGTGTATGAAAGCTTCGATATGGAGGGAGGCGTTATGGGGTTGAGTGATTGACATATCATCCTTCTCAGTGAATGATAGTGAATGTGGTGAGGTAATGTGACCGACCATGATTTGGAATTGTTCTTTAGCAAGGTTTGTGGGAACAGAGGCTTCTGCTAAGGCTTTGTCAAGTATGGACCTATGAGAAGGAGATAGACGTAGAAGTTCCAAGATGGAGGTGTGTGTAGGTGTTTTGTGGAGTTGATCCACAATACTGTATTGGTTGGCTGGAGAAGCGGAGGCTCCTCTAAGGGTGACTCTGTCACTACGGGTAGTAACATTGCAATCTGGATCTTTGTTTATAGTGATTACATTGATATGTGAATCACTTTCATAGATATGGTTAACAACATAGTCATAGACGACATTTATGTAGTTTGCATTGTTAGAGCCACTGTTGTTTCTGTTGGAAGGTCTTCCCTGCTCATAGTTACGAAGAGGATCCTTGAATGCCTGAAGATCACTGTTGGAGGTATGTCTATTAACAGATATTTTGTTTTGCTCTATTAAGCCTTGGATTGTATGTTTGAGCGCAATACAATCATTTATCTTGTGCCCCCTGTTTCAATGGTATTCGCAGAAGTCATTGTCATTCCACCAATGGGGTTTGACCTTTGGTTCATACTCTCATGCTGAGGGAAGCATTATGAGATTGTTGGTGATTAGCTTCCGTAGAGCAGTTTCTAGTGACTCATCCAAAGGTGTGAACTTTCTCCTAGGCTGAAAGTTGATAAATCTAGATTTGGTATTTCTTGGCTTGTTTTGCGTGGGGTTATTTTGAGGTGTTGATAGGTTGAAAATTGGTTGTTTAGGTGCCGCATGGTATCTACTACCCTGTCATTCACAATGTTTTTATTTTTCATCCAGAATCTAGGTTTGTCATTGTTGGTGTTGGTACTAGGAGTGTCTTTATAGAGCTTGATTTGACCTTTTGCGATTAGGGCTTTTTCTATGATGAGGCCCATCTCAATGACCTTACTGAAAGACGTAGGACATTGGATTTGGATTTGGTAGCTTAGGTCTATTTACAAGTTGTGGATGAACATTTCTAGCATCTGTTTCTCTGACATTTGGTGTGGGCACTTGCTTGCCAGTTGCCTCCATCTCTGTAAGAAGGCGGCAAAAGATTCTCCTCCTTTCTGTTTGGTATTACAAAGATCCAATATTGAGGTGTCGTGTTCAATATTGTAAGAGAAGTGGGTGACAAATTTATCTACCAGTTCGTTGAATGTTTTAATACCGGGTGGCAGTCTAGAGAACCACTCCATGGCTTGTCCTCCTAAGCTTCGTGGGAAGAGTCGCATAAGGTAGGTGTCGTGTGCGACCTCGAGACAAGCAGCATTGAATTCTCTGATGTGATCCCTTGGGTCAACCTTTCCTTGATATTTATTGAATTTAGGTACCTCAAATTTTGAGGGGAAAGGTATCATGACCAAGGCCCTATCAAAAGGATATGGTGTAATGTTTAGTCGATGCTCCCATTTTCATGTCTAAAATTTGTTGTTGGAGAGCTTCATATTTTGGTTCATTAGACTTAGGGCATCTGTAGCATCAGTGTTGGTTTTGCTTTTGTCTGAAGGTGTTTCTTCCTCATGTCTACTTCCCTCAGTTTCTTTAAGAGTCTCTACATCATAATCCTTAGGGAACTTGACTCCTAGACTTGCCAGGTGTAAAAAGAATTTTGTAGGGTCTTGGGCAAGTACTTTTTCTAATAGGCGTTGAAATTTTGGATTATGTTGCGTTTGAAGGATCTCTTCCATAGAAATTTCTTCATCACTTTCGTTACCGTCATGAACACTTTTCTCGGCCATTTGTTTTTATTTTTGTAATCTAGTTAAGACCATGCAAGGTGGTAAAGAAATGGGATGGAGTGAAAAAGATTCTTGAGCAAGGTGCTAGGATGATACAAGGTTTTAGCAAGGTTCTTCTGTGATCTATGTGATATCAAACAAGTTGGGTATACAAAAGCTATAGTCAAAGTAGGGATGTTAGAAATCCAAATACTTGATGTTGACTAGTCTTATATAAGCCACTAGTAGAGTGCCGAGAGAAAGGATAAGTAACCCTTGATATTGGACACTTACTAGGTTTGTTTGAGTATTGATTGTGATCCAGAATAATCTTGGTTCTAACCTTGTAGGAATTTGGGAAGATTTGGCGAGATTGTGGATGAAAAAGAAGATATGGTATGGAAAAAGAAGGAGAAATAGTTGATTTGTAAGGTCTTGATTAGATCTTTTGGAAACTACACAGATTTGAAATGGTTTTGAAAAATGTTGAAAGTTTTGCTTTTTTGGAAGGTATGGTTTTAATTCTTCTGGTTTGGATGCGCAGAAGTATATGCGCCAAAAGTTAGGTCAAATGCGCAATACTGGCAAATGCGCCACAACAGAGTTTAGATGCGCTGAAAGTTGAATTAGATGCGCCACAGGTCATGGAAAATGCGCAACTCTGGCTTTTTGTCTTGTTTTCTCAGAATTTTGGAAGATTTTGGAACGTTTTCAGGATTTTTTTGTTTTTGGTTTGAAAAACTTGGTGTTTTTGAATAGTCTGATGTTCAATTATGGCAAAAACATAGCAAACACATAGAAGTTTTTCATGATTTTTATCCCTTTATATTTTTTTTTGTATTTTTTTGGACTATTTTGACTCAAAACAAGTACAACCTAGGCTGGATATGACAATATTTGTTGAATCATCTAGATGTGCCACTCAAAGCGTGTAGCTCCACAATCTGGTAGCACTAGCTCCCCTCCATGGCACTCACTTCTCACGCATACAAGATCCAAGTTTCCTTAGGCTCATACCCCCACCGAACCTTAGGATTGTCCCTGCTACCTCTACTAAGAGTCACTTGAATCGAGGCCGCTTCAAGGGCTCCGCCCTTTGCATCAACAAATAGGGGTTTTTTGGCTTGCTACACAATTGTTTCTTAGTCAGGGCAACCGTTTGAGTGGTTACACATGCGGCGGTACTACTCTCTGTTATGGAGTCTCCCAGCCTCAAAGGGTTACACCTTAGAGGGTTTTGGGGAAGGTTGGCCGTTGGTGTAACACAGTAGCACTTGTTGCTTGAGGTTTTCACCTCAAGCACAATTTATTTTAAGTGGCTTGGTAGGGCTTAGCTTTAGCCGGTTACCACTCAGGGTCATTCCCACTTGGACAAGCGTGCATCCAAGGGTAGACCCCCCTAAAGGTTTAACAAATAGAATGACAAGTCTGGCACTTTGGTCACCCAGTTAAGGGGAGAGCATAAGCCTATTGTCATTTGCAAGCACATAATATAATGGTTAATCCAACCTAGTTAAAATTAGAAAAACTAAATGGGCTACTCTACTTGTGCACTCACATGATTGTTAACTTGGAAGTGATTAAGACATAGCAATGTTCATTTTCCCATTTGTAAAGATAGTAGTGATCTAACTAGGAAAATAATCAATAATGCAAAGATAGCAAATGGGTCCAATTACTTTCTTCCTAGTTATGAGCTATGTGGAAGTTGTATGCGATGCACTTGGTTACTTTTCCCTTAATTAGTCTAAGTGAACTAGGCAAAGCATCTAAATGATCTAATCCAGCCACTAACCCTACAAAAATGACTGTTTGCTCAAACACCCAAAATAAAATAAAAAAAGAAAAAAACCTAAAAACAGAAAGCAAAATTAAATGCGCCGCCCTGCAGTCTGAATGCACAAAAACAGAGGTTGCATGTGGTGTTTTACATATGTGCAAAGACAGAAGGTAAATGAGCCAAAACAAGAGGCATATGCACAATATTGATAGATGCGGTGTTTTATAGAGTAAATGCGTCGAAAGATAGGGTATATGCGCAACTAGAACATAGGCACCGAAATAGGGGTTAGATGCGCTGTTGCGGAGGTCAGATGCGCTGATGTTTCAGATGCCCCGATTCAGGCGGTGGATGCGCCAAAGTTTTGGATACGGCGGAGTAGGAGGCAAATGCGTCGTTTCGTAGATCAGATGCGCCGTAGTATGGATGTGGTGGATTAAGGGGCAAATGCGTCGTCTAGGAGGTCGGATGCACTGGAGTATGGATGCGGCGTAACAGGAGTCAAATGCGTCGAATCAAAGGGTATATGCGCCAAACGACTCTGTCAAAAACCTGTACGACACCTGTACAGAACCTATCTATAATAAAACTCATATTTTGATTAGAAAAGGGGCAAGGGCCCCACGGTGGGTGCCAAAATGTGAAGGGAAAATCAGATTAATCAATAAAGAATAATAAACCCAATACATCTATGAAATGTGAAAGTAAAAGATTGATTTAAAATAAAACTAAGAACAATACTTACAACCTTTTACCTGTCTTCTTCCATAGTTCGCCTATCAGCTCTTGATCTTGATAAATGCGAAGCCCTTAGAAGCGTGTGCTCCCTTGCTTGTTGAAGATGACAAGAGTAGAATGGCTGAGATACTTGTGTGATTGAAGATGAGATTCAACACACTAACAATGAATGGGATGAAATGCTTAAGAAAATGGGGGTGCCAAAGGTGCGCCTGTGTTCCTGCAGCATAAGTTTTCTCAAATGATGGATGATGAAATGAGGAAGAATAGTGTTGTATTTATAGAGATGTGTAGAAGAAGATCAATGGTTTAGAAGAAAAGGAAAGATCAACGGAGGAGGGTTGTTAAGGAACGCGCAACAAATGGAAGAAAGACATGTGTCATTCGAAAAGTAGCTTTATGAAGTTAACTCCTCTCTTGATGAGGATGAGATTTGATTTTCTTAAATTAGAATTTATTTTTCTAATTTAAGAGAAAGTTTGCTTTAAAGATGCTTTAAAACTACTTTTGCTTTTGTATGACAAGAGGAAAGTATTTTTGGAAGATAAGAATAATTTTTTGAAGATAAGAATGCATAATTAAATAAAAAGATTTTATTTAATTATTTTGTAGATAATTGAGAGGAATAAATAAAATATAGAAATATATTTTATTTTGTGGATATTTTTGAAGAATAAAATAAAATATAAAAGTATATTTTATTTAGTGGATATTTTAGATTTTATTTAAATAAAATTTGCATTTTATTTAAATTTGGAAGAATAAAAGGTTTTTAATTAAATAATTAAAATTATTTAATTATTTATCAGAATGAAGGTGATGTATATGAATTTAATTAATTAAATAAATGTGTTTATTTAATTAAATGAAAGGAAATGAATCAGATAAATAAATGAATTTATTTATTAATTGATAGAAGAATGTGAATGACGAAATAAATATTTAAAATATTTATTTAAGTAGAGTCATGCCAATTTTAGGTGTATATAGTTTCAAGATAGACAACTGAGAGGGGGGCAGTGAATCAGTTGTCCCAAAACTTTCCTTTTATTAACCATTTAAATCCTTCTTGTAATTCAGTAGCATAATAATAAATCAATCATGGAAACACAATGCAATAATTCAAGAGTAGAAACACATTAACACATATGACACCAAGATTTTAACGTGGAAAACTCAGTTAAGGGAAAAACCATAGGGTGACTAACCCAAGATTGTATTCTCTGTTAAGAATAAGAGGAACAAAATGGCACATGCCAATTAGGGCTCACTACCTAAGCACACTGTTCACAAGAGGCCCACTGCCTACAGGAGACACACTATCTACAGAATAATAAATATTACATAGTTGAACTGAAGATTAGTATCTTCACCATGCTTGAGTCAGTTCCATTTAAGCTCAACACTTTTGCTCTTCCTTTCACTCTTCTCCTCTCTACCACACTCTCATCTTCACCAAGATACTTTGAAATGACTTCACAACTCTTATTTATACAAGACATGAACTTTGGGATAATCATTAAAGTCGGCATACTTTATTTTATTATAGAGAAAATACATAAATAGAACTTGACTTATTACAAAAGACTGCATGCGAATCACTACTCTGTCGGCCACATAGATCTGGGACTTCAATCTTCTTTGAGGAACACGCCATGCTTCGCAGAACATCTTCAAGATCATCTGCAAGATGTGTAAATCATTTGGTTGGCCAAGTTTAGGAAGAACATCATCATCCGGAAGTAACTCTTCAATTACGAGCTCAATCTTCAATGCGGACCACCAACACGAACTACACACAATCTAGAGACCCCCACAAGCTTGCCTGAATCGCCAAGAACATCCACACTACTTCTGCTTACTGAAATCATTCTCTTCTTCATCTTGAACCTCAAGAACACAGTATGTCATCACTATCATATTGGAATAAATGCTTGCAGACCTCTAGACCACAAACCAATTGAGTTGTCAATTCACATTGACTTCCTAAACACTCCACCAAATCCGCAGAACAAGATATTGCATTTCTAGATCTCACTGGACCTATTTGTGTCACTTTGTTACCTCTGAACATCTTCTAGAACTGGTTTTACTCATATGGCCATAACTTCTTCAAATCTTCATGCAGACCTCTCAAATCTTGATTGGATCATCTTTAGACACATATCTACAAACCCTTTGATGCACATCCTCTGATCTTCATCTTAGTTGGGATCTTCATTTCATAGAGCTTCACTATTTTCACTGTTCTTCTCTGTTCCTGATAGGACTAATTTTCTCAATATCCTCAGCACACAACTCATTCAATCCTTGACATCAATGCAACAGGAGTATTTTGACATCAATGACAACACCGGTTGGGCCCATACTTGCAACACCTTCTCCCCCTTTGTCATTGATGGCAACATATGATGTGAAAAACTATTTTAACCATCAAGACAAGAACTTCTCCTCATTGACTGACATAGCTCCCCCTATCAACAACAACCATTCACATGTCTTCTCTTCCTTTGCTACTCCCCCTTTGATTGGCAACCACTTTTTTTTTTCACATGTCTTCTCCCCCCTTTGACATCAATGGCAAAGGGCACATACTTGCATCACTCAAAATCATATAGATTGCTCCCCCTGAGTAGCAACTTCCTATCATCAAGTCGGATCACAAGATATGACCGTGATATCCATCGGACTAATGCACATTAGTGCACCTTAATTCAGAACCAGAGGGGTTATAACCCCTAACTTCTCCCTGAGATACTCAAAAGAGTCCTTAGGTAGAGGTTTAGTAAAGTTGTCTACAATCTGATCCTTAGAGGGTACAAATTCCAATCTAACTTCATTCTTGTTCACCTGCTCTCTCAAAAAGTGAAACTTGATGGATATATGTTTTGTCTTTGAATGCAACACCAGATTTCTTGATATATTTATTGCACTTGAGTTATCACAGAAGATTGTGATAGGTTCCTCATACTCCACTCTGATGTCTCTTAGCATTTACTTCGTCTACAATACTTGAGTGCAACTGCCTACTGCTGCAATATATTCTGCTTTTGCACTGGATAGAGATATTGCCTCTTGTTTCTTGCTTAGCCAAGAAACCAATCTTTTCCCTAAAAAGAATGCTCCACCACTAGTATTCTTCTGGTCATCCACATCTCCTACCCAATCCACATTTGTATATGCATGAAGAGAGAAATTATGATCTCTAGCATACCATAAACCATACTCAACTGTTCCTTTTAGATATCTGAGAATCCTCTTGATTTCCCTGACATGAGATTCTCTAGGATCATCTTGGAATCTGGCAACAAGACCAACAACATTCATAATGTCAGGTCTAGTTTGAGTAAGATACAGTAGTCCTCCAATCATTGACTTGTACTTTTTTTTATCAGCCTTAGGAGAGTCATCATCTTTGCTCAGTTTACATCCAGTTGCCATGGGAGTATTTATTGGTTTTGAGTCTTCCATCCCAAATTTCTTCAACAATTCTTTCACATATTTGGTCTGTGAAATGAAGATTCCTTTCTTTGTTTGAGTGATTTGCAGACCCAAAAAGAAATTCTTTTCCCCAAACATGGACATCTCAAATTCACTTTTCATTTGATTTGCAAATTTTTTGCACGTACTATCTCTTCCTCCAAAAATGATATCATCAACAAATACTTCAAGAATCAAGATATTTTCATGATCAATTTTGAAGCACAAGTTACTGTTAGTAGTACCTTTGTTGAAACCAATCTTCAAAAGATGCTTATCCATTCTGTTGGTGATTGTTTTGATGCAATTAGAACAATTAGTTAAAATTCACATAAAATGAACCAAAACTGACTTGAAAGATATGAAGGAATCGGTTAAGATTCACTTAATCCCAAGTTTAATATGGTCAGGTCTTAACCTGTTGGGCAAATTCAGTTGGTCGATGTGAAGCTGTAATGTTCAAGGGGCCTTACGTAGTTTAGGGTTTCTTACTGGTTTACTAGACTCAAACTATGCAAAAGATCATCAATATCAGCATGTTGTTCATTCCTTTTGCATAAAAATGTTACTGTGCTGCAAAAAGCTTTAAATGGTTTTCTTGAATTATTGTAGCTTTCTCCTCTTAAATATTTATGAAAACTATTTACTTTTAACTTTGTTATGCATGCTTCTTTCAAATATGAGACAAATTTCCATCAAATTTCTACGTTTTAGGCTAAGTACTTTTAGATGGGTTGGGAAAAGTTAGAGAGATCTAATCTAAACTTCATTCAAATCTACCAAAAGATCTAGTTGTTCTGTTATGCACTTTATAAATAATACAGCAATTTGATCAAATCCATAGACAAAACCTTAAATGTATATTCTGAGCATTTTCACAAACATACACCTAGGATTGCAAACTCTAAGAGAAAATGTTTCAAACACAAAGAAGAGCAGGAAAACACTCAGAAGATAGATGCAGAATTCCAGATTCAATTGTATTAGAAACAGATAGTCATATAAGATTTACAATGTCTGAATGACTCTTAGCTTCATCGATCAAATTACAGAAAACTTACAAGCTTTACAGATACAGTAAGAAAGCTAGATGTTCCACATATTCCTTATTGCAGACATAGGCGACCTCCTTCTACTACTTCTAAACTCAAAGGTCCCTCTATTCTAAAAAAATTCCTGTGTAGCCCCTGTGTAAAGTTTTACAGTGTATCAAGGCCCAATATATAGACTTTCTGATTGTCCTCAATACAGCCCAAAAAACCCTAGCTTAAACCCTGGTTCAAACCTCTGGTTACAACAATAAATGCTGGTGAACTAGTCTCCCAAAAATATCTTTGAGCATACGTCCAATCTGGGTAAAATAATGCCCTTCTGGAAACCCTAGCAGCTCAATAATAACTTTTGTTTGTCTACTGTGATGATGTTTCAACTGCATTTTGTCCTCATCAATGAAGACCCTTGACTTCTTTGCACTTCATCCTTATTTTCCTCTGCTCCTGAGATCTGATTTCCTCCTCCGTGATGTCACCGCCATTAAGTTTCAGCTCCCCTTCAACTGCAAACCTGCAAAAAAAATGGATAGGCAATAAGTACCATTTCACTTAATAAATAGTAGGAACTGAAACACCTGTTAAATCAAGGCATGACTGTGCAAAAAATGTAGAAATCAGGCCCAAAGATCTGCAAAAATGCGTCCAAAAAAATGCATGCACAGTGTCCAAAATAGTTGGGTCAACCATCGTTGACTGAAAACATGCATTCGGGCCCTAAAATACTCTTAAATTCCATTGCTATGTCTTTACCCACCTATCGGCGTGACATACGTTCATCGGCGCGGGCTAGAAATTTTATACCGATCACTCACCTTATGCCAATGGCCTCACTCTATGTATCGTTTCCCATCCATCGGTGTGACATTGCCTATCGACATGGGCTAGAAACTCTACCGATCACCAACTCTGGCCGATGCCTTTCACTACTTTCCTTCCCATCGGTGTAACACAAGATATCTCCTGCCGATCGTTATACTCCTTACTAAATTCCCATCGCTCCAATTTCCTGCTTATTTTCCTTGTTTAAATCCATGTATAATCCGCTATACAAGCCGGACGTGATGCCTTCATTAAATTAGATTTCAATCCTCCTTTCGATTCCGTGTTGTATGTAGCGCTTGTATATTTGCAATGTATGTTAGTTTGTATATAAGAATATACAAGCACAAAATATACATTGAATTAACTCTTCTTTATGAAATTTCAGTTCTAGGCAATGTATAAAACACTTGTATCTTTCAATATACACTTGGGTTTGATGCAAGCATTAAATCAATTTTGATTTTCTCTTTGATTCCGCCCAATGTATACTTCGATGCATATTGGCTTGTATCCCTCGATATACATTCGGACGTGATACAATGAAATAACCACCTTTAAATTTGCCTCTGAGTTCTGTAATGTATATGACTCAATGCATCCTTCGCTTGTATATCCCCTAAATACAAGAAAACTTGATATACAAGTGGTGGGGTCCCCCTCACCTTCCTCTTTTGTATGTCTTTTTCGGACCTCAAATTTTATACACCTGCCGAGTCCGCGCAATGCACATAGTGCAATGTATATCCCAATATACAATTTGGACGTAATACATTGGTTTAACCCGATTTTGAACTCTTTGGATTTCGGCTTGTATGTTTAACCTACCATATGTTGGATCTAGGGCATACAACTGAGAGGGGGGGGTGAATCAGTTGTATAAAACTTCTTCTCATTCAAACACTTAACTTACTGTTGTTAGTTAGCAGCATATCAAATAATCATCCATGGAAGCATAATACATAAACACAAGAGCAGATAAGCATCAACACATTGAACACCAAGATTTTGACGTGGAAAACCCGGTTAAGGGAAAAACCACGGGGTGATTAACCCAAGAATTATTCTCTGTTAGAAGAATAAAGAAAAATGAATGGCACATGCCAATAAGGGCTCACTGCCCGAGCACACTGCTCACAAAGAGGCCCACTGCCTACAAGGAGACACACTGTCTACAAAGTGATGAAAATCACAGTCTTGAACTGGAGAATGACATCTCTACCATGTCCGGATCAGTTCCAATTAAGCCCAACAATCTCTGCTCTGCCTTTCGCACGTTTCTTCGCTATCTCATATTCATTCTCACACCACACACTGAAATGAACTCACAAACCGTTATTTATACAAGACATCGACTTAGGAACAAACATCTAAGTCGGCAAACAACCATAGGAGTATCCGCAGGATGAATAACACATCCGGTCAGCCATCACAAGAACATTCGCAGGATGAACAACTCATCCGGTCGGCTGCACAGAGCAAGAACTTCATCCGGAAGAATAACTTCAATTCCGGGCTCTACCATCAATGCGGACCAACAACACAACCTAAACATGATCCAAGAACCTTCACAAGCCTGTCTGAATGTCCGGATACATCCGCACTTCCTCTGCTTACTGGGATCTCTTGTCTTCCTTATCCGGAACTTTAAGAACACAGTCTGTCGCCACTGTCATAATGCAAGAGGTACTTCCGGACCTCCAAATCATACACAAATCAAGATGATACATCACAAGGACATCCCAAACACTCCTTCCAATCCGCAGATTAGGATAATACAATTCCGGACCTCACCGGACCTTTTTGTGATCCTCTGTCACCTCCGGATACTTGCCGGACCCGGTTCTATACCGGCAGCCACAACTCCTTCAGATCTTCATGCGGACCTCTGAAATCTTAACTGTAGCATCTCAAGACTCATATCTACTAACCCTTTAATCCGCATCCTCCGGTTCTCATCCTATCCAGTACATTTACCTTCTTCTCATCACTGTTCTTCACTGTTCCTGACTGAGACTAATTTTCTCAATATCCTCAGCACACAGCTCATCAAATCCTTCTTGGTAATGCAATATGAGTATGTTGACATCAATGACAACACTGGATAACCTCATACTTGCAACAATCTCCCCCTTTGTCATTGATGGCAACATATGATGTGAAAAACCATTAGGACAAGAACTTCAACTTTTTATATGTCTTCTCTTCCTTTACTGCTCCTCCTTTGATCATCAACCACTTGTTTTTCACATGTTTTCTCTCCCCCTTTGACATCAATGGCAAAGGGCTCATACTTGCAATTCTCATACATCAGAATCATACCAACTGCTCCCCCTTAGTTGCAGCTCCCCATTAGTCCGGATCACAAGATATGACTATGATAGCCACCGGACTGATGCACATCAGTGCATCTTAGTTCATCACCGGAGGGGCCATGACCCCTAACTTCTCCCGGAGATATTCAAACGAGTCCTTGGGAAGAGGTTTTGTAAAGATATCTACAATCTGATCCTTGGAGGGAACATACTCCAATCTGACTTCTTCCTTATTTACTTGTTCTCTCAAAAAGTGAAATTTGATAGATATGTGCTTGGTCTTAGAATGCAATACCGGATTCTTGGAAATATTAATTGCACTTGAATTATCACAGAAAATTGTGATAGGCTCCTCATATTCAACTTTAATGTCTCTTAGCATCTGCTTCATCCATAAGATTTGAGTGCGACTACCTGCTGCAGCAATGTATTCTGCTTCAGTTGTAGACAGAGATATTGCATCTTGTTTCTTGCTTAGCCAAGAAACCAATCTCTTCCCCAAAAAGAATGCTCCACCACTAGTGCTCTTCCGGTCATCCACATCTCCTACCCAATCTGCATCTGTGTAAGCATGAAGAGAGAAATCCGGATCTCTAGGATACCATAGACCATACTCAACTATTCCTTTCAAGTATCTAAAAATTCTTTTGATTGCCATAACATGAGATTCTCTAGGATCAGCCTGGAATCTTGCCACAAGACCAACAGCCTGCATTATATCTGGTCTAGTTTGAGTGAGATACAACAATCCACCAATCATTGATCTATACTTTGTCTGATCTGCCTTTGGAGAATCATCATCTTTGCTTAACTTACATCCGGTTGCCATAGGAGTGTTCATAGGCTTTGAGTCTTCCATACCAAATTTCTTTAACAATTCTTTCACATATTTGGTCTGAGAAATGAAGATCCCTTCTTTTGTTTGAGTAATTTGCAGACCCAAGAAGAAATTCATTTCACCAAGCATAGACATTTCAAACTCACTTTTCATCTGATTTGCAAAAGTTTTGCACATACTATCTCTTCCTCCAAAAATGATATCATCCACAAACACTTCAACAATCAGAATGTTTTCATGATCAATTTTGAAATATAAGTTACTGTCAGCAGTACCTTTGTTGAATCCAATCTGCACAAGATGCTTATCCAACCTTTCATACCATGCTCTTGGGGCTTGCTTCAATCCATACAGAGCTTTCTTCAACTTGCAGACCATATCATTATTATCAGACAATTGAAATCCATCCGGTTGTTCAATGTAGACTTCTTCTTCCAGATCACCATTTAGGAAGGCAGACTTGACATCCATCTGATATACCTTGAAGTCTTTGAAGGCAGCAAATGCAAGAAGTAATCTGACTGCTTCAATTCTTGCTACCGGAGCAAAAGTCTCTTCAAAGTCAATTCCTTCTATTTGAGAGTAGCCTTTGCATACCAATCTAGCTTTGTTTCTGATTACTTCACCAGCTTCATTTAGTTTGTTCCGGAAGACCCACTTGGTTCCAATTACATTCCTGTCTCTAGGTCTGGGAACAAGATCCCAAGTATGATTTTTCTCAATTTGCATCAGTTCATCTTCCATTGCTTTGGTCCAGTTTTCATCATTGCAGGCTTCATTTATTGTTTTAGGTTCAATCTTTGAAATCAGACAACATTCATTCTGATCTTGAGCAATATTCCTTCTAGTTTGTACACCTTTGCTTCTGTCACCTATGATCTGATCTTCAGAGTGATTCAGTCTTACATACCTTGGAATTTTGGGAGTATCCAGCACTGCTGTTTCTTGATCAGCCTCATTCAAACCTAACTCTTCTTCCTGATTTACCGGATCAGGCTGACTCTGTCTCACCGGAGAGGATTGAGGTCCTTGAACACTGTCTTGGTCATCTTCATCAAACTCATAAAATCTTGAAGGCTTCTCAATTCCTTCATCAACCTTTACATTGGTGCTTTCTATCATCTTCCTCAATCTCTTATTGTAACACCGGTATGCTTTGCTTTGAGTGGAGTAGCCCAAGAAAATTCCTTCATCACTTCTAGCATCAAACTTTCCTAGATCTTCATCTCTTTTAATATAACACTTGCTACCAAATACTCTGAAATATTTCACAGTAGGAGTGATGCCAAACCAGAGTTCATAGGGGGTCTTACCGGTGTTGTTTCTGATTTGAACTCGATTGAGAGTGTAGACTGCAGTGCTGATAGCTTCTTTCCAAAACATTTGAGGAACATTTGCTTCCAACATCATTGTCCTAGCAGCTTCCTGGATGGTCCGGTTCTTTCTCTCAACTACTCCATTCTGCTGTGGAGTCTTAGGGGCAGACAACTGTCTCCTTATACCCTGTTTCTCACAAAAATCAATGAATTCACCAGATGTAAATTCACCACCTCTATCAGACCTTAGACACTTTAGTTTCAATCCGGTTTGATTCTCCACCATAGCTTTGAAGATTTTGAACTTCTCAAAAGCTTCTGATTTTTCTTTTAGAAAGGTAACCCACATCATCCGGGAATGATCATCTATTAACAACATGAAATATCTATCACCTTGCAAACTCTTGATTCTTGTCGGACCACATAGATCAGTATGTACTAATTCCAACAATCCGGTAGAAGACTGATCTTTGCTTTTAAAAGAGACTCTGCTTTGTTTGCCTAACTGACATTCTTTACACACACTATTTGTAGGTTTTATCAACTTTGGAAGATCTCTCACAGCCTGAGTATTGCTTATTTTGATGATGTTATCAAAATTTACATGACACATTCTTCTATGCCATAACCAACTCTGATCAATTTGAACAAACAAACAACTTTTATTTGAACCAACCAGATGAAAGATGTTACCTCTTGTCTGAGTACCGGATGCAATTTCAGTTCCGGAGCTTGTAAAGATTCTGCATTTTCCATTCTTGAACCGGAGATCATAGCCTTTGTCCACTAACTGACCAACACTGAGAAGATTGTGCTTCAATCCTTCAACATACAGTACATTTCCTGTTTTGCTCTTACCATCAAAGGAAATAGTTCCCCTACCTCTGATTCTGCCAGCAGAATTGTCACCAAACTTTACCATTCCTCCTTCATATCTTTCCAAGTCTAAGAACTTATTCTTGTCACCAGTCATATGGTGAGAACATCCACTGTCAATAACCCAATCATCCTTTTCTTCTACTTGAGCAGCTAAGGCTTTTTCAACAACTTTGTGATTGACAGATTCAGAGAGCATGGAATCTTCTTCCTTGATGGCTATAAACACCCACTCATTTCCGGATTTGCTTCCTGGTTCTGATTCATCATCTGTTACTCCTTCATTGTCATCTTCTTCATGAACATAATAGCAATTCTTTTGAAACCTTTGTCTGTGAGTATTGGATCTTGCAGATCTCTCCGGACATCTTGAGGCAAAATGACCAATCTTATTGCAGTTGAAACACTTAAAGGGTAGTTTTCCTTCATACTTACCGGATCCTCTTGGCAGTCTCTTTGCAATGAGGGCTTCAAGTTGAGCTGTTTCTGCTTCTTCTTCTTCCATGTCTCTTCTTGCTTGATCATACCATGACATTTTCCTTGATGAGTTTTCACCCGGATCAAATCTCTGTTTGCCTTTCACATAGGCACTGGCTTTGAAGGCAGATTCAGTCTTGGGAGGATCATCTCCAAACTCGGTCATTTCAAATGCAGCTAGTTTGCCAGCCAGTTGTTCTCTTGTGACAGTTGTGTGGGCTCTGAATTCATCAATGGCAGCAACTTTGATTTTGTAGGCAGCAGGAAGGGATCTTAGGATTTTGCAGACAATCTCATTTTCATCTAAAGTTCCACCAGCATTTCTGATTCCACATACCAGCTCATTTACTCTTGGCATAAAGGTAGTAATGTTTTCATCATCTCTCATTTTCAATCTTTCAAATTTCCCTTTCAGACTTTGCAACCTTGCACTTTTGACAAACTCATCTCCTTCATACAGAAGTTCCAGTTTAGTTAGGATCTCATATGCAGTGGGTAGGTCAATGACATTCGAGAGATCTGAGTCATTCAATGCACTTAGAAGAGCTTCCTTGGTCCGCAGATTGTTTTCAGCTTCTGTGATTTCATTCAGAGTTGTCGGACCACCTTGTGGAGGTACATATGGTTTTGAAATCATACCCAGGTATGCTTTTCCCATGCATTCCAAGTGACACTTCATGCGACCTTTCCAGAGAGTGAAGTTGGTTCCATCAAACTTAGGACTATCCTTCTTGTATGACGACATCCTGGATCTCCTCAAGCGGTTAAGCTCTTGTCAGAGGAACTTGGCTCTGATACCAATTGTTGGATCTAGGGCATACAACTGAGAGGGGGGGTGAATCAGTTGTATAAAACTTCTTCTCATTCAAACACTTAACTTACTGTTGTTAGTTAGCAGCATATCAAATAATCATCCATGGAAGCATAATACATAAACACAAGAGCAGATAAGCATCAACACATTGAACACCAAGATTTTGACGTGGAAAACCCGGTTAAGGGAAAAACCACGGGGTGATTAACCCAAGAATTATTCTCTGTTAGAAGAATAAAGAAAAATGAATGGCACATGCCAATAAGGGCTCACTGCCCGAGCACACTGCTCACAAAGAGGCCCACTGCCTACAAGGAGACACACTGTCTACAAAGTGATGAAAATCACAGTCTTGAACTGGAGAATGACATCTCTACCATGTCCGGATCAGTTCCAATTAAGCCCAACAATCTCTGCTCTGCCTTTCGCACGTTTCTTCGCTATCTCATATTCATTCTCACACCACACACTGAAATGAACTCACAAACCGTTATTTATACAAGACATCGACTTAGGAACAAACATCTAAGTCGGCAAACAACCATAGGAGTATCCGCAGGATGAATAACACATCCGGTCGGCCATCACAAGAAAATTCGCAGGATGAACAACTCATCCGGTCGGCTGCACAGAGCAAGAACTTCATCCGGAAGAATAACTTCAATTCCGGGCTCTACCATCAATGCGGACCAACAACACAACCTAAACATGATCCAAGAACCTTCACAAGCCTGTCTGAATGTCCGGATACATCCGTACTTCCTCTGCTTACTGGGATCTCTTGTCTTCCTTATCCAGAACTTTAAGAACACAGTCTGTCGCCACTGTCATAATGCAAGAGGTACTTCCGGACCTCCAAATCATACACAAATCAAGATGATACATCACAAGGACATCCCAAACACTCCTTCCAATCCGCAGATTAGGATAATACAATTCCGGACCTCACCGGACCTTTTTGTGATCCTCTGTCACCTCCGGATACTTGCCGGACCCGGTTCTATACCGGCAGCCACAACTCCTTCAGATCTTCATGCGGACCTCTGAAATCTTAACTGTAGCATCTCAAGACTCATATCTACTAACCCTTTAATCCGCATCCTCCGGTTCTCATCCTATCCAGTACATTTACCTTCTTCTCATCACTGTTCTTCACTGTTCCTGACTGAGACTAATTTTCTCAATATCCTCAGCACACAGCTCATCAAATCCTTCTTGTTAATGCAATATGAGTATGTTGACATCAATGACAACACTGGATAACCTCATACTTGCAACACCATATCGGTTTGTATATTAGAAATATACAAATGCAAAAAATATACAAGCATTTTCACCTTTTTAATTTCTCTTTCGAGTCCGCACTACGTATGCTATTTTGTATCTTTCGATATGCATTGTTTAAAGCGTACATGGACTTAACCCTGTTTGATAAGTTTTTGGTTCCGAGGTTGTATATTTCATTGTATGTTTGCTTTGGATGTTTTAAATATACAAGGATTTAAGCCCTTTTAAATAGACTTTTGGGTTTGGACAATGTATCCCTGCTTTGTATGTTTCGGAATGTATGTATATCGAAACATACATACAAATCAAAACATACAAAGACTTAATTCTAATTCAAAGATGTTTCAGGTCCAGTGTATACATATCTCGTTGTGTGCTCCAATATACATAATGTAAAAGATACGACGACTTAACTCCATTTAATAACCCTTTCAAATCTGCATTGTATATGGGCCTTGTACATTTCGTTTGTATGTTCCGCTTGTATGTTGAGACATACAAGCACCGAGTATACAACGACTTAACTTGTTTTAAATAGTCCATCGGGTCCACGTTGTATATGTGTATTGTATATTATACAAGCCCCACCCCTTTCTTTTCAAATCTGTGGATATACAACGAATTAACACCGTTTATTAACCTTTTCGGGTATGCCATGTATGAAGTGTTTGTATCTTCTACCTACCAAACATGCAAACGTTAGATACAAAGCGGAATCCAATCATCTATTCATTTTTACTTTAAAACCATTTCGGGTCCACCTTGTATGTGTGCATAAACCTTTATTAAAATGCATACAAGGAAAAGACACACAAGCGGCCTTGTCTATGAACCTGAATGCAAAAGCGACTAAGTACAAAAACAACTTTGCACATACAAAGGACTTTGCATATGCAAAGTGATATACAAACCTGAATGTACATTTTTACCAAAATGATCATAACTTGCAAAATATGGCAAATTTTAAGATGGTTCAAAAAGCAACCCTAGCTCATTTTTTACAAGGAATCCAACCATATCATGCCCTAATACTAAAAAAGCATTTTTTCTCTATTTTTAACAAAGTTTGCAATTTTAACCCTCTTTTCCCTTTACCACCAAGCAAAACAAAACACACAAAAGCAAAAAAGCAAAGCCACAGCAGGGGTCCTCATTTTGCTAAGGAGTAAAATGGGGCATGTTGTGAACATCACAACAACTAGCAACCAAACAAAACAATTAAATTCAAAGCATTTAAGAAAATGAAATGAAATAAATCCATAACTTCCAACTATCCCTCTTGCAAATTATTATTCAACTTGAGACCTAAGGTATTCAATAAGGGTGCATGAATTTTCATTTTCAATTTAAGTATGTGCACGTGATTAATTATCCTCATCTTGAAGATCGGTTGAACAAACCAGTGACTGACATTAGCCTACGTAGTTGAGGATATTCCCTCATAGCCAACCGGATAGAGCCTTACTAAGTAGACCCCTAAGTAGACCCCACAATTCTCCTAAGTAGACCCCACCGCCAGCAAGCATCCATAGCCCTGGCAAGGTTATCGTTACAATTCTCCTAAGTAGACCCCACTGCCAGCAAGCGTCCATAGCCCTAGTAGAATTACTTAGATGGCTTAATCTGGATTTTCAGTATAATCTGCTTTATTTATTTTTTTATATTTTATATTTATACTTTATTGATTTTGATGCTTGATAGAACTTTCACAAGATATAGCAATTTGTAACTTTATGATGCAAGGAGTGGGCACTTGCTGAAATTAAGCTGAGAATTGTAATGGTAGCAAGGGTGACCTCAGATTTTTCACCTAATATCTACACTGGTAGGTTCAACAAACCCAAGGATTTTAGGTGTGTCATCGTGAGAAACCTTCTTCGAACTCTCAATCACTGTTATTGAATACTAAATTTTAGAAGCTAAACAACTCTCTACATTCATGATAGTCACAACAAGTTATGTATGAATTGCAAATGATTAACCTGAATATTCTGAACTTTATACTATTTTCAATGGTTGTTAGCTTGCTCTTGAATATTCTAAAGTAAAACAAAGATCCCTACTAAGGAGAAAACAACAAACCAACAATAGACTATACAAGAAAGACAAAAAGAAAAAAGAAAACAAAGCAAAAGGACAACTGTACAAACAACTAACCTACAAAAAAGAAAATAGAAAACAAAGTAAAGAAAACTGTACAGTACCTACACTATATTACACAAAATGGACTGATGGTGACTGGTTGTCATTGATGTTAAAAAGGTTGGTTGATGAGTGGTCTTGCAGAGAATGTGGGATGCAGAATGTTTGATAGAGTTGTGTTTGGTCTTGTGCAAATACTTCATGAATAAATCCTCAAGGATGGTGCAGTTTTTAATTCAGGATGTCTTCAAGTGGTAGTAATTTAATACAGATACAATGTATTGTTTGTTTCTTCTTTTGAATCCTTAATGTCTTGTGATGATCACATCATGTGAGTCTTGCAGATGGTTTGGCCTTCTTGGTGCTTTAGAAGTTGGTATGTTGACCATGATGCAAAGTTGGTTGACAAAGTAAGTTCTCAAGGTTCTATCAGGAGTTTTGCATCATAATGATACTCTTATGAAATCAAAGGTATGGTGTTGTTGGTAAGAGATAATTGATTTTGATATTATCTTGAAGATAATATTGTTATGCATATCATATTCCTGTTGGCATTTCATACCTACTATGCTCCATGCCTATTGCCTATTGGTACTCCTTGTTCTTAAGTTTTTTATTAAGGAGGTATGGCTGAAAGTTATAATTGAAGTCTTAAAAGATAATTATCTTGCATACTATACCTTCTCTGCAGTGTGAATTGCTCTTTATGTTTTAAACGAAATGTGACTTGGGATAGCAAGTTTATATCTTAAACATTACCGCTTGAAGGGTTAAAGTTCCATGGGCAACCGACCCTTTCCTTCTCCTCACCGATGGCACAAGTCTCATATTATGGGTAATGGCAGCAAAAAGAAAATCAAATGTGAGTGCTTAAAGTCCCGATGCTTTTCTAAGGAGAGTTTAACTTGTAAATAGCTCAAGTTTATAAAGTTTTGGCATTGAATGTGGTGAGCAGTTATCATATTTTATAAAGTTGTGAAGATTTTTTTTAATACATCGAAACCTTAAGAGAGCCCGATTTCTATGAAGGGAAATAACATAAGAGGAAAGCTTGCTTTATGGTATACACCAATTGGGGAGTATAATTTATAGAATGCATCAAATTTTATAGAGCCCGATTCTTTCAAGCATATTTGTTTTGAATATGCTTTATTCAAAAAGCTAAAAGCCCGATTATTATTAAAAGAGTTTGGATTTAAAAAGAAGACCATGATTTATAATCTAAGGGAGCTTGATTTTCTAAGGCATCATAATACATTGTGAAGATATGGTTGAATTTGCTTGGAGCCCGTGAATTAAGCCATTTATGGCTTTATTTAGAAAGTTTATTTGTTTTTTATCTCCTATTTTATTGAAGGCTCTTAATGTCATTCTTATTCTAGAATAGAATGAAGATTATATTGCTATTTTTGCAAGAAACCTTTTGAGATATTTTTTTATTATGATTGAATTAAGAAGACAAGGAAGGATATTTTTTCTTGGAGACTTTATTTCTTCATGCAGATGGACAAAGAAAATGCAGAGGAAGATAAAGGTTAAAAAGGCAAATTTTTTGAAGAATCATTTTGCACAGAAGATGAACAATTTTTTTGTTTTCTTGAAAGAAATTTTATTGGAGTTCACAGAAATGAAGAGTCGGAAGAAACTTGTTTTGTTTGGATTTGGATTTCTTGTAGGTGGATATCAAGAGAGATATTTTGTTACAAAAAGATTTCTGAAGATGAAGAGTTTTTTTTGGGGAGTTGAAGATATTATTGCGGGTTCTTCATGAAAAAGAAATTGAAAGGTCTCAAATATGGAAGATATTTTTTTTATCTGTGACAGGGGCAATTTGATTTAAAATTTATTGAATGTTAAATGATATTTTTGAATAAGATTCTTTTGCAGGAATATGAAGGATCTTGCAAAGTTTGAAGAAGAATTTGAAGAAATTATTGAAGAATTGATTAGGCACAGAGGAATATGAAAAGATTTTTCTTTGTAGGTGGAAGGACATTCAACTTGTATAAAATTGTTTTTCAGGTGCATCGATGGCATGACTGGTAAGACAGAGATGAAACATACAGAGTATGCAGTGTTGTTGAGTATATCCGGATGTAGGATTGATTTTGAATAGAATGGCCATTTGACAGACATATGTGAGAGAAGAAATGTTTTGTATTGAATGGAAATAGAGTATCCCTCTGATTTGTTTATTACTTCTGTTGGTGATGGTTTGCCAGTGAGGCACAGTATGCCAGTGAGGCTTGTGGTCAGTGAAGACCTCTGTATTTGTCAGTGAGACATAATATTCAGCCAGTGAGGCATTGTAAGAAGTTTTTAAGGTTAAGCCAGTGAGGCACTTCATGAGTGGTTTTTCTACCCTTGAGGGTTTTCCACTCGGCAAAAAGCTTGTTTCATACTTCTCATTGATTTCTTCTGTGTGTGCATGTTAATGGTTTGATCATGTTTTGTTTATATCTGTTATCATAAGTCTTGTGCATATAAACTCAACAAATCATTAATGTCCTCCTTTGTATTTGTCTTGTAAGATAAAGTTTGCAAAAAGTTAAAATTCATACAACATTGATTCACCCCCTCCTCTTAGTGTTGTCCTTGACTCCTACAATTGGTATCAGAGCCAGTTTCCCTTTTGCAGCTTAATCAGCTTGGGTAGGTCCTGTGTGTGGAGTTCAATGGGTAAGTGTAGAAGAATTAAGAACATGAGAAATGTTAAGATTCTTTCTGGTCAAAAGACACAAAAGAAATCATCCATATCAAATCCAGATGTTGATATAAAGTCAGTTGATAAAGATGTTCTCCAAGTTAAATTTGATATTGTCTTAAAAGAAAAATTTTCAGATGTTCCTTAGTTTGATGGTTCAAATTTTTCAGTTTGGTATGTTAGAATGCAAGTGTATTTATCCTCCTTAGGATATGATGTTTTAATGTCAGTTGAGAATGGTAATTCTTCAAATAACAAAGAGGCTCTTAAATGCAATCATATAGCCAAGAAAGTTATTTTATCTAGTTTATCTAATGATATATCTTGTAAGGTTGTGCAGTGTGAAACAACTCAGGATATCTAGAAAGAACTGAAAAGAATTTATCAAGATAATGATAAAGAAGAGGACACTCTAGTGTGTGAAGAAAGTGGCAATGAAAGGCAATCACATGAACAAGTTAAGACCCAATCAGATTCAGAAGAAGATCATGATCAGGATTATGATGAACAAGATTGTGAGATTGATTTGGAAGGAGAGCTCATTTATGCTCTAAGTGAACTCAAGAATTATAAGAAGGAAAATCATAAACTAAAATTGTAGCTGCAACAAGAAAGAGAATCTAAAGACAATGTACTTTCAGAACTTGAAATTGTATCTACAGATCTTGAAGAGGCTAGATGTCAAATTATAAGTTTAACGACATATATTGATGATTCAGACAAACTAATTGCTAGATTAAAGATAGAAATTGAAGAAGCTAAGAGGATAGCTGATGTCTCAATATCTGACCTTGAAGTTACAAGGATTGAGAATCTAAAACTAGAATCAGAAATAGTCTCTTTAAGAAAGGAGTTAGAAAAGGCTTCCTCTAAGTTGCACAAGAATCTGCTGTTTGAAAAGAGTACTGAAGAAGGGGAATGTTTCAAAGCTAGAGAGACTCCTAGAAGGAAAATTGATTTAAGTCATGTTGCCACAGAAGGAAAAAGGAAGAGTGAAGCTGAACAGAAAATGAGAGATGAATTTGTGCACAATCAAAGAAGAAGTTTTAGAAAACCTGCATCTATAAGACAAGCTTACATGTACAGGTATAACTATTCATTTAATGGTTACTGTTATACTTGTAATCATTTTGGGCATAAAGCAGTTGATTGCAAAAGGAATACTAACCTTGTTTGTTACAAGTGCAATAATGCTAGTCACATTCAAAGAAACTGCAAAATGAATAGAAGGTATGATACTACTTGGAAGCATAATATAAATACTCAATCATTTGATTATGATTACAGAATAATTTGTTATAATTACAATTCTCCTGGTCACAAAGCATTTAGTTGCAAAAAAGTATCACCTGATTTGATAGGTTGGAAATGCAAAGAGGTAGAAAAGGTTTGGAGGAAGAAAGCACCTGTGAAAATTTGGAAGTAGAAAGAAAGTAAAGAGAAGTCAGAATCTAAGCTTGTGCATCTTGCACAAGTCATTTCATCTGTTGCATAACATAGCATGAAGTAAGGGGGAGGTATCAAATGTTCTATCAGTTAACCCCAAGAAGTTTCAGGAAGAACATCATTTGATATGATGATCTTGTCTATCTATCATTCTTGCCATGCTTTGAAATTATTGATGATGATGTTTCTAACAATGATGATGTTTAGTATATGATAGTGTTTCAGGTGTTCTTTGGCTCATTATGCTTCAGAAGTTCAAATGCACAAATTGTTCTTGATCATGTTGTTGATTACAAAAGTTGAATTGTCATGGTATTGCAATCCAAAGTGTTTTGGAAAGTGTTGTTGCAACAATATCTTGTTTTGAATGATGAAGTCAAGAGGCAAGAGTTCTTGTTGATTGCAGTATGTTTCAGATGTGGTTATGTACATATCATTTTTGACAGTGTGTTGTAAATAGATGTGCAGAAACAACAGGATAGTCTTCAGATGGTCTTCATTCTTTGTCTTGTCAAAAAAGGTGATTTGAAGATAGTGTCAAAAGAACATAATAAACTAGAGTTATTGAGGAGTTTTCTGATATGATAATTTCACATGTTCCATTGATGATCTTCCTCATTTATATGGTTCAGAAAGTGATGCAGAGGCATCCAGGCTAAAACCTTGACATACAGCATGTATGTCTACAACCTTTCATCATCATCATATTTTCTCTACCGACCGATATCCTCCTGCAGACAAGCCTTCAACCTTTCGCCTGTTAGCAGCATCATCATATTCGGCTATCGGCAGCATCATCATATTCGGCAAGCACAATCATCCTCCTGACGATCACTGTTCATCTTAACGCCAACCTCTATCTGCAGCATCATGATGTTCGACATCATCTTCATCAGCAGGATATAAAATATCTAGTTCCTCCCATATATCCTAATGACGACAACCTCATGCACCTTTCCTTCAGACGCTTACGTCACCCCGATATCCGACCCACTTAAACAAGCAGCATCAAGATATGACTTATCAGGTCATATTGAAACATCCTGATGATGATACCCAACTTTATGCAGAGGACGAATATTCTGCCGAATATTCCTCTCACGATCCACTTAACTCCCCGATGCCTTACGCCTATGCCAAAACACTTGTTGTCAGCAGGATAAATCTTTATCGGGTGATATTTTGGAATGTCCTGATGACAATTATCCTGATGACGATGACGTCACATGCATTCCCTCCAATATCCTGCTCATCGGCCAAACATAACATCATCGGCCCGCGACAGAATTATCAACCCGATCGACAAACTTATGCCGATATGCTCTTCTTCGGCAACACCCTGCGATCATCACCCCAATGCGCATTCACCTTATGCAATCTTACTGCATCATGTTCACCTCCATCTACTCAGACGGTGCCTGATGTAACTGCAGGATATACACAGAAATATCCTGATGATGCAGATGCGAAACCTTAGCGGATTCTGATTCACCGAACCTCCTGAGGTGACTTGATCCGCTTCCTGGATGGTCTTCCAGACTCTAACAACCAGCATGACCTAGCACATACCCATGCTAGGGTTCTCAACACCTCTCGACTGTGATCCTACAAACATACATGCGAACAAACAGAAAATGCAAACTAAATCCTAAACTATTGTACATAGCCATTCCACCGATTCGACGAATCAACCGGTGGAATGGATCAGCGAATCCATGCAACCACCAAAACAGCAACATGATTTCACAGAGAATTGACACAACAGGATCTCTTTATTGATTTCAAAAGATGCAAGTACAATATTCTGTCTCTCCTCTGCAATCTAACTCCTCAATCTGCCTAAAACCAACCGATCCTAATGCATAAATAGGAATTCTCACGAGTACTACCAGCTCGACTCCAAGCGGCTGGGAGCTTCCAAGTGGCTAGGAAATCTCTCCAGGCGGCTGGGAGATCCAACCGGACATACAGTATAACAGCTGTCCAAACAAACTATCTAAAAATAGTAAAGTATGGTCAACTTGACCTTATTACATGCATTGGTCTTCTAAGACCTTCTTGGAAACATTAACAAGACCTATAACTAACTAATTGCCTCATGGAGGCCAGCTGTCAGGTAGGTGCTCCTGCACCATACTCCCCAATAGAAAAGAACTCATGTCCCATGAGTTAGGTTGTGGAAAAATTCCACCTTTACACTTTGCCATGTCAGTGTTCTGTCCTGTTCCAGCTTTATCCTCTGCTGTCTCTTGGTTGCTCCAAGATTTCTGAACTGTAACTTGCTGTCTTGTAAGTAAACCCTCATGCCTGTCAATGTAGGCCCTTCTCACACATACCATGTGTTTGTCAGGTTGTCTTACCAGAACCTCGGTCTGAATACCTGGTTGAATAACCTTAGGAATTGCCTCTTGAACTTCAGCAATGTTCAAATCTGTCTTCCTTTCAACTTTTATAGGACAAACAATAGTCCCAACTATGACAACATCCTTGTCATTCCTCTCAACTGGTTGTTGTTTGCAAACCTGTTGCTGAACCTGCTGCTGACCTGTGTCAGTCAAAACTGAAACTGTCTTCAAACTGTTGTCCTTAACAACTTCTTTCCCTGCAATGTCCTCAACTGCCTGTATGCCTGCTGCTATAGGCATATGCACAAATTCCTTCTTTCCCACTAAAATGATTTTGGCTGCCTCCTGTGCTGCAGCATCTTCCTGCAATGGCATCAACATAATAGTTTTCCCATCTTTCTTGATGGTGTAGGTATTAGCATACCCATCATACAGTACCCTCCTATCAAATTGCCATGGCCTACCCAACAGTAGGTGACAACATTCCATGGGCAAAATGTCACACAAAACTCTATCATGATATGCTCCAATCTGAAAATCAACATATGCCTGTTCATATACAAAAAGTGATTGACTATCACTCACCCAAGATGCCTTGTAAGGGTGTTGGTGTGGAATCCTTTCCAAATTTAGTTTATCCACCATTTCCTGAGATACCATGTTGTCTGTTGAACCAGTATCAATGACAACCTTACATACTTTACCTTTGCTCTTGCATGTGGTCTTGAAAAGAGCTCTTCTTTGAATCATATCTTTTGATGTCTGCAAACTAGTTCTCCTTAGCATCAATGCTTCTCCCTCCTCAGGATACCCATAATTGTCAGGAACTCTATCTTGATAAGTGTTTAAACTTTGCACACTTTTCTCTACTTTCTCTTCTTGCACAAGTTGTACTCTCTTGTCATTCGTTCTATCATCTCTGGATGATGAACCCTTGTTTTCTGGACATTTGAAAAATGGATGACCAAACTCACCACAGGTGTAACACTTTCCTGAAAATGTAGTAGAACCTCTACCACCTCCAAACCTACCTCTATTACCTTTCCATCCACCTCTGAAATCAGACTGTCCCTGTCCTTTACCAGTGTCTTCTTGACCCTCATTGGTTTGCCTTGTTGTAGGGGCTGATCCTCTTCCCCTCATATTGTTTCCTCTTCCTCTCATGGACTTATCTTGTCTTCTATTCACCTTTTCTTCAATCCTGATTGCCATTTGATAACAATCTTCCACATTCTTAGGGTTAGCTAAAACTAACTCATCCTGTATGTTCAATCTCAAGCCAGCCAAGTACCTAGCCACCTTTTCTACCTCATTCTCATGATGACCAGATCTCATACTCAATTTATAAAACTCCTCAGTATATGCCTTCACATCAATTTCCTTCTGCCTTAAAAATTGCAGCTTCTTAAACATCTGAATCTCATAATCCTTGGGCAAGAATTTACCTTTGATCCTTGCTACCATTTTATCCCATGAAGTGATCTTTGACTTTCCTTGTTTCCTTCTCTCGGATTGTACATAATCCCACCATACCAAAGCATGACCTCCTAACTTGGTCTTTGCAATCTTTACCTTCTGATCCTCGGCAACATCTTCACATTCAAAGTGATTATCAAGTGCAGCAATCCAATCCAGTAACTCATCTTCATTCAAACTTCCATTATAGTTGGAAACATCAACCTTTACCTTAGGTTTATCACTCTGTACTGCCTTTAACAGTTTTGCAAATCTCTGGTCTTCAGCATCCAGACCTTCAGCTACCTCTTCATACTCTTCAACAGCATCTTCATCTTCTTCTAACTCACTGTCTTCCACTTCCCTCTTTTTGTTCTTTTCCAGGGCTACAAGCCTGGCTTGAAGTGCTTCAGCAAGCTCCTTCATCTTCCTCATCTCTCTGGCATGTTTTTCCTTCATCTCCTGCAACTCCCTTGCAGTACCATTACCTTTCGGAGGCATTTTGTCAACCTCTCACTCCTCTACCTCTGTCCTTTCGGTGACAGAGTCAACACACAACAGCCCAGACCTTTTGCTAAGCTCTGATACCACTATGATGCAGAGGCATCCAGGCTAAAACCTTGACATACAGCATGTATGTCTACAACCTTTCATCATCATCATATTTTCTCTGCCGACCGATATCCTCCTGCAGACAAGCCTTCAACCTTTCGCCTGTTAGCAGCATCATCATATTCGGCTATCGGCAGCATCATCATATTCGGCAAGCACAATCATCCTCCTAAAGATCACTGTTCATCTTAACGCCAACCTCTATCTGCAGCATCATGATGTTCGACATCATCTTCATCAACAGGATATAAAATATCTGGTTCCTCCCATATATCCTGATGACGACAACCTCATGCACCTTTCCTTCAGACGCTTACGTCACCCCGATATCTGACCCACTTAAACAAGCAGCATCAAGATATGACTTATCAGGTCATATTGAAACATCCTGATGATGATACCCAACTTTATGCAGAGGACGAATATTCTGCCGAATATTCCTCTCACGATCCACTTAACTCCCCGATGCCTTACGCCTATGCCAAAACACTTGTTGTCAGCAGGATAAATCTTTATCGGGTGATATTTTGGAATGTCCTGATGATGATTATCTTGATGACGATGACGTCACATGCATTCCCTCCAATATCCTGCTCATCGGCCAAACATAACATCATCGGCCTGCGACAGAATTGTCAACCCGATCGACAAACTTATGCCGATATGCTCTTCTTCGGCAACACCCTGCGATCATCACCCCAATGCGCATTCACCTTATGTAATCTTACTGCATCATGTTCACCTCCATCTACTCAGACGGTGCCCGATGTAACTGCAGGATATACACAGAAATATCCTGATGATGCAGATGCGAAACCTTAGCGGATTCTGATTCACCGAACCTCCTGAGGTGACCCGATCCGCTTCCTGGATGATCTTCCAGACTCTAACAACCAACACGACCTAGCACATACCCAAGCTAGGGTTCTCAACACCTCTCGACTGCGATCCTACAAACATACATGCGAACAAACAGAAAATGCAAACTAAATCCTAAACTATTGTACATAGCCATTCCACCGATTCGACGAATCAACCGGTGGAATGGATCAGCGAATCCATGCAACCACCAAAACAGCAACACGATTTCACAGAGAATTGACACAACAGGATCTCTTTATTGATTTCAAAAGATGCAAGTACAATATTCTGTCTCTCCTCTGCAATCTAACTCCTCAATCTGCCTAAAACCAACTGATCCTAATGCATAAATAGGAATTCTCGCGAGTACTACCAACTCAACTCCAAGCGGCTGGGAGCTTCCAAGTGGCTAGGAAATCTCTCCAGGCGGCTAGAAGATCCAACCGGACATACAGTATAACAGCTGTCCAAACAAACTATCTAAAAATAGTAAAGTATGGTCAACTTGACCTTATTACATGCATTGGTCTTCTAAGACCTTCTTGGAAACATTAACAAGACCTATAACTAACTAATTGCCTCATGGAGGCCAGCTGTCAGGTAGGTGCTCCTGCACCAGAAAGGTTTGTTCAAATTATGTGAAGTTGTTTCAGAGATATGTCTTCTTCATCCTCATGTTGGTAGTATGTCAAGAAATGGTATTATGTTGACGTTGACATACATGTTTCTTTCTAGCAGGATAGTGCTTCCTTGTGTAGATGGTAATGTTCAAAAAGGTCGGTCATATGTTGGTTTCAGGATTGCTATCATCATAAATCATTACTTGTTCAAAGGTTAACAAGAGTTTATGCCTTCAAAGTGTTTATAATTCAATATGATTATAATGGTTATGATCATGCTATAATATCTTTTAGTGGAGTTGTTCTCAGGGGGAGTTGTTTCAGGCTTTGTCATCAGATGTCAAAAAGGGGGAGAAAGATAAATTGCTTCATGAAGTTTTGCCATCAATGACAAAGGGGGAGATTGATGGTGACTGGTTGTCATTGATGTCAAAAAGGTTGTTTGATGAGTGGTCTTGCAGAGAATGTGGGATGCAGAATGTTTGATAGAGTTGTGTTTGGTCTTGTGCAAATACTTCATGAATAAATCCTCAAGGATGGTGCAGTTTTTAATTCAGGATGTCTTCAAGTGGCAGTAATTTAATACAGAGACAATGTATTGTTTGTTTCTTCTTTTGAATCCTTAATGTCTTGTGATGATCACATCATGTGAGTCTTGCAGATGGTTTGGCCTTCTTGGTGCTTTAGAAGTTGGTATGTTGGTCATGATGCAAAGTTGGTTGACAAAGTAAGTTCTCAAGGTTCTATCAGGAGTTTTGCATCATAATGATACTCTTATGAAATCAAAGGTATGGTGTTGTTGGTAAGAGATCATTGATTTTGATATTATCTTGAAGATAATATTGTTATGCATATCATATTCCTGTTGGCATTTCATACCTACTATGCTCCATGCCTATTGCCTATTGGTACTCCTTGTTCTTAAGTTTTTTATTAAGGAGGTATGACTGAAAGTTATAATTGAAGTCTTAAAAGATAATTATCTTGCATACTATACCTTCTCTACAGTGTGAATTGCTCTTTATGTTTTAAATGAAATGTGACTTGGGTTAGCAAGTTTATATCTTAAACATTATTGCTTGAAGGGTTAAAGTTCTGTGGGCAACCGACCCTTTCCTTCTCCTCACCGATGGCACAAGTCTCATATTATGGGTAATGGTGGCAAAAAGCAAATCAAATGTGAGTGCTTAAAGTCCTGATGCTTTTCTAAGGAGAGTTTAACTTGTAAATAGCTCAAGTTTATAAAGTTTTGGCATTGAATGTGGTGAGCAGTCATCATATTTTATAAAGTTTTGAAGATTTTTTTTAATACATCGAAACCTTAAGAGAGCCCAATTTCTATGAAGGGAAATAACATAAGAGGAAAGCTTGCTTTATGGTATACACCGATTGGGGAGTATAATTTATAGAATGCATCAAATTTTATGGAGCCCGATTCTTTCAAGTATATTTGTTTTGAATATGCTTTATTCAAAAAGCTAAAAGCCCAATTATTATTAAAAGAGTTTGGATTTAAAAAGAAGACCATGATTTATGATCTAAGGGAGCTTGATTTTCTAAGGAATCATAATACATTGTGAAGATATGGTCGAATTTGCTTGGATCCCGTGAATTAAGCCATTTATGGCTTTATTTAGAAAGTTTATTTGTTTTTTATCTCCTATTTTATTGAAGGTTCTTAATGTCATTCTTATTCTAGAATAGAATGAAGATTATATTGCTATTTTTGCAAGAAACCTTTTGAGAGATTTTTTTTATTATGATTGAATTAAGAAGACAAGGAAGGATATTTTTTCTTGGAGACTTTATTTCTTCATGCAGATGGACAAAGAAAATGCAGAGGAAGATAAAGGTTAAAAAGGCAAATTTTTTGAAGAATCATTTTGCACAGAAGATGAACAACTTTTTGGTTTTCTTGAAGGAGATTTTATTGGAGTTCACAGAATATGAAGAGTTGTAAGAAACTTGTTTTGTTTGGATCTAGATTTCTTGTAGGTGGATATCAAGAGAGATATTTTGTTACAAAAAGATTTGTGAAGATGAAGAGTTTTTTTTGGGAGTTGAAGATATTATTGCAGGTTCTTCATGAAAAAGAAATTGAAAGGTCTCAAATATGGAAGATATTTTTTTTTTATCTGTGACAAGGGCAATTTGATTTAAAAATTATTGAAGGTTAAATGATATTTTTGAATAAGATTCTTCTGCAAGAATATGAAGGATCTTGCAAAGTCTGAAGAAGAATTTGAAGAAATTATTGAAGAATTGATTAGGCACAGAGGAATATGAAAAGATTTTTCTTTGCAGGTGGAAGGACATTCAACTTGTATAAAATTGTTTTTCAGGTGCATTGATGGCATGACTGGTAAGACAGAGATGAAACATACAGAGTATGCAGTGTTGTTGAGTATATCTGGATGTAGGATTGATTTTGAATAGAATGGCCATTTGATAGACATATGTGAGAGAAGAAATGTTTTGTATTGAATGGAAACAGAGTATCCCTCTGATTTGTTTATTACTTCTGTTGGTGATGGTTTGCCAGTGAGGCACAGTATGCCAGTGAGGCTTGTGGTCAGTGAAGACCTCTGTATTTGTCAGTGAGACATAATATTCAGCCAGTGAGGCATTGTAAGAAGTTTTTAAGGTTAAGCCAATGAGGCACTTCATGAGTGGTTTTTCTACCCCTGAGGGTTTTCCACTCGGCAAAAAGCTTGTGTCATGCTTCTCATTAATTTCTTTTGTGTGTGCATATTAATGGTTTGATCATGTTTTGTTTATATCTGTTATCATAAGTCTTGTGCATATAAACTCAACAAATCATTAATGTCCTCCTTTGTATTTGTCTTGTAAGATAAAGTTTGCAAAAAGTTAAAATTCATACAACACTGATTCACCCCCCCCTCTCAGTGTTGTCCTTGACTCCTACATGAACTGCCCTTTACCTCAGGCCTAGAAGTAGTGTTTCAAATGTTGGCCATTAACTGGTAATGGCACATCTTCCCTTGTCAAGGTCTTGATTCTAAATGTGTTGTCCCCTATTATTTCTAAGACTTGTAATGGACCTAACCATAATTTATCGAATTTTCCATGACTCCCCTTTTTTTCCTATGCTGTGTCCCAGCACAGCACTAAGTCTGATATCCTAAATGTTTTGACTCTTGCCCTTTTATCAAACCACCTCTTAACTACTGCTTGGTGTTTGGCAAATTTTTTGATGGCTTGACCTCTTTTCTCATCTAATTGTAACATTTGTACTATCCTGGCTTCTCTATGATTATCAAAGCCCAAATACTCATTGGCAAACTTCCAAATTGGTATTCTCAGATTTACTAGAAGTATGGGATCAGTCCCATAAACTAAATGATAAGGTGTACTACCTAAAGTTATTTTGAACTTGGTCCTATCTACCCACAGTGCATATTTTAACAAGGTATTCCACTCTCTAGGACTCTTTGCAATTAGCTTTTTGATTATATCTAATAAAATTTTATTTGTAGACTCAGCTAATCCATTACCTTGAGGGTAATAATTTGAAGAAAACTTTAAAACAATCCCGTATTCAAATGCCCATTTAGAAAAATTTAAAGAAGGGAAAGCAGGGCCGTTGTCACATACTAATGAATAGGGAGTTCCAAACCTGGTGATGATGTTTTCTTCAAGGAACTTGATAACTACCTCAGTTGTGGAGAATTTGTAGCATGTGGCCTCAGTCCACCTTGTACAGTAGTCCGTCACCGTCAGTATGAACTTGTGTCCTGCAGAAGACAGAGGATTGATGACTCCAATAAAATCCAAGCCCCACTGTGCAAATGGTCTTGATTCAATCACATGTTGTAATGGGTTGGCCTGATTTCTTCCCTTATCTGCTACAGTCTGACAGGTGTGGCAACTTTTAATGTGACTCTCGGTATCTTTGAACATTGTGGGCCAGTAATAGCCTGACCTCAATATTTTATGTGTTGTAGCTAGATGGGAACCATGACCTGTTCCGTATTTATCATGCAGCTCTGTCAACACTTTATCCGCCTCAGCTCTATTTAGACATCTCAAATAAATTCTATCATGGTTCTTCCTGAATAGAAGACCTCTTTGTACCATATATTTTTGTGCTTTAATCTTCAAAGCTCTCCTCTGAGAAGCTTTCATCCTATTTGGGTACTTTCCAGGTATTAGAAAAGTGTTTAAGTCACTATACCCGTCTGATGTGTCATGAGAATTCAGCACATACTACTATTTTATCAAATCTGGATCCGTATTTGCTATTGTTTGTACCAATGCCTGCCCTCTGACCAGCTTCATGGGAATGATTTCCATGTCAAATTCTTGTAGCGTGGTGATCCACTTGGCTCTCTTTTCTCCAGGTTTGTTCTGTATCAGCAACATCTTTACTGTTGCGTCTGGCACTATGGCTTTGATCTGGCTGCACATAATGTAATGTCTAAATTTTTTCATGGCCCTCATTAATGCAAATGCTTGTCTCTCAATGTCCAGATATCTCAACTGCGCATCCTTTAGAGGCGTGCTCATGAATGCGATGGGCCTTTCTTCATTATTTTCACCTTTCTGTGTCAAGGCAGCCATGACTGAATGAGAGGATGCGAAGGAGTAGATATAAAACGTTTTGGTGTAGTCTGGGCTTGCCAATACAGGAGCATTAGAAATTACCTCCTTGATATCTTCGAATGCAGCCCTAGCCACAGGCATCCACTCCATCTGCGCATCTTTTTTCAACATGGTATTTAACGGTTGCACGATCTCTGCAAAACCGGTGATAAACTTTCGAACAAAGTTAATTTTACCAAAAAATGATTTCAACTCTTTCCTATTGTTTGGCATTTGCAAATTTTTTATTGATTCTATTCTATCTGGGTCAATCGATATTCCATCTTCAGAGATGACATGCCCTAGTAATTTACCTTCAGTAACTCCAAATGAACATTTCTTAGGATTACGGAAAATTCCATACCTCTCACATCACTTAAGTATTTTCTTGAGATCCTCAGTGTGAGTGGATGCATCCTTGGAATACATAGTCAAATCATCCATATACACAACAATGCACTTACCCGATAACCCACAAAACGCAATGTCCATGGCTCTCTGAAAAGTGGCACCTGCATTGATCAGACAAAAAGGCATTCTTCTCTATGCATAATTTCCCCATTTAAAAGTGAAGGTGGTTTTTAATCTGTCATCTCTATCAATTAAAACTTGGTTATAACCTGAGAAACCATCTAAGAAAGACATCATCTTCGCCCCATTTACTGCTTGCAGCACTTCGTCTATTAGAGGCAGAGGATAATTATCCTTTTCAGATGCTTTGTTCAAGTTTCTAAAATCTACGCATAATCTGATGTCTCCATTTTTCTTCCTCACTGGTACTTAGGTACCCAGACTGAATGTTTGACTGGGAAAATTATTCCAGCAGACAGCAATTTTTTAACTTCTTCGAAGATTAAAGGCTCTAGAATGGTGTTTACAGGCCTTTGTTTCTGTCTAAATGGTTTAATCTCTGGTCTCAGAGGTATTACGTGAGTTATGATGGATGTATCATAGGTTTTAAGGTCTTCATAGGTCCATGCTATTACATGTTTGTAATCTTTCAAAGCATCTAAAATTTCTTTTCTAATTTTCTCAGAGCAAGCTTTTCCGATTGGCACATTTTGTGGATTTTGCTCTGTCCCTAAGTTGTGTAAATCACACTTACCCCCTTCTGTTTTGGGCAAGTCCTTTTGTCTTATTATTCCATCAAAGTCAAAAATGTGTTCTAATTCAATTACCCCTTTGGGTAAGAAATTGCTCTTCAAGTTGATTATATCTTCTTCGTCCCATGTTGTCTCAGGTGTTTCTTGCTCATCAATGATTTGAGCCTCAAATACCTCATTACAAGTCAGAAAATCAATAATTTGCTGATCCCCACAAATACCTGAAAATGTGTAACATTGTCTGGGATACTGGGGACATTAACTAATTCAACAACAAATCGTCTCAGTCCTGACAGTGTTAAAGGTTCTAGTGTGCTAGCAGCAACTGCTAGCGCGTCTGGTCTATGATTTAATTCTCTGGGGATATGCTCTATTTTAAAAGCATCGAATGAATCTATTAAACCCCATACTCTATGTCTATAACAAATCATTTTCTTGTAGTTGCAAGCATATATTTTCCTTACTTGTCTGACTACTAGTTCAAAGTCTGAAAATACCTTAATCATTTTTACCCTTTTCTCGATGGCCATGACAAGTCCCAAAATTAAGGCTTCATATTCAGCAATATTGTTAGTATAGGAAAACTGCAGTCTGTATGCTACTAGGTATGACTTACCCTAAGGATCTATAAGTTCAACACCTGCACCCGCACCCTGCTTTGATTTGGACCCGTCACATTTTAATGTCCACATGCCATCTTTACTTTTCTGATCTTTCCTCTTGGCATGCTTCGTCTTCTCTATTACTTGTGAGGTGCTGGTCTGTTTATTCATGGGTATTTCTATTTGGTCAACTTGCATATGTGTATTTTCAGCTTTCAAATTAGAAAGACAACTACCCTTGTCCTTTATTCCCTCTTCTAAATTTGAAATCAAAGCATCTACATCACCCTGAATGTATTTCTGTGTTTGATCAAGATTCACATTTTCCTCCTATAACTCTACCCTCTTTATGCATTTTTTGTATTCATATTCAATAATGTCTTTGCACATTCCACAACTCTCCTCAGAATGTGGCCTATCGTGGACCCTACATCTATTTTTATACAATTTACATTGGGTGGGTAGACCTTGTTTAATGCACTCTTCCACCTCTTGTCTAATGGCATGACCAAATTTGTCTATTGCACTGTTTTCTTCATCCGAAGAATTTCCATCAGACTCAATGAATAATGTCATCTCCTTGCTTACACATTTTTCTCTAATGTTGAACATCATGATCTCTTCAATTTGCACTCCATTGTTAGTAATCCTATAAACACCATGTTCAATAGCAGCATATAATATTTCATTCATTCGATTCTACTCTATTATCATGTGTTTCATCCTAGGTTCTGCCTCTATTCTAATCTGGTTTGGGACACCTCTCCAAGGTAACCACATATGTGAAAAATCAGTGGCCATATATCCGTTTAATGTCTTGGACCAATCCCTACTTAACAACATTCCATAATTCATGGGTATGTCCACTATTTGAATGTCAATGAATTGGCTTACCCTAGGGTCTGAAGCTAATTGCATTTGAATGTTCATGAGTTCTCGTATCACACTAACCTTAGTCTTATCTAACTGTGTGACAACCTTAGCAAATCTGGTGGGAGTCAGCCTGAGAGTTTTGCATATTCCTAAGGGCATTACGTTGGCTGAGGCACCAGAGTCTACCATGCAGTTGTGTATGTTCTTCCCACACAATCTAACAGTTAACAAGAAAGGGGGAGCATCCTTTTTATCAGCATACATTACTACATTTGTATTGGAAGGCTGCTCAACTTTCTTACTTTTCTCTTTAGGCGGTGAATCTCTATTAGGAACAGCTATATCAGCAACAACCCCACCTATCATAGATGTATCCAGGGATTTTATAAAAGCATTTTTGATCCCTGGAGTTTTCAATAATTCATTCAGAGGTATACTGACCTTTATTTTCTTTATTTCTTCTGACAAGTAACTCATTAATCTTGTTGTCTCTACTGTTTTAGCTTTACTTGTTTGGGTCTTTTCTAACGATGTTCCACTATTTGCATTAGCCTTAAGTATGGCAGGATTGTTGCTAGCGTTCTGATCTAGGGGTGTATTGAAGTTGTTAGGAGGGATGGAAGTGGTAAAAGGTCCTCCCGGCCTAGTGTTGTTCCTTAAATTGTAGGTGTAGTTTTTATTTGTCTGTTGAAAAGCCTACACCTCTTCTGTTTCAGTTAATACCTCATTTTCAGTTTCAAAGGGAAACTGAAAAGCATTTAACACAAAGGCTGATTCAGGATAAAGATTTTCACAAAAGTATGGTTCATCCTCTAACAATTCATCTTCCTTCTCTTCTGCAGTTGCAAAGGTAAAGGTTTCTAAAACTAAAGCTATATCATACCCTGAGGGTACTACCTCATTACCCTTGGGAATAAGAAACTCAGAAGTAGGAGGCTGCACCTCTATATTAAATATGCTGGCTGCTAAATGAAACTGTGGACAGTCAAGCTCAGCATGGGCATTGGTATTGTGAAATCTGCACCAGTTTTTCAGTGATGTATTGGCCATTTGGATGCCTGCCATTTGTTTTGCATCATGATTATCTATATTCTCAAAAGGAGAAGCTAGATTACCATTGTTTGGTCCTATGTTCCATGTTTTGGATGGCCTAGGCTGATTCTGATTTTTGTTGATATTACCCCAGGCCCTATTGTCTATCATTGGCCCTCTATTTTGCATTGGTTGCCCTTGGTTATGACCTTGATGCTGATTATAGTTCTGACTCTGATTTGAACATTGGCCCTGGCTATTATTTTGGGTATGGCTCTGATTGTAATGCTGATTTTGATTTGAACTATAGTTTTGATTTTGGCCTTGGTTATAATTCTGATTTTGATTGTATCCCTGGTTACCTCTCCCATAGAGGTTCTCATTTCTTAGTTGTGTTACTTTAGTGGTCAATCTTTTCAAATGTGAAGTGGTCTCTTTGATTTCTTCCCTTTCCTCTTGTGCTTTTGTCACAGTTGTATCCCTAGGGGGTTGGAAGAAAGGCTGACCATTATTTTGACTGTTATTAGAAGTGTTACTCGTGTAAGGAGTTATGGCTTGGATTGGGGTAGGACTGTACACAGGTGTGTAAGAAGGAACCAGATTTAATAATGGAGTGTGATGCATAGGGACTCCATTCCATGGTTGTGCCTGATTCTGCATCCCAAAATTTCCTCCATCAACAAATGGGCTACAAGTTGTGTGCCTCATCTCTTGGTTTACTGAGGCTGCCTCTTTATAGGCTTTGGATATTGAATCTATGTCAGGTTTTCTTTTGACAAACATGGCAGTTAAAGGATCTAAGGTTGCATAGTACATAGCCAACAAGGTATCGTCATCCACGGTGTAAGGGGCTACTAGCCTAGAGTAGGCCTTTTGAAATCTGTCATTGAAATTATCAATGAGCTCTCCCTCACCTCTTTTTATAATAGCCAATTTATGATACAAGATGCAAGGATCAATGTGTCCTCTAAATCTAGATAGAAATGCTTCCTCCATAAGTGACCAGGAAGAAATATAGCCATTGGGTAAGTTTACATACCAGTTAGAGGCTTGTTCATTAAAGGTGTAGGGAAACAATCTACACACAACGTCCTCGTGTTCTAATCTAGCCCTAAAGCATGCTTCCTTAAATATTCTGATGTGGTCTTCCGGATCTTGGTGTAACTGGTATTTAGGACATATCTTTTCCATATTTTTGGGCATCTCATTATAATCAGGGAACGCAATAGGAGAATGGACATTGAAATAAGCCATTGCAGGTGTTTGAGCTTGACCTAAACTTGTAGGAATACCTAGATTTATTGGTGGGATAGGATTTATAGGAGGATTAGGACCTCTAGGAGTACCTGAACCAAGATTTAAAGATCTGAATAGTGATCTGTCAGGACTCACAATATTATGTATGTTAAAAGGTGACCCAGCAGGTGTTCCAGATGAGCTCCTTGCTTGTGATATTTTAGGATTCCAAATCAAAGGGTTTTTACTTCACCTTGTATCAGGTAATTGCACAAAAATATCCCCTGAACTAGATCTAGACCTGGTCACTCTATCACTGTTATTAGCCAGTTCTTCTTGAAACAAACCCTAACTCAAGTCAGGCCCTCCTTCTAGTGCCAGAAAAACTGTTGGTGATTGTTTTGATGCAATCAGAATAATTAGTTAAAATTCACATAAAATGAACCAAAACTGACTTGAAAGATATGAAGGAATCGGTTAAGATTCACTTAATCCCAAGTTTAATATGGTCAGGTCTTGACCTGTTGGGCAAATTCAGTTGGTCGATGTGAAGCTGTAATGTTCAAGGGGCCTTACATAGTTTAGGGTTTCTTACTAGTTTACTGGACTCAAACTATGCAAAAGATCATCAATATCAACATGTTGTTCATTCCTTTTGCATAAAAATGTTATTGTGCTGCAAAAAGCTTTAAATGGTTTTCTTGAATTATTGCAGCTTTCTCCTCTTAAATATTTATGAAAACTGTCTACTTTTAACTCTGTTATGCATGCTTCTTTCAAATATGAGACAAATTTCCTTCAAATTTCTACGTTTTAGGCTAAGTACTTTCAGATGGGTTGGGAAAAGTTAGAGAGATCTAATCTAAACTTCATTCAAATCTACCAAAGGATCTAGTTGTTTTGTTATGTACTTTATAAATAATACAGCAATTTGATCAAATCCACAGACAAAACCTTAAATGTATATTCTGAGCATTTTCACAAACATACACCTAAGATTGCAAGCTCTAAGAGAAAATGTTTCAAACACAAAGAAGAGCAGGAAAACACTCAGAAGATAGATGCAGAATTCTAGATTCAATTGTATTAGAAACAGACAGTCATATAAGATTTATAATGTCTAAATGACTCATAGCTTCATCGATCAAATTATAGAAAACTTACAAGCTTTACATATACAGTAAGGAAGCTAGATGTTCCACGCATTCCTTATTGCAGACACAGGCGACCTCCTTCTACTACTTCTAAACTCAAAGGTCCCTCTATTCTAAAAAAATCCCTGTGTAGCCCCTGTGTAAAGTTTTACAGTGTATCAAGGCCCAATATATAGACTTTTTGATTGTCCTCAATACAGCCCAAAAAACCCTAGCTTAAACCCTGGTTCAAACCACTGGTTACAACAATAAATGTTGGTGAACCAGTCTCCCAAAAATATCTCTGAGCATACGTCCAATCTGGGTGAAATATGCCCTTCTGGAAACCCTAGCAGCTCAATAATAACTTATGTTCATCTGCTGTGATGATGTTTCAACTACATTTTGTCCTCATCAATGAAGACCCTTGACTTCTTTGCACTTCATCCTTATCTTCCTCTGCTCCTGAGATCTGATTTCCTCCTCCGTGATGTCACCGCCATTAAGTTTCAGCTCCCCTTCAAATGCAAACCTGTAAAAAAAATGGATAGGCAATAAGTACCATTTCACTTAATAAACAGTAGGAACTGAAACACCTATTAAATCAAGGTGTGACTGTGCAAAAAATGTAGAAATCGGGCCCAAAGATCTGCAAAAACGCGTCCAAAAAAATGCATGCACAGCGTCCAAAATAGTCAGGTCAACCATCGTTGACTGAAAACATGCATTCGGGCCCTAAAATACTCTTAAATTCCATTGCTATGTCTTTCCCCGCTTATCAGCGTGACATACATTCATCGGCGCGGGCTAGAAATTTTATACCGATCACTCACCTTACGCCGATGGCCTCACTCTGTGTATCGTTCCCCATCCATCGACGTGACATTGCCTATCGGCACGGGCTAGAAACTCTATACCGATCACCAACTCTGGTCGATGCCTTTCACTACTTTCCTTCCCATCGATGTAACACAAGATATCTCCCGCCGATCGTTATACTCCTTACTAAATTCCCATTGCTCCAATTTCCCGCTTATTTTCCTTATTTAAATCCATGTATAATCTGCTATACAAGCCAGACGTGACGCCTTCATTAAATCGGATTTCAATCCTCCTTTCGATTCCGTGTTGTATGTAGCGCTTGTATATTTGCAATGTATGTCGGTTTGTATATAAGAATATACAAGCGCAAAATATACATTGAATTAATTCTTCTTTATGAAATTTTGGTTCCAGGCAATGTATAAAACACTTGTATCTTTCAATATACACTTGGGTTTGATACAAGCATTAAATCAGTTTTGATTTTCTCTTTGATTTCGCCCAATGTATACTTCGATGCATATTAGCTTGTATCCCTCGATATACATTCGGACGTGATACTACGAAATAACCACCTTTAAATTTGCCTCTGAGTTCCACAATGTATATGACTCAATGCATCCTTCGCTTGTATATCCCCTAAATACAAGCAAACTCGATATACAAGTGGTGGGGTCCCCCTCACCTTCTTCTTTTGTATGTCTTTTTCGGACCTCAAATTTTATACACCACATTTTATTCACCTGCCGAGTCCGCGCAATGAACATAGTGCAATGTATATCCCAATATACAATTTGGACGTAATACATTGGTTTAACCCGATTTTGAACTCTTTGGATTCCGGCTTGTATGTTTAACCTTCCATATCAGTTTGTATATTAGAAATATACAAACGCAAAAAATATACAAGCATTTTCACCTTTTTAATTTCTCTTTCGAGTCCGCACTACATATGCTATTTTGTATCTTTTGATATGCATTGTTTAAAGCGTACATGGACTTAACCCTGTTTGATAAATTTTCGGTTCCAGGGTTGTATATTTCGTTGTATGTTTGCTTTGGATGTTTTAAATATACAAGGATTTAAGCCCTTTTTAATAGACTTTCAGGTTCGGACAATGTATCCCCACTTTGTATGTTTCAGAATGTATGTATATCGAAACATACAAAGACTTAATTCTAATTCAAAGACGTTTCAGGTCCGGTGTATGCATATCTCGTTGTGTGCTCCAATATACATAATGTAAAAGATACAACGACTTAACTCCATTTAATAACCCTTTCAAATCCACGTTGTATATGGGCCTTGTACATTTCGTTTGTATGTTCCGCTTGTATGTTGAGACATACAAGTGCCGAATATACAATGACTTAACTTGTTTTAAATAGTCCGTCGGGTCCGCGTTGTATATGTGTATTGTATATTATACAAGCCCCGCCCCTTTCTTTTCAAATCCACGGATATACAACGAATTAACACCATTGAATAACCTTTTTGGGTCCACCATGTATGAAGTGTTTGTATCTTCTACCTGCCAAACATGCAAACGTTAGATACAAAGCGGAATCCAAACATCTATTCATTTTTACTTTAAAACCATTTCGGGTCCACCTTGTATGTGTGCATAAACCTTTATTAAAATGCATACAAGGAAAAGACATACAAGCGGCCTTGTATATGAACCCGAATGCAAAAGTGACTAAGTACAAAAATGACTTTGCACATACAAAGGACTTTGCATATGCAAAGCGATATACAAACTTGAATGTACATTTTTACCAAAATGATCATAACTTGCAAAATATGGCAAATTTTAAGATGGTTCAAAAAGCAACCCTAGCTCATTTTTTACAAGGAATCCAACCATATCATGCCCTGGTACTGAAAATGCATTTTTTCTCTATTTTTAACAAAGTTTGCAATTTTAACCCTCTTTTCCCTTTACCACCAAGCAAAACAAAACACACAAAAGCAAAAAAGCAAAGCCACAGCAGGGGTCCTCATTTTGCTAAGGAGTAAAATGGTGCGTGTTGTGAACATCACAACACAGTCTTTCATACCAGGCTCTTGGGGCTTGTTTGAGTCCATACAGTGCTTTCTTCAACTTGTAGACCATATCACCATGATTAGACAATTGAAGTCCATCCAGTTTCTCAATGTATACTTCTTCCAAGTCACCATTTAGGAAGGCAGACTTGACATCCATCTGATATACTTTAAAATCCTTGAAGACAGCAAAGGCAAGAAATAATCTGACTGCTTCAATTCTTGCCACCAAAGCAAAAGTTTGTTCAAAATCAACTCCTACTTGAGAATAACCCTTGCAGACCAATCTGGCTTTGTTTCTGACTACTTCACCATCTTCATTCAGTTTATTCCAGAAGACCCATTTGGTTCCAATCACATTTTTGTTTCTAGGTATGGGAACAAGATCCCAAGTGTGATTTTTCTCAATCTACATCAACTCTTCCTTCATTGTTTAAGTCCAGCTTTCATCATTGCATGCATCAACTCTTCTTTTTTGAACACCTTTGCTTTTATCACCTATGATCTGATCTTCAGCATGATTCAGTCTTACATACTTGGGAGTTTTGGGAATTTCTTGAACTTCTATTTCTTGGACAGGTTCATTCAAACTTATCTCTTCTTCCTATATTTCAGGATTCTCCGGATCAGTCTGGATCTAAATTTTAGAAGGGGCTTGGACTTCTTGGACCAAAACATCATTTTGATCTTCTTCTTCATATTCATAAAACCTGGAGGGTTTTTCAATACCTTCATCAACCTTCACATTTGTACTTTCTATAATCTTTCTCAATCTCTTGTTATAACACCGATATGCTTTGCTTTTAGTAGAATAACCCAAGAATATTCCTTCATCACTTCTAGCATCAAATTTGCCAAGGTCTTCATCTCTTTTAATGTAACATTTGCTACCAAAGACTTTGAAATACTTCACAGTGGGAGTGATGCAAAACCAAAGTTCATAAGGGGTCTCACCAGTATTGCTTTTGATTTGTACTCAATTAAGAGTATAGATAACAGTGCTTACAACTTCTCTCTAGTAGATCTAAGGAATATTTGCTTCCATCATCATGGTTCTAGATGCTTCCTGGATAGTCTGGTTCTTTCTCTCCACTACTCCATTCTGCTATGGAGTCCTTGGAGTAGATAACTATCTTTTTATCCCATGTTTCTCATAGAATTCTATGAAATCTCCATATGTGAATTCTCCACCTCTATCAGACCTGAGACATTTTATGTTTAATCCAGTTTCATTCTCTACCATAGCCTTGAATATTTTGAATTTCTCAAGAGCCTCAGATTTATCTTTCAGAAAAGTCACCCACATCATCCGAGAGTGGTCATCAATTAATAACATGAAGTATCTATCACCTTGCAAACTCTTGATTCTTGTTGGTCCACATAGATCAGTATGTACTAAGTTGAACAATCTGGTAGAAGATTGTTCCTTACTTTTGAATGTGACTCTGCTCTTCTTACCCAACTGACATTCTTTGCACAAACTATTAGTAAGTTTCACCAGTCTTGGAAGATCTCTTACAGCCTGAGTGTTGCTTATCTTGATGATATTATCAAAATTCACATGACACATTCTCCTATGCCACAACCAACTTTAATCAATTTGAACAAATAAACAACTTTTGACAGTACCAACCAAGTGGAAGATGTTACCTTTTGTTTGAGTACCGGATGCAATCTCTATTCCAGAACTTTCAAAGATCTTACATTTTCTATTTTTGAATCGGAGATCATAGCCTTTGTCCACCAACTGTCCAACACTGAGAAGATTGTGCTTCAGACCTTCAACATACAGTACATCACTAGTTTTGTTCTTTCCATCAAAAGAAATAGTTCCTCTACCTCTGATTCTACCAGCAGAATTATCACCAAATTTTACAACTCCTCCTTCATATCTTTCCAAATCTATGAACTTATTTTTGTCACTAGTCATATGGTGGGAGCATCCACTGTCAATGTCCCAATCATCCTTTTCTTCAACTTGGGCAGCCAAAGCTCTTTCTATCATTTTATGATTGACAGATTCAGAGGGCATTGGATCTTCTTCCTTGATGGCAATAAACACCCAGTCACTTCCGGATTTGTTTCCTGTCTCTGATTCATCATCTGTTACTCCTTCATCATCATCATCTTCATGACCATAGTAACATTTCTTTTGAAATCTTGATCTGTTTGGATTTGCCCTTGAAAATCTTTCCGGACACCTTGACGCAAAATTACCAATCTTGTTGCAGTTGAAACATTTGAAGGGCAATTTTCCTTCATACTTACCAGATCCTCTTGTTAGTCTTTTTGCAATAATGGATTCAAGTTGTGTAGCTTCTACTTCATCTTCTTCCAGATCTTTTCTTTCTTTTTCATACCATGATAGTTTCTTTGAGGAGTTCTTTCTTGGATCAAACTTGTGTTTGCCTTTTATAGAGGCACTAGCTTTGAATGCAGATTTAGTCTTGCAGGGTGCATCTCCAAACTCAGCCAATTCAAATGCAGCTAATTTTCCAACCAATTGATCTCTTGTGATATTTGAAAAAGATTTGAATTCTTCAATAGAAGCAACCTTGTGTTTGTAAACAGGAGGTAGGGATCTGAGAACTTTAGCAATAATCTCATCTTCATCCAAGATTCCACCAACACACCTAATGCCACAAACAAGCTTATTTACTTTTGGCATAAATGTAGTGATATTCTCATCTTCAGGTTTTCAAATTTTCCTTTCAGACTCTATAGCTTGTCACATTTAACATATTTTTCTCCTTCATGCAGAAGTTGCAATTTTTCCCAAATCTCATATGCAGTTTTTAGATCTATAACATTTGTCAGCTCTTAATCAGATAGGGCACTTAATAAAGCTTCTTTAGCCCGAAGATTGTCTTTAGCATCTTTGATTTCATCTACAGTTGTTGGACCATTCTTTGGAGGAAAATACTTCTTTGAAGTTATGGTCCAATATTGCATTCCCATACATTACAAGTGACATTCCATGTGGCTTTTCCAAAGAGTGTAATTGGTTCAATCAAACCTTAGACTATCCTTCTTGTAGGAAGACATCCTAGATCTCCTCAAGCGGTTAATCTCTTTTAGAGGAACTTAGCTCTAATACCAATTGTTAGTTTCAAGATATACAACTGAGAGTGGGGGGTGAATCAATTGTCCCAAAACTTTCCTTTTATTAACCACTTAAATTCTTCTTGTAATTCAGCAGCATAATAATAAATCAATCATGGAAACACAATGCAATAATTCATGAGTAGAAACACATTAACACATATGACACCAAGATTATAACGTGGAAAACTTGATTAAGGGAAAAACTACAGGGTGACTAACCCAAGATTGTGTCCTCTATTAAAAGAATAAGAGGAACAAAATGGCACATCCCAATTAGGGCTCACTGCCTGAGCACACTGTTCACAAGAGGCCCACTACCTACAGGAGACACACTATCTATAGAATAATAAATATTACATAGTTAAACTGAAGATTAGCATCTTCACCATGCTTGAGTCAGTTCCATTTAAGCTCAACACTTCTGCTCTGCCTTTCACTCTTCTCCTCTCTACCACACTCTCATCTTCACCAAGATACTTTGAAATGACTTCACAACTCTTATTTATACAAGACATCAACTTTGGGATAATCATTAAAGTCGGCATACTTTATTTTATTATAGAGAAAATACATAAATAGAACTTGACTTATTACAAAAGACTTCATGCGAATCACTACTCTGTCGGCCACATAGATCTGGGACTTCAATCTTCTTTGAGGAACATGCCATGCTTCGTAGAACATCTTCAAGATCATCCGCAAGATGTGTAAATCATTTGGTTGGCCAAGTTTAGGAAGAACATCATCATCCGGAAGTAATTATTCAATTACGAGCTCAATCTTCAATGCGGACCACCAACACGAACTACACACAATCTAGAGACCCCCACAAGCTTGCCTGAATCGCCAAGAACATCCACACTACTTCTGCTTATTGAAATCATTCTCTTCTTCATCTAGAACCTCAAGAACACAGTATGTCATCACTGTCATATTGGAATAAATGCTTGCAGACCTCCAGACCACAAACCAATTGAGTTGTCAATTCACATTGACTTCCTAAACACTCCACCAAATCCGCAAAACAAGATATTGCATTTCTAGATCTCACGGGACCTATTTGTGTCACTTTGTTACCTCTGAACATCTTCTAGAACCAGTTTTACTCATATGGCCATAACTTCTTCAAATCTTCATGCGGACCTCTCAAATCTTGATTGGATCATCTTTAGACACATATCTACAAACCCTTTGATGCACATCCTCTGATCTTCATCTTAGCTGGGATCTTCACTTCATAGAGTTTCACTGTTTTCATTGTTCTTCTCTATTCCTGATAGGACTAATTTTCTCAATATCCTCAGTACACAACTCATCCAATCCTTGACATCAATGCAATAGGAGTATGTTGACATCAATGACAACACCGGTTGGGCCCATACTTGCAACACCTTCTTCGTTACTTCATAATCATCCATACAGTTGGCCCAAAAGTCCTCAATGTGCATTTTATGAAACAACTTTTTGCTTACAAACTTTTTCATCACTTTATTTGGATCAAGGTGGTCCCTTGTATTATAGTAGTGGAGTTTGAGAAGTTGAAGTTCTTTATCAGAATGTTTAGCTAATGCCAATGAAGGACATGCATAATTCCCTTTGCCAAACCTGACAGGAAACTGTACATTGGTTCTATGCAAGTGTTTAAGCTTCTCAGCATAAGGGATTAATTGCCTAGTTAATTCCAGGAGCACTATTTTATCATCAGGATATCAAGGGAGTCTGTAAGCAATCCCAATGAAACCTTGCACCCTTAGATATGTGAACTTTTCAAATTAGATATACCACCTTCCATATTTAGTCACTTCATTCATGGCTTCTGTGGAAATCCTCAAGGCTGTGTTACCTTGTAGCAATCTGGCTATGTACATTGTGAAAACATCATTCACCCTTTTGAAATGCATCAAAGATTGAGATGAGGTAAGCTATGGATAAAACTCATATACTTTGACTTGTGTCTACTCATCATTTCCAACTGCTCCTATTTTAGACAACCTAGCATAGTGATTTCTTCTTGCTAGTGCATAGACGACATAGGATGTCCATCTAAAGAATCTTTTCTCTTTGAAGTTGCTAAAGGCTTCATGAATGTTATCACTAAGAATTTGGGACTAGTAGAACTTAGTCCCTTTTAGTATCTCTAAAACTATGACAAACATCCACCCTTGAAAAGTAGATGCCACAGGTAATCCATAAATTCTATTGAGGAAGGTTACCAAATCCCCTATTTCATCATGGAAATCACTTCTATATAGTATTTGAGGGAATTTTCTCAGGGTAGACCTTTTTCCTTTTGCCCAATTTTCATTCATGTGCTTTCTGCATCCTCCTTCATCCTTCTTATATGTGGCCTCTGATGCTGCCTTGTCCGGAATGGTCATTACTGTTTGCAATGGGATGTCCAAAGTTTTAGCCAAGGAAGGTGGACTCAAGTCAGCAAAAATGTCTCCATTGTCAGTTTGAATTGTTCTAGTCATGACATCACATTTGTCTGCATAGGTCACTATAAGTTCTACACATTGCACAGATGTAGGGAAGGAAGCAGCATGTGCAATCCCACTGTCTTTTACTTTCTTTACCTTGGGTGTTGGATTTGGACCAAAGGTTCTTAGTTTGAAGTCATCTAGGTCTATGTGACCTAGGTCAGTGTCTCCTACATCACTCCATCCAGTATGGATCTTTGTCTCTGGGGGAATGCCTTTGAATTCGTACATCATGATTTGGGCTCGTGCAGTCATCTAACCTGCAGGACTAGACCTCATAAGCTTGATACCTTGAGAGATTTTCACTAACTCCTAAGCGTAAGTTCTTCATTATCAAGAGGATCACTAGATTTTCAACCTTATCACAATCTGATGACTTTACAATGTATCAACTAAGTTACTAGACATGCTCTTTGAAAGATAGGAATCTGAATTTACCACTATTACATCCATTTTATAACCTATCGTTAAATTAATAAGCATTAATGCATGCAAAAATATTTCAAAACTATAAAATCCCATTTAAAACATGTAAAATATCATCATTCATCATTTGCAGTCATTACCACATCCCATCATACATTTCTCCTTTTGAAAATTCCTTTAAAATAGTCATTTTATATCATTTGTGCTAATTTCAGGGTCAATTGACCTGTAAATAGGAAATCGCAACTTTCTTAGGTCAACCAACCTTAGCGGGGAAAATGGGTCCATCTGACTACTTGTTCTTTCAGTGTTTATGTGTTTTCAACATTTTGCGTAGGTTTCATGATCTACCGACTTGCGTGTATTTCCAAGGGTACTGACTTGAGTTTGTCATTTGGTTAGTCGGTTGGAATTTTAGCACAAGACAGTTGAGACAGTTTTCACTATATTAGCGCGAGATTAGACCTTGTTAGACCTATGTGGGATTTGGAGTCAACTGACCGGGTCAGTGATGGCATGTTTTAATGCGAAGTTAGATGAAGTTATTTTTTAGCGCAAGGTCACTTTCTTTGTTTCCAGTAGGAGTTTTGGTAGCCGCCAACTAGCTGAGACTTCTTAGGCATCTGACCAAGTCGGTGAGAGGGTCATGTAGCGCAAGGTCGATGCAAGATGTTTTTAGCGCAAAGTGGCTTTCTGGGGTTTGCGAGGCTTTTGGGTACTACTGACCATGTCAGTTAAAATGACAACTTTTACGGAGGTCGAAGGATTGAATTTTTAGCACTAAATTTGTTCAAAGCATGTTGTGGGTTTTTATGGCTGTCGATCGACTAGATCGATCATGAAGTTTGAAGGTCAGTCGAGTAGACCTCTTGTGCTAAATTTATTTCATTTGTTCATTTTCAAGCTTGCTAAATTTGACAGGTTTTCTATGTTTAACCTACATCCTTTCAAAAACTTACGTTTCCTTTCGAAGGTCTAGACTAGGGTTCATAAGAAGCAAAATAATTTATTCTGAAAACCCTAGCTACACTTAAATCCATTCTACTCATATTCATAGTGAAAGGTAACAAAACCCTACATGTATGAAAACCCTAGATATAGGCTTGGCTCCTACCTGCTTTGCTGAAGGAAATGTGTTCGAGGTGCGTAGGTAGGGAGAGGTTGCTGGATCGATTCCGAGGGCAATGCAACATGAATGTTTTGACAAATCACAGAGAGCTCCAAAACACTTTGTTTGATTGCAGAAAATGAACTCAACGACAAGAAAAAACCTTTTAACCCTCCCATATAATCACCATAAATGCAAAATGTACATCATGTCAGTTAGGAGGTTTGGTAGATTAGGGTTTTTGCGTGACTTTTCATAAGCTTCGACTTGGCAGGGAAATTGGGTATAACAGACTTGGTCGGCGAACAGTTATTTTAGCACTGCGATAACAAACTCAATTTTGTACTGTTTGCGGGACTTTGAGGCACTTCAGACCGGCAGGGATTTCAACATCCTCTGACTTAGTCAGTGATCGAATGATATAGCGCAAGTCAAAGATACCAAAAATTAGCACAGAAATTCTTGCAAGTGCAAAAATTGGTTAGGAGACAAAGCAGCTCAAGGTCAGTGGTAAAGGTTTTTAGCGCAAAGTCAGTTGGAGGGCAATTCAGTGCAAAGGTTAGTTTGGACCAGATTTAGTGCAAAAGGACTATCTAACCTACTAGAAAAAATGCAAAGACATTAAATTAGCAAATTTTGGGATAATGTTTTTTTACATCATCCTTTTGACATGGCAAAAGTACACTTGTTGACCACTTGATTACTTAGGAGATGAAAGACTCACTTGACATTCTAGACCAAAAATTTGAAAGAAGGGGGTTCCTATTTCGAAATGGGGTGTGTGTGCAAGGCACAACAAGTTTCTCATTCATCTTAGGCACATTTATCCATACTTCTCTATATAGGTTGCATATGACTTCTCTAATGGCCATTGAAAATAAATCAACTTTGATATCTTCTCATTATGCCCTGTGTATGTTGCATCTAACAAAATCTTTGACTCCTTATAGAACAACTCAAAATTTATTTTGAGCACATGCAACTTGTCCAATGTTGAGCTCAAAATATTCATGCTCGGATCCTCATCGGTACAACTGAAAGATATTAATTGGTCGGCAATGCTTTCAAAGTCAACCTTCTACTTGTCCAGGCCCTTTATCTTTCCATCACTTTCCAATATGCCTGGCATTATTTTCTTATCTATTTTCTCAATAAAATGTCTTTTCTCAACCAAGACCTTGTCCAACTTTAATTGAAAATCTATAACTTCCTCAAGTATCAGCAACATGTCAAGTGTCAACTTTATCTTCATTGGTCTATCTGGATCAAAACTTGAGCACCTGTTTATGTCCCTTACCTCTCTAGTCCTTGGCAACCATGCTCTGATCATAGTCTTGAGGCTTTCTTTATCCTACTCATGGACAATTGTCTAGGGTTATCCTTAGACTTGAATATGATTTCCATGTTTCATCTACCCTTGCTTGAACTTTAGTCATCCTATGATTTATCAAATTTGTGATCATGTCTTTGACTGCATTCTTCTTTTCATCTTTCAATTTTCTCACCTTTTCCTTCAATTCTCTTATTTCTGATAGTAGTGGCTCTGTATCAATTGGAAATGCCTCTACAATTTGTATTATAGCTGGAGCACTTGATATGCTAGGCCCTAACAATTGTTGCTCTTTATACCTGTTTAGCTATACAACATCCTACCCATACTTCAGCAACAGGTCATCATGGTCCTTCTGCAGCTTATTTATTATTGCCTCTACAAATTGTGTTGTCTGCACATTTAAGCTAGCAGCTTGGGGAGCTAGAGTACTTGACGCTCTTTTGATTATGACATCCCCTGTTAATTCTCCCAATCCAATCCTAGGCTTATTATCATTTGGGGCCAATGCCCATATTGCTAAGGTTTCAAACTTGGAATTAAAATCTACACTAGAGAGTGCCTTTTCTACTTGTTCATCTGTCACTTCTACATCCTCTCTAGTCATTGTGTCAAATGCAATGGCATCTAACAAGGTCCAATGTGGGAGAAGCAACACATTTCTTTTGGCAACTAAGGCCCTCCCTTCTTTTGGGGTCATCCCACTAATGTCTTGATTCACCTCACTTAATACCTTTTGAGTGATGGCCTCATACTGTGATGGGTCTGCCCCACTTTTGGCCTCCTCTATCCTCTTTTGGAACTCCTCACTCTTGACTTTCAATACATAACTCCTAAATTCAAGAGTGTTGACAAACTCATTATCTGTTGGATTTAGGGTAGACAACTGAGAGGGGGGGTGAATTAGTTGTATAAAACTTTTCTTCCAATCAAACACATAACTCCACTTTGTAATTTAGCAGCATGATAATAAATCAATCATGGAAACTTAATGTAATGAATCAAGAGCAGAAACACATTAACACATGAGACACCAAGATTTTGACGTGGAAAACCCAGTTAAGGGAAAAACCACGAGCTGATTAACCCAAGATTGTATTCTCTGTTAGAAGAATAGAAAGAACAAAATGGCACATGCCAATTAGGGCTCACTGCCTGAGTACACTGCTCACAAGAGGCTCACTACCTACAAGAGATTCATTGTCTACAAAATAATAAGTATCACCTACTTGAACTGGAAAATAGCATCTTCACCATGCCTGAATCAGTTCCATTTAAGCCCAAAACTTCTGCTCTGCCTTTCACTCTCTTCCTCGCTACCACACTCTCATCTCCACAAGACTCACTTTGAAATGACTTTACAATCCCTTATTTATACAAAGTATCGACTTAGGAACAATCATCTAAGTCGGCAAACATCTACAAGAATATTCGCAAGATGTGTAATACATCCGATCGGCCAGTCTTAGGAAGAACATCATCATTTGGAAGATATTCTTCAATTGCGAGCTCCCAACTCTAATGCGGACCACCAACACGAATTGGACATGATCCAAAGACCTCCACAAGCTTGCCTAAATCACCAAGAACATCCACACTCCATCTGCTTACTGAAATCCTCCTCTCCTTCATCCGGAACCTCAAGAACACAGTCTGTCATCACTGTCACAAAGGAATAGATGCTTGTGGACCTTCAAACCATGAACCAATTGAGTTGACACTTCACAAAGACTTCCTCAACACTCCCTCAAATCTGCAAAACAGGATAATGCATTTTCGGTTCTCACCGGACCTTTCTGTATCACTCTGTCACCTCTGAACACCTACCGGAACTAGTTTTACTTGAGCGGCCACAACTTCTTCAGATCTTCATGTGGACCTCTGAAATCTCTACTGGACCACCTTAAGACACATATATACAAACCCTTTAAACCACATCCTCTGATCCTCATCCTATCTTGGACTTTTATCTTACTGTCATCACTGTTCTTCACTGTTCCTGATTGAGACTAATTTTCTCAATATCCTCAGCACACAGCTCATCCAATCCTTATCATTAATGCAATAGGAGTATGTTGACATCAATGACAACACTAGTTAGGCCCATACTTGCAACATCATCTTCCATGAATTGTGAACAGGCCAATACTTTGACATCTTCTGTGTCTACATGCTAACCGGTTATGGACCTTGCCAGTCTATTATCTGGGGAAACATAAGGTCTTATTTTGTTAGGTGAATTCACTTGATGGAGAGATTCTTATTCTTGTTCTTCTGCTTCCTCCTCCAAGTTTACTATTTCAATCTCTTCTTCATTTTCCAGATCAATTATCTTTGCTTTCTTGGCAGGGGGGAAGTCAAGTAATTCCATTTTTCTAACATACCCTCCTCTTGAGCTACTGGGCTGGTAGGTCGGCCTCTCCTCACCTACTAGAGTGCTACCAATTAGCTCATCTGCATTGTCAAAAATCATTTGAATCCTCATTATTGGATCCCTTATTTCTGCAAAGGCCCTTGGGTAAGCAACATTCAAATTCTTTCTTACCCTCTCTCCTGCCATGACTGCTTCCCTTTGTCCCCTTAAATTGTGAACATCATTCATAGTAAAACAATTTCTAACTGTATCCTCATTATAAAAGACCTGATGCATGTAGCATGGTCTTTTCACACTCACCCTTACTTTGTCAATAAAGCCTTTAGGGTGAAATACCTTGGGTTTCTCTACATTCATTCTATAACCCTGTAGAATTGAATCAATCTAATCTAAGCCATCCTTGTTAACAATTATGAAATCACTAAATTTGATGGAATTGGGAAAGAATGAGCCTTTCTTGTGCTTCCTCAAGTGTTCTTTATCAGACTCATTCAATTGTTTGATGATCTCCAAGAATGCAATTTTTTTTGGCACATACTTGCGAAAAACATATGGAGCAGCCTCGCATCCATAAATCCTAATGCATGTGGTGTGGGTATGCAGAAACCAATCACCCCATTTGTGGTCTATCCCCAATTCAGGGGTCCTATCCAGAGGCCTCAGAAAATCCAACACATATGCATGTAACCTTTCTCCCTCTAGCTCCAAAAACCTAATTATTCTTCTGGCAAAGTGTTCTTCAAAAATCACATAATTAGAATCAATGTAATGCATGTCCAACATGCAGGTCCACATCTGAATAGGCAACTTATTTTCCTCTGGATCAGTCTCTTTAACATTTAAATCCCTATGTCACATGCCTTTTGAAAATAGGGTAGACAACTGAGAGAGGGGGTGAATCAGTTGTCACAAAACTTTATCTTTTGTTGCATTTAATCTTCTTTATCACTTATAAACAGATTAATGATATAACCATGAAAGCATGAATCAACAACACAAGAGCACTTACATAATCAACACACATAACACCAGGAGTTTTATGTGGAAACCCGGTTAAGGGAAAAACCACAGTGGGGGTTAATTCACAAGATTTATTCTCTATTAAAAGAATAGAAAATGGGAAGGCACTTGCCTTCAGGCACACTGCCCAGAGCTCACTGCTCAAAGGAGGCTCATTGCCTACAAGAACATTTACAATGTTAACATTGAAAGATTGAACTAAGAAACAACACCTTCTTCATGTAAGGTTCAGTTCCATTGAAGTGCACAACACCTTTGCTCTACCCCCACTCACTTCCTCGTTACATCCACATCTTCGCTTCTTCCACACTTTTCCACGAATTCACAACACTTATTTATACATGTCATCGACTTTGGAATGAACATCAAAGTTGGCCAAACAATCATCTATCTGGAACATTCTCCAAAATAGGTATTACAAGCAATTACAATCACAAGACTTAAAATGCTACATGTGAACCACTACACTGCCAGCCAAACATAACTGGGACTCAAATTTTCCTCGAACATCACATCACGCTCCATAAAACTTCTCTTAGATCATCCGCAACATGCACCATGCATCCAGTCGGCCAAGACTGGAAAGAACAGCAACACCCAAGGAGAGATCTTCATCCACGAGCTCAATCCTCAATGCGGACCACCAACACAATAGGCACCCGATTCAGAGACTACCACAAGCACAATGAAATCAATAGGAACAACTGCACCACCTTAAATCACCAGAAACACTTACACCTTCATCTGGGAACTCAAGAAGACTAACTATCATGATTGTCACACTAGAAAGATTGCTTGCGGACCTCCAAACCATGAACCACTTGAGTTGAGAATACACACCGACATCCCAAAAACACCTCTAGATCCACAGATCATAATATTCCAATGTGGATCAATCCAGACCAAATTTCTATCACTCTGTCACCTCTAAACAACTGCAAAACCCTGTTCTACTCAGATGGCCATAACTTCACCAATTCTCCATGCAGACCTCTCAAATCTTAACTGGAGCAACTTCAGACAATTGTCTACAAACCCTTTAATCCGTAGACTCTGATCTTCATCTTATTAGGAATGCAAAGCAATCTACTTCACTGAACTGCACTGTCTTCGTTGTCTCTAATAGAGAGATATGTAACTCACTTGTTTCTTTCAGAGAGACTAATTTTCTCAATATCCTCAACATACAAGTCTTCTAAACAAGCAATAGAATAAGATACAATTGACACTAATGACAACAAGGATATGTTGACATCAATGACAACACTGATTAGACACATATTTGCAACAATCTCCCCCTTTGTCATTGATGGTAACATATGATGTGAAAAACTGGTTCAAACATCAAGACAAGAACTTCTCTCCCTTTCTCTTATTACAACTGCAACCACTTTCTTCACTTCTCCCCCTTTCACCAGCAACTACTCACTTCCATCCAAGTTTTTCACATGACTTCTCTCCCCCTTTGACATCAATGGCAAAGGGCACATATTTGCAATCATCTCTCACCCTTTTGTTTCTTAGACAAGACCAAACTAAACTTAGAACATGTTGACTACTCCCCTTTAGTAGCATCCTCTTAACACCAATCCAGATCACTAGATATGACTATGAGTTCCACTAGACTGATGCACACTAGTGCACCTTAGTTCTGAACAGGAGGGGTAATCACCCCTAGCTTCTCTCTGAGATACTAAAAAATGTCCTTAGGTAGAGGCTTAGTGAAGATATCTGCAATCTGATCCTTTGAAGGAACAAACTCCAATCTGACTTCATTCTCATTTACCTTCTCTCTCAAAAAGTGAAACTTGATGGATATGTACTTTGTCTTTGAATGCAACACCGGATTCTTTGAAATGTTTATTACACTTGAATTATCACAAAAGATTGTAATAGGCTCTTCAAACACAATTCTAATATCCTTCAACATTTGTTTCATCCACAAAACTTGAGTACAATTACTTGCTACTGCTATTTACTCTGCCTCTACAGTAGATAGAGATATTTCCTACTACTTTTTGCTCAACCAAGAAACCAATCTCTTACCCAAGAAAAATGCTCCACCACTAGTACTTTTCTTGTCATCCACATCTCCTACCCAATCAACATCTGTATAAGCATGAAGAGTGAAATCATCACCCTTAGGATACCATAATCCATAATCAGATGTTCCCTTCAGATATCTAAAAATTCTTTTGACTGCTACAACATGAGATTCTCTAGGATCATCTTGAAATCTAGCAACAAGGCCAACTGCATTCATAATATCAGGTCTGGTATGAGTCAGATAAAGTTGTCCTCCAATCATTGATCTATACCTCTTTTGGTCTGCCTTAGGGGAATCATCACCTTTACTCAACTTGCATCCAGTTATCATAGGAGTACTCACTAGTTTTGAATCCTCCATTCCAAACTTTTTCAACAACTCCTTTACATACTTAGACTGAGATATGAAGAAGGCCTTATCTGATTGAATGATTTATAGACCCAAGAAGAAATTCATTTCACCAAGCATGGACATCTCAAATTCACTTTGCATTTGATCAGCAAAATTTTTACACATGCTCTCATTTCCACCAAAGATGATATCATCAACAAATACCTCAATAATCAAGATGTGTTCATGACCAATCTTAAAATAAAGATTACCATCAGTTGTGCCTTTGCTAAAACCTAATTTTAGTAGATACTTATCTAGTCTTGCATATCAGGTTCTTGGGGATTGTTTAAGTCCATACAATGCTTTCCTCAACCTGCAAATCATATCTCCTTGATCAGAGAACTGGTATCCTTCAGGTTGCTCAATGTAGACTTCTTCTTCCAAATCTCCATTTAGAAATACTGAATTGACATCCATCTAGTAAACTTTGAAATCTTTGTAAGTAGTAAAGGCAAAAAATAATATGAGTGCTTCAATTCTTGCCACCAGAGCAAAAGTTTCCTCAAAATCAATTACCTCAACTTGACAATATCCTTTGCACACTAATCTTGCTTTGTTTCTCACAACTTCACCATTTTCATTCAATTTATTCTGGAAGACCCATTTAGCTCCAATTACATTTTTGTTTTCAGGTCTAGGAACAAGATCCCAAGTATGATTCTTTTCAATTTGCATTAATTCTTCTTCCATTTCTTTTACCCAACTTTCATCATTACAAGCTTCATTCACTGATTTTGGTTCAATCTTTGAAATCAAACAATACTCCTCTTATTCTTTAGTAATTTTTCTTCTAGTTTTTACACCTTTATTTTTATTTCCTATGATCTGATCTTTAGAATGATTGAACCTTACATACCTAGGAGTTTTAGGAATTTCTTGAACTTCTGATTCTTGAACTTGTTCCTCAACATTTGCACTAGTTTCTTAAGTCACTGGATTCTCCTGAGCAATCTGAATCTAAGTTTGAGGAATTTCATTTTGATCATCTAATTCATATCCACAAAACTTGGAAGGTCTCTCCTTGCTTTCATCAACCTTGACATTAGCACTTTCAATAATCTTTTTCAATCTCTTGTTAAAGCACCAGTATGCCTTGCTTTGGTTAGAATAGCCCATAAATATTCCTTCATCACACCTTGCATCAAACTTGCCTAGATCTTCATCTCTTTTGATATAGCATTTACTACCAAAAACTCTGAAGAATTTCACAGTAGGAGCATTACCAAAGCACAGTTCATAAGGAGTTTTACTAGTATTACCTTTGATCTGCACCCGGTTAAGAGTGTAGATAGCAGTACTCACAACCTCTCTCCAATAGACATGTGAAACATTTTCTTCCATCATTATGGTTCTTGCAGCCTCTTGAATAGTCTGATTCTTCCTTTCCATAACTCCATTTTGCTGAGGAGTCCTAGGAGAAAATAACTATCTTCTTATTCCATGCTTTTCACAAAATGTATTAAACTCACTGGAGGTAAACTCTCCACCTCTATCAGATCTTAGACACTTTATCTTCACACCAATCTCATTCTCCACCCTAGCCTTGAACACCTTGAATCTGTCAAGAGCCTCTGATTTCTCTCTCAATAAAGTGACTCACATCATCCGGGAGTAATCATCAATCAACAACATAAAGTATCTATCTCCTTGCAAACTCCTAACTCTGGCGGGACCACACAAATTAGTGTACACAAGTTCCAACAATCCACTTGAAAATTGTTCTTTACTTTTGAATGTAGTTCTACTCTATTTGCCCAACTGACATTCCTTACACATGCTATTAGAAGGTTTTACAAGATTTGGAAGATCTCTCATAGCCTAAGTAGTACTTATCTTGACAATACTATCAAAGTTTACTTGAGACATTCTCCTATGCCATAACCAACTTTGATCAATCTGAGCAATCAAACAACTTTTACCAGTACCACTTAAATGAAAGATATTACCTTTATTCTATGTACCAGATGTAATCTCAGTTCTGGAGCTTTCTAAGAATCTTTATTTTCCATTCTTGCATTGGAGATCATACCCTTTGTCAACCAACTGTCCAACACTAAGAAGATTATGCTTCAACCCTTCTACATACAAAACATCATTAGTGTTATTCTTACCATCAAGAGAGATGGATCCTCTACCACGGATTCTACCAGCTAAATTGTCTCCAAACTTCACAATTCCACCTTCATACCTTTCTATACTTACAAACTTACTCTTATCACCTGTCATATGATGAGAGCATCCACTGTCAATCACCCATTCATCCTTTTCTTCAACCTGAGTAGCCAATGCACTTTCCACATTCACACAGCTAGCAAATTCAGTAGGCATTGAATCTTCTTCTTTGATAGCAATGAACACCCATTCATTTCCAGAGGTACTTCCCTTATCAGATTCATCATCTGTAACTCCATCAACAACTTCTTGGACATAGTAGCATTTCTTCTGAAACCTAGGTCTGATAGGGTTTGGCTTTGAAACCCTCTCTGAACATCTTGAAGCAAAATGACCAATCTTATTGCACACAAAACATTTGAAAGGCAACTTTCCTTCATACTTACCAGATCCTCTTGGTAACCTTTTGGCAAAAGGGCTTCACATTCTTCAAGCTTCATTTCGTCTTCTTTAAGTTCCTTCCTTGCCTTCTAATAACTGGTTAATCTTCTTGAAGAGCTTTCACCTGAATCAAATCTTTGCTTCCCAGAAACACTGGCCTTAAAAGAAGATTCTGATTTAGGAAGGGAATCACCAAACTCACTCATTTCAAATGGTGAAAGCTTGCCAACCAACTGATCCCTTGTAACAATTGTCACAATCCTGATTTCCTCAATAGCAGCAACTCTATGCTTGTATGAAGCAAGTAAGGATCTGAGCACCTTGCCAACAATCTCTGATTCTTCCAATTTTCCACTAGCACACCTAATACTACACACAAGTTCATTCACCTTCTACATGTAGGAAGTGATGTTTTCATCTTCACTCATCCTCAAAATTTTGTATCTACCTTTCAGGCTCCGTAACTTAGCACATTTGACATATGCATCACATTCATGTAGAGTTTCCAACTTCTTCCAGATTTCATGAGCATTTTTCAATTCCAAAACATTTGTCATTTCTGTATCAATCAGGGCACTTAACAATGCTTCTTTAGCCCGAATGTTGTTTTCAGCATCTTTGAGTTCATCTAGAGTTGAAGGACCTTTCTCTAGGGGCTTATACTCATCCTTTGTTGTCAACCAATAAGCATCACCCATGCATTGCAAATGGCACTCCATGCAACTCTTCCAAAGAGAGTAATTTGTTCCATCAAATCTCAGACTATCCTTCTTGTAAGTCGACATCCTGGATCTCCTCAAGTAGTCAAGCTTCTTTTAGAGGAACCAGCTCTGATACCAATTGTTGAAATTAGGGTAGACACCTGAGAGAGGGGGTGAATCATTTGTCACAAAACTTTATATTTTGCTGCATTTAATCTTCTTTATCACTTATAAACAGATTAATGATATAACCATGAAAGCATGAATCAACAACACAAGAGCAAATACATAATCAACACACATAACACCAGGATTTTTACGTGGAAACCCGGTTAAGGGAAAAACCATAGTATGGGTTAACCCACAAGATTTATTCTCTATTAAAAGAATAGAAAATGGGAAGGCACTTGCCTTCGAGCACACTACCCAGAGCTCACTACTCAAAGGACGCTCACTGCCTACAAGAACATTTACAATGTTAACACTAAAAGATTGAACTGAGAAATAGCATCTTATTCATGCAAGGTTCAATTCCATTGAAGTGCACAACACCTCTACTCTGCCCCCACTCACTTCCTCGCTACATCCACATCTTCGCTTCTTCCATACTTTTCCACAACTTCACAACACTTATTTATACATGTCATCAACTTTGGAATGAACATCAAAGACGGCCAAACAATCATCTATCTAGAATCCAAAATAGGTATTACAAGCAATTACAATCACAAGACTTAAAATGATGCATGCGAACCACTACATTGTCAGCCAAACATAACCGGGACTCAAATTTTCCTCGAACATCATGCCACGCTCCATAAAACTTCTCTTAGATCATCCACAACATGCACCATGCATTCAGTCAGCCAAGACTGGAAAGAACAACAACACCCAAGGAGAGATCTTCATCCACGAGCTCAATCCTCAATGTGGATCACAAACACAATAGGCACCCGATTTAGAGACCACCACAAGCACAATGAAGTCAACAGGAACAACCACACCACCTAAAATCACTAGAAACACTTGCACCTTCATCTAGGAACGCAAGAACACTAACTGTCATGACTGTCACACTAGAAAGATTGCTTGCGGACCTCTAAACCATGAACCACTTGAGTTGAGGATACACATTGACATCCCAAACACACCTCTAGATCCACAGATCATAATATTCCAATGCGGATCAATCCGGACCAAATTTCTGTCACTCTGTCACCTCTGAACAACTGCAAAACCCAGTTCTACTCAGATGGCCATAACTTCGCCAATTCTCCATGCAAACCTCTCAAATCTTGACTGGAGAAACTTTAGACAATCCTCTACAAACCCTTTAATCTGCAGTCTCTAATCTTCATCTTACTAGGAATGTGGAGCAATCTACTTCACTGAACTGCATTATCTTCACTGTCTCTTACAAAGAGATGTAACCCACTTGTTTCTTTCGGAGAGACTAATTTGCTCAATATCCTCAACATAAAAGTCTTCTAAACAAGCAATAGAATAATATACAGTTGATACTAATGACAACAAGGATATGTTGACATCAATGACAAGACCGATTAGACACATATTTGCAACAATGCCCAATATAGAAAATAAAATCATATGGCACATTAATGAGTACCATGTAAAATCTACATGAGAATTCATAGTATACAGTTTGCTTTTGACCCCAATTATCTACTTATGCATTTTTTCTGCTATGTATGAGGCATAATCATATGGATCTTCTATGGATGGATCTTGAATGTTAATTGCCATCATCATCAAAGAAACTGGCATTTTATCCATGGCATCTCTCCCCAGTACCTGACAGAGACTGTGGTAAGTTCTGACAAAATAGTGCATAAATAGGGAGCATTCAAAGGGCTCCTCCTCTCTATCTAATATCTTTACCAATTTGCCATCTACCCCCTTTGGTCTGTGCTTGGGCAGGTTAAAGGTTATATATCCTCGTCTAACAGTTTTGTACCCCTCGTTCAAGGTATTTAGATCAATTTTCTTAGTGGCTGCAGGGTTCAGGTTAAATACACTTGAGATATACTCCTTTGTAAGTTTTATCATCATGGTGTCGTTCCCTACGAGGACTAATCTTGTTTGAGGGTCATATCTTTGCACACTTTCCCTTACCAAGTCTGGACTGGGAAACACATTTGGGCATATCATCTTGGCTAGGTCCAACCACCAAGCATTACAAACTGGGACCTTGAAGTCTATTCTATCATACCAATGCTTAAAGAGAACCCAACCTGGCACAAGTAATTTGGCATCTATGCAATTGTATCAAAGGTCCATAATTTTGTCATTCAGCCTCGCATGACCGTGTACATTCAGAGGATGTCTGATAGACCCTAAGAATTGGACCATGAGGTCCTCATCCAAACTTCATTTTGACATGGAGGGATGACTAGTTTGACTCATTTCTTTAGAATATTTCTATCAAACTAGGGTTTCTTGTTTCAACAATATTCTACCCTCCAGAAAAGCAATCAACTTAGAATTCAACTAAGCACGGTCAAACAGAGTAAACTTACTAGTTTTATGCTTGCAGAAGCCTGAAATTCCTTCTCTCATTCGTCTGAAAGCTTGTTGTGCATCGGGACTCTGTTCGTGCTTGTGAAAATGATGTAGAAAGCCCTAATTTTACCCTTTATGAAGATTCATAGCCTAGGGTCTGAGGCATTAATGGATGTAGCTTTAGCCTTAACTCAAATTCATGTCACACGGCACCTACAATGTTCACCATAAAAAGTTTAAACCTAGGCCGTTGATCCAATTCTTCCTTCGTGAAATCTACGGTCTTCATTCACCCGCCAGATTTGAAAATCCAAGTCTTCCCTATTGAAAAGTCTTCAGCCAATAGAAATGATCCATGTCAGATGTACTTCCTCCTCTGACTACTTCACCTTTTGTCCGATGTGGACATGTGTCACCATTTCATGACCGCGCGGTAGATCTTTACCTCTGCCAAGATTCTTCTGTGCGCTTTTGCTACCATCAGATATAAACTTTTCTGCAGATCACTTCTTACCTTGACACCTAGCATCACACGGTTCCTTGATTTAGAATCTTTGATTACGGGTTTGTAAGCTCAAATTCCTTGATAGATGTCCCCATTTTGCAGCCCTGTAGAAGGATGTTGATGTCATCTTCAAGGCTCTGCGACGCTGGGAAATACTACCACACGACACTTTATGACCCTTATGAAGACTTAGGATTTAAAAATTAAGATATATATGGGCTACAAAGGGTAATGCTAGGACTTAGGGTCGTTCACCTCATGATCTTAAAGGCTTCGAGTTGTAACTTAAATGACTGAGAAACTACTATAGGCGATCAACATGAAATTAGAAGATAAAGTGAAGGGCGAGTCATGGGATTAAAAGCTTAGTGGTTTAAGGGTTTATATGAATAGAGACCTACAAATCTTAGACTCGAAACCCTAAACCTAGGCAAGTGCAACCATTGTCTAAAATAGAATCCAAAACAATGACTGAAGCATGCAAAGATGAGCACTAGATCAAGGCCATGGAAGAAGAATTGATGCAAATTGAGAAGAAGCAGACTTGGGAAGTTGTCCCAAGACCAGTAGACAAAAATGTGATAGGAACTAAATGGGTCTTCTAGAACAAATTGAATGAAAATGGAGTAGTCAGAAATAAGGCTAGGCTTGTCTATAAAGGCTACTCACAAGTGGAAGGAATAGATTATGAGGAAATATTTGCTCCAGTGGCAAGATTAGAAGCCATTAGAATGTTCTTAGCCTTTGCAGCTCATCAAGACTTCAAAGTCTATAATATGGATGTAAAATCTGCATTCTTGAATGAAGAATTGGAAGAGGAAGTATACATTGAACAACTAGAAGGCTTTCAGTTATCAGATGATCCAAATATGGTCTGCAAATTGAAGAAGGCATTGTATGGACTCAAATAGGATCCTAGAGCTTGGTATGCAAGGTTGGATAGGTACCTGCTACAACAAGGATTCAAAAAGGGCACTACATATAGCAATATATATTTCAAAATTGAAGAAAGAAAATCAAATCCTGATTGTGGAGGTATATGTTGATGATATAATCTTTGAAGGAAATGAAGGTATGTGCAAGATATTTGTAGAAGAGATGCAGAGAGAATTTAAAATGTCAGTGTGTGGGGAAATGAATTTCTTCCTTGGGTTACAAATCAATCAATCAGAAAAAAGGTATTTTCATTTCACAGTCAAAGTATGCTAAGCGAATGTTGAAGAAGTTTGGAATGGAAGACTCCAAACTGGTATGTACTCCCATGACTACTAGTTGTAAGTTAAGCAAAGATGATGAATCTCCTAAGGCTGATCAGAGCAAGTACAGATCAATGATTGGTGGACTATTATACATGATTGCTACTAGACTAGATATCATGCATGTAGTTTGCCTTGTGGCTAGATTTCAAGAAGATCCCAGAGAGTCACATGTTTCATCAGTAAAAAGGATATTCAGATACTTGGAAGGCACTCTAGAGTTTGGCCTATGGTATCACAAGGATGTTGATTTCTCCTTGAGTGCATATATAGATGCAGATTGGGCAGGATGTACAGATGATAGGAGTAAAAGTGGTGGTGCTTTCTTTCTAGGAAGCAGACTTGTCTCATGGTTAAGTAAGAAGTAGGATTCTATGTCATTATCTACTACAAAGGCAGAGTACATTGCAGCAGCATCTTGCTATACACAGGTGTTATGGATGAAGCAAACATTGAAGGATATCAAAGTGTCATATGATGAACCTATTCCTATCTTATGTGATAATATAAGTGCTATGAACATTTCAAAGAATCTAGTAATGCATTCAAGGACAAAGCATATTTCAATCCGGTATCACTTCCTAAGAGAGAAGGTTGCAAAGAATGAGGTGAAATTGGAGTATGTGCCTACCAAGGATCAAGTTGCAAACATCTTTACAAAGGCTCTTCCTAAGGATACTTTTGAGTATCTCCGACAAAAGTTAGGGGTTATTGCCCCTCCTTTTAACTAGATGCATAAGTGTGTGCATATGTTCAGGAAGTATTTCAAGATACATTTTTTTATCCTGGATTGATGTGGAAGGCTACCTCTTGGGGGGGGTAGGTAGTGATACTATTGGATGGTGTAGTTAGATGAAGCATATCTTATGACCCTAAGGGGGAGAGTAGAGAAAAGTGAGAGCAGTGGAGATAGAACAGGTACTTGCTGGTGTTGTAGTTGTTGCCCTTTACCATTGATGTCAAAGGGGGAGAGTGTTAAAGTGGCTGAAAAACATTTGTGTAGGAAAGTGTGTGAAGAGTAAGAGTTACTCCAGTCAGGGGGAGTACTACTGAGCTACTATTTGATTCCTTTAGGTCTTGATGGTTTTTCAGAAAGTTGGTGTTGCCATCAATGACAAAGGGCAAGATTGTTGGAAACTTGCTCATGTTGTCATTGATGTTAACCTCTAGTAGGTAGTTCACTTGGTTTCCAAGTGCTTTTGAGAAAATTTGATAAAACGATATGTAGTATGACAGAGGTGTGCTCAGTGTTGTGCTCCGCATTTCTTCCTATTTGAAAATATGCTTGTGTGATTTGGAAGTGTTGATCAGAGGTATTCCAAGGTGTTATATCCAGAGTTTCAGGTTCTGGATTGTGTAGAGGTAGAAGATGTGTTTGACATAGTGTTTGACTGTGAGTAAGACTATCTAGGAGAAATGAGATTGCTCCGCATTTCTCTACATTGAGGTTTCTTGTCCTGCGGATCTGTGAATGTGCTTATATGGTCTATATCTACTTTCCCTTGAAGTTTCCAGTGTTGGGTGCTCTGCATGTTCAGCTCTTATGTTGGTGATCAGTAGCAGTGTGTCCTGATGTGCATAATGAAGACATTCTTTGTTTCAGATGGTTGTGGTAGTGTTACATAAGGTTATGATGATGCTTGAATATTCTAAGAAGATGTGAAGATGTTTTGGAATACTTCTTTATGGTCCGTATGATGGTCTTGGACTTGGAGAAGCATGGATGTGGTTGTTAGTTTAGGTTTGGTTGACCTGGCCTACTAGCACCATTTGCGGAGGTACCTCATGGATTGTGGATGTGATGAGCAACTTGGTTATATAGATTTGAGTCCTTGTTAACCTTGACATGTTCCACTTTCACTTATTTCCACCATGGAAGTGTTTAGTACCGACCTAATTAGTGTTGCACGTTTGAGGTGCACACGCTTCATTAGGACTGACCTAATTGAGATAGGTCTTGGTTGTAGATGGTATAAATGCAAGATGAAGTTGAGTGGAGCATGGTAGAGAAGATGATGCGAATGTGAATCAAGGGTAGTGAGTTGTGTGTGAACTTAAATGCTTATGACTTTGAAATGCACAGTGAGCAGAAGGTGTCTACAATGTCAATGTGCTTGAAGATGCTGGAGGCTATGAGCCAAAGGTTACAGATAGGAAGAAGTGGTAGTGGTAGATTTCTCCTGTTGCTTTGAGATAGTGAATCTCTTTGTAACAATCTTCTTCTATTCTTCTCTCTTCTGGATAGTGAGTCCTTCTGGGCAATGATCCCTTAGCAGTGAGTGTTTCTTCTGGGTAGTGAGCCCTTGGTAGTAAGCCTAATTGCTTTTAGTGTTGCTATTCATATATATGTGAGCTAATCTTCACCATGGTTTTTCCCTCGGGTTTTCCACATAAATCTGGTGTTCTTATGTGTTTGATGTGTTTTGCATTGATGCTTCATATGTTTACATTATGCTAATACATTATAAGAGTTTGTTCATATTGGAATAGCTTAAGGGTTTAATGTTTTAATGTACAACTAATTCACCCCCACTCTTAGTTGTCACGTGCATTCTAACAAGTTCCTTCATAAAAGTTTCTTTAGTATAAATCCAAATCCCCAAAATTAAGAATTCATTGTAGAAAAACTCCTTTTTTGGAGGGAGCAATTCAAGAATCCCTTACTTTGCCAAAAAATGTTAAAATAACAAGGTTTGCCATCACATTCTTTCAGCGAATAGACATGTGCTCTGAAATTGACCAATTTTGGATCTAACAATGCTCCTTAAGCAAGCGAACAAAAACCAACAAAATGCAAGAAAACTGAAAACAAAACTACTAATGTTTTTTGGTTGACGTAGGATCACGCATGCACCCAGATGCTCCTACATCAAATCCCCAACCTTTATAATATTTTCAAGCACAAAGTAAATTACAAAAAGACACTAGAAATAGTTGGGTTTCTTCAACAATTTCATTTGATAATTAAGTATACAAAGGGACTAACAATGTTGTGGTGGATATGTTGTCTATACCACCTATTTTAGTAATGGCTATGCTAACTCACTTAGAGCCCTTTACAAAAAAAGGATTATGTTGAAGAATATGTACATGATAAAGATTTTGGTAAGAAATACGAAGAACTTTTATCATAGAAAAATGTGAAAAGTGGAATAGACTTCTATCTTCAAGATAGGTTGCTATATAAGATAGGAAAATTATGTGCACCAAGATTAAAAAAGCTTCTACTGATGAGAGAGACACCTACCTCAAAGGTGGTAGGTCACTTCAACATGGATAAATAGTGGCTTATTTATAAAGGTATGTGCTTTGGCCCAAAATGTAGTGAGAGGTAGTAAGGTTTGATAGAAGTTGTATATTGTGTTGCACTAGCAAATCTAAAATGAGGAAGGAATGGATGTATGTGCCTTTTCCTATCCCCACAAGATAGTGGGAAATTATGTCTATATATTTTGTAGGAGGTTTTCCTATGAGTATACATAGGCATGGTGACTTATTTGTGGTAGTTTCCAAATTTAGCAAAATGTCTATTTTAATGGCCTGTAAAAAGATTGTCATAGGAAAAGAGGTAGTTGAAATGTTCTTCAAAATGTATGGGTGCACTTTAGGCTTCCCAAGTCCATAATTTTAAAAAGGATGAAAGGCTTGTTGGTAAGTTTTGGTCTATATTATGGAGCATGATGGGCACAAAGCTAAAGAAAAGCATAACCTTTCACCAACAAATAGAGGGTTAAATAGAAGCGAACAACATGACCTTAGTGCAACTCATCAAGGATTATAATAGTAAGTGTCCCAAGACATGGGATGGATGACTTCTATTCATTCAACATTCTTATAATAGATCATTACATTCTTCTACTAAGAAGTCAACATTTGAAGCATGTTTGGGATTTTGTCTTCTAGTCCACTTGATGTAGAGATTTTGATATGCAAGAGGAACAAGTAGGGTAAGATAATGAGGTAACTAAAGGATCTAAATTTATTGAGAGGATTATGCCAATCCAACTCAAGGTAAAAAGAACAATTAGAAAGAACACAATAATTGTATAAACAAAGGCAAGATCAACATATGAAGGAACACAAAGTCAAGGTATGAGACAAATTTGAAATAGGCCACACTTCAAAGAATAGCATCTGCACATCACACTACTTTGAAATAGGTCACCCTTAAGTAAGAACACATTAAGCTTGTAGCACATCAGTCATTTTAGCTTGGCGGTACACATAGAAGATTAAACATTGCGTGTGGCACACCAAATCACTAGATACTTTACAGAAGTATGCATTGAACCTCCTTGAACATGTTCACAAAATTGCATTGAAAAATCTTCACATCCAGAGGGATGCAGAACATTCCAACAAGTCTTCATCACTATTTTACTCTGCCAAAGCACAAACTGGAACTCTGTCACTCATAACTTTTATCGCTGAAGGTATACAGACTTTATTTCTTGGATATAACACCTTCACAACATACTGAACTTAGATTCTGAACTGCATGACCATATCTTCAAATGCGGAGGAATGCAAAACATTTTCCCAAGTAGTCTCCCTGGCAGCTTCCTGCAGTAGAAATCTTCATCAACATTTGGAGACCAGAACCTTCTTGTGACAGCCCATACATTCTTAGAAGTGCTTCTAATTCCCATCTTAATATATCTTCTCGATGCTTCTAATTCCCATCTTAATGTGTCATCTTGATACTTCTAATTCCCATCTTAATATATCATCATACTCAATTCTACATTGACTGAGGCATGACATCCAACCATGAACTTCAGCAGCCACATCACATCTAACATCAACAACATATCAGACAGTCCAAACTGAGTGTTGATAAGAGTGAACTACAACCACATCAGTGACAACCCAAACAGAGTGTTGACAATAATGACAACAACATAACAACCTTAGATAACATATGTGCAACAAGATTTGGCTTCAAGGATAGGTGTTGGATAGTGTTGTAGAGTTAGAAAACATGTGGTCCATTGTATTGTAATTATTAAAATGCTTGGATTATACTGCGCTTGTGGAAGTGTCCAAGGATAATACACGTGCCAAAACTTAGAATCTAAACTAAACATGCATCCATACAACTTCTGGTGATGGTCAAAATTCTTCTTGGGCCCAGGGGAACTTCATTGTCATTAGAAATGTATAAATAACCATGTATGCAAGCATTAAAGTCATGTCTATGAGTTGGAGAATTGTGAGAATTATTATACATTTTAATTCTATTCATAATAGTTAGAAATGACAAAAGTGGAAGGCAAAGACATTGCCAACTTGTTGTAATACTCTCTTTTCAAATTAATAAAGGAAGGTAGCATGACAAATTGCCACTACCACAAGATTAGATTTTTCTCCATGTTGCGGTTTTCCTAGGATAAAAATATGTGTGTTGTGAGTTGTTTATCATTTCTATTTTGAACAAAATAATTCCTTCTCTAAGTTGTTTGAACTTTCATTTGCAAAGCAAGTAGGAAAGTATTCATATATTGGTTGGTTTCTAATTTCTAGAATAAGAGTTTATAGATCAATTTTGTAAGAGGGAGAAATTTTTTGATATTTGTGTAGCATTACATTATTATAGTGATGGAACCTTTCTCAACTAAAAAACATCCTTATAGATTTGGATGTGACAAGAGAATTTTAAATGCTCATTAAGTGTATTGAGGTGGGATATTAGACATGAAAATGAAAATATGATGACAAAATTTTCAATTTTTTTCTTTACTATCATTTACATAGGTACTTAAAAAGTCTAGGTGTCAGTTTTACATGAAAAATAGCCCATTAATGCCTAATAATGGGCTGGAACAACGATAGGGGAAGTAATAATCATGATTGTTGTGAAGTGTGGGAAATTAATGAAATACGGTGGTAGTACATTGAAGCTCCTGATTACTTGGTTAGGTGTGAGGATATCAAACAACCTCCAATTATTTTGCATTGTATAGGTGTTGGCTCCTCGAAGATGGCTTCATCATCTGGTGTGAAGGGTGGGTTAGGTAGGAAGGGAGGAAGATATAAGGGCAAAGTTAAAATGGAAGAAAATCTACTGAAGAAGAGGAAGAGAAGGGTGTCGGGGGAAGAAATGGTGGTAGAATTTATGGTGTATGTGGACAATGAGAACAAGAACCCTGAACTTAGGCATTGGGTGGTGTGTATCTAGGACTTAGGAAATGAGATGGATGGTGCTCCATGTGTTGGTATTCAGTCTACCATGGAAAAAATGCTACTAGATCCTAGTTATACATGGGGATACTGAAACAAGTTTGATGTAGCTCAATCTTTATCATATGTGTCATTTCTCTCAACGATGGCTAGATCATATCTAATTCATGATGAAATTAAGGATGTCATCCACTGGCCTAAAGTGTATTTTGGGTGTATACTAGAACACCTTCATGCTTCGAAATGCCACCAACAATGCTTGTAGAGGGCGGTGGAGGAATTAATGAAAGGTATGAAGGTTGTGCTTTTGGAGGAGGCAATCCCTACATTCTTAGACTGCTATGACAATGAAGGTTCAGTTGGTGCATAAGAGGTTGCTCCTATTGGGATAGATGTTCCTTGTGAAAAATGTGAGGCTTTCCACAAGAGTGGCTTGGGGCCTATGTAATTTGCCCCAACCCTCATTTGTTGTACTTAGACTCTGTTCGTAGACTTAAAATATATTTTGATAGTGGGATGTGGATTTGTGGGTATATGACCATAGTTTTTTGGTAGTTATAGGTCAAGGTTATAGTTGGATATGACTATCTAATTATAAGTAATAGATATAGACTTTCTGTTAATGTGTTATAAAAAAAGTAGACCATTAAAAAATGAGCATACAATAAGTCTATTCATTTGAAAAAAGAAGTATAGTGGCTAATTAGAAAGTGATTAAGGGTTGATGCAAGAAGTTGGGTCCACAAAACTTCAAAAAGTAGAAGTGTTTTTACTGTTTTTCAGAATTTGTCACACTTGGACTGAAAATTTGAAGCACTTACACAATGAATCTTAAAAAAAGTCAGTAATATGAAATTTAGTGTTTTGAATCTAGTTTCCAAATATGTAATTTATTCAAATACCTAGATGACAGAGATTAAATTTTGATAGGCATGTATAAAAACCACTTTTTAAAAGTTATTTTTTTTACCATACCATGCACGTGTACGGACACCACTTTTTGACCTAAATAAAAGTATTTTTCTAATTCCTTTTAGGAAAAGATATCTAACAACATGAAGATTGATGGGGATATTTTTTTGTAATTTTTTCTTAAATTTTTATTGGCCCTAATTGTTGCTTTTAAAAATCGACGTGTACGGACAACATAATTGGACCTAAACTAAACATTTTTTAAATTTTTTTTTTCATTGTGTAGAGAATTGTCTGAAGATTGATGTCATATATTTTTTTAACAAAACAATTAACCAAAAAAAGTTATTAAAAAACAAAAAAAGCCTAATATTTCAAGTTTATGGACCAGTTTGCTTAGAAATTAATTAAAAAATAAAAAAACATAATCCAATTTTAACAAAAATTATATATCTGGAAACTAGAAATTATGTTCTATAATGGGTTTTAATTTCATAGATTAATTCAGAAAAAAAAGTCCATCATCTATATTGCCAAAGTTGGACATTTCTCTTGAACCTGCCTTAGTTTTTTAGTTGCAGGTCAAAGGCTAAGGGTTAGGTTGCCAAGCCTTTCCTGAGCCTCAAAATTTGAAAAACGCGTACACATTATAAAACACATACGTGTTCTTAAAACCAAACGCGTATGCGTTATATAATGCGTACACATTATGTATTTTGCCCATTTGAATACCTTTAAGAAACACATATGCATTATAAAACGCATATACGTTATAACACGTGTTTTATAATGCATATGCGTTTTATAATGCATACACATTTTATAATGCGTATGTGTTTTTTGTTATATAAGGCATACACGTTTTATATCGCGTATGCGTTTTAGGCTTGGGTACCCGTAGTTAAGTGCATATGCATTTTTTCAATAACGCATACGCATTTCTTGCGAGATTTTTTTTGGCCGAAACTTCCCCTCGTCGTGGACCCAATTTCTTGCTTTTACCCTTAAATTGATTATTTATAATTAAAAAAATAAAGTATAGGCTAAAACATTAGACATCTTAGTCAAAATTCTTTAATTTTTGATTGTTTCACAACAACCAAATATTAGAATTGCATGACTGCATAAGTAACATGTTTGTTGGGGGGAACTAATAAATTTCATTTCAAAAGAAATTTTATTATATATATGTGCTTCCAAACATTATAAAATCTATATTGAAAGGAGATTTTTCCACATGAAAATAATGCAATGGAAAAAAATGCATTCCTTGCACTTTTCCCCTATGCAATGGGCTCACTTCAACATGACAAGGTTATTCTTTATGTGTAATGATAAGTCTACAAGTGACACAATTTCTATTGAAAGATGACACATAACTCAAGCCTTACTTGATGCCATTTGCACTCAATCCCAAGGAACTAGTCTTGATCCCTAGTTTATATATTTCCCGCCCAAGTTCAAATTTGTAATTTACAGGATTGACCCATGTTAGTTCTATAATATGTAGAAATGAACTTAGAACTTTGAAGATTCAAATTCAAATTTTGGGGACGATCTAACCCTTCCAATTAGTAGTTATTTGTTGACTTGAAGTGTGATTCAATGTTTCACTTACCTCCATTTGAGTTGTATTTAAGGACTAACTCTAGTTTGTATTTAGTATCTAATTACCCAATTATCTCGCATTTAGCACCTAGAGATTATTTAGCGTATTTATCAAAGCACTTATTACTCCATTATCTACTTGCATCAACATCTAGGGCATTGACTGCATGACTACTTATTGTCCTCAATCTTTTTAGTAAGCCATTAAATAAATATTCTAGGGGTTTGGCCAAAGGAGAATCAATATTTGCCCAACAAAATGTGTTCCTAAACATTTCTAGTTAGATAACACAAATCACAAACATCAAGGCAAATTGAAAGCAAATGTCAGAGTTTAGTAGAGATTGGATCCACACACTGATGTTTAGATTCGTGGTTTTGGGTTAAATATACAATTTGTGCAGATCACTTCCACTGTTGCAGAAGTGACCTAAACAAACAAATGTTGAGTTTTCTAAATTCCAAAGCATTCATACTCATATCTAAATATCTTGCATAACATATCTACTCTAAATTTCCAACTAAATACCATTATTTTATTTATTTAATTTCTATAGTGGAAGTGATTTGCACAAACAAATGTTGAGTTTTCTAAATTCCAAAGCATTCACACTCATATCTAAATATCTTGCTTAACATATCTACACCGAATTTCCAACTAAATGCCATTATTTTATTTATTTAATTTCTATACTCCCAAATTATTGAAATCTTAAAAAGAGTGTTTTCTTTTTGCCAAATGAACATAAATCCTTGACAGACTTGGTAAACAATCAATACCAATTTTACACCTCATCCACACTAAAAAGTGGTAAATATTTGTCCTATTTTTACTGGCCAAAATTCGCAGTTGACTGTTGAAGTGGATAATATGTCCAACACCCTCCTTCCAACGTAACTAGGGGGAATTGAATCCGTGTTGAGGCTCTAATACCACATGCAGATTTGTCATTACACCAAAAGCTGCAGGTGTAGTAAACTTCTAAATCATCTTCACCTATACCTACAATACCTATTAATCCAGAAGATTAATTCCTAGAAGTACAGTGAATACACTCCAAACTCTCTAATGGAATCTGCACCTTTCAAGAAAGGGTTTTACATTTAAAACAGAGAAAATAAAAATCTCCATTTTAACCTCTTGGCAGAATTCGAACCTACGACTTGCCTTTTCAGAATGCTTAGTTTTAACTAACTACTTTAAGGCACTAAACTTCCTCTGTAAAAATTAACGAAATATTTTTCAGGCATTTGACTGCGGTATGTACCTACAGCTATCCCATATCAGCTTCATTATTCATACTTGGATTTGTGTTCAGAAACGTCGTCCTTTTCTTCAATGTATGGAAGCACATGAGTTGACAGTGCGTAGATATAGTATATAAAATATTAGTCCTTTGTACCAGGCATCTACCCACAAGCTGCAACCCTGTTAATGTCAGGGAGAAATGACTGTAAAGTTACCAAAAGAGGGAATTTATTGTTTTTTCTCCTTGGATCAATTTAAGAGCGTTGGGTACAGCTAACACTAAGTGTGGAAAGGAATTTTTACAATTGATAAGCCAATAGAATAGAAGGTTTTTAACCTCTATGAGGTGAAAGGTAGCTTTATGGAATAAGGAGGTACTTGTGTGTTACGTCAGGTAGAACTTTTGTACATTAGGAATTTTGTTGATATTTCCCTATGTCAAATTTTTAATTGATCATATGGTTTGAGATTGAGAGAGGGGAGAGAGCCTCATAAAGGTTTCAATAGTTGGTATAGGAATTGATTATCTTTTCTTTTTTAATGTATTCTTTCCTTATAATTTGTATTGTAAGCTATTAGTACTTATTAGAAAGGATCCATTCAATATTTAATATTAAAATATTCATTAAAAAGAGTATTGGTGTTCAAAATTAAAGAAACCCAATTCAAATACACAACAATTTTAATCAAAATAGTGATATGACATAAATTGTATTACATTAATGTGTGCAAGTTTGAAATTTATTTTATGTTTAGAAATGTCAATGATTTGTATTAAATAATGATATGACATAAATTGTACTACTTTAATGTGTACAAATTTGAAATGACATATGTCCATTCTATGTTTAGATATGTCAAAGATTCATATTAAATGTAACATATACATCCACAAAGGATCCATTCAATATTTAATACTAAAATATTCATTAAAAAAATTATTCGTGTTTGAAATTAAAGAAACCCAATTCAAATACACAACAATTTTTATTAAAATAGTGTTATGACATAAATTGTAATACATTAATGTGTGCAAGTTTGAAATGACAGTGTCCATTCTATGTTTAGAAATGTCAATTATTCATATTAAATAATGATATGACATAAATTGTACTACCTTAATGTGTTCAAATTTGAAATGACATATGTCCATTCTATGTTAGATATGTCAAAGATTCATATTAAATGTAACACATACATTTCCTCCTATTAATAGCTAAATACATTTCACATCCCAAGATATAGTCGTCTACCTTATTGTATTATATCTACCACCATCCTATCAAAGAGATTTTGTTCAAGATATCAGCATTCCTATAACAACTTCTACTACCAATATGCCTAAGTACTAGTCCATTATCCATTTAATACATTGAATGTCTACAACAACAAATACTATGTGAGGCTTACCAAAACAATAAAATAATAAGATATTTGATTAATAGTAGATTTCAAACTTCCATTTACCACTAATTCTTCAATTGTAAATGCATTGATCCTAACTTCCTCATATTAACCAATGAACTGCAACAATATTCAATATCATCCAATCAAATGCAACTACATAGATCAAGAAAAATATATCTTATGGCTAAGATGCTTATAAGAATAGAACATTTTCAATCAATTTGTTTCTACATTTTCAAACTTTGTGCTTCTTTCATTTCTCATGTCCTCATTTTCTATTGTAAGTTGAAATCATTTATTGTTTTCATTTTTAGTTGTAAGTTGATTTTTTTTTCATTTTCAATTGTAATTTGAAATAGTTTTTTTTTCTTTTTCATTTTCAGCGATAAGTTCACATCATTACCTATTGTAATAATTTGTATTTCATAGATTAATTCCATGGTAAATTGATGCAGATCAAGCTCCATGGGCTTTGACAAGCTATTGAACCAGACAACAAAATGAACAACACATAAAATGAAACAAAAAAATTCTTTATTCATATGCAATAGAAAACATTACAACATGAGAACAATGATCTTCCTATATGCATTCAACATTCCTTGGCCTAAGCCTTACAATCATCCAATCAATGATTCAGACCAACATCTAAAAACCTAAACAATCTGCTTTCCAAATCTGAAATCTACAAAAAAGTCTTGTTACAGAAGAAGCATACACTCACTATGGAGGATTCAACCTCTTTCAGTGTGAAAATTCTCTATTTATAGGCATTTGAGGTTGCTACCATACTCATCATGTGAATATGACACATGCTAGTCATCAATTGGCTCTTGGATCCGCCGTATAAGCGGTCAAAAATTATTTTGTCACTTTTTGGGTGCTTTCAGGTGGTGCAGCAGAAAAAAGTGACCCATCGAGATGTTGCGGAAGAAACTGGGTCATCTGCATATTGCGGGAAAAACTAGGTCATCTACATATTGTGGGAGAAATTGAGTCATTTGCATATTGCGGGAAAAACTGGATAACATGCACATTACAGAAAAAACTAGGTTATTTGCATATTGTGGGAAAATTTGGATCATTTGCATATTGCAGGAAAAATTGGCTCATCTACATATTGCAGGAAATTTATGGTCACCTACATATTGTGGGATTTTGGGGGTCTATTGCATATTGCGGGATTTCAAGGGGGGTCATCCCACAATAATGGGTTACACTTTTTGGCCAAACTTGACATTGAAATCAACATTTTGAACTAAATCTTCACTTTCTGACACCTGTAGCCACTAAACTGTTAGGAATTTGAAGATGATGCGAATTAGTGATTTGTGAGATTTTGTTTGTAGATTCTAAATATATTTTTTAAAAAAAATTTGGAGTTAAATTGTAAATTTTTTTGCGTCTCCTTTGATAACTAGTTTTTAATAGTAAACAACATTTTTTTAAAGTGATGTGTATTTTGTAGCACAACTTTTTTTCTACAAAGGATAAAATTTTGATTCTTTTGAATTTAGATTGGTAACACCAATATATAGGGCATGCATTTGGTTTCATAATGTTTTGTTGAATATTTTTTTTAATTAAGTTTTGAAGTCAAACCAATTATAATTTAGACATAGGCGTATTTCGTTAAACATAACTTTTTATGTATATATCAAAATTCAATTTTTTTGGTTGAAACAAGGACATCAATACCTAGGGCATACATATTGTGGGAGAAATTGGGTCATCTACATATTGCGAGAAAAACTAGGTCATTTGCTTATTGTGGGAGAAACTAGATCATCTGCATATTGTGGGAAAAACTAGAGAACCTGCACATTATAGGAAAAATTGGGTTATCTGCATATTGTGGGAAAATTTGGATCATTTGCATATTGTGGGAAAAACTGGCTCATTTGCATATTGTGAGAAATGTAGGGTCACCTACATATTGCGAGATTTTGGGGGTCTATTGCATATTGTGGGATTTCGAGGGTATACTGCATATATCACATTGAAGACTAATGTTCTGCTTATCCTATTAACGCTCAAAGTTCCGCCTAAGCATAACTTGCTCAAATTTGCTCAGAATCTCGCCAAACATAAAATTTTGAACACCCATTTGGCTCCTTAACATGATGAAGTCATCACTTGGATATGCAGGAGATCAAGGGTTATCTGCATATATCCTGATGGCAGGGAAAGTTCTGCATATCATATTGACACTCAAAGTTTCACATTTGCATAACTTGTTCAATTTAGCTCGAATCTTCACCAAATTTGAAATGTGAGCACCCATTTGGATCTTCTTCAAGATGAAGTCAACACTTGACTATGAATCCTTAGGAATTTCTCTAGAAATTTGATCAACTCCTGCATTAAAATAAGAAGGAAAACAAACAAGCAAGAAAGCAAAGAAATCTTTTTGGTTGATGAGGATTGCTTGTGGACCCGAATGCTCCTACATCAGACACACCAGGTAACTGAAATGTTCCATGAGTTGAAAACTCATGAATATTTTGGCAAGTTTGGAACTGGAATTCCATACTTGATTAGCTCTGTAGCACTCAACCAAGAAGCTTCATCTGTAACTCAGTTCTTCCATTGGACTAGGTATTCCATGTAGTCCTTTCCTCTGGTCCTCTTAGCCACTCAGGAGTTAATCACTCTATCTACTTCTTCCATCTTCTTTTTAGGCATCTCATCTAACCATCTTTGTGCATCAGGCAAACGTGTGTGTACCCCCTTGTAAACTTGTCTCTCCTTCATGGAACTTGTATAGATCAACAATATTGAAAATAGGAGATATGTCTATTCCTGTTGGTAGCTCAATCTCATAGGCATTGGATGAGAACTTCTTCAACACCTTGCATGCACCTATTTTCTTAAATTTTAACTTATTATATGTTTCTTGTGGGTACCTTTCTTTCCTCAAATGTGCAAAAACTAAGTCACCTACCTGGAACTCTTGTTTCTTCCTATGCATATCAACATGTTCTTTGTATTTGATGGTTCTTTTCTCTAACTTATCCTTCACCTCCTTATGAACCTCATGAATGTATTCTATAAATTTTTTTTCTACAACACTCTTCCTATTCAAATTTGCACTATCTCTCAGCTCATCAACATCTCCTGGGTTGTAACCACAAACCATTTGGAATGAGCTCCTTTATGCACTTCTATCACTAAATTGTTGTAAACAAATTCTACTTGTGCCAAGATAAGATCCCATTAATGTGGTTTGTCTCCCACCAAACATCTTAATAAGTTTCCCAAACTTTTGTTCACAACTTCAATCTGTCCATCAGTTTGGGGGAGATTGGTTGAACTGAATCCTAATTTAGTGCCTATCTTCTTCCATAATATACACAAAAAATGGTCAACAAACTTTGTGTCCCTATCAGAAGCTATGCTCTTAGGTAGTCCATGCAGTCGTACTACCTCTTTGAAAAACAATGCAGCTATGTGGGATGCATCACTAGGATGCATCACTAATTTTATGACATGGTATGAAATGGACCATCTTTGAAAATCTGTCCACTACAACAAAAATTGAGTCATTACCGTTAGACTTAGGGCACACAATTGAGAGGGGGGTGAATCAGTTGTGCCAAACTTTCTCTCAATTAAACACTTAATTCCAATTTGCAATTAGTAGTCTAATAATAAATCAATCATGGAAACACAATGCAACAAATTAAAAGCAGAAACATATCAACACATGAGACACCAAGATTTTGACGTGGAAAACCTAGTTAAGGGAAAAACCACAGGGTGATTAACCCAAGATTGTATTCTCTGTTAGAAGAATAGAAAGAACAAAATGGCACATGCCAATTAGGGCTCACCGCCCGAGCACACTGCTCACAAGAGGCTCACTGCCTACAAGAGACACACTATCTACAAAGAAATAAGTATCACCTACTTGAACTGGAAAATAGCATCTTCATCATGCTTGAATCAGTTCCATTTAAGCCCAATACTTCTGCTCTGCCTTTCACTCTCCTCCTTGCTACCACACACTCATCTCTACAAGCACACCTTTGAAATGACTTTGCAACCCCTTATTTATACAAGACATCAACTTAGGAATAATCAACTAAGTTGGCAAACATCTACCAGAACATCCACAATATGTGAAACTTATCTGGTCAGCCAGTCTCAGGAAGAGCATCATCATCCAGAGGTTATTCTTCAATAGTGAGCTCCAACTCCAATGCAGACCACTAACACACACTGGACACAATACAAAGTCCTTCACAAGGTTTCCTAAATCACCAAGAACATCCGCACTTCATCTGCATACTGAAATCCTTCTCTCTTTCATCTGGAGCCTCAAGAACACAGTCTGTCACCACTGTCACCAAAGAATGGATACTTCCAGACCTTCAATTCATGAACCAATCAAGTTGACACATCACCAGGACTTCCTCATTACTGCCTCAAATCCGCAGAGCAGGAAACTGTACTTCCAGATCTCACCAGACCTGTCTGTGTCGCTCTATTACCTCTGAATACCTACTGGAACCAGTTTTACTTGAGCGGCCACAACGTCTTCATATCTTCATGCGGACCTCTGAAATCTCTACTAGATCACTTCAAGACACATATCTACAAACCCTTTAATCCGCATCCTCTGATCCTCTTCCTATCTTGGACTTTTACCTTATTGTCATCACTGATCTTCATTGTTCCTGATTGAGACTAATTTTCTCAATATCCTCAGCACACAGCTCATCCAATCCTTATCATTAATGCAACAGGAGTATGTTGACATCAATGACAACACAGGTTAGGCCCATACTTGCAACAATTACCTCTTTGTGTTTGAAGCAATCCCAAAACAAAATCCATACTTAGGTGCTCCCATAGTCTCTCTGGTATAGGAAATGGATGATATAGTCTTGTGTTTTGTCTTGCTCCTTTATCATGTTGTCAAATTCTGTAGCCTTGTACCACACTCTTCACATCAACACTCATCTCAGGCCAAAAACAACCTTCACTCAGTTGTGACAATGTTTGTCTATTCCAATATGTCCACTCAAGCCTCCATTATGCTTTTCTCTTATTAGATTCTCCCTCATTGAACCTTTGGGTATACATAATTTCTATCATTTGAACAACAAGTCATCTTGGATGAAATATTCCAACCATGGAGTCTTATTTCCCTCCACTAGACTTCTACTAGTTGTCCATGCTTCCTTAAAATTAGGGTCATCAGGATACAAATCTTTCATTGCATCAAAGCCAACAAAACTGACCCTTAACTCATTCATCAATAAACACCTTCTGCTAAGTGCATCTGCTACTTGTTTGACTTACCACTCCTATGTTTCAAGACAAAAGAATAACTTTGCAGAAAATCCACCCATTTCATATGCCTCTGGTTTAACTTACCTTGACTATTGATGTAATGCAAGGCATGGTGGTTTGTGTACAATACAAACTCATTTGACAGCAAGTAATGCCTCCACTTCTTCAATGCCCACACTATAGCATATAATTCTTGGTCATAAACTAAGTATTTCCTCTTTGCTTCATTTAGTTCCTCACTAAAGTAGGAAATGGGTCTACCTTCTTGACTTAATACTCTACCAACTGCACTACCACTGGCATCACAATCCAGTTGAGACACTTTGCCAAAGTCTGGCAATGCCAACACTGGTTGTTCTATCACCTTCTTCTTCAACAACTGAAAGCTCTTTTCTGCTGCAGCTGTCCACTAGAACTCTTTCCTAACACCCTTCATTATCTTGGTGATTGGTGCACATATTCCATTGAAACTTCTGATCAACTTCCTATAGAAGCTCTCCAAGCCATGAAAACTTCTAGCCTCAAACATGTTTCTAGGTGAAGGACAATCCATTATTGCCTTAACCTTCTCGGGATCCATCTTCAACCCTTCTTCAGACACTACAAAACCTAGATATATTAGTTCCCTCTACATAAAACTATATTTATCCAAGTTTACCAGCTTCTTTTAACCTCTACAAAACTACCTTTAGGTGCAACAAATATACCTCTTTTGTTTTACTAAAAATCATAATGTCATCCAAATAAATAAAGACAAATTTACCAAGGAAAGGTTTCATTACCTCAATCATCAGTCTCATAAAGGTGTCGGGTGCATTTGTCAACCCAAATAGCATCACTAGCCACTCATATAGACCATCCTTGGTCTTGAATGTCGTCTTCCATTCACCCCCTTCTCTAATTCTGATTTGGTGGTATCCACTCTTAAAATCAATCTTGTTGAAGTACTTTGCTCCACTCAAACAATCCATCAAGTCATCCATATGAGGCAATGTAAACCTATACTTAATGGTTATCTTATTTATATCATTTGAATCAGTGTACATTTGCCATTTCCCATCTTTCTTAGGTGTTAGTACAATAGGTACAACACACAAACTGAGGCTCTTTCTAATCAGCCCTTTATCCAATAGCTCTTGCACTTGTCTATTCACCTCTTCATTTTCCATGGGTGCCATTCTATATGGTGCCTTATTTGGTAGGCTTGCACCTAGTATGAAGTCCATTCAATGACTTATGCTTCTAGTTGGAGGTAATTCATCGGGTAAGTCCTTCATTAGAATGTTACTGAATTCATTAAAAAAAATTGGACTTCTATGGGAACTTCTACCCCTTTCTCTATTGTCATAATTTTTGCAACCTGAGGTAGGAAGGCATAACATACCTTCTCCTTTCTGATTTCCTTAAGGAACTATTTTCCGGTGACTAGACAAACCCTATTGGTTTTCTCAACCTCCTCATCCTTATCCTTCAAAGGATTCAACACATACTCAACCCCATCCTTCTTGATTTTAAGGAAATTACTCTTGCCATCATGAATGGTTTGCCTATCATATTGCCAAGGTCTGCCTAACAAAATGTGCCATGCATCCATTAGCATAACATCACACATTATCTCATCTCTGTAATTCCCAATGTGAAATTTAACAAGGCATTGCTCACTTACTAATAACTAATGTCCCTTTTGCAGCCAGGAAACCTTGTAGAGATTTGGGTGTTTTAGCCTCTTCAGTTTTAGCTTCTCCACCATCTCTTCTGACACTAAGTTGTTAGTGTTGTTGTCCACAATGACTTTGCAACATTTTCCTTGAAACTTATATATGGTTCTAAATAGATCTCTTCGTTGTTCTGGTTCCTTTTGTACCTTCTCTAGTGTTAGAAGAACTTTCCTCAACATCAAGGATTCTCCATCCTTGGTTTCTTCTCCAAATTTTGGTGAGGCTACACTTGCTACACTCTCCTCCTCAGCTTGTGCTATATGGTCTCTAGTCTCTTTTCCTTTTCCATTGCTCTATTGTACTTGAGGACATTCAAATTCCATATTTCCAGCCTATCCACATTGGAAACATGTTCCACTGAATCATCTTCCTCTTCCAGAATTTCCTCTACCTCAGGAGTAATCAACCCTTCCTCTACCTCCTTGGGTATTGGTATGAAAAGAACTTGTTTCTCATTGCTTATCCTGAGAACTACATTCAGGATTTGACTGCCCTCTCCCTTTGGAGGATTTACCTCTTCCCCTAGAACTATTTTGCCTTCTAGAGATCTTTTCTTCTGCCTGCAATGCAAATTGATAGGCTTCTTCTCTATTGGTAATTCTAACCATGATAATTTCATCTTGGATAGATGGTATTGTAGGAGCATCCATGGTCAATGGCAATCTTGCATTACCAAAAATATTTTAATTTCTGTTTGTTTGTTTTCAATAAGGTTTGTGGGCTTTGAAAAATAATATTTAAATTTGCAACAAATGTATTTTCTTGGGGTATATTAATAAATGTAATTTTGATGAAAAATACCCTGGTAATTTGTAAATTCCTCCATTAGTGGGGAGAATCTTTCCTAGGTACCCACTTGGAGATATGCATTAAATTCTATTTGGTGGGGCTGATTTGGTGGGAAGATTCCATCATAAGTGTGTCAACAACTCCTATTTTTATTTCCAAAATTGTAACCTCCAAGAAGGGTGTGGATTTCCAAGAGGTGGTTCCAGTTGATGGTTTTAGTGAAACCATGGGAAATTTTAATGAAACCATGTGGGCCATAAGCTTTGCATGTTGTTGCATGTCTGGGTCATAATTATGAAACCCATTCTCGATAAAATGGGAATAGTTTTCTCATTTATGATTAAAATAGAGAAATTCAAAATGTTCTGGAAAGCTGGGAAGAAGGCGCACAAAACCTAGAAACTATTTTAGAAAATTCATAAAAAATGAGGGAGCGGTGATAAGAAGAAGTGACGGGTTTTCTTGGTGGTTTAGTGGAGGTTATTTTGAGAGACCAATAGTGGTTTCTTCTCACACAGTTTCTATATATTGATGATTTCTCATTTGGTAAAAGGGGGCTTTGGAGAAGAAGATTTTACATAACCAGATGTTGCTGGAATGAGTCCAGGATGCTGAAAAATTATTTGTTGCAGGTGTTGCATGTATGATTCTAGGAAGCTCATAAGCTTCATGTTGATGTAATAAAATTTTAGATTGAAATAAATAAGTGTTGCAGATTTCTTTTCCATTTTATGTTGTTTTACTTCATTTGCAGCCTTCTTGCATAGCCTTTTGTGTGTGTTTGTGTTGCATATTTGAAAGGGAGAGTTTCCCATTTCATCAATAGAATAATGCAAACCATTTACATACATGGAGACCTTCTCAATATCATCTTCAATATGACCAACCCTGATGTTCAATCTATAAAACGTTTTGGTGTAGTCTTGCACACTTTTCTCCCTCTGCTTGAGGTTTTGTAGCATCTTAAACATGGTGATCTGATGGTCTATAAATAGAAAATTTGCCTTCAACTTATTTAACATCCTCTCCCAAGTTTTAATCTTTTCCTTTGCTTTTCTTTGTCTCTCAACTTGCACATGATCCCACCATAGAGATGCATGTCCCTTCAACTTTGCAGCTACAAGTTTTACCCTATTAGGGCCTTCAATAGACTCTAACTCAAAATACTTTTCCATATCTAAAATCTAGTCTATCAACTCATCTAGTTTTAGATTACCACTGTAGCTAGATAACTCTACACGGGGTTTACTAACAATCTTTGTCATTGCAATCAGAAACCTCCTCTCATATCCATCTTCTCCTTCTTCTGCTTCTTCTTCACTGACTTCTTCATCACTATCACTCACATCCTCTATAGGTACTCCTCTGCATTGTGTTCTTTCCATTGCATCTAGCCTAGCTGTGATGCCTCTCAACATCTCTACCAATGCTGCATCTTTAGCTCTTGGAGCAGCTCCTCTCCTTCCTCTTGCTCGATGTGCCATGTCTATAGACCCTCTACAGTTGTAGGTTTCCTCTTCACTCTATCTACAATAATCTCCTTAGGGTCCCTTGCACAACAATCCCACAACCTCAAGGAATTCCAAAACTAAGCTCTTATACCACTTGATGCAGATCAAGGTCTAGGGGCTTTGACAAGCTACTAAACCAAGCAACAAAATGAACAACACACAACAATGAAACAAAAAACAATTATTCATATGAAACAAAAAACATTACAACAGGAGTACAATGATCTTCCTATATGCATTCAACATGCCTTGGATTAAGCCTTACAATCATTCAATTGATGATTTAGACCAACATCTGAAAACCCAGACAATCTACTTTCCACATCTGAAATCTACAGAAAAAGTTATGTTACAACAGAAGCTTAAACTCACTATGGAAGAACTTCAACCTCTTTCAGTGTGAAAATACTCTATTTATAGGCATTTGAGATGACCACCACACTCATCACATGAATAGGACATGTGTTAGTCATCAATTAGCTCTTGGATCAACTATAAAGGCGGTCAAAAACTATTTTTGTCACTTTCTGGGCACTTTCAAAAGGTGCAACGAAAAAAAGTGACCCATTGGGATATTGTGGAAGAAACTGGGTCATCTTCATATTGTGGGAAAAAATCTGTCATCTACATATTGCGGGAGAAACTAGGTCATTTGCATATTGCAGGAAAAACTTGGTCATCTACACATTGCAGGAAAAACTAGGTCATTTTCATATTGCGGGGAAAACTAGGCCATCTACATATTGCGGGAAATTTAGGGTCTACTGCATATTGCATGATTTTTGGGGTCTACTGCATATTTTTGGATTTTGAGGGTCTACTACATATATCCTATTGAAGACCAAAGTTCTGCATATTCTGTTGAAACTCAAAGTTCTACCTAAGCATAACTTGCTCAATTTTGCTCAGAATCTCACCAAACTTAAAATTTTGACACCCATTTGGATCCTTAAAAATATGAAGTCATCATTTGGATACGCAAGATTTCAAGGGTCATCTGCATATATCCTGATGGTAGGGAAAGTTCTGCATATCCTATTGACACTGAAAGTTCCGCATTTGCATAACTTGTCCAATTTAGCTTAGATCTTCACTAAATTTGAAATGTGAGCACCCATTTGGATCTTCTTCAAGATGAAGTCAACACTTGACCATGAATCCTTAGGAATTTCTCTATAAATTTGATCATCAACTCCTGCAGCAAAATAAGAAGGAAAACAAACAAGCAAGAAAGCAAAGAAATATTTTCGGTTGATGAGGATTGCTCATGGACATGGATGCTCCTACATCATAAATATAGGAGGTTAGTTAGAGTTCAAATTCACAACTTAAACCATTAGATCATATGTCTCCAAATTATATTTTTACAATTTTATAGTATGTATACACTATACACTAGTTTAATTCATAGCTTAATAGATTAGGCCTTTCCTAAAAGATTATTTAATTCATGTAAATCTTATTCCTGAATACCATTTCATATATATATATATATATATGTATGTATGTATGTATGTATGTATATATATGTGATGTTTTTATGTAAAAGTTCATCCAATATATATGTTTAATATATAAGCCCATCCCTATTAATAATGTTTTAAAGCATACAATAAATTATATATAATGATGTTTTTATACAAAATCTATCTATTTGTCTGTTATATGTGAAAATATACGAAAGATGGAAGATAGTGTTAAAGATGTCCAATCAAACCCTCCTTTCACAATAGCATTCAAGGACAACAATCGACTTGAGTCACTATAGATGGAGAGGACTCAGCTACAGGTTGATGTCACTTAGGAATGATATAGAAATATAGATTAGATTGATAGATATGTCAAACCTTAGATCCAATAAGCCTTAAACCCTAATTGTAATGAAATTAGGTATAGATGAACAAAATACAATAGATGATTGCATAGACATGCACTAAATATAGATTAGAAACATACTAGGATTTGTATTTTTAGAGGTGGAAACTTCGGGGACAATGAGGTGGGCACCCAAGTCCAATAGGGTAGTTTTTCTGTAGATCTAGAACAATGGAATGTGTAAGACTACAACCTGCTTCAGAGTTTCTAGAAATGCTAGTTGGGAGGACTACGGGGTGGGCACCCTAGTCCAGTAGGGTTGATTTTCTACACTTTCTTCTCATGTCTTGAATCTCTATCCTCTTCTCTGTTTCTCTACAACTTCACTTCACCAAATCCTACACCTATAACCTGCAATCACAAAGAGAGTGGTTTGGGGGTTGTGGTGTTTAGGAACTTGCCTTGGTCAAGCCCCGGAATGACATTCAAGTCTTCCAACACCATTGTTAGATAGAGTGTGTGTCCTTGGTGGACAGAGGCCAAATCAAATGATGAAATAGATTGATTGAAACACAAATAGATGTCACCTTGGAGGTGAAGCCCTCACGGAGATGAAGATCTTTCACACCATGAGGAGATGGATTGATGAAGCCAAATTTGCAACAAACAAACACAATAACAACACAATTCTATTCTGCAACACAATGAATGCTTTGAAATCCCTTAGCTTAATATCACAAGTTTGCATTATCCATCTAGGTGTAAAATGAAGACATAAAATCACTTATATATGCTTTACCACTAACATTCGTAATTCAAATTGAAAAGGCTGACAGAAGGAAACCTTTTTAAAGATCCTATGCCGACATCCTAAAATTTAGGTCCCGACAAATAAGCCTGGACTAGGGTGTGGGTGCCCAAGTCCCAAGGCATGATCTAGGTCTTGATTAAGCATTAAAGTGGACCCCTAAGTCCCATTTGACATGGGTTTCGAGGGAAATTACTTTGGGATAAGTTATAAACATGCATAATGAAATCAAGGGGACCTAAGAGCTAAACTAGGAGGTAAAAAGTCATAGGAAAACTTTTTACAACATAACATTTAGCCCCCATGTTAATGTATGTATGATCTTACAATCCATACATGCATTAAAGTATGGTCGAAAACACATCAAACACACTAGGCACATAAGCTAAGGCTTACCCAAAGGTTGGAGGACTATTTCTAGCCCCCAATCTTAGGTAAGCACTAGAAAACACATGGAAGACACATAAGAATGAAGACAACAAAAAGCACGCAAAACACAAAGAATACAGTGAAAACACGCAATACACAAAGAAGACACGAGAGCAGTCACACAATACACGATGAATACATTGATATAACATTTTATATATGAAATAAAATCCTAACTAAGGGACGGAGGGGGCTCATCACCACATTCCTTTAGACTGCTGAAAACACGTAAAACAAAAACCTGAATGTGGAGGGGGCTCATCGTCACGTGCCTTTAGACCACACTCGGTGGAAGGCACAACAAACATGCAAGGAAGACACATGAAATACACGAGTTCCATATAGTATGTCATAGACACACTATACGTCTTATACATGGCAAACACGAATGATGGAAGGAGCTTATTGCTAAGTCCCACCATCTAAAACACACCTGATGGTTGAGCTACGCTACCACAACCACCAAAGACACGCTTAAGGGAGGATAACTCAAGATCCAGCCCCACCTCACGATGAGAACTTTGTATAAATGGATGTGCACTAGCTCAAGAGATACACCATCCTCACCTTCCACATAAGGGCTTTGTTTAAAAAGATATGCCTAGCTCAAGAGATACATTATCCTACCTCATAGAGAGGGATTTTTTATTGAAATTTAAATAAGGATGTGCACTAGCTCAAGAGATACACCATCCCGTCTCATGGAGAGGGCTTACAAACACACTTTTTTTAGTGTCAAAATAATCAAGAAGATACCATTATATATGCCCCCACCTTAAGGTGGTTGCAAGCACATTAAGGTAGAGTGAAAACACACAAGGGAACAAGAGCTCTTGCAAAGCCCATGCCCCCAAAGGTGACATGTGCCACGATCGACGAATGTTCCCACAAACACATTGATAAGATATGCTAAGATAATCAACAAGAGATAAGGTTAGAACATCAAATCATGAAAGCTATGTATGTATTAGATCACATCCAAGAATCCAAGGCTGCACTTACAGGTTTAGATCCGAGTATAGCCATTGGGCTTATACTACAGGTATCTCAGAACTGAGTGTAACAAGGCAAGATACAAAACAATCCAAAGTGCACAGAGCAGCTGTATTGCAAAGGTTTGTTAGAAGAAATAAGACAACATGATGCATAACACGGAGTGATTCTACTAGTCAAGCATTGGATATATATAAACCCCATCTTCATATATGGACTAGGTCCATTTTTGCTTACTCGCTAAAGGGACACACAGTCCTTATTAGCATTTATTTGTTTTCATCATCTACTAACTAGGTATAATCACTAAAGAAGGTAAATAATAAAAATGAGAGAGGAGAAACAAGTGCCTTAGGAACATGACGTAGGAGGATGCCCCTAAGACATCAACCACAATGCTATGCCCCTAAGGCACAACACACAACAATAAAATAGAGGATAGAAGGATAGAATAATGATGAAACAAATAGAAGAATGTTCACAACAGAGGTGGTCTCTCAGTATCCTTTACCTTACAAGAGTATCAAGGGTCATCCTAGGAGACCTAAACAACACAACACATCACGGGGGAACACAACACATAGGAGAAGGCCACGCAAGTGATCAAAGGTATGCTACAACAAAGGTGGCTAAAAGGGTTAGAAATACTTACTTGTTTATACAACCGAACTAGTGGTTGTTGTCAAGCAAATCATCTTCCTCCCAATCTTGAATACAAGAGGAAATAAGCACATTAGGGACAATTGCCCGACTTAGGTCATTGCCCTTTAGTTCTTCAACATTAAGCTCTTCTTTAGTTTGTTCAATGTTAGGTGGTGGAATGTTCTCTTGTTGAGGTGTTAGTTTTCTAGCTAAAGCTTGTCTTCTCTTCCTCCATTCTCTTTCTTATTTATTCCTTAATGTTTTGTTGGTGATGTTTACAAAAGTTTTGTCGTGATTTTCTATAGACTTTGACATCGCAAAGGAGGAAGTGGTGCAGGAGCGCCAAGATTTTGGCACCCATGTATATATTTTTGCATTTTTGGTGTGAGATTGCATTTTTTTGGTGTGAAGTCTTTTTTTGATTTTCTAAAGGAAGGAGCGGGACCGATGAATAAACAGGACCGATGTATGAGCTGAGTGTTGAACCGATTGAACCTCATGTTGGAGGTTCAATGGGTTCATTTGGTTCAATGGTGTAAACGGGTTCATTTGGTTCAATGGTGTAAGTGGGTTCATTATGGTTCAAAAGAGCGCTGTTCGGTGGAGAAGCCTGGCGTTGAATCGTTGAACCTCATGTTGGAGGTTCAATGGGTTCATTTGTCAATAGGGTGGTAACCGACAGTGGCGGTGAGGAGAACTGGCGGTAGGAAGTCAACAAATGCATATGAGAAGACATCAGTGTGATCAGGTGTATCGGTAAACAAGGGCTGAAGTTCCACTGAAGTAGTAAGTCTAGCCGATAGGAGGATAGGAGGACTTCTGTGCGATATGTGGTGAGGAGAAGTTCAGGGAGACAAGTGCTTTCGGAGTGAGATTTTCAAAGGAAGACTGATAACGTAATGTTTGGCCGATAATTGTAAGGAAGAAATCAAAGTCATCGGAGAGAGGTTGCATATCGGTGGAAGAAATTTGAAAGTGGCCGATAGTAATGTTTTTTCTGCTGATGGTTCAATGCTAGGTGTAGTCTAACAGTAAAGATTGTATGAACATGCAAGACAAAAGCCAGTCGCGGGGAACACCAAACAGTTAGTAAAGAAAACCTAATTAAACAGACAGAAAACAAACCTAACTGTCTGATAACTGAAAAAGTTGAATAGTATAAAAAGTTGGTTTTTCTTTGTAAAGAGGTTGGAAGTTTTTGGAAGGTTGGAGAACAGACATTGATTGTAAGAAGGAGAACTCTCATAAATACAATATTGACAGTTTGATCTGTTCATGCATTTTTGTAGCATTTTTGCATAATTCAATATGAAGTATAGTAGTTAGTTTTACTTCTGCTATTTTGTTTCTGTTTGTACAAAATGTCTCTGTCTTGATGTTCCTATAATTTCTCTGTACAGTCATGGAGGGCCATCAAGCAGAGATCTCTTTTCTTGTTTTTCTTTTTGTGGAAATGGTTGAATTGTTAATGAGAGATAATAAGAACTTGTCCTAGGCAAGCTTTACTATAGCCCGGCTAGGTATGCAAGTTGTAGTCTAAGAAGAGGCAGGGGTGAAAATAGAGTAGGAGAAATTGAGTACCAAGCAATTAGAACCCTAGACCCAGAGAGGAGGGCTAATAACGGACTCAAGAAGGCTATAAGCCTTGGGAATTGAGAATCTTGGAAGCAGTGAGGACAAAGAAGAATGTTCCACACCAAGAAAGTAGTGTCTGTATTGAGAATAACAAACTAGTAGGTCTTTCACCTCTGTAATAGACTGATTAGTTTGAGTTAGGCATTTTGGGTAGAAAATGTCTGAGAGCACTTGAATTGGTAGGGAGACTTGGGGCATGACATAGGTCTTGAAATGTTTCAAACAAGATAGGTTTTCTAAGTCCATAGTCCTCCCCATCAAATTGGTATCAGAGCCAGGTTAAAGATTTGGGCTATTCTTAGATTAGAATAGAAGAAGTTGTATGTCTTCACTGAGTTCAAGTAAGTCTTTAGGTTCATCCAAGAAGATGGTGACTAACGCAGAATTGGCAAAGAAGGTTGATGAACAAGAAGAGGAGAATAGGCTCCTATAGGAAAGATTGGCAGAAAAGGAAAGTAAACTGGGTGTAATGATGGAAAAGACTGAAGAAGTCAGTCAAAAAATTAAAAATTCTGAAGATAAGGAAAAAGGTATGTCTATAGAAGATGAAGAGCCCACACCTGATCCTAAGATGGAAGAAGAACCTTTCTCGAAGGCCTTAAAAGCCATGAGTGGTAAGACATTGGAAGGAGTAGAAAGATGGAACCTGATTTGGTTATGGAATGGATAGAAGGTATAGAAAATCACTTTAAATGTGATGGAGTGACTAAAGCACAAAAGGTGAAGGTGGCTAAATCAAGACTCAGAGGAGCTGCTTTGACATGGTGGAAATTTGTTCAAACAAAAAGAGGAAAAGAAGGCAAGAAACCTATAGCTACTTGGAAAGGTATGGTGGCTAAAGTCAAAGAAGTCTACATGCCTGGAGATTATGAAGTCCAGTTGCACAAGAAATGAAAAAAATTGAGACAAAGAGAATTAGATGTCAATGCATACACTGAGGAGTTTCAAAAACTATGCCTGAGATCTAAGGTGATGGAAGATGAAAACATAAAAGTGGCAAGATATCTCAATGGTTTGAGGTGGAGGATTCAAGAGGAAATCGGCTTATTCAGCCCTACAACAGTGCATCAAAGCTATCAGCTAGCACTCAAGGTAGAGGAGAAGGGCAAGAAGAAACAAGAGTCAAGTAGCAGGTTAAGAGGAAGAGGTAGAGACAACAGAAGAAGGGGAAGTTATGGTGGTAGGAACACTGATCAAAGGCCCCAAGGAGAATCCAAACTCATAGAGCAGAGTGGAAAGACTAGTGGTAGAGGAAACTACCGAGGAAGGGGATCTAGCAGAGGAAGATCAGGAGGATTAGGCAGAGGATCCTACTTTGCCACTGTGAAATGCTACAATTGTGGTCAATTAGGCCATCCAGCATATAGGTGTCCTGATAAGGGCACATCTTCTTCTCAAGGAGTTGATGAAAGAAATCATTATTTACAAGATGATGCTTCAAGCAGCAAATCACCTGAAGTCAGTCTAGCCTCAGAAGTGGGAGAGAACATCATGGTAAGGAGAACTTTGATCAAAGGACTAGTGAAAGCTGAACCAAGTCAAAGGAGAGCTTTATTCAGAATCAGATGCAAGATTATGAATAAGGTATGTCAAGTAATCATAGACTTAGGGTCTACTGATAACATAGTGTCTGATGAAGCAGTTAAAAAATTAAATTTGCAAAGAATACCTCATTCAAATCCATATAGAGTCACATGGATAAATAAAGGTCAGCATGTGATAGTCAACGAGCAAACTTGGGTAGAGTTTGGTATAGGTGGATACAAAGACAAGGTACTCTGTGATATCCTACCCATGGATGCATGTCATCTCTTATTGGTCAGACCATGGCAATATGACCAAAAGGCCAGACATGATGGTGAGAAGAATGCATATTCTTTTCAAAAAGATGGTGTCACCTATAAAATTCAGTCATTGGAAGATGAAGAAGCAGGTAAGACTAAAAGTCCTAATGTCTTAATTGTGAGTGGTAAAGAGTTTTTGAACACTCTTAAGGAGGATGGTATTGGTTATGCTATCATAGTGAAACCTAAGGAGGAGCAAAAAGACAAAAAGGTAGTGGTCCCAAAAGAGGTACAGACTATACTGGAATAGTATAAGGACATAATTAGTGATGGAACACCAGCAACACTACCTCCACAAAGAACTATTAGCCATTAGATAGATCTGATTCTAGGAGCATCTCTGCCTAACAAAGCTCCTTACAAGATGACCCCAGAACAACATAAGGAGATAGCCAGACAAGTACAAGAGTTGCTTGACCAGGGATTGATTAGGAAAAGCATAAGTCCTTGTGCAGTGCCTATAGTGTTGGCACCAAAGAAAGGAGGAACATGGAGACTATGCACAGACTCCAAAGCTATCAATAAGATCACCATAAGGTATAGATTTCCAATTCCCAGAATTGAAGATCTTATGGACTATTTAGGAGGGGCTAAATACTTCACCAAGATAAATCTAAAAAGTGGTTATCACCAGATCAGAATCAAGGAAGGTGATGAGCGGAAAATAGCCTTCAAGACCATAGAAGGACTATATGAATGGCTTGTTATGCCATTTGGTCTATCGAATGCTCCTAGCACATCCATGAGACTCATGAATGAAGTCCTCAAAGACTATATGGGTAAATTTGTAGTTGTTTATCTAGATGATATCTTAATTTTTAGTCAAACTAAAGAAGAGCATCTTGAACATGTAAATATTATTTTGAAAAAGTTACATGATGAACAACTAACCATAAATTTGGAGAAGTGTGAATTCATGAAGCAGGAATTGGTATACCTTGGTTTTGTGTTGTCCGAAGGAGAAGTGAAGATGGACAAGTCAAAGGTAGAAGCCATATTGAATTGGCCTACTCCCAGAGCAGCAACTGAGGTGAGAAGTTTTCATGGCTTAGCTCAGTTTTATAGAAAATTCATAAAGAATTTTAGTGCTATTTGTGCACACATGCTTGATACAATCAAAGGTGGGGTAAAAACAAAGTTTCAATGGACACAAGTAGTTGATAAGAGTTTTGGATTGTTGAAGAAAGTAGTAGCCACAAAGCCAGTGTTAGTGCTGCCTAGTTTTGATAAGTTATTCACTTTAGAATGTGATGCTAGCAATATTGCGGTAGGTGCAGTACTCAACCAAGAGAATAGACTAGTAGCCTTTTTTAGTGAAAGGCTAAATGAAGCAAAGAGTAGATACTCTTCATATGACTTGGAGCTCTATGCTCTAGTCCAGGTACTTAGAAAATGGAGGCATTATCTCCTACCTAAGGAATTTGTTGTATATACAGACAATCAAGCTTTGAGTTTTCTAAACTCACAGGATAAGTTGAGCCATAGGCATATCAAGTGGATGGAGTACTTGCAATCTTACACATTCACAATTAAACATAAGAAGGGACAGCTCAACAAAGTAACAAATGCTTTAAGTAGGAGGCTGCTCACAGTGCAAGAGGTGCAATTAAGAAGCATAGGAATGGAAGAGTTCACAACCCTCTACAAAGAGGATGAAGATTTTGCTGAAGCATACAAGGTCTGTCAAGACTTTGAAAATTACTTTCATAGTGAATTTACAGATTACACTTTGCAGTAGGGATTGTTGTTCAAAGGTGGACAGTTGTGTGTACCAAAAGGATCCATGAGAGAAAATATCATACAGGAGAAGCTTAATGGTAGTTTGAGTGGACATTTTGGTCTGAACAAAAAATTGGAATTAGTCTAGAGGTTCTACTATTGGCCGAAGATGCACAAAGATGTCAGAAAGTATGTAGAGTAGTGTATCATCTGTCAGAAGGCCAAGGGAACTTCTTCAAATGCAGGACTGTATGAACCCCTACCCATTCCTTCCAGGCCATGGGACTGTGTAAGTATGGATTTTGTAGTTGGTCTACCAAAGACTAAGACTAGTTTTGATAGTATCTTTGTAATTGTTGATAGATTAAGCAAGATGAGTCATTTCATTCCCTGTAAGGTGACTCATGATGCCAGTCATATAGCTCATTTGTTTTTCAAAGAGGTCATAAGGATTCATGGACTCCCAGCAAGCATCATGTCTAATAGAGATGCTAAGTTCATGGGACATTTCTGGAAAACTCTATGGCAGAGGCTAGGAACAAATCTATCTTTTGGATCAGCATATCATCCACAGATAGATGGCCAAACAAAAGTGGTGAATAGGACATTGGGCAACTTGTTAAGGTGTTTGACAAAAAAATATGGACAGAGTTGGGATCAAGTCATTTATCAGGCAGAATTTGCCTATAATGACAGTGTGAATAGGACTACTGGCAAAAGTCCATTTGAGATAGTGTATGGAATGCACCCTCGAGGTGTATGTGAATTCTGACATCTTGAAGACATGGAATATAGAAGTGGTCATGCAGAGGATTTTGCACAATCTATGAAGGAGATACATGAACAAGTAAAGAAGACAATGATGGAAAATACCCAGAAAATCAAGGATAGGGTAGATGGACACAGGAAGGATATCCAGTTTGAAGTTGGCAATTTAGTCATGGTTCATTTGAACAAAGCCAGATTGCAGAAAGGGAAGCCAACTAAACTACAAATGAGATAGATTGGTCCTTGCAGAATTCTGAACAAGTATGGCAAAAATGCCTACAGAATTGATTTACCAGTAGACTTAGCAATTTTACTAGTGTTCAATGTTTAGGACCTGGTACCCTATAAAGGACCTCATTCAGTAATAGGCAGATCTAGTTCAGACATTGAACAGACAATGAGTGATGTGCCATTACCACCTACACTCAAACCACAGGCTGAGAGAATTCTGGATTCTTGAGTACAGAAACAGACCAGACATGGCATGTACATGGAGCATTTGATCAAGTGGAAACAGTTGCCTGAAGCAGAGGCTACCTACATTGCAGAGTTAGAGTTAAAGAAGCAAGGCATTGATTTTGCCTTATTATCACCGGAGGTGACTTGACTTTTTCCGCACAGGGGGAGTATGGTGCAAGAGCACCAAGAGTTTGGCACCCATGTATATATTTTTGCATTTTTGGTGTGAGATTGCATTTTTTTGGTGTGAAGTCCTTTTTTGATTTTCTAAAGGAAGGAGCGGGACTGATGAATAAACGGGACTGATGTATGAGCCTAGTGTTGAACTGATTGAACCTCATGCTGAAGGTTCAACGGGTTCATTTGGTTCAATGGTGTAAGTGAGTTCATTATGGTTCAAAAGAGCGCTGTCCGATGGAGAAGCCCGACGTTGAACCGTTGAACCTCATGTTGGAGGTTCAATGGGTTCATTTGTCAATAGGGTGGTAACCGACAGTGGCGGTGAGGAGAACCGGCGACAGGAAGTCAACAAATGCATATGAGAAGACATCGGTGTGATCGTGTGTATCGGTAAACAAGGGCCGGAGTTCCACTGAAGTAGTAAGTCTGGCCGATAGGAGGATAGGAGGACTTCCGTGCGATATGTGGTGAGGAGAAGTTTAGGGAGACAAGTGCTTTCGGAGTGATATTTTCAAAGGAAGACTGATAACGTAATGTTTGGCCGATAATTATAAGGAAAAAATCAAAGTCATGCAAGTTGCAGTCTAAGAAGAGGCAGGGGTGAAAACAGAGTAGGAGAAATTGAGTACCAAGCAATTAGAACCCTAGACCCAGAGAGGAGGGCTAATAACAGACTCAAGAAGGCTATAAGCCTTGGGAATTGAGAATCTTGGAAGCGGTGAGGACAAAGAAGAATGTTCCACACCAAGAAAGTAGTGTCTGTATTGAGAATAATAGACTAGTAGATCTTTCACCTCTATAATAGACTGATTAGTTTGAGTTAGGCATTTTGGGTAGAAAATGTCTGAGAGAACTTGAATTGGTAGGGAGACTTGGGGCATGACATAGGTCTTGAAATGTTTCAAACAAGATAGGTTTTCTAAGTCCATAGTCCTCCCCATCAGGGAGCTTGTGCTAAGTTAACCTTTTGTGATGAGGTGTTTTGTTCTTTACGGGTATCTCTCAATCCTTGTAAGGATGACGGGGGAAGAACCTCAGCATAGACTCCCTTACCTCTTGTCTAGGGGGTTCTTTTAATTTAGGTGGCTCTTTGCTTATGATTTGTTTGGGAGGAGGTCCATCCAATATTGTTATCAATTTTGCTTTGTATCATTGGTATCCCAAGAATATTTGATCTTGTTGTGGTTCAAGAGGTTCAATAGGGCGTGGCCAAAAGTAATCAAGATTGAAGATTTTTTGAGTAACCATAGGTTTCCATCTACTATGGTGAATAGTATGCATGCTTCCATGGAGAGGAAATTTTATACATTTGTGAATTGTCGAGGGGACAAATTTCATGGCCTTGAGCCATGGATGACCTAATTTTATATGGAAGAAGTTAGATGTAGGTATGATATCGAATGATTGTTGCAAAGCTTTATCAAATACCGTGATCGATAAAGTTATCTTCCCAATGGCCAAGAGAGAAGCTCCAGTATGTGTTTTAATCATCATGTCGGTTGGTTCATAAGATTCTTGTATCAAATCATGTGAATAAATGAACTCTTCAGTAGTCACATTGGTCATATAGTTAGGATCAATAAGGACTCCTTTTGTAGGATTATTCATTACTTTCATCGTGATGTAAAGAGGTCCTTCAATTCTTCCAATTGTTCTATCATGTGGTGTAAAGACTAATTTAGGTTCAGGAGTCTTCCTCTTCATATAAACTCTAGGAGGGAACATAGTATTTTTGTGATGAGAAGCCATGTATGTGAGACTTATTTCACACCAAAGCACTTGTTTGAGGAGATTGGGCTTTTAAAGAGCAAGACACAAAAATTTCACAACAATCTAAGTGATTAAGATGGAAATAATGCTACACAACAAGGTAAGATGAATGATTTGGAAGTTTATTTGAAGAAAGTGTATACAACCTTTAGTGTTGAAATACACAATGTGTAATTAAAAATATGCAAATTTTCAAGCAATGGTGTGAAAGGATGCAAAAATTTAAAATGAGCAATGAAAATATGCCTAAGATGAATGAAAAATATGAATTGAAAGAAATTTATGACATATTTAAGGAAGCAATGCAAAACTATGCTTGTTTATGAACCTAAAATGCTTGATTTTTTCACCTTTTTCAATGCAATTGTAAATGCAAAAACTTACAATGCAGAAACATTGCAGTCCAAAATCATATTTAAAAGAGTGTTTAAATGAGTAGTAAAATCTGAAACAAGATTTTAACTACAAACCCTAGCTTTTTGTGTTACTAGGTTATATGAAAAAAATGCAAATTTCAAGTAAAACCCTAGCAAATGAGATATGCATGTTAGGAACTTGTGTTTAACCCTTCTCTTTACTTTGCTAGTATATTACATTTGGACGCATATGCTTTGTAAGTCATCCCATGAGTATATTGTATTATCCCACATTCATGGGAAGTAATAGTTGTTTAGATTAGACTTAGTATATAAGTACGTGTTGAGGCCAATGAAGGCATCCACGAGTTTATTGTATTGAGCTTGCTCAAAGGAGGTTGCCCCCTCGAAGTGGCCTATGATCAATAAATTCCTTCAGTGTTCTGCTATTTCTGTTATTTCATGCATTTTTCATTATATTGTTGTAGGAGGTTCCTCTCATCTGGTATCAGAGCGCTTTCTTGGGCTCGCTGGGTGGAATTTTTGCCATTTTTTTTTGTAGTGGCCTCTAGGCACTGTGATTATTGCAGTAGTTCTTTTTTCTTTGCATCTGTATTGTTCATTTCAATTACAGGTTTGGATCAGGGAATAATCCCTATCTGCTTAACTGTGGGAAGTGCCTGGGCATAGCCCTAAAACTCATTGTGAGGAGTACCACAAGAACCCCGAAGTAGTTGGCCCATTGAGAGGACCTGCCAGCGAAAAGGGAAACGACCCCTACCTGATTGACTAGTTCCCATCCGTGAGGTAAACCAAGAGCTGTCATTTGTGACAAAGAGGTTATCAGTTTTACCTGAGCCTTGGAGTGAAGGATACTGCCCCAATACGCAAGTCGTTAGACAACATTGGTAGCTGAGTGAATCCCATGAACCTTTAGGAAGCCGAACATACCTGGGGTCCATATCTATTACCAGCTAACAAATCATAGATTGAATCTGTCTAGATCTGTTTGCAGATCCCATTGCAGATCATTTATGAAAAGAAGAGTAAAAAAATTTCCATTTTTTCACCATATCTTCCTTGCTTTAGCTCTGTTTCCTCTGAAAATTCATTGGAACCCCTGAAATTCCATTCTGCATATTTCCTTCCTTGAGGACCCTATCCTAAATTCCACTTATTGAAGCTAGAAATTCCATATTTGTCTATTTTTAGTGTTTGCCATAACTTCTTCGATTCTCACCCAATCGTCTTCAAATTTTTCCACAGTGTTCATTTCCTATTTCTACTCCTTTGTCCCTCTTGGAAAAATTTTCCCATTCTTTCACCCCGCTTCTGAAATCCCCATTTTATGCTTCCCTATCCCTCAGAAAGTGTCCAAAACCTAGTCAAATCCTAATTACCCATCAGAGTTTTTCCCAAATCCAAAATTTCCTTTACTAAAAAACTTTCTATTTTTATTTTTCTACCCATTCCAAAAAAAAAATCTCTTGGTTATGGTTGTCACCCATGCAGGAGCAAAAAACATGGAGGAGGAACTTGCAGCCATAAAGACCAAACTCCAAGATCTGGATGAAAAAATTCTCAGGCTCAATCTTCAGCATTCAACCATGAACAATAAACGACAGCCAGAGTCTTCTGCAGATATAGGGTTTTCTTCTTTTGGCAATTTTCATGGACCGAAGCTTGATTTTCCTTGCTTCAATGGTGATGATCCAACTGGATGGATATACTGGGCAGAGTAATATTTCAATCTGCATAATACTTTTGATGTCAACAAAGTCCCACTTGCCTCCTTTCATTTGGAACATGAAACCCATCAATGGTTCCATTGGTACATCAAAGCTCATGAAGAGCCAAAATGGATAGATTTTTGCAAACTCCTTTTGCAATGATTTGGCCCTAGTACTTTTGATGACTTCACAGGAGCACTCACAAAATTGCTCCAAATAGGCACTGTGAGAGAATATCAGACAGAATTTGAAAAATTGGCCAATCACACAGAGGGATTGTCTGATGAATTCTTCAAGAGTTATTTTGTCAGTGGTTTGAAGGATGCAATTCACTCTGAGGTTAAAATGTTTTGTCCAAGCACAATGATGGAAGCCTTAGGGTTGGCTAAGTTGGCAGAGGACAAGATCACAGCTCAACAACGCTCCAAATCTAATTTTGTTCCATTCAGAAATATGGATCCCCAAAGCCCTCAAATAATGCCAGCTCCTAGAACAACTCCTATCAAGCATTTGACTGAAGCAGAGATGCAGGTACGTAGAGAAAAAGGGCTTTGTTATAATTGTGATGACAAATTCACTCGAGGACATAGATGTGTTGAGCAAAAGCTCTATCTCTTGGATGTGGATTCTCTACCTGAAACTGAAGTTTATGCATATACTTAAGATACATTAGCTGATCAGGTTGAAACTCAGTAGTCACCTGTTGACCCTACTTCTCAGGAAGACCACATAGAGATCTCTCTCCATGTCGTAGCAGGAGTCACCACCCCATAAACTATGCGGGTCAAGGGTTACTTCAAGAAGCTCCCTCTTACAATACTCATTGATTCTGGTAGTACTCATAACTTCATTGACCCTCGAATAGCCAAATAGGCTGATTGTTTTGTTCATCCTTGCTCAAACTTTGAAGTCATGATTGCCAATGGGGGCATATTACCTTTCAAAGGGAAGTGTCACAATGTGCATATCTCTATTAGAGATTATAACCTATGCTCCAACATGTTTGCCTTGCCCTTAGGCAAATGTGATGTGGTCTTGGGCACCCAATGGTTATGCACACTTGGACCCATCTTATGGGATTTTGCTGAACTTTGGATGCAGTTTTTAGATAATGGGCACAAACACACATTGAAGGGCTTACAACTGGGGTCTCTCAGCATCATAAGTTCACATCGCCTGGAAAATCTTCTTAAGAAGAATTCGCATGGTGTCATCGCTTAGCTTCACTCCATTCAGATGCAACCATCTGTGGTCTCCACTACTCCTTCGGCTCTACAATGAATGATGGCTATTTTGCATACAGTACAGAAGTGGTGGCCATACCTACTAAGGAATCATTTTTGCATCAGGGCTACTCACCAGAGCTTGAAATATTTCCTAGAACAATGGGTCTCCTCCCTAGCATAATAGAAATGGATCAGTAAACTCATGGGTTATGACTATGAGATCACTTACAAGAAGGGTACGGACAATATTGTGGCGGATTCTCTTTCTCGCACATGTGATGACCAAGCTTCTCTTTCAGCTATTTCTATGTCTATTCCAAATTGGTTGGAATCTGTTATGTAGGCTATCTTCTATGAACTCTATGTTTCTCCATCAGTAGGGCACTCTGGGTTCCTTAAAACTTATGAGCGGGCATGGCGTCACTTCTTTTGGAAGGGAATGAACAGGGCAATTCAATAGATTGTCGTTGCATGTGATACCTCAGGACAACAACATCAGTGGGCAAAGTGGCTCCCTCTCACTGAATGGTGGTACAATACCTCCTACCACACTGCATCTAACATGACTCAATATAAAGCAGTCTATGGTCAGGCACCGCCATTGCTCCTTCCATACTCCCCCAACAGTTCATGAGTTCAGGCAGTCAACATGGTTCTCCACACCCAGGATTAGATTGGGGATCATCAGTTGGCTCCTTCTTCCTACGTTCATCCAATATTTCATGTCTCTTGTCTAAAGAAATTTCTTTGCGCCAACGATAGAGTACACACTATTTTACCACGACTGGATAATGAAGGATCCATCCTTTTGGAGCTAGAGGTAATCCTTGATAGGCGCACTCAGCCTCTTCGCTCCCGATCCATCACAGAGGTATTAATTCAGTGGCATGGAATATACCCAGAGATTGCTACAGGGGAGCCACTCCTTCAGATTTAGCAACAATTTCCACATCTTACGCTTTGAGGACAAAGCTTTTCTAAGAGGGAGGGGATGTTAGGAACCTGTGTTTAACCCTTCTCTTTACTTTGCTAGTATATTACATTTGGATGCATATGGTTTGTAAGTCGCCTTGTGAGTATATTGTATTATCCCAAATTCATGGGAAGTAATAGTTGTTTAGATTAGACTTAGTATATAAGTACGTGTTGAGGCCAATGAAGGCATCCATGAGTTTATTGTATTGAGCTTGCTCAAAGGAGGTTGCCCCCTCGAAGTGGCCTGTGATCAATAAATTCCTTCTGTGTTATGCTATTTCTGTTATTTCATGCATTTTTCATCATATTGTTGTAGGAGGTTCCTCTCAATGCAAATGCAAGGTAAAAGACCATGAAATGATGAAATGCTATAATTTATCTCAGATATGATGTAAATATTAGAAAATTAAATTTTTTCAATGATATGCAAGGAAAAATATGCAAAACTATGCATTAATGCAAGCCTAGAATGCTTAATTTTTAATTTTTTTTCCAATTGTATGCAAGATTTTTGAATGTATGATGATAAATATGATAGAATGCAAAAATGATTACAACACTCAGCAAGATGCAAGTTCAGAAAAAACACGGGTTCACCAAAATGTTATATGTAAAAATATGGGAAAGATGGAAGATAGTGTTAAAGGTGTCCAATCAAACCCTCCTTTCACAATAGCATTCAAGGACAACAATTGAGCTGAGTCACTACAGATGGAGAGGACTCAGCTGCAGGTTGATGTCACTTAGGAATTATATGGAAAGATATATTAGATTTGATTGATATGTCAAACCCTAGATCTAATAAGCCTTAAACCCTAATTGTAATGAAAATAGGTACAAACAAACAAAATATGACAAATGATCATATAGGCAGGAACTAAATACATATTAGAAACATACAAGGATTTGGATTTTTAGAGGCAAAAACTTTGAGGACAATATGGCAGGCACTCAAGTCCAATATGGTAGTTTTTCTGTAGATTTAGAACGGTGGAATGTGTAAGACTGCAACCTACTTCAGAGTTTCTCGAAATGCCAGTCGGGAGGACTACGGGGTGGGCACCCTAGTCCAATAGGGTTGATTTTCTACACTTTCTTCTCATGTTCTGAATCTCTATCCTCTACTCTACTTCTCTACAACTCTACTTCTCCAAATCCCTCACTTGTAACTTGCAATCACAAAGAGAGGGGTTTGGGGGTTGTGGTGTTTAGGAGCTTGCCTTGGTCAAGCCCCGGAATGACATTCAAGTCTTCCAACACCATTGTTAGATAGAGTGCATGTCCGTGGTGGATAGAGGCCAAATCAAATTATAAAATAGAATGATTAAAACATAAATAGATGTCACCTTGGAGGTGAATTCCTCATGGAGATGAAGATCTTTCACACCATGAGGAGATGGATTGATGAAGCCAAATATGCAACAAACAAACACAATAACAACACAATTTTGCTTCGCAACACAATGAATGCTTTGAAATCCCTTAGCTCAATATCACAAGTTCGCATTATCCATATAGGTGTCAAATGAAGACATAAACTCACTTATATATGCTATCCCACTAACATTCGTAATTCAAATTGAAAAGGTCGACATAGGGAAACCTTTTTAAAGGTCTTATGCTGACATCCTAAAATTTAGGTCCTAACAAATCAGCCTGGACTAGGGCGTGGGCGCCCAAGTCCCAAGACATGATTGGTCTTGATTAAGCATTAAAGTGGACCCCTAAGTCCCATTTGACATGGGTTTTAGGGGAAATTGCTCTGGGATAAGTTTTAAATATGCATAATGAAATCAAGGGGACCTAGGAGCTAAACTAGGAGGTAAAATGTCATAGGGAAACTTTTTAAAACATAACACTGTCTATCTATCTGGTCATCCCTATATATAGTGTTGTAATGTCTATAAATGAAATGGTATTCAAGAATCATATTTACATGTGTAATCAATTTATAGATAGAATAGGATGAACTTAATTGCATGTAATCAATTGATACATAGAATGAGATGAGCTTAATTGTTAAAAGTAAATAGGTGTTCAAAGTGTAAGACCAAATTTCAATCTACTAGGGAAGAGGGCTCAATGGTGGTACACCCCAACTTTATGGGTGTAGACAGTCACATACGCACCATGCTTGCAAAAATAATTACACGGTCATGTAGTTGGGTGTGTTGGCATTTCCATTATATCCTTTTGAAATTGATTTTCCACATCATTCTTTTTGTTTGCATCTTTTTTCAAAATTTGTCAATGTTCACCCTAATATCAACATATACCAAAATTTGAAACCAAAAACCATTACAAATTATTGTTATTCATGTCAATTATTTAACCAACAAACTTTCCTATGTTACAGCTAGCTATTGTCAATTAAACATTGTCATGCATTACTCAGACATGGGATGGTATTAATCAACTATCATGACAATCAAATGCACTTGCACTAAATGAACTCAACATCATGGTTGGAACCAAAAGTTAATTGGTAATTGGATAAACACGACTAGTTATAAGACATATGTTTTACAAGAAATATATCATGGAAAGAATATAAAATATTTTGAGTTATAATACTTGCAATAGTTTGAAATTAATGTTATAAATTATGATTCAAATATATGTTGTACTCTAATAATAATTTATTGTAATGCCTAAATTGAGCTAATTTTTTTCTTTTCAATCTTCCTAGATGAAGAACAAAGGCTGAATAAGAACTAGACATGGTGCAAAGAGATTAAGGATGACACTCCCTCTACATAAAAGAGGTGTAAGATTGCAAGCTAATGATGATGTTGAAGATGTTCCCAATGCATAATCAATTGATGATGTAATTCAAGTGAAAGTAAGTCATGGACAATAGATGATATGGAAGGTTCCATTAAAGATGTTGAGGACAATGGATTTTCAACTAGAGATGTAGCTAAAAATGGACACTTCTAACTAGTGCATTGAGTAATTGGTTGGGTATCTTAGCTACTACTAAAAGGATAGGTACTCCAATAGTTTTAAATGTAGATGAAAAGCTCTAGATGGTTGAATGGTGCAAAGAAATGGTTAAAGTTGGACATGGGCTTGAAATAATAAATCTAAAGGAACAAGTTGCACATATTTGTCAAACAAGGTCGAACCCATACAAAGATGGACTCCCAAGAAAATATTAGTCAATAAGGTTTAAAAAGAAACATCTTGATCTTACTTTGAGGATAGCTAAAGGACTTGATAGAGATATAGAGCTAAATTGAGGCCTCTAGTTGTGATTGCATTTTATGACACATTATCAAGAGCTTATGATGCTAACCCTTATGGTCCTTACAGGATTTTGAACTATAATGAGACTGGTATTCAAGCTAGTTGAAATGGATCCATGCAAGTGCTTGCCAAAAGAGGTAGTAGAAGTGTTTCATACATTATACAAAAAAGTAGAGAATGTATCACCATTTTATTATGTGTTAATATTGTTGGATAAAGATTTCTAAGATTTTATTTGTTCAAGGGAAAGAAACAACTTAAAAATTACATTGCTAGATGCGAACTAGGTGCATGCATGGCTATGATTGCATCATTTTGTGAGATCAATTATAGGTGGTGTTTCAACAACTAATAGATACTTGCTGATTTTTTATGGTCATGGTATCCATGTTTCTTGGCAACAATTTAGGAGGCAGGGTCACTTGGTATTGACTTGCTAACATTGCAAACCCATAAATCTCACAAATTATAGCCACTTGATGTTAGTGTTTTTCATCATTCAAGTCATAGATCAATTGTTCAAGAGAAACATGGACAACTAAATATCCTAATTTATAAATTAAGAGGGAAGAATTGGCACAACATGGAAACATCGCATTTGAAAAAACATAAACTATTGAAAACATAAAATTAGGATTTAAGAGGATACGAATATGGCCCCTAAATTGAGATGCACTTTTGATGAACATTCATCCTAGAAAGGATTTTTAATTTATTGCACCTAATGGGGTTATAGATAACATTCTTAGTCTTTTAGGTTTGGGTGTGCCAGAAAGAGAGGTAAACAACAATAAAGAATCAAACTCCCAAAGGTAGGAAAGTGTGCAAGAAACACTTGACCAAATGAGTGAGGATATTAATGGTGCAACATGAATTAATGTTGTTGACAACTAGATAAGTGTTTGGGTTGAAGAAAATCAACAAAATGTGAAAGAAGAGGGTCTTAGTCTTCCTAGTGATCCAACCCAATCCTCATAGTTGTTGGAGTGGGCTACGAACCTTAGAATTCCTTTGAATTTTGATAAAGAAGATTAAATTATTTAATTGCCATCTCCATTGAAATCAATGAATACATCTCAATGGTATACTTTTATGTTGATTGTGGAGATTGAGATGAGGGGGAGAATGTTATAGAAGCAGGAGGAACTAATGATTTGGATCCAAATGTTAGCAAAGGGCAAGATGAAATTTAGGTACAATCTAATCAACCATTGGGAGGCTAGAGCACTTCCAAAATTAGCTAGTTCATTAAACTTCCTATTCATTTAGTGAAAGAAACTTTAAACAATCAAGTGGACAATGGAATTTGACTTGGTTAATAGTTTCAACTTATCATTGTAGATAACTACATGAAGCTATTAATGGAGCAAGAGGAAAGGAAGAAAGAAATTGAGTAGGTAAAATAAAGAAAGAAAGAACAAAATAAGGAGAGAGGCAATAATAATTATCATTAGAGAAATGGAGGAAGAGAAATTAGAAAGAGTACTGCAACACCAAGTCAATGAGTAGAAAAAAATTTAGCAAAGGAAATAGAAGGAACATAAGGAGCAAGATAATATACACCTATTCCCATCGCAACCACTAAACTTTTTCTTTGTAAGTATATTGCATATAATCACATACATTGCAACATGTTCTTTGTAAATACAAATCCAAACCCTACACTTAGTCTTATTCTACAACCACGTGTGACTAGGTGTGAAATTTTGTGGCCAAGCCCACATGCATGTGAATTATGAAGGGTCTATACATATTTACTGATGACAACTTGAGGGTATGAAATACATGACTAACAAATGACATGACCAAATGGGATTATGGTAAAATGAGGTACTCTATAGACTAAAACTTCCCAATACCATGGAAAGACTCTACTCATAGATATAACTCCAAGCCATCAATTTATATTTAACAGTCCATAATATGCATTATTGTCATGATAAAAATACATGTTTTGGACCCTAAAATCAAGGTAAAAAGTAAAAAATCAATGACATTAGTTGTCATTTCTAATCCTTCACCATATATGGGTAATAGGATGCTAGCATACCAATTAGTCTAAGAGAAATTAAGATGTTTAAATGTTCCCATAGTGATAGACTTGGGCCAATTCCCACTAATTGATTAGTCAACTCCTCCACGAAGCACAAAGTTATTAAGAAAGTGATGCTACTAAAGCTATAAAATATCAATGAATATGGTTCTCAATTAGGTTAAGCTCTTATCCTTCAATATTTAATTTATGAATTTTGATTTAAAGAACCTATTAGAATATGTAGTGCATGGCAGGTTGTTTATACAAAAATATTGTTGATAGGCACTTCACTAACATTTTAAGCACCTATTATAATACTTATACAAATAATCTGCCATACCCAAATTGAAAGTGCAAGCAATAATTTTAAGCATCATAATATGCTGCTAGCATTTGAAATGGTTTCCTTAGATGCATCATATAGGTGTGATGGGCAGATTGAAACACAAATTGAGAACTTAGTAAATGTAACAAATTTTAAAGTCTATAAAAAGGTTACTAGTAGGATTTACAAGATTGAACGACGCCCTATGCAAACATAGTTAACTAAATAAGGTCAAATTTTAGGTGGAGAGTGCACAATTGAAACCAAAATGTGAATAATGTGTGGAACTTCATACATCACATAAGTTGGGTATGTTGTTGTAATAATGTGTCCATCCCACATATTCATGGTAAAAAATTAATATGAGGGGATGTTGCAACCACCCACCCACCATGCCATCTGATAAAAGAAAGTTAAAACACTGAGAGGGGAGTGAATCAGTGTTTTCTTTTCAAATTAAATACTATAATGTATAATAGATAGGAAAGCACACAAAACAGATGCAACCACACAAAGAACAAGAGAACTCCAAATTTACGTGGAAAGCCCTAATAGGGAAAAACCACGGTGATAATGTTGCCTGGGTCTACTGCTCAGATCCAACCTCACAATCAAGAGCAACTTTTACAATGTGTTTTGTAATCTTCAACCTACATGTACACTAACACCTTCTTGAACATCTACTCAAATAGAAAAGGGCACCAACCCTAGAGACACCAACCTCAGATCACTTCTGCAATTTACAAGAATTTGTTTGTGTACATAAAAATGATTCTTAACAATCTGACATATAGTTACATATATCTGCACTTGTTCTTCTCTTCTCAAAACTCCCTTGGTCTTTTCTAACACATCTCTACACAACTAACAGTTCACTCTTTGTCTGTGTATAATGATCGCGACTTTTTTCAAGTGAACGAATAGTGTTTTCAAATGTCACATATATACCAACACCTGCAAACAATTTGTAGCAACTACCTGAAGAAGGATGGAAAAATAGTTACAAAAAAACCATAACTGCTTCGAAATCAGCTCACACAGTCATTTCTAACACTTTTCAGTAAAGCACAAAAATCTCACATACTAAAAATAGTATACCAAAATGCATTGCTCATTCCCAATAAGGAAAGTGAATCAATTTATAATCAGAATTTCCATAGAAGTATAATTATGACAAGTTTCTAATAAAGTAGTTCAATTGCATACACTAAAAGAGTGTTACATTACATGTTTCAATGTTACAAGTACAAGATATTGCATCAATTACATCAATGGAAGTACTTAAACAAGTTAACAGATTGGCTATGCAAGCCAAATAGAGAATAATACAATGGAATATACATCATGAATCATATAACATAAGAAGCTATGTCCTGAACCGCCATGACCCCACTGGTCTTTTGCAAGCTGAGGCCAAGAGTGTGGTTAAGGTGCTTTTTCCACCCAACTACGAAGTACTGAACTTCCCCGAGTTTCTTCCTAACTCGAAGAAAGAACCGACCCTACACAAGGAGCCTAGCAACCTGGAATGGTGAAGGCATGAGGGAACTCTTGATGCAAGCATGATGCCTATATGCATTCCTAATAACTAGAATGACATATTTCTGGTGTAGTCATGGTAGGAGGGTTCACAGAATGAACTATTCAGATCGTGCAACAAGAGTAAACACAACGGAAACAACTCAAAGTAATGGAACAAATGCAGATTCAGTCATTCAGTATATCATAGAATTCAAATAGAGATCGGCCAGCAACATGTGGGCTTATAATTAGGGCTCACAGGCCTGATTACATACATGCACAAGATAAAGCTTTGAAGCTCCTCATAGAAATCTAAACTATCAGATACTACTATGTGAATCACTTACTTTCCTAGGGGGTCAATTACATCAATAGCTATCATCTCTGGACCACAATATTCCTCCATGTCAGCCAAAGAAGGTCACAAACTCCAATGAAGAGTTGTATTGTGTGTACATGGATAGGTCTGGCCTAATTGCATAGAACTCCTCTAGAAAATGAATGGAATGATGTGTGGATCTTTATGGAAGGTCAGCCATGAACTAAAGATCATTGAATGATGTGTCATTAGGCTTCACAGATCAGGAAATGCTTTCGTAGGTCTCTCCTTCAGCTGGTTGTCTGTGATTATCAGGATGCTATGTTCTGAGAGACAGTCGATCTTCTGATAGCGATATCTTTCCGGTAATGATGTGCGGACCTCTAAATTCTAGATATGATGTAGATGAATGAATGTAGATGCTAAGTCCAGCTCCCCAAGGTCTAAAATGCAACTAGAACAAAATACATAAACTGCTTCTGACTGAACTGAACTAGAAAATGAAAAGAAACAAACTAAAATGCAAATGTTTTTGGTTGATGCAAGATTGCTCTTGAACCAGGGATGCTCCTGCATCAAACATTTAGGGTTATTGAAAAAGTGAGTCCCTCACTTTGTTGGGGCTAGGAGAGAACCAAGATGGTCCACCTCAGCTTGATAAATCCATGATGAATCTTCTTCCGGTCTGCCTTTCCACTTCACAAGGTATTCTTTGTATTGTCTTCCTCTAGTGCTACGTCCAACTCTGCTGTCCAAAATGTCTTCAATCTGCTCCAGTGCTTGTTGTGGTAACTACTTCTTCAAGTCTTCTTCCATGCTATCACTGAATTCTATTTTATGGTACTGATATAGGTCTACAATGTTGAAAATAGGTTAAATACCCAATGCCTCTAGTAGCTCCACTTCATATGCATTCCTTGAATCAAATTTCCTGAGTATCTTACAAGGTCCAAGCTTCTTCATCTTCAACTTGTTATATGTCCCAAATGGAAATCTTTCTTTTCTCAAGTACACCATCACTTCATCTCCAAATTCAAATTCCTTATGTCTTCTCTTCTCATCAGCCTTCTTTTTGTACTTATTGCTCATATTCTCCAAATGCTTCTTAACCTAATCATGTACTATCTTCATGTGATCTACAAATTCTTCTGCTTCTGCACTTCTCTTTTCTTCCATACTGACATCTCTCAATTCTACAACTCCTTTAGGGTTTACTCTGGTAACAATCTCAAAAGGTGTTCTTTGGGTACTCCTGTTCATTGAATTATTGTATACAAACTCTGCTTGTGGTAGAATCAAATCCCAACTTCCTGTCTTCTCTCCAACCAAACATCTCAACAAATTTCCCAAACTCCTATTCACTACCTCTATCTGTCCATCAGTTTGTGGGTGAAATGCTGAACTGAACTTCAAATTTGTCTTCATCTTCTTCCAAAGTGTCTTCCAAAAGTATCCAACAAACTTTGTATCTCTGCCTGAAACTATACTCTTAGGTAATCCATGCAATCTTACAATCTCCTTGAAAAATAGATTTGCTACATGCACTGCATCAGTTGTCTTCTTGCAAGGTATGAAATGAGCCATCTTTGGAAATCTGTCAACCACTACAAATATTGAATCATGTCCTCTCAGTGTCTTCAACAATCCCATTAGAAAATCCATGCTTATGTCTTCCCAAGGTTTCTCTGGTACTATCAAAGGTTTATATAATCCAATGTTCCGACTACTCCCTTTTGCAACTTGACAAACTCTACAACTCTGCACAAATCTTTGAACATCCTTATGTATCTGAGGCCAAAAGTAATTTTCACTTACCAAAGCCACTGTCTTATCAATGTCAAAATGTCCCGCCAATCCACCACTGTGTTTCTCCTTGATCAAATTATCTCTCATTGAACTTCTAGGTATACACAACTGATTTCCTTTGAACAACATATCTTCTTGAATGAAATAGTCCAACCACTTACTCCTATCTGTCACAACAGGTTCCTTACATGCTTTCCAAGGTTCTGCAAAATCAATGTCCCCCTCATACATGTTCTTCAATTCATCAAAACCCAACACTTCAACTCTCATCTCTGTCAACAAGTTTCTTCTCCTACTCAATGCATCAACAACTTTGTTTGATTTTCCACTCCTATGCTTCAACACAAAAGTATAACTCTACATGAACTCTACCCACCTCATATATCTTTGATTCAACTTACCTTGACTATTTAGATATTGCAAAGCTTGATGATCTGTATACAACACAAATTCATTAGGCAACAAATAATGTCTCCACTTCTTCAAGGCTTGAATTATGGCATAGAACTCTTGATCATAAACTGAATATCTTCTCCTTGCATCATTTAACTTCTCACTGAAATAAGCTACAGGTCTACCTTCTTGACTTAATACTGCTCCAATTACATTTCCACTTGCATCACAATCTACTTGAAATACCTTATTGAAATCCGATAATGCCAAAATAGGTTGCTCTATCACTTTCTGCTTCAACAACTCAAAACTTTTATCTACTCTAGATGTCCACTTAAAATCTTTTTTGTCACCTCTCATTGTCTTTGTCATAGGGTTACAAACTGAACTAAAATTTCTAATGAACTTCTGGGAGAAACTAGCCAATCCATGAAATGATCTAACTTCTCCAATGCTCTTCGGTGTAGGCCATTCAACAATTGCTATCACTTTCTTAGGGTCCATCTTCAATCCTTCCGCGGAAATCACAAATCCCAAATATACTAGTTCTTCCTTCATGAAACTACACTTCTTGATGTTTATCATCAATTTCTCTTCTCTCAACCTCTACAAAACTTGTCTAATATGCCACAAATGTTCCTCTTTTGTCTTACTTAAAATCAAAATATCATCCAAGTATACAATCACAAACTTACCCAATAATTTCTTCAAGACTTCATTCATCAACCTCATAAAAGTACTCAGTGCATTTGTCAATCCAAAGGGCATCACTAACCACTCATATAATCCTTCATTTGTTTTGAAAGCAGTCTTCCATTCATCTCCTTCTCTAATTCTGATCTGATGGTATCCACTCTTCAAGTCTATCTTTGTAAAATATCTTGCTCCACTCAAACAATCCATGATATCATCCATCCTAGGTAAAGGAAATCTATACTTAACTGTGATCTTGTTTATTGCTCTAGAGTTAATACACATTCTCCATTCTCCATCTTTCTTAGGTGCTAACACTGCAGGTACTGCACAAGGACTCAAACTTTCTCTGATCAAATCTTTCTTCAACAACTCTTGTATCTTCTAGTGTTATTCTATGTGCTGCTTTGTTAGGCAAACTTGCTCCCGGTATAAGATCCATGTGATGACTGATACTTCTGATGGGTGGCAGTCCTTTAGGTACATTATCTGATATGATGTCTTCATACTCTATCAACAACTCTCTTATCTACTCTAGTTACAATTCTTCAGTCTCCTTCAATGCTTCATGCTTCTTAGGAATCAAGGCATAACACATATTCTCATGTCTCAAACCATCCAGAAAATTCCTTCCATCTACCAAACAGATTCTAGAATTCCCACATACCACATCTTTAGGATCATCCTCCAAAGGAATCAAAGTAATTCTCTTTCCATTTTCTATTATAGTATATGTATTCTTTCTCCCATCATGTATAGCTTTTCTATCATATTGCCAAGGTCTACCCAACAAGATATGACATACATCCATAGGCATAATATCACACAAGACTTCATCATGATAAGATCCAATATGAAATTTCACCAAACATTATTCACTCACCAGTACCTTATGATCATCCTGAATCCATGTTATCTGATATGGCTTAGGGTGTTTCAATCTTTCCAACTTCAGCTTAGTCACCATCTCTTTTGAAACTAAGTTATCAGAACTACCACTATCAATTACAACTTTACAACACTTACCTCCTGATTTGCATCTGGTTCTGAACAAACTCTTCCTTTGCGGTGGTTCCTCATTTGTTTTTGATTGAAATAATGCTCTCCTCATTACAAGTGATTCTCCTTTCTCTAGTTTACCAACAAAACAAGGGTCACCTAGTTCAACATGTTCTTCTTCAACATAGGCTGCTCTTCCACTATTTTTTGTCCTCTTACTTGTACTACCCTAATTACATTCAAATGCTCTATGTACTTCACCTCCACACTTGAAACAAGTACCTTTGAATGTTCTCTTATCCAATCCTCTTCCTTCTCTTCTGTACCCTTCATTCCGGTATGAATTATAGTTGCCTCTGGGATGAAAATTTCTGTCCTTTCTCTGGTATGCATTAGTATCTCTGTCATCCTTCTTAGATGGGATGCCAAACTTGTTCTACTTTAGAAATGATCTGTCTCCTCCAAAAAATGTTCTACCTCTCTGAAATTTACCTTCTTTGCCTCTTTGTCTTTGATCATGTCTTTTATTCATCTTTTCTTCTACTTTTAGGGCAAACTGATATGCTTCTTCCAAAGATGTCATCCTTACCAAGCTTAGTTCTTGAATGTTCAATCTAAGTCCATTGATATATCTAGCCACTTTCTCCTTGCTTGCTTCACTATGTCCTGTTCTTATGATCATCTTGTGAAATTCTTCAGTATACTCCTTCACTGATTTCTCCTTTTGCCTCAAGTTTTGCAATCTCTTCAACATCTCCAACTCATAGTCAACAGGTATAAACTGATTCTTCAACTTTGTCACCATCCGGTCCCACTTTGTAATCTTCTCTTTCCCTCTTCTATTTCTTTCCAGCTGAACTTCTTTCCACCATATAGCAGCATGTCCTTTCAATTTTGTCTTTGCAAATTTCTTCTTCTCTAGATATTCAATCTCTTCATACTCAAAGTATTCTTCTATGTCATTTATCCAATCAATCAATTCTTCAGTGTTCAAATTACCAATATAGTTTGGCACATCAACTCTAGGTCTCTTTCTAATCTTCAAAATAGCTCGCAGCATCTTCACTTGATCTGATTTTTCTTCTTCATCACCTCCTAGGGTTTCGGCTACTTGTTCAACAAATTGGAATTTTTCTTCATCCTCACTTTCAACATTAGGTCTTGGTGTCAACCCTCTTTGCCTATCTTCTTCAACAACATCTAATTGAATTTGCATTGTTCTCATCATCTCCATCATCTCATCCATTCTTCCAGCCATTGTTCCAACAGTAGCAACTCTCCTTGGCGGCATTCTTCCTGGGATCAAGTGTAAATTACCTCAGGTTTCGACGATCAGGCTACAAGGTGACAACTACCTCACAATCGACGATTGGTTGCAACACAAGTAACCTACCTCAATTCAGTGATCTGTCCATAGCAAGATCTTATGGAATTCCTTCACCAATTTTGTTCAATTCACTCCCAAAGATTCAAACTTTCTCTCTGATACCACTTGGTGCAGTCACGGTAGGAGGGTTCACAAAATGAAATTTCCAGACCGTGCAACAAGAGTAAACACAACGGAAACAACTCAAAGTAATGGAACAAATATAGATTCAATTATTTAGTATATCATAGAATTCAAATAAGATCGGCCGGCAACATGTGGGCTTATAATAAGGGCTCACAGGCCTAATTACATACATGTGTAAGATAAATCTTTAAAGCTCCTCACAGAAATCTAAACTATCAGATACTACTATGTGAATCACTTAATTTCCTAGGGGGTCTATTACATCAATATATATCATCTCCGGACCACAAGATTCCTCTGCATCAGCCAAAGGAGGTCACAAACTCTAATGAAGAGCTGTAACGTGTGTACACGGATAGGTCAGGCCTAATTGCATAGAACTCCTCCAAAAAATGAATGGAATGATGTGTGGATCTTCGAGGAAGGTCAGCCATGAACCAAAGATCATTGAATGATGTGTCATTAGGCTTTACAAATTGGGAAATGCTTCCACAGGTCTCTCCTCCAGCTGGTTGTCTGTGATTATCAGGATGCTCTGTTCTGAGAGACAGTTGATCTTCTGATAGCGATATCTTTCTAGTAATGATGTGCGGACCTATGAATTCTAGATATGATGTAGATGCTAAGTCCAACTCTGTAAGGTCTGAAATGCAACTGGACCAAAATACAAAAACTGCTTCTGACTGAACTGCATGAACTTAACTGGAAAATGAAAAGAAACAAACTGAACTGCAAACAAACTGAAATGCAAATGTTTTTGGTTGATGCAAGATTGCTCTTGAACTAGGGATGCTCCTACATCAATTTCTTGCATGTAGGATGTGGTAGAGACATAACATAAAATCTAGGCTTTTCAAATCCATCTATTTTTAATGGTAATCTCGCTTTGGCCAAAGCATTACATAACAAAAGTGGTAATTTAGAAAAAGTAAATTACCATCTCTAGGAGCCCACATTTGGCATCCTGTCTCGAAAGTAATTACATAGAAAAATTATACTGTTTCACATAATTCCAAGAATAGTTGTTTCAAATTTAAAGCATTCACTAATATTGTGTACTTTTCGGAAAGATAGAGTTTACTCAAAATTTACATTATCCTAGTTTGCATGTTTTGTCCAAGTTTACAGATTTAAAGATATGTAATAATCTATAAAAGAAATATAAGTTGCTTTCTAGTTTGTGATTTAAAATATCTATTTCATCCATAAATCAATCTACTAGTTTTGATCAATGTTGGTTTATTTTCATTTTCATATTTTCCGGTGTATTTTGCAGAAAAAGAATTGGTTTGTTACGATAGCAATACATATTTTTCTCCTTCTTTAATGGGTTTATATATTTAAATCTGGAGGAAATCTAAAATTTATACAAGCTTTCAACAAGAATTCACTCTGAAATGATTTAAAGGATATCTAAGGAGAAATGTAGAGCTTGATGTTGATTTCACAATGGAGGTAGACAGCCACTAATTAATACATATCTCCAAATTGGTAAACTAGGTAAGGCTGAATTTTGGATATGATTTACATAATTAAGTGGCGCACCTTATATAAAAATTGTCAAAAAAACCTAGTTTGTAAATATAGAGTTATGGCTATCGCAATAGACTGTTTTAATGGAGACAAAATGGGTAGAGATAGACGGTCACTAAAATTTACATATCTCAAAAATGACAAACTGGGTAGGGATGATTTTTGGATATGATTTACATAACTAGGTTTTGCACCATATATAAATTTTTTAGAAAAATCCAGTTTGTAAAACTAAAGTTATGGCTGACGCAATAGACTGCTACTGCTACAGTATAAAATAATATGAACAACATATATACAAGGTATATATAAAAATATCAATCTAACAACCACTGAATGTATTTAAATTAGTTATATAGTGATTAGATTTACTAATATGAATAATAGACATACAAAATTTATGATCAACAATATCATATTGACAATAACAACAGTATAAGTAGCCATATTATGATTTTAGAGACATAGCAAACAACCATACAATCTCTTTGTTTCACATATTGGAAAAATAACACTATGGAATGGAATTAAAACCTGTTAAATATGCTGGTCAGTGATCAAATCTTCTCAGTTCTCCTCTCCTCTGTCTAATCTTCCTCAACTTCATTTGCCAAATCTCCCAATCCTCTCGTCTCTATGTCTTGATTTTTCAAAATGAATCTCATGTGTGAGAATGAGAGGGTTTTTTTCTTTTTAATAACTTTCTTTTCTTTTTTCCCCTCTTTCTTTCTATCCTTTTCTATTTTTATTTTTGCTTTGTTTTTTGTGTTTTTTTCTAAATTTAAGTCTCTTTTTCTATTGTTTTATTGTTTCCATCTTTTTGTTTTATTTTCTAAATTAGTTTTCTTTTTCTAAGTTTTATTTCTAATTTATCAAATAAAACACATATTTCTATTTTTGAAAACTCATATTTAATAACTAATTTAATTTTATTAACTAAATTTTTCAACACAATTATTTCTAAAATGATAAATAATAATAATTCTTATTTCAAACAAAAATCACTGAATAAATTAAAACTACTTTTTATTTTACTATGAACATTTCTAATATTAACTAACAATTAATTAAATAATCAACTATAACATAACAATGATTTTCCTTTCTAATAAAATAAGAAGCAATTTATCATTATGATTAATTAATGCAATAATAATGCAACTATATGATATCTAAGTGTCTATGTGTGCGAGAGAGAGTCCACTCCATCCTAACTTTTCCAGGTAGCTAACCCCCTCTACCTTAACCACACCATTGCCTTTGACAACCTGCAACTCATGAAACTCAAATTTTCCATTAATAGGTTAGTGTCCAATAGCCGAAGTATAGCCGAAGCATTACATTTCATGATTTCAAAATAAAGTAATATTCATTATATTATTTCAATATAAAATAATATTCATTTATCTCATCTTTCAAAATAAAATAATATCTATTTAATCCACGCACAATTATCCATAAATAGTTCCAATTATAGTAAGTTTAGAATGCATCAAAGTTTGAGACGTGACATTTTTTGAGCTCTGTCGGGGTTGTGGACTTCAGGATTCCACCCTTACTTCTTCCACTACAAACAGGTGGGAGTCAAACTTTCGATCCTTCTTCCTTTAGAAACTGTCAGACATCGGGCTTCTATCCTTTTGCCTTCCACTTTGGAAGGTGGGAAGATGAAATCCTACTTCTCCGAACTCTGACAACTAGTCAGACTTTGAGCTTTTGCTCTATCACCTTCTACTTTGAAATGAGGGAAGGTGAAACTTCGTTTCTCTGAACTCTGATATTTTCAGACTTAGTCAATTTTAGCCATCAGACTTTTGCTCATCGGGCCTTCCTCCTATCAACTTTGATATAGAGGAATGTCAAAACTCTGGAATTTTGGAATATACCAAAAACAACATTATGAACTTGAACTTTGAAAGATGAAATGCCAAACTTCCAAACTTCGACAAGAACCAAGTCATTGAACACTTGAAGCCAAGAAGCTGAAACTACACAATTCCAAAACCACATCATTGACAACACAAAACAATTCGCTTTGTGAAGTTGTGAAGGCTAAACTCTAATACTCTGAACTCTTTGCTTTGAGAAGCCATGAAGGCTAAACTCCAAAACTCCAAACTTTGAGTCTTCAACACTAAACACTTAGAAAAAATTTATTTGAGAAGCCATAAAGCCTAAACCTCGATACTTAAAAACTCCAACAAACTATAGAAAACATCAATTGAAGCTTGTGCCTTAGACAAAATGAGACTTCTCTTCAACCTTACAACCTTTATCATCAAATCTTTGACATCAATGACAATATTGCCAACAATCTCCCCCTTTGTCATTGATGGAAACACCAAATTTTGATGACAACTTAAAAAAAGAAAGCCAAAAGGCTGAGTCTTACCCACATAACTGATCAGTTCAGGTTTGTACCAAACATCAATTGCACTTGCAATCTCTGAAAACATCAATCACACCTGTAAAAACATAACCTCTGTAACAACTAAACCTGAATCTGTCATCACTGACCAGTATATTGTCTATCATCAACTAATTCTCCCCCTTTGACATCAATGATAGAGGGGTATATAGAGTGATAAAGAAAATAATAAGGCACACTAACTCCCCCTGAGTAAGAGACTCTAAGTGACCATGGATGAAGAAATAGTATTGACATACTGCCCCTAGACAAGAGCTCCCTGCAATCAATGATCAATAGGAAAGGAAACAACACCCAAGCATTGCCTAAATTGTTCAAATGTTTATCTTAGAAGTGGTTTGGTAAAAATGTCAGCCAATTGATCTTTTGTGGAAACGAACTCTAATTTGACCTCTTGATCAGTAAATTTTTCTTTAATGAAATGATACTTGATAGAGATGTGTTTGTTCTTGAATGCATTATAGGATTTCTAGAAATATTAATAGCAATTGTGTTGTCACAAAAGATAGTGATAGGCTTACCAAACTCAACATTGATATCTTGTAGTGTATGCTTCATCCAAAGAACTTGAGTACAACATGAAGTAGCAACAATGTACTCTACTTCAACAATAGATAAAGATATAGATTCTTGTTTCTTACTTAACCATGCAACTAACTTGTCTCCAAGGAAAAATGCACCACCACTAGTACTTTTCCTATCATCTACACAACCATCCCAATTAGCATCTGTATATGCTGTTAATGTGAAACCTTTACCAATAGGATACCATAAACCATAGTCTGTGGTACTCTTCAAGTACCTGAATCTTTGTTTTACTACCTTGACATGTGTCTCTTTAGGAGAGGATTGAAACCTTGAGACCATACAAACAACTTGCATTATATCTGGCCTAGTGGCAGTGAGATATAATAGACTTCCAATCATAGATCTATACACTGTTTGATCTACTAAAACTAACTCATCATCTTTACTAAGTTTACATCCAGTAACCATAAGTGTGCAAACTAGTTTACAATCTTCCATTCTGAATTTCTTGAGAATTTATTTAATATATTTGGACTAAGAAATGAAAATTCCTTTCTGTAATTGATTCACTTGTAAACCTAAAAAGAATGATAACTCTTCTAGCATTGACATCTCAAATTCACTTTGCATAGCATCAGCAAATTCTTTGCACATCTTATCACTATCACTTCCAAACATGATATCATCAACATAGACAATGACAACCAACATGTTACTGCCTTCAATTTTAAAATACAAATTGCTAGAAGTTGTACCTCTCTTATAACCTTGCTGCTAAAGATGCTTATCTAGTTTGGAATACCAAGCTCTAGCTGCCTATTTCAAGCCATATAATGCCTTTTTCAATCTACAGACATAATCTTTGTCTACAGTCTCATTGAAACCTTTAGGTTGCTCAATATACACTTCCTCTTCTAGGTATCTATTAAAAAATCCTAACTTCACGTCCATTTGATAGACCTTAAAATTTCTGTGAACAACATGTTGGTTATTTTCCCAGACTGGATGCTTATTCCCAGTCATCCCTACAAGGTAGCCATCATTGGTCGACAGGATTCCTGGGCCAGGGGCCAACAGTATAGGAGATAGACTCTATAGATATCTCCTCTTCTTCTTTAGGCTCTGCAGAACCAAGGGGGGTATTCCCTACTCAACAGCCACAAAATATAACTATGCAAAGACTGGGATGCTGACACAAAGCAGATAAATCATCTAGTATACAGACCAAAACTGTGAGATAAGTGCAAAGGGGCTTTGGGCCTATATTCAGTTGTAGACAGAGGATTTTGGGTCCTAAAACTATTTCTAAAATCCTAAAGGTTTGTATTTGAAGTTTGAGTTTGATTTATATTTGGATGCAAAACTAGGACCTAGAGTGTAACCTCAATGCAAGGCTAGATTGGTGCCTATCCAGGGCTCGGAGTCAGTAGACATACACATGTGAATGGTCAGCATAAAGATGTACCAAAGACTGGGAATCAAGGGGATTTTATTATATCTGCCTTACAGATATCTCCCAAAACAGAGTGTTTAGTCATTCATACTTAAAGGAATCCCTGCTGCAACATATTTTCTTAATGATTAATTTGAAACTTTTAATTTGTCCCTTGAACAAAGGTAGGAGATTAAACATTCAATACAGAAAACCCATATTCCTAAATCATAAATAACCCTTAGCTATTTAGACTCAAAAGAAAATACAGCCACAACTTGGAGACAAATGATTAAACACATGCAATCAGTGCATTTCTCATATAAAATAGCATGAAACTAGTTAATTTATGCATGAAACATACAACATGAGACTCATAAACTCACAGAACTTTCAGGACAAGGCCACCAACTAAGTTGTATTGTATCACAGAGCCAAAAGTTTGTCCAGTTTTCAACCACACTAAAAAGTAACACAGTTTGCTTAAAACAACAAGAAAGTGTACTTCACAAAAATTAATTACAAGGCGAGGTCAAAATTTCCCGTTAGATACATAGCACCAGAAATGGCACTCAAAATAATAAATGTAGCAGGGGACAAAATGGGAAGAAGCAAGAGAAGGGTGAGGAATGGTTGAGCTCGAGCCCTATGCTGTCACTGGAAGACTCCCCGTCATAAATCAGGTACCTGACCGTTCAACCACCGGCCCATGCCTATTTGCAATTATGCCATCAATGCTTCATCTACCCATGGGATGCAATAGCATATGCATTTGAAGATTTTCCCGCTCAAAAATGGGCCACAGACAAAGAAAGCCATCGCTCCAGCAAAATTAAAACACAGCCATCAATCACCTCCCCATCGCTGAGATCTGCTGCTCAAAACACCTTTGAAAAGTTGCAAACTAATGAAAACACGCCACGTAGGCACTTCATGCTCCTATCGCCGACTTTTCCTTTCTTCTTTTTGCCATTTACGCCCTTGTATATGCACAAACAAATGCACATACAACTACCTTATATACAAGTCGGACCTCAAATTTTATTAGAACAATTTGAGAATTGGTTCAAATCCACTTGTATCTAGCCTTTGTACCTTCGCAATGTATATCAGCACATACAAGTGCCCAATATACATGCAGCGGGCCCGAAATATTATTAACTTCATCTGATTTATCCCTCGGGTCCGGAATGTATGTCCTCATTTTGTATATCGGCCTGTATATGCAAACATACAAATCCCCAACATACAAGAAAGGAATCTTTTAGGATATGCGATTTAGATTCCCTCTTGTATGTCGCCAATGTATGTCAAACATACATTCAACCTTTTATCTGCCTCTCCTGTATGCCGAATATACAAACCTGCTTGCATATACCCGCGGACCCTACCACATGCATCACCTCCACTGCACTGTAGCAAATGTATATTTGTTCGTATGTCAAATATACAAACACAAATATACCAACCCCTTTATACAACTATAGAATCTACGACGGAATATTCGATGAATGCATAATTTCCTTGTATCTTTCAATGCCTACTTGTTGACTTGTGTATTTGAGATACATTCACCCTTGTACATTTTTCATTGTATATGCTGGTGATGAACCTTTACACTGTAGCAGATGTATATTGGGCCTCCTTGTATATTTTTCATTGCATAAGACCCGATGTATTATTAACATACATTCATTCCTGCACATACAAACACAAGATCTTCTACAGAATATCCCCTCAATGTATCTTTCACCTTGAACCCGATATGCAATTGAAGAAGCATACAAGTGCAGAATATTCCTGGGAGTCTTGCAAAAGATTCCACTAATGTATATGCAACCTGATATACACTAAAACATGCCTATAACTCAAATTTTCAACACTTTATGGAAGCCGATTAAGACTTCACAAGCTTGCCTACATGCAACTTGCATTTGCATATACAAGACTTAACATGGGGACTGGTCAACCAATGAATACTACAGCACGAAGATAAAACCGAGCAACTAGGAACTCACCATAGAAGGCCGCTAACAGAGTAGACAAAACAATGCAAGACCCCAAGACTCAGAAAATTTAGGATTTGAAAGAGAAAAAACAGCAAACACTCAAGCTTAAAACCCTAAACATAAATGATTACCAACATAGGCTCCGATTGGGGACGTGTAGGCGCAAGACTGCAGCGAGGACCAGACTACTCTAGGGCAGACTAGACAAAACTCAAAACTCAAAACACGACCGACTATACAAGGCATGTACAAAATATTTACAACTAATTTACAGTGTGCACAGAAGGTACTATTTATGTGAAAAAAGGTTTTAAGGAATTTACTGTGCACTGGCAATTCCATTAGTTCACCATTTAGGGCTTGGAGAAAATAGGAATCATCTCCATAGATATTGCTAATTTGACATGGGCCAGTCCATAAGGGTTCAAATTTACCGTGCTTGCCCCTATCCTGGCTCCTTGCATTCCACATAAGGACTAGATCACCTATCTGAAACCTTCTCTCTATAGCCCTTTTATCAAACATATATTTCACTCTTTGTTGTTTCTTGATGTGTATTTTCTATGCTTCTCTTCTGATTTCATCTAGTTCAACCAACTAATTTATTCTTTTAGTCATTGGGTCTCCAATCTCCTCCTTGTTTCCTTGGATGAACTTATAAACTGACAGGAGGTTATTCATAGGCAATCTAGCTGCTGCACCATATACTAATTCATAAGGTGACCCTCTAGTTGCCTTTTTCACTATCACCCTATCAGCCCATAATGCCAATTTCAGCTTTGAATCCCAAGACCTCTTATTTTCATCCACCATTCTTTTGATGATTTTCATGAGGCTCCTGTTGCTTGACTCTGTCTGGCCATTTCCTTGCAGATGGTATGGTGATGTATGAGACAAATTCATTCCATAGTTATTGCAAAAATCAACAAATTCACCAGACCTGAAGCACATAGCATTATCTGTAACTAGTTTTATTGGTACCCTAAATCTGATAATGATATTTTCTAAAATAAAATCCATCACCACTTTGCTTGTAGCTTTTTTAGTTGGAATGGCCTCAATCCATTTGGTGAAGTAATCACTGGCAACTAGGATCCAACTGTGCCCTCCACTTGATTTTTCTGAGATTTCCCCTATGAAATCAATCCCCCATTGCTGAAATGGAGCCTTTACAACTATAGTCCTAAGGGGTAATGCACCTTCATATCTTAATTTCCCTGAGAACCTTTGACAAGGATCATATTTTCTTATCATTTTGTGTGCATCTGAGAAGAGAGTTGGCCACCAGTATCCAACTCTGAGGATTTTGTGGGCCGTTGTATAGGCAACATAGTGTCCACCACACACTCCATTGTGCATGTCACTGAGAATATCTTTGGTCTGATTTTCATCAACACACCTGAGCAACACACCATCATGATTTCTCCAATACAACTCTCCTTGAACAATGATGTACTTAATAGCTTGCAGCTTCAAGGTCCTTTTTTGGATATCACCAAGATGGGAAGGACAATTTAAATTCTGCAAATAGTATATTATGTCCCTATACCATTCAGATTCTAAAATATTTATAACTTCATTATGCACTTCATTCACTTGGCATGCCTCTAGATTTGACTGTCATTAGCTTTGCTAAACCCTGTCCTCTTACCAATTTTGAGATCTGTATTTCAATGTTGAACTCCCGCAACTTGTTTATCCATCTGCATCTTCTTCCAGTTACCTCCTGCTGAGTAAATATATCTTTGACTGCTGCATGAGGCACATATGCAATTACTTGTGAGCCTACCAAATAAGGCCTGAAGCTCTTGACTACTCTAACCAATGCATATGCCTGCTTCTCCATTATATCATACTTTAATTTAGCAGCCTACAATGACCTACTAAAGAAAGCTATAGGCTGTTCAAACCCTTCTTCATTTTTTTGCAATAGGTATGCAACAACAGTATGGAAAGAAGCAAATGAAAACAATTGAAATGACTGAGAAAAATCTGGAGATTTTAAAACAGGAGCCATCTTTATTACCTCCTTTATGTCTTGAAATGATTTGGTTGCTTCATCTTCCCATTTGACAATTGCATTCTTCTTCAGCATTTTAGAGATCTCCTTGGTGGTCTCTGCAAAATTAGGGACAAATCTCCTAACAAAATTAATCTGTCCAAAGAAGGACTGAACACCTTTTACTATTTTTGGGATCTAAATTTTGTCAATCGCAGCTACCCTTTCAGGATCAATCCTGACTCCATCCTTGGAAACAATGTGTCCAAGTAGTTTTCCTTCTACAACCCCAAAAGCACATTTCTTTGGGTTGAGTGAGATACCATACTCTAATGCTCTAATAAAAATTTGTTCCAAATGCAAACAGTGTTGTTCTTCTTTCTTTGAAAAGGCAGTTAAGTCATCTTGATACACAACCAAGATTGAATCAATCAATCCTGCAAAAGCCACATCCATTGCCCTCTGAAATGTGGCACCTACATTTGTCAATCCAAATGGCATCCTAACATATACATATGTTCCCCATGGAGTAGTGAAAGTGGTCTTGAACTGATCTGACTCCTTTACTTTCACTTGATTGTACCTTGAAAATCCATCCATCATAGATAGAAGTTCACAACCAGTCACCTTCTGCAACATAGCTTCCATGTTTGGCAATGGATAATTATCCTTCAAAGAGGATACATATAGATTCCTAAAGTCCACACACAGTCTTATGTCACCATTCTTTTTTCTAACTGGGACAAGGTTAGACACCCAAGTTGAGTGTCTAATAGGCATAATTATTCTAGCCTCCCTAAGCTTCATAAGTTCTTCTTGCATTTTTGGAGCTAAGGTTGGATTGATAGGCCTCTGTTTTTGTCTAAATGGTTTAGCTCCAGGCTTCAAAGGGATTTCATGCTGAAATAAATCCTCTCTATAAGCTTTCAGGTCCTCATATGACTAGGCAAAGACATGCTTATACTTTCTTAGCAATGCAATCAACATAGCTCTGATATGTGGCTTGGGCTGTTTGCCATTGTATACCCTTTTGGGAGCATGAGATGTCCCCAAATTTATCTCTTCTAAATCATTCTTGTTTGTTGGAGATGACTTTGTGACGAGTTGGTCCCTATTGTCAAAAGCTCTCTCTAAAGCAACTAGCCCTCTAGGGATTTTATTTGTCTTTAGCTGAATTACTTCCTTCCCTAGGAGAGTTTCTTTTCCATCTACTACCTCCACAAAGTTCTGAAAATCCATTTCTTAGTTCTCATACTCATCAATGCAATGTAAAAATCTCAGTAAATCTTTATCATCATCAAATACCTGCCAGTTGTATACATTATTTGGCATTGTAGGTCTAAGCTTGACTTCAACATTTGTAACATCTGATAGAGTTATATCATCTGGCCTTATAGCTACATTAGCTAGAAAATCTACCTTGACATTCTTTGATCTCTCTATCCAGTTTATTGAAAATGCATCAAACAATTCTATTGTATCCCAAACAACATGCTTATATTGTTTTAACCTCTTATTCTTTGATGCATACTTATCTCTAACTTGGGAAACAATAATCTCTGAATCACCAAATACCTTGAGCATCTTAATTCCATGCTTCATAGCTACATTCAATCCTAACAGCAGAGCCTCATACTCTGCAATATTATTCGTACAGGCAAACTTCAACAAGAAAGAGAATTTTAGAAGCTTATTAGCTGGAGACGGAAAAACAATCCCAGCTCCTAAGCCTTCCTTTGAACAAGCTCCATCAAAATACATTGTCCATAGACCCAGTTGATCTAATTCTTGAATGCACATGTCTCCCTCTTTACCTTCTTTAACATCTGAGACAACTCTGAAATTATCACAGTCGATGTTCACAAAGCATATATGTTCCTCTGATTCTTGATTCTCCACTATCTCTGATGATCTTTCCTCCCTGATCAGTTTGGCATTCCTACCATTCATAGTGATCATAGCGTATGACAGATCAAATTGCATACTTCCACCAATTAATGCTGCCCACCTTCTTGACAACAACATGCCATACTGTGGCTTGATATCAACAACTGTTATGTTCATTTTGTAGGTCTTTTTAGGATATGCTGCCAATCTAAAATTGACATCTTTCATAATTTTGATGACAGGTTACTCCCTAGCGTCCATGGCATAGCACTTCCCACATGCCTTATCTATCTTTAATCCAACTTTCTGCATGATGGCCAAAGGCATGATGTTTGTGGATGCTCCTGAGTTGAGCATACAGTTTCTAATTATTCTTCCATTTATGACAAGGGAGACATAAAATGGCTCCACTTGTGAAGGGCACTTTGTCATGGTTATCCCCAAATACACTTCAGGAACCTCATCTTCTTCAACACACAGGGCCTGTTTCTTGGCCTGAGGTTCATCATTCTGCTTGGCTTGACAGGGTACTCCTGAGATTAAGGATACTGCTTTATTTTTGAACTCTTCTACTTTCATCAGTTTCATTAGTGGAACAGAGACTTTTATTTGAGATAAGACCTGAGTGATGTCAAATGGAGCATAATTTTGAATAACAGTTGTAGCTTGCTCCACCGTTTTACCTCTATCCTGAGTTGATCTAGCTTTAGCTTTTATGGCTCCTTGACTGTCATCTTTGATTTGAAGATGTTTATTTTGATCCTCAGCCTAGGGAACTATATTCTCTACCTTTTTAGAATCATAGCCTGTTTTTTGCTTAAAACCTTGCTTATTATTGTTCCATTGTTTCTTATATGTTTCAGTCCTCTTATAATTTTGCACTGGTCGGCTCACAAAAGTGTTCTCTGGTTGAGGTGTACCACTTACCTAAGCCTTACCCCTGAGATTGTAATTACTTTTGACTTGAGATACTACTGTAGATGTGAGGGCTCTAATTTCTTCATCTGAAGGTCTCCTCAATTTACTCAGGAAATTATGTGAATCCTGAGCACAAGCATAATTGTCCTCTTCATCCTCATCATATGGGAACTGTTGGCAGACCTGAATTTCATTATCTACATTTGCATCAGCATCATGAAAGGAGTATCCTATGTTTGTAGATATCATATTGACATTATCATCCTCCATGCAATGCGGCTCATTGCATTCATCACAGGCAACAACATTATTGTATAAAGACTGAACAATTAGACATTGTGACTGTGAATGAGGCATTTGGTAGATTATGCACCATGGGGTGTCATTAACAATATTTATAGCTTTCTTCAAAGGATCAAGAGTTTCCTTTGCATTCTAAGTTCTTGCATGTGTATTGTTGTGCGAGAGGATGGGTTTACCATCACACCAATTAGTATGATACGGCATATCATGTAATGATGGTCTTCTTTCTTGCCTTTGGTAAACTAGCTTGTCAGGACCTATCCCCTTTTCATTTTTAGCTATTCTATAACTCAGGTCCTTAACAACATTTGTTAATTTATCTATTTTATCTTCAGAAGTAGATGCATTACCTTGGGTACTTTGAGATTTAGTATTTGGATTTTGCAAAATTTTTACATCATCTCTTCTGTTTGTCTTACCAGATACTTTTCTGTTGTTTTCAATATTAGTTGCTATTTTGAAGGCATCCCTGAGGCTGTGAGGTCCCTTGTCTCTTAATCCATAAGCAGTTTTGGCATCAAAAGCATTTATGTACAACACTATGCACACAGGTTCATTAGGCCTCAGGTCCTGTGGCAATTTGTTCAGCACCTTAGTGAATCTAGCATTGAAATCAGTAACCTGTTTATTTGATCCTTTGGTGATTCTAGTGAATTCATTAATAAAGAAACTAGGATCAATTTGGTCACCATACTATTCCTTGAATATTCTCTTGAAGTCATCCCATGATGAAATGCTTCTGTCAGGTAGACCTTTATACCACTCCTTGGCTTCATCAACTAAGGATTGCATGAATGATTTCATGAAAACATCCTCATGATCAACCTTGAAGTTGTCCATGATATTCTAAAAATCTTTTAAATGGTCTTAACCTGATGCAGTACTATTTCCTAAAAATTTAGGCACTTGCAGCCTCACATGTTTGTCAATAGGATTGGGATAACCAGGAATGCCATCAAAAACAAGCTGTTTGAATCTGTCCAACTGTATTGGCTGTCTACCAAATTGATTATCATTTGCATTTCTATTTGCATTCTAATTTCTTACACTATTCAATGGTACTCCAGCATTATGTGCATTCTATCTTTGATCATTGTGCTGATCCTGCATTTCATTCCTGTGTTGATTTCTTTGTATATCTGCGCTGCCAAGGGTAGGAACTGAATCATTCTGAGCAACTCTCAGAGCTTGCACTTTCTATCTCATGTCATCTCTGATCTTTACTGCTTGCAAATATTCTAATTCTGCCCTTAAACTCTTAATTTCATCGGCTAGTTCCTCCTCTCTAGGCATAGAAGAGGAGGGTTTCATCATATTCTGATCATCATTATCATCATTATCTTCATCCCTTGGAGACTCAACCTCTTCAAATCTATCACTAGGATCCAAGAAAGGGTGTTCTTGAAAAACTTTTGACCTTATTTTCAAAGCACCACCCTTCTATCTTTCATATACATTCTAGATTTCAGCCTCAGTGTTTGAAAAATAAGGCATTGTTTGCTTTGAGGATCTTGGATTGTCCTGAATAAATTCATTTTTTCTAGGGCTAGGAGAACCATCTTGACTGGCTTGAATAGTCCCTTTTTCCTATACATCATTTTTATGGGTAACTCTTCAAATAGAGTATTACATTGGGATCTTCTCCCTTGCATACAAATTTTTACTTTACCGGTTGGGAGATTAGTTCGGAGTCACCACCTATTACTAGGAATTGTTTTCTTTTGGAATCAGGGTTCTTTCACGTCACTTCCCTAGTAGAGTTGCCAAAATTTGTTGGTTATTTTCCTAGACTGGATGCTTATTCCCAGTCATCCCTACAAGGTAGCCATCATTGGTCGATAGGATTCCCGGGCCAGGGGCCAACAGTATAGGAGATAGACTCTATAGATATCTCCTCTTCTTCTTTAGGCTCTATAGAACCAAGGGGGGTATTCCCTACTCAACACCCACAAAATATAACTATGCAAAGACTGGGATGCTGACAGAAAGCAGATAAATCCTCTAGTATGCAGACCAAAACTGTGAGATAAGTGCAAAGGGGCTAACTTTGGGCCTATATTCAGTTGTAGACAAAGGATTTTGGGTCCTAAAACTATTTCTAAAATCCTAAAGGTTTGTATTTGAAGTTTGAGTTTGATTTATATTTGGATGCAAAACTAGGACCTGGAGTGTAACCTCAATGTAAGGCTAGATTGGTGCCTATCCAGGGCTCGGAGTCAGTAGACATACACATGTGAATGGTCAGCATAAAGATGTACCAAAGACTGGGAATCAAGGGGATTTTATTATATCTGCCTTACAGATATCTCCCAAAACAGAGTGTTTAGTCATTCATACTTAAAGGAATCCCTGCTGCAACATATTTTCTTAATGATTAATTTGAAACTTTTAATTTGTCCCTTGAACAAAGGTAGGAGATTAAACATTCAATACAGAAAACCCATATTCCTAAATCATAAATAAACCTTAGCTATTTAGACTCAAAAGAAAATACAGCCACAACTTAGAGACAAATGATTAAACACATGCAATCAGTACATTTCTCATATAAAACAGCATGAAACCAGTTAATTTATGCATGAAACATACAACATGAGACTCATAAACTCACAGAACTTTTAGGACACGGCCACCAACTAAGTTGTAATGTATCACAGAGCCAAAAGTTTGTCCAGTTTTCAACCACACGAAAAAGTAACATAGTTTGCTTAAAACAACAAGAAAGTGTACTTCACAAAAATTAATTACAAGGCGAGGTCAAAATTTCTTGTCAGATACACAGCACCAGAAATGGCACTCAAAATAATAAATGCAGCAGGGGACAAAATGGGAAGAAGCAAGAGAAGGGCGAGGAATGGTTGAGCTCGAGCCCTGTGCCGTCGCTGGAAGACTCCCCATCACAAATTAGGTACCTGACCGTTCAACCACCGGCCCATGCCTATTTGCAATTATGCCATCAATGCTTCATCTACCCGCAGGATGCAACAGCAGATGCATTTGAAGATTTTCCCGCTCAAAAATGGGCCGCAGACAAAGAAAGCCATCGCTCTAGCAAAATTAAAACATAGCCATTGATTACCTCCCCATCACTGAGATCTGCTGCTCAAAACACCTTTGAAAAGTCACAAACCAATGAAAACACGCCACGTAGGCACTTCATGCTCCTATCGCTGACTTTTCCTTTCTTCATTTTGCCATTTACGCCCTTGTATATGCACAAACAAATGCACATACAACTACCTTATATACAAGTCGGACCTCAAATTTTATTAGAACAATTTGAGAATCAGTTCAAATCCACTTGTATCTAGCCTTTGTACCTTTGCAATGTATATTGGCACATACAAGTGCCCAATATACATGCAGCAGGCCCAAAATATTATTAACTTCATCTGATTTATCCCTCAGGTCTGGAATGTATGTCCTCATTTTGTATATCGGCCTGTATATGCAAACATACAAATCCCCAACATACAAGAAAGGAATCTTTTATGATATGTGATTTAGATTCCCTCTTGTATGTCACCAATGTATGTCAAACATACATTCAACCTTGTATCTGCCTCTCCTGTATGCCGAATATACAAACCTGCTTGCATATACCCGCGGGCCCTACCACATGAATCACCTCCGCCGCACTGTAGCAAATGTATATTTGTTCATATGTCAAATAGACAAACACAAATATACCAACCCCTTTATACAACTGCAGAATCTGTGACGGAATATTCAATGAATGCATACTTTCCTTGTATCTTTCATCGCCTTCTTGTCGACTTGTGTATTTGAGATACATTCACCCTTGTACATTTTTCATTGTATATGCTGGCAATGAACCTTTACACTATAGCAGATGTATATCGGGCCTCCTTTTATATTTTTCATTGCATAAGACCCGATATATTATTAACATACATTCATTCCTGCACATACAAAAACAGGATCTTCTATAGAATATCCCCTCAATGTATCTTTCACCTTGAACCCGATATGCAATTGCAGAAGCATACAAGTACAGAATATTCCCGGGACTCTTGCAAAAGATTCCACTAATGTATATGCAACCTGATATACACTAAAACATGCCTATAACTCAAATTTTCAACACTTTATGGATGCCGATTAAGACTTCACAAGCTTGCCTACATGCAACTTACATTTGCATATACAAGACTTAACATGGGGACTGGTCAACCAATGAACTACAACACGAAGATAAAACTGAGCAACCAGGAACTCACCATAGAAGGCCACTAACAGAGTAGACGAAACAATGCAAGACCCCAAGACTGAGAAAAATTAGGATTTGAAAGAGAAAAAATAGCAAACACTCAAGCTCAAAACCCTAAACATAAATGATTACCAGCACAACATATGTAAGAAATATCCTTATAGCTTCAAGTCTAGCTACAAGGGAAAATATCTCATCAAAATCAATTCCCTCTACCTAAGAATAACCTTTACATACTAATCTTGCCTTATTTCATGTGATCTTCCCTTCTTTATTGAGTTTGTTTCAAAATACCCATTTTGTACCAATAACATTTTTATTTGCAGGGCATGGAACCAGCTCCCATGTTTTATTTTTCTCAATTTGACTGAGCTCTTCCTTCATTGCTTCAATCCAACTAGAATCTTTACTTGCTTCTACATATGTCTTAGGTTCTATTGTGGACAAGAGTGCATAATGTACCTCTTCCTACTGTTGCTTCAACTTCTTTCTTTTCATGACACCATCAGATTTATTGCCAATAATTTGATCCTCTGAATGATTTTTGAGAACAGAATTTAATGGCATTTGAGGAGTGATGTAGGGGTGTTCTTCTTCATCAACGTCACTATCTTACTCATCAACGTCAATCTTCTATTATTGTTATGAAGTTTGAGGGCATTTTTACTCTTCTTTACCAGATTCGTTGGCATTGCTAGGCATGTACTATGTATTGGAAGATGTTTTCCCTGAACTGTTTGCATTGCTAGAAATGTGTGGTTCGACCTTGATTGATTCTTCACCTCCATCAGAATCATTTGTTGATGTATCAATCTCTTGTGAGAATCTAGAAATGTCTTCATCAACCTTAACATGAACACTTTAAACAATTTTCTATAGCCTCTTATTGTAACATTTATAAGCTTTGCTTGTAGTGGAATAGCCCAAAAAATACCTTCATCTACCGTTGTGTCATAATTACTTAATGAATCTTTCTCTTTTTTGATAAAACATCTACTGCCAAATATTCTAAAGTATTTTACAGAGGCAGGTTGGCCTTTCCAAAGTTCATATGGAGATTTGTCACAACGTACTCTTAATTTTCCTCTGTTTAAAATGTATACAGCTGTATGAACTGTTTCCTTCCAATACCTGTCAGGCAATTTGGCCCCATTCAACATCGTTCTAGCCATGTCCTGAATTTTTTTGTTTTTCCTCTCAACAACTCCATTTTTTTGAGGTGTCCTTGCAACAGAGAGTTGTCTTTTGATACCATATTTCTCACAATATTTGTTAAACTCATTTGAGGTAAATTCTCCACCTCGGTCTGATCTCAAACACTTAATCTTCAAACCAATTTTATTCTCAACCATAGATTCAAAGATTTTAAACCTTTCAAATGCTTGTGACTTATCTTTAAGAAAAGTGACCCAAGTAAATCTATAATAGTCATCAATGAGTAACATGAAATACCTCTCACCATTGATGCTTTTAGTTCAAGTAGGTTCACATAGATCTATATGTACTCACTCCAACATATTTGTAGTTGAATACTCCTCAGTTTTAAAACTGGCTTTGATTAGTTTCCCTTTTTGACATTCTTGACAGATGCTATTTGTTGGTTTGCTTATGTGAGGCATATGTCTAACAACATCTTTCTTACTGACCTTGACCAAGTTATCAAAGTTAAGATGGCCCATCCTTTTGTGCCATAGCCAACCTTCATCAACCTAACCTAGTAAACATCTTCCATTTTGTACCTCCTTTAGATGATATAAATTGATGTTTTTTCTATCTGCCTCAGCAACAAGTCTACCAGAACTAGCTTTTCTTATTTCACATCTACTAGCACAAAATAACACATTGTAACCTTTGTCACACATTTGACTAAAATTGAGCAAGTTATGTTGCAATCCTTCTACATATAACACATTTTGAGCATTTGTTTGACCAACAATATATAACGTACCTTTCCCTGCAATTTTGGCAGTAGAGTTATCACCAAATTTCATAGAACCACCATGCCTCTTTTCAAATTTGATGAATTTACTTTTTTCTCCAGTCATGTGAATGGTACATCCATTGTCAATCACCCATAAATTATCTTTTCCTTTAGCATGAAAGGTTGTTTGAGCAATCATAGTGTTTTCATTTTTCTTTTCAATCAACTTTTCTCTCCAACATTTCTTCAATTTTGATCTCTATTCTTTAGGGAGTTTCATTGGATCTTTTAAACCCTTTTCTACTTGAGCAGCTATGTGTGTATTTTAGGTTTTCTTTTAGGCAGTGGAATGTACAGGTCTATCGCACTTGTGAATATTGAAATTTTTGTCTCCCTGTCTAGGAAACTACATGAAAGTACTTCTACAAGCCTTAGTTGTATGCGCAAAATTATGACAGGTATAGAAAATGATATTCATAGCCATCAAAGGAGAAAAAGAGTTATTGCTAACAAAATCATGTCTAAACATTCTCTTAGACCTACTTCTACAATCAATTGCTTTGTGCCCATATTGATTACAAGAAAAGTAATAACCATTAAAGGTATATAAAAACCTGGTTTGTCTTGCTGACTGATTTTTTAATCTTCTGTTTGGATTGTGAACCTTGATAAAGCCATCATCCTCCTTTCTAAAATCTTCAATCTTCTTATCCTTCTTTAATCCTTTAGGTCTCTTAGAAGCAACACTTGATTCTCCCTTTTCCAAAGTTGATTGTTTTCTGAAAAACAAGTTTTTCTTTGTTCATAACACTCTTGTTGTCTTCAACCATACCCAAACCAAACTTGTTGAAAGTTGATCTTTGGTCCTACCAATCATTTGGTAAAGCATTTTAGAACTTTTACTAAATTGAAGGCTTCTGTTTAATTGAGCATTAACTTTCTCTAATTCCTTCCTTAGAGATACTATCTCAACTTCTAGTTTTTCACAAGTCTCTGATTTATTTTTTAATTCCAAACCAATAACTTGTTCTACCCTTTTAACTTCTGCTAATTGCACCTTCAAATCTGCTATAAGTTTTTCATCTTCTTCAATTCTAACTTGTATTGTTGATTTTGTTTTCTTTCAAATTTTAAGTCATCTAGGGCAGAAATTAACTCACCTTCCAAATCTACTTCACCATCTTGTTCTTCATTTGAATCTTCATACTCTTCAACACAACTCTCTTTAATTTCAACAGTCATGAACACAATTTCATTATTTTCACTTGCAGAGGAGCAGTCATCATCTGAAGAACTACTATCTTGGTCTAAAAACAAACTCTTTTTCTTCTTATTAAAGTTTCTTTTCTTATAATTTAAGTATTTTTGTCCCTTAGAACTATCTTCCTTTTTAGTTTCTCCAAATGGACATTTAGATGCAAAGTGACATATCTTTCCACAACTGAAACATTTGAAAGGAAGTTTACCTTTGTATTTTCTAGAGCCTTTCTTTAGTCTTCTTACAAAGTTTGCTTCTTCTTCACTTGAATTGATGCTTGATTCTGATTCTTCTTTAGCCTTCTTAGTTTTAGAGGCTTTGAAAGCTGCTTCTTTCTTTGCTGAACTGGTACTCTCATTCCACATCTCCTATGCTATAATCGATCCAAACAACTCATCCATGGTGAATGTATCCAAGTCTTGTTCATCCTCTATTGCTAAAACTTTAACGTGATATCTATGTAATAACGATCTCAGAACCTTCTTCACCACTACTTTGTCTTCTACATCTTCTCCAAGACCTCTAATTGCATTAACTACTTCATCTACTCTAAGCATAAAATCCACCATTTTTTCATCATCTTCTATCTTTAGTGATTCAAATTTGCTTCTATGTGTTTGCATTTTTGCTTGTTTAACTTTATCATTAGCTTCATAAATGTTATGAAGTTTATCCCAAATATGCTTTGTAGAATTGCAATACACAACTTTGACAAACTCTATATTTGTTAATCCACAAAGTATGGCATTCTTTACCTTAGCATTATTCTCACAAGCTTTCTTCTCATGTGCAGTAGGATCAGTTTTTGGTGGTGTGTAGCCATTTACAATAGATTGCCATACATCATATCAAAGAGAGGTCAAATATGTTTCCATTCTAATTTTCCAAAAAGCATAATTTGAGCCATCAAACAATGGTGCTTTATTAGAAGCATAACCCTCTTGACCTGCCATTATGACCAGATCTTCCTTAAGTGGTTAAACATTCTTCAAGGAACCCTATGCTCTGATACCAATTGATAAAAGCAAGTCAAAACACTGAGAGGGGGGTGAATCAGTGTTTTCTTTTCAAATTAAACACTATAATGTATTATAGATAGGAAAGCACACAAAACAAATGCAACCACACAAATAACAAGAGAACTCCAAATTTACGTAGAAAGCCCTAACAAGAAAAAACCACGGTGAGAATGTTTCCTGAGTCTACTGTTCAAATCCAACCTCACAATCAAGAGCAAATTTTACAATGTGTTTTATAAGCTTCAAATTACAAGTACACTAACACCTTCTTGAGCATCCACTCAAACAACAAAGGGCACCAACCCTAGAGATACCAACCTCAAATCACTTCTGCAATTTACAAGAATTTGTTTGTGTACATAAAAATGATTCTTAACAATTTGACATACACTTACATATATCTGCACTTGTTCTTCTCTTCTCAAAACTCCCATGGTCTTTTCTAACACATCTCTAGACAACTAACAGTTCGCTCTCTATCTGTGTATAATGATCTTGACTTTTTTTCAAGCGAATGAATAGTGTTTTCAAATGTCACATGTATACCAACACCTGTAAATGTTTCATATCAACTACCAAAAGAAGGATGGAGAAACAGTTACAAAACAACCATAACTGCTTCGAAATCAGCTCATACAGTCATTTCTGACATTTTTCTGAGCTCCGTCAAGGTTGCAGACTTTGGGCTTCTGCCCTTACTTCTTCCACTGCACACAAGTGGGAGTCAGACTTTAGATCCTTCTTCCTTTAGAAACTATCGGACATCATGCTTCTATCCTTTTGCCTTCCACTATGGAAGGTGGCAAGATGAAATCTTGCTTCTTTGAACTCTAAAAACTAGTCAGATTTTGGGCTTTTTCTCTATCACCTTCTACTTTGAAATGAGGGAAGGTGAAACTCTATCGCTCCAAACTTTGATATTTTTGGACTTCGTCAATTTTAGCCATCAAACGTTTTCTCATCGAGCCTTCATCCTATTAGCTTTGATACACAAGAATGTCAAAATTTTGGTGAAGATGAGGTATGTTTGTAAAGTATAAAACACAAATAAATGAAAGAAAACTAATAATTATACCTTCAAGAAGCCTTGAAATCTCCTCATTCCTTGATAGGGTTGAGGAACTTGCACCCACTAGCTCCTTGCTCTATCTAAACTAGGATTGACAATGTGAAATGCTCTCAAATTCAATGCAAACTTCAACATAACCTAGCTAAGATTGATGAGAATTGGGAGAAATTTGGACATAATAAGCTTACTCTAAAATTGGATGATGAAATGGCTTGTGAAGGCTTGTATTTATAGGCAAATTGGAGAGGATTTTGATCCAATGGTGGAGATTAGATATTGAGATCAATGGATGAGATTGATTGTGAGATGGAGAGCTAGGATTTGATCATCAAAATTGGATGGTAGAGAATAAAAATGAATTTAAAATTCATTTTGAGGAGGATTTTGCATTGTTGTTAAGTGCGTGGTTTGGTGGTTAAGTTGTTGGGCCAACGAGCTCATGGGTTTGAAGTGTTCTTGCTTCCGGGGGATGAGGTCCCCCATGTTGTGGCCTGACCGGTTCATAGCTCTGGGAAAAAACATTACCATGGAGCTGGAGGGCGTGTTGCACCAGCAACACCGGTCACGTTAAAAATTTTACCAAGTGCATTATCTTTTTTAAAAAGGACTTTGCATTAAATGTGATTTTGATGTGTGAGGAAATTAAAAATTAATTTCCTTGGGAGGAGGTGGAATTAAAAATTCTATTTTATGTGGGAATGTGAAGGCCATGTGACACATGCACATTTTTGGGGTCTTACATTTGTAAGCTAAAAATGTGGAAGATGTTTTAGCATGAAAATGGCAAAAATGAGTTGGAGGGGTTATCTATATTTTATAATTTTGTATTTGTGGGTGTGGGAAAAGGTGTTAAGCATGCTTTGACCAAGTTAATTAGGGTGATTAACTTAGTTAATGTGGCTGGAAAAAAATAGTGAGTGGGCTAATCAGGGTTTAGGATTAATTAAATAATGATTTATTTAATTAATCTAGGTCTAGGGGTCATGTAGGCTATGGTAGCTAATTAAGTAATAGCTATTTAATCAACTAGGCTAGGTGTAGGCTAATTAGTAGGGTAAATTCATTAGATAAACATAATTTACCTAATTAATCGGGTTTAGGAAAGTGGACAAATTAACCAAATAAATATTTTACATATTTATTTAATTAATTGGGGTAATGTTAGTAAGGTGTGAATGTTGAATTAATTAAATTAATTTATTTTCACGGGTTAATTGATGAAGGATGAATGGATTGTTCAGGGGTTGGATAGGTTAATTAATTAATTAATTAGATGAGAAATTAGCGGTATGGATGATGTTGAAGGGTGGTCAAAGGGTTGAGACATTTTTAGGTGTCTACATTTGCCCCTCTTTGACGCGACGTCATGACCTAGTAGGGATATGGTGTCAAGTCAAAGAATTTTGCCCCAACTGCCAAGAAGGAATGAAATGGATAAGGGATGCCCCCTCGAGAGGTCAAATGAAAAAATTAATTTTCTTTGGGTGAACTCTCAATATGAGGAAATAGTAGTGAAAAATGGATAGAGGATGAGAAATTAGGTGGATAGGAAGAAAAATGGGTGAAAAAGGTTACATTTTGCACCCTGGGGAGAGAAAAAGGTGTATGGGAGTATGACATGGAGGCTATATATAGCAAGTGTGGGCCCAAAGTGCCACATTTTCATACATTGAGCTTATTGGATGAGAGGAGAGAAGAAGAAGACATGGCACAACCTCCTTTCCAATGCTACGATAATCGATTCGAGAGGGTATGCGACTACACGAGATCACCGCTGACAAGAGCACAGGTATGTCGATCAACCCTACCTTTGTGATTTTTGTATTTCAGGTAATTTTTGGGCTCAAGAAATAAGTAGTTAGGTAGAATGGCACCATTGCATAGCCATGTGGCACCATAATTAGGTGGTTTAATGCTAAGCTTTGGATTGGTGCCATAGGTTAAAAGGGGATTTGGGATGTTTTAGCGCCATATGGTGCAATAGTCTTGATTGGTGCCAGGGTGAAAAGTCTGCATTTGGATGGTTTAGCGCCATCTAAAGTAGGTTTGGTTCCAAGCTCTGGTTTAGCACCTAGGGTTTGGGTTTTCCTAGATTAGCTCCATATGGCGACGCTTTAGCGCTAAGCTCTCGATTGGTGCCATAATTAGGGGCTTTAGTGCCATGCTCTGCATTGGCATGGAGAATTTAGGGAAAGTTAGGGTTGGTGGTGGTTTAGCACCATATAGGCGAGTTCTAGTGCTAAACTATGGATTAGCACCAAAGGCTAAAGAAATAGTGCCATCTCGTAAAATAGTGCCATGTGATCAAGGATTGGCGCCAAGCTCTGCATTGGCACAGTATGGTTATCGATTAGCGCCATAGCACTATTTTAGGGAAAAAGGTTGATTTTGGATAATTTTTGGATGCAGATTCTGGGCAGAATATTGTAGTCACGGGAGCATCGAGTTCCATCAGTGATGAGACTGTTGTCACAGTTTGACCAGCCTACCTTAACTAGCTAGGTAGGATAGGATTATAGATAGTTAGTGAGATGCCCCAAGTATGGGAACATAGGGCTATGTGACGACCTTAGTGGAGAGGTGGAGTGAAACATGCTCCTTTTTACTGCCAATGAGTGAGATCACTATCACCCTTGAGGACGTATGGAGGATTTTGAGACTTCCTATAGCTGGAGTGAGGGTGACATATGATGTACCTTCAGGAGTGGCGGTGCTGGACGAAGTATTTGCACCTAGGCATCTAATCTATACCCAGGATCAATGACATATGAGCTATAGGCAGACTTTGAAGGCTGGGGTGGATCAGTTCACATTATTTGTATGTGCAGTGATTGGGGAGATTGTGATGTTGGATCGATGATCGTAGGGCTTTTCAGTTGGTTGGGATGTAGTGATATAGAGCATGATTACTCTGGAGATTATATATGTGTGGGGGCCTTGCGTGTTGGTACATCTTTATCACAAGATGCAAGCGGCAGTGTATCATATGGATAGGGCCTTATTAGCTAGGGTTACATTGCTCCATGTGTGGGCATATGAGCACATAGAGATTATGCGGCCTACAACGACTTATCATCGAGCTCCATTTGAGGCATTTGTGTTTTTATATAGGCCACCTACTACATATGCCCATGTGGGATTGCTATGATACTGGAGGCGAGTATTTGATGATCTTAATTCCATTATCAGGCATTCTTACATAGATGTAGAGGCATGGGCTAATGATCACATCCACATGCCGTACACATTCCAACCTCACTATCTGATGGGACGAGGGATCATACTATAGATAGGTATATCCCCTCGTGGGTGATGAGGCAATTTGGGTAGGTGCAGGACCTACCCCAGGTGATGGCAATTTTTGTGAGGACACCCCAAGATGTGCCGACATGGCCAACACAGATACAACCTCAGATGGCACTCTTGGTTTGGGCTAGATTACATCTAGTACAGTGGGACTAGAGGAGTCAGACAGTGGATGCTGGCATGACTCCAACGTATGATCAGTGGTGGCAGGTGTGGAGATCCATCTGTTGATAGATCTGACAACAGAGCCTGATCTGACTGTGGAGGATGAGGAGGAGGAGGGAGATGAGATTACAGTGGAGTACATTATGGAGGAGGTGCCGATAGATGATGATGATAGTATTGGAGTTTTGGTTGTAGCAGCTGCAGGGCAGGCAACAAGGAGAGGACGAGGGCAGAGACAACAGGTACCATAGCAGCATCATGTACCTATACAGTAGGTGCAGAGACGGGGATAAGGACACATTAATTCTACCACCACAAGTACCACCTTAGGTACCACCTCAGCATGTACCACATGTAGCTACACAATAGATTCCATAGCAGCAGGCATCGTAGTAGGTACCGGTGCAAGTGGGGACATTTGGGGTAGGTAGTTCAGGTGCTAGGGCTTCTTGTGCAGGGACATCGGGGATAGGACCTGGCCCTCTTCTCAGTGTCAAGATTAGGTGTTGACAAACATGAGATGATGAGGAGGAGGAGGTAGATACCCTGTAGGCCCAGGTGGCCATTTTAGAAGGCTAGGTGTCCTGACATAGACAAGATCTAGCACGAATGACAGTGGAGCGAGATAGTGCCCTCACATAGGTGAAGAGACTACAGGAAGTGCAGGCCCTGCTAGACAAAGTGAGTGGCAGGGATGGGGATCCTCAGATCTTGGTGTTGCAGAACTAGATAGGGAATCTAGAGGCGCAAGTGTAGGGGTAGGTGGCTTAGGTTACTACTGAGTGAGACATAGAGACATCATTGTAGTAGGCAGCTGAGGTCAGGTTATAAAGAGCAGATGCTAGGAGGCAGTAGGCTGAGGGCTAGATTGTTGGCTTGTAGGTTGAGATTATGCGGATGCAAGGTGTTATTGCTAGTACTAGTGTGGCTCAGATGTGGACAAATTACAAAGCTTAACAGGATCAGATACATCAGTTGCATTAGTAGGTATCAGAGCAACATACGAGGGCTGAGTACTCTTATGGGGCCTACTATGCTACAGTGCTTGAGGGTCAGCATATTCCTAGCTATAGCTAGAGGAGCAAATTTGGGATGTTAGGGTCACAGAGATCAAGGAGATCTCAACATTCGGTTCAGCAGCCTATGCCTTCACAGCAACCATTACAGCTACCATCTCAGTAGAAGCAACAACCACCTATGGGGCCACCACCTCGACATCCACCTAGGTCTGCTACTGACTCAATTAGGGGGTCATCAGCCCATGGTTCATGATTTTATATATCTTTGGACTTTGATGTATTTTGGCCTTCAAGCATTTTGTATCATGACATGTATTATTTTGAGCGATGTATGTATTTTTTTGCGGCGATATATGATATGGATGCATTTTGTGGTTATGGATGTTTTATGATGATGTTCATGGATAGATGCATGTATGTTATGATGTTGATTTATGATATGTATTTAGATTATGATGTGGATTATGTTAATTATATGCTTAGATTAATAAACATATATTATGCATGGATGAAATGGTAATGGAATATATGCTTAGATTAATAAACATATATTATGCATGGATGAAATGGTAATGGAATATATGCTTAGATTAATAAACATATATTATGTATGGATGAAATGGTAATGTAATGGTTAATGGATAATATATGATGGTAAATGGATAATGTAATGGTTAATGGATAATGGATAATGATAATTGAAAATGATAATGATAATGAAAAGGATAATGATAATGGTTATGGATAATATATGATGGTAAATGGATAATGTTGTTATTGTAGGTTTTTATTTCCTAGATGGGTTATTTATTTTCCCTATTATTCCTAGGATTTTCCTACACTTCGATTAATCTCGCTTAGGTTAATATAGCATGCTTAATTAGGTGAGTGGTTATGAGGTGTCACCTTCCTACATGTGAGCATCCATTAGCTATCTTGGGAAGATGCCTTTCTATCTTTAGTCCGATAGATGGTTGCTCCTGATTGGTCAGTGTTGCCACCTCCTCCCTCTCCTTGGTCTATATAAGCATGCTACCTGGCTTGTATTTTGCATCTTTTGCTTTTACATCCTCTTAATGCTATTTTTCTTCTAGAATTTGCATTACTCTCTTGGAGACTAACTCTATGTTGCTATTTTGATTTCATATCATTTACATTCATAGTTTAGATATCTATTCGTTTGTACTAGTTTTCTGGTTTAATAATCTTTTCAAATTCTAACAAATGTAATGGTTAATGGATAATATATGACGGTGTTTAGGGTAAAATTGGATTTTGTTAATCTTTGTTGTTTAGATGCTTGAATCCTCCTTTCACCCTAACATTGAAGGATCTAGGGTTGAGTGACGAGCACTATCATAACCTAGGTCACTTGCAAATGAGGGGAAGCTTGGATTAGGGAATTTAATTATTAATTTTCCTTCTCTTGTGTCTAATTAACCATTAAAACCCTAATATGCAAATACGACAACAAATTGATGAAATACAGAAAAAGCTCTTATAGATGGGAGTAAAATAACAAATTACAGAATACCTATTTTTGGGGTTTCGAGGTGGAACAGTCGGGGACACTGGTGTGGGTGCCCAAGTCCAAGGTACCTACTTTTTTGGGGAATCTAGACCTCCTTCCAACACTGATCAACCCTGTAACTTCTGTTATCTGAAATCTATTTGCGGAGGACACTTTTACAGGTGCCCTAGTCCTAGAAGTGCTCCTTTGTCTGACTTTTCTTCAAATCCCAAATCCTTGATGTCTGCCACTTCTTCCTGCAACTCCACTTTTCCCAAATGCAACACCTATAACCTGCAATCACAAGACTTGGTTTGGGGGTTGTGGTGTTTAGAGGCTTGCCTCAGTCAAGCCTGATGCAGAGGCATCCACACTATAACCTTCGCATATAGCATGAATGTCTGCAGACCAACCTCATCATCATCATCTTCGCCATCATCATCATATTTCCCAAAACCAACAGCATCATCATGTTTTGCGTTACACAGTCAGCATCATCATATTTCGGATGATCGCAAACATCCGCCTGCCGACTACTGTTCACCTCCTCCGCCTTCCTTCTAACATCATCATCATGATGTTCAGCGGGCGCATACATCCTCCGGTTGCACTGTTCATCGGGCACCGAACTCCATCGTCATCATCATGTGCAACACTTCCTTCGTCAGCAGGATATCCAAATATCCGGTTGTTCAAATATCCTGATGACGATTACCTTCAGCAGCTTACCCTCGATGCTCCGCTACCCGACGATACAAGCAACAGCATCATGATATAACTTATCCGGTTGTCTTCGAAACCTCCTGATGATGTTAACACAACTTCCTGCCACGGACTTCCGCCGATACCTTAACACCTTACGACGGCAGGATAAACTCGCACAGGGGGAATATCTCAATATCCTGATGACGATGACGTCATATCCTGATGACGATGACGTCACCCGATATCCTGATGACCTCTTCAACACTTAGCAAAAAAACACAAACTTTCTCTCCCGCATCTGCTCGCGATACGCGGATGTTTGGCACTTCGATATGATGATCCTGATGCCGATACATGCACTCCTGCTCGGCTCCTCCAGATGATGATGATCACCCCGACGAACTCACACTTCATGCAATCGACAACATCATGCCGATCTCCTCCACTTATCCGGATGACGATGTCTAACCCGACTGCAGGATATTTGCAGAAATATCCTGATGATGCTGTTTTCACGGACTTTCAGCTTTTGCGAAGTTTCACTTCGCCGATCCTCCAGGGATGATCCGATCCACTCTCAGGGTGATCTTCGACACTCTGTCTTATCAGTTTGACCTAGCACATGAGGATGCTAGGCTTCTCAACATCTTTCAGCCGCGATCCTGCACACCTGCATGCAAACGGAAAACAACCTACCAACTAACCTACTGTACATTACCATTCCACCGATCAGGTGAGTCAACCGGTGGAATGGATCAGTGAATCCATGAAACCCTCTCAAACCAGCAAATCGATTACGCAAAGGAATCCAACCAGAGCAAGAACACAAACAGGATCTTTATTGATTCAAAGATGCAATACAATATGATGTTCCTCACACAGAACAAATGAACTCCTCTGCAATACTAGACTGCCGATCGATGATATCTGTCTGTATATCCAGTATCAAACGATCTCATGCTTATAAAGACTTTCCTACGAGTACTACTGACCCGACTCCAAGCGGCTGGGAACTCTCCAAGCGGCTGGGAGATCCCACCGAACACGCATCATGACAACTGTCTTAACAAACTAGCTAAAAATAGCAAAAGCCTGGTCAGCATGATCTTATCATGATCAGCATGACCTTATTACATGCATTTGGTCTAACAGACCTTCTTGGAATCATAAACAAGACCTAAACTACTAACTGCCTTATCAAGACCAGCTGTCAGGTAGGTGCTCCTGCACCATACTCCCCAAAAGAAAAGAACTCATGTCCCATGAGTTGAGCATGTGGAAGTCCTCCACCTCTACCCTTTGCCTTGTCAATAGTCTGACCTGCTCCAGCTTTGTCTGCTGCTGTCTCTTGGCTGCTCCAAGCCTTCTGAACTGTAACTTGCTGTCTGGCAAGTAAATCACCATGCCTGGTGATGGAGGCCTTTCTCTCACATACCCTGTGTTTGTCAGGTTGCCTGACCAGAACCTCTTTCTGAACGGCTTCTGTAGTGTTCACCGGTATCTTTCTTTCAACCCTTATAGGACAAGCAATAGTCCCAACTATGACAACATCCTTGTCATTCTTCTCAACTGATTGCTGTTTGCACCCCTGTTTCTGAACCTGCTACTGACCTCTGTCAGTCACAACTGAAACTTTCTTCAGCTTGTTGTCTGTAACAACCCCTTTCCCTGCAGTATCCTGAACTGCCTTTATGCCTGCTCCTCTAGGCATCTGCACATACTCCTTCTTTCCCATTAAAATGATTTGAGCTGCCTTCTGTACTGCAGCTTTTGCCTGCAATGGCATCAACTTAATAGTCTTCCCATCCTTCTTGATGGTGTAGGTATTAGCATACCCATCATACAGTACCCTTCTGTCAAATTGCCAGGGTCTACCCAACAGTAGGTGACAACATTCCATAGGCAAAATGTCACACAAAATTCTATCATGATATGGTCCAATCTGGAAATCCACATATGCCTGTTCAGAGACAAAAAGTGATTGCCTATCACTCACCCAAGATGTCTTGTAAGGGTGTGGATGTGGAATCCTTTCCAACTTCAGTTTATCCACCATTTCCTGAGATACCATGTTGTCTGTTGAACCAGTATCAATGACAACTTTACATACTTTACCTTTACTCTTGCATGTAGTTTTGAAAAGAGCTCTTCTTTGCATCAGATCCTGTGATGCCTGCAAACTAATTCTCCTTAACAGCAATGATTCTCCACTCTCTGGATATCCATAATTTTCAGGACCTTTGTTTGAACTCTGTGCACTTTCTTCTACTTTCTCTTCTTGTACCAATTGTACTTTCTTGTCACTTGTTCTATCATTCCTGGATGATGAACCTTTGTTTTCTGGACATTTGAAAGATGGATGACCAAACTCTCCACAGGTGTAACATTTTCCTGAAAATGTAGTAGAACCTCTACCACCTCCAAATCTTCCTCTATTACCTTTCCATCCACCTCTGAAATCAGACTGTCCCTGTCCTGTACCAGTGTCTTCTTGACCTTCAATGGTTTGCTTTTGTGCAGGGGCTGCTCCTCTTCCCCTATTGTTTCCTCTACCTCTCATGGACTTATCATGTCCTCTATTCATCTTTTCTTCAATCCTGATTGCCATTTGATAACAATCCTCCACATTCTTAGGGTTAGCTAACACTAACTCATCCTGTATGTTAAACCTCAAACTAGCCAAGTACCTAGCCACCTTTTCTACCTCATTCTCATGATGACCAGATCTCATACTTAACAGATAAAATTCCTCAGTATATGCCTTCACATCCCTGTCTTTCTGCTTCAAAAATTGTAGCTTCTTAAACATCTGGATTTCATAATCCCTTGGCAAGAATTTACCCTTTATCCTTGCTACCATCTTATCCCATGAAGTGATCTTAGACTTCCCTTGTTTCCTTCTCTCAGATTGTACATAATCCCACCATACCAAAGCATGACCTCCTAACTTGGTCTTTGCAATCTTTACCTTCTGATCCTCAGCAACATCTTCACATTCAAAGTGATTATCAAGTGCAGCAATCCAATCCAACAACTCATCTTCATTCAAGCTTCCAGTATACTTGGAAACATCAACCTTCACCTTAGGTTTTTCACTTTGCACTGCCTTTAGCAGTTTTGCCAGTCTCTGGTCTTCAGCATCCAAATCTTCAGTTACCTCTTCATACTCTTCAACAGTATCTGCTTCTTCTTCAGACTCACTGTCTTCCACTTCCCTCTTTTTGTTCTTTTCCAGGGCTGTCAGCCTGGCTTGAAGTGCTTCAGCAAGCTCCTTCATCTTCCTCATCTCTCTAGCATGTTTCTCCCTCATCTCCTGCAATTCCCTTGCAGTACCACTACCTTTCGGAGGCATTTTGTCAACCTCTCAATCTACACACAACTCACAATTCACTCTATCTCTGCCCTTTTGGTGACAGAATCAACACACAACAGCCCAGACCTTTTGCTGAGCTCTGATACCACTATGATGCAGAGGCATCCACACTATAACCTTCGCATATAGCATGAATGTCTGCAGACCAACCTCATCATCATCATCTTCGCCATCATCATCATATTTCCCAAAACCAACAGCATCATCATGTTTTGCGTTACACAGTCAGCATCATCATATTTCGGATGATCGCAAACATCCGCCTGCCGACTACTGTTCACCTCCTCCGCCTTCCTTCTAACATCATCATCATGATGTTCAGCGGGCGCATACATCCTCCGGTTGCACTGTTCATCGGGCACCGAACTCCATCGTCATCATCATGTGCAACACTTCCTTCGTCAGCAGGATATCCAAATATCCGGTTGTTCAAATATCCTGATGACGATTACCTTCAGCAGCTTACCCTCGATGCTCCGCTACCCGACGATACAAGCAACAGCATCATGATATAACTTATCCGGTTGTCTTCAAAACCTCCTGATGATGTTAACACAACTTCCTGCCACGGACTTCCGCCGATACCTTAACACCTTACGACGGCAGGATAAACTCGCACAGGGGGAATATCTCAATATCCTGATGACGATGACGTCATATCCTGATGACGATGACGTCACCTGATATCCTGATGACCTCTTCAACACTTAGCAAAAAAACACGAACTTTCTCTCCCGCATCTGCTCGCGATACGCGGATGTTTGGCACTTCGATATGATGATCCTGATGCCGATACATGCACTCCTGCTCGGCTCCTCCAGATGATGATGATCACCCCGACGAACTCACACTTCATGCAATCGACAACATCATGCCGATCTCCTCCACTTATCCGGATGACGATGTCTAACCCGACTGCAGGATATTTGCAGAAATATCCTGATGATGCTGTTTTCACGGACTTTCAGCTTTTGCGAAGTTTCACTTCGCCGATCCTCCAGGGATGATCCGATCCACTCTCAGGGTGATCTTCGACACTCTGTCTTATCAGTTTGACCTAGCACATGAGGATGCTAGGCTTCTCAACATCTTTCAGCCGCGATCCTGCACACCTGCATGCAAACGGAAAACAACCTACCAACTAACCTACTGTACATTACCATTCCACCGATCAGGTGAGTCAACCGGTGGAATGGATCAGTGAATCCATGAAACCCTCTCAAACCAGCAAATCGATTACGCAAAGGAATCCAACCAGAGCAAGAACACAAACAGGATCTTTATTGATTCAAAGATGCAATACAATATGATGTTCCTCACACAGAACAAATGAACTCCTCTGCAATACTAGACTGCCGATCGATGATATATGTCTGTATATCCAGTATCAAACGATCTCATGCTTATAAAGACTTTCCTACGAGTACTACTGACCCGACTCCAAGCGGCTGGGAACTCTCCAAGCGGCTGGGAGATCCCACCGAACACGCATCATGACAACTGTCTTAACAAACTAGCTAAAAATAGCAAAAGCCTGGTCAGCATGATCTTATCATGATCAGCATGACCTTATTACATGCATTTGGTCTAACAAACCTTCTTGGAATCATAAACAAGACCTAAACTACTAACTGCCTTATCAAGACCAGCTGTCAGGTAGGTGCTCCTGCACCAAAGCCCCAGAGGACACTTAAGTCTCCAAACACCGTTGTCAGACAAAGAGTGCGTGCCCTTGTGAGACAAAGGCAAAAACTAAAGGAATCAATGACAAAAACATAATGATATGTCACCTTGTAGTGAAGCTCTCATGGAGGAAGATGCTCTTCATGCCATGAGGAGATTGAAGCTCAAATCTACAAATATCAACCCACAAAACATACAAGTCTACTCTTGCAACACAATAGAAAGCCTTTAATCACCTTGAGAATGCCTAGAATTCACAACGATCATCTAATTGAAATCTAGTTTACAAATGAATGTCTAAGCTTGCTTATATATGCAACTACAAGCATTCCCGCCAAGATTTTAAAAATCAAACTTTACCGTGTTGGTAAAATAACCTCTTAACGGTCATAAACTGACACCTAGAAATTGGGACTGCCCTAAAATAGGGCAGGACTAGGGCACGGGCGCCCAAGTTCTCCCCCCTATTTTATGTAGGGTACAGCTCAAGGGTTCCTCCTAGGTCCTATTTGCCATGAGACTTAGGCCTCATTCCATCGGGATGCTAAAATATGAAAGTAAATGTCATAAATGCACTCTAAAGACCTGGGAGCTAAACCTTATCAGGGAAAAGCCCCCAAGGGGACATTTTCCAACGTTAAATTTAGCCCCCACTTTAATGTATGTATAAATGCGAGGAGAATACATGCATTAAAGTAAGGTCACAAACACATCAAACACACCAAGCACAGAGAAGGCACACAGATCACATAGAAGACAATAAAAGACACGCAAAACACAGAGAAGACAATTACAGTCATGCAGAACACGAAGTAGACATTCAATGCATAGAAGACACATTAATGCATGGAAGACAGAAATGATATCTTTTCTTTTCTTTTTCTTATATATATAGGAAATGCAAATGCAAGTACAGGAAAGTAAACAAACCTCCCATAATACATGAAGCACTACTCAGAGGCACTGGTCTCTATATATGGGGAAACACACACGCAATACACGTAAAACCCCCCAAAATGCACGAAACACTACTCAAAGGCACTGGTCTTTGCATATGGGGAAACAAACATGCCATACAAAAAAGCACGCCAAAACACACACATTTGAAGACACGGAGAAAACACGACAAACAAGCGATGGTGTGTTCCCTATTTCTAGGCTCATCACCATCTCAGGCACATTACAGGCACACATCGACGATTGGGCTTTGCCACAACAATCGCCGAAGACACGCTTAAGGGTTGAGTTAGTCACAAAATCGGTCCCCGCCTCCGTAAAGGACTTTTGAAAATGATAGGATGATGCAATCTGCTCTGAGAAATACACCATCCCCGACTCCATAGAGGGCTTAAGAAAAAGGATATACTCAATATCCCACCTCCGTAGAGGGCTTACATGATTGATTGATTGATTGCCAACAAACTTAGGATGCACGATGCACTACTCTGGGGCACAAGTCTTTGCATCTGAGGTCAAACACATTGCTAACATCTATAACAGATAGCTTACCTTTTATATGCCCCCACCTTAAGGTGGTTGATATCAAGCAACGATATCAAGCACATTAAGGTAGGAAGAAAACACACAAGGGAACACTGACTTTTGCAAAGCCCATGCCCCCCAGAGGTGACATGTGCTTTACGATCGCCAAATGTTCCCACAAACACATCCCTACAAGAAACATGTTATTATCTACAACATCATCATAAACAACAACATCAATGCATATGATTAACCACACAAAGAACCAAGGTTATACAACGAATTCAGAGTTCAAGGATAACTAGGGGCTATATCATGAAGCTCTCTGAATCAAGTACCGCCAAGGCTAGATTCAAAGGCAAACAAAGGTGCATGGACCAACAGTATTGTTAAGGTTTGTAAATGCGATAGAAACATCATTAAATTCACTACGCGGAAAGCACGAGTGCTTCCACTAGCCAAGCATCGGATAAGATATATAATCCCATCGTCATATTAGGAACTATAGTCCATTTTTTGATTGCTCTCGAAAGGGACACTAGGTATGCATCAGTATAAATGTTTGTCGTCATCCGCCTGCTAGGTAGAAACACTAGAGGAAGGGAAACAATAAATAAGAGAGGAGAAAACCAGTGTCTTAGGGATAGTCACGTAGGAAGGTACCCCAAAGTCACCAACCATGATGCTATGTCCATAAGACAACACACAACAATGAAATCAGAGAGAGGAAATTTAGAAGAATGATGATACAAATAGAAGAAGGTCACAACAGAGGCAGTCTCTTGGTATCCCGAACCTTACAGGAGAATCTGAGGTCATTCCAGGAGGCCTAAACAACACATAACACATCACAGGGGAAGCACATCATGCGAGAAATAAAAGATTGGAGTTACTTACTTGTAGGGTCTTCATATTATATCTTGGAGCTTTCAAACCTCTTGGAGAGGTACTTGATCATGTTTAAAGCAAAATTTGAGTGGTTCTTATGAAAGTTTTGTTTGTTATCATATGATGCTTGTTCATTAAAACCTTATTTAAATGAGACTTTTTGTTGCTTATGAGGGGGAGAACCACTATTATTTCTATTTGTTGATTGTCATCTTGCTCTTTTCTGATTTTTAGTGAGTTTTCATTGTTGACTCTTTCTAGGATAGTAATGAGAATCATCATGTACCATCTTACTTGACTGTATTGGTTGTTGTTCTTTCTTTTCAGATGCATTTTGATTATCTCCTGATCCATACAGGTATAACAGGGGAGGAACCTCAGCATAAATTCTTTTTTTTTAGGACAAGGTGAATTTTCCATTTGTTTCTTGTCAACCTCAATCATACCCACGATACTATCATAGTCCAAGTAATCATCCTTGTCTACTTCCACTAAATCTTGTTCCACCATATTATTTTCAGTATGTTTAGGAAAAGGATTAGTGAAGATTTGTAAATTTTGATTCGGCGGAGCAACTGACTTATTTCCATTATCATTCACACTCGATACCTAGATGACATTTGAATCAATAAGGTCCTGTACCTCATGTTTAAGACATATACATCGTTTAGTGTCATGTCCTTGCATTCAATGATAATGACAAAAGGTATTAGCATGAAAGTAAGGTCCTTATTTACTAGGATCAACAAGCTTAATCAGGGGAAGCTTCAGAATGTTATTACTCATAGCTTGATTCATGATAGAATGATAGGACTCAGATATTGGAGTAAACTTTCTTGGTTGATATGATGCTTTCTTTGGATTATTTATAGTAGACACATTCATATTTGGTCCATTGATCTTGATGAAACTCCTATTATTATTCCTTCTAAAGTTGTTTTACGATGATCCACCCAAGGATTGACCAACTTGAGCCGATGAGTTTTGGTTTTCATACTGACTAGACGAAAGTTGATAATCATGAAGAGCGGTGCATAAATGTTGAAAGGAGTTGTATTTCATCAAGAGAATCTTATCACGAATATTAGGTTGTAGATTTGTAATGAATATCTTTTGAACATCCTCATCTTTCATCTGATACTGAATTTGTGCATAAAGTCCTTGATACCGACAAATGAATTCAGTCAACTTTTCTTTCGGACCTTGTTTACATTGAACCAAGTCAATAAGAGTGACTTGGGGTCTGATATTTGCTTGAAAATGTTGTATAAATTGATCAATCAACTACAAAAAAGAGTGTATTGAATTTGGAGGCAATGAACAAAACCATTCTAAAGCAGTATCTTTGAGAGATCACGAGAAATGTTTTGCTAACAAATCCTCTTCAAAATAAAAATCACTACACATAGCTGTAAATGCTACCACATGAATATTAGGATCGCCTTTTCCACCATATTTTTCAAAGAGAGGAGTCTCAAACCTTTTAGGCATAGGAGTTCTCAAAATTACATAGGATAACGGATTATAGGTATGATATGTTGGTAGACTAGGCTGCGAAGAATTTGTCAAATTTGTTACTTTTTGTTGCAAAGCAGTCATGCCCTATGAAAGTTGGTTTAGGATGGCATCATTGGGAGATGCGGTTTATTGTGAGGAATTAGAACCAAGGTGAGGAGGTGATTGAGCTTGAGATATGATAGGTGGAGGCTGAGAATATGTTAACAGTGGTTGGTCGTACTGATAGGTGGACGATGGTTGCAAGTATGTGATAGGTAGTTGGAATTGAGTGGAATGAATGGGTGGTTGAGAACAATTATGCATAGAGGAGGTCCCTTTAGGAACCAAATTTTGATAATCAAATCCCATATCTTTGTAATTAGTGTCATTAGATACTCCAATACCAGTGGTAGTATTACTACAAGCATTCGCATTAGTTGTTAAGATCGTTGGTGTAAAGGTCAATATTCCTGTAGTTGGTATAGGTATGGAAACTTGAGTATGAGATGGTGATAGAGTGTTATGTATCACGTGCGCACATTCAGTGACCAACATGATATTGGTTTGCACAATATGTGCCAAACCACGAAGTGCATTAAAACCATCTTGTCCTTCTTTTATCAATTCTCTTATATTATGAATTGTAGGAATGACTTCTTCGACTATTCTCTCATTTTCCATAAATGTTTGAAATTCAGCCAAGTCTTTATCCAAATTTTCTATTTTCTCATCAGATACATATCCTGTTGCCTCAATAGTATTATCAATATCATGAAAATTTTGTTCTTCCATTGAGGTTGGAGGATGCATAGTATCTTGCCCAATTTGATTGTCTCCCTTTGTAAAGAAGGTGTCCAAAGTACCAACTTCATCAAGAGCACTAGATCCCATTAATATTTTGCTTCTTCTCAAAGGGATATTGTTTTTAGGACAGTGTGTCATAAAGTTTGTACAAAAGCATACAACACGCAATGCTCAAACTGAGAAAACAAATCCTAAGAGAAGGATATGACTCAATACCAATGAATGGGACAAAGGGTGCTGTAAGGATTTAAGTCAAGGGTAGAAAGTTATATCTCTGATATCAGTCCAAAACAGCAATCTAATCACTCTCAACACACTTTTGATGCAAATCCAAGATAATGCCAATTCAAAATATAGTGAAAATATGTCAAAATAAGCACTTTTTTCACCAAAACTCAATGCAAAAGAGAATAAAAAAGGGTGTTGTGAGAAAAATTATGATGGAAAGAAAATAATATCAGTAATAAAATCCACTTGGTGCCAAAATACCCAACACAACATGCTTTTAGCACCACTTAAGGTCAAACCCTAGTGAAAATATAGCAAAAATAAGCTATTTTTCACGATTTTCAATTCCAAGACCTAGAAAAGGAGGTGTTGTAAGGAATTTTATGAGGTAAATCAAAGAATATAAATAATATTAGTCACCTCAATCCATAAAATTGATCACAACACACTTGGAGTGCAAACTAGGCCAAACCCTAAGGCAAAAATAGACAAAATGTGTAATTTTTCATCGAATTTTCACTACAAGAGCCCATTAAAAGGGTGTTGTGAAGATTTTTATGAGGGGCAAAAAACTATTACCCTGAGAAAAGAAAAATATCTTTCACAACACACCTACGGTGCAAGTTTGGAGAGCCGATAAGGCCAAATTTAGCGAAAATTATTGTTTTTGAAGCCCTACGTTTGAGATCTTGGAACTAAATTTTATGTGAATGCTTTGGAGTCTGATTTATGATGAAATTTACTTACTCTCAGATCTTAAAATGATTTTCAAGCCATAACATGCAAAATGCCCATGCAAATTTAATGAAAATGCATCAAAATTGCTAGTTTTTGTTAAAATTTTCTATGTAAAAATGCAAATAGTTTAAATCTAAATGCAAATTCAAACTAAAATGCAAGACTAAAACCAAATGAAAATTTTAATGAGCCTCTAAAATCAGTATAAAAATCTGATAAAAGATTTTGCCTACAAACCCTAGATTTTGGAATTACTAGGTTATATAAAATTGTCAAAATTTCCACAAAACCCTAGCAATTAATTGATGAAAATGCAAGGTAAATTTCTAATTTTTTTTATTTTTGTGTAGTTTATATCAGATTTGATGTAAAAATCATGAATTAGGAAAAAATAGAAAGAATTGATGCAATTTAGTAAGCCAAACAATGCAATTCTTTTGTATTTTCTAAATTTTTCATTTTTTTTGAATTTTTCTCAATGCAATAAAATAAATGACCAAATGAATGAATGAAATCAACCCAAATATGAAGACAAACACTCAAAAAGTTACAATTTAAGTCCAAAAACACGGGTTCACCAAAATGTTTAGGGTAAAATTGGATTTTGTTAATCTTTGTTGTTTAGATGTTTGAATCCTCCTTTCACCCTAACATTGAAGGATCTAGGGTCGAGTGACGAGCACTATCATACCTTAGGTCACATGAAAATGAGGGGAATCTTGGATTAGGGAATTTAATTATTAATTTTCTTTCTCTTGTCTAATTAACCATTAAAACCCTAATTATGCAAATACGACAACAAATTGATGAAAGACGGAAAAAGCTCTTACAAACGGGAGTAAAATAACAAATTATAGAATACCTATTTTCGAGGTTCCGAGGAAGAATAGTCGGGGACACTGGTGCAGGTGCCCAAGTCCAAGGTACCTTCTTTTTCAGGGAATCTGGACCTCCTTCCGACACTGATCAACCCTGTAACTTCTATTTTCCAAAATCTATCTATGGAGGACACTTTTATGGGCACCCTAGTCCCGGAAGTGCTCCTTTGTCCAACTTTTCTTCAGATCTTGAATCCTTGATGTCTTCCACTCCTTCCTACAACTCCACTTTTCCCAAATGCGACACCTGTAACCTACAATCACAAGACTTGGTTTGGGGGTTGTGGTGTTTAGAGGCTTGCCTCAGTCAAGCCTCAGAGGACACTTAAGTCTCCAAACACTATTGTCAGACAAAGAGTGTGTGCCCTTGTGAGGCAGAGGCAAAAACCAAAGGAATCAATGATAAAAACACAATGATATGTCACCTTGTAGTGAATCTCTCATGGAGGAAGATGCTCTTCATGCCATGAGGAGATTGAAGCTTAAATATGCAAATATCAACACACAAAACATACAAGTCTGCTCTTGCAACACAATAGAAAGCCTTTAATCACCTTGAGAATGCCTAGAGTTCACAATGATCATCTAATTGAAATCTAGTTTAAAAATGAATGCCTAAGCTTGCTTATATATGCAACTACAATCATTCCCTCTAAGATTTTAAAAATCAAACTTTACCGTGTCGGCAAAATAACCTCCTAACGGTCATAAACTGACACCCAGAAATTGGGGCTGCCCTAAAATAGGGCAGGACTAGGGCATGGGTGACCAAGTCCTCCCCCCTTATTTTATGTAGGGTATAGCTCAAGGGGTCCTCCTAGGTCCTATTTGCCATGGGACTTAGGCCTCATTCCATCGGGATGCTAAAATATGAATTAAAATGTCTTAAATGCACTCTAAAGACTCGGGAGCTAAACCTTATGAGGGAAAAGCCCCCAAGGGGACATTTTCTGATGTTACAGATGGTAAATGGATAATGGATAATTATAATAAAAAATGATAATGATAATGAAATGGATAATGATAATGGTTATGGATAATAATAATGGTTATGGATAATATATTGAGATGGTTAGTGTGATTTTGTCATGATACATTTTGATGTTTAGAACCATGGGGGATAGCGTTGGGTGGTTAAGCTAGGTTTGGGGATGTTCGGGATTGGTTTAGGGATGGTTAGGGTAGGTTTAGGGATGGTTGGGATAGGTTTAGAGATGGTTAGGGTAGATGGTTGTGATAGGTTTAGAGATGGTTAGGGTAGATGGTTGAGATAGGTTTAGGGACAGTTGGTATAGGTTTAGGGATGATTAGGGTAGATTTAGGGATATTTGGGATAGGTTTAGGGATGGTTGGGATAAGTTTAGGGATAGTTGGGATAGGTGATGCTAGGTCACTAGATGCCATGTTGTTAGAGGGGTTTTGTTGGAATTGGTGAAGTGATAGGTTGTATGGGGGGGTTGTTAGAATGGTTGTAAGGTAGGATTGAATAGGTGAAGTCATTAATCATCATTAGATGCAAAGTCTAGATAGTGTTTTTGATGGTTGGTGGTAGAGAGGATAGGTGAGCTAAGATAAGTATTTGTATTGACATTATTGAGAGCATTTCTAGATTTATTATAGCAAAAGGGGATATTTTCACCAAGGTATAAAAGACCAAGGTGATTATATATATCCGTCTTTGCATGGACTAGACCTACAAAGAATATGATGATCTCATGCATGCCCAAGGTAGTATAATCTTGCCTAGATGAGGGAAGGAGACTCATAGCATAAGTTCTTAGTACATAAAGGGTATGATTAACCTTAGATGCAAACATGGAATAATATGCTAGAACTAACCCTGCATCTTCAAGATATGAATACCATTCTTGGAGTAATGAGAGCAACCCACAAACATGACATACAAAATAATGACCATGCCCCATTCTAGGTGTTTTCCGCCACATACCGTGATATAGTGAGATCGAGGTAGCATTGGAATGATCCTAAAATGAGACAAAAGATAAAAATCAATAATCAAAAAGACCAATGAACCATACAAACAACCATTGTATCTCTTGTCAAGATAAGTGTTGATATGATGATGGATTCTGCCTATTGTAGGAACTGTTATGTCATAAAATGTCCCCCTAGGACTTTTACCTCCTAAGTTCAGCTCCGAGGTCCCTTATTTTGCATCTTGCATGTTAGATTTGACTCCCAGAATAAAATGGCCTGAATGCCATGTCAAATGGGGCTTGAGGGAGATTGTGGCATTTGACCCTGCCCTAAAATAGGACCTAGGAGCTTGGGCGCTCACTCCCTAGTCCTGCCCTACTTTAGGTAGGTCCCAAATTTGAATGTTGGTTATGTGACTATTAAAGGTGTTCCATGCCGACATCTTAAGTTTGGATTATGAAATTAAAATGGGAATAGATGCTTCATCTTCTGGGGGGCTTCTTCCTCTCACTCAGACTCCTGACTCTCTCTACTTTGGGGGGGTATCTTCTCTCTATTTGGGGGGGGTATTTTCTCTCTTCTGAGGGGGCTACTTCTCTTTTGGAGAGGAATTTTATGTATATGGGTATCTCATCAATCTTTATTTGCTAGGACCCATCTCTACATCCACCTAAGCTTCGCTTAAGGGGGGTGTTAGTGTAGGTTTTTATTTCCTCGACGAGTTATTTATTTTCCCTATTATTCCTAGGTTTTTCCTACACTTCTATTAATCTCACTTAGGTTAATAAAGCATGCTTAATTAGGTGAGTGGTTATGAGGTGTCACCTTCCTACATGTGATCATCCATTAGATATCTTGGGAAGCTATCTTTAGTCTGATAGATGGTTGCTCCTGATTGGTCGGTGTTTCCATCTCCTCCCTCTCCTTGGTCTATATAAGCATGCTACCTGGCTTGTATTTTGCATCTTTTACTTTTGCATCCTCTTAATTCTATTTTGCTTCTAGCTTTTTCATTACTCTCTTAGAGACTAACTCTGTGTTGCTATTTTGATTTTGTATCATTTGCATTCATAGTTTAGATATCTATTCATTTGCACTAGTTTTCTGGGTTAATAATCTTTTCAGATTCTAACAAATGTAATGGTTAATGGATAATGGATAATGGATAATGATAATGGAAAATGATAATGATAATAAAATGGATAATGATAATGGTTATGGATAATAATAATAATGGTTATGGATAATATATTGAGATGGTTAGTGTGATTTTGTCATGATACATTGTGATGTTTAGAACCATGGGGGATAGGGTTGGTGGTTAAGATAGGTTTGGGGATGTTTAGGATTAGTTTAGGGATGGTTAGGGTAGGTTTAGGGATGGTTGGGATAGGTTTAGAGATGGTTAGGGTAGATGGTTGGGATAGGTTTAGGGATAGTTGGGATATATTTAGGGATGGTTAGGGTAGATTTAGGGATATTTGGGATAGGTTTAGGGATGGTTGGGATAGGTTATGCTAGATCACTAGATGCCATGTTGTTAGAGGGGTTTTGTTGGAATTGGTGAAGTGATAGGTTGTACAGGGGGGAGGGGGGGTTGTTAGAATGCTTGTAAGGTAGGATTGAATAGGTGAAGTTATTAATCATCATTAGATGCAAAGTCTAGATAGTGTTTTTGATGGTTGGTGGTAGAGAGGATAGATGAGCTACGATAAGTATTTGTATTGACATTATTGAGAGCATTTCTAGATTTATTATAGAAAAAGGGGATATTTTCACCAAGGTATGAAAGGACCAAGGTGATTATCTATATATGTCTTTGCATTAGCTAGAACTGCAAACAATATGACGATCTCATGCACGCCCAAGGTAGTATAATCTTGCCTAGATGAGGGAAGGAGACTCATAGCATAAGTTCTTAGTACATAAAAGGTATGATTAACCTTAGATGCAAATAGGGAACAATATGCTAGAACTAACCCTGCATCTTCAAGATATGAATATTATTCTTGGAGTAATGAGATCAACCCACAAGAACGACATACAAAGCAATGACCATGCCCCATTCTAGGTGTTTTCTGCCACATACCATGATATAGTGAAATTGAGATAGCTTTGGAATGATCCTAAAATGAGAGAAAAGATAAAAATCAATAATCAAAAAGACCAACGAACCATACGAACAGCCATTGTATCTCTTGCCAAGATAAGTGTTGATAGGATGATGGATTCTTCCTATTGTAGGAACTGTTATGTCGTAAAATGTCCCCCCTAGGACTTTTACCTCCTAAGTTTAGCTCCCAGGTCCCTTGTTTTGCATCTTACATGTTAGATTTGACTCCCAGAATAAAATGGCCTGAACACCATGTCAAATGGGACTTGAGGGAGATTGTGGCATTTGACCCTGCCCTAAAATAGGACCTAGGAGCTTGGGCGCTCGCTCCCTAGTCCTGCCCTATTTTAGGCAGGTCCCAAATTTGAATGTTGGTTATGTGACTGTTAAAGGTGTTCCATGCCGACATCTTAAGTTTGGATTATGAAATTAAAATGGGAATAGATGCTTCATCTTTTGGGGGGCTTCTTCCTCTCACTCAGACTCCTAACTCTCTCTACTTTGGGGGGGTATCTTCTCTCTATTTGGGGGGGTATTTTCTCTCTTCTGGGGGGCTACTTCTCTTTTGGAGAGGAATTTTATGTATATGGGTACCTCATCAATCTTGATTTTCTAGGATTCATCTCTACATCCACCTAAGCTTTGCTTAAGGGGGGTGTTAGTGTAGGTTTTTATTTCCTCAATGGGTTATTTATTTTCCCTATTATTCCTAGGTTTTTCCTACACTTCTATTAATCTCACTTAGGTTAATAAAGCATGCTTAATTAGGTGAGTGGTTATGAGGTGTCACCTTCCTACATGTGATCATCCATTAGATATCTTGGGAAGCTATCTTTAGTCTGATAGATGGTTGCTCCTGATTGGTCGGTGTTTCCATCTCCTCCCTCTCCTTGGTCTATATAAGCATGCTACCTGGCTTGTATTTTGTATCTTTTACTTTTGCATCCTCTTAATTCTATTTTGCTTCTAGCTTTTTCATTACTCTCTTAGAGACTAACTCTGTGTTGCTATTTTGATTTTGTATCATTTGCATTCATAGTTTAGATATCTATTCGTTTGCACTAGTTTTCTAGGTTAATAATCTTTTCAGATTCTAACAAATGTAATGGTTAATGGATAATATATGATGGTAAATGGATAATGTAATGGTTAATGGATAATGGATAATGGCTAATGATAATGGAAAATGATAATGATAATGAAATGGATAATGATAATGGTTATGGATAATAATAATAATGGTTATGGATAATATATTGAGATGGTTAGTGTGATTTTGTCATGATACATTGTGATGTTTAGAACCATGGGGGATAGGGTTGGATGGTTAAGATAGGTTTGGGGATGTTTAGGATTGGTTTAGGGATGGTTAGGGTAGGTTTAGGGATAGTTGGGATATGTTTAGGGATGGTTAGGGTAGATTTAGGGATATTTGGGATAGGTTTAGGGATGGTTGGGATAGGTTTAGGGATGGTTGGGATAGGTGACGCTAGGTCACTAGATGCCATGTTGTTAGAGGGGTTTTGTTGGAATCGGTGAAGTGATAGGTTGTATGGGGGGGGGGTGTTGTTAGAATGCTTGTAAGGTAGGATTGAATAGGTGAAGTTATTAATCATCATTAGATGCAAAGTCTAGATAGTGTTTTTGATGGTTGGTGGTAGAGAGGATAGATGAGCTATGATAAGTATTTGTATTGACATTATTAAGAGAATTTCTAGATTTATTATAGAAAAAAGGGATATTTTCACCAAGTAATGAAAGGACCAAGGTGATTATCTATATCCGTCTTTGCATTAGCTAGAACTACAAACAATATGACGATCTCATGCATGCCCAAGGTAGTATAATCTTGCCTAGATGAGGGAAGGAGACTCATAGCATAAGTTCTTAGTACATAAAAGGTATGATTAACCTTAGATGCAAATAGGGAACAATATGCTAGAACTAACCCTGCATCTTCAAGATATGAATACTATTCTTGGAGTAATGAGATCAACCCACAAGAATGACGTACAAAACAATGACCATGCCCCATTCTAGGTGTTTTCTGCCACATACCATGATATAGTGAGATCGAGATAGCTTTGGAATGATCCTAAAATGAGACAAAAGATAAAAATCAATAATCAAAAAGACCAATGAACCATACAAATAGCCATTGTATCTCTTGCCAAGATAAGTGTTGATAGGATGATGGATTCTTCCTATTGTAGGAACTGTTATGTCGTAAAATGTCCCCTTAGGACTTTTACCTCCTAAGTTTAGCTCCCAGGTCCCTTGTTTTGCATCTTGCATGTTAGATTTGACTCCCAAAACAAAATGGCCTAAAAGCCATGTCAAATGGGGCTTGAGGGAGATTGTGGCATTTGACCCTACCCTAAAATAGGACCTAGGAGCTTGGGTGCTTGCTCCCTAGTCCTGCCCTATTTTAGGTAGGTCCCAAATTTGAATGTTGGTTATGTGACCGTTAAAAGTGTTCCATGCCGACATCTTAAGTTTGAATTACAAAATTAAAAATGGAATACATATATAAGCATGTTTAGGGATTCATTTGCAAACTAGAAGATGATTATGAACTTTTGGCGGACTTATGATTTTAGAGAATTCAAGATATTCATTGTTGCAGAGCAGAATATTGTTGTGTTTGTGATTGCAGATTTAGCTTCGTCTTCTCATGCATTAAAGGATTTTCATCTACATGCAAGCTACACCTCTGAGGTGATATCTATTTATGTTGAATCAATCATTTATCAAGTTTATCATTTGTTTTTATCTCTATCCCGTAGGGATACACACTCTTTATCAATCAACGGTGTTGAAAGGCTTGAATGCCATTCTAGGGCTTGACTAAGGAAAGCTCCTAAACACCACAACCCCAAAGCCCTCTCCTTGTGCTTGCAATTTACAAGTATAGAATTTTGCAGAGTGGAGTCGCAGAGGAAGGATGCAGAAGATAAGGATTCTAGATCTGGTGGAAAGAAGCAGTTTGGTGCAATGTCAGGGCTAGGGTGCTAGTCATAGTGTCCTCCACATCTACAGAGCTAGAAACAGATAGAACAATGATCATTAGTGTAAATTCAGTTCAAACTTTATAATCTCTAACTTAAATAACTTCTGATTGTTGAATATTGAAGACTTAATTTATTACTTTCTTTTATTTTGCCGATGCAATTTCCACTTCATACACTTTCAATTTCTGTGTCTGTCCATGTATTACAGAGCAAAGACATTGATATAAATATGTGAGTAACGGTAGGAGTCACATCTGTGATAGACATGACTCCTCAAGGAGTCACGTCTATCACAAGTGTGACTTTGTCACTATTTATATTGTAATTGGTTTCATCAATATTAATAGTTACTAATCACCGTTTAGAATGCTGAAGATGTTTATGCTTTGGTAATATATCATTTGATCAATATGTTATCTGATTGAAGCTACAAACAACTCAACACTCCCTCTTAGCTCGGGAAGATAATAATATCACAATAATCTCTGTGAATATCAATTATCTGATCTGTAATGAATTACTCAAAGTAATTTAATATCACATAACTCATGATATATAGTATCACCTATCTCGTGATACGTAGCATCACCTACCTCGTGATACTAAAGGATATACTATACTCGAGAACATTACATTCTCCTTATATATATCCCAGTTATGGTATGTGCACTGACATTAAGTCACATAATGTCTACCATAACTTATTCATGATAACTCTATGATTCATACCAATATCAAGTCACATGATATCAGTCTAATGAACATTATAAGATCGTCACCTTATAATGTTAGGTACAAGTGTAGATTATCCAAAAAATTGTCACCTTTTGGAAATAAACACAGAATGGGTAGGCCCATAACGTCATAGAGTCACACCTATGACACAAGATGTTTACACATTAAACATCTTTAATATATTAGTACAAATCAATTTGAATCTTACATTTCAATCATACCAAGATTTTTCCTGAAGTGTTCAACTTTCACCTTGAGGAGTGGTTTGGTAAGAATATCTGCAGTTTGATCTCTTGTACTGATATACTCCAACTGAATCACATTCCTTTCCACCATATCACACACATAGCGATGAGGAATCTCAATATGATCTATCATGGAATACTGGATTCACAGATAGCTTAATACAACTTTGATTGTCACAGTGGATGATAGTTGGTTTCAGAGGTTTACCAAATAATCCCACAAGCAGTTTTCGAAGCCATACTACCTCTCTAGCAGCCATAGAAGCTACAATATGTTCGGCTTCTATAGAACTCTGAGCAACTGAAGACTATTTTCTGCTGATCCACGATATCATTACTGACCCTAAACTAAAACAACATCCAGATGTGCTCTTTCGGTCAGTTACACTTCCAGCCCAATTTGAATCTTTGAATCCATGTAGATCTAAGTCAACCTTTTCATATTTTAAGCCATAATTTAGAGTACCTTGAAGATATCTCATTATATGCTTAACAGCCACAAGATGTATCTCCTTGGGTTCACACATAAACTGACTTAAGGCATTTACAACATAGTAGATATCAGGTCTGGTATTGACCAAATACATCAAGGATCCAATTATCTGTCTGTACAGAGTGGGATCTGCCAACGGAGAATCTGCTGCTGCTTCCTTCAATTTATGAAGATTTGTTTCCATGGGGGAAGACATAGGTCTACATTCCATCATACCAAACCTTTTTAATATATTAATTGTGTACTTCCCTTGGTTTAGAATAATACAGTATGATTTCTGCCATACTTCCAGTCCAAGGAAGTAGTGTAATAGACCTAAGTCCTTCATGTCAAATTCTGAAGCTAGATCTTTCTTACACTGATCAATAAGGTGATCTTCCCCTGTAATCAATTGATCATCAACATATAATATCAATATTAACATATCACCTTTTCTTTGTTTGAAGTAGAGATTTGGATCTGCATCATTCTTTGAGAAGCCTAATCTCAAGAGATAACTGTCAATTCTTTCATGCCAGGCTCTGGGGGCCTGTTTAAATCCATATAGAGCTTTCTTTAATTTACATACATGGGATCTTGCATTATGAATCTCAAATCCTTCAGGTTGCTCTAAGTAAACCTCTTCTTCAATGGTTCCATTTAAGAAAGTAGTTTTTACGTCCATTTGATGGACTTTCCACCCTTTGGCTACTGCAATAGCTAGAACTGCCCTGACTGATGTATATCAAGCAACTAGAGCAAAGGTTTCATTGTAATCAATTCCTTCCTTTTGTGAAAATCCTCTAGCTACAAATCTTGCTTTGTATTTCCCTATATTGCCATCTGCAGCATGTTTGATTTTAAATAGCCATTTTGAAGAAACAACTGATTCCCTTTTGGTCTAGGTACTATATCCCACACATCATTCTTTAGGATGGATTGATACTCCTCTATCATGGCATCCTTCCATACTTGGTGCTTAAGAGCTTCTATAGCACTAGAAGGTTCTGATTTAATGAATTCACTCATTAAAGCTACATAACTAGAGAATCTCTTAGGTCTTGTGCTTTCCCTAAAAGTCCCTGGTGGAGCGGCATAATTTTTAGCTTCTTCCATTGTTTTGGTGGCCCAGAGTGGTCTTTTCTTGGGATTTTCTAGTGATGTGATTTGTTCATGGTTTACCTCTTCCTCAGGATACTCCCTCTGAAACTCAGGTGTAGGATCCTCTTCTATGCTTGAGTTGGAAGTTTGAATTTCTAACTCAATATGATTTCTGGCTCTTTTGAAAGCTATGTCTTCCTCAAAAATCACATCTCTGCTTAGTTCAATCTGTCTTTGACTAGGTATATATATTCTATAAGCTTTTGATGTTTCACTATAGCCTACAAAGATGCCTTTTCTCCCAGAAGGTTCTAGCTTAGTTCTTTAGGGTTTTGAGTATACTTGAGAATTAAACTAATATATTAATTGATAAATTTTGAATTTCCACATCATTACAGGTGACCATAAACCTATAGGTGAATCCTCTTGCAAAAGTTGTGATTCAACTCAGTTGAATGTCCTTGAATGTTTGTAGCGAAATGAAGATCTAGCTATTTACCCTCTTCCCCCTTTTCCTATAAAACATTTTGGTGAACTCATGTTTTTATTGAATTTTTCACCTTGCTGAGTTTTGTACCTTAGATTTACATTTATTCATTTAATTTTCATCCTATTGCATTTGAAAATTTACAAAAAATTGAAAAATTTGAATGAAATTGGCATCTTAGGCTTGCATTTTTACATAAATTTCATTGCATTTCAATTTCTAATATTTTCATTAGATCTGACATTAATTACAGTAATACATCATTAATTAATCATTATTCATTGCATTTCATGCTTAAATTGTTAGATTTTGCTTGAAATTGTGATTTTTTCATAAAACCTAGTCTTTGCATTAGCTAGGGTTTGTAGTTAAAATCTTGTTTCATATTGTACTACTCTTTTAAAACACTCATTCAAATCTAATTTTTGTTGTAGTTTTTCATTATTGTGTGTTTTTGTATTTACATTCAAAATTTTACATCTTCACATAGTCAATTTCAACAAAAACTAGCATATTCACTCATCTTTACTTGAAATTGTACTTGCATTGAGCATTGTAGGATTTTTGCATTATTTTCAGATCTAAGACGAGCTATTTCACATCATAAATCTGATTATAATTCATTCATTTATCATTTTGCATAGTTTCATGCCTTAATTTCACAATTAGGGTTTAAAAACCTTGCATTTTCACTAGATTTTGACTTATGATTCATCTAGATTTGCATTATAGTTGTGTTGTGAAAGATATTGTTGCATTAGTGGACTGATAATAAGAATTTAATTTTCTGTCCCTCATTAATTTCTTCACAACACTACTTTTAGGCATTTGCATTGAAAAAAGAAGAAAAATCAAGCACTTTAGGTCATAAACATACATAGTTTTGCACTTGTTCCTTGCATAAGTATTGAAAATCTTTTAAAATCTGATATTGCATCCATTTGAAGACATACATACATGGCTTCTCATCATAACAATAATTCTAGGTTCCGTTTAGGCCTTATTTGAAAAGAAGGAGCCCTGAACTTGAAATCACATTTACACCTCATGATAAAACATTTATAGACAATGGAGGGCCTTTTTACATCACTGCAAGTATAATGGAGATTTTGGTGCATGCTACACTTATAGATCCTAATTGCATGACTAATGTGGTAACTGAAGAGTTCCTTCTCTCACATAATTTGACATAAGATTCTTATGAACTTTTGAATTTAATGATTAAAACACACACCATATCTTTCATGCCTACCTTTGGGAAAATATCCTTATTGGTTACGGTATATGATAAAGTTGTAGATCAATTATTTGATATTATCCCTTTATCTAACCTCTTCCATGCAAAACTAGGACACCCATGGTTAAAATCTATGGACGATGTCCCCTCAACTATTCACAATTGCATAAAATTCCCTTTGCATGGACAAGTGCGTACTATTCGATGTAATACATGGCAACCTATGGTTACAGAAAAGAACTTTACTCTTGATTATTTTTGGCCACAACCTAATAGAGACCCTGAGCCATGAAGAGACTACTCTTTCCTACAATATAGATGATACAAAGCAAAACTTATATCTAGAGTGGTTGGGTCTCCTATGCAAACAATAAGAAGAGAATAATCTGCATTAGAAGAACTTCCTAGAGACAAAGGTAAAAGACCCTATGTTGAGGTTCCTCCTCCATCATCCTTACGAGGATCGGGAGGTATTCATCGAGAAAATAGCACTTCATCAAGACAAATGAGATTTGAACAAGCTTCCTCCTCTAACACAAAAATACCAATAGAAAAAATGTCAATACTTTTGAAGATATAAGCAATAGGACAAGAATAAATAGACAAGCAAGAGAAAGGAGGAGGAAAAGACAAGCTCTTGCCCAACGAAATCTACCTCAACAAGAAAACATTCCACCTAACATTGAATCAAACCAAGAAGAGGTTATGAATTAAAAATTTAAAGACAAAAACAAAAGTTGGGCCATGATACCTTATGTACCTCTTTCCTCTAACATTCGAGATTGGGAAGACGATGATTTGCTTGACGATAACCACTAGTTCAGTTATGCATTCAGGTAAGTATTTCTAAACCTTTACCTCTGTGTTGTGTTCCCCCCGTGATGTGTTATGTGTTGTTTAGGCCTCCTTGGATAACCCTTGATACTCTTGTAAGGTCAAGGATACTGGGAGACCGCCTCTATTGTGACCCTTCTTCTATTTGTATCATCATTCTTCTATCTTGCTTCTCCTCTATTTTTGTAGTTGTGTGTCATGCCTTAGGGGCATAGTGTTGTAGTTGGTGACCTGGGGGCACCTTCCTATGTGATGACCCTAAGGCACTTGTTCTCCTCTCTTGATTTATTGTTTACCTTCTTCTAGTAGTTCTATCTAGCTAGCGGATGACAAAAAACAAATAATATTGATAATGACCATGTGTCCCTTCAACGAGTAAGCAAAAATGGACCTAGTCCATACATGACAATGGGGTTGATATATATTATCCAACACTCAGCTAGTAGATTCACTTTATGTGATATTTTGATGATGTCTTATATTTTCTAACAAACCATAACAATATTGCTGCTCCGTGCACTTTATTTATCTTGGGTCTCGCCTTGGTTACACTCATTTTTGAGATCTCTGTAGTACAGCCCCATGGTTATACTCAGTTTCCAAATCTGTAGTATAAAATTGGCTCTTGATGTGATTACTTTCATGAATTTATTTTATCATGTGATGTGGTTATTATCTTGGAGAAAGATTTCTAACCTCTCTTCTTGCAAGAAATTGTGGGTTTGTGGGAACTTTCGACAATCGTAAAGTACATTTCACATTTGGGGGCATGGGCTTTGTGAGAGCTCTTGTTCCCTTGTGTGTTTTCTCTCTACCTTAACGTGCTTGATATCGGTACACAATATCGACCACCTTAAGGTGGGGGCATATAAGGTAAGCTATCTGATGATTTTGATACTAACGAAGTGTATTTGTAAGCCCTCTGCGGAGGCAGGATGTTGTATCTCTGTGCAAGTGCACATCTTTATTTTATATTGCAATCAGAAAGTCCTCTGTAGAGGCTGGATATTGTATCTCTTGAGCTAGTGCATATCCTTTTATTTAAAGCCCTTTGCGGAGGTGGGGATGGTGTATCTCTTGAGCTAGTGTACATCCTTTTTATTTTTAAAGTCCTCCGAGTAGGCGGGGTTGGTGTATCCTCCCTTAAGTGTGTCTTTGGTGGTTATTATGGCATAAGCCCAACCATCAGGTGTGCTTGTAGCATGCTTGAGATGGTGGGGACTTAGCAATAAGTTCCTTCTATCACCTTGTTTGTCATGTTTTAGACGTATAGTATGTCTTTGTCATGCTATATGGCACTCATGTTTTCTGTGTGTCTTCCGTGTGTTTGTTCCCAAGTATAGTCCAAAGAACGTGGTGAAATGCCCCTCCTATGCTTTGGGATTTGTATGGCATGTTTGTTCTCAAGTGTAGTCTAAAGCTGCATGGTGATGAGTCCTTGCCTACACTTTGAGATTTGTATTGCATGTCTTCTCCCCCATATATAGTCCAAAGCTGTGTGGCGATGATTCCCTCCCTACATTTTGGGGTTGTGTGTTTCATTTTTACTTTCCATGTATCTGCATTCATTTATATCTATATATGAAAATGAAAAAGAAATAATCATTACATTCACTATATTCATCATGTTTTGTATGTCTTCAATACTGTCTTCTTCATGTCTTGCGTGACTATTACTATCTTCTCCATGTTTTGCATGCTTGTTACTATCTTCACTGTATTTGGCATGTCTGCGATGTGTTTTCTCTAATGTCTACTTGAGACTGGGGGCTAGAAATAGTTCCTCATTCTTTGTGTATGCATTAGCTTCAAGTGCCTGCCGTGTTTGCTATGTTTTGACCGTACTTTAATGCATGTATGGGCCATGCGTTCATACATACATTAAAGTAGGAGCTAAATATTATGTCGTAAAATGTCCCCCTAGGACTTTTACCTCCTAAGTTTAGCTCCCAGGTCCCTTGTTTTGCATCTTGCATGTTAGATTTGACTCCCATAACAAAATGTTTTGAAACCCATGCCAAATGGGGCTTGAGGGACATTGTGGCATTTGACCCTGCCCTAAAATAGGAGCTAGGGGATTGGGTGCTCGCGCCCTAGTCCTACCTTATTTTAGGCAAGTCCCAAATTTGAATGTCAGTTATGTGACCATTAAAAGTTTTCCATGCCGACATCTTAAGTTTGAATTACAAAATTAAAGAAGGAATTCATAAATAAGCATGTTTAGGGATCCATTTGCAAACTAGAATATGATTACGAACTTTTGGTAGACTTATGATTTTAGAGCATTCAAGATATACATTGTTACAGAGCAGAATATTATTGTTGTGTTTGTGATTGCAGATTTAGCTTCATCTTCTCATGTGTTGAATGATTTTCATCTACATGCGAGATACACCTCCAAGGTGATATCTATTTGTGTTGAATAAATCATTTATCAAATTTATCATTTATTTTTCCTCTATCCCATAGGGATACACAATCTGTATCAATCAATGATGTTAGAAGGCTTGAATACCATTCCAAGGATTGACTGAGGCAAGATCCTAAACACTACAACCCCCAACCCCTCTCCTTGTGATTGTAGGTTACAGGTATCAAATTTCATGAGTGGAGTTGCAGAGGAAGGTTGCAGAAGATAAGGATTCTGGATTTGACAGAAAGAAGCAGTTTGGTGCACTGTCGGGGATAGGGTGCTAGTCACAGTGCCCTCCACATCTACAAAGCTGGAAATAGACAAAATAGTGATCATTAGTGTTGGAAGGAGTTTGGAACCCCCTGAAGAAAAGACTACATTGGGCTAGGGCGTAGGCATGAAGCCCCCAATTGTTCCGCATCCTGAACTTCAAAAAATGGTTAGTAACTAATCTCTATCTACTATCTTGGTCTGCAAGCATTTGTTGTAATTTATCTGTTTGCTTATGCTTTTACATAATTAGGGTTTTGAGCATACTTGAGCATTAAATTAATACATTAATTGATAAATTCTAAATTTCCACATCGTTACAAGTGACCATCAACCTGTAGGTGAATCCTCTTGCAAAAGTTGTGATTCAACTCGGTTGAATGTCCTTGAATGTTTGTAGTGAAAGGAGGATCTAGCTATTTACCCTCTTCCCCCTTTTCCTATAAAACATGAACGATATATCCATTAAGGTGAGAATCAGTTGGATGTTGTTGGATAAATTTTGAAAGGTGGGCAAAAAGATAATAGGCCATATGTTATGATTATGGTTGGTTTGTTGATTGATGATTTTTGTGTGAGATGTGATGTTTTAAGAGTATGCTTAGTCTGTGTATTGTTGGTGGATTTTAGTAAGATCAAAAAATAGGGACCATCCAAATAGGTTGGATGGGTGCATCTTTTATACCTGAGCATTGGATACTTCCTTCATATTCCAGACTACCTACGTACCTTGTGTCAACTGGATCAAGACACTTTAAGATGCGGGTGATGATGAATATGTAGTTCTGGTTTGTAGTGATGATGTAGGAATGGTTCGGGGTAGATGAGATGATGTTGGATAATGATGTGTTGGATGTTTTGGATAATTGTGATGATTGAGATTGGTTTTGGCATTTTGTAAGTTTTTGATTTTTTGGGGGGTTTTTGGATTTTCTATTATTTTTGGCTTTTTGTAATTTTTGGATTTTTTGGATTTTTGTTGGTTTTTTGGAGTTTTAAGTTGTACAAGGAGAGCATACAAGCATCCTCTTTCCAAGGATTTGCCTTGGGTGGGGTGATGAAGGGTGGGGTGATAGGATTGAATGCTTTAGAATTCCAAGCCATGGGATGTAGGTGGTATGGAATGTTGTGATGGATAAGAGGAATTATTAGATGGTAGAACTTGTCACTACATATGGAACCTGAGATAGGTTTTCACCATGGTACTTATCCAAGGCATCACTAAAGTGATTTTCACCATTGGATAGCTTTATTACACTCAAGTTTTTCTTGATTTTTTAGATTTTTTGGATTTTTTGACTTGGGATACTAGATGGGTTAGGCATAGAACCTTTTCAGGTGCATGATGTTCATCGACTCATCCAAGGGCTACCCCTTAGGTGTTGCAAGATGATAAGCTCCTGATCCATAGCTAGCTGTGATGACATAGGGTCCCAACCAATTAGGCTCAGACTTTCCTTTCTTGTGTCACTCTTGTAGGTTTCTCTCATTTTCCATAAGGACAAGGTCACCTATCTCAAACTGGTAGTTCTTAATCTTTTTGTTGTAGCTTCTACATAGGTGATTTTGGTAGGCCTAGAGATGATTTAGAGCACTTAGATGCTTTTCATCCAACAATTCTAGCTCATTTAGGCATGCAACTCTATACTTCTCCTCAGTGATGATATTCTGTAATGAAATTCTAAGAGAAGGGAGCTCAACCTCTATAGGCAAAATGGCTTCAGAACAAAATACTAGTGAGTATGGAGTGGCTCTTGAAGAGGTGGGAATGCCTGTACGAAAAGCCCATAAGGTGGGGTTAAGATGAAGGTTCCAATCATGACCAACCTCATTAACCATCTTTTTTAGAATGCATAAGATGGTTTTGTTGGAAGCTTCAGCTTGACCATTACCTTGTGGGTAATATGGTGTGGAAAAATGGTGTTAGATGTGGAATTTTTTGCAAAGGGTGTGAACTTCTTGGTTCTTAAATAGTTTCCCATTATCGTTGATGATGGAGAGAGGACTTCTATAATGGCATGTTATGTAGTGGAGGATAAATTTTGCAATTTAGATACCAGTGATGTAAGTGAATGGAATAGCTTCTACCCACTTAGTGAAATATTCAGTGGCAATAATGATGAATTTGTGGCCCTTAGATGATGGTGGGTGAAATTTGCCTACGAGATTGAGCACCCATTGTGAAAAGGGCCAAGGATTTGTTATCGGATGCAATTCTTGTGATGGTTCATGGATAAGATCACCATGTTGCTAGCATGGTAAACATTTCTTTACAAACTGATGAGTGTCTTGTTCCATAGTAGGCCAGTGGTATCCTATCCTTAGGATCTTCTTATCCAGAGTAGGTCCACTATAATGTGCCCCACAAATACCTTTGTGTACCTCTTGCAAGGTCACTTCGGCTTCCCTAGAATCGAGACATCGTAAAAGAGTACCATCAAGACTTCTTTGGTAGAGGGTATCACCTATGATGGTGAAGCGAGATTCTCGATGGATGAAGGTTTTTCATTGGGTGGATGTTAGGTTGGGTGGGATGATGTTATCATGGAGGTACATATAGATGTCTTGGTACCATGGAGATAGGGGACCAACGATGTCACATACTAGCTCAGATTGTGGGACATCATAGGCTGACATTGGAAGCTCTTCAATCAAGAACTCACATTTTTTGCTGTCCTTTTTCATGTCAACTAGGGATCCTATAGTAGCCATAGTATCTGTTTCTTTGTTGTTTAACCTTGGTATTTGTTCAAAATGGATATCATGAAAGTAGTCCTTGAAATCATTAACCATTCTTTTGTATGGTAGGAGCTTGTCACCCTTTGTCTTGTATTCATTATTGACTTGTCTGATAACTAGATGGGAGTCACCATAAACTGTAAGCTTTTCAATCTTCCACTAGATGGTCATGTGAATTTCTGTGATAAGGGCCTCATATTCTACTACATTGTTTGTGCATGGAAATGTTATCTTGTAAGAATTTGGAATAGTGTCTCCTTGAGGGGTAACAAACAAAATGCCTACCCCTGAGGCACGATGTGTGTAGGATCCATCAAAATATATTTTCCATGTATTTGTCATTGGTGCTACTATCAATATTGACTCATCTGGGAATTCTGAAAGCAATGTTTGTTCTATTGGGATAGGTGCATTGGCCAATTGGTTAGCAATTACTTGTCCCTTGATAGCCTTTTTCTCTTCGTACTCAATGCTGAATTCACTCAGGATCATGACCCACTTAGCCATCCATTCTGTGAGAGCTGCCCTAGTCAATACGTATTTTAGCAGATTGGCAATGAGCTTTGTCTTATGATTGATCATATAGTGTCTTAACTTTTGTGAGATAAAGACAATAGCAAGGCATGCTCATTCAATAGATGTGTAATTTAGCTCATAGGTCACCAAAGTGTGGCTGATATAATATATAGCTCTCTCTTTTCCTTGTTCATCATGTTGTGCTAGCAAGGCCCCTATTGTTGTTTCCATTGTTGAGATATATAGGAGGGGTTGTCCTTGGCTTGGTGGAATAAGGATGGGTGGTGTAGCAAGATATCTTTTAGTTGTTCAAAGGCATTCTGACACTCGTTATCCCATACAAATGTTGTGTTTTTCAGAGAAGATGCTGGAATGGTTGACACTCGTCTACAAGTTGTGCTATGAAGTGACGGATAGACTGAAGTTTCCCTTGAAGGCTACAAAGTTGTTTGAATGTTTTGGGTGGAGGCATCTCCACTATATCCTTAACCTTAGTAGGGTTGACTTGTATTCCTCTTCTTGATACAATGTATCCTAGGAGCTTTCCAGAGGTGAGTCCAAAGACACATTTCTTAGGATTTAGCCACACTTTGTATTGTTCTAATCTATCAAAGATTTTTGCCAACACATTCAAATGGTCTTCTCTAGTCTTTGATTTTCCCAGAAAATCATCTACATAATCTTCCATTATGCTATGAAAAAGGTCATGGAAGATAAATTTCATGGCTCTCTGATATGTGGCTCCTACATTTTTCAACCCAAAGGGCATCACAACCCAATAGTAGGTTCCCCATGGGCATATAAAAGAGGTCTTGTGTTGATCTTCTTCACCTATCCTGATTTGGTTGTAACAAGAAAATATGTCCATTAAGGACAACATTTCATGTCTTGCGGTGAGATCCACAATGATATCTATGTTGGGTAGTGGAAAATCATCTTTAGGGCATGCTTTGTTAAGATCTTAGAAATCTATACAGCAGTGGATGCCCTCAATGACTTTTGCTACAGGTATAATATTTGATATCCACTTAGAATAGTCTATAGGACGGATGAATCCCACATCTAGAAGTCTTTTGAGTTCTTCTTTGACAAGGAGTGCCACTTGTGGATTCATTTTTCTTAGCTTCTATTTTACTACTTTTGCATTAGGATGCATAGCAAGATGATGGACAACTAGAGTGGGATCCAATCTTGGTATATCAACATATGTCCATGCAAAGTTATGACTCCTTTGTTTGAAGAAGGCTAGGAAAGCCTCTTGTTCTATTGTTGTGAGGGATTCTACTCAAAATGTGATCTTGGGGGCTTCTTCTATTCCAAGGTTCATCTCATGTGACGCTTCTACTAAGATTTGAGACCTTTCTTGATAGAGCTCAGGTACTTTAGGGAGGTCCATTCTCTCATCTCCTAATGCCTCGGGGAGGTTTTCACTAGGGGATATGTCCTTTATTTTGATTTTTTCATCACCCAATAGTGCCACAGGGTGGTTTTCACTAGGGGATGTTATTTTTATTTTCATATTTTTGCGACTAAGATTTTGGATTGTCTCCCCAAAGTATTGTTGGGAATTAAGGTGTCTCAACCTTGATAATTCCTTGTATTTTTTACATTATATTTATTTATTTATTTATTGCCTATTGTATTAATTGGATGCAAATCTTATGTTGTCATATTGTGGGAGTTGGCATGATGATGTGTCATCCTACATGGCATATGACCACATGTAATTTTCTCCTCACATGAGGAGATAGGCATCCCACTTAGTGGTAGGAATATTTTTCCATGTATCGGCATCTTGGATGTTGTGTAAGGGAATATTGACTGAAACGGTCATGTCAGATTCCTATGATAGTTTTATGACATGTAAAAGTTAGAAATAGAAGGTTCTATGACAGGTGAAGACATGTGTCACAAGGCATCTTGGAAGAAGGCATCTTTGGGTACCCCAAGGGGGGTTATGTCATATTGTAAGAGAATATGCTATTTATAGCCTATTTATGATAGATTCTCTTATAGCTGTAAGTTATGACAGCTATGACAGATTCTATGATAGTCGGTTGGTGCGTAAGATCATCTGTCATTGCCCAAATTGGAAATAGGTGACCATATTGGGATGGGGTGATATGAAAAGTGTCATGACTATGCTACAATGTTGGACAAGTGTCCTTAGGTGTGGGTTTTGGGCCATGAGGCCAAGTTGGATGCCCATTTCAAGATATGTTCAGTTTTGCCTTGAAAACTTCAATATAAGCAAGTGCTTGGAGAGGAGATTGAGTATGTGATTAACAGGTGTTGTTATGCTGTCGATTTGTCTCCAGATATGAGTGTTGAAGACTCTTGAGATCTTGCATTGCAAGTGTATTGTAAACCATTACAGTTTTGATAATACATTATGCAGGGTTTGGAGTGTGGGGTTTTTCACCCGATAAGGGTTTTCTCCACGTATATCTTGTGTCTCTCTTCTTTTGTCTTACATTCTTATGTTGTTTGCTACTACAATATCTCTGTTGTTGTGTTAAAAATTATGTAATTGTAAAGGTTAAATTAACTTTGCATAGTCCTCCCCTCATTAGATTAGTGTAGGAAGCGATTTTCGCACACCTAGCTTCCTTTCAGTTGGTATCAGAGCTATTCTCTTTGGTCCTAGTTGTTGGATAGGGGTTTTGTGTACTAATCTTAGGTTGAGTGGGCATCCCTGTAGAGTATTCTGAAATCTTGTTGCAGGAATGAGATGGTAGGCACATCTGGAAGAATAGAGATGGGGATGTTTAACGGCACAAATTTTGAGTTATGAAAAGTTAAGATGGAGTGTTACGGAGTTGATCATGTGGTTACATTTAGTATGATATTAATCTGGAGCTCCTATTTGATAGTATGCAATAACCCTCATGCATGGTGGTTATGTTCTATCATTCTATGGTCATTTGCAGCAAAGTATTCATGTTGGGTGTTCATTCTTGGCTCCCTGATCACATGGAGAAACTTGGGTTGCCATGGCTATGGTTTGATGTGCTTGGTTTTAGTCCCTGGCTTTGGAAGACATTGTCTTGTTAATCCCGAATGCATGTAGGCTATGGAGTTAATCTTTGGATGGTTTGAAAGTTCCTGGAACAACCTAGCTTCTCCATATGCTTGTACACGGTGATGGTTGTGGAGTTGGCCTACAAATGGACCTGAAGTTCCTGGACCTCTCTTTCATATTAGTTGGTTGTACATGCTTGTCATAGTTTTATATTGATTTGATCTGAGGTTTTTGTAGATGTTTTGTTAAAAAAATCTATGGTTATGCTTATCTATGTTATTCCATTATTCTGATTTAACTATATTGGTGATTTTCAGACTTGTGTATTTTCCAGATGATAAGTGGATATGGAACTGCATATATGTCAGTGACATTGTAGTTTTTCAGGTTTTACATGGTTAATCAAAACTTGTGGTTTTGTATATCCGTAGACAAACTATTTTTCAAATTATGATTCCTTGGGAGTGTTTCTGGATGTAAGATAGTTGCAGATTTGTATGTATGCTTTGTGCTTAATGTGAGGAGATTTATATCTTTCTCAGTGTGGAGCTGTTGGTATGTGATTAGTCACTCATCATTTCTATAGCATATGTTTGTTTAGTTCCTTGACTACAATCACTCATTTGTGGACTTGTTGGCAAATTGAATCTAGAATTGATTTGATGGTTGAGTCTTGAAGTCTACATATTGTCTTCTTGAGTATCTCAGTTTGCAAGTTACTAATGTGATGATGAGTTTGCATGTTTCATGTTTGGGATCTACGAGTTATGTAGTTTTGTGGACTGATCACCTATTTGATTGTAGTGGGATGACTCGGATGTGGACTGTCTATATCCACAAGATTGATTCAGTATTTATGCAGACTTTGTTAGTTGGCCTTGTCTATGGTCATTTGTGTATTTGGTATGTTTCTTTGGGATAAGATGATGGATAATTAGAGTGCATAGATAGTCAGTTATTGGGACTTATAGCACGTTTATCATAATGTCATGGATAGCTTGGTTACACAGTTTAGTGTGAGCTTTTGATAGTGATGGTTTTATCTTCTTGACTTGGAGATCTTGGTTCTATTTTATTCTTTTGTGTTGCTGATATTACACAGGGCAATTGTTAGATTATGTTAGAGCCATGGATGATCTTCATTGAGAGGATGGTTATCATGATGCCTTTATAAGATCGATATCACAGTTTTAGTGGGAGCTTCGGCAGTGATGTTGGATTCATCATAATCGATGGATGATCGTCTGTAGTGGATATTGGTGTCATGGAGGAGCTCTTGGTTTTGAGAGTTTTTTGACATTTTTAGTTTTGTTGTCAGGAGATGGTTATCTTCATATGTTTGGAGATGTTGACATCTTGATTGAGGTGTTAGGTTTATGATTTGTCAGTATGACATGTTTATCCTTTGTTTAGAAATGTTGTTATTATGTCATGGTTTACTCTTGATGCTAGCTTAAAGTTTTGGCATGATACAGATTCTCTTGAGACAAGATGTATACATCATTGTACGCTTTGTTGTATGTGATCTTCTTACAAGGAGATGGTTAGATCATGATGTCATGATGGGCTTCTTGATCATGCAGATGTGTAGTGGGAGTTTCGATAGTGATCTTGTCTGTTCTCTTTGGTTTTGAGTATTAATCATTTGCTTGAAGATTCATGTTTTGGTAGGATGTATTTGAAGTTGGCATGTATTGGTTGATGGATGCTCATGGATACTAGAGAGACTTGAGGTGAGGCTTGAGATCTCTTGTTGTAGGGATCATGTGTTGGAATGGTTAAATTTCAGCAGAAAGATTGAGAAGCCTTCACTTGTTATGGACGTGAGTTCATATTTGAACTTGAGAGGAGATTGTTCTTGGAGAGAGTATATGAGACTCGGTGTATCTTAGTGGATCATTCTCATTCCCCACTCTCAGTTCACTTGGCAGAAAATGTTCTGATAGGTATTGCCCAAGTTATTTCAGATTCATTTTGTTTTATGCTTTGATTTCTCATGGATATGAATCTTGAGCTACATTTATTGGCTTTGGAGATTTCATTTGAAGGATGTTAGCATGGTTATCTTCTTGATTCGTATGTTTTGTTTTATGATGTTCATTTATGAGGAGTTTAGGAGATGTGATTGGGCTTATTCCTTGTTATGGAATGGTTATGAGTTTGATCTACTTTGATTAGAGAGGCTTACATCAATATTGATGTTTATTTGATCTTATGAGATTGAATGGTTGGGTGTTGTTAAGGCTTTTCAGTTGGGGGTTTTGTGAAGGAGATCATACTTGGCACAACTTAGCACTTGGTGGTGTTGGCAGAAGGACATGATATAGTTTGTAGTTTCTCTTTATGGTCTCATATTTCTTCCTAGAGGTTCTTATTCATCTAGTATGATCATTGGGTTTGTGGTCATCTACTGTTGTTGTACTTTATTGTTTTTTGGCAACAATATGTGTTCTTTTTGATGTGGACTTGGGAGAAGTGGAGGAAATCAGAGGTGAGAGAGTGAGCAGAAAAGTGTTTGTGGAAGTATGCTCTATTTTACAGTATTTGGTTGTAGTTTGCAGATCATTATGATTGTTCTTTGTATTATATGTTTGGATTATAATCCATATTTTTATGTAAGTGCTAATTGGTAGACTTTGAGTTGCTTTGGTTGGCATTACTCATTCAGTTTGATTCTTAGGATGTATGTATATCTTTGGTAGATTGTTTTTCATTGGATTGCAGTATCAAAGGTCTTTAAATTTTTTTTGCACATCAATGGTTTTGGTGTGTTTGTTATCATGGGAGAGGTAACTTTGAGCAAGACAGTGGATTATATAGGGATGAGAGTTGCAGTATGGGCTGAATATGTCATGTGCAAAAGTTCTATCAATGGTGGTTTTTTAGTTGGATGTAAACAACTAGTTGTGGTTGTTGTTCTAACTATTTTGGAGCTTACATGCTCGATCTTGTTTTGAAGATGTTTGGACTTCAAAGTTATGTTTTGTTAATAGGTTTGAAGTTGGATACATTGGTGTGTCTATGTGGCATTTAGTGTTTCATCATATTTTTGGCATTCTAATCTTTTGTCATGTTGGTGATCACTTGGAAGATGTTACGGGTGCTTCTGTAAAGCTAGTGAATATAGTGGAGTTTAGTTGAGCTAAGTATTTGGCAGCTACTCATGCTTGCAAGGAAGCAATTTGGCTTAAGAGATATTGTGTTCAGATATTGGTGTTGGTGTAGGACAATTTACTATCTGTTATGACAGTTAGAGTGTGATGTTGTAGATGCATTAACAAAACCAATGGGCATAGAGAAGTTTAGATGGTGTTCGGAGTCTATGGGCCTTTTAGCCTATAGCAGTTAAATCTCGTTAGTTCTATTGGCTCTTACAAGGGGTTCGACAAGTGGGAGAATGTTGGGAATTAAGATGTCTCAACCTTGATAATTCCTTGTATTTTTTACATTATATTTATTTATTTATTGCCTATTGTATTAATTAGATGCAAATCCTATGTTGTCATATTGTGGGAGTTGGCACGGTGATGTGTCATCCTACATGGCATATACCACATGTAATTTTGTCCTCACATGACGAGATAGGCGTCCCACTTAGTGGTAGGAATATTTTGCCATGTGTCGGCATCTGGATGTTGTGTAAGGGAATATTGACTGAAACGGTCATGACAGATTCCTATCACAGTTTTATGACATGTAAGAGTTAGAAATAGAAGGTTCTATGATAGGTGAAGACATGTGTCACAAGGCATCTTTGGGCACCCCAAGGAGGGTTATGTCATGTTGCAAGAGAATATACTATTTATAGCTTGTTTATGATAGATTGTCTTACAGCTATAAGTTATGACAGCTATGACAAATTCTATGACAGTCAGTTGGTGCGTAAAAGCATCTGTCATTGCCCAAATTGGAAATAGGCGACCATATTGGGATGGGGTGATATGACAAGTGTCATGACTATGCTGCAGTGTTGGACAAGTGTCCCTAGGTGTGGGTTTTGGGCCATGAGGCCAAGTTGGAATCCCATTTCAAGATATGTTCAGTTTTGCCTTGAAAACTTCAATATAAGCAGGTGCTTGGAGAGGAGATTGAGTATGTGATTAACAAGTATTGTTATGCTATTGATTTGTCTCTAGATACGAGTGTCAAAGACTCCTGAGATCTTGCATTGCAAGTGTATTGTAAACCATTACAGTTTTGATAATACATTGTGCAGGTTTTGGAGTGTGAGGTTTTCCACTCGATAAGGGTTTTCCCCATGTATATCTTGTGTCTCTCTTCTTTTGTCTTACATTCTTATGTTGTTTGCTGCTGCAATATCTCTGTTGTTGTGTTAAACATTCTATAATTGTAAAGGTTAAATTGGATTTGCATAGTCCTCCCCTCATTAGATTAGTGTAGGAAGCGATTTCTACACACCTAGCTTCCTTTCAACTATGAGGAAGTATTTAGTTCCATGATATAGCTAGCCTTGTCATCTCCGAGGGGGAAGTGGTCTCTAACCCCCATCATTTCAGCTGTAGATTCATCATTTTGTGTGACATCAAGGATGGGAGGTCCTTGTTTATCCCAATCTATTAGTTGGGGATAGATGAGAGGTAGGTCATTGGATGTTGATGGCATGGTAGATAAGGTGAAGATGGTACAAATGGATGATTCAAAAAGTTTGGTGAAATCAGAAATGGTCCTCTTCATTGACTTTGTCGATCATAGGGAAAGACCTAGCATCATCACTTAAGATACACTCAAGCTTAGTGGGGATTTACTCTTGTTTTTTGTACCCTAACCCACAAAGATAAGGATTCCTTGTTGCTTGGATGGGTTCAACAATTCCTTGTTCATGAAGGCCTATGCCGCCTTTTCCTTTATAACCCATGTATTTGACGATCTCAAGACCTTTTCCATAGATCTCGATTGGAAGGGTAGGAGCTTCTTATTTATCTTCATATTTTTATAACCAAGAGGATATGTCTTCAAGAACATCTTGTTCAAGGAGGTGCTTTTTCTTGAAGGTTGGTGTTGGCTTGCATTTGATGATTACCATGGAAACTTCATCTTCCTTAGGAGTACCAAATATCTTAGGGGATGGTGGTAATATGCCCACACAAAATGTGTTGTGTAGGTCATACTCACCACATCCCATGTCACTTATCTTGATCTTGACCTTGGGAGGAGTGGATATTTGTGATGTGGTTGTGATGTTGGAGGGATCAATGTATGAAGTGGAAGGTGTAGGATTAGTATGAAAGGTGGATGTTATAGTGGCATTATTGTAAGGATAGAAATTTTGATCATGTCCTTCCAACAAATTGCAGTATTGGAAAGGACGGGGATTGGCATAGATAGTGACTTTCATGTCGTTACATGTGGGAATTTTAAGTATTGGTGGAAAGTAGATGGAATGGCTTGCATGGTATGAATCCATGGTTGGCCTAGGAGAATGTTGTATGGGAGGTCAAGATCAAGAACTTGACATTTGGTTTCCAAAATTTTTCATCCCACTTTAATAGGAAGTTTAATGGTGCCCTTGGACAATCTTTTGGTATCATCATATCCTTTGATGGTTATACACTTACTAGAGTCCACAACCACATCGGAGTATCCCAAGTGTTTTAATAGTTTTAGAGTGGAAAGATTTAGGCTAGAGCCACCATCTATTAAGACTTGTTTGATGGTGTGTTTATGGATGAGGACTTTGACGTGAAGAGCTTCATTATGTGAGGCATTAGATGCAAGTAGGTCCTTTTATGAGAAGGTGAGATGATGAGGTGAGGTGATGTGGCCTACCATAGCATGGAATTGATCAACATTCAAGTTGGTAGGGACATGGGTTTCCATCAAGGCTTTGTCAAGGACGTCCTTGTGGAGGGGGGATGTACGAAGCAATTCGAGGATGGAAATTTGTGCAGGAATCTATCCAAGGTGGTCTAGGAGGTTATAATTATGGGTGGATGGTGGATTGGTAGGTGCGGATGTAGAAGGTTGATAATTGGATGGGGCTCCATGGTTGGGGACATGGCCATGATGAGTGGTAATGGCACAATTATGTGTCTTAGCTCTAATGGTGATGGTATTGATATGGTGGGAATAATTTTCTATTCGACCCACAACAGAATAGAAAGAAGAGGGAGGTGGCATGATGTTGTATGTTTGATTGGAAGATGAGGCTTTTCCTTTGTTATGATCCGGAAGTGGATCCTTGTATGCTCCTAGGTTGGCATTAGGTGATTGTTTTGGTGGTTCATCAATGGTTATATCACCTCTATCTATAAGGTATTGGATACAATGTTTCAACCTCATACAGTTAGATGTTTTATGCCCTTTCACACGATGATAATCACAATAGGCATTTTCATTGGACCAAGAGGGTTTAAATTGATTTTTATCATAAGGATGAATAGGGGGTAATGTTATCAAATCTACATTTACAAGATTGTTCAAGACATTTTCAATGGCTTCCCCTAAAAGTGTGAATTTTCTCTTTGGGTTGTTGTTTTGTCTTGGTGGTTTCCTAGGAACATTGACATTATTGTTGTTTTTGGATGAATTTGGTGGAGTGGGATTTTGTACATTTTGGATGGCCTTCACATTGGTGACACTGTCGTTGGGTGTGTTTTTGTTCTTACCCCAAAAGCAGGGTTTGTCATTAGATTGGGCATTATTGTTCATGTTGGAGGTATTGGTGGTGTTGTTGACTTTATTGTTGTTGTTGTCATTGTTGTAAATTTTGATAGAGCCTTTAGAAATAAGGGCTCTTTCCATGGTTGTCCCTTTGTCTATAACCTCCTCAAAGGTTGATACACATTGGATTTGTAAATGAAAACCTATTTCTTGGTTGAGATTAGCCACGAACATGGTGACTAATAATTTTTTGGAAATTGGCCCTGGGAGTTTGCTTGCTAGGCTTCTCCACCTTTGTAGAAAGGTAACGAAGGATTCCCCATTCTTTTGTTTAGTGTTGCAAAGGTAGGTCATGGATATTTCACATTCAAAGTTATAGGAGAAATGATTTACAAATTTCTCTCCAAGCTCATGGAATGCTTTGATACCAGGGGGAAGGTGTGCAAACCATTCGGTGGATTGACCACCTAGGCTTCTAGAAAAGAGTCTCATTAAATATGTGTCGTCATATGTGACTTCTAGGAAAGAAATGTAAAACTCCCTAAGGTGTTCCCTAGGGTCCCCTTTCCCTTTGTATTTGTCAAATTTTGGTGTTTCAAAATTCTTAGTAAAGGGTGGCATGTAGATGGTTCTATCAAATGGGTATGGGAAAATATCCTCGAAAGAGTATTGCTTTCTTTTGTGTCCATGTTGCATATCATCAACCTTTTGAATCAAGGTTTGCACAATGCTAGATAAATATTGGGTAGGTGGTTGTGGTACGTGTGATTGTCATTAATGGATTAGTTGTTGGAAGAAAGGGGGAATTTGATTTTGGGGTGGATTTTGGTTTTGATTTTGTTGGGCTTGATGTTGTTGGAAAGCAAGGTGTTTTTGGAGGATATGTGGCAGAATTTGTTGGTTTTGATTTGGATTTTGTTGTAATGTTTGGGTGGAAGATGTAATAGGTGGTTGGGAAGTTAGATGTTGTACGTATGTGAAGTTGGATGAAGGGTTGTTGCATGGATTTCTATTAGGAATGTTGGACGTATTCCAAGGTGGTTGGGAGAATAATTATGTCATGAAGGCTATGGTGTTGGCATCAAATTGAGGCACACTTGTGGAAGCACTTGTGTGCATGGTGTTGTTAGGAATGTTAAGGGTGATTTGTGGTGTGGGTGTAGTGATAGTAGATGTTGATATGGATGTGGGATTTGGTGTGGTTGACATGTTAGTAGGAATTGTTGATGTGGTGACATTTGAAGTTTGGGATGTGTTAGGAACATTATAGAATGAGGATGGTTGTGATGAGGTAGCAACATTGTTTGAGGTGGATGGTTGATGGGGTACACTAGCACCATTTTTTATGAGGAATTCAAGATATTTTGTGGGATTTGATTTTAGGACTCTATCCAATATGTCCATGGAATCAGCATCTTACATAAAGTCTAAAATATCTTGATCCACATTATTGATGTTGGATGATCGGCCTAGTGTTTGGTTGGAAAAAGGATTTAACATAGCATTTGAATCAAGGGATGATTGTGGTTGATTTATGGGAATATTGTATTAGTTTGAGGCATCCTAATGCCAAAATTAACTCTAAAGGGTTCCATGTCCTTATTTTTCTTAGCTTGAGACCTTGTCAAGGGCATACAATGGATTGGGTATGAATTGATTGGATTGTTGAAAGGTGGATGAAGGCTAAGACCTTAGAGAATGGATTTCAAAATATTGGACCCAAGGGTGAGTGATGATGGATATAGACAAGTTTGGATGTGATGAAAAGGGGTATAGGTTTAGCCTTAGAGAATAAATCTCAAATTTTTAAACCTAAGGATGAGATAAATGATGGAAGGGTGACGATATTTTGGATGAGAAACCTTAGAGGTTAAACCTTAATGGTAGACAGATGAATTGGTTTTCAAAAATTATTGGACCCAAAATATGGATAAGTGGAAGGATAAAATAAAAGGATGGATGGGGTGGATTATGACTTTAGAATTTTTTGGGGATAATTTTGGGATTAAAAGGTATAAGATAACCTTAGAGATTAAATCTCAAAAGGATTTCTTGGACCAAGGTAAAGTGAATTGGAAAATGGATGATGGTTTTGAGGATGACCTTAGGATGAATTTTAAAGGGATGATGATTTAGAAATGGATGACTAAGGTATATTTAGGATGGTTTGGATGAAAATCAACCAAGGGAAACCTTAGATGATTTTGGATAAATGGGATTGGATGATTAAAGATGTTGGATGATTTTGATGATGTTTGGAAAATGATTTTCAAATCAAAGGAGAGCTTGAATAAATCTAGATCTTTGGATTATAAAAGGATATCCCTCCTTACCCAAGGTAGACTAATGACCTTAAGAAAAAAGGAGAGGATTATTTTACTTGAGGGTAGACTAATGACCTCCAAGTAAAATGGGATACCTTAGAATATATCAACTTAGGAGTTGTCTAGAGTCCTAAATCAATTATTCCAAAGGTTAATAAAAGGCTAATTTATAAAAGCACTTAAGGTAGACATGTTGCAAGTATGTGCCTAACTGGTGTTGTCATTGATATCAACATATCTGTGTTGTCATTGGTGTCAACTATGCTCTTGTTTTGATGCTTGCTTCTAATAAGTTAAGTGTTGAAGAAAATAAGTATTCCTGATACAACAGAATAGTCTCGTAGATTGCTCCACATTTATTGTAGAACATATATCCTTGTTTGTGGATTGGAAGTTATTGAGATGCATGTCTGAAGATGCTATGTTCCAAGTTTGAGCCTCCGGTATGAATATTTGAGTGAGTTATGTTTACTAGAGTGAAAATTGCTTTTTTTGTATATTTGGTGATGACAGGGAGAATGTATTATGCTCCACATTCCTCCGCATTTAGGTATTTAAGTCTGCAATTTTGGAATGAAGTTTGTAATGATGATAAGTGCCTTCAACTCAAATGGTTCATGATTTTGTGGTCTGCAAGCAATCTTTTCCTTATGAAAGTAGCTGGCAGTGTTGTTTATATGCTCCGGTTTGGAGAATCTTCTTGACAGAGTGGTTATAGATTGTGTGGTTGTTCCTAGTGATTACAATGTGCTTGTGGATGTCTCTTGATCATGTTCCTACCTTTGAACTGGTCTGCAAAGAGAAATATGGATCGTAGATGAAGACTATTCTTAGAAGACTTAGTGATAACACCAGTCTTGACCGACCTGGTTGTATTCACTACTTGCGGAGATGCATTGAAGATTGTGGAAGCATGCTGTGGTGTGGAAGATTGTATTTGAGTCCTAGCTAAGGCATAACATGATCCGCATACATCTTTCCATTAGCTAATCTTGTTTAGGTCTAGACCTATTTCTATGTATGTTTGTATTGCCAACCTTAGAGATTGTTCCAAGGGTTGATGAATGTAATGTCAACCTTTATGTACATTCCAAGGTTGATGAATTTTATAAAACCATGTAATGTAGTTACAAAATAGATGTCCTTGTGCGAAAATGGAAAGATAAGTGCGAATGGTGCAGGAGCACCAAGGAGACCAAAAGACTTATGTCTTGTTTTGATGATTCACTTTGTTTTTTGATTTTATAAGGTCTTGAAGACTATTATCATTCATGTAATAAGGACCATGTTGATTTCTTGTGGATGTCATAAGGTGTAATAGGCAGTTCTATTTGTAAGCCTTCTAAGGCATGTAAAAGGTAGTCATAAACAAATAGGGGCAGTCATATGTTTTCTCATGTTGTAAGCCTTTGTGGCATGTATCAAAAGGTGGTAGACTTGTCAAAGGCTTAATGACATTGTCAAAAGTGTTGACAATTCATAAACATCGATGCCACTATGTTGAAGAATTGTAATTAGTTGCAATGCTAAAACAGGGCAGTTGCTATCCTAAACAAAAGAGTAGTTGCAGAGAGGAATTCGATGGTTAAACAGTTCCATCAAACTCAACTACTTTCTAACCATCCAAAGGTGATTGGGGAAGTATTTTTAAAGCCCTAAAATGATGATTATTGGGGGAGACGACTCTTGGTGGAGAAGAAACAATAACAAACTCAAATTTCCTGTCTTTTTCTGTGTAATTTGTTGTTGTAGCACGTGGTACTATTCCGTACGGCTGTGTCATAGAGCATGTGATTGGGAATTGATAGGGGTATGAATTAAATTTGTATTTCAAGTGATTAGAGGTTTTGAAACCTTTTTGTGTTGGAGTTATCTGCATTTCTCAGAAATCTGATCGTTATAACCTAGAATAGGGTTTTGGATACAAATCATACAATTGCTTACCATTCCACTGACTTGATTCACTTTTGATCAGTGGAATGGGTTTCAAGAGGTCTATATTAGTAGGATGTGATGAATTTTTGGTAGGAAACTTGAAGGGAAGAAGATTTCTTTGAGAAAACCTAACATCTTCATGTGTTAGGCAATTTCCAAGAGGCATAATAAGGAACCATTAAAGCATTTTTGGGAACAGCAGTTTGTAGAGGTACAAAACCCACAAAATCCTCTGTTTTGGCATGTATTATAAATGTTCAAACCCTTGGTGGAGTTCTGTGCATGAGTTGTAGGGTAGTCTCTTTGTAATTTTGGCCTAATTGGGGCTCTAGGCCATTGAGAGGAGTTATAGGTTGGGATAATTCGTCCAAAACAACCCATGATAAGTTTGGAATATGTGATAGGGGGCCTTAATGGGTATCCACTAATTGTCTAAGATTTGCATTTGAAGTTCTGAGTCAAGAGTTATTAGGACTGTTCTCATTTTGTAGGGCTACAAGCCATTTTTGGGGTTTGTGAAGGAAGTACCATTTCAGAGTTTGACCTGCCTTTGCCAATGGATGGTATGGGTCCCTATACATGCCTAAACACAATTTCCATGGAGAAATCAAGGTCTCTAACTATTGTTCCCACTTTTGCAAACTGGCCTTTGATTTTGGGCTTTTGGGTGTAGTAGAACCTTGTCATCTTGTCTATTTTCCTTCTATCCAAAGTGCCTCTACATCAGCGAAGGTGTAAGAAGAGAAAAGCATAGGTGTTATATTGTGCTTAAATGGAACTAAACCTAGGCATGAAGTAGATGCTATCAAATCAGTTCACCAATCCTTGGCAGTAAGTCACCCCTTGGCAGTGAGCCCTAACATTTGCAGTGAGCATCTTGGGCAGTGAGCCTCTAATTTTTGGTATTGCTATAACTTATTTATTTTTGTGGACTCACACCCACCATGGTTTTTCCCTTATAGGGCTTTCCATGTAAAAATTATGGTGTCCCATGTGTTATTGTGTTGAGCTTCTTATTTCATGCTTTCATGATTAATCTTAATAACAACGATTAAGAATTTGATGTGTTGATATTCATAAGTGGTTAAAGTTTTGTGACAACTGATTCACCCCCCTCTTAGTTGTCCTATGCATTTCAACAATTGGTATCAAAGCTAGGTTCCTCAAAAGAAAGCCTAACCACTTGAGGAAGATCTAGGATGTCTTACAAGAAGGAAGCTCCACAGTTTGATGGAACGAATGAAAAGACACCTCATTTGTCTTGGTTATAAAGTGTGGAAAGCAATAGAGACAAAGTATACCTTTCCTCAGAATGGTTTGCAAACTGAAGATGAGATCAAAGAATATGAGTTAAACATAAAATCTAGAGATGTTTTGTTGAGTGCCTTGTCTAACATTGAGTTGATAAAGGTCATGGATCTGGAATTTTCTCATGAAGTCTAGGAAAAGCTAGAAAAACTATATGAAGGAGATGATTCTATAAAGATTGCCAAATTGTAGGGCCTGAAAGCAAAATATGAGGGTTTAAAAATGAATGAAGATGAAAACATAACTGCCTTCATGCAAAAGGTTGATGAAATTGTTAATGGAATAAAAGGTATGGGATGAACTATTGATGAGAAGGAAGTTGTGATGAAAATTCTTAAGTCACTACCTAAGTCCTACAGTCACAAGGTAGCTACAATTGAAGAATTAATGATAGTACAAGATGTCACTAACGATCAGTTGCTTGGAAAGCTTACAGCCTTTGAGATGAGAGAGTTTGGTGATGCCCTGCCGAAAGTTGAAACTGCTTTCAAAGTCAGTACTTCAAAGTAGAGAAGTACAAGGTAGACCCTGATGATGAGCTTGATGAAATTGAAGCCAACTTTGTTGACAGACTGTAAAGAGGTTCCGGTAAGTTCAAAGGCAAATTACATTTCAAATGTTTCACATGTGGTAAGGTTGGTCACTATGCTTCTAGATGTCCTGAGAGAATTGAAAGAAATAGAAAAAGATTTGAGAGCAGACCTAGGGTTCCAAAGAAATGCTACTATGTTAGAGATCTTGATGATGAAGGTGTGACAGATGATGAATCTGATGATACTAGTACTAGTGTAAATGAATGCTTGTTTATTGCAATTAAAGAACCTGTGTCTACTAATCTTGCTAGTTGTGTGAAGGAAGAAAAAATAGTGGAAGAAAGTGCTTTGGCTGTTTAGGATGAAAAAGATAAGGATGAATGGATTATTGATAGTGGATGCTCTCATCACATGACTAATGACAAAAGTAAGTTTGTGAGTTTGGAAAAGTATGATGGAGGACTAGTTAGGTTTGGAGATAATGCAACTGGTAAGATTTGTGGAAAAGGATCTATTTCTTTTGATGGAAAGCACAACATTGATAATGTCCTATATGTTAAGGGTTTGAAGCATAATCTTTTGAGTGTTGATCGGATATGTGAGAAAGGTTATGATCTAAGATTCAAAGACAATGGATGTAAGATCATGGAAAGCTCTGGAATAGTGATTTCTACCGGTAAGAAGACTAGAGGTAACATTTACCAATTAAGAAGGACTGATGATTATTGTTTATTGGTTCAGTCAGATGAGAGTTGGTTGTGGCATAGAAGGATGTGTCATATCAATTTTAACAATTTGGTGAAGATAAGTTCAACACATGTTGTAAGAGATCTTCCTAAACTTGTGAAGCCAGCCAACACCATTTGCAAGGAGTGTCAATTTGGGAAACAAACAAAAACAAGTTTCAAAAGAAAAGAACAATTCTTTGTTGGATTGCTAGAGCTGGTACATACAGATTTGTGTGGTCCCACAAGAACAAGAAGTCTGCAAGGTGATAGTTATTTTATGTTGCTGTAGACACCCTAAAATGACCAAGTCACCGCACCACTTGCTTTTCGTAATCTGTCAAATCACCTGCATTTCACACATTAATTAAATAATCTAATTATTTAATTAATTTCAACAAATTCTTCTAAATTCCAAAATTCAACATTAATTAAATAAATTCTTTTTATTTAATTAATTAAATTAAATTCCTCTGTTATTCTTCCATAATTAAATAATTTTAATTATTTAATTAGATCTTTATCCTCTTTCCAAAAATCACATCTACATTAATTAAATAAATCAATTATTTAATTAATTCAACAAATTCCCTTTTATCTACAATTAAATAATTCTTAAATTATTTAATTAAATCAAAATCATTCTTCCAAAATCATGCACAACAATTAAATAAATTTATTTATTTAATTTGCTTTCAAATCTTCTAAATTAAATAATTCTAATTATTTAATTACTTCTTCCATAATATCTTCTCTAAATTTAAATAAATCAATTATTTATTTAAATTGCTTTTTCTTCTAAATTGAGTTATCTCTAAATATAATTCAAGCTTTCTTGCTCATGCAATTAAATATTTCTAATATTTAATAAAACAAAATATCTTCTTTTCTCATGCAAATCTCTTCTTCTTGTTTTAAATCACTTAACTGATTGTTATATTCTGTTAATTGCTTTAACTCATTCTTCTATTCTTGATAACTCCTCTCATGCAAAAGAAAGCAAGACACTTGGCTTCTTCTTATTCGTTGCACGTTCCTCAACTGTTCTCCTCCGTTGATTCTTCTAAATTATCTAGACCGTTGATCGATCTCTGTTGAAATCTATATAAACCCCCCTCATCTCCTTCATTACCTCTCTCTTCGATCGTATTCTCAAGCATACTTAACAGAGCTTTGAGCATACAAAACGCGTCGATTGAGCAACCTTATGATCTCTTAACATTGATCTCTTGAGCACACTACTTGGCACTGCGGCGCTTCTGGCAATACAGAGCGATGCTTTTAGTATCACAGAACGGCATGACTGGTAGTATTGTTAAGCGATTTTGGCTGATTAGCTTTTTCTGACTTCGTTTGGTGTTCACAGGGTTTTATTCATTGCATATCTGTTGATTTGTCTGACAAGCTATTGTATTTGTCTTGCAATCCACATTTTGATACTTCCTAAGCTGACTTATTTAGGGGTACCTTTGATCTTTGAGTTAATCTTTTGTGATACTACACTTTTTGAGTTTTCTGGATGTCACTATACAGATCTATCAGATACTACTTCTTAGAACAGTAGATCAATCATGGGATCCCATTTGGATCTGGTTATTTTGACCAAAAGCTAACTTTTTTGTGATCTAAAGATAGCAAAACGCGTTTGGCTATACAGTATCACGCATTCGAAAACATAGTACAGCGCTTTTTGATATTGTTCAGCGCTTCTGGTATTATTGTTTTACGCCTCTAGTATGCATCACAGCGCTTTCAAAAACACAGTGCAGCGCTTTTGGTTATTGTTCGACGCTTCTGGTATTATTGTTTTACACTTCTGGTCTGCATCACGGCACTTTTGAAAACACAGTTCAATGCTTTTGGTAGTAGAGTGACGCGCTTTTGGTGAGACAGTAGCTCGCTTTTGGTCTTATTGATTTATTTTGGCTAACTTATTGGTTTTTGTGGAACTAAACGGACTTGTTGCATCCTCTTACTACTCACACAGAGCAAATAGGTTTTTTCTAACATGTTCATGCAGGACGAGCATCAAAGAAATCTTGATCTATCTCACTAAGTCTTAGAAACACATTGCATTCTTAAAGGGATAATTGAACAAATCTTTTTTGCAAATCTAAGTCTTAGGAACATACTGCTTTTCTTAAAGGACAATGGACATGTATGTGAAAACACCTCAATTTTCTAAGGGACAATGGACATGAATGCCAAACACTTCATTTTCATAAGGGACAATTGACAACTACAACTGTGTGTGTGCCTAATTTAGTTGCACCTTATTTTTCTTATAACGGAACAATTGAACCTTTGTTTTATGTGCTTGCTCTTACATTGTTGTACTTCCTTTAGAAGGGCCTACTTTTGGATTGCACTTCATCCAAAAGGGATGACCCTAAGCGGAGTTTTCCTTTGAACCACTATATAAGAGGGATAAGGTGAAAGCCAAGTCCTAACCGACATCAGCCTTACCTTGTGGTGCCAAACTGAAAAGAGGTGTACTAGCTCTTTGTGGAAATAATTTTCACATTGAGTGAAGTGTTTGATACTCTTAGTAGGATTGGTTAAAGCTTTTAGTAGCTTATCACATTGCTCGTAAGGCGTTGGTCCCTCAAAGTCACTAAGAACCATTTTAGATAGAGACTACCCGACCTACCTCTGAACATTGCGGTAATCATCAGTGCAAGGGGAATCGATTTAAGCCCTTAAGATACTCACCATTGGCTCCCTTGAGAAGAGATAGTATTCCCTTGGACATAAAGCTCTTGTGACCTACTTGAGCTTTCCAAGGGGAGGGTGAGATATCCCTACCTATCGTCTCTCGCAAAGATACTAAATATCTGACACCTTTATGGAATGATAATTTTATCAACGGAGTATTAAGCTGTGAGCTGATCTACTGCAATGAAACCTTGTCTCTAGGGATAAAAAGTGCTTGTTATTGATTGCAATTGTCTTATACCTGTGGAAACATTGGGCTTGTTTGGAGCCTCGAACATACACTATCTGTTGTGTCAGTCCCTTGTTTGTGCCAAAATTGTTTGCTATGTTTTCTCTTGCCAAACAAATCCAATCAAAAACAGAAACAATCTATCAAAATTTTACCTTTTAGAAACATCAGACACTACTTCAGCGCCCCTGGTATTACAGCAGCTCGCCTTTGGTAGTACAGTAGATCACCTCTGGCATAACAATAACTCGCCTCTAGCAAAACTCTACTTCAGCGCCCTTGGTATAACAGTAGCTCACTTTTGGTCACTGTAGCTCACCTTTGGCATAGTAGTAACTCGCTTCTGGTAGCTCAGTCCATCGCCTTTGGCATCACAGTAGTTCACTTTTTGGTCACACAGTCCTACGCCTCTGGTCAAACAATATAGCGCTTTTGGTCCAGTACTTTGTGCATCAGAGTTTGTCCATTTCTCAAAGCACCTCATAGAATCCCAACATTACGTTTTGTCCTAGTGTATCCCATGGTAACCACTAGGCTTCAGCAAACTATGAAGTCCAAGCAAGTTGGCCCTAGGAAGTACAAATCGCCTCCTCGCACACCACAATCAGTTCGTCTCAACATTACTCCCAAGGTTACTCCTAGTACACCCACGACAAAACCAATCAGCTCTCCAAACATGCCGCACATTGACCAATCAAGCAATCCTCAAGAGGGTAGGGTGCCTTTGGTAAGTACACCCCAATACACCACCAGCTTGCCTTCGGATTTTGTCCCACAAGGTTATACTCTAGATCTAGCCCCATCTCAAGAAGAGCGACACTTTGAAATAGGTCAATCCTCTCAGGCAGATGAGCAAGATCTTGACAAATTCATACAAGAGCCTAGAGTCGTGGCCGCCTTTGACAAAATCCTTAGTGAGAACCAGGATCATTTCTTTCGCTTACTTACAAAGCAAGGAGCCAAGTTACCTCAGGATTTTGATTTATCCTCTCTCAAGGAGACAAACAACACATTGAGTGCCATACAAGTGGTGCAAACCATGTCCACGGTGACTACGCCCTTACCTGCACAAGGCTCGCAGTATAGGAATCCCCTTTTTCAAAACTCAACAAGAGAGAGGGCTGTATCACCGCTTCTGACTCCTATGGAGATCTATAACAACCAACAAGAAACTCTCCAACGTCAAGCAGAGTTAGCTAAGCAAGCCACCTTAGCTTGATCAAATATACAACCACCTCCTCAAGTGTCCACCCCAATCGCAAGTGGAATCTTGGTTACCCCATCACGGATAGGTTTCCCACCCAATTACAATCCGGGGAACAATTATGTAGCCATGCAACAAGGGTCTCAACAACTACCACCTCCTATATCATCACACCTTCATGTCTCTCAACCAATTAGAGTCATGCAACCCCAACCACAACATTCATCCTCGCTCAACTTCTTTCACACATTGCCTAGCCACTCTCAACATTCCCAACATCAAGTTTCCCAAAGCTATGTGCCGCCATCACAACCTAATCAAATGCACTTTAGCTTTCCTCCACCCAATACTTTTTTTCAACCATCACAAAGCCAACATTCTTACCTAGCACCACCTCCACCTTTACCAAATCAAAACCTCCAATTCCAATCCAATCTGAACCAATCGTACAAGCCGTATGATCCCAACCAATCTTACGACCCTTATAACACCAGTATGCATGGCTTACATTATAATCTTCTGTATGGGCAACACCAACCACTTTTGGGACAACAAGAGATGTTACCAACCCCTCCCACGACTATGGAGCTAAAAATTGCAGAAGTTCAACAACAGCTATCTGATCTCACGTTTGGCCACACCAAGAAGACTTTCTCTTTAAAGGAAGTGTGTCCTTACCCTTTTGATCGGTCATTACCAATGATCCCTTTTCCTCAAAATTTCACTATTCCCAAGTTCGACAAATACAAAGGAAAAGGTGACCCAAAAGACCATCTTAGGGAATTCTATCTTGCTTGCTTCGAGGTCTCACATAATGACACATATCTTATGCGTCTCTTTCCTCGCAGTCTTGGAGGTTAAGCTATAGAATGGTTCTCACACTTACCCATGGGTATCAAGTCTTTCAATGAGCTAGTAGAGAAGCTTGCTAGCCACTTTTCTTACAATGCAGAGCATGAGATTTCTATGACTGATCTATGCAACAACAAACAGAAAAATGGGGAAACTTTCATTTCTTTCCTTCAACGGTGGAGACAAATGGCTAGCAAATTCCCCTTCAAGATTCTGGAGAAACAGCTTGTTAGCATATTTGTGCAAAACCTCAACCACGAGTTAGGTTTCCATTTGCAAATTCTTAGTGCTACAACCTTTGACGAAATCACATACAAGGGAATCAACATTGAAAAAGCCCTCATTGCTAAGGGTGTGGTCAAAATCTTTAAAGGAATGAAAGACAACGCTCCTCATCAACAGACGAATGATAAACCCAAATACTGGAACAGAAACAAAAACATGGTTAACGACGGTGTGGTTGATTCTAAGCATGTCCAAACTTTGCAAACACCACTGCAGCTCTCCAAACCAAGTCAAACTCCATCTCAACAACAGCAACAACAGCGACAACCATATCAAAATCAACAACAACGACAACAGGAGCGACCTCAACAAGATTACCCTCCACAACGCCAATTTACTCCCTTGGGAGTGCCTATGGATTCGGTCCTACAACAGGTTTTACAGAAAGAACTCATCACCTTACCAGATGCACCCCCATATGGTGAACCGGTTTACAAAACTGCGCGGTATAGAGAAAATGAATACTATGAATTCCATCAGAGGAAAGGACATAGAACTGCGTCGTGCATGAAACTCAAGCACCTAATCCAAAATCTCATCGACGGCAACCTAATCACTTTTGAGAATGAACAAGTGGCTCAAAACACAAACAAGGATCTCGATATGTACAAGGAACCATTCCCTCATCATGGTCCACCTCCTCCTTAGGATAGAGGTAAAGGTATCAATCATGCTTCCACTTCCTTTGATTCCATTATAGGTCATTTTGAAGAGAGTCGAGTGTCTACCCTCACAATCAAAGGCAAATCTACAGATTGCGTTGTTACAACTCGTCGTGGTCATGTCACCATTCATGGTCCTACACCCAGTCTTCCAACTCAATCTGATTATAATCTTGTCAAACATCTAGGGAAAATACCCGCACAGATCTCTATCTTGGACCTTCTATGGTCATCACCTACACATAGAGTAGTGCTAGAAAAAGCCCTCCAAGAGTCTTCAGATCCTAACAACATAGCAGTCACAGATTTCTAAGCTATAGTAGGTAACATTGCTTCACCCTTCAATGTGGTCTTCTCTGAGAAAGATCTCCCATCCCATGATCCTTGTCACAATGATGCCCTTCATATTAAAGTTCTTATCCATAAGCGCAAAATCAAATGCATCGTCATAGATGGTGGTGCTGGTCTCAACATCTGTTCTTTAAAGTTACTTAAGCAATTGGGATACTCTGAGGATCATGTCAACTCTGATCATAGTATTACAATCAAGGGGTATGATGATGCTAAACACCGCTCTGAAGGTGTTATCCACTTGCCTATACAACTGGGCCCTATCATGCTTGAAACCAGGTGTCAAGTTCTTGATATTGAGTTGCCTTACAACATTATCCTAGGCCACCCATGGATCCATGCAATGAAAGTTGTTCCCTCCACAAACCATCAATCTCTAAAGTTCCCATACAATGGTACAGAGATAACTATCCCAGGAGACCCCAATCCTTTCGAATTTTGCCTCATCTTGCAAGGAAGCTATAAAAATTGCAACCAAGTGCCTAAAAATGACAAAGCCATTGAATCCCCACTATATGTTGACCCTGCAACTCTCACGCAAGCCTCTACAAGTAACCCAAATCCTCTACCTGAGATCACGGCTCGCATCCGAGATATAGGCTTTGGCATTTATGATATCTCAAAATCTTGTTGTGTAGGGCAGATGCCTTTATCTCCAAAATCTTACGGCCAACCACCCATTGCCAAAGTAACCAAAAAAGTAGCTATTCCTCCCCCAACATTCCTAACCCAATTCCAACATGGACGGTTATTGGAAGAGGAAACTATTGAGGACATTTCTTCTTGGCTCTATAAGGAGAAAGAACCAGTCACAATACCAGTCAAGCAATATGGCAATGGCTTAAGAATAGTAAAAAACATGGGCTATAAAGGCAAAGGTGGCCTTGGGAAACAGAATCAAGGAACTATGGAACCCATTGTTGTGAAAAAGAAACTAGATAAGAAGGGATTAGGATTTGGTAAGAAGGTACCACGCGCCTTGGACATTGAGTATATCCTCGACGAGGTGGCTGAAACTTTTCCCGCCGATTCGATGTCTACAGAGGATATCATCGATGACTCTTCCCTCCACATGACCAACCTATTCGCAGAATCCTCCATTTTTACACTATCCTCCGTATCCTTAACCTCCACCACTAGCACCCAGAATGTCACACTTGTCTACCCTGAACTTATCGATTGGGACCAACAAGGGTCCCCCGTGATAGATGTATTTTAGAATAACGAAGCTTTAGCTAAGTTCATGGGACTTCGGGAAGGAATCCCTCTTGGCGATCATAAAGCAGGTTTTGTAATGGAACTAGAGCCAACAACTTATTTTGGTGAGAATGCCAAATCCTCCAGTTGCAAAAGTGAAAATAAAGAAAGATCTCTAGGTGAAAACCACACTGTGGCACCTCCTGATCACAAAATAGTAAAAACAAAGGACGTATCCAAAGGTGAAAACCCAATTGTGTCACCTAAGGATGGAGGATTTGACCTTCCTCTACCATCTAAGTATCAAGAGAAATCAGCTCTCCTAGTGGAAGATTCTATAGAGATAAACCTGGGCACAGAGCAAAATCCAAAGACCACATTCCTAGCAGCATCATTATCAGAAACAGACCACAAGAAACTTAACACATTCTTCTTACAGAGAACCATCAACTTTGCATGGACCTATGCTAATATGCCAGGGCTAGACCCTAAGCTGGTAGTTCATTATCTCACAGTTGATCCCAAAGTGAAACCAGTCAAACAAAAGTTGAGAAAGATGCACCCACAGATCGCTCTCTTGGTGAAAGTGGAAATACAGAAATTATTAGATGCAAAGTTCATACGACCCATTGACTATTCAGATTGGGTCTCAAACATTGTACCGGTGTCAAAACCTAATGGGCGCATCCACGTGTAATGATTTCAGAGATCTCAACAAGGCATGTCCCAAAGACGATTTTCCACTACCAAACATTGACATTATAGTGGACTTGATAGCAGGTCACGAGATGCTTTCTCTCATGGACGGATTCTCAGGCTACAATCAAATAAGGATAGCAGAGGAGGATCAACATAAAACAACCTTTACTTGTCCTTGGGGCAACTATTGTTGGTGTGTCATGCCTTTTGGTCTAAAGAATGCAGGAGCAACCTATCGAGAGCAATGACAGTGATCTTCCACGATCTCTTTCATCACATCATGGAGGATTATGTGGATGATATACTGGCTAAATCTTCTAGGGCAGAGCACATACAGGTTCTAGGACAGATCTTCGATAGGCTTGAAAAATACCAAGTAAGACTCAATCCAAAGAAGTGTGTATTCGGTGTAACATCAGGGAAGCTGTTGGGATATATTGTATCTTGTAGAGGCATCAAAGTAGATCCCACAAAGGTAAAAGCCATAGTGGAGATGCCTCCACCAAAGAATCTTAAAGCATTAAGGAGCCTTCAGGGAAGGTTGCAATCCATCAGGTGTTTCATCTCACAGCTAGCAGATAAATGTCGACCATTTCAACACTTACTCCGCAAGGATGTCTTATTCCGATGGGATTATAAGTGTTAGGCAGCATTTGATCAACTTAAAGAGTATCTAGCTACACCTCCTATATTGGTTCCACTAGTTGCAGACAAACCTTTGATATTATACATCTCCACTACAAATTCGGCCCTAGGGGCCTTTCTAGCACAAAATGATGGAACAAGAAAAGAGCATGCAATTTATTATATCAGTAGAACTTTGGTGGGATATGAACTCAATTATTCACCAATGGAAAGGGCTTGTTTAGCAGTAGTGTTCGCCTCCCAAAAGTTGCGGCATTACATGTTGAACCAACACACAATTCTTATAGCCAAAATTGATCCATTGAAGTATCTACTAGCAAAAGCAGCTCTCACTAGCCGATTAGCTAAATGGGTCATGATCCTTAGTGAGTTCGACATTGAGTACACGGATCGTAAAGCAATCAAAGGACAAGCCCTCGCTAATCAACAAGCAGAAGCACCCATGCAAGACACACACCCTATGGTAGCAGACTTTCCAGATGAGAATCTATTCACTCTTTCCAACTCAATAATGTGGAAGTTATACTTTGATGGTTCCTACACACAGCATGGATCAGGGGCCGACATCTTGTTTGTCACACCTCAAAATGACTACATTCCAAAGTCATATCGGCTTGCATTCCCTTGCACCAACAACATAGCCGAGTATGCAGTACTCCTCATAGGTCTCAATACAGCAGTTCAATGGGACATCATAGAATTACAAGTATATGGAGACTCACAACTAGTCATTCGCCAAGTCACAGATGAGTACCAAACAAAAGATGAAAAGTTGGTCCCCTACAAGCAACTAGTGGATGCCTACAAACCACATTTTTCTAGCATCACATTTGAGCAAATTCCAAGAGAGCATAACAAAGCTGCAGATTCTATGGCTTTTGTAGGGTCACTGATTGACATGCTGGCTAATACACATAAATGTGAATTCTTGATCGAGCAATTGTTGATACCCGCTGTCGACGTTCCAGTTACTGAAATCATCTGTGAACTTGTTGGTCCCAATTCCCCATGGTATGAAGATATCTATGAATACCTTAAACACAATACCTTTCCCACTGACCTATCATCCACCCAACGCAAAACCTTTATCCGTCGATCCTCTCGTTACATCATTCTGGGTGATACACTATATCGCTGGAGTCTCGATGGTATCCTCTTACGATGTCTTAACGCGGAAGAAGCTGAAGCTACCTTACGAGACATACACAAAGGTGTCTGTGGCGCACATTCTACCAGTCCTAATCTTGCTAAGAAGATACTCATAATAGGTTATTACTGGCCTACAATAGAGCAAGATGCTGCACAGTTTGCTAAGAAGTGTCTACAATGCCAGCAGCATGGAGATTTGATTCACGCACCAGCTCATGAACTGCAACCTGTGACAACCCCATGGCCTTTTTCTCAATGGGGTCTCGACCTCGTAGGACAAATCCACCCTTTCTCCTCCAATGGCCACAAGTTTATCATTACTGCCACTGAGTATTTCACGAAGTGGGTGGAAGCCATTCCTATAACCTATATCACCGGTAAGCAAATAGCCAAGTTCATCCTAAACTACCTCATTTGCCGGTATGGTATTCCCCAAGCCATTGTCACTGATAATGGGAGACCATTCAAGAATCAAGATGTTCGTGCCTTGTGCACACAATACAATATCCAACATCACTTTTCAACTCCCTACTATCCGCAAAGTAACGGCCAAGCTGAGGCTTCCAATAAGACCATTCTCAAGATCCTCAAGAAAACAGTCAATGAAGCTGGTTGTGATTGGCACTTGCAACTTAATCCCGCCCTATGGGCCTACCGCACTAGTATCAGAACACCAACTGGTGCCACACCATATGCCTTGGTCTTTGGCTCTGAAGCCATTCTACCTATAGAGGTCAAGATCCCATCCCTCAAAGTATCCATGCAAGACTTGATCGGCAGAGACGAGTATCGCACTTCCAGATTAGCTGAGCTTGAACTACTAGATGAGAGGCGCCTTGCTGCACTTAATCATCTCCATGTCTATCAAAATTGCCTCCGGCGTAATTACAACAAAAAGATCAAAGAAAGACGGTTTCAAGTTGGTGATCTTGTACTTAAGGAGAATCAGAGAAATCAAGTAGATCGAGAGAAGAAGGGCAAGTTTGAGCCTAACTGGTTAGGCCCCTTTATTGTGACAGCAGCATATGGATCAGGAGCTTATACTCTAGCTACACCTGATAGCATTCCTCTGGATAAGCCACTTAACAGTGTCCATCTCAAGAAGTTCTATGCCTGATCCTTAGAGTATTAAAAAAAAAAATTTAAAAACACAAAATAATCCGTCCTCTGGTGAAAACCTGGTAAACAGGCGCCTTAGATAAGTACCATAGTGAAAACCTAACAAATAGGCGCTATGTGTAGAGTTAGCATCCATCTTCTATCGAGTCCTGTTCATTCCATTTCCATGTCACAATGCCCTTCACCCATCCATAATAAAACCATTGACCTTGTTTTCATTTCCATCTCCCTATCTAGTATAGCTTGGAAATTTGTCAATGTCCATCATCGTCATCCTACATCTTGATCTGTGTCTACAGTTAACACTATCTTGTCCTAGGTCAAAGCTTTTTGTGTCTTCTTCGGTAGTCACCCATACAGTTTCCTCTACCAGAATGGGGGCAACTCTTTCCTTAACTTAGGTCTAGGAATGGTTCCTTGTTCGTGGTTCGCAACGCACACTTCAATCTCTTTCTCATTGTTCACAGGTAACACCCTTTAACAGACACATTGCTCCTACGCTAAGGCTGTTATCTTCTAAACACTTTTTCTACATCATCACCTCCAACTAGAACTACATATTATCTCTTCTCAATCTTAAGGTACCTTGATCCCATGGATATGGGTATGTAGGCAGTCTGGATTACTAAGGAAGTTTCCAGCACTCAGGTACATAAGATCCCCTCTTCTCAACCCTTTTCCCACATCATCACATCAACTAGAACTACATATTATCTCATCACAATCTTAAGGTACCTTGATCCCATGGATATGGGTATGTAGGCAGTCTGGAATACGAAGGAAGTTTCCAGTACTCAGGTACATAAGATCCCCCCCTTTCACCTTTACCCATCTCATCACTCTCTTCAGAACTACATATTTATCATTTTCATCTTTTCATCGTCATGTGCCTTGATCCCGTGGATACAGGGTATGTAGGCAGTCTGGAATACGAAGGATGTATCCAGTACTCAGGCACATACGATTCATCATTCTCCACCCGTTTCAAACCATTAGCATGTCACCTTTCTAGTCTTCCATTTATCAAAATCTATTCGCCTTGACTTGACTAAACTCAAGCATCAAGCTAGCGCATCCTTTCAAAGCAAAAGTCCTTAAACAAACCTGAAGCAAAGCAGCTTTCTTCCAGAGTCATCTATTGTCCTACTGTTTCGATTACCAACATCAGCTAAATCCAGCTTAACCAAATCACCAGATCAACAAGATTGTCTTTTGCAAAGTGTTCCATGATCGAGACCAACACACGCGTCTCCTGCGACATGTGGCATTTCCTGCAACAAGACATTGTCTTTTTAGGTAGATAGCCCCCTTTAACAGACACAGAGTTCCTACGATAAGGCTGTTATCTTTCCTATCCAATCTATCCTGAGCAACCTCTTTGGCAAGAGAATATGTTGGCTGTATGTTTACTTTGTAAGTCAGTTAATTTGCTTTTTGGTTTATCTTTTGTTCCTTTATCCATTACCTATTCAAGACTACCTTGATTTATCTATAATCTTGGTATGTTGCGATGCAGTACGGATTGGGGGCATAGTAATTACTTTTTTTGTGTTCCGTGTTTGAGGAATGATCTTTAGCATCTTTCTTAGCATTCTATTTATCTTGTGTGTGTTACAACCTAGCATCTTACATATTAATAATTCTTCTTACATTTACATGTATTGAAGTTTATTTTATGTTCAAGACTATGGCTCATTCACATATGCCAACAAGGTTATATTATGTCTAAAGGGGTCTAAGTTCAAACCGCTTGCTTGCAGAGTCAACATCCACGCACTCGGATATTACTGCACCTTGGTCTTTTATACCTTGGTGGCAAACTATCCACGTGCTATATCAAAATAAGGATTACTCTTTATATACAAATGTGAAACCATTGCAACAAGCTCATTCATCCATTCCCACAACCTTTATATCGCTTTCACTACAAGTAATCGATCAACAATCTCTGTCTCCCATCTCCTCCTATTCTCCTCTCTAGTGCATATCTGCAAAACCCACATGTCAGATATCACTAGTCATCACATCTATATCATCATATATCTCTATCATCATACATTTATAAGCATCATATAAGCAACATATGTCATCACGTGAATCCATAATCATACATACATATCATCACATCCATGACATTAAGGAATGCATACACAAAAAGCATGAACAACAGTGAGTCGAATAGATCATCATATATATCATGTAATGGTCATCATAATACAAAGTGTCTGTGTCTACATCAATAATACAAAATGTGTATACATCCAAATATACATCAAGGCTATCAAGAGCCCGCAAAATATACATCAGAATGCACGTAGGCATCTGTCCAAAATGATACAAATGGTACAAAGTACAAGTGTCTATCGTGATACAGGTATGGTACAAATATGATACAATATACAAATATATGTGCCCTAGTGGGTAGAGCTCCCCTCCTGCTGTGGTCCCTGTCCTCCCCCTGTGCTCGGTGGGGGTCCCCCTACTGATCCTCCTCCTCTCCCTGGTGGCAAAAATGGTCCTCTCACTGAGGACACTGACTGCCCTGTCCTACGGGATCTGGATGCCCCAGATCTGCTCCTATCTCTGTAACTCAGCTCTCGCTGTGCCGCTGGCACCACGCCCGCGTAGAAACCCCTGTAATACTCTGCCTCCCTGCCGACTGATACTAGCTTTCCCTGCACCCGGATGAGCTCGCTGTATAGAGTCCTCTGGTCCACGCCCAGTGCACGACATGCCTCATCTCTCTCCTGCCTCACTCTAAACAGTGTGGCCTCTGCTGTCAACCACAGTTGTACCTCTGCATCCCTCTCCTACCTAGTCTGGGCTAGCTGCCCATCATCCCTTGCCGGTGCGGGTGCTGCCTGTGCCTGTGCCTATAGTGCTACCTACACTGCTGCCTGTACCTGTGCTTGCACCTGGGCCTGTACCTGTGCCTACATGCCTACCTGTAAGTGTGCCAAGGCTGTCTGCGCCGCTGTTGCCACCTGTGTCTGTGCCTGGGCTGTGGCCTCAGCCTGCGCTGCATCCCTATCCCTCCTCAATCACACCATCCGGAGCTCTAATCGAGTCCTCTGAGCTATCTCCTCCTGTAGCAGTCACTCGACTCTCTGCAAATTGGTCTCTATGACTAGGCCCACTGCCTCTGCCATCTCCACATCGGCCTGCTGGCCGCTGCCCTCTCCACCTACCTGCTGACCGCTGCCCTCTCCACCTGCCTGGCTGCCCTGGCCTGTTGTCTCATCCTAGCCTCCCCACTGAGGACTAGTACCTCTCCCACTGCCCCTACCACCCCTAGTGTCATCAGCCACACTGGCCTGTGAGTCTGCCAATACTGATCACACTCTGGCAGCGTCCCTGGGTCTACCAGCCCTGTGTCTCAATCCCATCTCACGGGGACAAGTCCCTACACCTCCACTAAAGTTGTAGCCACTGGGATCTCTGCATCCCACTCTCCCACCTCTCTTCGTGTCCGGGCATGTGTTGCCTCCCCCACGGGTAGTCCCTATGGTAATCCAAACTACCTAAGAACTCGCTCTGGCAGGTACCTCTCTATCATATCTGTCTGTCTCCCAAACAGATACCGTGCCTGTCTGCAATACATGAGCTACTCGTGCTCACCCTCCCACTCCTCACATAGTAGCCAGGGCCTCCAAACAAATAGGTCCATCTCGTCGATCTGCTGCCTCCAGTGGCTAACGGACCCCATCCTCCGATGTGTAATCACTCCATCATAAAGGAATGCATAGGGCTCACCTCTATCCTGATGACGCTGTGCCATGGGTCGGATCACTAGAATATGCTCCCACGCCCATACCTATAACAAGGTCACCCCTGCTGAGAGACTCCTGCCTCTCCTATACACGCAGTGATGCATGTCGTGATACAACTGTCCCAACACACATGGGCCCCACGCATACTGTCTGCCATGTGTGAACATCCTAGATAACACTGTACCCCATCCAACTGATAATCCCCTGGATCTCCTGTCGGGACACAGGAAGCCGCCAATCAAAGACGCCACTATCCATCTGATCCTGTCGCAAAGTCTTGGGACGTTTGCCCATCGAATCTCCCCGTCATCTATCCAAAGGTCATTTGTGCAGAAGACCTCCACCAAGCCTGCCTCGCCCCATGCCGGGTCAAAGTCCACTATATCTCCATCAATCTGAATCCTCAGGATACGATACACGTCCTCCAGAGTCACTATCGCCTCCCCCGTAGGAAAGTGAAAGGACGAGGTCTCGCTATGATATCTCTCTACCACTGCCATCACCAGGGCGAGATTCACCCTAATGTGTGTCAAGTGGGCCACGTGCCACAATCTGGCGTGCTCCAAGAATGCATCCTCCTCCCAGGTCAACTGTACAACCTCATGTGCTATCGGGTGGTGTCGCTCTCGTGACATCAATGGTGGCATAATCCTCTGCATCCACAACAAATCACTTGTCAGTTCTTCTATAACGAATCCCTCAAAATCCTATCTACCCATATGGTATGCTATGCAACCCCCAACCATCCCTTTCCCCTCTTGTCAACTCGGATAGGCATCCCTTTTCTCAACCCCCCATTCTACTTTAACCCTAATTTTTCTTCTACTTAACCAAAAGTGCTTTGTTCTATACAAAAGCGCTGTCCCTCCCTGCCAACAGCACCATACTGTGTAGCCAGACGCGATGCATTTTCTCTACCAAGTGCGCCTTGTTGACCAAGTGCACTACGATATGTTGCCAACTGCGCCGCTCTGTCCTACAAGAGGCGCTTCGATTTTTCCTACCCCCGCCAACCACGCTATTCTACCCTACCCAAGGCGCTTCATTATATTGCCAACAGCGCTGCGGCATTATGCCAAGCGTGTTGCGGCGCTGACCAGCGAACCAGAAGTGTTGCATTTTTACCAAATGCGCTACACCCGCCTACCATATGCGCTGCAGCGCGCCAAAAGCGCTGCCCTCGACTACCAGTCACGCCGCCCAACCCTAAAGCACTTTTGGCTGACATGCAAACTCTCCCTCGACCTAGCCCTAATCTACCCTCAAATGACAAATGTAAAGGGGGTTTTCGACCACTTACCGCTGCCGGAGCTCCTGTTGGCCTCATGTATGTCCGCACGAGCTCCGCCCGATGCCTGTGCGCTGGAATCAGCATCTCTCCTCGCTGTCAGCTCCTTCCACTCAACTTTCTCCCACTAGTTTCTCCGCTCTAAATTTAGAAACTCCTAGGGTGCAAATGAGGATTGTGGTCCCCATGGGACCTATTTATAGCATCCCTCCCTCATGTTTTCTTCTCTTCCCACCCCTTTCTACTTTACTTCCTACCTGGTCGCGCACTCTTCTAGTCGAGCGTCAACACCATTCCTCTGTCGCTTCCCTGTCTTCCCACTCGAGGGGGCATACGCTGGGGCAACTACCTACACTGGGGCATCAAAATTGTATCATGTATTCAACTATCGATTTCTTTGACACAACGCTACAAGGTGCATTGCATCAAAGAGGGGCAAAATGTAGACACCCTAAAATGACCAAGTCGCCACACCACTTGCTTTTCATAATCTGTCAAATCACCTGCATTTCACACATTAATTAAATAATCTAATTATTTAATTAATTTCAACAAATTCTTCTAAATTCCAAAATTCAACATTAATTAAATAAATTATTTTTATTTAATTAATTAAATTAAATTCCTCTGTTGTTCTTCCATAAGTAAATAATTTTAATTATTTAATTAGATCTTTATCCTCTTTCCAAAAATCACATCTACATTAATTAAATAAATCAATTATTTAATTAATTCAACAAATTCCCTTTTATCTACAATTAAATAATTCTTAAATTATTTAATTAAATCAAAATCATTCTTCCAAAATCATGCACAACAATTAAATAAATTTATTTATTTAATTTGCTTTCAAATCTTCTAAATTAAATAATTCTAATTATTTAATTACTTCTTCCATAATATCTTCTCTAAATTTAAATAAATCAATTATTTATTTAAATTGTTTTTTCTTTTAAATTGAGTTATCTCTAAATATAATTCAAGCTTTCTTGCTCATGCAATTAAATATTTCTAATATTTAATAAAACAAAATATCTTCTTTTCTCATGCAAATCTCTTCTTCTTGTTTTAAATCACTTAACTGATTGTTATATTTTGTTAATTGCTTTAACTCATTCTTCTATTCTTGATAACTCCTCTCATGCAAAAGAAAGCAAGACACTTGGCTTCTTCTTATTCATTGCACGTTCCTCAACTGTTCTCCTCCGTTGATTCTTCTGAATTATCTGGACCGTTGATCGATCTCTATTGAAATCTATATAAACCCCCCTCATCTCCTTCATTACCTCTCTCTTCGATCGTATTCTCAGGCATACTTAACAGAGCTTTGAGCATACAAAACGCGTCGATTGAGCAACCTTACGATCTCTTAACATTGATCTCTTGAGCACACTACTTGCTTGTTGCAGCTATGGTTTCGCAACTTCATTGAGCAATCCACACATCTCCAAAGGGAACAACACAAATTTTGCTAATAGCTTTCATTTGTCTTTGATTTTATGATAATGGCTTTTACTTAGATTGGTTCGCTTTATGTGATTAGTTTTTGGTTTAATTAGTTTGATCTAATCGATTTTTCCTCATACACAGTTGCTTATTGATGACTATTCTAGAATGACTTGGGTCACTTTTCTAAAAGAAAAATCTAAAGCCCTAGACAATTTCAAAGTTTTCAAGGCAATGGTTGAAAATGAGTTGGAGTTGAGGATCAAACGCTTAAGGTCTGATAGAGGAGGCGAGTTCACATCAAATGAATTTAATATTTTCTATGAAGAACAAGGGATAAAAAGATAGTTGTTCGCACCTAGGACTCCTCAGTAGAATGGAGTTGTTGAAAGAACATGATAGTTCAAGAGGCTGCTAGGACTATGCTAAAGGAAGTAGACCTACCAAAAGTATATTGGAGAGAAGCCATACATATTGCTGTGTACATCCTAAATAGAGTTCAAATCAAAGGTAACAACTCTAAAACTCCTTTTGAATTGCGGTATGGAAGAGTTCCTATAGTGAAGTATTTCAAAGTTTTTGGTAGCAAATGTTATATCAGAAGAGATGAAGATCTAGGCAAGTTTGATGCTAGATGTGATGAAGGAATTTTTCTTGGTTACTCCACCAAGAGTAAGACCTATCGGTGCTACAATAAGAGACTAAAAAATATTGTTGAGAGTGCTAATGTGAAGGAAAGGAAAGAATATCAAATTTGAGTTGCTATGAATCAGATGAACCTGTGACTATAGTAAATGAAGAAAAAGTTGAATAAGAGGACAGTCAGGATGAAGAAGAGGCTCCGAAAAGTGCTATTAAGACTCCGAGGTATGTAAGGATTAATCATTCTAAAAATTAAATTATAGGTAACAAAAACAAAGGTGTGATGACAAGGAAAAGAGTTGCAAAAGAACAAGTGAATTACTGTTTGCTTTCAAAAGTTGAACCAAAAACTGTGAATGAAGCTTGCAATGATGAATATTGGGTAAAATCCATGGAAGAAGAACTGATGTAGATAGAGAAGAATCAAACTTGAGAATTGGTTCCTAGACCTGCTGATAAGAATATCATTGGAACTAAATGGGTTTTCAAGAACAAGCTGAATGAAAATGGAGAAGTTGTAAGAAACAAAGCAAGGCTTGTGTGCAAAGGATATTCTAAAATTGAAGGAATATATTTTGAAGAGACTTTTTCTCTAGTGGCTAGGATTGAAGCAATCAGAATATTTCTGGCATTTGCAGTTCACAAATATTTCAAAGTGTATCAGATGGATATGAAGTCTACATTTTTGAATGGTGAGTTGGGAGAGGAAGTTTACATTGAGCAACCTGAAGGGTTTCAACTACCAAACCAAGGTGATATGATCTGCAGATTGAAGAAAGCCCTGTATGGACTGAAACAAGCCCCCAGAGCCTGGTATGCAAGGCTAGACAAGTATTTGCTACAATTAGGGTTCAGTAAAGGCACTACTAACAACAATCTCTATTTCAAAATCAATGATAATCAAATTCTTCGTGTTGAAGTCTTTGTTGATGACATTATCTTTGAAGGAAATGAAGGTATGTGCATGAAGTTTGTAGGAGAAATGCAAAATGAATTTGAGATGTCTATGTTTGGTGAAATGAATTTCTTTCTAGGTCTGCAAATTACTCAATCAGATAAAGGAATCTTCATTTCTTAGTCTAAGTATGTGAAAGAGTTATTGAAGAAATTCAGGATGGAGGACTCCAAACTAGTATGTACTCCCATGGTGACTAGCTGCAAATTAAGCAAAACTGATGAATCACCTAAGACTGATTAGAAAAGGTACAGATCTATGATTGGAGGATTACTTTATCTAACTCAAAGCATACTTGATATAATGCATGCAATATGTCTTGTGGCAATATTTCAAGAAGATCCTAGAGAATCACATGTAATGGCAGTCAAGAGAATCTTGAGGTATTTGAAAGGCACATCAGATCATGGCTTATGGTATCCAAAGGACAATGATTTCACTCTTAGTGCTTATACAGATGCAGATTAGGCCGGAGATGTTGATGATATAAAGAGTACAAGTGGAGGTACTTTCTTCTTGGGAAATAGATTGGTTTCATGGCTGAGCAAGAAGCAAGTTTCAATCTCCTTGTCTACTATAGAAGCAGAGTATATTTCAACAACATGTTGTTGCACTCAAGCATTGTGGTTGAAGAAGACTTTGAAGGATATAAGAGTTGTGTATAAAGATCCAATTGTAATCTTTTTTGACAATACAAGTGCCAAAAACATTTCAAAGAATCTAGTTGTTGGGACTGAAATTCCCAAGCTATTTTTTGGCAAATATTAAGTTTCGATCATCTAAAGATTTTAGTATATGAGCATATATGGAAAGATCCACAGTTGTTTTCAAGAAGAAATTAACAATTGAGTTGATAGAAATATTTGGATTTGATCTATTCTGATTCCTAAAGACTTAATATAACATGGTTGAAGTGCTCATTACAGATAAACCGTAAACAAGAAAGTAAAAAGTTACAAACCTTGTCAAAAATAAAGGAAAAATGGAATTAAGTACCAAAGCTGAATATGGGTTAATTCCTTGTTGAAAATAAATAGGGGTTGCTTTTTGAACCATCTAAAAATTCCCTGTATTTTGCAAGTTATGTGTGTTTTTGGTAAAATGCATTGTGGAATGGGTTTGTATGTTTGTATATACAAAGTCGTTTGTATATACAAAGTCTCTCATATACAAAGCAGTTTGCATGTGGTTTCATTGTATGATGCATATGCAAAGTCCCTTGTATATCGAGTCATGATATGGTCGCATAAAGGAGTCATCGGATTGATGCATTGTTTATTTGTATGCATTTGTTTAATGTTTTATTGTTACATACAAGGTGGACTCGATGAGGTTAAAAGTTAAAATGTATTTTCTGTCAGGTCCATTGCTTGTATGTTATGTTTATATGTTTGGTCGAACGCAACATACAACACGATATGCATTGACCAAAACCGAAACAATTATGAATTCGCATTAAGTCTTTGCATGTTTTGTATGTATGTTATGGTATACATACATTGCGGTATATACAAGACATGACTCAGTATCACCAGTTATCTTTACCATTTCTACCAGTCACCCTTTGCACTTGGCAAAAGATACATTCCCGACATACACTCTAAAAGATACGTTCTCTATATGCTATTGTGGTATATATATGCAATGTACATTCGGCGAAATAATATAAAAATCATGCTGATACACAATAATATACAATGTGGAACTCAGGCGAGAATTAAATCAGGTTAAAGAAATGCATCAAGATTTTATGTATATCGGAGGATGCATATACAAGCCAAAGTTGAAAGGTTTATTAAATTTGAAACATTCGTTGTATATGTCTGACTTACATTGTCGATATACAATGCCCACATACAAGCCGGATTCGAAATGTTTATGAAATATGGTAAAATTGTTGTATGTTTCTGGCTTGCATATATCTTATATACATTATGCCATATGTAAGTGCTGGAACCCAAATATTATAAAATGACGTTAAATACTTGTATATTCCGCACCTTGTATATTTGAAATATACATTGCTTGATACATACAAGCGCTGGAATTCAAAGAAGATTAAAGTTAGGTTAAACCAATGTATCCGGACTTGATGTATATCAGAAATATACATTGCATTTTATGCAAGCTGGAACCGAAAAGTTTATGAAATAGGGAAAATCTGTTGTATGTTTGCGCTTTGTACCTATCCGACATACATTGCCGATATACAATGTATTACATACAAGTGGCGGAACCGAAAGGGTTATTCAAAAGAGTTAAGCACTTGTATATTCAATGCTTTGTATGTTTCAAACATACATTCTTAAGGATACAAGCTATACATACAAAAGTGACGCAGAGCGCGCGGTAGAACTTGATGGAACCAAGCTAAAATGCGACTGTGGCTATAGTTGAGTCACTGCACCCCTACAGTTAATATTTTATTGTGTCAAATGCTATCGGCTCTCATGATGAACCATCGACTCATTGAACCATTGAACCTTGGTGAGCCGTTGAACCTATGAACTAGCGCCCGTCGTTGAACCCACTGGGCTCGTTGAACCATTGAACCAGTTCAATGGATGGTTCAACGATCGCTATTAATCTTTACCACCTTCATCATTCCGCTGGATCTCTGAACCAACACACGATTGAACCGTTGAACCAGTTCAAAGGTTCAACGAAAAGGTTTTCTCCGTCAAACTTATCATGCCGATCACTTAACTTCAAATGCCGTTGAAGTAGTGAACTCTTGAACTTTCAAAGTTGGTTCAATCAAAAGGACTTTGGTCTGGTTTAAGTTATTAGTGGAACCTGATACCCTTCGCCTGACAATGAATTTCACACCGACACTGTGCGCTGCTTCTGCTAAACTATCACAAATTTTAACTTCTCATAACCTAGCACATGAGGATGCTAGGATTCACCACAGCATGACGTCGATTGATCCTGTAACTGCAAAACTCTCACAAATAGAAAATGCAAAAACAAAATCTAATCTAATATGTACAGCCATTCCATCGATTATAGAGTAATCAACTGGTGGAATGGAAAAACCCCATATCAACTGCAAATCAAAAATTGACTACACAGATGCAATTCAAATGCAAAATAGGATCTTCTTTATTTCTTTGAGGATGACTACAAATGTTTGTTTCACAATACAACTCACAATTACTGCTCTGTCTAATTTCTCCTTTCTGATCTCTCCCTCTCTGTATGTGTGTCCCTCAATTGATCAGAACTTAGGCTATTTAACAACCCATAGAGAGTAGTACTGACAAGATTCCCCGCGGCTGGGAGACAATTCCAGGTGGCTGGGAGACATAACTAACTAACAAACTCATAACTAACTAACAGCCTGTCATTACAGATTGACATGTGTCCTAACAATAGAAACAAAATAAAAATAGCAAGCGTTGGTCAAATAGACCTTATTAGCAAGCATTGGTCAAATAGACCTTTATTACATAGTAAATGCATAACAACCGATTTAAGACTTTAGGCTTCTAATTAACTTGAGGAAGGGGTGCCCCTACACCAAAAAGGATATACAAGAACCAGATGTGAAGGAAAAGCTAAATATTAAAAACTCTTTGTATGTTTTAGCGATTGTATGTTGCAATGAACATATCAAATGTACAAAGAAACGAGAAGTGAAAAGGTGAGAAGTGTTTTCAACCTGACTGCAAGGTCACGCCAACGAAGGAAACCCTAAAACAACATTTAAATCCAAAATGTCAAGATATCTTTCTAACAGTTAAAATATTTATTTTTTGCAGGATCTACACAACGACAATCAAGTTGTATAAACACCCATGAAAGGATCTTAAGCAACTGATAAATTGTCAATAAGGGAAGTAATTAATTGAGTAAATTTGTTTTAATCATTTGATCAAAAACTAACTTGTGTTTGATCTGGTCTTTTTAAGATAATAAAGAAATCCTCTAAGGAGATTAAACAGAAATACAGTTAAAGATTTTTTGACCCTAAAATGGTTATCCATTTGATGATTAGTGGCCAGTATTAAATTTCTTGAATCTATTTTATTAGAACTAATACTAATTTCGGTTATCAACCGTCACAACTATTGTAACTGGTATGAAGCTTGTATGCCGCTCTTTATAAGAGATGACCAAGACCAAAAAAGGAGGGGGGGAATATTAGATTAGATTATAGAGAGAGACTACAGAATAGAGGAGATACTATATATTAGATTTGAACAGCAATGCTAGTTCATTTTTAATATATTTTATTTTTGGTAGACCATGTGCAAGCATTCTCTGATGAAGTCAAGTTTGTAAGCATGAAGCAGTGACTACAAATTTCAGTATCAACTATCTATTAAATTTATTCAATTATATGGCTGTCTCCTTTCAAAGTTTTCTCTGTTATTCAATTTGAGTTATCAAGTATATCTCAAGTTGTCTATACACATTTGTTGTTATAGTGTGATAAGATTAATTGGTTTCTACTTTCAGAATTAAATCCTTTAAATCTATCATAGTAACTGTGAAGACATTGTCATGGATCTGTAAGAAGAGTCATATAGTTAGGGTTTCTATTCTATCTCCAGTTTTTGATAAATCTGTTACAATTGCAGTATCATTCTGATAGGTTCCTTCAAGCAAGGATTAAATCCTTTTAGATGAATGCAGGTAATATTTTGTCAATTGGATATATGTAAGTATGGAATACTTGTTGCAAGTATGAGGTTAACCAGTGTTGTCATTGATGTCAACATACTCATATTGCATTAATAAGAAGGATTGGATGAGATATGTGCTGAGGATATTAAGAAAACTAGTCTCAATCAGGAACAGTGAAGAACAGTGAAAAGAAGAAGGCAAAAGTACTCAATGGGTTGAGAATCAGAGGATGCAGATTAAAGGGTTTGTAGATATAAGTCTTGAGATGTTCCAGTCAAGATTTCATAGGTCCACATAACGATCTAAAGAAGTTATGGTTGTTTGTGTAGAACCAATTTCAGCAGGCATTCAGTGGTGACAGAGTGTCACAAATTGGTCCGGTGAGTTCCAGAATTACATTCTCTCATTCTGCGGATTGGAGGGAGTGCTAAGGAAGTTAGTGTGAAGTGACAACTTGATTTGTGCATTGTTTGGAGGTCTAGAAGAACCTTTTACATTATGACAGTGGCAACAAACTGTGTTCTTGAAGTTCCAGATGAAGAAGAGAAGGATTCTAGTAAGCAGATGAAGTGCGGATGTTATTGGTGATTTGGGAAAGGTTGTGGTGATCCTTGGATCGTGTCCAGTCCATATTGGTAGTCCACATTGAAGTTAGAGTTTGGAGTTGATGTAAAGACCAATAGTTGTTGGTGTTCTTACTGAGACAGGCCAACCAGATGTATTACACGTCTTGCGAATGATCTTGTAGATGATTGTTCCTAAGTCGATGCCTTGTATAAATAAGAGTTTTTGAATTCATTTTGAAGTGTGTCTTGTGGTGATGAGTGTGATATAGTGAAGAGAAGTGCGAAAGGTAGAGCAGGAGTTTTGGGCTTAAATGGAACTGATCCAGGCATGGTAAAGATGTCAATCTCCAGTTCAAGTTTGTGATTCTTATCACTTTGTAGACAGTGTGTCTCTTGTAGGCAATGTGCCTCTTTGTGAGCAGTGTGCTCAGGTAGTGAGCCCTAATTGGCATGTGCCATCCATTTTTCTTATTCTTCTAACAGAGAATAATCCTTGGGTTAATCACCCCGTGGTTTTTCTCTTAACTAGGTTTTCCACGTCAAAATCTTGGTGTCTCATGTGTTGATGTGTATCTGCTCTGATGTTTATGCCTTATGCTTTCATGAATGATTAATTGCTATGCTATTGATTAACAAAGTGGATTTAAGTGTTTGAACTGGAAGCGAATTAAGGATAACTGATTCACCCCCCTTTTCAGTTATCAACAATTGGTATCAGATCCAAGTTCCTCTAAAAGGAGCTTAACCGCTTGAGGAGATCCAGGATGTCGTCATACAAGAAGGACAGTCTGAAGTTTGATGGAACCAACTTCACTCTTTAGAAAGGCCGCATGAAATGTCACTTGGAGTGTATGGGAAAGGCGTACTTGTCCATGGTCGAAAAAGAATATAAACCTCCACAGGGTGGTCTGACAACTCTAAATGAAATCATAGATGCTGAAAACAATCTGCAGACTAAAGAGGCTCTTCTAAGTGCATTAACTAACTCAGAGCTCTCCAATGTTATTGATCTACCAACTGCCTATGAGATCTGGATTAAACTTTAACTTTTGCATGAAGGAGATGAGTTTGTTAAGAGTGCAAGGTTGCAGAGTCTCAAAGGGAAATTTGAAAGATTGAAGATGAGAGATGATGAAAATATCACTACCTTTATGCTAAGAGTGAATGAGCTAGTGTGTGGAATCAGGAATGCTAGTGGAGTTTTGGATGAAAATGAGATTGTTTGCAAAATTCTCAGATCCCTTCCTGTTGCCTACAAAATCAAGGTTGCTGACATTGATGAATTTAGAGCCCATACAACTGTCACAAGAGAACAATTGGCTGGCAAACTGGCTGCGTTTGAAATGACCGAGTTTGGAGATGATCCACCCAAGACTGAATCTGCATTCAAAGCCAGTGCCTATGTGAAAGGCAAACAAAGATTTGATCCGGGAGAAAACTCTTCAAGGAAGCTGTCATGGTATGATCAAGCAAGAAAAGACATGGAAGAGGAAGAAGCAAAAATAGCTCAACTTGAAGCCCTCATTGCAAAAAGACTACCAAGGGGATCCGGTAAGTATGAAGGAAAATTACCCTTTAAGTGCTTCAACTGCAATAAGATTGGTCACTTTGCCTCAAGATTTCTGGAAAGATCCATAAGATCAAATTCTAACAGACAAAGGTTCCAAAAGAATTGTTATTATGTTCATGAAGAAGCTGATAATGAAGGAGTAACGGATGATGAATCAGAGATAGGAGACAAATCTGGAAATGAATGGGTGTTCATTGCCATCAAGGAAGAAAATCCAATATTCCCTAAATCTATCAATCACAAGGTTATAGAAAGAGCTTTGGCTGCCCAATTTGAAGAAAAGGATGATTGGGTTATTGACAGTGGATGCTCTCACCATATGACAGGTGACAAGAACAAGTTCTTAGATTTGGAAAGGTATGAAGGAGGAATGGTAAAATTTGGTGACAATTTTGCTGGTAGAATCAAAGGTAGGGGAACTATCTCTTTTAATGAAAGAACAAAACTAGTAATGTACTGTATGTTGAAGGATTGAAGCACAATCTTCTCAGTGTTGGTCAGTTGGTGGACAAAGGTTATGATCTCCGATTCAAGAATGGAAGATGCAGGATCTTTGAAAGCTCCAGAACTGAGATTGCATCCGGTACTCAAACAAAAGGTAATATCTTCCATCTAGTTGGTACTAATAAAAGTTGTCTATTTGTTCAAGTTGATCAGAGTTGGTTATGGCATAGAAGGATGTGTCATGTAAATTTTGATAACATCATCAAGATAAGCAATACTCAGGCTGTAAAAGATCTTCCAAAGTTGGTAAAACCTACAAATAGTATGTGCAAAGAATGTCAGCTAGGTAAACAAAGTAGAGTTTCATTCAAAAGCAAGGATCAGTCCTCTACTGAATTATTGGAGTTAGTTCATACTGATCTACGTGGTCCGACAAGAATCAAGAGTATGCAAGGTGATAGATATTTCATGTTACTGATTGATGACCATTCTCGGATGATGTGGGTCACCTTTTTGAAAGAGAAATCAGAAGTCTTTGAGAAGTTCAAAATCTTCAAGGCTATGGTAGAGAATCAAACCAGATTAAAACTGAAATGTCTGAGGTCTGATAGAGGTGGTGAATTCACATCCGGTGAATTCATAGACTTCTGTGAGAAGCATGGTATAAAGAGACAGTTGTCTACTCCTAGGACTCCACAGCAGAATGGAGTAGTTGAGAGAAAGAACTGGACCATCCAGGAAGCATCCAGGACAATGATGATGGAAGCAAATGTTCCCCAGATGTTTTGGAAAGAAGCTGTCAGCACTGCAGTCTACACTCTCAATTGAGTTCAAATCAAAAGTAATACCGATAAGACTCCTTATGAACTTTGGTTTGGCATCACTCCTACTGTGAGATACTCCACTCAAAGCAAAGCATACCGGTTATACAATAAGAGACTAAGAAAGATGATAGAAAGTACAAATGTGAAGGTTGATGAAGGTATTGAGAAGCCCTCAAGATTTTATGAGTATGATGAAGATGATCAGAGTGATGTTCTGGTTCAAGGAGCTCCATCCTCTCCTAAAAGTCAGATTCAGACTGATCTGGTAAATCAGGAAGAAGAGATAGGTCCGGATGAGCCTGATCAAGAAGCAGAAGTGCAAGAAACTCCCAAAGTTCCAAGGTATGTAAGACTGAACCACTCTGAAGATCAAATCATAGGCGACAAAAGCAAAGGTGTGCAAACTAGAAGGAATGTTGCTCAAAATTTAGATGAATGTTGTCTGATTTCAAAGATTGAACCTAAGACAATAAATGAAGCATGCAATGATGAAAATTGGACAAAAGCAATGGAGGAAGAGTTGATGCAAATTGAGAAAAATCACACTTGGGATCTTGTTTCCAGTCCTAGTAACAAGAATGTGATTGGAACCAAATGGGTCTTTCAAAACAAACTAAATGAAGTTGGTGAAGTAATCAGAAATAAGGCCAGATTAGTCTGTAAAGGATACTCTCAAATAGAAGGGATTGATTTTGAGGAAACCTTTGCTCCGGTGGCAAGAATTGAAGCAGTCAGACTATTTCTTGCATTTGCTGCCTTCAAAGATTTCAAAGTGTATCAGATGGATGTCAAATCTGCCTTCCTGAATGGTGACCTAGAAGAAGAGGTATACATTGAATAATCGGATGGATTTCAGTTATCAGAGCATGGTGATATGGTCTGCAAATTAAAGAAGGCACTGCATGGTCTAAAGCAAGCCCCAAGAGCATGGTATGAGAGGCTGGATAAACATCTTTTGAAGATTGGTTTCAACAAAGGTACTGCTGATAGTAACCTATATTTTCAAATTGATCATGAAAACATCTTGATTATTGAAGTATTTGTTGATGATATCATCTTTGGAGGAAGAGACAGTATGTGTAAAACCTTTGCAAACCAAATGAAAAGTGAGTTTAAAATGTCAATGCTCGGTGAAATGAATTTCTTCTTGGGTCTGCAAATTACTCAGACAGAGAAAGAAATCTTTATCTCTTAGACCAAATATGTGAAAGAACTATTGAAGAAATTTGGAATGGAAGATTCAAAGCCAATGAACACTCCCATGGCTACCAGATGTAAGTTGAGCAAAGATGATGACTCTCCTAAGACAGATCAGACAAAGTATAGATCAATGATTGGTGGATTATTGTATCTCACTCAGACTAGACCAGATATAATGCAGGCTGTTGGTCTTGTGGCAAGATTCCAGGCTGATCCTAGAGAATCTCATGTCATGGCAATCAAAAGAATTTTTAGGTACTTGAAAGAAATAGTTGAGTATGGCCTATGGTATCCCAGAGATCATGACTTATCTCTTCATGCATATACAGATGCAGATTGGGCAAGAGATGTGGATGATAGGAAGAGTACAAGTGGAGGAGCATTCGTTTTGGGAAAAAGGTTGGTTTCTTGGCTAAGCAAGAAACAAGAAGCAATATCCCTATCTACAACAGAAGCATAATACATTGCAGCAGTAGGTAGTTGCACTCAACTTTTGTGGATGAAGCAAATGCTAAGAGATATTCAAGTAGAATATGAGGAGCCTATCACAATTTACTGTGATAATTCAAGTGCAATAAATATTTCTAAGAATCTGGTATTGCATTCTTAGACCAAGCATATATCTATCAAATTTCACTTTTTGAGAGAACAAGTGAACAAGGGTGAAGTCAGATTGGAGTATGTACCCTCCAAGGATCAACTTGCAGATATTTTTACTAAACCTCTTCCCAAGGACTCTTTTGAGTATCTCAAGGAGAAGTTAGGGGTCATGGCCCCTCCGGTGATGAACTAGGATGCACTGATGTGCATCAGTCCGGTGGATATCATAGTCATATCTTGTGATTTGGATTGATGATGGAGAGCTGCCACTAACGGGGAGCAGCTGATATGATTATGATGTGTTAGAATTGCAAGTATGAGCCCTTTGCCATTGATGTCAAAGGGGGAGAGAAGACATGTGAAAAACAAGTGGTTGATGATCAAAGGGGGAGCAGTAAAGGAAGAGAAGACATGTGAAGAGTTGTTGCTGATAGGGGGAGCTGTGACAAAAAGGAGTTCTTGTCTTGATGGTTTTTCACATCATATGTTGCCATCAATGACAAAGGGGGAGATTGTTGCAAGTATGAGGTTAACCAATGTTGTCATTGATGTCAACATACTCATATTGCATTAATAAGAAGGATTGGATGAGATATGTGCTGAGGATATTAAGAAAACTAGTCTCAATCAGGAACAGTGAAGAACAGTGATAAGAAGAAGGCAAAAGTACTCAATGGGTTGAGAATCAGAGGATGCAGATTAAAGGGTTTGTAGATATAAGTCTTGAGATGTTCCAGTCAAGATTTCATAGGTCCGCATAACGATTTGAAGAAGTTATGGCTATTTGTGTAGAACCGGTTCCGGTAGGCGTTCAGTGGTGATAGAGTGTCACAAATTGGTCTGGTGAGTTCCAGAATTACATTCTCTCATTCTACGGATTGGAGGGAGTGCTGAGGAAGTCAGTGTGAAGTGAAAACTTGATTTGTGCATTGTTTGGAGGTCTAGAAGAACCTTTTACATTATGATAGTGGTGACAGACTGTGTTCTTGAAGTTTCGGATGAAGAAGAGAAGGATTCTAGTAAGCAGATGAAGTGCAGATGTTATTGGTGGTTTGGGAAAGGTTGTGGTGATCCTTGGATCATGTCCAGTCCATATTGGCGGTCCACATTGAAGTTAGAGTTTGGATTTGATGTAAAGACCACTGGTTGTTGGTGTTCTTACTGAGACAGGCCGACCGGATGTATTACACGTCTTGCGAATGATCTTGTAGATGATTGTTCCTAAGTCGATGCCTTGTATAAATAAGAGTTTGTGAATTCATTTTGAAGTGTGTCTTGCGGTGATGAGTGTGATATAGCGAAGAGAAGTGCGAAAGGCAGAGAAGGAGTTTTGGGCTTAAATGGAACTGATCCAGGCATGGTAAAGATGTCAATCTCCAATTCAAGTTTGTGATTCTTATCACTTTGTAGATAGTGTGTCTCTTGTAGGCAGTGTGCCTCTTTGTGAGCAGTGTGCTCGGGCAGTGAGCCCTAATTGGCATGTACCATCCATTTTTCTTATTCTTCTAATAGAGAATAATCCTTAGGTTAATCACCCCATGGTTTTTCCCTTAACCAGGTTTTCCACATCAAAATCTTTGTGTCTCATGTGTTGATGTGTATCTGCTCTGATGTTTATGCCTTATGCTTTCATGAATGATTAATTGCTATGCTATTGATTAACAAAGTGGATTTAAGTGTTTGAACTGGAAGTGAATTAAGGATAACTGATTCACCCCGCCCCCTCTCAGTTATGAACAATACTAACTATTTCCTTGCAGGGTTGTACAAGTTACATACATATTCTTTCATGCCAGATAGTTCGAGTTGTTACCAAACAAATAGTCATTTATTTCATGATCATACTGACTCTATATTAAATAAGGCACCAGTCTAGTATTTTCATTATCACTTATACAAATTCATTTTAGATTTACTTAGTTAGGTTGCATTATTGTTTTAGCATTAGAATTTAGATTACTTAGAATTAACTTGCTATATTTTTATCTGTTTTATAATTTGTGCCATTATCAATAGTTACATTAATTCTGATTAAAGTAGTGATCATCTCTTTATCTGCTTTATTAATTAGAGGTTTACCCACCTAGGTCTGGCAGAGCTTGAAGTGAAGGGGGTTTAGCCATATCTACCCCGTGTTAATTAGCCAAAAATGTCAAGAGAGCCTGACACCCTCTTAGGGTTAACGACCTGCGTTTTTGAAACCTAACAAAATTGGCGACTCTACTGGGGACACATAGAGAAACCTGGTAATAGACCATGTTATTAGAGTCAGAGAATTAAAAGGCATAACTCTGTTGGTGGAAGGAAAAACCCAGAAAATTGATTAGTCCTCTAAATAGAGGTGGCGACTCTACACAAAATTCAAATACTAATTAGTAAACTTTGCTGGCAAGAACCCAAAAAGATGAAGTTTTCCTCTTCTCACAAGAGGTTGCGACTCTAAAAATAAAGTTGATGAAACATGAAAAAGTATAACATACCCTCTTTAGATGCATTCTTTGAATTAAGGAGACATGAGGGAGAATCTGGTTGTGATTTGTTCCATAGGTTGGTGGACATCTATATACGGATGCCTTTTCATCTCAAACCTAGTGTATCCTTATGCATTAAAATGCTCATGCTTGCTTATGAGCCTATGTCAATTTATTGGCCTGAATCATTAAAGCCAGTCACTCTAGACCAAGTGGCTAAATTGATTCCTATCATAGAAAGGAAAAGGTATGAGGATGCTATCAATATTGAATCTAATGATAATAAATATCAAGAGGATGATCAAAAAATGTAGCCATTAAAGGTTGGGTATGCAAATGAAAATAATAACTATAACAACCCACATGATGAGGATGAAAATAGAGAGGGTCTATCCTACATAACAGATTGTGACTGTAAATGTTATGAAGAATCCATTGAAAATCTAGATTTTGATGACAATCATGTGGATTTGCAATTAAGTGACTCTCGCAGTTCTTATGAAGAACAGGAAAAGTTTGTTGATCAAGTTGTTGTTGATCTTGATAGCATGACTAGTCAGGAATTAGAAGTGTATTTAGAATGGAAAGAACAGTAGCTTAGGAGGATACAATAGAGGATACAAGAAATCGAAGATAAACAAATGGCACGATTAACCATACAGGCATCAAAACCACCAAAATATGTCCCTTCACATAAACAAGGTGGAAATGTTAATTCACATGGGCCATATCAGAACACATAAGCTCCATATGCTCCAAGAATACCTCATAATCCATATCATAACCCTATCCAGCATAATAAGCCACCACAAGGCCCCCAACTTATAAATACAAGTAACATTCCTCAATACTATCCACCACCAGGACAGTACTATGCCCCACAATACCAGCAATATGTGCCACAACAAAATGTTTACTATCAGCCTTCATATCAAACAAGTTTTATCCTAGCCCACCCACTGCAATATATGAATCAACAATGTTGGGGGGAAGAAGAGCATTGTTTTCAAAAAATGGGTTTACCAGAACATGAACTCCATGTGTTTCCAAACCCATGCTATCCTGAGGATGAAGTCTTTTTGGATAACCAGGGTGAATATTTTCAACAAACAGAACAAAATCTTGATCAAGAGGAAGTGCACATACCAAAAAATAATCTTCAGGTCTATTCAAAACCATTGTATGATGACATAGCATAAAAAGATGAAGAGGATGAAAGGCATTTAGACAATCAGGGAGGTGGGTATTCTGATAAAGAGTCTATAAATGATCATGAAATATGTACATCAAATTTTTAGCATTATAGTAGTGATGAAAAGAATGATGAAAATTTTAGTGAGAGGGTTGATGAAGAAACATGCTCACTTGACAGTGAGCATATCTTAGAATTGCTCACCAAAGAATATCAAAAATATGTACATAAAGATGATACCCAAATACTGTGTCCAACACATATATCTTTTGACTGTGAATCCATTCAACATCATAAGGGTGATGAAATATATGAGGCCATATTTCCCAAGTCACATTTTTACAAAGAAGAGACAGATAGTGGTCATGAGTTCTCTTGTGGCACTGATCCAGAGATAAAGATGTCCATTGAATCAAAGGAGGTTGATGATTCCAGTATGTATGATTGGAAGATTATTGATTCTCAAACGTGTGGGGAAGATGGATGTGATAAGGAAGAGGATACAATGTTTTATGTTGGAGCCAGCATTAATGATAGCATGTGTTAGAAGCAGCTTGATCTATTCCATTTTCCAATTCAGTTAAAAGACCAGCATTTGGTGAATAACAATAGATATGATAAAGTAAGACATCCTACTAGGTCTAACAATCATGACTTCCTTATGTCATACAATGATGAAGGTGTTCAGACTATACCTGACTTCCAGATACTGAATAATATAGAACACACTTGTAGCATAAATTATGATGCATTAATGAATTATACGAACAGATTTAGTCAAGCAGATGGGGTATCATTACAACATGATCAGGACAAGATTTTTGACAGGGGAAAGACATGGATTTTCTTCTTTTTTTTTGATATGGTCTTTTGACCATATCAATTTTGGGGCAAAAGTAGACTCTGTTACCCAATGGAGAAGGCACTGGTCTGCACCCTAGAGATCTAGTGTTCTTGCTATGCCCACAAGGGGCATACATCCCCATAAAGAGCCATTGTTGGGACTGAAATTCCCAAGCTATTTTTTGGCAAATATTAAGTTTCGATCATCCAAAGATTTCATTATATGAGCATATATGGAAAGATCCACAGTTGTTTTCAAGCAAAAATTAACAATTGAGTTGATAGAAATATTTGGATTAGATCTATTCTGATTCCTAAAGACTTAATATGACATGGTTGAAGTGCTCATTACAGATAAACCGTAAACAAGAAAGTGAAAAGTTACGAACCTTGCTGAAAATAAAGGAAAAATGGAATTAAGTACCAGAGCTGAAAATGGGTGAATTCCTTGTCGAAAATGAATAGGGGTTGCTTTTTGAACCATCTAAAAATTCCCTGTATTTTGCAAGTTATGTGTGTTTTTGGTAAAATGCATTGTGGTAAGGGTTTGTATGTTTGTATATACAAAGTCATTTGTATATACAAAGTCTCTCATATACAAAGTGGTTTGCATGTGGTTTCATTGTATGATGCATATGCAAAGTCCCTTGTATATCGGGTCGTGATATGGTCGCATAAAGGAGTCATCAGATTGATGCATTGTTTATTTGTATGCATTTGTTTAACATTTTATTGTTACATACAAGGTGGACTTGATGAGGTTAAAAGTTAAAATGTATTTTCTGTCGAGTCCGTTACTTGTATGTTATGTTTATATGTTTGGCCGAACGCAACATACAACACGATATGCATTGACCGGAACCGAAACGATTATGAATTAGCATTAAGTCTTTGCATGTTTTGTATGTATGTTACGGTATACATACATTGCGGTATATACAAGACATGACTCAATATCACTGGTTATCTTTACCGTTTCTACTAGTCACCCTTTACACATGGCAAAAGATACATTCCCGATATACACTCTAAAAGATACATTCTCGATATGCTATTGTGGAATATATATGTAATGTACATTCGGTGAAATAATATAAAAATCATGCCGATACACAGTAATATACAACGCGGAACTCAGGAGAGAATTAAATCAGGTTAAAGAAATGCATCAAGATTTTATGTATATTGGAGGATGCATATACAAGCCGGACTTGAAAGGTTTATTAAATTTGAAACATTCGTTGTATATATCTAACTTACATTGTCGATATACAATACCCACATACAAGCTGGATTTGAAATGTTTATGAAATACGGTAAAATCATTGTATGCTTTCAGTTTGCATATATCTTATATACATGACGCCATATGTAAGTGCCGGAACCCAAATATTATAAAATGATGTTAAATACTAGTATATTCTGCGCCTTGTATATTCGAAATATACATTGCTTGATACATACAAGCACCAGAATTCAAAGAAGATTAAAGTTAGGTTAAACCAATGTATCTGGACTCGATGTATATCAGAAATATACATTGCATTTTATGCAATCTGGAACTGAAAAGTTTATGAAATAGGGAAAATCTATTGTATGTTTGCGCTTTGTACCTATCCGACATACATTGCCGATACACAATGTATTACATACAAGTGGCAGAACCGAAAGGGTTATTCAAAAGAGTTAAGCGCTTGTATATTCAATGCTTTGTATGTTTCGAACATACATTCTTAAGGATACAAGCTATAGATACAAAAGGATATACAAGAACCGGATGCAAAGGAAAAGCTAAATGTTAAAAACTCTTTGTATGTTTTAGCGATTGTATGTTGCAATGAACATATCAAATGTACAAAGAAACGGAAAGCAAAAAGGCGGGAAGTTTTTTCAACCTGACTGCGAGGTCACGCTGACGAAGGAAACCCTAAAACAACATTTAAATCTGAAATGTCAAGATATCTTTCTGATAGTTAAAATATTTGTTTTTTGCAGGATCTACACAGCGGCAATCAAGTTGTATAAACACCCACAAAAGGATCTTAAGCAACTGATAAATTGTCGATAAGGGAAGTAATTAATTGAGTAAATTTGTTTTAATCATTTGATCAGAAACTAACTTGGGTTGTATCTGGTCTTTTTAGGATAATAAAGAAATCCTTGAAGGAGATTAAATAGAAATACAGTTAAAGATTTTTTGACCCTGAAATGGTTATCCATTTGATGATTAGTGGCCAGCATTAAATTTCCTAAATCTATTTTATTAGAACTAATACTGATTTTAGTTATCAACCATCACAACTATTGTAACTGGTCTGAAGCTTGTATGTTGCTCTTTATAAGAGATGACCAAGACCAGAAAAGGAGGGGGGAATATTAGATTAGATTATAGAGAGAGACTACAGAATAGAGGAGATACTATAGATTAGATTTGAACAACAATGCTAGTTCATTTTTAATATATTTTATTTCTGGTAGACCATGTGCAAGCATTCTCTGATGAAGTCAAGTCTGTAAGCATGAAGCAGTGACTGCAAATTTCAGTATCAACTATCTGTTAAATTTATTCAATTATATGACTGCCTCCTTTCAAAGTTTTCTCTGTTATTCAATTTGAGTTATCAAGTATATCTTCAAGTTGTCTATACACATTTGTTGTTATAGTGTGATAAGATTAATTGGTTTCTACTTTCAGAATTAAATCCTTTAAATCTATCATAGTAACTATGAAGACATTGTCATGGATCTGTAAGAAGAGTCATATAGTTAGGGTTTCTATTCTGTCTCCAGTTTTTGATAAATTTGTTACAATTGTAGTATCATTCTAATAGGTTCCTTCAAGCAAGGATTAAATCCTTTTAGATGAATGTGGGTAATATTTTGTCAATTGGGTATATGTAAGTATGGAATACTAACTATTTCCTTGCAGGGTTGTACAAGTTACATACCCATTCTTTCATGCCAGATAGTTCAAGTTTTTACCAAACAAACAGTCATTTATTTCATGATCATACTGACTCTATATTAAATAAGGCACTGGTCTAGTATTTTCATTATCACTTATACAAATTCATTTTAGATTTACTTAGTTAGGTTGCATTATTGTTTTAGCATTAGAATTTAGATTATTTAGAATTAACTTGTTGTCTTTTTATCTATTTTATAATTTGTGCCATTATCGATAGTTAGATTAATTATGATTAAAGTAGTGATCATCTCTTTATCTGCTTTATTAATTAGAGGTTTACTTGCCTAGGTCTGGCAGAGCCTGAAGTGAAGGGGGTTTAGCCATATCTACCCTGTGTCAGTTAGCCAAAAACATCAAGAGAGCCTGGCACCCTCTTAGGGTTAACGACTTGCGTTTTTGAGACCTAACACTAGTGATGCACTCAAGAACAAAGCATATATCAATAAGGTATCACTTTTTGAGAGAGAAGGTAACAAAAAATGAAGTAAAGATGGAATATGTGTCCACAAAGGATCAGATTGTAGGTATTTTCACTAAGCCTCTGCCTAAGGATACCTTTGAGTATCTCAGAGAAATGTTAGGGGTTATTAGCCCTCCTGCTCTGAACTAAGATGCATAAGAACGCATCAGTCCAGTGGTGTCCAAAGCCTCATTCTTTGATCTAGATTGATGTTTTGAGAGCTATCTCTCAGGGGGACTAGAAAGCGTTCCTGATATGTGTTCCTGACAAAGAGCAGTATGTGTTACAACATTCATGAAAGAGCAATTTGATCAAAGTAGCTGAGTGCAATTATGTGCCCTTTGTCATTGATGTCAAAGAGGGAGAGAAATAATGTGAAAAACTCAAGGGGAGAAAGAGTGCAAACATGTAAAGAGAAAGGGGGAGTATCTTGTCTTGATGGTCATTACATTTTTTCACATCATATGTTGCCATCAATGACAAAGGGGGAGATTGTTGCAAGTATGTGCCTAACTGGTGTTGTCATTGGTGTCAACTGTGCTCTTGTTCTAATGCTTTCTTGTAATAAGTTAAGTGTTGAAGAAAACAAGTATTCCTGATACAACAGAACAGTCTAGTAGATTACTCCGCATTTCTTGTAGAATGAATATCCTTGTATGTGGATTGCAAGTTATTTAGTTGCATGTCTGAAGATGCTATGTTCCAAGTTTGAGCCTTTGGTATGAAGATTTGAGTGAGTTATGTTCACCAAGGTGAAAACAACTTTTTCTGTATATTTGGTGATGACAGGGAGAATGTATTATGCTCCGCATTCCTCTGCATTTAGGTATTTAAGTATGTGGTTCTGGAATCAAGTTTGTAATGATGATAAGTGCCTTCAACTCCAATGGTTCATGATTTGGTGGTCCACAAGCAATCTTTTCCTTATGACAGTGTTGTTTATGTGCTCCAGTTTGAAGAATCTTCTTGACAGAGTGGTTATAGATTGTGCAGTTGTTCCTGGTGATTCCAATGTGCTTGTGGATGTCTCGTGATTGTGTTCCTACCTTTGAACTAGTCTGCAAAGAGAATTATGGATTGTAGATGAAGACTGTTCTTAGAAGACTTAGTGATAACACTAGTCTTGGCTGACCTAGTTGTTTTAACTACTTGCGGAGATACATTGAAGATTGTGGAAGCATGTTGTGGTGTGGAAGATTGCATTTGAGTCCCAGCTAAGGCATAACATGATTTACATACAACTTTCCTTTAGCTAATCTTGTTTAGATCCAGACCTATTTCTATGTATGTTTGTATTGCCGACCTTGGAGATTGTTCCAATGGTTGATGAATGTAATGCCGACCATGATGTACATTCCAAGGTTGATAAATTGTATAAAAGCATGTAATGTAGTTGTGAAAAGATGTCCTTGTACAAAAATGGAAAAATAAGTGCGAAGGTGTAAGAAGAGCAGAGCAGAGGTGTTATATTGTGCTTCAATGGAACTGAACCCAGGCATGAAGTAGATGCTATCAAATTAGTTCACCAATCCTTGGCAGTGAGCCACCCCTTGGTAGTGAGCTGATCTTGGTAGTGAGCCCTAACAGTTGTAGTGAGCATCTTGGGCAGTGAGCCTCTAATTTTTGGTATTGTTATAACTTTTTTTTTTTGGGCTAATACCCACCGTGGTTTTTTCCTTATAGGGTTTTCCACGTAAAAATTCTGGTGTCCCATGTATTATTGTGTTGAGCTTCTTATTTCATGCTTTCATGATTAATCTTAATAATAGAAATTAATAATTTGATGTTTTGATATTCATAGGTGGTTAAAGTTTTGTGACAACTAATTCAACCCCCCTCTTAGTTGTCCTGTGCATTTCAACAAGACAAAGTCTTAAGTACCCTATAAATTAGAGAATGATAAGATCTAGATTTAGTTCTTGCACAAAATTGATTTGAGGTATGGTTTTGGATGTTGGTTGATTTTTGGATTTTGGATAATATGGATTTGATATTTGAAATGAAGTTGACAAGATTTGGATAATGTTGGTGGAGGTTGGAAGATGAAATTGATTGGACTTGGACTAAGGTTGGGATGACTTGGGTTCAAATAAAATTTGGAATGGGTGTGCAAAGGTCCAAGGATTAAAGTGTCCTTCTAAGGTTAAATGGATAATAGAGAATAATGAGTTTGGATTAGGATTTTGGATGAAGTGATTAGTGGAAATGGGGTGAAAGGTTGATGACAATATTTGGCTGATGGATAAGGTATGAACAAAGATCAAGTATCAAAATGATAAATTTCTAAGGTCAAATGGGATAGGGTAAATGAAGTTGGACTAGATTTGGAGATGGAAATATGGACAAAGGTTGGACTTAACAATTGATTGTGGATTTGAGATGAATGGGTTGTGATCAAGGGTCCAATAATCAAAATGATTTTCTCTAAGATCTAAATGAAATGGTATGGCTGAATTTGGACAAGGTTAGTGAATGGGCAAATATGTTTAAGGGCTTAGATTCAAAATGGAGGATTTTGATGTGGAAAATTTTGACAAGGTAACCACATATTCAGATTGGACAAAGTTTAAGGACCCCAAAATAGGTCAGAGAACACGTGTAGGATCTAGCCTTCAAATGGCACCAATCCCTAGAATTATAGTGCTAAAATAGTTAGTGATGGCATCAGAACAGTGGAATATGGTGTTGATCGACAGGTTTATGGAACCACAGAAAATGGAGCTACAGGGGAATTTTATGGCACTAAACAAAGAGTTTACAATGTTGATCAGTGGATGATTCTAGGATTTTAACTAGGGTTTTGATTTCTTTTGGAAAATTTTGGATTTTGGACTCAAATTGTTTGGATTTTCAAAGGTCAAATGCTCTAATTTCAAGACTCAAATGGTTTATTTTGAAAGGCTCAAATGTTTGATTTTGAAAGATTCAAGTTGATAAGGTTTCTTAGCAAGTAGAAAATAATCAAGCAAGATAACACAGTGGCTTTTTGACTCAAGGTGGACTTTGGATAAATTGGCTTATATGGGTTTTGACAAGAAGACACACCAATTACATGAACAATCCTATCCTTAGTCAAGTGGGAGTATCGTACCTTGTAGATCTCATGAAGTGGTCGTGGGCCGATCTCAACTCAAAGTGAACCGGGATCCCCACCCCCACTATTACCTTAGGTGCTATAGTTTAGATAGATAGGGAAAGCAAGGTCATGGACCACCTTACCACCTTACCAAGGAGACTTTTGTCTTGCCCAAGGTAGTGCCTATCTCAAATATAGCGGTACAGTGATCATCTTCCCCTCCTTTGTAGCAAAGAACTACAATGTATGATGGCTGAAAGGTCTTAAGCTGGGATAGTTACAAGCCTCTAGGGAGTCCTCTAGCATAAGCAAGGTACTTGAGGCCCAAGTCTGTGAATGGGTGTGTCCCAATCGACTGATGCTCAACCACTCAAGTCTTGGTAGACCAAGGGTCTTGGAGGTCTATTGCTTGGAGGCGAGAGGGTCCTTCCTTTAAAGCTATCTTTTGAATCACAATGCTTATATACCACACCAGAACACGTAGTTGGGTCATCCCTTGAAGTGATGAAATCCCCAAGTAGGCCTCCTAAGAAGAAACTACCCTTTGTTTTTTATCACCCAAGATTGCACTAGGCGCAAGGGGAGAGCATACACAAGGTGAGTAGCCCCTTTGGGATAACACTTGAAAGCATGAAAGTGTCCACAAATAGACTTTTGATCCCCAAGATCACCCTAAGGTGTGAGGGGAGAGCATACGTCTATAAGTAGACCAAACAAAGCATACAACTATTCATTCACCCACTAACTAATTTAATACAACTAAACTAATGAGAAAACAAGCCTTTGGCTAGCGAAACCTGCATCAAACCAGTCAGTAGTTTCTTAAAAATTCTTTGGCATGCGTTCTTTACCCTACAAGAAAGATGTCAATATCCTGCATACACTCCAAAAATCTATCAGACAGATGGCACCAAAACAAACATAGATGGTACTAAAACAAAAAAATTAAGGCACTACAACATATTCAAATGGCACTACAAAACAAGAATTGTTAGCAAGATAGAATTAGTGTTGGCATTGATGTCAACATATACATTGGATGATTCATCATTAATGTCAAAGGATTCAGAGTTTGTCATCATCAGGAGTGTGAAGTGTGAAGTCATTGATGTCAAAGAGTGAACACAGTTGGATTTTCTCATTTGCTCAATTGATGTCAAAGGTAAAGTCCATTCATTAGAATGATGTCAAAGGTTAAAGCTTGTCATAATGCTCAAAGGATATATGTCAGTGATAGAATGATCTCAGAGTGAAGAATGATCAAGGCATGATCAGTATAACAAGATCAGTTTAGTGGTATCATGATAATTATTAGGATGATATGTTTTAACACATACTAGAAGATATACATGACATGATCCATGTTGTGTCTTTGTCCATTTTGTGTCTTTGATATTTTGTGTCTTTGATATTTACATGCATATTTGTTAGGGTAATAGTCAGTTCAATGTCTTGTTAAGGTCTGCCAAGCATCAGTTGAATCACTAAATTTATATTTCCATCAAGCATTGAGGATTCACATACATTGTCTTAGGTATAAGACCTATCAAACCCTAGGTTCTCTAAGACAAAGTTCCTCTTCAAAATCAAAAATCTTTATCTGCTCCTTGTCTCTCTGCATCAGAGTGTCTCATGTCTATATTGTGTGATGCAAGTTTAAAGTGTGTATGATGAATAATTAGGGTTTAGTTAGACTTTTAAAAGACCTAAATCCTATAAACCTATAACCCTAGTGTCCTAAAACCCTAAGACCTAGTTCTAAACATAAAGAAAAGTCTATGTATTGATGGGTGCACTTTTTGTCTTATTTTTTTGTTGACTTTCTATAAATGGTCATCATAACTTAAGTGACCATGTAAAGGGTCCTTACATAATTCAGTAACTAGTCCCATGTCCTGAGGGTGACCAGATCGACAGAGTTGTTTTTTTAAAATTGGGAGCCAATATCAAATCCATGGTGTTTGTTTGATCTTTCATGGGTGCAAAGGGCAGAATCAAAGGTAGAGATTTAATCATTATTTAAATTTCAATGGTTTGCCTCCATACATGTATATTGACAACTATACGATTGTATAACTATGTAAGGTAGTTTCAATAGTTTTCTTAACTGACTTTTGTTTGTTGTTTTGAAAAAGAAAAAATCCCTAATGTAAGAGTGCTCGTGGATTTTTGGTCAAAACATTTTTTGAATAATTATTTTGAATGAAATGTAATATAGAGAGGGTAATACTTTGAAGAGAAAAAAATAAAAGGATACACTATTTTTTTAATTCAACAGAGATGACAGAAGCATAGTGTGTGGCTTATTGAAGAGTTTGAAGACCAAGGAAAGGTATGATGTTAAATGAAGTGTGCATACTTTTATGATGAATTTATCACTATATTATATATAGAAAATGATTTTATCATAGTAAAGGCGCAGTCTGAAAGAAAGGGGTTCTTTGGTAGTCTAAAGTGTTGATAACAAAAGAATCATGGTCTGTATAGTGTGACTATCATTATGGTTGTAAAACCTTTTTGTGAGATGTGTTTGTGAAGGAGGTTTTAAGGTGTACCCACTATAGAAACATACTTGTATGAAGGAGAAGAAAGAAGAGATTTTATGAATCAATTTTTAAGATGTAAGATACCAGAGAAAACTTTGATTAATTATTTTCTTTGTCATTGAAATAGATACTCTCATTTTGTGCAGACATGATATGGATGTGTTTGTTGAAATGCACAAGACAACTGAGAGGGGGGGTGAATCAGTTGTCACAAAACTTAAACAATTTTTCCATCTTAAAACATCATCCACTTTATTACTATTATTATGATTAGAACATGAAAACACAGATTCAATAATTCTAACACAACTGCAAGATCATACACAATAGACACCAAATTTTTATGTGGAAAACCATGTAAAGGGAAAAACCATGGTGGGGGTTAACCCACAAGATTATTATGTAAAGTACAATACATAAAATCAAAGGCTCACTGCCATTAGGGCTCACTGCCTAAACCTCACTGCTCAAAGAGGCTCACTACCAAAAGAAGGCTCACTTCCAAAGGGGTGAACTGAGATAACAACATCTACTTCATGCCAAAGTTCAGTTCCATTGAAGTGCAAACATCTCTGCTCTACTCTACAACTAATTCACCTTATCTTCACATCTTCACACTTGGATACATTTTCACGACTCAATTACAAGTATTTATACACTACATCAACCTTGGAATGATCATCAAGGTCGGCATTACAATCATCAACCGTTGGAATAATCTCCAAGGTTGGCATTACAAACATACATAAAATAGGTGTAGACCTAATACAAAATTAGCTAAGGAAAAGATGTAAGAATGTATGTGGATCATGCCACGCCTTAGCTGGGACTCAAACATGATCTTCTACACCACAACATGCTTCTACAATCTTCAAGAGATCTCCGCAATCACTGGGATTAACCAAGTCAGCTAAGGCTAGTTACATGCTACGTTATCTAGAAATAACCTTCAATCATGACCTCCATTCCTTAACATGGACCAATGTAAAGGTAGGAACACAATCAAAAGGCATCCACAAGCACGTTCTAATCACCAGGAGCAACCGCACAAACTCTAGCCACTTTATCCATGAGATTCTTCACACTGGAGCACATGAACTTCACTGTCTTCAACTATCATAAAAGAAAGATAGCTTGTGGACCACCAAATCATGAACCATTGTAGTTGTAGTCACTTATCATCATCCTTGACTTCCCTCTAGAACTACAAAGCAAAATACTTCAATGCGGAGGAATGCGGAGCAAAATACTTTCTCCCTATCACTAGTGAATAATTAGAAAAAGTAGGTTTTACTCTGGTGAATGTAACTCACTCCATTCTTCATGCGGGAGGCTCAAACTTAGGATTTAGCATCTTTAGACATGTCTCTAAATAACTTCCTAACCGTAGACCAAGATCTTTAATCAACAAGAAATGCAGAGCAATCTTTTGCATTGTTCTTTTATCAGCAACACACAAGTCTTCACTACAATTTACTGCAACTCACTGTTTCTCCTAGAGGGGCAAATTTTCTCAATATCCTCAACATATAAAGCTTCTAAATAGATAAAAAAATAGGATATAGTTGACACCAATGACAACAAAGATATGTTGACATCAATGACAACACCGATTAGGCACATACTTGCAACAATCTCCCCCTTTGTCATTGATGGCAAAATATAATGTGAAAAATTGTAATAGTCATCAAGACAAGATTCTCCCCCTATCTCTTTACACATCTTCATTCCTTCTTCTCTATATTTTTCACATGATTTCTCTCCCCCTTTGATATCAATGGCAAAGGGCACATACTTGCACTTTGTTGCTCTGATCCAACTCTCCTCTGAACTCTCTGACTACTCCCCCTGAGAAGTAGCCCTTAAAGCATCAATCCGAATCTGTAGGTGGGACTCTAAACACCACCAGACTGATGCACTCTTGTGCATCTTAGTTTAGAGTAGGAGGGGTAATTGTTGCAAGGTGTAGCCCTTGGTCTCCTTGTTCAGTGCTACGCTGCGGTGGTTTGTGATAAGGGCTTAACCGCCTCTCATGCTTGTTAAGTCAAGTGGTTGTATCAGGCATTAATAGGTTGATCTTTTGGTGCAACAACAACTAACAATTGGTATCAGAGATGAGGTCACGGGTTCAAACCTTGCACTTGCACTGGGGGCGATTGTTGCAAGGTGTGGCCCTTGGTCTCCTTGTTTAGCGCTGCACTGCAGTGGTTTGTGATAAGGGCTTAATTGCCTTCTGTGCTTGTTAAGTCAAGTGGTTGTATTGGGCATTAATAGGTCAATCTTTTGGTGCAAAGATAACTAACAGTAATAACCCCTAACTTTTCCCTGAGATACTCAAAAGTATCCTTAGGTAGAGGCTTGGTGAAAATGTCTACAATCTAATCTTTTGTAGATACATATTCTAACTTGACTTTATTCTCTATCACTTTTTCTCTTAGAAAGTGATATCTTATGGATATATGCTTTGTCCTTGAATACATTACTAGATTCTTTGATATGTTTATGGCACTTGTATTGTCACAAAAGATTGCAATTGGATCTTCATACATAACTCTGATGTCCTTCAATGTCTACTTCATCCATAACACTTGAGTGCAACTACATGCTATTGCAATGTATTCTTCTTCTGTAGTAGATAGGGATATTGAGTATTGTTTCTTGCTTAACCAGGATACCAACCTTTTTCCCAAGAAGAATGCACCTCCACTTGTACTTTTCCTATCATCCACATCTCCGGCCCAATCTACATCAGTGTATGCATTGAGAGTGAAATCATTGTCCTTTGGATACCACAAACCATAATCCATTGTGCCTTTCAAATATCTCAGTATTCTCTTGACTGCCATCACATGTGATTCTTTAGGTTCTACTTGAAATCTTGCCACAAGACAAACTGCATGCATTATGTCAGGTCTGGTTTGAGTTAGATAAAGTAATCCTCCAATCATAGATCTATACCTTTTCTGATCTGCCATAGGTGAGTCATCATTTTTTCTCAACTTACAACCAGTTACCATGGGAGTGCTTACCGGTTTAGAGTCTTCCATCCCAAACTTCTTTAACAACTCTTTCGCATATGTAGACTAAGAAATGAAGATACCTTTATCTAATTGATTAATTTGCAGACCTAAAAAGAAGTTCATCTCACCAAACATGGACATTTCAAATTTATTTTGCATTTGCCCAGCAAAAACCATACACATACCTTCATTGCCTCCAAAGATAATGTCATCAACAAAGACTGCAACAATTAGGATTTGTTCATCATTGATCTTGAAATAGAGATTGTTGTCGGTAGTACCCTTATTAAACCCTAACTGTATCAGATATTTATCCAATTTTTTATACCAGGCCCTGGGGGCTTGTTTTAGTCCATACAATGCTTTCTTCAATCTGCATACCATGTCACCCTGATCTGATGACTAAAATCCTTCCAGTTGTTCGATATAGACTTATTCTTCAAATTCTCCATTCAAGAATGCAGACTTCCCATCCATTTGATATACCTTGAAATCTTTGTAGGCTGCAAATGCTAAAAACATTCATATTGCTTCAATCCTTGCCACTAGTGCAAATATTTCCTCAAAATCTATTCCTTCAACTTGAGAGTATCCTTTGCATACCAACCTTGCTTCGTTTCTTACCACTCTACCATTCTCATTCATCTTGTTCCTAAAGACCCATTTGGTACCAATTACATTTTTATCTGCTGGTCTGGGAACAAGATCCCAAGTTTGATTCTTCTCTATCTGCATCATTCTTCTTTCATAGCCTTTACCCAATTTTCATCATTACAGGCTTCATTCATAGTCCTAGGTTCAATCTTGAAGATTGGACATAAATTCACTTGTTCTTCTGTAGCTCTTCTTCTAGTCAGAATTCCTTTGCTCTTATATCCTATGATTTGATCTTCAAAATGATTAAGTTTTGCATACCTTGGTGTCTTGGTGACAATTTCCAGAGTTTGTTCCTCTTCATTTGAACTGTCTTCATGCTACACCACTTCTTTGCTTGCTGAAACATTTGGTTCATCTGATTCATATCCACTTGATCCTAAATACCTTTCCTTGCTTTCAACAACTTTGACATTTGCATTCTCAATGATCTTCTTCGGCCTCTTATTATAGCACCGGTAGGCCTTGCTCTTGGTGGAGTAACCAAGGAAGATTCCTTCATCACATCTAGCATCAAACTTGCCTAGATCTTCTTCTCTTTTGATATACATTTTCTACCAAAAACTTTGAAGTATTTTACTGTAGGAACTTTTCCATACCACAACTCATAGGGTGTTTTGGTGCTATTACCTTTCACTTGAGCTCTATTTAGAATGTAGATAGCTATGTGAATATCCTCTCTCCACTATACTTCTGGTAGGTCAGCTTCCTTCATCATGGTTCTAGCAGCCTCTTGAACTGTTCTGTTCTTCCTTTCAACAACTCCATTTTATTGTGGAGTCCTAGGTGCTGATAACTATATTTTTATCCCTTGGTCTTCATAGAAAAAATTGAATTCATTTGATGTAAACTCTCCTCCTCTATTAGATCTCAAACATTTGATCTTCAAATCCATTTCATTCTCAACCATTGCCTTGAATGCCTTGAACTTATCTAGGGCCTCTACTTTTTCTCTCAAAAAGGTAACCCAAGTCATTCTAGAATAATCATCAATAAGCAACATAAAGTACCTGTCTCCTTGCAAACTTTTTACTCTGGTAGGTCCACACAAATCTGTATGTATTAGCTCTAGCAATCCTTAAACAGATTGATCTTTGCTTTTGAAACTTGTTCTTATTTGTTTCCCAAATTGGCATTCCTTGTAAATAGGATTAGCAGGCTTTACTAGTTTAGGCAAATCTCTGACAGCTTGTGCATAACTTATCTTCACAATGTTGTCAAAATTGATGTGACACAACCTTCTATGCTATAGCCAACTTTCATTAGTCTAAGCCAACAAGCCATAGTTATCATTTCTTTTCAGGTGATAGATATTACCTCTGATCTTTTTGCCAGTTGCAATCACTGTTTCAAAGCTTTCCATGATCTTGCATCCATTGTCCTTGAATCTCAAATCATAACCTTTGTCACACATCTGACCAACACTCAAAATATTGTGCTTTAATCCTTTCACATACAAGACATCTTCAGTATTATGCTTGCCATCAAAAGAAATGGATCCTTTTCCACAAACCTTACTAGCTATATCATCTCCAAACCTAACTAGTCCTCCATCATATCTTTCCAAACTTACAAACTTACTTTTGTCACCAGTCATGTGATGAGCACATCCACTATCTATAACCCATTCATCTTTGTCTTCAACAACTTGAGCAGCCAAGGCACTTTCCACTGGTTTTTCTTCCTTCACACAGCTAGCAGGATTAGTAGACATAGGTTCTTCTTTAATAGCAATAAACAAGCATTCATTACCAGAAGTACTAGCTGTTGGCAAGAGACACTGTGTGGCTTCATGAGTGTTGTCATTGATGGCAACAAAGTCCATACCACACATCCACAGGACATGGTATGTTTATACTAGAAGTCAGATTGAAGAGTATCTTGGTCCGGTAAGCAAGAACAGAGCATGCAGAAAGGTCCGACAATCAGGTCCGGATCTCTCAGAGGAAGTATCTCAGTAAAGTGCGGACTTGGGGAAGTCAAGAGGAGTATCATGATTGATACATTTCATGGATTGAGCCTCTAGTGATAAAAGAGTAAAGAGACATGAGCGCCAAAGTATTGGGTTCCTGCTTGGCAGAGTAGATAGAGGAAGAACTGACCAGCAGAGCATCAGACCTTAATCTGGATGAGGTATTGATGATGATCAAGGTTCTTAAGGTATCATTCATGATTGGCCAACATGATTGATGACTTCTATAACTATCTTTTTGATACGCATCACTTAGTAAGCATGGATTCAGCTGACAGACCAGAGTTTGGAAATATCTTGAGTTTTCCGGATGCCGACTAGAAAGATGATTGAAATCATTGATGTAGATATATATACCAGATTGATTTCAGTATGAAGGAGTGTGTGGTGTATTGTGTGGTGCAAAGAAAAGTAGAGAGCAGTGTGGAAGCAGTAATATAGGTCCAGTATGTGACAGGACAACAGCACCAAAGAAGAGGAAGAATGAAGTGTAGTAGATCAGTGTATTGAGCCTAACCAGAACTGAACGTGAGCATATGTCGATGCTTCTCATTAGTTCAAGTATCTTGTTACCTTCTTTGTACCTTGTAGACAGTGAGTCTCTTGTAGGTAGTGAGCCTCTTGTGAGCAGTGTGCTCGGGCAGTGAGCCCTAATTGGCAAGTGCCATTTTGTACTTCTATTCTTTTAATAGAGAATATAATCTTGGGTTAGTCACCCCGTGGTTTTTTCCCTTAACAGGGTTTTCCACGTCAAAATCATTGTGTTATGTGTATTGATTTTGTTTCTGCCTTCATGGTTATGGATGCTTATTTGTTTTGATGCTGCACTATTTATTAAAGAAGAACAGAAAGTTGAATTAATTAAGATAACTGATTCACCCCCCCTCTTAGTTATCAACAATTGGTATCAGAGCTAAGTTCCTCTAGAAAGAGCCTAATAGCTTGAGGAAGATCTAGGAATCTCAATGGATATGTATGGTATGAGGGAACAACTTCAGTCTGCTCTGGATGATCTTGATCAATCTCACTCTGAAGTCAATGACCTGAGGGAAAGACTCAAACAAGCTAATGATTTCATAAATGAACTCAAAGAAAAACTAAGTATCTCAATGAAGAAAAGAAAGGAACTTCTTCAACAATTAGCAAGTCAGAATGAAGCCAATGATACTAATGAAGATCTAAATGAGAAAACCAATTTATGTGAGAAGTTATCAAAAGAGGTCATTATGGTAAGTCATGAAATGGAATCAGGAGTTATGAAATTCACCCAAGAAATTGAAGAGAAAAGGAAAAGTGAAGATAATTTAAAACAATCTCTCAAGGAGAAGTCAGAAGATTGCCACAAAATGGATAGAATAATCAAGCACCTAGAATCTGATCTTGAAGAAGCTAGAGACAATGAAGAACAACTTGAGAATCAGATAGACACTCTTAAAACGGATCTTCAAACAACAAATGAATACAAAGAGAAATTTAAGATAAGCTCTGCTCAACTTGAAGTTCTTCTTGAAAGCCAAAAAAGGGTAGATGACAAGCAAGGCTTGGGGTATGAGAAAGGGGAAAGCTCCAGATCCAGTCAGAAGAACTCTAGATCTGGAAATCCAAGGAACAGGCCTAGAAGACCAGTGGTAAGGCAACCAAATGCTCAAAGATATCCATCCTTCAGTGGATACTGCCACAATTGCAATAACTTTGGTCATAAAGCAAATCAGTGTAGAAGAAGAATGAATCAGACTAATTCATCCTTCTCTGGACAATGTTTTAGCTGCAAAAGGTATGGTCACAAATCTTAAGAATGTAGAAATATGCAAATGAACAATTCATTCAATGGTAGATGCTTTGCATGCAATAGAATGGGACATATGGCTAATCAATGTAGATCAAGAGGAAATTAGTCAAATCTGCAAAGAAATGTTGTTTGCTACAATTGCAATAGATCCGGTCATATTGCCAAATTCTACAGAAGTAAGAATCGGGACAAAAAGGGTCCGGTGCATCATAATCAAAACCAAGACAAAGGAAAAGGAAAAGTAAATGCAGATGAAATTCAAAGGGAGATGAACAAGATTTGGGTGAAGAGGAGTACAGAAAATGTTGAGGATGGATCCGCACCAGAATCTGGTGCTAATATTCCTTCTGGAAACTAAACAGATGAGCTCTAGCTCAAGGGGAGTCACAAAAGAAAACAAGTTCTCCCAGCCAGTCAATTAGTGCCTAAAATTGGCACATGGAAAGTTGCGGATTAAAGGGGTCTCAGAGAAACATATAAATAAGTGTTGGTAAAGATACGGAAGATCTGTAAGAAATTTAGAAGAGGTTAATCTACCAAGATTGATCCGCTTTAACAGTCATCCGATAAGAACAGGATTTTCATAGTTAGATCTGGTATAATTCAAATTGAGGTATCTTGATCTGCAGATAAATGGAATGATTGGAGAAAGATAGATAGATTGCTAATATTCACCAAGAATAACTCTAAGTGCATCTCAGTGATCAGGAAAGATCTCTCTTAGAAACAAGGAAAACAAGGCAACCAAAATAACCTAAGTTGTGCATTTACTGCAAAATGGAATTAGGGTTTGCACAAAAATAAAAGGGTTCTTTCATTCAACATTTGTACATTTGCATTCGAGAAAAAGAGAAAAGGAGCTCTGCAACTAAATTGTCTCTAGCCCATCAAAGATCAACCGTAGAAGTTGATTCTTCCAACAATCCGATCTGGATCATATCGTGAACCCTAGAAGCATAAAAGGTATTTTTCGCTCTTGAAAACCTCTCTCTAAATCTTTTGAAATATGGCTACTCTGAATGTTGTGAAGATCACTGATAGACCGCGTCTTAAATTCCAGAAACATCCCTACAAATCCCTAGAAGTTGATGCCTTAGGCACCTTTTTAGGCATTCTGCATGGGATTTTATATGTAGAAGATGTTAGGGCATATATTCATGCAAACATTGAGGAATTTGGGGAATCCAAGCTAATGGATATCTATCACAATCAGTTAATAGATGATTCTTTTGAACTCAAACCTCAGTACAAGGCTATCCGAGACAAGCATTTCGGTCAGTGTATCCATTTCCCCTATTTTATAGAAGATGAGTGGGTCCGGTATTTTTTGAGCAAAGTGCATGATAACTTCATATGGTTGAATAGACCATTTAAGATCACAAAAGATGCTATTAGGGCGGTAACCGGTTTGCACTCATCTGGAGGGTTACCTGTTCTCAAGTCAGTCAAAAACCAAACTGTGAGTGAGGCTACTAGATCAAAATTTGACAAGAGAGCAATGACAATAGAAGATATCACTGATCCGGATATCAATTTTGCCTCCATGATAATTGGTTACAAGATATATCACTCTAGCAGAGAAAATTTAGTACCCGGACCTGCAATTTACACTGCTTATCAGATGCTAAGAGAAAATGCTAACTATGATCTTTGTGAGCTTCTTCTGAACTAGCTGTTAGAAAATTTGTAGAAAATAAAGAAAGATAAAAAAACTGATTCAAGTATGGTGGACTAATACTGTGTTTGTTCTTTTACTTTATGAATGAGCTTCCCAGATCCAGTGGTTGGATATGGCAAAATAACAGACTAGTAGCCACACAAATCAAAGATTATTTACATGAAATTGGTGATGCCAAGGCACAGAATATAGCACTCTGGAGCTACTTTAAGAACTTTCAGAGTATGATGCAAACTAGAGAGAGAATCCCCCAATCTCTAGTTGAAAAGTATAAGGATACAGTATGCTTTATGGTAGAAACTGATCAATGCCTAATAGAGACAGTGGAGCCAAGGATAGTCTGGATCATGCCAATGGGGTATGAAGTTGATGAGAAAATTCTAGAGCTGCATATTCAACACCTGCTGAGTCAGTCCAAGGACTTTGAGCCAGAAAGGTTTGGAACCTTTGAAGAGTTGAGTGTAAAGATTCATGTAGAGCTAAGACAACCAGAGATAAAAAGAAAAGTAAGAAAAGAAGTAGAGGTTATTGCCAAAAGGTATGGCATTTCAAAAGAAGCACTTGATGCAAATAGAGAAAAAATAGAAAAGGCAGAGAAAGAGAAACAAGGTGCAGAAAAGGAAAGTGATCCGGTGCAAGCCCCTTCTCGGACTAGATCTTCCAAGAGCTCTGCACCTGCCACCTCTAAGAGCCAAAAGGCATCAAAACCGGAAGCCCAGACATCCAGAAAGGGAGTGAAGAGGACAAAGAAAAAGGCAACAAGATCCTATACAAGATAAAAAGATGATGAAGAAACTGAAACCGATGAGGAAGTCAGGAAAATGAAGAAGAACAAGAAAACATCTAGTGAACCCTCTACCGGTCAAGGCAAGGAAGAAAAGGCAGAAGAATTCATTGAAAGACCTACTCTCTGCATTGATGACATCATCAAATCAGTTACTGTGGATGGGAACCTACAACCAATGGTTGAATTTTATGATGAATACAGTGAAGCTGATTAGAAGATATTTCAAGATGCCACAGTCAGGTATCTAAACATCTACAACAAGGCATTCATTGAAATTATATCTCTAATTCCCAAAAGCTTAGAGAAGGAACTTGAAATAAGAAAGAACAATGCCCAAGCAAAAGACCTAGAAATCTGGGAGTAGATTGCTATCCAACTCTATCCTTCCATCACTCCAAAGCAAATAAACATGATCTTCAAAGATTGCAAGGATGAGTTCTGGAGCAAAGCCAGATTGAATAAGCTTATGCTCGAAGAGACTGATCAAGTGGCTAAAGAGACTGAAGAGATCCTCCAAAATGCCTATAAAAGATTCAATATTCCTATTATAGAGGACTTAGGTGATGAACCCTTTGCCATGGATGATAAAGGAGAATCTACTGAGTCAGTTACAGAAGAGACAAGTAAAGAGAAAGCTAAGGACTTAGATTCCTCTGTTCCGGAAGAAGAAGTTCATGGAGAAGCAGACACCTCTCTTCCGAATCCCCTTGCAGACTCTGGAATTGAAGGAAAAGAAAGAAAAGAAGAGAGCATCAATCAAGGAGAAGTGAAGGGAAGAGAAGAAGGTCAAACTGAGAAGACCACAAGTGACAGTGCTAAGGCTATAGAAGGAAAGAAGACTCTGTCTCCGGCAAGAGACACTACAGAAACTATTAAAGATTTCTTGACTAAAGAAATGATGGAGATTGATGAACCAGAGCTACTTCAAGGACCATTCAATTTTGATTCTCTCCCCGATTCAAACTATGAAGATAGCATCCTTTGCTCAAGAAAAGGCAAAAGAAAAACTTCTGAAGTCTCACATGGAAGACTGTGAGCTGATAGAAATTGCATCCAGTGTATTGGAGAAGATCATGCCATCCTTCCAGAAGGATCTCTTGGCCTCCTCATCCGGTAATCTAAAATCTCTTGTAAATTCTGTTAATACACATTTTGATTCCTTAGAGAAGTCAGGTAAAGAAAAGGTCTGGAAGGAGTTTTTGGGAAAAAGATTCTCCAAGATACAAGGATTTATAACTAATGATAGGACAAATATGGATATTGGGATAAAGAGCTTAGAAAATGCTCTTAAAGATGGCAGAGAAGTATATAAATTTTGTTTATCCTGGTCTAAAGTGACAAAGGATATTGAGAAGAAAGTGAAATAACAAGAGGATAAACTGTCAAGCTTCTCTCAGAATTTTGATCCTCTCACCATATCCATAATAAACCAGGAATGTCAGACTATTGCAGTCATAAATGAGATAAAGAAGCTTGAGAAGGAGAGGAAGAACATAATAAGTAGGATGGGTGAACTTAGAGGGATGATTATCCCTAAATTAGAGGCGATGCATGAGGCCCTAACTAATACTCAGACCACAGCCTGGACCAGTGATCCGACAGATCTAAAGAGGGCAGAAGCTTTTGCATTCCTGTTGAGTGGTCGCATCTCAATTTTGGATAAGATGAAGCAGAGTTGGGCAACAAAATTTGTCCAGTTAAAGACAACTTTTGCAGATATAATTCAATATATGTAAGTATAACATGTATATATACTTATGTGGCTAAGTATAGTTGGATTTTTGGGGATTTTTGGTGTGTGGATTCTACCCTTTGCCATTGATGTCTAAGGGGGAGTGAGTAGCAGTGAAAAATGTGGAATCTAGCTAAGGGGGAGCTCTGGAAAAGTGTACATTAGAATAGAGCATCAGCCAAGGGGGAGTGTAGTGTGACACTTAGTCATTTTTCACTAAGTGTTGCCATCAATGCCAAAGGGGGAGATTGTTGGCAAGAGACACTGTGTGGCTTCATGAGTGTTGTCATTGATGGCAACAAAGTCCATCCCACACATCCGCAGGATATGGTATGTCTATACCGAAAGTCAGATTGAAGAGTATCTTGGTTCGGTAAGCAAGAACAGAGCATGCAGCAAGGTCCAACAATCAGGTCCAGATTCATAAGCAATTTCCAGTTCCATTATCTTTGTTACTTCTGTGTCAGATAAGGTGCTTACCAAGGCATCTTTGGCTTTTATGTTCAACTCAAATTCCTTGATCTCATCTTCAGTTTGCAAACCATTCTTCGGTATTTCATACTTATTTTCAATTATTTTCCAAACACTATAACCCAAGCAAAGGAGATGGGTTTTCCTGTAGATCTTCCAGACATAGTAGATTGTTCCATCAAACCATAGACTTTCCTTCTTATACGACATCCTGGATCACCCTCAAGCAGTCAAGCTTTCTTCCAAGGAACCTTGCTTTGATACCAATTGTTGAAATGCACAAGACAACTGAGAGGGGGGGTGAATCAGTTGTCACAAAACTTAAAAAAAAATTGCATCTTAAAACATCATCCACTTTATTACTGTTATTATGATTAGAACATGAAAACAAAGATTCAATAATTCTAACACAACTACAAGATCATACACAATAGACACTAGATTTTTATGTGGAAAACCATGTAAAGGGAAAAACCACGGTGGGGGTTAACCCACAAGATTATTATGTAAAGCACAATACCAAAATTCAAAGGCTCACTGCCATTAGGGCTCACTACCCAAAGCTCACTGCTCAAAGAGGCTCATTGCCAAGGGGTGGCTCACTGCCAAAGGGGTGAATTGACATAACATCATCTACTTCATGCCAAAGTTCACTTCCATTGAAACACAAACATCTCTGCTTTTCTCTGCAACTACTTCACCTTATCTTCATATCTTTACACTTGGATACATTTTCATGACTCAATTACAAGTATTTATACACTACATCAACCTTGGAATGATCATGAAGGTCGGCATTACAATCATCAACCGTTGGAATAATCTCCAAGGTCAGAATTACAAACATACATAAAATAGGTTTGGACCTAATACAAAATTAGCTAAGGAAAAGATGTAAGAATGTATGTGGATCATGCCATGCCTTAGCTGGGACTCAAACATGATCTTCCATGCCGCAACATGTTTCTACAATCTTCAAGAGATCTCCGCAATCATTAGGATTAACCAAATTGGCTAAGACTAGTTACACGCTACATTATCTAGAAATAACCTTGAAACACGACCTCCATTCCTTAACATGGACCAATGTAAAGGTATGAACATAGTTAGGAGGCATCCATAAGCATGTTGTAATCACTAGGAGCAACCATACAAAATCTAGCCAGTTTATCCATGAGATTCTTCACACTAGAGCACATGAACTTCACAATCTTCAACTGTCATAAAAGAAAGATAGCTTGTGGACCACCAAATAATGAACCATTGTAGTTGTAGTCACTTATCATCATCCCAAACTTCCTTCTAGAACCACAGAGAAAAATACTTCAATGCGGAGGAATGTGGAGCAAAATACTTTCTCCCTATCACTAGTGAATAATCAGAAAAAGCGGGTTTTTCTCTGGTGAATGTAACTCGCTCCATTCTTCATGCCAGAGGCTCAAACTCAGGATTTAGTATCTTCAGACATGTCTCTAAATAACTTCCAAACCACAGACCAAGATCTTCAATCAACAAGGAATGCGGAGCAATCTTCTGCACTATTCTTTTATCAGCAACACACTGTCTTCACTACAATTTACTGCAACTCACTGTTTCTTCTGGAGGGGAAAACTTTCTCAATATCCTCAACATTTAAATCTTCTAAACAGATAATAAAATAGGATACATTTGACACTAATGACAACAAAGATATGTTGACATCAATGACAACACCGATTAGGCACAGACTTGCATTAGTGTTTTGGGTTCAAGAAGATGTAAATAAGTCTTGAGTTTAAGTGTTTTTGTATAGGCTATGATGTTGTTGCAAAAAGAACAATACATTTGTATTAGGTGGATGTTGGATTTTTGAAGAATCATTCTCTGAGTACTTTGTAAAACAAAGATGTTATTAATGTATGCATGCCAATCTAGGAGAGAAAAGGTGATTGAGTAAAAGAGTTATAGAACTCATCTATAACCTAGGATTTCAATGTAAATAGAGTAGTACTCTTTATATCTATTTTTTTTGTATTTGGAGTTGGTGCTCCTGGTTTGTGTAGATTTGATATGCTATGGATTGGTGTTCCTATCAAGATGTGATCAGTGAGATCCTTGCAATGAGGCATAAATGTAATCAGTGAGATTTTGGTCAGTGAGACCTAATGAAGAATTTGGTGAGTTTGGATAGTGGTTTTTCCCTATTTAGGGTTTTCCACTTTAAATACTTGTGCAGTGGTTTCATCTTTGTGATTCTATTTATTTCTATGTCTTTGGCATGTTGGTGTTAGTAATTGATTTTACAAGGTTGATGAATGAACTAGTTTTATTAGATCACTGATTCACCCCCCCTCTTAGTGATCCATTATATTCTATGATTTCTAAGGAGTCTTTGATATGATTTTGAGCAAGTCTTGTGGTCCACAGTGAAAGTTATAGTCTGACAGATGAACTAAACCAGTGGTAGTTTGTGTTGAAGGCCGACATGATAAGTTTAATTTGCATGCAGTAAGTTCTATTGTTTAGTGTTGCAAGTATGTGCCTAACCAGTGTTGTCATTGGTGTCAACTGTGCTCTTATTTACAGCAGAACAATCCAGCAGTTTGCTCTACATTTCTTGTAGAATGAATATCCTTATCTGTGGATTGGAAGTTATTTAGATGCATGTTAGAAGATGCTATGCTCCAAGTTTGAGCCTTTGGTATGAAGATTTAAGTGAGTTATGTTTACCAAAGTGAAAACTACTTTTTTTGTGTATTTGGTGGTGACAGGGAGAATGTATTATGCTCCTCATTCCTCCGTAGTTAAGTATTTCAGTCTGCGGTTTTGGAATCAAGTTTGTAATGATGATAAGTGTCTTCAACTCCAATGGTTCATGATTTGGTGGTCCACAAGTGATCTTTTGTTTATGACAGTAGTTGACAGTGTTGTTTATGTGCTCCGGTTTGAAGAATCTTCTTGACAGAGTGGTTAGAGATTGTGCAGTTGCTCCTAGTGATTACAATGTGCTTGTGGATGTCTCCTGATCATGTTCCTACCTTTGTATTGGTCCACAAGGAGAAATTTGGATCATGGATGAAGAGTGTTCTTAGAAGACTTAATGTTAAACACCAGTCTTGGCTAACTTGGTTGATGTCACTACTTGCGGAGATACATCAAAGATTGTAAAGCGTATCGTGGTGTGGAAGATTGCATTTGAGTCCTAGCTAAGGCATAACATGATCTGCATACATATTTCCCTTAGCTAATTTTGTTTAGGTCCAAACCTATTTCTATGTATATTTGTAATGTCAACCTTGATGTACATTCCAAGGTTGATGAAGTGTATAAAAACATGTAATGAAGTTGCAAAAAAGATGTCCTTGTGCAAAAATGAAAAGATAAGTGCGAAGGTGAGAGAAGAGCAGAGCAGAGGAGTTATGTTGTTCTTCAATGGAACTAAACCCAGGCATGGAGTAGATGATATATATCACACTACTTCACCAACCCTTGGTAGTGAGCCACCCCTTGGTAATGAGCTGATCTTGGTAGTGAGCCCTAACATTTACAATGAGCATTTTGGGTAGTGAGCCCTAAGGCAGTGAGCCTCTATTTTTCAGTATTTCTATAACATATTTATATTTGTGGGCTAACACCCACCATGGTTTTTCCCTTATAGGGTTTTCCACGTAAAACTGTGGTGTCTCATGCGTTGAATGTGTTATTGTGTTGAGCTTCTTGTTTCATGTTTTCATGGTTAAATCTTACTAATAGCTATTGAGCATTTGATGTGTTGATAAGTAATTAAAGTTTTAAAGACAACTGATTCACCCTCCTCTTAGTTGTCTTGTACATTTCAACATTTAGAACTTAATCCCAAGTGGTGGAATATTTGAGCCTAACATATGTGAATGTGATTCAAGTGTTGTTTGGGTCTGCTGCGAATTTTGGTGAATGAATTTGGCTGACAGGCTACTTAAGTTATGACTACACACTATTATTGGCAAGGGACAGTACTATACATGACAGGTGTTGTCACTGATGGAAACTAAGTCTATCTTACACATCCGCATTACATGATTTGTTCATATCGGAAGTCAGAGTGAAGATTTGTCTATGTCAGGGTAGTCAGAAATAGAGCATGTGACAGGGTCCAGTATCTTGGTCTGGATCTCTTCGGTGGTAAATCACAGTGTGCTATGGATCTGAGGGAGTGATAAGGATTGTCAGGACTATCTAAATCCAAAAATTTAGCCTTCGGTGATGAAGGATTCAAAAGTTATAAGCATCTAAGTATTGGGTTCAAGTTAGTTAGTACAGTCAGAAGAAGAACAGGCAGACCTAGTATTTGATCTTGGTCTGGATGAAGAAAAGTTGTTGGTTAAGCAATTTGTGATAATCAATGGTATTGGCCGACATGATTGATGATTTGAGAACACAAATTTTTGGTCCGCGTTGTTGTTTGTGCATGGATTCAGCCGACAGAGCAGAGTTCTCAATAAATATTCTAAGTTTTCTTGAAGCTGACTATAGTTGATTGAATTTCTTGATGCGGATATATATAGCCAATGGATTCAAGTGTTTTGGTGTGTGATTGTGATGTAATAATGGAGTAAGTGCGAAGGTGAAGATCTAAGCTCAGATTATGGCCAAAGAGTGAAATAGGGCAGAATAAGAATGAAGTGTGTAAGATTAGTATTCTATGCTTAACCGGAACTAAATTTTTGCGTTAGTAGATGACATTCATCAATTCAAACATTATGTAATCTTCTTGTAATTAATTCTATAGGCAATGAGCCTCTTGCATTAGTGAGCTCTGGGTAGTGCACCCTGAAGGCATGTGCCTTCCCCATTTGTAATACTTTTAACAGAGTATAAATTCTTGTGGGTTAACCCCCACCATGGTTTTTCCCTTAACCAAGTTTCCACATAAAATCCTAGTGTTATGTGTGTTGATTTATTTCTGCTCATGTGTTATTGATTCATACTTTCATGGTTATATCATTCATCTGTTAATAAGTGGTAAAGAAATTTAAGTTACAGTATAGGTTAAAAGTTTTTGTGACAACTGATTCACCCCCCCTCCTCTCAGTTGTCTGCCCTATTCTCAACAATTGGTATCAGAGCAAGATTCCTTAGAAGAAGTTTAATAGCTTGAGGAGGATCTGGGAAGGTGTTTTCAATGGGTTCTTTCAAGCATTTTGATAGTATCAATCAACAACTTCAAGTAGCCTTAAATGATCTTGACCTGTCTAGAGCAGAAATCAGAGATCTGCAAGAGAACCTTAAAGATGCTGAAGATTTCATTGAAACCTTAAAAGAAAAATTGAGAAAATCTAATGAAAAGAGAAAGGAGCTACTTCTTCATCTAACAAATTAGAATGAAGACAATAACATGGATGAGGCCTTGAAAGAGAAGACAAAGGAATGTGAGAAGTTAGCAAAAGAAGTTGTTCTAAAACATGAGATGGAATCTAGGGTGATGAGGCTAACCAAGGAAATTGAAGAAAGGAAGAAGACTGAAGAAAAAATGAATCAATCTCTAAAAGAAAGAACTGAAGAATGTTGCAGATTGGATAGAATAATTGGCCATCTAGAGTCTAATCTACATGAAAGTAGGGACAATGAGGAAGAACTTGAAAGGTAAATTATCATTCTCAAACATGACCTAAAAGTTGCAAATGAATACAAAGAAAAATTCAAGATAAGCTTAGCCAAACTTGAAGTGTTGCTTGATAGTCAGAAGATGGCAGATGATAAGCATGGTCTGGGATTTGAGAAAGGTGAAAGTTTTGGATCCGGTCAAAGAAATCTTGAAGAAAGAAAATAAAGAAGGAATCCTAGAAGACCTCTAGTAAGACAACCTAATGCTCAAAGGTATCCATCTTTCAATGGCAATTGTTTCAAATGCAATAAGTATGGTCATAGAGCTAATCAATGCAGAAGTCAAGTAAATCAAAATGAATCATCTTTCTCTAGTCAATGCTTCAATTGCAAAAGGATAGGTCATAAGGCTAAGGAATGCAGAAGTGGATCAAGGAATCCTTCTAAGAACAAATAACTTTTTAATGGAAGATTTTTTACTTGCAACAAGTTTGGGCATATGGCAATACAATGTAGATCTAAACCTACTTCAACATGTGATTGTCAGAGAAACAAGACTATATGATTTAACTGAACAAATTTGGACACATTGCTAAATTTTGCAGAAGCAAAAAGATGAACTCATAGACAGGAAGAATAGAGCAAAAGATGGACAAAGGCAAAGGAAAAATAGATGTGAATGAGATTCAGAAAGAAATAAATAAAATGCGGGTGAAGAAAGATGCAAACAATGAAGGTGATGGATCCGCACCAGAATCTGGTGTTGATAATTCCTCTGTGAATTGAATCAGGACCTCTGGCTTAGGGGGAGTTGCATTGAAAATCTAATTCCCCCTGCCAGTAAGTGGGTGCCTAAATCTAGCACGATGAATGAAGATAGAGAAGCCTATTGTAGATCTGTTGAAGAAAATTCCAAAAGAAAAGAAAGAAATGTGATTGATTATGGAGAAATTAATGATTGACTGCATGCAGAATTAGTATAACCAGATGTATTAGGGTAGAGCATTTAATATAATGACAAAGTAGGTTTTGTGGATGATAAAAATTCATTCATTCAATAATTTGGATCACTTTGCATTTGAAGAGAGCAAGCAAAAGAACACCTGATCTAAGATTTCAAGGATTTGAAGTGCGATCGGCGATTTCATCAGCTAACCCTAATTTCATGGAAGAAAAAGGTATTTTTCTATGAAGCTTTGAACTTGTGATCTTTTGAAATGGCTACACCGTTGGTTGTTGACATTACTAAAAGGCCCTGACCCAAATTCAAGAAGCATCCACACAAATCAGCAGAAGTCGACCCGTTAGGTGTATTTTCAAATTTTACGTATGGTGTATTACATGTTGAAGATATTAGGGCCTATATTCATGCTAGCATAGATGAATTTGGGGAATTAAGGTTTGTATATTTGTTCAAGAATCATCTAAGGGATGAAATTCATGGTCTTAAACCTGAGTATAAGGCACTGCACGATAAACATTTCATTCAGATTATAGGGTTTCCATCCTTCAATGAAGATGAATGGGTCTAATATGTTTTAAGCCAAATGCATGATGAGTTTTTGTGGCTAATGAAACCTTTCAAGCTCACCAAGGACGCCATCAAGGTCGTGACAGGGTTAAACTCATCCGGTGGACTACCAATGTAGAAAGCAGTAAAGAATCAAACAATAACTGATGCTACCGGTTCAAGGTTTGACAAAAGGGAAATGACAATAAATGACATCATTGATCTGGATGTCAAATTTGATTCAATGGTGATTGGATACAAGATTTATCATTCCAGCAGGGAGAATTCTATATCCGGTACAGCTATCTATGCAGCTTATAAGATGTTGAGAGATAATGTTGATTATGACTTGTGTGAGTTGCTACAGAACCAGCTGATGGAAAATTTGAATAAGGTTATGAAGGATAAAGAGAATACCTTCAAATATGGTACACTGGTCTTGTGTTTGTTCTTCTATTTCATGAATGAATTACTCGGCAAGAAAAGCATGTGTTGGACCAATGATAAACCTATTGCATTATAGATAAGGGAGCACTTACACAGTATTGGAGACTCCAATGCCCAAAGGACTACTCTTTGGGGATTTTTCAAGAATTTTCAGAACATGATGCATTTAAGGGAGAGAATTCCTACATCTGTGGTTGAAAAATACAAGGATACAGTCTTCTTTATGGTGGATATAGATTAGTGTTTAATGGAAGCTATTGAACTAAGAACATTATGGATCATGCCCATGGGGTATGAGGTTTATGTGCAAGTATTGGATATGTATGCTCAACACCTTTTAAGCAAGCCAAAGGACACAATAGTTGAAAGATTTGGGACATATAAAGAGCTAAGTATGAAACTACATGTTGAGCTCAGAAAACTAGAAATCAAGAGGAAAGTTCAAAAGCAAGTGGAAATGTATGCAGAGAGCATAGGGATAACCAAAGAGGTAGTGAGAGAAGTCAGGAAGAGAACTAAGCAAGCTAAAAAAGAACAACCTAGTGCTCTTGAAGTCTCCACCATCCAGCCCAGAAAAACAAGAAGCTCTGTTGTTTCCTCTATTCACACAAAACCTGTCAGAACAGAGAAACTGGAAGATGAACCATCCGGTAAAGATGGTAAAATAATGAAGATTAAAGCATCCAGAACATATGTGAGCATTAAAGATGATGAGGAAACAAAATCAGATGAAGCAGTAAAGGAAATAAAGACAAAGAAAGTAGAGGCTTCAAAGGCTGTAAAATATAAGCCTTCCAGAAGTATGAAGGTAAGGAAAAGACAAAAGACTAAAACCCAAGATAGAAAATCCACTTTTTCTGTAAAATAAATTGTGAATGCTGTGATGATTCATGGGAATCTGAAACCCATAATGAAATACTATGACACTTTTGATAATGCAAACAAGAGAATTTTGGAGGATGCCACTATAAAATACTTGAATACATTCAATACAACTCTTGTAGAAATTTTATCTAAAATCCCTAAGAGTTTGAGTAACATTTTGGAAATGAGGAAAGAGGCTACTAAAGCTAAAGATTTGGAGCCGAGGGAACATGTGTTATCTAGTTTGTGTCCAGTGATCTCCAACAAAGAAGCAGATAAAATTTTTAAAGAGTTCAAAAATGATTTCAGAAGCAAGACAAGGATGAATAAGCTAATGATTGGAGATATTGATGAAGTTGTTAAAGAAACAAAACAAATTTTGAAGAAAGCACTAGACAAGAACAAGTTCTATGTGGTTACAGAAGAATCGGTTGATACTGAGGATGCATCAATTTTGAATGATGAAGAGCAAGAGAAAAATAAGCAACAAATAGGAGTAGATGATGACTCCTTTTTGGAAGAAGAAGCATTGAATAAAGAGGATAAAGAAATGATGGAAGAAGATCAAGTAAAAAAAACTGATGGTGGAGTTGACTCTTCCATCCCAGATGTTGAGGAACCTGATAAAACTGCCACTGCGGATACACCAAATTCTCTAGAAGAGATTGTAGAAGATATTTCTGAGATAGATAAAAGCAAGAATGCTTCTGATGAAGATAAAGAAAAGACAAAAACAGAGAAAAGGAAAGAAAATGATGGGCAAGACAATATGGTTGACTCTCAAAAGGGAGGACATGGAGACCCTAAAGAACACAAACTTCAGAAACATCATTTTGGGCAAGAGACACTACAGAAGCAGTGAATTTTTTTTTGGAAAATGATAAACTAGTTGCAGAAGAGTTGAAAGGTCCAATCAATTTGGACAGTCTTTCACCAATTCAAAAGATAAAGTGGGCCTCTCTTGTACAAGCTAAGGCCAGAGAAGATATTTTAAAGTCTCACATAGAAGACAGTGAGCTACTTGGTCTAGCATCAGGGATTTTGGAGAAAATCATGCCAACTTACCAGAAGGACTCATCAACTTCCCCCTCTGGTGAGTTGAAGAGCTTGATAAATTTTGTAAGTACTCATTTTGAGTCCCTTGAAAAATCTGCAGAGGTCAAGGTTAAAAATGAATTCAATGATAAAAGATTTGATGCTTTGAAAGGGATGATTGCATTAGATAGAATTGTGTTGGACACCAATATAAAGAGTATTCAAAATGCTCTTACAGAAGGAGGGAATGTATATAAATTTGTTTATCTTGTCCTAAAGCTATAGAGGACATTGAAATAAAAATAAAGGAGTCTAAAGAAAACTTGTCAAGTGTATTCCAATCTTTTGATCCTCTGATAGTATCAGTGATGAGCCAAGAATGTCAAACAATCAGCTTGATTGGAGAAATAAACAAATTGATGAAGGAAAATGACAACATTGAAACAAGGATGTGTGAGCTCTGGGGACTGATTTCCCCCAAGTTGGAAGCAATGTTCAACACCATGACAGAAGCCCAAGCTACTACTAAGTTAAGTGATCCTAATAACTTGCAGAAAGCAGAGTCTCAAGCATTCTTATTCAGTGGTCACATCTCAATTTTGAATAGTATGAAGAAGAGCTAGGATAGTGAGCTGGCACTATTGAAAAACATTTTTGGTGATATATTTAAGTTTATGTAAATAGGACTTAAGGATTGTTTGTACATATGCAGCTTGGTATATAGAATTTTTGTGTAAATTCTGGTTTGCGGATCCCACCCTTTGCCATTGATGTCAAAGGGGGAGTGAAGAGTAGTGAAATTGAGGAATCCAGCAAAGGGGGAGCACTAGAGAATAATGAAAAGCATAAGTGTACATAGTAAGGGGGAGTTGTTCCGACACTTAGTCATTTTTCACTAAGTGTTGCCATCAATGCCAAAGGGAGAGATTGTTGGAAAGATACACTACTATGCATGATAGGCATTGTCATTGATGGCAACTAAGTCTATCTTACACATCCACATTACATGATTTGTTCATACCAAAAATCAGAGTGAAGATTTGTCTATGTCCGGGTAGTCAGAAACAGAGCATGTGACAGGGTCTAGTATCTTGGTCCGGATATCTCCAGTGGTAAATCATAGTGTGCTATGGATTTGAGAGAGTGATAAGGATTTCAAGACTATCTAAATCTAGAAATTTAGCCTCCGGTGATGAAGGATTCAAAAGTTATAAGCATCTGAGTATCGGGTTCCAGTTAGTCATCACAGTCAGAAGAAGAATAGGTAGACCTAGTATTTGATCTTGGTCTAGATGAATAAAATTTGTTGGTTAAGCAATTTGTGATAATCAGTGGTATTGGATGACATGATTGATGATTTGAGAACACAAGTTTTTGGTCTGCATTGTTGTTTGTGCATGGATTCAATCGACAAAGCAGAGTTCTCAATAAATTTTCTAAGTTTTCTTGAAGCTGACTACAGTTGATTGAATTTCTTGATGCGGATATATATAGTCGATGGATTCGAGTGTTTTGGTGTGTGATTGTGATGTAATAATGGAGTAAGTGCAAAAAATGCAAAAAGAAGTGCGAAGGTGAATATCTAAGCTCGGATTATGGCTGAAGAGTGAAACAGGGCAGAATAAGGATGAAGTGTGTAAGATCAATATTCTGTGCTTAATCGGAACTGAATTTTTGCATCAGTAGATGACATTCATCAGTTCAAACATTTTGTAATCTTCTTGTAATCATTTCTGTAGGTAGTGATCCTCTTGGAGCAGTGAGCTCTGGGTAGTGTGACTTGAAGGCATGTGCCTTCCCCATTTGTAATACTTTTAACAGAGTATAAATTCTTGTGGGTTAACCCCCACCGTAGTTTTTCCCTTAACCGGGTTTCCACATAAAATTCCTGGTGTTATGTGTGTTAATTTGTTTCTTCTCATGTGTTATTGATTCATACTTTCATGGTTATATCATTCATCTGTTAATAAGTGGTAAAGAAATTTAAGTTACAACAAAGGTTAAAAGTTTTTGTGATAACTAATTCACCCCCCCTCTCAATTGTCTACCTTATTCTCAATAGCTACACCTTATTATGCTAGCCTAATATGAAGATTCCAAGTGTTGCAGACATATATATGGGATCAAATTTGGTATTTGAGTAATGAGGTGTGAATGTGAATACATGTATGTGCGACATGTGAAGTAAAGTGATTTTGTGGAGGCGATAAGAGTAGAAGAAGAGAGATATTGCTCCCATGTAAAAATAGAGCAGTGAAATAGAGCAGTCAGAGATGAAGAGTTTTGAGACAGTACATATGTGCTTCATTGGAGTTGTAACCATGCATTTGTAGATGCAATCTAAGTAGTTCAACCTGGCATTGAACCATTCTTCTTTCTTTCTCTTTTTCTCTAGGTATTGAGCCTTCTTGCAGTGAGCACTTCTTTTGGGCAGTGAGCCTTCTTGTAATTTGGTATTGTTCCTACATAATATATTGTGAGCTAACACTCACCGTGGTTTTTCCCTGGTTAGGGTTTTCCACATAAAAATCCTAGTGTTTACGTGTGATGATTTGTGGTTGCTTCTTCTGTGTTTAATTTGCTTTGTTGTCATCAAATGTGGCAAATGGATTAATAAGTAAAAATTTTAATAGAATACTGATTCACCCCCCTCTCAGTATTCTAGGTGTTCAACAATTTCTTGTAAAGTTATGCATTGTGAAACTACATAGGATGTTTGGAAGAAATTGATTAACATCTATCAAGATGATGTATTTGAAAGAGAGGATCACCTAATGATTGAGCATAATGACAAAGAAAGAATACATTCACATGAAGAAGAAGTCAAAACTGATCTAGAAGATGATGAAGAAGTAGTTCTTGAAGAAGAACTCTATTATGCTTACAATGTGGTTGAAAAACTGAAAGAGGAAAACTCAAGACTAAAGGTACAGTTGTGTAGATGAAAAATTTGGATAAAATGAAAATGATAAAAAAATACAATGCATTACCTAATCCAAATCTTCAATACCTCAGATAGATAGGTGCAATGATGGATGCATGCAAGATAGGTCGATCAATTGATTGGATATGTTGATTGCTCAATTCAACAGCATAACATTGATATGAAGATGATAGATAGAGGATAGATGATAAGATAGATGATAATAGATGAGAATATTGAAGAATAATTTTGACAGCATAAGCATGTATGAAAGGTGGTTCCCTCAAATGGCTTGTGAGGGGGTAGATTTATAGTCAAGGGTTGGTTCAAATGGATGGTTGAGATTGAAAGGCTAAATGATTGATATGGACGGCTAGGATTGATTAGTTATTCCCACTCTTCAAGGAATTTGTAGTCATGTGACAAGTGTAAGAAGGAGGATAAGGCTCATGTGTGATCGTGTACACAAAAAGGATATTAAATGAAAAATGTACTACCACACATGATTTAAGTGAGAGGTGAACAAGTGTTGGAATGTGATGAAAGGTGAGGACCTAATTCAAATATTTTATTTGAATTAGTTGGGATATTAGTTGGAAAATTAATTAAATAAATAAGATTTATTTAATTAATTGGAAAGTGGGATTATGATAGGATAAATGGGATTATGATGGGATTTTAATTAAATAAATAAAATTTATTTAATTAATTGGCTAATGGATTAAGTGGGATTAAGACAAAATGCTACATGATGTCTAGATAATGTTTTCAACTAGGTGTTGCAAGACATGGACAAATTTGGGTGTCTACATTTTGCCCCTCTTTGAGATGATGTTCGAGATGATAAGATTTGTGTCAAGTAACATCATTTCAAAGAAGCTAAGGTATGGATAGAGGAAAAGGATAGGATGACGATGGGAAGATATGATGATGGTGATGATTGAAAGATAAGATGAGGATGATGGAAAGATAGGATGAGAATGCCCCCTCGATAGGATAGGTGGGTTGGACAAACACGGGTAGGCTCTCGAAATGAAAATGGATTGGTCAAGGAAGAAAGAAAGAGGAGTGGATAGAAGAAATGAATTATGCATTATGTTGCAATGAAAGTGAGCAACCATGATGTTTGATATAGCACTAGACGTTATGCACCAAGGTATAAGGACCAAGGTGATGATGTGTCTTGTGCCCCAGCATAATACAACCTTGTCTAACGTATGAGGAAGAAAACTTAGAGCATTGAAGTCCTAATGCACAAAAGGTATGATGTGACCTTAGATGCAAAGGATAGTGCAAAAATCTATTCCAACATGTACACAAGATATGAATATTAGCTAAAAAGATACGGATTTGATACAAATGCAAGATAAAATGATAACACACACAAGCAAGCAAGCATGCACAAATGATACAAAAACAAACAAGGTATTGCCCCTGTCAAGCTGTAAACCAATGATTAATTGATTGATTGATTGATTGTTAATAATAGAATTGTCATTGTGGGGAACGATATATCCCTAGATCAACACAAGGATGTTGATGATTGGTAATTGATGATTGATTTGGTTTATGACAAGATTAGGATTAAGACCAAGGATGCAATTGGATAATTTGACAAGATTGATTAACTTGATTGGTATGGATTAAGGATGATTGACTTGCATTTGGATTATTGCTTGGATTTGACTTGATGATTGAAGTGATTGAAGAATTAATTTGAATGAATTGTGATTGATTGGAAGAATTGTTGATGATGAATGAATTTGTGATTGGATGAATTGATTTTGAAGAAGAATTGGATGATAATGATTGATTGGGTTTTAGGTGTTTATTGATGATATGGAAGATAGATGATAGAAGAAAATGAGAGATGTAGGAAGATGATGATTAGTGAAGATTAGAAGAAGAATGGAAGATGGAAGAAGTCTATCACCTATGCCTGAATATGGGTACTTCCTTCGTATCCCAGATTGCCTACATACCCTGTATCCACGGGATCAAGGCATTTAATGACAAAGATGAGATGTAGTTATAATTTTGTGTTTTATTGATGGTGATGATGAAGGTGAATGGATTGGTTGGGTTATGGATTGATTGGGATTGATTGGATGTTTGATGATAAATGATGTCATTGATGAGATGATATGGATTGGATTGATGTGATTTTGATTGATTGATAAATTAGCTTGATTTCATGATTTGATTAGATTTGTTTTGATGGATTGATTTGATTTGATTGATCTTATTTATTGGATTTTTTTGTGTTGGATATTTAATTTTTATTTTTATTTTTTGGGAATATTTTAATTTTTTTTGTTTTTTTTTGTGTTATATTTGATTTTTTTGGATTTTTGAAATGTTTTGGGATGGTATTGGATGACAATTTGGGTAGCCTTTGTGCTAGATACCAATGACAAGGGGAAAACCAAGTCTAGGTGCAAGGATTAAGGTAGGATTGGATAAATGAATGAAATGGATAAAAGGATGGGCGATAGGATAAGGGATAAAAGCCTTGTGATATATGGATGGATAAAAGGATAGGCTATAGGGGAATGGATAAGAGGATAGGCCACATGGGATGGGAGACTCATGATAAATGGATGGACGTATGCCTCATAAGGGAGCTAGGGTGTGATCTCCAAAGACCTTGCACATAGGAATAACATGCCCCATTCTAGGTAGTAGCCTTAGGATTTTACATGACAAAACTTATGATGAAAGGATGATGGGATGGATAATCTTGTTTGGAAGGGATAAGGTATATCAAGAGATATCCAAAGCATGTTTTAACATTTTGCCCCCATGTCTTCATCAAGATCAAAAGGAGGAAGGGAGGATGGATGGAGGATTATGATAGATATGTGGGTGTAATGGATAAGGATGGTAGGATAGGATATGCCAAGATAGGACATGATAAGAAAGAAAATGATAGATTGGAAATGATAAGATGGATGAGACAATGTGCCCGCCCCAAGTGTAAGTGACATAAAAGATAAACCTACACATGATGCCTATTTGCTAGGTTTTCATCATGGTACTTATCCAAGGTGGCACCAAGGGTGGTTTTCACCGTTGGACAAAAGGATTTCTCTTTACTATTTTGATTTTTATTTTTTTTATACTGATTTTTTTTTCTTTTTTTTATATTTATTTATTTATTTGATGGGATAGCATGACAATTACACATGGTGACTGCGAGCAAGTTTTCACCATGGTAATGGATAGGATGGACTCAAGTGTCTACTACTATGAAAGGTGATAGTCCCATTAGAGAGGGATGTCATCGCATGGACCATGTCAAGTGTGCTCATAGATGTTGGTAGGGGATTTAATGGAAGGATTAGGTAGATAGTGGATTATGATGTGGATTATGTAGGACTTAAGCAATGATGGATAGATGAAAGACTTATGCAAAAGAATGGACCATAGGAAGGTGATGGGGAAGATATGTAGGATAGTGGATGAAGGATGGGGAGATGGAGGTGTGTGAAAATGGAATCATGACCAATGGTTGCACACACCGTGATAAACATTGAATCTTTTGATGGGAAGGTGGTGTAGGAAGCAATGGGGATGTTTGATGAGGGGATGGATGATGTAGTGATTTAGGAACCCACAGAGACTTAGTATTTTCATGATTTTTATTTTGCTTGTGGGATTTTCGAGATTTTTGGATGGAATGGGAGTTTTGGATGGAAGGGGATGGTTGGGATTTTTGAAATGTGGATGCTTAATTTGACTTGCTTGGTTTGTACTTAGGGACCCAAACTATTTTAGTTTCGGGCTTTTCATTTGGAGGTATGGGATTGTATAGATTTTTAGGTGTACTTTGCTTTGATTTTTGGCATTGATGTCCTAAGGCATTTAGACCCTTAGGATTTTTGACTTTATAGGTAGAGGAATCCAATTTTTTTCTTTTGAATCCCATGGACATGATGGAAGGGGTGGAAGCTTCTTGTTTAGACAATGTGTGCATTGATTGGTCATGATTAGGATGTTTAGACAAGTGGATAATTAGGCGTTGGAAGTAATGGTGGTAAAGCAGATGGAGGGATGTTAGGAGTTGGGAGTAGTGGAGGTAAAGTGGATGGAGTGAGGTGTATGGTCACATGCTTTTGACATTTGTAGGATGAGGGAGATGGAATGGCAACATATGTTTTGGGTACATGATGGGGTTTGTGATGGAAAGTGGACTTAGAATGCATGGAGGAATTACCAACATATTTAGATTGTTTACCTTGGGGTGTATATCCAAGGCCATATGAGCATGGAGGCACCTTGACATGGATTCGCTCCAAAATACCTTATTCATAAAGGCCTAAGCCTTTACCTTGGTAGTTCATGTTTTGGAGTATGTGATAAACTATGGGACTAGATGTGTTTTGGACACTAGACTTGAGTTTGTTATTGGATGGAGAACATGAAGGGAAGACAATGGTTGTTGTTTTCCTAAGGAAGAACACTCATGGATGAAGGTGGTTAGACCAAGGGGATATAATGGTGGACTTGAAATGGGGTTGATGGTGGATGTGGATATGGAAGGATTATTAGGATCTTGATTATGTTCATGTAGATCTAAGTTATTTGTTTGATCTTCTATTCTTATTTGGGAGGAAAGTGTCTCATCAAGTGAGGTGGATGTTTTCTCATTAGGGCTAGATGGAGGATGGATACGAGAAATTGAAGTATCTTGCTCATGGATGGTTATGGGAATTAGGATAGGATCAAGGTTCTCATGGATAGATTCTTCATCATAGGTATCATCTTGATCATGGATTGCATAAAGTTTGGCTAAGAGGATCATCATGGTTTTCATGATCATAGATAGAACCTTGATCATAAATGTAAGCATAAATAGGATTAAGCGTGCTATGAATGGGATAAATTTTCTCATGAATAGGGTCATGATCATAGCTAATATCTTGATCATAGAAAATATATAGGTCATGGATGCGTTGGACTTAGAGGTGCTTTGATCTTCATTTGGATGAGAGCTTGATGTTTCCACATGCTTTGGATTATATTCTTGACATAGCTCTTGATTTTGGATGGAAAAAGATGACTCTTGGATAGGTTCTTGGTCAACATCATGGAGGAATGATGACTCTTGACTTGGGTTCATGATAGGAGGTCTGTGAATAGGCTTGATGGGTTGTGGGTCACATGATGGGTTGTGGGTCACATGATGGGCTTGAAGGGCTAGGCATGTTAATGGAGGGCTCATTGGGAGGCTCAAGGATAGGTGGACTATGTGAAGTAGTTTTAGGATTGTACATGACCTTTGAAAGTTCTTTACTAGGTTCATGAATAGGAGTTTGACATAGGGATAGTTTATTCCATGCTAGTAGCCAATGGATCACATCCTTTGCAAGTGTATGGGTAAATGGACAATATAATGGATGGATGATAAGGGTAGATGGCATTGTAGGCTTGGGGTTAGGACTTGTAGAATGGATAATGGGATTAGATGGATTGGTTTTATCCAACACAATCTTACCACAATCTTCTAGGTTCTTGACCAATCTTTTAAAATGTGTACAAGTGGATATGACATGGCCCTTACACCTATGGTATGTACAATATTTGTCATCATTATACCAATGGGGTTTAAAGAGAGGTGGAGAATATGATCTTAGTGGTAATAGCTCAATCAAATTTTCTTGGACCAATCTTTCTAAAAGTATCGCCAAGGGATCCTTTGGTGGAGGATTAGTGGAACATGGGGATGAAGGTGATGAAGGTTGAGGAACCAATGGACTAGGATTGGGATCACATGAAGGTGTTAGGATAGGACTAGTAGGCTCATGTGTTGGCATGTGATTAGATGGTGGAGGTGACTCATAAGATGCATTGGCTAGATTGGTATCTCCCTTGTCAAAGGTAATTAAGTCTTGTTGCAAAGGTGGGCTTGGGCTCACTTGATTTATGTACAAGGGGCCACTTGGACTTACATGCGCTTCTTGTTGCAAAGGTGGACTTAGATCTATCAAGGGTGCTTCTTGTGAGGAAACTTGGTTTCCTTGTGGATGGGTTTGGTGATGTGTTGGAATGTTGGAATGAGAAATTGGATAATCTTGGGGTGGAGGTTGATAGGTTGATATGGCATTGACATGATAGGTGGATGGATTAGGTTGGTATGAAGTTGAGGTGGATGACACATAGGATTGGTGTGGTTTAATTAGTTGGAAGTTGTGATGGTGTTGTGGTGGAGGAATTGTATAGGATAATGGTTGTTGTGATATGGATTGATATGGATATGGGTTGACATTTGAAGGGTTGTGAAAGGTTGATGAAGGATGGATGTGACATGTGGATGGATGGGGATGACATGTAAGGTTGAGATGGCATTGGTTTATGTTGAATGGATATAGGATGATGTGCTTGTTGGGATTGACAAGTGGCCATGGGGTGTTGTACTTCTGCTATGAGTTGTCATATTTGAGGTGATTGGCTTGTTTGAAGTTGTTGGATGATATCAGGGACCGTTTGAATGGTTTGTTGGTTTAGAGGTTTTGGTGTTTGGTGAAGTATGTGAATGAGTTTTTGTGCTAGGTCTTCTAATGTTGTCATGGTGTCACACATGTGTTTAGGATCAAGAGCCTTATGACAAGTTCTTGATTAGGAGTATGATGATGATGTGGATTGGTTTGGATGATGATTTGGCTTGGGATGATTTGGTGATGAGTAATGATTAGGATTATGTGTTATGACAAGTAGGTTGAAGATGATGTGGATGAAATTGAGTTGGATATAATGTGTAGAATGATGTGTTTATGTGTTTGGTATTTATAGCTTGATTTGACAATGTTCAAATAAATGATTATACATGTACACACATAAATCACTCACGCAAGACACATAAGCAATTTGAAATTTGAAATATGAAATGTGATGATTAAACACACTTCAAAATACATCAACAAGCCCTAAGACTAGTCAAGTGGGTATGGCCAATTAGGTCTCAAGCTAGTTTGCACAAGGTTAACTAAGGGTGCAATGAAAGTGAAATCCTGCCACACAGCCAGGAGAAAGGGGTAACCCACCCTTCACCTTTACTTCCCAAAGGTATAAAGTTCTTTGGGGCTTAGCCAAGAGTGTCAAGCTTTCAACTCTCAAAGGAGGGTGTCTTTCGATTTAGCCTCAGTTAAGGTTGTCCCTTGGAGTGGTGTGTCTCCAAGCAGGCCTCCTAAGATAGGGTAAACAAAAGCAAACCAACCGAGATGTCACTTGATTCACACTCACAGTGGCTAATTCCCCTTTAGAAAATCAAAATGTGTGAAAGACAATTCAAGCACTTGTTCTTTTTAGATCCCAAAGCCAAATGTGATAGAAGACACTTGTTCGTTTTAACCCAATTTTAATGATGTGATTACAAGCAATGTTCATTTTAGGTCCCAAAATCCAAATGTGTGATCAAACAAGATGTTCTTTTTAAGCCCAAAATCAAAATGTGTTGACAAGCAGTGATAAGAGATGAAAGATGGAATGTGTGCACCTGATTATTTTTTTCTTTCTGATCTGCTGTAGGTGATGATGCCAACATTGTTATAGCTCCTTAGATACCCTTGAAAATCACCAAGACAAGAGAAAAACCAAACTTGCAAGCACCAAATCCAAATGTTCCTAAATTAGTGAAAAATATGATAAATCTTCATCCAATCGATCCTACAGCAAAGATGTTAGTAGTTTTAGATCCTCCTTTCTTTGGCAAATAGTAAAATGTTACAAAAAGAGATGTTAGATGCCCAAGAAAGTGAAACAGCAACTGGATTAGCCAAATGCGTATCACAGAAACTAATTGTGATGATCTGAAATGCAAATGTGCATGAAATTTTACCAAATGCGATAGACTAGGGCCCAATTGCGACCTATTGATATGCATTTGCGACTGTTTGCAGTGCAATTGCAACTATCTATGATGCAATTGTGCTCAGCTCTGCAAACAAAACCCTAGTTAAACAAATGCAGCCGGTAGAGTGCAATTGAAAATGATTTGTGGCTCAATTGCACTCAAAAATTGCACAAATGCGATGATCTGTGGTTCAATTGCGTATGGATTTACTATAAATGAGAGGATTGATGTTCAATTGTGACTCAGGATGACCAAATGCACATACAAGGTGTTTTAGCAAGGAATTTTTTTAGGGCAACCAATTGCATATTGTTTTGACCAAATGCAACAAACTGTGGCTCAATTGCATATGGATTTTGACCAATTGCAACAAACTGTAGGTCAATTGCATATGGATTTGACCAATTGTGCATGACCTACAAAACAGAAACCCTAACTGACCAAATGTGGCTAGAAAAACTAGATGTGATGCTCTACTGTGCAATTACACTCGAAATAAGATCAAATGCAAAAATCTACAGATCAATTGTGCTCTATTTTTGACCAATTGCGGTGATCTGTAGTGTGATTGTGATTTCTGCAGAACAATTGCACTCAGAACCCTGCAAAATCTAACTTCACAAAAATAACTATACAAAAAGATGTTCAATCAAGGACGTGGGTCCCACCGAGCATGCCATAATGTGTAGATGAAAAATTTGGATAAAATGGAAATGATAAAACAATGAAATGCATTACCTAATCCAAATCTTCAATACCTCAGATAGATAGATGAAATGATGGATGAATGCAAGATAGGTTGATCGATTGATTTGATATGTTGATTGCTTAATTTAGCACCATAACATTGATATGAAGATGATAGATAGAGGATAGATGATAAGATAGATGATAATAGATGAGATTATTGAAGAATAATTTTGACAGCATAAGGATGCATAAAAGGTGGATCCCTCAAATGGCTTGTGAGGGGGTAGATTTATAGTCAAGGGTTGGTTCAAATGGATGGTTGAGATTGAAAGGCTAAATGATTGATATGGATTGCTAGGATTGATTAGTTATTCCCACTCTTCAAGGAAGTTGTAGTCATGTGACAAGTGTAAGGAGGATAAGGCTCATGTGTGATCGTGTACACAAAAACCTTTATTTAATAAGTTCATGTGTGATCATGTACACAAAAAGGATATTAAATGAAAAATGTACTACCACACATGATTTAAGTGAGAGGTGAACAAGTGTTGGAATGTGATGAAAGGTGAGGACCTAATTCAAATATTTTATTTGAATTAGTTGGGATATTAGTTGGAAAATTAATTAATTAAATAAGATTTATTTAATTAATTGGAAAGTGGGATTATGATAGGATAAATTAGATTATGATGGGATTTTAATTAAATAAATAAAATTTATTTAATTAATTGGCTAATGGATTAAGTGGGATTAAGACAAAATGCTACATGACGTCTAGATAATGTTTTCAACTAGGTGTTACAAGACATGGACAAATTTGGGGACAAATTTGGGTGTCTACAACAACTTCAAGAAGAAAAAGAATCAAAAGAATAAGTACTTTTAGCCCTTGAAGAAGTAGAAAAATTGATCATAGATTTAAAAGTGCAAGTTGAAGAAGGTAAAAAAAAGTAGAAGTAATAAATCAGTTCAAGGTAAAAGAGATTGATTGTGAAAAGTATGAATTTGAGATAGTTTTCTTGAGAAAGGAACTAGAAAATTCATCCTCCAAGTTGCACAAGAACCTTAAATTTGAAAAGAGCACTGAATGTTTGAATGAGATGTTGAGCAATAAAAAACATCACAAAGATGCTACTGGCTTAGGCTATGAAAAATGGCAGACTTCTAAAGCCAAGAACACTCCTGGGAAAAAAATAGATCTGAACTATCATTTTGTTGCTCCTGAGACTAAAGACAAGAAGAAGACAAAAGAAAGAACTCCTCCACAAGTCAATAAGAACAAGTTTAGAAGATCCTTTCATTCAGAACAACATCAAATGACTAGGTTTGAAAACTTTTTTCATGGTTATTGTTATTCATGTTATGAATTTGGTCATAGAGAAATTGCGTGTTGGATGCATGCAAGGAAAGTGAGATGGAATAAGAATTCTTATGAGTTGTCAAATAGAAGAAGTAATGTCCTATGTTTTAAATGCAAGCATCTAGGTCACACTACAAGATTTTGTAGTACACAAGTAAGAAATGATGGTTTTGGGTTTTCAAGAAGATATAATTCTTTTGTACCTCTGGTTGGTAACAATATCATTTTCTCTAAATGCAATAACATTGGGCATAAAGCAAAACATTGTAGAAGTATGTTGATGAAATCACCTAGACATAACAAGAAGATAGATACCCTAATCAAGCAGAAGAAAGAACCTATGAAAGTGTGGAGAAGAAAACAAGACCAAGAAAAAGAAAAACCTAATCTTGTGCATATTACACAAGAAGCATCACTAATTGCTTAAAGAGTAGCATGATGTCAGGGGGATATGTTCATTGCCTTATCATTCAGTCCCCATGGAGAAGATTAAGAGGGTGTGTTAGCAAGAGTAAGAAGATCTTAATGTTCAGTAATATATCAGGCAATTGTAGCAGACTTTGTTTGTCTCAAAGAAATTTGTTACATAACAAATGGCTCATCATTTGTTGCTTGCATTGGATCTTGTCTTGAACATAAGAATATGTAATATATATTCAGTGATATGTATCTGGTCTTAGTTGATCTTAGTTGTTAGTGTCAAGGTCTCAATTTAATGTTTAGTCTAGTTTTTTATCAGTCTGACAGTGAAGGCAGTAAAAGATAAGTGTTTTTGTAAGTGTTCAACATGTTATGGTGCAGTCTTATTGTTTGCTTATGACAACATGTTCAAACTAGGAAGAGATATCATGTTCATACTTTGAGTTATCTTGTTAATATCAAAAATCAAGATAGTGGGAAAGTATATAAAGTTTTAAAGACAATCAAGGAACCTTGGAATCTGCTAATAGGGATTTAAAGTAGTCTTGAATCTTGTTGTATCACAAAAAAGAGTCTTCATTCTCTTGTACAGAAGTTCTACACTATTTTCAAGAAACATGGCACTAGTAAAGATAAACTTTATGTTAGTATGTGTTCATAAGGATAGCTAGTCAAGAGCTTGCATGACAGTGACAAATGTTATTGATGTTTGTTTGAGTATTTTTGGGTGCAGTCTTCATGTTCCTGATTGGATGAAAGTTGATAATCAGTTTATAACAATTAGTATTAGTTGTGTCATTAGTGGCAAAAGTGAACAATGATAGGAACTTGCTAGAGGTTGGAGAGCACTTGAAGAACTTCTTGAAACATGATAAAAGTAAGTTCCTTCAAAGAGTGAGTCTCACATGCATATTGCTTCTTATGACATATAGGGAGATTCAACAAGCTTGATGCAAATATACAAAGATATAAAAAAGGGATAATCAAGACTATAATTGAAAGTCTAGAGACATACAATGAAGGATACATACAATATAGATTTCTTGAAAAGACCTAAGGAATATGCAGTTGGCAGGTGTAAAATCAGACTCTGCAACCTTTGTCAGCATTCCTGTAAGCCTGTGCAAAAATGGGAGGTTTGGAACAAGGTATGGCATTCATCAAAGTATAAAGAAAGGGTTTATTGTCAAATGTTGTAGTTACAAGTGCCCTGGTAGACATGTATGCAAAATGTAGAAGAATAGATAAGGCATATGAACTTTTTGTCAAAGACATATGGTCTAATGGAGTGTCATGTTTTCAAGATTTGTTCAATGTGAGTTTGATAAAAAGGCCATAAAAACTTCTAAGCAAATGCATCTAATGGGTATAAATGTAGTCTTCTTAATTTTTGCCAACATGTTCCCTATCTCTACTCAAGTTGAAACATCGGAAGTGGGTGTGGACCTACATCAAAGCATAATCCACAATGGATCTTTTTGTAAGATGTAGTTGTTATAAGTGCCACAATGTTTGTGGCAGTGTGACAATGGTTTCAGGACCCTTTTTGTAGTTGTGACAGTGTGGAAAAGTGATGGTTTGTAAATTTAGAGACTTTGTTGTGACAATGACTTAGATAGAATAAAAAACTTGTCATCAGAACATTGTATTATGGTGCAAAAACCTGTCATCAAACCTAGCATTGTGGTGCAAGAACCTAGCATTCTAATCTATGACCAGTAGCATCAAGATCAGTTGTATGATAATATCATCATGATCAGTGTGATCAGATCAAAGCATTTTATCCCTGTGGAGAGACGGTGGTAAATAGTTTATACTTATCAAAGGGAGTGTTGTGCATGCTCAAAGGATATGTCAATGATAGAAAGATCTCAGAGTGAAGAATGATTTGTGAAGAATGATCAAGGCATGATTAGTATAACAGGATCAGTTTAGTGGTATCATGATCATTATCAGGATGATATGTTTTAACACATATACTAGAATATATACATGACATGATCCATGTTGTCTTTGATATTCACATGCATATCTGTTAGGGTAATAGTTAGTTAAATGTTTTGTCAAGGTCTGCCAAACATTAGTTGAATCACTAAATTGATATTTCCATCAAGCATTGAGGATTCACATGTTGCAAGTATGAGGTGAACCAGTGTTGTCATTGATGTCAACATACTCATATTGCATTGACAAGAAGGATTGGATGAGCTGTGTGCTGAGGATATTGAGAAAATTAGCCTCAGTCAGGAACAGTAAAGAACAATGATGAGAAGAAGGCAAATGTACTGTATAGGATGCGAACCGGAGGATGCGGATTAAAGGGTTTGTAGATATGAGTCTTGAGATGCTTCAGTTAAGATTTCAGAGGTCCGCATGAATATCTGAAGGAGTTGTGGCTGTCGGTGTAGAACCGGTTCCGGCAAGTATTCAGAGGTGACAGAGGATCACAAAAAGGTCCGGTGAGGTCTGGAACTATATAATCCTAATCTGTGGATTGGAAGGAGTCTTTGAGATGTCCTTGTGATGTGCCATCTCGAGTTGTGTATAATTTGGAGGTCCGGAAGTTCCTCCTGCATTATGACAGTGGTGACAGACAGTGTTCTTGAAGTTCCAGATAAGGAGGATAAGAGATTTCAGTAAGTAAAGGAAATGCGGACGTACCTGGTCATTCAGGTAGGCTTGTGAAGGTTCTTGGATCATGTTGAGGTTGTGTTGTTGGTCCGCATTGATAGTAGAGCCCGGAATTGAAGATATTCTTCCGGATGAAGTTCTTGCTCTGTTTAGCCGACCGGATGAGTTGTTCATCCTGTGAATGTTCTTGTGGTGGCCGACCGGATGTGTTATTCATCTTGCGGATACTCTTATGGTTGTTTGCCGACTTAGATGTTTGTTCCTAAGTCGATGTCTTGTATAAATAACGGTTTGTGAGTTCATTTCGAAGTGTGGATTGTGTGGATGAGTGTGGCATAGCGAAGAGAAGTGCGAAAGGCAGAGCAGAGGTTTTTGGGCTTAAATGTAACTGATCCGGACATGGTAGAAATGTCATTCTCCAGTTCAAGATTGTGATTCTTATCACTTTGTAGACAGTGTGTCTCCTTGTAAGCAGTGGGCCTCTTTGTGAGCAGTGTGCTCGGGCAGTGAGCCCTAATTGGCAAGTTCCATTCTTTTTCTTATTCTTCTAACAGAGAATAATCCTTGGGTTAATCACCCCGTGGTTTTTCCCTTAACCGGGTTTTCCACGTCAAAATCTTGGTGTTCAATGTGTTGATGTTTATCTGCTCGTGTGTTTATGTATTATGCTTTCATGGATGATTAATTGATATGCTGTTAACTAACAACGAAGAATCAAGTGTTTGAAAGAACAAGAAGTTTTATACAACTGATTCACCCCCCCCTCTCAGTTGTATGCCTTAAATCCAACAATTGGTATCAGAGCCAAGTTCCTCTGAAAGGAGCTTAACCGCTTGAGGAGATCCAGGATGTCGTCATACAAGAAGGATAGTCCGAAGTTTGATGGAACCAACTTCACTCTCTGGAAAGGTCGCATGAAGTTTCACTTGGAATGTATGGGAAAAGCATACTTGGCTATGGTCTCAAAACCATATGTACCTCCACAAGGTGGTCCGACAACTCTGAATGAAATCACAGATGCTGAAAATAATCTGCGGACCAAGGAAGCCCTACTAAGCGCATTGAATGATTCAGATCTCTCAAATGTTATTGACCTACCAACTGCATATGAGATCCTGACTAAACTGGAACTTCTGTATGAAGGAGATGAGTTTGTCAAAAGTGCAAGGTTGCAAAGTCTGAAAGGGAAATTTGAAAGATTGAAGATGAGAGATGATGAAAACATCACTACCTTTATGCCAAGAGTGAATGAGCTGGTATGTGGAATTAGAAATGCTGGTGGAACTCTAGATGAAAATGAGATTGTCTACAAAATCCTAAGATCCCTTCCTGTTGCCTACAAAATCAAGGTTGCTGCCATTGATGAATTTAGAGCCCACGGAACTGTCACAAGAGAACAACTGGCTGGCAAACTAGCTGTATTTGAAATGACCGAGTTTGGAGATGATCCTCCCAAGACTGAATCTGCTTTCAAAGCCAATACCTATGTGAAAGGCAAACAGAGATTTGATCCGGGAGAAAACTCATCAAGGAAGATGTCATGGTATGATCAAGCAAGAAGAGACATGGAAGAAGAAGAAGCAGAAACAGCTCAACTTGAAGCCCTCATTGCAAAGAGACTGCCCAGAGGATCCGGTAAGTATGAAGGAAAACTACCCTTTAAGTGTTTCAACTGCAATAAGATTGGTCATTTTGCTTCAAGATGTCCGGAAAGATCTGCAAGGTCTAATACTAACAGACAAAGGTTTCAAAAGAACTGCTATTATGTTCATGAAGAAGATGACAATGAAGGAGTAACAGATGATGAATCCGAACTAGGAAGCAAATCCGGAAATGAATGGGTGTTTATTGCCATCAAGGAAGAAGATTCAATATCCTCTGAATCTGTCAATCACAAGGTTGTGGAAAGAGCTTTGGCTGCTCAAGTGGAAGAAAAGGATGATTGGGTTATTGATAGTGGGTGTTCTCACCATATGACTGGTGACAAGAATAAGTTCTTAGATTTGGAAAGGTATGAAGGAGGAATGGTAAAGTTTGGTGACAATTCTGCTGGCAGAATCAGAGGTAGGGGAACTATTTCCTTTGATGGAAAGAGCAAAACAGGTAATGTACTATATGTTGAAGGATTAAAGCACAATCTTCTCAGTGTTGGTCAATTAGTGGACAAAGGCTATGATCTCCGGTTCAAGAATAGAAAATGCAGAATCTTTACAAGCTCCGAAACTGAAATTGCATCCGGTGCTCAAACAAAAGGTAATATCTTTCATCTGGTTGGTTCAAACAAAAGTTGTCTGTTTGCTCAAGTTGATCAGAGTTGGTTATGGCATAGAAGAATGTGTCATGTGAATTTTGATAACATCATCAAGATAAACAATATTCAGGCTGTAAGAGACCTTCCAAAATTGGTGAAACCTACAAATAGTTTGTGCAAAGAATGTCAGCTAGGTAAACAGAGCAGAGTCTCTTTCAAAAGCAAAGATCAGTCCTCTACCGGATTGTTGGAATTAGTACATACTGATCTCTGTGGTCCGACAAGAATCAAGAGTCTGCAAGGTGATAGATATTTCATGTTGTTAATTGATGACCATTCCCAGATGATGTGGGTTACCTTCCTAAAAGAGAAATTAGAAGCCCTTGAAAAGTTCAAAATCTTCAAAGCTATGGTAGAGAATCAAACCGGATTGAAACTTAAATGTCTAAGGTCTGATAGAGGTGGTGAATTTACATCTGGTGAGTTCATTGACTTTTGTGAGAAGCAGGGTATAAGGAGACAATTGTCTGCTCCTAGGACTCCACAGCAGAATGGAGTAGTTGAAAGAAAGAACCGGACCATCCAGGAAGCTGCCAGGACAATGATGTTGGAAGCAAATGTTCCTCAGATGTTCTGGAAAGAAGCTATCAGCACTGTAGTCTACACTCTAAATCGAGTTCAAATCAGAAACAATACCGGTAAGACCCCCTACGAACTCTGGTTTGGCATCACTCCTACTGTGAAATATTTCAGAGTATTTGGTAGCAAGTGTTATATCAAAAGAGATGAAGATCTAGGAAAGTTTGATGCTAGAAGTGATGAAGGAATTTTCTTGGGTTACTCCACTCAAAGCAAAGCATACCGGTGTTACAATAAGAGACTGAGGAAGATGATAGAAAGCACTAATGTGAAAGTTGATGAAGGAATTGAGAAGCCCTCAAGATTTTATGAATTTGATGAAGATGACCAAGACGGTGTTCAGATTCAAGGAACTCAATCCTCTCCGGTAAGACAGAGTCAGCCTGATCCGGTAAATCAGGAAGAAGAGATAGGTTTGAATGAGCCTGATCAAGAAGCAGCAGTGCAGGATACTCCCAAAATTCCTAGGTATGTAACACTAAACCACTCTCAAGATCAGATCATAGGTGACAGAAGCAAAGGTGTGCAAACTAGAAGGAATGTTGCTCAAAATCAGGATGAATGTTGTCTGATTTCAAAGATTGAACCTAAAACAGTAAATGAAGCCTGCAATGATGAAAACTGGACTAAAGCAATGAAAGATGAATTAATGCAAATTGAGAAAAATCATACTTGGGATCTTGTTCCCAGACCTAGAGACAGGAATGTGATTGGAACCAAATGGGTCTTCCGGAACAAACTGAATGAAGCTGGTGAAGTTATCAGAAACAAAGCTAGATTGGTTTGCAAAGGCTACTCTCAAATAGAAGGAATTGATTTTGAAGAGACCTTTGCTCCGGTGGCAAGAATTGAAGCAGTCAGATTATTTCTTGCATTTGCTGCCTTCAAAGACTTCAAGGTATATCAGATGGATGTCAAGTCTGCTTTCCTAAATGGTGATCTGGAAGAAGAAGTTTACATTGAACAACCGGATGGATTTCAATTGTTTGATAATAATGATATGGTCTGCAAGTTGAAGAAAGCATTGTATGGACTAAAGCAAGCCCCAAGAGCATGGTATGAAAGGTTGGATAAGCATCTTGTGCAAATTGGATTCAGCAAAGGTACTGCTGACAGTAACTTATATTTCAAAATTGATCATGAAAACATTTTGATTGTTGAAGTGTTTGTAGATGATATCATTTTTGGAGGAAGAGATAGTATGTGCAAAACTTTTGCAAATCAGATGAAAAGTGAGTTTGAAATGTCTATGCTTGGTGAAATGAATTTCTTCTTGGGTCTGCAAATTACTCAAACAAAGAAAGGAATCTTCATTTCTCAAACCAAATATGTGAAAAAATTGTTAAGGAAATATGGTATGGAAGATTCAAAACCAATGAACACTCCCATGGCAACCGGATGTAAGTTGAGCAAAGATGATGACTCCCCAAAGGCAGATCAGACAAAGTATAGATCAATGATTGGTGGATTGTTGTATCTCACTCAGACTAGACCAGATATAATGCAGGCTGTTGGTCTTGTGGCAAGATTCTAGGCTGATCCTAGAGAATCTCATGTTATGGCAATCAAAAGAATTTTTAGGTACCTGAAAGGAACAGTTGAGTATGGTCTATGGTACCCTAGAGATCCGGATTTCTCTCTTCATGCTTACACAGATGCAGATTGGGCAGGAGATGTGGATGACCGGAAGAGCACTAGTGGTGGAGCATTCTTTTTGGGGAAGAGATTGGTTTCTTGCCTAAGCAAGAAACAAGATGCAATATCTCTGTCTACAACTGAAGCAGAATACATTGCAGCAGCAGGTAGTTGCACTCAAATCTTATGGATGAAGCAGATGCTAAGAGACATTAAAGTTGAATATGAGGAGCCTATCACAATTTTCTGTGATAATTCAAGTGCAATTAATATTTCTAAGAATCCGGTATTGCATTCTAAGACTAAGCACACATCTATCAAGTTTCACTTTTTGAGAGAACAAGTGAACAAGGAAGAAGTCAGATTGGAGTATGTCCCCTCAAAGGATCAGATTGCAGTTATCTTTACTAAACCTCTTCCCAAGGACTCTTTTGAATATCTCCGGGAGAAGTTAGGGGTCATGGCCCCTCCGGTGATGAACTAGGATGCACTGATGTGCATCAGTCTGGTGGATATCACAGTCATATCTTGTGATCCGGATTGATGATGGGGAGCTGCTACTAAGGGGGAGCAGCTGGTATGATTCTGATGTATTAGAATTGCAAATATGAGCCCTTTGCCATTGATGTCAAAGGGGGAGAGAAGACATGTGAAAAACAAGTGGTTGATGATCAAAGGGGGAGCAATAAAGGAAGAGAAGACATGTGAAAAGTTGTTGTTGATAGGGGGAGCTGTGACAGAAAGGAGAAGTTCTTGTCTTGATGGTTTTTCACATCATATGTTGCCATCAATGACAAAGGGGGAGATTGTTGCAAGTATGAGGTGAACCAGTGTTGTCATTGATGTCAACATACTCATATTGCATTGACAAGAAGGATTGGATGAGCTGTGTGCTGAGGATATTGAGAAAATTAGCCTCAGTCAGGAACAATAAAGAACAATGATGAGAAGAAGGTAAATGTACTGTATAGGATGCGAACCGGAGGATGCGGATTAAAGGGTTTGTAGATATGAGTCTTGAGATGCTTCAGTTAAGATTTCAGAGGTCCGCATGAAGATCTGAAGGAGTTGTGGTTGTCGGTGTAGAACCGGTTCTGACAAGTATTCAGAGGTGACAGAGGATCACAAAAAGGTCCAGTGAGGTCCGGAACTGTATAATCCTAATCTGCGGATTGGAAGGAGTCTTTGAGATGTCCTTGTGATGTGCCATCTCGAGTTGTGTATAATTTGGAGGTCCAGAAGTTCCTCCTGCATTATGACAGTGGCGACAGACAGTGTTCTTGAAGTTCCGGATAAGGAGGATAAGAGATTTCAGTAAGTAAAGGAAATGCGGACGTACCTGGTCATTCAGGCAGGCTTGTGAAGGTTCTTGGATCATGTTGAGGTTGTGTTGTTGGTCCGCATTGATAGTAGAGCCCGGAATTGAAGATATTCTTCCGGATGAAGTTCTTGCTCTGTTTAGCCGACCGGATGAGTTGTTCATCCTGTGAATGTTCTTGTGGTGGCCGACCGGATGTGTTATTCATCTTGCGGATACTCTTATGGTTGTTTGCCGACTTAGATGTTTGTTCCTAAGTTGATGTCTTGTATAAATAACGGTTTGTGAGTTCATTTCGAAGTGTGGATTGTGTGGATGAGTGTGGCATAGCGAAGAGAAGTGCGAAAGGCAGAGCAGAGGTTTTTGGGCTTAAATGGAACTGATCTAGACATGGTAGAGATGTCATTCTCTAGTTCAAGATTGTGATTCTTATCACTTTGTAGATAGTGTGTCTCCTTGTAGGCAGTGGGCCTCTTTGTGAGCAGTGTGCTCGAGCAGTGAGCCCTAATTGGCAAGTGCCATTCTTTTTCTTATTCTTCTAATAGAGAATAATCCTTGGGTTAATCACCCCGTGGTTTTTCCCTTAACCGGGTTTTCCACGTCAAAATCTTGGTGTTTAATGTGTTGATGTTTATCTGCTCGTGTGTTTATGTATTATGCTTTCATGGATGATTAATTGATATGCTGTTAACTAACAACGAAGAATCAAGTGTTTGAAAGAACAAGAAGTTTTATACAACTGATTCACCCCCCCCTCTCAGTTGTATGCCTTAAATCCAACATCACATACATTATCTTAGGTATAAGACCTATCAAACCCTAGGTTCTCTAAGACAAAGTTCCTCTTCAAAATCAAAAATCTTTATCTTCTCCTTGTCTCTCTACATCAGAGTGTCTCATGTATATATATTGTGTGATGCAATTTTAAAGTGTGTATGATGAAGAATTAGGGTTTAGATAGACTTTTAAAAGACCTAAATACTACAAACCTATAACCCTAGTGTCCTAAAACCCTAAGACCTAGTTCTAAACATAAAGCCAAGTATATGTATTGACGGGTGCACTTTTTGTCTTATTTTGTTGTTGACTTGCTATAAATGGTCATCATAACTTAAGTGACTATGTAAAGGGTCCTTACATCATTCAGTAACTGGCCCCATGTCCTAAGGGTGACTGGACTAACATAGTTGTTTTTTAAAACTAGGTGCCAATATCAAATCCACAGTGTTTGTTTGATCTTCCACTGGCGCGAACGGCAGAATCGAAGGCAGAGATTTAATCATTATTTAAATTTCAACGGTCTGCCTCCATACATGTATATTAATGGCTATATGACCATATAGCTGTATAAGGTGGTTTCAATAGTTTTTTTAACTGACTTTTGTTTGTTGTTTTGAAAAAGAAAAAAAGCCCTAATGTAAGGGTGCTCATGGATTTTTGGTCAAGAAATTTTTTGAATGATTATTTTGAGGGAAATGTAATGTAGAGAGGGTAATACTTTGAAGAGAAAAACAAAAGGATACACTGTATTATATATAGAAAATGATTTTATCATAGTACAAGTGCATTCTGAAAGAAAGGGGTTCTTTGGTAGTCTAAAGTGTTGATAACAAAACAATCATGGTCTGTATAGTGTGACTATCATGATGGTTGCAGAACCTTTTTGTGAGATGTGTTTGTGAAGGAGGTTTTAAGGTGTACCCACTACAGAAACATACTTGTATGCAGTAGTAGAAAGAAGAGATTTTATGAATCAATTTTTGTGATGTAAGATACCAGAGAAAACTCTAATTAATTGTTTTCTTTGTCATTGAAATAGATACTCTCATTTTGTGAGGATATGATATGGATGTGTTTTGGTTTCAAGAAGATGTAAAGTCTTGAGTTCAAGTGTTTTTGTATAGGCTGTGATGTTGCAAACAAAACAGTACATTTGTATTAGGTGGATGTTAGATTCTTGAAGAATCATTCTCTGAATACTTTATAAAAGAAATATGTTATTAATGTATGCATGTCAATCTAGGAGAGAAAAGGTGATTGCTCAGTGAAAGAGTTATAGAACTCATCTATAACCTAGGATTTCAATGTAAACAGAGTAGTACTCTATATATCTATTTGTTTTGTATTTGGAGTTGGTGCTCCTGGTTTGTGTAGAGTTGATATGCTAGGGATTGGTGTTCCTATCAAGATGTGATTAGTGAGATCCTTGCCAGTGAGGCATAAGTGTAATCATTGAGATTTTGGTCAGTGAGACCTAATGATGAATTTGGTGAGATTGGATAGTGGTTTTCCCTATTTAGGGTTTTCCACTTTAAATACTTGTGTCATGGTTTCATCTTTGTGATTCTATTACTTTCTATGTCTTTGGCATGTTGGTGTTAGTAATTATTTTTACAAGGTTGATGAATGAACTAGTTTAGTAGATCACTAATTGACTCCCACTCAGTGATCCATTGTATTCCAACATGAATAAGGTGCTAAAATAGGAAAATATAGCGCTAAAATGTTCAGATTCTAAAACAAGACAGACAACTGATAGTATAATCAGAATGGCTCTAAAAATAAGGAATAAAGTGCTAATCACTAGCATGGTGCTATAATATTCAAATATGGTGCTAAACTGTTGGCAAGAGACACTGTGTGGCTTCATGAGTGTTGTCATTGATGGCAACAAAGTCCATCCCACACATCCGCAGGACATGATATGTCTATACCGGAAGTCAGATTAAGGAGTATTTTGGTCCGGTGAGCAAGAACAAAGCATGCAACAGGGTCTGACAATCAGGTCTGGATCTCTCAGAGGAAGTATCTCAATAAAGTGTGGACTTGGGGTAGTCAAGAGGAGTATCATGACTAATACATTCCAGGGATTGAGCCTTCGGTGATGAAAGAGTGAAAAGATATGAACACCTAAGTGTTGGGTTCCTGTTTGGCAGAGAAGACTGAGGAAGAACTGACCAGCAGAGCATCAAACCTTAATCTGGATGAGATATTGATGGTGATCAAGTTTCTTGAGGTATCATTCATGATTGGCTGACATGATTGATGACTTCCATAACTATCTTTTTGATACGCATCACTTAGTAAGCATGGATTCAGCCGACAGACCAGAGTTTGGAAATATCTTGAGTTTTCTGGATGCCGACTAGAAAGATGATTGAAATCATTGATGCGGATATATATACCAGATTGATTTCAATGTGAACAGGTGTGTGGAGGTTGTGTGGTGCAAACAAAAGTAGAGAGTAGTGTGGAAATATAAATACAAGTCTGGTATGTGACAGAACAACAGCACCAAGGCAGAGGAAGAATGAAGTGCAGTAGATTAGTATATTGAGCTTAACTGGAACTGAACCTCAGCATATGTGTATGCTTCTCATTAGTTCAAATACCTGGTTTCCTTCTATAAACTATTATAGGCAGTGAGCCTCTTGTGAGCAGTGTGCTCGGGCAGTGAGCCTCTTGTGAGCAGTGTGCTCAAGCAGTGAGCCCTAATTGGCAAGTGCCATTTTGTACTACCTTATTCTTTTAACATAGAATACAATCTTGGGTTAATCACCCTGTGGTTTTTTCCCTTAATAGGGTTTTCCACATCAAAAATATTGTGTCATGTGTTTTGAGTTTATTTCTGCTTCCATGGTTATGTATGGTTATATGATTTGATATTGCACTAATTGTTAAAGAAGAAAAGAAAGCCAAATTATTAAGATAAGTGATTCACCCCCCCCTCTCAATTATCAACATTTGGTATCAGAGCCAAGTTCCTTCTAACAGAGCCTAATAGCTTGAGGAAGATCTGGGAATCTCAATGGATATGTATGGTATGAGGGAACAACTTCAATCTACCCTAGATGATCTTGATCAATCTCACTCTGAAGTCAATGACCTAAGGGAAAGACTCAAACAAGCTGATGATTTCATAAATGAACTCAAAGAAAAACTAAGTATCTCAATGAAGAAAATAAAGGAACTTCTTCAACAATTAGCAAGTCAAAATGAATCCAATGATACTAATGAAGATCTGAATGAGAAAACCAAGTTATGTGAGAAGTTATCAAAAGAGGTCATTATGGTTAGACATGAAATGGAATCAGGAGTTATGAAATTCACCCAAGAAATTGAAGAGAAAAGAAAAAGTGAAGATAATCTAAACAATCTCTCAAGGAGAAGTCAGAAGACTGCCACAAAATGGATAGAATAATCAACCATCTGGAATCTGATCTTGAAGAAGCTAGAGACAATGAAGAACAACTTGAGAATCAGATAGACACTCTTAAAAGGGATCTTCAAACAACAAATGAATACAAAGAGAAATTCAAGATAAGCTCTACTCAACTTGAAGTTCTTCTTGAAAGCCAAAAGAGGGTAGATGACAAGAAAGGTTTGGGGTATGAGAAAGGGGAAAGCTCCGGATCCGGTCAGAAGAACTCTGGATCAGGAAATCCAAGGAACAGGCCTAGAAGACCTCTGATAAGGCAACCTAATGCTCAAAGATATCCATCCTTTAATGGATACTACCACAATTGCAATAAATTTGGTCATAAAGAAAATCAATGTAGAAGAAGAATGAATCAGACTAATTCATCCTTCTCCAGACAGTGTTTTAACTGCAAAAGGTATGGTCACAAATCTCAAGAATGTAGAAATATGCAAATGAACAATTCATTCAATGGTAGATGCTTTGCATGCAATAGAATGGGACATATGGCTAATCAATGCAGATCAAGAGGATATCAGTCAAATCTGCAAAGAAATGTTGTTTGCTACAATTGTAATAGATCTAGTCATATTGCCAAATTCTGCAGAAGTAAGAATCAGGATAAAAGGGGTTCGATGCATCATAATCAAAATCAAGACAAAGGAAAAGGAAAAGTGAATACGAATGAAATTCAAAGGGAGATGAACAAGATTTAGGTGAAGAGAAGTACAAAAAATGTTGGGGATGGATCCGCACCAAAATCTGGTGCTGATATTCCTTCTAGAAACTAAATAGATGAGCTCTGGCTCAGGGGGACTCACAAAAGAAAACAAGTTCCCCCAGCCAGTCAATTGGTGCCTGAAATTGGCACATGGAAAGTTGCGGATTGAAAGTACCCTCAAAGAAACATCTAAATAACCCTTGGTAAAGATTTGAAAGATCCGCAAGGACTTTGAAAAGGTTAATCATCCAATATTAATCTAGTTTGACAGTCATCCAACAAAAGGAGGATTTTCACAGTTAGATCCGATATGATTCAAATTGAGGAATCTTGATCTGCGGATAGATGAAATGATTGGAGAAAGGAAGATAGATTGTCAATAATCACCAAGAATAGCTCTAAGTGCATCTCAGTGATCCAAAAAAGGTCTTTCTCAGAACAAGGAGAACAAGGCAACTGGAATGACTTAAGTTGCGCATTTATTGCAATGTGGAATTTGGGTTTGTGCAGAAATATAAGGGTTCTCTTATTGAACACTTGCTCATTTACATTCGAGAAGAAGAGAGAAGGAGCTCTGCAACAAAATTGCCTCAAACCTCTCAAAGATCAACCGCAGAAGTTGATTCATCCAGCAATCTGATCTGGCTCATAATCGTGAACCCTAGAAGCGTAAAAGGTATTTTCCGCTCTTAATATCTCTCTCTGAATCTTTGAAAGATGGCTACTTCGAATGTTGTGAAGATCACTGATAGACCATTCCCTAAATTCAAAAAACATCCGTATAAATCCCTAGAAGTTGATCCCCTAGGCGCATTTTCTAGCATTTCGCATGGAGTTCTACATGTAGAAGATGTTAGGGTTTACATACATGCAAACATTGAAGAATTTGGGGAATCCAAGCTGATGGATATCTACCACAAGGAACTGATAGCTGAATCATTTGAACTCAAACCTCAGTACAAGGCCATCCAGGATAAGCATTTTGGACATTACATTCATTTCCCCTATTTTGCTAGAGATGATTGGGTTCGGTATGTTCTAAGCATAATGCATGACAACTTTATGTGGTTGATGAGGCCATTCAAGATAACCAAGGATGCAATTAGGGCGGTAACCAGATTGCACTCATCCGGTAGGTTGCCTGCTCTCAAATCAGTTAAAAATCAAAATGTAAGTCAGGCTACCAGATCAAAATTTGACAAAAGAGCAATGACTATAGAAGATATCACTGATTCGGATATCAAGTTTGCATCTATGATAATTGGCTATAAGATATATCACTCCAGCAGGGAGAATTCTACACCTGAAACTACAATCTATGCTGCTTATCAGATGATAAGGGAGAATGCAAATTATGATCTGTGTGAGCTTCTTCTGAGCCAACTGTTGGAAAACCTACAAAAGATCAAGAAGGACAAGAAGAACTCATTCAAGTATGGTGGGCTAATATTGTGTTTGTTCTTTTACTTTATGAATGAGCTACCTGGATCTAGTGGTTGGGTATGGCAAAATGACAGACCGATTGCCATTCAAATCAGAGATTACATGCATGGGCTTGGTGATGCCAAGGTTTAAAATATAGCTCTCTGGGGATACTTCAAGAACTTTCAAAGTATGATGCAAGCCAGAGAAAGAATCTCCCAATCATTGGTTGAGAAGTACAAGGATACAGTGTGCTTTATGGTAGACACTGATCAATGTCTAATGGAAGCAGTAGAGCCAATGATAGTCTGGATTATGCCAATGGGGTATGAAGTAGATGAGAAAATTATGGAGCTACATGTTCAACACATGCTAAGTCAACCCAAGGATCCTAAGGCAGAAAGGTTTGGAACCTTTCAAGAATTGAGTGTGAAAATCCATGTTGAGCTAAGACAACCAGAGATCAAGAGAAAAGTGAGAAGGGAAGTAGAAGAAATTGCCAAGAGATATGGAATATCAAAGGAGGTAGTTGATGCCAACAGAGGCTGGAAAGGGCTGAGAAAGAAAGACAAGAAATAGAAAAAGAAAGTGCTCTGGTGCAAGCCCCCTCCCAGACTAGATCCTCCAAAAGCTCTGTACCAACCACCTCTAAGAGTCAAAAAGCCTCAAAAGACATCCAAAAAGGGAGAGAAGAGAACAAAGAAAAAGGCAACAAGGTCCTATACAAGTCAGAAGGATGATGAAGAGACAGAATCTGATGAGGAGATCAAGAAAATGATGAAGAAGAAGAAAACATCTGGTGAACCCTCTACCGGTCATAACAAGGAAGAAGAGGTAGAAGAATTCATTGAAAGACCTACTCTCTGCATTGATGATATCATCAAATCAGTCACTGTGGATGGGAACTTGAAACCAATGACTAAATTTTATGATGACTATAGTGAAGCTGATCAGAAGATCCTGCAAGAAGCTACAGTCAGGTATCTAAACATCTACAACAAAGCATTCATTGAAATCATCTCCTTAATTCCCAAAAGCCTAGAGAAGGAACTTGAAATAAGAAAGAACAATGCTAAGGCAAAGGACCTAGAGATCTGAGAATAGATAGTTATTCAGCTCTACCCTTCCATCACTCCAAAACAAATGAACATGATCTTCAAGGATTGCAAGGATGAGTCCTAGTTCAAAGCAAGAATGAATCAACTTATGCTTGGAGAGACTAACAAAGTGGCAAAAGAAACTAAAGACATTCTTTAGAATGCCTTCATGAAATTCAATCTCCCTGTTATAGAGGACATAGATGATGAACCTACTGAGAAAAATATAGAAGATCCAAAGGAGATAAGTGAGGAAAGGACTCAGACTTGGATTCCTCTATTCTAGAAGAGGAAGTCCATGAAGAAATAAATATCTCTCATCCGGATTCCCCAGCAGACTCTGGATCTAAAGGAGAAGAGAAGATAGAGGAGATAATCAATCAAGAAGAAGAGGTAAAGGGAAGAGAAGAAGTTTAAACAGAGAAGACCCCAGGAGATAGTTCTGAGACTGCAGAAGGAAAGAAGACTCTGTCTCCAGCAAGAGACACTACAGAAACTGTTAAAGATTTCTTGACCAAAGAAATGATGGAGATTAATGAACCGGAACTACTTCAAGGACCATTCAATTTTGATTTCCTCTCCCCAGTTCAAATAATGAAAATAGCATCCTTTGCTCAAGCAAAGGCAAAAGAAAAACTTCTGAAATCTCACATGGAAGACTGTGAGCTGATAGAAATTGCATCCGATGTGTTGGAAAAGATCATGCCATCCTTTCAGAAGGATCTTTCGACCTCTTCATCTGGTAATCTCAAATCTCTTGTTAATTTTGTCAGCACACATTTTGATTCTCTGGAGAAATCAGCTGAGGAGAAAGTTTGGAAAGAGTTTTTGGATAAACGATTCTCTGAAGTACAAGGGTACATAGCAAATGATAGGAGAAATATGAAATTGGAATAAAGAGCCTAGAAAATGCTCTTAAAGATGGTGGAGATCTATACAAATTTTGTCTATCTTGGTCCACCGTGACACCAGACCTTACCAAGAAGGTGGAAGAACAAGAGAACAAACTATCAATCTTGTCTCAAAATTTTGGTCCTCTCACCTCTTCCATAATGAATCAAGAGTGCCAGACTATTATAGTTATAAATGAAATAAAGACGCTTGAGAAGGAGAAGAAATATAGAATAAGTAGGCTAAGTGAACTTAGAGGGATAATTATCCCTAAGTTAGAGGCCATGCATGAGGCCCTAATTGATGCTCAGACCATAGCCCGGACCAGTAATTCGACAGATCTAAAGAGGGTAGAAGCTTTTGCATTCTTGTTGAGTGATCACATCTCAATTTTGGATAGGATGAAGCAGAGTTGGGCAACAGAATTTGTCCAGTTGAAGACAACTTTTGCAGATATACTTCAGTATATGTAAGTATAACATGTATATATATTCATGCGGCCAAGTATAGATTGTTTTTGGAAATTTTGGTGTGCGGAGCCTACCCTTTGCCATTGATGTCAAAGGGGGAGTGAGGAGCAGTGAAAAATGTGGAATCTAGCTAAGGGGGAGCTCTGGCAAAGTGTACATAAGAACAAAGCATCAGCTAAGGGGGAGTATGCTATAACACTTAGTCATTTTTCACTAAGTGTTGCCATCAATGCCAAAGGAGGAGATTGTTGGAAAGAGACACTGTGTGGCTTCATGAGTGTTGTCATTGATGGAAACAAAGTTCATCCCACACATCCGCAGGACATGATATGTCTATACTGGAAGTCAAATTGAAGAGTAATTTGGTCCGATGAGCAAGAACAGAGCATGCAACAGGGTCTGACAATTAGGTCCAGATCTCTCAGAGGAAGTATCTCAGTAAAGTGTGGACTTGGGGAAGTTAAGAGGAGTACCATGACTAATACATTCCAGAGATTGAGCCTCCGGTGATGAAAGAGTGAAAAGATATGAACACCTAAGTGTTGGGTTCCTATTTGGTAGAGAAGACTGAGGAAGAACTGACTAGCAGAGCATCAGACCTTAATCCAGATGAGATATTGATGGTGATCAAGTTTCTTGAGGTATCATTCATGATTGGCTGACATGATTGATGACTTCTATAACTATCTTTTTGATACACATCACTTAGTAAGCATGGATTCAGCCGACAGACCAGAGTTTGGAAATATCTTGAGTTTTTCGGATGCTGACTAGAAAGATGATTGAAATCATTGATGCGGATATATATACCAGATTGATTTTGGTGTGAAAGGTTGTGTGGTGTGAACAAAAGTAGAGAGCAGTGTGGAAATAGAAATACAGGTCTGGTATGTGACAGAACAGCAACACCAAGGCAAAGGAAGAATGAAGTGCAGTAGATCAGTATATTGAGCTTAACCGAAACTGAACCTCAGCATATGTGTATGCTTCTCATCAGTTCAAATACCTGGTTTCCTTCTATAAACTATTGTAGGTAGTGAGCCTCTTGTGAGCAGTGTGCTCAGGCAATGAGCCCTAATTAGCAAGTGCCATTTGTACTACCTTATTCTTTTAACAGAGAATACGATCTTGGGTTAATCACCCCATGGTTTTTTCCCTTAATAGGGTTTTCCATGTCAAAAATATTGTGTCATGTGTGTTGAGTTTATTTCTGCTTCCATGGTTATGTATGCTTATATGATTTAATATTGCACTAATTGTTAAAGAAGAAAAGAAAGCCAAAATATTAAGATAACTGATTCACCCCCCCTCTCAGTTATCAACATAAACAACTTTACATGTCTTACATTAAGCTGACTGGTTCGATGGTTCCGTTTTGAGCAATTTTGGCTCTAATTCATAGGTTAAAGTCCAAACCTACTCAAAAAAGAACTTTTAAGCCAAAATATTAACTCAAAAAAGGTGTTAGAGTGATTAAATCAGCAAATGAACACTACATGTTAGGCTTGAAAATGACGAATGCTTTAGTTTGTAGCAAAGATGATTTAAACTTTCCCTAAAACATTCTACAATCATTTTCTAATCTCATTTGGACATTATGAGCCCTTGTCTCTATTATATTCTGTTAAAAACATAGAGCAAAGCGTAATAAAATGTGGTAAAAAGCCTAAAAATGAGTTAATTTTTTTTCCGTAAGCATAAGACATTAAAGGAGGTCGTAGAAACAGAGTGCTAAAACAATGCCATATGGCACTAAAACATAAAGGAATGGCATTGTTCTGCAAAGAGATGGCGCTAGTCCATGAAGTTATGGCATTGAACCACCTGTACACCTAAAACCTTCAAGAAAACACTTAAAAAAGAGATTAGTTTGGGACCATGAGGTCTCACTGGGTGTGCCAAATGAAGATGAGGTATGTTTCCAAAGCATAAAACACAAATAAATGAAAGAAAACTAATAATTATACCTTCAAGAAGTCTTAAAATCTCCTCACTCCTTGATAGGGTTGAGGAACTTGCACCCACTAGCTCCTTGCTCTACCCAAACTAGGATTGACAATGTGAAATGCTCTCAACTTCAATGCAAACTTCAACATAACCTACCTAAGATTGATGAGAATTGGGAGAAATTTGGACATAATTATCTTACTCTAAAATTGGATGGTGAAAGGGCTTGTGGAGGCTTGTATTTATAGGCAAATTAGAGGGGATTTTGATCCAACGGTGGAGATTGGATGTTGAGATCAATGGATGAGATCTTGATTGTGAGATGGAGGGCCAGGATTTGATCATCAAAATTGGATGGTGGAGAATAAAAATGAATTTAAAATTCATTTTGAGTAGGACTTTGCATTAAATGTGATTTTGATGTGTGAGGAAATTAAAAATTAGTTTCCTTGGGAGGAGGTGGAATTAAAAATTCCATTTTATGTGGGAATATGAAGACCATGTGACACATGCACATTTTTGGGGCCTTACATTTGTAAGCTAAAAATGTGGAAGACATTTTAGCATGAAAATGGCAAAAATGAGTTGGAGGGGTTTTGTATATTTTATAATTTTTTATTTGTGGGTGTGGGAGAAGGTGTTAAGCATGCTTTGACCAAGTTAATCAGGGTGATTAACTTAGTTAATGTGGCTGGAAAAAATTAGTGAGTGCGCTAATCAGGGTTTAGGATTAATTAAGTAATGATTTATTTAATTAATCTAGGTCTAGGGGTCATGTAGGCTAGGGTAGCTAATTAAATAATAGCTATTTAATCAACTAGGCTAGGTGTAGGCTAATTAGTAGGGTAGATTAACTAGATAAACATAATTTACCTAATTAATTGGGTTTAGGAAAGTGGAAAAATTAACCAAATAAATATTTTACATATGTATTTAATTAATTGGGGTAATGTTAGTAAGGTGTGAACGTTGAATTAATTAAATTAATTCAATTTTAGGGGTTAATTGATGAAGGATGAGTGGATGGTTCAGGGGTTGGATAGGTTAATTAATTAATTAAAAGTTTAATTAATTAATTAGATGAGAAATTAGCGATATGGATGATGTTGAAGGGTGGTTGAAGGGTTGAGACATTTTTAGGTGTCTACATCCGAAACTCTAAAATATACCAAAAACAACATTATGAACTCAAACTCTGAAAGCTAAAACACCAAACTTCTGAACTCTGACAAGAACTAAGTCATTGAACACTTGAAGCCAAGAAGTCAAAATTACGCAACTCTGAAACTTTGAAACCACATCATTGGCAATACAAAACAATTTTCTTTGAGAAGATGTGAAGGCTAAACTCTGATACTCTGAATTTTTTGCTTTGAGAAGCCATGAAGGCTAAACTTTGACACTCCAAACTCTGAGTCTTCAACACTGAACACTTAGAAAAAATTTCTTTGAGAAGCCAGAAAGCCTATACCCTGATACTCTGAAACTCTGGAAAACTATAGACAACATCAATTGAAGCTTGTGCCTTAGACAAAATGAGACTTCTCTTCAACCTTACAACCTTTGTCATCAAATCTTTGACATCAATGACAATATTGCCAACAACCATAAAACATTATGTCATAGAGTTATTAATATGCATGACACTATTTTATTAACAACAAATAAGTGTTATGTACATAGGGTCATTGGTTCATTAATTGACATGAAAGATATCAATGGTTAATGCTTTTTGGTTTCAACATTTGGGCCATGTTAATATTAACATGAATATTGATCACTTTTAGAAAATAATACGAATCAAATAAAATATGTGGCAAATGTATTTAAAAAGGAAATAATGGAATTGCCAACACATCCAACTACATGATTGTGCCATTGTTTTTTCTAGTGTGTAAAATATGTGGTTCTGTACACCCATAAAGTTTGGGTGCACCATCATTGGGCCCTCACCCATATCAGTCTAGAGGAGAAGTGCATACTATTTTAAAAAATAGAATATATAGAATAAATCAAAATTATATGAAACATCAATAAGAGAAGCAACCACAAGTGACTAGGCCACAAAGGCTACAAATCAACCAAGAAATAGAATAGATATTTTCTATAAAATAAATGTCAATCAAGAGAAGAAAGGGTTGCAAGAGCAGAAAAAATTATACAAATTAGTCATGTATACAGTAGCTCATTATTGTCTAGCAAGAGAAATACATATGGCAAACATAACATCTAAAAACTAGCAGAATATAGGAGGCCAACAATAACAAAACACTAGGCATGTGAGTCATCACTATTTATCTTCTAGATAAAATTATAGATTGCAAACTTGTCTTTCCAGCTTCTTGTTATTTCTCAATTGGTCTTTAAGTGTTCTAGATAGATTCATAATTTGGAGGAATAAATTAGCATAAAGCATCCGAGTTTCAATTTGCAAAGGCAAGATGACATTAAAGAAAATATTCATGCAGTAGAATTTCCATATGAACTTGATTATCAATTGTCTTTAGGTATGGATTATTACATTGTGGGAAGGAGAAGGACTAATAAGGGTAAATTTCCAAGACTAGGCCTAAGGAAAGAGAGGAGGAAGTTAGGACATATGGTGCAACCATAGTTTATGGACATAAGTGCAGAGCTAGAAGGCATGCTTGATAGATTTGGATTTAGCACAAAATGGACATGTGGGAGCGGGATAGAGGAATTTGAGCTTTGTAGCAATAGGCAATTTGATATTTAGGAGTTTCTATGTGGTAAGATGAGATTGAGCATTGGCTTTGGATTTCCAAAGTTGGAGGCTAAGTTTATTCCAAATTACAACTCCATTTGGTGTTGAAATAGAGCAATAGAGAAATTGAAGGAAGGAGTAACCTAGAGATAACTTTAAGGGGTAAGAATTGAATGTTTTGGGCATTTGGTCATCTCCAATCTTTCAAAAAGTTGTCATGACAAGACATAATCAATAGGATGGATAGTTCAAGTGAAACAAGCTACTAGATCTCCAAATTTAGTTATTTATCAAAGTGTGAGATTGAATTGGACTTTGATATGCTACCAAGACTTCCAACTAAAATGATTTGTATCCCATAGATTTAGAAAGGCATTTACCTTTCAATTTTCTAGTGATACTAAGAGGTTTATCATTTTGTTGAATTAAATGATTCCACAAGATGGAAGAAGTAGCAAAGCATAGATCATGACTAAGGGATTGGTCAAACCAAGTGAACTTCTTCAAGATGAAATACCAAGCCTTCCAAATGGTATTGAATAGGGTAGATCCATGAATTTTGAAAAGGCACTGAAATTAATTTGTCGCTCCACTTGACCATGTCCCAAGGATGCCCAGAAAAGGCATACTAAATGTAGAAACACACTAAATGCTTCTAGGGAGCATCCCCATCCAACTCCTTCATAATCTATTAAGAAGTAAGGTAGACTCCTATGAATAAGGATCAATGATTTGCAAGCCCCTTTTGTCTTTCAATTAAATGCAATGCGACCAATAGAAGGAGGATAGACCCTTCTTGTTTCCTCACATGGCCCATAAGAAGCTTTTGATAAGTTATGTTAGTTGGTTATATAAACTTTTCAAACTTTTCAAAGGAATCCAATAGAAATATATGTAGACATGACTTTTTGGTACCTAGATTTTGTTAGCCACCTAGATGTGACTAGTCGTGGACAAGAATCAAGTTGTCCAATTCATGATTTTGTTTTTTGTTTTGTTTGGAAACCAAGTTTGTTAGGATTATCTATGGAGGTAGTTATCCCTAGATCAATATTCCTAAGAGATTATCACAAAAAACAAGAAGATCAACATGATAGAATAATAATAATCTCTACAAAGGATGCAATATGCATACAAGAGAGAGTTTGATCATATGAGAGAAAGAGGTGGGTATATATAAGATACACCACCAAGAGAAGGAAATGTACAACCAATTTGGGATAATAGGAGATGGAATCACATGTGTGCACATCTCCACCAAACTAAGAAAGTATATATGCCATAAGTAAACTTAACTAACTAGGCATGAAAAGGACCCAAAATGAAAACTAGTTAGGGAATAACCTCATTCACACCAACACACCCCTTAAGTGAAACTTAAGGAGGAAAAAGAAAAGAGAAATCAAACTCAAATATTAGAAAATGTGTCTCAACCTTGCAATCCTATGTGTAATATATACTCTCTAAGACATATGGTCCTTAATGTCACATCCACATGTGGTGGTGAAGGCTCCTCCCTACTGGAAGTTAAAGGCTCCCCTATAGGGGCTTTGGAAGGGATATCATACCATCCCTTTCCACCCCTCCCTCCAATGGGGGTTTGTGGGTAGTGGCCCTGAATTGTTTTTTTTTTCCTTTTTTGGTCATTTTTGGGTGTTTTCTATGTTGTTTTCTTATCCCATAATTTTGGTTCCCATGGTGTTGTAAAACTACATTTTGATGTGCCTACTAATATTTTCACATGAATTAAGGGTTGATATAGTGATTTTTAAAGGTATTGTTATGTTAGAATTTCTCCAAATCTCTTATTGGTGATACTCATGTAAAGGCCTAGACTTTGCAAGTGTATTGTAACCATTGATTACTGAATAATATATTGAGTTAATTCAAAGTGTGGGGTTTCTATCCTTAAAGGGTTTTCCCCACGTAAATCATTGTGTTAAGGTATATTATTCTTGTGTTTATTTCCTTGTAATTATACGATTAGTTTAATTTTTGTACATACCTCCTCTCATATATTAGTGTAGGAAGCATGTTTTGCACCTCTGCTTCATTTCATTTGGTGTCAGAGCTTGATCACCTCAATTTCTAGGTGTTAGGGACAAGGTTTTTTGTTTTAATCTTGGTTTGAGTGGGAGCTTGCACATAAGGACATCTTGTTGTAGGAAACTGGCAAGCACATTAAGGATATAGATGTAGAGGTTTTACTAGTGCTAACTTTGATCTTTTGAAGTTTAAAATGGACGATATGCATGTAGATAGAGATTTATGGGCTATTATAACTAGATCCAACCCCATTGCAATGTAACAAATTGACTAGTATCTATTGGACAAAAAGGAAAAGGGGCTCATTAGGATTTACTTAGAAGATTTTATTTGTTGAATGTATCTCAACAAGCCACCACACAAGCTTTTAAGAAGTTGGGAGACTTTTACTAGGCTAAATCCTTCATTAACAAAATTTTCCCAAGAAAGAAGTTGTACACCTAGAGAATAAATGATGGTGGTTTTGTGGCTTTGAATGCATTCTATATGATTGTGACCTAGTTGCACTCTATTGGAGTGAAAATGGAGGAGGATAGTTGCACGGCATTTCTATGCTATTTGCTAAATTTGTGGGATCACTTGGTGATAGAAATTGGGAGCATTGCCTCAAAACTCAAAAAGGACGAGGTACTGATTTATTTACTCTTAGAGGATTTGGAAAAAAAAGCTTATGAATCTACTAAGGAGGACATAGTTGTTCATGGAAGAATGAAGGAGAAAGGAAAGATGAAAGACAAGAAGAAAGAAAAACTAAATCAAAATCACGTGGGTGATCCAAATCTCCTAGAAATTCCAAGGTTAAGTTTTGGAATTGTAGCAAGATTGATAATTTTCACAAAGAATGCAAAGAGGAGGAGAAAAAAGATTTAGATAGTGAGTTTGAAAAGTCTTCACAAGATGATGCAAATTCCTTTGTTGTAGCCTTGGCAACTCTTTCTTTAAAAGGTGCATGGTTGATAGACTCAGGAGCTTCCTTCCATATGACCTCCCACCAAAGTTGGTTTGAAAGTATTAAAATATGATGGTGGGAAAGTGTACTTTAGTGATGGTTCTCATTTGAGAATAGATGGCCATGGTAGAGCTTGGATTCAATTCCTCGATGGATGAGTGAAGGGGATCAATGGTGTGTTGTACATCCCTAGTTTGGCATAAACTTGTTGTTAGTTGAAAAACTCAATAATATAGGTTGTAGGTTGTTTTCTCTAGTGGAGGGTGTAATATGATGTGAGGAGCTATGGTGCTTACTAAAGATGTTTGTGGGAACTTTGTTTTAGCTAGATGCATGTACTATCTAGTGCAATAGTTCTTCTATTCCTATAATGAAGAGATCTACATAATTTACACCACCATCAAAACTAATATCAAAGAGGAGTGTTGTGTTTACTTTTGATGTCACAATTTTTGGGTAGTTAAGGGAGTTTTCAATTCAGAGAACAAGATACCTATAGAGAAAATAACTCTATAACACTAAATAATGGGCCATATAGGTGAGAAGGGTCTAAGGACCCTAGGAAATATAAATCTTGTTGAAGGGATGAATGATTGTACTCTTGAATTTGACTTTTGTGAACATTGTGTATATTTAAAACAAAATCATGTTCAATTTTATTCTAGTTATAATTCATTTAGATGTAATTATTCTTCAATTTCTAAGTCTTTGTACTATGCATCTTTTATAGATGATTACTCTAAAAGGACATGGGTGTATATCCCTAGGATTAAATCTAAAATCTTTAGTCGGTTTAAATAGTTTAAGGCTCTTTTGAAAAATATTATTGGTAGAAAGATTAAGGTTTTAAGGATTGACAATGTTAATGAGTTTTATTCACTAGGTTTTGATAGATTTTATAAGGAGCATGATATTGAGAGATGTAAGATAACTCCATATACCCCTTAGCAGAATGGAGTTACAAAAAGAATGAATAGAACATTAATGGAGAGGGCTAGGATTATGCTTAGTGGAGATGGATTGGAATAATAGTTCTAGGTGGAAGCAGTTGTTATGTCTTGTTATCTAATAAATAGGTCTTCTATGTCATCTCTTATTAATAAGACTCCTATGGAGGCATGGATAAACAAGAAGCCCTCATACAACATCTTAAGAGTTTTTTTTTGTGAGGCATATGCACATGTGCCTATGGATAAGTGATCAAAGTTGGAGAACAAGGCAATGAAATGTATAATTATTGGCTATGGTGTTAGTGTGAAAGGGTACTGTTGTGCCTTGCACACACGTCCCATTTTTCTAAATGGAGACCCCCTCTTTTGCTTTGGCTTGGAGCCTCGACCTTTGTTACTTATGATGATGAGAAGGTGCATTTGTGCTTAGAGTGTAGGATTTACTTCAAATCTTAGTATTTTGCATGTTTGAAGTCATTGGATGTCTTTCATGATTAATTTGAGGTGTCTTGAGTGGTCTTGTGCTTGAAAGATAGCCATTTGTTGCCTTTTGTGCTGAAACTAGGTGTTACTGCATTTGGCTCAAAAATCCTATGTCACTGGATATTGCCCTTGAAACTGCTTCTACAAGATGTGTCATGTTGAAATTCCTAGTTTCCAGGTCTTAGAGTTGCAAAATCATGTCAATTTTCACAAGATTTCACTAAGGAGTTCATATAATTTCATTCTGACACATGGTCCTGAAGCCCTAATTTGGCTAAGTCTGAAACCTTGAAAATCCTAAAAAATGGCTAAGTCTGAAATCTGGTGGAACCTCAAAAATCTAGAATCTGCATATGAAATCTTATGGATCTGGAACTTATCTCAAACATCTTGACAGTATATTTTAAAATATTTAAAGTATAGGAATACTTAAATATATTTTGAAATATACTGTCACTTAGGGACTGTCAAAATCTAGCACTAAAATTGCCTCCTACTGCTAAAAGCGCTAAAAATAACTTTCACTGACTTGGCGCTAAAAATTGAACTCACTAACTTTGCGCTAAAAATAGTCACTACTGACTCTTGGCGCTAAAAAAACATTGCTCATGGACTTCTACGTGAAAATCATCACCTACCAAACTTAGCGATAATTCACCTTCGACCGACTTTTGGTCAGTAGCACCCAAAATCTGTGCAAGTCGGTGGCACCCAAAAGTAGCGCAAAAGCCTACCGCGCTGAAAATAAACCTCTCCGACTTTGTGCTAAAACAACCTTCGACTGACTTTTAGGTAGTGACTCCTAAAATCCACGTAAGTCAGTGACCCATGAAATCTGCGCTAAAGGTGTTTAGTGCTAGAATTGCAACTCATTGACTTCAGCGCTAAAATCACTTTCGACTGACTTTTAGTCAGTGACCCCCATAATCAGCGCTTTTGGGTATTTTGGCCTAAAAATTAAGTTTTTCGAGGTGTAAATTGGATTTTCTTGATGAATTTGGATTGCACAACTATTTATCACATCATGATGGACATTTTTAGCATGTTTGTATGGATTTTGAGCATGTTTAACAATAATTAATGCCACTGCACCTAAAAAGTCAGTGACCCCCCAAAAATCTCACTTTTTACAAAAAAGGCTATAAAAACATGAAATAAAAGTTTCCAAATGGATTCAAATGGCCAAAAAAACCTCCTAGATCAACATATAGGCCAAATGGGTGCTTGAAAATGGCAAAAAATGTAGAAAATCATGTGAAAATCACTGGATTTAAGAGGTTGTTCTTAGAAAAGTGACATTGACAATGAGTCATTTTTTACTGATCCATGACTGCAAATGGACCTATTTTATTTAAAATGATGGAAAATGATTGTTTAAGATGAAATTAATTCTTTTCATTGTGAATTGCAGGTCTTGGAGGACATAGGAGCCAATTGGAACTATTTTGGAAGGTGAACACACAGAGATGTAGTGCTGACCCATAAATGCAAAATCGACATTTCACCAACCAAATTGTTGTTGCACATGAAGAAGGAAGTCAGTATGATGTCCAAGATGATGGAGATAGGTCTCAGGAGCTGGGAGACATTGAAGATCATGCATATTTCATGGCATTTCCTATAGATCCAGTCTAATGTCTAAGATGTGCATACAATTGTTCCAGTAGTCCACTCATGCAAAGTTCAATCCAACAAGCATCTAGCTGGATGTACCTTGATAAATAAATGTGCCACATACCCCTTTTGACTAGTCAACTCATTGAAGAAGTCATTTGTCCTACTAGATAACTCAGAAGTGACAAGCAATGAAATGATTCAGTCAGAACATTAAATCCTATGAGTCCACATCGACTCATATTTTTAAGGGTCATGTGACTTTATTTTGACTTTATTTTCCCTTGAAAATTGGCTCTTTGTCATATACAACCAAATGGGTATCCATTTTGACCAAATTCAATGTATTTAGAGGCTGTATTTTGTCTTTTTCTATCAAGACAAAAGCAAATCCGGGATTGTAGCTACCCACCATCCAAAATTAAATGCCACATAATCTGGACCCTTGGTGTTGAGTTAATCTCTACCGTCCATTAAAAAACTTGGTATGGTGCCTTGTCTATAAAAGGGACATCCTTCTCTCACTGTAAAAAGTAATATTTGACAATGAATTACTGAGACTCTACCAAAATACAATCAATACAAAGCAAGTTTTGCAAGTTGTTGGGAATTTATGTTTTTGTGTTGTCTCATTTTGGATTTCATGGTTCATATCAATCTGAAATTAGTTGGCATTCAGTTGCATTTGTGATTAATCATTCAGATATTTGATGGATTTCTTGTCCATACCATTAATGGCTTGCTGATTGTATGTCATTGTCATGGTTAGTCTAGGCATATTTATGAGATAAGTTTGATTGTGTGATTTCATTGAGCTGTGCCAGGGATTGGGTGTTTGATGAACCCTATACAATTTGAAAATCATTACATTTCCTTAGAAGATTGCACAATCTCTGTGGCATTGTGGGCTACCTGGTTAAGCAGAGATTTATTTGTTGTTGGGAATCTGTCTATCTGTGTGTTGATCATTCTTGTAGATGTCTATAGGATATCTTATCTCTTTTCTCTCCCCCCTTTACCTTTTGCATTTTATTTAGTCAAGCTTTGTTAGATTTAGGGTTTGAGTAACATTTACATTACAAATTTGCTGAAGGAATCATAGGGTTTCTGCATACATATTGCTTTCATATCTTTATAAACCCAATCAAATGTAAGACCCCTTATAGGAGTAGCTAGAACATCTAATTGATAAATTCCAAGCAAGCTAAGACCTAGTTGTATTATCCTTGGAGTAGTCTTACTTAGGGTAAGATACTTTTCAAGAGAGGTGTGATACCAGAAATCACACCTGTGTTGTGTTGGCAAGAGACACTGCTACGCATGATAGGTGTTGTCATTGATGGAAACTAAGTCTACCTTACACATCCACATTGCATAATTTGTTCATACCGGAAGTCAGAGTGAAGATTTGGCTAAGTCTAGGTAGTCAGAAACAGAGCATGTGACAGGGTCTGGTATCTTGGTCTAGATCTCTCTAGTGGTAATTCACAGTGTGTTGCGCATCTGAGGGAGTGATAAGGATTGTCAAGACTATCTAAATCCAGAGATTTAGCCTTCGGTGATAAAGGATTCAAAAGTTATAAGGATTTGAGTATCGGGTTCCAATTAGTCAGCATAGTCAGAAGAAGAATAGGGTGATCTAGTATTTGATCTTGGTCTGGATGCAGAAAAATTATTGGATAAGAAATTAATGACAATTAGTGATATTGGCCAACATGACTGATGATCTGGGAACACAAGTTTTTGGTCCGCATTAAAATTTGTGCATAGATTCAGCTGACAGAGCAAAGTGCTTAATAAATGTTCTAAGTTTTATTGAAGCTGACTACAGTTGATTGAATTTCTTGATGTGAATATATATAGCTGATGCATTCAAGTGTTTTGGTGTGCGATTGGGATGTGATGATGGAGTAAGTGTGAAAAAGGCAAAAAGAAGTATGAAGGAGAAGAGATCTAAGGACTAGATCATGGCAGAATAGTAAACAGGGCAGAGCAAGGATAAAGTGTGTAAGATCAGCATTTTGTACTTAACCAGAACTAAATTCTTGCATTGGTAGATGCTATTCATCAGCTCAAACACTCTGTAATATTCTTATAATCATTTATGTAGGCAATGAGCCTCTTTGAGTAGTGAGCTCTGGGTAGTGAGCCCCACTTGTAATACTTTTAACAGGGTATTATTTTTTGTGGACTAACCTCCACCATGGTTTTCCATTAACCGGGTTTCCACATTAAAAATCTTGGTGTCAAGTGTGTTATTTGTGTTTCTGCTCATGTGTTATTGATTCATGCTTTCATGGTTATAATAATGATCTGTAAATAAGTGGTAGAGAAGAATTAATTGCATAAAAGTGTTAAAGTTTTGAAGACAACTGATTCACCCCCCCTCTTAGTTGTCTGCCCTAATTCCAATAATTGGTATTAGAGCGAGGTTCCTTGGAAGAAGCTTAATAACTTGAGGAAGATCTGGGAAGGAATTTCAATGGGCTCTCTCAGAGAACAATTTCAATTGGCTTTAGAAGATCTTGATCGGTCCAAAGCAGAAATAGATGACCTGAAAGTGAACCTTAAGGATGCTGATGATTGCATTGATTTGCTAAAGGAAAAACTAAAGAAATCAATGGAAAAGAGGAAGGAACTACTTCATTAGCTAGCTAATCTTACTGAAGAAAATGGCATGAATGAGGCTTTAGAAGAAAAGACAAAGGAATGTGAGAAGCTGACAAAAGAAGTTTCTATTCTAAAACATGAAATGGAATTTGGGGTGATGAGGCTAACCAAAGAGATTGAGGAAAGGAAGAAGACTGAAGAAGAACTGAATCAAACTCTGAAGGAAAGAATAGAAGAATGCTACAGAATGGACAGAACAATTGGCCACCTAAAATCTGACCTACAAGAATACAAATATAATGAGGAGGAACTTGAAAAGAAAAATTTTGTCACTCTCAGAAATGACCTAGAAATTGCAAATGAATACAAGGAGAAGTTCAAGATAAGCTCAACTAAACTTGAAGTGTTGCTTGAGAGTCAGAAGAAGGTTGATGATAAGCATGGTCTTAGATATGAGAAAGGTGAAAGCTCTGGATCTAGACAAAGAAATCTCTTAATCAAGGAATGGGAGAAACAGACCTAGAAGACCTCCGATAAGATAGCCTAATGCTCAAAGATATCCATCTTTCAATAGAAATTGTTTCAATTGCAATAAATTTGGTCATAGAGCTACTCAGTGCAGAAGAAAAGTAAATCAAAGTGGTCCATCCTTCTCCGATCAATGCTTCAAATGTAAGAGGTATGATCATAAATCCAATGAATGCAAAAATATGATAATGAATAACTTTGACAATATAGGAAATGGCAATTCTTTCAATGGCAAATGCTTTGCATGCAATAGATTTTGACATATGGCTAATCAGTGCATATCAAGAGGAAATCAATCAAATGGGCAAAGAAATGTTGTATGCTTCAATTGCAATCGATCCGGTCATATTGCGAGATTCTGTAGAAGCAGAAATAATGAAAGAAGAGGTCTAGTAAACAGTAAACCGAATGAGCAGAGACAAGACAAAGGCAAGAGCAAAGTTGATGTAAATAAGGTCCAGAATGAAATGAATAAGACATGGGTGAAGAAAGGTGCAATGAACAATGATGATGGGTTTGCACCGGAATTTGATGCTGGTAATTCCTCCAGAAATTGAATTAGGAGCTCTGGCTCAGGGGGAGCTGCATAGAAAAACAAATTCCCCCAACCAGTAAGTGGGTGCCTAAATCTGGCATGATGATTTAAGTTAGAAAAGCCTATTTCAAACCTGTTAAAGCTAATTCTGGAAGAAAAGAAGCCAATATGATTGATTGCGAAGCAATTGAAGTTCAACTATATACAAAAATAGTGTAACCAGATGTATTAGGGCAATGCATTTATTACAATGGAAAATTAGGTTTTATAGAGCATAAAAGGCAATCCTTTCATCATTTGGATCACTTTGCAGTCGAAGAGAGCAAGCAAAAGAAGACCCAAGCTAAGATTTCAAGGATTTGAAGTGCCACCAGCGAATTCATTAGCCAACCCTAATTCTGTGAATAAGGTATTTCTCTGTGAAGCTTTGAACTTGTAATCTTTTGCAATGGCTACACCTTTGATTGTTGATATCACTGAAAGGCCCCGACCCAAATTCAAGAAGCATCCACACGAATTAGTAGAAGTCGACCTGTTAGGTGCATTTTCAAGTGTTCTGTATGGTGTATTGCATGTTGAAGATATTAGGGTCTATATTCATGCGAGCATAGTTGAATTTGGGGACTCAAGGTTTGTAGATTTGTTTGAGAATCATTTAAGGGGTGAAATTCATGGTCTTAAACTTGAGTATAAAGCACTACACGATAAACATTTCATTAAGGTTATGTTGGGAAGGAAGAGCATCAAAGACTTTCTTTGGGAAATTGCTCTAAACATGCCTGTAAGCATGACATACATGACATCTAAAAGGTAGAGCCTTATAATCCAACTATGGAATCCAATGCATGTTTCCTAACCTAATCTCTATAGAATTAGGCAAAGGTTTATTAAGATCACTCTGCCCATAGATACATGTTAGGATTAAGGTGCCATCAACCTTGTAAATCTGATTAATTATTTACTTCTAATATTGTTATTGTTCATACAACCATAAGGGATGAGAAATCCACTGACACAATAATTTATTTTTACTAGTACAGTAATTAATTATTTACTGGAAGCAATAACTAATTATTTACCGGCAGTATTTACTATTTACTTTTTACGTTGGGATTACTACAAGTGAAATAGGGGTACCCAAATTTATATTTGGCAAATGATAAGGTGTAAGAGATCTATCATGTGTAAGAGCATCGTATGATGGTGTAAGAGCATCTGTTATATTGCAAGAGCTTTTTATGATGGTGTAAGAGCCTATTTTATTCTAGTTGGTGTAAATCCCAAAGAGGATGGTTTGGAATCTTTTTATGACAATTGTAAGAGGATAATTATTGCATATCCCTATGTTGGGCATTTGGATTCTCCCATATATGGTGCCACATTTTGTGGCTTCTTCAAGAAGCTTGTTATTGCTATTTAATAGAAGCTTTGGAGGAGTACAATATATGAGTTGAATTTGTTTGTAGATACACAACTAGTGTCAAATTGGATGCAGGATTGAGGGAATTGGATGTATTGTAATCTTCTTCAAGATAATACAAATTTGCCCTCTTTTCTTGGTGGAGTTTTTTACCCAAAATAATTTTCTCCACGTAAATCTGAGTATTATGTGTATGGCTCTTATATGTTGCCGATTTCTTTGATGTTTGGCTTATATCTCCATTGATATTCTATATTTTAGATTTGTAAGTTATTTCAAATTTTCATATTGTAGTAGTTTCCTTCATTTTCTAACATTTGGTATTAGATCCTGGCTAACTTTGTCTATTGGGTGGATGTGTGAAGGTTTGATGTGCTATAGTGGGAGTTCTTTTTGTAGATTTGTGTGAGTGGAAGTCATGGTTGCATCTACATCTCAGATGGACATTAGGAAGTTCAATGGAACAAACTACGAGTTGTGGAAGCTTTTCCACACATTCACCCTATTATCATCCTAGAATTACACATGCATCTATTCTTGATCCTTATATTTGCATTTCTCCATTCTAAGTCAATACTAATGGAATTCAAACTTTCAAATTCAAATTCCCAAGTTCTTCTCTTTTTCTATTAGTTGTTGGGAGCTAACTTGGTACATGTTTATGCAACATGTTGTTATGTTTAGGTATGTAAACATATTCACTTGTGCAATTAATTCTTATAAAAAGGACAAGGAGAATCAAGGAAAAATTATTCTAGGAACATTTGGATTTAGAGCTTAAAAGGAACCCACTGCATCAAAATTTGCATATAGGCTATCTACATGCTTGAGAATATTGTCTTCAAAATTTGCCTGAGACCATAAAGTTGGTTTGTCTAGGGGGTTGACATAGGAGAACTTAAACCTAGTGATCCAAAAACTTTCCCAAAGGTATTTATCTTTGTCCTTATGCACAAAGGTATTAGACAAAGGACAAAGGTAAGTACCTTTGGGAAAGTTTTTGGATCACTAGGTTTAAGTTCTCCTATGTCAACCCCCTAGACAGACCAACTTTATGGTCTGAGGCAAATTTTGAAGACAACATTCTCGAGTATGCAGATAGCCTATATACAAATTTTGATGCAATGGATTCCTTTTAAGCTCTAAATCCAAATGTTCCTATAATATTTTTTCCTTAATTCTCCTTGTCCTTTTTCTATGAATTAATTGCACAAGTAAATATGTTTACATGTATACCTACACATAACAACATGTTGTATAAACATGTACCAAGTTAGCTCCCAACAACTAATAGAAAAAGACAAGAACTTGGGAGTTTGAATTTGAAAGTTTGAATTCCATGTACCAAGTTAGCTCCCAACAATTGATAGAAAAAGACAAGAACTTGGGAGTTTGAATTTGAAAGTTTGAATTCCATTGGTATTAACTTAGAATGGAGAAATGTAAATCTAAGGATCAAGAATAGATGCATGTAAGTCTAGGTTGATAATAGGGTGAATGTGTGGAAAAGGTGCAAATATGACTAGTATAAGATCAAATGTAAGGGAATATGTATAAATAAAAGTAAATGGAAATAAATAAAGATCAGAAGATGAACCCAACTTAACAAAAAAAATGCCACTTGTCAATATACAATTATATGAGATTATTCCATCAAAATATACTCAAAACTAAATAAAAATTAACATAGTAGAAAAATTTCACCATTACAATTACATATAAGCATAAATATGTTTCTAACAAATCTCTTTATCATATCTAATGTTATCTTATAAGGCCTTCAAAAGATAGGACCAATTCATCACTCTCATTGATTGTTGTGATGACTCATCTTATAGTGTTAACTTGTTGGTTTTTTTTAATGAATAAGTCCTATTTAACTTCTTAATTAACTAAAGAGATAATAGTACAATATTCACAAAAAGAAAAAGACAAGTGGGAGAAAGGAACACCCTCAAAGTCTATGGGGGACAACGTCCAAAACAAAGACGAAAGTTCAACAAAGGGCCAAGCCTAAACATAAAACACTATGCAGCTAATGGGACACTATTAGGAGGGGGATCCTTATCATCGGGGTTCACCCAAACATCATGGGAGACATAATTATCATCAATCAGCTCCTACTAGCCAATGAGAGCACCCTCTCCCTAAAAAATGTTATCTTGTTGATTTTGAATACTTACACTCTCATTTAAAAGTAGGACAAGAATTTCTCAACAACTCGTAAATCATCTCTGCATATAATGGATGGATTCCAATTCCCTTGCATATTCTGTAGGCAAAGTTTGCAGTGGATCCTTAGTTTATCCAAGTGGCTTTTTCTGTAGAGCTAAAAGTTATCTAATCCTATTTGTGCTTTCAATATTATCAAACCAAGGTAATGAATTATTATTATTATAACAAGCTCCTATCTTCTTGCCTAAGAATTCTTAATCGATGAGAGATTCAAACCATTACCCATCACAAAATGAGTGTACACAAGAATTTGTCCTCTTCTAGAAGTTGAATATATCTTTTATTTATATGAGGTGTGCCGACATAAAACGAATATCAAGGTCATTTACGATCTCCTCCTAAATCTAATGAGACCAAATCACTGAAACAAGTTTATATTTTCTTTAATGGTGGGGAGTCTGAGGACACTCATTGCCGATGAGTGAACAATATCGGTCTCTGGTGGGGGTCAACCCCTAATTAGGGATGACATATAAAACTTCTTTCCAGTTTTTGTAAACCTTAATCTGTAGATGCATATACCCTATCATTTAACAGAAACAAAGAAAAAAAAAAGCGTACAATATCACTCCTTTCACTTACCAATTATTTTGGAGGCCACTGCATGGGCGTACACTTTAATAATAAATTGGGTGTTGTGTTCAATCCCTTAAAAATAAAAAAATAAACAGAATTGTTGACCTTTTAAATAAAGGGAAGGAAACTTATGTGTTTGAAAATATAGGTTGAGGTAAAACTTTAAAAGGATTTAAATTTGTCTGTTAACCTACCCTGTTATCATTGTATGTACAAAGTGATTTTTAGTCGACTTTATTTCAACCCGCCTCACGACCTCCAAATATAATCCACTGTCCTCCACGTTCTAGACAGGAGAAGTCTGTAGGATTTGGATGGAAAATCAATCAGTCTGTAAGTTTTGACAAAATTTCTTGTTTGACCTATTAAAATCAAGACTAAAAAAATTGTCTAACCTAAAATTTGAAAATTGAAAACATTACTACCTTTAAATTGGAATTTGTAAACTATTTTAAGATCTACATGCATGGCAGTACTCTATTGACAGCCTCTTAAAGGTCTAAATGATAGTGATATAGTTAGTGCCTTAGGTCTCTGTTAATACATAAACTTAGAAACTAGAAGCTAAATCCCACAATGCCATCTGTATTTTAATAAAGAGGGAATATAAATATCAGCGAGAGCAATGCATAATTACTGAAAATAAACCTCAAAATGAAAATAGCAGAGAAGAAATCAACATTCCATCCTGTATCAAAAACTGGTTAACTTTCACGAGGATTTAATAGAACTCTAAGAAATGAGAAAAATAAAACATACAGAGCATAAACAAAACCATCTGTTATATCACATGTGTGATGATTCATTTAAAAGAAGTATTGCATCAGCTTCAAGTCAAGTATTTTTACCACTTTTCATTTAGAAAATATGTGCTGGTTATGCTCAGTTCAAACGTTACGTTTCCATAGATCCAGTAACAGATTGATTCAGTAGAGAGATCCAAAACATCTAAACATATTGCAAACCACTTTCAGTTGCACGCAGCTTGGCACGGTGCAATAGCATTTATATCCACTAGTGATAAATATACTCATTGGATCGTGCCAACCTGCGGCTTCTGAAAGGAAGGAACATTTTTTCTCATAATCCTCGCTGCAATGCTTGAATTAGATGGTTGCATGGCTATTTATAGGAAGCCAAAAAAATTAAAAATCTGTGAAGAGACTGCCCTCATAATATTGTGGGGAGCAATGCATTTCATGGCGGGCCACAGCACTAAAAGTTAACTGCCATTCTCAGCGCACATCATTTTCCAAATTGTCCATACTTTTTTATTCAACAAGACCTAAATGGATCATCAGACTTCTCCTGAAACCTTTTCAATTCATCAATTATACAGCCTATGCAAGCCATTGTGTACAGTAAAAAATGCCATCATGCGTCATTAAGGTTACAAATCTCAAAGACAAGGGGGTAATTAATCTTTAAATTTGTTTATTTAGATATACTGTTTACTAGGGGTAAGCCTATGAAGGGAGGTTTGGGACATCTGAATTAATGTGAAATGTATATATGTGATATACTTACACAAAGAAATATATGAAGTTTGAATAAGACATGGTTGAAAATTTATACCAAATCCACATACCAACAATCTTTGCAAAGCTTATCACACCCAAGATCACATATTTCGTAAGATTTTTAATTTTCATAAATTGATATTTAAGTTGGGTTATAGATTTTAAGGAGGCAAGGGATGGATCGTGGCATGATTGATTTCCCACAAGAGTAAAGACTTATTCTTTTCCACCGAAATCCCATTTGGAAATTTGTGCGCAATAAGTACATGTTGAAGTGGATGAAATAGTTAATACATTAACATTCTGCATTTCGTTTTGGATTCTGAATGTCGGCAAAGCATTATTGTTGGGGAGGTGTCATTCAAAATAAAACAGTCGACATCCCATTTGTCTAATAGCTTTCGAACTAGTGGCAGCATAAGAGTTCGAATCGAGTCCACGGTAGATGTACCCATTCCTTTCTGAACTTTAAACCCATGATGCGTTTCCTTTAGTTGCTCATTTGTCGGCTGACCGGATCTCCGCGAACATTCTTCTGGTTGTAGCCCGTATTCCCAAAGACAATTAATATTTTTTTAAAAAAAATTGACTTCTTGGCTATTCTTAAATATCATCCATTTTAATAATCAAAAATTAATTTTGGTCAATAAAAATAAAACAAAATATTTACCACTTTTTGTTATGAATGAGGTGGAAATTTAATATTGACTCTTTAATCATTAAATGGATGAAATTTAAGTAGAGTTTGACTGCTCTATAAATTTCAATGTAATGTAATGTCAATCCTTGGGTGGCAATGTCTTCTATTATTTTTAAGGAAAAAAAGGCCAATGACAAGAGGTTTTTTAATTTTGTAGGAAGCTTTTGCTTATAAATTTAGTATTTGTTGGGTGATTCTATATTTTTGCCTAATCCTTTTTCTTTTCCATCTACTTTTTTTATTTTGTAAAGAAATTTGTAAGAAAATTTTAAATAAAAATTTTAGAAGAAAATTGTATATAAAAATTTTAGAAGAAAATTGGAAAGGAAAATATAATCTATAGTTACTTAATAAGAAAATTTAAACAATATTTGTATTAAATTTATTTTATTTACGATATATATTATCCATCTTAAATAAGAGTTACAATGTAGTTTAAATCTTATTGGAGATTGTAAAGGTGGTTTCTTGATAAGTTTGAAGCAAATCAAGCAAATCTCTAGTAATTTAGATGGTCACAATACAAACAAAAGGTATGTGTCCTCTGCGATACACATAACGAGCTCTTTGCTAAAGACAATATTGTTGATGTGTCAAATGACACACCAATAGAATAATGCTAGAAGGAGGGTTCTCTAGTTGGTTAATGTTTTTGTGCTCTATTGTGTTTCTTATACCATGGTTGTGTCATGGCTTGGAAGCAGTCCTATTGATATCCTTGGGGATGTTCATGATATTTCTAAGGATATTGATAATTTTCTTCCAAATTAAGTTTCATCCATTGTAGATGGATTGCACAAGAATATATCATGGTATCTAAGGACACTTTAGTCTGACTAGGTGTTCTCCATGAACATGTTGCTTGCAGGTTATTCACTTCCATGCTACAAGATGAAGCTTATTCTTGATAGCCTTGCACCTAATTCCATTCATTCATAGATGAAACTAGAGAACAATTTTGTGTAGTAGTTCACAAAGATTATCCATCTAAAGGAGGTATTCAAGATCAATTTGCAAGTACTAAACAAACCCCTGGTGAGTCTATTTATGTAATGTCCCTCTTTGACTGATTTTTGTAGATTTTAGATTTCTCGGGAAACCCAAATGAAGCACAAACGCAATCTCTGTGTGAGATCACCTTAGATGTGCAAATGAGGGTTTCATCCCAAATTCACAATGATCGTGAGGGTTTCCATCCTCAAATCAATTTCCAAAAGCTAGAGGTTTTCATCCCCAACAACTATCTTCAACTTGGGTTTTCATCCAAGATGAAGTTTGTAGAACAAATTGTTCAACAGAGATAAATTGTAATGATAAGTTGAATAATTACATAATGAAGTGAACTCTCTATATAAAGAGTTTGATTACAACATTAGGGTAAGGGTTTCCTATTTTGCCCTTTTTGCCCTTTTATTTTAATAATAAAATAATAACATAGTCTCCTATTACAATTAAAACAAAAAGTGCATCTACACAAGATAAAATATTAATATTTCCTAAATTATTAAAAATGGGGACACGACAGTCCACTCATCTCGAAGATTGCTTGTCCTTAAGCAATCCTGGAATACCTGGATCCCAAAGTTGTATTCCTTATTTTTGTCCAATCACAAGCACTTGAAGTTGCTACACAAGTTGAACTACAATGCCCAACTCAGAATTAGCAACTATGAGCTTTTCTGGCAACTGTTCTCAATTAAGAGGGATCTCTTCATTCTGCTTCTGTTGTACTACTCTGATTTGATAAAAATCTTTATATGCATCAAGAGCTAATGCATTTACAACTTTAACCAAATCTTCAGTTGCTTGCCAGCTTCTCTTGTTTTGTGCTTCTTATGCGCTAAAGTCTATCCCTATTATCTCATGCACTTCCACTTCAAGCATGTCTATAAACTTATACCACTACATTACCCCTTCCATCTACATGATCGATTCTTCCACCTTGCTACCATGTGGATTAGTTTCTACCTCTATTGGCTGCTCTTCTGTGATCTTCCTCTAGGAAATTTTGGGTGACTTGGATTTATCTCCTATTTCCTACTCCTCCATCACCGTGTCTTCCCTAAGCTCTTGAAATACTTTTGGTTTATCAATTGTCACCTCTCCATCTTCTATATCAATCACTTTTCCTGAATCTTCTTCCATCTCCTAGCAGTGGATTGAGGCATAGTCTCCTACAATGTGTTGGAGTAGGTGTGTTGTACACCTTGCATAACATTGGTATTATTTTATTATGTAAAATAAATATTTATTTGTGGTGCATCATGGGTGATGTGCTTATCCATATTAAATATTTATTTGATGCCACTTGTAATCGTTGTATGTAACATTGGGTTAATTAATTATTTATTTGTAATTATTTGATTATTTGAAAAATGTAGTACCAATAATTAAATGTGGGGTCAATGGTTTTGTAGACTCATGGTTTTGGGGAAGATGGTTTTACCATACCACATGTATTTTTGTGAGCTTATCTTTATAAAAGAAAACACACATGTAGTTGTAGAGGTTGGTTGTTTAGCTTGTGAGCTTGTTGGTTGGGTTTGAAGCATCTCTTGCAGGTTGCATTTGTGAGGGTTTGAAGCATGGCATTTGATGTATGGTTACATGCTTGTTCACATGGAGTTTAAGTAGAGAGATTGATGTTTCAGAGATGATCTTTGCATATGTACTGTAATCTTTATTGTTGAATAATACATGAGAGATGGATGCTTTTGGAAGCTGAATTTTTCCCTCTATGAGAATTTTCCCAAGGTATATTTTGTGTCACCATTGATAGTATGATTATCTATTTCCTTTGCATGTGGATTTCTAGTTATTGTTGCACATTAAATCTCTTATTGGGCTTTGTGAAATTAGTCTATATGGTTGCATATTTCCAACATTTGGTATCAAAACTTTGTTGCCATGATTTGGGAGGAAATCTATGTTTGATAACCCTAGCTATGATTGGATTTTTTGTGTATAGTGGAATCCATGGCCTTGCAGGAAGGAATGAAGGCATTTTCAAGATTACAAGGTTGTTTATAGACTCGGATTGTTGCAGATCTAGGGTTTGATGGAGATTTGGCTTGTGGGTTTTCATTTTGGGCTCTTTGTATGAGGATTTCAGGGGTGAGCTTTTTCTAGAGGCCTCTTGCGCAAAAATAGATTTCACGATTGAGTCCAGAAGGTCAGAAAACTAATGGATCCATATATAACTTGACTATATTTGGTGTCAGAAATTTTTTGGCCATTTTTTGGGCCATGGAGGAATCTAGGGCAGGAAAGATTCCATACCGTATGGAATCTGTATGATCGTATGGTGGCGTGTGCAGAATTTGCAATTAGCATATAAAATTCTTCGTCTGCGTTATAATCGTCGAGTTTACTTTAGAAAGGTACGGTTGCAAGAATTTTTAATTATAAAAAATCATTTTTTAAAGGCTGCATGAGGAAAATTTTTAATAAAAAAATATTAAAGTTTAGGGGGTTGTACCCCCTGGCTAGCCTGCGCTAGTCATACCAGCCTGGCAGGCCAGTCGGCACGACTAGCAGGGCCAACCAACTCAGTTACTTATGTTGGTTGGCTCCCAGCCGGCGGTCTGAGCTGGGAAGGCCTTTGGCCCCCAGTTCTGGTGCCAGTCCGATGAGGCCAGCTGAAGCCAGCCCAACCCACCCCTTTGGGGCTTAAAAACATTAAAGTTAAAAAATTAAAACATCAAAAAATTTGAAATTTAAACTATTTTAAAAACACTTTCAATTCCACCGTTGAACCACCACCTAGGTGTCGCCTAGGTGCTGTTGATGGTCCATCACCTAGCCACCAAAGGGCCACCAGGGAGCCACTAGCGCTTGGCCTATAAGCCTAGTAGGGAAGATTTTTTCCAGGGGGCATAACTTTCACGCAGTGTGACGGATTTTCAACTTCTTATAGTCAACAAAAAGCTATTTCCACATACTACACAATGGTAATAGAGATTTTTCTATATTTTGTCATTTTGATAGTGTTTTCTAGTTGGAAGGTAGATGTTCATTTTGAGCTTTGACTAGGCATAACTTGTGCATACAGAGTCAGATTTTTGACTTCTTATAGGCATTGGAAAGGTATTTCTGAGCATTACACAGTGGAGTAGGTTTGGAGATGATATTTTGAGGTTTACTCAGTTTGTATCAGTTTGAGGTTTGGAGATGATATTCTAAGGTTTACTCAGTTTGTATCAGTTTGAGGTTTGGAGATGATATTTTTAGGCACCTGGAAGAATCCTTTGGTGACCAAGGGAGCCTTATGCTTGTTAACTGACCCATCTGCTACAAATTTTGTTCGATAGATCCACTTGGAGCAAATAAGTTTTCTTCCCTTAGGAAGAGAGAATAAAGCCCAAGTGTGATTCCTTTCCAAGGAACTGAAAGTTCTTCTTGCATTATTGCATCCCACTTGAGGACACCAGAAGCTTCATGAAAACTCTGTGGATTAGAAGTTGAAGCAACAAAGAGATGTGGAGCTTGTTGAAATCGTGACCTTGTTCTTAGAGTATCAAAAGGACCACAAACCCAATCACCTGTTGATTACAAAGTCTGATGAGCCCAAAGAGGCCCAGAGGCAAGACAATCTAGAGGAGAGTCATCAACCTCTGAATGATGACTAGGAGGAGAGGGTGGATCCTCATCATCACTATCACCATCTGAAGTGGAGGAAGAAGACTCCTCATCTAGATCAGGAGGATTAAGATCCTTTGAAGAACTGTCATCATGCTACAATGCCTCCAATGTAATTTTTGATGGAGAAGTGGTAGGAGAAGAACTGGAAGAGTCCTCAAAACAAACACTCTTCTTAATGAATAGCTCATCTCCGGTAGGGTGAAGAATCTTGCAGCCCTTGACATTGTCTGGGTACCTAACAAATATGCAAGGCTTCCTCTGCGGATCCATAGCCTTGCATTTCTCTGCTAGAATGTGAGCCCATGTAGGAGAACCAAACACTCAAAAGTGTTTACCTGTGGTCTTCCAACCGATCGAAGATTGGAAGGAGTTGCCCCCTTCACAACTTTGTGAGGAACTCGATTCTGGATGTAACACACACAGTTGATGGCCTCCACCTAGTACTAAGGTACCATAGACCTAGAGTGAATCATACACTTGGCCATCTCTTTCAAGGACCTATTCTTGTGTTATGCAACATCATTCTATTGTGGACTCTAGGGAGCTGTGTGTTGAAGATCAATGCCCTTAGAGGCACAAATCTGCTCAAACCTATGGTTGACATATTCCCCCTATTATTTGTATGCAGAGTCTTGATGGACTTCCTAGACTATTTCTCTACAAAATCTTTGAAGTCCTAAAAAAACTCAAAGACCTCAAACTTCTTTTTGAGAAATATACCCAAGTATATCTAGAAAGATCATCAATGAATGTTAGAACATATAGAGCCCTACTGAAAGAAGGATGTGGAAAAGGTCCTTCCAATCACTATGTACTAACTCCATAAGCTCTGTGACCCTCCATGATTTTCCTTTGTCATATTTCTCCTCTAGATGCTTACCAAGAATGCATCCTTAGCAAACTCCATCAGAAAATTGAATAGAAGGCAACCCTGAAACCAATTCCTATTGACTAAGCTATTGCAAGTAGTGATAATTCAAGTGGCCAAACCACTGATGCCACAAATGACTCACCTCATCTTCAATTGAGTGAGTAGAACTATCAAAGGAGAGTCAGGAAAAAAATGAGAAAATCGATATGGTTTGGAATGATGATCTAATTTTCCCACAACTGTAGACCCATTATGTAACTCAATGATTACCACTTTGTCTAGAGTGAACTCAACCCACTTGCCAAATCCACTATGAGTGATCTGATAGACAGATAGGAGATTAGTTGACAAATATGGAATGTAGAGAACATCCTGAAATGTTCCTTCACCCATGACAACAGACCCTCTCCCATGCACATAAACAGGAGTGTCATCACCCATGAGTATTGTAGGCATAGAACATGGCTCTAAGGAGGCAAAACCATCTTGTGAAGAAGCCATGTGGTGCAAAGCACCTAAGTCAATTATCCATGTATCGGATTAGGAAGAAACAACAACTAAGGTCTTTCCCTTTCCTTTCCCATAACTCTTTTTTGTGTCCTTCGAAGACCCTTCTGATGAACATTGTTTGATAGAGTCAGGCACCTTGATATTATTCTTTTCGAGAAGATGTGATAGGTGATCAATCTTCTTCTTTAAACACTTGTGTTCATCATGACTAGGCCTTTAACAATAAGAACACTTGACCTTCTCCTTCTTAGGTTGATCTCCTTTTGATGAAGAGGTTTGATTAGCTACATTTGAAGCAACAAGTTTCTGATCTTTCTTCTTCTCTCCTTGGCTCTTTTGTTTCTTATCCTATTTGCCAGACCCTTTTTGTTCTTTTGTGCCTTGATTTGAAACCAAGGCATGTGACTTAGAGAGTTTAATTGTACCTATGTGAACCGGTTTATCTTGCTCCTCAGTGAGTTTTGCCTCAAACTCATGTAGTGAAGGCATTTTATAGTTGGATCCAAGAGCACATACTGTGGCATAAAAGGTAGAAACAAACACAGAATAGTTCATACCAAGGTTAGAAAGAATGCTGAAGATCAATTGTTTGTCAAGATCTTTTTCTATTCCACACTATTTCAACTACAATCTGATGGCTTTTAATTTTGTGAAGAAGTCCTGTATGGTGTCAAAATTACTAGAATTCAACCCTATGAGTTCATTCTCTAATTGATGACCCCTTAATTCATCTTGCTTACCAAAGAGGCCTTCCAATGTGGTTGACACATCATTGGGTGTTTTAGAAGATTCAATATGAAAAAGTAAGTCAGGAGAAACTGACATACATAGAGTACCAAAGGCTTCGTCACATTTGTTAAAACATTATATCTTTTCTGCATCCTATGTAGATTTTGTTTCAAGTCCCATTGTAGCCCTATGATAGCCATGCCTTTTGAGATAGATTATCATCTTTGATTTCCATTCAAAATAGTTATATATGGCATGTTAAAATTGGAATTGTTGAAGCATCCATTTGTGCAGAAAAGTAAACTAGAATGCAGAAAGAGAAGTGTGAAAATGAGACACATGAGACACCTCCCTTTTTACTAGTTTCTGAAATGACCTCCCCCAAAAAATATAATTTTGGCACTTTATAATTAGTGTGATTTACAATGCAAATCTCATATTTTTTAGATTCTTACAATGCCCAAAATGGCCAAAACATTGAAACAACTCAAGTACAATATGAGATCAAATTGAAAGCACTGATGTGGAGTACATAGAAAATATGAACCCTAGAAAAAACAACACCAAAAATTGAGTCTATTTGCACAAGTTATGGTTCTTGGAAGGTCTCAAAATGAGAACTGCATAGCAAACTCTAGAAGAATCTTCAATTTCTGGCAATCTAGAGCATCAAATCAGAAAACCAACCTCACCACAACATAGATCATGAAATTCTATCCTAAATAAAAAATGCACTAAAAAAGGAGTCTGTATGGCCGAGAACTAGCCCTCCGAAGTTTGCCTACTAAACTCAAAAGCACAATGGTGGGGTGCAAAAATTCAAAAGTTAACCTTAGCCAATTTTGGTGGAACTGCCATTAGATATAGGGATTTTTCCAAACTTAGCTATCACTAGCTAGTTTTAGAGTTCCACCAGAAATAGTAAAACTCTAGATAAATAAGGTTATCACTAAATTTAGTGAGACCACTAGAAATGAGAAAATCCACCAACATTAGCAAGGCCGAGCACTATTTTTAAGACCTCAAAGTGGTCAAATTGGAAAAAAGTTTTATATTTAAAAAATATATATTTTTATTATTTTTTAAATTTTGTACCATATTGCGTTGGAGGAGGACCGTATGGTCCGGGAAGTAAAAACATTTTGCCTCAGAGGCTAACTTTTTTGAATTTGAATTTTGGACAGGCAATCTTTAGGTTTCTAGGCCTTCTGAGCATGATGGTGAGGTTCGTTTGGGTCAAAAATGCTTTGATTTGATGGCTACCTCGAGGAACCTCTTAGAAAACCTCTGTTGCAACTGAGTCCTTTGATCTCTAATTTTGGTGAAACAATTTAGCCAATCATGACTTTTTCGAGTCTTTTGGATGTTATGGAATGGCCAAAAATGCCTCCAAGATTACCAAAAAGTTGCAATCACCCAAATCTCACAAGAACACAAATATGCATGCCAAAGTAATACATATAATTATTTTCCTTCAAACTATTTTGATTCTCTAGATCATCCAAGGATGTAAGAGAAGAGCATACTAGGTTTTTGAGAAAATATTAACTATCTATTAGTCCCAAATCTCTCAAATAAAAGGATCAAAAAAATGAACTAAACCAAACAAACAAGCTCTAATACCATGTTAGATTCTATGAGAAGCGAGAACCGAGCCAAAATCTAATGTTAGTCGTAGATCACATACAATCCAATCGATAAATGATCAAAGTTCAAAATAGTGGAATGGAGAGAGAATCCTAAAAGAGAGAAAAGAAGAGACAACTACAAGAGAATGTTGAGAATGCTCACATTACTCTTCCTTACTAGTTACCGTACTAGTTAAGGTGAGAGGAGAGTGTTGTATATATAGTAAAATATGGGAAAATACATCCAAGAGGTAATAACCAATTACCCAAAATAGGTGGAAGTTTTACCTACTAGGTAAATGCCAAATTACATGGTTATACCTACTTAGATAAAAACAAACAAATAGTTATGAGAGGTGGCATAAAAATCCAAAAGAGGGTGTGAAACTCAACTACCCAAGTGTGGGTGAGAGTGACACATGTAATTGATGGATTTAGCCATGTGGACTCATAATAACCAAGTCTAATAACCTAAGAAAGCTTACTAATGTGTAGGAAAAAGAAATATCCCTAAGGAAAATAAAATACCTACACTAACATCCAGCTCAATATTAAAGATGAGAATTAATTAATATGCTACATGTCAAACAAATCCAATGCCCTCCCTTAACCTGATGAACGATTAACATAGAGGGATCCTAGAAGATATGGCTAGATTTAGGTCCATTAGAAAATCAGCCCAAAATAAGACCTCAATCTTTATTGCACTGTGAGATACTCAAGAAGATTCCAAATGAACGTATCCAACCTTCGTTTGTGGCAGTGGTAGATGTCTAGATTCTAATAGTTTTTAGTATGTCAAAGATCTTAAGGTGCGTCCTTTACTTGCAAACTTCACTAATGACTTGGACTTAATAGGCAACTCCCTTTAATTTATCATTTAATAAACTTGCTCTTCAATCTATGAAATTCTTAGCTGGACAATTTTCAACTAAACGAAGGATTTTGGGAAAACTCTTACCTCTAACTTTATCAAATTAATGTTTTGATATCTTTCTACTGGGCAGATTATAGAATAGCAGATCTATTCCAATTGACCCTTTCTTCCAATGTATATATTTTTCTTTGTATGAAGTAGTTTTATCCTTGGCAGGTTCTAGTATAGGGCATGGTAAATCTATTTAAGAGGGGGTTGTTTGCATGTGCTCAATACCTTTATTTTGGCAATAATTCTATCTTTTTCCTTCCATGTTCACACTCTATTTGAATGGTATATCTTACAATATATGTCGATTCAAAGTTCTAGATCTGACTTAGATCTAACCCTCATGTCTCCATTGTGTTGGTCGATCTGACCCCTCTACAAAATTTTACAAGTCTCAAAACAATACAATCTTCTCCAATTATGATCCTTATTCTTGATCACCCCCTATCGATCACATCTAATTCTTTATATACTTCCAATGATAGAAGTTGAATAGTTATGGCCATTGAGAAACTAAAATATCATAGGAAAATTAAAATATTTAAAAACCACATGCCAAAAGTAACACCTTTTGGAATTTTGGAAGATCTTTGAACTTTCTAACTTCTATTTCTACAATTCAGTAGTTTTTTGAACTTGAAAACTCCTCCTTTTACAAAGCCTTTTCAGAGTTTCATCCAATTGGCAAACTCTCAAACTCGTGAACTCTTTTCAGCAAAACTTAGAGTTCATGAACTTAAACTTTTACTAAAAGTGCAAGGCTTTTTCAACAAATCGACAATTTACAGAACTTGCAAACTCTCGAGTATTTCATTAGGTATTTTTAGGCAAATTAGTGAAAATATGAACTTTAAAACTCTTTCGGTGAATCTATAGGTTCACGAACTTGGAAGTTTGCCAAAAACTTCGTCTTAAAGAATTCTTTATCATTTTCAGCAAAAATCTAGGTTTGAGAACCTAAAAAGTGGTTGATAGTGAGGAAAATAAAATCTTTCGACAGAATGAGAGGTTCGTAAACCTTTGGTTTTTTCTAAAATGGTCTAAACTTCACCTAATTTCTCCAAATTGCTTCAAATTGAAAACACAAACACCCTTTATGTTTTTTATAAGATGATGCCCTTCACTCGACCAAATAGAACCTAAAAATCCTCCTGAAGCAAATTGACAAAACCAACAGAAACAATGAAACAGAACTAAAATAAAAACTTGAGAATATTTTTGGTTGACATATTCAATCACTCATACACCTAGATTCTCCTGCATCAGACACATCAACTAAGTGAAATGTTCCATGAGTTAGAAACTCATGAACATTCTTAGGTGCTTGGGATGGTGATCCCATTCTTGTTTTTAATCCAAACTTCTTCTTTGAATCCATCTGTTCTTTCTTATATACCCCACAGAATTTCTTTAGCTCCTCCTTTTTTTACCCTTCTTGTTTGTTTATTTTGTTCTCTACATTCATCTTGGAGGTTACCACTACTTGTTTGTGTTGCAAGCATGGGCCTAACCAATGTTGTCATTGATGTCAACATACTCCTGTTGCATTAATGATAAGGATTGAATGAGCTATGTGCTGAGGATATTGAGAAAATTAGTCTCAATCAGGAACAGTGAAGATCAGTGATGACAGTAAGGTAAAAGTCCAAAATAGGATGAGTATCAAAGGATGCAGTTTAAAGGGTTTGTAGATATGTGTCTTAAGGTGGTCTAGTAGAGATTTCAGAGGTCCACATGAAGATCTGAAGAAGTTGTGGCCACTCAAGTAAAACCAGTTCCGGTAGATGTTCAGTGGTGATAGAGTATTACAGATAGGTCTGGTGAGATCCGGAATTGCATTTTCCTGTTCTGCGGATTTGAGGGATGTTGAGGAAGTCTTTATGGAGTTTCAACTAGATTGGTTCATGGTTTGAAGGTCCGCAAGCATCTATTCCTTTGTGACAGTAATGACAGACTATGTTCTTGAGGTTCCAGATGAAGAGGAGATGGATTTCAATAAGCAGATGAAGTGTGGATGTTCTTGGTGATTTAGGCAAGCTTGTGGAGGTCTTTGGATCATTTCTAGTTCATGTTGGTGATCCACATTGGAGTTGGAGCTCGCAATTGAAGATTAACTTCCAGATGATAGTGTTCTTCTAGAGATTGGTCGACTAGATTAGTTACACATCTTGCAGATGTTATTGTTGATGTTTGCCGACTTAGATGATCATTCCTAAATTGATGTCTTGTATAAATAAGGGATTGTGAAGTCATTTCAAAGTTGTCCTTTTTGAGATGAGTGTGTGGTAGTAAGGAGGAGAGCGAAAGGCAGAACAAAAGTATTGGGCTTAAATGGAACTGATTCAAGCATGGTGAAGATTTTGTTCTCCAGTTCATGTATGTGATATTTATTTCTTGTAGACAGTGTGTCTCTTGTAGGCAGTGAGCCTCTTGTGAGTAGTGTGCTCAGGTAGTGAGCCCTAATTGGCATGTGCCATTTTGTTCCTTCTATTCTTCTAACAGAGAATACATTCTTGGGTTAATCACCCCATGGTTTTTCCTTTAACCGGGTTTTCCATGTCAAAATCTTGGTGTCTCATGTGTTGATATGTTTCTGCTCTTGATTTGTTGAATTGTGTTTCCATAGTTAATTTATTATTATGCTACTGAATTGCTATAAGAAGTTAAGTGTGTAATTGTAAGAAAAGTTTTGCACAACTGATTCACCCCCCCTCTTAGTTGTGTGCCCTAAGTCTAACAATTGGTATCAGAGCCAAGTTCCTCTAAAAGGAGCTTAACCACTTGAGGAGATCTAGGATGTCGTCCTACAAGAAGGATAGTCTGAAGTTTGATGGAACCAATTTTAATCTCTGGAAAGGTCGCATGAAATGTCACTTGCAATGTATGGGAATGGCGTACTGGACCATGGCTACAACATAGTATGTACCTCCACAGGGTGGTCTGAAAACCCTAAATGAAATCACAGATGCCGAAAACAATCTGTGAACTATAGAGGCTCTTCGAAGCACATTATCTAATTCAGAGCTCTCAAATGTTATTGACCTACCAACTGCTTTTGAGATTTGGCAAAAACTGGAACTTTTGCATGAAGGAGACATGTTAAATGTGCAAGGTTACAGAGTCTGAAATAGAAATTTGAAAATCTAAAGATGAGAGATGATGAAAATATTACTACTTTTATGCCAAGAGTAAATGAGATTGTTTGTGGAATTAGAAATGCTGGTGGAGTCCTGGATGAAAATGAGATTGTTGGCAAAATTCTCAGATCCCTACCTGCTTCTTACAAAATTAAGGCTGTTGCCATTGAAGAATTCATAGCCCATACAACTGTCACAAGAGATCAATTGGCTGGAAAATTGGTTGCATTTGAAATGACAGAGTTTGGAGATGACCCCCCCAAGGCTGAATCTGCATTCAAAGCCAGTGCCTCTGTTAAAGGTAAACAAAGGTTTGATCCAGGAGAGAATTCATCAAGGAAACTGTCATGGTATGAAAAAGCAAGAAAAGATCGAGTAAGTATGAAGGAAAATTACCTTTTAAGTGTTTTAACTGCAATAAGATTGGTCATTTTGCCTCAAGGTGTTCAGAAAGGTTTTCAAAGCAAAATCCTAACAAGCCAAGGTTCCAAAAGAACTGTTACTATGTACATGAAGATGATGATAATGAAGGAGTAATAAATGATGAATCAAAGATAGGAAAAAAAATCCAAAAATGAATGGGTGTTCATTGCCATCAAGGAAGAAGATCCAATGTCCTCTATATCTGTCAATCATAAGACTGTGGAAAGAGCTCTAGCTGCCCAAGTTGAAGAGAAGGATGATTGGGTCATTGACAGTGGCTGCTCTCACCATATGACAGGTGACAAAAATAAGTTTGTAGATTTGGAAAGGCATGAAGGAGGAGTGGTAAAGTTTGGTGATAATTCTGTTGGTAGAATTAGAGGTAAAGGAACTATTTCTCTTGATGGAAGAAACAAAACTGGTAATGTACTGTATGTTGAAGGATTGAAGCACAATCTTCTCAGTGTTGGACAGTTGGTGGACAAAGGCTATGATCTCCGATTCAAGAATGGAAAATACAAGATCTTTGAAAGCTCTGGAACAGAGATTGCATCCGGTACTCAAACTAAAGGTAATATCTTCCACTTGGTTGGTACTAGTAAAAGTTGCTTATTTGTTCAAGTTGATCAGAGTTGGTTATGGCATAGGAGGATGTGTCATGTGAATTTTGATAATGTCATCAAGATAAGCAATACTCAGGCTGTGAGAGATCTTCCAAAATTGGTGAAACCTACTAATAGCTTATGCAAAGAATGTCAGTTGGGTAAGCTAAGCAGAATCTCATTCAAAAGTAAGGAACTATCGTCTACCAGATTATTGGACTTAGTTCATACTGATCTTTGTGGTCTGGCAAGAATCAGGAGTATGCAAGGTGATAGATACTTCATGTTACTAATTGATGACTATTCCCAGATGATGTGGGTAACCTTTCTAAAAGAGAAATCAGAATCTCTTCATAAATTTAAAATATTCAAGGCTATGGTAGAGAATGAAACCAAATTAAAATTGAAACGTCTGAGGTCTGATAGAGGTGGAGAATTCACATCCAGTGAGTTCATAGAGTTCTGTGAGAAACTGAATTAAAGAGACAGTTGTCTGCTCCTAGGACTCCACAGTAAAATGGAGTAGTGGAGAGAAAGAACTGGACCATCCAGGAAGCTTCTAGGACCATGATGATGGAAGCAAATGTTCCTCAGATCTATTGGAGAGAAGCTGTCAGCACTACAGTCTATACTCTCAATCGAGTTCAAATCAGAAGCAATATTAGTAAGACTCCTTATGAACTTTGGTTTGGTATCACTCCTACTGTAAGGTATTTCAGAGTCTTTGGTAGCAAATGTTACATTAAAAGAGATGAAAATCTAGGAAAGTCTGATGCTAGAAGTGATGAAGGAATATTCTTGGGATACTCTACTCAAAGTAAAGCCTACCGGTGTTATAACAAGAGATTGAGGAAGATGATAGAAAGTACAAATGTGAAGGTTGATGAGGGAATTGAGAAACCCTCAAGGTTTTATGAATATGATGAAAATGATCAGAATGGTGTTCTGAGTCAAGGAGCCGAAGCTTCCTCTGTAAGTCAGATTCAAATTAATCCAGTAAATCAGGAAGAAGAGATGAGTTTCAATGAGCCTGATCAAGAATCAGAAGTGCAAGAAATTCCCAAAGTTCCTAGGTATGTAAGACTGAATCACTCTCAAGATCAGATCATAGGTGATATAAGCAAAGGAATACAAACAAGAAGGAGAATTGCTCAAGATTCAGAAGAGTATTGTCTGATTTCAAAGATTGAGCCTAAGACAGTAAATGAAGCTTGCAATGATGAAAACTGGACTAAAGCAATGGAGAAAGAGCTGATTCAAATTGAGAAAAATCACACTTGGGATCTTGTTCCCGGACCTAGAAACAAGAATGTGATTGGAACCAAATGGGTCTTCTGGAACAAACTAAATGAAGTTGGTGAAGTAATAAGAAATAAAGCCAGATTGGTCTGCAAGGGTTACTCTCAAATAGAAGGAGTTGACTTTGAAGAAACTTTTTCTCTGGTGGCAAGAATTGAAGTAGTCAGATTATTTCGTGCATTTACTGTCTTCAAGGATTTCAAGGTGTATCAGATGGATGTCAAGTCTGCCTTCCTAAATGGTGACTTGGAAGAAGAAGTATACATAGAGCAACTAGATGGATTTCAATTGTCTGATCATGGTGATATGGTCTGCAAGTTGAAGAAATCTCTATATGGACTGTAGCAAGCCCCAAGAGCCTGGTATGAAAGATTGGATAAGCATCTTTTAAAGATTGGTTTCAACAAAGGTACTGCTGACAGTAATTTATATTTCAAAATTGATAATGAAAACATCTTAATTGTTGAAGTGTGTGTTGATGATATCATTTTTAGAGGAAGAGATAGTTTGTGTAAAACCTTTGCAAATCAAATGAAAAATGAGTTTGACATGTCCATGCTTGGTGAAATAAATTTCTTCTTGGGTCTACAAATCACTCAAACAAAGAAAGGAATCTTCATTTCTCAGACCAAATATGTGAAAGAATTGTTGAAGAAATTTGGGATGGAAGATTCAAAACTAATGAATACTCCCATGGCAACTGGATGTAAATTAAGCAAAGATGAGGATTCCCCTAAGGCTGATCAGACAAAGTTTAGGTCAATGATTGGAGGAATGTTGTATCTCACTTAAACTAGACCAGACATTATGCAGGTTGTTGATCTTGTTTCTAGATTCTAGGCTGATCCTAGAGAATCTCATGTCATGGCAATCAAAAGGATTTTTAGATATCTAAAAGGGACAGTTGAGTATGGTTTGTGGTATCCTAAAGATCATGATTTCTCTCTTCATGCATATACAGATGCGGATTGGGCAGAAGATGTGGATGACCGGAAAAGTACCAGTGGTGGAGCATTCTTTTTGGGGAAAAGATTGGTTTCTTGGCTAAGCAAGAAACAAGAGGCAATATCTCTGTCTACAACTGAAGCAGAATATATTGCAGCAGTAGGTAGTTGCACTCAAGTTTTGTGGATGAAGCAGATGCTAAGAGATATCAAAGTGGAGTATGAGGAACCTATCACAATCTTCTGTGATAATTCAAGTGCAATAAACATATCTAAGAATCCGGTGTTGCATTCAAAAACTAAACACATATCCATCAAATTTCACTTTTTGAGAGAGCAAGTGAACAAGAGTGAAGTCATATTAGAGTTTGTGCCTTCCAAGGATTAGATTGCAGACATCTTTACTAAACCTCTATCTAAGGACTCTTTTGAGTATCTCAGGGAGAAGTTAGGGGTTATTGCCCCTCCGATGATAAACTAAGGTGCACTAAGGTGCATCAGTCCGGTGGATATCACAGTCATATCTTGTGATCCGGATTGATGATGGGGAGCTGCTACTCAAGGGGAGCAGCAGGTATGATTCTGAGTGTTGAAATTGCAAGTATGTGCCCTTTGCCATTGATTTCAAAGGGGGAGAGAAGACATGTGAAAAACAAGTGGTTGCTGATCAAAGGGGGAGCAGTAAAAGGAGAGAAGACATGTGAATGGTTGTTGCTGATAGGGGGAGTTGTGATAGTGAGGAGAAGTTCTTGTCTTGATGGTCAAAACAGTTTTTCACATCATATGTTGCCATCAATGACAAAGGGGGAGATTGTTGCAAGTATGGGCCTAACCAGTGTTATCATTGATGTCAACATACTCCTGTTGCATTAATGATAAAGACTGGATGAGCTATGTGCTGAGGATATTGAGAAATTTAGTCTCAATCAGGAACAGTGAAGATCAGTGATGATAGTAAGGTAAAAGTCCAAAATAGGATGAGTATCAAAGGATGCGGTTTAAAGGGTTTATAGATATGTGTCTTAAGGTGGTCTAGTAGAGATTTCAAAGGTCCACATGAAGATCTAAAGAAGTTGTGGCCGCTCAAGTAAAACCAGTTTTGGCAGATGTTCAGTGGTGATAGAGTGTTACAGATAGGTCCGGTGAGATCCAAAATTGCATTTTCCTATTTTGTAGATTTGAGGGAGTGTTAAGGAAGTCTTTATGGAGTGTCAACTAGATTGGTTCATGGTTTGAAGGTCCACAAGCATCGATTCCTTTGTGACAGTAATGACAGACTGTGTTCTTGAGGTTCCGGATGAAGAGGAGATGGATTTCAGTAAGCAGATGAAGTGTGGATGTTCTTGGTGATTTAGGCAAGCTTGTGGAGGTCTTTGGATCCTATCTAGTTCATGTTGGTGATCCGCATTGGAGTTGGAGCTCACAATTGAAGATTAACTTCTGGATGATAGTGTTCTTCTGGAGATTGGTTGACCAGATTAGTTACACATCCTGCGGATGTTATTGTTGATGTTTGCTGACTTAGATGATCATTCCTAAGTTGATGTCTTGTATAAATAAGGGATTGCGAAGTCATTTCAAAGTTGTCCTTTTTGAGATGAGTGTGTGGTAGCAAGTAGGAGAGCGAAAGGCAGAACAGAAGTATTGGGCTTAAATGGAACTGATTCAAGCATGGTGAAGATGTTGTTCTCTAGTTCATGTATGTGATATTTATTTCTTGTAGGCAGTGTGTCTCTTGTAGGCAGTGAGCCTCTTGTGAGCAGTGTGCTCGGGCAGTGAGCCCTAATTGGCATGTGCCATTTTGTTCCTTCTATTCTTCTAACAGAGAATACATTCTTGGGTTAATCACCCCATGGTTTTTCCCTTAACCAGGTTTTCCACGTCAAAATCTTGGTATCTCATGTGTTGCTATGTTTCTGCTCTTGATTTGTTGAATTGTGTTTCCATGGTTAATTTATTATTATGCTACTGAATTGCTATAAGAAGTTAAGTGTGTAATCGTAAGAAAAGTTTTGCACAACTGATTCACCCCCCCCCCCTCAGTTGTGTGCCCTAAGTCTAACAGTTTGTCCTTCATTATGAAGATGTAAATCTACTCCATGTCTTCCATGTGAACATGTTAATTTTTCAGTCTATGATTTATATTTCGCCCCCTTAAGATCAAGACCGCCCTCATGATCACTTATATTTATTATGACCTTCTTCACTTCTTTAGATAATGAATTCACCAAATCATCACTATTTTCTTTTATCTCAATCGCATTCCTCCTTTCAGGAAATCCCTTTGTGCTTCTCCCAATCTCACTTGTCACTTTTATCACCCATTTTTCAAAATTGAAACAAACTATAGAACTATCTTCCACTTTCTCTTCTCTGTCCTTCAACGGACTCAAAATATATTCCCTTCCATCCTTCATTATGGTGTAGGTATTAGCCCTACCATCATACATAGTGTTTCTATCATATTGCCATGGTCTACCCAATAGGACATGACAAGCATCGATGGGCATCACATCACACAACACCTCATCCCTATAATAACCAATCTAAAAATGAATTAAACATTGTTCACTCACAAGGAGTTGATGAGCTCTTTGTAACCAAGAGACTTTGTAAGGTCTGGAATGTTTCATCTTCTTCAACTTTAGCTTCTCTACCATTTCTTGTGATACCAAATTATCTGTGCTACTGCTATCCATAATTACCTTACATCACTTGCCCCCTAGGTAACTTACACACATTTCAAAATAAACCTTGCCTTTGTACTGGTTCTTGTCATTCTTTTTTGGGTTTCAAAAGAACTCTTTTCAACATTAATGACTCTCCTTGTTCAAGCTCTTCTATTTGTTTTGGGGAGGCCACACTTTCTTTATCAGATTGTGCTCCATAGTTTCTTGTCATACTCCTACTCGAGTCTTGTTGTATCTGAGGACACTCAAATCCCCTATGCCTAGTCTCTCCACATTGGTAACATGTACCAATGAATCCTCTTCCTCTACCTCTTCCGTAATAGCATCTTCCTCTTGTATTTTTTTTTGAGTCATTATTTTGTGAAGTACCTATTTCCTCTTCACCTGCTTGTGTTTCTTTGCTACTATTTGTTGGCTCCTTTCCAATGGTATACCTTCTCTTCCCTCTTGGGTTGTTTTGTTATCTCCTAGATAATTTTTCTTCTTCCTTCAAAGCAAATTGATATGCCTCTTCTACTATATCAAATTTTAACATGGTCATTTCATCTTGAATATTATATCTTAACCCTTTTACATACCTAAAGACCTTTTCTTCATTGTCCTCAACATGACTAGCCCAGCTATTCAATTAGTAAAATTCCTCTATATAATCTTTGGCACTTAATTCTTTTGATTCAAATTCTGCAACTTCTAAAATAAATTTATTCGATTTAATCTCCTAGTAAAAATTTAGCCTTCATTTTTGTCACCATTCTATCCTAGGATTTTATGTTCTCCTTACCTTTTCTCTGTCTTTCTATTTGCATGTGATCCCACCATAAAGAGCGTGTCCCTTCAATTTTGCGCAAGCAAATTTCACCTTTTTCTAGTCTTCAGTTGATTCAAAATCAAAGTATTTCTACATCTCTACTATCCAATCAATCAATTCTTCTAGCTTCAGAATTCCACTATAACTAGGAGGATCTAATCTAGGTTTACTACTAATTCTTGACATTACTCATAAAAATCTTCTCTCTAGTTCATCTCCATCTTCATTCGCATCATCTTCTCTTGCCTCCATTTCTTCATCATCTTCACTTATGTCTTCCACATGTACTCCTCTTCATTGCACTATCTCCATCGCATCCAATCATGTCATATTCCATCTCAGGATCTCTACTATTGCCATGCCACCAGCCTTTGGTGCTCCTCTTCACCCTCATCCTCTTTGTGCCATGTCTCACAAATTCTCTATAGTTGTAGGTCTTCTTGTTCTCTCACTCACCCACAACAAAACTCTTCAGGATTGCTTCTATTCAATACAACCCAATCCGAGCTCTGATACTATTTGATGTAGTCTAGAATGGTGAATCTTATCAAATGACTATTTCTAGCAGCCACAATACAAAATTGCAACTACAATATTCACAATTACAATAGCAACAACAAATTTTAGGTTTCTTTATTCATGTATGCAACATCAAGAGTACAAAATTTTACAAGTCTCAAAAAAATACAATCTTCTCCAATTACAATCTTGATTCTTGATCACCCCCACCCTTACAGATCACATCTTTAAACTCTTTATATACTTCCAATGATGGAAGTTGAACATTTTTGGCCATTGAGAAATTGAAATGTCATAGGCAAATTAAAATATTTACAAACCATAGGCTGAAAATAGTTAACACCTTTTGGAGTTTCGACATATCTTCAAACTTTCTAACTTCTATTTCAATAATTTAACAGTTTGTTGAACCTGCAAACTCCTCCTTTTACAAATCTTTTTCAGAGTTTTGGCCAATCGGTGAACTCTCAAACTCACAAACTCTTTTCGACAAAACTTAAAGTTCGCAAACTTAAACTTTTACTAAAAGTATAAATCTTTTTCATCAAATCGGTGATTTACTGAACTTGTAAACTCCTGAGCATTTCATTAGGTATTTTCAGTAAATCGGCGAAAATATGAACCTTAAAACTGTTTCGTCAAACCTCCTAGTTCATGAACTTGGAAGTTCACTGAAAACTTCTTCTTAAAGAATTATTTATCATTTTTGACAAAAAGCTCTAGGTTTGAGAACCTGAAAAGTGGTTGATAGTAAGGAAAACAAAAGCTTTTAGTAGAATGAGAGGTTCATGAACCTCTAGATTTGCCGAAATGGTCTAAACTTCACCCAATTTCTCTAAATTGCTTCAAATTGAAAATGTAGACAGCCTTTATGTTTTTATATAAGATGATGCCCTTCACTTGACCAAATAGAATGTAAAAATCCTTTCAAAAAAAATGACAAAACCAACAGAAATAATGAAACATAACTAAAATAAAAACCTGAGAATATTTTTGGTTGACACAAGATCACTCATACACTCAGATGCTCCTACATCATGTTGGACAACAAAATACATGGAGATGAGATATAAAAGGCTTGTGACCACTCCAAGCTTCATTTAGAGTGATGTTCTGAACTACTTGTGTGGGGCTTCGATTCAAGATGTATACTGTTGTTGCCACTGCATCACCCCAATAATAATTTGGAAGATTTTTTTACTACAACATACTTCATGCTATTTCCATAATGGTATGGTTCTTTCTTTCTACAATACCATGTTGCTGGGGGGTATATGTTGTAGTAAGCTAACTCTTGATGTCATAATTGTTACAAAAATTAGAGAAATATTTTGAAGTGAATTCTTCTCCTCTATCTATTCTGAGTATTTTGAGATAATTAGCTGATTTATCAAATATTTTGCAACATTTATCTTCAAACACAACTTTATAATTTTTTTGCTACAAGTTGCCCAATACTTCAAAGATTATCTTGTAATTTTGGAACATGCAAAGTGTCATGAATACAAGTAGTTTCTCCTTGCTTAGTCTTTACAACAAGAGTACATTTTCCCATCACATCAACCTTTTTATCATCACCAAATTTTACTTAACTTCTCATGGATTCATCTAATTTGACAAAGAGATCATATTTACTTGTCATATGATTTGAGTAGCAACTATCTAGGAACCACACATCTTTTTTATGCTCCTTTACCAAGTCACATGTGAATAAAGTGGAGTGTTTTTCATCTCCAAAGGACTCTTCAGTATAGTTGGTTCTTGACTTATTCAAATCAAATTTCTTCTTTCTACACTCAGATTCATAGTTTCCATATCGTTCATAATATCTACACGGATGCTTCTCCAATCCACAAAACTTCTTCCTCTTCCTCTATCACATCTTCTACTATTAGAAGGCTCCTCTTGAGATTTATTTGATTGAGAAAGAGGAGTTGTAGATCTTCCTTCAATTCTCATTGTAGACTAGAAAGCTTGCACTAGGGAAAGAACCAACCAACAATGCCACTTTGAATGTGGTTAGATCTTTGTTTTCTTCAATAGCTATCACCACTTAATCAAATTTTGAAAGAAGAGATCTCAAAATCTTCTCTACAATTTTTTTGTTATGTTATTGCTTCCACTTGAGTCTTAAGCTGACTCACAATACCTTGAGTCCTAGTAATAAAATCTTGAATGGACTCAATTTCTTTCATCCTTAAATTTTCAAAATCCCTTCTAAAAGTTTGGAGTCTTACCAATCTCACTTTTGTCATATCTTTGGTATGCCTCCCGTGCATCCTTTGATTTTGTCATACTAGCTATACGGGGAAGATTGAAATATCTAATGCAGATTAAATGGTGAATAGAGCTCGATTGTTCTTCTTTCTATGTTCTTTTAACTGAGTTTGTTATTTGTTGTCAAAGCATTTAAAGCATTTTGATCTGCAGGTTCAGTGTATCCTACTTCTACTAATTCCCAAAGATCTTGGGATAATAGTAGGGTCTTCATGTTAATGCTCCAATATTCATAGTTGTCTCCTTAAGCTCAATGGAAGTTGGAATGGGAAGCTGCTGCTATTAGCCATTCGGAGATAACTGTTAAGATGAAACTTATTGCCTTCAAAATAAAATTCTGCAACCTGCTCTGATACCAAATTCAAAAGAAATTTTAAACAGCACTTACAAAATACTGAACAATTCTAAACAGAAAAATTGCCAAGCTGGAAAAATAAAATCTTCACATTCATTGAACAATCAGCATAGCAAAAAAGAAAAACACTGTTCTTATTAACTCAGGAAATTCTTAAATCTGTTGTTCATCCTCAGAGAGAAAACAGTGAACAGTTTACAATATAAAAGAGTTTACAACATTTAAAACTAAGAAGTAAACTGAAATTAATCTAAGGAAATTGTTAATCATGTACCAACCGTCTAAAAACAAATTACGGAAAAACTGTCTAAATAAATCTGGCTGAAATTGATTCTCATGCAATGACTGCATGGATAAGCATGCAAAGAAAAAATAAATCTTGAGAAATCTGCAACTGATCGTTGAGTTGATCATGCACTCCTTCAAAGGTATCTCAATTCTCCATAGAAGATCATAATATCTTTAATTTTACATTTAAAAAATAACACCTTATAACTCCATTTAAAAAAAATATTTCTGTTTAAAAAACAAAATAATTCAAAACCCCCAAATGAAACTGCAACCTCTCAACTTAGGAAAAGTCTCGTACTTAGAGGACAAACTAATCACCCTACAATCCACTGCAGTTATATTGTTTCTACTTTGGTTTCATATTACAATGATCTCTCTCACACACACTCTCTCTCTCTCACACACATATATGTCTGTGGTGCTAGATATGCTACTTCTTCCTTCTATGAAGTAGAACACCGGCTATTTCTTCTATCTATGTAGAATGGTCAACCTTTTCTCTGAACAGTGAACATGCCCTTCAAGCTTCAGCGAATGAAACTACACCTTATATATGCTTGGAAATTTAATCCCATTTTAATAAATCTGGACCGTATATGTTTCGAAAAAAGACTCAAATTTAACTGCGGCAAGAACGATGTACAAGCAAAGTAACTACTACAGCGACAGTGTACTTGTACTTGAAGATCGCTTGATTAATGCTCAAATAACTTGCTGTTCAAAATGATGTACATGCACGCTATACTATCAAAAATGCATTCTACACTTTCTTGAATTCTACAGCCACTTTACTTAAATATCATCTATTTTAATGGTCGAAAGTTAATAACAATTTTACATTTCATTCACAACAAAAAAAATTAAATATTTGTCCTATTTTTATTGGTCAAAATTGACTTTTCACTATTGAAATGGATAAATATATTTAAGAATAGCCATTAACAACTTACACCATAAAATGAAAACTACTTCAATAAAGGCACATTATATGAACTGTGCTTTAACTCCACAAGTTCAGCATCCATTGAAATCAAAAACAAAAACAAAAGGATACCTATGCTTCCAATGCTTTATAGAGACAAACATATACAAAATCTCTGCTACAGCAACACATAGGACTCAACCACTATTTCTTTACCCATTCTCAGGTGACCATCTTTCAAAAACAAAGACAACTCAGCACTTCAAACTACGTTGTGCAAAATTTGATAACCACTTCTAACCGCTATATTGTCATTCACAGGCCAAGCGAGTTCTGACTTTGAAGAAGAAAGAAAGAAAAGTTTATGATGAACAGGATCTTGCTTACCAGACCATCTGTCTTTCTCTCTCACACACCTTGTCACGTCACTCTACTTTGATGTTGGCTCTTAATTCCATCCTTAAAATGGCATGAAGACAACAAACACAACATAAACTTCCCACGCATCATATTCATTTTCTTCTGTCACTTTTCAAACTCCACAGGAATAGGATCAGCAACTGCTCCGATACCATATTGAAATTTGATTTGATAGAGTATATCAGATTTTGATTATTACATCATTATTGCAGGTATAAAAATTATTTTATATTATTCTGTAAAGAAGATTTTACATTATTACATTTGACTTTATAAAAGCTTCTTTTTATAAATACTCAAACTGCTCTAAACAACCTCCATTCATGAAAGTAACTCACTTAACTATTTGCGAACATAATTATTTTGCAAAGATATATGTATATGTACCCGGGCATATTTGCTAAGATCCACAAGAGTCAACATATATCTTAGGAAAGCAGATATTAATAGCAAGCGAAAAACAAAGCAGAAAAACTCTTTCTTCACTGACCTTTTCTTCTTTTTATAATTTCTAGCCACCATGAGCACGCATCACCGAGAGCATGGCAGTTCTGAATTCTTTTCCTCTTCACCCAGGGCCTAAATTTGATGGCCGTACGGCTGTTCTTAGTCATTTTAGCAGTACAATTACAATTTTAGGAAGACTTTGAGATTTGAAAGGGGAGATTTAAGGTAAACCATCAAAATTTATATATAATTATTCTTATATATTTATATAGATTGAATGACAACTCTCTAAATAGATAACCGTCATGAAAAGTTTGGTTGACAGGCAGGATCGTCCATCAAATTTAGACTTGAATCACCCTGCAACATTAATGAAACTTAGAAAATTTTAACTCACCTCCATAACTGAATCATTGATTGGGTCTTACCAAGATAACCAAATGTTGTGCAGGTTTTTCTCTATTGTACAAATGATCCACTAATTATATATTAATATTTACATCAACTTACCTATAACAACCCTCAAGGACATCTCACCAAAGTGTTGTTGGTTTGAAGACTCAATGTTAGATCTTGCTATGGAAGTTAATTTATACAAACATACAGATTCACATACAAAAGTCAATGCACAAATACTAAACAAAAACATAACACAATATTAACACAAATACTAAAGTTTCTCAATAACAATACAATTTAATAGACTATTATACATAGTCAAAATGTTGTTGGCTTGAAGACCCAATACTAGATTCTATTATGGAGGTTAACTTATACAAACCTGCAGATATTGAACAATAACAAAACACAATAATAACACAATTAGTAAAGCTTCTCATTAACAATACAAAAATAAAGTATGCACACACTTGCTACCCTTTGGGAGATAGAACTCTCTCCTTACCTCTTTGTTTCTTGTCCATGGAATCAATCTTCTGCATATGCATATGCGTATTCATATATACTTAGGTAGATTGCTTTTATAATACAAGTACCTCCTATTTTTATAATAAAATACATGCATATTTTAATTATAGGATTGATATGAATAATTAATTATAATATTAAATCTAATGATAAAATAAGTATTCAAAAGGATTGATTCTCATGCCAACATAACATTTAAGCACTTGAAATGTTGTGTTCAATGTCTTAAAGAATGGACATGAAATCTTCTTGTTATAACCTTACTAACTTTGATTAATGTAAAAAGTTATCTTAGAGACCATTGTAAAGTACTATTAACTATACATATTAAACAATTAGTATTTCACATTTTAATTTTGGTCATAACAAAATTGTTTCCTCTTTAAATTTAAAAGGACTCATTTGTGTAAAAATATAAATTAAGGTTAAAATAGGACAACTTAAGCAACTAGGGAAAAATGTAAAGACTAAAAATAAAAATAAAAATTGTCAACCTTATATTTGAAAACTAAATAAAATACTAGACCTTTAAATTTAAATTTGCAAACTATTTTTAATATCTACATATATGGTAGTACTCTATTATTATCATTTTAAAAGTTTAAATGATAATGATTTAATTCTTTTAACTCCTTATTAATACTTACAAATAAAGACTAAATTCCCCTCTTCTTGTAGATAATATCACGAAGATATAAATCCACAATGCAATTTACATTTTAATAAAAAGAATATAAATATTGATTATAAAAGGGAATGCATCTTTATTGGATAGAAACCTCCATGAAAATGGTAGAGAAGAAATCAACATTCTATTATGTATTAAAAGATGGTTAACTTTCACAAGGATTTAATAGAACTCTTAGAAATTAGAAAAACCAACTTGGTATAAATCAAACAATTTGTTATGTGTGATGATTCATTTTTTAAAAATATTGTATTAGTTTAAGTCTTTAAGTTAAGAACTTTTTAGCACTTTCTATTTGGAAAGTATATGTTAGTTATGTTTAGTTCAAACATTATATTTTTATGGATTTAGTAAAGAAATTTAAAGTATTGGATACTAATAATATTTAGTTATGTAATGAGTAGTTTTTATCACTCAAGTAAAGATAAGTACAAACAAGAAATTAATTCAACTATTTAAAAAAATGAGAAGTGAAGAGAGAGTGAGAGAGAAGGGTTTTAAATTTTACTTGTACAAAAAGTGATACTGCAATATTCCACATGACATCATAATTGGGTTCCCATTATGGATGATAAATGTGGTTTTCTCAGTAGTAGTGTTTTCTTGATAGCAATGATATAGCCTACTTGATGGTAGTGATGTGGTTTTCTCGAAGGCAATGATGTGGTCTACTCTACGGTAGTGATGTGCAATAAAACTCCACTCATGTGTGAGCATGCAAGTACAATCAAGATCTATCTAGGTATGGTGATGAGTCTCTATGTAGGCACAAGTTGTCTAAAATCTCAATGTAGAAATGTTAGTAATAGTATATGTCCCCTTAAAATGGTTCCATCTGTCAAATACAAGGAATTGGAGGAAAGAAAAATGATACATGAAAAGTAAAGGAAATCAATTAAGATGTAAGCATGTAAGCACATGTAGCATATAGCATGTAGCATTTAAATGTCATAAGTAACATAATGTGACAACCAAATAATCAATGTTAGAAGATAATCATGTAAATAGATCAATCACATGTAGAAAATGTGTGATAGTTAAATGGTAAACATGTACAAGCTTTGTAAGAATGAAATAAATGTCATAGATAACATCCTGTGACAAGCAAATAGTAGCTATGGAAAGATATGCATATAAATTACATAAATTGGAGATATTGTCAAGGCAAATAAGGTTGCCCCCAATATAGGAAAATTAATAAACATATAGCATGTAGGCACATGACATATATGTTTCCCCCAATATAAAAAAATGAGAAGGTAAGGATGGCCCTAAAGGTAGGTGTTACATCCCCAATTTTTGTCTTCCTATACTTTTTTATTTTTTACATGGACATAAGTAAATTTGTTGTGATGTTTAGATTAATGACAAGCAAAAACATGGATTTTATTGAATGTCATTTATTGAAATCATAGGAATGATTATGTTATTATCGATTTAATATATGTATTATGAGATTTGATTTATTAGTTGAATTAATTGAATAATGATGCACTGATCACATATTGTTTGGTGACAAGTGATACAGGATTTCAGGTTATCAGATGACTCTCAAATAAAAGAGAGAGAGTATCTTTCCAAGAGAGAAATATAGACCATGGGTTATGAGTGGTTTATTTGCCAAACTGAGTTATAAGTGTATAACAAAAATGTGAACCAATGTGTCGTAAGAGGTAAGCCTTGTCTTGTTAGTTACTTCTGAACTTAATCAATAGGTAGTCGATATTGTTTTCAAATCTTTCTAAGTCATATTAAGTCATCTTAGTCGTTAATAACGTTAACGATGTTGTTTGAGTTTGATTTATGACTATTTACGTTTAACGTAAATATTACGACATTATTGTCGTAAAATGGTTGTCATATTATTATTAAGTTACTTGACGTATTATAAACGATTCTTAACATTTCAAGTTAAGAATACGTGAATTATGTCAATGGATTGTGATGGGGAGACAAGCTCAACCCAATCACATTATCCGTATTTCCTTGTTTAAATATTATTATTGTATTGATTAAACTATAACCATATGTATATTTGATGTAATCAAATATATACAAATGTCTTAACATAGTAAGAGGATAATACCTCTTAAATGCATCAAAGGTAGTGATGAAAATGTAGGGTATTTATTAGTAATCCTTCATTAGTGAAAGAAGTGGTTCGAACCACTCATAACATGATCATTAAAGATTAGTTTTGTTTTTAAAAGAGCATCAACTTCATCCTAATGAGGATGACTGTATAAGTTTAACTGCCCAACCGAATGAGCCTATAGGCGGCTATCTCTATCGACATGTGTTCATTTTGCTAAGAAATCAATTTGCAATTTGGATTAGGTCTCTTAAGACTATTATTATGCAATCAATGTTGCAACTGATTTACAGTTATAGGACAAATGGAGGGCAACTCTATAGGAGTCATGCCCAGTCTACTTTAATAAGAGGGAAATGACTCAACTTTGAGGGGCAGCAGAGAAACAGATAGAAATAGAGTACAAGATGAGAATGTTAAGGGAATAGAGTAAAAATAAAAATGCATTGTGGAATAGTGATCTGATTGGAGGCATGAGGAAGTACGCTTAGATAAGGTGTCGACCTATGTAATATTTACATATCTCTGTCAATACAAGAAACCATTACTTTCAAGTATTCCTCAATCAATTATTTGATAACAATGAAGGAAATCGAATAGGATATCTTAGGAATTATATTATAGTCTTGTGGTGACTACATGTGTTTGTTTGATTTATATTATGTGTGTGACAGTTGATAATTAGTAGATTCAATGAGGGAAGAGACACAATTATCTATTGAGAAAATTAACTTGTTCTATCTCTGTTTGAATGAGAAATAGAATGCAACTATAGAGTTGACTATGGTAGTACTAGTGAGTACATGATATAATTAATGAATTTGACTACTTATATATATGAGAAACCGTTATTATATCCAATTCTTGAAATGAAGAATAGAACGTTCTTCATGGTATATAATGGGTTAAGTTGTCGTTTACATTGATAATAGATCATCCTTTGATTGAGTTGGTAAACAGTCAATAGAATGATGATGAGTTAACAAAACAATAGGACTTTCGAGTATTATAGAGAAGAATGAACTTTGTTATTATACTATCAACTTGAGCTGTATAGTATTGAGATAATAGCGATTTGTTATATTGTCTTGTTTTGACTATATATATATAATGGAAATTGTTATCCATTCTTGGAAACTAGATTCATAGGAATCTTTAGTAAAACTATTGTAACACATCAAATGAGAATAACTTAGAGTTACTATGGGAAATAAAATAAGGCACTTATGAGAATCTGTTGATGTATATATTGTATTCATTATTCATGTTATTCTAGAGAAGATCCAATAGAATGGAGTAGACTTATTCTACAAAGGAATGACCTTGTAGGAAAGGCATATTGGGTATGTTTTACCTTATTACATTAGTAAAGGTAGTGGACAAGGGTTAATATTATTTAAAAGAACTATAGTGTTCTTACTCTTTAGTTGAATTAGTCATAAGTCATTTATGAATCTAGGTTGCCTAGCAAAGAGATAAGGTTATATAGCATTATTAAATTAGCCATGGGACAATTGGATAACCTAGAGTTGATTATGGACCAATTGTATAGTTTAGTCATAAGGGACTTATTAAGGTCTAAAGATATTATTATTATGACTCATGGATTAAACCATACATGATTAAGAATTGGTATAAGAATAAAACTATGAGAATATGGAAATATCCAAGTGGAGAAGGGGTGGGTGAACACAATGACTATGTTCATTATGAATGATATTGATATTAAAAACTTTGGCCAAAGTAATGTATTTGTTTTCTGTATGCATTGTCGGTTCACTATATTCAGATTGCTCATCCTATCAGAAATCATACTTAGCTAGAGGGTGTCTAGGGTTGTATGGTTGATAGAGTTGAGTAGACTATAACACTATGTACTCAAAAAAGGCAAATTACCACTGGTCACCTAAGGTCTATATTCCTCGTGAAGGGTAGGGCCACTTCCTATGTGGAAGAAGTGTGGGAGACCACCAGTCTGTGGATGGAGGTAAATCACTGGAAAGATGCTCTCTCTCCAAGAAAGAAACATGTTAGGACTTGTGATAAAGATGTCAGATATTTAGATGCAGTATTTATTCCAAATTTGTATATGTAATGGTTTTACATTTGTAAACATTGTAAATGAAAAGGCAATATGGGTTTATTGTATTTTTGTAAAAAAAAAATCTTGAAATTGTACTACTTGATTATATGATGAATAAAAGAGAAAAAATTTCTCTATCTCATTTTTACCTTGTTAAATTACTTTATGGTAAATTTTCTAGTTTTACTAGGTTTTTAGAACATGGATGTTACATATGGTATCAGAGCTACCAGGTTCAACACTAGGGCTTATGAGACCACTATGCTTGTCTGTAGTCAACATTATATGGTTAGCTAATGTTTGAAAATTTCTATGCCAGGATGGTACGTTTTAAGAAGACAGCAAGAAAGTCTGTTAATTCAAGTCAAAGTTTCCTTCAAGCAAAAAGAGAATGCGAGGCTATTATCAAAACCTTTGAGGGAACCAATGACGAGAGTGACATTTGGTTAAGTGATGCTGAAACTCTAGTGACTACCTTAACTCAAATTAAGTGAGTAAGAAGGGAAGACAAAGAAAGAGTTAATATCACTGCCAAAATCATAGAGTATATGTCAGATGAGGAAACAACTATGGTTAGGCGAGATCCCCGCATACCCTCAACTATTGAGATCATAGAAGTTAGGTCTGATAGTGAGTCAGAGGGTTATATACCTCAAGATTATGTATCTAAAAATGAGTTTGAGCGATATACTCCTCTTGAGCATGACTTTTGAAGTCATTTCTTGTATAAAGAAGAATACTCTTTACTTTTGAAAAGAAATAAATAAATAAAAAGAGTTGTTTTTGTACCAAACTATTGTTTAAATTGATTATTATGTTTAGATTTAATGGGTTACATTATAATCTTGAACTAATGGGCAACTCAATATTCTCAAGTGTGAGAAATCAATAAACATGGTGCAGACAAGAACTAATCAAGGAGAAAGTGAAGAGGAAAACCACCTGCCAAATAATAAGATGGACCAAATCAAACCAAGAAAAGATTGGGTGATTTGGAAAAGAAGGTGGATGATAAAAGGAATACTGAGGGAGGAGGTGAAAACTCTCATGGTGAAAGCGGAGAAAATCATGATGATCAAAGTAAGAGTACTAAACCTCATAAAGAGGCTAGGGATAGATTGACTTTAGAGCTCTCAAAGGATATGAAGAAGGTCGTTCCACCAAAATTTGATAGGACAGAAACTAAAGACTAAAGATGCTACAGAAGCTTCGTTAACAGAAATGGAAAAGTACTTTGAGATAAGAAATTACTCAGAGGTGACTAAGGTAGTATGGGGAGCATTCCAACTAGCAAGAGAAGCATCCACTTGGTGGATGAATCAAAAGATGGAATTGAATTTGAGCTCTCTAAGGGTAACTTGGGATGAGTTCATAGAACTCTTTCGTAAAAGATGGTTACCACAACTCTATTTTGATCAGAAACTGACTGATTTTTAGAATCTTTGATAAGGAGATATGACAGTGGTAGAATATGGAGAAAAATTCACTCGACTCCTGAAATATGTTCCACAGTATCAAAAGGATGAGAGATTCAGGATCAGAAAATTCATCACGGGCTTAAATGCTCAAATTCGTGGTGAAGTGGATGTACATGGTCCCACAACAATGGATCAAGTGTACGAGAAGGCGATCAAGAAAGAGCAAAAGCTGAAATCCATCTCAGCTTATCATGATAAAAGCCGCAAGTGGTTTAATGGAACTCCTAAAAATCAACCCTATAAGAAAAGATATGAAAAGAGCTATGATAACAAGAGAAAAGATAAAGGACCTCAGAAAAGCAAAGGTAGATCTGGCAATGAGAAGAAGAATGGCAACTACAAAAGAAAAGAGGATAACAATGGGAAGACTTCAGATAAGAAAGGACCAATTAGAGGATGCTTTACTTGTGGGGGTGACCACTATGCAAATCATTACCCAAACAAGAATCAAAATGGACAACAAAGAGGTATTGCACTACCTCCTCAACAAGAAGCGTTCCAGCAAAGGATTCATGCATCTCTTGACAATCGTCAAGCGGAGTATCACATCACACCGATTGAGATGATAGGTACTTTGTTTGGAGTCCCTATATCTATTTTGATTGATACATGAGCCACAGAAAACTTTGTTTCTCCTAGAATTTTGAATAAAATCTCTAGAAAAGCTAGTTACATGTCCAAACCCTAGTCAGTAGAATATGCTAACCAATCTAAGGCTTAGGTAGAGCAATGTTTGTTTGAAGCCAAAGTTGACCTTCCTAGTTTCTCAACTGAAGTAGATCTGTATGTAGCTCCCTTAGGTTCCTATGATGTGATTCTAGGAATGAATTGGTTGACTATTTCTCAAAAATAGTTGAATGCTTAGATGATTTGGGAAATTTGACCCAATTCCAAGGGATTCAAAGAGAAGTTAAAAATAGAACCATCTCTGTCAAACAATTAAAAAGGGCCAGAAGGAAAGGTTGCCAGTTGTTTGCAATTAAAATGGAACAAGTTGAGGAAGGGGTAGAAAACCCTAGTTTATCTTTTGGGGAAAAGTATCCTTTTCTTCAGGAATTTTAGGATGTGTTTCCAGAAGAACTACCAGGATTGCCTCCCAAAAGGGTTTTTGATTTTGCTATTGACATTAAACGAGGATCTGATCCAATATCAAAAGCACCCTACCATGTGACAACAACAGAGTTAATGGAATTGAAAGCACAAATTACAAGAATTGTTGGCAAAAGGTTTAATTAGACCCAGTGTTTCACCTTGGGGTGCTTCGGTTATTTTTGTTAAGAAGAAGGATGGAACCCTTCATTTGTGTATAGATTATCGTATGCTTAATAAAGTAATGGTAAAGAAACAAATATCCTTTGCCACATATTGATGATCTATTTGATCAGATGCGTGAAGCTGCTATGTTTTCAAAGATTGATTTACAATTAGGATATCATCAGTTAAGACTGAAAGATGAAGATATTCATAAGACAACTTTTAGAACCAGATATGGACATTATAAGTTCACTGTGTTGTCATTTGGTTAGACAAATGCACCTGTCGCATTCATGAATCTCATGAATAGTATATTCAAAGATTGTTTGGATAAATTTGTTTTAGTCTTTCTAGATGATATACTCATTTATTCTAAGAATGAGGAAGAACATCATCGGCACTTGCAAATAGTTCTACAAAGGTTAAGAGAACATAAGTTATATGGGAAGCTATCTAAATGCACATTCTTTCATAAGGAGGTTCAATACCTAGGTCATATTATATCAACTAATGGAATATCTGTTGATCCTGCAAAAATCATAGCTATTCTAGATTGGCATATACCAACAAATGTGCATGAGGTGTGTGTGTAGTTTCATGGGCCTGGCAGGCTATTATAGAAAGTTTGTTCTAATTTTTTCTAGCATTGCTAGTCCACTTACTTCCCTGCAGAGGAAAGGAAAGAGATTTGAATGGACAGACAAATGTCAGGAAGCATTTGATCTCTTAAAGGAAAAGTTAACTTTAATTCCAATCTTGAAAGTTCCTGACCCTGAAGGACAATTTGAGGTAATTACAGATGCCTCGAGAGAAGGATTAGGAGGGGTGCTTATGCAAGAAGGAAGAGTCATAGCATATAAGTCAAGGAAATTGAAATCCTATGAGAAAAATTATGCACAGCATGATCTAGAATTGGCAGCAGTAAATCATGCCTTACAAATGTGGAGACATTATCTGTTGGGAAAGACTTTTGTACTTAAATCAGACCATCAAAGTCTTAAGTATATTTTCTCACAACCGCATTTGAATGCTCGACAAAGGAGATGGTTAGAATTGATATCTGACTACAACTTTGAGATAAACTACATCAAAGGAAAAGAGAATAGAGTAGCTGATGCTTTGAGTCGTAGAAGACATATAGCTTCTAATTTTTCTATTCGTGGAAATTTCAAGGATTTAGTATTGCAAAATTTGTCAGGTGATGAGTTTTATGAGCAGGTTAAGCAGGCTTTGAAAGATAATCCTAAAGATCCAAGATAAGATGGTTTTATGTTTGAGTCAGATGGACTATTGAGGTATAAAGATAGAATTTATGTACCTAATTCAACTAGATTAAGGGATTTAGTATGGAAAGAAGTTCATACAGCATCATATTCAGGACATCCAGGAGTGACCAAACTTCTAGCAAATGTTAAACCTCTTTATTTCTAGAAAGGAATGAAGAATGATGCTGCAAGATTTGTAGCAAGTTGTTTAGAATGCCAAAGGGTAAAAGCAGAGCATCATCATCCCACAGGATTGTTGTATCCACATGACGTGCCAGAGTGGATGTTAATCCCAGTTTGCAGTTTTCAGTTGGCAGTGATGTCAACAGTGGTAACATGTATGATGACTTGGCATACGGTAAAATGTAATACAAAGAATGCTTGGCAACACTGTTCAAATGACATCTCCTAGCAAGTTGACTTTGGTTTAGAATGAACACATGTTGATCGACATATTGTTAAGTGCTGGGAATATTCTACTTACTGTCTTGAGCGGTTGAAATGTTATTTCACCTTTCTAAGTGGTCACTTCTCATTTGTTTTGTTGAAGACCTCCTTAGGGCAAACTAGAACGACTAGTCATCAGTCTCAAGCACTTGTATCTTTGTTGTTTTGGCATTTCTTTTCATAATTATCTACACAGCGTAGGGTTTGCAAGAGAATCATGAAAAATCATGAAGGGAGTCTGATGTATCTTCAGAAAGGATGGAGAATTGACTTCGTAGTTTGCAGGTGTGCCATTATCATTGAAAAGCGAGGTAAAAGCTGGTTCTCTGAGGTATCTTCGGCAATGATTAGTCAAGATTCTAAGTTTGATTTGTGGCCGTCAGTATATCTGTAAGTATGATCTTAAGAGTTCATTTTTCCTCTGCAGAGTTGTTTTTTTTGGCAAATACATCTGTCAAGGGTTTTTGTTTTGAAAGGATACAATTCTTTAAAACAGCACTTTACCGATCTATGTGCTTTTACCAGTTGGGTTTATGGCATTTCTTTGTTTGCACCACCAAGATTGTTTAGCTCATCGATGATATGGGATCTTTTATAAATATTGTTGGCCGTTATTTTTTTTGAAACCCTAGGGTTTCGCTTGGGTTATTGGCAGTTGGGCGTTGTAACTGACAGTTGCATCTTGTAACCCTATTGAGGGTTAACAGTTTCATCTTCCCTTCTTCGAACTGTCTTTGCTTTTCTGAACAAGGAGATTAATGGTGTTTATTTCATTAACAGACACAGTTACAAAACTGTCAATTGGTTTCTATTTCAGTTGTTTGTATTCTTGGAACTACCTACAGTTAAATGTCTTTGAAAGGAACATTATCAGATGTATATAAAAAGGATATAATGTAAATGATGTGTGTGCAAGTGTTGTTTTTGTGTTCAGCACATACATTGTTGGCAGCATATGTTTTTTAGAGAAATAGAGTATTCCTCTGTATGAAAATATCTTCAAAACTTTGGTAATCTTTAACATGCCAGTGAGGCAAAGTATTCAGTGAGATTATAAGCCAGTGAGGCACAGTAATCAGTGAGATTATTTTAAGTTAGTGAGGTAATTTTTTTGAGTGGTTTTATGCTTGAGGCTTTCCACTCAGGACAAATCTCTGTGTCTTTATTTTTGTGGTATGTTTCTTGATCTGTTATCGAATATTTTAGCTTTCATACTTGTATCTTATCTTACTAGCACAGTTTTAGTGATATAGAACATCTAAATTCAGTTGGATTTAATTGTGTTAAATACAAGTTTATAAAGTTATTCATATCAATCTACAAAACAAGTCTGTAAGTGCAAAAATCTATCTGGATATTGATTCACCCCCCCTCTCAGTATCTCTACCACTCTAACAAGTGGTATTAGAGCCAAACCCTTTTGTCTTTAAGGCCTAATCAGCCTAAGGGGATTCCTGGTTGAGTGCTAACCATGTCTTTTCAAGATGGTCTGTCCTCATCCAAGGCACCGCTGTTTGATGATACAGACTATACTTTTTGGAAATTCAGAATGACCCGTCGTATCAAAGCTTTAGGATATAATGTATGGGAAGCTATTGAAACTAGCTGTACTGTTACAGGCAAACCATCTAATGCTAATGAAAAATGGGCTCTTGATTGTGATTCAAAAGCTGCTAGTGCTATTTGTTGTGGATTGACAAATGAAGTGTTGAATAAAGTTATGGAATGTCAAACAGCTAAAAGTATTTGGGATAAACTTTCTAATATTTATGAAGGGGATGAAAGCATTAAAGAGGCTAAGTTACAAGCTCTTAGAGAAAGATTTGAAAGAATAAGAATGAAAGATGATAAAAAGATAGTTGAATATCTTCAAAGAATTCAGGAAACTGTCAATAGTATTAGAGATTTAGGAGAGAAATTAGAAAAGATAACTGTTGTTAAAAAGATTTTATGAACTCTAACTCCCAAATATGATTCCAAAACCTATGTGGTGGAAGATAAAGATCCTAAAACTATAACTATTGATTCTATTCTAGGAGTCTTTACTGCCTATGAAATGAGAATGGAGAATGAAAACCCCAGTAAAGAGGTTAAGGAAGCAGCTTTTAAAACTGTAAAAAAGGAAACTGAAACCAGTCATGAAACTAAAAATATCAGTGAAGATGAATCAATTTTTGTCAGTAAACTTAGAGGAGGTTCAGGTAGGTATAAAGGAAAATTACCTTTTAAATGCTTCAACTGTGGAAAAATAGGACATTATGCAGCAAAGTGTCCTAATCTAGAACTTGATAGTGAACAAGAAGACAATAGAAAATAGTATAAGAAAAAACTGTTCAATTTTAATAAGAAAAATACTTTTAAGAAAAGGAGTCTAATTGCTGGAATAATAGATAGTGCATCAAAAGAATCCTCTGATGAAGTAGACGAAACACTTTTTATGGCAGCAATTATTACTGTTCCAGAAGGAAAACAAACTGAAGTGTCTGAGAATGAAATTGACTTAGAAGGAGAGTTAAAATGTGCCTTTGGTGAAATTAGAAGATTTAGAAAGGAGAATGGAGTGCAAAGCAAGTTAATTTCTGATCAAGAAAAATAGATTTCTAATTTACAATTAAATCTTGAAGAGAACAGAAAAATTCTTTCAGATACACAAGAAAGGTTAAAATCCAAGGAAGATGAAATAGTGAAACTAAGAAAAGAACTTGAAATGTGTAACAGCAATGATAAACTTGCTGATATGCTTAGTAAACAAAAAGAGTATAATGACATGACTGGTCTAGGCTTCTCAAAAGGTCAATACTCTAATGATAATCAGCTAAAAGAAAAAAGGCCTTTTAGATTTTCTGGTTATTATTTTTACTGTTATCAATATGGGCATCAAGCAATTGATTGTAAATTTATGTTCAGAAAACAGTCCTATTTTCTGAATGACAGGACTCTTAATTTCTTGAACAAAATAAGATGTTTCAGTTGCAGAAAACTTAGACATATTGCAAAATTTTGTAAATCAGAAAATTGTTCTTCCAATAAGCAACCCAAAATGAAATGGGTACCTAAAAACAGCAATGCTATGATTGTTGAAGTTGCATTTCATGCAAAGAAAAATGAAATCTGGGTTATAGATAGTGGATGTTCTCATCATATGACTGGGGATAGAAGCAAATTTACCTTGTTTGAAAATTATTCAAATGGGTCAGTTAAATTTGGTGATGATTACTACTTATAGATCACAACAAAAGGTACAGTTCTTTTAGAAAATAACACACCTCTGGAGGATGTTTATTTTGTTGAAGGACTAACTCATAATCTATTGAGTGTAAGTCAGATTTGTGATAGTGGTTTTGATGTAGTTTTTACATCACAAGGCTGCAAGGTTCTGAAAAACTCAAAACAGGTTGTTGCTTTAGGATTGAGAACAAAAGGTAACATTTATAATCTGCATGGATCTGCTAATGAATGCAAAAACAATTTGTGTTTTATGAGTCAAGTTGAAGAAAGTAAATTGTGGCATAGGAGATTGGGGCATATAAATTTTGATAATTTAGTTAAAATCAGTCACAATAAAAATGTTAGACATATGCCTTGCTATCTCTAAGCCTGAAAATCTAGTTTGCAAAGAATATCAGCAAGGGAAACAAACCAGAAATGTTCATAAATCTAAAGAACAGTTTTCAGCAGAACCTCTTCAATTGGTTCATACTGATTTATGTGGTCCAACCAGAACAAAATCTCTAAGTGGTGAAAGATATTTTATGTTGTTCATAGATGACTATATAAGAATGACTTTGGTTACATTTTTAAAGCATAAGTCTGAAGCTTTAGAGAAATTTAAGATTTTTAAAAGCATGGTAGAAAGAGAAACAGACTTAAAACTAAAATGTTTAAGGTCTGATAATGGAGGAGAATATACTTCTACTGCTTTTCTTGAATATTGTGAAAAATATGGCATCAAAAGACAGTTTTCAGCTCCTAGAACACCTCAACAAAATGGTGTGGCTGAAAGAAAGAATAGGACAGTAAAAGAGATGGCTAGAACTATGCTTCAGGATGCTAGACTTTCTAATGCTTTCTGGAAAGAAGCAATTCATACAACAGTTTATACTTTAAACAGGGTACAAATAAGAGTCAAAACCAGGTATACTTCCTATGAACTTTGGTATGGAAACATAGCCAATGTATCTTATTTTAAAATATTTGGCAGCAAATGTTACATAAGAAGAGAAGATCATCTAGGAAGTTTTGAATCATGATGTGATGAAGGAATCTTTCTAGGTTACTCTACTCATAGTAAGGCCTACAAATGTTATAATAAGAGATTACGAAGAATAGTTGAAAGCTCTAACGTGAAAGTGGTTGAGAATTTGCAGCAAGAATAGCAACCCCAGTTTCAACCAGTTGAAGAAATTATTAAAGGAGAACCAAGCACAAAAGAAGAATCAGAGAAATCTGAAGAAGAATCTGAATCAGATTCCGTAGTGCCTCAAGGACAAACAGTAAGTCCTAAAACTGATACTCCTTCTAAATCTTCCATTTATACTCCTTCTAGAAGATTGCTGCAAAAGAATCATCCAAGTGATCATGTTATTGGTGACTTAGACTCTGGCATACAAACTAGGAGAAAAACTACTCAAGCAAATCAACAAGTTCATGTTTGTCTAGTGTCACAATTAGAACCTAAAACTTATGCTGAAGCTAGTCAAGATGATTTATGGGTTCAGGCTATGTTAGATGAGTTAGCCCAAATAGAGAAAAATAACACTTGGGAACTTGTTCCAAGACCTAAAGATAAAAATGTTATTGGGGCCAAATGGGTTTTCCAAAACAAACTTGATGAAAATGGAACTGTTGTCCGAAATAAGGCTAGACTGGTTTGTAAGGGTTATTCACAAATAGAAGGTATTGATTTTGATGAAACTTTTGCTCCTGTAGCAAGACTAGAAGCCATCAGAATATTTCTCGCATATTTTGTTTACAAAAACTTCAAGGTCTATCAAATGGATGTTAAAACAGCATTTTGAAATGGAGACTTAGAAGAGGAGGTTTATATGGATCAGCCGGAAGGTTTTGTTAACAAGGACAAACCACATCATGTTTACAGATTAAAGAAGGGTCTTTATGGGCTTAAGCAAGCTCCTAGAGCTTGGTATGCCAAACTAGATAAACATTTACAATCACAAGGCTTCACTAGAGGGGGAGCTGATAGTAATCTGTATTTTATGACTAAAAATGATCACATCTTGATAGTGGTTGTATATGTTGATGACATAATTTTTGGCAGTGATGATGATGAACTTAGTTTATATTTCCATAGGTTATGACAGTACAATTTGAAATGTCAATGCTGGGTGAACTTTCATTTTTTCTTGGTCTACAGGTTTCTTAGCTCCAAGAAGGTATATTTCTTTCTCAAACAAAATATGCAAAAGAAATGTTGAAAAGGTTTCAGATGGATGAATGTAATCCTGTTAGTACACCTATGGAAACTGGTTGCAAATTAAGTGCTGAAGTTGACAAACCTGATATTGATCATACCTTTTATCGGTCTATAATAGGCAGCCTATTGTATTTAACTGCCACTAGGCCTGACATAATGCATGTTGTTTGTTTAGTTGCTCATTTTCAATCTGCTCCTAAACAAACTCATCTCAATGCTGTAAAAAGAATCCTTAAATATATACAAGGGACATTGGATTATGGCCTTTGGTATTTGCGACATTCTGACTTTACTCTGACAGCATATACAAATGCTGATTAGGCTAGTAGTCTTGATGACAGGAAGAGTACTTCTGGTGGTGCATTTTTTCTTGGTGGACAGCTTGTTTTGTGGCATAGCAAAAAGTAGGATTTCATTTCTTTATCTACAGCTGAGGCTAAATATATTACTTCCACTGCTTGTTGCACCCAAATTCTCTGGATGGTTCAAACTCTGTGTGATTATCAGATTGTTGTGTCTAAGCCTGTCAAGATTTTGTGTGACAATGTTAGTGCAATCAATAAATCAAAGAATCATGTTATGCACTCTTGTACCAAGCATATTGATATCAGATATCACTTTCTTCGTGATAAAGTTCTTCTCCATGATGTTATCCTAGATTATGTTGCTTTAGCTAATCAAGTGGCTAACATTTTTACTAAGCCACTTCCCAGAGCAATGTTTGAGGGTCTTCGGCAAAAGCTTGGGGTTCTTTCTTTTTCTTCTTTGCATTAAAATTTCTTCCCTTCTGGACTCAGGGGGAGATGCTTGGATATTTCTATGTCCTCTTGATCATTCTTCTTCATGAGACAATCATTTTTGTTTCTGCTTCTCTATATCTTGTTTCAGTTGTTACTCATGGACTATTTGACAGTGGTGTTGCCTATCCTGTTCTTTATTTTCTTCAAATTGTTGGAAGATCTTGACAGTCGGCCTATTCTCTCTATTGTTTCTCGGATTCATATTCTCTTCATTGTCTTTTTGGCCATTTTGTTTCTAACAATTTCCTGTGATTTTTGCTTTTGGGATTCTGGTCACTTGTACAGGTTTTTCTTCTTTCTACCTTTGGCCTTGTTGTCAAAAGGGGGAGAGCACACTATCAAATCAGTGGTATTGGTATATCTGTATATCTAAGGTATATCTACTCATTGGTGAGTATTGGCATTGGTGAGTATTGGTATTGGTATCTCTATTGGTGACATTGGTGAGTATTGGTGAAACTGGTATTTGTCTATTTGCTTTCTAGCATGACTTTGGGAACTAGAAAGTTGCTACTATAATTTGGCACTATTATTGGTATCTGACATTAGTAGACTCTTGATGGTATCTGGCATTAGTAGACTCTTGCATCTGAGGAATTAATACTTGTATCTGAGTTTGGAATCTAATATTGTTTTTGGTATTTGTGTTGGAGCTGTTACTATTGGAACTGTTACTATTGATATGTTTTTTTGATTTCATATTGAGATGTATCTGCACTTTGTATCTCACAATGTGAATCTTGGTGAGGTTTGACATCAATGCCAAAGGGGGAGTTTTGTTAATCCCAGTTGGCAGTTTTCAGTTGGCAGTGATGTCAACAGTGGTAACATGTATGATGACTTGGCATATGGTAAAATGTAATACAAAGAATGCTTGGCAACACTATTCGAATGACATCTCCTAGAAAGTTGACTTTGGTTTAGAATGAACACATGTTGATAGACATATTGTTAAGTGCTGGGAATATTTTGCTTACTGTCTTGAGCGGTTGAAATGTTATTTCACTTTTCTAAGCGGTCACTTCTCATTTGTTTTGTTGAAGCCCTCCTTAGGGAAAACTGGAACGGCCAGTCACCGGTCTCAAGTGCTTGTATCTTTGTTGTTTTGGCATTTCTTTTCATAATTATCTGCACAGCGTAGGGTTTGCAAGAGAATCATGAAAAATCATGAAGGGAGCCTGATGTATCTTCAGAAAGGATGGAGAATTGACTTCATAGTTTGCAGGTGTGCCGTTATCATTGAAAAGTGAGGTAAAAGCTGGTTCTCTGAGGTATCTTCGGCAATGATCAGTCAAGATTCTGAGTTTGATTTGTGGCCATCAGTATATCTGTAAGTATGATCTTAAGAGTTCATTTTTCCTCTGCAGAGTTGTTTTTTTTTGGCAAATACATCTGTCAAGGGTTTTTATTTTGAAAGGATACAATTCTTTAAAACAGCACTTTACCGATCTATGTGCTTTTACCAGTTGGGTTTATGGCATTTCTTTGTTTGCACCACCAAGATTGTTTAGCTCGTTGATGATATGGGATCTTTTATAAATATTGTTGGCCGTTATTTTTTTTAAACCCTAGGGTTTCGCTTGGGTTATTGGCAGTTGGGCATTGTAACTGATAGTTGCATCTTGTAACCCTATTGAGGGTTAACAGTTTCATCTTCCCTTCTTCGAATTGTCTCTGCTTTTCTGAACAAGGAGATTAATGGTGTTTATTTCATTAACAGACACAGTTACAAAACTATCAATTGGTTTCTATTTGAGTTGTTTGTATTCTTGGAACTGCCTATAGTTAAATGTCTTTGAAAGGAACATTATCAGATGTATATAAAAAGGATATAATGTAAATGATGTGTGTGCAAGTGTTGTTTTTGTGTTTAGCACATACATTGTTGGCAGTATATGTTTTTTAGAGAAACAGAGTATTCCTCTGTATGAAAATATCTTCAAAACTTTGGTAATCTTTAACATGCCAGTGAGGCAAAGTATTCAGTGAGATTGTAAGCCAGTGAGGCACAGTAATCAGTGAGATTTTTTTAAGCCAGTGAAGCAATTTTTTTGAGTGGTTTTATGCCCGGGGCTTTCCACTCAGAACAAATCTCTGTGTCTTTATTTTTGTGGTATGGTTCTTGATCTGTTATCAAATATTTCAGCTTTCATACTTGTATCTTATCTTACTGGCACAGTTTTAGTGATACAGAACATTTGAATTTAGTTGGATTTAATTGTGTTAAATACAAGTTTATAAAGTTATTCATATCAGTCTACAAAACAAGTCTATAAGTGCAAAAATCTGTCTGGATACTGATTCACCCCCCCCTCTCAGTATCTCTACCACTCTAACAGTGGAAATGGCAAGTTATTAACATGGACTTTGTTCAAGGACTTCCTATGTCAAGGAATAGACATGATGCCATTTTAGTGGTGGTTAATAAACTCACAAAAGTAGCACATTTCATACCAAGAAATTTAACTGATGGACCACCTGTGTTAGCTCGTAAATTTGTGCAAGAAGTGTTTAGATTGCATGGCTTCCCTGAAAAGATTATCTCGGATAGAGATGCACGTGTAATGTCAAGGTTTTGGCAAACTTTGTTTTCTGCACTAGGGACTAAACTTAATGTGAGTACATCTTACCATCCCGAAACCGATGGGCAAACTGAGAGAGTTAACCAAGTCTTGGAAGATTTGTTGCATATGTATTGCATGGATCAGTAATATAAGTGGGAAGAATACTTACCACTTGTGGAATTTGCTTACAATAATTCCTATCATTCCGCTATTAAGATGGCGCCATTTGAAGCATTGTATGGAAGAAGATGTCAAACTCCTATAATCTAGGATAAGATAGAGGATAGGATTAGCATCAGACCAGAAATACTAGCTGAAATGGAAGAGAAAGTTAAGTTAATCAGAAAAAGATTAGCAGAAGCCAATGATAGGCAAAAGAGCTATGCAGATGCAAAACGTGTTCCAAGGCAATTTTCTATTGGAGAAAAAGTTCTTTTGAGGGTTAAACCTCAGAAGAGTTCTATTAAGTTTGGGAAGTCTTCTAAGTTAGCCCCTCGATATGTAGGACCCTTTGAAGTGCTTGAAGTAGTAAATCTGGTTGCCTATAGAGTTGCTCTACCACCAGCCTTATCTAGAATGCACATTTTTTTTCATGTGTCTTATTTGAAGAAATATATTGCAGGTAATAATCATATTTTGACTTAGAATTCTTTACATATGCAAGACCCAGGGGTGGTCACGATCGAGCCACTCAAGGTGTTAGAAACATGCCAGCTCCACTTGCGTAACAGAGAGGTCTTGCAATGCAAGGTCCAATGGGACTAGTAGGCTAAGGAAAATGCTACATGGGAGGATTACCATCAAATTTATCAAAAAATTCCTCATTTATTTAAAAATGTTACCAGTTAAAACAATGAACTTGTTTTTAGTTACTTTTTAATACCTTATATCATTGAGGACAATGAATCTTTAGGGGAAGGATATGTTACATCCCCAATTTTTGTCTTGCTATACTTTTATTTTTTTTACATGGACATAAGTAAATTTGTTGTGATGTTTAGATTAATGACAAGAAAAAATATGGATTTTATTGAATATCATTTATTGAAATCATAGGAATGATTATGTTATTATCGATTTAATATATGTATTATGAGATTTGATTTATTAGTTGAATTAATTGAATAATGATGCACTGATCACATATTGTTTGGTGACAAGTGAAATAGGATTTCAGGTTATCAGATGACTCTCAGAGAAAAGAGAGAGTATCTTTCCAGGAGAGAAATATAGACCTTAGGTTCTAAGTGGTTTATTTGCCAAACCGAGTTATAAGTGTATAACAAAAATGTGAACCAATGTGTCGTAAGCTCGTTAAGCCTTGTCTTGTCAGTTACTTCTGAACTTAATCAATAGGTAGTCGATATTGTTTTCAAATCTTTCTAAGTCGTATTAAGTCATCTTAGTCGTTAATAACGTTAACAACATCGTTTGAGTTTGATTTATGACTATTTACGTTTAATGTAAATATTACAATGTTATTGTTGTAAAATGGTTGTCATATTATTATTAAGTTACTTGGCGTATTATAAATGATTCTTAACATTAAGACGATATAGTCAAGTTAAGAATACGTGAATTATGTTGACGGATTGTGATTGGGAGACAAGCTCAACCCAATCACATTATCCTTATTTCCTTGTTTAAATATTATTATTGTATTGATTAAACTATAACCATATGTATATTTGATGTAATCAAATATATACAAATGTCTTAACATAGTAAGAGGATAATACCTCTTAAATGCATCAAAGGTAGTGATGAAAATGTAGGCTATTTATTAGTAAGCCTTCATTAGTGAAAGAAGTGGGTTGAACCACTCATAACATGATCATTAAAGATTAGTTTTATTTTTAAAAGAGCATCGACTTCATCCTAATGAGGATGACTGTATATAAGTTTAATCGCCCAACCGAATGAGCCTATAGGCAGCTATCTCTATCGACATGTGTTCATTTTGCTAAGAAATCGATTTGCAGTTTGGACTAAGTCTCTTAAGACTGTTATTATGCAATCAATGTTGCAACTAATTTATAGTTATAGGATGAATGGAGGGTGACTCTATAGGAGTCATGCCCAGTCCGCTTTAATAAGAGGGAAATGGCTCAACTTTGAGGGGCAGCAAAGAAACAGATAGAAATAGAGTACAAGATGAGAATGTTAAGGGAATAGAGTAAAAACAAAAACGCATTATGGAATAGTGATCTAAATGGAGGTGTGAGGAAGTATGCTCAGATAAGGCGTCAGCCTATGTAATATTACATACCTCTATCAATACAAGAAACCATTACTTTCAAGTATTCCTCAATCAATTATTTGATAACAATGAAGGATATTGAATAGGATATCTTAGGAATCATATTATAGTCTTGTGATGACTGCATGTGTTGACCTGATTTATATTATGTGTGTGACAGTTGATAATTAGTAGATTCAATGAGGGAAGAGACACAGTTATCTATTGAAAAAATTAAGTCATTCTATCTCTGTTTGAATGAGAAACTGAATGCAACTATAGAGTCAACTATGGTAGTACTAGAGAGTACATGATATAATTAATGAATTCAACCATTTAGATATATGAGAAACTGTTATTATATCCAATGCTTGAAATAAAGAATAGAACGTTCTTCATGGTATAAAATGGGTTAAGTTGTCATTTCCATTGATAATAGATCATCCTTTGATTGAGTTGGTAAATGGTCAATAGAATGATGGTGAGTTAACAAAACAATAGGAATTTCGAGTATTATAGAGAAGAATGAACTTTGTTATTATACTATCAACTTGAGCCGTATAGTATTGAGATAATAGCGATTTATTATATTGTCTTGTTTTGACTATATATATATATATATATATATATATATATATATATATATATATATATATATATATATATATATATATATATATATATATATATAATGGAAATTGTTATCCATTCTTGGAAACTAGATTCATAGGAATCTTTAGTAAAACTATTGTAACACATCAAATGAGAATAACTTAGAGTTACTATGGGAAATAAAATAAGGCTCTTATGAGAATCCGTTGATGTATATATTGTATTCATTATTCACATTATTCTAGAGAAGATCCAATACAATGGAGTAGTCTTATTCTATTAAGGGATGACCTTGTAGGAAAGGCATATTGGGTATGTTTTACTTTATTACATTAGTAAAGGTATTGGACAAGGGTTAGTATTATTTAAAAGAAATATAGTGTTCTTACTCTTTAGTTGAATTAGTCATAAGTCATTTATGAATTTAAGTTGCCTAGCAAAGAGATAAGGTTATATAGCATTATTAAATTAGCCATGGGACAATTGGATAACCTAGAGCTAATTACGGACCAACTATATAGTTTAGTCATAAGGGACTTATTAAGGTCTAAAGATATTATTATTATGACTCATGGATTAAACCATTACATGATTAGGAATTGGTATAAGAATAAAACTGTGAGAATATGGCAATATCCAAGTCAAGTAAGGGTGGGTGAACACAACGACTATGTTCATTATGAATGATATTGATATTAAAAAATTTGGCCAAACTAATGCATTTGTTTTTTGTATGCATTGTCAGTTCATTGTATTCGGATTGCTCATCCTATCGAAAATCATACTTAGTTAGAGGGTGTCTAGGGTTGTATGGTTGATAGAGTTGAGTAGAATACAACACTATGTACTCAGAAAAGGCAAATTACCACTGGTCACCTAAGGTCTATATTCCTCGTGAAGGGTAGGGCCACTTCCTTTGTGGAAGAAGTGTGGGAGACCGTCGGTCTGTGGATGGAGGTAAATCACTAGAAAGATACTCTCTCTCCAAGCAGGAAACATGCCAGGACTTGTGATAAAGATGTTAGATATTTAGATGCAGTATTTATTCCAAATTTGTATATGTAATGGTTTTACATTTGTAAACATTGTAAATGAAAATGCAATATGGGTTTATTGTATTTTTGTAAAAAAAAAAATATTGAAATTGTAGTACTTGATTATATGATGAATAAAAGAAAAAAAAATTATCTCTCATTTTTACCTTGTTAAATTACTTTATGGTAAATTTTCTGGTTTTACTAGGTTTTTAGAACATGGATGTTATAGTAGGATAATGACATCTAAACTACATACATATAGCATGGGAAAGCATGGCATCCCAAATATAAGAAGATAGCTCTAGTAGAGCATGATAAGGCATATGAGATCAAAATGGTGTGGGGAAGGCATGGTTCCCCAATGTAATAGAATAGCTCTAGCAACATGATAAAGCATGTGAGCACAAAATAGAATGGTGAAGGCATGGTGTCCCCATAATAAGATAGCTCTAGAGTAGCATTATAAGGAAATGATACGAGAATATTGCAACATGATATTTAAGAAATGATCATAGGAACATAAGATTAAAAATGGGGAAAACATAAGTTAGTTGCATGATAAGGGTCATAATATGTAATCAGGGGATATAAAAAATATAAAATATAGGTATGAGATCATAAGATGTAGACATGATAAGGATCATAGCATAACATAATAAGCATCGTATAGGTTGATAAGCATCCTAAGGATCGTAATTGTAAGATGTGAAAATGATAAATGTCATAAAGATAGAATCCCAAGATGTAAATATGGGAAGCATTAGGATCAGGATAAAGATAATCATATCATGGAAACAACATCATAGTCATGAAGGATAATGAACAAAAAGATATCATAATCATGTATCATCATAAAATCATGTAGCATAGGTGTATAACAAGGAACATGTGAAAACCTTGATAAACAGTAAATGCTTGATCATTTTATTCGGTGGCAGTAAACACATTTATAAGGAAGGTGTGTGTAGTTGTAAGCGACGGTGTAACTAACATCAGTAACCAACAATGTAATAACCAAGTAACCAACAATGCTAACATTCCCCCCTTATTACATTGTTCTTGCAATAGTACCAAGGTAACCCCCTGAATGCTAATATACTCAAGAAAGTTGATTACATAATATGAATACATAGTTTATAGAAGATCTTCTCCCAAAGATCAAATCCTGAACCAAGCGGGACTCCATCATGTTGTCTCATCTACCCTCGGAAAGGCATAGCTTCAAGCTATGTTCTTGAGGTCTTTAGTCCTAAACTCTCAAATCATAGAATCTTGAATTATTTGACAACAATCCCTAAGAGATACGACAGATCTCTATCATTGTCTAGTGACTGCGAAAGGGTATAATTCTCGATCATATACTCTGAAGCTCACTGGACAACAATCTATATTGAGCTCAACACCAAATCCCAAACCTGTCTCCAAAACAAAATCTTCACAAAACATACATTCTTCAAATCCGTCAGCATCAACAAAGAAAAGCAAAATAACCAAAACCAAAAATGCTTCTCATGCAAAGCATCATCTCAAAGCAAGAAGCTAACTTGAGATGATGGAAAATCCTACATCCTCCGATGCCGCCTGCCTCCAATTTGACCTTGTTACACTTTATCCGTTCAATGTCACATTAATCTCTCTGATAACACAAGCATGTGAGTCTTTAAAGGCCCCATTATGTGTAACAAAGATGGCACCCAAAGTCCACGCATAAGTAAATATGATTAAAAAGTCCATTTTAAGGTATTGATAATCAATCAACGTGAAATAAGATGACAAGAGCCTAGCCATAATCATATTTTGAACTCATGACCTTTTGTAATCACCACTCAAAACTTTCACCAACTCGCCTATTTACCATACTTGATTTTCCCAAATGTTGAATACCTTTATTATTCCACTTTATAATTCCAATAACACCTTATTTCACAAAACACCTATCCACAACATCTTTAGTTTCCATCCAATCAACAATAGTCCACGCCAAAAATAAACTTTAGTCTCTGTGAATGGAAGAAATGCTTTTCTTTCAATAGAGATGGCAGGTGAGTATAGTCAGCATTGTCAATAAAGTACTCAAGTTTGATTTCCACAGTGGATGGTAGAAGCTCGGTACAAGAGACTTGATGCACTCTTAAAAAAAGTTTATCTCATAAAAAATTGTAGATCAGATAACAAAAATCCATGTCTTACCAATAGTTGAAGCGAGGATTGGTCTTCTCTGCCCAACAAGTTTTTCCTTCATACAAACAAGTCTTCCACACCGCAATCTGCTCAATCTTTCATTGTTATTTCTTCAAGCGACCCCCAAATCCAAATTTATTAAGATCCTCAATCCTTGGACTACACCAACTCCATACATGTTGCCCTATGCTTGGTATCCTACATAAGAAGGCTATGAAAAATCCCCAAAATGAAGAGAGATTCCCATGCCCAATATTCACATAATTTAACAATTTGATTAAAAAAAATAACTGCAACGTTTTCATACAAACTAGCAACACTTTCATACAAACTTACAAATGTGATAGCATCTCCAGATTTTGGCACCTTTCAACATCTTCAAATTTCCACGGACACTGTTATACAAACTCACAATTCTTTTATATGTAATAGCCTTCAAAATAGGATGCAGCCATGCCTGGAAACATAATATGCAACATTCAACGACCTTCAATATGGATTTTTAAATGCCCATAGGTTCTCATTCAGACGTACAGGCACAAGAAAGTAGCACTCTGATACCATATGATAAACAGTAAATGCTTGATCATTTTATTTGGTGGTAGTAAAAACATCTATAAGGAAGGTGTGTGTAGTTGTAACCGACAGTATAACTAACATCAGTAACCAACAATGTAATAACCGAGTAACCAACAATGCTAACAAACCTAAGGTAGCAAACATAGGACATAAGAGGACATAAGAGTTAAACATGTCATGTAGGCAAGCATGGAAAACTAACACAAGAGTAATGTAAGAAAGGTGTCCCCCAAATGGGAAAACTGAATATCAACCATAATATAGAAGGTGAAGTGAGAATACAAGGCGCAAAAAACATGGAATAATCAAAGGGGCCAAAATTTAAGAATACATAAGGTAAATGAATAAGTAGGCTAGGGAGGATCACAACACACATTGAATTAGCATAAGGACCAAGTAGAAATGATACAAAACATAAGGAATAAATGAATTGAGCAACACAACACGTGTTCAAAGTCACTTGTGTCAACATGCACCACTAAAAGTGTTTTTGTGTCAAATCCATTTGTTAATTAGGAACATGGACACATAAACATAAAGAGGGGGAAAGAAACAAAAGCGTAAATTGTGACAAGTAGTAAGAAGGATATCTAACCAAATATAGTCAAAATATAGTCATCCCCCATAATATAATCAAAATATGTGTCATTGTGAAAACCGATGCCTTCGATGAGTCCATCTATGCTATTACATTATATTTGGTGATTTCTCTTTTATGTCATGTGTAACCTCAATATAGGGTGTGTTATTGTGAACAAGACCAACTTCTTGATGTATGTGATTTATTTTCATATGATTCATCTAACCAAGTGAGGGAGGTGCAATATCATGAGTATGCTTAATGTTTATCTTCCTTTTGTCTATATGTTCTTGAATTTTAGGTCTAAAAAATCTAATGCATCTATCCATAAAACTTCCATGTGTATGATGACAAGTACATAAATATTTAGCCATATGTAGTACAAGCTTAGAGTTTTCCATTTGTTTGACAAGAGCTAAGGTAATGAAATTGTGTTACAAAAGTTTTTCTAAAGCCATTTGTGTAGGCTTAGGAGGAATTAGGTATTGTTTTGTGGTGCAAAAGGAGGGATAGATTTAGTTTGGTTTGAGGGTTTGATGGGTTTAGATCCTCCTTTCACTACAAACATTCAAGGACATATCAACCGAGTTGAATCTCTACTAAGCGAGAGCATTCACCTAATAGGTTGGGCTATCACTTGGAATGATGTGGAAGCTTAGAAATTGCTAACTAATGCCTTAATATAATCCTCAAATATGTAAGAAACCCTAATTATGTAAAATAGTGAGTAAACTGATAAATCATGACAAATGTTTACAGATTAAGGAAGAGCACGGAGATCAATAACTAACCATTTTTTGAAGTTTGGAATTTAGAATATTCGAGGACATACCCCAAGTGCCCAAGTCCAAGGCATTGTTTTCTTCACAGAATGCAGAACTCTTTCTGGCACTAATAATCATTGTTCTGTATGTTTTTGTCACCTGAAATACATTGTACATTGTACTAGGTGCCCTAGTCCAGTGCAGGCTAATTTTCATGATGTAGAAGCTCCTTCAGATGCAGAATGCCCCTATAACTCTAATTCCCATCTCTAAAACTCCAGAGGAGATTACCCTAGGCCCCCATGTCCCAAAAATGCTCTGTTTCACTTCTTTCTTTCAGATTCTAAATCCATGTTGCCTGCAACCTTCCTCTGTAACTCCACTTCGCAAAACTTGGTACCTATAACCTACAATCACAAAGAAGTGTGGTTGGGGGTTGTGGTGTTTAGAGGCTTGCCTCAGTCAATCCCCGGAGAGACATTCAAGTCTTCTGAACACCATTGTCAGATAAGAGTGTGTATCCCTGCGAGATAGAGGCAAAATCCAAATGATAAATGATTGAAACACAAATAAATGTTACCTCAAAGATGTAGATCTCATGGAAGGAAGAATCTCTTTCATGCCATAAGGAGGTGGAGCCAAATCTGTAACAAACAAACACAATAACAACACAATACTGCTCTACAACACAATGAAAGCCTTGAATCACTTTAGCATAAGATCACAAGTTCACAATGTCCATCTAGTTTACAAATGAAGTCCTAAACATGCTTATATATGCAACTAGAAACATTCCTGCTAAGAATTTTGTAATTCAAACTTTTGGTGTTGGCATAGGACCTAACAACGGTCATATAACCGACACTTCAAATTAGGGCCTGATCCAAAATAGGACAGGACTAGGGCACGAGCACCCAAGTCCTCCCCCCTATTTTAGGCAAGAGTCATCTAAATAGCACCCCCTAGGTCCTATTTGCCACAAGACTTAGGAGTTTTCTCATCAGGAGTCAAAATTAACATGCAAGATGCTTATAATGCATTCTAAGGATCTGAGAGCTAAACTTAAAGAGGGAAAAGCCCCCAAGGGGATATTTTCTGACATAATAGGTATATTAGGGGGTAAAGCAAGTTGTTACAATGGAACATCTTCACCTCTAGCCAATCTTTGATGTGTATGCCCAACTATGTGATAATTGTGTGAATTAGGAGCAACATGAAAAGTAGGCTTAAATGTCCATGAGAATGTACATATGTCATATGAATAGTAGGAGAAGAAGTATCAAAAGATAAATCATGAGAAGGTATTTCTAGATCCCTACCATCCTCATGTGCATTATGTTTAGAAAAGTAGGCAATAAAACCATGCACTAGATTTTAAAAAGAAGTGTAAAGAAAACAAGATGAATCAAATCATTGCAAATATTTACAATATATATGAAGTCTAAACTCAACAATCAATCATATATCATCATCTACATACTTATAATTAGATAGAAAGAATGGTTTTAACATGTAAAGGAGCATTGAAAGTACCATCCTAATCAGATGAACATGTAATAATTCCTCACTAAGAATCACAATGTCATTGTCTAATGTATCCATGAAGACAATGAAATATTGATAGGAACTACATGAGAGGAAAATAAATTAAAATTAAGGTGTATAAGTTATCATCATGTACACGACAACACTGTATGAAATACTATAATGAATATCCCTAGAGATAACTTGAGACATCAATAGAAATGTGATCATCATAAAATGCATCATCATTTATAAAAGAAGGTAATTCATTGAAAGAATATGCATCTATCAACATAGGGAGATCAACACATAAGAGAAGTGTCACCAAAAGACATACTGATGTGATGAGTATGTAGGGATGGTCTGACCTCATTTCACACAAAGTATCATTTATAAGTGTCATTGGCTCGATGACGGTGTAGTATTAGTATTCATTACAATAGATGGTAACTAGTTAAATCATGTGATGGAAAGGTGCTTAAAGGTAAAACATTGTTATAATCATGCACATTACAATCACTAGCTATAGAAACAATAGGAGACATATGAGGATCATGGATAAGCGTATAAGGAGTATCCAAAAGGGAAGGAAAAACATCAATTGACTAAATCCCTAAAGGGGGTGAAGATACATATATGATGGTACAATGCCTTTGTAGATAAAATGGTCAATTCCTTGTGATAAAATACCATAACTAAATCAAGGATTTTAGTATCAAATGTTACAAAGTGTATACACATGTCAAAATATGTAATGGAAGCATGAATGGTATAATCAAATATAAAGGACTATGAGAGTCCATGATGTAGAAATATAGTGATGAAGATCTAATAAATAGTGGGTGGGTAGAGTACACAAGATTATGCAATATAGGCCCCAAACCTTAATAGAAGTAGATAAATGGTATAGAAATGAGTCAAGGTTTAATGTAAATTAAAAAGTTAGTCAATAATCAAATATAACAATAAATTCTTGAAGGCCAGAACAAGTGTGGATAGGGTGGGTGAAAGTAATGTCACACAATGTTACTTACAATCCTAGAATACAGATATATTAATGAAACACCAATATGAAAGGAAAACTAAACCCTAATCAGATATAGAAATGAGATGTAAAGATAAAAAAAGTATAGATCTAAAAATCTTACTAAAGGAGAAACCCTTAGTCATGTAATCAAATGTCAAGTTTACTAAAATGTAAGGGAATGAAATTCCTTTTTCATAAATCTAGGATAATTAAATCAATACAAATAATAAGCCTACAATTAACCTTTATTTAAATAGTTGAGATTTGAAAATTGTTATAAATATTCTAAAATTAAATGAGAAGGGTGGGTGCACTTAGCTTTGGGAACAATGATAAACAAATGATGATGAATTGCATAGAGTTTAGTTTTCATCCTAAAAAAGCTTGTGGGTCTAATCTAGGCCCTTCAAAATTGAACCAAATCATTGTAGGAATGATTTGAAGTGCATTGGCCTGTAAATTGTGGGATTGATTTAACAAACTATAGACTCCTTAAACTTACTTTGCTCTAATCTTTGATATCCAAATGTGCATAAGTGACAAAGGTAAATACCTTTGGGGAGATTTTTGGATCACTAGGATTAGGTTCTTCTATGTCCACTTCCTAGACGAACCAACTTTACGATCTTCGGCAAATTTTTGAAGACAACATTCTCAAGCATGCAAATGACCTATGTGCAAATTTTGATGTGATGGGCTCCTTTTAAGCTCTATTTATACTAATGTTCCTAGAATGATTTTTTCTTGATTCTCCTTGTCCTTTTTCTATGAATTAATTGCACAAACAAATGTTTTTAAATACCAAAACATAACATGTTGCATAAACATGTACCAAGTCAACTCACAACCATTCTATTTAAACATCATCTAGTTCAAGGGTCAAATAGCCAATAGCAATTTTATACCTCATCCACACCAAAAAGTAGTAAATATTTGTCCTATTTTTATTAGCCAAAATTAACCTTTGACTGTTGAACTAGATGATGTTTAAGAATAGCCACTCCCAATGGCTAATAGGAAAAGACAAGAACTTGGGAATTTGAATTTGAAAGTTTGAATTCCTTGAGTATTGACCTAGAACTGAGAAATGTAAATCTCATGATCAAAAAATAATGCATGAAAGTCTAGGTTGATAATAGGGTGAATGTGTGGAAAAGGTGCAAATAGAACTAGTATAAGATTAAATGTATTGGAATATGTATAAATTTTAAGTAAACGGAGATAGATACAAATCAGAAAATGAACCCAATTTAACACAAAAATATGCCACTTGTAACTATATTAAGTTATTTTATCAAAATATACTCAACACTAAATAAAAATTAAGAGAGCTAGGGAAATTTCAAGTGTTAAATGCTTCTAACAAATTTCTATATTATATCCAATGTTATCTTATAAGGCCAAAGAATGGACCAATTCACCACTCTCATTGACCATTACGATGACTCATCTTATAGTGTTATCTAGTTGATTTTCATTACTCACTCTCATTTTAGAAGTAGACAAGGCTTTCCCCAGCACCTCATATATCATCTCTGCATAGAGGATATAATGGATGGGTTTCAATTGCCTTGCACATTCTGTAGGCAATGTTTGCAGGGTATCCTTAGTTTGTCCAAGTGGCTTTTTCTGTAGAGCTCAAAGTTATTTAATCCTATTTGTGCTTTCAATATTGTCAAACCAGGGTAATGAATTATTATAACAAGCTCCTGTCTTCTTGCCTAAGAATTCTTAATCTACGAGAGATTCGAAACATTACCCATCACAAAATGATTGTACACAAGACTTTGTCCTCTTCTAGAATTTGAATATATCTTTTATTTAGAGGAGGTGAGAAAACATATCAAGGTCATTAACGATCTCCTGCTGAAGCTAATGAGACCAAATCACTGTAACAAGTTTATATTTTCCTTAATGGTGGGGAGTCTGAGGACGTTCATTGCCGATGAGTGAACAATATCGATCTCTGTGGGGTCAACCTCTAATTAGGGATGACATATAAAACTTCTTTCCAGTTTTTTTTAAAGCTTAATCTATAGATGCATATATCCTATCTTTTAGGGGAAACAAAGAAAAAACAAAGGTACAATATCACTCCTTTCACTTACCAATTATTTTGGAGGCCACTGCATGGGCATTGGGCGTATACTGTAATAATAAATTGGGTATTGTGTTCAATCCCTTAAAAACCTATCTTTGGTAAACAAAACTGTTTACCTTTATTTAGGGAAGGAAACTTGTGTAAACAAAACTTTAAAAGGATTCAAACCTTTATTTGTTTGAAAATATGGGTTGAGGTCAAACTTTTAAAGGATTTAAATTTTGGTGGATTTTATTTCAACCAGGATCGAACTTACTTGATGTAAAAACTATATAAAATTTATCAAATCTGGTAATTGCTTATTTAAACAATCAGGACCTATTAAAATTTGAAGGAAAAAATTGTCAACCTAAAATTTGAAAACTGAGTACATTACTACCTTTAAATTTAAATTTGTAAACGATTTTAAGATCTACATGCATGGCAGTGCTCTATTGACAGCCTCTTAAAGGTCTAAATGATAGTGATATAGTTAGTGCCTTAGGTCTCTGTTAATACTTAAATTTAGAAACTAGAAGCTAAATCACACGATGCAATCTGCATTTTAATAAAGAGGGAATATAAATATCAGTGAGAGCAATGCATATTTGCCGAAAATAAACCTCCATGAAAATATCAGAGAAGAAATCAACATTCTGTTCTGCATCAAAAGGTGTTTAACTTTCACGAGGATTTAATATAACTCTTAGAAATGAGAAAAATAAATCATACATGGTATAAACAAAACCATCTGCTTTGTGTGATGATTCATTTAAAAAAAATACTGCATCCGCTTCAAGTCAAGAATTTTTACCACTTTTCGTTTAGAAAATATGTGCTGGTTATGATCAGTTCAAACGTTACGTTTCCATAGATCCAGTAAAAGATCGATTCAGTAGAAAGATCCGAAACATTGGACACTAAATAATCTTATTTGAGAAAGATTTGAACATATTGCAAACCACTTTCAGTTGCACGCAGCTTGGCACGGTGCAATAGCATTTATATCCACTAGTGATAAATATGCTGATTGGATCGTGCCAAACTGCGGCTTCTGAAAGGAATGAGCATTTTTTCTCGTAATCCCCGCTTGAATGCTTGAATTAGATGGTTGCATGGCTATTTATAGGAAGCCAAAAATAAAATCTATGAAAAGATTGCCCCCATAATATTGGGGGGACCAATGCATTGCATAGCGGGCCACAGCACAAAATGTTGACTGCCATTCTCATCGCACTTCTTTTTCCAAAATGTTCACACTTTTTTCTTCAACAAGACCTAAATGGACCATCACAGACTTTAACAACAATGGACATTTTTTGACTTCTCCTGAAGCTTTTTCAATATACCAATTATGCAACCTATGCAAGCCATTGTTTACAGTCAGAAATGCCATCATGTGCCATTAAAGTTTCAAATCTCATAGACCAGCGGTTATTAATCTTTAAATTTATTTATTTAGATATTACTGTTCATTATGGGTAAGTCTATTAAGGGAGTTACGGCCGTGAGTACAGCCCAGAGGTTATAGGGAGCTTGTCCTTTGATGTCTAAAACTGCCTCCAAAGTTGGTTCTGGATTGTTGGGTTACCAATTCCTCTGGTTAATAATAAAATAAAATAATTAACAAAAAAAAGTCTATTAAGAAAGTGTTTGGGACATCCAAATTAATGTGAAATAGACATATGTGATATACTTACACAAAGGAAAATACAAAATTTAGGTAAAAATATAGTTGAAAATTTAAATCTTAAATTTGTGAAAGTAATTTTTGAGTTATAAATTTATCCAAAATAAATATACTAGTTTTATAGTTTTAACTTTAAAAATAAATAAATGTTACTCTAAATACTTTTAATTAATTATTATAACACTATTATGAATTATTATTATTATTATTATTATTATTAATTAATTATTATAACACTACTATGAATTATTATTATTATTATTTTAAAAATACAAAGCTTTATCACACCCAAGATCACCCATTTCAAACAAGATTTTTAATTTTCATCATAAATTGATGTTTAAGTTGTTGGGTTAGAGATTTTGAGGCGGCAAGGGATGGATCGACCATGGCATGATTGAATTCCCACAAGAGGAAAGACTAATGCTTTTCCCACCGAACTCCCATTTGGAAATTTGTGCGTAATAAGTACATTTTGAAGTCGTTGCAATAGTTAATATAATAACATTCTGTATTACGTTTGGGTTCTGAGTGTCGGCAAGGCACTGTTGTTGGTGAGGTGTCATTCATAGGGACGAGAGTAAAAAACGAGGAAATCGCATTTATCTCTTTGTTCTGATATTCAAGACAGTGGATGTTAATTCAGGGGAATAATGTCAGCAATACAAAGAGTAAATAGGGAGTGATATAATGACTCGTGGCACAGCTTTTCACTTTTAAAAAGAACAATTATGCATACTTTTATGAGAAGGCTTTAACCTCAAATACTCTATCAGATTTGACATCTTTATAGAGATTTGTTCTTTTGTCATTTGGAATTGCTTTCTCCTACACCACCATATATGATTTCTTATGTTGTGTTATTATAAATCAAATTGAAAAACAAAACACCCACCTGTAATCTAGTTTTATATTTTAGAAATTTTTTAAAATTATATTGATATTTAGAAAAGTAATTAAGAGGGTTGGGATCTCTACTAGTGTTTAGGTCTCAATGTTATATTGTTCTTTAGTGTAGGAGCCTATATTGTTTTTCTCTATTTATTGTGGGGTCTCTCCACTTGCCACGACATTATTGTTTTTCTTTAAATGTCCTCAAACTTCATTAATCTAATAGTTACTATCGGTGTTGAACATTTAACGATGCATGTGGATGGCTTCATCACCAAAGCGACCCAGGAAGTTTGTTCCCAAAGTCTTTCATGAGTTATGTCTTCTAAAACTTCTCTAGATGTGGTTCTTCTAATTCTAGAACTTGATAGTGTTTGTCCTTGTAAGCACTAAAAACACACACGGGCTGTTGCAAGTATGAGGTGAACCAGTGTTGTCATTGATGTCAACTTACTCATATTACATTAGTAAGAAGGTTTGGATGAGTTGTGTGCTGTTGTTATTGAGGAAATCAGTCTCCATCCGGAACAGTGAAGAACAGTGATGAGAAGAAGGCAAATGTACTGTATAGGTTGAGAACCAGAGGATGCGGATCAAAGGGTTTGTAGATATGAGTCTTGAGATGCTTCAGCTAAGATTTCAGAGGTCCGCATGAAGATCTGAAGAAGTTGTGGCTGTCTGTGTGGAACCGGTTCCGGTAAGTGTTCAGAAGTGACAGAGGATCACAGAAAGGTCCGATGAGGTCCGGAATTGTATTATCCTAATCTGCGGATTGGAAGGAGTGTTTGGGATGTCCTTGTGATGTGTCATCTTGAGTTGTGTATGATTTGGAGGTCCAGAAGTACCTTTTGCATTGTGACAGTGGCGACAGACTGTGTTCTTGAAGTACCGGATGATGAAGAGAAGAATTCCGGTAAGCTGATGAAGTGCGGATGTTTTTGATGACTCAGGGAAGGTTATGATGATCATTGGATCATATCTAGTTCGTGTTGGCAGTCCGCATTGAAGTTAGAGTTGGATTTGATGTTATGGCTACTAAGTGTTGGTGTTCTTCCTGTAACAGGCCGACCGAATGTTGACCGGATGTTCTACACGCCTTGCGAATGTTATTGTGATGTTTGCCAACTTAGATGATTGTTCCTAAGTCAATGTCTTGTATAAATAAGTGTTTGAGAATTCATTTTGTTGTGTGGATTGTGGGGATGAGAGTGGTATAGCGAAGAGAAGTGCGAAAGGCAGAGCAAGGGTTTTTGGGCTTAAATGGAACTAATCCGGACATGGTAGAGATGTCATTCTCCAGTTCAAGATTGTGATTCTTATCACTTTGTAGACAGTGTATCTCCTTGTAGGCAGTGTGCCTCTTTGTGAGCAGTGTGCTCGGGCAGTGAGCCCTAATTGGCATGTGCCATTCATTTTTCTTATTCTTCTAACAGAGAATAATCCTTGGGTTAATCACCCCGTGGTTTTTCCTTAACCAGGTTTTCCACGTCAAAATCTTGGTGTTCAATGTGTTGATGTTTATCTGCTCTTGTGTTTATGCATTATGCTTTCATGGATGATTAATTATTATGCTGTTAACTAACAAAGAAGAATCAAGTGTTAGAAGTAAGAGCAAGTTTTTATACAACTGATTCACCCCCCCTCTCAGTTGTATGCCCTAGATCCAACAATTGGTATCAGAGCCAAGTTCCTCTGAAAGGAGCTTAACCGCTTGAGGAGATCCAGGATGTCGTCATACAAGAAGGATAGTCCGAAGTTCGATGGAACCAACTTCACTCTCTGGAAAGGTCGCATGAAATGTCACTTGGAGTGTATGGGAAAAGCATACTTGGCCATGTTCTCAAAACCATATGTACCTCCACAGGGTGGTTCGACAACTCTGAATGAAATCACAGATGCTGAAAACAATCTGCAGACCAAGGAAGCTCTTCTAAGCGCATTGAATGACTCAGATCTCTCAAATGTTATTGACCTACCAACTGCATATGAGATCTTGACTAAACTGGAACTTCTGTATGAAGGAGATGAGTTTGTCAAAAGTGCAAGGTTGCAAAGTCTAAAAGGGAAATTTGAAAGATTGAAGATGAGAGAAGATGAAAACATCACTACCTTTATGCCAAGAGTGAATGAGCTAGTATGTGGAATTAAAAATGCTGGTGGAACTCTGGATGAAAATGAAATTGTTTGCAAAATTCTCAGATCCCTTCCTGCTGCCTACAAAATCAAGGTTGCTGCCATTGATGAATTCAAAACCCACACAACTGTCACAAGAGAACAATTGGCTGGCAAACTAGCTGCATTTGAAATGACCGAGTTTGGAGATGATCCACCCAAGACTGAATCTGCTTTCAAAGCCAGTACCTATTTGAAAGGCAAACAAATATTTGATCCGGGAGAAAACTCTTCAAGGAAGATGTCATGGTATGATCAAGCAAGAAGAGACATGGAAGAAGAGGAAGCAGAAACAACTCAACTTGAAGCCCTCATTGCAAAGAGACTGCCAAGAGGATCCGGTAAGTATGAAGGAAAACTACCCTTTAAGTGTTTCAACTGCAATAAGATTGGTCATTTTGCTTCAAGATGTCTGGAAAGATCTGCAAGGTCTAATACTGACAGACAAAGGTTTCAAAAGAACTGCTATTATGTTCATGAAGAAGATGACAATGAAGGAGTAACAGATGATGAATCAGAACTAGGAAGCAAATCTGGAAATGAATGGGTGTTTATTGCCATCAAGGAAGAAGATTCAATATTCTCTGAATCTGTCAATCACAAGGTTGTGGAAAGAGCTTTGGCTGCTCAAATAGAAGAAAAGGATGATTGGGTTATTGACAGTGGATGCTCTCATCATATGACTGGTGACAAGAATAAGTTCTTAGATTTGGAAAGGTATGAAGGAGGAATGGTAAAGTTTGGTGACAATTCTGCTGGCAGAATCAGAGGTAGGGGAACTATTTCCTTTGATGGAAAGAGCAAAACAGGTAATGTACTATATGTTGAAGGATTGAAGCACAATCTTCTCAGTGTTGGTCAGTTAGTGGACAAAGGCTATGATCTCCGGTTCAAGAATGGAAAATGCAGAATCTTTACAAGCTCCGGAACTGAAATTGCATCCGATGCTCAAACAAAAGGTAATATCTTTCATCTGGTTGGTTCAAATAAAAGTTGCCTATTTGTTCAAGTTGATCAGAGTTGGTTATGGCATAGAAGAATGTGTCATGTAAATTTTGATAACATCATCAAGATAAGCAATATTCAGGCTGTAAGAGATCTTCCAAAATTGGTGAAACCTACAAATAGTTTGTGCAAAGAATGTCAGCTAGGTAAACAGAGCAGAGTCTCTTTCAAAAGCAAAGATCAGTCCTCTACCGGATTGTTGGAATTAGTACATACTGATCTCTGTGGTCCGATAAGAATCAAGAGTCTGCAAGGTGATAGATATTTCATGTTGCTAATTGATGACCATTCCCAGATGATGTGGGTTACCTTCCTAAAAGAGAAATCAGAAGCCCTTGAGAAGTTCAAAATCTTCAAAGCTATGGTAGAGAATCAAACTGGATTAAAACTGAAGTGTCTAAGGTCTGATAGAGGTGGTGAATTTACATCTGGTGAGTTCATTGACTTTTGTGAGAAACAGGGTATAAGGAGACAGTTGTCTGCTCCTAGGACTCCACAGTAGAATGGAGTAGTTGAGAGAAAGAACCAGACCATCCAGGAAGCTGCCAGGACAATGATGTTGGAAGCAAATGTTCCTCAGATGTTTTGGAAAGAAGCTATCAGCACTGCAGTCTACACTCTCAACCGAGTTCAAATCAGAAATAATACCGGTAAGACCCCCTATGAACTTTGGTTTGGCATCACTCCTACTATGAGATATTTCAGAGTATTTGGCAGCAAGTGTTATATTAAAAGAGATGAAGATCTAGGAAAGTTTGATGCTAGAAGTGATGAAGGAATTTTCTTGGGTTACTCCACTCAAAGCAAAGCATACCGGTGTTACAATAAGAGACTGAGGAAGATGATAGAAAGTACTAATGTAAAAGTTGATGAAGGAATTGAGAAGCCCTCAAGGTTCTATGAATGTGATGAAGATGATCAGAATGATCCTCTGGTGCAAGGAGCTCCTTCCTCCTCTGAAATTCAGATCCAAACTGATCCGGTAAATCAAGAAGAAGAAGTTTGTCTGAATGAGCCTGATCAAGAATTAGTAGTGCAAGAAACTCCTAAAGTTCCAAGGTATGTAACTCTAAATCACTCTGAAGATCAGATCATAGGTGACAAAAGTAAAGGGGTACAAACAAGAAGAAGAATTGCTCAAGATTCAAATGAATACTGTCTGATTTCAAAGATTAAACCTAAGACAGTAAATGAAGCTTTCAATGATGAAAACTGGACCAAAGCAATGGAGGAAGAATTGATGCAAATTGAGAAAAATCGTACTTGGGATCTTGTTCCCAGACCTAGAGACAGGAATGTTATTGGAACCAAATGGGTCTTCCGGAACAAACTGAATGAAGCTGGTGAAGTAATCAGAAACAAAGCTAGATTGGTCTGCAAAGGCTACTCTCAAATAAAAGGAATTGATTTTGAAGAGACCTTTGCTCCTGTGGCAAGAATTGAAGCAGTCAGATTATTTCTTGCATTTGCTACCTTCAAAGACTTCAAGGTATATCAGATGGATGTCAAGTCTGCCTTCCTAAATGGTGATCTGGAAGAAGAAGTTTACATTGAACAACTGGATGGATTTCAATTGTCTGATAATGATGATATGGTCTGCAAGTTGAAGAAAGCTTTGTATGGATTGAAGTAAGCCCCAAGAGCATGTTATGAAAGGTTGGATAAGCATCTTGTGCAGATTGGATTCAACAAAGGTACTGCTGACAATAACTTATATTTCAAAATTGATCATGAAAACATTTTGATTGTTGAAGTGTTTGTGGATGATATCATTTTTGGAGGAAGAGATAGTATGTGCAAAACTTTTGCAAATCAGATGAAAAGTGAGTTTGAAATGTCTATGCTTGGTGAAATGAATTTCTTCTTGGGTCTACAAATTACTCAAACAAAGAAAGGAATCTTCATTTCTCAGACCAAATATGTGAGAGAATTGTTGAGGAAATTTGGTATGGAAGATTCAAAGCCAATGAACACTCCTATGGCAACTGGATGTAAGTTGAGCAAAGATGATGACTCTCCAAAGGTAGATCAGACAAAGTATAGATCAATGATTGGTGGATTGTTGTATCTCACTCAAACTAGACCAGATATAATCCAGGCTGTTGGTCTTGTGGCAAGATTCCAGGCTGATCCTAGAGAATCTCATGTTATGGCAATCAAAAGAATTTTTAGGTACTTGAAAGAAACAATTGAGTATGGTCTATGGTACCCTAGAGATCCGAATTTCTCTCTTCATGCTTACACAGATGCAGATTGGGTAGGAGATGTGGATGACCAGAAGAGCACCAGTGGTGGAGCATTCTTTTTGGGGAAGAGATTGGTTTCTTGGCTAAGCAAGAAACAAGATGCAATATCTCTATCTACAACTAAAGCAAAATACATTGCAGCAGTAGGTAGTTGCACTCAAATCTTATGGATGAAGCAGATGCTAAGAGACATTAAAATTGAATATGAGGAGCCTATCACAATTTTCTGTGATAATTCAAGTGCAATTAATATTTCTAAGAATCCGGTATTGCATTCTAAGACTAAGCACATATCTATCAAGTTTCACTTTTTGAGAGAACAAGTGAACAAGGAAGAAGTCATATTGGAGTATGTTCCGTCCAAGGATCAGATTGCAGATATCTTTACTAAACCTCTTCCCAAGGACTCTTTCGAATATCTCCGGGAGAAGTTAGGGGCCATGGCCCCTCCGGTGATGAACTAGGATGCACTGATGTGCATCAGTCCGGTGGATATCACAGTCATATCTTGTGATCCGGATTGATGATGGGGAGCTGCTACTAAGGGGGAGCAGCTGGTATGATTCTGATGTATTAGAATTGCAAGTATGATCCCTTTGCCATTGATGTCAAAGGGGGAGAGAAGACATGTGAAAAACAAGTGGTTGATAATCAAAGGGGGAGCAGTAAAGGAAGAGAAGACATGTGAAAAGTTGTTGTTGATAGGGGGAGCTGTGACAGAAAGGAGAAGTTCTTGTCTTGATGGTTTTTCACATCATATGTTGCCATCAATGACAAAGGGGGAGATTGTTGCAAGTATGAGGTGAACTGTATAGGTTGAGAACCAGAGGATGCGGATCAAAGGGTTTGTAGATATGAGTCTTGAGATGCTTCAGCTAAGATTTCAGAGGTCTGCATGAAGATCTGAAGAAGTTGTGGCTGTCTGTGTGGAACCGGTTCCGGCAAGTGTTCAGAAGTGACAGAGGATCACAGAAAGGTCCGGTGAGGTCCAGAATTGCATTATCCTAATCTGCGGATTGGAAGGAGTGTTTGGGATGTCCTTGTGATGTGTCATCTCGAGTTGTGTATGATTTGGAGGTCCAGAAGTACCTTTTGTATTGTGACAGTGGCGACAGATTGTGTTCTTGAAGTACCAGATGATGAAGAGAAGAATTCCAGTAAGCTGATGAAGTGCAGATGTTTTTGATGACTTAGGGAAGGTTATGATGATCATTGGATCATATCTAGTTTGTGTTGGCGGTCCGCATTGAAGTTAGAGTTGGATTTGATGTTATGGCTACCAGGTGTTGGTGTTCTTCCTGTAACAGGCCGACCGGATGTCGACTGGATGTTCTACACACCTTGCGAATGTTATTGTGATGTTTGCCGACTTAGATGATTGTTCCTAAGTTGATGTCTTGTATAAATAAGTGTTTGAGAATTCATTTTGTTGTGTGGATTGTGGGGATGAGAGTGGTATAGCAAAGAGAAGTGCGAAAGGCAGAGCAAGGTTTTTTGGGCTTAAATGGAACTGATCTGGACATGGTAGAGATGTCATTCTCCAGTTCAAGATTGTGATTCTTATCACTTTGTAGACAGTGTGTCTCCTTGTAGGCAGTGTGCCTCTTTGTGAGCAGTGTGCTCGGGCAGTGAGCCCTAATTGGCATGTGCCATTCATTTTTCTTATTCTTCTAACAGAGAATAATCCTTGGGTTAATCACCCCGTGGTTTTTCCCTTTATCGGGTTTTCCACGTCAAAATTTTGGTGTTCAATGTGTTGATGTTTATCTGCTCTTATGTTTATGCATTATGCTTTCATGGATGATTAATTGTTATGCTGTTAACTAACAAAGAAGAATCAAGTGTTAGAAGTAAGAGCAAATTTTTATACAACTAATTCACCCCCCCTCTTAGTTGTATGCCCTAGATCCAACACGGGCTTGCACGAGGACCCCATGATGGTGTATAATCCTAATCACGTACATGGAAGCATGAGTAATAGTGCCCTCTTAGCAATACAGCCTCTTGGTGACACATGTTTTGTTTTTCTCTGTCAATTCTTCTAGTTTCTAACCATTCTTCATTTCACCTTTGTCAATTCTTCTTTTGTCACCTTGCCTACATGCTTAGTTTTTACCTTTTCATGCTAATTTCATCTTTCAACACCATGTTCTTCATGTCTCTAGCCCTAAGAAGCTTCTAAACAACCTAACAGACCAAACTCATGTTTCATTTTTTGTTTAGCTTTCTTCCTTTTAAGGTCCCCCTGTTATTTGTCGGTCTCCCTCAGGAGACCCTACCTTTTTGCATCCTACAGCCCGACTCTAGTGACAGATCACCTTCTCAACCTTCCAATAAGAATACACAACCGATAGATCACACCCAAGTGCCCTCCTTTTAGGGTCACCCTTGGGCAACCTGACCTGGTAAAAGGGGCGACCCATGGGCAACCCTTGCGAGATTTCAAACGTGAGTTTCTCCTTCGATTTGAGCCAAAAAAGCTTTATTTTCGCCCAGTTTGCATGCAACTTCGAGCTCAACATGGACAAGACCATAATTAACTCATCTACCACTCCCAATCAACTAAATTTACCCCATGTGATCTAAATTTAACTCCTCTAGATAACTTCTCCTAACAACCATTCCTCTATGAGTGATAAGATTTTAAGCTCAAATCACTCTACAGTCAATTGAGTTCATGAGCAAATCAATTGAGTCTGACTAATCAATCAAGCAAGTTAACTCTCCAATCAGGAGAGTTAATTCCTCAATCATCCACATCCCCCATGTGTCAATCCATCCTAGAAATACCCCTCACTTCTCCATTATTTCTCATGTTGGAGAATGCTCTTCCCTTCTTCCCAAACTTTTCAAGCTTCTTCACAAGCCTTTGAGCCTCTTAGTTTTTGTTTGTCTTTTCAAAGCTTCAAATCTTTCATTGCATTAGCTTTGATTTTTGCAGAGCTTCAAATCATTTCCATAGGAGGCAAATGAAGAATTGTAGCCATTCATAGAGATTTTAGTTTCCTCTCCATTAGCATCTCAAGTGCTCATGCAGGACACATGTGCCTTTTCTTTGCCATTATTTTTCCATTCAAGCTTTTTAAAGCTTCATTAAAGTATTCAAATGCTCTCATATTGCTCACAATCCATATCCATAGTGTTCAATTACTGTTCTCATAGCACTCATAAGCTCGCAATCGAGATCTTCTCAATCCAAGCTTTCAAAATCTCACATCATTGTCATTTAATTGTCATCTTCTCACTTGCCACCAAGAGGAGGACCCCACTACTATGAGAGGACAAGGAGGTTTCTAAATAAAAAGGATTCCTGAGGGTAGTGCAAAGCTCGTGCACCAAGCAATTCCAGGTTCTTTTCATTCTTTCATATTAATTAGATAATGAAAATTTACTCTTGAGGAAAGTAACTTGTTATTTTTCTCTTGATAGGAATTGTTAGTTTACTTTCATTTCATTGCAATAGATTAAAGTTTAATTTTCTTTTCATAGATTAATTCATTTGCCTTCATTAGTTAGATCTTTACTTGCTTTCCTAGAGTAGATTTTAAAAATCATCAAAAACACAAAAAAAACATAGAATAAAATTACATTAGGTAGACTTCATCATAAAGTGCATTCATATTGAATTGATTTATTTATTCAAGAAAATAAAAAATATACCTAGCGTATCATATAGTTGCATCCATACACAAAAATACAAAAAAAACATAAAAATATTAGGAAAACTCAAAGCGTTCAAACCCTTGATCTCATCAGGAGGTAGTCACATTCATGCTAGACACAAACCCTTGATAGCATCACAAGATAAACAATCAAAGTCAATCAGAAGTCAACCCTAAGTCAACTTAAAACCCTCGGTCAATCTTGGTCAAAAAAAGTCAAAGCATACCAACTCTCTTAGAATAAAAAATGAATGTGCCCGGGACTTAGAGGAGAGTGGGTCAAAGCAATTCTAGAAGAACTAGAGGAAATAAACCCTAGACCACAACTCACTCAAGAGAAACAACACATCATTAAAGTTGTAGATACAAATTCAACAATGCCTCCAGAACCACGAAGTTAGATTACAATGTGCTAGGAACATAAATGAAGCAAATCAACATTCTTCTAGGCATTGGAATCTGAGAAATCCTAATAGGCTCAGCAAATCACAAGTGACCCTTCAGGTGATATCATCATTTCAACAACAACTATTATAGAGAGAACAAGACAACTCTAAAACAATGATAGGCTGCAAATTAGGCTTTTTTCTCTTTGCAAGGTTCTGGTCCCATGTGAACAAAACAACCCTCAAGTCTCACCCTTGCTTGATTGGCTTGTGCCAAGAGAGTGAAGGTGACTTGGAGGTTGCCATAAGCAGGAAGAGGGTCCATGTGCTGAGTCAAAGCTTACTCATCCACACTTGTATCTGAGTCATGTTTCAAAGAGTACATATTTTGGTGAACCTAACATGAAGATTAAAACTTTTTGGTGAAGCTTTTTGTGTTTCCATTAACCATCAATCCAAATTCTTTTCACATGTCATTTTCACATTTCCATCACAATCACTATCACATTTGCATTCATTGTCATTTTCATTCTCATGATACTCATCTTCTTTGCTATCTTTCATGTAATGCCCCATGTTTTCACCTGACATTAGCTAAACAAACATCAAACAAACACAATTTTTTGCATTTGCAAGTGCGACATTTACATGGCACATTACACTCATGCATGCACAAGGTGTCCTAACAAGCACAACAACACCTAGGGTTTAGTAAGCAATCGTTCTCCAAGCAACAACTACACAAAAATTCATTCAAGCAAGCAAACAATCCTTCCTTTTCATCCATGGAGAAATTCCTTCCATTCTTTCAAGAAGAGGGTTTGAGAGAGAGAGAGAGAGAGAGAAAATAGAGAATGAAAACTTATGAAAAATAACTCTCTTTGCCCCTTTTATACAAAAGCCCTAATTTCATTTCTTTTAATTATTTTTCTAATTTCACTAAATACTCTCAAACAAATCACTTAAACTAATAGGAAAATAGTTCATCAACCGAATTCAACTATTCCAAACAGGTAATTGGTATTTGATTCAACCTCATTCTAAAAAGTCTAAACATGTCATAGAAAGCATTTGATTTTCCAATTTAATGCAATTCTACCTTTTGACGAAAAATATTAATTTTAAATTTAAACTGAAAATCACTCAAATTTATTCCTCAAGCATATTATGATGCAATAAACATTTTTGCTAAGGTAGAAATAATAATTTTCAACTTAAATCATTAAAATACTCTAAAAACACAGAAACCATGTTTTCTGAAACAATTTAAAATAAAATGCAAGAATGCTAAGGAAACACATGTAAATGACTTCAAGCACACGTTACAGGTTTCTGCAACACAAGGATAACGGTGAGATGGCTTAGCTTCCCATGTCAACCTTCTCCACATTTCCCACATTAGTTAAAATATATAATTACCTACACACTCAAGTCAACCATCAGGCATAAATGCTCCACATATAATAGTCAAAACAACATAATCTGGACTCCAACGTGGTATAAGTGTTGTCAATCAGATATGCACCCAATGCTAAGTTATTGACCTAGCTATCTATTGACACATGGGAACACTCCTAGGCCTGTGGGTTGCCTAAAATTGGAGTGAACCTCTAGAGTGAGCTGGTTTTCCTAATGATTTTTTTCTAATCTAAATGATTTGCTGAGGAAAAGGGGGAGAGAATAAACTGAAATGCAAAACTAACTTCTAAGAATGATCAAACCAGATTCTAACTTAATTAATGCCTCAACTCACAATCGAACTCTTAAGACATTTTCTTTCACAATCTCACTCGACACATGCAATACATAAGAAATTTGTTTGAAGGCTTACAATTAAACACAACAAACAGCCTACATTACACAAGCCTTCTACATACAAACTTTCAATAAGGAAACATAACAAAGGATCTAGTTTCTGTGATCACAATGAAACATCAAACAATACTGCAAAATGAGACAAAAATGAATGAGAAAGGAATTCTATTGTCTTATTAATCTGAAAGGAGGATACAAAATGAGACTGGGTACAAGATGTTTACAATACTCTCTAAAAGCAAACAAGAGAGAAAGAAACAGTAATCAGAACTGCGTAAAACCAAGTCCTTCACCCCCTTTTTATAGCGAAAAGGATTTCTAAAAATGAGAAAGGATGGAACAACTCAACAAAAAATTCAAAAAGGAAACCTTCCAAGTCATTCCCGAGCTCCATAAAAAAGCCTCCAAAACTGGGCCTAAAATGCCTCCAAATTGAAAATAAAAGCTGTCAAAAACACCTGTCAAGTGGCCCCCACCAAAATCTCCTTTAAAACATGCTTTATCTACTAAATAAAAGCTCCAAATTGTCCTTATCTGCTCGATTTCAGCTAAAGAAAACAAATCTAGAAAAGCAAGATTTTGTCTGCTTTACTGCATTTTATAATGAATATTTAAAGCATTTTATAGAATATTGCTTTAAATATCATTTTACATGGATCTGCAGTGTTATTCTATCGATTTGGCTTGATTTGATTTTGATTTGATTTTTACCAAAAATAAAATACAAGGCTTATGTGGCATTTCACCAAGTATATTTCATTTCCTGGACATATGATTTTCTATAAAAATCATAAAAATTATGAAAGTATATTATATAATTTTGCAAAAATAAAAATCCTATCAGGCTTATCCTTCATTCAATCTGCAAGTTATACCTAAGGTATATGACTCATGACTTAGTCTTCAAAGAGGGATCCTGATGAGTTTTAAAAGCATAATGCCTTGGCACCAAATACTCAAAAGAGACCTAAGGCATGTGATGCTCTAAGTTGTGAAGTCTTAGGCAAAAACAAGGTGGACCACATACCTTCATGGGTATTAATCATGGAAATTGATAATGTGATGAAAATGTCATTCAAATTAGGGCTAAAATAGAAAAACCCTAAAACACAAATCCATTGATGCCCTAGCATTTCAAGCTCATTTGCATCTTGACATCTTTTCGAAAACTCTCTGCTCTAGTCGTGGCCAAGACTAGGGTTTAGATGAAAGACCCTTGATTTTCTGTAGTTGCAATGCAATTTTCTAGTTTAGAACCTTCGCAAAAGAGGAAGGTAAGAACCTTCAGTGACATACTTGATCCATCTTTCTTCCATTTTAGAGGCATATTCTGGCCTTAAAGGCTGTGACTGTGGTGTATTTCTCTGATACGTTCTTCTATTTTCACTCTCTCTGTAACTGGGTCGCCATGACTGTATTTACTCGAGCTTTTGGAGCTCTTCCTTCAAGCCATTCTATGGATATATACACCTTCTTACAGTCTCACAATGAAGGTAAGCTTTTCACTTTATGAGCTCTACGATTTCCTAGTTTCTTCATTAAAAGAAGGCCCAATATGAGCCCAGAAAATTGTGAAAAGAAAACATTTTCTTTTACATTTCTGTTGAGATCACTACAGAACCTCTGTATTTTGTATAGTTTGCGGCTAAGCTTATAGTTTTGAGCATTTGTTTATATGAGGTTTGAAAGACTTCATTTTCCTTCCGCATCTGTAGTTCAGGCTTGAAACCTCAAATGGGTTTACTATGCTATGAGAAAACCCCATTATGGACCCGCGACATTATATATATTTCTGAGTTTTCCATCCATTAGAGGTCGTGGCACTTGTGACTCTGAGTATTTTTTGCTTGTATGAGTCGAATAAGATGTTCTCTCTCTGGCTGCGACCTCTGGTTCTTTATTTGCACACCGAGCCGCAGGCTCTATGGCATTTCTCTCTGTCTTTACTTCAAGATAAGATGCGGCTATATCTTTTGAGCATTTGTGATTTTTTCCTCAAACCCTTATGAATTCAAACTCATAACCTCCTCTAGCTCTGCATTTAATATTCTTATTCAAAACACCAAGTGAGCTTTACTTCTTTTGTGAAGAAAATCTCACTCAGGCTGTGACTTGTAATAGCACAAAACTTTCCGTCAAATCATTTTTCTGTATGCTAATGATAGTGCCCTCATTTCCTCCCACACAATGCAAACTGAAACATTACTACAATAAATTGATAATCAAAATACAATAGTGCTAAATGCTTTGAATAAACCTGTAACTAATAATGGTGACTACTTTCCTTGTTCACTTGGCAATGAATGAGCTCTGCAACTTCATGTTTATGATGTTTTTTTACGGACTGCACTTTTTGCCACAACAAAATGTATCAGTTGGAATACATGTTGTTGCCTTTTCCTATACCATCTCTGTTGTGCTCCACCTTGAGAATGCATCTGTAATGATACTTCTTGGGAATTAGTCTCTAATATTAAATAGCACCAATGGTTGCCTCTTGCATTATTTACTGATGCTTATGTGCTCTTTTGGTATGATCCAATTCAATTTGTGACATAGCATATTACTCTCAATCTAGTTTGATGTACCACATCAAATGTGTTTACATACATTCTTTTATATCTATCATTCAAATGTGGCACTCCTATTCATCTTGTATGACATGACATACTATGTCTATCCAACACTGTATTTGGCTTGCACCATTCTTGGTTGTACTGGATTTTCTCGTGAGCATCTTGTCTTATGTTGTGCCTTGCATCATAGCTCATAAAGGTAGCACCTTGATATATTGTTCCTCTCTATGCAAAAAGATAAGTGTTTGTTATTTTATGAGAAAACTACTCTCTATGTAGTACCTGGGCCTGCATAAGCTTGAATCTCTCACTTTTTCTGTATCTATGCTCTTTTCAAAATGCATATGGATTTTGGCATTCGGATTTGGGCATTGCTTGTACCTTCTTTCTTGACAATGATGCTTGCAAGCAATCTATGGTTGTCACACTCTGAGGTTTCTCTTATGTATTGCATCATTCATGATTCAGGAGTATGCTATACCTTGAGGGTGATTCTCCTTCATCTGCACCTTGCACTATATGGATCTCATGTGTTCTTGATTGACTATCTCACATTAATTGGATGAAAGCATTGTGGCTAATTTAATCCTTTATGGCTATTCTAATGACAATCTCTATAACTCATCCACAACCAAAAGTAGTAACTAGTTGTTCCATTGTTGTCCTCGTGCATTTGATCAATAATTTGATACTTCAAAACAGTAAAGAGAAAATGCCTGTCTCAGTTCCATACCTCATCGGGCAGCCTTGTAAAGATCTCAATGCTCATGGGTGGCTCTCACTTGAAATTACTTTGAACTAATAGTCACAGATGGGTATTGAGTTTGGAGCACATGCACTGTCCTGAGGTAGCATTCCTTCTGTTGACTGTATTCTATCTAATCAATAAGAACATGAACTCCAACTCCATTCCCCTTGAGACTCAGGGGCAGCATGTTGGGCTCAACCCTTGTGGGAGCCCACTTTACACCACATGTTGAATTGGTCTTCAAAACAGCAACATGATTTCACCTATACCTGCACAGGAAACAAACACATTAGATAGAACAATAAAGCTCAATGATTATTTTTTTTCAATCTCTCCTGCATGTGAATGATTTGTATCTGATCTAGTGCATTATAGGCAATGTATTATGCCTTTGTTGATAGGCACATAGGGAATTCATATCTGGAGCTTCTAACACATCTCTTTCGATCCTGCAGGCTCCTACGAAGATCAAGAGCAAGGACAGAAGGCCACCTCAGAAACCAAAGACATTGAACAGGCAATGATGGCTATGATCCTTCCCCTTCCTATTTCCAGATGCATAGTATATTTCTTATATCTGTGCTAGTTTAGCTATTCCCACGGCTCATGTGCGACATTTGATCTATTATGTTTCCTTTCAATGCAATGTTTATTTCTTTTATGTATCTCATTTGTAAAATGAATAATCATTGTAGTGAAATGAAACATCTTATCTCTTATGTAACTTTCTACAATGCAAATGAATGATCAACTGAATCCTCCTCTTCTATCATACAAAACATGATAAAACTGAACCATGCAAATAATCATAGTAGGTAAATGTTAAAATTTTCATCCTAAAATGAACTCGATACACCAGCTCTGCCAATTTGAGTTGTAGGAGAAAAATAGGTAACATTTATGGTGACTTCTGCTACGTGCTTGCCTGCTAAGCATTAGGACCGGTTGCCTTAAATTGTCCATTGGGCATGGAGTCTTACTCTACTCTTCTCTAACTTAGAAAACACTAAAGCTCAGCACTTCAACCACTCCAAACAGTAGCAGAAAACAAAACCAAACCAAACTGAAAGAAAATGAAAAGGCCCTGGAGGCCAAAAAACATGTGCAGTAGCACTTAGGGAAACAAAAATAACTGAAAGTAAATGTGCATGAAGCACTTATTAACTGAAAATACTAAATCTAACCTACTCTAACCAGTCAAAGAAACTGATCAAACAAAACCATTCACTGGCTCAAGAAAATAGTTGCCCTTCTTTTGTAATTTGCTATACTCTGTAAGCTTGTTAGTCAGCCAAAAAAGGTGGAGAACAATCAAATCTCTAGCAAATTGTTGCGACACCTTTCCGAGAAATAAAATGCAGTCACTTACCCACCTGACTTGCTTTGTGAATTGATTAGCTTGATATCCTTTTTGATGATCCGAATCAGTGTCATTATGAGGCTTCTCCTTTTTGTTAACTTCCAACCCTGCCAAATATCTAATAGGACACCCCCTCGAAAGTGTTGGACTAAAGGGAAAATAATTTGAATGATTGGAAACAATAGCATCACCTTCACTTTGCATAATAACTTTCCATGTTGCTTCTTTCTCCATAGTCAATGGGTCATCCTCCTCTGTCAGGGTTACTAATAGCTCATCAAAACTGTGAACTCTTGGAAGGTTATGTGTAAGAGTCAGAATAGGCTCAGAAAACTCATTCTTCCTCAAGGAGATACACTCTGAAACAAGAGTCTCTTCTTTGATGAATGCAGACAAGTGTTCAAATAATGAGCTAGCCTCTTCCAATAAGCCATCAATTTGCATATCAGCTTCAAACTCCTCTGTGCAACAGAAAGACAGCTCCTCCAACCAGTCAAGATTCTACTACTAGTTAGGCTGCTCTATAACCAATGACTCATTTAAGAATACAGCCATTTCCACTTCTTTCTTTTGTTGTTCCAAGTAACCCTCCTCCATAAATGCTGGCATAACCTCTAAATGTGAGCAAAAAAATTCAATTTTAGCTCAAAATAGATCTTCCTCAAGCTCTTAATCATTCAAATTAGGACCGCTTTCACATATTTACTCTTGGATCAGCACATCATCTGAATGGTCCTTATTGATGTGGTGGTCAGAACTTGATATAGCCATGCCAATTTCACTTTCACACTCAAAGTTTGGAAGCTCATAAAAAAAAATAGCTATAAACTGAGGTTCAACACCAATCTCTTACACATTACCTAAATTTGTAATAGAGACCTTAAGATCATTCAAAAGCAAGTTCTCTTCACAATTATCCTAGTTTTCTGATGAGAAGGGGATGTCTTTTACCTCATGACAACTTGCACTAAGCCTATTGGGTTCGAAAACAGGCTCATCTTGATGTCCTCCCTCTTGATCTTGGATCCTATTGTCATATGGATGATCTTCACTCAGTAACTAGACTCAGAATGTTGAGGATCCTCATGTTGTCCTGAAATTGTTGTCCTTGATATGAACACGCTTTCCTTGTCTGGCTCTACAAAACCAGGTAACTAATCAAACAAAGAAGCCAATTCCTCTTCCCTTTTATCTAGTACTTCATCCGATTAAACCTGGGCATTCTGTCTTTGCAATTGAAGACTTTCTCCTTCCAATCTCTGTGTCATACTTTGATTCATCTTATAAATAGCGTTAGAAAAATTTTCAAAGGAATTGAAATGCAAAGGATTCTAGGTCAAGTTTGAATCAAATTCCTCTACACATGCAGCAGCAACCTTTCCATGTGAATCAGCCTCTTGCACTACATGATTTTCTAAAAAAAAAATTATCATCTTTTACAAAACAAGGAAGCTCTTTAGTGCAAACATCAATAGATTCATCAGGAGGAGTCTTTTCTTGTTTGATCTTCTGCTGCTGCAAATGGTAAACTTCCAAAGATGAATGCAATGGATTTACCTTTCTAAGCTCCTTGATGAAGAGTAAGGTATTCTGATCAAAGGGTTCACCCCTGGATTCCTTAGGTAGGGAAATTTGAGGAGCTTCTTGAGTTTCTTGTGAGAAAAAATGTTGCTCAAGGTGCTTATTTGCAACTGTACTAGGCTGAAAATGAGTACTTTCCTCAGCTTCCAAGGGGCGAGGGCTTCTAAAACTAGGTGTTTTAAGCTTAAGAGGTTGGCTTGAGGAATCAAGGACTTTATTCTGCTTAAAACTTAGAATCTCAACATTAAGAGGCTCATTTTGTCTAAAACTTAGAAATTTATACTTATGCACCTCTTCTTGAGTCGACTGCTCTGGAACAGCAAGAGTTGCTTGGGCTCGAGCAAGCAAAATCTTTGTTTGTGCAGCTACCTCCCACTCAATATTCTCTTCAAACTGTCTCTTTCGTGCCTCCAACTCCTTGTCAGAACAAAAGGTCTCACAGAGTGGCTGCTCTAGTTGTTGGAGGTAAGCTTGGTGATCTAACTCTTGTCACTACAAATTACACTCTTCATATTGCCTTCCTTGAAATCCCTCATCTTGTTGGTACTGGTAACTCTTCATGCTTGCAATCTCTTGCTCAAACTGTGTTCTTTGTGCCTCCAACTCCTGCTCATGAAGATAGGCTTGATAAGCCAGCTCATCCGGGTGCTAATTATACTCAAGTTGCCTCTTAATCTCCCCTATCTGCTGCATGAAGTCAGACAATACACCCTTTATGCTTACAATCTCCTCCTTGGATACTTGGAGCTCGCTTTGAGCGCATGAAGGTTGAGATGGATATTGGGCAGGAATGGGTATGCGGTAAGCATCTTGAGTATTTAGACTAAAACCAGCATTATGGCTACTTGTGTACGGCTAGTAAGGAGGCTGAGAAAGGGTGGGTGGGTAGCAATTATACTGTGCATGCTGGTTTTGAAGAGCCATGGAATTGAAAACAGCAGCATGATTAGTCTGATATGGTTGATAAGGAGCACTATGGATAGCATTTTCATAGTACGGTGGTGGATATTCATACTGTCTATGAAAATCTAACATTTTTACTCATATGAAAGCTAGAAAATAGAGAGAATTGATATTTTTTGTAACATACCAACACTTGATCATACTAAAACCAGTGAACTTAAGCTTGGAGTCACCAGATGTGTTGTTTCCTTACCTCCAAAGGTAGAGATCGTTGACATACACACCAAATATCAGTGATAAATGATCAAACTATTAGACTGAAACAGTCCCACCAGGCATGCCAAAAACTATTATCAATCATATATGCACCCTATGCTAAGTTATCGACTTAGCTATCTATTGACACATGGGAACACTCCTGGGCCTGTGGGTTGCCTAAACTTGGAGTGAACCTCCAAAGTGAGCTGGTTTTCCTAATGATTTTTTCCTAATCTAAATGATTTGCTGAGGAAAAGGGGGAAAGAATAAACTAAAATGTAAAACTAACTTCTAAGGATGATCAAACCGGATTCTAACTTAATTAATGCCTCAACTCACAATCTAACTCTTAAGACATTTGCTTTCACAATCTCACTCGACACATGCAATACATAAGAAATTTGTTTGAAGTCTTACAATTAAACACAACAAACAACATGTATTACACAAGCCTTCTGCATACAAACTTGTCATAAGGAAACATAACAAAGGATCTGGTTTCTGTGATCACAATTAAACATCAAACAATATTGTAAAAATGAGACAAAAATGAATGAGAAATGAACTATGTTGTCTTATTAATCTGAAAGGAGCATGCAAAATGAGACTGAGTACAAGATGTTTACAATCCTCTCTGCAAGTAAACAAGAGAAAGAAACAATAATCAGAACTACCTAAAACCAAGTCCTTCACCCCCTTTTTATAGCCAAAAGGCTTTCTAAAGATGAGAAAGGATGGAACAACTCAGCAAAAAACTCAAAAAGGAAACCTTCCAAGTCATTCCCGAGCTCCATAAAAAAGCCTCCAAAATAGGGCCTAAAATGCCTCCAAACTGGAAATAAAAGATGTCAAAAACACCTGTCAAGTGGCCTCTACCAAAATATTCTTTAAAACATGCTTTATCTACTCAATAAAAGCTCCAAATTGTCCTTATCTGCTTGATTTCGCCCAAAGAAAACAAATCTGGAAAAGCAAGATTGTGTCTGCTTTACTACATTTTATAATGAATATTTAAAGCAATTTATAGAATATTACTTTAAATATCATTTTACATGGATCTGTAGCTTTATTCTATCAATTTGGATTGATTTGATTTTGATTTGGTTTTTACCAAAAATAAAATACAAGGCTTATGTGGCATTTCGCCAAGTATATTTTATTTCCTAAACATATGATTTTCTATAAAAATCATAAAAATTATGAAGACATATTATATAATTTTGCAAAATTAAAAAGCATATCAGGCTTACCCTTCATTCAATCTACAAGTTATACCTAAGGTATATGACTCATGACTTAGTCTTCAAAAAGGGATCCTGATGAGTTTTAAAAGCATAATGCCTTGGCACCGAATAGTCAAAAGAGACCTAAGGCATGTGATGCTCTAAGTTATGAAGTCTTAGACAAAAACAAGGTGGACCACATACCTTCATGGGTATTAATCATGGCAACTAAATTTTAATTTAATGTAATGAAAATGTCATTCAAATTAGGGGTAAAATGGAAAAACCCTAAAACACAAAACCATTGATGCCCTAGTATTTTGGGCTCATTTGCATCTTGACATCTTTTCAAAAACTCCCTGCTCCAGTCACAGCCAAGACTAGGGTTTAGATGAAAGACCCTTGATTTTCTAGAAGAACCTTCACAGAAGAGGAAGGTAAGAACCCTCAGTGGCATATTTGATCCATCTTTCTTCCATTTTAGAGGCATACTCCATCCTTAAAGGCCATGACTATGGTGTATTTCTCTGATACGTTCTTTTATTTTCACTCTCTCTGTAACTGGGTCACCATGAATATATTTTCTTGAGCTTTTGGAGCTCTTCCTTAAGGCCATTTTGCGAATATATACACCTCAAAATCTCACAATGAAGGTAAGCTTTTCACTTTATGAGCTCTTTGATTTCCTGGTTTCTTCATTAAAAGAAGGCCCAATATGAGCCCAGAAAATTGTGAAAAGAAAACATTTTCTTTTACATTTATGTTGAGATCACTACAGAACCTCTGTATTTTGTATAGGCCATGGCAAAGCTTATAGTTTTGATCATTTGTTCATATGAGGTTTGAAATACTTCACTTTCCTTCTACATCTGTAGTTCAGGCTTGAAACCCCAAATGGGTTTACTATGTTGTGAGAAAACCCCATTATGGACCCGCGGCAGTATATATATTTTTGAGTTTTCCATCCATTAGAGGCCATGGCACTTGTGGATCTAAGTATTTTTTGCTTGTATGAGTCGAATAAGATGTTCTCTCTCTAGCTGTAACTTCTAGTTCTTTATCTGCACACCGAGCCCCAGGCTCTATGACATTTCTCTGTGTCTTTACTTCAAGACAGGCTGTGGCTATATCTTTTGAGCATTTGTGATTTTTTCCTCAAACCCTTATGAATTCAAACTCATAACCTCCTCTAGCTCTGCATTTAATATTCTTATTCAAAACACCAAGTGGGCTTTACTTCCTTTGTGAGGAAAAACTCACTCAAGCTGTGACTTGTAATAGCAAAAATGATCCGTCAAATCATTTTTCTGTATGCTGATGATAGTGCCCTCATTTCCTCCCACTGAATGCAAATTGAAACATTACTACAATAAATTGATAATCAAAATACAACAGTGCTAAATGCTTCATAAACTTGTAACTGATAATCGTGACTACTTTCCTTGTTGACTTGGCAACGAATGAGCTCTATAACTTCATGTTTATGATGCTTTTTTACGGACTGCACTTTTTGCCATGACAAAATGTATCAGTTGGAATACATGTTGTTCCCTTTTCCTATACCATCTCTATTGTGCTCCACCTTGAGAATGCATCTATAATGATACTTCTTGGGAATTAGTCTTTGATATTAAATAGCACCAATGGCTGCCTATTGCATTATTTACTGATGCTTCTGTGCTCTTTTGGTATGATCCAATTCAATTTGTGACATAGCATATTACTCACAATCTAGTTTATTGTACCACATCAAATGTGTTTACATACATTCTTTTATATCTGTCATTCAAATGTGGCACTTCTATTCATCCTGTATGACATGACATACTACGGCTATCCATCACTGTATTTAGCTCACACCATTCTTGGCTGCACTGGATTTTCTCGTGAGCATCTTGTCTTATGTTGTGCCTTGCATCTTAGCTCACAAAGGTAGCACGTTGATATACTATTACTCTCTATGCAAAAAGATAAGTGTTTGTTATTTTATGAGAAACTACTCTCTGTGTAGTACCTGGGCCTGCATAAGCTTGAATCTCTCACTTTTCCTGTATCTATGCTCTTTTCAAAATGCATATGTATTTTGGCATTCGGATTTGGGCATTACCTGTACCTTCTTTCTTGACAATGATGCTTGCAAGTAATCTATGGCTATCACGCTCTGAGGTTGCTCTTATGTATTGCATCATTCATGATTCAGGGGTATGCTATACCTTGAGGGTGACTCTTCTTCATCTGCACCTTGCACTATATGGATCTCATGTGTTATTGATTGATTGTCTCACATTAATTGGATGAAAGCATTGTGGTTGATTTAATCCTTTAAGGCTATTCTAATGACAATCTCTATAACTCATCCACAACCAAAAGTGGTAACTAGCTGTTCCATTGTTGTCCCCGTGCAATTGATCAATAATTTGATACTTCAAAACAGCAAAGAGAAAATGTCTGTCTCAGTTCCATACCTCATCAGGCAGCCTTGTAAAGAGCTCAATGCTCATGGGTAGATCTCACTTCAAATTACTTTGAACTGACAGTCACAAATGGGTATTGACATGGACTCCAACTCCATTCCCCTTGAGACTCACGGGCAGCATGTTGGGCTCAACCCTTGTGGAAGCCCACTTTGCACCACATGCCGAATTGGTCTTCAAAATAGCAACATGATTTCACCTATACCTAGTTAGGAAACAAACACATTAGATAGAACAATAACGCTCAATGATTTTTTTTTTAGTCTCTCCTGCATGTGAATGATTTGTATCTGATCTAGTGCACTATAGGCAATGTATTATGCCTCTGTTGATAAGCACATAGGGAATTCATATCCGGAGCTTCTAACACATCTCTTCCGATCCTGCAGGCTCCTATGAAGATCGGGAGCAAGGATAGAAGCCACCTCGAAAACCAAAGACACTGAACAAGCAATGATGGCTATGATCCTTCACCTTCCTATTTCCAGATGCATAGTATACTTATTCTATCTATGCTTGTTTAGCTATTCCCACGACTCATGTGGGACATTTGATCTATTATGTTTCCTTTCAATGCAATGTTTATTTCTTTTATGTATCTCATTTGTAAAATGAATAATCATTGTAGTGAAATGAAACATCTTATCTCTTCTGTAACTTTCTGCAATGCAAATGAATGATCAATTGAATCCTCCTCTTTTGTCATACATAACATGATAAAACTGAACCATGCAAATAATCATAGCAGGCAAATGTTAAACTTTTCGTCCTACAATGAACTTGATACACCAGCTCTGTCAATTTGAGCTGCAGAAGAAAAATTGGTAACAATAAGAATACATGATATAAAATAATCACATCCACTATAATCATCTATAACTAGCATGATTTAGGAACATAATGCATAAATGACAACATTTCACAATGCGGGAAAAATATGACAATCACAACTATAACAAGTATAGTGAAAACAACGAAGTTGAAGCATTGAAATGATCTAATATACACAATCACAATGTATGCACCCCATAATGCATAGTTGAAAACCATTCAAACATATCAAACAACTATTCAACTATCTATGGAGAGTGGGATTCACTAAAGAGGGTAAAAGTTTAAAACTGTGTCACACTTTATAAAGGAATAGCCAACACAAATATATTTTTCTAACTTAAACGATGAAAAGGTCATAAATTTTAAAATGACATAAACTAATGAAATGTAGGAATTTTAATTTAGTTTATGATTATAATTTTTTAATTTTTTTTAAATTAGTTGGATATTTTTTTTATGAATTTAATAGATGAATTTTAATTGTTAATTTGTTAGAAAAAAAGTGACATCGATGGGACGTCAAGAAAAATATAGTAAAAATATTTTTTTTCCTAATTAGAGAACTCAAATATCTAGTACATGTGGAAAAAAAAAAAATTTTATGAATAATTATTTTTTAATAATTTTTTAAAGTCAAATTTAATCAGAATGATATAGTTTTCATGGGACATCAACTTTTGTACATTTTTTTAATTTTAATTTTTTAAATACAAATACCTTCTTGGAGAAGATTATATCCTCTAGTGCACCATATATTTTTAAAAATTTGTAAATATATTTTACCTATTTATTTTCAATTTCTAATCAGCTGCATATTTGATTATAATAACCTACTTGTAATAAATTTAAAAATAATGCTAGTATAACTAATCAAAATATTAAAAAATTTATATGTCTAAGTTCTAGACTCTGAGATCTACCAAAATATATTTTTAGATTTTCATGAAAGTACCTTTTGGTTAGTGAAATTTGGAGTTGAACTTGAAATTTTGTTCAAATTTTGAAAAATAGGGGGTGGACTACCACATGAGATGCCAAATAGGTAGTTTTAGGCAAGATGGTATCACTCAAAAAGGTTCTGGGTGAAACTCTACCACTCGAAACCTTTAATACAAATAAATAATTTTTCCAAAGTTGAAATCATATTATATAGATTTAAAAATTTTAGGTGAAAAGGTTCCGCTTGAAACTCTTTATGCCACATAAGTGCTATGTGGTTTTGGGCAGAACTATTTTGCTCAAAACTATTTAGGGAAAAATTGTTTCTAGAGAAACTATTTGCTTGGCCAAAAGTGTGACACATGTTTAAACTTTTATCCAAGAAGAATCATTAGAAGTGTCCAACTTAAGTCCAACTTCAAGTGGCCACAAGATTACAATCCTTCATATGAAATCTCTAAAGAAGATCTAAAACATACTTTTGCTAAGATAGAAATATACCATTTGCATGTTGGAAAACTTCAAGACTGAGAAAGTAATGCATATATCTTAAATTAGTTATCTCAAATTTTGAAACCATAGCTACTCTAAATTCTACAAACAAAAAGGAATTATTCCCAATGTAAATAAGATCATCCACATAAATAACAATAATAAGAATATCCTCACCAGAATGTTGATTTAAAGATTAAGATTTGATTAACTCTTGACAAAACCTTTTTGTTGGAGGTAGGAGTCAATTCTAGAATGCCATGCTCTTGGTGCCTATTTAAGACCATACAAGGCCTTCTTCAACTTGTAAATAAAATGTTCTTTGGAAGGTACTTCACAACCTTGAGGTTGAGTGACAAACTTCCTCATCAATATAACCATTCAAAAAGTAATCTTAACATCCATTTGATAAACACTCCAACCATTTTGAGCAACTAAAGGAAAAACTAGTCTAATAGTATTAATATGTGCTATAGGAACAAAAAATTTAGTTTAATCAATACCTTCCTATTGAGTGTACTTTTTTGCAACTAATCTATCCTTATGTTTTCCAATACTTTCATCAAATTTATACTTAGTTTTATATATCCATTTTGTACCTACAACTTCCTTACCACAGGATGACTCTACCAAATCTCAAGTGTCATTTCTTTTAATGGATGTCATTTCACTCTTCATGTCTACAACCCATTCTTCTTTGTCAGTTTCTTCATCAAAATTATATGGCTCATTATTTTACATGACTTGAGTCATTAGAGCATAGTTAACTTTGGCATGGGACCTTGTTCTCATCTTATCAAAATTATTGTCCAAAATGAGAGTTGGAGGATGATTTTTTTAGTTCCTCATTGATATTTCTGATATCTTCTTATCCCTATAGTCAAGGATCCAAGTTCCATAGGTTCAACTACTTCTAATTCATCAAACACAAATGTATGAGATTCTTCTTCTTCTACATTATTCATAGGTTGGTTAGACTTTTCTAAATTAATTTTAATGTTTTGTCCTTTTCATCGATGGCATATTGTGCTCTTTCATCAAAGATGCCATCTCTATTGAAAATGGTGAGCACAAAAAAAAATATTCCAAATCAAACCATAGTTGCAAAATAATGTCAAAGCATATAGTCTATTATATTGATGTCTTTGGAAGATATTACATTACAATGCAATGGCTTTAAATAAATCCTTTGATTTTCCTATAAATACAACTAACTCCTTCTACAGGAAAGTAACTCCCAAACCTAACAAACATTTATTTAATTAAAAACAAGAAACTAACCTATTATTATATTATTATTATCTAAACTATATAAAAGATGTAATAAATCCAACATTCCCCCTTATTACATCAATCCAAACAAAGGATGGAACACTGCAAGGACTAAACATAGTATCCCTTCTAGAAACTTTGATGAAGCACCTTCACCAATTCTCCCCACTCACCCAGAAAACACCAAACTAAATCTTCTAGTGAATCCCCTGACTGGCAAACCTGCAATATCCTTTGTACCAAATGAGAAAATATAATCCCTCCCTCCATGCATAATGAGAGAAACAACTCTCCTCCAAGAGTCCACAACTCCACTGAGTGTGTCAAAATCCCTCCTCTAGTGTTGCATATGAGAGAACAATGTTCCTCCTCTAAGAGTCCACTTTCCACCAAAAGTGTCAATATCCCTTGAGAGAACAAATCTCCTCCAAGAGTCCACATCTCCTCTGAGTGTGTCAAAATCCTTCTTTCAGAGAACAACTCTCCTCCTTCGAGAGTCCACTTTCCTCTAAAAGTGTCAATATCCCTCCTCCAATGCTACGGGAACCAAATCTCTCCTCCATTGTACAAAAGGAAATACACCAAGGTGAATACATTGTACCCACAAGAATTTCCAAGCCCCCCTTTGCTCCATGAAGGGACACATACCAAAATGAGTGCTTCTTATATGCAAAGTATTATCTTTGAGCAAGAAGCTAGCTCAAGAAGACAATAAACCTCCTACGTCCAATGCCTCTAGCCTCCAATATATCATATTTATGCTCTATCTACTAGATGTAGCATATGAGTCTCTAAGAGCCTTGAAACCCTTGCTATGTGTAGCACAGATAGCCCCAAGAATACAAGCAATATGTGTAGCCATGATAAATAAAATTGACAAGGTGTCAATTCCATCAAAAATTCACCTTTTACAATAATCACCTTATATCTTTGATTACCAAAAAATATTTTAAAAATGGCAAAAATATAAACCTTATACCTCCCAAATGAATATTTATGTAGTTCTTATGGTGCATAGAATATTGTTTAATGGACCCTCCACCTCTAAGTTCCAAATAATTTCTTTTCCTAATGGAACTAACTCTCACTTTGAAGAAGTTTCTTAATAAAATTTATTTTAAACTAATTTTGATAGATAAACAAAATCTAAAATATAAATCTTCAATCAAAAATTTCATAAAAAATGGTTCAATACAACCATATGCTTCCAACTCTTCCTCAGGTCTATCCTTACCTTTCTTAAGTGTTTTAATTATTTAAGCATCACAAAGAGGGTTTTGAAAAATTATTCACTTTCTAAATAAATCGATGAGACTATTTAATATTTAACTCCATGATTGCCTTTTCAATAGATGATGAAAGAAAAATAAGCATGAGTATATTTCACTATTTCAGCAACTCCATGTTGGTAGAATAAATATTATATTTCTTTTTAATGCAACATCATTCAACATTCAAGGACTTTAATTATAGTTTTTAATTCCTTCATGAACTCATAAAACAATTTTCATGGAGAGAAATGTAGTTTATAGTTTTTAATTCCTTCATGAACTCATAAAACAATTTTCGTAGAGAGAAATGTAGTGCCCAACATTTCTATGTTAAAAAACTTCTCTAAAAAATGTTTCACACCACTATTTTATTTCTCTTTCTTCTGCAACAAATTTCTCATTAAATACTCACAATATCCTCCAAAGATTTCTAGGTTTTATTCTCCTCTTAATCAACTTTCCAAAACATCTTAAATTTTAAAATTTTGTTATTAAATGAAAAAAAAATTCATTTTTGGTGAGACTGCATTAGACTGAACTGTAAAAAATATCATTTTAAAATCAAAACAATTTACTAGCAAATGAAATGGTGCACCATGATAATAAGTAATGCATTTGCAAGTTATTTGGAATTCACTTCAAGATCTTTGGACTGAATTTGAACCATACATGTTTGGAAATCCAATCTTCATGGCACCATAGGCACAAGCAAATATATGCTCTGATACCATATTGAAAGTGGTGAGCACAAAAAATATTCCAGATCAAACCATTGTTGCAGAATAATGTCAAAGCATAAAATATATTATATTGATGTCTTTGGATGATATTACATTACAATGCAATGGCTTTTTAAAGACTTTGATTTTCTGTAAATACAACTAACTTCTTCTACGGGAAAGTAACTCCCAAACCTAACAAACATTTATTTAATTACTAACAAGAAACTAAGTTCTATTATTATATTATTATTATCTAAACTATATAAAGTATGTAATAAATCCAACAATCTCTACTTATTGCTAATTTCTTGTTGACAAGATCATACAATATATAAGCTCTATTTTAAGATCCATAATCAATGAAAACACATTTGAGGCTCTTAGCATCCAACTTTGTCCTATTTTATCTTGGTATGTGTATATAAGAAACACATCCAAACACTTTCAGGTGAGTAATTGATGGCATAATGCAATACCAAGCTTCTTTAGGATTCATTCCATGAACCACTTTTGTAGGACTTCTATTCAACAAATAGATTATTGTAGTGACGACCTCTACCCAAAAATTTTCATTTAGATTCTTTTCTTTTAACATACTTCTATCATTTTCAACAATAGTCCTATTCTTCCTCTTAGCAACTCCATTTTTTTGTGAAGTGAAGGAAGTAGAAAACTGTATTTGAATCCCATGTTGTCTATAGAAATCCAAAAACAAATTTGACCTATACTCTTCCCCATTATCTAACCTTATGACTTTTATGTAGTGATCGCTTTGTTTTTCCACTAATTGCTTAAATTCAACAAAATTATCAAAAACTTCTATTTTTTAGCCAAACAGTATATCCAAATTTTATGCAAAAAAATCATCAATAAAAATGAGAAAATACTTGAATTTATTGAGAGAAAGTGTTTCTAGAGGACCACACAAATCAATATGAATGATTTCAAGAGATTTTCTAGCCCTTCTAGACCTAACAATTAGAAAAGTACGTAGCTCTATGTTGTTTCCTAAAAATGCATTCTTCACAAACTTCCTATCTATTCTCAATAAATGACAATCCTTTAACCATATGTTTTTTCTTAAGTATAATCAAGCCACTCAAATTGAGATGCCCATATCTTTGGTGTCATAGATGACTATCATGCATTTATGTAGTTCTTAAGGCATAATTGCTTGAAGAAAAGCAAAGAGGAAACATGTGATCACCTGACATGCAAACCTGTGCAACAACTACATGCCTTTGTGACTTGCCTTTGATTGTGCATTCATTTCTATCAAAAATGACTTGGTAATTTTGTTCTAACATTCAGTCAACTGATACAAATTCTTTTTTTATAGAAGGAACAAATAAAATATCAGAAATATGTTTTATTTTATCATGTTCATTAGTCACTTCAATGACCTAGTAATTTTGTTCTAGCATATGGCCAACTAATAACAATTATTTTTATAACAAGAACCAATAAAGTGTCAGAAATATATTTTATTTTACCATGTTCATTAGCCACTTCAATAGTGTCTTTTCATTTAGTCCCATGTGATTGATTATCCCCCAACACAATAGTGTTATTATGTATTTCATCTACATCGATAAACAAATTCTCATTAGAAGTCATGTGTGAAGAGCAACCATAATCAATATACCACAAAATATCTTCTTTGGCATTTGTATTCAAAAAAGAAATAAATAAATTTTGTTTATCTTCTATAGTGTTATGTGCAGATTGTTTGTGCCAACATTTTGATTCATAATGACCAAATTTATTACAATGAAAATATTGAATATGTCTTTTGTCTCTATTATTATCCCTACTTCTACATCAGTCCCTACCTCTAAAATTGTTATTCCTGCCTTGGAAATCATAACCTCTTCCTCAATAGGTGCTACTAGACTTTCTTCCATTCTCATTTTTAGAATGAGAATCCTTTCTAGAATCATGTTTATGTAAACTTCTAGAAAAGTTGCTCTTTTTATCTCTAATGTTGACCTTAGATGTAAATGTTTGCTTTAGACTTTCTTCACTATTTTTAATTATTTCTTCAATAGTTAATAAAATCCCACTTAACTCATCAGTTTCTATTATTGTGAGATCTTTTGAGATTTCAATTGTGGATACAACATTATTGAATTTGGAAATCAAACTTCTTAATATTTTCTTAATCAAAAATTCTCATTTGATTTACCATACCCTCAATCTCTCTAAAAAAAAAATTATTGATTCATGAAAACCCATTTTGATATTTTCAAAACTTTTTCTTAATGTTTTTACTTTTGAGGTGTACACCTTAATATGCATTTGCAAGTATGTTCCATGCCTGTTTTGAATGTACACCACCACTAATTCTAGGAAAGATTAACAAACTTAATGCACCTTGAATCAGATACAATGCTTCATTGTCCTTTTGTTTATTCACCTTAAGTTCTCTTTTGTATTGATAGTTTAATGCATTAATATCATCTTGTTCTTCATTTCCCTTACTAACAATTTCCCACAAATTACAAAAGAGCATCAAAACAGTGTGAAGTGTATTGTGATAGTTCGGGTTTTGATCTAGCATCATTTTTGTAGTGTTGCTCTTTATATCAATCTAATGTTTATCATCGCAGCTTCATGCTGCTCATTCTTTTGTACTTTACATTGACTCAATACAAAAAAAAACAATTTCCCACAAACCCTTAGATTTTAACAATATTTGAATTTGTGAACTCTAATAAATAAAATTAGTCCAATTAAAAATAGAGATCAACACAAACCCCCACCAAAAAAAACCCGCACAAACCCAAAAAAAACTACTCACAAATTCTAAAAAACAAATCTTCACAAATAGTACACCTCACCTCTTGAACACACTTTCCGTGACTTCTCAATTTTCAATTTCAAAGTATACTCTTCACTTGTTTTGTTATATTTTATTTTGGTTTGAATTCCAAAAAAAATTAAAACAACCGTACAATCAAAATAATTATCTGCTGTAGCCTTATCTCTCTGCAATTTTTCATGCAGTGTCCTGTCTTCCTCGATTTCTGCTTTCTATGACTTGCCTCCTCTGCTTCCTTGGAAGTCGCCAAACAAGTGGCAGTCGGCAACAATCAACACAAACGATATTGCCTAATTAGGGAAGAGATGTAAAAATTCTTTCCAGTTTTTTTAAAGTTTAATCTGTAAATACAAATACTGTTGGGGGTCAGCCCCTAATTAGGGAAGAGATAAAAAGTTCTTTCCAGTTTTTATAAAGCTTAATCTGTAGATGCAAATACTCTATCATTTAACAGAAACAAATAAAAAAAATACAGTATCACTCCTTCCACTAACCAGTTATTTTGGAGGCCACTGTAATAATAAATTAGGTATTGTGTTCGATCCCTTAAAAAACTCTCTTTGGTAAACAAAACCGTTTACCTTTTAAATGTGGAAAGGAAACTTGCGTGTTTGAAAATATAGATTGAGGTAAAACTTTAAAAGGATACAAACCTTTATTTGTTTGAAAATATGGGTTGAGGTCAAATTTTAAAAGGATTCAAACTTGTGTGTTAATCTACTCTGTTATTATTATATGTATAAAGTGATTTTTGGCTTCATTTTAAGCAAGGTCGAAATTACAATGTAGTGACTAAATATTTCTCAAATCTGGTGGACCTAGCAAAAAAATTCAAGACTAAAAAATTTCCCATACTTAAAGTTGAAAACTGAGTAAATTGCTACTTTAAATTTAAATTTGCAAACGATTTTAACATGTACATGCATGGCAGTGTTCTATTGACAGCCTTTTAAAGGTCTAAATGAAAGTGATATGGTGTCTTAGCTCTCTTTCAATAATTAAATTTAGAGAGTAGAAGCTAAATCCCACAATGCAATCTGCATTTTAATAAAGAGGGAATATAAATATCAATGCATATTTGCCGAAAACAAACCTCCATGAAAATAGCAGAGAAGAAATCAACATTCTATTCTGCAGCAAAAGGTGGTTAACTTTCACGAGGATTTAATAGAACTCTTAGAAATGAGAAAAATAAAACATACATGCTATAAACAAAACCATCTGTTATGTGTGATGATTCATTTTAAAAAAATATTGCATCAGCTTCAAGAATTTTTACTACTTTTCGTTTAGAAAATATGTGCTGGTTATGCTCAGTTCAAACGTTACATTGCCATAGATCCAGTAAAAGATTGATTCAGTAGAGAGATCAGAAACACTGCATAATCTTATTTGAGAAACATCAAAACATTTTGCAAACCACTTTCAGTTGCACGCAGCTTGGCACGGTGCAATAGCATTTAGATCAACGAGTGATAAATATGCTGATTGGATCGTGCCAAACTGCGGCTTCTAAAAGGAATGAGCATTTTTTTTCTCGTAATCCCCGCTGCATTGCTTGAATTAGATGGTTGCATGGCTATTTATAGGAAGACAAAAATAAAATCTGTGAAGAGATTGCCCTCATAATATTGGGGGGACCAATGCATTGCACAGCGGGCCACAGCACTAGAAGTTGACTGCCATTCTCAGTGCACTTCTTTTTCTAAACTGTTGATACTTTTTTTATTCAACAAGACCTAAATGGACCATCACAGATTTTTAACAACAATGGATTATTCTAGACTTCTTCCGAAACCTTTTCAATGTATCAATTATACAACCATTGTTCACAGTCGAAAATGCCATGATGTGTCAGTAAAGTTACAAATCTCAAAGCCAAGGCAATAATTAATCTTTAAATTTGTTTATTTAGATATTATTGTTTACTATGGGTAAGTTTATTAAGTTGGATTGAGTGCTTCTGGATTTGACTCTGATCAAGATTTTCCTCTCAACATTTTGGATCACACTCCATAATCACACTGTGTGATCCATTATCAGGAGAAAGGAAGCAAGAGAAGAGATCCATTTCTTTCCTGATGATGGATCATGGAGTGTGATCGGAAACGTTGAGAGAAAAATCTTGATCACAGTCAAATCCAGAAGCACTCAATCCACTGTGGAAAATTAATGAATTCCAAGTCTATTAAGTGTTCGCACACCTAAATTAATGTGAAATTGTATGTATGTGATATACTTACATAAAGAAAAATATGAAGTTTGAATATCACATGGCTAAAAATTTAAATTGTAAATTTGTGAAAGTAATTTTCTGATTGAATTTGTGATATAAGTGGAATAGTGAAAGAATGATATCTCTCACCTCTTTTACATTGATTTATCTAAAGTAAATATACTAGTTTTTTTATATATATAAATGTGGGGTCTAAATAGTTTTTATGTACATACTTTACTACCACTGTAAAATACCTCTTACTCTAATTAATTATTATAACACTATTATCAATTATTATTAATATTTTAAAAATACCAAATCCACATACTATCATTATCAATTATTATTAATATTTTAATTATTATACAGCCTGAGTTGGTCTGTTGTTGAAAAACTTGTCCTTTTGAAAGAGAGGTTATCAGTCAAGTAGTGGGAGTATGTCGTAGTCCCATATCAATCAAAAGTGGGAGTACGAGGTACTCCATATTCTATAAACTGCCCACATCGTGAACTATAAAAAAATTCCATTTCCAATCTTTAAAAAATTTATCATACTCAAGATTGTCCATTTCAAACAAGATTTTTAATTCTCATAAATTGGTATTTAAGTTGGGTTAGGGATTTTAGAGAGGCAAGCGATGGATCATGGCATGATTGATTTCCCACAAGAGGAAAGACTTATGCTTTTCCCACCCAAGTCCCATTTGGTATTTTGTGCACAGTAAGTACATTTTCAAGTGGATGAAATAAGTTTGAATTCTGAATGTCGGCAAGGCACTGTTGTTGTGGACGAGAGGAAAACACGTGAACATCCCATTTATCTCTTTTCTTATTCAGGGGAATAATGTCAGCAATAGAGGAAGCAAATTAGCCAGTGACTGATGGCTTTTCACTTTTAACAAGAACAATTACGTAGGCTTTAACTTGAAATATTCTATTCCATCAGATTTGACATCTTTATAGAGATTTGTTCTGTTGTTATTCGGTATTGCTTTCTGGTATTGTTTTGTTTTACTTATCAAACTGAAAAACAAAACCCCCACTTTTAGTGCTTTGGTCCCCCCAATATTCCGAGGGCAATCTCTTCACAGTTTTTTTTAATTTTTGGCTTCCTACAAATAGCCGTGCAACCATCTAATTCCAGCGGGGATTACGAGAAAAAAATGCTCAGTTTGGCATGATCCAATCAGCATATTTATCACTCGTTGATATAAATGCTTTTTCACTACTGAAAGTGGTTTGCAGTCTGTTTAGATGGTTCTCAAATAAGATTATCCAGTGTTTTTTGGATCTCTCTACTGAATAAATCTGTTACTGGATCTATGGCAATGTAACGTTTGAACTGAGCATAACCAGCACATATTTTCTAAACGAAAAGTAGTATAAATTCTTGAAGCTAATGCAATATTTTTTTTTAACCTTGCTAGCTAGTTTGTTAAGACTATATTATTGAACTTATTATTTGAAATTATCCTTAAGATTGTAGAGCTTCTCCAAAATAACTGTGTGGCTTTTTTTATATATTTTTAAATGAAATTATCCTGGTCATATTTTGTTTTAAATGAATTATACTTGTCTAGTTTTATATTTTTGAGGTTTTCAAAAATTATATGGAAATATATTGATATTTGGAAAAGGCAATTAAGAGGGTTGGGGAGTTCTGTTAGGATTTAGGTCTTAATTTTGCTTCTTTCATTCTATTTTAGATTATTCTTTAGAATAGGAGTTTGTATTGTGTTTCTTCATTTATTGTGGGGCTTCTCCACTTGTAAGTTTTACAAGAACTAATATTACCCTAAATTTTTAATCAAGATAAAACGGAATAAGATAGATGGAAACTCGCTCGATTAATAATAAGCTAAGAAATTGTTTGGGGTAATAGTTTCATCCATAGGAATTAATAAATTTCACTCAAAGTTGAATCCTCTATAAATTTCCATCAAGCTTTACAGAAAACTTGGCCCCTAGTTTTATGTACAAAGTCAAGAAGGGGTTTTTCCTTTTTCTCTTTGCTAAAGACAGTTACATGGAGGCCATCTTCAAACATGGCCCCTTCTTTGTCAATCCATCTTTGCTTGTTTTCACACTATAAACACGAGACTTAGTCACCTCAAAGAAGAGAGTTCTCTATGTCCCTATTTGGGTGGAGCTTCTTGGGTTGCCTTTGCCATGTTAGAATTTTCTATCCAAAATAGTAGGCTCGATAGGAAATATCTTTTGTGTTGAGCTGGATAAAAAAAAATTAGCTCATCTACAAATGCATGTTTGTTTGAAATTGATCTCTCCAAGTACCTAAAGGAGATAATTGACATACATATTGGACAAATGAGAGACGTGTTATTCATCTCAATTTGTCTACCACCTATTTCAAGTGTCAATCTCCTAATCATAAGATCATAGATTGTCCCCTCATCACTTGCAATAAACTCACTCCTTGTTCTATTAATGATGCTCCTCGCAGAAAAGAAGAGGGATGGTCAAAAATCACAAACTTCATAAAAATAATCATAGTACCACCCAAAATCTCAACTAGCAATGGTGGTCAACCACCTGAAACTCAAGGTGGTACTAATTCATAACCTTGGGACACAAGGAAAACTGTTGTTCCCTCACATGGCAAGTCATCCAATTAGGTAAATAATTCTAAGTTCTTGAGAACCTCGCTTCTAACATTTATGCTACCTTCTCAAACAGAGGCTATTATTCATTCTACAACCTCTCTTCCCCTAGTGGTTTAGCATCATTCTCACAATCCATCTAGGCATTTGGAAGAAGGTGAGTACGTTCTAGATAAAAGAAGACATAGTCCACTAGTAATTCAATTGAGTAGTCCCAATGCCTCCTCAGATAATAAGTTCTTGCAAAATAAGTATGTCGCTCTTAACAAGCTAGATAGCAAGGATATGACTCTTGCTCCGATGAATTTTGTCTTCTAGAATGTTTGAGGTCTGATAGACCTCATAAGAAAATATTTTTGCAAGACACTCATGAAAGGGTTCCAAGTTTACACATTCTTTGTTTGAAGAAGTGAAAACTTATGATTTTTTGGTTTTTGCTACCTGTTGTGTTCTAGCCAAAAAGTCATTTATTGTGTAGCAATCATTATGTGAGTCATGGTGGTGTTGTCACATTTCTCTCTCCTAAATGGCAACTGCATTTAGTTGACTAGGGATGTGACCCCCCCAATAGAGCTCTATGGGCCCTTTTTAACATTGATAATAATTCATTTGGAGTTATTATATTAATGTTTATGCTTTTAATGATGTTGTTGAAAGATCTTCCCTTTGGTGATGGAACACTAATTCAATTTGTACTAATACTTGTTAGGATAGTGTGCTATTTAGTTGCAATCCTAATGTATAATGTATGTCATGCCTCCAAACATCTTGGAGAGGGTACATAGATGATGCAGGAGCATCAGGGTAAATGTGCAATCCAGCATCACACAAAAACATTTCCAGTATTATTTTTTCTTTTTGCCATGTTTTGTTGTGTCAGTTTGTAGTTCCGGGGTGTTGGCATTTTGTCGCGGTTGATGGCAATCATGTGTCGCACTTTTGCTTTGTCATTTTGATTTAGTTTAGTTGATTTCAGTTCAATTTTGGTTTGTCGCAATCATTTGGCAGCATCATTGGTCAATTGTCGCAATTGATCATTCCTCCATTTAATGGTTCAATTTGGAGCACGATGGTGAGCCGTTGATGCAGCCAAGAAATAGGAGTCTTATGGGACTGCTATTTCATGCAGCTTCCAACACGAATTTATTCACAAATAAATCAAACACAATTATTTATCCTAATAAATTTCAAGTTCATAACCAGCAACAGAAACTGCAGCATTGACATCTACTGTAATCCAATTGAATTCAATCAAGAACATTAACCATCACTAACATTTATTATCATTTCAACTCATTGATCCTTGGCATTATTTTATTACTCCCAGGTCAATACACGTGTGGGATTACTACTCCCCTGTTTCACACTCCAATTTCTGAGCAATGTAGATTCTACCTTTGTTGTGTTCCAAATGTATTCGGCCTTCCTCAGCTGATTGCTTTCAATTCCAATTGGTTTCACTGTTGACTTGGCCTTCCAAGGCTCTTATGCTAATCGTCTCCCTTCATAGTGCAGGCAGTTCAATGTATTTTCATTTGTTTTGGATGTTTCCTTCTCTCCCAACCAATGTCAATCCTATCACCAGGCTGCCCATGTACCAAAACGACCTCTACTCTCTTTTTACATCTTATTTTTGCATCCCATCTTTTGTTCGTACTTCCCTTCTCTTACTACCTGGCCATCGTCCCACACAAATCAACCTCTTTTTAGCTCTAATACGCTCTTGATCCTCTCTTTTTCTCCTGTCTCCTAACAGACTGAATCCCTCTGCTATGTTCTTTTCTTCCTTTTATAATATGGAAACCACAATGGCATCGAATGGTCACCCTCTGGCATATGAAACGACGCTCTGGGTGAACTAGGGCATTAAATTTCATTGAAATTTGATAATGAATAGATGCATGAAATGTCTCTCCTACCTACCATGTAGGGCCACGCCTCTCTAGAGGCTAAGTGGATTATATACAAAGGAATAGGACTTTCCTACGATTGCACTATGATATTAATGCACTAGTAAATCACCGCCCAACGAAAAGATACAGAGGAATAGTTTTCTTTGAAAGATATTGATAACAATTAGTCACCCAACCGAACTGCGACAAAATGACAAAGCAAGAATGTAATGCATGAACGCCATCAGTTGTGACACCACTGCCGACATCTAGGAAAGCACAAGAGAAATAACAAACTAGATTGAAATTAAACCAAAACTGAAATAACTATTTTTTTGGTGATGCAGGATTGTGTGTGCGCCCGGGTGCTCCTGCATCAGCCACAGTCATTCCAATGGAAGCAGAGTACTCTGTTGTTACTTTTTTTTGACAAAATGTTGTGGAAGAGGTGTATACACGGAGTTATGCATTTTGTGGTCTTTTCTCACAATTTGCTTACGCATAAGCACTTCTTTTCATCTGCCCAAAGTTTGTGATGTTGATTCACTTGAGTCCACAGATATACTATGCCAGTATTCTATTGCAATCCGCCACATATGAGTTGAGTTCATGGCAGAATTTACCTCCCATTTGGGCTGATTTAATGGTGCATAAAGTGACAAGGGTTAAATGTTTATTTAATTTCAGTCCATGATATGGCGTCAAACTCTATGGAGGCTGATTTTTCCCCAGACGTTAAAGTGACCAAAGTATCAAATTTAATGAAAATATTTCATGAGGCTTGGACTGGGGTCCTCTCGGCTTGGGATGCCTTGACTAAATGTTAAAAGATAAAAGTCTCTGGGAGAAGTGTCGCTCCATTCACTTGAGGTTGCTTCCACTTTCTGACCATTCATTTTTTGATGTCTCTATATGTTCAAAATCGTGACTCCGGTTGCCCGGGGCTGTCGGGTTGGATTTCGGCATCCACATGGATCCTTTCCCTCCTTGCCATGGGGCGATCCACCACGTCACTCTCGCTCACATGGAAGTAGCCAATCGAGAGGAGGCGAGACATGGCGGGGGTCTGGCTCGTTGGAGAGTTGGACTTCGCGAAGGGAGGTCGGCAAGTTCTGTGGCCTGTGTTGTTGTGCATTTTGTTGAATGTTTCACTCAATTGTTGTGGTAGTTAAAATAACCTTATGACCCAAAGGGTCACTAGTCTCTCTTCGTCTATTTGGATTCCTTGAATTCTACCTTTGTGTGGGCAATCAATTATTTTCGTTGATGGCTTCTACTGTTTATATGTCTCTGAGAAAGGCTATGTGTAATTGTAATTGCCTAATTTCTTCAATCAACAAGAGAACAAATGGGTCCTCTTGTGGTGGAATGTGTGTTTGTTGTTGAGGTTGCGGATGTAACTCTTCAATCTCGTCGCGGATAGCCCTTATCCACTCCCCTCTTACTCCTAAACACATTCGTGAATTAGGATAGAGGGAATCGTATAATTGCTAACCTTCACCAAATTTAGGGTTTTGACCTAGGGTTTTGTTTGACCTAGGATTTGACTTTGTTCAACTGTGATTACCTCGTGATGGAATCGAGGGTTTGCAATGTTGTCTATTTTGACAGATCTATATGAATGCAAACTAAATGATAACATGCAAAGCGTCTTTTTGGTATTTTTTAGAATATTTTGGAAAGGAAAATGCTTCTAATCTATGAAAGAAATATGTATGCAATCCTATATGTCTTTTCAAATGCAAAGTTTAATCTATGTTTTTGTGGGTTTTTGGTGTTTTCAATGCAATCTAATGTAATGGAAAGGGAAAATGCTTTTTCTAACAAAGTAGATCTAGGAATGTAAAAACGATTAATCTAGCATGCAAGATCTAACCTATCAAGGAAAAAGCACAATGTTACTATTCCCAAGAGCAAAGTGATTATCTAATTACTATGAAAGTAATGAAAGACCCTGAAAGAGATGAAGATTTGTTGACTCCACTACCCTCAGTATCCTTGTATAGGCAACCTCGAATCCTTATGTGGCAGTAGGTGATCTTCTTGACAACAAAATGACCCGAAGAAGCAAAAAGAAGCTTTTGTGAAGCTTGTATGAGCTCGATGTGAGCTTTGAATTGCGCACAATGGCTAAGGATTGAGCAACATAGCATTGCTTGATTGAAACAAAGAAAGTAAAAGGCACTTACGTCCTGTATGAGCATATGAATGCTAGGTTGGAGAGCAAACTTGACAAGAGCTAGTGCACAATGAATTTGCCTCCCTTCGTGCTTAAGGGAGGGGGGTATTTATAGGTTTGAAGAAGGGATTGGATTGAAGAGTTAACTCATTTGATTGATGAGTTAACAAGAATAGATTGGGGAGTTAACAAGGTTGATTACCTAGTGAACTCAGCTGATTAGGGAGTGATGAAGCAATGATAGCTTATCACTGAAGAAGAAATGGAGGTGAGAGAATGCATGAGATTGATTAGAGAGTTAATTATAGATCAAATAGAATTAATTATGCATGTGTGGGTGCATGAAATAGTTAACTCTATATCAAGGATCAAAAATCATGCAAACAGAAAGAAAAACGGGCGAAAACGGAGCAAAAACAAGAGAAAAACTCGAGTTTTTCCGTGGGTCAAAAGATGGTAGGGTCGCCACCTTCATCAAACAGGGTCGCCCGGGGAGATCCGGGATCAAAAGTGCAGAATGCAGAAATTTAGGCTGGCAAAAGGTATAGGGGAGGAAAAGGGGGATTTCTCCATCAAGTATCAGGTCAATCATGTGGAAGAATCCAAATTTCCACTTGCATCTTCAGGATCCCCAGTGGGGATCTAGAAATAATAGAGGAGGATTTGGATGGGTTGGTTGAAATCGAAAACAGAAAGTGGGAGATGGATTGGGGGACCTCTAGAAGGCTTCTATGAGATGCACTAGACAAAATACAAAGGGGAGAGGTGAAAACTCACCTACAAGACACTTACAAGGCTTAGAATCAAGGTCAAAAGCCATAAAATGCAAGTCGACAAGTGTCGCAACAAGTGTTGAAAAGCGTCGCAGATGAGGAAGAAGAAGAATCGACAAAGTAGAAACAACACAAAATAAGAAGAAAGGACAAGTCATCAAGAGGTCTACTATCCAAAGGATTTATTTTCACACTTACATGTACGTGACAAGGATTTGAATCATCATAGGGGTCCTTGTGGAGGCAGTGCGTGATTTTTGTGCTTACATATTTGCCCCCTCGGGGACGATAGTCAACATGAAAGATTGGTACCGTTCCCGAACTAGGCCTTACCTGTTGTCGATTTTCTACAATTTGTGCCTGCAATAACTAGTATCAATCCGGCATCAAAATATACCAAAACAAATAATGAAAACTAAAAGGACGAACTTACCATGGATCATTTGAGTTCAACTAGTTGCTTGCTTTTGTCAGTTTGGACCTGTAGGCATGAGAGCATGCAAAACGATGTACGAAACAAAATGCATAAAAGCAAAGAACTAATCTAAAATGCATAAAAGAAATTAAGCTAAGGGCAAACAAAGAGAGCCAAATTGTGAGATCGGAACGAAACGGTGACAGAATTGTTCATGTGAGTAGTCGATAGAGAGGTATCGTTGAGGGGATCGCATAGATGGCCACCTCTTCCTCAGCTGCGGAGAATCAGGTAAGTAATCAGTGATAAACTCTCCACTAAACCCTAGGTTTCATTCTGTGAAAATCTCTTGTGATCATTTGTTTTTGGTGATTTTTCCTGTTGCATTACGTTTGTTTAGTCATTTAGAGCAAGATCGATCTTTTGTTTTTTGAAATCAATTAAGAAACAAGGTTTTTAACTAATTTTTGCTTGAGGGGGTCGCTCTTAGGGTCGCCCCTTTTGGTAGGCAAGGTCGCTAAGGGAGATCATGTCTAACAACAGGTTCGCCCTGGGGGATCCTGCTTTGCAATAGGGTCGCCCAGGGAGATCCTGACTAACATTTGGGTCACCCGAGGGGCGACCCTATGGGACTATTTTTCGCTGCATTTGTCGTTGTTTAACGCTTCTTTTGCTTTGTACTGACATGAATTGGTCACTAAATCTGCCTGTTTATTACAATTTTTGATGGTTTATATGATTTTTTGTGTAAAGTTTTCTACAGTTTTATGATTTTCAGGGATTTTTGTGAGTTTACGAGATCTAATTTAAAACTTCTCTTTTTGATTTTGCAGGAGATGCACATTTGATGGAATGCTGGGCAAGAGCAAGGGTGGTTTTTAGGGATGTTTGCTTCACTAAGTGCAGAGGATCGTGCCATACTCAAGAGGACAGGTCTTGGCAGATTTTGTCACGTTCCCGTGATCCATCCTGTATCTCGTATATGTTGTGATATTCTGACTTACTAGGATGCAGATAGGAACACATTCAGGTTCCCGTAGATTTCCGGAGAGTGTCCAGACTAACACTCTTTATGATGTGTATCACATTCTTGGGGTCCCTGTAAGGGGACAAACTCTATTTCTTCATGTCAGTGAGTCTTTTGAGAACAAGGCTTCTTGGGCTGCTTTTATGGGGTTAATCATCCCAGGGACCAGACAGGAGTTCTACTTTCTTCAGTGCCACGACTCTGCATCCCACTTCTGAGGAGGTTTCTGATTGGCTTGATTACTTCAAGGTTATCAGGAGACAAGGCCTCAGCTCGTCTGAGATGGTGTTGGGCACCCATCGTTTGTGGTTTAGAGGAGGGGACAATTACGCATGGGGACCTGACATCCTGGCTATGGTCTACAGAGATTCCTATCAAATCTCTCAGCAAGGGGCTCTAGATTTCAGCCACTCTTCTCTGATTATGACATGGATCTTTGGGCACATGAAACCCTACCAGAAGCTTATTCCTCTTCCGGATAGGCAGCTACCGAGAGCAGCAAGGTGGGCACACATTGGTCATTATGATGCTACTCTTCCTACTATTGCTACCCTTATAGATGATGACATGATTTCCAATCCCTACCATGACATGGAGGGGGCTTGGGCCCGAGATGGCGAGATGATGGCGTATTGCCATGAGGTTTTAGAGATCACAGATCCCAATGGTTAGGTTGAGGCTCATCGGGTGGATCAAGTCTTGCAGCAATTAGGTGAGGATGTCCTGGAGGACTTGCCCCTATGTCTACTTGTTACAGGACTATTCAGGAGATGGGGGAGATTGGACAGCGGGGCGTCGCATGGACACCTTTGACTCCAGGTGTCTTCATCACTAGAGTTCCTAAAGGAGGATGGAGAGGAGGGAGAGGGACTCCTTCCTGATCTATGACTATGACTGTTGATTCAAAGTCCACTGACAAGGACTATGTTCCTGATAGCGATGGTTCGTTAGATGAGGCCCCTCTCGAGGATGAGGATTTTGATGACATTAATGTCTTGAATGAGGTTCCCGAAATCCCTGAGGGTCCTCCTATTATTCCTTGACCTCCTCACTCAGATGAGGTGATGCGTCAGTTTGACCCTGACTTGTAGTCTGGAAATCCACGTAAGTTTTGGTCTATTTGATCTTACTTTGGCTTTGTCTTTTCTCTTCTCATGTGGTACTAACTTGGTCTTGACTTTGATTTTGGCTTTTCAGGCAATGCCAAAGAATGGAGGGACTTGGTTCGCGAAGTTAACATTGGATTAACCTTCCCTTTTACTAGGATGACTCATGATCGTCTCTTGGAGGATCCCGGTGTGCCCCCTGCTATGGGGCGACACATAGACATTTTTTCTCCTATTTACCATGGGTGTGAGATGATTATAGAGTTGAGGACCCAGGTTAACACACTTCATGGTGAGAATAAAGTACTTCAGAAGATGGCTCGCCTTAATGTTGGGCGTTCTAGCACTAGCATGGCAGGGCCTTCACAGTTGCATGCCCACAGCAGAGCACATCATTCTTGCAAGTCTCATGGAGCGATGAGCGATACTCGTAGACGGAGGAGCCGAAGCCCTGAAGGTTCTGTTGGAGGGAACCAACCTTGACTTGCTTTTCTTGAAACTTGTACCCCTTGCATGGGTAGCCTCTACTTCTCTCGAGACCATTTTATCTTAGCTCCTTGATACCTATTGTATGTGTAAACTTTGGATGTATCTGTGAAAGTTTATCCTTTTCTATGGTTTTTCCCTTCTGTCAAATTCTGTACTCATCTCTTGTGCATGTTTGGAAGTTTTAGAAATTTTTTTGATTATGGTGACCTTTTCAACTCTTTTAACAAATGCAATTATGACAACGATGACATGCTTTTGTAATTTTGTGGAACTCATATATGATATGCGATTTACGATATGATAATGCAGGAACACAAGAAATGCAATAAATGAAACTATAACACTTTACTAGATGTCATGAGATATGACACTTTGACTTTATTGCTTTGAGACTCCTTTTCTAGTTTTGATATGGACGCAACGTGGAACAAACAAAATGACTGCTCTTAAATATGATTTTCAATTTAGAGGATTGTGGGTTGTCCTGATATAAGAAACTTATTCAAGGCTACGAGATAGGATTTAGAGAAAATTTAAGTGGGGGAGTGAAAATGAATCATGGAGTGCTTCTGATTTCTAAGCTTTGCTAAAGGCTAAACACTGATCCTTATCTAGATAGGACAATCTAACAAGCTTTCAACTTAGACAAGCAACAAGTTTTATAGGTGTTCACTAGACTTAGATCATAGATGGCAAGCAAGATCTAGACCCAGGGTAAAGGATATCTGGGAAAGAACAAGGGTCCCTAGATAGAAGATGATCCTAGAGACAACTAGACTCTTCAGTTTTTCTCAGCTAGTGTGTGTGCGCTTTGTACCTTTCTTTCTCTATTAGAATATCACTCTTGAGGCTTCGAGCTTAGACTGATCTCCACCCAAGAGTACGAACATTTAGAAACCTTCTCTCTTTCACTCTTTTTTGTATCTCTCTTTTTTTGCTTTCACCTTTTTTTGTATTTTCCTCACTTGATTTTTCTCCTTTTTTTTTTGGATTTTGATTTTTCAAGAAATGAATTTTTTTTGGAACTTTTGCTATTCAATGCTTTGATCTCTCAATTCTCACTTTTCTACACTCTTATTTTGATCACTCAGTTTTTTATTCACTCAAATTTTAGATTGCTTCCTTAAGAGTTTTGATCTTCCTAATGTTTTTGGCCAAGAAAGATAAGGGGCTGAGTGCCACCTAAAGTTTCTGTAATCTAGTTGGACTTCTCTACTACTAGGGAAGAATTGGGAAGGTCTACTTGCAAACTTCCTTTGAACACTGACTTTGCTTAGACCCAACATCTTGACTTATTAAGACTGGGATCAGTGTAAAGTTAAGAGCTAGGCTTTGATTTAGAATCACTGGGAATGAAGGGGGATAATGGCGATTGTGGAAAATGAGGACTCTCTAGGTCCTGAAAGGATGACATATATCTAGACAACATTAGACTCCTTGCTAAAGGGAAAATGGTATAAGAGCAAGTCACAGACTGTAATGCAAAATGAACAAAATGAAACTGAAATGCAAGAAAAAAATTGTTTTTTGACATTTTTGATTTTATAATTTTTTTTTGTATTTTTTATGTTTTCTATATTTTTTTTTGGTTTTTTAGACATAATATTCCTTGAGGTGAAAGGCATTGACCGTTTCACCAAATTTCTCTCCCTCCATTGTGCACAAGAGATAAGCACCATTTCTGATATCTTCTTTAACCATGTAGGGCCCTATCCAGTTGGGTTTGAATTTTCATCCTTTGCCTGCTCTTTTATCGATCAAATTATCTATCCTGAGCACTAAGTCTCCCGCTATAAAGGGCCTTGGGATGACTTTCTTGTTATACTATTTTTTTATTCTTGCTAGGTAAGAATCATGCCTTTGAATGGCTCTTAGACGCATTTCGTCTATCATTTCTAATTCAGCTAGCCTAACTGCCATGTATTCTTCATTGTCTAATAACCCTTGTAACGACACTCTTAGGCTGGGCAATTCTACTTCTAGCAGTAGCACCGCTTCTGACCCAAAGGTAAGGGCATAGGGGGTGGTTCCAATTGGTGTTCTGACACTTGTTCTGTAAGCCCATAAAGCTGGATATAGTTGTAGATGCTAGTCCCTCTTGGAGTCTTTTACAATTTTGACCAATATTGACTTCAAGGTTTTGTTGGTAGCCTCTGCTTGTCCGTTTCCTTGAGGGTAATAGACCGAAGGGGAGCTATGGTTAATATGAAACCTTTCACATAATTCTCTCACCTGTGGGCTTTTGAAGGATGAGGCATTATCTGTCACTATGACTTGATGGATTCCAAACTGATAAATGATTTGGTTCAAAATAAATTTAGCGATCACGGCTCCCGACACTGTGGTGAGAGGTATGGCCTCTACCCACTTTGTGAAATACTCTGTTGCCGTTATGGTGAACATATGTCCGTCTGTTGAAGGATGAGGCATTATCTGTCACTATGACTTGATGGATTCCGAACTGATAAATGATTTGGTTCAAAATAAATTTAGTGATCACGGCTCCCGACACTGTGGTGAGAGGTATGGCCTCTACCCACTTTGTGAAATACTCTGTTGCCGTTATGGTGAACATATGTCCGTCTGTTGATGGGGGGGATATCTTTCCCACCAGGTCTAATCCCCATGTGGAGAAGGGCCAAGGTGTGACAATTGGCTGCAAATCTCTTGTTGGTGTATGGTGAACATGAGTGTAAATTTGACACTTCGGGCACCTTTTTACAAATTTAATTGCATCTCCCTGTAAACAAGGCTAAAAGTATCCCATTCTATGTATCTTTCTTGTTGTGGCATGACCACCAAAGTGTCCACCACAGATTTTACTGTGATACTCTTCTAATATCGTACGTGCTTCTTCCTTGTCAACGCATCGAAGCAATATTCCATCTAGGGCCCTTTGATAGAGCACATCATCTATCAAGACATATCTTGCGGTGAGAATGCGTAATCACCTTTTTCCCAAAGGTGTTATGTTTTTTGGGTAGGTTTTATTTGCAAGATAGTTTACGATGTCTCAGTACCAATACGATGCAACATACTTCTCAAGATCTACCGTGTAAATCTCTTCATCAGGGAAATCTCCGTTCATAGGTTCTTCTTGGGGGACTGGATTATCCGCTAACCAATCTGCTATTATTTGTCCCTTGACTGCCTTTTGGTTAATGTAAGTTAGCTTGAATTCACTTAACAAAGTTATGAATCGACCGACTCTTCTTGAATTCAAATGTTGCCTACTATTATAATGCATTTACAAAAATATTCATTTACAATTTTAGGTGTCCCTTGGAACCTCTGGTGTGATACTACCAATGGTAGTTACAAAGTGATCTAGCTTTTAATATAAGAATAGAAGGTGCTTCACAACAAATCCCCTTCTATTGTAAACATTAAAAATACACTCATTATAAAGACTTGTAATAACTTAGAAATGTATGTTTTCTTATAATTGAACAAAGTCGTCAAATGCATTTGCATGAGATGAAGAATTAAAGTTCATCATTATAGATTCTTTCCAAAAAAAAACTATTTTTCTTGCTTTCATTGTATACAAAATGTATGCTTATGATAACATTCCATTTTTAAATCAACTAAACAAAAATTGTTAGCCACATATCATAAGTCTTTGGACATTGAAATGAATCCCTCATTATTAACTTGACATGAATCAAGTACATGAATTCAAGATTCTTAATTTAGTTGTGATTAAGGATTGTAAACAAACATTAGATGTGGCATATGAAATTTAGTCTTCACTGGCATTTGCTAGACATGTGACTAGTGAAAAATTATTCAATTCCTATCTTACCAAATGGAATTTAACTTTACTACCATTTGTTAGTTTTGCACAAGTGAATAAATTACTCAATTGGACCATATTATGAATATAATTATAATATTCCTTTCTAACCTATGATGTCTTCCATTTTGTTTCTCTAAAATTCCCCTCATCCCTTTGAGTTCCTCTTGTTTTAAATCTTATTGTCACTCCAAACACTTATGAAATGACCTATTTAGCTCTCTCCTAACCACCTTCAAACCCTCATCTCATTAATATTAATTTATAAATCTCATCATGCACAATTTTGTAGTGCCACAAATGTGCAATTACAATGTGATATAAATTATTATTTTATTTTTACATATACAAATGTTATTTTTTTCTCTAACATCAATCTATACACCTCATTATGAGAGTTTTTCAAGTGTCATGCATAACCACTAATTACAACATAAACAAACTTGTAATTTTTCTTTTTTTACTTCATATAAATTATAGTGTTTCTTTCTAATTGAAATCAAATTAAATTAAAAAATATTTGTGAATTCACAAATCTATTAGCTATCTCATCAATCAAAGGGATGCAAAGCTGCAACATTGGAAACATCTAACCATAAATGAGAAAATCTACATATACTTATAAAAAATTACATATTGAATCTAGAATGTGTAATTAAATGCTTAACCTAACATAGGCAAAAGATAATATGATTAATCGAAACAAAAGAATTATACAAAAAGACAAAGGGTAGTTGTAAACCCTCCTCTCCCATTTCCTGCTGCTCAAGCATCTTTCCATGTACTTGAAATGTTCCTCACATTTTGTTTTTATTCTTTCTCTATCACCTACTCCATCTTTTCATTTCATACATATATAGGTTTTATGAAAACAGTTCAATTAAATGTCCATGTTATCATAAAATAAGTCTTTGACAGATACCCCAATAATGTATATTAGTGATCTCTATTGCACTCTATGCATCTAATTTTACGAAGCCAACATCATAGTCTAGATTGCCAAATACTCAAAGAAAAAATAAAACCATTTTTTCCTAGTAACTGAAAATACAACCTTGTTCCTTCATTATTAGTGCAAATCTGACACGGTGCACATTATTATAGTGTGAGCCTATTTTTCAGATCACTTCATTTAGCGTCACCAATAATCTCCACAAGAACATTCTCCTAGCCTTAAATGACACAAACAATTCACATCTGTTTACCGCAGTATGGTGTGTTTCACAAAATATGAAGTAAATAGAATTAAGTAGTATAGTGCATAACACAGAGCATGAAATTATAACAGCATTGCACAGAATAAAGCAGTGTTCTCATTCATTGAATATATCAGTATTACACTACAATGTTACAATGTTGTGGGGTCCCCCCCACTACAAAGTATTAAGCCAATATATAACTTGGCCAAGGTTGGTTGAGATACCAACCGTTGGCAACAACTCTATAACTATCGAACCGTCGGGGTTAATTCCTGATAACACTCCTAACATAACAACACTAATTAATTTATGATTATTTACTTGGCCGACTACGGCTGACTACAATTATGACCGACTACATCATCCCCCCCACAAAATTAGTCATCTTCCAGATGACAGAAAACCATCAAGTGCCATTAAGTAAGCTTTTGCCAACAACAATGCTGAAGTAGGAGCTGTGTAAAAGTAGAACCAACATATTTGGAACACCTGTCAGTAGACCAACCAAGGGACCCAATCTGATAGCACACTAAATGCTGCGAATGTTGCACCCCATTGCTCATTGGATCAAGATAGTACTGATTTGATGGGGGTTTGGGGGCAACGCCCCCAACGGGGGTCTGGGGGCAGCGCCCCTAGTAGGGTCGAGGGGCAGTGCCCCTCGCGGGGTCTGGGGGCAGCGCCCCTAGCGCACTCCCTGTCCCGATACAGGGCAGGGTCGAGGGGCAGCACCCCCGCCGCCAAGCCCAAAATAACACCTTCAAAACTATTCGGACCTTCATTACGCATATCATTTTTCTAACAAAATTGGACACTCGTCTGCAATCTTCTTGCCCTTGTCCATTTGGCTTCTTCAGCTTCAGCACTGATAACTAGTAAGATATATAATGCCAAAAATTCCAATTCATTACCTCGACAGACTTAGCTTGTACGGCCTCAGGAGTACGGCTTCCGCGCCGACGTGCAGACTCAGTAATTTTCTTTCTTCCTTCCGTATGGTCGACCTCCAAAATGCTTCCACTTTTTTCTTGATTTATTTTGCAATTGCAGGATTGAGTTTTAATAAAGGGTGGGGTTGGGCGAGCTGGTCGTACGACGTACGGCGTACGACTTAGCCGTACATCGTACAATCTGGTTGTACGGCTCAGCCGTACGTCGTATGACTTGCCTTTTTTTCTTCTTTTATTTTTTTGTCGGTCGTACGTTGTACGGTCTGGCCACGTCGTACCTTTTTTTCCTAAATTTTTTGACATTTTTTTCTTCTTTTCTAATTTTTCATCCATGTCAACCTGAATCTAATTTTTCTATTTTTCTCCGACGGGGTCCACATTCGATCTACAACTCCAGCTTTATTGATTTTGTAATCGTCTATAGGGACCGGAACTGTTGTCTTTCTTGGAACTATAATTGTTGTCTTTCAGAAGTTCGGCAAACTGTCTGACTTTTTAACATCATTTTTTCTCTGTTGCTTTTCACCGATCGCCAAAAAATTGCAAGTCAGCAGAATTACTTTATAGTCCTTATTCTTTCTGTATGGTCTCTTTATGGCCGGCGTTTTCAATACTGGGTTCCTGTCATTAGTTCCATCACCCTGTTTCACCTTGCTTGCCAATGGCTCCTCATACCTGATCACCTTGTCTGGTTCAACTTTATGTGCAAGTGTATCATTTATCTTCGCTTCACCCTCTGTATATTCTTTCTGTGCCTCTCCTGGTCGACTTGTCTGTTCTGATCGACTTGTCTCTGCCACTATTTGCTCTGTTACTTCCGGCTGATTATTACCTTCCTCCCCTTTGTCACTTATTATTGGTTCCCTCTTGCCAAGTGGTTGAGTGTTTGTCAATCCATCAAGTGCTTCATTCGTGAACAATGTTTCACTCGTAGGCCTAGAGTTGCCTAGACTTGAACACTCGTCGGCTGAGAGTTGCCAAGAGTTTCATAATTGCCGAGTGTTTCACTCTTCGACCGAGTTTTGCCAAGAATTGCACTGCCATGACTTGCACTACGAGGACTTGCATTATTCATCGGAGAGCTCTCGCCGACTTCTTTTATTGAAATCATATTACATTCTGGTTGATAGAACTCGTAATCTTCCATCTGCCAGTGGAAGAGCCCACTAAAGGAATTAGTTTCATCCTCAGAACATTCTTGTAGTTTCAATACTCCCTCCTCGTCAGGTTCCATTGGTCCTCTGCCAACTGACTCCCCTCCATCTGAATCAGAATCTGATGCCAACTCTTCACTTACAACCTGTGTTCTCAGATCTATGATAATCTTCTTACCTTTGTTCTCTATTGACAATGTGCTCATTTTCCAGTTATGGTTGGCCTTGGCAGCTATCAGCCATCCTCGGTCGAGTAATACATCGTACGACGCATTTTGTGCTGTTATGACTACAAAGTTTAATCAAAAAAGTTGGGTGCCAATCCTTACTTTTTGAGCCATTAGCACTCCCAGCGCTTTAATTCCGTGCTGGTCTACTCCCAATAACTGGAAATTTTGTGGCCATAGTGTAGGTTTCCCCAAGCACTTCCACATATCTTTTGTCAGCACATTCACTCCCGATCCACCGTCGATTATTGTGTTTGTTAGATGACATCCACCAATTTCCATGTGCACGACGGTTGGATTCTTGCCATTGTTTACTGCCAACAGTCTCAGGTCGATGACTTGTTCTCCCTCGAGCGGTGGCTCCACTATGATGTCTTCCTCCTTTGTTTGCCTGTTTGGTTCCCCTTCCATCACCTTCGAGATTGCCATTCTCAACTGCGGCATGCTCTGTAAAAGATCCACTATCTTAACCGATACCATGGTTTGTAGCACCTGATTCACGATGCTCTTATCTAACTCTGGTCGTGTGGTAGTTGTTTTTCTATTCTTCCCTTCTGTTTCCATTGCCATCTCTACTTCCTTTCTCGCCTCCCGAAGTCTCTCCTTCTCGGTTCAGGGATCTAGATACGTCACTTTTTTCCACTGTGCTCAGGTGACCGCCAGGATCTCTTCATCATTCCCCTTGAAACTGATCATGTTCACCCCTTTTTGCTTCGGGCAATCTTTTTCTTCGTGATCTCCAGGCCCACACCACTTGCATAATGCATTTATTGTGTTCTAATTGTTGTTCGGGCATTCTCTTGCAAAGTGTCCCCACTCGTTGCATTGCTGGCACTGTATCATAGGTCGCCCCTTGCTGTCATACTGCAATCTGTTTCTCGAACTTCTATTGCTTTGGTAACCTCCAGGGGATGCATGGCTATTGTACTGGGGCTTTGGTGGTGTGTTCAGTGGGGTTGACGGTTCTCCTTGAGTGAACAGTACTTGCGTACCCCTTGCTTTCAGATTGTATGGGCATTCCTTGATGGAATGTCCCATCACTTGGCAGATATCACAAAATAATTTTTTCGGACAATTTATCTTTGTATGACCTTCCCCCTTGCAATCTGTACACCACAGTTCTCTAGCTTCCCTCATACTCTCTTGTCGGCCTTCAGTTCTTTCATCATTCTCATCATGTCCTTCCTGAGTGCTTGCATGGTCTTGGACTCACTGTTGCTGTTGTCATCCGTACTCTCCTCGTCGTCCGTCTTCCTTTTCCCTTGGAAGGATATTTTATTTTCACTCTCTATATCCATCGCTCGATTGTAGGCTTCATCGTATGATGACGGAGGCACGACTTTCATTTTCTTTCTCAGCGATGGACGCAACCCTTTGATGAACCATCGCTTCTTTAGCCCGTCGGCCAGCTGAGTCTCCAGTTTTCCCAACAATTCTTTCAGTCTCCGATTGTAGGTTTGCACGTTCTCGTGCTTCCCTTGCTTCGTACTGTAGATCTCCGCTACAATTTCACTGTCATCCCTCAGAAGTTTGAATTCGTCTTGGAATGCCTTCTTAAGTAATCTCCATGATGCCCTGTGTGCTTGGGCCAACTATGTGTACCAGTCGATGGCACTATCTCTCAGTGTCGCTGGAAATGCTTTTAGCCAGTAGTCCACATCATCTTGCCCATTGGATATCCAAATCATCTCGCACGTCTTATAGTGTCGTACTGGATCTTCTGACCCATCCCCCGTAAATTTTGGCAGCTTCTGCTTCTCGGCTGGTGGAGTCACCATCCTTCCCCGATGCCCTCCTTGTGTGTTGGACCTGACTAGACTGGTTCTCTCGCAACGTCCCGGTGCATCACTTGCACTCTCGGCTATGTTCAAGTCTTCCCCGCGTCCTCTGTCAGCGTCCTCTACACCTTGAGTCTCCTCGGGTTCGTTCTGATACTCCCTCTGCCCTAGGGTCTTAGGCTCAGATCTTCCAACTCTTGGCCCTTCGTTGTCCGATATGGATAACTCTCCGATGCGGCATATGTTGTTTTTAATTTCTTCTGTCAATTCATTTTCATTCCCTTTTTCTTTATTTGTCAGCGATGTCTTGAAAATTCCTTCGTCAGCATGATGATGTTCATTGACAATTTGTCTCAGTGTTTTCCTTCGTTCTTCTTGTTCCTTTAATCTCAATGATCTTTGTGTTCTTTCCTCTGGTGTTTCATGCCCACTTGGTACTCGGTTCTTATCCTTATTGAGTTGTATGGGCATTAATTACTACTCGGGTGAGGAGATGGTCAACCTCTTGGTCGACATGCAATTGATCCCAGATGACCGACTGAGGGATCTCTCGTCTAAGAGCGTCTTCACGATCCTCGTTTGCTTGTACTGGCTCTTCAGTCGGCTGCCCCATCACGATGCCATCTTCATTGTGTTTTTTTTTCGACCCTGGTTACACCCAATGGTTTGCTTGTTTCTGATGATGCCACTTATCCGATGGTTTCCGACGACTCAACTTGTCATCGATAGCCAACTTGTCATCTGATGGTCTCAACTTGTCACCCGATGGCATTGGACGACTCAACTTGTCGTTGACTTGTCACCCGATGGCATCGGACGACTCAACTTGTCATCGACTTGTCACCCTCAACCCATTTTCGAACTGGCAACGGCGCCAAATGTTTACCGCAGTATGGTGTGTTTCACAGAATATGAAGTAAACAGAATTAAGTAGTATAGTGCATAACATAGAGCATGAAATTATAATAGCATTGCACAGAATAAAGCATTGTTCCCATTCATTGAATATATCACTATTACACTACAATGTTACAATGCTGTGGGGTCCCCCCCACTACAAAATATTAAGCCAATATATAACTTGGCCAAGGTTGGTTGAGATACCAACTGTTGGCAACGACTTTATAACTATCCAACCGTCGGGGTTAATACCTGATAACACTCCTAACATAACAACACTAATTAATTTATGATAATTTACTTGGCCGACTATGACCGACTACAACATCTCTCACAACAATTTCTCTTGCAACAATCTTAGAGATAAACTTCATTGCATTGTGACAATCAACACATGCTTGAAGGTTCTTAACAACTCTAATAGTTGTTCTAGGGGGGTGTCTAACAAAGCAAAAGCAATTGCCATTTTTTCACTATGGTGGTAGATAAATAATTATTTTTCCTCCTTTTCCACATCACTGAGTAAATGTCTTGAATATGGAAAATACCTTGGTACCTTCATCTCCTAAGTCAATTTCTCCAACTTTGCATAGATCTCCTATGTCTATGGATGTGATCTGTCTCCGACACAAAAAGCATGTATCATTTTATGGCCTTCAATCCAACTACATCTAGGGATCTTTATAATTCCTTTATCTTTTATCAATCTCCTTACCATTTGAACCTCTCACCACCTGCCCACTTCTTAATGGATGTTTGAGAGAACATAAGTCATGGTATATTTTTAGGGTCCAAATAAAAAAGCAACATCACTATAAATACTCCCAAGCCTATATTCATATGTGATTTGTAGAACCAAGAAAACACATCCACTAAACCTGCATGGCTTCATGCACATAGAACACAAGCAAAGCTTGTAATGTCAAGATATGTTCTAGAGTGCTTTGTTAATTCAATGATTTTGAGAACATCCTTGCAAAATCCATTTTGTGCATATCCTGAAATCATTGCATTCCATGAGACCACATTTCTTTGAGGCATTTTGTCAAACAGTTCACATTCCTTGTCTATGCTTCCACATTTGCCATACATGTCAACCAGAGCATTTCCAACTATAATATCTGACAAAAATCCCCCTTCCATTATGCTTTGATGGATGTTCATACCCTGTTCCAAAGCTCCCATTTTGGCATAGGCAGGGAGGATGCTGGGTTTACAACTGCCAATTTCATTTGCTTGAAAGTTTCTTAAGCCTTGTCAACAAATCCATTTTCTTCATATTCTGCAAAAATGGCATTCCATGAGACCCCATTTCTTTGAGGCATTCTGTCAAACAGTTCACGTGCCTTGTCTATACTTCCACATTTTGGATACATGTCTAACATCTGACAAAATTCATCTATCCTTTACGCTTTGATGGATGTCCATCTCTTGTTCCAAAGCTCCCACTTGGCACAGGCTGGGAGGATGCTGGCAAAGGTTTTTGGCTTTACACCAGCCAATTGCATTTGCTTGAAAGTTTCTAGAGCCTTTTCAACAAATCCATTTTGTGAATATCTTGCAATCAGGGGATTCCGTGAGAACACATTTCTTTGAGGCATTCTATCAAACAGTTCATGTGCCTTGTCTACACTTCCAAATTTTGCATATCCTGCAATCATGGCATTCCATGAGATGACATCTCTTTGAGGTATATTGTCAAATAGTTCATGTACCTTGTCTGTGTTTCCAAATTTTGCGTACATGTTTACAACTACAACATCTGACAAAATTCCTTTGATGGATGTCCATACACTCCCATTTGGCACTGGCAGCAAGGATGCTGGCAAAGGTTGCGGAGTTTGGCTTTACACCTGCCAATTGCATTTGCTTGAAAGTTTCTAAAGCCTTTTCAACAAATCCATTTTATGCATATCCTGCAGTCATGGTATTTCATGAGACCACATTTCTTTGCGGCATTCGTGTTAAATTCTGCAAATCTAGTTGCAAAAGCAAAAAAAAACTTGCAAAGCAAAAAAAAAATAGAGCAGAATTCAATAATTTGTGACAATTCGGTTAACGGTTCCATAGTGGCGCACGCTGGCAAATGTGAACTGATGGAGTTGGAGATCTGTTTGTTGTATATGGTGAAACAGTGCGAGTGCAGAAAAATCACCCACATAAACATGGAGCAGGAGGGAGAGATATTCAAATTAAAATTATCCCTAATTTAAAACTAACCGCGGGCGGGAGCAAGTGAGACAGTCACAGTTTGTTCAAACGCAGTTAATGTTTAACGGAATGGGCTTAGACAGAAACGGAGTTGGACAGGGCCCACCAGTACAGTTAATAAAACTAACAATTTATTAAATCTACTTCCATAATTAAATCCAAGTTAATTATATGATTATTTACATTGTATTAATCAATTGGATTTATATAAAAGAGATATTATTTTCTTACAAAACTATAAAATTAATTAACTTATTATAATTTTAAAAAAATTAATAAACTAAATTGAATTCTCGTGAATAATACATCATTACAATATTAATTTATTTTATTAAAATTTTCAATTAAGACACGCTTATGGACCTAATATCCACCAACTTAAATTTACTAAGTATAAATTAGTCATAAATTTATAAAAGAAAAAGATATTAAAAAAAAATTGGAGAAAAACTTTATTAATGAAAAAGAAAATGAACAAAAATTAAGGCGCCGCTCCATCGATTTGACAGTTGACCCAAGCAATTTTTTTATGACAGTTATCTATTCAATAGTGCCTTTAAAATATATGACATGCTTTAGTATAAGTAAATTATATAAAAACCAAATATATATATCAGCATAATCATATATAAATTTTGACAGTTTGTCCAAAATCTCTCCTTTCATATAATACAGTCTTTTTAAAATTTTGATTGTATTTTACAGCAAAAATACCTAAAAACAGCTATACAACTGTCAAATTTAAGCCGCGATCGAGGGGTATTAACAATGCTATGGGCGCCCCACAACTGGGCCAGCTCAGCGGAGTATTATTGAATGGAAAACTGCCAGGCTGGCAACCAATCCAAACACAAAATGGAACACGTCAGCACCCAATCCAAACTGAAAACCACTTTCACCTGCAGACCGAATTCCATGGATTTTCCTCGTCTTCCAATTCCCTAACCATGGTGTTGGCCACACGTCTGCCACTCCCACAGCCTGCCCTCAAACTCTCCGCTCCGCTCCACCACAAATACAGAACCACCACGTCTCAGGTTCGATTACACTCCAAGCCGCCACCTCCTCACTCCTCCACTAGTCGCAGAGAAATTCTTATTTCCACTGGTCTTTTAGCGGCGGGAGCGGCCGCCGCCGCCGAAGAGGAGGAGGAAGCGGCGGAACCCGCCGCCGCCGCCGCGGACACAACAATCACAGACCGCGTTTTCCTGGACATTACGATGTGCCCGACTTCTTTCAAGCCCGAGCGCTCCGCCGCCGCCGCCGCCGCAAACAACAATTCCCCCGCCGCTACCACCGCCGCCGCCACGGCACCGCCCGCCGCCAAAACGGCGGAGGCGGCGGCGGCGGCGTCGTTTTGTTCAGAGGGGGAGCCATTGGGTCGCATCATCATAGGACTGTACGGCAAGCACGTGCCGCGTACGGTGGCGAATTTCAAGGCAATGTGCACTGGAACGGCGGGGACGAAATATGAGGGGACGCTGATACACAAGGTTTTTCCTGGGCAGTATTTTATGGCGGGCAAGCAGGGGCGCAGAGAGAAGGGAGAGGTTCCGCCGCCTACTAGTTTACAGAGGAATACAGAGACCGTGGAAGCTAGGGCTTTTAGGTTGAGGCATCTCAAGCCTGGGACGGTCTCGCTTTGTTTGTCTGAGAATGATGACGAGGATCAGTATAAGCTTAGTCCTGATTATAGAAACGTGGAATTTATGGTCACCACGGGTCCTGGGCCCTGCCCTCAGCTGGATAATGCAAACATTGTCTTCGGCACCGTACTTGAAGGTTAGGCCTTCATTTTTTGTTTTGTTTTGTTTTTGTTTTTCTTTATTGATTCCCTCAATTCTCCTTTGCTTACTTGTGAGGACCGGAGGTGCTTCTTTTTCTGCTTGCTGGGTATGTCATACTGTCTTTTTTGGGTATTGATAAAAGCTTCTGGGATAACTGCCTCCAGTCAGTGAGGTTATAAATGAGGGACTTCATCCCTATGACTTCAATATGATATCTTGTGTCCAAACTCATCGTAATTTTGTTGTTTTACCACATGTTAATATTTAGTAAGTTGGATGTGTGATAATTCACCTAATTTTTTAGGTTTATTATCTAATATGTTGCAGTCAGCAAGTTGGACGTGATTAGTTTTCTAAATTTCAATACAAATGAGTCTCTCCTGCCCGTGGATATGCCATCTCCAGTGAGTTGGATATGGTAATTCACCTTAATTTCAGCACTTTATCATGTAGTATGCCACACTGAGAAGTTAGCCATTGGTTAATTTACCCAATTCCATGACAGATATTTTTAAATTTCTCTTTTTTGGGCGTAACCATTGCCATAGTTGCTACAAACACTCAAATTCTAATAGTTACCAAGAGGCGTGGGGATTGGGGTCCAGAACAGGAATGGGGATGGGGACACTGGTCAAATTAGGGGATGCGAGTAAATGAATAATGAGACGGTTATATTATATATAAATGTAGTCACCAAAAATTGTGTGTATGGTGATAGGGGGTGGGGTCCAAGTTCTTATGATGAAATTACCTGCAACTATGTTTTGAACAATTTATCATACATCTTAGGGTTTGACTATGGACTTTAACTTTCAAAGCTCGTTTGCTTTTACCACCATTTTATAAAAATTTTGTGAAGATTGTGATTTGCATGTTATTTGAAAATTAGGAGATTTTAGAGAAAATGTTGTTATGTTTTACTTGTGCTTCAGGTAAATTCTATTGCCTTCTGAACAATAATTTAGGAGAATTTAAATAAATTTTTGCTTTATTCAACAGCCATTTCAGTCATAAGATAATGTTCCATGGAGAAGGCCAACTGTCAAGCACAACTTAGAAGAATTCTTGTTGATTTTATGCCGGTCAAGCTTAAAACCTTAGCTTGAGAATAGCTACAATAAATCAAAAATTGTAACTGCCTCATCACACCGAAGACCAAGTTTTATATTTGGTTTTCGTAGGCATTTTCATAAAGGTCATGGAAGAAATAACTACTGCTGGGAAGCAGGTTATCAGAGGATAATTGAGTATTAAATACTACACAGTTAAAAACCTCACAAAATAATATATCTAAATTGTGATTCATTGAAAATTTAAGTTAATTCAAAGAAATTTTTGCTGTGAAATATGTAAAGTGTTTACCTGTTAGCAAAAAATTAGAAGAATGCACCAAAAATTTGGTCAGGCTTTATTGTGATTCATTAAGTTTTTTACCTGTTAGTTGGGAGATTGGGAGAATATCAAGAATCTTTTGTTATGTTTTACTGTGATTCATGTAATTTAGGATAATTCAAAGAAAACTTTTCTCCATTAGACAATCTAATTCATCTGTATATTCAATTTCCATTAGGCAGTTGTTCCATGAAGATTTCCAACCAATTTGCAGTAAAGTGGTCACATGTAATATAAAATTTCCAGCTTTTGCTCTAGTCTGCATTAGAAATTTATTAAACAAATATTTGTGAAAATATTTATGGCAGATAGGTTGACATTTGTCAAATGTTCCCCTTACAAATTCAGGGCAGGTACCGCAAACCTTTAGGTGGGGTCTCATGGAGGAAGCTATGGTGTCAATGGATGGGTATAAATACCAACATGGAAAAACTAGTATAGACTGCCATGGAGGCTACTGAAATAAACACGAAAAAATAGTATATGTTTGCTCTAATTGTAATAAAAATGGGGGCTTATCCATGGATTTTGTTACGAGACTGCTAAATCTTAAGGTCAGAGTTTCATTTATGTTATTGTGGATTAATTGACAACCAATGCACATCTGATGACACATAGACAGTTTTTAAATCTAAGTAAAATTTTCAGACCTCTACAAAGAATTCCCATATTGTCTGTTGGAATGTGAAGTTCAACAGTCACCGTAGACCTTGCCTCTCCTGCCAATATATGTGTCTTTTGAGTTTCGTTTGGAGACTTATGGATGATGTAATATATGAAGTATGTGTACGCTGCTGTAATTGTACTGTATAACAAAGAGATAATAATAAAGAGATTTCCCCTGCTTCCCGTGGACGTAGCCAAATTGGTGAACCACGTAAACTTGGTGTTCTGTGTTCTTAAATTGTTTTTCTTCTTACATCTTTAATTCTGCAACTGTTAATTGTTTATCTGCACTTTAAAATCAACAATTGGTATTAGAGCTCTCAGCTCGGTAAAAGAGCTGATTGGGAATTTGTGAAGAAATTCTGGAAAGATGGAAGAAGTAGATAAATGGATAATTGAAGAATTCTCGGGACAGAATTTCGCAATGTGGAAGATGCAGATGGAATCGTTGCTGATTCAAAGAGATCTGTCAATCGCACTGGAAGACAAATCCAAGAAGCCAACTTCAATGGCTGATGAGGAGTAGGAGAGAATAGATAAGAAAGCAAGAGCAACAATTATCCTTTCTCTATTCAATAATGTATTATTTAATGTTGCAGCAGAAAAGGCTGCAAAAGGATTGTGGGACAAATTGTCTGATATGTATGAGTTGGTTTCAGCTTTAAACAAGGTTTTCCTCATGAAGAAATTGTATAATTTAAAGATGAAGGAAGGAGGCAACATAACAAATCACCTAAATGAATTCAATACATTAATCAGCCAATTGATTTCCGTGAACATGAAGCTAGATGATGGAATCAAAGCCATCTTATTGTTGTGCTCTTTACCGGACAACTAGGAAGGAGTAGTGATGGCAATCAGCAAGTCGGTGTTCGGCAAAAGTATATTGAAATTTGATGATATTCTTGCCACTCTTCTTAGCGTAGACATGAGGAGGAAGAATCAAGGAAACTCCTTAGAAGATGCTTTGGTATTTGGTAATAGAGGGAGACCTCAAGAAAGAGGCAAAAATAATAATAGGAGAAGATCAAAATCTGCAAAGAGATCTAAGTCTAGAGGAAGAAATGAAGGTTGCTGGTTTTGTGGAAAAGGACACATCAAGAAGAACTATTGGTCATATAAGAAGGCACAAAATCAGCTAAAAGACAATGAGGTTAACACTATATATGAAGAGGGTGGAGGGGCTTTAGTCTTGTCTACAAGTGAAACTACAGCTGATTCGTGGATATTGGACTCTGGTGCTTCTTTTCATGCAACCTCATGTTGGGAAGATTTTCAAAACTATCAAGAAGGTAAACTTGGGAGAGTCTATCTTGGTGACAATGAACCATGTGATATCATTGGCAAAGGTGACGTGATGTTGAGATTAAAGAATAGAAACAAGTGCTAATTGTGGGATGTGAGATATGTTCCTAAGCTCAAGAGGAATCTGATTTTTGCGGGACAATTTGATGCTCAAGGATGTAGCATCACCTTTTCTTCAAATACTTGGAAGGTGACCAAAGGAGCCCTAGTAATTGCAAGAGGCAGTAAATTGGGCACTTTGTATATGTTAGAGTGCCACGCTGAAGTGGGAGTTGCGATGGCAGTTGTGGACAGCGGGATAGAGCTTTAGCACAAGAGGCTAGGGCATATGAGCAAGCAAGGACTTGAAATCTTGCTCAAAAGAGATCAACTTCCAGGTTTGCAATCTGCTGATTTAGGGTTGTGTGGACATTGTATCTATGGCAAACAAAGGCGGATCAACTTTTCTAAAACTGGACATGACAAGAAGACAAGGCCTTTGGAGCTCGTGCACTCGGACGTGTTTGGTCCTATGGAGGCAACCTCTATTGGAGGGACAAATTACTTTGTTACTTTTCTTGATGATTGCACTCGCAAAGTTTGGGTTTATATGCTAAATAAGAAATCGGAAGTATTTAGCAAAGTTAAGTTTTCAAGGCTATTGTTGAAAGTCAAACCGGGAATAAAATAAAGTGCTTGAAAATGGATAATGGTGGAGAGTTTTGCTTTTTGGAGTTTGACAATTTTTGTGCAGATAATGGCATCCACCATATTAAGATTGTTCCATTCACCCCTCAAGAAAATGGTGCAGCTGAGAGGTTGAATTGAACAATCTTGGAGAGAGCTTGGAGTATGCTCTCTAATGCAAATTTGGGCAAAGGCAGTGAATACAACGGTGTACTTGATCAATCGAGGCCCTTCATCTCAATTGGATTTTGACATTCCAGAGGAGAAATGATTGGGAAGAAGGATTTCTTACAATCATTTACGATTTTTTGGCTGCGAGGCTTTTGCTCACATTCCCAAGGAGAAGAGAACAAAATTGGATGCCAAATCGAAAAAATGTGTTTTTGTTGGCTATGGAGAAGAGCAATATGGCTATCGGTTGTGGGATCCGATTGCCAAATAGATAGTCCGTAGTTGCAATGTGATTTTTAATGAAAAAATATTCCCAGGTTTGCAAGCACAGGGGACACAAACAAAAGAATATGTGCCAGTTGATGATATTGGAAGTGGCAGTGATATGTTTTAAAATCCGCATACTTTGCCTCATAATTCATCCTCTCTGCCACCTATTTCATGTTCAACACAGCAGGCAAATCAAAACTTGAATACACAAAACCTAGCGCCCCATATGTATCTACAAACACCAAGTTTGGCACAAGACTTGGTGCAAGATTTGGCTCAAAACCTGCTGTCTTGTTTTCAAATGTAGCCTTCTTTACATCATATGCAACCTCCAAATGCCACGCAACACTCATCAAATCCTACGCAATCTATCCCATTGCCCAATGCAACTTCAACGTTGCCCTCCAACATTAATATGCAGCCAATTCCAACGTAGGAAATTTCAACGCAGTCCTCTTATCCCACGCAGCCTTTGCATTTGAATTCTACGCTGCCTATTAACTCTTGTTTGCCGCCCCTCTCTGCAACACAACCATCCCAATCTTCTTCATCGCTCCCTGTTGACTCTTTTTCAATGCAGCCAATGATGGATTTTAGGAGTATGCCAAGTTTGGCACCAGGAAATTTCAGAAATGTTGAATAGGACAATTTGCAAGAACATAGTACTCTGCAGAATCAAATTCCTTAGTTAAGGAGGTCAACAAGAGAGAGAAAACCTCCTGCAAAATTTGACAATTTCATCCATTATTTGTTAAATTTTCCTGGACATTACAATGTGCCCGACTTCTCTCAAGCCCGAGCATGCCGCCGTTGCTACAAACAACAACTCCCCTGCCGCTGCCTGCCGCCCGCCGCCAAAACGGTGGAGGCGGTAGCAGCGTCGTTTTGTTTGGAGGGGGACCATTAGGTCGCATCGTCATAGGACTGTACGGTAAGCAAGTGTCGTGTACAGTGGCAAATTTCAAGGCAATGTGCATTGGAACAGCGGGGACGAAATACGAGGGGACGCTGATACACAAGGTTTTTCTTGGGCAGTATTTTATGGCTGGCAAGCAGGGGCGCAGGGAGAAGGGAGAGGTTCTACTGCCTACCAGTTTACAAAGGAATACAGAGATCGTGGAAGCGAGGGCTTTTAGGCTTAGACATCTCAAGCTCGGGACGGTTTCGCTTTGTTTGTCTGAGAATGATGACGAGGATTAGTACAAGCTCAGTCTTGATTACAGAAATGTGGAATTTATGGTCACCACGGGTCCTGGGCCCTGCCCTCAGCAGGATAATGCAAACATTGTCTTCGGCATCGTACTTGAAGGTTAGGGCTCCGATTTTTTTTTGTTTCCTTTTTTCTTTATAATGTTTATTTATCGATTCCTTCAATTCTCATTTGCTTACTTGTGAGGACTGGAGAGGCTTCTTTTTTTGCTTGCTGGGTATGCCATACTATCTTTTTTGGGTACTGATAAAAGCTTCTGGGATAACTGCCTCCAGTCAGTGACGTTAAAAATGAGGGACTTCATCCCTATGACATGAATGTGATATCTTGTGTCCAACGCATCGTAATTTTATTGTTTTACCACATGTTAATATTTAGTAAGTTGGATGTGATAATTCACCTAATTTTTTAGGTTTATTATCTAATATGTTGTAGTCAGCAAATTTTCTAAATTTCAATACAAATGGGTCTCTCCTGTCCGTGGGATATGCCATCTCCAGTGAGCTGGATATGGTAATTCACCTTAATTTCAGCACTTTATCATGTAGCATGCCACACTCAAAAGTTGGCCATTGGTTAATTTACCCAATGCCATGACAAATATTGTTAAATTTCTCTTTTTTGGCGTAACCATTGCCATAGTTGCTACGGCCACTCAAATTCTAATAGTTACCGAGAGAGGTGGGATTGGGGTCGGGTACAGGAATGGGGAAGGGATGGGGACATTGGTCAAATTAGGGTATGCTAGTAAATGAATAATAAGATGGTTATATTATATATAAATGGCAAAGGGATGGGGACATTGATCAAATTAGGGTATGCGAGTAAATGAATAATAAGATTGTTATATTATATAAATGTAGTCACCAAAAATTGGAGGTGAGGTCCAAGTTCCTATAACGAAATTTCTTGGCAACTATGTTTTGAACAGTTTATCATGGACTTTAACTTTCAAAGCTCATTTACTTTTACCACCATTTTATAACAATTTTGTGAAGATTGTGATTTATGTATTTTTTGTTGGCATGTTATTTGAAAATTAGGAGATTTTAGAGAAAATGTTGTTATGTTTTACTTGTGCTTCATGTAAATTCTATTGCCTTCTGATCAATAATTTAGGAGAATTTAAATAAATTTTTACTTTATTCAACAGCCAATTCAGTCATAAGATAATGGTCCATGGAGAAGGCCAACTGTCAAGCGCAACTTAGAAGAATTCTTGTTGATTTTAAGCTTTAAACCTTAGCTTGAGAATAGCTACAATAAATCGAAAATTGTAACTTCTTCATCACACCGAAGACCAAGTTTTATAGTTGGTTTTCGTAGGCATTTTAATTAAGGTCATGGAAGAAATAACTACTGCCGGGAAGCAGGTTATCAGAGGATGATTGAGTATTAAATACTACACAGTTAAAAACCTCACAAAATAATATATCTAAATTGTGATTCATTGAAAATTTAAGTTAATTCAAAGAAATTTTGCTGTGAAATACCTCACAAAATAATATATCTAAATTGTGATTCATTGAAAATTTAAGTTGATTCAAAGAAATTTTTGCTGTAAAATATGTAAAATGTTTTCCTGTTAGCGAAAAACTAGAAGAATGCACAAAAAATCTGGTCAGGCTTTATTGTGATTCATTAAGTTTTTTACCTGTTAGTTGGGAGATTGGGAGAATTTTAGGAATCTTTTGTTATGTTTTACTGTGACTCATGTAAATTAGGATAATTCAAAGAAAACTTTTCTCCATTAGACAATCTAATTCATCTGTATAATGAATTTCCATTAGGCAGTTGTTACATGAAGATTTCCAACCAATTTGCAGTAAAGTGGTCACATTTAATATAAAATATCCAGCCTTTTGCTCTAGTCTGATTAGAAATTTATTAAACAAATATTGGTGAAAATATCTATGGCAGATAGGTTGACATTTGACAAATGTCCCCCTTACAAATTCAGGGCAGGTACCGCAAACCTTTAGGTGGGGTTGAGGAGGAAGCTATGGTGTCAATAGATGGGTATAAATACCAATATAGAAAAACTAGTATGGACTGCCATGGAGGCTACTGAAATAAACACGAAAATATAGTATATGTTTGCTCTAATTATTTTATTAACTCAATAAAAATGGGGGCTTATCCATGGATTTTGTTATGGTAAGAGTTTCATTTATGTTATCGTGGATTAATTGACAACCAATGCACATCTGATGACACATAGACAGTTTTTAAATCTAAGTAAAATTTTCAGACCTTTACAAAGAATTTCCATATTGTCCACATGGATGTACAAAACAAATTAGTTAATGAGAACCAATATTCGTCGACAAATTTTGACATATTAGTTTGTGAAAGTCAATGGTACATTAGTAATAGGCATGAATTATTATCCCTAACTAGATAGCCAAGTTGATGTTGTCAAGATCCGTTTGTAAAGACGTCTGAATGGTTATAAACTTATAATAGTTGGGCTTAATGCCTTGCTTTACCCAGTATACGAATACCATCTTTCACACATCAGTCCAACTGTCGACCTTCAAAGCATTGTGCAGATCTGAGATGCCTTCATATCAAATTCGTTATGTTCAGATTAGCTAAAGATCATCTAGAGGAAGCCTCAAGACACAAGGGCCTAAAAGGCTAAAGATAATTTGAAATGAACTTAAAACAGATGAAGCGACAAGCACATTAGCATTGTAGAGAGGAAGAATCGCTTTAGGATATTGGATTTATGTGTATTACAGCCATAGACAGGCCATCACTTCAAAAATGCTAAAATGAGAAATTCTTAAGGTTCAATGATCCATATAAAATTGTAAGTCAAATTTGATCACTTAGCTATTTTCTATGTCAAATAAGGTGCATTATGTGTTTCTGTTAAGAACCTCTTTTCTCATATATCTATTTCAGGGTTGTGTTTGCTGCAGCAATATCAGATTAGTGGCTTATTGCAACTATTAGATTAGTTATTTATCTGAAGTAATTGTTTAGGTTAGAAACCTTGTGCCAGGGGTTTTAAAATAGTGTAGAGCTGTTATTCTTGATTAAATTAGATTCCTCATAAAAAGTGTAGTGAAATGAAGGGTGTTCAATTCCAATACCCAAGCCGTAGACAACATTTATAGATAGGCTTGTGCTTCCACATACCTTTTGGTATATCAGAAGACCTAAAGTTAAGAGAAACCTCACCATTCTCGCAGAAAATTTGAAATAAGTTTGGGAGGAGCGGCTTAATGGGCAGAAAGGGCATGAATCAGTCAGAGCAGAAGGAAGTGGATGAAGGTGAAGAGGGAGACGAGGATAGGGATTTTGTTGAAGAGGATGCATTAGATGTTTTTTGGGGTGCTTCAGAAGATGAGTTTTTGGGTGAGTCCGATGATGAACATCTGTTTAATATTTTGGTTTCCTCTGTTAGTGTGAAGTAGGTTTCGAGTCATCTAGCTAAGCGTCTCATCCTGAAGGATTATAGAAATGCAGGCAATCTTTTCCATTCCTATAGTGCCTTGTGTAAAGAGTCTCTGGCTGCCTCAGGGGGCCTCTTTTAAGAAATCTGGGCAGGGCCAGAAGATGGGTTTTCTTCTCTCTTCTAGTGTGCCTTGCTCTTCTGGTAGTGGGCCAGAGATTATTGTGGGTGTATAGGAAGAGATTGGTATCCTTGTGCAGAAGGCTTTAGATTTGCAAGTTGAAAAGAATGTCATTATCGGGGCTGGTGCTTCAGGTCAAGGTTTTGGTGCTTCAGGTCAAGGTTTTGGTGAAGCTTCTCATGCTAGCCCCCCCCCACCCGGTACCAGGGAATATGATGTCCGACCCCTAAAGCTTAGGACTGGCTCAAAGGTAAGGACTCTCATCCTCAGGCTTTGTCTGGTGCGTTGGATCCTGCTTTAGACAATGAGGGCTTCCTTCTCAGGGTCCTAAACTCTCTGGTTGAGAGGTCTTCCTCTAGACTTGCTAAAACTCTTATTGTGAAGTTACTCGGTTCTAGGCCCAATATTGATCTTGTTAGAAGTTGGGCCCTTAGGAAATGGAAACCTAAGGCCAGGTGGAAGTCTCTTCTATGTGTAAAGGTTTTTTGTATTCTCCTTCTCTAATCAGGTGGACTGTGATCACATCCTTATTTGATGGCTCCTGGTTTCTGGGAAGAATAAGGCTATTCCTAAAAAAGTGGAAACAGGGGTTTGACCTTGAGAAGGAAAATATTAACCAGGCACCTATCTAGGTTAGGCTTCCAGGCCTGCCACTGGAATATTGGGAAGACAAGGTCTTGTTGGGTATGGTGAAATCAATTGGTCAACCCATAGTTCTTGACATTGTTACTAAATTCAGGAGGCGTTTGGTTTTCGCAACATTCTATGTTTTTGCTAAGACTGATAAGGATCTACCATCGTCCATCATCTAGTCTTCTAAGTACAGAAGGTGGGTCTAAAAGATTGAATATGAGAACCACCTAAAAGCTGGCCAAGGTGCTAGCCTTTATGTAGCCAAAAGACATGATGAAATGATGTGGAGTAAAAAGGCTCAGATAGATCTAGTAGGAGCAACAAGCCCTAAACAAGGTGAAGTGAATGATCGATTGAGAGAGGTTGTAGGAAAGATTTTTTGCCAAGCTCCTGAATTCCAAGGTGGGGAGGCCTGCTGAAATAAGTGAAAGAAGGATCATTAGAAGTAAAGGGCATCTACAAGTGACGATTCGGTAGGCCCTGCACTTGTTGGAGGTGCATGCTGCCCTTAAGATATGGTTCCGCATCATGCCAGCCCTCTGCCATCCATTGGCAGTCCAATAAGAAAAGGTTTGGTTTCTAAATATGATGTTGGTAATTTCGAGAGGGAAGCGTTGGCTGTGTTGGATTTCTCCCCCCATCCTCGGGGTCTTTCGCTGGGATCTCTTGTGCGTGCCTTCTTGATTGTTTGAAGTCAGCTATGTTCTCTACTCGAAGCTGTGTGACGAATGCTGACCTAGGACTGGTTTCGAAGAGAGAGGAACCAAATAAGAAGGAAATTTGATCTAGGGAAACAATGAAAAATGTAGCTGATGGCTGTCAATGCACTTTGGATCTTCGCGGCTTGTTAGGGATCTTGTCTCGGCTTCTTGATTTTCTCTTGCTGTCTTTTAGCTGTCAAATGTATGTCTTTTGCTGTTGGTTAACAGCTGTTGTGACTCGTGAGGATGGACTTGTTTGTTAGTTCTTGTGTCGTTTAGTGGGCTTTATTGTTATATCTTTGATTTTCTGTGTAAAAGGGTTGGAACCCTTTCAAGATCCCACCTTTACCCTTTATAAAAAAGAAAGAAAGAATCTCACCATAAGAAATCAAGTTTGATCACCTACCTATTTTCTATACCAAATAAGGTGCATAATATGTTTTATGTGTCACACAAAAGAACCATGCATACCATATAACTATACAAAAAAGGCAGGTTGGTACCACACAAAGCAACTTTGATAAATGGTTAATTAGCCAATTACCCATTGATGATGCCTGCCAAATAAGTTTCCATCATTGAAGACTTAACAATACTTTCAGGCTCAACTGTTCTTTAAGAAGAGTTGAATTGTAATTAATTGGAATGACCTCTGCAATAAAATAGTTGTAGTCATATTATATTTATGAAAAGTCTAATTCTACATTGTAAACATCGGCAACTATAATAGACCATAGCTGTTTATGGAATTATGGAAATATCACATAAAGAAAACTGAACTATAGTTTTTGGTGATTAATGTATTAATCATAGGCATAATTGACTGATAAGGACACTTAGGGAAGGAGAATGAAGAGAAATAATCACCACCCCCCTTTTTAGGGTCAGAGCAATTTTCAAGTTAAGAGAGGGGAGTAACTAATATCATGAACATAGGTCCTAGCCTCTAGGAACACAAGAGAATGATGTTAACCTTCAACGATGAGCTAGTACCCATATACAGAAGGACAATTCATGGGGAAATTGCACCTTTGCAACCCATTATGGAGGGGAGGGCAAATCACATTGACATTATGCTTTTTATTAAGCACCAGAAGAAGTTTCATCAATCAGGAGTTTCTTTTAAGGTCCCCAAATCCAAGCCCTTTTCTATCACCACCCTTTCAATTGCGAAACACATACTCGAAGGGAGGCCGGTTACAGTTTTGGAAAAGATATCAGCAACATTATTTCATTCTTCCATGTATAAATCACCTTGACCTCTTGGAATATGTTCATTTACTGCCTTAATTACCCAGCCACATGGGCCATTGCAGGTTGATTGATTGCTTTGCCTTGTCCTTCAAAAGATAGGGCATAAAGGTTTGAGAATCAATTGCAGTAAGTACAATGCTCATACCAAAATGCTTGCCAACTGAAGGTCTTTCTTAATACCCAAAACCTCGGCCAAATTATTAGTCTGGACACCCAGGATACCAGCAGACAAGAAGATTGGATCTCCGTGGTGGTTACACACTCCTCCCATACCTGCAGCTCTGGGGTTCCCTTTGGAAGCCCCATATTGTTAATAACTTTATCTTGACTCACCTTGGGGTAGGGATCCAGTTTGAATCCAAACTATCCTTTTTGCCAAAATCCAGAGAATTACCGCTTTCATCTTTTGTTTCTCATTGTTTTTAAAATTATTTAAAAAAGTAACTTCTTTCTTTTGGAGATATTCTTGTCTTTAGAAAATCATTGGAGCTGTTATCTGATATTGTAAAACTATGAAGTTAGTACTTGTATCAATTAGATAAAATGATTATTCCAACAGAAGAATGCACAAATTCTGTTATGGTCCTACATAGGTCTACTTCATCATGTGGCCATCAATTGTATTCCCTAAACCATGGAAGAAAGCTTACAGGCAATAACTGAGACAACAGAGAACCGTCTGAAAATTTTTAGACATTATTATTTGAATTATGACACCAATATTGTAAATGCAACTCCCCTGTGACAGAGAGAAGTGGGATTAGGACTGCAGTTCGACTGTATGAAAGGCTAACATCAGCATATATGAATTGATGATCTAAACAAAGTGGAATAGCGCAATGGAATTGCAACTTGCCTGCAGCAGAGAGAAGAAGGATTAGGACTGCAGTTTGATCATGTGAAAAGCTGACATCAGCATATAGGTTGATAATGCAAACAAATAAGGAAAGTGTATTTTAGTGCATTTCTCTGTTTTAATTAGCAAATACCGTTTCCTTGAAGAATTAAGGTAAGTACTCAACTTAATGGCTGAAAACCTTAGGTAATGTTGCTTAGATGGACCTGATCATCTATTTCCGTTTGTACTTATCCACTTAGAAGTTAACGCTATAGAAAAGTCATTGTTTTTGGATCTTCTGTCTTCAAGCCGTTATTGCCTATAAACTGTAGCCTATGGCAGAAAATTTATTTTATGTAGCCTACAGGTGAGGATATAACCCCAGAATGTGACATACATGGCATATAGCCTACGCACCAAATTGATCACATAGCCTCTATACCAAAGTATAAGCAAATCTATTGAATACAAAGCCCATCAGACAGACTTACATTCAAATTTACTGAATATTAAGCCTATAATCCTATGAACCAAATAAGCTATTTATTTCTTATCTGAGGATAGACTTGGTGAGACTTGATGAATATGTCGGAATTCCAAATGCGTGGGCCATAATGTTCTAACAATGATAAAAATCAAGGGGCACTTGTCTACAGACATGTTTGTTGATGGTCACCCATTTGGATAAGTCTTCATGTTTCTTTATTCTTGAACATTATCATCCCTGCTGCATCTTTGTATGTTTTTGTTGTAATTGAGATCATAGCTGTAAAACTCTGCGAGAGTACTCGCAGTACTCGTGCATCAAAAAATCAGATGAGTACTTGCAGGTATTAGTTATTCCCAATTGTGTGCCAAATTCGCAGGAAAATTGCCAAATACTAATCTGGTGTTAAAAAGTGGATTTCGTGACGATTTATTCACATTATACGAGTTTGTTTTTGGACAACGGTTTTTGCTTGACTGCTAGGGCGTTGAAGTATTGAATGAAGTTTATTTGTGAGCCGAGGCTTTGGTGACTGGTTGACTGGTATCAGGCTATGGCCTAACAGACAGCCTACAGGATTAAAGCGTGGGTTACAGGTCTGTTTAATCATGGGTATGCATTGTTAAAAAAATTTAATCAAATTTTTTTCCTTAATGCTGCACCTGGGTCCGGGAATAAATGATTTTTTCTCCTCTAGAAACTTTGAACTGTTGAGGTGTCTATGCATGCTCAGTTCAGAGGCAGTTATAATTCTGCAGGAATGTATCAAGTTTGAACTTTATGATTTGTAATTTATCATTTATGATGTATCAAGTCTGTCTTTTCGTAAGTTTTAGTTGTAGAAGAAATTTATGATTTGTAATTTTTATTTGTATTAAAATTTGAAAGTTTATATATATTGAAAATTTGAGCTCATTTAGTTTATAATATATATTGAATTTTAATTTTGATTTATGTACAAAGGAAATCAGTAATATATTCCATAGATTCAGTAATATGCATATTTTTGAAAAATATTTTTACAAATTTTTCTAATTTTTCTATGTTTGTTAAATTTGTTAAGTTATTACAGAATTTTTCCCCAAATTCTTGCCAGTCCCAAGCTTTTAAATTTTTTTGGATCAGCTGACTAATTGCGGATTCTGAGTTTTTAACTATGATGTTGGGAAGAGTTTGACTACTAATTTTTTTTATGTTAAACTTTTTAAATTTTCCATAATATCTATTTACAGTTGCTGGTTGATTTGTATTCCTTTCAAACAGTGGACAGTTTTCATCATTAACATAAACTGGCAAATTCTTAGTGTAAATTCTCACCAAATTGAATGATTATATAAATAATATTTTAATAGTGATTGTAATACTTTACCATGCAGGAATGGATGTTGTGACAGCTATAGCATCTATTCCTACCTACAAGCCTGGTGAGCGCATCCGACAATTTAATGATTTGGCTGAATTTCTAGGGGATGAGAGAGCTCAAAATGCTCGTAATATATGGAATCGTCCTCTCAAGAATCTCTTCATAAGTTCCAGTGGGGAACTGAAAGTTGCAAAGCCATCTCTTGCACCAAGTTTACCATGATTGTCAAATGGATGATATCTGGACTATCAAGGACATGCTTTTGGCCGAGTCTAGTTGCATGTTCAGGTCTGTGAGCTATGAATAAATCTGGTGTGCTATCAGTGTGGTTGTACCCAGATACCCTGCTGAGAAAAATGGAGACACTATACTTTGGTGAGATCTCATCGGGTTCTTTTCATTGGTAAATTCTGATAGTAAATTTGATTTTCTTATTAACATTCATTACGCTTCTTAGGCATTGTTTTTGGTACTTTCATATAGGCTTAATTGTTGGACTGTAGTTCTTCTTCTCCATTCTTTCTACTCTTTTCAGTTATTTGCACTGTTAGGAGCTCTTGTAATATTAGTTTGTTCGGAGAGAAGTGAAGCAATGTGGCCTGCTTTTCCCTGCTCTCATTTCCAGCTGACATGCTTGATTTTTAGAGACTGTTGATTGATGGCTTGCTACACTCAGAAAAGATTCTCAGAAAGATGTGTTCCGGGTAAGAATTATTTTCCTTCCCACCTACAAGTAATAACAAGGTCACATTATCTCATAGCCGCAGCCTCAAATAAGCAAAATTTGCTTCTCCCAAAGTCCCTAATAGTATTAACCAATGCATAAACTACCCCGAGTATGTCCTGCAGTAGAAAAATGACATGTACCTGCAATAAAGCTGCATTTTCTGTTGACTATCTGGGTGGGGGCTGAGTATGTCTATCTACGTTATGAATTTATTTCTTTATATATAAGGTTTTTGTTTGTACTTTTGCAAAATATTCTTTGATTTTGTATAATTTAAATCCTTAATCAAATGCTTCTGCTAATTCACGTCCATGTAGCTAAGTAAATGGCAAAAGAAAGGAAGGTAAAGTTCCAAGGGAATGTAATGTTTGGATACATGAATATACATAAGTGGAAGAGAGATTACTTTGTGGGGCAAGATTCTTGTTGAATTACCTTTATAATGCTGGATTTCATCACTGCCATTGCGAAACAATGTGAATCATATTTCTGAAGCCAGATTGCTCTGTAAATATTGACAAAGGTGTATAACAACAGAGATGAAGTACCATGTACTTAATTTCTATACACTGAAGCAATGTACATAAAGTGGTGTTAAAGGGACGGCCATGGAGAGCTTGGTATGCCGAAAATTCTCCGGCATCAGTTCGTCTATATTTTCTTGTTTCTTTGCAGTTATCCAGTTCTTTACATATCAAGAGAGGGAAGTTATTCAAATATTTGGGATTGTCTTATTGGAGATTCCTTAATGAAATCTTGTGTTTCTTGATTATGATATACTAAATACTCAGATTGGAAGGCTGGCTCTCCCTCTTTCTCTGTCTCCATGTATGGTAGACGTGGTCCGTAATTTTTAATTTTTGGCATTGATCTAGGTTTATATCTGACACTAATAATGAACTAATCTTATTGTATATTTGTGATTTTTCTGTTACATTTCCATTCCATTGCGTCCCACTGGTATGCGAATCTTAAAACTCAACTTTCATCTTTGTCTCTCAATACATTTGACAATTTGCTATGCATTGGGAGCCCTATATATTAATGAGTTGTGCCAAATTTGTTGAATAAATATGCAATGCTGATCAGGCCGAATGGATCTCTTTTTTACTATGTTCCACGGTGTTTCCGGGGAAGGGAATGTGTTTTGGGGACAACACCAAGGATGCATTTTTGAGACGGTTGGGGTTGAGAGGCCTTTTTCTTTTTGAAGATGGTAAGGTATGGAAATTAAGAAAATAGGAAAATTTTACAAATATAGGAAATTTCAACCAATCATATGATAATGCATTGACCATATTCATTATTATAGTTTAAAAAATTGTAGACAAATCCTTAGCCGAGTTACTCATGAGTAAACTTGGCTATGGATTTTCCTTGATTTCTCGACAAACACTAGTAGGCTCTTGGATAGGCATTTGATTGGATGATGATGGAGGATACCCATAGGATGCATAAGCTAGAGTGGTATTTCCCTTGTCAAAGGTAGCATGAGAACTTAAGGACACTTGATCTTGGTGCAAAGGGTAACTTGGACTTGCATGTTCTTGTTGTGAAGGAACTTGAGGTGAATGTTGTTGGATATAAATAGTGGGATGATCTTAGGGTATGGATTTATGTCATGTCTCTTTCTTCCCGCCAATGATCCATGATCGAGTTGTGGTGAAAGTCTTGAATCTGTTCAAGGCAGGCATAGAGAATAGGGATTTGGAAGCCTTTGAGAAGCATGTAAATGAGAATGGTGACATGTTTTGCCCAGCTCAATTGGGTAGGCTTAATGAATGTGCCGAGGGAATGATGTTCATCATGCATCAACTTATGTAATCTTTTTTTCTTTATTTAATATATAGGGAGCCACCCCCTCCGGTGGTGCTTACCAAATATATATATATAATAACTAATAAATATAATATATAAATATAAAATAAATTCAAATTTAAATTGGAGCACTTAAATAGGGCCCTTGGGTTCTATTGAAATGAGGTATAAAAGCAAGCTCTCTTGATGTTTGAAATGCATCTAGATTTCAACTTTACATTCGAAGTTTTTCCAATTGAGTATTGTAGCCATCTAGGACAAAAACCCCAAGGAGACAAAACTAGGTAGGACAAAACCCCTACCTAGCTTACTGAGCAAATTCCATTTGGGGGTTTGCATGAGCTTAATCAAAGTTTGTTGAATCTTGCAGATCAGAAGGAGTTCTTTCATTGGGATTGAGAAGTATATATCTTCAAAGTTTGTTGTAAAAGGGATTCCATCCTTTAGCTTGGTTTCCATAGGATGCAAATCAATCCAATCCACTGTTCCCCCCCGAATTCCAAGCCAACACTGATCAACCATTATTAGGAGGCATCCAAGAGGTGCAAATTCATACTTGAGGGAGTTAAGTTGAAGGAATCAAGTCACACAAACTCAAGGAACTAGGTATAGCAACAGGGTTTATGATAATTTTGCATTTTGAGTTGTTGCGCCTAAGGTAGCTCTGTAGTGCCTAGATCTTTCAAGAACAACCTATATATGTATGTATTGGGAACCATTCAGTGATATCCTTGCATGTTGGCTATATGTATTGTTTTAGATCTGAATCACTATGTAAGTGCATTACTATTGAGTAGACTATTGAAGCTGATTGACAACACCTATAAGTGATATCCAAATTATATATAGTTCCAGATTTGAATCTTGGCTAAGCGCATTTTCTTTAAACAAACTGTTATTGCTGAAGTAAGTGCATTACTATTGAGTAGACTATTGACGCTGATTGACAACACTTCTAAGTGATTGACAAATTATATATAGTTCAAGATTTGAATCTTGGCAAAGCGCATTTTCTTTTAACAAACTGATATTGTTGATGGACAATACCGGTATGTGACTAGTGTTGACAAAATACATTGATTTCGGGTCTGAATAGAAGTTGATTCTAATATGTTTGTGTCGAGGATGAATTTGCCCTGTTTTCCATATCATAGGGTAATCTAATCAACTTGTTGTATTTGTGGAAATTACATTAATTAAATTGTTGTTATAGTATCAACTAGTGTTTCAATCTAGGAGGATCATACAACCATTTCAATTCACTCAGAAACCCTAGATCAACAACTATAGACCATCACAGTCGTATCATAGTTGATAGTCTTGCCAACTTGCAAGTTTGATTTTATGTAAGCAATTGAGTGAAAGAGATCAAAGAGCATTGAAGAGAGAAAAAAGATTAGAAACAACATCACATGAAGCTAGCATTGGAATTGGAGGTAGAGGTAAGAAGAAAATGACAGATCAGGGAGATGAGCTAAAGGCTTACATGTAGAGATAGGAACAAATGACACAAATGATCATTCGAATGATGTAGAATATGAACGCCACTATCAATTCCATCAGGCCCACACAAAATTTTATGGAAGAAGGGATCAATTCAAATCATAATGGACTTGTAAATCACAAAAATAATAATAGGACTCCAATTGGATGAGCACCTAGGTCCTTTCAGCCTACCTTTTTGCCTAGAATTGAGTCACCACGGGAAGAGGAGTCTTACCTAGCAACAGATGACATTAATGCATGCATAGTTGAATACATGAGACTAGATCCAGACATCAGAAATAAGATTTTATTTGCACACTACAACAATGCTAGATCAAGAAATGGACCAAGGGGAGAAATAGGACATCCTACATAGTAGCCCCATAGAGATTTACAACAGAGGGTGAGTAAGTTGACTCTTCCAACCTTTGATGGTTTAGGGAAGGTCACTACACAGATGTGGGTCCAAAAGTTGGATACATATCTTTCACTCAACCCTATGATGGAAGAGGAAGCCATCAAATTTGTTATTCTTCATTTGGAGGGCATAGGTCATGAATGGTGTCATCATGGGTTAATCACATAGGGGCATAATTATATTGTGACACATGTTGATTTCACATAGAGACTCATAGACAGATTTGATACGAGGGATCCTGAGATGTATTTTAGGGAGTTGACACATTTGAGGTAGCATGGTTTAGTGGATGATTATGTAGTAGAATTTCAACAAGTATTAGTCATGGTGCCAGATGTGACAGAGAGGAGACTCATGTTTTTGTTTATTGAGGGATTAACGGAATCACTCTGAGGGTTGTTAAGGCTTTTGAGCCAACATCTTTACATGATGCTATTCGAAGAGCCTTGAATTTGGAGGATTCAACGACCAAGATCAAATTTTACCCCAAGAGTGCACCAATAGGTCATCATAAGAAACCATTCCATAAGGTTTTCCTGCAACCTAAGGCATTACCTCCTAAACCAAGCAAGATTGAAGAATCTAAGAATGAGCTTGGGAAAGGGGCAGGTACATTACATAGAGGTAGTCTCAGATGAGGATTCAGAAGTAGAGGAGTCCAAACTTGAGGTTGTTTTGGATGAGGTTGAACATGAGAGCAAGGAAGGACGAGAGTCTTTAGAAGGCACACTTGCCACTCTTTCAGGAGTGCCTAGATATCATCCTTTTTGAGTGCAAAGAGTATTATAGGGTCATAGAGTGATAGTATTGATCGATAGTGGGGCCACCGACAATTCCATTGATGAGGGATTGGTGATAGGATGTGATTGAAGACAAATGATTTCGAGGGATTTAATGTGATAGTGCTTGATGGATTTATTACCAGGTGAATCCAACAACTTGGCATTACCTTGGGGAGGCATAGAGTATGTGATAATTTTTATGTGGTTGATATAGGTGAGACAGATATTGTTTTGGGTATGCAGTGGTTGCATTCACTTGGCGAATTTACATAGAATTATTAGACTATAGAGTTGAAATTTAAATCAGATGGTAAGGAGAGGGTTCTTCAAAGCTTATCTAACAGAGCACCAAGGGTTGTTTTAGCTAAGAGGATGGAGAGAACCTTCCACAGGGGACATGTAGCTTGGGGGACACAATGCTTGATCATTGATGTAGTTTCACCTACGTGTGAAAAGACTATTGATGTTGACATTTAGTTCATCCTGGATAAACATAACATGGTGTTTAACAACATTCCTTGAGGGTTACCACTAGATAGAGGGTTTCAACATGTCATTGAGTTGGAGGAGGGGTCAAAGCCGATCATCACTACACCTTATTACCATCCAAGGAAGCACAAGGAAGAGATTGAAAAGGCAATTAAGAAGTTGTTAGACATGGGACACATATGACCGAGCTCTATTATGAACAAGCCTATCAATTAGAAAGACAAATTGATTGTTTCATGAATAACTTCAGAGCAGAGGAAGATAAGCTTGAGCAAGACCATAAGTTCTAAAGGAGTTGAATAGAGGAAGATAAGCTTGAGAAAGACCATAGGCTTCTAAAGGAGTTGAATAGGGTAAGTCCAGTAGAACCAAAGAAGACAAACATTCTCCAAGATGAAGAACCAGGTTTTGTGGCCAAACGTATTAACATAATCAACTTCAAGATAGATATAATGATCAAGTACAAATCTAGGATTTTAAACTTTCAAAAGGATACGTATCAAGCTGCAGGGAATTTTGAGGAATTTGTGAAAAATGTTATAGGCCCTGAATTATACCAGGAGGGCAAGCGTAGATTGGATACATTTGCACTTGCAAAAAATGCCTTAAGGCAGGACAATGGAATATGAATTAAATGGCTTTTTAGATTTTGATAAGACTACCTTGGACAAATGTTTAGAAACTAAGTCTAATTTCAGGTTAATAGAGAAAGACATTCAATAGCTGAAAGTCCATGTAGATTTTGTTCATAAGAGTTTTGAAGAAGTCAAATTCATATTGGATTGGCTTAATGGTCCTGATAAGGATAGAGTGAACAAATGTCTGGCATAGTTTGTAGAATATAAGCAGAGGCAAGGCGCCAAAGGTTCTTCTATTTTGGGAACTTCAAACTGATTCCTATTTATTAGCATATGGAATATTCAATTTATATTTAATTCATTCTTTTAAAGCAAAGTAAAAGGGTCCCACTAAACTTATAAAGTGGTTCCCCAATTTTGCACTTACTTTGCATGTGAGGTTGTTAGGGTATTTTGTATGATCTAAAAATAGAAGATCTTCCAATTTTTTAGTTCGCATGCATAAAAACTGAGGATAGTATGTTGCATGGATCTTTAAAGCAATTTATTGTGCTTTCTTGGTTCTATAAAAGGACAAGGCCTATCTAGTATAGGGATCCACTAGTCCAATAGCTTATAGATTTTTTGCATTCCGGTTAATTTTGTATAAATTAGATTTGCTTTTCAATAGTTAGGAGATAATTTGGAGAGAGAACTAGAATTCCATTATAGTATCTTGCTCGATATATACCTACAGTTTCAAGAAAATCAATATAATGGTTCTTACTTCTTCAAGTATATTCTCACATGTGGTGTAGTACCTAACTCTTTCTTGATTCATTAATTACTTGGGAATACATTTGTAGACACCTAAAATTGACATGTCTTACAACATTGTCTTTCGACATCCCCTTACATCCTCTTGCGACACTTAGCGACACCTTGTCCTAGGTTCCCTTTCATGACCCTTTCCAATTTTTTTTTTAAATAATGCGCCTGGTAAACTTTTTAACGTGATCGGTGATGCTGGTGCGACACGCCCTCCGGCTCCATGCAAATGCTTTTGCCTGGAGCAATGAACCGATGAGGCCACAACATGGGGGACCTCATCCCCTAGCAAGAACACTTCAAACCCACGAGCTCGTTGGCCCAACGAAGGCGTAAAGCCTGCGAGCTTGTTAGCCCAATGAGGGTTTGAACTTTGGTGGCCACCACTACAACCGAGCGACTTAACCACTGAACCACGCCCTTATCGGCTCCAATTAGTTAAACAAATTATATTAATTTAACTAATTTATCCCCTCCAGTCAAATTAAATAAATTATTTATTTAATTCCCATATTCTTCCAACTAATTTAAATAAATAAAATATTTATTTAAATTAGCTCTTGCATGCCACTTGTCTATCATAATTTAAATAATTTTATTATTTGAATTATCCCACTCACATCTCTATTTTTTAAACTCATTAATTGTGCGTTATAAGCACTTTCTCTCGAAAATCAATTTAAAAATCGTATTTATTCTCACTCCCATCCTTATTTTAGTCACATGTCATCCTCATTTATGGTGCGTCATAAGCACTAAAATTGACTTTCAATCCTATCTGTCCACCTCATCCCTCACCCTTCTAATCCTAGCCATCCATTTAATTCCCTCTTCTATAAATCAAACTTCCATTTTCATTTCAAACCCTCACTCACACATTTTCATACACACATCCATTTCATATTTTCCATTATTTCCATAGCAAAGTTATGTTGGTTGTGTGAGCAGCCCACAAAATCATCCAACAGTACAAATCAATAAAGTTTAGGTGCACTCTATTTCGTGTTATATGAGGTCTAATTTCATTCAAGGTTTGAAGATATTGCATTCTTGTTTGATTTTCATGTTTATGTTATTTGCCTTGTATGAATTTATGGATTTCATTCTGGCACGCCTGGTGGGAATTTTTCTACAAGATTTTAATAGAAGTTTGTGGATCATCTAAGGAAGCTACAACAGACAAATCACATTTTTATCATCATTTTTACGAGTTATAATAATTTTATGTTTTTTCATAAATCTGCGTTTCTGTGCATAGATCAGCGAATTTTTCAGAAATTGTTACATTTTTTAAAGCCCTTGAAATTCTAATGGGGGTATGTTCTTTACAGTTTTAATTTTGAGGTCAAATAAGGTACAAAATAATCAAATCTTTGTCGACTATAGGTTTTCCATAAATCCACATTTCTTGGAGCAAATCAGGGATTGTTTTGGACATTTTTATATTTTTGGAAAGGTCTCAGAAAATTAGCAGGGGTCTCTTCTTTGTGTTTTTATTTTTTAGGTCAAAAAAGGTTTCAAAATAATCGGATCTGTCGACTATGTAAAAAACAATGTATCTGAAATTGCAATCTTGAGATGAACATATCTTTTATGGTTGCATTATAAATATCTAATGTTTATTATAATATAATATTATATTATTATAAAATTTCTTAAGATATATAATATAGTTAGAATTAGGCTTGTTGCTCTGGATGCTACTAGCATATTCATATTGTAAAAAATATATCTAAAGTATGCCGAGAGATATCCTTCTTGAAGCGCCTATTGGTGATTAAAAAATAGGCACCTCAAGAAGGATATCTCTCGGCGTACTTTAGATATATTTTTTAAATATAGGTATGCTAGTAGCATCTGGAGCGTTCTAACTATATTATATAATTATATGAATTATTATAATATATTATAATAATTATTATATTATATATTATAATAATTATTATATTATATATTATATTTAGGATTAGAGTTAGGGGTTAAAATTAGGGTTAGGGTTAGTGTTTAGGTTAGAATTAGGGTTATAATTAGTATTAGAGTTAGGGCGAGAAATAGGGTTAGAATTACGATTAGAAATAGTGTTAGGGTTAGGGTTAGTATTGTGGTGAGGGTTAGGTTTAGGGTTAGGAATAGAAATAGGGTTACAATTAGGGTTAGGGTTAGGAATAAAATTAGGGTTAGGGTTAGAATTATGGTTAGAATTGGAGTTAGTGTTAGCATTAGTGTTAGGATTAAGGTTAGGGTTAGGGTTAGGGTTAGAAATATAATTAGGGTTCAAATTAGGGTTGGTATTATGTTTAGCATTAGGGTTAGTGTTAGTATTAGAGTTATAGCCAGAATTATGGTTAGAATTATGTTAAATAGTTAGATTTAAAAATGCTGTTAGATTGAGGGTTTTAAGGCTTATAAAACAATGCTAAATGTAATCTTATAGTTGTGGTAAGAATTAGGGTTAGATTTAGAATCAAGGTACCTATTTTTATGAAATATTTTAATCTCAATGTTGAACCCTAATTCGAACAATAACCCTAACCCTAATATTAACACTAACCCTAATTCTAACAATAACCTTAACCTTAATACTAAACCTGATTCTAATTCTAACCCTAATTATAATTCTAATCGTAACATGAAGCTTGACCTTAATTCTAACCCTAATCATAAGCCTATATACAACCCTAGTTTTAACCCTATCTGTAATTCTAACCATAATTGCAACCCTAATTCTAAACGTAATAGTAACCCTAACATTGATCTTAATTCTAACCCTAACCATAAAATTGATTGTAACTATAATTTTAATTCTAACACTGATTCGAACCCTAAGCCTAACCCTAATTCTAATTGTAACCCTAAATGTCACCCTAACCCTAATTATAACCCTAACCCTAACCCTAACCTAACCCTAACCCCAATTGTAATAACCCTAACCCTAACCCCAATTCTAACTCTAATCCTAACCCTTATTCTAACCCTAAACATAGCTCTAATTTTAACCATAAGCCTGATCCTAATTGAAACCCTAACCCTAACCTTAATACTAAACTTAACCCTAATTGTAACCCTGACCCTAACTTTAATTCTAACATTAACCCTAATTATAGTTGTAACCCTAATTCTAATCCTAACACTAACCCCAACCCTAATTATAATCCTAACCCTAACCCCAATCCTAATTTTAACCCTAACCCTAACCCTATTCTAACCCTAAACATAGCTCTAATTTTAACCCTGACCCTAACCCTAACTATAACCCTAAGCCTAACTATAATTCAAACCCTAACCCTAACCTTAATACTAACCTTAACCCTAATTGTAACTCTAACCCTAACTCTAATTTGAACCATAACCCTAACCGTAACTCTAATTCTTACACTAATTCTAATAGTAACCCACCTTAATTCTAGCCCTAATTCTAATAAGAACCCTAATCCTAACTCTAACCCTAACCCTAATTCTAATCATAACCCTGATTCTACCCTAACTATAACCCTAATTCTAACCCTTACCTTAATCCTAATTATAACTGTGATTTTAACCCTAACCCTCTCCTGAATTCTTACTCTAACTGTAGCACTAACCCTAACCCTAATTGTAACTCTAATGCTTACCCTAATTTAGTAACCCTAATTCTAACTTTAACCCTAATCTCAATTCTAACCCTAACCCTATCCCTAATTCTAACACTAAACCTAACCCTAATTCTAACCCTAACCTTAATTTCTATCATATTTCTAACCCTAATCATTAGCCTATATACAACCCTAGTACTATAACCCTATTTGTAATCTTGCCATAAATATACCTAATTCTAAACCTAACCCTAACACTAATCCTAATCCTAAATGTAATTCCAACCCTAATTCTCATTCTAATTGTCATCCTTTTTCACACTATAATCCTAATTCTAATTGTAATTCTAATCCTAATCTTAACCCTAACCCTAATTCTAATTGTAATTCTAACCCTAATCCTAACCCTAATTTTAACTGCAATTCCAACCCTAACCCTAATTATAACCATAACCTAATTCTAACATTAACCCTAATTCTAACCGTAATTGTAACCCTAACTCTAACCACAATGCTAATTGTAATGTTAACTCTAATTGTAAATGTAATCCTAATTCTCATTCTAATTCTCACCCTATTTCTGACTGTAACCCTAATTCTAATTATAATTCTAACCCTAACACTAATTCTAACATTAACACTAATTATTGTCGTAACCATAATTCTAACCCTAACCCTAACCCTTATTCTAACCCTAAACATAGCTCTAATTTTAACCTTAAGCCTGATCCTAATTGAAACCCTAACCCTAACCTTATTACTAAACTTAACCCTAATTGTAACACTAACTCTAACTCTAATTCTAGCATTAACCCTAATTATCGTTGTACCCCTAATTCTAACCCTAACCTTAACACCAACCCTAATTATAATTCTAACCCTAATCCTAATTTTAACCCTAACCCTAACTCTTATTCTAACCCTGAACCTAGCTCTGATTTTAACCCTAACCCTAACCCTAACCTTAACCCTAAGCTAAACTATAATTCAAACCCGAACCCTAACCTTAATACTAATCTTAACCCTAATTGTAACTCTAACCCTAACTCTAATTTGAACCCTAACCCTAACTGTAACACTAATTCTTACCCCAATTCTAATAGTAACCCACTTTAATTCTAATCCTAATTCTAACCATACTTCAAACCTGTTGTGCCAAATCAAAATTTTTGCTTCATTAAGGCATTTTGTAAGAGTCTAGAAAAATTTGTCATAAAAAAGTCAAAAAAGTCAAAATTTCTAAGAATAGAAATTTTCTATTTTTAGAAAGTTTCTAAAAATAGACGTCAAATTAAGGTTTTCTAGGTTTCTTGAGATACGGATGCTGGCAAAATTTTGTAAAAATAGAATCTCTGATTCAAGAGTCATATTTGATTCTGATTGGTTGATATTGCTTCACGATCTATGTGGTTTAGATGGAATGTGCAAAAGGTCGAGTTTTCTCTACTGGGTCATTTCTGCTTTTTTAGAAGGCGAAGCACAAACTCCGAGTGCATTAATGAAGGGAACTCATCTGTCAAGGGTCAGTTTCAAGGTGTTAGTGTTGTTCAGAACGTGAGGAGCCATCGACCAACCGTCAACCGAAGAAGAACAGAGAACGAAGCACGGTGTATCTGGAAAATGAGGAAAAGATGGAAATCATCAAAAAATGACTAAGTCTGGGAAATCCAAGTGCCCCTGGAGGCTAGGGGAGCCCAAGCAATCCAGTGTTAGATTTTTTTTATGTTTTTCGAAAAATGTCAAAAATACCTCGTCAACCCACTTTCAGGTGGTCAAAATCAGTCAAACTTAGTCAAAAGGCCCGTAAAAGTAGGGGATTCATCTCAGATATGCTCAAGCTATCCAGTCTACCCTCATCCTGATGCCTGTCCTTGAAATCCTGAAATTGGCTAAATCTGATGCCCTGAAGCCCTGAAAAACTGACTGACTCTGAAATCTGGTGGATCCTCAAAAATCTAGAATCTGCATGTTAAATCCCATGGATCCGAGACCTATCTCAAACATCCTGAAAGTATATTTCAAAATATTTAAAGTATAGGAAATTCATGTCAGGTAGGGACCTTCAAAATCTGGCGGAATTCAATATCTAAACATATACTTAAATATATTTTGAAATATATGTCAGGCAGGGACCTTCAAAATCTGGCGGAATTCAAGATTTACAGATGAAAATTGAAAAATTCCAAAAAAATTCTAAGGCATGGAATCTTAGGTGCCCCAGGAGGCTAGGGGTGCCCATCCTCTCCAAACTTAGTTTATTTTTCATGTTTTTCTGGAAATGAAGAAAAGTTGAAAATATTGAAAATTTGACTAAGGCATGAGTCCAAAAGCGCCCCTGGAGGCTAGGGGCGCCTAGGATCTCCAGAGATAGTTTTTTTCATGTTCCGTTGATGTCATCCATCAGCCACTTCTCGATCTTCCTCCGGCGATAGTTCCCAAAAGTCAAATTTGTAGTCAAACGTCGTCAGATCGTCAATTCAAGGCTGGGGATCAAATCAGAATCGATAAAGTTTCAAAATGCCATGATTAGTCAGCTTTTTCAATCAATGGTGACAATTTGCCATCTTGTTGAAGTCAGAGGCAGGCCACACCAGAGTCAGAACGAGTGCAAAAAGTTTCAAAACGAAGGGAAAATTGGCTAACACTTTTGCAACTTCGCGTGTTTGATGACATCATCAAAGAAGACTTTTTTTAATTATCTCACACATGAAGCCATAGGCAGCTATAAAATATGGATTCTTCCTATTCAAGCATATCAACTTAGATTTGTGCTTTAAAAGTTGCTTTTTTCACGGATGAGCTTCAAGCTTTGTGCTTTCATAAAGAAAGTTGCTTTTTTGCCCTAAAGTTCTATAAAACAAGCTTTTGGCCTCCTTATTCATTATTTTTGTAGGTTGCATCCAGAGGAAGAAAACATCTTTTTCTTTTCATGAAGATTTGAGAACCCAAACGGAGTGCTTTTTCAGTGTTCTTCGTGGTTTCGGGATTGGGAAGCACAGAGGCATGCTTTTTCGAGGTCCATTTTTCTAGGGGATTGTTTTCCAGAAATAGAGCCAGAGCTTTTTCAGTTTTCATCGAAATGGGTTCATCTAGAATTACATCCTCTTGAAGATTGAAAAAATTTAGTTTTTCAGAAATCTATTTTTTTGCTATTTTTTCAAGAAATCCTATGCTTTTTCAGAATCTGACAATTCGGGTTGCTTCAAAATGGGATTGTCTACAAAACCGACGTGCCAACTTTTTTGCCCAAAAGCTGCTTTTTAAAAGAAATTAGCAAACAGTTTTCAGCCTTTTGTGCAAAATATTTTCAAACATAGGCGTGTTCACAGGCATTCTTCATGTTTTTTAGTATGCAGTACTTTGCAGCCTCAAGCCTAATAACATTGAGAAATGTTTCTCAATACCATCGTGGAAGGAGAACTTCGTCATTTCTGTTGAAGAATGCAAGGTGTGGCACGATGACAAGGAAAAATATCAGAAAAGGATTGCTCAAAAGTGGCTAAAAGAAAAGCAGAATGTTTTGCCAAAGAATATTGGACGTGGATGACTTCAAGGTGGTCAAATCCAATCTTGGTAGAAGTACCCAGCACACAGATGTGAATCTCTTTGAGGTTGCAGCAAATAATCTAAAGGAGAGAGTGTTGAAGGACGGAAAAGATAAAGCAACCCTCAAGGCTAAGAGTAGGCAGCTGCGGCAATATATTTATATCAGTGGATGATGTCACCAACGGGGCAGTGATATAGATAAGGATGGGACTCAAAAAGTAGCTTTAACTCAATACTTTTTGATTTAAAGCGTTTGCTTTCATTCAAAACTTATCCATCCTTAAAATAGTAAAAAGTCACTTTGTAATAGTTAGAGCTTTCTTTGCTTTAAAGCAAATTGTTTTAAAGTAGTTGTTAGTTGTAATCTTTGTCTTATTATAGAAATAAAGCTTGCAGGTTGGCAAGTTAGGTTAAATCAAGGAGATTTTAGGGTTCCCTACTCCTTTGATCTAGTATAAATAAGGGCAGCCTTGCCCATTGTAAGTAATGGTAATTGTGATAGCAAAATTTGTTGTGCCTATTCTAACCTGCAAAAATTATTATTTCAAGTGCTTGTTCACTTTGTGTTATTTGTTTTCTAGTGTTTGATCGCATGTTGTATGCTTGCCTTTTGCTACAATATTGTTGTCCTGGAGTTGTAAGAACTTTATGATATTGGGAATAGAAATCTTATGCCTGTCATTTTCTTTGATTCTCTATCTCACGATCATCTAGTTTTGTCGTTAGATGTGTGGCTTGTGTAATCTTACTTTTAGTTTTCATCTTAAAGTGTAATGAGTCTTCTGATGTGATCTGGAAGAAGTTATTTGAGATTTTATGTTAAAACAAATCATTCTCTATTAACTTTTGATCTCTTTGCTCTGAATTTACTTAGGTGATCGAAAGCGCCATTTAGTTTAGGCCTAGCTGTAGTTAGAAGTTAAAAAAGAAAACCTCTGCTACAACGATAGAGTTTTATAACCTTGTGCTCGCAACTGAGAAGCAAAAAGATAGGCAAAAGTTTAATTTATTTATCTTTTAAGCAAACATCAGTAAAAAGGGAACTTCCCCTCATAATAGAAGAATAGTTTATCTATGCATAGTTGTCCGTTCCCAACTTGCATTCCAGAGGTGCAAATTGAAACGCTAACAAAACCCTAATTATATACCTAATTGCAACCCTGATCCAAAACCTAATTATAAATATAATTCTAATACGAACACTAAATGTAACCCTAATCAAACCCTAACCCTAATTCTAACCTTAACCATAAACCTATTTCTAACCCTAACCCTACTTTTAACTCTAACACTAATTTAAATATTAACCATAATCCTAACACTAATGATAATCTTGATTCTATCCCTAACCATAATTCTAATCGTAACCCTCACCCCAATATTAACCCTTATTCTAAGTTTGCTTTTTTAAAAGCCAAAATAATTCATATATTAAAAAATTAAGTAATTATTATAATAAGCTTGTAGTCTAAATATTTCCATCATCTGGGTGCATTTCTTTCCAATTAGTAATCTATTTTATAGTGTTGTGTGAATTTTTCACAATTCAATTGAATTGCATACCAAAACCCATTTTCTTAACACTTATATTTCATTTAAACCTTCGAAATGTCAGTTCTTGTTAATATCTTTAGTGTCTCCACAAATATGAAATGAGTTCTACAACCCTTTGATAAAAGAAGTTGCCAACACATTCATTATAACTTGCCTATTCTAATAGTAAGATTTGGTACAGGCTGATCTATCTCCAATTTCATATAAATCCTTGGATAATTCTAAGATCCTTTTGCTCTAGGAGATTAAGTCTCCAATCAATTGGACTATTAACTACATTCATAGTTCATGAGAGCATATAGCCAAATCCACTCAGGGGCTTTTGTTGGCTATCTCTTCAATGGGATTATATCTCATATTTCAGTGTTTCATAAATAGACCCACATAAAAGGAACCTCATTAGAAAATCAACTCAAGAACCATTTCTTTTGCAAAACAAACCATGAAATATCCCTCAGGGAATGCATGGATATGGTGCAAATTTTCAATAGCTATTTGCAAAAGATTTTCGTTCTTTCAATTCTCTCAAGATCCTGCAATTTCCCCCACTTGTTTTATAAAAATAGAGATGCTTATATCCATATAATTTCACTATAAATGTAGCTCAGAGTAGCCTAAACTAAAAATTTTCTACAATGCATTTTCATGGGACACTAGGTTAGGCAACCCAAATGATTTTAGTAAAAGAACTTATTTCTCATATAAAAATAATCTTAATAGTTGTGTAGAGGAAAACTAATGTGTTGTAGTCTTAACATAATTCAGGGGTAAACCTATCTGAATAGTTCACTCTATCATTGCATTCCTACATTAAATTATCAATCAAGGAGCGTAAGCTTATGATGGCACTGCACTGTATGTGCCTTCAGGGCTCATATTCCTCCTAAACTATCTTATCCAAACTTATTTAGGCTATTCTACTCTGCTAGAATTCATAGAAATGCAAGAACAGTAAAAACAACTACAGAATCTAGTGGCTACGGGTACCTGTAGCATAAGTTGTAGATGACTGTTATCAACAAGAAATTACAGAATTAACTCAAAACATCCAAAATGATAAAAGAACTAATGCTAACCTTCAGAGGACTTAAAGTTGATAAAGCATGTACTTGTTCATGAACCATACTAGTAATTTTGACAATCAAAGAAATCTAAGTGACTCATGATGTATCTATATGCAAATGAAAAGCAGATTTAACAATGAATGCATAAAGGAACAAGTAAATAAATGAAGTGAAGATCAGTACCTTGAGTGGCGGGCTTAGGGGACTAACTCACTTAACTGGAAATCAAATCTAGTTCAAATTTCTATGCATCTTCATAACACATAGTTCATTCACTTCATATCATAAACAAAATCTCTTTCAGATTGTATTCAATAATGACATTCCTTAATAAAACATGTCTGCATCTTCCAATATAGAAAATAGAGTAACAATAGAGTAACAACTGAGTAACTAGAAAATAAAGTAACTAACTTGACATCTAACTCATCCCTTCTAACTTATACAAAAATGGGAGAGTTTTATGCAATTACTAACTGACTTCAACCATCAATCCATTCCTAGATACTAGGATATAGGTTTGAGATCAATTTATTAATCTAACTGATAAGAGGAAGCAGAGTCCTATCCAAACAAGAATTCTTATGCAACAGATCTCATGAAGAACACACATAAGCCGCATTTGAAACAAGTCTTCTTCTTTTGCATTTATTTCTATCCATGATGGTTCACATTTGCCCTCCAACTGCCTGCACGTTTGGCATCCAACTTCACTTTCTTTAATTCTCCTATCTTCAGCTTCACTGCAAATGCTCATTTCCTTTATGACACATTCTTGCTGCACGGGGGTTAATTCACAAAACATATGCACACAAATAACCTTCATGACTAAACCATAGGATTCCATCTATATTGCATGCATACTCATAATTAAATCATTCAATTGATAATATCATCACCATAGTCCATATTAAAATCATAGGTTCAAAGTCTTGCAAAGTATATAAAAAAGACAACATATAATGATGGTGATGTTGGTAAAGTGTCTGGAGGATCATATGGAAAAGTTCTAAAAGCATATAAAACAACATAAAAAGAGGTCAATAATCCAGCGATCAAGTTGTACAATCATGCCCAAGCAAGCCCATGGATAATGAATAATGAATTGGAGATCAATATTTGCAGGGCAGGCATGGGAATGGATAAAGAATTGGAGATCAATCTTTGCAACACTTGATTTACAAACAGGGGTGACCTTGTCTCTTGGGTAATTAAAAAAAAAAATAGACCCTAATGTAATAAGGAAATCAATTTGTGTGATTTGAAGAAAGAATGTCTTGTATGGAGTCAGTGCATGAAATAGGTGAGAAGCAATGCCACCATCATGAGAATGTAAGCGATTCCTTGATCTATGGTGCTCCTTGAATTCATCCATTCATAATATTAAAAAACAACACAAATCAATAAATATTTTAAGCCGTTGATGGGTAGATAGATAAACAAAGAAATTTATCCTTCTCTGTTTTATCCATATTCGGCACCCGTCCAACAAGTCTAAAAACATAATTTCAACCCAAAAAATCAAACATATTACACTTAAAAGTAGAGAATTTTACTCCTATCATAAGACATAAAAGAATCTAAATACATGAACCCATTTATTTAATTAATTAAATATATAATCTATAAAATTTCATATACTCCAAGTAAACCTTATATTCTTTAGCCTAATTCAATATCCTTATTTTATTCCTAGTATTTTTTTCTAAAATTAATCATGACATTTATATTAACTAATAAGATTTTCTCTATTCTAGAGCTAATAAATGTAATATCCATTTTATTATAAAAACATAAATTTCCACTAATATAATTCTAGAATCAAAAATCAAATTTCTAAAATACATTTTATTATAAAAATATAGAATTTCCACTAATATTTTTCTAAAAACAAAAAACAAATGTCTAAAATGCATTTTATTGTAAAAACATAAAAGTTTCCACTAATATTTTTCTAAAATCAAAAAACAAATTTCTAAAATACATTTTATTATAAAAACATAAAATTTCCACTAATATTTTTCTAAAATCAAAAAGCAAATTTCTAAAATACATTTTATTATAAAAATATGAAATTTCCACTAATATTTTTCTAAAAACAAAAAGCAAATTTCTAAAATCAAAAAGTTGATTTCTAAATTACATGGCAAAAAGAAACTTAGGAAACTTCCTAAAACAAAAAGGTAAGAGAAAGTGATGTTTTAGTCTAAATGACCCTACAGCCCACCTTTAGGAGTGCTTTCAAAGCATAACAAAATTTTATTGAAGTTTTTCATCTCTAGGTTGGATGCAAGCGGAGGGCGCTCCTGTAGGTTTTCAAACCAAAAGCAAAATCATGAAGAATACAAAACCGTACTGCCTCCTTGAATGGGCTATTTAGGGATATGAAAATGATATATATATATATATATATATATATATATATATATATATATATATATATATATATATATATATAATTTTTTTTGGAAAAAACATTTCCAATCATACACAGGGTGATTGCATGATGTAGGAGGTAAATTTGTAGATAATGAAAGATTTGCATTTGATTTTGCTACATGCCATATGACCGCTTCTTGGATGGGCTTAACAGGATTGAAATTTTAGAATACAATTACTATATAGACAATAACAACAGCCGCTCAACAATGAAAAATAAAATCTCATCACATCCGTCTTAAAACACAAAGTATATGTAGTATATGCAGCAGTTATTTGAGCCTCCTTTAGGAAATTATTTTTTAAATGGTAAATGGAACGACTGGCATGCTCAACAACCAAGCCGCTATGACTTTATTTTATTTTATTTTATTTTTTGCTATTTTTTTCATTTTTTGGATTTTTGTTTATTGTTTACGCTCTTGTTCTCCATCCGTGTTATGACTGTAGGAACGCCTCTTGGCATAATTATTTTATGATTTTGCAAGGGTTTCATTGTCATTTCTAATACATTTTCTTGCAACAAAATCATTTTTCCAGGATTATCTTTTTCAATCTAACATACTTGTTTTGTAGCTTTCGCTTGCCAACTACTCACAAATTTCTATAGGTTTGCATGTCAAAGAAATCATTGAAACTACTAACAAGTTGCTGCAGATTTGCATGTCAAAGAAATCTTTTATCATTGATCTAGGCTCTTAGTTTAATCTAGGGTGACAGTAATTGAACATTGTTTGCTTTGTCTTTTGATTTTGAAAAGGGTGTATGCGCTCTCCTTACACCTTTTGGTGATTGGAGATTAAAAGCCCCTTCTTTATCCTTGTGTTTATTTGTTCAACCTTAGGGACATTATCTCACGTGTGCTCTCCCCTTGCGCTTTGTGTAAGCCTGAGGATCAAAAGTGAATAGTGTTCCTTTCTTTTAGGAGGCCTGCTAGGGGATTTCATCACTCCTAGGGACGACCTCAACCACGTATTCTGGTGGGGTATATCAAAGGGTGGAGAGGGAAAGGAATACCTCAATCTAGCTACATAGTCATTGGGACAACCTTAGGGCCCCGAGTGATTCCGGCCACAAGGTGAAGTGGTTTTTGCTTAATTGCTTATGCCACATCCCTTCAACGGGTTAGTGTTCACAGATTTAGGCCTCATCGTACCTCGTGTATTTGGAGGACTCCCCTAGAAGCTCATAAAGCTTAGTTAACACCCTTTGGCCGTCACATTCTACAGTACATCGTTGCAGCAGGGGGAGAAGAGCTCACGCTATTACCTCCATTGTTTGAGATGGAATAAACCTTGGGTAAGACTTTAGTCTCCAAGGTAAGGGGTGTAAGGTGGTACATGACCTTGCATTCCCTAGCTATCCAAGCAATAGTAAATGGTATCAAGGGTATAGAAATCACCATTATCTAATAGTGGAGATTGAAGTTGCACCTGAGTGAGTCCATGGGATATGACACTTCTACTTGAATAATTCTAGGTTTGTTCATGTGCTTGGCATGTTTTCCTTGTGCAATACCAATACAAGCCACTTTAGCCACGAAGCAATTAGCACCAACTTCTTTGTTAAGTCAAGTCAACTATTATTTTTTTGTGTTTGATTTTCTTGCCAAAATCCAAAAAAAAACCAAAATATCTCCAAAAATCATTCCCTTACATCATAATTGCCCATCTAATTATTCTATCCCAATCATCTTTTTCATCCAATCCAATCAATTTTACCCTAATCATCCATATGGCACTTGAAGATCCTTATGGCTTCCACAGAATGTTTGACAAACTCAAGATTATATGGAAAGTATCTAGTCACTCCTACATCATCATCCCTACCTCTCATCAACAATCAATCCAACTTATCCATACCCCAAACTATAAAGTACAAATTCCATAACAATAATTACTAAAGTAAATAATCCACTTAATTACATTAAAAAAAATATTGATCTTCTATTTATAATCAATAATGTCATTACATCTTACAAATCTATGTGCTATAACCAGGTGTTAGCACTATAAAAGAATATACAATGCCCATCTTAGGCTTTCATGTCATAGGTCATCTCAAAGAATAATAAGGTACAATAATCAAATACAATACAAGTATGAATGATAAACTAAATCCCTATTGCCGGTGTCCACTAACCCACATGGTCTTTCGCAAGTCGAGAGACAGGAACATGCTCCAAACACTTTTCTGCGCAACCATGAAGCAATTACACTTCCTCAAAATCCTTCATGACACAAAGGATACCCGACACTGCACGAAACACCTAGCAACCTGGAAACAACTAGTAGGAGGGAACACCCGATGCAACTTGATGTCTAAATGTAAATCTAACTATGATGTGCAATATCTCACAATCAAAATGTGGCAGAGAAACATATAAATAAAGTTTTTCTAGACAATCTTTTCACCTATTTCAATGGATACATGGCTTGGCCCAAGCACTTATAAAAGTAACAGTCAAATCCTGAAAAGAGGAAAAGCCTTCTCTGTTTACCTACATTTGGCATCTTAGCCTTAAAGTAACCCCATAAGCAAGATATCTAATTCCATGCATACACATATCTAATTCCATGCATACACATCCGTAATTCCTTTGCATTTTACCGTTTACTCTTTTTCTAATATTTTAAGTGACTATAAAACTCTGACATTCACTATAAGATGATGCATATAGAGAACTCACAAAGTGATTAGATATATGTATACATATGTTTATATAGGTATCTTTCCTTCTCGACATGTATTTATTCAAAATAATAAACACATACATGGGTAATATTTCCCATCAACTAGTTTAAGAATTTACAGTAAGACAAGATTTAAATACAATCATTATTCTAAAAAGTTCTTTTTATCCAATTAATATCCAAATCTCTATGTTTAGTAAGCAAACCTATACACATATATAGACTAAACACTGGTCTCTTTTCTAAAATAACTACTCAGGCCAAAAATCTTTATGATAGGCCGATAGCAATTCAAAAGATAAGCTGATAGATTTCATCATATTTATATATCTGTTGTTACCATGAGAAATAGGCACTAAGGCTGACAATAGAGGATATATAGTCAAGGTATCAGCTATTGAAAATAGGTCAAAGTTTATTAGTTAAAAGGACCTGTTAAAAACAAACGTAACACTTGAATAAGGTCGATGATTCTAAAATCACAGTATAACAACATTATTTAACATACAGGTCGACAAGCAAAACTTGGCCGAATTGGACGCCTGTAAGGCCATTGGAGTTTTCATACAGGTCAATCAGTTATAAGATAGGCCATTCAATCCAATTAAAGGTCGTGAGGGTTAAGAGGTGAGGCCGGCCATAATAAAACACAAAAGATCATTAAAAATAAAAAGACAGGTCAATTCACTATTATAGGCCAACACAGAAATACTAGAAAGGCCAATACAAAGAAGATAAAGGCATTGGAAAAAGTTGAACCAAGTTTCACACTTGATCATCGATAGGAAAACAGGGATATGGCCGATCACATGAAGAGAATCAATCACATAAAATATAAAGCTTATCTGGTAGGTCAACACAACTAAAGAAAAGCTGATAATTTCACCTTTCGAAAGCCCTGTTACCGCCTGCGTGAGCAATTTGGTTTCAAGTATTTTAACTTGCAGGAATCTTCCAAAAATTCAAAATTCTAACACTTTGGGCCTCTGCAGTTGTAAAGAATGGTGAAAAAATCAGTTATATGCATTTCGCAATGCATATCGGGCTCAAAGGGGTGCATATACAATTGGGGAATCTTTCGCAGGATTCCCAGAATATTCTGTGCTTGTATGTCGGGTTCACTTGTATATCAGATTTGTATGTTTTGACATAGAACGGGATTATACATTGGAAAATATACAAGGAAAAATATACAAAGGTGGAATATTCCTTGATGATTCCCTGTTTGTATGTGAGAAGGTTTGTATGTTTGACATACAAAGGGGCACAGATGCATTTGCTACAGTGGCAAGGGGAGATACATGCGACGGGGCCCACAGACATGCAAAGGTCTTTGTATTTCCAAGATGCAAGAAAAATATATAAGGGTCCGCCTCATATGCAATGTGCAACGAAATGTGCAAAGGAGAGAGGAAAAGGGTCGGGCCCACCAATTGCATTCAAAGGCAATTGTATGTATGCCGACATACATTCAAAACATGCAAGTAGAAATATGCATTCTAAACCCGAGGGATAAGTCAGGTGCAGCGGATGAATTTTTGAGATCCGCCTTGTATGTATGAGGCATTTGTATACGCAGTTATACATTGAGATATGCAAGCAGAGGGACATACAACCTGGATGCGATGGAGAAATAAAATGCAGCGAATAGTAATTTGAGGTCCATGGGTTGTATAAAGCGCTTGTATATGCCGATATACAAGCCGATTGTTCAAAGGAAAGAGATGCAAGTCGGACCTGAATAAGTTTCCAGTCTGCTTCATGATATTTTGGGGTCCACCTTGTATATTGAGCTAATTGCATGTATATGCATTTTGCATATACAAAGGATTTTTGAAAGGCAAAAATGAGAGGGTGAAAAGTCAGCGATAGATGCATGAGGTGCTGACGTGGCATGGTATTATTGGTTCGCAACTTTTCAGTGTTTTTTGGAGCCATTTGTCTCAGCGATGGAATCAAAATCGACGACTATTTTTCAAGTTCGCAGCAGCGATAATTTTTGTATCCACGGCCGCATTTGGGCGAGAAAAATTCCAGAGGCTTGCTGTTGCTACGTCCTCAAGGGCCTGTGGGTAGATGAAGCATTGATGGTAGATTTGCAGAGGATGGACGACAGAAAGGACAGGTCAACCACCCAATTGAAGATGAAAGTCCTTAAGCAGCGATGCATATCCCGATTCCATCTGCTCATTCCTCTTTGTCTCCCCACAACGTTGAATATTTCTGAGCGCCATTCCTCATGCATTGAATCTGGCAGATTTTTGATTTGCCTTGTAATAAATTTTTGCTAGGTACACAGTCTTGGTATAAAAGCCAAACTGTGTTATCCATTGTGGTTGTTGAAAACTGGACAACTTTTTCTTGGTGATGTAATCGGATACAATCTCATTGGTGGCTCTGTTCTGGGTATTTCATGAGTTTATGAGTTGTATGTTGAATATCTTATACACAGAATTTATCAGTTTCATGTTGATTTAAATGAATAATGCTTTATAGCATGTATTTTGTTATTTGTCTCCAAATTGAATGTGTTCTTCTTCTGAATCTGAATATCTAAGGGGTATTAGTGATTCTAGAATATGGGTTTGTGATATTGAATGATTTAATCTTTTACTTCTGCTCAAGGAGTGGATTAAATGTTCTAGGTTTAAGTATTGAGAAGAATACATTGTAGTAAGGATGTTTGTAAGCAGAAATAACTAAATACTTTGTCTTGGGTATTGTCTGTAAGGCAGACATTGCATCATCCCCTTGAAATCTGATTGTTGTTTTAGATCTATGATAAACATTCACATATATATGTCTATTAACTTTGAGCCCTGGATAGGCACCGATTTGGTCTTGTATTTTAGTTGCAACCTGAGGTCTCAGTTTTGCATCCAAACATAAAATCAAACTCAAACTTTAGATACAAACCTTTAGGATTTTAGAAGTAGTTTTAGGACCAAAATCCTCTATCTCACAACTAAATATAGGCCCAAAGCTAGCCCCTTTGCACTTATTCCACAGTTTTGGTCTGCATAAAGGAGGATTTATCTGCTTTGTATCAACATCCAAGTCAATCCACAAACATATCTCATGGATGTTGAATAGGGAATACCCCCCTTGGTTCTGTAGAGCCTAAAGAAGAAGAGGAGATATCTATAGAGTCTATCTCCTGTACTGTTAGCCACTGGCCTAGGAATCCTATTGATCATTGATGGCTACCTTATAGGGACAACTGGGAATAAGCATCCAATTAGATTGAGAGGTAACAGATTTGGCGACTCTACTGGGGAGTGCTTTGTGAAAGAACCCTGATTTTAAAAGAAAACAATTCCTAGTTGTAGGTGGCGAATCTGAACCAATCTCCTAACTAGTAAAATAAAATTTGCATGCTAGGGAGAAGATCCCTGCGTAATTCTCTGTCTGTAGAATTACACAGAAAAATGATGTACAGAAAAAAAGGGGATTGCTCAAGCTAGTCAAGAGGGTTCTCCCATAAGTGATAATATCCAGGACAATCCAGGATCTTCAGAGCGAACGATACCTTATTTTTCAAACACTGAGGCTGAAATCCAGAATATATATGAAAGACAGCAGGGTGTTGATTTGAGAATAAGGTCAGAGGTTTTTCAGGAATGCCCTTTCTTGGATCCCAGTGATAGATTTGAAGAGGTTGAGTCTCCAAGGGATGAGGATAATGATGACCGAAATGGAATGGGACCATCCTCTTCTATGCCCAAAGAGGAACAATTAGCTGAAGAAATCAAAAGTTTAAGAGTAGAATTAGAGTATCTGCAGGCAGTAAAAGTCAGAGATGACATGAGACAAAAAGTGCAAGCTTTGAGAGTTGCTCAGAATGATTCAATTCCCACCCTTGAAAATGCAAATGTGCAGAGAAATCAGCACAGAAATGAAGTCCAGGATCAGCATAATGATCAAAGATAGAATGCAAACAATGCTAGAATACCATTAAATAATGTAAGAAATCAGAATGCAAACAGAAATGCCAATGCTAATCAATTTGGTAGACAACCTATGCAGCTAGACAGATGCAAAGAGCTTGTGTTTGATGGCATTCCTAGTTACCCAAATCCTATTGACAAACATGTGAGGCTGCAGGTGCCAAAATTTTTAGGAAATAATGTTGTATCACGTGAGAGTCACTTGAAGGCTTTTCAAAATATCATGGACAAATTTGAGGTTGAGCATGAGGATGTATTTATGAAATTATTTATGCAATCCTTAGTTGATGAGGCCAGAGAATGGTATAAAGGTCTGCTTGACAGAAGTATTTCATCATGGGAGGACTTCAGGAGAATATTCAAAGAACAATATGGTGACAAGACTGACCCAAGTTTCTTCATAAATGAATTCACTGGAATTACCAAAGGATCAAATGAATAGGTTGCTGATTTTAATGCTAGATTTACTAAGGTATTGAACAAACTGCCACATCACCTGAGGCCTAATGAACCTATGTGCATAGTGTTATACATAAATGCTTTTGATGCCAAAACTGCTTATGGATTGAGAGATAAAGGTCCTCATAGCCTCAGAGATGCTTTCAAAATTGCAACAAATATTGAAAATAATAGAAAAGCATCTGGTAAGACAAACAGAAGAGATGATGTAAAATTTTTGCAAAATCCAAATACTAAATCTCAAACTGCTCAAGGCAATGCATCTACTTCTGAGGATAAATTAGATAAGTTGACAACTATTGTCAAGGACCTGAGTTATAGAATGGATAAAAATGAAAAAGGGGTAGGCCCTGACAGACAGGTTTACCAAAGGCAAGAAAGAGGACCATCATTACATGATATGCCATATAATAGCAATTGGCATAATGGCAAACCTTTTCTCCCACACAACAATGCAGGTCAAAGGACTCAAAATGTTAAGGAAACTCCTGATCCTTTGAAGAAAGCTATTAATATTGTTAATGACACCCCATGGTGTATTGTATGTCAAATGTCTCATTCACAGTCACAATGTCTGATTGCTCAATTCTTGTACAGCAATGTTGTTTCCTGTGATGAGTGCATTGAGCCGCATCACATGGAAGATGATAATGTCAATATGCTATCTACAAATAGAGAGTATCCCCCTCATGATGTTGATGCAAGTGCAAATGGTGAGATTCAGGTCTATCAGCAGTTTCCTTATGATGAAGATGATGAAGACAACTATGCCTATGCTCAGGACTCACACAATTTTCTAAATAACTTGAGGAGGGCTTCTGATGAAGAAATTCAAGCCTTCACAGCTGCAGCAGTAGCTCAAGTCAAAAGCAATTATAACCTAAGAGGTAAAGCTCAGGTAAGCAACTCACACCAACCAGAGAATACTTCTGCAAGCCAGCCAGTGCAAAATTATAAGGGGACTGAAACATATAAGAAACAATGGAACAATAATAAGCAAGGTTTTAAGCAGAAAATAGGTCTTGATCCTCAGGGACTAGAAAATAGAATTCCCCAGGCTAAGGATCAAAGAAAAAATTTTCAAGTTAAGAATGACAGTCAGGGGGCCTTAAAAAACAAAGCTGGATCATCTTAGGATAGAAGTAAAATTGTGGAGCAAGCTACAACTGTTATTCAAAATTATGCTCCATTTGACATCACTCAAGTCTTATCGCAGATAAAAGTCTCTGTTCCACTGATGGAGCTGATGAAAGTTGAAGAGTTTAGAAATAAAGCAGTATCCTCAATTTCAGGAGTACCCTGTCAAGACAAGTTGGGTGATGAACCTCAGGGTAAGAAACAGGCCCTGTACATTGATGAGGATGAAGTTCCTGAGGTGTATCTGGGGATGACCATGACAAAATGCCCTTCACAAGTGGAACCATTTTATGTCTTCCTTGTCATAAATGGAAAAATAATTAAGAATTGTATGCTTGATTCAGAAGCATCAACAAATATCATGCCTTTGGCCATCATGCAGCAAGCTGGGTTAAAAATAGATAAGGCATGTGGGAAGTGCTATGCAATGGATGCTAGAGAAGTACCTGTCATTGGAATCATGAAAGATGTGGATTTCAGACTGGCAATATATCTAGAAAAAACTTACAAAATGAACATAACAGTTGTTGATATCAAGCCACAGTATGGTATGTTATTGTCAAGAAGGTGGGCAACATTGATTGGTGGGAGTATGCAATTAGATTTGTCATATGCTATGATCCCAATGAATGGCAAGGATGTCAAATTGATCAGAGAAGAAAGATCACTAGAGATTGTTGAGGATCAAGAGTCAGAGGAGCATATATGTTTTATGGACACTGACTATGATAATTTCAGAGTTATCTCAGATAAGGAAGGAGATATGTGCATTCAAGAGCTTGACCAGCAGGGTCTCTGGACCATGTATTTTGATGGATCCTATTCAAAGGAAGGCTCTGGTGCTGGAGTTGTGTTTTTGTCTCCAGCTGGTAAGCTTCTAAAATTCTCTTTTTTGCTAAAGTTTGCTTGCATAAACAATATTACAGAATATGAAGCTTTGTTACTAGGATTGAATATGGCTCTGAAACATGGAATTAAGATGATAAAAGTGTTTGGAGATTCTGAGTTAATTGTTTCCCAGGTTAGAGATAAGTATGCTTCAAGGAATAAAAGGTTGAAACAGTATAAGCATGCTGTTTGGGATACAGTTAAATTGTTTGATGCATTTTCAATAAGTTGGGTAGAGAGATCAAAGAATGTCAGGGCAGATTTTCTAGCTAATGTAGCTGTAAGGCTAGATGATATAACTCTATCAGATGTTACAAATGTTGAGGTCAAAATTAGACCTGCAGTGCCAGATAATGTATGTAGCTGGCAAGTGTTTGATGATGATAAGGATTTGCTCAGATTTCTACATTGCATTGATGAATATGAGAACCAGGAAAATGAAATTTTAGAATCTTGTAGAGGTTGTAGATGGAAAAGAAACTCTCTTAGGGAAGGAGGTAATTCAACTCAAGACAAATAAAATCCCTAGAGGGCTGGTTGCTTTAGAGCGAGCTTTTGACAATAGGGACCAATTTGCTACAAAGTCATCTCCAACAAACAAGAATGACTTGGAGGAGATAAACTTGGGGACGTCTCATGCCCCCCAAAAAGGTATATATTGGCAAACAACTCAAGCCACATATTAGAATTATGTTGATTGCATTACTAAGAAAATATAAGCATGTTTTTGCCTGGTCCTATGAGGACCTGACAGCTTATAGAGAGGATTTATTCTAGCATGAAATCCCTTTGAAGCCTGGAGCTAAACCATTTAGACAAAAACAAAGACCTATTAACCCAACCTTAGCTCCAAAAATGCAAGAAGAACTTATGAGGCTTAGGGAGGCTGGAATAATTACGCCTATCAGACACTCAACTTGAGTGTCCAACCTTGTTCCAGTCAGAAAAAAAGAATGGTGACATCAGACTGTGTGTGGACTTTAGAAATCTAAATGTATCTTCTTTGAAGGACAATTATCTATTGCCAAACATGGAGGCTATGTTGCAGAAGGTGACTGGATGTGAACTCTTATCCATGATGGATGGATTTTCTAGGTACAATCAAGTGAAAGTAAAAGAATCAGAACAGTTCAACACTGCCTTCACTACCCCATGGGGAACCTATGTATATGTGAGAATGCCATTTGGACTGACAAATGCAGGTGCCACATTTTAGAGGGCTATGGATGTTGCTTTTGCAGGATTAATTGACTCAATCTTGGCTGTGTATCAGGATGATTTGACTGCTTATTCAAAAAAGGAGCAGCACTGTATGCACTTGGAGCAGATTTTTATTAGAGCATTGGAATATGGCATCTCACTTAACTCAAAGAAGTGTGCTTTTGGGGTAGTGGAAGGAAAATTGCTTGGACACATTGTTTCCTAGGATGGAGTCAGGATTGATCCTGAAAGGGTGGCTATAATTGACAAAATCCAGATCCCTAAAATAGTGAAAGGTGTTAAGTCCTTGTAAGAAGATTTGTGCCTAACTTTGCAGAGACCACAAAAGATATCTCCAAAATGTTGAAGAAAGGTGCAACTGTCAAATGGGAGGATGAAACAACCAAATCATTTCAAAATATCGAAGAGGCAATAAAGATGGCTCCTGTGTTAAAATCTCCAGATTTTTCTAAGCCATTTCAGTTATTCTCATTTGCTTCTTTTCATACTATTGTTGCATGCTTATTGCAGAAAAATGCAGAGGGTTTTGAACAACCGATAGCTTTCTTTAGCAGGTCATTGCAAGCTGCTGAATTGAAATATGACATCATAGAGAAGCAGGCATATGCACTGGTTAGAGCAGTCAAAAGTTTTAGGCCATATTTGGTAGGCTCTCGGGTAGTTGCATATGTGCCTCATGCAGCAGTCAAAGATATTTTTACTCAACAGGAGGTAATTGGAAGAAGATGCAGATGGATAAATAAACTACAAGAGTTCAACATTGAAATACAGATCACAAAATTGGTAAGGGGACAAGGTTTGGCAAAACTGATGACATAATCAAATCTAGAAGCATGCCAAGTGAACATGGTGCAAAATAAAATAGTTAGTATATCAGAATCTGATTGGTATAAGGACATAGTAAATTATTTGTAGAATTTGAATTGTCCTTCCCACTTCAATGATAGTCAGAAAAGGACCTTGAAGCTACATGCAATCAAATACGTAACTCTTCAAGGAGAGCTGTATTGGAAGAATCCTGAGGGTGTCCTATTGAGATGTGTAGATGAAAATTAGGCTGCTAATATTTTTAATGATCTGCACACAGGAGGATGTGGTGGACATTACGCGGCCAAAACTACAGCTCAGAAAATTCTCAGAGCAGGATATTGGTGGCCAACTCTTTTCTTGGATGCACAAAAGTTGGTAAGAAAATGTGACTCCTGCCAAAGGTTTTCAGGGAGGCTCAAGTATGAAGGTGCACTACCCCTTAGGACTGTAATTGTAGAGGCCCCATTTCAGCAGTGGGGGATTGATTTTATAGGGGAAATCTCAGAAAAATCAAGTGGCGGACATAGTTGGATTCTTGTTGCCACTTATTACTTCACTAAATGGGTTGAGGCTATTCCAACTAAGAAAGATACGAGTCGGGTAGTGATGGATTTTATTTTAGAGCACATTATTATCAGATTTGGAGTGCCAGCCACAATTGTCATGGACAATGCCATGTGCTTCAGATCTGGAGAATTTGCTGATTTCTGCAACAAATATGGGATCCATCTGTCATATGCATCACCAAATCACCCACAAGGAAATGGTGAAGCAGAATCAAGCAACAAGAGCCTCATGAAAATCATTAAGAGAATGCTAGATAAAAGCAAGAGGGCATGAGATTCAAAGTTAAGGATGGCACTATGGGCCAACCGGATGACGGTGAAGGAATCAATTGGAAGATCACCTTTTGAGTTAGTGTATGGTGCACCAACTAAGCTACCTGTGCACAACCTTCTGCCAGTTTACAGATTTATACAAGAGAATGATATAGAGATTGGGAACTCCATGACTGAAAGGATAAACCAGCTAGTTGCATTGGATGAAATCAGAAGAGAAGCACACATGACAAACATCAAGAAACAACAGAAGATGAAATATTTGTTTGATAGGAAGGCTACAGAAAGAAAGTTTCAGATAAGTGACTTGGTCCTTGTTTGGAATGCAAAGAGCCAAGATAAGGGTAAACATGGCAAATTTGAGCCATTATGGATGGGTCCATATCAAATTAGCAATATTAATGGAGACAATTCCTACTTCCTCCAGGCCTTAAGTGGTGAATGGCTGGAACTGCCAGTGCACGGTCAGTTCCTAAAGCCCTATTTTTCATAAGTGATCATCCTCTGTGCACATTTGTAGGTTAGGTGTAAATAGTCTGTGCTCGCCTTGTATAGTCGGTCGTGTTTTAAGTTTTGGGTTTTGTTTGGACTACCCTGGAGTAGTCTGGTTCTCGCTGCAGCCTTGTGCCTGCACGTCCCCAATCGGAGCCTATGTTACCGCCTGCGTGAGCAATCTGGTTTCAAGTATTTTAACTCGTAGGCATCTTCCAAAAATTCAAAATTCTAACACTTTGGGCCTCTGCAGTTGTAAAGAATGGTGAAGAAATCAGTTATATGCATTTCACAATGCATATCAGGCCCAAAGGGGTGCATATACAATTAGGGAATCTTTCACAGGATTCCTAGAATATTCTGTGCTTGTATGTTAGGTTCGCTTGTTTATCGGATTTGTATGTTTTGACATACAACAGGATTATACATTGCAAAATATACAAGAAAAAATATACAAAGGTGGAATATTCCTTGATGATTCCTTGTTTGTATGTGAGAAGGTTTGTATGTTTGACATACAAAGGGGCGCAGATGCATTTGCTACAGTGGCAAGGGGAGATACATGCGGCGGGGCCCATAGACATGCAAAGGTCTTTGTATTTCCAAGATGCAAGAAAAATATATAAGGGTCCGCCTCATATGCAATGTGCAATGAAATATGCAAAGGAGAGAGAAAAAGGGTCGGGCCCACCAGTTGCATTCAAAGGCAATTCTATGTATGCCGACATACATTCAAAACATGCAAGTAGAAATATGCATTCCAGACCCGAGGGATAAGTCAGGTGTGGCGGATGAATTTTTGAGATCCACCTTGTATGTATGAGGTATTTGTATACACAATTATACATTGAGATATGCAAGCAGAGGGACATACAACCCGGATGCGATGGAGAAATAAAATGCAGCAAATAGTAATTTGCGGTCCATGGGTTGTATAAAGCGCTTGTATATGCCGATATACAAGCCGATTGTTCAAAGGAAAGAGATGCAAGTCAGACCCGAATAAGTTTCCAATCTGCTTCATGATATTTTGGGGTCTGCCTTGTATATTGAGCTGATTGCATGTATATGCATTTTGCATATACAAAGGATTTTTGAAAGGCAAAAATGAGAGGGCGAAAAGTCAGCGATAGATGCATGAGGTGCTGACGTGGCATGGTATTATTGGTTCACGACTTTTCAGCATTTTTTGGAGCTGTTTGTTTCAGCGATGGAATCAAAATCGACGACTATTTTTCAAGTTCGCAGCAGTGATAATTTTTGTATCCGCGGCCGCATTTGGGCGGGAAAAATTCTAGAGGCTTGCTGTTGTTGCATCCTCAAGGGCCTGTGGGTAGATGAAGCATTGATGGTGGATTTGTAGAGGATGGACGACAAAAAGGACAGGTCAACCACACCCAATTGAAGATGAAAGTCCTTGAGCGACAGTGCAGATCCCGATTCCATCTGCTCATTCCTCTTTGTCTCCCCACAGCGTTGAATATTTCTGAGCGCCATTCCTCATGCATTGAATTTGGCGAATTTTTGATTAGCCTTGTAATAAATTTTTGCTAGGTACACAGTCTTGGTATAAAAGCTAAACTGTGTTATCCATTGTGGTTGTTGAAAACTGGACAACTTTTTCTTGGTGATGTAATCAGATACAATCTCATTGGTGGCTCTGTTCTGGGTACTTCGTGAGTTTATGAGTTGTATGTTGAATATCTTATACATAGAATTTATCAGTTTCATGTTGATTTAAATGAATAATGCTTTATAGCATGTATTTTGTTATTTGTCTCCAAATTGAATGTGTTCTTCTTCTGAATCTGAATATCTAAGGGGTATTAGTGATTCTAGAATATGGGTTTGCTCTATTGAATGCTTTAATCTTTTACTTCTACTCAAGGAGTGGATTAAATGTTCTGGGTTTAAGTATTGAGAACAATACATTGCAGTAAGGATGTTTGTAAGCATAAATAACTAAATACTTTGTCTTGGGTATTGTCTGTAAGGCAGACATTGCATAATCCCCTTGAAATCTGATTGTTGTTTTAGGTCTGTGATAAACATTCACATATATATGTCTATTGACTCTGAGCCCTGGATAGGCACCGATCTAGTCTTGTATTTTGGTTGCAACTCGAGGTCTCAGTTTTGCATCCAAACATAAAATCAAACTCAAACTTCAGATACAAACCTTTAGGATTTTAGAAGTAGTTTTAGGACCAAAATCCTCTATCTCACAACTGAATATAGGCCCAAAGCTAGCCCCTTTGCACTTATTCCACAATTTTGGTCTGCATAAAGGAGGATTTATCTGCTTTGTATCAACATCCAAGTCAATCCACAAACATATCTCATGGATGTTGAATAGGGAATACCCCCTTGGTTCTGTAGAGCCTAAAGAAGAAGAGGAGATATCTATAGAGTCTATCTCCTGTACTATTAGCCGCTGGTCCAGGAATCCTATTGATCATTGATGGCTACCTTGTAGGGACAACTGGGAATAAGCATCTAGTCAGATTGAGAGGTAACAAGGCTAAGGGAGATCATAAAGAGGTCGGTTTAAATATTTAAAGAGGTTGAATCAGTAAAGAAAACAAGGCCGCTCATGTTATAAAGAAAACTTGTTTAAAGAAAAGAGGTAGAGGTTGGTTTAATACCAGACATACCGTTGCAAGGGAAAAATAAGCAGTGAAAGGAGAAACAAGGATGAATAAGAGAGATAAGGCCGACTTTCTATCATCCAAAGGTCTGAAAGAACAATATCAGGTTGATCCACTAAAGAGGGAGGCCAATCCAAATGATAAAGAGGTCGAATAAGTTAAACAGAGGCCAAAAGAAGGGTCAAGCAACTTCTACAGGAAACTCTTAAATTTGTTGGCTGCTCAAAAGAGTCAAGGCCGAATACAAACAAAATAAACAATCTGCTTCAAAGGAAAAGCCTACCATAAGGTAAAAGGTAGTAAAAAAAGAAAAGAAAAGCCACTGAGAAGGATTGTTAAGGAGCCGCTTTGAAAGCATACAGGCTTGATAAAGGATAACAAGTCGATAGATTATCAACAGGTGACTTAAAAAATAGAGGTAAGCTGCTCAAATAATACATAATGACTACATTTATTAATAAAGACCAATTTAAGTAAAAAAAAGGCTGATTTATTACTACACACAGGCATAACTCAAGTAACTAAACTTCACAAGATTAATACCTGGAATTCCTATGTTGGGTACAATAAACTTCTTGCTTTCTTCCTGTTGTCAATCTCTCTGTGCCTTTTTCCTATTGCTTTCTTCCTATTCCCCTTTGTCTGTGCATTTCCTTTCCTTTTTAATGAAGAAAAAAAATCCCCCCTCTAAAAATGGCGTAAAAGTGTGTTTAGATTGAGTATTTTCTTAACTTCGATCCTTCTTTCTGTGCATGAGCGTCCCTTTCACAACTACTTAACTCGCAGTTTTTTTTAATAATCTAAAACTCCTTTTTCCTTCAGTTCAATTCTCTTGTTGTATTGCACGAGTATAGTCTATTATTATTTTTAGATCTTCGCATGATTTTTTTTAATTATCTTTGATATATATGGCTATATACTTTCTTTAGTTTCTCAAATATCTTTTCATGAAAAAGTACACCATACACAAATATATATATATATATATATATATATATATATATATATATATAACACTTTAATTATTTATATATAAAGCAATGATAATCAATTTATATAGTTATTATTAAATCTAACGTCGATATTTTGCACTAGAAAAAACCTACTTGAAACAAACAAAATTATATACTTTATCTAATCCGCACAAGTCAATCATGCCAATCAATGCTCAATATGATTATGCCACATGAACTCAATGAAACCAATCAAAAATGCAAATGATATAATGTAATATGATCTACATGTGTGTGTGTGCAGGTATCGGGGTTTCATCTTGCCAATTCTTTTTGACGGCTAGGGCATTTCTACCTCAACCATGTTCTCATCTTCGACGTTTCCTGCATTCAGTCACACTCGACTTTTCATCAATAGGTTAGTCCCAAAATCATAGCCGAAGCTTGAGAAAGATAATCCATAATCATATATATTTTAATCCATCAATAAAATAGGTTCAAATTCATGCATTTAATTTACAACAATTTACTTGTTACGCACACGCGATTTACCCAATAGTAAACAATCAAAGTAATAACTAATAGTTAAAATTATAACTGAGTCAAAAAGGTCAGGATATGACATCCTTCCCCACTAGGAAGAGACATCGTCTCGATGTCTTATTACACAAAACTAAAATAATAATGTATCTCACTACTACTAATGTATCAAAAAGTATCATCAAATCAAATAACAGTATCTCAACTATGCATAAATAAAAGAAAATATGTTAAATCCTCAAATGAGAAAAAGATTTGTCTATCTGCTCAGCATCCTCCCATGTGGCACTATCCACAGAATATTGATCCCACTGGACCTTATTGTTAGGGTTAGCCGGCAAAAGATATCAATTAAATGCAAATATAGATTAAACAGAGGAATAGAAATACACAGAAATAATAACAACGAGAGACAAATTTTAACGTGGTTCACCCAAACTCGGGCTACATTCACCAAACAAAGAGTCCAATATTATTATCCAGTAAATCAAACCGATTACAATCAGCAATCCCTGCAACTCAATATCGCTGCAAAATGCTACAAAACAATATATCAAAACCCTAACCCTTAGCTGCTTTTTATCAAGCTTTTTGTTGGTTACAAAATAGGGTTTTTTTTATGTCAGTCAATGAAAAAATAACTCCTAGACCCTGCAAGGGGTGCTGGCCCTTGACCCCGTCTTGGGGGTGCTGCCCCCAAACCCCCGCAAGGGGCGCTACCCCTTGACCCCGTAGGAATTTGGGGGGAAACCGCGCCGATAAAAAAGGGGTAATTTTAACCTCCGAGTCTGATTAGGCTCCATATAACAACACTTATACTACACAATATCCCTGTTACGCAACTTACTATTGCACCTCTCTAAAATTTGAGTGGGCTCCACTAGCACCACTACTGGATCTTGTATCTATAAAGCGTGTCAATCAAGAATGTGTGAAGCATCAGGATGATAAGGCTTAAGTAAAGACACATGAAAAACATTATGGATTCTGACAAGAGCAGGTGGTAGAGAAAGTCTATAAGCAACAAGATTAATCACTTCCAGTGCATCAAATGGTCCTATGAATCTAGGAGCAAGTTTGGATGATTTGCCAAACGAAACTAAACTCTTCTAAGGTTTGACCCTCAAAAAGACTTTGTCCCCTACTAAAAATTGTCTGAACGTCATATTCTTGTCTGCATAACTCTTTTGTTGATTAGAAGCTTGCTTCAATTTCTCTTTGATCAACCTCATATAATCATCCATTTCTCTAAGCATGTCAGGTCCAATCACAATTCTGTCTTCTAGCTTGTCCCAACTGATGGGTGTACGACACTTACGCCCATAAAGAGCTTTGAAAGTTGCCATCCCCAAGGATGCATGGTATGAATTATTATAAGCGAACTTCACTAAAGGAAGATACTCCTTCCACTTATACTATTGATCCATACAATACTTCCTAAGGAGGTCTTCTACTACCTGACTAACTCTTTTTGTCTAACCATCTGTCTGTGGATGATACGTCGAACTAAAGTTCAATTTAGTTTCCAAAGCTACATTCAATGTTGTCCAATACCTGGAAGTCATGCGAGTGTCATGATTTACAATGATCATCTCCGGCACTCCATGCAATAAAAAATTTTCCTAGAGAAACTTCTTAGCTAATATCAACGAACCATCTGCAAGATTCCATGGGATGAAATGTGCTACCTTCGTCAATTTGTCCAAAACTACTAAGATTACATCATGCCGATTCGTGGACATTGGTAACCCCTGAATGAAATCCATACTAATTACTTGCCACTTATGTTCTAGTACACTATGTGTTGGCAGTGAGCTGCCCCCTTGTCAGTGAGGTGTTTAACGCTGACCTCAGAATTCGTGACATGGCAGTGAGCCTCCCGTGGATTTGGGTTAAGTCTGACATTTGTAGGGAGCATTGATAGCTCAAGATTTTGGTGCAACGGCAAGCGATTCCAACAATTGGTATCAAAGCCATGGGTCACGGGTTTGAATCCCTCGGGTTGCGTTGAGGAGGGGATTGTTGACAGTGAGATGCCCCCTTGTCAATGAGGTGTTCAACGCTAACCTCAGGATTTGTGAGATGGCAGTGAGCCTCCCGTGGATCTGGGTTAAGTCTGGCATTTGTAGCGAGCATTGATAGATCAAGCCTTTAGCGCAACAACAAGCAATTCCAACACTATGCGGGTACAAAAACCTTGCTAGATTCACATGCTCAGCCTTGACTCACTGGCACTCTAAGCATTGAGCCACAAATTCTGTTACATCTTTCTTAAGTCTAGGCCAAAAATACAAAGGCCTCAATCCGTCTATCATCTTAGTCACTCCAGGGTGCCCCCAATACGGTGCATTGTGGATTTATTCAAAAACTAACTTTCTCAAATACCTTGAGTCTGGAATATAGATCCTACCTTGATATCACAAAATTCCATCTGACTCAAACACATAACAATCAAATCGATGATCTAAGGGATCTTCTTCTAAAGCTTTCTTTACTTTGGAATAGTGTTCATTCCCTTGAAAATTTTGAATTACTTGTCTCAAATTTGATCTTGTAGTAACCATTGTTGTCAGATGTCTTCTTCTGCTAAGAGCATCTGCCACTCTATTCTCTTTTCCTTTAATGTACTCAATCCCAAAATCGTACTCACTAAGAAACTCTAGCCATCTTCTCTAATGTGCATTAAGAGTAGGTTGAGTAAAAATGTATTTGAGCCCTAAATGATCTGTTTTCAACTCAAAGGGATTTCCCAAGAGATAATGCCTCTACATCTGAAGTGCATGAACTATGACGGCTAACTCTAAGTCATGCGGCACATAGTTTAGCTCATATTGCTTTAACTTCCTCGACTCATAGGTGAACACTTGCCCATTCTGCATCAACACTCCTACACCTTCCCCTGATGCATCAGTTATAACTATGAAATACCCATTAGGATCAGGTATGGTCAAAATAGGAGTTATCGTGAGCTTTTCCTTCAAAACGTGGAAAGCTTTCTCACACCTTTCTATGAACTCAAACTTTTTACCTTTCTTCTGAAGTGAGATAATTAGTGCTGCTATTGTAGAGAACCCTTCCACAAACTTTCTATAATATCCTGCAAGTCCCATGAAACTTTAGACTTCCATCACATTATGAGGTGCAGGCCATTCCATTATTGCCTTAATCTTTTCTGGATCTACTGCAATCCCTTTCACTGAAATTACATGACCGAGATAGTGCACCTTGTCTTGATAGAAAGTACACTTGGATATCTTACCATATAGTTTTCACTCTTTTAAGCGTTGCAATACTATCCTCAAATGCTTTTCATTTTCTTCAACTGATTTGGAATAAATCAAGATATCATCAAGAAGGATCAATACAAAGTCATCCAAGCAATCACTGAATACGATGTTCATTAAATTCATGAAGGCTATGGGAGCATTAGTCAACCCGAATGGTACCAAGTGTGTGAACTCGTAGTGACCATAGCGAGTCTTGAAAGCTGTCTTCAAAATGTCCTCATCCTTAATCTGTAACTTGTGATAGCTAGATCTAAGGTCTATCTTAGAGAACATAGTAGCTCCCTTCATTTGATCAAAGAGCTCATCTATTCTTGGAAGTGGGTACTTGTTCTTTATGGTTGCCTTATTGAGAATTCTATAATTAATGCATAAACACAAAGTCCCATCCTTCTTCTTCACAAAGATGACCGGTGCGCCTCACGGTGACACACTAGGTCTTATGAACCCTTGGTTCAATAACTCCAACAATTGTGCTTTTAGCTCATACAATTTTGTAGTGGTCATCCTATAGGGTGCCTTAGATTCAGGCTCAGTCACTGGTAGCAAATCAATTAAGAAGTCAAACTCCCTCTTCGGTGGCAACTCTGTTAACTCCACATGAAACACATCTTGGAATTCCCTTAGAATAGGGTAGTCATTAAGTACTGGTTCCATATTGTCAAGATCTTTTACTTGGATGGCATAAATGGAACACCATTTTCTTTTGGCTTTCTTTAACTACATAGTCAAAATTTGACTAAGTTCAAGGGGTCTCTTAGAACCATGAATCTCCACATGATTCCCTAGGTCATCCAAAAATCTAACAACTTTATCCTCACAGTTCACAATTGACTTATGTTCAGCTAACCAATTGATTCCCAGAATCACATCATAAGAACCTAAAGGTGCTACGTAAAGATTGACTTGAGTTTGAAAACTTGGAAGGTCTAACCCACTACATGCAAGACAATAATCTACCCTGTTTTCTACTCTGTTGCCATACTGAACCATCCATGAGTTTGCCATGTGTCCAGGTTTAATAGATAACTTTGAAACTACTCTTGGATCTACAAAGCATTCAGTTGCTCCAGTATCAATTAATATAGAAATAGGTAGTCCAAAGAGCTTACCTGGAAACTAAATGAGTGCTACTTGGAAGTTAGCTTGTTGATTGTCCATAGCTACATGAATTTGGTGTTGCGGTGTTCCCTGTTGGTTCCTATCTCTTCGCCCTGTTGATCTCTGAGGACAAGAGTTGGCAGAGTGCTCTCCTCTGCACACATAGCATCTGCCACAAGGTTCTCTTGGTCCTTCTGACCTATCCCTTCAGTTAATGTTGCTACTGTTTTTATTGTTATTGTTGAATTTGCCTCTTTTGTTACTTCCACTCTGATTTCCACCAATTCTATCATGTGAGTTTGTTGCAAGTATGTGCTTACTAGTGTTGTCATTGATGTCAACTGTGCTCTTGTTTTGATGCTTGTGTTGAAGATAATGAGAAAGTGTTCTTGGTATTGAGTTTCCAAGTGCTTTTGAGAAAATTTGCTCTCCTACTGGAAACAGTGTGTTGCAGAGTATCTTGGTTTATAGAAGAACAATATCATGTTTTGCTCCGCATTTTCTGTAGATTAAATATCTTTGTCTGTGGATTGGAAGTAATGTTAAGGGATGTCTAAAGATGCTTTGTTTCAAGTTTCAACCTTCGATGTGAAGATTTGAGCGACTTTTGTTCACCAGAGTAAAAACTATTTTCTATGTATTTAATGGTGACAGGGAGAATGTATTCTGATATGCATTTCTCCACAATTAAGTCTTACAGTCTATGATTCTAGAATTAGGTTTGTGATGAGGATATGTGCCTTCAGTTCAAATGGTTCATGATTTGGTGGTCTGCAAGCGATCTTTCTTTTATGACAGTGGTCGACAATAAAGTTCAAGTGCTCCAGTTTGAAGAATCTTATGGATAAAGTGTTTAAAGGTTGTGCGGATGTTCTTGGTGATTATAACATGCTTGTGGATGTCTCTAGATCATGTTCCTGCCTTTTGATTGATCTGCAAGGTATAATCTAGATCATGCATGAAGCGTGTTCTTAAGGTTTCAGTGTTAATACCAGTTTTAGCCGACTTGGTTGTTTCTCACTACTTGCAGTTATACTTTGGAGGTTGTGATAGCATGTTGTAGCGTGGAAGATTGTGTTTGAGTTCAGCTAAGGCGTGGTTTGGTCCACAATCATTCTTTCTCTTTCATTAATTTGTTTAGGTCCAAAACTATTCTTATGTATATGTGTTTGCCGACCTTGGAGATTGTTCCAATGGTTGATGATTGTAATGCCGACCTTGATGATTATTCCAAGGTTCATAAATTGTGCAAATACTTGTAATTGAGTCATGAAAATGTATCAAAGTGTGAAGATGCGAAGATAAGTGTGTAGTGAAAAGTAGAGCAGAGTAGAGGATGTTTATTGTGCTTTAATGGAACTGAACTTTGGCATAATGTAGATGCTGCTATCTCAGTTCACCAAATTTGGCAATGAGCCACCCACTGGCAGTGAGCCACCCCATTGGCAGTGAGCCACCCCATTGGCAGTGAGCCTCTTCATTTGCAGTGAGCCTCTAATTTTTGGTATTGTTATAACATATTATATTGTGAGCTAACACTCATTGTGGTTTTTCTCCTTTGGGGTTTTCCACGTAAAATCTGGTGTCTCCTGTGTTGAATGTGTGAATGTGTTTAAGTTTTTTTTTCATGCTTTCATGATTAATATACATACATAGTGTTGATTAGTTGATGTGTTAATGGTTTTGAAATATTGGTTACAATTGATTCACCCCCCTCTCAGTTGTATTGTGCTTTTCAACAATTGGTATCAGAGTGAGGGTTCCTTGGTAAAAAGCCTAACAACTCAAGGTAGATCTGGGATGGTGCACAAAAAAGAGTCTTCGCAGTTTGATGGAACAGACTATACTCTTTGGAAGGTACGAATGAAAAGTCATTTTATTTCTCTTAGTTATAATGTTTGAAAAATGGCAGAAACAGAGTATACTCTCCCTCTAAATGGTCCATCATCTGATGATGAAGTCAAGGAGTATGAGTTGAATAGAAGGGATAGATATACTTTGCTTAGTGCTTTATCTAATACTGAGTTGGCTAAAGTTACGGATCTAGAAACTGCTCATGCTACTGGGATACGTTAAAGAATCTGTATGAAGGAGATGATTATGTGAAGAGTGCTAAACTACAAAACCTGAAGGCGAGGTATGAAGCCCTGAAGATAAGTGAAGATGAGAACATAACAATCTACATGCAAAAAGTTGATGAAATTGTCAATGGAATCAAAGGTCTAGGAGGATCTATTGATGAAGGTGAGGTTGTGCTGAAGATTCTTAGGTCTCTGCCCAAATCCTATAGTCACAAAGTGGCAGCAATTGAAGAGGTTATGACTATGAAAAAGATTTCAAAAGATTAGTTGCTTGGGAAGCTTACAACTTTTGAGATGAGGGAATTTGGTGATGCTCTACCAAAGACTGAGATTGCTTTCAAAGCTAGTACTTCAGAAAAGATTTCAAGAGCCCAAAAGTATGCTGTGGAGTCAGATGATGACCTTGATGAGGCTGAAGCCAACTTTGTGGATAGAATGCAAAGAGGTACCGGTAAGTTCAAAGGAAAATTACCGTTCAAATACTTTTCTTGTGGTAAGATTGGTCATTATGCATCCAGATGTCTGGAGAGAATTGAAAGAGGTAAAAAGAAATTTGAAAGTAGGCCTAGAATTGTCAAGAAATGCTATTATGTTAGAGATCTTGATGATGGTGGTGTAATAGATGATGAGTCTAATGACAATAGTACTAGTGCAAATGAATGCTTGTTTTATTGCTATTAAGGAAGAACCTGTGTCTACTAATCCTACTAGCTGTGTGAAGGAAGAAAAACTAGTGGAAGAAAGTGCCCTGTCTGTCCAAGTTGAGAAGGATAAGGATGAATGGATCATTGATAGTGGATGCTCACATCACATGACCAATGATAAGAGTAAGTTTGTAAGTTTGGAAAAGTATGATGGTGGATTGGTTAGGTTTGGAGATAATGTAGCTGGTAAGATCTATGGAAAAGGATCTATTTCTTTTGATGGCAAGCATAATACAGATGATGTTCTCTATGTGAAAAGTCTAAAGAATAATCTTTTAAATGTTGGTCAGATGTGTGATAAAGGTTATGATTTGAGTTTCAAGGACAATGCATGCAATATCATGGAAAGCTCCAGAATAGTGATTGCGATTGGTAAAAAGACTAGAGGTAATATCTATCACCTAAGGGAAACTGATAATTGTTGTTTGTTGGCACAGACAAATGAGAGTTGGCTATGGCATAGAAGGATGTGTCATATCAATTATGACAACCTGGTGAAGATAAGCTCAGTACAAGTTGTGAGAGATCTGCCCAGAATTGTGAAGCCCACTAACACTATTTGCAAAGAATGCCAAATGGGAAAATAGATAAGGACAAGTTTCAAGAGTAAAGAACAATTTTATGCTAGATTGCTTGAGCTGGTGCATATTGATTTGTGTGGTCCTATAAGAACAAGAAACTTGCAAGGAGACATGTACTTTATGTTGCTTATTGATGATTATTCTAGAATGACTTGGGTCACCTTTCTAAAAGACAAATCAGAAGCCCTAGACAAGTTCAAAGTTTTCAAAGAAATGGTTGAGAATGAATTGGAATTGAGGATCAAATGCTTAAGGTCTGATAGAGATGGTGAGTTTACATCAAATGAATTCAATATATTCTATGAAGAACATGGGATAAATAGACAGTTGTCTTCCCCTAGGACTCCTGAGCATAATGGAGTTGTTGAAAGAAAAAACAAGACAACTCAAGAGGCTGCTAGGTCAATAATGATGGAGGCTAACCTACCAAAAGTGTATAGGAGAGAAGCTATACATATTGTTGTCTACATTCAAAATAGGGTTCAAGTCAAAGGTAATGGCACTAAAAGTCCTTATGAATTGTGGTATGGAAGAGTTCCCACAGTGAAATATTTCAAAGTTTTTGGAAGCAAATGTTACATTAGAAGAGATGAAGAGTTAGGCAAGTTTGATGCTAGGTGTGATGAAGGAATTTTTCTTGGATACTCCACTAAGAGTAAGGCCTACCGGTGCTACAATAAGAGATTGAGAGTGCTAATGTGAAGGTTGATGAAGTCAAGGAGATAACATCAAATATATGTGGCTATGAATCAGATGAACCTAGTGCTCCAATCCATAAAGAAGAGGTGGAACAAAAAGATAGTCAAGCTGAAGAAGAGAAGGCTCTGAAAAGTGATGTTAAGACTCCCAGGTATGTAAGGATCAATCATTCTGAAGATCAAATCATTGGTGACAAAAGCAAAGGAGTATTGACAAGGAAATTAGCTATAGAGGAACAAGTGAAATACTGTCTTCTTTCACAATTGAACCTAAAACTATAAGTGAAGCCTGCAAAGATGAAAGTTGGGTAAAAGTCATGGAAGAAGAGCTAATGCAGATAGAGAAGAATGAAACTTGGGAATTAGTTCCTAGACCTACTGATAAGAATGTGATTGGAATCAAATAGGTTTTCAGAAACAAGATGAATGAAAATGGAGTAGTAAGAAATAAAGTAAGACTGGTATGCAAAGGATATTCTCAGGTTGAAGGCATAGACTTTGAAGAGACTTTTTCTCCTGTGACGAGGATTGAAGCAATAAGAATGTTCCTAGCATTTGCAGCACACAAATATTTCAAAGTGTATCAAATGGATGTGAAGACTACATTTTTGAATGGAGAACTAGAAGAAGAGGTGTACATTGAACAACCTGAAGGATTTCAATCACTAGACCAAGGTGACATGGTGTGCAAATTGAAGAAAGCCCTGTATGGACTCAAGCAAGCTCTAAGAGCCTGGTATGTAAGGTTGGACAAGTATCTAATGCAATTAGGGTTTAGTAAAGGTACTGTTGACATCAATCTCTATTTCAAAATCAATGATAACCAAATTCTGATTATTGTAGTCTTTGTTGATGATATTATCTTTGGAGGCAATGAAGGTATGTGTAAGAGATTTGTAGAAGAAATGCAGAAAGAATTTGAGATGTCTATGTTTGGTGAAATGAATTTATTTTTAGGACTGTAAATTACTCAATCAGAAAAAAGAATTTTCATTTCTGAGTCCAAGTATGTGAAAGAATTGTTGAAGAAGTTTGGAATGGAAGACTCTAAGCCAGTATGCACTCCCATGGTAATTGCCTGCAAGCTAAGCAAGAATGATGAATCACCTAAGACTGATCAGAAAAAATATAGGTCTATGATTGGAGGATTGTTCTATCTAACACATACCAAACTAGACATAATGCATGCAGTCTGTCTTGTGGCAAGATTTCAAGAAGATCCCAAGGAGTCACATGTAATGGAATTCAAAAGGATCATGATATATTTAAAAGGCACTTCAAATTATGGATTGTGGTATCCCAAAGATACTAATTTCACTCTCAGTGCTTATACAAAATGAAGATGACAGGAAAAGTACAAGTGGAGATGCTTTCTTTTTGGAAATAGATTGGTGTCATGGATGAGTAAGAAGCAAGAATCAGTCTCTTTGTCTACTATAGAAGCAGAATATACTACTGCAACATGTTGTACTCAAGTACTTTGGATGAAGCAAACCTTGAAGGATATAAGAGTTGTGTATGAAGAACCAATTTCAATCTTTTGTGACAATACAAGTGCTATAAACATCTCAAAAATCCAGTGATGCACTCAAGGACAAAGCATATATCTATAAGGTATCACTTTCTGAGAGAAAAAGTAATAGAGAATGAAGTAAAGATGGAATATGTGTCTACAAAGGATCAAATTGCAGATATTTTCACAAAACCTCTGCCTAAGGATACTTTTGAGTATCTCAGGGAGAAGTTAGGGGTTATTACCCCTCCTCTTAACTAAGATGCATAAGGAATGCATCAGTTCAGTGGTGACTAAAGTTTCATATTTTGATCTAGATTGATGTATTGTAGGCTACCTCTCACAGGGAGCAAGTAGATGTTGCTAATATAAGTTCCTAATAAATAGAAATAAGTATTGTAGAGCTGCTAACAGAGAAATTCTAGTTTGATCAGAGCAGTTGCATGCAAGTATGTGTAGAGAGAAAAGAAGTGATGTCATTTACCATTGATGTCAAAGGGGGAGAGAAAATCATGTGAAAAACTTAGGGGGAGAAAGAATTCAGAAGTGTAAAAAGAAACGGGGAGAAAGTAATCAATGTAGAGTCTTGTCTTGAAGGTGCTTATAGTTTTTCACATCAATGTTGCCATCAATGACAAAGGGGGAGATTGTTGCAAGTATGTGTTTACCGGTGTTGTCATTGATGTCAACATATCTGTATTGTCATTGATGTCAATTGTGCTCTTGTTTTGATGCTTTCTTGTGTTGAAGATAATGAGAGTGTTCCTGGTATTAAGTTTCCAAGTGCTTTTGAGAAAATTTGCTCTCCTAGTGGAAACAGTGTGTTGCAGAGTATCTTGGTTTGTAGAAGAATAGTATCATGTTTTGCTCCGCATTTTTTGTAGATTGAATATCTTTGTCTATGGATTGGAAGTAGTGTTAAGGGATGTCTAAAGATGACATGTTTCAAGTTTCAGCCTCTGGTGTGAAGATTTGAGCGAGTTTTGTTCACCAGAGTAAAAACTATTTTTTTGTGTATTTAATGGTGACAAGGAGAATGTATTTTGCTCCACAATTAAGTCTTACAGTCTACAGTTTTGGAATCGGGTTTGTGATGAGGATGTGTGCCTTCAATTCAAATGGTTCATGATTTAGTGGTCCGCAAGTGATCTTTCTTTTATGACAGTGGCCGATAGTAAAGTTCAAGTGCTCAGGTTTGAAGAATCTTATGGATAAAGTGTTTAAAGGTTGTGTAGATGTTCTTGGTGATTATAACGTGCTTGTAGACGTCTCTAGATCATTTTCCTACTTTTTGATTGATCTGCAAGGTATAATCTGGATCATGCATGAAGCATGTTCTTAAAGGTTTTAGTGTTAACACTAGTTTTAGCCGACTTGGTTGTTCTCACTACTTGCGTTTATACTTTGGAGGTTGTGACAGCGTGTTGTAGTGTAGAATATTGTGTTTGAGTCTCAACTAAGGCATGGTTTGGTCCGCATTCATTCTTTCTCTTTCATTAATCCGTTTAGGTTCAGACCTATTCTTATGTATATGTGTTTGCCGACCTTGGAGATTGTTCCAATGGTTGATGATTGTAATGTCGACCTTGATGATTATTCCAATGTTGATAAATTGTATAAATACTTGTAATTTGTAATTGAATCATGAAAATGTATCAAAGTGCGAAGATAAGTGTTTAGTGAAAAGCAAAGTAGAGTAGAGGATGGTCATTGTGCTTTAATGGAACTGAACTTTGGCATAATGTAGATGCTGCTTCTTAGTTCACCAAATTTGGTAGTGAGCCACCCCATTGACAGTGAGCCTCTTCATTTGCAGTGAGCATTTTGGGCAGTGAGCCTTTGATTTTCAGTATTGTTATAACATATTATATTGTGAGCTAACACTCACCGTGGTTTTTCCCCTTTAAGGTTTTCCACGTAAAATATGGTGTCTCCTGTGTTTAATGTGTTTAAGTTTATGTTTCATGCTTTCATGATTAATATACATACACAATGTTGATTAGTTGATGTGTTAATGGTTTTGAAATATTGGTTACAATGGATTCACCCCCCCCTCTCAGTTGTATTGTGCTTTTCAACAAAGTTGCTACCTCTTTTCATGTTCTGGATCTATCCATTATTGTTGCCTTGATTGTTGTTATTCATATTGTTGATGCCTTGAGATTCTTATTTCCAAATCTTGCATCTCTAAACTTGTGATAACCGGCTGCTTGCTGCAATTTTTGTTCCTGCTTAATATCCTTTTCAAAGACTGCATCCATAGTCAATGGATTATGGATGTCCACATCCACTCCAATCTGAGGCCTTAAGCCCATTATGAACTTCCTAATCATGAATATCTCATCCATCTGATATTGCGGTACATACTTGAGTAAATGAGAGAACCTTTCCCAATATTGGGTTACCGACATACCTCCTTGTGTCAAATTTTAGAACTCAATCATCTTCTTATCGAAGAAGAGTTGCGGTAACTACCTTTTCCTTAAGAGTTGAAGGAAAATTTCGCATGTTATTTCTCCTGGCAACAATCTTTTATCTACCTTCTCATTATCCCACCATGTAGCTGCTTCTCTAGTAAGCTGATAGGAACTCCACATTGCTTTAGTCTCATTCGAAAGGTTACAGAGCTCAAAGTACTTTTCCATCTCAATAATCCAGGCTTCTGCTCCATCGCTGATGGTTCTACCATCAAATTTAGGTGGGGATACCTTCTTGAGATCTTTGCCCAACTCCTTCGCAATCCTTCTGTGATTGTTCGCATTCCCTTCATTCTCTGGGTTCTACACCTCATCCCTCTGGTTCTCATTTCCTTGGTTCTGATTTTCATTTTGATTTTGCCCCCCTCAGTTTACTCTGATCTATTGTTCAAGATTATCCATCATAGTTCCTTGTTGTGTCAGGAGTGTAAGGATTTGATCCAACCTTTCATTTTGTTTATTGTTTGATCCTCCACTGCGATTGGTGTTTCTTGTATCCATGATGACTGATCTGCATCAAATTTTCATCTTAGCATAATATACAAAGGCCCTAGTGTCAAACCTAGAGCTCTTATCAAATGTAAAGTACGCATTCCATAACAATAATTACTAAAGTAAATAATCTACTTAATTACATAAAAAAAGATTGATCTTCTATATCATCAATAATGTCATTACATCTTACAAATCTATGTGCTATAACCAGGTGTTAGCACTATAAAATAATATACAATGTCCATCTTAGGCTCTCATGCCATAAGTCATCTCAAAGAATAATAAGGTACAATAATCAAATACAATAGAAGTATGAATGATAAACTGAATCCCTGTCGTTGGCTGCCACTAACCCACATGGTCTTCTGCAAACTGAGAGATGGGAACATGGCCCAAGCACTTTTCTGCCCAACCATGAAGTAATTACACTTCCTCAGAATCCTTCATGACATGAAGTATACCCGGCTTTGCATGAAACACCTAGCAACCTGATGTCTAAATGCAAATCTAACTATGATGTGCAATATATCACAATCAGGATGTGGCAGAGAAACATATAAAGAAAGTTTTGCTAGATAATCTTTTCATCTATTTCAATGAATACATGGCTTGGCCCAAACACTTGTAAAAGTAACAGTCAAATCTTGAAAAGAAGAAAATCCTTCTTTGTTTACCTATACTCGACATCCTAGCCCGAAAGTAACCCCATAAGAAAGATATCTAATTCCATTCATACACATCTAATTCCAAGCATACACATTCATAATTCCTTTGCAATTTACCATTTACTCTTTCTCTAGGATTTTAATTGAATATAAAACTCTGACATTCACTGTAAGATGATGCATATAGAGAATTCACAAAGTGATTAGATATATGTATATATAGGTATCTTTCCTTCTCGACGTGTATTTATTCAAAATAAGAACCACATACATGGGTAATATATCCCATCAACTAGTTTAAGAATTTACAGTAAAACAAGATTTAAATACAATCATTATTCTAAAACATTCTTTTTATCCACGTTAATATCCAAATCTCTATATTTAGTAAGCAAACCTATACACATATATATAGACAAAACACTGGTCTCTTTTTTAAAATAACTACTCAGGCCGAAAATCTTTATAACAGGTCGATAGCAATTCAAAAGATGATAGATTTCATTATATTTATATATTTGTTGTTACCACGAGAAACAAACACTAAGGCCAACAATAGAGGATATATAGTCAAGGCGTCAAATATCGAAAATAGGCTAAAGTTTATCAGTTAAAAGGATCTGTTAAAAATAAATGTAACACTTGAATAAGGTCGATGATTGTAAAATCACAATATAACAACATTATTTAACATATAGGCCGACAAGCAAAACTTGGTTGAATTGGACACCTGTAAGGCCGTTGGAGTTTTCATATAGGCCAGTCAGTTATAAGATAGGCCATTCAATCCAATTGAAGGTCATGAGGGTTAAGAGACAAGGCCGACCATAATAAAACACAAAAGACCATTAAGTATAAAAAGACAGGCCAATTCACTATTATAGGCCGACACATAAATACTAGAAAGGTCAATACAAAGAATATAAAGGCGTTGGAAAAAGTTGAACTAAGTTTCACAGTTTGATCATCGATAGGAAAACAAGGATATGGTTGATCACATGAAGAGGACCGATCACATAAAACACAGAGCTTATCTAGCAGGTCGACACAATTAAAGAAAAGTCGATGATTTGACCTTTTGAAAGGCTAGAGATCATAAAGAGGTCGATTTAAATATTTAAAGAGATTGAATCAATAAAGAAAACAAGTCCACTCATGTTATAAGGCAAAGTTGTTTAAAGAAAAGAGGTAGAGGTCCATTTAATTCTAGACATATTGTTGCAAGGGAAAAATAGGCAGTGGAAAGAGATACATAGATGAATAAGAGAGATAAGGCCGATTTCTATCATCCAAAGGTCTGACAGAACAATATCATGCCGATCCACTAAAGAGGGAGGCCGATCCAAATGATAAAGAGGTTGAATAAGTTAAACGAAGGCCAAAAGAAGGGTCGAGCAACTTCTATAGGCAACTCTTAAATATGTTGGCCACTCAAAAGAGTCAAGGCCGAACACAAACAAAATGAACAAGCTGCTTCAAAGCAAAATCCAACCGTAAGGTAAAAGGAAATAAAAAAGCAACGAAAAGCCACTAAGAAGGATTGTTAAGGGATCGCTTTGAAAGCATATAGGCCTGATAAAGGATAGCATGTCAATATATTATCAACAAGTGATTTAGAAAATAGAGGTAAGCCACTCAAATAATACATAGTGACTGCATTTATTATTAAATACCAATTTAAGTAAAATAGAGGCTGATTTATTACCACACACAGGTAGAACTCAAGTAACTAAACTTCACAAGATTAATACCCTGAATTCCTACACTACGTACAATGAACTTCTTGTTTTCTTCTTGTTGTCAATCTCTTTGTGCCATTTTCCTGCTGCTTTCTTCCTATTCCCCTCTGCCTGTGTGTTTCCTTTCCTTTTTAATGAATAAAAAAAACCCCCCTCTAAAAATGGCATAAAAGTATGTTTAGATTGAGCTTTTTTAAAACTTCGATCCTTCTTTCTGTGCATGAGCGTCCCTTTCACAACTACTTAACTCAATTTTTTGTATAATCTAAAACTCCTTTTTCCTCCAGTTGAATTCTTTTGTTGTATTGCATGAGTATAGTCTATTATTAATTTTAGATCTTCGCATGATTTTTTAAAATTATTTTTGATATATGGCTATATACTTTCTTTAGTTTCTCAAATATCTTTTCATGAAAAAGTGCAACATACACAAATATATATATATATATATATATATATATAACACTTTAATTATTTATATATAAAGCAATGGTAATCAATTCATATAGTTATTATTAAATCTAACATCAATATTTTGCACTAGAACAAACCTACTTGAAATAAATGAAATTATATACTTTATCTTATCTGCACAAGTCAATCATGCCAATCAATGTTCAATACGATTATGCCACGGGAACTCAATGAAAACCAATCAAGAATGCAAATGACATGATGTAGTATGATCTACGTGTATGTGTATAGGTATCAGGGTTTCATCTTGCCAATTCTTTCTGGTGGCTAGGGTGTTTCTATCTCAATGATGTTCTCGTCTTTGACGTTTCCTGCATTCAGTCGCACTCAACTTTTCATCAATAGGTTAGTCCCAAAATCATAGCTGAATCTGTGAGAAAGATAATCCATAATCATATATATTTTAATCCATCAATAATCTTGGTTCAAATTCATGCATTTTAATTCATGACAATTTACCTGTTACACACACATGATTTACCAACAGTAAACAATCAAAGTAATAACCAATAGTTCAAATTATAACTAAGTCAAAAAGGTCGGGATGTGATACAAACTTATCCAACATTCACCTTACCCCAAACCTCACAAGTCCAAATTCCTAACCATGCTTCATCTTCACACATACCAAATCCCTCTATCTCACAATTTCAACAACTCCTAGACCAACAACAACAAGCCCTTCTTCAACAACTCCAAACCATCCAACAATCTCAAGTACAACAACCCCAACCTTTATCCCATATGTCATCCTGATCAAATTCATACCAACCTAGTCCAACCACAATCAATCTAATCTTACCTCAACCTATCCCACTTATTCTGATACCAACCAATATCCGCATCAATCCATAACTCAAGGTCATCCAACTAGTTATTCTAACATTTCACCTCATTCCCAAATCTACCTATAAGGCTATCAACATCCTTTACAACAAGAACATGCAAGTCCCAGTTATCCTTTGAGCCAAAATCCAACATCCATAAGTCCTCATCATGCTATCTTTGACAAGGGAAACACCACTCTTGCTTATGCATCCCATGTGTATCCATCATCATCAAACCACATGCTTATCCAAGATCCTCAAAGCCCATGTCCTCCTACCCCACCAATCCCTCTAATTATTCCCTCACAATGTCCTTCCACCCCACAAATCCCTCCAATCCTTCCATCACAATGTCCTGCCACTCCACAAAATCCTTCAATCCCTCCATCTCATATTCCTCCAATCCTCCACCAAAATATGAGGCTGAGATACTTTTACAAGAGATGCTTTAAAAGAAAACTCATCAAACTTCCTGAAATCAAACGATGTGAGGAAAGTGCATTTAATTCCCCTGGGTACAATGAACATGACTATTGCACATACCATAGGATCAAAGGTCATAAGACAATCTATTGTCCCCCATTTTTGGACCGTGTCTTCAAGTTTCACATTTATGGTTTAAAGCTTAAGAATGCCAAATCATTGCAATCCCATGTATCAGCCCCATCATCATGCCAACCCAATCCATCCAATCGCATTATCCCTCCATCCAATCCTAATCCTAATCCATCCCCTCCCATTATCCCTTCGCCTAATCCTAATCATAAGCCTATAATATCCACCCTTATTATCCACCCATTATATTGTCCATCCACCCATACACTAATGAAGGATGTGATTCAATGGTTATTAGCAAGGAATCAACCATCTCGATGTTGTCAAGCACCTATCCTTGAACCTATCCAAGAACCTTCAAGCAATATGCCTGTTCCTCCAAACCTATCTTATAGTCCACAACCCATCAAGCCTCTTGAAGATCCCCTTACCATGAGTTCAAGTCAAGATCCATCATATAGCCATGTTGATGATCATCTAGAGCCTATCAAGCCTATCCAAGAGTCTCCCACTCCCATACAAGAAAACCAAGAGCTATGTCAAGAGTCTAGTCTAAAGCATGTGGAAACATCAACCCCTCATCCTAATCAAGATCTAAACACCCTATCTAATTCCGTTCTCGATTCCATTCCATCATTTGATCAACCTATCCATAACCTATATCTTTTGTATGATCAAGATTTATCTATGACCAAGACCCTATCCATGAGCAAGAAATCCAAATTCCTCGTATTCATAATTCACTTAATCTTATCCATAATCCCACCACTTCCAACACTAGTCCTATCCATCCTCCAACTAATCCTATCCATCATCCAACAAAATCCACTTACATTGATGAGACACTTGGTCCCCAAGAAAATATGGATAATCAACTTCTTACTAAGCATAATGTTGGTTCAAGATCCTCATGATCCTTCACCATCCTCTATTGATCCGATTCCAAATCCATCATCCTATCCTCTTGGATCCAACACCTTCATTTGTGGTGGCTCTCTTGTAGGAGATACACAACTTCTATCCACCACTCCACCCTCCCCCTCTAATAATGGACTCGCGTCTTGTGTCCTAAACAATAAACATCCCATTGCACATTGCATTCTCCAAAACATGAATTATCATGGAAAAGGCCCAAGCCTTCATGAACAAGGTATCTTGGAGCCCATTCATGTCAAAGTTCCTCCGTGATTGCATGGCCTTGGCTATATACCCCCAAGGAAAACAATCCCAAGATGTTTGTACCACCTCCATGCCTTCTAAATCCACTTCTTTCCATCCCAAACCCCATGCATCACATCGCACCGCTAAAACATATGTTGCTATCCCTCCTCCATCATCACACAAATCTCAAAAGAATGTGACCATACACCTTCCTCCATCTACTTTATCTCCACTCTCTTCCAACCCCTAATATCCCCATCCTCACATCCCCTTATCTTTTTATTGACAAGTCCACTAATCCCTCCATCCACACATCTCGCTCCCTTAAATCCCCTAACATCCATAATCACGATCAATGAATGCACACATCGAACCAAACATGAAGCTATCACAACCCCCATGGGATTCAAAATAAAAATTTAGCTGCCTCCCCATATAAAGAAAAAACTCTATTAAATCCTAAGAATGATCATGCCACAAGGCAACAATCTCTAACATCTAAGTAAAATCTCACACCTCAAAAAGGAAAAAAAGAAAAAAACAAAAATGGTGTGGGTCCCCAAGCAAAAAGCACTTAATCCAAATAAAGCATCCATAATTCAAAAATCTCAAAAAACCTGTTCCCTATCACAAAATTCTACAATTCCTAAGACCATTTGGGTCCCAAAATTACTAAATCGACCATCCCCTAAGCAAACATCTCCATTACTCCCTAACTCCTTCCATTCAAAAGCTTCAAAATCCAATTTGGTGTGTGCAACCATTGGTCTTGGTTCCTTTCCATTCCACAACATTCCCCACATACCTCCATCTCCCCATCTTCTATCTACTATCCTACATATTCCCCCCATCATATCCCTATGATCCATGCTTTTGCATAATCCTTGCATCCATAATCCACTATCCATTCATACATAATTCACATTCTGATCCACCTCAATATCCCTCTCATGCAATCCTCTACCAACATCCATGCACAAAATGACACTTGACATGATCCATGTATGACATCTCTTATAATAGGACATTACCACCTTTCATGGAACTAGATGCTTGAGTCCCCATCCTCTTCCAAATTCCTTCTATCTATATTCCCCTATCCTATCCACATATCCAAACAATAAAAAAATAAAAGAGAAAAAAGAAAAAAGAAAAAAAGAAAAATCAAAATAGTAGAGAGAAATCCCTTCGTCCAATGGTGAAAACCACCTCAGTGGCACCTTGGATAAGTACCATGATGAAAATCTGGCAAACATTGCATCATGTGTAGATTCCTTGTCTATGTGTCTTACACTTGGGGGCATGTTGTCTCATCTATACCATCCTATTATTTTCTTCCTATCCTACCATCTTCATCCATCATATCCTCACACCTATCCTCATCTATCCTATCTACTTACCCATCTTCCCTTCCTCCTTTGATCTTGATAAAGGTAGGGGTGAAATGTTGAAAAATGCTTTGGACATCCCTTGATATATCCATCTTTTCCCAACCGATCCTATCATCCTATCGTCATAAGCTTTGTCATGTAAAATCCTAAGTATTACACCTAGAATGGGGCATGTTATTCCTATGCGACATAGTCCTTGGAGATCACATTCTAAACCCCCTTCCTCCATCCATTATGTATCATCTATCCTTCCTATCCTGAATTCTTTTGTCCATCTATCCTTTATACATTTCTCATATATTATCCACGATTACCCATCCTCCTACCTATCCATCCATTTTACACTTCCTATCCCTCTCATTCACTATCGCTCACCCGCCTACCTATTCATGATTTTCCTTTGTCATTGGTATCTAGCATCTAGGATATCCAAACCGCAATCCAATGTCATCCCATAATATTCCCAAAAAATATCAAAAAAATCAAAACATTTTCAAAAATACCAAAAAAATAAAAATATTCCCAAAAATCTAAAAAAATCAAAACATTCCCAAAAATCCAAAAAAAATCACAACATTTCTAAAAATCCAAAAAAATTGCAATATTCCTAAAAATACAAAAAAATTAAATATTCCAAAACAAAATCTGATGAAGGGGGGTAAATCATAAAACACACAATAACAGAAATTGCACACAAAAAATAGAATGATATTTTATTAATATGGGCAAAACATTACATTACAGAAGCTCAAATACAATCAGAGGATGAATCCCCTACAGGCTACAACACAGTACAACTCCCTCTCTCAAGACTCTGGAATCTTCAGCCTTCTGTAATTCCCAAATCAACTAGGGTTTCTAATTTTCCTGCCTTTCTTGACTCTACACCTTCCCCCTTAACTCTACTACCCTAAGGGTTCCCAAAAATGGTTATATTAGCCCTTTTTGGTGACCACCAGCTTCATTTCAAAATTTTGCATCTCCCTCCAAAAATAGGTCAACTTCGTGGGGCCATAACTTTCGATCCGACCATTGGATTTTCAATTATAATACCTTTTCGGAAAGCTCTCAAAAAGACAATGGAGCACAAGTAGTACCAATAGGTAGATTGCTTGGGTTTCCCACCAAATTTCGAGCCCATCTGGAGCCTCTAATTGCCTCAAATTTGACTTTGAATAATTCAATAAGATTTTTGGAATTTGAAATTTTAATATCTCACAAATGACAAATGATATTGAAGTGATTTCTTCACCATTAGCTTCAATTCACCATTCTGGAGGTCTGTGTAAGATTTTGTATCCAACCGTGCACAAATGCAAACTTACTAAAAATAGTAACCCTACCAAATTTAGCCCGTATTGAAAAGAAACAACACATCTTTTTATTTTTTTTGGTTGATGCAAGAAGATTGCTCTTACACCCTGGATGCTCTTGCATCAAAATCCAAGAAATAAATCCAAATGCAAGTCACCCTTAATCCATATCAATCTAGTCAAAGTAATCGACCCAAATCATCCAATCACATCCTTTGTCTTGATCCTAATCTTACTGTCAACCCAATCAATCATCATCATCATCATCATCAATGGGATATATCATCATCATCAATGACAACACTATCTTAATCAATCAATTATCAGTTTACAACTTGATAGGGGCAATACCTTGTTTGTTTTTGAATCAAGTAGAAGCACTCATACAACGTACTGTACCTTAACCAAAATCACCTATTTGATCACTTTATCAATTGTCACATCATTTGATCTCAAACAATCATCATCCAACTTCATCTAGGATACATTGTTCCCGTCATCAGGTGCCTATCCAAACATCACTTGAACTCTTTGGAAAGGGATACAATGGTTGTGTGACTTGTGTCATCATTTGGTCTTTTGTTTTTCATTTTATCTTTTCTTTCTCCTTTTGCTTTATCAAAGCCACCTAGATCCATTTATATCTTGGTGTGTTATGATTAGTAGAGAATGGGGCATAATGTTTTGCGTGTCTGTTGGATATTCTTATCACTACAACTAATATTCATATCTTGTGTCTAGACAAGGTTGTATTATGTTGTGTATAAGGATACTCCTTTTTGCTTGTAGTGTCAAGTCCATGCAAAGGATACAACGTCATCCTGGTCCCTTATACCTTGGTGCATAATATCCTCTTGCTATATCAAACTAGGGTTGCTCTACGCACTATACCAACATATAACTATATCTTCTCTATCCACTATATCCATTATGATTATAACTTATCCACTTCCAAATCCTATTCTAGACCATTCTTCACCTCTCAATCTATCTTTCTTCACTATCTATTTCATCCATCTCTTTCATCCTAACTATCCATTCCTAACCCCCAACCTTTTCCATCCTTTCTCTTATCCAACCCCTTTCATCTATTTTGAGAGCATACCCGTGTTCTTCTAACCCACATATCCTCTCGAGGGGGCATCCCATCCTTACATCATTCCTCCTCGTCACTCCTTCAAGTGGTTGCGGCATCCTTTTTCCTCCATCCATACCTTTTCTTCTTTGAAATGATGTTATTGAACTCTTAGTCGCAACATCATCTCAAAAAGGTAGACACCTAAAATTGACATGTCTTACAACACTGCCTTTCGACATCCCCTTACATCCTCTTGTGACACTTAGCGACACCTTGTCCTAGGTCCCCTTTCATGACCCCTTCCAATTAGTTAAATAAATTATATTTATTTAACTAACCTCTTGTGACACTTAGCGACACCTTGTCCTAGGTCCCCTTTCATGACCCCTTCCAATTAGTTAAATAAATTATATTTATTTAACTAATTTATCCCCTCTAGTCAAATTAAATAAATTTTATTTATTTAATTCCCATATTCCTCCAACTAATTTAAATAAATAAAATATTTATTTAAATTATCTCTCACATGCCACTTGTCTCTCATAATTTAAATAATTTTATTATTTGAATTATTCCACTCACATCCCTATTTTTAAACTCATTAATTGTGCGTCATAAGCAGTTCCTCTCTAAAATCAATTTAAAAATCCTATTTACTCCCGCTCCCATCCTTATTCTAGTCACCTGTCATCCTCATTTATGGTGTGTCATAAGCACTAAAATTGACTTTCAATCCTATCCGTCCACCTCATCCCTCACCCTTCTAATCCTAGCCATCCATTTGATTCCCTCTCCTTCTATAAATCAAACTTCCATTTTCATTTCAAACCTTCACTCTCACACATTTTCATATGCACGTTCATTTCATATTTTCCATTATTTTCATAGCAAAGTTAATTGGTTGTGTGAGCAGCCCACAAATTCATCCAACAGGACAAATCAATGGAGCTTGGGTGCACTCCATTTCATCTTATCTGAGGTCTAATTTCATGCAAGGTTTGAAGGTATTGCATTCTTATTTGATTTGCATGTTTATGCTATTTGCCTTGTATGAATTTATGGATTTCAATATTGTGTTTCATTGATAAATCTTGAAAAGTGAATTATGGATTTATATTTTAACTTGCATGTGCAATACAGTGGTTGAATGTTATTTCCGCTTTCTCATTTAAAATCTTCAGAATCTTGCACTGTTAATGTAAAAGATAGGGTTAGTACTGATCTCAACATTATAGTTATTTGATTTCTCAATTTATTTTTGATTAAAGATTGATTTAAAAGCACTCACATCACCTTTCTTGCACCACCTTAAAATCTTTTGATTTTTTTACAAATGGATAGATTATGATCTAAATTAAACATAACTTGGTTTGATTAAAGAGAAAATCATTTCCCTTGAATAAATAGACCACATTGACCACTTAGTTTGCATAGTAAGTTGTGACCCAACTCCCAAGACCTTGGAGGTGATTGATTCCAAGATCAATTGTCTTTTGAAGAGAGGTAAGGTGATATTCATTTTACCTATGTTGCATGTGTCAATTTGGCCGTCAACACATAGGTCTAACCATTTCAAATGCATAGAAATAGATTTCTCAATACACATCAACACATCCTTTCTAGCATCTAATTCAACTATAAATGCAAAGACATGAACAAGTCAAATATGACTCTCAATAATAACCACAAGTCTTTTCAAACCAACAAGGTTTGAATTAGAACTATACATTCAAGACCATATACAACATCCACATGAATTGCTACTCACATCCCATACTATGAAATCTCTCTTCATGTGATGCTATGTCTTATTAAAAACAAGTGCCTAAGGTAGAACTACATGCATCCTAACCTTAGTAGAACACAAGTATCCAAACACACATAAAACAATAATTCAAATATTAAAACATACACACACACTCTCTCTCTCTCTCACATAGAGAATAGAATACAACAACATATAATTTAAACATTCACAACTCAAATACGCGTCACACACATAAAGAAAGTACATAGAACTAACATAAAATACAAGCACATCATACAATCAAGAATACAACACACAATCCCAACCAAGGCCTCTACATGAAAATTCAAATATAAGAGAACAAGTTCAAAGATCACAACCAAGACATCTGCCTTAAAGTTCAATTACAATAACACAAGTTCAAAGATCACAATCAAGGCATTTGTCTTAAAGTACAATACCACATTAAGGCACATGTCTCCTATCAATAAAGTACATCTGTATCAAGTATCATTAAAGTAAGAAATCTAACCATATAGTAAACATAGAGCACCCCACCATTCAGTGATATGGTATACCAAGTCGGGTCACAGGTCTTAGTCAGAGATCTCCTAGCTCTAGTGATGAAACAAGAAACATAATTAGTGCATCTGCACCTTATGCATCTGCATATCCTATGAAACCCTTTACTCATTCAGAGTATTAGAACATATGTGATGTGTTTATGGTGAGAAGAACATCTTCTAATCTCTTATAGTCTTACTTAATGGGAGATGGTCTTCAAACATGTTGGACAAAGATTAGAGAAAATGATGTAAACTATAAGCACCCACAATACATCTAACATTCTCTCAATCTATACTAATCATTGTTCCTATATGACAACCAAGGTACACATAGTTTAAACAAGACCATAAGATGTAGTAAAGCATGAAAGACACTTCTTGTTATACTTACACAAAACATCACATAACAAAATAGGCACAACACCTAATTCAAGAGTGTACCATATAATAATTCTATCTCGTTAAAGAGATTATCTTTACCCAAATTAAGTTAGGAAATCATATAAAATATCATTGGAAGTTAAACATTTCAATCATGACATCAAAATTATCATACACAAATCTACTAGAGGACTCTCAAGAATTAGATCAAAACTTGGGTGTAAACATTCATGTTCACGTACTTATAAATAATATCAATATAAAATAAAATTCAACATACACAACAAAAATAGAAGCTCATCAAACCATGTTGGGAGATCACACATACCAAACATTTATTTCATGCTAGCAATTTGTAGATAAATTGCATAAAAATAACTTCCATTGAAAAATTTATAATTTTCTTAAAACATAACATTTTTCTAACTTTTAAAATGTATTAGAAAGGTAACATAGAGATCTAAAAATCCCATAAATATTTTAGTAATAATTCCTTTTAGTATATTTTTTTTAAAATTATATAATCACATATAAAATAATAATCCTCAAAACAAAAGCAGATATCCATCTCTAATTCATACTTCTATCATAATTGAGAATCTGAGTATGGTTGAATTCTTGTGAGGATTTATTAAACTATTGTTCACATCTTCAAACAGAATTTAGAAAAAATCTAGTTCCTAAAATAAAATTTATATAAAACATAATAAACTAGTTTTTCTCAGGATAGTTTTATAATAGCTCAGACATCCAGTCACAAATATTTTATATCTCACAATATAGAATCTGAGTATCGCTGATTTTTTTATATGATTTATAAAGCTTAATTGTGCACTTGTCCTAAAATTTTCAAAAAAACTCAATTTCTAAAACAAATGTTATTGAAGACGCAATAGATTGGTTTAAGGCAATTTTACCTATTTTTCATAAAAATCATTCAACTTATTTAATTCGTAAAACAAAAATCATATAAGATGAAATTATAAAAAATTATAGCAAAAAATTATCCCATAGTTGGAGACTACATATCCAAAAATTAAAAGGTACCTAGTTCACCATTTATGAAATACATCTAATTTCACATAAGTTTATATTTTCTTTTCAAGACAACTAGTTTATAATTCATACATAGTATGATTAAAATTCAAATTTCTTAAAGGAAATCTAAGTTCATTAATTATAAGAGAAATCAAATATTATCTACATCTTTTCATGATTATAATTTTATCTTACATTAATCTTGCATAAATTTTAAATTTGAAGAAGATCTTGAAATTTCAATTCCCAAAGCGAAAATAACCACACTCTTCATTCTTCTTCTTCATGTAAGTCTATCTATTTTTTTCTCCTCTCTATAATTCATTATTGCATATTGCATAAAGAAAGAATGACCATCCTCAAAAAACAAAGACTCCCTTCAAAACAAAGTTTCTTTCTTTTTTCTTTTTCAACCCCATCTCATTAAATCTTCTAAATAAGAATATAATCTTTAAAGATAATAATTTTATTCCAACTAAATAAGAGAAAACACAACTAAATAATCTACAACTAAAGATAATAAATCTTTATATTATCTTCTTTTTCCAATTATGAAATAAATATAATTATTTATTTCTAATTCAATAATATATACTTTCACAATCAATTAATTTAAATTAAAATAATTTAAACAATTAAATTTTCTAAATTATTTAATTCTATTTCCTTTTCTTAATCATGAAATAAATAATTATTTTTCTTAGTGAAATAATTAACAAAAATAAATCTATGTATTAATAATTCATCACCACAATTATTTATTATTATTAATTATTAAATTTTCAATCACCAAATCCCTTGTTAATGAGGGTGAGGGAGATAAATCCCTCTCAACAAGGAAGGAGGCTAAATGGAGTACTCTAGAAAAGGGGTGGTATAAATTGAATTTTGATGGGGCCTCGAAAGGCAACCCAGGTCCTTTAGGGATAGGGAGTATTGTTAGAAATTGGGAGACAAAAGTTATCAAAAAAGTCTCTAAAAGACTTCCCAATTCAACTAATAATAAGGCAGAATTTGAAGCAATATTGATCAGTCTTTAGGTTTGCAAGAATCTAGGTATTCAAAAATTGGCTATTGAAGGCGATTCATTATTAGTAATTAATGCAGTTAGGAAAAAAATTATTCATTGTTGGAAATATAAGGTGACATTGATTCAAGTTTTAGAGCTCATTGACAATTTGGAATATTATACTATTAACCACATATTTAGAGAAGCTAATGGAGAGGCGGATGGCCTAGCTATCTTGGCAGTAAATAGGAACGAGGTTTTAGTGGTAGATTTGGTCAAGTATGAGCATACTAAGTAATTATTAGTCGGTAGTTGATAAGATGGTTGTCACCTGAGATAGAATGCTCAAGGTAATTGAAATGATGTTGCATTTATGAGTAGTACTATTTGCCAGGCTGAGAGAAGCGAGCGAAGCAAGGTGTATTAGTTATGGTTTTGTTTGGTTAACGACAATATTCTTCACAACATTTTATCAGAGCAATGGATACACCTATTTGCCTAACATGTCCTCAGCCTCAAATGGCATTTCTCAGCCTGGTGACAGAGAAGAGATTGCAATCAGTTTTCAAAACCAAGAATGGAATCCTAATGCTTGCCTTTCATTAGGTTCTTGGTGACAAGTTTCTGGTGTTAAAGCATAGATATAGGGTAAACACAGATGTGTCATTGATGTTCATTGTTGCTCTTTTTAGACTCTGGAGAAACAAAGGGTGATATTGATTTAATTGTTAGAGCCTTCTTAAAGGACTAGAGGAGGTGTTGTATATTGCTAGGTATGGCAATGGGATTCTGCAGCTAGAGGATTTTGTAAAATTAAAATAGGATGGAGCTATTGTTAATTGGGTGACGTTTCTGCATCCAGAGAGGTAAGGTAGTGAATTATATAGTTGCTAGAAAGTGGAGAAGTAGTTAGCTTCCTCAAACAAGTAGTGATATTGCAGGATGCAGAGGCAGGGGACTGGTTTAATTTTGTTCAACCAGAGGCAAAAGCTGCAGATGGGGAGTGGAAAATTCAGTTAGAATCTAGGATAGAAAGTTGTGTTATAATACTGGATTTTTGTTTATATATATAGTTATTAAGAATGTAGGTAGGCAGTTTGCTATTGTATAGGATGTAAGCTTGCAAACATGGTAGTATATACAACAAGCAAAGGATGTTTATATGGTTTTTGTTAATCTCCTCCACATGAGTTTGATGTAAAATGTTGTTAAACTCTATTAAATTTTTTGGGTTAATCAATATAAGGGAGCATCCCTCTAGATGCATATATTTAGCAAAAAAAAAATTCAATCACCAAATAAATAATCTAAACATAAATAATAATTATTATTATTTTTAACTAATTGTTTTAAACTAGTTTAATTATTAATCATCCACATAAATGAATATCTTGAAATACTTCAACATAGGACTTAGTTTACCTTTCTCCATACCTATACCTTGCACACATACCTTAGTAGCATTGTTAATCATCTTTTAACTGTTAACCATAGTACTAGCAATTACACGTTATTATGCAATGGGTATGCCGAAATTAAAAAAGTGTTGGAATGGTTTGACCGTAACCTTAAATTACTCTCTCTCTATATATATACATATATATCTACCCTATTTCTCTCTCTCTCTCTCTCTCTCTCTCTCTCTCTCTCTCTCTCTCTCTCTCTCTCTCTCTCTCTCTCTCTCTCTCTCTCTCTCTCTCTCTCTCTCTCTTCTCTCTCTCTCTCTCTCTCTCTCTCTCTCTCTCTCTCTCTCTCTCTCTCTCTCTTCTCTCTCTCTCTCTCTCTCTCCTCTCTCTCTCTCTCTCTCTCTCTCTCTCTCTCTCTCTCTCTCTCTCTCTCTCTCTCTCTCTCTCTCTTCATCTCTTTGTCTTCATCTCTATCTCTCTTTTTTTATTTATCTCTTTACCTCTATCTCTTTGTCTCCTTTCTCTATGTAGTTCTCTTTATCTCTTCTCTCTTGTTGAACTCTCAAAATAACTCATATCATCTTTGGATCATTGGCATGAAATGATCAATTGAAAGCCACTCTTCTCTTTTCATGATCATTGGATTGTTGACATGGAAAAAGTATTATTTCATGAGGCTCTAATGGAGCCAAATGATTTGGACCAACCCATACCAAGCTTCATGAGCTTAAATGTAGCACTAACCTCCAATTTGGAATGATCATTACATGTGCCATATTTTGATTGTCAACATAAAATGACTAATCAAAAGGTATTATATCTCTCTATTCCTCTCTCTCTATCAATCTCCCTCTCTCTCTATATATTTTCTTCTTCTCTCTCTACCTCTTTCTCTCTAACTCTTTCTCCCTACCTCTCTATCTCTCTTTGTCACTGCCTCTCTCTTTCTCTCTAATTATATTGTCTCTATCTACCTCTATTTAGATCTTTATTTCTTTATATTACTATCTCTCTCTCTAGATCTTTATTTCTTTATATTACTATCTCTCTCTCTAGATCTTTATTTCTTATATATCTCTCTTTCTATCTCTATGTCTCTCTATTTCTATCTTTTTGTCCCTCTTTGTCTAATTCTCTCTTTATTCAACCCTCTTTCTCTCTCTCTCTCTCTCACTTTTATCTCTTCCTCTCTCTCCCATGCACCTTATCTCTTTGTTTGTCTGTCTTCCTCTAACTCTCTCTTTGTCTTTTCTCTCCTCTATCTTTCTCTATCTCTCCCCCCTCTCTATGTAATTTTGTGTTTATTTTAAATTACTATCTCTCTCTCTATTCCCATATCTCTATCAATCTCCCTTTGTCTATATATCTCTTCCTCTTTCTCTATTTCCTCCTCCTCCTCTCTCTATATCTCTTTCTCTTTCTATATATATTCAATCTCCCTCCCCCCCCTCTATCTCTATATATATATATTTCCCTCATTTTTTATTCTTCCTCTCTTTGTCACTCTTTGATTCTCTCTCTAGATCTCTTTCTCTTGTTCTCTCTCATTGTCCCTTTGTCCCTCTCTATCTCCTTACCCTCTCTGTATGTACCAATCTCTCTACCTCTTTCTATATTTTCCTTTATCAATCAATCTATCTATTCTTCTCTCTTCTCTCTCTCTCTCTCTCTCATTCTCTATGTATATCTTTATTTCCCTATCTCTCTTTGTTGCATCTTTCCACATCTCTCTCTCTCTCTCTCTCTCTCTCTCTCTCTCTCTATATATATATATATATATATATATATATATATATATATATATATATATATATATATATATATATATATATATATATATATATATATATATATATTATATATACTCTTTCCCTCTATATCACTTATATTTATTCCTTTCCATAAATCTCCTCTCTCTATGTCCCTCCCTATCTATCTATCTCCCTTTTATCTCTTATCCCTATCTCTCTTTCTCTATTCCTCTCTGTACCAATATCCCTCTCACTGTCTCTCCCTCTTTATCTTTGTATCACTCTACCTCTCTCTATATCTCTATGTCTCCTCTCTCTATCTCTTTCCACCTCTCTCCCCGGGTAAGTGCACAAAGATGAGGGACCAAAATGGGGTCTTAAGTTGCCACTTTTTTTCTGAATCAGGAAACATTGATGTTGGATGAGAAATTGAAGATAGCTACACTCAAAATTTGAAGATGGAACAAAAATAAGAGTTGTAGTGCTCCGAATCTAGTTTCTAAACTACTAATTTTTTCCAAAAATGGTTGAGATTAAGGGGTTCAAAAAGGGGGAGCACACAAATTGGTCCTATTTTTCTCAAAAAAACATAACATAGCGTCTGGTGTGCTCCCCCCTAAAATGTTAACTTTTTTTTAGTATTGCAATAATCACTCTAGTGAGAAATTAGGTAACATCATGTAGTTTATCCCTGATTTTTCTGATAATTTTTTAATAGATAATTAATTTTTTAGTAATTTTTAAAGTGGACACATCTTGAAAAATAGAAATTTGAGCATGCTTCCCCCTAAAATGTTTGAAAACTAATCGAAAATGATTTTTTTTTTAAATCGTGTAGAATGGAGTCTAGTTTCTAAAAATATAACTTATTTCAATTTTTTATGACGGTTAAAAAAAAAGTCAAAAATACTAGACACTGGTTTTTGACAAAAACTGGACACACTAACAAAAGAAATTCAAGATGAAACACTAAACATACTCAAAAATGTGAAAAAAATTATATGGTTAGATAGCTAACAGAGAGCTTAAGATTATGGAGGTATTTTTTTTCGTTTTCATTGAAAAAAGTGCCATCCTGATGGGAAGCATGCTCCAGATTATCTCTAGATTTTGCTAAAAACTGATAAAAACATGTCAAACAAAGTTGTGAGCATAACTGGCAATACACATGCCAATTGCATTTGCTTGAAAGTTTCTAAAGCCTTTTCAACAAATCCATTTTTTGCATATCTTGCAATCATTGCATTCCATTATAGAACATCTCTTTGAGGTGTTACGTCATACAATTGACATGCCTTGTCTATGCTTCCACACTTTACATACATGTCTTCAAGGGCAACTGCACTTCCTATCATCTCTCTCACTCTATTTCTCTCCCCTCTCTATGTCGTACCCTTTCTCTGAGTCTCTGCTTCCCTCCCCTCTCTACCTCCCACCTTCTCTCTCACTCTCTACTTCCCTCCCCTATCTACCTCCTACCCTCTCTCACACTCTCTACTTCCCTCTCCTATCTACATCCTAACCTCTTTCTGAGTCTTTGCTTCCCTCGCCTCCTACTGAGCCTACCTTCTCTCTCACTCTCTTCTCCCCCCTCCCTCTCTACCTCTTACCCTCTCTCTCACTTTCTACTTCCCCTCCCCTGTCTACCTCCTACCCTCTCTCTCTTCTTCCTTCCCCTGTCTACCTCCTACGGTCCTCTCCCACTCTCTACTTCCCTCTTGTCTCTACCTCCTATCATCTTGAACTGATGAGAAATCTAAAATTTAGGCCCATTGTGAAGATTCTTGTCCTAAGAACATCGAATGCCTCAAGTAAAAAATCAATTGTCAAGAATCTAATGAGTGTGTATGAGAGTGTGGGTTCCACCTCACGCACCAAGGATAGTAATGTCACATGACATGTCATTACATCGACAATTGTAAGCCAACAAACAAAAAAAGCTCGCCTCATTAGAAAGACAAGTCAAGCATTAAAAATAAATAGAAAAACTCTAATGAGAGTCGTTGAAAGACGTTCAAAGAGTTGAGGATCCAAACACTAATGAATTGTGGGCATTCTCTGGGAGACTCCCACGAAAAGACAAAGTTGTTGTTGAAGCTTTGAGATCACTAATTGAAGACTTTTGGAAGAATTACACAAGGGTATCTCTAAATCAAAGGGATGTGGTAAGAATGAGAATCAGCAGTCGAAACCATGAGCCACATCCAAAGCATTTTTTAGATATGACTCAAATACAATTTTTTGGTAAATTTCTAGAGATGTATCCTCAAATTAAATTTCTCAAAGATCTTTTGAAATGCTAAAACCTTTCTTTGTCAAAATAAATCACACACGCACTACTTGTTGTTGTAGATTACATATTGAATTTTCTAACCCATTTTGATGTTTATCGGTCTATATGTTTAGATTTGCATACTAACAATGTTTTGCAGGATTGTGGCATACGTACCCCACCAACCACCTCAAGAGACTTCATATCAATAATTTTATGTGATAGAGAGGAAGGTAAAATATTCTACAGGAAATCATGCTTGGATGACACATGTCAGCATTGTGGTGGCTTGCAACGTATGCCAATATGTGAACATATGGAAAGAACACATGCGGTTGGAAATGAACTAGTAGAGTTTGACAAGTATAAAATAGTGGCATACAATACAAGAGATGGTAAAAAAGCAAAGAGGTGTGAATATGTTATTCATAAGATTCGAGTGTATCACTTTATGCCTATATTTCGTGATAACATAGTGTATGAGTATGTAAGACATGTCCATAGAGCTCGATGGTTGGACTTGCAATTCAAGTTATGCAAGGACATATTTCCAGTTGGTAGCATTGTTTTAGTCGTTGACTTTGCAGAGAACTACAGTCTACAACCACAGTGTGAGGTGCAATCCCAATATTATAACTCGACATAGGTTTCTATATTTGTGCACATTGCATTCATTCATGCGAATGATAGTACATAGGATAACAAAAAGATCATAAGGGAGTATCATTTTTATATAAACGATGATCGCACGCTTTCTGTGAAGTTCATGCAAGGTTGTTTTCAGGTGTTCTACAATGATTTGGCTAGAAGGGGCATATCATTTAGTCAGCATATCATATGGGCGGATAACTATGCATCACAATTCAAGAACTCACAGAATTTCTATTGGCTGAGTAGAAGGCATAATATTACAGGTGTTCAGCATATGTGGAACTTTTGTGAGGCTGAGCATGGAAAGGGGGAGCATGATGGTGCAAGAGCGTGTATCAAAAGAACCATAGCACAAGAAGAGTTAAAGTATAAAGACAATGCAAAGTTGACAGATGTAAAATCAATCGTTGAGTGGTGTGATGCTTTGATGGGTCTAGGTAATGAAGGTAAGTCTTCAGTTCATAGATTTTTTTGGTTGATAAATGATACTAACATTGCACCATATGAGGATTGTTGTACACTGACAAGATCAAGTGAGCTACGCTTTATCAGAAGCTCAATTGCAGGTTCATGAAGTATACATAAGCGGAAGATGGTGTGTTTTTGTTCTCCATGTACAATTCAAGCCTGGGATGACTACGAGTCAAAGGAGTGGGTTGATGTATGGTAGTGCAGTTATCTTAGCCCACTTGACATGTATCAACCCCTGACAGCACTGGAATTGACAGAGATGGAATCATCAGTTGACTTTGACCACATATCAGATCTAGTTCAACCAGGTAATATATCTACTTGCATAGTTAAATTTGAAATTCCTAATGTTGTCTTAAACTTTGTAGTATTTTTGTAATGTTGACTAATTTCATCTAATTTGCTGCACATATCATTATAGGGCATGTTTATGCAGTTAATGCAGATGAAGATAACGAAGAGGGAACAAATTATTACTTGTGTCGTTGTGTTGAGACCAAAAATAAATTGGAGACCCTAGTTACAGATGGAGAAAACATTGAATACCCTACAGGCTCAGTGGTTGTTATTGGAACATGGCTTAGAAGGTACCCACATAAGAGTGTTAATGTTTGGCTGTTTGAAGATTTTGACATGCATCGGAAGATTCTTCATTACTCCAACCTTGTCGTGCCAACCAATTTTCATTTGATACAATATCGAGGTAGACCTTTAAACAAGACCTTGTGGAAGGTACGTGACTCTGACCATGAGGCAATACTTGACACAATAAATAGTAGAGAAGACTCAGATGGTTTGTTGGATTAATTTGTAAGTATGCATAAAACTTTCCTAGATGGTTACTTGTACTTTGTTTTGTATATAAATAGTAGTATGAATTGCTTCCCTCCAGTATATTTATGTTTAGTCAATTTTGCTTTTTGATGCTTCTCACAGGAGGTCATAACTCTAGTTTGTCTAACTATAGACAAAGAAGCTCAAGGAAAGATGATGGAGAGTGATCATCAGATGGTGGGAAGTGATTGATTACATATGTGATGTTATATATTTCATGTACATTTTGTTATAGTAATGTGCATATTGTTTGATTATCATAGGGTTTGGATGTTAGTTCATAACATTCATGTTTATCATGTTACAATAGTAGGACATAGTTGCTTATGTCATTGGTTCGCGCCATTGGATCATTGGATTTGGTTGTGGTTCTTCATCATAACATGTCATTCTTTCAGGGGTTGGATTGGGTTGTGGTTCTTCCTCATGACAGGAGTTTGTTCATGTCTTCTTGCTTCTTTGTCCTCCATGTCTTTAGTGTTCTCAGTGTCTTCATGTGTCAAGGATTTCTTCAGTGTCCTCATAATGTTGATGTCGATCACAAAATATGGTGTATTAGTAAGAGGAAACCATGGAAATGCCTTGAAAATATTTGAGTGATGCAAGAAATAGAAGCTATGATGTAGAATAATGGATGTACAAATCTTTCCCAACTCAAGATCAGCCTTGTTACAACATCATAATATTATTTTATGCATGAGGAAGGATAAAATGGGTGTAGCCCTTAAGATCCCTAAGATAGAAAAACTGCCAAACTTTGACAGAGGTTTTCTCAGAATTTGTGGCAGTTGAAAACATTTTTTCTTTGGACCTGCAGGTGCATGGGGTTCGTCCACAATAACATCTCTCAATTTCATTTAACTCCAATCCATTTGACCGTGCCAAAATCAAACACATTCTTACAAAATGCTTCAATTTCATGCAGCAGAAAGGTGCTAGGAGAGACATTTTGCATTCCATAGCTAGTGGGGCCGAATGGACTTTGCCAATGCATCGAGGTGGGTGGGTAAATTCCAGGGGAGGTCTTGTTTCATGTGCCAAGCATCGTAGTCATTCAGGGCAACAGGCTACTGGCAAAGTCCCTTAAGATCCCTAAGACAAAGAAAATTGCCAAACTTTGATGGAGCAGTTCTTGGAATTTGTGGCAGATGGGAACATTCTGTTTGGACCTACAGGTGCATGTGGGGTCTGTCCACAATAATCTCTCTCAGTTTCATTCAACTCTAGTATATTTGACCATGTCAGAATCAAACGCATTCTTGCAAAATGCTTCAGTTTCATGCAGTGGAAAGGTGCTAGGAGTGACATTTTGCACTCCATAGCTCGTGGGGCTGAACAAACTTCACCAATGCATCAAGGTGGGTGGGTAAATGCTAAGGGAGGTCTCATTTTATGTGCCAAGTGCCCCAGTCATTTGAGGCAGCAGGCTACTAGTAAAGTCCCTTAAGATCCCTAAGACGAAAAAATTGCCAAACTTTGACAAAGTAGTTCTTGGAGTTCATGGCATCTGGGAACATTTCATTTGGACCTATAGGTGCATGTGAGGTCCATCCACAATAACCTCTCTTAGTTTTGGTCAACTCCAGTCTATTTGACCATGTCAGGATCAAACACATTCTTGCAAAATGCTTCAGTTTCGTGCAGTGGAAAGGTGCTACAAGTGACATTTTGCATTCCATAGCTCGTGGGGCTGAACGGATTTTACCAACATGTTAGGGTGGGTGGTAAATGCCAAGGGAGGTTTTGTTTTGTGTGCCAAGCGCCGTAGTCGTTTGGGACAGCAGGCTACCGGGAAAGTCCCTTAAGATCCATAAGATGAAAAAACTGCCAAACTTTGATGGGGCAGTTCTTAGAATTCATGGTAGCTGGGAACATTCTGTTTGGACCTACAGGTTCATGTGGGGTCTATCTACAATAACCTCTCTTTGTTTCAGTCAACTCCAGTCCATTTGACTGTGCCAGAATCTAACGCATTCTTGCAAAATGCTTTAGATTCATGCAATGGAAAGGTTGCCAGGTGCCATATTTTTTGTTCTGCTCATCGTGGGGCTGAACAAACTATGCCAACACATTGGTGTGGGTGGGTAAATTGTAGGGAAGGTCTCGGTTCGTATGCCAAGCGTTCCAGTCATTCTAGCCTGCAAGCTACCGACACTTAGCACCTTTCGAGTTTGTCGGTAGCTTGCAACCTAGAATGACTGAGACACTTGGCATACAAAACAAGACCTCCCCTAGCATTTACCCACCCACCCCGACGTGTTGGTGAAGTCAATTCACCCCCACGATGAGCAGATCAAAAAATATGGCACCTAGCAACATTTCCACTGCATGAAACTAAAGCATTTTGCAAGAATGTGTTTGATTCTGGCACGGTCAAACGAATAGGAGTTGAATGAAACTGAGAGAGGTTATTGTTGGAAACAAGACAAATAACTGAGAGGGGGGGTGAATCAGTTATCTCAAATATCTTAACTTTCTTTTCTCCTTTAATAATTAGTGCAGCATCAAAACATATAAGCATATATGATCATAAGAACATAAATAAAATCATCACACATAACACAAGGATTTTTACGTGGAAAACCCTATTAAGGGAAAAACCATGGGGTGACTGACCCAAGATTGTATTCTCTGTTAAAAGAATAAGAAGTATAAAATGGCACTTGCCAATTAGGGCTCACTGCCCGAGCACACTGCTCACAAGAGGCACACTGCCTACAAGAGACTCACTGTCTACAGAACTTACAAAAGGTAACCAAGTGTTTGAACTAATGAGAGGCATCTACAAATGCTAGAGTTCAGTTCTGGTTAAGCACAATATACTGATCTGATGCACTTCATTCTTCCTCTGCTCTAGTGTTGCTGCTCTATCACATACCGGACTTGTATTGCTGCTTCCACACTTATCTCTACCTTTCTTCACACTTTATATTATCATATTTGTACACTCACATTCCTACATACTAGAATTCATCTGGTATATATATCGGCATCAAGGATTTCAACAACTTTCTAGTCGGTAACCAGAATACTCAAGATATTTACAAGTTACTATTCTATCGGCTGAATTCATGCATGATTTGTGATGCGTATCAAAAACATAGACATAGAAGTCATCAATCATGTCAGCCAACAATGTATGATCCCTCAAATTGCTTTATCAACATCAATTACTCATCCGGATTGAAGTCTAATACTTTATCGGTCAGTTCTTCCTCTATCTACTCTGTCTGTCTTGAACACAACACTTAGATGCTCATATCATTTCCATGATTTATTACTAGAGCTTCAATCTATAGAATATAATAGTCATGATACTCCTCTTGACTTGTCCAAGTTTGCAACTTGCTGGGTTACACCATCTAAGAGATATGAACCTGATTGTTGGACCTTGTTGCATGCTCTGTTCTTGTTCACTGGACCAAAACAATATTTAATCTGACTTCTAGTATAGGCATACTATGTGCTACGGATGTGTGAGATAGACATTGTTACCATCAATGACAACACTCATGAAGCCACATGAAAGGAAGCTAGGTGTGCAGAAACACTTCCTACACTAATCTATTGAGGAGAGGGCTATGCAAATTCAAATTTATCCTAACTATTACAATGATGTTAAACCATTAACATGAGAGATCGCATAAAAACACAAGAGCCAGAAAGAAGACAAAAGAAGAGAGACAAAGATTTACGGTGGGGAAAACCCTTATCGGGTGAAAAACCCCACACTCAGAAACCTGCACAATGTATTAACAAATCTGAAAGAATGTTTACAATACACTTGTAATGCAAGCTTCAATGGTCTTTGACACTCGTGTCTGGAGTCAATCCAGTAGCATAACAGTACCTATAAACCTGTGATACAAACTCCATCTCCAAGCACCTGTATAAATAGGAAATACAAGGTAATATTGGACCTTTCTTGGAATGGGCATCCAACATGGCATCTTGGACCAAAACTCACACCTCGGGACACTTGGTCAACATTGTAGAATGTGTCTAACACTTGTCCACAACTCCCATCCCAAAGAGGTCACCTATTTCCAAAATGGGCTATGACAGATGCTCTTACGACACTTACGACTGTCATAGAATCTGTCATAGCGATTACAACTTACAGTTGTAAGACAATCTATCATACACATGCTATAAATAGCATATTCTCTTACAACATGTCATATTCCACATTGGGGCACCCAAATATGCCTTATTCAAAGATGCTTCATGACACAAGTCATCAGCTGTCTTACAACCTTCTATTTCTGACTCTTACATGTCATAGATTCGTCATAGGAATCCGTCATAACCGTTTCGGTCAAACATTCCTTACACAACACAGAAGATGCTGACACATGGTAGAATATTCCTGCCACTAAGTGGGACACCTATCTCCTCATGTGAGGACAAAATAACAAGTTGTCATAATCCATGTAGGATTGACACATCACCGTGCCACATCCCACAACATCACAATATGGAATTTCCAATTATTTACAACATAGGAAATTAAATAATAAATACAAACATTACAAATGCAAAGAATTACCAAGGTTGAGACACCTTAATTCCCAACATTCTCCCACTTGTTGAACACCTTGGAAGAGCCAATAGAAAAATAAGATTTAACTGCTATAGGCCGAGAGGCCCATAGACTCCGAACACCATCTGAACTTCTCTGTGCCCACCGGTTTCGTTAATGCATCTACAACATTCTTCAAAGTATCTACCTTCTCCAAATTTACCTTTCCATCCTCAACCATGTCTCAGATGAAGTGAAACTAAACATCAATGTGCTTGGTTCTAGCATGGAAAGTTAGATTCTTTGCAAGGCAAATTACACTCTGACTATCACAATTGATCGTGATCTGACCTACATCAACACCAATATCGGAACACAATCTCTTAAGCCAAATGGATTCCTTACAAGCATGAGTTTCTGCCATGTACTCAACTTCTGTCGTGGACAAAGCAACAACAGGTTGTCACTTACTCGTCCAACTAATAGCACCACCAAATAGTGTAAAAACATAAGCACTGGTGGATCTCCTATTGTCAATGTCACTTGCCCAATCTAAGTCCACAAATCCACAAATATCAATAGAATGCAGAGGTCCTGAAACATTACCATAATAGCAAATGGAATACTTGGAAGTACCCCTCAAATATTTGAACACTCGCTTAATTGCATCCTAATGAACCCGTCTAGGATTCGCCTTAAATTGACTAAGGACTCCCACTGCTTGGGCTTGGGCAATGTCTTCTCTTGTGCAGACCATAGCATATATCAAACTGCCAACATTACTAGCATAAGGTACTTTGCTCATGTCCTCCACCTCACTAGGAGATTTTGGACAATCCTCAACAGACAACTTGGTCCCCAAAGAAACGGGAACACACAATGGTCTACAATTTGCCATGCTAAATTTGTCCAACACAGTCTTCACATACTTACTCTAGCTTAACCATAGTTTTCTGTTGGTTCTATCTCTTCTGATTTCCATTCCTAGAATGTACCTGGCTACCCCTAAATCTTTCATTTTAAAATGAGCTGACAACTAAAATTTAAAATCAAAAATCATATCCTTACCCTTCCCAATGAGCAACATATCATCAACATACATTGCAACAATGAGAATACGATCACCATCAAACTTATAATAAACACAGTAATCCAATTTCGATCTCACAAATCCAATTGAAAACACAAAGGCATCAAACTTCAAGTACCATCTCCTAGGAGATTGCTTCAAACCATACAAAGACTTCTTAAGTTTGCAAACCAAATTTTCTTTACCTTTTACCATGTAATGCTCTGGCTATGACATGTAGATTTCTTCCTCCAAGTCACCGTGAAGGAAAGCTGTCTTCACATCCATCTGTTCTACCTCCAAGTCATAAGCTACTGTGAGAGACAACAGGAATCGAATGGATGTCAGCTTTGCAACGGGAGAGAAGATCTCACCATAATCTATACCCTCCAGTTGTGAATACCCCTTCGCAACCAATCTAGCCTTATACTTCTCAATACTGCCATCTGCACCAATCTTCTTCTTGAACACCCATTTGCATCCAACGGGTTGCCATCCAGGAGGCAAAGGCACCAAGTCCCAAGTTTGATTCTTTTCCAAAGAAGCCATTTCTTCCTCCATGGCCTCCTTCCAAGAACCTGCATCCTTCATAGCCAAAGCCTCTGATATAGTTCTAGGTTCATCACTATTAGTAAGCAAAGCATAAGCACAACTAGAATCAAGCAATGTAAAACCAAACTTTTCAGGCTTCTTTCTTATCCGTGTAGACCTCCTCAAGAGCTAAGGTTGAGGTTCAGCTTCTTCGTCTGAGCTTTCAGAGCTGCTAGAGCTCTCCTCATCATTAGGTCCAACATTGTCTTTCTGTTCGGTCTTCTCAGGAGTGAGAGGAAACTGAAAAACATCCTCTTTCTTTTCTCTTTCTTCTAGCTGCAAAACAATGGAAGAAGGTGTGAGCGCTCTAAAGATAACACTTCTGCTATACAAAACTTTTTCAGCCACGGGGTCCTAAAGCTTGTATCCTTTCACACCAACACCATAGTCGATGAAGATACACTTAATAGCTTTGTTCTCCAACTTTGACCGCTTCTCCCTTGGCACATGTGCATATGCCTCACAACCAAAAACATGAAGATGCCTTATTGAAGGCTTTCTACCAGACCACACCTCCATGGGTGTCTTTCCAACAAGAGCTGATGTAGGAGATCTATTTACCAGATAGCAAGTAGTGGCAACAACTTCAGCCCAAAATTTTTGTTCTAGACCAGCTCCACTAAGCATACTCCTAGCCTTCTCCATCAGTGTCCTGTTCATCCTCTCTGCAACTCCATTTTGCTGCGGGGTTTATGGAGTTGTCTTGTGCCTTTCAATCCCAAGTTCCTTGCAATACTTATTGAATTCTGTAGAACAGAACTCACCACCGTTGTCAATTCTCAAACATTTAATCTTTTTACCAGTTTGATTTTTAGCAAAGGTTTTAAATTCCTTAAACTTGCTATAGACTTCAGATTTGCTTCTGAGAAAATAAATCCATGTCTTTCTACTGTAATCATCTATAAAAGATACAAAGTATACAGATTTTAATAACGAAGGAACATTAACAGGACAAACACTTCAGAATGAATAAGGTCCAACACACTAGAATACTTATGAGAACTCAAGTAAAATTGAACACGGTTTTGTTTTCCATAAATGCAATGTTCGCAAAAGTCAAACTCAAGTTTACAATCATCTAAGCCTCAACGAGGTTCTTATTTTTTAGGGTACACAGACCCTTCTCACTAATGTGGGCGAATCTCTTATGCCATAACATTGTCTTTTCTACAAGAAGTTTAACTTCTAATGCACGATTACAACCATCAAGACTAGAAACAACAGATTTCTTCACTGCTCATTTAGATGGTGGGGATGAAGTGACTGCTGCCCTCTTCCTTGAGTCAGAAGAACTATTGCATTGTGAAATGCATGCCTCCAGCTAAAACAGAGTACCTCTCCTAGTACCCTTAGCAAGCACCATAGATCCTCTAGTCATCTTGCATCCTTCTTTCAAAAAGACAACCTGCACACTTGCATCATTCAACATACTTATAGAAAGCAGGTTTCGTGCTAAGCCTGGGATGTGCAGAACCCCAGAGATCTCCTTCACTCGACCATCAGGGAATCAGATAGAGACTCTTCCATGACCAATGATCTTCAGAAGAGAGTTGTCACCCAGATACACCTTTCCACCATCAAACTCCTCATACTTAGTGAACCAGTCTTGATGTGAGGTCATGTGGAATGATGCACCAGAGTCGATTAGCAACACATCATCAAATGCATGGGTTGCCAAGGCTACGATGAAAGCATTACCGTCATCTTGTGATTTGTTAGAATCTTAATCAGGAGCTTTCTTCTTTTTCTTCTTCTCCTCTTTGCATTCCTTTCAAAAATGCCTGGTCTTTCCACAGTTCCAACAAAGAGCCTTGGACTTTCTAGGAGATTTGGATCTCCCACAGGATTTGGATCTACCCTTCTCAGCTTTCTTGTCCTTCTTCTTCCCTTTCTCCTTGGGTCTTCCATGAACTGTGAGGGCCTCTTTGGCTACCTCAGAAGACTTTCTCCACATCTCTTCAAACAATAGCAAAGAAACCACCTCTTCCATTTTGAATGTGGATGTGGTGCTTCCAATTGCCATGACAAGATGATCCCATGAGTCTGGCAAAGAGCAAAGCAGAGTCATACACGGATCCTCCCCCTCCATCTTTACACCAATAGATGTCAATTGTACAACTAGCATGTTAAAGGCATTCATATGCTCAGCAATGGATCCTTCGTCCTCCATTCAAGGAGAATACAACTTCTTTCTCAAGAAAAGTTTATTGACTAGGGATTTGGCTTGATACACATCCCCAACTTCTTCCAAACAAGTTTTGTAGTAGTCTCCTCATGGGCATTTAACAACACAGAATTGGCAAGACTAAGTCTTATGAGACCCTTAGCCTTCCGATCCTTGAGATCCCACTCATGTTGTGACATTGTAGCTAGTTTAGTACCATTCACACTTTCCCAAAGGTCTCGGTCAACTAACATGTCTTCCATTTGAGCTTCCACAGCTCGAAATTACTGCCATTGAACTTCTCTACTTTAAACCTTCCTGATGTGCCTACCATCTCCTTGTTGCAATAAGATACAGAATGCTCTACACAGACTCCCACTCAACCTAAGATTAGCTCAAAAAAACCCTACCCAACAACTAGGACCAAAGGTGATCAAGCTCTAATACCAACTGAAAGGAAGATAGGTGTGCAGAAATGCTTCCTACACTAATCTATTAAGGAGAGGGCTATACAAATTCAAATGTATCCTAACTATTACAGCGATGTTAAACCATTAACATGAGATATAGCAGCAAAAAAAAAGAGCCAAAAAGAAGACAGAAGAAGAGAGACAAAGATTTACGGTGGGGAAAATCCTTATCAGGTGAAAACCCCCACACTCAAAAACCTAGACAATGTATTAACAAATCTGAAAGAATGTTTATAATACACTTGCAATGAAAGATTCAATGGTCTTTGAAACTCGTGTCTGGAGTCAATTTGGTTGCATAACAGTACCTATAAACCTGTGATACAAACTCCATCTCCAAGCACCTGTATAAATAGGAAATACAAGGCAATATTGGACCTTTCTTGGAATGGGCATCCAACATGGCATCTTGGACCAAAACTCATGCCTAGGGACACTTGGTCAATATTGTAGAATGTGTCTGACACTTGTACATAGCTCCCATCCCAAAGAGGTCACCTATTTCCAAAATGGGCTATGATAGATGCTCTTACGACACTTACGACCGTCACAAAATCTGTCATAGCGGTTACAACTTACAGTTGTAAGAGAATCTATCATACAGATGCTATAATAGCATATTCTCTTAAAACATGTCATATTCCACCTTGGGGCGCCCAAATATGCCTTATTCAAAGATGATTCATGACACATGTCATCACCTGTCTTACAACCTTCTATTTCTGACTCTTACATGTCATAGATTCGTCATAGGAATCCGTCATAACCGTTTCAGTCAAACATTCCTTACACAACATAGAAGATGCTAACACATGGCAGAATATTCCTACCACTAAGTGGGACACCTATCTCCTCATGTGAGGATAAAATAACAAGTCATAATCCATGTAGGATTGACACATCACCGTGCCACATCCCACAACATCACAATATGGAATTTCCAATTATTTACAACATAGGCAATTAAATAATAAATACAAACATTACAAATGCAGAGAATTACCAAGGTTGAGACACCTTAATTCCCAACACCACACAATGTCTCTTGCCAACAATCTCCCCCTTTGGCATTGATGGAAACACTTAGTGAAAAATGACTAAGTGTCGCAGCAAACTCCCCCTTGTTTGATGCTCTGCCTTGTGCACTATTTTACAAGAGCTCCCCCTTAGCTGGTGGTGTAGGGGCACCTAACACAAGTCATTTAAGTTCATGTTTTGTTTTATGTTGTAATAAGGTCTATTGACCAATGTATTTTCATTTCAATTTATGTCTAGGTTCATTTTGTAAGTCCTAAGTGACATTTGACTATTGTAATCACCTAATGCTAAAAATAGCAATAATGCCAAAAATAGGCAGTAGTGTTTCCCAGCTGCTTGGAATGGATTTGGTACTACTCTAGGTGAATCTATAAAACCCAGAGAAATGAATCGAATGCATATACAGATTAGGGATTGAGATTGTAATCAGTCATATGATATTGTGATTGTAATCAAGTATTGTGAAGGAGAAATTGATCTTTTCTGTGTTGTCAATTTTGTTTCCCATCTTTTGTAAATACAAAATTGCATAGTTGTAGTTTCTTTCCTTTCTATTTTCCCATTGTTGTAGTATGTCGATTTGAAGCATTCCATTGATAAGATTTCTATCGAAATCAATGGAATGGCTTCATTGTATATATATTTGTTTTCGTTTCCTATTTGTTTCATTGTTTCGACGGCACAGATGTTCCAGTTCGTGGGTCGCGCACAATAGTTTGCCTAGCATTTTGTATGTGCTAGGGTTCAGTGAAGGCAGACTGTGCAATGGTGTATAGGAGTAGCAGCGTAAGAAACCCTCGTGTCTGCCAATGATTGAAATCTAGCCGATGAATGTGTTTGGATGTGTTTCATCGGCGTGATCGGTGAAACAGTGACTCTGTGGTAAGCCTGACTGATAATCCAAGTCCCATCAACGAATGTGGTTTGAATGTATGCTGTGAATGTACATTGAGATTGTATGTGGCGGGGCATACAAGTAGAGACCGAGGTTAATGGTGAATCAGTGCATGTGTCCACCATCAACAACCAATTCAGCGATGTACAAAGTTGATTTGATCTATTTTGGTCTGCTTCCATTGTGCGCTCTGCATCATTTTGGTCTCAGAGCCAACAAAAGGTCTGCATCAAGTGTTGGCATTGTCTGTGAATGTTTATGTCAGATAGAGAAAGTGAAGGAGGGGCTAGCGAGATGCCTCCAAAGGGAATGACCAACGGAGTGGTCAAGAAATTCAAGGAGATGGAGGAGCTAATCAAGACTGGAGTCAAGGAAGCACTCCAGGCTGAGTTGAAGACCTTGGGAAAAGGAAGGAAACCAGACGAGGAGTCTGATGAAGAAGGAGAAGATGGGGAAGAAGAAACAACCCCAGGACAGATAGATATATTTGCAGATCAGAAACAATTTCTGGAGGCCATAAAATCACTTGGTAAGGAATCGTCTGAATCAAGAATGGAGATTCTGATGTTCAGCGGAAAGATGGACGCAAATGAAGTCATCAAATGGGTCGAGGCTTTGAACAATTACTTCGAGTACAAGGAGGTACCGGAGAATCGAAGAGTCAAATTTACAAAGATGAAATTGAAGGGCGTTGCACTCACGTGGTGGAACTACACCCAGGGAGAAAGGGTGAAGAGTGGCAAGAACATGATCTCATCCTGGAGTTAGATGGTAGAGAGGATCAAGGCTCAGTTCCTACTAGCAGATTATGAAGTGCAGACATACAAGAAAATGCAGAACCTCAGGCAGAAGGATATGGATGTATCCACCTATACAGAGGAATTTCATAAATTAACTCTAAGGTGTGGACATACTGAGGATGAGAAAGGAAGAGTTGCTAGGTATATTAATGGCCTGAAGTATAGTATACAAGATGAGATTACCATCTTGACACTAGAAACCGTGGACAAATGTTTCCAGGTGGCACTGAGAGTAGAAGAAAAGCAAAAAAGAAAAGGAGAACAACAGAACAGAGGCAGAGGTGGAAATAATTTTAGAGGTAGAAATAGTTTTGGTGGCAGAAATCAATTCCAGAAAAATCAAGTGGAGTCCAGTCAGCAAGAACGTAGTGGAGAATCTGGTTCCAGAGAGGGTTTCAGAGGAAGGAGACCCAATGGGAGAGGTAGATCTAGTGCACCAGGTAGAGGTCCTAATGTCTTCATGGGAAGATGTTATAATTGTAACCAAATTGGGCACACAGTAGGTAGGTGTTCGGAGAAAGCCTCAAGCTCTCATGTAGGAGAGAGAAGGAGCTAGTTGATTCAAGAAGAAGATTGTCAAAGTGTGAACTCACCTATGGGAAGCGTAGCTCCAACACAAGATGGATAGTCTCATGATGAGAAGGATGATGCTGAAGGTACCACAAAACAAATAACCACCGCAGAGGAAAACACTATTCAGAACTCTACGTAAAGTTTTCGGCAAAAGGTGTAAGGTAATTGTTGATTCCGGTTCAACTAAAAATTTAGTTTCAATAGAAATGGTAGAGAAGTTGAATTTGAAAAGATTGCCACATATGAGTTCATACAAAGTGTCATGGCTGAACAAAGGGCAACAAGTCTTGGTTGATGAACAAGCTTGGGTTGAATTTCAGATAGGGGAATATGGGGATAAACTTTTGTGTGATATAATTCCCATGGATGCATGCCATTTACTATTAGAAAGACCTTGGAAATATGATGTACAAGCCCAGCATGGTGGTAAATCCAATTCCTTTGTGATCACTAAGAATGGTAGACAATATAAGATGGATCCTTTACTAGAAGAAGGTGTAGACAAGAATGTAGGATCAAGTATCATGTTAATGAGTGGAAAAGAGTTTCTCCATACTCTGAAAGAAGAGGGAACCCAGGGGTATGCTCTGATTTTGAAACCTAAAGACAATTTTGTTTTGTCTAAAAACAACAAGGAGAAAGTCCCTAAGGAAGTGTAGGAATTGTTAGACAAATATAAGGGTATCATGGTGGAGGATATGCCCAATGTACTACCCCCTATGAGAGACATAAGTCATCAGATTGACTTCATCCCAGGATCCACATTGCCAAATAAACTAGTTTATAAAATGACACCTAATCAGAATGAGATTACTAAACAAGTACAAGAACTGCTGGATAAGGGTTTGGTGAGGAAAAGTCTTAGTCCATGTGTTGTACCTACAGTTTTAGCTCCCAAGAAGGATGGCAAATGGAGATTGTGTACTGATTCGAGAGCCATAAATAATATCACCATCAGATATAGGTTTCCTATGCCCAGAATAGAAGACCTAATGGATTGTTTGGGAGGAGCTCGGTACTTTTCTAAAATTGATCTCAAAAGTGGATACCATCAGATCAGGATTAGACAAGGGGATGAATGGAAGATAGCCTTTAAGACTAATGAAGGTCTTTATGAGTGGCTAGTGATGCCATTTGGTCTATCCAATGCTCCAAGTACTTTCATGTGTCTAATGAATGAGGTATTGAAAGATTTTATTGGCAAATTTGTTGTTGTCTATCTTGACGATATTCTGGTTTTCAGCAGGACAAAAGAAGAATATTTGCAGCATTTGGAACAGGTGTTGAAGAAGCTGCATGAGGAGAAACTGATGATCAATATGGAGAAGAGTGTCTTCATGAAGGAAGAACTCACATACCTTGGATTTGTGATATCTCAGGGTAATTTGAAAATGGATCCGGAAAAGGTAAATGCTATTTTGTCTTGGCCAGCACCTAAAACAGTAAGTGATGTGAGAAGTTTTCATGGGTTAGCAACATTTTATAGGAAATTCATAAGAGGATTCAGTCATGTTTGTGCACCCATTCTGGATACCATAAAAGGAGGATAGAAATGTAAGTTTGTTTGGAATAGAGCAGCAGATGACTCTTTCGAGATTCTCAAACAGAAAATAACAGAGAAACCCATTTTGGTTTTGCCTGATTTTAATAATTTACTGTGGAATGTGATGCCAGTAGCCTTGCCATTGGTGTTCTCTTGAGTCAGGAAGGCATACCTATTGCTTTCTTTAGTAAAAAGTTGAATGATGCTAAACAAAAGTATTCCACATATGATCTGGAATTGTATGCAATGGTTCAAGCATTGAAAAAATGGTGACATTATCTCTTGCCCAAGGAATTCATTGTTTATACTAACAACCATGCTTTGAGTTTTCTGAATTCACAGGAGAAGCTAAATCACATGCATATGAAGTGGGTTGAACAACTTCAGGTGTATACGTTTTCTATCAAACATAAGAAGGGACAAGCCAACAAAGTGGTAGATGCTTTGAGTAGATGAGTGTGCACTATACAGGAAATCCAGTTGCAAAGTGTGGGAGTGGATTCTCTCAAGAATATGTACTGGGATGATGAGGACTTCAAGGAGATATATGTAGTTTGTTCACAAATTTTTGATTCCTATCATTCTAATTTTTCTAAATATTTGTTACAACAAGGGCTATTGTTCAAAGGCAGCCAACTGTGTGTGCCTAGGTGTTCCATGAGGGAGAACATCATAAAAGAGAAACATTGCGGTAGTCTTGGAGGTCATTTTAGATTGGACAAGATGTTGGAAAAAGTGAGAAGGCTTTACTTCTGGCCTAAGATGCAAACTGATGTCAGGAAATTTGTGGAAACTTGTAGCATTTGCTAGAGGGCAAAAGGAACTTCATCAAATGCAAGTCTCTATCAACCACTTCCAATTCCTCAAAGGCCATGGGAGTGCATCAGTATGGATTTTGTTTTGGGTCTTCCTCGGACTCAAAAGGGATTTGACAGTGTATTTGTGGTTGTTGACAGGTTTAGTAAAATGGCTCATTTTGTGCCATGTAAATGTACTAACGATGCTTCACATATTGTTGGTCTTTTCTTCGGGGAGATAGTAAGAATTCATGGTTTGCCACTGAATATTGTCACTGACAGAGATCCCAAGTTTGTGGGACATTTTTGGTGCACTTTGTGGAAGAAATTGGGCACTCAATTATCTTTCATGTTAGCATATCACCCTCAGACGGATGCACAAACTGAGGTGGTGAATAGATCACTGGGTAATCTTTTGAGATATTTGACTAAACAGCATGGAGAAGCATGGGATATGATCATCCCACAAGCAGAGTTTGCATATAACGATTCTATTAATAGGAGCATAGGAAAGAGCCCTTTTGAAGTTGTATATGGGATTCATCCCAGGGGAATTTTGGAGCTCAGGGATCTCTAGAACATGGAGAAAAGGAGTGCACAAGGAGAAGATTTTGCAGTCAGCATGAAGGATATCCATGATACTGTAAGGGACACTATCTAGAAGAACACAGGGAAATACAAAGAAAGAGCTGATCAGAGGAAGCAGGACGTACAGTACAAGGTCAGAGATTTGGTGATGGCTTATCTAAAGAAGTAAAGACTTTCTAAGGGGCAACCAATGAAGCTTCTTATGAAGAAGATAGGTCCATGCAAGGTTGTACACAAATTTGGGCCTAATGCATACGAAATTGAACTTCCTCCAGGTTTAGCAATATCACCCATTTTCAATGTGTCAGATTTGTTTCCATTCAACGGAGCCAATGCAGCAGAGACAGGAGCAGAAGATGCAGAATGGATTTCTAATCTTCCACTGAGTTAGCCAGTTTAGTTGGATTGTATTTTGGACACAAAGGTTCAGAAGACGACCAGACACAAAACCTACAAGTAGTATTTGGTCAAATGGCATGGTTTACCTGATGAGGATGCAACCTGGATGAGCGAGGAAGACATCATCAAGCATGGGGTTCATATTTCAGACTTAGTTCCTCAAGGGACTTGAGTTTTGTTAACACCAAGAGTATGGTACAGGGGCACCTAACACAAGTCATTTAAGTTCATGTTTTGTTTTATGTTGTAATAAGGTCTATTGACCAATGCATTTTCATTTTAGTTTATGTCTAGGTTCATTTTGTAAGTCCTAAGTGACATTTGACTATTGTAATCGCCTAATGCTAAAAATAGGCAGTAGTGTTTCCCAGCCGCTTGGAATCAATCTCCTAGCCACTTGGAATGGATTTGATACTACTCTAGGCGAATCTATAAAACCCAGAGAAATGAATTGAATGCATATACAGATTAGGGATTGAGATTGTAATTAGTCATATGATAATGTGATTGTAATCAAGTATTGTGAAGGAGAAATTGATCTTTTCTATGTTGTCAATTTTGTTTCCCATCCTCTGTAAATACAAAATTGCATAGTTGTAGTTTCTTTCCTTTCTGTTCTCCCATTGTTGCAGTATGTTGATTTGAAGCATTCCACTAATAAGATTTCTGTCGAAATCAGTGGAATGACTTCATTATATATATATATATATATATATTTGTTTTCATTTCCTGTTTGTTTCATTGTTTCGATGGCGCAGATGTTCTAGTTCATGGGTCGCGCACAGTAGTTTGCCTAGCATTTTGTATGTGCTAGGGTTCGGTGAAGGCAGACTATCCAATGGTGTATGAGACTAGCAGCGTAAGAAACCCTAGTGTTCACCGATGATTGAAATCTAGCTGACAAATGTGTTTGAATGTGTTTCATCGGTGTGATCAGTGAAACAACGACTCTGTGGTAATCCCGACCGATAATCCAAGTCCCATCAATGAATGTGGTTCAAATGTATGCTGCAAATGTACATTGAGATTGTATGTGGTGGGACATACAAGTAATGACTGGGGTTAATGGTGAATCAGTACATGTGTCCACTGTCAACAACCAGTTCAACGATGTACATGAGTTGATTTGATCTATTTTGGTCCACTTTCGTTGTGCACTCTGCATCAGCTGGATTCCACATTTTTCACTACTCCTCACTCCCCCTTTGACATCAATGGCAAAGGGCAGAATCCGCACACCAAAATTTACAAAAATTAACCTATACATAGCTGCATAAGTATATATACATGTTATACTTACATATACTTAAGCATATCCGCAAAAGTGGCCTTTAATTGTACAAACTTTGTGGCCTAGCTCTACTTCATCCTGTCCAAAATGGAGATCTGATCACTCAACAAAAATGCATATGCTTCTACCCTTCTTAAGTCTGCTAGATCACTAGTCCGGGCTGTGATCTGAGCATCTGATAAGGCCTCATGCATTGCCTCTAACTTAGGGATAATTATCCCTCTGAGTTCACTCATCCTATTTATTCTATTCTTCTTTTCTTTGTCCAGCCTCTTTATTTCATTTATAATGACAATAACCTGGCATTCTTGATTCATTATGGATGTAGTGAGGGATCAAAATTCTGAGATAAACTTGACAGTTTACCTTCTTGTTCTTTCACCTTCTTTTCAATATCCTGTCACTTTAGACCAAGATAGACAAAATTTATACATGTCCCCACCATCTTTAAGAGCATTTTCAAGGCTCTTTATCCCAATATCTAGGGTCCTCCTATCACTAGCAATGAGTCCCTGTACTTCAGTGAATCTTTTTCCCAAAAACTCTTTCCAAACCTTTTCTTCTACCGATTTCTCTAAAGAATCAAAATGAGTGCTAACAGAGTTTACCAGATATTTCAAGTTACCAGATGGAGAGGCTAAAGGATCCTTTTGAAAGGATGGCATGATCTTCTCCAACATCCTGGATGCAATCTCTAATAGCTCACAATCTTCCATGTGAGATTTCAGAAGTTTTTCTTTTGCTTTAGCTTGCGCAAAAGATGTTATTTTCATTGTCTGGATCAGAGAGGAGTCAAAATGTAGTGGTCCTTGGAATAGTTCCAGTTCATCTATCTCCATCATTTCTTTGTTCAAGAAGTTCTTTACTGCCTCTGTAGTGTCTCTTGCCGATGACTAAGTCTTCTTTTCTTTTGGGATCTCAGAACTGTCATCAGAGATCTTCTCTATTTGTTCTTCATCTCTTCCCTTTACCTCCTCTTCTTGACTCACTATCTCCTCTTTTCTTCCTTCTCCTTCAGTTCCTGAATCTGGAATGTCTGCAATGGGATCCAGAGGAGAGATGTTAACTACTTCATAAACTTGCTCTTTTGGAATAGAGGAATCCAAGTCCTTAGACTTCTCCTCATCTATCTCTTTTGACCCTTCTACATTTTTGTCAGAAGATTCTTCATTTGATGCATTTAATCCTTCAACATCCATGGTAGAAGGTTCTTCATCTATTTCCTCTATAATAGGAAGATTGAATATTTTGAAGGCATTCCAGAGGATGTCTTCTTCTTCTCTTGCTACTTGATCAGTTTCTCCAAGCATAAGTTTGTTCAATCTTTCTTTGCTTCAGAATTCATCCTTACAGTCCTTAAAGATCATGTCCATTTACTTTGGAGTAATAGAAGGATAGAGCTGAATTGCAATATGTTCTCAAATCTCTGAGTCTTTTGCCTTTGCATTCTCTTTTCTGAGTTCAAGTACCTTCTCTAGACTTTTGGGAATTAATGAAATAATTTCAATGAATGCTTTATTATAAATATTTAGGTACCTGACTGTAGCTTCTTCCAAGATCCTCTTGTCAGTATCACTATATTCATCATAGAATTCTATTACTGGTTGTAGATTCCCATCCACAGTGACTACCTTGATGATATCATCAATGGAAAGAGTGGATTTTTCAACAAATTCTTCTGCCTTTTCTTCTTCATTTTTACCAGCAGAGGATTCCCCAAATGTTTTCTTCTTCTTCTTCATTTTCTTAATTTCCTCATCGGGCTCTGTTTCTTCATCATCCTTGTGACTTGTGTAAGACCTCGTGGCTTTTGTTTTCATTCTCTTTTCTCCCTTTCTGGATGTCTTGACTTCCGGTTTGGTGACTCTTGAGCTCTTAGGAGTGGTAGGTGCAGAGCTCTTCAAGGATCTAGTCCGGGAGGAGGCTTGAACTGGAACACTTTCTTTTTCTGCTTCTTGTTTCTCTTTCTCAACTCTTTCAACTTTCTCTCTGTTTGCATCTATTGCCTCTTTTCATATGCCATATCTTTTGGCTATTTCCTCAACTTCCCTTCTAACTTTCCTCTTTATCTCCGGTTGTCTTAGCTCAACATGTATTTTTACACTTAGTTCTTGAAAGGTTCCAAACCTTTCTACCTCAGGGTCCTTAGGCTAGCTCAATAGGTGTTGAATATGCAGCTCCAAGATTTTCTCATTGACCTCATAACCCATTGGCATTATCCAAACTGTTCTGGGCTCAAGTGCCTCCATTAGGCATTGATCAGTATCTACCATAAAACACACTGTATCCTTGTATTTCTCTACTATGGATTGAGGTATCCTTTCTCTGGCTTGCATCATGCTTTGGAAGTTCTTAAAGTAACCCCAGAGTGTTGTGCCTTGAGCCTTAGTATCACCAAGTCTCTAATCTGTATTGCAACCGGTTTGTCATTTTGTCAAACCCAACCACTTGATCCGGGTAGCTCATTCATGTAGTAGAAGAATAGACACAGTATTAAACAACCATACTTGCAGGAGTTCTTCTTATCCTTCTTGATCTTCTGCAAGTTTTCTAACAGTTGGTTTAAAAGAAGATCACATAGGTCATAGTCTACATTTTCCCTCAACATTTGATATGCTGTATATATTACAATCCCAGACACAAAATTCTCCCTACTAGAATGATAGATCTTATACCCAATTATCATTGACACAAATTTGACATCTAGATCTATGATGTCATCTATGGTCATTGCTCTCTTGTCAAACATAGACCCGGTAGCTTCAGTAACTGTCTGGTTCTTGACAGATTTGAGTGTAGGTAACCCATCGGATGAGTGCAGTTCATTTACTACCCTAATGACATCTTTTGTTATCTTGAAGGGCTTCATTAACCACATGAAATTATCATGTATTCTGCTAAGGACATACCAGACCAAATCATCTTCTGCAAAATAGGGTAAGTGGATGCAATGTCCAAAGTGCTTGTCCCGGATGGCCTTGTATTAAGGTTTGAGTTCAAAACTTTCATCTATTAGTTGTTTATAATAGATGTCCATCAACTTAGATTCACCAAATTCCTCAATGTTGGCATGGATGTAGACCCTAACATCTTCTATGTGCAATACCCCATGCAGATTGCTAGAAAAAGTGCCTAAAGGATCAACTTCTAGGGATTTGTAGGGGTGTTTCTTGAATTTTGGGTGCAGCCTATCAGTGATCTTAACAACCATTGGAGTAGCCATTTTTGCAAAAGATTCAGAGAGAGATTTTTAGAATGGTAGTACCTTTTTACGCTTCAGGGTTCAAAATAAGAGCCGGAACAAATCGCTAGTTGAATTGGATTTTGTAGTTCCACTTTGATGTAGAGTTCTTCTTTTCTTATTCTTGAAAGCAAATGTGCAAATAATAAGTGAATGAACCCTTTTATCTCTGTGCAAACCCTAATTTCCTTTTGCAATAAATGCACAACTTAAGTTATCCGGTTACCTTGTTCTGAGAGAGATCTTTTTGAATCACTGTGATGCACTTAGAATCATTCTCAGTGATAATTGACAATGTATCTTCTTTCCTCCAATCATGCCATGGATCCGCAGATCAAGATATTTCAATTTTGAATCATACCGGATCTGTCTATGAAGATCTTGCTTTACTGGATGGATGTCAAACCGGATCAATCTTGGATGATTAAACTCTTGCAAAAATCCATGCAGATCTTTCATATTTTTACCGAGAGTTATTTGGATATTTCTCTGAGAACCCTTTAATCTACAAAATTCCATGTGCCAGATTTAGGCACCAATTGACTGGTTGGGGGAATTTATTTTTCTTTGTGACTCCCCCTGAGCCAGAGCTCATCTATTTAGTTTTTGAAAGAAATATCAGCACCAGATTCTGGTGCGAATCCATCCCCAATATTTTCTATACTCTTCTTTATCTTAATCTTGCTCATCTCCCTTTGAACTTCATCTGCATTCACTTTGCCTTTTCCCCTATCTTGTTTTTTATTATGATGCACCAGACCCTTTTTACCTTGATTTTTACTTTTGCAGAATTTGGTAATATGACCGGTTCTATTGCAATTGTAACAAACAACATTTCTTTGCATATTTGACTAATATCCTCTTGATCTGCATTGATTAGCCATATGTCCCATTCTATTGCATGCAAAGCATCTACCATTGAATGAATTGTTTATTTGCATATTTTTGCATTCATGAGATTTGTGACCATACCTTTTGTAGTTGAAACATTGTCTAGAGAAGGATGGATTGGTCTGATTCATTCTCCTTCTGCACTGAGTTGCTTTATGACTGAAGTTGTTGCAATTGAAGCAGTATCCATTGAAGGATGGATATCTTTGAGCATTTGGTTGCCTTACCGGAGGTCTTCTAGGCCTATTTCTTTAATTTTCTGATCCAAAGTTCTTCTGACTGGATCCAGAGCTTTCACCTTTCTCATATCCCAGGCCACACTTGTCATCTACCCTCTTTTGGGTTTCAAGAAGAACTTCAAGTTGAGCAGAGCTTATCTTGAATTTTTCTTTGTATTCATTTGCTATTTGTAGATCTTGTTTAAGAGTGTCTATCTGATTCTCAAGTTGTTCTTCATTATCTCTAGCTTCTTCAAGATCAGATTCAAGATGCCTGATTATTCTGTCCATTTTGTGGTAGTCCTCTGTCTTCTCCTTGAGGGATTTTAGATTATCTTCAATTTTCCTTTTCTCTTCAATTTCTTGGGTGAATCTTGTAGACACCTAAAATTGACTTGCTCTGCAAACCAATTTATCCCTCCTGTTAATTGAATAAATTCAATTAATCCCTAAACCATCTGTCTATCCCTTGTGATCAATTAACTTACTTAATTTATCACTTTTACCTTACAACTATATCCTCATTTGATTAAATAAATATTCACAATATTTATTTAGTTAAATTGTCATTTTCCCTAATCCTCATTAATTAGATAAATCATGGTTATCTAGTTGATCTAGCCTACTAATTGACCTACCCTAACCTACCTCATCCTAGCCCTAGAATCAATTAAGCAAAACCTCTGTTTAATTAGTCCTAACCTCTCATTTGGGTGGTCAAACCTAGTTTAACACCCTTCCCCACATCCCTCAAATTAAAAATTGAAATAAATAACACATCACATTTACTTCTCTTACAAACTCCTTACCTCACCCATCCTCATTCATTACCTCTTATCCCCAAATGAATTCTTAATTCATTTCCCATTCCCCAAATGAATTTTTAATTCATTTTCCATTCTTTCACACCCATACCTCATTTATCACCCCTTTTCCCAAAATGAATAAAAGATTTACTTTTATTCCTAGCCCTTGATCTCATCTTTCAATTCTCACCCTCCATCCTCATTTCCAAAATTCTATAAATAAGACCCCTCTCTAAGCCATTTGGAGAGACTTCTTCATGCATCAAACCTCTGCCAAAATCACTCCACAATCTCCTCATCCTAACATCATAATGCCAAAATTATCTCTCATCTCCATCTAATCTATCAATCCCCATCTCATCCTATTATGTTGAAAAGCAATGAGCAATCCACATACATTCTAATCATGGGTAAAATCTGAGGAGCTATCGGGTGCAACTCCTTCCCTCTTAGATTTGTGAGTCATTATGGAGGTATAATCGTCGTATTTGCATTTGATTTATGTTTTAATCTTCATTTTGTCCTCATTAATCACATTGGCACGCCCAGTCTTGGCTCTAATTGTTGATTTTTGTAGGTTTTGTTGTCAAAATCTTAATTTTCTAACCCTAGTTGTAGCAAGTTTTGCAAGTTTTGAGGGTGACTTGTAGCAGGTTGCATCTTGGGCAGAAACTAACCTCACGGTTGTGATCAGACCGATGTTTCTGAGTTTTTTGACAGTAAACTTGACTAGGTTCGGTGACAGAAATTTTTAAAATTTTTTTAAAATTTTTTAGGGTACAGTCCGTACCTTATGGATCTGTGACCCCTCTGCACATTCTCTATTTCCTGTCATTGCTGGTTTTCTATTAAGGGTATTTGTTCTGTAGGTTTAATGTTTATTATTGCAGGATTTAATCTCTTGTGAAGGTTTCAATCGATCTCCATTTTCTGATTATAAATGACCTATTGATGCACATTTTCTATCCCAACACCAATCTGCTAAAAGGCTTAATCGACCGTTGCCTTGATCTTTGCCTCTGCTCATGAAAACCCTAACAGCTGATTTACTAAACCCTTATTCCTCCCGTCGATCTCTGCTCATGGTCGAAGTCTAGCAGCGACGCAAAGGTATCTAAACCCCAAACTGCCACTTCCAACACCCCCGTTGCCACCTCTCACCACACATTTTAGACTAGTCACCGCCCCCTTTTTGCTTAAGTCGACACCCCCTCTGGTCGACACCCTGTTGAAAATTGCCACCGCCTGAACCACTCGTCGCTACCCTTCCTGCCTATCTCCACCATTTGCAACCCTTTGGTCACCACCAATCGACCACCCAAACCTCCAGTCACCGCCCGCCTAACATCCCAAATACTCGTCGCCACCACATATTCACCCGCCGCTCGACCCCCTCTCCCCGTCCTCAAACAGTCACCGCCACTTCTTGTAGTCGCCACCTCTATGGCGTTTCCCATCGCCGCTACCTCTAAACTGGTCCCCTCCCCATCGCCACCAATGGCGGCAGCCTACACTGTTAGCCCCTTTGAATCCTCTTGCTCACCGCTGCAGTTTTCGGTCGACACCACCACCCAATGTGCGAGCTCCATCTCCCGCCGTTTACGACCTCCCAAAACTCCCCGCCACTGTCATTCCACCATCGCTTGGCCTGCAACATTCTCCACTTGCCTGAAGCCCTAAACTGCCACTCTGCCCTTCTACCTCTGCCGCTCCTGTTAGGGTCACCTCCCCTTGGCACAGTCGACACTGTGTACTAATGATGTAGGTTGTAACCCTAACTTCGTTACTCAGAGAAAGGATCATGATTTAAATGTTAGGGTATGGTCGATGCTTGCGGGGGGTGCTAGGACAAAAGCCCTTTCGTTCCTTTTTTTTTTTGTTGACACTTGGGCCTCGGTCATATGGGCGACCGAGGGCCCCGCTCAAGCTGCTAACATTAAACTTTAACTGCCATCTTTAAAAGTTACTTGTGACTGCCAAGCAGATAACCGCTAGTCATCAATGTCAAATAGCTAACCACCAAAGGAGAAAACTCTTCCATGTGACCAATCAGAAACAAACTGCTAGCGGTTAAACTAAACAGGTAGGGTTACCTCTTGTGCCTCTACATGCCATAATCGGCTGTTTTTTTCAAACTTACACAACTTTCGCATACGAGGTTGAAATCGCACAAAAGTGGTGGCGTCGGAAAGATGGAAGGATGAACTCGTAGTTGTGAGGAAATTTTTAGGTGACTGTACCTTTTTCCAGCCCTTTTTCGCAGTCAAAGTCAAAAATGCTTCAAAACTTCAAATGCGCATATCTTTTGCGTTTTTGATCGAATTTTTGCAAATTTTTTTTTGAAATCGCATAGAATTTCCTGAAAAATCTGTTTATGCACTTCTTTTCTCTGTATCAGTTCATTTTGCATCATATTTTAGCAGATTCTCAATTTTCGTATAACGATCATCTTGGCTAGTCTACTTGCTCCATTTTCATTCTTGTGACTTGCAGGTGATCATTCGCGGATGGAAAAACATCAGGATCAGCATCTACATCAATTTGGACAGAGAAATAATTAGGTGCACTCATTCTATCTCTCATTTTCATCATAATCTTATTTGCGACACACTTCAATTTGGCACATAAACGAATCATTGTTTGTAAACACATTTCGATTTGGGCTCATAAAATCAACAAGTGTCTTCATCACATATCAAAATTGGGCTAAAAAGAACCATTGATTGACATGTCTTTCACACATTTCAATTTTCTAAGGGATAATTTACAAGTGCAAGTGTGAGTCAAGTGTGTGTGTATGCTCTCTCCTCGCACCGCAAGGTGACCTTGGAGATCAAAAACACCTCACTTGATTCGCTTTTATTTACCCTTTCCTAGGAGGCCTACTAGGGGATTTCATCACCCCTAGGGACAACCTCATCTGAGGCTGAATCGAAAGACACCCTCATTGAAATCAGAATCTTGTCACTCTTGGCTAAGCCCCAAAGAACTTTCTACCTTTGGGAAGTGAAGGTGAATGGTGGGTTACCCCCTTCTCTCGGCTGTGTGACATGATTTCACTTTCAATTCATTAGTCAACCTCGTGTAAACATTGCCCAAACCTAAATGGCCATACCCCATCAAACTAGACATTAGGGCATGTTTATGTGTCTTGCATGTGTGCTTGTCTAATCATCATCATATTCTTCCAATTCAAAATTCAAAATTGCTTGTGTCTTGTGTGAGTGATTCATGTTTGTACCAGTGTGATCATTTCATTGAACATTGCCAAATCAAGATAAACATCAAATACATAAGACAAGTCATTCACCTCATTCTTCCAACACATTCAAATCCAATCACTCATCTATCCTAATCACCTATCTTATCCACATCATCATCCAAATCATTCAATCTAATCTTATCCTAATCACTCTCATCATCCTTAATCCAATTCATCAACATCATTCTAATCCCATCTCATCCAAATCCAAAATCCAAAATTAAATCCAACATCAATCATCCCTTCTCCATTATCCACTCCAATCAAACATTCCAATTCCTAATCCTTAATCAACAAATCATCCTTGGCACATCAAACTTTGGTTAAGGACCTAGTCTCCTTCATCCTCCATCAATCCCCTCATCCAAAAGCCTAACCAAAACTATCCACATCATTATCAAAATCCCTCAACATCATTATCATCCCAATCCAAAATCCAAATCAACCCAATCAAAAAAATCAAGACCTTAGTCAAACACATCAACCCTCTTGCTTAAGATCATTAGTCTATCAAAATCATAGAGAACCATCCAACAAAAAACAAATCAAATCAAATCATCTTAAGGTCTTGAAATTTTGATTCCCAACATCACAATCATCCATCATCCTCCATTTCATCTCATATCCCTCCCACAAAATGGATCTTTATGAAGCAATACAACAATTGCAAAGACATAGAAAAGTCTATGAGAACATGGATCCTAATGCTAAGGAACAATTTAAAAATGACATTAAAGATATACCCTTAGCACACATCATTATTGGAGAATCCCAAGCCCCTAGCCAACATCCATCATATCAACAAACACCCTACACATCATCCCCATCCACATCATATCAATCATCATTCTTTCAACCTTCATACCAACCTACATCTTACATATCCACACCATCAACCTCCCATCAACCTTCATCATATCAACTTCCATCATATCAACCTTCAACATCCTGCATATCCACACCATCGACCTCATATCAACCTTCATCATATCAACCTTTACCCTCATATCATTCACCATCCCCTTACACATCCATGTCATCATACTTATCCAATCAACCAATACCTCCAACTTATCCATCCCCAACCTTTGTCATGCTAACTTTGATCAAGGGAACACCAATCTAGCACACCTTATATCTGAAATCCAAACCTTATATCAGCAACCAAATCCCCCATCTCCTAATCCCCATCCTCCAATCTTCCCATCACAATATCCCTCCAACCTTACCAATCTTAATCCATCACCTTATGTACCCCCCAATCCACTAATCCCTATCACCCATCCACCATCTAATCCACCATCAAATCTTACAAATCCTAACACCATGACATCCAAAGAATCCTTGTGGGATTTCCTCTAAAGAACATCACCAAGCAAAGCAAAGGAATCCCCCACCCCTCCAACACCATCATCTAGTCCAATACCTATCCTTGAACCCATCCACGAACCATCACAACCTAATCGCATTACCCACATATCCAATCCCAATTCTAATCCCACACCAACCACCATCATTATCCATCCATTATATTGTTCTTCAACCCACACACTCATGAAGGATACCATCCATTGGCTATTAGCAAGGAATCAAACACCCTCATGCAATCCAACATCCACCATACCTCTTAAAAAATCTCCTATCATAACTCAAGAACCCATAAGTCAAGCACCTATCGCATCCATCCAAACACCTATCGCATCCATCCAAACACCTATCACATCCATCCAAGCACCCATCACATATATCCAAGTCACTCCCACTTCTATCCAAACACATGAGCCATGTCAAGAATCAAATCCAAAGCATGTTGAAACATCAACCCCTTCTCCTAATCAAGATCTAACCATCCCATCTAATCCCATCCACGATCCCCTTATTGATCTCACCCCATCTTCTACCACCCCTTTACCATCCCACATGAATCATTTACCTCCATCTACCAATGCCATCCCAAATCCATCCCCTTATCTACTTGGAAAAAGCACTTTCATCCGTGGTGACTCCCTTGTAAGAGGTGAACAACTTCCATCCACCACCTATCTTTCTCCAACAAATAATGGACTCGCGTCTTGTTTCCAAAGCACTAAACATCCCATCACATGTCGCATACTCCAACATATGAACTATCAAGGAAAAGGCTTAGGCCTTCACGAACAAGGCATCTTGGAGCCCATCCACACCACATTCCATCCATCCTCGCATGGCCTCAGCTATACATCCCAAGACAAACAAAATGAACATGTTGATACCACCCACGCACCTTCTAAAATTCATTCATCCAATCCCAAACATGGTGCATCTCATCGCACTCCCAAAACATATGTCACCATCCCTCCTCCATCATCCTATCATTTGCAAAAGCATGTGACCATCCATCTCCCTCCATCAAATTTACCTCCACTACTTCCAACTCCAAATATCTCTATCAAATCCATTTTACCTCCACTACTTCCAACTCCTAATATCCCTATCCTCACATCTCCTCATCCATTTATCCATAAATCCACTTTTAATTTCTCCACTCATAAACCCCCTAAAATTCCCAATCAAGACCAACAAAAGAACACATCTTTCAAACTTGAAGCTTCCCCCAAATCCATGGGATTCAAAAGTAATAATTTGAATACCTCAATGCATAAAGCACAAAAGCCTAAATATATTATCCCTTCCAATCAAAATGAAAAATCCAAAAGGCTATCAAAGCCCACACCATCACAAGAAAAAGAAAAAACAAAAATGGTGTGGGTCCCTAAACAAAAAGCACCAAACTCTAATGAGGCATCCACATCCCAATCTACTCCAAACTCCCAAACATATTGCTCCACGTCTAAAATTCCCATAAATCCTAAGTCTATTTGGGTCCCTAAAACCCCAAATTGATCATACAAAAATCCCCCATCCCAATCCCCATTACTCCCAACTCCACATCCAAATTACAAGCTTCCAAATACATCACGGTGTGTGCGACCATTGGTCTTGATTCCTCTCCACCACTTAACATTCCCACATACCCCCATCTCTCCATCTTTCGTTCACTATCCTACATATCTTCCCCATCACATTCCTATGGTCCATGCTTTTGCATAATCCACATCATAATCCATTATCCACCATCCATTCCTTCTTCTCCTATCTTCCAACAATCCATGCAATCATAATCCATAATGCTATCCAACATGGGACCATCTTCTCCTTGCTATGGAAACAGACGCTAGAGTCCCCATTCCTTCCAAAAAAGCAAAAAAAAAAAATCAAGAAAATAGTAAAGAGAAAAATCCGTCCAATGGTGAAAACCACTCCTTGTGGTGCCTTGGGCAAGTACCTTGATGAAAACCCCTTGTGGGCATCATGTGTAGTCCCTTCTCCATCCATTTTGTATCCCTACACTTGGGGGCAAAACCATCTAATCATCCATATCCATAACATCCTTTTGCATATCCTATCCATGTATCCTTATCTTATCATATTCCTATCCACCACCCCCTATTCATCCCATCATTCCCCATCCATTCTATCCACTATATCCTCCTCCTTAGATCTTGATGAAGACAAGGGGCAAAATATCAACAACATGCTTTGGAAACCTCTTGGCATACTCCCTTTTAAAGTTTATCCTCCATTCATCTACTGCAAAGTCCATCATGTAAAATTCTAAGCATTAGGGCATATGATTCCTTGCCACCTAGCCCTTAGAGTAAATCCTTATCCCCATCTCTCTTCCATCTATCTAACATGCATCTCTGTCGCTTGTCCATTCATCTACCACAAATCTCCTATCCATTATCCTTTCATCGCCAATCCCCCTATCCAACCCCATCACCTTCCCCTCTAGACTTGGTGTTCCCTTGTCATTGGTATCTAGCATAAAGGTTACCCACACAAAATCCAATGCAACCATCTCATAATAAACCATTCCTTTCCCAAAATCAAAAAATCCAAAAACATCACAAAATCAAAATCAAAAAATCCAAATACATCACAAAATCAAAAAAATACAAAAAATCAAAAAATCTAAAAAATCAAAATATCCACAAAATCCCAAAAACAATTATCCATCCCAAAATAAACACTGCTCCATCAACATCACATCATCTATCGTCATCCCACATCATCATCACAAATCAGAACTACATATCATAATCACTTGCATCTTAATGTGCCTTGATCCATAAGATGCACCCATCCAACCCGCTGAGCTTACACTAGATCCAAGCATCGCATCACCCATCAAAGCATTGTCCCTTAATCAAAAATCATCAACTATCAAATCAACATCAACCACAACTTGTCACCATCATATCTTGAGCCAATCTTACAACATCAACTAAGCATGATCCAATCATCTATCAATTCTTGCCTTAGGATATATCTTTCCTACAATAGGCAGAATCTATCAAATCATCATCCATCTTGGCAAGAGATACAATGGTTACTTGTTTGGTTTGTTGGTCTTTTTGTTTTTAATTTTTATCTTTTGTCCTATTCGAAGATCACATCAAAGCTACCTTGATCTTACTATATCATGGTATGTGGCGAAAACATCTAGAATGGGGCATAGTCTTGCTTTTGTATGTTGTTCTTGTGGGTTGGTTTCATTACTCCAAGCTAGTATTCATATCTTGTTGATCATAGGGTCGGTTCTAGCATATTGATCCCCTTATGCATCTAAGGTTCATCATACTTTTGGTGTACTAAGGACTTATGCTATGAGTCCCCTTCCCTCGTCAGGACAAGGTTGTACTATCTTGGGCATGCATGAGATCATCCCTTTGTTTGCGTGTCTAGTCCATGCAAATGTTGGATAAACATCATCACCCTGGTCTTCTATACCTTGGTGAAAATATCCACTTTGCTATATCAAACCTAGGATTGCTCTAAATCATTCTTCAACACAATGATCATCCACCAATCAATCTCCCACCATCATCATTCTTTCATCTCACCCCTTATCCTCCAACCAATTCTACCAATCTGTTCCAACCATTTCGAGAGCACAATCATGTTCTTGGAACCCGCCTATCCTCTCGAGGGGGCATCACCCTTACCAATTATCCCCAAACCTTACCCTATTCTTCTAAGCCAAAATCTTTTTTCTATCCAATCCAACTCTATGTTTTAACTTCTTTGAAATGATATTACTTAGCCGCAACACCATCTCAAAGAGGGGCAAATGTAGACACCTAAAATTGACTTGCTCTGCAAACCAATTTATCCCTCCTGTTAATTGAATAAATTCAATTAATCCCTAAACCATCTGTCTATCCCTTGTGATCAATTAACTTACTTAATTTATCACTTTTACCTTACAACTATATCCTCATTTGATTAAATAAATATTCACAATATTTATTTAGTTAAATTGTCATTTTCCCTAATCCTCATTAATTAGATAAATCATGGTTATCTAGTTGATCTAGCCTACTAATTGACCTACCCTAACCTACCCTAGCCTACCTCATCCTAGCCCTAGGATCAATTAAGCAAAACCTCTGTTTAATTAGTCTTAACCTCTCATTTGGGTGGTCAAACCTAGTTTAACACCCTTCCCCACATCCCTCAAATTAAAAATTGAAATAAATCACACATCACATTTACTTCTCTTACAAACCCCTTACCTCACCCATCCTCATTCATTACCTCTTATCCCCAAATGAATTCTTAATTCATTTCCCATTCCCCAAATGAATTTTAATTCATTTTCCATTCCTTCACACCCATACCTCATTTATCACCCCTTTTCCCAAAATAAATAAAACATTTACTTTTATTCCTATCCCTTAATCTCATCTTTCAATCCTCACCCTCCATCCTCATTTCTAAAATTCTATAAATAAGACCCCTCTCTAAGCCATTTGGAGAGACTTCTTCATGCATCAAACCTCTGCCAAAATCACTCCACAATCTCCTCATCCTAACATCATAATGCCAAAATTATCCCTCATCTCCATCTAATCTATCAATCCCCATCTCATCCTATTGTGTTGAAAAGCATTGAGCAATCCACATACATTATAATCATGGGTAAAATTTGAGGAGCTATCAGGTGCAACTCTTTCCCTCTTAGATTTGTGAGTCATTATGGAGGTATAATCATCGTATTTGCATTTGATTTATGTTTTAATCTTCATTTTGTCCTCATTAATCACAAATCTCATAACCCCTGATTCCATCTCATGCCTTACCATACTGACCTCTTTTTATAGCTTCTCACATAACTTGTTTTTCTCATCTAGATCTTCATTAGTATAATTGGCTTCACTCTGACTTGCCAATTTTTGAAGTAGTTCCTTTCTCTTTTTCACAGAGATACTTAGTTTTTCTTTTAGCTCATTTATGAAATCATCAGCTTGTTTGAGTCTTTCTATCAAGTTATTGACTTTAGAGTGGGACTGTTCAAGATCATCTAGGGTAGACTGAAGTTGTTCCTTCATACCATACATATCCATTGAGATTCCCAAATCTTCCTCAAGCTGTTAGGCTCTGTTTAGAGGAACTTAGCTCTAATACCAATGGTTAGAAATAAGGCAGATAAATGAGAGGGGGGGTGAATCAGTTATCTCAAATATCTTAACTTTCTTTTCTCCTTTAATAATTAGTGCAACATCAAAACAGATAAGCATATATGATCATAAGAACAGAAATAAAATCATCACACATAACACAAGAATTTTTATGTGGAAAACCCTATTAAGGGAAAAACCACGGGGTGACTAACCCAAGATTGTATTCTCTGTTAAAAGAATAAGAAGTACAAAATGGCACTTGCCAATTAGGGCTCACTGTCTGAGCACATTACTCACAAGAGGCACACTGCCTACAAGAGACTCACTCTCTATAGAACTTACAGAAGGTAACCAGGTGTTTGAACTGATGAGAGGCATCTACAAATGCTAGAGTTCAGTTCTGGTTAAGCACAATATACTGATCTGATGCACTTCATTCTTCCTCTACTCTAGTGTTGCTGCTCTGTCACATACCGAACTTGTATTGCTGCTTCCACACTTATCTCTGCCTTTCTTTGAACTTTATATTATCATATATGTACACACACATTCCTACATATGGGAATTCATCTGATATATATATCTGCATCAAGGATTTCAATAACTTTCTAGTCGGCAACCAGAATACTCAAGATATTTACAAGTTACTACTCTGTCAGCTAAATTCATGCATGATTTGTGATGCGTATCAAAAACATAGACATAGAAGTCATCAATCATGTTGGCCAACAATGTATGATCCCTCAAATTTCTTTATCAACATCAATTACTCATCTAGATTGAAGTCTGATAATGTGTCGGTCAGTTCTTCCTTTGTCTACTCTACCTGTCTGGAACACAACACTTAGATGCTCATATCTTTCCCATGATTTATTACTGGAGGTTCAATCTTTGGAATATAGTAGTCATGATACTCCTCTTGACTTGTCCAAGTCCGTAACTTTCTGAGTTACACCATCTGAGAGATTCGGACCTAATTGTCAAACCTTGTTGCATGCTCTGTTCTTGTTCACTGGACCAAAACAATCTTCAATTTGACTTCCGGTATAGGCATACTATGTGCTGCGGATGTGTGGGATAGACTTTGTTGCCATCAATGACAACACTCATGAAGCCACACAGTGTCTCTTGCCAACAACAAGTATGAAGATAAAAGCTACCATGATGGATGAATGATAAAATCTCAATGGATGCTATGAATGTTCAAATGCTCAATATGCTCAAGATGATAATGTAGACACTCTATGAATGCTGGATAGGATTGTAGTATGAAATGAGAGGGTGTTTATATAGAACTCAACTAAAATCAATCAACGGTGGAGATTTAGAGGCTATGTGAATGGCTAAGATTGAAAGATAGACATAGATGAATGTGAAGATGACAAGTGGCGAGAAGATAGGGCTCATGTGTGCTTGCGTACATAAAAAGTACTACATGTGAAAGATATTAAATAAAAGGATGTAGTACCACTTATCTTTTTAAATGAAAGAGGCACACATGTCGACTCATAAGATAAATGATAAGATAAATTAATTAAATAAATATAATTTATTTAATTAATTGGAAAGTCAGCTTATGAAAGGAATCTTTAATTAAAATAAATAAGATTTATTTAATTAAAAATAGATAGAATGAAGATAATTAAATAATTGAAGATTGTTTAATTATAGTTTAGAAGAAAATAGAAGAAATAGCTAATGAATTAATTAAATAAATTAGAATTTATTTAATTAATAGAAGAAATATGTGGGTTAGGGATATTGCTCAAGTGTGTTAGACAAATGCAGATGTGTGATAATGTGATATTTGAATGTTAATGATAATGAGTCAATTTTGGGTGTTTACATTTTGCCCCTCTTTGATACAATGTTTGATAGAGCATCGTGTCAAAGAAGATATGATATTTCACTTGATAAACAAGGTATGCCCCAGTGTAACTGGCAGGTGATGCTCCCTCGAGAGGTAAGACAGGCTAACCAGGAAGGGCTGGGTTGGCTTGCGATAGAAGAAAAAGCTAGGACGCAAGGTTGACACGAAAAAAATTGGGGTTGGGTGGGAGAAAATGGGATGAAGCAGCTGAAAATAGGTTTTGGCATAGAAGAAGTAGGGTTTGGAAAAGGCTATAAGTAAGTTCAGCAATGGCAAATAGGCTCATTTGTGCTCAGAAAACTATAGAGATCTAGAGCTCCTTAGAGGTGGCGTGCAACGAGAGTTGGAGAGCTATTAGGATGGTGATTCCATGCAGAGATCATCGTGCCTAGCAAGAAAGGACACATGGGCGACCAGAGGGATCAGGGGTATTGGTATGTATCGAAACTTTTGCTAAAAGCATGTTTTTGATAGGCTAGAAGCTTCATAAATGCATACACGTCACCAGAAGCGACAAGTTCTTAAGATAGGTAGTGTAGGTCACTTGTGTAGGAAGATAAGTCGCTATTGGTAGTGTAGATCACTTAAAGGCGCGACTTGGTCACTTCTGGAAAAACTAGGTCACTTCCAGTCGGTTAGGAAAAATGCAGGCTAAATGCGCATATAGATAGGAACGGGTTGCTTATGGGCAAAGAGTAAGCGCATATAAAGGTTAAGCTTACTTAGAAAGGAAAAGTGCTCGCATATGGTAGATAGCTCGCTTATAAGTTAAGGTGAAGCGCATAGGAAGTTCAGCTCGCATGTAGGCCAACAGTGAGCGCATATGCAAAATAGATCGCTTATAAAGAAGATAGAAACGTATATGGTAAAAGGGATCACTTTTAAGCAACATATAGGTGCATATGGAAAATTGAACCGCTTATAGTAGTTAGAAGCTAGGAAAGCAATAAACGGTCAAATTTTGATAGCATTGAAGTAGTGCAAGGGACTGACATGATGAATGGAATGATGCAGGATATACTACCGCCTTTGTTATCACAGGAGCCACATCCTAGGGATTTGTGATTGGTACGATTGCTAGATGTAGAGGAACGGCTAGTGTTAGAGATCCTCGGATTAGAGCATGTGTCGAGATTGGAGCCGGTGTAGGCACATCGAGGACTGATGACGGTGATGGTGGAGCAATGGATGAGCGAGCATAGTGCTTTCTTGTTGCTGACAGGAGATGCTACGATCACACTAGAGGATGTGTTTTGAATATTGCGGATTCTGATAGATGGAGACCGAGTTGATTATGATCTTGACTTGGCTCTAGTTGCGTTCAGGAGATTATTCAGGACACCAGACATTGGAGTAGAGGGCTCAGAGATCCCGATGGCGAGGATGGAGGAGCTATGTGATAGGTTGCAGAGAGTGGTAGTGGCTATCATCAGATGGCTGGTGGGAGATAGGCGAGCTAGAGGCTTTCTAGTAGGATGGGGGACAGTGATGGAGGGGATGTTCTCCTACATCACAAGATATGCATGGGCAGAGTGTGTGCTGGGATGGCTCTATCATTACCTGCATGATTGCACATATATGTTCGAAGCTAGTATGTCGGCAGGGGTTACAGTGTTGCATGTATGGGGGTATGAGCATATTCCAATGACGAGGCCAGAGGGATGGGTGGCAAGAGCTGTAGGAGAGCCTTATGCTAGGATGTATAGAGGAGATTAGATGAGGTGGATAGTTTTGTATGGAGGCCATGGCTTGGATGCGAGAGATGGGAGGAGGAGGATGTAGAGCTTGTCTATGCTAGGCAGGCGAGATACATTTTTTGACGCAGCATATATATTATAGAGCGTTATTTGCCAGAGAGGGTTTTGAGACAGTTCAGGTTGGCACAGGCAATACCAATTAGTGATGTCATTTTTGGGAGGACTAGACAGGAGGTTTTTGATTGGGGGCAGAGGTTGTGGTTGAGACGGCTTTGGCGAAGAGGGGTGGACTACAGCCAGTAGTATGGCAGTGGGGACAGGGTCCTATGGATCCAGGGACATTACCAAACTATGATGCTTACTAGGTGACAGCTAGACTGACATGGTTGACGCGGGTTGGAGAGATTGGAGAGATTGGGATGGAGAGATCGGTTAGGAGGAGGTGACGACAGGCTCCACTAGCACAGGTTGTTGTGCCAGTAGCGCCAGGGATACAGATGCCAAGACAACCTCATATACTTACATAGCCTCAGGGGTAGATATTGGTAGGTGATGATGTTGGGATTATGCAACTACGGAGACGGATTAGAGAGGAGAGGAGATGGAGGTAGCAAGCTCAGATGAGGTTGAGGAGGGTGGAGATAGACAAACATCAAGTAGTGATTGGCTTGCGGCATGCTAGAGCGTAGGCTCAGACATACCAGGCTCAGTTACAGTTGAGAGCAAAGGCTAGGGATGGACAGGATGATAGTGCACTGGCCAGAGTGATAGGAGAGATGGATGCAGCCAGACAAAGCAAGCAGATGATGAGGATAGAGCGGGATATAGTTGTGCAGCAGGTGTAGGCTATGAGGGCAGAGAGAGATGGTCTGCAAGCAGAGAAATATAGCGGTGCAACAGCTACAAGGGGTGACTAGTGAGTGAGATAGAGCGATGACTACATTAGGGATAGATAGGGCTATGATGTACTTGGCTACACAGTTGACACAGGTACAGGCAGATCTAGGGAGAGTACAGGGTGAGGCTGAGTACTACAGAGGCTTATATTATGGGGTTGTGCCAGCAAAGCAGAGGCAACCTAGCTTTAGGAGCAGGTCAGGGGTGTCAGGTTCACGGAGGTCAGGTGGATCTCGATTAGTAGCCTTAGTGATGGGGCCACCGAGAGATAGGGGACCAGGTGCAAGACCCAGTGGTGGTGATTAGGGTGAGGGAGCTGCCAGTAGTCACTAGGGCTACCTTGTTTATATTGTATCATGATGAGGCCCAGAGCCGATTGTACATACATTCTTTATGGCTTAGCTTGTATATGTAGACACTTGTATATTGACACATGTATATATATGATGGAGTGTTGTTGATCTATATGATGTTGAAATGGATAACTGATGGTTATGCATGGTGTATTGATTTAGCATGGATTATGTATTTATGTTTATGCAAATGATATGGATTGACATGGTAACATGTAAATGGTTATGATATGGATGGACTTATGCATATAGATAGATGGTAATGAGATGATATATATGATGGATTTAGGTATGTCTAACACACTTGTTTTGCAGGATAAGGGATGTGGAGACAAAGACGATGGAAATGATTGGTCTTGGCTAAGTTCTATATAGGTGGATAATAGATGGATAGATGATGTAATGGGTAGCTTTTTAAGTAATTGCTCAAAAAATGAGAAGAAATGCAATCTTTATGTTTGATATAGCATGTGGATGTTATGCACCAGGGTATAGAAGACCAAGGTGTCGAGATATCCAATGCGAAACTAGCATGCTACAATCTTTTCTTAACACATGAGGTCAAGATGTTGAACCAACATGCATAAGATATGAATAACATCTAGTGTTGTGAGATGGACTTTGACGCTACAAGCAATGGTTTGAGCTTATCTCCACTACACATAGTGATAGCTTGTTGGTTATGTGTATGGAGCTAGTCTTAACATAGAATAGTCTCAAGTACATAAGAGACTATTTAGTTTCTCAGATGCTAGAGAAATTGATATGTAAGATGCTAATCCCAACATGTACAAGATACCAATACGCATAGGAAGAGAGTAAGATCATCCCGCAAACACAGCATACAAAAGCAATGTGACCATGCCCCATTCCTTACTTCATCGCAACATACCAAGATATAGATAGATCAAGGTAGTCTTGATTAGGCATAGGAAAGGAACAAAAGATAAAACAAAAGATACTGTCATCACATTCTCTTGCCAAATTTAGGTACTCTTAGATGGATTTAAGCTGGCGCCTTGTTGAGAGGAAAGCTACATCCTATTAAAGGCTAAAGATGTTGATAAACTGCTATAGCAAATGTTGGCTTAAGGCATGCAGACAAATAGCTTCTGGCTTACTCTGATTGGTTGAAGTGCTTGAGCTTTCAATATACACAGTTTGCTTCTTGCTTGAGCTGATTTAAAGAGAAGAAGATGGAAGATGAGAGAAGATGAAGAAGATAGGATGGATCATCTGTGCTTGAGTATTGGAAACTTCCTTCGTATTCCAAACTGCCTACATACCCTGTATCCATGGGATCAAAGCACATTTACGATGAAGATGAGACACGATGAATATGTAGTTTTGGGTTTTATTGATGATGTAAGTGATGAAAGATAGAAGGATGACTTAGAAGAAAGATGGAAGTGAAAAGAAGCTAGGTGTGCAGAAAACGCTTCCTACACTAATCTAATGAGGAGAGGGCTATGCAAATTCAACTTTATCCTAACTATTACAGAAATGTTAAACCATTAACATGAGATATTGCAGCAAACACAAGAACTAGAAAGTAGATAGAAGAAGAGAGACAAAGATTTACAGTGGGGAAAACCCTTATCGGGTGAAAAACCCCACACTCAGAAACCTGCACAATGTATTAACAAATTTGAAAGAATGTTTACAATACACTTACAATGCAAGTTTCAATGGTCTTCGACAATCATGTCTAGAGTCAATCCGGTAGCATAACAGTACCTGTAAACCTATGATACAAACTCCATCTCCAAGCACCTGTTTAAATAGAACATACAAGGCAATTTTGGACCTTTCTTGGAATGGGCATCCAACATGGCATCTTGGACCAAAACCCACGCCTAGGGACACTTGGTCAACATTGTAGAATGTGTCTGACACTTGTCCACAGCTCCCATCCCAAAGAGGTCGCCTATTTCCAAAATGGGCTATGACAGATGCTCTTACGACACTTACGATCGTCATAGAATCTATCATAGCGGTTACAACTTACAACTATAAGAGAATCTATCATACACATGCTATAAATAGCATATTCTCTTACAACATGTCATATTCCACCTTGGGGAGCCCAAATATACCTCATTCAAAGATGCTTCATGACATGTCATTACCTGTCGTACAACCTTCTATTCTCGACTCTTACATGTCATAGATTCGTCATAGGAATCCGTCATAACCATTTCGGTCAAACATTCCTTACACAACATAGAAGATGCTGACACATGGAAGAATATTCCTACCACTAAGTGGGATGCCTATCTCCTCATGTGAGGACAAAATAACAAGTTGTCATAATCCATGTAGGATTGACACATCACTGTGCCACATCCCACAATATGATAAAGTAGAATTTCTAATTATTTACAACATAGGCAATTGAATAATAAATACAAACATTACAAATGCAGAGAATTACCAAGGTTGAGACACCTTAATTCCCAACAGGAAGATGAATGATGAAAAGAAGGTGCTATCGTCTTAGCTTGAATCAGAGTGCTTCCTTCGCATCTCAGATTGCCTACATACCTTGTATCCATGGGATCAAGGCTTTAACGATAGAGCTGGGATGTAGTTCTTGATTATTACACTGAATGGATGATGTCTTACGATTGTTGGATGTCAGATGAGCGCAAACGGATTGGAAAGATATGAAGCCTGATTGCAAAATGTTTTGCCACATTTGTTGTTGGATGAATGCTATGGTTAAAGTTGAAAGTTTGCGGTGTTGTGAGCTAAAGTGTTTGATGTGTTATGAGCTAGAGATAGCGATATCCACTTCCAAATAAGACTCAACAAAATGCCCCCAGTGCGGGATGAGGTTTATTATGAAGGAGCGATGATGGAGAAGGCATGCAATCAAGATGCTAAGGTGCCAAAGATATAGTTATCACAACAATGTCTCAAATATGATAGCTAGCATTGACAGAGACGAAGGTGGAAAAGGCTATTTATTGTGATGAAATGGATTATGATATGGACTATGGGAAATAGGATGATGAAATATGGTAAGAACAGGTGATGTTCAAATAAACCAAGCAGACGATGGAAGCTGGTGACTACACATAGCGCCTATTCGCTAGGTTTCACTATGGTACTTATCCAAGGCGCATGTTTACCAAGTTTTCACCAGAGGATGGATTATTTATCTTAGACTATTATTTTTTTGCTATCCAAAGTGCCACAAAGTGGTTTTCACTATTGGATGGTTTTTTTTTTGGGATAGATGAGAGTTAAGGATAAAACTTCTTGAGATGAACGTTGTTGACTGGTTCATCCAAGGGAATGCCTTCAGGTGTTGAGAGAGTGTATGCACCTGATCCATAAACTGCTGTGATGATGAAAGGACCAAGCCAATTTGGTTCAAACTTGCCCTGTTTCTCACGGTTTTGTTGATTCTTTTGATTCTCTTTATGGACAAAATCTCCAACTTGAAATCAGTGTTCTCTAATTTTTTTGTTGTAGCTGCGGCGTAGATGGTTTTGATAAACTTGGAGATGGTTGAGTGTTGTAAGACGTTGTTCATCTAGAATCTCAAGATCATGAAGTCTGGATATTTGATATTCTTCCTCTAAGATGGTATGTTGTAAGGATACTCGCAGTGAGGGGATCTCAACCTCAATAGGTAAAATAGCTTAAGTGCCATACACAAGAGCATAAGGTGTGGCTCCAGTGGGAGTTCAGATACTTGTTCTATATGCCCATAATGTAGGATGGAGTTGTAGGTGCCAATCTCGACCAGCCTCATTGACCCACTTTTTGAGAATCTTCATAATTGTTTTATTAGAAGCTTCAGCTTGGCCATTGCTCTGAGGATAGTACGGAGTATGTTGAGTACATGTGTCTTAGATTTACAGGCATTGGCAAGAGTTGACCTTTGTCTTAGCAATCACATGAAAGTAGTGGGTTGCCCTTTGTTATCGGCTTAACAGGCTCTATCAGCGTAACTTGTTTGTGTTTCAGCGATGGAGTATGTTTCACTGATGGTGTTCTGTCCATTGGCTTGACTATCGCTGTCGGCCTTGTCTTAAGTTCTCTCTCTGATTGTTTTGTGTTACTCTAATGAACTATTGAAGGTTGGCATCAGCAAGACCTCTTCGATCGATGCAGTATTGAGATAGTAATCTGACTTATGTGTCACTCTGATGGAGGTTTGGCATTGATGAGAGTCATTCCGATGGTCGGCATGACGAGTGACATCAGCATGGCTGGAAGATGTCTCTCTGGTACTTCATGTTACATTGACGAAGGATGAAGGCTTGGGTATCGGTGGGACAAGGAACCATCAGTGTGAATGGTTGAGTGGTCTCTGATGAGCTTGGTTTGTCCAATGGTGTTTGGCATCAGTAGGAGGAACTTCATCGGCAAAGAAGGATGAAGTCACACCGAAGGTCTTGGTCTCTCCGATGGTTCGTTGATGTTTGACCGGCTAGGTCGTCAGTGGCAAAAGCACTGATGATAGACTTACCTCATGTTCATGAATAAATACTACTGTTGTGTATGTCTATTGATGCATGTGGGACTATTTAGTCCTCATGAACACGAATGGTTGCAAATGGTTAAAAATGAATTGTCGACCTTTTGGAAGTTGTAACGGTCTAAGGTAGTCGAACTGAATGTTCTCTTCTGTAATGTGACATGTTAAACACATTGTAATAAAGGAGTGCGATAGAGAGTGAGAACAAAGTTCGTGTGTAGGGTGATGTCCTGTACTGTATGCTATTTGTGGCATGATAACAGTATGACGGACTAACCCAAGTGCTGTGATTAGAACTGAGGAGAACTTTGTGCAGGGTTATGCTATCAGTTATTCTTCTAGATGAGCAAGATGTAAATCTCCATGAAAGGCTTAGTGCTAGATTTGTATTGTAACTGTATTTTCTGTTGCTGAATAATACAATGGTGATCTGGGCTTTTGGAGTGTGGGGTTTTTTACCCGTAAGGGTTTTCCCCACATATATCTGTGTCTCTTGTTCTATCTTTTGTGTTAACATTTCTATTATTGAAATTAGATCTTGTTACTTGTATTTCCTCTAAGGGTCAATGTTGGAAATGTTCTATGTTTGTTTCCACTTTTTGGCATAGTTGTGCGTGTTTTCTGAAGCAATTGAAAAGAATTTAAATATGTCGAAGACACCACTATTCTTAGCAATACATTCTAAGATGCTCTCATTTCCTTACAGAGTAGAGATTCTATGTTGGATATAAAACTTGTTGCAAAGATCTCTGACTTCTTGATTCTTGAAAGGACGACCATTATCTGTAACAATATCTTGAGGAACTCTGTAATGGCAAATGATATAGTGCAGAATAAACTTAGATATTTGCTTGCCTGTGATATAATTCATTGGTATGGCTTCCACCCACTTTGTGAAATATTCAGTGGCGGTGATAATGAACTTATGACCATTTGATGAAGTAGGATGGATTTTACCTATGAGATCAAGTCCCCAGTGCGACAAAGGCCATGGAGTAGTGATAAGTTGAAGCTCATGTGCTGGTGCATGTATTGAATCTCCATGTTTCTAACATTGTAGACATCTCTTTACAAATTGCTGTGCATCTTTTTCCATGGTTGGCCAATAGTATCCTACTCGTAGAAGTTTCTTAACAAGGTTAGGGCCAGCGGAATGCGAGTTGCAGACACCTTCATGTACATTACGTAAAGCCACGTTTGCTTCCTTAGAATCAAGACATCTAAGAAGGATACCATCGAGACTCTGGCAATAGAGGGTGTCCCCTAGGATAGTGTAACGAGAGGCTCAGTGGATAAAAGGTTTTGCGTTGGTTGTTAGTTAGTTGAAGTGGAAAGGTTTGATTATGGAGATACTCATATAAATCCTCATACCACGACGAATTGGGACCAACAATGTCACATATAAGCTCAGACCGTGGAACTTCAAATGCTGGAATCAAAAGTTGTTCAACCAAAAACTCACATTTATGTGTATTAGATGGCATGTCTAGAAGAGACCCAATCATAGCCATAGCATCTGCTGCTTTGTTCTGTAGTCTTGGGATTTGTTCAAAAGTGATATTGTCAAAGTATTTTTTAAAATCATCAACCATTAGCTTGTATGGAAGAAGCTTCTCATCTTTTGTTTGATATTCATCTAAGACCTATTTGATAACCAGCTGAGAATCACCAAATACTTGTAACTGTTTGATAGCCCATTGTACTGCCATGCACAATCCTGTGATTAAAGCTTCATACTCTGCTATGTTATTGGTACATGGAAATGCAATTCTGTATGACTTAGGTATACAATCTCCTTGAGGGGTAACAAATAAGATGCCTACTCCTGATCCATGTTATGTATATGATCCATCAAAATATAGCTGCCATTGTGTTGGAGAAGTTAAATTGAACAATCCTTCATCAGGAAATTCTGGATATATTGGATGGATATTTGTGATGGGTGCTGCAACTAATTGATTAGTGATGACTTGTCCTTTGATGGCTTTTCGGTCCACATATTGTATGCCAAATTCACTTAAAATCATGACCCATTTTGCTAATCTTCCCATGAGAATTGCTTTAGAAAGGAGATATTTGAGCGGATCAACATTTGATATAAGCTTTGTTGTTTGGTTCAGCATATAGTGTCGCAACTTTTGGGAAGCAAACACTAACACTAAACATGCTTTTTCCATGGATGAATAATTGAGTTCATATCCCACAAGAGTTCTGCTGATGTAATAGATGGCTTGTTCTTTTCCTGAATCATCATGTTGAGCTAGAAGGGCACCCAATGTTGCTGTTGTTGATGATATGTAGAGCAATAGTGGGCAGTCAAGCACAGGAGGTACTAACACAGGAGGTGTTGCCAGATATTCCTTTATCTTATCAAAAGCTTGTTGACAATTTTCATCCCACTTAAAAGGTTCACCCTTACGTAGAAGATGCTGAAAAGGATGACATTTACCTGCTAGTTGTGAGATAAATCTGCGGATAGACTATAACCTGCCTTGTAGACTGCGAAGGTACTTGAGATTTGTTGGTGAAGGCATTTCCATGATAGCTTTTACTTTATCTGGATCCACTTCTATTCCTCGTTGAGATACAATATATCCCAAAAGTTTTCTAGATGTTACACCAGATACACATTTCTTTGGGTTCAGTCTGACTTGATATTTTTCTAATCAATCAAAGATTTGTGCTAATACCTATAGATGTCCTTCTCTTGTCTTAGATTTGCCCAGGATGTCATCAACATAATCTTTCATGATAGTATGAAAAAGGTCATGAAAGATAACTGTCACAGCTCATTGATAAGTAGCTCTAGCATTCTTGAGACCAAAAGGCATGACAACCCAGCAGTATGTGCCCCATGGACAAATAAAGAATGTTTTATCTTGATCTTCCTCTGCTATTCTAATTTGATTATACCCTAAAAATCCATCCATCAAAGATAGCATTTCATGTCTGGCTATAATATCTACAATGTTGTCTATGCTTGGTAGTGGAAAGTCATCCTTAGGACATGCTTTATTAAGATCTCTAAAGTCTATGCAACAACGAACTCGTCCATCAGGTTTTGCTACAGGTACCAAATTTGAAACCCATTCTAGATAATCAATAGGCCTTATGAACTTTTCTTCTAATAGTTTCTAAATTTCTGTCTTGACCAATAAAGCTACCTGTGGATACATCTTACGCAATTTTTGTTTGATAGGTTTTGCATTAGGAGATACTACTAGATGATGTACTACAAGTGATGGATCTAAACCTGGCATGTCAGCATAAGTCCATGCAAAATTTATAGCTCTTCTAAGAAAAAATGTTGTGAAGTTTCTTCTTTCTTGCTCTGATAGTGATGCTGTCAAAAAGGTGATCTTTGGATTCTGCTCTGTACCCAAGTTCATGTCTTGTGATTGTTCAACTAGCACTGTTGATTTCTCGTGATAATCAATGGCAATAGGAAGATCAAATCCCTCATCCTCAGGCGCCTCAGAGAGGTTTTCACCTTCGGATATGTCCTTTATTTTTACTTTTTCACGGTCAAGAGGCACCTTTTAGTTTTCACCTAGTGACCTATTTTGTTTGATTTTGTTTATTTCACTTTTGCGACTGAAGGATTTGATACTTCCGCCAAAATATGCTAGTTTAGGTAAGTCCATCATGAAACCTGCTTTGTGATCACCCAATGGAATGCCTTGTCGCAAGCCCATGAATTATGCAATAGCTTCATCATTTTCAAATGTATCTAATATTGGTGCCCCCTATTGGTCCCAATCAATGAGGTCAGGATATAAGAGTGAAAGGTTAATGGAGGAATTGTTATGGCTAGAAGAGGCTGTGGAGATCATGAAGATGGAGTGTTCTTGGAAAAGGTTGGTAATATGAAAGGGGGAGTCATCAATAGTATCTAAATTAGAAGTCTCTCCTACCGAGGAAGGTACATCGTCAATATCGGAAAAACACTTAATGTCCTTGAGTCGCGGTACCTCCGGCTGATAACCAAGGCCTTGCTTATTAAACTTCTTAGGCACAATAATGGGTTCAAGAGGTCCTTTTTCTTGTGATCCCAATCTGCCATGTCCTTTGTAACCCATGTTCTTTATGATACGGAACCCATTGTTGTATCTTTCTACTTCCAGTTGGACTTGATCATTTTCATCAAAAAATATCCAAGAGTCTATATCATCAATGTCTTCATCATCTAGGAATCCGCCTTTAAGGAATACAGTAGGTGGAGCTTTGATGACAACAGGGGTGGAAGTTGGTTTGGATATGGAAGGTTTACCATAGGATTTAGGAGATAATGGAAGGGTGCCTACACAACAAGATTCTTGAAGTGTGTATTCACTAGGGCCATGTTTAGTGTACTTGATACGGAGGTTGGAAGGGGTTTTTCTAGATGAGGGCTTGAGTCGGTCAGATTGAACTACATTGGATGAAGATGGATATGCCTCGGTGTTGATAGGAATGTGGTTTGGGCTCTGATATTTAGCTTGAAAGGCATGACAAAATTCAAATAGATTGGGATCAGCTTGGATAGTAACTTCAACACCATTGTGTGGGAATTTAAGGCATTGATGGTATGTGGAAGGAACTGCCTTGAGGGCATGTATCCATGGACGACCAAGGATGATGTTATAAGGAAGATCAATATCAAGGACCTGATAGCAGGTTTCTGTAGTGATCGGCCCAACTTGGATAGGCAAGAAAATAATTCCTTCTGTATCTCTCTCGGCATCGTCATATGCTCTGATAGTAATAACCTTGGAGGTGTCAACATCTTTCTCAAATATCCCAACTATTTTATCAATTTCAAAGAACATATATTAAGACCAACTCCACCATCGACCAAGATCCGTTTGATACGGCATTGTTTGACAACTATTTCAATGTGTAGGGCTTCGTTGTGTGAGGGATGGATGGAGGGCTAAAGATCTTTGTCAGAAAAGGTTAAATGACAAGGGGTTGCAATGCTAGCGATGATAGATTAGAATTATAAGACATCAATATCATTAGGCACCAAAGATTCCTGTAGAGCTTGATCAAGAATAGCTTTATGAGCAGGGGATATGCGAAGCAACTCAAGAATGGATATGTGCGCGGGTGTTTTACCAAGGTGATCCAAGATATTATAGTTAGGGAATGATCGAGGAGGATGAACAAGTGCTCCTTGAATAGTAACTCGACCTCTGCGAGTGGTTACAGTGCAATCAGATGCTTTACCTTGGATAGTAATGGTAGAAATGCGAGCATGTTTAATGCGGCCAATGGTAGACGATTCATAGGTATACTGAATGGCATTTCCAGCATGAGGATTACTTGTTTTGTCATGAGATGGAAGTGGATTCTTGAAAGTCTCTAGATCATAGTTTGATTTTGATTGTTGTGCAGGTTGAGTTGTTGAAGGTGTGACTTTGATTAAACCTTGATCAATGCAATCTTGGATTACATGTTTTAAGCGCATACAACCATTGGTTTTGTGTCCTTTAACTCTATGGAAATCGCAATACGCATTTTCTTTGTACCAAGGAGCTTTGAAGAGTGGTTCACCATTGGGTGGTGCATCTGGTAAGATAATATCGCTTGCTTGGAGAAGCTTTCGAAAGATAACTTCCATAGGTTCTGCTAATGGTGTAAATTGTTGACGCGGATTGGAGGTTTGGCGTTGTTGCATTCGTTGAAAAGGTTGTGTTGTTGTAGAAGCAGCTTGGATGTTGATAGGAGCTTTCATATTTTGGATGTGTTTTGCATCAACAACACCGTCATTGACAATATTCTTATTTTTGTTTCAAAAGTGAGACTTATCATTGGAGTTTTGAGGATAGTCTTTATTATCGTGAAAGATCTTGATAGTTCCTTTAGCAATTAAAGCTCATTCAATGATGGTTCCTTTGGAAACAAGTTCATCAAAGGTGCTAGCACTTTGCAATTGTAGTTGGAATGATAGCTCAGGATGAAGATTTTGAACAAAGATATCGAGCTGTTGTTTCTCAGGGATTTCCCATGATAGTTTGCTAGCCATATTGCGCCATCGTTGAGTGAATGAAGAAAAGGCTTCACCATTGCATTGTTTATTGTTGACAAGGTCGTTCATGTTTATCTCATGGTCAATGTTGAAAGCGAAGTGAGATTGAAACTTATTGGCTAACTCTGAAAAAGACTTAATCCCTGGAGGTAAATGAGAGAACCATTCAAGAGCTTGTCCTACTAAGCTTCTAGGAAATAGTCTCAAAAGATATGTATCGTCATAAGCAACATCGAGACATGCCACAAAGAATGCTCTAAGATGGTCTTCCGGATTTCCTTTTCCTTTATACTTGTCAAATTGTGGAATTTCAAAGTGTGGAGGAAAAGGTATCATATGAAGAGACTTGTCAAATGGATAAGCGCATATGTTATCTAGAGAAAATGTCTTCTTGCCCTATCCTACTGCTTGGTTAATCATTTGTTGAACATCTGTTGAAGATAATTGCTATTGTTGCAAAGGGGGTAAAACATGGTATGGTGTATATTGAGGTTGCTGTGGTGGGATATAAGAAGCCATGACCATTTGTTGAGGTTGCGTACTCACACTATATGTCAAAGGATTAGGATGTGACATATATGTAGTTGAAGATTGTTGTCCTAGAGGCACAAGTGGTGTTTGAGTATATTGGGATGAATGAGCACCAAGATTTTGCATCACATGCGAAGTGGAAGACGGATTGACATTAGTTAATGGTTGGGGAGTTGGAATTGGATTTGTGACATGGTAAGCGATGGAAGGATTGGTAGATGCGAAAGAAGGGTGGATAGTTGGGTTGGTATTTTGGACAACATGGGGATTGGTATGTGTCATGTGTTGGGTGACAATAGGCAAGCCTTGGGTGGCATAAGATGGATTGATAGTATGTGAAGGATTGGAAGAGTATGATGGAATGGATGTAAGTTGCTCAACATAAGTGACTGTAGAGCTCAGATTAGCTTGAGAAATGATAGGAGGGTCACTCATATCAATAAGACTAACATTGGAATTATATGGTGTAGTGGAAGGATTAGTAGAGATGGTGGAAAGTGTATTAGCAGTTGGTATATGGGATATGGTAGATTGTGATGGTCATGAAACTTGGATGATTGGTTGTGTTGGTATAGTTTGAGAGGCTTGCACACTATGAGAGATGGGAATAGCTTGTGAGGTTTGGAACGTTTGCGCTTGGGCCACATGGACAGCTTGTGTTACTTGAGGCATGGAAATGGTCATGGTAGGAGGAGGAATATGTTGAGGAACATGGAAAAGTGGAATGTTCAGATTCTGTTACATGAGAGGGAGCACATTGGTTGGTATGATCAAAGGTTCTAAAGTGTGCTCCGAGCGTGGTAGATCAAATGAAGTAACAATAGGCAATGAAAGAGATATGGTAGAGGATGGAGCTTGTGATATGGTGGGGGATGGTGTAACTATAGTGGATGGTCCCTTTGCAACAATAGCGGGAGTGTTTGGATCATGTTCTCTAATAGCGGATATGTCAAAATCTTTTGGTAGTTTAGCACCCATGCGAGCAAGTTGCAAGAAGTAATGATTAGGCTTAGATAAAACAAGTCTCTCAACTTGATCCCACACATGGGTGTCCTAAAATTATGATAAGTCTTCTTGGGATTGTTCTTCAAAAGTTTCCAAAGCTGTTGGAGGTTGCACTTGTTGTGAGGATGATTCTCTAAAGATATACCCATGAGGCGTAAACATATGAGGAGGCATACCAGTCATGAATTGAGTTGCGTCCTTAAGAGGTGTCGATCTAAGTTGTTGCATCTCAGCTTGCAATTTGGCTTCCATTTTAGCTCTATATTTAGCTTCCATTTTAGCTCTATATTGGCTCCTAGTTTGAGGCATGATGTTGATGTTGAAAACTAAATCTTAGCTTGTCGAAGTTTTGAGACCCAAAAGATGATGGTTTGCTGATTGGTTGGTTGGTTGGTTTGCTTGGTTGTTGATTTGTTGTTGGCTGGTTGGCTTTGGTTGATGTGTTGTTTTTCTTGGTTGTTGATTTGTTGTTGGCTGGTTTCCCTGGAGAATAGTTCACACACTCAAGGGAAAAGTTGTTTGCTAAAGATTGCTATGTTGCTGATGTTTGCTGAAGCTAAAGCTGATGTTTTGTGAATGGATCAAAATGATTGATTTGATGTTTGGTTCGCTGGTTTGGGATCTCAAAAAGATGAAAAGCTCATGAAATGTGATTGATTGATAAGCTCAAAGCAAGGAGACAATGTCCAAGTATCTGCTAATGATTAGAGATAGGTTTGAAAGCTAATGCTGAAGTGGAGCAAGCTAAATTTGTGGCTAATTCAACTGAGTCGCTAGGATTTACTGGTATTAGACCACAGGTGACAAGTCATAGCTCATGGGTGACTCAGAGGATGCTAAAAGCGACTGGTAATAGTTTAAATGCAGACTGGTTTAGGTTCTGAAGCAGGTTACAGTGCTAACCAAAGGTGATCCAAATGTTCAGAGGTGATAACTGTTGGCTCAAAAGTGATTCACTACTGTTTGGAAGCGACTCAGGTCAAGCTAAAGGTGAAATACTATTGTTTAAAAGTGACCTGGTTCAGAGCAAAGGTGATTAACTGATGTTTAAATGCGGGGTGATTCATGCAAAAGGCGTCAGACTACTGTTCATATGTGACTCTATTTATGCAAAAGGTAATTAATTGTTGTGCAAAGGTGATTCAGTTTAGGCCAAAGGTGAATAACTGCGGCTTAAAAGTGATTTTGTTGTCTATATGCAGGCAGTTTAGGCTTAAAAGTGACTGTGTTTGTCAGGAAAGATGTTTGATTTGTGATTTTTGACAAGAAAATAATAATTGCAATTACTCATAGTCACAACAATCACAAACTTGTACAACCTAGGCTAGGAAAGGACTGTATTTGTTGAATCCCCTGGCCGTGCTTATTCAAAGCGGATAGGTTCAAGATCTTGGTAGCATCGGCTCCCCTCCATGACACTCACTTCTCACGCATACCAAGATCCAGGTTTCCTATAAGGCTTATCCCCCCACCAAACCTTAGGATTGTCCCTGCTATCTCTTCTAAGAACCATGTGAATCGGGGCCGCTTCAAAGGTCCCGCCTTTTGCATCAACAAATAGAGGGTTTTTGGCTACTACACAAAGTTGCTAATAAGGGCATCCGTTCAGTGGCTATACATGCGGCAACGCTACTCTCCATTGTGGAGTCTCCCAGCCTTCAAGGGTTATGCCTTGGAGGGTTTTGGGGGAGGTTGGTTGTCGATATAATGCAACAACACCCATTATTTGTGGCTTTCAACACAAACACTTTTCTTACATAGCATCTTGGAAGGACTTGGCTTTAGCCCGTTATCGCTTGGGTCGTATCCCTTCTCACACCGGGAAGGCAAGCCCTCTAAAGTTAATAACAAGTTCTCATACACCCAAGATCCATTTGATAGGCAAGGGGAGAGGATACTTTTGTTATTAAATTTAGGTTACAATCAATCATATGCAAGCAATCAAAAAAGATAAATCAAGCACAGAGCAAGCAATGATTCATTTTAAGCACCAAGCCCAAATGTTCCTAATTTAGTGAAAAACCATAAGTCTTGGACCGATCGGATCTGCAATAGATATGTTAGTACTTTGATAACCTCCTTTTCTTGGACAAATCGCTAAGATGCTATACAAATACCCAATTAGTAGCCAAGAAAACAAATTGCAAATTATACAGACTGAAAGCACACAGTTTATCAGAAGCAATTTACTGTCTGTCAAAAGCGATCTCTATTTCTGTGACAAGCGAACTACTGCAAATTAAAAGCAATCTCAAAACCCTAGATGTGAATTGTTTAGGCTCAAAAGCAAAGAGAAAATGCATAAAGTGGTTGGTTTGGGCTCATAAGCGACCTGGATCTGCAAAAGAGAGAATACACAACAAAAGCCCTAATTCTGCAGAAAGCGATTCAATTATCTAAAAGCGGCCATTGTAAGATCAAAAGTGATTAGGTCAAATGCAAAGGCAACCAATGTTAGTCTAAAAACAATGTAGAATAATCAAAAGGCAATCACTGTCTGCTTATAAGCGATCCAAAAATGGCTAAAAGCGGCAGATTTCAGTGCAGAAGTGACACAGGTATGCAGACAATGACAATTTTTTGCTCAAAAGCGACAGAAACTTGCTGTAAGCACTCAAAAAATCTGATCTTCATAAAAACAACTTCAAACAACAAATTTAATTAAGGACGTGAGTCCCACCGGGTGTGCCAAAATGTGATAGGTAAAAAATCAGGTTGATAAGATCAAGCATAACCATGAAAACCTAACCCTACTATCATCAAATAATCTAATCTAAATGAAATCAAAAGTAATGCAATTCAAGCAACATCACCTAGATTGTGTGATTCCTTGTTTATGATGTGGATTGCTTCTTTAATAATGAACAAGTATGAAGATAAAAGATGCCATGATGGATGAATGATAAAAGCTCAATGGATGCTATGAATGCTCAAATGCTCTATATGCTCAAGATGATAATGTAGACGCTCTATGAATGCTGGATAGGATTGTAGTATGAAATGAGAAGGTGTTTATATAGAACTCAACCAAAATCAATCAACGGTGGAGATTCAGAGGCTATGTGAATGGCTAAGATTGAAAGATAGACATAGATGAATGTGAAGATGACAAGTGGCAGGAAGATAGGGCTCATGTGTGCTTGTGTACATAAAAAGTACTACATGTGAAAGATATTAAATAAAAGGATGTAGTACCACTTATCTTTTTAAATGAAAGAGGCACACATGTTGTCTCATAAGATAAATGATAAGATAAATTAATTAAAGAAATACAATTTATTTAATTAATTGGGAAGTCGACTTATGAAAGGAATCTTTAATTAAATAAATAAGATTTATTTAATTAAAAATAGATAGAATGAAGATAATTAAATAATTGAAGATTGTTTAATTATAGTTTAGAAGAAAATAGAAGAAATAGCTAATGAATTAATTAAATAAATTAGAATTTATTTAATTAATAGAAGAAATATGTGGGTTAGGGATATTGCTCAAGTGTGTTAGACAAATGTAGATGTGTGATAATGTGATATTTGAATGTTAATGATAACGAGTCAATTTTGGGTGTCTACAGGTCCCACATGCACCTGTAGGTCCAAACGAAACGTTCCCAGTTGCCACGAATTCTGATAATTGCCCCGTTAAAGTTTGACAATTTTTTCATCTTAGGGATCTTAAGGGACTTTGCTAGTAGCATGCTGCCTTGAATGATTGCAGTGCTTGGCACATTAAATGAGACCTCCCCTAGCATTTACCTACCCACCCCGACGCGTTGGCGAAGTCCGTTTGGCCCCACGAGCTATGGAATGCAAAATGTCACTCCTAACACCTTTCGAGTTTGTTGATAGCTTGCAGCCTGGAACAAATGACACACTTGGCGCACGAAATGAGACCTCCCTAGCATTTACCCACCCAACCAGATGTGTTGGCAGTTATTTTGCCCCCAAGACCTATGGAATGCAAAATTTCAGTGTTAGCAACTTTCTACTTTGTCGGTATCCTACTGCTTGGAACGATTGCGACGCTTGGCACACAAAATGAGACCTCCCATGGCATTTACCCACCCACCCCAATGCGTTGGGGAAGTCCATTTAGCCCCACAAGCCATGGAATGCAAAATGTCACTCCTAGCACCTTTCCATTGCATGAAACTGAAGCATTTTGCAAGAATCCATTTGAATCTAGCATGGTCAAACAGACTGGAGTTGACCGAAATTGAGAGAGGTTATTGTAGACGGACCCCACATACCCCTGTAGGTCCAAATGAAATGTTCCCAACTGCCATGAATTCTGAGAACAACTCCATCAAATTTTGGTATTTTTTTATCTTAGGGATCTTAAGGGACTTTATTGGTAGCCTACTGCCTCGAATGACTGGGGTGCTTGGCACACGAAATGAGACCTCCCTTGGCATTTAACCACCCACCCCGATGCATTGACAGAGTTCGTGCCCATGAGCTATGGAATGCAAAATGTCACTCCTAGCACCTTTATGCTGCATGAAACTAAAGCATTTTGCAAGAATGCATTTGATTTTGGCACGGTCAAATGGATTAGAGTCAAACGAAATCAAGAAAGGTTATTGTGGATGAACCCCACATGCACCTGCAGGTCCAAACAAAATGTTTCCATCTACCACAAATTCCAAGAACTGCTCCATCAAAGTTTGGTAGTTTTTTCGTCTTAGGGATCTTAAGGGACTTTGCCAGTAGCCTGCTGCCCTGAATGACTGCGACGCTTGGCATACGAAATGAGATCTCCCCTAATATTTACCCACCCACCCTGACGTGTTGGCAAAGTCTGTTCGGCCCCATGAGCTCTAGAATGCAAAATGTCACTCATAGCACCTTTCCACTGCATGAAACTGAAGCATTTTACAAGAATGCTTTTAATTTCGGCACTATCAAATGGACTGGAGTTGAACGAAACTGAGAGAGGTTATTATGGAGGGACCCCATGTGCACCTACAGGTTCAAACAGAATGTTCCCAACTACCACAAATTCTGAGAAAACCTCTGTCAAAGTTTGGCAGTTTTTCTATCTTAGGGATCTTAAGGGCTACACCCATTTTATCCTTCCTCATGCATAAAACAATAATATGATGTTGTAACAAGGCTGATCTTGAGTTGGGAGAGATTTATACATCCATTATTATACATCATAGCTTCTATTTCTTACATCACTCAAATATTTTCAAGGCCTTTCCATGGTTTCCTCTTACTAATCCAGCTAACCAGGACCTTGAAAATGGTGTAGCAGTAACATATAAGGCTAAGAAATCAAGTAAAAGATCCATGTGATCATCTATTTTTAGTTATAACATATTTTTCTATCATCATTGACCATTGCATCCATGCATGTGTAGGTATATCCATTGTATACATGATAACTTTTGTAAAATGAACTCAAAATGACTCTATTGACGTTGCACATGGTCTATTATGACCTTATTAGACCAAATAAACTAAAAACACCCAAAAAAACCTATCATTAGACCTCATTTGACCAAACTTGCAAAAAAAAAAATTTTGGTGCCCCTGCACCAAATTGGCGGGTGTAAAGCCAAATTCCAAAACCTTCGAAATGGTATCTTTGGAACACAGTATAGACATCCATCAAAGCATAAATCATATAGGAATTTGTCAAATGTTGTAATTACAAGTACCTTGCAAGACATGTATGCAAAGTGTGGAAGCATATACTTGACGAACATGAACTGTTTGACATGATGCCTCAAAGAAATGTTGTCTCATGGAATGCAATGATTGCAAGATATGCACGAAATGGATTTGTTGAAAAGACTTTAGAAACTTTCAAGTAAATGCAGTTGGCATGTGTAAAGCCAAATTCCACAACCTTTGCCAACATCCTCCCTATCTGTACACCAATATAGAATGTTTGGAACGACTTATCGACATCCATCAAAGCATAAAGGATATAGGAATTTTGTTGCATGATGTAATTGTAGCTGCCCTTTGGTGCTGGGGCACCTAGCCTATTTCATGAACTTGATCAAATGATGAATTTTGATGTGTTGAGTCATTTTGGCATTGTAATGAGGTCATACTAGACCACTCCTGATGTAATAAGGGTCATTGGAGTCTAGGAGGTCATAGGTTGCAAAAGTTGTCAAGTTGCAAGAAAAGTTGTCAAGCAACTTTTCTTGCAACCAAATGGATAATAGTTGTCATAGTTATTTAAATTAGTGTTTGTGCATCCATTTTGATGTAACAAGTCCTTGTAGGAGTGACCAAGGTTGTTTTCAATTAAATTAATGATGCCCTAGGCAGGTAGCCTATGTGTTTTTGGTCTATTTGGCAGTGCAGTGATGAGGGTTTTAAAAAATGGTTAAAGAAGGGTCTTGAATAATTATGCTAATGAGTGATTCAGTCCATATAGGACCTAACTCAACCTTTGGAGTGCAATTTTTAGTTTAGGGGTCAAGAATAGTAGTTGATGCTTTGTAAAAGTAGGCTAATTAGGCCTCATATACAAATTACCAGTCCATTTTTGAAGGGAATGTTCCAAAACAACACATGATGCATTTGAGATATGTTGTAAAACATCCAAATGGGTATCCTAATTTATCCTCCTTTGTGTCATAGGTCATGGATTAGTAAGTTATGTTCCAAAAATTAGTTTTTTGGAGGGCTACTAGCTTGTAAGGGCAATTTATGAGGAAGAATAACCTATATACAAAGTTTATGTTCGTGGTGACCATGAATGGTATTTTTATGTCACATTCATCATTTCAAAGGTGTTTCATGAGTTGGTTTGTAGAGATTGAGGTTTTGAACCAAGTGTTGGGTTTGTAGTCTTGATTGAGTTCATGTCTAGTTGAAAAGGGTTTGGGGTCTTAGCCCATTGTTGTGAAATATGTTTCCATGGTGTTGAGTCATCCTCCTTACCTATTGCATCACCCTTGTAGACATGTATGCAAGGTGTGGAAGCATAAACAAGGCATGTGAATTGTTTGGCATGATGCCCCAAAGAAATGCCACCTCATTGAATGTAATGATTGCAAGATATAAACAAAATGGATTTTTTAATAAGGCATTAGAAACTTTCAAGCAAATGCGATTGGTGGGTGTAAAGCAAAATTCCACAACCTTAGCCAGTATCCTCCTTGCCTATGCCAAAATGGACATCCATCAAAAGGATAAAACATATGGGAATTTTGTTAGATGTTGTAGTTGCAACTGCCCTCTGAGACATGTATGCAAAGTGTGGAAGCATAGACAAGGCACGTGAACTGTTTGGCATGATGCCTCAAAGAAATGTCACCTCATGGAATACAATGATTGCAAGATATGAACAAAATGGATTTACTGATAAACCTTTAGAAAGTTCCAAGAAAATGCAATTGGCAAGTGTAAAGCCAAATTCCAAAACCTTAGAAATGGTATGTTTGGAGCATGGTATAGACATCCATCAAAGCATAAAGGATATAGGAATTTTGTCAAATGTCGTAGTTGTAAGTACCCTACAAGACATGTATGCAACTTGTGTGGAAGCATATATAATGAACATGAACTGTTTGACACGATGCCTCAAAGAAACGCCATCTCATGGAATGCAATGATTGCAAGATATACACGAAATGGATTTTCATAAGGCTTTAAAAACTCTCAAGCAAATGCACAAAAATAAATTTTAACCATTTACACAAATTTTGGCACATCTAAAACCAAATTGCACAACCTTGACCAACTTCCTCCTTGCCTATGCTATAATGGGATCTAGAGAACTTGGTGTGGACAACCATCAAAGCATAAATGATATAGGAATTTTGTCACATGTATTGTATTTGCAAAGTTGCCATTGTAGACATGTATGGAAAGTATGGAAGCATAGACAAGGCACATGAGCTACTTGAAATGATGCCTCAAAGAAATGCATAGTCTCACAGAATTCAATGATTGCAAGATATGCACAAAATGGATTATTTGAAAATGATTTATAAACTTTCAAGAAAATGCAATTGGCACTTGTAAAACCAAATTCCTATAACAATAATTGATTATCATATTAAATATTTAATATAAACTGTCATATACATAATGTCATGAACATAACATTTAGTTTATACAAAAAGCCATATAGGCATGTCCAAACAAAGCCATACAGGCAAATATACAAAAATATACATCAGATTAACATACAAAAGTATGTATACAAAGCCATCTAGGCATACAAAAAAGTTCCCAAAAACTAGTTTCCTATGGACTTTTAGGAAATAATCAGTGGCCCTTTTTTGATTGTGAAGATGGAGAGCCAGTTAGTGACACATCCTCTCTCTGTCGTCGAGTAGACCTCTTCAAATAAAGTTCATCCAGCTACACCTATTAATATATGCACATTAGTATAGAAAATGTATGAAATATATAACCTCACATATGTAATTGATCACTTACCACCAACTGATGATCACTCTCCATCATCTTGTCTCTCTCTTTGTCCGTAGTTGGACGGACTGGAGTTGTGACTGGTGCAGGAGCACCTTGACAAATTGATGCTTCCATAGGAGTTTGATTCAATTTTAATGATTCAACATTTTAATAAGATTATTTGAGTCATCTTTCATGTGTTAAGGTCCTAGGAGGGGTTTGATGTTTAAGTCTTATGTCCATTTTTGACAAGTTGTCATACAAAATGTAAAATCTCTAAAGATGTAAAATGAGGGAAGATGAAGGGTCATTTGGCCCTTAGGTCGTTCCAAGTTAGTTGAAACTGAAAAGACATGTTTTAATGCCTTTAAAAAGGCCTTGTAACCTTCTGAGAATTCAGGGGGTGATTGAGTTTCATGATTGGATCAATAGAAGGCACTGTTTTTATGCATCTTTCTACAGCAATTTACTGTTTCCAGGCACTATACGGCCCTGTACGAATAGAAAGACAAGCCTAAATGCTTATGAGTGATAAAATGCTTAATCACCTTCCTTATGCAGTTTGTCCCATGCAATTTGATGTTAGTTTGTGTTAGTTGTAGTGTTTTTTTCTGAAAACAGTCAAAACCCTCTGTTAGGGTAAACAGAGATAATGAAACTGTGTTTCTCTCGTTTTATCCACTAAAAGTGGCTAATCCTTGGTGGAAATGATCATGGAAATGTCTAATTCCATATTGATAAGGTTTTGAATCAAATGGTTAAGATTTAAGAATGGAAAATCAAAGTTTATGACTACAATTTGTGTCACAGTCCAGAAAACAGGGTTTTAAGAACAGTCAAGAGGTATAGGACTTAGGGTTTGATAAACTGCTTAGCAAATTGGACTTTTGATGGTTTTATAAGCTTAAGTATGTCCATTAAACCTTGTTTGAAGGATTGGTTGAGAGAGATTGAGGTAGGAGATAGGAGAATCAATAAGACCCCTGTGTATGCAAGGCCTAATAGGCCTAAGTGACACAATGACAGTCCTTTGTTTAGCAATACTTCCCAAAGTAAGCTATGTTGAATTTTTGATATGTTGGTAATAAGGATAATGGGTACTCAAAACTATTATTGTCATGCCAAGATATTGCATCATGTGAAAGATAACCACCGACAGATCCTAAAACATGGCTACAAGGGTTCGAGACTGTTTGTAAAGGAATAGGTAGTAAATAGAGTGCAAAGGCTTGGTTAAGAGTTTGAGTAGGTTTGGCTTGGAACCCTGAAGTGGAAAATACCCTTGGAAATAGTAACTGGTTTAAAGAAGTTGGAAATTCAAAAATATACTTGAGTAGAGGTCATTGTATGGTGAAGTTCTCTTGTGAACTTGTGTTATCAAATGGATTGAAACCCATTGTTATGAACTATGCCTATAAGGAGTTGAGTTTATCCTTTTTCTCTGCATCATATTGGTATCAGAGCTAGCAAAAGCTCTAGGTAAAGTGTTGTGTATCTGAAGGCAAATAAGGAGTTAAAATTTGTTGGTGACCATTATTTTGTTTGCTAAGTTGTTTGGTTGCAGGTGCTTGGTCCATCTAGTTGCAGAAGGATGTTTTCTGAGGTTGTGTGTGTGGCAGACAAGATGAGGTCTGTCATGACCATTCTCCAATAGAGATTAGGCTGGATAAGGGTGCAAAGAGAAACCACTGAGGAGAGAGTGGTAGGTGCATCACTAGAATTTGCTATTGGGTGAGATGAATGGTTTGGTGAGTTGGTTGGTTGTGAAGCAGCGTGTAGGGTGGACATCTGAAGAAGCACTTGGGGCTGCAGCCTGAAGAGTACTCCACTGATGGGAGTAGAAGGAGCCTGAGGATGCTCTGTGAAGATGGTAGTTTGATTTGTTGGTTGGTTGGTCACCATTCCTATTAATCTAAAGATTGGAAGATTGAAGCTGAGAAGATTGAAGATAAAGCCAGAAGAGATGCAGAAAAAGGTTTTTGTTGCAGGTACATTTCCAAGGGACTTGGAAATTCTGTTGGTTGGTTGTATGGTGTAGGAGCACCTTGACAAATTGATGCTTCCATAGGAGTTTGATTCAATTTTAATGATTCAACATTTTAATAAGATTATTTGAGTCATCTTTCATGTGTTAAGGTCCTAGGAGGGGTTTAATGTTTAAGTCTTATGTCCATTTTTGACAAGTTGTCATACAAAATGTAAAATCTCTAAAGATGTAAAATGAGGGAAGATGAAGGGTCATTTGGCCCTTAGGTCGTTCCAAGTTAGTTGAAACTGAAAAGACATGTTTTAATGCATTTAAAAAGGCCTTGTAACCTTCTGAGAATTCGGGGGGTGATTGAGTTTCATGATTGGATCAATAGAAGGCACTATTTTTATGCATCTTTCTACAACAATTTACTGTTTACAGGCACTATAGGGCCCTACACGGATAGAAGGACAGGCCTAAATGTTTGTGAGTGATAAAATGCTCTATCACCTTCCTTATGCAGTTTGTCCCATGCAATTTGATGTTAGTTTGTGTTAGTTGTAGTGTTTTTTTTGAAAACTGTCAAAACCCTCTGTTAGGGTAAACAAAGATAATGAAACTGTGTTTCTCTCGTTTTATTCACTGAAAGTGGCTAATCCTCGGTGGAAATGATCATGGAAATGTCTACTTCCATATTGATAAGGTTTTGAATCAAATGGTTAAGATTTAAGAATGGAAAATCAAAGTTTATGACTGCAATTTGTGTCACAGTCCAGAAAATAGGGTTTTAAGAACAATCAAGAGGTATAGGACTTAGGGTTTGATAAACTACTTAGCGAATTGGACTTTTGATGGTTTTATAAGCTTAAGTAGGTCTATTAAACCTTGTTTGAAGGATTGGTTGAAAGAGATTGAGGCAGGAGATAGGAGAATCAATAAGACCCCTGTGTATGCAAGGCCTAATTGGCACGGTGACAGTCCTTTGTTTAGCAATACTTCCCAAAGTAAGCTATGTTGAATTTTTGATATGTTGGTAATAAGGATAATGGGTACTCAAAACTATTATTGCCATGCCAAGATATTGCATCATGTGAAAGATAACCACCGACAGATCCTAAAACAGGGCTACAAGGGTTTAAGACTGTTTGTAAAGGAATAGGTAGTAAATGGAATGCAAGGGCTTGGTTAAGAGTTTGAGTAGGTTTGGCTTGGAACCCTGAAGTGGAAAATACCCTTGGAAATAGTAACTGGTTTAAAGAAGTTGGAAATTCAAAAATATACTTGAGTAGAGGTCATTGTATGGTGAAGTTCTCTTGTGAACTTGTGTTATCAAATGGATTGAAACCCATTGTTATGAACTATGCCTATAAGGAGTTGAGTTTATCCTTTTTCTCTACATCATATTGGTATCAGAGCTAGCAAAATCTCTGAGTAAAGTGTTGTGTATTTGAAGGCAGATAAGGAGTTAAAATTTGTTGGTGACCATTATTTTGTTTCCTAAGTTGTTTGGTTGCAGGTGCTTGGTCCATCTAGCTGCAGAAGGATGTTTTCTAAGGTTGTGTGTGTGGGAAAACAAGATGAGGTTTGTCATGACCATTCTCCAATAGAGATTAGGCTGGATAAGGGTGCAGAGAGAAACCAATGAGGAGAGAGTGGTAGGTGCATCACTAGAATCTGCTGTTGGGTGAGATGAATGGTTTGGTGAGTTGGTTGGTTGTGAAGTAGCGTGTAGGATGGACATCTGAAGAAGCACTTGGGGCTGCAGCCTGAAGAGTACTCCACTGATGGGAGTAGAAGGAGCCTGAGGATGCTCTGTGAAGATGGTAGTTTGATTTGTTGGTTGGTTGGTCACCATTCCTATTAATCTAAAGATTGGAAGATTGAAGTTGAGAAGATTGAAGATAAAGCCAGAAGAGATGCAGAAAAAGGTTTTTGTTGTAGGTACATTTCCAAGGGACTTGGAAATTCTGTTGGTTGGTTGTATGGTGCAGGCCTAATTGGCACGGTGTATGCAAGGCCTACTTAATATTGCTTACTTGTTGGCATAATATTGCCAACTCCTCTCCCTATAGTCTTGGAATTCAGTGATTTGTTTTGTCACCAAATCCGTGTGGGAAATAATCTCCTATAGTGATTTTGCAAGTGCCCTCCTACGATCAGTGGTTCCACTTGGATTGTTTATGGTTTGAATAATAATTTCAAGATGTTTCTTGTTTTCTTCTATTATCCCTAGGTAGTGTTCTTGATCATCCCTTACATGAAAAGGAGGTGAAGGTGGGTTTTGAGGGTTTGGAGGGTTTTGGGGGTTGTTTTCACCCTCCTCAACTGGATTTAGGTTTTCTCCTTCTCCAATAACTATAAATGCAATGTAAAAACAAATCAAACATTGCAAAACTAAAAAAATTGTTCTCAAACTAACAAAATCAGACAATCCTACCTTCTTCCTGTGCTGGAGCCTCCAAATTTGCACGATGATGTCTTTGGCAGTGAGGTGGCATTGTGAATTCCTTGTTTTCTTAGATGCACTTGATTCAATGGCCTCTTCTTCAACGCGATCCCATTTTTGCTTGTTTTCTTTGCTACTATGAGGAGAGAAGTCGTGGGTGAATGAGCAGAAATGCGTTTTTTTGCTTTTATTGAAAGCAAAACGCGAGCGCATTATAATGCGCTCACATTTTTTTTTAATTTTGGAGATGGTGGTGACTTTTTGGTCCCCCATCTCCTTGTATTTACCCCCCTCTCTCTCCCTCTATATCTCTGTATCACTCTACCTCTCTCTCTATATCTCTGTCTCCTCTCTCTATCTCTCCCCACCTTTCTTTCCCCCCTCTCTCTCCCTCTCTATCTCTGTATCACTCTACCTCTCTCTATCTCTTTGTCTCCTCTCTGTGTCTCTTTCTATATCTCTATGTTTCTCTCTCTTCCTCTTTCTGTCTTTCTCCTCACCTCCATCTGAGTTCACTCTCTTTGTTTGTCTCTATCTCCCTCCCCCCTTCTCTCTTGCACACTTCCTCTCTATTAGATCTCTCTCTCTCTCTCTCTCTATATATATATATATATATATATATATATATATATATATATATATATATATATATATATATATGCATCATAATTCCATATCATCTCAATCTTACATGGTCTCATGCTTGTTCGAGTAATGGGTGTCTACTTGGTCACAACTTTATTATTGGATTATATGTATCATGATTCCATTTTACACCCAACTTTTACTTTGATTCATTCCTACATGTGTTGTGGGAGATGTCTTAGTCAAAACTCCATAATTTTGCTCATGCATTGTGATTCCTTTTCATACCTCATGCCATGCATGCAACAACATAGAAGTTTCACTCATTTTCTTTACATTTTTGTGAAGCCAAATTCTCAAAACCCTTCCAAAGAATTTTCCTTAGGGTTTGACCTTCTTCCCATCTCTATTTTTTGTAAGTTTTCATATCTTTAGATTAGATCTAAAATTTGTAGGTCCTCTTACCTTTATCCATAGTGATTTGACCTAGCTATTGATTTTTTTACTATGGATTTCCGCCCTTGTCCTTAGCTTATATTGAAACACGCCTTAAGGGTTTCAATGTATTTTACAAATTTTCACCTCAGATCCATTGATCCTTGATGACATAATATTCATTTATCATAAGGATGAAAATACATGGATGCAATATTTCATTGTGTATATGACTTTTCATCTCACGAAGCTTGTTATTGCCTTCCCTTCTATTTGAGATGGCTTTACTTCACCTACCCATGAACTTCATATTGATTATCCCTCTCCTGTATCGCTAAAATTAGTGATGATGGTGTTCTTAATGTTGGCTATAATTTGGTTAGCGTTAAGCCTAATGTTGATGATTCTTCTTTTATATCTACTAATAGCAATTCTCTCTCTCTCTCTCTCTCTCTCTCTCTATATATATATATATATATATATATATAATTTTCTATTCGCCCCCTTCTCTCTTATTAAGTTTCTTATAAAGTAATTTAAATAATATATATATAAACTATACACTATACTATTTTTATATTTAATAATATATATTACATAGAATATAATATCTAATCAATATAACTATGATATATATATAATAACAAATAAACATAAATATTAAATATATAATTTTTTATATAAATATATGATTTTAAAATAATATTATATGAGAAATATAATAATTTATATTATTAAAATGTTATAAATAATCATAAATATAATATTATTATATATTTTGTATATAAAATAAATTTAATTGAATAATAAATATATATCTATTAAAGTTATAAAAAATAATTGGCTGTCTTGCAATGCTTAGAAGTTGTTTATAAATTACTTACAGTTAGAATATTTGATATGCTCACATGAGTTAATTTAAAGAGACTATGCTAGGAGACTTTTCATATTCTTCAAACGTAATAAAGATTTCACTCCATAACTGCCCAAATTTTTCTATTTTTCTATTCATTTGGCTTCACAAATTTATTTATTTTTTTGTTTAACGTGATAAAGATTTATAACCGCCCAAGTTTTTCTATTTTTCTATCCATTTGGCTTCCATGAAGTTATTTATTTACACATTTTATGAATTTTGTTTACTTGGGATTTTGAATCTTTATTGTTTACAGGAATCTGAATCTTTCAGCCCTTGCTGTGATTGTAGAACGCCTCTCTACGTAATTACAAAACCGCCAAGAATAATATAAAAGCATGTAACTATCTTTCGGGTGGTTTATAATATGTATTGCATAGAATACTATTTGAGCGTACAGCCATAGCAGATCGAGTAAGCGGTTTTTGTAACATTCTATACCGTTTGAAGGCCAGAGTTTTGAGAAATTGCTTTCGGTTCTCTTTGGTGGTTTTATGAAACTGTTGACTACCGCTGACTGGAGAAACAACCCGACGACTGTCCCCCACCGTGCACAATAAACCTTTTGTTGAAACCGGCAAGGAAACGCCTGTCAAGTTTTTCCCATGCCCTGCCAGGGCTTAAATTTGACGGTTGACCCTGCTTGTCAAGCAATTTTTTTGTGACGGTTATTTATTTGAAGTTGCCTTTCAAATATTAAAGTCTACCTATTTTAGGAAAAATATATAAACTAAAAATATATGTATAAGAATAATTACATAGAAATTTTGACAGTTTACTTGAAATCTTACCTTTCAAGTGATATGGTCTTCCTAAAATTTTAATTGTATTTTATGGCTAAAATGACTAAATACGACCATACAACCATCAAATTTAAGCCCTGCGTCCTGCCAACGAAACTTTGCCAGATGTTTGCAAAGGAGTTGACAGAGATGAATGACCCAGACAAATTCAATCGTCTTGCATCTCCTAAGGAACACTCTCAACCGTGGATTTCACTCGCCAGCCGGTTCACCTCATAGAGAGAATGCCTTCGGCGTAATTAGAATCACAACACTTTACATTTAACATAAGTTAATAGAGCTTCTCTAATTTTATCACAAAATTAAAATATCATAAACTCAAAAAAAAAAACTAAAAATGAGGAATGTTAAAGTTTGTTAAGAAATTCATTGCTTTGGAGGATTTTTGATTCTCTTAACAATAATGGAAAGATTTTATGGTTGTAGGAAGTTTGAGTTGTTTGGTGGACAATGTAAAGAACAAGAGCATTTACTGAAGTTGTGCAAATTCCAAGCATGAAACGTTCAATCCCGAGACCTTGAAGGGCACTCCATAGAGCTTGGATGGCATGTACCTTACACAAGCTTGCGTAAATTTGCACAAATTTCCTGTCAAAAACATTGTATGGGACAATTTACAGACACTCCAAGCTCTATGAAATGCACTTCAAGCACTCTGAATTGAATCATGAAAGCCGTAACATTGATTTCTTTTTACACAAACATGGCAGAATCCACTAAAGAGTAGAGTCGTTCAACGATAAAGGCACTCTCCCAACCGTCAATCATTAATTGTACTCTATAACTGTACCAACAGCAGAAATTGCTAGCTAAATACCATACTAATGCATATAATAAATACCGACAACACTAAGTTCAAACATAATGAATGCTTTCAACAATAAAGATGAGAACTTTGAAAAACATCTTAAGAATCATTAAAAAATGAATTGAAAACTATAAATAAATTATAGGTAAGAAAACAAATATTTCAAAACCCAATTAATATTGCAATCTGTTATGACAGGGGCTCATAATCACCACTCAAACAAAAGTGAAAACATATAATAAGAACCCACGTGAATAATTCCTCAATAAAGTCACTGAAAATACTCTTAAAATAACTCTTTGCTTTTCTTGTACTCAAGAAAAAGATAAAAGATCTATGCGGTTTAACGTCTCTTGACGTATACACAGACCTATTCATTATGGACAAAATTGTTTAATTCAATCAACCGCTCAAGCGGAACGGATTTTGAAGGAAGAAAACAACAATTTAAGCACGATAAAGATTGCGTAAAAGCAAAGGATAAACACAAACTTTAATTAGTTAGATAATCGAACACAGAATGGACGCTTGGTTTCCGTCAAGGAACGTAGACTTTGAGGCCTTTTAAGACTGTCCATCGGTATTATCTTTTTCTTATTCCGAGTGCAAAGAATGACAGAGGGGCCACTCGTACCAGAGGTAAATGCCATCTAATTAGTAGGCCTTTTTCTGTAATTAAGTCCTTGAATTTGTCTGTTAGTTTTTATCTGTACCCATTTGTAAGTCTGTATTTTCTAGTTCTATTTTTGTTTTTTCTTTTGACCCCGGGTTTGGGGATCTTTTTCTAGGTCTCTGAAGATTTCTTTTTCCTCTGTTCCGATTTGAGTTTTTTGGTTTATTTTTTCTATTTTGGCAAGCAGATTGTAGAACTAATAAAATTAGGTGTGAATTGTAGAAGTGGTAAAATTAGGGTTTGAAGGAAGATTCCAGGTGGGCTTTGTGAAATCAGGGTTTGAAGGAAAATCTGAATTTGGAAGAAGACTCCAGGTGGGGTTTGTGAAATAGCGTTTGAAGGAATAATCCAGGTGGGTTTTGGCTTGTTCTCTGGATTGAATTTTGGTCGTTGTTCAGGGTTCAGGGTTTGAAGGAAGAGTGCAGGGGGTTTTCGCTTTCTTTTTTTCTGGATTCGATTCAGGTTATTGTTTATTAATTTATTGGGTATCCTGTACAGGGTTTGGGATACTCGTATAGCGCGAAATCATTTTTTATAGCTTTGGGACTTTTTAAGTCATAGTGAATGCCATACTTATCCAATTAAACCATTTCACACCGTTTTAGGGTTTTTTGCTATGGATGTTATAGGGTTGAGGCTGTGTTTTTGAGGTTGTCCTATAAGACTGCAGATTCATCTGAGTTTATTTTTTGTTGTAGTCTGGGTTAGAACCCCATATTGTGGAGCTGTTGGAACTGAGGGGATTTGAAAATCAGGTAGATTGGCTTTCAACATAGCTCAACTCTATATTATGTTTTCAGAGCAAGGTCTTCCTTATTTCTTTTTGGGGCAAGTATAGTGTATCATGCCCTTCTGTATCTGAGAATTTCAGCACTTTTCTCTGGGCGGGCACTTAAATATTTGCACATAACTATTTGGGGTGCAAAGGTGCTTTCCCTATTTTGTCTAGTTATAGTCTATGATACCTTTCTGCATCTGAGAAATTGTGCGCCTTTCTCCAAACTGGTTGTTTTTTATTTGAGAGTCCATTAAGCATTGTGCATCTGACAAATTGGGCACTTTTCTCCAGTCTGGTTGTGTTTATTTCAAGAGCCCATTGGGACATAACCTTTTTAGCCCGGCTCTTTGGCTGCTTCTACTGGCAATCATGTTTCACAACAGACCAGCTCCTCTCTCAGTGAGAGGACAGTCACAGTTGGATCAGATCTTTCACCAATTGTGCTCCTTGTTCTATCGAATTTTGGAATGTCCGCCAATTGAATCATTTTCAGGATCTATTGGCCACCATCGTGTGGGTAGAGGTCATATGACTCCTGTTGGCTTTGCTTCTCTTCTTTTTGGGATAGCTTCAGCTCTTATGTTAATTGGATCTACCGCATTCATGATTGGCATTATGATGATGCCTTTAGTGGCAACGGTGGCCATGGTTTTCTCCTTTATTGGCATATTTGCAAATCTAGCTACCCCAGCAATGTGGTCGTGGTATCGAGGTGGAGGATTCGATAAGAAGAATGGAAAAGAGGATTGCATGTCTGGCATCTGATCTGGCTCAGAGACTGAATAGAGCCAAACATTATGGATGGTTGTGCAAAGCAGACAATCATGTAATATATATGCTATAATATCTAATCGCCCACTGAAAGGAGTAAGTTCTTAATTTATATTTTGTGAGACTAAAGAAAATCAAATATGCTGATGGCTTTCTCTATTACTAGAAATGGGCTCAAATACATGCATATTATGATGAACTTTTAACCTAATGATTTCATTCAACTATTGTAAATTTTTATGTAGTTCCTATTTGTCATTGTAAGTGTTTTATGATTTGTTGAAGCTTGGCTTCATAAGGTGCAGTTTTGAAAGGCTGTTCTTATTTGTGATATTCAATGGGTATGGTTCAGCTTATTTTCTGAATAGTTTCTTGTAATTAATTGGCATGTATCTAATTTAGAAACAGGTGTGCTTTACATCTTTTTCTTTTATATACTATATGAAATCTATCAGTGATATGGCAGATTTTTTAGGTTATCATTTTAAGCTATTATGGCCAATTCACGAGGAAGATTACCTGGCTTACAAAGGATCCATAACATCTGGTGTGCACTCTTCTCATTCTAAAATATGCACTTGCAGCACAAGCTGCTGGGCGTGTCTTCCCTGTAATTGGCTGACTTGAAAAGGGTGTTTCAGTTTTAGGGGCATCGATTTTTCAAGGCGATGTAACAATTTATTGTGTTCGAAGCAAAAAGTTAGTCTTAAAGGAGTTGCTGCGTGGGATTTATACTTTGGCAGGGATAATTGTGAGAAGACATAAAGAGGTTACTGAAGTGGCATTCCATATAATAATGATGATGGAAATATAGTTGGTTTAATTGCTGTTCTCAACAGTTTAGCTTTATGTTAAATGTTAGGTTGTTTCACTCTTCTAAAATTAGTGGCCTGGTCTGGAAGAAGCTGTGGTAGGAGATCTTAGTTGACTGCAATAAGCACCAGGCACTTCTTGAACTGATAAACTGGATGCTAATTCTTAAGTATTTTCGGTGAACATCAAAAAAACATTGTTGGTAAACAGAAGAGAACCAAGTCCACCATATATTGTCATGAAATATCAACTTAATATATTATATATACTAGACCAAGATGATGTCTAAGTGGTATTAAAGAATAACTATCAGCTATTTGTACTTTTGCCTTTACTTATTCTGGTCTAGAGATTTGTGGTTCTGAAACTTTTATTTCACCATTATAAGTTGAAGTTTTATCAAAGATCTTAGTTGATTGCAATAAGCACCAGGCACTTCTTGAACTGATAAACTGGATGCTAATTCTGAAGTATTTTGGGTGATAAACATCAAAAAATATTGTTGGTAACAGAAGAGAACTCAGTCCACCATATATTGTTATGAAATATAAACTTAATATATTATATATATACTAGACCAAGATGATGTCTAAGTGGTATTAAAAAATAACTATCAGCTATTTGTACTTTTGCCTATACTTATTCTGGTCTAGAGATTTGTGGTTCTGAAACTTTTATTTCACCATTATAAGTTGAAGTTTTATCTGTTTATCTTATTGAATTCTATATCCTATCTCGTTGCAGAATATGATCTAAAAGATTCCTATATTGAGTAGTCAGATCCTAGTCTTTACCATAAAAAGATCTGCATGTGCAGCAGTGCCAACTAATGAGAAATCCACCAATCCACATATAGTGTGTGAACAGAGTGTTAGGTTCCATAGTCAATAGCCAGATATGGATTAAGCTCTTGCCAATACCCATGGCCACTAAATAGGATTATTAAACAAAGGCCCAAACAAAAATGGAACCAAAAAAGAAACAACCACATGCAGAAATGAGAAATCCACCAATCCACATATAATGTGTGAACAGAGTGTTAGGTTCCATGGTCAATAGCCAGATATGGATTAAGCTCTTGCCAAATACCCATGGCCACTAAATGGGATTATTAAACAAAGGCCCAAACAAAATGGAACCAAAAAAGAAACAACCACATGCAGATGGCTAAAGCCCATTAGAATATGAATATATGTTATCTATCATGGGAAATTCTCTCTGAAGCTGGTGCAATAAATATGTCATGGGAAACACATATTTCCTTCTTGGAAAATTCCGGTGCATTACTTCTCGATGCTCATAATATGTTGTCATGGGAAACCAATTCTCCAGGCAATAATGGATTCATGTCTTAACGTGAAACTTTAATTTACATAGTACATTTTATAAAGTCAGATCTGCAGTGTCCTTTTATGCCCAGCATTCATTTCATTTGTTCATGACAGACTGTATTTCTGATAGATTCGATGAAGCTGACGCAGGGGGACAACTTTTGAACATAGTAGCTTTATGTCAACACAAAATTTTGATGTACATGTCAGTTCTTTTAAATTCGTAAGATCTGCAGTATCGTTTTATACCGGTTCCCCTATGACAAGAGGGCCCCTCATAATTGGTGTCTCGATTTTGGCCATACAACCTAAACATGATCTTTACCCCAAGTATAAATTTAACCAAATTATTTTAAAAAGGGCAGATTTGTTTTTAGATTAAAAATATGTAAAACTACAAAGTAATGTTTGCCAAGGAGAGCAATCACAATATTACATAGTATTAGCCCGAAGTAAGCTCCAAAAGAACATACTATCATGACACCAAAAAATAAACTAATAGTTTAAGAACACCACGACAGTCATCCAATGCGTTTTATTATTTGGCAGTTATTGATTTCTTCACCATTATTGCTAACAGATCTCATTTGGGAAGAATTAGAATCCTTTGCATTATTGCACTGTACCTAATTCTGCTTTGTCATCTAAGAATTGTATAGCAGATGGAACTTGGTCTGTGTTGATGATTGTTTTTAGACAGGTCAACAATAGAGTAAAACACCAAGTATCTAACTCTCTCTTGAGTAAAGTCTCTCAAAGGCTAAGGTATGTGATCTAGTGAGACAACTTCAAGGTTCCTTATCCATGATGTGTAGTGGATAGACTCAGTGAATACATGTGAATTTGCTGATAATCACAAAGGGACTTACGCCGAGTTCTTCATACTTCACTTAGCTTATTTCTCCTTTCAGTGTGGATGATATATATACAAAGTTTCAATAATAAAGAAAAGACAAAATATAAGGTTTAAAGAAATTAATCTAAGGTCAATGAAGTAATGATGACGCGTGTATAGACAAACTCTTTAATCAACCTAATTTCACTTCGCTAAGGATGTCTACAACTACATGAAGTTGGTGCAATCTTCTAAGGATAGCGAAATGTTTTTAAATCATGAAGGCTCATATAAGCACCCATTAGATGACACAATTCAAACAAGCATTCACAATCGAACCTAAGCAAACAATGAGGCTCAGACTAATTTTACACAACACTCCACCAACGATGAATGTCAAAAGCATGAGCTAGGAGTTGATCAAATATCTCATACAACATATATTACATCAATGATCTTCTAATCTATTTTTAATCTACTTAGAAACATCTCTCCACTTCATCAAGATACAAGAAACCATGTCATTCCACAAGACAACACTTAACACCAAATAAGTTCCAATGTCTTTGCATTAATTTTGAGAAATATTTACAACTTCAAGTCTTCTTGGAGAGTTTCGAGAGTCTCTTCTATTCTACTCTACTATTATCTAATCTACTAATTTCACAAATGAGGCAACAAGGGCTTTATATAGAAGTCCAGAATTACAATGAAAGGCTAGGATCAATTCATGTAGCCCAGGATCATGCCATCTCAGTAGGTAGTTACAAGAACTTGCTATTTTTAGTACATATGAGAGGTAATGAAGACACTTTTTCCAAGAAGATAAGGATAATATGGAATCTTTTAGAACATCTTCCACATGGACGTCCTCTTTGGCTTCTTGCTTGTAGATGCATTGAATGTAGTCAGGTGATGTGGCGAACTATGATTAGATATGTATCTGCCAAGTAGGTGCCGCCTCAACATATTTATGGATTTCAAATGTTTATTCACTTTGCTCTGTGGGCATATTCCCAAATTGTATCATCTTGTGATGATGCCTTTGATGTAATTGCTTTTGATGATGAACACTTGAGATGTATCTTGTTGATCTTGCTTTGTTCATTGTAAGTAGGATATGTATGATGCTTATAGCTCATTTGACTAACTCTGTGTTTCTCCTTTTCTTCTTGTAGGGTACATGATGATCTTCTCAGAAAGCAGGGAAGATGATGATAATGCTTCCTTCACGATATAGAGTAGGTGATGATGATGTATACATTGATAATGGAGTAAGAGACTTCTCGGAGACTTGAAGTTGTATGGAATAACTTGAAGCTTGATAGATGGATGAATGTCTTCGACGTAGTAGATGATGAAGTGCTTGCACAATAAGCTTGAAGTGTTCCTTTGGAGTGGTAGTATGATGTTTCCTCGCAGTGACTTGACTTCAATCTTTGCCCATTGGTGATTCCAAGTGCTTGCTCCTTGAATGATTCCTCAGCTTTGTTGATGCTCCTGCAAAATAGAGAAAACAATCATATTAATCAATTGATAACATTGCATTTCATAGCATATAAGCAACATGTTTAATCATTCAACAACCCTTCTAGGTCTAGGTGCTCATCTAGGTGTAAGGAGGAACAAAGTGCGCCTAGCACAAGATATCTTAATACTTATCATTTAAAAGATTTCAAACAATTATAATGGCTTAAAATGATCCCTCCTCTCAAGGTGCCCACTTTTGGACATGGATTTAAGTGATTTTCCTTAGGGCGCAAATCTAGTTGGCATGGAGGTGAAAGGGCGCCTTGATCAAATTGGACTTTATTTGCTACTTCTATGATTCTGAATGATTAAACATGTCTTAAAGTGATCCTTTCTCTCTAGGCACCCACTCAATGATGCAAATTTAGGTGTTCTTCTCTAAGGTGCCAATCTGGGTTGCAGAGGTAGAAATAGGTGCCTATCACACTTACCTGCTTCTTGGCATTTTAAATGATTTCTACTCATGTTTGGACTTCACATAGACTTCTTCCATAAGGCGCCTACACTCAAAGTTTTCAACACTTCTTTTTTAAGCCTCATGTTTTCTAGGCATCTAAACTAGTATGAAAAGACAAGAAATGTGCCTAGCTTACTTAAGATGATCATTCTCACCTATAGGCGCAATTTTAGGTTGTTACAAGTGTGAAATGGCGCCTTGACATAGGTAAGTGTCTCTTTCACCTTTTATGTGTTCAAACCTTGTAGGTGTTCTTAAAAACTTCACCCAAGCCAACAATCTTTCAAAGCTTGTATATTCAAGTGGATTTCATCCTAGGCGCCAATGTGAGGTTGTTTTGATGGCAAAGGGTGCCTTGATTCATGATGTTGAATCTCCTTCCTCCTAGGCGCACTTTTGTGATGTTACAATTGACAATAGGCGCCTAGATCTCCCTTGGTAAGTTTTAGTCATTTGGAGGCTTCTAACACTAGGTGCTATTATTGGAAATGATTTGAAGCTCACTCTCCTCTAGGCGCCAAAATGGATGGTGTAGACAAGAAAATGCACCTTATCTCTTAAAAGGATACTTTATTTTTATGAATCTAAAACTCTTGTGGAATTTCAATAGTTGTGCCTTTGGGTGTTAGGCACTCAAATTCATCTTTACAAACACTTAGTTTCCTAGGCGCTCAAAGGTGATTGTAGAAGCAAGAAATTGCGCCTTACTTGATGTTGCTCATAGTGAACTTAGCTTACTCTTTGATACTTTTAAGGCTCTTAAACACTTGTTTACATCCTTGTAAGACTACATCATCCTTAGGCGCTATCTATCATTGATTTAGACCTCATCTCACATCAAGGCGCTAAAAATGGTGGCTATACATGCAAAATGCACCTAGACACCAGATGGATGAATTGGCTCCTAGACTTAAATGTCTTATTTTTGTTAAATTTTCAATGCTTAAGGCCTTTTATATCAATTTTCAATCAAGGCGCCTTGGTTTTAACCTCTCCTTGCTCAAGGCACAATTTTGAGGTTGTTTGGATGATGAAATGCACCTTGAATCCTAGGCCCCAGTTTGAGTCACTGCAATTGGAGAAATGCGCCTAAAGTCTTAGAGCAAATTTGCGCCTAAAACTGAAAGTCCCCAGGGTAAGGTATATTGAAAAATATATTTAAGTTTCTTATACTTTAAATATTTTTCAATATACCTTTCAGGATGTTTGAGATAGGTCTCGGATCCACCGGATTTAACATGTAGATTCTAGATTTTGAGGGATCCACCAGATTTCAGACTTAGTCAATTTTCAGGATTTTTAGGGTATCAGGACATCAGGGGACTATGGTATCCACCACAAAGTTATAGACTCAAATGATACTGACTTCATCATTAAAAAGTGCTAAGACATCATCATCCAAGACTAAAGTGAAACACTGGAGTTAAAAAAAAGGGGGTCCCCATTTGCAATGGGATGATGTGTGATTAGGTCACAACAGTTTGCTCTTGCATGCTTCTCCGTAGGGTTTTCTACGAGAAGGGAAGACTCCATATTTGGAAGCACGGAGGGGGTGACCTGCTAGAGTAGAGTTTGAGAAGATGGTTTGTTGCTCCCATCTCTCCAAGATATTCTATTAGAGTTTGAGGATTGTTAGTGCTAACAACAAGAGCAACTTCATTGTCATTGTTACCTTCACTGAATCCAGAACCGGTACTTTTTTCCCTCTAAGTTAATCCATGCATTTCGTCATTCTGTTGTTCCAAAATTTGGTTATTGAGGACATTCCACCCCTCCTCATCCATGTTAATTTCATGCTGGTCAGAACCTTGATTGATACAATCTAGAACTGTGGCAACTCTTAGAAAGTTTCATCTTGATAGGATGGTTATTAAACCCATCTCAGATTTTTTTTAAACTTAGGTTCATAAACTTTGAGTTACAAGGCAGCTTGCAATGAAACAATGTGCATGATGACTTCACCTAAGAAACAAGTAGACACCCACTTTTACCTTGGAGCAAAGAAACAATGTGCATAAAAGACAGGTCTTCTAGCAGGGCATTTTGGCAAGAAAAACGTGCCTTCTTTGGTGTGTCACAGGGAGCTACATTCCCATATTTTAATTGTTGTTTCTCGCTAGGCTACTGGTCTTGGCACAAAAATTTGGGTTATTCGAAGAAGACAGAACAAAGGAGAGAATATGATTTCAAATACGGGCATGGAAAGACTCAGAATTTAGCCTTCATCATGTGAAGAGGTAAAAATATGATTTTCCTCATGTGAAGAGGTAAAAATATGATTTTCCTCATCATGTGAATATTTGAGCCTTCATCATGTGTTTTCTTATCATTTTCCCTTGTTAAATCATCTTAGACATAGGAAGTTAACTTCCCCTTTTTTCTCTTAGGCTTGCTTGAAGAGTTAGTTGTGAATGTGTTGTTAAACAAAGTTGATATGCCCCTGCACCAAGGCTTAATCTATAGGTTATACCACCATGAGTTGGCAAAAACCTCACTCCCCAGATAATAGCCTAGAGTTGTTAACCCCAATCAAAATCTTGTAAAACCTAGTGGAGAAGACTCGAGAACCCTGTTAGGGGAGTCTTAAACCCTACTCCCAAAGCTATTGTCATTGAGAAGGAAATTGGTGATACCTTCCATCAAAATGAGAAAGATGAGGACAAGTAGATGCCCTTAATTGTGAGAATCAAAATACCCCAATCAATATCGAGACTAATCGGGACACCTCTACATCAAGGAGCCCTCTACATAAATGAACTAGATAATCATTGTAGTCAGAAACCTATTAACAAAGGGAAAGTAGTTCAAGTGGAGGAATTGTCTAAAGATTATGAAAACACTATGAACAAGGACTCTCCTTCTAGAGTGACAAGAACTTGGAGAAGCAAAACACTTTTTGTCTTAACTGTAGCATTTTAGAGAGCAAAATTAAGCACCTGGAAGACAATTTCAATTTACATTAGAGCATCCATAAATGTTTCATGATGGAAAATGAGAGAATGAAGGCTAGATCTAGCCTTTTGCACAATCAAATCAATGCAAATGTTGATGAAGATAAGGTAGAAGTTCAGTTTTCAAAAGGCAATTGGAACAAAGCTAGAATTGTTAGTTCTCTCCGCAACAAAATGGAAGACTTGGAGAACAAAATGATGGAGCCACATAAAAGACAAAATAGAATCAATGAAAATCTTGATAAGGTTGTTAATTCTAGCAAAACAACTATTAAAAATTTAGCCACCAGTCTATATGTCTTATAGAATGAACTTCATAATAAGAAGAGAATGTGTCAAATGGATTACCCTTAAAAGAGAACAAGAGCTCAGACAACATCAAGAGATAAAGAAGTTATTGATATCAAGGAGGATGACATGGAAACTACTATAGAAGATCAAATTGAATTCCTTACCGATTAGTGGCAAGTTGCAACTGGATTCTAGGATTTGTTTGCCTTGTAGTGGGCTTAATGGTTTCACTACTGTTGGTTAAGTATTTGGTTGTTTCTATTTTGTTTATTATCTGTTTCTTTTCTATTTTGTTGTTTCTAGATTGTAGTCTTTGTTTCTACTAGTTCCACTCCTTGTGGAACTCTTTTTGCTTTTGCTGCAAGTTCTTGTTGTAGAAGGGTTTGGGCCCTTTCAAACACCCACCTTTACCTAATATCAAAAACATTTAGAACCTTTTTTTTCGAAAGGAATTTTTTGAGTTAGAAGAGGTAGCAACATTAGTAAGATTACATAAAATTTTCAATGCATCAAGGATTTGTTTGCCTTGTAGTGGGCTTGATGGTTTCTCTATTGTTGGTTAAGTATTTGGCTATTTCTACACTATTTCTTATCAATTTCTTTTCTACTTTGTTGTTTTTACACTATTGTCTTTGTTGTAGAAGTCAAAAGACTCGACCTCTTTCAAAATGAAAAAAAATGACCAAGATTCTAGATTTACAGAACATCCTAACAATCAATTTTCTGTAACGGGCTTTTAGCCTCTTACATATCAACTAACAACATTCATAACTAGTTAGAAGGAAGAACAAGGGATTTCAACCACCCCTTATAAATTCTCTCAAAACAATTAAAGCAATTTCTCCTTTTTAGTGCTTTTGGAAGGGATATGATAGGTTTCACCTAGTTTCATTTTCTTATTCTTATTGCCAAAATCTACTTCTAAATCTAGGGGTTTTCTAGCAACACTCTTAATAGGGCCATTATAGATAACAGGTATAAAGCCTCCACATCCATCATAGGAAGGAGACCTTCACTTCCACTTTCCAAATCTTTAATTGCTTTGCATTAATTCTAGTGACCACAGAGTTTTGTTGCTTCCCTTTTGTAGATGTAGTGGATCAATAGTGTTCTTGTTCACTATAAGTGACTTAAATTTTGAAATCATTTTAGGGTAGGACAACAATGGGATGTCTTGATCAAGGGGCTTGGAACCAAGTTTGGCCTCTGCAATATCCATTTTAATGAAATTGTAAAGGAGAATAAATACCTTTTCTAAAATTCTAGAGTAAATAAGTAATCAAACAAGATAATCAATTAACCCTATAATTATTGAGTTGGGATTGATAAATGCTCTCAAATACATGCTCAAAAACTAAATAAATAAAGATCGACACTTAGATCAACACTCGATGTGGATTTTTTGTGCTAGATGTCTTAGATCAATTTGCCAATGTGTTAGAAGATCTTGTTACATGACCACCTTGGAATTAGTAAATCTTTTATCTTATGCTCCAATTTATTTCTGTGATTGTGGAAGAGAAATGTGCTTTCGATTTGAACTTTGTGCATGGGTTTGAATCCTAGCTCATAGATTTGAACTTTGCTCATCTTTATGATAGAAACTTGTTCACCTTGATGTTTGCTACTTTCTTTTGGAAGGCGTCAACAAACACCATATAGGAGCTTGCTAGGCAAGGAGTGTTCCCCTTTGGTCAAACCCCTACTATTAATTTAACGAATTGGTGAAAAGGATTAAAGACAACAAACAAGCATGTAATAATGTCTAGGAATGTTGATGCAAGTTGATGCATTATTGATGCTCTAATTATGCTCTTTATGTGATGATGCAATATGGATAAGAGCTCTCGAATGTTTGTTCATATGTCTAGCTGATTTGAAATGAATTAGATTTTTTTTTCTCTAATTCAACACCCTAGCACACAAGTTAACAAATTTCATGCTTAAGTTGACATATAATAGATAATTAGAGGGAGTAATTGAACGCCAAAATTTAAATTTGATTTTTGAAAGTTTAGGGGCAATTTTTGTATTTGTGGAACTAACATGAGCTAGATTTAGATTTTTTAGATTTAACCCATGTACAAGAATGGGTGAATTGAGGATTAGGACTAATCCCTAGGAATGTGTGGAAATGGAAACATATCAATCAAGTTATTTTCCAACTTTTATGCTAGAATACACCACTTGTGCACTACTTATTATAATAGGGGAAATCTTATCAAAATGAACCCAAAATTAATGAGAAAAGTGCAAGGTATGCATTTTTCACTGTAACATTTCACCCCTACCTTGTTTTGCATGTGAACTACTATGAAGATGCATGTCAAAGTAAAACAAGTAGTCTACATGAAGGAAAATTATTTAGACACTCATAAAAAGCATACATATATGGATGTTGATTCTATGTACTCTCCTTGCTTTGAGTGCTTTATCTTGAAACTTGCAAAACATAAAATTTTCAATGAGTAGCATTTATCAAGCATTTAAATAGGCACAAACAACAACTTGCTTAAAATGCCAACAACAAAAAATTAAAAAAACAATAAAGGATTCCACTTGGAACCAAAAAAATGATTCTATGAAAGAAGCAATATGACTCCATTTGGAATGAAAATGATCATGAGCTAGTTATTGCAACCATACTCATCAAAGGATCATTAGTGACATTATATGCCCCCTCTCCAATTTGTTGCATACAAAGGATGCATGAAATTGGAGGAAAGAAGAAAAATATGTGATCATGTAAGACCAAATAAGTACGAAAGATGTAATAAACATGTAATAATATAGTAAGATGTGAAAGAGGAAGCAAGGTGCCCCCACAATGTTGCCCTAATTAAGGGCAAATAATAAGTGTTAAAAGCCATGAATACTAGATAAAAAAACATATAAGCCTAGAAATGTAAAATGTCATTATGATAAACATTTATAAAGTGTAATCCTCATAACATGTAATCATACGATGTAAACATGATAGTAATAAACATGCGTAAACATAAGATCATAAGATGTAATCATAACAAGCATAGGTGAGCATGTAATCATCATAAGATAAGATAAATGTAGGTATATGGTCAAGCATGATAATCATAAAATATAAACATTAGAAGCATAGGAATAGTTGAAAGATAAAAAATGGATAACTTTAGTTTTTTTAGTGTGTTAAGCTAACAACTAAGTTCTTTTTTCTTTCAATGTATTAATCCAACTTAACTAAATTTTTTATAATATATCAATAAATGAAATAATATTTGGATTCTTCAAATTAAATAAGGCTAACACTAGAACTGGGATAAAAAATGTAAAGGGAAAACACAAAGGTTTCAAAGAAACATTCTTGTAACTACAAATTGGTTGAATTTGGTGGTTGAAATGTGTTGGAGGAAGTTAGGAGAATGATCCTAGATATTTTTATAAGGCTCTACTGAGCCCAAACAAATGCTAGTATGTTGTACAAGTGTTTGACAATAGAATGCTCTTGTCCAACAATGGACCACTATTATCTTGACAATGGTGCATTGGGGTCCTATATAGGAATGTTGGAGTCTCGAAGTGGGATGGTTGTGTCCTACTAGATGCTCCAATCCTTTGCTTTGAGAAGCTTGAAATCTTCAGAAGTTGTTTGCCTTAATTTGATGGATCCCTATATATTTGCAAAATCTCTAGAAGTATTTAGTCTTAAATTCTAGTGGGGGAGAAAAATGGGGTTTAGCTATATGGGAAGTTGCCTCATTTATCCCCTAGGTTGGCAATTGTAGCCTCAACTTAGCCTTTGGAAAATTATAAGTGTGTTCTTAAGTGGGGTGAAAGTGGTGAGTAAGAAAAGTGAAATAGTTAACTCTAGAGAGAAAACTAAGGTCCTAGGTGTTGTGTGCTTGTGTAGTGAAGAGGATGAGGGATGTGATAAGAGTTACTAGAAAGAATAAAGCAAAGAAAATGTGGGGTTTTAGAAAATTATTTGTAAGAGGAGATGGAAGAGATCAAGAATTTTATCAATTAGGGATTTAAGGAATCAATAATGGAGGAATTTGGGACTATGAAAGGGGAATAAAGAGAAATTAGTTAGAATGAGTTGATGGAGAAGATTAGATCATGAAAATGGTGGAATTAGGAGAGAATTTCACTAGTGGGTGAGTAGATAATAGAATAGAAAGGACACAATCTAAAAGATGATCTTCAATAATAAAGCTCACAAAACTTGCAATAATGGAGATAATAGAGAGCACTTAGAAAAAAATTAGTAGAGTGTAGAAAAAAATTAAAATGAGAGTGATATGACTTTTATTTCATGCCCATGGTGAGATATCCCTTAGAAAATGTGTTAGGGAAGTCTTAGGTTTAGGGATTTTTTTCCTGTAAAATCAAAATTTTGAATTTTAAATCTAGATGTTAGTGTCGAGGACACTTAAAGATACTCTTCATTAAAAATGCTCACAAAACTTGCAACAATGGAGAGAATAGAGAGCACTTAGAAAAAACTTGGTAGAGAGTGTAGAAGAAATGTAAAATGAGAGTGATAGGGATTTTATTTCATGCCCATGGTGAGATATGCCTTTGAAAACATGTCACAATAGTCTTAAGTTTAGGGTTTTATTCACCTATAAACTCAAAAATTTGAATTTTGAATTTGAACACTAGTGTCTAGATGCAAAAGTGTCCTTTGAGAGTTAGGACTTTAGATTTTTTGGGTAGATTGGTTGTTAGAAATGAAAGCACTACTCAACGAAAATATGATTCAAATGTATATTTAACGATCTTTAACAGAGTGTTAGAGATGGAGATTGCAACACAGAAAATAAACCCACAATACAAAAATATACTAGAAGCAGAATGAAGCACATAAGACAATATTTAACGTGGAGAAAACCCTTGCGGGTAAAAAATTCCACCAAGAAAAGGGGCCAAGATGTATTATCTTCATAAAAGGAGATTACAAATACATTCACTTCCTCTGTCCTTCAACCTTCACTCCGGAAGAACCTCGGGACCTGTAAACTATTATGCAACTCATCTACTATGCCATGGTTTATATAGAATTTGCCATCCTCAATATAGGTGTCCACCTTGGAATCTCCAACCATGCAACAATAAAAATCATCATACATGCATCCTACACTTGGCAAAAGATGCCCATGCAAACTTGGGTGCCTAGGGCCAAAAATAGCCACTTACAACATCTTATGATGCGTCATAACAATCATAGATACCACTAAAAGATAATCTTCCCAAGATAGGTGCCTGGGGATAAACATAGCAACTTACAACTCATTAATATCCATCATATGCGTCATAATGTCATAGAATCTTATGACAACTTGCAGCTATCATAGATTCTTTACATGCACCCACCAAACATTATGACATGCATCATAAAAGATAAAAATAGGAGATTCTCCAAATGGGTGCCCCACTTTGACCAATTACCATTTACCATAGTAAATGACATCCCGTAACTACCATCGGTAACTCTGGAACTTACTGGTGCAGTAACTTTGTAATTACCGTGGACAGTAAATAATTTTTTACCACTATCGGTGAAACTAGTGTTGGCAAGAGACATTGCTCTAGTATTGACTTGTATGTTGTCATTGATGGCAACAAGGCTCAAAGAACCTATCTCCATGATAGGAAGAGATATCTCCGAAAGAACATGTTGGATTCCAGGTCTGGGTGATAGAAAATGGCTAAGTATGGAAGGTATTCCGAGTGGAAGACAGAAAGTCAGCTAGTATGCCTCCGCAATTGAAGACTTGCAAATGCGGTTTAGGTATGATGTCAGTTGGTGTTTGATAGTGTTATGCCTCAGAGATTAAGTCCTCATCGTCTTCGGAAGTCATCTTGAAGAAATGTCTAAGTCTGGGTAAGCAAAGGTATAGCAGGAACATTGAACAGGGTCTAGTGCAGTGGTCCGCATTACTCCGTAGACAAGTATTTCATTATGCGGTTTTAAGGTGTTGTAAACACTTATATGAAGTGTCTTTTTCCAGAGTTAGGAGATTTGAAGTTCATCAGAAGGATAGCTACAAGATGCTAAGTATCGGCATAGTGTTTGACATAGTTTGATAGAGACAAAGTTTGAGTTCTGATGGTCCACATTTCTCTGCAAGATGATATGATGCCTTGCGGTTCTAAGGGTAGGATTAGGAATGTATAAAGAGACCTTGATATGGTTTGGAAGGTGTTTTGTGATCCTCAATAAAAGTTGTAAGTCAACAGATGAAGTTGTTAAGTATATTCTTAAGGAAGAGGCCGACAAGTATATAAATCATTGTGCAAAGAAGAGTTAATGTTTGGAGGATCTATGTAAGTAATTAAATGATTAGAGCTGACCTATATGAACACGCTTGGGAGAAGATTTGGGTCTGCATGACACAGTGCATTGGATTGAGCAACAAGGTACATCTTTCTATGTACACGTTTCACTCCTTGCATGCCGACCTGATTATGGATTAAATCATGAAGTAGATATATAAGAGTGATGATTTCTGGTTGTGAGCATGGTGTGGAAGTATATGTGTGTGATGCGAGAATGTGAATAGTGGAGAAGAGTTAGAAGATTAGCAGCGATGAAGACTTGGGATTCAGAATACAGTTGTTAAATGACTGCACCCTGGCATAGTGGCAAATGCTTAAGCAATACTCAGTTCTCATTTGCAATATGATTGGAAGCAAGTGTTCATCTTCAAGGTAGTGAGCCTTCAATAGGGTTTAACAGCCCTTAGGGTTTAACAACCCTTATTGTAATCTTGCTAGGTTTAGGGTTGGGGCAGTGAGCTTGCTAAACTTAGTTGTACATCAAGGCAATGAGCCAACATGTTCTAGGCCCGTGGAGTGACCAAGCCTGAACATTAATTTTGCAAAGATTGCAATATATTTATGAGAGATAATCCTCTTCGTGGTTTTTCCCGTTTTGGGTTTCCCACGTAAAATCTTTGTGTTATGTGTCATGCTTTTGCAGATGCTGTTCAATTGTATATTTTGCTTATATTGGATTATTCTTTTGAAATGGTTAAAAGTAAAAGTGCAAGAAAAGATTTATAGAACACTGATTCACCCCCCCTCTCAGTGTTCCTGACAATCAACAATTGGTATCAAAGCAAGGTTCCTTTTAATAGGTTAAGGAAGATCTGGGATAGTATGATCATGGCAGCAAGAAGGTATGGGGATTATGAGAGATACAACCAACTAGAAGCAACTCTTATGGATCTTGAAAATTTTGAAGCAGAGGTCAGGGATCTGAAAGAAAACTGGCAACCAGCTGATGAATGCATCTTAAAGCTGAAAGAGCAAGTCAAGAAATTCAAAGACAAATACAAAGAAGTCCGTGACCAATTGTTATAAGAAAATGGAGCCCTAAATAATTTGGAAGAAAAAATTACAGAAAGAACAAGAGTAGAAGATGATCTAAATTTGAATATGAAAAACAGGTCAGAAGATTGTGCAAAACTTGAAAAAGAGATTTTAAGCTTAAAAATAGATTTGGAAAAAGTCAAAAGTTTTGAAGAAAAATTCAAGATAAGTACTCAAAGCTTGATGAAATGATTGCTAGCCAGAAGAGTGCTGATGACAAACATGGTTTAGGATTTGAGAAAGGAGAAAGTTCAAACTCTGGTCAAATGCTCACTGAGTCAAGGCAAAACAAAGGATACCAATTCAAAAATCAAAGAAGAAGATCTAGAAGACCTTCAGTCAGACAACCAAATGCTCAAAGGTACCCATCTTTCAATGGTTATTGTAATTCACACAATAAGTTTGGTCATAGGGCTACTCAGTGTAGGAGTAGAATGAATCAAAAGACTCCATTATTCTCTGGTCAGTGTTTCAACTACAAGAAAATTGGTCATAGAGCAAATGAATGTAGAAATTAGATCAGGAAAAGTTTCAACAATGGGAGGAATGAACAATCATTCAAAGGTAAATGCTTCACTTGCAATAGAACTGGTCATTAAGCTATTGTATGCAGAAGTAAAGTAAGTCAAAACTTTGTTAGGTGCAATGATTGCTATAAAATGGGACACAAATCAAATGAATGTAGAAGATTTGTAGGAACTAAATTTCAAAATACAAGGAACAGTCAACCATTCAATGGAAAATGTTTTGCATGCAATAAATTTGGACATATGGCAAGTCAATGTAGATCAAATTCTGGAAGGAATCAAAGTCAAAAGAATGTGATGTGCTTCAATTGCAACAAATTTGGACATGTTGAAAGATTTTGCAGAAGCAAATATGTGAAGAGAAATCACTATTCTAAAGAAAGGAAAACAAAGCAAAGAAATGATAAAGGAAAAGAGAAAGTTGATCTGGTTGAAACCAAGGAAGAAATGGATAAAATATGGATTGATAAGGAAGTAATTTTAATTGAGGATAGATCTGCACCAATATCTGATATGGATACCCTCTTTGAAGAATGAGTTGTGGGCACTGACTTAGAGGGAGCAGTATTGGAAATCCAAACTCCCCATCTAGGTAGTTGGTGTTGGATTTCAGCACAAAGATTCTTGGTAGAATTCGACAAGACAAATCCTTTGAAAGAAAAATTGGAAGGAAATAAATTAATGCAACATTTTGTGGAGCAATTATAATTGACTGTATCCATCAGAAATAAGTCAAGCAGTTTTTTTTTTTAAATATAGCATTTATGACAATTAGGTCAAGTGCGGAGAATAAAAGGCAAGTCTTTTGGTCTTAAATTCACTTTACCAGATGTCAGAGAGAGATTGAAGCAAGAATTCAAGGCACAACAAAGATTCAAGCTCGGATCAATTCAGGTGAAGGAAACCCAATCTCAGCATCTCAATTTACCACATAAACCCTCATTGTAAATCTATTGAATCCTTACTATTGCAACTCCTCAAATCGTAGACATTACTGAATGCCCTCGACCCAAATTCAAGAAACATCCTCATAAAGCAACTGAAGTCGATCAAATGGGTGCTGTTAGGTCTCAAAATGCAAGTTGCTAATCCTAAGAGGATGCCAGGCTCTATGCTTAGATTTGCAACATTTTTTGAACTAACTTGACGAAATCAACCTTCAAGGTTTGTTGATTTCCTACACTTTAGGTCCTGCTACACCTAGGTGGGTGAAACTTGAGAATTAAAGTAGACTAAATGTAAATGTATTGACTGATTAAATCTATCTACAATGGAATACGGTGTAGGATAGATGAAAGCTTGCTAACTAAATGAGTGGTTGGTATAAATTGTATAAGCAATATCAAGGTGAATTTTAAATAATGAATAGAAATAAGACCAGTGCCTTATAAGGTAAATAGAGTCAAATGAAGGACTAAGACTAGTGGCTTATAATGGGCAGTAATTCTAACTGTTTGGCATAATTTTAGTTTATAACTTGTATAAACGTGTAGGGAGGTGACTGACAAACTCTTCTTATTGATCCAACTAATATAATCAGATATCTTATAATTCACCATAATGTATTTTAACCCTTTCTTGAAGGAACCAATTGAGTGGAATATGTAAGAATAATAGATAATATTAACTTGGAGACAGAATGGCAATACTAATTATATGGTTCTTCTTAGTAATCCAAACTAACACTTCCAGGTTACTGTGACTGATCAGGAGGATTTTAATTCCTATTATGGAAACCAATTAATCAAACCACACAACTGCAGCAAATGTGTATTGACAAATTAAATATATACTTGATATATTAACCTAAATAACAAGGAAATACAGAACTAGAGACAACCACACAATTGAGTAACTTTAACAAACAATTGATGCCAGAATAAAACCACAAGATCAGAGAACTCCAATTTACTTCTTCAATAATAAACTTGCAACATGGTCTTTTGAGAACATTGTAAACTGTATCTATTATATTCTACTGCTGATGATCCTTCAGCACCAAATGTTTGAACTTATATAGATATTCTTGTGAAGAGGCATAACTCTTTAATAAGTCTTTTGGGAATTTAACAAGATTAACAATCATAACATAACCACGATTAAGCTCTATTCAACCACAAGTAAATTTTAGCCACATGGTCAAGGTACTCCTAGCCACGATGGGAATCAGTAAATTCAATGGCATTCCTTGTAATCACATCCATCGTGACCATCTTCTCCAAATGTTTGCAGGCTTCCCCGGATGCAGAATCTTTGTCCTTAAGAGCTCCCAAAGCTTCATGTAATATAGCTTGACAGTCATTGCTCCACTCTTCTTTGCTTTTTAGTTCTTTATCACTTTTGAATAATGCGGGCACTCCTACTTTTGAAGCTTCATCACATTCTTTGGCATCAATTTTAAGTTGATCATAGTACTTCTGATGTTGCTTGATCAACTCTTTTGCATTGGTGGCACCTGCAATGTTGGAAGTATCTTTACCTTGTATTTCATTCAATTTCTCTTGCAATCTTTTTTCAAGCCTTTCATGTTCCTGAATTGCTTTATAATTTTGAGAGTAATTATCCCAAAATTGGTTTAACCAATGCACCATGTTGGCATGCTTGCTCTATAATACTGTGACAAGTGTATCCATTTGGATTTGTGCTACTTGATCTGTGGATAGTGCTTGGGTGCTCTGTGAACTTTCACCCTGGGTTAACCTCTTTGTTGATCCCTCGAAAGTACTCTTAACAACATATTTTAAATAATCATTTTCTTTTGTCAACCTTTCACAGCTCAGTTTATACACATCTCTTTCCTTAATCAACATTTGAGCCTATGCTTTATTTAGCTTTGCAACATTGATGCTAATGTCTACAGTGATCAAAGGTTCAGTCTCCCCTGCTTTTAAAGTCATGACATGGCCAAAAGTTTTCTCAGTGTCTATAATAGCTATCTTTTTATGAGGATATAGGGCCCATATCATTAATGAATTTTTGTCATTATTATATTTGGTGCCCATGTATACTTCATTGACACCCTTTGGAGTGAGCTTATATTTATCATCTGTATTATTCAAAAAACTGTCAAAAACTAAAGCATAATTCAAATCAAGGCCAGGAAAGATCATTACTCCTGCATCTTTGAGCAATTGTTTGCCCCTGCTAGGGGTCATATCTTGCAGCTCATTATCCACTGTTATTTTCAGTATATCAAGGAATTGTCTCTCATTGTTAGCAGAGACATCATCCACTGACTCTATGGTTTCCTTCCCTTTGCATTTATACAAAAATGATTTAAACTCTTTTGAATGAATGAATTTGTCATCAGAAATAAAAGAATCATAAGCCATTTGATGTGGGTCTTCATTAGCAGACCCCTCCTCATCATGTACTATGACAGGAGGCTGATATTGTTGCATCTTTCTCTTGGAAATTTTTATTGTTTTGTCCTGTGGTTCCTCTCACCCTGCCGGTTCTTCATCTCCAGAGGATACTACCTCAATCTCTGCTAGCTATTTTCTTTTCTCATCTAGATCCCTATTATATTTTTCCACCACCAATTCCACCTCAGCCTCTTCTAGGTTCCTGATGACATCATCGTGTGGATAAGGGATGTGTGTGTATCCACTGAGGTTTTGCTGCCTCTGAGTAGAGTCAATAAAGCCTTCAGGATCAAATCCTTTTCTCACCTCAGCACACCTCATATTGTAGTGCATCAATTTGTCCAGGATGAGATTATAACCTTCTTTGGAAAACACAGTGAAATCTCCAAAACACAAAGTGCTGGGCATAAAAGATTGTTTTTCATGGGAGCTCAGATGCATTACATTTGAACAGTGCATTTGCCTAACTATTTCTAGGTAAGCAATTCTGTCAGGGACAGTTTTAGGTAAGATGAACGGAGTGTCCTCAAAACCATACACCCTAACCATGGTGGCATCTTCAAAACAATACCAATCTCCCCAATTATGAATGACAGTAGGAGGACCACCAAAATCTTTAGGTCTAAGGAACCTCTTTATCTCAGTTGAGATTGAATATTCACAAGGGTGATAGAAATATCTATACAACACTTTTACACAATATTCTTCAAATTGCACATAGCTAGAATGGGCATATCTGTATTGGTAACTTATGTCCCTTCTGGTCTGCAGGAACAACTTTAAATTCACTTGGCCACAACCCCACTTCCTAGCCATAATAGAGCACCATGTGCATAAAAAGTGAGTAATGCTCAAAAGAACTTGCCGGGGCATTGTTTTTTATTGCAGTCAGACCAGAGTCCATTCTATTAACAATATAAGCAGCATAATCGAACTGCCTTGCATTGTGGCATTGGATGTCAGTAGCTATGACCATCAAAGGGATTGTCATAAATTTAGGGACCTCTGATCCTAGGACCTGGCCCACAGAATAATAGGTATGTTGTATGTAGGGTTCAAATATTGATACATGAAAAGGAGGACCATCATCCTCATTAAGGGGCACCAATTCTCCCTCTACTCTGGGCCTATGAATAGGCAACATCCATCCATTGTAGGTTGTATCCATTCTCCAATATTCCTTTTCTAAATCCTCATAAATAATGGGGACAGTGCATAAATCATCCAAGTCGAATACTTCACAGATGGCATTTTTTGACAAGTGTATAACAGGCTCCCCTTGTGGGTTGCATATAGCCTTCAGACTTGGGTTATATTGTTTAGCAAGAAGTTGGAGGAGTTCAACATTCAAGAACACATCAGGCACAACTAATTTACCTAAATTCAAATGCCATGGGTTTGATACAGGAGAATTCCTAAATCTTCTGTTGTGGTGGAATTTGAAAAGTTCATACCCTCTGATTGGGGTCCAAATGTTCCCTAGGTGTTTACATTTGTCCTCTAATTTTTCTACTTCTACCCTATGTTGAGCAGATCTTCTAGCTTTGGGAGTTGACCCTGGCAGTTGATCAATCAAATCTTGATTGAGCTTTCTGTCCTTTATTTTCTCTTCAGGGGTTTTATCAATTTTTTGTTTCTTAGGTTTACTTGTATCCCCTTGTGATTTTCTGCTCTTTCCTTTTCCCTGAGTCTCCATTTTCAATCCTTGATAGAAAATCAAAATACAGGCTACAACACAAAGGTTTGTATGTATGTACCTGTCGTCGATGGCTGTGATCGAATTCTCCTGTTTGTGCTTCAAGTTTCCCTTGTAGTTTCTTCTCAAACAACTCTATTGAATTTAATTATAATGATCTTGGAAGATTTCATCGCCATTTGCATTTAATTGTTCAAGTAATTCAATATCCTTCATCGATGTGAAATGTCACACCGTCATAACTCCTTTCATCGGCATGATTTTCATAATGTTCAGGCGATTTTAATATCTCCTTATGGCGTGAACAATCAATCACTGTAACCCTTCAATTGTCTCTTCGACGCTATATTAAGTCATATCGGCAGGAGATGTCTATACTTTGTTCGATGTGAAAGTGGGCACAATTGCCATTGATGTGACCTCTTTCATCACTGTGTGATTGATATTTCTTTCTGACATGTTAAGTGTTACCGATATGACTATCGGTGAGAGTCTTGTCGATGTATGTGACTATCCTTGTTATCGGGGTGATCTATGCCATCAGGATAATCTTTTTCAAGTCACTCGATCATGGTTATCTCCCCGATGGCCATTTTATATTCTTTATCGGAGAGAGCTTCACGAAGTGTCACCGACACTTTTATCGCTGTGACTTGTGGGTCGGTAAGACATATAAATCTCGTTCCGACCTGTTTAGATTTGCCGATGGTTCTTATCTATCACATGCATTGGTGTGAGATATGTCAAAATACCCTTATTTATTGAGACATCGAGGTATCGAGGACTCATAAATTTTTCATTCCAATGTTCATCTCTTGCCGATGACCACTATTCCTTTTAATTCCACGGGACGCTCGATGAGAGTTTCGCCGAAATGCTCTATCAGTATGATATATCCGTCGGGATGATTTTCAAAGTGTTACCCAATAGCCTTTAGTCATATCGATCGGTGTGACTGATAGATTTTCTTCCCGACAAAAGGTCATCGGTATTGTTTCCTCCATCGGTGACTTTTGCAATCTTCTCTCTGATCCTTATTTCCACGCCGATAGTCATTTCAACTAATTTTTTATGGATCGACATAAGTAACATAGAGTCTTGCCGATAGTATAAATTTTAAGCTCATTACACTATTTTGTCATGGACTTTTTGTGAGGTGTATCAATTTTAATTATGATTTTGGGCGGGCTGTTTTATGATTTGGTCAGATATGGAGAAGTGAAAATACAGGAAAATTTTAAATTTTTACTATCCCAACAGGTGCATTCTCAAGTATTCGACACAGAGTTTTATATGTTGAAGACGTTAGGGCATACATTCATGTTGCCCTATAGGAACTCGAAGGAACCTGTTTCATAGATCTATTTCAAAATCACCTGAGTAATGATCAGTTTAACCTGAAGGAAGAGCACATGATTATGAAAGAAAAGAAATTCATCCAATACATTGAGTACCCCACATTTGTTGAAGATGAATGGGTGCGTTACGTGCTAAGTAGAATCCATGATGAATTTATATGGCTAGGAAAGGAGCAACCCTTCAAGATAACAAAAAATGCAATCCAAGTAGTTACTAGATTAAATTCTATTGGAGGTATGCCACTGCTAAAGGCAGTTAAAAATCAAATAGTCAAAGAAGCTACCAGAGAATAATTTGATAAAAGGGGAATGACAATAAAAGATATCATCTATCCCATCGTGAAATTTGCTTCAATGGTCGTAGGGTACAAGATCTATTTCTCCAGTAGAGAAAACTCTGTCTCAGGTACGACAATTTACACTGCATATCAGATGATCAAAGAAAATGCTGATTATGACTTGTGCGAACTATTGAGGGTTCAACTAATGGATAATCTAAAGAAAATCAAAGAAAGTAAGAGTTATCCCTACAAATTCAGTACGCTCATTATGTTCTTGTTCTTTTACTTTCTGAATGAATTTCCTAATCACAAGGGTTTAATCTGGTTAAGAAATCAACGAGTAGCTACTCAAATAACACAATATCTTAGCAACTTAGGTGGTCAAAATGAACAAAACGTATCCCTATGGGGATTCTTCAAAAACGTTCAAAGCATGATGCAGTCTAGGGAAAGAATTCCAAATAGAATCGTTGAGAAATACAAAGATAGTATTTATTTTATGGTTACCAAGGACCAATGTCTGATGAAGGTTGTTGAGTCTAGAACGATTTGGATCATGCCCATGGGGTATGAACTAAGTGGTAATATACTGGAAAACTATGCCAAACATATGTTGAGTAAACCTAAGGGTACACAAGAAGAAAGATTCGGTACATATGAAGAAATATCTATGAAATTGTATGTTAAACACATGAAACTTGAATCTTCCAGAAAAGTGAGGAAAGAAGTAGAAGAGATCACTACAAGATATGGCATTACCAAGGAACAACTAAAAGAGGCAAGGGAAAAGGGAGAGAAAGTAGCAGAAGAGAAGAAAAAGGATGAGCCAGTACAAATTCTGGAGGAATCTCATCAGAACAAACTGGAAAGGACTTAGAGACCACCAAAAGTTCTGCCACTCCATCTGGTGCTACATCATCATCAAACCTGGATAAATCTTCAAAGAAGTCCACTACCAAACAAATGAAGAGGCAAAAAGTGAAAGGAAAAAAATTATATGTTAGTATTGGTGAAAAGGAGGAAGAAGAGATTGAGTCAGATGAAGAAGTCAAGAAGATGAAAGTTGGGGCTGTTAAAGCCTCTAGAAGTAGCACATGAAAATTCTTTGAAGAAGAGAAGTCTAGCAAGAGATAGAAAATACTCCCAACACTTGCAGATATAGTAAAGGCTGTCACTGTAGATGGGAATCTAAAATCCATGATTAAGCACTTTGATGAATATGGTAAAGAAGACAAAAGGAGTTTGGAGGAAGCCACTATAAAATATCTCAACACTTTCAACAAAGCCCTCATTGAGATCATCTCTGATCTCCCAGAAAGTCTAGCAAATATTTTGAGCATTAGAAAGGAGAATGCTAGGGCCAAAGATATTGAGCTAAGAAAACATGTGTTGACTAGCCTATATCCAGAAATCACTATAGAAGAAGAAAATCTAATCTTCAAAGAGACCAAGGATCAATTTAGAACTAAAACAAGGATGAATTTGTTAATGATAGGTGAAACTAACAAAGTAGTGATAGAAACAGAAGAGATTATCTTGAAAGCCCTGAAGCAACACAATCTTCCCACTACAAGTGTTGATGAAGAAACTGATGTTCCTATCAATTCATCTGCTCCAAAAATAAATTTGGGTCAAGAAACTAATACAGATGGCAGAATATCTGAGGAAGAGGAGCCCACAGATGACTCTCAAGTGAGAACTTCTCTAGCACAATAGACTGGGGATAATACTAACAGAGGGGAAACTGAGGAAGAACTGGTAAATCTTCCACTTGAACAAGCAGAGGAAACCAATAAGAATATAGAATTAGATGATCTAGAACAAAATTAGAAAGAAGTGCCTACTGTGTCAAGAGACATTGCTGCATCAGAGAAAGAAGTGCTAGAGAAAGAGAAACAAGATGTGGATGAATTGGATTTTTTGCATGGCCCAATAAATTTGGATACAATGTCTCTGGCACAGAAGTTCAAGTGGATTTCTATTGTTCAGGCAAAGGCTCAAGAAGAGATGCTAAAATCACATATTGAGGATAGTGAACTGATTGATGAAGCATCAGGAATCTTAGAAAAGCTGCTACCCACTTTCAAAAGGGATTTATCCATGCTCTCATCAAGTCATCTAAAGGGGCTGATAAATTCAGTAAGTAAACAATTTGAATCATGTGAGAAATATACAGAAACACAGGTAAGGAAAGAATTTGATGAGAAAAGATTAGAAGAATTGAAAATAATGATAGCAAAGGACACAATCACATTAGACAATACAATAGCCAGCATTCAAAAAGCTATGAAAGATGCTAGAGATATGTACAAGTTCTGTTTGTCTTGGCCTAAAACTGCTCAAAAGATTAAAGAAAAGATCAAAGAATTGGAACAAAAATTGTTGGATATCTCTGAGAAATTTGATCCAGAAGCAGAGTCAGTCATAAGGATAGAAACAAAAGTCATTAATATTCACAATGAATTGATTGACTTAACAAATCAAAAGTGCCAAATAAAAAGTAGGATGGGACAACACAGGGCGTTAGTTTGTCCAAAGCTAGACTCAATGACAAATCTTATTACAGATCCAAGCGGACACAACTTCTGATCTTAAAAAGGCAGAAGCCTTAGTTTGTCTTCTCAGTGGTCAAATTTAGATTCTAGAAAATGTAAGGAAAAGCTGGGATGCTGAGTGGACATGGATCAAAAACATATTCAATGATGTTCTTAAACACATGTAATATTAAAATAAAGATTGTACTTGTAAATATGCAGCAGAGTACATAAAATTTTGAAATTCTGACAAATTTTTGGTTCCAAATCACACCCTTTGCCATTGATGTCAAAGGGGGTGAAGAAGTTAAGTGAAAAATGGATAATCACCTTAGGGGGAGTAGGAAAATAAAGTGTGTATAGTAAGGGGGAGCAGTCAAGCATTTTTCACTAAGTGTTGCCATTGATGCCAAAGGGGGAGATTGTTGGCAAGAGACACTACTCTAGTATTGACTTGTATGTTGTCATTGATGGAAACAAGGCTTAGAGAACCTATCTCCATGATAGGAAGAGATATCTCTGGAAGAACATGTTGGATTCAGGGTTCGGGTGACAGAAAATGGCTAAGTATGGAAGGTATTCTGAGTGGAATACAGAAAGTTAGCTAGTATGCCTCCGCAATTGAAGACTTGTAGATGCAGTTTAGGTATAATGCTAGTTGGTGTTTGATAGTGTTATGACTCAAATATTAAGTCCTGATCCTCTCCGGAAGTCATCTTGAAGAAATGTCTAAGTTCAGGTAAGCAAAGGTATAGCAGGAACAATGAATAGGGTCTAGTGCAGTGGTCCACATTCCTCCGCAGACAAGTATTTTGTTATGTGGTTTTGAGGTGTTGTAAACACTTATATGAAGTGTCCTATTCCAGAGTTAGGAGATCTGAAGTTCACCAGAAGGATAGCTACAAGTTGCTAAGTATCGACATAGTGTTTGACAGAGACAGAGTTTGAGTTCTGATGGTTTGCATTTCTCTGCAAGATGATATGATGCCTTGTGGTTCTAAGGGTAGGATTGGGAATGTATAAAGAGCCCTTGATATGGTTTGGAAGGTGTTTTGTGATCCTTAGTAAAAGTTGTAAGTCAGCAGATGAAGTTGTTAAGTATACTCTTAAGGAAGAGGCTGACAAGTATATAAATCATTGTGCGGAGAAGAGTTAATGTTTGGAGGATCTATGTAAGTAATTGAATGATTAAAGCTGACCTATATGAACATGCTTGGGAGAAGATTTGGGTCCGCGCGACACATAGTCCATTGGATTGAGCGACAAGGTACATCTTTCTATGTACACATTTCACTTCTTGGATGCTGACTTGATTATGGATTGAATCATGAAGTAGATATATAAGAGCGATGATCTTTGGTTGTGAGTGTGGTGTGGAAGTATATGTGTGATGTGAGAATGCAAATAGTGGAGCAGAGTTAGAAGATCAGCAGCGATGAAGACTTGGGATTTAGATTACAATTGTTAAATGATTGCACCCTGGCATAGTGGTAGATGCTTAAGCAGTACTTAGTTCTCATGTGCAATCTGATTGGAAGCAAGTGTTCATCTTCAAGGTAGTGAGCCTTCAACAGGGTTTAACAGCCCTTAGGGTTTAACAACCGTTATTGTAATCTTGCTAGGTTTAGGGTTGAGGCAGTGAGCCTGCTAAACTTAGTTGTACATCATGGCAGTGACCCAGCATGTTCTAGGCCCGCGGAGTGACCAAGCCTAAACATCACTTTTGTAAAGATTGTAATATATTTATGAGAGCTAATCCTCTTCGTGGTTTTTCCCGTTTTGAGTTTTCCACACAAAATCTTTGTGTTATGTGTCATGCTTTTGCAGATGCTGTTCAGTTGTATATTTTGCTTCTATTTGATTATTCTTTTGAAATGGTTAAAAGTAAAAGTGCAAGAAAATATTTATAGAACACTGATTCACCCCCCCTCTTAGTGTTCCTGACAATCAACAACTAGTACATCCCTTATGGGTAATTACAAATAATAAACAAAATAATACAATAATGGGATTTACAAGGTTAATGGCACCTTATCCCAACATTCATGATGTTTGGGTGTTATGGAGTAAAACGTGGACACATGCCTATTTACCTCCTAGTTTATCTCTTAGGTCCCCATGTTAACACTACATGCAAAATATTCATCTTGATGAGAAATCCCCCGAAACCCATGTCAAATGGGAACTAGGGGCCCATTTAATGCTTATATCTTGACCAAAAAGGCACCTAGGGAGTTGGGCGCCCACGCCCAAGTCCACCCTGATTGGACGAGGTAAAATTTAATACATGTCGGCATAGGACCTTTAAATGGGTCTCTCCTTGTTGGCTCTTTCAATTAATTTGTGAATGTTTAATGAGAAAGCCTATATAAGTGAGTATTTGAATCCATTTTAAAACAAGTTGATGATAGCAAGGCTATGATATTGAGAAAAAGAACATTCAAGGCATTAATTGTGTTATTGTTGTAGATTTATGTTTGTGTTGTACATGTTTGTTGTTGATTTGGAATCATCATCAACATCCTTATGAGTTGAAGACTCTCATCCTTATAAGGACTTCAACTCTAAGGTGAAATCATCACTATTGTTTGAATCATTTCATCATTTGGATTATCTTTACCCTCTATCCTTTAAGGACACACTCTCTCTCTAACAACAGTGTTGGGAAAGCTTGAATGCTGACTCAAGATTTGACTAAGGCAAATCCCCAAATACCACAACCCCCAAACTAGGATTTTCTTCTTGTGTGCAAGTTATAGGTATGAGGATTGAAGTGAAGGTATAGGGAGGTTGTTCAAGGGATAGAGTTTCAAGATCTAGAAATAGAGTGTGGAAACTCCTCTATAGAAGACTTGGGCACTTGCCTTGGCATCCACCAGCTAAATCAGACACTGGATACAACATTAGGCCATCATTTATAACATTTTTTTAGTTTTGAGCTTCCGAAGATTGGGACTATCTAGACTTGGGTGTTTGCCCCAGACTGCTCTGACATTTTGGCTTCCATAAAATAGGTTACGACATCTCACTGATCATCTTGGTACTTTCAGATCTTGGCTTTCCATTGCTATTTGTCTGTTATAAGCTAATTATCTCAATTCTAGGGTTTAATGCATTGATTGTCCTAGGGTTTGATAAAAAGCTTGGTTGAATCACATCTTTCCTTAAGAAACAAGAGCACAAAATTAGTAGCTAAGTCGTCTTTCATCTTGTATTGACTTAGCTCAGTTTTATCCTTGAATGTTATAGTGAAAGAGGGTTTGATCTAGTGTACTTACATGCTTGCATTCATCCCCCTTTTACCTACTTAACATTTTGGTGAATCCGTGTTTAAAGAATTTGCATCTTTCTCAGTGTTGAAATTAGATCTTGCATTAATTCATATCATACTTTGAAAAATCTTTCATACATTTTAAAAAAAATGAAAAAAACAAGCATTCTAGGCTTGCATAAAGGTATAGTTTTGCATTACTTTCATTGCATATCATTGGAAACATTGGATTTTCTGATTTTTATATCAGATTTGAAATAAATTACAACAATTAATCATTTCATGATATCACATATTGCATTTACATATCTCATTTGTTAGGGTTTTGTTGAAAACTTGCATTTTTCATATAACTTAGTTTTTTTGCAAAAGCTAGGGTTTGTAGTCAAAATCTTATTTCAGATTTTACTGCTATCAAAAACACTCATTCAAATCTGATTTTTAGTTGTAGTGCTGCTTGAATTGGCATCCTTGCATTAAAATTTCAAATTTTGCAATTACACATTGTGTATTTCAATAAGCATAACTACCTTAATACTTTTGATTATTGTATTGGTTTGTTCATTGAGTGTTATAGGACTTTGCATGAGTTATATAACCCGCTGCCCTAATAGAGACATATTTGTAAGGAGAAGTCATAGACTAATGGGTTCTAATGCTTTCAATAGTGATGATATGCACACATCAAAAAACCCATTGTACAACCACTTTACAAAGGGTGAATCAACATCTCTACAAGATATCATAAACATTAACACAATGGAAGAATAAACATTTCGTGATGTTTAGGATGTAATTGATGTAGTTTCACATTTGCTTGATGAACAAATTAAGAAATTGGACACACAACTAGATGAATTCCAACAAATTGTAGAGCATGCACATCTAGCTCAAGAGATGGTACCTAATGTTGAGGGTATAAGAGGAATATTACAAGAAGGACAAGAAGGTGTTGATATGCTCTATGGATTAGCTCACATAGTGGAACATAACATTTTGCTAGCAGCTAGCCACATGAATGTCATTGAAAATGTATCAACACTGACATGTATAACTTCACCAGTCTCAGCACCCATACCGACTATTGGAATATCCACTTTTACATCATCAACTCTCAGCACCAATCCACATGCTTGTAGTAATGCTACCACTACCATGGAAACATCTACTGGAAATAATTACAAAGCTATTGCATTTAATTATCAAAACTCCACACCTCATGTATCCATACCAATGCATACCTATTCTCAACCACCTATCACCTCTACTCATTACCATCAACCCTATAATTTCATGACTGCAACATCAAATCCACCTCTCTCAAATCCACAAGCCACCTCTTCATCTAAGGATACTCTATTAAACTAGCTTTTGCAGAGTATGTCTTCCTTACAACAAAAAGTAACAAACTTGATTAATGCTTCTTCTCAACCTACTTTACCAACAAATCAGGCTCACAGTCCTTTATCTTATTCAATTCTAAGAGCTCAAATGCTTGAAAAATTTGAGACTTCTCGCTTTGAAAAGTATGGTGGTAAAGGTGATCCTAATACTCATGTGACAACATTCACAACAATGTGTAGTGATTTCTTCTTTGATGAGGCATTGTTAGCAAAACTCCTTCCTCGATCTATCAAAGATACTACTTTGGAATGGTTTTTCTCTCTACCTCCTAATTTAATAAATTCCTTCTCATAGCTAGTTGACCAATTCTTGCAACACTTTCAAGCAAAAATTGGACCTACTATCTCCTTGATTGATTTGATTCATTGTAAATAAGGTCCGGAAGAGAAATTAATAGAAATCATTAGTTGATATCAAGGTCTCATCTCAAAAATACAATATCTGATTAAAGATGAGGATATTTAGAAGGTATTCATTATGAATCTCCAACTGAACATACATGATAAAATACTGTTGATGAAGTATAGTTCTTTTTAACACTTATTTACAACTCTCCATGATTACCAACTTTCGGCTAGTTAGTATGAGAATCATACCTCATCGACTCCTGTTGGTCAATCTGTAGCTGGTTCATCTCAAAATTTATTCAAGAATAATAACATGAATTTCATCAAGATCAATGGGCAACATTGAAATAATTTTCACTCACTAGTGTCTACTATTACAAAGTGTCCTTGAGCAACATTTCAATTCAGACAGGAACAAAGACAATTTACTCCATTATTAGATTCTCTCCATTTAGTAATAACTCAAGCATTCTTTTGAAGCTTCCTCCTTCTTGTCCTTTCGATAGTAGTAAGCCACAAGGGACTTCATTTAATGCTAATGCTTATTGTCACTATCATCACTCATTGGGATATGACACCAAAAAATATATGGAAAAGGTATCTATGCAGAGGTTCCTCCTCCGTTATCCCTTTATAGATTGGGAGATAACCAACATGCACAATATAAGCAATTGAAACAACCTATATGTAATCACTTGAAGCAAGAGAAAGTGGTGCCGATGAGAAGCATTCCATTTCATCGTGAAAAGGCTCATTAATCACACAAAGTACAATAAGAAAGCAAAAGAAAGGAAAAGAACAAGGCGAGACTCATCGGTGGAAAAAGCAATGATTCCCCTCCTCGCAAGAAATAAAATGTTTCAAACATAAGGATCTTGAAAAACAAGCACTGCAAGGCCATTCTGGAAATAAGCATCGATTAGGTATGAGTTCCTCACACATTTTGCCACACTTGATGGAGCACCTCTCTAAGATGCTTGCAAGTTTGGCTTCCTCTTAGATAAATATATTTATGTGTTGTGCTATATGTTGTTTAGGTCTCTTTGGATGACCCTTGATACTCTTGTAAGGTCAAGGATACAAGGAGACTACCTCTGTTGTGACCATTCTTCTATTTGTTTCTCTATTTTTCTATTCATCTGCTTTATCTTATTGTTGTGTGTTGTGCTTTGGAGGCATAACATTATGGAGGATGTCTTGAAGGCATCTTCTTATGTAAACCCAAGTCACTCTTGTCTCCTCTCTCATTTTTACTATTTTCATTCTTTAGTGGCTCTACTAGTCAACGGATGATGAAAACAAATAAATACTGATAAGGACCATGTGTCCCTTCAACAAGAAAGCAAAAATGGACCTAGTCCATATATGAAGATGGGGCTGATATATATTACTCATGCTTGACTAGTAGAATCACTTTGTGTTGTGATTTGTATTGTGGAAATTTGTTGTGACAAACCTTTGCAATACTCTAAATCTACTTCTATGCACTTTGGGTTGTTTTGTATCTCACCTTGTTGCTACACTTGATTCTGAGATACCTGCAGTATAATCTCATGGCTATACTCAGTTTTGAACCTGACAGTGTAGCCTCGGTCTATTATGTGATTTGATAAATGCTTTCTGCATAGCTTTTATGAATTGATTTGGTTATTATCTTAGAATATATTTTCTAACCAAAGCTTATCTTGTTGATTATCTTAGCAAATGATATCGATGTGTTTGTGGGAACATTTGATGATCGTGGCACATGTCACTTTGGGCCATAGGCTTTATGAAATCTCTTGTTCCCTTGTTTGTTTTCACTTTACCTTAAATGTTCTTGATACCAGCAAGAAGGATCAACCACTTTAAGGTGGGGGCATATATCATGGTAACTATTTGATTACTTTTTACATTGATAAAGCATGTTTGCATACATGGATCTATTACGTATACCTCCTTTTCACTATAAGGCATCTCCATGATGCGGGTAGAGTTGTATACTTTGAGCACATGCTTCCTTTTCATTGTAAGGCATCTCCATGATGTGGTTGGGGGTTGCATTTGAAAGCCCTTCGGTGGAAGGCATGATGGTGTATCTCTTGAGCTAGTGCACATCCTTTTAAACAAAGTCCTCATTGTGAGGCAGGGTTGGATCTTGAGTCATTCACCCTTAAGCATGTCTTTGGCAGTTGTGGTAGCGTAGCTCAATTGTCAGGTGTATTGGCGTGTTTTAGATAGTGGAGTGCAGCGATGAACTCTTGCTATCACCTATGTTTGTCATGTATAAGACGTATAGTGTGTCGCAACATACTATATGGTGCTCATGTATTCTGTGTGTCTTTTGTGTGTTTTATGTGTCTTCCTTACATTTTTTGCATGCTTGTGGTGTGGTCTAAAGACTTGTGGCGATGAGCCCCCACGTTGTATGTGTCTTGTGTGTTTGTGTGTGGTCTAAAGATGTGTGGCGATCAGCCCCTCGCGCGGTGTGTTCTATTTACTTTAGTTAGCATTATGTATATATATGTAATTGCTTGATCATGTCTTCTCTTCATGTCTTCTTTGTGTATTACATGACTATATCCATGTATTCTCCGTGTATTGCATGCTTTCACTATCTTCTCCATGTTGCATGCTTCCTTACTATATTCACTATGTCTTATATGACTGTTAAGTGTTTTCTTATGTTTGCCTAAGTCTGGGGGCTAGAAATAGTCCTTCAAACTTACAACGTGTCTTCATTCTAGTGTTTGATGTGTTTTGATATGCTTCAACCATACTTTAATGCATGTGCTAAATTGTAGGATCGCACACACATTAAAGTGGGGGCTAAATGCTATGGAGTAAAAAGTGCACACATGCCATTTTACCTCCTAGTTTAGCTCCTAGGTTCTTGTGTTAACACTCAACATGTAAAATATTCATCCTGATGAGAAATCCCCATGAAACCAATGTCAAATGGGAACTAGGGGCCCATTTAATGCTTAAGTCCTAACCAGAAAGACACCTAGGGAGTTGGGTGCTTGCGCCCAAGTCCACCCTGATTGATTGGGGTAAAATTTAATACATGTCGGCATAGGCCCTTTAAATTTGTGAATGTTTAACGAGAAAACATATATAAGTGAGTTTTTGAATCCATTTTGAAACAAGTTGATGATAACAAGGTTATGATATTGAGCAAAAGAGCATTTGAGGCATTCATTGTGTTATTATTGTAGATTTATGTTTATGTTGTACTTGTTTGTTGTAGATTTAGAATCATCATCAACATCCTTATGAGTTGAAGACTCTTCATCCTCCTAAGGAGTTCACCTCCAAGGTGACATCATCACTATTGTTTGAATCATTTCATCATTTGGATTATCTTTAGCCTCTGTCTTGCAAGGACATGTTCTCTCTCTAACAATGGTGTTGGGAAAGCTTGAATGCTAACCAAGGATTTGATTGAGGCAAATTTGATGTAGGAGCATCCCAGGTTGCAGAGCAATCTTGCATCAACCAAAAAAATATTTGCATTCTTTTTGTTTTCTTCATTTTCTAGTTTAGTTCAGTCAGTAGTAGTTTCAACATTTTGTACTACATTTTGCCGCATTTTCATTTTAAAGCTCTTAGAGAAATACTTAGCATCTATACATCATCAGCTACATCATATCCAAAATTCAGGTCATTTGGACTTGTCTGCTAAAAGTTATCACTATCAAAAGATCACCTGTTTTCACATAATAGAGCATTCAGACAGTTAGCTTAAGGAGAAGGTTTGCAGAGCACTTCCATGACTTGCAGAGCTAAATAGAACATCCTACAAGGGACATAATGATCAGATAGACCTTCCTTAAGGTTTGCACCGAGTTTCATTCATTTGCAGAGGAGTACCAATTGTTTAAGGATGACTTCTTTGTTTCTACACATTACATTCCTTCATTGGAGTTTGTAACCTTTCTTGGTTGACACAGAGGATTTCTTGAGCTTGGAAATGATATAAATAGATCTCTAGGATGTATTAGGAAGTAGTAGTGCATTAGCAGGATTTGATGATAGTTTAGACTAGAGATTTTGTTCTAGAAAAGTGCTTCAAAGCAATATTTATAATAACTAGAATTCAGGCCTATGAGCCCTTATTTTGTAGCCCGCATGTTGCCGACGTATAAAAATTCTGATTATATGATATATTGAGCCTTGGAATCATTCATTGCATTCTTTATTTAAGTTGTTTCCGTTGTGTTTACTCTTGCTGCATGGCCTGGATAGTTCATTCTATGAACCCTCCAACCATGACTACACCAAGTGGTATCAGAGCAAAGTTTGAATCCTTTGGGGGTGAAGTTTGTGAAGGCATTCTATAAGATCTTTCTATGAACATATCGTTGACCTGAGGCAGTCTACTTGTGTTGTCAACTGATTACCGATTGTGAGGCAGTTGTCACCTTGTAGCCCGATCACTGAATTTGAGGTAGTTGCACCTAGATCCTAGGAAGAGATGCCACTGAGGAGAATACCTGCTGTAGGTACTATGACTGGAAGAATGAATGAGATGATGAAAACAATGAAAGTTTGACTGGATTCTGTTGAAAAGATCGAAGAAGAGGATTACCACCTTGACCTAATGTTGAAAGTGATGATAAACAATTTCAATCAGCTAATCAAAACAAAGAAACCCTAGAAGAAGAAGAAGAATTAGATCAAGTGAAGATGTTGAGAGCTATTTCAAGAATTGGAAAGTGACCTAGAGTGGAAGTACCGAATTACACTAGAAATTTGAATCTAGAGGAATTGATTGATTGGATAAATGATTTAGAAGAATACTTTGAATATGAGGAAATTGAAGATCTAGAGAAGGTGAGATTTGCAAAGACTAAGTTGAAAGGACATGATGTTATTTGGTGGAAAGAAGTTCAGTTAGATAGAAATAGAAGAGGAAAATAAAAGATTACAAAATGGGATAGAATGGTGACAAAGTTGAAGAATCAATTTATACCTGCTGACTATGAGTTGGAACTGTTGAAGAGATTGTAAAACCTGAAACAAAAGGAGAAATTTGTGAAGGAGTATACTGAAGAATTTCATAAGATGATCATAAGGACATGACATAGTGAAGCAAGCAAGGAGAAAGTGGAAAGATACATAAATGGACTAAGATTAAACATTCAAGAAGAAGCGAGTCTGGTAAGGATGATGACAATAGAAGAAGCATATCAGTTTGACCTGAAAGTTGAAGAAAAGTTGAATAAGACGCATGAGCAGAGACAGAGAGGTAGAGGAGGTACATTTTAGAGATGTAGAACATATTCCAGAGGAGAAAGGCCATATACAAAGCAGAACAAAGAAGACAGTACATTCAAGAAGGAAGACAGAGATAACATTTCATACTGGAGAGATAATAGAACTTTCTACCATATAGGGAATCATAATTCTTACCAAAGTGAAGGATATAAGAGAGATGAAAGAGGGTTTGACAAGAGAACATTCATAGAAACTTGTTTTAAGTGTGGAGGTGAAGGACACAGAGCATTTGAATGTCATCAGGGAAGTACAAGCAAGAAGATAGAGAATAGTGGAAGAGTAGCTTATGCAGAAGAACCTGTTGGATCACCTAATTCAGTTGGAAAGACAGAGAAAGGGGAATTATTAGTCATGAGGAGAGCACTATTTCAAGAAGAGACAAATGAGGAACCACCATAGAGGAAAAGTTTGTTCCAGACTAGATGCAAATCATGAGGTAAATGTTGTAAGGTAATCATTGATAGTGGTAGTACTGATAATTTAGTTTTAGAGGAGATGGTGACTAAGATGAACCTGGAGAGATTGAAACACCCTACACCCTACAAGATAGCATGGATTCAGGATGAACACAAGGTATTGGTAAGTGAACAATGTTTGGTGAAATTTCATGTTGGATCTTATCATGATGAAGTATTGTGTGATATTATGCCTATGGATGTATGTCATATATTGTTGGGTAGACCATGGCAGTATGATAGAAAAGCTATACATGATGGGAGAAAGAATACTTACACCATATTATCTAATGGGAAGAAAATAACCTTGATTCCTTTGGAGGATGAACCTAAGAGTGAGATATGTGGGAATGTTAGAATCTGTTTGGTAGATGGAAGGAAATTTTTGGATGGTTTGAGACACAAGAATATGTGTTATGCTTTGATCCCTAAGAAGCCTAGAACCCTAAGTACAGAGACTGAAGAATCATAGCCAGAGGAGATAACTGAATTGTTGATAGAGTATGAAGACATCATATCAGATAATGTGCCTGAAGGATTTCCACCAATCAGGAGTATCAGTCATCATATGGACCTTATACCTGGAGCTAGTTTGCCTAACAAAGTAGCACACTAGATGACACCAACAGAGAATGTAGAATTGAATAGACAGATACATGAATTGTTGAAGAAAGGATTAATCAGAGAAAGTTTGAGCCCTTGTGCAGTACTTGTAGTATTAGCACTGAAGGAAGATGGAGAATGGAGAATGTGTACAGACTCTAGAGCAATCAATAAGATCACAGTTAAGTATAGATTTCCATTTCCTAGGATGGGTGACATTATGGACTGTTTGAGTGGAGCAAATTATTTCACAAAGATAGACTTGAAGAGTGGATACCATCAGATTAGAATCAGAGAAGGAGATGAATGGAAGACTACATTTAAGACAAATGAAGGATTGTATGAATGGTTAGTGATGCCTTTTGGATTGACAAATGCACCAAGTACTTTCATGAGGTTGATGAATGAAGTTTTGAAGAAATTCTTGGGTAAGTTTGTTATTGTATACTTGGATGATATTTTGATTTTCAGTAAGACAAAAGAAGAACATTTGTGGCACCTTAGACAAGTATTGCAGAGGCTGAGAGAAGAGAAATTGCTAATAAACATCAAGAAATATAGTTTCATGAAGGAAGAATTGGTATATTTGGGATTTATGATTTCTGTGGAAGGATTGAAAATGGACCCCAATAAAGTTAGAGAAATCTTTGAATGGCCAACACCTGAGAGCATTGGAGAAGTTAGATCATTTCAGGGATTAGCTAGTTTCTACCAGAAGTTCATTAGAAATTTCAGTTCAATATGCACACCGATGACAGAGATAATGAGAGGTGATAGAAAGGACTTTAAGTGGACATCGGGAGAAAATAAAAGTTTTGAATTGTTGAAGTAGAAAGTGACAGAGCAACCAGTGTTAGCATTATTGGATTTCAACAAAGTATTTCAAGTAGATTGTGATGCAAGTGGAAATGCAATAGGAGTAGTGTTAAGTCAAGAAGGTAGACTAGTAGCATATTTTAGTGAGAAGTTGAATGATGCAAGAAGAAGATATTTAGTTTATGATCAGGAATTTTATGCCATAATTCAAGCCTTGAAGAAGCAGAGACATTACTTGTTGCCTAAAGAATTTGTGTTGTACATAGATCATCAAGCTTTACAGTATCTGAACAATCAAGGAAAGTTAAATCAGAGACATATGAGATTGGTAGAGTTCATGCAGAGTTACACTTTTGTACTGAAGCATAGAAGTGGAAAGTTAAACAAAGTTGCAGACACACTGAGTAGAAGAAGAAATTTGTTGACAGAGATGAGAGTTGAAGTATTGGGTTTTGAGGAGTTGAACATGTATGAAGCAAATCTTGATTTTACAGAACCATGGAAAGCATGTAAGGAACCTATTGTAACAAATAGAAGTAAGTGGTATTATTTCATTCAAGAAGATATGTTGTTCAAAGGAAATCAGTTATGTATACCTAGGAGTTCAATGTGAGATAATTTGATAAAGGACAAACACAATGGTGGATTAGCATGACATTTTGGAATTGACAAGACAATGGCTTTGGTAAGTGAACATTACTTTTGGCCTCAGATATAAAAGGATATAAGGAAATTTGTGTAGAGTTGTAGAATATGTCAAGTTGCAAAAGGAAGTAGTCAGAATATTGGTTTGTACAAATCTTTGACAGTACCAGAGAGACCTTGGGAAGACATAAGCATGGATTTCATATTAGGATTGCCAAAAACACAAAGAGGACATGATGCTATATTTGTAGTGGTGGACATATTTTCAAAGATGGCACATTTCATACCTTGTAAGAAGACAATTGATGCAGTGCATGTTGCTGACCTATTTTTTAAGGAGATTGTGAGATTGCATGGATTACCTAAGAGCATAATTTTAGACAGGGATACAAGATTCATTGGTTACTTTTGGAGAACATTGTGGAAGAAGATGAAGACATATCTAAAGTTTATTTCAACATTTCATCCTCAGTCAGATGGATAGATAGAAGTGGTAAATAGGAGCTTGGGAAACTTGTTGAGATGTTTGGTGGAAGATAAGGCAGGAAATCAGGATCTAATTCTATCACAAGTAGAGTTTGCATACAATAATTCAGTAAATAGGAGTACATGGAAAACACCTTTTGAGATTGTAATCGGAGTAAACCCTAGAGGAGTTGTAGAGCTGAGAGACATCAATATGGAGAACAAGAGAAGTGTAGAGGCAGAAGAATTTGCAGAAAAAATGGGGACAATGAATAATCAGGTAAAGAAGCATTTGGAGAAGATGAACAGTAAGTACAAAGAGCAAGCATATGAGAAGAGGAGACACAAAGAATTTTTAGGTGGTGATGAAGTAATGATATATCTAAGAAAATAGAGATTTCTAGTAGGGACATACAAGTTAAAGATGAAAAAGTTTGGACCATGTAAGATACTCAAGAAATTTGATTTAGGAAATGCATATGAAGTGGAGCTACTGGAGACATTAGGGATATCACCTATATTCAATATTGCAGACCTATATCAGTATCATGAAGGAGAATTAGGTGATAGCATTGAAGATAATTTGAAGAATTAGTTACCACAACAACAACCAGAGTAGATAGAAGACATCTTCGACAACAGAGTTGGATGTAGTACCAGAGGCAAACAATACAAGGAATATTTAGTAAAGTGGAAAGGCAAGCCAGAAGAAGATTCAACATGGATTTCTCAAGTTGAGGTGGACCATCTTGGTTTTCCTCTAGCCCCAGCAAAGTGAGGGACTCACTTTTTCAACAACCCCAAGTGTCTAATGCATGAGCATCTCAGGTTGCAGAGCAATCTTGCATCAACTAAAAAAAATATTTGCATTCTTTTTGTTTTCTTCATTTCCCAGTTTAGTTTAGTTTAGTTCAGTCAATAGCAGTTTCAACATTTTGTACCACATTTTTTTCACATTTTCATTTTAGAGCTCATGGAGAAAGACTTAGTATCTAGACATCATTAGCTACATCATATCCAAAATTCAGGTGTTTTGGACTTGTCTACTAAAAGTTATCGCTATCAGAACATCACCTGTTTTCACATAACATAGCATTCAGACAGTCAGCTGAAGGAGAAGGTTTGCAGAGAATTTCTGTGACTTGTGGAGCTAAATGGAACATTCTACAAGGCACATAATGACTAGATAGACCTTCATTGAAGTCCGCACCAAGTTTCATTCATTTGTAGAGGAGTACCAGTTGTTTAAGACCGACCTATTTGTTTCTACACATTACATTCCTTCATTGGAGTTTGTAACCTTTCTTGGCTGATGCAGAGGATTTATTGAGATTGGAAATAATATAAATAGATTTTTCAGACGTATTAGGAAGTAGTAGTGCATTAGTAGGATTTGATGATGGTTTAGAATAGATATTTTGTTTCAAAAGTGCTTCAAAGCAATATCTATTGTAATTAGAATTTAGGCCTATGAGCCCTTGTTTTGTAGCTCACATGTTGCCGGCATATAAGCATTCTTATTATATGATATATTGATCCTTGGAATCATTCATTGCATTCTTTATTTGAGTTGTTTCTGTTGTGTTTACTCTTGCTGCATGTCCTAGATAGTTCATTCTGTGAACCCTCCGATCGTGACTGCACCAAAATCCCTAAACACCATAACCCCCAAACCCCTTTTCTTCTTATGTGCAGGTTATAGGTGTGAGGATTGAAGAAGTGAAGGTACATTGAGGTTGTTCACAGGATAGAGTTTCAAGATTCGAAAATAGAGTGTAGAAATTCCTCTGTAGAAGACTTGGGCACTCGCCTCGCCGTCCACCAGCTAAATCAGGCACTGGATACAACATTAAGACATCAATTACAACATTTTTCTAGTTCTGAGCTTATGTAGATCGATACTTTTTGGACTTGGCCGCTCACCCCGAAGTCCTCTGACATTTCAGCTTCCCTGAAATAGGTTACAACATCTCACTGATCATCCTGGTACTTTTAGATCCTAGCTTTCTGTTGTTGTTTGTCTATTATAAGTTGATTATCTCAATTATAGGGTTTAGTTGATGCAAGGTAGGGTGGTGATTATCCCACAATCTCAAATAAAACAAAGTTTGCAATTCTGAAACCCTAACTTGGTTATTTTCTCACCAATCCTTCAATTTTCCTAGTGAGACAACAAACAAGGGTTTTACATCATAACTTTCCACTAAGATTTTAAACCTAAAATTTGAACATCATTTCAGATACCCTTTATGCCCCTTTAAAACATAGCCAATTTGTGGATAGGGTTGTTTTGGAACAAAACCCCCTGAAATTGACTGCTACAGTTCAATTAAGCCTAATTAGCCATGTTTTACAAAGCAAGTATGTGAAATTCAAAACCCAAAACCCAAAACTTCACTTCAAGGCATTCCTCACATCTCATGGGGTCTAAATATGTTAGTTTTGTCAGTTGGAACTATCACCAATTCACCAAACTACAAAACACTATGTCTACCTATTCACTTTAAGCCAAAGACAAAGAGTCATTAGGCTAGGGCTGCCTCAAACTCGACCCAAACTCCATTCCTTGCTCCTACAAATGCCAAAATCATTAAAATAATTGTATCTACTTCTATTCCACCAATTTTTAGAAATTTCCATCGGTGTAATGGTTCAAAAAACTCATTTTTTCAATCAAACCCTCACCACCTAGGGTTTCAGATCAGTCCGAAGGAAAACAACAATAACTCACTCCAATCTTGATGAAATTCAATGCAACAAGGATGAAAAGGAAGTAGACTCTCTATTTTATCACATGCAATTAAGTTTTGTTCATGACAGTACCATACTGGGTTGTACAATGAGCTGGAACAGTGAAAAACACAGGAAAAAGTAGAAAAATAGAGTTTTGTTATTATTTTTTTCATCAAAAATCCACTTCCAACAGTTTCTTTGACTTTTCAAAGCATGTTTTAATTGTTTACAACCAATCCCCCAACTAACCTTTGATTTTCCAACCATTCAAATGCCTTCCTAACCACCGATGGCCCTTCATATTCCCATTTTTGCACTTATTTTTTGCATTTTCCAACAATGATAACATTTGTAAAATTAAACCTAGCAACCAAAGAAGGACCCTAACCCATGAAACATGGTTAAACATGACTTTATTACATAATCTAAGACCAAAAATGACAAAATTATCTTCTAGAGGCATGAAGCCAACTAGGTGCTCCTGCACCATACTCTTGGGGAAAACAAAATCTCAAGTTCTACTTGAGAGCAGATCTTCAATAGTCACACCATGCCTTTTGATGTCTTCCTCTATCATCCAAGTGGCATGCTCCATTAGAAGTCCTTGCCTCTTCACTAGGTACTCATAGTACACCTTGTGCCTTGTTCTTTTGGCTTCTTTTGTATCTACAATGCATTCTAGCTTCAATGGTTGACTTGGTGGTAAGTCTCTGATCCAATCTTCATATGAAACCTCTGATGTACTTGCATCTTCACCTGCAATCACAACCCCTTTATAAGGGTATAGGTTAGAAACATTAAAAATGGGAGAGATAGAAACTCCAAGAGGGAGTTCTATCGCATATGCATGTGCTCCAAATTTGTGGACCACCCTACATGGCCCAATCTTCTTCATTTGTAGCTTTGAATACTTCCCTTTAGGTAGCCTTTCCTTCCTCAAATGTGCTAAGACCAAGTCCCCCACTTTGAAATGAACCTCTCTCCTTTTCAAGTATGCATATTGTTTGTATTTAACAACACTCTTTTGAAGGTTTTCTCTAAATTGTTGATGTATGTCTTTCACGACAACTGCAAACTCTTCTCTTTCAGCACTCCTCTCCATACCACTCAAATCTTTGAGTTCAAAAACTCCCCTAGGCTTCAATCCATACACAATTTCAAATGGGATTTTTCCAACACTTTCATTCACAGAGTCATTATATGCAAACTCAGATTGGGGAAGAATCAAATCCCATTGGGTTGAATGTTCTTTTGTCAAGCATCTAAAGAGATTCCCAAGACTTCTATTGACTACTTTAGTTAGCCCATCTATTTGGGGATGATAGGCAAAGCTAAAGGCCAAATTTGTTCCCAACTTCTTCCAAAGGGTTCTCCAAAAGTGACCCATACACTTACTACCCCTGTTAGAAACAATTGTTAATGGCAATCCATGAATCCTGACCACCTCCTTGAAGAATAACCCTGCAATGTATGAGGCATCATTTGTGCTTTTACATGGTATGAAATGTGCCATTTTCCTAAACCGGTGTACAACAACAAACACACTATCAAATTGTCTATGAGTTTTGGGCAATACCAACACAAAATCCATGCCGATGGACTCCCATGACCTATTTGGAATTGGTAATGGTTGACAGGGACCTACATTTGTACTACAACCCTTGGCCCTTTGACAAACAACACACTTTTCCAAAAATTTTCTGATATCACTTTGCATCTTTGGCTAATAATAATACCTTCTTACCTGCTCCAAAGTTTTGTCCACACCAAAGTGACCCCCTAAGCTGCCACAATTCTTTTCCTTAATTAGATTAGTCCTCATAGAACATTTGGGAATACATAACTGAGCCCCTTTAAAAAATAAGCCATCTTGTATCAAAAAATTAGAATGTTCTTCATGAAAAGTTCCATTGAACTGATTACAAACAACATAAGCTTCCTTGAAATCATCATCTCCTTCATACATACCTTTCAAAGCATCAATACCTACAATTTGGAGTTGAACTTCTTGCACCAACAATGCCCTCCTGCTCAAAGCATCTGCTGCCTTGTTTGACTGTCCCTTTTTGTGTTTGATGGTAAAGGTGAAGTTTTGTAGCCCACTTCACATGTTTGTGGCTGAGCTTGTCTTGGCTATTTAAGAACTACAAAGCATGATTGTCAGTGAAAATAATTAATGCCTTAGGAAGGAGATAGTGTCTCCACTTCTTCAATGACTGCACCATTGCATACAACTCTAAATCATAGGATGAATACTTCTTCTTTGCTTCATTGAGCTTCTCACTAAAGAAAGCAATAGGCCTTCTCTCTTGTCTCAATACTCCCCTAATTTCAAACCCACTTGCATCACATTCAATGGTGAAAACTTTGTTAAAATCAGGAAGAGCTAGGATAGGTGCTGTGCTACCCTTTATTTCAGATATTGGAAACTTTTTTATGCCTCTTTAGACCACATAAACTTCCTCCTTTTGTCTCCCTTTATTGTATCAATGATTGGAGCACATATGTGACTGAAATTCTTAATGAATTTTCTATAAAAACTAGCTAGACCATGAAAACGTTTTACCTCACTTGCTGATGTTGGAGTAGGCCAATTGAGAATTGCTTCCACCTTGCTAGGGACCATCTTCAAAGAACCTTTTGAGATCACAAAGACATGATAAACCAACTCTTCCTTCATGAATTCACACTTCTCCAAATTTATCATCAACTTTTCTTCATTCAACCTTTTCAAAACCAAGTCTAAATGCTACAAGTGTTCATCTTTAGTCTTACTAAAAATAAGAATATCATCCAAATAGACAACCACAAACTTACCTATGAAGGGTTTCAGAACTTCATTCATTAACCTCATAAAAGTTCTTGGTGCATTTGAAAGCCCAAATGGCATGACAAGCCATTCATACAACCCCTCATTGGTTTTGAAGGCAATTTTCCATTCATCCCCGTCTCTAATTCTGATTTGATGATAGCCACTTTTCAGGTCAATCTTAGAAAAATAACTTGCCCCTCCTAAACAATCCATCAAGTCTTCCATTCTTGGTATGGGGAACCTATACCTTATGGTGATCTTGTTAATTTCCCTTGAGTCGGTGCACATTCTCCAATCTCCCCTTTTCTTTGGTGCCAAAACTGTGGGGATAGTACATGGGCTAAAACTCTCACTTATTAGGCCCTTGTCAAGCAACTCTTGAATCTGCCTCTTGATTTCTTCATTATGTTTTGGAGTCATTTTATATGCATCTTTGTTAGGTAGGTTTTCTCCTGGTATAAAATCTATATGGTGGCTCATATCTCTTATTGGTGGCAAAGAGCTAGGGAGTTCATCTACCACAATGTCCTTATACTTGTTCAACAAGGCTTGGACCTCTTTAGGTACATCTTCAACCTTTGTTGCTGCTGTCATGATAGACTTTGGTTTGATTACAATGGCATAACCTTCTCCTCCCTCTTCCTTCAAAGTCTTCAAAAACTCCTTTTCCCCAACCAACATTACACTAGACCCAACTTGTGTGTCTACACCTTCATCTTGTAATGGAGTAAGAGTGAATGAAACCCCATCTTTTTCAATCATATAAGTGTTCTTTTGCCCGTCATGTTTAACCTTTTTGTCATACTGCTAGGATCTCCCTAAAAGTAGATGACAAACATCCATTGGGATGATGTCACACAATATTTTATCTTTATACCCTCCTATGTTGAATTCTACCCATGTTTGCTCATTAACTAGGACCTGCTACCCCTTGTTCAACCAAGAGACCTTGTAGGGAATGGGATGTGGAATTCTTTTTAGTTTTAACTTTTCAACCATCTCTAAAGAAACCAAAATTATCTATGGAACTGGAATCAACAACAACTTTACACACCTTACCTTGAGATTTGCATGTGGTTCTAAACAAGGATTTTCTTTGTGGAGACTCTTTTACCACAGTGACTTTGAGTAATGTTCTTTTCACCATCAGAGATTCTCCAATTAATGGAGCAACATGCTAAGATGGAGAGTTAACACTCTCATTATCTTCCTCTTGCACCAACTGAGTTCTCGTTTCTCCACCATATGAAGTAGAAGGTTGCTTATCTGAACATTTCCAAGCTTGATGGCCAAACTGATTGCATTGATAACATCTTCCTGAGAATGTATTTGATCCTCTACCTTGACCATCAAAACCATCCCTGCTATTTGATCTCCTACCCCTGAAACTACCTCTTGATTCAGAACTTTGTTCTTGATGACTACTTGCCTCTCCTTGTGGTTTTTGGGACTATCCTCTTCCTCCAAGTGTTCCTCTACCTCTGAAACTTTTTCCTCTACTCCTACCTTGCTTCTCTTGTCTTCTCTTTAACCTTTCTTCTACCTTGACTGCTAGCTGAAAACATTCTTCCACTATTCTAGGGGTGGTAAGACTCAACAATATGTTGAACCTTAACCCATCTAGATACCTTGCTACTTTCTCCACTTCATCCTCAACATGACCTGCCCTTATGGTTAGCTTGTGAAACTCCTCAGTATAATCCATCACATCCATCTCCTTTTGTTTGAGGTTTTGAAGCTTTCTAAATGTCTGAATTGCATAATCACTGGGTAGAAATTGGCTCTTGATTTTAGCCACCATCCTATCCCAAGAATTGATTTTTGACTTACCCTTCTTCAACCTCTCTTCCTGCACATAATTCCACCAAGTTAAGGCAGAGCATTTCAACTTTGTTTTGGCAAATTTCACTCTTTGATTTTTTGCTACCTCCTCATAGTCAAAATAGTTATCAAGTGCATCAATCCTGTTAGATTTAGGGCTGACAACTGAGAGGGAGGGTGAATCAGTTGTCCAAAACTTTCTTCAATTAAACATTTAAATCCACTTTGTAATTCAACAGCATGATAATAAATCAATCATGGAAACATAATGCATTAAATCAAGAGCAAAAACACATTAACACACAAGACACCAGGATTTTGACGTGGAAAACCCGATTAAGGGAAAAACCACGGGGTGATTAACCCAAGATTATATTCTTTGTTAGAAGAGTAGAAAGAACAAAAATGACACATGCCAATTAGGGCTCACTGCCTGAGCACACTGCTCACAAGAGGCTCACTGCCTACAAGAGACACACTGTCTACAAAATAATAAGTATCACATACTTGAACTGAGGAATAGCATCTTCACCATGCTTGAGTCAATTCCATTTAAGCTCAATATTTCTGCTCTGCCTTTCACTCTGCTCCTCTCTACCACACACTCATCACCACAAGACATCTTTGAAATGACTTTACAACTCCTTATTTATACAAGACATCGACTTAGGGATAATCATCCAAGTTGGCATACATTACAGAGCAAATACATAAATACAGCATGACTAGTTACAAAAGACTTCACGCGGATCCACACACTATTGGCCACATAGATCTGAGACTTCAATCTTCAATTAAGAACATGCCAATCTTCACAAAACATCTCCAAGATCATCTGCAGGATGTGCAACTTATCCGGTCGGCCAAACTTAGGAAGAACACCATCATCCAGAAGTTATTCTTCAATTGCGAGATCAAACTCCAATGCAGACCACCAACACGAACTGGACATGATCCAAAGACCTCCACAAGCTTTCCTAAATGACCAAGAACATCAACACTATATCTTCTTACTGAAATCCTTCTTTCCTTCATCCGGAACCTCAAGAACATAGTCTGTCATTACTGTCATAATGGAATAGATGCTTGCGGACCTCTAGATCATGAACCAATTGAGTTGTCACTTCACATTAACTTCCTAAACACTCCACCAAATCTGCAGAATAGGATATTGTACTTCCGGATCTCACCGGACCTATCTGTATCACTCTGTCACCTCTGAACACCTACCAGAACCGGTTTTACTTAAGTGGTCATAACTTCTTCAGATCTTCATGTGGACCTCTGAAATCTTTTTTGGATCATCTCAAGACACATATCTACAAACCCTTTGAAGTGCATCCTCTGATCTTCATCTTAACTGGGATCTTTACCTCATTGTCTTCACTATTTTTCTTTGTTCCTGATTAGGACTAATTTTCTCAATATCCTCAGCACACAGCTCATCCAATCCTTATCATTAATGCAACAGGGGTATGTTGACATCAATGACAACACCAATTAGGCCCATACTTGCAACAAATCCAACCTAGCACTTCTTCACTATCCAACTTCCCACCATACATGGGCAATTCTATCTTCACCTTAGGAGTATCTCCCCTCATAGCCTTCAGCAACTTTGTCATTCTCAAGTAATCAGGGTTCAACTCTTCCTCTTGGACTCCTTCTTGAGGGTTGTCATCCTCACACTCTTCTTCTTCCTCTTGATCACTCTGGTTTCTAGTGATCACACCTCTTCTTTGATTTGATTCAAGTGCTGCAAGCCTTGCAAGGACAGCTTCCTGAGCCTCTTTTACTTGTCTCAACTCCTTGGCATGATTTTCTTTCAACTCTCACTTCTCTGGCTGTTGGATTACTTTTAGGAGGCATCTTTGTTTTTTTCAAATTTCAACCTTTTCCACCTATTGACCAAACCCTATGCTCTGATACCAATTGATGTAGAGTAGGGTGGATATTATCCCACAATCTCAAATAAAACAAACTTTGCAATTCTGAAACCCTAACTTGGTTATGTGTATGAGGAAAAATTGATTTAAATTAAACTAAACAAATCAAAAACCCAATAACATAAAGAGAACCGATCTAAATAAAAGCCATTAATAATAATCAATGAAACATGAAAGCTTTTACCGAGATTTGTATTGTTCCCTTTGGATTGAATGTGGATTGCTCAATGAAGTTGCGAAACCATAGTTGCAACAAGCAAGTGGTGTGCTCAAGAGATCAATGTCAAAAGATCGTAAGGTTGCTCAATCGATGCGACGTATGTTCAAAGCGCTGTTAAGTATGCCTGAGAATAAAATCGAAGAGAGGCTTAATGAAGGAGATGAGGGGGGTTTATATAGGTTTCAACAGAGATCGATCAATGGTCCAGATAATTCAGAAGAATCAACGGAGGAGAACAGTTGAGGAACGTGCAACCAATAAGAAGAAGACAAGTGTCACACAAAAGCTGTTTTATTTGAGTTAAACACTTTCTTTTCTAAAGATAAGACATGCTTTTCATAAATTAGAATGTTTTTTTCTAATTTAAGAGAAACTGATAAAAACAAGGTTGAGTGAATAGATAACTCAACTTAAGATTTGCTTTTGCATGATTTGAGAGAAATTAAATAATAAATTATTTAATTTTGTGTGCATGGAGAAGAAGACTTATTTTTAGAAGATTTGAAAGATATTTGTAGATAAGAAAGCAAATTAAATAAATAAATTTATTTAATTGTTGTGCATGATTTGGAAGAATAAATAAAATATTTGATTTATTTTATTTTTAGAGATTGAGAGAATTTAAATAAATTTGATTTGATTTATTTAAATTTGGAAGAATGAATTTGATTTAATTAAATAATTAGGAATTATTTAATTGTTTGGGAAGAATATAATGATGAATTAATTAAATAATGGGATTTATTTAATTAATGTGGATTTGATTTTTGAACAGAGGATAATGATCAAATTAAATAATTAAAATTATTGAATTATGGAAGAATAATAGAGGAATTTAATTTAATTAATTAAATAACAAGGATTTATTTAATTAATGTCACAATTTTGTGATTTAGAAGAATTTGGTGAAATTAATTAAATAGTTAGATTATTTAATTAATGTGAGAAATGTAGGTGATTAGGAAGAAATGACGAAATGTAACTGATGCGGTGACTTGGTCATTTTAGGGTGTCTACATTTTGCCCCTCTTTGATGCGATGTAGTTTATAGCGTTGCGTCAAAGAAATTAATTGTTGAAGATATGATACAATTTTTGATGCCCCAATGTAGCTGGTTGCCCCAGCGTAGCTAGCGTAGGGTGCCCCCCCTCAAGAGGAAAGACATGGAAGCGATAGAAGAATTGTGTTGATGCTCAACTAGAAGATTTTGTTGGAGATGGGCGAGGTTGAATAGAAGAAAGTGGAGATAGAAAAGAACATAAGAGAAAGACTGTTGATTGATCTTTGTTGGAAAACTATATAAGGCCATGGAAAAATGGATGTTGTAAATGGATGAGCTTGTTGCAATGGTTTCACAATTGTTTATAAAGAGCAATCCTTATTTTTGATATAGCACGAGGATAGTTTGCCACCAAGGTATAAAAGACCAAGGTGCAGTAATATCCGAGTGTGTGGACGTTGACTCTGCAAGCAAGCGGTTTGAACTTAGATCCCTTAGACATGATATAAACTTGTTGGAATATGTGAATGAGCCATAGTCTTGAACATAAAATAAACTTCAATACATGTAAATGCAAGAAGAATTATTAATATGTAAGATGCTAGGTCGTAACACACACAAGATAAATATGATGCTAAGAAAGATACTAAAGATCATTCCTCAAACACGGCACATAAAAAGCAATGACTATGCCCCCAATTCGTACTACCTCGCAACATACCAAGATTATAGATAAACCAAGGTAGCCTTGAGTAGGTAATGGATAAAGGAACAAAAGATAAACCATAAAACAAATTGACTGACTTACAAAGTAAACATACAACCAACATATTCTCTTGCCAAAGAGGTTGCTCAGGATAGATTGGATAGGAAAGATAACAGCCTTATCATAGGAATGCTATGTCCGTTAAAGGGGGCTATCTACCTAAAAGACAATGTCTTGCTATAGGAAATGCCACATGTCGTAGGAGACGTGTGTGTTGGTCTCGACAATGGAACACTGTGCAAAAGATAAGCCTATGGATATGGTGCTTTGGTTAAGCAGTACTTAGCTGATGTTGGCAAATCGGTATGCAGGACAGTAGAAGACTCTGGAAGGAAGCTACTTTGCTTCAGGTTTGCGAAGAACTTTTTCTTTGAAAGGATGCGCTAGCTTGCTGCTTGAGTTAGTCAAGTCGAGGCGAATGGATTTTGACAAATGGAAGACTAGAAAGGTGACAATGTTTGATGGATTGAAACGGTGGAGAATGATGCATCATGTGTGCCTGAGTACTGGATACATCCTTCGTATTCCAGACTGCCTACGTACCCTGTATCCACGGGATCAAGGCACACGACGATGAAAGATGAAAATGATAAATATGTAGTTCTGGGTAGAGTGATGAATGGGTCAAGGTGAAAGGAGGGGATCTTATGTACCTGAGTACTGGATACGTCCTTCGTAATCCAGACTGCCTACATACCCATATCCATGGGATCAAGGTACCTTAAGACTGAGAAGAGATAATATGTAGTTCTGGTTGGTGTGATGATGTCAGAAAAGTGTTGAGAAGATAATAGCCTTATCGTAGGAGCGATGTGTCCGTTAAAGGGTGTTACCTGTGAACAATGAGAAAGAGATTGAAGTATGCGTTGCGAACCATGAACAAGGAACCAATCCTAGACCTAAGTTAAGGAAAGAGTTGCCCCCATTTCGGTAGAGGAATTTGTATGGATGACTGACGAAGAAGACCTAGAAAGTTGTGACCTAGGACCAGACAGTGCAAACTGTTGACACAGACCAAGATGTGGGATGACGACGAAGGACATTGACAAATTTCCAAGCTATACTAGATAGGGAGATGGAAATGCAAACAAAGTCAATGGTTTTATTACGGATAGATGGAAAGGCGTGCTTTGTGCACTAGACATGGAGTGGACATGACTTGATAGATGATGGATGTTGACTCTACACATAGCGCCTGTTTGCCAGGTTTTCACTATGGTACTTATCCAAGGCGCCTGTTTGCCAGGTTTTCACCAGAGGACGGATTTTTTTGTTTTTTTTGTTGTTTTTTTTTGTTTTATTTGGAATACTCTAAGGATCAAGCATAGAACTTCTTGAGATGGACACTGTTAAGTGGCTCATCTAGAGGAATGTCGTCAGGTGTAGCTAAAGTATAAGCTCCTGATCCATATGCTGCTGTCACAATAAAGGGACCTAACCATTTAGGCTCAAACTTGCCCTTCTTTTCTCAATTTGCTTGATTTCTCTGATTCTCCTTAAGTACAAGATCACCAAATTGAAACCATCTTTCTTTGATCTTTTTGTTGTAATTATGCCGGAGGCAGTTTTGAAAGACATGGAGATGATTAAGTGTGGCAATGTGCCTCTCATCTAGTAGTTCAAGCTCAGCTAATCTGGAAGTGCGATACTCGTCTCTGTCGATCAGGTCCTGCATGGATACTCTAAGAGATGGGATCTCAACCTCTATAGGTAGGATGGCTTCAGAGCCATAGACCAAGGCATAGGGTGTGGCACCAGTTGGTGTTCTGATACTAGTGCGGTAGGCCCATAGGGTGGGATTGAGTTGCAAGTGCCAATCATGACTAGCTTCATTGATTGTTTTCTTGAGGATCTTGAGGATGGTTTTATTGGAAGCCTTAGCTTGGCCGTTACTCTGCGGATAGTAGGGAGTTGAAAAGCGATGTTAGATATTGTATTGTGTGCACAAGGCATGAACATCTTGATTTTTGAATGGTCTCCCATTATCAGTGACAATGGCTTGGGGAATACCATACCGGCATATGAGGTAGTTTAGGATAAACTTGGCTATTTGCTTACCGGTGATATAGGTCATAGGAATGGCTTCCATCCACTTCGTGAAATACTCAGTGGCGGTAATGATAAATTTGTGGCCATTGGAGGAGGAAGGGTGGATTTGTCCTACAACGTCGAGACCCCATTGAGAAAAAGGCCATGGAGTTGTCACAAGTTGTAATTCATGAGCTGGTGCGTGAATCAAATCTCCATGCTGCTGGCATTGTAGACACTTCTTAGCAAACTGTGTAGCATCTTGCTCTATTGTAGGCCAGTAATAACCTGTTCTGAGTATCTTCTTAGCAAGATTAGGACCGGTAGAATGTGCGCCATAGACACCTTCATGTATGTCACGTAAGGTAGCCTCAGCTTCTTCCGTGTTAAGACATCGTAAGAGGATACCATCGAGACTCTGGCGATATAGTGTATCACCCAGAATGATGTAATGGGAGGGTCGACGGATAAAGGTTTTGCGTTGGGTGGATGATAGGTCAGGGGGAAAGGTTTTGTTCTTGAGGTATTCATAGATATCTTCGTACCATGGGGAATTGGGACCAACAAGTTCGCAGATGATTTCAGTAACAGGAACATCGATGGCTGGTATCAACAATTGCTCGATCAAGAATTCACACTTCTGTGTATTTGCAGGCATGTCAATTAGTGACCCTACAGAAGACATAGAATCCACAACTTTGTTATGCTCTCTTGGAATTTGCTCAAATGTGATGCTAGAAAAATGTGGTTTGTAGGCATCCACTAGTTGCTTGTAGGGGACCAACTTTTCATCTTTTATTTGGTACTCATCTGTGACTTGGCGAATGACTAACTGTGAGTCTCCATATACTTGTAACTCTATGATGTCCCATTGAACTACTGTATTGAGACCTATAAGGAGTGCTTCATACTCAGCTATATTGTTGGTACAAGGGAATGCAAGTCGATATGACTTTGGAATGTAGTCATTTTGAGGTGTGATGAACAAGATGCCGGCCCTTGATCCATGCTGTGTGTAGGAACCATCAAAGTATAACTTCCACATTATGGAGTTGGAAAGAGTGAATAGATTCTCATCTGAAAAGTCTGCTACCATAGGGTGTGTATCTTGCATGGGTGCTTCTGCTAGTTGATCTACTAGAGCTTGTCCTTTGATTGCTTTACGATCCACATATTCAATGTCGAACTCACTAAGGATCATGACCCATTTAGCTAGTCTGCTTGTAAGAGCTGCTTTTACTAGTAGATACTTCAAGGGATCAATTTTAGCTATAAGAATTGTGTGTTGGTTCAACATGTAATGCCACAACTTTTGGGAGGCGAACACTACTGCTAAACAAGCTCTTTCCATTGGTGAATAATTGAGTTCGTATCCCACCAAGGTTCTACTGATATAGTAAATTGCATGCTCTTTTCCTGTTTCATCATGTTGTGCTAGCAAGGCCCCTAGGGCCGAAGTTGTAGTTGAGATGCATAATATCAAAGGTTTATCAGCAACTGGTGGAACCAATACAGGAGGTGTAGCTAGATACTCTTTGAGCTGATCAAATGCTGCTTGACACTTATAATTCCATTGAAATGAGACATCCTTTCGGAGTAAGTGTTGAAATGGTTGACATTTATCCGCTAGCTATGAGATGAAATGCCTGATGGATTGCAACCTTCCTTGGAGGCTCCTTAATGCTTTTAGGTTCTTTGGTGGAGGCATCTCTATTATAGCCTTTACTTTTGCTGGATCTACTTTGATACCTCGACAAGAAACAATGTAACCCAATAGCTTCCCTGATGTTACACCGAAGACACACTTCTTTGGATTGAGGCGCACTTGATATTTCTCGAGCCTGTCAAAGATCTGTCCTAGCACTTGTATGTGATTTGCCCTAGAAGATTTAGCTAGTATGTCATCCACATAGTCCTCCATGATGTGATGAAAGAGGTCATGGAATATCACTGTCATTGCTCTCTAATAAGTTGCTCCTGCGTTCTTTAGACCAAATGGTATGACACACCAACAATAGTTATCCCATAGACAAGTAAAGGTTGTTTTATGCTGATCTTCCTCTGCTATCCTTATCTGATTGTAGCCAGAGAATCCATCCATGAGAGAAAGCATCTTGTGACCTGCTGTCAAGTCAACTATAATGTCAATGTTTGGTAATGGAAAGTCATCTTTGGGACATGCCTTATTAAGGTCTTTGAAATCATTACACATGCGGATGCACCCATTGGGTTTAGATACAGGTACAATGTTGGAGACCCAATCTGAATAGTCAATAGGTCATATGAACTTTGCATCTAATAGCTTCTGTATTTCCACTTTCACTAAGAGAGCTATTTGTGGGTGCATCTTCCTCAACTTTTTCTTGACTGGTTTAACTTTTGGATCAATAGTGAGATAGTGAACAAGTAGCTTGGGGTCTAACCCTGGCATATTAGCATAGGTCCATGCAAAGTTGATGGTTCTCTATAAGAAGAATGTGTTAAGATTCCTGTGCTCTGTTTTTGATAATGATGCTGCTAGGAATGTGGTCTTTGGATTTTGCTTTGTGCCAAGGTTTATCTCTGTATAATCTTCTACTAGGAGAGTTGACTTCTCTTGATACTTAGATGGTAGGGGAAGGTCAAATCCTCCATCCTCAGGTGCCACAGTTGGGTTTTCACCTTTGGATACATCCTTTGTTTTTACTATTTTGTGATCATGAGGTGCCACAGTGTGGTTTTCACCTAAAGATCTTTCTTTATTTTTACTTTTGCGACTGGAGGATTTGGCATTCTCACCAAAATAAGTTGTTGGCTCTAGTTCCATTACAAAACCTGCTTTATGATTGCCAAGAGGGATACCTTCCCGAAGTCCCATGAACTCAGCTAGAGCTTCGTCATTCTGAAATACATCTATTATGGGTGACCCTTGTTGGTCCCAATCGATAAGTTCAGGGTAGACAAGTGTTACATTCTGGGTGCTGGTAGTGGAGGTTAAGGATACGGAGGATAGCGTAAAAATGGAGGATTCTGCGAATAGGTTGGTCATATGGAGGGAAGAGTCATCGATGATATCCTCTGTAGACGTCGAATCGGCAGGAAAAGTGTCAGCTACCTCATCGAGGATATACTCGATGTCCAAGGCGTGTAGTACCTTCTTTCCAAATCCTAATCCCTTCTTATCTAGTTTCTTTTTCACAACAATGGGTTCCATAGTTCCTTGATTCTATTTCCCAAGGCCACCTTTGCCTCTATAGCCCATGTTTTTTACTATTCTTAAGCCATTGCCATATTGCTTGACTGGTATTGTGACTGGTTCTTTCTCCTTATAGAGCCAAGAAGAAATATCCTCAATAGTTTCCTCTTCCAATAACCGTCCATGTTGGAATTGGGTTAGGAATGTTGGGGGAGGAATAGCTACTTTTTTGGTTACTTTGGCAATGGGTGGTTGGCTGTAAGATTTTGGAGATAAAGGCATCCACCCTACACAACAAGATTTTGAGATATCATAAGATCCAAAGCCTATATCACAGATGTAGGCCTTGATCTTAGGTAGAGGATTTGGGTTACTTGTAGAGGTTGGCGCCAGAGTTTTAGGATCAACATATAATGGGGATTCAAGGGCTTTTTCATTGTTAGGCACCTGGTTGCAATTCTTATAACTACCTTGCAAGACACGACAGAATTCAAAAGGATTGGGGTCTCCTGGGATAGTGATCTCCATACCATTGTATGGGAACTTTAGAGATTGATGATACGTGGAGGGAACAACTTTCATTGCATGGATCCATGGGTAGCCTAGGATAATGTTGTAAGGTAGTTCAATATCAAGGACTTGACACCTGGTTTCAAGCATGACAGGGCCCAGTTGTATAAGCAAGTGGATAACACCTTCTGAACGACGTTCTACATCATCATATCCCTTGATTGTAATACTTTGATCATTGTTGACATGATCCTTAGAGTATCCCAATTGCTTAAGTAACTTTAAAGAATAGATGTTGAGACCAGCACCATCATCTATGAGTATACGTTTGATTTTGTGCTTATGGATGAGCACTTCAATATGAAGGGCATCATTGTGACAAGGATCATGGGATGGGAAATCTTTCTCTGAGAAGACCACATTGTAGGGTGAAGCAATGTTACCTACTATAGCTTGGAAATCCGCGACTGCTATGTTGTTGGGAACCGAAGACTCTTGGAGGGCTTTTTCTAGCACTACTCTATGTGCAGGTGATGACCATAGAAGGTCCAAAATAGAGATCTGTGCTGGCATTTTCCCTAAATGTTTGACAAGATTATTATCAGATTGAGCCAGAAGACTGGGTGTAGGGCCACGAATGGCGACACGACCATGGCGAGTTGTAACAGCGTAATCCATAGATTTGCCTTTGATTGTGAGGGTAGACACTCGATTCTCTTCAAAATGACCTATAATGGAATCAAAGGAAGTGGAAGCATGATTGATACCTTTACCTCTATCCTGCGGAGGAGGTGGACCATGATGAGGGAATGGTTCCTTGTACATATCGAGATCCTTATTCATGTGTTGAACTGGTGATTCATTCTCAAAAGTGATTTGATTACCTTCGATGAGGTTTTGGATTAGGTGCTTGAGCTTCATGCAAGACGCGGTTTGATGTCCTTTGCTCCTATGGAATTCACAGTATTCATTTTCTCTATACCATGTAGTTTTGTAAACAGGTTCACCATATGGGGGAGCATCTGGTAAGGTGATGAGTCATTTCTGTAAGATCTGTTGTAGGACTGACTCTATAGGCACTCCCAAGGGAGTGAATTGGCGTCGCGGCAGATAATCTTGTTGAGGTCGCTCCTGTTGTCGTTGTTGTTGATTTTGATACGGTTGCCGCTGTTGTTGCTATTGTTGAGGTGGAGCTTGACTTAGTTTGGAGAGCTATAGTAGTGTTTGCAACGTTTGGACATGTTTAGATTCAACCACCCCATCGTTGACCATGTTTTTGTTCTTGTTCCAAAACTTGGATTTATCATTCGATTGTTGATGAGGAGCATTGTCTTTCATTTCTTTGTAGATTTTGACCACACCCTTAGCAATGAGGGCTTTTTCAATGTTGATTCCCTTGTATGTGATTTCGTCAAAGGTTGTAGCACTAAGGATTTGCAAATGGAAACCTAACTCTTGGTTGAGGTTTTGCACAAATATGCTAACAAGCTATTTCTCTAGAATCTTTAAAGGGAATTTGCTCGCCATTTGTCTCCATCGTTGAAGGAAAGAAATGAAAGTTTCACCATTTTTCTGTTTGTTGTTGCATAGATCAGTCATGGAAATCTCATGCTCTACGTTGTAAGAACAATGGGTGGCAAACTTCTCTGCTAGCTCATTAAAAGACTTGATGCCCATAGGTAAGTGTGAGAACCATTCTATAGCTTGACCTCCAAGACTATAAGGAAAGAGATGCATAAGGTATGTGTCGTTATGTGAGACCTCGAAGCAAGCAAGATAGAATTCCCTGAGATGGTCTTTTGGGTCACCTTTTCCTTTGTATTTATCAAACTTAGGAATAGTAAAATTTTGAGGAAAAGGGATCATTGGCAATGACCAATCAAAAGGATAAGGACACACTTCCTCCAAAGAGAAAGTCTTCTTGGTGTGGCCAAACGTAAGATCAGATAGCTGTTGTTGAACCTCCGCGATCTTTATCTCCATCGCTGTGGGAGGAGTTGGAAGCATTTCCTGTTGTCCAAGAAGTGGTTGTTGATGCCCATATGGAAGATTGTAGTGTAAGCCATGAACATTGGTGTTATAAGGGTTGTAAGATTGGTTGGGGTCATATGCGTTGTACGTTGGGTTGAGATTGGGTTGGAATTGGATGTTTTGATGAGGAGGAGGTGGGGGTGGCGCTAGGTAAGAATGTTGGCTTTGTGATGGTTGGAGAAAAGAATTGGGTGGAGGAAAGCTAAAGTGTGTTTGATTAGGTTGTGATGGCGGCACATAGCTTTGGGAAACGTGATGTTGGGAATGTTGAGGGTGGCTAGGCAATGTGTGAAAGAAATTTAGCAAGGACAAACGTAATGGAGGAGGGACATAGGTAGAAGTGTTTTGCGATGGTTGAGGTTGATTGAGGATGAGAGTATAAGAATTTTGTGGGGGGGGATGCATGACTCTAATTGGTTGAGAGACATGGAGGTTTGATGAAATGGGAGGTGGTATGTGTTGAGACCCTTGTTGCATGGCTACATAGTTGTTCCCTGGATTGTAATTTGGTGGGAAACCTATTCGTGATGGGGTAACCAAGATTCCACTTGCGATTGGTGTGGATACTTTAGGAGGTGGTTGCATATTTGATCAAGCTAAGGTGGCTTGCTTACCTAACTCCGCTTGTCGTTGGATGGTTTCTTATTGATTTTTGTGGATCTCCATAGGAGTTAGAAGTAGTGAAGTGGTCCTCTTTCCTGTTGGGTTTTGAAAGAGGGGATTCTTATACTGCGAGCTTGGTTCCGGCAAAGGCGTGGTCACTATTGACATGGTTTGCACTGCTTGTATGGTGTCTTGGTTGTTGTTAGGCTCGCTAAGCGTGGATAGATCAAAACCTTTGGGTAATCTGGCTCCTTTCTCTGCTAGCAAGTGAAAGAAATGATCTTGGTTTTCACTAAGGATTTTGTCAAAGGTAGCCAAGGCTCGAGGATCTTGTATAAATTCATCTAGATCTTGCTCATCTTCTTGAGAGGATTGACCTATTTCAAAGTGTCGCTCTTCTTGAGATGGGGCTAGATCTGCAGTATAGCCTTGTGGCACAAAATCCTAAGGCAAGCCAGTAGTATAGTGAGGAATGCTTACCAAAGGGACCCCTTCTTCCTGAGATGGTACTTGACCAATAGTATAACATTGTGGGACAAAATCTTGAGGCATACCGGTGGTGTATTGGGGTGTACTTACCAAAGGGACCCTACCCTCATGAGGAGTGCTAGGGTGGTCAAGGTGTGGCATGCTGGGAGAGTTGGTAGATCTTTCCACGGGTGTCCTAGGAGTGACCTTGGGAATAATGTTGAGATGACTTGATTGCGGTGTGTGAGGAGGTGATTTGCGCTTCTTAGGGATGACTTGCTTGGACATCATAGTTTGCTGGAGCCTAGTGGTTACCATGGAATACACTAGGACAAGAAAGCTAATGCCGGGTTTCTGCTTGTGCTTTGAAAAAGACAAACTTTGATGCACAATGTACTGGACCAAAGGTGCTCTACTGTTTGACCAGAGGCGCAGGACTGTGCAATCAAAAGTGTGCTACTGTGATGCCAAAGGCAATGGACTGAGCTACCAGAGGTGAGTTACTGCTATGCCAAAGGCGAGCTAAGGTTACCAAAAGCAAGCTACTGATATACCAAAGGCGCTGAAGTAGAGTTTTGCCAGAGGTGAGGTATTGCTATACCAAAGGCGAGCTACTGTACTACCAAAGGCGAGCTACTGTAATACCAGGGGTGTTGAAGTAGTGTCCGATGCTTCTAAAAGGCAAAATTTTGATAGATTGGTTCTATTTCTGATTGGATTTGTTTGGCAAGAGAAAACACAGCAAATAAGTGGTCAAAAACAAGGACTGACACAACAGATAGTGTATGTTCGAGGCTCAAAACAAGCCCAATGTTTCCACAGGTATAAGACAATTGCAAACAATAACAAGCACTTTTTATCCCTAGAGAAAAGGTTTCATTGCAGTAGATTAGCTCACAGCTTAATACTCCGTCGATAAAAATATCATTCCATAAAGGTGTCAGATATTTTGTATCTTTGCGAGAGACGATAGGTAGGGATATCTCACCCTCCCCTTGGAAAGCTCAAGTAGGTCACAAGAGCTTTATGGCCAAGGGAATACTATCTCTTCTCAAGGGAGCCAATGGTGAGTATCTTAAGGGCTTAAATCGATTCCCCTTGCACTGATGATTACCGCAATGTTCAGAGGTAGATCGGGTAGTCTCTATCTAGAATGGTTTTTAGTAACTTTGAGGGACCAACACCTTACGAGCAATGTGATAAGCTACTAAAATCTTTAACCAATCCTACTAAGAGTATCAAACACTTTGCTCAATGTGAAAATTATTTCCACAAAGAGCTAGTTCACCTCTTTTCAGTTTGGCACCACAAGGTAAGCCTGACGTCGGTTAGGACTTGGCTTTCGCCTTATCCCTCTTATATAGCGGTTCAAAGGAAAACTCCACTTAGGGTCGTCCCTTTTGGATGAGGCGCAATCCAAAAGCAGGCCCTTCTAAAGGAAGTACTGAAATGTAAGAGCAAGCACATCAAACAAAGGTTCAATTGTCCCGTTATAAGAAAAATAAGGTGCAACTAATTTAGGCACACACACGTTTGTAGTTGTCAATTGTCTCTTATGAAATTGAAGTGTTTGGCATTCATGTCCATTGTCCCTTAGAAAAATTGAGGTGTTTTCACATACATGTCCATTGTCCCTTAAGAAAAGCAGTATGTTCCTAAGACTTAAATTGCTGAAATGATTTGTTCAATTGTCCCTTAAGAAGGCAAAATGTTTCTAAGACTTAGTGGGATAAATCAAGATTTCTTCAATGCTCATCCTGCATGAACATGTTAAAACACCTATTTGCTCTGTGTGAGTAGTAAGAAACTGCAACAAGTCAGTTAGTTCCAAAAAAATTCACAAGTTAGCAAAAATAAATCAATCTGACTAAAAGCGAGCTACTGTTATACTGAAAGCGCTGTGCTGTGATACTAATAGTGATGTGTTGAAAACCAGAAGTGTTGTAAAATACTACCAAAGGCGCTGAACTTTATCCAGAAGCGCTGTACTGTGTATCTGAAAGCGTGATACTGTGATACCAATAGCGATGTGTTGAAAACTAGAGGTGTCCTAAAATACTACCAGAAGCGCTGAAACAGATCCGGAAGTACTGTACTGTGCCCCGATAGCGTGCTACTGTATAGCCAAAAACACTGTGCTGTCTCAGATCACAACAAGGTTAGCTTTTGTCAAAATAACCAGATCAAAATGAGATTTCATGATTGATCTACTATTCTAAGAAGTAATATCTGATAGATCTGTATCGTGAAATCTAGAAAACTCAGAAGGTGTAGTAACACAATAGATTAACTCAAATATCGAAGATACTCCTAAATAAGTTAGCTTAGGAAGTATCAAAAGAGGATTGAAAGACAAATACATCTTGTCAGACAAATCAAAAGATATGTAGCGAATAAAACCCTACAAAAAATGGTCAGAAAACCCAATTAGCCAAAAGCGCTGAATCATACCACTGGAAGCGCCATGCTGTTATACCAAAAGCATCACTCTGTGCTTCCAGAAGCGCCACAGTGCAGCCGAGGGTGCTATACAGTGCCTCTAAGAGCGCTTAAGGATACTGCCAAAAGCGCTTTTCTGTACCTTTTGCGCTGTACCATACCGTGACTTCAAAAAGAATCAATTTCTCAAAGAAAAAGAGGGATTAGTGGGTCCCACCAGGCATGCTAGAATGTGTATGAGGAAAAATTGATTTAAATTAAACTAAACAAATCAAAAACCCAATAACATAAAGAGAACCGATCTAAATAAAAGCCATTAATAATAATCAATGAAACATGAAAGCTTTTACCGAGATTTGTATTGTTCCCTTTGGATTGAATGTGGATTACTTAATGAAGTTGCGAAACCATAGTTGCAACAAGCAAGTGGTGTGCTCAAGAGATCAATGTCAAAAGATCGTAAGGTTGCTCAATCGATGCGACGTATGCTCAAAGCACTGTTAAGTATACCTGAGAATAAAATTGAAGAGAGGCTTAATGAAGGAGATGAGGGGGGTTTATATAGGTTTCAATAGAGATCGATCAACGGTCCAGATAATTCAGAAGAATCAACAAACAAGAACAGTTGAGGAACGTGCAACGAATAAGAAGAAGACAAGTGTCACACAAAAGCTATTTTATTTGAGTTAACCACTTTCTTTTCTAAAGATAAGACATGCTTTTCATAAATTAGAAAGTTTTTTTCTAATTTAAGAGAAATTGATAAAAACAAGGTTGAGTGAATAGATAACTCAACTTAAGATTTGCTTTTGTATGATTTGAGAGAAATTAAATAATAAATTATTTAATTTTGTGTGCATGGAGAAGAAGACTTATTTTTAGAAGATTTGAAAGATATTTGTAGATAAGAAAGCAAATTAAATAAATAAATTTATTTAATTGTTGTGCATGATTTGGAAGAATAAATAAAATATTTGATTTATTTTATTTTTAGAGATTGAGAGAATTTAAATAAATTTGATTTGATTTATTTAAATTTGGAAGAATGAATTTGATTTAATTAAATAATTAAGAATTATTTAATTGTTTGGGAAGAATATAATGATGAATTAATTAAATAATGGGATTTATTTAATTAATGTGGATTTGATTTTTGAACAGAGGATAATGATCAAATTAAATAATTAAAATTATTTAATTGTGGAAGAATAATAGAGGAATTTAATTTAATTAATTAAATAACGATGATTTATTTAATTAATGTCGCAATTTTGTGATTTAGAAGAATTTGGTGAAATTAATTAAATAATTAGATTATTTAATTAATGTGGGAAATGCAGGTGATTAGGAAGAAATGACGAAATGTAAGTGATGCAGCGACTTGGTCATTTTAGGGTGTCTACATGTTATTTTCTCACCAATTCTTCAATTTTCCTAGTAGGATAACAAACAAGGTTTTTTCATCATAACTTTCTACTAAGATTTCAAACCCAAAATTTGAACATCATTTGAAATACCCTTTATGCCCCTTTGAAACATATACAATTTGTGGATAGGGTTGTTTTAGAAGAAAACCCCCTAAAATTGACTACTATAGTTCAATTAGGCCTAATTAGCCCTGTTTTACAAAGCAAGTATGTGAAATTCAAAACCCAAAACACAAAACTTCACTTTAGGGAATTCCTCACACCTCACGGGGTTTGAATATGTTAGTTTTGTCAACTGGATCTATCACCAATTCACCAAACTACAAAACACTATGTCTACCTATTCACTTTAAGCCAAATACAAAGAGTCATTATGCTAGGGTTGCCTCAAACTTGACCCAAACTCCATTCCCCGCTCCTACAAATGCCAAAATCATTAAAATCATTGTATCTACTTCTATTCCACCAATTTTTAGAATTTTCCACCAGTGTAATGGTTCAAAAAACTTGTTTTTTCAATCAAACCCTCACCACCTAGGGATTTCAGACCAGTTTGAAGGAAAACAACAATAACTCACTCAAATCCTAATGAAATTCAATGCAACAAAGATCAAAAGGAAGTAGACTCTCTATTTTATCACATGCAATTAAGTTTTGTTCATGATAGTACCGTACTGGGCAGTACAATTAGCTGGAATAGTGAAAAACACAAGAAAAAGCAGAAAAACAGAGTTTTGTTATTTTTTTTCTCATGAAAACTCCATTTCCAACAGTTTCTTCAACTTCGTAAAGCATGTTATAACTATTTACAACCAATCCCCCAACTAACCTTTGATTTTTGAACCATTCAAATGCCTTCCTAACCACCGATGACTCTTCATATTCCCATTTTTGCACTTTTTTTTGTATTTTCCAACAATGATAACATTTGTAAAATTAAACTTAGCAACCAAACAAGGACCCTAACCCATGAAACATGGTCAAACTATTATATAATCTAAGACCAAAAATGACAAAATTGTCTTCTAGAGGCATGAAGCCAACTAGGTGCTCCTGCACCATTAGTGCATTGATTGGCCTAGGGTTTGATAAAAAGCTTGGTTGAATCACATCTTTCCTTAACAAACAGAAGCACAAAATCAGTAGCTGAGTCCTCTTTCATCTTGTAGTGACTTAGCTCAGTTTTGTCCTTGAATGTTGTAGTGAAAGAGGGTTTGATCTACTCTACTTACATGTTTGCATTCAGTCCCCCTTTTACCTAGTCAACATTGGGATAGGTTGGGAGTGCATGGAAATTAGACTAGTGATAAGTATAGGACAAAAAATAAGAGAAAATGATTCCTATGCACATCTATGAGGATGGAAACTAAAAGGAGTGTAAAAACATAAGGTGAAGATTGCAAGAAGGTAATTTTGGACCATATCGTCATAATATAAATATTAACATAGAATCATCAATTGATACCAAAACAACTACTATAAAGAGGATGGCTCCCAAGTGGGGAAAACATGACATGCAACAAACATAGAACAAGACATAAGACATAATATAGAAGGTGAATTGAGAATGAAAGACATGAAAAGAGGAATCTCACAATAGACATGGCATAAGAAAAAGACCAAATCAAAAGCATAAAGAAAATAGGCTATGTTTTGGTCAACATGACAAGAATGGTTGCCAAGTACTCCATGCATTCCATTGTCCCAAACCCATAGGAAACAATGAAAAAAAAGACAAACACAACATAAGGAAGAAGTGACATATGAACTACACAATACATGTTCAAAACCACATGTGTCAACATGCACCACTAAAGGTGGCTTTGCATCGTCCACATGCTAACTAAGATCAATAAAACAAAGTGATATAAAAGGGAATACTAATATAAACACATAAATATATAAAGGATCATGTCATCCTTATCCCAATCATGTCTGATATCAATATCCTCAAGCATATGTCTCTCATCATCATATGAAGTAGTGCCCTTAGTAAAAATACTCAAAAGAGATGTAATTACTGATTTTTCACTTTTAGCCCATTTTTATTGCTTATGTGAAGGTGGTTTCATGTGTAGATTTTGAACTTTATTAGCATTGTAATCTATATTTAGAATCCACGTAGTAGTAGAATGCTTAGAAGATGAAGGAACCTATTATTTATAATTCTCTATTTATTTTCTTCTTTTGTAAACATGTATGTGGAAGATGAGGATATATTCTACCGTAAAGAGGTTCAAAAATATCAAAACCATCCCTCTTAAGAGGGGCATGATATGCATCTTAAGGCACTTTAGGCTTTACCTCTTTAGTTTCTTATGACGCTTTAGGTAATGGAGGAAACAAACAATATTGTGCTTGTTCCTTTGCATGTTGCCTCATTATTCTATCTTTTCCCCTATTTCCCTATTTAAATGCATGTGATAAAAGTTGTAAACTAAATCTTGGTTCTCATAAAGTAGTTCCTTGGAGTCTTCATATAGGCATCCATTGTAAAATGACTTAATTTTGACACAAGATCATAAGGATATATTTTTTACTTTGACTATGCACCATAGAAGGAAAAACTCAAATTTTCAAGCCAAGCCTCTTAAGAGAAATAGAAAATCTATTAGAAGTAGGAATAACATAACATAAAATTGGCACCTCGTTGAGACCCACTTGTTATGGTGAGATAATGCAACCCAATGTATCAATAAGTATTCCATTTGTCATAGTTAAATAAACTTTTGAATATGCATAACTATTCTAATGTAGATGATGATTGCACAATAATTGTTTAGTGCATATATTAAATTTATTAGTAGTATCAATAATAATTTCATCACAATAATAGCCATAGGTTTAACCACACACATAATGGGCCATAGTAATTATTATGGTGTATCTCCTCATCATAAAATGAAATCATTTGGGAGGCATGAGATGAAGAACTATATTTACCATGATCCATGCCCACAAAAGAGTCCATACATGATTGTGAATGAATACCAATATGATGTTCATCCATAATATCTCTCTCCATATGTCTATTTTCCATATCAATGTCTATATGTTCGTGTACCTAGTGTTATCTTGACTATGTGATGGAAAAAGTTGTATAAATTTGTAAATTCTAAATAAGAGAAGCAACAAAAGGATCGTCTCCATCATTAACACCCTCTACATGTATCATACTATTTTTAATTGAATATGTTATACTTTATGTTTCAATGCCATGCAAATCTATGTATGTTGTTCATTAACTCTATTATAGTTACAAAAGGCATCCTTTTTATATCCCTTAGGTAGTCCTCTAGATGGATCCAATGGAAAAATAGGTGGAAGAGTAATCATATTAGAATTAAGCAACTTCAAAGTACATTGTCCAAGGGCTCTTAATTTTGTAAATTTCCTTAAATGTTGAGGCTTAAGAGTGATATCATTAGAAGCATTTGTTAGAAATGAAGGTAAACCAATATAAAATGGAAATGTGAGTTAAACTATTATAACTATTAATCCAATGCAGAACCAAATGGAGATTATAGGAAATCAAATAAAAAATACAAAGAAATAAAGGAACAAAAGAATTGAACACATAACATAGTGTTTACATGGAAAAACCCTTTCAAGAAAAAACTCCACACAAGAAGAGATGCACTGGTTTGTATTAACTTCAATAGAGTTTACAATACATCACTAACAACCTCCTCTTTAGTCTTCAATCCAGCATCACTTATTTTTCTAGTCTCAACTCTCTACATCTACACAACATTAATACAATGCCTTCATTAAAAGAGTGTTACTTTCTATGACAAAAAACCCTAACATAAATTCTACTATTAGATCTACAACCTAATGATGAATGTGTTAGAACACACAAATATAATGAGAGGGGGTGAATCGGTATATGCCACTTTTTAAAATAATTCTACTGCACTAACATGATCTCTACTGCATCAAACAAAATTTGAAAGAACTATACAAGCATAAGCAAATTCACACATCCACACAAAAGTCCATAATACCATATTTATGTGGAAACCCTAGAAGGGAAAAACCACGGTGAGCAAGCTACTTGGATCTACTGTCCAAATCTAGCCTCACGAAAATAAAATAGTGAATTACAATATTTTGTAGGCTCCAACCCATGAGAATTTTAACTTGAGAAGGACTGCAATCCTTTTTACAAATTTGTAGGCTCCAACCTACTATAGACTTCAATCTCAAAACAAAATGATCTACAACCTAGTACTGAAGCAATAACTTCTTGATATACATCTTTATGGGCTACAACCCAAAGGAAGCAACAACTCCCTAAAGTGCTACAACACTTACAAACTGAGGCTTCAGCCTCTCTATAGACTGAGAAACAAACCAACAAACTAAAATAGAATCATTTCTCAATATAAACAAAAACTTACTGTGCAAACTTAGAATCATATCCAGTTCATTCCCTTCGCACACTTCAACTTCACTTCTCTATTCACTCCTGATCACTTAATATTAGCTTATACTTCACTTATCTAGTAACTTCACATATGTTCAAATTTTTTGCTTTAGTTCTTGTGCACACATACTTACACACACAGATGCACACAAATGCACAAACTAATCTTTATTATATATCCTTCTGTAGAAAATCAACTTCTATGTCAGCTAAGCATAGCAAAAACATTCTCCAATGTCAAATTAACATTCCATTCTCCAATGTCAAATTAACATTCTCCCAAGGTTGACATCTATAATTTTGAATTCCAATGTGTACAATTCCAAGATGTGGTCCATCCTATAATTTCAACATTATGAAATAGGGCCCAAATCACATATACTTAGGTCCAACCAAAAATAGGTCAAGACCCAAAACTAAACAAACCACACATTATAGCAACGATCCCATACATATATTAAAACTCTCTATTCTATGTTACTGAGTTGGCTTCAATCTACATTTTAAATCTCCAAATTCACTTAGCTATTAATCCATCTTACCAGTCGACCTCTATATTCATATCGTTATCACTTCCAACCCTTTATCACAAAATCTCGCTTTCTCAAACCATGCCTTTGTCCCTCAATCAACAAAAACTCACTATCACGAACTTAGCCTAAAAGGCCTTTATCAGCAAAAACTTACTTTTACAAACTTGACCTTTGTTGCCTTTATCGACGAAAAGTCTCTTTCACAAACTTGCCCTTTATCTCCTTTATTGGTAAAACTTTGAGTCAGCAAACTTAGCTTTCCACAAGCTTTGTCTTCAAGCCTCCTTTGTCACTTAGTCAGCGAATTGGCGAAATGACGAACTCGTGAACCAACTTCACTTTCTCCTTTTTTAGCAAATTGGAAAATCAACGAACTTTGAAACTCACGAACTAGTTTACGAACTGAAGGATTTGCCGATAACTAATCCATTACACTTCAAACACTTCTCCATGCCATTGTTGCCAAATCGACAAATCGACAAATTGGTGAACTTCAAAATCGGTGAACCAGTTCATAAACTGAACATTTTTCTGACTGAAGGCAAAAATCATTCATGTCTTAGATTTTTCATTGACAACTTATTATCAACAAACTAGTCGTAAAAAAAATTGGCTATTGGTGAACTTACAAGTTCACGAACCAAAATTTTTTTTGACTAAAGGAAGAACTCATGCCTTAGAAAGTTGTCTTGTCTTCTGCCTTAGACACTTTTTCTCCTTCTCATTTCTTCTTTGTCTTAGACACAAATCTTCCTCTCTTTGACATCAATGGCAACACTTCAACAACCTCTTTCTTTTGACATCAATGACAACACTTAAAAAATCTCCTTTGTCATTGATGGCAACACAATCACATATTTGTTCTTTGGCAAAGCTCCCCCTTAATTTAACACAACTTCTAAAATTTGAACCCTTTGAAACTTCTCCCCCTTTGACATCAATGGAAAAGGGATGCAACCAACCTTTTATGGATAGATATTGTCAAAGACAAGCTCCCCTTGACTGAAATGCTCTTCTTCATAATGCCACACAAAAAAAAAATCTAATCAACTATTGTCTACCAATTACCTGCTCCCCCTGAGAGCTAGCAATTGTCCAAATTAGGGTGAAGAATAAGCCTTAAGCTGCTCCCCCTAAACAAATGCTTCATCATAAGCATTTATTGATTTGGTTAATGTGATATCACTCCCAACTTCTACCTTAAGTATTCAAATGTCTCTTTAGGAAGAGGTTTTGTGAATATATATGCAATTTGATCCTTTGTTGGCACATACTCCAATTTCACCTTTTGACCAACAACCTTTTCTCTCAAAAAATGATACCTAATAGATATGTGCTTGGTTCTTGAATGCATCACCGGATTATTTGATATGTTAATTGCACTTGTATTGTCACACAAAGTTGAAATGGGCTCATCATGTACAACTCATATATCCTTCAATGTCTACTTCATCCACAAAACCTAAGTACAACAAGCTCCTGCTGCAATGTATTCTACTTCTGGTGTTGATAAGGCTATTGAATCTTTCTTTTTACTTAACCATGAAACCAATCTACCTCCTGTTAGCGCCTGAATTGACTGGTAGTTTTTTGAGCAATTTTCATTCAGGCACTCTCCCTAAGTATCCAAAAAATGCTCCAAGTAATGGACCTCCTCAGCAGTTTTCAGCTGCATCATCATATTTTCTTTAGGAGGAGGTCACCATCATCATGTTTGTTTCGATGCAGGTCAGCATCATCATGTTCTCCGTCGACCGGTTTCTCATCGTCATCATCATATTGAAGTATCGGGTGATGTTTGGTTTTTATCCTGATGATGCTGATGAGCTACAGTGCGCCCTGATCTACTTGCGAGGGTGATTTTTTAAGGTATCCGGTGATCTTGCACTTATCACCTTGCCCAAACATGATGATGATGTTGCCCCGATATCCTGAAGGGGTTATTCTCTAAGTTGCTCGACCTGACTTGTTCTTTCTTAAGGGGCGTCATCATCACCATATTTCCAGTTATCACCGTGTTGCTCGCGGGGGTCATCATATTATCTGCATCATGATATCTCGCCGGGGTGATATTTCTATCATCGGGTGATCTTGGTTATGATCATCCTGATGATGATGTTGAAGAGTTCTAAGTGCGACCCGATATTCACTAGGGTCATCATATTTTGAACGTCAGGATGATCTTAGTCAATATCATCCTGATGATGTCGTATCACCTCTTGTTCGTTGTTTTGTCATCCTGATGATGCTGACGTCATCCTTATATCAGGGTGATATCTTTCTTTCTGCCTATCTGCATCATGATATTTCCGAAGGAGGGGGTGATATTTGCATATCACTCGAGTGTGTTTGTTCCAGCATCATGATGATGCTGATATCAAGGAGATATCCGCCTGCTGGCTTCGTGCATTATCTAGTGGGGGTGATTTTTTCAAGCATCATCATATTCATATTTTGCCCTGATCTTATAGTGGAGCTACAGTGCAACCTGATATTTGCACATCAGGATGATATTTCCAAATATCCGGTTGTCTTCCGAATATCATCCTGATGTTGATATGATGATGACGTCATCAAGGTCCGGGGGGGGGTCATATTTCTAACATAGATCATCTTGTGGAGATCCCCCGATATTTGCAAACATGATGATGACGTCATCCGGATATGAGGAGGTGCGCAGTAGGCAGATATGATGATGACGTCAGCAGGATATGATGATGATGTCATCAGGATGTTCATCGGCCAGACTTTTGGTATAAGCTCAGCAGGAGGATGTTCCTCCGATGGATCCGGTTGTGCGGGTGAAGGCGAATATCATGCAGTTGTATTGCGATATGATGCTGACGTCAGGGTGATATTTCGGGCAACAGGATATCATGCTGCTGGAGGATGATGATGATGAAGTCTTATACTAGTGTCGTCAGGAGCAAAAGCACCGACATGATATATGCTCATGACCTAGTATATTAAGTGTTAAAGAGGTCATCGCGGGGTGCATGTGGGATAATGTTATCCTGCATATTCGAAATATCATGATGATGAATCTCGGCGGGAAGTGGTTGCGATGCAGAATTAATGTTCTTCCCGAGGCCGCGGGTTGGTGCGCCATTAATGGCGATTGTTGCAGAGGTATGGGCGATGGCATGGGCTGATCCAGTACCCGGTTGAAGATCTGAATCCCTAGGCGGCGGCGCAAGGCTCGAAAAATCTTCCTGTCTCCTCCCCTACCTGCTGCATTAATGTTTGAGCGCCATTTCTATGATACTATATATCTGGCGGGAGTTTTGGTCAACCTGGTAGTTAATGCTGAATACATCCTCCTGCTATATAATGCAGAGGGTGTTATTCATTCAAGGTTGTTGAAAGTTGTGGATTTTTGGCTCTGTAATCCATAACCAGCTGATCTGGTTGCTCTGTACAGTTTATCTTGTGAGTTTATGTATCTCCTGTTGTAGGACTTGGCATGAATCCACTGGTTTCATGGTTGATCTTATATGAGTAATGCTATCTTAGCATGTGTTGTGTTAATTCTGTCTCCAGTGTTGCATGTATTCTTCTTCTGGATCTGGATATTTGTGTGATGTTTAGATTCTAGAGCATAGAATTCCTATGTTGAATGTCTGATCTTTTAACCTCTACTCAAGGGGCAGATTAAACTGTTTTTAGGTTGAACATTGGGAAGGGTATACTGCAGTAGGGATGCCATAAGTAGAGATAGCTCAACACTCTATATTGGGAGATATCTGTGAGGCAGATATCATGTGTATCCCCCTGAAATCCAGTTTTAGCTATTCATGCTGATCATTCACAGGTGTATGTCTACCGACTCCAAGCCCTGGATAGGCACCAATCATGCTGTGTTCTTGTGTTATACACCATGTCCAGCTTTGCATCCAAATTCATATCAAACCCTTTCATACTTCCACCTGTTAGTTGTAGGAGTAGGATTAGGAACCCCCTGCATGCTCTCATACCCAACCAGACATCATGTCCAAGAATGTTGCCAGCCTTGTGATCTATCATGCAGATCTTGGTCCATACATGAGAGTATTCTGCCTGTTGTTGTCAAGTTAGATCCTTCTATCTTTGAGCTAGTCAAGGTTACATCTTGAGTTATAGGGATACCCCCCTTGGTGCGGCAGAACCAGAAGTGAAGGGGAGGAGCTCACGCAACCTCCTGTATTCAGTTGGCCTGAATCTGCCTGTGCATTAGAACTGGCAAACCCTAATGCTGATTCAGAAGAAATGTCAACACCTCCTAGAAAGAAGGCTCCACCACTTGTGCTCTTTCTATCATTAGTGCTACTAGCCCAATTTGCATCTGTATAAGTTGTTAAAGATAAATCCTTTCCCTTTTGATACCACAATCCATAATCCAAAGTGTTCTTCAGATATCTGAAAATCCTTTTAACCACTTTCACATGAGTTTCTTTTGGATTGGCCCAAAATCTAGCCACCATACAAACTTCTTGCATAATATCCAGCCTAGATGCAGTCAAGTATAATAAGCTTCCAATCTTTGATTTGTATAGAGTCTGATCAACTTGAGGTGATTCATCATCCTTGCTTAGATGATAGCCTGTAACCATAGGTGTGCTCATAGGTTTCCAGTCATCCATACCAAATGTTTTCAACATCTCCTTGACATACTTAGTTTGTGAAAGAAACATACCCTTGTTTGATTGAGCAATTTGAAGTCCAAGGAAAAATGAAATCTCACCAATCATAGACATCTCAAACTCTTTTTGCATATCTTTAGCAAACATTTTACACATTTCATCATTTTTACCAAAGATAATACCATCAACATATACTACAACTATCAACATATCATCACATATAGTCTTGATATAAAGATTTCTATCAACAATCCCCTTCTTGAATCCTTGCTGGTGTAGGTACTTGTCCAACCTTGCTTACCATGCCCTAGGCACTTGTTTGAGATGATATAATGCCTTCTTGAGTCTGTATACCATATTCTAATCTTCTGATAATTGAAATCCTTTAGTCTACTCTATGTAAACTTCTTCTTCTAAGTCACCATTCAAGAAAGAATATTTGACATCCATTTGATATATCTTGAAGTCTTTGTGAACTGCAAATGCAAGGAACATCCTTATTGCTTCCATTCATTCCACAAGAGTAAACTTCTCCTTAAAATCAATTCCTTCCACTTGTGAATAGCCCTTGCAGACCAATCTTGCATTGTTTCTAACAACTTCTCCATCTTCATTCAACTTATTTCTGAAAACCCAATTTGTTGCAATCACATTCTTGTCCTTTGGCCTTGGAACAAGTTCCCAAGTTTTATTCTGCACAATCTGATTTAACTCTTCCTACATTGCATCAATCCAACTTTTATCCTTGCTGGATTCAAAAAAATTCTTTGGTTCTATCTTGGACAACAGTGAGAAGTTTACTTGTTCTCTGAGTCTTCTCCTAGTCGTAACTCCTTCATTCTTATCTCTAATTATTTGATTTTTAGAATGATTATTTTGAATGAACTTTGTAGGTGTCTTGGTAGTCTCCATGGGTGTTTCTTCTTCAACAACTTCATCTCCTTATTCTATGCAGGGTGGATCATTTAAACAATAGTCTTCTGAATCATTTGAAATGCGGTCTAAATCATGTGTAGATGGATGTAACTTTTCATCAACCCTAATTTATGCTCTTTAAACTATCTTCTTTAGTCTCTTGTTGTAGCATTTATAAGCCTTACTTCTAGTTGAGTAAGAAAGAAAAATTCCTTCATCACATATTGAGTCAAACTTGCCCAAGTTGTCTTCATTTCTTCCAATGTAGCATTTGCTTTGAAAAATTCTAAAATATTTGACAGAAGCAGGTTTGCCCTTCCATAACTCATATGGTGTCTTAGTGCTATTCACTTTTAGATTTCCTCTATTTAGGATATAAACAACAGTATGAACTGCTTCTTTTCAATATAGATCAGGCAACTTGGCGTCATTCAACATTATTCTTGCCATCTCCTGAACTATTCTATTCTTTCTTTCAACTACTCCATTTTGCTAAGGAGTCCTTGCAACAAAGTATTGTCTTTTTATCCCATCTTCTTCACAGAATTCTTCAAATTCATTTGAAGTGAACTCACCACCTCTGTTTGATCTTAAACACTTGATTCTAGCATTCATTTCATTCTCAACCATGGATTTGAAGATTTTAAATCTACTGAATGCTTCTAATTTATCTTTCAAAAAAGTAACCCAAGTCATCCTAGAATAGTCATCAATGAGCAACATAAAATACCTTTCACCTTGAAGACTCCTTGTCTTGGTAGGACCATATAAGTCTCCAATGACTCAGTATAATAGTATTCATTGGTCTTGAACTTGGTCCTTGTTTGCTTCCCAATTTAACATTCCTTACAAAAGGAACTAGTAGGTTTGACACTATTTAGTATGTCTCTAACTGAAAGTTGAGAGTTGATCTTCACAAGATTGACAAAGTTGATGTGCCCCATCCTCTTATCCCATAACTAGCTCTCATCAGTCTGTCCTAAAAGGCAACTCTTTCCTTTGACTTCACAAAGATTGTATGTTATTCTTTGTTCTTCTTGCTTCTACCATAAGTTTTCCAATGCTTACTCTTCTGATTTCACATCTTTGTGCATTGAAAATAAGATTATATTCTTTGTTGCACATCTAACTTACACTAAGAAGATTGTACTTGATACCTTCTACATATAGAACATATTCAGTCCTATTCTTTCCATAAATACTTATTGAGCTTTTGCCACATAGTTTTACAGAGGTGTTGTCTCTAAACTTGACTGATCCACCATTCCACTTTTCAAGACTAAGAAAAAGAACTTGCTCTTGTCCCTTGTCATTTGACTTGAGCATCCATTGTCTACAACCCAAGGATTTGCTTGTCCTTGTGCATGAAACACAGCTTGGATAATCATTGATTTTTCACCTTCATGATTGTTCTTGATTCTCCATTCCTTCTTCTTATCTAACTTCTGATTTTCAGAAATGCCTATACTCTTTTCTTGGTTATCAAAACCAGTCATCTGAGATTTTGACTTTGCCAAGACACTTCTACAAAACCTTGTTATGTGCCCAAAATTGTTGCAAATATGACATATTATATTGAAATCAAACAAAGGGGCAAAATAATTTCTACTTACAAAATTGCTTCTCCTCATTCTCGATTTGCATTCAATAGCTTTGTGACCATACTGATTGCAATTGAAACAATAACCAGAGAAAGCAAAATTAAACTTGTTCATGAAAGTTTATCTTGTAGGAATTGATCCTATGAATCTTCTTCTTTGAGAAATAATAGGAATGAAATCAACTTCTTTAATTTTTGTATTATCCTTCTTCATTGGGATTTCTTCATTTGATAATGTCTTCTCTGGGTCAGTCTTCTTTGTTGAAACAAAAGATTGTGTGACTTCTTCGTCATAGCCCAAAACTGACTTAATGAATAGAGGTCTCTGAATGTTTATTATATCATCCAAAATCTTAGAGCTCTTTCCAAACTTGATATTCTTACTCAACTAATGATGTACCTTTTCAACTTCCTTTCTCAATGAAACAATTTATTCCTCAAGTTTTAAACACTCATTTGATTTGGCTTTGAAATCAATGTTCACGATGTCTGCGATTCTTTTTCCTTCTTGAACTTCAATCTTCAATTTAACAACCATCTCCTCCAATTCTATGAGCTTGGCCTTTTGTTCTTCATTTTCTTTCCTTGCTAGATTCAAGTCTTCAAGAGTAGAGATCATTTCACCTTCAAGATCAACTTCACATTCTTCTTCTTCATCAATAGCAACATTGTCTGAGTTGTTCAAGACTTCCATAGCCATGAATAGAGATTCTACTCTTTCATCTTCTGACGTGCAGTTGTCTTCTTCTTTTGCTAAACTACAATCATTCTTAGAGTAAAGGCTTTTCTTGTTCTTTTTAAAATTAGATCTTTTGAAACCCTTGTTGTTATCGTCATTCTTCTTAAGAGGACATTTAGATGTATAATGCCCAATATTTCCATAGTTGAAACACTTGAAAGGTAACTTATCTTTGTACTTACCTGATCCCTTCTTTAGCTTTCTTACAAAGTTGGCTTCCTCATTATTAGATGCATCACTTGACGCAGATCCCTTTTTCTTAGATGCTTTGAAAGCAACTTCCTTCTTAGATGTTTCTTTTCTTGCATTTCTCATTTCATAGACAGTGAGTAAACCAAATAATTCATACATTTTGAATGTATTCAAATCTTTTGCTTCTTTAATAGCAGAAACTTTTTGAATCATACCTTTGAGGGAGTGATCTCAATACCTTCTTCACAACTATTGAATCCACCACCTCTTCACCAAGACCTCTGATAACATTTACAACCTTATCTACTTGGAGAAGATAGTCAACAATGTTATCTTCTTCCTTCATCTTCAGATTTTCAAATTTAGCTTTGTAGGTCTACAATTTTTCTTGCTTTACTTTATCATCCCCTTCATAGAGACTTTTGAGTTTATCCCATATATCCTTGGTGGTCTTGCACTACATTACTTTGACAAACTTTGAGTTAGCTAGACCACTCAAGATAGAATTCTTAGCTTTAAAATTGTTCTCATAAACCTTCTTATCAACTAGATCTGTGAGAGGATGTATAGGAGCAATATAAGTATCAATCACAGATCTCCAAAGCTCACACCCTAAGGAGCTAAGATAGGCTTCCATCCTCATACTTTAGAAGGCATAGTCAGATCCATCAAAATAAGGTGCTCTATTAGATGAGGATCCTTTCTATGCCATGTGTTCTTATCCAAGATCTACCTTCAATTGCAAGGCTACACCAAGGAACCTTACTCTGGTACCAATTGTCAAAACACATAGATACACTAAGAGGGGGGTGAATCAATATATGCCACTTTTTAAAACAATTCTATTGCACTGACATGATCTCTACTGCATCAAATAGAATTTGAAATAACTATGCAAGCATAAGCAAATTCAAACATCCACACAAAAATCTATATCACTAGATTTACGTGGCAATCCTAGAGGGGAAAAACCATAGTGAGCAAGCTGCTTGGATCTACTATCCAAATCTAGCCTCGCAAAAATGGAAAAAATGAATTACAATATTTTGTAGGCTCCAACCCACATGAATTTAAACCTAAGAAGGACTACAATCCTTTTTACAAATCTGTAGGCTCTAACCTACTAGAGACTTTAATTTCAAAACCAACTAAGGTACAACCCAGTACTGAAGCAATAACTTCCTGATATACAACTTTATGGGCCACAACCCAAAGGAAGGAGAAACTCCCTAAAGTGCTACAACATTTACAAATTGAGGCTTCAACCTCTCTATAGACTGAGCTTCAACCCAACAAACTGAAACATAATCAATTCTCATTATAAACAAAAACTTACTATGCAAACTCAGAATCATATCCAGTTCATGCCCTTCACACACTTCAACTTCACTACTTTGTTCACGCCTTATCACTTGATATTAGCATATACTTCATTTATCCAATAAATTCGCATATGTTTAAATTTTTTTCTTCAGTTCTTGCGCACACATACTCACACACACAGATACACCCAAATGCACAAACTAATCTTTCTTATATATCCTTCTATAGAAAATGAATTTCTATGTCGGCTAAGCACAACAAAAATATTCTCTAATATCGAATTAACATTTTCCCAAGGCTAGCATCTATAATTTTGAATTCCAATGTGTACAATTCCAAGATGTGGCCCGTCCCATAATTTTGACATTATGAAACAGGGCCCAAATCACATATACTTAGGTCCACCCAAAAATAGGTTAGGACCCAAAATTGAACAATTTACATGTTACAAGAATGACCCCATACATATATTAAAACTCTTTGTTCTATGTCACTGAGTCGGCTTCAATATGCATTTTAAATCTTTGAATTCATTTATCCATTAATCCATCTTACCAGTCGACATCTATATCCATATTGTTATCACTTCCAACTCTTTAATGGTGAAATGTCGCTTTCAAAAACCATGCCATTTCTCCCTCAATTGGTAAAAACTTACTACCATGAACTTAGCCTAAAAGGCCTTTATTAGCAAAAACTTGCTTGTACAAATTTAACCTTTGATGCCTTTATTGGAAAAAACTCCCTTCTATGAACTTTTCCTTTGTCTCCTTTATCGGTAAAACTTTGAGTCGACAAACTTAACTTTCCACAAGCTATCTTCAAGCCTCCTTTGTTGCTTAGTTGAAAAATCAGTGAACTGACAAAATTGTGAACCAACTTCACTTTCTCCTTTGTCGGTGGATCGAAAAATTGATGGACTATGAAACTCATGAACTAGTTTGTGAGCCAAAGGTGTTATGGAGTAAAAAGTGGCCACATGGCCTATTTGCTTCATTATACATTCTAATTGATCATCCCAAAGGAAATTACCCAATACCCTTGACATTTTGGACCCTTGGAACCTCCTTTATCTAGAACCCTGACTTAATTTGGGCCCTTGGACTTGGGCACCAACTGCCCAAGTCTCCCTTGATTGGTCGGGGCTAACTAATGGCATGTCAGCTTGGGCCCTTCCAAAATGTTTCTCCTTATCAGAATTTTGTGATTTAAATTCATAAATGTTAGTAGGAAAGCATATATAAGTGAGTTTATGACTCCATTTTAAACCTAGATGGATAATGTGAACTTATGATATTGGAGAAAAGAACATTCAAGGCATTCATTGTGTTATTATTGCAGATTTGTATGTGTATTTGTGTGTTTTTTGCAGATATGGCACCATCATCCATCTCCTTATGAGTTGAAGAGCTTTTATCCTCCTAAGGAATTCACCTTCAAGGTGACATCATTGCTATTTGAATCATTTGAATCATTTCATCATTTGGATTATCTTTAGCCTCTGTCCTGCAAGGACACACTCTCTCATTAACAACGGTGTTGGGAAAAATTGAATTCTAACCTAGGATTTGACTGAGGTAAATCCCTAAACACCACAACCCCCAAACCCCTCTCTTTTCATCTTGTGTGCAAGTTATAGGTAAAAGTTTTAGGAAAAGTGGAGCTACAGATTATATCTCCAGAAACAGTTCTAGGATTATCTCTCCAAAGAGATTTGGGTGGTTGGCACCCTAGTCCATAGGGCTTCAAGCTTCTAGATTTGGTTTCTAATCATCATTTGTAACTTCTTCTTAGTTTTGAGCTCTGGAAGAATCTCACTTCTAGACTTGCTGGTTACTGAATTTGTCCTTCGACACCTCTACTTTTAGGAGTTAGGGTTCAACATCTTACTAATCCTCTCTGTACTTTTGGTTTCTAGATTTCTGTTGTTAATCATCTATTTCAAGTTGATTATCTTATAAGTAGGGTTTCCTTCATTTTTAACCTAGGGTTTGATAAAAATCTTGGTTGAATCTTATCTTTCCATAGCAAATTAGGAGCACAAGATCTGTAGCTGAGCCCACCTTCTCCTTAGTTGTGATTTAGCTCAATCTTGTCCTTGAATGTTATTGTGGAAGAGTGTCTTGATCTTGTTTACACATGCATGACTTCATCTTCTTTTTACCACTTAACAAAAGGATTTGCCGATAACTAATCCTTTACACTTCAAACACTTTTTCTCCATGCCTTTGTTGCTGAATCAACAAATCAGTGAATCGATGAACTTCAAAACTGGTGAACTAGTTCACAAACTGAACATTGTTCTGACCGAAGGCATAAATGATTCATGCCTTAGATTTTCATTGACAACTTATTATAGGCAAACTAGTCATCAACAAAACTGGTTGTCAGTGAACTTACAAGTTCATGAACCAAACCTTTTGCCAACTAAAGATAGAACTTTTGCTTTAGAAAGTTTTCTTCTCTTCTATCTTAAACACTTTTTATCCTTTTCATTTCTTCTCTACCTTAGACACAAATCTTCCTCTCTTCAACATCAATGACAACACTTCAATAATCTCTTTCTTTGGACATCAATGACAACATTTCAATAGAATGGTCTAGATTGACTATGAAATTACAATTTTTTACAAAGCAATGGACCCCCTGGCAACACTAGTGAGGGGACAAGCCCCCCACACACCCCATCAAGTACTGAGATCTAAATGTGGCTGAAACACGACTATTGCTTGGTGAATAGATCTTCCCTTATTGAAATTTACAAACAACATTAGGAGTAATTAATTACATAGGATTTACAAGGTTTATGGTAGCTTAATCCTAACAACATTGACCACATAATTGGTATTAGAATTATTCTCTTTCTTATCACTACCATTTTGAAAATTAATTTGTATTTGAAACTTGGAAGGGTATGAAGGCATAAAAGGCACATAAGAAGAACCATATTTTAGTAGATTAGAAGCCAACAATTTCACTTCCACATTCTTAACACTTGTACACAAATCCATGATTGGAGCATAACCATTCAAATAGACAGTATTCTTAATAGGTGATAGACATCCCTAAACAAAGATACTCTATAACTCATTATTGGTGATTTGATGTTTCATTTAAGCACATAAAGATTGATATCTAATTACATAATCATCAATCATTTCATTGGGACCTTGAGTGTACTCAAATAAATCAAAACTATAATCTTCAAACCTATATTCATGTAGAAATGATTAAAAAACTTTGGCCAACTAAAAAAAGAATGAATAGACCCATACGGTAAAGAATAAAACCACAATATAACATAGTCCTTTAAAGTGTGTGGAGATAACTTGGCCACTTTGTAACTCATCATTGGGGAGTTGATGCTTCATTTAAGCACATAACTATTGAAATCTAATCACATAATCATCAATACTTTTATTGGGACCTTGAACATACTCAAACAAATCAAAATTGTAATATTCAAACCATATTCATGTAGAAATGATTAAAAAACTTTGACCAACTCAAGAAAAGAATGAATAGACCCATAAGGTAAAGAATAAAACCACTATATAGCACAATCCCTTAAGTGTGTGGAAATAACTTGGCTAATAGTTTATCTTTATACACATTCTAAACATGCATTTTGGAAACATTGTAAATGTGTATGTGGGTCACCTTTTCCATTGTACATCTCAAAGTGTGGTGCCACAAATCCAATTGATAAAGGACACATTACAATATCAATAACAAGGGGAGTGTTTTGTACAAGAATGTAATCATTTCTATCATGGTGCATCCACTTTGTTGGAAATTTCTTTGAAAATCTTTTCATACTAGTGTTTTTGTTGGTTGCTAGGCTTTAGGGTTCATGAACATATTGTATGTTGTCCAATGGACTTGAAGCTCACTCCATTTGTAACTATTATTTTGTATGTTGACTTGTTGTCCTGGTTGTTTCACTTAATTGTAACCACTTGATCCCTTTAAGGGCCATAAATGTTAGTAGCCTTGCATATTGTCTACCGCTTGTTGTTGCATCCTCGCTTTGGGGTCTTATGCCTTAGTCACATGGTCCTCAGGCACTTTATTTTATTAGGCACTTTGCTACATGGAGACCTCCTATTGCATCACATGCATCCCTTGCATTGTCAATTCCTTGTTGAGCCCCTTCACTATCTCCGCACTATGCGACATTGCATCACATGTCTTTTCATCCACTGAGTATTGATCCAAGTCATGCTTTTCCATACCCATGTGGGTGTTATACCATTGGTTCCCTTCCATCCACTTGCCCACTGTGTTACCTATTCTACCAAGAATCTAAAGAATTACTATGGTGATGTCATCTGACTTGATAGGAGGTGATGTCTTATTGCATTGCAAGGGCTCTTCACATTACAATTTTTAGTGGTGGGCCCACTCCTGCCATCGCAATGTGTGATGGCCATCAATTTAATCAAAGATTGATCTAATGGTGCTGCTTTCACCTAATGTTTATAAGTGGCTCTAGTACACTTCACTTATCAAATGGAAATATAATGTGGCGCCAATTGTGCTTTTGATGCACTTAGATGTATAATATGATTGGTTAATCAATTGGTGAACTTTGAGGTGGCTATGGAAGTATACAATGACACCATGAGGAAGATAGATGAAACATTTCTATTGCATTGTGGATGCTCTTTACATCACAACTTTGATGGTAGGCCCTAGTGTTGAGTGTGTGATGTGTGATGGCTATTGATCTAAGTTGGTAGGATCTAATGGAGATGATTTATCTTATGCCCTGAAGTTCTTAGCTATTAAATAGTGTGTCATGAGGGTCCCTCATCAAGCTACCACATGTATCTAGGCCTACCCAATTTCTCAAATATATCATTGGCTTACAATATGGTAGGTCTTCTAATAGTTTCAAACAAAGGCAAACAAGTAAGGTAGACATGTGTTGAGCTAGTATATCACTACAAGTGCACTACATGTCATAGCCTTAAAATGAATGCACATATCTCAGATGGTGATGTATACTAGCCATCGATCTCCTCGATGTTCAACATCAATGATCAGGATCCAAGAAAAATTGAAGAGTTTAATGACGAAGATATTAGATGCATATGTGTGCATGATCATAAAGAGATTGACATGACAAAATTAACTCATTTTAGACCAACATAAAAACAAGATGTGATGTCCTAGCTTGATGAACTAGAACAAATAAGACTCAACTAATGAGTACGCATGCCTATTGTGAAGCCTTGTATAATTATGTGCCTTTGGCATAAATGGAGATATGGTTAAGTATTAGGATTGACATTGACATTGGTAAAATCAGGGGTGTCATGAAGAAATTTGTGATCACTTAACGAGAAGTATGACAAGTTGATAAGGAAATAGGCGTAAAGGATTTCCATGATACCAACATGACCATGAATTCTAGCATCCACATACTATGGAGCTAGTGGGTACGTGCCTCACACAAAGAGAAAAGACTTGATGTTATGAGAAGGAGGCGACATGATACCCTTTACATGTGTGTTCTACCTTTTCATGACATGATCAATGATGTGACTAGAGGTTTGATCTTTTTTCATGCATATGGCCTTTCTTATTCTATGCTTTCTTAAACCCTGTATTTTCCCTCTTTCTCTCTATTTAAATAAGAGATGGTTGCTATGCTTATCATTTAGTTTTCCATTGTAAACAATGGGGTCCTTCTATTTTATTCTTAGCTATGGAAAGGGAGGGTTTAGAACAAATTTAGAATTCATTTGTCTCGATACTCCTCATCTAGGTATTTCTCTTTGGTTTCTTTCCTCTTTTGGAAGTATAGATTTATCAAAAGGTTTTAGTTTATTTGGAACTACTTTTGGAGAGAAGAGGCTATAGATAGAGCCATGGGTTGTACTAGAAAAACCCCTTACAACATGCAATATGCAACATGATGATAAGCATGAGAAGACTTGTGCAAAGGAAACAAATGAGTTTGTTTCTAGCTACATGTTACCTTCTAGTGCATGTATAATTGTAGTAGAGCCAACATATATGCCTCAATGTAGGATTATGAGAGAACATTGAATTTTTTATGCTCCATTTCAAGACCCTTTGGGTTGGGTAGTTAGAGAAAAAGGAGTTGTTGCATCAGTTTGGCAATGTCCTCAACCTAGATATCCCATTTTCACTTCTTCTTCAAGCTTGTGCTTCTAGTAGGCACTACAAGAGTGTTGGCAACATAGTCAAGAGACACTGTTGATTAGGTAATGATGTCATTGATGGCAATAAGGCAAATAGAGCATGATGGAGCTAAGGATGATTGGGAACTCAACTTGGAATAGCCTGCATACAAGGTTCTGGTCCAGACACAAAAGACTAAGGCAGAATGGCTAGGTACTAACAACACAGAGTTAGTAGCAGAGACTCAAGTGGCATTCCTCAACAATTGATGGTCAAGGTATGCAGTTCAAGTATGTTATTCAGAATTGTTTGAAGGTGCCATGTTCAAGATTACAAGTCCTGATGAATTCTAGAAGTTAAGTTGTGATTGGTCTAAGTCTGGGTGAACACAGTTAAGTTAAGAACAATATACAATACCAGAGTAAAAGGGTCCGCATTCCTTCGCTATTGCATATTTTGTCTTGCAGTTATAAAGGTATAATAAGAAGTCTAGAATGAATGTTGATTATGAATCTTTGAGTCTCATATGGTATGTAGTAAGAGTTATGGTGTGTCAGATGAATTGGTCAAGTGTGTTCTTAAGTGACAAGCCGACAGGCTTGTTAGATCTTTACACTGAGAAGATATATTGTTTGAACAATCAATCTAAGTGGTTGAATAATTGGGGCTAACCTATATGAAGACTATTGAATGATTGTTTGGGTGTGCATTGGAGATTGTGCACAAGTTCAAGCCGACAAGATATAACATTTGTGTACCCAGTTCATATTTGGCTTGCCGACCTAATTATGAGATAAACCTTGTAGTGAATATATATACTCAATGGATTGCGGTGTTGAGTGTGTGATAGATGATGTGATGTGTGTAAATTCAATGTGTATGTGATCTAAAGTAGAGTTGTGGCTAGAAAAAGATAGAGTAAGGGCAAAAGAGCAAAGTTTAGGTAGAGAAGAGCAAACATTATGAAGACTTTTGAATCTATCTATTGAGCTATAAATGGAACTGTACCCCAACATTCTATAGATGCATTTGTAGTAGTCATCTCTTGGTAGTGAGCCAATCCTTCTTCTATCTTCTATCTTTCTTTCTCTGTGGATAGTAAGTCCACTTGGACAGTGAGTCCACCTGTAGTGAGCATTTCTTTGGACAGTGAGCCTTATGTAATCTGGTATTGTTATCATAATATATTGTGAGCTAATGCTCACCATGGTTTTGCCCTTTTTGGGTTTTCCACATAAAATCCTAGTGTCTATGTGTTATAAATTTGTGGCTTCTATTCTCATGTTTGTACTTTACTTTCATATTATAGAATTTGGTAAATGGATAAGTGAATGTGTAAATGAAAAGGTTTTAAGAATACTGATTCACCCCCCTCTCAGTATTCTCTACACTCAATAATTGGTATCAGAGAAAGGTTCCTTCTAAGAAGCCTAATAGCTTAAGGAAGATTTGGGAGAGTTCACTCATGCTAGCCAAAAGATTTGGAATTTTCTCATATGAAAACAATGTTGAACTGGAAGCAACTCTTATTGATCTTGAAAAATCTGAAGCAGAAATCAAGGATCTGAAGGATAACATACAAGAAGCTGATGAATGCATTCTAAGGCTAAAAGAACAAGTCAAGAAACTCAAACAAAAATACAAAGAGGTTAGTGAACAATTGATATCAACAAATGAAACCCTAAATGATTTAAAAGTGGAAGTTGTAGAAAGAGATAAAGTGGAAGATGATCTAAATATGTTGGTAAAAAGCAAATTAGAAGAATGTGATAAACTTGAAAAAGAAATTGTACTTGCCTAAAATCAGATTTGGAGAAAGCTAAGAGTTATGAAGAAAAGTTCAAGATAAGCTCTGTAAAGCTTGATGAGATGATTGCTAGTCAAAAGAGTTTAGATGACAAGAAAGGGTTGGGTTTTGAAAAAGGAGAAAGTTCTAATTCAAGTCAAGAAAATCTTAAAATGAAGAAAAACAAAGGTAACCAGTACTAGAATCAAAGAAAAAGATCTAGAAGACCTCCAGTTAGACAACCAAATGCTCAAAGGTACCCATATTTCAATTGCCACTGTCTCAATTGCAATAATTTTGGCCATAAGGCTACTCAGTGTAGGAGTAGAATAAATCAAATTGTTCCATCATTTTCTGGTCAATGTTTCAATTGCAATAAAATGGGTCATAGATCAAATGAATGCAAAAGTCTAGTAAGGAATGGTTTTTACAATGCAAGGAATACTCAATTATTCAATGGAAAGTGTTTTGCATGCAATAGATTTGGACATATGGCTAATCAATGCAAATCAAGGACAAATCCAATCAATAGAAGAAATCAAGGACAAAGAAATGTGGTATGATACAATTGCAATAAGTTTGGACATTCTACAAGATTTTGCAGAAGCATGAATGAGAAGAGAGACTATCCAACAGAGAAGAGGAAAACATAGTAGAGAGAATATAAAGGCAAGAACAAGACTGATCCATTGGAAATCAAGAAGGAAATGAGCAAGGTCTAGATTAAGAAAGATGTTGATAATGTTAGGGATGGATCCACACTAGTTTCTAGTGTAGATACTTCCTCAGGGATGTAGATGGTGAGCTCTAGCTCAGCGGGAGTTGCAATAAAAATCTTAACCCCCTAGCCAAATTGTTAGTGCTGAGATATGGCATGAAGATATGATGAAAAGATACATATGATAGATCCTTTGAAATAAATTCTGGTGAAAAAGGTTCAAGTGCAGAGCAACCCTAATAGACTGCATTCTATAGACATATGTATGATAGCTTTTTAAGGACTGCATTTATGATGACTTAGGTTTTTATTTCAAGGGATAGTAAGGAACTCATTCAGCATACAATTCACTTTGCATTCAACCTATCAAGTATCCAGGAGAATTAAAGAAAGAATCCAAGTGTCTACAAAGATTTCCAAAGTGATTCAAATCAAGTTGATCTCAAGCGAAGAAAAACCCTAATTCGGCGGAAAAGGTATTTACATCTTGAAAACCCTACTGTGAAGTTTGAATTATTCTTGGAAAATGTTTACTCAAGTAATTAAGACAGTAGAAAAGCATCACCCCAAGTTTAAGAAACAGTTCTTCAAATCATTGGAAAAAGATCCTCTAGTGGAATTCTCAATTACTCCACATGGAATTATGCATAAGGAAGATGTTAGAGCATACATTCATGTCAAACTAGAGGAATATGATCACATGAATCTAGGAAAACTATACTTGGATGAACTAACTACTGTGGACATTGTGTTAAAAGATGAATATAAAGTTCTAGGAGAAAAGAAATTTGACACCTGGTTGGATTTTCCTGCAATCCTGAATGATGCATGGGTTAAGCTTATTTTAAGCAGGATTCATGATGAGTTTCTATAGTTTGATGAACCTTATATGATAACTAAAGAAGCTATCAAAGAGCTGTAATTGGTATGAGCTCCTTCAAAAGGGTTCTAGGTGCAAAGAAAATGAAGAAAAATGTGGTAATGTAGCTAACGAGAGCCAAATTTGACAAGAATGCTCTTACGATAAATGAAATTAAGAATCTAGCTATCAGATTTGCATCGATGATTATTGGATACTATTTAAGGTGAAAAATGAAGAGGATATGTTTAGGGTTGGTTTTGATGGTTTGCCTTGATCCTCCTTTCACCACTAAACATTCAAGGACATTTAGCTGAATAGGAAGTCTATTATAGGCCTTTTGTCACTTGGAACATAGGGGAAGATTGGAAGTGTGATTTATTTGTTCAATTAAGCCTAATTATGCTCAAAACCCTAATTACATGAATTCATGAACAAACAGACAAATTATGAAAAATGATCACACATAGAGATATCAAATGACAACTGAATGCGTACCAGATTTTAAAGTTCAGAAAATGGAAAAGTCATGGACTAATGAGCGGGCACCCTAGTCTAGTGCCACATTTTTTGTCAAGATCTGGAAACTTTTTCTGCAACCTGTTCTTGCTATTCTAGAGATTTTCTCGTTGCAAGATCTAAAGGACTAATGAGTGGGCACCCAAGTCTAGGTCCCTATTTTCTTCTCTGATCTGTAATTCCAACAGTCTGCACTACTCTCCTACAACTCCACTTTTTCTACTTTCGCAACCTATAACCTACAATCACGAAAAAATGGGTTGGGGGTTGTGGTGTTTAGAGGCTTGCCTCAGTCAAGCCTTGGAGAGACATTCAAGTCTTTCGAACACCGTTGTCAGATAAAGAGTGCGTATCCCTACGGGATAGAGGCATAATCCAAATGATAAATGATAAAAAACACAATTGATATCATCTTGTAGTGAAGATCTCATGGAAAAAATATTCTCTTCATGCCACAAGGAGATGGATGCCAAATCTACAAATACAAACACAAGAACAACACAAATTCTGCTCTGCAACACAATGAATGCCTTGAACCACTTTCATGAAATCACAATTCTCATCCTATTTCCATCTAATTTCCATCTAGTTTCCATCTAGTTTTCAAATGAATTACTAATCATGCTTATACATGTAACTACAAACATTCCCGCTAAGAATTTCGTAATTCAAACTTACCATGTCGGTATAGGACCTAAATAACGGCCACAAACCAACATTTGAAATTGGTCCTAACCTAAACTAGGGCAGGACTAGGGCGTGGGTGCCCAAGTCCTCCCCCCTATTTTAGGTAGGATTTATGTTAAGTGCATCCCCTAAGTCCTATTTGCCATGAAACTTCAGGGTTTTCTCATCGGGAGTCATCAAAATCATGCAAGATGCTCTAAATGCATTCTAAAGGACCCGAGAGCTAAACATTAAGAGGGAAAAGCCCCTAAGGGGACATTTTGTGATGTAACATTTAGCCCACACTTTAATGTATGTATAAACGCAAGGCCAATACATGCATTAAAGTACGGTCAACAAGCACATCAAACACACCAAGCATGGAGAAGACACACCAATCACAAAGAAGACAGTAACAGGCACTCAAAACATGGAGAAGATAGTTACAGTCATGCAAAACATGGAAAATACAATATTGAAGACACACAAAACATAGTGAATATAGTGAATGTAGTGAAGACAGTGATGATTTTCTTTTTCTTTTTCTTTTTCATATATATGAAATGTAGATGCAAGTACAAGGAAAGTAAACACACCACCCATAATTCAGAAGGGACTCATCACCACCGGTCTTTAAGACTGCATATGGGGAAACACACATGCCAAAAAAATCTCATAGTACAGGAAGGACTCATCACCACCAATCTTTAAGATTGCACCTAAGAACAAACATGCAAAACAAAACAAGCATGCTATACAAATCCCAAAGCATAGGAGGGACTCATTGCCACCGGTCTTTAAGACTATGCTTGGGAAAAAAATTACAATACACACACTTGGAAGACACAAAGAAAACATGATAGACAAGTGATGGAGTGTTCCTATTTATAGGTTCATCACCATCTCAGGCACATTACAGGCACACACCGATGATTTGGCTTCGCCACAACAATCACCGAAGACATGCTTAAGGGTTCAGTTAGTCACATAACTGCTCCCTCCCTCTCTAGAGGATTTTTTGAAAATGATAGGATGTGCACTCTCCATGAGAAATACACCATCCCTGCCTCTGCAGAGGGATTAAGATAAAAAGGGATGCAATATCCTGCCTCCGCAGAGGGCTTAAATGATTGCAAGTTGATTTCAAACAAATCTTAGAGTGTAGGAGGGACTCATCGCCACAAGTCTTTAAGACTGCACCTGAGAACAAGCACACTGCTAAGATCTAAAATAGATAGCTTAGCTTATATATGACCCCACCTTAAGGTGGTTGATATCAAGTATCAATATCAAGCACTTTAAGGTAGGAAGAAAACACACAAGGGAACATGAGATTTCGCAAAGCCCATGCCCCTCAGAGGTGAAATGTACTTTACGATCGCCAAATGTTCCCACAAACACATTCCTGCAAGAAAAGTGTCATCTTCCATATAACCATGATAAACAACAATGCATATGATGATTCACACAAAGAGCCAAGGTTATACTACGAATTCATAGATTGAGTATAACTGTGGGGCTATACCACGAAAATCTCAAAACCGAGCGAAACCAAGGCAAGATTTAAAGACAAACAAGAACACTGAGCAACAGTATTGTTACAGTTTGTAAGTGTGATAAGACAACATCAAGATCACATGGAGTGAGTCTACTAGCCAAGCGTCGGATAATATATATCAACCCCATCGTCATGTATGGAATTGGTCCATTTTTTGATTTCTTGCTAAAGAGACACTAGGTCCGCATCAGTAAAATATGTTTTTCATCATCCACCTGTTAGATAAAAACACTAGAGGAAGGGAAATGATAAATCAAAAGAGAAGAAACAAGTGCCTTAGGGACAGTCACGTAGGAGGGTGCCCCCAAGTCACCAACCGCAACGCTATGTCCATAAGACACAACACACACCAGTGAAAATAGATGAGAAGCAATATAGAAGAATGATGATACAAATAGAAGAAGGGTCACAACAGAGGTGGTCTCCTGGTATCCTGGACCTTACAAGAGAATCAAGGGTCATCGAAGGAGGCCTAAACAACACATAACACATCACGGGAGAAACACAACACGAGAGATAAAGGGTTAGAAATACTTACCTATAGGGATAGTCTTACTAAGGGTTGTCATCAAGCAAATCATTGTCATCTTCCCACTCCTGAATGTTAGAGGAAAGTGGGACATAAGGTACCATAGCCCAACTCTTGTTCTTGTTTTCAAGTTGTCCATTCTTAAGATCTTCTTTGTTTGAGTCAATGTTCTTTGAGATGTTTTCTTTTTGAGTTGCAATTCGTTGAGCATAAGCTTGTTGTCTCCTCATCCTTTCTCTTTCTTGTCTATTTCTTTTTGTCTTACCACTTATCTCTTGTAAGATATTGTTTTTCTCTTCCGTAGGTTTTTGTGTGTTAGAGGAGGAACCATCAGGATCAAATCTCATTTGTCTAGGTGGAATGTTTTGTTGTCGACGACTACTTCTCGATCCTTGTAAGGATGACAGGGGAGGAACCTCAACATAGGGTCCATTTCCTTTCGGTCTAGGATTCTCTTCAAATGTGGGTTGTTCATCTCTTGTTGTTTCCTGCGTATAAGGACTGGCCACTTGATGTAATAGTTTTGTTTTGTAGTTTCTATAGTGTTATCACTGGGAATTGCACTTGTATGCAAGGCTAGTTAAAGCATTGCAATTCTGTGTAACATGGGACTAATCTCAAGTTGTGGGTGCCCTATGACGAGATTAGACCTCCAGATTATGGGATGGTTCCCTTCAAATGTTCTATTGAGACATATGTTTTTAATTTTTGGGAAAAGGGAAGAAAGAAATTAAATTAATGATAAAGGTAAAATGGTGATACACCTGATATGGATGAAAACAATGCAATCTGATCCACAATGTTTACTCAGAAATCTAACTTTTACACAATCCAGACTTGGCATAAATACCACAAAAGTGATTCTAAGGAAGGTTTGAAAACATGTTTTTATGAAGGAAATGGCTTTTTCACAACATAAAAAGACTATTTCTGGCTAACACAACCTAAGACCTGTGATGAATATATGCTTTAATGCTGCAAACAAGGAGGTGAGATAATAATTTTGAAGGTTTAATAATAAAACATAGCAAAGTTTCATCAAATCACTTCAACATTCATCACAAAAAGGAAAGGTAATTCAACTAATATGAAATAAACAAAGGAAAGCTTTGCAAATAAGACAAAAGATAATGTGTAACCTGCCGATCTCTTAATAAAACTATAAAAGTGAGCTACAAGAATTCTCCAATCTGTCTGAATTAGAATGAGAATCAAGAACTAGCAAAAAGAAACTTTTGCTTTACAATATATGGGTCTACTCTCTCCAAGAGGCAAGCAAAAAATATGGACTTGCAGATAACTACCTCTAAAAATACTCATTCCCAAGCAACCTCAAAATCTTCAAAATTAGGGCCTAAAACTGCCACAAATTGAGCAAAAATAGCTTCAATTTGGGCCTCTCCATATGTTTGGCCAAAAAAGTTGACCAAGGACCCTAAAAATACTCCTAAAAGTCATGCAAAACCTCCTAGGTGGCCTAGTTAACTCCACTAATCAATTTGGATGATTTTGCATGAGCAAAATTGATTGTGAGTAAATAATAAAGTAATAGAATATTACTCTATTATTGGTTACAATTTGTGAAAAATAATAAACTAATTTATAGAATATTACTTTATTATTTAGTTACAATTAATTCATATGCAAAATCGTGCATAACTAGAAGAAAAATATGACTCCTTATCACTCCAATTACATTTGCCTATTTTGCATGATATGAGCAATAAATAGGACTTAGGGACAAATACAAACTCCTTATAACTCCTTGTAAGAAAAAATCCCTATTTTGCATGATGCAAATACATTTAAGGCAAATATTTTTTACCCTTATCAGTCCATGATCAATGAGAAAATATTTATCTTCCTCTGCAAGAAAAATAAAAAATTTGAGTCACTCCATGCACAAAATAATATGCATAAACATCCTTATGAATCCCCTTTGTTGCCTTAGTGCACATACATTACATTTTCTAAACCACCTTATATCCCCATATGCAACTTGAGATCAAGAAAGAAAACAACTCCATTATGCATAAAACCCCATGCATAAAGAATGCTCCATTATATCTGCACCATCATGCCTAATGCTTGCCTTGGAAGACTCCATGCATAGTCCTGAACATATGCCATGTCAAAAATTTACACCTTCTTGGCTTTGTTAGCCACCATGCATAATCTTGAAGTATCATTACCTTTTGATGTTTTTGAATAAGACAAGGAACATAGCATGTGAAACCTTGTCTATGCATAACCCGACCACCAAGGAAACTTTAAGAAGTTTGTAAGGCATTGAAGCCTTTCCCTTCATCATATCGACCCTCTTGACTTAATAGAAATCAAGTCTAAAAAATTGCTGTCGGCCACTCCATGTTATGATGACAAGGGATTTTCAAGACCAGAGTCTTGACCATGACATCTCTTTTGGATAATGTAATTATTTGTTTTTTACAAGTCAAAAAACACACTTGAAAAAAGAACCTTCGAAGAAAAGTGAGGAAACAACCCTAATTTTGTTCATTCTTCATTTTGATTTCCTCACTCGAGCTCTACAACTTTTGATCCTCCAACCAAGGGTTTGAATGTTTTCATCATGGTTCTAGTCTTCTTCCCTTCAAAGGCATCCTTGGTTGCATCCTAGAACTCTGCATCATTCATAGAGAAGGTAACATTGCTTTCTGCTCTATATAAGACATTTACTCATCTTTGTGGCTTTATTTTTTTATGGTTGCGGCCTCCTTTCCTCCTTTATGGCTATCTCTTTTTCATTATGCATTCTTTAACACTTTTCTCTTCTCTCTATCTTTCCTTGCAACCTTCACCTGTTCTTGAAAGTTTTAAGGCCACTATGAGGCCGTGGGTAGACCCTTCTTCCTATCAGCGAAATGAGGTAAGCTCTTGTCATTTCATCTTCTGTAGCTTCTTTTGTCTCTTTTCATAGTTTTTTAAAAAAAATGGCAAGGGCTATTTGAGGTTATGGGTATTGCATTCTTTGGCAAAAAATGGCCTATCACTTCTAGCCATCACTGCATATATCTTATTTTTGCTTTGAGTTGTCTGTAGATGCAGAAAACTTGAGGGTTCAAGGTTTTGAGATGAGGGTTTTTAACATCTTTTTGCATTTTTAAGGCCTCTACCTATTATGGTCATGCTCTATTTGAATACAGGCACCAAATAATATAGAATGTGAAGGGTTTGTTCAGTTTGGAAGCTAGGGTTTCAACCCCTCATGCACAAAATCCTTCACACTGCCACGACCATCTTCTTTCACTATTATCTCTTTCTGTTTATGACTGTAAATGAAGAAGAGAAACAAGGGTTTGATCTTTCTGTACCTTCAAGATTTCAAACTATTATGACCACTCTCTTGTATTTTTCACTGCTCTTTCTTTTACCTGTAAGTGTGAAAAAAACCTGAGGGTTTGAGATCTTTGAAAGACCTTGTTCATCCTGTAGATGGGTACACACTTATCATGAAAAATGCTACTTTTCTGTAATGAATATGATTGTATTTCTCTTTTATTTGAGTCTTCTTGACCGTGGGTGCAAAAATTAGCACTAGGGTTTGATTTTTGGTCAAATGGGTTTACTCTTTATCATAATAGTCTCTCTTTCTGTAGAGCAACAACATTAAGAGTTTGAGGTGTTAATAGACGGAGTTTCTTTCTTTTCTTTCATAACACCTTCTAACTATCAAGTCATTAGTGATGATGATACACCTCTGTTGTCTGTCTCACTGTAGCTACTTTGCATAAGCAAGTCTTTATATTATGTATAACAACAAATCATTTAATATTCTGTAGCATTCATTATTATCATCTAATATTCTGTAGCATACATTAGCACCTTTGTGAGACTCTCCTGTAGCATAGATGGTCTCTGTATTTGTTTGCATATGATAACTTGTACTCTTCAACTTGCAAACTATAGTATGATGAACTTTTGTCATGTGGCATCATCTCTGACTGGGTACTGTCTTTGTTGCAACTGGATTTATACTATGGCATAGATATCATTTGTCTTCTCTTGACTGTCATATGTATTGGGATTCTTCTGTTCATAGATATCATGTATTTTCTCTCCTTGCTGTCTATGGCATTCCTAATGTATACCTGTAGCAGAGATAAACATATTCATACACTCACTGCTTGTCTCATCACTTGAATGTTATAGTATCAAATGTATCATGCATTTTTCCCCTTGGCTATCTATTTACTATGACTGCATCATGATGGCATAAAAGAAAGAGGGCTCTTTACTTTTCTAAATTGTCAATCACCATTACTGTAGCATCTTCTTCTATTGTTTCTCCTTCATCATTGACTTACTCCTATAGATGGATATGGTAATTGTGATCTACTCTGACTCTTTCTTTCTTGTATAAGCCACTTTATTGATCCTGCCCCTAGCTATCCATGGTGATGGTGACTGAACCTGTCTTTGTTCTTCATGGTATCTCTCTCTATGGCATTGTTGACTGTATCATGGTAACACCATAGCTTCCAGGTGTATGACATAAGGTTTGTTTGGTGAAACAAAGATGAAGTGTATGGAAACCACCTTGTTATCTTTGGACTGTGGCATTCTTAATACTCTACTATGCATATTGTATTACACCTTTCCATTCTAGTTATGACTGTCTCTTGATTTAGGATTTATACTTGATTGTCATGACAGTGATGACCCTTAAATGCTGCTCCTATTTTGTTCTTCTTCTAATATCTTTGATACTAAGTGACAATCTTTATCACTTGATGAGTGCTCTTTAGAGAGCATGCTACATGCATCTATCATTTGCATCTTTGCTCCTAGCATGTGACTACTACATTCTCAGTATGCACTGTATCTCTTGTCTTGGATGCTGTCTCACCTAGTATTCCATGTAGCATCTTGTTTGACTGTCTCTATGACACACTTGCAACTTGAATGTGATAAAACTGTTAAACTCTAAACATCTTTGACAATATGAGGTAAAATGAGAAATACCTAGTATAGAGTGTCATCTCATCTTTGAAAACTAAGTCCTATCTTCTTACATTTGAATTGTTTCACTGTATCCTGATGGTTTTGAAGCTTCATGGCATTGATGACTGCTTAGCGATTGGTTCAAGACAATGATGTATTCATGTATGCATTTTCACCTACCATATATCAGCCTAGAGCTAATAATGCTTTGCAATTTTGATTTGTCTCTTTAAAGGCATAACTTGTATCTTTCTCTATGCTGTCTTTCATCTCTTTATCAGGCACATTAATCTAAAAACTTGTATCATATCCTTGTACTATGAATGCACTCTTCCTGTTGCTCTTTATTAGCTATGATGAAATAAATACATGCATTCATAATGATACTATACCTTAGATGGCTCTTGTAGCCTGGATGACTGTAATATGATTTTTTGCATTCAGTCATGTTAATCTGATTTTCTCTAATCAACTGTAATAATGGCATGATGACATATCCTTTCTGCAAGTTGATTAGATGATGCATGATATAGCTCGAAATGATGCATCCTGTCTTTTCTGATACTCTTTTCAAAAAAATGAAAAGAAACATGCTGGGCTGAAACCCTTATGGAAGCCACATTTAATCCACATGTTTATTTGTCTTCAAATCAACAACAAAATTTGTCCTATACCTACACAGTGAACAAACAAGTTAGCATAAAAAAGTACCTGATAGCATTGATTGATCTCCTTCATGATTTCTTCTTGATTTCTGTCATATATCTAATCTGATCTCTTATCTAAATGAATGATATGATAAGTAGATGTCTCTGATAAAAGCATGTGATAACTGTAATCATCTGGTGCACTAACAGGGTTGTCCCCAAAATTTTGTAGGTTTCAACTCCATGGTGGCTTGGAGTGAAGACTGAAAGCTGAAGACTTGAAGGCTGGCTTCAACAACAACCTCCATCATCAGGCAATGATGGATGTTTAGATTTATCATATGTTCCTTTCTCTTTTCTTTTATCAAATAGATACATAGCTTGCATGTCTGCAATTTCTCAGTCTAGTTACTCCCATGGCTTGTGTGGGACACATTTGAACACTTCTTTTAAACATGATCAGTTAGTTTCTCTGATGCATATGATGTATATGTATTTCCTTTTCAATCAACGCATGAGATAAAGTAATAGATACTTGGATGTATGTTCAAAACATGACATGAAATAACAGTGCAATACAATATCTTTCTCTCTTTTATTCAAAACTGATTAACTGAATAATCAATTTAACTTATAACCCTTGAAAGATCAAACTTTGTAGAACAACTATATCTCCTTGAATGTTTGATTCTAATAATCAATTCTTCTTTCATGATAACTTATCAGTCTTGATTGGACTAATGGGTTATCCTGACAACTGAATCTTATTTTCAAGTTTGTCAAGGCATCAAGCATCAAGAAATGCATAACTTTGAAGTTTTTTATTATTCCTTTTGAATAATTACACTTAGGTCCAACTAATTTTAAGTGTGAACAAAAAATTAGTAACATTTTTGGTGACCTCTCAGGGGTGTTTGCTTGCTAAACATTTTAGAACTAGTAGCCTTGCCTTCTCATTGGGCATAGAGTCATTTCTGCCTTGAACCAAGAGAAATTCTGCAACTCACACTTACTAAAAACAACAACAACAACTAATTGAAAACTAAAACTAAAACTGATTTGCTTAAAATAGAAACAACTACATGTACAAAAGCACTTCTTGGAAACACAACAATAAAACTGAAACTAACTGTGCAAAAGCACTTATTTGCAGCATAAGGCTGCCTTACTTAGTAACATATCTTGAGGTGAATCCCATTAACTGGGATTGGCAACGCCTCACCATCTAACTTAGCAAGCTGAAATACATTGTGTTGCTTGCACTCTGTGATTATATATGGTCCATCCCACATTGCATCAAACTTTGTATGTTGTCCTAGTTTTCTTTTCAATTCATTCCACTTAAAAACTAGATCTCCTTCTTTATAAATTCTTGGTACTGCTCTTTTATCAAAATTCCTTTTCATTTGGGCCTGGTGTACTTCCAATGTTTTTAAGGCCTCTTTTATGATCTCTTCAAGTTCAATCAGCTGTGCAAGCCTGATTTCCATTGGTTGTTCTTCAAGTAACTCTATCTCTTTTATGTAGCTAAGTGTTGGCAACTCCACTGTTATTGGTAACTTGGCTTCCTTTCCATATGTAAGCACATAAGGTGAATTACCTGTTGATCTTTTAGGTGCAATCCTATCAGTCCACAATGCTAACTTTAACTTATCATGCCAAGATCTTTAATTCTCATCAACTATTTTCTTTATAATCTTAATCAAATTTTTGTTGGTTGATTCAGCCTATACATTACCTTGAGGGTAATAATTTGATGAAGTATTCAAGAATATGTTTTTTATAGACCAATTAGATATTCTTAATCCAATAAATGCTAAAGCATTATCTGAAATAATTGAGTCAGGAGTTCCGAACCTGGACACTAGATCTTGGTAAAAATTTAGGATTGATGTTTCATTAGCATCTTTCAAAGCAACTGCTTCAGTCCACTTAGTGAAATAATCAGTAGCTGTCAAAATCCACTTGTGTCCTTGGCTTGAAGGTGGGTTGATAGGACCAATGAAGTCCAATCCCCACTTGCCAAATGGTTGTTCCACTTGAATTGGATGCAAGGGCATTGCTGCCAGCCTTTGTTTACTTGCAAAAACTAAACATTTTAGACATTTCTTTACCCATTCATGAGCATCCTCGAACATGTCAGGCCAATAGTAACCAGTTCTCATAATTTTCAGAGTTGTTGTTCTAGCTATAAAATGACCTCCAGCAGGTCCATCGTGAAATTCTTCTAGAATCCTTTGAGTCTGATCTGGATGTACACATCTCAGTAAAACATTGTTAAAATCTCTTTTGTACAGAGTTCCATCAATCATAGCATAAGGGATTGTCTATAATCTGTAATATCTTCTTTTAGATCTATCCAGGCCTTATGGACAATCACCAGTGTGCAGATAATGAATCATATCATGTACCCAACTTGCAGGGGGTCGGGGACAACAGTTGTTTCATTATTTTGAAGCACTGTCTCAGCCTCTCCTTCAAGTTCCTTGTTGTATCCTTCATTTTCTGTAAGCTGTTCGCATAGTCCTTTGCCTCAGACCAGCTTGGTTACCTTAATTTGTATGTCATATTCCATGACCTTTGTTATCCACCCTGCTCTCTTATCATTTAAATCTTTACTGAGCAAAAATTCTTTCACTATTGGGTGAGCAACCATTAACTGAATTCTATTATTTGAAAGCATATGTTTAATTTCTTTAAGCTCCTGATAACAACTAATACATGCTTTTCAACAAAAGAATATCTTACCTCATAGTCATGCAGAACCTGGCTAAAAAATGCCACAGGTTGTTCCATTCCTTCACTATTTTGCTGACATAGCATAGCTGATATAGTATCCACACTGCCAAATGCATATAGAATGAAGTCTTTATCAAAATTTGGATTTATCAGAGTTGGAACAGTAGTAAGTGCTTCCTTTATCTCTTCAAAACTCTTCTTTCCTTCTTTGGTCCAGCTGAAGGGAATATTCTTCTTCAGCATTGCTATAAGAGGTTGTAAAAGTGCTACTATGTTTGGAATAAACCTTCTTACAAAGTTAATTCTTCCCAGAAAGCTCTATAATCCTTTCTTATGTGTAGGAAGAGGTAATGCCAATATTGCAGTAATTCTTTCAGGATCAATTGATATTCCATCCTTAGACACAATGTATCCCAATAGTTTGCCTTCATGAATAGAGAAAATACTCTTCTTTGGGTTTAATGATACCCCAAATTCTCTACATCTTTCAAAGATTAGTCTTAAATGATGAAAATGATCTTCATCTTTTTAGAAAAAAATAGTCACATCGTCTAAGTATACAAGTACAATTTTATTAATCAGGCCTTGAAAAGCCATGTCCATTGTTCTCTGAAATGTTGCACCTACATTTGATAAGACAAATGGCATCTTTCTGTATGCTAGTGTGCCCCACTTTGTGGTAAAAGCTATCTTGTATTGATCTTCCTCTTTTACAAGAATTTGGTTATAACTTGAATAACCATCCAATAAAGAAAATCTCTTTGATATAGAAACAACCTGCAATATCTGTTCCATAGATAGTAAAGGATAATGATCCTTTAAAGATGCTCTATTTAAATCATGGAAATCAACACATAATCTGATTTCTCCATTTTTCTTTCTGATAGGAACCAAGTTAGAAACCCATGAAGTATGTTTGATAGGAAAAATGATATTACCTTCAATGAGTTTATTGAGTTTTGTCTTCATGAGCACTTCCAGTTTGGGATTCAATGGTCTTTGCTTCTGTCTAACAAGTTTAGCTTTGGGTTCCAACTCTATTGTGTGTTGAGCTAACTCAGGGTTGAAACCTTTCAGATCTCCATATTCCCATGCAAAAATTTTACTAAACTCTTGACAAAGCTGGATGAATGCTTGCTGTTCTTGTTTTGTACATATCTTTCCCAGCTTGAGCAACTTTCCTTTAAAGATTTGAATAGGTTCATAATGTTCTTGCTTTATTGACAAGCTGGCCTTATATTTCCTTACTTGATCATTAGTATTAAAGATAGATTCCAAGATCACTAAGCCCTTGGGTAGCTTATTTGATCTTAATTGAAGTATTTGATCATCATATTGTTGTACAAAATTCTGTTGATTACCTGTAGAAAACTTAGCTTCTTCCATTAAGAAATTTACAATCTATTCATCACTGTCAAACACTTGCCAACTGACATTATTATCTAGAACTGATGGTCTAACAACAACTTTGACGTATAAAGGAGAGTGAATATTCTTCATTTCAGCAGGAATATCATACTCAGGTCCTATAGCAGCTAGTTTATCAGATTGCCTTTACATATATCAGATTAAATGCATCAAACTCTTCTAGCATGTCCCAAACTCTATGTTTGTATAATTTTAGTAAGTCATTTTTTGTAGCAGCAAGGTTTCTGACTTGTTTAACCACTAACTCAATGTCTCCAAAAACTTTTAGACATCTAATTTTCTTTTTTCTTGCCCATTCTAGTCCATGAACTAAAGCCTCATATTCGGCTAAGTTGTTAGAACAACTGAAAGCAAATTTGAAAGATGAATAATACTTCTCACCTATAGGAGAAACTAAAACAACTCCTCCTCTAACTCCTACCTTGCTTCTAGAACCATCAAAATATAGTTCCCAAACATCATTTTTAGACTCTACAGTTTGTTGTTTTTCCTCTTTAATCAGATTTGGAATAACTGTATTATTTTCTTAAATCATGTACACACCAAGGCCAATCTCATCCATTTGCTCAAAGAGATTTTATTCATGACTTTCTGCTTCCCATTGGTCTAAAACCATATCTGGATTTCCTTCTAAGGGTGTGTTTGGATCTTGGACAGGAATCAAATCCTCTTGATAAAAAAAAGGGAAGATTTGCATTTATAGAACTGGGTGTGTAAGGTTCCAAATGATCTTTTGCTAGTGATTCAGACTTGATTGTAACCTTAGTTCCATATCTAGTTCTAAAGAATAAATGTGTCAAATCAGATGATAAATACCCTCCTAACCTTGCTGTGAAATCTCTGGATAAGCAAATGGCAAAGGTAGGTGGCAAATCAATGACATAAATGTCCTGGTATATAACAAAGTTTGGACAAGCATGCAAAGTAAGGCCTAAATTTTTGAACATTCCAACTATACTCACTTTAGTTCCATCCATTTGTACAACACCTCTAACAACATGTTCATATTTCAGACCTAACTTATCAGCTAGCCGTTTTGGCATAACTGAACTGCTGGCTCCTAAATCTATCATGCAATTATGTACTAAATAGTCACCCACAATCAAAGTGACATAAAATGGTTTAGGCTGTTCTATTCTTTTTTCTGTCTCATTTGCAATCATAATATGAGGTTGATGCGATTTTTGTACTTCATTTGACAAAGGCAATTGAGATAAAGCATTTTGTAACAAATCCTTTTGTCCTAGAATGTGTAAAGCATCTAAACTAGACATGATTACTGTTGTCTTTTTCATAGGATCCAAAATATTAAAAATAGGGCCACTAACCTTTTGCTATACTTTTAGGACAGCAACCTCTGGTTGGTCTTTTGTTGGCTGTTTATTTTCTGTAATTGGCTATCTTGACAAAATGTGCAAATCCTTTGATGTAGAGGCTTGATTCTATTCATTCTAAGCTATAGAAACTGTATTTTTCCCTTTATTAGCTGGCTATGATACATTTCTAACATGCTGTTTACCAGTTTTAGCTTGCTGATTTGTATTTCTGGACTGTTGTTGCAAGTCAACAGCTCTCTTTTTTAATCTTGTGTTTGCTGCAATATTAGTAAAAGATTATTTTGCACCTGGGAACAGATTTACACCATAAAATTTATTAGCCTACCAATTCATTAAAGCTACATCAGGATTAAAATACTGAGTCTGAATGTCCAGCTGGTTGTTTACATCACTTGCTAAATTTTTAGTAGCAACATAGTTATTCTATACCATCAAAGCTTGATTTACTATTCCATTTGGGCAAGTGGCCTGATTATGAGGCTGATTACAAGGATAGCACCATGCATAGTCTTGAACCATGTTGTTCTGTATAGGCACTATTTCTTTTGATGTACTAACAACATTTGGATTGTACTACTGATTTGGCCTATTGTTACAATTCCTTCTTTGACCCTGATAATCTGCCTGATAACCAGGTCTATTTGCTTGGTAAGGGGCTGCTTGGTAAGGTCTGTTATTCTGATTTGTTTGAATTTTTAGACTCACTAAGTCATTGCTCACAGTCTGCAGTATTTTTGCTATGCTTTGCTAGTTTTCTTTCAGCTCTCTAAATTCTGAATGAATGGGATGTGTACTGTTTTGTGTATTTTTTGAATAACCAGAAGGTGGTATTACTAAAATATGAGGGGCTGAAATTGGTATTAAAGGCTGTATATCTGGAAAAAATGGCATTGGGAGCCTAGGTGCTATCTTACCAGCTTGTATTAAACTATTTTCTGCTCTTATTGCAATATCAAAAGTAGCTGGTAAAGTTACCCCTCCCATGGATTGTATCATAACAACATTATCAAAATTTAATGCCCTTAAATAATACAAAAAAGCATGCTCTGGTGATGGTTTCACTGTTTGAGGGATTCTATTCCATGTTTTCTAAAATTTGAAATTAAAATATGTCATTTGCTCTTGTGGAGCCCTCTTAATAGTAGTCATTTGTTCTACTAATGATAAATGATCAGACTTGTCCTGAAATTGCCTATTCAAAGCATCATTTAATTCATCCCAAGATCTAATTGAATTGACTCTTAAGCCTCCAAACCATTGAAGAGCTTTACCTTTTAGTGATGCTGCCAGCAACCTGATTGCAATGTTTTCTTCAGTGATGTGGTGAACAACACATAAAGAAGCCACATCTCTAATATGTTTAATGGGTGTAGTCCCATCTTCTCCTGTAAAACTTGGTAAACTTTTCAATGCAGCCATTGGTATGTCATCATGCTGATTCAGATTCAAAGGGATGCCTCCATTAAATGACAGAAAAGGTTGATTTCGAGGTGGTGGTGGATTTCTTCCACCTCCACCTCCTCCAGGTTGTGGTAACACTCCTCCACCTCCTCCACTAGAAGGTGGTAATACTCCTCCTCCTCCTCCTAGTAAAGACATTGGAGTGGGTAGAACTTGAGCTGGTGTTTGGACTGAAACTACTTGGAAAATTTCTTGTAACACAGGTTCTTCTTCTGTAAACTCAAGAAGAAGAGGTTTCTCTTGAAAAACAAGAATCTATTTTCTTGGGCTTGCTGGTGAAGAACTAAAAATTTCTGATGATGTACTTGCAAACAATGGATTCTGATGTGAAGCAAACTTAGGATGTGTACTAGGTAGATCTGTAACAACTGATAAATCTGTTGTATTGGAATTTTTATCTACTTTTATTCTTCTCTTTGGTGGAGATAACTGATTATGCTTCTTCTCAGAATTTTTACTTGACCTTGTTTGGTATTTTTTCATAGGCTGCAAGATCTGATCTGAAAAAACCAAAGTATTAGACTCGCCAGGTACTTGATAATGATCCTCTAAAAGGCTGAAATTCTACTACTCATACCAAAACAACAAAAAGGAAATGTCCTTTTGAAATAAAAATCAGTCCAAAGTCCCCCTGGGCATGCCAAAAACTATTATCACTGGGAATTGCACCTGTATGCAAGGTTGGTTAAAGCACTGCAATTCTGTGTAACATGGGACTAATCTTAGGTTGTGGGTGCCCTATGACGAGATTAGACCTCCAGATTATGGGCTGGTTCCCTTCAAATGTTTTATTGAGACGTATGTTTTTACTTTTTGGGAAAAGGGAAGAAAGAAACTAAATGAATGATAAAGGTAAAATGGTGATACACTTGATATCGATAAAAATAATGCAATCTGATCCACAATGTCTACCCAGAAATCTAACTTTTACACAATCTAGACTTGGCATAAATACCACAAAAGTGATTCTAAGGAAGGTTTGAAAACATGTTTTTATGAAGGAAATGGTTTTTTCACAGCATAAAAAGACTATTTCTAGCTAATACAACCTAAGACCTGTGATGAATATATGCTTTAATACTGCAAACAAGGAGGTGAGAAAATAATTTTGAAGTTTTAATAATAAAACACAACAAAATTTCATCAAATCACTTCAACATTCAGCACAAAAAGGAAAGGTAATTCAAATGATCTGAAATAAACAAAGGAAATCTTTGCAAATAAGACAAAAGATAACCTATAACCTGCTGATCTCTCAATAAAACTGTAAAAGTGAGCTACAAGAATTCTCCAATCTATCTAAATCAAAATGAGAATCAAGAACTAGCGAAAACAAACTTTTGCTTTACAATATATAGGTCTACTCTCTCCAAGAGGCATGCAAAAAATATGGACTTGCAGATAACTTCCTCTAAAAATACTCATTCCTGAGCAACCTCAAAATCCTCAAAATTAGGGCCTAAAACTGCCACAAATTGAGCAAAAATAGCTTCAATTTGGGCCTCTCCATATGTTTGACCAAAAAAGCTGACAAAGGACTCTAAAAATACTCCTAAAAGTCATGCAAAACCTCCTAGGTGGCCTAGTTAACTCCACTAATCAATTTGCACGATTTTGCATGAGCAAAATTGATTGTGAGTAAATAATAAAGTAATAGAATATTACTCTATTATTGGTTACAATTTGCTCTATTTTTGATTTTACAATTTGTGAAAAATAATAAAGTAATTTATAGAATATTACTTTATTATTTATTTACAATTAATTCGTATGTAAAATCATGCATGACTAGAAGAAAAAGATGACTCCTTATCACTCCAATTACATTTGCCTATTTTGCATGATATGAGCAAAAAATAGGACTTAGGGACAAATACAAACTCCTTATAACTCCTTGTAAGAAAAAATCCCTATTTTGCATGATGCAAATACATTTAAGGCAAAATTCTTTTACCCTTATCACTCCATGATCAATGAGAAAATATTTATCTTCCTCTGCAAGAAAAATAAAAAATCTGAGTCACTCCATGCACAAAACAATATGCATAAACATCCTTATGACTCCCCTTTGTTTCCTTAGTGCACATACATTAAATTTTCTAAACCACCTTATATCCCCATATGCAACTTGAGATCAAGAAAGAAAACAACTCCATTATGCCTAAAACCCCATGCATACAAAATGCTCCATTATATTTGCACCATCATGCCTAATGCTTACCTTGGAAGACTCCATGCATAGCCTTGAACATATGCCATGCCAAAAATTTACACCTTCTTGGATTTGTTAGCCACCATGCATAATCTTGAAGTATCATTACCTTTTGATGTTTTTGAATAAGACAAGGAACATAGCATGTGAAACCTTGTCTATGCATAACCTGACCACCAAGGAAACTTTAAGAAGTTTGTAAGGCATTGAAGCCTTTCCCTTCATCATATCGGCCGTCTTAACTTAATAGAAATCAAGTCTAAAAAATTGTTGTCGGCCACTCCATGTTATGATGACTAGGGACTTTCAAGACCAAAGTCTTGACCACGACATCTCTTTTGGATAATGTAATTATTTGTTTTTTACAAGTCAAAAAACATACTTGAAAAAAGAACCTTCGAAGAAAAGTGAGGAAACAACCCTAATTTTGTTCATTCTTCATTTTGATTTCCTCACTCGAGCTCTGCAACTTTTGATCCACTAACCAAGGGTTTTAATGCTTTCATCATAGTTCTAGTCTTCTTCCCTTCAAAGGCATCCTTGGTTGCATCCTGGAACTCTGCATCGTTCATAGAGAAGGTAACATTGCTTTCTACTCTATATAAGGCATTTACTCATCTCTATGGCTTTATTTTTTTATGGCTATGTCCTCCTTTCCTCCTTTATGGCTCTCTCTTTGTCATTATGCATTCTTTAACACTTTTCTCATCTTTGTATCTTTCCTTGCAACCTTCACCTGTTCTTGAAAGTTTTAAGGCCATTGTGAGGCCATGGGTAGACCCTTCTTCTTGTCAGCGAAATGAGGTAAGCTCTTTTCATTTCATCTTATGTAGCTTCTTTTCTCTATTTTCATAGTTTTAATAAAAAATGGCAAGGGTTGTTTGAGGTTATGGGTATTGCATTCTTTGGCAAAAAATGGCCTATCACTTCTGGCCATGACTGCATATATCTTCTTTTTGCTTTGAGCTATTTGTAGATGTAGAAAACCTGAGGGTTCAAGGTTTTGAGATGAGGGTTTTTAACATCTTTTTGCATTTTTAAGGCCTCTACCTATTATGGTCATGCTCTATCTGAATATAGGCACCAAATAATGTAGAATGTTGAGGGTTTGTTCAGTTTAGAAGCTAGGGTTTCAACCCCTCATGCAGAAAATCCTTCACACTACCATGACCATCTTCTTTCACTGGTATCTCTTTCTGTTTATGACTATAAATGAAGAAGAGAAACAAGGGTTTGATCTTTCTGGACCTTCAAGGTTTCAAACTATTATGGCCACTCTCTTGTATTTTTCGCTGCTCTTTCTTTTACCTGTAAGTGTAAAAGAAACCTGAGGGTTTGAGATCTTTGAAAGATCTTGTTCATCCTATAGATGGGTACACACTTATCATGAAAAATGCTACTTTTCTGTAATGAATATGATTGTATTTCTCTTTTATTTGAGTCTTCTTGACTGTGGGTGCCAAAATTAGCACTAGGGTTTGGTTTTCTGTCAAATGGGTTTACTCTTTATCATAATAGTCTCTCTTTCTGTAGAGCAACAACATTAAGAGTCTGAGGTGTTAATAGATGGAGTTTCTTTCTTTGCTTTCATAACACCTTATGACTATCAAGTCATTAGTGATGATGATACACCTCTGCTCTCTGTCTCACTGTAGCTACTTTGGATAAGCAAGTCTTTATATTCTGTATGACAATAAATCATTTAATATTCTGTAGCATTCATTGTTATCATCTAATATTGTATAGCATACATTAGCACCTTTGTGAGACTCTCTTGTAGCATAGATGGTCTCTTTATTTGTTTGCATATGATAACTTGTACTCTTCAACTTGCAAACTATAGTATGATGAACTTTTGTCATGTGGCATCAACTCTGACTGGGTACTATCTTTGTTGTAACTGGATTTATACTATGGCATAGATATCATTTGTCTTCTCTTGACTGTCATATGTATTGGGATTCTTATGTGCATAGACATCATGTATTTTCTCTCCTTGCTGTCTGTGGCATTCTTAAGGTATACTTGTAACATAGATAAACATATTCATACACTCACTGCTTGTCTCATCTCTTGAATGTTATAGTATCACATGTATCATGCATTTTTCCCCTTGGCTATCTGTTTACTATGACTGCATATTGATGGCATAAAAGAAAGAGGGCTCTTTACTTTTGTGAATTGTTAATCACCATTATTGTAGCATCTTCTTCTACTATTTCTCCTTCATCATTGACTTACTCTTGTAGATGGATATGGTAATTGTGATCTACTCTGACTATTTCTTGCTTGTATAATCCCCTTTATTGACCCTGCCCCTGGCTGTCCATGGTGATGGTGACTGAACCTGTCTTTTTTCTTCATGGTATCTCTCTTTATGGCATTGTTGACTGTATCATGGTAACACCGTAGCTTCTAGGTGTATGAGGTAAGGTTTGTTTGGTCAAACAAAGATGAGGTGTATGGAAACCACCTTGTTATCTTTGGACTGTGGCATTCTTAATACTCTACTATGCATATTGTATTACATCTTTCCATTCTAGTTATGATTGTCTCTTGATTTAGGATTTATACTTTACTATCATGATAGTGATGACCCTTGAATGCTGCTTCTATTTTGTTCTTATTCTAAGATCTTTGATACTAAGTGACACTCTTTATCACTTGATGAGTGCTCTTCAGAGAGCATGCTACATGCATCTGTCATTTGCATCTTTGCTCCTAGCATGTGACTGCCACATTCTCAGTATGCACTATATCTCTTGTCTTAGATGTTGTCTCATCTGCTGTTCCATGTAGCATCTTATTTGACTGTCTCTATGACACACTTGCAACTTGAATATGATAAGCCACTTTATTGATCCTGCCCCTGGCTGTCCATGGTGATGGTGATTGAACCTATCTTTGTTCTTCATGGTATCTCTCTTTATGGCATTGTTGACTGTATCATGGTAACATCGTAGCTTCTAGGTGTATGAGGTAAGGTTTGTTTGGTCAAACAAAGATGAGGTGTATGGAAACCACCTTCTTATCTTTGGGCTGTGGCATTCTTAATACTCTACTGTGCATATTGTATTACACCTTTCCATTCTAGTTATGATTGTCTCTTGATTTAGGATTTATACTTGACTATCATGACAGTGATGACCCTTGAATGATGCTCCTATTTTGTTGTTCTTCTAAGATCTTTGATACTAAGTGACAATCTTTATCACTTGACGGGTTCTCTTTAGAGAACATGCTACATGCATCTGTCATTTGCATCTTTGCTCTTAGCATGTGACTACCACATTCTCAGTATGCACTGTATCTCTTGTCTTGGATGCTGTCTCATTTGCTGTTCCATGTAGCATCTTGTTTGACTGTCTCTATGACACACTTGCAACTTGAATGTGATATAAATGTTAAACTCTGAACATCTTTGACAATATGAGGTAAAATGATAAATACCTGGTATATAGTGTTGCCTCATCTTTGAAAACTAAGTCTTATCTTCTTGCAATTGTTTCATTGTATATCCATGTATCTTGATGGTTTTGAAGCTTCAAGGCACTGATGACTACTTAGCTATTGGTCCAAGACAATGATGTATTCATGACTACATTTTCACCTGCCATATATCAGCCTAGAGCCAATAATGCCTCACTATTTTGATTTTGTCTCTTTAAAGGAATAACTTGTATCTTTCTCTATGCTATCTTTCATCTCTTTATCAGGCACATTAATCTAAAAACTTGTATCATATCCTTGTACTATGGATGCACTCTGCCAGTTGCTCTTTATTAGCTGTGATGAAATAAATACATGCATTCATAATGATACTGTACCTTAGATGGCTCATGTAGCTTGGATGACTGTAATCTAATTTTTTGTATTTAGTCATGTTAATCTGATTTGCTCTAATTAGATGATGCACCTTGTCTTTTCTGATACTCTTTTCAAAAAAATGAAAAAAAACATGCTGGGCTGAAACCTTTGTGGGAGCCACATTGAATCCACATGTTTATTTGTCTTCAAATCAACAACAAAATTTGTCCTATACCTGCACAGTGAACAAACAAGTTAGCATAAAAAAGTACCTGATAGCATTGATTGATCTCCTTCATGATTTTTTCCTAATTTGTGTCATATATCTGATCTAATCTCTTATCTAAATGAATGATATGATAAGTAGATGTCTTTGATAAAAGCATGTGATAACTGTAAACATCTGGTGCACTAACAGGGTTGTCCCCAAAATTTTGTAAGTTTCAACTCCATGGTGGCTTGGAGTGAAGACTGAAAGCTGAAGACTTGAAGGCCGGCTTCAACAACAACCTCCATCATCAGGCAATGATGGATGCTTAGATTTATCATATGTTCCTTTCTCTTTTCTTTTATCAAATAGATACATAGCTTGCATGTCTGCAATTGCTCAGTCTAGTTACTCCCACAGCTTGTGTGGGACACATTTGAACACTTCTTTTAAAAATGATTATTTAGTTTCTTTGATGCATATGATGTATATGTATTTCCTTTTCAATCAATGCATGAGATAAAGTAACAGATACCTAGATGTATATTCAAAACATGACATAAAATAATAGTGTAATACAATATCTTTCTCTCTTTTATTCAAAACTGATTAACTGAATAATCAATTTAACTTATAACCCCTGAAAGATCAAACTTTGTACAACAACTGTATCTCCTTGAATATTTGATCCTTTGATAATCATTTCTTTTGTCATGATAACTTATCAGTCCTAATTGGATTGATGGGTTATCCTGACAACTAGATCTTCTTTTCAACTTTATCAAGGCATCAACCATTCAAGAAATGCATAACTTTGAAGTTTTCTATTATTCCTTCTAAACAATTACACTTAGGTCTAACTAATTTTAAGTGTGAACAAAAAATTAGTAACATATAGCTCAAGAAGTTAAAATCTGTCTATGGTTCTAGTTCCTCTTCAGATCTTTCCCAAAAGGAATCAAGTGTACAGTGTTGTCTTGTAACCAAAGGTTTATACTTATTACAGGGATAATAATCACTTGTCCATTCAAAGGAAATAATACACAGTTATGAATTGTTGAAGGGATAACTTTCATAGCCTTTAACCATGAGTGTCCCAATTTTATGCAAAAGAGATCACAAATAGGGACACCATCGAACCATTGTTCTACATATTTCTCAAATACAACGACCAATAAAGATATCTTCCTATAAGTGTTTACAAAGGTTCCCTTATGTGTCTTAATCATCATATTCGAAGAGTCATAAAAGCCTTGCATCAATTCATGTGAATAGAGAAACTCTTCTATGGCTACATTAGTCATGCAGTTAGGATCAATAAGGGTTCCATCTACAGGATTTCCCATTTTTTTCATAATGATATAAATAGGTCCTTCTGTGTCTCCAATTGTTCTATCATGAGGTGTAAAGACAAGTTCAGGTTCGGGGACCTTTCTTTTCATGTAAGGCCTAGGAGGGAACCTAAATTGCTATAGTTGTGACTAGAAGCATGTGTATAAGTTTTAAATCAATGTAATATTAGATTTTAAAAGATTTTCAAAAGTTATGCAAAAGACAAGTGCAAAACTATGTGTAAAAATGACCTAAAATGCTTGATTTTTTTCAAAAGTTTCAATGCAAATAAGTGAAAGAAAAGGTGTTGTAAGGAAATTTATGAAGTAGAAAAAATAATATGTCTGATATAAGTCTAATAAAGAAATAATATCCTTCACAACATGATTTTGATGCAAATCTAGAGTGATGACAAGTCAAAACCTAGTGAAAATACACTAAAATATGCAATTTTTCAAAAAATTTCAATGCAAAGACTCAACAAAATGGGTGTTGTAAATAATTTTAAGAGGTGAAGTAGGTTATATAAGTAATATGAGTCACCTAAATCCATAAAATCCATCACAACATGCTTGGAGTGCAAATCTATGTCAAACCCTAGGGAAAATATAGCAAAAATATGCAATTTTCTGCCAAATTTTCAATGCAAAGACCCAAAAAAATGGGTGTTGTAAATAATTTAAGAGGTGCAATAGGTTATAGAAGTAATATCAGTCACCTAAATCCATAAAATCCATCACAACACGCTTGGAGTGCAAATCTATGTCAAACCATAGGGAAAATATAGCAAAAATATGTAATTTTCTGCCAAATTTTCAATGCAAGGGCCCAATAAAAAGGTGTTGTAAAGAGTTTTAGGAGGGGAAGAAGATAATAACACTGATAACATCCAATTAGTGCAGAAAAATCCTTTACAACATGCATATGATGCAAATCTAGAGAGATGATAAGGCCAAAATCTAGTGAAAAAGCAAGGTTTTTAAACCCTAGGCATGAAATTTTGAAAGGAAACCACTATGATGCAATAATACAGTTATAAATCAGTCCTAATGAGTTTTTTAAAGGGTAGTAAAAGCTGAAACAAGATTTTGACTACAAACCCTAGCTAATGCAAAACTAGGTTATATGAAAAAATGCACAATTTCAAGCAATTTTTATCAATTTAATCATGAAAATGCAATCTAAATGAATGATGAATGAAAAATTTATATAAATTAAATCAGATCTGATGATAATGACAGAAATTTATTGAAATTAAATGCCCATAATCCAAATTATTTGAAAATGCAAAAGATGCCAATTTTTTTTTTTAATTTTTTCCAATTTTTCAATTTTTTTGTAATTTTTCAAATGTAATAAGATGAATAATGATATGAATAAATGAAATGAATGCAAATCTGAAGCACAACACTCAGCAAGGTGTAAAATTCATTAAAAACATAGGTTCACCAAAATGTTTAAGGTGAAAAATGAAGAGGATGTGTTTAGGGTTGATTTTGATGGTTTGCCTTGATCCTCATTTCAGCACTAAACATTCAAGGACATTCAGCTGAATATGAAGTCTATTACAGGACTTCTGTTAGTTGGAACATAGGGGAAAATTGCAATTGTGTGATTTAGTTGTTTAATTAAGCCCAATTATGCTCAAAACCCTAATTACATGAATTCGTGAACAAACAGACAAATTACGAAAAATGATCGCACACAAAGATATCAAATGACAATCAAATGTGTACCCAATTTCAAAGTTCAGAAAATGGAAAATTTGGGGACTAATGAGAAGGTGCCCTAGTCTTGTGCCATAGTTTTTGTCAAGATTTGGAAACCTTGTCTGCAACGTGTTCCTGTTGTTCCAGAGATTTTCCTGTTGCAGGATCTGGAGGACTAATGAGCGGGCGCCCGAGTCTAGGTCCCTATTTTCTTCTCTGATCTACAATTCTGACAGTCTACACTACTCTCCTGCAACTCCAGTTTTTATGTTTGCACAACCTATAACCTGCAATCATAGAAAAATGGGTTGGGATTGTGGTGTTTAGAGGCTTGCCTCAGTCAAGCCTCGAAGAGACATTCAAGTCTTCCAAACACCGTTGTTAGATAAAGAGTGCGTATCCTTACGAGATAGAGGCAAAATCCAAATGATAAATGATAGATGCTCTTCATGCCATGAGGAGATGGATGCCAAATATACAAATACAAACACAAGAACAACACAAATTCTTCTCTACAACACAATGAATGCCTTGAACCACTTTCACAAAATCACAATGCTCATCCTATTTCCATCTAATTTCCATCTAGTTTACAAATGAATCAATAATCATGCTTATATATGTAATTACAAACATTGCCACTAAGAATTTCGTAATTCAAACTTACCGTGTTGGCATAGGACCTAAATAACAGTCACAAACCGACACTTTGAAATTGGTCTTGACCTAAAATAGGGCAGGACTAGGGTATGAGCGACCAAGTCCTCCCCCTATTTTAGGTAGGATTTATGTTAAGTGCATCCCCTAAGTCCTATTTGCCATGAAACTTTAGGGTTGTCTCATCGGGAGTCATCGAAATCATGTAAGATGCTCTAAATGCATTCTAAAAGACCCGGGAGCTAAACCTTAAGAGGGAAAAGCCCCCAAGGAGACATTTGCTAATGTAACAGATACAAAATATACCTTTCTAGCAAGGAAAACTCTATGTCTACACCAGCTATATACACAACATATGACATGATAAAAAACAAAATAGATTATGACCTATGTGAATTGCTCTAGAGTGAATTAATGGAGAACTTGAAAAGAACAAAAGAGATATGTCATCCTTTCAAATATGGAACACTAATCACTTTTCTACTCTTGTATTTTCTGAAAGAGCTACCTGGATTTGGAAACATTATCTAGTTTGATCATACACCAGTAGCCACTCAAATAAGAAATCACCTACAAAGTTTGGGAAATGCAGACAAACATGATGAAATCCTATGGAGATACTTCAAGAACTTTTAAAAGAAAATGTCATGTAGAGTCCGGATACCTGAAAATATAGTGATGAAGTATGAAAAGGACATTGTATTCATGGTAGATAAAGACAAATGCTTCATAGAAGTTGTGGAACCAAGAACTGTATGAGTTCCTGCACTAGGGTATGAAGTTACAGAAGATGTGATTGAATTAGCTGATGTACTGCTGAGCAAACTGAAAGATCTCAAAGAAGACAAATTTGGGACATTCATAGAATTATCTATGGATCATGAGAAATCAGAGATAACATCAGATAAACAAGTAAGTAAGGCTAACACTAAAGTAGGAGGATTAAAATCCATAAGTGCTCCGGTAAAATAGACATCAAACACTCCAGAAAGGGAAGATGAGAGATCTGAAATGGAAAAACCAACATCTAGTCCCAGAAAAAGAATAAAGACCTCATCCACTACAAAAGCCACAACTAAAATAGAGAAAGAAAGGGTAGCAGAAGAGAAGAAAAGAAAGAAAATTTCTCTTGGTGAAGAACAAGTGGCAAGAGACTTTGTTGCAAAATTTTTGGAAAAACAAAAAAGAGCACAGATCCCAGACTTACCAGAATTTCTACAAGGACCAATAAATCTGAATTCTTTGTCTCTAGTACAAAAATTCAAATTAGTATCAACTGTGCAAGCAAATGCCTAGGAAGAAATGCTGAAAATACATATACGAGACAATGAACTCATTGATGAAGCATCCAATATTCTAGAAAAGCTGATACCCTCATATCCAAAAGACATATCCATGTCATGATTTGATCAGCTCAAAGGCTTGATAAATTATGTAAGTACTCATTTTGAGTCCTTTGAAAAATTTGTTGACATCAAAGTTAGAAAGGAATTTGAAGATAAAAGACTAGTTGAGTTAAAAATCAATTATAAACACTGACAAGATTTTGTTAGAAGATAGTATCAAGAATATGGAGAATGCAATCAAGGAAGCCTGTGATATATACAAATTTTGTTTGTCATGGCCTAATACCACTAAGGAAATAGAAGAGAAGGTTAAAATCATGGAGCTTCAACTTATACATATTTCTAAGACCTTTGAGCTAGAAGCTGACTCAATCAACAACATAGAAACATAAGTTGTAAATATTCAGAACAACATAAGTAGTCTGCTTAGCAGATAGGAAGAAATTAAAAACAAGATGTGTTTTTTGAAAAGGATAATAAACTCTAAAATTGAGATCATGATAGTTCTAGCTATAGAAGCCTTAAGGGTTCAGGACATAATTGGCATACCTATCAGTGTGAAGAAGGCAGAAGATCTAGAATTTCAAGTAAAAGAGAACATCCAAATTTTGTATAGTGCTAGGAATAAGTGGGTTGAAGAGATTGCAAAATTAAAGATTGTGCACAAAGATATTCTTTCACCTACAATTAATTAAGTTGAAAATTGTATGTGTACATATGTGATAGAGTATGACAGTTTTTGTAATTTTGACGTAATTTTGACCCTTGAACATACACCTTTGCCATTTATGTCAAAGGGGGAGAAGAAGACTAGTGAAAAATGGGAAAACACCTAAGGGAGAGTGAAAGAATAGTGCATATAAAAGGGGGAGCAGATATACATTTTTCACTAAGTGTTGCCATCAATGCCAAAGTGGGACATTATTGGCAACATAGTCAAGAGACATTGCTGATTGGGTAATGTTGTCATTGATGGCAACAAGGAAAACAAAGCATGATGAAGCTAAGGATGATTGGGACTCAACTTGGAACAACCTGCATACAAGTTTCTAGTCTGAACACAAAAGACTAAGGCGTAATGGCTAAGTACTGACAACACAGAGTTAGTAGCAGAGACTCAAGTGGTATTACTCTGCAGTTGATGGTCAAGGTATTCGGTTCAAGTATGTTATTTAGAATTGTTTGAAGGTGCCATGTTCAAGATTGCAAGTCCTGAGGACTTTTGGAAGTTAAGTTGTGATTGGTCTAAGTCTAGGTGAACACAGTTAAGTGAAGAACAATATACAGTACTAGAGTAAAATGGTCCACATTCCTTCGCTATTGTATATTTTGTCCTATGGTTCTGAAGGTATAATAAGAAGTCCAGAATGAATGCTGGTTATGAATCTTTAAGTCTCATATGGTCCACAGTAAGAGTTATTGGAAGGAAGCTAGGTGTGCAGAAATCGCTTCCTACACTAATCTATTGAGGAGAGATGAGTGCAAATTCTTTTCAACCTTTACAATTACAAAGTTATTAATCCAATAATAGAGATATTGCAGCAATACACAACACAGGAGTGCAAGACAAAAGAAGAAAGAGACAAGATATATGTGGGGAAAACCCTTACGAGTGAAAAACCCCACACTCCAAAACACAACTCAAATGTATTATCTAAACAATGAGGTTTACAATACAGTTACAGAGCCAATGCTCTTGCAGGAGTCTTCAACGCTCGTATCTAGAGATAATCCAACATCATAATAGTGCCTATCAATCACATAATACATCTCCTTTCAAAAGCACCTATTTATATAGAAGTTACAAGGAAAAAATGAGCTTTCCTTGAGATGGGTGTCCAATATGGCCTCATGGCCCAAAACCCACGCCTAAGGACACTTGTTCAACACTACAACATGGTCATGACAGTTGTCATTGTTGAAATTAAGGAAAACTGAGAGGGGGGGTGAATCAGTGTTATGAAAAACTTATTACTTTGTTCCTTTATTAATTTACCACATACATCCAAAAGAAAGAAGCATGAACACAAGAATAGAAATAGCAAGATCACAACACATGAACACGAGGATTTTTATGTGGAAACCCAATTAAGGGAAAAACCACAATGGGGGTTAACCCACAAGAAATTTATACTCTGTTAAAAGTATTACAAATGGGAAGGCACATGCTTTCAGGCACACTGCCCAGAGCTCACTGCTCAAAGAGGCTCACTACCTACAAATCAATTACAAAAGTTTACTGGAATATTTGAACTGAGGAATAGCATCTAAAAATGCAAGATTATAGTTCCGGTTGAGCTCAATACACTAAATTTGCACATTTCATCTTGCTCTACCCTGCTTCACTGCTCTGCCTTGATCTGAAGCTTAGATCTCTTCACATTGCACTTGATTCTACAATGCTTCACACTTATTCCTTCATATTCACAACTACTCACCTTGAAATTCTTGAACTCATCGATTATATATATCCGCTACATGAAATTGCATCAACTGTAGTCAGCCTTAAGAAAAACTTAGAGACTTTTTAAGAGCATTATTTTGTCAGCTGAATCCATGCATAAATACCAATGCAGACTAGAACTTATGTATCTAGGTCACCTCACATGTCAGCCAATACCACTGGATCTCATAAATTATTCGACCAATCACTTCTCTTCATTTATACAAGGATCAAACACCTAGTTGGCCCATTCTTCACCGGACTAAACTATCTAACCAAAACCTGATACTCAGATGCTTGTAACTTACACTCCATCACCAGAGGCTCAAATATTAGATTTAGGTAGCCCTGACATCCCTTAACATTCCCTTAGATCTGTAACACAATATGATTTCCTGTGGAGAAATGTAGACCAAAATGCTGAATCCTATCATATGCCCTGTTCCTGTCTATCCGAACTTAGACAAATTTGCAATTTGACTTCCAGTATGATCCACTGATGAAATGCAAATGTGTAAGATAGATTTAGTTGCCATCAATGACAACACCTGACATGCCTAACAGTGTCTCTTGCCAACAATCTCCCCCTTTGGCATTGATGGAAACACTTAGTGAGAAATGACTAAGTGTTAGAATAGCTCCCCCTTGCTATATACACTTGTGATTTCCAATGCTCCCCCTTAGATTAATTCTTCATTTTTCACTGCTTTTCCTCTCCCCCTTTGACATCAATGGAAAATGCTGGGATCTGCATATCAAAATTCATGCAAAAAATCTTATGTACATGGGTCAAAACTTTAAGTATATACTTCTGGATATGAACCCACAGTCCTTAAGCCTTGTTCATCAGCAAAAAGATATCACCAAAAATGTTTTTCAATCATGTCAATTCATTGTCCCAATTCTTCTTAGTGCTGCCCAAAATGGATATATGCCCAATAAACACAAATGCTTGTGATTCTACCGTTTGAAGATCAGAAGGATCACTAGTAGCAGTAGTAGCTTGGGATTCTGCCAATATATCATATAGAGTCTCCAACTTAGGGGAAATCAATACCTGGAGCTCATCCAATCTGCCCAAAACTTTAACCTTTTCTTTCTCCAAATCATCCAATTCATTCCACAAACTTACTACTTGGCATTCTTTGACTGCTACAGACTCAGTTAAAGGACTATATGACTGAGAAATATTAGACAGTTTGAGCTCTAAGTCCTTAATCTTTTTCTCAATATCTTCAACAACTTTAGACCGATTTAGACAAAACTTATAAATCTTTGCACCTTCGGAGAGAGCATTTTGAATACTCTTTACACTGGTATCAAGCTTTGATCTATCAAAGCTAATTGTTTTCCTTATTTCAGCAAATCTCTTCTCATTATATTCATTTTTGACTTTAACTTCTGTTGACTTCTCTAAGGTTTCAAAATGAGTACTTACAAAGTTTATCAGACTCTTCAACTGACCGGAGGGAGAGTCGGATGAATCCTTTTGAAAGGTTGGCATAATCTTTTCCAGAATTTTGGAGGCAAGACCAAGCAACTCACTGTCCTCAATGTGAGTTTTTAGAATCTCCTCTCTTGCTTTTGCTTATGCTACAGATGCTAAATTTATCTTTTGTAGAGGGGAAAGAGTGTCAAAATTGATAGGTCCTTGAATTAGCTCCGATTCATCAAACTCAAGCTTGTCTTTCTCAAGTAATTTCTTCACTGCATCTGCAATGTCTCTTGCCAAATATGCAGCTTCATCTTTCAGATCCTTGCTAGTACTCTCATCTTGCTTTTGATCTTTAATATTCTCTGTTGTTTCTCCTTCTTGTTCATTCTTGTCCTTAACCTCTTTTGCTTCTTGCTCTTTATTCTTCATCGAGTCATCTTCACCAAGAGCATCTACTTCTGTATTCATCTCTATATATTCTCCAGCAGATTGGTCTGGAGGAATTTGAGTGTCCTCTGCACCATCAAAATTAACTTCCTCCACCATCTCTTCATCTCCTTTATTTAGCATTTCATCTTCTAGAGAAGAGATGTCAGCTTGTTGGTCACTTTCTTTCAACTCCTCAACATTTGGAATGGAGGAATCAATTTCATTATCAGTTTCTTCTTCAACAGTGGGAAGATTATGCCTTTTCAACGCATTGAGAAGAATCTCCTGAGTATCTTCAACTATCTTATCAATCTCTCCCAACATGAACATATTCATTCTGATCTTACTCCTAAAGTCTTCTTTCACTTCTTTAAATATCAGGTTCTTTTGATCTGGAGTAATTTGAGGACACAATTTTATTACCACATGCTCCCAGAGCTCAAAGTCTTTAGCGTTTGCATTCTCTTTTCTTATTTCTAGAATTTTTGCAAGGCTTTCCAGAATTTTAGAAGTTATTTCAAATAAAGTCTTATTATAGATATTCAGGTATTTGACTGTTGCTTCCTCCAAAACTCTCTTATCAACATCACTGTAATGATCATAAAATTTAGTCATTGGCTTCAAGTTTCCATCTATAGTAATTGACTTAATGATGTCATCCACAGAAAGAGTAGGCTTCTCAACATAGGCCTCTGTCTTATGCCTTTTACTTGACTTTATGCTTTCAGAGGGCTTCTCCTTAGACACTTTAGCATCTTTGGTGCCTGAGGCCTTCAACTCCTTAACCTCATCATCTGAGTCAATTTATTCTTCATCCACTTTCTCCAAACTGATATATGTTCTTTTTCCCTTTACCTTTGTCCTTTTTCCCTCCTTACTGGTAGGTTTTTCTACAGTAGGAGAAGGTGACACACTGGAGGTTGAACTAGAACTCCTAGTAGTCCTTGCTTTAGAAGTGGATTCCATCAGAACACTTCTCTGTTCTATGTCCTATTTCTCCTTCTCAGCTTTCTCTATCCTTTTCCTATTTTGTCTCACAACTTATTTTGTTATGCCAATTGATGCAGAGGAAACGCAACAGAAGCTTACAAATGGGAAGGAGGAGTCATTAACACAACCAACATGTTAAAATCCTGGACATGCAGTATGTAATACCTATCGGCTTATCATCATCATCATATTTCTTGCTAACACAGACAGCATCATCATATTTCGAAGAGGCATGAAATATCCTCCTGCTAACTACTGTTCACTTCCTTATCACCTTTCGCCTTTCGCCTGTCAGCAGCATCATCATATCCAGCAAGCGCAAACATCCTCCTGATGTTCACTGTTCATCATACCGCCAAACTCTATCTGCAGCATCATGATGTTTAGCATCATCATCACCCTTCGTCAGTAGGATATGAAATATCCGGTTCCTCTCATATATCCTGATGACGATGACGTCACTTGCACCCGATGATGATGTCAATGCACCTGATGATGATGTCAATAGGATATAAGACACTTATATCCTCCGCAACATGATAATGAATATCCGGTGATCTTTTCAATATCCTGATGATGACCTTTCCGGTCCTTAGCCAAAAAGTGAACTTTCACTCCTGCATGCGATAGCGATATGCAGATGATGGATACACACGAAAGATGATCCTGATGATGATATATACACTGAGTATATATCCAACCTATATCATCCTGATGCACTTGAAACATACAGTCTTCGTCAGCTTCATAACCCGATCCGGATAGCGATATACTCGTAGATGACGATACGATTCACTCCGTCTAGAAAAGCACATGCAGATCCCTGTATATCCGTTAGCTGCATGCAAACTCACAGAACCACACAATTTTACAAAGAAAACATGATGATCAGGCCGGATCACCTTCAGATCAAAACTTAACAGTTTATCTTCCTAAATCCTAGCACATGAGGATGCTAGGTTGATTCACAGCATGCTACCAATCGATCTCCCACACAATGAAATGCATAAACAGAAAACTAAAATACAACCTAAACTAACATGCATGACCATTCCACCGATTCACAGAATCAACCGGTGGAAGGGTTGAAAGAATCCATTAACCTGTAATCAGAACAGAAATCAAAACATAAACAGCTGATAAACCAGATAATGCAATTGATGAGATCATAGTTAGATGAAACACAAATGTCCTGTTTCTACAATACTATCGAACAACAATGTTTCACAATGTCTGGACTGATCTCTGGATCTCACTCAATCACCAGTACAACATAACATAACTACTACTCTGATATATCACCAGTACAACATAACATAACTACTACTCTCTGTATGTCAAACCCTAACTGATCTGAGTTATTTATAGCAATATCCTACGAGTACTACCAACTCGATTCCCAGCGGCTGGGAGCTTCCAAGCGGCTGGGAGAAGACAGCTCAGACAACTTGATAACAAACTCTAACTACCTGCACACTCTCCTAGGCTGATCTAATACATATGCATTGGTCCAATGGACCTTATTACATTATGAAGTCAAACATGCTAAAAATAGACTAATGTCCTGTCATGCAGACAATGAACCTATATCCTATCTTGTAGGGGTGCTCCTGCACCATACTCCCCAGAAGAAGAAATCTCAAGTCCACTTGAGATGAGAGTATGAAGATCTGCACCATGTTTCTGGATCTGCTCTTCAGTCATCCAGACTGCTTCAGAATTAGGTTTTCCCTTCCAAGAGACTAGATACTCCAAGTACTGTTTGTTTCGGGTCTATTTGACCACTCTGGTGTCCAAAACCTTCTGCAACTGTGGAGGATCATGCTTGGGAATGTTATCATTGACTATATCCTGTAGGAGTTCCTGGTCTGCATCTGGATAAGACTTGTATGGAGTTAAATCGCATACATTGAATATAGGGGACAAACCAAGATCAGGGGGGAGTTGTATCTCATAAGCATTCTGTCCATGCTTGTGCAAGATCTGACATGGTCCAACTTTTCGCTACATAAGTTTAGTATATTTTCCCTTAGGAAGTCTGTCCTTCTTCAAATGAACCCATACCAAATCTCCAACATCAAACTGTACATCCTTCTTCTTTTTATCAGCATATTCCTTATACTTCAAGGTGGTTTGTTGTAGTTGGGTCTTGACTTGATCATGAACCTCTTTGATGGCTTCTGCAAAAGCTTCTCCTTCTGCACTAATAGGGTCTACTGTAGGTAGATCTCTCAATTCCAAAATTCCTCTTGGATGCATACCATAAACTATCTGGAAAGGTGATTTCCCTGTGCTCCTATTGACAGTATCATTATAGGAAAATTCAGCTTGAGATAGAATATTATCCCACTTTTCTCCATGTTGTTTTGTCAAACATCTAAGCAAATTTCCTAAGGAACGGTTCACTAATTCAGTCTGTCCATCCGTTTGAGGATGATATGCAGAGGAAAAAGACAAATTTGTTCCAAGTTTCTTCCAAAGAGTTCTCCAGAAGTGACCAATAAACTTCACATCCCTATCTGACACTATGCTCAATGGCAATCCATGGATCCTGACAATCTCCCTGAAAAACAAATCTGCAATGTATGAAGCATCAGCAGTGGTTTTGCATGGCAAGAAATGTGCCATTTTGCTGAATCTATCCACTACAACAAAAACACTGTCAAACCCTTTCCTTGTCCTTGGTAAACCCAAGACAAAATCCATACTTATGCTTTCCCATGGTCTGGAAGGAATGGGTAAGGGCTGATATAAACCTGCATTAGTCAACCTGCCTTTAGCTTTCTGACATATCACACATGTCTCTACAAACTTTCTGACATCTGATTGTAACTTAGGCCAAAAGTAATGTCTTTAGACAAGATCAAGAGTCTTATCTAGACCAAAATGACCTGCCATAGCTCCACAATGTTTCTCCTTAATGATGTTTAACCTCATAGAACACCTTGGAATACATAACTGTCCACCTTTGAACAACAATCCATCCTAAATCAAAAATTCAGAGAATTCAGCATGATATTTCTCTCCAAAAGAAGTACATACATGATATATCTCCCCAAAATCTTCATCAGTCTCATACATGGTCTTTAGTGAATCAATGCCAACACTTTCTAACTGAATCTGGTTGACTGTTAGAACTCTCCTGCTCAAAGCATCTGCAACTTTATTGTTGACTCCTTTCTTATGCTTCAATGTAAAAGTAAACGCTTGTAAGGTTTCTACCCATTTCATGTGTCTATGGTTCAGCTTTTCCTGGCTGTTTATGAAACTCAGAGCTTGGTTATCTGTGAATACTATGAATTACTTTGGCATCAAGTAATGCCTCCATTTCTTGAGTGACTAGACTAAAGCATACATTTCCAAATCATATGAGGAATACCTCTTTTTAGCATCATTGAGCTTCTCACTGAAAAATACAATAGGTCTACCTTCTTGGCTGAGTACTGCTCCAATGGCCATGTGACTGGCATCACATTCCACCTGAAAGATTTTGTTAAAGTCTGGAAGTGCAAGGACTGGCTGCTGTGCCACCTTCTTCTTCAATGTTTCAAAAGAATCATTTGCTCTTTGAGTCCAAACAAATCTGCACTTCTGTCCTCCTTTGATGGTATCAAGCATGGGTGCACAAATATGACTAAACCCTCTTATAAACTTCCTGTAGAAGGTTGCTAACCCATGGAAACTTCTGACATCATTCATAGTCTTTGGGGTTGGCCAAGACAATATGGCACTTACCTTCTCCTTATCCATTTGTAACTTTCCTTGTGAAATGACAAAACCCAAATATGTGATCTCCTCTTGCATGAACAAACACTTGTCTAAATTTATCATCAGCTGCTCTTCATGTAACCTCTTAAGAACCAAATCTATGTGTCTGAGATGTTCTTCTTTTGTGTTGCTGAAAATCAGAATGTCATCTAGATATACTATGACAAACTTACCAATGAACTCTTTCAAAACCTCATTCATCAACCTCATAAAAGTACTAGGTGCATTAGATAAACCAAAAGGCATAACCTTCCACTCATATAACCCTTCATTAGTTTTGAATGCTGTTTTCCATTCATCTCCTGGCCTAATCCTGATCTGATGATATCCACTCTTCAAATCTATTTTTGTAAAATACTTAGCACCTCCCAAACAGTCAAGTAAATCCTCTATCCTAGGGATTGAAAACCTATACCTGATTGTGATCTTGTTAATAGCTCTGGAATCTGTGCAAAGCCTCCAAGTACCTTCCTTCTTTGGTGCTAGTACAGCTGGTACTGTACATGGACTTAAACTTTTCCCAATCAGACCTGAATCCAATAATTCTTCAATTTGTCTGGCTACTTCTACATTCTGTTCTGGAGTTAGCTTATAGGCTGCTTTGTTTGGAAGTGTTGACCCTGGAATTAAGTCTATGCAGTGACTAATATCCCTGACAGGTGGTAGGGATCTTGGCATTCCTTCTGAGATGATACCTTTGTACTTATCCAATAGCTCTTGGATAGCTGGGTCTATGAACCTTTGCTTTTTCTTTTCCTTGACTTCTTGCTGCTATTCTTTATTCACCCTCATACATGGGATTAGGGCATATGCAATTGCACCTTCTGCTGCTACTTCTTTCATGAACTGTTTACCTTCCATCAGCATTACCTTCACCTCTTTTCCTTTAGATTTCTCCTCCTTCTCCGTCAATGGTAGTAACTTTATAACCTTACCATATTTAGTGATTGTATAGGTGTTTCTAATACCATCATGTTGTGCCTTCAAATCATACTGCCATGGTCTACCAAATAAAAGATTGCAAGCATCCATCGTGGTAATGTCAAACAACAACTTATCCTTATATGCTCCAATCTGAAATTCTACCCAAGCCTGCTCTTCTACAATTGTCTGCTGACCTTGGGTAAGCCACGAGACTTTGTATGGGGATGGGTGAGGCAATCTCCTAAGCTTAAGCTTTGTCACCATTTCTTTAGACACAAAATTTTCAGTAGAACCAGAATCAATCAAAACTTTACATGCCTTACCTCCTGGTTTCAAATAGTCCTGAAAAGAGACTTTCTTTGAGGGGATTCTTTGTCAGGTACCTTCATGGTAGTCACTATTCTTCTCATCATTAGAGACTCTCCACTTTCTGGGTATCCATAATTATCAGGAGCATTCACACTCTAAAAAGAATTAGAGCCTGTCATACTTTGATTATCAGGTTCTTGGATCAGATTTGTTCTCCTTTCTCCTGTTGAGCTTGTGGCCTTTTCTGGACATCTGCTAGCTATATGGCCTTCTTTGTTACAGTTATAACATCTGATGGATCCTCTGCCCTGGGATCTTCCTCTGAAAGGTCTTCTACCTCTGAAGTTTCCTTGCTGACTATAATTTTCCCCCTGGTTCTAACTATTGTTTCCCTTACTATTGTCATGACTGGATTCTCCTTGATATCCATGTCCATGTCCTCTACCTCTAAAAGGACCTCTTCCACCCCTTTGTTGTCTTCCTCTTCCTCTATTGTGTTGTTCTTGTTTTCTCTTTAACTTCTCTTCCACTTTCAATGCCAACTGAAAGCATTTCTGAACTGTATCTGGATTATGCAGACTTAAATCTTCCTGAATGTTGAACCTCAATCCATTAAGGTATCTGGCTACCTTCTCTTCTTCACTTTCCTTTACCTTTGTTTTCATACAAAGTTTCATGAATTCTTCTGTATATGAGCTGACATCTAGCTCCTTCTGCTTCAGGTTTTGCTTCCTCTTGTGTAATTGGATACTGTAATCCAATGGGACATAAGCTTCCTTTACTAATGCCATCATTTTCTTCCATGTAGTGAATCTACGCTTTCCTTCCTGTACTCTATCATCTTGGACGAAATTCCACCATGTCAAGGTAGCTTCTTTCATTTTTGACTGGGCTATTTTCACCCTCTGTTGTTCTGGTATCTCCTCTGTTTCAAAGAAATTGTTCAAGGAGTCTATCCACTCCATCACTGAATCAGGTTCCATCTTTCCTGTAAACACTGGCAAATCCAATTTCACATCCATGGTTCTCCTCTCCATGGCCTTGAGGGCGTTCAACAGTGGTCTTTGGTCTGCAGGAATGACCTCCTCGTTCCAACTAGGGATCTCTTCTTCTTCCCTATCTTCTTCTCTACCAGAACCTACTCTGTTCCTCAACTTCTCTAACTCATCCTTCAATTCCTGATTCTGAGCCTTCACGGCCTTGCTCTCTGCAATCTGTTTCTTTACCAGAACTGCCAACTCAACGTTGGTCATCCTTGCCGGAATCTCAGATGTTCCTTCTTCATCTGACATCCTGCTATATCCTGATCTTTTCCAGAAGATCCTTCCTTTGCTCTGATACCACTATGATGCAGAGGAAATGCAATAGAAGCTTACAAATGGGAAGGAGGAGTCATTAACACAACCAACATGTTAAAATCCTGGACATGCAGTATGTAATACCTATCAGCTTATCATCATCATCATATTTCTTGCTAACACAGACAACATCATCATATTTCGAAGAGGCATGAAATATCCTCCTGCTAACTACTGTTCACTTCCTTATCACCTTTCGCCTTTCGCCTGTCAGCAGCATCATCATATCCAGCAAGCGCAAACATCCTCCTGATGTTCACTGTTCATCATACCGCCAAACTCTATCTGCAGCATCATGATGTTTAGCATCATCATCACCCTTCGTCAGTAGGATATGAAATATCCGGTTCCTCTCATATATCCTGATGACGATGACGTCACTTGCACCCGATGATGATGTCAATGCACCTGATGATGATGTCAACAGGATATAAGACACTTATATCCTCCGCAACATGATAATGAATATCCGGTGATCTTTTCAATATCCTGATGATGACCTTTCCGGTCCTTAGCCAAAAAGTGAACTTTCACTCCTGCATGCGATAGCGATATGCGGATGATGGATACACACGAAAGATGATCCTGACGATGATATATACACTGAGTATATATCCAACCTATATCATCCTGATGCACTTGAAACATACAGTCTTCGTCAGCTTCATAACCTGATCCAGATAGCGATATACTCGTAGATGACGATACGATTCACTCCGTCTAGAAAAGCACATGCAGATCCCTGTATATCCGTCAGCTGCATGCAAACTCACAGAACCGCACAATTTTACAAAGAAAACATGATGATCGGGCCGGATCACCTTCAGATCAAAACTTAATAGTTTATCTTCCTAAATCCTAGCACATGAGGATGCTAGGTTGATTCACAGCATGCTACCAATCGATCTCCCACACAATAAAATGCATAAACAGAAAACTAAAATACAACCTAAACTAACATGCATGACCATTCCACCGATTCACAGAATCAACCGGTGGAAGGGTTGAAAGAATCCATTAACCTGTAATCAGAACAGAAATCAAAACATAAACAGCTGATAAACCAGATAATGCAATTGATGAGATCGTATTTAGATGAAACACAAATGTCCTGTTTCTACAATACTATCGAACAACAATGTTTCACAATGTCTGGACTGATCTCTGGATCTCACTCAATCACCAGTACAACATAACATAACTACTACTCTGATATATCACCAGTACAACATAACATAACTACTACTCTCTGTATGTCAAACCCTAACTGATCTGAGTTATTTATAGCAATATCCTACGAGTACTACCAACTCGATTCCCAGCGGCTGGGAGCTTCCAAGCGGCTGGGAGAAGACAGCTCAGACAACCTGATAATGAACTCTAACTACCTGCACACTCTCCTAGGCTGATCTAATACATATGCATTGGTCCAATGGACCTTATTACATTATGAAGTCAAACATGCTAAAAATAGACTAATGTCCTGTCATGCGGACAATGAACCTATATCCTGTCTTGTAGGAGTGCTCCTGCACCACCAATGCTTTCTATATACATTTCAACTTGTCTTTGAATCTTTCTCTTAGATTCAGGTTTTCAAAGCTCAACATGTAGTTTCACACTGAGTTCACCATATGTCCCAAATCTTTCAACTGTGGTGTCCTTTGGTTTACTCAGAAGGTGTTGAGAATACATATCCAATACTTGCTCATCAACTTCATACCCCATGGGCATGATCCACACAGTTCTTCGTTCAATTGCTTCCATTAAACACTGATCTGTATCCACCAAAAAACAAATTGTATCCTTGTATTTTTCAACCATAGATGTAGGGATTCTTTCCCTTCATTGCATCATATTCTGAAAATTCTTGAAATATCCCCAAAGACCAGTCCTTTGGGCATTGGAGTCACCAATCTTTTTCAAGTGCTCTCTTATTTGTATGGCAACAATCTTATCACTGGTCCAACACATGCTTTTCTTTCCAGGTAACTCATTCATGAAATAGAAGAACAAACATAATACCAATTTACCATACTTGAATGTATTCTTCTTGTCCTTTTTGATCCTGTTTAGGTTTTCCATCAGCTGGTTTTGCAGCAACTCACACAAGTCATAGTCAACATTCTCTCTCAACATCTGATAAGCTACATAAATAGCTGTATCAGATACATAATTCTCTTTATTGGAATGATATATCTTGTACCCAATCACCATTGATGCAAATTTGACATCCAGATCAGTGATGTCATTTATTGTCATTGCCCTTTTGTCAAACCTTGAACTGATAGCATCAGTTACAGTTTGATTCTTTACTGAATTCAACATTGGTAGTCCACCAAATGAGTTCAACCTTGTCACGGCCTTGATGGCATCCTTGGTGATCTTGAAAGGTTTCATTAACCACAGAAACTCATGATGCATCCGACTCAACACATACCAGACCCACTTATCTTCATCAAAGGATGGAAACCCTATAATCTAAATGGAGTGTTTATCTTGCAGTGCCTTATACTCAGGTTTGAGACCATGAATTTCATCCCTCAGATGATTCTTGAACAAATCTACTAACTTTGAATCCCCAAACTCATCTATGCTAGTATGAATATAAGCCCTAATATCTTCAACATGCAACACACCATACGGAACACTTGAAAAGACACCTAACGGATCGATGTCTACTGATTTGTGTGGATGCTTCTTAAACTTTGGCCTAGGTCACTTAGTGATATTCACAGCCAGAGGTGTAGCCATTTCAAAAAGATCTCAAGTTCAAAGCTTCGTAGAAAAAAATACCTTTTTCTCCATGGGATTAGGGTTAGCTAATGAATTCGCCTATTACACTTTGAATCTTTGAAATCTCAGCTCAAGCGCTCTTCTTCTTGTTTTCTTCAAATGAAAAGTGATTCAAATGATGAATGAATGACTTTTTATGCTCCGCACAACCTAATTCACCATTGTAATAAATGCTCTGCCCTAATACATCCGGTTACATTATTTCTGCATATAGTCAATCTTCAATTGCTCCGCAATCAATCACATTAGCTTCTTCTCTTCCAGAATTTGCTTCAAAGATCTGCAATAGGCTTCTTTCTCTTCATTCATTGTGCTAGATTCAGGCACCCACTTACTAGCAGGGGGAATTAAATTTTCAATGTAGCTCCCCCTGAGCCAGAGCTCTTGATTCAATTCTTGGAAGAATTATCAGCACCGGATTCCAGTGTGGATCCATTGTCAACATTCATTTCACCTTTCTTCACCCATGTTTTGTTCATTTCATTTTAGATCTCATTCACATCAACTTTTCCCTTTCCTTAGTCCAACTTCTACTTTGTTTTTCCTTTTCCTACCTGTGAATTCCTTTTGCTTTTGCAAATTTTAGCAATGTGTCTGGATTTGTTGCAGTTAAAACACATAATCTTATTTTTCTAACAATTACATGTTGGAGCAATTTTAGATTTGCATTGTATTGCAATATGCCCAAACTTATTGCAATTAAAACATCTTCTATTGAACACTTGTTTGTTCTTAGGAGGATTCCTTGGTCCACTTTTGCATTCCTTAGCCTCATGACCTATCCTTTTGAAATTAAAGCATTGACTGGAGAAGGATGATGCATTTTGATTCACTTGACTTCTGCATTGATTAGCTCTATGACCATACTTATTGCATTTGAAACAATTGCCATTGAAATATGGATATATTTGAGCATTAGGTTGTCTTACCAGAGGTCTTCTAGGATTCCTTCTTTGATTTCTTGCTTCAGGATTTCTTTGACCGGATCCAGAGCTTTCACCTTTCTCAAATCCTAGACCATGCTTATCATCTGCCTTCTTTTGACTATCAAGAAACACCTCAAGTTTAGCTGAGCTTATCTTGAATTTCTCTTTATATTCATTTGCAATTTCTAGGTCATGTTTGAGAATGACAATTTGTCTTTCAAGTTCTTCCTCATTGTCCCTGGTTTCTTGTAGATCAGACTCTAGATTGCCAATTATCCTATCCAATCTACAACATTCTTCTATTCTTTCTTTCAGAGATTGATTCAGTTTTTCCTCAGTCTTCTTCCTTTCCTCAATTTCCTTGGTTATTCTCATCACACTGGATTTCATCTCATGTTTTAGGACAACTTCTTTTTCTAGCTTCTCACATTCTTTTGTCTTCTCCTTCAAGGATTCATCCATGTCATTGTCTTCATTCTAATTTTGTAGCTAAAGAAGTAGCTCCCTTCTCTTTTCAATATATTTTCTCAGTTGTCCTTTTAAGGTCTCAATGAAATCTTCAGCATCTTTAAGGTTCTCTTGTAGATCTCTGATTTCTACTCTAGACAAATCAAGATCATCTAAGGCTACTTGGAGTTGTTGATTGATGCAATCAGAATGCTTGAATGAACCCATTGAAAACACCTTCCCAGATCTTCCTCAAGCTGTTAAACTTCTTCTAAGGAACCAAGCTCTGATACCAATTGTTGAAATTAAGGAACACTGAGTGGGGGGGTGAATTAGTGTTCTGCAAAACTTATTACTTTGTTCCTTTATTAATTTACCACATACATCCAAAAGAAAGAAGCATGAACATAAGAACAGAAACAACAAGATCACAACACATGAACACCAAGATTTTTACGTGGAAACCCAGTTAAGGGGAAAACCATAGTGGGGGTTAACCCACAAGAAATTTATACTCTGTTAAAAGTATTACAAATGGGAAGGCACATGCCTTTGGGCACACTGCCCATAGCTCACTACTCAAAGAGGCTCACTGCCTACAAATCAATTACAAAAGTTTACTGGAATGTTTGAACTAAGGAATAGCATCTAACAATGCAAGATTATAGTTCCAGTTGAACTCAATACACTAACTTTGCACACTTTATCTCTCTCTGCCCTACTTCATTGCTCTGCCATGATTCAGAGCTTAGATCTCTTCACATCACACTTGATTCTGCTATACTCACTTATTCCTTCATATTTACAACTACTCACCTTGAAATGCTTGAACTCATCGATTATATATATCTGCTACATGAAATTGCATCAACTGCAGTCGGTCTTAAGAAAGACTTAGAGACTTTTTAAGAGCACTATTTTGTTGGCTGAATCCATGTACAAATACCAATACAGACCAAAACTTATGTATCTAGGTCACCTCACATGTCAGCCAATACCATTGGATCTTATAAATTATTTGACCAATCACTTCTCATCATCCGCACAAGGATCAAACACTTAGTCGGCCTATTCTTCACTGGACTGAATTGTCTAACCAAAACCTGATACTCAGAAGCTTGTAACTTACACTCCCTTCATCATCGGAGGCTAAAATATTGGATTTAGGTAGCCTTGATGTCCCTTAACATTCCCTCAGATCCTCAACACAATATGATTTCCTATGGAGAAATTCAGACCAAAATGTTGAACCCTGTCATATGCCCTATTCCTATCTATCCAGACCTAGACAAATCTACAATCTGACTTCCGGTATGATCCACTGATGAAATACGAATGTGTAAGATAAATTTAGTTGCCATCAATGAAAACACCTGACATGCCTAGAAGTGTCTCTTCCCAACAGTCATATCACCCCATCTCAAAATGGTCACCTATTCCCAAGTTGGCCAATGACAAATGCTCTTACGACTCTTACGATCATCAAAGAATCTGTCATTCTGACATATCTTACAACTGAAAGAGAATCTATCATACATTGACTAAAATTAGCATACTCACTTACAACATGTCATAACCCTCCTTGGGGCATCTAAAGATGCCTTCTTCCAAGATGCCTTGTGACACATGTCTTCACTTGTCATAGTATCTTCTATCTCTAACTCTTACACGTCATAGATTCTGTCATAGGAATCTGTCATAACCAATCAAAATTCCAGTACACACTATTCATAGTGCCAACACATGGAAAAATACCTCTACCACTAAGTGGGATGCCTATCTCCTCATGTGAAGACAAAAATTACATGTTGTCATCTTCCACATAGGATGACACATCACCGTGCCAACTCCCACAAGATGACAAAACAAAATTTGTATCCTAATTACATAATAGGCAATAAATAAATACATACAATAAATAAATGTAAGGAATTACCAAGGTTGAGACATCTTAATTCCCAACATTCTCCCACTTGTCGAACACCTTGTAAGAGCCAATAGAAATAACATGATTTAACTGCTATAGGCCAAGAGGCCCATAGACTCTGAACACCATCTGAATTTCTCTGTGCCCACTGGTTTTGTCAATGCATCCACAACATTCTTCAAAGTGTTTACCTTCTCCAAATTCACCTTCCCATCCTCTATCATGTCTCGTATGAAGTGAAACTATACATCAATATTCTTTGTTCTGGCATGGAAAGTTAGAATCTTTGCTAGGCAAATCGCACGCTGATTGTCACAACAAATCATAATCTGTCCTACATCAACATCAATATTTGAACACAATCTCTTAAGCCAAATGCCTTCCTTGCAAGCATGATTTGCTGCCATATACTCAGCTTATGTCATGGACAAAGCAACCATAGGTTGTCGCTTACTCATCCAACTAATTGCACCACCGAACATAGTAAACACATAAGCACTGGTGGATCTCTTGCTGTCAATGTCACCCACCTAATCAAAATCCACAAATCCACAAATACAAATAGAATGTGGAGGTCCTGTAGGATTACCATGATAGCATATGGAATACTCAAAAGTACCCCTCAAATATCTGAACACTCTCTTAACTGCATCCCAATGTACCCATCTAGGATTAGCTATAAATCGTCGAAGGACTCCCACTGCTTAGGCAATGTCTGGTCTTGTGCAGACCATAGTATACATCAAACTACCAACAACACTAGCATAAGGTACTTTTCTCATGTCCTCCACCTCACTAGGAGATTTTGGACAATCATTAATAGACAACTTTGTTCCCAAAGAAACGGGAACACACAATGGTCTACAATCTGCCATGCTAAACCTATCCAACATGGTCTTCACATACTTACTTTGGCTTAACCAAAGTTTTTTGTTAGCTCTATCTCTTCTGATTTCCATTCCCAGAATGTACCTGGCTGCCCCTAGATTTTTCATCTCAAACTGTGCTGACAACTGAAACTTCAAATCAGAAATAATATTCTTACTATTCCCAATTAACAACATATCATCAACATACAATGCAATAATGAGAATGCGATCATTGTCAAATTTGTAATACACACAATGATTTGATTTTGATCTCAGAAATCCAATCAATAACACAAAGGCATCAAACTTCATATACCACATCCTAGGAGACTCCTTCAAACCATACACAGACTTTTTCAACTTGCAAACCAAATTTTGTTTACCTTTCTCTATGTAATGCTCTGGCTGTGACATGTAGATCTCTTCCTCCAATTCACCATGAAGGAATGCTGTCTTGACATCCATCTGCTTCACCTCTAAGTCATAAACTACTATAAGAGATAACAGGAACCAAATAGATGTCAACTTTACAACGGGAGAGAAAATTTCACCATAAGCAATTCCCTCCACTTGTGAGTACCCCTTTGCAACCAGTTTGGCCTTGTACTTTTCAACACTACCATCTGCACCAAATTTCTTCTTGAACACCCATTTGCATCCAATAGGTTTCCATCCTTCAGGCAAAGGCACCAAGTCCCATGTTTTATTCTTCTCCAAAGAAGCCATCTCATCTTCCATGGCCTCCTTCCAGGAACCTGCATCTTTCATGCCCATAGCCTCTATCATAGTTCTAGGCTCATCAGTGTTAGTAAGCAAGGCAAAAGCACAACTAGAATCAAACAATGAATAACCAAACCTATCAGGTTGCTTCCTTGTTCGTGTAGACCTCCTCAAGGGTTGAGGTTGAGATTTTGCTTCTTCTTTTGAGCTTTCAAAGCTGCTAGAGCTCTCCTCATCATCATGTCTCACAGGGTCTATCAGTTCAGTCTTCTCAGGGGTAGAGGGAAACTGAACCACATCCTCTTTTTTTTCTGTCTATTCTGGCTGTAGAACAACAGAAGAAGGTGTTAGCTCTCTGAAGATAACACTTCTTCTATACAACACTTTTTCAGCCACAAGATCCCAAAGCTTGTATCCTTTCACACCGACACCATAGCCAATGAAAATACACTTAACAACCTTGTTCTCCAATTTAGACCATTTCTCCCTAGGCACATGTGCATATGCCTCACAACCAAAAACATGAAGATGTCTAACTGAAGGCTTCTTACCAAACCACACCTCCATAGGTGTCTTACCAACAAGAGATGATGTAGGAGACCTATTTACCAAGTAGCAAGCAGTGGCTACAGCTTCAGCCCAAAACTTTTGTTCAAGGCTTGCCCCACTAAGCATACTCCTAGCCTTCTCCATCAGTGTCCTGTTCATCCTCTTTGTAACTCCATTTTGTTGTGGGGTGTATGGAGTTGTCTTATGTCTTTCACTCCCTTGCTCTTTATAGAATTTATCGAACTCTGCCGAACAAAACTCACCATCGTTATCAGTCCTCAAACACTTAATCTTTTTACTAGTTTGATTCTCAACAAAAGCTTTAAACTCTTTGAACCAACTAAAGACTTCAGACTTGCTTCTGAGAAAATAAATCCATGTCCTTCTACTCTAATCATCTATGAAAGATACAAAGTATACAAATTTGGAAATTGAAGGAACACTAACAGGACCAAACACATTAGAATGAATAAGGCCCAATACATTAGAAGACTTGTGAGAACTAGAGTAAAATTGAACACGGTTTTGCTTTCCATATATACAATGTTCGCAAAAGTCAAACTCGAGATTACAATCATTTAACCCCTCAACAAGGTTTTTATTTTTCAGGGTTCCAAGATCCTTCTCACCAATGTGGCCAAATCTCATATGCCATAACATTGTCTTTTCAGTAGGAAGCTTAACTTCCAAAGCATGAGCATGCTTGGGTACCCAAGATGCACTGCCATCAGAATTTGTTACAACATATTTCTTCACTACCGGTTCCAATGGTGGGAATGAAGTGATTGCAGCTCTTTTTTTCAAGTCAGAAGAACTATTGCACTGTGAAGTGTATGCCTCCAGCTGAAACATAGTACCTCTTCGAGTACCCTTCATAAGGTTATTCCACCCTCAAAATATCTCCTATTTCAAAAAATTAAATTAAGATTTTAAATAAATTAAAAATATATATTTCATTAAAATATGCACATGTTCTCTCTAAAAAATTAAAAAAGACAATAATTAAAAATACTCAAAATCTAACCTAGGTTAATTTATTTTTAAAGTTGAGTTATATGAAATAAATGTTTCTATATTTTCTTTTTGTTTTTTGAAGCTGATTTATAGAAATAGATGTTTCTAAAATTTATTGTTTATTTTGAATTAGATTTTTGAAGTTGAGTTATAGAAATAGATGTTTCTAAAATTTTATTTTTTTATTTTGAATTAGATTTTTTGAAGTTGAGTTATATAAATAAATGTTTCTAATTTTTTTTAAATTTTGAATTGAATTTTTTTGTGAACATTCCAATGAAGATGATCTTTTAATTTTTAAATTTTTTAATTTTGTATTATATATAATAAAAAAGTTGTCACATAAATAAATAAAAATTAACGTGGCTGCATATAAAAATAAATAAAAATAAATTTTTTATTAGCTACTATTGCTAATATGAATGCCACATATAAAATAAATTAAAATATTTTTTATGTTTTTTATAAATGTTATTGTTGCATATAAAAATATATAAAAATTAAAAAGTTGCAATTACTCCTTAAATATTTTTATATTAATATATATACACACTTACATTAATATATATTATTTATTAATTTATTTTATTTTATAATAAACATAAATAAAAATAAAAAAATTGTAATTACTTCTTTAATTTTTTATATTGATATATACACACACATACATTAATATATATTATTTATTTATTTGATTATTTTATAATAAACATAAATAAAAATTAAAAAGTTACAATTGCTATTTTAAATTTTTTTAATATTAATATATATACACATACATTGATATATTAATATATATTATTTGTTTTATTTTATAATAAAGAAAAGTTGGAGAATGAACTTTCTTTTATTATTTTAGATTTACTTTAGTTTTTTTTTTTTTAGTTTTTGTTTCTATTATAATTATTATAAATCAATTAATTAAAAAACAAATTGAAGTAAAGTTTAAGAAAATAAAAGAAAGTTCATTCTCCAAGTCTAACTTGCTATAAAAATTTAAATATTTTAATTATACTTAAATAAATATTTAACTCACATTTAAACTAACTTTTTACATAAACTTACAAGGTTGTTAAAATGAATTATTTTTTAGAAAGTAAAAGAAAGCATCTTTTGACAAAAAGAAAGAATCTTTTGACAAAATGAAAGCATCTTTTGACAAAATAAAAAATCTTTTATTTTTTAAAGTGGATTAAATATTTAATCATTAGGAGAGCTCAATGAAGGGGATACAATCTTATGTTCGTAAGCACCATAGATCCTCTAGTCATCTTGCATCTGTCCTTTGAAAAGATAACCTGCACACCTGCATCATTCAACATACTTACAGAAAGCAGGTTCTGTGCCAAGACTAGGATGTGCATGACCCCAGTGATCCCCTTCACTCGTCCATCAGGGAATCAGATTGAGACTCTTCCACAACCAACAATCTTTAGATGAGAATCATCACCCAGGTACACTCTTCCACCATTGAACTCTTCATACTTCGTGAACCAACTTCGATGCGAGGTCATGTGGAATGATGCACTAGAATCAATCAACAACACATCATCAGATGCATGGGTGGCCAGGGTTACGATGAAAGCATCACCATCATCTTGTGACTTGGCAGAATCTAAGTCTGGGGCATTCTTCTTCTTCTTTTGCTTTTCCTCTTTGCATTCCTTTCAGAAATGCCTAGTTTTTCCACAGTTCCAACAGAGAGCCTTGGACTTTCCAAGAGATTTAGATCTCCCATGGGATTTGGATCTACTCTTCTCATCTTTCTTGTCCTTCTTTTTCCCTTTCTCTTTGGGTCTTCCATGAACCACAAGAGCCTCTTTGACTGCTTCAGAAGACTTTCTCCACATCTCTTGAGATAACAATGAAGATACCACTTCATCCATTTTGAAAGTGGATGTGGTGCTTCCAATAGCCATAACAAGATGATCCCACGAGTCTGGAAAAGAACAAAACAAGGTCATACAATGATCCTCCTCCTCCATCTTCACACCAATAGATGTCAACTATGCAACTAACATGCTGAAAGCATTCAAGTGATCTGCAAAAGATCCTCCATCCTCCATCCTTAGAGAAAATAGCTTCTTTCTTAGAAAAAACTTGTTCACCAGGGATTTGGCCTAATAAACATCTCCCAGCTTCTTCCAAAGGTCTTTTGTGGTCTTCTCCTCATGGACATTTAACACGATAGAATTAGCTAGACCGAGTCTTATGAGACCCTTAACCTTCCGATCTTTGAGATCCCAATCAACTTGTGCCATTATAGTTGGTTTTACACTGGATACGGTTTCCTATAAGTCTCGATCAACAAGCATGTCTTCCATCTTAAGTTTGCATAACTCAAAATTTGTGCCATTGAATTTCTTTGCCTCTAATCTTCCGGATGTGCCTGCCATCTCTTTCCCTGCAACAAGATTATAGAATACTCTGCACAGACTCCCACTCAATATAAGATTAGCTCAAAAAACCCCTACCCAACAACTAGGACCAAAGGTGATCAAGATCTGATACCAAATGAAAGGAAGCTAGGTGTGCGAAAATCGCTTCCTACACTAATCTAATCAGGAGAGATGAGTGCAAATTATTTTCAACCTTTACAAGTACAGAGTTATTAATCTAATAACATAGATATTGCAGCAATACATAGCACAAGAATGTAAGACAGAAGAAGAGAGAGACAAGATATAGATGGGGAAAACCCTTACAGGTGAAAAACCCCACACTCCAAAACACAACTCAAATCTATTATCTAAACAATGAGGTTTATAGTACAGTTATAGAGCCAATGCTCTTGCAGGAGTCTTCGACACTCGTATCTGGAGATAATCTGGTAGCATAACAATACCTGTCAATCACATAATACATCTCCTCTCAAAAGCACCTGTTTATATAGAAGTTACAAGGCAAAAATGAGCTTTCCTTGAGATGGGTGTCCAACATGGTCTCATGGCCCAAAACCCACACCTAAGGACACTTGTCATATCACCCCATCCCAAAATGGTCACGTATTCCCAAGTTGGGCAATGATAAATATTCTTACAACTCTTACGATCGTCATAGAATCCGTCATACTGACATATCTTACAACTGTAAGAGAGTATCATACACTAACTAATAATAGAATATTCTCTTACAACATGTCATAACCCTCCTTGGCGTGCCCAAAGATTCCTTCTTCCAAGATGTCTTGTGGCACATGTCTTCACCTGTCATAGTATCTTCTATTTTTGACTCTTAAGCGTCATAGATTCTGTCATAGGAATCTGTCATAACTGTTTCCGTCAAAATTCCCTTACACACTATTCAAAGTGCTGACACATGGAAAAATACCTCTACCACTAAGTGGGACACCTATCTCCTCATGTGAGGATAAAAATTACATGTTGTCACCTTCCACGTAGGATGACACATCACCATGCCAACTCCCACAAGATGACAAAATAGGATTTGCATCCTAATTACATAATAGGCAATAAATAAACACATACAATAAATAAATGCAAGGAATTACCAAGGTTGAGAGACCTTAATTCCCAACAGTTATGGTGTGTCAGATGAATTGGTCAAGTGTGTTGTTAAGTGACAAGCTGACATGCTTGTTAGATCTTTATGCAGAGAAGATATATTGTTTGAACAATCAATCTAAGTAGTTGAATGATTGGGGCCGACCTATATGAAGACTATTGAATGAATGTTTGGGTCCACATTGCATATTGTGCACAAGTTCAAGCCGACAAGATATAACATTTGTATACACGATTCATATTTGTCTTGTCGACCTAATTATGAGATAAACCTTGTAGCAAATATATATACTCGATGGATTTCAGTGTTGAGTGTGTGATAGATGATGTGATGTGTGTGAATTCAATGTGTATGTGATCGAAAGTAGAGCTATGACCAGAAAAAGATAGTAAGGGCAAAAGAGCAGAGTTTATGTAGAGCATACATTATGAAGACTTTTGAATCTATATATTGAGTTGTAAATGAAATTGCACCCTAGCATTCTATAGATGCATTTGTAACAGTCATCTCCTGGCAATGAGCCAATCCTTCTTCTATCTTATATCTTTCTTTCTCTGTGGACAGTGAGTCCTGTTGATGGTGTTTTAGCATACAACAATGCAGGTATGATTGCTGGGATCACACCTCTCTTGAAAAGTATCCTACCCGAGGTAAGACTACTCCAAGGATAATATAGCTTGGTCTTAGCTTGCTTGGAATTTCTCAGTGGAATTCATCAGTTGTACCAACAAGGGGTCTTACATGAAATGATAGGGTTTATAAAATATGGCAGTAAATTATATGTAGAAACCCTATGATTCTTCCAACAGATTTATAATGTAGATGCTTCTTATAACCTAACCTAACAAAGCTTGACTAAATAAAATGCAAAAGGTAAAGGTGTGGAGAGAAAAGGGATAAGAAATCCTATAGACAATTGCAGAAATGATAATCAGACATATAGACAGACTCCCAACAATAAACAAATCTCTGCTTAACCAGGCAGCCCACAATGCCACAGAGATTGTGCAATCTTCCAAGGAAATGTAATAATTTTTAAATTGTAGAGGGTTCATCAAACACCCAATTCTTGGCGCAGCTCATTGAAATCATATAATCGAACTTATCTCATAAACTATGCCCAGACTAACCATACACGATGACATACAATCAACAAGTCATCAATGGTATGGACAAGAAATCTATCAAATATCTGAAGAATTAATCACTAATGCAACTAAATATCAACTAATTTCAGATTGACATGAACCATGAAATCCAAAATGAGGCAACACAGAAACACAAATTCCAAGCAACCTGTAAAACTTGCTTTGTATTGACTGAATTGTGGCAGAGTCTCATCAATTCATTATCAAATCTTACTTGTTACAATGATAGAATGATGGGCCTTTTATAGACAAGGCATCATACTAAGTTTTTGAATGGACGGTGGAGATTAATTGATGCAACACACAACATACACTCAATAGAATTGTGCCATTAAACATATGAGAGCTAAAGATTTTGGAAGCTGGAACATAAAAAAACTCCTATTCATCAACTCTATTGCTACAATGAGAGAAAACTCTCTTATATCCAAGAAAACAAAAAAAACAAAAATTTACCTTTTTTGGCAGATTTCGACAATTGTCAGATTTTGCCATTTTAGGTAATTTTACAATCATATCTTGAGAATCTAGCTTTTTCCCAAAAGCTTCCTAAAACTAAGGTAGGATGAACGACCAACTAATATTCTAAATTCTAAACATGAGTTTCGAGTTATTACAAAAGCAACTTTTTAAAAATCTAGAAAAAAACACTAAATTGCCATTTTGAGGCCAAGATGAAAGTTTCAAGCCTTGAAAAAGTGCCAAGATGAGGTCCAACCCACTAACATAACGCATCCACCTATTAAATTTCGTAGAAAACCCACATCCGAGTCAAAAGTTATGACCTCCAGAAGTCCCTGCATCATTAACTCAACACCAATGGTCCATATTACATGGCATTTAATGTGATACATCAGTTTGTTGCATTTTCTGATTTGCATTTGTCCTATAGGAAAAAGACCAAATATAGCTTGCAAATACGTTGAATGTGGACAAATTGAGTAACCATTTGGTTGTATATGATGAAAAGTCAATTTTCAAGGCCTAATAAAGCCAAAATAGAGTCACATGACATTTAAAAACTTGAGCCAATGTGGATTGACGGGATTCCAAGTGATGAATGGATCAAGAAGAGTATGTGGCACATTTTAGTGAAGGTATATCCAACTGGATGCTTGCTGGACTGATTCTTGATGACTAGATTGTTGGAACAACTATATGCATGTCTTGGACATTGGACTAGATCTATAGGAACAACAATTAAAGTAGACTTGATCTTTTATGTCTTTAGCTTCTATATCTCATCTCCATCATCTTGGACATCATACAGACTTTCTTTTGTAGATGCAACAACAATTTGATTGATAAAATGAAGATTCTGCATTTCTGGGTCAGCAGGATATCTCTGTGTGTTCATCCTTCCAAGACGGCTCCAATTGGCTCCTTTGTCCTCTTAGACCTACAAGAAACAAGGAAAAGCATCAATTTCATCTTAAAGAATCATTTTCCATCAATTTGGATCAAAACACGTCTATTTGCAGTCATGGATCAGTAAAAAACAGCTCATTGTCAATGTTGCTTCCTTATAGTCCTCTTCACAAATGCAGTGATTTTTGCATGATTTTTTTGAGTTTTTTACCATTTTCAAGTACCCATCTGACCAATATATTGATCTGGGAAGTTTTTTTGGTCATTAGAATCCATTTGGAGACATTTATTTCATGTTTTTCCAGCCTTTCTGCAAAAAAAAGGATTTTTGGCAGGTATTGATTTTTCATGTGTAGTAGCATTAATTATTGTTAAACATGCCCAAAATCCACACAAACTTGGTAAAAATGTTCATCATGATGTGACAATTAGTTGTACAATCCATATCCATCAAGAAAATCTAATTTGCACCTTGGAAAACTCAATTTTCAAGCCAAAATAACAAAAAATGCTGATTCTGGGGGTCACTAACCTAGCACTGATTTTGGGTGTTACTGACTTTAGGCAGTGAAGTGCAATTCTGGCACAGGTCGGAGAGGTTAATTTTTAGTCCTAACTCATTAGTGGAGATTTTTGATGTGACCGAATAGTGCAGATTTTGGCAGGTAGTGCACAAAGTCAATCAGTCCATTTTTTAGTGCAAGTCCAGAGGATGCATTTTCTGTGCAAAAGTGGTGTTTTGAGTTAGCACGAGAGTTTAATGGTACCAACCGGCACTATTTTTGGATGGTATTGCAAAAGTCAGTCGGACCGCTTTTTAGTACAGGGTGGTAGGGACTATTTTTAGCGCTAGGATTATGAAGTTATGTTGGAGGGGTTTATGGTTCAGACTGACTTAGCGCACTAACAAGGTCGGTCGGGAGTGATTCTAGTGCAAGTCAGTTAGTCACAATTTTAGTGCTAAGTCAGTGAAAGGCATTTTTAGTGCTTTTGGCAGTAGGAGGCAATTTTAGCGCCATCTTTTGACAGTCCCTGGGTGACAGTATATTTCAAAATATTTGAAATATACTATCAAGATGTTTGAGATAGGTTCCAGATCCATAGGATTTGATATGCAGATTCTAGATTTTTGAAGTTCCACCAGATTTCAGACTTAGCCATTTTTTAGGGTTTCCAAGATTTTAGACTTAGCCAAATTAGGGCTTCAGAACCATGCGACAAGGTGAAAGTATGTGAACCCCTTAGTGAAATCTTGTAGAATTTGACATGATTTTGCAACTCTGAGACCTGGAAATGAGGAATTTCAACATGACACATCGTGCAGAAATAGTTTCAAGGACAATATTCAGTGACAGGATTTTTGAGCAAAGTACAGTAACACCCAATTTTAGTGCAAAAGTCAACAAATGGCTATCTTTCAAGCACAAGACCACTCAAGACACTTCTAAATCAATTATGAAAGACATCAAATGACTCCAAACATGCAAAATACCAGATTTGAAGCAAAACTTGCATTCTAAGCACATATCCACCTTCTCATCATCATAAGGAAGAAAGGTTGAGACTTAAAGCTAAAGCAAAAAAGGGGGTCTCCATTTGACAAAATGGGGCATGCGTGCAAGGCACAACAAGTCCACTTGGATAGTGAGTCCACCTATAGTGAGCATTTCTTTGGGTAGTGAGCCTTATGTAATCTAGTATTGTTATCATAATATATTGTGAGCTAACACTCACCATGGTTTTTCCCTTTTTGGGTTTTCCACGTAAAATCCTAGTGTCTATGTGTTATGAATTTGTGGCTGCTCTTCTCATGTTTACTTTACTTTTATCTTATAGAATTTGGTAAATGGATAAGTGAATGTGTAAATGAAAAGGTTTTAAGAATACTAATTCACCCCCACCCTCTCAGGATTCTCTACACTCAACAATGAGGTTGATGATGATGGACCTGAAAAGGGTGTTGTTGCAACTCCGACCTCTTCTTTTTATGAGAAGCATAAGTATGGAGTCGAGCTTGAATGGAATGATAGGGATATTTTATTTCTTATACCTTTTCTCTTTAGGAAGTCCATATCATGTGATAGCTCCATGAACATTGGAAGGATAACAAACCCACTTTGTACACTCGAGTGGGTATGAATTGTCTTGCAACAACATACTATATCTGGAAGTGACAAGTGTCAATCATCTGAGTGAGATGAGATTGTCCTTTCTTTTAAATAGATATTGTATTGAGTTTTAAAGGGGGTTGAGTTGGATTAGCAAATGAGGGAACTCTAGAAAATGTAGTGTGTCTAACTTCTGAGAAATCAATAAAATCTCATGTTCTACATTTTGTGTTAAATCACTCTATTATGAATTCTACGAGTATGTGCATAGTTGTGTAATTATCTCCTTTGTTGTATGCCTCATCTTGAAAATATTACAATCAAGGACAGTTAAATTTTAACATGCACATTTTTTGTATGTGCTATTGATTTCTCGTTAGTTCAGGGTTAAGAAGTTTGGTAAATCCTTTCAAGGAATCAATAGTGGGACCAATAATATTTTCAAAGGATAATTAGTAAGAATTACATCTAATAAATCTTTGTAGTTAGGCTTGTGTTATTGCAAGATAGTAATACCTATGATAAACCATCATAATAGTGACTTTAAAGCAATTATGTAGTATCATTAAGATGACTCTATTTTCCTAGAAGAGAGGCACTAGTCATTTTCTAAATTTCTCTCAATATGGTAAAAAAATTGATAATGAAAACCTTCTTTGATTGTGTTTGTAACATATATAAGTTATTTTATGCATAAGGTCTAGTATCATAAGTCTTGTCAAACCCTATGTGAACTTGCAACTGATGCCAATCTTTAGAGGACTTGTGCATATTGTCTTTCCCTAGGTTAATGGTGTTGTGAGAAGCCACAAGTGAATGAATCTACATGGATTATTAGCCAGTTTATCATCTTAAGACACACCATTTAATTTAGCATCCTTAATTAGAGATCTTCCTTGTTGTCAACTAGTTCTCTTCGTCTTTCAAAGATCTCTGGGAACACCCTCCCAATATTTGTAGGGATCAAAATGAAGAGGAGGTCTATCCACCCTACTGTTTGTTGGATTTTTCTTACCCCTGATTTGATCATAGGTTTCCTCCCTTTATCTGGATAAGTTTGGTCCTTATGTCTATAAATTGTGGAAAATGCCTTAGAATTGAGGGATTGCTAGAAAAGGAAACAACACACTTTACACTCTACTCTGTCAAGATTTTACAATAGGGCATCAAGGGTAGAAGTAGGAATAGTGGTGGGAGGTGTTAGCTCTCAAAAATGCAGGTTGTTAACCTTAAGAGGATGCCAAGCTCTCTTAACACTTTTGTCTAATGAAACAAGGCTAATATGATTAAAAACCCCCTTCTCTTAAGGTTCTGCTAGACCTAGGCGGGTGTACCTTGATAGATGATGCAGATTTGTGTGACCTTAGTGATCTACTCATAGTGGTATATGGATGTGAAATAAATGTAAGGCTGAGAGTTATTCCTACTGTTAGGTTTTGAAGTGTGAAAGGTTGTTATAAAGTGATTATGACCAGTGCCTAATTCTATTGGGATAATGGGGTCAAGATTTGTATGATTTACAGATTTATATACTTGGCTTAACTCTAACTACCTAGCACCTTTTGAATGTTTACATTTTGTGTAAATGTGCAAGACTATTGGTTATTAGACTCTTCTTTAAAATTTCATTGATATTTCTCCAAGTTACTGTGGTTTTTTGAAAGGATTTTAATTCTACATTGAAGGAAACCAACTAAGATGATTTATTTAAAGGATTTTAACTCAAGGCAGAGACCAATAAATGTAACTCACTTAGAAGGATTTAAATCAACTTCTTATAGAAACCAATCAAGCATACCACACAGAGATAACAAATGTGCCTTGATAAATCTAAATGATTTAAATAACTAGAAAAGACCAATATGGAGACAGTCAGACAAATCATAAGATTGAATATCAACATAATAGTAGAACACCACAGATATATCCACTGATTTAAATAATCTTGCCCATTATATTATTTAAATCTCATAGAAGTTCTGTATCTTGTTCTTGAAATATGACTGAGAGTAATAATATTGTATATAATAATTGTTCTGCCATTGATCTCTTTACTTGGCCTTGGTTTCCCTTATATATATGGGAAGCAAACAAGCTTCAGGTTGAAACAACATGACTATTCCTGAATTGCACCCTTTCAAATAACTAACATTTATTATGAAACATAATTAAGAAATAGATAATATGGGCATATGAATCAATCAAGATTTGAATCTGTTAATCATCACAGAGCACCCGTGATCACTGGCTTGGCAAGGTCCTCCTCTCCAATGTTGTAGTATTTGATGAATATGATTTGCCCTTCATTATTGCTAATGCACTATCTCCCTTTTGTCTCCTACATCACAAAATATTGATAAAATTTTATTTTCAGTTTATCTGACCCCTTCATGCTGCTATGGGAATGAACAAATTTATCTTGGAGATATGATCAATGTATTCTTGAGTGGCGTAAGTATCCGTGGAGATTATATCATCCATGATAGATTCCAAAGTGAAGATCTTGTCTAAACATATATGTGTGTTTTCTATCACTCTATCTTCATCATTGATCTTCTCAAGAGCTATTAGTAACAATTGGGCTAATTCATTTTTCCAAATACCTTGTTCCTATAAATCGCCTTCAGTATCAAAGAAACTAGGAAATGCCATATCCAGATGTTGATCAAAATCACCAAGGTCCTCTACTAACAAAGTGTTGAAATTTTCATGTTCACTAATTAGTTCATCATATTCTTTAAACACCTATTTATCAACACTTGTTTTGGATTTTAGCTCCTCCTTCTTCTCTATTATCCTGAGGTGCAATCTTTTATGCTCTTGGTAGGCACTGTGTGTTCTCTTGTACATTTCCTGTCATTTTCTCAAATATTTTCTTAATCAGTTCAGAAGCTATTTTGTATTTAACAACTTTTATCGCAATTTTCAATTTGTCACTCTCTTTTGAAATTTTCCTGCTTTGACCTTCCAATAATTAGCATTAGCTCTGGACTCTATCACTCTTTTGTCAGATTCTAGATAAGGTGAATAGCTACTTGATGATGATGGCAACCTGTCCTTATAAGTGGCAACCTCTTGCCTTAGTTTTGCATTCTTTACCATGTACGCATTATTTTTCCTTACCGATTGCTCAATTTGAGCCTTCATAAATCTAGCAACATTCACATTTAATTTAGCAGTCTTAATAGGATTTGTATCCTCAATTTGTTGTATCAAGAGATGACCAAATGCTTCATTTGGATTGCCAATGATTTGAGGTGTTTTATTTGGGGCATATAATACTCACATTAGTAATGTTGCCTTATCAAGATCATATCCTGAACTAGTTTTAATCTTATCCAATGCTTCAATATTCAGCTGTACCTTTTTGTCTTGATTTCTCCTAAAGTTGTCAAAAATAATGGCAGAAGTCATATCCCACCCAGAGACTAGCATCACCCTTGCTTCTTCAAGCAGTGTTCTCCCTTTTTTTGGAGTCATGGTCTCTATTGCTTTGTCAATTTCTATTTGGAGCTCCTTTAATACCTCAGTATGTACTTCATGAGTAATATCTTTCATTTTTTCTCTAGCCTATTTGCCTTTGTACTCATATAAGAAGGCTTTAAATTTAGGGGTTTTGATAAAATCATCATCTAAAACAAAATTCTTACTTGCCATGTGTCTTATATCTTCTTATAACTCATTGGAGACTTCCATCTTGACCATTTCTCTATCCATAGGAGGCTCATATTCTTCAATTAAAGGCTCAAAGCTCTACACACCTTCATCTCCTCTTTCAAATTCTTCATCCTCTGCATCATCGGTATCAAGAGAGAAACTGATGTCTGGTGTAGGTTGAGGGGAAATATGGCCCAAGGGTACTTCACACTCAGCTTGTGTCTCCTTGACATTTTTTCCTCTTCTCTCAAAAACATTAGGAGGAACATTCATAGTTAGTTCTGCTGCATGTGCAACCGATACGTCCAATCTTTCAATAGGATCATAAACATTTAGAAAGGCTCCTATATAAGTGGGATTTTTGGCTATCCTCCAATCCTCAGCTACCATTATTTTATGATACAAATTTCTTCTTTCAACTGCACTATTCTCATCAACATTTCTAATCAAATCATCATCAACAAATAAAAAATGGTGATATCTTTTCAAATTTTTATTAACTTTGACACTATTTATGAAGTGTTCAAGGTCAAAGTTTTCTCTGGCATTTCCTGATGGCAATCTGAAATGTTCTAATTTTTTATCAATTAATTGATATCCTTTCTTAGTAAGAACTGTAAAATCTTCAAAATGTAGAGTACTAGGCATCAATGACTATTTATTGTGACTTTTAAGGTGCATAAAGTCAGAGTAAGCTAATTGCCTCACAATCTCTAAATAGGCAACCCTATCTGGACAGGTTTCTGGCAACAAAAATGGTGGTCCTTCATACCCAAATAATCTAATCTTACTGCATTCATTATAGGCATACCAGTCACCCCAGTTGTGACTAAATCGTCCCCTTTCACTTTTTCCTTTGACCTCAGAAATTTTTGTATTTCTATTGATAGGCTGTAATCACAGGGATGGCCTAGCAATTTGTACAAAGGTTTTACAAAATATTCTTCAAAATAAAGATAATGGGATCTATCACACCTGCTATCCCACATAGTAGCCACATATGTATGGGTTTAACATCTCCATTTTTGTGCAAATCTCTTACTTTCAAGCATTCATCATAGAGACACATATTCTGTCCCTCATACAAGATAAGATGCATGAGAAAAGAGTAATGTCAGAATTTACTACCCCCATTTATTAAGTAACTAATTCATTGTGAAGGTCATTGGCAAGGTACTCAACTTAGTCCAGATGACGTGCATCTTGGCTTTGCACATCTGTAGTTAGAACCATTGGTGCAACTTCCATGAACAGAGAGGATTCTCGACCAAGTAATTGACATACAAAATAGTAGGTACATTTCAAGTATTCCTCAAATAACTCTACAGAATAAGGTGGATCCTCAACCCTTGAAAATACCCTGAGCCTATTTCCTTCATCTCGGGGCCTATGTAAAGGTAGCCTCCATCTCTTGTAGTTATTGCTTAGATTATAGTACTCATTCACTAGGTCTCTAATTCTGAATCTCACATCAAAAATAGTGTCCAACTAAAATACCATTGATATATAGTCTTTAGTGATAGGGATAAAACTAGACCCATCATTCAATTCAACTAGGCAGGTTTGTGGATTGTATTTCTTGGCCACAACTTTTAACAATTCCACATTGACAAACACATTTGGAACTATAAGTTTTCCTAGGTTTAGTCTCCATGGATTGGAGATAGGTTTATGCGTATGCATTTTCCTATAATGATATAGAAAAAGATCATACCCCCTTATTGGGGTCAATATGTCCTCTATTTGTTTGTATATATCCTCCAATTTTTGGCTTGGGGGTTTAACTGGGCATTTCTTCTAGATCTCTGTCCTGACCCTGGGCATTGTTCTATCAAATCCTAGTTTAAGTGTCTTTCCTCTAGTTTCTACCTTTTTCCTTTAAGGTTTTTAGTCATATCTTACATGACATAAGCTTATGAAAAGAACCCTACTTATGTGAATGCAATTTAAACTAGTAAGCTACAAATTTCAGGCTTAGAATACTTTGCTATCTTCTCTTGTTCCTGAATTATGATTTTCGCTACACCCTGCCCTTGCTCCTCGTGGTTGCTTAATTGTTTCATTGTCTCAAGATTTACTTCAATATACTTGGCTCTAACTATTAATGGTGTCTCATGGCAGCTCTCATGTCATGGAAGGGACATTTAATTTTTGAATAAGGGCCGTTTGATCACTGCCAAACATGTCTTATCACTATTCCATCGAGATGATCATCTTTGTAATCTTATTGATACATCCTTTTACTTTTGATATTCTTTTCTTTTTTTATTAGCCTCAAGATTTCAAAATGACCCTAGATAGTGTCATACTGATAACACGATCTCCTCTCGAAATCTCCTTTTATGGAAAGTCTCTTCGATATTTACTTGTTTCTTCAATATTCCTTTGCTTGTTATGTTGTTCGCCTTTTCAAAGGGACTAGAAATCACCTCACTTCGATACTTTGAGTCACTTTCAATGTTCTTCTTTATTCATAAACATCGCCGAATTATTGGTGGGATTGGAAATTGTGTCACCCTGATATCCTGAAATCCTTTATAAGTGTTATCTCTTTATCAGTGGGATACATTTAGGTGTTACACCAATATACATCTATCCCCTCGATATGCTTTTGATGTCTTTGGAGTATCGAAGAGACCCTTAAACGAGTCATTCTAATAATCCTTAGTTTCTTTGATATGTCAGTCACTTCAATTTTTTGATATTATCCTGATATGCCACCAAGTTATGTGTTTCTGCCCTCTTAGTCTTTTGGATTATCGAAGAGACTCCAAAGTGAGTCTCCCCGACATGATAGTTTCTCACCGATATTTTTCATTTATGCTTACCAAAAATATTCTAGGGTATGATTTAGGTGATATAGAAGTATTTTCTAATATGCTTTTTTTTCTTTGAAGGTGAAGGCAACAAGACATGAACTTATTAGGGTTAAGATTCTAGGTCGAATGAGAGTATTATCTTGAGTAGTAGAAAATTTTAAAAGAACATTTTTGGAATAATATGACGGTGGGAAATGAATTTTAGAAAAAAATTAGGGTTAAAATTTTGTTCCAATAGTGGCTCTAGCTGGGGATGAATGGCCATGAGGTCATTACAAGAATTCAAAAAATATTCTCTGAAACACAGACCAATGGTGGTGGGGAAGGGTGGGAAATGGAAATCCTAATCTACTGTGCATGTAAAAAGAAAGTTTTTCAAGAGAAGAAGTATTTTAGGAATTGTCCATGCACTGGAAATTCCTATACTTCACCACTCATATTTTGTAAGTAATAGGAGTCTTCACCACATTTACCAGTGATGATAAAAGGTCCTATCCATAATGCCTCAAATTTACCATGTTTTCCTTTGTCTTGTCCTTTGGCATTCCACATGAGAACCATGTCATCCACCTTGAATTTCCTTTCCTTAGCCCTTTTATCAAATAGTTATTTCATTTGTAATTGCATTTTTTTGTTCTGTTCCTGAACTTGGGCCCTCACTTCATCCAATTCAACCAATTGTTCCATCCTCTCTTCCATAGGTTCAGGAATGTCTATATGTTCTTGGAGGATAAACTTATAAATTGGCAAAATATTATGTATAGGAAGCCTAGGTTGAGCACCATACAACAATTCAAATGGGGATTTTCCTGTAGCCTTCTTTATAGTAACCCTATCTGCCCATAAAGCCATCTTTAATTTTGAATCCCATGCCCTTTTGTTATTTTCCAACATCCTTTTGATTATCTTTAGGATGATTTTGTTGCTTGACTCTGCCTATCCATTGGCCTGAGGATGATATGGGGAGGCATATGAAATTACTATGCCATAGAATTTACAAAATGTTTTGAACTCATCTAATCTAAAACACATGCCATTATCTATAATGAGTCTCACTGGAATTCCAAACCTAGTGATGATATTTTCTAATAAAAAAATAACCACCACCTTACTAGTGGCTTGTCTGGTTGGAATTGCTTCTATCTATTTTGTAAAATAATATGTAGCTACCAGAATCCATTTGTATCCTCCACTAGATCTTTCTATAATTTCCCCTACAAAGTCAATTCCCCATTGATGAAATGGAGGTTCAACTTGCATTGGTCTTAATGGTAAGGCTCCTTGATAGTTCAATCTACCAGAGAACTTTTGACAGGCTTCACATTTTCTCACATATCTGTGGGCGTCCTTAAAGACTTCAAGCCAGTAGTAGCCTGCTCTCATTATCTTATGTGCCATGGTCTTGGTTGAGAAGTGTCCTCCACACATGCCTTCATGCATTTCTTGTAACATCTTCTCAACTTGTGTTTTATCCAGGCATGACAATACAATACCATCTCTATTTTTCTAGTATAAATCTTTGTCTATGAAAACATATTTTGATGCAATGAGTTTTAAAGTTCTTCTTTGATTGTCATTTAGACCTTAAGGACACTTCATGTTTTTAAGATAATACATTACATTGGTGTACCAAGGTGTATGCTCAATACTTGCAATAATGTTATCTTCCTCCTTTATGTTACAAACTTGTCTGGCCTTCGTATTTGATTTAGCCATTAATTTGGCCAAACCTTGATCTCTAACAAGCCTGGTGATTTGGATGTCTATGTTAAATTCTTGAATTCTATTGATCCATCTACATCTTTGTCTTGTGAGTTCATTTTGGGTAAAGACATCCTTCACTGCATCATTTGGCACATAGGCTATCACATGGGCTCCAACCAAATATTGCCTAAATGCCTTTACTGCTTTTATTAGGGCATAGGCTTGTTTCTCAATAATTTCATACTTCAACTCTACCCCCTGAAGTGATTTACTAAAAAAAGATATGGGTTGTTCATACCCTTCATTATTCTTTTGTAACAATACAACTGCCACTGTATGAAAGGATACAAAAGAAAATACTTGGAATGGATTGACAAAGTTTAGAGACTTTAATACAGGAGCTTCCTTAATAGCTTCTTTAATGGATGTAAATGCATCAATGACCTCTTTAGTCCAATCTATTTTTGCACCCTTTTTCAACATTCTGCAAAGTTTGATATGAATCTCCTGAAAAAATTTATTTGTCCAAAGAAAGACTGAATGGATTTTACATTTTTTGGAATAGGAATTTTATCAATAGCCTCTACCCTTTCAGGATCAATCCTTACACCATGCTTTGAGACTATGTGTCCTAGCAGTTTTCCTTCTATTTTTGCACCCTTTTTCAACATTTTGCAAAGTTTGATATGAATCTCTTGATAAAATTTATTTGTCCAAAGAAAGACTAAATGGCTTTTACATTTTTTGGAATAGGAATTTTATCAATAGCCTCTACCCTTTTAGGATCAATCCTTACACCATGCTTTGAGACTATGTGTCTTAGCAATTTTCCTTCTGTCACAGCAAAAAGGCATTTCTTTGGATTTAGGGAAATACAATATTCCAATGCCCTGATGAAAATTTTCTCTAAGTGTAAACAATGATCTTCTGCGTTTTATAATATGTTGTAAGATCATCCTGGTAGACTACCATTATTGTGTTAATCAAATCAACAAAAGATACATCCATGGACCTTTGAAATGTTGCCCCAACATTTGTAAGGCCAAAAGGCATTCTCACATAGACGTAGGTACCCCAAGGTGTTGTAAAAGTAGTTTTATACTATTCTAATTCTTTAACCTTTACGTGGTTGTACCTAGAGAAGCCATCCATCATGGACAACAATTCACATCTTATCACTTGTTGTAACATTGTCTCCATGTTTGGAAGGGGGCATTTATCTTTTAGTGATGAGATGTTCAAATTTCTGAAATCTACGCACAATCTTATATCACCATTCTTTTTTCTTACAGGTACCAAGTTTGATACCCAAGAAGTATAACTAATTGGTTTGATAATACCTCCCTCTCTAAGCTTCATGAGTTCTTCTTGCATCTTAGGCACTAGCGTAGGATTTATAGGTCTTTGCCTTTGTCTCAATGGTTTGGCATCAAGTTTCAGTGGTATTTCATGTTGGAATAAGTCTTTTCTGTATGCCTTTAGATCATCATAGGACCATGCAAACACATGTTTATATTTTTTCAGTAGGGTTATAAGCATTTCTCTAATTTTTGGGCTGATCCTTTTTCCAATGTAAACCTTTTTAGGGTCTATCTCTATTTCCAGATTAATCTCCTCAACATCCTTAAGATCAACTGTCGTAGGTTTGAGATTATATCTATCCTATCCATCAAATACTCTTTCTAGGGATACAAGACCTTTGGGTATTTTGTTTGTTCTGAGTTGGACCACCTCTTGCCCAAAAAGAGTTTCCTTGTTGTCTACCTCTTCCACAAACACATTGAAATCAATTTCTTGGGATTCATATTGGTCTACACAATGAAGGAACTTTATTAGATCTTCATCGTCATTGAATACTTGCCAATTATAAATATTATCAGGGATTGCTGGCCTAGTCTTGAATTCCACCTCTGTTATTCCTAATAATGTAATATCATCTCTTTTTAGGGCCACATTTTCCAAGAAATCTGCCACTATGTTCTTTGATCTCTCTATCCAATTTATAGAAAATGCATCAAAGAGTTTAATGGTGTCCCAAACAACATTTTGTTTTTTGATGAATATTTTTCCCTAATTTGTGAAACAATTAATTCAGAATTACCATATATTGCTAGTAGTTTGATTCCATATCTTAGGTAATGTTTAAACCTAAAAACAATGCCTCATACTCAAAAATATTATTAGTGCATTCAAAGGTTAACAAAAATGAATATTTGAATGTTTTTCCGGTTGGTGAGATGAATATAACTCCTACTCCATTCCCTCCTTTACTACATGCACCATCAAAATACATTCACCATATACCATGTTCATCTAGTTGAGCCTCTCCTTTTATTGGTTTGTATTTTGTAATTCAGGCTGTGATTTTTCAATTCTAAAACTCCCAAGATCTACATCACAAAAATAATTCATCTAGTTTGGATCCAGATGTTCTATTATATTTTCATATCTTGGTTCTCTACACAACCTGACTTCCTTCCCGTTCACTGGTATTGTAGCATATGATAAATCAAGTTGGACATTTCATCCTACTATAGCAGTCCACTATCTAGATAGTAACATACCATAGTATGGTGGAGTATCTATTAAAGTTATATCAATTTTGTAGGTAGCTTCAGGACATGAGGCTAACTTCAATTCTACATCTCTCATGATTCCAACAACTAGAATAGATCTGTTGTCCATTGCATAGTATTTACCATATGTTGTGTCTACCCACAAGCCTAATTCTTTCATGATAGCTATTGGCATGATGTTTATGGCAGCTCTAGAGTCAATCATACAATTTCTTACCAGTTTGTTATTGTTTAATAACGTTATATAGAATGGGTCCACTTGGGAAGGTTTCTTTGTTATGGCATCACCAAGATAATTTTTTGGAGTTCTCATGACCTCTTGTCCAAGACTATTTATTTTGTTTTTTGGCCCTTCTTTGTTTTTGTTATGACTTTGCTGCTGATTCGGTATATTTGAAATTAACTTGAGAGAACTATCCTTGTATTCATCTATTTTCATCATTTCCATTAATGGTATTGATATCTTTATTTGGGATAATGCTTGTGTTATATGAAATGAAGGAGTAATGGTGATCTATTCTATTTTTGCTTTATTTGAGACTTTCTCTTTAGATTGCTGCTTACTGCTATCCTTCATCTTATTTTGCTCAATCTTGGATGTTTCCTTATGTGTATTTTTTTATTTTCTCCTTTCTTTTGGTTATCTAAGGCACCATTCTTATGATTTGGTTCTTTGATGAACAAGCCTATAGGTGTTCCTTGATCTACATTTATGGTTCTATTCCTTAGATTATAATTAGTTCTAGCTTAAGCCATGACAACAATTGTAAGAGCTCTTCTTTCTTCCTTACTAGGTTTTCTTAACTAGAGCTGTGGGACCATAGTGGACACATAAGTGGTTCCTTCATCATTATCTCCCTGATCAGAGAAGATTTTTTGTTTACCCATGTTAACATTATACCTTCGGTTGCTCACATTGTATTCAAATCCATCTTCTTCAAAGGATGAGTATTCTTCATCAATTGAGTGAGGTCTCATTTCCAACATGTTTACAATATGATCATCCCTATCCTAGTCATAAGATACTTCATTTTATTGCAATGATTGGGCTACTATACAATATTTAGGTGAATGAGGTAGGTTGCATGCCATACACCATGGATTGCTTTCTACTACATGTGTCCCATGTCTTTTTAAGGGATCAAGGGTGTCTTTACCATAATTTTGCTTTTGTCTGTTATCCACATGCTTCCCATCTTTCCAATTAGTGTTGTAAGGCATGTCATGTAACCTAGGCCTTTCATTTCTATAATAATTTGCTTGCCTAGTTTGATGGTTATTAGGACTTTGTAGAACTCTGATGTTTTACCTTTTACCAAGTTTTCTAGCAGCTCTTCTATTGTTTTCAATATTCACAATGGCCTTTTGAACTTCTGCAAGAGTCATAGGAGCCCTATTTTGAAATTCATACCCAGTTTTGGGGTCAAAGGCCTTAATATATAGGGCTAGGGCCATACCATTAGGAGGTTTCATTTCAAATGATATTTTATGGTATAGTTTTGAAAATATTTGGTTGAAATCCACTATTGACTCATTGTAGTTCTTTTGAATCCTTATCAATTCATGTATAACAAAATTTGGATCATAATGACTCCCATATTGCTCTTTGAACTGATCTTTAAAGTCTTCAAAAGAACTGATTGAAGCATCAAGTAATTTTTTATACCAATCCCTTGCATCTTCAATCAAAGATAACATAAATAATTTCATGAGGACATCTTCATATATTACTTCATATTTATCCATAATTGTCTCAAAATTTCTAATATGTTCATCTACTGCAACAACGTTATTTCCAGAAAATGTTGGGACTACATTTCTCAGATCATTGTTAATGGGATCAGGATAGATTTGGTACCTAGACAAATCCAATTGCATGTATCTATTTATATTGAGGGGTCCTTGTAGGTTTTGGTTTGGCTAGTATTGTTGGTGGTGATGGTGAGGTGGATGTTGCTATACATTATGGTGTGGATTTGCATTTGCATTTTGCTGGCAAAGTGGAACATGTTGCTGACCAGGAGGTGGATAGGTATTAGCCATATGTTGGGAAGCAATGTGAACATTATGTATTCCTGGGCTTCGTGGTAGAATGTTCTGTTGCACATAACCAGTATTACTTGGATTATGTGGTGCTTTTGAAGTATTTGAACCACTTGCATTCTAATGTGACCCTTGTGAATTGCTTGTAAAAACATGCCCACTTTGCTTATGGGGAGGTACATACTTTAAGCTAATTGTTGTACTTCTAGACTTTATTTGTTGTAATTCTTGTTTTATCTATTCCTCCTCTTCCTTTAGTTTGACTAGCTTAAGTTCTTCCTATAAATTTTGTAAATCTTGTTGCACTTCATCAACATTTCTTGCATCTTTTGGTGGACTATATTGAGTCTCTGTGGACGCCATTTGATCAATAGACTCATTTTGAAATCCCCCACCCTACTATAGTGACATTTTGTAATCATATTCTGCTTGCATTTGTATCCTTTCCTATTCAAGTTGTGTCTCAAATTCAAGCTATTTTTGAGGGTTAGGGCTCTATTGGTCTAGAACATCACCAAATCTATTTTGTTTAGACTGGGTAGGATTACTTTTTGATTGGAACCCTTCATGAAATTCTGATTCATGCAAAGGAGTAAAGCTATTATGTGCTAGTATAGGCTGTTTTGATGTATTCTCCTGGGTATTCTGGTTATTAGTACATTCAGATAGATTTGATATCCTAGTCTTCTTAGCAGGGACCTTTAAAGGTGGGGATGATTGCAAGTTTTTACCATCAGTTTTAGATCTCCTACCATCCATGTTACAAGAGATTATGACACTTTAATACATAAGATGACTTGAATTTTGTGTAGAGTCACCACCTCTCTTAAGAGGACTAATTTATCTTCTGGGTTTTCTCTTCACCAGTAGAGTTATGATTTTTAACTTCCTGACTCTATTGAGATGGTCTCCTACCAAGTTTTCTTATGTTGTTCCCCAGTAGAGTCACCAATTCTGTTAGGTCTCAAAAAATGCAGGTTGTTAACCTTAAGAGGATATCAAGCTCTCTTAACACTTTTGTCCAATGAAATAGGGCTAATATGATTAAAAAACCCCTTCTCTTTAGGTTCTGCTAGACCTAGGCAGGTGTACCTTAATAGCTAATGCAGATTTGTGTGACCTTAGTGATCTACTCACAGTGGCATATGGATGTGAAATAGATGTAAGGCTGAGAGTTATTCCTAATGTTAGGTTTTGAAGTGTGAAAGGCTGTTATAAAGTGATTATGACCAGTGCCTAATTCTATTAGGTTAATGGGGTCAAGATTTGTATGATTTGTAGATTTATCTACTTGGCTTAACTTTGACTACTTGGCCCTTTTGAATGTTTACACTTTGTGTAAACATGCAAGACTATTGGTTATTAGACTCTTCTTTAAAATCCCATTGATATTTCTCCAAGTTACTGTGGTTGTATGAAAGGATTTTAATTCTACTTTGAAGGAAACCAACTAAGATGATTTATTTAAAGGATTTTAACTTAGGGCAAAGACCAATAAATGTAACTCATTTAGAAGGACTTAAATCAACATCTTATAGAAACCAATCAAGCATACCACACATAGACAAAAAATGTGCCTTGATAAATCTAAATGATTTAAATAACTGGAAAAGACCAATATGGAGACATTCAGACAACTCATAAGATTGAATATCAATAGAATAGTAGAACACCATAGATATATCCACTGATTTAAATCATATTGCCCATTATATTATTTAAATCTCATAGAAGTTCTATATCTTGTTCTTGAAATATGAATGAGAGTAATAATATTGTATATAATAATTGTTCTGCCATTGATATCTTTACTTGGTGGTTACCCTTATATATATGAGAAACAAACAAGCTTCAGGCCAAAACAACATGACTATTCCTGAATTGCACCCTTTCAAATAACTAACATTTATTATGAAACATAATTAAGAAATAGATAATATGGGCACAGGCATCAATCAAGATCTGAAACTATTAATCATCATAAAGCACCCGTGACCACTGGCTTGGCAAGGTCCTCCTCTCCATTGTTGCAGTATCTAATGAATATGCTTTGCCTGTCATTATTGGTAATGCACTATCTCCCTTTTGACTCCTACATTGCAAAATATTAACAAATTTCATTTTTAGTTTATCTAACCCCTTCATGCTACTCTAGCAATGACCAAATTTATCTTGGAGATATGATCAATGTATTCTTGAGTGGCATAGGTATTCATGGAGATTATATCAACCATGATAGATTCCAAAGTGAAGATCTTGTCTAAACATATATGTGTGCTTTCTATCACTCTATCTTCATCATTGATCTTCTCAAGAGCTACTGGTAACAATTGGGTTAATTCATTTTTCCAAATACCTTTTTCCTGTAAATTACCTTTAGTATCAAAGAAACTAGGAAATGCCATATCCAGATGTTGATCAAAATCACCAAGGTCCTCTACTAAGAAAGTGTTAAACTTTTCATGCTCACTAATTAGTTCATCATATTCTTTAAACATCTATTTATTAACACTTGTTTTAGCTTTTAGCTCCTCCTTCTTCTCTAGCATCATGAGGTGCAATCTTTTATGCTCTTGGTAGGCACTATGTATTCTCTTGTGCAATTCCCATATCTTATCACTATTTCCCATCATTTTCTCAAATATTTTCTTAATCAGTTCAGAAGCTATTTGGTATTTAACAAATTTTATCTCAGTTTCCAATTGGTCACTCTTCTTTTGGAATTTTCTGCTTTGACCTTCCAATAATTGGCATCAACTCTAGCCTCTATCACTCTTTTGTTAGATTCTAGATAAGGTAAATAGCTGCTTGATGATGATGGCAACCTGTCCTTATAAGTGGCAACCTCTTGCCTCAGTTTTGCATTCTCTGCCATGTATGCATTGTTTTTCCTTACAAATTGCTCAATTTGAGCCTTTGTAAATCTAGCAACATTCACATTTAAATTGGTAGTCTTAATAGGATCTGTATCCTCAACTCACTGTATCAAGAGATGACCTAATGCTTCATTTGGCTTGTCAATTATTTGAGGTCTTTTATTTGGGGGGTATAATACCCACATTATTAATGTTGCCTTATCAGGATCATATCCTGACCCAGTTTTAATCTTATCCAATACTTCAATACTCAGCTATACATTTTTGTGTTGATTTCTCCTAAAGCTATCAAAAACAATGGCAGAAGTCATATCCCACTTGGAAAATAGCATCACCCCTGCTTCTTCAAGAAGTGTTCTCCTTTTTTTTGGAGTCATGGCCTCTATTGCTTTGTTAATTTTTATTTGGAGCTCCTTTAATGCCTCAGTCTATACTTCAGGAGTAATATCTTTCATTTTTTCTCTATCCTGTTTTCCTTTGTACTCATACAAGAAGGCTTTGAATTTAGGGGTTTTGATAAAATCATCATCTGAAACACAATTCTTACTTACCATGTGTCTTATATCTTCTGATAACTCATCAGGGGCTTCCATCTTGACCATTTGTCTATCCATAGGAGGCTCATATTCTTCAATTACAGGCTCAAAGCTCTGCACACCTTCATCTCCTCTTTCAAATTCTTCATCCTCTGCATCATTGGTATCAAGAGAGAAACTGATGTCTGGTATATGTTGAGGGGAAATATGGCCCAAGGGTACTTCACACCCAGCTTGTGTCTCCCTAACATTTTTTTCTCTTCTCTCAAAAATATTAGGAGGAACATTCATAGTTAATTCTACTGCATGTGCAACCAACATGTCCAATCTTTCAATAGGATCGTCAACATTCAAAAAGGCTCCTGTATAAGTGGGATTTTTGTCTATCCTCCAATCCTCAGCTACCATTATTTTATGATACAAGTTTCTTCTTTCGACTGCATTGTTCTCATCAACATTTCTGATCAAATCATCATCAAGAAATAACACATGGTGATATCTTTTCAATTTTTTATTAACTTTGACACTATTTATGAAGTGTTTAGGGTCAAAATTTTCTCTGGCATTTCCTGATGGCAATCTGAAATGCTCTAATTTTTTTATCAATTAATTGATATCCTTTCTCAGAAAGAACTATAAAATCTTTAAAATGCAGAGTACCAGGCATCAATGACTTCTTATTGTGACTTTTAAGGTGCATAAAGTCAGAGTAAGCTAATTGTCTCATAATCTCTAAATAGGCAACCCTATCTAGACAGGTTTTTGGCAACAAAAATGGTGATCCTTCATACCCAAGTACCCTAATCTTAGTGTAGTCATTATAGGCATACTAGTCACCTGATTTGTGACTAAATCTTCTCCTTTCATTTTTGTCCTTTGGCCTCAGAAATTTCTGTATTTCTATTGACAGGCTGTAATCACAGGGATGACCTAGCAATGTATACATAGGTTTTACAAAATATTCTTCAAAATAAAGATAATGGGCTCTCTCACACCTGCTATCCCATATAGTAGTCCACATCTGTATGGGTTTAACATCTCCATTTCTATCCAAATCTCTTACTTTCAAGCATTCATCCCACATACACATATTCTGTCCCTCATACAAGATAAGATGCATGACCAAAGAGTAATGTTGGAATTTACTATCCCCATTTTTTATAGAAACCAATTCATTGTGAAGGTCATTGGAAAGGTACTCAACATAGTCCATATGCCGTGCATCTTAGCTTTGCACATCTGCAGTTAGAACCATTGGTGCAACTTCCATGAACAAAGAGGCTTCTAGACCAAGTAATTGACAGACATAATAGTAGGTGCATTTAAAGTATTCCTCAAATAACTCTACAAAATAAGGTGGATCCTCAACCCCTGAAAATACCCTGAGCCTATTTCCTTCATCTTGGGGCCTATGTAAAGGTAGCCTCCTTCTCTTGTAGTTATTTCTCAGATTATAGTACTCATTCAATAGGTCTCTAATTCTGAATTTCACATCAAAACTAGTGTCCAACTGAAATACCATTGATATATAGTCTTTAGTGATAGGGATAAAACCATACCCATCATTCAATTCAACTAGGTAGGTTTGTGGATTATATTTCTTGGCCACAACTTTTAACAATTTCACATTGACAAACACATTTGGCACTATAATTTTTCCCAGGTTCAGTCTCCATGGATTGGAGATAGGTTTATACATATGCATTTTCCTATAGTGATATAGAAAAAGATCATACCCCCTCATTGGGGTCCATATGTCCCCTATTTGTCTATATATAGCCTCCAATTTTTTGGATTGGGGGTTCAACTGGGCATTTCTTCTAGATCTCTGTCCTGACTCTGGGCATTATTCTATCAAATCCTAGTTTAAGTGTCTTTCCTGTAGTTTCTACCTTTTTCCTTTAGGGTTTTTAGTCGTATCTTCCATGATATAACTTATGAAAAGAACCCTACTTATGTGAATGCAATTTGAACAAGTAAGTTTCAAATTTCAAGATTAGAATACTTACTTGGGTATCTTCTCTGGTTCCTAAATTATGATTTTCACTACACCCTACCCTTGCTCCTCATGGTTGCTTAATTATTCAATCGTCTCAAGATTTACTTCAATATACTCAGCTCTAAGTATTAATGGTGTCTCATGGCAGCTCTCATGTCATCAAACTGACATTTAATTTTTGAATAAGGATCGTTTGATCGCCACCAAACATGTCTTGTCACTATTCCATCGAGATGATCAAATTTGTAATCTTATTGATATGTCCTTTTACTTTTGATATGCTTTTTTTATTACCCTTGGTATTTCAGAATGACCCTAGATAGTGTCATATTGATAACACAATCTCCTCCTGAAATCTCCTTTTATGGAAAGTCCCTTCGATATTTACTTGTTTCTTCAATATTCCTTGCTTGTTATGTTGTTCACATTTTTGAAGGGACTAGAAATCACCTCACTCCGATAATTTGAAGTCACTTTTAATGTTCCTCTTTATTCATAAATGCTGTCCAATTATCGGTGGGACTGGAAATTGTTTCACCTTGATATGCCAAAATCCTTTATAAGTCCTATCGCTTTATCGACTAGAGACATTTAGGTGTCAAACTGATATACATCTGTCCCCTTAATATGCTTTTGATGTCTTCAAAATGTTGAAGAGACCCTTAAATGAGTCATTTTGACAATCCTTAGTTTCTTCAATATGTTAGTCACTTCAATTTTTTGATATTAGCCTGATATGCCACCAAGTTATGTGTTTCTGCCCTCTTAGTCCTTCAAATTATTGAAGAGACTCCAAAGTGAGTCTCCCCGACATGATAGTTTCTCATCGATATTTTTCATTTATGCTTACCAAAAAGATTCTAGGGTATGATTTAGGTGTTATAGAAGTATTTTCTAATATGGTTTTTTGCTTTTAAGGTGAAGGTGACAAGACATGAACTTATTGGGGTTAAGATTCTAGGTCAAATGGGTGTATTATCTTGAGTGGGGGAAAATTTTAAAATGACATTTTGGGAATAATATGATGGCGAGAATTGAATTTTAGAAAAAAAATTAGGGTTAAAATTTTGTTCCAACAGTAGGAACATGAGAAACAAGAGGCATAGTAAAAAGAGGATGAGGGATGAGAGGAAAAGGTATGACACTATGAGTGGGATAAATGGTAGTGACATAACATGAAGGAAAGGTGATAGAAGGATAAGATGAAGGAATGACACTAGTAGGATGAGATGAGGCAATACCACTAGAAGGGTGAATGTGGAAGGTAGGGGAACACTAGTAGGGGATGGGCTAGACATGACACTAGAGGAAGGGATGCAAATATAACAATTCACACTAGATGGAATAGGATGAAACACCATAGAAGTGGGAGGATTTATAATAGAGGGTGAAGATTGGGTGGGTAGATGGGGGAGCTGAAGATATACCATGCAAATAATTTTAAGAATTTACCTTAGCACTAATACTTGGAAGAATCCCTACACTTAAAGGTTTATCAATCAATAACTATTGGGAAATAGGTGTTTTATGCCTTGCATAACATTGGATTATTTTATTCATGTAAAATAAATATCTATGTGTGGTGCATCTTAATTGATGTGTTTAGCCACATTAGATATTTATTTGGGTACCACTTGTAAACATTGTATGTAACAGTGGGTTAATTATTTTATGCTTGTGGGACACATAGAGTAATTAATTATTTATTTGTAATTATTTGATTATTGGGAAAACTTAGTACCGATAACTAGATGTGGGGGTCAATGGTTTTGTGTATCCATAATTTGGAACACATGGTTTAGCCAATACTACTTTTTGTATTTGCGTGAGCTTGATTTATAAAAGCAAGGACATGGTCATTAGTTGGTGGGTTGGTTGACTGATTATTGTTGGTGTACAAGAGGTTGTGTGAGAGGTTGTTATTGTATTGAGTTTTCTCTTGTGAGTTCATTGCATGAAGCATGGCATGGGATGTATGGATTCATGCTTGGACACATGGAGGATGCATTGGAGGAGCTTGATGTTTCAAGAGTGTTGGAAATAGTCCAGACAACTAAGAGGGGGGGTGAATTAGTTGTCACACAATTTTAACTTTTCTACCTTTAATCTTCTTAATCAAATAAAAATTAAAGCATGAATCAATAACACATGAGCAAATGCATAAGTAACACACTTGACACCAAGATTTTTAGCGTGGTAACCTGGTTAAGGGAAAAACCATGGTGGGAGTTAACCCACAAAAATTAATACCCTGTTAAAAGTATTTTTACAAATGAGAATGCACATGCATTCAGGCTCATTACCGAGAGATCACTGCTCAAACAAAGGCTCACTGCCTACAAATGACTATAAGAGAATAACAAAGATTTTGAACTGATTAGAAGCATCTACTAATGCATAGATTCAGTTCCAGTTAAGCACAAAACACTGATCTTACACATTTCATCTTCACTCTACCTTGTTTACTGCTCTACCTTCATCTGAATCTTAGATCTCTACTCTTTTCACCTTTACTCCATATTTACAACACACACACACCAAAATCATCCAAATCCATCGGCTATATATATCCGCACCCTGATCTTTAATTACTTTTTAGTCGGCTTTAAGAACACTTGGAACTTTATTGAATACTCTGCTTTGTCAGTTAGATCCATGAATAACTTGAGACGTGGACCAAAAATTACACTCACAAATCATTAGTTAGGTTGGCTACTATCACTTATCAACACAACTTGTCCAACCAACAACTTCCATACATCTGGAACCAAGATCAATCACAATGTCGGCCTACTATTTTTCTGTTTGTTCTGTCAAACTGTTAACCCAATACTCAGATGCTAATAACTATTAACTCTTCCATCAATGGAGGCCAAAATTCTAGATTTATATTTTCCTAACAATGCTTATGTCTCCCTCAGATCTGTAGAAAACTCTGATCTACTCTCGAGGAGATCAAGACCATGATACCAGACCCTGTCACACACTCTATTCTTGACTTCCCAGACTTAGATAGATCTTCAATCTATTTTCTGGTCTGGGTAAATTATGTAAATTAGATGTGTAGAGAGACTTGGTTGCCATCAATGACAACACTTATCATGCCTAGCAGTGTCTCTTGCCAACAATCTCCCCCTTTGGCATTGATGACAACACTTAGTGAAAAATGACTAAGTGTTGGAATAACTCCCCCTTTGTTTGTGCTCCATACTGTTGTTCACACTGCTTTTCGGTGCTCCCCCTTTGTTGGATTCCTTATTTTTCACTAATCTTCACTCCCTCTTTGACATTAGTGGGAAAGGGTGGGGTCTGCAAGCCTAAATTCTCCAAAAATTTTGTGTATAGTGTTGTATAAATACAACTAATCACTATGTTCTATTCACATGAACTTGAGAATGTCTGCAAAACTGGTTTTCAATTGCACAAGTTTAGAGGCCCATGTTCCCTTCATTCCATCCAAAATTGAGATGTGCCCACTCAACAAAAATGCATATGCTTCTACCTTAGTCAAATCTAGAGGATTACTTGTTTGAAGTGCAGTCTGAGCTTTTGATAAGGCATTAAACATGGTTTCTAACTTGGGGGCAATCAATCCTTAGAGCTCACATACTCTCTTCATAATGTTACCTTTTTCTTTAACAATCCTCTTTATCTCATTTGTCAAGCTAATTACTTGACATTCTTGACTTATAGGTGAAACTGTTAGAGGATCAAAAATTTGAGAAAGATTTGACAACTTTTGTTCTTGCTCCTTTATCTTCTTCTCAATATCTTCACTAACTTTTAGCCATGATAGACAGAATTTGTACATATCACTTCCATCATTTAGAGCATTTTGAATACTCCTCATGCTAATATTGAGTATCATCCTATCATTTCTTATTAGATTCTGTACTTCACTAAATTTCTTATCCAAAAATTCCTTTTGAACTTTTGCCTCCACAAATTTTTCAAAAGACTCAAAACAGGTACTTACAACATTTACAAGATTCTTTAGGTGGCCGAAGGGGGAATCCAATGGAATCTTTTGATAGGTTGGCAATATCTTCTCCAAGACTCTAGTTGCAAGCCTTAATAGTTCACTGTCCTCCATGTGAGATTTTAACAGCTTCTCTCTGGCCTTGGCTTGAGTGAAGGATGCAATCTTCATCACTTGTACCAGAGAGAGAGAATCTAGATTAAATGGTCCTTGGAGTAATTCAAGTTCATCAAACTAAAGCATCTCTTTACCTAGAAGATTTTTCACTGCATCTGTAGTGTCTCTTGCAACAACTTCTGGAACACTTTCATCTTCTTGAGTTTTCTCCAGACTATCTTGTTTGGGTGCTTCAACATTTGCACCATCTTCTTCTGTTTTCTCATCCTTACTCTCTTCTTTCTCTTTCTCTATTTCACCTTTCTCTGTATCATCTGCAGTGGGATTTTCTCCTTTGTCCTCACCATCGAAAATTTGTTTCGAAGGATCTAGTGTGGCAGCAGTATTCTCAACATTATCTTCCTTTTCTGATTGGTTAGGAGGAGTTAGAGTAACACCTACATCATCAATTTGGTCCACCATTTCCATATATACTTTATTTATTTTCTTCTCTCCCATAATAGAGGAGTCATCAATCTCTATTTGTTGCTCATTGATGTTCACTTCTTCAGCAACTAGAATTGATGAATCAATTCCATCATCTGTCTCCTCATAGGTTTGCTCCAGAGGATCTAGAGTATTACCTTGGTCATCATTTCCCTTTTCAATCTCTTCTTCTAGAGCTTCTTGTTCCTTTGAAGCAATATAGTATTTATCTTTGTCAAGGACTTTTCTCAAAATTTCTTCGGTTTCCTTTACAACTTCCTCTATTTCACCAAGCATTAACTTATTCATATGGATCTTGCTTCTAAATTTCTCCTTAACTTCCTTGAGGATTTTATCAGCTTCTCTTCTGGTCATTACTGGACATAGGGTGGAAAGAACATATTATCTAAGTTCTATGTCTTTGTCGTTGGTGGCCTCCTTCCTCATTTCTAGTATTTTCCTTAAGCTTTTTTGAATTTCTTGCAGAATTTCCAAGAGCTCTGTTGAATTTGTTCAAGTACAGGATGGTGGCATTCTCCAAGATTTTCTTATTTTCTTCATCAAAACTATCATAATATATTTTGATAGGCTTTAGATTCCCATGAACGGTAACTAATTTTACAATTTGATCAATAGTCATAGCAACCTTACCAGTCTCTTGCCTTTTACTTCCCTTTTTGCTTTCGGAGGGTTGGTTCTCAGAGGCCTTTGAAGTCTTGGCTTTCATTAATCTTATCTCTTTAACTTCTTCATTTGTTTATGTTTCCTCATCATCTTTTGTGCTCTTGTAGGCTCTTGTGGCCTTGGTTTTCTTCCTCTTTCCTCCTTCATCGGATGGTGTGGCTTCGGGTGTCTTAATGGGAATAGAATTGGATTGTTCTGAAATAGTTACAGGGCTTCCTATTTTCCTTAAAGTGGAGGATGGTTCCACTGGAGCATCTTCTTGTTTCTTGTCCTATTTTTCTCTTTCATCCTTTTCAATTCTTTCTCTATTTTACTTCACTACCTCCTTGGTTAGGTCAATGCTCTCAGCATACCTTTGCACTTGCCTCTGCACTTTCCTTTTGGTCTTTGGCCATCTGAGCTCCACATGCAACTTTAGACTTAGCTCCTTGTATGTTCCAAACCTTTCCACAGATGTATCTTTTGATTTGCTCAGGAGATGTTGAGCATACATTTCTAAAACTTTCTCATCAACCTCATATCCCATTGGCATAATCCATACTATTCTAGGTTCTACAACTTCCATCAAACATTGATCTGTGTCAACCATAAAACATCTCATTCTCATACTTTTCTACAACTGACTTAGGGATTCTTTCCCTTGCATGCATTAGACTCTGAAATTTTTTGAAATACCCCCAGATTGCAGTCTTTTGTGCACCTGAATCTCCAAGGCTATATAAATGATCTCTTATCTGGATTGTCACTGGCCTGTCATTTGTCTAGTGCACACTTTGCACTCCAAGCACTTCATTCATAAAATAGAAAAATAAGCATATAATCAAAGAACCATACTTGAAGGAATTTTTCTTATCTTTTTTGATTTTGTTTAGATTTTCAAACAGTTGAACCCGTAGTAGCTCATAGAGGTCATAGTCTGCATTCTCTTTTAGCATTTTATATGTTGCATATATAGCTATTCCAGAGATAGAGTTTTCTCTGCTTGAGTGATAAATCTTATTCCTGATTACCATGGAAGCAAAATTGATGTCCGGTTCTAAAATGTCATTGATTGTCATGGCTCTTTTATCAAATTTCGCACCGGTTTCATCAGTGACAGTTTGTTTTTTAACAGATTTTAACATGGGTAGTCCACCAGTTGAGTTTAATCCAATCAGAATTTTGATAACATCTTTGGTGATCTTAAATGGTTTCAGTAGCCATATAAATTCATCGTGCATTCAGCTCAACACATAATGAACCCATTCACTCTCATCAAATGACGAAAATTCAATAATTTGTAGAAAATGTTTACTTTCTAGGGCTTCAAATTCAGGTTTTAGTTGGTAATTGTAATCCTTTATATGGCTCTTAAACAATTCCAGCAGTTTCAGATTCCCAAATTCTTCTACATTGCAATGAATGTATGCCCTAATGTCTTCAACATGCAAAACCCCATATGGAACACCTGAAAAAACACCTAGCGGCTCGACTTCAATAGATTTGTAAGGATACTTCTTCAATTTAGGATGGGGCCTTTCAGTGACATCAACAACTAAGGGTGTAGCCATTTGGAGAGATTGAGAATTCAAGAGGTTTCACAGAAAATAGAAGTACCTTGTTCTGTAGATTAGGGTTTTGCTTGGAGATCCTCTTCACACTTCAATTCTTGAGAATTCTGAACTCTGAGCTCATTCACTCCTTCTCTTCTTGCTTTCTTCTAATGCAAAGTGATCTAAATGAGGAATGAATGATATTTTTATGCTTCATAGCGCCTAATTTATCTTTGTAATAAATGCTCTACCCCAATACATCTGGTTACTCTGTTTGTTGAATAGTTTCTCATGGATTACTCCACAATTTGCCATATCTACCTTTTCTCTTCTAGAAATCCTTCCAAATGATCTAAAACAGTCCAACATCTCTTTTCTCACTGTGCCAGATTTAGGCACCCACTTATTGGCTAGGGGATTTGATTTTCAATGCAGCTTCCCCTGAGCCAATGCTCCTAATTCAATTTCCAGAGGAATTATTAGCACCGAATTCTAGTGTGGACCCATTACTATGGTTCACAATTGTTTTCTTGACCCATGTCTTGCTCATTTCATTCTGGCTCTCATTCTCATCAATTTTTCTTTTTCCTTTGTCTTGTCTCTGCTCATTCAGTTTTCTATTTATCAGACCTCTTCTTCCATTGTTCCTACTTCTGCAGAATCTTGCAATATGACCAGATTTATTGCCATTAAAGTACACAATATTTCCTTGCTTATGAACTTGATTTCCTCTTGATCTACATTGATTAGCCGTGTGTCCAAACCCATTGCAAGCAAAACAGTAACCATTGAAAGAATTGCCAATTCCTCTATTGTTAGCATTATTCATTGTCATACTTCTGCATTCATTTGATCTATGACCATACCTCTTACACTTGAAGCATTGACCGGAGAAGGATGGCCCATTTTGATTTACTCTGCTTCTGCACTGAGTAGCTTTATGACCAAATTTGTTGCAATTGAAACAATTTCCATTGAATGATGGATATCTTTGAGCATTAGGCTATCTTACCAAAGGTCTTCTTGGCTCTTATATCTCATTCCTTGGTTGAGAGTTTCTTTGTCCAAATCCAAAGATTTCACCTTTCTCATATCCAAGACCGTGCTTGTCATCATCCTTTTTCTAACCCTCAAGTATTGGCTGAACTTATCTTGAACTTCTCCTTGTATTCATTTGCAACTTCTAGGTCATGTCTGAGAATGACAATTTGTCTTTCAAGATCTCTTTCATTGTCTCTACTTTCTTGTAGATTAGACTTTAGGTGGCTAGGTATATTGTCTAATCTGTAGCATTCATCAATTCTTTCTTTTAGAGTTTGATTCAAGTCTTCTTCAATCTTCTTTCTTTGCTCAATTTCTTTGGTTAGCCTTATTGCCCTAGATTCCATCTCAATTTTCAGAATAGCAACTTTTTTTGATAGCTTCTCACATTCCCTTGTCTTTTCTTCCAAAGCTTTATTCATGTCATTTTCTTCTATTAAACTGGATAACTACAGAAGTAGCTCCTTTTTCCTTTCCATGGATTTTTTTAATTTGTCTTTTAGCATCTCAATTGTATCATCAGCATCTTTAAGTTCACCTCTTAGATTACTAATTTTTTCTTTAGACTGAACAAGATCTTCTAGGGCCAACTGAATTTGATCTTTGAGTGAACCTATTAAAACTCCTTCCAAGATCTTTCCTTAAGTTGTTAGGCTCTTTTAAAGGAACCTTGCTCTGATACCAATTGTTGGAATTAGTCCGAACAACTGAGAGGGGGGGTGAATCAGTTTTCACATAATTTAAACTTTTCTACCTTTAATCTTCTCAATCAAATAAACATTAAAGCATGAATCAATAACACATGAGCAGATGCATAAATAACACACTTGACACCAAGATTTTTAGCTTGGAAATCTAGTTAAGGGAAAAACCACAGTGGGAGTTAATCCACAAAAATTAATACCCTATTAAAAGTATTTTTACAAATAAGAATGCACATGCATTCAGGCTCACTGCCTAGAGCTCACTGGTCAAATAGAGGCTCACTGCTTACAAATGATTATAAGAGAATAACATAGATTTTGAACTGATGAGAAGCATCTACTAATGCATAGATTTAGTTTCGGTTAAACACAAAACACTGATCTTACACATTTCATCTTCACTCTACCTTGTTTACTACTCTGCCTTCATCAAAATCTTAGATCTCTGCTCTTTTTGCCTTTACTCCATATTCGCAACACACACACACACACCAAAATCATCCAAATCCATTGGCTATATATATCCGCATCTTGATCTTTAATTACTTTTTAATTAGCTTCAAGAATACTTGGAACTTTATTGAATACTCTGCTATGTCGGCTAGATCCATGAATAACTTGAGACGCGGACCAAAACTTACACTCACAAATCATTAGTTAGGTCAGCTACTATCATCGATCAACACAACTTGTCCAACCAACAAATTCCATACATCCGGAACCAAGATCAATTACAATGTCGGCCTATTATTTTTCTTTCTGTTCTGTCAAACTGTTAACCCGATACTTAGATGCTAATAACTATTAACTCTTCCATCATAGGAGACCAAAATTCTTGATTTAGATTTTCCTGACAATGCTTATGACTCCCTCAGATCCACAACAAACTTTGATATACTCTCAAGGAGATCTGGACCAAGATACCGTACCCTGTCACACACTTTGTTGTTGACTTCCTAGACTTAGATAGGTCTTCAATCTATTTTCCAGTCTGGGTAAATTATGTAAATTGGATGTGTAGAGAGACTTGGTTTCCATCAATGACAACACTTATCATGCCTAGTAGTGTCTCTTGCCAACATAGTGTTCATGGAGACTCATGAGAATGTATTGTAATTCTTATTGTTGAATAATACATTTAAGTGTGGATGCTTTTGGAGGTTAGGTTTTTCCCTCTTGAGGGTTTTCCTAGGGTATATCTTGTGTTATCTTGTGTTTGTCATTTGATCTTTGCATTATGGTTACTTGTATGCATCATTTTGTCCTTTTGGGTTATGTGGAATTAGTTTAATGAACATGCATATTCCTAACATTTGGTATTAGAGCCATGTTTATGGTTGAGGGAGGTGTGAGCTCCCTGATTTGTATAACCCATGTATGTGTAGATATGGTGGAAGGTTGATGCCATGGAAATGCTAGAAAGATTTCAACATTACAGGATATGGGTTTTATGTAGGTTTTTGTTTGCGAATTTGGGGTTTTGGGTGTTACAGATTTGTGGAGAATATTGCAGATCTATGTGTTAAAAATTGGTTGCAAAAAAGGGTTTCTTGGATGGCTTCAATGAGGGTTTTGAGGAGGGAGTTTTCATAGATGACCTCCTATGCAAAAATAGACCTTGCCATTAGATTCAGGAGGTTTGAGAGGTGAAGAAAAACATATCATTTACCATATTTCGGCCATTGTGGCTGAGGAAATTTTTTTACCCTCCCATGATGATGGTACGACCATACGTCCTATTGACAGTATGCATGTATGATTTAATTAAATATATATATATAATCCTACACTATCCTATAGTTTTTTAAAAAAATTATTATTTTGAATTTTTTTTAACTATAGTGTAAAGATAAAAAAAAATTTAGCAAGGGGGGCCTGCACACCCCCCGTACCCTGTGACAACGATAGGGTACCACTCTATTAGTAGGGGGTGTCAGCTTCATTGGGCTAGGTCGACCACCAGCTAGCTAGGTCATGGATGATGGGCCCTAAGGCCCCCGGTCCCGACCACCGAACTAAAAGGCCCAGTTGGGAAATCAAGCTGACAAGTCCCTCTCTGAACTTTAACAAAAAATAATAATAAACATTGTTTTATTTCCCTTTTAGGTGTGCCAGCTTGAGTGGTACTTATTGGAAATTGAAACAAATTTAAAACTCACCTAAAGTCCACAGTGCCACATCATCCAGAGCCATGATGATGTCAGTGCCAACTCACCACCAGCCACACTACATCAGTATAGTGGACCCCACCTTGCTCAATCAACAATGACATCATCAAACGTATAGTTGTACGGATAGGTCCCCATGGGACCATTTTTAGCCCTCAAAGGGCATTTTCTTCCTAGAGGCATAACTTTCACCCACACTATCAAATTTCTGACTTCTAATAGGCATCATAAAGCTCTCTTTGAGAACTACGCATTGGTATAGGTTTGGTGACCAGTTTTTTTGTTTGTGTCAGAATTTGACACCTGAAGCAAGGCATTGCTCCAGGACAATTTTATGCTCATAACTTTGCATACATATTCAATTTTTTTTATTTAGGATAGGCGTTGGAGAGCTATTGTTGTGTACTGTAGATTGGATTATGTAGATTTTTAGTTTGATGTGCAGAGAGAGATTGGTACTTGTTTGATCACTTGTGGGAGCTTGAGATTCAAGGTACAATTGTGAGAGCATTCAGATAGATTTTTGAGTGTAAACCTATGGGAGTGCATGTTGCTATGAGACCAACAATATGGTATAATAGGTTTTCATATTTGGTACTTCCAATTACAGGTTTACAAGTGTTTTCAGAGTTTGGACTTTGATGGATATAGGTACACATGTTGTCTTCTAGTTTGAGGACATGGTTGATAAACATGTGAGAATAGGAGTCTCATTTCAGTGGGAGTTGAGTACAGGTACAATGATGATGATGATTATGGTGTCATGGATATGTAGCTACACTTTTTCATTGGCATGACATGATCATGTATGCGATTGAAAGGCATGGCCTATGATGTTTGATTCATGATTACAAGTGGTGTTGTGTAGTTTTAGGAGGTTGCTCTTATCTCTTGGATGCTTGATTAGGTCCTTGACTATGGTTACTTGTCTGTGAACTTGTTTGGCAAATCAAATCTAGCATTGATTTGGTGTTTGAGTCTTGGAGTCTATAGGTTGTCTTCTTTGATATCTCAGTTTGCATGTTACTAATGTGATGATGAGTTTGCATGTTACATTTGTTTTGGATCTTTGAGGTATGTAGTAATGAAATGAGGGATATAATAAATAGCTCTCATATGCAATTTCACACACACACAGGCAGAAATAAAACCACTTTCAAAACAACAAACACTTGCACAATCATTTACAAATCTGGTTTGCAACTTGCAACCAAAGTTTCATATATTCATCCAATTTTATAAAATGAAATTACAAAAATCTAAAAAGGGAAATGAGACTATAATAAACCATTACAAAGCTGCAAAAATTAGATACAAAATTGTTTTCTACAATAAACCAATGGTTCACAAAATTTCTCCTTCCAGCTCCTGCAAAATCACAACAAATGACTATGTAATTGAAACTGATTCTCCTAGAATCCCAAATGGCTGTACAAATAGCTCTAAATCTGAAACAACACACTTCCAAGATCCTCTTGGAGGTCAGCCATGCCTCCCCTCTGTCTCTCCTGCAACCGGGAAAAACTAACTTCGAAAATGAATTACAATTTCCTTTTGTATTTCTTCTCTTGTTGCATGAAATGTAATTTCCTTTCATTTGATTTTCATTTCAATGCATTCAACATGAAAACTCATAAATGTAACGTCCCCCTCTTGGGAAAAGCCAATTTTTATTTATTTTAATCAAATAAATTGACTAAAATAAGCCATTCAAACTTTGTGCTTTGCCCTTCTTTGTGGTGGTTCTATTTTTGGCTTTCTTGATTTTATGCATTAAGGCAAAAATCTATTTTCCTTATCTTGGGCACCCATTCTCTCCATCCCTATTTTTTAGGGGTTTGAGAATCTTGAATTTTCTATTGTAAATGAAATTGGAATCCTCCAAAAAAACCCACACCCATTTTTTCTTTTTCTGGATTGTTTTGTGATTTTAAAGCACAATCTCCACTATCTCCTCTATCCCGCTTTTCCCAAATTAACTCCAAATTGCAATTTAATTTTAAAATATGACATGACATACAAATGAATAGAAAAATGAATTTCACAAGACAAAATATGAAATTCAAACCACTCCAAGAATGCAACATAAAAAATTAACATATTTTTGGTTGACACAGGACTGCCACTATGCCATGGATGCTCCTGCATCAGACACCCATGGTCGAAGAAAAGTGATCTCATCACTTCTCAGGAGGACATCCAAGACAAGTAATCTCAGCCTTAGATAACCATTAAGAATCCTCCATAGGTCTCCCAAACCATTTCACCAAATACTCCATGTATTGCCTTGTACTTCTTTTTACCCTGCTGTCAAGAATTGCTTCAATCTTTTCATTTTTTGAAGTAGGTGTAAGTGCTTGTGGCTGCCTAATTTCTGATACTTCATCATTTTCACCTTCATGAAATATGGTTAGATCTGAAATATTAAAAATTGGAGAAATATTAAACTCATTGGGCAATTCTATCTCATATGCATTATTGGAATCATGTCTTTTCACAATCTTGCACGATCCAAATGTCTTCATCTTGAGCTTGTTCTATGTACCCACTGGGAATATCTCCTTTCTTAGATGTACCATCACTTCATCTCCAACCTGAAACTCTTTATGTCTCCTCTTCAAATCAGCATTAGTTTTATAAGAAAAATTCATTTTGCCAATATGTTTTCTCACCTCATTATGTAGGCCTTTCATATGCTCTACAAAATCCTCTGCATTTGCACTCTTTTTCACATCTTTACCAATCTGATTTAAGTCTGAAACAAATCTTGGGTTATTGGCATAAATAATTTGAAATGGTCATTTACCTGTGCTTCTGTTAACCGAGTTGTTGTAGGCAAACTCAGCTTGTGGTAGGATCAAATCCCACCCTTTTGGTTTGTCTCCAACCAAGCATCTCAACAAATTTCCTAGACTCCTATTCACCACCTCCATTTGTCCATCTGTTTGAGGGTGGTATGCTAAGTAAAAATTTAATTTAGTGTTGAGATTCTTCCACAAAGTCCTCCAGAAGTAGCCAACAAACTTGGTATCCCTGTTAGAAATAATGCTCTTTGGAAGTCCATGAAGTCTCACAACTTCCTTGAAAAACAAATCTACAACATTCATAGCATCATTAGTCTTATGACAAGGGATAAAATGTACCATCTTAGAGAATCTATCTACCACAACAAAGATGGAATCATGTCCTCTTTGTGTCCTTGGCAAACCAAGAACACAATCCATACTTATGTCCTACTATGGCGTATCAGGTACAGGTAATGGCTGATACGAACCAGTGTTTTGACTCACACCCTTTGCCATTTACCTTGCACATATTTCCTCACATCTCACTGCAATTGAGGCTAAAAATACTTCTCACCTACAAGTTCAATAGTCTTATCCATCCCAAAATGACCTGCAGGACCACCACTATGCTTCTCCTTAATTAGATTCAATCTCAGAGAACTCCTTGGAATATACAATTTGTTACCTTGGAATAACATGCCATATTGCATAAGATAATCCAACCATTTTGTCCCATCTACTAAAATAGGATTCTTGCAAGCTCTCCAAGCTTCCCCAAAATCTGGATCCTCCTCATACAAATCCTTCAATTCCTCAAATCCTACAAGTTCCACCTGCATTTCGACCAACAAATTCTACCTCCTACTCAAAGCATCTACAACTCTGTTAGACTTCCCACTCCTATGCTTCAAAACAAAAGTGTAACTTTGTAAAAATGCAACCCATTTCATGTGCCTTTGACTTAGGTTACTTTAGTTGCTCAAATATTGTAAAGCTTGATGATCAGTATATAAAACAAATTCCTTTGGCAAAAGATAGTGCCTCCAGTTCTTCAATGCTTGCACAATAGCATAAAACTTCTGATCATACACATAGTACTTCTTTTTAGCATCATTTAACTTCTTACTAAAATAAGCAATGGGTTTACCTTCTTGATTCAAAACAGATCCAATGGAACTACCACTTGCATCACAGTCTACTTGAAAAACCTTGTTGAAATCTGGATGTGCTAAGACAGGTTGCTCTGTAACTTTTGGCTTCAACACAATAAATTTTTTTTCTTCCCCTGAAGTCCACCTGAAATCCTTCTTCTCACCTCTCATAGTTTCTATTAGTGGGTTGCATATGCTACTAAATCCTCTAATAAACTTTCTATAGAAACTAGCTAAACCATGAAAAGATCTCACCTCGATTACCGTTCTCAGTGTAGGCCACTCTAGAATTGCTTTCACCTTCTCTGGATCCTTCTTAATGCCTTCACTTGACACCACAAAACCCAAATACACCAATTCCCTCTTCACAAAGCTGCATTTCTTAAGGCTAATCAGTAATTTCTCTTCTCTAAGATTTTCAAACACACACCTAATATGCATCAAATGCTCCTCTAGTGTCTTACTGAAAATGAGAATATCATCTAAATAAACTATCACAAACCTTCCAAGAAACTCTTTCAAAACTTCATTCATGAGTCTCATAAAAGTATTGGGTGATTTGGTTAGCCCAAATGGCATGACCAACCACTCATACAAACCTTCTTTCATGTTGAATGTAGTTTTCCACTCATCCCCTTCTCATATCCTTATTTGGTGATACCCGCTCTTCGAATCAATCTTGGTGAAGTATTATGCTCCACTCAAGTAATCCATTATGTCATCCATTCGGGGTAATGAAAATCTGTACTTTATTCTGATCTTGTTTATACGTCTAGAGTCTGTGCACATTATCTAGTCTCCTCCCTTCTTAGGTGCCAATAATGCAGGCACTGCACATGGACTCAAACTCTCCCGAATCAATCCCTTCTTCAACAACTCTGCTACTTGTCTATTCATCTCTTCACTCTCTGTTGGTGACATCCTATGGGCTACCTTGTTGGGTAAACTTTCTCTTGGAATCAGATCAATTCGATGACTAATTTTTCTCATTGGTGGGAGTCCTTTTGGTGCATTATTAGACACAATGTCTTGGAACTCCTGCAACAAATCTGCAACTTATGTAGGAACATCTTCAACAACTTCACTGTTAGTTTTAGGAATAAGAGCAAAACAAACCTTCTCATGCTTCATACAATCAAGAAATCTCCTTGCATCAACTAAGGAAACTCTAGCATTACCACAAACTTGAACATTTTCCTCCTTTAAAGCCTTCAACTTATGCTTCACTCCATCTTTTACAATTGTGTAGGTGTTGGCACACCCATCATGTATGGCCTTCCTGTCAGATTGCCATGGCCTTCCAAGAAAAATGTGGAAAGCATCCATAGGGATGATATCACATAGAATTTCACCATGATAATTCCCAACTTTAAACTTTACATTACATTGTTCATTCACTAACAACTTCTGATTATCTTGCACCCAAGCAATTTGGTATGGATTTGGGTGTTTCCTCCTCTCAAGATTCAACTTCCTCACCATTTCATCAGACACAAGATTGTCTGTGCTTCCACTATCTATTATAATGCTACACACTTTTCCTTCACATTTACACCTTGTTTTGAATAACTTCTTTCTTTGCATATGCTCACTGTCTTCATTCAGGAGTGCTCTCCTTGTCACCAAGACCTCTCCCTTTTTTGCATCTTTAGATTCTGAGGAAGGTGCCTCTTCCTCATTGACATTTGCTACTCTTCCTTGATATTCTTGTCTCCTTCTTAGCTTCTCCTCTATTTGTGGGAAATCATAGGCTCGATGTCCTTCTTCTCCACATTTGAAACAAGTGCCTTTGAATGGGCCTCCACCATAACCACAACCTCTACTTCTTCCTCTAAAATTTTGGTCTCTTGAACTTTGTCCTTCTTCATATTTTGCTGCTCTATTTCTGCTCTCTTCATTCTTGGAGCTCTTTGGATGATTGTCTTCATTTTTGTAAGTTCCTCCTCCTACCTTGTTTCCACGACCTCCTCCTTTCTGCTTGTTTTCAAACCTCTTATTCATCCTCTCTTCTAATTTCAATGTTGTTTGGTAAGCATCCTCCATTGTCACAACTCTGACAAGTAACATCTCTTCTTGAATGCTTGGTCTTAACCCATTTATATATCTTGTAACCTTTTCCTTGGTTGCCTCTGAATGTCCAGTTCTAATAAGAAGTCTATGGAATTCTTCAGTGTATTCTTTAATAGTCTTGCTTCCTTGCTTTAAGCTTTGCATCCTCTTGAACAAATCCAATTCATAGTCTACAGGAATAAATTGTCTTTACATTTTTTCAACCATTTTGTCCCATTTGGTAATTTTATCTTTTCCTCTTCTTCCTCTTTCTAATTGAACCTCTCTCCACCATATTGAAGCATGTCCTTTCAACCTTGTCTTGGCAAATTTCACTTTATCAGGATCTTCTATCTCTTTAAATTTGAAATATTCTTCCATTTCATTAAGCCAATCTACTAATTCCTCTGGATTCAAACTTCCACTAAATGTAGGCACATCCATTTTAGGCCTTTTTCCTATCCTTGATAATGCAATTACCAAAGGATCATGAGCAATTTCTGCTACTGCTACACCTTGGCTTCCAACTTGACTAGCATTCTCAGTGCTCTCATCATCACTTCTTGGGTCTCTTATTCTTGCAAAACCTCTCCTTATATCATCTTGTAAAGTCTCTACCTACCTTCTCAAGTCCCTAAAATCATCATCTCTAACAAAATTATCTACTCTTCCTCTTCATCTACCCCTACCTCGTGGGGCTCCTCTGGCAAACATCTCTGCAACACCACAACTCACAAGTCCTGGTGTAAACTGCTTCTCTTCGGCGGTCTGTCTACACACTCAAGATCAAGCTTGGCTCTGATACCACTAATGAAACAAAGGCTATAATAAACAACTCTCATATACAATTTCACACACACAGGCAGAAATAAAACCACTTTCAAAATAACAAACACTTGCACAATCATTTGCAAATCTAGTTTGCAACTTGCAACCAAAGTTTCATATATTCATTCAATTTTATAAAATGAAATTACAACAGTCCAAAAAGGACAATGGGACTATAATATACCCTTGCAAATCTACAAAAATCAGATACCAAATTGTTTACTACAACAAACCAATGATTCACAAAACTTCTCCTTCCAGCTCCTGCAAAATCATAACAAACGACTGTGTAATTGAAACTGATTCTCGTAGAATCCCAATGGCTATACAAACAGCTCCAAATCTGCAACAAAACACTTCCAAAACCCTCTTGGAGGTCAGCCACACCTCCCCTCTGTCTTTCCCGGAAAAACTAACTTCAAAAATGAATTACAATTTCCTTTTGTATTTCTTCTCTTGTTGCATGAAATGTAATTTTCTTTCATTTGACTTTCATTTCAATGCATTCAACATGCAAACTCATAAATGCAACGTCCCCCTCTTGGGAAAAGCCAATTTTTATTTATTTTAATCAAATAAATTGACTAAAATAAGCCATTCAAACTTTGTGCCTTGCCATGCTTTGTGGTGGTGTTATTTTTGGCTTTCTTGCTTTTATGCATTAAAGTAAAAATTTGATTTCCTTATCTTGGGCACCCACTCTCTCCATCCCTATTTTTTAGGGGTTTGGGAATATTGAATTTGCTATTTTAAATGAAATTGGAAGCCTCCAAAAAAACCCACACCCATTTTTTCTTTTTATGGATTTTTTTGTGATTTTAAAGCACAATCTCCACTATCTCCTCTATCCTGCTTTTCCCAAATTAACTCCAAATTGCAATTTTAATTTTAAAATATGACTTGAAATCCAAATGCATAGCAAAATGAATTTCACAAGACAAAATATGAAATTCAAACCACTCCAAAAATGCAACATACAAATTTAACATATTTTTGGTTGACACAAGATTGCCACTATGCCATGGATGCTCTTGCATCATGTAGTTTTGTGGATCATCTACCCCTTGACTGCAATGGGATGACTTGGATGTGGACTATCTTTATCCACAAGATTGCTTTAGTGTTTATGTAGACTTTGTTAGTTGGCCTTGTCTGTGGTCATTTGTACATTGGTATGTTGCATTGGGATGAGAGGATGGATGATTAGAGTGCATGGATATTTAGTTATTGGGACTTATAGCATGTTTATCATGATGTCATGGATAGATTGGATACATGGTTTTATGTGATCTTTTGATAGTGATGGTTTTATCTTGTTGGTTTGGAGATTATGGTTTACTCAACCTTTTGGGAACTGTTGATGTTACAATGAGATTCCTTGATTGTGTTAGGGCCATGGATAATCTTCATTTAGAAGATAGTTACTTTGTTTCCATGTATAGCTGGGTATCATGGTTCAATAGGAGCTTTTCCAAGTTATGGTTATCTTCATATGATTTGGAGATGTTGACATCTTGGTTTACCCTGGAGGACTTTTGGATTCTTTGGTTGAGGTGTTAGTTTATGGCTTGTCAGTTTGACATGTTGATCCTTGGTTTAGAGATGCTGATTTTGTGTCTTGATGGACTCTTGATCACGCGTTTGAGTTTTGACATGATACAAGTTCTCTCAAGACAGGATGTATGCATTGATGCATGTGATCTCCTAGGAGGATATGCTAGATCATGATGTCATGATTGGGTTCCTGATTCTACAATTGGAGCTTTGACATTGGTTTTGGTGGTTCTCTTGGTATTGAGTACATTGGTCATTTGCTTAAGAGATTCATGATAGTGTGGTGTTGCATTTGGAGTTTAGCATGGATTGATCATGGAGGTGCTCATGGATACTTGGACACTTAGGTGAGGCTAGAGTTCTCATGGGATTAGAGACACTTGTTGAGATGATTACTCTTTGGAGATTTCAGCAAAAAGACCAAAGAGTCTACACTTGGGTATGGACGTGAATTCATTATGGACCTAGAGGAGATTGTTCTTGGAGAGAGTCATTATAGCTTTGTGTATCCTAGAGGAGCATTCTCATTCCCCACTCTTGGTCTACTTGGTAGATTATCATCTATGAGGTATTACCCATCCTTTTAGATGCATTTTGCTTTATGTTTTATCTTCTCATGGATATGTATCTTGAGCTATGGTTAATGGTTTTGGAGGTTTCATTTAAGGGATGTTGGCATGGTTATCTCCTTGTTCATATGGTTTGATTCATGATGTCCATTGTGAGGAGTTTAGGAGATGTGATTGGGGATATTCCTGGCTATGGAATGGTTATGAGTTTGATATACCTTGGTTAGAGAGGCTTACATCCATGCTGGTTACATGATACATATGTTCATTTGATCTATGAGATTGAATGATTGGGTATTGTTGAGGCTTTTCATTTGGGGTTGTATAGGAGATCATACTTGATATAGATTAACACTTTGAAGTTTTGGTATGACATTATGATTTATAGGTTTTCTCTCTTTGTCTTATGCCTACTTCCTGGAGGATCATGTTGATATGTTTGGACTTGGGGAGAGTTATGATGACATGTTGTGAGAGAGTATGAAACATTTTATCTTGCATCTGTGGATCATTGTGATTGTTCTTGATACTACATTGGCTTGTTGATTATCCACACCTTGGTTTGAGTGTTGATTGGTAGACTTGGTATGCTTTGGATCTATTTTCATATTTGACATTACCCATGTAGTGGGAGTTCCTGAATGTATGTGTTCTTCATTGATAGGTTTTATACATGGAGCTTGTGATTGTGGTATATGGGTTGGATATGTTGTTGGCATTAGTTTATCGATGTTGTTGATACCCATGAGGTATGGATAGTTGGATGTATTATTGTATGTTGTGGGTGCTATTTCTGATCATATGGGTTTTTACCTTTGACAGCATCTTGGAGGCTTTTTTATCACAATGGATTTGATGCTTGTGTTCTTTAGATTGGTGCATCTTCACCTTGTCATGTTGGAGGATGAGAGGAGATCTTGCTTGAGATGGTGGGTACTTTGATTTTATTGCAAGTATCTTGATGGAGCATGAGAGCATGCTAGAGATTCATGTGATTTCATGTTTGCCTATGATGATGTATTTCATTGATTGATCCTTATGTCATATATACAACAAGTGGAAGAATGTTTGGTAATGGGTGTCGTACACCTTGCATAACATTGGATTATCTTATTCATGTAAAATAAATATTTATTTGTGGTGCATCTTAATTGATGTGTTTAGCCACATTAGATATTTATTTGGGTGCCACTTGTAAACGTTGTATGTAACATTGGGTTAATTATTTTATGTGTGTGGGACACAGAGTAATTAATTATTTATCTGTAATTATTTAATTATTGGGAAAACTTAGTACCAATAACTAGATGTGGGGTTCAATGGTTTTGTGTATCCATGGTTTAGAACACATGGTTTACCCAATACTACTTTTTGTATTTGCATGAGCTTGATTTATAAAAGAAAGAACATGGTCATTAGTTGGTGGGTTGGTTGATTGATTATTGTTGGTGTACGGGAGGTTGTGTGAGATGCTGTTATTGTATTAATTTTTCTCTTGTGAGTGCATTGTGTGAAGCATGGCATGGGATGTGTGGATTCATGCTTGGACACATGGAGGATGCATTGGAGGAGCTTGATGTTTCAAGAGTGTTCATGGAGACTCATGAGAATGTAATGTAATTCTTATTGCTGAATAATAAATTTGAGTGTGGATACTTTTTGAAGTTAGGTTTTTTGCTCTTGAGGGTTTTCCTAGGGTATATCTTGTGTTTGTCATTTGATCTTTGCATTATGGTCACTTTTATGCATCATTTTCTCCTTTTGGGTTATGCAGAATTGGTTTAATGAACCTACAAGTTCCTAACAATAACTTATAAGAGAATCAACCAACTCTATAAGAAATGCAAAACTAGCTAAAATGACAATCTCTTGAGAAAGTAATTGTGAAGCGAAAGAGCCAATGATGGCATGGTTCAGTGGTTAAGTCGCTTGGTTGTAGTGGCGGCCACCAGAGTTCAAACCCCCGCTGGGCCAACGAGCTTGCAAGGCTTTACGCCTTCGCTGGGCCAATGAGCTCGCGGGTTTGAAGTGTTCTTCCTAGGGGATGAGGTCCCCCAGTTGTGGCCTCACTGGTTCATTGCTTCGGGCAAAAGCATTCGCGTGGACCCGGAGGGCGTGTCGCACTAGCGTCGCCGGTCACGTTAAAAAGTTTACCAGGCGCATTTAAAAAAAAAAAAAATTGTGAAGCGAAAGAAAAGTCATGACTATCTATTTGATCCAAGTGTGCATCATGACCAAAATTAGTCTCGTCATTATGATTGTTATCCATCATACTAGTAAAATTTTCATGATTAGGTGAACTTTGAGCCATTGAAGGATTTGGATAATAACTTCTTCTTAAAGGGAAGGGAGGATGATGGTGAGACTTTGACACACACACATACACAAATTAAAAACCCTAAAGGATGAAAAGTGTGAAATAGGCTTGGGTATGATATAAACTTTTAAAATTAGCAAGTACTTAGATCTAAAAAAATAAAATCAGCAAGAAAAACCCAAGGGCCACAAAAAGGATGGTTGGATAAGGAAAAAAATATTTCACAATGCAAATCCAAACCCTAATAAAGATAAATAAATAAAAGATGGATTAAAATAGCTATGCATATAAACTACTCTAATTGCACCCTAAATGATCATACAAAGATCTTGATATGTCCTAATTGATCATGCGAATATGATAATTGCTATGTAATGTTAAGTGCTCAAAGAGGCATAATTTCTTTGCATTCAAAAGTGTTGTGAAAATGAGGGGGGTGAGCTCCAATTTATAGGTTTTTGGAGGTCAAGATAGAGGGCTAGGATTGATTGTGGAGATCAAGGGCTCACATTGCTTGACATCTCTCAAGCAAGGAGAGATGGACAAGTGTCAAAAGGAGATTGCATAAGAGTGGAGCTCCAAGATTCAAGGAAAGATCAATGGTGGAGGATGAAGCATTGAATGGATGGATGGCCAAGATTGAGTAGGTGGATGAGGTGTAAGGAATCATTTATGAAAAGATAAGGCTTAGATTTTGTGGAGAATTTAAAATAAGGATGAGAGGACATGTGTAATTTAAAATTGGAGGAATAGTTCCACATGGAATTTTAAATTAGGTGAATAGTGACACATGGAATGGGTGAGAGGACAAATGGACTATTTGGAAGATTTGCCCATGCTTCCATAGTACTACTTGTCATGTACATGCATGTACATGGAATGACAAGTGGACTTCTAGAGACACGGAGAAATGTAATCCTAGGTTAATCTTAATTAACCCATGTGCACATGATTAGGAGGAAATTAATGATGATTATTAAAAGTAATCAAAAGTGGATAAAATGAGGAATTAAATAAATAGGTATATTTATTTATTTTTTTGGAATGGATAGGAACTATAGTCTTTAGGATAAATTTTCTTTTTTTGGACTATAGTAGAAGAAGAATAGATGATTAGTGATTTTGGTGACAGGTCTGGATGGGGAAAAAATTAATTAAATAATTAAAAAATATTTAATTAATATGTGTCAGATGAAATGGATAATTGTTCAATTTAGGTTGACCAATTATGTAGATGATGTCAAGAAGTGATGTGACCATTTTCAAGTGTCTATAGAGGGTTTCCTACATGCCTTCAAGATCCCTAAATTCTCAACATATTTCCATCATAAATGATAAAAATTGGGGCATAAAACCCCCAAAATTCAATGAGATAGGCTTAGGCAAGGCAAGAGCAACTTTCCAAAATTGGGCATGCTTTACTCATTTTGTGTGCTACTCAATAATGATTTGGGCCAAGTACTTAAACATACAAAACCTCATCATTGGCCAACCAAGAAGTCCTCAAGGACCTTGATGAGTGCCAAGTTGCACCCATGAAATACATCCTTTTACCTCTCTTTTTCTCCTTCCTAATCCCATCTTTCTTAATGTCTGCACCCAAATAAGCTAGCAAGATTGTTCTAGTTAATGATTAATTGAGATAGATTACTTAAGATCACAATTTCTGATTAAGAAACTAATGTGCATGGAATTGATGGAAAAATGTAGAAACTTCTCTCTTTTTGAATCAACAGGTGTAGATGCCAGGAACAACAATTTTGTGCATCTCCAGAGATAGTCTTCAATGATCTTTAGAGACAATACTAGAGTACCATGACACCTGAAGTTTTGAAGTAATGAGGAAAGCCTCTCCGGAGCTCTACGGGAGTTTGGAGCATCTCTGTAGCTGAACAAAGAAAGCTACAGATATCTCCAGAGCTACAGACATATCTCCAGAGCTGCAGACAGGGATAGATATCTCTGGTGCCTCTTGAAAGTAGGGCATATTTCCAGCATAAGCTGTCGATAAGGCACTCTCAGCAGTGATCTTAATACCCCTCATTTCACTCAAATCATCACCTGAGTAGTGAAGGGTCATCTTTAGTTAAACTGCTAGAGTTTTTATCTTTATAAAATTTTTGCATAAGTTATGGATAGAACTGATTCAATACCCATATTTTTAGGGCCTTGCTGCCCAAATGTATTAAGATTGAGTTTAGTTGTGACCTTCTTTTGTGCTGATTTATTACTTCATATTTTGTTGTGAAAAGTATTTACTAATTTTAATAGATAGATGCATGTTACTGTTTTTAAGATTGATTTAAGTAACTTCCTATTTAATTCTATTTTAGCATTCCTTAAATTCATTTAGTAAGTAGACAGATTAATCTTTTCAAATTAGTAGAAGCTGTTAAGATTAGTTAGGAAAATTGGTAACTGTAGAATCCCTAGTTGCAAACAGCCAAAGACACAGGCCCTGGATTATTGACATTTGAAAATAGATTAAATGATGAGGTACAACAACACCTTGTCATTTTTGGTGCCGTTGTTGGGGATGTATTGTGTTAATTAGGGAAACTTAGTTAAAACAGTTTTTAGGATAGATCTGTATGGTTAGAGCTAGAGATTTGAAAGGAAGATATATAAAGCAGACACCCCAACAACAAGGTATAGGGGAAAGTAGTGGGGTAGCACAAGATCTTGTTGAAGAAAGAAACCTAGAACCTACTCTAGAAATTGCACCTCAAATCAATAATCCCTTAGATCCTCCAAATCTTCCACTTGCCAATTATATCCAAGAATTACAACAAAAGTTTTAGGCAGATCCTTTGATAGAACCTAATTTCCTAGAACCTCAGGGAGAAGAACTAGTACTAAACATGGACAATGATAATCATGAAGAAGAGGAAAATTAGGCTCCAAGAACCTTCTCATATCCTATTGTTTTGGCTACTGGAGATAATGCTCCTATGAAGAATATCTCACCAGCACACTTGCCAAATTTTAGAGGACTTTCTTCTGAGGATCCAAATCAGTTTTTGTTTGAATTCAAAGTAGTCTACCAAACTTATGATTATGGATAAGATAACCAAAAACTCAAACTGTTCCCTTCAACTCTACAAGATTCTGCAATGAGATGGTTTATGGGTTTACCCCAGAATTCTATCCATTCTTGGGATCAGATAGAAACATAATTTTTGGAAAAATTCCAAGATTATTGTAGATCCAGTAATAAAAATGAAGAATTGTTTAAAATTAGGTAGGGGAGGAAGAAACCTTAGAGGACTATGTGGATAGGTTTAATTTTGCCTTGAGAAGGTATGGTAACCTAGTAGATCACTCCTTGGCCAGAACCTTGTTTGTAAAAGGACTGGATAAAGAATCAAAACAGGCACTAGATCTAATGGGAAAAGGAAATATCAACAAAATGGATATACCTGCTATAGAAGAACTTTGCAGGAACTATTCTAGAACCCAAAATGGAGTGAGGTCATCCAAAACCTTTAAAGGAAAGAATGAAATAGGACAGTTAATGGAGGATATTGCAAATCTAAAAACAAACATTTTGGTCCAATTAAATACCACATTGGATGGGATTCAAGCAAAAACAAGAACAACTGATCAAAATAGAACAATTGAACCACTCTCCATCTATTGTCCTAGGTGTAGAAACAAGAATCTATTGAGAGAATACCCTTTGGACAAATCAGAGATTTGCCAGATCTGTGATAGGGAACATCCTACTAGTCAATGTAGTCAACTTTCAGCCTTGAAAAGATTGAGTAAGAAGAATGTTGTAATAGAAGAGGAACTGAACTATGTGGCACAAAAACAAGCTTGGAATTTCCCTTATAATTAGTATCCAAACCAGCCCTCTTACAGGGATCCTTCTAATTGGGGAAACAATCAGTGGAATCCAACTTGGCATGGACCTTAGAATAATCCTCCTTGGGGACAACAGGATTGGCCAAGTCAACATTGGCAAAACCAAAATTGGTAAAACCAGCCTTGGGGAAATCAACAATGGCCACCACAGTTTGGATCACAAAACATGCAACCTCAATGGGGTTTTCAACAGAGACATAATCAACAATACCAAGGACAACCTAGACATTTCCAACCTCAACAACAAGATTTACTAACTGGACCCTCCAACACACAAGGTCAATCACAAAATGAACTAGTTAGCCAACCACCTTTACCAGCTCAGCCTATACCAAACCCATGTAATAAATAGGGAGCAGCTTTCTACATGACAGAGAAAGAAAATCTAGTTGAAATTAATGCTTTATATTCAAATAACCTCCATCTATGTTCTAGGAAAGCATTCCCAATACCATCTCCTCCAACCATAGTTGAAGTAACCAATGATGAGGAACCTGAAAATTCATCCACTCAACCCCTGAAGGAGATTACTAATGAAAAAGTGCTAGAAGAATCATACTTGGACAACTCTGGAGTTGCTCCTAAAAGACTGACTCCGGAGAACATTCCTAAACACAATTCTGACAAGAACTCCGAAGATGGAAAAACTAGCACCATATCTAGAACGGTTTAAACAATATGTTCCCCAGAAAAAGATCTTACAAAAACAAGTCCAAACCAACCTGGAATCAGAACTTTTACAAGAAATCAAGCAACTACACATCGAAATTCCTCTTCTCCAAGCAATCAGAGATGTACCGGAACTAAATCAGTTCATTAAATAGTATTGTATCAAAACGCAGGGTAGGAAGAAAAACTTTCCCTCCACAATACAAGTGGAAGGAAAAGTAGTAGATCTATTGATGGGAGAAATTCTCCTCCCAAAATATGGAGACCTTGGAAATCCTGTCATAGTTGTTTTCATCTCAGGGGTAGAAATTTTGAATATTCTAGTTGATTTGGGAGCAGCAATTAATGTGATGACAATTCACACAATGAACAAATTAGCTCTATCAGGTATCCAATCCACAACTACAATTCTTCAACTTGCTGACCAATCAGTAGTTGTTCTAAAAGGAGTAATCACTGATGTATCAGTTGTGATAGATTCATGGGAATTTCCAGTGGACTTCTTGATATTAGAACCTAGAAACCAGAGAAATGCTTATCCACTGATTTTAGGAAGACCATGGATGGCTACAACAGCAGCATCTATTGATTATCGAACTGGGAATATGGTCATTTCTAATGGGATAGATTTGAAGAAAATATCTATGTATCCTCCAGCTAAACCATCAATGCATTATACAAGAAGAGTATGGTTGGATGAACTAGAGAACAATGACAACAGTGCCTTAGTAGCTATGGTAACCATCAAGGAACATCTGGGTGAGTTAGAAGAAGAAATATACTATGATACAACATAAGACATTACTCACATCCTAATCAATAAGGATGTGATGGAACTCGCCCAAGATTCTAGGAGAGAACTTCTTACTTCTTCTCATTGTACCCTCGTCAACATCATTCCTTGTGGGGAAAACTTTTACAAAGACTTAGCCACTTTCCACATGTTGCTTCCCCATTCTTGTCCTCTCAATACCATGACTCCAATGTGCGAATTAACTAAATCTATGGAACAAACCACAAAACAGGTCATGATTTTACCAGGGAAAACACTTAATATCAATACTCAGTTAACAGCCAATCAAGAAGAAAAACTCATCCAACTTCTGATTTCCCATTCAACAACTTTTGCTTTGGAATACCAAGATATGAAAGGCATACCTCCTGAAATCTGTACCCATCATATATACACTGAGGATGTTAAACCTATCAGATAGCCCCAGAGAAGATTGAATCCTGCTTTAAAGGACATTGTCAAAATTGAAATAGAAAAATTACTTCAAGTAGGGTTTATATATCCAATCTCAGACAGTCAATGGGTCTCACCCCTTGTCATAGTGCCTAAAAAGAATGGGAAATGGAGGGTATGTATTGATTATAGAGAACTCAACAAGGCCACAAAAAAGGACTACTTTCCCTTACCATTCATTGACCAAGTATTGGACAACCTTGCTGGGAGAAAGTATTTTTCTTTTCTAGATGGATTCAGTGGATATAATCAAATTCAAGTAGCACCTGAAGACTAGGACAAAACCACCTTCACATGCTCTTTGGAAACTTTTGCTTACAAATTTCTTCCCTTTGGACTATGCAATGCCCCAGCTACATTTCAAATACTTGTTTTAGCTATTTTTGCTGAACTAGCTAACGAATGCATGGAGGTCTATATGGATGTCTTTACTGTGTATGGCAATAATTTTGAAGAAGCTCTCACAAACCTTGAGAAAGTACTGAAATGTTGTGAGAAAAATCAATTATCCCTTAGCCATGAAAAGTGCTTTATGATGGTGGAGGAAGGAATTGTTTTAGGATACCACATTTCAACAAAGGGGATCAAAGTGGATCAAAACAAGATAGAAGTAATTACACAGTTGCCTTCACCTAAAAATCAGACAGATGTTAGAAGTTTTCTGGGTCATGCAGGCTACTATAGGAGATTCATAGAAAATTTCAGCAGAATAGCTGCCCCCCTGTTTACCCTGCTTAACAAAGACATGGAATTTCTATGGATAGAAGAATGTTAATCGACATTTGAAACCTTGAAAGAGAAGCTTACTGTCACACCAATTTTAAGAGGACCAAATTGGACTTTTCCATTTCACATACAGACTGATGCTTCAAATGAGTCCATTGGGGCAGTTTTAGGACAAAAGGAGGAAGGACAAAGTATGCATGCCATTTATTACATTAGCAAAAACCTTACCTCTACAGAAAGAAATTACACAACTGAAAAAGAATTCTTGGCAGTCATCTATGCTATAAACAAATTCAGGCATTACATCACTGGATACAAAATATTTGTACACACTGATCATGCAACCATCAAGTACCTAATGAATAAACCAGTAGTGAGTGTAAGGATCATCAAGTGGTTATTGTTATTGCAGGAATTTGATATTACCATAGTTGATAATCCAGGAAAGTTTAATTTGGTTGCTGATTTTTTGTCAAGATTACATACAGGAGGAGAAAACCAACCAGTGGAGGACAAATTCCCAGATGAACATCTTTTTGCTATCTCCTCTACTGCACCTTGGTTTGCTGACATAGCTAATCTTTTAGCTACAGGCTTGTATCCATCCCATTTCACCTCAAAACAAAAAAAAAGTTTAATCAAAGAAAGTTTATCTTACAAATGGTTGAATGGTTTACTATTTAAATGTGTTCCTGATTTCATTCTACGCAGGTGTTTAAAAGCTGATAAGATTTTTGATGTATTGACAGCATGTCATGATGAACCATCTGGTGGCCATTACTCCTTCCACAGGACAGTCCACAAGATCCTCAGAGCTGGTTACTACTGGCTCTCTCTTCATAAAGATACAAAGAAGTAAGTGTAGCACTGTGACTAGTGCCAAAGGATGGGACAACCAACCTTTACCCAGGAAATGCTACTACATCCTCAAGTCAAGATGGAACCATTTGAGTAGTGGGGTTTAGACTTTGTGGGACTAATTTCCCCACCATCATTAGGCAAGGAGTACATTCTAGTATGCACAGACTATGTTACTAAGTGGGCTGAGGTTCAAGCATTACAATTTGCAAGGGTAGAAAAAGTTACTAATTTCCTTTATAATAAGATTTTCTTAAGGTTTGGAGCCCCAAGATCAATAGTTTCAGATAGAGGACCTCAGTTTTCTTCACAAGTAATCCAAGCATTCACAGATTTATATCAAGTCAAACACAAAAAATCTTCACCTTACCATCCTCAAGTGAATGGGTAGGTAGAGGTAACTAATAGGGAACTTAAAAATATTCTGACAAGGATAGTAGCAATGAACATAAAAGATTGGGCTAGCAGATTACCTGAAGTAGTTTGGGCTTACAATACCACTTAGAAGTCCACATCAAAGTTCTCACCATATGAATTAGTTTATGGGAAAAAGCCTATTTTGTCTATAGAATTTGAACTCCAGACACTTAAAACTGCATTGGATATTGGTCTACCATTGTCTATAGCTCAACAGAATAGAATTCTTTAGCTTAATGAGTTGGATGAAATTCGGACAGAGGCCATTCAGCAAAAAGAATTGGTTCAGTGTCAGAGCAAGCAATGGCATGACCAACACATCAAAAGGAGGACATTTCAACAAGGTGATTGGGTTCTTCTTTATTATTCTAAATTCAAAGAGTTCAAAGGGAAATTATAAACTCACTAGATGGGTCCTTATCAAGTAAAGGAAGTTTTTAAAAATAGAATAGTATTATTGGAACCTATTGATGGAAGCATAGACACATTCCTAGTAAATGGTCATCGAATCAGACTCTATAAAAGACCATCTACTAAAGAAGAGTTTCTTAGTGATTTGTGTTTTGATACAGGGGCTACCTCCTCTGTCACAATGTTGGATTGAGAAAAAAAAGGGAAGGTTGAAAACCAACAAATGGCGGTCTTCTAAAAAAAAAAAGAAAAAAAAATAGAGAAAGATGGAAAACCAATAAATGGCTATCTTTCTTGACCAAGGGAGTTGAAAACCAGCAAATGGCGGTTCCCTTCTTTAGGACAGTTGAAAACAATTGGGCTACAAAGGTGATCCGGTGCTGGGAGTTAGTCAAATGCACCTCTGGCATTCCCAAACTAGGAGCACCTCTGGTGCTTCCCAAACTAGGAGTACCTCCGGTGCTTCCCAAACTAGGAGCACCTTCGGCGCTCTGTTAATAAAGAAGTCAATTTCAATAATAGGGGAGGGGACACACCTCTCCAGGTAGTAGAGTGGACACATCACATGATGAGGTCATCATGACCCATCCTCTACTTTATCACAAGAATAAATTAAATTAGCACGCATATCATTTGCAAGGGTATTCACAAAGACGACACAGATGTCACCCAAGGAACATGGATTCTTGAACCACTTAGCGAAATGATTACAGGTCACATACCAACGGAGTAGTGGACGTCATCTCCAACCACCAAAAGCTGCTCATGTGCCATGACGCGTGCAGTCTCCAACAATGATGTAGCATCTCTATCATGTACATCGCTCCTCATCATTAAAACTGATCCAGGTAATTCTATCTTTAATTAAGCATTAATAACAACTGTCTTGTCTTTCTATTTTTGGGTGCCGCCACTATGACACGTCCTCCTACCATTATTTTATTTCCTAAATTCACACATGTCGCCATCTGTGCTGTACTACCACCTTACCTCCAGAGTGTCCTGTCATTCTGTCATATTTATGAATGCCTAGGTACTCTAACTAATCTATAAATCTTCCATAAGCCTAAGCTGAGAAACATAACATTCCTCATTCGAACCTCTAAAGTACCCTGAAGAACAGAGCAAATTGAACAGTCCTCCGGAGCCTACAAAGTTAAGAGTAAAGGATAAACTACAAATTGAGGAGAGTGAGGAATTAAGCATAGAAGGTAGAACCAATTTGGCAATGGGGGTAAAGAAGAAGTCTAAGCCAAAAAGTGTTGTGGGTCTTCTGCAAGATGAAGTTGCAGCAAACATTTTAAGAGTTGCAGGATGACTGGACTTCCTAGAAAAATTTGAAGGGTTTCAGGAAGATGTCATGGATGAATTCCTCAGAAATCTAAGGGACAATCAGACAGCCATCAAAGGAGTCTGAATCAATCTCTCCTTAGCCACTATCAATCACATTTCTGGGCTGCTTGAACAAGGTGAGAGGTTTTATCACTTGAAAACCTTATACACTGATTTAATTAAGAATTTCTCTATTCAAGGTGAACCTGCCATATAATTGCATTCAAATAAAAATGAAGTAAAAGGAATTCTTAGGTCCACACTCCGAAACCCTTGGCAATCTGTTACCACCTGGCTGATGAAATATTTTACTTGTGATGGTCAATTCTCTCTATTTTTAGGACCAATCATGAAAATGCTGATTTTTCTAAGGCATGGGAATAGACACCCCGAGTTTAGCATAAACATCCCTAATTTCCTGTATTCTGCCATTAGGGCAACTGTAGAAAAATATCAGCAAAATAAAGGTCCCATGAAACATCATGGTCTCACTTTCTAGTAGTTAAACACCACTTCCTATCTTAGGCCAATGGGGAGGAATTATGGCAAAACATTCTTGAACAGACTTCCCAGAACAGAGGGAACCTGGTGGGTTGAAGAACCATCTCATGATCCAGATGAGATCCCTCTAGTTAGCAAGAGAAAACAAAGAGAAGTTTCCCCAGCACCATCTGTTCATCTGGGGTCAAGTCTAATTTCAGAACCATCATGTGCTCCAGAGATAGAACCCATACAAACTCTTACTATTTCCTCAGACTCTGAGGATGACAGACCTGCTCTGGAGGCACCTACCCCACCTCTGCTATGAAGAAGCAAAAGGAAAAGATAGCTCTCACAGACTAAGAAAGATACTACTCTCCTAGCTAAGGTACTCCTGGGTTTTAGAACATATGAGGATAAAGCTGGGCCTTCATCGATACCAGCAGAAGTAGAGGAACCCCAAGAGGACCCTTAGGACATGTAGTTTGAAGAAAAGGATGAAGTAGGGCAAATGGGTACAATTGACAGTGTAGGGCAGATGGCCATGGAAAACTCTGATGATCAGCCAACAGCCATAGAAACAGCCACATAAGAAGCAACAGAAGCAGAAGCAGAAACCTTCTCTCATCCCTCTGATCAAGAGGATGTGGAAATTTCAAAAGAACAACAAATGATGGAAGAAATTGAAAACTTAAAGAGACTACTCTGGGGGAAGAATCTGATTATTATTGACCTTAAGAAGGTCAGAATAGAGGTAGAAATGGAGCAAAGACAAGTCATTGAAAATCTACAAACATAGCTCCAAAGCAAAAACAAGATCATCCAGGAGAAAGAAGCAGAATTAGAGGCCCAGAGAATTGAGAAAAAAGTAGAATTGGAGGCCTGAAAAATTGAGGTAGTCAAACTGTTGGAAGAGAAAGAGAAAGAGATAGCACAGAGTGTTTCTAAGCTCACCATGGCTAGAGACAATAGCCTCACAATAATGGTAGCATTGATTGAGAAAATACAAAGCCAAGATAGACAGTTAACTTGGGCCAACAACAGACTAGATGAATAGGAGGAATATATTCAAGAGTTGGCTGGCCCAAGGGCAACCAATGAGCAAGAAATACAAACAGATGCATATGTGGGTCCAATCCCCATTGACATTCCTAAGGCCCTATTCCATTGGGAGAAGAAATGTAGAGAATATAAGACTTCCAAGCCTATACTACAATTACAAATGGCGGTCACTACCAAAACAAAAAGGATAGAAGCTCTGGAAGGAAAAATCCTTGAAATGGCCTCCCTTTCTTTAGAAATTCTATCCTGTAGACCTCCAAGTGCCATCTATTCTATGTTCTTACAAGAAAGAGTCCTGTAGAGGAAATTCTCTTTAGTCCTATCTGACCTGGTTGTGGATACTGAGACAACAGAAGGATTCATGACAACATATACAAGGAGTAATGATGAGGACAAGAATTTCCTATGTGAACTATACCTACATGGTTTTTGTGTTAATGATATAACCTTCATTCTTAATCATTTTGTGGGAGAATGCCAGCTTAAAGCATTTATGTCCCTAATGAGGAATCATCAGATCTGGAATGAACGAATGGAAGATCATCTCAAGAAAGATATGGAAATAGATATTTTTATCAGGAAGGAATGTCTCAATCCCAATGCTTTTAAGATCCAATTCAGGTCCCTTATCTATCACCCTAAGAGTAAGAACAAAATTTTGCCACTATACCTAAAAAGTTTGCAAGAGTGCTCCATGAATTTTGGTCTTTTCATGATCAGTTCAACAAATCCAGTACTTGCCATAGCAAAGAAAAGATGGAATGTTTTGACCTCGGAGCAGAAAATGAGAGAGGTGGTCAACCCTGCAAACTTAAGATTATTTATGAGAAAAGCAAAGTTGATATCCAAAATGATGGATAACCATAAGCAGGAATGGATAGGTGGATGGTTCAGGCTGCCTCTAATAATTGAACCACTCCCTATCTGGGCGAAACAAATGGAAGATGAGAAATTGCAGGACTGGATAAAGTAGGTTGATCAATATAGAGGCAATGGTAATACCAACCACACAACCTAGACCACCTATGCACAGGATTATAGCTTGATTGACAAGATACTTCACCAGAATAAATCTAGATTGTGAGAAGCAGGAGGACCTGCCAAACCTTAGGTATGGGGGGGATGATGAGTGCCAAGTTGCACCCATGAAATACATTTTTTTACCTCTCTTTTTCTCCTTCCTAATCCCATCTTTCTTAATGTTTGCACCCAAATAAGCTAGCAAGATCGTTCTAGTTAATGATTAATTGAGATAGATTACTTAAGATCACAATTTCTGATTGAGAGACTAATGTGCATGGAATTGATGGAAAAATGTAGAAACTTCTCTTTTTTTGAATCAACAGGTGTAGATGCCAGGAACAACAATTTTGTGCATCTCTGGAGATAGTCTTCAATGATCTTCGGAGACAATACCAGAGTATCATGACACCTGAAGTTTTGAAGTAATGAGGAAAGCCTCTCTAGAGCTCTACGAGAGTCTGGAGCATCTCCGGAGCTAAACAAAGAAAGCTATAGATATCTCCAGAGCTACAGACATATCTTCGGAGTTGTAGACAGGGACAGATATTCCGGTGCCTCTTGAGAGCAGGGCATATTTCTAGCATAAGTTGCCAATCAGGCACTCTCAGCAGTGATCTTAATACCCCTCATTTCACTCAAATCATCACTTGAGTAGTGAAGGGTCATGTTTAGTTAAACTGTTGGAGTTTTTATCTTTATAAAGTTTTTGCATAAGTTACAGATAGAACTGATTCAATACCCATATTTTTAGGGCTTCGCTACCCAAATGTATTAAGACTCAAACTTAGAATTCTGAGTGGACTTCTGTTCCACTCAGTCTTCTTTTATTGCATGATCATTTTCCATAATTAGACAGGTAGTGTAATAAAGAGATGGATGTCATCTCATAGAGGAACTGGTAGATAAGATAAGTGATATATCATCACTCATTTTGATATATATTGATAGAAACAGCAGAGGAAAGATACAATGATTTGATTATTTTGATTTTCAGTAATCTCAGTTCTGTGATATCAATATTTTTCATGAATACAAAGCAAATGGAATTGGATTGATTTTAGTTGTGACCTTCTTTTGTTCTAATTTTCTACTATAGCCTTCAGCCCCAAGGGTGTGGAGCAAGGGCCCACTCTCACCACCAAGGTAGAAGGCTAGTACCATTGCTTTATTACTTCAGATTTTGCTGTGAAAAGTATTTACTGATTTTAATAGATAGATGCATGTTACTATTTTTAAGATTGCTTTAAGTAACTTCCTATTTAATTATGTTTCAGCATTCCTTAAATTCATTTAGTAAGTAGATAGATTAATCTTTTCAAATTAGTAGAAGCTATTAAGATTAGTTAGGAAAAATGGTAACTGTAGAATCCCTAGTTGCAAACAGTCGAGGACACAGGCCCTAGATTATTGACATATGAAAATAGATTAAATGATGAGGTACAATGACACCTTGTCAGACCACATTAGGTACACAAACTAAAATCTCATCCCAACATGTATGTATGGATCTACACATGTAATGGAACAACGAACAAGCAAGGGGAAATTACCACACATGCAAATAAAATTTCTACCACCATTGCATTAACATGCAAGCATGGATCTAAACATGCAATGGAACAACAAACAAGCAAGGGAAAATGACCACACACGAAGATCACATTTCTCCCACCATTGCAATAATCATTTCAATTAAGCATCATAAATAAATCACATCTAAACTAATTGCATGCTCAATTTTCCACAAGAAATAATCTATGCATTCTAATCATGTTGTTAGGACTTGTCAAGACATGAGAAATCAATGCAAAACACGATGCACATTAAACTCCAATATCGAGACATGATAAAATAAATGATGGTGCTCATGCCACATATGTGGGTAGATTACAATCCAATATATAAATTTATTTGATCATAATTACAAATTTACATACATGGACTCAAACATCCTAAATTATACATTTTCACTAAAAGGTACAAAATGATAATTTGATGCATCTACGAGGTCATGAATTCCTCACATGCACTCTAAGATAATCCAAAGGATCTGTGGTGTCAATAGTAATTCAACACCAACCAACTAGGTGGAACCCTTAGGCCCACTCCTCTATACTAAGAGAAAACCAATTAGGTAGTCATTAAACATGCACACCATATGCATGGGTATAGCACATGACCATCTCAATCAAATAACACAATATCCAAAAACACATCATATAAGGATACCTGTTGTCATATTTTGCCCAGGTCAAAATAGCCAAAAATTCCCTCCTTCCATCAAAGAAATCTGATCTAAGAAATCCTAAATGGAAAGATGTTCCCCTTAGAAAATTCTAGAAAATCTCAAAAATTCTAAGTTTTTGCCCTTTCTTTTGCCTTAATCGGCAAATTTTAAGTTTGGAAAACCTTTGGTTTAGCGGTTTGCTGGTTTACTGATCCACTGGTTTTCTGACTAAGGACTGAGCAGGTAGGAAAATGGCTAAGGAAAAGAAGGTAGGGAGTGGTAAAACAAAGGTTTTCCTTAGTTGGCAAAATGTTAGTTTTGCGAACCTTAAGTTCACCGATCGATAGGTTCGCTGATCAGTCGTGCCAACTAAGGAACAAAAGTAGGAAATCTTCACCAAGAGATGTGTCTAAGTCAATGATAAAGTTTTCCTTTGTCAGCAAACTTAAATTTTGGTGAACCTTAAGTTTGTCGATCGACAGTTTTGCCGACAAAGGATTATAGACCAAAAAGGAGAGAAAGGAAAGCACCAAGGCAAAAGAAAGAAAGAAGTCGATCGCAAATAAACAAAGAGTTCAGTCAGGGAGTCGACAAAATGATGAACCCGCAAACTAGTTCATAATTTCCAAGGTTCAATGATAGGGCAATTGGTTGACTAAGAAAAGAAAGGAAAAGAAAACCTTTTGTCCAAAATCGACAAGATGGTGAACCCATCAACTAGTTTGAGTTTTCCTAAGTTTGCCAATAAGGCAAATCACCATCAAAAATCAAAGAAGGTGACATAAAAGTCAAGTTCACCAAATGAAAAAATTTTTGATAAGGAAAAGTCAAAGACAAAGGAGGCTTGGTTGGTTTGCATAAATGAAAGTTTTTCGATAAGGTGAGGAAGAAGACCAAGAAGCCTAAAGAGCAAAAGAAAGAAACAGTTCTCAAAATGAAGATTTTGCTTGTAAGGCAAAAGCAAAGGTAAAGAAATTCATAAAATGAAGAAAACACTGATTAAAAAGAAAATAGAGCTGGCTAAGAGGTTTGCAAAAGAGGAACTTTTCTGACTGAGAGAAGACAACCAAGTTCACAAAAGTTAGTTTTGGCTGACTAAAGAAAAAAGGGAAAGTTAGAGGTAAGCCTAATTTGTGAAAAAGAGATTTTGCTGATATGGTAAAATAAAAGGACAAAAAGAGAGTAAAGGGGAAATCAATGAAATAAAGTATGGTATATGATGTAATGCTTTAGAATATTTTTAAGAAATTAAAAATATTTTAAAGTGTTGTAAAAGCCTGAAGGACACAATTCTCTACTATTGTAGAAGGGATTTAATACCTGAAGTACAAATGTTGCGGAAAGGTTAGAATCATGTAGTTGAAATAGTTAAATCCTTCAATGTGATTGTACAAGAAGGGAAAAAATCAACTTTTCTGGTACATAGAAGGATTTCAAACCTCCCCTTTTAATGTATCTAACACCCCTATGTGTGGGCAATCTTCCTCTGTAGAGTTGCATGCCTGTTAGAAGAATGGCTATAGTCCTATTCTGTAGATCTTCTGATAATTCTCCTGAACTAAATTCAATGCAGTGTGGACATTTGTAGGGTCAGTTGACCATATTTCAGCACCTATTGTTACAGATAGATCAAAATGCTATATATACATGAAAGAAAGATAAAACTAATGTTAGCTATTCTTCTGGGTCATCACGTGGGTGGAGTTTATTGTAGATCATAGGCCTTGTAATGCAATTGCAAGAACTAATAGAACTTGATGTATTGTGCCTACAACTAGGCCTTTAATGTTGTCTAGTCTGGTTCACCCATGAATGTAATTGATTATTTTGTGTCTTTTCTTCCTGCAAAAAAATGTTCTACTTTTGTAATGGCTTTCTAGCCTTCATGATTAATACAGACTATTATTTTGCCTCTCTTAAGTTTTACACTATGTTCATTTGTGAATTATATGCTAGTATTGTGGGAAAAACAATCCCTTTCTTAGTTCTAGTTCTATACCTAAACCTCTGTATAATTTGTATGAGTCTGTGTGAGCTTTCTTCGGTCTTGAGGTCATTTTTGTATTAATTTAGATACAACTAAACACATTTATAAATCTGGTGCATCACCTCTTTTAAATTCTAGTATTCCTCCTTCCCCTTTTCCCCGTGAGTGTAGCATTAGATTTAGCTTAATTCTCTAAGCCTTAAGCTCAGAAAGAGGAACCAACCTTCTTTGAAGGTTTAGTTTGAACTGCAAAGTCCCACACCTTGAGACCAATCCCATGTTACTCTGAAATTGTTGGAACTGTCAAATCTTCAACAAAAGGGTGCAATTTTAGGTGATAACATTTTTTGGCATGCCTAGTGGGACTCTTTGCTTTGAGTAAGAGTTGAACTAACAAGAATCAATGTTGTTATTAGTTCATTCATTATTGTGGAAGCATTCAACAATGCACTTGGTGACTTTGCTGGTCTAGTATCCAAATCAGTTCAACATTTCATGCTTGGAGTGCAGACCAGAGCTTCTTATTTACGTAAGTTTCAATTCATTGAGCTATCCTTTACTGATTCAAGAAGAAGAAGTAGACTATCTAGGTACCCTATGAAGGAAAATAGGAGTGTTGTTCCATCTCCTTCAAGAGCCCAATCTACACCTCCAATTAGATTTTAGTATTCAAGGAGCTTGCATATACATAGAATTAATTTAAATGTCCACAATATGGCAAGGAACCTTCCCTTTGTTGCCTTCAATGGAGGGAACCCTCTTGACCTATCCCAATATGATGACATACCGACCTCTGCTATGAAGGCAATTCCATTCTTTACTGGTGAGAACACCACCACTCTTGCTGAGCATATTCAGGACATATCCAACATGTGTTTTCTCCACAATGTCACTACAAACAACATGGTTGTGAGGCTTCTGGCTTCTTCCTTTAAAGGGAAATCCCTTCAATGGTATAGAGGTATGCATGCTAATTCCATTCGCATCTGGGATGACTTGGGAACAAGATTATCCCAACATTTTGAAGACAATAGTGATCACTTATCTCTTATTGAGCAATTAGTGACAATCAAAAGAGCCCCCTATGAATATATGGTAGACTTCAATTACAGGTTTCATAAGATGTGGGATAGGATCCCATTGTTGGTCAAGCCCTCCCCAAATATTGCATTCATATATTATTTGAAGTCTTTGAATCCTGACATTGCTTTCATAATTCAGTCCATGGGAGGGACTGTGTTACCCAGAGATTATGACATAGCTATAAGGGTAGAAAACTATCTAATTTAGGTTGAAAAGATTGCTCCAAGACCACCAATGCCCTTATTTCTAGGGGCCCCTACTATTCAGCATGTTGTGGCTTCAATTCCTACGACAGTTAGTCTTACTACTCCTCTAATTACACCTATAATTGAGAAAGAGGATGAGAAAGATGCTTTGATTAGAAGCCTAACCAATGAATTTATATTAACAAGAAGAAAACAAGCACAACCTAGAAGACTACATCAACCATTCAATTAGGCTTATCAACAAAATAGACCACCATATCAAGGTAATGTGCAGAGGCAAAACCATCCTAGTTATATTAGACCACTAAATGTTGTCCATCCTAGTGCTGCAAGCACATCTAGACCCTTGGTGCCACTAAAAAATAACATAGCTTAGGATAATGATTAGTGCTATCCATGCAATCAACCACATGATCAGAATTTGTGCCAAAATGGATAGTTCAATCAATCTTTGACAATGCAAAACCAGTCAGTCCCTTCAGAGCAGCAAGTTAGCTCCAGTCAAGAGATGGTGGGAGGGAAAGAACAAATGAAAAACAATTCTACCTTGATGAATTGGACACAGGATGACTTATGTGGTGTCAATCAGGGCGCAGGACCAATAGCATACAATACAAGAGCCAAAAGGATGGCAATTGAAGATGCAATGATCCCTACAACTACTTATGCCACCTCTTCACACCTAGCTATACCTAATGCATCCCCAACAAATTCAACAAAGGAAGGAGCTGTAGAGATGCCTTCAACACAAGTAGATTATTCTGTTGGGCGAGTGAATTCAGCACCACAATAGCAACCCCAAGATAGTCAACAAGCAAAGGTTGACTTTGTTATTCCTAAAACTTCTGAGAAGGTTAGTCAAATTGCCTTTAGCGTCATCAATTAGATGAGAAAGACCAACTTGAGCGTCACTATGTGGGATGTTCTATTAATCCTGGATCACATAGGGATTTGTTGCAAGAAGCTTTGACAAGCTTCCATCGGCTTGCTGTAGAGACAACAAAAGAAAAGGCCATCGTCCCAACAAACCTATGCCAACCAAAAGAGGAGGCAAGCACAAGAAAAATTAGTAAGTCCCCTCCCTTTTATGTCTCCCTAATCATTGCTGACAAATTATTGTATAATTGCATGATAGATTCTGGGGCAGGTACTTATGTTATGCAAAAAAATTAGCTGATAAGTTAGGCATTTAATATGAGCCTGTGAATAAGGGGGTAGAACAATTGAATGGTACTACTGTTAAGATAGTAGGGGTTATTAAAGATATGAAGATTACCCTGCATGCATGCCTTGACTGCTCTATTCCACAAGACATCTTAGTCATTGACCTCCTTGCATACTTTGGAATATGCCTATCTAGAGATTTCACTACTAAAATAGGTGGGTACCTATCTTTTGACCAGTCCCATATGTTATTTAGAACTAGATATGACACTAAGGTGACCATCAAGGCTGAGCCTATTTCTAATTACCACATAGAGCCTTACTCCCCTAACCCTACCAATATGAATTGCATAATCGATAACCTAGAGGAGGATGACAACGGTATGCATGAGGCTACCACACCGGTAGAAGAAATTCCTAATATACTGCTTGATAAGTGGACAAACTATTTTTAGTTTGATACTCCTAATCATGTAGAAGACATAGGGTTGGGTACTTACTATATCCATGAGGAGGACGCCATCATCCCTAATCTTAAGAAGCCAACAATAGATCCAAGTGGGGTATGATAGTTATATTTTGATGGCTCCAAAAGCAAAAATGGAGTAGGTGCTGGGGTTGTACTAATTACACCCCAAAAAGAAAGTTATTTCTCTACTTTTAGATTATAGTTTAGTTGTACAAACAATGTGATTGAGTATGAAGCCTTAATTCAGGGTATACAAGTGGCATAGAAGAGAGGAATAAAAATTTTACAAGAATTTGGTGATAGTGAACTTGTTGTTCACCAAATTAGATCACAAAGTGCTTCAAGGAATGACTTGCTCAATTCATATAATCACAGAGTATGGGACCTGATTGAAGACTTTGATGCCTTCAATATCCAGGCAGTCCCCAGATAGAGAAACAAGGATGTTGATAGGCTAGCTACAATTGGTGATCAGTTTGACATTCCCTAGAATGTCAAACAAAACTCAGATCAGTATGTAAATATTGTTATGAGGCATGTTTGCCTAATAACATATCCAACTGGAAAGTATTTGAAAATGACTTGTAGATTATCAATTTCTTGCAAGATGAGGTAGAGTTTACTACCAAGGATCAGTCAATATTGCATGAACAATATGGTAACCAGGTGATTTAGTTGAAGACCAACAAACTACCCAAAGGATTCATTAATTTAGAGAGCATATTTGGTGTTGATGATCAACCAAATAAGGATAAAATGAACATGACAGTCAAGAAAGAGGACTATGAAGAGGTAAAAATTACACGGGGCAAATTTCTAAAACACGACAAGGTATGTGATCAAGTTGAAAGGCAAGGTTTTGTTGAACTTTGTAATGAATTTGATGATTTAATTGCTTGGGATTATAGGGATCTAAAATTCTTTGACCCTAATTTAATCTAGCATACCATTGATTTAGACCCTAATGCCAAACCTGTTCATCAAAAGTAAAGGCCTATCAACCCCAAAATAGAGCCATTAATGAGGAAGGAGCTATCCAGACTCATAGAGGCCAAAATTATCTATCCAATTTAACATTCCTCTTAGGTGGCTAACCTTTTTCTAGTTAGGAAAAAGAATAGGGAAATTAGATTGTGTGTGGACTTTAAAGGCCTAAACAAGGCCTCTCTCAAAGACCACTATCCACTCCCTTCGATGGAGCAAATCCTCTAGATAGTAGTAGGAGCTGAAAGGTTTTCACTCCTTGATGGCTACTCAGGCTATAACTAGATTCTTGTAAAAGAGTTAGATCAGTACAAGACAACCTTTACCACTAAATGGGGTACTTTGGCTTATCAGAAGATGCCATTTGGGTTGACTAATGCTGGGGTAACCTTTCAAAGAGAAATGGATTTGGCCTTCAAAGGCCTAATCATTGATATTATTTTAGTATATCTTGATGATTTGACTATTTATTCTAAGCATGCAACTAACCACCTGACTCATTTGAGAAAATTCTTTGAAAGATGCAAAAAATATCACATGTCATTGAATCTAAATAAATGTGTATTTGTTGTCCCAGAAGGAAAACTATTGGGACATGTAGTCTCAAAAGAAGGGCTAGCTATCGATCCAAAAAGAACCAATGCCATTCTAGCTCTTTGTTGGCAAGAGACACTGTTTTGATGATTGAATGTTGTTATTGATGGCAACAAAGGAAAGAGACTCCACCGGTATGACAAAGAGACTTTACTCCAGAAGTAGAAATGACTAAATATGAATAGTTTACATTATACAGAGTAAGTAACAATATTTGGGATGGTATGCCTCCGCAGTAAAAGATTAGTATATGCGGATTAGATATGTTTTTCATAGCTATTTAGTGATGATTTGTTCCATGGAAGTCACATGGTAGAATACCTAAGTCTAGGTGAATAGAGCAAAGACATGAACAATGCACAGTGCTAGAGAAAAGGGTCCACATTCCTCCACAATTGTATATTTTGTTCTGCAGTTCCGAAGGTATGCTAAGATATCTAGAATGATTGTTGGTTATGCATCTCAGAGTCTCATATGGTCCGCAGTGGGAATTATGATGTGATAGATTTGTTGATCAAGTATACTCTTAAGGAACAAGCCAACAAACATGTTAGATTCTTATGCAGAGAAGTTATATTGTCTGAATAGTCAATCTAAGTGATGGTATGATTGAAGCTAACCTATATGAAGACTTTGTATGTTTGTTTAAGTCCGTATTGCAAATTGTACACAAGTTCAAGCCAACAAGATGTATTTGTGTACATAGTTTATGTTTTGCTTGCCGACCTGATTTTGAGATAAATCTTGTTGCGAATATATATACTCAATGGAATTTGATGTTGGTGTGTGTGGTGTGAATGTAAATTTGAAGTGTGAAGGATTATAAGTATAGTACAGAGTAGAGAAAGTTGAACAAGGTTAGAAAATAGAGTATATGTGATTAAGTTGAGAAGCTGGGCAAAATAGATGAAGACCTTTGATTCTGACTAGTGAGATTTCAATGGAACTATAATCTAGCATAGGGTAGATGCATTTATAGTAGTTCATCTCCTAGAAGTGAGTCGATTGTTCTTCTATCTTCTTTTCTCTTGGCAGTGAGCCTTTGTGCAGTGAGCATTTCTTCATAGGGCTGTGAGCCCTAAGGCAGTGAGCCTTCTTGTAATTTGGTATTGAGCAATCATAATATAATGGGAGCTAACACTCACCGTGGTTTTTCCCTTTTTGGTTTTTCCACATAAAAATCTTGGTGTCCATGTGTTATGTTTTTATGGTTGTTGTTCTTGTGTTTATTCTACTTTTATGCTATTGATTTTGGAAATTGGATTAGCAAACAAGTTAACAAGTGGTTTTGTGGAATACTGATTCACCCTTGTCTTAGTATTCCTTACTTTCAACAATTGGTATCAGAGTGAGGTTCCTTGGAAGAAGTCTAATAGCTTGAGGAAGATCTGGGAGAGTTCTCTCATGGTAGCTAGAAGATTTGGAAACTTCTCAAACAATGTTGAATTGGAAACAACTCTTGTTGATCTTGAAAAATCTGAAGTAGAAATCAGGGATTTGAAGGATAACATTAAAGAAGATGATGAATGCATTCTAAAGCTAAAAGAACAAGCCAAGAAATTAAAAGAAAAATATAGAGATGTTAGTGAACAATTGATATCAGCAAATGAGACCCTGGACGATTTGAAAGTGGAAGTTATTAAAAGAGCTAAAGCAGAAGAATATCTAAATCTAATGGTAAACAACAAGATAGAAGAATGTGTCAAACTAGAAGAAGAAGTTGTGAGCCTAAAAACAGACTTGGAAAAAGCCAAGAGCTATGAAGAAAAGTTCAAGATAAGTTCTGCAAAACTTGATGAGATGATTGCTAGTCAAAGGAATTTAGATGACAAGAAAGGCTTAGGATTTGAAAAAGGAGAAAGTTCAAAGTTAGGACAAGAAAACTTTCAGTTGAAGCAAAACAAAGGCAACCAATTCATGAATCAAAGAAGAAGACCTAGAAGACCTCTGGTCAGACAACCAAATGCTCAAAGGTATCCGTCTTGCAATGGTCATTGTTTTATTTGCAAAAAGTTTGGTGATAAAGCTACTTAGTGTAGGAGTAGAATAAATCAAAATGCTCCATCATTCTCTGGTCAATGTTTCAATTGCAAGAAAATTGGTCATAGATCATTTACAATTAAAGGAATACTCAATCATTCAATGGAAGATGTTTTACTTGCAATAGATTTGGACACATGGCTAATCAATGTAGATCAGGGATGAATTCATTTAGAGGAAGGAATCAAGGACAGGGAAACATTGTGTGTTACAATTGCAACAAGTTTGGACATGTTGCAAGATTTTGCAGAAGTAAGAATGTGAAAAGAAACTATGCTGAAGGAAGGAAAACAAAGCAGAGGAATGATAAGGGAAAAGAAAAAGTTGATCTAGTTGAAACTAAGAAAGAAATGGATAAGATCTGGATCAAGAAAGAAGTAATCGAAGTCAAGGATGGATCTGCACCAACATCTAGTGCAGATACTTCCTTCAAGAAGTAAATTAGGAGCTTTGGCTTAGTGGGAGCTTTGTTGAAAATCCAAAGCCCCCCAGCCAGAAAGTTAGTGCTAAAATCTAACACTAAGGTATGTTGTGAAGAACTCTATGACAAAGCCTCTGAAAGAAATTTTGGTAGAAAAAGATCTAATTCGAAGCATTGCGGAACAATTTGGATTAACTGTGGTTGTCAGAGAAGTGTTTGATAGCTTTTTGAAAGACCGCATTTATGAGGATTAAGTTAAAGTTTCAAGGGGTTAAAAGTCTTGGATTTACAAAAGATTGATCACTTTGCATTCAAATTATCAAAGTGGCTAAGGAAAATTAAAGCAAAATTCCAAGCAACTCAGAGTTTTCCAAAATAATTCAAGTCAAAATTGACCTCAGGTGAAGGAAACCCTAATTTGGTGGAAAAGGTATTTACAACTTGAAAACCCTTCTGTGTAGTCTAAAATATTTTAGAAAATGTTTACTCCCCAATTAATTGAGATTTCAGAAAAGCCTCACCCCAAGTTCAAGAAACATTTCTTCAAACCACTAGAAAATGATTCTATAGGAGCATTCTCAATTTCTCCTCATGGAATTATGCATATGGAGGATGTTAGGGCATACATTCATACCAACCTAGAGGAATTCGACCACATGAATCTTGGAAAATTATGCTTGGATGAACTGACTACTATTGATGTTGAGTTAAAGAATGAATATATAGTTTGGGAGAAAATAAATTGGACACTAGGTTGGACTTTCCTGCGATCCCAAATGATACATGGGTTAGGTTTATTCTCAGCAGGATTCATGATGAGTTTTTGTGGCTTGATGAACCATGTATGATAAACAAATAAGCTATCAAAGCCGTAACTGGTATGAGTTCCTCCGAAAGGATCCCAGGCAAAAAGAAGATAAAGAACAACTTAGTAATGCAACTAACAGGGGCCAAATTTGGTAAGAAAGCTCTCACAATAAATGATATCAAGGATCCAACCATCATATTTGCATCAATGATTCTCTGATACAAAATATACTTTTCTCACTCTAAAAATTTTGTGTCTGCATCAGCTATATACTCAGCATATGATATGGTAAAAAATAATGCAAATTATAAAATATGTGAATTACTCTGAAGTTAATTAATGGAGAATCTGAAAAGAACAAAAGAGAAATTATCCCTTCAAATACGGAACCTTGATTACCTATTCACTCTTCTACTTCTTGAGAGAGCTACCCAGCTTGGGAAGCATTGTCTGGCTTGATCATACACTTGTAGCAAATCAAATAAGAAATCACCTACAAAATTTAAGAAATGCAGACAAACAGAATGAAATTTTATGGGAATACTTCATGAACTTTCAAAAGAGAATGATATGTAGGGTCTGAATACCTAAACAAATAGTAATGAAATATGAAAGTGACATTGTATTCATGGTAAATAGAGACAAATGCTTCATGGAAGCTGTGGAACCAAGAACTGCATGGATCCCTCTGTTAGGGTATGAAGTAGTAGAAGATATCCTGATTGAATTAGCTGATGAACTTTTGAAGAAACCAAAAGATCTCAAACAAGACAGGTTTGGAACATTCAAAGAATTGTCTATGGAATATGAGCACTTAGAGAAATTTTTTGATGAACAAACAAGCAAGGCAAAAACCAAAGCTGAAGAGTCAAGACCCTTAAATGCTCTAGAAAAATGGAAGTCAAACACCCCAAAAGGAAAAGATGAGAAAGATGAAAAGGAAGAACATGGATCCACCCCCAAGAAAAGAACAAGCAGCTCATCCAGTACATAAGTAGAGAAAGACAATCCATTAGAAGGAAAGAAAAGGAGGAAAGTTACACTTAGTGGTGAATATGCGGCAAGAGACACTGCTTCAATTGACTGTGCTAAATGGTTTTTGGGAAAACAACAAAGCGTATAGATGCCAGAATCACCCAAGACTCTACAAGGACCAATAAATCTAGCTTCTATGTCTCCTGTGGAAAATTACAAATTAGTATCAATAGTGCAAGAAATGCTGAGAATATATTTACAGGACAATGAGCTCATTAATGAGACATCAAGCATTTTGGAGAAGTTAATCCCCTCATACCATAAGGATATATCAACATCTTTAACTGCTCATCTCAAAGGTCTTATAAATTATGTAAGTACTCATTTTGAATCCTTTGAAAAGTCTATTGATATTAAGGTTAAAAAGGAAAATGAAGACAAAAGATTAGCAGTATCAAAAACCAAGTTAGACAGTGACAAAATTATGTTAGAGAACAACATCACGAATATGACAAATGCAATCAAGGAAGCCTGTGAAATATATAAATTTTGTCTGTCTTGGCCTGAAGCCTCCAAGGAAATAGACGAGGAAGTCAAAATCTTGGAGCTTCAACTCACAAATATTTCTAAAACCTTTGATCTAGCAATTGACTCAATCAGTGGTATAGAAACACAAGTTGAGAATATTCAGAATAACATAAGTAGTCTCCTCAATAGACAAGAAGAAATTAAAAACAAAATGTGTTTATTGAGAAGGATATTAAGGTTAAAAATTGAGATCATGGAAAATCTTGTAGTAGAAGCATGGGTAGCTTTACAAATTAACACACCTTATGATTTGCAAAAGGCAAAGAAATTAGTCTTCTTGATAAATGGTCACATTAAAATTTTGGAAAGAGCTAAGATTTGATGGGATGAAGAGATTACACAGTTAAAGATTGTGTATAAGGCAGGGATAACTTTAAGAACCCCCCTCCCCTTGCCTAGAGAAGGTGTATAAACTTGGCGAATTGGGTATACTTCCTAAGAAAAATATTAATTTATTGGAGAATTTTTTCATTTTTCTAGGGAAAAAAATCTTATTTGGTGAATCTTTTGTAATCGCTAGAGGTCTATGAAAAATACTGGCGAATTGTAATTTCTTTAAAACCAATAAAATATTTTCATTGGTGATTAAAACCTATTTTCAAACCAATTAAATATTTTCATTGGTGAATTAAAACCTATTTTCAAACCAGTAAAATATTTTTGTGGGCGAATTAAACCCGTTTTCTAAATAAGAAAATATTTTTGTTGGCGATTAAAATCTAATTTCAAACCAAAAAAATATATTTTCATTGGCGAATTAAACCAATTTTCAAAGCAATAAAAAAATCATTGGCAAATTTAAATATAGTTTCAAACCAATAAAAAATTAATTGGTGAAATAAACTGTTATGCCAATACAAAATCATACAGTGTGGTGAAAATATCAAATGGGTCATATTGTTCTATTCCGGGACAAATTTTACACACACCGAAATTCCTTCATAAAGTGTTTGGAATGGGGACAAGTGTCAACATATTTATTATGTCTGAAGCAAGATGTCAGTGCAAAATAATATAACAAATGACCGTTCGATGAATTTTTGATGGACGACTGTAGTTGCATTCCAGAAGAAAATGTTTAAAACACTAGACCAGTGACTTCAAGCCTCCATAATAACACTTGAACTATTAGATTTCTAAATATCAATGGTTGACATTTCATATGAGAAACCCTCTGCATAATCTTATGTTGACTTTCTACCTTCGGTTGCCAGTTGTCTGAGTTGAAACCTGAGCCATCAACACTGTGTTGTTTACCGACCCCTTATACCTAATCTTGTTGGTCACCACTTGGTGGGGAACGGGTTAACCTAGCAGGGTCCACTTTTTAAATGCTTTAGCAAATATTTCGATGCAGCCCTAAGGGACTTAAAGGGTGAGGTATTAAAGATTTAATTAAGACACATGGGAAATTCCTTGACAAGATGTTTTAATCTTATCCATCCAATGTTGAAGAATTTAAGAAGACAATGGATGGCTTATGAAATTAATGTGCAAGAAGGTTGTCAGTCAGTTAAGTAGATGAAGTGTGGATGTTCTTGGTGATTCAAGTAAGTTTGTGGAAGTCTTTGGATCGTGTCCAGTTTGTGATTGGTGGTCCGCATTGAAGTTGGATCTTGCAATTGAGAAATCTTCTGGATGATAGGGTTCTTTCTGAGATTGGCTGATCGGATGAGTTACACATTCTGCGGATGTTCTTGTTGATGTTTGCCGACTTAGATGATCATTCCTAAGTTGATGTCTTGTATAAATAAGGGTTTGCGAAGTCATTTCAAAGTTGTCCTAGTGGAGATGAGTGTGTGATAGCAAGGAGGAGAATGAAAGGTAGAGTAGAAGTATTGGGCTTAAATGGAACTGATTCAAGCATGGTGAAGATGCTATTCTCCAGTTCATGTATGTGATACCTATTTCTTTGTAGACAGTGTGTCTCTTGTAGGCAGTGAGCCTCTTGTGAGCAGTGTGCTCGGGTAGTGAGCCCTAATTGGCATGTGCCATTTTGTTCTTTCTATTCTTCTAACAGAGATTACAATCTTGGGTTAATCACCCCGTGGGTTTTCCCTTAACTGGGTTTTCCACGTCAAAATCTTGGTGTCTCATGTGTTGATGTGTTTCTACTCTTAATTTGTTGCATTGTGTTTCCTTGATTGATTTATAATTATATTGCTGAATTGCAAAGTGGAGTTAAGTGTTTAAGTGGAAGAAAGTTTTGTACAACTGATTCACCCCCCCTCTCAGTTGTGTGCCCTAAGTCTAACAATTGGTATTAGAGCCAAGTTCCTCTAAAAAGAGCTTAATCACTTGAGGAGATCCAGGATGTCGTCTTACAAGAAGGATAGTCCGAAGTTTGATGGAACCAATTTTACTCTTTGGAAAGGTCGCATGAAATGTCACTTGCAATGTATGGGAATGGTGTACTGGACCATGGCTACAACACAATATACACCTCCACAGGGTGGTCTGAAAACCCAAAATGAAATCACAAATGCTGAAAACAATCTGCGGACTATAGAGGCTCTTCTTAGTGCATTATCTGATTCAGAGCTCTCAAATGTTATTGACCTACCAACTGCTTTTGAGATCTGGCAAAAATTGGAACTTTTGCATGAAGGAGACAAGTATGTTAAATGTGCAAGGTTACAGAGTCTGAAAGGGAAATTTGAAAATCTGAAGATGAGAGATGATGAAAATATCACTACTTTTATGCCAAGAGTAAATGAAATTGTTTGTGGAATTAGAAATGTTGGTGGAGTCCTGGATGAAAATGAGATTGTTGGCAAAATTCTTAGGTCCCTACCTACTTCTTACAAAATCAAGGTTGCTGCCATTGAAGAATTCAGAGCCCATACAACTGTCATAAGAGATCAATTGGCTGGCAAATTGGTTGCATTTGAGATGACAGAGTTTAGAGATGACCCCCCCAACACTGAATCTACATTCAAAGCCAGTGCCTCTATAAAAGGTAAACAAAGGTTTGATCTAGGAGAGAACTCATCAAGGAAATTGTCATGGTATGAAAAAGCAAGAAAAGACCTAGAAGGAGAAGAAGTAGAAACTACTCAACTTGAAGCCCTTATTGCAAAGAGGTTGCCAAGAGGATCCAGTAAGTATGAAGGAAAATTGCCTTTTAAATGTTTTAACTGCAATAAGATTGGTCATTTCACCTCAAAGTGTCCGGAAAGATTTTAAAGATCAAATCCTAACAGATCAAGGTTCCAAAAGAATTGTTACTTTGTACATGAAGAAGATGATAATGAACAAGTAATAGATGATGAATCAGAGATAGGAAACAAATCCAGAAGTGAATGGGTGTTTATTGCCATCAAGGAAGAAGAATCAATATCCTCTGTATCTATCAATCATAAAGTTGTGGAAAGAGCTCTGGCTGCCCAAGTTGAAGAAAAGGATGATTGGGTCATTGACAGTGGATGCTCTCACCATATGACAGGGGACAAAAACAAATTCATAGATTTGGAAAGGTATGAAGGAGGAATGGTAAAGTTTGGTGATAATTCTGCTGGTAGAATCAGAGGAAGAGGAACTATTTCTTTTGATGGAAGGAACAAGACTAGTAACGTACTATATGTTGAAGGATTGAAGCACAATCTTCTCAGTGTTGGACAGTTGGTGGACAAAGGCTATGATCTATGATTCAAAGATGGAAATTGCAAGATCTTTGAAAGTTCTGGAATAGAGATTGCATCCGGTACTCAAACTAAAGGTAATATCTTCCACTTGGTTGGCACTGATAAAAGTTGCTTATTTGGTCAAGTTGATTAGAGTTGGTTATGGAATAGGAGGATGTGTCATGTGAATTTTGATAATATCATCAAGATAAGCAACACTCAGGCTATAAGAGATCTTCCAAAATTGGTGAAACCTACTAATAGCTTGTGCAAAGGATGTCAGTTGGGTAAGCTGAGCAGAGTCACATTCAAAAATAAGGAACTATCTTCTACTAGATTATTGGACTTAGTTCATATTAATCTTTGTGGTCCGACAAGAATTAGGAGTGTACAAGGTGAGATACTTTATGTTGCTAATTGATGACTATTCTTGAATGATGTGGGTAACCTTTCTAAAAGAGAAATCAGAAGCTCTTTAGAAATTCAAAATATTCAAAGCTATGGTAGAGAATGAAACTAGATTAAAATTGAAATGTCTGAGGTCTGATAGAGGTGGGGAATTCACATCCAGTGAGTTCATAGAGTTCTGTGAGAAACATGGAATAAAGAGACAATTGTTTGCTCCTAGGACTCCACAGCAGAATGGAGTAGTGGAGAGAAAGAACTGGACTATCTAGGAAGCATCTAGGACCATGATGATGGAAGCAAATGTTCCTCAGATCTATTGAAGAGAAGCTATCAGCATTGTAGTCTATACTCTCAATCGAGTTCAAATTAGAGGCAATACCGGTAAGACTCCTTATGAACTTTGGTTTGGCATCACTCCTACTGTGAGGTATTTCAGAGTTTTTGGTAGCAAATGTTACATTAAAAGAGATGAAGATCTAGGAAAAATTGACGCTAGAAGTGATGAAGGAATATTCTTGGGTTACTCTACTCAAAGCAAAGCATACCAGTGTTACAACAAGAGACTGAGAAAAATAATAGAAAGTACAAATGTGAAGGTTGATGAAGGAATTGAAAAACCCTCAAGGTTTTATGAATATGATGAAGATGATCATAATGGTACTCTGATTCAAGGATCTCAAGCCTCCTCTGAAAGACAGATTCAAACTAATCTGGTAAATCAGGAAGAAGAGATGAGTTTCAATGAGCCTGATCAAGAATCAGAAGTGTAAGAAATTCCTAAAGTTCCCAGGTATGTAAGACTGAATCACTCTGAAGATCAGATCTTAGGTGATAAAAGCAAAGGAGTATAAACAAGAAGGAGAATTGCTCAAGATTCAGAAGAGTATTGTCTGATTTCAAAGATTGAACCTAAGATAGTGAATGAAGCTTGCAATGATGAAAACTAGACTAAAGCAATGAAAGAAGAAATGATGCAAATTGAGAAAAATCACACTTGGGATCTTGTTCCCAAACCTAGAAACAAGAATGTGATTGGAACAAAATGGGTCTTCTGGAACAAACTGAATGAAGTTGGTGAAGTAATCAGAAATAAAGCCAGATTGGTCTGTAAGGGTTACTCTGAATTAGGAGTTGATTTTGGAGAAACTTTTGCTTCAGTGGCAAGAATTGAAGCAGTCAGGCTATTTCTTGCCTTTGCTGCCTTCAAGGATTTCAAGGTATATCAGATGGATGTCAAGTCTGCCTTCCTGAATGGTGACTTGGAAGAAGAAGTGTACATAGAGCAACCGGATGGATTTCATTTGTCTGACCATGGTGATATGCTCTGCAAGTTGAAGAAGGCACTGTATGGACTGAAGCAAGCCCCGAGTGCCTGGTATGAAAGATTGGATAAGCATCTTTTGAAGATTGGTTTCAACAAAGGTACTGCTGACAGTAATTTGTATTTCAAAATTGATCATGAAAACATCCTGATTGTTGAAGTGTTTGTTGATGATATCATTTTTGGAGGAAGAGATAGTATGTGTAAAAATTTTGCAAATCAAATGAAAAGTGAGTTTGAGATGTCCATGCTTGGTGAAATGAATTTCTTCTTGGGTCTGCAAATCACTCAAACAAAGAAAGGAATCTTCATTTCTCAGACCAAATATGTGAAAGAATTGTTGAAGAAATTTGGGATGGAAGACTCAAAACCAATGAATACTCCCATGACAACTAGATGTAAATTGAGCAAAGATGATGATTCTCCTAAGGCTGATCAGACAAAGTTTAGGTCAATGATTGGAGGACTGTTGTATCTCACTCAAACTAGACCAGACATTATGCAGGCTGTTGGTCTTGTTGCTAGATTCCAGGCTGATCCTAGAGAATCTCATGTCATGGCAATCAAGAGGATTTTTAGATATCTAAAAGGGATAGTTGAGTATGGTTTGTGGTATCCTAGAGATCATGATTTCTCTCTTCATGCATATACAGATGCGGATTGGGCAGGAGATGTGGATGACCAGAAGAGTACTGGTGGTGGAGCATTCTTTTTGGGGAAGAGATTGGTTTCTTGGCTAAGCAAGAAACAAGAGGCAATATCTCTATCTACAACTGAAGCAGAATATATTGCAGCAGTAGGTAGTTGCACTCAAGTTTTGTGGATGAAACAGATGCTAAGAGATATCAAAGTGGAGTATGAGGAACCTATCATAATTTTCTGTGACAACTCAAGTGTAATAAATATATCTAAGAATCTGGTGTTGCATTCAAAGACTAAACACATATCCATCAAGTTTCACTTTTTAAGAGAGCAAGTGAATAAGAATGAAGTCAGATTGGAGTTTGTACCTTCCAAGGATCAGATTGCAGAAATCTTTACTAAACCTCTACCTAAGGATTCTTTTGAGTATCTCGGGAAGAAGTTAGGGGTTATTGCCCCTCAGGTGATGAACTAAGGTGCATCAGTTTGGTGGATGTCATAGTCATATCTTGTGATCTGGATTGATGATGGGGAGTTGCTACTCAGGGGGAGCAGCAGGTATGATTCTGAAGTGTTGGAATTGCAAGTACATGCCCTTTGCCATTGATTTCAAAGGGGGAGAGAAGACATGTGAAAAACAAGTGGTTGCTGATCAAAGGGGGAGAAGACATGTGAATGGTTGTTGCTGATAGGGGGAGTTGTGACAGTGAGGAGAAGTTCTTGTCTTGATGGTCAAAACAGTTTTTCACATCATATGTTGCCATCAATGACAAAGGGGGAGATTGTTGCAAGTATGGGCCTAATCAGTGTTGTCATTGATGTCAACATACTCCTGTTGCATTAATGATAAGGATTGGATGAGCTGTGTGTTGAGGATATTGAGAAAATTAGTCTCAATCAGGAACAATGAAGATTAGTAATGACAGTAAGGTAAAAGTCCAAGATAGGATGAGTATCAGAGGATGTGGTTTAAAGGGTTTGTAGATATGTGTCTTATAGTGGTCCAGTAGAGATTTTAGAGGTCTGTATGAAGATCTGAAGAAGTTGTGGCCACTCAAGTAAAACCGGTTCCGGCAAATGTTCAGTGGTGACAGAGTGTTACAGATAGGTCCAGTAAGATCCAGAAATACAATATCCTGTTCTACGGATTTGAGGGAATGTTGAGGAAGTCATTGTGAAGTATCAACTCGATTGGTTCATGGTTTGAAGGTCCACAAGCTTCTATTCCTTTGTGACAGTAATGACAGACTGTGTTCTTGAGGTTCCAGACGAAGGGGAGAAGGATTTCAGTAAGCATATGAAGTGTGGATGTTCTTGGTGATTCAGGTAAGTTTGTGGAAGTCTTTGGATTGTGTCCAATTTGTGATTGGTGGTCCGCATTGAAGTTGGAGCTCACAATTGAGAAATCTTCTGGATGATAGTGTTCTTTCTGAGATTGGCCGACCGAATGAGTTACACATTTTGCAGATGTTCTTGTTGATGTTTGCCGACTTAGATGATCATTCCTAAGTTGATGTCTTCTATAAATAAGGGATTGTGAAGTCATTTCAAAGTTGTCCTAGTGGAGATGAGTGTGTGATAGCAAGGAGGAGAATGAAAGGTAGAGCAGAAGTATTGGGCTTAAATGGAATTGATTCAAGCATGGTGAAGATGTTATTCTCCAGTTCATGTATGTGATACTTATTTCTTTGTAGATAGTGTGTCTCTTGTAGGCAGTGAGCCTCTTGTGAGCAGTGTGCTCAGGCAGTGAGCCCTAATTGGCATGTGCCATTTTGTTCTTTCTATTCTTCTAACAGAGAATACAATCTTAGGTTTAATCACCCCGTGGTTTTTTCCTTAACTGGGTTTTCCACGTCAAAATCTTGGTGTCTCATGTGTTGATGTGTTTCTACTCTTAATTTGTTGCATGGTGTTTCCTTGATTGATTTATAATTATATTGCTGAATTGCAAAGTGGAGTTAAAAGTTTAAGTGGAAGAAAGTTTTGTACAACTGATTCACCCCCCCTCTCAGTTGTGTGCCCTAAGTCTAATAGTTTGAACCTAGTAATGACTGCCTCGACCTTCATTAATACAGAGAATTGTGCAAGAATTCAAGAATTAAGGTATTCTCAAGAGCATGCCTACATTTAGAGCAAAGAAAACATCAGACGAGAAAGAAAAAGTTATCTCAAGCTTCTGCAAGTGCCAAAACTAGTAAGTACTGTTCCTCCTCTGTGCCTGGTTTTTCCAACTGTAGGTTAATTTTGAAGCTTTTAGGGCCATTGTCAACCATAAAAACCCTAAGCTACCTTCATAAAAGAAAAATGAGTCAGTTAGGCTAGCCTTCCACTTCAAAATGAAGCTTAGATGATGATCTTATGATCCAACTCCTTGGTTCCGCTAGAACACCTTTGAAATTGCATGGCCTAGGCGAACCCGAGGATAAATTTCTTGACTATCACTATAATTGCTGGGATGCCAAATTACCTGTCCCAGGTTGGATCCTCTTTGAGGATTGACATAAGAGGATGAACTATAAGGCCCCTATTTGTCATGCCTAGAGATATGATTTAGCCAAGCTCATTTGTTCCAATGTTTTCCCCAACCCTGACTTAATTAGGTCAACAACATTAAGGTATAATCCAACCACTAGGATAGTAATAACTAGAAATGGTTCAAAATTTATCAAGCTTACCAAAGGATACGTTGCCACTGTATTCAACTTGGACCCTGCAGCCAACAAACAAATTGACCTCATGGATTTCAAGAAAAAATACCAGACTGTGAAACGAGCTTACAGGGAATATAACTTGGCAAAGCACAAGCCAAGGGGTGTTGATGGGAAATTGGTAAAGATTTCAGATGATGAGAAGGAGCTTTTTCATTGCGGTATGTTTAATGAATATTTTGTTAGAACCTATCACAATATGTGTCAAGTATTAGGCAGAGACGCTTCAGATAGAATGTTTGTTTCTTTGATGATGATGGTTGTTGATATTCATAACCCATATGTCAAGGAACCATATGATTATGCCACTTTCATAGCTAACCATATGCATCATCAGATGACAAAGATCAAAAATAATTTGTCTAAACTAGATGTCCATGTTGAATTCACATGGTACTCCTTGTTGTGCCATATGTACTTATTTTCTTTATCATGGATGTGGCACTAGAATTTACATGTCAAGGTTTCAGATGCTCAAGGGAACAAGCTACCAATGCAAGTATGGACATGTATGTTGGATATGCATTGTGTCATAGCATATTATGTCATCTTTGAAGAATATTTTGTGAGGAGAATCCTTGGATTTTTGGAGCCAGAGGGTGAAAGGTTGCATCTTGATGTATTGGATTTCATATGACCTCTGGACAGGATTCCCCACCTTGTAATTGATCACAATTGGGGTGGATGATTCTATCATGAGCATACTACATGCATAAGGGTCTATGGATGCCAGACTACACCTCATATACTACCCAAATATGTGCCAAAGAGGGTGGTATTTTTTGAAGTTATAATGCAGTTTAATGATTCTGAAAAGGAGCACTTAAGGAACCACAAGAAAGGTTCATTCTTCCCTTCTTCCATCAAATTTTGTGATTTCTTGGTCCCTAATAAGAGTGGGTTGGACAAAATTTATTCAGTTATGCAATGTTTTGGAATGTATTTGGAACAACCAAGGTATTTTGACCTTGAGGGCTTCATCAACAAAACCGGAGTTAGCAAGGGAAGGCCCAAGTAATTTCATCAGGTGGATTACAATGAGAACATTGCCAAGGACTTTTTTACAATGAATGATGTCCACCACTTGAGGATCAAGTGGGATGCTATCATGGCCAGTGAGAAGATGACGAAAAACATGAATCCTGCATATCCGGGTGCATTTTCAAAAGTGCAAGACCCAATCAAGAGAATTGAGAAAATGTTGGATAATGCAGAACAATTGATTGCCTCTGTCCCTTTAGGAGAATAAAGATATGCTTATGAGCCTGGCAGCTCAAGTGGAGAGTATGATGTAAAGAGGGAATCACTTGGCCCTTCCCCTGCCAAAAGGGCCAAGATTATTGATTTGGAGAACCCAGAGCAGATAGAGGTGGTTGACCTAGAGGGGGAGGAGGAACATGCACAAGAAACTAGCCCTCATTCACCCAATAGACTGAGACCTTATTCATCCCCAGAGAATAGGACAGTGAGAGTAATACGGAACCCTACTATTGATATTGAAGATATTAGGGTGATGGCCTGTGACAAGTTTATGGAGGATGATGAATTTGTCAACACTCCTAAATTTAGGAGCTATGTTTTGAAAGTGAGGAGTGAGGAATTTTAGAAGAAAATTGAAGATGCCAAGTCTGGAGTAGACCCAAAGGAGTATGATGCTATTACTCAGAGGGTCCTAAAAGAAGTACACATCAGTCTATAAATGCAATGACTCTGTTGGTTCCTGAATCAGTAGAGGGTTTGCTAGTTCCAATGTACAGGCAGATTTGGCCAACATATACAAGAGGTTGCATGAGCTGCCTCCCCTTCACTTCTGGTTCTACCACATCGAGGGGGGTGTCCCTATAGCTAAAGATTCAACCTTGACTTGCCTAATGACAGAAAGATTTAGCTTTACAACAACAGGCAGAATACTCTCATGTGTGGACCAAGATTTGCATGATGCATCACAAGTTTGGCAATGTTCTTGGACATATCTAATTGGTTAGGGATGAGAGTATGCAAGGTTCCTATTCCTACTCCTACAACTAATAGGTTGGAAATTTGAAAGGATTTGTATTAATGTTTGGATGCAAGACAGGGGGGTTTTGGATCATAACTACTAATCCAGAAGCAGACCGGTGCCTATCTCAGGGCAAGGAGTCAACTAGACATATACAAGAGAGTGGCTTGCAATTGACATTCAAGTTTCAAGGGGTTAGGATTGGTATTTGCCTTACAAACACCACCCAAGGATAAGTATTTAATTGTCTCTACTTACATACATCCTAGCTGACATACAATCTTCTCCATACTCAACCTAAAATAATTTAGTCCACTCCTTGAATGGAAGTTAAAGGTTAAGCATGTGATACATAAATCCATACCCTAGAATCTGAGAAACCCTTAGCAACCAGATTCAAAAGAAGAGAATGCATACAACACATGTAATAATGCATTTTTCATATAAAAATGACAAGAAACTGAACATATGTGCAAGGTGCACTCAAATGCAACTCGTAAACTCCAACAGAGATAAAGCAACCAAGAAAATGCTCTGTCTTTCGTTATTTTTCCCCCAAAAATTCCCAAGTCTTCAACAACCTCAAATGAGTAACACAGTTTGCATTTTATAGGAAGACTGTGTACTCAGCATTAATTACATGGCATTTCAAAATTCCTACCAAATACAATACACCACAGAATGGTGCTCAAAATCATTCAATGCAGCATGGAGAAGAGGAAGGATGAGCAGGTGAACTTAGGATCTGCATTGCTGCCTGAAGATTTTCTTCACAAACCTGGTAGTTGCCCGGTCAATTAGACCCATACCTCTACATTGCTGCCATAAATGCCCAACCTACCTGCGGGATGCAGCAATGGTTCACGCTATGAAGTTTCCCACTCTAACTGGTGCAGATACACAGAAAATACTTCCTTCCTCAAGTGTTCAAAATAGGGTCATTGATCTCCTTCCTATCACTGAGATCTACAGCATCAAAATGCTTTGAAAAGTCAACAACCAATTAAAACTTGCCACCCAGGTATCTTCTTCCTATCACTGACCCTCATTTTGCCTTGTAAATGCATATTCAAATGCATATACAACTGCCCGCTTTCCTGCCTTTCAAATCCTTTATACATGCTAATGCATATACATACAATTGTTTAACATACAAGGCGGACCCCAAATATTTATAAAACAAATCGTAATCTCATTCGGGTTCAACTTGTATCTCCCTTTTGCATATATCGCTTTGTCTATTGCACATACAAACACAATATAGATACACCCTAGACTCCAAATTTTATAAAGCACATTAAAGTTTTAATCGGGTCCGGGCATTGTATGTTTTACCTTTGTACTTGGCATTGTATATTGCACACATACAATGCAATATACATACAATACGGACTCTAGCTCATTATGAGGCAGACTTGAATAACTTTGAAATCTAGCACTTGTATCTTCATTCTTTGTGTATCAGCATATACAAATGCCATATACATGCAAGCCGCGGACGCCAGCGCTGAATTTGCCAAATTTGACCCTTGAATCAGGTTCGGCCTATATATGCGCCTTGTATATGCAAACATACATTTGCATATACAACAATTTGTGGGCCCCATGCCTTGTATCTTTTCTTTGCTTGCTGCTTGTGCATCTACCTGATATACATTCCACTTTGTATGTTGCCATTGTATGTCGAACACATACAATCACCTTTGTATATCCACGGGCCCCACCAATTGTATATCGGCCTTTGTATCTTTACTTTGCATGCCGAATATACATTCAATCCTGCTTGCACATATCTGCAGACCCGACCACCACTTTAGCCTGATTTGAACCTTTTTTAGATCCGCAATGTATCTTTGCGTTGTATGTTGAACATACAACAAAACATGCATACAATCTTGCTCGATAGAACCACAGAATATTCTGGGAATCTTCAATGTATATTCCACCCTCGTATATCTCCAATGTATCTTTCCATTGTATATCGCAATATACATACCCGATATACAAGCAAACTCGATATACAAGCACAAAATATTCTAGAAATCTGCGATAGATTCCTCAATGTACATGCAAACCCAGTATGCATACAAAGATGCATACAACCATTTTTTTACCATTTTCAAAGGCCGATTGAAAATTTTTGCAAGCCTACCAATGTATATTTGGACTTGTACATACAAACCCTTTTGTATGTACAAAGATACATGCATTTAAAACTATTTTTTGCACTTTTCAACTGAGAAGGCCCAAAGACTCAGAATATTTTGGATTTTATGGAAGGTGCCTGTGAAATTAATTGCTTGAAATATGAATATTCATGTAGGCACCAACATAGGCTCTGTCTGGAGGCGCATGCCTCTTGTAGGCATGGCAAGAACCATAGATCTCTAGGATGCAGACTAGTCCCTTATCCATTGGGCACAGAGTCAAATACTACACCAACCTGCATCACAAATCATACATTTTTAAAATTTACTTGGTGGCCCAAGGCCACCAAAAAGGAAAAACCAGAATTTTCCTTTGTCAAATACTCAGTTTTCTTTTGGTTTCTTCAAATGAAGCCTGAAAACATTCTGCTGTTTACAGCAACCCTCTTTGCAATTATTTGTGTTGCTGCCCATTTCTTTTTCTTTAACAAATCTACAACTAGCTTCATCAGCATACATTATCATCAGTTGTAGAATGTCATCATCATATGAATCACTGATGTTACTTGGAAAAATAATAGACTCATACGAAACAAATGAATCCACATCAGAATTTTGCCCTTCTTCAAAAAGTAAGAGCTCCTTTGTATCAAACATGCAATATTCAGGCACAAGCAACATCTCATAATCATATTCATTTTTATAAACATTCAAATATCCATCATCATTATACTCAACAATTTTATCATTAAGATCCACTTGGAATGTCTCAAGAGAAGGCACAAAGAACTCAGAATACAGCCCTTTACTGAAAGCTTTGTAGTCACCCCTGCAACCAACATTATCCCCAAATGTATGAGCACACACATCTGCAACTTGTCCATTCACATCTAAATAGTGACCCTGATTTTCCTCTTCACCAATGCATTGATAATCAATAGTAATTTTTTCAACCTTTGCATTGTAGAGGTGGTCATAATCTTCAAGGAAGCACTCATACTCAACATCCATATATATTTCATCCTCTGAAAGGCTCACACATGCATCTGAATGCTGACAATCACTAGCATATTCACTGCCATCCCTTGAATCAATGTTTTCTATATTCAGATTGAAGCTCTGCATATCCACCTCATATAAATAATCAGGAGTAACTGGGATATGCCTATTGCTGCAGGATGCAACTTCATGTATATCTTTCATTTCATCATTTGAAGAGCATTTTGCATCTACAGGCTTTTCTTCTAGAGGCTGACAATAATATTTGTCCTCACCATTATAGGATGTGCCCATATTTTCTATAGCATCTTCTTCATGTTTATGCATCACATCATGGCTACTCATACTGTTCTGAAATATATTTCCCTTTGCAGAATCATCTTTCAATGAACACACTAGGAAAGCAGAAATACATTCACTTTGAAAACTATTTTGAAAACTTGCAGCCATGAAACCTATCAACATTCCATATTTCTGATTATTTTCAATATCCATAGCAAATTTGAAGGCCTGGTGAAATGTGATTGGTTCTTTATCTCTCAATAAATAACTCATTTTTTCATCAAATGCAGCCAAATAAATTGCCAAGCACAGTGCATCATTGGGTCTCATATATTCAGGAATTTGCTTGAGAAACTTAATGAATCTAAGATTAAAGGCTAGAACTAGTTCCTCATCTTCCTTTTGGATATTCATGAAATGTATGATCAATGAGGCCAAATCAAATCTTTCACCAAACTAATCTAGGAATGCAATTTCTAAATCTACCCATGAAGAGACTGAACACACAGGTAGGTCTGAAAACCATACCTTAGCATCATCCTCTAATGACTGAACAAAGAGTCTCATTACTACATCTTCAGCCTCTACCTCATAATCTTCCATCAAATTACAAAAAAATTACAGATGTTTGTTTGCAGACTCAGAATTTAATCCATTATATTTCGGCAAACACTTTCTAATTTTATTTGGAATAACATTTGGGTAACCACAAATTCTTTTGAAATTCAGAGCTTTATATCTTTCAATAAAAAATGGTCTTCTTTGATAGCACAACCAGGACTGCTGCTCTGTTTGAATCATTATTTCTAAATCAAAAGATGAATACCTGGAAATATGTTGTAGCATTAGATAGGTGCAATCAACAGAGTCACCACCTCTGATAGAGAGGACAGAACATCAACAAGGCACTTTTATTTTTTGGATTCATCACACCAGCAGAGCACCACATGGTCTTTTTTTTGGTATTGTTGCAACAAATTTATTGGAAACTGGGTCTTCCAACCTTCAAAACACTTGATTCTTCCCCTTCAGAGTCGCCAAATCTGTTGGTTCCTGAATTGGTAGAGGGTTTGCCAGTTCCAATGCACAGGTAGATTTGGCCAACAGATACGGGAGGTTGCGTGAGTTGCCTCCCCTTCACTTCTGGTTCTGCCACACCATGGGGGTGTCCCTATAGCTAAAGATTCAACCTTGACTCACCCAATGACAGAAAGATTTAGCTTTACAACAACAGGTAGAATACTCTCATGTGTGGACCAAGATTTGCATGATGCATCACAAGTTTGGCAATGTTCTTGGACATATCTAACTGGTTAGGGATGAGAGTATGCAGGGTTCCTATTCCTACTCCTACAACTAACAGGTTGGAAATTTGAAAGGATTTGTATTAATGTTTGGATGCAAGACAAGGGGGGTTTTGGATCATAACTACTAATCCAGAAGTAGACCAGTGCCTATCTCAGGGCAAGGAGTCAACTAGACGTATACAAGAGAGTGGCTTACAACTGGCATTCAAGTTTCAAGGGGTTAGGACTGGTATTTGCCTTACAAACACCACCCAAGGATAAGTATTTAACTGTCTCTACTTACATACATCCCAGCTAACATATAATCTTCTCCATACTCAACCTAAAACGATTTAGTCCACTCCTTGAATGGAAGTTAAAGGTTAAGCATGTGATACAGAAATCCATACCCTAGAATCTAAGAAACCCTTAACAACTAGATTCAAAAGAAGAGAATGCATACAACATATAGATACAGATAGATAAACACATGCAATAATGCATTTTTCATATAAAATGACAAGAAACTGAACATATGTGCAAGGTGCACTCAAATGCAACTCATAAACTCCAACAGAGATAAAACAGCCAGGAAAATGCTCTGTCTTTCGTTATTTTTCCGCCAAAAATGCCCAAGTCTTCAACAACCTTAAATGAGTAACACAGTTTGCATTTTATAGCAAGACTGTGTACTCAGCATTAATTACATGGCATTTCAAAATTCTTGCCAAATACAATGCACCATAGAATGGCACTCAAAATCATTCAATACAACATGGAGAAGTGGAAGGATGAGCAGGTGAACTTAGGATCTGTACCGCCACCTAAAGATTTTCTTCACAAACCTGGTAGTTGGCCAGTCAATCAGACCCATACCACTGTATTGCTGCCATAAATGCCCAACCTACCCGCGGGATGTAGCAATGGTTTGCGCTATGAAGTTTCCTGCTCAAACTGGTGCAGATACATAGAAAATACTTCCTTCCTCAAGCATTCAAAATAAGGTTGTCGATCTCCTTCCTATTGCTGAGATCTATGGCATCAAAATGCTTTGAAAAGTCAACAACCAATTAAAACATGTCACACAGGTATCTTCTTCCTATCGCTGACCCTCATTTTGCCTTGTATATGTATATTCAAATGCATATACAACTGCCCACTTTCCTGCCTTTCAAATCCTTTGTACATGCCAATGCATATACATACAACTATTTAACATACAAGGCAGACCCCAAATATTTATAAAACAAATCGCAATCTCATTTAGGTCAGGCTTGTATCTCCCTTTTGCATATATCGCTTTGTCTATTGCACATACAAACGCAATATACATACACCCTGGACACCAAATTTTATAAAGCACATTGAAGTCTTAATCAGGTCCAGGCATTGTATGTTTTACCTTTGTACTTGGCCTTGTATATTGCACACATACAATGCAATATACATACAATATGGACTCTAGCTCATTATGAGGCAGACTTGAATAACTTTGAAATCTGGCACTTGTATCTTCATTCTTTGTATATCAGCATATACAAATGCAATATACATGCAAGCCGCAGACGCCAGTGCTGAATTCGCCAAATTTGACCCTTGAATTAGGTCTAGGCTATATATGCGCCTTGTATATGCAAACATACATTTGCATATACAACAATTTGTGGGCCCCAGGCCTTGTATCTTTTCTTTGCTTGTTGCTTGCGCATCTACCCGATATACATTCTGCTTTGTATGTTGCCATTGTATGTTGAACACATACAATCACCTTTGTATATCCGCAGGCCCCACCAATTGTATATCGGCCTTTGTATCTTTACTTTGCATGCCGAATATACATTCAATCCTGCTTGCACATATCTGTGGACCCGACCACCACTTTAGCCCGATTTGAACCTTTTTTTCAAATCCGCAATGTATCTTCGCATTGTATGTTGAACATACAACAAAACATGCATACAATCTCGCTCGATACAACCGCAGAATATTTCAGGAATCTTCAATGTATATTCCACCCTCGTATATTTCCAATGTATCTTTCTATTGTATATCGCAATAGACATACCTGATATTCATGCAAACCTGATATACAAGCAAACTCGATATACAAGCAAACCTGATATACAAGCATAGAATATTCTAGGAATCTGCGATAGATTCCTCAATGTACATGCAAACCCGGTATGCATACAAAGATGCATACAACCATTTTTTTACCATTTTCAAAGGCTGATTAAAAATTTCTGCAAGCCCGCCTATGTATATTTGGACTTGTACATACAAACCCTTTTGTATATACAAAGATACATGCATTTAAAACTATTTTTTGCACTTTTCAACTGAGAAGGCCCAAAGACTCAGAATATTTTTGATTTTATGGAAGGTGCCTGTGAAATTAATTGCTTGAAATCTGAATATTCATGCAGGCACTAACAGACTCCAGAGGAAGGGAGAGCACTGGTGACAAAAAGTAATATTCTGCTTCTCCCTCACTGGACTCTATCAGATGCCATTGCATTTGATACAATCACCAGAGGTGATTTAGATGTGACAGGGGAATAGATTGAAAAGGCCCTCTCTGGTGTAGCCTTCAACCCTAAATTTGAAACATTGGCAATATGGGCTCTAGCTCCAAACAACAAAAAGCCTAGGGTTGAATTAGGAGAGATAAAAGGGGATGTCATAAAAAAAAGTATCTGATACCCCTACTCCTCAGGCTGCAAGCCTAAATGTATAGACTACACAATTTGCAGAAGCAACTGCTAACAAATTCCAAAAGGATTACAATCAACTGCAACTTAATTATGCTCAGGTAGTTGCAGAGATAAATAGGTTGAGACAGTAGCTATCATAGGGAGCTAGTACTTCAGCCCCTCCTCCAGTGATCCCAACTGCAGAATCTCTTCGAGTGGATACAGGGGCTCTCCTTGCAGAGATTAGAGAGTTGAAGGAGGATAACAAGAGATTGATGGAGGAAAAGGATAACAAGGTTAAAGAGGTGGTCGCCAACTTGATCAAGAATAGGGTGACAAACATTTTGACCAAAGTTGAGGAGACTTGGAAATCCTTCTCACAGTTGAGAGTAGCATATGAAAAGCATGAGTCTAACAAATAGAGACTATTGAGCATAAAAACAAAGTGGTTACATAGAACTGGAGAAGTCAAAGAATTTCTGAGGTGTGCCAGGTATGATCCCAATGCACCTCCTGAACTATAGCTAGTGTTTAACATGTTGAAGTTTTTTGAGGATGTGGCTAGTTTCCAGTTGAAATTTGATTCAGTTGTGAAAGAGAGGTTGCAGGCTATTGAAAGGTTGGACACTAAGTGGTCACCTCCCATCTTGGAGGGTGATGGAAAAACAAAAGACTTGGACAAGTGGAGAAAGGAGATTGTAGACAATATTTATCAATTAATTCCTACTTGTTGTGATGCAAGTGATCCAACTATGCAAGTACTGAGCTTATTGTTGGACAAACTACACACTCTTGAAAATAGTTTTGATATGTTTTGTAAGCAAGTAAAAAGTATCCTAGATGCTAGGTATGTTAGCCATAATGGCAAGATTGCAGAAATACTTTCATTCCCTTGGTCAACAGAGGAGACATACGGTGAGTGGAAGGACATACATGAATCTAAGGATTAACAAGTTTTTGTTCATCCACTCTTTCTCTCCTCTTCTCTCTAGTGCATTTAATGTCTCCCAACACCTTTTTGGTGGTTCTCTATATCTGTAACAATTTGAAGTACAATGTGTTCAATGTTGAGAGCACGTTCCTGATCTATATGGGAACTGTCTTTCTTATTTCATAGGGTTGGTTGTTGAAGACTTGGCAAATTTTGGAGGAATAATAAGATACAATCTTGCTGGGTGGCATAAATTTACCAATTTCATGTTGTTTTTAAATGAGTAATGCTTTGTTGCATGTATTTGGTTATCTGTCTCCAAGTTGTGTGTGTTTTTCTTCTGAATCTAAATAGCTAAGGGTTATTGTTGCAAATATGTGTCTAAGCGGTGTTGTCATTGATGTCAACATATTCTTGTTATCATTGGTGTCAACTGTACCTTATTTTGTTGCTTGTTTAGGAGACTGAGGATATTGAGAAAATTAATGAAGACTCAAGGTTTGCGGACCTTATGGCTATATAGAGGATTGTCAGAGGCTACTCCAATCAAGAATTGAGAAGTCTGCATGAAGATTTGAAGAAGTTATGGTCATCTAATTAGAATAAGATCTTGCAGTATTCAGAAGAGACAGAGTGATAGTTGGTCTGGATTGCTTCACAGCGAAATATTGTGATCTGCGGATCTGAAGGCATGTTTGGAAAGTCAGTGTGTATCGTCAACTCTAATGGTTCATGGTTTGGAGGTCCACAATCCATTTTTCTAGTTTGACAGTCATGACAGACAGTGTTCTTGAGGTTTCGGAGGAAGATAAAAATGATTTTGGTAATTTGGTTTAGAGTGGATGTTATTAGTGAGTTCAATGTGCTTGTGGAAGCCTCTGGATCATGTGACTACTATGTTGGAGGTCCACATTGGAGTTTGAGCTTGTTATTGAAGATTTCCTCTTTGAAGTTGTTGTTCTTCCTAGCCTTGGCCGACTGGATGTTCCTAGCATGTTGCGGATGATCTAAAGCATGGTGTGTTAGTAGAGGAAGATTCAAGTCTTGGCTATGATTAGATGACAGTGTAAAGATCCACGTTAAGTTTGGTTGACCTTATTGATCATTTCAAGATGGATGAAGTGTATAAATACTTGTTGAAGAGTTGTTAAACATCATCCTTGAGAAAAATAGATTAAATCCAAATAAAGGATCAGAAGCAGAGCAGAGAAGAAAACGAGTGAGTAGTATGAGTGTGAAGTGAGTAAAGAAGAATTTGGGGCAAAGCAAAATTTTTTGAGCATTCATTGAAACTGAACCAGGCATGAAGTAGATGCTATTTCTTAGTTAATTCATTCCATTCTAAATAAATTTTGTAGGCAGTGAGCCTCTCTTTTTGAGCAGTGAGCTCTGGGTAGTGCACCTGAAGGCATGTGCCTTCTATTTTTCTAAAGTACTTTTAACAGGGTACAAATCTTTGTGGGTTAACCCCCACTATGGTTTTTCCCTTAACCAGGTTTCCACGTCAAAATCTTGGCGTCAAGTGTGTTGATTATGTTTCTACTCTTATGTTGTTGATCTATGCTTTAATGTTTACATCATTAATCTAGTAGTAAGATAATAAAGAAGGTTAAAAGCAGAAAAAGTTTATATTGTGTGACAATTAATTCACCCCCCTCTCAGTTGTCTAGTCTAATTCCATCAATTGGTATCAGAGCCAGATCCTCTTATAAAAGCCTGACCGCTTGAGGAGATCTAGGATGTCGACCTAGAAGAAGGATAGTCTGAGATTTGATGGAACAAATTACTCTGTTTGGAAGAATCGCATGGAGTGCCATTTGCAATGCATGGGCGATGCCTATTGGGCAATAACTAGTGTTGAGTATAAACCTCTAGAGAAAGGTCCTTCAACTCCAAATCAAGTCAAAGATTCTAAAAATAACCTTCGAGCTAAAGAAGCCTTGTTGAGTGCCCTGACTGATTCAGAAATGACAAATGTCTTTGGTCTAAAAACTCCTTATGAAATCTGGAAAAAGATGGAGTATCTGTATGAAGGTGATAAATATGTTAAATGTGCCAAGCTACAATGTCTGAGAGGAAAATTTGAAACTATGAGGATGAGTGAAGATGAAAACATCACAATATGCATGCAAAAGATAAATGAACTTGTGTGTGGTATCAAGTGTGCTGGTGGAACTTTGGAAGAATTAGAGATTGTATCAAAAGTGCTTAGATCTTTACTCGATTCATACAAACATAAGGTTGCTACTATAGAGGAGATCAGGACTATCTCAGATGTTATAAGAGATCATCTGGTTGGCAAAATTTCAGCTTTTGAATTAGGTGAGTTTGGTGATTCTCTTCCCAAGTCTGAATCTACATTTAAGGCCAGTGTATATGGAAAACAAAGACATGATCTAGGTGAAAGATCTTCTACAAGATCAAACAGATTCATGAAGACAAGGAAGGATCTTGAAGATGTTGAAATTGAAACTGTAGATCTTGAAGCTCTTCTTGCCAAAAGATTGCCAAGAGGATCTGGTAAGTATGAAGGAAAATTGCCACTCAAATGTTTTACTTGTAATAAGATTGGTCATTTTGCCTCAAGATGTCTGGAGAGGTTTTTAAAATCAAACCCTAACAGATACAAAAATTAGAACAAATGTTACTATGTCCAAGAAACTAGAGAAGGAGTCATAGATGATGAATCTAATCATGGAGGTTCCCTTGAAAATGATTGGGTGTTCATTGCCATCAAAGAAGAAGATTTAGTGTCTACTGAATTTGCTAGCTATGCAATTATGGAAAGTTTCTTGACTTCTCAGGTTATTGAGAAAGATGAATGGGTGATTTATAGTGGATGTTCTCATCATATGACTGTAGACAAGAGTAAGTTTGTGAATTTTGAAAATTATGAAGGTGGGCTTGTGAAATTTGGAGATAACACAACTGGTAGAATCTATGGCAGAGGATCCATCTCCTTTGATGGTAAGAATAGTAGCAATGATGTTCTGTATGTGGAAGGACTAAAACATAATCTTCTCAGTGTTGGATAGTTGGTTGATAAAGGTTATGATCTTCGATTCAAGGATGGAAAGTGCAGAATATTGGAGAGTTTTGGAACTGAAATTGCATCCGGTACTCAAACTAGAGGTAACATTTTTCATTTAAGTAACTCTGGCAAAAGTTGTTGGATTGCTCAGATAGATCAAAGTTGGTTATGGCATAGGAGGATGTGTCATGTGAATTTTGATAACATTGTCAAAATAAGTACCACTCAGGCTATAAGAGATCTTCCAAAACTTGTGAAACCTAATAGCATGTGTAGAGAATGTCAATTGGGGAAACAAAGCAAAATTTCATTCAAAAGTAAGGAACAAGTTTCAAATGGATGATTGGAACTGGTACATACTAATCTCTGTGGTCCTGCTAGAATTAGAAGTGTGCAAGGAGATAGATATTTCATGTTGCTGATTGATGACTACTCCAAGATGATGTGGGTAACCTTCCTAAAAGAAAAATTAGAAGCTCTTGACAAATTTAAGGTGTTCAAAGTGATGGTGGAAAATGAAATTGGTGAAAAATTGAAATGTCTGAGATCCGATAGAGGTGGAAAATTTACTTCCCATGAGTTTGATGCTTTTTGTGAAAAGCATGGCATAAAAAGACAGTTATCTGCTCCTAGGACTCCCCAACAAAATGGAGTTGTGGAAAGAAAGAACTGGACCATTCAAGAAGCTGCCAAGACCATGATGATGGAAACAAATGTTCCTCAAGTTTATTGGAGAGAAGTTGTAAGTATTGTTGTCTACACTCTTAACTAGGTGCAGATCAAAGGCAATTCTAGTAAGACCCCTTATGAACTATGGTTTGGTCATCCTCCTACTGTGAGATATTTCAAAGTTTTTGGTAGTAAATGCTATATAAAAAGAGATGAGGATTTAGGAAAGTTTGATAAAAGAAGTGATGAGGGAATATTTTTGGGATACTCTACTCAAAGTAAGGCTTACCGGTGCTTTAACAAGAGGTTGAAAAAGATTGTTGAAAGTGCTAATGTTAGAGTTGATGAGAGCAAGGAAGAACATTCTAGGGTCTGCAGACATGATTCAGATGATCAAAATTAAAGTCAAAGTTAAGGAAGGTTAGTTCAAACTCTAAATCAGATGTAGATTGATCTGAAAAATCCAGAGACTCAAGGAATTAATATAGATGTTAAGGAACAAGCTCAAGAAATAGAAGCCCAAGCAATTCCCAAAACCCCCAGGTATGTAAGAATGAATCATCCTAAAGATCAAATCATAGGGGATAGAAATAAAGGTGTTTGAACTAGGAAAAGAGTTGCTGAAGATCAAGAAGAGTTTTGTTTGATTTCAAGGATTGAACCTAAATCATTTGGTGAAACCTGCACTGATGAAAATTGGGTAAAGGTAATGGAATAAGAATTAATGTAAATTGAAAAGAACCACACTTGGGATCTTTTTCCTAGACCTAAGGACAAAATGTAATTGGAACCAAATGGGTCTTTTGGAATAAACTAAATGAAGATGGTGAAGTTGTAAGAAACAAAGCAAGGTTGGTATGCAAAGGCTATTCTCAAGTAGAAGGAATTGATTTTGAAGAAAATTTTGCTCTGATGGCAAGAATAGAGGCAGTCAGATTGTTTCTTGCATTTGCTACTTTCAAAGATTTTAAAGTGTATCAGATGGATGTCAAATCAACATTCTTGAATGGAGATTTGGAGGAAGAAGTCTACATTGAGAAACTGGAAGGATTTCAGTTGTCTAATTAGGGAGACATGGTTTGTAGACTGAGAAAAGCCTTGTATGGACTCAAGCAAGCTCCAAGAGCCAAGTATGCAAGATTGGATAAATATTTGCTTAAGATAGGTTTTAACAAAGGCAATGTTGATAGTAATCTTTACTTCAAGATTAATCATGAGGACATCCTCATTATTGAGGTCTTTGTTGATGATATTATTTTTGGTGGAAATGAATGTATGTGCAAAGCATTTGCTAACCAAATGAAAAGTGAATTTGAGATGTCAATGTTTGGAGAGATGAATTTCTTCCTAGGTCCGCAAAATGTTCAGTCAAATAAAGGTATCTTTATATCTTAGTCCAATTATGTGAAAGAATTGTTGAAGAAGTTTGGAATGGAAGATTCAAAGCCAATAGATATACCTATGGTAATCAGATGCAAGTTAAGTAAAGATGATGATTCACCCAAGGCAAATCAGAAAAGATATAGATCAATGATTGGAGGATTGCTCTATCTGACCTAGACCAGACCTGACATCATGAATGCCATCGGCCTTGTTGCTACATTTCAATCTGATCCAAAAGAATCCCACGTTGTGGCAGTCAAAAGAATTTTTAGATATCTCAAAGGACAATTGATTATGGATTGTGGTATCCAAAAGATAATGACTTTACTCTTCATGCATATACAGATGCTGATTGGGTAGGAGATGTGGATAATAGAAAAAGTACTAGTGGTGGTGCTTTTTTCTTGGGAAGAAGATTGGTCTCTTGGATGAGCAAAAAGCAAGAGGCAATATCTCTGTCTACTATAGAAGAAGAATACATAGCAACAACAAATAATTGTACTCGGGTTCTGTGGATGAAGCAAATGTTGAAGGACATCAGAGTTGTGTTTGAGGAGCCACTCACAATCTTTTGTGATAATTCTAGTGCAATAAGTATCTCAAAGAATTTAGTGTTGTATTCAAAGACAAAGCATATATCTATCAAGTTTTATTTCTTGAGAGGGAAGGTAAATGAGAATGAAGTCAAGTTGGAGTTTGTGTCATCCAAAGATCAAATTGTAGATATCTTCACTAAGCCTCTTCCCAAGGATACCTTTGAATATCTCAGAGAGAAGTTAGGGGTTATTACCCCTCTGAATCAGAACCAAGATGCACTAAGGTGCATCAGTCTGGTGTAATTCTCAGTCATATCTTGAGATCTAGATTGATGTTGAGAAAATACTACTCTAAGGAGTAGTTAGTATGCAAACTTTAGAGATCAGTCTGAAATAAAAAGGGGGAGTAAAGATTGCAAATATGTGTCCTTTGCCATTGATGTCAAAGTAGGAGAGAAGACATGTGAAAAACTAATTGCTGATGACAGGGGGAGCAATGAAGGAAGTAGTTACAGAAGTCAGGGGGAGAAGTTTCTGTCATGATGGTTGAATCAGTTTTTCACAACATATGTTGCCATCAATGACAAAGGGGGAGATTGTTTCAAATATGTGTCTAAGCGGTGTTGTCATTGATGTCAACATATTCTTGTTGTCATTGGTGTCAACTGTGCCTTATTTTATTGCCTTTTCAGGAGACTAGAATGTTGAGGATATCGAGAAAATTAATGAAGACTCAAGGTTCACAGACCTTATGGCTATATAGAGGATCGTCAGAGGCTGGTCCAATCAAGAATTGAGAAGTCCACATGAAGATTTAAAGAAGTTATGGTCATCTTATTAGAACCAAATCTTGCAGTATTCAGAAGAGATAGAGTGACAGTAAGTTGGTCTGGATTACTTCATAGTGAAATATTGTGATTTGTGGATCTGAAGGCATGTTTTGGAAGTCAGTGTGTATCATCAACTCTAGTGGTTCATGGTTTGGAGGTCCACAAGCCATTTTTCTAGTTTGATAGTCATTACAGACAGTGTTCTTGAGGTTCTAGAGGAAGATACAAATGATTCTAGTAATTTGGTTTAGAGTGGATGTTATTAGTGAGTTCAATGTGCTTGTGGAAGTCTCTGGATCATGTGGCTACTATGTTGGAGGTCTGCATTGGAGTTTGAGCTTGTTATTGAAGATTTCCTCTTTGAAGTTGTTGTTCTTCCCAACCTTGGCCAACCGGATGTTCCTAGCGTGTTGTGAATGATCTAAAGATCATTTTATGAAGCATGACATGTTAGTAGAGGAAGATTCAAGTCTCAGCTATGATTGGCCGATAGTGTAAAGATCTGTGTTAAGTTTGGCTGACCTTGTTGATCATTCCAAGATGGATGAAGTGTATAAATACTTGTTGAAAAGTTGTTAAACATCATCCTTGAGAAAAATAGATTAAATTTGAATAAAGGATCAGAAGCAAAGCAGAGAAGAAAAGGAGCTAGAGAAGTATAGAGTGTGAAGTGAGTAAAGAAGAATTTGGGGCAAGCAGAAGTTTTTGAGCATTCATTGAAACTGAACCAGGCATGAAGTAGATGCTATTTCTTAGTTGATTTGTTCTATTCTAAATAAATTCTATAGGTAGTGAGCCTCTCTTTTTGAGCAGTGAGCTCTGGGCAGTGCACCCAAAGGTATGTGCCTTCTATTTTTCTAAAGTACTTTTAACAGGGTACAAATCTTTGTGGGTTAACCCTCACCATGGTTTTTCCCTTAACTAGGTTTCCACATCAAAATCTTGGTGTCAAGTGTGTTGATTATGTTTCTGCTCTTATGTTGTTGATCTATGCTTTAATGTTTACATCATTAATCTAGTAGTAAGATAATAAAGAAGGTTAAAAGCAAAAAATGTTTATATTGTGTGACAATTGATTCACCCCCCCTCTCAGTTGTTTGGTCTAATTCCAACAATTTAGGATTCTGGAACATGGGCTCTCTATGTTGAATGTTTAATCTTCTACTTTTGTTCAAGGAACAAATTAAATGTTTTGGGTTAAGAATTGGGAAAAATATATTGCAACAAGGATATCTATAAGCATAGGTGACTAAATACTCAATCTTGAGAAGTATTTGTAAGGTAGATACTATAAAATCTCGTTGAAGTCTGATTATTGATTTAAAGTTTATGGTAAGCATTTACATATGTATGTCTGTTGACTCCAAACCCCGAGATAGGCACCAGTCTATTCTGGTATTGAGGTTATGACCCAAGATCCTAGTCTTGCATCCAAATAAAAAACCAAAATAAAAATCTTATTCATAAACTTTTAGGATTTAGGAGTAGTTTTAGAACCCAAATCCTCTGACTCACAATTGAACATAAAGCCCAAAGCCAGCCCCTTTGTACTTATCTTATAGTTTTGTTCTGCATTATAGAGGATTAATCTACTTTGTGTCAATATCTCAACTAGTTTACAGACTCATTCCATATATATTGAATAGGGATTCAGGAATACCCCCTAGGTTTTGCAAAGCCTGAAGAAGGAGAGGAGACATCTATAGAGTCTGTCTCCTGTATTGTTGGCCCCTGACCTGAGAATCCTATTGATAAGTTGATGAGTGAAAATGGTGGGGTTAAACCTCTACAATTGTGGAAGGACCAGGAAAAACAAATAATATCTGCTCAAGTTAAGCTCATCTGTGACACTGTTGATTTAGATATGTTGAGAAGCAACATGGATAAGTTGATTCACACTGCCATTTTCTTAGAGGAATTTGACAAGGAAGCTAATCGAGTGGTTATCAAGTACACACCTTACAGGACTAAAGAAAATGAACTTGTCAATTTCATTTGGCCAATAGAGGAGGAGTATCAGCTATGGAGGTCCAACTATGTTGACACTTTAGATTTCTAAAGTGCTGAAGTATATGTAAATGTTAATGTTTTGATGATTATTGTACTATTCATTTGTTGAATATATTTGATTTGAGATGACTTTTGTTGAAATTAGAACGAAAACAATTACTCCCTCTTATTATAGTATTCATTATTAGTTAAAAGTTTAAACTTTATTGACATGTGTCATGGATTGCATACGTGGAACATAGTTTGGAAACACTATTAAGTATTATCTATATACTTACATCAAATCAAGTAAAAATATTTGCATGTAGATTAAATTCACTTCAATTCACTTGAAAAGATATATCATATCACCTAAATATTGGCACGCTTGAAAATATATCCCAAAGCTTTGAAGCTGAACACTATTAATGAAGTCTGGCTCTGTTTAAGAGAGCCCAACAATGCCTCATAGTCTGTAATGTCCCCATTTTTGGATTCTCTTGCAGATTAGTTAGAGCTAACTGTCTGGGTTGGTGATAGCATAATCAGAGGAGTATTTCGATGTCACCAGGGTGTTCAGGTGATCCAGTGGAGTTGGTTGACACTTTCAGGAGAGATTTTGGACCACTTGTCGGTACTTACTATTTATAGTAAGTGCTTGCATGTCGGCAATCCTTCTGGGTTTTTCTGGGTTTGTTCTTTTTGGTCCTTAGGGAACACTGCTATTTTTAGTAAGTGTTAATTTGGCACTATTTTGCTGTCTTGGCAGTCATCTATTGGCTCTCCCAGTCATTGCATTAAACTCAGGGTTATAAGATGGTTTGTGGATCCAGTTGGCACCCTCTGAGTTGGCTTAGTTTGCTTATGGCCATTACTTACTATTTTTAGTAAGTTTGGGATTGGCACCGGAATGGGATTTTAAGAGTGGAGTTGGATTTGTCCTTTCAAGACCTTTCCAATGAGCTATAGATCATTAGTTTCTGACATCATCTTGGCCTCTATTTTAAATTCTATAAATTAAACGTTATTATTTAATATTGGACCTTGGTGCCTAGGCTCGACAACTTAATGTTGTTTTAAAAGAGGGGACTTTAAGGGTGATGTTGAGAAAAGAATTAAAGAGAATTATAATATTTTAAAATGTATTTACCCTCTCATGTTTTATCCCATATGCAAGAGGATTTTAGAGACTTCCAGATGAAAAAGTATAAAAGGAGGAAAAGGCTCTTCATTTGATATACTTGGATATTGATTTTCTCCCTTGTTGAGATATCCACGTGAGGGTTTCTAGAGCTTGGCTCCCTAGTTTGGTATTGTCTTGCTCAGATGAAAACCTCTACAGGATTTTGTTGTTCTTGGCTTCTGGGATGAAAACCTCCATTAGCAAATACTATGTTGGCAAATGCATCCAGTGTTTGCACTAGAGCTTCAATGGATTCTTTGTGGTGAAATTTCAAGGGGTTTATTGAGCATATCATTTGCAGTTTGTTAATGTTTAGTTGATATCAAGGTGTAAGAGTAGATTTTGGAGTGTTTGTGGGAGTGTTGAAGGCTGATATATATTCTATTTGCTAGTCGTACAACTATAGCCATGGATGTACTAGATGTGACAGCTGTTTGAGGTTGTTTTGAGTGATATTTATCATTGTGTTAGGGGTGATTAGGGGTAATAGACATTTGCAAACTAAACAACACCATATTGTTGTGATGCTCACAACACGCCTCATTTTACTTCTTAGCAAAATGAGGACCCCTACTGTGGCTGTGGCTTTTTCTTTTGTGTGTGGGTCTGTTAGGTGGTAAAAGGAAAAAGGAAGTGAAACTTACAAACCTTGTTGAAAATAAAGAAAAAATAGCATTAAGTATCAAAGCTGAATATGGGTTAATTCCTTGTCAAAAATAAGTGAGGGTTATTTTTTGAACCATTTTGAATTTCCCAGTATTTTACAAGATATGTATGTTTTGGTAAAATGTACAATAAGAAGGTTTGTCTGTTGCATATACAAAGCTATTTGTATATCAAGTCGTGGTATGAGTCGCATGTGGGAGTTGTCAGGTTTATTAAATCATTATACTTGTATGCATTTTGATAACATTTTATTCTTACATACAAGTCGGGCCCGGTAGAGTTCAAAGTTTAAATAAATAATCAGTTAAGTCCGTCGGGTGTATTTTCAGTTTGTATGTTTGGTAAAGGAGAAACATACAAGATAATATACAACGAGATGTGCATGCCATGGAACCGAAAAGATTATGAAATGAGGTTTTATTGTCGTATGTTTCATACATTGTATGTATATTTCAGGTTATACATTTCAATATACATACAATGCAGAACTCAAGAAGGGTTAAAATTTGGTTAAAGCGATGCATCATGACTTAAAGTACATCGGAAGATGCATTACACATTATACACCGTGGAGCCGAAAGGTAAGTAAACTATGGTTTATAAAAACGATAAGTCCGACAAGGTGATACAAAAGGAGTTTGTATGTATTGGGCTTTGTATCTAAAAAATTGGATACAAGTATTGTTGCATTTCGGAAGATACAATTAGAAAAGTAAAGTGGGTCCCACTGTTTGCATGTCGGGTTTGTATAATTACAATGTATATTTTTGATATACAAGCCAATGTATAAATTGAAAGATGCAAATAGGAGATACAAGCCCGATGTCAAAAGGAAGTTCAAGATAGAAAAGTCTTTGTATGTTTAAATGCTTGTATGTTTATAATATACATACCCAATATACAATGTAATGTAAAAAATGACATACAGTTTAACATACAACAAAATATGCAAGGGTAATACAATATGGTTTATATACAAATGGTGGAACTAAGTGCATTTTTAATTCATTTTATAAGCTTTTGAACTCCATTTTGTATGTTTTACCAGGGAAAGCGACGAAATTGAAGAGATTTCTAATACATTCTATTAACAGTGGTGTCCGTTGTTTATCATTTTTTTGTATCAGGTGGAGGTGAAGGATTTACCAAGGGATGATGTATACAAGGGCATACGATGAAGATATAAATGTGGAGCTTAAATGGCGATGACATCACAAAGGGCAAAATGGATCACAAAAGAAGCGAAAGGAGTAAAGGATTTCAATGAGAAGAAATATACAGGTGGAAAGAAGCATAATTAAAAGGGCAAAGCAACAGAAGATATTTTGAGGTTGTTAGGGATTCCAAAGGGCATCTTTACACTCAGTATGGAATATGCTTCTCAGAGATTTTTGGCAGGATTTATTTTCCACCGTTGATGTTGCACTAGAGATATAGACCGTTGATTGACTAGGTTTTGTAACCGTATTGGGGATAATCAAATCTATATATTGAGCCCCTTTACTTTGTAATGATACAAAGGAATAGATGGAGGTTTCAAAAGTGAACAGAGTATGCAAGAGAGGTGACTAAAGCATAGTGCCTTGAGCATAGCTAATAGTAGAAATTCGCCTGTGGTCTGCATTGAGGAGTGCACAGAATGTCTCATCTCTTTGATGTATCTGTGAAAGTGTCTGTAAGTGTTTACTACTGGTAATTCAAAGGATTTGAAGTGATAAACATTGTAAATTTGAAATGATTGTCTTATGTTAGTAAATACAAACATCAATTTTTTGCATTTATCTTCTGAGTGTGAATTGATTTAGGTATTCTCAAACATATTTTTTTTTCCTTAAAGATTGCAATTCTGTATGTAAATTCATGAAAATGCTCAGGATTTATGCATGAGGATTTATTTTCTTTGAATTGATTAGCATAAATAGATTTATATGCATGAGTAATATAAAGTTGTAGTGGATGAAATCTAGTTTTCTAACTTTTTTTTCTTTCTAAATTTTCAAAAAACAATCTTTAACTAATTAGCTGAAACGTAGTTATCTAAAGGAAGTTGTTAAAAATCTTGTTGAACACATGGAAATACTGAAGATTTTTGATGATTTTTCATAAAGTTTGATTAATAAGGTCTATTTCTGTAAAGTTCATGTAAAGTTTGACTTGAAAGTTATAAATAGTTGCAAAGGATCATTGAATTGAGAGTTATTTTGAGATATTTGCACATGGGAAATGACAATTGTCAGTAGCATCACCTTAAATCAAGTAAGACCCCTTGCATATTATAGCTTCACATCAACCTACTAAATTATCCACAAGGTAAAGACCTGACCATATGGAAACCTGGGATTAAGTAATCTTAATTGATTTCTTCATATCTTTCAAGATAGTTAGGTTCATTTCGTAAATTTTAACTTTTGTTATGAATGTGTAAAAACAATCATCAACAGTTTTTGGCACTAGAAGGAGGGCCTGATTGGAGTTAAGGTTTGTTCTAAGTAAAGCTGGCTCATAACAGTAACAGGGTGACTAGGTCTAGATCCAGTTTAGAAGATATATTTATGCAATTACCTAATAAAAGGCAAAGTAAAGGTCCTTTGATTTGGAATCCTAGAATATCACACGTAGGAGGTTCATCTGGAATGCCTCCTGTATCGCCTTTTAACATCATAACATTGTGAGTCCTGATAGTTCATCATTTAGATCTTTGAATCTTGGTTCAGGTCCTCCTCGAGGTCCTAGTCCTCCTAGAGGTCCCAGTCCTCCTAGGAATCCTAGTCCACCTAGAAATCTAGGTATTCCCCAAGGTCCAAGTCAAGCACAAGTACCTGCAATGGCTTACTTTAATGTTAATTCTCCCATAACATTCCCTGACTATAATGAGATGCCAAAGAAACCTAAAAAGATATGTCCTAAATACTAGTTGCATCAGGATCCAGAAGATCACATTAGGATATTTAAGGAGGCATGCTTTAGGGCCAGGTTAGAATATGAGGATGTTGTGTGTAGGTTGTTTCCTTACACCTTCAATGAGCAGGCTTCTAACTGGTATGTTAACTTGCCTAACGGTTACATTTCTTCTTGGGCATTTATGGAAGAAACATTTTTGTCTAGATTAAGAGGTCCAATAGATCCTTCCACCTTATATCACAAATTGGCTGCAATTAAGAGAGGTGAAAGAGAGCTGATTGACAACTTTAATGACAGGTTTCAAAAGGCCTATTCCAGGTTAGTAGCTCCTTACACAGTAACTGTAGATGCATTATTAGCCATGTATTATGTTGCCTTAGATCCACTAACCGCTATGTTTGTCAAAAGAAAAGTTGACATAGATACAATATGAAAGGCTTATAAGGAGGCAGCCTCAGTAAACTAGGAGATGAGGCAAACAACTTATAATCCATTTCTTAATGGAGGAAATCTTGGGATACAAAATCAAACACAACCTTGGAATGGAGTCCCTACACATAACACTCCATTATTGAATCTAGTTCCTACATACACACCTATGTATAATCCTGCCCCAATCTAGGCCATAGTCTCTTATACTAGTAACACTACCAATAATAATCAGAGTAATGGTCAATCTTTCTTCCAACCTCCTCAGGATACATTTGTGGCAAAGGCACAAGAGGAAAGAGAAGAAATAAAAGAAATTACTGTACACTTGAGAAGATTGACTATTGAAATGACACAACTGAGAAATAAAAATTTCTATGGTAGGATATAGTCAAAACCATAACCAAACCTATTGTCAAAACTACAGCCCAAACAATAACCAGAATCATAATTAGAATTATAATAGGGTCAAAGTTTAAATCAAAACCAGAATTACAATCAAAATCAAAATCATAATCCAGGACAACTGATACAAAATAGAGGACCTGTGGTAGATAATAGGGCTTGGGTTAACAACAATAGGAATCAAAATCAGCCAAGGCCACCTAAGACATGGAACACAAGGCCAAATAATGGCACTCTAGCTTCTCCATTTGAGAATTTAGATAATCAGGATATAAAACAAACAGCTAGAATTCAAATGGCTAATATAGCATTGAAGAATTGGTGCAGAATTCATAATACCAGTGCCCATGCTGAACTAGATTGTCCTCAGTTCCATTTAGCAACCAGCATTTTCAATGTAGATGTACAGGCTCCCACTTCTAAGTTTCTCATTCCCAAAGGTAATGAAGTAGTGCCCTCAGAATATGAGACTGCTTTAGTCTTAGAGACTTTTACCTTTGCAACTGGAGAAGAAGAGGATCAATTGTTAGAGGATGAACCTTATTTTTATGAGAACCTATATCCTGAATCAGCCCTAGTACTAAATGCATTTCAGTTTCCCTTTGAAACTAAAAATGAAGTGTTATATGAAACATAAGAGGTACAGGTTTTTCAGCAGTTAAACAAAAATCACACCTACAATTTGAGAAATAACACTAGGCTAGGAGGTCCTTTCACTACTTCCACTCATAATAATTTCAATACTCCCCTAGATCAGAATGCTAGTAATAATCTTGCTATACTGAAGGCTAATCATTATGCAAATAATGGAACAGTAGCACAAAAAGTCCAAACAGGTAAAACAGAGACAGTAGAAACAATGAGGTTGATGAGTTACTTGTCAGAAGAGATAAAGAAAATCAAGGTTAGTATACCTTTATGTGAATTATTGAAAAGTCCAAGAGTTAGAAATTCTTTCATAAAATCCTTGGATACATCTGTGACAAGTGAGGTTTCTGATGATGTGAATGTTCCTAATAGAGATCCGCAGCCCAAAGAAAAGAGTAGGAAAATTGAATAGCCTTCCAACATTAATGTGGTGACGTATGCAGAAAAGAAGGAGGCCCCTCCTTTCTTGTTAACCATTAGGGTGTGTGGAAAGAACATACATAATTGCATGGTATATTCTGGTGCATCAGCTAATGTAATGCCTTTAGGAATATGCAAAACTTTAGGGCTGACTCCTACTAAATCTACTGAGGTTGTTACAAAATTAGATAAAACTGAGGTTAATGTGATAGGAGAACTGATGCATATTCAAATGCAATTAGCCTCAGATCCTAGGGTAAGTCAGTTTATTGACATTCAGATGGTAGATATACCTATGAATTATGGGATGTTATTGAGTAGAGACTGGTCTAAAACATTTAATGGATATATGGCCACTAATTTTTCACATATGTGGTTACCTTGGAGAGGTGTTCCAAATCGGATCAGGATAGAAGCAGAACCCAGGATGAAACACATGATTACAGAATACAATAGGACTAATGAGATATTATATGCTTCTATTGAACTTGGTGTTTATAGAATCACTAACAAGGGAGTACAAATTGAAGAAATCCTGATGTTAAATTTTAGAGAAAAACATGTTAGTAAGGAAACATTGTTGTTCATTGAGTCTGATGGAAATTCTTCTGATGAAGAAAGCAATGTAATAAATAGTTCGGTCAGGTCATTAGACAGGAAATGGAAAGGTGCATTGAACAAAATTTTCCAGTTCAGTGCAAGTTATGTAAACGAATGTGCAGAGTCCATAATAAGCCACATTCTGAAGACAATTGTGGAATGTGTAGAGATATTATAGAGTATCAATACATAAAATGCACAAAGGGAGTAGGACTACAAGAAGGAAAGGTTAATCCTAATCAACTAGACAAATACTTTCAGAATAACATAGATGTGTTGATCCCAGATTTAAAAGAAGAAACAAAGGACAAGAGTATTTGTCATTTTGATTTACAAACTGAAAGTATAAATATGCAAGTAGGTTAAAATGAATTGTCTATGAATAAACAAGATAGCACCTCAAAATGTGATAGAAAAAGCAAAACATGCCAAAGTAAAGGGTCAAAAGAATAAAGATGGCATGTGGACACTGAAATGTGACAGATCTAAATCTAAACAGGGTGCAGGTGCAGGTGTGGAGCTTATAGATTCTCATGGTAAGTCATATTTAGTAGCATATAGGATACAATTTTCTTGTACTAACAACGTTGTAGAATATGAAGCTTTGATTTATGGACTTGTTATGGCTATGAAGAAAAAGGTAAAAATGATTAGGGTATTTTTAGATTCTGAGTTAGTGGTCAGGTAAGTAAGGAAATTGTATGCGTGCAACTACAAAAAGATGGTTTGTTATAGGTATAGGGTGTGGGATTTGATAGATTCATTTGATGCTTTCAACATAGAACATATCCCTAGAGAATTGAACCATAGACTAGATGCATTAGAAGTTGCTACTAGCACATTGGAACCCTTAACATTGTCAGGTTTAAAATGATTTGCTATTGAATTAGTAAATTATCCTAGTATACCAGATAATGTTACTCATTTCTAGGTATTTGAAGGGGATTAACAAATTATGGATTTTCTAACTTGTAATGAGGTCTTTGAAGCTCAAATTATTGATGAACAGGAAATGCCTGATGTGTCTTGGGATGAAGAAGACATAATCAACCTGAAAAGCAATTTCTTACCTAAGGGAGTGATCAAGTTAGAATAGATTTTTGACTTTGATGGGGTAGTAAGACAGAAATATTTGCCCAAAACTGAGGGAGGTAAGTGTGATCCATATAACCTTGGAACAGAGCAGAGTCCATAAAATGTACTTATTGGAAAGGCTTGCTCTGAAGAGTTGAGAAAAGAAATTGTGGATGTTCTAAAAGAGTACAAACATGTCATAGCATGGACATATGAAGATTTGAAAACATATGATACATCCATCATAACTCATTTGATACCCTTGAAACCCAATGTTAAACTATATAGGCAGAAACAAAGGCCAGTGAATGTTATTTTAGAGCCTTTAATCTTTGAAGAAGTGAAAAAATTGTTGTCTGCTAGAATAATTTTCCTAGTCAGACATTCAACTTGGGTAGCTAATTTAGTACCTGTGAGAAAGAAAAGTGGAGACATTAGGTTATGTGTAGATTTTAGAAATTTGAACAAGGCATCTGAAAAAGATAATTATCCCCTACCTCCAATAGATGAAGTACTGCAAGTAGTGAATGGAGCTAAGATGATGTCCTTTCTAGATGGATTTTCAGGATATAACCAAGTCTTAGTTGATAAAGAAGACAGGTTGAAGACTACCTTTACTTGCAAATGGGGTAATTATGCATACAGAAGAATGCCCTTTGGTCTAATCAATGCAGGTGCCACTTTTCAGCGAGCCATGCACATTGCATTCCGTGGATTGTCAGGTAAGTGCACTGTTATTTATGTGGATGATTTAACTATTTACTCTAAAGATGCATCCACTCATGCTGAAGATCTGAGAAGAGTACTTAAAAGATGTGAAAGGTACGAGATTTCCCTTAACCCAAAGAAATGTTCATTTGGCGTAACTGAAGGAAAATTATTAGGACATGTCATTTATAAAAATGGGATATCTATTGATCCTGATAGAATAGAAGGAATAAAGAAATTGCAATTACCAAATAGTAAGAAAGAATTAAAGTCATTTATTGGTAAGATTAACTTTGTCGGGAAGTTTATTACAGGGTTTACAGTGATTGCACAACCATTGAACGCCATGTTGAAGAAGGATGTGAAGATAGAATGGACACCAGTAGCTAAAGATGGATTTGAAGATAGAAAGGAGGCCATTTCTAATGCTCCTGTTTTGACAAGTTCAAATTATACAAAGCCATTTTACATCTATTCTTTTGCATCTTCACATTCAGTTGCAGCTGCTTTGACACAAAAGGGAGAGAATAATGAGGAAAAACCCATAGCCTTCATGAGTGCACCTCTAAAGGATGTACAACTAAAATATCTTGATACAGAAAGATAGGCATTTGCACTAGTAAGAGCAGTGAAAAAGTTTAGACATTATATCTTATGAAGTCAAGTTAAGACCATAGTATTAGATGCATCTGTAAAGATGCTGCTGATGTAAAATGAGCCTGGATACAAAAGAGCCAAATGGATTACAACATTGCAAGAGTTTGATATAGAAATTATCCCAATGAAGTTGGTCAGAGGACAAGCATTAGTACAAACCATAGCAAACACATATCCAAATTTGATGAAACAACAATATGTGTTGAACTCTAGTGATGCATCAGGGTGGTATGATAATTTGAACACTTTTTTGATATCAGGGAAATATCCAAGTAAGATGAAATCTTCTTAGAACAGAGCTTTAAAGATTAAAGCATAGAAGTACATGGTAGAAGGAGGTCTTCTATTCAAGAAGAACCATAAAGGAATATATTTAAGATGTTTAAACAGAGCTGAAGTATATAAGATATTGTCAGAGTTACATGATAAGTATGGAACTGCTCATGGTTCCCATTTAGCTACTATGCATAAGATATTGGGAGTATGATACTATTGGCCTATAATGTTTAAAGATACAGAGAGTCATATTCGAAGTTGTCACACCTGTCAAACTATAGCAGTTAAAGGAAGGAATCAGGCTAATCCATTATAGCCAGTGATTGAGTCTAGGCCATTTGCACAATGGGGCTTAGATTTCATTGGGGTCATAAATCCTCCATCATCTGTAGGACATAAGTTTATACTGATAGTAACTGACTACTGTACAAGGTGGACTAAAGCCACATGTTGCAAGTTCTCTACTACTGAGGTAGTTATCAAATTCCTTGAAGGAAATGTCATAACAAGGTTTGGAGCTCCATATTCGCTGGTATGTGATAATGGCCCTGCATTTTCTTCTCTAAAATTTTCTAAATGGGCATTTGAATATGGGATATTTTTAAAATTTTCTTCAAACTATTATCCTCAGGGGAATGGGTTAGCAGAGTCCACAAATAAGATTTTATTGGATATAATCAAGAAGCTAATTGAAAAGAATCCTAGAGAATGGAACACATTGCTAAAGTATGCACTGTGGGTAGATAGGACTAAGGTTAAGTCAGCCTTAGGCAATGCACCTTATCACCTAGTTTATGGGAATGATCCCATACTTCCAGTAAATCTAAGAATACCAGTTTGGAAGTTTGCTAATGAATATTTAGGGTTTGATGATCACAGAGAAGCCAAGATAATACAAATGTTGCAATTGGATGAGAAAAGAGATCAAGCCATTGAGAAATTTGTCAAACATCAAGCAGTAGTCAAAAGATGGTTTGATAAGAGAGCAAGAGTCAAAACATTTAGAATATCAGACTTAGTGTTGTGCTGGGATAAAGCACATGAAAAGAAAGGAAATCATGGAAAATTTGACAAATTATGGTTAGGTCCATTACAGGTCACAGAAATAATAGGAGACAATACTTTCAGGCTCAAGACCTTGACTGGGGAAGATGTGCCATTACCAGTTAATGGCCAACACTTGAAACATTACTTTCAGGCTTGAGTTGAAGGTAGTTAGTTTCTATGTATCATAATGAAAATAATGTACAGTTTTGGGTTTTTTTTTTTGTTTTTTTTGGTGGTGTTTTTGTTTTGTTCTTTTTGTTTTTGTTTTGTTGTGTTTGTTGGTTTGTGTGTTTTGTTGCCTTAGTATGGATGTTTGTTTTGTTTTGAAGTATGCAGGAGCAGACTGACAACCACTGAAAACAATAGAAAATTTAGAACATTCAGGTTAATTATTTGAAATTTATGTATAACTTGTTGTGACTGTCATGAATGTAGAAAGTTGTTTGACTTGTGAAATTTTGTATTCAATAACTGTGGGTTGAGTATTCAAGGGAAGTTTCTCACAATGACACACCTAAAATCCTTGGGTTTGTCGAACCTACCAGTGTAGATATTAGGTGAAAAATTAAAGGTAAACCTTGCTACCATTACAATTCTCAACTTAATTTCAGCAAGTGATCATTCCTTGCATCATGAAGTTACAACTGTAATATCTTATGAAGTTTCTATCTCACCCAAAATATAAAATAAATAAATAAATAAAATAGATTTTAGTGAAAATCCAAATTAAGCCATCTAAGTAACTCTACCGGGGCTATAGACACTTGTTGGTAGTGGGGCTCTACTTAGGAGAATTGTAACGATAACATTGTCGGGGCTATGGACGCCTGCTGGCAGAAAGGCTCTATCCGGTTGGATATGAGGGAATGACATCAACTATGTAGGTTAATATCAATCACTGGTTTGTTCAACTGATTTTCAAGATGAGGATTATTAATCACGTGCACACACTTAAACTGAAGGGAAGATTCATCCACCTTATTGAATACATTAGGTCTCAAGTTAAATGATGATTTGTAGAAAAGATAGTTGGAAGTTATGAATTTATTTCATTTAGTTTTCTTTAATGGTTTTAATTTGATTGTTTTGTTTGGTTTCTAGTTGTTGTGATGCTCACAACACGCCCCATTTTACTTCTTAGCAAAATGAGGACCCCTGTTGTCGCTGTGGCTTTTGCTTTTGTGTGTGGGTCTATTGGGTGGTTAAAGGGAACAGGAAGTGAAACTTACAAACCTTCTTGAAAATAAAGAAAAAATAGCATTAAGTACTATAATTGAATATGGGTTAATTCCTTGTCAAAAATGAGTGAGGGTTACTTTTTGAACCATCTTGAATTTCCTAGTATTTTGCAAGATATGTATGTTTTGGTAAAATGTACAATAAGAAGGTTTGTATGTTGCATATACAAAGCTATTTGTATATCAAGTCGTGGTATGAGTCGCATGTGGGAGTTGTCGGGTTTATTAAATCATTATACTTGTATGCATTTCGATAACATTTTATTCTTACATACAAGTTAGGCCTGGTAGAGTTCAAAGTTTAAATAAATAATTGGTTAAGTTTGTCGGGTGTATTTTTAGTTTGTATGTTTGGTAAAGGAGAAACATACAAGATGTTATACAATGGGATATGCATGCCACAGAACCAAAAAGATTATGAAATGAAGTTTTATTGTTGTATGTTTAGTGCATTGTATGTATGTTTCAGGTTATACATTTCAATATACATACAATGCGGAACTCAAGAAGGGTTAAAATTTGGTTAAAGCGATGCATCATGACTTAAAGTATATCAAAAGATGCATTGCACTTTATACACCGCAGAACCGAAAGGTAAGTAAAATGTGGTTGATAAAAATGATAAGTTCAAAAAGGTGATACAAAAGGAGTTTTTATGTATTGGGCTTTGTATCTAAAAAATTGGATACAAGTATTGTTGCATTTTAGAAGATACAATCAAAAAAGTGAAGTGGGTCCCACCGTTTGCATGTCGGGTTTGTATAATTACAATGTATATTTTCAATATACAAGCCAATGTACAAGTTGAAAGATGCAAATAGGAGATACAAGCCGGATGTCAAAATGAAGTTCAAGATAGAAAAGTCTTTATATGTTTAAATGCTTGTATATTTATAATATACATACCCGATATACAATGTAATGTATAAAATGACATATATTTTAACATACAATGAAATATGCAAGGGTAATACAATATGGTTTATATACAAACAGTGGAACTGAGTGCATTTTTAATTCATTTTATAAGATTTTGAACTCCATTTTGTATGTTTTACCAGGGAAAGCGACGGAATTGAAGAGATTTCTAATACATTCTATTAACGGTGGTGTCCATTGTTTATCATTTTTTTGTATCAGGTGGAGGTGAAGGATTTACCAAGGGACGATGTATACAAGGGCATATGATGAAGATATAAAGGTGGAGCTTAAATGGTGATGACATCACAAAGGGCAGAATGGATTATAAAAGAAGCGAAAGGAGTAAAGGATTTCAATGAGAAGAAATATACAGGTGGAAAGAAGTATAATTAAAAGGGCAAAGCAACAGAAGATATTTTGAGGTTGTTAGGGATTCCAAAGGGCATCTTTACGCTCAGTATGGAATATGCTTCTCAGATACTTTTGGCAAGATTTGTTTTCCACTGTTGATGTTGCACTTGAGATATAGACCATTGATTGACTAGGTTTTGTAATCGTATTGGGGATAATCAAATCTATATATTGAGCCCCTTTACTTTATAATGATACACAAGAATACACAGAGGTTTCAAAAGTAAACAGAGTATGCAAGAGAGGTGACTAAAGCATAGTGCCTTGAGCATAGCTAACAGTAGAAATTTGCCTCTGGTCTGCATTGAGGAGTGCACAGAATGTCTAGTCTCCTTGATGTATCTGTGAAAGTGTCTATAAGTGTTTACTGCTGGTAATTCAAAGGATTTGAAGTCATGAACATTGTAAATTTGAAATGACTATCTTATGTTAGTAAATACAAACATCAATTTTTTGCATCTATCTTCTGAGTGTGAATTGATTTAGGTATTCTCAAACATATTTTTTTTCCTTGAAGATTGCAATTCTGTATGTAAATTCATGAAAATGCTCAGGATTTATGTATGATGATTTATTTACTTTGAATTGATCAACATAAACAGATTTATATGCATGAGTAATAGAAAGTTGTATGTGCATGAAATCCAGTTTTCTAACTTTTTTATCTTTCTAACTTTTCCAAAAACAATCTTTAACTAATTAGCTGAAACACAGCTATCTAAAGGAAGTTAAAAATCATGTTAAACACATGGAAATACTAAATATTTTTGATGATTTTTCATAAAGTTTGAATAATCAAGTCTCTTTCTATAAAGTTCATGTAAAGTTTGACTTGAAAGTTATAAATAGTTGCAAAGGATCATTGAATTGAGAGTTATTTTGAGATATTTGCACATGGGAAATGACAATTGTCAGTAGCGTCACCTTAAATCAAGTAAGGCCCCTTGCATATTACAGCTTCACATCGACCTACTGAATTATCCACAAGGTCAAGACCTGACCATATGGAAACTTGGGATTAGGTAATCTTAATTGATTTCTTTATATCTTTCAAGATAGTTAGGTTCATTTCGTGAATTTTAACTTTTGTTATGAATGTGTAAAAACAATCATCAACAGTTTTTGGCACTAGAAGGAGGGCCTGATTGGAGTTAAGGTTTGTTCTAAGTAAAGCTGGCTCATAACAATAACAGGGTGACTAGGTCTAGATCCAGTTCAGAAGATATATTTATGCAATTACCTGATAAAAGGCAAAGTAAAGGTCCTTTGATTTGGAATCCTAGAATATCACACGTAGGAGGTTCATTTGGAATGCCTCCTGGATCACCTTTTAACATCCATAACATTGTGAGTCCTTACAGTTTTTCATTTAGATCTTTGAATCTTGGTTCAGGTCCTCCTAGAGGTCCCAGTCCTCCCAGGAATCCTAGTCCACCTAGAAATCCAGGTATTCCCCAAGGTCCAAGTCAAGCACAAGTACCTACAATGGCTTACTTTAATCTTAATTCTCCCATAACATTCCCTGACTATAATGAGATGCCAAAGAATCCTTAAAATATATGTCCTAAATACTAGTTGCATCAGGATCCAGAAGATCACATTAGGATATTTAAGGAGGCATGCTTTAGGGCTAGGTTAGAATATGAGGATGTTTTGTGTAGGTTGTTTCCTTACACCTTCAATGAACAGGCTTATAATTGGAATGTTAGCTTGCCTAACGGTTACATTTCTTCTTGGGCACTTATGGAAGAAACATTTTTGTCTAGATTTAGAGGTCCAATAGATCCTTCCACCTTATATCACAAATTGGCTGCAATTAAGAGAGGTGAAGGAGAGCTGATTGACAACTTTAATGATAGGTTTCAAAAGGCCTATTCCAGGTTAGTAGCTCCTTACACAGTAACTGCAGATGCATTATTAGCCATGTATTATGTTGCCTTAGATCCACTGACAGCTATGTTTGTCAAAAGAAAAGTTGACATAGATACAATGTCCAAGGCTTATAAGGAGGTAGCCTCAGTAAACCAGGAGATGAGGCAAACAACTTATAATCCATTTCTTAATGGAGGAAATCTTGGAATACAAAATCAAACACAACCTTGGAATGAATTCCCTCCACATAACACTCCATTATTGAATCCAGTTACTACATAAACACCTGTGTATAATCCTACCCCAATCCAGGCCATAGTCTCTTATACTGGTAACACTACCAATAATAATCAGAGTAATGGTCAATCTTTCTTCCAACCTCCTCAAGATACATTTGTGGCAAAGGCACAAGAGGAAAGAGAAGAAATCAAAGAAATTACTACACACTTGAGAAGATTGACCACTGAAATGACACAATTGAGAAATGAAAATTTCTATGGTAGAAACAACCAAGGATATAGTCAAAACCATAACCAAAGCTATAGTCAGAACTACAGCCCAAACCATAACTAGAATCATAATTAGAATTATAATAGGGTCAAAGTTTAAATCAAAACCAGAATTACAATCAGAATCAAAATCATAATCCAGGACAACCGATGCAAAATAGAGGACCTGTGGTAGATAACAGGGCTTGGGGTAACAACAATAGGAGTAAAAATCAGCCAAGGCTACCTAAGACATGGAACACAGGGCCAAATAATGGCACTCTAGCTTCTCCATTTGAGAATTTAAATAATCAGGATACAAAACAAACAACTAGAATTCAAATGGCTAATATAGCATTGAAGAATTGGTGCAAAATTCATAATACCAGTGCCCATGCTGAACTAGATTGTCCTCAGTTCCATTTAGCAACTAGTATTTTCAATGTAGATGTACAGGCTCCCACTTCTAAGTTTCACATTCCCAAAGGTAATGAAGTAGTGCCCTTAGAATATGAGACTGCTTTAGTCTTAGAGACTTGTACCTTTGCAACTGGAGAAGAAGAGGATCAATTGTTAGAGGATGAACCTTATTTTTGTTAGAACCTATATCCTAAATCAGCCCTAGTACTAAATGCATTTCAATTTCCCTTTGAAAATAAAAATGAAGTGTTATATGAAATAGAAGAGGTACAGGCTTTTTAGCAGTCAAACAAAAATCACACCTACAATTTGAGAAATAACACTAGCCCAGGAGGTCCTTTCACTACTTCCGCTCCTCCTAACAATTTCAGTACTTCCCCAGATCAGAACGCTAGTAATAATCCTACTATACTGAAGGCTAATCATCATGCAAATAATGGAATAGTAGCACAAAAGTCCAAATAGGTAAAATAGAGATAGTAGAAACAATGAGGTTGATGAGTTACTTGTCAAAAGAGAAAGAAAATCAAGGTTAGTATACCTTTATGTGAATTATTGAAAAGTCCAAGAGTCAGAAATGCTTTCATAAAATCCTTGGATACATCTGTGACAAGTGAGGTTTCTACTGATGTGAATGTTCCTAATAGAGATCCGCAGCCCAAAGAAAAGAGTAGGAAAATTGAATAGCCTTCCAACACAAATGTGGTGATGTATGCAGATAAGAAGGAGGCCCCTCCTTTCTTGTTAACCATTAGGGTGTGTGGAAAGAACATACATAATTGCATGGTATATTCTGGTGCATTAGCTAATGTAATGTCTTTAGGAATATGCAAAACTTTAGGGCTGACTCCTACTAAATCTGTTGAGGTTGTTACAAAATTGGATAAAACTAAGGTTAATGTGATAGGAGAACTGATGCATATTCAAATGCAATTAGCCTCAGATCCTAGGGTAAGTGAGTTTATTGACATTCAGATAGTAGATATACCTATGAATTATGGGAAGTTGTTGAGTAGAGACTAGTCTAAAACATTTAATGGATATATGGCCACTAATTTTTCACATATGTGGTTACCTTGGAGAGGTGTTCCAAATCAGATCAGGATAGAAACAGAACCTAGGATGAAACACATGATTACAGAATACAATAGGACTAATGAGATATTATATGCTTCTGTTGAACCTGGTGTTTATAGAATCACTAACAAGGGAGTACAAATTGAAGAAATCCTGATGTTAAATTTTAGAGAAAAACATGTCAGTAAGGGAACAATGTTGTTCATTGAGTCTGATTGAAATTCTTCTGATGAAGAAAGTAATGCAATAGATAGTTTTGATTAGGTCATTAGACAGGAAATGGAAAGGTGCATTGAACAAAATTTTCCAGTTCAGTGCAAGTTATGTAAACGAATGTGCAGATTCCATAATAAGCCACATTCTGAAGAGAATTGTGGAATGTGCAGAGATATTATAGAGTATCAATACATAAAATGCACAAAGGGAGTAGGACTACACGAAGGAAAGGTTAATCCTAATCAACTAGACAAATACTTTTAGAATAACATAGATGTGTTGATCCTAGATTTAAAAGAAGAAACAAAGGACAAGAGTATTTGTCATTCTGATTTACAAACTGAAAGTGTAAATATGCAAGTAGGTCAAAATGAATTGTCTATGAATGAACAAGATAGCACCTCACATGTGATAGAAAAAGCAAAACATGCCAAAGTAAAGGGTCAAAAAAATAAAGATGGCATGTGGACACTGAAATGTGACGGATCTAAATCTAAACAGGGTGCAGGTACAGGTGTGGAGCTTATAGATCATCATGGTAAGTCATATTTAGTACCATATAGGATACAATTTTCTTGTACTAACAACGTTGTAGAATATGAAGCTTTGATTTATGGACTTGTTATGACTATCAAGAAAAAGGTAAAAATGATTAGGGTATTTTCAGATTCCGAGTTAGTGGTCAGGCAAGTAAGGAAATTGTATGTGTACAACTACAAAAAGATGGTTTGTTATAGGCATAGGGTGTGGGATTTGATAGATGCATTTGATGCTTTCAACATAGAACATATGCCTAGAGTATTGAATCATAGATCAGATGCATTAGTAGTTGCTGCTAGCACATTAAAACCTTGAACATTGTCAGGTTTAAAATGATTTGCTATTGAATTAGTAAATGTTCCTAATATACCAAATAATGTTACTCATTTCTAGGTATTTGAAGGGGATTAACAAATTATGGATTTTCTAACTTCTAATGAGGTCTTTGAAGCTCAAATTATTGATGAACAAGAAAGGCCTGATGTGTCTTGGGATGAAGAAGACATAATCAACCTGAAAAGCAATTTCTTACCTAAGGGAGTGATCGAATTAGAACAGATTTTTGACTTTGATGGGATAGTAAGACAAAAAGATTTGCCCAAAATTGAGGGAGGTAAGTGTGATCCATATAACCTTGGAACAGAGTAGAGTCCACAAAATGTACTTATTGGAAAGCCTTGTTCTAAAGAGTTGAGAAAAGAAATTGTGGATGTTCTGAAAGAGTACAAACATGTCATAGCATGGACATATGAAGATTTGAAAACATATGATACGTCCATCATAACTCATGTGATACCCTTGAAACCCAATGTTAAACTATATAGGTAGAAACAAAGGCCTGTGAATGTTATTTTAGAGCCTTTAATGTTTGAAGAAGTGAAAAAATTACTTTCTGCCAGAATAATTTTCCTAGTCAGACATTCAACTTGGGTAGCTGATTTAGTACCTATGAGAAAGAAAAGTGGAGACATTAGGTTATTCAACTTGGGTAGCTAATTTAGTACCTATGAGAAAGAAAAGTGGAGACATTAGGTTATGTGTAGATGTTAGAAATTTGAACAAGGCATCTGAAAAAGATAATTATCCCCTACCTCCAATAGATGAAGTGTTGTAAGTAGTGAATTGAGCTAAGATGATGTCCTTTCTAGATGGATTTTCAGGATATAACCAAGTCTTAGTTGATAAACAAGACAAGTTGAAGACTACCTTTATTTGCAAATGGGGTAATTATGCATACAGAAGAATGCCCTTTGGTCTAATCAATGCAGGTGCCACTTTTCAGCGAGCCATGGACATTGTATTCCGTGGATTGTCAGGTAAGTGCATTGTTATTTATATGGATGATTTAACTATTTACTCTAAAGATGCATCCACTCATGCTGAAGATCTGAGAAGAGTACTTAAAATATGTGAAAGGTATGGGATTTCCCTTAACCCAAAGAAATGTTCATTTGGCGTAACTGAAGGAAAACTATTAGGACATGTCATTTCTTAAAATGGGATATCTATTGATCCTAATAGAATAGAAGGAATAAAGAAATTGCAATTACCAAATAGTAAGAAAGAACTAAAGTCATTTTTTGGTAAGATTAACTTTATCGGGAAGTTTATTACAGGGTTTGCAAAGATTGTACAACCATTGAACGCCATGTTGAAGAAGGATGCGAAGATAGAATGGACACTAGTAGCTAAAGATGCATTTGAAGATATTAAGGAGGCCATTTCTGATGCTGCTGTGTTGACAAGATTAGATTATACAAAGCCATTTTACATCTATTCTTTTGCATCTTCACATTCAGTTGCAGCTGCTTTGACACAAAAGGGAGAAAATAATGAAGAAAATCCCATAGCCTTCATGAGTGCACCTCTAAAGGATGCACAGCTGAAATATCTTGATATAGAAAGACAGGCATTTGCACTATTAAGAGCAGTGAAAAAGTTCAGACATTATATCTTACGAAGTCAAGTTAAGGCCATAGTATCAAATGCATCTGTAAAGATGCTGCTGATGCAAAATGAGCCTAGAGAGAAAAGAGCCAAATGGATTACAACATTGCAAGAGTTTGATATAGAAATTATCCCAACGAAGTTGGTCAGAGGACAAGCATTAGTACAAACCATAGCAAACACAGATCCAAATTTGGTGAAACAAGAATATGTGTTGAATTCTAGTGATGCATCAGGGTGGTATGATGATTTGAACACTTTTCTGATATCAGGGAAATATCAAAGTAAGATGAAATCTTCTTAGAAGAGAGCTTTAAATATTAAAGCATAGAAGTACATGGTAGAAGGAGGTTTTCTATTCAAGAAGAACCATGAAGGAATATATTTAAGATGTTTAAACAGAGCTGAAGTAGATAAGATATTGTCAGAGTTACATGATAATTATGGAACTGCTCATGGTTCCCATTTAGCTACTATGCATAAGATATTGGGAGCAGGATACTATTGGCCTATAATGTTTAAAGATACAGAGAGTCATTTTGAAGTTATCACACCTGTCAAACTACAGCAGATAAAGGAAGGAATCAGGCTAATCCATTATAGCCAGTGATTGAGTCTAGGCCATTTGCACAATGGGGCTTAGATTTCATTGGGGTCATAAATCCTCCATCATCTACAGGACATAATTTTATACTAATAGTAACTAACTAATGTACAAGGTGGATTGAAGCCACATGTTGCAAGTTCTCTACTACTGAGGTAGTTATCAAATTCCTTGAAGAAAATGTCATAACAAGGTTTGGAACTCAATATTCGGTGGTTTGTGATAATGGCCCTGCATTATCTTCTCTAAAATTTTCTAAATGGGCATTTGAATATGGGATAATTTTAAAATTTTCTTCAAACTATTATCCTTAGGGGAATGGGTTAGCATAGTCCAAAAATAAGATTTTATTGGATATAATCAAGAAGCTAATTGAAAAGAAACCTAGAGAATGGAACACATTGCTAAAGTATGCGCTGTGGGTAGATAGGATTAAGGTTAAGTCAGCCTTAGGCAATGCACCTTATCACCTAGTTTATGGGATTGATCCCATACTTCCAGTAAATCTAAGAATACTAGTTTGGAAGTTTGTTAATGAATATTTAGGGTTTGATTATCACAGAGAAGCCAGGATAATACAAATGTTGCAACTAGATGAGAAAAGAGATCAAGCCATTGAGAAATTTGTCAAACATCAAGCAGTAGTCAAAAGATGGTTTGATAAAAGAGCAAGAGTCAAAACATTTAGAATATCATACTTAGTGCTATGCTGGGATAAATCACATGAAAAGAAAGGAAATCATGGAAAATTTGACAAATTATGGTTAGGTCCATTACAGGTCGCATAAATAATAGGAGACAATACTTTCAGGCTCAAGACCTTGACTGGGGAAGATGTGCCATTACCAGTTAATGGCCAACACTTGAAACATTACTTTCAGGCTTGAGGTGAGGGCAGTTAGTTTCTGTGTATCATAATGAAAATAATGTACAGTTTTGGGTTGCTTTTTTATTTTTTATTTATTTTTGGTGGTGTTTTTGTTTTGTTGTGTTTGTTGGTTTGTGTTGTGTTGCCTTAGTATGGATGTTTGTTTTGTTTTGAAGTATGTAGGAGCAGACTAACAACCACTGAAAACAATAGAAAATTTAGAACATTCAGGTTAATTATTTGAAATTTATGTATAACTTGTTGTGACTGTCATGAATGTAGAAAGTTGTTTGACTTGTGAAATTTTGTATTCAATAACTGTGGGTTGAGTATTCAAGGGAAGTTTCTCACAATGACACACCTAAAATCCTTGGGTTTGTCGAACCTACCAGTGTAGATATTAGGTGAAAAATTAGAGGTCACCCTTGCTACCATTACAATTCTTAGCTTAATTTCAACAAGTGATCATTCCTTGCATCATGAAGTTACAACTGTAATATCTTATGAAGTTTCTATCTCACCCAAAATATAAGATAAATAAATAAATAAAATGGATTTTACTAAAAATCCAAATTAAGCCATCTAAGTAACTCTACTAGGGCTATAGACACTTGCTGGTAGTGGGGTTCTACTTAGGAGAATTGTAACGATAACCTTGTCGGGGCTATGGATGCCTGCTGGCAGAAAGGCTCTATCTAGTTGGCTATGAGGGAATGACATCAACTATGTAGGTTAATATCAGTCACTAGTTTGTTCAACTGATTTTTAAGATGAGGATTATTAATCACGTGCACACACTTAAACTAAAGGGAAGATTCATGCACCTTATTGAATACATTAGGTCTCAAGTTAAATGATGATTTACAGAAACGATAGTTGGAAGTTATGAATTTATTTCATTTAGTTTTCTTTAATGGTTTTAATTTGATTGTTTTGTTTGGTTGCTAGTTGTTGTGATGCTCACAACATGCCCCATTTTACTTCTTAGCAAAATGAGGACCCCTACTGTGGCTGTGGCTTTTTTTTTTTTGTGTGGGTCTGTTTGGTGGTAAAAGGGAAAAGGAAGTGAAACTTACAAACTTTCTTGAAAATAAAGAAAAAATAGCATTAAGTACTAGAGCTGAATATGGGTTAATTCCTTGTAAAAAATGAGTGAGGGTTGCTTTTTGAACCATTTTGAACTTCCCAGTATTTTGCAAGATATGTATGTTTTGGTAAAATGTACAATAAGAAGGTTTGTATGTTGCATATACAAAGCTATTTGTATATCAAGTTGTGGTATGAGTCGCATGTGGGAGTTGTCAGGTTTATTAAATCATTATACTTGTATGCATTTCGATAACATTTTATTCTTACATACAAGTCGAGCCCGGTAGAGTTCAAAGTTTAAATAAATAATCGGTTAAGTCTGTTGGGTGTATTTTAAGTTTGTATGTTTGGTAAAGGAGAAACATACAAGATGTTATACAATGGGATATGCATGCCACAGAACTGAAAAGATTATGAAATGAGGTTTTATTGTTATATGTTTCATGCATTGTATGTATGTTTCAGGTTATATATTTCAATATACATACAATGTGGAACTCAAGAAGGGTTAAAATTTGGTTAAAGCGATGCATCATGACTTAAAGTATATCGGAAGATGCATTGCACTTTATACACCACGGAGCCGAAAGGTAAGTAAATTGTGGTTTATAAAAATGATAAGTCCGACAAGGTGATAGAAAAGGAGTTTGAATGTATTGGACTTTGTATCTAAAAAATTGGATACAAGTATTGTTGCATTTCAGAAGATACAATCAGAAAAGTGAAGTGGGTCCCACCGTTTGTATGTCGGGTTTGTATAATTACAATGTATATTTTCGATATACAAGCTAATGTACAAGTTGAAAGATGCAAATAGGAGATACAAGCTAGATGTCAAAAGGAAGTTCAAGATAGAAAAGTATTTATATGTTTAAATGCTTTTATGTTTATAATATACATACCCGATATACAATGTAATGTACAAAATGACATATAGTTTAACATACAACAAAATATGCAAGGGTACTACAATATGGTTTATATACAAACGGTGGAACTGAGTGCATTTTAATTCATTTTATAAGCCTTTGAACTCCATTTTGTATGTTTTACTAGGGAAAGCAACAGAATTGAAGAGATTTCTAATACATTCTATTAACAGTGGTGTCCGTTGTTTATCATTTTTTTGTATCAGGTGGAGGTGAAGGATTTACCAAGGGACGATGTATACAAGGGCATACGATGAAGATATAACATGGTGGAGCTTAAATGGCAATGACATCACAAAGGGTGGAATGGATCACAAAAGAAGCGAAATGAGTAAAGGATTTCAATGAGAAGAAATATACAAGTGGAAAGAAGCATAATTAAAAGGGCAAAGCAACAGAAGATATTTTGAGGTTGTTAGGGATTCCAAAGGGCATCTTTACACACAGTATGGAATATGCTTCTCAAAGATTTTTGGTGGGATTTGTTTTCCACCGTTGATGTTGCACTTGAGATATAGACCATTGATTGACTAGGTTTTGTAACCGTATTGGGGATAATCAAATCTATATATTGAGCCCCTTTACTTTTTAATGATACATAGGAATACACGGAGGTTTCAAAAGTGAACAGAGTATGCAAGAGAGGTGACTAAAGCATAGTGCCTTGAGCATAACTAAGAGTAGAAATTCGCCTGTGGTCTGCATTGAGGAGTGCACGGAATGTCTGGTCTCCTTGATGTATCTATGAAAGTGTTTCTAAGTGTTTACTACTAGTAATTCAAAGGATTTGAAGTTATAAACATTGTAAATTTGAAATGACTATCTTATGTTAGACAATGCAAACATCAATTTTCTGCGTCTATCTTCTGAGTGTGAATTGATTCAGGTATTCTCAAACATATTTTTTTTCCTTGAAGATTGCAATTCTGTATGTAAATTCCTGAAAATGCTCAGGATTTATGTATGAGGATTTATTTTCTTTGAATTGATCAACATAAATAGATTTATATGCATGAGTAATAGAAATCTGTATGTGGATGAAATCCAGTTTTCTAACTTTTCCAAAAACAATCTTTAACTAATTAGCTGAAACACAGTTATCTAAAGGAAGTTGTTAAAAATCATGTTAAACACATGGAAATACTAAAGATTTTTGATGATTTTTCATAAAGTTTGAATAATCAAGTCTCTTTCTATAAATTTCATGTAAAGTTTGACTTGAAAGTTATAAATAGTTGCAAAGGATCATTGAATTCAGAGTTATTTTGAGATATTTGCACATGGGAAATGACAATTGTTAGTAGCATCACCTTAAATCAAGTAAGGCCCATTGCATATTACAACTTCACATCGACCTACTGAATTATCCACAAGGTCAAGACCTGACTATACGGAAACTTGGGATTAAGTAATCTTAATTAATTTTTTCATATCTTTCAAGATAGTTAGGTTCATTTCGTGAATTTTAACTTTTGTTATGAATGTGTAAAAACAATCATCAACACATATTTTCAAGGGTTTTGAGCCATAATAAATCAGTTTGGAGTTGCTATTCACTTCAGCAAGGCTATACAGGCCATTGCAGATCGTGGGGTTTTATTAGAGGAGGTCAATCTGCATTTTGGCACTCTATATCATTCTTTCTTGGTGCCTAAGACCACTAATATATCTACAGCAATTGTATTTGAACTCCTATGCATTGTATGAAGTTTCTGGTACTTTCCAGATAGCTTGTATTGTTGGCTCTCTATCACCATACGTATGAATTTGCAAAAGAACATATGGGTATGTTATTATAATTCATATTTTGGCTCATTACTATCTGGGTAGTTGTTATTTTGTTGATATCTATTTTAGATTTTCTGGGTTTATGCTATATGCTCTTCATTTTATGTATTAAATGTATATTCCATGAAACCCTAAATTTAGAACAATTAGAAAAACAAAAATTTGGTATCAAAATATATACACAATAGGGGTGTATATTACAGTGGTATCAGAGCCAATGTATCTTGCTAGCCTGTTGGGTTACTTCTCTTTCATTGCAGATTTTCAAAGTGTGGAACAAATTTTAGCCTGTGTGTGAGTGATCAGCACTTGCATGAGTGTTCAAAGTTGGACAGTTGATAGATTTTTGTCAGGGAATGTGAATTCGTGGCATCTCTCATGAAGGGTGATCTATGGGAAAAACTTTTTGATGTAGGATGGAAACTAATTTTTTTGCCATGGACAGATGATATTCTCAGCACTTTGGAAGAAATTGAGAAACATTTATCTAAGATCCCTCAAGCACCTTCTGATTCAATGCGGAGGGCTTTGGTTCCTTCAAAGATTTCGTTGTGTAGGCTCGAGTTGCTGAGACATCCAGACAAGAATGTAAGATTAGCGGTTATCACATGCATTAGTGAAATCATGAGAATTTTATCTCCTGAAGCACCCTATAAAGATGACTTAATGAAGGAGATTGTACAACTAATTATTGAAAGTTTTCATGGCTTAAGTGATACAAGAAGCTTATATTTTAAAAAGATTGCTAAAATGTTAGAGATTATGGTTCAAGTCAGGTCATATGTCTTGTTGATTGACCTCGAGTGTGATGATGTACTTCTTAGAATGTTTCATTGTTTCATGGACAAGATCAGAACATGTCATACAGATAAAGTTAAAGTAGCAATGCAAAATATCTTGTCTCTGATTATAGATGAAGATGAAGACAACTCCAAGTTGTTATAAAATTTGTTGAGTATTTGGAGAAAGGAACAACATGTTTCTCCTACAGCGTATGAGTTTTCAAAGACCTTGGTTGAGCAAAAAATTGAAAAAATTAAACATCTCTTGACAGAAGAAGAATGCATTGCTTGTGGTTTATAGGTTACAAGGATGAGCAAGAAGTAGTTGAGAAGAGAGCAACATTGTTTCACACACCAAGAAGCTTGGACATCTAGTCATAAATGTGGGAACAATAAAGAGTGTGAAAGAGAAACTTCCACTTCCTGTTCAGTGCAGGCAAATAATAATGAGAACAAAGAAGACGACAAAGATGAACCTGAGCCTTTGTATGATGAAAACAAGATCAGTAATTAAGAGACATGTGAAGGAGAGCTTGCTGATTTGGGAAAGACTACACCATAAATTTGTGAAGCTAGGCCTCACTTTGATGAAGGTCTTGAAGATACTACTTTTGAGAATGAATTAAAAATGATTGATAGATTGCTAGAAGGTGACTTTGCAAACAAGCCTGAGAGCATTGATACTGAAAGTCTTAAGTCCTCAAAGGACCTAGGTGAAAAGTATGCAGATAAAGACTTTAAATTAGCCATGGGTGACAAATTTGATGTTGCCATAACGTTTGACCAAAGTAATGGAGATGACTCCAAGAATTGTTTGACAGATGTGCATGCATCTATTTTGATAGGGGAGGTGTGCATTGATATTAACAATTCATCAATCTCTAGGATGTCAGTTGAGCCATCCCAGGAGATTCATAATAACAGTACACTTGACAAGGATGTGTGTGAAGTTGATAGCACACATAAGGTTGCTTACCAATCGGTGAGTGATGATGATTCAATCTCTTAACATAGTGCAAATTTCAAATTAGAAAATTTGTGTGGAGACAATTTGTTAGTGGGGTCTAATCATTTAATAGGAAAATTGAAAGTGAATGAAGGCATGATTGCTGCAGCCATAGAACACTTTGATGTTGCTCAATAGTTGTTGGTAAATTGTTGTTGGAAGACTCCAAAAACATAGGAGCACTTTGATAATGAACTTTCCCTTACCGAGTTTCAGGCACTTAGAGATGCAGTTGGGGTAATAAAGGATAATTACGTACAACTATTATCAGATAGAGATCATCTTCTCAGTCTTGATGGTATTTATCATGATGCTCTAAGGGGAAAGGAAGAGGAGGTTGATGAGCTCACCTATGAGCTTGAGGTCACCGTGGACTCTCTGAAGAATGCTCAAACAACCCTTCAAGAGTCTAAGACATGGATAGATGAGCTTACCATGGAATTGAGCTTGGCATAGTCTTCACCATCTACAGATACAGTTTAGGTTTCTCTGAAAATAGTGGGTGAGGAGCATTTATCCATGAATTACGGTTGTGAGCAGGTTGAGGATGTGTTTACATCCATCACAGTTACAGGTGCAGTTGTTATAGATGGGATGAGTGCATTGGTTGAGAGTTGCAGAGAACCACATGATGCACCAGGTTCTCCTGAGGTTAGCCCATGACAGGTGATGCAAAGAAGGTTGTTGATGGCTCTTGTGGTGTAGGAGTGAAATTTCTAGAGAGTTGTGTGATAGATCACCACACTACTTCATCATTTTCACAGGAGATATGTAGGGCATCATCCAGTGGTGTGATCGGTTCCCATGTTGATTAGTTTCCCTCTCCTGGAAGCAAATCAGAGTTTGCATCCTATGTAGCTGATTGTGATATACAACTTATTGATCCACAACGATGGAGAGATTAGCTGAAGGTTACCGAGGATAAGGTTGTTCAAACCTTAACTCGTATTGACAGTATCCACAAGTTTGTGGAGGGTCACTTTTGGATGGAACAATTGGAGGAAAGATAGATGGGGTTAGTAGTGGGTACATCTATATCTAATTTGTGAATTATCCAACATGCCATGGAATGGATTAAATCAGAATACCTCCAATTGCTTTCAGATAGGGACTTTGTTATTGGGTATGTAGAGAGGACCTGTAGAGTATCTACCCAATTAGCCATTCGAGATCAGAGACAAGAGCCATCATCTGATTTGAGTGATGAGAGTGATGAGGAGCGTGTTTCCCATAACTATGATGGTCAACCATTGACACAGGCAGGTGCTTTTTATCTTGACTACATAGTGAGGTGTGCTCATTGTTTCTCCTTTAGTCCACACACAAATGACTTGATGATGCATAAGTGTGGATTGGGTCAGGATTTATATCATCCATTGTGTGATGAAGGGTTTCCATCTATAGAAGATGGAACTAGAGATTGCAAGTGGCTGAATCAGACACATTTAGAGGATCACTTGCAGGGGCAGAGAGCAGAGTACCATCATGGCGATATGTATCAGACAGAGTTTGCAACTTCGTGATCTCAAAAATTTCCATTGGAGACAGCTTCAGAGAGGTTGTAGTGCCAACAGGCATGATGGCATGTTTAGTTTTTATAGCAGTGGTGGAGGGGAGTTTTGTCATTCCCTCGATTGGAGAGGGGCAACTTCATATCTTCCATCACCTATGTTGGATAGTCAACACATCCATAGGAGTTTTGTGGAGGATGAAAGGGGATGTTGTGGTTCAAACATTTCAAGATTTACTTACCCCTTCATGATTGTTGGATGTGAGGTTCTGATGTGTTGGGATCCAGTTGGTGACAAATTTGGCATGTCAGTTCAATTGGATTCCATTGTGTTGCTTCACCATTCTTTGCATGGTGAAGATTATATCAGAGTAGTGCAGTGGAAGTCAATAGGTGAAGTGTATGGCAGACTTCCATATTGGCTTTGGGACCCAGGGGTTCTTATGTCTAGCAGATTGCTCTACACTGGGATAGCTACTCACATTGATGTTGAGCATGGTTTTACCTCTACCCAACAGATGCAGTGGAGATGTTGTACATTCTTCAAATTGATTTGGGATCCTAGTGTTCAACTTTGGCATGCAGGTGCAGATTGCTTGAGCACAAGCAATCTTTGGGAAGGGTGGACTGTAATGTCCCCATTTTTGGATTCTCTTGCATAGAAGTTAGAGCTGACTTTCTAGGTTGGTGACAGCATAATCAGAGGAGTATTTTGATGTCACCAGGGTGTTCGGGTGATGCAGTGGAGCTGGTTGACACTTTTTAGAGATATTTTGGACCACTTGTCTGTACTTACTATTTATAGTAAGTGCTTGCATGTCAGCAATCTTTCTAGGTTTTTTTGGGTTTGTTCTCTTTGGTCCTCAGGGAACACTGCTATTTTTAGTAAGTGTTAGTTTGGTGTTATTTTGGTGACTTAGTAGTTAGCTATTGGCTCTCCCAGTCATTGCATTGAACTCAGGGTTATCAGATGGTTTGTGGATCCAATTGGCACCCTTTGAGTTGGCTCAGTTTGCTTATGGTCATTACTTACTATTTTTAGTAAGTTCAGGATTGGCACCAAATAGGATTTTGAGAGTGGGGTTAGATTCGTCTTGTCAAGACCTTTCTAATGAGCTATAGATCATTGGTTTCCAACATCATCTTGGCCTCTGTTTTAAAGTACGTAAATTAAACATTATTATTTAATATTGGGCCTTGGTGCCTACGCTCGACAACTTAATGTTGTTTAAAAGAGGGGACTTTAAGGGTGATGTTGAGAAAAAAATTAAAGAGAATTATAATATTTTAAAATGTATTTACCCTCTCATGTTTTATCCCATATGCAAGAGGATTTTAGAGACTGCCAGATGAAAAAGTATAAAAGGAGGAAAAGGCTCTTCATTTGATATGCTTGGATATTGATTTTCTCTCTTGTTGAGATATCCCCGTGAGGGTTTCTAGAACTTGGCTCCCTGGTTTGGTATTGTCTTGCTGAGATGAAAATCTCTGCAGGATTGTGTTGTTCTTGGCTTCTGGGGATAAAAACCTCCATTAGCAAATACTATGTTGGCAAATGCATCCAGTGTTTGCACTAGAGCTTCAATGGATTCTTTGTGGTGAGATTTCAAGGGGTTTATTGAGCATATCATTTGCAGTTTGTTAATGTTTAGTTGATATCAGGGTGTAAGAGTAGATTTTGGAGTGTTTGTGGGAGTGTTGAAGGCTGATATATGTTCTATTTGTTGGTCGTACACCTACAGCCATGGCTGTACCAAATGTGACAGATGTTTGAGGTTGTTTTGAGTGATATTTATCATTCTGTTGGGGGCAAATAGGGGTAATAGACATCTGCAAACTAAATAATACCATATTTGCAAGGGTTTCAAGCCATAACAAATCAGTTTGGAGCTGCTATTCACTTCAGCAAGGCCGTATAGGGCAGTGCAGGTCGTGGGGTTTTTTTAGGGGAGGTCAATCTCCATTTTGACACTTTATATCATTCTTTCTTGGCGCCTAATACCACTAATATATCTGTAGCAATTGTATTTGAACTCCTATGCATTATATGAAGTTTCTGGTGCTTTCAACATAGCTTGTATTGTTGGCTCTCCGTCAACATATGTATGAAGTTGCAAACTAACATATGGGTATGTTATTATAATTCATATTTTGGCTCATTACTATCTGGGTAGTTGTTATTTTGTCGATATCTATTTTAGATTTTCTAGGTTTATGCTATATGCTCTTCATTTCATGTATTCAATGCAAATATCAAACATGCAATATATTCCATGAAACCCTAAACTCAAAACAATCAGAAAAATAAAAATTTGGCATCAAAATATATACACAACAGGGGTGTATATTACATAGTCATACCAAAGTTTGAAGCTAGCTTGCTGCTTAACAAAGAAAATGGATACACCAATTTGCCTTATAGCACTATGAAGGCAAATTGTTTTCTTGGGTTTCATAACAAACTCGAGGCTTAGAGCTATAACGAAGCCTTACAGAATTGCCTGTTTGTGCTTCCTAGAATTGGAAGCCATGAAAATGGTGCTTGGGAGGGACTTATTAATAGATAGGAATAGATACAGAGTGAATTCTGACATAGCCTCTTGGTTTTTGGCATCATTGCTGGACCTTAGAGGTGTGAAGGAGGATATTCTCATTCTGTTGTGAGAAATTTTCAAGGTAGATTTTCTAGGTAATGATTTGGATGTGGTTGTTGGGTCAGAGATGGATGTGGAGATTCCACGGTCTTCTGACCTATCAATGATGTTATTTGGGGGAAAGATGGGTGTTTGGATTCAGTGGCTTCCCTTTCTACTCAACATTGTTAGAATATGAAAAGATTATTAACCCAGAAAACTAGTGCAAACGAATAGATATTTAAACTATGAATGCAAATGATACAAAATTAAAATAGCAACACAGAGTTAGTCTCCAAGAGAGTAATGCAAATTCTAGAAGCAAAATAGCATTAAGAGGATGCAAAATACAAGCTAGGTAGCATGCTTATATAGACTAGGAAGAGGGAGGAGGTGGCAACATCAACCAATCAGGAGCAACCATCTATCAGACTAAAGATAGAAAAATATCTTCCCAAGATAGCTAATGGATGCTCACATGTAGGAAGGTGACACCTCACAACCACTCACCTAATGAGACATGATTTATTAACCTAAGCAAGATTAAAAGAAGTGTAGGAAAAACGTAGGAATATAGGGAAAAATAAATAACCCACTAGGAAATAAAAACCTACACTAACACCCCCCCATAAGTGAAGCTTAGGTGGATGTAGAAATGGGTCCCAGCAAATCAAGCTTGATGAGGTACCCATGTACATAAAATTCCCCCCCAAAGAGAGAGAAAGGACCCCCCCAAAAGTAGAGAGAGTCAGGACTCTGAGTGAGAGGAAGAAGCCCCCCCAGAAGATGAAGCATCCCGCACCCCCAGCAAAGCTCGCAAATGAAGGAACTTGCTCTCAATGAAGGGTTTGGTGAATTTAGAAACTTGCTCAGAAGTCAGACAGTAACAAAGGTTGATGATGTGGCCATGGATGAGCTCCCAAATGTAGTGCATGTGGACCTCTATGTGTTTGGTCCGCTGATGATGGACCAGATTATGTGAGATCTGAATGGCACTCTGGTTGTCGCAAAATATGACTGATGGTCATCTGATCTGGATAACAAACTCAGTGAGAAGATTTTGAAGCCAAATGGCTTCAGTACTAGCATTCACAGCCCCCTAATACTTAGCCTCAGTAGAAGATAGAGCAATAGCAGACTGCTTCTTGCTTGACCAACAAACAGGACCTGAACCAAGTGAGAAGTTGTAACCTGAAGTAGACTTGCAATCCTAAGAATCACCCGACCAATCTGAATCTATGTAGCCCACCAAGTCAAGCTCAATACCCATTGTGTAGTGAATCCCAAAACTATGAGAACCCTGAATGTAGTGAAGGATTCGCTTGGCTTCTTTCTAGTGCAGCTCATGAGGCTCCTACATGAATCGAGAGACCATGCTTGCAGCATATGAAATGTTGGGTCTCATATGAGTCAAATAAATGAGACTCCCAACAAGCTGTTGGTACAAAGTGCCATCAATAAGTGGAGAAGAACACTGAGCCTCAAGTTTGACTCCAGAAAGAAAGGGAGTCAGAGCAAGCTTGCAGTCAGCCATATGAAACCTCGAGAGCAAATCTAGAGCATACTTGGATTGTGTGATGGTGATCCCAGAAGAAGACTAAAGATCCCAATCTTGAGAAAGTAATGCAACAAACCCAAGTTAGTCATCAAAAACCTGTCATGAAGGGTAGTTTTGACAGCCCCAATGGTGGATAAAGAACTCCCTGTGATCAGCAAGTCATCAACATACAGAACCAGAAATAGGAGTGAATCATCCTACTGTAGAATGTAGACATTGGGATCAGAATGGCACCAAGTGAACCCAACTAAGAGAAGGAAGGAGTCCATCTTGGCATACCAGGCCCGAGGAGCCTGTTTGAGGCCATAGAGAAACTTCCAAAGACGACACACAAGTGAAGAATCCTGAATGAACCCTTGTGGCTGCTCCATGGAGATCTCCTCCTGAAGGTCGCCGTGAGAAAAGCACTCTTCACATCCATCTGGTGTACTTCCCAATGATTGGCTGCAGAAATGGCAAGAACAAGTCGGATGGAGTTCATTCTGGCAACTGGCACAAAAGTCTCAGAGTAGTCAATCCTAGGAACCTGGGAGAATCCTTAGGCAACCAAGTGAGCCTTATGCTTGTCAACCAACCCATCTGCTACAAATTTTGTTTGATAGATCCACTTACATCGAACAAGTTTTCTTCCCTTAGGAAGAGGGACAAGATTCCAAGTGTGGTTTCTCATCAAGGAACTATACTCTTCCTGCATAGCTATATCCCACTTAGGAATACCAAAAGCCTCATGAAAAGACTGTGGATCTGAGGCAGTAGCAATGAAGACATGTGGAGCATCCTAGAATTGTGAACGAGTCCGTCTGGTGTCTGATGGATCCCCAACACAATCACCTATAGACTGCAAGGTCTGTCTAGCCCAAAGTGGACCGGAAGATGGAGAATCTGGAGGAGAATCATCAACCTCTAAATGATGACTAGGAGAGGAAGGAGGTGAGTCCTCTGAATCACTCTCTACATTAGAAGTGGAGGTAAAAGACTACTCAAGTGAATCTAACTCATCAGAAGATCTGTCATGTATCCCAAGTGACTCCAATATCAACGTAGGAGTTGGAGAAGTGATAGAAAGTGAGCTCGAAGAGCCCTCCTCAAACTGAACACTCCTCTCAATGAACAACTCATGTGCAGTAGGGTGGAGAAACTGATAACCCTTGACACCATCAGGATAACCTACAAATATGCAAGGTCTGCTCTGTGGATCCAAGGCTTTGCGTTTCTCTGCAAGAATGTGGGCCCATGTAGGAGAACCAAAAACTCAAAAGTGCTTAACTGATGGTTTCCGACCACTCCAAGCTTCAAAAGGAGTGACTCCCTTCAAGGCTCAGTGAGGAACATGGTTCTGGATATAACAAGCACAATTAATGGGCTCTGCCCAATACTGTGGTGCAAGAGATCTGGAGTGAATCATGTAGTTCACCATTTCCTTCAAGGACCTATTCTTCCAATCTGCAACATCATTCTGCTAAGGATTGTATGGAACTGAATGTTGCAAATCAATCCCCTTTGAAGTGCAAAACCTCTCAAACTGATGGTTGACATACTCACCACCATTGTTAGTGCGCAAAACTTTAATGGCTTTCCCAGATTGCTTCTCTTCAAAAGTTTTGAAGTCCTGAAAATGATCAAATACCTCTGACTTCTATTTGAGAAAGTACACCCAAGTATATCAAGAAAAGTCATCAATGAATGTGAGGACATATCGGGCCTTGCTAAAAGAAGGATGCTGAAATGGCCCAGCCAAATCACTATGAACTAACTCCAGTATCTATGAAGCTCTCCATGCCTTAGCTTTGTCAAAATTTTCCTTAGGATGCTTACCAAGAATGCAACCTTGGCAAACACCACTTGAAAACTGAATTGAAGGCAACCCTGTGACCATGCTCTGTTGGTTGAGCTGCTGCAAGTAGTGGAAGTTAAGATGGCCAAACTGCTCATGCCATAATCTATTCACATCATTAGAATGAGTGAGCAAAATAGTCGAAGGAAGATCAGGAACAAAGTGAGAAAATAGATAGAGCCATGATTGATGATCTGCTCTCCCAACTGCAACTGTAGAACCACTGTGCAACTCATGAATCTCCACTGAATCAGGAGTAAACTCAACTGGCTTGCCTGAACCTGTGTGAGTGATCTGGTATACTGATAGGAGATTAGTTGATAATGAGGGTACACAAAGAACATCATGGAATGTGCCATCCCCCACATCAACAGTCCCTCTCCCACACACCTCAACAAGAGTGTCATCACCCATCAAAATAGAAGGCATAGTACATGGCTCCAAAGATGCAAGTTCTTCCTTAGATGAAGCCATGTGGTGTGAATCACCCAAATCAAGAAACCAAGTGGATGGTGAAGAAGCAACTGCAACAAGGGCCTTGCCCTTTCCTTTTCCCTTGTTGTTTTCTTTTGCCTTATTAGACCCCTTATTAGAACTCTGTTTGATAGACTCAGGAACACTGATATTATTCTTCTCAAGAATGTGTGTCAAGTGATCAATTTGTTTTTTCAGACATTTATGTTCATCATGACTGGGTCTTTTACAATAGGCACATTGGACCCTCTCTTTCTTAGGCTTGTCACCCTTGGAAGATTGGGTTTCATTAGTTGCTTTTGAAGCAACCGATATCTGATCCTTCTTCTCCTTGCTATTCTTCTATTTCTTATCCTTACTATTGTTGTTACTACTTTGTCCTTTCTATTCTTTTGTGCCTTGGTTGGCAGCTAAGGCATGTGACTTAGAGGACTTAAGAGTGCTCATCTGGATTGGCTTGTCCTATTCCTGAGTGAGATTGACAGTAAAATCATCTAAAGATGACATGGTGAATTGAGTACCAAGTGCACCCTTAGTAGCATAGAAAATAGAAACAAACACAGAATATCCTAAACTTAGCTTAGAGAGAATACTAAGAATTAGTTGTTCATCTTTCTTTTCAATTCCACATTGTTTTAACTGCAGCCTTAGTGATTTCAATTCAGTGAAGAAATCCTGGACTGTGTTGAAATTATCTGGACTTAAACTAATTAGTTCATTTTCTAACATATGACCCCTCATTGAATCTTGTGTGGCAAATAGTGTTTCTAGCTTTGTCTAGATTTCATTTGGTGTATTCAAAGACTCAATGTGAAAGAGCAAATTAGGAGAAACAGACAAACACAATGTTCCATATGCCTCATCACATTTGTTAAACCACTTAGGCTTATCTTCATCTTTAGTAGGTTCAATTTCAAGTCCCATAGTTATCCTATTTAATCCATCTTTCCTTAAGTGAATTGTCATGCGTGATTTCCACTCAAAGTAATTGTATGGATTTAGGATGGGCACATTTGTTTGATCCATGATGAAGAAATGCAGAGAAGAAATGTCGAAAAGAAGAGAACCCAACCAAGACAACCCCACCCTTTTCACTCAATCAAAGAACCCCCCCAAGAAAATATGATTTGGCACTTTTTATTAGTGTGTTTACAACTGTCACTAGCAAGAAATACTAAGTGGTCTTGATTTCAATGCATTACAAAACCCTCACGAAGAGCATATGTTGAAAATACAACTTTGGCACAATACCCAGAGAAATAAACAACACCACTGCGATCTACTCGAAAAATCATACACTTTCAAAACAAGAATCGCCTCGATACAAGGTCGTATGTGAAAGTTATGATCCTCCGAAGTTCTCAAAACGAGAACTATGTAGTGTCATGATTGAGAATCTGTAATTTCTAAAAAATCTTTACATCAAAATCAAAAAATGATTAACTAGTGCATAGAGCACAAAAAAATAGCCAAAATAAAAAAAAATATTCATGGGAAATGGAGTCCATATGAGCAAGAACAGAGCATTTGAAAATAGCCTTCAAAACTGTAACTGCCAACAGAGAGGGGTCCTGCTGTAGCTTTTTGAGTATTTTTTTGTAATATATATAGACTGCATGCAAAAAATAAAACATACCCAGATGGTTTTTCTATGCTACAAATAAAACCTAGAAGGCGTTTTTCTTTTTGATGTACAAAAGATGTTGATCCAGTGTAAACAAAACACCTTTAGCTACAAAAAATGACCCCAACAACCAAAAACTGACATGGAAAGGCTGAATCAGCTACCTAAGACAAGAAATGGCATTCTTGACCCTGCAATATTGATTAAAAACACTAAATATGCAAGATGGTTGTGATATTTGAGCTTTAAACCCTGATTCTTGAACTGTGTATGACGATCTCCGATTTCGGTGAAACGAAAGCCAAATCTGACTTTCTCAAGCCTCCTGGACACGTTGGAACAGCTGGAAATGCTTCTAGTATAGCCAAAAATACTGCAATCACCTAGATTTCATAAAACACATGTGCAAACCCTAGAGATTAAAAAAGTTTCTGTCAAATTTTTATGATTCTCAAGATCATCCAAAGATGCAAGAGAAGAGCATATTGGGTTTTTCAAAAAATTGTAATAAGATTTATTAGCACCCCCCCAAATCTCTCAACTATGGAAACTAAAATCTACTCTTGCACATAGAACATTTTTGATACCATGTTTAAATCTGAAAAGATTATTAACCTAGAAAACTAGTGCAAATGAATAGATATTTAAACTATGAATGCAAATGATACGAAATTAAAATAGCAACACAAAGTTAGTCTCCAAGAGAGTAATGCAAATGCTAGAAGCAAAATAGCATTAAGAGGATGCAAAAGCAAAAGATGCAAAATACAAACCAAGTAGCATGCTTATATAGAATAGGAAGAGGGAGGAGGTGGCAACACTAACTAATCAGGAGCAACCATCTATCGGACTAAAGATAACAAAGTATCTTCCCAAGATAGCTAATGGATGCTCACATGTAGGAAGGGGACACCTCACAACCACTCACCTAATAAGACATGCTTTATTAACCTATGCGAGATTAAAAGCAGTGTAGGAAAAACCTAGAAATATAGGGAAAAATAAATAACCCACTAGGAAATAAAAACCTACACTAACAAACATGACAGATGGGGCTCTCTCCTGCCACCGTCATTGGGCCACCATTGGCCTGAATTTTTTAAAGCGCTCTCAAGCTCTCAACATGGAGCCAAATGTGGAATGGGTGTTGCGGTTCGCAAAGCTGGTGGAAATAGGAGATTTTTATGGTTTCCCTTAGCTAGTGGCCCAGTGTTTTAAACTTTTGATTTTTGCTATGTAATATTGATGTAATATATTATATTATCATGGGAAAGAATATGTATGGGAATTTTTTGTAACATAATGATATGCTAGGGGTGTAGCTATCCCCTAGCTATAACAATTTTTTGAATTAATATCAATGAATGAATGAATGAAAGTTTTTATTGACGTCCACGAGACCAAAAACTATGAATAAATTTTTTATTAATATTAAATAGAATGTAATTAAATGATAAGTGTGACTGTAATTAAATGATAAGTGTGAATACCTGTTTTGCTGATGTAAAACATAAAAAATATTTGCATGCAAATTTAAAACATAAATCAATACAAATGAAAAAAGAAATTTGCCAGCAAATTGACAAATTACATTTTAAATAGTAAAAGTTGTCACTAAAAGTAGATTATGTTTATTGTTTATATCATAAATTACTTGACCATTTGATGAACATTTGATGGATTGTTGTAGTTGCATTCCAAAATGAAATGCATGAAACGCTAGGCTTGTGAACTTAAATCTCCAGAATCACCCTATAACTGTTAGATTTACAAAGATCAACAGTTTAGAAATTGTTGTGAGCTGTCAATGCAGGACAGCTGTCAGACATGTACTAATTGCGTAGTCCAGAAGCAACACGTTGACTTGACGTTTCATTCACTTTATTAAAAAACACACTTTCTAGTTTCTACTTTTTACTGCTAAGTGATTTTATTTTTAAGTGAGAGCTGAGAGGGTCAACACATGGGGAGATTTCATATTGCTCATTGCAGTGCACTAGGGAGATTTCAGATTACTCATTACAGTACCATTTCCAACAAAGCCGGTAAGACAAAACATAGAATCCCTAGGCTACGTTTCATCATTTCTTAAAATCTTATTTTGTCAAATTTTGCGTTTAGGGTTGAGAGACTTAAGAAAAATTAAGGACTTAAGAGGGAATTCACAATTTCACATAGTATAAGCATGCCTACCACCACTAGTAGACCATACAAAGTTTTTGGGAAAGGCAGAGCAAGTACGGATAGAAAAATAGATTATTCTGAATTGCTTAAAACCTCAGGTTTGACTGATGAATACCATGATATTTATGATTCTAACATGTAATGTAAATTTACCTCAAAACTTATATTTTCATGTGAGAATAAGGCTTCCAAGAAAAAGAAAGTTGATAGTATCAATGCACCATGGGTAACTGGATTAGGGCGCATGATGTTACATGAGGTTTGCCCTTGCCTAGAATTTATCATGGTCTGTGCCCATAATTATGATGGTAACAAAAGAGCAATTGTAAATAAGGATACCAAAGAAGAAATTTTATCCATTAATGCAGAAGAATTTGGAAAAGTGTTGGGGTTTACAACTGAAGAATTTGGAGATGTCCACATTGACCTAGAAAAGCTTGCTAGTGATTATGAAGCAGCGGATGAAAGGGACAAACACTTTTCCTAAATAAAATAGTTCAAGAAAAAAATAACTTGAAAGATAACCATAAGCCTCCTTATCCTTTGAAAATTTTTAAATCATGGGGTCATGATACTATTTCCATGCTAGCTTTTTGCCTCGGACTGGATAGCAATTGGGAAGTGGATGCAAGCCTCCTTGAAATGGTATATAATCCATTATGGTATTGGTGTACATGTCAAATATAAATTTATTTAGCACATTGTAGAATCCATGCATAAACAATTTTTAATGATTAAAGGAGGTTCCACCAAGACATTTAGGTTCAAAACCTACTTGTGCTATTTTTTTCTATTCAAATTTAGTGGAATGTTTCATACCAACAAGATTTAGATTCATCCCTATAGTAACGTTGAGGAAAAGAAAATGGCTCCAGTATATGATTGGACCACTAAGATAAGGATGCATGATTCTTGAAGGAATTACAATCATTTTGTAGACTACTTTTTAGCTCCATTGCATCAAGCAATTACAAATAGTCCAATACCTAGATTGCCTATATCATGCAGAGATTTCATTCAACAAGGAAAAGAAATACAATTGGCTGATTGATACTTATTGGAAGCATATGCTGTGCTAAGATTTTATGGATCAGCAGTCGAGCCATACAAACTTCTAATACATGTGACAGAAAGGGTTTTTACATTAGAATATGTAAGGCAGATGTAGAGTACTGATGAACTACAGTTGGTCGGTCAGCAAAAGAAAACCTTGTTTCCTTCTTTACCTTTTTCATGTGGAGGGTTCACATTGGAGAGAAAAGCATTTAAGGTGGCACGTGATCTTTTGAAAATTTTTAATTTTGATGTTGTCTGTCACTAGCAGTATGATCCATGTGACACCATTAAAACAATGATTGTGGCCAATAGGAATGCTGCAAGTATAATTTAACATCAAAGTAAACCCTTGCTTGAGAACTTGAGAAACAAGGATTCCTGGGATGAGGTCAAAATAGCAATGGAGAAAACTATTGCTAAGAAAGGTATTTCTTTTGAATAGTTGTCAACAGAAATTATGGCATTGTACCAGGTCCAAAATACAGGAGCACTAGCAGAGAATGAAATCAAGAGGTACAACAATTTTTATGGAAAAAGTGATAAACCATCTATTAGAGAAAAAATGCCAGATTCTCTAGATGAGGCTTTTACAAAAAAATATTGGTCACAATAAAAAAATACTGCATTTTGGTCTATGAGGAAGGATCTAGGTGAACCAAGAACTATTGCAAAGTATGGAGAAATCGACGAAGATGAAGAGTTTAGCAAATTGTGGAATATAGAGCATCCCAATGAATGTGAAGATGAAGAAACTGATAGTGATGATGAACCTAATGATGATAGGGATGAACAAAGCAATTTCAAACTTGGTTTAAGTTAGGCCACAAAAAAATCATATACTTTAGGAGCAGCCATAGATGAAAATATGGGTTATTGAGGTGGTGGTTTGGGGTCCCAAGGACAAGGCATTTGGAACCCAATAGATGTAGTCACCACTGCCAGAAAACCATTTGATAAATGAGGCCTTGGAGCTGATAGAATAGACCATAGTCATACAAGTAGAACTGAAGGAATTGATTATGTTACAACTTCAAATCCTAAACCTCATGGTCAAATGCAATCACAACTTGGACATGCCCATGGTGGAGAGCCTAGTGTGACTGGAACTGCCACTAGTGGAGAACTTAGTCAACATGTGCTACAACAACAGGTCCAACAACAAATTACACACAAGAGGACACCAATACAAGATACCACACAAACACTCAGTGATCAAGGGATACAGAAGAGACAAAGGATTATGACAGGTCCAAGTCCAACTACCAGTTCCACTACAAAGGAATTATTTCTAGGCACTCCCCCAGTTACTGTGGCTGTAACAGAAATTGCAAGTACTCTTATTCCTTCACCATTCAAGCATTCCCTTATTCCTATGTCCCCGGGTTTTGATTATATTCAAGAGTTTAAAAAGAAATCAGAATTGTATAAAAAGGAAAAGAAACAACTGGTGGAGAGTGTGTCTGCTGTAAATTTAGATCCTACAACAACCATGATATTACCCACATTTGACACATATACAGAAATCATGGAGTACACAATTATTGTTCCCACAGTTCAAAATAAACCAAAAAATTAGATGGATCGATCTAAATTTCAGGTGAGCAGTTTGCAATTTGATTTTTCTGGATTAAAAAATACTGACAAAATTAATATATCAAGGAAGAACAATGAATTGGTGTACACATCATTGCTAAAGCATGATAGAGAGAAAAAAAGTTGCTGAATCAAATAGAAAAATTACAGGCAGACTTAGCAAATGAGAAAGTAAAGAGGAAAGAAGCAGATAACAAGAGCAATGAATTAGAAAAAAGAATAAAAAAGCCTGCCTCTACATCAACAAGCAAAGAGGATAAATAAATAGAGGTGGAATTGAATGGACTGAAGAAAAGGTTAGATGAGAGCAAACAAACAGAGGTGGAATTGAATGAACTGAAGCAAAGGTTAGATGAAAGCAAAAAGAAATATGATGAGGAAAAATCCACTTTAGAAAAATTAAGAAAAAGCATTGGGAAAACAAATGAACAGTGGGAACAAAAATTGGAGAAAGAGAGGCAAAAAATGAAACATTGGCCATAGAGCTTATGGAAGCAAAAAATGAAATAAAATCTTGTCAAAAAAGGTTAACTAAATTTTGTAGACAAATAATGAGGCACATGAAACAAATGATATGCGAGGAAATAATGTAGAGGATTGATCATTTGTGTGAATTATTTCAATTGATTGATGCCATGAGACTACATCATAATAAGCTGAGCAAATATTTAATGGACAACACAAATGTGCAACTGCAGGCAGAAGAGAAATCTACAAATCAAGTTCTAGAAACAGTCTATAAATCCAGTGACAATGAATTGATTTCAAAAGGCATTACTAATCGGATTGAAGCCTCAATGAAGGTGACATCTATCATTCAAAAGTGTTGAAGAATGCATGAAACAATAGAATTTGTGATTTAGGCTGCAACAAAGATTAAGGAGGATGAAAAGGTAAGGAACTTGATAAAGCTTGGTTTGCCACAGGGTTTTGACACAAATGACTGATTCATTGGAAAGGATAATTTCAGAAGGAAGATGGAGGATGCAAGGAAGATTGATTTGGACTAGTTTCCTCACAACCTAGATGAGGCAAACTTTTTGGAATTCATCAAACAACTGATAATCTTGAATATATCTTTGGCTAAAACATTCAAGTCAGACCCAGGATCCAAATTGGAATTCGATCATACATTGTTAACAAAAATTCAAGTCAGACAACATCAGCTAGAAGGAATGACAATTCCACCACCTAAATACTAGAATTTGCTAAAAAAAGATGTTAGAATGATTTGATATTGATAATATGAGTTTCTAAGTTCCAACTAAGCTCTATGTAGAGTTGTCTTTGAGCAAGATTTTACATTGCCTCTATGTATTCCTTCATTTGAAAATCCATAGAAAATTCTAATTCAGTAATGTGTTGATGTTCAATTATCTATATTATTTATTTTATCAATTGAATATAAACTCTACTAAATACACATTCAACGATTGCTGATGTTCATTGTTCTATATCCTACTATTGTTAATATGTTAAGCTAATGTTATTTACCATTTCAAATGTTTTATTCACATGCCACTGACACAATTAAAATATGAAATAATTAATAATATGTTAATGTAATCAATTTGATTCACAATTTCAAGGAATACAATATAAAATATCATCAACTACAGTTTTGGAATATAATTCATGAAATGCAGTATAAATACCTAAAAACTTCTAATTCACTTCCATTTCCCAAATCGAGTCAGGGTCCTCAAACTGACGTTCAAATAAAGAAAAAGAGTCATCTTGATTCTGAGTCTCAAAGTCAAATTCATCAGTCATTATGTCACTATCATTTGTCCCACCACCACCAGTGTTTGAACTTGAAGTGTTGCACAACCCTCTTCTTTCACATACGGACTTCCAGATTGTAAGTGCCCTTTCATAAGGAAAATTTTTGACATTATACGCACTTCCTAACACCCTCAAGTAATTTTCCAAATTCTTGTCTAGTTTGTTTCTTATCTTTGATTTCAAAAACCCCAATGCAGTGAAAACTCTCTCATCTTCCACCGAACCCAATATCATTATTTGACATAAATCAGCAAGTTTGAAATATTCTGATATCAAATCACACAATATTTCACTCTGACCCAAGTTTTTCCAGGCCTTTGTTATTAATCCCACATCGAAGGGATTCTCCATGGCATTAAACTGGTCTATCATACTTCTTGCAAACTGACTACATTGTCCTTTAAGCTTATTTCCATCTATAATTCCTTCTATTTTCTGTCCATTACATTCTACACTTTTTGAAAAGTATGCGATCAAGGTAGTTACTTTTTGATGAAAAAAGTTTGGGCTATCTCGGTGGCCTTGAACCCAAAATTGAGGATACACAATAGACATGGCATCAAGTATTTCATCTTGAGGGAATCAATTATAAATCTCTGTTGAAAGATTGCTTGCAATTTCCTTCAAATTACTACTAACAGGTTCAACAATGTCATCAAAATCTTCCTTTCTAACAGGTACTTCTTTGATAGAGCACCTTACCATCTTACAATGGTGCATTGGTATCTCAAATCCACATACAAAGGCATAGAACTCCTTGCTCGCATTAAACTATAAATAATTTTTAGGATGATTCAAATCTATAATTATCTACCACCTATTAAAAATTGGGCTTTGAGAAGTTATATCTAGATATAGATTATCGAGGGCCATGCATGCCATTCTACGTAGTTTGGTATACTCATAGATATACATAGTTCTGTCTTGGGCTTTCTTCACAAGATTGTTCATTTCATCTAGCATGGGGAGAAGACTAGCTAAAGTTAAGAGTGTCTCTATATCGCTTAACCTATGTAAGAGGTCAGGAGCTTTGTCTATTGTGTTGCAATGCTCGTACATTATTCCAATCAAGGATGGATATTCTAAAAGAACTCGTTGCGCTAGTCCATGCAAGGAGATCCATCTGGTATCAACATCCTTAAGAAGCTTGTTTCCTGCTATTATTTCCTCAACAAAAATTTGAAATTCCACAAAATGTTTAGGACTTCGAAAAAAGTATGCATGGAGCTTGCGAACTAGATTTTTAACTTTTGATACTGTAGGAAACTTGCTTACAATTTTAAATGCTAAATTCATTTTGTGGGCCATGCAGTGAATGTAAAGCATGTATGGTGCACATGTAGTTTGTAATTTTGTGCAAAGACCAGTCCTTTGGCCTTGCATTACTGCAGCTCCATCAGCTCCTAACACACCAACTTTTTGGCAATTGTCAAGTCATCCATACCTGCAATTTCATTCAAATACTTCTTAACTAGTTCAAATAGATTTTGCGATGTTGAACTATCCTTCATTTTATGAACATAGAGTAGATGAGCTTGACGGACATGTTCTTTTATAGTATACAAATGCATACAGACCCAAGAAGTATTATCTACCACAATAACTTCATCTAAAGATAATGCAATGAAGTTTGACTCTTTTACATTCTTCTTTAAATCTTGCTTTTCCACCATAGCGAGACAGGTTGCCCATTCCCATCCAGTGTTTATTGACCAATATGTGCTAGGATAATGAGGAACACTTAAAAAAGATAATAAATTACTATACTATGGGTAGTCTGTAATAGGATGCCTTCTGGACAAAATATGAAAAACAACACTCATCTAAATAGTTTTTGCCAGTTGTGCTCCTTCCATTGCTTTTCCAAATTAGGCCTTGATTATACCTCCACTTGCAGCAAGCTTCATCATTCTTTTCTTATGCTCATCATATTTCATGGCATACTTCACATGAAGACATTCTTCTTTTGATTTCCATCTTACTACTGATGTTTCCTTTCCGTCTATGATTTGTTTTTCATAAAATTTACCTATATGCTTTTCTATAGTGTCAACCTTTAGCTACAATTTCTTGTCTCTTTTACATTTCCAACTACAAATCACACACTTGCATTTTGTTGGTTGTTCATCTTTGTTTTCTTTCTCCACTGGTTTAATGAATGGGTACTTTGACACCCAATCAAGCTAAAAATTCCTTGACATTTCCCACTCGCACCCCAGTTTTGAATATTTTGATTTGTCTTTTGAATCTTTTGATTTGCCTTTTGAATCTTTTGATTTGCCTTTTCTTTTCTTCTTTCCAACATCATCTATAGCGCCAGCATTTTCTTTTTCATCCAAGTCAATTATTTCAATCTAGCTAACTGGGGTATCCCTTGGAACATCTTCTGCAGTATTGCCATCCTCATTCTGGCTAACCAGGGTTTCCCTTGGAACATCTTTTGCGGTATTACCATCTTCAGTCTGGCTAACCAGGGTATCCCTTGGAACATCTTCTATGATATTGCCATCCTCATTTTGGCTAACCAGGGTATCCCTTGGAACATCTTCTGCGGTATTTCCATTCTCATTCTGGCTAAATAGGGTATCCCTTGGAACATTTTTTGTGGTATTGCCATCCTCATTTTGGCTAACCAGGGTATCCCTTGGAACATATTCTATGGTATTTCCATCCTCATTTGACTCAATGGAAATCCCACCTTGTGGTGGTGGTGAGGTATTGTGAATGGCTTCTTCATTATTATTTGGTGCAAGAGTTGATGGTGTAGCTCCATCTTGATTTGATGGATTAGAAACATTGCCAGTTCCAAAGTAAGACTACATACTAACTCCACCTTTTCGGCATTTTGATGGCCTCCCAGTCCCTTCACCACCCTGAGGACTCTTACCCTTGTCGCACTTGCAGCTCGACATCTTGATCTCCCACTTCGAATAAAAGCTGGAAAAAATTTTCTTGTTTAAGGACATACTCATAGAATATAGATCCCATTCCCTACTAAATATCTTCTTTAAGATTGAATCAAGAATGAAGAGAGATAAAGAAATCTTATAACACTAATACTATGAAGAAATGATTAGTCACCTTTAAGTTTAGGTTTTCACTGACTTACTATTTGTTAATGCAGGAATGCCTATGTTGTAAGTTTGTAACTTTGCTTATGATCAACTTCAAGGTTCCAACTCCAACTTCCAAAATATGAATCGATAGCTCACAAGTTTAGAACTGAACAAAATGTGTAAGAATATATTAGAGTTTCGAGTGTATTTATATCAATCCATATTTGGTGAATTTCGTGGGAATTCTATATGGTATATTAAAAAGGTATGGTGAATCCTGCGTGATTATATAAGGAATAGGTTTAAATGTCAGCAAATCAAACCTCAATAGAATACAAACATTGTAATTTCCCAAGCGAATATGGCCCTACGATTAGCACAGAGGTGTCATGGAAATTGGTGAAATGGCCCCTCATAATCAACTACTTGTAAATTTTAATTAGCGAAATGGGTTCTCATGCGTAGTGACCATTTAATGGGGTTGACAAAATGGGTCCTCACACGCAGTAATCATTGAATGGAGTTGACGAAATGTGTCCCAATACATAATGTTGTTTTAATAGTATTGAAGAATATATAGGTGATTTACTACTTGCTTCTGAAATTGTAGGTGAAAATATTAGTTGGCCCATTTGAAACACATAGTTTGTTATGGAAAAAAACTTACTAAGTTGATTCTCATAAAATAAATCGATGGAGAATAGATATGCATTCGAGTGATAGTATGTAAAATCTGGGTGATTTGATCACCCTGTTGGATGTGATTTATTCACCAATTCTGACTTGGCTAATCTGCGATATTCACCAATTGGTGAATATTCGCTACTAAAAAAATCTCTGGTATAAGGATATTCTTTCACTAGCAATTAATTGAGTTGAGGTATTGTATGTGTACATATGTGGTAGAGTATGAATTTTTTTTGTAGTTTTGGTCAAATTTTGACTCTTGTACATACACCTTTGCCATTGATATCAAAGGGGGAGAAGAAGACCAGTGAAAAATGGGCAAACACCTTAGGGGGAGAAGAAATATAGAGTAAGGGGGAGAAAACATAAGTATTTTTCACTAAGTGTTTCCATCAATGCCAAAGGGGGAGATTATTGGCAAGAGACACTATTTTGATGATTGAATGTTGTCATTGATGGCAACAAAGAAAAGAGACTCCACCGATATGACAAAGAGACTTTACTCCAGAAGTAGAAATGACTAAGTATGAATAGTATACATTATATAGAGTAAGTAACAATGTTTGGGATGGTATGCCTCCACAGTAAAAGATCAGTGTATGCAGATCAGGTATGTTGTTCATAGCTATTTAGTGGTGATTTTTTCCAGTGCTTAAGTCTTGACTTCCTCCAAAAGTCACATGGTAGAATACCCAAGTCTGGGTGAACAGAGCAAAGACAAGAACAGTGTACAGTGCTAGAGAAAAGGGTCTGCATTCCTCCGCAGTTGTATATTTTGTTCTGCGATTCTGAAGGTATGCTAAGATATCTAGAATGATTGTTTGTTATGCATCTTAGAGTCTCATATGGTCCACAGTGGGAATTATGATGTGACAGATGAGTTGATCAAGTATACTCTTAAGGAACAAGCTGACAGACATGTTAGATTCTTATGTGGAGAAGTTATATTGTTTGAATAGTCAATCTAAGTGATGGTATGATTGAAGCCGATCTATATGAAAACTTTGTATGTTTGTTTAAGTCCACATTGCAGATTGTACACAAGTTCAAGATGACAAGATGTATTTGTGTACATGGTTTATGTTTTGCTTGCCGACCTGATTTTGAGATAAATCTTGTAGAGAATATATATACTCAATGGAATTCGATGTTGGTGTGTATGGTGTGTGGTGTGAATGCAAATTGGAAGTGTGAAGGACTATAAGTAGAGTGTAGAATAGAGAAAGTTGAACAAGGTCAGAAAACAGAGTATATGTGATTAAGTTGAGAAGCAGGGCAAAATAGATGAAGACCTTTGATTTTGAATATTAAGCCTTCAATGGAATTGTAATCCAACATAGGGTAGATGCATTTATAGCAATTCATCTCCTGGCAGTGAGCCAATTATTCTTCTATCTTATTTTCTCTTGGCAGTGAGCCTTTGTGTAGTGAGCCCTGGGCAGTGAGCCTTCTTGCAATTAAGTATTGAGCTATCATAATATATTGTGAGCTAACACTCATCGTGGTTTTTCCTTTTTGGGTTTTTCATGTAAAATTCTTGGTGTCCATGTGTTATATTTTTATGGTTGTTGTTCTTGTGCTTATTCTTCTTTTATGCTATTGATTTTGGAAATTGGATTAGTAAACAAGTTAACAAGTGGTTTTGTGGAATACTGATTCACCCCCCCATCTTAGTATTGCTTACTTTCAACACTCTTCCCCTTCCCAGTTACAAGAAGGGCTTGCAAAGTTTTCTAGGCAAGATTAATTTTGTAAGAAGGTTTATACCAAATTTGCTTCAATAGCCAAACCTCTCATCACCATGCTTAAGAAGAATGTTGCCTTCACATGGTCAAAAGAAGGCATGGATAGTTTTGAATCTGTTAAGCAAGCCATTACATAGGCTCTTACGCTGATAAACTTGAGATATGAGAAGGATTTTATCCTTTACGATTTTGGAGGCAAAGAGGGCATATCAACAGTCCTAACACAACATAATGAGGAGAAATTGGAGCAGCCAATTGCTTTCTTCATCCAGCCTCTCAAAGAATATGAGTTGAAGTATGATTTTGTTGACAAGTGAGTGTTTGTTGTGGTGAAAGCACTCAAAAAGTTTAGACATGTGCTTTCAAGAAACAAGATACAGTTGATGGTGAACCATCCTAACATGAAAGAATTCCTTTTGAATAGAGATATTAATGTGAAGAGAGCTAGGTGGATCACAAAGGTGATGGAATATGATGGCAACATCAACATCACCAAGCTGGTACGAGGGAAGGGCCTGTGTGAATAGATGGTTGCGGACCTTGAATCTAGAGATAATGTTATATGTGTTCTTGGGCAGGCATAACCAGCTTATTCCCATGCTTCAACTGACTAGTACCATGATATGGTCACATTTCTATAGTCAAGTAGATGCCCAGAGGGATTGGATCAAGAAAAAAGAATGTATTTCAGGATCTAGTCCATTCCTTATGTTCTTTTGTGATGGTGTCTTGTTTAGAGAAGACATCATTGGAGTTCTTATCAGATGCATTGCACAAGATCAGACCTCTAGGGTATTAGAAGAATTTCATAATGGCCCTACTGGTGGCCATTATTCTCCAAGAACAACTGTTGTCAAAATCATGGGGACTGGTTATTACTGGCCCAATTTATTTAGAGATACCCATAGATGGTTAAAGAGTTGAAAAGAATGTGCATTATTTGTAGGGAAACAAAGGTTGGCTACTCTTCCCCTGCTCCCAATTCAAACTGATCAGCCATTTGCCCAATGGGGTTTGGAGTTCATTAGGATGATTAATCCACCTTCCAACGCTGGTCATAAGTGGATTTTAGCATCCACTGATTATTTCATAAGGTGGACATAGGTAGTTGCATTGAAGGATGCCATAGAGGCCTCCATTTTAGACTTCCTTGAGAGATTAGTTACCAGTTTAGTGTTCCATTCACCATTATTTCTGACAATGCCAAGGCCTTTGTAGGCACAAAAATTAGTGAATGGACACTTAACTATGGAATTTACCTAAAGACATCATCCAATTACTATCCCTAGGGTAATGGCCTGGCTGAGTCCACAAATAAAAACTAGATGAGGATTATCAAAAGGATAGTGGAGGACAATCAAAGAACTTGGCATTCTAAATTGAAAACAACTCTCTGGGCTAACAGTATCACCCCTAAGAGGGCCATTGACAACTCACCCTTCATGTTGGTATATGGAAAGGAAAAAAGCCTTGCACTATCATTGGAGTTTCCTTCCCTTTTGTTGGCACAACAGATGGAATTGCTGGAGAATGATGTCATGATAGTCAGGTATGTTGAGCTAATGGATCTTGAAGAAAGAAGGGATTCTACTATGAAGACCCTTGAAGCCCACAAAGATCAGGCCAAGAGGACCTTTGATAGAAAATTAGTTGACAAAGTCTTCCAAGAAGGAGGCTTAGTGCTAAAGCAGGATGAAGATAGAGCTAAGGCTGGGAGGTATTCCAAATTTAACACCTTATGGAGCGGCCCATATATCATCACCAGTTGCAAGAAAGCTAATGCATTTCAACTCTCCAAGCTGACTGGTGAATCACTTCCAATCCCAGCGAATGGGATTCATCTCAAGTCATACTTTTGAATCTGTTCTTGGGATCTTTGTAAATATTTAGAGTAGGTTTGTTTCTTTTTTAGGTTTTCCTTCCTCTAAGTGCTTTTGCATAGGTAGAATTCTCATTAGGAGATGGTTTGCCTTGTTGTCTATTTTGTTGTGTTTTCTGGAGGTAGTTTTCAGTTCTGTGGTCATGTGTTGCAGTTTATTTTTTGACTCTGTGCCCAATGGATTGTATAAGTCAACTAGATCCCTATGTTTAGCAGGCAAACATGCCTGCATAGTCACCAAAATGTTGTCATATTTTTCCTAGGTCAAAGTAGCCCAAAATTTCCTCCTTCCATTATAAAAATCTGATTTGGGAAAATCCTAAATGGAAGGATGTTTGACTTAGAAAATCCCAAAAAATCCCCAAAATTCTAAGGTTTTGTCTTTTCTTTTGCCTTAATCGACAAATTCTAAGTTTGGTAAACCTTTGGTTCGGCAGTTCACCGATTCACTGATTCACTAGTTTTATGCCTAAGGAGTGAGCAGGTAGGAAAATGGCTAAGGAAAAGAAGGTAGGAAGCAGTAAAACAAAGGTTTGCCTTAGTTGGAAAAATGTTAGTTTTGCGAACCTTAAGTTCACCGATCGACAGGTTCGTTGATCTGTTGATTCACTGACTAAGGAACAAAAGCAGGAAATCTTCACCAAGAGATGCAACTAAGTTAATGATAAAGTTTTCCTTTGTCAGCCAACTTAAGGTTTGGTGAACCTTAAGTTTGTCGATCGATGGTTTTGCCGACAAAGGATTTACCGACCAAAAAAGAGAGAAGGAGCCAAGGCAAAAGAAAGAAAGAAGTTAGACGCAAAGAAACAAAGAGAAGTCAGGGAGTCAACAAAATGATGAACCTGCAAACTAGTTCATAATTTCCAAGGTTCGCCAATAGGGCAATTTGCTGACTAAGGCGAGAAAGGAAAAGAAAACCTTTGTTAGAAACTAGTAGGATGGCGAACCCATCAACTAGTTTAAGTTTTCCAAAGTTCACTGATAAGGCAAATCACCACAAAAAGTAGAGAAGGTGACATAAAAGTCAAGTTTGCCAAATGGAAACTTTACCGATTAGGAAAAATAAAAGACAAAGGAGGCTTGGTTGCTTCATAGAAATGAAAGTTTTCCAATAAGGTGTTGAAGAAGACCAAGAAGCCTGAAGAGAAAAAGAAAGAAATAGTTCTCAAAATGAAGATTTTGTCAATAAGCCAAAAGAAAAGGCAAAGAAGTTCATAAAATGAAGAAAACACTGACTAAAAAGGAAAGCGAACTGACTAAGAGGTTCACAAAAGAGGAACTTTTCCAAATGAGAGAAGACAATCAAGTTTGTAAAAGTCAGTTTTGGCTGACTAAAGAGAAAGAGAAAGTCAGAGGCAAGCCTAGTTCATGAAAAAGAGATTTTGCTGATAAGGCAAAATAAAAGGCCAAAATGAGAGTAAAGGGGAAATCAATGAAATAAAGCATGGGATATGATGTAATGCTTTAGAATATTTTTAAGAAATTAAAAATATTTTAAAATGTTGTAAAATCTTGAAGGACACAATTCTATGTTGTTGCAGAAGGGATTTAATACCTAAAGTACAAATGATGCAAAAAGGTTAGAATCAGGTAGTTGAAATAGTTAAATCCTTCAATGTGATTATAGAAGAAGGGACAAAATGGACTTTTATGGTACATAGAAGGATTTCAAACCTTCCCCTATTAATGTATCTCACACCCCTATGTGTGGGTAATCTTCCTCTATAGAGTTGCAAGCCCATCAGAAGCATGGTTATTGTCCCATTCTACAGATCTTCTGACAGTTCTCCTGAACTAAATTCAATACAGCGTGGGCATTTGCAAGGTCAGTTGACCAGATTTCAACACCTATTGTTGCACATAGACCTATGATAGGTAAAAAATTAGGTTAATAAGATCAAGCATAGCCATGAAAACCTAACCCTACCATCATCAAAGAATCTAATCCAAATGAAACCAAAAGCATGCAATTCAAGCACAATATCACCTAGATTGTGTGATTCCTTGTTTATGATGTGGATTGCTTCTTCAACAATGAACAATTATGAAGATAAAAGCTGCCATGATGGATGGATGATAATGATGATAAGCTCAATGGAAGCTATGGATACTCAAGTGCTCAATATGCTCAGGATGATAATGTAGACGCTATACAAATGTTGGATAGATGTAGTATGGAATGAGAAGGTGTTTATATAGAACTCAACCAAAATCAATCAATGGTGGGGATTCGATGGCTATGTGAATGGCTAAGATTGAATGATAGAGATAGGTGAATGTGTAGATGACAAGTGGAGGGACGATAAGGCTTATGTGTGCTTGTGTACATAAAAAGTACTACATGTGAAAGATATTAAATAAAAGATATAGTACCACTTATCTTTTTTAAAGGAAAGAGGTACACATGTCCGCTCATGAGATAAATGATAAGAGAAATTAATTAAATAAAAAAAATTATTTAATTAATAAAAGATAGAATGAAGATAATTAAATAATTAAAGATTGTTTAATTATAGCTTAGAAGAAATAGCTAATGAATTAATTAAATAAATATAAATTTATTTAATTAATAGAAGAAATAGATGAGTTAGGGATATTGTACAAGAGTGTTAGACAAATGCAAATGATGTGTAATGAAATGTTTGAATGCTAATGATAATGAGTCAATTTTGGGTGTCTACATTTTGGCCCTCTTTGATACAATGTTCGATAGAGCATTGTGTCAAAGAAGATATGATATATCTTCGATAAACAAAGTTATGCCCCAGTGTAACTGGTAGGTGATGCCCCCTCGAGAGGCAAGCCAGACTAACTAGGAAGGGATGGGTTGGTTCGCGATAGAAGAAAAGCTAGGACGTAAGGTTGACACGAAGAAAAAAGGGTTAGGTGGGAAAAAAAATGGGATGAGGCAAAAGAAAAAAAGGCTTTGGCATAGAAGAATGAGGGTTTCAATAAGGCTATAAATAGGTTCCTCAAGGGCAAATAGGCTCATTTGTGCTCAGTGGTGTTCATAAATCTATAGAGATCTAGAGCTCCTTAGAGTTGGTCTACGACGAGAGTTGGAGAGCTATCAGGATGGTGATTCCATGCAGAGATTATCATGCTGAGCGAGTGAAGACACATGGATGACCAGAGGGATCAAACGTACCAGTATGTATCAAAATGTTTTCTAAAAGCGTGATTTTGATAGGCTAGAAGCGTCATAAATACACACATGTCACCATAAGTGACTAGGTCTTAGGATAGGCAGTTCAGGTTGCTTAGGAGGGAAAACAAGTCGCTTACAGTAGTTAAGGTTGCTTTTAGGCGCAGCTTGGTCACATATAGAAATAATAGGTCACTTTTAGTCAGCTAGGTAAACAGAGGCAAAATGCGCATATAGATCAAATCAAGTTGCTTATGGGTTAAAAGTAGGCGCATGCATAGGTTCAGCTTGCGTGTAAAGAAAAAATGCTTTCTTATAGGATATAGCTCGCTGATAGGCTAAGGTAGACGCATAAAGAAATACAGCTCACACTTAGTCAAGAAGTGGTTGCATATGGGCGAGAAATAAGTGCATGTAGTAAAATAGGTTGCTTGTGATCAGTAGATAGGCACATATGGAAAAATGAATCTCTTATTGTAGATAAAAGCTAGTATAGCAATACACGATCCAAGTTTACAGCATTTGTATGTAGCAGAAGGGATTGACATGATGAATGAAATGATGTAGGATATAATACTGCCTCTATTATCACGAGAGCCACATCCTAGGGATTTGTGGTTGGTGAGATTACTGGATACAGAGGAGCGGCTAGTGTTAGAGATCCTCAGGTTAGAGCATGTGTCGAGATTGGATCTGGTGTAGACACATCGAGGACTGATGACAGTGATGGTGGAGAGATGGATGAGCAAGCATTGTTCTTTCTTGTTGTGGATAGGAGAGACAATGATCACCCTAGAGGATGTGTTTTAGATTCTGCGGATTCCTATAGATGGGGACCGAGTAGATTATGATCCTGATATGGGTCCAGCTGTGTTCAGGAGACTGTTCGAGACAATAGACATTGGAGTAGAGGGCTCAGAGATTCCTATGGCGAGGATGGAGGAGTTATGAGATAGACTGCAATAAGTGGTAGTGGCTATTATCAGATGGCTAGTGGGAGATAGACGAGCGAGAGGTTTTCTGGTAGGATGGGGGATAGTGATGGAGGGGATGTTCTCCTATGGTACAAGATATGCATGGGCAGAGTGTATACTTGGACAGCTCTATCATTTCCTATATGATTGTGCATATATGTTCGGGGCTAGTATGTCTGCGGGAGTGACAGTTTTGCATGTGTGGGCTTATGAGCATATTCCAGTGATGAGACCAGAGGGATGGGTGGCTAGAGCAGCAGGAGAGCCTTATGCTAGGATGTATAGAGGAGCTTTGACATACTGGCAGCACAGAGGAGTAGTGTACTAGTGGAGGAGGTTGGATGAGGTAGATACATTTATATGGAGACCATGGCTGGGATGTGAGAGATGGGATGAGGAGGATACTAAGCTTGTCTATGCTAGGCAGGTGAGATATATTTTTGGACGTGGGATATGTTGGCAAGAGACACTATATGGATTCATGATTGTTGTCATTGATGGCAACAAAGTTCATCCCACACATCCGCAGGACATGGTGTGTCTCTACCGGAAGTCAAAATGAAGAATGTGGTGGTCTGGTAAACAAGAACAGAGCATGTGGCAATGTCTGACAGACAGGTCTGGATCCCTCAGAGGAAGTATCTTGGTAAAGTACAGATTTGGGGAAGTCAAGAGGACTATCTTGACTGATAGTTCCCAAGGTTTGAGCCTTCGGTGTGGAAAGGATAAAGAGATATGAATGCTTAAGTACCGGGTTCCCAATTGGTAGTGTGAACAGAGGAAGAACTAACTGGCAGAACATCAGACATTATTCCGGATGTGTTACTGATGTTGGTAAATGTTATGAAGGCATGAATTATGTTTGGCCAACATGGTTAATGATTTCCACAAGTATATCCTTGATCCGCATTACTTGGTATGTAAGGATTCAGCCGATAGATCAGAGTCTATTGAAAATATTGACTATTCTGATGCCGACTAGAAAGATGATGAAATCACTTGTGCGGATATATATAGGATGGATTTAGTTGTGAGAGGTGTGGTGTGGTTGTTATTGATGTGCGAATAAAAGCAGAGTAGAGTGGAAACAGTAAGGAAGGTCCGGTATGTGAAAGGAAAGCAGCATAAGAGAAGAGGAAAGATGAAGTGCAGTAGATCAGTGTACTGAGCCTAACTGGAACTAAACTCCAGCATATGTGGATGCTACCAATCAGTTCAAGTATTGTATAACACTCTTTTTGTAGACAGTGTGTCTCTTGTAGGCAGTGTGCCTCCTTGTGAGCAGTGTGCTCGGGCAGTGAGCCCTAATTGGCAAGTGCCATTTTGTATTTCCATTCTTCTAACAGAGAATACAATCTTGGGTTAATCACCCCGTGGTTTTCTCCCTTAACAGGGTTTCCACGTCAAAAATATTGTGTCATGTGTATTTCTATTTCATGGTTATGTTTGTTCATTTGAATTAATGTTACATTGATTATTAATAAAGTTCAGAAAGTAGAAATAATAAGGATAACTGATTCACCCCCCCTCTCAGTTATCAACAATTGGTATCAGAGCTAAGTTCCTCCTAACAGAGCCTAACAGCTTGAGGAAGATCTGGGAATTCAAATGGATGCATATGGTTTAAGGGAGTAACTCAAGACTACCCTTGATGATCTTGAATAGTCAAACTCTGAAGTTAATGAATTAAAGGAAAGACTCAAACAAGCTAATGATTTCATGAGAGAACTAAAAGACAAATTATGTCTCTCTATGAAAAAGAGAAAGGAGCTGCTTCAGCAATTGGCAAGACAAGGTGAAGCAAATAATGCAAATGAAGAGCTGAAAGAAAAAACTGAGTTGTGTGAAAAGTTATCAAAAGAAATCATTATGGTAAGACATGAAATGGAATCAAGAGTCATGAAGTTTACCCAAGAAGTTGAAGAGAAAAGAAAAACTGAAGATAATCTAAGGCAATCTCTCAAGGAGAAATTAGAAGATTGCCACCAGATGGATAGAATTATTAGACATCTTGAATCTGATCTTGAAGATGCTAAAGATAATGAAGAAAAACTTGAGGATCAAATTGTCTCTCTCAAAAGGGATCTTCAAACAACAAATGAGTATAAAGAGAAATTCAAGATAAGTTCTACTCAACTTGAAGTCCTTCTTGGAAGTCAAAAGAAGGTAAATGACAAGTGTGGTTTGGGATATGAGAAAGAAGAAAGCTTCGGATCTGGTCAGAAGAATTTTGGATCAGAAAATCCAAGGAATAGGTCTAGAAGACCTCCGGTAAGACAACCTAATGCTCAAAGATATCCATCCTTCAATGGATATTGCCACAACTACAATCACTTTGGTCACAAAGCTAATCAGTGCAGAAAGAGAATGAATCAGACCAATTCATCCTTCTCCGGATAGTGTTTTAACTGCAAAAGGTATGGTCACAAATCTCATGAATACAAAAATATGCAAATAAACAGATCATTCAATGGTAGATGCTTTGCATGCAATAGAATAGGTCATATGACTAATCAATGTAGATCAAGAGGATATCAGTCAAATATGCAAAGAAATGTTGTTTGCCAAATCTGCAATAGATTCGGTCATAGTGCAAAATGTTGTAGAAGCAAGAATCAGGACAAAAGAGGTCCAGTATATCATAATCATCAAGATAAGGGTAAACAAAAGGTGAATGCAGATGAAGTTAAAAGTGAGATGAACAAGATTTGGGTGAAGAAAAGTACAAAGAATGTAGAGGTTGGATCCGCACTAGACTCTGGTGCTGATATTCCTTCTGGAAATTAAGAAGTGAGCTCTAGCTCAGGGGCAGACACAGAAAACCTTGTTCCCCCAGCCAGTCAACCAGTGCCGGAACTGGCACAAGAAGAGTTGTGGATTGTAGGGTTCATAAGGGCAACATCCAAACAAACTATGGTAAAGATTTGAAAGATCCGCATGATGTTTAAAGATTAGGATTGATCCGGTTCTCCAAGTCATCTGAATAAGGCAAACCGGAATAACTTAGGTCAAACATGTATTGCAACCTAACATTAGGGTTTGTGGAGCAATATAAGGGTTTTTCTCATTAATCACTTGTTCATTCTGCATTCAAGAAGAAACGAAAAGTGAATCTCTACAACAAAATTCCACAACTCCATCGAAGATCATTTGCAGAAGTCAATTCATCCAGAAATCAATCCGGCCAACTACGTGAAACGAAAGGTATTTTCTATTCTCAATATCTTTCTACAAAGCTTTGAAAGATGCATACTCTGAATATAGTAAAGATCTCTGATAGGCCTCACCCTGAATTCAAGAAACATCCATACAAATCATTGGAGGTAGATCCCCTAGGAGCATTCTCTAGTGTTTCGCATGGCGTTTTGCACATAGAAGACATTAGGGTTTACATACATGCAAATATTGAAGAGTTTGGGGAATTCAAACTAAGAGATATCTATCACAAACAATTGATAGATGATACTTTTGAGCTTAAACCAGAATATAAGGGCATCCGAGAGAAACATTTTGATCAGTTTATTCATTTCCCCTATTTTGAAGAAGATGAATGGGTCCGGTATGTATTGAGTAGGGTGCATGATAACTTCCTATGGCTGAACAAACCTTGCAAGATCACAAAGGAGGCAATTAGGGTAGTAACTGGTTTATACTCCTCCGGAGGGATACCTGTCCTCAAATCTGTCAAAAACAACATTGTAACTGAGGCCATCGGATCAAAATTTGATAAGAGGGCAATGACCATTGAAGATATTACTGACCCAGATGTCAAGTTTGCATCTATGGTAATAGGATACAAGATATATCACTCCAGTAGGGAGAATTCAATATTCAGAACTGCAGTATATACTACTTATGAGATGCTAAGAAAGAATACAGAATATGACCTTTGTGAACTTCTTTTGAGCCAACTAATGGAAAACATATAGAAAATCAAAAAGGACAAGAAGAATTCCTTTAAATATGGTGGACTAATACTATGTCTATTTTTCTGCTTCATGAATGAGTTGCCTGGATCAAATGGATGGGTATGGAAAAATGACAAACTGGTAACAATTCAGATCAGAGACTACTTGTATGAACTTGGGGATGCTAAGGCAAGGAGTACAGCTCTGTGGGGTTACTTCAAGCAATTTCAAAATACAATGCAAATCAGAGAAAGAATCCCCAAATCAGTAGTTGAGAAATACAAGGATATAGTGTGCTTCATGGTAGACACTGATCAATGCCTAATGGAGGCAGTAGAGCCAAGGACAGTCTGGATCATGCCTATGGGGTATGAAGTTGATAAACAAATTGTAGAGCTGCATGTTCAACACATGCTCAGTCAGCCTAAGGACTCAAAAGCAGAAAGATTTGCAACCTTTGAGGAGCTGAGTGTAAAGATTCATGTGCAACTCAAAGAACCTGAAATCAAGAGGAAGGTGAGAAAAGAAGTAGAAAATATTGCCCAAGGCCTTGGCATCTCAAAGGAGGCATTTGATGCCCACAAGAAAAGGATGGAAAGGGTTGAGGAAGAGAAGAAAGAGGCAGAAAAGAAAAGCAGGAAAGTGCTCTGGTAGAAACCTCCACCCAGACTAGATCATCAAAGAGATCTGCGCCTGCTACTGCCAAAAGCTCAAGGGCATCTAAACCGGAAGCACAATCATCCGGAAAAGGAGAAAAGAGAACAAAGAAAAAGGCAACAAGGTCCTATGTTAGCCTAAAGGATGATGAGGAAACTGAATCAGATGAGGAGATAAGGAAACTGAAGAAGAAGAAGAAATCATCCGGTGAACATTCTACCAGTCAAGGAGAAGAAGAGAAGGAAAAGGAATTTGTTGAAAAACCCACTCTATCCTTAGATGTTGTGGTAAAAGTAGTCACTATGGATGGAAATCTGCAGCCCTTAACAGAATTCTATGATGATTATAATGAAGTAGATAAAAAGATTTTGGAGGAAGCCACAGTTCAGTTTTTAAATACTTACAACAAAGCTTTTATTGAAATAATCTCTCTAATTCCCAAAAGTTTAGAGAAAAGGCTTGAAATGAGGAAGAACAATGCTCAAGCAAAAGATCTTAAGATGCAGGAACAGGTCGCCATTCGGCTCTTCCCTTCAATCACTCCGCAGCAAATGAATATGATCTTTAAAGAGTGCAAGGATGAGTTCCAGAGCAAAGCTAGGATGAATCAGCTCATGCTTGGTGAAACTGACAAAGTGGCAAAAGAGACTGAAGAGATTCTCTGAAATACTCTTAAAAAGTTCAACATTCCCATCACAGAGGACTCTGGTAAAGACAAGGGCTTAGAATCTCCTATTCTGGAAGAGGTAGCTCATGTACAAACAAATATCTCTCCTCTGGTTTCCCCTATGGCTTCCAGATCTAAAGGAGAAGACACAATTTAGGAGAAAGAAGCAGAGGTGAAGGAAAAAGAAGATGACAGTGCAAAAATTGTGCAAGGAGAGGAAGCTCCAAAAGACCGTTCAGTGACTGCAGAAGAAAAGAAAAATCTGTCTTTGGCAAGAGACATTGCAGAATCAGTCAAGGACTTCTTGACAAAAGTAGCTATGGAGATTGATGAACCAGACCTATTAAAAGGGCCTCTAGACTTTGATTCTCTATCTTCAGTGCAAACAATGAAGATAGCTTCATTTGCCAATGCGAAGGCCAAAGAGAAACTACTAAAATCTCACATGGAAAACTGTAGCATCCAGAGTTTTGGAAAAGATCATGCCAACTTTTTAGAAGGATCCCACAGCATCCTCTTCCGGTAATCTCAAAACTCTAGTTAGCAGTGTTAATACGCATTTTGATTCTCTAGAGAAATCAGCTGAAGAAAAGGTCCGGAAGGAGTTTTTGGACAAGAGATTCTTAGAGGTACAAGGATTAATCACTAATGATAGGAGAAATATGAGTATTGGGATAAAGAGCTTAGAAAATGCTCTTAAGGATGGCAGTGAAGTATACAAATTTTGTATTTCCTGGTCTAAAGCAATAGTAGAAATTGAGAAGAAAATAAAAGAGCAAGAGGATAAACTACTAATTTTGTCTCAAAGTTTTGATCCTCTCTCTTCCTCCATAGTAAATCAAGAGTGTCAAACTATTGCAATCACAAATGCAATAAAGAATTTTGAGAAGGAAAGGAAGAACATAATTAGCCAGATGGATGAACTTAGAAGGATTATTATCCCTAAGTTAGAGGCCATAAGTGATGCTCAGACCACCGCCCAAACCAATGATCTGGCAGAACTTAAGAGGGCAAAAGCTTTTGCATTTTTGTTGAGTGGTCACATCTCAATTTTGGATAGAACGAAGCAAACTTGGGCTGTAGAACTCATCCAACTGAAAACAACTTTTGCAGACATACTACAGTATATGTAAGTATTCCATATGTATATACTTATGCGGCTAAGTATAGTAAAATTTTTGAAAATTTTGGTGTGCAGACCCTACCCTTTGCCATTGATGTCAAAGGGGGAGTGAGGAGCAGTGAAAAATGAGGAATCTAACTAAGGGGGAGCTCCAGAAAATGTATATAAAAATAGAGCATCAGCCAAGGGGGAGCATAGTGTAAACACTTAGTCATTTTTCACTAAGTGTTGCCATCAATGCCAAAGGGGGAGATTGTTGGCAAGAGACACTATATGGATTCATGATTGTTGTCATTGATGGCAACAAAGTTCATCCCACACATCCGCAGGACATGGTGTGTCTCTACCGGAAGTCAGAATGAAGAATGTGGTGGTCCGGTAAACAAGAACAGAGCATGTGGCAAGGTCTGACAGATAGGTCTAGATCCCTCAGAGGAAGTATCTTGGTAAAGTACGGATTTGGGGAATTCAAGAGGACTATCTTAACTAATAGATCCCAAGGTTTGAGCCTTCGGTGTGGAAAGGATAAAGAGATATGAATTCTTAAGTACCGGGTACCCAATTGGTAGTGTGAACAAAGGAAGAACTGACTGGCAGAACATCAGACATTATTCCGGATGTGTTACTGATGTTGGTAAATGTTATGAAGGCATGAATTATGTTTGGCCGACATGGTTAATTATTTCCACAAGTATATCCTTGATCCACATTACTTGGTAGGCAAGGATTCAGTCGACAGATCAGAGTCTATTGAAAATATTGACTATTCCGGTGCCGACTAGAAAGATGATGAAATCACTTGTGCAGATATATATATATATATATATATATATATATATATATATATATATATATATATATATATATATATATATATATATATATATATATAGGATGGATTTAGTTGTGAGAGGTGTGGTGTGGTTGTTATTGATGTGTGAATTAAAGTAGAGCAGAGCAGAAATAGTAAGGAAGGTCCAGTATGTGAAAGGAAAACAAGAAAGAGAAGAGGAAAGATGAAGTGCAGCAGATCAGTGTACTGAGCCTAATCGGAACTGAACTCCAGCATATGTGGATGCTACCAATCAGTTCAAGTATTGTATAACACTCTTTTTGTAGATAGTGTGTATCTTGTAGGCAATGTGCCTCCTTGTGAGCAGTGTGCTCAGGCAGTGAGCCCTAATTGGCAAGTGCCATTTTGTATTTCCATTCTTCTAACAGAGAATATAATCTTGGGTTAATCACCCCGTGGTTTTCTCCCTTAACAGGGTTTCCACGTCAAAAATATTGTGTCATGTGTATTTCTATTTCATGGTTATGTTACTCATTTGAATTAATGTTACATTGATTATTAATAAAGTTTAGAAAGTAGAAATAATAAGGATAACTGATTCACCCCCCCTCTTAGTTATCAACAGGATATACATTATAGAGCGCTATCTGCTAGAGAGGGTTTTGAGATAGTTCAGGTTACCATAGGCAGTACCAGTTGGTGATGCCATTTTTGGGAGGACTAGACAAGAGGTGTTTGATTGGGGGCGGGAGGCTGTGGTTGACATGGCTTTGGCAGAGAGAGAGGGGCTATAGCCAGTTATATGGCAGTGGGGACAGGGTCCTGTAGATTTAGGTATGCTACTAGACTATGATGCATGCCGGGTGACAGCGAGACCAACGCGGCTGACGCGGGTTGGAGAGATAGGGGAGATAGGGATGGACAGACTGATCAGGAGGAGGTGACAATGCGCTCCACCAGCATAGACTATTGTACCAGCAGCACCAGGGATACAAATACAAGGACAGGTGTAAGGATAGCCTCAGATACTTGCACAACCTCAGGGGTAGATATTAGTAGGTGATGATGTTGGGATTCAGCAACTGCAGAGGAGGATCAGAGAAAAGAGGAGATGGAGGCAATGGGTGCAGATAAGATTGAGGAGACTGGAGTTGGATAAACACTAGGCGATGATTAGCTTGTGGCATGCTAGGGCTCAGGCTCAGACATACCAAGCTCAGTTACAGGTGAGAGTGCAGGCTGGGGATGGACAGGATGATGGTGCACTTGCTAGAGTGACAGGGGAGAGAGATGCAGCTAGACAGAGTGAGAAAATCATGAGATTAGAGCGAGATACTGTTGTACAACAGATGTAGGCAATGAGAGTAGAAAGAGATGGACTGCGGATAGAGAGGGATACAATTGTGCAGCAACTACAAGGGATGACTAGTGAGCGGGATAGAGCAATGACTACATTGGATACAGATCAGGCTACGATGTATTTTGCCACACAGTTGACACAGGTATAGGCAGAGCTACGAAGAGTACAGGGTGAGGCAGAGTACTATAGAGACTTATATTATGGGGATGTGCCAGTAGAGCAGATGCAGCCTAGCTTCAAGAGCATATCAGGAGCTTCTGGTTCACAGAGGACAGGGGAATTTTGATCTGTAGCCTCAGTGATGGGGCCATCGAGAGATAGGGGGATAGGTGCAGGACCCCGTGGTGGTGGTCAGGGTGAGGGAGCTGCTAGTAGTGACTAGGGCTACCTTGTTTATGTATATGATGTTGTATCATGATGAGGCCTGGAGCCAATTGTACATACATTCTTGATGGCTCAGCTTGTATATGTAGACACTTGTATATTGACACATGTATATATATGATGGCATATTGGTTATCTACATGATGTTGCAATGGATGCATTGTTGATATTATGATGGTTATGCATGTTATATTTGTATTTTCATGGATCATGTATGAATGTTTATGCAAACAATATGTATGGAAATGTATGATAAGGAAAATATGTAAATGGTAATGATATGATATGGACATATGCATATAGATGGATGGTAATGAGATGATATATGATGAACTTATGTATGTCTAACACAGTTGCTTTGCAGGATAAGAGATGTGGACAAAAGACGATGGAAATGATTGATCTTGGCTGAGGACTATATAGACGAATAATAGGATGAATAGATGAGGCAATGGGCAACTTTTTAAGTAATTGCTCAAAATGAAAAGAAATACAATCCTTATGTTTGATATAGCATGTGGATGTTATGCACTAGGGTATAGGAAACCAAGGTGTCGAGATATCCAATGCAAAACTAGCATGTTACAATCTTGTCTGAACACATGAGGTCAAGATGTTGAGCCAACATGCACAAGATATGAATAAAAGCTAGTGTTTCAAGATGGACTTTGACGCTACAAGCAATGGTTTGAGCTTATCTTCACTGCGCATAGTGACAGCTTGTTGGTTATATGTATGGAGCTAGTCTTGACATAGAATAGTCTCAAATGCATAAGAGATTGTTTAGCTTCTTAGATGCTAGAGATATTGATATGTAAGATGCTAATCCCAACACGTACAAGATACCAATACGCTTAGGTAGAGAGTAAGATCATCCTGCAAACACGACATATGAAAGCAATATGACCATGCCCCAATCCTTACTTCATCGCAACATACCAAGATATAGATAGATCAAGGCAGTCTTGATTATGCATAGAAAAGGGACAAAAGATAAAAAAAAAAATAATGTCATCATGTTCTCTTGCCAAATTTAAGTGCTCTTAGATGGATTTAAGCTGGCACCTTGTTAAGAGGAAAGTTGCATTCTGTTGAAGGCTAAAGATGTTGATAAACTACTATAGCAAATGTTGGCTTAAGGCATGCGGACAAATAGCTTTTGGCTTACTCTTGATTAGTTAAAGTGCTTGAGCTGATCAAAGAGAAGAAGATCAAAGATGAGAGAAGATGAAGAAGATGGGGTGGATCATCTATGCTTGAGTATTGGAACTTCCTTCGTATTCCAGATTGCCTACATACCCTGTATCCACGGGATCAAAGCACATTTACGATGAAGATGAGACATGATGAATATGTAGTTCTGGGTTTTATTAATGATGGGTGTGATGAAAAATAGAAGAATGTGAGATGAAATATTTAAGGATGATTAGAAGAAAGATGAAAGATGGATGATGAAGAGAAGGGGCTATCATCTTAGCTTGAATCGGAGTGCTTCCTTCACATCTCAGATTGCCTACATACCCTGTATCCACGAGATCAAGGCTTTAACGATAGTGTTGGGATGTAGTTCTTACTTATTACACTGGTGAGTGACGTTGAAAGAATCAACTGATTGCTTGAATGTTTGCATTGGCGATGTCTTGTGATTTTTGGATGTCAGATGAGCATGAATTGATTGCAAAGATATGAATCCTGGTTGCAAGCATTTGCCATGTTTGTTGTTGGATGAACGTTATGGTTGAAGTTGAAAGTTTTCTATGTTGTGAGCTAAAGGTGTTTGATGTGTTATGAGCTAGAGATAGCAATATGCACTTCCAAATAAGACTCAATAAATGCCTCCAGTGCAGGATAAGGTTTATTATGAAGGAGCGACGATGAAGAAGGCGTGCGGTCAAGATGCTAAGGTGCCAAAAGAGATAGTTATCGCAACAATGTCTCAGTATGATATATAGCATTGACAGAGGTGAAGATGGAAAATCTATTTATTGTGATGACATGTGGATTATGATATGGATTATGTGGGATAGGATGGCTGAATATGGTAGGAAGAGTGGTGATCAAACAAACCAAGCAGATAATGAAGGCTGGTCACTACACATAGCACTTGTTTGCCAGGTTTTCACTATGGCACTTATCCAAGGCACCTATTTACCAAGTTTTCACCAGAGGATGGATTATTTATCTTATACTATTAATTTTTTTGTTATCCAAAGTGCCACAAAGTGGTTTTCACTGTTGGATGGATTTTTTTTTTGGGGGATAGCTAAGATTCAAGGATAAAACTTCTTGAGATGAATGTTGTTGACTGGTTCATCCAATGGAATGCCTTCAGGTGTTGAAAGAGTATATGCACCTAATCCATAAACTATTGTGATGATGAAAGAACCAAGCCAATTTGGTTCAAACTTGCCCTATTTCTCATAGTGTTACTGATTCCTTTGAATCTCTTTAAGGACAAGATCTCCAACTTGAAATCTACGTTCTCTAATTTTTTTGTTGTAGCTGCGGCGTAGATGGTTTTGATAGACTTGGAGATGGTTGAGTGTTGTAATACGTTGTTCATCTAGAAGCTCAAGATCATGGAGTCTGGATACTCAATAGTCTTCCTCTGAGATGGTATGTTGTAGGGATATTCACAGTGAGGGGATCTCAACCTCAATAGGTAAAATAGATTCAGTGTCGTACACAAGAGCATAAGGTGTGGCTCTAGTGCAAGTTTTGATACTTGTTCTATATGTCCATAATGCAGGATGGAGTTGTAGATGCCAATCCTGACCAGCTTCATTAACCATCTTTTTGAGAATTTTGATGATTATTTTATTAGAAGCCTCAACTTGGTGATTGCTCTGAGGATAGTAAGGGCTAGAGAATTGATGTTGGATATGGAGCTTGTTGCAAAGATCTCTGACCTCTTGATTCTTGAAGGGACAACCATTATCTGTGACAATAGCTTGAGGAACTCCATAACGGTAAATGATATAGTGTAGAATAAACTTAGATATTTGCTTGCCTGTGATATAAGTCATTAGTATGGCTTCCAACCACTTTGTGAAATATTCAATGGCAGTGATAATGTACTTATGACCATTTGATGAAGTAGGATGGATTTTACCTATGAGATCAAGTCCCCACTGCGAAAAAGGCCATGGAGTAATGATAGGCTAAAGCTCATATGCTAGTGCATGTATTAAATCTCCATGTTTCTGACATTGTAGACATCTCTTTGTAAATTGTTGTGCATCTTTTTCCATGGTTGGCCAATAGTATCCTGCTCGTATAAGTTTCTTAACAAGGCCAGGGCTAGTAGAATGTGAGCCACAAACACCTTCATGTACATCACGTAAGGCTACTTTTGCTTCCTCAGAATCAAGACACCTAAGACGGATACCATCAAGACTCTGGCGATAAAGGGTGTCTCCCAAAATAGTGTAACGAGAGGCTCGACGGATAAAGGTTTCGCGTTGGGTGTTAGATAATTGAAGTGGAAAGGTTTGATTATGGAGATACTTGTATAAATCCTTGTACCACGGCGAATTGGGACCAACAATGTCACATATAAGCTTAGACTGTGGAACTTCAAATGTTGGAATCAAAAGCTGTTCGACCAAAAACTCACATTTATGTGTATTAGATGGCATGTCTAGAAGAGACTCAATCATAGCCATGGCATATGCTGCTCTATTCTATAGTCTTGGGATTTGTTCAAAAGTGATATTGTCAAAATACTTTTTAAATAATCAACCATTAGCCTATATGGAAGAAGCTTCTCATCTTTTGTTTGATATTCATCTAAGACCTGTTTGATAACTAGTTGAGAATCACCAAAGACTTGTAATTGTTTGATAGACCATTGCACTGCCATGCGCAATCTTGTGATTAAAGCTTCATACTCTGCTATGTTATTGGTACATGGAAATGCAATTCTGTATGATTTGGGTATACAATATCCTTGAGGGGTAACAAACAATATACCTGCTCCTGATCCATGTTGTGTATATGATCCATCAAAATATAGTTGCCATCGTGTTGGGGAAGTTAAATTGAACAATCCTTCATTAGGGAATTCTAGATACATTGGGTGAATATCTATGATGGGTACTGCAGCTAATTGATCAGCGATGACTTGTCCTTTGATGGCTTTTCGATCCACATATTGTATGTCAAATTCACTTAAGATTATGACCCATTTTGCTAATCTTCCCATGAGGATTGCTTTGTAAAGAAGATATTTAAGTGGATGCACATTAGATATGAGCTTTGTTGTTTGGTTCAAAATATAGTGTCACAACTTTTGGGAAGCAAACACTAATGCTAAACATGCTTTTTCCATAGATGAATAATTAAGTTCATATCTCACAAGAGTTCTGTTGATGTTGTAGATGGCTTGTTCTTTTCCTGAATCATCATGTTGAGCTAAAGGGCACCCAATGTTGTTGTTGATGATATATAGAGCAATAATGGGGGGTTAAGCATAGGAGGTACTAACACAGGAGGTGTTGCAAGATATTCCTTTATTTTATCAAAGGCCTGTTGATACTTTTCATCCCACTTAAAAGGTTCACCCTTACAAAGAAGATGCTGAAATGGATGACATTTATCTGCTAGTTGTGAGATAAATCTATGGATGGACTGTAACCTTCCTTGTAGACTGCGGAGCTGCTTGAGATTTTTTGGCAAAGGCATTTCCATGATAGCTTTTACCTTAGCTGGATCGACTTCTATCCCTCGTCAAGACACATTGTATCCCAACAATTTTCTAGATGTTACACCAAATACACATTTATTTGGGTTCAGTCTGACTTGATACTTTTCTAATCAATCAAAGATTTATACTAATTCTTGTAGATGTCTTTCTCTTGTCTTAGATTTTCCTAGGATGTCATCAATGTAATCTTCCATGATAGTATGAAAAAGGTCATGAAAAATAATTGTCATGGCTTGTTGATAAGTAGCTCTAGCATTCTTGAGACCAAAAGGCATTACAACCCAATAGTATGTGCCCCATGGACAAATAAATGATGTTTTATATTGATCTTCCTTTGCTATTCTAATTTGATTATACCCTAAAAATCCATCCATCAAAGATAGCATTTCATGTCCGGTTGTAAGATCTACAATGTTGTCTATGCTTGGTAGTGGAAAGTCATCCTTAAGACATGCTTTATTAAGATCTCTAAAGTCTGTGCAACAACAAACTCGCCCATCAGGTTTTGCTACAGGTACCAAGTTTGAAACCCATACCTGATAATCAATAGGCTTTATGAACTTTGCTTCTAATAGTTTTTGAATCTCTGCCTTGACCAATAAAGCTACCTGTAGATGCATTTTGCACAATTTTTGTTTAACAGGTTTTGCATTAGGAGATACTGCTAGATGATGTACCACAAGTGATGTATCTAGACCTGGCATGTCAGCATAAGTCCATGCAAAATTTATAGCTCTTTTCATAAAAAATGATGTAAAGTCTCTTCTTTCTTGCTCTGATAGTGATGTTGCCAAAAAAGTGATCTTTGGAGTTTGCTCTGTACCCCAGTTCATGTCTTGTGATTGTTCAACTAGCACAGTTGATTTCTCATGATAATCAATGGCAATAGGAAGATCAAATCCCCCATCCTCAGGTGCCTTAGAGAGGTTTTCACCTTTGAATATGTCCTTTATTTTTACTTTTTCACGGTCAAGAGGCGCCTTTCAGTTTTCACCTAGTGACCTATTTTGTTTGATTTTGTTTATTTCACTTTTGTGATTGAAGGATTTGATACTTCCACCAAAATATGCTAGTTTAGGTAGATCCATCATGAAACCTGCTTTGTGATCACCCAATGGAATGCCTTATCATAAGCCCATGAATTCTACAATAGCTTCATCATTTTCAAATGTATCTGATATCGGTGCCCCCTGTTGGTCTCAATCGACGAGGTCAGGATACACAAGTGAAAGGGTAATAGAGGAATGGTTATGGCTAGAGGAAGCTGTGAAAATCATGAAGATGGAGTTTTCTTGGAAAAGGTCAATAATATGAAGGGAGGAGTTATCGATAGTATCCAAACTAGAAGTCTCTCCTATCGAGGAAGGTCTAGCATCAATATCAGAAATACACTTAATGTCTTTGAGTCACGATACCTTTGGCTGATAACCAAGGCCTTGCTTATTAAACTTCTTAGACACAATAATGGGTTCGATAGGTCCTTGTTCCTATGATCCCAATCCACCATGTCCTTTGTAGTCCATGTTCTTTATGATGCGGAACCCATTGTTGTATCTCTCCACCTCCAATTGGACTTGGTCATTTTCATTAAAGAATATCCAAGACTATATATCATCAATGTCTTCATCATCTAGGAATCCGCCTTTAATGAATACTGTGGATGGGGCTTTGATGACAACAGGGGATGAAGTTGGTTTGGATGTAGAAGGTTTAGCATAAGATTTGGGAGATAAGGGAAGTGTGCCAACACAACAAGATTCTTGCAGTGTGTATTCACTAGGGCCATGTTCGGTGTACTTGATACGGAGGTTGGAAGTGGCTTTGCTAGATGATGGCTTGAGTAGGTCGGATGGGTCTATATAGGATGAAGATGGATATGCCTCGGTGTTGATAGGAATGTGGTTCAGACTCTAATATTTATCTTGAAAGGCACAACAAAATTCAAATGGATTGGGATCAGCATGGATAGTAATCTCAACACCATTGTGTGGAAATTTAAGATATTGATGGTATGTGGAAGGAACTGCCTTGAGGGCATGTATCCATGGACAACCAAGGATGATGTTATAAGGAAGGTCAATATCAAGAACCTGACAACAAGTTTCTCTAGTGACTGGCCCAACTTGGATAGGAAAGAAAATAATCCCTTCAGTATCTCGATTGGCATCATCATATGCTCTGATAGTAATAACCTTGGAGGTGTCAACATCTTTCTCAGAATATCCCAATTATTTTATTAATTTCAAAGAACATATATTAAGACTAGCTCAACCATCTACCAAGATTCATTTGATATGGCGTTGTTTAACAAACACTTCAATGTGGAGGGCTTCATTGTGTGAAGGGTGAATGGAGGGCTAAAGATCTTTGTCAGAGAAGGTTAAATGACAAGGGGCTACAATGCTAGCAACCATAGATTGGAATTCTGTGATATCAATATCATTGGGTACTGAAGATTCTTGTAATGCTTTGTCAAGGATATCTTTATGAGCAGGGGATATGTGAAGTAACTCAAGAATGGATATGTGCGTGGGTGTTTTACCAAGGTGATCCAAGATATTATAGTTAGAGAATGGTCAAGGAGGTTGAACAGGTGCTCCTTGAATGGTGACTCGACCTGTTCGAGTAGTTATAGTGTAGTTAGGTGCTTTGCCTTGGATAGTAATAGTAGAAATGCGAGCATGGTCAATGCAGCCAATGGTAGATGATTCATAGTTGTATTGAATGGCATTCCTGACATGAGGGTTACTTGTTTTGTCATGAGATGGAAGTGGATTCTTGAAAGCCTCTAGATCATAGTTTGATGTTGATTGTTGTGCAGGCTGAGTTGTTGAATGTGTAATTTTGATTAAACCTTGATCGATACAATCTTGGATAACATGTTTTAAGCACATACAACCATTTGTTTTGTGTCCGTTAACTCTATGGTAATCGCAATACTCATTTTCTTTGTACCAAGGAGCTTTGAAGAGCAGTTCACCATTGGGTGGTGCATCCGGTAACATAATATCGCCCACTTGGAGAAGCTTTCGAAAGATAACTTCTATAGGTTCTGCTAATGGTGTAAATTGTCTACGCGGATTGGAAGTTTGTCATTGTCACATTCATTGAAAAGGTTGTGTTGTTGTAGAAGCAGCTTGAATGTTGATGGGAGCTTTCATAGTTTGTATGTTCTTTGCATCCACAACACCATCGTTGACAACATTCTTATTTTTGTTCCAAAAGTGAGACTTATCATTGGAGTTTTGAAGATAGTCTTTGTTATCGCGAAAGATCTTGATAGTTCCTTTAGCAATTAAAGCTCATTCAATGATGATTCCTTTGGAAACTAGTTCATTAAAGGTGCTAGCACTTTGCAATTGTAATTGGAATGACAGCTCAAGATGAAGATTTTGAACAAAGATATCAAGTTGTTGCTTCTCAAGTATTTCCCATGATAGTTTGCTATCCATATTATGCCATTGTTGAGTAAATGAAGAAAAGGCTTCACCATTGCGTTGTTTATTGTTGACAAGGTCATTCATGTTCACCTCATGTTCAATGTTAAAAGCAAAGTGTGATTGAAATTTATTTGCTAATTCTGAAAAAGACTTAATTCTCAGAGGTAAATGAGAGAACCATTCGAGAGCTTGTCCTACTAAGCTTCAAGGAAACAGTCTCAAAAGATATGTATTGTCATGAGCAACATCGAGACATGCCACAAAGAATACTCTAAGATGGTCTTTCGGATTTCCTTTTCCTTTGTACTTGTCAAATTGTGGAATTTCGAAGTGTGGCAAAAAAGGTGTCATATGAAGAGACTTGTCAAATGGATAAGTGCATATGTTTTCTAGAGAAAATATCTTCTTGCCTTATTCTACCACTTGGTTGATCATTTGTTGAACATCCGCTGGAGATAATTGCTATTGTTGCAAAGGGGGTGAAACATGGTATGATGTATATTGAGGTTGTTGTTGTGGGATATATGAAGCCATGACCGTTTGTTGAGGTTGTGTACTCACAATGTATGTCAAAGGATTGGTATGTGACACATATGTGGTTGAGGAGTGATGTCCTTGAGACACAAGCAGTGGTTGGGTATATTGTGACGAATTGGCACCAAGATTTCGCATCACATGAGAAGTGGAAGATGGATTGAAACTAGTTAATGGTTGGGAAGTTGGAGTTGGGTTTGTGACATGGTAAGTGATGGAAGGATTGGTAGATGTGAAAGAAGGATGGACACTTGGGTTTGTATTTTGGACAACATGGGGATTGATATGTGTCATGTGTTGGGTGACAATAGGCAAGCCTTGGGTAGCATAAGATGAATTGATGGTTTGTGAAGGATTGTAAGAATATGACATAATGGATGCAAGTTTCTCAACATAAGTGACCGTAGTGCTAGGATTGGCTTGAGAAATGATAGGAGGGTCACTCATATCAATAAGACTAGCATTGGGATTATATGGTGTAATGGAGGGATTAGTAGAGATAGTGGAAAGCGTATTAGCAGTTGGTATATGAGATGTGGTATTCACATGGGATATAGCAAGTTGTGATGGTCATGAAGCTTGGACTATTGGTGTTATTGGGATAGTTTGGGAAGCTTGCACACTATGGGATATGAGGATAGCTTGCAATGTTTGGGGTGTTTGCACTTGGGCCACATGGACATCTTGTGTTACTTGAGGCATGGAAACGGTCATGGTAGGAGGAGGAGTATGTTGAAGAACATGGAAAGGTGTGAAATGAAAGGGAGCACATTGGTTGGTGTTATCAAAGGTTCTAGAGTGTACTCTGAGTGTGGTGGATCAAATGAAGCAACAATAGGCAATGAAAGAGATGTGTTGGAAGATGAAATTTGTGATATAATGGGGGATGGTGTGACTCTAGTGGATGGTCCCTTTGCAACAACAGCGGGAGTGTTTGGATCATGCTCTCTAATAGAGGATATGTCAAAATCTCTTGGTAATTTAGCACCCATGCGAGCAAGTTGCAAGAAGTAGTGATTAGGCTCAAATAAAACAAGTCTCTCAACTTGATCCCACACATGTGTATCCTAAAATTCTAATAAATCTTCTTGGGATTGTTCTTCAAAAGTCTCAAAAAATGTTTGAGGTTGCACTTGTTGTGAAGATGACTCTCCAATGGTATACCCAAGAGGCGTAAATATATGAGGAAGCATACCAGTCGTAAATTGAGTTGCATCTTTAAGAGGTGTTGATCTAGATTGTTGCATCTTAGCTCCAATCTTAGCTTGCAATTTGGCTTCCATTTCAGCTCTATTTTGACTCCTAGTTTGAGGCATGATGTTGAAACTAAAGTTTAGCTTGTCAAGGTTTTGAGATCCAAAAGAAAAATGATAGTTTATTGTTTGGTTGGTTGTTGGTTGCTTTGTTGTTTTGCTTAGTTGCTGATTTGTTTGGTTGTTTGGTTTGCTTTGTTGCTAGGTTGCTTGGTTGATTTGTTGTTGGCTGGTCTTCCCTAGAGAATAGCTCACACACTCAAGGGAACAGTTGTTTGCTAAGGGGTGTTATGTTGCTGATGTTGCTGAAGCTAAAGGTAGGAGATGATGTTTTATTGATTGATCAAATTGATTGGTTTGATGTTTGGTTTGCTGATATGGGATCTCAAAAAGATGAAAAGCTCATTAAATTTTATTGATTGGTAAGCTCAAAGCAGGAGACAAAGTCCAGGTATCTGCTAATGATCAGAGATAGGTCTAAAAGCTAATGCTGAGGCTGAGAAAGCTAGATTTGTGGCTAATTTAATTGAGTCACTAAGATTTGTTGGTATTAGACCATAGGCGACAAGTAATAGCTCAAATGCGACTCGTAATAGCTTAAATGCGAGGTGGTTTTGGTTCTGACAACAAGTTACAGTGTTAACTAGAGGCGAGCCAATTTTTCACAGGTGATTAATACTGACTCAAAAGTGATTTACTATTGATCAGAAGAGGCACTAGTTAGGCAAGAGGCAACAGACTATTGTTTAAAAGTGATTTGATTTAGGCAAAAAGTGGCTGACTGTTGTTTAAAAGCAACTTTGTTTAGGCAAAAAGCGGTTGACTATTGTTTAAAAGCAATTTAGTTGAGGCAAAAAGTGGCTAGCTGCAGTTTAAAAGTGATTCAGTTGTCTGTATGCAGGTAGTTTAAGCTCAAAAGTGACTATGTCTGTCAGAAAATATGTCTAATTTGTGATTTTTGACAAGAAAATAGTAATTGTAGTCAATCACACTCACAACAATCACAAACTTGTACAACCTAGGCTAGGAAAGGACTGTATTTGTTGAATCATCTAGCTGTGCTTATTCAGAGTGGATAGTTTTAGGATCTTGGTAGCACTGGCTCCTCTCTACGGCACAAACTTCTCACGCATACCAAGATCCAAGTTTCCCAAAAGGACTATCCCTCACGAAACCTTAGGATTGTCCCTACTATCTCTTCTAAGAACCATGTGAATTGAGGCAGCTTCAAAGGTCCCACCTTTTGCATCAACAAATAGAAGGTTTTTGGCTACTACACAAAGTTGCTAATAAGGGCATCTATTTGGGTGGCTATACGTGCGGTAGCGCTACTCTCCATTATGGAGTCTCTCAACCTTCAAGGGTTACGCCTTAGATGATTTTGGGGGAGGTTGGTTGTTGGTATAACACAATAACACCTGTTGTTTGTGGCTTTCGATAAAAACACTTTTCTTATATAATAGTTCGGAAGGACTTGGCTTTAGCCTGTTACTGCTTGGGTCGTATCCCTTCTCACACCAGGAAGGCAGGCCCTCTAAAGATAATAACAAGTTCTCATACTCCCAAGATCCATTTGATAGGCAAAGGGAGAGGATACTTTTTTTATTAAATTTGGGTTACAATTAATCACATGCAAGCAATCAAAAAAGATAAATCAAGTACGGAGCAAGCAATGATTCATTTTAAGCACCAAGCCCAAATGTTCCTAATTTAGTGAAAAACCACAAGTCTTGGACCGATCAAAGCTGCAACAGATATGTTAGTAGTTTAATAACCTCATTTTCTTAGACAATCGATAAGATATTGCACAAATACCCAATTAGTAGCCAAGAAAAACAAACTGCAAATGATATAGACTGAAAGTGACACAATTTACTAGAGGCGATCTACTGTCAGTCAAAAGTGATCTATATTCTGTCACAAGTGAAATGTTACAGATCATAAGTGATGTCAAGAGCACCAGATGCAGATTGTTAAAGCTCACAAGTGATGCGAAAAGGTAGGAAGCGATTGGTTATGGATCATAAGCGACTCGGATCTACAAGAGAAATAGCATGCAACAAAAACCCTAGTTTTGCAATAAGCAATTCGATTAGCTAAAAGTGATCACTGTCAGATCAAAAGTGATTCAGATAAATGCATAAGCGACCATTGTTAACGTAAAAGTGATGCAAAATAGACAGAAAGCGACCACTGTTCGCTTATAAGCGATCCATAAAATGCTAAAGGCGGCAGGTTTCGGCTCAGAAGCAATGCGTGTATTCAGACAGCGACGAGTTTTTCCTCAAAAGTGACTGGAACTTGCTATAAGCGCTCAAAAAATTTTATCTTCATAAAAATAACTTCAAACATCAAAGTTAATCAAGGACCTGGGTCCCACTAGGGCGTGCCAAAATTTGATAGGTAAAAAATTAGATTAATAAGATCAAGCATAGCCATGAAACCCTAATCCTACCATCATCAAAGAATCTAATCCAAATGAAACCAAAAGCATGCAATTCAAGCACAATATCACCTAGATTATGTGATTCCTTGTCTATGATGTGGATTTCTTCTTCAACAATGAACAATTATGAAGATAAAAGCTGCCATGATGGATGGATGATAATGATGATAAACTCAATGGAAGCTATGGATACTCAAGTGCTCAATATGATCAAGATGATAATGTAGACTCTATACGAATGCTGGATAGATGTAGTATGAAATGAGAGGGTGTTTATATAGAACTCAACCAAAATCAATCAACGGTGGGGATTTGGTGGCTATGTGAATGACTAAGATTGAATGATAGACATAGGTGAATGTGTAGATGGCAAGTGGAGGGAAGATAAGGCTTATGTGTGCTTGTGTACATAAAAAATACTACATGTGAAAGATATTAAATAAAAGATATAGTACCACTTATCTTTTTTAAAGGAAAGAGGCACACATGTTGGGTCATGAGATAAATGATAAGAGAAACTAATTAAATAAATAAAATTTATTTAATTAATTGGAAAGTGGGCTTATGAAAGGAATTTTTAATTAAATAAATAAAATTTATTTAATTAAAAATAGATAGAATGAAGATAATTAAATAATTAAAGATTGTTTAATTATAGCTTAGAAGAAATAGCTAATGAATTAATTAAATAAATATAAATTTATTTAATTAATAGAAGAAATAGATGAGTTAGGGATATTATACAAGTGTGTTAGACAAATACAAATGATGTGTAATGTGATGTTTGAATGCTAATGATAATGAGTCAATTTTAGGTGTCTATAAGACCAAAATGCTATATATACATGAAAGAAAGATGAAACTAATGTTACTTGTTCTCTTGGGTCATCACGTGGGTGGAGGAGTTTATTGCAAATCATAGGCCTTGTAATGCAATTGCAAGAACAAGTAGAATTTGATGTATTGTGCCTGTAGCTGGGTCTTTAATGTCTTCTAGTCTAGTCCACCCATGATGTAATTGATTATTTTGTGTCTTTTTTTCTGCAACAAATTGTTCTACTTTTGTAATGGCTTTCTAGCCTTCATGATTAATACAAACTATTATTTTGCCTGTCTCTTAAGTTTTACACTATGTTCATTTGTAATTATACACTAGTATTTTGTGCAAAATGGTCCCTTTCTTAGCTCTAATTCTATACCCAAACCTCTGTATAATTTGTATGAGTCTATGTGATCATTCTTCGGTCTTGAGGTCATTATTGTGTTAATCCTAATACAATTAAACACATTTATAAATTTGGTGCATCACCTCTTTTAAATTCCAGTATTCCTCCTTCCCCTTTTCCTCGTGAGTGTAGCATTAGATTTAGCTTAATTCTTTGAGCCTTAAGTTTAGAAAAAGGAACTAGGCTTCTCTAGAGGTTTGGTCTCAACTGTAAGGTGCTACACCTTGAGACCAATCCCATGTTACTATAAAATTGTTGGAATTGTCAAAGCTTCAAAAAAGGGTGCAATTTTAGGTGATAACAATACCCACACATGAGATTGGGGAAAGAACATACCAATAAATGCATACACAAGTGCAGATCACAAACACTCATCAAATTCACAATTTGACGCACAAGTAGGAAAACAAGTATCATAGGTACACTAATGGAGTGTCAACATGTGGTTTCTCAAACCATCATGGGGAGGTTGATGAGTATGCCAACATCCAATAGGGATCTTCAACAACACTAATCTTAAGTATGAGTCTCATGTCCTACATAGTCATATGATGTATCCATATAGGTATATGGAAGTGACTCATGGGTTAATATTTTTGTGTTAAAATATGTAATCCTATTCTTTTTAATATTAATTTCTCATTACATCTCATTTTCCTTGGCATCATTTTCATTACAAATAGATGGGTATGAGAGTCCACTCCATTAAGACCTAGAGTCCTCACATCCTAAGGTCACATAGACAAAATTTAGTATGGGCATGGCACAAAAAATGAGGTCCAATCATGGCACACATATGGAAATAAGATTCCTCGTCCCATTTCCATGAGGGGATTTCATTAGAAAAAGATAACTTTAAACAAAACTTGGGAATACAAATTATTTTATTTTTAAAACCTAACTTACAAATTTTAAATTTTTAATGGTCGAAAGCTCAAATCCTACCAAAAATTTAAATTTTAAATTTTTAAATTTTGAGAATATTGTTTAGAACCCAGGGGCATGGAAAATAATATTTTATAATCACATACAATCTTTAAAATTATTGGTATGTGGTGGCCCTGATCATGCAAATATTGTACACTCATAACGTATCCTTTCCAGGGTTCGAGACCGGGTCGGGCACCGAGTGGGGGTTCAGGGGTGGTAGCCCCCAAGAGCAGGGGTTTGGGGGCATAGCCACCAAAAAAAATTTCCCCTTTTTTGCACATTCGAGGTCAGTAGTTAATTTTTGTTAACTAACAAATGAAAACAACTTTGTAAAACCCTAATTCTAGAAGCTTCCACAAAGCTTGTTATAAGTGGCTGGGATGTATGTTGTGCCATGGAATTCATGAGATTGTAATATGTTTTGTACTGGATAATAAAATTGTTGGATGGCTGAGTTTCTGTGGATGTAGCCCATTTTGGGTGAACCACGTTAAAATTCTGTGTTGATCTCTTTTGTGTTATTCTTCATTGTTATATTTGGGTTATTTAATTTGCATATAATTGTTAATGTTTATTGCTTTGATCTGCCTAAACTCTAACAACTAGTATCAGAGCAGGTTGTGTTTGATTATCATCTATAAGAAGGTCTCACAGTTGAGTAGGAGTCTCACAGTTAAGTGGGTGCAATGGCAGATGAGGGTAAATTAAAGGTAGATAAATTCAATGGGCAGAACTATCAGTTATTGAAGATGCAGATAGAGGATTATCTCTATTAGAAAGATTTATGGAGGTAGTTGGAAGGAAAAGCCAAGAAACCAACATCAATGACTAATGAGGATTGGGAACTTCTAGACAGAAAGGCACTAGGAACCATTTGGTTGTGCCTGGGACCATTTGTGGCATTCAATATAACATAAGCAAAGACAACATATGAACTGATGAAAGTTTTGGCTAAATTATATGAAAAACCCTTAGCCTCAAATAAGGTATTTCTCATGAAGCATTGGTTTAATCTGAAAATGATTGAAGGTGGATTTGTGAAAGATCATTTAAATGAGTTTAATATGATTACCAGTAAGTTAAATTCTGTAAAAGTGAAATTTGATGAAGAGGTGAGGGCTCTCTTGGTTTTATGTTATTTTATAGAAATCTAGAATAGCTTGGTAATGGTTGTAAGTAACTCTGTCTCTTGTTCAAATACTTTGAAATTTGATAATGTTGTTGGTGTTATCCTTAGTGAAGAAATGCAATGGAAAAGCACAGGTGAGAGTTCAACGTGAGGTAATGCTTTGACTATAGAAAATAGGGGAAGAAGAAATAAGAGAGGAAAAAGCCCAACAAATCATGGGAAGTCACAAGGGAAGTCGAAGAAAGGTAGATCTAAATCCAGAGGAAGAATGGATTGCTGGCACTGTGGAAAGCCAGGACACTTGAAGAAGGATTGTTGGTCTCGAAAGGGCAAACAAGGAGACATACAACATGATGACAGTAAGGAAGCTAATGTTGCAAGGAATAAATTACAAGATGCTTTAATTTTGTGTTTAGATAATGCTAATGATTCCTTGGTAATAGATTCAGGGGCTTCATTTCATGCCACATACCATAGAAAATATTTTGTAGATTATGTTCAAGGTGATTTTGGACAGGTATATTTGGGTGATGATGAACCCTGTTAGATTGTTGGAAAAGGAAAGATAAAAATCAAGTTGCAGAATGGAAATGAATGGTTGCTACAGGAGGTAAGGCATGTTCCAAATTTGAGAATGAATTTAATTTCTGCAGGACAACTAGGTAATGAAGGCTATATAGTTACCTTTTCAGACAAAGTCTAGAAGGTCACTAAAGGTCCATTAGTAGTAGCTAAAGGTGAAAAGGTAGGCACATTGTATTTTTGTACTGGTAATACTTATTCTACCTTAGCTGCTACAGAAATAGTTGCTATTGAGATAGTTATAGCACTTGCCATAGGGATAGAAACAAAATTGTGGCACCATAGACTTGGGCACATGAGTGAGAAAGGATGAAGATACTTCACTCCAAAAAATTTCTACCATGTCTGAAGCATATTGACTTGGAGTTCTACAAAAATTGTGTTTATGAAAAATAGAAAAGAGTTCAATTTCTCAAAGTTGGGAAAGAGAAGAAGAGTGAGAAATTGGAGCTTGTGCATTTAGATATATGGGGACCAGCTCATGTACCTTCTCTTGGTGGCTCTTGATATTATGTTACTTTTATTGATGATGCAACTAGGAAAACATGGGTGTACTTCCTAAAACAAAAATTAGAAGTATTTGAAACTTTTAAAAGGTGGAAAGCTTTGGTTGGGAATGAGATAGGAAAAAAGTTTAAGTGTCTCAAATCTGATAATGGAGGCGAGTATTGCAACAGAGAATTTGAAAATTATTTTTCATATAATGAAATTTGTAGGCAGAAAATAGTTCTTGGAACCCCACAAGAAAATGGTGTGTTTGAGAGGATGAATAGGACCATTATGGAGCATGCAAGGAGCATGAGATTGTATGTTGGACTACCCTTACACTTTTGGGTAGATGTACATACCGATGTTTATTTAATAAATAGGGGACATTCAAATCCTTTGGATGGTAGCATTCTAGAGGAGGCATGGATGGGTAAAAAGGTAAACTATTCTTTTCTAAAAACCTTTGGTTGTGAAGCTTTTGTCCATGTGGATATTGAAAATAGAATCAAGCTTGAGGCCAAGTCTAAAAAATATACCTTCATTGGATATGGAATAGATGAATTTGGTTATCGGCTATGGGATTATGAAAATCATAAAATCATTAGGAGCAAGGATGTTATATTCAATGAGAAGGATCAGCTATAGGAAAAGAAGCATGAACATGCCAAAAAGGAATATGTGGTACCGGATGAGATTCTAGAAAATAAACTGCTAGTGGTACCTGATGCTCAGCAACAAGAAGTTATCCCACAGACTCCTGCAAGTGTTATACATTCTACAAGGATAACTAGACCTCCAGAAAGATTTTCTCCATCATTATATTCTATATTATTAACTGATTCTGGTGAACCTAAAGGTTATGAAGAAGCAATGTAGGTAGATACCAAAAAGCAGTGGGAGCTAGGCATGAAAGAGGAAATGGATTCCTTGTAGAATCAGACTGAGACTTAGTCCAATTGCCTTCAGGTAAAAGAGCATTTCCAAATAAATGAGTTTACAGGTTGAAGGAAGAAGATGGAGGCAAGGAAAGATATAAGGCCAGACTTGTGGTAAAAGGTTTTGCACAAAAAAAAGGTATAGATTTTGATGAAATATTTTCTTCAGTTGTAAAGATGACTTCTATTAGAACTATTCTATGTCTTGTGGCTATGGAAGACTTGTATCTGAAACAGATAGATGTGAAAACAACATTTCTCCATGGGGATATGAGGGCAAGGGTAAGGAGGAATTTGTGTACAGGTCAAAGAAGAGTTTGTATGGCCTGAAGCAAGCACTTCAGCAATGGTATTTGAAATTTGATAGTTTTATAGCCGAACAAGGTTACAAAAGATGTCATTATGATTATTGTGTTTATTTTAAGAAATTGGATAATGGTAGCTATATTATCCTGTTGCTTTATGTTGATGACATGCTTTTTTCTAGGTCTAACATGCAACATATTAATGACCTTAAGAAGAAATTAGCAAATTCATTTTCTATGAAAGATTTGGGTATGAGGATCACACAGGATAAAACAAACAAATAATTATTTTTGTCTCAAAGTGAGTATGTAGAGAAGGTGTTGAAGAGGTTTAACATGTAGAATGCAAAATCAGTTAGTACACCTTTGCCTAGTCATTTTAAGTTGACTAAAGAGATATGTCCAAAGACATAAGAGGATGAAGATAAAATGTCTAAGATACCATATGCATCAATAGTCGGTAGCTTGATGCATGCAATGGTATGCATAGGGCCAGATATTGCACATACAGTGGGAGTTGTAAGAAGGTATATGAACAATCTGGGAATGGAACATTAGAATGTTGTAAAATGGATTCTCTAATATTTGAGAGGTACTACTTCAAAGAAACTATGTTTTGGAGGAACAAATTCTGCTCTAAAAGGATATGTTGACTCTGATCTGGTGGGTGATATTAATAGTAAGAGAAGTACTACAGGGTATTTTTTTATTGTAGGAGGTACTACAGTTAGTTGGATTTCAAGGCTACAAAAGGTTGTTGCACTTTCAACCACTGAAGTTGAGTATGTTGCTGCTATGGAAGCTAGCAAGGAGATTATTTGGTTACAACATTTTCTAGAGGAATTGGGGCAATGATAAGAAGATAGCCATTTGTACACTGATAGCTAGAGTACCATTCATCTTGCTAAGAATTTAGCTCTACATTCAAAAACTAAGCACATACAGCTCAGATACCACTTCATCCAGTCAGTTTTGGAGGATGGATAGTTGAAGCTGGAGAAAATTCACACAAGTGAGAAACCTACATATATGTTCACAAAGGAAGTTACACAGGAGAAACTAATTTCCTCAACAGTTTCTGTTGCCTTCACAACTGATAATGGTGGACATAATAAACCAACTAGGCCTGCAATCCAGTGGGAGCTGCAAGTGTAGTAGTGTCATCTAGGATCAGTCTCCAAGTGGGAGATTATTTGGTGTGGAGCCTGATTAGTCTCCAAGTGGGGGATTTTTGGTATGTGGTGACTGATCATGCAAATATTGTACACTTGTAACGTATCCTTGCCAGGGTTCGAGGTCGGGCCAGGCTCCGAGGGGGGGTTCAGGAGTGGTAGCCCCCCCAAAAACAATTTCCCCCTTTTTTGCACGTTCGGGGTTGGTAGTTAAGTTTTGTTAACGGACAAATGAAAAACAACTTTGTAAAACCCTAATTCTAGAAGCTTCCACAAATATTTTTATAAGAGGTTGGGCTGTATGTTGTAGCATGGAATTCGTGAGATTGTAATCTATTTTGCACTAGATAATAAAATCGTTGGATGGCTGAGTTTCTGTGGATGTAGCCCATTTTGGGTGAACCACGTTAAAATTCTATGTTGATCTCTTTTGTGTTATTCTTCACTGTTATATTTGGGTTATTTAATCTACATATAATTGTTAATGTTTATTGCTCTGATCTGCCTAAACTCTAACAAAAAATTTCTCCATAGTTCCAATGTAAAATGGATAATTTCAAAAATTTAAACTTGGGAATTGTTACATTGAATTCACACAATTTAATAATCCCCCATACACATGCAATCCTAAAAATGAAATTCTATATACAACCACATAAGGTGGGCATGGACAAAGCAAACAAAATATAACCACAATGCATGGTTTTAAGAACCACATACCTTCAATCCAAGAAAATTGGAAATAGAGAGGATTTCTAGAAGATGCTTTGCCACTTAATCCACAATCTACAATATCTTCAATCAAATCCACAAATTCCAAGCAAGCATCCAAATTCAAATCCTTCAAATCAATTTTCAAGCTCCAAGAAAGCAAGAGGAAGAGGAGAGAAAAAGACAAGTCACAATAGAATGCCCTCTGAAATGAGTTTTTTTTTTTGTATTATGTAATTTTACTTTTTCAAAATAGGCATTTTTCAAATAATAACTTTTTGCATTTTTTTGAAGGAAAAAAACTTAAATTAATACCATGAGACCTCTTTACTTTAATACAAGATTTCCTTATTTTAATCATTTTTATATTAGGCAAAACTAGAAAGATGTAGATAATACAATCACATAAATATATTTCCATTTTTTAAGTTGTACAAATTTATTTTTACTCAAGAAATTACCAAACACATTGGAAGGCATAAAAAAACATAAACTTTACCCAAGACTAGCATAAAGTATTTTCACAAGGACTCAAGAAATTACAAAAGTGGATTAAATGCAATTAACCACAGGAGTCAAACAACCTATGTAAAAAACACAAACTTATTTTACAAGTTTTCACATGACTCAAGAATATAAAATTGATAAATTTGGATCTAGGCTCATTGGGTCACACATTACTAATCTCATAACCTAGGGTCGAGTGAGATAGGAAAAGGACACAACATTTTTATCCAATCCAACTATCTCCAATTAAATCATCGTTGTGGAAACCTACACCTACACACTCAATCAAAACATCAAGTGTATTTGTACAACACAAGATAGCCAAAGCATAGTATATAGAAACCAATGAGATAATATCCATAATATGCTTTGAAAATCTACATATAAATAAAAATCATCTAACACTAGAATGGTTTAGATATATAGATGTGTAATAAATAATCACAGTGTTGAACTCAATGAATATAAGCATAATCACATATCATAGTGAAAATAGTGAAGCTAAAAATGTTATAGAGTCCAACATATAAAAATCCACACACGTGAATCTGAAATACATGATCCATAAACCTCAATAGAAATATAAAAAAACATCATCAACAAGTATAATATCATTAACAAAACACAAAATAAGCAACAAAATGAGGCACATACCCTTTAGGCCTTATAGTTTTTTTTTCCTCTCTAATTATTGTTCTTTTCTGTGTCATTTACATGATAGAATTATACTAATTTTTTTATAGATTTGATTAATGTGATATTTTCCTTAAAGGGTTAATGACAAAAATGATTGTGTGTCCTATTTTTTCTTCATGAGCATAGTTTGTTTGCACTTGTATTAGGCTAGTATTGGAGGTGCATGCATGGTATTTTCCTAACACAATCAAAGGATCGTGAGGTGGGTAGAATTATTATAAGGTTTCTCTTTTGTGTTAAATCATTGTGTAGGTAAAACCAACAAGGTTGTATATCCCTTGAGAAAGAGGAGGGTTTTTTCTACAATGATAGTGGAACTAGTGGGCATGGAGGTGATGAAGGATTTGTACACCGTGGATCCAAATTTTGCTTATGCATGGTGCACATGAATTGAGATCTAATCTAGCATTAAAGGCCCACTTAAGGGTTACTTTGTGAAAGAGAGATGCTTTTTTAGGAGGCAATAATTATGAAAATCATGGAGTTCAATAAGGGAGAATGTCATCAATGAATTGCATAGTAGTGGACTTGGAGGACACTTTGGTATGAACAAGACAAGCCACATTGTAAGAATGATACTAGTGGTCAAGTTTGTGTAAATATGTGAGAAGATTCATGGAGAATTGTCGAACATGTCAAGTAGCAAAGGGAGTGACATAAAACATTGGGTTGTACAAGTGATTGCACATGCCAAACAAACCTTGGGAGGAACTATTAGTGGGCATTGTCCTTGGATTTTCACACATGAAGAAAGGTGTTGACTCTATCTTCATAATAGTGTACAAATTTTATATGACACATTTCATTCCTTGTGAGAAGACAAATTATTCATTAACAATTAGGATTTTGTTATTCAATGAGATAGTGTGGTTGCATGGATTGTTGCAGAGCAATATATTTGATAGAGATATGAAGTTCCTTAGTTGTTTCTAGTGCACTTTATGGAAAAAATTGGGCACATAACTAATTTATAAATTTCCATATTAATCATAGATAAACTGATAAATAGAGGTTTTTAATCAAAGTCTTAGCAATCTACTTAAGTGAATAATAGTAGAGAATCCTACATAGTGGGACTCTATGTTGACAAAAGTGGAATTCATATAAAACAACTCAGTGAAAAAATCACTAGTGAAGACACTATTTCAACTGGTGTATGGGACATTCCCATGAGGTGTCATAGATCTATTAAGTGTGGAAGACATTGGGAGAATAAGTGCAAATGATAAAGACTTTGTGTGGCACATGAAAGAATTTTATGTACAATTTAAGAAGCAAAAAAAGGAGTGCAACACAAAGTGTGACTTGTGCACAAATGAACATCAAAGGGAGAACTTACTCAAAAAGGGGATTTTCATGGTGCATCTAAGAAAGGAGTGAATCTGAAAAGGAAATTTTAACAATTTGAAGCCCAAAAAGATTGATCCATGTCACATAGTTTGTATATTTTATAAGAATGCATGTAATATTGAGCTACTTGAAGGATTGGATATCTCCTTGATATTCAATGTCTCTTATTTGTATTCATACCATGCACTCAAAGAATCATTGGATACATAACTAGAGGAACCAATAGAGTGGAGGAAATATATTTCAAAAAAAGTGGTGAGAGGGAATTCTATAAATCTTGGACACACACATTAGCAAGAATATGCATTGGAGTGCATATGAGGAATATTTTATTTTCTAGAAGGGTAAGGGGCTAGAGGAAGACTCATGGATTTTTAAAGCTAAAGTAATCTAACTTGAGTGGTTGAATCAGTCATATATGCAATCCTAATTGTGAGCACCATGGTCATAATCTTTTTACTGAAGGTGTATGATTCAAGAGCTTCCTAGGGGTTGGTTCAATCTTGCATCACCTAAAATCATTCTCTTTTCTTTGATATCTTTTCATGTGTAAGCCTAACTTGTGTACATTATTTTGTGTGTTATTTTATTGTTTGCAATATTGAGTTGAGTGTGTGTCTATTTTGTATGTTGCTTGTGTGTTGGGTAGTTTTGAAGGTGCCAAACAACTATTTCTTAAAATTCTAGCATTGGCTATCTTTTTATGACTATTGATCTTAGTGCAAGTTTGTTAAGTACATCTCAACCTATGTGCAAGTTTCCCTTGTATAGACCATGGCATAGGCCTTGATCAACATCTTACACATACTTGCAAAGCTCATGCATTGTAAAGATCTTATGCCATACAACTTATCCATGATCACCTTACAAAAGTCAATAGATGTCAAAATGTCAGAACAAGTAGTAAATTTCAAGGTAGCTTCTATTAGACAACATTGATTAGATTGTCTAATGTATTTGTTAGGTCTAGAGTAGAAGGGACATTAATTTTAGATTTATTAAAGAATAGAATGAATTTTCTATTATAGGATTCACATCCTTTATCTTGCAAATAAAATTTCCTTCTAGGTACTCTTTAATAGAAGAATGGCATGCATCAGTCTCAAGTTTCAATGTGGATCAAATTTTTGGCCTAGCACTTCTATATGTGATGCATGGTCATTTGAAAGGGCTTGATCTAGATGTTAGCAAATTCATGGTAAAGGTTTATGGGGGAGTTTGAGAGATAGAGCATAGATCAATTGTATTGTAGAGAGTCTCTACATATATTTCTCTAAGTAGCATAGTGTGTGTCTAGTTTTACATATAAGTGGCCCATTTGTATCTCTTTCATTTCTATAGTTTAATATAAGTGTATCATTTGATCTCCACTTTCCTTCCTTGTTTAGCTTTATTTGTGTGCTCTATGTGCCTTTTCATAAATTATTCATTTGGCATGCATTCAACTACTACACTACACCCCCTAGGTTTTTGTCTTTTAAGGTTTATTCCTTATACATTAGGGTTTAAAATCTAATGTTTTTTTATTTCTTATATCCTTCATTTTAGATTCAATTAGGGTTTGGATCCACTTAGTCTAATCTTGAGGTTATGGTTGTTTGTGAATTGAATAGGTTAGTGTTAATCTAGCTTGTTTAGTATAGTTCACATTCAATTGCATACACCCTCTATCATGCTTTAGTGTCAAATTGTAGGTCTATGAGAAGTTTGGATTTGTCTAGGAACTTTTACATTTTGAAGGTCTCTTATTTTACTAGGGGTGGATCTCTTGGGTTACCTTGCCTTACCTTAAGCAACCTTGGGATCTCTTGGGAAACCCTACTTAAAAAGGGGTGACTGTGCCTTGTTCTGAGAAACCCTGGGATCTCTTGGGTGACCCTTTTATAACCAAGAAAATGAGCATGAGAAACAAGTCAAAACACTAACCTATTTCACTCAAAATCTAAGCTACCTCATATTGAGCAATAAAGGAATGCAAAACATATGAAGTTAAACAAACAAACAACATGCAAACCTTGCTATGTTAGATGTGCTACTTGATGTCTTGATGTCGATGGCTCCTCATATGGGCAGAATGACCTTGCTTCTCATGGAGTTTTGGAGTGGAAATGGAAGAATTATTTTACATGAAGAATTTGTGTGATTTGTGAAGGGGTGAGATCCAATTTATAGATTTTTGGAGGCTCATTTGGATGGTCAAGATTGGATTGAAAGATCAATGCATGAGGATGCCTAAGAGCTCTCAAGAAAGGAGAGATTTACAATTTTCATGATGAGATTGGATGAGAATGGGTGTCCTTGGATCAAGGAGGAATCAAGGGTTGATATTTGACCTTGGGAAGATGGATGGATGAGATTGACTTGATAAATGGGAAGTATGGGTTGGATTTGATTGGAATTTTAAATTGGGAAGCATGAGTACATGTCCAATTTAAAATTTGAGGAAAAGGATGAGTTGGCTTAGATTTGAATTTTAAATTGTAATTATGGGCACATGCCCAATTTAAAATTAGATGAATAGGAGATGAAGGACAAAAGGACCTTTGTACATGGGTCCTTGACCATGCCTTTTGTAAGAAGGCCATGTGGACATGTACAAGAGGCCCATGCCTTTGTACATTTGGGGGTATGGAGAGGATTTGACCAAGGTTAGATTATGATTTAGGTTTTGCAAGTGGAGGATTAGGTTAGTTAATTAGGTTTGTGACACAAGAAGAACTCCCTCCTGCTGTAAACTCAAACTCACAACACAAGAAAAAATTAACTGATTGCAAAACATAAAATTAAGTTTTATTGTAATGACAATGAAGCTACAAATCTGCAAAAATCTTATTTACAACATTGGCCTCACATGGCCTCACAAATCTATAGGGAAAACTCTCCTCATTCCCTCACACTCACTCATAAATCTTTGCTGCTTCACAAGCCCCTTACATGGGCTAAGATCCCTCTTCACTCTGCCTGAGAAATATGCCTTCTCTGTGCAAAAACAATAACATTCCATTTGCAACCTTTGATCTTTCATTTCTATGTCCTAGACCACATATCCCTTCCTATCTAATAGTGACTATTCGCATATTCTTCCCACTTTATATCTGCCATGTCCCCCCCTTCACAAAACTATGTTATACATCATTTTTGTTTTTATGTCAATTTTGTCCATCGAATGAAGGATGAGAATACCATGGCATCAAATGTCTCTTCTATTTTAATTCTTTTTATTGTTTTACTTTTCTTCCTCTCCTCGTGGTAGCTTGATGACATCCCTTCACCAAGATGAACAACCTCTAAAGAGGTGTTTGCTCTTCCACTAAATGGTGCCTCAGTTCACATAAATTTTAATGCCTAAAGTCTGTTGGAGAGACATTTACCATGTGCGCTCCCTCTGTTGTCCACGTTTTCTTTTAGATGAACATTATTTCCTTCTAAGGAAATTTGTGACCTCAATCTCCATGCTAAAACCATCAACCTCTTGCAATATCTGAATTAGAAGTGAAATAAACTCTAATCCACGATGGATTATCACACCACATGGACACACTATTGCAAAATAGATGGTTGTTTTTCATGAAGGAGACCATAGTAGTTTGCCAATTGTGGCACTTTCTCCATCTGACGTGGCTAACAAAATATCAATGCAAGACTAGATAACAAAGCAAAGTAAATATTTGTTAGAACACTCTTGTCATATACTACACAAGTCCCTTACGCTAACCACGGCCCTTTGAGGCATTTTGACAACATATTCATTGCTATTAACAAGGTGTCCTTTGTGTGCTCTAGGGATGGCCTCATATATTTTCAACACCATCTATACATCCTCCACGCTAGCTTAGGAGTCAACTTAATCTTGTTTAGATATATCAATCAAAGTATTAATAAAGGCCATTATTATCTCGTCCTCTAGAAGATGGTCAATTTGCAATAAACCCCATCTCTCGAAAGCTTCATCAATAAACTAGACTTTGTTGGCAAGAGACACTATATGGATTCATGGTTGTTGTCATTGATGGCAACAAAGGTCATCCCACATATCCGCAAGTCATGGTGTGTCTCTACCGGAAGTCAGAATGAAGATTGTTGTGGTCCGGTGAACAAGAACAGAGCATATGGCAAGGTCTGACAGATTGGTCCGGATCTCTCAGAGGAAGTGTCTTGGTGCAGTGCGGATTTGGGGAAGTCAAGAGGACTACCTTGAGTGGTATATTCCAAGGATTTAGCCTCCAGTGATGGACAAAGAAAAAGATATGAATAGTTGAGTACCGGATTTCTGAGAGACAGTGAAAACAGAGGAAGAACTGACTGACAGAGTATCAGACTACTTTCCGGATGTGTTACTATTGATGATAAAGGTTGTGAAGGCATGAATCATGTTTGGCCGACATGATTAATGATATCTACAAGTATATGCTTGATCCGCATTGCTTGGTGAGCAAGGATTCAGCCGACAGAATAGAGTTTGTAAGAAACTAGACTGTTTCGGATGGCGACTAGAAAAGTGATGAAATTACTTGTGCGGATATATATAGAGGATGGATTTAGTTGTGAAGGGTGTGATTGTGTGAAGGTATATGCGAACAAGTGCAGAACAGAGCAGAAGTAGCAAGAAAGATCCGGTATGTGAAAGGATAGCAGAATAAAGAACAGAGGAGAGATGAAGTGCAGCAGATCAGTGTACTGAGCCTAACCGGAACTAAACTCCAGCATATGCAGATGCTTCCAATCAGTTCAAGACTGTGATTCTTATCACTTTGTAGACAGTGTGTCTCCTTGTAGGCAGTGGGCCTCTTTGTGAGCAGTGTGCTCGGGCAGTGAGCCCTAATTGGCAAGTGCCATTTTTGTAATTTCCTATTCTTCTAACAGAGAATAATTTTTGGGTTAATCACCCCGTGGTTTTCTCCCTTAATAGGGTTTCCACGTCAAAAAATACTGTGTCATGTGTTTCTTATTTCATGGTAATGTTTTTGTGTTTGATTCAATGCTGCATTAATTAATAAGAAAGTTCAATAAGGGAAATAATTAGGATAACTGATTCACCCCCCCTCTCAGTTATCAACAATTGGTATCAGAGCTAAGTTCCTCCTAATAGAGCCTAACAGCTTGAGGAAGATCTGGGAGTTCAAATGGATGCATATGGTTTAAGGGAGCAACTCAAGACTGCCCTTGAGGATCTTGAACAGTCAAATTTTGAAGTCAATGAATTAAAGGAAAGACTCAAACAGGCTGATGAACTCATGAGAGAATTAAAAGACAAATTAAGTCTCTCTATGAAAAAGAGAAAGGAGCTGCTCCAACAATTGGCAAGACAAAGTGAAGAAAGCAATACAAATGAAGAATTGACTGAGCAAACCAAGTTATGTGAAAAGTTATCAAAAGAAGTCATTATGTTAAGACATGAAATGGAATCAGGAACTATAAAGTTTACTCAAGAGATTAAAGAAAAAAGAAAAGCTGAAGACAATCTAAGACAATCTCTTAAAGAAAAATCAGAAGAATGCCACCAGATTGACAGGATTATCAGACATCTTGAATCTGATCTTGAAGATGCCAAAGATAATGAAGAAAAACTTGAGGATCAAATTGCCTCTCTCAAAAGAGATCTTCAAACAACAAATGAATATAAAGAAAAATTCAAGATAAGTTCTGCCCAACTTGAAGTACTTCTTGGAAGTCAAAAGAGGACAGATGACAAGTATGGTTTGGGATATGAGAAAGGAGAAAGCTCCGGATCTGGTCAAAAGAATTTTGGATCAGAAAATCCAAGGAATAGGCCTAGAAGACCTCCGGTAAGACAGCCCAATGCTCAAAGATATCCATCTTTCAATGGATACTGCCATAGCTGCAACCACTTTGGTCACAAAGCTAATCAATGCAGAAAGAGAATGAATCAGATTAATTCATCCTTCTCCAGACAGTGCTTTAACTGCAAAAGGTATGGACACAAATCCCATGAATGCAGAAATATGCAAGTAAACAAATCATTCAAAGGTAGATGCTTTACATGCAATAGAGTAGGTCATATGGCTAATCAATGCAGATCAAGAGGTTATCAGTCAAATATGCAAAGAAATGTTATTTGCCAAATCTGTAATAGGTCCGGTCATAATGCTAAAGTCTGCAGAAGCAAGAATCAGGACAAAAGAGGTCCGGTGTATAATCAGAATCAAGACAAGGGTAAACAAAAGATGAATGCGGATGAAGTTAGGAATCAGATGAGCAAGATTTGGGTGAAGAAAAGTTTAGAGAATGTAGAGGTTGGATCCGCACCAGACTCTGGTGCTGATATTTCTTCCAGAAATTAAAAAGTGAGCTCTGGCTCAGGGGGAGACTCAAAGAAAATCCTGTTCCCCCAGCCAATCAAGTGGTGCCGGATGTGTCACAAGATGCGGAGTAAAGGGTTTAAAGATATAAGTCTTGAGATATCTAGATAAGATTTCAGAGGTCAGCATGAAAATGTGAAGAAGCTGTGATCGATCAAGTAAGACCTATTCCGGGAGATGCTCCGGAATGACAGAGGATTACAAAAAGGTCCGGAGAGATCCGGAAGTGCATTGTCTTATTCTGCGGATTGGACAGAGTGTTTGGGATGTCCTTGTGATGTGTTATCTCGATTTATTCATGATTGAAAGATCTGCATGATGTTCATAAATCAGGACTGATCCGGGATACTCCAAGCTATCCGGACAAGGCAAACTGGAATAATATAGGTGAAGCATTTATTGCAAATAGATATTAGGGTTTACGAAATGATATAAGGGATTCTCAACAATCATTTGATCATTCCACATCCAAGAAGAAGCGAAAAGCGGAGCTCTGCAACAAGATTCATCAAGCACACCAAAGATCTCCTGCCGAAGTCATTGCATAAAGAAATCAATCCAACCACTCCGTGCAAACCGAAGGCGCATAAGGTATTCTCCGTTTTCATTATCTCACTGCAAATATTTGAAGAATGGCTACTCCGAATATAGTTAAGATCTCTGATAAGACCTCGCCCCACATTCAAGAAACATCCTTACAAATCCTTGGAGGTAGATCCACTAGGAGCCTTCTCTAGTGTTCCTCATGGTGTATTGCACATGGAAGATATTAGGGTTTACATCCATGCGAATCTTGAAGACTTTGGAGAATCAAAACTGATGGATATCTATCACAAACAATTGATAGATGACTCCTTTGAGATCAAACCTCAGTACAAAGCCATTCGGGACAAACACTTTGCACAGTGCATTCATTTCCCCTGTTTTGAAGAAGATGAATGGGTCCGATATGTACTAAGTAGAGTACATGACAACTTCCTATGGTTGAACAAGCCCTTCAAGATCACCAAAGATGCAATTAGGGCTGTAACCGGTCTGCACTCATCCGGTGGATTACCTGTTCTCAAGTCTGTCAAAAATCAGACAGTTAGTGATGCAACCGGATCCAAGTTTGACAAGAGAGCTATGACAGTTGATGACATCACTGAACCGGATGTCAAATTTGCATCTATGATAATTGGTTACAAAATCTATCACTCCAGTAGGGAAAATTCAGTACCGGGAACTGCAATCTACACAGCCTATCAAATGTTAAAGGAGAATGCAGACTATGACTTGTGTGAGCTTCTTGTAAACCAACTCTTTGAAAATCTGTAGAAGATTAAGAAGGACAAGAAAAACTCCTTCAAGTATGGCAATCTGATCCTTTGTCTCTTCTTTTACTACATGAACGAGCTTCCCGGATCCAGTGGATGGATATGGCAGAATGACAGACCGGTTGCCATCCAAATCAGAGACTATTTGCATGGACTTGGGGATGCTAAAGCAAGAAACACAGCTCTATGGGGATACTTCAAGAACTTCCAAAGCATGATGCATGCAAGAGAAAGAATACCCCTATCCCTTGTTGAAAAGTACAAAGATACAGTATGCTTCATGGTAGAAACAGATCAGTGTCTAATGGAGGCAGTAGAACCAAGAACTGTATGGATCATGCCCATGGGGTATGAAGTGGATGAACAGATAGTGGAGCTGCATGTTCAACACATGCTAAGTCAGCCCAAAGATCCAAAGGCAGAAAGGTTTGGAACCTTTGAGGAGCTGAGTGTAAAGATCCATGTAGAACTCAGGGAACCTGAGATAAAGAGAAAGGTGAGAAAAGAAGTAGAGCATATTGCTCAAGGCCTAGGCATCTCAAAAGAGGCACTTGATGCCAGCCGGGAAAAGAGGAGGAAGGCTGAGGAAGAAAAGAAAAGTAAAGAAAGTGTTCCGGTTGAAACTTCCACCTGGACCAGATCATCAAAAAGATCTGTACCTCCCACAACCAAAAGCTCAAAACCGAAAGTCCAGGCATCCGGTAAAAGATCTAAGACAAAAGCCACAAGGGCTTATGAAAGCCAAAAGGATGAAGAGGAAACAGAGTTAGATGAGGGAGTAAAAGAAATAAAGAAGCACAAGAAGAAAGGATCTGGTAAACCCTCCATAGGCCAAGACAAGGATGAAATGGCAGAGGTATCTGTTGAAAAGCCCACTCTGTCTCTAGAGAGTGTAATCAAGTCGGTTACGGTGGATGGAAACCTTCAACCAATGACTGAATTTTATGATGACTACAATGAGGCTGACCAAAAGACTCTGCAGGAAGCCACAGTCAAATATCTGAACATATACAATAAGGCTTTCATTGAGATCATATCTCTTATTCCTAAAAGCCTAGAAAAGGAATTAGAAATAAGAAAGAATAATGCTCATGCAAAAGATCTTGAGATCCGGGAGCAGATAGCTATTCAGCTATATCCTCAAATTGATCCCAAGACAATGAACATAATCTTCAAAGACTGCAAAGATGAGTTCAGAAGTAAAGCCAGGATGAATCAACTCATGCTTGGTGAGACTGACAAAGTGGCCAAAGAGACAGAAGAGATCCTCCGGAAGGCCTTCAAAAGGTTCAATCTTCATGTTGTAGAGGACTTAGGTGCAGAAACAGCTGCGGATTTGGAATCATCTGCTCTGGAAGAAGTGGGCCCTGAACAGACTAACATCTCTCCTCCGGTTTCCCCTACAGTCTCCAGATCCCAAGAAGAAGAGAAACTACAGGAGAAAGAAGTAGCAGTTAAAGAAAAAGAGGCTAACAGCACCCCAACAGAGAAAACCACGACCGAAAGTGGTAAGAGTAAGGAAGGAGAAAAGATTCAAAAGGACAAAACTGCAGAAGAGAAGAAACATCTGTCTCCGGCAAGAGACACTGCACAAACTGTTCAAGAATTCCTGACAAAAGCCACTATAGAAATTGATGAACCGGACCTGCTAAAAGGACCATTAGATTTTGACTCTTTGTCACCGGTGCAAACAATGAAAATAGCCTCATTTGCAAATGAGAAAGTCAAAGAGAAACTGCTGAAATCTCACATGGAAGACTGTGAGCTTATGGAGGAAGCATCTGGAGTGCTAGAAAAGATCATGCCATCTTTTCAAAAGGATCCCACAGCCTCCTCTTCCGGTAATCTCAAAACCTTAGTCAGCAGTGTTAGTACACATTTTGAATCTCTAGAAAAATCTGCTGAAGAAAAGGTCCGGAAGGAATTTTTGGATAAAAGATTTTCAGAAGTATTAGGATTAATCTCTAACGATAGGAGAAATATGAGTATTGGAATAAAGAGCTTAGAAAATGCTCTTAAGGATGGCGGTGACATTTACAAATTTTGTATATCCTGGTCAAAGGCAACAGCAGCAATTGATAAGAAAATAAAAGAGGAACAGGACAAGCTACAAAGTTTATCTCAAAGTTTTGATCCTCTCTCTTCCTCCATAATAAATCAAGAATGTCAGACTATTGTAGTCTTGAATGAAATAAAGAATCTTGAGAAGGAAAGGAAGAATATCACTAACCGGATGGGAGAACTTAGAAGGATTATAATCCCTAAGTTAGAAACTATGCATGAGGCCATCAGTGATGCTCAGACCACCGCCCAAACAAATGATCCGACAGATCTCAAGAGGGCAGAAGCGTTTGCATTTTTGTTGAGTGGTCACATCTCAATTTTGGATAGAATGAAGCAAAGTTGGGCTACAGAACTGATCCAATTGAAGACATCCTTTGCAGACATTCTTCAGTATATGTGAGTATGTAAATATGCGGCTATGTATAGAAAATTTTTGAAAATTTTGGTGTGTGGACCCTACCCTTTGCCATTGATGTCAAAGGGGGAGTGAGGAGTAGTGAAAAATGAGGAATCCAACTAAGGGGGAGTTCCGGAAATTGTATATTAAGACAGAGCATCAGCAAAGGGGGAGCATAGTGTAAACACTTAGTCATTTTTCACTAAGTGTTGCCATCAATGCCAAAGGGGGAGATTGTTGGCAAGAGACACTATATGGATTCATGGTTGTTGTCATTGATGGCAACAAAGGTCATCCCACATATCCGCAAGTCATGGTGTGTCTCTACCGGAAGTCAGAATGAAGATTGTTGTGGTCCGGTGAACAAGAACAGAGCATATGGCAAGGTTCGACAGATTGGTCCGGATCTCTCAGAGGAAGTGTCTTGGTGCAGTGCGGATTTGGGGAAGTCAAGAGGACTACCTTGAGTGGTATATTCCAAGGATTTAGCCTCCGGTGATGGACAAAGAAAAAGATATGAATAGTTGAGTACCGGATTTCTGAGAGACAGTGAAAATAGAGGAAGAACTGACTGACAGAGTATCAGACTACTTTCCGGATGTGTTACTGTTGATGATAAAGGTTGTGAAGGCATGAATCATGTTTGGCCGACATGATTAATGATATCTACAAGTATATGCTTGATCTGCATTGCTTGGTGAGAAACGATTCAGCCGACAGAACAGAGTTTGTAAGAAACTAGACTGTTCCGGATGGCGACTAGAAAAGTGATGAAATTACTTGTGCGGATATATATAGAGGATGGATTTAGTTGTGAAGGGTGTGATTGTGTGAAGGTATATGCGAACAAGTGCAGAACAGAGCAGAAGTAGCAAGAAAGATCTGGTATGTGAAAGGATAGCAGAATAAAGAACAGAGGAGAGATGAAGTGCAGCAGATCAGTGTACTGAGCCTAACCGGAACTGAACTCCAGCATATGCAGATGCTTCCAATCAGTTCAAGACTGTGATTCTTATCACTTTGTAGACAATGTGTCTCCTTGTAGGCAGTGGGCCTCTTTGTGAGCAGTGTGCTCGGGCAGTGAGCCCTAATTGGCAGGTGCCATTTTTGTAATTTCCTATTCTTCTAACAGAGAATAATTTTTGGGTTAATCACCCCGTGGTTTTCTCCCTTAACAGGGTTTCCACGTCAAAAAATACTGTGTCATGTGTTTCTTATTTCATGGTAATGTTTTTGTGTTTGATTCAATGCTGCATTAATTAATAAGAAAGTTCAATAAGGGAAATAATTAGGATAACTGATTCACCCCCCCTCTTAGTTATCAACAGACTTTATGCAGAGTAGCATATATATCACAGAGATGTGATAACAGCCATGATTCTAGCATTTGCATAATCATGCCTCAAATCAATGTAAAAGGTCACCATCGAAGTGGTCCAATACTTGCCAATTTTCTGTGACAAGTGAATTCCAACTAAGGGAATTTGAAATCCTTGTATCATTATTTCGAATAGCAAGAGAAGCCAATTGAATTCCAAAACAAGCTAAAATTGAAAACCAAACCAGAAATTTTTTTGGGTGATGTTGATTGCCAATTCACCTGAGATGCTCCTGCATCAGTTTGGGTGACCTAATCAAAAGTGTAGAAAATAGGGAATTAAATAAATGTCAATATTTATTTAATTCATGGAATGGGATAAAGGGATAATAGATAAATTAACTTTATCTAATGTTTGGACTATAGAGAAAGGGGATAAATGATTAATAAATCATTTTGGCTAGGGATAGGTACTTATGCAGGTACCAATAGGAGTACTAATGAATAGTAGAATGTACATGAATAGTGATTTTAACAATAAAATATTGTAAAATCATGAATTGAAGGGGAATTGGTTAATTAATTGTCTAAACATGCATTTATTCAGTTAATGTAGAAGAAATAGTGATTTAGGGATGTTTAGGGATGTTTAGACAAGTTTGGGGATGAATTAGGGATGAATAGGGGTGAATTAGTGATGTTTACGGATGACATGAAGAGTGGACAATTTTATGTGTCTACAATTTGCCCCTCTTTGAGATGGTGTTGCAAAGCAACATCATTTCAAAGAAAGATAAAACATAGCACTAGATAGGATTAGAAGAAGGTGGTAGGATTAGGGATAAGGATGCCCCAGCCACTGGAAGTAAGAGTCACAAGCGGGAATGATGGTAGAGATGATGCCCCCTTGAGAGGGCAGGTGGGTTTGAAAAGCACAGGTGTGCTCTTGAAAGGATAAAGAGGATTAGATTAGAAAGAAGAGAGTGGAATTTTATAATGTCCCCCATCTAGCGCATGTGACCAGTGGATGGAGATTAGCCTATCATGGGACTCCCATAGGCTAATGGCAGTGTTTAGGGGATCAATTTGGAGATTTACTATTTATAGTAAGTCAGGACGAAGTACCTTGCTATTTATAACAAGGCAAATGTGGAGGACCATTGCATGAGATTCATGGTTTTGATTTATCCAGAGCATTATTTGATGAAATATAAGTTAAATTAAATATTTAACTTATATTATTATTAAGAGGGTAAAGTGACTTGTGTTATGAAATGACTTTAAGTTATAAAGTTAAGTTATAACTTAAAGTGGTTCGCCTAGAAAATGGACGCCTTCTTGGGAGTTATAAGGGACATAAAACATAAGACAAAATATTAAATTTCTCTCATCTCGGGTGTTGGGGTTGAGGGAAATAAAAAAGAGAAAATGAGTCTCATTTGCATATGTTGAATTATTGATATTACTCTCTTGTTTTCTCGTGCATTGTTTGGAGCTTGGCTCTAGGGTTTGATATTGGCTGTGTTGAGATGAAAACCTCTCCATAGTCCTCTTCTTCATGTGTGAGAGACCACATCAGGAAGAGATTCTTGGAGGCTTCATTCAAGAGCTTCAATTGGGCATTTAGTTGATTCAAATTGATGGACTTTTGAGCTTGTATTGAATACTTTTGACAGAGAAATCATATGCAGCTAAGTGAATAAGTTTTAGTGACAGATTTGTTGCATTTTGGAGCAGATTAAGGACTGCATTTCATCCCTTATGTTGGTGTATCCTGCTAGTACAGGTCGTACCACTAGCTAGGAGTCATTTTGGAGTTTTCGATGGATTTTGATGTGTTTCTTCAGCTCTACATGATCACCTAACATCTGCATGGGTATTCAGTCCAAAATAGTAATATTTATCAGTTTTTCATAATTTATTAATGGTAATTTATAGTTCCAAGTGGGTCATACAACCTAGAGGATTCATGGGTATTGTATGGTGATATTCTTTGCTTCTTTGTAGCTGCTATTATGTGTATCTTGGACATTTTGAGTCCCATATGCTCCTATTATACATTTCACTTGAAGATCTCTTCATTGGTGGTAACTAGAAGTCTTTCTATGATGTTATATTGCTGGTCTAGCTACAGGACCAGTAGGAAGTTGTGAACTGGAAAATGAGTATATACTCGTAATTCATATTTTTCTATAGTATAAATTGGGTCTTTGATATTTTCGTGATATTTGTTGTAGTTTTTTTGGGTTTTAAATATATGCTTTATATTCCATGTTATTATGCAAAAAAACTACGTGCAAAAACATGCAAATGAAACCCTAAACCAAAACCTTCAGAAAAGCAAAAAATTAGAACAAAAAAAACATTTCTAAGGGTGTATGTTACAGCGGTATCAGAGAGGTAGTATCTTTCCATCCTCTGTGGTTAGATCAAACATGCAAAAGGATTTTTGAGACATGCTTCATATACCGTCTTTGACTCACCATTACAATCTGGGAAGAAACATGTCAAAGCAAGAAATATAGGTTCCGTAGATAGAACAAGAAATAGAAGTACCACAGATAGATCACTTTTTAGGTGAAGTTGAGGTTTAGGTTGAAGATATGGGTGACAAAGAGTAGGAAAAACCTAGCATGCGAGAAATTTGAAACTCATTGGCTAGGGGACAACTAGCTATAGATAGGACAATGCAAGAATCACAGGAAGAATTGACTCACATCCTTACCTAGTTAATACCTTGGGATGCTAGGAACAATAGGGATAACAATAACAACAAAAATAATAACTGTGACAAGAATAGGAACAACCTTGGGGATAGGAATAAAGCCAATAATGGAGGCGATAGGCATAATGGTGATAGGAATAATGGTGATAGAAACAATGGTGACAAATACTATGGGGACAGGCATAGAGATAGAGATGACGAGGGTGAAGCATCGGTCACTAATAGGAGAGCTTCTCAGTTGATAGCAGATGATAGGCCTGGCATACCTATATTTGCACCTAGGAACAATGTTCCTGAACAGGAGGCCACACAGCTTGAGTTCTAGGATCAAATTCTGTGAGATTGGCGTGCATCTAGTGAGGAGTTTAGAGATGAGATGACATTTGGAGAGTACTCAAATCTTAGGATGAAACACAAACCCCATAGGGGAAATAGACAATCAAACCAAGAACTCCAGAAGAAGGTTAGCATGATGTTTTTACCATATTTTGATGGTTTGGGTAAAATCACTACCAGAGCATGGGTCCAAAAATTGGATAGTTATTTGTAGATCAACCTTATGCCAAAAGCAGATGCTATAACTTATGTAGCTTTACACTTGGACAACAGCGCACACAAGTGGTGGAGCAATGGTACGGTAACCTTGGGCCATGATCAAATCGCTTCCTATGTTGAGTTCACTACCAGATTGATAGATAGGTTTGATAAGAAGGATCCAAAATTGCAGTTTCAGGAGTTGGCACAACTTAAACAGGTTGGATCGGTTTATGGTCCCAGACATCTCAGAATGTAGGTTGGTCATATTGTTCATAGATGGGCTATCATATCCCTTGCATGGTTGGGTTAAGGGTTTAGACCCTTCATCACTTCAGGAGGCCATGAAAAAGGCCCGTGACATGGAGTCCTTTGTATGGAGGAATAAATTTTAGTTGAAGGGTTTTTACAGGAAGGATAAGGAGAAAGATAGGAAACCCTTTCAGAAGGACATTAGCCAACAAAAAGAGAAAACAAATCAGCTAACTGATGATCAGTTGAATGAATATAAGAGGAAAAAACTTTGCTTTCATTGTAAGGAACAGTGTATAGGAAAAATTGAGAGGTCAAATGATAAAATCACAAAAGCAATGATAATAACAACTCAATTACCCATAACATAAAGAGATCGATCTAAGTGAAAAGCCAATATCAATGAATAAATCAAATTAAAACAAGAAATACTTCTCCTAGATTGTATAGTTCTCTTTATATGAATAACGTTGCGAAACCATGTTTGCAACAAGCAGATGTAGGTTGTATTCTTGCTCAAAAGATTGAAGTGTGCTCAACGATGTGATGTATGCTCAATTCATTGTAAAGGTTCAACGATCGAAGAGGATTTGTTATGGAGATGAGGGGGTTTATATAGATTTTAGACAAGATCGATCAGTGGATGAAATAAATCCATAAAATGGATGGTTGAGATAAATCTAGAAATCATGATGAATGTGCACATGACATGTGTCACTCCAAAAAGGTATTTTTTATTAAGATAATTGCTTTTTTGATAAAGATAGATTTGATTTCATAAATTAGAATGTTTTTTCTTCTAATTCATGAGTTGATGAAAATAAGATAAATTAAAGCCAATTAACTTAACTTTAGATTTGCTTTTTTTTTGGAGTTCTAAAAATAAAATTGATTGTGCACATGAGTTAACATGATATTTTTAAAGGAATTGGAAAGATAATTGAGATTAAATAAATAAATTTATTTAATTGATTGTGCATGATAGAGGAATATGAAGATTATAAATAAAATACTTGATTATATTTTATTTTTAGAGATTGAGATAATTTAAATAAATTTCCATGATTTATTTAAATTTGGAAGAATAGTTGATTTAATTAAATAATAAAAATTATTTAATTGTAGATAAGAGAGTTGTGATGAATTAATTAAATAATGGGATTTATTCAATTAATGTAGAATTGAATTTTAAAAAGGATAATGATTTAATTAAATAATAAAAATTATTTAATTGTGGAAGAATAAAGTTGATTTTGATGAAATTAATTAAATAAAAAGGATTTATTCAATTAATGTTGAATTTTGGAGTTTTGGAAGAATTTGATGACTTTGATGAAATTAATTAAATAATTAGATTATTTAATTAACGTTAAATGTAGGTGATTAGATACAAATGCAAGTGATGCTATAGAATGGTCATTTTAGGGTTTCTACATTTTACCCCTCTTTGATGAAATGTAGTTTACAGCGTTGTGTCAAAGAAATCGATTGTTGAAGACACGATACAAGTTTGATGCCCCAGTGTAGCTGGCATAGGATGCCCCCTCGAGAGGAAAGACAGGGAAGTGGCAAAAGGACTGGGTTGACACTCAACTAGAAGATTGCGTTACGTTGTAGAAAATAGCATAGGGTGGGAAGAATAAGGGGAGGGAGACTATAAATAGGCCCTAAGGGGTCAACATACCTCATTTGCAAACTTAGAGTTGTCAAAATTAGAGCTTGCAGCCTCCTAGATTAGTTTGTGAGAGCTTTAAGTAGAGAGAATTCATAGTTTGTAGAGATGCCGATCCCGGCACATAAGCATTGGGTGGAGTGGGTGCAGACTGTTAGATCTAGGGCACACAACTGAGAGGGGGGGTGAATCAGTTGTACAAAAACTTGCTTATCTTCAAACACTTGATTCTTCTTTGTTATTTAGTAGCATATCAATTAACCATTCATGAAAGCATAAAGCATAAACACTAGAGCAGATAAACATCAACACATTAGACACCAAAATTTTGACGTCGAAAACCTGGTCAAGGGAAAAACCACGAGGTGATTAACCCAAGGATTATTCTCTATTAGAAGAATAAGAAAAATGGATGGCACATGCCAATTAGGGCTCACTGCCCAAGCACACTGCTCAAAAGGAGGCACATTGCCTACAAGAGACACACTGTCTACAAGATAACAAGTATTACAAACTTGAACTGGAGATTGACATCTTTACCATGCCTAGATCAGTTCCATTTAAGCCCAAAAACTCCTACTCTGCCTTTCACACTTCTCTTCGCTATATCACTCTCATCACCACAAGACTCACTTCAAAATGAATTCACAAACCCTTATTTATACAAGGCATTAACTTAGGAATAATCATCTAAGTCGGCAAACACCTACAAGATCATTCGCAAGACGTGTAATACATCTAGTCAGCTAGTCTTAAGAAGAACACCAAAATTCATGGTTATTCTTCGAATGTAAATTCTAACTTCAGTACGGACCACCAATAAGAATAGAACACGATCCAAATATCACCAAAACCTTTCCTGAGTCATCAAGAATATCCGCACTTTATCAGCTTACTCAAATTCTTTTGTTCTTCATCCAGAACTTCAAGAACACAGTCTATCATCACTGTCATAATGAAAAAGGTTCTTCCGGACCTCCAAATCATTCACAAATCTAGTTGTCACTTCACACTGACTTCTTCAACACTCTTTCCAATCCGCAGAATGAGATAATGTAATTCCAGAGCTCACCGGACCAATCTGTGACACTCTGTCACCACTAAATGCCTGCCGGAACTGGTTCTACTTGAGCGCACATAACTTCTTCAGATCTTCATGCGGACCTCTAAAATCTTACTGGAACATCTCAAGATTCATATCTACAAACCCTTTAATCTACATCCTCTGATCCTCAACCTATTGAGTACTTTTGCCTTCTTCTCATCACTGTTCTTCACTGTTCTTGATTGAGACTAATTTCCTCAATAACCTTAGCACATAGCTCATCCAATCCTTCTTATCAATGCAATATGAGTATGTTGACATCAATGACAACACTGGTTAACCTCATACTTGCAACAATCTCCCTGATGCAGCACACAACATACACTCAACAGTATTGTGCGATTAAACATGAGAGACAAAGATTTGGAAGCTGAAACATAACAAAACTTCTATTCATCAACTCTACCACTACAATGAGAGAAAACTCTCTTATATCTAAGAAAACAAAAAAAATTACCTTTTTTGGCAGATTTCGACAATTGTCAGATTTTTGCCATTTTAAGTAATTTTACAATCATATCTTGAGAATCTAGTTTTTTCCCAAAAAACTCATAAAGCTAAGGTAGGACAAAAAACCAACTAACATCCTAAATTTGAAACATGAGTTTCGAGTTATTAAAAAGAGCAACTTTTAAAAAACTAGAAAAAAACACTAATTTGCCATTTTGAGGGCCAAGATGAAAGTTTTAAGCCTTGAAAAAGTGCCAAGACGAGGTCCAACCGACTAGGGTGGGTTGGGAAACCACTAGACACCTCATAATGCATCCACTTGTAAAATTTCATAGAAAACCCACATCTGAGTCAAAAGTTATGACCTTCAGAAGTCCCTGCATCATTCTCCTCTGGTTGAAAAGAACGCAGCTCCTACAAGTGAGTGTCTTCAAACTGCTGCCATTTGACTGGATCTAACCTCTACACTTCCCACTCTATAATCCACGTGCTATCTATTGGTGGCAATCCTGCCCACTATACTAAATACTTGTTGTAACGCCCTTGCCGAGTGTAGATAGTGTTCTTATCAAGAACCTGTGCAATCTTTTCCTTCTTCTTATGGGGAATGTGATTGTGCCATGCCACCTCTGGTTGACTGTCTTCAGCATCATCCTCACCATGGAATGCATACAAATCAGAAATATTAAACACAGGAGAAATAGCGAGATCATCTGGTAAACTGACCTCATATGCCTTATCATTGATCTTCTTTGTAATTCTGCAAGGACCAATTTTCCTGTACTTCAACTTGTGATATGTTCCAATAGGAAACCACTCTTTTCTCAAATATACCATCACTAAGTCACCCTCACTGAATGTCTGATGTCGCCTACTAGTATCTGTTGAATTCTTGTACCTCTCATTACTGTCCTGCAACTTTTGTCTCACTTCTTTCTGCAACTGTTGAAGGTGTTCTGCAAATGCTTCCCCATCATCACTAACCCTATCTTTCTTTGGTAGTTGTACCAAATCTAGAAAACCCTGAGGATTCCTGCCATACACAATCTGGAAAGGGGACTTTCCTGTTGATCTATTAACAAAACTATTATAGGCAAATTAGGCCTAGGGTAATGCCAAATCCCATTGTTTTGGCTTTTCTCCAACAATACACCGTAGCAAATTTCCCAGACTCTGATTGACTACCTTAGTTTGCCCATCTGTTTGAGGATGATAGGCACTACTAAACTGTAACTTGGTCCCCATCTTCTTCCATAAGGTCCTCCAGAAATGACTGAGGAATTTGGTATCCCTGTCAAAGGTAATAGTCTTTGGAACACCATGTAGTCGAACAACTTCTAAAAAAAATAACTCTGCGATCCTCATTGCATCATTAGTTTTCTTACAGGCAATAAAATGAACCATCTTGGAGAACCTATCAATAACTACAAAAATCAAGTCATTACCTCGTTGAGTATGTGGAAGTCCCAACACAAAGTCCATGCTCAAATCTGTCCATGGTGCAGCCGATACTGGTATGGGCATATACAACCCTGTATTTTGTGAATGTCCCTTAGCCACTTGGCAGATTCTACACCTTGTTACATACTTAGTTATATCCCTTTTCAGCTTTGGCCAATAATATTTATCTTCTATCAAAGCTATTGTCTTGTCCTTGCCAAAATGTCCAGCCAACCCACTACTATGAAATTCTCTGATAATGTTTTCCCTCATAGAGCCAGCTGGTATGCATAGTTGTTTTCCTTTACGTAAATACCCATCTTGCATAAAATATTCACCCTGAAAGTGATCCAAGTTACTGGATACTGGTGCCTTCAATTGTTCCACAATCTCCCAAAAGTCATCATCAGACTCATACAAATTTTTGATGGCATCAAAACCAATCACCTCAGTTTCCATTGTGGTCAAAAGTGCAACACACCTACTTAACGCATCTACAACCTGATTTTGTTTGCAGACTTATGCTTCAACACAAAGTTGTAACCCTGCAAGAAAGAGACCCACATGGCATGCCTACTATTCAACTTTTTCTGTGTGTTCAAGTATCTTAGTGCAATATGATCTATAAACAATACAAACTCCTGGGGAACTAGATAATGTCTCAAATGCCTCAATGCTTGAACAATTGCATAAAATTCCAAATCATAAGTAGAATAATTCTTTCTCACTACATTCATCTTTTCACTAAAGAAAGCTATAAGTTTTCCAGCTTGGCTAAGCATAGCACCTATTCCCACATGGGAGGCATCACATTCTACTTCAAATACCTTATCAAAATTTGGCAATGCAAGTATAGGTGCTTCTGTTACCTTTTTCTTCAAGTACTTAAAGCTCTCCTCAGCATCCTTGGTCCATACAAACTCCCTCCCTTTGGTGCAATCTGTTATAGGAGCTACAATACTACTGAAATTTTGAATGAACTTTCGATAGAAAGTGGCCAAGCCATGAAAACGTTTTACCGCTATGATGCTGCTTGGACTAGGCCATTCTAGAATTGCCCTGACCTTTTCTAGATCCATTTTGACACCATCTTTAGAAATGACAAAGCCTAAAAAAACCAAACTGTCCTACATGAACCTACACTTTTTCAAATTGGCATAGAGCTCCTCCTTCCTTAACACACCAAAGATGATCCTCAAGTGTTGTAGGTGCTCTTCTTTGCTGTTACTAAATACTAAAATATCATCAAAATAAACTACCACAAACTTACCAATGTAAGGGCGTAGTATAGTGTTCATCAATCTCATAAATGTGCTGGGTGCATTTGATAACCCAAATGGCATAACCATCCACTCATATAATCCATCTCCAGTCTTAAAGGTTGTCTTCCACTCATCCCCTTCTCGAATCCGGATTTGGTGGTAGCCACTTCGTAGGTCGATCTTGCTGAAATATTTAGCCCCTGCAAGGACATCCATCATGTCCTCCATATGAGGTATAGGAAACCGATACTTGATGGTAATCTTATTAATTGCTCTGCTATCAGTGCACATCCTCCATGTTCCATCTTTTTTGGGGTTAACAATGCAGGTACAACACATGGGCTCATGCTCTCTCTCACCACACCTTTACTTATGAGTTCTGTTACTTGCTTATTCATTTATGCATGCTGTGTTGGATTCATCCTATAAGCTGCTTGGTTGGGTAGAGTTGCTCCTGGAATCAAATCAATATGATACTGAATATCTCTCTTTGGCGGTAGACCATCAGGCAATTTATTAGGTAAAACATCAACAAATTCTTTCAATAGCTCGGCTACTTCTGGGGGAACTGAAATATCTTCCTCTTCACCTTTTTTCACTACTAATGCATAGCAACACCCTATCACCTTCATTTCTTTAACAAGATCTCTTTCAGACAACATAGTCTCACCTTTTCCTTCATCCTTGAGAGGCAATAAAATTACCTTAGCGCCATCTTTCCAAAAGATGTATGTATTTTTCTCTCCATCATGCATAACTTTTCTATCATACTGCCATGGCCTTCCCAATAACACATGACAGGCATCCATTGGGACAACATCACACCATATCTCATCCTGATAGATCTTCCCTATGCTAAACTTAATTAGGCATCTTTTATCAATAGTGACTTCATTTCCCTTTTTAAACCATGCAATGTGATACGGATGAGGATGTTTTCCACAGTGTAAATTCAATTTTTCTACCATTTCTTTAGAAACCATATTTTCACAACTACCTCCATCAACAATGACTTGACATACCTTGCCACCCGAAGTGCATCTAGTTCTGAAGATATTGGTTCAAAGCCATGAACCATCAGAGCTTTTGGCTTGTGTTTTCTCCTTCTCTGGAATCACCATTGCTCTTCTCATCATGAGACTTTCTCCCACATCTGGTGGAACCTCCAGTTCTGTCCCTTCCACTTCATGTTGCATTTGAATCATGTTCACCCTAGGTTGTCCTCCTTGATTTCTTTCTTGCATGTTATAATTTGAGCATTCAAATTCCCTATGACCTTCTTCTCCACATCTGAAATAAGTGAAAGGCCTTCTCTGGTTTTCCCATCCTCTACTGCTACCATAACCTCTACCTCTTTGAAATCCCCTTCTGCGTTCTTGATTCGGAGGATCTTGTCGATTGTCTACTTATTTTTCCAAACCATGGGATGACTCTCCCCTGCCATAATTTGAACCTCCTCGAAATGGTGTTGATGTACCCCTTCTTCCTCCTCTATTCCTCTGATGGTACTGTCTGTTTTGTTTTTCTTCAGCCTTTAGAGCCAATTGGTAAGCCTCTTCCATATTGTTGAGTTGATGCATGCTCAATTCATCTTGAATAGAAAATTTCAGGCCATTCACATATCTAGTAGCCATCTGTTCATCAGTTTCTTAATGCTCTACGTATAGATAGTGTATAAAACTCATTTGTATAATCTTGCACAGAAGAGAGGTTCTTTTAATTTTGAAACCTACGAAAAAGGGTTTGTGCATAATCTATGGGCAAAAAATTTTCTCTCAACTTCTCCATTTTATTCCATGTCCTGATCTTATCCTTGCCTTTCCTTGTTCGTTCCTTTTGAAGATGATCCCACCAAATCATTGCATGACCCTTTAATTTGGTGCATGCAAATTTTACCTTCTTCTCCTCTGTCATGGATTTCCATTCAAAAAATTTTCTCATGCCATTCAACCAATCTATCAACTCCTTTGGTTTAAGACTACCTGCATAATCTGAAACATCTACCTTGATCCTTTCATTTTTCCTTCTAAGGCCCTGAGCATCCTCTCTTCAAAACTCATGCCTTCTAATTCTTCTTCTTCATGTTCTGTATCTTGATTTGCACCTCCTTGACCTATCTCTTCATCAGATTCATCTCCTCCTCTACCCAGTCTTTTGTTTTCCATCCATGTTGTAAGTTCTGCTATTTGCCTTTGCAGATTTTGCATTTCTCTATGCATCTGGGCAAGACCGCCTCTTCCTCTTCCTCTTCCTCTCCCAGCCATCTTCCTGCTCTGATACCAAATGATGTAGCACACAACATACACTCAATAGTATTGTGCCATTAAACATGAGAGACAAAGATTTGGAAGCTAAAACATAACAAAACTTCTATTCATCAACTCTGCCGCTACAATGAGAGAAAACTCTCTTATATCTAAGAAAACAAAAAAAAAATTACCTTTTTTGGCAGATTTCAACAATTGTCAGATTTTTTGTCATTTTAAGTAATTTTACAATCATATCTTGAGAATCCAATTTTTTCCCAAAAAAACTCATAAAGCTAAGGTAGGATGAAAAACCAACTAACATCCTAAATTTGAAACATGAGTTTCGAGTTATTAAAAAAAGCAACTTTTAAAAAACTAGAAAAAAACACTAATTTGCCATTTTGAGGGCCAAGATGAAAGTTTCAAGCCTCAAAAAAGTACCAAGATGAGGTCCAACCGACTAGGGTGGTTGGGAAAGCACTGGCCACCTCATAATGCATCCACCTGTAAAATTTCATAGAAAACCCACATCCGAGTCAAAAGTTATGACCTCTGGAAGTCCCTGCATCACTCCCCCTTTGTCATTGATGGCAACATATGATGTGAAAAACCATCAAGACAAGAACTCCTTTCTGTCACAGCTCCCTCTATCAGCAACAACTCTTCACATGTCTTCTCTTCCTTTACTACTCCCCCTTTGATCATCAACCACTTGTTTTTCACATGTCTTCTCTCCCCCTTTGACATCAATGGCAAAGGGCTCATACCAGCTACTCCCCCTTAGTAGCAGCTCCCCATCATCAATCTGGATCACAAGATATGACTGTGATATCCACCAGACTGATGCACATCAGTGCATCCTAGTTCATCACCGGAGGGGCCATGACCCCTAACTTCTCCCTGAGATAGTCAAAAGAGTCCTTGGGAAGAGGTTTAGTAAAAATATCTACAAGCTGATCCTTGGAGGGCACATACTCAAATCTGACTTCACCCTTGTTCACTTGTTCTCTCAAAAAGTGAAATTTGATAGATATATGCTTGGTCTTAGAATGCAATACCGGATTCTTAGAAATATTTATTGCACTTGAATTATCACAGAAAATTGTGATATGCTCCTCATATTCTACTTGAATATCTCTTAGCATTTGCTTCATCCATAAAAGTTGAGTGCAACAACCTGCTACTGTAATGTATTATGCTTCTGTTGTAGATAGGGATATTGCTTCTTGTTTCTTTCTTAGCCAAGAAACCAACCTTTTTCCCAAAAAGAATGCTCCTCCACTTGTACTCTTCCTATCATCCACATCTCCTACCCAATCTGCATCTGTATATGCATGAAGAGAAAAGTCATGATCTCTGGGATACCATAGGCCATACTCAACTATTCCTTTCAAGTACCTAAAAATTCTTTTGATTGCCATGACATGAGATTCTCTGGGATCAGCCTAGAATCTTGCCACAAGACCAACAACCTGCATTATAGCTGGTCTAGTCTGAGTGAGATCACCAATCATTGATCTGTACTTTGTTTGATCTGTCTTAAGAGAGTCATCATCTTTGCTCAACTTACATTCAGTAGCCATAGGAGTGTTCATTGGCTTTGAATCTTCCATTCCAAATTTCTTCAATAGTTCTTTCACATATTTAGTCTAAGAGATAAAGATTCTGTTCTCTATCTGAGTAATTTACTGACCCAAGAAGAAATACATTTCACTGAGCATTGACATTTCAAACTCACTTTTCATTTGGTTTGCAAAGGTTTTACACATACTGTCTCTTACTCCAAAGATGATATCATCAACAAATACTTCAACAATCAAGATGTTTTCATGATCAATTTTGAAATATAGGTTACTATCAGCAGTACCTTTGTTGAAACCAATCTTCAAAAGATGTTTGTCCAGCCTCTCATACCATGCTCTTGGGGCTTGCTTTAGACCATACAGTGCCTTCTTTAATTTGCAGACCATATCACCATGCTCAGATAACTGAAATCCATCCGGTTGTTCAATGTACACCTCTTCTTCTAGGTCACCATTCAGGAAAGTAGATTTGACATCCATCTGATACACTTTGAAATCTTTGAAGGCAACAAATGCAAGAAATAGTCTGACTGCTTCAATTCTTGCCATTGAAGCAAAGGTTTCCTCAAAATCAATCCCTTCTATTTGAGAGTAGCCTTTGCAGACTAATCTGGCCTTATTACTGATTACTTCACCAACTTCATTTAGTTTGTTCCGGAACACCCATTTGGTTCTAATCACATTCTTGTTTCTAGGTCTAGAAACAAGATCCCAAGTGTGATTTTTCTCAATTTGCATTAATTCTTCTTCCATTGCTTTTGTACAATTTTTATCATTGCATGCTTCATTTATTGTCTTAGGTTCAATCTTTGAAATCAGAAAACATTCATCTGAATTTTTAGCAACATTCCTTATAGTTTGCACACCTTTGCTTTTGTCACCTATGATCTGATCTTCAGAGTGGTTCAGTCTTACATACCTTGGAACTTTGGGAGTTTCCTGCACTTTTGCTTTTTGATCATGCTCATTCAGACCTATTTCTTCTTCCTGATTTACCAGATCAGTCTGAATCTAACTTTCAGGAGAGGATGGAGCACCTTGAACTAGAACATCATTCTGATCATCTCCATCATACTCATAAAATCTTGAGGGCTTCTCAATACCTTCATCAAACTTCACATTTGTACTTTCTATCATCTTTCTCAGTCTCTTATTGTAACACCAATATGCTTTGCTTTGAGTAGAGTAACCCAAGAAAATTCCTTCATCACTTCTAGGATCAAACTTTCCTAGATCTTCATCTCTTTTAATGTAACACTTGCTACCAAATACTCTGAAATATCTCATAGTAGGAGTGATGCCAAACCAAAGTTCATAAGGAGTCTTATAGTATTGCTTCTGATTTGAACTCGATTGAGAGTGTAGACTGCAGTGCTGACAGCTTCTTTCCAAAACATCTGGGGAACATTTGTTTCCATCACCATTGTCCTAGATGCTTCCTGGATGGTCCGGTTCTTTCTCTCAACTACTCCATTCTGCTGTGGAGTCCTAGGAGCAGATAACTGTCTCTTTATACCATGCTTCTCACAAAAATCTATGAATTCACCGGATGTGAATTCACCACCTCTATCAGACCTCAGACATTTCAGTTTTAATCTGGTTTGATTCTCTACCATAGCCTTGAAGATTTTGAACTTCTCAAACGCTTCTGATTTCTCTTTCAGAAGGGTGACCCACATCATCTAGGAATGGTCATCAATCAGTAACATGAAGTATCTATCACCTTCCATACTCTTGATTCATGTCAGACCACATAGATCAGTATGAACTAACTCCAATAATCCAGTAGAGGACTGATCCTTGCTTTTGAATGAGACTATGCTCTGTTTACCTAGCTGACATTCTTTGCACAAACTATTTGTAGGTTTTACCAACTTTGGAAGATCTCTTACAGCCTGAGTATTGCTTATCTTGATGATGTTATCAAAATTTACATGACACATCCTTCTATGCCATAACCAACTCTGATCAACTTGAACAAATAGACAACTTTTATTAGTACCAACTAGATGGAAGATATTACCTTTTGTTTGAGTACTGGATGCAATCTCAGTTCCAGAACTTTCAAAGATCTTGCATCTTCCATTCTTGAACCGGAGATCATAGCCTTTGTCCACCAACTGACCAACACTGAGAAGATTGTGCTTCAATCCTTCAACATACAGTACATTACCGGTTTTGTTCTTTCCATCAAAAGAGATAGTTCCCCTACCTCTTATTCTACCAACAAAATTGTCACCAAACTTTACCATTCCTCCTTCATACCTTTCCAAATCTAAGAACTTATTCTTGTCACCTGTCATATGGTGACAGCATCCACTGTCAATAACCCAATCATCCTTTTCTTCAACTTGGGCAGCCAAAGCTCTTTCTATAACCTTAACCTTATGATTGATAGATTCAGGGGATATTGGATCTTCTTCCTTGATGGCAATGAACACCCATTCATTTCCAGATTTGTCTCCTATCTCTGATTCATCATCTGTTACTCCTTCATTATCAGCTTCTTCATGAACATAATAACAATTCTTTTGGAACCTTTGTCTATTAGAATTTGATCTTGTGGATCTTTCCGAACATCTTGAGGCAAAGTGACCAATCTTATTGCAGTTGAAGCACTTAAAGGGTAATTTTCCTTCATACTTACCGGATCCCCTTGGTAGTCTTTTTGCAATGAGGGCTTCAAGTTGAGTTGTTTCTGCTTCTTCCTCTTCCATGTCTTTTCTTGCTTGATCATACTATGACAGCTTCCTTGAAGAGTTTTCTCCTGGATCAAATCTTTGTTTGCCTTTCACATAGGCACTGGCTTTGAATGCAGATTCAATCTTTCGGGGATCATCTCCAAACTCGGTCATTTCAAATGCAGCGAGTTTGCTAGCCAATTGGTCTCTTGTGACAGTTGTATGGGCTTTGAATTCATCAATGGCAACAACCTTGATTTTGTAGGCAGTAGGAAGGGATCTGAGAATTTTGCAAACAATCTCATTTTCATCCAAAACTCCACTAGCATTCCTAATTCCACACACTAGCTCATTTACTCTTGGCATAAAGGTAGTGATATTTTCATCATCTCTCATCTTCAATCTTTCAAATTTCCCTTTGAGACTCTGCAACCTTGCACTCTTAACATACTCAACTCCTTCATGCAGAAGTTCCAGTTTAATCCAGATCTCATAGGCAGTTGGTAGGTCAATAACATTTGAGAGCTCTAAGTCAGTTAATGCACTAAGAAGAGCCTCTTTAGTCCGCAGATTGTTTTCAGCATCTATGATTTCATTTAGAGTTGTCGGACCACCCTGTGGAGGTGTATATGCTTTTGTGACCATGGACAAGTACGCCTTTCCCATACACTCCAAGTGACATTTCATGCGGCCTTTCCAAAGAGTGAAGTTGGTTCCATCAAACTTTGGACTGTCCTTCTTGTATGACGACATCCTGGATCTCCTCAAGCGGTTAAGCTCCTTTTAGAGGAACCTAGCTCTGATACCAATTGTTAGATCTAGGGCACACAACTGAGAGGGGGGTGAATCAGTTGTATAAAAACTTGCTTATCTTCAAACACTTGATTCTTCTTTGTTATTTAGTAGCATAGCAATTAACCATTCATGAAAGCATAAAGCATAAACACCAGAGCAGATAAACATCAACACATTAGACACCAAGATTTTGACATGGAAAACCCGGTCAAGGGAAAAACCATTGGGTGATTAACCCAAGGATTATTTTATGTTAGAAGAATAAGAAAAATGGATGGCACATGCCAATTAGGGCTCACTGCTTGAGCACACTTCTCACAAGGAGGCACACTGCCTAAAAGGGACACATTGTCTATAAGATAACAACTATTACAAACTTGAACTGGAGATTGACATCTTTACCATGCCTGGATCAGTTCCATTTAAGCCCAAAAACTCCTGCTCTACCTTTCGCACTTCTCTTCGCTATATCACTCTCATCACCACAAGACTCAGTTCAAAATGAATTCACAAACCCTTATTTATACAAGGCATCGACTTAGGAATAATCATCTAAGTTGGCAAACACCTACAAGATCATTCGCAAGACGTGTAATACATCCGGTCGGCTAGTCTTAATAAGAACACCAAAATCCATGGTTATTCTTTGAATACAAACTCTAACTTCAGTGCGGACCACCAATAAGAATAGAACACGATCTAAAGATCACCAAAACCTTTCCTGAGTCATCAAGAATATCTGCACTTTATCAGCTTAGTCGAATTCTTCTATTCTTCATCCAAAACTTCAAGAACACAGTCTGTCATCACTGTCATAATGAAAAAGGTTCTTCCGGACCTCCAAATCATTCACAAATCTAGTTGTCACTTCACACTAACTTCTTCAACACTCTCTCCAATTCACAGAATGAGATAATGTAATTCCAGAGCTCACCAGACCAATCTGTGACACTCTATCACCACTGAACACCTGTCGGAACCGGTTCTACTTGAGCGAACATAACTTCTGTAGATCTTCATGCGGACCTCTGAAATCTTAACTGGAACATCTCAAGATTTATATCTACAAACCCTTTAATCCGCATCCTCTGAACCTCAACATATTGAGTACTTTTGCCTTCTTCTCATCACTGTTCTTCACTATTCCTGATTGAGACTAATTTCCTGAATAACCTTAGCACACAGCTCATCCAATCCTTCTTATCAATGCAATATGAGTATGTTGACATCAATGACAACACTGGTTAACCTCATACTTGCAACACAGACCTATGGGAGACCAGCGGGAGCAATAGTAGTGGTAAGTGTTCAATAACCTACTTGTGTTGAATTTCTAGGTCAGTTCTAGGGTTTTTTCTAGGTTATGTTTTAGGCCAACCAAAAGCACTGCGCAATGCTAGCGCACCATTGGTGGTTGTGTAAAGTGCTCTTGGCATGCTAAAGTACACTTGGTAGGTTAGTCAGGTGCTATTGGTCAAAGGCCTTTGGTTTCTAAGGTTCTCACCGCAGCGCGGTTGGTAGATCGTCGAAGCGCCATTGGTAGGGCAGTAAGGCATTGTTGGTAGAATAGTTAGCCGCTATCGATTAGGGTTTGCAAAAAATGTAGTGCAAGTGCAACACAATAAGGCATGATAGGTATAGCAGTAAAGCACACTTGGGAAAATCAAGTCACCTATGGTATTGACGGTAAAGTGCTTATGTTCAAACAGTAAGGTGCGTATGGTAGAATAGGGCAGCACACTTGGGAAAAACAAGGTGCTTTTGGCTTTTGAGCTAGTTTGACCTAGGTGGATTTGACCATGAGTCTCTAGGGTTGACCTAGGAGTTGACCACTTAGGTTAGAGATGTGTAGGGTTGATCTAGGGTTTGCATCATAGTGTTGTGCTAGTAGATGTTCTTATTGACTTGAGTAGACTTAGAAAATTTGCAAAAGGTCTGACAAGTGGTTTTGTGGATGTAGAGAGTCCTTCCTCTGATGATGTCAAGGCAACGACACCACATCATTGCAGATGAGGTGGTATAGATTATGTGGGAGGAGGATATGTTCTTGGAGTGTATGGGATTATCATATGTGGCACATTTGACACATCTTAGGGTGAATCTCGCACTCTTGACAACTATTGTGGAGAGATATCACAATGAGACTTGCTCTTTCCACTTTCTGACAAGGGAGGCTACTATGACACTTGAGGATGTATATCACATCCTCAAGATCCTGATTGATAGAGAGAGACTTTACTTTGACCCAGGGCATGGCGAGGTGAGCATGAGAGGTATTTTGCACTAACCACCTCTAGATAGAGGATAATGAGATCCGTTGGGTTGATGTTCTGAGACTGTGTGATAAGATCTGATGGATTGTGGCTGCTTTGGTTGGGGGATTCCTCTACCTAGACAAACGATCTCGAGGGTTATCTATTGGATTAGGTACTATACTCTCAGGGATGTTTACACATGGCATCCATTATGCATGGTGCCCTTGTGTTTTAGGGCAGCTATACCAAGATTTACATGACTGTGTATACAGGAGAGGACGGAGCCTATTAGCTGGTGTTACGTTGTTACAGGTATGGGCTTGGGAGCACATCCTAGTTATCAAATTGATGACTTAGCATCTCCATGAGAGGGGGGAGCCATATGCATTTCTATATGAGGGAGTCATCATACACAGGTGGCTTAGATCTGTGAGCTTCTGGAGGTGACAGATTGATGAGATGGATATCTTTATTTGGAGACCATGGCCACTTTGCGAGATATGGGAGGATGACCATGAGCAGGTGATGTATTACCAATAGGGTTGATATTGGTTTGGCAGATGCATGAATATGATTGAGAGATACCTTCCAGAGAGGGTATTGAGACAGTTTGGTTTACCACAGGGGTTGCCCATTAGAGAGGTGACACATGTGAGGATACGGTGAGAGGTTGGGGACTAGGATGCTAAGATTCTAGTGGCCACAGCTTTAGCAGAGTTACTGCTACTTTCCCCGGTTCAGTGGTGTTACCTTTTTAATTTCCCTTATTTGATTTTTCGTGATCCTTCCCTTAGAAAAAAGTTGACTTACCATCTTCCCTTACCAGTCATATGTTTGTTTATTAAGTCAGCACCTTTTTTTTTTTTAAATTTCCCCGCTTGTCATCTTGTGTGTGAAATTACTGAAGAGTTTAACCTTCGAACTTGAACCCTTTCCACAGTTCAAGAGTTTAACAGTTCAATGGTTCAAAATTTAATGTTTCTTGAAAAGTCGTTAAATTGTCGGTCAGTCTGTGTAACTCATCTTGTATCTTTGAACCTTCAAGTTGAACCTCATTTTGGAGTTCAAAGGTTCAACGTTCCATGACTATAGTCTCATTTCTTCCCGAAGCCTTCTTTAAGTCAAAAATTAGCGGGAGATTTAGAGGGAAATATATCTGAAACTTATTATGAAGCAGAAAGTTCTAATGTTCGAAAGGTTATGGATAATTATCACAAATCAAGGTCGTGTGTGAGAAATACTTGCAATTAATGCATCTGTCAGAGTTCATGTCTTATCAAGCATTTTCAACACATATTATTTCAGCTAGTAATTATTCGACCTGGTTTAATGCCTTTATCAAGAAAGAACAAACCAATTTTAGCAAATAAACACACAAGGCGATGCAAAAGGAGAACAGTACAGGAGGTATAAGATTTTTATTGCCTAGTTTCACGGTAATTTTTGATCCATTGAAGGTGAATTCAACTTTTCCCATAGCTAATTTCATTACTTTGTTGGAAAGGAGAATCATCTTGTGTTTCTGGTGTTATTGAAGAAGTTCAAAACATTTTCCATTTCATTCATCCAGCCTGTAGCCATGAAATCTGCTTGTTTTGGTTTTGAACACGGTTCAAGCCTTATTTGTTCTCTTCCCAAATTTGGAGATACCTCTTTGGCTCAATATGATTTAGAAGATTTTAAGGAGAGGGTTAAAAATCCTATGCCAACTCTTATGATGGAGAAAATAGTGGAAAGTGGTTTAGTCGAAGCTGCGGCTTTTCCCATGGCTGTATAATGTCCCGAATTAATTCTAGAATGCATGAGTAGATACGACCCCCAAAATAGGTGTATTAGAACTGTGGATGGGAATGTACTATTACCTGTCAATATACAAACCCTAATGGCAGTAATGAAAATCCTGCCCAAAGAGCCATACTCTGATCTTAATATTACTTCCTCTTATGGTCATTTTTCATTAAAGAAAGCAGCCTACAGGAGTGTAATTGCAAGAAATTCGTTACTGAAATTTCAAAAAGGAGGTTCAAGACTACCCAAACCACTAACAAGAGAACACCTGATACCAGAAGTAAAGGATATTATGGTGTTGCTACACAGGCTAAAGGGTAACTCCTAGGCATTTTATTGGGAAGACTGGATGTATTTCTTCATCCAAGTGATCCTCCAAGGAGAATAGTATTTGGATTGGGCAAAAATTATTGCTGAATGATTGCATCTGGGTCTGAGTAATTATTTGGGAAATAAGGATTTTTATATGTCTTCATATCTCTTTTATTGCTTGGCATCTACAAGACAATGGGGAGGGCTACTTCAGGCACCTTTGGTTGGAGACAGCAAAATTTATGATTATTACCCACATTTGTAGATGCAAAATTGTTATGAGAATTATAGGAGAGTTAATGATGTTTTCACTGGAAGAATGACTCATGAATTGGCAAACAACATTAATAAGAGAATGTCTGACGAAGCTATGCATCTGGTCAGTATTTATGGTAGTTTCTTTATTTAGTTTCCTAAATTTACTTATATCAGAGTTGGTGGTTTTGATGGCGAACCTGTGAAACTACCCAGATATGTTTTTGACCGCTTTGTATTGATAGAAGTTTGCAGACAGCTAGCCCATGTGGATAAGAAATTCCCAACGAAGAAGGAATCTGGTATATCTTTTTCCTGTTGAACTTGGACACTATTCATGCCAGTCAATTTCTAACACTTTGAATTTAGAAGTGGGCCTAGAAAAGTTCAATTTTTAGTACTATACTGCCAGATCCCAGTTCGACAGCAAAGGCTTTGCTAGGGACAATTTGGATTTTGGAACAGGGTTTTCACATATTCCTCAAATAGAGGACTATTGGGAGGATTGTTCAGATGAATTTGAGGTCAGAAAGAGGCTTTGGTGTAGGTTCTCCTTAGGGCAAATAGTTACCCTCAATTTAAATATGAATATTTCTAGAATAGTTGATAATGAGGAACAGGTGATTGATCCTCATTTTGAACAGATAAAACAATTACCTATCCTAGAAATTGACTGGAATAAAGATGAAGAGGATCGGATTGAGGTTAAAACCCTCCCGGTAATAAGGAGGACTGAGAAATGGTTGAGGGAACATAGACTGGAGGAAGTTCAAAATAAAGGTTCCCAGCAATGTGTACCAATGGTTGTATCACCATCTCCAATAAGCTCTTCTAATCGGCTTATTACTATCTGTGATGTAGGTACTCCCAAGCCAAAAACTAGAAGGGGTCCTGTCATCAAAGAGTCCAAGAAAGCCCTTACTAGATCAAGAACCAAAAGCAGGAAGAAGAAGCAAATTTTTGAAAGAATAGTTGTGGACTTGAATTTAGAAGAGGATTCAGGAGAAGCAACAGGTGATAAAGAGTTTCATTCACCAATGGCAGAGGAGATTAATACAAATCAACAAGTAGAGGTTGCTTCAGATTCTGCTGATCTAATGATGATATCAAATGTTCCTTCTAAACAATTGGATCCTGGTAAAGAAGTTCTGGTCCTTGCACCCAAATGGTTAGAAAGTTCAATCAGTGATAAAAGAAAAAAAGTTCCATTTTCATTGCCATTGGAGGACATGGTTAGCAAGTGTTTAGGAAAGACTCCAAAATCCAAGAAACTAAAAAAAACATCCAAGGTAGACATTGACCCTAATATAGGGAACTAGAGTGCAAAAATAGCCCATCTGACAATTGATGAGGAAGTTCAAGATCCCATAGTTTAGGATTTCACAATAGAAAGAATAGATCTTGGGATTGCATCACGTGCCGCAGATGTGCATCATCTTGAAGCATCTACCAAAAGGATAGTCAGTCATACCTGGAAGGATGAAAAAAATAAGAGGGAGTTGAAACAAACCTTACGATCAATGGTAGAGTATATCGATGCCATTCATAATCCAAACCCACAACCTATTTCTCAACTACCTCTGTCTTTTGACCCAAAATCTCCAGTCAATCAAAAAATACTAGACCAAATACACAAGAACAAAATGGTGGCTAAAGTGTTTGATGATTGGTTGGATGGTGTTATCCAGAAAGGTATAGAATACATTCATGAATTGAAGAATATATATGATCAAACCATGGCTACCATCGAAGATTTGAAAACATAGAATGCTTCATGGGTAAAAGATGAAGACAAATGGATGAATGTGATGAATCAAATTGATAAAGTACAGAAGTATGGGATAACAAAGTTTTTATCAGTCTAAGAATATGACAAGTCTGAATGATGATATACTATATGTAAGTAAGAGAAACATCGAATGGAGAAACTCAGTATCTCGTCAAGGATGAATTGAATTTGTAAAAATGATTAAAGAAATAACTGAGTTCACTCAATCCTTACAGCATGATTTGGAATGCATCGATGTGAAATATAAAGGATGATGGGGAGCCAGAAAAGGATATCGATACTATGATTCAATCCTTCAGAGAGAAAATTAATTTCATTAAAGAAAATGATAACCTATTAACTGAAGATTTCTCTCAGATATCAAAGGTGGAATCACTTCTTCACCTCTATGTTGATGCACTCCCGAAGCACGCAGAGAAAGTGGCAAAAATTTGAAGAGAGAAAGATGTCTGGAAAGCAAGGGTTAAACACATTGGCATCCCCAATTTCTCAAAAATCTAGGAATTTGTTACTGCATATCAGGAGTGGAAAGCGCAACGTGTCTCCTTGGCTGAACAAAACAAATCCAGAGATTCTAATCCACTGCCCCAGTCATTATCTTACTTGCATAGTTTCTTTATTCATTTATTTAGTTGAAATTATGTTTAAAAAATTGTCTTTCAATGAGTTTGTAAGAAACTAAATCCTGTATGGGTCAGAGTTTGCTTTAACTCTGGGTTTAAAAGAACAGTTAATTAGGGCAACTATATATATGTTTTTAGTTGTTAAAACTGATATACAGAATAGTGAAGAAGAAGACACAAGAAATTTTAGAGCTGAACCTTTTTTTTTTTGGTTTTACAATATATGTGATGATTGTTCGAAGGATTTTCATCTGTGAATGAAAAGGAGAAATGATTACTGCATAATTAAATATGTGTGTTTCAGTATTTGAAATTGGGTTTCTGTGCGAACTCTTCTTTCAAGTGGTAATTATTATTTCATTGGATAACTCATCATGTGTATTTTATCTTTTGCTGGTTCAGTAATATACGTTTTTATATATCTGATTATTGTTGAGGATAGAATCTGTGCATTCTATCACTAAATAATGTTATATGGAGGAAAGATATCACATTCATAGCATGGTGATGTATGGATGTTAGTTTCCCTTAAATACTTTCTGGTTAAAAGTGTGTCTAAATGATTAGAATAGTTTGAATTCATTGAAGATCAAAAAGGGAGATGTACCTTAATTTAGAGGGGAATTATTTTTGATAGTTCACCCATTTGTTGTTTAACTTATTTGTTCTAGAAACGAAAGGGTTATAGAGTCAGAATAAAACATGTTTAGACCAGGACAAATCTTTTAACCAACAGTTTTCGGTGACTCTACTGGGGATTTTGAAGTCGTTTGTTGAAAGATTAGCCGCCTTAATATGAAGCAACAATGGTGCTTCCACATGAAAACATAATTCCTATTTTGTAGCCTAATCTTGGTTTTCAAGATGAGCAGGAAGATATAATTGGTCAGTTAAATACTCTTGCATGGCGCACTCGCTGAAATATTGATGATTATAGAAGGGCCAGCTAAGTATTAGAAAAGGAAGAAGAATTGGCCGATAATTTGAGATTGTTATTACTCAAACAAAGAAGGAGGCAAGCAGAAAATGCAGTAAGAAATCAAGCCCCTGAAGTCTAAAGAGGTCAAGAGTAGCTTAGAAACTAATATCATAAACTAGAGTTCAAAAGATATACAAGGTCTTTGAGGAGAGGAGTTAAGGATCCTACTTTTTAAATGCTGCAAAGCCTTAATTTTCCTTATATTCCTACTCCTACTAGAAGAGCTAGAAGTAGACCTCCTAGCCCTCCCAAGCCTTCTACATCCTCTATCTGTCAATCCTTAACCCTTTTTGGTACTATTATTCCCTCTACCATAAGTTTTCTTCCAATGGCCCAACCTTGGGGAGCAGCTATAGGGCCTCTAAACCTAGGGGCTAACCTAAATCCTCTGCCTAAAAATGAAAGGGAAAACTTACCAACATTTAATGGAGATGGAAGACAATCACCAGATGAACATCTGAGTGCCTTTGCTGCAGCATGTGGTGTGTTAGGTGTGCAACATCAAGATGTAGCCATAAGGCTTTTTGTGCAAACTCTGACTGAAACTGCAGCAGAATAGTTTTATCATCTTACCGACTCTTCAATTACAAACTGGAATGATATGAAAACTATGTTTGAAAATAGGTTCAAAAGCATAGAAGATGAACATTCCCTTCTTGCTCAATTGACTCATCTCAAGAAAGAAATACACGAGCCTATGACGGAATTTATAGCCAAATTCAATAGAATTGTGCACAAAATCCCAAATGCTAAAAGGCCAACTCCTGAGAATCAGAAATGTTTCTTTATTAATTCTATGCCTCCTAATATTAGTTTTCATCTTAGAAGAGGTGCAGTTGCAGACTTAGCAATCGCACAAACCTTGGCAGTTGGGTTAGAAGACGATCTTATTATGGCTAGAAAATGGAAGAAAGAAGTCCAAGTGCCTAATGCTCATCCCTCATCCTCTATGGATCGTGTGGTTCAAAGACTAGTTAATGATATGATTGCCCTAAAAAGACAGTTACCTAAGGCTAGTACTTCATTTCAACAACCATATCAAGATGTCAATAGGAGAAATTTCAATCAACAAAAAAATACTGGTATGACATTACCACTTACATTAGCACAACCAAGGTTAACTATTGAAGCTCCTCCTGGAAGAGAGAATATGTGTGCCTTTCATTTAACTACTGATCATGACAGAAATTCTTGTCCGGAAATGCTTAGATATGCTCAAATGGCCACTACTCAAGATGTATTGGGAGAGATTACAGAAGAAGGGAACTTTGAGCAACCTGGCGACTCTGAAATACACTTCCTAGAATATGAATCAGATTTAGAAAGAGGAGGTGAAATATTGGTTACTCTTGAAGATCCTTCATGTGCTATGCTTACCACAAGTCAGAAGAATCTGAGATTTTCTAATACTCAAGAAGTACCTGTTAAAGGTAAGGAGCCTCTTACTAGAACCTCTGACATTAATTTGAAGGCCCAAGAAGTTAAATTGTTATATAGAAATGATCATGAAACTTCTTTTGATATTATAGAATTTTTCAAGTCTACGAAGATCCAAATATCCCCTGCTAAATACCTCAGGTTGAAACCCAAAGAACTTGACAAATTGGTTAAATATGTCAAAGGTGGCCCTACACAAATTGAACCTGAAAGTTAACTAAATGTTAATGTTGAGTCTCCCATTGCCCAATTATTTGCTTCTCCACCTGAATCACCCACGCATACTCCTAAAATGACCCTCAATTCATCTAATGATACTTCTTATATGGCCAATATGAAACCCAACCCATTTTATGTTTCTTTATTCATAAATGACCATAAACTCAGTAATTGTATTATAGACTCAAGTGCCTCTGATAATATCATGCCTTCTTCTGTAGCCAAAGCCCTAGGTCTATCCCTTACAAAAACATTTGGCAGGTGTTACTCTATGGATGGCAAACAGATTTCTTTGCTCAGACAAATTAAAGATGCACAGGTTGCTCTTACAGCCTATCCTGATAAAAGAGTAAAGTTGACTATCTTAGTAACAGATATTCCTGCTAGTTATGGGCTGCTGTTGAGTAGGACTTTTTGCAAAGATTGAGGTGGGGAGATTAAATTGGATTGGTCAGAAGCTACAGTTCTAGTGGGAAAGTAGAAAGTTAAGTTAGAACCTGAACCTAAATGCAAGTTTACTATGTACCCTTCTGATGATCCTAAGTCTCAGAATCTATTTGAAGAATGTGAATTTGGTAATTATTTTCTCTCTTCTGAAGACATGAAGGAAGAATCTATTCCAAAGTTTGTTCATTCAGATGATCTATGGACCATGGAATTTGATGGTAGTTGTGATACCGCTGGTTCAGGAGCAGGGGTTGTTTTGATCTCACCTGAAGTTAAAAATTGTCCTTATTCTTTCAAGTTAGGATTTAAAAATACTAATAACACTGTAGAATATGAGGCTCTATTGCTTGGGTTAAATGAAGCCAAAGGAAAAGGTATAAAGATGCTCAGAGCAAAAGGTGATGTTGAATTGATTGTTAAATAGGTGAGAGGCATTTTTTTAGTTAAAAATGAAAGATTGAGACATTACAGAAATAGAGTTTGGGACGAGATAGAATATTTTGATGCCTTTTCTATTGAGGCAATTCCTAGAGATCAGAATACACAGGTCGATTCTCTAGCAGTGTCAGCTCTTCTTCTTCTCCCACACCCTGATTTCAAAAAGGATTCATATAGAATAGAACTGGTCTATCGTCTTAATGTCCCAGATAATGCTAAAAATTGGCAAGTTTTTGAAAATGATAGGTAGATCAAAAACTTCTTGGAGAATGTTGAGATGTTCCTAGGGACTTATTTTGAAGGTTCTGAAGTAGAATGTAAAGAATTCAGTCCTGATCCAGGGATCAATTCAAAAGATGATGTAATTCAGTTAAAGGGAAACAAAATCCCTAAACGATTGGTCTCTCTAAAACATTTGTTCACTCAACAAGATGAATATACCAAAGGTAAACTTGTTCAGAATCCTGATAAATTGGAGGATTATGAGAAAATAAACATTGGGAGTAAGACTGATCCTAAATGGATTTTTATTGGTAGGTGTTGCTCACCAGAAGAAAGAAACAAGCTGATTAATTAGGTATAAGGATGTCTTTGCTTGGTGCTATGATGACCTAAAGGATTTTAGGCGTGGGCAGTTTTAGCATCATATTCCTTTGAAAACAAATGCAACCCCATTCAGGAAGAAGTTGAGAAACTATAACCCAAAGGTCGCTGAGGCTATCTTTAAGGAAATTGACAAAATGTTGAAGGCTAGGATTATTTATCTGATTCATCACTCCACTTGGGTGGTGAACATTGTCCCAGTATGCAAAAAAAATGGAGAAATAATGATTTGTGTTGATTTTAGGAATCTGAACCAAGCCAGTTTAAAAGATAATTATCCTTTACTTGTGATGGATCACATTTTACAAATACTTGCTGGATCAAAGATGATGTCCATGTTAGACAGATTCTCAGGTTATAATCAAATAAGTGTGGCTGCAGCCGATCAACATAAAACTGCTTTCACTACACCCTGAGCAAATTTTGCTTATAACCGTATGCCCTTTGGTTTGATTAATGCTGGTGTAACTTTCCAACATGCGATGAATTCATCTTTTAGAGAACTTAAAGATAAAATTATTGTCATTTATCTTGATGATTTGACTGTTTTCTCTAGAAGAAGAGAAGATCATTTGAAAGACCTACAGACCATTTTGTGAAGGTGCCAGAGTCATGGGATATCTCTTAATCCTAAGAAGTCAGCTTTCTGTGTAACTGAAGGTAAGTTTTTGGGACACTTAGTTTCAAAGGATGGAATCAAGATTGATCCAGAAAGGGTTAGAGCAATACAATAGCTGAGTCTTCCATCTAATAGGACTGGAGTTAAGTCTTTCTTTGGCCAGATTAATTTCCTTAGAAGGTTCATTCCTTATTTTGCTAAGATTACAAAGCATATTGTGGGGATGATGAGCGAAAAATAGGAATTCAAATGGAACGAGGCTGCTAAGAAAGCATTTGAAGATATTAAAGAGGCGATTGCACAAACACCTACTTTGGTAAACCCTAATTTCCAAAAAGATTTTATTATTTACTATTATGCTTCAGAACATACCATGTCTAGTATCTTACTACAGAAAAATGAATTGAATGTAGAAGCCACAATAGCCTTTATGAGTGTTCCTCTCAAGAAGCATGAACTTAAATATTCTTTAGTTGAGAACCAAGCTTTCACTATGGTAAAGGTTGTCAAACAGTTTAGATAGTATATACTACACTCTCATTCAATTGTATTTGTCCCTAGTTCAGCTGTGAAAAGCATTTTGACCCAACAGGCTGTTGGGATGAATAATAGGGCAACATGGGTTGCTAAGATTCAAGAATATGACTTGGAGATTAGGCCAACCAAATTAGTTAGAGGCCAAGGCCTGTGCAAACTGATTGTTGAAAGTAAAGAAGGAGAAGAGGAAGAAATTCCCACTGTCCTATTGGTGAGCTTACAAGACTCGTGGTTCTTGAACGTGGCACATTATCATACTTATGGAGACTGTCCCAGTCACTTATCCCTGAAGGAAAAAAGGAATCTAAAGTTGAAAGTAGCGAAATATATCATTTGGGGTGAGGTCTTATATAAAAGGGGACTAGATGGAACCTTCCTGAGATGTGTAGATAATGAACAACAATATAAGCTGTTGGAAATTTTTCATAATGAAGCCTGTGGTGGACATTTCTCTTCTTCAGTCATAGCATTCAAAATCCTTAGAAGTTGTTAGTATTGGCTAGGTATGTTCAAAGATGCATACAAATGGGTAGCTAATTGTGAAAAATGCAAAATGTTTTTAGGAAGGCCACAACTTACAGCATTGCCTCTGAGGCCTATTGTTATTGAAGAACCTTTCAAACAATGGGGTTTGGACTTTATTGGGCCTCTTTCACCTCCTTCAAGTGCCGGACATACACACATTTTAACAGCAACGGACTATTTTATGAAATGGGTTGAAGCAGCCCCTGTGAAGAGAACCACTTCAGAAGTGGTATGTAAATTTCTTAGAGAAAATATACTGGTACATTTTGGTGTTCCTCAGAAGCTCATAGCAGATAACACTACCAGTTTTTCTTCAATTGAACTTACTTCATTTTGCTATGAGCATAGTATCTCTCTTTCTCACTCATCAGATTATTACCCTCAAGGCAATGGACAAGCTGAGTCCAGTAATAAAAATCTAATAGCCATCATGAGGAAATTGGTGAGTGATAACCCCAAAGATTGGCATAAGAAGTTGTATGAAGCACTCTGAGCTGACAGGGTAACCCCAAAAAGGTCAATAGGAATGGCACCTTTTGAGCTGGTTTATGGGATAGGAGCTCAGTTATCATTACCCCTAGAATTATCTGCAGCCAAATTACAAAATGTCATCGAAGATCAATATTTTCAAGATTCCCTATAAAAGAGAGTTATGTACTTAACTAGGATCGAGGAGGAAAGGGATGAACTGGTTGATTAGATTACCGCTCATCAAGCTAGGGTTAAGATGATCTTTGATCAAAAATCAAGGCCCAAAAAATTCATGGAAGGAGACGAAGTATTGTTGTGGGATAGGAAGAGAGAACCTAAGGGAGCACATGGCAAATTTGATTCACTTTGGAAGGGACCTTTCAAAATTCATCAGATACTCGGCCCTAATTCTTTTAAATTGGAATAACTAGATGGATCTATTCTAGCTCTGTCCTATAATGGACAGGACCTTAACCGATGTCCCGTGTTTTGTACATAGTCTTCCCTTTGTTGTCCTGTGTTGTTGTTTTCCTTTTCCAGTTTTGGTTTGCCTTGGTTCTTTTTCCTTCCATACCTGTGTTTCAGTTTGTGCGTAACTAGAGTTTTTGAGTTCTTTGCATTTTGCCATAAAATGCAGTCCCCAGTCAGAGCCAATGCTACCTTTTTAATTTGCCCTTATTTGATTTTTCGTGATCCTTCCCTTACCAAAAAAGTCAACTTACCATCTTCCCTTACTGGTCATATGTTTGTTTATTAATTCAGCGCCTTGTTTTTTAAAAAATTTCCCTGCCTGTCATCTTATGTGTGAAATTATTGAAGAGTTGAACCTTCGAACTTGAACCCTTTCCATAGTTCAAGAGTTTAATGGTTCAAGAGTTCAACAGTTCAATGGTTCAAAATTTAATGTTTCTTGAAAAGTCATTAAACTGTTGGTCAGTCTATGTAACTCATCTTGTATCTTTGAACCTTCAAGTTGAACCTCATTTCAAAGTTCAAAGGTTCAAAGGTTCAACGTTCCATGACTATAGTCTCATTTCTTCCCAAAGCCTTCTTTAAGTCAAAAATTAGCAGGAGATTTAGAGGAAAATATATCCGAAACTTATTATGAAGCGGAAAGTTCTAACGTTCAAAAGGTTATCGATAATTATTACACATCGAGGTCGTGTGTGAGAAATGATTGCAATTAATGCATCTGTTAGAGTTCATTTCTTATCAAGCATTTTCAGCACGTATTATTTCAGATAGTAATTATTCGACCTAGTTTAATGACTTTATCAAGAAAGAATAAACCAATTTTAGCAAATAAACACACAGGGCGGTGCAAAAGGAGAACAACGCAGGAGGTATAAGCTTTTTATTGCCCAGTTCCATGGTAATTTCTGATCCATTGAAGGTGAGTTCAACTTTTCCCATAGCTAATTTCATTACTTTGTTGGAAAGGAGAATCATCTTGTGTTTCTGGTGTTATTAAAGAAGTTCAAAACATTTTCCATTTCATTCATTCATCTTGTAGCCATGAAATCTACATGTTTTGGTTTTGAACACAGTTCAAGCCTTATTGGTTCTCTTTCTAAATTTGGAGATACCTCTTTAGCTCAATATGATTTAGAATATTTTAAGGAGAGGGTTAAAAATCCTATGCCAAGTCCTATGATGGAGAAAATAGTGGAAAGTGGTTTAGTCGAAGCTGTGGCTTTTCCCATGGCTGTACAATGTCCTGAATTAATTCTGGAATGCATGAGTAGATACGACCCCCAAAATAGCTGTATCAAAACTATGGATGGAAATGTGCTATTAGCTATCAATAGACAAACCCTAATGGAAGTAATGAAAATCCTACCCAAAGAGCCGTACTCTGATCTTAATATTACTTCCTCTTATGGTCATTTTTAATTAAAGAAAGCAAACTACAGGAGCGTAATTGCAAGAAATTGGTTACTAAAATTTCAAAAAGGAGGTTCAAGACTACCCAGACCACTAATAATAGAACACGTGATACCGGAAGTAAAGGATATTATGGTGTTGCTACACAGGCTAAAGGGTAACTCCCAGGCATTTTATTGGGAAGATTGGATTTATTTCTTCATCCAAGTGATCCTCCAAGGAGAACATTATTTGGATTAGGCAAAAATTATAGCCGAATGTTTACATCTAGGTCTAAGTAATTATTTGGGAAATAAGGATTTTTATATGTCTTCATATCTCTTTTATTGCCTAGCGTCTACAAGACAATGGGGAGGGCTACCTCATGCACCTTTGGTTGGAGACAACAAAATTTATGATTATTACCCACATTTACAGATGCAAAATTGTTATGAGAATTATAGGAGAGTTAATAATGTTTTCACGTGAAGAATGACTCATGAATTGGCAAACAACATTAATAAGAGAATGTCTGATGAAGCTATACAACTGGTTAATATTTATGGTTGTTTCTTTATTCAGTTTCCTAAATTTACTTATATCAGAGTTGGTGGTTTTGATGGCGAACCTGTGAAACTGGCCAAGTATGTTTTTGACCACTTTGTATTGATAGAAGTTTGTAGACAACTAGCTCATGTGGATAAGAAATTCCCAATGAAGAAGGAATCTGGTATATCTTTTCCTGTTGAAATTGGACACTATTCATGCCATTCAATTTCTAACACTTTGAATTTAGAAGTGGGCCTGGAAAAGTTCAATTTTTAGTACTATACTGCAAGATCCCAGTTCGACAGGAAAGGCTTTGCTAGGGACAATTTGGATTTTGGAACAGGGTTTTCACATATTCCTCAAATAGAGGACTATTGGGAGGATTGTTTAGATGAATTTGAGGTCAGAAGGATGCTTTGGTGTAGGTTCTCCTTAGGGCAAATAGTTACCCTCAATTTAAATATGAATATTTCTGGAATAGTTGATAATGAGGAACAGGTGATTGATCCTCAATTTGAACAAATAAAATAATTACCTATCCCAGAAATTGACTGGAATAAAGATGAAGAGGATCAGATTGAGGTTAAAACCCTCCCAATAATAAGGAGGACTAAGAAATGGTTGAGGGAACGTAGATTATAGGAAGTTTGAAATAAAGGTTCCCAGCAATGTGTACCAATGGTTGTATCACCATCTCCAATAAGCTATTCTAATCGTCTTATTACTATCTATGATGTAGGTACTCCCATGCCAAAAACTGGAAGGGGTCATGTCATCAAAGAGTCCAAGAAATCCCTTACAACTATTCTACCTCCTCCCACCACTAGATCAAGAACCAAAAGCAGGAAGAAGAAGCAAATTTCTAAAAGAATAGTTGTGGACTTGAATTCGGAAGAGGATTCAGGAGAAGCAACATGTGATAAAGAGTTTGATTCACCAATGGCAGAGGAGATTAATACAAATCAACAAGCAGAGGTTGCTTCAAATTCTGCTGATCTGATGATGATATCAAATGTGCCTTCTGAACAATTGTATCCTGGTAAAGAAGTTCTGGTCCTTGCACCCAAATAGTTGGAAAGTTCAATCAGTGATAAAAGAAAAATAGTTCCATTTTCATTGCCATTGGAGGACATGGTTAGCAAGTGTTTAGGAAAGACTCCTAAATCCAAGAAACTGAAAACAACATCCAGGGTAGACATTGACCCTAATACAGGGAACTGGAGTGTAGAAATATCCCAGCTGACAACTGATGAGGAAGTTCAAGATCCCACAATTCAAGATTTCACAATAGAAAGAATAGATCTTTGGACTGCATCACGTGCTGTGGATGTGCATCATCTTGAAGCATCTACCAAAAGGATAGTCAGTCATACCTGGAAGGATGAAAAAGATAAGAGGGAGTTGAAACAAACCTTACGATCAATGGCAGAGTATATTGATGCCATTCATAATCCAAACCCACAACCTGTTTCTCAACTACCTCTGTCTTTTGACCCAAAATCTCTGGTCAATCAAAAAATGCTAGACCAAATACATAGGAACAAAATGGTGGCTAAAGTGTTTGATGATTGGTTGGATGGTGTTATCCAGAAAGGTACAGAATGTTAGACTTAGGGCATACAACTGAGAGGGGGGGTGAATCAGTTGTCTAAAACTTTCTTCCAATTAAACATTTAAATTCACTTTGTAATTCAACAACATAATGCATTAAGTCAAGAGCAGAAACACATTAACACACAGGACACCAAGATTTTGATGTGGAAAACTCAGGTAAGGGAAAAACCATGGGGTGATTAACCCAAGATTGTATTCTCTGTTAGTAGAGTAGAAAGAACAAGATGGCACATGCCAATTAGGGCTCACTACCTACACAAGACACATTGTCTATAAAATAATAAGTATCACATACATGAACTGGAGAATAGCATCTTCACCATACTTCAATCAGTTCCATTTAAGCCCAATACTTCTGCTCTACTTTTCGCTCTCCTCCTCTCTACCACACTCTCATCTCCACAAGACTCCACTTGAAATGACTTCACAATTCTTTATTTATACAAGACATCAACGTAGGAATAATCATCTAAGTCGGCAAACATCTACAAGAACATCCACAAGATGAGTAACTCATCCGGTCAGCCAGTCTGAGGAAGAACGCCTTCATCCAGAAGTATTTCTTCAAATGCAAGCTTAAACTCTAATGCAGACCACCAACATGATCTAGAACCGATCCAAAGATCTCCACAAGCTTGCCTGAATCACCAAGAACATCCACACTTCATCTGCTTATTGAAATCCTTCTCTTCTTCATCTGGAACCTCAAGAACACAATTTGTCATCACTGTCACAAAGGAATAGATGCTTGTGGACCTCCAAACCATGAACCAATTAATTTGGCACATCACATGGACTTATTAAACACTCCACCAAATCTGCAAAATAGGATAATGCATTTCCAGATCTCATCAGACCTATCTTTATCACTTTGTCACTTTTGAACACCTACCGGAACCAGTTTTACTTGAGCGGCCACAACTTCTTCAGATATTCATGCGGAGCTCTAAAATCTTTACTGGATCATCTTAAGACACATATCTACAAACCCTTTAAACCACATCTTCTGATCCTCATCCTAACTTGGACTTTTACCTTACTATCTTCACTGTTCTTCATTGTTCCTGATATGACCAATTTTCTCAATATCCTCAGCAAATAGATCATCCAATCCTTATCATTAATGCAACAAGAGTATGTTGACATCAATGACAACACCAGTTAAGCCCATACTTCCAACACATAATACATTCATGAATTGAAGAATATATATGATCAAACCATGGCTACCATCAAAGATTTGAAAACACAGAATGCTTCGTGGGTAAAAGATGAAGGCAAATGGATGAATGTGATGAATCAAATTGATGAAGTACAGAAGTATGGGATAACAAAGTTTTTATCAGAGAAGAATATGACAAGTCTGAATGATGATATACTATATATAAGTAAGAGAAACATCTATTGGAGAAACTCAATATCTCGTCAAGGACGAATTGAATTTGTAAAAATGATTAAAGAAATAACTGAGTTCACTCAATCCTTACAGTATGATTTGGAATGCATCGATGTGAAATATATAAAGGATGATGGGGAGCCAGAAAAGGATATCGATACTATGATTCAATCCTTCAGAGAGAAAATTAGTTTCGTTAAAGAAAATGATAACCTATTAACTGAAGATTTCTCTTGGATATCAAAGGTGGAATCACTTCTTCACCTATGTGTCGACGTACTCCTGGAGCACGTGGAGAAAGTGGCAAAAATTCAAAGAGAGAAAGATGTTTGGAAAGCAAGGGTTAAACACATTGGCATCCCCAATTTCTTGAAAATCTAGGAATTTGTTACTGCATATCAGGAGTGGAAAGTGCAACATGTCTCCTTGGCTGAACAAAACAAATCTAGAAATTCTAATCGGCTGCCCTAGTCATGATCTTACTTGCATAGTTTCTTTATTCAATTATTTAGTTGAAATTATGTTTAAAAAACTTTGTCTTTCAATGAGTTTGTAAGAAACTAAATCCTGTATGGGTCAGAGTTTGCTTTAACTCTGGGTTTAAAAGAACAGTTAATTAGGGCAACTGTATATATGTTTTTAGTTGTTAAAACTGATATATAGAATAGTGAAGAAGAAGACACAAGAAATTTTAGAGCTGAACCTTTTTTTTTTGGTTTTACAATATATGTGATGATTGTTCGAAGGATTTTCATCTGTGAATGAAAAGGAGAAATGATTACTGCATACTTAAATTTGTGTGTTTGAGTATTTGAAATCAGGTTTCTGTGCAAACTCTTCTTTCAAGTGGTAATTATTCTTTCATTGGATAACTCATCATATGTGTTTTATCTTTTGTTGGTTCAATAATATATGTTTTTATATATCTAATTATTGTTGAGGATAGAATCTGTGTATTTTATCACTAAATAATGTTATATGGAGGAAAGATATCACATTCATAGCATGGTGATGTATGGATGTTAGTTTGCCTTAAACGTTTTTTGGTTAAAAGTGTGTTTGAATGATTAGAATAGTTTGAACTCATTGAAGATCAAAAAGGGAGTTGTACCTTAATTTAGAGGGGAATTATTTCTGATAGTTCACCCATTTGTTGTTTAACTTATTTGTTTTAGAAAAGAAAGGGTTATAGAGTTAGAATAAAACATTTTTAGACCAGGACAAATCTGTTAACCAACATTTTTTTGTGCGAACTCTTCTTTCAAATGGTAATTATTCTTTCATTGGATAACTCATCATATGTCTTTTATCTTTTACTGGTTCAGTAATATAGGTTTTTATATATCTAATTATTGTTGAGGATAGAATCTGTGCATTCTATCACTAAATAATGTTATATGGAGGAAAGATATCGCATTCATAGCATGGTGATGTATAGATGTTAGTTTGCCTTAAACGCTTTTTGGTTAAAAGTGTGTTTGAATGATTAGAATAGTTTGAATTCATTGAAGATCAAAAAGGGAGTTGTACCTTAATTTAGAGGGGAATTATTTCTGATAGTTCACCCATTTGTTGTTTAACTTATTTGTTTTAGAAAAGAAAGGGTTATAGAGTTAGAATAAAACATTTTTAGACCAGGACAAATCTGTTAACCAACATTTTTTTGTGCGAACTCTTCTTTCAAATGGTAATTATTCTTTCATTGGATAACTCATCATATGTCTTTTATCTTTTGTTGGTTCAGTAATATAGGTTTTTATATATCTAATTATTGTTGAGGATAGAATCTGTGCATTCTATCACTAAATAATGTTATATGGAGGAAAGATATCGCATTCATAGCATGGTGATGTATAGATGTTAGTTTGCCTTAAACGCTTTTTGGTTAAAAGTGTGTTTGAATGATTAGAATAGTTTGAATTCATTGAAGATCAAAAAGGGAGTTGTACCTTAATTTAGAGGGGAATTATTTATGATAGTTCACCCATTTGTTGTTTAACTTATTTGTTTTAGAAAAGAAAGGGTTATAGAGTTAGAATAAAACATTTTTAGACCAGGACAAATCTGTTAACCAACATTTTTTTGTGCGAACTCTTCTTTCAAATGGTAATTATTCTTTCATTGGATAACTCATCATATGTCTTTTATCTTTTGCTGGTTCAGTAATATAGGTTTTTATATATCTAATTATTGTTGAGGATAGAATCTGTGCATTCTATCACTAAATAATGTTATATGGAGGAAAGATATCGCATTCATAGCATGGTGATGTATAGATGTTAGTTTGCCTTAAACACTTTCTGGTTAAAAGTGTGTCTGAATGATTAGAATAGTTTGAATTCATTGAAGATCAAAAAGGGAGCTGTACCTTAATTCAGAGGGGAATTATTTCTGATAGTTCACCTATTTGTTGTTTAACTTAGTTGTTCTAGAAAAGAAAGGGTTATAGAGTCAGAATAAAACATTTTAAGACCAGCACAAATCTATTAACCAACAAGTGGGATTGGGATTTAGGATTGGCAGATCTAGGGACACCTGCTATTGAGATGGGCCATTCCCCACTCTCCATCGTTGGCTCTGTCTACCTCCCCCTCTATCATCTCCTCTACCACCATCATCTCCTCTGCCACCCCCATCTGCTCGTCCTCCTCTCCCCCTCCCCCATCTCCTCTGACTCCACCTCCTCTAGGCGAGGAGATAACTCTCCCGGTCCCGAGTATCTTGGGAATGGGTGTGCAACAAACCAATCCTCATAATCCTGAGTCATGCCAACATCCACTATATCATGCCTCATAGGCTAGGCCTAATAAGGTATCTACAAGAAGTCTGCTCTAGCCTCCTCATATGACGCAATAGGGCCCCATTGTAAGCAGACCATATAAGTCCTAGCAAACAAGGCTTGCCCTTGTGGCTGACCCTATGTCCTCCCGAGCTGTCTCAGAACTTGGCTAACAATCTATCTCTCCAAGATGTACTAAGTTTGCCCAATCAATCAACAAGTCTGGAAACAATATGGAAGCTCATCATCCCATGACTCACAGTCTATATAAGGTCACCAGGTAACCCTGTCCACATTATCCAGCTGATGCCTCCAGTACTCAAGCTTTCCCAGCTTATGCTGGGAAACTACACCTACATAACCATATGAGTAAGGCTCCCCTCACTGCCTAGAAAACACGTAAATCAGCTAAGTCATGGCTATGTGCTCCCATAACCAGAACTGTAACAAAGAGACACCTACAGATAAGCCAGCTGCACCCTGATGCATATCATGGTATAAGTGAGCCAACACACAGACACCCCATGCGAAGCGGGTGCCCTCTGTAACCATCCTCTCCAGTGTCCTACCCTAGCCAATATGGAACCCATGAGATCATCTATTGGGGTGTACCACACCCCTGATCAATCCTGCCACAATCCCCTGGAAGTAGTCATAGTAGTCATAAATATCCTGCCAGAAGATCACTTGACTCCGAAGATTAGGATCATCAAAGACCCTCTGGCACTCAGCAAGCCCAACATCTCGCTATGAGTCATACTCCACAAGCTCACCCTAGATAGGTAAGTGCAAGATCTTGTAAATGTCCTCCAGCATAATAGTCATCTCATCGGTCGGAAGATGGAATGTCCCATCCTCACTATGAAAGCGCTCCACCGCAGCCATCAGAAAACTGAGGTTCACACAAACCTCGGGCATAAAGAAAACATAATTTAAAGCCATACTACCAAGCGCCACCTGGTCAACCTTTGTAAGCATGTAACGCTGCAACAACAGAAAGGGAAACTGCTCCCACGACATCAGGACATCTAAAATATCCTCCTGCAATCAGCACAACAATGCATCAACCATAACTGTATCAAAGCAACCCTGCTCAACTATCAAACTATCCTATAACTTACCTAACATATCAAATTGATCAAAGAAAGCATATCATCTCTTGTCTAGATTCTATCAATTTCAGAGATCGCTTATCAATTGACTCATCAATCAAGATGACAATTCAGCCTATTTCGATAAGTAACTGAGTATCAAAATGTAAATACACCGAAACAGGCTGCAAATGCACAGTATCAAGGCAAATGCACTGATCTAGGCAAATGCACTGATCTAAACAAATACACTGCCCTTTTGAGTAGGTGCGCAACTCTAGCACGAATACACAACTTTAACTAATAGATGCACCAAACAAACAAAAGCGCAGCTACTTATCACGGATGCCCAACTTCCTAATAGATGCATCGATTCACATAACAGATGCATAGAAGTAGCCTATGCACTGATTCATAACACAAATGCGCCAAACCACAACAGATGCACGGTTTCGGGAGGTACATGGATCGAAACATGATTGAGCACATTCATTCAATCATGTTTTCCCTAACATTTATTAGCCTAATAAATGACCCTAGGCGAGTTTTATCGAATTACATACTAGTGGTCCTGCCTCAGCTAGCCACCTGAACCGTCGAACGTGCTCAAAGAAATGCTCCCCGCATGGAATATCCATATCTATACTGACTGCTCTAGCTCTTGTGCTCTCCTAAGCTCTGAGAGACCTATCAACAAAATCCAAGTGTGCAAAATGACTAGGATTGTGGACCCAGCTCCTATATATAGACTTGTAACCCTAACTAGCTGTGTAGTGACTGTGACTACTTCCCAAGCCCTTTTCCTACCGTTTCTCTGAACCATAACCCATTTTTCGCAATCCTAACCTATTCTTCACCATCTTCATCATGAGATTGTCCATCTCACGCCCTCGACCTTTCCTTCCCATCCAATCTCTCAAGGAGGCATCCTGTCATCGTAACTTGTACCAAGGGCAAACTTGGGCATGTATCATCATCAGAAAAATTGTATTATTTGAAACAACGTGATAAAACACATTGCATCAAAGAGGGCTAAAATATACACCTAAAAGTGACACGACTCTATCTAAATAAATATTCTTAATATTTATTTCAGTTTAATTCCTCTATCAATAAATAAACAAATCAATTTATTTATTTGATTCACATTCCTCCACAAAATTAAATAAAATCATTTATTTAATTAAATCCTTCATATTCCTCCAAATTAAATAAAATCATTTATTTAATTAAAATTCCCCAAATTCTTCTAAATTAAATAATACCAAATTATTTAATTAAAATATTCCAAAATTCCTCTAAATTAAATAATATCAAATTATTTAATTACCTCTTCTAAATCCTAAAGTCATTTTAAATTAAATAATGTCCAATTATTTAATTAGTTCTTCTAAATTTAACATCCTCTATATTTAAATAAATCAAAACATTTATTTAAATTATTCTTTTTCCTCTTAAAAATGGATTAATACCAAAATTAATCCATGCAAATCCATGTGCACACTTAATTGAATATTCTAATATTTAATTAATTGTTCTCTCACCCACATGTCCTATTTCTCCTCCAATTCCAATCAGTTAACTAATCAATCAATTCACTTAACTGATTAGTCTATTACGTTAACTGGACAATCTATTTAGTTAACTCTTCAATCTATTTCTATTAACTCCCCTGTTGCATAACGGAGCAGGACACTTGTCCTCTTCCTATTCGCGCACATCCTCTCAAGCCTTCTCAAACATTGATTTTCTTATTCATTCTCAACCGTTGATCTTCTCTCTCATGAGCCTATAAATACAACCCCTATTCCTCCATTTCAATCATCCAAGCTTTTAGTAAACTTACTCTGCAGAATTCACAACGCACCTTTGGCACCCAAATCCATCTCCATAGCTTGCAATCACCATTTTATTGTATTGAAGCTCATCTTCATTAAAAGAAGTATCATAGCCATTTCTCTATTGCCATCTTGAAGAACAAAGCAAGGAAGTGCACTTTCTGAGGTCTTCATTCATACAAAAGATTGATTGAGACTAGGTGAAAAATGGAAGCCGCGAGGTAATAAGGTTTGCAAGGTTTGTTCTTTGTTTTAAATCTTTGTTATTGCAATTTCTATTGAGTTATTGGGTTATTTATTAATCATTGATATATTATCCACATTTTCCCATAACATTTCTAGTGTTCACCGTGGTGCAATTGCCCAAATTTAACCCAAAACTGAGTTTTTCTATGTTAGGTTCTGTACACAGGAGGATTCTATGCATCTATTCATTCCTAACATGCATTTGAGCTCTGTTTCCATGTATCTGATAGATCGGTGCATACATGCTCTATTTCAACGCATTTGACCTCTGATTCGGCGCATCTATTTGGCATGTGCATGTGTACTCTTAAACTGCGCTTTTATCATTTGTAACTACACATATATCATAATTGCACATTAATTCTCTCTAATAGCGCATTTATTATCTATAACAATGCATATACCAGATCTGTGCATATGTGTTATGTTTCTGCGCATATGTACTCTGTATCTGTGCATTTGTTCTTATAGTGATTTAGGAGTTATTTCTTGTGATTTCGCTAATGCTAACATTTCTCGTAGGAATATTCTCAGATCTGCTTGCAAGTTAGGGGTTGGTTCAGTCTCATCTCTAGATCTAATTAGCCAAAGGAAAATAATTAGATTGATCATGCAAATCTCATTTAGCTCTAACAAGGAGGATTGTAATTTGATCTTGTTGCATCAACAACTCAAATATAGTCCCTACTAGAAATATATAAAATTGAACCATTGTTATCTTGCTTCTTTCAAAGTTAACAAATTGTGTGTGTGCCCAAGTAGTTTAACTCATTTAGTCTTTTTCATTTTAATTAGGGGAAAACAACCATTGTCTTTCATGTTTTTAGAATGATAGTAGGCCTATGCTCTCCCCTTTCTTGGGTGACTAGAATGCCAAACCTATCATTTTGCATGTTTAACCTTTAGAGAGGCCTGCCCTTGGATATCCTTTCGTCCAAGTGGGAATGACCTTAAGTGGTAACAAGCTAAAGCCAAGCTCTGCCTAGCCACTATAAATAAATTGTGCTTGAGGTGAAAGGTTCATGCAACGAGTGCTGGTTAGTTATACTGACAGTCAACCTCCCCCAAAACCCTCCAAGGTGCAACCCTTGAAGGTTGGGAGACTCCATAACAGAGAGTAGCACTGCTACATGTATAACTACTCAAACGGTTGCACTTACTAATTATCCATTGTTTTAGAAGCCAAAATCCCCTATAAACTGGTGTCCGAAAGGGCGATTATCACCTTCCAAAGATGCCTCACGTAACAGTGAGAATTCAGTTTATATTGCCCCTACCATCCTAGGATTTGTACTTGTTTTTAGTCAAAAAAGTCAAAAAATCTTTTTTTTTAAATCAAAAACCATGAAAATATTCTTTGTGTTTGCTGTGTTTTCTTGCCATAATTGAAAAATTAGATTAAAAAGGACCAACTTTCAGCCAAAGAAAACTAAAAACATAAAAAAAAATGTGCCAAAAACATTACAAAATTAGTCAAAAACATAGAGATGCACATTTGTCCCGCAGAGCTGCGCATACATTTCGACCTGCTGACCATATACTTCGACTTTCTGCTCATTTATTGTATGTTCCTGCACTTTTTGTTATTTACTAGAGCTACGCATATATTCCAACTTGCGGCGCTTTCACCTTCTATTCTGGTGTATCCATCATAGTGAGCATTTCCTGGTCTTTTGAGAAAAAAAATTTCAACCTTTTTGGATACCCATTTCAACCTTGTTCCAGTTTCCAAGATCAGATTTACCATCCAGTCGCTTCTCCCATCCATTTTTCGTGTTGTACCCTCTTTTTTGATTGGACACCTTGTCCAAAACATTCACAAAGCTTCCCAAAATCAAACCAAGTATCAAAACTAGGTTAGTACAAAGCAATTCTAGATCATATCAACCTCAAAAAAACCTAGTAAGTATCCACTATCAAGGATCAATCATCCTTTTCTCTCGGAACTTAACTAGAGGCTTGTGCAAGACTAGTCTACATCAAGTAAACATATTCCTAACATCCTTAATTTTGGCTATCATTTTGTATCAACCATCTTGTTTAACACCATTGGTCTAAGGAAATTCTTGTTCGAACCTCATCACCACAAGTATCCCCTTCACCGCAACCTCTAAGCGCACCTTGTCAAAACTTCCAATCTCAAACCGCCCCATCCCAAATCAAATTGCATGGTCTTAACTAGATCCCAAAAACAAAAACTACTTGAAATGGCAGGCACATCTGACAAGATTACCCCATCCCCTCACGACAGTGATGAGGAGTTTACTCCTAAGGACATTCTAGATGCTTAATAAGATGGAAAGTTCCAACGTATGATAGACAAATTGCTCAAACAAGACCCTAGCAAATTATTTCTTTACCTAGAGACACAAGGAGCCAAACTCCCCAAAGAATTTGATGTCAACATGTTAAAGGAAATCAAAGAAGAAATAATCCCTAAGGAAAGAAAATGAGAGAAAAGAACCATAGACAACGGCAAGTTGACCATTGACTCTCTAAACCCTCTAGGCTTATTGACTCAACAAATCCAAGCCTTACAGCAATAGTTCATAGATATTCAAACTGGAGCATCAACAAAACACTATTCTCTAGAGGATATCTCACCATATCCTTTTGACAGAACCTTGATCATGATACCTTTCTCCTCAAAGTTTGAGGTACCCAAATTTGACAAATATTGCGGAAAGGGCGATCCACGAGACCACATCAGAGAGTTTAGTACAGCATGTCTTGAAGTCATCCAAAATGACACCTACCTCATGTGACTATTCCCAAGGAGCTTGGGAGGACAAGCTATGGAGTGGTTCTCTCGACTACCTCCCAGCATTTGAACCTTCAACGAACTTGTGAATAAGTTTGTCAGACACTTCTCCTACAACATTGAGCATGACATCTCACTTTTAGATCTTTGTAACACTAAACAAAAAGGTGGAGAATCCTTCACCTCTTTCTTACAAAGATGGAGACAATTGGCAAGTAAATGTCCACATCAAATACCAGAAAAACAAATGCTTGAAATGTTTGTCCACAACTTACATGCGGAGCTCAGCTACTAAATTCAAATACAATGTTCTGCTTCTTTTAGCAAAGTCATTGAGATGGGTTTACTCATTGAAAAGGCATTGATAGCAAAAAGTCAAATAAATCTTTACAAGGACACTCCTAGTACAAATGTCAACACAGATAAACCATGATTTTGGACTAAGAATAAGAATGTTGTGAATGATGGGATGGTTGATTCCAAAAATGTGGCACCAAAACAACCGATTTTTAACTTGTCGAGCCCACAAAATGACCCTCCGCAAAATAAACCACAAAACACTGAATCATGGTTTACAAACTATCAAACTAGGAGAAAATTCACACCTCTAGGAGAATCATTGGAAACCAACCTACGTATGGAATCTACTATCAAATAAACTCATAACACTTCCAGCAGCATGGGATTATGAACCACAAGTCAAACCTCCTTGGTGGAGTGACAATGAATTCTGTGAATATCACTGAAACAAGGGACACAAAACAAATGACTATATTACACTCAAACACACCATTCAAGAGTTGTTGGACCAGAAAAAGGTATCACTTGATGGGCATGCCTCTGATGATGATCGCTTAGCATTCAAGGATCCACTCCCCAACCATGGACAGGGAAGACCATCTAATCAAAATAATAGTGGAGCTAACAATGCCAATTATACAAACGTATCATTTGATTATGTTCTTAACCATATATTAGAGAGTGATTCACATATTAATGTAATCACTATAAATAAAACCCCAGATTGTAATGTGACCACTCGCAGTGGAAAGGTTACTCTCAAGGGAGTCCTGCCCAAGCCATCCTCTCTATCCAACCAGTACAACGTCCTGGAGCAACTTCACAAGACTCCCACACACATCTTCATCTTGAAACTTCTACATTTGTCCCCGTGTCACAGAGCCATTCTTGACCAAGCTCTTTTAGAAGCCACCGTTCCTACAAATCTCACCAAAGAGCAGTTTCAGACCATGGTAGGTCATATTACCACACCTCATTTCCTATCATTCACTGAAAAGGATGATATGTCAATCACTCAACCTCATAATGCATCTCTCCACATAGATGCATTCATCCACAAGCACAAAATAAAGAGGGTTCTAATTGATGGAGGAGTCGGTTTAAATATTTGCACCTTAAAGCTAATCCTTGCATTGGGGTTTTCAGAGAATGCTATCGATCCTAAAAAGAAAATCACCATCAAAGCCTGTGATGAAGAGGAAAGAACTTCAAAGGGAGTTGTTGTTTTGCATATCAGAGTGTGACCTATAGTAAAGGATGTAGTATGCCAAGTCCTTGATATGGAGCTTCCCTATAACATACTCCTTGGGAGACCTTGAATACATGCTGTGAAAGCCGTACCTTCAACTTACCACCAGTGTATCAAGTTCCCCTATGAAAGATAAGAAATCACCATACAGGGTGACCCCAATCCTTTTTAGTACTGCAACTTCGTACAATTTAAACCTAAAGTTGTGATTCCCCATAACCAAACCTCTACTTCATCTTCAGCCCATGTTGACCCAACTTCACTCCCTTCCACATCGAAGGCATCCCAATCTAACCTCAAGGTCAAAGACAAAGGTCTCAGTGAATACACAATTGCACAATCCTTTTGCTTATCACAACTTCCTATCTCCTCTAGATCCTATGGAAAGCCTTCCATGAGCAAACCTAAGGCATTAGCTACTACTAAAGGTTTGTTTGTCAAATGGGGAAGCCTTGAAGATGAGAGCGATGAAAAAGACATCCTATAATGGTTATATAAAGATGAAGATAGTCTACCCAACCAACAAGACCATCACTCCATAGTGCAAACTGAACAGTATGGTCAAGGATTCTCAATACTACAAAGAATGGGGTATGAAGGTCATGGGCCCATCGGATTAAGAAAGGAAGGTATCACTGAACCTATCCAACCTCATACATTAATAGCCCGAGACACTACAAGGCTAGCCTAGACCAGAAAGGAAAAGACCAAAGGAACAAATAAGCATAAAGGCAAACAACCAGAAACATCTGCTACTCATCTAGTGGATCAAATTCACCAACTACTGGGATGGAGTGAGACTGACTCTAATGAATATGAATGGGATAGTCTCTCTGAACTATCTTGTGATGAAAAAGGTATTGATGAGGTCCATGAGTATGACCCTACCCATGCAACTAATGAGGGATAAAATCTAAGGGCTAGACCTTTAGAGTTTGATCCACATAATAACGATAGTAAGATTCGTGAGGAAAGAATGATACCGCACTTGACAGATCAACTTTTGGAGAGTACCATCGCAGGCATTGTCAATGCTTATAACGTCCACCTTAACTTCTTCATCTTGGCCATCAATGTCCTCAAACCAGACCAACCCAATGACCCTCTACCACTAGTGCATTTAGAACTCATAGATTGAGATATACAAGACACTCCCCCCAAGCTTGATACCTTCCAAAATGATGAAGACATCATAGACTTTCTAGAGCTTAGAGACCATATACCTGCAGGGGATCACAGGGCTAGCTATGCCATAGAACTCAATGACAGGGCTTATTTTGGAGAGAGTGCCAAGCCTTTCAGTCTCAAAAATGTAAAAATGAAAGAAAGATCTAATGGTGAAAACTACTCTGCAACAGTATTAGATCGTGAAAATAGTAAAAATATGAAAGACGTATCCAACAATGAAAACCCCTCTGGGGTGCTGAAGGATGAAAGGCTTGACCCTCTCCCCAATATAACACATTAGGAGAGATCCTCAATCTTGATAGAACCAGTAGAATAGATCAATGTCAGCACAGGTGACAATCCAAGGATGATCCATATGGCACAATCTTTAACTACACAAGAAAAGCCAGAGTTCACTGAATTCTTCAAATGGAAACAAATCAACTTTGCTTGGTCATATGCGGATATGCCAGGGCTAGATCCAAATCTCATAATGCATCACTTGTCCTTAGCTCTGGGAGATAAGCCAGTTAAGTAAAAACTTAGGAAGATGCACCTGCATATCACCCTCATGGCAAAAGAAGAACTGAAAAAGCTGCTAAATGTCAGTTTCATCAGACCAATAGACTATTTTGAGGGGATTTCAAATATAGTACCAGTTGCCAAACTAGATGGAAGAGTTCAACTGTGTAATGACTTTAGGGACCTCAATAAATCTTGTCCAAAATATGATTTCCCTTTGCCAAACATTGACATTATTGTAGATCTCATGGCAAGGCACACTATGCTATCACTAATGGATGGTTTCTTGGGATACAACCAGATTAAAATTGCACCTGAGGACCAACACAAGACTGCATTCATATGTTCCTGGGGCACCTATTGTTGGTGTGTCATGCCATTTGGATTGAAAAATGCAGGGGCAACATATCAGAGAGCTATGACCACAATCTTCCACGACATGATGTAGATTATGTAGATGACATCTTGGTGAAATCACTAACAAGAGGACACCTGGAGGTATTAGACAAAATTTTCATAAGATTAGAGAAGTTCAATGTGCACCTCAACCCAAAGAAGTGCGTCTTCAAAGTCACATCTGGCAAGCTTCTAGGATACATCGTGTCTGCAAATGGAATTGAAATAGACCTAGCTAAGGTGAAGGCTATCATGGAAATGTCACCTCCCAAAAATCTCAGTCAACTAAGGTCTTTACAGGGGAAACTGCAATCTATCAGAAGGTTCATTTCTCAATTGGCAGACAAGAGCCACCAATTCACGTACCTCCTACATAAGAACATTCCTTTCAAATGGAATGATTCATGCAAACATGCATTTCAATAGTTAAAAGAGTATCTCATGAAACCACCTATATTGATGCCACCGATCCAGGGTAAGCATCTGCTACTTTATATCTCCACCACACCAATAGCTCTAGGAGCTCTCCTTGCACAGCAAAATCATGAAGGGAAAGAACAAGTAATTTATTACATTAGCAGAACACTGGTTGGTTATGAGCTACAATACACGCCAATTGAAAGAGCATGCCTCACTGTGGTCTTCGCTTCACAAAAATGAAGACATTACATGCTATTGCATTCCATCAAGCTAGTAGCAAAAATTGATCCACTAAAATATTTGCTCAACAAAGGTGCCCTTACAGGTAGATTGTCCAAATGGGTCATGCTTCTTAGTGAGTTTGACATCGAGTATGTAGATAGGCACACAATAAAATGTCAAGTACTTGTAGATCAGTTGGCAGATGCGCCTTTGACAAATGATAACCCTTTGAGCTTCGAATTTCCAGACGAGTCCATCTTTCACATAACAACAACTTGGAAACTCTACTTCGATGGCTCCTATACTCAGCATGGGTCCAGGGCAGGTATCTTGTTGATCACACCTAATGGTGACACCATTCCAAAATCATACAGACTACTATCTCCATAACAATGATATCAAGCCCTAACAATGTGGCAAAGTATGAAGCCCTAGTCATTGGCATCAAGCTGGCAGTTGAATGGAACATCAAAGAACTTCAGGTGTATGGTGAATCCCAACTGGTCATCAACCAAGTGAACAATGACTACCAAACAAAAGATGAGAAGTTAATACCATACAAACGGATCGTAGACAACTTTAAAGAATACTTTGTTGAGATCTCTTTTGAGCATATACCAAGGATAGAGGACAAAGCAACAGATGCCATGGCAACGATTGCATCTCTCCTCGACATCCCTAACAATCAATCACACTATGAGTTCTTGGTAGAGCCAATGTCCCATCCTACATATGACACTCCCGAATCCCACATCATTTGCCACATTGTAGGTACAGAAAAGTATTTGCCTAGCTTAAAGAGAATACCCTACCACGTAATCTCTCAAATAACCAAAAGTGAACCTTCATCTGACAAGCATCCCGTTATGCTATTATCGCCAATACCTTATATCGATGCAGTCTTGATGGTACTCTCTTAAATGTCTCAATAGCAAGGAATATCAAACTGCCCTGAGTGAAGTGCATGATGGTAAATACGGGACCCACTCTAGTGGTCCTACCCTAGCTAAGAAACTCATACTCATGGGATACTACTAGCCAACTATGGAAAAAGATTCCTATCATTTTGTAAAGAGGTACAAGAAATGCCAAATCCATGGAAACCTGATACATGCACCAGCACATGAGCTGTAGCCTTTAACGACTCCTTGGCCTTTCTATCAATGGGGACTTGACTTAGTGGGCAAGATCCACCCTCCATCATGTAGCGGCCATAAATTCATAATCACTACCACCAAGTACTTTACAAAGTGGATTGAAATCGTACCCCTCACTAATGTCACAGGTAAACATATTGCCTCTTTCATCCTGAACTAAATCATTTGTTGCTATGGTATCCCTTTATCCATTATCATTGATAATGGACGACCATTCAAAAACCAAGATGTCAAGGAACTATGTGACAAGTTCCATATCCAACACTGCTTCTCCACCCCATATTACCCCCAAGGAAATGGCTAGGTAGAGGCATCAAATAAAACCATCTTAAAAATTCTAAAAAATATTGTCAATGATGTCGGTCATGATTAGCACATCCAATTAAATCCTATGTTGTGGGCCTACTATACAAGTATCCGCACACCCACAGGTACAACACCATACTCCCTGGTCTATGGATTTGAAGCCATCTTGCCCATTGAAGTCGAGATCCCATCCTTGTGAGTTTAGTTAAAAGGCTTCATAACAGATGAAGAGTATAGAGTATCCAAACTTCAAGAGTTAGAGCTCTTGGAAGAGAGAAGACAATAGGCCTTTAACCATCTCAAATATTATCACCAAAGGATGTCTAGAAGTTACAACCACAGAGTCTGTCCCAGGGTATTCAATGTTGGTGATCTAGTGCTTAAGGAAAATCCCCACAATCAGCAGGATCGGGAAAAGAAAGGTAAGTTTGAACCCAACTAGCTTGGTCCCTATGTCATCATTGCTGCCTATGGGTTAGGTGCTTACCAATTAGCAACATTAGAAGGTGAACTGTATGATGATCCCATCAATAGCATGCATCTTTGCAAGTTCTACACTTAAACCCCAATGCAACGGAGTCAAAAACAAACAAAAAAAAAAATGATAAAAAATATTTAAAAAAAATGGTAAAACAACAAAAAAATCATCCTCTAGTGAAAACCTGGCAAACAGGTGCCTTGGATAGATATCATGATGAAAACCTGGAAAATAGGTGTCGTATATTTTAGGTATCATGCAAATAAAAGAAAGTGGTGAAAACCTAGTAAACAGGCACTACTTATGATAGACCACCTTCTCCATCTTTTCCAACCTTGTTCCTCATTCATCCCTCCTAGCAGTATCCACCTGATCACATCAATGTACCTACCATGGCTTGTTGTTCACTCATCCTTATTGCCTTCTACTATCAGGCTGCTAATCCAGACTTACATCCATTGTGTCATCCGTCCTAAGCCAATCCATTGAACTGTTGTCGAACTATGTCACCTCTGAGCTATCACGTAGGCAAGGTCATCATCGATGCATGCCCAAGGCTGCCCATCCATTTTCATACCCTCTCACCCATCCGCTAGTCCATCTGCATCCACACCAATTTCGCATCGCCTAGGTCCTAGGTCCACCAAGGTCACCTCGAACTACGTTGCCTCTGCGTCGTCACATAGGCAAGGCCATTTAGCAATTCTCCCCAAGGCACTAGGTCAGTCCCTTAGGGCCCGTTTCTTCATATTTGTTTGTCATTCCATCCATAATAAGTCAATCCATTATCTGACTAGGGGTAAGTCCTCAACCTAGTTACAGAATTGGATTCTTGAATACCACCTGTTCTAAGAGGACACTAATAAGGATTATGATATTTTTCACTAGACATGCAAGTGCAACAAAACCAACTTCCCAAACATAAATCTTGATGCAAAAACATCAACCTATCCAAGGCAAAGCAAACAAGTACCTAAACACTCAAACTGATTTTATCTAAATTATGGCAAGAAGACAGATCTAATGCAAGAATGCTTTGTGTTTTTTGGGAGGTTAACTTACAGAGTCTTGATTTTTGTTATTATGTCTTTCTATGCTACTCGAGGATGTCAAAAACTAGAGAACCTATGATGGGGGCATAATCATTTTCTTTGTCTGTTGTTTGTTGATTAATCTTTAGTAATGTGACGACTTTTGTCTAATGACATGATTAGCAAAAGATCATTGAGGACTTCAGAGGTCTAAACATGAAAAGAGGCAATCCTTGTCTATTGAAATACAAGAAATACTTAGGTCATCTAGATTCAATTTTGACTAGATGCTTGTATTAACTTGCTATATCAAAATCCATGTAACTGAAAGGAAGCTAGGTGTTGCGGAAACGCTTCCTACACTAATCTATTGAGGAGAGGGCTATGCAAATTCAAATTTATCTTAAATATTACAGTGATGTTAAACCATTAACATGAGATATAACAGCAAAACACAAGAGCCAGAAAGAAGACAGAAGAAGAGAGACAAAGATTTACGGTGGGGAAAACCCTTATCAGGTAAATCACCCCACACTCAGAAACCTACAGAATCTATTAACAAATCTGAAAGAATGTTTACAACACACTTGCAATGCAAGCTTCAATGGTCTTTGACGCTCATGTCTAAAGTCAATCCAGCAGCATAATAATACATGTAAACCTGTGATACAAACTCCACCTCCACGCACCTATATATATAGGAAATACAAGGCAATATTGGACCTATCTTGGAATGGGCGTCCAACATGGCATCTTGGACCAAAACCCATGTCCAAAGACACTTGGTCAACATTGTAGAATGTGTCTGACACTTGTCCACTACTCCCATCCCAAAGAGGTCACCTATTTCCAAAATGGGCTATGACAGATGCTCTTACGACACTTAAGACCTGCATAGAATCTATCATAGTGGTTACAACTTACAACTGTAAGAGAATCTATCATACAAATGCTATAAATAGCATATTCTCTTACAACATGTCATATTCCACCTTGGGGCATCCAAATATGCCCTATTCAAAGATGCTTCATGACACATGTCATCACCTGTCTTACAACCTTCTATTTCTGACTCTTACATGTCATAGATTCATCATAGGAATCTGTCATAACCATTTCGGTCAAACATTCCTTACACAACATAGAAGATGCTGACACATGGCAGAATATTCCTACCACTAAGTGGGATGCCTATCTCCTCATTTGAGGACAAAAATACAAGTTGTCATAATCCATGTAGGATTGACACATCACCATGCCACATCCCACAATATGACAATATGGATTTTCCAAATATTTACAACATAGGCAATTAAATAATAAATACAAACATTACAAATGCAGAGAATTACCAAGGTTGAGACACCTTAATTCCCAACATTCTCCCACTTGTCGAACACCTTGTAAGAGCCAATAGAAAAACAAGATTTAACTGCTATAGGCCGAGAGGCCCATAGACTCCGAACACCGTCTGAACTTCTTTGTGCCCACTAGATTTGTCAATGCATCTACAACATTCTTCAAAGTATCTACCTTCTCCAAATTTACCTTTCCATCCTCAATCATGTCTCACACGAAGTGAAACTGAACATCAATATGCTTTGTTCTAGCATGGAAAGTTGGATTCTTTGCAAGGCAAATTGCACTCTGACTATCACAACTGATCGTGATCTGACCTGCATCAACACCAATATCAGAACACAATCTCTTAAGCCAAATGGCTTCCTTACAAGCATGACTTGCTTCCATATACTCAGCTTCTGTCATGGACAAAGCAACAATAGGTTATCGCTTACTCATCCAACTAATAGCACAACTAAACAGTGTAAAAACATAAGCACTGGTGGATCTCCTGCTATCAATGTCACCTGCCTAATCTAAATCCACAAATCCATGAATATCAATAGAATACGGAGGTCCTGAAACATTACCATGACAGCAAATGGAATACTCAAAAGTACCCCTCAAATTTCTAAACACTTGCTTAACTACATCCCAATGAACCCGTCTAGGATTAGCCATAAAACAACTAAGGACTCCCACTGCTTGGGCAATGTCTGGTCTTGTGCAGACCATAGCATACATCAAACTGGCAAAAGCACTAGCATAAGATACTTTGCTCATGTCCTCCACCTCACTAGGAGATTTTGGACAATCCTCAACAAACAACTTTGTTCCCAAAGAAACGGGAACACACAATGGTCTACAATCTCCCATGTTGAATTTGTCCAACACGGTCTTCACATACTTACTCTAGCTTAACCAAAGTTTTCTATTGGTGCTGTCTCTTCTAATTTCCATTCCTAGAATTTACCTGGCTACCCCTAAATCTTTCATTTCAAACTAAGCTGACAACTGATATTTAAAATCAAAAATCATATTCTTACCCTTCCCAATGAGCAACATATCATCAACATACAGTGCAACAATGAGAATACGATCACCATCAAACTTATAATAAACATAGTGATCTGATTTCGATCTTACAAATCCAGTTGACAACACAAATGCATCAAACTTCAAGTACCATCTCCTAGGGAATTGCTTCAAACCATACAAAGACTTCTTAAGTTTGCAAACCAAATTTTCTTTACTTTTCACCATGTAAAGCTCTGGTTGTGACATGTAGATTTCTTCCTCCAAGTCACCATGAAGGAAAGTTGTCTTCACATCCATTTGTTCTACCTCCAAGTCATAAGTTGCTGTGAGAGACAACATGAATCGAATGGATGTCATCTTTGCCATGGGAGAGAAGATCTCAACATAATCTATACCCTCCACTTGTGAATACCCCTTCGCAACCAATCTGGCCTTATACTTCTCAACACTTCCATCTACACCAATTTTCTTCTTGAACACCCATTTGCATCCAATGGGTTTCCATCCAGGAGGCAAAGGCACCAAGTCCCATGTTTGATTCTTTTCCAAAGAAGCCATTTCTTCCTCCATGGCCTCCTTCCAAGAACCTGCTTCCCTCATATCCAAAGCCTCTGATACAATTCTAGGTTCATCACTATTATTAAGCAAAGCATAAGCACAACTAGAATCAAGCAATGTAAAAACAAACCTTTCAGGTTGCTTTCTTATCTATGTAGACCTTCTCAAGAGCTGAGGTTGAGGTTCAGCTTCTTCATCTGAGCTTTCAGATAGAGCTCTACTCATCATCAGGTCCAACATTGTCTTTCTGCTCAGTCTTCTCAGGGGTGAGAGGAAACTAAACAACATCCTCTTTCTTTTCTCTTTCTTCTAGCTACAAAACAATGGAAGAAGGTATAAGCTCTCTGAAGATGACACTTCTTCTATACAACACTTTTTTAGCCACAGGGTCCCAAAGCTTGTATCCTTTCACACCAACACCATAGCCGATGAAGATACACTTAACATCTTTGTTTTCCAACTTTGACCGCTTCTCCCTAGGCACATGTGCATATGCCTCACAACCAAAAACATGAAGATGTCTTACTAAAGGCTTTCTACCAGACCACATTTCCACAGGTGTCTTTCTAACAAGAGCTGATATAGGAGATCTGTTCATCAGATAGCAAGCAGTGGCAATAGCTTCAGCCCAAAACTTTTGTTCTAGACCAACTCCACTAAGCATACTCCTAGCCTTCTCCATCAGTGTCCTATTCATCCTCTCTGCAACTCCATTTTACTATGGAGTGTATGGAGTTGTCTTATGTATTTTAATCCCAAGTTCCTTGCAATACTCATCAAATTCTGTAGAACAGAAATCACCACCGTTATCAATTCTCAAACATTTAATCTTTTTACCAGTCTAATTTTCAGCAAAGGCTTTAAACTCCTTAAACTTGCTATAGACTTCATATTTGCTTCTAAGAAAATTAATCCATGTCCTTCTACGGTAATCATCTATAAAAGATACAAAGTATACAGATTTTGATAACAAAGGAACATTAACAGGACCAAACACATCATAATGAATAAGGTCCAACACACCAGAAGACTTATGAGAACTCGAGCAAAACTTAACACGGTTTTGTTTTCCATAAATGCAATGTTTGCAAAAGTTGAACTCAAGATTACAATCATCTAACCCCTCAACGATGTTCTAATTTTTCAAGGTACATAGACCCTTCTCACAAATGTGGCCAAATCTCTTATGCCATAACATTGTCTTTTCTACAAGAAGTTTAACTTCCAATGCACGATTACAACCATCAAGACTAGAAACAACAAATTTCTTCACTTCTCGTTCAGATGGTGGGGATGAAGTGACTACTACCCTCTTCCTTGAGTTAGAAGAACTATTGCATTGTGACATGCATGCCTCTAGCTGAAATAGAGTACCTCTCTTAGTACCCTTAGCAAGCACCATAGCTCCTCTAGTCATCTTGCATCCTTCTTTCGAAAAAACAACCTACACACCTGCATCATTCAACATACTTACAAAAAATAGGTTCCATACTAAGCCTGGGATGTGCAGAACCCCAGAGATCCCCTTCACTCAACCATTAGGGAATCGGATAAAGACTATTCCATGACCAACAATCTTCAGATGAGAGTCATCACCTAGATACACCTTTCCACCATCAAACTCCTCATACTTAGTGAACCAATCTCGATGTGAGGTCATGTGGAATGATGTACCAGAGTCAATTAGTCACACATCATCAGATGCATGGGTTGCCAAGGCTGTGATGAAAGTATCACCGTCATCTTGTGATTTGTCAAAATCTGAATCAGGAGCTTTCTTCTTTTTCTTCTTCTCCTCTTTGCATTCCTTTCAGAAATGCCTAGTCTTGCCACAATTCCAACAAAGAGCCTTAGACTTTCCAAGAGATTTGGATCTCCCATGGGATTTGGATACCCTTCTCAGCTTTCTTATCCTTCTTCTTCCCTTTCTCCTTGGGTTTTCCCCAAACTGCAAGGGCCTCTTTGGCTACCTCAGAAGACTTTCTTTGCATCTCTTTAGATAATAGCGAAGAAACCACCTCTTCCATTTTGAATGTGGATGTGGTGCTTCCAATTGCTATGACAAGATGATCCCATGAGTCCGATAGAGAACAAAGCAAGGTCATACACAGATCGTCCTCCATCTTTACACTAATAGATGTCAATTGTGCAACTAGTATGTTAAAGGAATTCATATGCTCAGTAACAGATCCTCTATCCTCCATTAGAAGAGAATACAACTTCTTTGTTAGGAAAAGTTTATTGACTAGGGATTTGGCTTGATACACATCCCCTAACTTCTTCCAAAGGAGTTTTACAGTAGTCTCCTCATGGACATTTAACAACACAGAATCGGCAAAGACTAAGTCTTATGAGACCCTTAGCCTTCCAATCCTTGAGATCCCACTCATCTTGTGACATTGTAGTTGGTTTAGTTTCATTCACACTTTCCCAAAGGTCTCGATCAACTAACATGTCTTCCATTTTGAGCTTCCACAGCTTGAAATTACTGCCATTGAACTTCTCTACTTCAAACCTTCCTGATGTGCCAGTCATCTCCTTACTGCAATAAGATATAGAATGCTCTACACAGACTCCCACTCAACCTAAGATTAGCTCAAAAAACCCCTACCCAACAACTAGGACCAAAGGTGATCAAGCTCTGATACCAACTGAAAGGAAGCTAGGTGTGCGAAAACGCTTCCTACACTAATCTATTAAGGAGAGGGCTATGCAAATTCAAATTTATCCTAACTTTTATAGAAATGTTAAACCATTAACATGAGATATAATAGAAAAACACAAGAGCCAGAAAGAAGACAGAAGAAGAGAGAAAGATTTATGGTGGGGAAAACCCCTATCGGGTAAAAAACCCCACACTTAGAAACCTGCAAAATGTATTAACAAATCTGAAAGAATGTTTACAACACAGTTGCAATGCAAGCTTCAATGGTCTTTGACACTCATGTCTGGAGTCAATCCGGTAGCATAATAGTACCTGTAAACCTGTGATACAAAATCTATCTCCAAGCACCTGTATATATAGGAAATACAAGGCAATATTGGACCTATCTTGGAATGGGCGTCCAACATGGCATCTTGGACCAAACCCCAAGCCCAAGGATGCTTGGTCAACATTGTAGAATGTGTCTGACACTTGTCCACTACTCCCATCCCAAAGAGGTCACCTATTTCCAAAATGGGCTATGACAGATGCTCTTACGACACTTACGACCGTCATAGAATCTGTCATAGTGGTTACAACTTACAGCTGTAAGAGAATCTATCATACACATGCTATAAATAGCATATTCTCTTACAACATGTCATATTCCACCTTGGCATGCCCAAATATACCTTATTCAAAGATGCTTCATGACACATGTCATCACTTGTCTTACAACCTTCTATTTCTGACTCTTACATGTCATAGATTCGTCATAGGAATCCATTATAACCATTTTGATCAAATATTCCTTACACAACATAGAAGATGCTGACACATGGTAGAATATTCCTACCACTAAGTGGGACACCTATCTCCTCATGTGAGGACAAAAATACAAGTTGTCATAATCCATGTAGGATTGACACATCACCATGCCACATCCCACAATATGACAATATGGATTTTCCAAATATTTACAACATAGGCAATTAAATAATAAATACAAACATTACAAATGCAGAGAATTACCAAGGTTGAGACACCTTAATTCCCAACAGTAAGCAATACTCATGCCATCTTGGTTCAATTATACCTAGATGCTTGTATTTTCTTACAACATTTAAAAAGAGAAAAGAAACAAAAAAAGCACCCAATGATGAAACAAGCACTTCAAAATACTTTTAGTATCAAGATGACAAATATCTGCATCCATATATACATCCATTTTCATTTCGCATACCATCCATCAATAAAGATTTGGTTTGCATTGTTAGCGTTTACAAAATCTTGTGTCCTTCTGTCGAGTCATTCTTCTGTCAAAACTCTCTTTCTATCTCTCTTTATGTCTCCTATCGAGTCTTTTCTACATTGATTGTGTACACTTGGACATATCAAAAACATAGAAATCATCTTGCATTAAGTGAAATAGTCATTAAGTTGATTAGATCATTTGCATTCATGTAAGTGCATTATGTCATCAGTTTGTTATCATCTTGCATTAAGTGAAATAGTCATTAAGTTGATTAGATCATTTACATTCATGTAAGTGCATTAAGTCATTAGTTTGTTATCATCTTGCATTAAGTGAAATAGTCATTAACTTGATTAGATTATTTGCATACATATAGCTGCATAAATCAACATAAGTTTTAAACCAGAAAACATCAAAATCATGGCCATCATCACAATGTCTATATTAGCTCATCATAGATTGTGACCACATAGGTGCATACATATAGGTGCATTAAAATCATCCATATACATTTGTGTCATCATAACATAACTACATGCATAATATCCAATTAGAAAAAAATCAAAAACATAGCATATAAACATAACAAATAAACTGCATCCATGATCATCGCATAAACATCATACATATAGGCCAAAGTAACTACATATAAAGTATCATAAACATGTGCATCATCATATAGACATCAAAAGTAAGGTACATCCATAAGACATCACATAATGCATGTAGGCCATCACTAACTGCATCATCATATATAAATATAACATAAATATGTCCAAGTGTACAATGTCAAAGTCCATCATCTGTGAGTCAAGTCATAAAAGGGAAATACATACATCACAAAAATAATGATACATGTCTCAGTAAACTGTGCAAAATGAGATAAATATACATATCAGGCTATCCATGAGCCACTAAAAATGTGCATACATAGGCAAAAATCAGTACAAGTATCAGCTAGCCCTGGTGGCATGAGATGCTACTCCCAGCATTGCCCTCTACACCTCCCCCTCTGCCTAACCAAGACTACTATGGGCCCATAACTAATGCTCCTGAACGTGAACCACCTACCCTCTGTGAAGCCACTAACTGACTCCTGTAGCCAGGTGCCCTCTGGTCTACTGGAACCACCCCATGATACAACCCCTTGTAATACTGGGTTTGCACTTGGGCCCTGGCTAACTCTCCCTGAATTTGTGTCACTTGGGCCTGGGCTTATGTCACCAGGAACCCTATAGCTACATCTGTACCCAAGGCAGCTACAGCTACATCCCTCTCGGCCATCAAGGCCCGTACCCAGGCTAATGTTGTGTCTATCTCTGTAGTGAGCCCAGCTATAACTCCTGCATCTGCATCCCTACGAGACTCTGCAGCTCAAAGTTGTGCCCTAACCTGCCTTAGTTGACCCTGTAGCATAGTAACTGCTACCACCTGTGCCTTTTGTTGTGGGTCAAGCTATACCCAAACTTGCAGTCCCTTTAGGGCTGCCACCTGCTGAACCTGCACCTGTTGTGGTGCCACCTACTGTTGTGCAACCTATTGCTGAGATGGGTCCTCCCGCACTCTCTGTCGATGTCTCTGTCTACCTCCCCCTCCATAATTTCCTCCATCATCTTATCTACCACCATCATCTTCTCTACCACCCCCATCTCCTTGTCCTCCTCTCCCCCTCCCCCATCTCCTTTGACCCCACCTCCTCCAAGTAAGGAGCTAACTCTCTCGGTCCCTAGTATCTAGGGAACGGGTGTCCAGCAAACCAGTCCTCATAATCCTAAGTCATGCCAGCATCCACAATATCGTGCCTCATAGGCCAAGCCTGGTAAGGTATCTGCAAGAAGTCCAGTCTCGCCTCCTCATATGACACAACAGGGCCCCATTGTAAGCGCTCTGCATAAGTCCTAGAAAACAAGGCATGCCCCTGTGTCCTCCTGAACTACCTCAGAACCTAGCAAATAATTTGTCTCTCTAGGATGTACTGAGTTTGTACAATCAACCAATGAGTCTGAAAACAATATGGAAGCTCATCATCCTCATCATCCCATGACTCACAGTCTATATAAGCTCACCAGGTAACCCTATCCACATGATCTAACTGATGCCTTCAGTACTCAAGCTTTCCCAGCTTATGCTGGGAAACTACACCTTCATAACCATATGAGTAAGGCTTCCCTCACTGCCTAGAAAACATGCAAATCAGACGGGTCATGGCTATGTGCTCCCATAACTAGAACTGTAACAAAGAGATGCCTATAGATAAGCTAGTTGCACCCTGATACACTACTTGATGAATATCATGGTATAAGTGAGCCAACACGCAGACACCCCATGCGAAGAGGGTTCCCTCTATAACCATCCTCTCCAGTGTCCTACCCTAGCCAATGGGGAACCCATGAGATTGTCTATCGGGGCATACCGCACCCCTGATCAATCCTACCACAATCCCCAGGAAGTAGTCATAGTAGTCATAAATATCCTGCCAAGAGATCACCTGACCCCGAAGATCAGGATCATCAAAGACCCTCTGGCACTCAACAAGCCCAACATCTCGCTGCGAGTCATACTTCACAAGCTCACCCTGGATAGGTAAGTGCAAGATCCTGTAAATGTCCTCCAGCGTAATAGTCATCTTACCGGTCGGAAGATGGAACGTCCCATCCTCACTATGAAAGCGCTCCCCCGCAGCCGTCAGCAAACCCAGGTTCGCACGAACCTCAGGTATAAAGCAAATATAATCCAAACCCATAGCACCAAGCACCACCTGGTCAACCTCTATAAGCATGTAATGCTACAATAGTGGCAAGGGAAACTGCTCCTGCGACATCAGGACATCTAAAATATCCTCCTGCGATTAGCACAACAATGCATCAACCATAATTGTATCAAAGCAAACCTGCTCAACTATCAAACTATCCTATCACTTACCTAACATATCATATTTATCAAAGCAATCATATCATCTCTTTTCTAGATTCTATCAATCTCAAAGATTGCTTATCAATTGACGCATCGATCAAGATGCCAATTGAGTCAATTTCTCTAAGTAACTAAGTATCAAAACGCAAATGCACCAAACCAGGCTGCAAATGTACAATATCAAGGCAAATGCACTGATCCAGGCAAATGTGCCACCCTTTTGAGAAGGTGCGCAACTCTAGCACAAATGTGCAACTTTAACTAGTAGATGCATCGAACAAACAAAAGCGCAACTACTTATCATGCATGTGCAACTTCCTAATAGATGCGTTGATTCACATAACATATGTGTAGAAGTAGCGTATGCACCGATTCATAACGCAAATGTACCGAACCATAATAGATGTGCGGTTTCGGGAGGTACATGCGCCGAAACATGATTCAGCACATTCATTCAATCATGTTTTCCCTAGCATTTATTAGCCTAATAAATGACCCTAGGTGAGTTTTGTCGAACTACATATTGGTGGTCTTGCCTCAGCTGGTCACCCAAACCGTCGAATGTACTCAAAGCGATGATCCTCGCGTGGAATATCCATATCTATACCGACTGCTCTAGCTCCTGTGCTCTCCTAAGCTCTGAGAGACCTATCAACAAAAGCCAAGTGTGCAAAATGACTAGGATTGTGGACCCAGCTCCTATAAATAGACTTGCAACCCTAACTGGCTGTGTAGCAACCGTGACTACTTCCCAAGCCCTTTTCCTACCGTTTCTCTGAACCATAACCTTTTTTTCATGATCCTAACCTATTATTCACCTTCTTCATCGTGAGATTGTCCATCTCGCACCTTGGACCTTTCCTTCCCATCCAATCTCCCAAGGGGGCATCCTATCATAGTAACCTATACCAGGGGCAAACTGGGGCATGTATCATTATTAGAAAAATCTTATTCTTTGAAACAATGTGATAAAACACATTGCATCAAAGAGGGACAAAATGTATACACCTAAAAATGACACGACTCTATCTAAATAAATATTCTTAATATTTATTTTGGTTTGATTCCTCTATCAATAAATAAACAAATCAATTTATTTATTTGATTCACATTCCTCCACAAAATTAAATAAAATCATTTATTTAATTAAATCCTTCATATTCCTCCAAATTAAATAAAATCATCTATTTCATTAAAATCCTCCAAATTCTTCTAAATTAAATAATACCAAATTATTTAATTAAAATCTTCCAAAATTCTTCTAAATTAAATAATATCAAATTATTTAATTACCTCTTCTAAATCCTAAAGTCATTCTAAATTAAATAATGTCAAATTATTTAATTAGTTCTTCTAAATTTAACATGCTCTACATTTAAATAAATCAAAACATTTATTTAAATTATTCTTTTTCCTCTTAAAAATGGATTAATACCAAAATTAATCCATGTGCACACTTAATTGAATATTCTAATATTTAATTAATTGTTCTCTCACCCACATGTCCTATTTCTCCTCCAGTTGCAATCAGTAAACTAATCAATCAATTCACTTAACTAATTAGTCTATTATGTTAACTGGACAATCTATTCAGTTAACTCTTCAATCTATTTATGTTAACTCCCCTGTTGCATAAAGGAGCAGAACACTTGTCCTCTTCCTATTCATGCACATCCTCTCAAGCCTTCTCAATCGTTGATCCTCTTATTCATTCTCAACCATTGATCTTCTCTCTCATGAGCCTATAAATACAACCCCTATTCCTCCATTTCAATCATCCAAGCTTTTAGTAAACTTACTCTACAAAATTCACAACGTACCTTTGGCACCCAAATCCATCTCCATAGCTTGCAATCACCATTTTACTGTATTGAAGCTCATCTTCATTACAAGAAGTATCATGTAGCTATTTCTCTATTGCCATCTTGAAGAACAAAGCAAGGAAGTGTGCTTTTTGAGGGCTTCAGTCATACAAAAGATCGATTGAGACTAGGCGAACAATAGAAGCCGCGAGGTAATAAGGTTTGCAAGGTTTGTTCTTTGTTTTAAATCTTTGTTATTGCAATATCTATTGAGTTATTGGGTTATTTATTAATCATTGATATATTATCCATATTTTCCTGATAACATTTCTAGCGTCCACTGTGGGATGATTGCCACAATTTAACCCAAAACTGAGTTTTTGTGCGTTAGGTTCCGTACACAGGAGGATTCTACACATCTATTCATTCCTAACACGCATCTGAGTTCTATTTCCACGCATCTGACAGATCGGTGCATTCATGCTCTATTTCAATACATTTGACCTCTGATTTGGCGCATATGTTCAACCTATGCATGTGTACTCTGAAACTACGCTTTTATCATCTGTAACTACACATATATCATAACTGCACATCTATTCTCTCTGACAGTACATTTATTATCTAAAACATTGCATATACCAGATCTACGCATCTGTGTTCTATTTCTGTGCATATGTACTCTGTAGCTACGCATTTGTTCTGACAGTGATTTAGGAGTTATTTCTTATGATTTTACTAACGCTAACATTTCTCACAGGACTATTCTCAGTTCTGCTTGCAAGTTAGGGGCCTCTTCTAAATTCTGAAGTCATTCTAAATTAAATAGTGTCCAATTATTTAATTAGTTCTTCTAAACTTAGCATCCTCTATATTTAAATAAATCAAAACATTTATTTAAATAAATTTTTTTCCTCCAAAAATGGATTAACACCAAAATTAATCCATGCAAATCCATGTGCACACTTAATTGAATATTCTAATACTTAATTAATTATTTCCTCACACATGTCCTATTTCTCCTCCAGTTCCAATCAATTAACTAATCAATCAATTCACTTAACTGATTAGTCTATTATGTTAACTGGACAATCTATTCAGTTAACTCTTCAATCTATATCTATTAACTCCTCTAATGCAGGAAGAGCAGGACACTTGTCCTCTTCTTATTTGCACACATCCTCTCAAGCCTTCTCAACAATTGATCTTCTTATTCATTCTCAACCGTTGATCTTCTCTCTCATGAGCCTATAAATACAACCCCTATTCCTCCATTTCAATCATCCAAGCTTTTAGTAAACTTACTCTGTAGAATTCACAACGCGCCTTTGGCAGCAACACAATCTCCATAGCTTGCGATCACCCTTTTTATTGTATTGAAGATCCTCTTTATTACAAGAAGTATCATAGTCATTTCTCTATTGCCATCTTGAAGAACAAAGCAAGGAAGTCCACTTTCTGAGGGTTTCATTCATACAAAAGATCGATTGAGACTAGGTGAACAAGGATGACTTCCTCTTCTTCATACCAGCAAAAATGCTCTCCACGAACTAGAAACAAAGAAAGAAACTGCTTCACTGTGAGTGGTAACAAAGATGCAGGTCATGCCAGCAATGCAACTGACTGTGAAAATAGGAGTTGCACCCCTCTTCAACATATTGTTAACTTAGCATGAGACAAGAAAGGCCTCTGCTGCAGACTCTTCTTAGCAGCTCGATCACCAAGAAAATCACCACCAATCAGTAGTGGCAAATGTGATCACGAAACAAAAGGCACATGCAATACGGTAGCCGCAAGGTAATAAGGTTTGCAAGGTTTGTTCTTTGTTTTAAATCTTTGTTATTGCATAGTTCATTTTGCTATTGGGTTATTTAGTAATCATTGATATTTATCCACATTTTCATGATAACATTTCTGGTGCCCACTGTGGGGCGATTGCCCCAATTTAACCCAAAACTAAGTTTTTGTGAGTTAGATCCTGTCATCGTAACCTCTACCAGGGGCAAACTGGAGCATGTATCATTAGTAAAAAAATCTTATTCTTTGAAACAACGTGATAAAATACATTGCAACAAAGAGGGGCAAAATGTATACACCTAAAAATGACTTGACTCTATCTAAATAAATATTCTTAATATTTATTTTAGTTTAATTCCTCTATCAATAAATAAACAAATCAATTTATTTATTTGATTCACATTCCTCCACAAAATTAAATAAAATCATTTATTTAATTAAATCCTTCATATTCCTCCAAATTAAATAAAATCATCTATTTCATTAAAATCCTCCAAATTCTTCTAAATTAAATAATACCAAATTATTTAATTAAAATCTTCCAAAATTCCTCCAAATTAAATAATATCAAATTATTTAATTACCTCTTCTAAATCATAAAGTCATTCTAAATTAAATAATGTCTAATTATTTAATTAGTTTTTCTAAATTTAACATCCTCTATATTTAAATAAATCAAAACATTTATTTAAATTATTCTTAAAAATGGATTAACACCAAAATTAATCCATGCAAATCCATGTGCACACTTAATTGAATATTCTAATATTTAATTAATTGTTCTCTTGCCCATGTCCTATTTCTCCTCTAGTTCCAATCAGTTAACTAATAAATCAATTCACTTAACTGATTAGTCTATTCTATTAACTGGACAATCTATTCAGTTAACTCTTCAATCTATTTCTGTTAACTCCCTTGTTGCATAAAGGAGTAGGACACTTGTTCTCTTCCTATTCGCGCACATTCTCTCAAGCCTTCTCAACCATTGTTCTTCTTATTCATTCTCAACCATTGATCTTCTCTCTCATGAGCCTATAAATACAACCCCTATTCCTCCATTTCAATCATCCAATCTTTTAGTAAACTTACTCTGTAGAATTCACAGTGTGCCTTTGGCACCCAAATCCATCTCCATATCTTGTGATCACCATTTTATTATATTGAAGCTCATCTTCATTAAAAGAAGTATCATAGCCATTTATCTATTGCCATCTTAAAGAACAAAACAAGGAAGTGCACTTTCTATGGGCTTCTTTCATACAAAAGATCGATTGAGACTAGGCGAACAATGGAAGCCGCGAGGTAATAAGGTTTGTAAGGTTTGTTCTTTGTTTTAAATCTCTGTTATTTCAATTTCTATTGAGTTATTGGGTTATTTATTAATCATTGATATATTATCCACATTTTCCGGTAACATGTATGTATGATTATGGACTTATGTGATGATGTATATGCTTAAATGATGCTTTCAAATGTATGACACATGATGACATGATGATGATATAGATATGATAATATAGATGCTATGACATGCAATATCTAACATGTGGTTTTGCAGATATGCACTAGATGGTGATGGAGATAGAAGAAAGGAAAGAGAAGAGAATATGAGAGAAAGACTATTGATTGATCGTTGCTTGAAAACTATATAAGGCCATGGATAAATGGATGGGTAGATGGATGAGCTTGTTGCATTGGTTTGACAAATGATTATAAAGAGCAATCCTTATTTTGATATAGCACATGGATAGTTTGCCACCAAGGTATAAATGACCAAGGTACTATGATATTCGAGTGCGTGGATGTTGACTTTGCAAGCAAGCGGTTTGAACTTAGATCCCTTAGACATAATATAACCTTGTTGTACATGTGAATGAGCCATAGTCTTGAACAAAAAATAAACTTCAATACATAAATTCAAGAAGAATATTAATATGTAAGATACTAGGTCATAACACACAAGATAAATATGCTGCTAAGAAAGATGCTAAAGATCATTCCTCAAACACGACACACAAAAGCAATGACTATGGCCCCAATCCGTATTGCATCACAACATACCAAGATATAGATAAATCAAGGTAGTCTTGAATAGGTAATGGGAAAGGGACAAAAAAGATAAACCAAAAAGCAAATTGACTGACTTACAAAGTAAACATACAACCAACATATTCTCTTGCCAAAGAGGTTGCAAAAGATAGATTGGAGTGGTTGGGTAGATAACAGCCTTATCGTAGGAATGATGTGTCTGTTAAAGGGTGTTATCTGTTGAAATGATAATGTCTAGTTTTAGGAAATGCAACATGTTGTATAAGACGTTTAGTCTGGTTTCAATCATGGAACATTCTGTATAAGACAAGTGTGTTGATCTGTTGTTTGGTTGAGATTGATGTAGTTGATGTTGGCAATCGATATGTAGGACAGTATATGGCTCTATAAGTAAGTTGCTTTGCTTCAAGTTTGTTAAGGACTTTTGCTTTGAATGGATGTGTTTGTTTGTTGTTTTGCTGCTTGAGTTAGTCAAGTCAAGGTGAATGGATTTTGATAAATAGAAGACTGAAAGATGACATGTCAATGGATTGAGGTGGGTGAAGAATGATGAATCGTATGTGCCTGAGTACTAGATACTTCCTTCGTATTACAGACTGCCTACATACCCTGTATCCATAGGATTAAGGCACATTATGAGGAAAGATGAAAATGATAAATATGTAGTTCTGGATAGAATGATGAGTGGGTCAAGGTGTTTGGGCTTGGGTTGGTGAAATGATGAGATCTTATGTACCTGAGTACTGGAAACTTCCTTCGTATTCCAGACTGCCTGCATACCCATATCCATGGGATCAAGGTACCTTAAGATTGAGATTAGATGATATGTAGTTCTGATGGGTTTGATGATGTAGAAAAAGTGTCATCGATGTGAAATGGTTGAAGTGCTTGTGTTTTTGTGTTTGGATTATTGATGTGTTTTTTCTTTTGTTTGTGTTTGGATGTGTTTTGGTTCTTGTTTGTGTTTTGTTTGAAGGGTGAAGTGTTTGTTGTTGTGAACCATGAACAAGGATCCATTCCTAGACCTAGGTTAAGGAAAGAGTTGCCCCCATTCTGGTAGATGTGTTTGCATGGATGATTGCCATAGGATAGATAATGTAAGATCATTGATAACTAATGTGGGATGATGATGGTGAACATTGACAAATTTCCAAGCTATTCAAGATAGGGAGATGGAAATGCAAACAAGGTCAATGGTTTTATTATGGATGGATGGATGAAGTTTGTTGTAAAATGGACATGGAATGAACAAGACTCGATAGATGATGGACGTTGACTCTACACATAGCACCTATTTGCTAAGTTTTTACTATGGTACTTATCCAAGGTGCCTGTTTACCAAGTTTTCACCAGAGGACAGATTATTTTTTGTTTGTTTTTGTTTGTTTGTTTGTTTGTTTTGAGATACTCTGAGGATCAGGCATAGAACTTCTTGAGATGAACATTGTTGAGTGGCTCATCTAGAGGAATGATGTCAGGTGTAGCTAAAGTATAAGCTCCTAATCCATATGCTGATGTGACAATAAAGAGCCCTAAGCAGTTAGGCTTGAACATGTCCTTCTTTTCTCGATCTGCTTGATTTCTTTGATTTTCTTTTAAGACAAGATCACCAAATTGAAACTGTCTTTCTTTGATCTTCTTGTTATAGTTATGTCGGAGGCGGTTTTGATAGACATGGAGATGATTAAGTGTGGCAAGGTGCCTCTCATCTAGTAGTTCTAGCTTAGCTAATCTGGAAGTGTCGTACTCCTCTCCATCAATCAGGTTCTACATGGATACTCTGAGGGATGGGATATCGACCTCTATAGGTAGGATGGATTTAGAGCCATAGACCAAGGCATAGGGTGTTGCACTAGTTGGTGTTCTGATACTAGTGTGGTAGGCCCATAGGGCGGGATTGAGTTGTAGGTGCCAATCACGACCAGCTTCATTGACCATTTTCTTGAGGATTTTGAGAATGGTTTTGTTGGAAGCCTTAGCTTGGTTGTTACCCTATAGATAGTAGGGAGTGGAAAAGCGATGTTGGATTTTGTATTGGATGCACAAGGCACAGACATCTTGATTCTTAAATGGTCTCCCATTATCAGTGACAATGGCTTGGGGGATACCATACCAGCAAATGAGGTAGTTAAGGATAAACTTGGCTATTTGCTTACCGGTGATATATGTCATAGGAATGGATTTGACCCACTTAGTGAAATACTCAGTGGTGGTAATGATAAATTTGTGGCTATTAGATGAGGATGGGTGGATTTGTCCTACGAGGTCGAGACCCCATTGAGAAAAAGGCCATGGAGTTGTCACAGGTTGTAGTTCATGAGCTGGTGCATGAATCAGATCTCCATGCTGCTGGCATTGTAGACACTTCTTAGCAAACTGTAAAGCATCTTGTTCTATTGTAGGCCAATAATACCCTGTATGAAGTATCTTCTTAGCAATATTGGGAATGGTAGAATATGCCCCACAAACACCTTCATGTATGTCTCGTAAGGTAGCATCGGCTTCTTCCACATTAAGACATTGTAAGAGGATACCATCGAGACTCTGGTGATATAGTGTATCACCTAGAATGGTGTAATGAGAGGATCGAAAGATAAAGGTTTTGCATTGGGTGGTAGATAGTTCAAAGGGAAAGGTTCCATGTTTAAGTTATTCATCGATATCTTTATACCATGGGGAATTGGGACCAACAAGTTCGCATATGATTTTAGTAGTTGGAACATCGATAGCTGGTATCAACAATTGCTCAATCAAGAATTCACATTTTTGTGTGTTTGCAGGCATGTCAATAAGTGACCCTACAAAAGCCATAGAATTTGTAGCCTTGTTATGCTCTCTTGGAATTTTCTCAAATGTGATGCTAGAAAAGTGTGGTTTGTAGGCATCCACTAGTTGCTTGTAGGGGACCAACTTTTCATCTTTTGCTTGGTACTCATTAGTGACATATCGAATGACTAGTTGTGAGTCTCCATATACCTGTAGTTCTATGATGTCCCATTGAACTGCTATATTGAGACCTATGAGAAGTGCTTCATACTCAGCTATGTTGTTGGTATAAGGAAATGCAAGTCGATATGACTTGGGGATATAGTCATTTTGAGGTGTGATAAAAAGGATGGCGGCTCTTGATCCAGGCTATGTGTAGGAACCATCAAAATATAACTTCCACATTACTAAGGTAGAAAGAATGAAGAGATTCTCATCCAGAAAGTCAGATACCATAGGATGTACATCTATCATGGGTGCTTCTACTAGTTGATCTGATAGGGCTTATCCCTTGATTGCTTTATGATCCACATACTCAATGTCAAACTCACTAAGGATCATGACCCATTTAGCTAGTCTACCTGTAAGGGCTGCTTTTGCTAGGAGTTACTTCAATGGATCAATTTTTTCTATGAGATTTGTATGTTGGTTTAGCATGTAATGCCGCAACTTTTGGGAAGCAAACACTAAGGCTAAACAAGCTCTCTCCATAGGTGACTAATTGAGTTCATAACCTACCAAGGTTCAACTGATATAGTAGATTGCATGCTCTTTTTCCTAACTCATCATGATGTGCTAGAAGGGCCCCTACGGCTGCAATTGTAGTTGAGATGTATAATATCAAAGGTTTATCAACAACTGGTGGTACCAAGACATGAGGTGTAGCTAGATATTCTTTAAGCTAATCAAATGTTGCTTGACACTTATCATCCCATTGAAATGAGACATCCTTTCGAAGCAAGTGTTGAAATGGTTGACATTTATCCACTAGCTATAAGATGAAACACCTAATAGACTATAACATTCCTTGAAGGCTTCTTAATTCTTTGAGGTTCTTTGCTGGAGGCATTTCTACTAGAGCCTTGACTTTTGCTAGATCTACTTCAATTGCTCTGTGAGATACGATGTATCCCAATAGTTTTCCTAATGTTACCGCGAAGACACACTTCTATGGATTGAGTCTTACTTCATATTTTTCTAGTATGTCAAAGATTTATCCTAAAACCTGTATGTGATCTACCCTAGAAGACTTTGCTAGTATATCATCAACATAGTCCTCCATGATGTGATGAAAGAGACCTGTGTTCTTTAGACCAAACGGCATGACACACCAACAATAGATACCCCAAGGACAAGTGAAAGCAGTTTTATGTTGATCTTCTTCTGCTATCATTATCTAATTGTAACTGGAAAATCCATCCATTAGGGAAAGCATTTCATGACCAGCAGTCAAGTCTACTATGAGATCAATGTTTGGCAGTGGGAAGTCATCTTTGGGCCATGCTTGGTTGAGATCTCTGAAGTCAAAACAGATGTGAATGCCCCCATTGGGTTTATCCATAGGTACAATGTTTGAGACCCATTCTGGATAATCACTAGGCTTGATAAACTTTACATCTAACAGTTTATGTATTTCAACTTTCACTAGGAGAGCGATCTGTGGATGCATCTTTCTCAACTTATGTTTGACTAGTTTAGCTTTTGGATCAACTGTGAGATAGTGAACTACTAGTGAATGGTCCAACCCTGGTATATTAGCATAGGTCCATGCAAAGTTGATGGTTCACTATAAGAAGTTGGTAAGATTTTTGTGCTCTTGTTCTGATAGTGATGCTGCAAGGAATGTGGTCTTTGGATTTTTCTCTGTGCCAAGATTTATCTCTGTAGAATCTTCCACTATGAGAGCTGATTTCTCTTGATACTTAGATGGTAGGGGAAGGTCAAATCCTCCATCCTCCGATTCCATAGTTGGGTTTTCACCTTTGGATATGTCCTTTGTTTTTACTATTTTGTGATCAGGAGGTGTCACAGTGTGGTTTTCACCTATAGATCTTTCTTTATTTTTACTTTTGTGACTGGCGGATTTGGCATTCTCACCAAAATAAGTATTTTTCTCTAGTTCCATTACAAAACCACCTTTGTTATCACCAAGATGGATACCATCCCAAAGTCTCATAAACTCTGCAATAGCTTCATCATTCTGAAATACATCTAGAATGGCGGCCCCTTATTGGTCCCAATCGAAAAGTTTAGGGTAGACAAGTGTTACAATCTGGGTGTTTGTGGTGGATGTTAAGGATACGGATGATAGCATAAATATGGAGGATTCAGTGAATAGGTCAGTCATATGGAGGTAAGAGTCATCAATGATATCATCTTTAGATGTTGAATCTACGAGAGAAGTTTGTACTACCTCATCGAGAATACCCTTGATGTCCAAGGCACGTGGTACCTTCCTACCTAATCCTAACCCCTTCTTGTCTAGTTTCTTCTTCACAATAATGGGTTCTATTTCACCTTGATTATTTTTCCCTAGACCACCTTTGCCTTTGTAGCCATGTATTTCACAATTCTTAGGCCATTACCATATTACTTGACTAGTATGGTGACTGATTCTTTCTCCTTGTAGAGCCAAGATGAGATGTCTTCAATTGTTTCCTTTGCCAATAAATTTCCTTCTTGGAATTAAGTTAGAGATGCTGGGGGAGGAATAGCTATTTTTTAGTTGCTTTGGCTATGGGCGGTTGGCCATAGGATTTTGGAGATAGGGGCATCCACCGTACACAACAAGATTTTGAGATATCATATTCTCCAAAGCCTATATCACGAATGTGAGCTTTGATTTCTAGAATAGGATAAGGATTAGGTTTAGCTGCAGAGGCTTTTGTCAGATTTTTAGAATCGACATATAATGGGGATTCATGGGCTTTGTCATTATTGGGCACTTGGTTGCAATTCTTATAACTACCTTGCAAGATACAACAGAATTCAAAGGGATTAGGATCTCCTAGGATAGTGATCTCTATACCATTAAATGGGAACTTGAGAGACTGATGGTACATGAAAGGAACAACTTTCATGGCATGAATCCATGAGCATCCTAGGAGAATGTTGTAAGGTAGCTCAATGTCAAGGACTTGGCACCTAGTTTCTAGCATGACAGGGCCTACTTGTATAGGCAAGTGGATAACACCTTCTGACCGGTGTTCGGCATCATCATACCCCTTGATTGTAATACTTTGATCAATGTTGACATGATCCTCAAAGTATCCCAATTGTTTGAGTAACTTTAGAGAACAGATGTTGAGACCGGCACCACCATCTATAAGTATGCATTTGATCTTGCATTTCTGGATGAAGACTTTAATGTGAAGGGCATTATTGTGACATGGATCATGAGATGGGAGGTCTTTTTTAGAGAAGACCAGATTCTAGGGTGAGGCAGTGTTACCTATAATAGCTTGGAAATCTATGACCACTATGTCATTAGGAACCGAAGACTCTTGTAGAGCTTTTTCGAGCACAACTTTATGTGCGAGCGATGACCATAGAAGATCCAAGATAGAGATCTGTGTAGGGGTTTTCCCTAGATGTTCAACAAGATTGTAATCAGATTGAGTTGGGAGACTTGGTGTAGGACCACAAAGGGTGACACGACCACGACGAGTTGTAACTACACAATCCATAGATTTGCCTTTGATTGTGAGGGTAGACAAACGACTTTCTTCAAAATGACCCACAATAGAGTCATAGGAAGTTGAAGCTTTGCTAACACCTTTACCTTTGTCAAGATTTTGACCTTGACCATGGTTAGGGAATGGCTCCTTATACATGTTGAGGTCTTTATTGGTGTGTTGAGTTGGTGGTTCATCCTCAAAAGAGATTTGGTTTCTGTCAAGAAGGTTTTGGATCACGTGCTTGAGTTTCATGCATGATGTGGTCCTGTGTCCTTTGGTTCTATGGTACTCACAATATTCATTTTCTTTGTACCATGGACTTTTGTAAATAGGTTCACCATATGGGGGAGCATCTAGTAAGGTGACAATTCCATTATTTATAAGTTTCTGTAAAATAGTCTCTATAGGCTCTCCCAAGGCAGTGAATTCACGTTGCGGAGGGTAATTTTGTTGAGGTCGCTCTTGTTGTCGTTGTCGTTGGTTTTGGTTTAGTTGTCTTTGTTGATTTTGTTGAGGGAGAGGTTGACTTCATTTTGAAAGATGAAGGGATGTTTGCAGTGTTTGGACATGTTTAGAATCTACCACACCATCATTGACCACATTTTTATTTTTGTTCCAAAATTTCCTTTTGTCATTTGATTGTTGTTGGGGAGCATTGTCTTTATTGTCTTTCAAGATTTTGACCACGCCTTTAGCGATGCGGGCCTTTTCAATGTTGATTCCCTTGTCGGTAATTTTGTCAAAGGTTGTAGCACTAAGGATTTGTAAATGAAAACCTAATTCTTGATTGAGGTTCTGCACAAATATGCTAACAAGCTACTTTTCAGGTATCTTGAATGGGAATTTGCTAGCCGTTTGTCTCCATCTTTGAAGGAAGGGGATGAAATTTTCCACATTTTTCTGTTGATTGTTGCATAGGTCAATCATGGAGATCTCATGTTCTATGTTGTAGGAGAAATGGGTGGCAAATTTCTCCTCAAGCTCATTAAATGATTTAATACCTATGGGTAGGTGTGAGAACCATTCTATAGCTTGACCTCCAAGACTGTGAGGAAAGAGGTGCATAAGATATGTGTCGTTATGTGAGACCTCAAAGCAAGTGAGATAGAATTCTCTAAGATGGTCTTTTGGGTCTCCTTTTCCTTTGTATTTATCAAATTTGGGAGTAGTGAAATTGTGAGGAAAAGGGATCATGGGTAATGACCGATCAAATGGATAAGGACAAATTCTTCCAAAGAGAAGGTTTTCTTGGTGTGGCCAAACGTAAGATCAGATAGTTGTTGTTGAACCTCTACAAGTTTTAGCTCCATAGTTGTGGGAGGGGTTGGAAACATCTCCTGTTGTTTGAGAGGTGGTTGTTGTTGCCCATATGGAAGATTGTAGTGGAAGCCATGGGCATTGGTGTTATAAGGGTCGTATGATTGGTTAGGGTCATATGTGTTGTATGTTGGGTTTGGATTGGATTGGATTTGGGTGTTTAGATTTTGGAGAGGTGGGGGTGATGATAGGTAAGAATGTAGGCTTTGTGATGGTTGTAGATAAGAGTTTTGTTGTTGGTATTGCGCAAGTGGTGTGAGGAAAGAATTTGGTGGAGGAAAGCCAAATTTTGTTGGGCTTGGTTGCAGTGGTGGAACATAGCTTTGGGAAGTTTGGTTTTGGTAATGTTGACGGTTGAGATAGGTGTTGGTGCAGGAGCACCAAGATATCTAGGATTTGGTTAGATCTTCAAGCTATTTTGTTTGTTTCAATAAGGTCCTTGAGACCATTCAATGTTGTATAAGGCTTGAATGCCATGCATGTAATTGGACTATGTCCAAATGTCTAAAAGAATCTATTATCTTGTTGTAGTCCTAGGAGGACAGTCTTATTGTAGGGGGCAGTCATTAAATTTTCCATGTTTGTAAGCCTATAAAGGCCTATCAAAGGTTTGGAAGTATGTTAACACCTTGTCCAAGGTGAACAAAAGGTTAGAAAGCATTTTCTAAACATGAAACCGTCACAACAGTTGGTAAAAGAAGACAGTTTCTAAAAACAGTCAGCTAGTGCAGTTAGAAATCAAGAAAAACGCGATGGTTTGGGCAGTTTTCTTGGACCCCAAACAACTTCATGCATTGTATGAGGCTTATTTGAAGCCAAGGAGGATGGATTGTAAGCAGAGATCCGATGAGAGTGGAATAAGAACAAAGAAATCACTATTTTTCCTGTCTTTTCTGCTTTTTCTGTGTTTTTTCACTATTTCTGGTCCGTACCCGTGCCTATACGGATTTGTCATAGGCCATGTATGCATTGGATGGTTAGAGCTTTGAAGCATCTTTGATTTGAACATAGTTTGGAGTCTTGACACTACACTAGGAGGAAGAAGTCATTAGTTTTCTCTTGACTATCCAAAAACCTAACTTAGGGCTTGTCTGAGTAGCCCGATGGATTATTCCTCATTCCACTGATCCTCTCTATTTCTGATCAGTGGAATGGGTTGTATATTAGTTGGTTCAAGGTCTGGTAAAGGACTTGGAGACAGGAGGACAGATGGTGCTGAGGATTCCAAGTAAATGACTCTGCAAAACCATGTTTGGTGACTTGGAGTTGGACAGCAGCAGTTAGATGAAGTCCACCGACTGTGGGAATGGAGATTTTATGAAATGCAGTCTTTGTCAATGATGTATGATGCCCTAGATTTGATCAGGGATCCATGACAAGGAGTAGGGAGAGATTTCCCTAAGACAACAGTCCTTTCTGCCTTTCTCTGACTTGGACAACAGTTACTATAAGGAAGGCTTGGAGACAGCCACTACCAAGAAGATAATAGGTATGTTTGGCATGTCATTGTTTTGTCAAAGAAGACATTAGATGTTTAGTGAGTTATTGATTTGGTATGTTATAAGTCAAGCAAGAGTTTGTCTTAAAAGAGACCACCTTAAGATGGATATTGTGATTGTCCTTCTCATGGAGCAGTGAGGTTGTGACTGTCCTTGAAAGGTATGGTAGGTATTGCTGTCCTGCAAACCCTACACAGTGGAGATGGTGGAATGTTAGAGGGAGTTAGGCATCTTGGAAGGTGTGCCCTGAAGTCCTTCACCTTGGTATCAAGAATATGTGTAGTTGTGAGTCAGAACCCTGCCTTCTGTGAAGGTTGATCTCTGTCAAAGGAAAACAGTGAACCTAGAGAGACCTTTGCATGTGAAGTTTTAAACTATGCTGTCTTGCTGTCCTAGATGCTCTACATCAGGTGTTGGTTAGGTTGAGAGTGGAAAACTGTTGTGGTAGAGGGACATAAGTAGATGTGTTTTGTGATGGTGGAGTTTGATTGAGATATGTGTTGAAAAAGGTTAGTGTCGATGAGCGTTGTGGTGGAGGGACATAGGTAGATGTGTTTTGTGATGGTTGGGGTTGATTAAGATTGAGTGTAGAAGAATGTTGTGGTGGAGGGACATAGGTGGTGTTGATTTTTTGTGATGGTTGGGGTTGCATGACATTGTTTGGGTTAATGATATGAAGGGTTGATGATGTTGGGGGTGGTGTTTATTGAGACCCTTATTGCATGGCTACATAAGTGATGGGGTAGCCAATGTTCCACTTGCAACTAGTGTGGGCATTTTAGGAGGTTGCTGTGTGTTTGATTTTTCTATAGCGGCATGTCTTGCTAGTTCTGCTTGATGATGTAGAGTCTCTTGTTGGTGTTTGTAAATCTTCATAGGAGTCATAAGTGGTGATATGGGTCTCTCTGCAGTTGGATTTTGATAAAGAGGATTATCATATGGAGCAGCAAAAGGCATAGTTATTCTCCCTTGTGAGCTTTGTTCGAGTATAGGAGTGGTCACAGTTGACATGATTTGGACCGCAATTATGGTGTCATGGGTTTTTTTTTTGCTCTTGAAGCTTGGATATATCAAAGTCTTGAGGTAATTTGGCTCCTTGTTTGGCTAGTAAGAGAAAGAAATAATCTTGGTTCTCTCTAAGGATTTTGTCAAAGGTGGCCATGGTTCTAGGATCTTGCATGATTTCATCAAGGCCATGTCTATCTTCTTGAGAGGATTGACCTTCTTCAAAGTGTCTCTCTTCTTGAGATGGGACTTGAACCGTGGTATAACCGGGTGTAGCAAAATCATGAGGCATGCCAGTGGTGAAATGAGTTACATCAACCAAAGGGACATTACCTTCTGGAAGATTGGTTGGTTGGTCATGTTGCGGCCTGTTTTGAGAGTTGGTTGGTCTTTCCATTTGTGTTTTTGGAGTACCCTTTGGAGTCATGTTGGATTGATTTGATTGAGGTGTATGAGGAGGCGATTTGCACTTCCTTGGGACAACTTGTTTAGCCTTCATAGTTTGCTGGAGTCTAGTGGTTACCATGGGATGCACTAGGATACTTTGTTTGAGATGTTTGCTAGGATTTTGCTGTGTTTTTTGGAAAAGACAATTTTGATGAACAGTTTACTGGACCAAAGGTGTTGTACTGTTTGACCAAAGGCACAGGACTGTGTTACCAAAAGTGAGCTACTATGTTACCAAAGGCGTTGGACTAAGCTACCAAAGGTGATGTACTGTTATACCAAAGATGAGCTACTATTATACCAAAAGTGAGCTACTATTATACCAAAGGCGCTGAAGTAGTCTACCAGAGGAGAGGTACTATTATACCAAAGGCAAGCTACTGTTATAACAAAGGCGAGCTGCTATTATACCAAAGGTGCTGAAGTAGTGTTAGTGATTCTTATAAGGCAAATTTTGATAGTTTTGGATTTGATTTTAATTAGATTTGCTTTGGCAAGAGAAAACACATTAAACAAGGTGGTAAAAAGGAAAAAGGACTGACACAACAGATAGTGTATGTTTGAGGCTCACAAAAAAGCCTAATGTTTCCACGGGTATTTAGACAATTCAAACAATATCAAGAACTTTTTATCCCTAAAGACAAAGGTTCATTGCGGTAGTTTAGCTCACAACTTAATTCTCCGTCGACCAAATGTCATTCCATAAATGTGTCAGACATTTGTATCTTTGTGAGAGATGATAGGTAGGGATATCTCACCCTCCCCTCAGAAATCTCAAGTAGGTCACAAGAACTTTATGGCCAAGGGAATACTATCTCTTCTCAAGGGAGGCAATGGTGAGCATCTTGAGGGCTTAAATCGATTCCCCTTGCACTGATGATTGCAGTAATGTTTAGAGGTGGATCGGGTGGTCACTATCTAGATTGGTTCTTAGTAGCTTTGAGGGACCAATGCCTTACGAGCAATGTGACAAGCTACTAAAATCTATGACCAATCCTACTAAGAGTATCAAACACTTCACACAATGTGAAAATCATTTCCACAAAGAGCTAGTACACCTCTTTTTAATTTGGCACCACAAGGTAAGGTTGATGTTGGTTAGGACTTGGCTTTCGCCTTATCCCTCTTATATAGTGGTTCAAAGGAAAACTCCACTTAGGGTCATCTCTTTTTGGATGAAGCGTAATCCAAAAGCAGGCCCTTCTAAAGGAATAACTGAAAAGTAAGATCAAGCACATCAAACAAAGGTTCAATTGTCTGATTATAAGAAAAATAAGGTCCAACTAGATTAGGCACACACACGATTGTAGTTGTCAATTGTCCCTTATGAAATTGAAGTATTTGGAATTCATGTCCATTGTCACTTAGAAAATTGAAGTGTTCTTGTATTCACATCCATTGTCCCTTAAGAAAGTAATATGTTCCTAAGACTTAGATTGCAAAAGATGATTGTTCAATTGTCCCTTAAGAAAGCAATTTTTTCCTAAGACCTAAATTGATAGATTTGGCAATTCTTCAAAGCTTGTCCTGCATGAACATGTTAGAAAAACCCATTTGCTCTATTTGAGTAATAAGAAGCTGCAAAAAGTTGATTAGTTCCACAAAAACTCAAAAGTTAGTAAAAAAATAAATCAATTGACCAAAAGTGCTTTACTGTATTACCAAAGGCGACTTATTATTTTGCTGAAAGTGCTACACTGTGTTACCATAGGTGAGTTACTGCAGAACCAAAAGTGATCCACTGTGCTACCAAAAGCGTGGTACTATGCCTCCAAAAGCATGTTACTATATTACTAAAAGCGCTTTGCTACCCCAGATCAAAAAAAATGATATTTCATCAAAAAAGCTATAACAAAAGATGATTTCATGGTTGACTTAAGGGTCTAGGATGTAATAGATGATAAGATCTGTAACCTGGAATCAAGAACAACTCACAAGATGTCGTAAAAAGATAGGTCAACTCAAAAAATGCTAATATTCCTAAATATGTCGGCTTAGGCAATATAAATGATAACTGAAAGACAAATAAATCAGATTGTCAGTCAATGAATGATAGATATGATGAGTGAGAAACCCTGTAAATCATAAAACAAGATTAGAAACCCCAATTTACCAAAAGCACTTTACTGTTATGCCAAAAGCATTGCACTGTAGGACCAAAAGCATGGTACTGTGCTACCAAAGGTGCTACAGTATCGCCCGAAGGTGCTATACTGTAATACCAAACACAGCACTGTACTGCCAATAGCATTGTTCTATGTTGATATGCGTTGTTCCATACTGTACTTTAAAAAAATCAATTTCTCAAAGAAAAAGAGCGATTAGTGGGTTCCATTGGGCGTGCCAGAATGTGTATAGGAAAAATCAAGGGGTCGAATGATAAAATAACAAAAGCAATGATAATAACAACTCAATTACCCATAACATAAAGAGATCGATCTAAGTGAAAAGCTAATATCAATGAATAAATCAAATTAAAACAAGAAAAACTTCACCTAGATTGTATAGTTCTCTTTGTATGAATAACGTTGTGAAACCATGTTTGCAACAAGCGGATGTAGGTTGTATTCTTGCGTAAAAGATTGAAGTGTGCTCAACGATGCGATGTATGCTCAATTCGCTGTAAAGGATGCCTGAGAATAAATGATTGAAGAGGTTCAATGATTGAAGAGGATTTGTTATGGAGATGAGGGGGTTTATATAGATTTCAGACATGATCGATCAATGGATGAAATAAATCCATAAAATGGATGGTTGAGATAAATCTATAATTCATGATGAATGTGCATGCGAGATGTGTCACTCCAAAAAGGTATTTTTATTAAGATAATTACTTTTTTAATAAAGATAGATTTGATTTCATAAATTAGAATGTTTTTCCTTCTAATTCATGAGTTGATGAAAATAAGATAAATTAAAGCTAATTAACTTAACTTTAGATTTACTTTTTTTGGAGTTATAAAAATAAGATTGATTGTGCACATGAGTTAACATGATATTTTTAGGGGAATTGGAAAGATAATTGAGATTAAATAAATAAATTTATTTAGTTGATTGTGCATGATAGAGGAATATGAAGATTATAAATAAAATACTCGATTATATTTTAAATTTTTAGAGATTGAGATAATCTAAATAAATTTCCATGATTTATTTAAATTTGGAAGAATAGTTGATTTAATTAAATAATAAAAATTATTTAATTGTAGATAAGAGAGGATTTGTGATGAATTAATTAAATAATGGGATTTATTCAATTAATGTAGAATTGAATTTTGAAAAGGATAATGATTTAATTAAATAATAAAAATTATTTAATTGTGAAAGAATGAAGTTGATTTTGATGAAATTAATTAAATAAAAAGGATTTATTCAATTAATGTTGAATTTTGAAAAGGATAATGATTTAATTAAATAATAAAAATTATTTAATTGTGGAATAATAAAGTTGATTTTGATGAAATTAAATAAATAAAAAGGATTTATTCAATTATTGTTGAATTTTGGAGTTTTAGAAGAATTTGATGACTTTGATGAAATTAATTAAATAATTAGATTATTTAATTAACGTTAAATGCAGGTGATTAGACAGAAATGCAAGTGATGCTATAGAATGGTTATTTTAGGGTGTCTACAGGAACCATGGGACCCCACACACAGATGTGCCAATAAGGTAAAAGAAAAGTTAATTGAATATTATTCAGTAGAGAATTCATAGTCAAAGACATCAGACCAGTCATCAGATAGAATGGATAGTGGAGATGAGAATGCCTCTTAGCATAGTCATGATAGTGATGGGACATTGGTACACCTTTCTAGCTTCCAAAAAGTTGGGGCATTCAGAGTGAGAGTCCTTGGAGGTCAGCACATCATCACCCTGATAGACATAGGTGCTACACATAATTTCATTGATGAGGGGTTGGTGGCTAGATGAGGACTGAAGGTAGAAGAGTTTCAAGGTTTCAAGGTATCTGACGACTTCAAACTCACATGCAATAGGAAAATTTTTAGTTTGAGCATTCAGATGGGAGAATATGAGCTTGTAGATGATTTTTATGTTGTTGGGATATGAGACACAGATGTAGTGCTAGGCATGCATTGGATGATGCAACTTGGTGAGTTCACTATGAATCTAAATAAGATGGAATAAAGTTTTAGTGCAATGGAAAGAAAATAGTTCTTAGGGGATTATCAGATGGTGGACCATGTGTAGTCTCTGTCAAGAGGATGGAGACAATGTTGCAACATAACCAGGTAGAGTGGGTAGCATAATGTTTTATTATGCCAGAGTCTCCATAGCAGCCAAAGAGTGCTTACCATCCAGATATACAAAAGCTATTGACCAAGCATAGTAAGGTGTTTGGTAGTATACCTGCAGGAGTGCCACCTGATAGAGATCAAGCATGTCATAGAACTCGAGGAATAGACTAAGTCCATAATGGTTACACCCTATTGTCATCCTAAGAGGCTCAAGAATGAGATAGAAAAAATAATTAAGGAGTTGCTAGAGATGGGACACATCTGACCTAGCAAGAGTCCCTTTGCCTCAGCAGTTGTGTTGGTCAAGAAAAAGGATGGGACCATCAAGATGTGTATCAACTACATGGCCCTAAATAAAAAGATAATAAAGAATAGGTATCCCATTCCTAGGATAGATGAGTTGATAGATGAGCTGCATTGTGCTTGTTATTTTTCAAAGATTGATTTAAGGTTAGGATACCATCAGATACGGATGAGGGAAGAATACAGAGAAAACAACCTTTAGATGTCACTACGATCACTTTGAGTTTTTGGTGATGCCATTTGGGTTAACCAATGCCCCTACTACCTTCTAGAGTTGCATGAATAAGATTTTCAGACAGTAGCTAAGGAAGTTTGTGTTAATCTTCTTTGATGACATATTAATCTTCAGCGGGAGTTGGGAGAAATATATGAGACATTTGGAGGAGGTTTTGAGCATCCTTGAGAGTGAGTCCCTCTATGCCAAAGAGTCCAAGTGTAACTTTGGTATGACAGAGCTTTTATATCTAGGTCACATCATTAGTACAGATGGTGTCCAAGTTGATCCAGAGAAGATTAAAGCAATAGTTGATTGGCCTCCACCAACAAACCTCACTCAGCTTAAGGGGTTCTTTGGGTTGTGTGGTTTTTATAGAAGGTTTGTGAAAGGCTTCTTGTAGATAGCTACACCACTGACAGATTTAACCAAGAAAGGAGCCTTTGTGTGGACCAGTTTAGCTTAACAGTGCTTTGACCATTTCATGCACTTGATGTCTACCTACCCAGTGTTGGCAATCCCTGACTTCTCCAAGACTTTTGAGTTGGAGTGTATTGCTTCATGAGAGGGGATAGGGGTAGTCTTAATGTAGGAGAAACACCCTATTATGTTTGAGATTAGAAAACTTAGGGGTGTGGAGAAGAGTTACTCGGTGTATGACCGAGAAATCTTGGCCATCATGCATGCATTGGCCAAGTTCAGGCCATATCTGGTTGGAGGGAAGTTCATTACATAAACATATCATAATAGCATTAAATAATTCATGAACCAGAAGGACTTGAACAATAGATAGCAGAAGTGGGTTATTAGGCTCTAGGCCTATGATTTTGACATTGAATATGTCAAAGGCAAGGAAAATGTGGTTGCAGATGCATTGTCTAAACGACCCCACTTGTGCTTGTTTGGAGAGATATATGTTGATTGGAGGGAGACAATTGTAGCAGAGTATGCTAAGGACTCTTGGGCAGTAGGAGTAATAGAGGGAACTATACAGGATGACAAGTGTTGACACCTTCAAAATTTTGCAAATTTGAAGTGTCTATACTTTCTTGGTGTCGACAAAGGCTTGGTCAACATGCTGCTTAATCTACCCTGGAGGCCACCTTGGCCGATTAAAATCTTGCAAATCAAAGATTATCCTGCAAAGCCAGTTGGTGGAATATTTTTTGGCACATATGGTAACATGCCTGATCAATTTTATTCTCCCAAGATGAGTTCTGATGAGGTATTTAATTGTTTTCTTATTGCAACTGTGCTAAATTTGGCATTCCAAAAAGTTGCAAATCTTGCAATTCTGAGGGTGACCCATTTCTCGCTTTAGTCTCAAATGTCTCCAATTCTAGTTTCATCAATATTGGAGACCATACGATGCATTGTTTTAATGCATCTTAGTTGTGGTAAATTCATCTGACGGGTCAGTTTACAAAGGAGGTCCCTGAATTTGGTCGGCGATGCGGATTCTAGGGAAATGGGTTTTCATGAAATAATTTATAACAGACCTATGCAAATTTTCAAGGTCATCAGATGCCCGGTTTCCTCATAGTGGAAAAACGCCATTTGCCCAACAAGAGAAATTAAATATTTGCCAAGAGTCTAAAGTTAAAATGCAATTTTTAAAAGGAAATATTAAGAGGCATTATTTAATAATTTAAGGAAAATATTTTAAAAGGCAAATGTTATAGGAATATTATTATAACCATAGGTTATAAAGTTTATGAAATAATAAAGGTGCTTTATTGTATTTCGCAGCAGCGCACGCTTCTCACCCTTGCCTCCAAAGACCCCTATGATGGTGTGAAATGCCCATCGCAGAGTATTTTCAAGCCCTTCTACTCATCTGTAGGTTAAATAAAGGCATTTCCTTCACTTCCTTGGCATTTTCAACAAGTTTTGAGGTGCTCCGGGTGGATTTAGTTGTAGAGTAAAAATGCAAATCATGTTTTTTGACTTTCAGGCATCTTTTGGAGGTCCTTTTGAGCTCACAATTGCTATTATAGGCCGCAAAATCACCTTATTATCATTCTTATGGCATTGGCGAAGGTTTTTAGTGCGTTTGCAATGACTTTTGGTTGCCAGAATGATGAAAAATGCCCCTCCTCTGTCAAAAACGGCCCAGAGATGATTGATTTGGGCAAAGATCTCAATTGGATGTTGCAGTAATGTTCCTCTGAGGTTGAATGCTGTAGTAGAGCTGAAGAAGGAGGTCCAAGGTTCATTTTGCATCAGTGCAGAGAAATGAGGAGTCTTCAACTGCCTGTTGTGCAAAATTGAGAATAGGTGAAAAGTGTAAAAATTAAAAGGGAAAATTAAACATATTTTATTCATTTATTCTTCTCCTCTTTTAATGTAAAATATTTTATTCCCAATGTACTTTTGGAGGTAAAATTGTAATAGAAAATATCTCACCTACTTCCATATGGTAGTAAATTTTAGGGCAACATGCTCTGAGCCTATAAATGAACTGTTGGGCTTTCATTTTGGTTGTTGAAGATTTTGGAAATTTTTGAAGAGTAAATGAAATACTGGTTTTGTTAGGTTGCTCCATCTCTTGTCTTGTAAGTATATGAATTGTGTGTTGAATGTATTTTGCATAAGTTTTATTAGTTTCATGTTGATATAAATGAAAAATGTTGTATGCATGTGTTCTGTTAATTGTCTCATGGTTGTATGTGTTCTTCTTTTGAATCCAATAACTAAGGGTTATCTAAGATCCTAGAACATAGGTTTTCTATATTGCATGCTTAATCTTCTACTTCTATTCAAGGAATAGATTAAATGTTCTAAGTTAAGCATGGGGAAGAATGTATAGCAGCAGGGATGTATGTAAGTAGAGTTAACTAAATACTCTGTCTTGGGTGGTATCTGTAAGACCGATACTAATTAAACCCCTTGAAACTTGAATGTTATGTTGAGTTTATGACAAGTAGTCACACATATATGTCAGTTTGACTCCATTGTTCTGAGATAAGCACCGATCAGAGTTTGTATTGAATTTATAAGTCAAAACCCAACTCTTTCATCCAAGCATAAAACAAAACAAAAAACATTTTATCATTAGTAAACTTTAGGAATTTTAGGAGCAGGGTTTTAGTTGCATGTTCTCATATTTAACTAGTGGGATAGTCCAAGAATGTTACCAATCCAGGGTTTATCTTACAAATATTGGTGCATACATGAGAGCATTTTACCTAAGTTAGTCAAGGATGAATCTTTTGGTTGTGAATGAGGGGTACCCCCTAGGTGCGGCAGAACCTAAAGTGTAGGGGAGACAATTGCAAACAATCTCCCATCTTTGTTGGCCAAATTTCACAGTGAATCTGATAATAAGAAGTGGCAAACCAATAGGTTTTACTGTCTATTAATTTGGAAACCAACAACAGGTACACTATGGTGAAAGATTTGATTATATATAAAGACGGGATATTTTTAATGCCTAACTCCCAGTTTAAGCATAAGATTTTGAGGACTTTCCATGATGTACCAATGGCTAGTCATCCAAGATTTTTCAAAGCATATAGGTAGATTCAGGAGAAATTTACATGGAAAGGACTTAAGAACGAAGTCCTTAAGTATGTCCGTGAATGCCCCATATGTCAACAAAACAAATAAACATACTTATCTAACAGGTTTGTTATAGCCACTGCCTATTCCCAATAAAAATGGGAATACATCTCCATGGATCTTATCATAGGGCTGCCTAAGGTTCAGGAGAAGGATTGCATATATGTGGTGGTCGACAGACTGACCAAATTTGCACATTTCTTCACCATTTCAGTGACATACACAACTATGCAAGTGGCTGATTTATTCTTCCGAGAGATATTTAGGCTTCACAGGATACCCAAGGGGATAGTGAGTGACAACGACAACAAGTTCCTAAGTTTGTTTTGGTAGGATTTGTTCAGGTTGTGTGGCATTGAGCTAACTCTCGACACTAGTTACCAATAGATTGATGGCCAAACTGAGATAGTGAACAAATGGGTGGAAGGGTTTCTTCAAAATTATGTTTCAGGGTAGAAGAAGGCATGGATCAGATGGTTGCAATTGGGGGAGTATTGTTATAACAAAACCTATCATATGTTGATTAGGATGATTCCATTCAGAGCACTATATGGATATGATGCTCCATGCTTTACAAATTTACTACTTGGTGACAGTCAAGTGCTGAAGGCAAAAGATCTATTGTAGGAGAGCCAGGATATAGTGAAAGAGCTCGAGGAGAATATATAGCAGGCACAGAATCAATAGAAACTCTATGCTGATAAACACCAAGTAGAGAGGAGCTTTGAGGTTGGGGACATGGTGTACTTGAGGCTCCAACCCTACAAGCGGTCCACTCTAAAAAGTAGTGGAGCAGAGAAATTAAAACCTAGGTTCTATGGTCCATTCAAAGTTGCTAGAAGAGTGGGAGAAGTGGCCTATGAGCTTGAGTTGCCAGCAGACTGTCAAGTGCATAATGTATTCCATGTTTCCAGACTTAAGAAAGCACTTGGCCACAATGTGACTCCTTCAGCCGAGCTTCCACCATTGGATGAGGAGGGGAAGCTGATTTTGGTTCCAGAGTCTATCTTAGATACACAGGAGGGGAATTTGAGGAGATGGATCATCAGGGAATACCTGATGAAATGGAAGAACTTACCAGTTGAGGATGCAATGTGGGAGAGTGAGCAGATACTTCAGCATCCTGAGCTAAGATTGCTTGAGGACAAGCAATTTTGGGGAGGGTAGACTGTAATGTCCCACATCTAGCCCATGTGACCAGTGGATGGAGATTTACCTATCATGGGACTCCCATAGGCTAATGGTAATGTCTTTGGGGTCAATTTGGATACTTACTATTTATAGTAAGTCAGGACAGAGTACCTTTCTATTTATAGCAGGGCAGATGCAGAGGATCATTGCATGAGATTCATGGTTTTGATTAATCCAGAGCATTATTTGATGAAATATAAGTTAAATTAAAGATTTAACTTATATTATTATTAAGGGGGTAAAGTGACTTGTGTTATAGAATGACTTTAAGTTATAAAGTTAAGTTATAACTTAAAGTGGTTCCCCTAGGAGATGGACGCCTTCATGGGAGTTATAAGGGATATAAAACATAAAATAAAATATTAAATTCCTCTCATCTTAGCCGTTGGGGTTGAGGGAAATAAAAGAGACAAAATAAGTCTCATTTGCATATGTTGGATTATTGATATTACTCTGTTGTTTTCTCATGCATTGTTTGGAGCTTGGCTCTACGGTTTGATATTGGTTGTGTTGAGACAAAAACCTCTTCATAGTCCTCTTCTTCATGTGTGAGAGACCACATCAGGAAGAGATTCTTGGAGGCTTCATCCAAGAGCTTCAGTTGGGCATTTAGTTGATTCAAACTGATGGAGTTTTGAGCTTGTATTGAATACTTTTGATGGAGAAATCATATGCAACTGAGTGAATAAGTTTTAGTGATAGATTGGTTGCATTTTGGAGCAGATTAAGGATTGCATTTCATCCCTTATACTGGCCATACCCTACTAGTACAGGTCGTACCACTGGCTAGGAGTCATTTTGGAGTTTTGGGTGGATTTTGATGTGTTTCTTTAGCTCTACATGATCGCCTAGCATCTGCAAGGGTATTCAGTCCAAAACAATAGTATTTATCAGTTTTTCAGAATTGTTTCATGCTAATTTATAGCTCTAGGTGGGTCATACAACCTAGAGGAGTCATGTGTATTGTATGGTGTTATTCCTTGCTTCTTTGTAGCTGCTATTATGTGTATTTTAGACATTTTGAGTCCCATATGCTGTTGTTATACATTTCAATTGAAGATCTCTTTATTGGTGGTAAATAGAAGTCTTTCTATGATGTTATATTGCTGGTCCGGCTATAGCACCAGCAGGAAGTTGTGAACTGGCAAATGGGTATGTACTCATAATTCATATTTTCTATAATATAAACTGGCTCTTCAATATTTTGGTGATATTTGTTGTGGTTTTTCTTGGTTTTCAATATATGCTTTATATTCCATGTTATTATTCAAAAAACATTACATGCAAATGAAACCCTAAACCAAAACCTTCAAAAAACAAAAAAACTTGGCATAGAAAAAACATATCCGAGGGTGTATGTTATAGTGGTATCATGAGACAAAAGGATGGGATGAAAGGACTAAGGAGAAAAAAGGATGGATGCAACATATACATGCCCAACATAATACAACCTTGTCTAGACATTTGAGGAAGAAAACTTTGAGAATAAGTCCTTAGTGCAAATAAGGTATTGAATGACATTAGATGCAAAACGATGACTGCTATGCAAAACATTGTTCTAACACACACAAGATATGAATATTAGTTGGAGTAATGACAATTTTTAACCCCATGGATTATGCGTTATGTTGCACTGATAAATGAGAGCCATATTTATTTGATATGGCATGAGACATTATGCACCAAGGTATAAGAAACCAAAGTGACAATGTGTCACATGCATAAAAGACAACTAATTAGGTCACAAGCAACCCTATGTTGTATAGTACCATGATATGGAAGACCATGATACCGCTGTGGTAGGTAGGTTACAGGGACCCATACTAATAAAAGATAATGCACATACACAAGCAAGCATGCATGTAGAAAAAATGATACAAAGACAAACATGATGTTTCCCCCAATCAAGTTCAAAAGCCAAAGATGGATGGATTGATGATGTTGGATTGTGTTTTTGATGATAAGAAAAACAAAAGGATTAGGAATAATATAGCCCAATGATGATGATGGATGTTTTGGATGAAAGGCTTGCAACAAGGCTGGGAACAAGACCATGGATGTGATTGGGTGATTTTGATTATGAGGCTTAGCTTGAGATGTGCATTGATAATGATGATCTTGTGATTTTGGATGTTAGGGAGATTTGGATATTTGGGGATTTGGATCGCTGGGAGGGATGCATTGTGTTGCATGGAGGTAGCATTTAGCTAGATACCAATGACAAGGGAAATTCAAGTCTATAGGTGAGGCATGATGGGATGATGGGGATGAAATGATAAGGGATAATGAATAATGGATAAGAAGGATGAGTGATAAATGGATGCTAGATAGGCGATAGTGGATAATGGATATAAGATAGTAGAAAGGAAGTAAAAGGAAGGAGATGTGGGGATAGGGGAATGATGGATTAGGAGGAAGGGATAGGTTATGTGGGAGGATAGGTAGGTGATACAGGATGATGGATCATGGATAGAGGATAGAGGGGAGGTTAATAGAGGAAGTGTGAAGATGATCTCCAAGGATTATGTCACTTAGGAAGAGGATGCTCCGCTTGATATGTGTCATGCATGACCAAGTGTTATGATGGTGGTGATGGATGGACATGGTAGGAGATGCTTCAAAAGGATGTATGCCAAGAGCTATTCAAAGCATGTTTCACATATTTTGCCCTTGTCCTTAAAAGGATCACGAGTGGGGAAGGATGATGAAAGGATGATAGGATAGGATGGGAGATATGGATAGGAGATGATAGGATAAGTGGATAGAGATAGTGAAGGAAATTAATGGATAAGTAGATGGATAGGGTCAAAGGATGCAGATATGTGATGGGTGGGAAAATGATAGGTGAGGTGAGATTTTCCCTCAAGTGTTGGGTGAAAATGGATGGAGGATTACACATTACACCCACAAGGGGTTTTCATCATGGTACTTGCCCAAGGTGCCATGAGGAGTGGTTTTCACCATTGGACGGATTTATTTCTCTTTACGTTTTATTTATTTATTTTTATTATTTTTTATTTTTTGGGATTTTTTGGAATGTTGGGATGGGATGGATGGATTTGGATAGAGGAAGGAAGTGTGAAGGAGGATGAGGACTCAAGCGTTTATCTCCATAGCAAGGTGAAAGTGTCCCATGTGGATAGATGGTGCACATGGACGATGTCAAATGTTGTTACACACATGGATGTTGGTAGATGGTTGCATGAGATGGAGATGGAGTTAGATGAATAGGTTATGATGTGGATTATGGATGGTATGGATGGATGATGGTGAAATGGGGGTTATGCAAAATCATGGACCATAGGGATGTGATGGTGAGGAATGATGCAGTCAAGGTAGGAGAGTCTAATGAAGGAATTTCCAACCTTGTAGTGTTAAACATCCAACCTCATGATCATAACAAGGATGCAATAGAAACATATAGAGAATAATGGAATTCTTAAATAGAGATTCACAATCACATGACACAAGACTTATCCTGGGAAAACCCTCAAAGGGAAAAACCCAGCCTCCTAAAGATCACTTCTTATTGTATTAGATTTCCAAATCTCATTATATATGTCTATAGGGCCTTTCATATGCTAGGCTACAGCCCAGGTTCACAAAAGGTTCATTCAAATAGAAACACAACACAACATTACATATGTATCATTCTTCCATGTCCTCTATCTTCCCTCTTCTCCTTTCTCTATTCTTTGCTCTGTATCTTCTTCTACTCTCTGCTCTATCCTCTACTTCCACTTCCCCTTCACTACTTTGAAATAATCTCAAGTCATGCCTATGTATCATTCTCAAGTCTCCCAAATCATCTATGTCAACTACAAGGTGGTGCATAACCCTATCCCACATGAAACATGTAATTGGTTTTGTATACACATGTTGGCCCTAAATCATATGTGGTGATGTAGGAATGAGATATCACCCTATGCTTCATATCATAAGCTCTACTAGACCCAATTTACTGTTGCAAGTATGGGACTAACCAGTGTTGTCATTGATGTCAACATACTCTTGTTGCATTAATGATAAGGATTAGATGAGCTGTGTACTGAGGATATTGAGAAAATTAGTCCTAATCAAGAATAGGGAAGTAGAGTGAAGACAGTGAGGTAAAGATCCTAGTTAAGATGAAGATCAGAGGATGCGCTTCAAAGGGTTTATAGATATGTGTCTTAAGATAATCCAATAAAGATTTCAGAGGGCCGCATGAAGATCTGAAGAAGTTATGGCCGCTTAAGTAAAACTAGTTCTGGCAAGTGTTCAGAGGTGACAGAGTGATACAGATAGGTCCGGTGAGATCTAGAAATGCAATATCTTGTTTTGTGGATTTGGTGAAGTGTTTAGGAAGTCAATGTGAATTGACAACTCAATTGGTTCATGGTCTGGAGGTCCGCAAGCATCTATTCCATTGTGACAGTGATGACAGACTATGTTCTTGAGGTTCTGGATGAAGGAGATAAGGATTTCAGTAAGCAGATGTAGTGTGGATGTTCTTGGTGATTCAGGCAATCTTGTGGAGGTCTTTGGATCGTGTCCAGTTCATGTTGGTGGTCTACATTTGAGTTTGAGCTTGCAATTGAAGAATAACTTCCAGATGATGATGTTTTTCCTAACTCTGGCTGACTGAATGAGTTACACATCCTGCGGATGATCTTGAAGATGTTATGTGAGGATTGGTGTGTTCCTAAATGAAGATTGAAGTCTCAGATCTATGTGGCCGATAGTGTGTTGATCTGCGTGAAGTCTTTTCATAATTAGTCTTGTTGTATTTATGTATTTGCTTTGTAATGTATGTCGACTTGGATGATTATCCCTAAGTCGATGTCTTGTATAAAGAAGGGATTGTAAAGTCATTTCAAATGTATCTTGTGGTGATGAGAGTGTGGTAAAGAGCAGAGGAGTGAAAGGCAGAGTAGAAGTATTGGGCTTAACTGATTCAAGCATGGTGAAGATGCTATTCTCTAGTTCAAGTATGTGATACTTACTATTCTGTAGACAGTGTGTCTCTTGCAGGCAGTGAGCCTCTTGTGAGCAGTGTGCTCGGGCAGTGAGCCCTAATTGGCATGTGCCATTTTGTTCTTTCTATTCTTCTAATAGAGAATACATTCTTAGGTTAGTCACCCTGTGGTTTTTCCCTTAACTGGGTTTTCCACGTCAAAATCTTGGTGTCTTGTGTGTTAATGTGTTTCTGCTCTTAATTTAATGCATTATGTTTCCATGATTAATTTATTATTATGCTGTTGAATCACAAAGTGGATTTAAGTGTTTAATCAAAAGAAAGTTTTAGACAACTGGTTTACCCCCCCTCTCAGTTGTTTGTCCTGAATCTAACAATTGGTATCAGAGCCAAGTTCCTCTAAAAGAGATTAACCACTTGAGGAGATCCAGGATGTCATCCTACAAGAAGGATAGTCCAAAGTTTGATGGAACCAATTTTACTCTTTGGAAAAGTTGCATGCAATGTCACTTGCAATGTATGGGAATGCAGTACTGGGCCATGGCTTCAACGAAGTATACTCCTCCACAGAATGGCCCGAAAACCGCAAATGAAATCACAGATGCTGAAAACAATCTATGGACTAAAGAAGCTCTTCTAAGTGCCTTGTTTGATTCAGAGCTAACAAATGTTGTTGACCTATAAACTACTTTTGAGATTTGGGAAAAATGGGAACTTCTGCATGAAGGAGACCAGTATGTTAAATGTGCAAGGCTACAGAGTCTAAAAGGAAAATTTAAAACTCTGAAGATAAGAGAAGATGAAAATACCACTACTTTTATGCTAAGAGTAAATGAGCTTGTTTGTGGCATTAGATGTATTGGTGGAGTCTTGGATGAAGATGAGATTTTTGGCAAAGTTCTCAGATCCCTTCCTGCTTCTTATAAATACAAGGTTGCTACCATTGAAGAATTCAAAGCCCATTCAGGTGTCACAAGAGATCAATTGGTTGGTAAATTGGTTGCATGTGAATTGACCAAGTTTGGAGATGCCCCCCCAAGACTGAATCTGCATTCAAAGCTTGTGCCTCTGTAAAAGGAAATCAAAGGTTTGATCCCAGAGAGAGCTCTTCAAGGAAACTTTCATGGTATGAAAAAGCAAGAAAAGAACTGGAAGAAGATGAAGCAGAAGATGCTCAACTTGAGCCCTTATTGCAAAAAGACTACCAAGAGGATCCGGTAAGTATGAAGGAAAACTACCTTTTAAATGTTTTAACTAAAATAAGATTTTTCATTTTGCCTCAAGCTGTCTGGAAATATTTTCAAGGTCAAATCCTGACAAATCAAGGTTCCAGAAGAAGTGTTACTATGTCCATGAAGATGATGATGAAGGAGTAACAGATGATGAATCAGAATCCAGAAACAAATCTAGAAGTGACTGGGTGTTTATTGCCATCAAAGAGGCAGATCCAATGCCCTTTGAATCTATCAATCATAAAATTATTGAAAGAGCTCTGGCTGCCCAAGTTGAAGAAAAAGATGATTGGGTCATTGACAGTGGTTGCTCCCACCATATGACAGGTGACAAAAATAAGTTCATAGATTTGGAAAGGTATGAAGGAGGAGTGGTAAATTTTGGTGATAATTCTGCTGGCAGAATTAGAGGTAGAGGAACTATTTCTTTTGATGGATAGAACAAAACTGGTAATGTACTATATGTTGAAGATTTGAACACAATCTTCTTAGTGTCAGATAGTTGGTGGACAAAGGCTATGATCTCTGATTCAAGAATGGAAAATGCAAGATCTTTGAAAGCTCTAGAATAGAGATTGCATCCGGTACTCAAACTAAAGGAAATATCTTCCACTTGGTTGGAACTGGCAAAAGTTGCTTATTTGTTCAAATTGATCAGAATTGGTTGTGGCATAAGAGAATGTGTCATGTGAATTTTGATAATATAATCAAGATAAGAAACACTCAGGCTGTAAGAGATCTTCCAAAATTGGTGAAACCTACAAATAGTTTGTGCAAAGAATGTCAGTTGGGTAAACAAAGCAGAGTCTCATTCAAAAGCAAGGAATAATCCTCTACTGGATTATTGGACCTAGTTCATATCGATCTATGTGGTTCGACAAGAATCAGGAGTGTATAGGGTGATAGATACTTCATGTTTTTAATTGAAGACTATTCCCGGATGATGTGCGTGACTTTTCTGAAAGAGAAATCAGAAGCTCTTGAGAAATGCAAAATATTCAAGGCTATGGTAGAGAATGAAACTAGATTAAAATTAAAATGTCTAAGGTCTGATAGAGGTGGAGAATTCACATCCGGTGAGTTCATAGAATTCTATGAGAAGCATGGAATAAGAAGATAATTGTCTGCTCCTAGGACTCCACAGTAGAATGGAGTAGTGGAAAGAAAGAACTGGACCATCCAAGAAGCAGCTAGAACCATGATGATGGAAACAAATGTTCCTTAGATCTACTAGAGAGAAGCTATGAGCACTACAATCTACACTCTTAATCAAGTTCAAATCAAAAGCAATACCGATAAGACTCCTTATGAACTCTAGTTTGGCATCACTCCTACTGTGAAATATTTTAGAGTTTTTGGTAGAAAATGTTACATTAAAAGAGATGAAGATCTAGGCAAATTTGATGCTAGAAGTGATGAAGGAATATTCTTGGGTTATTCTACTCAAAGAAAAGCATACTAGTGTTATAACAAGAGACTGAGAAAAATTATAGAGAGTACAAATGTGAAGGTTGATGAAGGAATTGAAAAACCCTCAAGGTTTTATGAATATGATGAAGATGATCAGAATGATGTTCTGATTCAAGGAGTCCAAGCCCCTTCTGAAATACAGATTCAAACTGATCTGGTAAATCAGGAAGAAGAGATAATTGTGATTGAACCTATTCAAGAATCAGAAGATCAAGAAACTCCCAAAGTTCCGAGGTATGTAAAACTAAACCACTCTAAAGATCATATCATAGGTGATAAAAGCAAAGGTGTACAAACAAGAGGAAGGATTGCTCAAGATTCAGAAGAGTATTGTCTGATTTCAAAGATTGAACCTAAGACAGTGAATGAAGCTTGCAATGATGAAAACTGGACTAAAGCAATGGAGGAAGAGCTGATGCAAATTAAGAAAAATCACACTCGGGATCTTGTTCCCAGACCTAGAAACTAGAATATGATTGGAACCAAATTGGTCTTCTAGAACAAACTGAATGAAGTTGGTGAAGTAATCAAAAATAAATCCAGATTGGTCTGCAAGGGTTACTCTCAAATATAAGGAGTTGATTTTGAAGAAACTTTTTCTCCGGTGGCAAGAATTGAAGCAGTTAGATTGTTTCTTGCCTTTGCTGCCTTCAAGGACTTCAAAGTATATTAAATGGATGTCAAGTCTACCTTTTTGAATGGAGACTTGGAAGAAGAAGTATACATTGAGCAACCGGATGGATTTCAATTGTCTGATCATGGTGATATGGTCTGCAAGTTGAAGAAAGCACTGTATGGACTCAAGCAAGCCCCAAGAGCCTGGTATGAAAGATTGGATAAGCATCTTTTGAAGATTGGTTTCAACAAAGGTACTACTGATAGTAATTTATACTTCAAAATTGATCATGAAAATATCTTGATTGTTGAAGTATTTGTTGATGATATCATTTTTAGAGGAAGAGATAGTACGTGCAAAACTTTTGCAAATCAAATGGAAAGTGAATTTGAGATGTCCATGCTTGGGGAAATGAATTTCTTCTTGGGTCTGCAAATCATTCAAACTAAGAAAGGAATCTTCATTTCTTAGATGAAATATGTAAAAGAATTGTTGAAGAAAGTTGGAATGGAAGACTTAAAACCAATGAGTACTCCCATGGAAACTGGATGTAAATTGAGCAAAGATGATGACTCTCCTAAGGCTGATCAAAAAAAAGTACAGGTCAATGATTGGAGGATTGTTGTATCTCACTCAAACTAGACCTGACATTATGAATGTTGTTAATCTTGTTGCTAGATTTCAAGCTGATCCTAGAGAATCTCACGTCATGGCAATCGAGAGGATTTTTAGATATCTAAAAGGGATAGTTGAGTATGGATTGTGGTATCCCAGAGATCATGATTTTTCTCTTAATTCATATATAGATGCGGATTGGGCAGGAGATGTGGATGACCGGAAGAGTACCAGTGGTGGAGCATTCTTTTTAGGGAAGAGATTGGTTTCTTGGCTAAGCAAGAAACAAGAGGCAATATCTCTGTCCACAACTGAAGCAAAATATATTACAGCAGTAAGTGGTTGCACTCAAGTTTTGTGGATGAAGCAGATGCTAAGAGACATCAAAGTGGAGTATGAGGAACCTATCACAATCTTCTATGATAATTCAAGTGCAGTAAATATATCTAAGAAACTAGTGTTGCATTCAAAGACTAAACATATATCCATCAAGTTTCAATTTTTGAGAGAACAAGTGAACAAGAATGAAGTCAGATTGGAGTTTATGCCTTCCAAGGATCAGATTGCAGACATCTTTACTAACGTCTACCTAAGGACTCTTTTGAGTATCTCAGGGAGAAGTTAGCGATTATTACCCCTTCGGTGATAAACTAATGTGTACTGGTGTGGATCAGTCCAGTGGATATCACAGTCATATCTTGTGGTCTGGATTGATGATGGGGAGCTGCTACTCAGGGGGAGCAGCTGGTATGATTTTGAAGTGTTGAAGTTGCAAGGATGTGCCCTTTGCCATTGATGTCAAAGGGGGAAAGAAGACATGTGAAAAACAAGTGGTTTCTAATCAAAGGGGGAGTAGTAAAGGAAGAGAAGACATGTGAATGGTTGTTGTTGATAGGGGGAGTTGTGTCAGTAAGAAAAAGTTCTTGTCTTGATGGTCAAAATAGTTTTTCACATCATATGTTGCCATCAATGACAAAGGGGGAGATTGTTGCAAGTATGGGACTAATCGGTGTTGTCATTGATGTCAACATACTCCTGTTGCATTAATGATAAGGATTAGATGAGTTGTGTGCTAAGGATATTGAGAAGATTAGTCCTAATCAGGAATAGGGAAGAAGAGTGAAGACAGTGAGGTAAAGATTCTAGTTAAGATAAAGATCAGAGGATGCGCTTCAAAGGGTTTGTAGATATGTGTCTTAAGATAATCTACTAAAGATTTCAGAGGTCCACATGAAGATTTGAAGAAGTTATGGCCACTTAAGTAAAACCAGTTCTGACAGGTGTTTAGAGGTGACAAAGTGATACAGATAGGTCCGGTGAGATCTGGAAATGCAATATCTTGTTCTACGGATTTGGTGAAGTGTTTAGGAAGTCAATGTGAATTGACAACTCAATTGGTTTGTGGTCTGGAGGTCTGCAAGCATCTATTCCATTGTGACAGTGATGACAGACTATGTTCTTAAGGTTCCAGATGAAGGAGATAAGGATTTCAATAAGCAAATGTAGTGTGGATGTTCTTGGTGATTCAGGTAAACTTGTGGAGGTCTTTGGATCATGTCTAGTTCATATTGGTGGTCTGCATTAGAGTTTGAGCTCGCAATTGAAGAATAACTTCTGGATGATGATGTTCTTCCTAACTCTGGCCGACCGAATGAGTTACACATCCTGCGGATGATCTTGAAGATGTTATGTGAGGATTGGCATTTTCCTAAATGAAGATTGAAGTCTCAAATCTGTGTGACCAATAGTATATTGATCTGCGTGAAGTCTTTTCATAATTAGTCTTGTTGTATTTATGTATTTGCTCTATAATGTATGCCAACTTGGATGATTATCCCTAAGTCGATGTCTTGTATAAATAAGGGATTGTAAAGTCATTTAAAATGTATCTTATGGTGATGAGAGTGTGGTAAAGAGAAGAGGAGCAAAAGGTAGAGCAAAAGTATTGGGCTTAAATGGAACTGATTAAAGCATTGTGAAGATGCTATTCTCCAGTTCAAGTATGTGAAACTTATTATTCTGTAGACAGTGTGTCTCTTGTAGGGAGTGAGCCTCTTGTGAGCAGTGTGCTCAAGCAATGAGCCCTAATTGGCATGTGCCATTTTGTTCTTTCTATTCTTCTAACAAAGAATACATTCTTGGGTTAGCCACCCCATGGTTTTTCCCTTAACTGGGTTTTCCACATCAAAATCTTGGTGTCTTGTGTGTTAATGTGTTTCTGCTCTTAATTTAATGCATTATGTTTCCATGATTAATTTATTATTATGCTGCTCAATCACAAAGTGGATTTAAGTGTTTAATCAAAAGAAAGTTTTATACAATTGATTCACCCCCCTCTCAGTTGTCTGTCCTGAATCTAACATTTACCTCTGTACAATCTTAGTTCTTGGTACACAATCCCAAATCACTGGTGCAAGCTCCCAAACTTCTATGTAATCATTCTTCATGCAACCCGATAACATAGTCTTCACTCTGATACCTCTACACATTTGTCTAGTAACTCAAACCTCCTAAAACTTGGATCAAACATACCTCTCGACTAGTTCTATTTATCCTCCCAAATGCAAGACTAGAAAGGTAACTATGGTGAAATGTGGTGGCTCCCAACGACACCCTTGTTAACCAGTTACATAGTCTTGACTCAAATGCTTCAAGATATCTTTGTGGTGATCCATAACTTTTAAAACTCATATGTGTCATGCCTCCTGCCTTGGTCCACATAACCTCTAAACCGTAAGACCAAACAATCAATTGTAGTAGAATGCGGTAGACTTTGTTGACTCCCTCTAGTAACTAAAAAAAAACACTTGGTGACTTAGATCCACTCAAATGACTCTTGGATGCTTCCACATCAAGGATATATGAGATAAGGGATATATGATTGGGGTGAAGGTATGTGGGAATATTTTGATGGTAATCAAGACCAACGGTTGCACACACCATAATGAATTTTGAATCTTTTGTTTTCGAGGGGGAGTCGAGAATAATGGGGATTTGAGATTCATGATGGATTTGTAGGATCGGGATGGGGGATTTTGGGATTGCCAATTTGAGAATTTAGGGACTCAAGCGGACTTAGGATTTTAAGATTTTTTGATGGGGAGTAGGATTTTTGGGATTTGGGGATGCAATGGGATGTGGTTTCTCCATTTGGATTTGTTGGTTTTTATTTAGGGACCCACACCATTTTTGTTTTTGCTTTTGGAGGTGTGGGCTTATGTAGCCTTTTGGAGTGTGGATTTTTCTTGGATTTTGTGTATTGATGCCCTATGACATGATACTATTTAGGCTTTTGTGAATTTTTTTCTTTATGTAGGGAGGCATCCAAATTATTATTCTTGAATCTCGTGGGGTGTTTGATATCTTCATGTTTGGATGATGTGTGCTTTCATTGATCTTGATTGCAGATTTTGGGGCATTGGGAGTTATGGATGGGGATATTGGGGATGGGGGGATAGAGGATTTGAGGATGGGGATATTAGGAGTTGGGAGTAGTGGAGGAAGTGTGAACTTAGGGAGATGTATTGTCACATGCTTTTTGGATTGATGGTTGAGATAAGATGGAGGAGATTGGATGGCGATATATACTTTGAAGGTGCGATGAGATGCACCAGGTTTGGGTTTGGATGAAGTGGATTTGGAAGGTGCATGGGTGGTACCAACATGCTTAGATTGTTTACCTTGGGATGTATAGCCAAGGCCATGTACACATGGGTGGATTTTGACATGGATGAGCTCCAAAATGCCGTTTTCATGAAGGCCTAAGCCTTTACCATGATAGTTCATGTTTTAGAGCATACATTATGTGATGGGATGGGTGTTGTTTTGGAAACAAGACATGAGTCCATTATTAGATGGAGGGGTATGAGTGGTGGAATAAAGTGGTTCCTCTCCTATGAGAGAACCACCACATATGAAGTTAGTAGAACTAAGATGATAGGATGATGGATTTGAGATGAGGTCGAGAGATGATGGTGAAGGTCCGATGGGAGATGGTAAAGGATTAATGGGGGAAGATGGGGACTCAATAGGAGATGGTGCATGATCGGGAGATGGAGGATTTGGGATGTGTTAGCAAGAGAAACTAGGCTCGGTACAGTCCAGAGACCTGTATCTTGATCCTTCTTGTGTAGTCTTATTTATAACCTAGAAAACATAGTACTAGAACAAGTCTGATCATCAAGAATGAATAATAATATCTCATATCTATTATAGTATAATCATACTCACACATATACTATAGAATTTAGTTGCTAATTTAGGCATCTTGTATATAGATATGTATGTTTAGAATATCAATTAGGCAGGTCTTGTCTCTACTCTGGTCATATCTATTACAATTACTACTTCGTATTTATATTCTATCTCATAGATTTATATACACGTATCCTTTGAAGTGTCATGACTTTTCCTCTTTGTCTCATGCCTTTTCCGAAAGTGAAGTCTTCCTCTGGTTTCTTCTAGTACCCATGTTTAGGTATGTTTCGGCACCTGTTCTGGTATGTTTCAGTTCCTGACCTACTAACATCATCCACCCTTTTAAAATGATGTCTTGTCCTCAAGACATCGGACTTAGTTAGGTAGTATGTTGAGATAGTTGTAATTTCTTCTGGAGATCCATTTTAGGGCCCCCTCAAAACTCTTATTTTCATGATTTACATATCAGATTCATCGTGGCATTATTGTGTTCTTTGCAGGTTGCATCATATTCCTTGTAAGTATTAAATATTGTTAGGACACCAATGGCTCCATTCATTATGTCTTTGTCATTTTTGTGTAGGGGCTGTGGTGGGTTCCTTTCTTTTCTTTTTACTCTTTGAATCTTACCTTGGTTACTTGTTTGGTAAATTACTGCCTTGAGTTCAATCTTATAGACTTCATTATTAGTGGCATATGAGCTACATGCTCCTCCACTTGTACTCTTCCTATCATCCACATCTCCTTCCCAATCTGCATCTATATATGCATGAAGAGAAAAATTGTGATCTCTAGGATACCATAGACCATACTCAACTGTTCCTTTTAAGTACCTAAAAATTCTTTTGATTGCCATGACATGAGATTCTCTAGGATCAGCCTGGAATCTCGCCACAAGACCAATAGCCTGCATTATATCTAGTCTAGTTTGAGTGAGGTACAATAATCCTCCAATCATTGATCTATACTTTGTCTGATCTGTCTTAGGAGAGTCATCATCTTTTCTCAACTTACATCCGGTTGCCATGGGAGTGTTCATTGGCTTTGAATCTTCCATTCCAAATTTCCTCAACAATTCTTTCACATATTTGGTCTAAGAGATAAAGATTCCTTTCTTTGTCTGAGTAATTTGCAAACCCAAGAAGAAATTCATTTCACCGAGCATTGACATTTCAAACTCACTTTTCATTTGATTTGCAAAGGTTTTACACATACTGTCTCTTCCTCCAAAGATGATATCATCAACAAATACTTCAACAATCAAGATGTTTTCATGATCAATTTTGAAATATAGGTTACTATCAACAGTACCTTTGTTGAAACCAATCTTCAAAAGATGTTTGTCTAGCCTTCCATACCATGCTCTTGGGGCTTGCTTTAGACCATATAGTGCCTTCTTTAATTTGCAGACCATATCACCATGCTCAAATAACTAAAATCCATCCGGTTGTTCAATGTACACTTCTTCTTCTAAGTCACCATTCAGGAAAGCAGATTTGACATCCATCTGATAGACTTTGAAATCTTTGAAGGCAGCAAATGCAAGAAATAGTCTGACTGCTTCAATTCTTGCCACCGGAGCAAAGGTTTCCTCAAAATCAATCCCTTCTATTTGAAAGTAGCCTTTGCAAACTAATCTGGCTTTATTTCTGATTACTTCACCAACTTCATTTAGTTTGTTCTGGAAGACCCATTTGGTTCCAATCACATTCTTATTTCTAGGTCTAGAAACAAGATCCCAAGTGTGATTTTTCTCAATTTGCATCAATTCTTCCTCCATTGCTTTGGTCCAATTTTCATCATTGCAGGCTTCATTTATTGTCTTAGGTTCAATCTTTGAAATTAGACAACATTCATCTAAATTTTGACCAATTTTCCTTCTAGTTTGCACACCTTTGCTTTTGTCACCTATGATCTGATCTTTAAAGTGGTTCAGTCTTACATACCTTGGAACTTTGGGAGTTTCTTGCACTTCTGCTTCTTGATCAGGCTCATTTAGACCTATCTCTTCTTCCTGATTTACCGGATCAGTCTGAATTTGACTTTCAGGAGAGGATTGAGCTCCTTGAACTAGAACACCATTCTGATCATCTTCATCATACTCATAAAACCTTGAGGGTTTCTCTATTCCCTCATCAACCTTCACATTTGTACTTTCTATCATCTTTCTTAGTCTCTTGTTATAACACCGGTATGCTTTGCTTTGAGTAGAGTAACCCAAGAATATTCCTTCATCACTTCTAGCATCAAACTTGCCTAAGTCTTCATCTCTTTTGATGTAACACTTGCTACCAAAGACTCTAAAATATCTTACAATGGGAGTAATGCCAAACCAAATTTCATAAGGGGTCTTACCGGTACTACTTCTGATTTGAACTCAATTAAGAGTATAGACTGCAGTGCTGACAACTTCTCTCCAATAGATCTGAGGAACATTTGCTTCCATCATCATAGTCCTAGATGCTTCCTGGATGGTCTGGTTCTTCCTCTCCACTACTCCATTCTGCTGTGGAGTCCTCAGAGCAGACAACTATTTCTTAATTCCATGTTTCTCACAGAATTCTATGAACTCACCGGATGTGAATTCTCCACCTCTATCAGGCCTCAGACATTTCAACTTTATTCCTGTTTCATTTTCTACCATAGCCTTGAATATTTTGAATTTCTCAAGAGCTTCTAATTTCTCCTTTAGAAAGGTTACCCACATCATCCAAGAATAGTCATCTATTAGTAGCATGAAGTATCTATCACCTTGAATACTTCTGGTTCTTGCTGGACCACAAAGATCAGTGTGAACTAAGTCCAATAGAGGATAGTTCCTTGCTTTTGAATGTGACTCTGCTCATCTTACCCAAGTGACATTCCTTGCATAAGCTGTTAGTAGGTTTAACCAATTTTGGAAGATCTCTTACAGCCTGAGTATTGCTTATCTTGATGATATTATCAAAATTCACATGACACATCCTTCTATGCCATAACCAACTCTAATCAACTTGAACAAATAAGCAACTTTTACCAGTACCAACCAAGTGGAAGACATTACCTTTAGTTTGAGTACCAGATGCAATCTTTGTTCTGGATCTTTCAAAGATTTTGCATGTTCCATCCTTGAATCGGAGATCATAGCCTTTGTCCACCAACTGTCCAACACTGAGAAGATTGTGCGTCAAACCTTCAACATATAGTACATTACCAGTTTTGTTTCTTTCATTAAAAGAAATAGTTCCTCTTCCTCTGATTCTACCAGCAAAATTATCACCAAACTTCACCACTCCTCCTTTATACCTTTCCAAATCTATGAACTTATTCTTGTCACCTGTCATGTGGTGAGAACAACCACTGTCAATGACCCAATCATTCTTTTCTTCAACTTGGGCAGCCAAAGCTCTTTCTACAACTTTTTGATTGATAGATACAGAGGATATTGGTTCTTCTTCCTTGATGGCAATAAACATCCATTCACTTCCGGATTTGTTTCCTGTCTCTGATTCATCATCTGTTACTCCTTCATTATCTTCTTCATGAACATAGTAACAATTCTTTTGGAACCTTGATCTGTTAGCATTTGGTTTTGAAAATCTTTCCAGACATTTTGAGGCAAAATGACCAATCTTATTGCAGTTAAAACACTTAAAAGGCAATTTTCCTTCATACTTATCAGATCGTCTTGGCAGTCTCTTTGCAATGAGGGCTTCAAGTTGAGCAGTTTCTACTTCTTCTAGGTCTTTTCTTGCTTTTCCATACCATGACAAATTCCTTGATGAGTTCTCTCCTAGATCAAATTCTTGTTTGCCTTTCACAGAGGCACTGGCTTTGAATGCAGATTCAGTCTTGGGGGGATCATCTCCAAACTCGGTCATTTCAAATGTAGCCAATTTGCCAGCCAATTGGTCTCTTGTGACAGTTGTATGGGCTCTGAATTCATCAATGGCAGCAACCTTGATTTTGTAGGCAGCAGGACGGGATCTGAGAATTTTGCCAACAATCTCATTTTCATCCAAAACTCCACCAACATTCCTAATTCCACACACCAACTCATTTACTCTTGGCATAAAGGTAGTAATATTTTCATCATCTCTCATCTTTAGTCTTTCAAATTTCCCTTTTAGACTCTGCAACCTTGCACACTTAACATACTCATCTCCTTCATGCAAAAGTTTCAGTTTAATCTAGATCTCATAGGTAGTTGGTAGGTCAATAACATTTGAGAGCTCTGAGTCAGTTAATGCATTTAGAAGAGCCTCTTTGGTCCACAGATTATTTTCAGCATCTGTGATTTCATTTAGAGTTGTCGGACCACCCTGTGGAGGTGCATACACTTTTGTGACCATGGACCAGTACGCCTTTCCCATACACTGCAAGTGACATTTCATGTGACCTTTCCAAAGAGAGAAGTTGGTTCCATCAAACTTCAGACTATCCTTCTTGTATGACGACATACTAGATCTCCTCAAGCAGTTAAGCTCCTTTTAGAGGAACTTGGCTCTGATACCAATTATTGGATTTAGGACAGACAACTGAGAGGGGGGTGAATCAGTTGTTCAAAACTTGCTTCTAATTCAAACACTTAAATCCTCTTTGTTATTTAATAGCATATCAATTAATCACTCATGAAAGCATAAAGCATAAACACCAAAGCAGATACACATCAACACATGAGACACCAAGATTTTGACGTGGAAAACCCCGTCAAGGGAAAAACCACGGGGTGATTAACCCAAGGATTATTCTCTGTTAGAAGAATAAGAAAAATAGATGGCACATGCCAATTAGGGCTCACTACCCGAGCACACTGCTCAGAAGAGGCACACTGCCTACAAGAGACACACTATCTACAAAGTAACAAGTATCACAAACTTGAACTGGAGATTGACATCTTTACCATGCCTGGATCAGTTCCATTTAAGCCCAAAAACTCCTGCTCTACTTTTCGCTCTTCTTCTTTGCTATGCCACACTCATCACCGCAAGACACACTTCAAAATGAATTCACAATCACTTATTTATACAAGGCATCAACTTAGGAACAATCATCCAAGTCGGCAAACACCTACAAGATCATTCGCAAGATGTGTAATACATCTAGTCAGCCAGTCTCAAGAAGAACACCAATATCCATGGTTATTCTTCAAATGGAAATTCTAACTTCAATGTGGATCACCGTCATTAGCTGGACATGATCCAATGATCATCATAACCTTCCCTGAATCACCAAATACATCCACACTTCATCATCCTGTTGGAATTCTTCTCTCCTTCATCCAGAGCTATAAGAACACAGTCTGTCATCACTGTCATAAATGAATAGGCACTTTCGGACCTTCAACCCACGAACTAATCTAGTTGATACTTCACAGGGATGTCCTCAACACTTCCTCAGATCTGCAGAATGGGATAATGAAATACCAGATCTCACTGGACCTTTCTGTGACCCTCTATCACCTTTGTATACCTACCAGAACCGGTTCTACTTGAGTGACCATAACTTCTTCAGATCTTCATACGAACCTCTGAAATCTTGACTGGAGCATCTCAAGACTTATATCTACAAACCCTTTAAACCGCATCCTCTGATCCTCAATCTATTGAGGACTTTTACCTTCTTGTCATCACTGTTCTTAACTATTCCTGATTGAGACTTATTTTCTCAAAATCCTCAGCACACAGCTCATCTAATCCTTCTCATTAATGCAACATGATATGTTGACATCATGACAACACCAGTTATCCTCATACTTGCAACACTTCTAACATTCTTTAAAACATCATCATAATTCATTGGTCCAACACAATGACATCCTCCGCCCACACCTAGTTGTGAAATTCTTGTAGCCATTCCAACCTGAAGATGAGTTCCAGGTTGGAATATTTCTTCAGGAATGCACATTCCCTGGCTACCTTGAACTTGTGTTGTTGTAGGGTCATTGTAGAGAAATTGGTGAGAAAAGGTAGCAGCAGCACATTGTGCTCTCCATTGCGATGTCAGTTGTAGTCTCTAGGTTGAGGAATCCCCATGCCAAGTGTCACCATCTCCACCACTTCTTCCAAGCCTCCTAGATAGTCTACTTTGATCATTGCCTTGGTCAGCTAAATCACCATGTCCTTGTTCTCCCCTAGATCAAGTAGGGAAGCCATAAAGTGTGAAGATATGTCAATGTTCACTTAGTAGCAGTCATCTACTTGCAAGAAATCCTTCCCCGGTATCCATTTGATAGATGCAATGACTAACTAGTATTTAGTGTCAAACTTCAGTAATTTCCCCTAGAAATGACATTTGGCATTTTTGAGAAACCAACCTTATCAGAGTATCCATTTCTGGTTAAGCTCAACAATTACCAGACTTGTGTTTTTTTCCTCTTCTTTGTGTTTCCTTTTAAAGCCATGGTTGTGTGTTAAGAGAGTACAAGATCATGATTATCCTTGTCATGTGGAATCTTGTTTTGATTTCTTATTAATTTTTGTGAACTATTCTACTGATATGAACTTTATTTTGTTTGTGTGAAGAGGTGGATCTATCAGTTCATTATCACCTACTTGTCTTTTCATCGATTAAATGTCTTGTTTGGCGAGCCTAGTGATACTTCATGAATTCTTCAGCTACCAAAGTGGTAATCATGTATTCTTATTTCCTTGTTATTATTGGTTTCTAATCTAGCAATATGTACAGTCAGATTTTAGATATTTATCCTATCAAGTAATGTTTGAGGTGTGCCCCATTCACATGTCCCATCAGTAGTGTATTATCCAATTGTCTGAGTTTGACTCCCCCTGATTTAGTGATTTGGTGAATATAGTATGGTCCCAGCCACTGGACTTTTAGCTTCCCTAGTTTTTTTAATTTACTATCATTTAGTAACACCAAGTCTCCTATCTTAAATCTTTTAAGGCAAAGATTTCTACCATGCCAAGCCTTTTGTTTTTTCCTTTCAACCTATTGGTTATACCAGGTAATTTGTTAGAGATCATCTAACTTTTCCAATTATTCCACTTGTGTTCATAGTGATTAATCTTTGTCCAACCAGATGGCTAGGGTTGTACGTATGTTGGGGATTAGAAAGTTCATTGGAACCATTGCATTCATCCTATACACTAGTTGGAATGGTGTGAATTTATTGGTTCTTTTATAAGAAGTCTAGTGTGCCCATAATATTGTTGGTAGTTTTATATCCCAATCCATCTGGTGGCTATTGCATAATTTTGTCAATGTCTTCCCAATTATTTTATTAAGGGCTTCATTAGCTCTGTTTTCTTGTGGATGATACGAAGAACTTTTATCGTAGGTAATCATGAAGTTCTATAGTAGTTTCATTATCATATTGTTTACAAAATGTTTCCCTTGATCACTTACTACGCTTACTATACATCTATACCGGGTAACAATATTTTTGTGTACGAATTTAGTAGCAGTTTTGGTGGTATAATGTCTGGTGGGTTTTGCCTCTACCCATTTAATTAGGTACTCCACTCCAGTGATGATAAATTAGGCTTTGGAGCGTTTTGCTGGTGGGTCAATGTGTTCGATGAAACCTATTGCCCATTTTTCAAAGGGATTTTGTGGCATCATCGATCATAGAGGCATGTCATCCCAGTTATTAGGTTTACCTATTCTTTGACATATATCACATTTTCTTACATGTTCCTTAGCATCATTATATAGAGTTCGCCACCATAGATAGGATAGTTTAATTCTCCTTGTTGTAGGTTCTCCAGAATTATGTCCTCCAGCGATTCCACTATGTGCCTCTTGTAGGATAGATTCCCTTTCATAATTATACACCACTCTTCTCAAAATGTCATTGGTCCCTTTATGGTGTAATTCTCTCTCTATCAATGCGTAGGGTGCTTCTTTGCATATCAATGCTTGTTTTTCTTCTTGTGTAAGATTTTCTGAACATTCTTCGGTTGATAATAAGATTGCAATACTTTCCAGTTCTTCCAACACTATTGTTATCCGTAATAAATGTGTTCCAGGTAGTTCTTCCCCATATATGTCTAGTTCATCCCCTATTTCGAGTCTTGATAGATAGTCAAGGCCTTGGTTGTTTTTCCCAAGTTTCACCATTATCTTGAAATCCAATTCTTGGAACAATAGTAGCCATCTTGATATTTGGCCATAATTTGTTGGTTTCTTTAACAAATATTTTAGAGGTTCATGGTCTGTGAAAAAGATGAATGGTGTGGATAGTAGGTAGTTCGGTATTTTTGTAATGCGTAGACCATTGCCAATGCCTCTCTTTCAGTGGTAGTGTAGTTTTTCTCGGCTGTTGATAGCTTCCTATTGGCAAAAGCTATTGGGTGATCCTTATTTCATTTTGGTTGAGTTAGGACTGCCCCTATGGCTATCTTGGAAGTGTCCACATGCACGTGAAATGGATTATTTCAATCCAAGAAGATGAATATGGGTGCTTCTATAATTTTCTATTTTGTATATCGAAAGCCTATTGGGCCTTCGTTGTCCATTCAATGTTTCATCCCACCCTTTTCTTCAATAGATCTTATAAGGGAGCTGCTATTCCAGCATATCCTTTGATAAATTTCCTATGATATCTAATATACCCTAAGAATATCTTGACTTCCAAAGCATTTCTTGGCAGTGGTAAGTTCTGAATCAAGGCTATCTTCATAGGGTCCACCATTAATCCTTCTTTACATACGATATGTCCCAAAAGGGTCCCATAAGGTACTACAAATGTGCACTTCTTTAGGTTCAATGAAATTTGCATGCTTCGACATTGATTTAGCATCATTTGGAGAACCTGAATGTGATCCTTTATTAACCCATAAACTGTCCAATCATCTAAGTATACTTCCAAGAAATCATGGATGAAATCTTTAAATGTATTAATCATTATCTAGCTTAATACTACCAGTGCATTCTTCAAACCAAATAGCATAACCATGTACATGTATGATCCCCATCCAATTATAAAAGTGGTTTTGGGTTGATCTTCTTCGTCAATTTTTACCTGATGGTATCCGAAGAACCCATTTGAGAATGAATAAATTTCTCTTCCCACCAATGATTCTAGTATTTCTTCTATAAACAGGTAGGAAATGGACCATGTATACATGCTTTATTTAGTTCCCTAAAGTCAACGCACACCTAGATTTCTCCTGTTTTCTTATTATGAACCACCATATGACTTATTCATTCTACGTCTTCTACCGATTTGATGATCCATGTAGCCAATATTTTGTCTATTTATGTTTTCACTTTATTTTTCATGTTTGGGTTTAATTTGTATGGCCTTTTCCAGACCGGTTTGGTCCCTTCCTTTAATTGTATTTTCCTTCCACCTACTTTAATTCCTTTCATTTCTATAAAAATTTTGGGAAATAAGTCTTGGAACTATGTTAGAGTTTCAATCGTTTGTGCTACTACTTTCTCATCCCAGTAATCTCCTATTTTTGCTAACTTGGGATCACCCTCTATTGCAATGTTGGTCTCTTTAATCTTGAGAGGTTCATTATAATATTTTCCTTTTGGTTCCTCAATTTATTCTATTTGTCTTTCTCCTCGACTGACCTCGATTTCAGGTATTGGTTCTTCTTCCTCATCTTGTATTTTGCAGCAGTGTTTCTTTAATCTAGAATCCTCCCATTCCGTCCAATCCTTAAAATTATACCCATCATTTTCTTCTGATGGTGTGGAATGGGACTTTAGTGTCGGTATTTCTTGTTCTTCAGTGGGGCTAAAAATGATTTGTTTTATTCTTCCTAATGCAATTTGTATTTGTAGATTCTTACTGAAGAATGAGAAAGTCTGGGTGAAATCCTTATTTAATTCTTCCGATGTGTTGGTTTCTACTCGATTTTCTTGATCTATGTACCAAGTTAACTAGATATTGAACATAGGGTTCAATAGAATAATTGAATATACAGCCAATCATTATACTCGTAGTTTTCCTCCCAATAGTATCAACATATCTCCAAATGTTTTTCAGGTGGGATATCACCTTCGTAAGATGGAATGTCTTCATATTCTCCTTCTTCTGGTAAGAATCTTGTTGATATCAAAGTTTTGAAGGTTTCCTAGTTTCTTATATTTTGTTTATGGGTGTTATGCCAACATGTTATAGTGTAGGTAAGGGTATGTGGTATTCTAACCATTCTGTCTACTTCATACGGAATTGTTTGCTCAATCTGATTTAGATATTGCTATAATTCCCCTATTCCAAATTATTTTGGAAGTTTGGTTTGGGGATTTTGAGAAACTAGATAGACTATTCGACGGTCTTTTATGTTGTTTTCCTCCACTATTTTTGTTGGGCCGCACATGTCTTGTCGTACATTGTTTTGTTCTTGTTTTGTTTTCTTAATCATGAATATCCTCTAGGAGCCAGAAAGTCTTTAGGAGTACAATTCTTGGTTGTTTTGCATCCAATCTTCTAGTATTGCCTCACTATATGTACTATCATTAGTACTTTCTATTTCTAGTTCCCCTTCTGAGTTGGGTTCTATTGGAATTTCTTCTTCCGGTATAATGATAGTGTTGATTATTTGGTCCTTATATTCATAATCCTCTAGATTAACTTTTTCCACATAGCATTCTCCTATCTTCCTCCCTAGAGGTATATGAACCACCCTTTTATTATTGGCAAATGAAATCTCTTCCTTTCTAGCATCAATGATCCCTTTAGAGTCCACAAACCATCTCAGTCCTAGGAGGGCATCAAATGAATTAAAGGTTTATTTCAAAGTTACTACCTCAAAGTCAACTGATTGTTTTACATCCACATTTTTTCACATTCCAAGAGTCTTCATTCTGGTACCATCTGCTAGACTAATGCTATAAGTAGTTGGTTCTAGTGGGGGTTTTCCCATCTGCTCCCATATTCTTTTGGGAATTAGATTGACATCTAACCCTAAGTCAGTCATAACCTTGGGGATTTTCTTTTGGAGGATCCAGAGTTCAATCATGATTGGTCTTAACTTCCAATGCCTCTTTACTGTCCTCACTTGAGGTAGAGTTCTTTTATTCTAGTATTTATTAAGTTGGATTAGTTTAGTGAGAAGATCTTGTTGACATGCCACTCTTGTGAATTGTTTAAAGATTCTTACTTCTTATTGTATAAAGTATCTTTGTTCTAGTTTCTCCCTTTCCTCTTCTTGTTTAAGAATTTGCTTGGTTTGTTCAACAATCTGGTCATGTTGTTCCTTGGTAGGATAAAATTCATCCTCCTTGGAACTGTTCTCCTCTTCTGAGGTTTCCCAAGTTGGTTTCCATGTATTTGTACCCTTACTACCACAGCCTTACTCCAGATCTTAGTTCTTGAGTCAATATGGTAGTCACTTCTAGTAGTATATTCTTCTGTCATGTATCTGTCAATTTTTCTAGTTTTCTGGCACTATTTCCTTCCTTCTTCTGACTCCTTGGGTGTCTTTCAGAGGAGTCTAGCCCCTCTTGTAGATCCATAATCAGTATGTTTGTCTTTTTGGTTGTGTTCACCATAGTTCTCTCAATTAAATGCATCATGGTCTTCTTCACCACAGAATCCACATTGTTTTCTTTTTCCCCAGCATTTGACTATGGTGAAGTGTCTCGATTTCCTGCAATTAAATCAAGTTGCATCCACCTGCCTACCTCTTTCTCTTCCATGACCTCTTTCTCCTCAGAAGGGTCCATTATCATTGTAGCTTCCTGGTCCTTGAATAGCATTTGCACTTCTTTTCCACGATGGTGCTTGGTATCCATGATCCGGTGCATATAGCGGTCTTTCCACCAAGACTTTTACATAGGCCATCTCTCAGTCATGATCCAATTCTTTTTTTATTTTGAGCTTACTAGATGGGCATTCTGAAGTTTCATTTCTATCACATTCTTTGCATGTCCCGTAGTATACTGAATTTGGTTTTTAACGGTGTGGAGGTCCACCTTAAGGTGTTTTCTCTCTTTTCTTCTGCTTCCATTAGACACTCATTTTAGAGGTGGCCTTCTCTACCACAATAGGAGCACCAAATACTTGGCCTTTGTGGACCAATCTCTTTTTTCATCAGTTCTTGCCTCAACCATAGTTGGTCCATTTCTAGTTGCAATCTCTCCATTTTCCTATTATCTTTTTCTCTTTCTACTTTTCTCCACGATTGGCCCTCTATCCAGCATGCTAGTGTGACCAGATCTGAATATGAATTAAAACTTCTACCATCTAGAGCCATCCTTAATTCTGGTACTATTGCTAATAGGAACCGTTCTCTTTTTTGTTTATCATTTAGCGGTTCATCTAATCACCTAACCACTTCCTTAAATCTTTTATCAAACTCTAAGATAGATTCATCATCCCTCTAGGATAGTTCCTTGAATTTGTTTATTCCCTCTATTCGAAGTTCTAGGATGTTGAATTTTTCTAGGAATGCTTCTTTTACTTCATCCCAAGTTTTATTATTCTGGGGATATGTCTTCCGGTACCACTTCAACGATTCTTCTCTTAATGAGCTAATAAAGGCAAATAATTTTATGTTGTCTCTTTGCTTGTTCTAGCTCTGTCATATGGTTTCTAATAGAAAAACATGTTTTGTGGCATTGTTGATATCTCTTTTGAAGACTGGCATTTTCTTTGATGTGGCCATATCCTCTTTGTCTAATGACTTTTCCTCTGGACTGGTAGTACCACTACCTTTATTTCCTGATATATGACTATATTTAATTTCTTCTATTGTTCTTTCGCCTTTGTTTCTTCCTCCTATGGTCTCCCACTTGACTAAATGTTTGCTATTTAAAATATCCCAGTTGAATATATAAGTTGTCCAAAATTTCCTTTTCTTTCTTCCTTCTATCTCTTCGTCAGTTCCTAAATATGATATGACTGGCTAAAGGGGTGACTCCTAGTCAGGGGGTGATGTTTGTTCTTTACACTGTTCTGATCTTAATTGTGTCTATTCATTACTAATGATGTTTAGTTTACTTAACAAATCCTTAGGGTTTGGTTCTGGTGGTTCTTCCTTCTGTTTAGTTGTGGTATTAATGACTTCTAGTTTTCATCTTCCTTCTCTCTTAGTTTTGGCTGCACCTATGTTGACACGCTCAACAACACCCTGTTAGAGCCAGGATTAGCTGCAAGCATTCATCTATGGGAGAGTTATGAAAAAATACAAGAGAATATTGATGCAAAATATTGGAGAAATTCATTGATTAACCCATGAAAAATACATGCAAAGGAGTGAGTATTTATAGGCAAGGTGAGTGGGGTGAGGTGTCAATATAGACCAATAGGAAATGTAACTCCAGCATCTCCAAAAATAGGGCGAGGTGGAGTAACTTCCATGAATGGATTGACACCACACACACATGCATCCACTAACATAAAAGGCCTATTAAATAGCTCACATTATTAAACTTCCTAAGCAATCTTTAAAAAGATGTGTAGGAAAAACCTTATAATAAGGAATAAAAAACCTACACTAACACCCCCCTTAAGTGCAACTTAGGAGGATGTGAAGATGGGTCCCAACAAATGAAGCCATGTTAGGTACCCATATACAATGATGGTGGAGAATGTCATAAGACTCCCCAAAGATACAACCATCATACAACCATGATTCCTCAAGAAGAGGATGGACAGGATCAAGTGTCCATCATAGGTAAAAGTAACTTCAAATCCACTGAAAGATGCAAGAGAGAAGAAGATGGTGCATTGTTTGCATACAACATTTCTTCCCTTGGGTAGAAACAAGTCCAATGGAGGATGAAGAAACCACTCCCACAAATTTGATGAAGAGGGAAACTAGATCCAAGTGTGAGCCTTTGAAGGGATGATAGCTGTGTTGTGACTATCATCAAAGGTGTCCTCAAAATCTGCAATGTGAGATTCAAAAAACAACTCTAAAATACCTATTAAATAATCATCCCACATAACAAAATTAGAATAAAAAACATTGTCCTACTTAACCATGGAAAAAGGAATATCTAAAGAAGTAGGAGGAGGAGAAGAAATGTCAACACAAGTCTGAAGAGCTAGATTAGATGTAAGAACAGCAAGGTTCGAGGACCACACTTCTCCATAGAAATATGGTTGACACAAGGAGTGTGAACATCAGCCAAAGTATCTAAACCATCATCAGGAGAAAAACTATAAAAGGTGTATAACTAAGTTTCATGATCAACAATCCCAGTAGCAATGATCTCTGTACTCTCCAAGTCTCTGATGATAACTAAATCAGGTGTGAATTCCACAGTTTTCCCTACATCGCTGTGAGTAATCTGATATATGGAAAGTACATTATTTTCCAAAGAAGGTAGATGAAGTACATCATTAAAAGTACCATCACCAATATCAATTGATACCTTCTTAATTGCATTCACATATGTATTGTTACCCATTAAAATTGGTGGCATAATGCAAGGCCCAAAAGTAGAAAACATGGACTGAGATGAAGCCATATGATGAGAGGCTCCAAAATCAAGAATCCATTTACTTGAATTGGAACTTGTAGATGCACAAAGTGCTTTACCTTTCTATTTGTTAGCTTGCCCTTTTTCAGAAGATTCTAGCTGTTTTGATGATGAAGGAGTAGGAGTAGATAAACTAGGAGATGAGGTTGAAGGAGAACTTACATTCATTTTCTGAATAAGAGTCTTCAACTCGTTCACTTCCTTTTTGTAACAATCTTGTTCACTATGCCCATGCTTCTTGCATAGTGCACAAGTGGGTCTCTCCTTTTTCTCCTTTTTGTTGGGTGACTCAGGGGTAGCTTGAGGTGTTGAATCTTTGTCTTTCTCACTATTCTTGTTTTTTTGCTTCTTTTCTTTGCCACTTGAAGCCTTCTCAGCTTTTGTGTTTTGAGTTGCAACAAAAGCTTGTGATTTGGAAGACTTCAGAGTACCCATCTGCACTAACTTTTCCTATTCTCTTGTGAGTGATGTAGCAAATTCATCAAGAGAAGGCAGATGATACCTAGCACCAACAACATCTCTTGTAGCATAAAAAGTAGATACAAAAATAGAATAATCATAACCTAGTTTAGCAAGAATAGACAAGATCAACTAGTTGTCTTCTTTTTCTATACCACATTGTTTCAACTATAACCTAAGAGACTTAAGCTTGGTAAAGAAATCTTGAATGTTATCAAAGTTAGATGGACTCAGTGATATAAGTTCATTTTCTAACTAAAAACTTATTAAGGTGTCTTGCTTACCAAAAAAACCTTCTAATGTAGTCCATTTATGATTTGGAGTTTTGCAAGACTCAACATGGAAAAGAAGATTGGGAGAAAGAGAAAGACACAAAGTCCCATAAGCTTCATTAGATCTATCAAGCCATTTTCTCTTTTCTATAGCACCAGTGGGTTCAAGATCTGTACCCATAGTTATCCTATGCAGCCTCAATTTAAGCAACAGAAGTTATATTTGCCTTTTCCACTCAAAATAGTTAAATGGAGTGAGAAGAGGAACTGGAAGTTTATCCATTGTGTATACAACAGAAATGATAGAGAAATAGCAGAATAATGCTCTCAAGCAAAAAAACAACCCCTTTATTCAAATAAAACTCACTGAAATGTCCTTTTTCCAACCACAGGACAGAAAATATAAATCTAAGAAAACGAGATACCTAATGATATTTTTTAGAAAAATAACCTAGATGGATATGTGGAGGATGGAATCACCTTTCCGATACTTTTTTGTTTGCCAATTTTTGAGTCCGTATGCTCAAGTTATGGCCTCTGGAAGAAAACAACCTTTTTAGGCCTACACATGAGTGCAACACGAAAATCGAGGCAAATTCAGATATTGATGCTGCATGAAAATTGAGGCAGACAAAAATCAAGTGGCATGGAAATTGAGGTAGTCCTACAAATAATCTGGCACAGAAATCAAGGTGAATTTGAACTTTTTTGGCACGCAAATCGAGGCAGCTCGAAATCAAAATAGGCACAAAAATTGAGGCGATTGTACAAAAAATCTGTCATGGAAATCAAGGTGGCCATATAGATTTTTCCTTCACATAAAAAACCAAACCCCAAAAAATGCCCAAAACTTTTTTTTCAGCAAAATATAGAGTGCCTTATATGAAAATAGGGGATATTGATGCAAAATATAGGAGAAATGCATTGAATAACCCATGAAAAATACATGCAAAGGAGTGAGTATTTATAGGCAAGGTGAGTGGGATGAGGTGTCAATATTGACCAATAGGAAATGTAACTCTAGCATCTCCAAAAATAAGGGGAGGTGGAGTAACTTCCATGAATGGATTGACACCACATACACACATGCACCCACTAACATAAAAGGCCTATTAAATAGCTCACATTATTAAACTACCTAAGCAAGCTTAAAAAAGATGTGAAGGAAAAACCTTATATTAAGGAATAAAAAGCCTACACTAACACACCCTTCTTGGCATGCTCCCCACATTTCTTTAAAATTTCCTCTGCCATTCTTTCTACTTGTTATGTTTCCTTTCTTTCCTTCTCCCTTTTCTAGTATCTTTCTTCCCTTTCTAGAGTTTGTTTTCATCTCCTTTCCTCCATGTTCATTTCTATTCCTAATTGAATGATTTTTGGTATCTCTCCTTCTAGTTTAGATTTTCTTATCCCCATATGTGCATTTGTTCCGCATTTATTTTCTCCCTATATCATCTTTCAAAAGAATTTTCTAAATAGTCACATCTTTACAAAGACTTCCAAGGTCCTCCCCCCTTTCCATTCATCATCCCCTAATGGCCTACCCCCCTCTCATAGAGGTGGCTTTAGGGTCTGATGAAGGTTTTATTTTGTTGTCCTCTCCTCTTTTCCAGACTTCTAATTTCTTTTACTGTTCTTTCCAGGGTCCTGCCAACAGAACCAATGTTAGCAAGAGAAACTAGGCTTGGTACAGTCTGAAGACCTATATCCCAATCCTTCTTGTGTAGGACTCTTATTTATACCCCAGAATACACAATACTTGAACAAGTCTAATCATCAAGAATGAACAATAATATCTCATATATATATTAGAAGATAATCATACTCACACATATACTATAGAATTTAGTTGCTAATTTAGGCATCTTGTATATAGATATAGATGTATGTTCAGAAAATCAATTGGGTAGATCTAGTCATTGTTCTGGTTATATCTATTACAATTACTACTTCCTATTCATATTCTATCTCATAGGTTTATATACATGTATCCTTTGAAGTATCATGACTTTTCCTCTTTGTCTTGTGCATTTTATGGAAGTGAAATCTTCCTCTAGTTTCTTCTGGTACCCCTATTCCGATATGTTCCAGTACGTTCTAGTTCTTGGCCTGCTAACAGGATGCTTGGTTCATGATTAGGAAGAGGGTGAATATTTTGACATGCTTTGGACTAGGCTCTTGACATAGCTAGATTTGTGTGGATAGTGTGATGGGGGAGGACCATGTAGTTTGACTAGGATCCTTGGATGGGGTAGATGGAGGAGAGGGAAATACTTTGGATAGGATGTTGGATAAAAGAAGGAGGATGGTTTAGTTTTGATGGGTGTGAGGTGAATAATGGGGTCATCAATGACACATGTAGGTTATTGGGAAGAAGTGGGGTGACAAGACTCCACTTGGTTTGTTTTCATTATTTTTCTCAACACTCTTAGCAAGGAGTCCTTGGAGAAAGGATTACATAGATTTAGTAGGGGATTTGGATGATAGAGTAGATGGGGGATTGGATAGCTTGGTAGATGGTGAGGTTGATGGGTAAGAAGATGGTGGATTTGGATATGATGGATTTGGATAAGGGGGTGGTGAATTTGGATAGGGAGAGGATGGATTTAGATAAGTAGAATAAGGATAAGGATGTGATGGATTAGGGAATGGTAGATAGAATAGATTTCCCTTGTCAAGGGATAACATAAGGATGATCATAGGATATGTAATTAGGTGTGGGGGTGTAGCTTGTGCTATCTAATGCATGGTCAAAGGGTGCTTGCATGTTTATGGATGGCCAAGGGTGATTTATGGAAAGCTTACTTTCAATGATTTTATCAAGGATTTTGAGTTTTTCTTGTTCAACAACATCATCATTAAAATGATATGGTCCCATGATTAGATTTGGATTTGGCATGTTGTGATGTAGGATGACTTGATGAAATGATTTAGATTTTTGATTAAAGGGGAGCTTGGATTGATTTGGATTGGGATTTGGATTTATTTGAGATTTGGATTGATCAAGGTCAATGATATATGACACTTGATGCTAGGTTGGATTTGATTTGATTTGATTAGTCAAGGTCAATGATATACGAAACTTGACCAGATTTGGATTGATTGGGGCTGATTTTGGATTAGGCGCAAGTGCCCTTTGATGGTTGGATTGGATTGGATTTGATGAAGGATTAGGCCAAGGGCCCTTTGGATAGTGATTTGGGTGATTATTTGAAGGAATATGTTTAGGATTTAGATGATTATGATTTGGAGAGGGTTGAAAGAGGTTAAGTCCTTAACTAATTTTTTATTTGCAAGTGATGTTTTTTTTGGATTAAGGATTGGAATTGGATTTTGATAAAGAATGGATAGAGGAATAATGGATGATTCATTTAGCATGAGGGATGATTATCTGAGATTGGTATTTAGATGAAAGTGGATTAAACTCAACAATGGGATTAGGATTAGGGGGAGTTAATGGGTGAGATGATTAAGGATAATTGATGGGATTCGATTAGGATGGATGATAGGTTTGATTAGGGAAATAGGTTTGATTAAGATTATGGATGGAATGGATTGGGATTGGATGATGTAGATGGATTATGATTAAGGATGAAGTGGATTATGAGAGACTTGATTAAGCTCAAATAGTGGGATTAGGAAAAGCTCAATTGATGGGAATTGATTAAGATACTGATAATGATTGTGAAATGGATGAGGTGGATAATAGATGTAGGATTAGAGGGATAAATGATTAGGATAACGGATTAGATTAGATGTGGAAGAGAGTTGGGGTTATGTGGATAAGGGATTTGGTTTAAGAGGATGAGGAAGTGATTAGGATTAAATTAGGATGGAGATAGAGAATTAGATTAGGAAATGGATGAGATGATTAGGATAATGGAAAGTGGATTAGGATGTGGATTAGGAAGATAATGGATATTGGATTATAAAGTGATTAGAATGATAAGATGGGATGTGATTAAGCCCAAACGATGGGATTAATTAGGAATGATGATGATGTTTAAGAAATAGATGAGGTGGACAATGGATTAGGATTAGAGGGATAGATGATTAGTATAATATGGTTAGGATAATGGATTGGATTAGATGTGGAAGAGAATTGGGATTATGTGGATAAGGGATTTGGATTAAGAGGACGAGGAAGTGATTAGGATTAAATTCGGATGGAGATGAATAATTGGGTTAGGAAATGGATGAGATGATTCGGATAATAGAAAATGGATTAAGATGTGGATTAGGAAGACAATGGATTAGAAAGTGATTAGAATGATAAGATGGGATTAATCTCAAAGATGGGATATGATTAAGCTCAAATGATGGGATTAATTAGGAATGATGATGATGTTTAAGAAATGGATGAGATGGACAATGGATTAGGATTAGGACCTTGATTATACTAGGCAATTTGATTGGGATTAGGGTCCAATGATGATGGATTAGGATAATGATTTGGATGACTAGGATAATGATTAGGATGAAATTGGATAATTCTATGAGTGATTAGGAGGAATTAGATTGAGATAAGGTGGATTAGGAAGAAATTGGATTAGGATAGTGTGGATTATGAAGATAATGTATAATTTGGATTTGGATTAAGAAAATGGATGATTTGGATTGAGTGATTAAGAGACGATTAAAGATGGCTTAGGTGCTTGACGTTCAGCAACTTTGCAATAAAATAAACACATACATATGCACAATTCTTGCAAATGATTTAGATTTGGTTTGGATTAAAGGGATTCAAGGGTTTTGACAATGAAGACACACCAACACCCTAGATTAGTCAAGTAGGTGTGACATATCTTGTGGATCTCACAAAATAGTTGTGGGTCAATCCTAACTCAAAATAGAGAAGTGATTCCTAACCCCAATAATACCATGACGATATAGCTTGGATAGATAGGGAATATATGGTCATGTACCACCATATACCCCTTTCCTTGGAGACTTTTATCTTGCCCAAAGTAGACCCTATCTCAAGTATAACGATATGTGTAAGTGTCTTCCCTCCTATTGCAGTGGTGCACCATAAGTTATGATGACCGAAGGGTCTTAAGCTAGGATGTATGGGCTTCTAGGGGATATCCTTGATACACTCAAGGTGCGTGAGGTCTATGTTCATGAGATGAGGGGTATTTCTAGTGGCATGGTGCAAGAGGGTAACTCACTCTCCTCTTTCAATTTACAAGGTATAAATTTCTCGCAAGCTTCACCCAAACGACAAATGTCCCCCAATGGAAGAGTCTTTCTATTCTCTTCCAAATTTGTATACCCCACTAGAACACGAGGGTTGGGGTCATCCCCTTGGTGATGAAATCCAAGGTAGTCCCCTAGAGGAAAGAATCCAAGGTGTTTTTGATCTCTAAGATTGCCAAATGGTGCGAGGATAGAGCATACACACCAAGGACCTTGGGATGAATAAAGATAACAAAGATCAGATCAAATCAAGATTTTTGATCTCCAAGATTGCCAAATGGTCTGAGGAGACAACATACACCTTAAAATGACCCCCAAAAAAGAAAACAAGTTGTTTTTATCCCCAAAAATAAATGTGCCTACATTTGGTGGAAAAATATGAATCCTTGGACAAGTGGGGCTACAACTACTTGTTAGTAGTTTCGATGTGCCAAATGGCCTGAGGAGAGAACATACACCTTAAAATGACCCCAAACAAAGAAAACAAGTTCTTTTTATCCCCAAAAATAAATGTGCCTAGATTTAGTGGAAAAATATGAATCCTTGGACAAGTGGGGCTGCAACGATGTGCTACAAACAAGTGTGTTAGATTGAAATGATAAAATCTGAGAAAACCAAATGTTAGATGGAATGATATAATAGATTAGATAAGGTATTTGGATTCCTTGTGAAATTTTAAGCCATTTCAAAAAAAATCATCAAATTTCATTAAGTTTTGCAAAAGTTATGGGTATTTGAAGTTTTAGGGGTTGTTTCACAGGCAAAAATGCTAAACCAGCAAACCTGGGCGCTAAAGGAAGAGCCACTGGTGCTAATGGAAGTGTCCTATGCACTAAAGGAAGTGTCAGGCACTAAAAGAAGGCACACGGGTGCTAATCTAGGTGAAGGCACTGACAACGGGGTCATAGGCATTGACAAAGACCGTAAGGGTGTTGACAGAGGGGTCATAGGCATTGACAAAGGTTGTAAGGGCACTGACAGAGATACAAGATGGAGGAAAGATAGATCTAGGTGCTGATGTAGGCAAGGGCACTAATCCATAGGGTATGGGCACTAATCCCTATGATATAGGCACTAAAGCATGATATATAGGTGCTAGAAGGTCTAATATAGGTACTAAAACATAAGGAAAATATACCTAAGTGTAGGGGCATTGAACCTGACTGCCAAGGTGTTGATCTAGTGGTGTAGGTGTTGATACAACATAAAGAGGATGGGGGGCTATATTTTGATAAAAAGCCTACAAGATAGAGGGTTAGACCTACAAAATAGGTTGTTAGGACATGTTAGGGATTCAACCAAGTCAAACACATGTGTTAGATGTCAAGATTGAAGACAAAATCATGAAATGATGTGAAAAAATCTAGGCTCTAATCCCTAAGGTATAGGTGGTAAACCATGAAACCCCTACAAAATAGAGCATTAGCAGACACAAGTGCTATAGGATGAAGTATAGGCACTAAAAGAAGAGTCATGGGTGCTAATCTATAGTTGTAGGTGTGACTATAACCTGCACGACACCACCTAACAAGAAACTCACAAAGATGTTAGATTAGAAGGGTGGGGGTCCCACCAACCATGCCAGAATGTATAACCAAGAAAATGTGCATGAGAAACAAGTTAAAACACTAACCTATTTCACTCAAAATCTAAGCTACCTCAGATTGAGCAATAAAGGAATGCAAAACATATGAAGTTAAACAAACAAACTACATGCAACCCTTGCTATGTTGGATGTGCTCCTTGATGTCTTGATGTTGATGACTCCTCATATGAGTAGCATGGCATTGCTTCTCATGGAGTCTTGTAGTGGAAATGGTAGCATTATGTTGCATGAAGAATTTGTGTGAATTGTGAAGGGGTGAGCTCCAATTTATAGATTTTTGGAGGTTCAATTGGATGGTCAAGATTGGATTGAAAGATTAATGGATGAGGATACTTGAGAGCTCTCAAGCAAGGAGAGCTTGACAAGTGTCATGATGAGATTAGATGAGAAGGGATGTCCTTGGATCAAGGAGGAATCAAGGGTTCAGATTTGACCTTGGGAAGATGGATGGATGAGATTGATTTGATAAATGGGAAGTATGGTTTGGATTTGATTAGAATTTTAAATTGGGAAGAATGGGTACATGTCCAATTTAAAATTGGAGGAAAAAGGATGAGTTTGATTAGATTTGAATTTTAAATTGAAAGTATGAGTACATGCCCAATTTAAAATTGGAGGAATAGGAGATGGAGGACAAAAGGACCTTTGTACATGGGTCTTTGACCATGCCTTTTTTAAGAAGGCCATGCGGAAATGTACAAGAGGCCCGTGCCTTTGTACATTTGGTGGAATGGAGAGGATTTGAACAAGGTTAGATTAAGATTTATGTTGTGCAAGTGGTAGATTAGATTAGTTAATTAGATTTGGGTGACCTTGTTAGGTCTCAAAAATGCAAGTTGCAAATCCTAAGAGGATGCCAGACTCTATGGTCAGATTGACAACGTTTTTGAACTAACACAACAGAGTTAACCTTTAAGGTTAAAGATTCCCTACACTTCAGGTCCTGCTAGACCTAGGTGGGTAGACCTTGAAAGTTAAAGCAAATTAAATGAGTGTAAGTTTAATGACTAGGATAATAGATCTACCCATAGTGGCAAATGGTGTGGAATAGATGAAATCTTGCTAATTAGTTCTATTTCTAATATCTGAAAGATGATTGGTATAAATTGTATAAGCAATATCAAGGTAAATTTTATAACTATGCTCAACTAATGGATGGGTTTTGGATAAAATTAATGATGAATCAAGATAAGACCAGTGCTTTGTTGGGTAAACAGAGTCAAATGAAAATCTAAGACCAGTGGCTTATATTAGGCAATAGCTCTAATTGTTTGGCACAATACTTTGGTTTATAACTTGTATAAACGTGCAGGGAAATGATTGATAGACTCTTCTTAATTTCCAACTGACATAATTAGGATTCTTGTTATTCACCAGAAGGAATTTTAATCCTTTCTTGAAGGAGCCAATTGAATGAACTATACAAGAACAATAGATAATATCAACTTGGAAACAGAATGACAATCCTAATTATGTGGTTCTTCTTAGTGATCCAAATAAATATTTCTAGATTACTGTGACTGACCAGAAGGATTTTAATTCCTTTTTAAGGAAACCAATTAATCAAATCACACAAATACAAGAAATGTGCATTGACAAATTAAATATATACTTGACATATCAATTTGAATAATAAGGAAATACTGAACTGGAGACAACCAAATAACTGAATAATTTCAACAAACAATTGATGCCAGTATAAAACCATAGAATCAGAGATCTTCTATTAACTTCTTTAATACAATACTTGCAACATGGTCTTTTAAAATATTATGAACTTCTTTTATTATCTCCTACTACTGATGATAACTGATCATCATATGTCCAACTTATATAGAAATATTTATGAAGAGACATAACTCTTCAAAATGTCTTTTGAGAATTAAAACGATTAACAGAACAACAAACAAAGATAATGACCCTAAGCTCTGCTAAGCCACAGGTATATCTGAGCAACATGATCCAGGTATTCTTGGCTCTGATGTGTATCAGCAAATTCAATAGCATTTCTTGCAATCACATCCATTGTCACCATCTTTTTCAAATGCTTGCAGGCCTCCCCAGATGCCGAGTCTTTATCCTTGAGAGCTTCTTAAGCCTCATGTAATATCACCTGGCATTCTTTAGTCCATTCATCTTTTCTCTTCAACTCCTTATCATTTCTAAACAACATAGGTATACCAGCCTTTGAAGTCTCAACACATTCATTGGCATCATTTTGAAGTTGTTCATGATATTTCTTATGTTGTTCGATCAAATCTTTGGCACTTGAGGTACCTGTACTATCAGGAGTATCCCTACTCTGTATCTCGTGGAATTTCTCTTGAAGCCTGTTATTTAACCTTTCATGTTCTTGGATCACCTTATGGTTCTCAAAGTAGACAACCCAAAATTTATTCATCCTATTGGGACCTAAAATTTCACACCAATTTTTGCAAAATTTAAGTTCCCTTAATAAAAAATTTAACTTCAACACAATAGTCCCGTCATGGCTACCAACCACTAGAACCTGTTGTAGAAGCATTTGCAGATGTACATACCAAACAATTGCACTTCCTAATAGAATATCATGTTCATGCCAAAATTGACTCCAACCAAGAGTTTGATCTGTGTTTCCATCCCCTTTTCTTTTTGCTACATCAAGCAGCCCTAGGTATATAAATGTTTACCTAGAATGGTTATCCATTTTTATCGCTTCCAATCTAGAAACCAATCATTCCTGTTAACCCTAAACAACCCATGCATCAGATCACCATCCAACAATTTCAACAATCTCCTTTTCTTGGAAGCCAATGGTTCTGACCTTTTCTACCAACTGTTTGAGACACATGCAGTTGCCTACATGTTTTTGTCCATGTGGATAGGAAACCACTCAACAACCATTTCCACATCAACAATAGCTTACACAAGTTGTGTACTTGCTCACCATGCATGCTTGTCTTCATGTGCCCTTCTTGATAAATAATAGTCCACCACTATAACTGAAACAACTGTCTACAACACATGGCTTTGGTCATGTTGTCACCTATCCATGTTGAGACCAATGATACAGCCTTACTTAGATGAATTGGCCATAAGGACCAACATTTTCTCTGCCAAACTATGACACACATTTAAGGGTCCAGCTTCAAGATTTCATTCCAGAGTTGAGCAAGTTCTTTGCCTTCTCTTGGACAAATTTACTTACTCTATAGCACCGAAGAAAGGTCGTGATGTCAATATGACTATTAAGATGGTAATCAGGATTTTTTCAACAATGGTGTGGAGAGCTGAACAAGTGAAGATTTGAGATTGCTTTGGAGTTGTTTACTTGAAGAAACATCTTGCCTACTTCATAACTCCGGTGTTGAATGTGTAAAGGATGTTGATCCAGAGTCAAAGCATCATTTCTTGACAGAATAGTAACTGAGCTTGGTTGTGGGAATGGATGGATATCCATTGTGTTAGTAGAAAAATGGTCCCCTTAGAAGGTTTATGGTCTTGATATAAATCCCAAGAGCCCCAAACAATTGCAGTAAAAAACCATAATTCTGCGCTTTTAAATGAATTGAAGAATCTCAAGCATGAAGTAAAGACTCTCGAAGCCAAGGCACATTCTCTAGAGTTGACAATAGAGGAGATAAATCTAAAGGTACAATCCAGAAAGGTAAAGGTAATGCCAGAATAACCAGTATCCCTGGTAGATTGTTTGTTGAATCTACCATTTCAGAGCCTTTTTTCTTCATTTCCGTGTAAGAACAATGAAGACAGTAGAACAGTAGTGAGTCCAAGAGTTGCGAAGAGTGTCATGGCAAAGCAGACTTGTGAAAAATGTCAGTTCCATGGAAATTAGGTATATGCAAGTGGGGACATTCTGAAAGTAGAGGATTGTTATTCACGAAGGGCAAGTAGCATATCTCCTAATCAGACATCTGAAAGTTGTATTAGAGCATCAATGTTGTGCTATAGCAATTGTACAGCCACATGGATGGTTGTTGGAAGAATGAAGGGGGCACTTGTAGATTGTAGGCAGGCTATGGCCATTGATCCAAAAAATTTGAGAGTTCAATTAAAAGCTACTACTTGTCACCTTTCCCTTGGAGAGAGTAATATTGCAGTTTCATTATTTAAAGGATGCTTACACTTGGCACAACAAGTTGATATTCTAGACTTGAAGATAGCATCAAAAGCTTCTGAAGGGCTGAGAAGGGCACAGCTAGGATAGGAATATATAGGTCAAGCAGTAGAACTTCTAGATATGAGAAATCCCAGAAATGCAACAAATGCAATGCATATACTAAATGAAGCATTATCCATCAGTCCACATTCTGAGCATTTGCTTGAACTAAAAGCTTTGACTCTTATAATTTTACGAAAATATGAGTACTCCATACAGGTATGTGAGGAAAGCTTGGATTCTCCAGAACAGAATTACTCTTCAATAAATAATGAATCTCAATTGGAAAAGGAAGATTCACTTGGGAGCTAGGCAAAATTTCCTATTAAGCTATGGCGATGGCGTATAAGTTCCAAGGCATATTTCCACTTGGGCAAATTAGATGAGTCCCTTGATTTACTGTTAAAGTATGAGGAAGTAAATTTTGTTGCTGAAAGGACTTGTGAGCAGGGCCAGGAACTACTAACATCCTTTATATCTACAATCCATGATCTATTATGCCACAATGTTGCAGGAAATAAAGATTTTCAAGATTTTCAAGCATGGAGCATTACACAATTGCATTGGCATGCAATGGTGAGTCATGGCCTTTCACGGCTGTTTGTTTCTACAATCAAGCTACAGCCTCCCAAGCTTTAGACCACATTGCTAATGCTATTACAGATTGTAGCTAAGCTATAGCTCTTGATCCAAACTTATATCACGTAGGGACACTTTGCATGAGATGGTGTGTGACTACAGAAAAGAAACTAATGATCTTCAAAGGCTTATCGAAAAGCAGCCCTCAGACACCATCCTAATAAGGCTGGACAGTTTTAGTGCAAAGTGATAGTGGTGATGATAGCCATTGCAGAGAAGTAGGGGAGGAGGTTAGGAGAGATGCAAAGAGGCTATTTAATATGATTGGAGAATCTTATATAATTCTTTTAGACTCTAGTAAGCGGATGCGCTATGATACTGAAGAAGAGCTATGACAACTATGAACATGAGTTAAAAAATATAAAACCCTAAAAATGGCATTGCAAAGCAAAGTCCTATCAGAGAGAACTAAAGGCATCGGAGGACACTTTTAAAATCTCCCCAATAATTCAAGTCTCCCTGATAAGGCAAAGGGATGAGATCATGCCACGAAAATAGAAGAAAGCATGTAAATTTTTATAGTGTAAAAATGGCCAAAATGAAGGTAGTATATAAGTGGGACCACTACAACGTAGTTGACACAGATTTGGTCATCGAATTTTTTCTCATTCTAATGCAAAAACATCTAGAATCAAAACAAAAACGGTAGCAAGCCAAAGTCACCCCATTCTTTTGTAGTATGATTCTGAGATCATTATTACTCCATCCAAGTGTTCCTATTTGGGTGAGATGGTTGATTTCATTTAGGCTGTTATTGTGGACCAGAGCCTTGAGACCAAGGAAAGAATAAAAGATAAAGGCATACGAAACCCTAAATCATGAAAGAAAGATATATCGGCTAGACATGCATAATCAGAATAAATTCTCTACATCTCCCCGACTATGAGGGTCCCTCCGATGATGGCAGAGTGAACATTATTTCACTAAAAACAATTGGCACTTTATGAGATGTCAAAATTACTTTTTATGGAAAAGGAATTATTTAAATGCAATTTCGGGTAAAAAGTTATCCATTAAAATGATAAATATTTCAAGTGCTTGAGAGATATAATTTGTATATCTCAGATGAAATTGGCTAAGTGAAAAGTTTGGGAAGATGAAAAGGATTTTTACCTAAACTATATGAGAATGTATATAATTAAGGGTAGAATATTTCCAACAAAGATAAATATAAGCGTGGATGCTATTATCTAAAGAAGATTAATATTAATTAAGAATCAAACACATGCAGACTGAAGGCAAACCCTAACAAGGGTATTATTTTAATACAACATCATAATGTTACCCTAACGAGTGAAATATTTCTACTCTGAAGATTGAGTGAGCGTGACCACAAGAGATTAATATTTTATTCACCAGATGAAGGGAAATAATTAAATTTTAAAGGACTGAAGGCTAATGTTTTATATTTTGCGTTAATAAAAATTGTTATCCTTCATGGAAATGGAGAAACGCACAAGATGGCAAGTGAAGGGTCACAACCCTAAAAAATACACAGCATATAAAGATGAAATCAAAGGAGAAGGAGGATCATCAGTAGATTAGAGAAAAAACATCCTAATTAGAAGTAGGAGTTAGATAACTGGGGGGGTTGATCAGTTGCCGAAATAAAACATTATGTTGTATATTGTAAAATCTTTTGAAATTATATAATGGAGAAAAATGTATAAATTGGTGTCCATTGTTTGTTGAGTTGAGCAATTATTTGGTTGTCTCCACATTGTTATTTCTCTATTATTTGGGCCTGAGTTTCCAAGTTGATATTTCAGTTTCATTGAGACACACTTGTTGTTTTCGTGTAATTGAATTAACTAGTTTCTATTAAAGAATTAAAATCCTTTTGATTGATTACAGTGACTTGGAAGTAGGATTAGTAAGAAGAGCCCTATAATTGACAAGATTGTCATACTGTCTCCAACTCGATATTGTCTTGTTATTCAAATTGAGCATCTACTCCATTTGTCAATGCACATTTGCTGTCATTATGTGATTCTGTTGATTGGTTCCTTCAAGGAAGGATTAAAATCCTTTCAATAAGTCATAGTAACTGGTAGGATCGAGTGGATCAATAAGCAGAGTCTGTCAGTCACATTCTTGCACGTTTATACAAGCTATAAACAAACACAAGTGCCAAACAATTAGAATTGTAACCAATAAGTAAATCATATATCATATACACCTTGACTCCATTAGCCCAACAGAAATAGGCACTGCTCATACCAATTCCACTCTAGGATTTTATTAAATCTTATTCAAACAATTACATCTCAGATCTTAGTATTAGGAGTAGAAGTAGTTTGCAAGCTTTTATCTATTCCACACTTTATGCCATTGTGAGTAGATACCTAAATTCATTTGAGTCATACATTCCTTTTATCTTCTTCAGCTTTCAAGGTTCACCCGCCCAGGTTTAGCAGAGCCTGAAGTGTAGGGAGTCATCAACCATTTAGGTTAACTCCGTTAGTTGGTTCAAAAATGTTGCAAGTCTGATCATAGAGCTTGGCATCCCCTTAGGGCTTACAACCTACATTTTTGAGACCCAACACATCCAATGCATCATATTGATATGCCTATTCTATAGTACTACTGCAAGTGTGTCAATTTGAACCTGGGCTATTTGATCAACAAATGGTGACTGGGCACTTTGTGAACTCTCTCCTTGGGTTAATCTTTTAACTAATCCTCTGAAGGCATTTTTGATAGTATCTTTTAGGAAATCATTTTCTGTTGTCAATCTTTCACAACTCAGCTTATATGCATCTTGTTCCTTGATTAGCATTTGAGCCTATGCTTTATTTAGTTTTGCAACATTTATACCAATGTCTGCAATAATCAAAGGATCAGTTTCTCCTGCTTTCAAAGTCATAACATGCCCAAAGATTTTTCCAATATCTATAATGGCAGTCTTCTTATGAGGAGGGTATAAGGCCCATATCATGAGTGAGTTTTCATCATTGTTATACTTGGTACCCATGTATACCTCTGTGACACCCTCAGGAGTGAGTTTGTACTTGTCATCAGTATTGTGCAAGAAACTATCAAACACCAAGGCAGAATTTATGTCAAGTCTAGGAAATATCATGACACCCGCTTCTTTGAGCAACTGTCTACCTCTGTTAGGAGTCATAGCCCTCAACTCATTGTCTACTATTGTCTTTAACATATCCATCAATTGTTTTTCATTATCAACTGTGACATCTTCAACTGATTCCCTGAGTTCTTTTCCCTTGCATTTATACAAAAATGATTTAAATTCTTGAGAATGAATAAATTAATCATCTGTAATGAAAGAATCATAGGCTAACTATCTAGGATCCTCATCACCAGGCCCCTCTTCATCTTGCTCTCTATTAGGAAATTGATAACATTCCATTTTTCATTTAGAGATTCTAGTTGTCTGTTTATGTAGCTCCTCTTCTCCTGCAGATTCCTCATCACCAGAAGACAACAACTCTATTTCTGCAAGCTGTTTCTCTTCTCATATAGTTCTCTATTATATTTTTCAATTACCAATTCAACTTCGGCTTCTTCCATGTTCCTAATAATATCATCATGTGGATACAGAATATGTGTATATCCACTGAGATTCTATTTTCTTCTAGCAAAATCAATGAAACCCTTGGGATCAAATCCTTTTCTTGCCTGTGCACACCTCATGTTGTAATGCATTAATTTGTCCCTGATGAGACCATAACCTTCTTTAGACACCACAATAAAATCCCTGAAGCATAGAGTACTAGGCATGAAGGATTTTTTGTCATAGGCACTTAAGTTCATCACATTAGAATAGTTCATTTGCCTAACTATCTCTAAGAAGGCAATCCTATCAAGAACTATCTTGGGCAATATAAATGGGGTATCTTCAAAACCATAAATTATGACCATGGTTGAATCCTCAAAGCAATACCAATCTCCCCAATTGTGGGTGACAGTTGGGGGACCACCAAAATATTTTGGTCCGAGAAACCTTTTTATTTCATCTGATAGTGAATATTCACAAGGATGGTTAAAGTATCTATACAACACTTTTACAAAATATTCTTCAAAATGAATGTAACTAGAGCAGGCAAACCTACTATCCCATACCCTTGTCTACATTTGCACAGGTGACTTTTCTCCCCTTTTGTCTACTTGAGCAATTCTGAGTTCACTTGGCCATATTCCCATTTCCTGGCCATAGTATAATACCATGTGCATGAGGAGCGAATAATGCTCAAAAGAGACTGTTGGGGCATTGTTCTTAATTGCAATTAAACTAGAATCAATCTTTCTTAAAATATAAGTAGCATACTGCCTAGCATTATGACACTGGATATCTTTTGCTATCACCATTAATGGAATTGTCATGAAATCAGGAACCTCTGACCCTAGGACTTGGCCAATGGAATAATATGTGTATTGCATATACAGTTCAAACAAGTACACATGGAGTGGAGGTCCATCATTGTCATCAAAAGGTATTGTTTTTCCCTCTGCCCTAGGCCTATGGAGAAGCAATCTGCATCCATTGTATGTGGTGTCCATCCTCCAGTATTCTTTGTCTAAATCTTCATATAATATGGGAAGTGTACACAAGTCATCCAAATCAAATACTTCACAAATGGCATTTTTGGATAAGTGTCTAATAGGCTCTCCTTGTGGATTGCATATGGCTTTTGAGGCTAGGATTGTAATATTTAGCCAAGAGTTTTAGGAGTTCTACATTCACAAACACATCTGGGATGACCAATTTGCCCAAATTCAAATGCCATGGATTAGACACTAGAACATTTCTAAATCTTCTATCATAATGGAATTTGAACAACTCATAGCCTCTGATTGGTGTCCATACATTTCCCAAGTATTTGCATTTGTCTTCTAACTTCTCTACCTCCACCCTGAGTTGTGCAGACCTTTGGGCTTTAGGGGTAGACCCAGGCAATTGGTCTATCAAATCTTGATTTGGTTTTCTATCTTTTATCTTTTCATTAGGGCTTTTATCAATTTTTTGTTTCATAGGTTTGCTAGTTTCACCTTGTTATTTTCTACCCTTGCCCTTTACTAGTGTCTCCATTATAATTCTGAATAGCAAATTCAAATTGTAATCCACCACACAGAGGTTTTTATGTATGTACCTATTGTCTGAGATGATCACCGAATTCCTTTGTTCTCTCCTCCAAATTCTCGCTTACGTGCTCTTCTCAGACAATTCTTTTGAACCCAATTGCAATCATTTACAATGACTCTTCAGGGGATTTCTTCTCAGCCTATAATTAATACTTCCAGTGTATTAATGTTCATAATCATTGTGAGATGTCACATTGTCATAACATCCTTCATTGGTAAGACTTTTGTAATGTTAGGGCGATCTAATCGCTTCTTATGGCGCAAGTATTTGCAGATGACTCAATCGTTGTGACCCTTTGTTTTATCTCCTCGATGTCACTTTTTATGAAAACATATATATGTTTGTATCGACAAGACATTTCAAGGTTTATCCGATATAATAATGAGCACAGGAGCTGTTGTCGACTTGACTTACATTATTGTTGTGAGAACAGCATCCTATTCTAATATTTCAAATATCTCCAATATTAATATCAGCATGAGTCTTATCGAAATTTTTATCGGCTTCTCTTTACAGGGCAGGTTAGTGAAATTGGTAAGACCCAAGAAATTGATACCGATATCACTTATCTTTATGACATGTTGGAAAGAGTCTCATTGATGTGTGTGGTCACTATCTTCATTGGAACAACATAAGCTATCGAGATGACTTCATTCGATTTATCTGATCCTGGTTGTTTTCCTGATGCCTTCATTTTTATTCTTCATCAGAATGATCACAATCACCTATCACCGAAATCCTTTATCGTTGTGACTACAGATTCGACAGGACTTATAAATCCTACTCTGATCTGTTTCATTTTGTCGATAAGTCATATCCTTCATATATGTCAGTGTGACTTTGGCCAAAATTGCCTTATGGTCGCTGAGACATTATAAGGTCAGAGACACATTAATCTCTTGTTCCAATGTGCATTTCTTCCTGATGAATTGATATTTGCATCTGTTCCCTGAGTCGTTGGGTAGGACACTTATCGAATTCTCTCGTTGATGTGATCTATGTTGTCGGGGGAATGTTCGGAGTATTCTTTGACAATGTTTTCTCATCTCGATGGCCCTCGTACTTGATTAATTTGGCATGACTAGGGATTCTCCCTCCGATAAGGGGTCATCGGCATTACTTCTTTCATTGGAGATTTTTGAAACTTTCATTCCGACCATACTCCTCATACCGATACACATCTAACTTGCTTCAAATGGAACATGGGTCGGTATTAAAAATTGAGGCCTTGCCGAAATCAAAGAACTGAGGGTTTTTTAGATTACGGTTTGGGAGGTGAGACAAATAGTTATGGTAGGGATCTTTTATGTTTGTGGAATTTTATCAATTGTTATTATGATTTTGGGGGTATAATGTTCTGATTTGGTTGGATAGGGGTGTGGATAAGAATATAGAAAATGTTTGAAATTTTCCTATCCCAACAGACCTAATCAAAAGTGTAGAAAATAGGGAATTAAATAAATGTAAATATTTATTTAATTCATGGGATGGGATAAAGGGATAATAGATAAATTAACTTTATCTAATGTTTGGACTATAGAGAAAGGGGATAAATGATTAATAAACCATTTTGGCTAGGGATAGGTATTGAAGTATGTACTAATGCGGGTATAGATGAATAGTGATTTTAACAATAAAATATTGTAAAATCACAAATTGAAGGGGAATTGGTTAATTAACTATCTAAACATGCATTTATTCAGTTAATGTAGAAGAAATGTTGATTTAGGGATGTTTAGAGGAGTTCGGGGATGAATTAGGGATAAATAGGGATGAATTACGGATGTTTAGGGATTACACAAAGAGTGGACAATTTTTGGTGTCTACAACCCTAATTGGAAAAAGGGGTGACCCTTGGATAGTGATCGCTTCCTAAATTTTTTGAGAATATTTCTTGGTGGAGATTGCTGCTAGGGGCCTATCTTCCACTCCTAGCACTTGGATTTGTATGGTAATTTGTGTAATTTGGGAGTAATTACACTTTTGTGTTTGGAGTCATGCATTGTGTCAGTATGACTAGTCTAGAGTGTTTCAATTGAGACCTTGGGTTCCCCTATCCCTCTATCTTGTAATTGCATGATATTTGGATCAAAATGTTAGTCCCACATCCTTGTTGATGTGTGTTCTTGATGTTTGATCCTCTTAAGGGTTGAGATAACATCATGCTCTCATCCTATCCTTGGCTTGATGAGTGATGGAGGTCATGGTACTAGGCCCAATCATTCAAGATAGAGGAGTTTATACCTCCTCGTAGTGTTGTCATGGTGACCTTGACTTGTGATTAACTAAGTCTTTGATTGGTGTGATGATGCTTAGGGAATTGGTGTTGGGTGCCTAGTGTGTAATATTATGTCAACACCTTGTGTGTATAGGAGTACAATATGGCATGTTGGTGTCACTTTTGTAACACAAAATATTTGTTCATTTGTTAATGTCTTGGGTGAAATCTTGGGGCATTATAAAATAACCTCAAGAAGAGAAATGACATAGATATACTTTGGGAAAATCTAACTTCCAAAGCACACACATCTACTGTATTACTCAACAACTTCACTAGTTACAATACATTCATATTATATCCATATGAACTTCAATGAGATCAAAACTCTTGCTCCTCTAGTGGAAAATTAGTAGCATAAACCTACAAATTACCTTCCATATAGCCTCTATCCCATACCTCCAATATATAGAGACTTAAAAAGGCCCAAAAAAACACCAAAAAAATACCATGAGCCCAAACAAGGTCCCAAAATACCATGGTATAAATTATCAGGACCCTCACATGTGTTGAGCCATCCTAAAATAGAAAATAACTATTACAAAAGAATCTTTGACTTCCATTGTGCAAGTTGGGATATGGAACTCCCAAGAATTCCCCCATGAAGCACTAATTACATCTCATCTCCATTCATAATAGAAGATGCTCTCAAAAGTCCACTATATAACACCCTATTCAATGCCTCATTAAAAACAATATTTCCAAGTCCTCAAAGAATAATAAAACAATTACATATGTTCCCACCTTCACATGGGTGTCATATTTTCCCATTCCATGAATTTTGGATACACATACATTATTTACTTGTCTAGTGAATAATTAAACTACATAGAAACTTAGGATATGCAACATGAATAGAACACCTAATCCCAATTCAATGTGAATTGAACCATGATCCATAGCCTCTCATGACAACACAATTAGCTTCTACAGGTTCCAAAACACAACTATAATTAACCCAAAGCACTAATACAAGAATGCCACAAGCATCCCAAGTATTGTAATAAGAATCATAGGTACTCCAAACACCCATCTCTATGTCTCACTATAACAACCATACCAATGCACCATGATGACAAAAAATGCCAACCAAATAAAATATACATCCCCATGGAATCCACCAACAAAACATTGCCGAAAGAAGGTGCCAATAGCATATTGAAGATTTATGGTTATAGATATCACATATATAAGTTCTCTATGCAACATTCATGTATATACAATCCATAAATAGGCATGAACATGGCATCCAAAGGTGATAGTAAAAACACACCTAGTGTTCCAACTAAAAATAAGGAAGCCAAAAAACTCATAGATCTTAAATAGTGCAACACACAAATTCAACCACGTAACATGAAAAATAAAGACAACTAGATATAACATGTAGATTCCCCACAACTCTAGCATTAGATCAAATATAGATCCAACTTGTTGCAAATCCATAATAGAGTAACCATAGTTTAGGAACCCAACAAGCAACCATGCTATATAAATGTTAAGCAATCAAACATATACCAATAGTTTTGCACTAAGAAGGTTTCAATCAACCTCCTCAAACCATGCATGAAGCATGCATACAAATTTGCAAGTGTCTCCATCCAAAAAAATCAAAACAAAAGTCTTCACAGGTCCATAAAACTAAATTTTTTGATAACATGTAAAACCTATAAAACCATACATGCAAATTTGAATCCAATTAAACACCAAAAAAACACAAATTTAAAAAACACCAAATCTGTAAACCAAAACAATAGAATGTCATATACAAGCATAACAATTGATTTTAAGAAAAAAATTACAAACTGTTTACAACCAAATATAGATTTTAATAAAGATTTGACAAACTATACAAAGCCCTAAAATCTATATCAAGTGTAACAGAAAAGATTTAAGATAAAATTATTGAAACCAAATAAAAATAGATGTTACCGAATGATTTATGAAATGTGGTTGCTCAAAATATTAGCATAACTCCAATGTAGCAATTGTCGGGGGTAAATGAGAATGAGTTTTTGATTTTTATAAGGTTTGGGTAGTCATTTGGGTAGTTAAACGGATTTTTGGTTCGGTGAACGGTAAAATGTAGTTAGGGTTATGGTAGGTGTTTTCACGGGTTTTAGATTAAAATAATAAATTAAGTTTATTTAATTTATTATTTTTGGGAGGTTATTAGCTCATAGGTAAATAATAAATTAATTTTAATTTATTATTTACAGGATATGTTAAAATGAAGGATTTAATGGGATATTTAGGGATTATTAGGGATAATTATGGATTTTAGAAATAATGAAAGGTTCGGTCAATTTTGGATGTCTACATTTTGCCCCTCTTTGAGACAATGTTGCGAAGCAATATTGTTTCAAAGAAAGTTAAAACATAGGCTTAGATTTGGATCTTGGGTAGGCTGGGGTTTATATGGGGCTCATAAAAATGAAGCATTGGCAGATAATGCCCCCTCAAGAGGATATGCAGGGACAAAGGAGGTGGATAGGCTCTTGAGAAAGGAAACAAAGAGAAGGATGAAGGAGTTATGCTGATTAAATGTTGAGCAACCTGATGTTTGATATGGCACCTGACGTTATGCACCAAGGTAGAAAGACCAAGGTGACGATGTGTCTTGTGCCCCAGCGTAATACAACCTTGTCTAATGTATGAGGAAGTAAACTTAGAGCATTAAAGTCCTAATGCAAAAAAGGTATGTGGTGACCTTAGATGCACAGGATAATGCAAAAAGCTATTCCAACACACACAAGATATGAATATTAGCTGGAATGATATGGATGTGATTCAAATGCAAGATGAAAAGATAACACACACAAGCAAGCAAGCAAGCATGCACAAATGATTCAAAAACAAACAAGGCATTGCCCCTATCAAGCTGCAAACCAATGATTGATTAGATTGATTGATGCTGATAATGATGATGATTGATTGATAGCGTTGTTGATGTGGGAACGATTTATCCCGAGAACAACGCGAGGATTGGGTTGATAGTGTTGTTGATGTGGGAATGATTTATCCCGAGAACAACACTAGGATTGTGTTGTTGATAGGGGAACGATATATCCCGAGAACAACACTAGGATTGGGAACGATATATCCCATTGATGATGATGATTGATTAGGTTCACAACAAGGCGAGGAACAAGACCGTGGATGTGATTGGATAATTTGACCTGATTGATTGACATTGATTGGTATGGAAGGATACTTGCATGTAATTGATTTGATTTTTGTTGGATATTTGATTTTTTTGTATTTTGGGAATATTGTGATTTTTTTTTGGCTTTTCAAATGGTATGATTTTTTGGATTTTTGGCATGGGATTATGTGTAGATAGCCTTTGAATTGATACCAATGACAAGGGAAAACCAAACCACAAGGCAAGGATCAATAATGAATGAGGATGAACAATAGTGAATGCGATAGACAAAAGGATTGGATGAAATGGGGAAGAGGATGGGCGATAGGATAAAGGTAGGAGCATGGATGGATAAAAGAATCGGCAATAGGATAAAGGTAGGAATATGGATGGATAAAAGAGTCGACAATAAGATAAAGGCAGGAATATGGGATTGGGGATAGAAGGACAATGAATGGGAAATAAATGATAGATGGATGAATTGAACTGAATATGGATGAAAGGAACTGAGGATGTGATCTCAAAGGATTACGTCACATAGGAATAACCTACCCCCTTCTCTATATTATGCCTTAGGATTCAGTGGGGTGATGCTGATTAGGATGCATGATAGGGATAATGGTTAAAAGGGATGAATGGAATTAGCATTGGATGGATGTATGGAGGATATTTTTAGAAATAGATGGATGGAATTGGGAGTATGACAAGAGGTGTCTAAAAGCATTTTTCAACATTTTGCCCCTACTCTTATCAAGATCAAAAAAGAGGAAGGAAAGATGGATGGTGCAATGAGGAAGGTATAATAGATATGATGGGTAAGGATGTCAAGATAAGATGGAAAATGACAGGATAGGATATGAGATGGGTAGATAGGATATGAAATGGGAAAGATGTGACAACATGCCCCCAAGTGTAAAGCACATAGATAATCACCTACGCATGACGCCTGTTTGCCAGGTTTTCATCATGGTACTTATCCAAGGCGCCTGTTTACCAGGTTTTCACCAGTGGATGAAATGGTTTATCTTTACTATTTTTATTTTTATATTTTTTTTGTAGGGGATAGTTGGATGGGACAGATGGGGGACTCAAGAGTTTGTTCCCATAGAAATGTCCTAAGATGGATAAATCACAAACCATGTCAAATGTCATTATTCTCATAGATGTTGGTAGGGAATTGCATGAGAGGGCAATGGATTTTGATGTGGATTATGAATGGTTCATGCAAGGAATGATAGGGGATAGGAGAGTATGAGGTGGACAATGATGGAAGGATAATGGATGAGGATGGAGTTAACGAGATAGATATGTCTTATGCAAAAGCATGGACCATAGGATTATGATGGAAGAAATAAGTAGGATATTAGATGGGAGATGGGGAGATGGATGTATGTGGGAATGTTATGGAGTGGAAGGGAACCAAGACCAATGGTTGCACACACTGAAATGGATTTTGAAGCTTGGAAGGGGGATTTGGGAGTAATGGAGATGTTATCTTAGGGATTTGCCTATTTAGGTCTTTAGGAACCCAAATGGACTTATGAATTTTAGGATTTTGTGATAGGGAGCGAGATATTTGGGATTTTAGAATTGTGGATGATCCATTTGAACTATGTACTGTTTGCTTGGGGACCCAAACCATTTTGGTTTTGAAATTATTTTTTTGAGATGTGGACTTGGGTAGCATTTTTGAATTTTGATTTTTCTTTGATTCTTCGCATTCATGCCATATGGCATGAGAATTATTGGGATTTTTAGCTTTATGGTTGGAGGCATCCAAATTTTTAATTTTGAATCCCATAGGGGTGTTTAGGATAGCTTCATGTTTATTCAATGTGTGCATTTGTTGATCGTGATTAGGAATTGTAGGGGATTTATGGGAACAGGATGTATGAATTAATTTGTGGCCAAAGTGATAAGGAGATTGGAGGATGGGGATATTAGGAGTTGGAAGGAGTGGAGGTAAAGTGGATGGAAGGATGTTTGGAGTTGGAAGAAGTGGAGGTAAAGTGGATGGAGGAGGATGAATGGTCACATGCTTTTTGGGTTTGTAGGATGATGGAGGAGGAATGGAAACATATGTTTTATGGGTGCGATGAGGTGCACCTAGTTTGGGCTTAGAGGGAGTGGATTTAGGAGGCGGAAATGTGGTACCAACATCTTGATATTGCTTACCTTGGGGTGTATAACCAATACCATACAGTTTTGGGGAGACTTTGACATGGATGGGTTCCAAGGTACCTTGTTCATGAAGGCCCAAGCCTTTACCTTGATAATTCATGTTTTGGAGTATGCGGTGAACAATGGGACTAGGTGTGCTTTGGGAACTAGACTTGAGTGGTGTGCTTTGGGAACTAGACTTGAGCTCATTATTGGATGGAGAAGTGGTAGACAAAGGTTTCTTCTCTCCTATTAAAGAACATTCATGGATGAAAGTACCCAGACTAATAGGATGTGATGGCGGAGTCAAAATAGAATCAATATGAGATAATGAAGGAGCAATAAGATCTTGTTTATGCTCATTATGCTCATGAAGATTCAATGTATTTGTTTGATTATCTATGTGCTTGTGGGGACCAAGTGTCTCATCAAGGGAAGTGGATATTGTGGGATGATGGATAAGAATGGTGGAGGTTTCTTGAACATGGATAGTATTGGGACCATGAGTGGAAGGAGTGAGAAACTCTTGATCACAGATAATATCTTGATCATAGAAAAGATATAGGTTATGAACAGGTGGAAAGGAAGAGCTTTGATCTTGATTTGGTAAGGGGCAAAGTTGATCATGCTTTATATTTGACCCTTGACATAAATATTGAGTTTGGATAGGAATGGAGGTTTCTTGGATAGATTCAATGTATGGTGGAGAGTGAATTAGGCTTATGGCAGGTGGATCTTCAAGAACATTTGAAGGTTCTTGGATAATTTGTGGACTAGAAGATGGGATTGGAGAAATAAGCATGACATTTAAAGGTTCTTGGATAGGGATTTGATGGCATGAGGATGGTGGTTGATTCCTTGCTAGTAGCCAATGGATCACATCCTTCATTAGTATACGAGTGGATGGACAATATAATGGATGGAGAATAATGGTAGGTGGTGTAGGCGTAGAATGTAATGGAAGGATAATGGGATTAGATATGATAGGAGTGGGATTAGGATCAGATAGATGGACAATAGGATTGGGGTTTGGATTAGGTGGGGGGATGATAGGATTGGTTGTGATAGGATCAAGACTTGGATTGGGTTTGTTGACACTCATTTTGACCAGGGGTTGATTTATCATGATCAGGAGGTTTCTTCATTTGAAGCCTTTATCTTCTTGCCCATTTTTTCTAAGTGTTGGACCTCCTCAGCATTTTTCAACTGCAGCATCATGTTTTCCTGAGGAGGAGGTCATCATCATCATCTTGTCTTCGTTGGTCTGCATCATCATGTTCTTCGTCGACTGGGTTTTTCATCGTCATCATCATATTCAGTCATCGGGTGATGTTTGGTTTTTATCATGATGATGCTGCCGAGCTACAGTGCACCCGCATCTGCTTGCGAGGGTGATGTTTCAAAGTCTCCGGTGATCTTCCATTTATCACCTTGCGTGAGCATGATGATGATGTTGCTTATTCTTTGAATTGCTCGACCTAACTTGTTTTTTCCTAAGGGTCGTGTTCATCATCATCATATTTCCAGTTATCATCCTGCTGCTTGCGGAGGTCATCATATTTTCTGCCTTCATGATATTTCGCCGGGGTGATATTTTTATCATCGGGTGATCTTGGTTAACATCATCCTGATGATGTTGTTGAAGAGTTGTAATTGCGACCCGATATTCACTAGGGTCATCATATTTTGGAACGTCAGGATGATCTTAGTCAATATCATCCTGATGATGTTGTATCACTTCTTGTTCTTTGTTTCTCATCCTGATGATGCTGACGTCATCCGTATATCAGGGTGATATTTTTCTTTCTGCCTATCTGCATCATGATATTCGCGAAGGAGGGGGTGATATTTTCATATCACCCGGATATATGTTTGTTCGAACATCATGATGATGTTGATATCAAGGAGATATCCGCCTGCTGGTTTCGCGTGTTATCTATTGAGGGTGATCTTTTCAAGCAGCATCATCATATTCAGTTATCGCCCCGATCTTATAGAGGAGCTACAGTGCAACCTGATATTTGAACATCAGGAGGATATTTCCAAATATCCGGTTGTCTTCCGAATATCATGATGATGTAAATATGATGATGACGTCATCAAGGTCCGCGGGGGTCATATTTCTAACACTGATCATCTTGAAGAGACCTCCTGATATTTGCAAACATGATGATGACGTCATCCGGATGTGAGGAGGTGCGCAGTAGGCGGATATGATGGTGACGTCAGCAGGATATGATGATGACGTCATCAGGATGTTCATCGGCCAGACTTTTGTTATAAGCTCAGCAGGAGGATGTTCCTCCGAAGGATCAGGTTGTGCCGATTATCATGAAGGTTATATTTCAAATATCATGATGACGTCAGGGTGATTTTTCGAACAACAGGATATCATGCTGCTGGAGGATGATGATGATGAAGTCTATACTAATGTCGTCAGGAGCAAAAGCACCGACATGATATATGCTCATGACCTAGTATATAAAGTGCTATTGAGGTCATCGCGGGGTGCATGTGGGATATTAATATCCGGTTGTCTTCCGAATATCATGATGATGAGTCTCGGCGGGAAAAGCTTGCGATAGTCTGTTTGATGATTTTCCCAAGGCCGCGGGTTGGTGCGCCATTAATGGTGATTGTTGCAGAGGTATGGGCGATGGCGTGGGTCGATCTTGTACCCGACTGGAGGTGTCAATCAGCGGGCAGGCGCGCAAGGCTCGAGAAATCTTCCTGTCTCCTCCCCTACCTGCTGCATTCAAGTTTGGGCGCCAATCCGGTTGTGTTTGAGCGCCATTTTCATGATACTGTGTATCTGGCGAAATTTTGGTCAACATTGTAATTAATTGCTGAGCACCTACCTGGCTGTTATAAGCAGGTTGTGTTGTTCATTTGTGGTTGTTGAAAGTTGATGATTTTGGCTCTGTAATGCATGACAAGCTGATCTGGTTGCTCTGTACAGCTTACCTGTGAGTTTATGTATCTCTTGTTGTTTGTTTTTGGCATGAACCCACTGATTTCATGATTAAACTTATATGAGAAATGCTGTTTGGCATGTGTTGTGTTAATTATGTCTCCAGTATTGCATGTATCCTTCTTCTGAATCTGGATGTTTGGTAATGTTTAGATTCTAGAGCATAGAATTCCTGTGTTGAATGTCTGATCTTTTAACTTCTATTCAAGGGGTAGATTAAACTGTTTTCAGGTTGAACATTGGGAGGGATATACTGCAGTAGGGATACCATAAGTAGAGATAACCTAACACTTTGTATTGGGAGATGCCTGTAAGGCAGGTGTCACATAGATCCCCTTGAAATCCAGTTTTAGTTGTTTATGCTGAACATTCACAGGTGTATGTCTATTGACTCCAGGCCCTGGATAGGCACCAATCAGGCTCTGTTTTGTGTTATAACCATATCCAGCTTTGCATCCACACTCAAACTCCAAAGCAAAATCTAAAACCAACACTAGGACATTAGAGTTAGTTTAGGATCCTCAGTCCTCTGTCTACAACTGCAAATAGGCCCAAAGCTAGCCCCTTTGCCCTTATCTTTCAGTTTTGGTCTACATACAGGAGGACTCATCTGCTTTCTGTCAACATCCCAGCCTTGCATGCATATCCTTATGGATGTTGAATAGGGAATACCCCCCTAGGTCTTGCAGAGCCTGAAGAAGAAGAGGAGATAAAATATAGAGTCTATCTCCTATACTGTTGACCCCCTGGCCCAGAGCTCCTGTTGATCACTGATGGCTACCTTGTAGGGATATCTGGGAATAAGCATCCAGTCTGGGAAAAAGTCAACAAGGTTTAGGAAGAGTTAATGGTTTAGACTTTTGTGGGGATTGGCTTAATGGAGTAGGATTTGGAAGGTTGGAAGGATTATATGATGGAGGTTCCATAAAGATGGATGAATGAGGACTAGTAGATGGATTGGTGTATGATTCCAAACTTGAGGTGGTGTCTCCCTTGTCAAAAATATCATTAAAAAGACTTGTGGACTCATGCTCATGTTGTGGAGGATTTTGAGATGGATATTGAGGAATATTCATGAGATTGGTTGATGTGGAGGGACTAGGTTGGCATGATGATGGGGGTGACTCATAGAATTCAGGTTGAATTTGTTGATGTTGTATGGATGATGGTGGTGAAGGTAACGAAGGGATTGATGGATGAGGAGGACTAGTGAATGGATTGGAATTGAAATTAGACATAATTTGTTGTTGTTGCATGGATAAAGGTATGATGGATGATGTGTTAAATGAAGGTTGTGGTTTTTGGGTTAAGATTTGTTGTTGTTGAAGGTATAAGGTGAGGGGACATGGTATGTGTGAAGATGAAGCATGGGTAGGGATCTGGACCTGTGAGGTTTGAGGTAAAGTTATTGTTGAATAGGTTTGAGGTATGGATGTGTTGGGTTGATATGAGTGGTAGATTGGTTGTGATAAAGATTTGTATGAGGTGGATGGAGATGATTGATGGAGAGAGGAAGTAGCCCGAGCCTTGGCTTTAGCTTTTTCTGCTTTTCTTCGTGCTTTTTCTCTCTCATAGATATCATCAGGGACTCTAACTCCACAATCATAAAAGTATTGCATAAAATAATCAGGATCATGATTCATGGAGAGATGAACAAGTTGTAATGTTTCAGGATCTTGTTGAAGTTGAAGTGCAATGGGATTCGTTTCAGTATAGTCATGTGTGGGTTTAGGAGTCTTGGGAGGAAAATCTTGGGTTGTGTTGTGATGATAGGAATGTTCTTGTGGATAATGCTCATCATAGATATGTTGAACCTCTTATATTTCCTCATAGTCTTGAGATGATAGTGATGTTGGTGGAGGCCAAAATGGAGAGATATATGGTTCATGGGTATCAAAATATGCATCATGATCTACCAAATTCTCATCATTATTATATCTAGGAGGGCCTCCGCGGAGTATGAGTTTTGGTTTTTTATTTGTCCTAGATTTGTTGATGGTCACAACCATTTTGACGTTGAAGACTAAGGATTAGACTAGGTGGGAAATTAATTAGGTGGGAAATGGATGGATCAATTGAAAGAGCTCCTTAGGATTCCAAGTGACAAGGTTCCACTTGAGATGTGACACAGAAGGATGATAGGTTCTCAATTCTGAAAGTCAAGTTGGTGATATATGAGACAAGTTGTAGTGATGATGGTGATCAGGCACACACAATCATATAAGACACACAACAATTTGATTGGTTGTTTTTTATGACACTTTGATGTTTTGCAAACACTTGTAAACATGCACGATCCTAGGCTTGGAAAGGACAATACTTGTTGAGTTCCCACTTGGTTTTACCCAGCCGCGCCTACTTATGGTGTATAGCTCCAGGAACTTGGGGCACGGGCTCCCCCTTACAGTGCACTCACTTCTCAGGCACACCAAGTTCCAGGTCCTAGGACGCGTAGATCCTGAGGTACCTTACTATCTCTGCCATAAGCCGCGAAAATATGGGACGGCTATCAGAGTTTCCTCCTGTATCAACAAGTAGAGGGTTTTTGGCCACTACACAAAAGGGTTCTAGTGAATATCCGGGGGACCGGCACCTTACGAGTGTCCAGCAAGCCACTAGAGGCTTTGACTAACCCTACTAGGAGTTTTAATATACACAAGGTACACCTCCTTTCAAGCTAGCACTGTACGGTAAGCGCTAATACCGGTTAGACTTGGCTTTCGCCTTATCCTCAATTTATATAGCGGGCCGGATGAAAGTCCCGCTTGGGGTCGCAAATGAGTTCTCCTAGTGGATGTGTCTCAAGAGCAGGCCCACTCTAAGGATGACAAAAGCAAGGAAACACGTTGTTTTTGATCTCCAAGATCGCATGAAACGCAAGGAGAGAGCATACACAACGCCTTTGCCTCACACTCGCATGGGGTTCATTTTAATTCCAAATCCAAATGTGTGGGTGGTTATACAAAATGTCAAAGAAATGCTTTTGATTCTCAAGATCACCGAATGGCGCAAGAGAAGAGCATACGCATTCAATGACAAAATTGCAAGCCACAAGACATCGCAAACACTTGTTAATTTTAACCCTTGCTTATGATGTGATCTAATCTATAAAATGAAGACACAATGTTTCAAGATTAGATTCTTTGACAATCGTTCCTGCAAAAAATTGATAAGTAGTTTGAAAATTTATCTTTGACAGGCGTGTAGCTGCAAGAAAATGTTAGACCAAGACAAAACAATCCTGCAAAAACCCACACAAAAAATATTAGTGCACAACAAGAAGAAAATGTTTGATGTTTTTGAAAATGATTGAATTTCAGAGAATTATACTAGAAAATAAGATATGAATTTGAGAAAATGGATTATATCATGATGTAGTTCTCTGAATTAGCTTTCAAACGCCTACAAAAACATGAAAATCTAATGACAAATGAAAAAGTTAGGCCTGTTTACATAGAACAGCCTCCAAGGGCTAAAAAAATGGCACTCTGGTAATTAACTAACTCCGTTGTTGGCCATTTAACCTCTTTTGGTCCCAAGCATGGTTTAAGAAGTCCTTGTGGGTAATGTCACTGTACCAATGTAATTAAGTTTATACGTAACTACTTGCATTGATGTAATATCTAACAGTCAAAGATTTCTTGTGGTCAATGTAACCGCCAGTGAATTTTTCTTATAGCGTGAGACACTCTAAGCACTAGAAAAATAAAGATTGAAATACTAAACTAGCACTTGCACTCATAGAAGGTTCAAGGAATACACCGATAGGAACGAACCTACGAGCTTAGGATGTTCAAGGAATATGCTGATAGGAACCAACGATCTTCTTTATACAAGGCAATGTGAAGTTTATGTACCGCATGAGGTAATCTTCAAGCACAACATGAATTATTTTTATAGTGCCAAACAACTTTCTGAGCGCTCTAACGTCTACATATAAAAGCCTGCTGGTTATGAGCCTACACAATTAATAAACATCAAAAGCAATTAGAGTATGTGTTTCTATAAAGGAATACAGGGACAACAGATGACTTATCATTGGTAAATCAAACTACTATGTAACAACTGGCAATTTGATATTGGTGGCTTTACTTGAGGTTTAGATATAATCTAAGTCTCTTCATAGAAATAAATGAATGAAAAAAAAAAAACAATTTGGCTTCCAAAGATTCTTAGTCATGCAAAGTCAAGCTCAGGTATATTCAAGAAGAGATGGCTAATAAATTAAACTTTTAAGCAGAGTGCGTGTATCTAGAGCATCTAACTAGGGAAGCTTTTGTTAGGGTTGCGAAAGAAGAGCATATGGATAGTTTATCTTTTCTATAGTGCAAAAATTCTTGGGTATTACCACTACTACAGTAGCAAGGTTTTTTGATATGTATTCTATAAAACCGCACGCGATGATTAAGAAATAATATCCCACAATTAAAGATAATGAAAGTATGCATGACCAGAGTATGGATTTATTACGCAGAGAATCAAAGGAAGAGTAAACAAATTCATTAACTGGAGGATAATATTTTTCCACAAAAAAGAAAGGAACCAAAGACAATTATTTGTGCAAGGAATTGTGGATCATACCTTATAACCATACAAAGAGGGTTAAGCGTGAAAACTAAAAAAAATTTCAAAAACTTATAACTTTTCCAAAACCCATGATGTAATATATTTTTGTTTGCCTGTAAGTAGTTCTACGATCAACGATGCAATTGGATTTGAGGCCAGGAGTAACCTGCACACACTCAACCAAAATGCTTGCAAAACAACTGCTTAAGAAGGAGGTTTCACGTCAGGTTCACCATTGTTTACAACCAAATATAGATTTTAATAAAGATTTGACAAACTATACAAAGCCCTAAAATCTATATCAAGTGTAACAGAAAAGATTTAAGATAAAATTATTGAAACCAAATAAAAATAGATGTTACCGAATGATTTATGAAATGTGGTTGCTCAAAAATATTAGCATAACTCCAATGTAGCAATTGTCGGGGGTAAATGAGAATGAGTTTTTGATTTTTATAAGGTTTGGGTAGTAGTTTGGGTAGTCCGGATAGACAGGAATGGAGCATATGACAGGGTTCAACATTTTGGTCCACATTTCTCTACAAGTTATCATATTGTACTGTGGATCTGGGGGAATGTTAAGGGATATCAGGGCTACCTAAATCCAAAGTTTTAGCCTCCGGTGATGAAGGGATTAAAAGTTACAAGCATCTGAGTATTAGGTTTTGGTTAGACAGTTCAGTCCAGTGAAGAATAGGCCGACTTTGTGCTTGATCCTTGTGCAGATTATGAGAAGTGGTTGGTTAAGTAATTTATGAGATCTAGTGGTATTGGCTAACATCTGTGGTGACTTGAATACATAGGTTTTGGTCCACATTGATATTTGTGCAATGATTCAGCCAACAGAACAGTGATCTTGAAAAAGTTTCTAAGTTTTCTTGAGGCCAACTGCAATTGATGAAATTTCATGTTGTGGATATATATAATCGATGGGTTCGAGCATTTTGGCAAATGAATGTGTGAATATGAAGTGATAGGTGTGAAGTGTGGTAGAATCAAGTGCGAAGCAAAGAGATCTAAGCTCCAGATCATGGCAGAATAGTGAAACAGGGTAGTGAGAGATGAAGTGTGTGAAGTCAGTATATTGAGCCTAATTAGAACTGTAATCTAGCATTATTAGATGCTATTCTTCAGTTCAAGTATTTTAGTGAACTCTTTGTAATTAATCTTGTAGGCAGTGAGCCTCCTTTGAGTAGTGAGCTCCACAGTGTGCCTGAAGGCATGTGCCTTCCTATTTGTAATACTTTTAATAGAGTATAAAATTTTGTGGGTTAACCCCCACCATGGTTTTTCCCTTAACTGGGTTTCCACATAAAAATCCTAGTGTTCATGACCTTGTTGTTGTTGTTCTTGAGTTCATGTTTCTTTCTTTTGAATGTATGTGGTAAATTAATAAAGGAACATAATAATAAGTTTTGCAGAACACTGATTAACCGCCCCTCCCAGTGTTACTTAATTTCAACAATTGGTCTCAGAGCCTGGTTCCTTGGAAGAAGTTTAACAGCTTGAGGAAGATCTGGGAAGGTATTTCAATGGGTTTATTCAGGTATTCTGATGGCATCAATGAACAACTTCAAGTTGCTTTAGAAGATCTTGATTAGTCCAGAGCAGAAGTCAAAGAACTAAAAGAGAACCTTAAAGATGTTGAGGATTTCATTCAGACTTTAAAAGGGTAACTTAGCAAATCTATGGAAAAGAGGAAGGAGCTACTTCAGTGATTAGAAAATTAGAATGAAGACAATGGTATGGATGAGGCTCTAAAGGAGAAGTCAAAGGAATGTGAGAAGCTGGTAAAAGAAGTTGTCCTAAAACATGAGATGGAATCCAGGGTGATGAGGCTAACCAAGGAAATTGAGGAAAGGAAGAAGACTGAGGAAAACCTGAATCAGTCTCTGAAAGAAAGAGTAGAAGAGTGCTACAGATTGGATAGAATAATTGGCCATCTAGAGTTTGATCTACAAGAAACCAAGTATAATGAGGAACAACTTGAAAGGCAAATTGTCATTCTCAAACATGACCTAGAAACTGCAAATGAATACAAAGAGAAGTTCAAGATTAGCTCGGCTAAACTTGAGGTGTTGCTTGATAGTCAGAAGAAGGTAGATGATAAGCATGGTCTGGGATATAAGAAAGGTGAAAGCTCTAGATCCAGTCAAAGAAATCCTGAAGCAAGAAATCAAAGAAGGAATCCTAGAAGGCCTCTGGTAAGATAACCTAATGCTCAAAGGTATCCATCTTTCAATGGAAATTGTTTTAATTGCTATAAATTTAGTCATAGAGCTACTTAGTGTAGAAGTAGAATGAATCAAAGTGGTCCATCCTTCTCCAGTCAATGCTTCAATTGTAAAAGGAATGGTCATAGATCCAATGAATGTAGAAGTGTGATGATGAATAACTTTAACAACATCTAGAAAATGTCAATTCTTTCAATGGAAAATGTTTTGTATGCAATAGATTTGGACACATGGCTAATTAGTGCAGATCAAGAGGAAATCAAGTAAATGAGAAAAGGTATGTTGTGTGCTTTAATTGCAACAGATCTTGTCATATTGCAAGATTCTACAGAAGCAGGAATGATGATAGAAAAGTTCTAGTAAATAGAAACTAGAATATGCAGAGACAAGATAAAGGCAAGGGCAAAGTAGATATGAATGAGATCTAGAATGAATTGAACAAAACATGGGTGAAGAAAAGTGCAATGAATGATGGTGATGGGTCTACACTAGAATCTGGTGTTGATAATTCCTCTAGGAAATGAAATAGGAGCTCTGGCTCAAGGGGAGATGCATTAAAAATCTAATTCCCCTGCCAGTAAATAGGTGTCTGAATCTGGCACAATGAATGAAGATAAAGAAAACTATTGCAGATCTGTTGAAGCAAATTCTAGAAGAAAATAAGCTAATGTGATTGATTGCGAATTAATTGAAGATTGACTGTATTCAGAACCAGTGTAACTAGATGAATTAGGGAAAAGTATTTATTACAATGGTGAATTAGGTTTTGTGGAGCATGAAAGGTCATCCACTCAACATTTGAAGCACTTTGTATTCAAAGAGAACAAGGAGAAGAGCCCCTGAGCTGAGATTTCAAAGATTTGGATTATGAAAAGTGAATTCAATAGCTAAAACCTAATCTCGTGGAGAAAAAGGTATTTTTTTGTGAAGCTTTGAACTTGTGATCTTTTTGAAATGGCTACTCCATTGGTTGTTGACATCACTGAAAGGCCTCGACCTAAATTCAAAAAGCATCCACACAAATCTATAGAGGTCAATCTGTTAGGTGCCCTTTCTAAAGTTCTACATGGATTGTTGCATGTAGAAGATATTAGGGCTTACATTCATGCTAGCATAGATGAGTTTGGGGATTTGAAGTTACTAGATTTGTTTAAGAATCACCTAAGAGGTGAGATTTATGGTCTTAAACCTGAGTATAAGGCATTGCAAGACAAACATTTCATTCAGGTTATTGGGTTCCCATCCTTCGATAAGGATGAGTGGGTCCGGTATGTATTGAGTCAGATGCATGCTGAATTTATGTGGTTGATGAAACCCTTTAAGATCACTAAGGATGCCATCAAGGCCGTACTAGGATTGAACTCATCCGGTGGACTGTCAATGTTAAATTCAGTGAAGAATCAGACTGTAGCTGATGCTACAGGCTCAAAGTTTGATAAGAGGGCAATGACAATAGATGATATAACTGATCCGGATCTCAAATTTGCATCTATGGCGATTGGGTATAAGATATACCACTCTAGCAGGGAAAGCTCAATGTTCAGTACAGCCATTTATGCTGCTTATTAGATGTTAAGAGAAAATGTTGACTATGACTTGTGTGAGCTACTGCAAAACCAGCTAATGGAAAATCTGAACAACATCAAGAAGGATAATAAGAATGAATTCAACTATGGTATGTTGGTCTTATGCTTGTTCTTTTATTTCATGAATGAGTTGCCCAGGATGAAAAGCCTGCACTGGACTAGTGATAAGCCTGTTGCCATACAAATAAGAGAGCACTTGCATAATATTGGTGACTCCAATTCCTAATGGACTATTCTTTGGGGATATTTCAAGAATTTCTAGAATATGATGCAATCAAGGGAAAGAATCCCTGAGTCTGTGGTGGAAAAGTACAAGGATACAATTTGTTTCATGGTGGAAAAAGATCAATGCTTGATGGAAGCAGTTGAACCAAGGACTGTATGGATCATGCCCATGGGGTATGATGTTGATGAACAAATACTATAAATGTATTCTCAACACCTTCTAAACAAACCAAAAGATAGCTCAATTAAGAGATTTGGTACATATGGTGAGCTTAGTTTGAAACTGTATGTTGAGCTCCGGAAACCTGAAATCAAGAGAAACATCCAAAGGCAAGTTGAAATGTATGTAGAAGGTATTGGAATAACCAAAGAAGTTGTGAGAGGAGTTAGGAAGAGAGCCGAGCAAGTTGAGAAAGAAAAGCCAGAAAATGAACAACCCTATGCTCTGGAAGCCTCCCCTAGCCAACAAAGAAGAACAAGAAGTTCTGCTACTACCTCTGGTCACTCAAAGTCTTCTAGTATAGAGAAACCAGAAGATAAACCATCCGGTAAAGAAGGAAAGAGGAAGAAGACAAAAGCCTTCAGAATATATGTGAGCCTCAAAGATGATGAGGAGACAGAATCAGATGAAGCAATGAAAGAAATAAAGAAAGCACAAGCATCAAAGGTTGCCAAAGACAAGCCCTCTGGAAGTGTAAAAGTGAGCAAAAGACAAAAGACTGAGACTTATGTTGAAAAATCCACCTTGTCAGTTGAAGATATTGTGAATGCAGTAACTGTTCATGGCAATTTGAAGCCCGTAACAAAATATTATGACAACCTTGATGATGCCAAGAAGAAAATTTTGGAGGATGATATTGTTAAGTACTTGAATACATTCAACAAATCACTTGTGGAAATTATGTCAGAAATCCCTAAGAATTTAAGAGACATTTTGGAGATGAGAAAAGAAGCTGCTAAAGAAAAGGATTTGGAACTAAGATAACATGTGTTGTCCAGTCTGTGTCCAGTAATCTCTAGGAAGGAAGCAAACAAAATTTTCAAAGAAGTTAAAGATGAATTTAGAAGAAAAATTAGGATGAATAAGTTGATGCTTGGAGACATTGATGAAGTGGTCAAAGAAACAGAACAAATTCTGAAGAAAGCCCTAGACAAGAACAAGTTTTATGTGGTCACTGAAGAACCTGTTGATGCTGATACATCCATTCCAAATGATAAAGAGTTGAAGGAAAATGAGCAACAAGCTAAGGCAGATGATTTCTCTATTTCAAAAGAGGAAATATTGAATAAAGGAGATGAAGAGATGGTGAAGGAAGATAATGTTGATGGTGCAGAGGATGCTCAAATTCCTCTGGACAAATCTAGTGAAGAAAATGCAGAGATGAATATGGAAATAAATGCTCCTACTGAAGGTGATTCTGAGAAGAACAAAGAGTAGAGAGCAAAGAAAGAAGAAGCATAGAAAAGGAATGAAAATGATAAGCAAGACAATGTAGTTGACTCCAGAAAGGGAGAAGATGCAGGCCCTAAAGAGCATAAAACTAAAACATCATATTGGGAAAGAGACACTGCAAAAGCAGTGAAAGAAATTTTGGAGAAAGACAAACAAGTTGTAGAAGATTCGGATATAATACAAGGTCCAATCAATTTTTATACTCTATCACCAGTACAGAAGATGAAGTTGGCCTCTTTGCACAAGCTAAGGCCAAAGAGGAAATCTTGAAGTTCCATATAGAAGATAGTGAGTTGCTTGATCTTACATCTGGCATTTTGGAGAAAATCATGCCTTCATTTCAAAATGATTCATCAGCACCCCCCTCTGGTCAATTGAAGAGTCTGATAAATTTTGTAAGTACTCACTTTGAGTCTTTTGAGAAGTCAGAAAAAGTTAAAGTCCAGAATGAATTTAATGATAAAAGATTTAGTGAACTGAAAAGAATAATTGACAATGATAGAATTATGTTGGATACTAGGGTAAAGAGTATTCAAAATGCCCTCACTGAAGGATGATATGTATACAAATTTTGTTTAACTTGGTCAAAAGTTGTAGAGGATATTGAGAAGAAAATAAAGGAGTCTGAGCAAAAATTGTCAAATGTATCTCAATCCTTTGATCCTTTGATAGTATCTACAGCGAATCAAGAATGTCAAGTAATTAGCTTGATTGATGAAATAAAGAAATTGGTGAAAGAAAAAGAAAACAATGCAGCAAGGATATGTGAACTCCAGGGACTAATTTCCCCAAAATTAGAAACAATGTTCAATGCATTGACAGAAGCTCAAGCTGTTGCTCTGACAAGTGATCCCACTAATCTATAGAAGGCAGAGTCATAGACATTTTTATTCAATGGTCATATTTCAATTTTGGATAGCATGAAGAAAAGATGGGACAGTGAATTGACACTGTTGAAAAACATTTTTGGTGATGTGTTTAAGTTCATGTAGACAAGACATAAGGATTGTTTGTATACATGCGGCCATGTACATAAAGTTTTTGCATAAATTTTGGTATGTGGATCTCAGCCTTTGCCATTGATGTCAAAGGGAGAATGGAAAGTAGTGAAAAATGAGGAATTCATCTAAGGGGGAGCATTGGAAATTACAAGTGTACATAGTAAGGGGGGGTTGTTCTAACACTTAGTCATTTTTCACTAAGTGTTGCCATCAATACCAAAGGGGGAGATTGTTGGCAAGAGACACTGCTAGGCATGTCAGGTGTTATCATTGATGGCAGATGAATCTATGTTACACATCGGTATTGTATCATTTGATCATACTGGAAGTCAGATTGCAGATTTGTCTAAGTTTAGATAGATAGGAACAGAGCATATGATAGGGTTCAGCATTTTGGTTCGCATTTTTCCATAGGTTATCATATTGTGTTGTAGATCTGGGGGAATGTTAAGGGATGTTAGGGCTGCCTAAATCCAAAGTTTTAGCCTCTGTTGATGAAGGGATTGAAAGTTACAAGCATTTGAGCATCAAGTTTTGGTTAGAGAGTTCAGTCTGGTGAAGAATAGGCTGACTTCGTGTTTGATCCTTGTGTGGATTATGAGAAGTGGTTGGTTAAGTAATTTATGAGATCTAGTGGTATTGACTGACATGTGTGGTGACTTGAATACATAGGTTTTGGTCTGCATTGATATTTGTGCATGGATTCAGCTGACAAAATAGTGATCTTGAAAAAGTTTCTAAGTTTTCTTGAGGCCGATTGCAGTTGATGAAATTTCATGTTGCAGATATATATAATCGATGGGTTCGAGCATTTTGGTGAATGAATGTATGAATATGAAGTGATAGGTTCAAAGTGTGGCAGAATCAAGTGCGAAGCAAAGAGATCTAAGCTCTGAATCATGGTAAAATAGTGAAACAGGGCAATGAGAGATGAAGTGTGTGAAGTCAGTATATTGAGCCTAATCAGAATTGTAATCTAGCATTGTTAGATGCTATTCTTCAATTCAAATATTTTAGTGAACTCTTTGTAATTAATCTTGTAGGCAGTGAGCCTCCTTTGAGTAGTGAGCTCTGGGCAGTGTGTTAGTGTGAATAGGGTTACTTTGCTATCTAGCTCCTTCTTAGCTTGTTCTCCACTTTAGCTCTTTTCACACTAGCTTAAGTTTACTTAGGGACTTTTTCACTTTATCCCACATTGGTTATGTATTGAGTCTCTTGGGTGGAATATCATTTATATATCCACCTCTTGCTCTCAAATGAACAACCACATTCTATTGTATTGCTTTACATTCTCTTCAGTTGAATACAGTTTATTTAGCTCATATGTGATTTTTATTTTTCTTTCTCTCAATCACTTGCTTTCTTGTGTAGAAATCTAACATGGTATCAGAGTGATTGTGAGTTGTGGGCTAGCATTTTTCTTAGAAATCTTAGAGTGTATGGTTGCTCTTGAAAGTTGAGTATGCTCTTCTCTTGCATCCAATGATGATATGGAGAATCAGAAAAACTTGATAGAAACACCAGTTTCTAGGGAGGGTTTTGTATGTGGATTTGTGTTACAGGTAGCTTAAGGAGATTCTTGGAGTATTTCTGAGCTCACCATTTAGTTTAGAACTGCTAGAAAAGTCAGAATAACCCTTTGTTTCATTCAGATTGAACACCGGAAGCCATTTTTATGAGGATTTGAAGCTCATATTTGACATTCATCTTGCATTTTATGTATTCTAATCAATCTTAAAGGTTGCTTCATGCCTTTTCTTGTCTTAGGTAGTTGATTCATTCTTTGCATGTCATTTTTTAGTTGTTGGGGTCATTTTTTGGTGCTAAAGGCATTTTTTTTACATTAGAGTCATATCTTTTGTGCATCAAAAAGAAAAATGCATTTTGGGTTTTGTTTGCAGCATCAAAAAACTATCTAGGTATCTATTAGTTTTTGCATCCAGCTTATATATTTTGTAGAAATGACATCAAAAAGCTACAACAGACCCCCTCTCCATTGGCATTTTAGAAATTGCAATTCAACTTCTTAAGGCCATCTCGGGCTCCTGACCTCTGATTTGCAAGCTTCTTTTTTTTTATTTTGGCTAATTTTTTGTGCTCTACATGCTGGTTCAGATGATTTCTAATTTTGGAGTACAGATTTTCCATATTTATGTTTTCTCATCAGATCTGATAGGTAGTTTCAATTTTTAGAACTTCAAACGGCTATAACTTTCACATATGATCTCAGATCAAGGTCATTCTTTTTTTGAAAGTGGATATTTTTCTAAGCACTACATATTGGTGCTATTTTGAGGTTTCAATTCTAAGATATTTCTATACTTTCAGTATTTGGGTCCATTTTAGACATTGTAAAACTCTGGAAAACTATACTTCAGCATTGTAAACGCATAGATCTAAGGCCATTTTTATTCATAGAAGTTGATGTGAACATTCATTGGTGCATGCACTATTTCCTTTCTCACATGCATTAGGTTTGCATTTTCTCTACACTTCATTTCAATTCCAAATCATTTCTCAATCAACTATTGCTTCATAGATTCTAGAGTTGTACCAGGTTGCGAGTTTTCCAGTGTTCCTTGGCATCGGGTCTGTTGTTGCTTTTTCATGATTCTGACCTAAGTCCTTGAGTGACTCTAATATGGTTTCTAGCAAACAGAAGTATCTTTCCTTGCTTGCCAGATTGAGAATTCTAGTGTTACTCCACAAGTGTGTTTCTAGTGCTTTTTGTTGCAGCAAGTTATCTCATTATGGGGGGGTTGTATGATCTCTCTTATCATCCTTTGTGTGGATAGAGGTTGATTGGATTTGTGATGGATATCATTGTTGTATTTCATCTATCTTTTGGGGAGGAGTTTTGTCCCACTAAGTTTTCTCCTTTTCTCCATTTGTGAGAGATTTCATTTGCATTTGTACATGGGTACCTAACATGGCCTAGTAGCGGGGACCCATCTTTGCATCTTGTCTACATTTCCTCCTAAGTTGCACTTAAGGGGGGGTGTTAGTGTGAATAGGGTTACTTTGCTATCTAGTTATTTCTTAGCATGTTGTCCGCTTTAGCTCTCTTCACACTAGGTTAAGTTTACTTAGAGACTTTTTCACTTTATCCCACATTGGTTGTGTATTGAGTCTCTTGGGTGCAATATCCTTTATATATCCACTTCTTTCTCTCATATGAGCAACCCCATTCTATTGTATTACGTTGCATTCTCTTGAGTTGAATATAGTTTATTTGGCTCATATCTGATTTCTATTTTGCTTTCTCTCAATCAATTGCATTCTTGGGTAGAAATCTAACATAGTGTGCCTGAAGGCATGTTCCTTCCCATTTGTAATACTTTTAATAGAGTATAAAATCTTGTGGGTTAACCCCCACCATGGTTTTTCCCTTAACCGGCTTCCACGTAAAAATCTTGGTGTTCATGATCTTCTTGTTGTTGTTCTTGAGTTCATATTTCTTTCTTTTGAATGTATGTGGTAAATTAATAAAGGAACATAATAATAAGTTTTGTAGAACACTGATTCACCCCCCCCTCTTAGTGTTCCTTAATTTCAACACTCACCAGGACTTATAGTTCCCTCTTTTTAATTCAATTATATCTAGATGCTTTGTGATACCCATGATTACTCCTATTTAGTCACACATAAGACCAATTAAGAGACTAAATCCAACAAAAGCAAGAACACCATGAGACCCCCCAGATCACTCAATCATGAGAACCCCCAAAAAAAATATGATCATGACACTTTATACTTAGTGCAATTAAAGTTTCCACTAGCTAAAAATAACAAAGTGGTCTTTTGATCTTAGTGCATGCAAAGGCCAAAATAGGGCCATAACTAAAAGTATAATTTCTAAGAAAAATTATATCAAAGTGATGATAGATCTAAGAAGTAATCAAAAAATTATGCACTTTGAAAAAATATTTCACCAAAAAATGTTATCGTATGAGCCCAAACGGAGCCTTGGAAGTTCTCAAAATGCGAGCTGCACAACAACAATGATAAAAATCTATTATTTTTAGAAAAAATAGGTACCAAATCCAAAATTTGATTGTACCTCTATGAAGCCTACAAAATTCTAGCCCAAATAAAAAAAATCTTTCAAAAAGGAGCTCAGATGACTGAGATACAGGCCTGCAAAGTTAGAGTGCAAAATTAAAACTGCCAATGGAGAGGGGGCCTTGAAAAACATTATGATTAGCTTTCCACAAAATCTATTTACTGCATGCAAAAAATTTGGGATATAGACCAAGGTGTAAGCATAAACACCCTAAAATTGCTTAGCATGTAATGTTTTGAATCTTCCATATGCAATCATCCCTCAATGGCCCTAGGCTACTAAAAAATGTAAGGCCAACATTAGCTTTTATCAAATACCATATTCTCTAATGATTTTTCATAATATCTTATTTGAAAACACTATCATAGCATGGTTAAACAACAATATCGATGTGGTGCACCTCACCTTACTCCTAAATCTACTACTATAAAAAATTACCAAGCTAATCCTGAATTTGAAATTCAATACTAGATGAAACACTTCATAATGTGATATCCCTAAGATGTAGCTTTTAGATATATCAAGTTCATCTACATTGAAATAACCTTCATCAAGATATTCATAACTATATGTTTTCATGTGCTCATTATTCTAAATTGAAAGATAAAAAATTTTGTAGCCCATTGAACAAGATAAATCATGGCCATTATCCCTTTTTAATAGAGCTTTCCATATCAAATTTAAAACCTTCATTAGGCTCAAGGGATACCTTTATATGCATCTGACTTAGCTTGTTAAAACCACACTTCGGCTCCAAGTTAGAGGAATGAGGCTAGGATAAATCAAGGATATGGGAAATGCAAATTGACTTGTATTGATCATGATGACATAGTAGTTCACCATTCCTCTTTAGATCAGTGACAGAGCCATTAGAAGTGTCTCATGATCATCAGGCACAAGGAGGTACACATAGGTTGTGTGTATGCAAAAATATAGAAATCAAATAAGGAACAAATGCATGCAAATACATATTCCATATTCAACATCACATCAAGAGAAAGTAAATAAATAAAGGAAATGAAACAATATTACCAAATAGTCCTTGTTGCCCTTGATATTTGATAATGATTGTAATATGTTGGTTTCTCAAACTAACAGCATAACATCACTTGAGGATTGCTTGATACTTGATTTTTATAGCATGATGTTACTTTAAAAATGTGGATGATAATAGCTTGGTTGAGGTTTGATTTATAGATTCTTATATAATAGGATGAATCACTAGGATTAAGAGGTGCAATGAATGGTTGAGAATAAGAGGTGACAATAGATGGTTGAGATTAAGAGTTACAATATGAAATGGAGGGTGTAGATTAAGAGGTTGAGGATTAGGGCTTCTAGGGCATGCTTTATGTGAATGGTAGAGATTAAGAGATGTAGTATGAAATGAGTGGTGGAGATGAAAACTTAGTTTGACTTTTGGGACACTCATTTATTATTTGTGGCAAGGAGATGAGGATGAGGACAAATAGAAAATAATTAATTAAATAATTTCATTATTTAATCAATTATTGGAGAAAGATGATGTGGGAGGATAAAATTAATTAAATAAATAAAATTTATTTAATTAAGGGATAGTCATGGATTAATCGATTAATTAAATGTAATTTATTTAATTAATTTGGGTGTTGGAGAAAAATGATTAAATTAATTAAATAAATATAATTTATTTAATTAATTTGGGAAATAGGATAAATTTGTCACAAGGTGACATAAGGTGGTGTTAGGAGGGTGGATGACTAGATGATGTAGAAGTGTCGTAAAGACATGGTCAATTTTTTATGTCTACTGTTTTAGTTCTTATTCAAACATAGGAAACTGTAATCCTCAAGCATACTTAACTAAAAAGATTCATGTTTAGGCACTTCTTCAATCTAAACTATACTGAACTTACATTCATCCTATTCAAGTTTTATAGCTTATTGATTTCATTACATGCTCCAACATCTTGTAGAGAAGACTTAGCTCCAAATAAATAAGATCCTTATCCATAGTCAAACCACGATCTTCACAAGAATGAATAATTCCATCACTATTTGTATACTCATAAAACTCTTGCACATAGGGATTCCAACATGTATCATATTTCACGAGCTAATAAATATTTTCATTCCTAACTCAGAATCATGATTTATACCATCAATCAAACCATAAACGCATACTTCATCATGGGACACTTCATGAGAGGGACTACACCCTTCAAATTGTCCCTCTAATTCAAGTTCTTCATAGAAAACCACTGTAATAGAATCACTGTTACAATGAAACTCATGAATAAATTTATTTTCTTCTTCCTCAATACATGGATCTAAATCCTTCTTAGAATCAACATGTTTAGAATCTACACATTCAATCAATGAATTTAAAAATAGGTTTTCATCGTCATTTACATCATCAACTATTAACATCTCCAAACCATCTTCCAAAAGGTCGCCAAGGCAAGAAACTTGTTCATCTATAGGTAAGCATGTATCCTCACTAGCACTAATATTAGTATATGGTGCAGGAGCACCTAGTTGATTTCATGCCTATATGAAGCAATTTTGTCATTTTTGATTTTTGTTTTGTGTCTTTGATGTAATAAGGTCATTTTGACCATGTGTCATGTGTGTTTGAGTCCTTGTTAGGTTGCTAGGTAGTTTGGGGGACCTAATTGTTCAATTTTGCAAATGTTGTCTTTGTTGTAAAATGCAAAATCAAGGAATGTGAAGAGTCATAGGTTGAAAATGAGAAGTTGAATGGCTGGAATACTAAAAAGGCAGTTAGCAATGCTTGTTTTTGGTTATAAATAGTTTGACTAAGCCTTGGGAAGTAGAGCCAAGGTTGGGGGTTGAAGTTTTACACAAAAATCAATAAAGAAGCTTTGTTTTCTACATTTTCTAAACATTAAATTGTTGTTTTAGAGCTTGGTATGGATCATTATGGCACTTGTATGACCTACATGTGGTATGGTTGGAAAGATAATTAAATCTATTTTCATTTTATTTTTGTTGTACTCAATTTCATTGTGTTTTGAGGAAGTTATGTCCATTTTACTAAAATAGGTTTGAAACCCTAGTAGGCATAATTTAAGGGAAAATAGTCTAAATTTGAGGGTTTCCGTACAAAATAACCTACTCTAATTTTGAGATATTTTAAATAAGGGCCAAATGGGTATTTGAATCAAGTTTTATTTCTTGGAGATCAATTCTGGTTTAAAAATTATGGCTTAAAAACCCTATTTGCTGCACCACCTTAAGCCTAGTCAAGAGTAGGACAGTCAAGATTTGACCTCTGTGTTCCAAAACAACCCCATATGAAAATTAGATATGTTGTCAAAGGGCATAAAGGGTATATTAAACTACCCTTATATTTTTGTTTCAATATCTTCTTGGTAAGTTATGATGGAAAAACCCTATTTCAAGTATTACTAGGGGAATAGGAGAGTTTGTAAATAAACCATCAAGTTAGGGTTTCAAGATAACAAAGGTTGGTTGATTGTGATTGGGTTGATAACCTCCATTCTGATCTACATCAAATTGGTATCCATCTTGCTCTGCATCAAATACTATTCATGTGTGGTGGAAGTATTTACCTCATGATTATAGGTGCACTTATATGCTTTAGAGATCTCATCATTATCATCATTCTCAACAAAGCAAGGAAGCAAATCATGCATAAAACTATTTTCAAACTCCTTAAGTTGAATTCCCACACATCCCTCTTTAGTGGCATCATTAGAGAGCTACAAATTAGTATCCACAATACTATCCTTATCGACATAATCACTTGCAAGTAAAAAACTATTCATTTCATCTTCATGTGTGCAAATACCTTCAACATAATGATTAGTGATATCATATTATTCAAAGGAATCAAAGCTTGCGGGCATCCATTAGATAATCAAATGTTTGTTTCTTTGACAACACATTTTCATGCACTACTTTAGTATCTCCAACCATATGAGCTAATTCATTGTACTAGGCATGTGGAGATACGTCTCTTCCCTAACTAATGGAGCTACCATGAGGTGGATCTTCACATATTTCAACTTCCTTACCATGACTTTTATTTGGATTATCTCCTTTATAATCTCCATCAACACATATTTTCTCCACAAGTTGATTTTCTACTTTCTTTCTTTTGTTATAGTAGGCATCTTCATTTTTCACCTTGCATGTTTCACCTACATATGTCTTGTCTTTCTTTTTCTCATTTAGGATAGCTTGAAGTTACTACCATTACCAATAGAGGATATAATGGTTTTTACATATTCTTATCTTGTTTCCTCGAGAGACATAACCCAGTCGTATACCTGGTCAACCTAGTAGGTTTTAATTCTCTTGATATTGCACTCGAACCTGACTCATAAGCTTCACAAAACAAATCTATGCATATCGATTGTTCATGTATATGAAACTTAGGAACTATGGACAAAGTGATGCAGGAGCATCCTAGGTTGAAAGGCAATCTTACATCAACCAAAAAAAATCTTTTCTTTCTTACATCTCAGTCAGTTTAGTTTTAGTAGCTTGCACCATATTTTACTACATGATCACTTTACAGCTCACGGCACAGGATCATGATTCTACAATGGCTCATCTACATCATATCTAGATTTTAGTAGATTTGTAATTGTCTATAGAAAGTTATCATTGTTAGAAACATCATCCAGTTTGGAGTATCCATCATTCAACTGAGCATATGGAGTTTGCGGTACCTTCCCATGAATTGCAACATCAAATGGAACATCTCACAAGGCAGAATTGAACTAGAGACATCTTCATTCAAAACCGCAATGTGTTCCTTCCACATGCGGAGCATCACCATATGATTTTGGCTGACCTACACACTTCTGTTACACATATGGTTCCTAGGGTTGTCATTAATGTCAACATTGTCAGTAGGTTGTCATTGATGTCAACACTATCATGGTGGTGTCATGGCATTCATAGTTGGATGTCATTTACCATCCAACAAGAGAAGGGAGAAGATATAGTTCGTATTAATATGGGAATTAGAAGCACAAAGATGATCAGATGTATTGTTGACAGCTTGAAGCATGTATGTTCCAAGTTTTATGATGATTGGATTCCTGGAAGAGTGTTTTGTTGTTGATTGTTTGAAGACAGTGTTGTCTCTATGAAGGTGTTTTATGTAAGTCAATGGAATGCTCCACATTCCTCTACATTTGTAGATATGGCCATATAGTTCTAGAATTGTGTTCAAGGTGTAGTGAAAGTAATAATTCCAAGTTTTCAAATCATTTGTCCTTCTGCTGTGAAAGTTATGCATTATAGAGTACTAGCATGTGTTCTGGCAGAGTAAGCTAGTGTTGAAGCCCTATTGGAATGCTCGGCATTCCTCCAAAAATCAATGATTTCACTTACAATTTTGAGGATATGTTTATGGATGTGCATTACATGCTTCCTTGCAGTTTCAAGGATCTTGGTGGTCCACAACTTAGTTTTCAAATGACAACATGTTGCAATGTGTTCCAAATGACAGATTATTTTCAAAGTTCATAATTGAAGATGTTCGGTGCAAATTCTTTGATGTGCAGAGGTGAAGGAGTGTTTGGGGATGTTGTATGAGTCCTGTAGACTCATCTGGAAAAGTTTCATGAAGATCTTTCTTATTTCCAGTATCGCACAAAGTTTTCAAGCACTAGTACAGAAACAACAATATATGATTAAAACAATTACTAAAAACTACATGTAAATGACTGAACATGGTCACGTGACCATTAGTAGTTTATTGTCAGTCATTTATAATGCGATCGAATTGATGACTTAACCATTTTTAGTCATTTATTGGTTGTTTTGATTGATCGATTTGGTGGAATATTTAGTCATTAATTGTTGTATACTGGTCACTTATTTATTCATTTTTTACTCACTGATATATTTAGTCGTTAATTTAATCATTGATTGTTGTTAACTGGTCACTTATTTAGTCATTTTTAATCACTGATTTGCGTCCATTGGTAGTGTATTTAGTCATTAATTTTAATCATCATTTTGATCAATTTGGTAGTTTATTTAATTGCTTTTGTTCACTGATTCCTGTCAACTAGTAGTATATTGATACATTATTTATTAATTGCATAATCATTATATTTAGTCATATTTATTCACTGCTCTGTCAATTGGTAGTATATTTAGTCAATTGGTAGTTTATTTAATTATTTTTGTTCAGTGATTTCTGTCAACTGGTAGTATATTGATACATTATTTATTAATTGCATAATCATTATATTTAGTCATATTTATTCACTGCTCTGTCAATTGGTAGTATATTTAGTCAATTGATAATTTATTTAATTATTTTTGTTCATTGATTTCTACCTAAAAGTGCTAGAAATGAGACAATGCTTTTGAGGTTTAAACATAAAACACAGAAAAACATAATCAATCATTCATTTGCACATAATGAAACAACTATTAAGAAGGTAAAATACAAAAATTTTATTGATCAGAAAAGGTGTTCTTACTGTTGGAAACAACGCAAATAACTGAGAGGGGGGTGAATTAGTTATCTCAAATATCTTAACTTTCTTTTCTCCTTTAATAATTAGTGCAGCATCAAAACATATAAGCATATATGATCATAAGAACAGAAATAAAATCATCACACATAACACAAGGATTTTTCCGTGGAAAACCTTGTTAATGGAAAAACTACGGGTTGACTAACCCAAGATTGTATTCTCTATTAAAAGAATAAGTACAAAATGACACTTGCCAATTAGGGCTCACTACCTGAGCACACTACTCATAAGAGGCACACTGCCTACAAGAGACTCACTGTCTACAGAACTTACAGAAGGTAATTAGGTGTTTGAACTAATGAGAGGCATCTACAACTACTAGAGTTCAATTCTAGTTAGGCACAATATACTAATCTGATGCACTGCATTTTTCCTCTATTCTAGTGATGTTGCTCTGTCACATATTGGACTTGTATTGCTGTTTCCACACTTATCTCTGCCTTTCTTCGCACTTTATTTCATCATATCTACACACACACACACACCTACATAGTGGAATCCATCTGGTATATATATCCGCACCAAGGATTTCAACAACTTTCTAGTCGGCAACCAGAATACTCAAGATATTTACAAATTACTGATCTGTCAGTTGAATCCATGCTTGATTTGTGATGCGTATCAAAAACATAGGCATTGAAGTCATCAATCATGTTGGCCAACAATGTATGGTCTCTCAAATAGCTTGATCAACACCTTTTACTCATCTGGATTGAAGTCTGATGCTCTGTCGGGCAGTTCTTCCTCTGTCTACTCTACTTGACTAAACCCTGATGCTCAGATGCTCATATCTTTTCCATGATTTACTACCGGAGGCTAAATCTTTGGAATATAGTAGTCATGATACTCCTCTTGACTTATCTAAATCTGCAACTTGCTGAGTTACATCATCTAAGAGATCTGGACCTGATTGTCAGACCTTGTTGCATACTCTGTTCTTGTTTATCAGACCAAAACAATCTTCAATCTGACTTCCAGTATAGGCATACTATGTACTGTGGATGTGTGGGATAGACTTTGTTGCCATCAATGACAACACTCATGAAGCCACACAGCATCTCTTGCCAACAATCTCCCCCTTTGGCATTGATGGCAACACTTAGTGAAAAATGACTAAGTGTCGCAGCAAACTCCCCCTTGGCTGATGCTCTGTCTTATGCACTATTTTACCGAAGCTCCCCCTTAACTGGATTCCACATTTTTCACTACTCCTCACTCCCCCTTTGACATCAATGGAAAAGGGCAGAATATGCACACCAAAATTTGCAAAAATTAACCTATACATGGCCGCATAAGTATATATACATGTTATACTTACATATACTTGAGTATATCTGCAAAAGTGACCTTCAACTATACAAACTCTATGGCCCAGCTCTACTTCATCCTGTCCAAAATGGAGATGTGACCACTCAACAAAAATGCATATACTTATGCCCTTCTTAAATCTGTTGGATCACTGGTCCGAGCTGTGGTCTGAGCATCTGTTAAGGCCTCATGCATTGCCTCTAACTTAGGGATAATTATCCCTCTGAGTTCACTCATCTTGTTTATTATATTTTTCTTTTCTTTGTCCAGCCTCTTTATTTCATTTATAATGACAATAGCCTAGTATTCTTGATTCATTAAGGATGTAGTGAGGGGATCAAAATTCTGAGATAAACTTGACAGTTTACCTTCTTGTTCTATCACCTTCTTTTCAATATCCTCTGTCACTTTGGGCCAAGATAGACAAAATTTGTACATGTCCCCACCATCTTCAAGAGCATTTTCAAATCTCTTTATCCTAATATCTAGGGTCCTCCTATCATTAGCAATGAGTCCCTATACTTCAGTAAATCTTTTTCCCAAAAACTCCTTCTGAACCTTTGCTTCTGTCGATTTCTCTAAAGAATCAAAATGAGTGCTAACATAATTTACCAGAGATTTCAAGTTACCAGATGGAGAGGCTGAAGGATCCTTTTGAAAAGATGGCATGATCTTCTCCAGCATCCTGGATGCAATCTCCAACAGCTCACAGTCTTCCATGTGAGATTTTAGAAGTTTTTCTTTTGCTTTGGCTTGAGCAAAAGATGTTATTTTCATTGTCTGGACCGGAGAGAGAGAGTCAAAATTTAGTGGTCCTTGGAATAATTCAAGTTCATCTATCTCCATCATTTCTTTGTTCAAGAAGTTCTTTACTACCTCTGCAGTGTCTCTTGCCCGTGACTGAGTCTTCTTTTATTTTGGGATCTCAAAACTATCATCATAGATCTTCTCTGTTTGTTCTTCTTCTTTTCCCTTCACCTCCTCTTCTTGACTCACTTTCTCCTCTTTTCTTCCTTCTCCTTCAGCTCCTGAATCTAGAATGTCTACAGTGGGATTCGAAGGAGAGATGTTACCTGTATTTACTGCTTCATGAACTTCCTCTTATGGAATAGAGGAATCCAATTCCTTAGACTTCTCTTCACCCATCTCTTTTGATCCTTCTACATTTTTGTCAGAAGATTCTTCATTGGCTACATTTAATCCTTCAACATCCATGGTAGAAGGTTCTTCATCTATTTCCTCTACAATAGGAAGATTGAATCTTTTGAAGGCATTTCGAAGGATGTCTTTTGTTTCTCTTGCTACTTGGTCAGTTTCTCCAAGCATAAGTTTATTCATTCTTGCTTTGCTCCAAAATTCATCCTTACAGTCCTTAAAGATCATGTCCATTTCCTTTGGAGTAATAGAAGGATAGAGTTGAATTTCTATTTGTTCCCTAATCCCTAAGTCCTTTTCTTTTGCATTTTTTTTTCTTAGTTCAAGTACCTTCTCTAGACTTTTGGGAATCAATGAGATAATTTCAATGAATGCTTTATTGTAAATATTTAGATACCTGACTGTAACTTCTTTCATAATCCTCTTGTCAGTATCACTGTATTCATCATAGAATTATGTTACTGGTTGCAGATTCCCATCCATAGTGACTTCCTTGATGATATCATCAATGGAAAGAGTGGACTTTTCAACAAATTCTTCTGCCTTTTCTTCTTTGTTTTTACCAGCAGAGAATTCCCCGGATGTTTTCTTCTTCTTCTTCATTTTCTTCATTTCCTCATCAGACTCTATTTCTTCATCATCCTTGTGACTTGTGTAAGACCTTGTGGCTTTTGTTTTCATTCTCTTTTCTCCCTTTCCAGATGTCCTGACTTCCAGTTTGGTGGCTCTTGAGCTCTTAGGAGTGGCAGGTACAGAGCTCTTGGAGGATCTAGTCTAGGAGGAGGCTTGTACCGGAACACTTCCTTTCTTTGCTTCTTGTTTCTCTTTCTCAGCTCTTTCAATTTTCTCTCTATTTGCATCTACTACCTCTTTTGATATGCCATATCTTTTGGAAATTTCCTCAACTTCCCTTCTAACTTTCCTCTTTATCTCTAGTTGTCTTAGCTCAACATGTATTTTTACACTTAGTTCTTGAAAGGTTCCAAACCTTTCTACCTCAGGGTCCTTAGGCTGGCTCAACAGGTGTTGAATATGTACCTCCAATATTTTCTCATGAACCTCATATCCCATTGGCATTATCCAAACTGTTCTGGGCTCAACTGCCTCCAGTAGGCATTGATCAATATCTACCATGAAACACACTATATCCTTGTATTTATCAACTATGGATTGAGGTATCCTCTCTCTATCTTGCATCATGCTTTGGAAGTTCTTAAAGTAACCCCAGAGTGCTATGCTTTGAGCTTTAGCATCACCAAGTCCATACATATAGTCTCTAATCTGTATTGCAACCAGTTTGTCATTTTGCCAAACCCAACCACTTGATCTGGGAAACTCATTCATGTAGTAGAAGAATAGACATAGTATTAAACAACCATACTTGAAGGAGTTCTTCTTATCCTTCTTGATCTTCTACAGGTTTTCTAATAGTTGGTTTAAAAGAAGATCACATAGGTCATAATCTGCATTTTTCCTCAACATCTGATATGCTGCATATATTGCAGTCCCATACACAGAATTCTCCCTGCTTATACTTAATTATCATTGAGGCAAATTTGACATCCGGATCTATGATGTCATATATGGTTGTTGCTCTCTTGTCAAACTTAGACTCGGTAGCTTCAGTTACTGTCTAGTTCTTGACAGATTTGAGTGTAGGTAACCCACTGGATGAGTGCAGTCCAGTTATTGCCCTATTGGAATCTTTTGTTATCTTGAAGGGCCTCATTAACCGCATGAAATTATCATGCATTCTGCTAAGGACATACTGGACCTAATCATCTTCTGCAAAATAGGGAAAGTGGATGCAATGTCTGAAGTGTTTATCCCAGATGGCCTTGTATTAAGGTTTGAGTTCAAAACTTTCATCTATTAACTGTTTATGATAGATGTCCATCAACTTAGAGTCTCCAAATTCCTTAATGTTGGCATGGATGTAGATCCTAACATCTTCTACATGCAGTACCCCATGCGGAATGCTAGAAAAAGTGCCTAAAGGATCAACTTCTAGGGATTTATAGGGCTCTTTCTTGAATTTTGGGTGTGGCCTATCAATGATCTTAACAACCATTGGAGTAGCCATTTTCCAAAAGATTTAGAGAGAGATTTTCAGAATGGAAGTACCTTTTTACGCTTTAGGGTTTGAAATAAGAGCTGGAACAAATCGCTGGTTGAATTGGATTTTATAGTTGATCTTTGAGAGAGTTGTAGAAACTTTGATGCAGAGCTCTTCTTTTCTTCTTCTCGAATGCAAATGTGCAAATAATAAGTGAATGAACCCTTTTGTCTTTGCGCAAACCCTAATTTCCTTTTGCAATAAATGCACAACATAAGTTATCTGGTTGCCCTATTCTGAGAGAGATCTTCTCGAATCATTGTGTTGCACTTAGAATCATTTTCAGTGAGCATTGACAATGTATCTTCTTTTCTTCAATCATGTCATGGATCCGCAGAGCAAAGTATTTCAATTTTGAATCATACCGGATCTGTCTATAAGAATTCTGCTTTATTGAATGGCTGTCAAATCGGATCAATCTTGGATGATTAAACTCTTGCAAAACTCCATGCGAATCTTTCATATTTTTACTGAGGGTTATTTAGATATTTTTCTGAGAACCCTTTAATCCACAACATTCCATGTGCCAAATTTAGGCACCAATTGACTGGGTGGGGGAATTTATTTTTCTTTGTGACTCCCCCTGATCCAAATCTCATCTGTTTAGTTTCCGGAAGGAATATTAACACCAGATTCTGGTGCGGATCCATCCCCAACATTTTCTGTACTCTTCTTAACCCAAATCTTCTCATCTCCCTTTGAACTTCATCCGCATTCACTTTGTCTTTTCCCTTATCTTGTTTTTTATTGTGATGCATCAGACCCTTTTTATCCTAATTTCTACTTCTGTAGAATTTGGCAATATGACCGAATCTATTGCAGTTGTAACAAACAACATTTCTTTGCATATTTGATTGATATCCTCTTGATCTGCATTGATTAGCCATATGTCCCATCCTATTACATGCAAAGCATCTACCATTGAATGAATTATTTATTTGCATATTTCTGCATTCATGAGATTTGTGACCATACCTTTGGCAATTGAAACATTGTCCAGAGAAGGATGGATTAGTCTGATTCATTCTCCTTTTGCACTGAGTTGCTTTATAACTGAAGTTGTTGCAATTGAAGCAGTATTTATTGAAGGATGGATATCTTTGAGCATTTGGTTGCCTTACCGGAGGTCTTCTATGCCTGTTTCTTTGATTTCCTGATCCAAAATTCTTCTGATCGGATCCAGAGCTTTCACCTTTCTCATATCCCAAACCACACTTATCATCTACCCTCTTTTGGCTTTCAAGAAGAACTTCAAGTTGGGTTGAGCTTATCTTGAATTTCTCTTTTATTCATTTGTTGTTTGAAGATCTTGTTTAGGAGTGTCTATCTGATTCTCAATTTGTTCTTCATTATCTCTAGCTTCTTTAAGATTAGATTCAAGATGCCTGATTATTCTATCTATTTTGTGGCACTCATCTGTTTTCTCCTTGAGGGATTGTTTTAGATTATCTTCAATTTTCCTTTTCTCTTCAATTTCTTGGGTGAATCTCATAACCCTTGATTCCATCTCATGCCTTACCATAATGACCTCTTTTGATAGCTTCTCACATAGCTTGTTTTTCTCATCCAGATCTTTATTAGTATCATTGGCTTCACTCTGACTTGCTAATTTTTTAAGTAGTTCCTTTCTCTTTTTCACAGAGATACTCAGTTTTTCTTTTAGCTCATTTATGAAATCATTAGCTTGTTTGAGTCTTTCTCTCAAGTTATTGACTTCAAAGTGGGATTGTTCAAGCTCATCTAGGGCAGACTGAAGTTGTTCATTCATACCATACATATCCATTGAGATTCCCAGATCTTCCTCAAGCTGTTAGGCTCTGTTTAGAGGAACTTAGCTCTGATACCAATTGTTGGAAACAAGGTAGATAACTAAGAGGGGGATGAATCAGTTATCTCAAATATCTTAACTTTCTTTTCTCCTTTAATAATTAGTGCAACATCAAAACATATAAGCATATATGATCATAAGAACAGAAATAAAATCATCACACATAACACAAGGATTTTTACCTAGAAAACCCTGTTAAGGGAAAAACTACGGGGTGACTAACCCAAGATTGTATTCTCTATTAAAAGAATAAGAAGTACAAAATGGCACTTACCAATTAGGGCTCACTGCTCGAGCACACTACTCACAAGAGGCACACTGCCTACAAGAGACTCACTATCTACAGAACTTATAGAAGGTAATCAAGTGTTTGAACTGATGTATCTACACACACACACACCTACATAGTGGAATCCATCTGGTATATATATATCCACACCAAGGATTTCAACAACTTTCTAGTCGGCAACTAGAATACTCAAGATATTTACAAATTACTGATCTGTCAACTGAATCCATGCTTGATTTGTGATGCGTATCAAAAACATAGGCATTGAAGTCATCAATCATGTCAGCCAACAATATATGATCCCTCAAATAACTTGATCAACACCTTTTACTCATCCAGATTGAAGTCTGATGCTTTGTCGGTTAGTTCTTCCTCTGTCTTCTCTACTCAACTAAAACTCGATGCTCAGATGCTCATATCTTTTCCATGATTTACTACCGGAGGCTAAATCTCTGGAATATAGCAGTCATGATACTCCTCTTGACTTATCCAAATTTGTAACTTGCTAAGTTACGTCATCTGAGAGATCCAGACCTGACTGTCGGACCTTGTTGCATACTTTGTTCTTGTTCACCGGACCAAGACAATCTTTAATCTGACTTCCGGTATAGGCATACTATGTACTGCGAATGTGTGGGATAGACTTTGTTTCCATCAATGACAACACTCATGAAGCCACATGGTGTCTCTTGCCAACACTTACAATAGATACAAGACTTAAAGATGTGTCTTTGCTTTGAAAAATGTGTTACAAAGTGTGTTTCTTAGTGCTGTGACTAAGAAAACTGAGTTACAATGCTCTATTTTTGCTTATATAGCTCCAAAATTGCATGAAAGAACTGCTTGAAAAATGAAATCTAAGGGTCCTATATCTCATCCCATACATGAAGCCTAAGGATCCTATGTACATCCTGACTTCCTTCACTCACAATATGCTCTAAAAATTGTGTCAACAATCGAAGCCAGTTCCTGGAATAAACAAAGACAAAACAAGAATTGTTAGCTTAATATAAACCTTATGGAAATTGAAAAATAGCTCTGGGGATTTTATACATTACCTTTTTCTCGCATTCTTCAACAACTAGTGGTTCAATAGGAAGGAGAGAATGAACAGAAAGAATAAGACCTTTGATGAAGTCCTCAAGACAATCATCATCAAGCAACTGACAAACAACTAAAGGAGCATTATCAATTTAGTAAAAAAATCATCAATTTCAAAGATCATCAAACTTTATAATGTTAAGTACTAAGAACATAATATGCTCATATTCTAAGTGCACCTTTAGCAAAATCATAGCCATAATCAAGATTCTCTTGTTCTAGTAATTTTCCCACTACAACAACACCCTTGACACCAGTATTGGAAGCAATTATATGTACATGAGACTTCAAAAAATAGAAAAAATGAATGATTAAACACTGAGATAAAGCCTATTTCTAGACATAAACAAAAGAAAGTCTAGGTTAGTAATTTATACCTTCAATGCATTCTAAATTATCTAAACTCCAATCTTCTGGTCAAAGTTGGCTATAGGAATTCTATCCAGCTCTTTTGTTGCATAGAGAAGAGAAACACCACCACCTAGAATGTATCTTCCAGTAAGCACAAAGCTATAACCTTCCTAACAAAAATATTACCATCTCTAATGCTTTAATGAAATTTAAAAATTTGTTTACCTAGTAAAATGCCCTTCTCTACTACTGCCTTTGTTGCATTCAATGCATCAGTGACTATCTTTTTTCTCTCCAACTTAAAGCTCACTGGCTCCTCCAAACTAAATTAAATAAAAAAGACCATCAAAAAAATCTAGATACAATGTATCATCCTAATTTGAAAATATTGAAAATTATCTTCAAACAACTAATCACATTTTGATTATAAGTTAAACCTTGAGAATAACAACTCCTCCTGATAGCTTTGCCAATTACCTCTCTTGGAGATTTTCTTTGTCATGATCAGATGTGCTTGCTTTAATATTAGTATAGATCTATGACCAAATATTTTGTCAGCCATGCCAAGCATACCAACACAAAACTCTTATCAGCTCTATTGTCACCAAGCATTATAGTCTTGCAAAAATATTATCACGCTTCACTCTAATAAAACTCACCTACACACATCTCCCTTCAATTTATTTTTTATCACCACCTCCATCAAGAATTATAGTATCATCCTTGGAGATAGTCACCTAGAATAAAGAACAACTAATCTTATCATACAACAAAATGTTAAAATGACAAAAAGAATTTGAGTAACAACACAACAAAAACCTTGTCCATGGATGACAACAACATTATACGCCTATATACAAGGATACTACTATGTTTACCTACCTTCTTAGTTGTTCCAAGCATGCCAAATTCTACTTTGTCAAGCTTCATGCCAAGATCCTCTAATATGACCTGGAGATAACTACCATCCATAAATACTTTTCGTTGAGAAGTGGAGAAAACAAAATGGCAAAATATATGTAAACTAACTCAATTGAGAAACAAATTTGGTTCAATAGGTGTCACATGAAGAAGCCAAACTTGCATAACAAACAAGAAACTCCAAAGCCAAAAAAGAGAGTAGATACATAGAAACATAAACCTAACCTGTCCACCAGTAAGTGTAGCAAGATCATGCAAGTTATTTTTCCTATTTTCACCAAAACTAGGGGCCTTAATAGCACAAACCTGATTCAAACACAAATATATTTTTAAAATGCTAAGGATTTAGAATTTAAAGTTAAAAAATAATTTAAAAAGTAAACGAGATTTGAATAGAAAAATCTACCAACTTTCACCCATGCACGAAGCTTATTCAAGATCAAAGTAGCCAATGCTTCACTCTCTATATAACATCCTCTTCTACAATTAGAAGAGGCCTTTGTTTATGTGATAAATGCAATAATAAATTATGGTATTTGTCTGTAATCAAAACATTGACTAACATAGATAGATATCCTAAGAATCATAAATCAATCCAAGACACAACAAGACCTCTATCACATGAATATTGACAAATCCACTCAACCTTCAAGTGTCAATGATCTCAATTAGAGCATACTACTGTCCAACACAAAACACACTCCAAGAACATAGTAATACAATGGCATTATGTAGTACTGTGATTCAATTTTCTTCCCTGTGCACAAGTAAATGCAACACTATGATCTTCACACTTATGATAATCACAGACCCTTAACATTACTAAACTCCATTCACATAAAGATTTGCATAACTTGAGCACTATTATAGGGGTTTACACAATACATTCACACTCAAACAAACTTTTGTCACCTGAACATATTCAGTCCATTGCAAGGAAACCATGAATAATGCAAAAATAGAACCATTATATAACCTCCTGCTCTGTCATTTGAATCTCTCTCTTAATGTATACACTTGGCAAGAGTATTAGAATATTGGTGATGCTAAATGAAATAATCTAAAAAATAGGCTTGCACTATAATAATGTACACAACTGATATCTAGTAATAACGAAGGGACATCCATCAAAGCATAACAGCAGGGATTTTTTTGTCATATGTTGTAGTTACAAGTGCCTTGCTATACATACATGAAAATGTGGAAGCATAGACAAGGCAAGTGAACTATTTCAAAAAATGCCTCAAAGAAATGTGATATCATGGAAGGCACCCGCTCTCCCGCAAACTCTTCAAGTCATTCCAACGGTGATGCGGGAAATCCTGGTTAACTTGTCTATGCTTCCACATTTTCATGTATGTCTATGCGTGCGAGTACTCTATGACCAGATTTATTTATTGCTGAGGCCTAAACAGTGATATGGTTATGGTTCCAAAACATAAGTTGCAATTCATTGCCATTCATATTCTTTTCCAAATAATATATTCTTCAGTAAGCATAGAAAAATCAGAGCATGTGACTTTCATTCAGTAAGAATTAGTTGTTATCTTCTAGGGAAAATGATCTACTATGTGCATACAAAAACTCACCTCATACTCTAGACAAAAGTAGAACATTTTAAGTTGAATTTACCTATTGAACTTGCAAGCTTAAGCCTAGGAATTGATGATGCATTCTATAGGGGAGAATTGTCTTCACTAGGTGGATGAGGTTCTTTGACATCTTTTACTAAAATAGTAAAACTTCATCTAAATTTAAAAATTCCGTTCATTTTCTCATGACTATCATCAAATTAGCAGTTGATAGGATGTAGATTCGGACAACGTAGAGATGGAAGGATATGGTCATTTGTTTTATACTGCTAAGAATACTATGTCCTTCAGAGTGTTGCATTGTGCATTTCAAATTCCATCCAAGCAAGCTACAAGATAACTTTGCTTATGAACAACTAGTTTAGGAGTTTCATAAAAGGCATATAAGGCAGTGATGTTGAACGTTTAGGGAGGAAAAGCAACATAAAATTAAGTCCAAAAAACCTATAAAACTTAAGTATGTGTCTTTGCTTTGAAAAATGTGTTACAAAGTGTGTTTCTCAGTGTTGTGACTGAGAAAACTGAGTTACAATGCATTTTTTGCTTATATAGCTCCAAAACAGACAAAAAACACTAAGATCCCTGAACAACACATTCAAACTATTGCATAAAGTAGTGGGCCAAGCTATCTAACATCTAGTACATTATAAACATCAACTATGTCATTTTTTTCAAATATTTTAGTGGCCATCGTGTGAAGGTCCCTTCTTTCTCTTTCAAACGGACAGCTCCATCTATTTTATCTTCATAAGCAAGGGGTATGTTACTTGTGACCTTTAAAATATTTACATTTGCATCTCCTATTCCTTTCAATTTGACTCCATGTACAATAAATAGTGAGTGAATCTGCCCAATGCCCGCAGCAGCACCATCAAATGGATCGAACACCCCAACTTTATCCCCTTCTTGGATTTTATCAATAAATGTCTGCAAAAATTAAAAAATACACATTATATTGAGATATAAAACACACATTATATTGTTTTTGAGAGTTGTATGTAATGTCTTATGTCTTGGAACAAATCAGTTTTTGTATGTGCTTTTTTTTTACTATGTTGAATAACAAAGAAGCAACTTTTTACTCTAAAAAAAAAATAACCCATTGCAAGGTACAAACAAATGGAGGGAAAGAATACAATAGTGCTAGACTATACGAGTACTCTAGAAAGAGACATGGATTGGCAATGAAGTTCCCCCAACTGAGGACCATGACATCCCCAAACACAATGCACTAATGCATTGTCAAAAGCTATGTATGCACTCTATTACAACTAAGCTCTAAGCTTACATATGTAAGCTATATGTTCTCCGTTATTTCCATAATCTATGTATACTAGATCTAATTACACTTCACTACTATTCTAACCAGCTTCTATCAAATAGGTAATGATTACCCTTATTTACATAATACAACAACCATTGCTTACTTGAATAGTACTTACTTACATGTGGTTTCATAGCACTCACCTTGAGTTCAGCATGACTACTACTATGAATATCATGTGCATGCTCATCGAGTTCATCATCATAATTATCACTATCAACATTGACATAAAGTTGTACAGTTTTATAAAGAGCTCTATTGACATGGCCTTTTTCTTTTCATTCTACTTTTGTATAATTGCCTTGCATGTGGTTTAATCATCATGCAAAAATTAATATAAGTCAAGTAAAGAATGCAAAAGCTATGAATTTTTGTCCAAAAGAACATTTTAAGCATGAAGAATGACAAAACATTGGGACATATTAACTTACAACTTAAAGAATGCAAAAGCTATAATTTTTTTTCTAAAAGAAGAATGACAAAACATTGGGATAGATTAACTTACAACTTAAAGAATGCAAAAGCTATAATTTTTTGTCCAAAAGAACATTTTAAGCATGAAGAATGACAAAACATTGGGACATATAACTAACAAATATTATATTGCCTCAACTAATTCAGCACAACTATGATGGCTTGTGCTGCACATTCTTGTCTAGTTCATCATGATCACTATCAATATCGGCAGCTCTGTTGACATCATGAATGCATTTTCATTTTCTTGCTACTTTGATAAAATTTCTCTGCATGTGGTTTAACCATCATGCAAAAAAAATATACAAAGCATTCAATAGTCAAGTAAATAATGCAAGCTATAAATTTGTCCAAAAGAACATTTTTTGGATCACTCCAACAATAAAGAAACTGGGTTGCATTCTCCTACGCTCAGATTTCAATAATCTACATACTAAGAGGCATTTGTATACAGAATTACCAAACAATAAGAATTGAGATCAATAGAGCCTCTTACCTCATCTGAATATGTGGATTTATGCTCATTCCATGCAGAAACTATAGGGTTAATGGAGGCAACCAACTGTGAAACTTGTTGAGTGAGACTGAATATGCAACTCATTACCTGTTGGTACCCTGATTTGAGTTGACATGATCTAGAGAGGCTCCTACGTCTGGGCATTTAATAGATGGCTATGAAATCTCTGTTGATGAATTAGATTTCCACTTGATCCTACTCTTAGATTTACTAGGTCGATCTAGTGCTGCCATATAATTGACAATATCTTCTGCACCTGCTTCTCTATTACTATTTTCCACATAAAATACAATGTCAATTTCAACATATAGTTAGTTTAATAAAAAATTGAAATAAATAACACAATGTAAATTGAACCAAAAAGCCATACACTTACTACAAATTTGTCCATTTTAGCCTGCAACCCACCTCAACCAAATGTATATTCAGCCCTCACATTATCTCTTGCTCTCTTGCCTCTATTACTCTTTGCCAAATATTCTTCAAAATGCATACTTTCTTTCAATGCCTCCCACTATTTGGGACATAAAGTGGAGTCTAACCTCTCTTTTCCCTCCATGATTATTTTTCTGTAATTGTATCTAAAATTGTTCATCAAAATTCTCATCTTTTGCTTGTAATATTTTCTAGAGATTTGTCCACCAATAGTCTCAAAAGTATTTTCCACAGTTCGTGGATCTTGCTCTCCAAATCTTGATTTGAAAATATCCAAATGGGCACTACATCTTACACCCAACTCGAAGGCCCACTTTGCAGCATTTGGCCCAATGGGCTCACCAACTCTCGATACCTCAACCAAGAATAACTTCTTGCCTTCTAATTTTATTTCTTTTGCATTCCTCACTATAGATTTGTACAAATCATGACTCAATCTTTGTCTTTTGACAAAAGTAGATACTATCATGTCCCATTTCGAAAAATAACATTTTATATTTTTAGTAATTCCCTCCTATCCGAAAATAGTAAGTCACTTTACATTGCAGCTTGGAGGGAAATTAATTATTTAATATTATGTTTGTTCTGATGCATTTTCAAATATTAAAGGACAAATAAATATTAAATAAAATGTATTTAGAGCTCAAATATTCCCTTTGGGTGTTTGGATTTGAGAGGGAATATTTTATGGAGATTTGGACAAATTTGTGAAGAGATTTGCCAAAAATAGGGACTGCACCTTTGACAAGTGGACGGAGGGTATTGTTTGAAGCATCCAAGTGGCATATGGGAGTTGTAACTCCCAAGATTCAGGCATGGGAGATCTTGGATGCCCAATATGGCCTCTCACATCATAAAATAATGTAACATTTCATTTTGGGAGGTTAATGACATTTTCTCACTCTTTCTTGTAGAGTAGATGCTTGTGCAGCTTCAGTGGATAGGGAAACCATTGAAGATGGAGCTTTTGGCCGGTGGACATGAGTTTCCAACAACCTAAGGGTGGTGTTCTTGGGTTGATATAGCAATATTATCTCAGAGATTGTATTTGTGCTAACAAGATTCAGTAGTGCAATGTTCTTGTGTTGTTGTAGGAGTTTGTAGTGATTTCGTAGTGTGTTTTAGGAGTTGTTTGTGTTGCTGTTGTGTTGGGGTTTGTATGTTGTATGTGTTGGCAAGAGACACTGTGTGGCTTCATTGGTGTTTTCATTGATGGCAACAAAGACCACTCCACACATCCGCAGGACATGGTGTATCTTTACCGGAAGTCAGATTGAAGAATACTTTGGTCTGGTAAGCAAGAACAGAGCATGCAGCAAGGTCCGACAGTCAGGTCCGGATCTCTTATAAGTAGTATCTTTGTAAAGTGTGGACTTGGGGGAGTCAAGAGGAATACCTTGACTAATAGCTTCTAGGGATTGAGCCTTCAGTGATGAAAGAGTAAAGAGATATAAGCATCTAAGTATTAGGGTTCGGATTGGCAAAGTAAACAGAGGAAGCACTGACCGACAGAGCATCAGAATTATTTCGGATGAGATATTGATGGTGATCAAGGTTCTTAAGGTATCATTCATGATTGGCTGACATGTTAGATGACTTCTATAAGTATCTCCTTGATTTGCATCAATTGGTAAGCAAGGATTCAGCCGACAGACTAGAGTTTGGGAAAATATTGACTATTCCGGATGTCGACTAGAAAGAGGATGAAATCTTTTGTGCGGATATATATACCAGATAGATTTGGATGTGAAGGTGGGTGTGGTGTATTGTGTGGTGAGAAGAAAAGTAGAAGAGCAGTGTGAAGGCAGTAAGACAGGTCTCGAATGTAATAGGACAACAGCACCTAAGAGAGTAAGAATGAAGTGCAGCAGATCAGTATATTGGGCTTAACTAGAACTAAACCTTAGCATATGTGGATGCTTCTCATCAATTCAAGTATCTAGTTTCCTTGTATAAACTATTGTAGGTAGTGAGCCTCTTGTGAGTAGTGTGCTCGGGCAGTGAGCCCTAATTGGCAAGTGCCATTATGTACTATCTCATTCTTCTAATAGAGAATACAATCTTGGGTTAATCACCCCGTGGTTTTTCCCCTAACAGGGTTTTCCACGTCAAAATCATTGTGTCATATGCACTGATGTTATTTCAATTTCATGGTTATGTTTACTTATTTAATTTAATACTGCACTAATTGATAAGGAAATTTAGAAAGCTGAAATAATTAAAGATAACTAATTCACCCCCCCTCTCAGTTATCAACAATTGGTATCAGAGCCAAGTTCCTCCAAAAAGAGCCTAACAGCTTGAGGAAGATCTGGGAACTCAAATGGATGTGTATGGTATGAGGGAACAACTTCAGTCTGCCCTAGATGATCTTGAGCAATCAAACTCTGAAGTCAATGAATTGAAAGAAAGACTCAAACAGGCTGATGATTTCATAAATGAACTAAAAGGGAAACTGAGTATCTGTATGAAAAAGAGAAAATATCTACTTCAGCAATTGGCAAGTCAAAGTGAAGACAATGGTACAAATGAAGATCTGAAGGAGAAAACCAAGTTATGTGAAAATTTATCAAAAGAGATCATTATGGTAAGACATGAAATAGAATCAGGAGTTATGAAATTCACCCAAGAAATTGAAGAGAAAAGAAAAACTGAAGATGATTTAAGACAATCTCTCAAGGAGAAGTCAGAAGACTACCACAAAATGGATAGAATAATCAGGCATCTAGAATCTGATCTTGAAGATGCTAGAGATAATGAAGAAAAACTTGAGGATCAAATTGACACTCTTAAAAAGGATCTTCAAACAGCAAATGAATACAAAGAGAAATTCAAGATAAGTTTTGCTCAACTTGAAGTTCTTCTTGAAAGCCAAAAGAGGGTAGATGACAAGCGTGGCTTGGGATATGAGAAAGGTGAAAGCTCTGGATCCAGTCAGAAGAATTTTGGATCAGGAAATCCAAGGAATAGGCCTAGAAGACCTCTGGTAAGGCAACCTAATGCTCAAAGATATCCATCCTTCAATGGATACTGCCACAACTGCAATAACTTTGGTCATAAAGCTAATCAGTGCAGAATGAGAATAAATCAGACTAATACATCCTTCTCCAGATAGTGTTTCAACTGCAAAAGGTATGGCCATAAATCTCATGAATGTAGAAATATGCAAATGAACAACTCATTCAATAGTAGATGTTTTGCATCTAATAGAATGGTGTTAGATCTAGGGCACACAACTGAGAGGGGGGGTGAATCAGTTGTATAAAACTTGCTTCCAATTCAAACACTTAAATCCTCTTTGTTATTTAATAGCAAATCAATTAATCACTCATGAAAGCATAAAGCATAAACACTAGAGTAGATACACATCAACACATGAGACACCAAGATTTTGACGTGGAAAACCCGATCAAGGGAAAAACCACGAGGTGATTAACCCAAGGATTATTCTATGTTAGAAGAATAAGAAAAATAGATGGCACATGCCAATTAGGGCTCACTGCCCGAGCACACTGCTCACAAGAGGCACACTACCTATAAGAGACACATTGTCTACAAAGTAACAAGTATTAAAAACTTGAACTGGAGATTGACATCTTTACCATGTCTGGATCAACTCCATTTAAGCCTGAAAACTCATGCTCAGCCTTTCGCTCTTCTTCTTCGCTATGCCACACTCATCCACACCAAGACACACTTCAAAATGAATTCACAATCCCTTATTTATACAAGGCATAGACTTAGGGACAATCATCTAAGTCAGCAAACACTTATAAGATCATTCACAAGACGTGTAATACATCCGGTCGGCCTATCTTAAGAAGAACATCAATATCCGTGGTTATTCTTCAAATGCAAACTCAAACTTTAATGCGGACCACCAATAAGAATTGTACATGATCCAAAGATCACCAAAACCTTTCCTGAGTCATCAAGAACATCCGCACTTTATCAGCTTACTGGAATTCTTCTCTTCTTCATCTGAAACTTCAAGAACACAGTTTGTCATCACTGTCATAATGAAAAAGGTGCTTCCAGACCTCCAAACCATGAACAAATCTAGTTGTCACTTCAAACAGACTTCTTCAACACTCCCTCCAATCCACAGAGTGAGATAATGCAATTCCAGAGTTCACCGGACCTTTCTGTGACCCTCTATCACCTCTGAACACCTGCCGGAACCGGTTCTACTTGAGCGATCATAACTTCTTCAAATCTTCATGCGGACCTCTGAAATCTTGACTGGAGCATCCCAAGACTCATATCTACAAACCCTTTAAACCGCATCCTCTAATCCTCAACCTATTGAGGACTTTTGCCTTCTTGTCATCACTATTCTTCACTGTTCTTGATTGAGACTTATTCTCTCAATATCATCAGCACACAACTCATCCAATCCTTCTCATTAATGCAATATGAGTATGTTGACATCAATGACAACACCGGTTATCCTCATACTTGCAACAATCTCCCCATTTGTCATTGATGGCAACATATGATGTGAAAAACCATCAAGACAAGAACTTCTCCTTTCTGTCACAGCTCCCCCTATCAGTAACAACCCTTCACATGTCTTCTCTTCCTTTATTGCTCCCCCTTTGATCATCAACCACTTGTTTTTCACATGTCTTCTCTCCCCCCTTGACATCAATGGAAAAGGGCTCATACTTGCAACTTGAACACACCATAATCATACCAATTGCTCCCCCTGAGTAGTAGCTCCCCATCATCAATCCGGATCACAAGATATGACTGTGATATCCACTAGACTGATGCACATCAGTGCATCCTAGTTCACCACCGAAGAGGCAATGACCCCTAACTTCTCCCTGAGATACTCAAAAGAGTCCTTGGGAAGAGGTTTAGTAAAAATATCTGCAAGCTAATCCTTGGAGGGCACATACTCCAATCTAACTTCACCCTTGTTCACTTGCTCTCTTAGAAAGTGAAACTTGATAGATATATGCTTAGTCTTAGAATGCAACACCAGATTCTTAGAAATATTTATTGCACTTGAATTATCACAGAAAATTGTGATAGGCTCCTCATATTCTACTTGAATATCTCTTAGCATTTGCTTCATCCACAAAAGTTTAGTGCAACTTCCTGCTGCTACAATTTATTCTGCTTCAGTTGTAGATAAGGATATTGCCTCTTGTTTCTTGCTTAGCCAAGAAACCAACCTTTTTCCCAAAAAGAATGCTCCTCCACTTGTACTCTTCCTATCATCCACATCTCCTGCCCAATCTGCATCTTTGTTGAAACCAATCTTCAAAAGATGTTTATCCAGCCTTTCATACCATGCTCGTGGAGCTTGCTTTAGACCATATAGTGCCTTCTTTAATTTGCAGACCATATCACCATGCTCAGATAACTGAAATCCATCCAGTTGTTCAATGTGCACTTCTTCCTCTAAGTCACCATTTGGGAAAGTAGATTTGACATCCATCTGATACACTTTGAAATCCTTGAAGGCAGCAAATGCAAGAAATAGTCTGACTGCTTCAATTCTTGCCACTGGAGAAAAGGTTTCCTCAAAATCAATCCCTTCTATTTGAGAGTAGCCTTTGTAGACTAATCTGGCTTTATTTCTGATTACTTCACCAACTTCATTTAGTTTGTTCCGGAAGACCCATTTGGTTCCAATCACATTCTTGTTTCTAGGTCTAGAAACAAGATCCCAAGTGTGATTTTTCTCAATTTGCATCAACTCTTCCTCCATTGCTTTGGTCCAATTTTCATCATTGCAGGCTTCATTTATTGTCTTAGGTTTAATCTTTGAAATCAGACAACATTCATCTAAATTTTGAGCAACATTCCTTTTAGTTTGCACACCTTCGCTTTTGTCACCTATGATCTAATCTTCAGAGTGGTTCAGTCTTACATACCTTGGAACTTTGGGAGTTTCTTGCACTTCTGCTTCTTGATCAGGCTCATTCAGACCTATCTCTTCTTCTTGATTTATCAGATCAGTCTGAATCTGACTTTTAGGAGAGGATTGAGTTCCTTGAATCAGAACACCATTCTGATCATCTTCATCATACTCATAAAATCTTGAGGGTTTCTCAATACCTTCATCAACCTTCACATTTGTACTTTCTATCATCTTTCTCAGTCTCTTATTGTAACACCAGTATGCTTTGCTTTGAGTGGAGTAACCCAAGAAAATTCCTTCATCACTTCTAGCATCAAAATTTCCTAGATCTTCATCTCTTTTAATGTAACATTTGCTACCAAATACTTTGAAATATCTCACAGTAGGAGTGATGCCAAACCAAAGTTCATAAGGAGTCTTACCGGTATTGCTTCTGATTTCAACTCGATTGAGAGTATAGACTATAGTGCTGACAGCTTCTCTCCAAAACATCTGGAGAACATTTGCTTCCATCATCATTATCCTGGATGCTTCCTGGATGGTTCGGTTCTTTCTCTCTACTACTCCATTCTGCTGTGGAGTCCTAGGAGCAGATAACTATCTTTTTATACCATGCTTCTCACAAAAGTCTATGAATTCACCGGATGTGAATTCACCACCTCTATTAGACCTCAGACATTTCAGTTTTAATCTGGTTTGATTCTCTACCATAGCCTTGAAGATTTTGAACTTCTCAAAATCTTCTGATTTCTCTTTCAGAAAGGTAACCCACATCATCCAGTTATGGTCATCAATCAGTAACATGAAATATCTATCACCTTGCATACTCTTGATTCTTGTCAGACCAGAAAGATCAGTATGAACTAAGTCCAATAATCCGGTAGAGGACTAATCCTTGCTTTTGAATGAGACTCTTCTTTGTTTACCCATCTAACATTCTTTGCACAAACTATTTGTAGGTTTTACCAATTTTGGAAGATCTCTTACAGCCTGAGTATTACTTATCTTGATGATGTTATCAAAATTTACATGACACATTCTTCTATGCCATAACCAACTCTGATCTACTTGAACAAATAGACAACTTTTTCCAGCACCAACCAAGTTGAAGATATTACCTTTTGTTTGAGTACCGGATGCAATCTCTGTTCCAGATCTTTTAGAGATTTTGTATTTTCCATCCTTGAATCGGAGATCATAGCCTTTGTCCACCAACTGTCCAACACTGAGAAGATTGTGCTTCAAACCTTCAACATACAGCACATTACCAGTTTTGTTTCTTCCATTAAAAGAAATAGTTCCTCTTCCTCTGATTCTACCAGCAGAATTATCACCAAACTTTACCATTCCTCCTTCATACCTTTCAAAATCTAAGAACTTGTTCTTGTCACTTGTCATATGGTGAGAGCATCCACTGTCAATAACCTAATCATCCTTCTCTTCAACTTGGGCAGCCAAAGCTCTTTCTACAACCTTATGATTGATAGATTCAGAGGATATTGGATCTTCTTCCTTGATGGCAATAAACACCCATTCATTTCCGGATTTGTTTCCTATCTCTGATTCATCATATGTTACTCCTTCATTATCATCTTCTTCATGAACATAATAACAATTCTTTTGGAACCTTTGTCTATTAGAATTTGACCTTGTAGATCTTTCCGGACATCTTGAGGCAAAATGACCAATCTTATTGTAGTTGAAGCAATTAAAGGGTAATTTTCCTTCACACTTATTGGATCCTCTTGGCAGTCTCTTTGCAATGAGGGCTTCAAGTTGAGTTGTTTCTATTTCTTCCACTTCCATGTCTCTTCTTGTTTGATCATACCATGACAGCTTCCTTGAAGAGTTTTCTCCCAGATCAAAACTTTGTTTACCTTTCACATAGGCACTGGCTTTGAATGCAGATTCAGTCTTGGGGGGATCATCTCCAAACTCGGTCATTTCAAATGCAGCTAGTTTGCCAGCCAATTGGTCTCTTGTGACAGTTGTATGGGCTCTGAATTCATCAATGGCAGCAACCTTGATTTTGTAGGAAGTAGGAAGGGATCTGAGAATTTTGCCAACAATCTCATTTTCATCCAAAACTCCACCAGCATTCCTAATTCCACACACCAGTTCATTTACTCTTGGCATAAAGGTAGTGATATTTCCATCATCTCTCATTTTCAGTCTTTCAAATTTATCTGCAGGATTCTATTATAAACTTGCTGAAGATAGGCTAGAGTTAAACAAGCTTCTAGGAAAGAAGCCACCACCATGGACCACAAAGCATGATGCACTAATTGAGCGCATCAAACAAAAGTGTTCTCAGCTACCACCATTAAAGCTACCAGGTAAGGGTTTTAAAATTGTTGAAACTGATGCAAGTGAAGGTGCCTGGGCAGGAGTTATGCGAGAACAAAAAACAATCTCTTTCAACCCCAAAGACAAAGGTGAGATTGTTCGTTACATATCTAGTAGTTTCAAGAATAGTGAAGTAGACTACCACAGTACGCATAAAGAAATTCTTGTTGTCGTCAATACCTTCCAGATGTTTCAAATGTTCATTGCAGACAAGAGATTTCTCCTAAAAAGTGATTTGAAAAATCTGCGTGGGTTCTTTCGAAAGGAATCCAAAAATAAGGTGGTAAGATGTCGTCTCCTCCGATGGGCTCAACTCCTCAGTACTTATGAATTTGATTTTGTTCATCTTCCAGGAGTTGAAAATATTTTTGTAGATTTTATGTCTAGAGAAGGACATTCCGATGATCTATCAGCAGAAGGAGTTGCTTGTCAAGCAAATGGAATAGTAAGAATCATCCGAATCATAGAACAGCGTTGGTATGAAGAAAGTCACAGAGAATGGAGCACAAACCCTTTCCAACAAAGAGACTTGTACAATTATCAAATGGCTAATGATTTTCTCTTTGACAGGTTTCGAATGCTTATCGCCAAACAACAATTAACCTCTCTAGGTTTATGGACAGATCAACCATTCTTCCAGTTCTCTGTCGAAGCTAAACCTATTGATCCTGATATAGGGCATGTTCTTCAGAATTGGTGTGGGGACTTTGTTCTTCTAGTCCAATTCCTTAATCCTCCAGTAGCACGCGCAGATCAATGGTTAAATGCTGAAGACGGAAAGGTTCTCATTCGGAACCTATTTCAAGGACCTTATCCTCCTGTAGATGATCTACAGTTTGAAGGAACTACAGCTTATACTAGATGTATCTTCAAATTATCCTTTTCCTCGTCTCAAGATAATCCGATCAGTAGATATCTTTGCCAAGTTTACGGGCCTGCAGGATCTTCCTCAATTTTCGAGCATTAGACAGTAGGAAACAGATTGAGATACTTTCATACTCATCAAACTCCTATCTGGATCCATACAAAGACTTACCGCATGAACGGTGCCATGCCACAAGCTATGTCTCGAGGATTGTATGGCCCTCATAAGCTCAAAACAATGAGTATAATCTGGAAGGAACAAGAAGGAAGTCGACCCCCAGGATGTGTCCCACATGCATCCACCCAAACCTGTGCTAATTGTGTCGACTGTTCCAATGATGATCAGAGAATTCCAACATATGGGGTCAGCGGTAACTATCGCTCACCTGACTGCACACATCCTGATGGAGAATTTTGTGAAAGCTGCATGTTCAACCAACCAGAACCTACCACCTCCAGCTCCACCCATAGTACTGGGTCCTAGGCTAATGGATGGGCTTGTCATCCATTGAGAGCATCTATCTTCTCGGGGAAAAGATAGACGTGGGCCACACCACGGTAAAAGGGGACAGCTTACATGCCTTATCGTAAGCACGAGTTATTCCTCTTGTGATCAAAAGGAATCTTGTAAAGTTTTGTCGGTCTGTCGGCCTTATCTTTATTCACAGATGAATTAGTCCCACCAGAGGAATCCTTATCCTTAGCCGGGTCATCCTTCGGATAAGGTTTGCAACGTGTCCACTCTTCATGGATGGATTTCAAAAGAATTGTGAAAGACAAGGTTAAAAGATCAGCCCACACTCCCTATAAAAGGCAAAGAGGGCCACCTTCTCTTCTCAACGATTTCTGGCGAAGTGAAATCCTAGAGTCTAGTAAGAGTTCGAAGCCTTTAGATAGTTTTTTAGTTTTCTCTAGCAGAGTCCTTTGCAAGTAAATAGTTTTCAATTCATAGTTATGCTCTTAATGTAGAGAGCACTGCTTAAGAAACAAGAGTATTCAGTTCTGCTCTTCCTCTTTTAAACATGCTTTCCACAGTTAAGATCTAAGTCTATGCCAGCGCGCATTGTAATATGATGAATGTAATGTTCTTGAGTGTACGTCACAATAATATACATAAGATCTATCTGAGGATCAAATATTCTATTCTGCACTTCATTTGTCATTTGCAGCTGTGTTTCAAAGTTGGTATCAGAGCTGATGATGTTATTGTCTGTTGTTATCATTGTTGTCTAACCATAACTAGCCAATAAGTGTTATATTGTTCACTATATTGCTCCTTATATTGCTCTCTGTATTGCTTATACAAACTAGTATCTTGTTGTAAGTCCTCGCGGTGTAAGTCCCATTTAAGCTTGTTGCGTCAGGGCAGATTTGAGGCAGTTATTTGTATTTCGAGTGCAGATTTGAGTGTAGGTTCGAGCGCAAAATGGATAGAGCAAGCACGTCTGGTTCGGGTATGGAAAGCAACGACCTTACTACAGATCGTAACACAGAAGTTAAGTTCACCAATTTCTTTGCTGATAATGAAAGTTCATTTTCTACTCCTGAGTCCAGTAGTAATGTTTTAGATGAAGTTTCTGCTAGTAATCAGTTTCCTGATAAGGAATTTCGTGTGCCTAAGATTAAAGCTTCTGAGATCTATAAAGATGTACCTAGTGGTGTTATAGATATGTTTAATAAAATTAAAGGTCTGAAGAATTGGTTTGGTTATAAAACTTCACAACGATGTCATGTAGCCACACTACAACATGTTGTTACAGGTGGTAGTAAGGGTAAGTTAAATATTTTCTCAGATGCCCTTGTAGCAAAGTTTCAGAAAGAAGCCTTAGCTAGTTCTGATAATCCCCAGTTCATGCACCTGTCCTATGTTAGAATAGGAATCTGTGGTCACTATCGAAAAGGCTTACCTATCATCGTAATGATGATGCTGAAAGATGCCCGTTTCTATAAATTATCTCATTCCCTTCTTGGTGCTGGTTGTGATTCTATGTCCAAAGGACCAATCTTTGTAGATTGTCTGTTAGACTTTCCAGTTAGCTTAAAAGATGGAAACCTTAAAGATGTCCTTGAATACAATTTCAAGACGATGAATCTTTTCATGAAGAAAAAGTTTGTCGACCATTCCCTGACATTTCTGGTTCACTATAGATTGTATAATAAGGTCATACCCTTAATGATTAATCCCAGAAAGGCCCAAGGGTTAGAAGGTCTTTCTACCATCTGGACATCCTCTAGTGACAGCACACAACTGACTGCTCCCAAAATAGTTAAGCATAAGGATATTAAGATGCCTAAAGAATGGGCATTAGATCTTTGGGATAGTGACAGTCAAGCAGAAGCAGAAAATGAGAAACAACCACAGTTGAGAGGCATCTCAATTGATGAAATAGATGATCAGGCTGTAATTAGATTCTCATCCGGCACCCAGTCTGCCTTGCGCACTGGACCTTCCATGAGAACAGAAAGAATCTTTAACTACAATGAACCTGGTCCATCTGTGAGTTCCCTTCCTTGCTCTCAGAGTGTTAGATTACAACCCTCTAAGGGTTTTGAAAGTTTGTTCACAATCCCCACTGTTGCAAAAGCTAGTAGTTCAACAGCCTCAGCTATTCCTTCTCGATCATCCTGCACCCATAAAAAGTTTTTTGAATTAGATAATGGGTTGTATAGATGTGAAGACTGTTCGTTTATCTTTCCTCCTAAATCTGGCCATTTTAGAATGTTTTCAGCTCAACAAGCCACCATGCTTGAACAAGATATTTCTAAGTCTCATGAAAAGGCTATTGCCACTCCAGCTGGCCCTTGTCTCATTCCCGGTACTGTTCCCCCCTTTAGGGATTTTATTCTATTTGATACAACCGGAACCTATAAAGCTGATTTCTGGCCTTTGCATTTATTTCCTATTGCTGAAAGTTCCCAAGGTACCAGTCAAAGCAAACTGCTCAACTGGACAAACCTATGTCTTAGGAAATCCATGCTCCTTGCTAAGGATAGAAAGATCTGGCATCAGATCGAAGCAGTCAAGGCTGAGAAAGCACGCCTTAGTGCTCAAGAGAATTTTCATTCTCTAATCTCCACTCTTGAACACTTGGAAAAGTGTCTCACAGATCAGTGGATGAACTCTGTTAATAAAGATCTCCAGGAACTCAAAGCCTAGTATAATGAGTTCAAAAGTCAAGCTGAAACCTGGTGGGTTGCTCAGCAACGATCTTTGGAACAACAAAGAGAACTTCTGCAAAAGGTCAGAAGTGAAGTAAAATTAGATTGTGATGTGCTTGGTTCTCAACTGAACACTACAAATATACATGTAAAGCATAATAGTCAGAGACTCACAGAGATCTCTGAAGAAGTTCATTCAGTTGCACAATCACAACTGCTTATGAGCGATTCCATCAAGTCAGAATGCTCTGATATCAAGTCTGCACTTCAAGAAGAGTCTAGAACAATTCAGTCAGTAACTCATACAGTTCAACAACAGCAAGTTGTCAAGACAAAGAATTTTCCTTCTAGTGCAAAAGGATATCTACAGGCTCAATATGAAGGACCCAAGCTCAAGACTGAAGTTAGGCAGCCTGTGATTGAAAAGGTTTATGATCCCTCCTCAAGGACTCTAAGAGAAACCACTCCATCGGAACAAGCCGAGGGAAAGTTCCAAATGGCTCGTGGTTCTAGTGCTAATCCTAATGGATCTAACCTTGTTGATCCATTTAAAAATATTCAAACTCTGAAAGCTGATACTCCGCCTCTTGTTAATTTTTATAATTTTGAAGATATAGAAAATACAAGAGCTATAGATGCAATGCGAGCCTGGATAACAAATTATATTTCCACTAATGCTGATGCTGATGAAAAGCAGGTAATCAAGCAGGCTCTTAATGCTATGACAGGAGTTGCTCGACATGTCTGGGATCGTCTAGATGATGCTTATAGAGAAAGTTTGTTAGACAGAGGTACAGATCAAGTCTGTGCTCAGTTGACACGTCTGTTTGTTGGAAAAATAGACACCAGAGAAAAGTTGGCCTACAACAAGTTCATCAAAGGTAAATGCAAAGATCTCAAATACTTCAAGCAGTATTGTGATATGCAATATGAGAACTTCTATTTGTCTGGCCGTGAACAGAATCATGAATTCATGTTCACCACTTTTCTGAAAAGCTTTGGTACTGTGATAGGAGAATTCTATCACAAGAAAGTTCTTGAAAATCTGGTAGTAGATAATATAGAAATGAAAGAACTAACCTATCCACAGTTAGTTCAATTCTTAACACAGATCAATGAGGACATCTGTGAAGAAGGAAAAGCAAAGAAAGAAATAAAAAAGGTACAACCTTTACTTTCCTCCTCCGTGTGTTACCAGATTATGCCTTCTAATCAGTTTCCCGAAAAGGGAAAATCTTCTTGTGACAATTGTGACCGTCCTAAAAAGTTTTACAAGAAGAAAAAGAAGAAACTCAAGAATAAATATCCAAAGAAGAAAAGATACTTCAGAAAAAGAGATAAGAAGAAAAGGGGTTCCAAGAAATGGAAGCCTACCTGCTATATTTACAAAGGAGATCACTTTGCAAATAAATGTGATGACCACAATAAGAAAAAGGGAAAAGGAAAAGTCCATGCAGCTCGAGCAGCAGGCGTAGAGAATGATGAATTTGAATTCATCAATGATTACCCATCAGACTCTGAAGATATTGTTCTCTCCAGTTCAGAATCTAAAGAATCTGAGTCTGAAGAATATGAATCAGCTCAAGAACAAGCCTAAGCTCAGGTCAATCTAATGACCAAAGAAACTCAATCCTCTGATGAGGATTCAGAAGTCTCCTTCTATTGCAAAATGCTTAGAAGAGACACCCGTGCTGAATTGGACAAGGTAATTGAAGATATTGTCCAAATTGAATCTTGTCTCCAAACCATGGATATGGGGCAAGAGACGTGGAAGAAACTGACAGCCAAGCTGGACCAGCTCAAGTCTAGAAAATACTTCTTACTCCAGCCATCCATTGAAAGTGGATCCTCTAGAGCGAAGCTGCCAACCATGCGACCTCTTGGTTTTTTTGCTCCTACCACAAGTCAGCATGGTTATAGACCATCACCATGGTTTCCCAGACCTCCAGCTTCGCTGCCTCAATCATTTGATCAGAGAGCTACGATAGATGCTCCTTCCCCAGGAAGCATGGCTAGACGTATTTGGAGAAGAAATAGAAGAGCCTTTCTTGAAAAGGTTATTTCTCAAGCTCAGGCAAAAATTGCAGAGATTAATGATGAAGAAAATTTCTATCTCACCGAAGAAATGGAGAAAGCTCCTGAACTTGATAAGTTTGTCAGTCAGTTTAATTCTACTGGATCTATTTAGCTGCCTACTCAAGCTACCTTCTCAGAAGAACATCTTTTCTGTGAGGAACGTCCCTATAGTCGTCTCATCACCCATGCTGTTAAAACAGAAGATGAGGAACCTCACGTCACTTTTGAAGAAGGATCCAGTAGCCGATAGATGAAAGCCTACAAAAGGACTACTAAGCCAACTACTTCATGCCCTGGCATCATCCTTACCATCCACTTCCCAGGTATTATGGCATATCCATTAGCATTTCTCATTGATACTGGAGCTGATTTGAATATTGCCAGATACAATGCTTTTCCAAAAGATGCTTGGATGGAAGGCACCACAGGTATTACTTTTGGTAATTCTGAAAAGGAAGATAGCTCCTCCTTCTGCATTGCCCCAATTCAAATTGGTTTTGATGGTTTTACGGACAACCTACTTTTTGTGCAATATAAGGTTGAAGGCTATGATGGAGTAATTGGAAGCAAGGCTATTCAGCAATGGGAGCCATTCACCATTGACTCTAATTTTATCATCATCAGAGGAACATACCAGCTTCCACGACTGTATCAAGATCTAGCTTACTCATCTAAGCTAGAAAAAGAAAAGAAACAAAAACCAGTTAATACAGTCTGGTTAGCCAACCAGATTAATGGAGGTCAAGAATCTCTTACCGAGATCAAAGCTGCCTTTGCTGACACCGTCATGACAAAAGACTTACAAAAGCAGAAAAGGAACCTGTACTATGATCTCCCTCTCAAACGAGATCCTCAAGGTAATGAACTCATGCCTAAGGCCAAAGCTAATTATTTTTTAATGAGTTCATCAGAAGTACTAACCTGTCGGACCGAAGTTTTTGAGCTTGAAAGGCTCAAAATTATTCAAACTTCTGACTCCCCATTTTCATGTCATGCCATGTATGTCCCCAAGGTAGATGAAAATGGTAAGGAACTACCTGAAAAACGGCTAGTGGTCAATTACAAGCCGCTCAACGAATGTCTTGTGGATAATAGACACCCTCTGCCTAGTAAAGATCATATTTGGCAACTTATTCAAGGCAGCCATGTCTATTCTAAGTTTGACTTAACCAAGGTTTTTTGGCAAATTGGTCTTAAAAGTGTTGATTATTATAAGACAGCCTTTTCTGTTCCCCAAGGTCTCTATGAATGGACTGTCCTTCCATTCGGTATTAAAACTGCTCCTTCCATTTTTTAGCAAAAAATGGATGTTATATTTCAACCTTATGCCAAATTTATCCAACCTTACATTGATGACATTCTTGTCTTCAGCCAGGATATGCCTCACCATCTTGACCATCTTCGTCAATTCCTCTCTATTCGTCAACACCATGGTCTTGCTGTCAATCCCGCCAAGTCCCTCTTCACTCAATCTCAACTTGTATTTATTAGCATCAAGCTTCTTCAGGGGGGGAGGATGGAGGCCCAATCTCAACATCATTTGCACATTTGCATTCAAGAAGAAGAGAAAAGGAGCTCTGCAACAAATTATCTCAAATTCTCAAAAGATCAACTGTTGAAGTAGATTCATCCAGCAAATTAATTCGGCTCATTTAGCGAACCCTAGAAGCGCAAAAGGTATTTTCTATTATTGAATATTTCTCTGTAAAATCTTTTGAAGATGACTACACCGAATGTTGTAAAGATCACTAATAGGCCGTGTCCTAAATTCAAGAAACATCTATATAAATCCCTAGAAGTTGATCCCCTAGGCACCTTTTCAAGCATTCCGCATGGGGTTCTGCATGTAGAAGATATTAGGGCATATATTCATGTGAATATTGAAGAATTTGGGGAATCTAAGCTGGTTGATGTCTATCACAAGCGTTTGATAGATGACTCATTTGAACTCAAAACTCAGTATAAAGCCATCCGAGACAAGCATTTTGCACAATGCATTCATTTCCCCTGTTTTGTAGAAGATGAATGGGTCTGATATTTTCTAAGTAGAATGCATGATAACTTTATATGGTTGATGAGGCCATTTAAGATAACCACGGATGCCATTAGGGCAGTAATCGGATTGCACTCATCCGGTGAGATTCCTATTCTCAAATCCATCAAGAATCAATTTGTGAGTGAAGCTACCGGATCAAAATTTGACAAAAGAGCAATGACAATAGAAGACATCACTGATCCGGATGTCAAGATTGCCTCCATGATCATCGGTTATAAGAAATATCACTCTAGCAAGGAAAATTTAGTACCCGGAGCTGCAATTTACACTGCTTATGAAATGTTGAGGAAAAATGCAGATTATGATCTTTGTGAACTCCTTCTGAGCCAACTAATGGAAAACCTACAAAAGATCAAGAAGGACAAGAACTCCTTCAAGTATGGTGGGTTGATACTGTGCTTATTCTTCTACTTCATGAATGAGCTTCCCAGATCCAATGGTTGGGTATGGCAAAATGATAGACCAATAGCCATCCAAATCAGAGATTATATACATGGGCTTGGTGATGCCAAGGCATAGAATACAGTACTCTGGGGCTATTTCAAGAATTTTTAGAGCATGATGCAAGCAAGAGAGAGAATCCCCCAATCTTTAGTTGAAAAGTATAAAGATACAATATGCTTTATGGTAGAAACTAATCAATGTCTAATGGAGGTAGTAGAGCCAAGAATAGTCTGGATCATGCCAATGGGGTATGAAGTAGATGAGAAAATTGTTGAGCTACATGTTCAACACATGCTCAATCAATCCAAGGAACCTAAAGTAGAAAGGTTTGGAACCTTTGAAGAATTAAGTATGAAGATCCATGTGGAGCTAAGACAACTGGAAATAAAAAGAAAAGTGAGGAGGAAGTAGAAGAGTTTGCCAAGAGGCATGGAATTTCAAAAGAGGCACTTGATGCAAATAGAGAAAAGACAGAAAGGGCAGAGAAAGAAAAAGAAAAAGAAGAGAAAGAAGGTGCTCCGGTGGAAGTCCCCTCCCAGACCAGATCCTCTAAGACCTCTGCACCTACCACCATAAAGAGCTCAAAGGCATCAAAACCGAAAGCAAAATCATCCGGAAAAGGAGAGAAGAGAACCAAGAAAAAGGCAACAAGGTCTTACACAAGCCAAAAGGATGAAGAAGAGATAGAATCAGATGAGGAAGTAAAGAAAATGAAGAAGAAAAGGAAAACATCCGGTGAACCTTCTACTGAAGAAGTAACAGAAGAATTTGTTGAGAAACCTACTCTGTGCATTGATGACATCATAAAATCAGTTATTGTGGATGGGAACCTTCAACCAATGGCTGAATTCTATAATGATTACAATGAAGCTAACCAAAAAATCTTGCAAGAAGCCACAGTCAGGTATTTGAATATCTACAACAAGGCTTTTATTGAAATCATATCTCTTATTCCCAAAAGCCTAGAAAAGGAATTAGAAGTAAGAAAGAATAATGCTATGGCAAAGGATCTTGAGATCTGAGAACAAATAGCTATTCAGCTATATCCTTCAATCACTCCTAAGCAGAAGAATATGATCTTCAAAGATTGTAAGGATGAGTTCTGGAGCAAAGCTAGAATGAATCAGCTTATGCTCAGAGAAACTAACAAAGTAGCAAAAGAGACAGAAGAGATTCTCCAGAATGCATACAAAAGATTCGACATTCCTATTATAGAGGACTTAGGTGATAATCCCTCGGCCACAAATGTTGAAGAAGAATCTACAGAGACAGTGGTAGAAGAGGTAAAGGAGACAGGTGAACAAAAAGGTAAGGACTTAGATTCCTCTGCTCCGGAAGAGGAGGTCCATGATCAAGCAAACATCTCTCCTCTGGTTTCCCCTACAGACTCCAGATTCAAAGAAAAAGAAAGAGTACAAGAGAAGATCAGTTAACAAGTAGAGGAGAAGGAAAAAGAAGATGATAGTAGTAAAGCTACAAAAAAAGAGAAAACTCCAACAGAGAAGGCCACAAATGATGGTGGTAAGGGTGCAGAAGGGGAGAAAACTTTGTCTCCGGCAAGAGAAATAGCAGAGGCAGTCGAAGACTTCTTAACCAAGGAGATGATGGAATTTGATGAACTGGAACTTCTTCAAGGACCGTTCAATTTTGACTCCCTCTCCCCGGTTCAAACCATGAAGCTAGCATCCTTTACTTCAGCAAAGGCAAAAGAAAATCTTCTGAAGTCTCACATGGAAGATTGCAAGCTTATAGAAATCGCATCCGGTGTATTGGAGAAGATCTTGCCATCGTTTCAGAAGGATCCCTCAGCCTCTTCATCCGGTAATCTCAAATCTCTAGTTAATAGTGTTAGCACACATTTTGATTCTTTAGAAAAGTCAGCAGAAGATAAGGTCTGGAAGGAATTTTTGGTAAAAATATTATCAGAGGTACAAGGGTTAATATCAAATGATAGGAGAGTTATGGATATCGGAATAAAGAACCTAGAAAATGCTCTCAAAGATGGGGGGCATATATATAAATTTTGTTTATCCTAGCCTAAAGTGACCAAGGACATTGAGAAGAAAGTAAAAGAGCAAGAAGATAAACTATTAAGTTTATCTCAAAGTTTTGATCCTCTATCCTCTTCCATAGTAAAGCAAGAGTGTCAGACTATTGCAGTCATAAATGAAATAAAGACACTTGAGAAGGAGAAGAAAAATAGAATAAACAGGTTGAGTGAACTTAGAGGGATCATTATCCCTAAGTTAGAGGCCATGCATGAAGCCCTAACTGATGCTCAGACCATAGCCTGAACCAGTGATCTGACAGATCTTAAAAGAGCAGAAGCTTTTGCATTCCTGTTGAGTGGTCACATCTCAATTTTGGATAGGATGAAGCTGAGTTGGGCAACAGAACTTGTACAATTGAAAAACACTTTTACAGATATCTTAAAGTATATGTAAAGTATAACCGGATAATATACTTATGCGATTAAGTATAGATTAAGTTTTGCAAATTTTGGTGTGCAGACCCCACCCTTTGCCATTGATGTCAAAGGGGGAGTGAGGAGCAGTGAAAAATGAGGAATCTAGCTAAGGGGGAGCTTCAGAAAATGTTCATAAGAACAGAGCATTAGCCAAGGGGGAGTATAGTGTGACACTTAGTCATTTTTCACTAAGTGTTGCCATCAATGCCAAAGGGGGAGCAAGAGACACTGTGTGGCTTCATTGGTTTTGTCATTGATGGCAACAAAGACCACTCCACACATCCGCAGGACATGGTGTATCTTTACCAGAAGTCAGATTGAAGAATACTTTGGTCCGGTAAGCAAGAACAGAGCATGCATTAAGGTCCGACAGTCAAGTCTGGATCTCTTATAAGTAGTATCTTTGTAAAGTGCGGACTTGGGGAAGTCAAGAGGAATACCTTGACTAATAGATTCTAGGGATTGAGCCTCCGATGATGAAAGAGTAAAGAGATATGAGCATCTAAGTATTAGGATCCGGCTTGGCAGAGTAAACAGAGGAAGAACTGACCGACAAAGTATCAAAATTATTTCAGATGAGATATTGATGGTGATCAAGGTTCTTAAGGTATCATTCATGATTGGCTGACATGTTAGATGACTTCTATAAGTATCACCTTGATTCGCATCAATTGGTAAGCAATGATTCAGCCGACAGACTAGAGTTTGGGAAAATATTGACTATTCCGGATGCCGACTAGAAAGAGAATGAAATCCTTTCTACGGATATATATACCAGATAGATCTGGATGTGAAGGTGGGTGTGGTGTATTGTGTGGTATGAAGAAAAGCAGAAGAGTAGTGTGAAGGCAATAAGACAGGTCTGGAATGTAACAAGATAGCAGCACCTAAGAGAGTAAGAATGAAGTGCAGCAGATCAGTATATTAGGCTTAATCGGAACTGAACCTCAGCATTTGTGGATGCTTCTTATCAGTTCAAGTATCTAGTTTCCTTGTATAAACTATTGTAGGCAGTGAGCCTCTTGTGAGCAATGTGCTTCGGTAGTGAGCCCTAATTGGCAAGTGCCATTCTGTACTATCTTATTCTTCTAACAGATGATACAATCTTGGGTTAATCACCTCGTGGTTTTTCCCCTAACAGGGTTTTCCACGTCAAAATCATTGTGTCATATGCATTGATGTTATTTCCATTTCATGGTTATGTTTGCTTATTTAATTTAATACTGCACTAATTGATAAAGAAATTCAGAAAGCTGAAATAATTAAAGATAACTGATTCACCCCCCGCTCTCAGTTATCAACAGTATGTTTTGTTGTACAACGTCATCTATAGCACCATATTCCAGAAATACTAAGTTGTGTCATTCTGAGGGTTTTGAGACATAATAGTGATTTATATATTGTGTATTTCAGCATTTGGTGTAATGGGTTGTAGCTGAAATTGCATAATTTTTGTAGGAGTTTGCTGCTGGGTTATTTTCATATATCAGACTTGTACCCATGTGTTTACATCAGAAATTCATAATAAAAAAAATTTGGAGTGTTTTTGTGACAATTTGGAATGTTTATTGTGCAAACTAGTTACTAGATTTTGGATCTTGTGATGCATATTTGTGTTGTAAGTGCAAAAGTTATTTTCAGATTTTGGGTTTATATAAAAAATTAGATTTGGGGACATCTTAGTGGTATTAGAGCATGATCTTTCCATCCTATAGGGTTTCTTTATTCATGCTTCTGAGTGAAAGAGATCTCAAAGCTTGGAGAAGAGAGCAAAAAAAGTTAACAACTAACAGAGAAACTGAAGAAGTTCAAATAATGGCTAAGGATAGTGGTAAAGGTAAGGGAGAGGAAGCAGGTGAAAGATTTTAAGCCACTGTGGATAGATTGGCTCTCATTGTTGAACAAATGTGGATATATCAGAGTAAAAAAAATGGAGAATATGCTACAGGTGAAGGAAGCACTTCCAAAGGAAGAAAAGCAACAATTATGTCAAGGCAAAAAGAACCCATATTTTTACCTGAGAATGGAGGAGGAGAAGTTGGAATTGATGTTAACATAGAGCCCATCATTTTTGAGGCAACAGCTAAGTAGTTTGAGGAGTATTCAAAGCAATCAGAAGCCTATAAAACGGCCATTTCATTTGACAGATTTTTGGAGATCTTCGGTAAGGAACATAGGAGAAAGGAGCAAGATAGAGGAGAAAGAGAACTTAAAAGTAAACTGAACAAACTTGTAGCACCTACTTTTGATGGTAACGACAAAATCTCAGCTAGAGCATGGTTACAAAAACTACAAACATACCTCACACTCAATCTTATGACTAAGAAAGATGTTTAGTTTGCAATTTTACATCTAGAAGGTAATGCTTATGAGTGGTGGTATCATGGGACCATTACTCAAGATCACAATCAGGTGAATACATTTGTAGATTTCAGCCAGAGGCTATTAGACTGCTTTGAACTCAAAGATGAAGAAGAGTATTTCAAAGAACTTTCAAAGGTTAAACAGAAGACTATGGTGAGTGAGTATGTGGATGAGTTTTAGAAAATTGTTGTTATGGTGCCTGACATATCAGAAAAAAGGATTGTTTACCTCTTCTTGGAAGGACTTGAAGATCCTTTAGGAAGGCTTATCAAAGCCTTTTCACCTACCACACTCCAAGAAGCAATTAGAAGAAGCTTGCATCTTAAACCTAATTTTCTGAAGAAGAGCTTGGCACAACCGTCTAATGGATTCTTTTCAGGACAGCAAAAGAGTGGTTTCCCAAAGAAGACTTTCCCAGCCCCTGTACAAAAGATTGCATCACCTATGCCACTTGTGGCCCCTAAGAAGATAGACCTAAATGACAGGAAGGAGCTTAGGAGGAGGAGCCTTTGCTTCCATTGCAAAGAACCATGGGATCCTACCCATCGATGCCTTGGTAAGGGAAAGGTGCATTTCATTGAAGTATCTTCAGACCCTAAGTCTGAGGAGAATGAAGAATTCCATGACTCTATAGACCCCAGTTTCGAAGGAGTGGAAGTTGAAAACAACAAAGAGGGTTCCTTGGCAGCCCTATCAGGAGCCCCTAGATATCATCCATTCTGGGTTCGGGGAGTCCTAGCAGGACAAAGGATGACTGTGTTAATTGATAGTGGGGCTACCCACAATTTCATTGATGAAGGATATGTGATGAAGAGGGGATTGAAAACCGAGGAGTTTGAAGGATTTAATGTCACAGTTGCTATGGTTTTACAATGCCTTGTAAGAAAGTGATTCGGCAACTCAACATTACTATGGGAGATTATAATCTAAGTGATGATTTCTATGTGGTGGGTATTGGTGAAACAGATGTGGTGTTGGGTGTGCAATGGCTGCACTCCATTGGAGGTTATTATCAAAACTACCAAACTATGGAATTCAAATTCCATTCAGATGGAAGAGAAATTGTTCTAAGAGACCTTTTGAGTGGAGCACCAAGAGTAGTAACTATGAAGAAGATGGAGAGGACTTTTAGGCGAGGGCAAGTAGCTTGGGCTACAACATGCTTGATACATCCTTTGAGTTCCCCACAAGAAAAAGGTAAATTTCATTTTGAGATTCAAGAAATTTTGGATAAGCATAGTATTGTTTTCAATGATCCACCTCCAGGTTTACCTCTGGATAGAGGATTTCAGCATGTGGTTGAGTTGGAACAAGGTGCAAAACTTGTTATTACAACTCCTTATAGACCCCCATGAGGTTATAAGGAGGAGACAGAGAAGACTATTAGAGAGCTCTTGGATATGGGTTTCATCAAGCCTAGTTCTAGCCCATTTGCTTCATCAGTGGTGCTTGTGAAAAAGAAACATGGCACTCTTAGGATGTGTATAGATTATAAAGCATTAAATAAGAAAACAATCAAGAATAGATGAACTCATAGATGAGTTAAATGGAGCAGTTTATTTGTCAAAGATTGACTTAAGGTCAGGATACCACCAGATTCGCATGAGGAAGAAAGATATAGAAAAGATAGCTTTCAGGTATCACTATGGGCACTTTGAGTCCTTAGTCATGCCCTTTGGCCTCACCAATGATCCAACTATTTTCTAATCTTGCATGAACCAGGTATTCAGTAAGAAACTCCAAAAATTTGTGCATCTTTTTTGATGATATTTTGATATACAGCAAAACATGGAAAGAATATTTGGAGCACCTAGAAACAGTTTTGGGGATTTTAAAACGGCAATCTTTCTATGCCAAAATGTCCAAATGTGAGTTTGGGCTGACTAAAATTTTATATCTAGGGTATGTCATAAGTGTTGAAGGAGTCAAGGTAGATCGGAAAAAAATTCAAGCCATCCTAGATTGGCCACCACCTACCAATCTCACACAGCTAAAGGGTTTTTTCGGACTATGTTGTTACTATAGAAGGTTTGTGAAAGGTTTTTCACAACTTGTTGTTCCATTAACTGATTTGACAAAGAAAGGAGCATTCATGTGGACAAAAGAAGCACAACAAACTTTGGATAAGTTCAAAGAGGTAATGAGCTCTTGCCCTGTGCTTGCAATTCCAAATTTTTCTCTTCCATTCGTAGTAGAATGTCATGCATCAGGGGAGGGTGTAGGGGTTATCCTCACTTAGAATAAACATCCCATAGCTTTTGAGAGAAGAAAATTGAGCAAGTTAGAAAGAGGATACTCTATTTATGATAAAGAAATGTTGGCAATAATGCATGCACTGGAAAAGTTTAGACAGTACCTAGTCTATGGAAAGTTTATAGTAAAGATATATCATAATAGTCTCAAGTTCTTTATGGAGAAAAATAACTTGAATGACCACCAACAAAAGTGGGTAAGTAAATTGAAAGCATATGATTTTGAGATTGAATATATGAAAGGAAAGAATAATGTAGTGGCAGATGCACTTTCTAGGAAGACTACTTTATGCTCTTTGTCAACTATTTCAGCTGATTGGAAGATGTCTATCATTGCTAAGTATGCAAAAAACCCCTTTTCTACTAACATCTTGGATGAGTTGGTCAAGGATCATAGGTATGTGGTGATGGATGGGCTGATCTACTACAAAAATTGGACCTATTTGGTGCCTGAATCCAAGGTTAAAGAGAAGATCCTAAGGGCCTTTCATGATACACCACTTGTGGGTCATCAAGGATATTACAAGACTTATAGGTAGATCTATGAGAGATTTCTTTGGAAAGGGCTGAAGGAGGATGTGCATAGCCACATTAAGGAGTGCATGATATGTCAGCAGAATAAGAGTGAACAACTTTATCCTGCAGGGCTTCTACAACCACTACGCATACCCGAATAGAAATGGGAGAGCATCTCTATGGATTTCATTATAGGTTTACCCAAGGGGCAAGGTAAGGATTGTTTTTATGCACGGTGGTAGGTAGATTAACAAAATATGCTCATTTCTTCCCTATTATAGTTGAATTTAAAGTACCACAAGTAGCGGAATTGTTTTTTAGAGAAGTTTTCAAATTGCATGGGCTACCCAGAAACATAGTTAGTGACAGAGATAGCAGATTTCTTAGCTCTTTTTGGAAGGAGCTCTTTCACTTAACAGGTATTGAACTTACACCCAGCACAAGCTACCATCCATAAACTGATGGACAAACTGAAATAGTGAACAAGTGGATAGAGGGATACCTAAGAAATTATGTTTTAGATTAGCAACATGCTTGGGTGAAATGGTTGCATCTAGGGGAATATTGTTACAACACTTCTTTTCATATATCTATAGGTATGACTCCTTTTCAAGCTTTTTATGGGTATGATGCACTTTCCTTTGCTGATTTACTATTTTTAGATAGTAGTGTACCAGCAGCAAGTGATCTAATAAATTAGAGTTAGTAGATTTTAAGGTCACTTAAAGATAACTTACAGCATGCACAAAATCAACAAAAACTTTATGCAGATAGGAAGAGGATAGAGAGAGTATTTGAGGTTGGGGACTTGTCTTTGTGAGGTTGCAGCCATATAAATAGAGTACATTGAAGAAGAATGGGGCTGAGAAACTCAAGCCCAAGTACTATGGTCCATACAAAATCATCTGAAAGATCAGAGAAGTGGCCTATGAGTTGGAGCTTCCTTCAGGTAGTAAAATTCATAATGTTTTCCATGTTTCATGCTTGAAGAAAGTGGTAGGACAACAAGTTGTTACTTCACATGATTTACCACCATTGGATGATGAAGGGAAATTAATTTTGATTCCAGAAAGAGTGTTGGAAACAAGGGAGAAGAAACTCAGAAACAGCTGCATCACAGAATATTTGATCAAATGGAAGAACTTGCCAATTGAGGATGCATCATGGGAGGGACCTGAGATACTTGAGCATCCTAATCTCCATTGCTTGAGGACAAACAAATTCTGGGAGGGAGGACTTGTCATGTCCCCTTTCCAAAAATAACATTTTCTATTTTTAGTAATTCCCTCCTATCCAAAAATAGTAAGTCACTTTACATGGCAGCTTGGAGGGAAATTAAGTATTTAATATTATGTTTGTTTCGATGCATTTTCAAATATTAAAGGACAAATAAAACCACCCTACACTACCCTGGCAGATAGCGCTAATCCGCAGGATTGCACTAATTCGCCTTATCTTTGGCAGTGCCAAATGTAGATTAGATAAAGCAATGAAGGTAAAACACTAAATCAAACGCAATAAAACACAAGATTATACCTCACATGCAAAACCTAATCCCATCAAGGGAAGAAGGAGCCTTTGCACCCAAAAGAAGCTCCCAAGACCAAGATGATCCCTAGACTATGGATTCAAATGTGAAATGTTCTTCAATTGTGCAACTCACTATCTAACTCAAGGATGATTTTGGCATGGTAACTTTGCATAAACTTGGATGATGAAAATGACTTGTGAGAGGTTGTATTTATAGACTTTTGGAAGGGATTTTGATCCAAGGGTGGAGATTGATTGGAGAGATCAATGGTGGAGGATGAACGTGATGTGGAGGGCTTAGATTTGATCTTGGAAGATGGAGGGCTAGGAATAAAAGTAAATTTTTTATTCATTTTTGGGAAATGGGTGATTAAATGAGGTTGGGTGAGATGAATTATTTGTGAATTAAAAATTCACATGGGGAAGGTAAAATGAATTAAAAATTCATTTGGGGAAGGGTGGATAGTTATGAGTTATGACATGTGTAAGGGATGTGTAAGAGGAGTAAATGTGGTGTGATTTATTTGAATTTTAAATTTGGGGGATGTGGAGAGAAGTGCTAATGAGGGTTTGACTCACTTAATTAAGGTGATTAACCTAATTAATGTGGCTGGAATAAATTAGTAGAGGCATTAGAGGGAGGATAAGATTAATTAATCAGTGATTTAATTAATTAATCCTAAGGCTAGGATGAGGTAGGCTAGAGTAGGCAATTAAATAATAGCTATTTAATTGTCTAGGGTAGGGATAGGCTAATTAGTAGGCTGGATTAATTAGTTAACATAGTTTTAACTAATTAATTGGATTTAGGAAAAATGGGGGAATTGATTTAATAAATTTTGCATATTTATTAAATCAATTGGCTAAGGTTTGGATTATTGAATCAACAAAATTAATTCAATTTTGGGGATGAAATGGTGTGGATTTAGGAAATGAAAGGGGTAATTAATTAAACAAAAATTTAATTAATTGGTTGGAAAGGAAATTGGTATGTTTAGGGATGTCAGGAGTTAGTTTGGTGGTCGAGACATTTTTAGGTGTCTACAATTTCATTTTGGAAGGTTAATGACATTTTCTCACTCTTTCTTGCAAAGCAAATGCTTGTGCAACTTCAGTGGACAGGGAAACCATTGAAGATAGAGCTTGTGGTCAGTGGACATGAGTTTCCAACAACTTGAGGGTGGTGTTCTTGGGTTGATATAGAAATATTATCTCATAGATTGCATTTGTGCCGACAAGATTCAGTAGTGCAGTGTTCTTGTGTTGTTGTAGGAGTTTGTAGTGATTTCGTAGTGTGTTTTAGGAGTTGTTTGTGTCGTTGTTCGCATTTGCTATTGTGTTGGGGTTTGTATGTTGTATGTGCTATTGTACATCATCATCTATAGCACCATATTCCAAAAATACTAAGGTGTGTGTCATTTTGAGGGTTTGGAGACATAATAGTGATTTATATATTGTGTATTTCAGCATTTGGTGTAATGTGTTGTAGTTGAAATTGCATAATTTCTGTAGGAGTTTTCTGCTGGGTTATTTTCATATAACAGACTTGTACCCATGTTTTTACATCAGAATTTCATAATAAAAAAGGTTTGGAGTGTTGTTGTGACAATTTGGAATGTTTATTGTGCAAACTAGTTACTAGATTTTGGATCTTGTGATGCATATTTGCGTTGTAAGTGCAAAAGTTATTTTCAGATTTTGGGTTTATATAAAAAATTAGATTTGGGGACATCTCAGACACATCTTCTATTAAACCACTACTAGTATTTCTAGTTGATCCACTAGTTCCATCAAAATTTCTAGATGCAATAGGTGCACTCTAAGGTACAGCAGATGCAAGTGGTCTCTCTTCATGAATTTCATTAACCAAAACTTCATGCTCCTTGGCCACATTAGGTGTGGCATGAGTAGGTAGATCAGTACCGGACTCTGTAGATTTCACTTCAAACACATCCTTTAATATTAAATAAATCATCTGCATACCTGTTGTTCCTTTGCTCTAATGTTTTTCAATAATCTCTCTTAGACTTTGTGCTAAGAGATCATCACGATGTTACACATCACCATGTGCTATATCAGGCTGCACATCACCATGTGCTATATTAGGATGCACATCACCATGTGCTATATCAGGTTGTACATCATCATATGCTATATTTGGTTGCACATCATCACAACTATTGTTTTCACCAACTGCATTTGTTGAATCACAAATGCGTCAGCTTATATGAGATGGTGCCCCTGTATCCTTTCTTTCCTTTTGTTTTTTCTCCACATTTTCTTTGCACTATTTTTCTTTCCTATAAAACAAAAAAATATATCATATTATGTCTTATATACATAAAGCTCTTGATACTATGTCTTATATACATAAAGCTCTTGCCTATAAAATTTCATTGAACACTATTAAACAAATAATATACTACTTAGTGGATTTACAACTTGTTTGTTTGTCGAACCAAGATGCGATAAATATTCATTATTATTGGCCACTCTTTCTCTACGAAAGCCTCATAATCTGTCACTCAAATTTCAACTTTATGATCACTATCATCTAATTTCTACCTTACAGTCCTTTTCCTCATTTCTTGAAGTCAAAATAAACAATAGTGTATAAATCAACAACTTGAATCAATAAAACTTTATTGAGTTCATAAGTTGATAATTGTTGACTTTCTAATCTGCTGATAACTGCAAATGGAAACTTAAAATAGAATTCAATTTATAGATTAAAAAGAATTTACAGTCAAAAACCAAGAAGATGTTTACAATTACAGGTATCAGGCTATCAATATGACTATCCTTTGTTTCAACTAGATATTGACACTTAAGCAGATATGTTCTCCTAAATGCAAACCAAAACTGTATGATTGCTTGAAAGTGGCTAGCTTTGGAAATTTTTTCACTAGATGGCTTAGAGAACATGGAACTAAACCCTACTCCTAATACTAACAAGTTGATTTGTTTTTCTTTTTATGTATATGATTGTCTGATTGTGAGTAATTTGTGAAAATAAGCCCAACTCTGATTGGTGCCAATCCTAGGGTTTGGAGTCAATTCCTTACAAATGCATATTACTTCTCTTATGCATCACAAATATGTAGATTTAGAGGATTTATTATGTTCCTATCTTACAAAAAACAATCCAAGAATGGATATTTCCATCAACTCTCCTTACAGATATCCCTATTGCAAAACACACCTCCCCATAACTAATTTATCTATTCCTTAAATAGAAGCAGTGAATCAGACATGCAATATAGCAAATGTATATTCAAGAATTCAAAAACCCTTAGTATCCTCATTCAAAAGAGAAATGCAAACAACATAGGAGAAAATTGATGGAAACACATGCTCAGAGGCATTTTTCATATATTGCAATCTGAAATTGATAAAATGCTTATTGAGAACATATATTCAACATGCAATAAATTAAAACTTACAACTCAGAATTGAAATAGACAACAACTTCAATTGAAATAGACACAGTTGGAAATGATTAAACTTACTAGTTTTACTTGCAGAAGCTTGGAATTTTAGTTATTCTTTGACCAAGTTAGATGAACGGTAACTTAGGCTAGGCAGTCAATGATGGATTATAACATAAAGTAACAACATGACTACAAGACTTAGGGTTTTAAGGGGAAATAAAGAAGACAATTGATAAAAGCTAACTCAAAACCCTAAAACCTAGACAAGTACCACCACATATAACGAAAGTTTAGGTGAAAAGCTAACTTCTTAAGGTAATAGGCTAGTTAAGGTGACAAAACATCATCATAATCATCTGCATTTCCAGTAAGACTAGAATCCTGATCACTCCTGTCTACATCTGCTTGATTTTCTTCCTCATCCTCATATGTGACATGCAATACATTCTCCCTCCCAATCTCCTCTTCAAACACTCCATCATCATCTTCATCCACTTCTTCAAATGTTTCTTGTAAATTAACATATTGTCCATCAGGCATTATATCGACAACTTCCATGAATTTTTGTTGTGAATGGGACTCTGTTTGAATGGCATATGACCATCCTACGCTTCTTACATCATAAATTAGAAATGATTGGTTAATTTGAAGAGGGGAAACATATAGCTCATCTGTCTCTAATAAAAATTGTCATGTATTTGTGCGTACAAATCCACACTCATCAAATTGTACTGCGGATGGTTGGATCCACTTAAATTTTAATAATATAGGACTATTTTCACCAAAATCCACTTGAATAATTTCTTGGATGAATCCAACATAAAATTTCTTCTCAGTTTCGTGAAGAAATTCAGCACTAACAACACAATCACAATTTGCCTTTCCTTTGTCTTTTTCTTCCACTCTTAAATGACTACCATAGGCCCACATTCCACTAAAATGCATAGCCCATAAATGTGGAGATTGTGAAAGCTCACTTTCCTTCATTGTTATATCTTGACCTTCTTCTTTTGCATCACTGACTGCATTAGCAATCCATTCTTCAAATTTTGGAAAAGAATCACCTCCAATCAAATCATGACATCTACACTTTTGAGGTTGATGTTGCATCCAAGATTGATTCTCTTCTTCATATTTTCTGCATAGAATATTAACGTACAAATAGTAAGATTAATAATATAAATGTGTAAATGCAATTGAGTAAAAAAATTATTGTGTAATTTTTTTTTACCTATGCTACTTATCAAATGAAGATGTGTTTTGAAGAATATAGACATGTATCGCACTTCTTTCTTAATGTGATAGCTTGAAGCGACATCCATGGCCTTCTAATACTTCACCTACAACTCTCTCATCTTCGTCAATCATCCCATACATATCGATTGACATTTTTAAAGTCCTTCATATATTCTATGCAAAATCCCATGGCCTCTTGCATTGAATATCCCTCAGACATGTTGTCTTCCAGTTTTGCCCTAGTACGAACATTTTTTTTTGAAACCTTCATATATCATTTTATAGGATACATCCATCTCATTCTTACTAGGCCACAATGATGTAGTTCATATTCTAGATGTATCAAAAGATGCATAGAAATGTTAAAGATTGTTGGTGGAAATTCCTGTTCCAATAGACAAAGGACTTCAACAAACTCCTCCCTCAAACTATCAAAGTTTGAAGGATCTAATACATGTATCTATTCATCTCTCTAATAGTAGGCCCAACCTTATAATTGCTAATCTAGGCCCCTTTTCCAAACTTGATATATTTACCACAATAGGTAAAATATTCTTGATTATGACATGATAATCATGGGTCTGGAGAACTCTTAAGCCATTAATTTTAGTTTGGCTTCTAATACTACTACTTACATATCAAGTGGGAAAGCGAGTCTGAGACATCAACTATAAGAATTATGCACGTTGTTCGTTTGTCCAAACATAAGAAGCACTAGGTTTTCTATTTTTTTCATAATCACATTTTTCAACCCAAAGATTTTGATGCATCTTTAGTTGTCGAAAGTCTTCACGTGATGAAATAGTATCAAAAGCACAAAAAAGAGTTTCTATAATAGCATAGGCTATATTTTTCCCAGTATGCATAAAGTCAACAGTATGCCTAATGGCTATATCCTTAAAGTATGGTAACTTATAGAATATGGACAACTATTTTACACCGCTTTCATTACATGGATCATATCTATTACTAGCAATCCCATCATTTTCAATAAATGACATTCTTTTTTGTCCATTCTCAACAATGTAATCACCCGTTATTAGTAATGGTGCTTCACAATTCTCTTCTTGTCCATTGAAACATATTTTTTGTCAACGATATGGATGATCCATTTTAAGGTAAGCATGATGTCCATAATAAATACACTTACGTAAACTTCTTGAGTGCCTCACAAAATCCTTAAAGTTGCAAGCAGGACATCCATGGTATCCATGAACATTAAGACTAGACAATGTGCTATATATAGGAAGATCATGAATCGTAAACAATAAGCAAGCTCTTAAAGTGAATTTGATTGAATGACCATTCCTTAAATATTGAATTGCTTCAATTCCTTTCCACAATTCCATTAGCTCATCATATAATGGCTCTAGATAAGCATCGATTGTATCTGAAGTCACACTTTTCTTTCCTGGTATAATCAATGATAGCATTAAGAAAAATGGTTTTGTTGCTAACCATGGAGGCAAGATATAATTTATTAAAAGACTGACCAAGTTGACCATTTAGTACTTTGATATGAGAATGGGTTCACCCCATCTAGAGCTAAACCCAACCTTGTATTACAAGGATCTTGGGAAAAATTAGGCCATCTATTATCAAAGTCCAACCATGTCTTAGAATCAGAAAGTGGCAAAGAACCTTTTTAGGAACCATGGCTGATTTCAACCCTTGTCTATACCTTGCTTCATGACATTTCAGGCATTCACTCTCACTTGCAAGATTATTGTGAAATAATACACAATCATTCACACATGTGTGGATGTTTTCATACCCTAAGCCTAGCTTAGTGATTTGCTTTTTACATTGACTTCATTTTGGTGGCAATGTGGAGTCAGGTGGTAACAACGAACTTAATAATGCCAATAACTTATCTACACTCTCATTTGTCCAACCAAACACCACTTGCAAGTTAAGAATTTGAAGGATTGTTGTCAAATGACTTAACTTGCAATTAGCATACACAGGCTTTAAAGCATCGTCCATCAACTTGGCCCAATCATCGTTTAGACCCTCATTCAACATTCTATCAACTTCAAACCCTTCGTCTAACATTGTTGCCTCTTCATCTATGTTTGGTGCCACTTCATCTATGTTTGTTGCCTCTTCCTCTCTCACACTCTACAATTCTATCATATCTTCATAATAATTGTAATCCCAAGGGTTTATACCACTATGCCCATATCTTATCATATGTAGATAAATCGAATTTATTTTTCTCACCTTTCCACAAAGATAGTCTTTACATGGACATGGATATTTGTCCATGTCCCTCTCATTGGCTACTCTCTCATCAAATGCATGGTATTGATCCATAGTCAACCTTCGACGTTGATCCATCTGTAAAGTTCTACACATAGCAACAAAATCTTTTGAGGAAAAATTGGCAAACCAAAAGTTCAAGATTTTTTGAAAAAATCATATTTTTAAAAAAATGTAAAAAATTGTAGACTAAGAGACAAATTATTTTGTGTTTAATTGAAAGGCATTTCCATAGCAATAGAGTCATAGAGAGAAAATAAAATAGAGATTTTAACTAATGAATTGTAAAAAATAGATTTTTGTAGTTTATATTCAAATTGTTGATTACATTGCATTGCACATCTTTCAAACTCAAAGCATTACTTCACATTGCATAACTAATAACTAGATGCTGATAGATGACAAATTTTCAATTACAATATAGTTTTTACAAAGTCAACCTAAGAATTTATGGAATTAATTCACATTGCATAACTAATAACTAAGAGTAGCTGCCAATTGCATTTGCTTGTCATGGCATTCCATGAGACGACATTTCTTTGAAGCATTTTTTCAAACAGTTTACTGCCTTGTCTATGCTACGACATTTTTCATACATGTCTACCAAAGCATTTATCAAACAGTTCACTGCCTTGTTGCCATGGCTAAAAGCCTAAAACAAGTGCTTTCGAACAAGCTATGGATGCTTGGAAAAAATCTATCAAAGCATAATAGTAAGCAATAGCATAGACAAGGCAGTGAACTAGTTGAAAAAATGCCTCAAAGAAATTCATAAAATTCATCCTAGGAGTCCATAAAATTCATCCCAGGAGTCCATATTCCTTTTACAATTATTCTAGGAGGCATTCATAAGCGTCCCATAGCATGTCCATGTGAAAGATATTTGTATTTTGATCATTAATGTGTTTTTTGTCTCTTACCGCAACCACACAATACATTCAAATAGCTTTGGTGGGTGTGCGGGAACCAAAGGAACTGAAAAGACAGTTACCACTTCCCCGCAGCATGCAGGAACTTCACTTACGGTGTTGTGGTTTAGAGAGACTGGTTACCGTGGCCCCGCAGAGGTCTCAAAAGTAATTGCCGAGCTAGCGGCAAGAGTTTGAGTAGCATATAATATTTCATTATGACCACACGACAAACAAAATGTTAACATGCGGTGATGCGGTAAGAGCAAACAGTAAAGGTTCACTACAGCACCGCAGTAGACAAGAAGGCGGTAAGGGCTAAACTGATAGATAACATATACCATTGCCCTGCGATAGTTTAGAGAAGGTCTTGCAGGCAAGCGGTAAGTGGTAAAAGTAATATAAAGTATGTATCGTGCTCCCACCACAGTCAAATCCAATGCTTGTGGTGATGTGGTATGCGGTAAGAGAAAATAGTAAAGGTTCACCGCAGCCCTGTGGCGGACAAGAAGATAACTGGCAGTATGGCAATAAGGGCTAAGCCAATAGATAACACATACTGCAGCCCCTCGATAGTTTAGAGAAGGTCTTGCAGGCTAGCAGTAACCAGTAAAAGTAATATAAAGTATGTATCATGCTCCTGCCATAGTCAAATCCAATGCTTGTTGTGATGAGGTATGCGGTAAGAGCAAATAGTAAAGGTTCACTGCGGCCCCGCGGTGGACAAGAAGATAACTGGTGGTATGGTGGTAAGGGCTAAGCTAATAGATAACACATACCGTAGCCCCGCGATAGTTCAAAGAAGGTCTTGCGGGCTAGTGGTAAGCGGTAAAAGTAATATAAAGTATGTCCCACACTCTTGCCACAGTCAAATCCAATGCTTGCAATGATGCGATATGTAGTAAGAGCAAACAATAAAGGTTCACCGCAGCCCCGCAGTGGACAAGAAGATAACTAGCAGTATGGCGGTAAGGGCTAAGTCGATAAATAACACATACCACAACCCAACAACAATTTAGAGAAGGTCTTGCGGGCTAGCAGGTAGCGGCAGAAGTAATATAAAGTATGTCCCACGCTCCCACCATAGTCAAATCCAATGCTTGTGGTAATGCGGTAAATAGTGAAGCAATGTCAAAGGATCCCGCAGTCCCGCAATGGTCAGATCAAAGGTTGGCAGTAATGCGGTATGAGGTATAAGGGGTAACATGTAGCCCGCCATCTTGCGATAATGTGTATCAAGGCTTACAGTGTGGCGATAAGTGATGAAAGATGCGGTATAGCCATCCAGAAGCTCTCGCAGTCCTGCAATAGATCTAAATAGGTATTACAGTGATGTGGTAAAGTATTAAATGCTGAAATGACTATATCACCACCCCACAGTAGTTATCATTGATGTCTGCAAGATTGTGGTTATTGATGAAAAGACTACAAATCTTGAAGTGCCTGCCTAGCCATTAGATTAGACGAAATCAATGGTCTGTGTTTGAAAGACTTGAACGCTGAGATTTGTCGATTTTGTGGCACGAACCAAAGTAATGGTGAAATGACCAGCTCCATAGCAAAACAAAATTTAGAATTTCTTTGTATTTCATCATTCAAGCAAATTCATTGGTGATTGTAGACGGTGAAATCAAGCTATGTGTGTGCACTTCGGCCATCTTCCAACTGGGTAAGTCTACCTCATCACTCTCTTCATAAAATTTGGTATTTAGTTTGTGCTTTATTTTCAACTAGTTTGGTAGAGCAAGTGACTATCAAAACCTAGTTTATAAAAGCATCAAACTATGGCACCTAAGAAATCTGAGTCTACAAATAAGAGCACTGAACCCCATGTTCCCAAGAAGCGGTCCCTTCAATAGTCACTATTGGATATTTTACTAAATTCAGTTGACAAAGGGTATAAGAAACTATTCAAGGATGTAGCAAAGGGGTGTTAGGACGTTGGAGTCCCTATCTAAGGATGGAACCTTTTTTTGATATTTTTATGAAAAATAAGATGGGCAGGGACCGATTGCAAACCCATGGAATTTAAATTTAGCTAAGCTTGTGGTGCCAAATGTATTCATTAATGTGGATTTGATCAGGATATTGGCACAGCACTATCATCCAGCCACCAAAACTGTCAGGTTTCCAAATGGGTCACCATTAGTGGCGGTGGACATAAATGCAATCATTGATTGCTTCATGCTCAACAAGCAAGCCCTCACAAAAATTGACTTGAAGAAGAGTGAACAAGAATATACCAGTCTAAGAAATACACATAGGAGTGACGAGTTGCCCATGTACATGAGGAAAGGGGCCAACAATAGAAGAATTTCGATCCCAACCACTGCAGTTGAGCCTTTTCCAATTGATGACTATGTTGTGTAATTCAAAAGGACATATTTTGCTTTGTGTCAAGTGTTAGGAATTGATGACCAAGATATAATGCCAGTTGGCATGATGATGATGGCCATGAGAATACAAAACCCAGAGGTTAATGTTGAGTATGATTTTGCATCGTTTATTGAGAAGAAATCGCATGAAGAGTTTTTGCAAGGGAGAATAAGACACCTATGGAGTTCAAATATTATTCTTTGTTGTGTCATTTAATTTTGTACCAGAACAAAAGGAAGTGGCCCAGTAGGATGGACTTGAGCATGATTGATCAAAAGAGACAAAGATTGCCTACACAGTGCTAGTATTACAAATGGGACACTCATGGTCAAAACTGTAACTATGTTAAGTTCCATGATTATTTCTCAGTCAGAATAATGAACTCCCTTGGTAGCCCTTCTCCTAGATTGACCAAAGAGGTCAGAGAAATGTTGAGACCTTTTGCTGATAGGCCAGAACAGGGTCACAAACATAACTTTGTTGATTGGTATTTCTTGCCTGACCATACTATAATCAGAGTATATAGGTGTACTCAGCCACCCCATGTGTTGCCAAAATTTGTGCCAAACAGAATTGCTTTTCTTGAATTCATGTGACAGATGCTCTAGATGGAGAAAGATGTGATGAAAAAATAAAAGAAGGGCACATTTATTCTAGATTCCACTGTGTTTGGTGAATGGTCCATTGGTGTAGATACCTTGGAGGAGTTGCAAGCCTATTTGAAGGCTAAATATTCTTTGAAATTAGGGACAAAAAGGGTTTGTGATCTAAAGGGTCACATGAACTTTGTTAGAAAAGTCATCCTTACCAGGATGGGGATATCCCATCAAATCAATTTTGATGAGGATGTGATCAGAAATTGTGTCACTTTTGAAGAGGTATATAATAGGAAAAGAAAATGTGAAATTTTGAAGAAGATTGAGGATGACAAAAGAAAATAAAAACCTAATTTTTTAGGATTTTTTGTTGAAGAGGACACTTTGAAAATAATAGATTTGATAATTGATCATTTTGAAAGAATATATGGCAAGTCTGAGAAGCAGCCTATAAAGGCTACCAAGCTCCCTATCAAAAAGCCAACAGGAGTTATGATTCAAGAACCTGCTCCAATGCAATGTCAGTGCAAGATCCAACTATTCTTGATTCACCACCTACCAAAAGGCAAAAGACTAATGATGTTTCTCCACTGGTTCCATATGAAATGATTGAAGGAGTTGGTGACACTGAGGAGGTGGCCAGTATTTTGAGGCATATGGGAGGGGAAGAGAAAGTTTATCAACCCCTTGTTGGTCAAGAAACAAAAGCACACAAACTAGAAGCAAGAATGGATGAACAAGCACAAGGTGAGCCTGAACTGCAAGAAGATGAAAAGGTTGTGGTTTCTATGAGGTTCATCAAGGATGATGATTTCATCGATATGCCAAAATTCAAAGATTTTTGGCTCAAAATGAAGATAAAAGAATTTAAAGAAAAGGTGGAAATAAATAAAATGGGTGTTGATGAATCTTAGCATGATCAAATTGTGACACAAACTTTCAAGGATTTGAAAATTGATGAAATAAATGTCAACCCTGATGAGGCTAGACAAATGGTTTTGAAGAGTAATATGTTGATCATCCATGACCTTGAATTGAAGAAAATGTTTTTGTTGGACCAAGTGAGAAATCAAGATGACCCCATGATGGTTTCTGAGTTTGCTTATGAGGATGGTGGCAGTGGTTGTGGGTTTAACCCAAAGACAGAGACTCTAAGTCTAGGAGTTGAGGGGAATAGCTATGGTGAAAATGTTTTTGGATACATTAGTTCTTGAATTTGCCACCCTTACTATGTACTCTACAATGTTCACATGAGTTGTTATCAAGAAAATGGAGAAAAGATTGCTCAACTATGAAAAAATGCAAATTGAGATGAATGATGAAGTGAATAGGCTGTATTTGGAAATATCAAACTAAAGCAACAGTTGAAGGGTGTTGATTCTCAAATCCAAGCAATTGTGCCATACCAAGCCCTTGTGCCATAAATAACTAGTGATAATACAGTCCTAGTTGATTAGTTGAATGCATTGAAGTTGAAGTTGGAGAAAGAAATTGAAGATTTGAAAAAGCAAAATGAGAAGACAAAGGATGAGGCCAAATTGAAAACCCTTGAACTGTTTGAAAAGATTTTGGAATACAGAGTAAAATTGGTTGTTGACAAGTTGGGAGATGTGCATGAATGCTATTGTTCCTTGTCTCAGGCCATTGATCAGTTGAAGGTCAATCTTTCTATTTTAGATCCAATATACAAGAAATGGCAACCTGCACACCATACATTGCTAACCTTGTGCAAAGTTCTACAAAGAGATCCATGTGCTCTAGCCTCACCCAAGCCAACAGAGAAGATGGTGAAAATGATCTTGGATGAATTTTAGTATGTGAATGGTGAGAGCCAGAAAATGCAGGCAAAGATTGATTATTTTGCTACCTTTAAACACCAGTTTATTCCTTCCATTTTGACAGAGGATAAAAAGATCAAAGATTTTGATGCATGAAAAAGTGAATATGGTCAAACAATTTCTAAAGTCATTGATTTCTTGAAAAAAGATGAAAACATAAATATTCTCAGTTTCAATGTCATTTTGGATAGAATAATTGCTCTGGATGCTGGATATGCAAAGTTCATCATTGATGTCAAAGTGTTGTTGGATAAAAGATGGAAAGATCACCAGGCCAACCTACTCTAGATCCAAGAATATAAGTGGCCTAGTGATTTCACAGTGTACCAATGGGAGCATCAGTATTTGACAACTGAAGAATAAGCAGGACAAGTATGTAGAGGAGAAATGAGCATCAAGCTAGCATTGAAACATGGCACCAACAAATCTTGGGCGTCCTCCTATTTTGTCTTTTTCTTGTTTTTATGCTTTCCAATATGTATCCAAAATATATTTGGCAGTCTTTTTAAGACTTATCAAAAAGTATATGTTGTAATAGGTCATATTAAGGGGTGGGTATATGAAAAGTCATTTTTTGGAATGTGAAAAGTCTGAAGCTTGTAGCTTCCTTCACCCCTAGAAGAAGGAAACCAAGACCTTGGGAAAAATCTTTGGGAATTTGATTTTGGAAAAAGACATTGAAAGGCCTGCTCTTCAAAGATATATCAATAAAAACAAACTGCATTTCTCTAGTGCCATATATCTAGTTCTCACTTGCTTGTTGAATATTCATGTTATACTTTAACTGGTTGTCTCCATTTTTGTTTCTCCTTGTTATTTGAGTTAACATATCAAGTATATGTTTAGTTCTTCAAAACACATTTGTTGTTTTTGGGTGGTTTGTCTAATTGGGTTTCCTCAAGTAGGGATTAAATTCCATTGAATAGATCACTGTAACTTGGAGGATTCAATTTGGATAATTAAGAAGAGATAGGAAATAATAATCTTGCATGTCTATGCCAGTCATAGACAATCCCATGCCAAGTAATTAGAGTTGTGGCTAGATAGAAAGCACAAAGTTTTTTGTGAATAGACTCCGTTACCCAATTGTTGAGAAAGGCACCGATCAATTCTTTTCCAGAATTATTTCCTTGTATCATATTCAAAAACTCCAATTTTAATTTTCTGTTGTATAGGAGTAGGAGTAATAGTAGAATAGAAAAAAAAATCTAATTCAAATCATATGCCAGTTTGGATTAAGGAGAATTGGATGATTCAATTGACAAAATTACATATATCCCTTAATCTGCTCTGAAGTCACCCACAAATTTGAGGAGTAATTAATCATTGGTGAATATAAGGTAGCACCCGCCTTAACAAAGTAGAGCCTAAAGTGTAGAGAATGCTAACCACTTGGGTTAATTCTGTTAGTTGGCCAAATCGGTTGCATAACCAAATCATAAAGCTTGGCATCCTTTTAAGGTTTTTCATACTATAAATTTGAGAACCAACAGAAGGCTTTGGAAATTTTAAGAAAGGCAACTCGTATAGATCCACGTGATGCCCATGCATCTATCAAGATGGGTGAGTTATTAATATTGTCAGACCCCAGTGCAGCCTTAGATTCTCTTAAGACACCAAAGTCTCTTCTAAAGAAGAGCAGAGAAGAAGTACCCATTGAATTTTTAAATAACATTGGGTTCTTCATTTTGAGCGTGATGAACTAGAGTTGGCTTAACAAAATTTTATGGAGGCATTAGGAAATGATGTTCTGCCTCTACATAAATCTCTGTGGTTAGTTTTGTGCATTTTTTACTTGTAGGATTCTCACAGTTAGTGAAAAAGGTAGTGTTCATGAAGAAATGGAAAAGATGTGTAGAGCCTTTGAATTATACATGTACTGTGCAATGGCATTGAATCATTTAGCAAACCATTTTTTCTTCATAGGGCAGCATTTTCTTGTGGAACAGTTGACCGAGATAGCTCTTGTTTCAACTGACCACCCTCTCATGAAATCTCATTCATATTATAATCTTGCACGATCTTCTCATAGTAAAGGTGATTATGACACGACTAATTGCTACTACATGGCATCAGTCAAGGAAAGCCAAAGGCCACAAGATTTTGTGGACATGTTCAATTGAAGTTGGGAGATCTTAAGAGTTCTCTCTCAAATTTTGAAAAGGTTCTGGAGGTCCACCCTGAGAACTGTGAGAGCTTAAAAGTGGTAGGCCATATATATACTTAGAAAGAGCAAGTAGAGAAGGCTTTGGAAATTTTAAGAAAGGCAACTCACATAAACCCACGTGATTTCCATGCATTTATCAAGATGGGTGAGTTATTAATATCATCAGACCCTAGTGCACCCTTAGATTCTCTTAAGACAACAAAGTCTGTTCTGAAGAAGAGCATGTTGAAATGCACAAGACAACTGAGATGGGGAGGAGTGAATCAGTTGTCACCAAAACTTAACTTCTTATGAACATCAATACATCAATCACTTAATCACTGTTATTATGATTTAACCATGAAAGCATGAAATTAGAAACTTAAGCATAATCACATATTCAACACATGAGAGACCAATTTTTTTTACGTGGAAAACCCTATAAGGGAAAAACCACAATGAGTGTTAGCTCACAAAATAATATGTTATAACAATACCAAAAAATAGAGGCTCGCTACCTAATATGCTCACTGCAAATGTTTAGGTTCATTGCCAAGATCAGCTCATTGCCAAGGGGTGGCTCACTACCAAGGGTTGGCTCACTACTAAGATTGGTGAACTGATTTGATAACATCTACTCCATGCCTGGGTTTAGTTCCTTTGAAGCACAGTATATCTCCTCTTCTCAGTTCTTTCACACCTTTGCACTTATCTTGTCATTTTTGCACTTCCACACCCTTTTTGCAACTACATTACATGTTTTTATACAACTCATCAACCTTGGAATGTACATCAAGTTTGGTATTACATTCATAAACCGTTGGAGCAATCTCCAAGGTTAGCATTACAAACATACATAGAAAATAGGTCTGGACCTAAACAAGATTAGCATAGTGAAAGATGTATGTAGATCACTTAACACCTTAGCTGGGACTCTAACACAATCTTCCACACCATGACATGCTTTCACAATCTTCGATGCATCTCCGCAAGTAGTGAAAACAACCAAGTCAGCCAAGACTGGTGTCAACACTAAGTCTTCTAAGAACAATCTTCATCCACGATCCCAATTTCTCTTTGCGGACCAATCCAAAGGTAGGAACATGATCAAGAGACATCCACAAGCTCATTGTAATCACCAGGAACAACCATGCAATCTCTAACCACTCTATCAAGAAGATTCTTCACATCGGAGCACAAGAACAACATTGTCAGCTATTGTCATAAAGAAAGAATAGCTTACGGACCACAAATCATGAGCCATTGGAGTTGAAGGTACTTAACATCATTTCAGATTTAACTCATGAACCGCAGATCATAATACTTTATGGCAGAGGAATGCAGAGAAAAATACATTCTCACTATCACCAGTGAATACTCAGAAAAAACAACTTTTAGATGAACATAAATCACTCAAATCTTCATACCGGGAGCTCAACCTTGGAATATAGCATCTTTACACATGCCTCTAAATAACTTCCAATCCGTAGACAAAGATATTCATTCTACAAGAAATGTGGAGCAATCTATAGGACTATTCTTCAGTAAACAGAGATAGTTTACAACATACCATTTCCACCAGAGGAACAAATTTTCTCAAAAGCACTTGGAAACTCAATATTAGGATCACTTATTCATTTTATCCAACACTTACATAAGCCAATACAAAGCACCAAATCATGAGCACAGTTGACACTAATGACAACACAGATATGTTGACATCAATAACACCAGTTCGGCACATACTAGCAACAATCTCCCCCTTTGTCATTGATGGCAACATATGATGTGAAAAAACTATAAAGACCATCAAGACAAGATTCTCCCCCTTTATCTTTACACATTTGCACCTAATTTTTTCGCATGATTTCTCTCCCCCTTTGACATCAATGGCAAAGGGCACATACTTGCATGTTACTGCTCTGATCCACTGAACTTTCTCCGTTATCAACACTTTCTTTATCAGGAACATCTTGTTGCAAGTATGAGGTTAACCAGTGTTGTCATTGATGTCAACATACTCACATTGCATTGGTAAGAAGGTTTGGATGAGCTGTGTGTTGAGGATATTGAGAAAAGTAGTCTCAATCAGGAACAGTGAAGAACAGTGATGAGAAGAAGGCAAATGTACTCAATAGGTTGAGGATCAGAGGATGCGGATTAAAGGGTTTGTAGATATGAGTCTTGAGTTGATCCAGTTAAGATTTTAGAGGTCCACATGAAGATATGAAAAAGTTGTGATCGGTCAAGTAGAACCGGTTCTGGGAGATGCTCCGGAGTGACAGAGTGTTGCAAAAAGGTCTGGTAAGATCCGGAAGTGCATTATCCTATCTTGCGGATTGGATGGAGTGTTTTGGGATGTCCTTGTGATGTGTCATCTTAATTTGTTCATGATTTGGAGGTCCGGAAGCACATGTTTCAGTATTACAGTGGAGGTAGACTGTGTTCTTGAAGTTCCGGATGAGGAAGAGAAGAGATTCTGGTGAGCAGAGGAAGTGTGGATGTACCTAGTCAATCAGGCAAGCTTGTGAAGGTTCTTGGATCATGTTGAGGTTATGTTGTCGGTCCGCATTGGTGGTAGAGCTCGGAATTGAAGATATTCTTCTGGATGAAGTTTTTGTTCAGACTAGCCGACCGGATGAGTTGTTCATCTTGTGAATGTTCTTGTGGTGGCCGACCGGATGTATTAATCATGTTGCGAATGTCCTTATGGTTGATTGCTGACTTAGATGATTGTTCCTAAGTTGATGTATTGTATAAATAAAGGTTTGTGAGTTCATTTCAAAGAGTGGTGAGCAGCGGATGAGTGTGGTATAGTGAAAGAGCGAAGGGCAGAGCAGAAATATCTCGGGCTTAAATGGAACTGATCCAGACATGGTAAAGATGTCAATCTCCAATTCAAGTTTGTGATTCTTATCACTTTGTAGACAGTGTGTCTCTTGTAGGCAGTGTGCCTCTTTGTGAGTAGTGTGCTCGGGCAGTGAGCCCTAATTGGCATGTGCCATTCATTTTTTCTTATTCTTCTAACAGAGAATAATCCTTGGGTTAATCACCCCATGGTTTTTCCCTTAACCGGGTTTTCCACGTCAAAATCTTGGTGTCCAATGTGTTGATGTTTATCTGCTCCTGTGTTTATGCATTATGCTTTCATGGATGGTTAATTAATATGCTATTAACTAACAAAGAAGAATCAAGTGTTTGAAGTAGAAGCAAGTTTCTGTACAACTAATTCACCCCCCCTCTAAGTTGTGTGCCCTAGATCTAACAATTGGTATCAGAGCCAAGTTCCTCTGAAAGGAGCTTAACCGCTTGAGGAGATCCAGGATGTCATCATACAAGAAGGATAGTTCGAAGTTTGATGGAACCAACTTCACTCTTTGGAAAGGTCGCATGAAATGTCATTTGGAGTGTATGGGAAAAGCATACTTGACCATGGTCTCAAAACCATATGTTCCTCCACAAAGTGGTCTGACAACTCTGAATGAAATCACAGATGCTGAAAATAATCTGCGAACCAAGGAAGCTCTTCTAAGCGCATTGAATGACTCAGATCTCTCAAATGTTATTGACCTACCAACTACATATGAGATCTGGACTAAACTGGAACTTTTGTATGAAGGAGATGAGTTTGTCAAGAGTGCAAGGTTGCAAAGTCTGAAAGGGAAATTTGAAAGATTGAAGATGAGAGATGATGAAAATATCACTACCTTTATGCCAAGAGTGAATGAGCTAGTATGTGGAATCAGGAATGCTGGTGGAGTTCTAGATGAAAATGAAATTGTTTGCAAAATTCTCAGATCCCTTCCTGCTGCCTACAAAATCAGGGTTGTTGCCATTGATGAATTCAGAGCCCATACAACTGTCACAAGAGAGCAACTGGTTGGCAAACTGGCTGCATTTGAAATGACTAAGTTTGGAGATGATCCCCCCAAGACTAAATTTGCATTCAAAGCCAGTGCCTATGTGAAAGGTAAACAAAGATTTGATCCAGGAGAGAACTCTTCAAGGAAGCTATCATGGTATGAACAAGCAAGGAAAGATATGGAAGAGGAAGAAGCAGAAACAGCTCAACTTGAAGCCCTCATTGCAAAAATACTACCAAGAGGATCCGGTAAGTATGAAGGAAAATTACCTTTTAAATGCTTCAACTGCAATAAGATTGGTCACTTTGCCTCAAGATGTCTAGAAAGATCTACAAGGTCAGATTCTAACAGACAAAGGTTTCAAAAGAATTGTTATTATGTTCATGAAGAAGCTGATAATGAAGGAGTAACAGATGATGAATCAGAGATAGGAGACAAATCTAGAAATGAATGGGTGCTTATTGCTATCAGGGAAGAAGATCCAATATCTATCAATCATAAAGGTGAAGAAAGAGCTTTGGTTGCCCAAGTTCATGAAAAGGATAATTGGGTTATTGATAGTGGATGCTCTCACCATATGACAGGTGACAAGAACAAGCTCTTAGAGTTGGAAAGATATGAAGGGGGAGTGCTAAAGTTTGGTGATAATTCAGCTGGTAGAATCAAAGGAACAGGAACTATATCTTTTAATGGAAGAAACAAAACTGGTAATGTGTTGTATGTTGAAGGTCTGAAGCACAATCTTCTCAGTGTTGGACAGTTGGTGGACAAAGGTTATGATCTCTAATTCAAAGATGGAAAATGCAGAATCTTAGAAAAATCCAGAACAGAGATTGCATCCAGTACTCAAACTAAAGGTAATATCTTTCACTTGGTTGGTACTGATAAAAGTTGTCTACTTGTTCAAGTTGATCAGAGCTGGTTATGGCATAGAAGGATGTGTCATGTTAATTTCGATAACATCATTAGGATAAGCAATACTCAGCTGTTAGAGATCTTCCAAAATTGGTAAAAAATACAAATGGTTTGTGCAAAGAATGTTAGCTAGGTAAACAGAGCAGAGTTTCATTCAAAAGCAAAGATCAGTCCTCTACCAGATTATTGAATTAGTTCATACTGATCTATGTGGTCCGACAAGAGTCAAGAGTTTGCAAGGTGATAGATACTTCATGTTACTAATTGATGATTATTCCCAAATAATGTGGGTCACCTTTCTGAAAGAGAAGTCAGAAGCCTTTGAAAAGTTCAAAATCTTCAAAGCTATGGTAGAGAATCAAACCGGATTAAAACTGAAGTGTCTGAGGTCTGATAGAGGTGGTGAATTCACATCCGGTGAGTTCATAGACTTCTGTGAGAAGCATGGTATAAAGAGACAGTTGTCTGCTCCTAGGACTCCACAGTAGAATGGAGTAGTTGAGAGAAAGAACTGGACCATCCAGGAAGCTGCCAGGACAATGATGTTGGAAGCAAATGTTCCTCAGGTGTTTTGGAGAGAAGCTATCAACACTGCAGTCTACACCCTCAATCGAGTTCAAATCAGAAACAATACCGGTAAGATCCCATATGAACTTTGGTTTGGCATCACTCCTACTGTGAGATATTTCAGAGTATTTGGTAGCAAGTGTTATATTAAAAGAGATGAAGATCTAGGGAAGTTTGATGCTAGAAGTGATGAAGGAATTTTCTTGGGTTACTCCACTCAAAGCAAAGCATACCGGTGTTATAATAAGAGACTGAGAAAGATGATAGAAAGTACTAATGTGAAAGTAGATGAAGGAATTGAGAAGCCCTCAAGATTTTATGAGTTTGATGAAGATGATCAAGATGGTGTTCGGGTTCAAGGAGCTCAATCTTCTCCGGTAAGTCAGAGTCAGACAGATCCGGTAAATCAGGAAGAAGAGATAGGTCTGAATGAGCATGATCAAGAAGTAGCAGTGCAAGATACTCCCAAAATTCCAAGGTATGTAACTCTAAATCACTCTGAAGATCAGATCATAGGTGACAAAAGCAAAGGGGTACAAACAAGGAGGAGAATTACTCAAAATTCAAATGAATACTGTCTGATTTCAAAGATTGAACCTAAGACAATAAATGAAGCTTGTAATGATGAAAACTAGACCAAAGTAATGGAGGAAGAATTGATGCAAATTGAGAAAAATCATACTTGGGATCTTGTTCCCAGACCTAGAGACAAGAATGTGATTGGAACCAAATGGGTCTTCCAGAACAAACTGAATGAAGTTAGTGAAGTAATCAGAAACAAAGCTAGATTGGTCTGCAAAGGCTACTCTCAAATAGAAGGAATTGATTTTGAAGAGACCTTTGCTCTGGTGGCAAGAATAGAAGTAGTCAGATTATTTCTTGCATTTGCTACCTTCAAAGACTTCAAGGTATATCAGATGGATGTCCAGTCTGCCTTCCTAAATGGTGATCTGGAAGAGAAGTTTACATTGAACAACCAGATGGATTTCAATTGTCTGATAATGATGATATGGTCTGCAAGTTGAAGAAAGCATTGTATGGATTGAAGCAAGCCCCAAGAGCATGGTATGAAAGGTTGGATAAGCATCTCGTGCAGATTGGATTCAACAAAGGTACTGCTGACAGTAACTTATATTTAAAAATTGATCATGAAAACATTCTAATTGTTGAAGTGTTTGTGGATGATATCATTTTTGGAGGAAGAGATAGTCTGTGCAAAACTTTTGCAAATTAGATGAAAAGTGAGTTTGAAATGTCTATGCTTGGTGAAATGAATTTCTTCTTGGGTCTGCAAATTACTCAAACAAAGAAGGGATCTTCATTTCTCAAACCAAATATGTGAAAGAATTGTTGAGGAAATTCAGTATGGAAGATTCAAAGCCAATGAACACTCCTATGGCAATCAAATGTAAGTTGAGCAAAGATGATGACTCTCCGAAGGTAGATTAGACAAAGTATAGATCAATGATTAGTGGATAGTTGTATCTCACTCAGACTAGACCAGATATAATGCAGGCTGTTGGTCTTGTGGCAAGATTTCAGGCTAATCCTAGAGAATCTCATGTTATGGCAATCAAGAGAATTTTTAGATATCTAAAAGGGACAGTGGAGTATGGTTTGTGGTATCCTAGAGATCATGATTTCTCTCTTCATGCTTACACAGATGCAGATTGGGTAGGAGATGTGGATGACCAGAAGAGCACCAGTGGTGGAGCATTCTTTTTGGGAAAAAGATTGGTTTCTTGGCTAAGCAAGAAACAAGATGCAATATCTCTGTCTACAACTGAAGCAGAATACATTGCAGCAGCAGGTAGTTGCACTCAAATCTTATGGATGAAGCAGATGCTAAGAGACATTAAAGTTGAATATGAGGAGCCTATCACAATTTTCTATGATAATTCAAGTGTAATTAATATTTCTAAGAATCCAGTATTGCATTCTAAGACTAAGCACATATCTATCAAGTTTCACTTTTTGAGAGAACAAGTGAACAAGGAAGAAGTTAGATTGGAGTATGTACCCTCCAAAGATCAGATTGCAGATATCTTTACTAAACCTCTTCCCAAGGACTCTTTTGAGTATCTCTGGGAGAAGTTAGGGGTCATGGCCCCTCCGGTGATGAACTAGGATGCACTAATGTGTATCAGTCCGGTGGATATCACAGTCATATCTTGTGATCTGGATTGATGATGGGGAGCTGCTACTAAGGGGGAGCAGCCGGTATGATTCTAATGTGTTAGAATTGCAAGTATGAGCCATTTTCCATTGATGTCAAAAGGGGAGAGAAGACATGTTAAAAACAAGTGGTTAATGATCAAAGGGGGAGCAGTAAAGGAAGAGAAGACATGTGAAGAGTTGTTGCTGATAGGGGGAGCTGTGACAGAAAAGAGAAGTTCTTGTCTTGATGGTTTTTCACATCATATGTTGCCATCAATGACAAAGGGGGAGATTGTTGCAAGTATGAGGTTAACCAATGTTGTCATTGATGTCAACATACTGATATTGCATTGGTAAGAAGGTTTGGATGAGCTGTGTGTTGAGGATATTGAGAAAAGTAGTCTCAATCAAGAATAGTAAAGAACAGTGATGAGAAGAAGGCAAATGTACTCAATAGGTTGAGGATCAGAGGCTGCGGATTAAAGGGTTTGTAGATATGAGTCTTGAGTTGATCCAGTTAAGATTTCAGAGGTCCACATGAAGATATGAAAAATTTGTGATCGGTCAAGTAGAACCAATTCCAGGAGATGCTCTGGAGTGACAGAGTGTTGCAAAAAGGTTTGGTAAGATCTAGAAGTGCATTATCCTATCTTGTGGATTGGATGGAGTGTTTTGGGATGTCCTTGTGATGTGTCATCTCAATTTGTTCATGATTTGGAGGTCCAGAAGCACATGTTTCAGTATGACAGTGGAGGTAGACTGTGTTCTTGAAGTTTCAGATGAGGAAGAGAAGAGATTCTGGTGAGCAGAGGAAGTGCGGATGTACCTGGTCAATCAGGCAAGCTTGTGAAGGTTCTTGGATCATCTTGAGGTTATGTTGTCAGTCCGCATTGGTCATAGAACCCAAAATTGAAGATATTCTTCTGGATGAAGTTCTTGTTCAGACTAGCCGACTGGATGAGTTGTTCATCTTGCAAATGTTCTTGTGGTGGCCGACCGGATGTATTAATCATCTTGCGAATGTCCTTATGGTTGATTGCCAACTTAGATGATTGTTCCTAAGTCGATGTCTTGTATAAATAAAGGTTTGTGAGTTCATTTCAAAGAGTGGTGAGCAGCGGATGAGTGTGGTATAGTGAAAGAGCGAAGGGCAGAGCAGAAGTATCTCAGGCTTAAATGGAACTGATCCAGACATGGTAAAGATATCAATCTCCAGTTCAAGTTTGTGATTCTTATCACTTTGTAGACAGTGTGTCTCTTGTAGGCAGTGTGCCTCTTTGTGAGCAGTGTGCTCGGGCAGTGAGCCCTAATTGGCATGTGCCATTCATTTTTTCTTATTCTTCTAACAGAGAATAATCCTTGGGTTAATCACCCCGTGGTTTTTCCCTTAACCAGGTTTTCCACGTCAAAATCTTGGTGTCCAATGGTTGATGTTTATCTGCTCCTGTGTTTATGCATTATGCTTTCATGGATAGTTAATTAATATGCTATTAACTAACAAAGAAGAATCAAGTGTTTGAAGTAGAAGCAAGTTTATGTACAATTGATTCACCCCCCTCTCAGTTGTGTGCCCTAGATCTAACACATCTAGCTACTCCCCCTAAGAGGTAGCCCTCAAAACATCAATTTAGATCAAAGAATGAAACTTTGAGCACCACTGGACTGATGCATTCCTATACATCTTAGTTCAGAGCAAGAAGGGTAATGACCCCTAACTTTTCTCTGAGATACTCAAAAGTATCCTTAGGCAAAGGCTTAGTGAAAATATCTGCAATCTGATTCTTTGTGGACACATCTTCCAACTTTACTTTATTCTCTATCACCTTTTCTTTTAGAAAGTGATACCTTATAGAGATATGCTTTGTTCTTGAGTGCATCACTGGGTTCTTTGAAATGTTTATAGCACTTGTATTGTCACAGAAGATTGCAACTGGATCTTCATACACAACTCTTATGTAATTCAAAGTCGACTTCATCCACAACACTTGAGTACAACATGCTGCAACAATATATTATGCTTCTATAGCAGACAAAGAAATTGATTCTTGCTTCTTGCTCAGCCATGAAACTAATTTGTTACCCAAGAGGAAAGTACCTCCACTTGTACTTTTTCTATCATCAACATCTCCAGTCCAATATGCATCTATATAAGCACTAAGAGTGAAATTAGTATCTTTGGGATACCACAATCCATATTTTGAAGTGCCTTTTAAATACATCATGATCCTCTTGACTGCCATCATATGTGACTCTTTGGGATCTTCTTGAAATCTTGTTGATGGGTTTAAATGTTGACTTCTTTTTGTTGGCAAGAGACACTATATGGATTCATGTATGTTGTCATTGATGGCAACAAAGTTTATCCCACACATCTGCAAGACATGATGAGTCTCTACCAGAAGTCAGATTGAAGAAGTGTTATGATCCGGTAAGCAAGAACAGAGCAGTCAGCAAGGTCCAACAGTCAGGTCCAGATCTCTCAGAGGAAGTATCCCAGTGAAGTACAGATTTGGGGAAGTCAAGATGAGTACCTTGACTAATAGATTCCAAGGATTTAGCCTTCGGTGATGGAAGGGTGAAAAGATATGAGAACTTGAGTGTTAGGTTCCTGTCTGGTAGAGTAGACTGAGGAAGAACTATACCAACAGAGTGTCAGACCCAAATCTGGAAGAGATATTGCTGATGACTAAGTTTCTTGAGGTATCATTCATGATTGGCTGACATGTTTGATGACTCATTCAAGCATCTCCTAGATTCACATCACTTGGTAAGCAAGGATCCAGCCGATAGATCAAAGCTTGGGAAAATATTGACTATTCCGGATGCTGACTAGAAAGGTGGCAAGATTACTTGTATGGATATATATACCAGATGAATTTAGATATGAAGGTGTGTGGTGTGAATGTGTAATTGTGTGAATAAAAGTAGAAGAGCAGTGGGAAGGTAGGAAGACAGGTCCAGAATGTGGCAGGACAGCTGAACCAAAAGAAAGTAAGAATGAAGTGCAGCAGATCAGTTTATTGAGCTCAACCGGAACTGAATCTTAGCATGTGTGAATGCTTCTCATCAGTTCAAACATTGTTTTATCTTTCTCTCTTGTAGGTAGTGAGCCTCTTGTGAGCAGTATGCTCAGGCAGTGAGCCCTAAATTGGCAGGTGCCATTTTGTACTTCTATTCTTCTAACAAAGAATACATTCTTGGGTTAGTCGCCCCGTGGTTTTTTCCCTTAACCAGGTTTTCCACATCAAAATCATTGTGTTATGTGTATTGACTTTGTTTGTACTTTCATGCTTGTTTGCTTTGATGCTACACTAATTATTAAAGAAGAACAGAAAGTTGAATAAATTTAAGATAACTGATTCACCCCCCCTCTCAGTTATCAACAATTGGTATCAGAGCCAAGTTCCTCCCAACAGAGCCTAACAACTTGACGAAGATCTAGGAATTCAAATGGATGTGTATGGTATGAGGGAGCAACTTAAGTCTACCCTTGATGATCTTGAGCAGTCAAATTCTGAAGTCAATGAATTGAAGGAAAGACTCAAACAGGCTGATGATTTCATAAAGGAACTAAAAGAAAAACTAAGTCTCTCTATGAAAAAGAGAAAGGAGCTACTTCAGCAATTGGCAAGTCAAGGTGAAACCAATGATACAAATGGAGATCTGAAAGAGAAAACCAAGTTATGTGAAAACTTATCAAAAGAAATCATCATGGTAAGACATGAAATGGAATCAGGAGTTATGAAGTTTACCCAAGAAATTGAAGAGAGAAGAAAATCTGAAGATGATCTAAGACAATCTCTCAAGGAAAAATTAGAAGACTGCCACAAGATGGATAGAATAATCAGACATCTTGAATTTGATCTTGAAGATGCTAAAGATAATGAAGAAAAACTTGAGGATCAAATTGTCTCTCTTAAAAGGGATCTTCAAATAGCAAATGAATACAAAGAGAAATTCAAGATAAGCTCTGCTCAACTTGAAGTTCTTCTTGAAAGCCAAAAGAGGGTAGATGACAAGTGTGGCCTGGAATATGAAAAAGGTGAAAGCTCTAGATCCGGTCAGAAGAATTTTGGATCAGAAAATCTAAGGAACAGGCCTAGAAGACCTCCGGTAAGGCAGCCTAATGCTCAAAGATATCCATCCTTCAATGGATACTGCCACAACTGCAATAACTTTGGTCATGAAGCTAATCAGTGCAGAAAGAGAATGAATCAGACTAATACATCCTTCTCTGGACAGTGTTTCAACTGTAAAAGGTATGGTCACAAATCTCATGAATGCAGAAATATGCAAATGAACAATTCATTCAATGGTAGATGCTTTGCATGCAATAGAATGGGTCATATGGCTAATCAATGCAGATCAAGAGGATATCAATCAAATATGCAAAGAAATGTTGTTTGCCAAATTTGCAATAGATCCGGTCATATTGCAAAATTTTGTAGAAGCAAGAATCAGGACAAAAGAGGTCCGATACATCATAATCAGAATCAAGACAAGGGAAAATGAAAAGTGAATGCGGATGAAGTTCAAAGTGAGATGAACAAGATTTGGGTGAAGAAAAGTATAGAGAATGTAGGGGATGGATCCGCACCAGACTCTGGTGCTGATATTCCTTCCGAATATTAAAAAGTGAGCTCTGGCTCAGGGGGAGACACAAAGAAAACCATTTTCCCCTAGCCAGTCAATTGGTGCCAGAACTGGCACAAGGAGAGTTGCGGATTAAAGGGCTCATAAGAGAAACATCTAAATAAACTATGGTTAAGATATGGAAGATCCGCAAGATGTTTAGACCAAGATTGATCTGGTTCTTCAAGTCATCTAAATAAGGCAAACCGGAATGACTTAGGTCGAGCATTTATTGCAACTTGGTATTAGGGTTTGCAGAGTAATATAAGGGTTTTTCTTATTAAACATTTGTTCATTCTGCATTTGAGAAGAAGCAAAAAGGAGCTCTGCAACAAATTTCCTCAAACCCATTAAAGATCATTTGCAGAAGTCGATTCATCCAGAAATTGATCCGGCTCACTCCGTGAAACCTAAAGGCACAAAAGGTATTTTCCATTCCTAAATATCTCTCTGCAAATCTTTTTTTTAAGATGACTACTCCGAATATTGTGAAGATCACTGATAGGCCTCACCCCAAATTCAAGAAACATCCCTACAAATCCTTGGAAGTAGATTCTCTAGGAGCATTTTCTAGTGTTCCGCATGGTGTCTTGCATACTAAAGATATTAGGGTTTACATTCACGCAAACATTGAAGAATTTAGAGAGTTCAAATTGAGGGATATCTACCACAAACAACTAATAGATGATGCATTTGAGCTCCAACCCCAATACAAGGCCCTCTAGGACAAGCACTTTGCACAGTGTATACATTTCCCCTGCTTTGCTGAGGATGAATGGGTCTGGTATGTCTTGAGCAAAATACATGACAACTTCATGTGGTTGAATGGACAATTCAAGATCACAAAAGATGCCATTAGGGTAGTTACCGGTTTGCACTCATCCAGTGGGATACCTATTCTCAAATCTGTCAAGAATCAGATTGTAAGTGAGGCTACCGGATCTAGGTTTGACAAAAGAGTATTGACAATAGAAGATATCACTGATCCAGATATCAAGTTTGCCTCCATGATCATCAGATACAAGATATATCATTCTAGCAGGGAGAATTCAGTACCTGGAACTGCTATCTACACTGCTTATGAGATGTTAAGAAAGAATTCAAATTATGACCTTTGTTAGCTCCTTCTAAACCAACTCTTGGAGAATCTACAGAAAATAAAGAAAGATAAAAAGAATTCATTTAAGTATGGTGGGTTAATATTGTGCTTATTCTTCTACTTTATGAATGAGCTACCCGGATCCAGTGGATGGGTATGGCAGAATGACAAACTGGTTGCCATACAAATCAGGGATTATTTGCATGGACTTGGTGATGACAAAGCACAAAACACAGCTCTCTGGGGTTTCTTCAAAAACTTCCAAAACATGATGTAAGCTAGAGAGAGAATTTCCCAATCTCTAGTTGAGAAATACAAAGACACAGTATGCTTTATGGTAGAGATTGATCAGTGCCTAATGGAGGTAGCAGAACCAAGAACAGTGTGGATCATGCCAATGGGGTATGAGGTGGATGAGAAAATTGTAGAGATGCATGTTCAGCACATGCTAAGTCAACCAAAGGATCCCAAGGCAGAAAGGTTTGGAACCTTTGAAGAATTGAGTGTGAAGATCCATGTTGAGCTAAGGCAACCAGAGATGAAAAGAAAGGTAAGAAAAGAAGTAGAAAACATTGCCAAAAGCTTTGGCATTTCAAAAGAGGCACTTGATGCCAATAGGGAAAAGAAGGAAAGGATTGAGAAAGAAAAGAAAGAGGTAGAAAAGCAAAGTGTTTCGGTAGAATCGTCCTCCCGGACCAGATCTTCCAGGAGCTCTGCTCCTACCACTGATAAGAGCTCAAATAAATCAAAACTGGAAGCAAAATCATCCGGTAAAGCAAAGAAAAGAACTAAGACAAAGGCCACAAGGTCTTACATCAGTCAGAAGGATGATGAAGAGACTGAGACAGATGAGGAGGTAAGGAAAATGAGGAAAAAGAAGAAAGTATCTGGTGAACCCTCTATCAGTGAAGACAAGGAAGAGATGGCAGAAGAGTTTATTGAAAAGCCCACTCTATCATTAGATGATGTCATCAAATCAGTTACTGTGGATGGAAACCTTCAACCAATGGTTAAATTCTATGATCATTATAATGAGGCTAACCAAAAGATCTTACATGAAGCAGCAATCAAGTATCTAAATATCTACAATAAGGCTTTTATTGAAATTATATCTCTTATTCCCAAAAGCCTAGAGAAAGAGTTAGAAATAAGAAAAAATAATGCTATGGGAAAAGATCTTGAGACCCGAGAATAGATAGCCATTCAGCTATATTCTTCAATTGATTCAAAACAAATGAATATGATCTTCAAAGATTGCAAGGATGAGTTCCAGAGCAAAGCAAGAATGAATCAACTTATGTTCAGAGAAATTGAAAAAATAGCAAAAGAAACAGAAGAGATCCTCTGGAATGCATACTCAAGATTTAACATTCCTATTATAGAGGACTTGGGTGTTGATCCCTTGGCTACAAGTGTTGAAAAAGAATCTACTGAGGCAATGACAGAAGAAGTAATGGACACCGGTGAAGAAAAAGATAAGGACTTGGAATCCTCTGCTCCAGAAGAGGTGGCCCGTGAACAAACAAACATCACTCCTCTGGTTTCCCCTACTGACTCTGGATCCAAAGGAGAAGAAAGAATAGAGGATAAAGAAAAAGGAGTGAAGGAAAAAGAAGATGACAATACTAAGGCTATAGAAGGAAAGAAGACTTCAACAGAGAAGACCACAACTATTAGTGGTAAGAGTGTAGAAGGAGAGAAAGCTCCAAGAGACAGCTCTAAGACTGCATAAGAGAAGAAGAAGCTATCTCCGGCAAGAGACACTACAGAAACTGTCAAAGAATTCTTAAACCAAGAGACAATGGAGATTGATGAACCAAAACTTCTATAAGGGCCATTTGATTTTGATTCTCTTTCCCCGGTACAAACAATGAAGATAGCTTCATTTGCTAATGCAAAGGCTAAAGAAAAACTCCTGAAGTCTCACATGGAAGACTGTGAGCTAATAGAAGTTGCATCCGGAGTATTAGAAAAGATCATGCCATCTTTGCAGAAGGATTCCTCAGCCTCCTCATCCGGTAATCTCAAATCTCTAGTCAATAGTGTTAGCACACATTTTGATTCCCTAGAGAAGTCAGCAGAAGATAAGGTCCTGAAGGAATTTTTGACAAAAAGATTATCAGAGGTACAAGGGTTAATAACTAATGATAGGAGGAATATGAATATTGGGATAAAGAGCTTAGAAAATGCTCTTAAAGATGGCGGGGAAATATACAAATTTTGTTTATCATGGTCCAAAGTAACATTGGATATTAAGAAGAAAGTGAAAGAACAGGAGGACAAACTGACAAAACTCTCTAAGAATTTTGATCCTCTCTCCTCTTCCATAATAAATCAAGAATGTCAGACTATTGCAGTCTTGAATGAAATCAAGAAGCTTGAGAAGGAAAAGAAAAATAGAATAAGCAGGTTAGGTGAAATTAGAGGGATAATTATCCCTAAGTTAGAGGCCATGCATGAGGCCATAAAAGAAGCTCAGATCACAGCCCAGACCAGTGATCCAATAGATCTAAAAAGGGCAGACGTGTTTGCATTCTTGTTGAGTGGTCACATCTCAATTTTGGATAGGATGAAGCAAAGTTGGGCAACAGAATTCGTCCAATTGAAGACAAATTTTGCAGACATACTTCAATATATGTAAGTATGCTTGTGCGGCTAAGTATAGTTGACTTTTTGAGAATTTTGGTGTGCGGACCCTACCCTTTTCCATTGATGTCAAAGGGGGAGTGAGGAGCAGTGAAAAATGAGGAATCTAGGTAAGGGGGAGCTCCAGAAAATGTATATAAAAATAGAGCATCAACCAAGGGGGAGTATAGTGTGACACTTAGTCATTTTTCACTAAGTGTTGCCATCAATGCCAAAGGGGGAGATTGTTGGCAAGAGACACTATATGGATTCATGTATGTTGTCATTGATGGTAACAAAGTTTATCCCACACATCCGCAAGACATGATGAGTCTCTACCGGAAGTCAGATTGAAGAAGTGTTATGATCCGGTAAGCAAGAACAGAGCAGTCAGCAAGGTCCGACAGTCAGGTCCGGATCTCTCAAAGGAAGTATCCCAGTGAAGTACAGATTTGGGGAAGTCAAGATGAGTACCTTGACTAATAGATTCCAAGGATTTAGCCTCCGATGATGGAAGGGTGAAAAGATATGAGCACTTGAGTGTTGGGTTCCCGTCTGGCAGAGTAGACAGAGGAAGAACTGTACCGACAGAGTGTTAGACCCAAATCTGGAAGAGATATTGCTGATGACTAAGTTTCTTGAGGTATCATTCATGATTGGCTGACATGTTTGATGACTTCTTCAAGCACCTCCTAGATTCGATCCACTTGGTAAGCAAGGATCCAGTTGACAGATCAAAGCTTGGGAAAATATTGACTATTCTGGATGCCGACTAGAAAGGTGGCAAGATTACTTGTACGGATATATATACCAGATGAATTTAGATATGAACGTGTGTGGTGTGAATGTGTAATTATGCGAATAAAAGTAGAAGAGTAGTGGGAAGGCAGGAAGACAGGTCTGGAATGTGACAGGACAACTGAACCAAAAGAAAGTAAGAATGAAGTGCAGCAGATCAGTTTATTGAGCTCAATCGGAACTGAATCTTAGCATGTGTGGATGCTTCTCATCAGTTCAAACATTGTGTTATCTTTCTCTCTTGTAGGCAGTGAGCCTCTTGTGAGCAGTATGCTCGGGCAGTGAGCCCTAAATTGGCAGGTGTCATTTTGTACTTCTATTCTTCTAACAAAGAATACATTCTTGGGTTAGTCACCCCATGGTTTTTTCCTTAACCGGGTTTTCCACGTCAAAATCATTGTGTTATGTGTATTGACTTTGTTTCTACTTTCATGCTTGTTTGCTTTGATGTTGCACTAATTATTAAAGAAGAACAGAAAGTTGAATAAATTTAAGATAACTGATTCACCTCCCCCTCTCAGTTATCAACACTTTTATGCTATTTCTTATGCTTCCAGACTTTATAACTATGCTATTTCAGATACTTTTCTAAGACATTACTACCATAATATGATGTCTTATATATATATATATAGATATAGATATATAGATATATATATATATATATATATATATTCTACAAACCTTGAACTTAATATGCCAATATGAAACATGGTGATGATATTTGTCAAATGCATGAGCTAGACATAAGTATGTATGTATATAAATGGGATTTTGTGGATTAATTATGAAGGTTATTTTGTATGCATATGTTTTATGGATTAACCCTATGCAGCAGCAAGTTGGTAATGTAAGGAGAGGAGAATTTGGAGCACATTGCAAGATAGAACATTGAAGGAAATCACAGTTAGGCACCAACTAAAGCTGAACGTGATCATCATGGAGGAATAAATACAAGTGGAGAAGAAGACTTGCTCTAGGATTCTAATCGCAACTTATGTGTTTTCATTCATGAGCCATTGAATAGAAATTTCTATTTGAGGACTCTGCTTCCTTTTTTTCAATTAGAATAATAAATTGATCCCAAACCTATACCCTGATATCTAGGGATGAATTGATGATCAAGTTAGTTTGTAGTTACATCGTACTCTCCCATTTTTGTATAAGTTAGGAGGGATGAGTTCGATGAGAAGTTAGAGAGAAGATTTCCTTTCCAAGTTACTTTATTTTTACAGCTACTCAATAGTTACTTTATTTTTATCCAGACATGTTTTATTGAATATAATCTAAAAAGATCCTATTTCTAATATGAAGTGAATACAACTATGTGTTATGAGAATTTGAAGTAGATTTAGTTTCCATTTTAAGTGAGATTGTTCCCTAAGTTGGCCACTCAAGGTAATAACTTTCACTTTGCATTTTCTTTTATTTATTCATGCATTTCTAGTTAACATTGTTTCATGTTATTTTATAAAAGTTACATTGTGGAATGAGTAAGATATCTTAATTGCTATTTCTAGTAGTTGTGATCCATGTATAAAATACATATTTGAAGTCCTCCGGAGGTTAGTGTCAATTATTTTATTAGTTTGTGTATTTTGAGTTAATTTTATAATTCTCTGTTGAATATAGTTATCTTCAACTTATGCTAAAGGTACCCGTAGCAACTAGATTTTTAACTGTTTTTTCTATTCTTTCATTTCTCAAAACTTCAGTAAATTAAGTTAATTAGAATAAGTTTGTATGAGTTAGTTTAGGATAGAAATGAGTCTTGAAGGCATATATAGTGTGGGCATCATCATAAGATTACACTTCTTGGTTGATAATTCAATGTAGGAATGCAATGATAGAGTGGATTGTTCATATAGGTTTACCCCTGAATTTTGTTAAGTCTACAACACATTAGTTTTCCTCTACATTTTTGGCATCATTGCCAGGGATGGTGCTATCTTCATAGTCTCATTATTTTTATGTGCTTTCATAGATTAAATTTTGTTTACAGCATTAGACTTAATAAATTCACTTTTCAGGAAACACAAGATATTCTACTAACATTGTGCAAGATAGTGGAAATATCAAGCTAAAACTATTGTATGTGGAGGCAGAGAGATCACTGAGGTAGATTCCTCCCTTCAACTTCTCAGGATTATGAGGACATAGCTGATTTTGTCAACTACACAATAGAAAGTGCTGAAGAAGAGTTTCCTCTTACATCTTCATCAACACCTCCTACATCTCCATCAGCTTCCTCCACAGCCACAGAAGGGACTTTTAGAACCATGGAAGATGTTGTAGTAGAGGATCCTCTATGACAAGTAACATTCAAATTCCCTATCCCAGACCAAGCGTGGGCTGCTACTCTAAAAAATATACCACCTTCTGCATTGCCTATTTTCTATGGCTTGGTGACTAAAGATCCTGAGACTTTCCTATTCAAGTTTGATGTCTTGTGTAGGATTTATGACTACACCACTGATCCTTATAGACTCAAGTTGTTCCCTACCACACTAAAAGATGCTGCTTTAAGATGGTTTATGGGGTTGGGAAAGGATGTCATTCCAAATTGGGATACCATGAGAACAAAGTTCCTGGAAAAATATAAAGACTACTGCAGAGGACATGATAGGAGAAGAGATGACATCTTCAAGATGTCAAAAAAAGAGGATGAACCACTAGAAGACTGTGGAAAGATTCCAATTTGCCTTGAAGAAAAACCCTCAAAATAAATTGTCTGAAGAATCACTGAAGCTGGTCTTTTTGAGGGGAGTTAATGATGACTGCATGGATGCCCTCAATCTCATTGGAATAGGGGATATATCTCAACTTCCCTTTGAAGATGTCTGTAGAGCCTGTAGAAATTATTCTAGAACATTTTCTAGAAAACTAAGGGGAGAAAGAGCAGCCATCACAGGCAAGGCAACTAATGGAGTTTCAAGAGTGGAGATTAGTAACCTACTAACCAACACGAAGGAGGAAATTATTATCCATATGGCTACATAGTTGGACACTCTTCATATCAAGAAGAAACAAGAAGAGGCAAATGCAATGCTTACTGAATATTGCCCTAGTTGTAGATAGAGGAAGGCCAATTGTAAATGCAAAAGAGTGGCCAGTATCCAGTAAGAAAAGATTGAAAGGCTAGAATTGCAGCCATTTAAAGGAGAAGATGGGCAACTGTTCTTCATATCTCAGAGGAGACCTTGGAAGCAAAGGCAAGGTATGCCCTCTTATCCACTTAGTTTCAATTCTCCCTTTCCTGCTGCAAATCAGAACTTCTCTGCTTGGAATACTCAACAATGGCCTGGTAACCCAAATGCATGGAAAAACCCCCAATGGCCTACTCCACAAGCTGGTTGGAACCAAAAATATCCAAACTCATGGCCTCAACAAAATTTTCAAGGTCCCAACTATAACCCCCAGTGGCCTACTCAGCAGCAACAATGGCAGCCTTAGTGGAACAAGGGCCAATAATGGCAACAAAATGCACAATTTCAGCAACCTATGATTCCATCCCAGCCATAGCAGCCAACTATAATTCCACCATCAACACCTCAAAATCCACCTCCTAGACCTACCCAAATCCCTGCCCAAACTACACCTAACCCTAACAACAAGCCTATTTAGTAGGCTTATACTAATGAGGTAATGCAATATCCCACCTATGGGGTGGAAGTGAGTAATGTTCATCTTAGATCAAGGAAGCAACTTGCAAGGCCTTCATCTCCCCAAATTACAGAGCTTGAAGATGAAGAACCCACCGAAGAAGCCTCAGATAAGCCACCTTTGGAACCTAAATCAACTCAAGATGCCCAAACTACCTTACAATAGAAGTATCCTCCTTTTCCTGAGCACTTGGCCATGCAAAAGCAAATAGCCCAAACTGATACTATCCTTCTCAGCCAACTAAAAGATGAAAGCATCAAGATTCCCTTAATCCAATCCATCAAGGATATTCCTATCTACACCAAAACTATTAGGGATCTTTGCATAAAGAAGTCAGGAAGGAAGAGAATAGACCCTCAGACAGTGCATGTTTTAGGTAATCTTGCTAATATCATGTTGGGTAATATAACTATTCCCAAATACATAGATCCAAGTAGTCTAGTGGTGAATGTAAAGATCAATGGGACTATATTTAAGAATACTTTAATTGATTTAGGTGCTGCAATTAATGTCATGACCAAGAAGACAATGCAAACACTCCAATTGAACAACCTTACGCCTACTCAGATAGTCTTGTAATTAGCTGATAGGTCTATAGTCAAACCTAAAGGAGACAGAAGATTTGGTCATTGCATTAGATTCTTGGGAATACCCTGCTGATTTCATAGGTTTATAGCCAAAGGTTAATCTTGTCGATTATCCTCTTATACTAGGTAGACCATGGCTTGCCACTGCTAATGCATTTATAGGTTGCAGGTCTAGTAACATGATCATATCCAATGGGACAGTGACCAAGAAATTGCTTTTTATATCCACCAGCCCAGCCATACCATGAGCTTGAGAAAACCATTTGGCCTAGCCTAGAGAATGAGGACAACTATTCCCTGCAAACCCTGATGACTATTGAACGTAGCCCTTTATTGAATATTCTAGATGAAGATGAGTTAATTGCTCACATCATACAAAATAATTGTGGGAGGCACCCATAGCAACAAGATTACCTATCTTGCTTACAAGACCCTTTGAGCAGCATAATACCCAGCAGTTCATCAGAAGAAGTATCCCAAATCTTCCATGCATTATTACCTCAGCAATGCTTACCTGTGTTACCCAGTCTTGATTTATCTTCCATGCAAGAACTGTCCAAACAAGTAGAAATCAAGCCAGATGTTGAATATTAACAATACATTGAATGATGAACAACAGCAATCCCTACATGAAATATTGCATCCACACTCAGCAGCATTCGCCTACGATTATAGTGACATGAAAGGCATTGATCCTGCCTTATGCATACACAAAATATATATTGATGATGGCTATAGACCCATCAGGCAGTAGTAGAGGCGTATGAACCCCACCCTCAGAGAGATTGTAAAAGCTAGGCTTCAAAAGCTTGTGAATGCAAGCTTTATATACCCCATTTCAGATAGTGAATGGGTTTCACCATTGGTCATAGTGCCCAAGAAAGGTGGCAAATGGAGGGTTTGTGTTAATTATAGGGAACTGAATACTACTACCAGGAAGGATCTGTTGCAAGTATGGGCCTAACCGGTGTTGTCATTGATGTCAACATACTCTTGTTGCATTAATGATAAGGATTGGATGAACTGTTTCCTGAGGATATTGAGAAAATTGGCCATATCAGAGAAGAACAGTAAAGACAATAAGATAAAAATCCAAGATAAGATGAGGACCAGAGGATGCAGTTCAAAGGGTTTGTATATATGTGTCTTAAGATGATTTAGTAAAGATTTTAGAGGTCCGCATGATGATCTGAAGAAGTTGTGACCACTCAAGTAAAACCAGTTCTGACAAGTGTTCAGAGGTGACAGAGTGATACAGATAGGTCCTGTGAGATCCAGAAATACATTATCCTGTCCTATGTATTTGGTGAAGTATTTAGGAAGTCCATGTGGAGTTACAACTCAAATGGTTCATGATCTGGAGGTCCGCAAGCATCTATTCCATTGTGACAGTGATGATAGACTATGTTCTTGAGGTTCTGAATGAACGAGAGAAGGATTTCAGTAAACAGATGTAGTGTGAATGTTCTTGGTGATTCAGGCTAGCTTGTGGAGGTCTTTGGATCATGTCCAATTTGTTTTGGCAGTCTACATTGGAGTTTGAGCTCGCAATTGAAGAATTACTTCCGAATGATGGTGTTCTTCCTAAGTTTGGCTGACCGGATGAGTTACACATCCTGTGGATGATCTTGAAGATGTTGTGTGAAGATTAACGTGTTCCTAGAAGAAGATTAAATTCTCAGATCTATGTGGCTGACAATGTATTGATCCATGTGAAGTCTTTTGCAATTAGTCATGGTGTATTTATGTATTTTCTCTGTAATGTTTTCTGACTTAGATGATCATTCCTAAGTTGATGTCTTGTATAAATAAGGAAATGTAAAGTCATTTCAAAGTGTATCTCATGGAGATGAGAATGTGGTAGAAAGGAGAAGAGTGAAAGGCAAAGTAGAATTTTTGGGCTTAAATGGAACTAAGTCAAGCATGGTGAAGATGCTATTCTTCAGTTCCAGTATGTGATAGTTATTCTTCTGTAGACAGTGTGTCTCTTGTAGGTAGTGAGCCTCTTGTGAGTAGTGTGCTCGGGCAATGAGCCCTAATTGGCATGTGCCATTTTGTTCTTTCTATTCTTCTAACAGAAAATACAATATTGGGTTAATCACCCTATGGTTTTTCCCTTAACCAGGTTTTCCACATCAAAATCTTGGTGTCTTATGTGTTGATGTGTTTATGTTCTTGATTTAATGCATTATGTTTCCATGATTCATTTATTATGATGCTGCTGAATTACAAAGTGGATTTAAGTGTTTAATTGGAAGAATTTTTGGATAATTGATTCACCCCCCCCCCTCTCAGTTATCTATCATGAATCTAACAATTGGTATTAAAGCTAAGTTCCTCTAAAAGGAGCTTAACCGCTTGAGGAGATCCAGGATGTCGTCCTACAAGAAGGATAGTTCAAAGTTTGATGGAACCAATTTTAATCTTTGGAAAAGTCGCATGCAATGTCACTTGCAGTGTATGGGAATGCAGTACTGGACCATGGCTACAATGAAGTATACTCCTCCATAGAATGGCCCGAAAAGCGCAAATGAAATTACAGATGCTGAAAACAATCTGCAAACTAAAGAAGCTCTTCTAAGTGCCTTGTCTGATTCAAAGCTTACAAATGTTATTGACCTACAAACTACTTTTGAGATTTCAGAAAAATTGGAACTTCTGCATGAAGGAGACAAGTATGTTAAATGTGCAAGGCTATAGAGTCTGAAAAGAAAATTTGAAAATCTGAAGATGAGAGAAGATGAAAATATAACTACTTTTATGCCAAGAGTAAATGAGCTTGTTTGTGGCATTAGATGTGCTAGTGGAGTCTTGGATGAAGATGAGATTGTTGGCAAAGTTCTCATATCCCTTCTTGCTTCTTACAAATACAAGGTTGTTGCCATTGAAGAATTCAGAGCCCATTCAGGTGTCACAAGAGATCAATTGGTTGGTAAATTGGTTGCATTTGAATTAACCAAATTTGGATATACCCCCCCAAGACTAAATCTGCATTCAAAGCCAGTGCCTCTATAAAAGGTAAACAAAGGTTTGATCTGAGAGAGAACTCTTCAAGAAAACCATCATGGTATGAAAAAGCAAGAATAGACCTGGAAGAAGAAGAAGCAGAAACTGCTCAACTTGAAGCCCTTATTGCAAAAAGACTGCCAAGAGGATCTGGTATGTATGAAGGGAAATTACCTTTTAAGTGTTTTAACTGCAATAAGATTGGTCATTTTGCCTCAAGCTGTCTGGAAAGATTTTCAAGGCCAAATCCCAATAGATCAAGGTTCCAAAAGAATTGTTACTATGTCCATGAAGATGATGATAATGAAGGAGTAAATGATGATGAATCAGAGATAGGAAACAAATCTGGAAGTGATTGGGTGTTTATTGCCATCAAGGAAGAAGATCTAATGCCCTCTGAATCTGTCAATCATAAAGTTGTAGAAAGAGCTCTGGTTGCCCAAGTTGAAGAAAAGGATGATTGGGTCATTGACAGTGGATGCTCTCACCATATGACAGGTGACAAAAATAAGTTCATAGATTTGGAAAGGTATGAAGGAGGAGTGGTAAAGTTTGGTGATAATTCTGCTAGTAGAATCAAAGGTAGAGGAACTATTTCTTTTAATGGAAAGAACAAAACTGGTAATATACTGTATGTTGAAGGTTTGAAGCACAATCTTCTCAGTGTTGGACAGTTGGTGGACAAAGGCTATGATCTCTGATTCAAGAATGGAAAATGCAAGATCTTTGAAAGTTTCGGAACAAAGATTGTCTCCGGTACTCAAACAAAGGTAATATCTTCCATTTAGTTGGTACTGGTAAAAGTTGTCTATTTGTGCAAATTGATCAGAGTTGGTTATGGCATAGGAAGATGTGTCATGTGAATTTTGATAATATTATCAAGATAAGCAACACTCAAGCTGTAAGAGATCTTCCAAAACTGGTGAAACCTACAAATAGTTTGTGCAAAGAATGCCAGTTGGGTAAATAAAGCAGAGTCTCATTCAAAAGCAAGGAACAATCTTCTACTGGATTATTAGACTTAGTTCATACTGATTTATGTGGTCTGGCAAGAATCAGAAGTGTGCAAGGTGATAGATACTTCATGCTATTAATTGATGACTACTCCCGGATGATGTGGGTAACTTTTCTAAAGGAGAAATCAGAAGCTCTTGAGAAATTCAAAATATTCAAGGCTATGGTAGAGAATGAAATTGGATTAAAATTAAAATGTCTAAGGTCTAATAGAGGTGGAGAATTCACATCCGGTGAGTTCATAGAATTCTGTGAGAAGCATGGAATAAAAAGACAATTGTCTGCTCCTAGGACTCCATAGTAGAATGGAGTAGTGGAAAGAAAGAACTAGACCATCCAAGAAGCATCTAGAACCATGATGATGGACGCAAATGTTCCTCAGATTTATTGGAGAGATGTAAGCACTGCAGTCTACACTCTTAATCGAGTTCAAATTAGAAGCAATACCGGTAAGACTCCTTATGAAATTTGGTTTGGCATCACTCCCACAGTGAGGTATTTTAGAGTTTTTGGTAGCAAATGTTACATTAAAAGAGATGAAGATCTAGGAAAGTTTGATGCTAGAAGTGATGAAGGAATATTCTTGGGTTACTCTACTCAAAGCAAAACATACCGATGTTATAACAAGAGACTGAGAAAGATTATAGAAAGTACAAATGTGAAGGTTGATGAAGAAATTGAAAAACCCTCAAGGTTTTATGAATATGATGAAGATGATCAGAATGGTGTTCTGATTCAAGGAGCCCAAGCCTCTTCTAAAATTTAGATTCAAACTGATCTGGTAAATCAGGAAGAAGAGATGAGTTTGAATGAGCCTGATCAAGAATCAGAAGTGCAAGAAACTCCCAAAGTTCCCAGGTATGTAAGACTGAACCACTCTGAAGATCAGATCATAGGTGATAAAAGCAAAGGTGTACAAACAAGGAGGATTGCTCAGGATTCAGAAGAGTATTATCTGATTTCAAAGATTGAACCTAAGACAGTGAATGAAGCTTGCAATGATGAAAACTGGACTAAAGCAATGCAAGAAGAGCTGATGCAAATTGAGAAAAATCACACTTGGTACCTTGTTCCCAGACCTAGAAACAAGAATGTGATCGGAACCAAATGGGTCTTCCAGAACAAATTGAATGAAGTTGGTGAAGTAATTAGAAATAAAGTTAGATTGTTCTGCAAGGGTTACTCTCAAATAGGAGTTGATTTTGAAGAAAATTTTGCTCCGGTGGCAAGAATTGAAGCAGTCAGATTGTTTCTTGCCTTTGCTGCCTTCAAGGACTTCAAAGTATATTAGATGGATGTCAAGTCTACCTTTCTGAATGGAGACTTGGAAGAAGAAGTATACATTGAGCAACCAGATGGATTTTAATTGTCTGATCATGGTGATATGGTCTGCAAGTTGAAGAAAGAACTATATGGACTCAAGCAAGCCCCAAGAGCCTGGTATGAAAGATTGGATAAGCATCTTTTGAAGATTGGTTTCAACAAAGGTATTGCTGATAGTAATTTGTATTTCAAAATTGATCATGAAAACATCTTGATTATTGAAGTGTTTATTGATGATATCATTTTTAGAGGAAGAGATAGTATGTGTAAAACTTTTGCAAACCAAATGAAAAGTGAATTTGAGATGTCCATGCTTGGAGAAATGAATTTCTTCTTGCGTCTACAAATAACGCAAACAAAGAAAGGAATCTTCATTTCTCAAACCAAATATGTGAAAGAATTGTTGAAGAAGTTTGGGATGGAAGACTCAAAACCAATGAGTACTCCCATCGCAACTGGATGTAAATTGAGTAAAGATGATGACTCTCCTAAGGCTGATCAAAAAAAGTACAAGTCAATGATTGGAGGATTATTGTATCTCACTCAAACTAGACCTAACATTATGAATGATGTTGGTCTTGTTGCTAGATTCCAAGTTTATCCTAGAGAATCTCATGTCATGGCAATCAAGAGGAGTTTTAGATATCTAAAAGGAATAGTTGAGTATGGATTGTGGTATCCCAACGATCATGATTTTTCTCTTCATGCATATACAGATGTTGATTGGGCAGGAGATGTGGATGACCGGAAGAGTACCAGTGGTGGAGCATTCTTTTTGGGAAAGAGATTGGTTTCTTGGCTGAGAAAGAAATAAGAGGCAATATCTCTGTCCACTGTAGAAGCAAAATACATTGCAGTAGCAGGTAGTTGCACTCAAGTTTTGTGGATGAAGCAAATGCTAAGAGACATAAGAGTGGAGTATGAGGAGCCTATCACAATCTTCTGTGATAATTCAAGTGCAATAAATATATCTAAGAATCTAGTGTTGCATTCAAAGACTAAACATATATCCATCAAGTTTCACTTTTTGAGAGAGCAAGTGAACAAGAATGAAGTCAGATTGGAGTTTGTGCCTTCCAAGGATCAGATTGCAGATATCTTTACTAAACCTCTACCTAAGGACTCTTTTGAGTATCTCAGGGAGAAGTTAGGGGTTATTGCCCCTCCAGGTGACGAACTAAGGTGCACTGATGTGCATCAGTCTGGTGGATATCACAGTCATATCTTGTGGTCCGGACTGATGATGGAGAGCTACTACTCAGGGGGAGCAGCTGGTATGATTCTAAAGTAGTGGAGTTGCAAGTATGTGCCCTTTGCCATTGATGTCAAAGGGGGAGAGAAGACATGTGAAAAATAAATGGTTGATGATCAAAGGGGGAGTAGAAAAGGAAGAAAAGACATGTGAATAGTTATTGTTGATAGGGGGAGTTGTGTCAGTAAGAGGAAGTTCTTATCTTGATGGTTAAAACAGTTTTTCACATCCTATGTTGCCATCAATGACAAAGGGGGAGATTGTTGCAAGTATGGGCCTAACTGGTGTTGTCATTGATGTCAACATACTCTTGTTGCATTAATGATAAGGATTGGATGAACTGTTTGCTGAGGATATTGAGAAAATTGGTCATATCAGAGAACAGTGAAGATAGTAAGATAAAGATCCAAGATAAGATGAGGATCAGAGAATGTGGTTCAAAGGGTTTGTATATATGTGTCTTAAGATGATTCAGTAAAGATTTTAGAGGTTCACATGATGATCTAAAGAAGTTGTGACCGCTCAAGTAAAACCAGTTCTGGCAAGTGTTCAGAGGTGACAGAGTGATATAGATAGGTCCAGTGAGATCCAGAAATGCATTATCCTATTCTACAGATTTGGTGAAGTGTTTAGGAAGTCCATGTGGAGTTACAACTCAAATGGTTCATGATTTGGAGGTCCGCAAGCATCTATTCCATTGTGATAGTGATGATAGACTATGTTCTTGAGGTTCTGGATGAAGGAGAGAAGGATTTCAGTAAACAGATGTAGTGTGAATGTTCTTGGTGATTCAGGCTAGCTTGTGGAGGTCTTTGGATCATGTCCAATTTGTGTTGGTGGTATAATTGGAGTTTGAGCTCGTAATTGAAGAATTACTTCCGAATGATGGTGTTCTTCCTAAGTTTGGCCGACCGGATGAGTTACACATCCTGTGGATGATCTTGAAGATGTTGTATGAAAATTGGCGTGTTCGTAGAAGAAGATTGAAGTCTCAGATCTGTGTGGCCAACAGTGTGTTGATCCACGTGAAGTATTTTGTGATTAGTCATGGTGTATTTATGTATTTTCTCTGTAATATTTGTCGACTTAGATGATCATTCCTAAGTCGATGTCTTGTATAAATAAGGAATTGTAAAGTCATTTCAAAGTGTATCTCGCGGGGATGAGAGTGTGGTAGAAAGGAGAAGAGAGAAAGGCAGAGTAGAAGTTTTGGGCTTAAGTGGAACTGAGTCAAGCATGGTGAAGATGCTATTCTTCAGTTCAAGTATGTGATACTTATTCTTCTGTAGACAGTGTGTCTCTTGTAGGTAGTGAGCCTCTTGTGAGTAGTGTGCTCGGGCAGTGAGCCCTAATTGGCATGTGCCATTTTGTTCTTTCTATTCTTCTAACAGAGAATACAATCTTGGGTTAATCATCCCATGGTTTTTCCCTTAACTGGGTTTTCCACGTCAAAATCTTGGTGTCTTATGTGTTGATGTGTTTCTGTTCTTGATTTAATGCATTATGTTTCCATGATTGATTTATTATGATGCTGCTAAATTACAAAGTGGATTTAAGTGTTTAATTGGAAGAAATTTTTGGACAACTAATTCACCCCCCCTCTTAGTTGTCTGTCCTGAATCTAACAGGATCACTTTCCATTGCCATTTATTGACCAAGTTCTTGACTCTTTAGCAGGCAAGAAATATTTTTCCTTTCTTGATGGTTTTAGTGGCTATAACCAGATTAAGATTGCTCCAGAGGATCAGGATAAGACAGTGTTTACTTGTCCTTGGACATATGCATATTATGTCTTACCCTTTGGTTTGTGCAATGCTCCAGCTACATTTTAATGAGCAATCCTCAGTATTTTCTCTGATTGTGCCCATGACAGCATGGAGATTTATATGGATGACTTCACCACATATGGTGACACATATGATGAAGCCTTACACAATTTGGAGAAAGTGTTGAAAACATGTATAGAGAACAACCTCTCTTTGAGTAATGAAAAGTATTTTTAGATGATGATACAGGGAATAGTCTTGGGACATTTCATCTCAAGTGCAGGCATCAAGTTGACCCAAAGAAGATTGAGATCATATCTACCCTGCCTATTCCACAAAAATAGAAGGATGTAAGGAGCTTCCTGGGTCATGCAGGATATTATAGGAGGTTCATTCAAGATTTTAGCAAGATTAATGCCCCTTTGTTTACTCTACTAACCAAGCATGGTGAATTTGAATGGACATCATATTGTCAGATCCCTTTTGAAAAGCTAAAAACATCTTTGACACAAGCCCCTGTTCTCAGAGGTCCGAATTGGTCACTACCTTTTCACATCCACATAGATGCATCAAATTTTTCCATTGGGATAGTCCTAGGCCAATAGGAAGGAAACAAAGAATATGTCATATACTATGTAAGTAAAAATCTGCAAGGGGCTGAGTTAAATTACACTATGACAGAGAAAGAGATGTTGGCATTTGTTTATGCAATTAACAAATTCAGGCACTACATAACTAGTTACAAGGTATTCATACATACCAATCATGCAGCCATCAAATATTTGATGAACAAGCCAATAGTGGGTGGCAGACTTGTAAGATGGTTATTGTTGTTACAGGAATTTGATATTACAATTGTTGACAACCCAGGCAAGGCCAATGTAGTTGTTGATTTTCTATCTAGACTACCTACACAATATTCAAAAGGAGTGGTTGATGATTCTTTTCCTGATGAGCATCTATTTGCTCTCACTATACACACTCCATGGTATGCAGATATAGCCAATTATTTAGTTATAGGGCAAATTCTAGGATACTTCTCTCCAAGGGAGAAGAGGCAGCTAGTTCACAAATATTTTCCTTATTCATGGATTTTTGGATTTCTACTTTACACTAGGCCAGATAATATTATACGTAGATGTATTAAAGAAGATGAGGTGTTTGATATATTGAAGGCCTATCATGATGAACCTTGTGGGGCACATTTTGCAGCCAAGAGGATAGCCTTCAAAATATTAACAACAGGGTATTACTGGCCAACACTTCATAAAGATGCTATCAAGTACACTAGGAGCTGTGATAGGTGTCAGAGAATGGGGAGGCCTACAAGAAGTGATGAGATGCCCTTACAACCAAAAATCTCATTGGCTCCTTTTGACAAGTGGGGATTGGATTTTGTGCGTCCTATATCTCCTACATCTAACAACAAAGAATATATCCTGGTATGTACTGATTACTTAACTAAATGGGTTGAAGTGAAGGCATTACAATTTTCCAGAGATGGCAATGTGGCAAAATTCTTGTATGAAGACATCTTCACTAGGCATGGTGTTCCAAGGGAGTAGTAACTGACTAAGGACCACAATTTACATCTGATTTAATCACCAAATTGGTTGAGGAATATCATATCAGACATAAGAAATCCACTCCCTATCATCCTCAAGCCAATGGTCAGGTGGAAGTCACAAATAGGGAGATTGAGAACATCTTGACAAAGACAGTGCAGCTTAATAGAAGAGATTGGGTTTCTAGGCTCCCTGAAGCTGTTTGGGCATACACAACAACCTAGAAGACAACTATAGGGTTTACACCTTATGAGTTGGTTTATGGCAAGACAGCAGTCCTGCCTATAGAATTTGAACACAAAACCCTGAGGACAGCAGTGGAACTAGGAATGGATTTGACCACAACACAACAAGAAAGGCTACAACATTTGAATGCTTTGGATGAAATCTGATTGGAGGCTATTCATCATATAGAAACAAAGAGAAAATGGAATGATAAGTACATCAAGACAAAGGAATTCATTGCAGGTGACTGGGCACTCCTTTATGATTCAAGATATAAGGACTTCAAGGGCAAGCTTCAGTCACGTTGGTTAGGCCCATATGAGATCAAGCAAGTCTTTCCTAACGGTGCAGTTCAATTGCAAACTATTGATGCAGTTCAGTTTTCACTGCTAGTAAATGGGCACATGCTAAACTTGTATAAAAAGCCACTTCAAAATGATGACTTTCTTATTTCTCTAGCTTCTCAGTATGGTCCTCCTGACACTCCTGATGACGATGACTTGACACTAGATGATACACCTTCATATACTAATCCACCAACATTATCCAGTGATGTGGAGGTTGAATTGCAATACTCAACCCCTGTTGTTGAAACATAATTTTCTTTGCTTTAAAATCACATGCACACACAACACATTGTATATGATGACCACTGTCAATTTTAGAGGGACCTATTTTTCATATATCATAGGGACCTGTAGCAGTTGGGCCTTGGTTTCCTATTTTTGAACATATTCAATCGGGACCTGTGTTGCAAGTGCCTGTAGCAATGAGTGTCTGCGGATATTTTCATCCATTTAGCACACCTTTCATTCTTCTTCATGCACATTTCCTTACTGCTCCACATGCTTCAATCCCCTTCCATAATCCAACAGTTGTGGCATGTTTGTTCAAATTGTATTAACCAGCTGTTACATCAACTTTTATGGCCTGTCAAGTCAAATAAATTCTGACGTACCCACCACCCTCCCATCTACTCTATGCATATCACTCTGCTCGTGCCAACATATTGATCTCTTTTTCCAACGCAATCCGCTCCATGCTCTTCATAATCAATGCACATAAGGTAACCTTTTAATGATTATCTTCAAAGTTTCTATTTATATTCACTATTACTAAGTGTTTATCTTATGCATGCGGCAATATATCACCCCTTTTCATGTAATCATTACTCTTTTATCCCTGCACATTCCTTCATGAAGTGTGGTCACTTCACCTTTCAGTTGGGGGGAGGGGTATATGGTTAGTTTTTAAGTTTTTATTTTTCTTTTTGCCATCAATCAAATATTCTTTAAGCTGTTGTCGAGGTTTTCCTATCTCATTTTCCATGATAGGTGACCTACCCTAAATTGTGCACTTGTTATTTCCTTAAGAGTGAGCTAAATTTCAAATGTTTACTAACAAAGCACTCTAAAAGCTATAGTTGGGGGGTGAAAGTATTCACAGGTAGTTTCCTAAGGTGGTAAAATTGAAATTAGGCAAAATTGAGAAGTGATAAGAGTACAAAATATAGGTGCAATGGGGGGTGATGTAATCAGAAGAGAACCATAAGCACATAAGGAGATATTGGAAGATGTATTGGTTCTCCCACTCTTTACTAGAGTGGGCTGGTTAGACTATTTTCTAAAGTTAACAGAGTATGAAAATGATATGGGCCTGGCAAAAGACCCGCGCGGCACCAGCAACTCGACTCAACAAGTCTATATGAATTGTGAGCGTGAGTCCTGGGCTACGCCTAAATGAACCGATTCTGCAAACAAAGACCACAAGGATAGACAGATATACAAATATATAGTGGAATAGATAATTACAAGTTAGTGCAAATATACACAAAGCAATGCAAAAACTTAACACAGATAGTGGGGTGAAATTTGTTTCTTTTTATTAATGTTTCAAATGGCAAGAAGCCTACAACAAGATATAAGAAACCTGGGCTGAGTCTGCCACGTAGAAAATGCTCAAGCCACTTACAAGTTTGACACCCACCCTAGCTCCCACTGACTCTCCAAGTTGGCACTTTGGTGTGCATGAATCCAAGACTATAAACAAGACTATGGACAACCCTTCATGACAGTTGAAAGCTCCCAGACTCGGTCCTTTGAGCCTAGAAATGTCAAACACAAAACCCAAACCAATCCCTGACCTGCTGACCAACAACAGACCTGTGTCTCCTTGTATTACTACCAACCTGACACTTTGTTTGGAGGGAGAAGAAATCGCTACTCTGCTCTGCTCTGACTGAACAATGTAGAAACGAGTGTTAGTCACTGCGAGCGCTCTTCTCCCTCTATAGTAGTCGTAAGTTTGAACGCGAAACAATGGAAGGCTGAGAAAATATCCAGCAATTACAGCACAAACTGGCATCCGTCTTAGAACCTGATCAACACCCAACTCAAGATTCGACAATCAGCTCGAGCTTGACTTTAGCGAAATGCTCAACTTTGATGGAATGCGATAGTGTTGATGCGCAGCTCGCCTTGTCAACTCGACAAGCTCGCTGTGACTTAACCCAGCCACCAACCTCGATGACATGCACCAAGACCAACTCGATGCATCTTGCACAGCTCGCCTTTACACAGCTCACCATGACTTACATATTTGCAGCCTGACTATCAACTTGCCAACTGCAGGATCCTGACTTACTCAGAATTCTGCCATCGATGAACACAAATCTCCTACGCACCAATCCTAGGTTGACTTTGCTGCACCAAGCCGCTATGTCCAAGTAGTACCCTTACATCCTCCCCGACCCAAATTGGCGATGCCCCGGCGTCGGTGTGCCCTCCCGCACACTGGAGTACTCCCATTCTCTATCACTTATATGGGAAGGCAGTCTTGCTTCGCAAGAATGCCTGAATTTGCTTCTCATATTTCCACAAAGAAGTTGCAGACTCCCAGCTTGCATTCGCCGTGGATTGACCTTTCCATTTGACTAGAAAGTCTCTACATTTCCTGTTCCCAAAGCCATGCTCTCTCATCTACAAAATCTCCTCCACTTCACACTTGAGCTTGTCTATGACATTCATTGGCCCTCTTGGTGGGATGTTCCTATCCAGTTTACCACGAACATGGTCTAAGTATCCAACCCGTGCTGATGCAGCAATGGCGAGGGAGGAATTTGCAAGTGTGGTGAGAACCTAGAGTGGACCACACAAGGTACAAAAAGATTATCCCTTCCTTTCTTCTGTGGGAAATGTGCTTTGTATATTATCAAATATATCACTTGTGATGGTAGACATAACATGTATACTGCACACTTTAAATTGTTGAATCACCTGCGCCATGACAAACTGGTTAATGTTCCCAATTATCTATACAATATGTTGAAGAGAATAGAATTTGAGTAATAGAAAACACAAATAGAGACTACATTGTCTCACCATGTTGTTTGGTATCTCTACTGATTAAAAAAAGTTTGAGAATCCAACACGCACAGGTTAGCTAGGATGCTTTTAAACAATGCAAGGATATTTCTGAATTACTGGAAGTAGATGAGCCTCAACAAGAGCCAAAACTAGAAGCTAAACCTAATGTTGAGCTAGAGTTTGGACCTAAAGTTGAACCTGAATGGGAAGAGCTGCAGGAGGAAATTCCTCTAGAAACGAGGCTAGTGACAGCAAAAGAAACACCAATTCCTAACCCTAAACCCATGAGGGGAACTATGAGAAGTGATACTTCTACTTCTTCTAAGAAGAAGAAGAGTAAAAAGAATGTGGAGAAGCATAAGAGCATTGAGAAAGAGAAGGGTGCAGGGGAAAGGAAGAAGAGGAGAAGTCAAAAAAAGAGGAAAAGTGAGGATAAGCCAGAAATTGTCACACCTAGGCATTCAGGAAGACTGAGGAGGCAGACTGTAGGAAAAAGAGTTGATGAGGGACAAGGGAAGCAGAAAAGGAGGAAGCATAGCAGCAGAAAGATCCAACATTGTTGGACACAGCTTCAAAGAAGGAAGGAAATGTCCCTGGGAATACTCCTACTAATGCCAGTGTACCTACCAAACGCAAAAGGTATGTTTCTTCATCCTCTAGTTCTAATTCCAAGGACATTTCATTGCAAGAAAAATGGGAAAAATAGTTCCTGGCAGCCCTGTTAGAGAAAGCTTTGATGTTACTGAAAGTAAGGATGAAGGTTTTGATGTTGAACAAGAAAAAGAGTTGTTAGAAGATAGAAACATGAGGCAAGAACTTCAGGAAGCCCTTTATAGAATTAAACAATTAGAAGAACAAGTGAAACAGTATGAGGAGAAGGATAGGGAGAAAGAGATTAGAATAAAAGAATTGGAGGCAAGGATTCAGACATATGGTCATGGCTCTAAAATGGATCTCTTAGCAAAAGTCATTGAGAGTAAAATGGAAAATGAGGAAAAGAAGCTCCAATCCTACAGCCTCATGTAATAAGACCTCCAACATGCCTCACTGTTCTATCTATGGGTTTTGAATTGATGAAGTTCAATGATGAATTCAAACAAGAAAATGAAAAAGGGGAGAAGGAGAAACAAATTCTTAATACATCATTAGATAGTAAAAATGTTGAGTTAAAAAGGTTGGAAGGGAAGCTAACAGAGGTAGTTGACAGGGCAATTCAAATTATAGAATGCAGACCTCCACCGAAAGTGTATGCCTTGTTTCTCAAAGAAAAGTTTCTTAGTTTTCAATTCAATAGATTTATCAATAATCAGTCTATTTCTATCTATTCAAGATGTGATTTTTTCTAGTTATTTCAAGGAGTTAGTTTGGAAGAACAAGATCAGCTGTGTGAATACTGTTTGCACAATTATTTGATGGATGAAGATACAAAGTGGAACCCCTTGATCTATGCTGGTGATCTTCAAGTCAGAGCACTAATGTCTTATCTTAGAAATGAGCAGCTTAGAGGTGAGCTAATGGATAGATACGAGGAACATGAAAAGAAAGTGCCACTGCAACTTAGGAAAGAAGCCTTGAATCCTAAAGTGATCCTAACCCAATGGCTAACACTACTTTCTCATAAGGGTCCAAGTAAGGTGATTATGGATTTAAGACTCAAGGATTATAGAAGAATATAGAAATTGGTAGTATCTATCATTCAGAATTGCGAAAGGTATGTGCAGAATAGATGGGATAGTTTGACCCCAGAGTTGCAGAAGAAAGAGCCTCATTCTCTTCAAAACTTTACGAATATGTTTGAGAGGTTGTATAGGTACATCCAGATCTCAGAGCAAAAAGGAGTGGAATGGCTACCCCTTATTTATCACCCTCCTATTCTTCTTTATCCAATGCCACACTAGGCAGGAGGAAGAGGTGATGAGTGCAAGTGTACTGAATTGATCAGGTTGGAGAAACTTGCATGCTACAATGGATTCTATCTCAAATAGGGAAAGGGGGTCAGAGAAGATATGGATCTGAGGCAGATAACTTTGCATTATAACCTTTTCCGTTAGGTGTTTTATTGAATATTTTGCTTGAGGACAAGCAAAAGTCTAAGTTGGGGGGAAATGATGGGTTCAAATGTTGACTTCTTTTATGCTATTTCTTATGCTTCCAGACTATATACCTATGCTATTTCAGATACTTTTCTAAGACATTACTACCATGATATGTTGTCTTATATATATATTGCAAACCTTGAACTTAATATGCCAATATGAAACATGGTGATGATATTTGTCAAATGCATGAGTTAGACATAAGTGTGTATGTATATAAATGGGATTTTGTGGATTAATTATGAAGGATATTTTGTATGCATATGTTTTATGGATTAACCCTGTGCAGCAACAAGTTGGTAGCGTAAGGAGAGGAGAATTTGCAGTACGTTGCAAGACAGAGCATTGAAGGAAGTCACAGTTAGGTGCCAACTGAAGCTGAACGTGATCATCATGGAGGAATAAATACAAGTGGAGAAGAAGACTTGCTCTAGGATTCTAAGCACAGCTTATGTGTTTTTATTCATGATCCGTTGAATAGGAATTTCTATTTGAGTAGGACTCTGCTTCCTTTGTTTCAGTTAGAATAATAAATTGATCCCAAACCTATACCCTAATATCTAGGGATGAATTGATGATCAAGTTAGGTTGTAGTTACATCATACTCTTCCATTTTTGTATAAGCTAGGAGGGATGAGTTCGATGAAAAGTTAGAGAGAAGATTTCCTTTCCAAATTACTTTGTTTTTACAGCTACTCAACAATTACTCTATTTTTATCCAGACATGTTTTATTGAATATAATCTAAAAAGATCCTATTTCTAATATGAAGTGAATACAACTATGTGTTATGAGAATCTGAAGTAGATTTAGTTTCTAGATTAAGTGAGATAGTTCCCTAAGCTGGCCACTCAAGGTACTAACTCTCACTTTGCATTTTCTTTTATTTATTCATGCATTTCTAGTTAACATTGTTTCATGTTATTTTATAAAAGTTACATTGTGGAATGAGTAAGATATCTTAATTGCTATTTCTAGTAGTTGTGATTCATGTATAAAATACATATTTGAAGTCCTCCAGAGGTTAATATCAATTATTTTATCAGTCTGGTTATTTTGAGTTAATTCTATAATTCTCTGTTGAATATAGTTATCTTTAGCTTATGCTGAAGGTACTCGTAGCAACTGAATTTTTAACTATTTTTGTTGTTCTTTCATTTCTGAGAACTTCAATAAATTAAGTTAACTAGAATAAGTCTGTATGAGTTAGTTTAGGATAGAAATGAGTCTTGAAGGCATATATAGTGCAGGCATCATCATAAGCTTACACTCCTTGGTCAATAATTTAATGTAGGAATGCAATGATAGAGTGGACTATTTAGATAGGTTTACCCTTGAATTTTGTTAAGTCTACAATGCATTAGTTTTCATCTACACTTGCCACAAGATAGACTGCATTCATTATATCAGGTCTGGTTTGAGTTAGATAAAGTAATCTTCCAATCATAGATATGTACCTTTTATGATTAGTCTTAGGTGATTCATTAGTTTTGCTCAACTTGCAGCTAGTCACCATGGGAGTACATACTGGTTTGGAGTCCTCCATCCCAAACTTCTTCAACAACTCTTTCACATACTTAGACTGAGAAATGAAGATTCCTTTATCTAATTGAGTAATTTGCAGACCTAGAAAGAAATTCATTTCACCAAACATAGACATCTCAAATTCCTTTTGCATTTCTTCTACAAATTTCTTACACATACCTTCATTGCCTCCAAAAATAATATCATCAACAAAGACAGACTCTAGGGGTTTGCTTGAGTCCATACATGGCCTTCTTCAATATGCACACCATGTCACCTTGGTCTGACGACTGAAATCCTTCCGGTTGTTCAATGTAAACCACTTCTTCTAACTCTCCATTCAGGAATGTGGACATTACATCCATCTGATACACCTTGAAATCTTTGTGTGCTGCAAATGCCAAAAAACATTCTTATTACTTCAATCCTTCCCACATGAGCATAAGTCTCCTCAAAATCTATACCTTCAATCCTATGAGTAGCCTTTACAAACAACTTCTCCAATCACATTCTTATCTGCAATCCTCGGGGCAGGTTCCTAAGTTTGATTCTTCTCAATCTGCATTAGTTCTTCTCCCATAACCTTGATCCAGAATTCCTCTTTACATGCTTCAGTAACTGACTTAGGTTTAGCCTATGAAAATAAATAGAGATTTACCTGTTCATATAGGAGTCTTAACAGTACTTTCCAGAGCCTTTTCATCTTCAACTTGACTATCTTCTTGTTTAACTTTTTCTTCATTTACTACTTCAAGTCTCATTTAATTCACATCCATTCACTTCTGAGTTCATCTGCAAATTTTTAGACAAATCAACATAAAACTACTCTATATTGAAACAATTGCGTTCAGTCAACCTGAACTTCTGTTACTTATTACTCTTCAAGCCAATTATCAAAATCAGTGAAAACCTGGATGTAGATGCAACAAATGATTAATAACCATATGCCAGAACTGTAGAGTAATACCTTCAACAGCAAATTACCATAACACTGTAACTTGATTTTACCAGAATTCATAACATGTTTTCTTTCCTAATCAAGTCTTCTTACATAGTAGACATCTAAATTTTCCTTTATCCTTTATAATCACAGTCTCTATCCTGACTTAAACCTTTGTTGCTAATCCTTTATCTTGTTTCTTCATGCTGAGGCATCAGCACCAATCCTTTGGCAGGGGAGAAAAGATTTTTCATTAAATCTCCCCCTGAGCCAAACCACCCAATTCACTTCATGGAAGCAATATCTGCACCAGAGTCTAGTGCAGACCCATCTTTGACTTCGTTTACTTCCTTCTTGATCCAAGCCTTGTTCATCTCCTTCTTGACTTCTGTCGGATTAACCTTTTCACCTTGTTTCTTTAATTCTGCCTGAGTATCCTTCTTCATGTTCTTACTTCTGCAAAATCTTGCAATATGTCTAGGCCTGTTGCAATTGAAACACAGTATTTTTCTGACCATTGTTCCTTCCATTCATCCCTAACCTGCATTGGTTAGCCTTATGCCTAAATTTATTGCATGTATAACAGTAGCCATTGAAGGATTTAACAATCTTTTTCTTGTTATAGTCATTTCTAACTTGACTTATGCACTCAATTAGCCCTATGTCCCATCTTATAGCATGCATAACACCTAATAGAATTCTAACTCACTTTCTTTCTGCATACAGTAGCTCTATGACCAATTTTATTGCATGTGAAATAGTTACCGTTGAAAGATTGGTCATTCCTTCCATATTCATTTCTTATCTGACTTCTGCATTCATTAGCCTTGTGACCTACTTTATTATAGGTGAAACACTAACCAGAGAATGATGGAACTTTTTGATTTACTTTGCTCCTACATTGAATATATTTATGACCAAACTTATTGCATGAATTACAATAACCATTGAAAGATGGGTACCTTTGAGCATTTGGTTGTCTGACTGGTGGTCTTCTAGGTTTGTTCCTTCGATTCTAAATCTATTTACCTTTGTTCTTCTCATCATTCCTTTCTTCACCAGTCTTAGAACTTCCTCCTTTCTCAAATCCCAAACCTTCTTTGTCATTATGACCCTTCTGGCTAGCAAGCATCTCATCAAATTTTGTAGAACTTATCTTAAATGTTTCTTCATAACTTTTTTCTTTCTCCAAATCTAATTTAAGGTTCCAAACTTCCTTTTCAAGATTAGCACATTCTTCTGATTTGCCTTCCACCAACAAATTTAGGTCCTCTTCTGCTTTTGCTCTTTCTACAACTTCCACTTTTAGATTATTCAAGGTTTTATTTGCTAATATTAGTTGTTCACTAACCTCCTTATATTTTTATTTGAACTTCTTGACCTGCTCTCTTAATTTTCTGATACATTCATCTGCTTCTTTGACATTCTCCTTCAAATCTCTGATTTCTTCTTCAGTTATTTCCAAGTCTTCAAGAGCAACCTTCTTGTGCACCATCCTAGATCTACCTCAAGTTGTTAATCTTTCTTCCAAGGAACCATCACTTTGCTACTAATTGTTGAAATACACAAGACAACTGAGACAGGGGATGAATTAGTTGTCACTAAAACTGAACTTCCTATGAACAATAATACATCAATCACTTAATCACTGTTATAATGATTTAACCATGAAAGCATGAAATCAGAAACTTAAGTACAATAACATATTCAACACATGAGACACTAGATTTTTTACTTGGAAAACCCTATAAGGGAAAACCCATTGTGAGTGTTGGCCCACAAAATAATATGTTATAACAATATCAAAAAATAGAGGCCACTGCCCAATATGCTCACTGCAAATGTTTAGGCTCACTACCAAGATTGGCTCACTGCTAAGGGGTGGCTCACTACCTAGGGTTGGCTCGCTACCAAGATTGGTGAACTGATTTGATAGCATCTACTCCATGCATGGGTTTAGTTCCTTTGAAGCACAATATATCTCCTCTACTGAGCTCTTTCACACCTTCACACTTATCTTGTCATTTTCTCACTTCCACACCCTTTTCGTAACTACATTACATGTTTTTATACAACTCATCAACCTTGGAATGTACATCAAGGTTGGCATTACATTCATCAACCATTGGAGCAATCTCCAAGGTCGACATTACAAACATACATAGAAAATAGGTATGGACCTAAACAAGATTAGCAAAGGGAAAGATGTATGTGGATCACTTAACACCTTAGTTGGTACTCTAACACAATCTTCCAAGCCACGACATGCTTTCACAATCTTCGATGCATCTCTGCAAGTAGTGAAAACAACCAAGTTGGCTAGGACTGGTGTCAACACTAAGTCTTCTAAGAATAGTCTTCATCCACGATCCCAATTTCTCTTTGGGGACCAATCCAAAGGTGGAACACGATCAGGAGAGATCCACAAGCTCATTGTAATCAACAGGAATGACTGCACGATCTCTAACCACTCTGTCGAGAAGATTCTTCACACCGGAGCACAAGAACAACACTGCAAGCTACTATCATAAAGAAAGAATAGCTTGAAAACCACCAAATCATGAGCCATTAGAGTTGAAGTCACTTAACATCATTTCAGACTTAACTCATAAACCATAGATCATAATACTTTCATACAGAGGAATGCGGAGTAAAATGCATTCTCACTAGCACCAGTGAATACTCAGAAAAAGCAACTTTTACTCTAGTGAACATAACTCACTCAAATCTTCATACTGGAAGCTCAACCTTGGAATATAGCATCTTCAAACATGCCTCTAAATAAATTCCAATCCACAAACAAAGATATTCATTCTACAAGAAATGCAGAGCAATCTACAGGACTGTTCTTTAGTAGACAAAGATACTTTACAACATACTATTTCCACCAGAGGAACAAATTTTCTCAAAAGCACTTGGAAACTCAATATTAGGATCACTTATTCATTTTATCCAACACTTACATGAGCCAACACAAAGCACCAAATCAGGAGCACAATTGACACCAATGACAACATAGATATGTTGACATCAATGACAACACTGGTTAGGCACATACTTGCAACAGAGTAGAGAAGAAGTACCCATTGAATTATTAAACAACATTGGGGTTCTTCATGTTGAGCGTGATGAACTAGAGTTGGATCAATAAACTTTTATGGAGGCATTAGGAAATGGAATTTGGGTTGAATTCATAAATAAAAGCCCCAGTGCCAATTCTGTAGTTTTTTCTATACGCTTTAAGGATATGGAATTCTTCCAACGACTAGAAGAAGGTGGTGTTTCACTTGAGATACCATGGGATAAAGTCACAACACTATTTAAGCTTGCTAGGTTGTTTGAACAGCTGCATGATACTGAAAAAGAAAATCTTTTATACAGGCTAATATTGTTCAAGTTTCCTAATTATGTGGATGCATATCTACGTCTTGCAGCCATGGTTCAGGCTCAGAATGAGATCCAACTAAGCCTAGAATTGATTGGGGATGCATTTAAGGTGGATAAAAACTCATCAAATGCTTTATCTATGATTGGCAAAATGGAACTTAAAATATATGACTGGCTTAAAGCAAAAGAAACAATTAAAGTTGCACAAAGTGAATTAGATGCAAAGAATTCTTATGTTGACATTTCACTTGGAAATTGGAATTATTTTGCAGCTTTTCGCAATGAGAGGAGGGACCTAAAGGTGGAGGCACAACATCTTGAGAAGGCTAGAGAACTGTATTGTAAAGTGTTGGTACAGAGAACAGGAAATGTTTATGCTGAAAATGGGGTAGCCATTGTACTAGCTGAAAGGGGTCAATTTGATATTGCAAAGGAAATTTTTACATAGGCACAAGAAGCTACAGTAGGAAACATCTTTGTTTAGATGCCTGATGTGTGGGTAAATCTAGCACATGTTTACTTTGCATAAGGACAGTTTGCACTTGCAATGAAAATGTATCAAAATTGTTTGAGGAAATTATATTTTAGCACTGACACCCAAATTTTATTATATTTAGCTTGAACACATTATGAAGCAGAACAGTGGCAAGATTGTAAAAGTACATTATTAAGAGTAGTAGATTGTAACTATTGTAAGTTGCCAATCACAAAGCTATAGATTTTGTGTTTATAAATGTAATGGTGGTTTTGAATTACCTCTAAATTCATTGTAGAGGGCTTCCCCAAATCTGACTTCACTATAGAGGGCCTCGCTAACTTCAAATTCATTGCAGCAAACTCTGAATTCCTTGCCCACATTTTCAAAAGTCTCCAGGTCCTCTCCAAACAATCTTTATCGCCCATGCAAGTAGCTGCTATAACATCTCAAAATGCCTCAGTACGAAGTAGCTGCAAGTAACCAACTAATGAAGCAAGGAATTCAATGAATGCGAATAATGAATCGCATGCAATACATCCTGCCGATAATTTCCCAAAAAGTTCTTTTTAAATTTTGTCTAATTTGTATTTGTGTGACTAACTATTTAGTCATTTTTATTTCTATGACTAAATAATTTTTTAGTCAATGACCAAATTAGTCATTTATTTACTCATTTATAGCTAAGTTGCAAAAAATTAGTAGAATTTAGTCATTTTTAGTTGTTGTGACTAAAAGTTTAAGTCACTTAGTCATTTATTTGCTAAATTCTACTAGTGAAGTTAATGTCATTGTTATGCTTCAAGGTTCATGTGTTTTTTCTTAAAGCTATCGTATTTTCAAATGAGCGGAGTGTGCGGATGTAATTCCTTGGTGTTTGAAGTTATTAAGGATGTTTTGGACCTAGTTAAGCAAGTGTTGGTGTCCGCAAGGCATGGATCTTCTGCTGATGTAACGTGTGGTTTTACTTAGGACCTATCTTCTACACGTTTCATGTGTTATGTGTTGTTTGGTTGACTTGTAAATACATTTTGAATATTATATCTGGCTGAAAAATAATGTAATCAATGTAATATCATGTATAAATAGTGAATCAAATTGAGTTAGGTTAGGTGTGATTACAAAGAGATTGATAGAGCTCGCATACAAAATAAGGAACAGAATGAATGCATGTTGATGTGCGACTGAAGGACAAAAAGTAGATGTCGATGCTTCCTTGATTCATCTTGAAGACATATTTGTGATAATGATCAAGTGTAGAGTGTGCCTAACTGATCAGATCATTAGAAGAAAGTGTGAAGAGGCAAAATTGCAATCATCAAAAGTGTGAGTTTCAATGTCAGTTTTCAGATAGTAAAAGGATTATCATACTGTAATCTTTTGTAAGTGTGTTCTCAATTCAAGGAGTAGAAGCTTCCTTGGGAGTGACCCTAAATCAAAGTTATCAGGGAGTAGTAGATTCCTTGGGTGTAACCCTAAAACAAAGTTATTATTCTTGAGCTTCATATATTGTGAGTTAATCCTCACCATGGTTTTTCCCTTCTAGGGTTTTCCACTTATATTTGGTGTTATGTGTTGATGTGCATTGTGTTAATCTTTCATGTTTATGTTGATGTTGTAATGCTTAAGTTTTTATCTGCTCTGAAGAAGTTAAAGTTTGGTTAGATATTGATTCACCCACCCTCTTAGTATCCTTGTGTGTCTAATAGCTTCGTCAAGCATTGGACTTTGAAACCTCTTAAGGCCAACGTAGATCATTCCTTGAGCTAGGAATTGCTTTATAATCAATCACTAGATGCATTAGGAAGTAGTTTTTGGTAGTAGTCAATAGTTGATAGTTGGGAAAGTTAGAATAGTAGTATTGCGGAAAGTGCTCCAACGCTATATCTTTATTGTATATTGTAGTAAGCCGAAGGACAGGCCTATGAGCCAATTGTAGCCCGCATATTGCCAACATATGAAAATTGTAATTGTTCATGGTGTTGAATCAATAAATTTCCATTGGTTGTTCTATTCTTTGTGTTATTCCGTTGTGTTTACTCTAAACCTACATGGTAGGATAGTCCTATCCCTAGACCCTCTATCCGTGACTACACTAAGTGGTATTAGAGAGAAGTTTTCAAATCCATTGGGAGAGAAGGCATTCCAATAGATCTTAAGGTGAACAAATTTCTGATCTGAGACAACCTACAAGTGTGTCAATAGAGCACTGATTGTGAGGTTGTTGCAACCTTGTAGTTAAATCACCAAATTGAGGCAGTTGTACTAGATCCAAGGAAGAGATGCCACCAAAAAGGATACCTAGTATGGCCAATATTGTAGAAAGAATGGAAGAAATGTTAGAAATGATGAGAACAATGAAAGTCAATTTGGATGATGCAGAAGAAGATATGAAGAGAGGCATAAACCCTAGACATGAGGATGAGAGTGATGTTGAATTAGGAATTTAAGTTGTAGATCAAAATGAGGAAACCCTAGAAAAAGAAGAGTCAGATCAGGTGAAGATGTTGAAAGATATTTCTAAGATTGGTAAGAGAACTAGAATTGAGATTTCAAACTATGTAGGTAATTTGAACCCTAAGGAGTTGATTGACTAGATATATGATATGGAAGAATACTTTGAGTATGAAGAAATTGAAGATCCAGAAAGAGTGAGGTTTGCAAAAACTCTGTTGAAAGGACATGTTGCTATTTGGTGGAAAGAAATTCAGTTGGATAGAAATAGGAGAGGAAAAGAAAGAATCACCAAGTGGGATAGAATGGTGACAAAATTGAAAAATCAATTCATACCCATTGATTATAAATTGAAATTGTTGAAGAGATTGTAAAACCTAAGGCAAAAGGAGAAAATAGTAAAGGAGTATACTAAAGAATTTCATAGAATGATCATTAGAAATGGACATAGTGAAGTAAGAAAAGAGAAAGTCGCATGGTACATTAATGGACTAAGAACAAATATTCAAGAAGAAGTAACCTTGGTGAGGATGACAAAAGTGGAAGAGGCATATTAGTTTGTGTTGAAGGTTGAAGAAAAGTTAAACAAGAGATTTGAGAATAGATAGAGAGGTAGAGGAGGAAGATTCCAAAGAGGTAGAACACAATGCAGTGAAGGAAGATCATATGTGGAGCAAAATAAGGAAAGTAGCCCATACTGCAAAGAAGAAAGAAACAAAAATTTATATCACCGAGGGAGAGATGACAGGAGTTTCTACCACAATAACATAGGAAGTCATAATTCTTATCGCAATGAAGGATACTAGAGAGATGAAAGAGGACTCAACAAAAGATCATTCAAAGGAACCTATTTCGAGTGTGGAGGCAAAGGACACTGAGCATTTGAATTTCATCAAGAAAGTACTAATAGAAGGACAAAGAATAGTGCAAGGGAAACATATGCACATAGGAAGAATTGATTGGATCACCAAATTCAATAGGGAAACTAGGAAAGGGTGAATCAATGGTTATGAGGAGAGCTTTGTTGCAAGCAAAAATAATTGAGGAGCCACCGCAAAGGAAAAGTTTGTTTAGGACAAGATGCAAATCAGGAGGTAAGTATTGCAAAGTTATCATTGACAGTGGTAGTACTGATAATTTAATTTTAGAAGAGATGGTAAGGAAGCTAAATCTATAGAGGTTGGAACATCTAAAACCCTACAAGATAGAGTGGATTCAAGATGAACACAAGATACTGGTGAGTGAACAATGTTTGGTGAAATTTCATATAGGGTCTTATAATGATGAAGTATTGTATTATATTATGCCAATGGATGTATGCCATATATTGTTGGGAAGACCATGGAAGTATGATAGAAAGGCAATACATGATGGGAGGAAGAATACTTATACTACATGACATCAAATGGGAAAATACATATCTTGATTCCTTTGGAAGAGGAGCACAATGAAGTATGTGACAATGCTAGAATTTGCTTGGTAGGTGGAAGGAAGTTTTTGGATGGATTGAGACATGAGAACATGTGTTTTGCGTTAATTCCAAAGAAATGTGGTATCCAAAGTGTAGAGAACACCACTGCAAAAGGAGAAGAACCACTACAGAAGGAAGTAGCAGAATTGTTGATAGAATACCAAGATATTGTATTAGAGAACATGCCCGAAGGATTACCACCAGTCTGGAGTATTGGTCATCATATGGATCTCATAGTTGGATCTAGTTTACCAAACAAAGTAGTGCATAGAATGACACTAGCAGAAAATGCGTAGATAAATAGACAGATACAGGAGTTGTTGAGGAAGGGATTGATCAGCAAAATCTTAAGCCCATGTGTAGTATCGGTAGTGTTAGAACCGAAGAAGTATGGAGAATGGAGGATGTATGTAGATTCAAGAGCAATCAATAAGATCATAGTCAAGTATATATTCCCATTGTCAAGGATGGATGATATTATGGATTGTTTGAGCGGAGCAAAATATTTCACAAAGATTGACTTAAAGAGTGGATACCATCATATTAGAATCAGAGAAGGAGATGAATAGAAGACTGCATTCAAGACAAATGAAATATTGTATGAGTGGTTAGTCATGCCTTTTTGACTAACTAATATGTACCAAGTACATTAATGAGATTGATGAATAAGGTACTGAAGAAATTCTTGGGTATGTTTGTTATTGTCTACTTGGATGATATTTTGATTTTTAGTAGAACTAAGGAAGAACATTTGCAGCATATTAGACAAGTATTTCAGAGGTTGAGAGAAGAGAAATTGTTGATAAACATCAAGAAATGTAGTTTCATGAAGACATAATTGGTATATTTGGGATTTGTGATTTCTGCGGAAGGATTGAAGATGGATCCAGAAAAAATAAGAGCAATTATTGAATGGCCAATACTTGTGAATATTGAAGAGGATGACAAGTTTCTATAGTAAGTTCATCCAAAATTTTAGTACCATATGCACACCAATGATAGAGACAATGAGAGGGGGCCGTAAATATTTTAAGTGGACGTCAGGAGCACATAGGAGTTTTAAATTGTTGAAGCAAAGGTGATAGAGAAACTAGTGTTAGCATTACTAGATTTTGACAAAGTATTTCAAGTTGATTGTGATACCAGTGGAAATGCAATAGGAGCAGTGTTAATCTAGGAAGGGAGACCAGTAGTATATTTCAGTGAAAAGTTGAATGATGCAAGGAGGATATATTCAGTATATGATCAAGAGTTCTATACCATAAGTCAAACCTTGAAGAAGTGGAGACATTATTTTTTGCCAAAAGAGTTTGTGTTATACATTGACCATCAAGCTTTGTAGTATTTGAATAGTCAAGGTAAGTTGAATCAGAGACACATGAGGTAGGTAGCATTAATGGAGAGTTATACATTTTTATTGAAACACCAAAGTGGAAAGTCAAATAAAGTTGCAGATGCATTGAGCAGAAGAAGAAACTTGTTGACAGAAATGAGGGTAGAAGTACTAGGTTTTGAAGAACACAAACACATGTATGAGGATAATCTTGATTTTGCGGAAGCATGGAAAGCATGTAAAGAACCAGTTGCGACAAACATAAGCAAGTGGCTAGATTACTTCATTCAAGAGGATATGTTGTTCAAAGGGAATCAATTATGTATTCCATGGAGCTCAATGAGAGAGAATTTGATCAAGGAGAAGCATAGTGGTGGATTAGTAGGACATTTTAGTATTGATAAAATAGTAGCTTTGGCGAATGAATATTATTTTTAACCTCAGATATATAAGGATGTAAGGAAGTTTGTTCAGGGTTGTAGAATTTTTCAAGTTGTAAAAGGGAGCAATTAGAATACTGGATTGTATAAATAGTTAATGGTCAGATAGACCTTGGGAAGATATAAGACTGAATTTCATATTAGGGTTACCAAGAACACAAAGGGGACATGCTTATATATTTGTAGTAGTGGATAGATTTTCAAAGATGGCACATTTCATTCCTTGCAAGAAGAAAAATGATGTGTACATGTTGTTGACCTATTTTTTAGGGAGATTGTGAGATTTCATGGATTACCAAAGAGTATAGTTTTAGACAGGGATACAAGGTTCATAGGATATTTCTAGAGGAAATTGTGGAAGAAGATGAAGATAGATCTAAAGTTTAGTTCAACATTTCACCCACAAGCAGATGTATAAATAGAAGTGGTAAATAAAAGTTTGGAAAACTTGTTAAGATGTTTGGTAGGAGATAAGGAAAAAAATTTGGATATAATTCTACTGTAAGTAGAGTTTGCATATCATAATTCAGTGAGCAGAAGTACAGGGAAGACACCATTGGAAGTTGTAACTGGCATACAATCTAGAGGAGTTGCAGAACTCAGAGACATTAGTATGGATAACAAAAGGAGTGTGGAAGTAGAAGAATTTGTAGGATACATGGAAATAGTACATGCTCAGGTTTGGAAACATTTGGAAGAGATGAACAACAAGTATAAGGGACAAGCAAATAAGAATCTAGGAGACAAAGATTTTTTTGTTGGGGATGAAGTCATGGTGTATCTCAAAAAGGAAAGATTTCCAGTAGGGGCATACAACAAGCTGAAGATGAGGAAGTTTGGATGATGTAAGATTCTCAAGAAGCTTGACTTAGGAAATGCATATGAAGTGGAACTACTAGAAGCACTTGGCATATCACCAATATTCAATATTGTAGACCTATATCAGTATCAGGAAGGATAGTCAAGTGACATCACCACAGGAGATTGTCTAAATTATAAAGCACCGCATCGATAACAGGAATAGATAGAGCAGATTTTGGACAGTAGAGTTAGGCACAACACCAGAGGTAAGCAGTATAAGGAGTACATGGTTAAGTGGAAAGGAAGACTGGAGGAAGATTCAGCATGGATTTCTCAGGCTGAGGCAGACCGCATTGGTTTTCCTCTAGCCCTAGGAAAGTGAGGTACTCACTTTTCAACAACCCCAGGTGTTTGATGCAAGAGCATCCTAGGTTGAAAGGCAACTTTGCATCAACCAAAATATTTTGTTCTTTTCTTTTCTTACATCTCAGTCAGTTTAGTTTCAGTAGCTTACATTGCATTTTACTACATGATCACTTCACAGCTCGCAGTACAGCATTAGGATTCTACAATGGCTCATCTACATCATATCCAAGTTTCAACAGATTTGCAATTGTCTATAGAAAGTTATTGTTGTCAGAAACATCATCTAGTTGCATAATTTAGAGCATCCAACATTCATCTAAGCATATGGAGTTTGCAACACCTTCCCGTGACTTGCGGCATCAAATGGAACATCTCACAAGGCAAAATGGGATTAGACACATCTTCGTTCAGAGCTGCAATATATTTTTCTTCCACATGCGGAGCATCGCCATATGATTTTGGCTGACCTACATGATTCATCAAGTATTGGAATTTGAAACCTCTTAATGCCAATGGGGATCATTCCTTGAGCTGGGAATTGCTATATAATCATTCACTAGATGCATTAGGAAGTATTTTTTGGTAGTAGTCGATAGTTGATAATTGGGAAAGTTAGAATAGTAGTATTGCAGTAAGTGCTCCAACGTTATATCTTTATTGTATATTGTAGTAAGCCGGAGGATAGGCCTGTGAGCCAATTGTATCCCGCATATTGCCAGCATATAAAAATTGTAATTGTTCATGATGTTGAATCAATAAATTTCCATTAGTTGTTCTATTCTTTGTGTTATTTCCATTGTGTTTACTCTAAGGATACACGATAGGATAGTCCTATCTTTGGACCCTCCATCTGTGACTACACCACAAAGCATTCATAAACCTTTGACAAAAATCAAGAACCAACTCACCCTCCTACCTTCTGATGCTTGCAAGTTCATAGACAAGAGAGTGTATCAACATAATGTGCACACCACTCTCGAAAGGCTGCAATTAAATTTTCCTTGGAAGAAAATAGTAGTTTGGAAAATTGCATAACCATTTCTTCATGTATCTACATGAAGAGATAGAGCAAAAGATCTCATCCACATAACTTCGTCCTCATCATAATATTTGTCCATGGAATTAGAAAATCCTTGGACATGTGCCTCCCCTTAAGATAAGTCTAGCCCGTCAAACTTGGGAAACTATTGGTAAATCTCCTTTGTCATAAATTTAGAATCATAGTTTACCCATGACAAGTCCAACTTCTTATATACATCAAGGGGAACATTGGGAAGTCTAATACTTCGAGACTTGGTGACATGGTTCTTCACAGAAGTAGGTTGTGATTTGGATTGCAAACTAGACTTCAACACTCTGATTTAATTTTCAACCTTTTATGTTGAAATTCTAGGAAAAGAGTAGTGGGGTCTACATCACTTGCAAATTCTTCATCAAAGGCAACCACAAGGTCCTTCCAAGAAGAAAAGTAATGTTCCGAAAAACCTTCCAGCCATTTCCTTGCCTTTCTTCGTAGAGATCTAACAAAAAACCTCATCCACATGTCTTCATCTTCAAACTCAAATTTGTGCATGAATTCTTCAAATACATCAACAAGTGTATCCCCTTCACAAAGATCGCATCCATCAAATGTAGACATCTTCTTATAAACCATGGTTTTCATAGTTTACATTTATAATTGACCTAAGAAAAATCAAATTGATTATAACGGTATCAAAATCTAACACTTAATTAATAATAACCTAAAATTTTAACTATTATTTGTTTACTTTAATACTTTATAATTTTTAATAAAAATATTATATTTATAAATAAAATAATAAATAATATATACTTTTAAATAATCATCAATTACTAATAATAATTCATTCGAAATAAAATTAGATGTTAAGTGGTGGTAGATAAAGTTGACCATACAAATATACAATTAATATTAACATCCTCAACAAAAATAAAAAAATAATAATAATAATAAAAGAATTTATTGTTGTTGTTGCTTCTTATATGCATCCTTAAATGATTCCCCCCTCCTTTAAAAGAGGGGTATAACCATAATCCATCCTTAGTGGAATCAAAGGAAAGTTTTTAGCCCCCATTCAATAATTTATTACATATTTCTTTTAATAAAAAGAGTCACCATTATTTTATTGCTTAGACCATTCCTTTTATCCTTGAAAGGTGCATATAGCCACGATTCTTTGTGAATGGAATCACAATAAAAGTCATATATTCTCCCCTCTTTATTCGAAAGTTTAGATGGATGCTTTTTCTTTCTTTTTATCTTTGGGATTAATCATGTATTTACATGCTTTATGAATCACTTCAAGAGCAAAGGAGAGCAATTTTCCATACCTAGAAAAGATAACAAGAGCAAAGGAGAACATTTTTCTTTACCTAGAAAAGATAACAAAGTGTCTAATATAGACATAATTTTTTGTGCTTATTTTGTTCTAATAAGTAATTTTTTAAATTATGTATTTTATTGTAATTTACTATTGTTCAATAAAAAAAGATTGGTATAATATTTTCTATCCAATAAAAATGTAAGGTAACATATTCATTTATTTTTATGACAATCATTTTACACTCATTCTATAATTAAGAAACACAACATTTTAAATGTAACATTCGATTTTTAGAATATCAAAAAAAGATTTTTTTCAATCACTCAATAATAGCAGAGCAATAGTAATCAATTATATACTTATAATTTATAAAAAATCACAAAATATCCCAAAACCCTAAATCAACATCTTTGAATAAGTCGAGAGAAAACTTAACCACTACCTTGTCTCTTCTACTTAATTTTGTTCACTTCTACTTGGTTTTGTTACCAACTAGAAATTGTAATATTCAACTTATTTGACAAACAATTGAAATGCTATGTTGCATTTGATATCATAAATAACCAACCACGACACAATAAAAACAAGAGTTACTCTCATGTGTGCTTGAATTAATGGGTTCAAGTCCATGTCAAATCTTGGAAAAAGGACTCCATAAAATCTACCACACCATGTGGGAAAAGCTCTTGGGAGGATTAAAGTATTACCACTTCATTCAAAGATCTAATTTAATTGAAATTTGGAGGAGGACGTTGGTTTAAGTTATCATTATAGAATTGAAAAATAACCATGACCTAATCCAAATTTCCTAAAGGTGTTCTCATATTATTTGATGGAAAGGTATTTTTTAAAGTGAGAATATTTGGCATCCATGTCTATAAAAGTTGCTACCAAATGATAACATCTTAAATATGTATTCCTTAAAGAAAACACTCTACCTAAAAAATTAGCTAGTTTCGTATACATCTAAAGGGTTTATTCCATATTCTTACACTTCAATATCCCTTAATTTTTCCATTTCATACATCCCCAAGGGGCATATTTTTTCCCATCCATTATTTAAGTTACCTCTTCCTTTTTTTCGGCGTTTCTTCATACATTTTCATGGGGAATCTTTGGAGGGTCCTAATGGAATTGGGTTCGATTAGAAATAAGATATATCTTTACAAATTTAGAGGATTCTTTTGTAAGGGAAAATAGTGAATATTTTAATTTTCTTAAAGTATATTATTTTAGTACATAAAATGTAATTAATTTGATAATTTATTGATTTAACTTTTAAAAATAGAATTTAATTCTTAGAATAATTTTAGTTTTCACATTATCATTTTTTTGTTAGGCTCAAAACTATAGCTACAATATGTGTGTGATTTATCTAAATTTTCAAAATCTAAATTGAATTATGGGCTCATGCTAATTCTATTTCAATTAGTTTTTATGTGTTGAATCCCATACAAAAACTTTCAAAAGTCTGCACTTAACACATGTATAAAGAACAAAAACCCAAAGTCATTTGAATCATCATTTATCACCCAAGATCACCTTACCATCTATAATTACTTGCTACTACCACTAACTCTTTTTAGATTCATTCATATCACTTTCATAACACTATTTTACATCAACTATTTTGATTGTATCAACCTCTTTGTCGACAAGTTCCAAAATCCTAGTTGTTACACTAGGTCATTGCATCATCCCTTAATAATATGTTCAAGTCTCAATTTATCATCATTACATTTTATTGCTTTTTGTCTTCCAACTTTTATCAAATTTGTTGAATTAATCAACAAGGTTTGACTAAGACAAGATGCAAGACGCTAGTCACCTTCCTTCTTAACATAGCAAGTTCCAACAATGTTCCTCAACATCGCCAACTCTTCCATAGCACATTACAGGTATAGATGAAACTTGTTTGTAGGCACCAAAATTTTGTGGATTACATGTTCAATCCCACACTAGAAGGTCAATATTGCAAATACTAGGTTAGAACTGCAACAATGGGGTAAAGGTCGCATGCGTGGAATTAACCCAAGTTCATGCAAAATCATAGTTTTTGTAGAACATGGGACCATCTCATCTTGTTCATCCTAGAACTAGTTTCGGAAATTGAATAACAATCATCTAACATAGTCTTTTCAATATCCTCTCTATCTTCAAGGTGCACATGTACTTTTCAATTTCATTTCTATTTCTAGATCCGATTAGATACATGTTTCTATCCTAGTAGATACACAGTTATATCCCAACTCTTTATCTAGAGTAATTTGATTATTGTTGCTTATTTGCATTTATTTAACCCTGCATATTTATGTAGGAAATTATTTTATTTCTTTTCACTTTCATCTTAACTTATTAATATTATGGAAATTTAATATGGTTAGGTTGGAAATGCACTTTTTAAATCATAGACAAAAAATACTGGTAACTAATTAGAATGTGTGCAAGTATTTTGGAGTAAATTGTTTAAGTTATTTTTAACATCAATATTTTAATTTACTCAATGTGATCCATCATCAGGTTGATGAAAGTGAAGAATGCATAAAACTAATCTAAAATTTTAAGAAAGCTAAAAATTATAAAAGTGTAGGTCACTCTTATGCATTCTTCACTTCTATTATTCAACGATGGATCATAGAGTGTGGTCCAAAATATTGATATTAAAAATACTTGCATGATATACTCTAAAAAATTATACATATTATTATGGACTATGAAAATATAACAACTTCAACTAATTATAATGCCAAGATACGTGACAAGAGGCATCCAATAAACACTTATGTGATAACATTTAATGCATCTAATCATTGTAGTTTGTGAATTACACAAGAATTTAGTGTATGGTAGATAAACCATTACTTTGAGTACTACATGTGATGACCATATAATATTATAGTTTATCTTGAGAAGCACATTATAGTCCATGAAAAAGGACTATTAAACCTCTTGTAGCATCAAGAGTTGAATCTTGTAAATTGGGCTAAAGAAGATTGTATTGAGAGCATTTTGACTAATGCTTCTAATATAGTAAGTGACTATAGGATTTTTATTATTGTTTTTAAGAATTAGAGATATGAAGCTTCTTATAAAAATATTTAAATATATAAAAATACAATTTAAAAAATATATACATAATATATGAAAAAAGACAAAGCATAACGTACTTGTTCATGGTAAACTTTGAAATATTTCATAGACTAATTTGGTCCAAAATGACATTAAAGATTGTCATTAGCATTATAATTTGTTTAAATGTTAAGTGAATGGACATTAATAAAATGAACTATTGCTTTCACCAAGTGTATTTAAAGGACAAAGCATAATGTATTTGTTCATGGTAAACTTTGAAATATTTAATAGACCAATTTGGTCCAAAATGACATTAAAGATTGTCATTATCATTATAATTTGTTTAAACGTTAAGTGAATGGACATTGATAAAATGAACCGTTACTTTTACCAAGTGTATTTAAAGGTCATAAAATAGTATGATACACACCAAGAGGGGCATCTAATACCGTGGGTGGGATTGAGAGTTACATCCTACAACTCAGTTGGGAGAATTTTGACCACACAATATTTGTTATTACTCGCTAATGCACTTGTATTATGACTAAGTGGATATTATTTATTATATTGGGTCTTCTATAGATCTAATACTATTATATGTTAGACTTATTATCTATTAAATCCTAATGTATAACTTGAGCAAGCATGATTGCAATTTTTTTAGTCTATAGACAAAGTCTTCTGTTTGATAATTGAGAGGGAATATGCTTGTAGACCTCACTAACTAATATATAAAGTAGATGGAGTAAACCACCCCCTCATAGGCTTCGACAAAGGGGTCACATACACCAAATTGAAGCCTTGGCCGTTACCTAAAAAACTACATATTTGATGTAACCAAACTTCACAACATAAGATTCAACACTATTATTATTGCAAAAAAATCTAGAAACTCAGAACTATTTTCAAATTATCCTTCTCATTCCATTCCATCCTCCTACAACTGAAAATAAATACCAAATTTATACAAAAATGAAAATTACCCTTTTTGGCAAATTTTAGCAACTTTCTAAAATTGCCATTTTTGGTAACTTCACATCCATATCCGTATGGCCATGAAAATTGCCAATTATTTGAAGCTAACTAAAAGATGACTAATTGTCAACTTTCTAATCTAATTGCATGTAATGTTTGAAAACTAATTTAAAAAATGGGAAAAATCCAAAAAAAAAATGTTAAAACCTCATTTTAAGGCCTTAGATGATTGAAAAAGGTCCCGAAAAAGTGTCAAAATGACGACCTACCAAATTTACCAATTCAATGGGATTTTCAATCAACTCTTCAAGACGCATCTGCCCACCAAATTTTAACTCCAGTGGATCCTCAAGTCAAAAGTTATAACCTCTGGAAGTTTCTACATCAATATTACTCTAATTAAACATATTGTATGGGACAAGCATAACTCCTAAGGTAAACACACTATTGATTATAACATATGTACTAACATATCAAATTTTTAACCTAACTCTATAAGCATGTGAGATCAAACGTCTATACTAAGTTTAATTTCTAGTATAGCCCAATTTCTTAAAATATACTTTAATCTAACATATAAAATGCTCTAGACAATTCCTAAAGTAACCATACTTAACAAGTAAAAAAGACAAGGATTGTAGAGCAAACTTTTGGATGTCATTTAGTGCATCATGTGAGATTTGCACTATATTCAAAACCACATATGTGGAGGTGTTTTAATAGATCAAGCTACTATTATAAAAGATTAGGAACCTACAATACTATTAAGAAAAAACCCCGTCTACAAGGAATTATAACAACACATTTAAGTCTAATTTTTAATATATATACTTTAGATTTTCAAATGTTAATTGAGAGTATTTTAGTATTAAATTTATTATAATTCATTAAAATTAATTCACAACTTACTAAAAAATTGATATTATAGATTTTCTTATCAAAATTTCATATATATACAAAATCCATCTTCAAGATATCAAATCATTTTCTTGGACAAGTAAAATTGACATTCTCTTTATTAAATTACTCCACGACAAAACATCAATGAACCCTCAAAAATGACCTTTCTTTTATTAAAATTTTAAATCACCTTATCATAAAATATCAAATATTTAATAAACCAATAAAGATAACATTTCCATTATCTAATTTCTAAATTAATCCACTATAAAACAAAAATTATTTTTCATAAACCATAAAAATAACCTTCCCTTTCTCAAATCTATAAATTAACCTAATGAATACATCATCAAGATCTCACATTGTTTTCTTAAAATCCTCTGAATTGACCTTTCCCCACCCAAGATCATTTTGATTCTCAACATCCCCTTGTTTGGAAACAAATTTGACCTTCCCTTGCTAAAGAGAAGAAAAGGGTAAAATGAAATCATGGAATATTCGTTTGCCCTCTATTATAGAATTACGAGCATAATTGTTGTAAGGACATCATTGACTTGTGAGGGAACAGATCTAATCTTTGTGACGAGGACTCCATCCATACGTGTCGACCTGGCATTGGAGAGGCGTCTGATGACACCGAGGCAACGAGAGCAAACATACCTAAACCCTTCGCGCGTGAAGGGCTTGTATTATTCTATTCCCCTCTGACATGTCACGTTTTGATCCCTCAAATATAGAAACAGCCAAAGTGAGCATAGGTGGGAGCACAAAGACAATTACATGACGAAAACATAGATAGATGTGACGGGATGCCCACGGCACAAAACAACACCCCCATCAATCATTTAAACAGGGGCAAAAATGTCAATGACTAAAAGACATGGGTGAGATAAATTAGGTAACACTAGCAAATTATCAAAATATTAATCATGGGTTTAAGTTCGAGTTGCTTTCAATTAGTTGTTGTCCACCAACTTAAATTTGAATGTTAGGGTGTTGTATACAAGGACAAAGCCTTGGGTCATTTTAGATCATCTCTCGTTAGTATTACATGCATTAAAATTGGCACACCTTGAATTGTTCATGTGGTTGGATCATATGGTGTTTTTATTGTTGTGGATGAGACAAGAGCTTGGGAAGTGGTGGTCCTAGTGGATTGTTTATTTGATTTCGTTCCTAGTCGATGGATGGGTGGATTGTTTGTTTCATTTTATTGTTCTTGTGATAAGAATAAATAGATAATGGGTGGTAGAGGTGTTTGTTGAATGTGACACAAATTTCTAGGGATTCTTTGAATGGTTATATTCATCATTCAACCCTCTAAGATGTTAAGTTGCTCGAGGAGAAGAGTAGGTGAACGAGCAAAACCTCTCCCTGTAATTCTCTCATGAAGTTAAGTCACAACCCACTACACATGTAAAATCTAAGGTGTTTGAATATATTGTTTCACTTGTTTGCAAATATTCAAATGTGTTTGGTTAGTTTGTTTGAGAATGATGATGTTCTCATTGAATAGTTTGCAAATCTCAATTCAAATCATTTAAATGCTTTATGGAATGATAAATGCTTTGTTTTGGTTTTGTATTGTTTTTCACATTTTATGTTTTAAATAAAAAGAGTAAATTAATCTAATTAAATAATTATAATGAATTAATATAACGTAAGTGTTGTATTTAACTAAATGAGTTTTGAGATTGGTTTTATGTTGAGATAAATAAATTAACTAACAAACTAGTTAATTAATTAATAATTAATAACTATACTAAACTAATCAGATTGTTTTGATTAATTTAATATAATCAATTAACTAAATGATCAATTAAAGAAATGCAATTACCTTTAATCTTTATGTAAATAAAATTTTACCTTTTTCTAGATTTTTATACAGAAGTGGTAAAAATAACAGAAACCAGATAAATAATAAAAAGCAAGAAATTCAATCTTTCTTCTTTTTAATATTTTCTACAAAAGTACAATAAACATAAAAGCTTCAATCAACATCTTTCTTAAAAAGAAATAAATTGCTTCTTTGAATATAAGTGACAAGATTTCAATCTAAAGCTTTGAAGTTTTTTTTTAATATTTAGTTAATTTAATGTTGGAAGATTATTGTTGATTTAATTCTCAATGTGTTGGTGAAGGTAGCTGATGGCGAGCCTTGCTGATCACTGGTTGGTTTAGACTTAACAGAGATTCAACACTGACTGGTTCACACAATAATGATAGGAAGTTCGGGATCCTAAATCACAAACTCATTCAACTATAGATTCGAAGTCAAGTAATTCTAATGCAAAGAGGAACTACTTATGAGTAGGTATTAATAATGAATGTCGTCAGGTATTTCCCAGATTCAACAAGCCAGAAGAATGTAATATGAACAAAAACAGATCAATGTCGGTATATTAATTGAGAACACAGAATGAACATTACACACCAAAAATCCACAAAACTTTTATTCCATTCAATTTCTCTTGTTACAAAGTCTTTCCTCGACTCACGGCTCTGGCTCTCAATTACACTCTTCAAGTCTCCCTCTTCTTTTGGGCTAGAGGCTCAGTCGACCACGTTTTCCTTCCTTGCTTACATACTGAGCCAAAACATCTATAACCACCCTGCTAACAACCTCTCAGTAGTTTTTTAAAAGTAGTTATCAATCGTCTGAAACAAAACAACTGAATGCCCACGAACACTACCGAAAGGAGATAGGTAAAGAGGTTTTTACAAGAGAAAAGAGGTCCTTGTCACATCTGCGGTAGGAAGACAGGAAGAGAGAAAACTTAAGACTAAGAAAACTAACTGACAAAAACAAACTAATCAAAGTAGGAAGTGATGCTCCTGCATCAATCTCCCCAGGTGGAATAAATTCATGAGCTCCTGCTCATGAGATCTGCCACTGAATGACCCTTCTGAATAATCTCATCCTTTGTGAGCCGGAAGCATCTTCAACGGGATGATTGCTCCATTTGACGAGATATTTGAAATACTCATGCTTACGGCTCTTCTTTAGTAACTGCTTGTCCAGAATTCATTCTATCTATTATGGAGTAGAGACTGTTCCAGATTGTTCTTCAAGAGATGAAATTGCTACTTCAGTTCCATCTGCTTCTATATCCCCCTTATATGGATACAAATCTACCATGTTGAAGATAGGAGATATATTCAAATATGCAAGCAGAGAAATCTCATATGCATTGGCAAAGAACTTCCTAAGGATTTGGTAGGGACCAATCTTCTTCATCTGAAGTTTATTGTATGTTTCAGTAGGAAATCTCTCCTTCTGAAGATGTGCCAATACAAGGTCTCCAATCTAAAACTCTAACTGTCTCCTCTTTTGATCAACATACTTTTTGTATTCCTGATTGTTGTTTTCTATGTTATGTTTCACCTTCTCTTGAAGGTCATGAATGGCTTGAGCAAATTCCTCCCCATCTGCACTCCTCTTCTCCATTCCAGCAAGATCACGAAGTTCAAATACACCCCTTGGGTGCATACCATACACCACATAGAAAGGACTGAAACTTGTGCTTTTATTTGGAGAGTCGTTATATGCAAACTCAGCTTGTGCCAACATGAGATCCCAATTTCTGGGTGAACCACCAACAAGACATTTTAACAAGTTACCAAGGCTTCTATTGACAACCTCGGTCTGACCATCTGTTTGTGGATGATAAGCAGAACTAAAGTTCATATTCATGCCCAACTTCTTCCATAGGGTCCTCCAAAAATAACCCACAAATTTAGTATCCCTATCAGAAATTATACTTCTCGGAATACCATGCAACCTTACAACTTTAAAGAACAAATTAGCAATGTTAGTGGCATCACTAGTCTTCTTATAGGGTATGAAATGCACCATTTTCAAAAATTTATCTACCACAACAAAGATTGAATCGTTGCCCCTTTGTGTACGAGACAAACCCAAAACAAAATCCATACTTATGGAGTCCCAAGGCCTGCTTGGAACTGGTAATGGCTGATAGAGCCTAGCATTTTGACTTCTTCCTTTAGCATGTTGACAAATTTTGCACCTTTCCACATATCTCTTTACATCTGCCTTCATCTTTGGCCAATAATAATGAGTGTTCAACTGTAGAAAAGTTTTATTCTGTCCATAGTGACCAGCAAGACTACCACTATGCTTTTCCTTCAATAAGTTATCTCTCATGGAGCCTCTAGGGATACACAACTTGTTTTCCTTAAGCAACAAACCTTCTTGAATCATGTAATATGTCCATGGTTCTCTATTCCTACAAATAGGATCGTTGCAAGTTGTAAATGCTTCTCCAAAATCTGCATCCTCTGCATACAATTCTTTCAAATTTCAAACCCCACACTATTAGTTTGTATCTCACACAACAACAAGTTCTTCCTACTTAAGGCATCAACAACTTTATTCATTTGACCACTCTTATGTTTCAAAACAAAGTTAAAACTTTGAATATACTCAACCCACTTGGCATGCCTCTGATTAATTTATGTTGGTTGTTAATGAACTATAAAGCATGGTTATCCGTATACATAATGAACTCTTTAGGTAATAGATAATGTCTCCATTTCTTGAGGGACTGAACCAAAGCATAAAACTCCAAATCATAAGAGGAATACTTTCTTTTTGCTTCATTTAATTTTTCACTAAAATATGCAACTGGTTTTTCCTCTTGACTTAGGACTGCCCCAATAGCTAACCCACTAGCATCACACTCTACTTTCAAAACACCTTATCAAAATTAGGCAAAGCAAGAATAGATTGTTCACTTACCTTCTTCTTGAGAAATCTAAAATTTTCCTCAGCCTCTTTAGTCCAAACAAATGGTCTTTTATTCTCCTTAATAGTCTCCAATATAGGTGCTACTACATGACTGAAATTTCTTATAATCTTTCTATAAAAACTAGAAAGACCATGAAAGCCCCTTACCTCCATTACACTTCTTGGTGTTGGCCAATCAAGTATGGCCTGAACCTTCTCCTTATCCATCTTCAGCCCATCTTTTGATAACACAAAGCCCAAGTAAATCAATTTAGTCTGCATAAACACACAATTTTTCATATTGATCTGCAACTTCTCTTCATGTAGCCTCTTCATTACCTGCCTCAAATGCTCCAAATGCTCTTATTTAGACCTGCTAAACGCCAAAATGTCATCCAAATATACAATCACAAATTTGCCAAGGAATGGTTTCAAAACCTCATTCATGAGTCTCATAAAAGTGCTAGGGGCATTATACAATCCAAAAGGCATAACCAGCCATTCATATAAACCATCACTAGTCTTAAAGGTTGTCTTCCATTCATCCCCCAGTCTGATTCTTATTTAGTGGTAGCCACTTTTCAAGTCTATCTTAGAAAAATACATAGAGCCACTTAAAACAATCCATTAGATCTTCAATTCTAGGAATGGGAAACCTATATCTTATGGTAATTTTATTAATAGCCCTTAAATCAGTACACATATGCCATTGCCCTCCTTTCTTTGGTGCTAGTATTGTAGGAACAACACAAGGACTTAGGCTTTCCCTTATCAAACCCTTCTTCAAAAGGTCCTCTACTTGCTTCCTAATTTCCTCATTTTCCATAGGGGTCAACCTATAGGTAGTCTTGTTTGGAAGGCTAGCCCCAGGAATCAAATCCATATGGTGGCTAATGCTTCTCATAGGAGGTAATTCATTAGGCAAATTAGTTGCAACAATATCCAAATGTTCATTCAAAATATCTTGAACCTCAAGAGGTAAATCATCAAGTTTTGTAGATGTAAGTATACTCCTATGTTTTAAGAACCAAAGCAAATCCTACTTCCTCATTCTTCAAATCATGTAGAAACTCCTTACCACTTATCATCATGACCTTGCTGCTATTATTATTGTTGTTGTCCTCTTCAGGCTCCTTCATAGGCATCAAAGTATGCTTCATTCTATCTTTCTCAATAGTATAAGTGTTCTCCCTTCCATTGTGTACTGCTTTCCTGTCATATTGCCATAGTCTACCAAGCAAAACATGGCATACATCCATAGGCATTACATCACAAAGCACACTATCCTTATATCTACCAATCTAAAAATCAACATAGGCCCACTCATTAACTAATAATTGATGTCCTTTTTGTAACCAAGATACCTTATAAGGAGATGGATGTTTGATTCTTTTAAGATCTAACTTTTCCACCATTTATGTTGCAACAATATTATCTGTACTACCACTAGCAATGATTAGTTTGCAACATTTACCTTGGGACTTACATTTTGTTTTGAATAAAGCCCTCCTTTGGACTGGGTCTTCACTTTCCTTTTGGGGTTTCAATAGTACCCTCTTTAGCATCAATGATTCACCCGACTCTGCTTCCTCCTTGTGAATGGGTGATCCCACACTTTCTTGATCAGCATGAACAATTTGATTGCTTCTTTCCAACTTGGACTGTCCTCCTTGAGATGGGTCAGAGCACTCCCAACTCTTATGGCCATATTGGTTGCACTTAAAGCATTTTCTAGCAAACCCTCTGCCTCTACCATGTGAACCTCCCCTACCATAGGATCTGCCCCCTTTGTTTGAAAAACCTCCTCTATCACTGTTGGCTGCTCCACTAGAACTTCCAGCCTCCTCATGATGTTGTTGCCCTCTACTTGTTTGTTGTCCCCTTCCTCTAAAACCTCTTCCTCTCTTCTTCTCTTGCTAACTTTGTTTCCTTTGCAACTTCTCCTTAGCCTTTAAGGCAAGTTGATAAGCCTCTTCTAGGCTTCTAGGGGACAAAAGGCTTATTTCATCTTGCAAACTATACTTGAGACCATTCACATATCGGGCTATTTTCTCCACATCTTCTTCAACATGCCTTGATCTAATTACCAGCTTGTAGAATTCCTTCGTATAGTCCTTTATAGACATATCTTTCTACTTCAAATTATGCAATCTCTTAAAGAGATTAGTTTGATAGTCACTTGGAAGGAATTTGGCCTTTAACTTGGCCACCATTCGATCCCAAGAGTTGATCTTCTCTTTATTCTTCCTTCTCCTCTTAGTTTGGACAAAGTCCCACCACATGGCAGCATGGCCCTTCAATCTGGTGCAGGCAAACTTTACTCTCTTTTCCTCTGCTATACCTTCATATTCAAAATACTTGTCCAAGCCATTGATCCAATCGATCAAATCTTTACCATTGAGGCTTCCTGCATAGGTTGGCACCTCTACCTTGGGTTTAGAACCCACATTCATGATTGTCCTCAACAGTCTTTCCTCAAATCCTTCTTGCTCTTGCACCTGTCCTTCCTCATTCTCTTCTCTCTGTTGTTCTTCCTCTTCATCACTTGCATCCTCATCAGGGGTCCCTCTTCTCTATGCCCTCTCTAGGGCTTCCATTCTTGCAATCAAATGCTGCATCATCTCAGGAACTCCCTCACCATAGTCTCTTCTGCCTCTTCCTCAGGCTCCTCCTCTACCCATTATTCTTGGAGGCATTCTGATTACTTACCAACGCCCAATCACTTCAGGCTCTGATACCAAATGATGGCAAGCCTTGTTGATCACTGGTTGGTTTAGACTTAACAGAGATTCAACACTGACTGGTTCACACAATAATGATAGGAAGTTCGGGATCCTAAATCACAAACTCATTTAACTTCTAAATAACAAACTCAATCAACTATAGATTTGAAGTCGGATAATTCTAATGCAGAGAGGAACTACTTATGAGTAGGTATTAACAATGAATGTCATCAGGCATTTCCCAGATTCAACGAGCCAGAAGAATGTAATATGAACAAAAATAGAATAATGTCGGTATATTAATTGAGAACACAGAATGAACATTACACACCAAAAATCCATAGAACTTTTATTCCATTCAATTTCTCTTGTTACAAAGTCTTTCCTCGACCCACGGCTCTGGCTCTCAATTACACTCTTCAAGTCTCCCTCTTCTTTTGGGCTACGGGCTATGTCGACCATGTTTTCCTTCCTTGCTTACATACTAAGCCCACCCTACTAACGACCTCTCAGTAATTTTTTAAAAGTAGTTATCAACCATCTGAAACAAAACAACTGAATGCCAACGAACACTGCCGGAAGGAGATAGGTAAAGGGAGGTTTTTACAAGAGAAAAGAGGTTCTTGTCACATCTACGGCTGGAAGGCAGGAAGAGAGAAAACTTAAGACCAAGAAAACTGTTGGGTGAATATTTTGTCGTTAACTCGCTAACGGCAAAATGGGTATATCAGCCACAGCTATGATGAGACAAAGTCTCTCCTCTCAGCAAGGGGAGGTTCCCTCTAATTACTTAACTTTTGCAAATCAAACAACTTATCAAATTTCTGTACACTAAAAACTATGTTTGTGGTGGTTCCATCTCATCTCATTCTCTTTTTTCAGAATAGATGTTTATATTTCAAACTCTTGATATAAGACTTGTAAATTATGACAATATCACAGAAACACAAAGTTTTCTGTGACCTTACTTACTACTTGTAAACGGAGCTATTTGAAGTAGAATGCAGCCCAAAGTCTTCACTCCTCTTCAAGATGATAAAAGTAAATCGAATATAACAACTTGCAACACAAAGTCTCCAAACTATTGTATTCTCACAAACATGAACATATAACCCACAACCGATTTGATAACACAAAGTTTACCAGAATCAAATTAAGAGCGTTCTTCAATCACTTGTAACAAACTCCACACTTCAATTATTATCAAATAAGATTATGATAGCAAGACATAAGAACAAAACTATCACAACACAAATAATCCCAAGACAAAGATTGGAATTGAACTTGCTTTCTTGTATTGATAAATATTTGAATATTGATTTTTACAAAAAGCACAAAGTCTTAATTTGCTTCTCAATTCGCCAGAGTTTTCTTGCAATAGACAAAAGATAATATTTACAAAAGAGGTCCCCTTTATTTATAGGGAAAGACCTTGAGAAAATCTAGGAAATCTACAACTAATTTGACTTATTCAACAAGAGAGTCCTATTTGAATTATGACTTCTCTTGTTTCACATGTAATTACATTTTGGAAAATTACATGTGTAGATGTCCAAAACAAAATTCCATTTACATAATATCTAAGAAAAATAAGCTAAGGCATTAGCTTCCTCCATCCTTTTTCCTTAGGAAGTTCTGATACATGGTTTGAACAACTGACATCTCGCATGCATCTGGTTTTGCTGTGTTTTCAGAGATGGTGCGAGCTCAGAGGATTGAATCTTTCACTGCCTTTATTGCCTTTTCATGCTTTTCTAAATTATCCTTCAGGTTCTCCAGAGTCGAATGTTGATCATACAGGTTGTCCATTGAGAGCACAGAGGGAGCTTCCTCTTCAAATTTCTTCTGTACCATTTCTTCAAAAGAACTTATCATTTCCTGTGCCGTGAGGAAGCTATGATCTTCCCTTGTCAAGGTGCAAGGAAGTTCTTCCAGCCGATGTAGGAGTGTGACATCACTGTCTTCACTGGCTTCTCGAGCTTGGCACAGATCTTCAAGTAGACTCTTTATTATGAAAACACGGTGAGCTAGAGTCTCCTTGGTCTTGAGATATGATTCCCTATTGGTGACGACCCCAATGGTGATCAAATTCTTTATCTTGATCTTCTTCATATCTGTCCACTCTTCTAGACTCTCTTCTTGATCTTGCAACTCTTGTGAAAGTAGATCCACTAGATTATCTAGCTCAGCTTTAGCTTTGTCCATTTTCTCCTTTCTTTCCACAGCGGTTTTCAACAGAACTCGTCCTTGTGCCAACAATCGCTCCACCACATCCCCCACAATCTTGCCTCTAGCTTGGGCTTTTTCAACCTTCTGTATTAGGGGATCTTCCACTGTCACTGCCATTGGTTCCACTATCTCTGATGACTTTACTATTTTCTGAAGGACAGCAGCCAGTTGTTCTGCTTTTGCTTTGTATTGCTCTTTTTCCCTCTTGGCTTCATCATACTTTTCCAATAGGGTGGTGGCAGTGGTCTAGAAATCTGCTTTGACACCTTCATGAGTCACTTTACCAAGTTCAACCCTTGAAATGACATAACTGCTCATGTCAAAAGTATCAACTGTGGCATCTTCAGGAGGTTTGGCAATTTTGGCATATCTGATTCCTTTTTCAGTGACCAGCCTAGAAACAGTCTTAGGCTTCTTCTTTTGGTTCTTAGCTTTCACGGGTAAAAGCTTTTCAATGTCAATCTCATCAGGTGAGATAGCTTGTTTCTTCCTCTTTGGAGTGTAGGCAGATAGCCATGGAGGAAGTATAGATGCATCGACAGCTGGAGGGGGATCCACTACTTGCTTGGTTGGCTCCATGCTTATACCCGTGATGGTGACAATTGGACTTGTGTTGGTAAACACAACACTTGTATCAATAACCTTTTGTGAAGCATCAAGAAGGTTCTCCAGAACAGTCTGTTCCCCAATATCAAAAGAAGGGGAAGATAAGCTTGGAATGGAACCAGAAGAATCAAAAACGGTTCCAAGACTAGCCCTCATGGATTGAGGAGTATTGTCAGAAGAAACAACAAAAATGGGAGAAAGAGAAACATTTGAAATTACTGGCAAACCATCAGAAAATGGAACATGAGGAGGAGGTGTAAGGACTTGTGTATCAGAAGGAAGGTCTTTCACAGGAGTCTGCGGGGAACCATCAAGTCGCTCTACCTCTGTATCTTCATCTTCACCTTGTTCAGCTTCATCAGATACCTTAGTTTTAGACCTTTGAACATTTTGTTCTTCAGTCTCAACATCCTCAATTTCCATATGGTCATCATTGATGTCTTCATCATCTGACTTAGTGGCATCAGAAGCCTCTGTGGTTTCCTTCTTCTTTCCTCCCTTGGATACAAATTTGATCTTTGGTTTGTGTACCTTGGAGGAAGAAGGGGTATCACTCTTGTTCTTGGTTCGGTTCTCAACCTTCTTACCTGTTTTCTCCTGTGTCCCCTCTTCGGACCCTATAAGGAACTCTTTCAACTTGATCCCTTTACTTTCCAACCACAAGTTGGTGTTTGCCAATATAGGTTGGAATCTTTTCCTGATGGATGTCTCCTCCTTGACTGACCATTTCACCTCTGGGAGAGGTGAAGCTTCAACATTCTTTGCCTCATATTCATGATCTAGGACATCTCCATCATCCTCCATCCCATCTGGAATATCAGCTAGTCCTAGTTCTTCAATTTGGCTCAGATGAAGCCTACAGAAATCCAGTTTTCTGATCTCATTTTGGGTCCTGAGATCTGCCCATATGTCTTCCACCATCGGCTCATGAAAATTTGACTTCCTCTTGATCTTGTCTTGGACCCTTCTGAAGTCGAAATGATTTCTCTTCTTGTAGGTCTTCATGGTGACTAACTGCAACTCAGAGTTAATTATTTTAGCTTTGTTGGTAGACTGAACTGAATACCTCCCAATTTCAATAGGAAACTTTATTCCTGACTTCTTAAGCTCCATCTGTTTGTTATGAACCACAATCAGTTGTCTGCAAAGTTCCATAAGAACAATGCGATCACTGGGATACCGTGGTAACATGTAAGGGTAACCAGGATAGTATCCTACCCGAAGATAAGTGAAGGTGGGGAATTGTAGGAACAAACAACCAAAAGAATTTACAACTTGCCATGCTTCATCAGAAACTCTTCTCTGAACTAGTTCACCATTCCACAAGCACATGAAAATTGAGAAGAACGCATCATTAACTCTTCTGAAATGATGAATCGACCCCTTCAAAGTGATTTGGGGGTAGTATTCATATACTGGGACCAATCTCCTGTCCCCTACTTGGGTCAAACCTGGAAAGTTCCTCATACTTGCAATGGCATATACAAGGTAAGAGGTCATGTAAAATTTGAAGGTAGTATTAACCCTTACCAGTTGCTCGTGCAAAGCATTACTGATCTGTTCACCCCAAAATATCTTCTGATTACCCCGTAGGATCACCTTGATGTAAGTGTACATCCAGTCCTGGAATTTGGAGGTAGAAGGGAGTCCTCTGATGCGACTCAACAAAGTAATCAGATCACACACTTCCTCCACAAAATCACTCCTGTGAAGGTCTTTTGGCCATCTGGTCAAAGTTGCCCTAGGAATCTTTAACCATTTGCTGTTTATGTGCCTCCTAGCAGATTCCAAATCATTGTCATAATCTTGCTGACCTTGAGCAAAATCAATTTTGCCCGACATTTTCAATTGGTGGACACATGAAGATTTTGTCCATGAACTCTGCATCCAATCTCATGATAACATTCCCCTGTGAGTTTGTCACGGCTCTAGTGTCCCTATTGTAGTGGTTGGCCACTTGTAGAACAAATTCAGGATTATGAGCACTGACAGGAAAGGATGCTACCAAATGGATATTGTTGTCAATGATTTTCTGCATATGCCGGGAGGGGTTTGCTTGTTTAGTTCTATCTATGAATTTAGCCATATCTACGTGTCCAATCTCAGTGTCTCTGATTTCATCAACATTCGACTGAACTGCTGTTATCAGAAAGACACCCTGGTACTTGTACTTCATGGCTCTGGACTTTGAAGGAGATGATTCTGACATGAGCCCTGGAGAAAACTGTGAATTCGAACACCACCACGAACGCTGACTAAGAACTACAAAAGGCCATGATCTCACAGTTAGGGAAAATTGGATAAACTGGGTCAACTGCGTTTTGACGATCATGGATGGGAAAGCATGCATTAAAAGGGCTTGAGCGCGCAAATCGAGGCAAGGGTGAATGCTGGCTTTTGGCTTTGAAAAGTGAATTTTCCAGTGTTAGGGAAAAATCAAGGACATGTGCTTGGGCGGGTGAATTGGCCGCTCTCACAAGTTAGAAGGACCTCTAGGTGTAAAAGCGGTGAAAAAGGCCGCTTCTACATGCAACTTTGGAAGATTTGATTTATCATGGTCGGGCGGTCAAAATCACCGCTTCTACATGTAACTTGGTGAAAATATGCTAGGGTGGGGAATTTGGCCGCTCTCGCAAGTTGGGAGCGATTTCGAGTTTCAGTGTAAGGGCGGGTAGAAACACCGCTCATGCATCTGGGAGATTCATCAATTAACATGTTCGAGCGGTGTAAAAGGCCGCTCATGCAGATAAGTAACTTCAAGGGTTTTTGATGCAAGGGCGGCGGAAACAACCGCCATTGCAGTTTAAAGGAGAAAAAGTTTTAACTTGTTCGAACGGCATGAATTGCCGCTCTCGCAAATGGGAGTAAATGAATTTTGGTGTCGGGGTGGAAAAACCCGCCGTCTCTGCACACAACAGGAGTTAGGTAGTTTTGATGAGGGTTTAGTGGCAAATGTGGCCGTTGTTGCACACAACGGGAGGTTTGGTACAAGGTGAAGGTCTAACTGACGAGACACAACATCTCCAAAATGAAAACACAAAAACCCTAATTCGAACACGAAACTCAAACAACAGAAATACATAACAAAAACCTTATAAACTAACAATACAAGCAGTTTAACGAATAACAACAGGGAAAGAAAAACAAAAGAAACTTACCCGAAGACACTCAAAACCCTAGGTCCAACCTTCAACGCGAGATCTGTCACAGCTCTGGAGTATACGATCAAGCAGTCAGAGAGAACGTTGGCGGGTCAATTAAGGTTTAGTATAAGAAATGACAACAAATGGGAGTGATAAACCCATTTAAAAGGTCGAGATTGGAGGTTAAATGCCTGGCACGAGTGGCCATTAATGGCACTCAACATCAAAATCTCGAAGATCTCGCGTGAGCGGCGATTTCAGCCGCTGCGACACTACAAATAGACAAACGTGTAAAGGCGGCGGAAAATGTCGACGTTGCATATATGATGGAAAACACATGCAATAGCGGCGAAAACTGCCGTTCCTGCATGTTAAACTTTAAAATCGATGCAATAGCGACGATGAACACCATCATTACATCAAACAAAAACAAGTCTGAAAATAATATGTATGAGCGGCGTTTTTCGCCGCTCTTACATATTAAGAGTCAAAAAATTTTACTAACTCCAAAATAACATTTTTACTAGTTTACGACTTTAAATGATCCTTGCGCAAATCGAGAAATCAATTCAAGGGAATGTCGCAGATGAGTTTAGAATGTCAAATGACCTCGCACGAGACTAAGGGAATCTTGTCTCGATTTGCGAGCTTAGAGTGTAGATTCACGAAACGGACAAGTTTGGTGGGGGTTGTCTACAAAAACAAGCGTAGCTGATTTTGAGCACAACAAAAACTAACCGACAAAAGAAAACTAATCAAAATAGGAAGTGATGCTCCTGCATCAGTAGCTAAAGTCCACTAAAAATAATCTCAATGTTTCCTTAGAGCCCACCTTTGAGAAATCTTAGAGTGTACTCAAGAAAACACTGTAGGGAGATATTTTGGGAGTCTATATTTTTAGTGTTTTATTCTATGTTTCTTCTAAGGAAGATATGAAAACTAAAATGAATAAAAAGGTTTTAAGAAAATAATAGTAAACAATACACATAGTAAACAAATTCTTCTATTTCTAGCTTTTTTATCCTAACAAATTCTAAATTGACAAACTAAATCTATGCTAATGAAAATAAGCTTTCTAAGACAATCTTTTTCTAAACTATTAGAAAGAAATCAAAATCTATTTTTAACAAAAATTTTCATGCCTAGAGTTGCTTTGCTTCAAATGCAGAGCAAGATTTGGTGTAGGCAATTAAGTCCTTAAAGGTCCAAGATCTAATTAGCTTTCTCTTTTGTTTGTGATATTTGGATGATGGGTCTATCTCCAAAACAAGGTAAGGATTTATAAAATGGGACAAGGATGTTGGGACAAGGTTGACAATGGTTGAATACTAGTCAAACAATAGCTAGTTGGTTTGCAAATAAACAATGGTCTCAAAAAATAAGGCTTCGTAGTGGGATATGTATTTTGCTCTAAAAATCTAGACCCATGAAATGACAAAGATTGACTTATTTGTAGAAGCCCCAAAAATTGGAATCAAAGACATGATTGGCAAATCTAAAATTGTCATGACTAGAGGAAGAATTGAAGGGAAACTCGTATTTTTGCATTTAATCATGTGTTTGGATAAGTTTGATGAGTTTATCTCTTTATCAATACAAATTTTCACTATAGTGAACATGCACTCATCACCTAAGACTAGTGGTGAACTTGTAACTTAGGTTGGAAAACTCAATTTTTAAGCAAAACAAACATACAAATAATAAACACTACTTGCATATTGCTACACCAATTTGAATGGACTCTCTCCCACTCATTGGAGATCTTCCCCTACATCCTCCATGCTTGCCTAGTATCGGCTCTAGCAGATCTGCATCACAACTCTTGGTGGTTCCTTCTCATGGGCATCGTGATGGGGCTCATGTGACCATTTGAGGCACTTCTTTGGGTCACTACTCACCTGCTACTCATGCCCTATTTCTAGAAGTGGACTATGCAACTCACCACGAGCTCCTCCTATTGGTGGATTGCATGGTGCTAGGTCTTATGCGGCTGCAATAGGCTCAAGGTTTAATGGTTGCACATCAGAGTCAAATAAGCTACAACCCCTACCTTGCGCCCATCCTTCACTGTTTGTGGTGTGTGGCCAGGATGTCATTGAGAATGAGGAATTTTATTAGAATCATGGAGTGATTTGCAAGTTTAATAGCTTGTGGTCATCCCTACCTAACCTACACAAATGGGTCTTGGATTCTTGGAAACTCCTGTGGGCTCGGGAAAGATTGATCTCTTCCCCTATGCAAGGGGCTTCATTGTGACTTTCACATCCCTTGAGGAGCATGATCTAGTTATTGACAGATGGGTTTAGTTGTGGGGAGTGCACTCACTCTCCATCAAACCATGGTCCAACTCCTTCAACCCACTCACTGAATCGCTAAACATTAGACCAATATGGGTTAGGCTTCCAAATCTCCTGCTCCAATTTTGGGAAGATTCATGCTGCTACATCATTCATGGGACATTCTACATTTGCCTGAATTATGGTGGACATTGACATCTCCAAACCCCTTCAAGGAGATGTAGTTCTGAAGGTGGGGGAAAGGTCTTGGACACAACAATTAGATTATGAGGTCCTCCCTTTCAGATGTAGATGATATTTTGCTACTAGTCACCTGGCCTTTATTTGTCCCCACACTTGTCACAAGGGTGTGGCTACATGGTGGAAGAATGCTCTAGATGATCACTTGATTGTCAATGCATCTGACTCTCTAGTGGATTACGTTTTCTAAGATGATGAGCCTTCTCAGGGTTTTGAGTCCTCTCCACTCATTCCCCCTGCGATGCATGACCCCATGGGGGTGTTGGAAGGCAAGGTTACGGTGAGCCCCTAACTCATCACGAGTCCTCAAATAGAGCTCATATAGCCCCTTCATTGATTATTTCCCCCATATCGAGGGGTGATGAGATTCCAGCTCCAATTCTGACTTTGGCTCTTCCAGCTTTTAGTTTAGGTCTATCCCCCTCTTTGTGTGAACTATCTATGGTTGAGGTGTCGATTGAGAACTCCATCCCTTCCCCTCGTTTTGACGATTGTGAATCAAGGTTTTCTTGGATGGTTGTTCAGAGAAGAAAGAAAGGAATCCCTAAATTGGTCTCTATTTTGCACCCTCAGGCCAAGGGAGTAAGATTTGCTAGATCAGGATTTGATGTAGTCTAGGTCTCATTGTTCTGCTTTGTTGTATCATAGTTGGGATACTGTTTTGGAGTTGTTTGTCCCATATCATAGCAGGGATGTCATCTTTGTGTTGTTTGTCCCATAACTCATGGTATTAGTTATGTCTGCCTTATGGCTGCTTTGTAAAAGGGTCTGGGTCCTTTCAAAATCCCATTTTTTTTATCAATATAAAAAACATACAAACAATAAACATATGAGAAATGGTAGACATAAGGAGCACGTGGGGAGTTGTAGATGGTCAACACATGGGATATTCCCCTAGAGACACTTGCCAAATGTCACAAACTTAAATTTTATGCCTTGTATTATTTTCTAGATCTTAGTCATTACTAGACTTGGCATGTCAACCTATTCATTTTTGGGCATTTCTAGGTACATCATTTGATCAATAAAGCATTCATACAGAGCATTGCATAAACATCTAAAGTCATAAGGACAAATGCATAAGCACTCATATTTTTCTTGGACCGTCTTAGAACTTATTCATACATTGTTGAATCAATACAAAGGGCTTGACTACCATCAAAACAAAACATGTACTCCCCACCCTTGATAGCAGGGTTTATCAATTCTTTTAAGCACCATCTACTCCTAAGTATACACAGGCGAGCATGTTTTTGAATACCAAAAGTATTCAATTCAAGGATGCAAATACAAGTTCAAATTACACAATAAGGTCAAGGCCATTATTTTTATATCAAGTTTGCATGTGCGGTTTAGAACCTTAATAGAGTGCACACTATTTTCTAGTCTATGGAGCTCCACTATTGTAGATTTGATATTGGAAGTCTAAGTTAGATCATAGTGCATGTGTTCCATTCCTTGGCACACATAAAGCTAAACACCTTTATCCTTCTTTGTTAATTTTAACATTTATTTCAACATATATTTCAATGCTTATCTTAACTTGACTCTTTTAGCTAAGTAAATTAATTGCTTGCTTGCTTGCTTTTTGCATTTATTAGCCTAACTATCTTTAGAGGGTTTACTTTTACCTTTCAACTCTTAAATTGGGGAATTAAATAAAATCTCAACAATTTTATTTTAAAGCTATATCTTTCAAATTAACTATCTATACAAGTAAATTTTAATTTTATGTTTAGTTATTTACTATCTAGATATGTTTCTAATTTTTTTTACATATTTTTTAAAGCATTTTGATTAGGAAGAGTTTAAGAATTTTGAAAGCACATAAGTTGGTTGAGTCTAGAGATTGTAAAGGACGGTGTCAATAAAGATAACTTTGATCACATTATGATAATAAAATTCAAAGGATTTGCTTTGTCTACACTTTATTGAGTCATATAGATGAGTTTGATGTCAAAAATGTTAAAAATCATGGGCATCATCAATTAATTATGTTTATAATTAAATTGCTTCTTCTAAACTTGTCAAGATTGTCATTCCTAATATAGGTGGTTTATTTTAGGTGTTGGAAAGGTTAAGTTTACCCTTGAGTTTTGTTGCAAAATTTAAGACTAAAATTGAAATCAAAGGTAAAATGGAAGAAAAGTTCTTACAAGATTTCATGAAAGGTAAAAGCAATCCACTACAGAAATTGTGAATAGATGATATTGATTTGTAATTTGAGATTTAATGTTTATGCAACATGTATTATGTTGTAAGAATTAAAATTAAATATCATATTATTTATTTTCTTTTTATTTAAAGGTAAGGTAAAGATAGCTTTCTAAGTTTACCAAATAACATCTCAATTTGACATATGTGGTCTCACATCAATTCAAGAATGTATATGGTTCAAAGTCATATAATTGACATCATTTTTAAATCATCTACCATGAATAATAGTATGTTTATGGTTGATTTGTGATTGATTGGGTGGCAGGGCATCTCTTTGTCTCTAGTATTGTCTTCCTCGTAACCTTCATGGCGATTTTTCTTTAATTGTAATTTCAACATTGTTCAATAAAACATAAAGGAACTATGTGACAAAATGTAAACTTCATTAATAACATGATAAAAATTATAAGAATAGCTTTATTTTGATCAAAGAAGAAAAAGAAAGAAGAAATTTTTAAGATATATAATGCATTTTGTCGTACCTATATAATAACACTTTATATAACAAACCACCTTCATATACTTAACCCTATAAAACATACATTAATCCTATTGTAGGATAGAAACAAACAATATACATCTTTTATCATAAGCCACCCTCATAAGTACCTACTTGAGTTTTTCCTTCACCATTACACCCCTTGACAAAAGAAGACAATCAATAGATGTCACTTTCATCGTCCTATTGCACCAATGTTAACTTCTTCAAGTGACTGCTAGCAGTTTAATAGTGTATCCCGAACCGCTAACGGTTATGGACCCGTGAAGATTTAGAGCTAAGAGAAGTAAAGGGAAAGACTTGCATAGCCTGGGGAAAAGGAAGAGAGCGCAAATCCAGAGAGAAAAAAAGGCAGCGTCAGATTCGTACAGATCCCACCAATCCCCTGTTTGATAAATTCTCCACTTCCCACTGTATTGTGACTGCCTATTAGCCTAAAAGTAGGAACTCCTCTTAAACACAACAGCTTATCTGCTGAGTTGTATTGTAAGCTTCTTTCTTTATTAAGTGGGGGAAGCAACAACAGATGCCGCATCACCACTGAGCGGTTCAAGGTTCGAGTCGCAAAGAGAACTGCCGACAGAACAATGGATGTTCTTCAGCTGCAGCGCACATTCGTTGAGCACACTAATTCTCTCTTCCATGAGGTGGGTATCAACATATTTTGGATCGTGCGGTCTAATTTCGGTTTAATTTGACTTGAATTCGGAGATTTTGTGTTTTTATGCAGGAATGAGATGCAAAGATTGGATTTTTATTTTTTATTTTCTGTTGGCAGGGGTACCTGGACGAGCAATTCACACAGCTGCAGCAGCTGCAGGATGAGACCAATCCTGACTTTGTTGTGGAAGTGGTTTCTCTCTTCTTTGAGGATGCTGAGAAAATCATAAATGATTTGTCTACAACTCTGTATGGTTTCTATCCAAAAGGGGAAAAAAATTGTGTTTCTGTTTTCAAGGATTTGGGTTAGTCAACTTTGTGTCGTAGTCTTTTGGGTCGTGTTTGTTTTGTTTGTAGAATTAATTAGGTGTTCTGGGTCTTTGGGTCTTTGAGATGTTAATCGAAATTTCTATCCAATTTTTATTTTTATTTTCCAGCTTCTGCAGTTTCTAGGGATTTGGGTCAGTCAGATTAGTGTCCACTTCTTTTGTGTCGTGTATATTTTTTAAGTGAAGATTTCGGCATTCTGGGTCTTCCAGATGTTAATCAGTATTTTGGGGGAAAATGATTCTGTTTTGAATACTTCTATTTGTTGTGCAGAGATCAGCATCCGACTGACTTCAAGAAGGTTGATGCCTATGTCCACCAATTCAAGGGAAGTAGCTCCAGGTAATTGTCATCATGACCTTGTTCACATAAAGCGCTGGTTTTGTTCACATTGCTTGTCTTGAGTTGAAAACTCAATTCAAGGTCAATCTCGTGGATTAGAAGGCTGAGTAACTTGAGATGTTTGGGGCACTTTTTCTTGAGATGTACCTCTGGCAAAATTAAATTTGGGATCTGCTTGTTTGGTAGCAAGTTGGCAGGAAAATGTTCAACATAAGATGCTGATTTTACTCACTGTTCCACTGTTGTGTGAAAACTGGATTCAGTGTGACTCTCATGTTTGCACACTACAGAGGAGCACAGAGAGTATCCTCAAACACAGTTAAATTTAGGATCTCGTTTCCTCTTTGTTAGTAAGCAAGCCCCTTAAGGTCTGCACAAATAACCATACTTCCTTTGAGCTTTTCTGCCAAGGTTTAAGGGATAAATGCTGAATGTTTTAGAGTCTGCTTTTGCTGAAGGACAGGGTGTGGGTAAAATCTTCAATGTTAATCTGTGCTGAATTTTAAGATCAGATGAATTGGTTTGTCGACACTGGATATATGGCGTTTTCAAGAAACCCCAACCTCAATGTTTGGGGTTCAGATCAGTTACTATGTTGCCTACTCAATGGAGTCTGAGACTTGCTATATTGCTAAATTGCCCAAGGCATGCTTGTACGTTCATAAAAGCCTTCAATCACCTAGAGATCTTGATCTTGCCACAGTTTTCTATTTCCTATATATTATAGATGTCAAAAGTTATTTTCTCTTCCCAAAAAGAAGTTATACAATGGCAGTTTGATACACGTGTTTTCAATCTATGATTTACACGGCAGGGATCCTTTGTTAACATGAGGGCTTCTTGAAAACAATGGTGATAATGAAGGCTATAGAATGTAGTTAATCAAAAGGTCAAATTCCAGGCTTCGATGTGCTTTCTAGTGAATGCATTGTGCTCACATCTGATATTTTTCCATGCTGTTGTTCAATCGCAAGATTTTCCTCAGGGTTATTTGATCTTAAAATTGCAGATGTTCAACACACACAGTAACATATCCTGGCACAAATGATATTACATAATCAAATGGAGAGTACTACATGTTTATGTTTTTTTGTCATAAAACAGTTGATGTCTGAACTGTTTTTATTTTAAAGTTTTGGTAGTCATTAATACTATTTCATTGTCTCTCAGAAGCAATTGCTAGTCTTCTCATTGACAAATGCCTTGTTTGCCATGCCTGTTACTATATTAGTTGTTTTAGTTTGTTTTACAAGTTTCTCTATAAATCTTGCCTTCTCGTTGTATAAGTTAAAAGCATTTTATGGGTTTCCCTTAATAACTTGAATGAACGTTCAGAGCCATATTATTTGGCTTTGGTAAAACTCTAATATTATGAATATTTTGAGTTTTGATGTGTAGTATGTTACTATCTACTATAAATTGATCTTTAGATTGAAGTCATCTAAAAGATGGTTGAAAAGTTGAGAAGTAGAACAGGATGAGAATTTGCAATTACCTTAATTTTTTTCTGTATTTTTTTGTTGTCAATGTCTTTTTGTCTATTACTGTCAATTAGCAAATAAAAAAAAATCAGCTGACTTACCCTCATTTGATTGAACAGCATAGGAGCTCATCGAGTGAAAAATCTATGCATCCCATTCCGTGCTTATTGTGATGAGAGAAACAAAGAAGGGTAAGTGCATATCTCTTTTAAAATATACCATTCTCCACGACCCATGGTCAGGATAAAACCTTTTATGAAAATTCAGTCACTGGGGGGTTTCTACAACATATTGTGATTAGGTTGAATTGCATGGTTGGTTGATTATGATTTATGATGTGTGCCTTCCTGTGAGCCTAAGTAATGCAAAATAAGGCCGACCATGCTACTTCTAATTATGAATTGAAGAAAGGATGATGCCTAATCTATTTGTTCACCTGGAGAGTTTGATGGATTTTGACTTAGTGGCAGCATTATATATGCCTTTTGCAGATGTATTCAATGTCTTCAGCAAGTCAAACAGGAGTATTATGTTGTTAAGAACAAGCTTGAAACTTTATTTCGGGTAACTATTTCTTTTTTCATTCTTTGTGCTCTTGACTTCTGTTTGACAGAAACAATTAAATGAAAACTTTTCAGACAACAGAATCTCTGTTTGGAAAAAGATGCATACTAAAATCTTTATGGGCCTCATTATTTGATTACTTTTTATATATTTTTGGAAACTTTCAAGAATGCCTGCCTGAAAAATAGTTGCAAACTTTAGTGCACCCTTATCTAATGTTAAAACTTATTTGGTAATGCAGCTTGAGCATCAAATTCTTGAAGCTGGTGGAACGATCCCAATGGCAGATTAAGCCTCTGTAAATCTAGTTTATGATGCTGGAGTCTATCGGCTGTCTGTATATCTATGATCATTGGAGTTGAAGTCTGAGATTGTCGAAGTTCTAGTTTCAGGCATATGTTACTTAAATCCACCAAGGGTTTTTTTGTTCGATGTTTGAGCAGCTTGTCTGGTCTTCTATTCAAATTTCAAACTTTCCAAGCATGTCTCTTGAATGCTTTTTATACAGAAGAAACTCATGTAATGTTTCCCCTTAGTATTAACTCTTCTTTTCCAGTCATTTTATGGATGTATTGCTTCTAGTCTTGTGTTCATGTTCCAATTTCACCTACAACTAATTGGGAAGACAGAATGGAGTTAACTCCAGTACTTGCATAAATTAAGCTTTATTTGATCACAAATTATCTATTTCTTCAATCTCCAGTATAACAGAATCATTTTTTAAAAACATGATCAAAGTGAAGTATATCCATGTAGTAGAAATGGCTGTCTTAGGAGAGGTAAAGTTCCTGTAATCTTGTACGATATTATAGAAAGATATAATTTAGATGTGATTTTTTTCCTGGTTATGCACTTTTAAACTCAACCATACTCTGTTTTGATTGGAGACTGTATGCCAGAATTGGGATTTGTTCTTCTCAAGTTCATTTCATGACGCTTGTATTGTAAATAATATAGGTGATGGATACTGGTCAATTATATGGGTATGCAATAGATCTAAGGCCACCCTTACATGTTGCTTTGGAGGCACCAAATGGCAGGGGAGGGTGATTACATTAAGGACTAAGCCCAACCTCCATCTCCTTTAAGAGATCTACCCTAATGTCTACCTTAATATTTTAAGCCAATGAAAACCAGCTGAAGTGAAAAAGTATTGAAGCTTTTCTGAACTCTTAAAGCTTATCCTTTTAAGTCCAATTATTATTTTTATTTAGTTTATACTTCTACAATTTGCTTCACTCGGAAGTTTGAATTGGAGTTTTTTGTTTGTGAAGATATGATTGTCCTTGTCATAACTAGAAGTTGTTCTTTTGTTTTCTTTCGCTTTGTCTTATTATAAATTTACTTTGTACTTCTCACAAGACTCGCAGACCAATTTAAACTATAATGGAGTTAGTTTTATAGGGTCTAGTTCAAGGGTCAAGTCTTGCAGACCAATTTAAACTATAATGGAGTCCATAAGAGGTAAAGGTAGTTTTATAGGGTCTAGTTCAAGGGTCAAGGAAAGCTAAATACTTGTTCTATATATTGTTTATTGATGTACAATTAGGGTTTCTATTTTTTGATAGATCAATTCAAATTGTAATAAGGTCAATAAAAGGTAAAGTAGCTTAATACTTGTCTATCAATCAGGGTTTTTATTTTTTGATAGATCAATTCAAACTGTAATAAAGTCTATACAAGGTAAAGTAGCTTAACACTTGTCCATCAATCAGGGTTTCTATTTTTTGATAGATCAATTTAAACTGTAATAAGGTCTATAAAAGGTAAAGTAGCTTAAGAGTTAATGGACAAGTGAAGACCTCTACTAAAAAAGATTATTGTTAGTTTTAAGTTTAAGGGCTTAACTAGACCTCTACAAATATTTTATAAGAAATTTTTTTATTTTATTTATTTTGTATATTATTTATTGATGTACAACCTTAGTCATGAAGACTTACCCCTCTTGATGATTTAGAGTTTATAAAAGGCAAAGAGTAAAAAGTCAACATATTTTATTGGTCAACATCAACCCTGACAATGTATTGGGAAATGAAATGACCTAAAGCAAGTATTACATAATTACATATGAAGATTGTTTACTTTTTACTTTATATGTTATGGTGTACAACCCTTCTCTTTTTAAGTTCTAATATATGACCTTCAATATGAAGTACACCCCCTTCATTATTAAGTCCACTCAAATTGTATCCAATGTATTCTTTAATTTTTAAAACTATTAATTAATTATAGCTTAATATTTGTTGGAGTCAAATCAAATTTTGTATTATTTAAAATCCATTAACAATACTAATAAAATTATACTAAACAAATAATACAAGTGTTATTATAGCTAAATTCTGTTCACAAGTCTTTTTTTATAAATGACAACCAATTTTTAAATTTATAAACATTAAAATTATACTAAATAAATAACGCAAGCTTTATTATAACTAAATTCTGTTCACAAGTTTTTTTTTTATAACTAACAAAACCAATTTCTAAATTTATCAACATTAAAATTATACTAAACAAATAACACAAGTTTTATTATAGTTAAATTCTATTCACAAGACTTTTTTTATAAATAACAAAACCCATTTCTAAATTTATAAACATTTGTGAAAAATGTGTTGCATTAGTTTGAGTTCTTTTAAAATTTTATGAACCTTCCCAAACAAATTGTGTAGGGCACATGAAATTTATCATAACACACAATAACAACATGTGCACGTATCATTAAACACACAAACCATGTGAAGTGTTAAATGCAACATTAATTATGTAATAACTAAACTAGGAGCCCATCTACTAGTGACCATTGCACGTGGCTAATGTGTCAATTATTTACATAGGAATTTGTATCCCTATAGAAATAGCTAGTATGTTGACTACAATATAGCATTTTTGCAACATTACAAAGAGTTAATCTGAGTTATTCTTTTCAAGATTTGAACCTAAAGTTTTTGATGGAAGTGTTTTAATTTTAACTATTAGTAAAAAAATTGGGGAATGATTTTTTTCATAATTATGTACTATGACTTATTGTTACAATAATTATCAATTAAATTTGAATTATTCTTATTTAATAATATGATTTTTTTGATTTAGTATTTTTCTAGATTTTAAAGTAGACTTAAAATTTCAAATAAAAAATATACTTAAAATTTGAAATTTGAAATAACAAAATTATTTTTATAACTATATTAGCCATATGATTTTTATATTTGTATGTGAAAATCTCTAACATATTACCCCTTAAATAAAGGTTGAATTCATTTTGAAGTATTTGACTAGAGTAATGAGTTATAACAAAATACAATGTTAAGTAAGAAAATTAAATTTAAGCATTTCTATCATTTTTCTTTGTTGGATACTCGGGTTTTTACCCTGGTTTAAGCATAGAGAGACCCTTATGGGGGATCTCTTCCCACGGCTTTATTGTCGAGCCTAGAGAGACCCTTATGGGGAATCTCTTCCCATGACTTTATCACCGAGACCATTGCTGGGGGGTCTCTGTCCCCAAGGCATTATTGCCAAGTTCAAACTCGCAAGCTCATTGGCCAAGCCAAGGCCCATATCCTGCGAGCACGTCAGCCTAGTGAAGGCACAAGGCCTGCGAGCTCTTTGGCCCAACAAGGGTTTGAACCTTGGTGGCCGCCACAATAACCGTGTGACTTGACCACCGAACCACACTATTATCATCTTAAGCATTTCTATCATAATATTAGTATAAATATTTATAAATTTTAGAAAGAGCCCATTAGAATTTGGCTTTTGATGAATAACTTGGGGTTAGAAAGGTTCAATCTTGAGTGAAGCATAAGTAAATAGGTTCAATCTCAGTAAAAATTGACAAAACAAATTAAAACTATTAAAACCACATATAAATTATTACAAGTACGTCTTTGAATTTTAAAAATATATACAAGAATAAAATCATCATAATTTTTGTAGACATCAGAAATCTACTCTAGATTTGCCTCGTGTCGACTTCCCACAAATTATTTAAATAAATTATTATTTAATTAATTTGGCTAAATATCCCTATAAAATGATTATTTCTTGACTGATTTGACTAATTGCCCTCTCACATTAATTAAATAAATGTTTATTTATTTAATTAATTACCTTTTTATCACTAGTTAATTAAATTAAACCTACCTATTTAATTAACCTAAGTTAGATTTACTAACTAATTAATTAAATCTCTAATTAAAAATTCAAACTTCTCTCCACTAAAATCCCAAAGACTTTCCCCTTTAATCCTCACCATCCATTTCAAATCTTAGGAGCATCTGGACCATCCATCTTCACACATCTCTCCTCCACCAGTTGTCTCCTCATGCTCGCACATGAGTCCTCCACATGCTTGCATCTCCTTTCTCCATGCATTTCAATAATATCTCATTCATTCATCTAGGACATTCCATCTCCTTCCTTCACTTGTCAAGAGGCTAGCTTGCACATCCACATAAGGCCATCCTATCTCTCCATCCCATCTCCAAATCCTAGCCCTTCATGTCCATGGTGGAGAGCCTATTTAAAGAACTCTACCCAAAGGACAATTCACTCAATCATCCTCAAGCACGTACATGCTGCCCAATTTTGTATCTTTGAGCAAGAGAGCAACCAACATTAATCATACACTTTATCAACTCATCTTGGAGCACATCCCAACCATCAATGGAGGTATAATGTTGTATTTTTGTTGTATTTGCATTGTTGGTTTGTCCTCCATTTGCTCATACTGAAAGTGTATGTTTGGTTTGGATTTGGATTTCTTGTTTTGTATGCATCTAACTATGTTTTGTTTGAATTTCACATCCACATTTTTGGAATGCTTGATGAGACCCTTGTCCCAATACTAATCCTCATCCTCAGAGTGTTTTAAGTGATATTTTGTAGGTCTTTTACATTTTTGGATGTGTTTCTTAGCTCTAATGTCTCCACCCTATGTAACAGAGTCTATGCCTACCTCTTAGCATTTGTGTAGCTCCTCTATTTTTTCTTTACTAGCTAACTATGTGTGTGTTTTATAGGCTTGAGGTGTTTGCACCCTAGTGTGAGGTGTATGTGCTGTCCTCAAGGCATTTGTATTGCCTTTAGAGGCGTATGTGCATTTCTTACTTATTACGACACTAACTTCATTACCTATGTAGGTTTTGGGCCTCTGGGATTCTTAGCTCTTTTGCTACTTAAGCATTTTATAGAGTCTTATCTATCATTTTATTACACATTTGGCTAGGGTTTTGTAGGTTTTTATCTTACAAAATTTGACTCCATTTTGCTTACATACTGACCTCAACTTGTAGGATACATTACTACTCATCTCTAGGATTTTGGCTAACCTTTGTTTGTAGGTTTTTGAGTGGTTTTTTGGACTAAACCTTATGTTTTATAGCTCAAGGTGTTTGCACCTTAGTGTGAGGCATTTGTGCTATCTCTCGAGGCATCTCTACGTTCTGTATAACCTTGGGCCTCTAACTTCATTTCTTGTAGGTTCCCACCTCTATGAGCTTCATTTGCTCTAAATTTTAGACCTAACTCTTAGTTTTGCGGGCCTTTAGATCCTTTAAATCTTAGCTAGAATCCTTTTGAACATAGGCCTATTTCTTTGAATGTTGTCTAGAATCCTTGTGTTTTTTCTTCAATCACTACTATTTTTTTCCTAACTAGACTAACTTGGTTGCAAGAGATGTTGTTTGCTAACCTATTTTGCTAACATCCTTGCAAGATTTTGTTTGCATCTAGGCTCATGGTATATGTGCCATGGTGTGAGGCATTTGCACTATCCTCGAGACATTTGTGTTATCATTAGAGGTGTCTGTGTCTTTTTCACAATTTTGCTTAGTTTAGCATCTTTGCTCTATGTGTCAACATTTTTTTCTTGTGTGTAACATCTATGACTTGTGTGTGGGTTTATGTGTTGTATTATAAATTTTTTAGCATTGTTCTGACCATCTTTTGTTGGTCTTTGTTTGATTGGCTTGATAATCTTGTGAATTTATCTCTAACCACTTACAGGTTTGATTGTCAAAGCCCTAAACTCTTTGAGACTACTAACACTCTTTGTGGCCCCATTTGTCGAAGACCAAAACTTTAGACTTAATCACACATCGTTTTAATAAGGCAAATTAACCCTTTGCGTGTGATGTTTTTTGTTTCTTATTTGTCTTTTGTGTTTATGATGTAAGCAAAAATTCAAAACTCAAAACAAAAAATAAATTTAAATGAAATGCTTCATATTCTAAATTCATGCAAAACTTGGATAGAGTGGATGATAGAGTGCAAATAACAAAATTCAAACATGAACAAAGCTACCCAATACAAACTCTATGATGAGTGAATTTGCTCTATGGATTTCAAATGTGGATGCTCAAAGATTTGTGCAAGATTTTGTAACATGTACCTTTGGATAGAATAAAGGATAGATATGATAGATATTCAAAAAGTTTACGCATCTAGGACGATGTTCGAATATATGAGAGGGATTTATATATATCTTGTTGAGGATGTGAACGACAACCAGATATGATAGTGGATGAATGGTGGAGATTAAATGAGAGGGAGTGTATAATCTTCCTTGGCTAAGAATAGGTAGAAGAAGTGAAGAGGGATTATGATGGAAAAGAGAGCATCCAATAATTTTGGTCCTACCTAGACAAGAAGGGTAAATGAACCCAAGGCGTAATGAGAGGACCCATCATGAACTCGTATCTAGACTTTTGATTGCTCGTACTTGTCCTGATAGAGTTCATGTACGTATAGAAATTCCTCTGCAATTACATTCACCGTGCATGTAGGGTCAATTAATATAGCCTTGGTGGGATTTTCATTGATTAGGGTAGTGATGTATAGAGGTCCATCGTAGACATGCATGGGTGCATCAATGGGTGTGAAAGAGATGACTAGTTCGGGACCAGGATGCACTCGACTAGGGAAAGGATGATCATCCACCATGGAAATCATCCTAGATATGGAGGTGGTAGGCTCATCAACAAACATAGTAGTAACCACAGGATCAGAGGGAAGTTTGACAAGATTTATGGAGTGATGTGGAAACAAGTTTGTGTAAATTTGGAGGTTTTCATTAGGTGGAGCAACAAAAGTATTCCCTTTATCATTCACTCCGAAGACTTGGATGACATTCTAGTTGATGAGATCTTGCATGTTATGTTTAAGATGCATGCATCACTCGATGTCATGTCCATTCACTCTATGGAATTGACAAAAGGACTTCAGGTCATAAGAAGATGACAGGGGTTTGGTGGTGTCAACAAGATAGATTGGTGGTAGCTAGATGAGGTTAATGTTTAAAATCTTCTGCATTATAGCATAGAGGGATTTAGAAAGTGGGGTGAACTATCGCGTCCTTGGATTATTTTGTGATGAGAGGGCCATAACACTTTGGGTTGTAGTGGCCACTACTTGTTGAATGTTATTAGAAGAATTTATTTTAATATTTTTTTTGCTTTTCTTATAATTTTGGAATGATGGAGGGGCATCAAACTGCCCAGCAGGAGTTTGTGAGGAGGATCTATCATACTGACTAACCGATTGCTTGTAATCATAGAGTGCCATGTAGAGATGAGTAAATGAAGGATAACACATCAACATAATCTTATCCCTTATCTGAGGCTACAGGTTTTTGATGAAAACTTATTGCACATTAGAATCCAGGAGTGCATAAAGGATCTGCGTAAAGAGGGCCTGATAGAAGCCGATGAAATCAATGACTTTCTCTTGTGCTCCTTGCCTACAATGGACAAAATCAGTGAGTGTGACATGTGGTCCAATGTTTGCCTGGAAGTGTTGGATAAAATGATTGATGAGTTGTTGAAACTAATTGATGGAGTGATCAGGAAGAGATCAAAACCAATCCAAAGCAGTGTATTTGAGAGACCATGGGAAAAGTTTTTCTAGCAGATAATCCTGGAAGATGAAATCGCTGCACAAGGCTGTAAATGGCAACACATGGTTATGTGGGTCTCCTTTGTTGGCAGTGAGCTGCCCCCTTGTCAGTGAGGCATTCAACGCTGACCTCGGGATTTGTGACATGGCAGTGAGCCTCCCGTGGATCTGGGTTAAGTCTGGCGATTGTAGCGAGTGTTGATAGCTCGAGCTTTTGGCGCAACGACAAACGATTCCATCAATTGGTATCAGAGCCATGGGTCACGGGTTTGAATCCCTCAGGTTGCGTTGAGGGGGGGATTGTTGGCAGTGAGCTGCCCCCTTGTCAGTGAGGCATTCAACGTTGACCTCGGGATTCGTGACATGGCAGTGAGCCTCCCGTGGATCTGGGTTAAGTCTGGCGATTGTAGCGAGCGTTGATAGCTCAAGCTTTTGGCACAACGGCAAACGATTCCATCATCCTTTACCAGTGTACTTCTCAAAGCGTAGAGCCTTGAAGTTTTGGGGAAGGATAGAGGTGAGAATGGATAAGTACAAAGGAATTCTAGTGTAGTATGATGGGATTGTTGGTTGGGATGCACTTGTGGACATAATGACTATTTGTTGTTGCAAGGAGTTTACATTTTGAAGGAGTTGGGTGATAACAAGGTCTGTGGTATGAGTGGATTAAGCTTGGGTAGATGGAATAGTGTTGTTGGGTGGCTTGGAAACTCTAAGGTTAGCTCCAAGAAAAGTAAATGATAATGAAGAATTAGGGGGAATAAACCCATATTGATTTATAGGGTTCCCACCCATTTCGATAGAATTTGTATTGGCATTTACTGATTGAGCAGTGCTTGTATAAATTTAGAAAGAAGTGAATGTGGATGTAGAATAAGTCAGTATAAGCACTGATAGCTAAGCTTGTGATGTGTTTGAATGGGACTCATTGATGATTTCTATGCACTTAGCTAGCTATGGAACATTGCTATTCGCAATGTGAGCTAGACTATGTAGAAGATTTGTGTTATGCAGATCATTGGTTAACAACTTTTGGAGGTTCTCTACAAGAGGGACAACTTCGCTAGCTAGATGTTACATACCCAAATAATCTTGAAAGTCGACCAGGTGACTGTCCAATGTTTGGATTTGGGCTTGGGGAACACAAGCTGTGAGCATGTCTATATTGAGAGGCTCTCCAAAAGATTATAGTTCAGGGATTGTTGTTGTGGTATAGAAAGAGAAGATAGGTGGTTGCACTCTAGAGCTTCCCATTGAGAAGTTAAAGATGTTGGTTATTGGTTGCATGGAGTTGGAGCTACCAAGAGCATGATAAGCCATGAGTAATATTAAACTTCTATGAATAGTAAATTTTGAGTCAGAGCACTAGGTTGTGAAGTTCATAAACTAGTAGGAGCTCCCCAACACACAAGTACTCTAAACTTTGAAAATTGGAAGAAAGAGAATTATTTTGAGAAATGAAAAAGAAAATTTTTTGTTAAGAAGAAGAGAAGCAATGTTTTGTTTTTTAGTTTTCAAGTGTTTTAGACAAGTCAAGTTCACCAAAATGTGATATGGAAAAATTAACTCTAACTAAACTATAGCTAATTAGAACAATTTCCCATCACACATTAGGATACTAGCCAACAAAGATGTGTATCTTGCTGCTCTCCAATCTAGAAGAGTAAGAATATCCAGGTTATATCCCTTTGTTGCAATTGGAAATGAAGTGATTAAATAATATTGTTTAAAACTAACAAAGATAGGAGAAGATAGGAAAAATACACAAATTGACAAAATGATTTACAAAAATAAATGTGGAAATAGAAATAGCAGATCATAAGGAACTTGGCACCAGGTAGACAACCTCACCATCCAATACGATAGCGTGTGGCGTGGACGTCTATGTGCCACGCTATAGTATGTGTGGATTTGGAAATTAGAACCTTGTATCTATACAACTTCGTACAAATTTCAAGAGTTTCCCATTGGCAACAAACACAATGATTATTACACATCAATCTACAAATGAGAGAAATAGATGAAGATGATATTATGAGACTGAAATAAGAGAAATGACAAGAAAGGGGAAAGGAAAATACAAACACTTGTGCACTTGAAATCTTTTTTAACGTAGCCTGTAATCACAAAAAGAGAAGGGTTGGGTTGTATAAGAGATTTTCCTTAGTCAAACTCCATTTTGGTGTTTCCTCCTCAATGACAGCTATGTTGCAAGTATGGGCCTAACCGATGTTGTCATTGATGTCAACATACTCCTGTTGCATTGATGTCAAGGATTGGATAAGTTATGTGTTGAGGATATTGAGAAAATTAGCTCTATCAGAATCCGAGAACAGTAAAGATAGTGAATTTCTATGAAGAAAAGATTCTAGTCAGTTGAAGATCTGAGTATGCACATCAAAGGGTTTGTAGATATGTGTCTGAAGGTTCTCCAGGCAAGATTTCAAAGGTCCACATAAAGATTAGAAGAAGTTATGACCATATGAGTAAAACGGGTTCTGGCAGCTATTCAGTAGTGATAGAGTGGCTCAAATAGGTCTGGTGAGAACCGGTAATGCAATATCATGCTCTGCGGATTTGGTGGCATGCTTGGGAAGCTAATTTGAATTGACAACTCGATTGGCTCATAGTTTGGAGGTTCGCAAGTGATTCTTCTAGTGTGACAGTGATGACCGACTATGTTCTTGAGGTTTCAGATGAAGATGCAAATGTTTGCAGTAAGCAGAAGTGGTGCAGATGTTCTTGGTGATTCGAGAAAGCTTGTGGAGGTCTCCAGATTGTGTCCAGTTCATGTTGTTGGTCTGCATTGAAGATTGAGCTCGTAATTCTTTGAGTGATGGTGTTCTTCCCAGTCCTAGCCAACTGGATGATTTGCACATATTGCGGATGTTCTTGAATTTTTTTGAGAAGCCTGGCATGTTCCTCAAAGAAGATTGAAGCCCTAGATATGCGTGGTCGACAGGCAGTGAAGCACATGAAGTTTTTGTAATAAGTCAAGTTGTATTTTTAATTGCTCTGTAATAAAATAAATGTATGTTGTTCTGACTTTGATGATCATTCCAAAGTTGATGTCATGTATAAATAAGAGTTGCGAAGTCATTCAAAAGTATCTAGGTCATGATGAGAAAGTGATAGAGAGGAGAGGAGCGAAAAGTAGAGCAGAAGTGTTGAGCTTAAATGGAACTGTCTCAAGCATAATGAAGATGCTATTCTCCAGTTCAAGTATGTAATACTTATATTATTCTGTAGACAGTGTGTCTCCTATAGGCAGTGGGCCTCTTGTGAGCAGTGTGCTCGAGCAGTGAGTCCTAATTGGCAAGTGCCATTTTTCTTCTTATTCTTTTAATAGATAATACAATATTGGGTTAGTCACCCTGTGGTTTTTTCCCTTAACCGAGTTTTCCACATTAAAATCTTGGTGTCATATGTGTTGAATGTATTTATGCTCTTGAGTTTTTGCATTATGCTTCCATGATTAAATCATTATTATGCTATTGAAATATAAGAAGGCTTTAAGATTTAAAGAACAGAAGTTTTGGTGACAACTGATTCACCCCCCCTCTTAGTCGTCTGTCTTGAAACCAACAAGCTAAAGACATTGATATATTGATAAACAATGTGTGCTCTTAATTCTAAGTGCATGTAGAATTGTAATGAGCAGTGACAAAATCACAATATGATATTGACAAGTAAGGAAATGATGTTCAACCAGAAAGATAAATGTTATTCTATATAGATTTACAAAGGTTAAGGGAAGAAGTTATGAGGATCTCATTGGAAGACTATCACATTGAAGAACAGATGAAGCTTTGTTTAGAAGGGCAATCTTGAACTAGAACCTTTCAAAAAGTGCAAAGAAACCAAAGTAATCACATTCATTGAATGCTTTCAACAATATGCAATAAATGGTGAGAAAAGAATACAATAACACAAGTAAAATGAGAGTGAGCAATAATTTTGGCAGATCTTTGCTAGCATGTGAGATTGATCCTTTCAAATGGCAAATTAATAGGGTTTTATGGAAGAGACAAGAGACAAAAATCTAGGAAAGGAGCTGTTTGGGTGTGCATAGACATCAGGAAAAGCTTGGGATGCTATGCAAGTAAAAATGCACCTTCTAAAAATGGTTGACGAGCTAAAAGACACTTTAAGGACATCAATGCACTATGTAGACATCTGTGCCTAGCACTTTTGTCCATGTAACTTCAGTTCTTAGAAAGTCCTTATGACTTGGGGCATTGCCAAGGTTACAACACTTTTATGGTTTTTGGATAGGATAAGCAGAAAGGGTCAAAAAAGCATTTAGAAAGCATCTTTGTGGGTTGAGGGTAAGGCGAAGGATGGCAAGTGATCCTAAAAACACACCAGGGGAGTGGACACTAAAGTAAGTTCCAAATAAAGTATGAATTATGAGCGAACACAATTTATGACACCACCAATACGGGAGGCCCAACTTCCAGAGGCCATAAATTTTGATCTAGGAGGTTGATTGAGCCTATTTTTCTTTTAAATTGTAGAGATCAAGGAGATCTATACATTGGGAACCCTTGAAAGTGGTTCTAAATAACATGAAATTTTCATTTTGGCCAAAAAAAAAACTCTATAGCCTAGAAATTAAGTTTAATCAATTTTATAACTAAAAAATCACACCGTTTGTAATTGCAAGGTTGAGACACCTTTCCTAACAGGCTGTCCCATCCACTTTTCACCAATGTCTCAAGTTACCTTATAATGGTGTGGAAGTAACTATCTCTATTTACCCCCATCCCTTTCAATATTATAAAATGTTGGAGGACCAATTCCACAAATCCCTTTGAATTGTCCAATTCTAAGGCTGGACCTAGTCTTGCTTCCATAAAATCCACATCATATGTTGATCTTGGCAATCTTCCCTCCACTTCAACCAACCTAAATCCTAATAAAACCTCTAAATCCTCGTTAAAGATCATTAATAAAGGATGTTTGGAGTATCAAATCCATGAGGCTTTCCATATAGGAAACCTTCCCCTTTCCCCCTAATCATATGGAAACCTCACACAAAACCAAATGGTCCTTCACAAAAGCTACAATGAAGGTCCACTACCTTCATCCAACATATATTTTTGGAGGATGAGGATATTGATGGCTCTAATAGCACATGGTTATATAGAGAATAAGACTATGCATCCTATTTAAAAAAAATAAATAACCATATCACTGCATATGTTTTGAAACATGAATTACAAAGGGAAAAGCCTTGGCCTTCATGATTACGGCATCCTTGACCCTGTGCATCTAACAACAAATATCAACACTCATGGGATAGGCTATATACCTTGGGAAGAGAAATATGATGTCATTAGTGACACCTCTAATGTCATTAGACACACTTCCCCTAATGTTGAAGACGTTGAAGTAGATTCCAATCCTAGTCCTTATGAAGAGCTTGCCGCTATCAACCTTTTTCATGAAAATGCATTCCTTACCATCATCCTCAACCTTCAATACCTTGAGCTCATCGATTGGGACCAACAAGATCCACCGTCATTTGACACTTTCCAAAATGATGAAGCCATCATTGAGCTCATGTGGCTTTGAGATCATATCCTTCTTGGAGATCATAAGAAGGGATTTGAGGTCATTTTGAACTCATCTACATACTTTAAGCAACAAGAAGAGTTCCCTATCCTTGAGAAACCCTAGAAGACACCTAAGCCATTAATAGATCTAGACACTCTAGAAGATAACAACATACCTGAATCACCCATTTATGAGGAACTTTACCTTCCTCTAGCACCTACACAATTGCAAGATGGATCATCCCTCCTAGTGAAAGAGGCCATGGACATCAACCTAGGTACAGAAGATGATCCTAAGATGACACAAAACATAGCTTCCTTAGACTATGAAATAAAACAAGGCATCACCAATATACTAAAGGACCTTCTAGACATATTTACATGGTTTTATGTTAATATGTTAGGGTTAGACCCATATCCAGTTGTGCACCACCTCATGGTCTGACCTGATGCTAAACTAGTATGACACAAGTTACAAAAGATGCATCCCAAGGTTTCCCTCTTGGCTAAAGAAAATTAGTAGAATTTCTTGGAAGTAAGATTCATCAGACCTATCAATTACCCCAAATGGGTCTCTAATGTGGTCCCTATTAGTGAGAAAATAAAAGGAATCCATGTCTGCACTAAATTTTGGGATATCAACAAAGCTTATCCTAAATATGACTTTCCATTTCCCAACATTAACATAATTGTAGACCTCACAATTGGGCATGAGATGTTATCACTCATGGATGATTTCTCCAACTACAATTAGATCTAGATAGTTACTAAATATCAACACAATAAATTTTATCACCCCACGAGGAACCTTTTTCTACAAGGTCATGCCCTTTGGACTAAAAATTGCTAGAGGTACTTACTAATGAGCAATGACTATCATCTTCCATGATATGTTGAATGACATAGTCAAGGACTACATGGATGATATCCTAGTAAAATCAAAGCTTAAGATAGATCATCCATCCATCTTGCACTACATCTTTCAATAGCTCGAAGAATACAAGGTCTAGTTGACTCCTAAGAAATGTGTCTTTAGTGTCACTTTAGGAAAACTATTGGGTTTTATTATTTTTAGGTACAACATTGAAGTGTATCCTAAAAAAGTTGAAGCAATCATTGAAATCCACCCCTACAACATCTCAAACAATTGTGTAGTCTCTAAGGGAAACAAAAATTCATTTGAAGATTTATCACCCAATTCATAGACAAGTGTCAACCATAATCCCATTTTCTCAAGAAAAGTGTCAACTTCTAGTGGGATGAATCATGTTAGAAAGCATTTGACTAAATCAAGTAGTATCTTTCCAATCCATTAGTTCTTATACACCTGCTTTGGATAACCCCTTACTACTCTATATCTTAATCACATAACATTCCCTAGGTGCTCTCCTAGCACAACATCATGAACAAGGGCATGAAATGACCATCTACTGTCTATCATTGTCAACCACTAGTGGGATGTGAAGTCAACTACACTCTTATGGAGAAAGCATGTTTAGTAGTTGTATTCACCTCACAAAAACTTATGAATTACATGCTTAATGCCACCACCCATCTTGTTGCTAAGATTGATCCACTAAAATACTTGTTATCTAAGACAACTCTCATTGATAGAATGGAAAAGTAGGTCATGCTACTTAGCGAATTTGACACTGAATTTGTAAATTAGAAGGAAATCAAAGGGCAAATCATACTAGATCAATTAGTAGAAGCACCAATTCAAGACATTCTAGGAATTGGGGAACAAAAACCATGGACATTATACTTTGATGGCTCCTTCACCACCCATGATTTAGGAGTATGCATCTTATTCCTCATGCAAAAGGAGACCTCATACCAAAGACATTCAAAATCAAGTTTCCATGCACTAATAACATTGTTGAGTACAAAGTCCTTATCTTTGGATTAAAACTCATGGTCTAATGGAACATTTAGTATATGTAGGTCTTTGGCAACTCCCAATTGGTTATCAAGCAAGTCAATGATGAGTACCACATAAAAGATGATAAGATTGTTCCCTACAAGCATATGGTGGATAGTTTGAAACAATAATTCATCACTATATCTTTTGGATAAATCCCCTAGATCAACAACAAGGTCTCTGATGCTATGGCTATGATAGGGTTTCTCTTGGACATGGCAATTGACATGCATGAATATCAGTTTCTAGTGGAGCAAATACTAATCCCTGCATATGACATTCCAAAAATTGAAATGGAATGTGAGATCATTGGTCCCAACTCCCCCTTGTACAGTGACATCTACGCCTTTCATCATGACCAAACCTTCCCACCTAATCTATCCTCCAATCAATGAAAATACATCATTTGACAAACATCCCATTTTACTCTCCTTGGTAGCATGCTCTATTGTAGGGGCTATGAAAACACCTTGTTTAGATGTCTCAAAATGAAAGAAGCCACTCTAGAACTCCAACAAGTGGACAACGGTATTTGTGGTGCTCAAACCAATGGTACGATCTTAGCTAAGAAACTTCTTAGAATATGATACTACTAGCTCACAATGGAAGATGATGCATGCCAATTTGTCAACAAGTGCATAGATTGTCAAAAACATGGGGGTTTGGTCCATGCATCATCCCAATCTCTTTATCCAATCACCACACCATGGCATTTCTCTATATGGGGCCTCGGTCTTGTCAACAAGATAAACCTATCATCCTCTAGTTGCCACACATTCATCATTACCACCACTAAATCCCTTACCAAATGGGTTGAAGTCACCCCCCTCACCTACACCATTGGCCAACAAATCTCCAAATTCATCCTCCATCACATAATTTTTTACTATGGTATACCCTTTGCAATCATCATAGACAATGATAAATATTTCAAAAACTACAAAGTGTGAACCTTTTGTGACTAGTTCCATATCCAAGTGTTCCACCCCTATTACTTGCAAGGTAACGACCAAGCTAAGATGTACAAAAAAACCCTTATTAAGATCCTCAAAAAGATCATCAATGATGTTGGCTATGACTAGAATCTGCAACTTAACCTTTCCCTATGGGCCTATCAAACCAAAATTTGCACCCCTACCAATGCTACCCATTACTCCCTTATCCTTGATGCCAAAGCTATCCTACCAATTAATATTAAGTTACCATCCTTGCACATCTCTTTGTGTGACCTCATCTTAGATGAATATAATAGAGTAGCATGGTTGCATGAGCTAGAACTTCTTGATGAACAATGAATTAATGCATTGAACCACCTCAAAATATATCAAAATCAGTCGTGTCATAGTTACAACAAGCACATCTAAAATAAGGAATCTGAGCTCGATGATCTTGTGCTCAAAGAAAATAAAAAAATACCAACTAGAATAGAGACAAGAAATGAAAATTTGAGACAAATTGGTAGGGCCCTTATCATAATTGCCAAATATGGGTCAGGTGCATACAAGCTAGCAACATGCTAGAAGGCCAAGAACTGGAAGAGCCCATGAACATTGTGCACCTCAAGTAGTTCCATGCATAATCCAGCTACAGTTGTCTCTAAAGTCTAAAAAAATTCAAAAAAGTAAAAAATTGCAAGAAATAAAATAAAATTAAATTTTTTTTTTTTAAAAAGATTTTTTTCATCCAATGGTGAAAACTATCCCTTATGATGCCTTGGGAAAGTACCATGATGAAAATATAGAAATATAGCATTGGTCTTCCCATCTATGAGCACTCATCCGGGCCTTTCCACGTCATCAAATCCCTTATGCTTTTCATAGTCCCATCAACCCCACTTTCTATCCATCCACCCACCCCATACCTAATATCTCAATCCCCTCCACTTCAGGTTGTTTACTTAAGCCCATATTCCTCTTTTATCTCCTATCATACCCCCCAAAATAATGACCTATCTTTACCTTAAAGTGTATTCACTTTAGATATGGTCTCCATTGCATGATTGTATGTAGGATAGCTAGCGTTTCCTTCTCATAAAATAACTTCAATAAATTCTTACCTTTGAGTTGGTAACTCTTAAATGCTAGGGGTCTCCCCTTGTGCATGCGTATTGCTCTTATGCCATGCCTAGAAGCATCACATTCATAATAACAGTTTTTTAAAAACTAGGGTAACTATAATTAGAGTTGTGCACATGGCTTCCTTTAGTTTCTCAAATGCTCTAGTGGTTGTCACGTTCCACTGGAAGGAATCCTTCTTCAACAAATTTGTAAGAGGTGTTGCTATGCTACCATATTTTTTTACAAATTAGTGATAGTGACTAATTAGCCCTAAGAAATCATGTAGGTTCTTAAGAGTGATAGTAACTAATAAGCCTCCTTCGCTCAATGACTTTAGTTGGAAATGGATTGATGATTGTAAGAATTCTAGGTTTGTTACTTCTACTACTACTACTTCTTCTTCTTCTTCTTCTTCTTCTTCTTCCTCCTCTTCTTCTTCTTCCTCCTCCTCCTCCTCCTCCTCCTCCTCCTTCTTCTTCAGCAATCTATTATTACTTATGTTGATGAGAAATTGTATTATTGGATTACTAAATCCCTCTTTCCTATTTGAAATTTTTAGATTTATTCTAAGGTGCTTGCTGCCACTCTTATTTTATTACTCTTCTTGCTAGGCTCCTTTTAAGGCTCCATAGAGTTACCTAGAAATTTTGTTATCTTCTCTATAATTTTGGTGAACCTTGTCTCATTAACACCCATTGCCAAGGGTTGGCCCTATGTGCTAAATGGATTGTCAAAGCACTTGAAGGGGAGGAGGCCTATAAAATCTTTTAACAACGCTATATCCCTTTTGGGGTTCCTCACATTAGATAGGCTTGGAAAGGGGTAGGATTTCACTCCATTCTCTTTATGGAGGTGCTTGTGTAAATCTGAGGTACTTTTGTTGCCAAAAGCATATGGAAAGCTTGAGAGGCTGTCAAACCTTGGTTACTCTAGAATGGGAATGAATTTAGAATTGGGATTTCTATCAACCATCACTTTTATGGTGGTCTCCTATGATTAATTTCTAAGATTGACCTTTACCCAAAGTCCCATGGATTTGGGATCTGATTCATTTAAGACATTTTTTCTAGAACCACCAAAAAATGGTTATCATGGCCTAAAGACAAGGTTAAATTCAAGCTTTCCAACTAGGATTTTGAGTCTTTTCTACCATTGTTGAGTTGATTTCTCCAAAAATCAGAAGATTCAGGTAAAATGCACCAAACCCTAGTGGAAAGATTGGAAATGGTATTTAGATACTCCTTTCCATATTTAGAATCCTTGCAGAAGGCTATTCATGGCTTTCTTTGTGTCTTTCTATGACTCAAAAGCTTAATAATAGATGAGGTTTGTAATTCATAATCACTTTATGGCAACAAGGATTTCATACAATTTGGTCAACTCATTTTGTTTGGTGTATTGTTTACCAGGTCTCCCCATTAGGTCTTAGTTGATCCATTTGGGTGTTTCTAAACCCTATTGTTCCTTTTTTTGGTCATTTGGAAACATTCAAGTACTTTTTCTAGTCCTCCTTGTGGGCTCAAATTGCTTGGATTTTTCAAGCCTTTAGACTAGAGCTATTTTCTTAACATGTGACTCTTCTAGGTGATTAACCACAAATGCCAACCAAGTTCACCCAAATTTTCCATGCTTTTAGAGTGAAGATTTTGTTCAATATTTGGAAAGATAAAAACTTAGCTTTGTTTTTAGGAACTTCTGTTGACTCACATTTTTCCTTATATACTAAATCAATTATTTGTTCTAATGTTCTTTTGAAGATTTAGGTGCAAGCTAACAAGGTTGCCTTAGAAGTTGCCCATTTGTAGAATCTATTGAGCTTTGGGATAATGCACCTTGTACAGTTGCATGTGTGTCACCTTCCCCTTCTAAACACAACCACAATGATTGTACTGGACATAATGTGCATGGCTCACATGTGTCTTCTTAATATCGAGGACATAGATAGTCCCAATAGACACGTGTGCCCTTTGTCACTTCTTAGCCATGTGACAAGGATGTCTCAAGTTAGTTTGATAGTGACAAGGTCCTTGGGTTGAGTTTGCCTATCTCTCTTGTGAAAAATGTTCAACTTGATGAAGAAAATGAAGAAGCCACAATTACAAGGTGGGAACCAATTCCTAATTGCTAGTACCTCTTAGATGACTAAGGGAAACTCTCTAATCATGACCTGCCACTTCTCCCTACTAATTCTATAACTCTTCGATATAGGTTTAACCACAATTATATCTTTTTAATTATGTTCAAAACTTTATCTTATAACAATTTTCTTGAGGGATTTTCTATGGACCTCTTCTAATACTCGCCATGGTTTTCATCGTGTTGCATGGGAATTTTTGCTACCTTCCCAGAGATTCTGAGGGACTTGGTATTCTTTCTACCCAATGCTAAGGAATCGCCTTGGCTGTCAAGTGGATCATTCGTGCTCTCACTGGTGTGAGGCATGGAAAGTTTTACTCTGGCATAACATTGAAATGGGACATCCTTTGCACAAACCGGCTTGGAAAGGAATTGGTTTTTCTACTCTCCTTGTCATGAGAGAACCAATTCAGATCTCAGGCACGTTTGTGGTTAAAAGCATTTGGAAAGCCTGGGAAAAAGTTAAACCATGATTATGTTGGTCTGGTGATGGATTTCGTGTTGGTCTTTCCTTCAATCACCATAACATTTGGTGGTCACCTCTCCTAGCTTCTGCAAGCCAATCTTTGGGTAAATTGCCTAGTTTAAAGGCTCTAAAATTTCATAAAAGAGGTGTTTAGACCTTACAGGATATGTTCCACTGGTCCACTATGAGCCTTTTGGCTTGGGAAACATTCCGTGTTAAATTTGGTCTTTCAAAAGTTGATAAACCTACTTATGACAGAGTCCTCATGGCTATTCCACCTGAAATGCTTCATAAGGTTGGAATTCAGTCCAACAAGCCATGGTGGAAGGACTGGAAATGGTACCCTGAAACACCAATGCACCATTTCAAGCCATGGATGGCTTATAGGTGGCTTTCAGCTCATTTGCCCATGGCTGACACTCTTAATAAGTGTTGGTTTATTCATAGCTCTTTGAGTCTTTGGCATTCTAGATTTAAAACTATTTGGTCTACCATTCTTGAGCCGAAACTTGCTCATTTTGCCTAGTGCATTCTCTTTCAAGGCCTGCCTATTGGTACTAGGTTGTTTCATCTTGGGGTCCAGGATCCACGTTGTCCTTTTTGTGGACAGTCTGAGACAATTCAACATCTCTTTTGGTATTGCACCAGAGCACAAGTCTTCTGGCTATGGATTCATGATTTCTTCCACCCTTTCAGGACAGAACCTTTAACCTAGCAAATCATTCTTCTGGGTGACTCACCCAGGTTTCCTGAAAGATTTACTTAGATTTGGCATATTTTCAAGGTGGAGATATTATTTACATTATGGAAAGATCGTAATTCTTGTATATTCTCAGAAAGTAAAATTGGAACTTCTGTTTCTCTTTACATTAAAACAATTATCTGTTCTAATGTTCTTATGCAGACTCAAGTGCAAGCTAATAAAGTTGCCTTGGAGGTGGCACACTTACAAGAGTTATTGGATCATTGGGGGAATGCTCCCTGTACTGTGGCTCGCGTTCCTCCCTCACCTTCCTCTGTCAAAGCCCATTCACCCAACATACGAAGAAGTGGTTTGGCCAGAGATTCTCGGCCCCGCTCCCAGCCTGCTTAGCGTCGTGGTGCTCATCGTCACAGACGCTCGACCTCTCCACATCAGCGTGGTTGGACCTCAGGGCGTGCTGCAAGTGTTGCAGGGGATAATGCGGGTTTGCCCACTAGCAATAATACTGGTTGGAATGTTCCTGGTCCTTCTCATCCACCTACTTCAGGTGGGATAATACTAAAGTCTTCCCCCGATTGAATTTAGCTATCTCACCACAGCACGAGGAGCCAAATGTTCAGAACGAAGAACAAGAAAATGAAGATGGCTGGGCTATGCCTGATGTCAACCCGGACCCCGCTGATATTTGGGGGAAACCGGATGACAGGGATTCGCCATCTGCGGGGGTGGCTATGGCAACATAATTCTGTTTGCATAATTCAGTTTTTATTATGTTTTTATTTGGGTTTTGTACCCTTGATACTTTGATCTAGAACTTTCTGGGCTTAGCCTATGTGACTTTTGGGGTGTGCCTTTTAACCACCCTCTATTTTTTTGTGAAGTGTTGTTTTATTTTAATAGATAACTTGCATTTTCATAAAATATATATATATATATATCCCATTCTACTCTTTACTTTTTAAATTAATATAATATATTTTTTCTACAATCATAGAATAAACACGATTCCTTCTTTAAAAAAAAAATAAAAAAAAATATGAAAGTTCTTTCCAATCGTACACTTTTGATTTTACTCAAAACCTCCACTAGCAAGGCAGAGAGCTCTTCCCAATGAGAGCCACTCCTTTGTTTAAGAGAGAGGTCCACCACAAGTTGATTGTAAATGTAGTGCTAAAATTTGGTACAAGGTCGAGTCCAAGCATGTGCATTGTCGCACTTTACTATATATTCCGACACATGACATTATGTGTAAGGGAGACTCTGCCCACATATTACATGACATGCGAGCACGCGCATTCCTTGATATGACTTCCCCTAGTCAACCAAATTATCATTTCTATCTTCATTTTTCTATGACGACTGACGGCAATTTTGATGCTCATCCATCATACGTTTAAAATGACAACAATATTTAAAACAAGAACATTGTATCTCGAATATAACAACAGATTTATACCAGTGGGAGGAAATCCTCTATGCTGATTTTGGAGATCTTTTTAAAAATTTAATAATATTGTGAAGATTGGATCTTTGGATCTTATGTTGTTTTTTAAATTTTAATTGGAATAAACTATTTGGAATGATAGAAATTGTGTAGTTCTTTTATTTAAGTAATGATTTGTGTTGTTTGAGTTTTTAGAGAATAGTGTTTTCTTAAAAAAGAAGAAGAAGAAAATTGTTATCTTTATTTTGATGATAGATTATGCAGTGTAATTTCTGCATAATTTTAATTCAGAAGCTTTCCAATTTATTATAATAAAATGTGAATTTATCATATCTTTAAACATGGTCAAAATAAAAATTAATAAAAATAAATGATCTTCAATTGATGTATTTGGAGCCACATAATTGTACATTGTACGATATGATAGAAATAAAAAAATTTAAATGGTCTCCGTATAATGGAAATTGATTTCTTCGGAGGGACATAACTATACATTGAACCACACGATAGAAATATTTAATTTAGATGTGAGACTTTCTTCCTCCTCACGTACTTCCACAAATTAATCATAATCTCATTTAAATCTTTAATCCATATTAAATATACAATATACTAAATTTGGATTTTACTGTTTGTCCAGTAATTATATAAATTATTATTAAACCAAATCAAATAAGATTACAAATAACAGATGACAGCTGCAGAGTCATAGACATGTAAGCATAGTCATAAAGGTTGTTGAAGAACAGTAAAAAGAAAATACAATCACTGCTGAACAGTATTGACAATCATAACTACACCAGAACATTTGCAAACCAAAGCATGACAAATACAATAAAATAAAAAACAGCCGTAGATAGAAGAGCCATTAACTGAAAGATGAAAGCATCTGCCATTAGAAGTAGCAGACATAGAGCTGCTAAATAGATAAACTGAACTACAAACAGAAAAGGGCTTTTTTAAAAAAAATTTCTTTCCAAGTCTCATTGCCAACTTATAACCTAATAATAGAACTTTCTCATTCTCATCTTCTCATTGCTTTCCTCTTAAATGATGAGTACTTTCTATACCCCATTGTATTCCATCCAAAGCTATGATTATATTATGTTATTATCTTGACTTTTAATTTTTAATGTATCACTTAGCTTTCTGTCCAATTCATGGTGGAAGGAATCAGTTAAAGACTTTTGAGTACATGTGAGCTGTCATATGGTTGCAGTTATTGATGCAAACATCAGATGAACAATCAAATGATTGCAATTTGTTTCAACATTAACCACAGCATATGGAGTGCTGCAAACTATATATATAGAGGAGCAGTCAAATGATTGCAATTTGTTGCAATGTTAACCACAACATATTAAGTGCTGTCATTTCATCCATTTTTATAGACTTTTTGCTTTTAAGAGATTTAATAACGATTACATTAAGAAATCCCTGGTTCTCATGACTAAGTGCATGATTGGTTGCTATGTATTTTTTTTAACTACAAATTCTATCAAATGACTAAGTCTGTGAATTGGTGTGCTACTCTATAATTCCTTAAATCCAGCTTTTTATTCAATAAAATAAAATGACTGTATTTTTATTGCATCCAATTTGGTTTGGATTGCTTGATTTAACTTCTGAGTGTAATTATTTAATTGTATATATATATTTTTTGGAAATTAATTGTATGTAGATTGAAATATTTAGTGTAACTTTTTTTAATGAATATTCCTATTGAACTTTATATAAAAGGTAAAAATAGTTTTTTTATTTTATTTAAATATTGCTTTATATTGTTTAAGTGTAACTTTTTAGGTAGAAAGACATTTACAATGGCAACGAAGGGTGGAGTGTAATGGTGTGAGCATTTTAACAAAAACTCTTACCTTTTACCTTAAATATGACAACCATTACACATCAAAATATTAATATTTAATAAGAAATATAATACTAGCATACCTATCTTTATAAAAAAAAGTTGGTTCATTATGGTGAGAAAAAAATAATGAAAAGAATATAGAATGATTCATGAAAAAAAGTATTTTATTATTTATTTTATTATAATTACAAGTTGGGGTTTAAATTGAAATATTCTTCTTTGATAATGATTTTACCCTTTGTGTCTTGTTTTCATCTATTTTGTAATCTATTTCTATATTTGGAGTAGTTTAAATTAATAAATCTCTTATTTTAAAAAATAGTAAATTAGGGATTTCCTCCACGAAGGGCTCTACTAGGGTTTTTTGGCTTTGTCTGCATTTATGTCATATTGCAACTATCTGCAGGAATTTTTAGTACTTACCTACATTTATTGTGACACAATTTACGTCACTAAGCATGTGGATGACACTTTCCCACTTTAAATGGCCTCAACCTTTCATTCCTCCACAACTGCTACCACTGGAGTTGAAGGTTTGACGATAACATACAATGGCTCCCCCACTCAAATGCTCTTAGAAATTTGTTCCCAAGGTGTTCCATGAGGTATGTCCCTTGACACACCACCAAATGTTGTTCTTTGCATTCTTGAGTTTGACAATGCATACAAATGGCTAGAAAATTTCACATTAATTGGTTATTTTGTGGGTAGAGTTACCCCTAAAAGTATGCTTAGAGACTAGGTTGACAGAGCCCAGACCCCACATGGGATTGGCCTGGATTCCATGCAAAACCTCACCAAAGGGTTTTTCCTTTTCTGTTTTGCTGAGGTTGTCCTCAACTGGGGTCCTTGACTTGTCCACTCCTCCTTACTTATATTCAAGTTGGTCAATACAACAAGAATATTACATTTTACAAGTCAGCTAGAGATCACAACATGAAACATGCATAGGGCAAACCCTATCATGAACAACACGCTACTTCAGAAGGAAACACACACCTTGTAGATCCCAATACATGCTTAGTCCAGTCCTAAACATCCTTCACATCATCATTCTTCAAGGAATAACATCCGCATGCTTCACAAATTTGAATTAGGTCACCCTTAAGCAAGAACACATGAAGCTTGTAGCACAATGGTCATTTCAACTTGGTGGTACTCATGAGAGATTGAACATTGCTTGCACTCTTCTAGATGAGTTAGAAGGACCTACACAACATTTCCAAACATTTCTTGAACTCCACATAGCAACAATATTGTGGCGCATACCTTCAACATTCTTCAGTCGACCAGACAGAGGCATAACCTAGCAATATCACCATTTCGGACCTCAACCAGTTCCAGAGAGAGTAGAAAACACCTTGTGGAGCAACTAGAGACAACACAAGATCATCAAGACCATATTCTATTAGTCAATGTACTATTTCATGCCACAACAAGTTTGCACACATCATCAGCATATGTCCTAAGAACAACTAGGCATCTGGAACTATCTGCATCACAACTATCATTTGAAAAATAAGCTTGCAGACCTCCAAAACACCTAAAACTCATATGTATGCACTCATACACTTCTGTGAACATATTCTCAAAACCACACAGCCATCTCTATCATTGTGGAGGAATGTGGAGTATTCCAAATAGTCTTCATCATCACTTGATTTTGCCAGAGCATAGACCAAAACTATGTCTCTCATAACTTTCACCGTGGAAGGACAAATGATCTGAAACTTTGGATTTAAGACCTTTACATCATACTGAACATAAATTTTGAACCGCATGACCATATCTTCAAATGCGGAGGAATGCAAAGCATTTTACCAGACAGTCTTCCAGGCAACTCTCTGTAGCAGAAACCTTCACCCACTTCCAGAGACCAAAACCTTCATATAACAACACATACATCCTTAGGAACAATAGGAAGGATCATACAACATGTCACAAGCCATCAACAACATCTTCTCATCCTCAACATAGCTTAATGTATCATCATTCATCTTAGTGCTTCTAGTTCCCATATTAATATTTCATCATGAAATCATCTTTGTTGACCATAAGGATGCTGAAAACAACTTGACTTGACACTGATCAGGGCATGTCATCCAACCATGAACATCATGTACATCACTACATCTCACTGCATCTCTATTACTACACTGGTATATCATCATCACAAATTGAGTGCTGACCTCACTCTAAGTGTTGACATCAATGACAACACATATTGCCAACAATATATATATATATATATATATATATATCACACATTATATATATATATATATATACTATATATATTATAAAAATCAAATGACAAAGGGCTCACTGTAATATACAAGTGTGACAACAATAAAAAAACACACAGTCCATACTTTGGGCCGCGGCCTGCCATGCCAAGGCCTTTCCACGACTGACCATATATGTAGGTGGGAGTCGTGGCTCCCCATGGCTCCCACGACCTTAGGGCCATGGTAGCCGTGGATGCCACAGCATCCACTGGCTTGTGGCCACAACAAATTAACATATGTTTACAATTTAAAATATCAAATAATTAATATTATTCAACACAGTTTGCCAATATAGTTCATATCAATGAGCTCCTATATAATATAGGGTTTAAATACAACAATGGCATGGATTTTATTAACCAGAAATTCATCATAATAACATATTCATAATAGTAAATTGAATACATTATCACTACTATTGATGATGTTCAAAAATAATCTTTTCCAGCCACATAGGTTTAAATGAAATAGGGTATTTTCATACTAATAACCAAAGCCATACATAAAATATTTCCATTCTTTTTAGCCAAACTAATGGAAATTACAAGGCCCCTTAACTAGATACAAATGCTTATAAACTGAGTAAAACATCTTCTTTCCACATAATAATAAAATCATTACATTGATATCAATTCACAACTTAACAAGAGGCATTTTGCTCATCCAATACAATAGAGCTCAATGTTCATCTAGTTGTAAACCTGCACACACAATGAGCAACCTAGTCCCGCTCTCCTCCCAACCATAGGGTTTGGATTCCAAGCCCACCCCGAGTGGGAGATAAAATTAAAATGCCCATAATGAAATTCAAAATTAAAACACAAATAAAAACAAGATTTAACATAGGTTGACTCACACACAAAGAATCCCTTCCGGATTCTTGCAAAGGGAGAGAAAAGGGATTCCCTTCCCTCTTGGGGATTAAACCACAACAATAATAATTTCTTCTTTTTTTAACAAATAATGTCATCATAACAGCAATTCCACAACCCTTCAAACCCTTTCTCCATAACAACCCACAGCACAACTCCACCCATCAAATCACAACGATCTCCACAACAACACAACCCTTCCATCCAAGCCACAATACACACCTCCACATCACAACCCTTCACAACACCAAAACCCCCACGTCTTCCATAATGCCACAACTTCCTCAAGAGAGGCTCCATGCCTTCCTCAACCCCACATGAGGGACGCTCTCAACCCTCAGGTGAGATTCACTCCCTTTTTACACCCAAACCCCAATCACATGCATGGCCAACAAATTTGCAAAAAATTGCATTAAAATTTCATTCAAACACTCATACACATATCACCATTGACATATAGCAATAAACCACAACAATTTTTCCATTATTTGCATCCATACAACTAGAAACCAAATAAATTAGCAAACACTACCTTGGCTGTCCAAGTTAGGAGCAGCCCAAGAATGGGTACCAAATTGAAGTAAAACCCTCTCAATCAACAATTTCCAGCCATCTTCCAGCAATCCTTTTCATCATCCACCATCTCCAAGCAAAATTAAGAATCCAAAACTTCTTTTCAACACAAGCAAAGAGGAGCCAAAGCTAAGAGCACACATGCACAACATGAGAGGAATTGAATCAAGTTCCTCAATAAAATAATTTGTATACCAAACCCTTTAACTTCCCAAGTAAAAACTAAAAAGACAATATTTAATAATAAAAATACCAAATAACACAACTCTTTAATCATTCATTCCTCAACAAATAAAATAAAGTAAAAATCAACCATATCTTCATACCAATAATCTACATAAGTAATTAATAAAAAGTAACCAAGATAATTAACACAAATATCCTTGACACAACCCAATTGGAAAAATGTGGCAAAATCCAAAAAATAAAGTAAACTTGGGCATTTGAGTTTATCTCTAAACTAAAAGGGATCTGGATTGCCCACTTGCAAAACTCAATTTCGAACATCAGTAAATCAGGGATAATATAACCGAACCAACAAATAATTAAATATTAAATATCTAAATTGTCTAAAATCAAATAATTTATTAAATTTCACAGTTAAATTAAAATATTCATTTTTACACCCCCTGTTAATGGGGGTGGGGATGTTGATATCCTAACTAGAAGGAAGGAAGCAAAATGGAACCCTTCGGCCAAGGGCTAGGCAAAGATGAATTTTAACGGAGCCTCAAAGGGAAATCTAGGGATCTCAGGAGCGAGATGTTTAGTCAGAGATGAGGAAGGTAAAACTATGTGAAAGGTGGCTAAGAAACTTGTGTTTGGAATGAACAATGAAGATGAATTGCAAGCCCTCATCCTTGGTTTAAATCTTTGTAAACGTCTTGGTGTGACTCCATGCTGGTCATAAACGCCATTAGATCAAAGAATATTCACAATTGGAAGTTAAAAGGAATGCTAGAAGAAGCATTAGGCCTAATGAAAAACTTTGAAAGCATAGTCATCAACCATACCCTTAGGGAGGGGAATCAAGAGGCCGACGTCATAGAGAATGAGGTAATCAATGCGCAAAATGCCTTGCTATGTGAGGTATTTAGTAATGATGGTGCTAATGCATCTCACTGACAGACAACGCAAGAATCGACAGTCGAAGCGTGTGCAAGGCCTTATTAGGCTTTGGAAAATGAAGAATGCAGGGCATTCGAAAGGTGGTTTTAGTAAGTTTGAGAGTATTGCCATGGAAACCCCTATTTGCCTAACTTGCAAAAAATGGTAGATGTCCTTCCTTGGACAAATTACAGATAAGTGGCTTGGAGTGGTTTTCAAACCCAAGAGTGGGATCGTGCTTTTTGCAGTTGAGTGGGTTCTTGGTGATGAATTCATGCAGAATAATAATCGCTACAGGGTGAACTCTGATCTATTGTCCATGTTTTTGGCGATCTTGTTAAACCTTAATGAGGAAATGACTATAATCAAGAAGTTAATGGAAGATTTCGTGGAGCCGAAGTTTCGGGACAGATGGTTGGAAGTGGTCGGGGTTAGCAGGAGCGACATTGGTATTCCTTTGCCAGATGATTACCATATAATTAACCAGGCTGGTGATGCGGTTCAGTGGTGGCCGTTCATGGTGGAGGCAGGGGATAACAGGGTAGCTACAAGGCGTCACAAAGCTACAAAAGGGGTAGCATTCCTAAAAACACTGGTAGGGTTGGAAGTTGAATACGACTAGATGAGGGAGATGCTAGACCTGTACTACGCAGAGGATGAAGATGCTTGATTTGGTCGTCACCATCGGTCTGGGTGCTCTCTGTTGTTAATAGTTGTAGTTGTAGTTTTTTTGTTTTCTTAGTAGATATCTATAAAGGAATTGTGCTATGTAATGGGTAGATATAGCTTGTTATGTATAGCATAGGGTGGTAGGGTTTGATACTCAAGATCAGGGCATTTTTGTTTTTTGCCCTTTGATGCTTATTTCTCCAGCTGTAATGTTGAAACTTTGTTCAAATTTTTAGTTAATTATAATACAAAGGGAATTAACCCCAAGTCAACCGTTAACCAAGCAAAAAAAAATCATTTTTACAGAAATTAAATGCATAATCATAAATACCACATTTAATAAAAATATTTTATTAATTTAAAACATCTAATATCATCTATAATCCAAAACAATGTCCATACACATGTATGTATATAAAAATATGCATATCAAAACACATAAATTCATGAACCAAAAATAGCAGTATCAACCATGTCCAATCACAATCATCAAAATAGTCAACTATAAATAGTATCACATCATATTCTCAAGGACAATGCTAGTTAGGCCTCACATCCTCCCCCTCTAAAATTAGGCTTCCTTCTAGAATCCCTCAAAGAGATAAGGAAATAGAGACCTCATCCAAGATGTATCCTCCCATGTCACAGAAGACTCATCATAGAGATCCCACTGTACCTTGACCTAGTCCAATTGTCATTCTCACAAGGCCAACATTCGAAGATCCAATATGCGAACGAGCTCCAGGGTTAGCTATCTATCTTGTGACACCTATAGATCATCCCACTCTAGAACATGAGATACACCAGGTACATACTTCTTAAGCATAGAAACATGGAATACATCATGGATACGAGACATATTAGGTGGCAATGCTAAGCAGTATGCAACATGACCAATCCTCTCCAGGATCTCAAAAGGACCAACATATCTCAGTGCCAACTTAGAGGCCTTTACATAATGAATAGAACTATTATCTAGTTGAACATGCAAGAAGACTCTATCCCCAACCTGGAACTCTTGATCCACTCTCCTAATATTTGCATACTGCTTTTGTTGATCCTGTGTTATCTATAGCTGCTCACAAATCTGGGTTACCTACCTCTCCATCTCTCAAACTGGCTCCAGACCTACTGCAACATGATCCTCAAGTCGATCCTAGCTCAGTGGTGTCCTGCATGGTCTACCATACAAAGCCTCATATGGTTCCATACCAAGTGAACTATGTGCTCATTATTATATGCAAACTATACCAAGTACAAATATTCCTCCCAATGAGACTACCGATCCATGACATACATCCTCAACATATTCTCCAATACCTAGTTCAGCCTCTCCATCTACCCATTTGTCTCCAGATGATAAGTAGTTCTGAAATTAATCTAAGTGCCAAAAGCCTATTGTAGAGTAGTCCAAAAGGATGAAGTAAAAATAGGATCCCTGTCTGAAATGACCCTCCTCAGAACACCATGAAGTCTGATAATATCATACAAGAAAACTCTAGCTACTGAAGCAGCATTGTAAGAACTCATTGGAGAGAAATGTGCCACCTTAGTTAACTTATCCACGGTCACCATGATCACATCACATCTCCGTGCAGTCATAGGAAGACCTACAATGAACTCCATCGATATCACATCCCACTTCTATTCTAGAATAGCATGTGGATACAACAATCCAGTCGGGTGTTGATGTTCTGCTTTCACCCTCTAGAACTCAAGGCAACAAGCAATGAACTCTACTCTATCCTTCCACATTCCTTCCTAGAAGTATAGTTTCTAAAGATCTGCATGCATTTTCTTAACTCTTGGGTGTGCTGCATATGGTGCTTTGTGAGCCTGTGCAAGAACCACCTCTTTGAGGTTCCCCAAAGGAGGAACATAGATACATCCATAATGTCGGAGCAAACCATCATCATTAAAGGAATACCCCTTAAACTTGTCCCTCAAGGGACCCTAAAACTGGATTATCTCACTATACAAAGCATCCTATGACAAAAGCTCCAAGATACGCCCCCTGGGGTCTATCTTCACTGATAATGAGAGCAAGTCATGTCTTAGCTTGCTAAGAGAATTGGCCACAACATTCTCCTTCCCCTTAATATACTGAATCTTGAAATCATACTCGTAAAGAAACTCCATCCATCGAGGCTGCCATGCATTCAGATTAGGCTAGGAAAAGATGTATTGAAGGCTCCGGTGATCTAAATGCAACTCAAATTGGTTTCCAAGAAGAACATGACTCCATTAGTCAAAGCATGTACCGCAACTACAAGATCCAAGTCGTGAGTCAGGTAATTAAGCTCGTGAATCCTCAACTTGAAAGACTTAAAAGTAATCACACGTCCCTCCTGCATGAGAATTGCTCCAAGACCCTCAATCAAAGCATCTGTGCAAACAAAAAAATCACTTGTAGGATCCAGAATCACTTATATAGGTGCGCTGACAAGTTTCTCCTTCAAAATCTAAAAAACTCTCTCACATTTCTTGGTCCAAACAAATTTCTTGCCTTGCTTATGGAGAGAAGTAATCAGATGTGCAATCCTAGAGAAGCCTTCCACGAACCATCTGTAGTAGCCGGCTAGACCCATAAAACTCCTAACCCTTGCAACATTAGTTGGAGAAGGCCAATCCAAAATAGCCTAAATCTTAGAAGGATCTACTGAAATCCCATCTCCTGAAATAATATGCCCTAGATACTGGATCTCTGTCTAGAAGAATTCACATTTGGAAAGATTAGCGTACAATTGCTTCTCTCTCAAGGACTACAATACTTGCCACAAATGGTCCTTATGCTCCTCTACTGTGTGAGAATAAATCAAAATGTCATCCAGAAAGATGACCACAAATCAATCAAAGAAAGTGCGAAAAACACCATTCATCAAGCTCATAAAGACTGTTGGGGCATTGGTCAATCCGAAAGGGACTCTAGTGAACTCATAATTACCATAGCATGTGTGAAAATATATCTTGTTGATGTTAGCTTTTGCTATCCTCAACTGATGATACTTTGAATTTAGGTCAATCTTAAGAAAATCTTTGCTCCCTGAATCTGGTCAAACAAATCGTCAATCTTTGGCAACAGGAACAATACCTTATTGTGAGCTTGTTCAACTACCTGTAGTCAATGCAAAGGTGAAGAGACCCGTCCTTATTCTTCATGAAGATAATAGGTGCACCCCATGGAGTTACACTAGGAGGAATATGAACTTTTTCCAAAAGCTCCTCCAATTTCAACTTAAGCTCCTGAAGCTCCTGTGTCGTCATTCTATAGGGAGCCTTGGAAATAAGTTACCCTCTTGAAACCAAGTCGATGTGAAAGTCAATCTCTCGCCATGGTGGCATCCCAAAAAGATAAGAAAGAAATACATTGGCGACCTATCGAAGAATAGGATGATCATCCAATGAAGTCTCTGGCTTGTCCTCTGATCTGTCGCTGATAGAAATAGAAAGGAATTGGCATCCCTTCCACATACAACACTTAAGCTGCATAGATGAAATAATCCTGAGTGATACTGGTCTCTGAATACCTGAAATCTTCACCCTATTACCAACATCATCCAAACACTCAATAGATTTGCTATGACAATCGAGCTTAGCCTCGTGGGCATTCAACCAATCCATACCCAAAATCATGTCATAGGATCCTAATGGAATAACCTAGAGATCTGCTAAAGTGGAAAAAGTTCCATGTCCTATTTGACAATCCTTGACCAAAGAACTAGCAAACATCTTGGCTCCCAAAGCTAACTCTACATCCTAATTAGCATCTTGCTTAACAACCACCAGCTTGCATTTCTCTATTAGGAATTGCATGCGGAAGATATCAATTAAATGCAAATAAAGATTAAATAGAGGAATTAAAATACACAAATAATAACAGTGAGAGACAAGTTTTAATGTGGTTCACCCAAACTCGGACTACATCCACCAATAGAGAGTCTAATATTATTATCTAGCAAATCAAATTGATTACAACTAGCAATCCTTGCAACTCAATACCACTGCAGATGCGACAATACAATATTGAAATCCCACCTGCAACATACATCCCAACCACTTATAACAAGCTTTTTGGAAGCTTCTAGAATTAGGGTTTTACAATGTCATTTTTCTTTTTGTCGGTTAACAAAAATTAACAATCGACCCTGAACCCCGGCGAGGATACATTACGAGTGTACAATACTTGCACGATCAGTCGCCACATACCAACATTCTCCACTATTGATGGGGATAAAAATGTATCCGTAGCGCCAGAATCAAAGAGTATGGAAACAACAACATTACCAATTTTACCCAAAGTCTCAATGACTGAAGCCTGATGATCTACTTGCTGATTATCTATGGCTGCAAAGACTCGGTGAGCTTTACCCACATCACAAACTGTAGGCTCAGAAGCCATTACCTATTGCCCTCCCATAACTAAATTGTTCTACAGGAACTCTTGAGCAATATGTATCATACCTCTGCATGTATAACAAGGACCCTTAGGTGGTGCTTATGTCTAAAAAGTAAGTCTACTAGAGCTGGCCTGACTGCCTCAGAAGCTCTGCTGAGAATGAGCTAGCCCCACAAATTGTGTTAGTGGTTTCTGGTCTCTCCTCTGAGGTGGAGCTTGCTAAGACCTAGATGGTCCTCCCTGAAAAGACTTGGCCTTCTGACCCTATTGCTGCTACTTCGATGCTGACCTAGTAGGAAAGGAATTAGCTCTGAATCTACTCCTAGAAGGTATGAATGGATGAGATAAATTACAGTTCTATTGTGGCTGGTTCCGGAAGTGGTCTCTGTTATCGTGATGCTTGGGTTGGATTTCTTCAACAATCAGGGCTTTCTCTACTACCTGTTTCAAGGTCGAGGGATCAAAAAAATGCATAGGTGCAATACCATGGTTAAGACCTCTAATAAAGCAATTAACCATCAACTTCTCATCCTGAATATAATCAACATACTGTAACAACTCCAAAAATTTATTCTCATATCGAGCTACTATGAGTCCTCTCTACTGGAGATCATGAAACTCATCAGTTTTCCACTGAATTCTACTTAGGACAATCCTTACCCAGTCATGTGCATTGTAGAAATCTAGGTAATCTTTCAAGACATCTAGTCTTTTGGTAGCAATGTTCATGTATTATGGCTTATATGCGGTGTCATCCAACAAGGTATCTCTTAGTTCCTTGAATTTCATGTGGTCGATCTCAGTGAGAGATGCATGGATGTATATCCTTACATACTCATTATAGACAACATCAATAGGAACATTAGAGAATGCTCTATCCTTATCCACTTTCATAGCTTTATATGGATATTTCATGTACTTCAGTCTTGGCTTCTCTGAAACGTCAACCAGTTTTGGTGTCACCATTTTATCTCTTCTGCACTCTGTAGCTAGGGTTTCACTTATGCTCTTCTCTGCTCAAGATTGCTAATTACTTTGGATACAAATGAGGTTGGATTGAACGAATGGATCTTAAGTAACTTTTGTTTTACCCTAACTTTTCGCATTTATTGCACCTTTTGCCTATTAGGTTATCAATTGCCAGTGAGTTCTATAGGTTCATAGGGATCTCTTTCCAACCAGAATTCCTCCTCTTTTCATGATTTCATTCCAGAAATTTGAGACATTGACTTAGCCTTACCCTAATAATATATCCTTATTTCATATCTTATCGAATCACTTGTATGCCTCACTTCAAAATAGAGGCAACACTCTTATTCAGAGGGATGGAAGATTATGCAATGGTTAGTACCCCCTAACCCCATGCTTTTTCTTAATCTAATATGAAATCCTCTGCATGAGGCACATGCAAAGGTTCTTCTTTCTTTTCATTATCTTGCTCTTGTTTCCTTTTCCATATTTTTGTAATCTTCTGTTTGTTCAAGGTATCCTCCATTTTTTTTGTGCTAGTTAGGTGGATTCACCAGAATACTTTTACATAATTCTCTACATCCAAAGTTAAGTGGATTCACCAGACTTCTCTATGTCCAAAGTTATTGCACTTGTAGCATATAAAATTATACTCCGGAGGTAAACATGAGTTTTTTCTCATATGACCATTTCTTCTTGTCTTAGTTCTACAATCAACAACCTTATGACCAAAATTATTGTATGAATACCAGTAACCATAAAAGAATGGAGAGTACCTAGTTGTAGTGAATTTTATTGTAGGAGGAGAACCCCTGAATCTCCTGTTCAGATTTCTGACCTTCATGAAATCATCATCCATCTTCTACTTCTCAAATTCAATCTTCTCAGATGTCTCAGCACTTGGTTATGTCTTCTTCATCACAGGTTTATCTGCTGATTCATTTGTTTTTGTGCTCTGACCTTTCTCAAATCCAAGGCCGACCTTATTCTTGGGTGATCTTTGATTGCTGATCATTTCATCAAGAATGATTGTGCTTTTTTCAAACTTAAGACTCCTATTTATTTGATCCTTGTATTTCTCTAGTTCCTTCATTAGGGAGACAATTTCTTCTTCAAGTCTACTGCATTCATCTAATTTGGCATTGATCTTAGTGTTTAAACAATCCGCAACTCTTTTACCTTCATCAATTTGAATCTTCAAGTTGACAATTGCTTCTTCTGATTCCTATAACTTAGCCTTATATTCTTTATTCTCCTTCCTTCCTGATCTCAGGTCATCTAGAGCAGGAATGAGTTCTCCTTTGAGATCAACCTCACACTCTTCTTCATAAATGACTGTCATGTCTTCACCATCCTCCGCATAGCTCTTATCATTATTTAGGACTTCTTTTTCCATAAGTAGAACTTCTTCTCCTTCACTTTTAAATGAGCAATGATTGATTTCATAGATGTTGTAGAGTTTTTGCCAGATATCCTTAGTAGATTTGCATTGTATCAATTTAGTAAATTTAGCGTTTATCAAACCACATATGATTGCATAACCAAAGGATGATCCTAGTTTACCTGCCATGTGTTCCAATCCAAGATCTACCTTTAGCTGTTAGACTGTATCAAGGAACCTTGCTCTGATACTAATTGTTGAACACACAAATATGTTGAGAGGGGGGTGAATCAATATATATATATTCAAATTCTTTCCTTTTAAATGCATTCAATCCAATATAAATAATTAACCCATATGAAGCAAAAGAATAAATACACACATGACACCAGATTTATGTGGAAACCAAAGATGGGAAAAACCACAATGAACATGCTACTTAGATCTACTTTCCAAATCCAACCTCACAAATAAAAGTGATGTACACAATAAGTTTTATGGGCACCAACCCAAAGGAGAGACAAATCCCCTGTTTTATGAACTCCAACTCAAAGGGAGCTTCAACTCCCTGATACAAAGTTTAATGGGCTCCAAACCAAAGGAAGCAACAACTCCCTAAAGTGCTAGAACACTTACAAGATGAGGGTCCAACCTCTGCTCTGAAAATTTCAACTGATTCTGATAGATTAATCACCTTCGCAACATTAATTTGTTATCACTTTGACATCCCTCACATATTCAGATGACTTAACATCTATGCACTATCATCTCTATAGTCATCTTGATCTTTCAACTGAATCTAATGGCTCAAGACACCTCCGCCAAAACTAACTTTGTTGTAGGTTATACATTATAGCTGACATAGTTACTTTTCTATCTTCTGGATTATGTTTCTTTCCTTGTACAAGTTATTCATACTTTAATTACATGTAACAATCTTTAATTCTTCATATATATCCTCTGCAATCCTTCTAAACATCTCCTTTGTTATCTTGATGTAATGTGTATCATGAAACGTGTAACTGGCCTTACTTGTCGACTCCCAAATCATCTGTGGTAAAGTAGGGGTGAAGTCCCATTATGCAGTTCATACCAAGTGATCTACTGGACCCAATTTCCTTCCTCCCAAGCTTTCTTCCTGGCGCACGCTTCCATACGCATAGTGCAATCACTCAAATATACCATGTCGGCCCTGCAGACACTAATCCTTTCATACATTAGCTCCATACCCTATGTTGTACCAGAGAAGTGAGATATCATCATGTGATTCATGCCACAAACACTATATGAACTGCAAAGCCTTCTCATACACTCCTCTTTCTGATTTATGCTTCTGCTTGCTGGTGCAAGCAATCAAACATTGATGCTAGTATCCCTTACACAATCTAGTCACACTATCGCTTAAAAAAAACATCTGGGTTGATCCAAAAAACTTGAAACCTAAACTGAGCATATATATTGACCATCTAATCTTATCTTTAAAAAAAAATCTAAACATCAAAATGTGGTAGAATGCGGTGGCTTTTTGTTCTATCTCTGATAACCTTACACAACATGACTTGTTCTCACTCTACTAACTCTGGAAAACTCTATGGTAACTCTTATGCTTAGAAACTTGGATCATACATACCTCATAGCCATCTCTAGTAATCCTCCAAGCCGCGAGGCCATATCTTCATTTGCGGTGGAATCCAGTATAATCTCCTGTGCATTTGACACTTACAACAACTTGAATTTTCTACTAACAGTTTCCTTCAGTAAATCTTTTCACCAAAAGACAAGAGCTCACAACTCCTTCATATTAGCATATCATTATTGAAAAATTTCCTTTATATCACCATGCAATGCTTTTCAACAAGTAACAATGCAACAAGCATATCAACACTTTGACAACTTTCACCTATCCATGAACTTCAGAAGATAAGGTACAACTGTGTGCAGATGATATTGATCCATCCTCATGTTCATGTCTTTCATCATCATGTCTTTCACATCACTACTCCTTTGATCACCACTACTTTGACATCAATGACAACATATGCAAAATGATTATCTAGTACAATCTCTAAAGGTCGCATTACTTGCAACTTACAACTTAATAACAGTTACACGTATAAATGAAGTAATGTTTTGATAGAACTGACTGGATATTGGCATACAAAAACACATGCAAATAGGTATACATAGAAGTGCACTCGTATCCATGTTAAACAGTTTTATTACAATGGTAATGTGATCTCCTATTGATTTCTCATTCTATGGTTATGACTGCATATTATTGCACATCTACCCATACGAGGATATGTTTAACAGTTTAAAACTTGTATCCTAGCAAAATACAAAGATATGTCTAATAGCTTAAACCTTATATTGCAGCCAAAAACAAATATATGTTTATAGTTTAAATCTCGCACCATGTATGAAAGAAAACAAGAATAGTTCAATGCAAAACCATATGCATACCTCCACTTGAGAATTCTATCACTGCAAACCAATCAGACAAATCCCTATTTGTTTCCTTGCTCCTCTATCCCTCCTTTCTTTTCTGAATGAGAGTCCTCTCTTTCTTTATAAAACTCCTCTTAATAACTACCCGCAACCCCCTTTATGGATATGCCTACATTTAGGCATTGTGGAGCTTTCCACCCCTCCTCCACTCATCCTCAAATCTAGGGAGGCATGGTGGAGATTTATTTTCTAAAACCTTTAAAATATCCTCAACAAAAATAATGAGGAGCTTGAATTAACTTGTTTATTGTAAGGAAGCTAAGGTAGCAAAACAACTTCCTACACTAATCTTGAGGGGAGAGATATGCAAAACTTTTCAGATTTACAATAGTTATAGAAATAAATACAAATAGCAATCATACCACAACACAATAATAACGCGGGGAAACCCTTTTGGGAGAAAAACCCCACACTCCAAAGTTGCCTAGTATATTATTTAGAAATAAAAAAGATTACAATATACTTGTAGAGCAAGCTTTGACATGAGTATTAAAAACCAAAGATTTGGAGGAAACTCAATAAGTATAAGACTCTTGCACACAACCTCCATCTCAAGCTCCTGATATATAGGAGATACAATACAATAAACCATGAACGGTAATTACAAAACTATGAGCCAAAAACCACCCAAAAGTGGCATGCAAATTATCTCCAATCAAAGATGCCTTGTGATGTGCCAAATCACACACCAACATCTGTAACTCTCCCCTTTACATTTCTTTTAAGTGTCCAACACATTTTCACATTTCCCAAAATAGGAGGTCCAACATCCAAAGGTCATAACATTTGATCTGGGTGTCCGATTGACAAATCATTTGATGCATTCAAAAGCTCATGAAGAGATCTATCAAGATATAATAACTTTTGGGGCATTTAGGGACCTCTAAGTGCCTCAAAACTGAGTTCAAAACTTTTTTGGGAGTTTCAAAAAATGAAAACTTTAATATCTTGCAATCCAGGTATGATCTTGAGTCGAAACTAACCCAAGATGTTTACTTGGCAGTTCCACACCTTTTGGGAAAATTTTGGGTCCATCTGAGCTCAAATGTAGAGTTACTAAAAATAGTAATCCCTGCCATTTTTAGCCCCTTTTGAAACTTTGAAAGTTCTAAACCATTCTTCAAGATAAAGGGTATTCAAAAAGACCAAAACTGGGAAGAATAGTAACCTTTTGTAGTTGCAAGGTTGAGACACCTTTACTAACATTTATAATATGCTCTTAACTTAATATTTAAATATGCATCCAATGGGTAAAGAATCAATGGTGATACCCTTCAAGATTGACTTACACAACTTAGATCTTACTACAAGAATAGACTTGATAGGTCTACTACTCATGCTGACTAGGCATGATTAATATGACTGGGGAAATGTAAAGACCAAGAAGCACACCAAAATTGACATAACCTCTAAGTGAGTCTGTGAGTTTCCTAATGGTACGCCAATTTCTTATCTCTCATGATCTATTTCCCTCTCCCCAGTGATGCTCTCCCTCCTCATCTGGGAGGGGAAAAACACTATTCCTGCATTCACCTCATTCATATGACAAGTTGTTAGTCCATCTCATAAATCAATTAAGTGCAATAATAGCATTTCATATAACATTCCGTTGTATATTCAACAATGTAAAATATACTCATTTTCTAGGATAACATAACTTCACATCAACATGATAATTTCTCTTTCTAAATAGTAGATTCTGAAATAAAATGATGAAGTAAGTTTGATTTAAAATGAGGTGTAACAACCTTGGTAGGGAAATTTTTCTCCTTTCGCCCTAACATTGATATGGTTAGGAGATGGACAACGGCTAAATGGTGGTTGAAAGGCAGTGTGTTTGTGTTGTGTGAGAAAGGTGAATGATGAGACTAGCATGCACACTAGATCAAACCCTCTCTCACAATAACATTCAAGGAAAGATTGAGCCAAATCATTACCAAATGGAGGTGGACTTAGCTATAGATCTTGTACTCAAGAGTGCTATGGAAATATCATATTTAATCAAGCCTTTTATGAAACCCTAGGTCAATTATGACCAAAACCCTAGTTCTATGATGATTTGATTATAACAGAAGATGTACAACAAATCTCTAGAAACCAAATGTATAGGGAGGGTCAAGAAGATGACAGAACCTATGTCTCGAATGCGGAGGTGTCAGAGGACTATTTTGGGAGTGCCCAAGTCCTGAAAGGTGGAATCTTCAGAAGCTGAAAATTAGAGAAATGCTACAGAAACTACCTTGATGCTAGATCTAAAGTCTACTGAGGCAGAAAGACTAGGTGCCAATGCCCAAGTCCTGCACAAGGGAATATTCCCAAACTGCTGTCAAATCCTGAAACCTTGATCCTTGCTCAGTCTTCCTATATCTCCATATTTCTCAGATGTTGAACCTGTAACCTGCACACAAGAAGAAGAGAAGGGGTTTGGGGGTTATGGTGTTTAGGGACTTGCCTTAGTCAAATCTCGGGATAGCATTCAATCTTCCCAACACTGTTGATAGATAAAGAGAGCGTGCCCTTGCAGGGAAAAGGAAAAAAATAAAATCAATATGATGAATCAAATGATGAAAAACAACAATGATATCACCTATGTGATGAAACCTTTAGGAGGATGAAGGCTTTTCAACTCATAAGGAGAGATAGATGATAACTTAAAGCCTACAACAACACACACAATGACAATACAAATCTTCTCTAGAATCACAATGAATGCTTTGAATGTTCTTTACTCCAATGCTTCAAGTTGGCTATCTCTATCTAGGTTCATAATGAATTCAAAAACACACTTATATATGCTTTCCCTCTAACATTCGCCAAATTAAACCAAAAGAGCCGACAAGGAGAAACCTTTTTAAAGGTCCTAATATGAAAAACATTTAAATTTTCCCTGACCAATCATGGAAGACTTGGGTGGTGGCACCCAAGTCTCGAGGCTCCTTTTTGGTCCCCGGGGTAAGATAAATTATGGGCCCCTTATTCCCAATTTACATTGGTTTCAAGCAATTTTGCATCAAGATGAATATTTATAATGTATAAGGTAATCATGGGACCTAGGAGCTAAATAAGGAGGTAAAAAGACATGTGTCCACTTTTTACTCCATAATAGTTTGTCAGCGCAATGGAAAGAGAGTTGTTCCTTTTCAAGTTTACTTCTAAGGAGGATCTAATATTGGTCCTTGCTAGAGGTCCTTAGATATACGGGAAGCATACACTCTTCTTTTGCAAATAGAATCTAGGGATTGACCTTGTGGCAGACTTGAACAAGATGGCTCCTATTTTGGTTAGATTGCTAGGTCTCCTGTTGGAGTTTTGGGATGAAGAAATATTTACTTGGATAAAAAAATCTTTCAAGCATTTCATCGTTATGGTTAATATTACAAAAGTGAAATTTTGGTTAGTCTTTCCTTGCTTTTGTGTTAGTATTGATATTCACAAAGCCCTACCAAATTCTATCATTCTTGCTTCAAAATTTAGGAAATGGATACATCCTATTTTGTATGAAAACTCTACAATTTTTTGTCAACATTGCTCAAAAGCCGGGCATATCATCACCTAATGCAGATCCCCCAGAAATCTAGCTCAAAAGTTCAAGGAACCTATGGATAAAATGGTGGATGACTCGAAGGGTTACCCCTTCAAAGAGGACCTCCTTAATATAATTAGTTCTCCCCTTCATTGTAGGATATTCTCCAATAAGCTAGGGAAAAGCTTTGGAAGAAGAGGCTCTTAAGGATCTTTCTCTAGAAGACCTAGAGAAATAAGGTAGGATTAACAGTACTGAGTGAGAGGATAGACAACATGAAGTTAAGCAGACTGCGGTCATTGAAGAGGATAAGTTGAGTCTCCCCCTGAATGATTAGATAGAGGACAAAGAGGAAGGGGAAATTCCTTCTCTAGATTCTCAAGTAGTTAAGAACACCCTTGAGGAAAATCAATCCTCAGAAGGGAATGTGACAATTGTGAATTAGTTCCCGGTTGGAATAGACATAGTTGTCTAGCAGGTCAAAAAAATAGCCTTCTTGGAAGGGGAATTGGGTCCTCTGAGAAGGATGGAATATCATCTCCATTTTAAGAGAAACTCTCCTTATCTCTAGGGGTTAGGATCAACAAGCAAAGTGTTCTACACAGTTCCTATGATCCAGATGGATGGTCTACTCCGAAGAGGAAGGGTAAAGGCTAGGTAAAGAAAACTATAGATGTGGGTGTTGATAATAAGACTGGGAGGCCATCTCAACAGGAGACTAGACAATAGGAAATGGATAGAGAAAAAGATAATGGGATAAAAAGAACCTTGGAGGTGTCATCTAGGAAGTAGTGTAAATGAAAATCATTTCATGGAACATTAGAGGACTTAATAGTCCCATTAGTAGTTTTTAGTCAAAAATTACATTTTTGAATATAAGATTGATATTTTTACTACAGGAAGTTAAAATGATGGAAGCTAATTTCAAAGCTATGGATAAGAATATATGGACTAATGCTAATTTTTGTATTAGTGAGGCTATAGGGGATTCAGGTGGAATTGTCACTATGTGGAATCAGAACATTCTCAAAGGTCTCTATATTACGTACTCTAGAAGTAGTCTGGAGGTGAGATTTTTTCCTAGAATAAAGACTAGATTCTTACTAATATCTATGCCCCAAATTCCAGAGGGGCTAGGAAAGAGGTATGGGATGATATGTGTTCTTGTATATGTTGAACACACTAGGATACTGAGAGGGGGGGTGAATCAGTATCTAATCAAACTTCAAGTCCTCCGGAGTAGATTAAAACTTAAGTATTACAACATCAACATAAACATGAAAGATTAACACAATGCACATCAACACATAACACCAGATATACGTGGAAAACCCAAGAAGGGAAAAAACATGGTGAGGATTAACTCACAATATATGAAGCTCAAAATTACAACTTTGTTTTAGGGCTACAACTCAAGGAAGCTACTACTCCCTACTGACTTTGCTTTAGGGCTACAACCCAAGGAAGCTACTACTCCCTGAATATTTTGATTTATGGTCACTCCCAAGGAAGATACAACTCCCTGAAGACTTTGTTTTAGGGTCACTCCCAAGGAAGAAACTACTCCTTAAACTTAGAACAAACTCATAAAAGATTACAATATGATAATCCTTCTATTGCCTGAAAACTGACAATGAAATTCACACCTTTGATGATTGTAACTTTGCTTCTTTTCATAATTGGATCAATTAGGTACACTCTTCACTTCCTTCTTGTCACACAAAAGTCTTCAAGATGAATCAGGACAACTTCTAACACATCTTCTCTTTCTCCTTCAATCGCATATCATAATGTAATCATTCTACTCCTTTTCTTGCTTGCAAAACTTATCAATCACTTTGTAATCACACTACACCTAACTCAATTTGATTTACAATTTATACATGACATTACATTGATTACATTGCTTGTTGGCTAGAGACAACATGAAAAATACATTTACAAGTCGGCCGGACTATACACAACATGAAACGTGTAGAGGACAAGTCCTAAACAAGACTACACGCTACACCAACAGAAGCCCCATGCCTTGCAGACATCAACACTTGCTTAACCAGGTCCAAAACATCCTTCACAACATCAAACATCAAGGAATTACATCTGCATACTCTGCTCATTTGAAAATAGGACAACCTTAAGCAAAGACATGAAACTTAAAGCATAATGGCCACAACATCTTGAAAGCCTTGTGTGGTATTGGAAAGAAGAAAGATCTTCATGAAACTCTTCTAGACGAGTTTACAGGACTCATAAAAAATATCCAAACACTCCTTTACCTCTGCACATCAAATATTTTGTGCCATACATCTTTAACCATGAACTATGAGAATAATTAATCATCTGAAACACACTGCAACATGCTATCATTGAAAACTAAGCTTGCAGATCACCAAGAAAGTTGAAACTGAAAGAGAGCACGTATTGCACATCCATAAAAATGTCCACAAAACCACAAAGGCAAACATTCACTTCTAGAGGAATGCGGAACATTCCAACATGCCTTTAACACCACCTTACTCTGCCAGAACACATGCCGGTACTTTATCATGCATAACTTTCACAACAGAAGGACAAATCATCTAAAAATTTGGAATTATCACCTTCACAGCACCCTAAACATAGTTTTAGAACTACATATCCATAACCAAAAATGCGGAGGAATGTGGAGCATTCCATTTCCCTACTAAAAATACCTTCACAGAAACAACTGTCTTCACACAGTCAACTACAAAACACTCTTTCGTTAATCCAAACACCATGAAACTTGAAATATACATGCTTTGACACTATATGAAGCTATCTTCCAATCTACAGAGGTACAACATCAAAAGAATGAAAATGCAGAGCAATCTCCTAGATAGTCTTCAAAGACATTCATCCTATAGCAAAAACTTTCACCAACTTCCGGAGGCCAAACCTTAGACTTTGTATCAATACCTACATTCTTAGGAACAGTAGGAGAGATCATACAATATGGTTTAGGTCACTAGTAAAATCTACCCAATAGAAACACATCTGATCAACTTAGCGCTTCTAATTCACATATTAATGTATCTTCATACTCAACTCTACATTGATCAAGGTATGACATCCAACCATGAACTTTAATAACCACATTATATTCAACATGACATCCAAACATGAACTATATCTTCTCTGCTGGATAGGACATGACATCCAATCATGAACTTTAACAACCCATTATGAACATTAGGAGCATCACATACCAAGGCATGACATCCAACTATGAACCTCACCAACCCATTATGAACATTAGGAGCATCACTCTATCTTACTGCATGTCTGTTACCCTACTAGTATATCATCATCTCAAACTGAGTGTTGACCTTATTCTAAGTGTTGACATCAATGACAACACAATGACAATGACATAGTACCAACGATCTCCCCCTTTGTCATTGATGGAAACACATACTCGCCCTTAGATATACATTTCTCTCTCTCCCCCTTGGACATCAAGGATGAAGGGAAACAACATCTTACCCTTAGGGCACAAAATTTTCTTTTAAGAATCACATTTTCTCTTTCTCTCCCCCTTCTTCAATGTTCCATCTGCTAGCAATCATAGCTACTAGCTCCCCTTGAGAAGTAGCCACCATTAGTCCAGGAAAAATATATAGCATGAACTCCCCCTGGATAGATGTACCACTATGCATCTAGCAAGAAGGAGGAGCAATTACCCCTAACCTCTGCTGAAGATCCTCAAAAGTGTCCTTTGCAAGGGCCTTTGTGAAAATATCTGCAATCTAATCCTTTATTGGAACATATTCCAACTTCACTTCCTTGTCTACAACCTTCTCTCTCAAAAAGTGATATTTGATTGCTATATGCTTGGTTCTAGAGTGCATCACTGGATTCTTGGAAATATTGATATCACTTGTATTATCACACAAAATAGGAATAGGCTCATCATACAATACCTTGATATCCTTCAGGGTTTGCTTCATCCACAACACTATGTTAGAAATGAAAGCAACACTACTTCAATGGAAATCTGATTCAATATAAATTTCTACAATCTTTAACTGTGTTATTAATGGAGATTATAACACAAAAACAAAACTATGCTTCACATAAATGCAAAATAAAAAATATGAACACATAACACAATGTTTAACGTGGAGAAAACCCTTTTGGGTAAAAAACTCCACACAGGAAAGAGGCCCAATGTTTGTATTAATCTAAAAAATAATTTACAATACAACAACACTTCAACTCTCTCCACCAGTCTTCAATCCGACAGCATTCTGGCAACACCTGAGTACCTAAAACCTGTATTGCAGCAACTAATACATTGAAAATACTTAGAGAAACATTTTCTAACTCATCTTAGTTGTTCACCTTCTCTCTCCTAAGATTCTCCAACCTGTAAACATTAATTACCATCTTACAAGTATCTTACACTTGTCCAAAAATAGCCATGCAAAGGTTGGAGGCCCAAGACTAAATCTAGCCTCTTACAACATCTTATGACACGTCATAACCATCATAGATTCCACAAAAGAGTATCTTTCCAAGATAGGAATCTTGGGCTAAATATAGCAAATATACAACTAACATATCCGTCATATGCGTCATAGAATCTCAAAATCTTATGACAACTTGCAGCTGTCATAGATTCACTCACCAAACATTATGACAGTTGTCATACATGGCAAAAATAGTATATTCCTCAAGGGAGCACATCTATCCTCATTTACTATGATTTTTTACATTTGCCAATAGTAAAAGTCACTCCGTAATTGCCGCTGGTAACTCTGAAATTACAACTGTCAATGAGACTACCTCATTCCCATATGGGTAATTACAAATAATAAATAATAAATGGAATAAAATACAATATTGGAATTTACAAGGTTAATGGCACCTTATTCCAACATTCTCCCACTTGACATTATACATTGTAAATCAACCCATAGGAAATCAAATGAAATAATCAGGCACTAGAAACAAGGCCCATGGCCTCTCTGTACCACACGAACTTTGTGCTCATAGGCTTGGTCAATGAATCTGCAACATTCTTCTGATTGTCTATCTTTTTTAGCTCAATCTCTCCATTTGCAACCAACTCTGGAACAAAGTGATACTGAACATCAACATGCTTAGTTCGAGCATGATACATGGGATTCTTGGCCAAATAGATAGCACTCTGGCTATCACAACCAATCTGAATGATCCTGCAATCAAATCCAATACCTGTACATAGTCTTCTCAACCAAACTGCCTCCTTAGAGACATGAGTAGCAGCCATATACTCTGCTTCTGTAGTGGACAAAGCAACTGTGGGCTGCCTCTTACTCATCCAACTCACTGCACCTCCAAACAGAGTAAACACATAGCCACTAGTGGACCTTTGACTATCCAAGCACCTGCCCAATCTGCATCAACAAAACCCTGTATGTCCAAAGATTTATCAGCACTATTAGTACCAGAATAAACCAAACAATGATCAGGAGTACCTGCATGATATTTAAACACCATTTTCACATAGTTCTAATGTTGTCTACTAGGGTTAGACATAAATCTGCTCAAAACTCCCACTGCTTGGGCAATATCTGGTCTAGTGTAAACCATTGCATACATCAAACTCCCTACAACACTAGCATATGACACATTAGACATATCCTCAAGATCATCATCAGTCTTTGGACACATATCTAATGAAAGCTTAGTACCAATGAGTAAAGGAACTCTAACTAGGTTACAATCCTACAAACTAAACCTCTGCACAATAGTATTCACATACTTACTTTGTGACAACCAAAGCTTTCTGTTAACTTTGTCCCTCCTAATCTCCATTCCTAGAATATACCTTGCAACACCAAGATCCTTCATCTCAAATGCATCTGAAAGTTGGGCTTTAAGCTCACTGACCATACCCTTAGTATTTCTGAAAAACATGTCATCAACATACAAAGCAATAACCAGTATAGAATCATCAACACAATGAATGTAAACACAATGATCCTCCTCGCTTCTAACAAAACCCAATTTCAAAACAAATGAATCAAACTTTTGATACCACATTCTGGGGGATTGTTTCAGACCATAAAGAGACCTCTTTAACCTACAAACCCAATGTTCTTTTCCTTTTACCTCAAAACCTGTAGGCTGTTGCATATAAATTTCTTCTTCAAGATCTCCATGCAAGAATGCAGTCTTAACATCCATTTGCTCAATCTCCCAATCATAAGCTGCAGCAATGGATAAGAGAAATCTAATAGAAGTCAATTTAGCTATAGGAGAGAATATCTCACCAAAATCAACTCCCTCTCTCTGGGAGTAGCCCTTGGCTACGAGTCTAGCCTTGTACTTCTCCAATGACTCATTTGCTCCAAATTTCTTTTTGAAGACCCACTTACATCCTATGGCCTTTCTTCCTTTGGGAAAATGAACAAGATCCCAGGTGTTACAAGAGTCTAAATCCATCATCTCCTCCTGCATGGCTAGCTGCCAAGACTCACAATCATCTGTAGAAATAGCTTCCCTGTAGGATCTAGGTTTATCGTTAGTACTTAATAAAGCATATACACATGGAAATCTGGTGGGCTATACCTGTCAACTATATTATGTTGTCTTGTGGATCTCCTCAAGGGTGGAGTAAGAGACTCTACTCGTTCTTATGCATGATCATTTGCACCAACTTCTTCTCTAACAACAGATTCATCTTCATCAGAACTACTTGAATCTTCTTCTTCTTCTTCACCCCCCAATCCATCATTCTATTCTTCTTGAGGTGCATCTTGCTTCTCTAACTCAAAGTGCACTCTCTTTACCTTTTCATCTTTTCCTTTTGGCTGCTCAGGTTCAGAAATAACTCTAAGTTCCCTGAAAATAACATCTCTAGAAAAGATAATCTTGCGGGTTAGTGGATTCCAAAGCTTATAACCTTTGACATTGTCACCATATCCAATGAATGTACACTTTCTAGCCTTTGGATCCAACTTAGATCACTTTTCCTTAGGCACATGAACAAAAGCCTCACAACCAAAAACCCTTAAATGTGAAACATAAGGTTTCTTACCTATCCACACTTCATAAGGTGTCAAATCAAGATCCTTACAAGGAGATCTATTTATCAAGTAGCAAGCAGTGCACACAACCTCTGCCCAAAAGCATTTATCCAACTATGCATCACTAAGCATACTTCTGGCCCTTTCCATAATTGTTTGGTTCATCCTTTCTGCAACACCATTATGTTGTGGTGTATATGGAGTTGTCTTTTGTCTGATTATACCTGCATGCTTGCAAAACTCATCAAATTCCTTAGAACAATATTCCCCTCCATTGTCAGATCTTAATATTTTTATCTTTAAACCTAATTGGTTTTCTACTAAGACTTTGAATTCCTTAAACTTAGTGAAAAATTTAGATTTATGCTTCATAAAATAAATCCATGTAAATCTGGATACATCATGAATGAAGGTAACAAAATAATGAGATTTTCTGATAGATTCATTATCCACAGGTCCAAACACATCTGTATGAATAATTTCTAACTTCTCTTTTGCTCTATTACTTCTTAAAGGAAATGATTTTCTGTTTTGTTTACCAAAAACACAATGCTCACAGAATAGGAGAAACCATCCAACAAATTTTTATTCTTAATAGTTTTCAGTACATTATTGCTTGTGTGGCCCAATCTATGGTGCCACAACAGACATGTATTTTTAGTAGTAGCCTCAGATACATAGGAGGAATTACAAATTGTAGTGGCTTCAAGCTTGAACAAGTTTCCTAATCTCTTCCCCTTTGCTACCACCAAGTTCCCTCTTACCAATCTGCAGCCATGCTTGTCAAATGTCTCATGCATTCCAAAATCATTCAACTTCGAAACTGAAATCAGATTTCTAGCTAATCCAGGAACATGGAAAACACCAGGGAGGGTTTTAATCCTCCCATCACTGAAACACAATAATACCTTTCCTTTCCCGACAATCAGATATGTAGAGTTGTCACCAAGGTAGATATTACCTCCATCATATTCTTCATATGAGGAGAACCATTCCATATGCGGAGTCATATGAAACAAGCATCCTGAGTCAACCAACCAGTGATCATTAGAAACAAGATTACATGCAAAAAGTAAAACTTCTTCACCTGCATTCGAGGACTTATCCAAAGCACTCTCCCACTGTTTCTTGGGGTTTCTGCACTCCTTCACATGTCCCCTTTTACTGTAGTTCCAACACTTAACTCTATTCTTTTTACCAAGAGTCTTAGACCAGCCCTTGGACTTGTCCTTAGCCCCTTTCTGATTTCCTTTAGGTCCTCTTTCCTTAGACCTTCCCCTAACACTAAGAGCATCCCCTGAACTATCTGAACTCTTCTTCCTCAATTCCTGTGATAGTAGCACTGAAACAAGAGCATCCAACTTCGGATCTGCAAGGTTAGCAGTGATAGCAAGGATAACATTCTCCCAAGACTCAGGTAAAGAACAAAGAAGTAAGATACATTTATCTTCCTCACTAACCTCAACATCTACTGAATCAAGCTGAATCACTAACAGATTAAAAGAATTTAAATGCTTTGCAACTGATTCACCTTCTCGTATTTTCATGGAAAACAATTTTCTTTTTAAATAAAGTTTATTTACCATACTCTTGGCTTGATAGATCTCACCCAACCATTTCCACAACTTGTATGCAGTCTCTTCCTTTGTGACATTCAACAGGATAGAGTCTGGAAGACACAACTGGATGGTTCCCTGTGCCTTCTTATCCAATCTATCCCACTCATCTTGAGAGACATCGTCAGGTTTCTTCTCTTTTTGGACAGCCAACCATTGGTTTCTTTCTTCCAAAAAATCTTCCATTTTCAGCTTCCACAACTCATACCCTGTTCCGTTGAACTTCTCAATGTCCAATCAAGAGGTTGATGCAATGGTGGATGCAGCCATAATAACAACACAAGATCTGCAAAACAAACACAACCAAATCTCCCATTACAGCTACAGCTTCCACACTACCACCCAAAAGTCAAAGTTGGCCAGGCTCTGATAGCAAATGTTAGAAATGAAAGCAACACTACTTCAATAGAAATATGATTCAATATAAATTTTTGCAATCTTTAACTGTGTGTTATTAATGGAGATTGTAACACAGAAACAAAACTATGCTTCACAAAAATGTAAAATCAGAAATATGAACACATAACACAATGTTTAACGTGGAGATAACCCTTTCGGGTAAAAAAATCCACATAGGAAAGAGGCCCAATGTTTGTATTAATCTAAAAAATGATTTACAATACAACACTTCAACTCTCTCCACCAGTCTTCGGTCCGACAGGATTCTGGAAGCACTCGAGTACCTAAAATCTGTATTGTAGCAACTAATACATGGAATACTTATAGAAACATTTTCTAACTCATCTTAGGTGTTCACCTTCTCTCTCCTAAGATTCTCCAACATGTAAACATTAATTACCATCTTACAAATATCTTACAATTGTCCAAAAATAGCCATGCAAAGGTTGGGAGCCCAAGACTAAATCTGGTCTCTTACAACATCTTATGACACATCATAACCATCATAGATTCCACAAAAGAGTATCTTTCCAAGATAGGAACCTTGGGCTAAATATAGCAAATATACAACTAACATATCCGTCATATGCGTCATAGAATCTCAGAATCTTATGACAACTTGCAGCTGTCATAGATTCACTCACCAAACATTATGACAGTTGTCATACATGCCAAAAATAGTATATTCCTCAAGGGAGCATGCCTATCCTCATTTACTATAAGTTTTTACATTTGCCAATAGTAAAAGTCACTCCATAACTATCACCGGTAACTCTGAAATTACAATTGTCAATGAGACTACCTCATTCCCTTATGGATAATTACAAATAACAAATAATAAATGGAATAAAATACAATATTGGAATTTACAAGGATAATGGCACCTTATTCCAACACACTTGTGTACAGCAGGATGCTGCTGCAATATACTCTACCTCTGCAGTTGATAATGAGACTGAATCTTGCTTCTTTCTTTGCCATGAAACCAATCTGCTTCCTAAAAAAAAGCACCACCACTTGTACTTCTTCTATCATCAACACAACCAGCCCAATCAACATCAGTGTAGGCATTTAAATCAAAGTCATTACCTTTTGGATACCATAAGCCATAATCTAGGGTTCCTTTCAAGTATCTCAATATTCTTTTCATTGCCTTCTCATCTGTTTTCTTGGGATTAGCTTGATATCTAGAAACCACACATACCGCATGCATGATATCAAGTCTAGAAGCAGTCAAGTACAACAATCCTCCAATCATAGATCTATAGGAAGTCCGATCCACCTTCAGAGAGTTCTCATCCTTACTCGGGTGGCATCCAGTGACTATGGGAGTACTCACTAGTTTTGAATCCTCCATACCAAACTTCTTCAACATTTCTCTAACACACTTAGCTTGAGAAATAAAGATACCATCATCTAGCTGAGAAATTTGAAGTCCAAGGAAGAGAGAGATTTCACCAATCATAGAGATTTCAAACTCTTTTTGTATCTCTTCTGCAAACCTTTAACACATATCATCATCTCCACCAAAGATAATGTCATCAACATATAGTGCAACTTGTTGGACACAGGATACTGAGAGGGGGGGTGAATCAACATCTAAACAAACTTCAACTTTTTCAGAGTAGATTAAAACTTAAGCATTACAACATCAACATGAACATGAAAGATTAACACAATGCACATCAACACATAACACCAGATATACATGGAAAACCATGGAAGGGAAAAACCATGGTGAGGATTAACTCACAGTATATGAAGCTCAAAATAATAACTTTGTTTTAGTGCTACAACCCAAGGAAGCTGCTACTCCCTAAAAACTTATGATTTAGGGTCACTCCCAAGGAAGCTACTACTCCCTTAAGAATTTGTTTCAGGGTCACTCCTAAGGAAGCTACTACTCCCTGAATTGAGAACACACTTACAAAATATTACAGTATGACGGTCTTTCTACTATCTAAAAACTAACATTGAAACTCACACCTTTGATGATTGCAATTCTGCCTCTTCACACTTCCTTTTGATGATCAGATTAGTTAGGTACACTCTACACTTGATCACTATCATAAATATGTCTTCAAGATGAATCAAGACAACATCAACAACCTCTGCTCTTTCTCCTTCACTCATAGATCATAATGCATTCATTTTGCTCCTTATTTTGTATGCGAGCCCTATCAATCACTTTGCAATCACACCTTGCCTAACTCACTTTGATTTACAATTTATACATGATATTACATTGATTACATTGCTTTTCGACCAGAGACAACATGAAAAATACGTTTACAAGTTGGCCAGACAACACACAACATGAAATGTGTAGAGGATAGGTCCTAAACAAAACCACATGTTACACCAATAGAAGACCCATGCCTTGCAGACATCAATACTTGCTTAACTAGGTGCAAAACATCTTCATGGCTTCAAACACCAAGGAATTACATCCGCATACTCCACTCATTTGGAAATAGGACAACATTAAGAAAAACATATGAAAACTTGAAGCATAGCGACCACAACAACTTGAAAACCTTGTGCAGAACTGAAAACAAGAAGGATCTTCAAGAAACTCTTCTATGTGAGTCTATAGGAGTCATAAAACATCTCCAAACACCATTTACCTCCACACACCAAAGATTTTGCACTGCACATATTCAATCATGAACTCTGGGAACAACCTATCATCTAGAACACACTGCAACATACTGTCATTGAAAAACTAAGCTTACGGACCACCAAGAAGCTTGAAACTGCAAGGAAGCATGTAATGCACATCCATGAACATGTCCTGTTACATCCCTAACTTTGACTATGTTTTACTTTTTACTTTTGAAGTAATTAGCAGGTGATTTCACATGATTCAATGATTTGACATCTAGTAAAAATGTCAGGAAGATCAATGTTTTCATGAGTTATGTTTATTTGACTATAATTGACATGTGTTTAAAAGTTGTCAAGATGTTATGATTTTGTAAGGATTATAAAATGATTATTGATACACTAATCTCAAGTTGGTGATTGCAAGTTGCGTTAGGAAATAGGCTTCCACTCCACCGAGAAAGGGAGGGAGAGCATCATCATAGAGAAGAGAATAGATATAAGGACAAAAAAAGTTTGTCACCATCTTAAGTCTTGTGTTGGTACAATTTAGTGAACCTTGTTGATTCAGGTAAGTGGTACTCGATCCTTTTGGTCTAAGTTGTCAATTTGTCGTTAGGATTTCTTAGTGTAGATTTTGTCGAGTCTATGTCAAGAAAGTTTGACCATCGACACAGAAATGGTCGATAGTCATTGTTCCTTGATTAATATGAATATAGTTATATTCAAGAGAAAATATTATTAATCGATTAAACTAATTCTTTATTGGTAATTTTGGCATGAATTCCATTAAGATAACCTATTTTTTTTTAGTTTTTATGCAAGATCGAGAGAGGGAGAATGCCTCGACCCCATTCTCATAATGTTTCCAAGTGTTTGGAACATTGTGAGAGTACGTTGTTGATACCTACACTATGTTATTTTATATCTATTTAGATACTATCTATAAGTTTGTATTTATAACATGATGTTGAAAAACTTATATACATCATGGTATGATAGTATTTATTGTAAACCTCTTTATGTATTTAAGAGAGTACTCAACTTCCATTCCTATGACCAATAAGGAGTTAAGTAGGAGTATGAGTTTGGTCATTAAGACCAACTACTCCACTACTCTTGCATGTGAGTGAAGCATGATTTTAGGCAAATTTTTTGCCAAGGCATCATGGGATGATATAGTGGTAAAGATTCCTTGATTGTGCAGGCTACTTTTAAGATTATGGATGCTCGACCCCGTATCTACTCTCTAACTACCCAACACAACTGCTCCTACTCAACTAGCAAAAGTCAGGGCCAGAGCTCGCATTTGCATGATCACCTCTAACAACTTCTAGTTAGGAGGATAGGGTATATGCTTCCATATATTTATACTTCACGATACCTCAATGGGGAGGGACCTTTACGGTTAATCAAAGAAGAAAAACTCTATTATCACAGAGAGGAGAATTTTGAGTTTTGGATTTCTAACAAAGATAGTACTGAGAGTAGAAGCTCAGTTCCTATCTCCACAGTAGTAGCAATTGTTGGGGATATGCAAAGGATATCAAATAGTGAAGGAAATGTTGAGTTCGTTGTTGAGAAAAGGAATGAGACTTTGCTTATATTCATTCACAACACATCAAGAAGATTAATAAATATTCTATTTAGATGGCCGAAAGGTATGTTCATTTCTATGCTTTTATGGTCAGTATGCTTAATGTTGTTAGTATGTAAGGAGAAACAACTTTTACGATTAGTATACTTCGATATAAGTTTAGTTAGATTTAATTGAATTTAGTTTTAATCAGCCACTATAGTCAGTTTAGGACTGTGTCCTTTTCTACCTTAATTGCCTAGAATGACCAAGAGATAATGGAAACCAGTGAGCTTAGGTCTAGTCGGGCACTTGACTGGTCTCTCTCTCCACTCTCGACATTTCTAAGCATTCATCCTCCAGAAATATTCATAGTGGTAGAGTGAGATTAGCAATGGGATGGGTATTGGATTGACCAAGGAGTGATAAATGTTAGCTCGATTAAAGACTGACGGATGTAGGCTACTACTTGGGGTGGGAGAGGCCCTATCTCCCTACCAGCTATATGGGCCGATCTATACATCCATCTAGATGGGGATGGGCTTAGAGATAGATAAGGTTGGGTTGGGGTTGGAAGACATGGGTGTGTCCACACTAGGTACATAGTGAGTTCCCCTCAGTTTATCACCTATCGAGCCTAACATAGACAGGTGGCTATTCTATATAGATATAGATTTAGTTGGTAGGCACCCTCTAGTTGTAGTTTTATATAGAGGGGAGGGCCGATGGGTAACTATGCTAGAGAATAAATATAGAGGTTAGGTTGAGGAGGGAGCGTAGCTTTTAGTGTTATAGAAAAGATAGTGATATCGTTGAGAAATATCAAATTATAGAGTTATGATATCACCTTTTTGTATTTAACAAGGAGATGAATTGTTATGATATTTGAAGGATATCATGCATGAGGTTATAATCAATTCTTCTTCAATAGGCATTGAACTAAGAAAGACCAATAAGATTGAAAGTATTATACTGGGTTCACAACTATTTGGATCATTAGTTTGACTTTAGTCAAGAATGACTATAATATTAATAATGTACTCATATTGTTAGAGTAACAAGGATTGGTATAGTGCCTAAGTGGTTAAGAGAAAATAGAGGGTACTCTACTTATATGTATTATTGTATTTTTGTACTTGGATTTAATGTAAATAGTGGAAACTAGGAAGATGGAAGTCGATCCATTAGTCTATGTGGAAGACTATGGTAGATACACAGTTGGAATCTTGCTTTTGGAAGCATTTAACCACTAGTTCCTTGAATAGAGACTTTGATGAGATGATTTTGTTGTAGAGTCAAAAACTCTACATTTTGTTTCAGTTTCAGCCTTATAATGTTTTTGTGTGCAGGTCTTTCAAATGTATCTATGCGCGGGTTGCGCCAAGTGTCAAAGCCATAGTCAAAACCACATCAATGTTTCAAGTATCAAGTTTATGCGGAGCACGCCACGTAGCAGGTAGTTTCAATAGTTCATTTTGTTTCAATGCCGTGGTTGGCACCATGTGTCACTTGCAGAGGCAGTATCAAAAGCTTCTACATTTTGTGCGGAGGGCACCGTGTGTCTTTTGAGTTTGCTGCGGATGATGCCACGTGTCTCTTTCTGAATTAGTATTGATGCTAGTATAAATAATAGTGGGCCATAGTTTATTTGTTTTCAAGCTTACGGAGGATGCCACATGGTGGTCGTGGGGAAGGAGTTGCTTTATTCATAACTCTTTTAGTGAGAAACTTTTTGATTCACAGTTTTGTGTAGAATGCGCCAAGTGTCAACTTCCACGGGGATCTTTCAAAAGTTTTATTTGTTTCAACAATGTTGGGGAAGTTGCCATGTGTTAGCTAGCGTGTGTGCGGAGGCTGCCATCTGTCCCAGTTCTATCCCTTTGAGGGTAGTGAGCGCCAAGGTTGTGGGTCCCTTCATTATTGTGTCTCAATTTATAAGGGTTGCAGCTTGCGACAGATGTCATAAAAGGAGGGCGCTCGAGTATAAAGACAAGTTTTAAAGAGGCCGTGCGGGAGAGGACACGTATCATATTTTGGAGACTGCGAAATGCGACAAGTGTCATTTTCCTGTTGTTTTCTAAAAATACAAAGGAGTTTCTAAGTGTTATGCAGATGATGCCATCTGTCATATTTATTTTCAGTTATAAGCGCACAGGTCTTGCCACGTGTCTGTGTCTCATGAAGGAGGTGTGACACATAATATTTTGTTTTAGCCAATGAGCGTGCATGAGGGATAACCGTTGCAGATTCAAAAGATCGTAACTGCCAGGAACTTCCAGTAATCTTCAGTTCTGTTGGGCCATTAAGGATTTGATTGTTAGAGACAATCTTGGGTCAGATCTATGATTATAAATATGCAGTATTTGTAATAGATCAATATACATTCATTCATAGAGATTCAAGGATCTTTTGATAAGTTTTAGTCAGAAATCTAAAAGAGGAGTCAAGAACTTTGCTGTGACCAATTTATGTCATTTTGCCTTTATTTTGTTGTTCTTGATAAGAAGGTTAATGTATATATGCCTTTTATGTTGCTGGAAGATTAATAAGAAGAACTCTGTTCTGTGCCTTGGTTGATATCATCTGTGTCATTGCAAAGGGTCTAGTTCTAAGCCTTTGATAATATTCATTCTATCTGTTTATGTTAATCATGCAATATCTGCTCTTTAATATAACTGTATCTTGAGAATAGCTTCACTGTGCTTGAATTGAAGGGACACTTTTACTTAGGCGCATCATCATAGTTAGATTTGCTTATTGTATCTGTAATCCTATTAATTTCTTTCCCTTTGCTCAAAACCCAATTGAAATAGAGAAGAGCCAGCTTCTTTAAAATATAGAGGTTGTTTCAAGTAGTAAGTTCCACATTCTTGAAACTTCCCATGTTGGTGTTAGAACTTGTGCAATTTTATACATCAACAATTTTTGGCATGCCCAGTGGGACCTTTCTTGAAGTTTTTGTCAAGATTGTATGAGCCAGAGAGGAATAAGGAGCCAGAGCTATGGACCTACAACAAGAGCTCAGTTTGCTGCTAATCCAGATATTCTTTTACCACCATTAGTAGCTACTCCAAGGAGAAGAGTGAATCAGGTTGCAGTAGCACAAAGACCAAATATGGGAGCACCTATACCTCCAAGGAACTATGCAAATTGGAATACTGGTAGTCCTCTCATTCTTCCAGTACCACTAGCAAATTGGGATCCTATTCCAGCCAATGCTTTGAATGCTCTACCTAAGTTCAGTGGAGAAGATTTCAAGACACCTGGGGAACATCTGCAAGATGTATCTGATGTGTGTGCAGTACATGTCATTACTGAACAAAATGTGGCAATAAGACTGCTAGCAGCTTCTTTCAAAGGAAAGGCTTTGGACTAGTATAGACCTCTCACTCCAAATACAATATCTACATGGGATCAACTTAGTGACGCTTTCTTTGCAAGATTTGAAGAGAAAGGTGATAAATCTTCCCTGCTGCAACAATTAATCACTATCAAAAGGGCACCACAAGAAGCCATGACCGATTTCAACTCAAGATTTCAAAAGACCCGGGATAGAATTCCTGCTACAACAAGACCATTATCAGGTATGGCTTTTGTGCTCTACCTCAAAGCTTTTAACTCTAATATATCAGTAATGATTTAGTCTCTAGGAGGTCAGACACTACTAGAAGCATATGAGTTGGCAGTTAAGGCTGAAAATAACTTGATAGATGCTAGAAAATTACCCCCAAGGCCTCCTATGCCCATGTTCCCATAAATTACCCTACCTTTGCCACAAGAAGTTCCTAATCTTATAACTCCACCTATGTCCATGTATTCATTTCCAGTACCTTAACAACCTACTAGGGAAACCACCTCTTCTCAACCGTCTGAAATGGATGATGTCAAGAACATTCTAAGGACCTTCTCAAATGAGATAATTAACCTAAAGAGACAACACAATCCCTATTCAAAGCCTCCTTATCAAGGTTTCCAAGGAAATAGACCTCCCTTTCAGCCAAATCAATATCAAGGTCCTCAAAGGCAAACTAATCCTCATCCCTCAAACCAGTTGGTTTCAGTCCCTACACCTCTATAACCTGTTCCTCATAATCCCAACAGGGAAATAGTTCCAGGCCAAAATAACTTAGCAGATGACACAAATGCTTGGTGCTTTCGCTACAACAATGCCCATATGCCTAGAGACTGTCCCAGAGGTAATTTGCAGCAAAAGATAGCAGAACAGAGAGTGTTAGAAGGATAGTTCTCAACCTCTAATACTCCACCATATCAGTCCCCTGGTGTTCAAAATACAGTAATGGTGGCCCAGATGTAAGGGATGTCCGTACAACAAGAAGAGGAAATAGCCCCCGAACATGCCTTATTTTCATGGATTGAAGAGGAAGATTCAGTGTTCTTGAATGAGGCATCCACTTCAAAGAAACCATTGGTGCAGTCAGACTACTATACCAGATCAAAGAGGAGAATGATGGAGCAGCTTGAAGTCACTAATAATGAAATTATTAGAACTCCTCCATTTCAAAATCATCAAAATCCAGTCTCTAGGCAAGACATGCCTTAGACTGTGCAAAATCAAGTAGCCTTGGGATAGGTTCTAGAAAAGACAAGGTACCCTTATGATTCAAAGACCCAAGCATTAGGACCTATAAACATGGTGGACTAGCTGAAAATGACTCCAGTACATGTATCAATCTGGGATATGTTAGCTATTCCCAAGCAGAAGACACTGTTGCAAGAAGCTCTGTAAGGTCAAGAAGCCTCTAAACACACTGGTGCTAAAGGAGGAGCTATTGATAAAGGGAAACTCTAACCCAAAGATACTATACCTCTACAAACGACAGCTCTGTTGAACAATGCACCTGAGGAACAATGCACCTGAGGTAGGTAAATCTAAACCAGATCCCTTTTATTTGACTCTAATAGTTGGGAAAAAATTGCTGCATAATGTAATGATAGATTCTGGGGCTAGTACTACAGTAATGCCAAAGCAGATAGCAGATGCTTTAAAGATAAAATATGAACCACTTACAAGAGGGGTCATGTAGTTGGATGGGAAATCTGTTCAAACAATAGGAAAAATCAAACAACTTCCATTACAACTATATACTTGTCCCAATATAATTGTCAATCAGGATGTGGTAGTCATAGATATTCCCCCTGTATTTGGTTTATGCTTATCCAGAATTTCATAGCCAAAATAGGAGGTTACATGTCACTAGATTGGTCACACCTCATCCTGAGAACCAAATATGGGACAAAGATGAAAATATTGTCTGAGCCATTATCCAAAGACCATATCACAAATGAACCAATCTCAAAATTAGAAGCATCCCATGCCATGCTGAATAAAGAGGAGAGAGTCTTTGTTGAAGAATTAGGTGACTGGACTGAACATGACCAACAACAAGAAGAGAACAATCAACAATTAACCATGATGTAGAGTGATCCCTATGGAAACTATGACTCTACTGGTCTAGGCACTTATGTTATTTTTGAAGAAGGCCAAGAAATCCCTAATATTATAAGGAAAGAAATAGTAGAAAGTGGAAAGGCTGAAAGAAACTCAGAGATTTGGACCCTGAATTTTGATGGGGCTAGGAGTAAAAATGGTGCTAGAGCAGGTATTTGCCTTACTGCCCCAAATGTGGAGAAAATTCTAAGAGCCATTCGCTTTCAGTTCACTTGTACCAATAATGACGCTGAATATGAATCTTTGGTACATGGACTCATGTTGGCAAAGAAAAAGGAAATAAAGAATCTGATAGTAAAAGGAGACTCAGAACTGGTGGTAAAACAAATCAGAGAAAAAACAATAGCCAAAAATGTAAGAATGAGATCCTATCGGCACATGATTTGGAACCTGATAGATGGTTTTGAGGCTTTCAATATTGAGGTAGTTCCCAGAGCCCAAAATTCTAAAGCAGATAGAATGACACAAATTGGTTCACAGTTTGACCTAGGAAGTGATCTATTAGTTAACAATGAGTTAGTTAAGGTTATAGTAAGACTAACAATTCTAGACAATGATCAAAATTGGTAAGTTTTTGACAATGATCTTCAAGTACTTTCATTCTTACAACAATCAGGTGAATTTGTTGATCAATTACATCCCAAAATTGAGGAAGCATATGGTGATCAAATTATCCAGCTAAAGTCAAATAAACTCCCTAAGGGCTGATTACTCTAGAAAATTTGTTTGATCCAGAAGATGCAAGCCTAGAGAAGAGGAGGTTTCAGGCAAATAAGGAAGATTATTTTGAGATTCAAGTCAGTGAAGGAAGAAAGTTGAAAATAGGTAATTCTACAACCCAAGAGGAAAAGGAAAAGCTGATTGCTTTATGTGATAAATATGATAGGGTGATTGCTTGGACCTATGAGGACCTCCATGGCTACAATAGAGCTATCATCCAACACACCATAGAGCTTACTGAAGGATCTAAACCAGTCCGATAGAAGCAAAGGCCTTTGAATCCTAGAATTGAACCTTTAATGGTGGATGAGTTGTAAAAACTCCTGGAATCAAAGATTATTTTTCAAATTAAGCATTCAACCTCGGTATCAAACCTAGTACCTGTAAGAAAGAAGAATGGTGACATAAGACTTTGTGTAGATTTTAGGGATTTGAATAGAGCATCTTCAAAAGATCATTATCCCCTGCCCTCTATGGAATAGATTTTACAGACTGTGGCTGGGTCAGAAAGGTTTTCCTTGCTGGATGGTTTCTCAGGATACAATCAGATTTGGTTAGCAGATGAAGATTAGCATAAGACTGTATTCACTACAAAGTGGGGAACATTTACATATGCTAAAATGCTTTTTGGCCTTTCAAATGCTGGGGCTACTTTTCAGCGTGCAATGGATGTAGCATTCAGAGAACTTATAAATAAGATTATTCTGATCTATTTAGATGACCTGACTATTTTTTCTAAGAATGCCAGAGATCATTTTGACCATTTAGAGGCTGTTTTTAGGAAATGTCAAGAGTTTGGAATATCTCTGAATCCCAAGAAATGTATCTTTGTTATACCTCAGGGTAAGCTTCTAGGACACATAGTGTCAAAGGAAGGGGTCTCCATTGATCCAAAAAGGGTCACAACCATAATGAACCTATCTCTACCAGTCAACAAGAAAGCAGTTCAATCCTTTCTAGGAAAAATTAACTTTGTTAGCCGATTCATATCTGATTTTGCAGGTCTAATTAGACCAATGACACTGTTGCTTAAAAAAGATCTGGTTTTCAAATGGACCACAGAAGGAAGACAGGCTTTTAAAGAAGTCAAGAGAGCCATTTCAATAGCCCCAGTACTCAGAAACCTAGATTTTTCTAAAGCTTTTATAATGTATGTGTATGGGGGAGAATTCAGTGTTGCTGCTATTCTAACTCAGAAAGATGATCAATAGGAAGGAGAACATCCAATAGCTTTTTTCTCCAGAACTCAGGGAATATGAGTCTAGATATAATTTTGTGGAGAAGAAAGCATACGCCATGGTAAAAGCCCTTAAAAAAATTAGACATTTGGTGACAGGAAATAAGATTCTGATATTAGTGGCTCACTTCAGTGTAAGAAAATAGATTATGGAGGGTGAGATCACTGAGAAAAGAGCCAATTGGATAACAAAGATTCTAGAATATGATGTAGAAGTAAGACCCACCAAGTTAGTCAGAGGCAAAGGATTGTGCCAATGCATGACCCAAGACATGGAAAGAATAGTGAATGAAGAAACATAAAGTGAAAATGTATTGAAACTCCAAGAGGTTGACGAAGACTCTTGGGTCAAAAATAGGATACAGTTTATGAATTATGGGATTTTCCCAAATGATCTCTCCCATGATAAGAAGAGGTACTATAGGCAGCAAGGAATCCATTTTGTACTAATTGATCATGTTTTATTTAGAAGGAATATTGATGGTATACTCTTAAGATGTATAGAGAAGGATGAAGATCAAAGAATACTACATGAATTAAATCGTGGAGCCTCAGGTGGACATTTTTTAGCAAGGACCACTGCAATCAAAGTAACACAAGCATGATATTTCTGGCCCACTCTGTTTACAGATTGCCATCAGCTGGTTAAGGAATGCCAGGCTTGCCAGTTTTATACTGGTAAAAGGAGATATGCAGCAATGCCTCTAAGTCCCATAGTTGTGGATGAACCCTTTGCTTAATGGGGTCTGGATTTTATTGGTATGATCAATCTAGTGTCAAATATGGGACACAAATGGATTCTCACAACAATAGATTACTTTACCAGGTGGAGTGAAGCAGTAGCACTCAAAGAGGCAACAAAAAAGGTCATACTACAATTTTTAGAAGGCATAACTTCTTGGTTTGGTCCTCCTCGTACCATCATAATCAATAGTTCACACAAGTCATAATCAACATTTTCTTTTAGCATCTTGTATGCAGCATAAATGGATGTTCCAGAAATAGAATTTTCTCTGGTCAAGTGGTAAATCTTATATCTAATCACCATGGAGGTGAATTTGACATCTGGCTCTATAATATCATTTATGGTCATTACTCTTCTGTCGAACTTAGCTCCGGTAGCATCAGTTACGATCTAGTTTTTCACAGCTTTCAGCATGGGCAATCCTCTGGTTGAGTTTAAACCAGTTACATTTATGATAGCATCCCTGGTAATCTTGAATGGTTTTAACAACCAAATGAATTCATCATGTAGTTGACTTAAGATGTATCGGACCCATTCATCCTCATCAAATGTTAGAAACCCCATAACCTGAACAAAGTGTTTATCCTATAGTGCCTTATATTCGGATTTAAGTTCTTTATTTTCATCCATGAGTTGTTTTTCAAACAAATCCACATACCTTGAATGTCCAAACTCATCTATATTTGCATGAATGTAAACCCTAATGTCTTCTACATGTAGCATGCCATACAGAACACTTGAAAAAGCACCTAATGGATCGACTTGAATTGATTTGTGAGGATGCTTCTTAAATTTGGGTCGAGGCCTTTCGGTAATGTCAATAACATGAGGGGTAGCCATTTCAACAAATTTTAGATTCAAAGATTTACAAAGAGGTACCTTTTTCTTCCACGGTGTTCAGGTTGATTAATTGCCGATTGAATTCTTTCTCTGCCTTAGTCTATAGACTTGTAGCTCAAATGCTCTTCTTCTTGTTTACTTTGAATGCAAGGTGATTCAAATAAGTGATCAAGTGACCTTTTAAAGCTTCGCATTACCTAATTTGCCTTTGTAATAAATGTGTTGCCCTAATTGTATCCGGTTACATTGTTTTGACAGTTCTTCATGTATCAATCCGCAAGATTTCATATCAACATCTTTTCTTCCAGAAATCCTTCCATAGGTTCTGGACCAATTTAGAGTATTTTCTATTAATGTTCCAGATTTAGGCACCCACTTATTGACTGGGGGAATTTGATGTTCTATGCAGCTCCCCGTAAGCCAGAGTTTCTAACTTAATTCCCAGAGAAATTGTCAGCACCGGATTCTAGTGAGGACTCATTATCATTGTTTATTGTATCTTTCTTTATCCAAATCTTGTTCATTTCACTCTGTATCTCATCCACATCAATTTTCCTAATTCCTCTGTCTAGTTTCTGCTCATCTAGTTTTCTGTTTACCGGACCTTTTCTTCCATTGTCTTTACTTCTGCAGAATCTTGCAATACGACCAGATTTATTGCAATTATAGCATACAATATTTCCTTTCTTATAAACTTAAATTTCTCTTGATCTACACTAATTAGCCATATGTCCAAACCCATTGCAAACAAAGCAGTAACCATTGAAAGAATTGCTAATTCTTCTATTATTGGGATTATTCATACTTTTGCATTCATTTGATCTATGACCATATCTGTTATGTACATTTGAAGCATTGACCAGAGAAGGATAGACCATTTTGATTTACTCTACTTCTGCATTGAGTAGCTCTATGACCAAATTTGTTGTAGTTGAAACAATTTCCATTGAATGATGGATATCTTTGAGCATTTGGTTGTCTTACTGAAGGTTTTCTAGATCTGTTTCTCACATTCCTAGGTTGAAAATTTCTCTGTCTAGATCTGGAGCTTTCACCTTTCTCATACCTAAGATTATGCTTATCAACATCCTTTTTCTACCCTTCAACGAGTACTTCAAGTTTAGCTGAGCTTATCTTGAACTTCTCCTTATACTCATTTGCAATTTCTAGGTCATGTCTGAGTGTGATAATCTATCTCTCAAGTTCTCTTTCATTATCTCTGCTTTCTTGTAGATTAGATTCTAGAAAGCCAGCTATCACATCCAATTTACAACATTCTTCAGAATTCTTTTTCAGATTTTGATTTAACTCTTCAGATTCAATTTCCTTGGTTAGTCTCATCACTCCAGTTTCCATCTCATGTTTTAGAATAGTAACTTATTTAGTTAACTTTTCACATTCCTTTGTCTTCTCATCCAGGGCATTGTCTTCATAAGGTTTTCCCATTTGAAGAGGTTGCTCCTTTCCTTTTGCATTGGATTTTCTCAATTTTTCTTTGAAAACTTTAATGAAGTCTTTAGCCTTTTTGAGGTTGTCTTGTAGCTCTTGAATTTCTACCTTGGACCAGGCTCAAGATCATCTAGGGTGAGATTAAGTTGACCTTGAAGGTCATACTCATCCATTATGTTGTCTTCCCAGATCTTCCTTAAGCTGTTAAGCTTTTTCAAAGGAACTTAGCTCTGATACCAATTGTTGGAATAGGTCTGGACAACTGAGAGGGGGGTGAATCAGTTATTTCTCTTTTTGATCTTTTCTACTATTATTCTTCTTTCACCACTTAAAATTAAATCAATAATATAAATATTCCAGCATTAGATAATAGCATATGAGCAGAAAACATGAATGACACATTTGACACCAAGATTTTGACGTGGAAACTTGGTTAAGGGAAAAACCACAGTGGGGATTAACTCAGAAAAATTAATACCCTATTAAAAGTATTTTATAAATGGGAATGCACTTGCACTCGAGCTCACTACCCCGAGCTCACTGCTCAAGTGGAGGCTCACTACCTACAGAAAAGTTTACAAGAGATTTACAGATATTTTGAACTAGTAAGATGCATCTACCAATGCTAGAGATCAGTTCCGATTAAGTGCAAATACTAACTTTGTACACTTCATCTTTATTCTTCTCTTCTTTCTATTTTGCCTTCATTCAGATATTAGATTTCTGCTCCTTTTACATTTTCTCCTCACTCGCAACACACACACAAAATATCCACAATCATTAGCTATATATACTAATCTTGAATTGCAATCACTTGCTAGTTGGTAACAACACTTTGAACTTTTCAAGAAAAGGTCTGTTCTGTCGGCTAGATCCATACACTAATATTGATGCGTACCAAAAATAACACTTGTAGATCATCATACATGTTAGCCACTAACATTCTATCTCATACACAGTTCATCAAAACACTTCTATTGGGTCCACACAACGATTAACATAAGTCTGTCTGTTCTGTCACGATAGGACCCGGTATTTAGATGCTCATATCTTTTGATTCCTTTATCATCAGAGGCTGAAAACTTGGATTTAGATTATCTTGGTGTCACTCTACACTCCTTCAAATCTGCAACACATAATGATTAACTGGAGAAATCCGCTGACCAAAATACTGGACTCTACTATATGCTCTGTTTTAGGCTCCCGGACTTAGATAGATTATCATTCTGACTTCCGGTATGATCAGATACTACCCTACGGATGTGTGTAACAATCTTAGTTGCCATCAATGACAACACCTAACAATGCTAAGCAGTGTCTCTTGCCAACATGGTCCCTATCTTGATGTTCTCATTGGATGAGGTTTCCTTAGCAATCTTGGAAGTATCACTAACATCATTAGACTCCTTATATAATTTTGTATTGATACTTCAACTATTTTCGATGTGGATTGGGATAGGTTCTAGGATTCCTTGTTCATGAAGGCCCAATCCATTTCCATGATAATCCATGCTTTGACATATCTTGTTTACAATGGGATATTTGTCATCTTTGAAACATGAAGCTAATTCCTTGGTATTTTGTTGAGTGTAATTTGAATTGGCTATTGTCTCCTCTATGAGTAAATTCATTTTGATAAATATAGTATATCCTATTTAATGGGATTCCGGTACTGACTCATCATGAAAAATCTTTGTATCTTCATCATTGTGTATACTTGTAGTTTCATGATCATTGTTTATTATTTCCATTCATTGATCATTTGAATGCTCAATGGCATCCATTATGACTTGTGTTTCTTCATGCTTGATATAAGTAGGATCTTGACTACAACTATGCTTATTGGGATCCATTATGATATGATCCAAGTGATTGTTTGATTGTCTATGTTGCCTTGGGGACCAAGTGTCTCATCATAGGATATGGATGTTGTAGTTAGATATTTGATAGTGCTGGTTGGATATGTGATAGGATTATTTTGGCTTTTATGATCATGTATATCATAAAGTTCGAGGGGATCAATTTGATTTTCTAGATTATAGCTAGGATCATGATCATAAATGGGAGTGGCTTGGCTAGTTTGATCTTGGATAACTTGGATAATTTGATCTTGAGTAACTTGAATAACTTGATCTTGATTTAGTTGAGTACATGTTTGATCTTTTTTTAGATTTAATTCTTGACATTGCTCTTGAGTTTGGACGAACACAGAGGTTTCTTAAATAGGCTTAATAGGATTTGGGTCATCAACACCATGGTTGTATAATGGATTGTAACTTAGGCTTATGGTAAGGAACTCTTGAATAGGCTTAATAGGTGGTGATAATGATTCATTGTTAACATGAGACTCTTTCAGAGATTGGATGGACATAGTATTTGTGATGGGTAAAAGTGGGATAATCAAAATGAATTATAAAACCCAAAACATCAATGGAATGTGCAGACAAAAAGGATTTAAAATAAAAGAGAGAGATACTCACAACCTTTTTACCTTGCGATTTCCATTGTTTGCCTATTCTTTCTTGATCTTTTGGTGATGAAGATGGCCCTTAGGAAGCTTGCTTCCTTGCTTCGATTCCTCAAGATGACAAGGAGAAACGGCTCGGATACTTGTCGTGTTGAAGATGAGCTTCAACACAATATGGAATGGATGATATATGAAGTGATGTGATAGTGGGGTGCTAATGGCGGGCTATAGATTCTGCAGCATAAGTTTACTCGAAAGTTGGATATGAAATGAAGAAGAAGAGGGTTGTATTTATAGAGTTGTGTGAGAGAAGATCAATGGTGGAAAAGAAATGAGGAGATCAATGGAGGAGAATGTTTGAGAGAACGTGCGTGAATAGAAGGACATGTGTCATTCAAAAAAGATGCTTTGTTGAGTTAATTGCTTTCTTGATGAGGATGAGTTTTTATTTCTTAAATTAGAATATATTTTTCTAATTTAAGAGCTTTGTTGATAGCTTTAAATTAGTTAACTTAGCTTTTGCTTTTGTATGACAAGAAGAATTTATTTTTAGAAGATTTGAAGATTTTTTAGAAGATAAGAAAGCGTAATTAAATAAATAAATTTATTTAATTACTTGCACATGATTTTGGAAGAATAAATAAAATATTTAATTATATTTTATTTTTTTGGAGATTTAGATTTTTATTTAAATAAATTTGCAATTTATTTAAATTTGGAAGAATAAAAGATTTAATTAAATAATTAAAATTATTTAATTATTTAGAAGAATAAAGTTGATATAGATGGAATTAATTGAATAAATGTAATTTATTTAATTAAATGGGAGAAAATGAATCAAATAAATTTATTTATTTATTGATAGAGGAATATTGAGATGGAATAAATATTTGAAATATTTATTTAGGTAGAGTCATGTCATTTTTAGGTGTATATAGTATTGTATGATTGTGTCAGATAGATAGGCATGGCATTAGAAGGCTCTTGTTCATAGTTAAAAGACTTTGGATTGATAAGATATTTACATGATGGCACTTGCTCATAGATGGGTATATTATTTGGCTTTAAACTACATGATGATGTTTGTTGGATAGGCATGCTACTAGGAGACTCTTTGATAGTTTTGGAATAGGTATGTTCATTGACTTGGGGCTTTCTAGTTTCATTTTTTGCTTTTTCTAATAGTCCTTGAAGGAAATTTAAAAAGGATAATTTGGATGTAGTGGATTTGGATTGTGAATTCATGTCTTGGATGAATGATGGTTGGGTTGATGGGATGAACTAGAGTGTAAGGATGACTAGGAGGGATTTGCATAGGATGATTGGGAATATATGGAATATGCAAATGAGGTTGGATTTAGAAACATGGATTGGACATAAGGATCTTATTCTTGTTATGGAGTAAAAAGGGGACACATGTCTTTTTACCTCCTAGTTTAGCTCCTAGGTCCTCGTGTTTACACTCTACAGGAAAAATTATTCATCTCGATGAGAAATCCCCTGAAACCCATGTCAAATGGGAACTAGGGGCCCATTTAATGCTTACGTCTTGACCAAAAAATCACCTTGGAACTTGGGCACCTGTGCCCAAGTCCACCCTGATTGGTCGGGGCAAAATTTAAGGGATGTTGGAATAGGACTTTTAAATGGGTCCTTCATTGTCGGCTCTTTCAATTAATTTATGAATGTTTAACAAGATAGCATATATAAGCAAGTGTTTGAATTCATTTTGTAACAAGTTGATAGCAAGGTTATGATATTGAACAAAAGGGCATTCAAGACATTCATTGTGTTATTGCTGTAAATTTGTGTTAGTATTATGTTTTTTGCAGATTTGGAATCATCATCAACATCCTTATGAGTTGAAGAATCTTCATCCTCCTAAGGACTTCATCTCCAAGGTGACATTATCATTATGTTTGAATCATTTCATCATCATTTGGATTATATTTAGCCTTTATCTTGCAAGGACACGCTCTCTCTTACAACGGTGTTGGGAAAGCTTGAATGCTTATCCAAGATTTGACTGAGGCAAATCCCTAAACACCACAACACCCAAACCCCTTTTCTTCTTGTGTGTAGGTTACAAGTGCGAGGATTGAAGAATTGAAGGTACAGGGAGGTTGTTTAAGGGATAAAGATTCAAGATTCGAAAATAGAGTGTAGAAATTCCTCTATAGCAGACTTGGGCGCTAGCACTAGTGTCCACCACCTAAATCAGACACTAGATACAACATCAAGGCATCATTTACAACATTTTTTCGGTTTTGAGTTTCTGGATATCAGAGATTTTTGGACTCAGGCATTAGTACCGAAGTCTTGCGACATTTCAGCTTCTGTGGAATAGGATATGACATCTCACTGATCATCCTGGTACTTTCATATCTTGGCTTTCCATTGTGGTTTGATCTAGTGTACTTCAATGCTTGCATTCAACCCCTTTCTTTTCCCTACTTAACAGTTCTAAACTAGTGCTTCCCTTGTTGAAGGTATCCTAAAGAGGGTTACTAAATAAATGTTTAGAATTGGCATGATAATTAGTCTTGAGATAATCACTAGATAAAGGTTTGGAAATAGTATGATAGCTAGTGTTAGGATTTTGAATGCAAGGTTTTTTTATGAGTGTGGCAAGCTTGTGATCAATCATTTCATTATCAAGACTATTGTTATCAAGATATTCATCATGATCCACAATACTATCCTAATCATCATTGACAAGTTGAGGACCACCTTTTATTGTGATTTTGGGCTTGTCATTGTCTTTATTGATAGTTGTAGGACTAGGAGTTTTGATTTGCAAGATGAAGTCTTCAAACCAAGGATCCCTACTATGCATGATGAAGGATTGCAAAGGTATTTTAGATGCAACAAGGAGCTAGGATGGATTTGGACTTGGTAGACTTGATATGAGACTAAGATGGACTCTGTACAAGATGGATGTAAAATGGTGACTTGGATAATGATACTTGGGAAAATTTCAACTTTGTTGCAAAGGGAATTTGATCATGATCTATGCAAAGGTGGTTGATTGGGTTTGACTACAAGCTTCCGATTTGGATGCGTGGATTTGTTGTAATAATTTTACTAACAATGGATTGATAACAAACAAGAAGACATGATGCCTGACTAACACTTCAAGGTGACAAAAGGATTATTATCTTTCACTGGTTTCACACAAAGAAGATATGCCCAACACTTGATTACAAACCTAAAATTAGTCAAGTAGGTGTGACATATCTTGTGGATCTCATGAAATGGTCGTGGGTCAACCCCAACTCAAAATAGAGAAGACATTCCCACCCCCATTAATACCATAATGTTATAGCTTGGATAGATAGGTAATATATGGTCTTGGACCACCATATACCCCTTACCTTGGAGACTTTTGTCCTGCCCAAAGTAGCCCCTATCTCAAGTATAACGGTACGTGTGAGCGTCTTCCCCTCCTACTGCAGGGATGCACCAAAAGATATGGCAGTCAATGGTCTTAATCTACGCTTGATAAGGCTTCTAAGGAGTCCCCTATATACACAAAGTACATGGGGACCAAACCATGAATAGGATTCCACAATGATGAGCCACAAAAATCACCAAACCAAGTCTCAGTGGACCAAGGATCTCAGGGATCAATTTGGACTTATTAGGCTCACCATTAAGGTACAACTTTTTCTCTCCCTTCTTTATATACCCCACCAGTACATGTGGTTGAGGTCCTCCCTATGGGTGATGAAATCCCCTAGTAGGCCTCCTAAAGGGAAGGAATACTATTCACTTTTGATCTCTGAGACCGTGTGAAACACAAGGAGAGAGTATATGTGAGATAGCACCTTGGGATTGAACAAATAACAAAGAGGAAAATGATGGAATTTTGATCCTCAAGATCACTCAAGAGTGCAAGGGGAGAGCATACACCCAATCAAGATTCTGAAGACAAAGCAAACAAGTTTTTCCCAACTACTTTAATTTAGTGCAGCTAAACTAGTGGATAAGATTTCAAGTCTTGGACGGCGATGTTGTAGAAAAGTAGTTAGTAGTTTGCAAAATTGTATGTCTTGGACAAATGCAAGGCTGCAAGAACCATGTTAGTAAAAAAATAAATCCTACAAAAGCCAAACAAAATGTTAATGCACAGAAAAAATAATAGCTCGAATGGATTATTCAGGATTTTCTATGTTGTTTTAAAAAAATTGCTAAAATCGAAGTGTGTGCAAAAGTTGTAATCGTTTGATGTTTCATAATACAAGGCTGATTTTCAGGGGAGTATACGTGCAAATTTTGTGATGATTTTTGAAAATTTCTTGCACTGTTGTTAGAGGATCGAACTAACTTTCCAACTCTTGCAAAAGTATAAAAATCTGATGAAAAATGAGAAAGTTATGTCCATTTGAGAAAAATAGCCTCCAAGGACTAAAATGGGCACTCTAGTGATTAGCTTGTCTCTAGCAGTTTGCAATGAACAATAGTCACATACACAGTTTGAGTTGCTTTCAGTTAAAATGTTACGGCGTATGAAAAACCACTATTTGTTTGAACAGTTTTTGTCTCATGCATTGTTATGATCTTGACAATCACATTTTATGTTATGGTTAAGTCCAATGGCTAGGATAAATGCTAATATCAATTGTTTCATGTGCTGGAAGTTAATGCTATAGTTAAATCTTTGAGCATGATTTTAATCAACATTGACAACTCCAATGATGATTCTATGATACCTGCAAGTAACAACTGACATTGGTAAATAGTTAAACACATATCACAAGACAACAAATATTGTTGCAAACACCTAGCTTCAAAATGATTAGAGTTAACTTGTGAAATATATCTTTATATGCCTTAGATAAACACTAAACTCAACGATAAAAAGGAAGACTCGACAATAATAGCTACAAATCAAGATCAGATCACAACCTCACATTTCATATATTAAAACCTTTTCCAAATGGTAACAATTAAAAAATTTAAATGTTGCATGCCACAACTGGTAGTGGAAATAACACGACCTTGGTTTTAATACCTGGCTAAGCGAAAAGACAAACGATTGCTATTTATCCTATAACATTATGATAACAAGCCACAGAGACTGGTAAAATAAATTGTGATATAACTTAAAGCATAATGATAAGCACTCTAGCCAAAAACTTAGCAGGTGTTTAAAAAATTTTAATGCCACAAAAGTTAAACATTGTTGTTTGACTACAAATACCTGCTAGGAATTAACACAATCAATAGTTAGTGATCAAACCTATAGTGAATGACATTAGAATCAAGAGTGAAATTCATGCTACCACTAATACTTAAGAGATTAACAATTATAATTTCATCTAAGAGCTATTGCTATAGGATTGCAGCATGCTTCACTACAACATCCATCCCAACATGCTAATTCAGCCCAAGGTGGATAGGCAGATTTTGGTGCATATTTTGCAGGAGCATCAGTTGTTACCAGTGGTGGAACTTCCTTAGCTACACTTCAATATGCAAGGCAATATGAATCTGTTTATAGAGCTTCAGCTCAAAGCAGTATACAACAGGCAACTGGTGCTAGTACAAAGGGTAGCATTGCATTTGCATTTCCAGTATATGTGTTGGTACCAGTCAAACTGCTAGATCATTTGCTGGAGGTTCAATAGGTGTCAATGCTTCAGCAATCCATGGATTAGATTCTTCAAAGTATATATCTAGTGGATCAGCTACAGTTTATGGGAGTATTAAAGCTAATGATTATGATTCCTTATCACCACATGAATATAGTCAAAAAGTTGATCAGTATGCTGGTGGGTATGGTTCAAAGGTTGTTGAGTATTTATCTTCAAATAGGGGATAGTATGGTCAGAGTCAAGAACATAAACCCTAAAATAAAGGAAACTCTAATTCCATGGTAGCTGACAACCATTAATGCTTAATGCAAATAAAAAATATTAATCATGAAACAATGATTATCGCTTAACAAGAACCATTAACAAAATGACCGCTTAAAAGCTACAACAACTATTAAAACTATACCAAAATTATGACTTGAGATTAGATGACAACATTTGAAAGTTTAAAACCACCGCCAGCTTTTATGTTAAGAACTTGAAACAAGATGTTGATTAAGGTTTCTTGATATAGTTAAGGCTTTACTCTGAAGACATCAATAATGAGATTAGTCAAGCTAGAATTTAAATCAAAATCTAACAGCTCTACACTAGTGCTCCCTGCAACTTCAAACTGTTAGCGATGAATGCTACAAACATTGATAGCGATCAATGTATATACCTTCAATAAACATACAATCTATGTATAGATTGTCACATCAATGTATACACCTTAAATATGACTAGTTTACGTGTCTTGCTATGTTTTGAAGAGAACAAAACCATTAAACATTAAGAAAAAGCTCAACATTAAATCTTAACATACATCAATATAAGGCTTGGAATCAACGATACATTTTAACCAACCATAGATCAAAAGAAAACTTAATGAATGATTAAAAGAAACAACTAAAACGTAACTGTTCAAGCGGTCCAACCTCAACTAGATGGACAAAAGTAGGAACTGATGACAAACTGTTGAAGGCCAGAAGACAATAGGCTTGGTTGCCCACCAAATAACCAATCTGCAAAAAGCAACCTCTAAGACTTGTTGAAACACGCACCAAAATCCTGCGCAAACTCCCTAAAACAGTTGCAAAATGAGCAATTAAGAAGGATATTTTCACGTCAGGTTCACCAAAATGTACACACTAAATGCAAATCAAATGAAAATATTTTAAGCAAAATGAAAAACCTTAAATCTACATTCAATATGACCACCGATTAAGCAAGAAATTGAAACCTTAAATGAATAAACAACACAAATTTACCCATGATTCGATTCATGTTGCACCAAAATGGTGGATTTACTCAAAACGATACAATTATGGTTTCTCAATTCGATAGCATGATGTGTCAGATTGATCATTGATTAAAATGAACTCTGAATAGGTCAATTTATAGACCTTCAAATAATCAAATCAACGGTGAGGATTCGATGAACGACAAACGATTTAGGTGGAGTTGGTTGAGTTGGTTGCAAGATCAAAGGGAGAGAATAAAAAGGATCTTTAATTAATTTTTATTATTTTTGGGAGATAGTTATGAATTGGTTAGGGTGAAAATAAAAAAAATTGTATTTCCTTTATTTGATTTATGAGAGAAAAAGGGGGATTTAATTAATGAAAATTAATTAAATCATGTGGTGAGGGGACATGGATTATTAAAGCTAGGAAAAGGGATTTTATGACTTAGGAAAATGATTTATGGCTTAGGGATAAATGACTAGGACTAGGGATAAATGGGAATAATTAGGGATAATGATAGACTTATGTCTTGATAATCAATATAATTGAATAATAGATAAAATCATAGCAATAAGAAGATAATTGACCAAGATTTGGTTGATTTAGGATGGTTTAGGGTAAGAAGGTGACAATTGATCAAATTTAGGGATGAATGGTCAATTTGGGGATAAAATGATTAATTTAGAAAATTGGGACTTGATTGGGATAAAGTGGTCAATTTTAGGTGTCTATAGAAGTTATGATTCAATCATTGGGAGGATAGACTCTTCCATCTACCTATGATTTAGATATAAGAGCTGAGAACAACTTAATAGATGCTAGGAAACTTCCTCTAAGACCCCCTATGTCCGTATTCCTCGAGTTGCCCATACTTGCTCAAGAAGAAGTTCTTAACTTGCCACAGTCTAGCCCTTATGTGTTTTTATGATCATTTATGTAGGCTCATAAGTTTATTGTATCAATTTATGTGAATAAAGGAACTCTTCCATAGCGATGTTAGTCATGCAATTTGGATCAACAAGGGCTCCTCTTACAGGAGTTTCCATTATGTTAACAATAGTGTAAAGGGGACCTTTAATGTCTCCAAGTGTTCTATTATATGGTGTAAATGTTATTTCTGGTTCAGGGGTCTTCCTTTTCTTACAAAGTCATGGAGAGACCCTAGCATTGTTTTTACAATGAGAAGCGATAGATATGAGAACGTTCCGTACTAACGTACTTGTTTGAGGAAAATGGGTTATTAAAAACACACGGAGATCACAACAAACAAAGTGGGTAGGAGAAGAAAGTACTACACAACAAGGCAAAATAATTATTTTTAAAGATTTTGACCAAAAAGATATGAATGAGGTTTATAAACACTTAGTGTTGAAATACACACTGTGTAATTAGAAATATGCAAATTTTCACACAATAATATAAAATGATGCAAAATTTTCAAAAGAAAAATGAATGTATTCTTGAAGATGAATGCAGTATATGAAATGAAATATACTTATGACAAATGCAAATGAAGCAACACAAATCTATGCTTGTTTATGAACCTAAAAATGCTTAAATTTTTCACTTTTTTCAATGTAAATGTGCTAATAATGCAAATGTAAATGAAAAAAATTACAATGCAGCAACACTACAGTCTAAAATCAGATTTGAAAGAGTGTTGTAAAATCTGAAACAAGATTTTAACTACAAACCCTAGCTTTTGGAATTACTAGGTTATATGAAAAATGCAAAATTTTGAACAAAATCCTAGCAAATGAGATATGCAAATGCATGGTAAATGATCATGAAATGATGAAATACTATAATTTATCTCAGAGCTGATGTAAATATCAGACATTTTAATGTCTTCAAAGATATGTAAGGAAAATAGTGCAAACTATGCCTTAATGCAAGCCTAGGATGCTTATTTTTTTTTATTTTTTTTCAAATGTATGCAAAATTTTTGAATGTATGATGATGAATATGATTTGAATGAATGAAAAACTAATTTACAACACTTAATAAGATGCAAGTTCAATAAAAACATGGGTTCACCAAAATATTTTATATGAAAAGAAGGTATGTTGAAATGTAATTAAATAGATTCAATCAAACCCTCCTTTCACATTAACATTCAAGGACATAAACTGAGCTAAGTCACTACTTATGAAAGAGGACTCAGCTACAGGTTTGATATCACTATGGAATGATAAGAAAGATAGAATAGATTGATGAATTTGTTAAACCCTAATCTGATTAAGCCTTAAACCCTAATTATATGAAATCGTATATAGATGAATGAAACATGACAAATGCTCACACAAGAAGGCACTAAATACAGATTAGAAACATACCAGGATTCAAATTTCTGGAGGCAAAAACTTCGGGGACAAGGGGCAGGCGCCCGAGTCTGATAGGGCAACTTTTCGGCATATTTGGAACAATGATCTGTATCAGATTGCAAACTTCTTTAGAGTTTTTGGAAATGCCAAAATAGAGAACTCTAGGGTGGGCACCTGAGTCTAGTAGGGAATATTCTCTGCACTTTTCTTCATATCCTGAATCTTTATCTTTTGCTCTGCTTCTCTGCAACTACACTCCGTCACATCTTGCACCTATAACCTACAATCACAAAGAGAGGGGTTTGGGGGTTGTGGTGTTTTGGAGCTTGCTTTGATCAAGCCCCAGAATAGTATTCAAGCCTTCCAATGTCATTGTTAGATAGAGTGTGTGCCCTTGCAGGGCAAAGGCCAAATCCAATGATGAAATAAATTGATTGAAGCATAACAAGATGTCACCTAAGAGGTGAAACCCTCATGGAGATGAGGAACCTTCAAATCATGAAGAGATGGATTGATGAAGCCAAATCTGCAACAAACACATACAAACACAACACAATACTGCTTTGTAACACAATGAAAGCCTTGAATATCCTTAGCTCAATATCACAAGTTTGCATTATCCATATAGGTGTAAAATGAAGTCGTAAACCTACTTAAATATGTAGTCCAGCTAACTTTCATAATTCAAATTGAAAAGGCTGACATAGGGAAACCGTTTTTAAGGTCCTATGCCGACATTCAAAATTTAGGTCCCGGTAAAATAGGCATGGACTTGGGCATGGGTACCCAAGTCCCAGGGTACTTTTTAGGTCTTAATTAAAGCTTAAGATGAACCCCTAGGCCCCATTTGACATGGGTTTTAGGGGAAATTGCTTTGAGATAAGTTTTAGACATGCATAATGGAATTAAGGGGACCTAGGAGCTAAACTAGGAGGTAAAAAGTCATAGGGAAACTTTTTACGACAACAATACTGGAAGGAAGTAGTTCATACTGATGTCTATCTAATTAATAGGGTGCAACTTAAGATCAATAGCACTAAGACCCCTTATGAGCTATGGTATAGAAGACCTCCCACTACCAGATACTTCAGGATCTTTGGCAACAAATGCTATATTAGAAGAGATGAAGAAGACCTAGGAAAGTTTGATTCAAGAAGTGATGAAGGGATATTTCTTCGTTACTCAACTAGAAGCAAGGCCTATAGATGTTGCAACAAAAGATTAGGAAAGATGATTGAAAGAACAAATGTCAAAGTAGATGAAGACTTGTATCAGATCTCACAAGATTCAAAGGACTCTAGATCTGATATCTTTCCATGCATTGAAGATGAAGAAGAAGAAGTGAAAGAAGAAAAGGAACAAGAACCAAAGCAGATTCCTAAGACTCCAGTAAAGTATGTTCAAAAGAACCACTCGGTAGATCAAATCATTGGAGATAAGAATGAAGGTGTACAGACAAGGAGAAGGTTTTCTAAGACACGTGAGCAAGTAAACTTGTGTTTGTTATCATAAGTAGAACCCAAAACCTTTGTTGATGTTAGAAAAGATGATGGATGGATAAAAGAAATGGACGAAGAATTGGATTAGATAGAGAAGTATCAAACATGGGAATTGGTTCCCAGACTAGCTGAATGAAGAAGATGAAGTTGTGAGGAACAAAGCAAGATTGGTGTGTAAAGGATATTCATAAGTTGAAGGCATTGACTTTGAGGAAATCTATGCTTCGGTAGCTAGGATGGAGGCAACCAGGATGTTTCTTGCCCTTGCTACTCACAAGAACTTTAAGGTTTATCAGATGGATGTCAAGTCAACATTTTTGAATGGTGATCTAGAGCAGGAAGTCTACATTGAGCACCAGATGGTTTTCAGATATCAGAAGATCTAGACATGGTGTTCAGACTCAAGAAGACTTTGTATTATCTCAATCAGGCACCTAGGGCTTGGTATGCTAGGTTGGATATTGTACTTACTTTAGCAAGGCTTCAAGAAAGGTACTACAAATAGCAATCTTTACATCAAGGAAGAAGGAGATATGATATTGATAGTTGCGTTACACGTATGGTTCTTAAGGTTGTCATTGATGTCAACGCTATCACAAGGTTGTCATTGGTGTTAACACTATCATGGATATGTGATGGCGTTCATGGCTAGATGTCATTCCCTATCCAACAGAGAAGGTATTGTTCATGTTTGGATGTCATGTCCTATCTAGCAGAGAAGATACAGTTCATGGTTGGATGCCATGCCTTGATCAATGTAGAGTTGAGTATGAAGACATATTAATATGGAAATTAGAAGAACTAAGATGATTAGATATGATGTTAATGTTGAGGAGATGTTATTGGTGGCCTGATCCAAGTTTCATGATGATTAGCTTACCAGAAGAGTGTTTTGCAGTTTGAAGACAGTGTTGAAGATAGTTACTACATGGAAATAGAGTGCTCTGTATTCCTTCGCATTTGTAGATATGGCTATGTGGTTCTAGAATTATGTTCAGAGTGTAGTGAAGGTGATAATTCCAAAGTTTCAAATTATATGTCCTTCCACTAAGAAAGTTATGCATGATACGGTATCGGCATGTGTTCTGGAAGAGTGAGGCAGTGTTGAAGGCCTTTTGGAATTCTCTGCATTCCTCTAGAATTGTATGGTTGCCTTTGTGTTTTTTTGGACATATAATATGCCTTCTCATATTACTCAAAGAAATTCATAAAATTTACTAGAAAGTAAATAAACTTGGTAAACATGAGAGAGAATTTTTTTTTAATAAATAACATTTACATAATCACAAGAAATAGAGTACAGCTATCTAAATAATTTCATCCTTGAAATCATAACATAATTGAAGCTAGAAACATAGTGAAATCCTTTCACTTTTCATTTACAATGAATAAATTGCACTTGGAATAAAGAATAGTTTTCTAGAGGAAAACTAATGTGTTGTAGAATTAACATAATTCAACGGTAAACCTATCTGAACAGTCCACTCTATCATTGCATTCCTACATTAAATTATCAACCAAGGAGCTTAAGCTTATGATGGCACTACATTGTATGTGCCTTTAGGGCTCATATTCTTCCTATACTATCTTATCCAAACCTACTCAGGCTATTCTAATATGCTGGAATTCACAAAAATGCAAGAACAGTAAAAACAACTACATAATCTAGTGGCTACGGCTACTTGCAGCATAAGCTGTAGATGACTATTATCAACAGGAAATTACAGAGTTAACTCAAAACATCCAAAATGATAAAAGAACTAATGCTAACCTCTAGAGGACTTAAAGTAGACAAAGCATGCATTTTTTCATGAACCATACTACTGTAATTTGACAATCAAAGAAATCTAAGTGACTTGTGATGTATCTATATGCAAATGAAAAGAAGATTTAACAATGAATGCATAAAGAAATAAGGAAATAAATGAAGTGAGGGTCAGTACCTTGAGTGGCCAACTTAGGGGACTGACTCACTTAACTAGAAATCAAATCTAGTTTAGATTCTTATGCATCTTCATAACACATAGTTTCATTCACTTCATATCATAAACAAAATCTCTTTCAGATTGTATTCAATAATGACATTCCTTAATAAAACATATCTGCATCTTCTAATATAGAAAATAAAGTAACAATTGAGTAACCAGAAAAAAAGTAACTAACTTGATATCTAACTCATCCCCCCTAAATTATATAGAAACGGGAGAGTTTTATGCAACTACTAACTAACTTCAACCATCAATCCATTCCCAGGTACTAGGATACAGGTTTGAGATTGATTTATTAATCTAACTAAATAGAGGAAGCAGAGTCCTATCCAAACAAGAATTCTTATGCAACGGTTCTCATGAAGGACACACATAAGATGCGTTTGAAATAGTCTACTTCCAAATTTATTTACGTCCATGATGGTTCACATTCATCCTCCAGCTGACTGCACTTTTGGCGTCCTATCTTCACTTCATTTAATTCTCCTGTCTGCAACTTTGTTGCTAATGCTCATTTCCTTGATGACACATTCTTGTTGCACATGGGTTAATTCACAAAACATATGCACACAAATAACCTTCATGACTAAACCATAGGATTCCATCTATATTGCATGCATACTCATATTTAAATCATTCAATGGATAATATCACCACCATATTCCATATTAATAATATAGGTTCAAAGTCTTGCAAAGTATATAAAACGACAACATATAATGATGGTGATGTTGGTAAAGTGTCTGCAGGATCATATGGAAAAGTTCTAAAAGCATATAAAAACAACATAAAAAGAGGTCAATATTTTAGCCCATCAAGTTTTACCTCATAAATTGATTATCATAAGCCATATCATGGAGTACACTGCATCTAGAATATTGATATCCATCTTCACAAGCCTTAGCGAGTCTTTTTCTTCAGAGGGAGAGCATCATCTAAGTGCTTTTTCTCTAACAACAGATCAGCGGTCCCTCGCACACCTTCTAACTAGAAGTGGCCCTACCCTTCACGAAGAGTATAGATATAAGGAACCAACAAGTTTTTACCATCTGAGTATTGGTGTTGTATCTTACATAATGCTATCGATCATACAACCCTAGATACCCTCTAGCTAAGTATGATCATTCTGATGGGTTATGTAATCCAGATACGGTGAACTGACTAATGCATGAAAAGATAGATGCATTACTTTGGCTAAAGTTTCAATATAAATAGACGTTCGCAATAAACGAAGTCCTAATGTTCACCCACCCCAACTCGACTTGGAGACTATCTCATCCTACAATTTTACTTTCTTTATTTAGTAACTATAGACACTAACTTGTCTGTACTATAAATCCATTCTAGTCAATTTGACTTAAAACATATCCATAATCTAAGATATACTTGCAATATTAAGATTTAGGTATTTCTAACCTTTTAAAGAGTCCCTCATTGCATACTTGCAATTTTCTAGGGTTGATGACTTTCTGTAATTCTATTCTCTGATTCAAATATCAAACATCTTTGATGCATTCAAATGATTTTTGACATTATCATAGAATCACTTAAATTTGATAAAGTATAATAAAGACTCTTTATGTCTTGCTCTTATGGTTTTCTCAACCTTTCATTGTCGACCAATTAATACAATAACAATGTCATATCTGACATAAGGGTTATAAGTTTTCTAACCCTTTAGGTTGTGATTATAGGGTTTAAATTCTCTACCCAATTCATGGAAACATCAAACATCCTTGTTTTCCAAAGATAATAACATAAATATAACAAAACATGAGAATAAATACTTCTAGTCTTCCCTAAACCACTTGGTATTTCTTGAAATTCACATTTCACATAACATGAATAAGCATAATATTTGAGGTATATCCCCAAATGTTGATATATGTCTTAATGAGTACTATCATTTCTTATAACTGGTCCTTTATTCCTCATAAGAAGAATTTTATTCCTCATAAGGAAATCTATATATAAGTTGTAACATAGTCACTTTAATATAATAACAACAGCATCTCATCAAAGTCTCTATTCAAGGAACTAGTGGTTAAATGCTTCCAAAAGCAAGATTCCAACTGTGTATCGACCATAGTCTTCCACATAGACTAATGGATTGACTTCCATCTTCTTAGTTTCCACTATTTACATTAAATCCAAGTACAAAAATATAATAATACATATAAGTAGAGTACCCTCTATTTTCTCTTAACCACTTAGGCACTATACCAATCCTTGTTACTCTAACAATACAAGTACATTATTAATATTATAGTCATTCTTGACTAAAGTCAAACTAATATTCCAAATAGTTGTGAACCCAATATAATACTTTCAATCTTATTGGTCTTTCTGAGTTCAATGCCTATTGAAGAAGAATTGATTATAAACTCATGCATGATATCCTTCAAATATCATAACAATTCATCTCCTTGTTAAATACAAAAAGGTGATATCATAACTCTATACTTTGATATTTCTCAACGATATCACTATCTTTTCTATAACACTAAATGCTATGCTCCCTCCTCAACCTAACCTCTATATTTATTCCCTATCATAGTCACCCATCAGCCCTCCCCTCTATATAAAACTACAACTAGAGGGTGCATGTTGACTAAATCTATATCTATATAGAATAGCCACCTATCTATGTTAGGCCTGATAGGTGCTAGACCGAGGGAAACTCACTATGCACCTGGTGTGGACACACCCATGTATTCCAACCCCAACCCAACCTTATCTATCTATAATCCCATCCCCATCTAGACAGATGTATAGATCGGCCCATATACCTAGTAGGGAGATAGAGCCTCTCCCACCCCAGGCGGTAGTCTACATCCGTCAGTCTTTAATCAATCTAACATTTCTCACTCCTTGGTCAAACCAATACCCATCCCATTGATAAACTCACTCTACCACTATCAATATTTCTAGAGGATGAGTGATCAGAAATGTCGAGAGTGGAGAGAGAGACCAGTCAAGTGCCCGACTAGACCTAAGATCATTGGTTTCCATTATCTCTTGGCCATTCTGGGTGATTAAGGTAGAAAAGGACACAGTCCTAATCTGACTACAGTGGCTCATTAAAACTAAATTCAATTAAATCTAACTAAACTTATATCAAAGTATATTGATCGTAAAAATTGTTTCTCCTTACATACTAACAACATTAAGCATACTGACCATAAAAGCATGGAAATGAACATACCTTTCAGCCATCTAAACATAATATTTATTAATCTTCTTGGCATGTTATGAACGAAGGTAAGAAAATTCTCATTCCTTTTATCAATGACGAACTCAACGTTTCCTTCACTATTTGATATCCTTCGCATATCCCCAACAATCACTACTACTACAGATATAGTAACTGAGCTTCTACTCTCAGTACTATCTTCATTAGAAATCCAAAAATCAAAATTATCCTCTCTTTGTGATAATAGAGTGTTTCTTCTTTGATTAACCATAAAGGTCCCTCCCTATTGAGGTATCCTAAAGTGCAAATATATGGAAGCATATACCCTATCCTCCTAACTAGAAGTTGTTAGAGGTGATCATGCAAATGCGAGCTCTGGCCCTAACTTTTGCTAGTTGAGTAAGAGTGGTTGCATTGGGCAATTAGAGAGTGTATAGGGGGTTGAGCATCCATAATTTTAAAAGTAGCCTACACAGTCAAGGAATCTTTACCACTATATCATCCTGTGATGCCTTGGCAAAAACTTTGCCTAAAATCATGCTTCACTCGCATGCAAGAGTAGTGGAGTAGTTGGTCTTAATGACCAAACTCATACTCCTACTTAACTCCTTATTGGTCGTAGGAATGGAAGTTGAGTACTCTCTTAAATACATAAAGAGGTTTACAATAAATACTATCATACCATGATGTATATAAGTTTTTCAACATCATGTTATAAATATAAACTTATAGATAGTATCTAAATAGATATAAAATAACATAGAGTAGGTATGAACAATGTACTCTCATGATGTTCCAAACACTTGGCAAGATTACGAGAATGGGGTCGAGGCATTCTCCTCCTCTCGATCTTGCGTAAACACTAAAAATAAATAGGTTATCTTAATGGAATTCATACTGAAATTACCAATAAATAATTAGTTTAATCGATTAATAATATTTTCTCTTGAATATAACTATATTCATATTAGTCAAGGAATAACGACTATCAACCATTTCTATGTTGATGGTCAAACTTTCCTGACATAAACTCAACAAAATCTACACTAAGAAATCCTAACGACAAATCGACAACTTAGATGAAAAGGGTCGAGTACCACTTACTTGAATCAACAAGGTTCACTAAATTGTACCAGCACAAGACTTAAGATGGCAATAAACTTTTCTTGTCCTTATATCTATTCTCTTCTCTCTGATTATGCTCTCCCTCCCTTTCTTGATGGAGTGGAAACTTGTTTCCTAACGCAACTTGCAATCACCAACTCGAGATTAGTGTATCAATAATCATTTCATAATCCTTACGAAATCATAACATCTAGACAACTTTTAAACACATGTCAATTATAGTCAAATAAACATAACTCGTGAAAACATTGATCTTCTAGACATTATTACTAAACATCAAATCATTGAATCATGTGAAATCGCCTGCTAATTACTTCAAAAGTAAAAAGTAAAACATAGTCAAAGTTATGGATGTAACATATCTCCCCCCGTAAGAGTCATCGTCTCTGATGATCCAATGTATCTGAAACCTTAATAAGATAAAAAAATTGTTTAACCTACAAAAGTATAAACAATTGAGAAAATCTTTGCTATAAAATCATGATAAACTTTCCATGTCATATTACCCTCTGGATATTGGTCCCACTAGACCTTGCATTGAATAATCTCTCTGTCATGCAAGCAGAACTTGCAAACTTTAAGCATTTAAGAAGCTCGATCATGACCACTCCTAGGTCCTGTACCTATAAAACATTCTAAAAATATAATTGTCATCTGTTATATACTTTTCAAATATAACTCATAAAAAGCATTATACCTCCCGGTAATAGACTGATTATGTAATCAATCAAATTGATAACTTTGAAAACTTCAAAGAGTTCTTCATATCTAGGAACTGATTTGGAATACATTCCATACTTTATAAAACTTTTCTATTTATTATTAGCTTCCACTAATCTTTTCTGATTAGTTTGATCTGTTCATCCATTTCTGACAACATTTCTGGACTATTGCTAATCCTATCTTCTAGCTTACCCAGCTTATAGGAGTTCGGCATCTTCTTCTGTCTAATGTTTCAAATGGAGTTATCTTGATAAAAAAAATTATTAAAGTTGTTATAAACAAACTCCATAAGAGGTGGATACTCTTTCTACGTGTAGCAACCAACCACTTTTAACACAGGTTTACCAAGAGATTTTTTTTACCAAAGGTTAATAACATTAAGCAAATAAGGTACTTCTATTCATCATGTGAGATACAAAGAGTAACATCAATTTTCACTTTTCTAGTTGAAAAGGTTATTCATTGAGTACAAATTTCATTCATTTCATGCATCATTTGAAAGTTGATAAGTAGATACAAAAGAAAGGATCAGAATTCCTTATCTGGTTCAACTAACCTCCAAGATTCAGCATGCCACTGAAGAGAGGGAAAGCATCATTTGACTATTTTTATCTCCAACCACAGACTTAAGCGTTCCCCCCGCACACTTCCTACCTGGAAGCAGTCCTACCCTTCAACGAATGGTTGTGTTGGAAACCCTCTCAATTGCCATCTGAGTTTTGGTGTGTACCCCCACTTAACCAACTTTGTCGCACTACTAAGGATACTCTCCTACTAAGTAAAACAACTTTGGTTAGCTAAGTGTCTGGAGTACTGTGAACTGACGAGTGCACGTGGTGGCATTGGAACTCACTATGGCCATGGTTTTTATGTAAATAGATGTTTCACAATGAATGTAGTCATGGTTCACCACCCTGCTCGACTTGGAGAGAATATTGACCTTGGTCTTATTGGACTACTTGTCCACCCACACACTATAACACAACATTTCTTTCTTCAGTAAAGTTAAGGACATACCAAGTGCATTTTCTACAATTTACTCCCTTACACAATCCATTAGTGGCCCATCCCAAACATGATAGAGATCAACATTACATAAAACATAGTGAACATCCAAAATGTTCTTGTATAGCCACCACAATAACTTAAATCAATATCAAAATATAAACAATTTCAATTTTGGCAATAAATTAGAAGACTGAGCTCATTTTCGACAATAACTCAAATTTTGACCAACTGGCCATAAAATAATCAATCTTCAAAATTCGGTGGCTAGACCATTTCAAAATTAAGAAATAAAATAGTGACAATCCTTGCCAGTATTAAAAGGAATTTTACCAAAAATCCAAAGAAGTGTCAAAATCTAGAGGAACACTTATTATGCACTACGTGACTTGACTAAGTCACTAACAAGGGAGTAGATTGTTGCATTGTACTCAGGTTTTCTAAAACTTACAGTGGACTAGAGTTTGTGCTACAAGCACAACAAATAAATAATCCCCTTAAGACTTTCATCATGTTCAAAAATTTTACAAATAAAATGGTTATAACACCTCCACTCCTATTTCCTAGAGTATCTATCGGTCATCACTTAGATGATATTATAAGATTGTGCTATAGGAACACACAAAGATTATTGTTGAAACACAAACTTCTTCCCTTTGTTCTGCTTAAGAAAACTATATTCCCTACCTCACTGAATAGGTTACTTGTTAAAACTTAAACAATTTGACTAAATATCTCGGTGATAATTGCATTCACCAATGCAGTTGTACTTTCTAGCTCTACCAAAAGGCAAGTACTTAGTTCTGAACCATTTGGCTAAAATGCTGTGAGATGAACTAATATCTTCTCTTTAAAAATGTTGTGTTTTATCTTGAATTCATATAGACACTACTCTACCTAAGCTCTTAGTCTGATTAGCAATTGACCAAGGTTTTACCTTCTATACAAAGTCTTACAATCTTTCCATTATACATCCTCAACAGAGTTAATTTGCTCTTGGAGTTTTACCTCCTCAATTGGTTCTTTTTTAACCACTGACTTGGGTAAGTGTTGGGAATTAGTCTTCCTGATAATTTTCTTAGTTATTCTCTAGGCCATTATGGCATAAAACCAGTTTCAAATATTAGAAAATATCTTGAATGTTAACAAGTTTTCTTGTAATGAGCTCATATGTCAATGTGTTGAACCCGATTAGCTCTGATACCATATGTAATATGCCTTATCATATTAATCAAAGAAATTCATAAAATTTACTAGAAAGTAAATAAACTTGGTAAACATGAGAAATAATTTTTTTTTAATAAATAACATTTGCATAATCACAAGAAATAGAGTACATCTATCTAAATAGTTTCATCCTTGAAATCATAACATAATCAAAGATAGAAACATAGTGAAATCCTTTCACTTTTCATTTACAATGAATAAATTGCACTTGGCATAAAGAATAGTTTTACCTCATAAATTAATTGTATAAGCCATATTATGGAGTACACTGCATCTAGAATATTGATATCCATCTTCACAAGCCTTGGCAAGTCTTCTGCTTCAGAGGGAGAGCATCATCCGAGTGCTTTTCCTCCAACCACAGACTGGTGGTCCCCCGCACACCTTCCAACTGGAAGTGGCCCTACCCTTCACGAAGAGTATAGATATAAGGAACCAACAAGTTTTTGTCATCTGAATATTGGTGTTGTATCTTACATAATGCTATCGATCATACAACCCTAGATACCTCTAGCTAAGTATGATCATTCCAATTGGTTATGCAATCTAGATATGGTGAACTGACTAATGCATGCAACGACAGATGCATTACTTTAGCCAAAGTTTCAATATAAATAGATGTTCGCAATGAACATAGTCATAATTTTCATCCACCCCAACTCAACTTGGAGACTATCTCAACCTACAATTTGACTTTCTTTATTTAGTAACTCTAGACACTAACTTGGTTGTACTGTAAATCCATTCTAGTCAATCTGAGTTAGAACAAATCCGTAATCTAGGATATACTTACAATATTAAGATTTAGGTATTTCTAACCTTTTAAAGAGTCCCTCATTGCATACTTGCAATTTTCTAGGGTTTATGACTTTCTGTCATTCTATTCTCTAATTCAAATATCAAACATCTTTGATGCATTAAAATGAGTTTCAACATTATCATAGAATCACTTAAATTTGATAAAGTATAATAAAGACTCTTCGTGTCTTTCTCTTATGGTTTTCTCGACCTTTCACTTGCGACCAATGAATACAATAACAATGTCATATCTGACATAAGGGTTATAAGTTTTCTAACCCTTCAGGTTGTGATTCTAGGGTTTAATTTCTCTACCCAATTCATGAAAATATCAAACATCCTTGTTTTCCAAAGATAATAACATAAATATAACAAAACATGAGAATAAATACTTCTAGTCTTCCCTAAATCACTTGTATTGCTTGAAATTCACATTTCACATAACATGAATAAGCATAATATTTTTAGGTATATCACCATTGATATATGTCTTAATGAGTACTATCATTTCTCATAAATGGTCCTTTGACTAAGTTCAATCCTTCAACCTTAATAGGTTAGATTCATAAAGGGTAATAAAATACTTTCAACCTCTAGGTCTACTTAAGTCTACCTGCTTTCAACATAAGTTAGATTATGAACACATATACAACATCCTTGTAAATATGTCGTATACACCTTTATCAATAATCAGGTGGGGTTGAGTTTTGAATCTCCCAACATACCCAACTTGGTATAAATCATATCAAGAATACCCAACATTGGGTTAACTTTATCTTCTGTGCAGTCGGCACTAAAATAAGTTCTATTGAACATATAATATAAGAACTATAACTTTCCAACTCCTAGTGCACCAATACCCTTGAGTTGGTTTACTCGTTTCAATCTTGAAATATGGAGGAAGTTATTTATGTCTCCTATCATTCTCTTTCTTGAGATAATTTTATATAAGCAGTAATTCCTAATCAAAAGGATATCTAGGTTTCCTCTATCTTGGTTCACCCAATCCCCTAGATTTTTATTACAGTCTGACAAGAAGAATTTTATTCCTCATAAGGAAATCTATATATAAGTTGTAACATAGTCACTTTAATATAATAACAATTATTGATGTATAAAATTGTGCACGTTCTAACACCAACATGGGAAGTTTCAAGAATGTGGAACTTGCTACTTGAAACAACCTCCAGATTTTAAAGAAGCTGGCTCTAATCTATTTGAATTGGGTTTTGAGCAAAGGGAAATAAATTAACAGGATTACAGATACAATAAGAAAATCTAACAATGGCGATACACCTAAGTAAAAGTGTCCCTTCAATTCAAGCACAGTGAAGCTATTCTCAAGATACAGTTATATTAATGAGTAGATACTACATGATTAACATAAATAGATAGAATGAATATTATCAAAGGCTTATAACCAGACACTTTGCAATGACACAGATGATATCAACCAAGGCATAGAACAGAGTTCTTCTTATTAATCTTCCAGCAACATAAAAGGCATAGATACATTAACTTTCTTATCAAGAACAACAAAATAAAGGCAAAATGACATAAACTGGTCACAACAAAGTTCTTGACTCCTCTTTTAGATTTTTGACTAAAACTTATCAAAAGATCCTTGAATCTATATGAATGAATGTATATCGATCTATTACAAATACTGCATATTTATAATCATAGATTTGACCCAAGATTGTCTCTAACAACTGAATCCTTAAGGGCCCAACAGAACTGAAGATTACTGGAAGTTCCTAGCGGTTACGATCCTCTGAATCTACAACGGTCATCCCTCCTACACGCTCATTGGCTAGAACAAAATATTATGTGGCACACCTTCTTCATGAGACATAAACACATGGCGAGACCCGTGCACTTATAACTGAAAAGAAATATGATAGATGGCATCATCCGCATAATACTTAGAAACTCCTTTGTATTTTCAGAAAACAACAGCAAAATGACACTTGTCGCATTCCGCAGCCTCTAAAATATGATATGTGTCCTCTCCCTCACGGGCTCTTTAAAACCTGTGTCTTTATACTCGGGCATCCTCGTTTTATGACATCTGTCACAAGCTGCAGCCCTTATAACTTGAGACATAATAATGAAGGGACCCACAACCTTGGTGCTCACTACCCTCAAAGGGATAGAACTGGGATAGATGGCAGCCTCCGCACACATGCTAGCTAACACATGGCAACTTCTGCAACACTGCTGAAACAAATAAAACTTTTGAAAGATCCCCATGGAAGTTGACACTTGGCGCATTCCGCACAAAACTGTGAATCAAAAAGTTTCTTGCTAAAAGAGTTATGAATAAAGCAACTCCTTCCCCACAACCACCACATGGCATCCTTTGCAAGATTGAAAACAAATAAACTGTGGCCCACCATTATTTATACTAGCATCAATACTAATTCAGAAAGAGACATGTGGCATCATCCACAGCAAACTCAAAAGACACACGGTGTCCTCCGCACAAAATGTAGAAGCTTTTGAGACTGCCTCCGCAAGTGACACATGGTGCCAACCACGGCATTGAAACAAAATGAACTATTGAAACTACTTGCTACATGGCGCGCTCCGCATAAACTTGATACTTGAAACATTGTTGTGGCTTTGACACTTGGCCCAACCTGTGCACAGATACATTTGAAAGACCCGCACATAGAAATATTATAAGGCCAAAACTGAAACAAAATGTAGAGTTTTTGACTCTATAGTTCTTGGCGACCATAAGGACTTCTAAGCCTGCTCTGAAAGAACCCAAAACTGACAAAAAGATATGTATTAAAAAATAAAACTTTGAATCATAAATTTTGCAATGCTGTCTGATATACAGACCATTCTAAATCTGAGAGCCCCTATCTACTCTGCAAATCTTGAAAAGCAAAATCAAGATTAATTATATCTTTATGAGAAAATGTTTGCAAAATTTGTACCACAGCCTTTAATTGAAATTCTAATTAGGCCATAGGTATCAACACAATTTCAACTTCCTTTACTGTTGATGAATCACTTAAACTCTGAAAAATTGTCTTATCATTTTGCTTAGTCAAAAGAAGGGCCTTGATGTCATCAATCATCAACACTATGTTACTATCTAGGAACGGTGAAGGAAGCCCCAATTGCACCAAATCCTCTATATGTTTCTTCATATTTTTTACTCCCTCCTTCACTGTATCCAGGAGCTCCTGACAATTTGTGGCTGCAGAGTTACAACTCAAAACCTCGTTGACCTTCTTAGTAGCAACCATTCTATCATTGATACCTGTTGCTGATAATGTCTCATATGTTGTGTCATACAACTTTTTCAATAAAAGTTGAGAGTCAGAAACCCTCAATGAAACAGTGGACAAGGTGGCATGCACCAAAGTTTCTACTTTCTCACACAGTTGCTGAGCATTTAACAGAAAAGTTAAAGATGGCTTTAGCTAGATAATCTCTTCATAAATTCTCTTCCATACTGAAACATATAGCTCTTTTACCAAATTTAGAACTCAAGCATTTTGTGGCCTATTATCCAGCTCAATTGTCAGCTGTTTTGTTCTTTGTTGCTCAGCCATGAGTTGTGCCTGAACTGCACTATTGGCATTTTGCTCATTCAATAACTTCTGTTGCAAGTGTGTGGCCTCTTGCAATCTATCCTAATATTTCTTTTCTGAAGTGGCCTTTTCCTGTCTTAAAACAGTTACCGTAGCTTTTTCTTGTGCCAACTCACTCTTAAGAGAAGCAATATGGGCCTGTACAGCCTGATGTATCTGCAAAGAAATAGTATTCTGCAACTATTTGTTCAGATTATCAATCTCATTTTTCTTAGATTGAATCTCTCCGGCAAGATTGCTGCTATTCAATTTCTCTTGAGCCAAATCATTTTCTGCCTTTTGCAACTTCTTGGACACTTTCAAATAATCTGTTGCCACAGTAGTTGCAGTTTCATTTAGTAGTTCAACCCTATCCTATGGCCTGAAGAGAGACATATCCATGGCCACAGCATTTATAGCATAATCCTGGGGCTACATTTGTTCATTTGGTTTCACCACATTTGGAGACAAATGTGCAAATGTTAATGATTGTTGAATAGGGTCATAAAGTGACCTCATGTGTGCCACAGCAGGGCTTTTGTTTTCCTTTTTCCTCTTCTTATCCATCCTAGCCTCTCTAGCCCTTTTTGATGTGTTTGCTTGAGCTTGGAAGGTAGGAGGGGATTCAATATAACCACCAACAAAGGGGTGACCTTGAGGCAAGCCATAGGGAATAGCAGCTAATTGCTGGCTAGGAGAAACTAGAGGAGGGGTGCTTTTAGGCACAGATGAATAAATAATGGCAATGTAATGGCTTGTGAGGACATGGCCAATGTACTGGAAGTGGTGGCAAGGGTTGATGTAAGCACAACAAAAGTGGCAGGGGTTATGAATGCCTGACTACTTGGGATTGCCACTCCTATAGTAGAAGAAAGAGATATAAGAGAGAAGGAAGAAGAAGTACTTACCTAAGTGACAGAAGAGGTGGCTGGCAGTTGTTGCTGTTGTGGTTCTATTTCTTCATCCTCTTCCTCTTGCAGGAACAATCTCCTATGTTTCTTAGGCCTCTCTCTTGTTTCCTCTATTTCTTCATCTTCAATATTTACCACCATTGGTGGTTACAAAGGAACAATTCTGGAACCCCCAGATGCCAAAGCTGTTTGAGTACCTGGAATTGGTGATGACACAACACATTTTTGTTTCTCTAAGGTGCTAAGGGATTGAGGCCATGAAGATGCAGGAGCAACAGATGATGCTTATCCCATTTCTTTCATTCTTTGGGCCGACTCTATTTCTTCCCCTGTCTCCTCACCCTTCCTCTAAATTCTACTTGTGTCTGGACTTGAGACTGGGGAGGGATGCCACTCATCCCAGATTGATTCCCATCTTCATCATTTTCAACATTCCCAAATGAATATGTAATCTCTGAAGTTTCTTGCCTATATTTCCAATAGGCTTTAATCTTTTCTATTCTCCAATCTTTTTCTTTTAATGCTTTCCTCAGACCAGTAGTCATTTTCAACTTAGGGTCAAATTCCTTCTCTTTGACATAGAAGGTTTTCCATGGCCTAGGCCCCTCATAGGGCAAATCAGTTAATTCCACATATAGATCCAGGTTATCTTCCTTTGGATTCCTCTTGTCTTCCCAGAATGGACGACCTTCATGTACCATCTTGGCACGAACCTTATTATTTATAATCTAGGAAGCTAGAAAACTATTTGGGTCATATTTCCATTTATCCTCTATGATGATGAGCCCAAGGGCAGCTAACTTCCTTATCAAAAGGCTCTCTGCACCTCTAACTTCAAGTGTCATGTTTTTTCTGGCCCATGGGACATCATACATCTTCTTTCTTTTCTTGTGGCCAAAGTCATTATCAACCACAGATACTTGACATGTAACTTCTAAGAATACGACCCTAGGGGTCAATACTTTAGGCAATAGCACGGGTTCCCCATTGAAACCTTGAACTCTGATTATTGTATTATGTGCCCCAAAGAAGTAGTCATAGGGAATTGGGCAATTGGTTATAAAACCCCTTATACTCTATGTCATCCTATGTTCTACAGGCTCAGGGCTTAACTGGCAGAAAGTGGGGGTGACAAAATGCTCCCAAAACTCATAGGGGTCAGAGGTTTCAGATAACACATGTGTCCATGCGGACACAGGGATGGTTTGACCATGACCAAAATCTGGATCATACATATTTAAATGCATATGTTGTGCAAAAGGACCAAAGTTCTAATACAACATATGATGGAATAGGAAAGCAGAATACCTAAATACTCACTTTGTTTTGAAATTGGTGAGCTGATCAATCATGGTGGCAGCAATTTGTTCCGAAAAATGGAGATTATTGCATTGGAGTGCTTGGGATGAGACTTTGCTTGAATTGCTTAAGATGATGACAATGGATTGCTTTGGATTGACAATGCGTGGAGTAGGCTTAGATTGTACTAGTGCAAGGATGTGGAAATTAGAGAACATGAGCTAATAAATCTATGTCCTCAAATTTATCCTGATCAAATAGATATGATACTTAAGGAAGTCAAAGATGATTTTAAAAGCAAAAGGAGAATGAACAAGCTCATGCTTGGAGAAGCAAGTGAAATAATTGAAGAAACTCAAGAGATTCTTTTGAAAGCATTAAAGAAGTATAATTTTCACATAGTCACAAAAGAAGTGCCGGATGGTGAAGAAGAGAATATTATTGAGCAACAATCTGAGTTGGCTGGAGCCTCTGTTCTGAAAGTAGAAAAAGCAATTTAGGAGGATACAAAAATGTTGGATAAAATATTTGATGTAGAAGATACTACCAATCCATCTAATACAACAGGGAAAGAGGATAATGTTACTATTTCTCAGAGCCCTCCTGATCAGATAGCAAGTGATGAACAAACAAGAAAAAGTTCTTTTGTAGATAACATAGAAAAGAATAAAGTAGAGTTAGAAGAATAAAGATAAAACAAAAGAAGATGGTGCAAACATTGAAGCACCTAAAGTAGAGATTGAGAAATCAGGAGATCAAAAGGTTGATTTTGAAATGGCTGCAAGAGACACTGCAGATGCAGTAAAAGGTCTTCTTGGAAAAGAAGTGATTGAACTTGATGAATCAGAACTACTCCAAGGTCTAGCCAATCTAGATGCTCTCTCTCCAATTCAACTGATGAAGATAGCATCATTCACCCGAGTAAAGGCAAGAGAGAAGATGTTAAAGTTCCACATGGAGGAGAATGAGCTACTGGGACTTGCAATCAGAGTTTTGGAGAAATTAATGCCAACCTATTAGAAGAATCAAAATGATTCCCCCTCCAGATATCTAAAGAATCTAATAAGTTCAGTAAATTCACATTTTGAGTCCTTTGAGAAGTCTGCGGAGGTAAAAGTTTAGAAAGAATTCTTAGATATGAAGTTTTGTGAAATAAAGAACCTGATAGGAAATGATAGAAGAATACTTGGTATTAGCATAAAGAGTATTCAGAATGCTCTAAATGATGGAAGTGATATATACAAATTCTATCTATCATGGCCCAAAGTTAATAAGGGTATTGAGAACAAGATAAAGGAGCAAGAACAAAATTTGTCAAATCTCTCTCAAAATTTTGATTCTCTAACAGTTTCGCCCATAAGTCAAGAAGGTCAAGTAATTAACTTGATTGAGGAAATAAAGAAACTTGCCAAAGAGAAAAACAACATTATGAAAAGAATGTGTGAGCTCCAAATATTAATTGCCCCTAAGTTAGAGACAATGTATAATGCCTTATCTGAAGCTCAGACTGCAGTTCACACTAGTGTTCCATCAGACTTGTCAAAGGCAGAAGCATACTCATTTGTGTTAAATGGGCACATTTCAATTTTAGATGGAATGAACTTGGGCTTCCGAACTTGTGCAAATAAAAGCTAGTTTTGTAGACATCTTCAAGTTCATGTGAATGGAACTTAATGGTTATTTGTACATATGAGGTAATATATACAAAAATTTTGGAGAATTTTGATTTGCAGATCCCACCCTTTGCCATTGATGTCAAAGGGGGAGTGAAGGGCAGTGAAAAATGAAGTATGCAACAAAGGGAGAGCACCGAATTAAGTGAAGGGCACGAATGCATAGACAAAGGGGGAGTCGCTCTAAGACACTTACTCATTTTTCACTAAGTGTTGCCATCAATGCCAAAGGGGGAGATTGTTGGCAAGAGACACTGCTCAGCATTGTTAGGTGTTGTCATTGATAGCAACTAAGATTGTTACACACATTCGCAGGGCAACATTTGATCATACCGGAAGACAGAATGATAATCTAAGTCCAGGAGCCTGAAACATAGCATATAGCAGAGTCTGGTATTTTTGTTAGCGGATCTCTCCAGTTAATCATTATGTGTTACAGATCTGAAGGAGTATAGAGTGACACAAGGACAATCTAAATCCCAGTTTTCAGCCTCCGGTGATAAAGGAATCAAAAGATATGAGCATCTGAATACCGGGTCCTATCATGACAGAATAGTTTAGTGAAGAATAGGCAGACTTATGTTAATCCTTGTGCGGACCCAATAGAAGTGTTTTGATGAACTGTGTATGAGATAGAATGTTAGTGGCCAACATGTATGATGATCTACATGTGTTATTTTTGGTACGCTTCAATATTGGTGTATGGATCTAGCCGACAGAACAGACCTTTTCTTGAAAAGTTCAAAGTGTTGTTGCTGACTGGCAAGTGATTGTAATTCAAGATAAGTATATATAGCCGATTGTATACACCTAAAAATGACATGAATCTACTTAAATAAGTATTTTAAATATTTATTTCATCTTCATATTCGTCTATCAATAAATAAATAAATTTATTTATTTATTTGATTCATTTCCTCCCATTTAATTAAATAATTACATTTATTTAATTTATTTCATCTATATCAACTTTATTCTTCTAAATAATTAAATAATTTTAATTATTTAATTAAATCTTTCATTCTTCCAAATTTAAATAAAATACAAATTTATTTAAATTAAAATCTCCAAAAATAAAATATATAAAATATTTTATTTATTCTTCCAAAATTATCTACAAGTAATTAAATAAATTTATTTATTTAATTATGCTTTCTTATCTTCTAAAAAAATCTTCAATATCTTCTAAAAATAAACTCTTCTTGTCATGCAAAAGCAAAAGCTGAGTTAACTGATTTAAAACTATCAACAAAGCTCTTAAATTAGAAAAATATATTCTAATTTAAGAAATAAAAAATCATCCTCATCAAGAAGGCAGTTAACTCAACAAAGCTTCTTTTTGAATGACACATGTCCTTCTTCTATTCGCGCACGTTCTCTCGAACATTCTCCTCTGTTGATCTTCTTATTTCTTTTCCACCATTGATCTTCTCTCACACAACTCTATAAATACAACCCTCTTCTTCTTCATTTCATATCCATCATTCGAGTAAACTTATGCTGCAGGAACTATAGCGCGCCATTGGCACCCCATTTTCATATCATTCATCATCCATCCATTTCATAGTGTGTTGAAGCTCCTCTTTAACATACTAAGTATCAGAGCCACTTCTCCTTGTCATCTTGAGGAATCGAAGCAAGGAAGCAAGCTTCTTGAGGGCCATCTTCATCACCACAAGATCAAGAAAAAAAAGGTGAACAATGGAAGTCGCAAGGTAAAAGGTTGTGAGTATCTCTCTTCTTTACTTTAAAAATATTTTTTATCTTCATATTCCATTGATGTTTGGGTTTTTATTATTCATTTGATTATCCCATTTTTACCCGTAACATATCTGGCACCCACCATGGGGCTCTTGCCCCTAATATAACAAAAAATCTAAGTTTCTTAGTGGCAGGTTCCGTACAGGTGTCGTACAGGTTTTAACAGGTTCATTCGGCACATACATCCTTTGTTACGGTGCTTTTACCTCCTGTAATGGCATACATACAGACTTCTAGCGCAAATAACCTCTGAACCAGTGCTTTTACCTTCTATTCCGGTGCCTACGGTACTATGGCGCATTCATTATCTGAGATAGCGCATCCACTTCCTGTTCCAGTGCCTGCATAATCCTGGCACATATACCCTCCAACACGGCGCTTACATTCCTCTTCATGACACATTTGTTAAATTAATGGATTTATCTATTCTTCCTGCGCTTTGACACCTATCTTAGCACATTTGTAAAGTGGCGTTTACACTCTCTATTTCTATGCATACAGACTGTTAAGCGGCGCATCTGTTCTTCACTGTGGGTTTAGGATTTCTTTTGATTTTTCTGGTTAACTCTAACTTTCGTCTTATAGGATTAGGAGCTGGATAGATCATTTAGTTGCATTAATTAATTCATTTTAGATTAATTAGGGGAAAAAGTAAAAAAATGCATGCATGCAAATCTCATGTAGTCCTTAACTAGGAGGATAGTAACTAAACCACTGCTATCTTTGCATATTGCTTTCTTAGTTAGAATATTGCTATCTTACAAATGGAAAAGAATATTGCTATCTTTTAAACACTTCAAAGTTAACAAATGCAGGAGTGCCCAAGTAGATAGCACATTTAGTTTTTTTCCTTTTAACTAGGTTTGGATTAATCACTGTCTTCTGTGTTTGTTGAATGATAATACGCTTATGCTCTCCCCTTTACTGGGTGACTAGAATGCCAGACTTGTTATTCTTTGTGTATAACCTTTAGAGGGGCCTGCCCTTGGATGCCTGCCTATCCAAGTGGGAACAACCCTAAGTGGTAACAAGCTAAAGCCAAGCCCTACCAATCCACTTGAAATAAATTGTACTTGAGACAAAAGCTTCTTGCAACGAGTGCTGCTATGTTACACCGATAGCCAACCTCCCCCAAAACCCTCCAAGGCGTAACCCTTGGAGGCTGGGAGATTCCATAATGGAGAGTAGTGTTGTCGCACGTGTAACCACTCGAACGGTTGCCTTGACTACTTAGCCACTTGTTTAGTATACCAAAAACCCCTATTTATTGACACAAAAGGAGGAGCCTTTGAAGCGGCCCCAATTCATGTGATTCTTAGTAGAGGTAGTAGGGACAATCCTATGGTTTAGTGGGGTACAAGCCTAAGGAAACCCAGATTTGGTATGCATGAGAAGTGAGTGCCATGGAGGGGAGTTGGTGCTACCAGATCCTAGAGCTACATGCTTTGAATATGCACAGCTAGGGGACTCAACAAATATTGTCCTTTCCAACCTAGGTTGCGATTGTTTTTATGTCAAAAAGTCCAAAATACAAAAAAATAACAAAAGATAAAAATTATGAAAACTTCTATGCGCTTGCTGTGTCTTTTGCCATAATTGAAAATTAGAATTCAAAAAGACCATGTTTTCAACCAAAAATGGATTTTTTTTGAAAAACGTGCCGAAACTCTGCAAATTTAAACTGAAAACCAGAACGGCACATTTGTTGCAACCTGCGGCACATATACTCAGACTTACAACGCATTTGATCACTGTTGCGGTGCTTATAAAAATTGCCAGATTAGTGCATTTGCTTCGACCTGCTGCACTTTTATCCTCTGTTTCCACGCATTTATAGCTGCGCATCTATCACAGTAAGATTTTTCGGTCTTGTGTCAATTTCTATAGAGATGGCAAACCAATTAGAATATACTGCTCAAACACTCCAATATCTGCAATTGCAAATAAACTTAGGTCCCTTACCCCAAAATTGTATAGCAATTACTCAACAAATCCAAGTCTTACAACAAGAAATGGTAATCTTGTAGGCTGAACAAGCAAGTACTAGCTATGCGTTGCCCCAAACTCATACATCCTTTTCTCGTCTTAATGATACTATTGACAAGGCAAACACCACCTCAAGTTGGAAATCATGTACCATCCCGTCTACTAGGCCTCCTTCACCATCTCCCAGAGCAGATAGCCCAGAGCATACTAATCCTACTCCTAGCTCAAAACTGCCCAAAGAATCCCATGATGATTGGCTCCAAAGACTATTCTACAAGCCTAAAAGAGAAAGAAAAGCTATGGAAAACTCCAAATCTATCCAGTCATTGCCTCATCCATGTACTCCTACACCTACGAAGGATGTGATCCAAAGACTATTAGTAGAGAGTCAACCATGTCTTCAAATTCTGGTCCTCGACCTTACCAGAGATTCTTCCAATAACATGTCAAATCCTACAACCCCTTCATGTGATCCTCAACCCCTTAAGCTTATCAAAGAGTCTCCTACCATGAACCCAAGTCAATAGCTATTGTACCTTCATGTCGATAACCATCAAGAACATGTCCAGTCTATCCAAGAGCTATCCACTTCCATTCAAGCACATCAAGAGTTATGTCAAGAGCACACCTTAGAGCATGCAGAAACATTCACCCTTTGTCTCAATCAAGATCAAAGCACCCCCATCCAATTCCAATCTATTCATAACATATATCTCCTCCATGATCAAGATAATCCCTATGAAGAAGTTATCCATGAGCAACTTGATCCTATACATGAAGAAGAAATCCAATTCCAATCAATCCATAACCTATATCTCTTCTATGATCAAGATACTATCTTTTATGAAGAAGCTTTCCATGAACAATTTGATCCCATGCCCATCCATAACTTATATCTTTTCTATTATCAAGATACTATCGTTGATGAAGAACCTGCACATGAACAACTTGATCCCATACCCATCTATGAGCAAGAAACCTCCATTACTCCTACCCATCTTCCATCTAGTCCTATCCATGATCCAACAACTTCCACTTCCCTTGATGAGACACTTGCCTCCCAAGTGCACATGAATGATCATCCCAATAACTTAGATCCTAAAGAGCATAATGATGATCAAGCTTCTAGGGATCCTTCACCATCCATTATTGACCAAGTTGCAAATCCATTATCCTATCTCCTTGGTCTCACTACCTTCATGCATGAATGCTCTTCCTTAGAACACCAACAACCATTATCCTCTATCTCGCCTTACTCATCCAATAAGGAGCTCATTGCTAGTGCACCTATACATAATCCCATGGTCCGCTGCATACTCCAGAATATGAACTATCAAGGTAAAGGCTTAGGCCTTCATGAACAAGGTATTTTAGAGCCCGTCCATGTCAATGTTCCTCCACCTTCATACGACCTTGGATACAAACCCCAAGGTGAGTAATCTCAAGATGTTGGTACATCCTCCGCTCCTCCTAAGTCTACCACTTTCCATCACAAACCCTATCATATCCCCAAAACATATGTTGCCATTCCACCTCCATCATCCTACAATTGTCAAAAGCATGTGACCATACACCTTCCACCATCCAATCTACCTCCACTACTTCTAACTCCTAATAGCCCTCCATGCATCCTACCACCACTTCTTCCGACACCTCATCCATCCATCTATAAATCCTCTAAATATCCCAATCATGGCCAACAAATGCACATGTTGTCTAAACAACGAGCTTCCACCAACCTCACTTCCAGCATCCCCAAGGGATTCAAAAGCACAAATCTGGATGCCTCTACCTATAAAGTCAAAAATCCTAAGAGTCCTCATGACCTAGGATACAAAATCCAAGAATCAAAGAAACATCCATCTCAAAAGCTGCATACACCCACACACCTCAATGCCAAACTGAAAAAGGTGTGGGTCCCCAAGCAACAAATAATTATCTTAGAAGCTTCACAAAAGCTACATATACCCAAGCCCATACCTTCACAAGTACACTCTACAAGCAAAAAGGTTTGGGTACCCAAGAAAAAAGCCATCAATTCAAATGAGGCATCCACCTCTAAAGCATCCCAACCATCCACAAGTATCAAATCCTTCCATCCCACATGAAAAACAAAAATTAGAAGTACACTAAGTCTATGTGGGTCCCTAAAGGCCTACATAACTCATCCACCAGGCAAAAAACTCCATTGTTTCCTACACCACACTCCTATCATCAGCTTCAATGTTTATCATGGTATGTGCAACCATTGGTCATGGTTCCCTTCCATTCCATGACACTTCTGTATAAATCCATCTCCCCTCCCTCCCACTACTATCCTACATATCTTCCTCGTCCTATGGTCCATGCTTTTACATAAACCTTCCTTCCATCCTTGCATAAGTCCTTCTGTATTCCACATCATCCACTATCGCACCTTCCATTATCCAATATCTACCTTCTTCATATCTCACTTTCATGCAATCCCCTACCAACATCTATGAGAACACTTGACTTAGTCCATGTGATGACATCCATTGAGACTATCACCTTTCAAGGAACTAGATGCTCGGGTCCTTCCATATCCACCTTCTTCCATCCAAATATTTAAAAAAAGAAAAAAAAAAGTAAAGAGAAATCCCTTCGTCCAATGGTGAAAACTTGGCAAACAGGCGCCTTGGATAAGTACCATGATGAAAACCTGGCAAACAAGCATCATGTGTAAGTTGATCTCCTATGTCACCTACACTTGGAGGCACCTTGTCTCATCGGCATATCACCTTCTACTATCATTCCTTTCATACCATTTCCTATCCTATTCCTCTATCCATTACATACCTATACTATCTAGTCCATCCATCCTAATCTTCCATTCCTCTATTTTTCTTGATCTTGATAAAGATTGGGGGCACAATGTTGACAAATGTTATAGATGTCTCTTGACATACCTTATCCCTCCAAAACCACACAAATCCTTCATTATCCTCTCATCATCCTTCATCGTAAGCTTTGAGTTATTCCTATGTGACATAGTCCTTAGAGATCACATCCTTGATTCCTTCTATCCACTATTGCCCATCCCCATACATACCCATTCCATTCTTTATCACCCATACATCTGCCTATCTGTGGTTTTTTCCCTTGTCATCAGTATCTAGCATAAGGCTATCCAAAATTCTTATCTAGTATCCTGTCCACAGTGTCAGCCTAGCATAGCCTCTGTCATCAGTGTTATCTGTTCCATATCTGATCCATAGCTATTCCATATCTGATCCATATCTATTCCATATCTAATCCATAGCTGTTCCATATCTGATCCATATCTATTCCATATCTGACCCATATCTATTCCATATCGTGTCTCATCCGATCCATATCTTAGGTCCATCAGGGTTCTTCCCAAACTACGTTGCCTCTGTGTCGTCACATAGGCAAGGCCATTTAGCAATGAGCCCCCGAGGCACTAGGTCAGTCCCTTAGGGTCCGTCTCTTCATATCTGTTTGTCGGGTCATCCATAATAAGTCGATCCTTAGTTTTCACTGGGGGCAAGTCCTTGACCTAGTTACCGAATTAGATTCTTGAATGCCACTTGTTCTAAGAGAACACCAATAAGGATTGTGATACCCTTTCACCAGATGCAAGCGCACACAACAAAGCAAGCTTCCCAAAACAACAAAAATCTTGGCATAAAACATCAACCTATCCAAAGCAGAACACCATACCAAAACACTCAAACTAACTCTATATCAATTATGGCAAGAAGACACATCTAATGCAAGAATGCTTTGTGTTTTTATATTGGTTAACTTACAAGGTCTTGATTTTCATTATTATGTCTTTCTATGCTACTCGAGGATGCCAAAAGCTAGAGATGCTATGATGGGGGCATAATCTTTTTCTTTGTCTGCTGTTTGTGGATTAAACTTTAGTAGTGTGACAGCTTTGGTCTAACAACATGATTAGCAAAAGATCATCGAGGACTTCCGAGGTTTGAACATAAAAAAGGGCAATCCTTGTCTGTTGAAATGCAAGAAGTACTCAGATCATCTAGATTCAAGTTTGACTAGATGCTTGTATCAACTTGCTATATCAAAATCCATGTAAGGAATACCCAGGTCATCTTGGTCTAATTATACCTAGATGCTTGTATTTTCTTACAACATTTCAAAAAGAGAAAAGAAACAAAAAAGTGCCCAATGATGAAAGAAAAACACTTGCGCTCTAATGATGACAAAGTATCCACATCCATCCCATAGCCAGCAATCCATATCAACCATGCAATAAGAAAATTCTGCAGTATATCAAATGAAAGCCTGTATTTCTTCTCTTTCTTCTCTTCCTCCTATCTATATCATCTCTATGTCGATTGAGTACATTTGGACATATCAAAAACATAGCATAGATAGCATATCATATCACATGAGATAGTCAGTTACCCAATTAAATCATTTGCATACATAATAGGTGCATTAGGTCATCCACATACATGGGCATCCATTTATCTTATCAAAAATTAAAAAAAGACTTGAAGTACATATAGAGCTACATAATCATATCAATAACATCTGCATTGCATATCAAATCATCCCAAATCCATCTAGTATGCATCACATATACAAAACATCATAAGATAGATTGCATCCATAGCATATCAACATAGGAAACATGAGCATATAGAACATCAATAACTGCATCATCATATAAGCATAAAAACATGTCCAAGTGTGCAACATATCAAAATATCTATCCTTATCTCATAGTCATGTCATGAAATGTATACAAAATACAAAAAGATAGTGATACATGTCTCGGGGAAAAAATAATACATATATAGGCTCTCTCAGCCATAAAAATGTGTACATCAAATCAAAAATTGGTCCAAGTGTCCAAGTCTGGCTAACTCTACTGCTGTGGAGCACTGCTCCCTGCACTGCCCTCTCCTCTGCCTCCCCTTGACTGCTGAGGGCCCCTCGCTGATGCCACGGATCAGGATCCACCTGCCCTCTGTGACGCCCTAGACTGACTCTTGTAGCTAGGTGCATGCTAGTCTGCCGCCACTGCCCCGTGATATAATCCCCTGTAATATTGAGCCTGAGCCTACACTCTAGTGAGCTCACCCTGTACTTGGGCTAGCTGTGTCTATGCCTACAACACCTGTGAAACCAAAAAGCTAGAAGTACCATCAGTACCCATGGCTACCACTGCTGCATCCCTCTCCACCCTCATCGCCTGCATGCTAGCCAAAGCTACGTCTCTCTCTGGATATCTCTGATATCTGTCTTGCATCTGTATCTCTCCAAGACTCCGCTACTCTCAGATGGGCCCTCAGCTACCTAATTTGACCCTGTAATGTCACAATAGCCTACTGCTGTAAGTCAGGCTGCGGAGCTTGCCCTACCTATCCCTGACCTTGAGCCTGCTGCTGTGCCACCTGCCGTGGTGGCGACATTTGCCTCTACGGTGCCACCTGCAGAGCTGGTACCTATGCCTGCACCTGTCCTATAGCCTGCGGCTATGCAACTACCTACTGACCCAAGGGTCCCTCCCCAAACCTCCTCCTCTGTCTCAGTATGCCACCTCCTCCTCCATCTCCTCGTCCATCTCCTCCATCATCTCCCTGACCTCCTCTCCCCCTCCTCCTACTAGCTCCACCCTCATCCTCTAAATCCTCCTCGTCTATATGAGGAGCCAACTCTCCAGGTCCTGAATATCTAGGAAATGGATGAGCGACAAACCACTCCTCATAGTCGGGTGTCATACCCGCATCTACTATGTCCCTACTTATCGGCCAAGATGCATAAGGGATTTGAAGAAAGTCTGCTAAGGCCTCCTCATATGATGCCATAGGACCCCACCTATATCTCTCTGCATGGGTCCTCGCGAACCATGCCTGTCCCTATGGCCTGCCCTGCACTCTACCAAATTGCCTCTGTACCCTACTCACAATCTGCTACTCTAATATGTACCTTGTCTTGCCAATGAGCCACCAAGTCTGGAAGTAGTACGGAAGCTCATCTGCCTCATCCTCCCATACCTCGCAGTTTAGGTGTGGCCACCAGATAACTAGATCCACGTTATCAAACACGTGTATCCAATACTCAAGCTTTCCCAGCTTGTGCTGGGAAATCACACCTGCATACCCATAGCTGTAGGGCTCACCTCTTTGTCTGTGAAATAAACATATCGGTCATGTGATAGCTATGTGTTCCCATAACCAAAACTACAAGAGAGACACACCTGCTGACAAATTGGCTCCTCTGTGATACACTACCTGGTGCATATCCTTGTGTAAGTGTGCTAGCATGCACATGCCCCATGCATACTGAGTCCCATCAGTGATCATGCTCTCTAGCACCGTCCCCCAACCAGTCGGGAACCCATGAGACTTCCTATCGGGGCATACTACGCCGCTGATCAGTCTTGCCACTATACCCAAGAAGTAGTCATAGCAGTCATGAATGTCCTGCCATGAAATCACCTGCTCAACCAACTCTAGGTCATCAAACACCCGTTTGTACTCAGCCAATCCAACGTCACATTGTGACTCGTACTCTACCAACTTTCCCTGAATAGGGAGGTACAGAATCTGGGACACGTCCTCTAGAGTGATCGCCATCTCCCCGGTTGGTAGATGGAATGTCCCATCCTCACTATGGAATCGCTCCACTCCTACAGTCAGCAACCTGTGGTTCACACAAACCTCAGGCATGAAGCAAATATAGTGCAAACCCATAGCACCAAGAGCCTCGTGGTCAATCTTTGTCAACATATACCACTGCAATAATGGTAAAGGGAACTGCTCTCATGACATCAGGGTATCCCGGATATCCTCTTGCAACCAAGCAAAGCATAACGTAAAAAAAATCCATATCCAAGCAAAACCTACTCAAAGCAATCAAGCTATCCTATCATTGCCTTAGCATATCAAATTAATCAAAACATCATATCATCTCTTGACTAGATTCTTGGCAATCTTAGAGATCACTCATCAATTGATGCATCGACCAAGGTGCCAATTGGGTTAATTTCACTCAGTCAACTGATTTTCCTAGTGCAAATGCCCCGATCCATATCATATGCACCGCTTCACCGTGAATGTGCCAATCCTTGACGTGTATGCGCCGTTTTGGCACATGCGCCGCTTCAACTATCACATGCGTTGTTCCCCAATGGATGCGCCAATTCATAGCCTATATGCGTAAAACTATCATATGCGTTGTAAGATCTATCAGATGCATGACTTAGAAGCATATGCATCATTTCAGGGTGTATATGCGCCGAACTATAGTTTGGCGCATCTGTCCTAGCTTTTTTTCCTAAGCATTTATTGACCTAATAAATGACTTTTAGTGAGTTTTGACGAACTACATACCGGTGGTCCTACCTCAGCTGGTCGATCGAATCGTAGGACTCGCTCAAACTGGTGCTCCTTGCACAGAATATCCATCTCTCTGTCAGCTGCTCTAGTTCCCATACTCTCCTAAGCTCTCCAAGCCTAATCAACTAAGGACAAGTGTGCAAATGAATAGAACTTGTGGACAAGGGTCCTATATATAGCAAGTGAACCATAGCTGACTATGTGACGACTGTGACTACTTCCCATACCTGTTTCTCCAAACCATGTCCTATTTTTCTCCATCCTAAGCTGCTTTTCATCTTCTTCTTCATGAGATTGTCTGTCTCACGCTTTCTGTCTTCCTCCCGTCCAATCTTTCGAGGGGGCATCCTGTCATTAAACTTGTACCAGAGGCAAACTAGGGCATGTATCATTGTCAAAAATTCTTATTCTTTGAAACAACGTGATAAAACACATTGCATCAAAGAGGGGAAAAATGTATACACCTAAAAATGACATGACTCTACTTAAATAAATATTTTAAATATTTATTTCATCCTCATATTCCTCTATCAATAAATAAATAAATTTATTTATTTATTTGATTCATTTCCTCCCATTTAATTAAATAAATTGTATTTATTTAATTAATTTCATCTATATCAACTTTATTCTTCTAAATAATTAAATAATTTTAATTATTTAATTAAATCTTTTATTCTTCCAAATTTAAATAAAATACAAATTTATTTAAATTAAAATCTCAAAAAATAAAATATATTAAATATTTTATTTATTCTTCTAAAATTATCTACAAGTAATTAAATAAATTTATTTATTTAATTATGCTTTCTTATCTTCTAAAAAAATCTTTAATATCTTCTAAAAATAAACTCTTCTTGTCATGCAAAAGTAAAAACTGAGTTAACTGATTTAAAGCTATCAACAAAGCTCTTAAATTAGAAAAATATATTCTAATTTAAGAAATAAAAACTCATCCTCATCAAGAAAGCAGTTAACTCAACAAAGCTTCTTTTTGAATGACACATGTCCTTCTATTCGCGCACGTTCTCTCGAACATTCTCCTCCATTGAGCTTCTTATTTCTTTTCCACCATTGATCTTCTCTCACACAACTCTATAAATACAACCCTCTTCTTCTTCATGTCATATCCATCATTCGAGTAAACTTATGCTGCAGGAACTATAGCGCGCCATTGGCACCCCATTTTCATATCATTCATCATCCATCCATGTCATAGTGTGTTGAAGCTCATCTTTAACATACCAAGTATCAAAGCCACTTCTCCTTGTCATCTTGAGGAATCGAAGCAAGGAAGCAAGCTTCTTGAGGGCCATCTTCATCACCACAAGATCAAGAAAGAAAAGGCGAACAATGGAAGTCGCAAGGTAAAAGGCTGTGAGTATCTCTATTCTTTACTTTAAAAATCTTTTTTATCTTCATATTCCATTGATGTTTGGGTTTTTATTATTCATTTGATTATCCCATTTTTACCCTTACACCGATGATTGTGGATATTTTGTGTGTGTGTTATGAGTGTGGAGAAAATGTAAAAGGAGCAGAAATCTAATATCCAAATGAAGGCAGAATAGAAAGAAGAGCAGAATAAAGATGAAGTGTACAGAGTCAGTATTTGCACTTAACCAGAACTGATCTCTAGCATTGGCAGATGCATCTTACTAGTTTAAAATATCTTTAAATCTCTTGTAAACTTTTCTGTAGGTAGTGAGTCTCCATTGACCAGTGAGCCTGAATGCAAGTGCATTCCCATTTATAAAATACTTTTAATAGGGTATTAATTTTTGTGGGTTAATCCCCACCATGGTTTTTCCCTTAACCGGGTTTCCACGTCAAAATCTTGGTATCAAATGTGCCATTCATGTTTTCTACTCATATGCTATTATCTAATGCTGGAATATTTATATAATTGATTTAATTTTAAGTGGTGAAAGAAGAATAACAACAGAAAAGATTAAATAGAGCAACAACTGATTCATCGCCCCTCTCAGTTGTCTAGACCTATTCCAACAGACTATTTGTAGCCCTTACACTGAACTTGCTATCAACAATCTCGACAATGCTTTCACCTCCACTTCACCCATCACTTGTCTCCCATTTCTTTCATCCGTCGATCAGGACCAATAAAATCATAGAGCATATAAAATAAAAGCTTCAAATCAAATATCCAAAGCATATCAAAGCAATATGGGTCCCAAAACAAAATGGACCAAGCACGTCAAATAAAGTAAATATTCCACATACCATGAGCTATCAAAGTTATCAACATCAAAGCACACACCTTGCATATAACATATGCCCACCACCGTATAATCTATATAAGAGTGTTGGTCCTAATCACCATCCTAGTTCCACATCTACACATCATAATGCAAAATCCAAATTTTATAATCCACTAGTGCAAAGTCAAAAATACATCAAACCTATCTATATCACCAACTTATTCATCCAAGTCAACTATATCGCAATCACCTATTATCACATCCAATATCCCTCATACACATCTAAAATCACGTCTAAAACCCAAGAAATCCAATTTCCAAATCCGTGGTGTTGTGGCAGCAATGCTTCACTATAAGGGCTATGATGGTTCCCTATCAAAATGTAATCATTTGGACAAGGCCAACTTTGTTATCAATGAAGATCACACAAACATCAAAAGATTGTACACGAGCGCTTTAATCCTCGCAAAGTAGTTACTTCAAGTGGGACATTATTGGCATGTTATGATAATTGCATCTACATCGGATGGATTCAATAGATAGGGACATTGCAGACAATTTTGAGTATCAGGGTGTCAATGCTATCCAATCCTCATAGAAAAAATTTAAAAAAAAAAAATCAAAAAATCAAAATAGTAAAGATAAATCATTCGTGTAATGGTGAAAACCATTTCCATGGCGCCTTAGATAAGTACCATGATGAAAACTCATTCACGGGCGTCATGTGTAAATCGATTGTTGATGAAAATTGTGTTTGGGGCAGGTCATCTCATCTATCTCATATCAACATATCCCTTACCTATCAGCCTAACTAATCATATCCATATTTCCTTGCTATCATCCCTCCTACTCAAATTATATCTTGATAATAACATTGATCTTGATTAGGACTGAGAGCATGATTTTGATACATGCTTTGATAATCGCTTTTTATAGCCAATCCTTTTGCAACATGTCCTCCAACCATCTTGTTATATCCTATGCAATTCTCTATATCATTTAGTTCGACATTCCAAACAACATTTGTAGAGTAGGGGCATGTTATTCATTTGTGACATAGTCCTTGGAGGTTGCATCCTATGTCCTTCCATTCATATTTCTATCCATCTCCTTTCACTAATCCCTTCACTCATCCATCTATCAACAATCCTCCTTTTCATTCATTACCTCTTAAACCATCCATCCAATCCAATAAGATCATCAACCTAAATCGACAACCTTTCCCATCCTTGTTTCTACACTTGGTGCTCTCTTGTTACTAGTTATCATATGAAGACCACAATCCCATATAGATACAATCTAAGCCTACTCCATGCATTATCAATCCAAAGCAATCCATTGTCATCATCCTAAGCAATTCAAGCAAAGTCTCATCCCAAGCACTCCAATGCAATAATCTCCATTTTTTATCATTGTAACTAATCCTAATCCATACAAATCTCTCCAAGAAATTTATCCTATCATCCTAGATCATCCATCTTGTTCCCAGACTTGCTGCAAATCTTAATTGACTTAATCCAATCAATCATCATCATCCTTGGCATATATCAATCCCAATCCTCGCGTTGTTCTTGGGATATATCACTCCCACATCAACAATACTATCATCATCATCAATACAATCATCAATTTTCAGCTTGACTAGGGGCAACATCATGTTTGTCTTTATTCTTGAATCATTTTATGAATGCTTGCTTGCTTTTCTTATGTATGTGTTATCATTTTTGTTTTGCATTTGTATCAGTCCTTGCAGCACACCTACCACAACATCATCATGGTCTCTCATATCATGGTGTCATCAACATATGTTTGCTGGCAACTTTACTCCTTTATGCATTTGATACATCGCCACCTTGATCTTTCTATCATGGTGCATAACGTCAGGTACTATATCAAACATCAAGTTGCTCATACCGACTCAGCATGACGATCCTTTTCTCCATCATTTTCATCCTATCCCCTAGCATTTTCTTCCATTTCCATCCATTCTGAGAGCCTACTCGTGTCCTTCACACCTGCCTATCCTCTCGAGGGGGCATCCTCCCATCCTCCTTTTTTATAAGCCCCATCCTTTTTCCACCATCTATATTTTATTCTTCTTTGACATGACATTACTTCGTAACATCATATCAAAGAGGGACAAAATGTAGATACCTAAAATTGACCACTTTATCCCAATCATGTCCTGATTCCCTAAATCGATCATTTTATCCCCAAATCGACTATTCATCCCTAAATTTGATCAATTGTCCCTACTTACCCTAAACGATCCTAAAACCACCAAATCTTGGTCAATTATCCTCTTATCACCATGATTTTATCCATTATTCAATTATATTGATTATCAGGACCTAATCCTATCATTATCCCTAATTATTCTCATTTATCCCTAGTCCTAGTCATTTATACCTAAGCCATAAATCATTTTCCTAAGTCATAAAATCCATTTTCCTAGTTTTAATAATCCATGTCCCCTCACCACATGATTTAATTAATTTTCATTAATTAAATCCTTTTTCTCTCATAAATTAAATAAAAGAAATATAAATTCTTTTATTTTCACCCTAACCAATTCATAACTATCTCCCAAAAATGATAAAAATCAATTAAAAATTCTTTTTATTCTCCACCTTTTATCTTGCAACCAACTCAACCAACTCCATGTAAACCGTTCGTCATTCATCGAATCCTCACCGTTGATTTGCTTCTTCAAAGGTCTATAAATCAATGATTTTATTAGTGGTTAATATTCGCCAATTGGCTAATAGTTGAAATTGGCGATTCAAAATTTGGCTAATAATACAAGCTATAAGGTGACCTGAATCGCCACATTTTTACAAAATTTTATTTTAGTCCTAGTTAAATCGCTAGAATATTTATTTTATTAAAATTTTAAACTCAGAAATTCACCATAATATTCGATACTTAATTAGATTATATTCACCTAAATTTTATAAGTTTTAGTAGAAAATGAAATTAATTCGCTAATAATATTATATAATTATTGGTTACTTTAGGGCCATATCACCAATTGTTAATCACCATCATTGATTTTATTTATAATTTAACAACTATGTTTGTAGTCCATGGGTTAAAATGTACCCATGAAGCTCCAATGCCCATCAAACCTAAAATTGTATTTGGGCCATTGATCTTAATTTATAATATAATGGCTAGGATTAAATTCCATGGGCCAAAATGTACCCACAGAGCTCCAATACCCATGGGGCCCAAAATTGAATTTGGGCCATTGATCTCCATTAAGATCAACATCCCAAATGCAATTTCGGGCCCCATGGGCATTGGAGCTCCACGAGTACGTTTTGGTCCATGGAATCAAACCCAAACCATTAGATTATAAATAAAATCAATGGTGGTGAAAAATAATTTAGGGCCAATTTAAAATATTCAATGTTTGATTTAAAATATTAAGGAATCAAGAAATTATACACACGAGCACTACACTTAAACTAGTAAATCACTACCACCTTGAGGCCTTTACTTTTCCATAGGAATTTAATTTGTTTATAGGTAATTAATGTATTTTTCTATTTTTTGTCAGGAATCACCAGGATTTTCTACAAATTTCTAGTGATTTAAAAAATTCACCAATAAAATTAAATAATTTTTTCAAAAAAAGGAAAGATTCGCCAATAGAAATTAATATTATTTTCCAAAAAAATGGAAGATTTGCCAGCATTTTATATCTTTTTTCAGAAGGGGTTTCTTAAAGTTATCACTGCTATAAATTGACCTATTCGAAGTTCATTTTAATCAACGATCAATTTGACCATGTCATGCTATTGAATTGAGGAACCAAAATCGTATCGCTTTGAGAAAATCCACCATTTCGGTGCAACAAGAATCGAATCATGGGTAAATTTGTGTTGTTTATTCATTTGCAGTTTTGGTTTCTATATTAATCAGAGGTCATATTGAATGTAGATTTAAGTTTTTTCATTGTGCTTAAAATCTTTTCATTTGATCTACATTTAGTGTGTACAACTGCTATGTTTGAATTAGAAGCCTGTAAGTAAAAGACAATTGTCATACCTGCTAGGGGTGAAGTTGCCACTGGAGTCCTTTTCCATGTATTTTGGAACCTCATTTTGAAATCCATTATAGCCTCTTGGGGAGCTCTTTTGATAGTAATCAATTGTTGCAGCAGGGATGACCTGCCTCCCTTCTCATTGAATCTATTAAAAAATAGGTCTCCTAATTAATCCCATGTGATGATAAAATTTGGATGAAGAGACTGATACAATTCTAGAGCTCTTCCTTTAAAAGAACAATGAGTAATCGCAAAGCCACATTCAGCTATGTTACATGATGCACAGTGCACACACCTGCCATATCTTGTAAATGTTTAGCTAGAGTCTTTGAATCTTCTCCTGTGAATTTTGGGAGCACCTTTAGAGCATTGGTCAGGATAGGATCCTATGTATATGAGGCTATTTGGGGAATAAGTGGGCTACCATTATTCCAATTGACAAAATTTTTGGGAGGTGTTGGTGCAACCATTTGTATTGTTGATGTGTCTGCTCTAGTTGTCCTTCTTCGATTAATAGTCACCAATGGTGGAACTAGAAGTCTGAGGTTACTAGCTGAACGAGTCCTCATTGTAGGTCATTGGCTCATGTGATTAGAGCTCCAACTAGGCAAATAAAATTGGTCCCATCGGGTGTGCCAAAAACTGTTGATGATTAAATTTACAAACAACCAACAAGAATGGGCAACCTCAGAAATGTGGGACTTTGATTTATGAGATAACCTCTGGGTTTTATAGAAGTCAGCTCTTCCTTAAATATTTAATGTGTAGGAAAGAGAGATGCTGAATAATAGATAACCACAAACATAATCTAAATTATGGTGATGCGCCAAAAATAATCTCAAGCTTTGGAAACGAAAGAGACACAATGCATCCAATTACTAATAATAACAAATGAATCATATCTTTCAAAGAGAATGCATGCATGATTTTACAACGGATTCTAAATGTTATCAATTGATAATAGATCACATAGGCCAAAATACCTCACATATAAGAATCTGAAAAAATTAGCACAGAACGTCATTACTCTTCATTGTTGATCAGAGAACAAAGTATATAAGGCCAAAATTTGCACAAACATACAATATTCCATCCTCCCTAAGAAATACCCGTCAAGGCAGTTTGATTCTTTTGTTCTATTCAATTTCTATCTTTTTGATAACAACAATCATAGATCTATTTAAACCAATCTCCAACCAAAGATTTCAAAAGAAGACCAATAGTTACACTGAAATAACTAAATCTTAAAAGCATAGAAAACATCGATATCAGCTCAAACTGTAGCTTAGAGATTCCCTGGCCTTGTATGAAACACAAAAATCTGCATGAAGAAGAGGCGTCAACCAATAGCACAACATGAAATATCTATCAGAATCCTTTCACCCTTAGAGATGCACGATGATGCCACGTGTCCACTTTTTTCCTTCCTCCATTGGGACCTACCAAATGATGCTAAATGTTGACACCTTGCAGACTTTGATGAGACCCACCAATGTATGTTTCTTTTCCTTTCAAAAATTCATCTTATGCATAGTGATGCCACATGTAAACCCTGAGCCAATGGTGCAATAGGAAATAGTGTTAGAACTGTCAATTTTGTAAAGCTACGAGAAATAGACACATGGATTGCACTTTCAATGACCCAACGAATAGTGCACAAGGAAACTCTACCAATATTTTTCAGCCCCATGACATGTGGAAGATTCTAACCAATGGCGCAAAAGAAATTCAGCTGTGACTATCAAAACTTTAGTAGGTGCACCGTTGTGACACGTGGAGCATTCTAACCAATGTTGATACCACAAGAGACTTTGACGGGAAAGAAACCATCATAGACTCTTTAGCACCTGGGCTCTTGCTTGTTCTTTTATCCATTGTTTCTATTGATGCCTCTCGACTCATACCAGCATATACACTACCAAATTTGAATCTTGATTCATCACCTTAGCAAAATAAAGAACATAATAAAGTGTAGGGATTTTTCTCTACACTTATGTTACTATAGTTCTAATAATGTGGATGATATATTAGACATACAAGGCTTTTTTGATGTAGATTGGGTAGGTGACTTGGATAGTTAGAGGTCCACTAGTGGATATGTATTCTCTCTATTTGGTGGTGAAATTAGTTGGATGAGTAAGATGCATGCCACACTTACTTTGTCTACTACTAAAGTAGAGTATATGGGAACTACACATGCTTATATAGAGGTGGTATGATTACAAGGACTATGCCCAAGAGTTGGTTTTGATTGGAAGGTGGTTCATATTAAGTGTGATAGTCAAAGTGTAGATTTGTTTGGTCAAGAATGTCATGTACCATGGTCATACCAAGCATGTTGATGTACAATATAACTTTGTTTGTGAGATGGTGTATAATGGTAAGGTCATGTTATAGAAGTTTGAAACTCAAGAGAATGTTGCAAATTCATTTATGAAACTAATGAGCATAAATAGGTTCTCTTGGTGCAAGTAGGCCATGGACCTTTCATCTTGTACCTAATCTATTCATGGTTCATATTATGTCAATATAATATTGTAGACACCCAAAAATAACATAAACTCTTATTTTTTCTTGTCGATAATACTTCTGTATTTGTCTAAGCCCCCTTATTTAATTAAATAATTAAATAATATTAATTATTTAGTTAAATCTAATTATTTCTCATTCTTCTAAAATTAATTAAACAATAATAATTATTTAATTAAATCTAATTGTTCATCTAAATTCAATTATTTCTCCTTTCTAAAATTAATTAAATAATATTAATTATTTAATTAATCAAACTATTTCTTCCAAAAGAATAATTAAATTAAATTTAATTATTTATCCCTCCCTCTCTTAATAATTAAATAAATAATATTTAATTATTCTCTCAATTATTTTCTCTCATGATTAATTAATACAAAAATTATTTAATTATCTAACCTCCTCTCAAATTAAATAAATAACTCAAAATTTATTTAATTTCCATCTCACGTTACTTTTTGAAATCAATAAAAATCTTATTTATTTTCTTCCAAAATCTTATTTATTTCCTCAAAATTTTGAATGATAAATAATAAATATCAAATATTATTATTTAAAAATCTTCAACACATGTCTATTTGTCTCAAATATCCACCTCCAAAATTAACTTTGAGTTAACAAATCAATTTCCTTAATTTTTGAATACAACTCGTTGCAAATTCCATAATTTGTAGAAGTTAACTCATGAACTCATATCAATCCCATGATTTTTGAATTCAACTCCTTTATTAACTATTGTAAATCCCTGATTTATGGAGTTAACTCCTTAATTCTCTCTTGGCTTGTTGTCTCATTGATTTTCGACCATTGATCGTAATTTGAGTTCCTTTCAATCTCAACCCTTCATTCTTTTCCATGAAAACTATATATACATGTATCTCCTAATCCATTTGACAATACTTCTCAATCGTAACCTAACTCTACCATTTTGATTCTCAAATCCTCTATCATTCAAGCACTCGATCATCCAAGAAATTGTAAAGAATGTTATGCAAATCTGAGAGCAATTCTTATCACAAAGATAACGATATTGAGCAATAGAGCTTTTGGTTTGATTGTTTCTATAGTTACATTCATAGTTTTTTTTATCTTTCTCTATTGGGTAAACGTAGATCTGTATTTAATTTACATTCATTTTTATGCATTGTTGATAATCTAAATTTCTAGTGTTACATTTTGGCACCCATCGTTTATTAACAATTGTTTCGATAGTCACTATTTACTATTTTAACAGTCGTGGTTTGCAGATTTGTTGTCACTATTCATTATGAGTTGAAGCAAGATTTCAGTCACTGCTCATTGTACTTATTTTGAGTCATTGTTCTCACGTTACATTTTGTGTCAGCAAGCCTGAGCAGATCAATCCTCTCCATAGAGAAAAAATCTCAACTGTCTTCCAAACAATTGAGAGGACAGATCGGTGATCCTCCTTGAGTTGGCATTCTCATAACAAAAACTCCATTGACCAAAATTTACCGAAACAGGAACATCGTAATTGGTAGCTATGGTGGGATAAAGTGGGCTGCTGAAATCCATGGTTACACACACGACGCTGTGAATCCACGCCCTGCTCAACATAAGAAACACACACCTACTTGTCGGGTCAAACCCACAACCGATCATGCTCCCCACATTTCCCCACCTGTGCATTTCTTCTTCGTTGCCTGCCAGTCATTTCCCATTCAACAAAACAGCACCGATAGAGTAAAATCCCACATATTAGAGATCGAGCCCAACATTGTGAACGTGCAGCTCCCAGATGCGCCCTACCGTACTACAATAATTTTGTCTTTCCCCTTCCTCTGCCCCTCACCAACATTCTCGTTACTTCTTGCAACATCGCTCAATCTCAGCCCTTCACTTGGAGCAACTACGTCACTATCCAAATTCACGAGCTACAGAAGATTAACATCATTTTCATTGTCCACCTGAGAGCATCATACTGACACCACCCAGATTTAGTTTGATTGCCTGCTTACCTTCCCTTCAACAACACCTTTCCTACTAACTTGAGCACATTGTTGCTCTTCTTCGGCGCTATCGCATTTTGGGAAGCTTTCATATCCTTTATCAAAGAAGTTACAATAAGTTTTTCAATGAGTTTTTGATTTGTTGGTTATTAAATCTTTAATTTCTTCTATGTAGTTTTAAGTTTTTGATTTGTTTCAAGCATTTCTTCTTTGTAGTTGTAAGTTTTTGATTTGTTTCAAGCATTTCTTCTCTATAGTTGTAAGTTTCTGATTTGTTTCAAGTGCCATCTCAGCCTCATATCCATTCAAAAGGCCTACATTTTGGCCAAAATCCATCATATCCAGACGTGAAAGGTGCATATTTCATCAAATAGCTCGGCCTGCATATAAAACCTCAACTTTAGATTGTTTTGTTTTATTTTAAACAGATTAGAAAGAGGCAGATTAATTCACTCTATTTTTTTTAGATTCTATAACTAATCCCCTAACAACATATTATCTTTATTATTTTTGCTAGAATCTTTGTGTTTTTTTGTTTTTCTTTGTTGTCTCTCTGTGTGCAGGGAAAGTTTTTTTTGCCTCAATCACTCTGCATAAAAAAACCAAATCTATTTTCAGGAATCTATTGATAAAACACAAGGTGCATTCATTCTAACTTTCTATCTCTAGTTTAATAGGTTGTTTGAATCACATTTGATTTTGGGTTTTAAAATGAACAAGTGTTTGGTGAAAGAGTTGTTGGTCGTCCAAGATCGGTGTGTATGCTCTCCTCTTGCATGCTTAGCACTATCCTAAGGATCAAAAACACCCTCTTACACCTTCCTCTTCACATTTCCTTCACATTTTCTTTTGGGAACTTTAAAATGAACTACTATTTGACGTGTTTGATAAAAGTTTGTGAACTATTCAAGTTCGGTGTGTATGCTCTCCTCCTATGTGCTTAGCACGATTCTAAGGATCAAAAACACCTTCTTACATTCACAACTTTGCATTTGTCTTGATTATTACACTTTGCTTCAAGGTTAAAATGAACAACTTGTTTTGGTAAATAATCACATCCTTGATCTCCTCTTGTGTGGCTACACAATTTTGAGGATAAAAAATCGGGTTTATTTTACCCTTTGTAACCTCTTAGGAAGGCCTGCCTAGAGAAGTGATCACTCTAGGGACAACCTTAACTCCAGTGTTCCGACGGAGTATGAATAGCGGGAGGTGATTTGAAAGACACTTCTCTTGGATCTCGTATATTATCATTATAACTAAGCCCCCAAGAACTTTATACCTTGGGGAAGTGATAGAGGAGGGTGGGTTACCCTCTCCTCTTAGTTATTGTGAGAATATCTTTTTCCATCTACAGATTTGGGCCTCAAGTACCCTTGCGGTATATAGAGGATGCTTTCATTAGTGAGTTTGTTCTATCCTAGTTAAGCCATTCAGCCTATCTACCCTCTTATCCCTAGGATTTTTGTTGTGTCTATTGTGTTTTGTAAGACAAATATCGAAATTAGATCTATAACAAGTGTTTGCAAGTGTCTACTTTTACTTTTTTTACTTTTTTCATTGCAAGAATAGAAGTCAACAACAAGTTCTTTGTCAAAAACCTAAACTAGTCTCAATCAACACCTATTCAAAACATTTTCAACTCTTTGTTCTGGGGTGGGTTTGTTTTCTAATTTTTATTAGTTTGTGACATAATTACTTTCCTAAAAATATCTTAAAAACCTAATTAGCTTTAACTAATTCAAATATTCCCTAATCAACTTTAGTCTGCCTTAAAAGAAAAGCAATCTTCCAGGTAGCAATCCAGGGATCTGCATAGGAAACATTCTACAAAGTAATAAATTGTTGCCCTTATATTGATCATATATCCATCTGTTGAACATGTAGATAGCTAAAATTGTCCATGTCTTACAACATCACCTTGTCGATACATTTACTTGAGACATCTTATGGCATTTTGTTCTAGGTCCCTTACATAATCCCTCCATCACCTAATTAGTTAAATAAATCATATTTATTTAACTAATCCCATCATAATCCCATTTTTAATCCAATTTATCCCACTAGACAATTAATTAAATAAATCATTTAATTAATTTCCCACCTTTCCTCTAATTTAAATAAATAAAATATTTATTTAAATTAGCCCTCTCTCGTTTTTCAACTAATTTAAATAAAATATTTGAATTAGTTCTCACCTTCAACCTCATTCCAACACATGTCCCATACTACAACCATACTACAACTTTCATTTAATGTTTTTCACACTACCAACTAATTTAAATAAAATATTTATTTAAATTAGGTCAGCTCTATTCTTATCCGCACACTTGTCACATGATTGCAACTCCTTGTGTCATTTAATCTTAGTCATCCACATCACACAATTGACCTTTCAATCATAGCCATCAATCCTTATCCCTCCTTTCCTATAAATCAAGCCTCACCCAAGCCATTTGGGGATCCATCTTCAAGAAACATCATGCTATCAAAATGATTCTAGATCTTCATTGCTATCATCTTCCATATATCGTTATGCAAAAGAAATCATGAAAAATCAATATCTCCCCATCAATCATTCTCCATCTAGAACATAGATAGTAGATTAGGGTGCATCTTGTTGAATGTCAGGAACACTAAGAGGGGGGTGGGTGAATTAGTGTTCCATAAAACCATTTATGCACTTTCACTTTTAACCATTTTCTAAATTTAATTAAACAATAGCACAATATACAAGTGAATAGAAACCATAAAAACATAAGACATGGACACCAGGATTTTTACGTGGAAAACCCCAAGGTGGAGAAAAACCACAGAGAGTGTTAGCTCTTAGGAAATACTTTTATTATAGCTTGATACCGAATTACAAGAGGCTCACTACCTTAGGGCTCACTACCCAGAGCTCACTGCTTAAGGAGGCTCACTGCCTAAGGAAAGGAAAGAAGAAGAAGAAGCATGGCTCACTGCCAAAGATGAACCGCTGTGATTGCATCTATTTATGCATGATTGCAATTCCAAATAAGCTTATGAATACTAACTCAAAACTCTTCATTTCAGTCTGCCCCTGTTTCTCTGCTCTGCTCTTACATATGATTAAGATCTCTCTTTATTTGCTGTGGCTATTCTATCTTTGCATATTTCTTATTCATATAGCTCACATCGCACAACACACTATATCAAATAGCAAAATCCATCCTCTATTTATATCCGCAACTAAATCTTTCTAATGATCAGGTCGGCAAGCAAACTGTGAAATGTGTATACCAAGTGTTATATCATGTCGGCTTGTTCTTGTGTTAAATCATCAATGTAGATCCAAACCATCATACATATCTCTTCATATATGTTAGCTCTAATCATACAACCACTTACCTTTATCATCCAATTCTTATTTCTTCTCTGCATAAGGATTCAACCAGCCTGTCGACTTGTTTCTTAATAACATATATGATAGGTTCCTCTGTCACATCATAACTCATGTTGCAGACCAAATTGGACTCCAAAATTCATATCAAAAATTTATTAGATATCACCAATCATACCTTTATAACCACATATCATAATATTCTTATCTGGCAAGATGTGGATCTTTGAACTGATGACTCTATCTTTGTGAAATACTGTCAAACTGAATGTCGATACTTGGAAGCTTGTAGATGATCTTCTGGTGAACTTTAGAATCTAAAAATATGGAATTAGATACTTCTCATATGTGATTACAACACCTCCAAATCGCAAACCAAAATATGCACTTGCGGAGGAATGCAGACCATGATGTTGTGCCCTGTTCACTGTCTCTGTTGTACCTCTGTTCATCCGGGCTTAGATATTTCTTCTTAGTGACTTCCAGAGAAAGTCAGGACTTGATTACTAAAATATAACAACATCAAATAATTATGAATATTATACTTGAGCCACATTTCCAGGTCTTCATCTGCGGGAGCACACTAATCCACTTTCTGTCCCTTACTCTGTTTCTTGCCCATACTTAGTCATTTTTTCCAATCGGATGTAAATTCTAATTTAATACCTTCTGAAGTTATGTCTTTCTATCATGCTGATGAGATCTCTGAGCCTCATTGCCATCAATGACAACATACAAGTCTATACCAGAGCAATGTCTCTTGCCAACAATCTCCTCCTTTGGCATTGATGGCAACACTTAGTGAAAAATACTTTATTATCAAAAGCTGCTCCCCCTTACTATATACACTTCTATATTTATTGTCCTATTTTTCCTATTTTTCACTGATCTTTTTCTCCCCCTTTGACATCAATGGCAAAGGGTGTGTTCTGGAACCAAAGATTTGTCAAAACTTCAAAAAATTTTATGTATTGTGCCGCATATTTATAAGTACAGTCTTCTACTTTATTTTACATATGCTGAAGAATATCACTAAATATGTTCTTTAGTTGAGCTATCTCAACATCCCAGCTCTTCTTAGCACCATCCAAAATTTGAATATGCCTGCTGAGTAGAAAAACTAGAGTTTCAACTTTTTGCAGGTTTGATGGTGTTTCAATTTGTGTAGCAAGCTGTGCTTCAGCTACAAGCTTGGTCATTGACTCTAGTTTAGGATTTATTAGTATTCTCAATTGTCCCATTCTACTCTTTATTTGATACTTCTTATTTATTAGACCATTCAAGACATTGTGAATGTTGATGACTTGAGATTCTCTGTTATTGATTGATTCATTTAACGGATCAAAAGACTTAGAGATATTCAACAGTTTTTCTTCCAATTCTTTAATCTTTTCTTCTATCTTCTTTGTAATTTCTGGCCATGATAGACAAAATTTATATACATCACCGGCTTCTACAATAGCACTTTGAATACTTTGTATCCCATTATCTAACTGAACCTTATCAAGAGCTATAAACTTTGTCAACTCATCTAACCTTTTCTCATTGAACTCTTGTCTAACTTTTGTTTCAGCAGATATTTCAAGAGATTCAAAGTGTGTACTTATAGAGTGTATAAGTCCCTTGAGTTGACATGAAGCAGACAGAGAGGTATCCTTCCGGTATGTTGGCACCAGCTTCTCCAAAATGCTGGATGCTTCATTTACGAGTTCATTGTCCTTAATGTGGTACTTCAATATTTCTTTTCTTGCTTTGGCTTGAGCAATTGAAGCCAACTTGAGCATCTAAACAGGAGACATTGTATCCAAGTTTATTGAACCTTGGATTGACTCAGGCTCATCTAGAACTAGTTCCTCCTTTTCTAAGAGTTCTTTTACTGCCTCTACAGTGTCTCTTGCTGCACCGGAGACCACATCTTTTTGTTCCTGCTCCAGAGGATTAATATCCATGACCTTGTTTGAGTCCTCCTTTTGTTCATCCTGTGACAAATCCTTCTCAATCTAATATACCGAAGGTGAACTAGTTTATGTAGTTGGTGATTCTTCTTCTGCAGTCTTCTCTCCAACAGTATTATCCACTGTTTGATGTTTCGGAGAGGCAAGAGTTTCTTTTTCTTTAGCTTTATCTATCTCCTTTTCCATGTTGACTTCTGGAACAGATGTATTATCATCAAGTACATTATTGTTTTCTTTGTCATAAGTGGTGGGAAGATTGTATTTCTTTAGAGCTTCCAAGAGAATTTCCTCTGTTTCTTTTACCACTTTATCAATCTCACCCATCATTAATGAATTCATCCTCATTTTGGTTCTAAACTTATCCTTGGTTTCCTTAGAAATCAACACTTCTTCTTCTGGAGTAATTTTCAGACATGATTTTGTCAGTACATGTTGTCTTAGCTATATATCTTGCCCTAGTAGTCTCTTTTCTGATGGTCAAAATATTGGCTAGACTTTCAGGGAGATCAGAAGTGATCCCAATAAGAGCCCCGTTGAAGATGTTTAAGTATTTCACTGTGGCTTCTTCCAAGATTCTCTTATCAGCATCATTATATTCATCATAGAATTCAATCATGGGCTTCAAGTTTCCATCCATTGTGATAGCTTTTAACACATCTTGAAGAGATATCGTAGCCTTTTCAACATAAGGCTCTTCTACCTTTTGTCTTTTGTTTGATTTGTCCTTACTAGAGGACTTTCCTATATCTTTGACTGCCTTAGCTTTCATCTTCTTTATCTCCTCATCTGATTATGTTTCTTCTTCATCCTTTCCTCCCACACTGACATATAGTCTTTTTCCCTTTATCTTCTTCCTCTTTGTATCTTTGACAAAGGTGTTTTTTAAAGTTTTCTCTATGTTTATTGATGGTGTGACACCAGAGGAGGTAGCAGAGCTCCTAGTGGACCTTTGAACTTTTTCAAGCTTATCCTGTTTCAATTGTGATTCTTTTGGAACTTGTACCGGTTCACCTTTTTATTTTTGTTTTTCTATTTTCTCCGCTTTTTCCCTTCTTTCAGTTGTTCTTTGGTGATGCCATATTTTGTAGCAATTTCATCCACCTTTTTTCTGACTTTCCTAGTTATTTCAGGTTTTTTGAATTCAACATGAAGTTTCATAGATAGCTCTTCATAAGTTCCAAACCTTTCTCCTTTTCTATCCTTGGGTTTGCTCAACATATGTTGAACATACCTATCTAATATCTGTCCATCCGCTTCATAGCCCATTGGCATTACCCAGATTGTCCTAGGCTCAATAGCTTCCATTAGGCATTGATCTTTTGTAACCATAAAGCAGATAGTATCTTTATACTTCTCAACAATTTTCCTAGGGATTATTTCTCTTGACTGCATCATGCCTTAGAAATATTTTAAGTACCCCCACATGGCTGTTTTTTGGTCATCAATACTTCTGATTCTATTTATATGATTTCTAATTTGAACAACTACTAGTTTACTACTTAACTAGATCAAATTCTTCATGTTGGGTAATTCATTCAAGAAATAGAAGAATAGACAGATAACCAACGTACCATACTTGAATGGATAGTTCTTTCTTTCTTTTATCTTCTTTAGATTCTCTAGTAGTTAGATTCTCAGCAGCTCTCAGAAATCATAATCTGCATTCTCTTTAACCATTTGGTAGGCAGTGTATATTGCAGTACTAGAAACAAAGTTCTCCCGGTTTGAGAAGTAAACCTTGTGACCTATGACCATTGAGGCAAACTTTACTGCAAGATCAATAATATCATTTATTGTCAATGTCCTTTTGTGAAATTAGGCTCCAATGGCATCTGTAACCATTTGATTCTTGACTGCCTTCAATAATGGCATACCTCCAGTGGAGTTTAGTCCAGTGATTGCCTGAATTGCATCCTTTGTTATCTTGAAGGGTTGCCCTTTCCCTAACCATATGAACTCGTCATGAATTCTGCTTAGCACATACCAGACCCATTCATCCACTGCAGATGTGGGAAACTCTACATATTGGATGAATTTATTCTCTTCCAGAACTTGGTATTCTTCCTTCAGGTAAAATTGATCATCACTTAAATGTTTTTGATATAAGTCTATGAATTTGTTGTCTCCGTACTCATCTAGGGAAACATGGATATGGGTACTGCCACAATAATGGGTTACACTTTCTGGGACATCCTAATTTTTACTGAAATCACATATTTTTATAAAATATAATGATTTAAGCCTTGAAAGGTTCCATTTGAAGGATTGTAATTGAATAGGGTTTGATCAAACCCCCTTAGATCAAACCTCCTTGGATAGAACCCTGCTAGTTTTAAGCCATAGTTGTCATGGAGTCTCCTCTACACCTATCAAAATGTTGATAAAAAACCACTTTTGATTTACCTTTTGGGGGATCAAATGAATTCATTTAAAATTTTATGTTTTGTAAGTTTGTAGTCCTTATTATAAGCTTCCCAAAAAGTATAATTTCAGATATATTTAATTTGATTATTATATTCATTTTTTATTTCTTGTGAATGTAGGTTTTTTAATGAACATCAAGGTCTCTGTTTCATACATATGAAAAAATAGGAAAATATAGAAAAATAATTCTAAAAAATACGTGTCCTCTAGGTATTGATGTCCTTATTCCAACAAGAAAAAAGTGAATTCTGATACATACAAAAAAAGTTATGCTTTACACAGTACACCTATGTCTAAATTGTAATTGGTTTGACTTCAAAAGTTAATTAAAAGAAAAATATTCAATAAAACATTATGAAACCAAATTCATCCTCTAGATATTCTAGTTGAAAATCTAAATTCAAAAAAATTAGAATTTTATTCTTTGTAGAAAAAAGTTATGTTTTACACAGTACACGTCAGTCTTTAAAAATGTTGTTTACTATTAGAAACTAGTTATTGAAGGAGATGGAAAAGGAAATATAATTTGATTCCAAAATTTTTAAAAAAAATATATTTAGAATCTACAGACAAAAATTGACAAATCATTAGTTTACATCATCTTCAAATTCCTCATGGTTTAGCAACTATAGGTGTTCGAAAGTGAAGATTTTTTTCAATATGTTCATTTCAATGTCAACTTTGGCTAAAAAGTGTAATCCACTATTTTGGGATCACCCATATATGCCCTAACATTTTCCATATATAGAACTTTGTATGGTATACCTGAGAATGCACCCATTGGATAAACTTCAGTTGCTTTGTGGGGATGTTTCTTGAATTTAGGTTGTGGTCACTTAGTAATATCAACAATTTGTGGTGTCGCCATCTCAAGATTTTAACAGATTCATAAATAGGGCTTGAACGAAAATACCTTGTTTTTCTGAATTAGGGTTTCCTTTCTCTAAATTACTTCGAAAGCTTCAAATCTTGGTTGTTATTGCTCAAGTTTTGCTTCAATATCTCTGAATACCTGATAGCTTCAAGTGCAAAGTGATTTAAGACTAAACAGGTTCCCTTTTATCCTTCGCATGACTTAACCTAATCACCATTAATGCTTGTTCCAAAAAGTTGTCTAACTTTTCTTTGATAGACACAGTCAATCAAAATTGCTCCGCAATGTACTACACTTACTCACTTTCTTCTAGATTTTCTTCCAAAGGATTTTTCTTATCGTATTCTACCATTGATCTCTGTGCTAGATTCCAACACCAACTATCTGGATGGGGGACTTAGATTTTTGACACTGCTCCCCCTGATCCAGAGCTTTCAATTTACTTCCCAGAGGAATTATCTGCACTAGATGCTGGTGTGGATCTATCCTTAACCTCATTCACACTCTTTTTGATCCATATCATACTCAATTCTTTCTTCGTTTCCACAAGATCAACTTTATTCTTGCCTTTAATATCTTTCTGTTCTGTTTTCCTCTGTTGTGTAGGATAATCTCTTTCCACATTTTTGCTTCTACAAAATCTCACAAGGTGTCCGAACTTGTTGCAATAATAATAAACAACATTTCTCTGACCTTGATTTCTTATGATATTTGAATTTGGCCTTGATCTGCATTGCTTAGCCATATGCCCAAATCTATTGCATGCAAAACATTTGCCATTGAAAGATTGACCATTCCTTGGATAGTTTGGCACATTTCTTGACACACTTCTGCATTCATTTTCTTTATGACCAATCTTCTTGCAATTGAAACATTGACTAGAAAATGATGGAGCATTTTGATTTATTCTACTTTTGCACTAGTAGCCTTATGACCATACCTATTGCATTTGAAACAATAACCATTGAAAGATGGGTACCTTTGTGCATTTGGTTCCCTGACCAGAGGTCCTTTAGGTCTTCTTCTTTGATTCCTTACTGGATGATTTCTGCCTCTTCCTTCTTTAGATCTGTCTTGTCCTGAATTTGAACTTTCTCCCTTTTCAAATCCCAAACCTTGTTTATCATCTGGATACTTTTGACTGGCTAGTAACTCATTGAGTTTAGCAAAACTTATATTGAATGTTTCTTTGTAATTGTTGGTTGCTTCTAGATCAAACTTTAAGAGAAGAACTTCTTTCCCCAATTTTTCACATTCTTCTGACTTGTCCTTCACAATTTGACTTTGACATTCCTCATTCTTAGTCTTGTCTTCAATCACCTTGAGAAGACTCTCTGTGGATTCATTTGCTTGTTTTAGTTGCTCATATAATTCTTTCCTTCTTTCCTGAGATTTACTGATCTGCTCTTTTAATTTTAGAATGCAATCATTACCTTCTTTGATACTCTCCTCTAAATCCTTGATATCAGCCTTGGAGTTGTCAAGATCTTCTAGAGTTGTTTCAAATTGTTCATTATAGACATTTACTTGATTGCCAATTATAATGTTGCTAGGAGGATTTGCTTCAGGATAAGTGAGATACCTTTGTGCTGCCATGAGTGAACCTTCCTAGATCTTCCTCAAGTTGTTAGGCTTCTTCCAAGGAACCTTGCTCTGATATGAATTGTTGAATGTCAAGAACACTAAGAAGGGGGCGTAAATTAGTGTTCCATAAAATCATTTATGCACTTTCACTTTTAACCATTTTCCAAATTTAATTAAACAATAGCACAATATACAAATGAATAGCAACCATAAAAACATAATACATGGACACCAAGATTTTTACATGGAAAACCCCAAGGTGGGGAAAAACCACAGAGAGTGTTATCTCTCAGGAAATACTTTTATTATAGCAATACCGAATTACAAGAGGCTCACTGCCTTAGGGCTCACTGCCCAGAGCTCACTACTCAAGGAGGCTCACTGCCTGAGGAAAGGAAAGAAGAAGAAGAAGGGTGGCTCACTGCCAAAGATGAACTATTGTGATTGCATCTACTTATGCATGATTACAGTTCCAATTAAGCTTATGAATACTGAATCAAAACTCTTCATTTCAGTCTGCCCTTGTTTCTCAGCTCTGCTCTTACATATGCTTAAGATCTCTCTTTATTTGCTGTGGCTAGATTCTATCTTTGCATATTTCACATTCATATATCTCACATCACACAACACACTATATCAAACATCAAAATCCATCCTCTATTTATATCTGCAACTAAATCTTTCTCATGATCAGGTCGGAAAGCAAACTCTGAAACATGTACACCAAGTGTTATATCCCATCAGCTTGTTCTTGTGTCAAATCGTCAATGCGGATCCAAATCATCATGCATATGTCTTCATATGTGTTGGCTCTAATCATACAACCACTTACCTTTATCATCCAATTTATATTTCTTCTCCGCATAAGGATTCAACCAGCCTGTCGGCTTGTTTCTTAATAACATATATGATAGGTTCCTCTGTCACATGATAACTCATCCTGCAGACCAAATTGGACTCTAAAATTCATATCAAACATTCATTAGACATCACCAATCATACCTTTGTAACCGCCAATCATAATATTCTTATGTAGCAAGATGTGGATCTTTGAACTGATGACTCTATCTTTGTGAAATACTATCAAACTGAATGCCGATACTTGGAAGCTTGTAGATGATCTTTTGGTGAACTTCAGAATCTAAAAATTTGGAATTAGATACTTCTCATATGTGATTACAATACCTCCAAACTGCAAACCAAAATATGCACTTGCGGAGGAATGTGGACCATGATGTTGTTCCCTGTTCACTGTCTCTATTGTACCTCTATTCATCTGGACTTAGATATTTCTTCCCAGTGACTTCCGGAGAAAGTCAAGACTTGATTACTAAATATAACAACATCAAACAATTATGAATATTATACTTGACCTGCATTTCCAGGTCTTCATTTGTAGAAGCACACTGATCCACTTTATGTCCCTTACTCTGTTTCTTGCCCATAGTCATTTTTTCCAACCAGATCTAAATTCTAATAAGACCTTCTAGATTTATGTCTTTTTATCATGCTGATGAGATCTTTGAGCCTTTTTTCCATCAATTTAACAACATACAAGTCTATACCGGAGCAGTGTCTCTTGCCAACACATCTACTCCATTCTTTTGAGTGTTGAAGACTTGGTTTGAAGGTAAAGGTATTGGGTATTTGCATTATCAATCATATTATCTTTCAATCCATTTTTCATTCACATTTTGGCACACCCATAGCTCTAACCCTCACCTTTTGTAGGTTTTTGTGATTAAATTTGCAAATTTAACATGTTTTTTGTCAAGTTTTTGTAATTAGCTTTTGCAAGTTGCCTCCTACAGGAAAACTGACATCCCCATAGAGTTCGGGAGGCCTCGCAGGTGAAAAATGACAAAATTTTCTATATTTCGCTTACAAATGTTTTTTGCAAAGTTTTGAATTTTATTTTATTTTATTAGTCCATACAGTACAGATCCATATGGATCCATACCGTACGGACTGATCTTACTAGTCGATGTGTTCTTTGTGATCATAGGTTTTAATCTCATAATGTAGGTTTAATGGGGTATTTGGTCACCTATTTAAAATCTTTGCAAGTTTCATCGCTGTCAAAAACCCTAACTCCTACTTGTCACAGTCCCTTTAAGCCTATCAACACCATCAATCCCTGTTGCCGCCTCTTCTCCTGCCATCGCCACCATCTGCTAACCCATTGGCTACCCTCCTAAAACCCTAACTCTCCACTGCCTCTTCTGTTGACTCCCCTTAAAGCCATCGCCACCTCCTTTGTGACTTTTGTCACCACCCATATCATAGACGTTAGCAACCATTGTTGGTTAACCCTCTGGTTGCCACTCTACAAACTTCGGTCACCTCTTGTTCAAATAGTGGTCATCACTTATTCAAACATTGGTCAGCCTTCATTTGGCTTGGTCGGCCTCTCTTTGTCTCCGTGGTCACATCTATGACTGGAGGGGTGAAGGACTATAAGCCCTCAGCTCCTTTTTATTTTTTTCCCGTCCTTAGCCCCTAGTCACATGGGTGACCAAGGGTATTACTAAAGACTAAACCGCCTACCATAACCACCGTCGAATAACTGCCCAATGTTACCGGGTTTGCCTCTGACCACTAGTGGTCTGTTCCTTAACTGCCAGACTTGACCTAGTTCCTCAAAAGCCCTAACTAGACATTTTTTTTTCTTTTCATCATAACTTTCTCATAGGAGATCAAAATTTAGCGAAACTTGTGGCATTGAAAAGCTGTTCACCCAAATTTGTTGTGGTGAAAGAATTTTCAGGTGACTATACTAGCTTCATCAGGTAATTTTCAGTCAAATTCAACCTTCTTTATGAACTTCAAACACTCATATCTTGTGCAAATTTCATCCTATTTTCAAGATTTTTTTAAAAAACAACATAGAATTTCATGAACATTCTGATGATGCTATATATTTTGTTGTAACTAATCTTTGACATCAAAATTTTATCAGATTGATCATTTTCACCTAACACATTAGTTTGCAAGTTTCTTTGTCTTTTTTTCATTTTGGTGGATTTTAGGTGAACATAAGGTGATGTACAACATCAGCTTCAGCAACAGATCTGAAGAAAATTTTTCTAGGTGCACTCACTCCATCTCTCATCTTTCATTTGATCAACTAAACATTGTTTGCATTCACATTTCGATTTGGTCCTAAAACAAACTATTATTTGCAATCACACATTGGAATTGGGCTTAAAATACACTTGTGTCTTCATTCACACATTTGGCTTTGGATTTAAAATCAACTTATGCTTTCGTTGTTTGGTGGATTTGAGTGTGATTAATGGTGTGTATGCTCCTCTCATGCACTTCATGTGATCTTGAGAATCAAAAACATCTTTCATCCATTCACTTTCACAACACACATTTCAATTTATAAGGGGAAATAAACATTGAGAGTCTAAATCTATTGTGTGTGTATGCTCTCTCCTCGCACCGCAAGGTGACCTTGGAGATCAAATGCACCAACTCTATTTGCTTTTGTCACCCTTTCTAGGAGGTCATCTTGGAGACACACCACTCCAAGGGATGACCTCAACTCTAGCATTCCGGCAGAGTCTAAAAAGTGAGGAGTGAATCAAAAGACACCCTCTTGGAAGTTAAAATTTTGTCATTCAGGCTAAGCCCCCAAGAAATATATACCTCGAGGAAGTGAAGGTGAAGGGTGGGTTACCCCTTTCTCCTAGCTGTGGCATTATTTCACTTTCATTTCACGAAATTGGGTCCTCTGTACCTTGTGTATATTGTAGACATCCTTAGTCAAACTTATGCATCCTAGACTAAGACCTATTGGCCATACCCACTTGACTAATATTAGGCTTGTTGATGTGTCTTCAAGTGTCTTCATAATCATAACAATTAATTTTCAAAGTCAAACTTGCTATTGTGTCTTGTGTGTGTGATTCATGCATGTACATGTAAAATCTTTTGTTTGAAAATTGCCAAAGTCAATCTATCAACTTAAACACACATTCCACTTCATTCTAAACATTCTTGTCATCACATTCATCCTAAGCCAACTCATCCTCATTGAAATCTAAATCCTAATCATCCTACTTGTCATATCAACATCACCATAATCGTTATCCAATTCAATCTATGTTGAGAGTCTACCCGTGTCTTTCACCCCCACTTACCTCTTGAGGGGGCATCATTCCACATCATCCAATCACCATATTCCTAGTCTTCATCCACAAGCCAATCAATTTCATCCATCTAATAATCTCAATCATAATCTACCTTCATCTACATAATCTACATAATCATATCCTAATCACTCAACTTCATCTTTCTAGTTGTAATCAATCACTTGCCAAAATGGTCCTGATCCTAGCACAAAAATTACAAGACATTGTCCAAACACTCTACCAAATACCACAGCCCCTAGATCAACAAGCCATACAACAACTACAAGCCATTGTCCAATGATTTCAACAAAACCAATCACCTCTAATACCACCCCTAGGCAAAATAAAAACTTCATAGCTACACACCAATTCCAAACCCAACAAACACACCCCCTATCCATTCAACAATCACAACCACAATATCAACAAATTACACCTCAATCCTATATGTCACCTTCATCATCATACCAACCTAGTCCATCCACCTATCAAATCCATTTTACATCGAGTCCTCATGCTACATTTGACAAGAGGAACACCACTCTAGCTTGTGCATCCTATGAGTATCCTCCATCACCATCCAATCAAATGCCTATCCCAAAGCCTACTAGTCCTATACCAACACTACCATGTACTCCCAATACTAATTTATTGGTCCCTCCACCTTCTAATCCATCAATCCCTTCATTATCCTTTCCGCCATCTAATCCTCCATCAACTCCATGTCCTAAATTCAAATCATACAAAAGCAAACCTATGGGGTCATCCAAATCCACCCATGCAATATTAATCTCATCTAGCACAAGCAATCCCAATACCAATTCATTCGATCCCTTTGAATTTTCATCCAATCAAAATCAAAATCCTAAGCCTACAAAATCTTCCACCTCTTTTATCCCTCCACCATGAGATCTATCCACTCCTCATAATCTTAAGCCTACAGCTTCCACCCTTATTATCCATCCATTATATTGTCCATCCACCCATACACTTATGAAGGATGTGATCCATTGGCTATTAGCAATTAATCAACTATGTCACGAAACACCTTTCCTTGAGCCTATCAAAGAGTCTTCCAATACCAGGTCTAGTCCTTCAACCCGATCATGTAGTCCACAACCCATCAAGCCTATTGAAGAATCTCCCACCATAAGTCCAAGTCAAGACCCATTATGCCCTCATGTAGTTGACCATCAAGAATCTATCAAGCATATCCAAAAGTCACCCACTTCCACTTCCACCCAAAATCAAGAACAATGTCAAGAGTTTAGTCCTAAACATGTGGAAACAGTAACCCCTTATCCAACTGAAAGGAAGCAAGGTACACGGAAACACTTCCTACACCGGACTAATGAGGGAAGTAGAGTGCAAATTATTTTTAATCCTTACAATTGCAGCAATGTTAAACATATAACATAAAGATTACAACAACAACACAACACATAGAATAAGAGAGTGACACAAGATATATCATGGGGAAAACCTTTTCAGGTGAAAAACCCCACACACCAAAACCTACACAATGTATTATCAAAACAATCTTGTTTACAACACACTTGCAATGCAATTTTTTCCTGGAGTCTGTAAATGTCATTTCTAAAGTGATTCCGGTAGCATAACAGTACCTATACAAACACTATATGTCTACTACTCCAAAACTCTGCAATATATAGAGTTACAAGGCATAAACAGGAAGCTTCTAGAGATGGGCATCCATCTTGGCCACATGGCCATTTACACACCTAAAGGACACTTGTCCAACATGTTTTCAACTCTCTTACATCTGCCATAACATGGCAGATTTGAATTCCCAAGATGAAGCGCTCCAAGGCTAAAAATAGACTATGACATATGCTCTTACGCATCTTACAGCTATCATAAATCTGTCCAACATATAAACACTTAATGTTGTAAGAGAACCTGTCATACAAGACTAAATATCTAGCATATTCCTCTTCAAACATGTCATCACCCAACTTGGGCACCCAAAGATGCCTTTTTCTCATGCAAAGATACTCACTGACACTTGTCTTCACTTGTCATAGGAATCTCTATACTTGGCTCTTACGCGTCATAGATTCTGTCATACATGATAACACCTCTGTCATACTACAATATGCTGACACATGGCATATTAGTGCTACCTCAAATGGGACACCCAAAGATGCCTTTTTCTCATGCAAAGATACTCACTGACACTTGTCTTCACTTGTCATAGGAATCTCTATACTTGGCTCTTACGCGTCATAGATTCTGTCATACATGATAACACCTCTGTCATACTACAATATGCTGACACATGGCATATTAGTGCTACCTCAAATGGGACACCCAAATCCACATGTGTTTTACTTGACCATCCATGTCACATTACAAGTAGGATGACATGTCACAATGCCACCTTATACTAAATCACAAAACAAGATGTGCAAGTAAATACAAATTAGGCAATAAATAAGTACACAATTAAAATATCAATGCTAGGAAATTGCAAAGGTTGAGACACCTTAATTCCCAACATTCTCCCACTTGTCAAACTCCTTGTAAGAGATAATAGAAAGACAATATTTAACTAATAGGGGCCAAGAGGCCCATAGACTTTGAACACCATCTGAACTTATCTGTGCCCACAGGTTTTGTCAATGCATCTGCAACATTCTTCAAACTGTCAACCTTCTCCAACATCACCTTCCCATCTTCTACCATATCTCAAACAAAATGAAACTAACCATCAATGTACTTTGTTCTAGCATGGAAAGTATGATTCTTTGCTAAGCAAATCGCACTCTGACTGTCACAATGGATCGTAATCTATCCTGCATCAAAACCAATGTCTGAACACAACCTCTTAAGTCAAATAGATTCCTTACAAGCATTTGTTTCTGGCATGTACTATACTTTTGTCATGGACAAAGCAACCACAGGTTGTCTCTTACTCATCCAACTAATAGCTCCACCAAACATAGTGAACACGTAGGCACTGGTGGATCTTCTGCTGTCAATGTCACCTACCCAATTAGAATCCACAAATCCATGAATAGTCACATAATGATGAGGTCCTGTAGGATAACTATGATAACATAGGAAATACTCAAAAGTACCCCACAAGCATCTGAACACTCTTTATTGCATCCCAATGTACCCATCCAGGATTGGCCATAAACCACCTAAGGACTCCCACTGCTTGGGCAATGTCTGGTCTTGTATAGACCATAGCATACATCAAGCTACCAATTGCACTAGCATAAGGTACTCTTCTCATATCCTTCATCTTAGAAGGAGACTTTGGACAATAATCAACAGATAACTTTGTCGACATCGTAACAGGAACAATCAACAATCTACAATCCACCCTATTGAATCTCTCCAACACAGTGTTAACATACTTACTCTGGCCTAAATAAAATTTTATGTTTGCTTTGTCTCTTTTAATCTCCATCCCCAGAATGTACCTGGCTACCCCTAAGTTTTTCATTTCAAACTGTACTGACAACTAAGACTTCAAATCAGAAATCAAGCCTTTACCATTCCCGATTAGTAACATATCATCAACATACAATGTTATAATGAGAATGCGATCATTCTCAACTTTGAAATAAACATAATGATCTAATTTCGATCTCAGAAATCCAATACTCAACATGAAGGCATCAAACTTTTGGTACCACATCCTAGGAGGCTGTTTCAAACCATACAAAGACTTCTTTAAGTTACAAACTAGATTTTCTTTACCTTTCACCGCGTAGTACTCTAGCTGTGACATATAGATCTCTTCCTCCAAGTCACCATGAAGGAAAGTTGTCTTCATATCCATTTGTTCTACCTCTAAGTCATAAGCTACTGCAAGAGATAACAAAACTGAATAGATGTCAACTTTGCAACGGGAGAGAAAATCTCACCATAATCAATTCCCTCCACCTACGAATACCCCTTTGTAACCAATCTGGCCTTATATTTCTCAACACTACCATCTGCACCAATTTTCTTCTTGAACACCCATTTGCATCCAACAGGTTTTCGTCCATCAGGAAAAGGCACCAAGTCCCATGTTTTATTCTTTTCCAAATAAACCATCTCATCCTCCATGGCCTCCTTCCAAGAACTTGCACCTTTCATGCCCATAGCCTCTCTAATAGTTCTCAGCTCATTAGTGTTAGAAATCAAAGAAAAAACATAACTAGAATCAAGCAATGAATAAACAAACCTCTTAGGTTGCTTCATCTTTTGTGTGCACCTCCTTAAAGGCTAAGGTTGAGGTTCTTCTTCCTCTTCTAAACTTTCAGAGCTGCTAGAGCTCCCCTCATCATCAGGTCCAACAAGGTCTTTCGGTTCAGTCTTCTTAGGGGTACAGTAGGAAACTGAACCACATCCTTTTTCTTTTCTTTTTCTTTTGGTTGTAGAGAAATAGGAGAAGGAGTTACCTCTCTAAAGATAACACTTCTGCTATACAAGACTTTCTCATCCATAGGATCCTAAAGATTGTACCCTTTCACACCAACACCATAGCCAATGAAGATACACTTAACTGCCTTGTTCTCCAATTTTGCCCTCTTCTCCTTAGGCACATGTGCATATGCCTCACAATAAAAAATACGAAGATGTCTCAACGAAGGCTTCTTACCAGACCACACCTCCATGGGTGTATTTTCAACAAGTGCTAAAGTAGGATACCTATTAACTAGGTAGTAGCCAGTGGCTATAGCTTCAGCCCAAAATTTCTATCCAAGGCCAGCACCACTAAGCATACTCCTAGCCCTCTCCATCAACGTTTTGTTCATCCTCTCTACAACTCCATTTTGTTGTGGGGTGTATGGAGTTGTCTTTTGTCTTGCAATCCCATGTTCCTTATAGAACTTATCAAACTCTGTGGAACAAAACTCACCACCGTTATCAGTTCTCCAACACTTAATCTTTTTACCAGTCTGATTCTCAACAAAGCTTTAAACTCTTTGAATCAACTAAAGACTTCAGATTTTCTTCTAAGAAAATAAATACATGTTCTTCTACTGTAATCATCTATGAATGATACAAAATATAACAATTTAGAAATTGAAGGAACATTCACAGGAGCAAACACATCAGAATAGGTTAGATCCAACACACCAGAAGACTTATAAGAACTAGAGTAAAACTGAACATGGTTTTGTTTTCCATATACACAATGTTCGCAAAAGTTGAAATCGAGATTACAATCATTTAAACCTTCAACAAGGTTTTTATTTTTTAGGGCTCTAAGACCCTTCTCACCAATCTGACCAAGTCTCTCATGCCACAACATTGTCTTCTCAGCAAGAAGTTTCATTTCCAAAGCACTGGCACCCTTAGTTACCCAAAAAGCAAGACCATCAAAAGTTGAAGCAACACACTTCTTTGTTGCTGGTTCCAATGGTGAGGATGAAGAATGTGAAGCTCTTTTCTTTGAAACAAAAGAACTATTGCACTGAACAGTGCATGCATCCAACTAAAACAGAGTACTTATCTGACTCTCGTCATCTTGCATCCTCCATTCGAGAAGACAACTTGTACACCCACATCATTCAACTTACTTACAGAAAGAAGGTTCTATGCTAAACCAGGGATGTGCAAAACTCCATTGATCCCCTTCACTCTTCCATCAGGGAATCGGATCAAGACTCTTCCACGACCAACTATTTTCAGATGAGAGTCATCACGCAGATACACCTTCCCACCGTCGTATTCTTCATACTTTGTAAACCAACCTCAATGTGAGGTCATGTGGAAGGAAGCACCAAAGTTAATTATCCACACATCTTCTGATGCGTGGGTTGCCAAAGCTGCAATAAACGCATCACCATTATCTTGTGACTTGTTAGAATCAGAATCGGAGAAGTTCTTCTTTTTCTTCTTCTCTTCTTTACACTCCTTTCAGAAGTTCCAAGATTTACCATAGTTCCAACATAGTGCCTTGGACTTTCCCAAAGATTTGGATCTCAAACGGGATTTGGATTTGCCCTTTTCAGCTTTCTTGTCTTTCTTTTTCCCTTTTTCATCAGGTCTACCATGAACCGCAAGAACCTCCTTTGCCGATTCAAAAGACTTTCTTTGCATCCCTTCAGACAACAGTGAAGATACCACTTCATCCATCTTGAAGGTGGTAGTAGTGCTCCAAATGGTGGTACCACGATGTTGGGAATTAAGGTGTCTCAACCTTGGTAATTCCTTGTATTAATTTATTTATTGCCTATTGTATAGTTTGGATGCAAATCCTATGCTATCATCTTGTGGGCATTGGCACGGTGATGTGTCATCCTACATGGCATATGACCACATGTAAATTTGTCCTCACATGAGGAGATAGGCATCCCACTTAGTGGTAGGAATATTTTTCCATGTGTCAGCATCTTAGAATGTGTGTAAATGAATATTGACTGAAATGGTCATGACAGATTCCTATGACAAAGTTATGACATGTAAGAGTCAGAAATAGAAGATGCTATGACAGGTATGGACATGTGTCAAGAAGCATCTTTGGGTACCCTAAGGTGGACTATGACATGTTGTAAGAGAATATGCTATATATAGCCTGTGTATGATAGATTCTCTTACAACTATAAGTTATGACAGCTATGACAGATTCTATGATGATTGTAAGAGTCGTAAGAGCATCTATCATAGCCCATTTTTGAAATAGGCAACCTCCTTGGGATGGGGTGACTTGACAAGTGTCAGGAACATCCTATAGTGTTGGACAAGTGTCCATGGGCATGGGTTTTGGGCCATGAGGCCATGTTGGATGCCCATCTCAATGTAGAGCTATTTTTGCCTTGTATTCTCTTTATAAACATGTGCTTTGGAGAGGAGAAGAACTATAGGTTTGACAGGTACTATTATGCTGCCGGATCATCTCCAAATATGAGTGTCAAAGACTCCTGCAAGAGCATTGGCTCTATGATTGTATTGTAACCTTCTTTATTTATGGAATACATTTGAGATGTGTTTTGGAGTGGGGTTTTTCACCCGTAAGGGTTTTCCCCACATATATATTGTCTCTCTCTTCTTCTATCTTACATTCTTGTGTATGTGTTTGCTGCAATAACTCTATTAGTGGGTTAACATAGTTGTAACCATAAAGATAAAATTGAATTTGCACTCTCCTCCCCTCATTAGATTAGTGTAGGAAGTGATTTTCACACACCTAGCTTCCTTTCACATGAGTCTGGAAAATAACAAAGCAAGGTCATGCAACGATCCTCCTCCATCTTTACACAAATGGAAGTCAACTATGCAACTAGCATTTTAAAGGCATTTAGGTGATCTACAACCAATCTTCCATCTTCCATCCTCAGAGAATATAGCTTCTTCCTTAGGAATAACTTGTTTACCAATGACTTGGCCTAATAAACATCACCAAGTTTCTTCCATAGCTCTTTCGTGGTCTTCTCTTCATGAACATTTAATAGGACAAAATCAGCTAAATAGAATCTCACAAGACCCTTAGCTTTTTGATCTTTGAAATTCTAATTTGCTTGAGCCATTGTCGTTGGTTTTGTGCTAAATATAGCTTCCCATAGATCTCTATCAACAAGCATGTCTTCCATTTTGAGTTTCCACAACTAGAAATTGTTGCCATTAAACTTTTCCAAATTTATCCTTCTGGATGTGTCTGTCATCTTCTTCCTACAACAAGATTATAGAACACTTTGAATAAACTGCCACTCAATCAAAGATCAGTACAACAAACCCCTACCCAATAACTAGGATCAAAGGTAATCAAGCTCTGATACCAACTAAAAGGAAGGTATGCAGAAATGCTTCCTACACCGAACTAATGAGAGAAGTAGAGTGCAAATTCTTTTTAATCCTTACAATTGCAGCAATGTTAAACATATAACATAAAGATTACAACAGGAACACAACACATAAAATGGGAGAGTGACACAAGATATATCATGGGGAAAACCTTTTCAGGTGAAAAACCTCACACTCCAAAACCTGCACAATGTTTTATCAAAACAATCTTGTTTACAACACACTTGCAATGCAAGTTCTTCCAGGAGTCTACAAATATCATTTCTGGAGTGATTTCAGTAGCATAAAGGTACCTGTACAAACACTATATGTCTACTACTCTAAAATGCTGCAATATATAGAGTTACAAGGCATAAACAGGAAGCTTCTAGAGATGGGCGTCCATCTTGGCCACATGGCCATTTATACAACTAAATGACACTAGTCCAACATGTTTTCAACTCTCTTATATCTATCATAACATGGCAGATTTGACTTCCCAAGATGGAGTGCTCTAAGGCTAAAAATAGATTATGACAGATGCTCTTACACATCTTACAGCTCTCATAAATCTGCGCAACATAACAACACTTAATGTTGTAAGATAATCCATCATACAAGACTAAATATAACATATTCCTCTTGCAACATGTCATAGCCCAACTTGTGCACCCAAAGATACCTTTATCTCATGCAAAGATACTCACCGATACTTGTCTTCACTTGTCATAGGAATCTCTATACTTGGCTCTTATGCACCATAGATTCTGTCATACATAATAACACCTCTATCATACTACAAGATGCCGACACATGGCATATTAGTTCCACCTCAAATGGGATGCCCAAATCCACATGTGTTTGATTTGACCATCCATGTCACATTACAAGTAGGATGACATGTCACAATGCCACCTTATACTAAATGACAAAACATGATGTGCAAGTAAATACAAATTAGATAATAAATAAAGACACAATTAAAATATCAATGCTAGGAAATTGTAAAGGTTGAGAGACCTTAATTCCCAACATTCTCCCACTTGTTGAACACCTCGCAAGAGCTAATAGAAAGACAAGATTTAACTGCTAGGGGCCAAGAGGCCCATAGACTCTGAACACCATCTGAACTTATTTGTGCCCATAGGTTTCATCAATGCATTTGCAACATTCTTCAAAGTATCAACCTTCTCCAACATCACCTTCCCATCTTCTACCATATCTCGAACAAAATGAAACTGAACATCAATGTGCTTTGTTCTAGTATGGAAAGTAGAATTCTTTGCTAAGCAAATCACACTTTGACTATCACAATGGATCGTAATCTGTCATGCATCAAAACCAATGTCTGAACACAACCTCTTAAGCCAAATGGATTCCTTACAAGCATGATTTGCTGCCATGTACTCTTCTTCTATCATGGACAAAGAAACCACAGGTTGTCACTTACTCATCCAACTAATAGCTCCACCAAACATAATGAAAATGTAGGCACTGGTGGATCTCCTGCTGTCAATGTCACCTGCCCAATCAGAATCCACATTTCCATGAATGCTCACAGAATGCTAAGGTCCTGTAGGATAACCATGATAACATAGGGAATACTCAGAAGTATCCCACAATTCTCTAAACACTCTCTTTACTGCATCCCAATGTACCCATCCAGGATTAGCCATAAACCGACTAAGGACTCCCATTGCTTGGGTAACGTCTAGTCTTGTACATACCATAGCATACATCAAGCTGCCAACTACACTACCATAAGGTACTCTTCTCATATCCTTCATCTCAAAAGGAGACTTTAGACAATCATTAACAGATAACTTGTACCCATCGTAATAGGAACAGTCAACGGTTTGCAATCCACCTTACCGAATCTCTCCTACTTACTCTGAATCCAACACAGTGTTAACATACTTACTCTAGGCTAACCAAAGTTTTTTGTTTGCTCTATCTCTTCTAATCTTCATCCCCAGAATGTACCTAGCTACCCCTAATTTTTTCATTTCAAACTGTACTAACAACTAAGACTTCAAATCAGAAATCAAACCTTTACCATTCCTGATTAGTAACATATCATCAACATACAATGCTATAATGAGAATGCGATCATTGTCAACTTTCAAATAAACACAATGATCTGATTTTGATCTCAGAAATCTAATACTCAACACGAAGGTATCAAACTTTTGGTACCACATCCTAAGAGACTATTTTAAACCATACAAAGACTTCTTTAACTTGCAAACCATATTTTCTTTACCTTTCGCCACGTAGTGCTCTGGCTGTGACATATATGTTGGCAAGAGACACTATGTGGCTTCATGAGTGTTGTCATTGATGGCAACAAAGTTCATCCGACCCATCCACAAGACATGGTATGTCTATACCAGAAGTCAGATTGAAGAGTATTTTGGTCCGGTAAGCAAGAACAGAGCAAGCAACAAGGTCTGACAATCAGGTCTGGATCTCTTAGAGGAAGTATCTCAGCAAAGTGTGGACTTGGGGAAGTCAAGAGGAGTATCATGAATGATACATTCCAGAGATTGAGCCTCCAGTGATGAAAGAGTGAAAAGATATGAGCACCTGAGTGTTGGGTTCCTATTTGACAAAGTAGATTGAGAAAGAACTGACCAACAGAGCATCAAACCTTAATCCGGATAAGATATTGATGGTGATCAAGTTTCCTGAGGGATCATTCATGGTTGGCCGACATGATTGATGACTTCTATAACTATCTTTTTGATACGCATCACTTAGTAAGCATGGATTCAGCTGACAGACTAGAGTTTGGAAATATCTTGAGTTTTTTGGATGCTGACTAGAAAGATGATTGAAATCATTGATGCAGATATATATACCAGATTGATTTCGGTATGAAGGTGTGTGTTGTGTGTTGGGAAGTGCGAAGAAAAGTAGAGAGTAGTGTGGAAGTAGCATTACAGGTCTGGTATGTGACAGAACAACACTAAAATAGAAAAAGAATGAAGTGCAGTAGATCAGTATATTGAGTCTAACCGGAACTGAACCTCAGCATATGTGGATGATTCTTATTAGTTCAAGTACCTAGTTACTTTCTATATTCCTTGTAGACAGTTAGTCTCTTGTAGGCAGTGAGCCTCTTGTGAGCAGTTTGCTTGGGCAGTGAGCCCTAATTGGCAAGTGCCATTTTGTACTACCTTATTCTTTTAATAGAGAATACAATCTTGGGTTAGTCACCCTATGGTTTTTCCCTTAATAGGTTTTCCACGTCAAAATCATTGTGTTGTGTGTATTGATTTTATTTCTGCTTTCATTGTTATGCATGCTTATATAATTTGATGCTGCACTAGTTGTTAAAGAAGAACAGAAAGTTAAAATAATTAAGATAACTGATTCACTCCCCCTCTCAGTTATCAACAATTGGTATCAAAGCCAAGTTCCTCCAAACAGAGCCTAACAACTTGAGGAAGATCTGGGAATCTCAATGGATATGTATGGTATGAGGGAACAACTTCAGTCTGCCCTAGATGATCTTGAACAATCTCACTCTGAAGTCAATAACTTGAAGGAAAGACTCAAACAAACTGATGATTTCATAAATGAACTAAAAGTGAAACTGAGTATTTCTATGAAAAAGAGAAAGGAACTAGTTCAACAATTAGCAAGTCAAAATGAAGCCAATAATACTAATGAAGATTTGAATGAGAAGAACAAGTTATGTGAGAAGCTATCAAAATAGGTCATTATGGTAAGACATGAAATGGAATCAGGGGTTATGAAATTCACCCAAGAAATTGAAGAGAAAAGAAAAATTGAAGATAATCTAAATCAATCTCTCAAGGAGAAGTCAGAAGACTGCCACAAAATGGATAGAATAATCAGGCATCTAGAATCTGATCTTGAAGAAGCTAGAGATAATGAAGAACAACTTGAGAATCAGATTGACACTCTTAAAAGGGATCTTCAAACAACAAATGAATACAAAGAGAAATTCAAGATAAGATCTGCTCAACTTGAAGTTCTTCTTGAAAGCCAAAAGAGGGTAGATGACAAGCAAGGCTTGGGGTATGAGAAAGGTGAAAGATCTAGATCCAGTCAGAAGAACTTTGGATCAGGAAATCCAAGGAACAGGCCTAGAAGACCTCTGGTAAGCCAACCAAATGCTCAAAGATATCCATCCTTCAATGGATACTACCACAATTGTAATAACTTTGGTCATAAAGCAAATTAGTGCAGAAGAAGAATGAATCAAACTAATTCATCCTTCTCCGGACAGCGTTTTAATTGCAAAAGGTATGGTCACAAATCTCATGAGTGTAGAAATATGCAAATGAACAATTCATTCAATGGTAGATGCTTTGCATGCAATAGAATGGGACATATGGCTAATCAATGCATATCTAGAGGTTATTAGTCAAATATGCAAAGAAATATTGTTTGCTACAATTGCAGTAGATCTGGTCATTTTGCCAAATTCTGCAGAAGTAAAAATCAGGACAAAAAGGGTCCGATGCATCATAATCAAAATCAAGACAAAGGAAAAGGAAAAATTAATGCGGATGAAATTCAAAGGGAGATGAACAAGATTTGGGTGAAGAGAAGTACAGAAAATGTTGGGGATGGATCAGCACCAGAATCTGGTGTTGATATTCCTTCCGAAAACTAAATAGATGAGCTCTGGCTCAGGGGGAGTCACAAAAGAAAAACAATTTCCCCCAGCCAGTCAATTGGTTCTTAAAGTTGGCACATGGAAGGTTGTAGATTAAAAGGGCTCTCAGAGAAGCATCTAAATAATCCTTGGTAAAGATATGAAGGATCCGCAAGGAGTTTGAAAAGGTTAATCATCTGAGATTAATCCGGTTTGACAGTCATCCGGCAAAAGCATGACTTTTCACAGTTAGATCTGGTATAATTCAAAATTAAAATATTTGGATTTACGGTTAGATGGAATGATTGGAGATAGGGAGATACATTATAATTCTAAGTGTATCTCAGTGATCTGGAAAGATCTCTCTCAGAACAAGGAGAACAAGGCAACCAAAATGACTTAAGTTGTGCATTTATTGCACAATGGAATTAGGTTTGCGCAGAAATAAAAGGGTTCTTTTGCTCATGATTTGCACATTTGCATTCGAGAAGAAGAGAGGAACTCTACAACAAAATTGCCTCAAACCTCTCGAAGATCAACCGTGGAAGTCGATTCATCCAGCAATCCTATTCGGCTCATATCATGAACCCTAGAGGCGTAAAAAGGTATTTTTGCTCTTGATTATCTCTCTGTGAATCCTTTGAAAGATGGCTACTCCGAATGTTGTCAAAATCACTGATAGGCCACGCCCTAAGTTTAAGAAACACCCTTACAAATCTCTAGAAGTTGATCCTTTAGGTGCCTTTTCTAGCATTCTGCATGGGGTTCTGCATGTAGAAGATGTTAGGGCATACATTCATGTGAATATTGAGGAATTTGGGGAATCCAAGCTGATGGATGCCTATCACAAACAGTTAATAGATGAATCTTTTAAATTCAAACCTCAGTACAAGGCCATCCGGGATAAGCATTTTGGACATTGCATCCATTTCCCCTATTTTGTTGAAGATGAATGGGTCCGGTATGTTCTGAGCAGAATGCATGACAACTTCATGTGGTTGATGAGGCCGTTTAAGATCACAAAAGATGCCATTAGGGTAGTAACTGGATTGCATTCATCCGGTGGGTTGCCTACTCTCAAATCTGTCAAAAACCAAACTATAAGTGAGGCTACCAGATCAAAATTTGACAAGAGAGCAATGACTATAGAAGATATCACTGATCTAGATATCAAGTTTGCCTCTATGATAATTGGCTATAAGATATATCACTCTAGTAGGGAGAATTCTGTATTCGGAACTGCAATTTATACTGCATATGAAATGTTAAGGAAAAATGCTAACTATGATCTTTGTGAGCTTCTTTTGGACCAACTGTTAGAGAACTTACAGAAAATAAAGAAGGATAAGAAGAATTCATTTAAGTACGGTGGCTTGATTCTATGTTTATTCTTTTACTTTGTGAATGAGCTACCTAGATCCAGTGGTTGGATATGGAAAAATGACAGACTAGTAGCCATACAAATCAGATATTATATGCATGGGATTGGTGATGCCAAGGCACAAAATACTACACTCTGGGGCTACTTCAAGAACTTTCAAAGTATGATGCAGGCTAGAGAAAGAATCCCCCAATCATTGGTTGAGAAATACAAGGATACAGTGTGCTTTATGGTAGACACTGATCAATGCCTAATGGAGGCAGTGGAATTGAGAATAGTGTGGATCATGCCAATGGGGTATCAGGTTGATGAGAAAAACCTAGAGCTGCATATCCAACACCTGCTGAGTCAGCCCAAGGACCCTAAGGCAGAAAGGTTTGGAACCTTCCAAGAGATGAGTGTAAAAGTTCATGTTGAACTGAGACATCCTGAGATCAAGAGAAAAGTTAGAAGGGAAGTAGAAGAATTTGCCAAGAGATGTGGAATTTCAAAGGAGGCAGTTGATGCCAACAGAGAGAAGGTGGAAAGGGCAGAGAAAGAAAGGCAAGAAACAGAAAAGGAAAGTGCTCCGGTGCAAGTCCCCTCCCAGACTAGATCCTCCAAAAGCTCTACACCAGCCACTTCTAAGAGTCAAAAATCCTCAAAACTAGAAGCCAAGACATCCAGAAAGGGAGAGAAGAGAACTAAGACAAAGGCCACAAGGTCTTACACCAGCTAGAAGGATGATGAAGAGACAGAATCTGATGAGGAGATCAAGAAAATGAAGAAGAAGAAGAAAACATCCAGTGAACCCTCTACCGGTCATAACAAGAAAGAAGAGGTAGAAGAATTTGTTGAAAAGCCTACTCTCTGCATTGATGATATCATCAAATCAATTACTTTAGATGGAAACCTGCAACCAATGACTAAATTTTATGATGAATATAATGAAGCTGATCAGAAGATCTTGCAAGATGCCATAGTCAGGTATCTAAACATCTATAACAAAGCATTCATTGAAATTATATCTTTGATTCCCAAAATCTTAGAGAAGGAACTTGAAATGAGAAAGAACAATGCCAAGGCAAAAGACCTAGAAATCCGAGAGCAGATTGCTATCCAACTCTATCCTTCCATCACCCCTCAACAAAAGAACATTATCTTGAAGGACTGCAAGGATGAGTTTTGAAACAAAGTAAGAATGAACCAGCTTATGCTTGGAGAAACTGACAAAGTGGCAAAAGAAACAGAAGATATCCTCTAGAATGCTTTTAAAAGATTCAATCTTCCTGTTATAGAGGACTTAGGTGATGAACCCTCTGCCATGGATGTCGAAGGAGAATCTACTGTGAAAAATGCAGAAGAGCCAAAGGACATAGGTGAGGAAAGGACTCAGGACTTGGATTCCTCTGCTCTGGAAGAGGAAGTCCTTGAAGAAGTAAACATCTCTCTTCTGGATCCCCCTGCTGACTCTGGAACTGAAGGAGAAGAAAGAAAAGATGAGAAAATTTGTCAAGATGAAGAAATCAAGGGAAGAGAAAAAGATCAAATAGAGAAAACCCCAGATGATAGCTCTGAGGCCATAGAAGGGATGAAAACTCTGTCTCTGGCAAGAGACACTGAAGAAGTAGTCAAAGGCTTCCTGACAAAAGAAATGATGGAATTAGATGAACTGGAGCTACTTCAAGGACCATTCAACTTTGATTCCCTCTCCCAGGTTCAGACAATGAAGATAGCATCCTTTGCCCAAGCAAAGGCAAAATAAAAACTTCTAAAGTCTCACATGGAAGACTGTGAGCTGATAAAGATTGCATCTGGTGTGTTGGAGAAGATCATGCCATCCTTCTAGAAGGATCTTTTGGCCTCTTCATCTGGTAATCTAAAATCTCTTGTTAATTCTGTTAGCACACATTTTGATTCTTTGGAGAAAGCAGTAGAAGAGAAAGTTCAGAAAGAGTTTTTGGGTAAGAGATGATGAAAGTAGATTGTCATTGATGACAAAAAGGTGTTCTCAGTTTGTTTGATGTTGTTTGGATATGTGTTGTCAGATATGCAAATATGGTTAGAAATGAGATGCTTCTGTTTGATCAAGACATCTTCAAGTTTGTCTCAGGATGGATTCTCATGTTCTTGGTGTTGGTGTTCATATTGGTCCTTGGAGTTATCATTTTTGGTTTATGATGTTAACATTGATCATCATCTTCTTTCATGATCACAGGTTTGGCCTTCATAATGTTTTCAGTGTTGATAGTATGGTGTTCTCCACGTGGGAGTTACTATCATATGGCATTGGTATGGTATATATGATGCTCTCATCTCTGTGACATAGGACATTAATGTCACTTTTGATATACAGTTACAGTTGATTGACATTGCAGATACAGTGGCATGGTCTTCATAATGACAGTGGTTTGGTGGTATGGTCTTCATTTACATTTGATCTTCATTTGTTAATTTTGATAGTTGTGACATATGCAGATGCAGAGGTATACAGTGGCTTTCAAGTCTTTTACAAGTCATGTCTTCATGTCTTCCTGTCTTCATATTTTAATATATTAAATATTTGAAGAGGGCCTTGTCCAAGACTTAAAAAAAAATACATCAAATATTAATATATTCAATGATCCCTATGGGAGCTCTATGCATATTTAAAGGAGAGCTTGACTTATATTATTTATGAAGTGGAGAGCATTTTTTAAGGGGAGCACCACATAAGTCTTAATATTTTTTTAAATATTAGAAACTTTATTGATCCCCTTTTTGTCATAGCTTTATGACATTGAAGAAAGTGAAGTTTAATCATTTATAAAAGATTATGTACTTTGAATATTTGAAGGGGTGAAATATATTTAAAAAGCATGGAATGCTTTATGGAGACTATGAGTTATTCATAAAAAGGCATGGAATATATTTTAAGATGCTTTTAAAAGAGTGGGAAAAAGCATTTATATATGCTTTATTTTATTTTAGAATAACTTTTCATCTCCTATTTATTTGCCTTTTAAAAGACATCTTCTATGAGATTTTTAAGGAGAGTTTTTAAAGGAAAAATAAAGGCTAATTTCTTGCCTTCTAAATAGGAGGAATCTTTGAAGTTTTTAAAGCTTCTTTTTAAAGAAGATTTATTTCTAAGTTTAATATTTCTTCAAAAACAAAAAGGCACAATCTTCTTTTTTTTTCTAAAAGGAAAGAAGTGGAAGTTTTTTTTCATAACCCAATATGATTTTTTTTTAAGAAGAGGGTTTGAAATATTGAAGAAATTTTTCAAGGCAAATTGAGAGATGTTATTTGCAGATTGATTGAAGGCTTCTTACAGATGAGAAGTTTAAAAGTTTTTTTTTGGAAAATATTTATCTTGCAGATTGAAGAATTTGAAAGAGATATAATTTTTATTTATACAGGGACTATGAAAGGTTTTGAAGAATTAAAAAAAAATGGAAGATATTTTTTTTGGAAAATTAAGAGAACAAATTGTACAGATGTTTTATTTTTTTTGCAGATTGAAATTCTTGGAAGGGTCTTTGAAGTGCACAGAGGAATATGAAGAGTTTTTGTTGGAATTAATTAAAGATTTTTGTGGAGATATATTTTTGATGCACGGATAATAATGAAGACATACATGGTCAGATTGAAAAGGTTGAGAAAGGAATATGGAAGGTTATGTTGTTTTGCAGATGAATTGATTTGTGAAGGCACTTCATTTTTGTTAAAATGGCAGTTTGAAGAAATCCATTGATGATTTTATTTAGTGATATATGATGAATATCATTCATTATTTTTATTGAGAAAATGAAAGGAAGATGGATCAAGAAAATGAATGGTTATGCAAAACAAAGGATTTTAATCTTTATTTTTTGCAGATTCCTTATTTATGAAGATATAGATGCAAAGTTCAATATGAGGATTGAGAAGAATATGAAATGACATTCTCTTTCATATATAATGGTATTGCAGATGCATTGCAAAATTGAGAAGTGTGAACCAACATGCAGAGATTTTTGTGAAGAAACAAGTGAATTAAAAAAGAGAGAGATGAACATACAGAGTTGTGAAGTGCTGTTGAGTGTATCCGGATGTAAGATTAATTTTGAACAGAATGACCATTTGACAGATATATGTTTTGTATTGAATGGAAACAGAGTATCCCTCTGATTTGTTTATTACATCTGTTGGTGATTTGGTTTGCCAGTGAGGCACAATATGCCAGTGAGGCCTTGTATTAGCCAGTGAGGCTTGTTGGTCAGTGAGACCTATTTGTTTATCAGTGAGGTATATTAGTGTTGGAAGTGGGTGCTTTTGTTTGGTATTGGAGTTGGTGCTCCATAAGGAGTTGGTGCTCCTAGAAACATATTGTAGCCAGTGAGGCATGTTTTCCAGTTAAGCTAGTGAGGCAGTTTTGAGTGGTTTTTCTACCCAGAGAGGGTTTTCCACTCCAGTAATTCTTGTGCTAACGATATGCTTATATGTGTGTTTTTTCTTCTATGTTAAGATTTATCTCTATGTGGTCCTGCTCATAATTTTCATTATCAAACTCGTACATATGTGTAATAGTTCATTGATGACTTTCTCTTTCTGAGTCTTGTAAATTAAAAGTTATAATAAGTTGCAAAAATCTACACAACACTGATTCACCTCCCCTCTCAGTGTTGTCCAGACTCCTACAAGAGATTCTCTAAGATACAAGGACTTATAACAAATGATAGGAGAAATTTGACTATTGGGATAAAGAGCTTAGAAAATGCTCTTAAAGATGGTGATGATCTATAAAATTTTTGTCTATCTTGGTCCACTGTGACAGTAGATATCACCAAGAAGGTGGAAGAACAAGAGAGCAAACTATCAAGTTTATCTAAAAATTTTGATCCTCTCACCTCTTCCATAATGAATCAAGAATGTCAGACTATTGCAGCTATAAATGAAATAAAGAAGCTTGAGAAGGAGAAGAAAAATAGAATAAGCAAACTAAGTGAACTAAGAGGGATAATTATCCCCAAGTTAGAGGCAATGCATGAGGCCCTAACTAATGCCTAGACCACAGCCTGGACCAGTGATCTAGCAGATCTAAAGAGGGCAGAAGCCTTTGCATTTTTGCTAAGTGGTCACATTTCAATTTTGGATAGGATGAAGAAGAGTTGGGCGATAGAAGTGGTACAGTTGAAGACCACCTTTGCAGATATACTTCGGTATATGTAAGTATAACATGTATATATATACTTATGCGACTAAGTATAGGTTGATTTTTGGTAATTTTGGTGTGTAGATTCTACCCTTTTCCATTGATGTCAAAGGGGGAGTGAGGAGCAGTGAAAAATGTGGAATCTAGGTAAGGGGGAGCTCTGGAAAAGTGTACATTAGAATAGAGCATCAGCCAAGGGGGAGTGCAGTGTGACAGTCATTTTTCACTAAGTGTTGCCATTAATGCCAAAGGGGGAGATTGTTGGAAAGAGACACTATGTGGCTTCATGAGTGTTGTCATTGATGGCATCAAAGTTCATCCCACCCATCCGCGGGACATGGTATGTCTATACTGGAAGTTAGATTGAAGAGTATTTTGGTCTGGTAAGAAAGAACAAAGCATGCAACAAGGTCCGACAATCAGGTTTGGATCTCTCAGAGGAAGTATCTTAGCAAAGTGCAGACTTGGGGGAGTCAAGAGGAGTATCATGAATGATACATTCCAGAGATTGAGCCTTCGGTGATGAAAGACTGAAAAGATGTGAGCACCTAAGTGTTGGGTTCTTGTTTGATAGAGTAGACTGAGAAAGAACTGACCGGCAGAGCATCAGACCTTAATCCAAATAAGATATTGATGGTGATCAAGTTTCCTGAGGGATCATTCATGGTTGGCCGACATGATTGATGACTTCTATAACTATCTTTTTGATATGCATCACTTAGTAAGCAAGGATTCAGCTGACGGACCAGAGTTTGGAAATATCTTGAGTTTTCTGGATGCCGACTAGAAAGATGATTGAAATCATTGATGCAGATATATATACTAGATTGATTTCAGTATGAAGGTGTGTGTTGTATGTTGGGAAGTGCGAAGAGAAGAAGAGAGTAGTGTGGAAGAGCAATACAGGTCTGGTATGTGACAGAACAACAACACTAAAACAGAGGAAGAATGAAGTGTAGTAGATTAGTATATTGAGCCTAACCAGAACTGAACCTCAGCATATGTGGATGCTTCTTATCATTTCAAGTACCTAGTTACTTTCTATATTCCTTGTAGACAGTGAGTCTCTTGTAGGCAGTGAGCCTTAATTGGCAAGTGCCATTTTGTACTACCTTATTCTTTTAATAGAGAATACAATCTTGGGTTAGTCACCCTGTGTTTTTCCCTTAACAGGGTTTTCCATGTCAAAATCATTGTGTTGTGTGTATTGATTTTATTTCTTCTTTCATGGTTATGCATGCTTATATAATTTGATGTTGCACTAGTTGTTAAAGAAGAATAGAAAGTTAAAATAATTAAGACAACTGATTCACCCCCCCTCTTAGTTATCAACAATATAGATCTCTTCCTCCAAGTCACCATGAAGGAAAGATGTGTTCACATCCATTTGTTCTACATCTAATTCATAAGTTGTTGTAAGAGATAACAAGAACTGAATAGATGTCATCTTTGCAACGGGAGAGAAAATCTCACCATAATCAATTCCCTCCACCTAAGAATACCCCTTTGCAACCAATCTAGCCTTATATTTCTCAACACTACCATCTGCACCAAATTTATTCTTGAACACCCATTTGCATCCAACAGGTTTCTGTCCATCAGGCAAAGGCACCAAGTCCCATGTTTTATTTTTTTCCAAAGAAACCATCTCATCCTCCATGGCCTCTTTCCAGGAACCTACATCTTTCATGCCCATAGACTCACTAGAAGTTCTAGGATCATCAGTGTTAGAAATCAAAGAAAAAACACAACTAGAATCAAGAAATGAATAAATAAACCTCTCAGGTTGCTTCCTGTTTCGGGCGGACCTCCTCAAAGGCTGAGGTTGAGGTTCTTCTTCCTCTTCTGAACATTCAGAGCTACTAGAGCTCTCCTCATCATCATGTCCAATAGGGTCTTTTAGTTCAGTCTTCTTAGGGGTAGTAGGAAACTGAACCACATCCTCTTTCTTTTCTTTTTGTTCTGGATGTAGAGAAACATGAGGAGTTACCTCTCTAAAGATAACAATTCTGCTATACAAGACTTTCTCAACCACAGGATCCCAAAGCTTGTACCCTTTCACACCGACACCATAGCCAATGAAGATACACTTAACCGTCTTGTTCTCCAGTTTTGACCTCTTCTCCTTAGGCACATGTGCATATGCCTCCCAACCAAAAACACGAAGATGTCTCAATTAAGGCTTCTTACTAGACCACATCTCCACGAGTGTATTTTCAACAAGTGTTGAAGTAGGAGACCTGTTAACCAGGTAGCAGGGAGTGGCTACAACTTGAGTCTAAAATTTATGTTCAAGGCTAGCACCACTAAGCATACTCCTAGCCCTCTCCATCAATGTTCTGTTCATCCTCTCTGTAACTCCATTTTGCTGTGGGCTGTATGTAGTTGTCTTATGTCTTTCAATCCCATGTTCCTTATAGAACTTATTGAACTCTGCAGAACAAAACTCACCACTGTTATTGTTCTCAAACACTTAATCTTTTTACTAGTTTGATTCTCAACAAAAGCTTTCAACTCTTTGAACCGACTAAAGACTTCAGATTTGCTTCTGAGAAAATAAATCCATGTCCTTCTACTGTAATCATCTATGAATGATACAAAATATAACAATTTAGAAATTGAAGGAACATTCACAGGACCAAACACATCAGAATGGATTAGATCCAACACTGGAAGACTTATGAGAATGAGAGTAAAACTGAACACAGTTTTGTTTTCCATATACACAATGTTTTCAAAAGTCAAACTTGAGATTACAACCATTTAAACCTTCAACAAGGTTTTTATTTTTCAGGGCTCTAAGACCCTTCTCACCAATGAGACCAAGTCTCTCATGCCACAAGATTATCTTCTCAGCAGGAAGTTTCATTTCCAAAGCATTGGCACCCTTAGGTACCTAGAAAGCACAACCATCAGAAGTTGAAGAAACACACTTCTTTGTTGCTGGTTCCAATGATGAGGATGAAGAATTTGAAGCTCTTTTCTTCAAAATAGAAGAATTATTACACTGAATAGTACATTCATTGAGCTGAAATAGAGTACCTCTCTAAGTACCCTTAGGAAGCACCATAGCTCCTCTCGTCATCTTACATCCTCCATTCAAGAAGACAACCTGCACACCCACATCATTCAACTTACTTACAGAAAGAAGGTTCCGTGCTAAACCAGGGATATGCAAAACTCCATTGATCCCCTTCACTCATCCATTAGGGAATTAGATCAAGACTCTTGCATGGCCAACTATTTTCAGATGAGAGTCATCACCCAGATACACCTTCCCACAGTCATTTTCTTCATACTTTGTAAACCAACCTCGATGTGAGGTCATGTGGAAGGAAGAACCAGAGTCAATCAGCCACATAACTTCTGATGCATGGGTTGCCAAGGCTGCAACAAAAGCATCACCATCATCTTGTGACTTGTCAGAATCAGAATCAGAGAAATTCTTCTTCTTTTTCTTCTTCTCCTCTTTACACTTCTTTTAGAAGTGCCTAGATTTACCGTAGTTCCAACATAGTGCCTTGGACTTTCCAGGAGATTTGGATTTGCCTTTTTCAAATTTCTTGTCTTTCTTTTTCCCTTTTTTTTTGGGTCTACCACGAACTGCAAGAGCCTCCTTTGTAGATTTAGAAGACTTTCTTTGCATCTCTTTAGATAATAGTGAAGATACCACTTCATCCATATTGAAGGTGGTAGTAGTACTCCCAATGGCTATGACAAGGTGGTCCCATGAGTCTAGCAAAGAACAAAGCAAGGTCATGCATCAATCCTCCTCCTCCATCTTTACACCAACGGAAGTCAACTGTACAACTAGCATGTTAAAGGCAATCATGTGATCTTCAACCGATCCTCCATCTTCCATCCTTAGAGAATACAACGTCTTCCTCATGAATAAGTTGTTTACCAGGGACTTGGCCTGATAAACATCACCAAGTTTCTTCCATAGCTCTTTCGCAGTCTTCTCTTCATGAACATTTAACAGGATGGAATCAGCTAAGCAGAGTCTCACAAGACCCTTAGCTTTTCAATCTTTGAGATCCCAGTCTACTTGAGCCATTGCCATTGGTTTTGTGCCAGATATAGCTTCCCATAGATCTCTATCAACAAGCATGTCTTCCATTTTGTGTTTCCACAACTCAAAATTGATGCCATTAAACTTTTCCAAATCTATCCTTCTGGATGTGCCTACCATCTTCTTCCTGCAACAAGATTACAAGATACTCTGCACAGACTCACACTCATTTGAAGATCAGTACAAAAAACCCCTACCCAACAACTAGGATCAAAGGTGATCAAGCTCTGATACCAACTGAAAGGGAGCAAGGTACACAAAAATGCTTCCTACACCGAACTAATGATACAATTGTAGCAATGTTAAACATATAACATAAAGAATACAATAGAAACATAACATATAGAATAAGAGAGTGACACAAGATATATCATGGGGAAAACCTTTTTAGGTTAAAAACCCCACACTCCAAAACCTGCACAATGTATTATCAAAACAATCTTGTTTACAACACACTTGCAATGTAAGTTCTTCCTGGAGTCTGCAAATGTTGTTCTTGGAGTGATTCTGGCAACATAACAGTCCCTGTACAAACACCATATGTCTACTACTCCAAAACTCTGCAATATATAGAGTTACATGGCATAAATAGGAAGCTTCTAGAGATGTGCATCCATCTTGGTGACATGGCCATTTACACACCCAAAGGACACTTTTCCAACATGTTTTTAACTCTCTTACATCTATCATAACATGGCAGATTTGACTTCCCAAGATGGAACTCTCCAAGGTTGAAAATAGACTATGACAGATACTCTTACGCATCTTACAGCTATCATAAATCTGCCTAGCATAACAACACTTAATGTTTTAAGAGAATCCATCATACAAGACTAAATATAGCATATTCCTCTTACAACATGTCATATCCCAACTTAGGAGCCCAAAGATGCCTTTCTCTCATGCAAAGATACTCACCGACACTTGTCTTCACTTGTCATAGGAATCTCTATACTTGGTGTTGTGCCTTGCACACACGCCCCATTTTGCCAAATGGAGACCCCCTCTTTTGCTCAGGCTTGAAGTCTCAACCTTTTTGCCTTATGATGATGAGAAAGTAAATTTGTGCTTAGAGTGCAGGATTTGTTCCAGATTTGAGTATTTTGCATGTTTGGAGTGATTTGATGTCTTTCATGGTTGATTTGGAGGTGTCTTGAGTGGTCTCGTGCTTAAAAAATAGCCATTTGTTGCTTTCTACATTGGAATTGGGTGTTACTGCACTTTGCTCAAAAATCCTGTCACTGGATATTAGCCTTGAAATTGCTACTGTAGGATGTGTTATGTCAAAATTCCTAGTTTCCAAGTCTCAGAGTTGTAAAATCATGTCAAATTCCACAAGATTTCACTAAGGGGTTCATATACTTTCATTCCGACGCATGGTCTTGAAGCCCTGATTTGGCTAAATCTGAAACCCTGAAAAATCCTGAAAAATGGCTAAATCTGAAATCTGGTGGAACCACAAAATTCTAGAATCTACATATGAAATCCTATGGATCTGGAACCTATCTCAAACATCCTGAAAGTATATTTAAAAATATTTAAAGTATAAACTTATACTTAAATATATTTTTAAATATACTTTCACCCTGGCCAATTCAAAATCTAGCGCTAAAAATGACCCCAACTACAAAAAGCGCTAAAAACAACCTCTACCGACCTTAGCACTAAAAATAGCCTCCATGGACCTGCGCTAAAAATGGAACCAACTGACCTCATGAAGCATCATTTTAGTCGGTTGGACCCAAAATCTGCGCTAAGGTCGGATGAACCCAAAATCCGCGCTAACGTTGGACGGACCCAAAATCTGTGCTAAGGTCGGATGGACCCAAAATCTGCGCTAAGGTCGGATGGACCCAAAATCCGTGCTAAGGTCGGACGGACCCAAAATCTGCACTAAGGTCGGACGACCCCAAAATCTGCACTAAGGTCAGATGGACCCAAAATCTGCGCAAGGCCGGACAACCCCAAAAATCTTGCTTTTTACAGAAAATGCTAGAAAAACATGAAATAAAAGTCTGCAAATAGATTCTATTGACCCCAAAAACTTCCATAATCATCATATTGGCTGAATGGGTACTCAAAAATGATGAAAAATATAGAAAATCATGCAAAAATCACTAGATTTAAGAGGTTGTTTATAAGAAAGTGACATTGACAATAAGCTATTTTTGACTGATCCATGACTGCAAATGGACATGTTTTGATCCGAATTGATGGAAAATGACTTGTTTATGATGACATTGATGCTTGGTATTGTTTATTGTAGGTTTGAGAGCACAAAGGAGCCAACTAGAGCTGTCTTTGAAGGATGAACATACAGAGGTACCCAGTTGATCAAGAGATGCAGAATCGACATTTTATCAACCAAATTGCTACTACACATGCAAAAGGAAGTCAATATAATGTCCAAGATGATAAAGATGAGTCTTAGGAGCTTGAAGACACTGAAGATCATGCCTACATCACTGTTGTTCTTGCAGATCCAGTCCAATGTCCTAGTGATCCAGTTTGGGGGTCATAAGTCCTAGCTATTTTATCAGAATTTAAACTTCTTGGACTCGCTAGAAAGATAAACTGATGATCTAGTTTGTGCTACTTGGATGCTTAGGCTTAACGCCAAGCACCCAAACAAGTTTTGAGCCCCCATTCCACTCTGAAGGCCTTCAAAAATGTAATTTACTACGATGTAGAAAATATCAAAAATTATATTTTTGATATTTTCCCAAAAATACCACTCAAATGACCTTGGATTGGATCACCAAGACATGTATACAGTTTTCCTAGTAGTCCAATCATCAAGAATTAGTCCAGCAAACATCTAGTTGCATATACCTTCACCAAAATACTCCTTTTTGATCCAGCCAACACTTGGAATCCCGTGAATCCACATCAGCTCAAGTTTTCAAGTGTCATGTGACTCTATTTTGACTTTATTAGGCCTTGAAAGTTGACTTTTCATCATGTACAACCAAATGGGTATCCATTTTGTCCAGATTCAATGTATTTGCAAGCTGTATTTTGTCTTTTTCCTAAAGGTCAAATGCAAATCCGAAAATGTAATTAACTGGTGTATCTCATTAAATGCCATGTAATCTGGACCGTTGGTGTCGAGTTAATCTCCACCGTTCATTTGAAAGCTAGGGTATGCTACTTTTCTATATAAAGGGCTACCATTTCCACTATTTAGAAGAGAGATTTTGATACCGAATTGTTGACTCTATGCCATTTGAGCTAATACAAAGCAAGTTTCTGTAGTAAATCTGAGAATTTGTATCTTGTGTTGATTCATCTTTTGGTTTTCATGGTTCGCATATTTCTCTCCTCTAGTTAGATTAGTTGTGCTTTCATAATATTCATGGTTTGCCGAAGTATTTGATGAACATTCTAAGTCCAGACTTTTAGTTGTTTGTTGATGGTAAATAACTGTGTAAAGTTAATCTGGGCTGATTATCTGTGCTAAAGTTCAATTACATTTCACAAGTTAAATTGTGTTGTCCATTGGGTATTTAACAAATGAATGCAATCTAAAAATCTGTTGACCTCCATTGAAGATAGCACTGTTTTCTGCAGCACTGTAACACTCATTTAAGTTTGGTAACTCAGGAAGCTGGTTTAAAGTTTGGAATGTTTGTCTACTGAAGATAGCCTTGGCAATGTGAATGTCACTTAGGACCCCTCTCAAACCCTAACCTTTTGCACTTTCTTTTAAAATCACTGTTAGTTATTAGATTAAGAGTTTCAACAGCATCCTATCTTGTTCATCGACTGAAAATCATCATAGGGTTTATGTGTATTTGCTACCCCAAACCTGAAGATTAGCAGATTGCATGTAAGACCCCTTGTAGGAACAGCTAGAACATACCAACTGAGAAATTCCAACCAAGCTAAGACCTAGTTGTATTATCCTTGGAGTAGTCTTACCTAGGGTAAGATACTTTTCAAGAGAGGTGTGAAACCAGCAATCACACCTGCGTTGTTGTGTGCTAAAAACACCATCAACACTTGGTTCTTACGCATCATAGATTATGTCATACACAATAACACGTCTATCATACTACAAGATGCCAACACATTGCATATTATTGCCACCTCAAATGGGATGCCCAAATCCACATGTGTTTGACTTGACTATCCATGTCACATTACAAGTAGGATGACATGTCACAATGCCACCTTATACTAATTAACAAAACAGGATGTGCAAGTAAATACAAATTAGGCAATAAATAAATACACAATTAAAATATCAATGCTAGGAAATTGCAAAGGTTGAGACACCTTAATTCCCAACACTAAGCATGTGGAAACATTAACCCCTTATCCAAATAAAGATCAAAGCACTAATATTTATGATCAAGCTCCCATCTATGATAAAGATCCTATCCATGATCAAGAAAGCCATGATGATCCTCTTAGTTAACTTAATGCATTCCATGGTCAAGAGATTATTACTCCATGTATCCATAATCCCATAATCATCCATGAGTAAGATATCCAAATTTCTCCTATCCATCCTCTATTTAGCCCTATCCATGATCCAACAATACCCATTTCCCTTGATGAGACACTTGGCTCCCAAGACAACATAGATGATCAAACCAATAGCTTGGATCTTAGTGAGCATAATGATAATCAAGATCCTAACAATCCTTCATCACCCACTATCAACCATATCTCAAATCAACCATCATATCCTATTGGTCTTACCACCTTCATCCATGAATGTTCTTCCTTAGGAAAGAAACAACATTTGTCCACCACCTCACCTTCTCCATCAAATAAGAAGTTCATGTCTAGTGTCCAAAACACACATAGTCCCATTGTCCATCACATGGTCTAAAAAATGAACTATCAAGGTAAAGGCCTAGGCCTTCATGAACAAGGTATTTTGGAGCCTATCCATGTCAAAGTCCCTCCATGCTCATATGGCCTTGGATATAAACCCCAAGGAAAACAATCTCAAGATGTTGGTACTTCCTCCATTCCTCTAAAATCCACCTCTTTCTATTCCAAATCCCATGCATCCTATCATACCCCCAAGGCATATGTTGCTATTCCACCTCCATCATCCTACAAATCCCAAAAGCATGTGACCATACACCTTCCACCATCCACTTTACCACCACTTCTCCCAACTCCTAATATCCCTTCATCCACTCTACCACCATTACTCCCAACACCTAATATCCCTATCATCCAATCCCTCATCCATTTATCCATAAATCCACTTTTAATCCATCCATCCTTAAATCCCCTAAAAATCTTAATCATGATCAACAAATGCACACATCATCTAAACATGAAGCTTCCACCAATCCCATGGGATTCAAACATAAAAATTTGGATGCCTCTACCCATAAAGCAAAAAATCCTAAAAATCCTCATGCCTTAGAGCAAAAATACAAAGAGTCAAAGAAAAATCCATTAAAAAGGCTATCCAAGCCCATGCCTCCAAAAGAAAAGGCCAAAACTAAAATGGTTTAGGTACTTTTAAAGCAAAAACAAAGCAAGTCAAGTGAAGCATCCTACTCCATCCAAAAATCCCAAAAATTCCATTCCATTCAAAAATCCCAAATTCCTTCATCCCACAAGCAAAACAAAAATCACAAAAATCCTAAGTCTATGTGGGTATCTAAATCACTAAATCAACCATCTCCTAAGAAAACATCTCCATATTGCTTCCTACACCTCCCGCAAATCAAAAGCTTCAATGTTTATCATGGTGTGTGCAACCATTGGTCTTGATTCCTTTCCATTCCAAAATATTTCCACATACCTCCATCTCCCCATACTTCATCCATTATCCTACATAATTCACCCATCACCTTCCTATGGTCCATGCTTTTGCATAAGCCTTTAATCCATACTTTCCACATCATAATTCACTATCCTTCCATACAAAATCCACTATCCTTTCCTCCATAATCCACTATCCTTCCATACATAATCTACTATCTTTTCCTCCATAATCCACATCATAATCTACTAGTATTCTATAATCCACTATCTACCTACTTCATCTCTCACTCATGCCAACCTTTACCAACATCTATGAGCATAATGATTTGACATGGTCCATGCGTGACATCTATATTTAATGGGACCATCACCTTGTTAGGGTTCAGGCAAATTGGAGCAATAAACATTAACAATTATATGCAGATTAAATAACCCAAATATAATAATGAAGGATAAAACAAAAGAGATCAACCCAAAATTTTAACACAATTCACCCAATATGGGCTACATCCACATAAACTCAGCCATCCAATGATTTTATTATCTGGTGTAAAACAAATTACAAACTCGTGAATACCATGCTGCAACATACATCCCAGCCACTTATAACAAGCTTTTTGGAAGCTTCTAGAATTAGGGTTTTACAAAGTCATTTTTCATTTGTCAGTTAATAAAAATTAACTACTAACCCTGAACATACAAAAAAGGGAAAAAAAAAAATTTCAGGGGCTGCCATCCCCAAACCCCTGCTATTGAGGGCTGCCACCCATGAACCCCTGCTCGGGGCCCAGCCAGTCCCCAAACCCCATCAAGGATACATTATGAGTGTATAGTATTTGCATGATCAGTCGCCACATACCAACAATCTCCCACTTAGAGACTGATCAGGCTCCACACCAAACAATCTCCCACTTGGAGACTGATCCTGGACAACACTGCTACACTTGCAACTCCCACTGGATTAAAGGTCTAGCTGGTTTCTTATGTCAACCATTATCAGTCGTGAAGGCCAACGAAAACTAATGAGGAAATTAGTTTCCCCTGTGTTACTGCCTTTCTAAACATATTTGTAGGATACTCACTTGTGTGAATTTTCTCCAGCTTTAACTGTCCATCCTCCAAAACTGACCGGATGAAGTGGTATCTAAGCTGTATGTGCTTAGTTTTGAATGCAGAGCTGAATTCTTAGCAAGATGAATGGCACTCTGGCTATCAGTGTACAAAGGGCTATCTTCTTGTCGTTGTCCCAATTCCTCCAGAAAATGTTGTAACCAAATCATCTCCTTGCTAGCTTCCGTAGCAGCAACATACTCAGCTTTAGTGGTTGAAAGCACACCAACCTTTTGTAGCCATGAAATCCAACTGACTGTAGTACCTCCTACAGTAAAAACATACCTTGTAGTACTCCTCTTGCTATCAATATCACCCGCCAAATCAGAGTCAACATATCCTTTTAGATAATAATTTGTTCCTCCAAAACATAGTTACTTTGAAGTAGTACCTCTCAAATATCGGAGAATCTATTTTACCACATTCCAATGTTCCATTCTCGGATTGCTCATATACGTACTCACAACTCCCACTGCATGTGCAATATTTGGCCTTGTGCATACCATTGCATACATCAAGCTACTAATTGTTGATGCATATGGTATCTTAGACATTTTGTCTTCCTCCTCTTGTGTCTTTGGACACATCTCCTTAGTCAACTTAAAATGGCTAGGCAAAGGTGTACTAAATGCTTTTGCATTCTGCATGTTAAACCTTTTCAACACCTTCTCTACATACTCACTTTGAGACAAAAATAATTTTCTATTTGTCCTGTCCCGTGTGATCCTCATACCAAGGATTTGTTTTGTTGCACCCAAATCCTTCATAGCAAATGAATTTGTTAATTTTTTCTTAAGTTCATTAATATGTTGGATGTTAGACCTGGAAACAAGCATGTCATCAACATAAAGCAACAGGATAATATAGTTGTCATTACCCAATTTCTTAAAATAAACACAATAATCAAAATGACATCTTTTGTAACCTTGTTCAACCATTAAACTATCAAATTCCAAATACCATTGCCAAGGTGCTTGCTTCAGGCGATACAAACTCTTCTTTAACCTACACACAAATTCCTCCTTACCCTTGACCTCATATCCTTGTGGTTGCTGCATGTATATTTCCTCTTCCAAATCCCCATGGAGAAATGATGTTTTCACATCTAGTTGTTCAAGATGCAAGTCTTCCACAGCCACAAGACTTAGAATAGTTCTAATAGAAGTCATCGTTACAACCAGAAAAATATTTCATCAAAATCTATACCTTTTTTCTATGCAAAACCTTTTACCACAAGTCTGGCCTTATATATTTTCTTGCCTCCATCTTCTTCCTTCAACCTATAAACCCATTTATTTGGAAATGCTCTTTTATCTGCAGGCAATTGGACTAAGTCCCAAGTCTGATTCTACAACAAGGAATCCATTTCCTCTTTCATGCCTAGCTCCCACAACTTTTTGGTATCTACCTGCATTTCTTCTTCATAACCTTCAAGTTCACTAGAATTAGTTAATAATATAGAATATAATGATGGAGAAAATATTTCTGGAGGTCTAGTTATCCTTGTAGAATGTCTAACACTTGCAGGAGTCTGTGGGATAACTTGTTGTTGCTGAGCATCAGGTACCACTGGCATTTTATTTTCTAGAATCTCATTGAGCACCACATATTCCTTTTTGGCCTGTTCATGCTTCTTTTCCTGCAACTGATCCTTATACATGACCTTCTCATTGAATATAATATCTCTGCTCCTAATGATTTTATGATTTTCATAATCTCATAACCGATAACCAAATTCATCTACTCCATATCCAATGCAGATACTTTTTTTAGACTTAGCCTCAAGCTTGGTTCTATTTTCAATATCAATATGGACAAAAGTTTCACAACCAAAAGTTTTCAGAAATGAACAATTTACCTTTTTTCCCATCCATGCCTCCTCTGGAATTCCACCATCCAAAGGATTTGAAGGTCCCATGTTTATTAAATAAACATTGGTATGTACAACATCTGCCCAAAAGTGTAAAGGTAGTCTAGCATGCAATCTCATACTCCTTGCATTCTCCATAATGGTCCTATTCATCCTCTCAGACACACCATTTTCTTGTGGGGTTCTAAGAACCATTTTCTGCCTAAAGATTCCATTGTATGAACAATAATTTTGAAATTCTCTACTGCAATACTTGCCTCCATTATCAGATCTAAGAAACTTCAACTTTTTTCCTATCTCATTCTCAACCAAAGCTTTCCACTTTTTAAAAGTTTCAAATACTTCTAATTTTTTGTTTTAGGAAATACACCCAGGTTTTCCTAGTTGCATCATCAATAAAAGTAACATAATAGAAAGATCCACTAAGAGAAGATACCTGAGATGGTCTCCATACATCTAAATGCACAAGCTCTAATTTCTCACTCTTTTCTATTTTCCATAAACAACTTTTGTAGAACTCCAAGTCAAACTACTTCAGACCTAGTAGAAACTTTCTAGAGTGAAGGATCTTCATCCCTTTCTCACTCATGTGCCCAAGTCTATGGTGCCACAATTATGTTTCTGTCCCTGTAGCAAGTGCTATAACTGTCTCACTAGCAACTGTTTCTGTAGCAGCTAAGGTAGAATACATATTACCAGTACACAAATACAATTTGCCTACCTTTTCACCTTTAGCTACTACTAATGCACCTTTAGTGACCTTCCACACTTTGTCTAAAAAGGTAACTATGCAGCCTTCACTACCCAATTGTCTTGTAGAAATTAAATTGCTTCTCAAATTTGGAACATGCATTACCTCCAGTAGAAACCATTCATTTCCATTTTACAACTTGATTTTTATCTTCCCTTTTCCAACAATTTGATAGGGTTCATCATCATCCAAATATACTTGTCCAAAATCACCTTGAACATAATCTACAAAATATTTCTTATGGGGTGTGGCATGAAATGAATCCCCTAAATCTATTACCTAGGAATCATTAGCATTATCTAACCACAAAATTAAATCATCCTATAATTTATTACTTGCAACATTAGCTTCCTTACTGTCATCAAGTTGTATGTCTCCTTGTTTGCCCTTTTGAGACCAACAATCCTTCTTCAAGTGTCCTAGCTTTCCACAGTGCCAACAATCCATTCTTCCTCTGGATTTAGATATGCCTTTCTTCGACTTCTCTTGTGACTTCCCACGATTTGTTGGGCTTTTTCCTCTCTCCTTTGTTCTTCCCCTATTCTCTACAGTCAAAGCATTACCTTATGTTGAACTCTCACCTGTTCTTTTCCATCACATTTCCTCACTAAGGATAACACCGACATCATTAAATTTCAAAGTATTTGAATCATAGACAGAGTTACTTATAGCCATTACAAGCTATTCCAATTTTCTAGCAAAGAACATAAAACCAAGAGAACCCTCACCTCTTCATCAAAACTCACTTTTATAGAAGTTAACTAACTAGTAATCGTATTAAACTCATTTAAATGATCTGTCATAGATCCACCTTCAATCATTTTTAGATTAAACAAATGCTTCATGAAAAATACCTTATTTGAGGCTAAGGGTTTTTCATAAAATTTAGCCAAAACTTTCATCAGATTATCTGTTGTCTTTGCTTCTGTTATATTGAACACCATAGATGGTGCCAGGCACAACCGAATGGTTCCCAGTGCCTTTCTATCCAGAATCTTCCATTCTTCATCAGAATCGCAACATCTTTCTTTGCTTTTCCTTGCAATGGCCGCCATAGATCCTTTTGATACAAATAATTTTCCCTTTGCATCTTCCATAATTGATAATTCTGGCCATTGAACTTCTCAACCTTGAATTTGCCTTCTTCCATTGCTCCCACTCAAAAATTGAGGTTTCTTGCCAATCGACTGAATTACACATGGCTCTGATACCAGTTTTTAGGGTTCAGGTAAGTCAGAGAAATAAACATTAACAATTATATGCAAATTAAATAACCCAAATATAACAATGAAGAATAACACAAAATAGATCAACACATAATTTTAACGTGATTCACCCAATATGGGCTACATCCACATAAACTCAGCCATCCAATGATTTTATTATCCAGTGCAAAACAAATTACAAACTCGCTAATACCATGCCGCAACATACATCCCAGCCGCTTATAACAAGCTTTTTGGAAGCTTCTAGAATTAGGGTTTTACAAAGTCATTTTTTATTTTTTGGTTAACAAAAATTAACTACCAACCCCCAACGTGCAAAAAATAGAAAAAATTAACTACCGACCCGGAACCCTGGCAAGGATACGTTAGGAGTGTACAGTATTTGCATGATCAATCACCACATACCAACACACCTTTCATCCATGTCCACTTATCCACTTATGCTATCCAAACATTCCAAAAAAGAGAAAAAAAAAAAAGAAAAGAAAAATCAAAATAGTAAAGAGAAATCCCTTCATCTAATGGTGAAAACTACCCTTGGTGGCGCCTTGGATAAGTACCATGATCTGAAAACCTGGCAAATAAACATCATGTGTAGGTTGATTATCTATGTCACTTAGTGGCACATTGTATCATCCAACCTATCATTTTCCATCCTATCATATTTGTAAGTTAGGGTAAAAATTAGGGTTAAAGCACAAACAACAATAATGAAACCCTAACTAAATAATGGAGTACAAGATAACATAGAAATTAAATGCAAATAGAAAACTAAATCAAATCCCTATGCTAAGCTTGGCTCTCCTCCATTGCCCTTCTCAATCATGCATAGGCATGTAAAATGTCGAAGATTGTTGTTGATTGTAGAATGTTGGTTGCTCATTATTTCAGCAGCATAACAATGGCATGAAGATGAATGAAAGATGATTCTAGAGGAAATTCTATAGTATGAGGCTACTTTAAGATTCATCCCCCCAAATGGCTTGGGAGAGGGTTGATTTATAGGACACGAGTGATTTGAATGAAGGGATATGATTGAAAGTTGATTTGAATGATGTGGATAGTTGAGATTGAATAGGGTTTCCCACTCTATGAGGAGTTGTAGTCAAGTGACAAGTGTAGGGATGTGGTGTAGGAGCACCCAATCAACAGTGGCTTCCATGAGGCATTTAATTGTTTTATGCTTATTTTTATGTTTTTAATAAGGTCCTAAATGGGCATTTAATGTAATAAGGTCTGTTTGACCATTTCTATTATTATAGAGACACTTGTCAATCGATAGATGACAAGGTTGTTAGTTTGTTAGAGGTTGTTGAGGTTGTTAGCTCCCAACCACTTGGAATTGTCTCCTAGCCGCTGGGAATCCAAGTTTGTACTACTGGCTGAGGGTAGTTAAATACCCTAGCTCAGATCGATTTGAGGATATAGATACACAGATATAGAGACAAAGAGATAGGGAGCATTAGTTGTACTATGAAATTAGTTATTTGTATGCATTTCTGAGAGCAATAAAAATAAGACCTTGCTGTGCTAATTTTTTGACTTTCAATTTTCTAGTGGAATCGATTTCTTGGTTTGCGGTCGATATGGGAACTTAGCCCATTCCACCGGTTGATTTCTTCATAATCAGTGGAATGGCTGTAAATAGTAGATTAGTTTTGTTTTTGTTTTTGTTTGTTCATTTTTGGGTGTGCAGGATCAATTGCAGCAGACTAAGATGAACCCTAGCATCTGCATGTGCTAGGTTGGCGAGTTGAGAAATTTTCTCGATCGCAGGAGAAATCGATCTGTGCGATCACGAGGGGTTTGAGAAAGTCTGTCGGTAAAGTGGAAGTGTTAGACTTCCTGTGTTTGAACCAATTTTCAAAGGTTCAAAAGGTTCTGCAAGTTCAGCATAGCCAAAGGAAGAAAATCACCATTGGCATGTTTAAGTGTGGAGGAAAAAGCTTTTTGTTGAACCTTTGAACCGGTTCAACGATTCAAGGTTCAATGGGGTTCGTCAGTGTAAGCAGCGCATGGGCCGAAGAAGTTAAGTGGCCAATATTAATGCTAGGAGTTAGCGATAGTTGAACTGATGGTTGAACCGGTTCATGGTTCAATGGTTCAGCAGTTCAAGGGTTCAGTGAGCAGCGAGTGTTCAGTGGGTACGCTTGTTCAGTAAAGCCGATGGGTTCCTGCGGTTCAATTGTACAACTGGGGGTTGCCGATAGAGATTTTATGCTAAGGGATTGAACCGATAGTTTTGGTTCAAGGGTTCAAGTGGTTTGAAGGTTCAACCATTGTGTCAGTTTAGCTCATTTTGACTGTCAAAGCCAAATGTGTCTGGGAAGACTGTGGCATTGAAATAAAGTTAAAGGATGGATGTCGATAACGGTAATTTTTGCCGATAGGAGTAATTAAACCTTAGTTTATTTCCTAAGTGGGTTTCACATGCTTCCACAAACAACTCTACATCAAAGTGGTATCAGAACTCAGCAAAAGATTTGGGTTGTTGTGTGTTGATTCTGTCACTAAGAAGGCAGAAGTAGAAGGATTGAGAGGTTGACAAGATGCCTCCGAAAGGAAATGGTACTACCAGAGAGTTGCAGGAGATGAAGGAAAAACATGCTAAGGAGATGAGGAAGATGAAAGAGCTTGCTGAAGCACTTCAAGCCAGGCTTGCAGCCTTGGAGACAAACAAAAGAAGAGAAGTGGAAGATAGTTAATCAGAAAAAGAAGATGATGCTGAAGAATTTGAAGAGGTAGATGAAGAACTGAATGCTGAAGATCAAAGGTTTGCAAAACTATTAAGGGTAGTTCAGAATGACAAACCTATGGTAAAGATTGATGTTCCAAAGTATATTGGAAGTTTGAATGAGGAAGAGTTACTCTATTGGATTGCTGCATTGGATAATCACTTTGAATGTGAGGAAGTTCCGGAGGAGCAGAAGGTAAAGATTGCCAAGACCAAATTGATAGGTCATTCTTTGGTATGATGGGATTAGGTACAATCCGAGAGAAGAAAGCAAGGTAAGTCAAAGATTTCTTCATGGGACAAGATGGTAGCAAGGATCAAAGGTAAATTTTTACCCCAGGATTATGAAATTTAGATGTTTAAGAAGCTGCAATTTTTAAGACAAAAAGAAATGGATGTGAAGGAATATACTGAGGAATTTTACAAGTTGAGTATGAGGTCTGGTCATCATGAGAATGAGGTTGAAAAGGTTGCTAGATATTTAGCTAGTTTGAGATTGAATATACAGGATGAATTAGTTTTGGCTAACCCTAGGAGTGTGGAAGAATGCTATCAAATGGTAATCAGGATTGAGGAAAAGATGAAAAGGAGACAGGATAAGTCCATGAGAGGAAGAGGCAACAATACCAGAGGGAGAGGATTAGCTCCTACAACAAGGCAAGCAAATGAGAATCAAGAAGAGGCTGGTAAAGGACAAGAACAGTCTAATTTCAGAGGTGGATGGAAAGGCACAAGAGGCAGGTTTGAAAATGGAAGAGGTTCCAATACATTCTCAGGAAAGTGTTACACTTGTGGTGAATATGGTCACCTAACATTTAAATGTCCAGAAAAAACAAGTTCAGTGGGAGAAAGGAGGACAAATCTGGTCCAAGAATCTGATGATCAAGGTGGGACAAGCTCAAACACTACTACAAATTATGCGTATCCTGAGATAGGAGAAGCATTGATGTTAAGGAGAAAAATCTTGATGACATCCAAGGAGATGATACAAAGGAGAGCACTTTTTAGGACCAATTGTAAAAGCAAAGGCAAAATATGCAAGGTAGTAATAGATTCTAGTTCTATAGATAATATGGTATCTCAGGAAATGGTGGATAAACTGAAACTGGAAAGGATTCCACATCACAATCCTTATAAAGCATCTTGGGTAAGTGAGAGTCAATCACTTTGGGTATATGAACAAGCATATGTTGATTTTCAGATTGGAGAATATTAGGATAGGGTCATATGTGACATATTGCCCATGGAGTGCTGTCACCTACTTCTGGGTAGGCCATGGCAATTTGATAGGAGAGCATTGTATGATGGGTATGCTAATACTTACACCATCAAGAAGGATGGGAAAACTATTTTGTTGGCACCATTATAGGAGGATGCTGAAGCAAAGAAGACAGGTAAGATTATTTTGGTAGGTAAGAAAGAGTTTGTGAAGACCTACAACAGAGTTAAAGGCAATTGACGATATCTCAAGGAAAGGAGGTCAAAGTTTGGAGAAGATTTTAGTTATGACTGACAGAGATCAGGTGGATCAGCAGAAGATCCAGAAGCAAGTTTATACACAGCCACAGGCTGATTGGAATGATAGGGATGCAGTCATAGTAGGGACTATTGTTTGCCCTCTAAGAGTTGAAAAGCGAACTCATTCTGCCGTAGTAGTAAATGAGGTTTCCCCTGTCCATGTTCAGACAGAGATGATGAATGATCAGCAAGGTGTGAGAAGAGCCTATAGTATTAGGCATGAGTATTTGATTCCATGGTAGCAAGTTGCAGTCCAGAAATCATGGAACAGATATGAGGCAGCAGAGTGTGCAGCTGGAGTGAAACAAAGACCTAACTCATGGGGCATGAGTTCTTTTCAAATTGGGGTGTATGGTGTAGGAGCACCCAATCAACAGTGGCCTCCATGAGGCATTTAACTATTTTATGCTTATTTTTATGTTTTTAATAAGGTCCTAAATGGGCATTTAATGTAATAAGGTCTGTTTGACCATTTCTGTTATTGTAGAGATACTTGTCAATCAGTAGATGACAAGGTTGTTAGTTTGTTAGAGGTTGTTGAGGTTGTTAGCTCCCAGCCGCTTGGAATTGTCTCCTAGCCGTTGGGAATCCAAGTCTATACTACCGGCTAAGGGTAGTTAAATACCCCAGCTCAGATCAATTTGAGGATATAGATACACAGACACAGAGACAGAGAGATAGGGAGCATTAGTTGTACTATGAAATCAGTTATTTGTATGCATTTCTGAGAGCAATAAAAATAAGATCCTGCTGTGCTAATTTTTTGACTTTCAATTTTCTGGTGGAATCGATTTCCTAGTTTGCAGTCAATATGGGAACTTAGCCCATTCCACTGGTTGATTTCTTCATAATCGGCGGAATAGCTGTAAATAGTACATTAGCTTTGTTTCTATTTTTTGTTTGTTCATTTTTGGGCATGTAGGATCGATTGCAACAGACTGAGATGAACCCTAGCATCCACATGTGCTAGGTTGGCGAGTTGAGAAATTTGCTCAATCGCGGGAGAAATTGATCTGTGCGATCATGAGGGGTTTGAGAAAGTTTGTCAGCGAAGTGGAAGTGTTAGACTTCTTGTGTTTGAACCAATTTTCAAAGGTTCAAAAGGTTCCGCAAGTTCAGCGCAGTCGAAGGAAGAAAATTGCCATCGACATGTTTAAGTGTGGAGGAAAAAGCTTTTTGTTGAACCTTTGAACCGGTTCAACAGTTCAAGGTTCAATGGGGTTTGTCAGTGTAAGCAGTGCACGGGCCAAAGAAGTTAAGTGGCCGTTAATAACACTAGGAGTTAGCGATAGTTGAACCGATCGTTGAACCAGTTCAATGGTTCAACGGTTCAAGGGTTCAGTGAGCAGCGAGTGTTTAGTAGGTGTGCTTGTTCAGTAAAGCTAATGGGTTCCTACGGTTCAACTATACAACTGGGGGTTGCCGATAGGGATTTTACGCTAAGGGATTGAACCGATAGTTTTCGTTCAAGGGTTCAAGTGGTTCGAAGGTTCAACCACTATGTCAGTTCAGCTCATTTTGACTGTGAAAGCCAAATGTGTCTAGCAAGACTGTGGCATCAAAATAAAGTTAAAGGATGGATGTCGATAACGGTAATTTTTGCTGATAGGAGTAATTAAACTCTAGTTTATTTCCTGAGTGGGTTTCATGCGCTTCCACAAGCGGCTCTGCATTAGGATGACCTAATTTAAATAATAGAATTATTTAAATTAGTTGGACATGTGAAGGCAATTAAATGAAAAATGTAGTATGGGACATGTGTTGGATTGTGGTGAAAGATGAGGACTAATTCAAGTATTTTATTTGAATTAGTTGGAAAGTGGGAGAGGGAAATTAATTAAATAAATAGGATTTATTTAACTAATTGTCTAGTGGGATAAATGTGATTAGGAGTGGGATTAGGACAAAATGTCATATGATGTCTCTAGTAATGTGTCAATAAGGTGATATTGCAAGACATGGACAATTTTAAGTGTCTACATTTTGCCCCTCTTTGAGATGATGTTGTGACTAGAAGTAACATCATTTTAAAGAAGCTAAGATATGGATAGAGGAAAAGGATGATGATGCCCCCTCGAGAGGATAGGCAGGTTGGACGAACACGGGTATGCTCTCGAAATGAAATGAAATGATAAAGGAAGTGTATACACCTAAAAATGACATGACTCGATCTAAATAAATATTCTTAATATTTATTTCATTCTAATTCTTCTATCAATAAATAAATAAACAAATTTATTTATTTGATTCATATTCCTCTAAGTTAATTAAATATCAAAATATTTAATTACCTCTTCTAAAGTCAAAATTAAATAAAATCTTTTATTTAATTAAATTCTTCCAAACAATTAAATAATTCTTAATTATTTAATTAAATCAAATAATTCTTAATTATTTAATTAAATCAAATAATTCTTCTAAATTTAAATAAATCAATCAAATTTATTTAAATCCTCTTAATCTCTAAAAATAAAATATAATCAAATATTTTATTTATTCTTCCAAATCATGTACCAACAATTAAATAAATTTATTTATTTAATTTGTTTGAACTTATCTTCTAGTTCTTCCAAAATCATTCTAAATTAAATAATACCAATTATTTAATTATTTCTTCCAATAATATCTTCTCTAAATTTAAATAAATCAAATATTTATTTAAGTTGTCTATTTATTCTAAATTGAGTTATCTCTAAATATAATTCAATCCTTGTGCACATGCAATTGAATATTCTAAATATTTAATTGAGCTAAAATATCTTCTCATTCTCATACAATTTCCATCTTCTAGTTCTATTCTCCTAACTGATTGATCTATTCTTTTAATTGATTTAATCTCTTTAGTTAACTCGTTCTTCTATTTTCTTAATTCCTCTCATGCAAAATATAGCAAGACACATTTCTTCTTATTTGCGCACGTTCCTCAACAGTTCTATACTGTTGATCTTCTTATTTCTTCTCAACCGTTGATCTTCTCTCTCTCAAGTCTATAAATTGAACCCTGTTCCTCTATTTCAATCATCCAAGCTTTAAGTAAACTTACTCTACAGGAATTACAGTGTGCCTTTGGCACCAATTCCTTCGTTGTTTACGATCAAACTTGTTACTAGACACTACTATCATTGTTGTGAAGCTCATCTTCATGGAGAAACTATCATAGCCATTCCCATTTGAACATCTTGGAATCATAGTAAGGAAGTACACCTTCTAAGGGCCATATTCATAGACAAGCTCATTTGAGATAGGCGATCAATGAAAGCTGAGAATTAAAGGAGGTTTGATTTTGTATTGTTCATTGTTTGATTGATCTCTTTTGTTCATTATTTCATTGAGTTTTGGGTATCATTGATATTATTATATTGATTATTCATTTAGATCCAATTTTCCCTTAACATTTCTGGTGCCCACCGTGGGGCCTAGCCCTGATTTTTTAACCCAAAAACTGAGTTTTTGTGTTTTAGAAAGTCGTACACAGGAGGAAACTGTGCATCTGACACGTCCTAACACGCATCTGTTGTCTGTTTCGGTGCATACATTTTTCCAGTGCATCTGCTGTCTGTTCTAGTGCATACAGACTCTGTTCTGACACATATACCCTCTGATACAACGCATTTGTCAGTTCGACGCATATATACTATTTTCCTACGTTTCTGACCTCTGTCTTAGCACATACATACGGCTGCACTTCTAAGCTTTGTTTCTACTCATTCAAGCTCTGAAGCTGTGCATTTGGTCTAGCTAGTGATTTTTTGGGTTTCCTTGAAGTTTTCACTAATGCTAACGTCTTTTTACAGGAACACTCTTGATCTGTTTGCAGGCTAGGTACTGGTTTAGAATCATATAGTTGCACTTGTTAACTCACACTTTGATTTCTAATAGGAAAGTAAATGGATGCTCATGCAAATCTCACATAATCTTAACTAGGAAAGCGGTAATTGAATCATTGTTATATTGCTATCCTTCAAAGTTAACAAACTCATTGCTATCTTGGTAAAACTGGACCATTTCTATCTTGTTATCACTTCAAAGTTAACAAATCACTGCTATCTAGGTAAAATTGAACACATCATTGCTATCTGGGTAAAATTGAACCATTGCTATCTTGTTATCACTTCAAAGTTAACAAATTTTTGTGCTTGCACAAGTAGATAGCTCATCTAGTCTTTTTCTTTTTAACTAGGTGAAAAGAACCACTATCTTTTGTGTTTTGGGAATGATACCAGGCCTATGATCTCCCCTATCTTGGGTGACCAAAATGCCAGACATATCCTTTTCACATGTGTTTTTCCTTTAGAGGGGCTTGCTCTTGGATACCGTCCATTCAATTAGGAATGACCCTAAGTGGTAACAGGCTAAACACCAAGCCCTACCAATCCACTATAAATAAATTGTGTTTGGAGAGGAAGCTTCAAACAATGAGTGAAATTGTGTTATACCGATAGCCAACCTCCCCCAAAACCCTCCAAGGTGCAACCCTTGCAGGCTGGGAGACTCCATAACGGAGAGTAGTACTGCCACATGTATAACGACTCAAACGGTTGCCTTTATTAAACACCTTTGTTTTAGTGGCCAAAAACCCCTATAAGCTGGTGCAGGAAAGGCCGATTATTACCTCCTAAAGATGCCTCACCTAGAGATAGGGAGAATTCAGTTTTATATTGTCCTTTGAAACCTAGGATTGTACTTACTTTCTTTTAGTCCAAAAAGAGAAAAAATCATAAAAAATAAAAAAACCATGAAAACATTCTTTGTGTTTGTTGTGTCTTCTTTCCATAACTAAAAGAAAATTAGATCAAAAAGACCTTCTTTCAGCCAAAGATACCAAAAACATAAAAAAAATTGCCAAAAATTTGTAAAAACATTAAAAAAACCAAAGCGGCGAATTTATCCTTTTCTATTGCTCATTTGCACCAACTTATTGCGCATCTGTATCAACTTACTGCACTTTTACCACCTATTGCTACGCATCTAAAATTTAATAGTATTGTGCATCTGTATCAACTTTTCACGCGTTTACCAGTTTATGTTGCGCATCTGTTCCGGTGCATGCACAACAGTGAGTACTTCCACAATCTTTGAGGGGAAAATTTTGCCATTTTCAAGTACCCATTTCAATCTTGTTCAGGATTCCGAGATCAGATTTCACCTTGCAGTCACTCTTTCTATCCATTCCGTAGCGTACCCTCTCTTTTGTCAGTCATCTCGTCCACCTTCCACCAGGTCTTCCTATGCAAAATCAAAGTATCTCATATTATATTAGCATAGGCCCCTTTTTCAGATCATTTTGGATTCAAGTAACCCTAGTAAGTCACAGAACTTCGCTAGTGGTCTTGGTGCATGACTAGTCCCTATACAGTAAGACAGGTATCAAGTACCCTTACTAGTGGCTATCATCTTGTATCGGTTGTCTTGGTTGGAATCATTGATCAAGAGAGTCCCTTGTCCAAATCTTGTCATAAGTATCCTATCCACAATAGCCTCCACCGACATCTTGCCAAAATCTCTAGTTTCATCCCACTGCATCCCCCATTGCCTTGCATGGTTCTTACTAGATGTCAATACCAAAAGCAACTTGAAATGGCTGGGTTATCTAACTATATTGTCACCCCTCATGATAGTGATGAGGAAATCTCTCATGAATATTATCAAGGACACCTCCAAGATAAAAAATTCCAACACTTTCTAGAGAAAGTACTCCATGAGGACCCTCACAAGTATTTTATTCATCTTGTAAATCTTGGACTAAAGCTCCCCAATGATTTTGATCTCAGCAAACTTAAAGAGACCATAGAGGATAATCATGAACACCACACCGGTGAGGACAAAGGAAAGAAAGTCATAGACCCAAACACACCTATGGAAGAAATGAGGAAACAAATCAAGGGTCTAACACAACAAATGACAGATCTCAAGATAGGTACAAACACTAAAACATACTCCTTGGAAGATATTGCACCATACCCCTTTGATAAGAGTTTGAACATGGTACCATTCCCCTTTTGATTCGAAGTTCCTAAGTTTGACAAATACAAAGGGAAAGGGGACCCTAGAGATCACATTAGGGAATTGAATGCCGCATGCATGGAAGTAGCTCACAATGAGACTTTCTTAATGAGACTATTCCCTAGATCTCTAGGTAGACAAGTCATGGAGTGGTTCTCACGACTTCCATCGAGCATCAAAACTTTTGATGAGTTAGTCAACAAATTCATCACACACTTCTCGTATAATATTGAACGCGAAGTCTCCATGCTTGACCTATGCAATACTAAGCAAAAGAGTGGTGAATCATTTGCCTCCTTCCTACAAAGGTGGAGACAACTAGCAAGCAAATGCTCATATGATGTACCCAATAAGTAATTAATGGAGATGTTTGTCCACAACCTCAACTTTGATCTAAGCTACCAAATCCAAATCCAATGCCCTACTTCATTTTCAAAGGTCATTGAAATGGGATTGTTCATCGAGAAAGCTATGATCACCAAGGGGAAAATCAATTTATACAAGGACACACCTACCTCCAACTACACGACCAACAAATCAAAGTTTTGGACTAAGAATAAAAATGTCGTCAATGACGGAGTAGTTGATGCCAAGGTGGTGGCTCCCAAACAATAACCAATATTCACTCTCAAAGGAGAGGCAAGAAATGCTATACCCAACAAAACATTCTCTTGGGAACCAAGACCATGGTACTATTGGAAACAAGGTAGATAACTGAGAGGGGGTGTTAATCAGTTATCTCAAAATTTCTTTAACCTTTTTCTTTTGTTATCTTAATAAACAGTACAGCATCAAATCATATAAGCATATAAGAACAGAAATAAAATCAACACACACAACACAAGGATTTTTACGTGGAAACACTGTTAAGGGAAAAACCATGGGGTGACTAACCCAATATTGTATTCTCTGTTAAAAGAATAAGAAGTACAAAATGGCACTTACCAATTAGGGCTCACTGCCTGAGCACACTACTCACAAGAGGCACACTGCCTACAAGAACTTACAGAAGGTAATCAGATGTTTGAACTAATGAGAAGTATCTACAAATGCAAGAGTTTAGTTCTAGTTAGGCACAATACACTGATTTGATGCACTTCATTCTTCCTCCACTTTAATACTATTGCTCTGTCACATACCGGACTTGATCTACTGCTTTCACACTTGTCCCTACTTTTCTTTGCACTTATTACATCACTTATACTTTTCACATACCTACACACTAGAATCCATCTCGTATATATATCCACATCAAGGATTTCATCAACTTTCTAGTCGGTAATAGGAACACTCAAGATATTTACAAATAACTAATCTGTCAGCTAAATCCATACTTGATTTGTGATACGTATCAAAAGCTAGACATAGAAGTCATTAATCATGTTATCCAACAATGTATAATCCCCAAATAGCTTGATCAACACCTTTTACTCATCCAGATTGAAGTCTGATGTTCTGCTGGTTAGTTCTTCCTTTGTCTACTCTACTTGACTGGAATCTAACACTCAGATGCTCATATCTTTTTCATGATTTATCACCGGAGGTTAAATCTCTGGAATATAGTAGTCATGATACTCCTCTTGACTTATCCAAGTCCACAACTTGATGAGTTACACCATCTTAGAGATCCAGACCTGATTGTCAGACCTTGTGCATACTCTATTCTTGTTCACCAGACCAAAACAATCTTCAATCTGACTTCCGGTATAGGCATACTATGTACTGCGCATATGTGGAATAGACTTCGTTGCCATCAATGACAACTCATGAAGCCACATAGTGTCTCTTGCCAACAATCTCCCCCTTTGGCATTGATGGCAAGACTTAGTGAAAAATGGCTAAGTGTCACAGTAAACTCCCCCTTGGCTGATGCTCTATCTTTTGTATTGTTTTACTAGAGCTCCCCCTTAGCTGAATTCCACATTTTTCACTACTCCTCACTCCCCCTTTGACATCAATGGAAAAGGGCAGAATCTGCATACCAAAATTTTGCAAAAATTAATCTATACACGGCCGCATAAGTATATATACATGTTATACTTACATAGACTTAAGTATATCCACAAAAAGTGGCCTTTAACTGTACAAACTTTGTGGCCCATCTCTACTTCATCCTGTCCAAAATGGAGATGTGACCACTCAACAAAAATGCATATGCTTCTGCCCTTCTTAGATCTGTCGAATCACTTGTCTGGTTGTGGTCTGAGCATCTGTCAAGGCCTCATGCATTGCCTCTAACTTAGGGATAATTATCCCTTTGAGTTCACTCATCCTATTTATTATATTCTTGATTTCTTTGTCTAGCCTCTTTATTTCATTTATAATGACAATGGCCTAGCATTCTTGATTCATTAAATAGGTAGAAAGGGGATCAAAGTTCTGAGATAAACTTGATAGTTTACCTTCTTGTTCTTTCACCTTCTTTTCAATATCCTCTGTCACTTTGGGCCATGATAGACAAAATTTGTACATGTCCCCACCATCTTTAAGAGCATTTTCAAGGCTCTTTATTCCATTGTCTAGGATCCTCCTATCATTAGCAATGAGTCCTTGTACTTCAATGAATCTTTTTGCCAAAAACTCCTTCCGGACCTTAACTTCTATTAATTTTTCTAGAGATTCAAAGTGACTGCTAATAGAATTTACTAGTGATTTCAAGTTACCGAATGCAGAGGTCGAAGGATCCTTTTGAAATGATGGCATGATCTTCTCCATCATCCCAGATGCAATCTCCAACAGTTCACAATCTTCCATGTGAGATTTCAAGAGTTTTTCTTTTGCTTTGGCTTGAGCAAAAGATGCTATTTTCATTGTTTGGACTGGAGAGAGAGAGTCAAAATTTAGTGGTCCTTGAAATAGCTCAGGTTCATCTATCTCCATCATTTCTTTGTTCAAGAAATTCTTCACTGCCTTTGCAGTGTCTCTTTTTAGAAATTGAGTCTTTTTTTCTTTTGGGATCTCAAAACTGTTATTATAGGTCTTTTCTACTTGTTCTTCTTTTCCCTTTACCTTTTTTGGACTCACTTTCTCCTCTTTTCTTCTCCTTCAGCTCCTAAATCTGGAATGTCTGCAGTGGGATCTGGAGGAGAGATATTACCTATGTTTACTGCTTCATGAGCTTCCTCTTTCGAAACAGAGGAATCCAGGTCCTTAGACTTCTCTTCATCTATCTCTTTTGATCCTTCTACATTTTTGTCAGAAGATTCTTCATTGGTTACATTTAATCCTTCAACATCCATGGTAGAAGGTTCTTCATCTATTTCCTCTACTATAGGAAGATTGAATCTTTTGAGGGCATTCTGGAGGATGTCTTTTATTTCTCTTCCTACTTGGTTAGTTTCTCCAAGCATAAGTTTATTCATTCTTGCTTTACTCTAGAATTCATCCTTACAGTCCTTAAAGATCATGTCCATTTGTTTTGGAGTAATAGAAGGATAGAGTTGAATTGCAATATGTTCTTGGATCTCTAAGTCTTTTGCCTTTGCATTCTCTTTTCTTAGTTTAAGTACCTTCTCTAGACTTTTGGGAATTAATGATATAATTTCAATGAATGCTTTATTGTAGATGTTCAGGTACCTGAGAGTAGCTTCTTCCAAAATCCTCTTGTTAGTAGCATTGTATTCATCATAGAACTCTATTACTGGCTACAGGTTCCCATCCACAGTGACTGCCTTGATGATGTCATCAATGGAAAGAGTAGGCTTTTCAACAAATTCTTCTACCTTTTCTTCCTTATTTTTACTGCCAGAGTATTCTCTGGATGTCTTCTTCTTCTTCATTTTCTTAATTTCCTCATTAGATTATGTTTCTTCTTCATCTTTGAGACTTGTATATGACCTTGTGGCTTTGGTCTTTGTCTGCTTTTTTCCTTTTCTAGATATCTTGACTTCCAGTTTGGTGGCCCTTGAGCTTTTAGGAGTGGCAGGTGCAGAGCTCTTGGAGGATCTAGTCTGGGAGGAGGCTTGTACCGGAACATCTCCTTTCTTTGCTTCTTGTTTCTCTTTCTCAGCCTTCTCCATTTTCTCTCTATTTGCATCTACTACCTCTTTTGATATGCCAAATCTTTTGGCAATTTCCTCAACTTCCCTTCTAACTTTCTTCTTTATCTCTGGTTGTCTTAGCTCAACATGTATTTTTACACTTTGTTCTTGAAAGGTTCCAAACCTTTCTACCTTAGGGTCCTTAGGCTGGTTCAATAGGCATTGAATATGTAGCTCCAAGATTTTATCATCGACCTTGTATCCCATTGGCATTATCCACACTATTCTGGGCTCAACTGCCTCCATTAGGCATTGATCAGTGTCAACCATGAAGCACACTGTATCCTTGTATTTCTCAACTATGAATTGAGGTATCCTTTCTTTGGCTTGCATCATTCTTCGGAAGTTCTTAAAGTAACCCCAGAGAGCTGTGCTTTGAGCTTTAGCATCATCAAGTCCATACATATAATCTCTAATCTGGATTGCAACCAGTTTGTCATTTTGCCAAACCCGACCACTTGATCCTGGTAGCTCATTCATGTAATAGAAGAATAGACACAGTATTAAACAACCATACTTAAAGGAGTTCTTATCCTTCTTGATCTTCTACAGGTTTTCTAACAGTTGATTTAAGAGAAGGTCACATAAGTCATAATCTACATTTTCACTTAACATCTGATATGCTGCATATATTGCAATCCCAAACATAGAATTCTCCTTGCTAGAATGTTAGATCTTATACCCAATTATCATTGAGGCAAATTTGACATCCAAATCTATGATGTCATCTATGGTCATTGCTCTCTTGTCAAACTTAGATTCAGTGGCTTCAGTTACTATCTGGTTCTTGACAGATTTGAGTGCAGGTAACCCACCGGATGAGTGCAGTCCAGTTATTGCCCTGATGGCATCTTTTGTTATCTTGAAGGGCCTCATTAACCACATGAAATTATCATGCATCCTGCTTAGGACATACCAGACCCAATCATCTTCTGCAAAATAGGGGAAGTGTATGCAATGTCTAAAGTGTTTATCCCAGAGGGCCTTGTATTGAGAAACATTAGATGTTTGTGATAGATGTCCATCAGCTTAGAGTCTCCAAATTCCTCAATGTTGGCATGGATATAGACCCTAACATCTTCTACATGCAATATCCCATGCGGAATGCTAGAAAATGTGCCTAAAGGATCAACTTCTAGAGATTTATTGGGATGTTTCTTGAATTTTGGATGCGGCCTATCAGTGATCTTTACAACCATTGGAGTAGCCATCTTGAAAAAGATTCAGAGAGAGATTTTTAGAATGGAAGCACCTTTTTACACCTTAGGGTTTGAAATAGGAGCTAGAACAAATCACTGGTTGAATTTGATTTCCCAGTTGATCTTTGAGTGGATTGTAGAAACTTTGTTGTAGAGCTCTTCTTATCTTCTTCATGAATGCAAGTGTGCAAATGATGAGTGAATGAACCCTTTTATCCTTGCGTAAACCCTAATTTCCTTTTGTAATAAATGCATAACATAAGTTATCCAGTTGCCGTATTCTGAGAGAGATCTTCTCGAATCACTATGTTGCACTTAGAATCATTTTCAGTGAGGATTGACAATGTATCTTATTTTCTTCAATCATGCCATGGATCTGCAAATCAAAGTATTTCAATTTTGAATCATACTGGATCTATCTATGAAAATCCTGCTCTACTGGATGGCTGTCAAACTAGATTAACTTGATTGATTAAACTCTTGCAAAACTTCATTCGGATCTTTCATATTTTTACCGAGGGTTATTTAGATATTTTTTTGAGAACCCTTTAATCCGTAGCATTCCATGCGCCAATTTAGGCACTAATTGACTGGTTGGGGGAATTTGTTTTCTTTGTGACTCCCCCTGAGCCAGAGCTCATTTGTTTAGTTTCTGGAAGGAATATTAGCACTGGATTCTGGTGCAGATCCATCCCCGATATCTTCTGTACTCTTCTTCACCCAAATCTTGCTCATCTCCTTTTGAACTTCATCCGCATTCACTTTACCTTTGCCCTTATCTTGTTTTTAATTATGATGCACTGGACCATTTTTATCCTAATTTCTACTTCTGTAGAATTTGGCAATATGACCTGATCTATTGCAATTGTAGCAGACAACATTTATTGGCTTATTTGATTGATATCCTTTTAATCTGCATTGATTAGCCATATGTCCCATTCTATTGCATGCAAAGCATCTACCATTGAATGAATTGTTTATTTGCATATTTCTCCATTCATGAGATTTGTGACCATACCTTTTGCAGTTGAAACATTGTCTGGAGAAGGATGGATTAGTCTGATTCATTCTCCTTCTGCACTGAGTTGCTTTATGACTAAAATTTTTGCAATTGAAGCAGTATCCATTGAAGGATGGATATCTTTGAGCATTTGGTTGCCTGACCGGAGGTCTTCTAGGCCTATTTCTTTGATTTCCTGATCCAAAGTTCTTCTAACTAGATCTGGAGCTTTCACCTTTCTCATATCCCAAGCCACGCTTATCATCTACCCTCTTTTGGATTTCAAGAAGAACTTCAAGTTGGGCTGAGCTTATCTTGAATTTCTCTTTGTATTCATTTGTTGTTTGAAGATCTTGTTCAAGAGTGTCTATCTGATTCTCAAGTTGTTCTTCATTATCTCTAGCTTCTTCAAGATCTGATTCAAGATGCCTGATTATTCTGTCCATTTTGTGGCAGTCCTCTAATTTCTCCTTGAGGGATTGTTTTCGATTATCTTCAATTTTTTCTTTTTTCTTCAATTTCTTTGGTGAATCTCATAACCCCTGATTCCATTTCATGCCTTACCATAATGACTTCTTTTGACAGCTTCTCACATAGCTAATTTTTCTCATTCAGATCTTCATTAGTATCATTGGCTTCACTTTGATTTGCTAATTTTTGAAGTAGTTCCTTTCTCTTTTTCACAGAGATACTTAATTTTTCTTTTAGCTCATTTATGAAATCATCATCTTGTTTGAGTATTTCTCTCAAGTTATTGACTTCAGAGTGGGATTGTTCAAGATCATCTAGGGTAGATTGAAGTTGTTCCTTCATACCATATATATCCATTGAGATTCCTAGATCTTCCTCAAGCTGTTAGGCTCTGTTTAGAGGAAATTAGCTCTGATACCAATTGTTGGAAACAAGGTAGATAATTGAGAAGGGGGGTGAATCAGTTATCTCAAAATTTCTTTAACCTTTTTCTTTTGTTATCTTAATAAACAGTGCAACATCAAATCATATAAGCATATAAGAACAGAAATAAAATCAACACACACAGCACAAGGATTTTTACGTGGAAACCCTGTTAAGAGAAAAACCACAGGGTGACTAACCCAAGATTGTATTCTCTATTAAAAGAATAAGAAGTACAAAATGGCACTTGGCAATTAGGGCTCACTCCCCGAGAACACTACTCACAAGTGGCACACTGCCTACAAGAACTTACAGAAGGTAATCAGATGTTTGAACTGATGAGAAGCATCTACAAATGCAAGAGTTTAGTTTTGGTTAGGCACAATACACTAATTTGATGCATTTCATTCTTTCTCTACTTTAATATTGTTAATCTGACACATACCAGACTTGATCTACTACTTTCACACTTGTCCCTACTTTTCTTCGCACTTAGTACATCACTTATACTTTTCACACACCTACACATTGGAATCCATGTGGTATATATATCCGCATCAAGGATTTCATCAACTTTCTAGTTGGCAACAGGAACACTCAAGATATTTACAAATTACTGATCCATCGGCTGAATCCATGCTTGATTTGTGATGCGTATCAAAAGCATAGGCATAGAAGTCATTAATCATGTCGGCCAATAATGTATAATCCCCAAATAGCTTGATCAACACCTTTTACTCATCTGAATTGAAGTTCGATGCTCTGTCGGTTAGTTCTTCCTCTGTTTGCTCTACTTGACTAGAACCTAACACTCAGATGCTCATATCTTTTTCATGATTTATCACCAGAGGCTAAGTCTCTGGAATATAGTAGTCATGATACTCCTCTTGACTTATCCAAGTCTACAACCTGCTGAGTTACACCATTTGAGAGATCCAGACCTGATTGTCAAACCTTGTGCATACTCTGTTCTTATTCACCAAACCAAAACAATCTTCAATTTGACTTCCAGTATAGGCATACTATGTACTGCGGATTTGTGGGATAGACTTTGTTGCCATCAATGACAACACTCATGAAGCCACACAGTGTCTCTTGCCAACAGTTACAACTCAAATCCAAGGTGAAAGTTCACACCGCTGGGTGAGTCCCAAGAATCTGCATTAAGGAATCTATTAGCCAACAATGAAATCACTCTATTGCCAACAAGCAATTATGAACCTCAAATAAAACCTCACTATTGGAAAGACACTGACTTTTGTGAGTATCATAGAGGAAGAGGACATACAACCAACAATTGTATCCATCTCAAACATGTTATTCAAGACATACTTGATCAAAATCAAGGAGGTGCTCAACAACATACTTCTAATGAGACACATGTGGCTTACAAAGATCCACTTCTCAATCACAAAAAGCCGTACAACAACAACAACAACCACAATAGGTAAAATCAGAATAATGGGAATAGTAATGTCAATTACGCAAGTGTGCCATTCCATTATACCATCAATTGCATATTAGAGCATGTCCCACAAATCAATGTGGTTACATCTAACCAACAATCAAGACCCAACAAAACTGATTGTAGCATCATCACCCGTTGTGGTAAGGTCATGTTGAATACTCTCCCTCCAAGGTCATCACTTTCTCAGTCCAACTCCCATCAATATAGTGTCATAGACCAACTATGGAAGACTCCTGCCCACATTTCTATCTTAGAGTTGTTGCGTCTATCTCCTTCCCACAAGGAGATTCTCCATAAAGCCTTGGTGGAAACAACTATACCCACTAATTTGGCCCAAGAGAAGTTTCAAGCCATGGTAGGTAATCTAACCTCCTCAAGTACCATATCATTTACCGAATAGGATGACCTATCAGTGTCTCAACCTCATAACACCCCCTTGCATATCATCGCCTTCATCCATAAGCATCGCATCAAGAGGGTTCTCATTGATGGGGGTGCCAGTTTAAATATTTGCATGCTCAAGCTAGTCCTTACATTGGGGTTCTCTGAAAATGCAGTTGATCGAAGGAAGAAGATTACTATCAAACCCTATGATGAAGAGGAGAGAACTACCAAAGGAACAGTGGTATTACCCATACAAGTGGGACCGGTGATAAAAGATGTTGTGTACCAAGTCCTAGATAGGGAGCTAGCCTATAATATTCTCCTAGGTAGACCATGGATTCATGCCATGAAATTCGTGCCTTCTACCTATCACCAATGCATAAAATTCCCTCATAACGGTAAGCAAGTCACCATCCAAGGTGATCTCGACCCCTTTTAGCATTGCAACTCTATCCTCTCAAAACCTGATTGCATCACACCCAACAATAGAGCATCTACATCCCCTATCCCACAGCATGATTCTACCTCTGAAGCTTCCTCATCCAAGCCCAAAGAGCAAAAAATTACCATCAAAGAAACAGGAGTAGGGGAATACTCCATCGAGCACAACCTCAACTTGGCCAAAATGCCTTTATCTCCTAGATCCTTTGGGCGGCCCAGGCATTTTCCAAAGCCATATGCTCCTCCTGCACTTCCCACATCTCCCTTTGTAAAATGGGGGACCCTATCAGATGAAACAGAGGAAAGAGATATCTTACAATGGCTCTACATAGAAGAAGAAGAGAATACACAACAAGAACTACCTAAGCTCCCAACAGAAATCTATGGGAGAGGTGAATCTATCCTACATAGAATGGGTTACGAAGGACAAGGCCCCATTGGCCTAAGAAAAGAAGGAATTATAGAACCCATTCAACCTTCTTCATCCTCATTGGCTAGAACTACAAAAGGTCTAGGATATAAGGATAAGGGCAAAGCTAAAGCAAATGCTTGTCTTGTGGAAATGATCCATAACATTCAAGAGGACAGTGACACAGATTCCAATGAGTATGAGTGGGATGAGCTGATAGAGCATTCCTACGACGACAAGGAAATTGACACCATTCAAACTTATAGCCCCCACCATGAGGGACAAACGCTACTGCATAGGTCGTTAGAGTGTGATTCACCTATTCCTGAGAATATAACTTTCGAGGAAGGTTTGAGTTCTATCGCAATAAACAATTTGGAGGAAAGTACCATCCCGAACACTCTTCCTACCAATACTCCTAGCATATCCATTCAAACTATCAACAAATTAGATCTATCCTCTGACTCCCTCCCCCTTGTGCATCCTGAGCTTATTGACTGGGATCTACAAGGAACCCCGCAACTAGATATGTTCCAAAACGATGATGCCTACATTGACTATATGGAACTTAGGGACCACCTACCTAAAGGAGATCATAAAGCTAGCTTTGCCATTGAACTTAATACTGTGGCTTATTTTAGAGAGGGTGCCAAGCCTTCCAGTCGCAAAAATATCAAAATAAAAAATGGATCTGATGGTGAAAACTGCTCCACGACAGTGTCAGATCCCAAAATAGTAAAAGGAAAGGACGCATCTAATGGTGAAAACCCAATTGTGGCACCTAATGATGGAAGGCTTGACAGTCTCCCCGATGACATGCACTAGGAGAAGTCTCAGATTGTTGTGGAACCTATAGAACCTGTTAACATTGGAACAACCTAAGATCATTCACTTTGCTAAGTCTCTAACCCCACCAGAAAAGACTAAGTTTGTACCATTCTTCAAGAAAACACAAGTCAATTTTTCTCGGTCATACATAGATATGTCGGGGTTAGATCTAGATTTGATTCTACATCATCTTCCACTAGATCTAGGAGTGAAACCAGTGGAATAGAATCTTAGAAAGATGCATCCACACATTGCACTGCTAGTAAAAGAGGAACTCAAGAAACTACTGGATGTAGGGTTCATCAGAGCTATAGACTATCCGGAATGGGTCTCCAACATAGTACCAGTATCCAAACCTAATAGCCGAGTCAGACTATGCAACGATTTTAGAGATCTAAACAAAGCTTGCCACAAGGATGATTTTCTGTTGCCAAATATAGATATCATAGTCGACTTAACAACAGGGCATACCATGTTATCTCTCATGGATGGATTCTCTGGATACAATCAGATCAGGATAGCACCAGAAGACCAGCATAAGATAGCTTTTACTTGTCCATGGGGTACTTTCTGCTGGAATGTCATGCCATTTGGGCTAAAGAACATAGGAGCCACATATCAACGTGCTATGACCACTATATTCCATGATATGATGCACGTCACAATGGAAGACTATGTAGATGATATCCTTGCAAAGTCACTCACTAGAGAATCACACTTGGATGTGTTAGAGAAAGTCTTTTAGAGACTAGAATAATTAAAAGTTAGGTTGAACCCAAAGAAATGTGTGTTTGGAGTCACCTTGAGCAAACTCTTAGGCTTCATTGTATCAGCAAATGGAATAGAAGTTGACCCCGCCAAAGTCAAGGCTATTATGGACATGCCACCACCTAAGAATCTTACTCAACTGCAGTCTCTACAGGGCAAGCTACAAGCAATCTGTAGGTTCATATCACAACTGGCAGACAAGTGTCAACCCTCTAGTCATCTCCTACATAAGAACATTCCATTTAAGTGGGATGAGAAATGCGAAGAGGCATTCGACAAACTGAAGGAATATCTTATGAATCCACCTATTCTCATGCCTCTTATCCAAGGGAAACCATTGTTACTATACATATCTGCTACACCAATAGCTTTTGGGGCCCTTCTAGTACAATAGGACTATGAAGGTAAAGAAAGATCCGTCTACTACATCAGTTGCACATTGGTGGGCTATGAGTTGCAATGCTCTTAGATAGAAAGATCATGCCTTGTGGTAGTTTTTGCTTCCCAAAAACTCTGACATTATATGCTAGCATATCCAGTCAAAATTATTGCAAAAATAGATCCACTGAAGTACCTATTAAGCAAAGCAACTCTAACAGGTCACCTAGCCAAATGGGTAATGCTCCTAAGTGAATACTGTTGCTTTTTTCCCAGACTGGATGCTTACTCCCAGATTTCCCTACAAGGTAGCCAGCAATGATCAACAGGATCTCTGGGCCAGGGGCCAACAGTGTAGAAGATAGACTCTATATTTTGTCTCCTCTTCTTCTTCAGGCTCTGCAAAACCTAGGGGGTATTCCCTACTCAACATCCGTGAGGATATGCATATAAAGGCTGGGATGCTGACAGAAAGCAGATAAGTCCTCTTGTAAGTAGACCAAAACTGTAAGATAAGAGCAAAGGGGCTAGCTTTGGGCCTATTTGCAGTTGTAGACAGAGGACTTGGATCCTAAAACTAATTCTACTATCCTAATGGTTGTTTTGGAATTTTGATTTTGATTTTATATTTGGATGCAAAGCTGGACATGGTATATAACACAAACACAAAGCTAGATCAGTGCCTATCCAGGGCTTGGAGTCAGTAGACATACACCTGTGAATGATCAGCATGAACAACTAAAATTGGATCTCAGGGGGATACATATGATACCTGCCTTACAGATATCTCCCAATACAAAGTGTTAAGCTATCTATACTTATGGCATCCCTATTGCAGTATATCCTTCCCAATATTCAATCTGAGAACAATTTAATCTACCCCTTGAGCAGAAGTTAAGAGATCAGACATTCAACATAGGAATTCTATGTTCTAGAGTCTCAAACATTCCTTAAATATCCAGACTCAGAAGAAAGATACATGCAATACTGGAGACAGAATTAACAAAACACATGCTAACATAGCATTTCTCATATAAAATTAACCATGAAATCAGTGGATTCATGTAAAAACATACAACATGAGATACATAAACTCACAAGTTTTGCTGCACAGAGCAACCAAATTAGCTGTATTGCATTACAGAGCCAAAATGTTCAACTTTTAACAACCAAAAATGAGTCACACAGTCCCCTAAATACAGTGAGGAAGGTACATTCAACATTAATAACATGGTTGCCCGCCAGATACATAGTATCAGAAAAATGGTGCTCAACGCATTGAATGCAGCAGGTGGAAGAGGGGACAGAAGAGATTCTCGAGCCATGAGCTGCCAGTCATGGATGTACAACTTTAGTCAGGTACTAGATCCGTCCATGCCATCGCCCATACCTCTGCAACAACCGCCATTAATGGCTCAACAACCTGCAACCACTGAGAAAACTGTTGCAGCAATCAAAATGGAGCTTCCTGCCAAAATGCATTTTACTGAGGGTTCAAATTATGTAGGAAAATAATCCCACATGCATGGTGCGGAGAGCCTTCTATTGCTTTATAAGCATGGTTGCAAAAACAAAAGTTGTCGAGCACTTTTACCACGCTCGACACATGCCTCTCAGCCTAAAGCCCATCGCCAAGACTAACACCATCGGCCAAGCCCACGAATCTCCTGCCGACCTCAGTTGTCTCGCCAAGCCTACTCCACATTCCCTTTATTGGCTAGAAAAAGACCATCGGGTTAGCTCTCCACACTCCCACCGATCTATCAAGTCTCTCCGATGGTCAAACAAAACATACCCTCTTCAACAAGACTACTACCATCGGCCCAGCTGAAAATCCTCCTGCCGACATACATTGTCATACCGATAACACCTTGGCTTCCCACCTCCGTCGACGTGACTTACACCATCAAAGCAACATCTCAAACCTATGCCGATACCTGTCATCATGCCGATGCTTACCTCCACATATCCGGATGACGTCATCGTCATATTTGCAAAAATCAGGGGATCTCCACAAGATGACTAGTGTTAGAAATATGACCCCCCGAACCTTGATGACGTCACCATCATATCGACATCAGGATGATATTCAGATGATAACCAGATATTTGGAAATATCACCCTGATGCACAAAAATCATGCTGCACTGTAGCTCCACTATAAGATTGGGGTGATATATGAATATGATGGATATTTGAAATGATCACCGCCCACTAGACAATGCATGAAGCCGACAGGCAGATATCTCCCTTCAGAAATATCATGATGCAAACAGGCAGAAAAGCAGATATCACCCTGACATAAGAATGATGTCAGCATCATCAGGGTGATAAAACAATGAACATGAAGTGATAAAACAACATCAGGATGATCTTAACTAAGATCACCCGATGTTCAAATATGATGACCCCGATGAATATCGGGTCATGCTTAGGACTTTGCAGCAACATCATCAGGATGATGACCGGAAACATGATGATGATGACCTCCTCTGAAGAAAATATGATGCTACAGTTGAAAAATGTTGAGGAGGCCCAGAGACTTAGAATATTTTTTGGATTTTTAGGGAAGGTGCCTGCATGTTTACCCCAAACATAAATTATTACTAACATAGGCTCCGTCTGGGGACGCATGCCTCTTGCAGGCATGGCGAGAACCATAGATCTCTGGGATGTAGACCAGTCCCCTATCCATTGGGCACAGAGTCATTATGTTCTATTGATCTGCATCACCAAACACATTATTTTTAAACATTATTTTGGCGGCCCCGGGCAGCCAAAAAGGAAGAACCATAATTTTTTCTTGTCAAATGCCTGATTCCAAACTGGAAGATCCCAATCCCAACTGAAAAGATTGGCATAATCTACCCATAATGTCATCTGCTTAAATAGATATTCTACCAGTTTTGAAAGCTTGCCACCATCATTTTCAGCTCTATCATTTTGGATTTCAAAATTAGACATATAACCATACACATAATATTCTTCAACATTAGGCAACACATGTATGTTATATCCCTCAGATAGTACATCATACTACTCTTGGCATTCTTCATCATTTATCTGGCTGCTGCACATTGTCAGGCACTCATCCAGCTGATCCAAAAACTCAAAATACTCAGAAAATATGAGACCCCTAATATCTACTGATATTGAAAACAAATCCTGATCCACACACCCAATGTTGCACATGTCTGAATCAGGTGATGATGAACATTCATTATTCATAGTTTGCAAATCAGTATCATCATCTTCAGACAAAGGGTTAATCCTGCACCAATGAAGGTCATGACTCACAACATCATATCCATCTACAAGCTCATCATAAAGGGGATTAACACTCACTGCAAAGGCCTCTGCTTCTTCTTCATGACACTCCAATTCTTCTTCATTACTATCAGATCCAGAGTCATAAGGAGAACAAACCTATTCCATGAATTGATCATGGATATCATTTTTATCATCTGATTGCCCCATATACAAGATTTCTGTTGTTTTAATGTAATCTGAAGTTGAACTATCTGTATCATTTTCCAGCCCTCTAATACTTCCTGATGAAACTGATACTGACTGTTGATCCACATGATCATAAATTTGTACAAATGGATCATTTAAACATGAATATTCTTTGATAGGAGCTGGCATGTAAATACTACTTGAAAAACCATTATTTTCAACTTCATTTACTGGGCAAATTAGGACACCCTCCTCTATAACAGAAACATCATCAACTTGGAATGATGCAAAAACTAGGATAGCAGGGGTGTGAGTGCTTTGACATTCATTGTCAATTCCTGAATTAAATCTTTCATCAACATTGGGGGCTATAGGACAACAAAATTTTTTAGAAAAATAACCCTTTTGAATTCCATACCTCCAATTGTTTTCAATATCTATTGCAAACTGTCGAGCCTGATGCAATGTGGTGGGTTCCTTATCTCTCAATCTATAACTCATTTTCTTATCAAAGGCTCCCAAATAGACAACTAAGCACAGTGCATCATTAGGTCTCATGCATTCTGGAATTCTATTCAATGCCCTCATAAACTTGAGGTTAAAGGCTGGAATCAACTCATCCTCTTCAATATGGATGTACATAAAGTCACTAATGACTGCATATTCAAAATTTTTTTCACCATATCGCTCTAGAAATGCAAATTTAAAACCATGCCAAGAGCTGACAGAGTGAGCTGGAAGGTAGGAGAACCAATCCCTTGCATCTTCATCTAGAGATTGAACAAATAATCTCATAACCACATCTTCATGGTCAATCTCAAAATCATCTATAACATTTATAAACTGCTGCAAGTGTCTCTCAGCTGATTCATCCTTTGCACCACTAAATTTGGGCAAATATCTTCTGATTTTAGGTGGAAGAGCATTTGGATAACCACAAATGCCACTGAAATCTATGGGCTTATATCTATCTAGGTTGAAGCCTCTTTTATTACATGGTTGGGACTGACTACTATACATTTTTGCACTTGACACTTCACAAGGGTGCATGGGCTGACAATACATCTTTTTATGCTTTTGCAACCCTCTTCTCTACTCAGATTTTCAATCACAATATGACCTTAGGCCTTTAAAATACAAACTGCTATTTCAACCTGCCTAAAGTCCTCTATATGAGTCTTTTGAAAAATATTGCATGCCCTTTTGAAATACATAGTAGGTTCTAACAAAAGCATGCAAGCTCTGCTTTCACCAATGTTTCCCTTTTAACCAGTGCTATTTCACCAAATAGGGAACTTTTCAAAAACTTGAAATACTTGGATATGTTGCAGCAGCTGATAGATTCATTCAACAGAGTCGCCACCTCCTTGGCAGAGGAATGAGCTTCAAACAGGCTGAAGCTAAAAATTGATTTCTTTCTTTCTGGGTCATCCACCAGCAGAGCCACAGATAAAACTTTTTTTTTTGCTGCAACAAGGCACCTCCAGGTCTAATTCTTCAATTTCTTAGACTCAAGCTTCACGGATATGACATTGTCTCCCCAGTAGAGTCACCAATTTCTGTTGGTTTTTTCCCAAACTTGATGCTTACTCCTAGATTTCCCTACAAGGTAGCCATCAATGATCAACAGGATCTCTGGGCCAGGGGCAAACAGTGTAGGAGATAGACTCTATATTTTATCTCCTCTTCTTCTTCAGGCTCTGCAAAACCTAGGGGGTATTCCCTACTCAACACCCGTGAGGATATGCATATAAAGGCTGGGATGCTGACAAAAAGTAGATAAGTCCTCCTGTAAGTAGACCAAAACTGTAAGATAAGAGCAAATGGGCTAGCTTTGGGCCTATTTGCAGTTGTAGACAGAGGACTTGGATCCTAAAACTAATTCTACTGTCCTAATGGTTGTTTTGAAATTTTGATTTTGATTTTATATTTGGATGCAAAGCTGGACATGGTATATAACACAAACACAAAGCTAGATCGGTGCCTATCCAGGGCTTGGAGTCAGTAGACATACACCTGTGAATGATCAGCATGAACAACTAAAACTGGATCTCAGGGGGATACATATGATCCCTGCCTTACAGATATCTCCCAATACAAAGTGTTAAGCTATCTATACTTATGGCATCCCTATTGCAGTATATCCTTCCCAATATTCAATCTGAGAACAATTTAATCTACCCCTTGAGCAGAAGTTAAGAGATCAGACATTCAACACAGGAATTCTATGTTCTAGAGTCTCAAACATTCCTTAAATATCTAGACTCAGAAGAAAGATACATGCAATACTGGAGATAGAATTAACAAAACACATGCTAACATAGCATTTCTCATATAAAATTAACCATGAAATCAGTGGATTCATGCAAAAACATACAACAGGAGATACATAAACTCACAAGTTTTGCTGCACAGAGCAACCAAATTAGCTGTATTGCATTACAGAGCCAAAATGTTCAACTTTTAACAACCAAAAATGAGTCACACAGTCCCCTAAATACAGCGAGGAAGGTACATTCAGCATTAATAACATGGTTGACCAAAAATCCCGCCAGATACATAGTATCAGAAAAATGGCACTCAACGCATTGAATGTAGCAGGTGGAAGAGGGGACAGAAGAGATTCTCGAGCCATGAGCCTCCAGTCATGGATGTACAACTTCAGTCAGGTATTGGATCCGTCCATGCCATTGCCCATACCTCTGCAACAACCGCCATTAATGGCTCAACAACCCGCAACCATCGAGAAAATCGTCACAGCAATCAAAATGGAGCTTCTTGCCAAAATGCGTTTTACTGAAGGTTCAAATTATGCAGGAAAATAATCCCACATGCATGGCACGGAGAGCCTTCTATTGCTTAATAAGCATGGTCGCAAAAACAAAAGTTGTCGAGCGCTTTTACCATGCTCGACACACACCTCTCAGCCCAAAGCCCATCGCCAAGACTAACACCATCGGCCAAGCCCATGAATCTCCTGCCGACCTCAGGTGTCTCGCCGATGCCTACTCCACATTCCCTTCATCGGCCAGAAAAAGACCATCGGGTTAGCTCTCCACACTCCCACCGATCTATCAAGTCTCTCTGATGGTCAAACAAAACATACCCTCTTTAACAAGACTACTACCATCGGCCCAGCCGAAAATCCTCCTGCCAACATACATTGTCATACCGATAACACCTTAGCTTCCCACCTCCGTTGGCGTGACTTATACCGTCGGAGCAACATCTCAATCCTATGCCGATACCTGTCATCATGCTGATGCTTACCTCCGCATATCTGGATGACGTCATCATCATATTTGCAAAAATTGGGGGATCTCCACAAGATGACTAGTGTTAGAAATATGACCCCCCAGACCTTGATGACGTCACCATCATATTGACATCAGGATGATATTCAGACGATAACTGGATATTTGGAAATATCATCCTAATGCACAAAAATCATGCTGCACTATAGCTCCACTATAAGATCGGGGTGATATATGAATATGACGGATATTTGAAATGATCACCGCCCACTAGACAATGCATGAAGCCAACAGGCGGATATCTCCCTTCGAAAATATCATGATGCAGACAGGCAGAAAAGCGGATATCACCCTGACATAAGAATGACGTTAGCATCATCAGGGTGATAAAACAATGAACATGAAGTGATAAAACAACATCAGGATGATCTTAACTAAGATCACCCGATGTTTAAATATGATGACCCCGATGAATATCAGGTCATGCTTAGGACTTTGCAGCAACATCATCAGGATGATGACTAGAAACATGATGATGATGACCTCCTCTGAAGAAAATATGATGCTGCAGTTGAAAAATGCTGAGGATGCCCAGAGACTTAGAATATTTTTTGGAATTTTAGGGAAGGTGCCTGCATGTTTACCCCAAACATAAATTATTACTAACAAATACGACATTGAGTATGTAGACAGAAAGACTATCAAGGGGCAAGTCATTGCTGATTAGTTAGCAGATGCACCACTATAGGACACCACACCAATGAAATTTGAGTTTCCAGATGAATCCTTATTCAATATCCTAGAAGCTCTATTTTGATGGATCCTACACAAACCATGGATCAAGGGTAGGAATCTTGTTTGTAACTCCTCATGGCGACACCATACTGAAGTCCTATCGTCTGTTATTCCCATGCACCAACAACATAGCAGAGTGTGAGGCCTTAGTTGGTCTCAAAATGGCAATAGAATGGAAAATCAAAGAGCTACATGTCTATGGTGACTCTCAACTAGTGATCAACCAAGTCAATGATGACTACCAAACCAAATATGAGAAGCTTGTCTCATACAAATAGATGGTCGATGACTTTAAGGAATACTTTGTGATCATCTCTTTTGAGCAGATACCTCACATTGAAAACAAAGCAGCAGATGCCATGGAAACCATTGCCTCGCTCCTCGAGATCCTAGAACATGAGTCATGGTACGAGTTCTTGGTGGAGTCAATTCAACAACCAGCTTATGATCTTCCTGAAACCCATTCCATATGCCTATTAGTTGGATTCGATTCACCTTGGTACAGTAAGGTTTACACTTACCTCAAGGACAACACCCTCCCACCTGACTTATCTTCAAACCAACGATGAACCTTTATACGCCAAACCTCTCATTATACCATTATTGCTGACACCCTATACCGACATGGTGTAGATGGTACTTTACTTCATTTTTTAGAATGAGAAGAATTCCAAACCACCTTACAAGACGTACATGAAGGGATCTGCGGAAAACACTCTAGTGGTCCTTCCTTAGCTAAGAAACTCGTGTTTGGGTTATTATTGGCTGAACATGGAAACAGATTTATATCAATTTGTGAAGAAGTGCAAGCAGTGCCAGATACACAGGAACCTGATACATGCACCAGCTCAAGAGTTGAGACCTTTAACGACACCTTGGCCCTTTTGTCAATGGGGACTCGACCTTGTAGGCAAAATCCACCCGCCCTCATCCAACAGCCAGAAATTCATCATAACTGCCACTGAGTACTTTACCAAGTGGATTATAGCTGTCCCCCTCACCACCATCATAGGTAAACAAATCTCCTCATTCATCCTCAACTACCTCATCTACAGATACGAAATTTCCTCATCCATTATCATGGATAACGAAATACCTTTCAAGAACCATGATGTACAAGAGCTTTGTGATAGATTCAAAATCTAACACTGTTTCTCCACACCCTATTACCCCCAAGGCAATGACCAAGCAGAAGCATCCAACAAAATAATCTTGAAACTCCTCAAGAAGACAGTCAACGATGTTGGCCATGATTGGCACATCCAACTCAATCCCACTCTGTGGGCCTATCAAACTAGTATACATACTCCCATAGGTGCTACCCCTTACGCCCTTGTCTATGGCTCAAAATCTATCCTACTCATCGAGGTCGAGTTACCATCTCTCAAGGTGTCATTAAAAGGTCTCATAACTGATGAAGAGTATAGAGTCTCTAGATTACAAGAGCTATAGCTACTAGAAGAAAGGAGACAGAAAGCCTTCAATCATCTCAAGGCATATCAACAAATGATGTCATGAAGCTACAACCACAAAGTTTGCCCAAGAGTCTCTAAAGTTGGAGATCTAGTACTTAAAGAAAACCCCCACAATCAACAAGATTAGGAAAAGAAAGGTAAATTTGAGCCCAATTGGCTTGGGCCTTATGTGATTGTGGCTAACTGTGGATCAGGGGCATATCAATTAGCAACATCAGAGGGTGAGCTATTCGATGACCCAATCAACAGTATGCATCTTTGCCAGTTCTATACCTAAGAGAACCCTAATGTAAGGGGGGCATAAAAATACAAAAAAATCAAAAAATTAGAAAAATACAAAAAAATAAAAAAAAATGGAAAAACAACCCAAAAAAAAATCATCCTTTAGTGAAAACCTGGCAAACAGGTGCCTTGGATAGGTATCATGATGAAAACCTGGCAAATAGGTGTCATGCATACTTTCTAGCTTTCGTGTAAATAAAAGCAAGTGGTGAAAACCTGGTAAACAGGCGTTACTTGTGATAAATTGCTTCCTCCATCTTTGGGAAACCAATCACTTTGTTTCCATTCTTCCTCCAATCATGTCCCATTCGATCCATATTTGTTCCATAATAAAAATACCTAGCGATAACCTATCGTGGCTTGATACTCTATCTCTTTGTTGCCTTATCAACCAAGGTCTTATCTAGTATCCTATCCATGGTGTCAGCCTCACATAGTGTCTATCGTCAGTATCCACGTGGTCCAAGTCCATGAACTACGCTACCTCTACATCGTCATGTAGGCAAGGCCATTCTTCAAATGCGCCCCCAAGGCTCCACTTTCCCATCCATCCCATGTCTAGTCCTTCTCAGTCTGCGCCACTTTCTATCGCCTAGGTCTTAGGTCCATTAGGGTTTAGCTCAAACTACGTTGCCTCTACGTCATCATGTAGGCAAGGCCATTTAGCAATGAGCCCTCGAGGCACTAGGTCAGTCCCTTAGGGTCCGTCTCACCAATAAGGATTGTGAAACCTTTCACAAGCCAAGCAAGTGCAAGAAAAAACCCACTTTCAAAGAAGAAAATTTGACGCAAGACCTCAACCTATCCAAAGCAAAACAAGTAAGTACCTAAAGCACTCTAAATGATTTTACCTAAATTATGGCAAGAAACAAACACATCTAAATGCAAGAATGTTTTGTGGTTGGAACCATGGTTAAGTTACGGAGTCTTGATTTTTTTTGTTATCATGTATTTCTATGCTACTCGAGGATGCCAAAAGCTAGAGATGCTATGATGGGGGCATGATTATTTTCCTTGTTTGTTGTTTGTGGATTAAACTTTAGTAATGTGACACCTTGTCTAAAGACATGATTGGCAAAAGATCATTAAGGACATCAAATGTCTAACATGAACGGAGGCAATCCTTGTCTGTTGATACACAAGAAATACTCATGTCATCTCGGTCATGTAAGCAATACTCAGGTCATCTCGGTTCAGTTATACCTAGATGCTTGTATTTTCTTACAACATTTCAAAAAATCCCAATGATGAAATAAGCACTTCAAAATACTTGCACCATCAAGATGTCAAAAAAGCAAACACCATTCATATCCATTATGCATCCATACATCCATATCCAATGCAATGAGGACCCAAAAATGTAGAGTATCAATACAAATAAAAGCTTGTGAGTTCTTTGTTCGAGTCATTCTTCTATCGATCAAAATTCTACCTATCATTGTGATCCATTCTTCTCAATCTGGTCAATCTGAGCAATGATCTAAATGCACGTCCATCCTTAATCCATACCAATCGAGTCAAGTCAATCTTGTCAAATGATCCAATCACAATCAGTGATCTTGATCCTTGTCTAGTCGTAAACCAACTCAATCGATTATAATCAATCAATTGTCTTATATAGGAGGTTGCATGGTCGAAATCAGACCAACACGTGTCTTACATGACATGTTTCATTTTCTGAAACTAGACACTATCCTTCGTGTTGCTCTGGGGATCTATCGTTCCCCGCCATGACAACACTGTCGTATATCATTATCAGTATATCGTTGGTTTACCGCTCAACAGGGGCAATATGTTGTTTGTTCTTGTATCATTTGTGCATACTTGCTTACTTGCTTGTGTGTGTTTTCATTCTATCTTGCATAGCGTATCATTCAGCTCTTTCTTCATCCTTCTTCTTTATGAGATTATCTGTCTCATGCCTTCTACCTTCTTCCCGTCCAATCTCCCGAGGGGGCATCCTATCATCGTTAAACCTATACGAGGGGTAAACTGGGGCATGCATCATTATCAAAAAAAATTATTCTTTGAAACAACGTGATAAAACACATTGCATCAAAGAGGGGCAAAATGTATACACCTAAAAATGACACGACTCGGTCTAAATAAATATTCTTAATATTTATTTCATTCTAATTCTTCTATCAATAAATAAATAAACGAATTTATTTATTCAATTCATATTCCTCTAAGTTAATTAAATATCAAAATATTTAATTACCTCTTCTAAAGTCAAAATTAAATAAAATCCTTTATTTATTTAAATGCTTCCAAACAATTAAATAATTCTTAATTGTTTAATTAAATCAAATCATTCTTCCAAATCTAAATAAATCAATCAAATTTATCTAAATCCTCTCAATCTCTAAAAATTAAATATAATAAAATATTTTATTTATTCTTCCAAATCATGCACCAACAATTAAATAAATAAATTTATTTAATTTGCTTTCTTATCTTCTAGTTCTTCCAAAATCATTCTAAATTAAATAATACCAATTATTTAATTATTTCTTCCAATAATATCTTCTCTAAATTTAAATAAATCAAATATTTATTTTTAAGTTGTCTATTTCTTCTAAATTGAGTTATCTCTAAATATAATTCAATCCTTGTGCACATGCAATTGAATATTCCAAATATTTAATTGAGCTAAAATATCTTCTCATCCTCATGCAATTTCCATCTTCTATTTCTATTCTCCTAACTGATTGATCTATTCTTTTAATTGATTTAATCTCTTCAATTAACTCATTTTTCTATTTTCTTAATTCCTCTCATGCAAAATATAGCAAGACACATGTCTTCTTATTCGCGCACGTTCCTCAACCATTCTATACCATTGATCTTCTTATTTCTTCTCAACTGTTGATCTTCTCTCTCAAGTCTATAAATTGAACCCTGTTCCTCCATTTCAATCATCCAAATTTTAAGTAAACTTACTCTACAGGAATTACAGTGCGCCTTTAGCACCAATTCCTTCATTGCTTGTGATCAAACTTGTTACTACACACTACTATCATTGTTGTGAAGCTCATCTTCATGGCGAAACTATCATAGTCGTTCCCATTTGAACATCTTGGAATCATAGCAAGGAAGTGCACCTTCTGAGGGCCATATTCATAGACAAGATCATTTGAGATAGGCAATCAATGGAAGCTGAGAATTAAAGGAGGTTTGCTTTTGTATTGTTCATTGTTTGATTGATCTCTTTTGTTCATTATTTCATTGAGTTTTGGGTATCATTGATATTATTGTATTGATTATTCATTTAGATCAAATTTTCCCTTAACATGAAGAAAGGTAAGGGAATAGATAGAAGAAATGAATGAGGTGTTATGCTGCAATGAAGGTGAGCAACCATGAAGTTTGATATAGCACTAGACATTATGCACCAAGGTATAAGGACCAGGGTGATGATGTGTCTTGTGCACCCAGCATAATACAACCTTGTCTAGATGTGTGAAGAAGAAAACTTGGAGCATTAAAGTCCTAATGCACAAAAGGTATGATATGACCATACATGAAAAGGATAATGCAAAAAGCTATTCCAACATACACAAGATATGAATATTAGCTAGAATAATATGGATTTCATACAAATGCAAGATAAAAATGAGAACACACGCAAGCAAGCAAGCAAGCATGCACAAATGATTCAAAAACAAGCAAGGTATTGCCCCTGTCAAGCTATAAACCAATGATTAATTGATTGATTAATAGTGATAGTGTCTGGTTTCAGGAAAAGAAACATGTCGTATAAGATGCCTGATATGGTTTCAATGATGCAACATCCTGTATAAGACAATTGATATGATTGATTGATACTAGTGCTGTTGGTCATGCGAATCAACATCAGGATTTGATTAATTGATTGATTGATTGACTAATTGATTGATTTGGTTGATTAGTTGATTTGGTTTACAACAAGGCTAGGATCAAGACCATTGATGTAATTAAATAATTTGACAAGATTGATTAACTTGATTGGTATGGATAAAGGATGACTTGCATTTGAATCATTGCTTGGATTGATTTGATGTTTTTGACTGAATTGATTTGAGTGATTGATTAGAATCATTGAAGAAGTGGTTTGACTTGATGATTTGATTAATTGATTGACTGGATTGAATTGATGAATTGATTTGGAAGAATTGATTTCGTTGGAACGATTTGAAGAATTGATTTGATTGGAATGATTTGAAGAATTGATTGATTGGATTGCATTAATGAATTGATTTGAGTTTTTTGATTTGATGAATGTGATTTGATTAATGATTGGATTGAGTGGATTTGACGAATTGATTTGATTCAAAATGAATTGATTGAATTGATGGATTGAATTGAATCTATTGATTTGATGGATTGATTTGATTGGATTGGATGAATTGATTGATTTTATTGATTGACTTGATCGATTTGAAGGAGTGATTTGATTTGATGAGGATTGATTTGATTGAATCTACTTGATTGAGTGGTTTAATTGATTGATTGGAAGAATTGAATTGATGATTTGGGTTGATTTTATTGCTTGGATTTTTGTTGGATATTTGATTTTTTTGTGTTTTTCAAATATTTTGATTTTTTAAGATTTTTTTGAATGTTTTGATTTTTTTGTAGTTTTTTGAAATGTTGTGATTTTTTTGTATTTTTTGAATGTTTTGATTTTTTTTGTATTTTTGAATGTTTTGGGAAATGGCATTGGATGACAATTTGGATAGCCTTTGTGCTAGATACCAATGACAAGGGAAAACCAAGTCTAGATGCAAGGATGTAGGTAAGATTGGATGAATGGAAGGATAAGCGATAGGATGGAAAGCTTATGATAAATGGATGGGTGAATCATAAAGGGTATAGGATGTGATCTCCAAAGGCTATGTCGCATAGGAATAACATGCCCCATTCTTGGTGTAATACTTAGGATGTGACATGACAAAACTTATGACAATAGGATGATAGGATTTGTTTGGAAATGATGGAAAAATAGGTAATGACAAGAGGGTAATGATAGGATTTGGTTGGAAGGGATGAGGTATATCAAGAGATATCCAAAGCATTTGTCAACATTTTGCCCCTATATCTTTATCAAGATCAAAAGGAGGAAGGGAGAATGAATGGACTCAATAGCATAGGTATGTGGGTGTAATAGATAAGGATGGTAAGATGGTATAGGAAATGGTATGGAAATGACATGATGGGAATGATAGAAAGGATAGATGAGACAATGTGCCCCCAAGTGTAAGTGACATAGAAGATCAACCTACACATGATGCATGTTTGCCAGGTTTTCATCATGGTACTTATCCAAGGCACCACCAAGGGTGGTTTTCACCGTTGGACGAAGGGATTTCTCTTTACTTTTTTTATTTTTCTTTTTAATTTTTTTAATATTTGGATAGGATAGGTGGAATATGGATGAGAGGGACTCAAGCATCTAGTTCCATGAAGGGTGATAGTCCCATTAGAGATGGATGTCATCACATGGACCATGTCAAATGTCATTACGCTCATAGATTTTGTTAAGGAATTGTATAAGAGTGAGATGGATTATGATGTGGATATGGAAGGTTCATGCAAGGATGGATGGGGGATAATGGATTATAGATGGATTCATGCACAAGGATGGGTGGGGGATAATGTATTATGATGTGGATTATGTAGGACTTATGCAAAAGGATAGATAAAAGGATTATGCAAAAGCATGGACCATAGGGATATGATGGGTGAAATATGTAGGATAATGGATGAAAGATGGGGAGATGGAGGTGTTGTGATGTTCACAACACGCCCCATTTTACTCCTTAGCAAAATGAGGACCCCTACTGTGGCTTTGCTTTTTGCTTTTGTGTGTTTTGTTTTGCTTGGTGGTAAAGGGAAAAAGAGGGTTAAAATTGCAAACTTTGTTAAAAATAGAGAAAAAATGCATTTTTAGTACTAGTGCATGATATGGTTGGATTCCTTGTGAAAAATGAGCTAGGGTTGCTTTTTGAACCATCTTAAAATTTGCCATATTTTGCAAGTTATGATCATCTTGGTAAAATGTACAATTCAGGTTTGTATATCCCTTTGCATATGCAAAGTCCTTTGTATGTGCAAAGCCATTTTGTACTTAGTCACTTTTTGCTTTCGGGTTCATATACAAGGCCACTTGTATATTCTTTTCTTACCGTGCGTGCATTTTAATAAAGGATGGTATATACAAGGTGGACCCGAAGTAATTTAGGGTTAAAATGGATAAATGTTTAGGTTCCGCTTTGTATCTCACATTTGTATATTTTGGCAGGTCAAATATACAAAACACTTTATACATGGTGGACCCAAAATGTTTATGGAATATGGTTTAGCGGTTGAATGTTTCCGCACTTTGTATATTCGAGGATACCAGTGTTATATACAAGCCAGAATCCAGGGTGTCTTGAATCGAGTTGAGCCAATGTATTACGTTCAGAATGTATAATGTTTTATACATTGCTCGATATGTGGCAAATATACATTACAGAATATACATCCGCCAGAATCCAAACGGTTATGAATTGTGGTTAATTCATTGAATATTCCGTGGCTTGTATGTTACGAAACATACAACACATACATACAACGCGGAATCAAAGAGAGGTTAGAATCTAATTGGTTCGTTGTATCACATCCGACTTGTATATCGGAGGATACGTACATTCGAAATATACAAGTGTCAGAACCGAAAGTTTATCAAACAGAGAAAAGTCCTTGTATGTTTTCAGACTTGTATATCTAAAGATACAAACAATGCATACAAGCCGATATACAACGTCCATATACAACGCAGACCCGAAAGTTTATTAAACGGATTTAAATACTTGTATGTTTCAAAATATACAAAAGCATGACATACAGCATGGGCATACATTCTAAAATATACAATGTAGAATCAGAGGGAAAATATGCTATGGTTAAGCGTTTGTATCACATCCAAGTGAAATGTCTGAAGGATATGAAGGCACTTATACATTTCGTGGACACGAGGGAAGGTTAAGAAGAGTTAAATCGATGTATGTGTCTGACTTGTATATAATTTATCTACATTGCCATATACAAGCCGCGGATTTGAAAAGTTACAGAATAGAGTTAAATGCTTGTATATTTTGGCATTTGTATATTGTGATATACAAACTGATATGCAGAGTGACATACAAGCCAGAACTCAAATGAAAATTGAAATCCGATTTATTGCTTGTATCGCGTCTGACTTGTATCTCGAAGGATACAATGCATATGTACATGAGGCAGAATTAAAGAGTGGTTTAAATAGAATTAATTACTTGTATATTTCTGGCTTGTACATTGAGATACACCAACCGATATACGTTGCATACATACAGGCTGCGGAATTAAAAAAGATTGGAATCCGATTAAAACGTTGTATCACGTCCAGCTTGTATAACAGATTATACATGGATTTAAACAAGGAAAATAAGCAGGAAATTGGAGCGATAGGAATTTGGAGGTTTTTTTTGAAGCCTGAATGCATATGTTTTTGGTCAACGATAGTTGACCTAACTTTTCTAAGCATTGTATATGCATTTTTGGACGCGATTTCCACAGATTTAGGGCTCAATTGATGCGTTCACATAGTCACGCCTTGATTTAACAGGTGTTTCAGTTCCTACTGTTTATTAAGTGAAATGATACTTATTGCTTATCTATTTTTTTTGTAGGTTTGCAGTTGAAGAGGGAATTGAAACTTAATGGCGGTGACATCACGGAGGAGGAAATCAGATCTCAGGAGTAGAGGAACATAAGGATAAAGTGCGACGAAGTCAAGGGTCTTCATTGATGAAGAGAAAATGCAGTTGAAGACATTATTGTAGCAGACCACAGAAGTTATTATTGAGCTGCTAGGGTTTCAGAAGGGCATATTTTGCCCACATTTGATGTATACTCAGAGATATTTTGGGAGATTTGATCTCCAACATTTATTGTTATAACCAGGGGTTTGAACTAGGGTTTAAACTAGGGTTTTTTTTGGGCTGTATTGAGGACAATCAGAAAGTTTATATATTGTGCCTCTCTACACTATAAAACTTTACACAGGGGCTACATAGAGATTTGTAGCAGCAAGAACTTGTAAAAAATAGCATTTTAGTTTAGTTTAGAAGTAGAAGAAGGAGGTCACCTATGTCTGCAATAAGGAATGCATGGAACATCTGGCTTCCTTTCTGTATCTGTAAAGCTTGTAAGTTTTCTATAGTTTGATCAATGAAGCTAAGAGTCATTCAGACATTGTAAATCTTATATGACTGTCTGTTTCTAATACAATTGAATCTGGAATTCTGCATCTATCTTCTGAGTGTTTTCTTGCTCTTCATTGTGTTTGAAATATTTTCTCTTAGAGCTTGCAATTTTAAGTGTATGTTTGTGAAAATGCTCAGAATATACATTTAAGGTTTTGTCTGTGGATTTGATCAAATCGCTGTATGATTTATAAAGTGCATAACAGAACAATTAGATCCTTCGAATAGAGTGAATGAAGTGTACATTAGATCTTTCTAACATTTCCCAACCCATCTGAAAATACTTAGCTGAAAATGTAGAAATTTAAAGGAATTTGTCTCATATTTGAAAAGAGCACGCATAACAGAGTTTGAAAGTAGACAGTTTTCATAGATATTTAAGAGGAGAAAGCTGCAATAATCCGAGAAGACTATTTAAAGTTTTGCAGCACAAGTATAAGTTTATGCAAAAGGAATGAACAACATAATGACATTTATTAATGTTTTTGCATAGTTTGAGTCCAGTTAATCATTAAGAAACCCTAAATCACGTAAGGCCCCTTGAACATTACAGCTTCACATCGACCAACTGAATTTGCCCAATAGGTCAAGACCTGACCATATTAAACTTGGGATTAAGTGAATCTTAACCGATTCCTTCATATCTTTCAAGTCAGTTTTGGTTCATTTTATGTGAATTTTAACTAATTGTTATGATTGCATCAAAACCATCATCAACAGTTTTCTGGCACTAGAAGGAGGGCCTGACTTGAGTTAGGGTTTGTTTCAAACTGGCTAATAATAGTGATAGAGTGACCAGGTCTAGATCCTGTTCAGGCAATATTTTTGTACAACTACCTGATACAAGGTGAAGTAAGAGCCCTTTGATTTGGAATCCTAAAATATCGCAAGCAGGAGGTTCATCTGGAACACCTCCTGGGTCACCTTTTAACATACGTAATATTGTAAGTCCTGACAGATCACTATTCAGATCTCTAATTCTTGGTTCAGGTATTCCTAGATGTCCTAGTCCTCCTAGAGATCCTACGCCACCGATAAATCCAGGTATTCCTATAGGTTCAGGTCAAGCTCGAGCACCTGCAATGGCTTATTTCAATGTCCAGTCTCCCATACACTTCAATGATTACAATGAGATGCCCAAAAATCTAGAAAAGATATGTCCCAGATACCAGCTACACCAAGACTTAGAAGACCACATCAGAATATTTAAGGAAGCATGCTTTAGAGCTAGATTAGAACATAAGGACATTGTGTGTAGATTGTTTCCCTATACTTTTAATGAACAAGCCTCTAACTGGTATGTAAACCTACCCAATGGCTATATTTCTTCTTGGTCACTTATGGAGAAGCATTTCTGTCTAGATTTAGAGGACCCATTGACCCTTGCATCTTGTATCATAAATTGGCTACCATAAAAAGAGGTGAGGGAGAGCTAATTGATAATTTCAATGACAGATTTCAAAAGGCCTACTCTAGGCTGGTAGCCCCTTACATAGTAGATGATGATACCTTGTTGGCTATGTACTATGCATCCTTAGATCCTTTAACTGTCATGTTTGTCAAAAGAAAATCTGACATAGATTCAATATCCAAAGCCTATAAAGAGGCAGCCTCAGTAAATCAAGAGATGAGGGACACAACTTGTAGTCCATTTGTTAATGGAGGAAATTTTGGGATGCAAAATCAAGCACAACCATGGAATGGAGTCCCTATGCATCACACTCCATTATTAAATCCGGTTCCTTCTTACACACCTATGTTTAGTCCTACCCCAATCCAAGCCATAGCTCCTTACATAGGTAACACTTCTAATAACAGTCAGAATAATGGTCATCCTTTCTTCCAACCTCCTAGAGACACAACTGTAACAAAAGCACTGGAGGAAAGGGAAGAAATCAAAGAGATCACTGCACATTTGAAAAGATTGACCACTGAAGTAACACAACTAAGAAATGAGAACCTCTATGGGAGAGGTAACCAGGGATACAATCAAAATTAGAATTATAACCAGGGCCAAAATTAAAATATAGTTCAAATCAAAATCAACATTACAATCAGAACTATAATCAGAGCCATACCCAAAGTAATAGCCAGGGCCAATTTTCAAATCAGAATCAAAACTATAATCAGCATCAAGGTCATAACCAAGGGCAACCAATTGAAAATAAAGGGCCAGTGATAGATAATAGGGCCTGGGGTAATAGTAACAGAAATTAGAATCAACCTGGGCCACCCAAAACATGGAACACTAGACCAAACAATGGTACCCTAGCTTCTCCTTTTGAGAATATGGATAATCATAACACAAAACAAATGGCTGGCATCCAAATGGCCAATACATCACTGAAAAACTGGTGCAGATTTCACAATACCAATGCACATGCTGAGCTTGATTGTCCACAGTTTCATTTAGCAGCCAGCATATTCAATATAGAGGTGCAACCTCCTACTTCTGAGTTTCTCATTCCCAAAGGTAATGAGGTAGTACCCTCAGGGTATGATACAGCTTTAGTCTTAGAAACCTTTACCTTTGCAACTATAGAAGAGAAAGAGGATGAATTGTTAGAAGATGAACCATACTTTTATGAAAGTCTTTATCCTGACTCAGCCTTTGTGTTAAATGCTTTTTAGTTTCCTTTTGAAATAGAAAATGAAGTATTGACTGAAACGGAAGAGGTGCAGGCTTTTCAACAGACAAATAAAAACCACACCTACAATTTAAGGAACAATACTAGGCCAGGAGGACCTTTCACCACTTCCATTCCTCCTAACAACTTCAATACACCCCCAGATCAAAATGCTAGCAACAATCCTGCCATACTTAAGGCTAATGCAAACAGTGGAACAGTGTTAGAAAAGGCCCAAACAAGTAAAGCTGAAACAGTAGAGACAACAAGATTAATGAGTTACTTGTCAGAAGAAATAAAGAAAATAAAGGTCAATATACCTCTGAATGAATTATTGAAAACCCCAGGGATCAGAAATGCTTTTATAAAATCCTTGGATACATCTACGATAGATGAGGTTGCTGTTAATGTAACTGTTCCTAATAGAGATTCACCACCTAAAGAGAAAGGTAAGAAAATTGAGCAGCCTTCCAATACAAATGTAGTAATGTATGCTGATAAGAAGGATGCTCCTCCTTTCTTGTTAACTGTTAGATTGTGTGGGAAGAACATCCACAATTGCATGGTAGACTCTGGTGCATCAGCTAATGTAATGCCCTTAGGAATATGCAAAACTCTCGGGTTGACTCCCACCAAATCTGCCAAGGTTGTCACACAGTTAGATAAGACTGAGGTTAGCGTGATAGGTGAATTGATGAACATTCAGATGCAGTTAGCTTTAGACCCTAGGGTAAGCCAATTCATTGACATTCAAATAGTGGACATACCCGTGAATTATGGAATGTTGCTAAGTAGGGACTGGTCCAAAACATTAAACGGATATATGGCCATTGACTTTTCACATATGTGGCTACCTTGGAGAGGCGTCCCAAACCAGATTAGAATAGAGGCAGAACCCAGGATAAAACATATGATAATAGAGTATAATCGAACAAATGAAATATTATATGCTGCTGTTGAACCTGGTGTCTATAGAATTACTAACAATGGGGTGCAAATTGAAGAGATCATGATGTTAAACATTAGAAAAAAATGTGTAAACAAGGAGACAACATTATTCATTGAGTCTGATGGAAATTCTTTGGATGAAGAAAACAGTGCAATGGACAAATTTGGCCATGCCATTAGACAAGAGGTGGAAGAATGCATTAAAAAGAATCTGCCAGTCCAGTGTAAACTGTATAAGAATAGGTGTAGAGTCCATGATAGGCCACATTCTGAGGAGAGTTGTGGAATGTGCAAAGACATCATCGAATATGAATACAAAAAACATACGAAGAAGGTAGAATTGCAAGAGGAAAATGTGAACCTTGATCAACCACAAGGACACTTTCAGAGTAATGTAGATGCTCTGATTTTAGACTTAGAAGAGGGAATAAAGGACAAGGGTAGTTGTCCTTCTGTTTGCGAGTTGAAAATACACATATGCAAGTTAACCAAATAGAAATGCCCATGAATAAATATACAGGCACCTCACAAGTGACAGAAGAGAAAAAGCATGCCAAGATAAGAGGTCAGAAAAGTAAAGATGGCATGTGGACATTAAAATGTGACGGGTCCAAATCAAAACAGGGTGTGGGTGCAGGTATTGAACTTATAGATCCTCAGGGTAAGTCATACCTAGCAGTATACAGACTGCAGTTTTCCTATACTAACAATATTGCTGAATATGAAGCCCTAATTTTGGGACTTGTCACGACCATTAAGAAAAAGGTGAAAACAATTAAGGTATTTTCAGACTCTGAACTAGTAGTCAGACAAGTAAGAAACCTATATGCTTGCAATTACAAGAAAATGATTTGTTACAGACATAGAGTATGGGGTTTAATAGATTCATTCGATGCTTTTAACATAGAGCATATCCCCAGAGAATTAAATCATAGACCAGACGCACTAGCAGTTGCTGCTAGCACACTAGAACCTTTGACACTGTCAGGTCTGAGACGATTTGTTGTTGAATTAGTTAATGTTCCCAGTATCCCAGACAATGTTACACATTTTCAGGTATTTGGGGGGGATCAGCAAATTATTGATTTTTTGACTTGTAATGAGGTATTTGAGGCTCAAATCATTGATGAGCAAGAAAGGCCTGAGACAACATGGGACGAAGAGGATATAATCAACTTGAAGAGCAACTTCTTACCCAAAGAGGTAATTGAATTAGAACATATCTTTGACTTCGATGGAATAATAAGATAGAAGGACTTGCCCAAAATAGAAGGGGGTAAGTGCAATTTACACAACTTAGGGACAAAACAAAATCCATAAAACGTGCTGATTGGGAAGGCTTGCTCTGAGAAAATTAGAAAAGAAATTTTAGACATTCTAAAAGAATACAAACATGTAATAGCATGGACATATGAAGACTTGAAAACCTATGATACGTCCATCATAACTCACGTAATACCTTTGAGACCAGAGGTTAAACCATTCAGGCAAAAATAAAGGCCTATGAACGCCATTTTGGAGCCTTTAATCTTCAAGGAAGTTAAAAAATTATTGTTTGCTGGAATAATTTTCCCAATCAGACATTCAATCTGGGTAGCTAACTTAGTACCAGTGAGGAAGAAAAATGGAGACATCAGATTATGCGTAGATTTTAGAAATTTGAATAAAGCATCTGAAAAGGACAATTATCCTCTGCCTCCTATAGACGAAGTGCTACAAGCAGTAAACGGGGCAAAGATGATGTCTTTCTTAGATGGTTTCTCGAGTTATAACCAAGTTTTAATTGATAGAGATGATAGATTAAAAACTACCTTCACTTGTAAATGGGGAAATTATGCATATAGAAGAATGCCTTTTGGTCTGATCAATGCAGGTGCCACTTTTCAGAGAGCCATGGACATTGCATTCTGTGGGTTATCACGTAAGTGCATTGTTATTTATATGGATGATTTGACTATGTATTCTAAAGATGCATCCACCCATGCTGAAGATCTCAGGAAAATACTCAAGCGATGTGAAAGGTATGGAATTTCCCTTAATCCTAAAAAATGTTCATTTGGAGTTACTGAAGGTAAATTACTAGGGCATGTCATCTCTGAAGATGGAATATCGATTGACCCATATAGAATAGAATCAATAAAAAATTTACAAATAACAAACAATAGGAAAGAGATGAAATCATTTTTTGGTAAAATTAACTTTGTTCGGAAGTTTATCACGGGTTTTGCAGAGATCATGTAGTCGTTAAATACCATGTTGAAAAAAGATGCGCAGATGGAGTGGACACCTGTGGCTAGGGCTGCATTCGAAGATATCAAGGAGGTAATTTCTAATGCTCCTATATTGGCAAGTCCAGACTACACAAGGTCGTTTTACATATACTCCTTCGCATCCTCTCATTCAGTCGTGGCTACCTTGACATAGAAAGGTGAAAACAATGAAGAAAGGCCCATCGCATTCATGAGCGCGTCTCTGAAGGATGCGCAGTTGAGATATTTGGACACTAAGAGACAAGCATTTGCATTAATAAGGGCCTTGAAAAAATTTAGACACTACATTCTGCGCAGCCAGATCAAAGCCATAGTGCCAAACACAGCAGTAAAGATGTTGCTGATGCATAACGAACCTGGAGAAAAGAGAGCCAAGTGGATCACCATGCTGCAAGAATTCGACATGGAAATCATTCCCATAAAGCTGGTCAGAGGGCAGCCGTTGGTGCAAACAAGAGCAAACATAGACCCAAATCTGTTAAAACAACAGTATGTGCTGAATTCTCATCACGCATCAGACTGGTATGGTGATTTAAGCACCTTTTTGATAGCTGGAAAGTACCCAAATAGGATGAAAGCTTCTTAGAGGAGAGCTTTGAAGATTAAAGCACAGAAATATATGGTGCAAAGAGGTCTTCTGTTCAGGAAGAACCATGATGGAATTTATTTGAGATGTCTAAACAGAACTGAAGTAGATAAAGTGTTGGTAGAGCTACATGACAAGTATGGAACCGGCCATGGTTCCCATCTAGCTACAACACACAAGATATTGAGGGCGGGCTATTATTGGCCCACAATGTTCAAAGATACTGAGAGTCACATCAAAAGTTGCCACACCTGTCAGATTGTAGCAAATAAGGGAAGAAATCAGGCCAACCCATTACAACCTGTGATTGAATCAAGACCATTTGCACAATGGGGCCTAGATTTCATGGGAGTCATCAATCCTCCATCTTCTGCAGGACACAAGTTCATACTGACAGTGATAGACTATTGTACAAGGTGGACTGAGGCCACATGCTACAAATTCTCCACAACTGAGGTAGTCATTAAGCTCCTTGAAGAAAACATCATCACCAGGTTTGGAACTCCCTATTCATTGGTATGTGACAATGGCCCTGCTTTCTCTTCTTTAAAGTTTTCTAAATGGGCATTTGAATACGGGATTGTTTTAAAGTTTTCTTCAAATTATAACCCTCAAGGTAATTTATTAGCTGAGTCTACAAACAAGATTTTATTAGATATAATCAAGAAGATGATTGCAAAGAGTCCTAGAGAGTGGAATACCTTGTTAAAATATGCACTATGGGTAGATAGGACCAAGTTCAAAACAACTTTAGGTAGCACACCTTATCATTTAGTTTATGGGACTGATCCCATACTTCCAGTAAATCTAAGAATACCAATCTGGAAGTTTGCTAATGAGTATTTAGGCTTTGATAATCATAGAGAAGCTAGGATAGTACAAATGCTACAATTAGATGAGAAAAGAGGTCAAGCCATCAAAAAATTTGCCAAACACCAAGCAGTAGTTAAGAGGTGGTTTGATAAAAGGGCAAGAGTCAAAACATTTAGGATATCAGACTTAGTGCTATGCTGGGACAAAGCACATGAAAAAAAGGGGAGTCATGGAAAATTCAATAAATTACGATTAGGTCCATTGCAAGTCTCAGAAATAATAGGAGACAACGCATTTAGACTCAAGACCTTGACTGGAGAAGATGTGCCATTACCAGTTAATGGCCAACATTTGAAACACTACTTCTAGGCCTGAGGTAAAGGGTAGTCCATTTTTGTGTAATATAGTGTAGGAACTGTACAGTTTTCTTTGCTTTGTTTTCTGTTTTCTTTTTTGTAGGTTAGTTGTTTGTACAGTTGTCCTTTTGCTTTGTTTTCTTTTTTCTTTTTGTCTTTCTTGTACAGTCTGTTGTTGGTTTGTTGTTTTCTCCTCAGCAGGGATCTTTGTTTTACTTTAGAATATTAAGGAGCAAACTAACAGCCATTGAAAACAGTATAAAATTTAGAATATTCAGGTTAACCATTTGCAATTTATACATAATTTGTTGTGACTGTCATGAATGTAGAGAGTTGTTTAGCTTCTGAAATTTAGTATTCAATAACAGTGATTGAGAGTTCGAAGAGGGTTTCTCACGATGACACACCTAAAATCCTTGGGTTTGTTGAACCTACCAGTGTAGATATTAGGTGAAAAATCTGAGGTCACCCTTGCTACCATTACAATTCTCAGCTTAATTTCAGCAAGTGCCCAATCCTTGCATCATAAAGTTACAAATTGCTATATCTTGTGAAAATTCTATCAAGCATCAAAATCAATAAAGTATAAATATAAAATATTAAAATAAATAAATAAAGCGGATTATACTGAAAATCCAGATTAAGCCATCTAAGTAACTCTACCGGGGCTATAGACGCTCGCTGGTAGTGGGGCTCTACTTAGGAGAATTGTAACGATAACCTTGCCGGGGCTATAGACACTCACTGGCAGCAAGGCTCTATCCGGTCGGCTATAAGTGAATATCCTCAACTACGTAGGCTAATGTCAGTCACTGGTTTGTTTAACTGATCTTCAAGATGAGGATAATTAATCACATGCACAGACTTAAACTGAAAATGAAAATTCATGCATCCTTATTGAATACCTTAGGTCTCAAGTTGAATAATAATTTGTAGGAAAGATAGTTGGAAGTTATGAATTTATTTCACTTAGTTTCCTTAATGCTTTGAATTTAATTGTTTTATTTGGTTGCTAGTTGTTGTGATGTTCACAACACGCCCCATTTTACTCCTTAGCAAAATGAGGAACCCTACTGTGGCTTTGCTTTTTGCTTTTGTGTGTTTTGTTTTGCTTGGTGGTAAAGGGAAAAAGAGGGTTAAAATTGCAAACTTTGTTAAAAATAGAGAAAAAATGCATTTTCAATACCAGTGCATGATATGGTTGGATTCCTTGTGAAAAATGAGCTAGGATTGCTTTTTGAACCATCTTAAAATTTGCCATATTTTGCAAGTTATGATCATCTTGGTAAAATGTACAATTCAGGTTTGTATATCCCTTTGCATATGCAAAGTCCTTTGTATGTGCAAAGTCATTTTTGTACTTAGTTGCTTTTTGCTTTCGGGTTCATATACAAGGCTGCTTGTATATTCTTTTCTTACCGTGCGTGCATTTTAATAAAGGATGGTATATACAAGGTGGACTCGAAGTAATTTAGGGTTAAAATGGATAAATGTTTAGGTTCCGCTTTGTATCTCACATTTGTATATTTTGGCAGGTCAAATATACAAAACACTTTATACATGGCGGACCTGAAGTGTTTATGGAATATGGTTTAGTGGTTGAATATTTCCACGCTTTATATATTCGAGGATACCAGTGTTATATACAAGCTGGAATCCAGGGTGTCTCGAATCAAGTTGAGCCAATGTATTACGTCCGGAATGTATAATGTTTTATACATTGCTCGATATGCGGCAAATATACATTGCAGAATATACATCCACCGGAATCCAAATGGTTATGAATTGTGGTTAATTCATTGAATATTCTGTGGCTTGTATGTTACGAAACATACAACACATACATACAACGCAGAATCGAAGAGAGGTTAGAATCTGATTGGTTCGTTGTATCGCATCCGACTTGTATATCGGAGCATACGTACATTCGAAATATACAAGTGTCAGAACTGAAAGTTTATCAAACAGAGAAAAGTCCTTGTATGTTTTCGGACTTGTATATCTAAAGATACAAACAATGCATACAAGCCGATATACGTCCATATACAACGCGGACCCGAAAGTTTATTAAACGGATTTAAATACTTGTATGTTTTAGAATATACAAAAGTATGACATACAGCATGGGCATACATTCTGAAATATACAATGCGGAATCAGAGGGAAAATATGATGCAGTTAAGCATTTGTATCACGTCCAAGTGAAATGTCCAAAGGATACGAAGGCACTTATACATTGTGCGGACGTGAGGGAAGGTTAAGAAGAGTTAAATCGATGTATGTGTCTGGCTTGTATATAATTTATCTACATTGCCATATACAAGCCGTAGATTTGAAAAGTTACAGAATAGAGTTAATTGCTTGTATATTTTGGTGTTTGTATATTGCAATATACAAACTGATATGCAGATTGACATAAAAGCCGAAACCCAAATGAAAATTGAAATCTGATTTATTGCTTGTATCATGTCCAACTTGTATCTCGGAGGATACAATGCATATGTACATGAGGCGGAATTGAAGAGTGGTTTAAATAGAATTAATTGCTTGTATATTTATGGCTTGTACATTGAGATACACCAACCGATATACGTTGCATACATACAGGCTGTGGAATTAAAAAAGATTGGAATCCGATTAAAACGTTGTATCACGTCTGGCTTGTATAATAGATTATACATAGATTTAAACAAGGAAAATAAGTGGGAAATTGGAGCGATAGGAATTTGGAGGTTTTTTTTGAAGCCTGAATGCATATTTTTTTGGTCAACGATAGTTGACCTGACTTTTCTAAGCACTGTATATGCATTTTTGGACGTGATTTCCACAGATTTAGGGCCTGATTGATGCGTTCACACAGTCACACCTTGATTTAACAGGTGTTTCAGTTCCTATTGTTTATTAAGTGAAATGATACTTATTGCTTATCTATTTTTTTTTGCAGGTTTGCAGTTGAAGAGGGAACTGAAACTTAATGGCGGTGACATCACGGAGGAGGAAATTAGACCTCAGGAGCAGAGGAAGATAAGGATAAAGGACGAAGAAGTCAAGGGTCTTCATTGATGAAGACAAAATACAGCTGAAGACATTATTGTAGTAGACCATAGAAGTTATTATTGAGCTGCTAGGGTTTCAGAAGGGCATATTTCACCCAGATTTGATGTATACTCAGAGATATTTTGGGAGATTTGATCTCCAACATTTATTGTTATAACTAGGGGTTTGAACCAGGGTTTAAACTAGGGTTTTTTTGGGGTTGTATTGAGGACAATCAGAAAGTCTATATATTGTACCTCTCTACACTGTAAAACTTTACACAGGGGCTACATAGAGATTTGTAGCAGCAAGAATTTGTAAAAAATAGCATTTTAGTTTAGTTTAGAAGTAGAAGAAGGAGGTCGCCTGTGTCTGCAATAAGGAATGTGTGGAACATTTGGCTTCCTTTCTGTATCTGTAAAGCTTGTAAGTTTTCTGTAGTTTGATCAATGAAGCTAAGAGTCATTCAGACATTGTAAATCTTATATGACTGTTTATTTCTAATACAATTGAATTTGGAATTCTGCATCTATCTTCTGAGTGTTTTCTTGCTCTTCATTGTGTTTGAAACATTTTCTCTTAGAGCTTGCAATTTTAAGTGTATGTGAAAATGCTTAGAATATACATTTAAGGTTTTGTCTGTGGATTTGATCAAATCGCTGTATGATTTATAAAGTGCATAACAGAACAATTAGATCCTTTGAATAGAGTGAATGAAGTGTAGATTAGATCTTTCTAACTTTTCCCAACCCATCTGAAAATACTTAGCCAAAAACGTAGAAATTTAATGGAAATTTGTCTCATATTTGAAAAGAGCACGCATAACAGAGTTTGAAAGTAGACAGTTTTCATAGATATTTAAGAGGAGAAAACTGCAATAATCTGAGAAGACTATTTAAAGTTTTGTAGCACAAGTATAAGTTTATGCAAAAGGAATGAACAACATATTGACATTTATTAATCTTTTTGCATAGTTTGAGTCCAGTTAATCATTAAGAAACCCTAAATCATGTAAGGCCCCTTGAATATTACAGCTTCACATCGACCAATTGAATTTGCCCAACAGGTCAAGACCTGACCATATTAAACTTGGGATTAAGTGAATCTTAACCGATTTCTTCATATCTTTCAAGTCAGTTTTGGTTCATTTTATGTGAATTTTAACTAATTGTTATGATTGCATCAAAACCATCATCAACAGGAGGTATGTGGGAAAGTTACAGAATTGAAGGGAACCATGAGCAATGGTTGCACACACTGTGATAAACGTTGAAGGTTTTAATTGGAAGGAGGTGTAGGAAGCAATGGACATGTTTGCTTAGGGGATGGTAGATGTAGGAATTTAGGGACCCACATAGACTTAAGATTTTTATGACTTTTGTTTTGGAAGTGGGATTTGTATATGGAATGGGATTTTTGAATGGAGTGGATGGAAGGGGATTGTTGGGATTTTTGAGATGTGGATAATTCATTAGACTTGCTTTCTTTTTTCTTAGGTGCCCAAACCATTTTAGTTTTGACCTTTTCTTTTGAAGGTATAGGCTTGGGTAGGTTTTTGGGTGTACTTTGCTTTGATTATTTGCATTTGTATCCTAAGGTATGAGGATCCTTAGGATTTTTAGATTTATGAAAGGAGGCATCCAAATTTTTATTTTTAAATTCCTTAGGTTTGGTGGGAGCTTCATGTTTGATCGATGTGTGCATTTGTTGGTCATGATTAGGATATTTAGGGTATTTATGTGTAATAGGGATATTAGGTGTTGGGAGGAATGGTAGTAAAGTGGATGAAGGGATATTAGGAGTTGGAAGGAGTTGGGGTAGATTGGATGGTGGAGGGTGTATGGTCACATGCTTTTGGCACTTGTAGGATAATGGAGGTGGAATGACAACATATGTTTTGGGAGTATGGTGGGATTTGTGATGGAAAGGAATGGATTTATAATGCATGGAGGAAGTAACAACATCTTGAGATTGTTTACCTTGGGGTGTATATCCAAGGCCATATGAGTGTGGAGGGACTTTGACATGGATGGGCTCCAAAATTACTTGTTCCTGAAGGCTTTTAAGCATTTACCTTGATAGTTCATGTTTTGGAGTATGCGATGGACAATGGGACTAGGCATGTTTTGTCACTAGATGCGAGTTCCTTATTAGATGGAGAGGGGAAAGTGGATAGAGGTTGTTGTTGTCCTAAGAAGGAACATTCATGGATGAAGGTGGATAGACCAATAGGATATGTTGGTGGACTTGAAATGTGATCAATGGTAGATGACAAAGGATCATTAGGAGCTTGATTATCATTATGTTCACTAAGATCCAAGGTATTGGTTTGATATTTTATGTGTACTTGGGAACCACTTGTCTCATCAAGGGAGGTGGATGTTGGTGGATCATGAATAGGACTAGATGGAGGGTGGATAGGAGGAGTGATAAGCTCTTAACCATGAAATGCATAAAGTTGACTAAGAGGATCATCATGGTTTTCTTGATAATAAAGGGGATCTTGATCAAAGATGGGAGCTTGGTCATGAATAGGGATGCTTTGATCTTGATTTGGATGAGGGCTTGATGTATCCATGTGCTTAGGATTATTCTCTTGACATAACTCTTGACTTTCTTGAATGGAACTAGAAGTGGAAGGCTCTTGGAGAGGCTTGGTAGATGCTTGATGGTCAACAACATGAGGGCATGATGGAGGTTGACTTGGACTTATGGTAGAATACTCCTCAATAGGCTTGATGAGTTAGGGACTATGTGATGGGGTTGTAGGAATAGACATGGGGTTGGAAGACTATTTTGTATGCTCAAGGATAGGTGTTGGATGACATGGAGATAGTTGATTCCTTGATAGTAGCCCTTTGATCACATCCTTTGTAGGTGTATGGGTGGATGGACAATGTAATGGATGGGTAATGAGGGTGGAAGTTGTAGGCTTAGGAATAGGATTAGGTTAAGTGGAAATATCCCATGGTGGAGGGATAAAAGGGATGTTGGATGGATTAGGCTTAGGGTTTGGACTTTGGTTAGATGGAGGGTCAAAGGGATTGGATGGATTGGTGGATTTGGACAACTCCATAGGTTTACTTTTCTAATGTTTGAGTTTAGGATGTGGAGTTGATGAGGGATTAGATGATGGTAAAGGTAATGAATGGCTTGCATAAGCTAGGTAGGTATCTCCCTTGTCAAAGGTAGAATTAGAACTTGAGGGCATTTGATCTTGTTTCAAGGGGTGACTTAGGCTCACATGTTCTTGTTGTGGAGTGAATTGATAGGTGGATGGACTAGGTTGGTATGATAATTGGTGTGACACATAGGATCAAGTTGGAATTTGTTGATGTTGTGGTTGTGTTTAGGATTGACAAGTGGCTATGAATTGTTGGATTTTGACTTGGAGTTGTATTAGATGTGATTGATTTTGTCAAAGTAGTGGGATGGTGTCTTGTAGTTGTTGTATAGTTTGTTGGTCTAGGGGTTGTGGCATTTGGTGAAGTGTTTGGATGATGGATTGGAGATGTGATGCTATGACCTTGTTCTCTAGTGTTGGCATGGATTTACACATGTCTATGCATCTTCATATTTCATCATGTTCCTCAAGATATGCAATATGATTCTTGTCATTATTAGAAGTAGGAGGGTCCCATCGAAGTATAAGTTTGGGTCTTGGATTGGGTGTAGTCTTGCTAAGGATCAAGACCATTTTGGCAAGTGTTTGACTAGGACTAGGATGATGATGTTGAGTGATTAGGATATGATTAGGATATGACAAGTAGGATGATTAAGATGTGTATTAGGATGAAATGACAAGGATGATTAGGGTTTTAACTATAATGAAATGATAAGGATGATTATGGTTTTGATTAGGATGAAATGAAAAGGATGATTATGGTTTTGATTAGGATGAAAGTGACAAGAAAAATGACTTAGATGATTAGGATTTTGATTAGGATGAGTTGTCTTAGAATGAATGTGATGGTAAGAATGTTTAGAATGATGTGTTTATGGGTTTTGTTGATAGCTTGATTTGGAAATTTGCAAACAAATGATTTCACATGTACACACATGAATCACACATGCAAGACACATAAGCAAGTTTGACTTTGAAATTTTGAATGTGATGATTAAGCAAGAACTTGAAAACACATCAACAATCCTATGATTAGTCAAGTAGGTGTGGCCAAATAGGTCTTACTCTAGGATGCACAAGTTTAACTAAGGATGTCCCCAATATACTCAAGGTACGAGGGACCCAATTCCATGAAATGAAAGTGAAATAATGCCAAACAACTGGGAGAAAGGAGCAACCCACCCTTCACCTTCACTTCCCCAAGGTATAAAGTTCTTGGGGGCTTAGCCTGAGTGGCAAGATTTTGACTTCCAAGAGGGTGTCTTTCGATTCACACCTCGCTATTTAGACTCCACCGGGATGCTAGAGTTGAGGTCATCCCATGGAGTGGTCTATCTCCAAGTAGGCCTCCTAGGAAGGGTGACGAAAGCAAACCTAGTGGGTGTTTTTGATCTCTAAGATAACCTTGCAGTGTAAGGAGAGAGCATACACACGCACACTAGATTCACACTCGCAATGTAAATTTCCCTTAGAAATGAAATGTGTGGTGTGAAAATGAATGGATGAAAGGTGTTTTTGATTCTCAAGATCACACAAAGCGCATGAAAAGAGCATGCACACCTTCATTCACACTCAAGTTCACCAAACAATACAAGCACTTGTTCGTTTTAATCCAAAGCCAAAATGTGTGGATGACGACACTAGTTCATTTTATGCCCAATTTAAATCTGAATGAAGACAAGAGTTCATTTTAGAGCCTAAATCCAAATGTACGAGCAAACAAGATGTTCTTTTTAATGCCCAAATTGAAGTGTGAAGACAAGCAAGTTTGATTGATTGAAATGAAAAGATGAAAGAATAGAATGAGTGCACCTAAAAAAATATCTTCCAATCTATTGCTATGACTAATGTAAATGCTGCTACAGCTCCTTGAGTTCATCTAGAAGCCACAAAAACCAAGAGGGAACAAGAAAACTTGCAAACAAGAGTGTTATGTGAAAATTGAGAAACTTGATAAAAATCTGATTTAGATGAATGGTTACAATAGAATGAATAGCATGACCAAAAACTAGACAGAGTTCTATGTTGTTTGAAAAAACATTTCGTGAAACTTTGATAAAAATTCCTCAAGTTATGTGTGTTTGAAGTTGGAAAAGAAGCCTGACTTTGATTGGAAAAAACTTGATGAAAATGGTACAATCACCTAAAACTTTCTTTGCCACAGTGTAGCTGGGTGAACCAGCTTCCTGACGCTGCTTGTTTTGCAAAATTTCAATCTATTTTGCAAAAGTTATGAAGAAAAGAAAAAAAGTGTCCAGTTAGGGCATGAGGAGGCAATAGACAGTCCTAGTGGTTAAGTTTTAACCACTAGTAGTTTGCGTTGTGTCTGGTCACATGTTGTGGTTTAGGTTTTGATGGTTAGAATGGGTGGTTAAAGCTAGTAGCACCCCTTCTCCTTCATGTGACCGAGGGTGAAAGTGAAACAAAAATTAAAAAGAAAATATGAATGGCAGGTGGCTAGAAGACAAGCCCCCTCGTCACCGATGAAGCCATAGGCTAAAGAGAAAGGGTTGAGGTGTTAAATAACACTCATCCAATGCAAATTGATTAATCATGGTCCAATATGTGAATTACTCTATCGATGATACAAGCAATGAGGTCAGGAGAGGGATGTCAAAGGAAAGTTAAGCGACGATAATGATTTAACAGCAGATGTCATCCTTAGTGGAGATCGGCATAGTTCAAGGAGGTGACACAAGGTTTGACAGGAGTATCAGTTGGGCGGTTAAGGTTTTATAGAGGCTACAATAGTGAAGGAAAGTCACAAAGAAGGTGACAACTGAGGGAAATGGTGGTGGCAGCAGGAAGTGGCAATGAAGGAACTTTGGTGGCAACCTTTGCGGATGCGAGGTGAAGTTCATCAACCAAGAGGTTGGGGAGTGTTGGTGACTAGGTGAATGGGATTTATCAAAGGGGAAGTCAACCAAAACGGGGGAGAGTTATTCATCGGTGAAGCCACAAATAATATTAGGGTTTATAGTCATCTTTAGATCTACAACAAAGATCAGGAGATGGTGATGGATGTTGGTGTTTACAGTCATCGACAGGAGGTAGGCTGGAGATTTGAAGAAAATGATCGGCGGGAAAAGTGAAATATTGATAGAGTTTAAAAAAAATAGTCGACCAAGTTTAATAACATCTGCAAAATGGACACCAACATACAAACATAATAGCGATAGCCACAAAGACCTGCACAGACCATATGGTAGATCTGTACGGTATGGATCCGTACTGTACAGACTGTCAAGTTAAAAAAATTTCAAAAATTTCTGTGAGCAAATCATATCAAATTTTATGTCATTTTTCACCTGTGAGGTCTCCTGGACTCAATGACGAGGTTTGTTTTAGGCCAGGAGGTCACCTACAAAATGTGATCCCAAAATTGACAAAAAAATGGTTATATTCATGTTGGGTTCACCAATGTAAGCTAGGGTAAAAATTAGGGTTAAATCACAAACAACAATAATGAAACCCTAACTAAACAATAGAGTACAAGAAAACATAGAAATCAAATGCAAATAGAAAACTAAATCAAATCCCTATGCTAAGCTTGGCTCTCCTCCATTTCCCTTCTCAATCTTGCATAGGCATGCAAAATGTCAAAGATTGTTGTTGATGGGAGACTATTGGTTGCTCACTATTTTAGTAGCATAACAATGGCATGAAGATGAATGAAAGACAATTCTAGAGGAAATTAGATAGCATGAGGCTACTTCAAGATTCATCCCCCCAAATGGCTTAGGAGGGGGTTGATTTATAGGACATGAGTGATTTGAATGAAGGGCTATGATTGAAAGTTGATTTGAACAATGAGGACGGTTGAGCTTGAATAGGGTTTCCCACTCCATGAGGAGTTGTAGTCATGTGACAAGTGTAGGGCTGGCCTAATTTAAATAATAGAATTATTTAAATTAGTTGGACATGTGAAGGCAATTAAATGAAAAATGTAGTATGGGACATGTGTTGGATTGTGGTGAAAGGTGAGGACTAATTCAAATATTTTATTTGAATTAGTTGGAAAGTGGGAGAGGGAAATTAATTAAATAAATAGGATTTATTTAATTAATTGTCTAGTGGGATAAATGGGATTAGGAGTGGGATTAAGACAAAATGTCTTATGATGTCTCTAGTAATGTGTCGAAAAGGTGATTTTGCGAGACCTGGACAATTTTAAGTGTCTACAATATCCAATCTTACCATATCATCCTACCATCCTTATCCATTACACCCATATACTTATCCTATTAAGTTCATCCTCATTTCCTCCTTTTGATCTTGATAAAGATATGGGGGCAAAATGTTGACAAATGTTTTTGATATCTCTTGATATACCTCATCCTTTCCAAACAATCCTATCATCATCCTATTATCATAAGCTTTGTCATGTAAAATCCTAAGCATTACACCTAGAATAGGGCATGCTATTCCTATGTGACATAGCCTTTGGAGATCACATCCTAGCCCCCTTATGATTCACCCATCCATCCCATCTACTATTGCTTATCCTTTTATCCATCCCTTTATCATGAGTCTTCCATCTTACTTACTATCGTCCACCCTTTTATCCATATATCCAATCCCACCTCCATCCTAGCATCTAGACTTGGTTTTCCCTTGTCATTGGTATCTAGCGCAAAGGCTACCCAAATTGTAATCCATTGACATCCCAAAATATTTTCAAAAATCTAAAAAATTCAAAACATTCAAAAATCCAATAAAATCAAAACATTTTCAAAAATCCAATACAAAAATCAAAACATTTCAAAAATAAAATAAAAAAAAACATTTCAAAAATCCAAAAAATCAAATATTCCCAAAATCCAAAAAAAATCAAAACATTCAAAAATCCAAAAAAATTAAAACATTCAAAAATCCAAAAAAATAAAACTATTTAAAAATCCAAAAAAATAAAAAAATACAAAAAACAAAATTCCAAAAATCAAATCAATCCAATCCATCAAGTCAATCAAATCAATCTATCAAATCAAATCATCAAATCAATCCAATCCAATAAATCCAAGTGCAACTCATACTTTATCCATACCAATCAAGTTAATCAATCTTGTCAAATCATCCAGTCACATCAATGGTCTTGATCCTAATGTTGTTGTTAAACCCAATCAATCAATCAATCAACCAGTCAATCATCACATATCAATTGTCTTATACAGGTTGTCGCACTCTCAAAACCAGACGGGGTATCTTATATGAGGTGTCTCATTCATGAAACCAGACACTATCAAAATTAATTGATCATTGGTTTATAGCTTGACAGGGGCAATACCTTATTTGTTTTTGTATCATTTGTGCATGCATTCTTGCTTGTGCGTGTGTTATCTTTTTATCTTGCATTTTTATCAAATCTATATCATTCTAGCTAATATTCATATCTTGTGTATGTTGGAATAGCTTTTTGCATTTTCCTTTGTATCTAAGGTCATATCATACCTTTTGTGCATTAGGACTTTAATGCTCTAAGTTTTCTTCCTTATACATTTAGACAAGATTGTATTATGCTAGGTGCACAAGACACATCATCACCCTGGTCCTTATACCTTGGTGCATAACGTTTAGTGCTATATCAAACTATATGATTGCTCATCTTCATTGCAACATAACATATCATTCATCTCTTTCATCCATCCCCTATCTTGCATCCTCCATTTTCTTATCCATCCTTTATCATTTCATTTCATTTTGAGAGTATACTTGTGTTCTTCCAACCTGCCTATCCTCTTAAGGGGGCATCATTGTCATCATATCCTTATATCATCATCATATCCTCTCATCATTTTCCTCTATCCACACCTTATCTTCTTTGAAATGATGTTACTTCTCCTAGTCACAACATCATCTCAAAGAGGGGCAAAATGTAGACACCTAAAATTGTCTATGTCTTACGTCACCTTGTCGATACATTTACTTGAGACATCTTATGGCATTTTGTCTTAGGTCCCTTACATAATCCCTCCATCATCTAATTAGTTAAATAAATCATATTTATTTAACTAATCCCAACCTAATCCAATTTATCCCACTAGCCAATTAATTAAATAAATCATTTAATTAATTTCCCACATTTCCTCTAATTTAAATAAATTATTTATTTATTTAAATTAGTTATCTCCCATTTTTCAACTAATTTAAATAAAATATTTGAATTAGTTCTCACCTTCAACCTCATTCCAACACATGTCTCATACTACAACCATACTACAACTTTCATTTAATGCTTTTCACACTACCAACTAATTTAAATAAAATATTATTTAAATTAGGTCATCTTTATTCTTATCCGCACACTTGTCACATGACTACAACTCCTTGTGTCATTTAATCTTAACCGTCCACATCACACAATTGACCTTTCAATCCTTGCCATCAATCCTTATCCCTCCTTTCCTATAAATCAAGCCTCACCCAAGCCATTTGGGGATCCATCTTCAAGAAACATCATGCTATCAAAATAATTCTAGATCTTCATTCCCATCATCTTTCATATATCGTTATGCTGCAGATATCATGAGCAATCAACATCTCCCCATCAGTCATTCTCCATCTAGAACATAGCTAGTAGATAAGGGTGCATCTACTGTGTTCTTTTGAGTGTTGAAGACTTGGTTTGAAGGTAAAGGTATTGGGTATTTACATTATCAATCATATTATCTTTTAATCCATTTTTTCATTCACATTTTGGCACGCCCGCAACTCTAACCCTCACCTTTTTGTAGGTTTATGTGATTAAATTTGCAAATTTAACATTTTTTTGTCAAGTTTTTGTAATCAACTTTTACAGGTTGCCTCCTACATGAAAATTGACCTCACTATTGACTCTGGGAGGCCTTGCAAGCGAAAAATGATATAAAATTTGCTATATTTCGTTTACAGATTTTTTTTGCAAATTTTTGAATTTTATTTTATTTTATCAGTCCGTACAGTATGGATTTGTATGGATCTGTACTGTACGGACCGATCTTACCAGTCTTTGTGTTCTCTGTGATCGCAAGTTTTAATCTCATAATGTAGGTTTAACGGGGTATTTGGTCACCTATTTAAAATCTTTATAGGTTTCATCACTGTCAAAAACCCTAACTCCTACCTATCGTAGTCTTTTTAAGCCTGTCGACACCATTGATCCCTATCTCTGCCTCTTTTTACGCCATCGCCACCATCTGCTAACCCGTCAACTATCCTCCTAAAACCCTAACTCTCTACTACCTCTTCTGTCGACTCCCCTCAAAGTCATCGCCACCTCCTTTGCAGTTTCCATCACTGCCCTTGTCGTAGACCTCTGCCACCGCCATCAATTAACCCTTCAGTTGCCACTCTACAAACTTTGGTCACTGCTTGTTTAAACATTGGTCACTGTCGCTCATTCAAACAGTGGTCACCACTCATTCAAAGATTGGTCGGCCTTCATTTGGCTTGGCCAGCCTCCCTTTGGCTTAGTGATCACATCTATGACCAGATGGGCAAAGGTCTATAAGCCCTAGGTACCTTTTTTATTTTTTGCCCACCCTCAGCCCCTGGTCACATGGGTGACTAGGGGTGCTACTAAAGACTTAGCCACCTACCATAACCACCATCGAATAACTACCCAATGTGACCGAGTTTGCCTCTGACCACTAGCGGTCTGTTCCTTAACCGCCAGACCTGACCTAGTTCCTCTAAAGCCCTAACAAGACAGTTTTCTTCTTTTCATCATAACTTCCTCATACGAGATTGAAATTTCATGAAACTTGTGGCATCAAAAATCTGGTTCACCCATATTCGTTGTGGCAAAATAATTTTCATGTGACTATATGAGTTTCATCAAGTAATTTTCAGTCAAAATCAACCTTCTTTATGAACTTCAAACACTCATATCTTGTGCAATTTTCATCTAATTTTCTAATTTGCCTTTCAGATCATCCAAGATTTTATTTGCTGATCTCAATTGTTCACTAACTTCCTTATGTTTTTATTTGAACTTCTTCACTTGTTGCCTTAATTTTTTGATGCACTCATCTACTTCCTTGACATTTTCTTTCAGATCCCTATTTTCTATTTCAGCCCTTTCAAGATCTTCAAGAGCAGATTTGAGTTCTTCTTCACTGACAACCATGCATTCTCATTCTATAGTTTCAGTTGAATCAATCTCTTTAGGAGGAGTAGAATACCTTTTACCTACCATGTGTTCAATCTCCAAGATCTTCCTTAAGTTGTTAGACTTCTTCCAAGGAACTAGGCTCTGATACCAATTGTTGAATACCCAAAATACTGAGAGGGGGGGGTGAATCAGTATTTTCTTAAACCATTCATTTATTAAACCAATAATTCATTTGCCCATTCAATAACATTAAAGAAAATTAAACATAGAATGAACAAACACAAATCATAACACAGACACCAAGATATTTACATGAAAAACCCAAAATGGGAAAAACCACGGTGAGTGTTAGGTCACAATATATTATGCAGTAACAATACCAAATTACAAGAGGCTCACTACCTTAGGGCTTACTACCTTAGGGCTCACTGCCCAGGGCTCACTCTCCAAACAAGGATGCTCACTACCATAATGAAAGAAAGAGAAGGATGGCTCACTGCCAAAATGAACTTCTAAGATTGCATCTGTAGATGCATGGATACAATTCCAATGAAGCGCATAAAACTGATTCAAAACTCTTCATCCTACTCTGCTCTATCACACTGCTCTGCTTTTATAAGATCTCTCTTCTTTTGCTCTTGTCACCTTTACACAATCACAGAACTTCACATGTCACACATACACACACTTTTATTTGCACATACTTCTTCATATTCACAGCACACACCTCAAACATTGAAATGGATCTCATATATATATATATATGAAACATTTGCAATCTTCAAATTAGGTCGGCATACAAAGATGAGACGTGTAATTATGCCTTGTGTAGCTTGTTGGCATAATCCTTTCACCAAAAAACTTTGCAGACCCAATTGACACTTGTAACACATTCTCATATGTTGGCTTCAATTATAGAACCACTTAGAATAACGTTCCAATCAATAGATCTTACCGTACACAACTCAAATTATCATGTCGGCCTTAAACACAGACTATCATTGGTTCAGTCCATCTGTCATATTACAACTTTCACTGCGGACCATAGGAATTTCTTAAATTCATATCAAAGACTCTTTAGACATCCCCAAGCTTACCTTCAGAACCACAGAGCATAATGTCAACTTGCGGCAAAATGCGGACCACAAGAACACAAACCTTGTCACAGTCAAACATTTTCAAACCAAGTAGCGATATATAGATACTCATAACTATCTTTTCGGTGGACTTCAGACTTTGCAACTTTAGATTTAGAGACGTCATATGAGTGTTTACAACACCTCAAAACTGCATAACAAAATATCCAATACTGGAGGAATGCGGACCAAACAATTGTATGTTCTGCTTTGATTACTATTGTTCTCTGTCATGCCAAACTTGTACAACTTGAAGATACATTTCCGGAGATGATCAAGAGCTGAAACTTTGGATATAAGATCATCTAAGGACTATAAACATCTTACCAGAACCACAAGACCAACTCTTCAAATGCAGACCAATGCCAATCAAAATATTGTCTTTCTGTCACTATCTTTGTATTCTGCCAATACTTAGCCAAAGTGTCTAAGTCTTCTTTCTGGACCAGAATTCTTTATATGCATGACTTCATGAGGATTACTATAACCTCACAACTATTCAAAATCCTTGTTTCCATCAATGACAACACTAATCAAGCATCATTTTCAGCCGATCCTCATCATACCAAGTTTCCAACAATCTCTCCCTTTGGCATTGATGGCAACACATGATGTGAAAAACTATCACACTGCTCCCCCTTACTTTTTACACTCTACTCCCCCTAACTGCATGCTTCTCTCCCTCTTTATTTTTTAGTTATTTCTATGTTTTTCACAAACTTCATTCTCCCCCTTTGACATCAATGGCAAAGGTGTATGATACAAAAATATGTACAAGTGACCAAAACTTCAAAACTGTTTGTACTATCAGCATATATACAAGTGAAGTCAAAATATCTTACTATCTTGCAGGGAGAATATCTTTGTAGATTTTCTTTAGTTGCACCACATCTTCATCCCATCTGACCTTAGCATCACTCAAAACTAATATATGCCCATTGATTTGGGATACTAACTCTTCTACCTCCTTCACAGTAGTAGGGGCCTTAGTGATTTGCCTTGTCTAATCTGCAACTGCTACAAGTCTGGCCATGGATGCAATCTTGAAGCTCACTATCTCCCAAAGCTGACTTATTCTATGTTTTATGACCTCCTTCTAGGTCTACAACTTATGTATGATAGAATGAATGGTCTCAACTTCTGCTCTTTGATTGCCAATGACATCCTTCACGGGATCATAACTTCTAGAGATCTTCATTATTTGAGCTTCACATCCATCTATTTTATCTTTTATGTCCTTAGTCTTCTCAGGCTATGTAAGACAAAATTGATATAGTTCACTAGCTTCTTTAATGGTTGTTTATGCATACTCTATGCTCTTATCTAACAAAATTTTATCTTGAGGAAATTTGTCATTAAGCTCAACTAATCTCTTGCTATCAATCTCTGTCCTTACCTTCTTTTCTATAGCTTCTTCAAGGGACTCAAAATGAAAGTTGACTGATTCAATGAGCTTCTTCAACTATGCAGTAGGAGCCAAGGATGTATTTCTCTTTATTCCGGGCATAATCTTTCAAAAATTGCTGATGTATCTCAAATCAATTCACTGTCCTCCATATGGGATTTTAATATGTCTTCTTGTGCCATGGTCTAAAAATTGTCCCAAGTCTTATTTTCTGTAATGGGCACATTGTGGCAAGGTTAATTGGTCCTTGCAATAGCTCAAGTGTAGTCAAAATCTAAGCTTCCTTTTGCTTCTCCAAAAACTCTCTCAAGGAGTCAACTGAATCCTTTTCAGCAGTGTCTCTTTTATCTTCATCATGAGATCCTTTAGCATCATATCTCTCTGGAGATTCTTCTTGAATGGACTCTTGTTCATTTCCCTCTATTTCTAGAGGAGAATTATTAGTCATTTGTACATTAGCTTCTTCTCTTTGTTGACCTTGTTCTTCAGAGGCTCTTGCCTCAAATGTCACTTTTGCTTCCTCAGTGTTCTTCTCTCCTACAATTTCTCTCATTTCTTCATCATTTCTTGTGTGCACCAGAGGAGTAACTATACTTTGATCCACACTTTGTTCAATATTCACTTCCAGAACTGCATTTGAGTTATCGAGGTTCTGTTCATCTTCACCTACATCCATCACAGTTAGAATTTGAAGTTCATTAAGTACCATTAGAATTTTCTCTTCGGTTTACTTTTCCAATTTTTCAATCCCACTTTTATTTTTGGCCATCCAAATGTTAACTCTCCTTTTGGTTCTAACTTCTTCATTAATCCTCTGAGTGACCTTGACTTTATTTTCACCAGTGAGACTTGGACAAAGTTTCATCAAAATAGATTCATTTAACTCAACATCTTTATCCATAACCCCTTCTTTTCTGGCAGTTAAGATGATAGCTAAACTATTTGGTAAATCATCTATAACTTCAATCAATGCTTTATTGAACATATCTAAAAATCTTACCACAACTGCTTCAATTGTTACCTTGTCAGCATCTGAGTATTCATCATATGTATCAGCAATTGGCTTCAAGTTCCCCTGCTCAACCATTGCACTAATTGTGGCTTCCAGAGTCATTGTAGCCTTATATTTCTTAGTTTCAGTTTTCTTATTCTTCTTTTTTCCTTTATCCTTTCCGGAGGGTTTATCCTTTTTTCTTTAAGTAGCTTCATCTATTTTTGCCCTCTTTGCCTTAATTTCATCATTAGTCTATATTTCTTCTTCTTCTTCTTCTTCACCCCCAAGGCTCACATATACTCTATTTGTGGCCTTTGTTTTCTTTCTTTTGTGCTTCTTCTCTTTAGGCAATTCTTTCTCAATATTAGTGGTGGGAAGGGGTCTGGAGCTCCCAGAGGTAGCTACAGTAGAAGAGGGGGCTCTTATTCTTCTTCTTATGCTAGAAATAGGTTTTCCTTGCTCAAACTTCACTTCAGTTCTTACTGGAGCCTTTTCTTGTGTAGTTTTCTCTTCTATAGCCTTTGCTACTTGAGCCTTGGCTCTAGCTTAGTCTATTTGCTCCTTTGTGAATCCCTTGTTCATGGCATAATTTTCTACCATCTTTCTTGTTTTTCTCTGTGATTCTGATTGAGTTTGTTCTAGATGTACTTTGAGAGATTTTTCTTCGAAAGTCCCAAACCTTTCTTCTTTGGGGTCTTTGGGTTAACTCAACATCAAATCTGCCAAACCAATCAAGACATCTTTTGTAACCTCATATCCCATTGTTGGGACCCACACTATCATTAACAGTTAGTGCCCTTTTGTCAAATTTGGCACCAGTCAGCTTCATCACTGTATCATTCTTCATAGATTTCAAAGTTGGAACTATTTTAGAGGATCATAGGCCTATGACTGCCTTGATGGCATCCTTGGTTATCATATGTGCCATATCCAACCACATAAATTCATCATGAATCCTACTTAGAGCATACCTAACCCAAGCGTCTTCAGAGAAAATGTGGAAATCGATCCATACATCTAACTTCTTCTCATGTGAAACATTGTATTCTTCTTTCAATTCAAACTTATCACTCATTAGGTCATTCAAATAAACTTGCCCTAATTTTAGGTGATCATAATCTTCCATACTTGCATGAATATATGCCCTAATGTCTTCCGTATGCATAACACCATGCAGAACTTCAGAGAATGCACCATCCAGATTTGTTTCTAAGGATTTGAAGGGGTGCTTCTTAAATGTAGGTCGAGGCCTCTCCGTGATCTCAATTACTTGTGGAGTTGACATCTTTTACAGCTTAACAAAGACTTTACAAGAATGAGAAATGTAAATACCTTTTGCTTCCGGTTAGGGTTTCGTTACACCAAACGCTTGAATTCGCTTTAGCTTCTCTACCTAGATCTCCTTGGTCGCTTGAGTGTTTGAATGCAATGTGAATTTCCTTTGAATAAGATTGCTTATAAACCCTTTTTATCAAAACCTAAATTGTCATAAATGCTTGTTTCCAAAAAGTTGTCAACACTATCTCTGCCACTCACAGTAGATGTAAATTGCTCTGCAATCTTCTGCATTAAGCTCTTTTCTGCTAGAATTTTCTTCAAAAGTTCTAATATACTGTTGTTCAACTCATATCCTTGTGTTGATTATTAGCACCAATTTTCTATCTAGGGGAACAAAATATTCCATTAGAGCTCCCTCTGAGCCAGAGCTCCAAATTCACTTCCTAGAGGAAGTGTCTGCACTAGAGTTTGGCACAAACTCATTCTTGGTTTCAATGACTTCCTTCTTAACCCACACCTTGTTCATCTCCTTCTTGGTTTTTGTTGGATCCACCTTTTGTATCAGTTTCTTCATCTTTTCTTGATTATCCTTCTTCATGTTCTTGCTTCTGTAAAACCTTGCAATATGTCTAGGCCTATTGCAATTGAAGCATACAACATTTCTCTGACCATTGTTCCTTCCATTCATCCTTGATCTGCATTGGTTATCCTTATATCCAAATCTATTGCATGTAAAATAGTTACCATCAAAAGATTAAGCATTCCTTCTGTAGACATCAAAAAATTGACCAGTGATCAATTCCCTAAGTCCTCCCTTCACATGAAATTTAATTAATTAATTAAATTTCCCTTAATCCCTAATCTACCCTTAATCCTAAGATTTAATTAATTTCAATTAATTAATTAAATCTTTCAACTTTTACTCCCCTCTTGTAAATAATAAACTAAAATCAACAAATTTAATTTATTATTTACAAACATAAAGACCTAAATCAAAACCTATTTGTAACAAATTGAAAATAATCCAAAACCTGTTAATTACCTACCTTATAGTTTACCTACCTTTTTCATTCAACTACCCAAACTGTTTTCACCAACTTTTATAAAAACCTACCCCTATTTTCCAATTTCTGTGCTGGAACAAAAAAAATTATCTTGGAGTTATGCTGGAAAAACAATGAGCAACCACATTTGAAATCTTCGGTAACATTTATCTTTATTTGGTTTCTATAGTTTTATCTTGATCTTTTTCTATTACATTTGATATAGATTTTAGGGTTTGAATTTCAAAATCTTTTTAATAAAATTTATATCTCGTGTAAACACATTCCATTGTTATAGCCATTTCTTATCTGACTTCTGCATTCACTAGCTCTATGACCAAATCTCTTGCATATAAAGCAGTTACCTCTAAAAGTTTGAGCATTCCTTCCATTGTTGTAACTATTCCTTATCTGACTTCTGCATTCATATGCTTTATGACCTACTTTATTGCAAGTAAAGCATTGACCAGAAAATGATGGACCATTTTGATTCATTCTGCTTCTACATTGAGTACCCTTATGACCAAACTTATTGCATAAATTACAATAACCATTGAAAGATGGATACCTTTGTGCATTTGGTTGCGTAACTGGTGGTTTTCTAGGTCCATTCCTTTGATTCTAGATTTGCTTGCCTTTGTCCTTCTTGCTCTCAACATTCATTCCTTGACTAGTTTTAGAAATTTCACCTTTCTGGCTAGCAAGTATCTCATCAAGTTTTGCAGAACTTATCTTGAACTTTTCTTCATAGCTCTTTGCTTTCTCCAAATCTGACTTCAGGTTCCCAACTTCCTTTTCAAGCTTTTCACATTTTTCTAGTTTGCCTTCCAAATCATCCAAGATTTCATTTGTTGATCTCAATTGTTCACTAACTTCCTTATGTTTTTATTTGAACTTCTTGACTTGTTCCCTTAATTTTCTGATGCACTCATTTACTTCCTTGACATTTTCTTTCAGATCCCTATTTTCTATTTCAGTCCTTTCAAGATCTTCAAGAATAGCTTTGAGTTCTTCTTCACTGACAACCATGCATTCTTGTTCTATAGTTTCAGTTGAATCAATCTCTTCAGGAGGAGTAGAATACCTTTTACCTGCCATGTGTTCAATCTCCAAGATCTTCCTTAAGCTGTTAGATTTCTTCCAAGGAACCAGGCTCTGATACCAAATGTTGAACCCCCAGAATACTGAGAGAGGGGCTGAATTAGTATTTTCTTAAACCATTCACTTATTAAACCAATAATCCATTTGCCCATTCAACAGCATTAAAGCAAATTAAACATAGAATGAACAAACACAAATCATAACACTTGACACTAGGATTTTTTCGTGGAAAACCAAAAATGGGAAAAACCACGATGAGTGTTAGCTCACAATATATTATGTAGTAACAATACCAAATTAGGGCTTGATGCCTTGGGCTCACTACCCTTAAGGACTCACTATCTAAAGAAGGATGCTCACTACATATAGGCTGACTTCCACATTGAAAGAAAAAGAAGGATGGCTCACTACCAAAATGAATTGCTAATATTGCATCTGCAAATGCATGGATACAGTTCCAATGAAGCTCAGAAAACTGATTCAAAACTCTGCATTCTACTCTGCTCTATCACATTACTCTACTTTTATAAGATCTCTCTTCTTCTACTCTTGTCACCCTTACACAATCACAAAACCTCGCATTTCACACATAAACACACTTATATTTGCACTTAATTCTTCATATTCACAACACACACCTCAAACATTGAAATGGATCTCATATATATATCCGCAACATTTATAATCTTTAAATTAGGTCAGCATACAAAGATGAGACATGTAGTTATGCCTTGTGTAGCTTGTCGGCATAATCCTTTCACCAAAATACTTTGCGGACCCAATTGAAACTTGCAACACATTCTCATATGTTAACTTCAATTATAGAACCCTTAGAATAATGTTCCAATCAATAGATCTTACCGCACACAACTCAAATTATCAGGTCAGACTTAAACATAGACTATCACTGGTTCAGTCCATCTGTCAGATTACAAATTTCACTGTGGACCACAGGACTTTCTTAAATTCATATCAAAGACTCTTTAGACATCCCTAAGCTTACCTTCAAAACCGTAGGGCATAATATCAACTTGCGGCAAACTGCGGACCACAAGAACACAGACCCTGTCACAGTCAAACATTGTCAAACATAGTAGCGATATACAGATGTTCATAACTGTCTTTCCAGTGGACTTTAGACTCTACAACTTTGGATTTAGAGACTTCATATGTGTGTTTACAACACCTCAAAATTGCATAATGAAATATCCAATACCAGAGGAATGTAGACCAAAACAATTGTATGTTCTGCTCTGATTACTGATGTTCTTTGTCATGCCAAATTTATACAACTTGAAGATACATTTCCAGAGATGATCAAGAGCTGAAACTTTGGATATAAGATCATCTAAGGACTATAAAGATTGTACTAGAACCACAAGACTAGATCTTCGACTACAGACCAATGCCAATCAAAACACTATCTTTCTGTCACTATCTCTATATTTTGCCAATACTTAGCCAAAGTGTCTAAGTCTTCTTTCCAGACCATAGTTCTTTATATTCATGACTTCATGAGGATTACTATAACCTCACAACCCTTCTAAATCCTTGTTGCCATCAATGACAACACTGATCAAACATCATGCTCAGCAAATCCTCATCATACCAAGTTGCCAACAATAATATCTTGAGCAAAATATCATATCATTATCATATCTTTTATCAGTGGAGATCTAGCATATCTTTGACTTCCTTGGTTTAGATTAAGCCTAATGGTCTCAAATTTGATCTTTGAAACATATCCACACTTGATATCATTTTAACCATAGTATATGGTTAATATAAGAGCACATTTTAAACAAGAAGAAATGGATCCTAGAAGAATATCCATCAATGTCTCAGGAACCTCTTATGTTTCAACTGCAAACACTACTTCTGAAGAATATGGTATGCCATCTATGACATCACCCTTGCCCTTAGAATAAGTGCTTTTGGAAGACCTAGATGACATGCCTACTTCTAAGGAAATAGAAGACTTTGTGGTTGATCTAAGGGGCTCTAACCTTATTGAAATATTGTTGGCTAGACACCCTGATTACTATATGGACATGTTGCTAAAATAAGGGGCTAGAATTCCCTCTCAAGAAGAAATAAGACCCCATAGGGATGAGGATCCTGTCATTAGCCAAATATACACCACCATAGACCTCTTAACCCCTACCCTTTCTAGAAGTATCCCAAGAATGGAATCTATGCCTATGCCTCAACCTTCAAATTCCATGTTTATCCCAAGTCTACCTACCATTCCCAACTTATGCATGCTTATGCCCCAACCTTCAAATTCCATGTTTACCATTCACAACTTGTTCATGCCTCAGCATACTCATGTTCCTAGCTCAAACATCAATCAAACACACTATGGTACCAAAAATCATTTTTTCAATACCTCTACCAATATCCCTCAAACCCAAGTTCAAACCTCATCCTCTATTCCCCAAGGGCCAAATTTAATGTCTTATAATAACCCTTTATATCAAAATCCAAATTCTAATCTTAATCCCCAAATGGATGAAGTTATGATAATAAAGAAACAATTTAAAGAGTTACAAAAACAAATGTTGGACCTTCAAATGAGAAGTACCAAAAAGAGTTATACTTTAGAGGACGTTTGTCTCTACCCATTTGATAGATCCCTTAATATGATTTTGTTCCCTAAGAACTTTGAAATCCCCAAATTCGATAAATATAAGGGTAAAGGTGATCCTAGAGAACATGTGATAGAATTTTATTTATCTTGCATGGAAGTATCCTATAATGACACTTATCTCATGTGTCTATTTCTTAGAAGTCTAGGGGGCCAAGAAATAGAGTGGTTTTCTCACTTACCTCAAGGGATCAAAATTTTTCAAGGACTGGCTAAGAAATTTATCCAACATTTCTCCTATAACATTAAACAATAAACCTCAATGACTGATTTGTATAATACCAAGAAAAAGAATGGTGAATCTTTTGCTTCATTTTTACAAAGGTGAAGGAATTTGGCAAGTAAAATTCCTTGGTCAATTCCTGAAAAATAATTGGTCAACATCTTTACCCAAAATCTAAATCAAGAATTGAGCTTCCATGTTCAAGTTCAGGGTCTTAATACTGTTTTCTAAACTCATAGATAGGGGTATGACCATTGAAAGAGCATTGATAGTAAAAGGTCTTGTCAAAATCTATAAGGAAGATAAAGGAAAATCTTCTAATAATAATAATAATAATAATAATGATCAATCTAAATTGTGGATTAAAAATAATAATGTTGTACAAGATGGAGTGGTTAATGTAAGGGCTATTCAAATGGCCCCATCTTCATCACATACAACATTGTCAACCAACCCTCAAGGTAATGAACGTCCTTACAAATCACTCTTTCCTTTGAAAAGGAAGTTCACACCCCTAGGGGAACCTATTGAGGTGGCCTTGCAGAAGTTGGTCAAATCTAAATTAATTGATCTACCCAAATCTTGAAATGTTGAACCCCAAGTAAAACCACCTTGGTACAATGATAATGAATTTTGTGACTTCCATAGGACCAAGGGTCACAAATATTTGGCTCAAACACATAATACAAGACCTCATTGATCATGGTGATGTAACAATTGAAAATAATTCTCATACCACTAATGCAAATTTAAATTTTTTTAATGATCCTATGCCTAACCATGGAAAAGGATGTGTGAATAACCAAGGTAATTCTTCTAGAGATGCCAACTATAACAATGTAGGCCATAATTATGCAATAGCCTATTTAAGATGAGTAAACAACCATGTCTCTACATTAACCATCAAAAATCCAACAATTGATTTTAATGCAACCACCCAAAGAAGTAGGGTCACTATTCAGGGACCCTCTACTTCATCTAGACCTTCATCCAATTATAACCTTGAAGATCATTTGAAAAAACCCCAGCTCAAATCTCTATCCTTGAACTTCTAAAAATATCCCCAACCCATTGTACAATCCTTGATAAAATTCTACAAGAAGCAAGTGTGTCTCCCAACATAGATTCCAATGAGTTTCAAGCCATGGTCGGTAATATTGCCTCTACACATCAACTTGTGTTTTCTAAAGAGGACCTTCCACCTCTTAGCCCCAAACATACCGAGGCTTTGTACTTGGAGGTTTTTATTCATAAGCATAAAGTCAAAAGAGTCATTATTGATGGGGGAGCTGGTTTAAACATTTGTACCCTAAGTTTGGTTAAAAATTTGGGGTATTCTGATGGAGTAATAGATCCCTTATAGAAAATAACCATTAAGGGTTTTGATGATGCTAAGAGAGAATTAAATGGAACTATTGAATTGCCTATTCAAGTGGGCCCTATATTAATAACAAATGTGTGTCAAGTTTTGGACCTTGATCTACCCTATAGAATCCTTCTTGGTCGCCCATGGATCCATGCCATGTAAGCCATCCCATCCACTTCCCACTAATGAATAAAATTCTCCCATGATGACAAGGAAATTACTATCTATGGAGATCATCAACCCTTTCAATATTGTCAAAATTTAGCTGAAAAATACCAAGAGAATCATCATATCCCTATTAACAATGAAACATCTCTGTCTATCTATAGATTTGAGATCCTAAATTGCATGCAAATTGTCCTAAAATGCACCCAATCCCAAGTGCAAGGGACCTCAAGATTGGACCTAATTGCTAATGCACTAAACTATCTAATTTGCACCCTATCTAAGCACATTAACAATGATATGTCCTATATGATTATGAGACTACACTGTGATAGCTTAATTTTACACTATCCTAGATGGATGTGAGCACTCAATTTGATAGAGTAACTTTGCATATGATGGCTTGTTGAAAATGGGAGGTGGAGGCCTCAATTTATAGATTTTTGGGGATGGAAATGGAGGGCTTGGATTAATTTGGAAGATCAAGGGTTGAGATTACTTGAGGATCCTCAAGCAAGGAGAATTAGACAAATGACAAGCTAGGATTGGATGAGAATTTTGCTTCAAGATTCAAGAGATGATCAATGGATGAGATTGCAAGTTTGAATGGATGGGTGGCTAGGATTGGGTAGGTGTATGACATGTAAGGCCTCATTTATGAAAAGGTAAGGCTTGGATTTAGTGAAGAACTTTAAATTGGATGGAGAGGACAAGTGGAATTAAAAATTGGATGAATAGTGTTCAAATAGTGTCACATGTAATTTTAAATTGGTATAAATAGTGACACATGGAGTGGGGTGGAAGAAATAGGACAAATGTACACTTTATGGAAGATTTGGCCATGCTTCCAAAGTACCACTTGTCATGTACATGTGTGTACATAGGATGACAAGTGGACTTCTAGAAACATGGGGCTTGTAATGATGAATTAATTAAAACTAATTCATGTGCATATGGATTAGAAGAAAATAATGATGATTATCAAAAGTGAACAAAATAGGGAATTAAATAAATATGATAATTTATTTAATTTTTGGAATGTGATTTATGAACTATAGTAAAAAATATTTAATTTTTAAACTATAATAGAGGAATTTGATTTTTGTGGAAGGAAAAAGGTGTAGGATAAATTAATTAAATAATTAAAAATTATTTAATTAATAATTGGGTCAAATGGAATGATGCAGGTGAATTAGGGTTGGATTGCATAGGTGGATCGAAGTGGTTGTGACCATTTTCAGACGTCTACATTTTGTCCCTCTTTGATATGGCGTCATAGCTGTCGCGGTTGGTGGCATATCCAAGAATTTCTTTTTTTGCATAAATATGCCCTGGTGGGAGAATAGGAGGGAAGTGGGTGACCAGGTGATGTCCCCTTGAGAGATCGACGGAAAAAATAAATTTTTTGGTGATCTCTTGAAAAAGGGTCAAAAGCAAGGGAAAAAGGGTCCCGCAACTGAAGAATGGGATTAAAAAATGAAATTGAAGTAAAAAAGTGGAGTGGTGAGAGAAAAAAGAAAAGAAAAAAGAGGGGGGGGAAGAAAAAAGAAAAAGAAATGGGGGGAGAAAAAGAAAAATTAGGGTTGGGGAGGTTATAAATGGAAAAAAGAAGCTCATAAAGCTCATTTGGCTTTTGTGAGTTGGAGGAGTGAGTGGAGAATAGAAAAAAGAAGAGCGGAGTGATGGCGAGCATCCCACAAGAGGAGCACCGGGTGGAGCGGGTGAGGGAGTACCTGTGACCCATGGCAGCAGGTGAGTCAGTAAGTACATTTCACCTTCTTTGTGATTTTTGTGTGATTTTGTTTTTGTTTTTTATTTTTGTGTTAAGCTCCTAGGGTTAGGGTTTTGGTTTAGGCGTGCAAAAAAAAGTTAGCCCAAAAATGGGGGGAAGGGGCACAAGAAAAATTAGCATGAAGAATAGGGGGTGCCCGGCCTGGTGTTACGGTGCTCGACCTGGCATCGTGGCGCCCAGCACAGTGGACCGGCGCTTGGCATGGTGCCATGGCACCCGGCCTGGTGCTGTGGCACATAGCCGACACAGACCAACGCCCGAACAACATAGACTAGTGCCCGGTTGGATGGGGCAATGCCCAGTCTAGGGAAAGGGGTTTTTTTTAATGTGTGCTTTCTTAGAAAAAGGGGTGTTTAATGTTTTATTTGAAGTACGTAATGCTTTTTATCCTATCAAGGATATGATAAGGAAGAATTTATTGTAAGGATTTGGGGCTACACTTGGTCAGGTGGGGCTACGAGAGTGGGAGCTGGGAGAGGGGTGCCCAGACCAGATGAAGGTGCGCTAATGATTGAGGATTTAGGGCATGCCAAAAGTGCACTGAGGGGTAGAAATAGATGTGTGTCGGGTGTGAGGAAAATTGGAAGTGTTTAAAATAGACGCTGACAAGATACATTTTTGAGATGATGCAGGATGACGAAGATGTTCTTCAGTCATGGGAGAGGCAGCTGCCTACGTTCGAGATATGGGGGGAGCTAGATTGGACTGAGAGATTCTTCTTGTAGATGGTGGGATTGCAGCATATCGCAAAGATGTCACAACTATGAGTAGATGGAGCAATGATGACCGCACTAGTGGAGCGGTGGCAAACAGATTGATGCATCTTCCTGTTGCCGACAGGGGAGGTGACAATTACTTTGGAGGATGTATGGAGGATCCTACGAGTCCCCATACACAATGAGAGGGTGGTGTATGATCATAGATAGGGATGAGCGTATGTAGATGAGGTTTTTGCCCCAGGACGGGTGCCATGTAGAGGTGATGGGACAGAGATGATATATCAGCTAGTGATAGATAGGGGCCTATATGGATTGCCCCATTTTTGGTAGGGTTGATAGTAGGGAAGTCGGTCTGAAATAGGAGATCGCATGGTTTTCCAGTGGACTGGAGAGTGGTGCTACTATGGATGATTAGGGATGGCATGATCTATGCCTAGGGGCCATGCATACTATCTCATTTGTATCATGACATGGATGCAGTGGTGTACAGGCAATCGAGGAGCTTGGGATGTGGTATGATGTTGTTACATATCTGGGCATGGGAGCATATTCTAGTGACTCGGCCATTGAAAGTGAAAGCTAGGCCGAGACATCAACCATTTGCTTATGCATACAGGGGACAATTGACCCATCATCATTCAGGGGATATGAGGTACTGGAGACGAGTGATGGATGATATGGTGGAGTTCAAGTGGCATCCATGGAGGGAGGTTGAGAGATGGCAGGAGGACATGCAATAGCTAGGTTATGTGTTGCAGTCTCAATTATTGATGGGATGTACACATTTGATTATTGATAGATACCTGCTAGAGCGAGTGCAGCGACAGTTTGGTTTAGTGCATGATGTGCCACAGGTGGATGCGATGTTCGCTCGAATACAAGATGTACAAGCTCAGTGGGGATTGGCTCCTAATCCTCAGATGGTGATAGCAGAGTTTGAGGGACTCTAGCCACAAGCATGGCATGCGAAACAGGATGTAGTGGATTTAGGGATTACGGTGGCATATGAGGGGTGGTGGGCTCCGCAGAGGCCAGTGAGACTCACGCTGCCAGCAGGATATGTAGAACCAGCTGAGGCAGAAGCAGGGGAGGTGGCAGTAGAGGAGGAGGGTGATGATAGGGATGAGGATGAGGAGGATGAGGAGGATGTGGAAGAGATTTGGGAGAGTGATATGGATGTAGATGGGGAGGTAGGTGGTGGAGATGATAGGATTGATGTTGGTGAGGGTGAGGAATCAGAGCTAGCGAGGTCACAGGCTTTAGTGTAGTAGCAATAGGCACTGATAGCACAGTTAGAGGGGCAAGTGGTAACATTATAGGTGTAGGTGAAAGCATCACAAGCACAGGTGATAGAGTCACATGCACAGGTGACAGAGTTGCAGGCACAGGTGATAGAGTTGCATAGGCAGGTGAGAGATGGGGGTTCTACAGATTTGGCGGGACCACAGGCACAAATGGCCTAGTTATAGGGGTAGCTGGCAGTAGTGCAGGCATAGTTTATACATGCACATGGCTTAGCACAGAGGTATGGATATGAGAGAGATCATGCTCGTTAGGCATTGGGGCCAGGGATGATGGAGATGATGTGGATGATGCAGCAGCAAATAGCAGAGATTACTAGGGAGGCCCAACACTATAGGTCACTGTATGAGGCTATAGTGCCAGCAAAGTAGAGAGCCAACTATCAGAGTAGGTATGGGGCTTCTAGATCCAGGAGGACAAGCTGGTCAGAGAGCTCTATACAGTAACCCTCACCATCACAGGTAGTAGCAATAGCACAGATGCCACCTCTACAAGGACCAGCACAATAGGGTATGGGGCCCCCTCCTTAGAGGGATTTAGGACCAGTTGAGTCTGGCAGAGATAGCTCCACCTAGGGGCATGATGTATTGATGTGATATGTTTTGAGAGATCTAAGGACCATAGTTTTGTATCATGATAACCTTTTGACACACACACATATATATGAGATGGATTTTTTGAGTCGATGAATTGTGTATTGTGTTATGGATGCATTGAGTTATGACGTATATCTGTGATGGATATTTGATGTATGTATATTATATGATGGATTATATGGGTGTTATGTTATATGCATGTGCTTATGATGGTTTGGATATGAGATGTTATAACGTGACTTGTGTTTGGATGCAGGATGGAGCATGGATATGTGTTATGATAGATGTATGTGTGGATTATATATGATGCATATGTGTGTATATTATGTTATATGATAGTATATAGATGAGTGATGTAGATATATGCTAACATGTCTGTGATGCAGGATGGTCTATGATTATTTATGGATGGATGATATTGAGATGTTGGATGATTATAGTTGGACTAACACATGTGTGATGCAGGGTGATGCGTGAGGATGGATTTGTAGGTATTAGGAATGTGATGTGAGTGAGGGGAGTAATGCATAGGGATGGATTGAGGGTGAAGTGAGTGATCATGATACACAAATAGGTCCCTGAAAATGGTCATAGGATGGTAGGGGGTAAAATGGGATAGTAGAAAGTAGGGGGTGATGGAAAATATAGGTGTTGATGAATCTTGGAGCAATAGGAGAGGGAAGGGGTGATGAGAGTGGATGTAGGATAAAGGGATGACATCATATTAAGACATGCTGCCATTAAAAATTAAGTGCTACTGTTGATATAGCGTGGAATTTTATGCACCAAGGTATGTGGAACCAAGGTGGCAAGACATCCATGCATATGACTTGACACTGCAAATAATAGGATGAACCCATGCATGCCCATAATAGTACAACCTTGTCTAGATGAATGAGGGGGATTCGAGGCATAAACCCTTAGTACACCAAAGGTATGAGGAACCTTAGATGCAAAAGGAGGATGATATGCTAGAACTAACCCTACAATTCCCAAGATATGAATACTAAGATGGAGTAATGAGAACCTCCCACAAGCATGGCATATGAAAGCAATGACTATGCCCCATTCTAAATTCTTCTCCACATGTCATGATATAATGAGATCAAGACAACTTTGAAGTAATCTAAAAATGGTGCACAAGATAAAAATCAAAGACCAAAAGACTGACTGACCCAAAACACACAACCATTGTATCTCTTACCAAAAATGGATGGAGGATTGATGATTTTACCCATTGTAGGAAGGATGCATCCTAGGACAAGAATCGATAATGGAGTAAGATAAACTAAAGATAGGCGGGTGGACATAGGCTGCTGGTTATGGAAAAGCCAATCTGTTGGTGAAAGATTTTTCATGGGATTATTATTCTTTGATAGGATGCCTAGCAAGTGTATCATTTGTAGATCAAGTGCAATCAACAAGCTCAAGAAAGTGGGACCATCCAAATGGGTTGTATGGGTGCATCATATGTACCTATGTACTGGATACTTCCTTCGTATTCAAGATTACCTACATACCCTGTATCCATAGGATCAAGGCACATTACAATGCAGGTGGTGATGATATGTAGTTCTGGGAGACTTGATGATGTAAGGATAGGGGTTGGTTCATATGATTGGAAGAAGTGTTGGTTGGTGGTGTTGAATGTCAATTTTCTGACTATACCATGGTGGGGATGGTGTTGGTGTGATGAAACAGTAGCATAAAGATGTGATGTCTATGCAAAACCACTAAAGGGACCAAGGTTATGAATGGATGAGGGGAACCAAGTGTATGTTAGTGGTGTGGAATGTTGTTATGGGATATGGGAGATATTTTGGGAATGATGGACAATAGAAGCTTAGATGATGGGTTTGTTTTGAAGCTCAGATGAGGGAATGATGGGATACGATGGATAGTGCGGATAAGGATGAGAATGGATAGTGTGCTTTGAACAATGGATCCGGGTTGAATCTACACATGATGCCTGCAAGCAGGTTTTCATCATGGTACTTATCCAAGGTGCCACAAGAAGTGGTTTTGACCATAGTATGGATTATTTCTCTTTACTATTTTTTTGAATTTTTTGATTCTTTTATATTTTTGACATAGGGTATTCAGTGGACTAACTATGGAACTGCTTCAGGTGGATGATGTTCATGGGCTCATCAAGTTCTTCTCCTTCAAGAGTGGAAAGGCAGTATGCTCCAAAGCCATATGTTGCAGTGATAATGTAGGGTCCTAGCCAATTAGGCTCAAATTTCCCTTTCTTTTCTCCCTTTGACAGATTTCTTTGATTTTCTTTCAGGACCAAGTCTCCTACTGCAAATTCTCTAGCACAGATCTTCTTGTTGTAGGATCCACGAAGATAGTTTTGGTATGCTTGAAGGTGATTGAGGGCGTTGAGGCACCGTTCATCTAATAGCTCAAGCTCTTGGAAGCATGCAACACGATATTCTTCATCAGTGATAACATTACGCAAAGATATGCACAATGAGGGCAATTTGATCTCTATTGGTAGGATGGCTTCAACTCCAAAGACTAGGGAATATGGTGTAGCTCTTGTAGGTGTGTGGATGCTATTGTGATAGGCCCAAAGGGTAGGATGGATGTGGAGGTGTCAATCACAATCAGTTTCATTTACAACTTTCTTAAGGATTTTGAGCAAGGTTTTGTTAGTTGCCTCAGCCTAGCCATTACATTGGGGGTAATATGGAGTGGACCAGTGATGTTGGATGTGGAATTGTTCACAAATGTTTCGAACATCATGGTTTTTAAAAGGTTAACTATTGTTGGTAACAATGGTAGATGGGATACCATAATGGCAGATGATACGGTAAAGGATGAATTTGGCGATTTGGTTGAACTTGTGGTGAAAGCGAGAGGAATGGCTTCAACCCACTTAGTAAAGTGTTCAGTGGTGGTGATAATGAATTTGTGTCCGTCGGAGGAGGATGGGTGGATTTTACCAACGAAATCTAGGCCCCACTGATAGAAAGTCCATGGTATGGTGATAGTTTGCAACGCCTGAGAGGGAGCGTGAATGAGATCTCCATGTTGTTGAGAAGGCTTACACTTCTTCACATACTCACATGCATCATGTTCCATAGTAGGCCAATAATATCTAGTACGCAAGAGCTTCTTAGCTAGGACAATACCACTTGTGGGCACTCCGCAAATACCTATGTGGACTTCATGTAAGGCAAGGGAAGCTTCTTCTGTGTTTAAACATCGAAGAAGAGTGCTATCATAGCTTCAATAATAGAGGGTATCGACAAGGATAGTGTAGTAAATGGCTCGATGAATGAGGGATATTTTTTTGTTTATGGGTGGATTCAGGTGGGAAAGTGTGATGTTGAAGATAGGTGTAGATGTCATGATACCAAGGATTTTCTAGACCAACAATCTCACAAACAAACTCTGACTCAGCGACATGATATGCTAGCATTAGAAGTTGTTTCACATGAAACTCACACTGATGATTGTCATGAGGCATATCTAGAAGGGAACTAATAGTAGCCATGGCATCAACTGCTTTGTTGTGAAGGCGAGGTACCTGTTCAAACTGTATGTAGATGAAGAATAGTTTGTATTCATCAACTATTTATTTATAGGGTACTAGCTTGTCATCTTTGGTGAGAAACTCATCATTGACTTGTTTGATGATCAATTGGGAGTCTCCATAGACCTATAGCTGCAAGGTATTCCATTGTACTACTATTTTGAGATCAATGATCAAAGCTTCGTATTCAGCCACATTATTTCTGCATGGGAAAGCAATCATATATGCCTTGGGGATATAGTTGCCTTATGGGGTCACCAATAGTATTCTTGCCCCTGAACCGTGATTGGTGAAGGATCCATCAAAGTATAGTTTCGAGTTTGTTGATTCTATCATGGTTAAGATGGATTCATCTGGGAAATCAATGGATAGTGGTTGATAATCTATGATGGGTGCTTTGGCAAGTTGATCTTCTACAACCTGTCCTTTGATTGCTCTTCAGTTAATATATTCAATGTCAAATTTGCTCAACAGCATAACTGATTTTGCCTTTCTTCCTGTAATTGAAGTCCTGGAAAGTAGGTACTTGAGAGGGTCAACTTTAGAGATGAGCTTGATAGAATGACTTAGCATGTAATGTCGTAACTTTTGGGAGTAGAAAATGATAGCTAAACATGCGCGTTCCATGGGGATGTAGTTAAGCTCATATCCAGCTAGAGTCTTGCTGATGTAGTATATAGCCCTCTCACAGCTAGTATAATCTTGTTGTGCTAGAAGTGCCCCCAGTGCTACTGAAGTTGCTGATATATATAATAATAGGGGCTTTCCAGGGATAGGTGTCATTAGGACTAGTGGCGAAGCTAGATACTCCTTGATGTGGTCAAATGCCTGTTGACAATGTTGGTCCCATTTTAAATGTACATCTTTGCGAAGCAAATGGGCAAAGGGATGACATTTATTTGCGAGTTGAGCGATGAACCTGCGTATAACCTGCAGTTTGCCCTAGAGACTTTGGAGCTGTTTGAGCATCTTTGGAGGAGGCATTTCTATTATAGCAGTGACTTTAGCAGAATCTACCTCGATGCCCCTACAGGAGACAATGAACCCCAAGAGTTTTCCTAATGTTATGCCAAAGACACATTTCTTAGGGTTAAGATGAAGCTTGTACTCTCTGAGCCACGCAAAGATCTGTCGCAAGACCTTAGGATGTTCTTCCCTTGTTCTTGATTTCCCTAGGAGATCGTCTACATAGTCTTCCATTATCTTGTGTATCATGTCATGGAAGATGGTAGTCATTGCATGTTGATAGGTTGCCCCAGCGTTCTTTAGGCCAAAGGGCATGACTTGCCAGCAATATGTGCCCCAAGGACATGTAAAAGAGGTTTTGTGTTGATCTTTAGGGGCGATCCTAATTTGATTGTACCCAGAGAAGCTATCCATGAGGGGAAGCATCACATGTCTTGCTATGAGATCTACAATCATGTTAATGTTGAGGAGCAGAAAATCATCCTTCAGACATGCTTTGTTAAGGTCTTAAAGTTTTGTGCAACAACAGATGCCCCTAGGTATCTTAGCAACTAGAACAATGTTGGAGACACATTCTGTAAGCTTGGGTATGTCTTGTGTGCTGAGGTTGATTTCTTGGGTGCCTTCAATCAAAATGTTGGAATGCTCTCGCTAGTAGGATGGCATAGTGGGGGAAGATGGAGATCCTCATCTTCTAGTGCCTTGAAGAGGTTTTCACTAGGAGATACGTCTTTATTTTTCTCTTTTGTGTCTGAAAGTGCCTCAGAGAGGTTTTCACTAGGGGATAATTTTCTATCTTTTGATTTTTTGGTTTTTGGGACTAAGGATCTCCTCTTCCCCAAAATAGGCATCAGCGTGCAAGCATATGTCATATTGTGAGGTGTCACAGAGTTCTAGGAATGCGGAGAGAGCCTCATCATGTGGAAACATGTCGAGAGGTGGGGGTCCTTGATAATCCCAAGCAATGAGTTCAAGATGAATGAGGGGGAGGTAAATAACAAATATGGTGTTGTCGGGGAAGATGCATGAAAGATCAAGATCTTCGCATGAAGCTATGATGACACTTGGAGTGATGTTTTCAACACTAGAAGAGGATTCTGTTATCTGTACTGAAGTTTTAGTGGGTCCCCAGATTGTCACAGTTGGTGGAGCATATCCTAAACTGAAGTGTTGAGAATATTTCTTAGGAGATGTAGGATCAACCAGGATGGGATCTGTAACACCTTGTTCATCAGCACTAAGTCTCATTCCATGGTAAGGCATTTTGGTACAAATTTAAAATGGTACAAGATATTTTTCTTTGAAGTATTCCATGTTTACAGAGGCTGGAGTGGTTTCATCACAATATAACCAATCACTCAAGGTTGTTTCTTCAGTTTCCTCTTCTATAGAGACCTGTGTTGGTACAAAGGGAATTTTATCATTGATCATGTGCTGTTGTTCTTGTTCCTTCTTCTAAAGATGATGACCATGGGAGCAGGGGGAAAATGGTAATTGTCACAAGTGGAAGGGATTGTGAAGCTCATATTCACCACACCCCTTGTCTATGATCTTGACCTTTTGAGTTGTAGAGGTGGAAGATGAGGTAGAAGCTTGTGATGGATCGACGGTGACTTGTGGAGTGGATGATGATGTGGATGGAGTGGATGAGGGTTCTTTGACATGATCCCCGTAGGTGCTTGGATAATGAAATTGTCTATCATAAATAACCTCTAAAGCTGTGCAATATTCAAAGGGTTGTTGATCGGCTGGAATAGTGACTTCTACACTATTATGAAGGAACTTGAGATATTGATGGTAGGTGGATGGAATGGCTTGCATGGCATGTAACCATGGTCAGCCTAGGAGGAGATTATATGGAAGGTCAAGATCAATCACGTGACATAGAGTGGGCATGGTGAGTGGGCCCACCTTGATAGGAAGGCATATGGTGCCTTCAGATTCTCTTTTTGTGTTGTTGTATGCTTTGATGGAGATAACCAAAGACTCTAAGTCAGCTGCTGAATACCCCATGAGTTTTATGAATTTTAAGGTACATATATTCAAACTAGATCCATTATCCAAGAGGACCCTCTTAATCTTGTGGCTAGTGATTTGGACTTCGATGTGGAGTGCCTTATTATGCATGGGATCAATGGGTGGCATGTCAGCATGGCCAAAGATGAGATGGTAAGATGATGATAGTTGAGCCATGAGGTTTTGGAATTGAGTCGGAGGTATGTTGGTGGGGACATGGGACTCTTGGAGGGCCTTGTCAAGTATTTCATGGTGAATGGTGGATGTCTTGAGGAGTTCCAAAATGGAGATTTTTGCGGGGGTCTTCCCAAGATGGTCAAGGAGATTGTATTCAGAAGCGGTAGTAGTGGAGGATGGGGATGGTCCCTTTACGGTCACATGCCCATGATGAGTGGTAATGACACATTCGGGGGTGGTATTTTTGAGTTTGATGGTGGCGACACGAGTAGAATCAAAATCAATTCGACCCACTACATTGTTGTAAGGAGGCAGAACATTGTTGTAGTTGATGTTGTTGGCATGGTTATTAGGATTGGTGTTGGAGGATGATGGTTTGGATGCGGTTTGGTTATTGTTGCGGTGAGGAAGAGGGTCTTGGTAGACACCAAGGCCATTGTTGGGTGATGTGTTGTTGTTTCCTTTGATTTGGATGTCACCACGATCGACGAGGTCTTGGATATAATTTTTAAATTTCATGCATTTGCTTGTGGAATGGCCCTTTATGCGATGATAGTCACAATATTCATTTTCTTTGTACCATGTGGGTTTAGGTTGATTTTCATCAAATGGTTTTGTCGTGGGGAACTCAACCATGTTTTCTTGGACCAACTTTTGGAATATGACCTCGAGTGGTTCACCCAAAGGAGTATACTTGTGTTTTGGATTGTTAGGGGGATTCTACTTTGGAGGAGCGGAAGGGACCGATACATTATTTGAAACATTTTGGACTACATTTGTCTCTTTTGGTTTAGGAGCGACGATTTGGATATACTTGGAATCGGTAGCACCATCTCCTACGGTGTTCTTGTTTTTAGCTCAAACTTTAGTTTTGTCATTGGATGTTTTGTCATTATCATTTTTGTTGTAGATTTTGACAAAACATTTTGCAATAAGGGCCTTTTCAATGGTAACCCCCTTTTCTATGATTTCATCAAAGGTTGATGTACAATGTACTTGCAAGTGGAAGCCATTTCTTGGTTGAGATTTTGGATGAGAATGTGATGGAGTTGTTTTTGATGGTTGTCCATGGTAGTCTACTAGCAAGGGCTCTCAATCTTTGTAGGTAAGCAATGAAACTCTCACCACTTCGTTGTTTGGTGTTACAAAGGTCAAGCATAGTGATTTCATGCTCTATGTTGTATGAGAAGTGGGCGACAAATTTCTCTGAAAGATCTATGAAAGTTGAGATGGAGCCATAAGGTAAGTGCATAAACCATTCTAGGGCTTGTCCTCCTAGGCTTTGTGAAAAAATATGAAGGAGGAATTGATCATCATAGGCTACTTCTTAGCATGCCATGAAGAATTCCTTGATGTGGTCATGAGGGTCTCCTTTTCCTTAGTACTTATCAAATTTTGGCATTTTGAAGTGTTGAGGAAAAGGTGTGATTGAAATGTTTCTATCAAATGGATAGGGACATAACTCTTTAAACTTATAATGCTTCTTTTGGGTCCCTAGTTGGATGTTTTTGAGTGCGTTTTTCATCTCTTGCCATTCTTGATCGAAAGGATTAGCAAGAGGTGGTTGTGGGACATGTTGGATTGGAATTTGTTCTGATGACGATTATTGATGTTGAAGATGAGTGTATTGTTGTTGTTGGATGTATGGTGGAGGGCCTATAGTTTGTGTGTAAACATGAGACCCATATGTTTGTTGTTGTGGGATGACTTGTTGATTTTGAAATGGTGGTTTTTGTTGGGTGACATATGGATTTTGCATCAATGACCCATGGGGAGGTTGTTGATGCGTGGACGATTGATATGTGTTCATGGGTTTGGCATAGCTTGTCAAGGGATTTTGTGGTTGGTTAAATGGCTTAGCGATGGGTGTTTGAGTCATGGGTAGTGCCATCATTTGCATGATGATTGATCTTTGAGGAATGTTCAAAGGTCGGAAAGGTTGTGGCATGATAGTGGAAGTGTCTTGTGGATTGTTTGGTAGAAGTGGTACTATGGGTATGTTCATATTGGATGGGACCACAGAAACAGGTAGGTTGAAGGGGAGCATGCTATATGGTAACCCGAAAGGGGGATTTGATACTTGTTGTTGTGATACAACATTGCGCCCTATTTGTTGATCAAGGATGTCGATGGCATTGGTGTTGGAGGCATATCTACCCATGGGTTGTCGTAGATGGGTTCATTAGGATTAGGGACACATCCCCATGGTTGATCTTGGATGGGTGATGGTGTCTTGCCATGGAAAATGGTATTGAGCTTGTCATGGTTGAATGAATGTGGAAGGTGTGCACCATGTTCAATGAGACGTTCAAGGAATTCATCCTTGTGGTTGTCAATGAACTGGTCAAACTTGTCGTGTAATCCCTTTTCATTTAGAAAATTGACAAAGGTGGGGGAATAGGTGTGATGAGGATGAGTGGATGTTTCACCCACTTCAGGTTGGTTGACATATCCCTCCATGTTACTCGTGGTAGAGTCGTGAGGAGAGAGAGGTTGGTAGCATGGATCCATTTTCTTCTTAGCTTGTGATCGTGTGATGGGAGGCATAAAAGGTGAACTTGAAAAAGATTTGGATGATGAGGTACCAGTGATGATGGATGGGGATTCGACTCTAAGTTTATAATCTCGATCAAAAGATTAAGGACCAAGGATTACCCTATGCACTTAGGGTGGACAAAGAGCCTAAGAAAAAGGATAATAGGATTATTTTACTTTGGGTAGACAAGACGCACCAAGCAAAATAGGATTTCTTGAAGTCCACTAATTTAGGAGTTGTCTAAGTCCCAAGTTAATTTATCCAAGAGGGTTAATGATGCTTAGTTTATACTAAACTTAAGATAGATAAAGTCTTAAGCTTAACATAAACAAAAGGATGATTTTATTTAGATTCTAACCTAAGGATATGGATGTGATGGGGATGACATAATTTGGATAAAGATTGAGTTGATTTGAGGATAATGATCGATTATGAATAGATAGTGATTGATTAAGGATGATAGGATTGAGTAGGGATGATAATGGATGATAAACAAATATTTGACTAAGGATGGTTAAGGATAATGATTGATTATTACAAGGATAATGCTATGGTTAATGATGGGCCAGGGCTAATTAACTATGGATGACTTGGATAATCTATAAACTAATGAGGATGATGATGAGGATAATGATCAATAATTAGAGTGGATCGCAAGGTAAGAGGGACAAATGGACGTGGATATGGATGATGTGGCATGCGATGTCAAGGGATGACGTGGATAGGGGATGTTTTGGCAATCAAAAGGATGGAAACTTGGCTTCCTTAATGGCTTTGGAAATGGGCGTTGATTCAGGGGACTAGATGCTATTTCAGGACACTGGGCGTTGATTCAGGACAATGGGTGCTATTTTGGGACAGCAGTGACATGTTGTGATTTTCAAGTTGTAGGATTGGATTTTTCAATTGATTCAAGTGGTTTTGGACGATGTAGATGAGATTTCTTAGCAAGTAGACAAACACACCAATCAAGAGAACACAATGGCCAAATATTTTATAGGCAATGGTATAGCGTTATGTGTATGTTCAATAGCCCTTTAAGGCAAAATTTCCATAGGTCTAAACACAATCAACACTTGAAAACAATGCGTAATCTACCTAAGGTTAAAGGCGAATGATAGTTTGTTCGAGCCCACAAATTAGAATCTTCGTCGACTCAAATGTCATCACACCTAGAGTGGGTATGTACATTTTTTGTCTTTGTGAGAGAGGAGCCTCCAAGACTAGAAGGATGACCCAATCACCCTCTCCTCGGAAAGCTACAAGTAGCTTATGCTAAGCCAGGGATTTCTGTCTCATCTCAAGGGAGCCTTATGGTGAGTAATCTTGGTGGCAAAACCTTCTATGCCCTTACACTAAACAAGATGTCGAGGGGTCAAAAAGGGGGAGGCTTCTAACCTAAGGTGTTTAGTGGGGGAAATTCGAGGACTTGACTCTCATTCATGTGACAGTGACTCACTTAAGAGACTATCCCAGCCACTTACATCAATCCTTTTGCAAGGAGATAATGAGGTTGATGTATCTCACAAACAAGTGTGTGGATACTGGGGAACTGTTGGAATGAGAATACTTCACCAAGAAGCTTCTACTTTTGCCAAAACATTTTATATAGTGGACCGAATCGGAAGTACCACTTAGTGTCATCCCTTGGGGTGAGTACCTCTTTTCCCACCAAGGTAGGCTTTTTCTAGAAAATGAAAAAGAAGATAGAACAATTTCTCTTACACCCAAGATCCTTTGAAAGGCGAGGGGAGATGATACTCTTGTTCTACCAAGCATAGAAAACACTTGTTCCTTTTAATTCCCCAAATTGAAATGTTCCTACTTTAAGCACACAAGTTCATTTTAAAACCCAAACCAAGTGTTCCTATGATAATATGCAAGCACACATACAAAAGAAATCATGCAAAAAAATGTGTTAGTAGTTTAATTTTTTTTGTCTTGGATGATCGAATGAGGCTGCAAGACAGATGTTAGTCCAAGAAAATCAACTTTATGTTAGGTGCTAATGCAGACACCTAAGTGCTAATTCAGAAACTTAAGCACCACTATATGAAATAAGCGCTACTTTGTAGAGATTTTTATACCTGACGAAGGGTGTTGATATACCTAATTGGGCGCTAATATGCAGAACTAGGTGTTGATATGCCGGTCTAGGCACTAATCTAATTTATGTAAAGTTTCCCCCTTGTAAGATGTACTTTTTCTACAAAATAGAGAGTTAACCCTACAAATGATAGTTAGAAGCCTACAAACCCCTATTAGACACAAAGATCAGCAAAAACACACAAAAAATGTTAGTCACTAATCTAATCTAGACAATAGGCTCTAATCTGTTGTTGCAGGTGTTGATCTGTTGTTGCAGGCACTGATCTGAGACAGTCAGCACCCCCCTTTGTAAAATTGATTTTTCTTACAAAATAGAGAGCTAATATGCACAAGAAGTTCGTAAAAAAACATTTAAGACCATAAGCAACATGTATAGCCAAAAGATTTGACTAAAAACATGAAAAATAACAATATTTACCTTCACAGGGATGGGCACTGATATGTTGGGCTAGGTGTTGATATGCAGAATGGGTGCCACTTTGCATAGACTGGGCGCTAATCTGACCTGTCACAAAAAAAAAGTCACACAAAAAGCATGCAATTGTTAGTCTAAAGGTGGTGGGGGTCCCACCGGGCGTGCCACGAATGTCTACCTATAGATTTGGGATCCTAAATTGCATGCAAATTGTCCTAAAATGCACCCAATCCCAAGTCCAAGGGACCTCAAGATTGGACCTAATTGCTAATGCACTAAACTATCTAATTTGCACCCTATCTAAGCATGTTAACATTGATATGTCATATATGACCATGAGACTACACTATGCTATCTTAATTTTACACTATTCTAGATGGATGTGAGCATTCAATTTGGCAGAGTAACTCTACATATGATGGCTTGTTTAAAATGGGAAGTGGAGGCCTCAATTTATAGATTTTTGGGGATGGAAATGGAGGGCTTGGATCAATTTGGAAGATCAAAGGTTGAGATTTCTTGAGGATCCTCAAGCTAGGATTGGATGAGAATTTTGCTCCAAGATTCAAGGGATGATCAATGGATGAGATTGCAAGTTTGAATGGATAGATGACTAGGATTGGGTAGGTGTATGACATGTAAGGCCTCATTTATGAGAAAGTAAGGCTTGGATTTAGTGAAATTTTTTAAATTAGATGGAGAGGACAAGTGGAATTAAAAATTGGATAAATAGTGTTCAAATAGTGCCACATGTAATTTTAAATTGGTATGAATAGTGACACATGGAGTGGTGTGGAAGAAATAGGACAAATGTACACTTTATGGAAGATTTGGCCATGCTTCCAAAGTACCACTTGTCATGTACATGTGTTTACATAGGATGACAAGAGGACTTCTATAAACATGGGGGTTTATAATGATGAATTGATTAAAATTAATTCATGTACACATGGATTAGAAGAAAATAATGATGATTATCAAAAGTGAACAAAATAGGGAATTGAATAAATATGATAATTTATTTAATTTTTGGAATGTGATTTATGAACTATAGTAAAAAAATATTTAATATTTAAACAATAGTAGAGGAATTTGATTTTTGTGGAAGGGAAAAGGAGCGGGATTAATTAATTAAATAATTAAAAATTATTTAATTAGTAATTGGGTCGAATGGAATGAGGCAGGTGAATTAGGGTTGGATTGCATAGGTGGATGGAAGTGGTTGTGACCATTTTTAGATGTCTACAATCTCTATCATCATCTTATGTAGACCCATCCACATTAGCCTCATCATCATCCATTCCTTCCACTTCAAATCCATGACCACCTGAGATCAAGGTTCAAATTCATGACAATGGTTGTGGAGGATATACAATGCAATGTTCCTTAAGTCTTATGGTAAACCTAAGGAGGGACTATTGAAGGTCATTGACAAGAAATGGTTCCCCAAGTTTCTCTATTGGGGTAAGTTAGAGAAAGAAGACATTCAAGATGATGTATCATCATGGCTTTATAAAGAAAAAGAAGAAATCCAAGCTCCTAAATTGAACCTTGAGAATTATCCAAAAGGTCTCCATATCATAAAGAATATGGGTTTAAAGGTGAAGGTGGTCTTGGGCGTCAAAGTCAAGGTATCATTGAGCCTATCTTTCAAGTTCCTAGAGGTAATCATGGAGGGTTAGGGTATGGATCTCCTATGAATGTGCCCCTAAAAGCCACATACACTCTTGATGAAGTTGAACCTCAACCTTTTGTCTAGAAACCTTAATGTAGATATTCAAGAAGACTCTTCATTTGGTCTAAAGAACATTTTCCAAGACATGTCCATTTGCACCATAACACCCATGCCATCCACTTCTCAAGCCCATTGTGTTGGCCTCATATATCCTCAACTCATTGATTGGGACCAACAAGGACCACCTTCTTTGGACATTTTTCAAAATGATGAAGTCATTGCAGAATTTTTGGGTCTTATGGATGGAATTCCCTTAGGTGATCATGAAGTAGGTTTTTCCATAAAATTAGATGCAGAGGCTTATTTTGGGGAAGATGCTAAAAGTACAATTTATAATATGGAATCCTATGACAAGGAAGAAGAGAATGTAGGACTTCCAAATATGGCTCAATATCTAGAAAGATCTCCTATCTTAGTGGAAGAAACTCAAGCAGTTAAGGCTATCAAGGGTCAAGTTATAGCAAATTAGTTGGCAGATTTCCCATTGCAAGTGGATTATCCCTTAGTATCCTATTTTCCTGATGAATCAGTCTTTGCCATGGAATCTTCATCTTTGTGGAAATTATATTTTGATGGATCATAATCAATCATGGATTAGGAGCGGGAATTTTTTTTGTTACTCCTCAAGGAGATCACATACCTAAGTCATTAAATCATGTGATTGATGAAGAAGAATATCAGCTATCTAGATTGCATGAGCTTGAGGTCCTAGAAGAGAAGTGTTTGCATGCTTTGAATCATTTGCAGTTCTATCAAAATTGGCTCTGAAGAAGTTACAACAAGATCAGAGTTAGAAGATTTGAGCCTGGTGACTTGGTACTTAAGGAAAATCAGAATAATTGACAAGAAAGAGCAAGGAAAGGGAAATTTGAGCCTAATTGGCTTGGACCTTTTGTGATTATAGCATCTTATGGATAGGAGCGTCTCAATTGGTAACTCCTGAAGGGGAATCTTTGGACGAACCTAACAATGTCATGCACCTTAATAAATTCTATGCTTAATCCTTTAGAACATAAAAGGTTGATGTACAGTATTCCTACCTGGTGTCTTGTACCTTTAGCATATATGTTTATCCCACCCGTTTGGTGTATTGTTGTCTCTTTTGAATTACATTATTTGAAGCATGTCCTTAGTATATGGTTACGCATATGGATCCTTGAAACAAATCTAAAAACATTCTAAAAGCCAATATCCTAACTTTCAAACACAAACAAACTAATAAGCAAGAAGCCTTAACCTTAAAGATCCTTGTAAATTAAGTTAATCTCCTACCTTTGTCTAAAAGGCCAAAATCTTTCACAAAAAACCAAAATTTAATATCAAAATCATGATGCCTTAATAGGATATATCTTTCCTATATCAGGCTATCATCTTTTTCTAAATCTTGAGCTTAATAAATTGGCAAAAGAGATTGTGATGTTTTTAACTTATTTTATTTGGGGAATTTTTAGGGCCATTTCTATTTTCTTTCTTGGTATGTTGCTATGTTGATAGTTAGAATATGGTTAAAGAATTTTGTCTTTATCCATCAAATTATATTATTGTCATGATTATCTTCTTTTGTCCTTATTATGGATTTTTGTCATTTATCATTATCATTTTCTCATTTCTTGTCCTTTGTCTTATCTTATATCTTGCGTCTTTTATTATTTTTTCATTTGTATCTTTTATCTTATCTTTTACTTTAGATGATCTTATCTCTTTATCTTATGTCATTTTATCTCTTTATCTTATCTTGTTCTATGTCACATTCAGAGGAAACTTGATGATCTCTACACCATGATGTATATGAAGGAGAGTGAGGAATGGGGACATGAGTGCATGTATGCATGTGTGTAACTTCTCTATGATGAAAACGAAAGCATAACCAAAAGTATTCTAGATGGATCTATTTCATTCTATGAAGGAAATACAATGAGTGCAAAATCATCCACAATCCTATCACATATTCATTTGATCCCAACCTTTTTCAACTCATATGCTTTGCCTTGCAATTAACATCTCTTCTTTTTTAAAGTTTACCTTGTGCTCTCCAAGCCAACCTCCCAAGGGGGCATCATTACCAGGGCATTCTTCCAAATTTTTCTTCCAACTTTTTCTTCCAGCTTTTTCTTCAGTGTTCTTTGATACAATGCCACATGGTCATGACATTATATCAAAGAGGGGCAAAATTTAGACACCCAAAAATAACATAAACTCTTATTTTGCCTTGTCGATCATACTTTTGTATTTCATGTAAGGCCCCTTATTTAATTAAATAATTAAATAATATTAATTATTTAGTTAAATCTAATTATTTCTCATTCTTCTAAAATTAATTAAATAATATTAATTATTTAATTAAATATAATTGTTCATCTAAATTCAATTATTTCTCTTTTCTAAAATTAATTAAATAATATTAATTATTTAATTAATCAAACTATTTCTTCCAAAATAATAACTAAATTTAATTTAATTTTTTATCCATCCCTCTCTTAATAATTAAATAAATAATATTTAATTATTCTCTCAATTATTTTCTCTCATGATTAAATAATACAAAAAATATTTAACTATCTAACATCCTCTCAAATTAAATAAATAACTCAAAATTTATTTAATTTCCATCTCACGTTGCTTTTTGAAATCAATAAAAATCTTATTTATTTTCCTCTAAAATCTTATTTATTTCCTCACATGTTTGAATGATAAATAATAAATGTATACGCCTAAAAATGACACGATTCATTCTAAATAAATATTCTTAATATTTATTCCCTTCTTATTTTCTTCTATCAATTAAATAAATATTCTAAGTTTATTTGATTGATTCATTATCCCATAATTAAATACAAATTAATTTATTTAATTAAATTCCCTAAATTATTCTAAAGTCTCACATAATTAAATAATCCTACATTATTTAATTAATCATAAATTCTTCTATCCTAAGTCCTAATTTCATCAATCCACCTCACCTTTTCCACCTCACCATGTTGCACATGTAATTAAATATTTTAAATATTTAATTAGCTAATATTCCCTCACCCACATGTCTTATTTCTTCTCTAATCAAAATTAGTTAACTCATCAATTAAAACTGTTAACTGACCAATCAATTATGTCAGCTCCTCAATCTATTCGGGTAATTGATAAATTAATTCAGTCAATTCCTCAATCCATTCTATTAACTCCTCAATCAATTTTGTTAACTCCCCTATTACATGATGGAACTTGGACACTTGTCCTCTTCCTATTCGTTGCACATTCCTCAACCATTCTCAACCATTGATCGGCTCATTTCGTCTCAACTGTTGATCTTCATCCTCCCAAGTCTATAAATGAAACCTCATTCTTCCATTCTATTCATCCCACGCCTTTGGCACCCCAATACAATTTGCTTGAGATCACCCAAAGCTTTGAAACTCCTCTTCATTGCACATTTATCACCATAGCCATTCACTATCGACATTCTTGAAAATAACAAAGGAGTGCACTCTTTGAGGGCCTACTTCATACAAACAAGGACGATCTTGATAGGCAACAATAGAAGTTTCGATTCAAGGAAGGTTTGCATTGTTTTATTCATTGCTTCATTTTATTCAATCTTCTTAGTTTCACTATTCTATTGAGTTATGGGTATTTGATGTTGTTTGTTACATATTCATTATTGATTCTATTTTACCCTAACATTTTTGGCACCCACCGTGGGGCCTTGCCCCTTTATCTAATCAAAATCTGAGCTTTTTTTGAAGACAGGTTTTGTACAGGCATTGCACAGGCTAATCCGGCACATTTGAACAATTTCGCGGCGCTTCTGTCCTCTGTTCCGGCGCATATATTCTTCCTGCGCAAATGTTATTTCTTACTGCGCTTTTAAACTAGGTTACGATGCATATATTATTCCTGTGCATATGCTCTTTCTTTATGTGCTTTTAACCTCTGTTACAGTGCATATGTGTTACTGTGCTTCTGTTGACTATATCTGCGCATTTAGTCACTGAAGTGGCGCTTCTGTAGTAGGCAATGATTTTAGGGTTTTTCTAAGAAGATTTTGCTAACGCTGACATCTTTGTAGGTATTCTCTGGAGCTATTTTGCAGGATAGGTTCGGGTTTAGTTTCATATATTTGCATTTTGATAGCTCACACTTCACTTTCTAAAGGGATAGTAAAACAAATACTCATGCAAACTCTCACATAGTTTTTAATTAGGAAAGAAGTAACTGGATCATTGCTATCTTGCATTGCAACATTATTATCTTTTCAAAGTTGTTGCTATCTGGTATAAAACTGAACTCATCATTGCTTTCTGGGTTAAAACTGAACCACTGCTATCTCGATTGACCAACATTTCAAAGTTAACAAATTGTACTACATGGATTAAAACTAAACTCACCATTGCTTTCTGGGTTAAAAAAATTGAACCATTGCTATCTTGCTAAATCACTTCAAAGTTTTGTGCTTGCCCAAGTAGATTAGCCTATTTGGTTTTTCTACTTTTAACTAGGTTGGATTAATCAGTGTCTTCTGTGCTTATCGAATAACAACAAGCTTATGCTCTCCCCTTTATTGGGTGACCAGAATGCTAGACTTGTTATTCCATCTGTTTAACCTTTAGAGGGGCCTGCCCTTGGATGCATGCATGTCCAAGTGGGAACGACCCTGAGTGGAAACAGGCTAGACGCCAAGCCCTACCAATCCACTTAAAACAAATGTGCTTGAGGTGAAAACCTCCTGCAACGAGTGCTGCTGTGTTACACTGACGGCCAACCTCCCCCAAAACCCTCTAAGGCGCAACCCTTTGAGGCTGGGAGACTCCATAATGGAGAGTAGTGCCACCGCATGTGTCACCACTCAAATGGTTGCCCTCATTAGATACTTTCTGTTCTAGTGGCCCAAAACCCTTGTAATCCATTTCGAGCCTAAGATTTTGTACTTGTTTTTCTTTTCTTTTAGTCCAAAAAAGAGTCAGAAAAATCACTAAAAAAGTTAAAAAATAATAAAAATTCTTTGTGTTTGTTGTGTTTTCTTGCCATTAAATCAGTAAATCAAATCAAGAAGACCTTTTTTTGCAACCAAAGTACCAAAAACATTTAAAAAATTCCAAAAATTGCAAAAACACTGAAGAAAGCCAGAGTGGCACATCTATCCTCTATTCCTGCGCATCTGTGCTAACTTGCGGCGCATTTGTTTAGACTTCCTCTGCTTTTGTTGTCTATTGTTGCACATACATCTTTCACCAGTCCAGCGCATATATTCTGACTTGCTGCACATTTGTCAATTTTTGCTGCGCATCTGTTTCCACGCATACACAACAGTGAGCACTTGCACAATTTTTGAGGGAAAAATTTTACCAGTTCTCAGTACCCACTTCATCTTAGCTCCAAGATCAGAGATCAGGTTCTACCTTGTAGTTAGTTTTCATCCATTTCATCCAAAAAGTCTCTCTTTTGTCAATCGTCCCATCCACCTTCTATCAGGTCTTTCTAGTCCCAAAGTCAGAATATTCCATATCAGATTAGCGTAGGTCTTCGTATCATTGTGAATTCAAGTAAACCTAGTAGGTCACAGAACTTTGCTAGTGGTTTGTTACATGACTAGTCCCTACACAGTAAGACTGGTATCAAGTACCCTTACTAGTGGCTACCGTCTTGTATCAGCTGTCTTATTTGAAATCATTGAGCAAGAAAGTCTTTTATCCAAATCTTGTCCTAGGTATCCTATCCACAGCAGTCTCCATCAGCACCTTGCCAAAATTTCTAGTCCCAGTCCACTTCATCCCACGTCACCTTGCATGGTTCTTACTAGATCTCAATACAAAAAGCAACCTGAAATGGCCAGCTCATCCAACCGCATCGTCACACCTCATGATAGTGACGAGGAAATTTCTTACGAAGATTATCAAGAAAACATCCAAAATCAGAAATTCCAATGCCTAATAGAGAAGGTGCTCCATGAAGACCCTCATAAGTATTTCTACCATCTTGCTAGTCTTGGAATTAAACTACCCGCGGATTTTGATATAAACTCAATCATGGAAAACATGGCAAATGATCACGAAAAGGAAAAGAATGACATAGACCCAAATGCAAATGATAAAGGAAAATGAACCATGGATCAAAATACTCCTATGGAAGACATGAGGAAACAACTCGAGAGTCTAACGCAACAAATGTCAGACCTCAAGACGGGTACAAACACTAAAAACTACTTCTTGGAAGATATTGTACCCTACCCCTTTGACAAAAGTTTGATCATGAAACCATTTCCCTATCGATTAGAAGTTCCCAAGTTTGAGAAGTACAAAGGGAAAGGGGACCCTAGAGACTATATAAGGGAATTCAACGCAGCATGTTTGGAAGTAGCTCACAATGAGACCTACTTAATGAGACTATTCCCTCGGTCTCTAGGCAGCCAAGCTATGGAGTGGTTCTCACGGCTTCCACCGGGCATCAGAACTTTTGATGAACTAGTCAACAAATTTATCACGCACTTCTCTTACAATATCGAACATGAAGTATCTATGCTAGATCTATGTAACACCAAACAAAAGAGTGGTGAGTCATTCGCCACCTTCCTACAACGATGGAGACAACTAGCAAGTAAGTGTTCTTATGATATACCTAAGAAGCAGCTATTGGAGATGTTTTTCCATAACCTCAATACCGATCTTAGCTATCAAATACAAATACAATGCCCTACATCGTTCTCAAAAGTCATTGAAATGGGATTGTTCATTGAAAAAGCTATGATCGCCAAGGGGGCAATCAAGTTATACAAGGACACACCTACCTCCAACTACACGACAGACAAATCAAAGTTTTGGACCAAGAATAAGAATGTTGTTGATGCAGAGCATCAAGAACAGCAGTAGCACACTCCAAGACTGCAATGGAAAAGGTCTCAATGTTCACTATCTCTAACTGAGATCAGACTTCTTACAAGGGAGAGTTGTAACACAACAATGTACTTGTTCATGATACAAGGGTGAGTAGACTTCAAGACACTTATCTCAGAGTGCCTAACTCCAAACAAGACTCCATTCGGCCCACTGTGTAGGACTTGCAGGACAATAGACTTAATTCTGCCTTTCTAAGACAGTCACAACCTTGTTACTCCATTAGTATAACAGTCACAATTTCCTTCTTATTGTGATCTCCATCAACACAAACTCAATCTCATGGAAGCATACCTATTCAATAACTTACCAAACACCTAATGTCTTCATTGACAATCAATGTCAAACAAACCTATTACCTTCTTTATAGTGACTGTTGTCCTTCTCTAACTTCCAACCCATGGATTTACAGAGCCATCAACATGACAAACTCACCTTAGGCCATTCTCCAACCTCCACAATCCTCACAAGACATTAAAATAGACCTTGAAGGACTCATTCCACTGATCACAAGGGCTATGGGTTGAGTGGAATGAGGGAAACATCATAAACTTACTGTCAGAACCCTAGTTTAGGGTTTCTAGACCACTCACAAAAGAAAGGGGAATGTAACAATACAGATGAGTGTCAAGAATTCAAATTACTTGCATATGAGAGATTACTCACCATACTATCATCCCATCATAACCTTTAGGCACTAGTTGACCGTACAGGTACGGGGCAAGTACAGGAACAACGGTTTCTTCTGTGGACAGTGACTTCAGCTAGTGTCTTGATAACAATTGAATGTAGAAGGCCCTATACTTGATGTCAAGAACTCAAATTAGATTTGTTTGGTAGCTATCTCATCACATCACACTTCCATACATTCCAACCTCCTTGGCAGTGTCATACCACAGGGAAGTATGGGCTTTATGCACAAAAACTCAGAAAATACAAAGGAAAAACAAAGAACTATATTGTATTGCTTCAAATACTCCACCTTAAAATGAGAAGTTTCAAGGCTTTTTGAAGCCTGCCTCGATGCCTTGCACATGATGGAGGGTAGTTGAACCAGTGGGGGGGAGTAAAAAACTATTCAACTGCCCAACTTACAACAAATTACAATTTGTAACTGTCCTCTTTGGGACTGTATTGACAGTTTTGTGTCTAAATGATGCTTTCCAAACATTTGGAGAACCTTGGGTAAGGTTCTAACATGTCTTCTAGCCTTTTACATGCTAACAAACATGAGGATTGCCTCCTACATACCATAGGAGGGCTACAAATGCAAAGAAACCTATGACTGCCTCTTACCACATGACTGTCCTCATTGGGACTTACAACATGACAGTAGTAGTCTTATAGTCTTTTGGACATAGTCTATTTACATGTATGGCTTTCAAGCCTTATTATAACATTGAATGGTCTCAAGGACCTTATTTAAACAAGACAAACTACTTGAAGATCAACCAAATCCTAGATGTCTTGGTGCTTCTGCACCAGTTGTCAATGATGGGGTAGTGGATGCCAACGTGGCAGCTCCCAAGCAACAACCCATATTCACTCTCAAAGGAGAAGCAAACAATGTTGCACCCAACAAACCATTCTCTTGGGAACCAAGACCATGGTTCAGTTCAAATCCAAGGTGAAAGTTCACACCGCTGGGTGAGTCTCAAGAATCCGCATTAAGGAAGTTGTTGGCTAACAATGAAATTTCTCTACCGCCAACAAGTGATTATGAGCCTACAGTCAACCTCCCTATTGGAAGGATACAGACTATTGTGAATATCATAGAGGAAGAGGGCATACAACCAACAATTGTATCCATCTCAAACATGTTAGCCAAGACGTGCTTGATCAAAATCAAGGAGGAACCCAACAGCATACCTCTAATGAGACACGTGTGGCTTACAGGGATCCACTTCTAAATCACAACAGGCCATACAACAACAATAACAACAATGGAAATACCAACAACAATAACAACAACATGCCATACAACAATAATACCAACAATGACAACAACAACAACAATCGCAACAGGCCAAATCAAAATAGTGGGAATAGTAATGCCAACTATGCAAGTGTGCCATTTGACTATACCATAAATTGCATTTCAGAGCATGTCCCACAAATCAATGTCATCACGCCCAACCAACAATCAGGACATAACAGAACTGGTTGTAGTATCATTACCTGTAGTGGTAAAGTCGTGCTCAATACCACCCCTCCAAGGTCGTCACCTTCTCAATCCAACTTCTGCTAGTATAATGTCATAGACCAATTACAGAAAACTCTGGCCCACATTTCTATCTTGGAGTTGTTGCGTCTATCCCCTTCCCATAAAGAGATCCTCGAAAAAGCCTTAGTGGAAACCATTGTCCCCACTAACTTGGCCCAAGAGAAGTTTTAGGCCATGGTAGGTAATCTGACCTCCTCAAGCTCCATTTCATTTACCGAGCAAGATGACCTCTCTGTGTCTCAACCTCATAACACCCCTCTACATATCGTCACCTTCATCCACAAGCACCACATCAAGAGGGTTCTCATTGATGGGGGGGGCGGTTTAAATATTTGCACATTAAAGCTAGTCCTTGCATTAGGGTTCTCCAAACAGGTAGTTGATCCAAGGAAGAAGATTACTATCAAAGCATATGATGAAGAAGAGAGAACTATAAAGGGAATAGTAGTCCTACCCATACAAGTGGGACCAGTAATAAAAGATGTTGTGTGCCAAGTCCTTGATAGGGAGCTCGCTTATAGTATTCTTCTAGGGAGACCATGGATTCATGCCATGAAAGCAGTACCCTTGACCTATCACCAATGCATAAAATTCCCACACAATGGCAAGCAAGTCACCATCCAAGGTGACCCTGACCCCTTTCAGCATTGCAACTCCTTCCTTTCCAAACCTGATTACATCATACCAAACAATAGAGCTTATACATCCCCTATCCTGCACCATGATCATACCGCTGAAGCTTCCTCCTCAAGGCCCAAAGAGCAGAAAATTACCATAAAAGAAAGCGGAGTGGGAGAATACTCCATAGAACATAGCCTCAATTTAGCCAAGATGCCTTTGTCTCCTTGATCTTTTGGCTGACCCAAACATTTTCCAAAGCCATCTGCTCCTCCTATAGCTCCCGCAACTCCCTTTGTAAAATGGGGGACCTTATCTAATGAATCAGAGGAAAGAGATATCCTACAGTGGCTTTATACTGAAGAAGAGAGCACATCACAAGAACCGCCTAGGCTCCTAATAGAACTCTATAGGCGAGGTGAAACTATCCTACACAAAATGGGCTATGAAGGACAAGGCCCCATCGGCCTCAGAAAAGAAGGAATCATAGAGCCTATTCAACCTTCTTCATCCTCATTGGCTAGAAATACAAATGGTCTAGGATACAAAGACAAGGGCAAAGCTAAAGAAAATGCTTGTCTTGTGGAAATAACCCATACACTTCAAGAGGACAGCGACACAGACTCCAATGAATATGAGTGGGATGAGCTAACATAGCATTCCTATGATGACAAGGAGGTCGATACCATCCAAACTTTTAGCCCCTACTGTGAGGGACAAACGCTACCGAACAGACCACTAGAGTCTGATTCACCCATCTCTAAGATTATGGATTTCGAGGAAGGTTCAAATTCCATCGCAATAAACAACTTGGAGGAAAGTACCATCCCAAACACCACCCCTACCTATTCTCCTAGCGTATCCATTCATACTATCAATGAATCAGGTAAATCCTCTGACTCACTCCCCCTTGTGCATCCTGAGCTTATTAACTGGGATTTGCGAGGAACTCCCCAACTAGATATGTTCCAAAACGATGATGCTTACATTGACTATATGGAACTAAGGACCACCTACCTAAAGGAGATCATAAAGCTAGTTTCACTATTGAACTTAATACCGTGGCTTACTTCGGAGAGGGTGCCAAGCCTTCCAATCACAAAAATATCAAGATAAAAATTGGATCTGACGGTGAAACTATTTTGCGGCAGTGTCAGATCCCAAAATAATAAAAAGAAAGGACACATCCGAAGGTGAAAACCAACTGTGGCACCTGACGATGGAAGGCTTGACACTCTCCCCACAGACATGCACCAGGAGAAGTCCCAAATTGTTGTGGAACCGACAGAGCCTGTTAATATTGGTACAGAGGAACAGCCTAAGATCATTCACTTTGCTAAATCCCTTACTCCACTAGAAAAGACCAGGTTTGTACCATTCTTCAAGAAAAAGAGGGGCAGCTTCGCTTAGTCATATGCAAACATGCCAGGTCTAGACCCAAACTTGATTCTACACCATCTTCCATTAGACCCAGGAGTAAAACTAGTGAAGCAAAAGCTTAGAAAGAGGCATCCACACATAGCACTATTGGTCAAAGAAGAACTCAAGAAATTACTGGATGTAGAGTTCATCAGAGCTATAGACTACCCGGAGTGGATATCCAACATTGTACCAGTGTCCAAACTTGATGGCCGAGTCAGACTATGCAATGATTTTAGAGATCTAAACAAAGCTTGCCGTAAGGATGATTTTCTGTTGCCAAATATCGATATCATAGTCGACTTAACAGCAGGGCACACCATGTTATCTCTCATGGATGGTTTCTCAGGATATAATCAGATCTGAATAGCACCAGAAGACCAATACAAGACAAATTTTACTTGTCCATGGGGTACTTTCTGCTGGAATGGCATGCCATTTGGGCTAAAAATTGCAGGAGCCACATATCAATGTGCTATGACGACTATATTCCATGATATGATGCATGTAACAATGGAGGACTATGTCGATGATATCCTAGCAAAGTCATTCACAAGGGAATCACACTTGGATATATTAGAAAAAATCTTTCAGAGACTAGACCAATTCCAAGTCAAGCTGAACCCAAAGAAATGTGTTTTCGGAGTCACTTCAGGCAAGCTGCTAGGCTTCATCGTGTCGGCAAATGGAATAGAGGTGGACCCCGCCAAGGTCAAGGCTATTATGGACATGCCACCACCTAAGACTCTTACCCAATTAAGATCACTATAGGGCAAGCTACAAGCAATCCACAGAGTCATATCCTAGCTAGCAGACAAGTGCCAACCATTCAGTGATCTCCTGTACAAGAACATTCCATTCAGATGGGATGAAAGGTGTGAAGAGGCATTCAACAAGTTGAAAGAATATCTTATGAATCCACCCATTCTCATGCCTCATATTCAAGGGAAAGGGAAACCACTGATACTCTACATATTTGCTACACCTACGGCTCTTGGGGCTCTTCTGGCACAACAAGATTATGAGAATAAAGAAAGAGCCGTCTACTACATCAGCCGAACATTAGTGGGCTATGAATTGCAATATTCACAGATAGAAAGATCATGTCTTGCGATAGTTTTTGCTTCACAAAAACTCTGACATTATATGCTTGCACATCCAGTCAAACTCATTGCAAAAATAGATCCACTGAAATACCTACTAAGCAAAGTAGCTCTCACGGGTCACCTAGCTAAATGGGTAATGCTCTTAAGTGAATATGACATTGAGTATATAGACAGAAAAGCTATCAAGGGACAAATCATTGCTGATCAACTAGCGGATGCACCATTACAAGACACCACACAGATGCAATTTGAGTTTCCAGATGAATCCCTATTCAACATATCAACATATTCCTGGAAACTCTACTTCGATGGGTCCTACACAAATCATGGATCGGGGGAAGGAATCTTGTTTGTGACTCCTCATGGTGACACAATTCTAAAGTCTTACTATTTGTTATTCGCACCAATAACATAGCAGAATATGAAGCCTTAGTAATTGGTCTCAAGATGGCAACTGAGTGGAAATCCAAGAGCTACATGTCTACGGTGATTCTCAACTTATAATCAATCAAGTCAACGATGATTATCAAACCAAAGATGAAAATCTTGTCCCATACAAGCGGATGGCTGACGACTTCAAAGAACACTTTGTAATCATCTCTTTCAAACAGATACCTAGGATCGAGAACAAAGTAGCAGATGCCATGGCCACCATTGCCTCTCTCCTCGAGATACCTAAAAATGAGACACAGTGCGAGTTCTTAGTGGAAACTATTCGGCAACCAACTTATGATCTTCCTGAGACCCATTTCATATGCCTTCTAGTTGGATCTAATTCACCTTGGTACGGTAAGATTTACACTTACCTCAAGGACAACATCCTCCCACCTGACCTGTCTTCTAACCAACAATGAACTTTTATACGCCAAACCTCTCACTACACCATCATTGTTGATACCCTATACCGACGTGGCCTAGATGGTACTTTACTCCGTTGTTTAGAATGAGAAGAATCTATAACTGCTTTGCAAGATGTACATAAAGGGATTTGCGGAACACACTCTGGCAGTCCTTCCTTAGCCAAGAAACTCATGCGCTTGGGTTATTACTGGCCGAACATGGAAATAGATTCATATTAGTTTGTCAAGAAGTGCAAGCAGTGCCAAATACATGGGAACCTGATACATGCACCAGCTCAAGAGTTGAGACCTTTAACGACACCTTGGCCCTTCTGCCAATGGGGACTTGACCTTGTGGGAAAGATCCATCCACCCTCATCCAACGGCCACAAATTCATCATAACTGCCACTGAGTACTTTACAAAGTGGATTGAAGCCATTCCCCTCACCACCGTCACAGGTAAGCAAATCTCCTCATTCATCCTGAATTACCTCATCTGCAGATACAGAATTCCTTCATCCATTATCACAGATAACAGAAGACCATTAAAAAACCAAGATGTCCAAGAAGTTTGTGAACATTTCAAAATCCAACACCATTTCTCCACTCCATACTACCCCCAAGGTAATGGTCAAGTTGAAGCATCCAACAAGACCATCTTGAAACTCCTCAAGAAGATAGTCAATGATGCTGGCCGTGATTGGCATATCCAACTCAATCCCGCTCTGTGGGCCTACAGAACCAGTATACGCACTCCCACAAGTGCTACACCCTACACCCTTGTCTATGGCTCAGAAGCTATCCTCCCCATTGAGGTTGAATTACCATCTCTCAGGGTGTTGTTAAAAGGCCTCATATCAGATGAAGAATATAGAGTCTCCAGGTTACAAGAACTAGAGTTGTTGGAAGAGAGGCAACAAAAAGCCTTTGATCATCTCAAAGCATATCAACAAATGATGTCAAGAATCTATAACCACAGAGTTCGCCGAAGAATCTTCAAAGTTGGAGATCTCATTCTTAAGGAGAATCCTCGCAACCAACACGACAGAGAAAAGAAAGGCAAGTTCAAACCCAACTGGCTTGGGCCTTATGTAATTGTAGCAACATATGGATCAGGGGCATATCAGTTAGCGACATCAGAGGGTGAGTTGTTTGATGACCTGATCAACAGCATGCATCTTCGCCGGTTCTCTACCTAGGAGAACCCCAAATGTAAGGGGGGGCATAAAATACAAAAAAATCAAAAACATCAGAAAAATTAAAAAAATTAAAAAAAATTTGGAAAAAATGCAAAAAAAGTCAAAAAATAGAAAAGTACAAAAAAATCATCCTTTGGTGAAAACCTAGCAATCGGGCGCCTTGGATAGGTATCATGATGAAAACCTGGCAAACAGGCATCATGTATACTTTCTAGATTTCGTGCAAATAAAAGCAAGTGGTGAAAACCTGGTAAACAAGTGTTACTTGTAATAACCGCCTTATCCATCTTTGGGAAACCAATCACCTTGAGTCCATTCTTCCTTGTGTCCCATTTGACCCATATCTATCCCATAATAAACTCCTGACTGTTACCTATCATGGTTTGATACTCTATCTCTTTGTTGGCCTTGTCAACCAAGGTTTTGTCCCATACCGTATCCATTGTGTAAGCCTAGCATAGTGTCTCTCGTCGGTTTTTCAAGGTCCAAATCCATGAACTACGTTGCCTCTGCGTTGTCATGTAGGCAAGGCCATTCCTCAAATGCACCCCCAAGGCTCCCACTGTCCCATCTGTCCCATATCTAGTCCTTCTATCCATCTGGGTCCATTTCCACTTTCTCTCGCCTAGGTCTTAGGTCCGTTAGGGTTTACCCCGAACTACATTGCCTCTGCGTCGTCACGTAAGCAAGGCCATTTAGCAATGAGCCCTCGAGGCACTAGGTCAGTCCCTTAGGGTCCGTCTCCCCAATAAGGATTGTGAAATCTTCTCACCAAACAAGCAAGTGCACGCATAACCCGTGCTTCAAGTAGAAATTTCAACACAAGGTATTTTAACCTATCCAAAGAAAAGCAAATACCCAAGGCCCTCTAAATGATTTTACTCAAATTATGGCAAGAAACAAACACATCTAAATGCAAAAAATGTTTTGTGGATTGGAAACATAGTTAAAGTATAGAGTCTTGATTTTTGCTATCATGCTTTCCTATGCTACTTGAGGATGCCAAAAGCTAGAGATGCTATGATTGGGGGCATGATTCTTTTCTTTGTTTATTGTTTCTGGATTAAACTTTAGTAATAAGAAGCCTCGTCTAATGACATGATTGGCAAAAGATCATCGAGGACATCAAAGGTCTAACATGAATGGGGGCAATCCTTGTTTGTTGATATGCAAGAAATACTCAGGTCATCTAGATTCAATTTTGACTAGATGCTTGTATTAACTTGCTCAATCAAAATCCATGTAAGAAACACTCAGGTCATCTCGGATCAATTATACCTAGAAGCTTGTGTTAACTTACAACATTTCAGCAAAAAGTACCAAAAAAATAGCCCAATGATGAAATAAGCACTTCAAAATACTTGTTGTATCAAGATGACAAATATCCATATCTATATCCATACCGTATCCAATTGCAGTTCATATCCATATCCATATCCATAATGTATCCAATTGCCTCTCATAGCCGTATCCATATCCAATTGCATTTCTCCATATCCCATCCAATAAAGATCTAAAATGCAGCGAATCAATGTTTACAAAAGCTTGTAATTTCTTCTATCAAGTCATTCTTCTATCGATCAAATTTCTATTTGTCTTCATGTCTCTCATCAACAGTTCTGGCTGTCAATCTGAGTAGTGATCAAAATGCAAATTTATCCTTAATCCATACCAATCGAGTCAAGCCAATCTTGTCGAATTATCTAATCACAATCAGCGGTCTTGATCCTAATCTTGTCGTAAACTATATCAATCAGTCATAACTATCCTTCGTGTTGCTCTAGGGATATAACGTTCCCCGCCATGACAACACTGTCGTACATTGTTATCATATCAAATGTCTTAGATAGGATGTTGCATTGTCGAAACCAGACCCAGAGTCTTATACAACATGTTTCATTCCTGAAACCAGACATCGTCGATCTATATCCTTGGTTTACAGCTTGACAGGGCCAATACTTTGTTTGTTCTTGTATCATTTGTGCATACTTGCTCGCTTGCTTGTGTGTGTTATCATTTTCTCTTGCATTGCATATCATTCATCTCTTTCTTCACCCATTTTCTTCAAACCTAACCTTCTTCATCGTGAGATTGTTTGTCTCACGCCTTCTGCCTTCTTCCTGTACAATCTCCCGAGGGGGCATCCTGTCGTCAAACTTGTACCAGGGGCAAACTAGGGCATGTATTATTGTCAGACTATTTATTCTTTAAAGCAACGTTGTAAACTGCATTGCATCAAAGAGGGGCAAAATGTATACGCCTAAAAATGACATGATTCATTCTAAATAAATATTCTTAATATTTATTCCCTTCTTATTTTCTTCTATCAACTAAATAAATATTCTAAGTTTATTTGATTGATTCATTATCCCATAATTAAATAAAAATCAATTTATTTAATTAAATTCCCTAAATTCTTCTAAAGTCTCACATAATTAAATAATCCTACATTATTTAATTAATCATAAATTCTTCTATCCTAAGTCCTAATTTCATCAATCCACCTCACCTTTCCACCTCACCTTTTCCACCTCACCATGTTGCACATGTAATTAAATATTTTAAATATTTAATTAGCTAATATTCCCTCACCCACATGTCCTATTTCTTCTCTAATCAAAATTAGTTAACTCATCAATCAAAACTATTAACTGATCAATCAATTATGTCAGCTCCTCAATCTATTCGGGTAACTGATAAATCAATTCAGTCAATTCCTCAATCCATTCTATTAACTCCTCAATCAATTTTGTTAACTCCCCTGTTACATGATGGAACTTGGACACTTGTCCTCTTCCTATTCATTGCACATTCCTCAACCATTCTCAACCATTGATCGGCTTATTTCATCTCAACTGTTGATCTTCATCCTCCCAAGTCTATAAATGAAACCTCATTCTTCCATTCTATTCATCTAGGCTATTCGTATCGTTACTCTGCAGAAATTCACCAGCGCGCCTTTGGCACCCCAATACAATTTGCTTGAGATCACCCAAAGCTTTGAAACTCCTCTTCATTGCACGTTTATCACCACAGCCATTCACTATCGACATTCTTGAAAATAGCAAAGGAGTGCACTCTTTAAGGGCCTACTTCATACAAATAAGGATGATCTTGATAGGCAACAATAGAAGTTTCGATTCAAGGAAGGTTTGCATTGTTTTATTCATTGCTTCATTTTATTCAATCTTCTTAGTTTCACTATTCTATTGAGTTATGGGTATTTGATGTTGTTTGTTACATATTTTTTATTGATCCTATTTTACCCGAACAATAAATATCAAATATTATTATTTAAAAATCTTCAACACATCTATTTGTCTCAAATCTCCACCTCCAAAATTAACTGAGTTAACAAATCAATTTCCTTAATTTTTTAATACAACTCCTTGCAAATTCCATAATTTGTGGAATTTAACTCATGAACTCATATCAATCCCATTATTTTCAAATTCAACTCCTTAGTTAACTCTTACAAATCCCTGATTTGTGGAGTTAACTCCTTAATTCTCTCTTGGCTTGTTGTCTCATTAATTTTTGACCGTTGATCGTAATTTGAGTTCCTTTCAATCTCGACCCTTCATTCTTTTCCATGAAAACTATATATACACATATCTCCTAAGCCATTTGACAACACTTCTCAATCATAACCTTACTCTGTCATTTTGATTCTTGAATCCTCTATCATTCAAGCACTTGAGCATCCAAGCATTTGTCAAGAACGTTATGCAAATCTGAGAGCAATTCTTATCACAAAGATCATGATATTGAGGTAATAGAGCTCTTGGTTTGATTATTTGTATAGTTACATTCATAGTTTTGTTATCTTCCTCTATTGGGTAAACGTAGATTTGTAGTTGATTTATATTCATTTTTATGCATTGTTGCTAATCTGTATATCTAGTGTTACAAATATCAAGAGGTAGAATGTTAGGATAGTGTGATATTTAATTGAAATCCTAATGTACTAATGTTGGATCTCCAAACATCTTGGAATGGGTACTTGGATGCCCATGTAGATGGTTGAGAGATATTAATATTTTATTATTCTCCTTGCAACTTGCAACATTATTTGTAGTGGCATTAAGAAGGGAGTTGGAGCATGACAGTGGTAGTTACGAGTTGACTTGACTTCATTACACTAGGTGAGAGAGTAGAACTTTTTTCAATGTTGGGTTGGGTTCACAATGTGTAGTAGACTATAAAATGGAGCACTACTTGTGGGGATGTGTTCCCACTCTTCACATGGGTAAAAGATGCTTGGGAGTTAAATTTTATATTCATGGATGTATTGATTTGTCATATGGAGGCATTGTGTTTTTTTCATACCACAGTTTTGGTTAGTCATGGTTTTAGGAATCCACTTGTGGTTTCCTCTCAACTCTTTTATCTAAATTGTATGCATTGGATTGCGGTTTTATGACTTATTTATAGGTACACTAGTGTTGTTGGAATGTTATCAGATTTAAGAGAGAAGTTTGTTGATTGTGTACTCTTGATTCAAAGAGTAATAGAAACTTGTTCTCTCTTTGGTGTTGGAGTTTTTTCCTTAAAGGGGTTTGTTCATGTACATAGGGTTTCATGTGTTCATATATTATGGTTTTTTAATTTCTTATTTGTTATTTTATACTTCCACACATCAAATTTATAGTTAATCAAATGATGCTAAATTTAGAATCTTATATTTGCATGCTATGATTTTTATTAAGGTAAGTTGGGTTTTTGATAGGGCTCAAACACTGTTATAAAATAAAAAGAAACAAAGCAACCAAGTTGCCCAGAAAAAAAAAAGCCTAAACAATGAAAGGAAGCTAGGTGTGCGGAAATTGCTTCCTACACTAATCTAATGAGGCGAGGGCTATGCAAATTCAATTTAATCTTTACAATTACAAAAACATGAAATATATAACAGAGATATTGTAGCAATAAACATAGAACCAGAAAGAAGACAGGAGAAGAGAGACAAGATATAACGTGGGGAAAACCCTTATCAGGTAAAAAAACCCACTCAAAAACTTGCACAATGTATTATCAAAACTGAATATGGTTTACAATACACTTGCAATGCAAGCTCTCAATAGTCTTTGACACTTGTGTCTGGAGTCAATTCAGTAGCATATTAGTACCTGTCAATCACATAATGCAACTCCTCCTCAAAGCACCTGTTTATATATAAAACATAAGGCAAAATAGCCTCTATCTTGGAATGGGCGTCCAACTTGGCCTCATGGCCCAAAACCCATGCCTATGGACACTTGGTCAACATTGTAAGATGCATCTGACACTTGTCCACACACTCCATCCCAAAGAGGTCACCTATTTCTAAAATGGGCTATGACAGATGCTCTTACGACTCTTACGACCGTCATAGAATCTGTCATAGCTGTCATAACTTACAGCTGTAAGAGAATCTGTCATACATAGGCTATAAATAGCATATTCTCTTACAACATGTCATAGTCCACTTTGGGGCGCCCAAAGATTCCTTTGTCAAAGATGCTTCTCGACACGTCTTCACCTATCTTACAAGCTTCTATTTCTGACTCTTACATGTCATAACTTCATCATAGGAATCTATCATGACCGTTACGGTCAATATTCCCTTACACAACATCCAAGATGCTAACACATGGCAAAATATTCCTACCACTAAGTGGCATGCCTATCTCCTCATGTGAGGACAAAATTACATGTGGTCATATGCCATGTAGGATGACACATCACCGTGCCAACTCCCACAATATGACAACATAGGATTTGCATCCAAATTATACAATAGGCAATAAATAAATAAATACAATGAAATAATACAAGGAATTACCAAGGTTGAGACACCTTAATTCCCAACATTCTCCCACTTGTCGAACACCTTGTAAGAGCTAATAGAATAACAAGATTTAACTTCTATACATCAACCATGTCTCGCATGAAGTGAAACTATACATCAATATGCTTTGTTCTGGCATGGAAAGTTGGATTCTTCACAAGGCAAATTACACTCTGACTGTCACAACAAATCGTAATATGTCCTACATCAACACCAATATCTGAACACAATCTCTTAAGCCAAATGGCTTCTTTACAAGCATGAGTTGCTGCCATGTACTCAGCTTCTGTCATGGACAAAGCAACCACAGGTTATCACTTACTCATCCAACTAATAGCACCACTAAATAGTGTAAACACATAAGCACTGGTGGATCTCCTGCTGTCAATGTCATCTGCCCAATCTAAATCCACAAATCTATGAATATCAACAGAATGCAGAGGTCCTGTAACATTACCATGATAGCATATGGAATACTTAGAAGTACCCCTTAAATATCTTAACACTTGTTTAACTACATCCCAATGTACCTATCCAGAATTAGCTATAAATTGACTAAGGAATCCTACTGCTTGGGCAATGTCTGGTCTTGTGCAGACCATAGCATACATCAAACTGCCAACAACACTAGCATAAGGTACTCTTCTTAGGTCCTCCCCCTCACTAGGAGATTTTGGACAATCACTAACAGACAACTTTGTCCCCAAAGAAACAGGAACACACAATGGTATACAATCTACCATGCTGAACCTATCCAACATGGTCTTCACATACTTACTCTAGCTTAACCAAAGTTTTCTGTTAGTTCTGTCTCTTCTGATGTCCATTCCAAGAATGTACCTAGCTGCCCCCAAATCTTTCATTTCAAACTGTGCTGCCAACTAAGAATTAAAATCAGAAATCATATTCTTACCCTTCCCAATGAACAACATGTCATCAACATATAATGAACAATAAGAATACAATCACCATCATACTTATAATACACACGGTGATCCAATTTCGATCTCACAAATCCAATTGACAACACAAAGGCATCAAAATTCAAGTACCACATCCTAGGAGACTGCTTCAATCCATACAAAGACTTCTTTAACTTGCAAACCAAATTTTCTTTACCTTTCACCCTGTAATGCTCTGGCTGTGACATGTAAATCTCTTCCTCCAAATCACCATGAAGGAAAGTTGTCTTCACATCCATCTACTCCACCTCTAAGTCATAAGCTTGATGAAGGGGGTAAATCATAAAACACACAACAACAAAAATGGCACACATAAAATAGAATATTTCTTTATTGATCTGGGAAACTCATTACATTACAGAAGCTCAATTACAATCAAAAGAATCAATCCTCCACAGGCTGCAACACACTACAACTACACATCACCGGGCTCTGGAATCTTCTGCCTTCTGTAACCCCAAATCTGCTAGGGTTTCTATTTTCCTGCCTATTCTTGACTCTACACTTTCCCCCTTAACTCTACTACCACCCAAGGTTTCCAAAAATAGTTATTAATAGCCCTTTTGGTTCCCAACAACCTAATTTCAAAATTTGCATCTCCCTCCAAAAATAGGTCAACTTCCAGGAGCCATAACTTTTGATACGGATGTCCAATTGATAAACTGTTTTATGCGTCGAAAAGCTTGTGGAGTGCTCTACATGCTAAGAACCCGCTCTGCCAGTTCCAACCATTTTCAGGCCTGTACAGGGCTGTTTAGTGCCTCAAACCTGAGTTTGAATAATTTTCAGGCTTTTTTGGGAAACAAAAACTTTAATATCTTTCAGCTTGCAAATGATCTTTGCATGATTCCTTTGCCAAAGGTCTTTTTTTAATTTATGAAGCTTCCTATAAATTTTCACTTCATTCCATGCCCAAATGTAAACTTTCTAAAAATAGCAGGTTGCTATTTTTAGCAGTTTGGAAAAACTGAAAGTTCTACATCATTATTCAAGCGATTATGGAACCAGAACCAGAAATTTTGAAAAGAAATGGAAAGAACATCAACAATTTTGAAACACATTTTTTTTTAGGTGATGTAATATTGCCCTTACACCACTGGATGCTCCTGCATCAGACACCCAGGGTAATTTGAGAAGTGACCCTGTCACGTCTTAGGTGTTTGTGTGAGGAAAACCCAAACAGTCAACCTCTGCCTTAGACAACCAAGAAGAATCTTCAATAGGCCTTCCTTTCCATTTCACCAAATATTCTTCATATCGCCTGTTTTGAGTACTTCTTCCCACACGACTATCCAAGATCTCCTCTATCTCCTCTATTGAAGTAGATGCTGGAATACTCCACTATTCTTCTGTTGGTCCATCCTCTATTCCACCTTCATGATATTCTGATAAATCAAAAATGTTGAAAATAGGGGAAATGTTGATCTCACTCGACAGCTCTACCTCATATGCATGTCATGAATCATGTTTCTTCAAAATTCTGCATGGTCCAAATTTCTTCATTTTCAAGTTATTATATGTTCCAACTGGGAACCTTTCTTTTCTCAAGTGAACCATGACTTCATCTCCTACCTGGAACTCCTTATATCTTCTCTTCTGATCTGCCTTAGCCTTGTACTAAATATTCATCTTATTAATGTATTTTTTCACCTCTTCATGCAAATTCTTCATGTATTCTACAAAGTCTTCAGCCTCGGCACTTGTCTTTTCTCCTTTGTCTAGATTCCTTAACTCTGAAGCATTTCTTGGACTATTCCCATATACAATCTGGAATGGTGATTTACCAGTACTCCTATTGACAGAATTGTTGTAAGTAAATTCTACCTGTGGTAATATCAAATCCCATCCCTTGGGCTTATCTCCTACTAAGCATCGTAGCAGGTTACCCAAACTCCTATTCACCACTTCCATTTGTCCATCAGTCTGTGGATGGTGTGTAGAGCCGAACTTCAAATCTGTCTTCAACTTCTTCCATAATGTCCTCTAGAAATAACCAACAAAATTGGTATCTCGATCTGAACTATGCTCTTTGGTAGACCATGTAATCTCACCACCTCCCTGAAAAATAATTCTCTAATATGAATAGCATCATTAGTCTTCTTGCAAGGAATAAAATGTGCCATCTTCGAGAATCTGTCCACAACCACAAAAATGGAATCATGTCCTCTCTGTGTCCTTAGTAAACCAAGAACAAAATCCATACTAATATCATCCCATGGCTTCTCTGGTACAGGTAGTGGATGATATAGACCTATATTCTGACTTGCTCCTTTCGCCATCTAACATGCTTTGCAACTCTGCCCTGCTGCAACTGTGGCCAATAATAATTTTCACCAACAATAGCAATGGTCTTATCTCGACCAAAGTGTCTAGCCAATCCTCCACTATGCTTCTCCTTAATTAGGTTCTCTCTCATGGAACTCCTTGGAATGCATAATTGGCTTCCTCTAAACAACATGCCATCTTGGATTATGAAATCCAACCATTTTATCCTGTCCAAAGTAACAGGTTCCAAACAAACTTTCTAGGCCTCTACAAAATCTAGATCTTCAGGATACAAACTTTGAGCTCATCAAACCCAACAACCTCTATCTTTATTTTTGTCAACAAATTTTGCCTTCTGCTCAAGGCATCTGCAACTCTGTTGGACTTCCCACTCTTGTGCTTCAAAACAAAATTATAGCTCTGCAAAAACTCAACCCATTTTAATTGCCTTTGATTTAACTTTCCTTGACTATTAAGATACTGCAAAGCCTGATGATCAGTATATAAAACAAACTCCTTTGGCAGCAAATAATATCTCCATTTCTTCAAAGCTTGAACTATTGCATAAACTCCTAATCATAAATAGAATACTTTTTCTTGGCATCATTAAGCTTCTCACTAAAATAGGCAATGAGCTTACCTTCTTGACTCAAAATAGCTCCTATACCACTACCACTAGCATCACAATCTACCTGAAATACCTTATTGAAATCTAGAAGTGCCAAAATAGGTTGTTCTATGACTTTCTGCTTCAATGTATCAAAGCTCTTGTCTACTTATTTAGTCCATCTAAACTCTTTTCTATCCCCTCTCATTGTCTCAGTTAGGGGTGCACAAATGCTACTAAATTTTTTGATAAACTTTCTATAAAAACTTGCCAAACCATGAAAAGATCTTACCTCTGTGGCACTCCTTGGTGTAGGCCATTCAAAGATAGCTCTCACCTTCTTTGGTTCCATCTTAATACCTTCCTCTAAGACAACAAATCCTAGGTATACCAACTCCTTCTTTGCAAAACTACATTTCTTCAGATTAATCAACAACTTCTCCTCCCTCAACCTCTCTAAAACTCTTCTGATATGCATCAGATGCTCATCCCAAGTCTTACTAAAAATCAAAATATCATCCAAATAAACAATAACAGAACTTCCCCCCATGAATGTGCTCAGTGCGTTGGTTAGCCCAAATGGCATGACTAACCACTCATACAAACCCTCCTTTGTCTTGAAGGCTGTCTTCCATTCATCTCCTTCTCTGATTCAGATCTGGTGATACCCACTCTTTAGGTCAATCTTCATGAAGTACTTGGCTCCACTCAAACAATCCATTATGTCATCCATTTTAGGCAATAGAAATCTACACTTGATTGTGATCTTATTGATGGCTCGAGAGTCTGTACACATTCTCCACTCTCCATCTTTCTTTGGTGCTAGTACTACAGGTACCGCACATGGACTTAGGCTCTCTCTTATCAATCCCTTCCTTAACAACTCCTGAACTTGTCTGTTCAACTCTTCACTCTCTGTTGGAGTCATTCTATGGGTTGCCTTATTTGGCAAACTGGCTCCTGGTATCAAATCCATTTGATGACTTATCTTCCTCACTGGTGGTAAACCCTCTTGTACATTATCAGAGATAATGCCCTGAAATTCTTCCAACATATTTGAAACTTCTACTGGTACATCTTCACATTTTTCTTGACTAATCTTAGGAATCAATGCAAAACAATGATGCTCATGCTTGATACCCTCCAAAAATTTCCTACCATCTACCAAGTAAATTCTGGGAGTACTACATACATTTTCTTCCACCTCCTTCAAGGGCTTTAACTTATGACAAACTCCATCCTTTGTTAGGGAATATGTGTTTGCATGACCATCATGGACAGCGCTCCTATCATACTGCCATGGCCTCCTCAACAACATATGACATGCATCCATCGGTATGATATCACACAGCACCTCATCATGGTAGTCCCCAATCTTGAACTTCACTAAACACTGCTCATTGACCAAAGCTTTGTGGTCCTTTTGTAACCATGCAATCCAATATGGATGTGGATGCCTTCTTCTTGTCAACTTCAACTTGTCAACCATCTCCTCTAAAACAAGATTGTCAATACTTCCACTATAAATAATAATGTCACAACACTTACCTTCACATTTGCACCTTGTGCGAAATAAACTCTTCCTCTAATTGGGTTCTTTCTCCTCATTTAGTAAAGTTCTTCTAACAACTAGGGTTTCTCCTCTTTCAGCATCTTCAGAACACTCAAACTGTGCATCTTCATCTACATGTGCAACTCATGCATTATCCTCAGGTCTTTTGTTTGTCCTTCCTTGATGTTGCGGGCACTCGTATGCTTGATGCCCTTCTTCTCCACAATGGAAACAGGTTCCTCTGAAACCTCCTCTTCCAGGTCCTTGCCCAGGTCTGCCTCTCCCTCTTCCTCTTTGCTCACCATTGTTCTGGTCACGAGGGCGGTAGGTATTATCTCCTCTCTGATTTCGATTGGTGCGGGCTTCTTCACTTTTCTTTGAATCTTCATTTCGGCCCCCAAAGGGTCTTCTGCCAGTCCTGTCACCTTGACCTCTTCCCCTTTGATTGATGTCAAATCTTTTATTCAGCTTCTCTTCCACCTTTAGGGAAAACTAGTATGCATCCTCTATGGTGGTCATTCTAACCAGGTTCAGCTCCTCTTGAATACTCAGCCTCAACCCTTTAATGTAACGGACTACCTTCTCCTTGTTGGGCTCTGCATGACTAGTTCTGATAGTAATCTTATAAAATTCTTCTGTATACTCCTTAACAGACGTGTTGTCTTGCTTTAATCCTTGCAGTTTCTTCAACAACTCCATTTCATAGTCCACAAGAATGAACTGCTTCTTTAGTTTCTCCACCATTCGATCCCATCTGGTGATCTTTCCTTTTCCTCTTCTATTCCTCTCTAACTGGACCTCCTTCCACCAAATACTGGCGTGGCCCTTCAACTTTATTTTTGCAAACTTGGCCCGATCTGGGTCCTCCACATCTTCATACTCAAAATACTCCTCCATGTCATTGATCCAATCAATAAGTTGTTCCAGATTCAAATCTCCAGTTTATGTAGAAACTTTGATCCTGGGCCTCTTTCTGATCTTTGAAATGGCCCTCAACAATCTAACTTTTGCAGGATCTCCTGCAGCTTCTTGTTCTTCCTCAGATAGCTCTTCTTTAGCTTCATCCTCACTTTCTTCTCTTGTTCTCAGATCAAACCCTCTTCGCAGCTCCTCTTGCAATGCATCGATTTGCCTTTGTAGGGCTCTAAAACCCTCTTCCATCAAAGCATTCCTTCCAATATGATTTCTTCGTGTAGGCATCTTGATCTCCACAGCAAACCCACAACCTCAGGTCCTAGTGCAAACTGACTCACGGTCGGCGATCTGTCTACACACTCAGGAACCCTTGCTCTGATACCACTTGATGAAGGGGGTAAATCATAAAACACACAACAATAGAAAAGGCACACAGAAAATAGAATATTTTTTTATTGATCTGGACAACTCATTACATTACAGAAGCTCAATTACAATCAGAGGAATCAATCCTCCATAGGCTGCAACACACTACAGCTACACATCACCAAGCTCTGGAATCTTCTGCCTTCTATAACCCCAAATCTGCTAGGGTTTCTATTTTCCCACCTATTCTTGACTCTACACTTTCCCCCTTAACTCTACTATTGCCCAGGGTTCCCAAAAATGGTTATTAATAGCCCTTTTGGTGGCCAACAACCTAATTTCAAAATTTGCATCTCCCTCCAAAAATAGGTCATATTTTAGGAACCATAACTTTTGATCTAGGTGTTTGATTGACGAACCGTTTTATGCATCGAAAAGATCACAGAGTGTTCTACGCACTAAGAACCCACTCTACCGGTTCCGTCCATTTTCGGGCCCGTACAGGGCCGTTTAGTGCCTCAAACCTGAGTTTGAATAATTTTCAGGCATTTTTCAGGAAACATAAACTTTAATATCTTTCAACTTGCAAATGATTTTTGCGTGATTCCTTCACCAAAGGTCTTATTTTTTAGTTATGAAGCTTCCTGTAAATTTTCACTTTATTCTGTGCTCAAATGCAAACTTTCTAAACATAGTAGGTTGCTATTTTTAGCAGTTTGAAAAAACTAAAAGTTCTACATCATTATTCAAGCGATTATGGAACCAGGACCACAAATTTTGAAAAGAAATGGAAAGAACATCAACAATTTTGAAACACATCTTTTTTTTTGGGTGATACAAGATTGCCCTTACACCACTAGATGCTCCTGCATCAAAGTTGTTGTAAGAGATAACAAGAATTAAATGGATGTCATCTTTGCAATGGGAGAGAAGATCTCACCATAATCTATACTCTCCACTTGTGAATACCCCTTCGCAACCAATCTGGCCTTATACTTCTCAACATTGCCATCTGCACCAAATTTCTTCTTGAACACCCATTTGCATCCAACGGGTTTCCATCCACGGGGCAAAGGCACCAAGTCCCAAGTTTGACTCTTTTCCAAAGAAGCCATCTCATCCTTCGTGGCCTCCTTCCAGGAACCTGCATCTTTCATATCCATAGCCTCTGACACAGTTCTAGGTTCATCACTATTAGTAAGCAAAGAAAAAGCACAACTAGAATCAAGCAATGTATAACCAAACCTCTCAAGTTGCTTCCTGATTCATGTGGACCTCCTCAAAGGCTAAGGTGGAGGTTCTACTTCATCTTCTAAACTTCAGAGTTGCTAGAGCTCTCCTCATTTTCAGGTCCAACATTGTCTTTCTGTTCAGTCTTCTCAAGGGGAGAAGGAAACTGAACAACATCCTCTTTCTTTTCTTTTTCTTCTCGCTATAAAATAGTGGAAGAAGGTGTTAGCTCTCTGAAGATGACACTTCTTCTATACAACACTTTTTCAGCCACAGGATCCCAAAGCTTGTATCCTTTCACACCGACACCATAGCCAATGAAGATACACTTAACAGCCTTGTTCTCTAATTTTGACCTCTTCTCCCTAGGCACATGTGCATATGCCTCACAACCAAAAACATGAAGATGCCTTATTGAAGGATTTTTACCAAACCACACCTCCATGGGTGTCTTACCACCAAGAACTGATGTAGGAGATATGTTTACCAGATAGAAAACAGTGGCAATAGTTTCAGCCCAAAACTTTTGTTATAGGCCAGTTCCACTAAGCATACTCCTAGCCTTCTCCATCAGTGTCCTATTCATCCTCTCTACAACTCCATTTTTCTACGGCGTATATGGAGTTTTCTTATGTCTTTCAATCCCAAGTTCCTTGCAATATTTATCAAATTCTGTAGAACAGAACTCACCATCGTTGTCAGTTCTCAAACATTTAATCCTTTTACTAGTCTGATTTTCAGCAAAGGCTTTAAACTCTTTAAACTTACTATAGACTTCAGATTTGCTTCTAAGAAAATAAATCCATGTCCTTCTACTGTAGTCATCTATGAAAGATACAAAGTATACAAATTTTGATAATGAAGGAACATTAACAGGACCAAATACATCAGAATGAACAAGGTCCAACACACCAGAAGAATTATGAGAACTCAAATAAAACTGAACATGGTTTTGTTTTCCATATATGCAATGTTTACAAAATTTGAACTCAAGATTACAATCATCTAACCCCTTAATGAGGTTTTTATTTTTCAAGGTTCTAAGACCCTTCTCACCAATGTGGCCAAATCTCTTATGCCATAACATTGTCTTTTCAACAGGAAGCTTAACTTCCAAAGCATGAATACAACCATCAGGGCTAGATACAACATATTTCTTCACTGCTAGTTCAGATGGTGGGGATGAAGTGACTGCTGCCCTCTTCCTTGAGTCAGAAGAACTATTGCATTGTGAAATGCATGCCTCTAGCTAAAACATAGTACCTCTCCTAGTACCCATAGCAAGCACCATAGCTCCTCTAGTCATCTTTTATCCTTCTTTCAAAAAGACAACCTGCACACCTGCATCATTCAACATACTTATAGAAAGCAGGTTCTGTACTAAGCCTGGGATGTGCATAACCCCAGAGATCCCCTTCACTCATCCATCAGGGAATCAGATAGAGACTCTTCCACGACCAACAATCTTTAGATGAGAGTTGTCACCCAGGTACACCCTTCCACCATCGAACTCCTCATACTTAGTAAACCAGTCTTGATGTGAGGTCATGTGGAATGATGCACCAGAATCAATTAGCCACACATCATCAAATGCATGGGTTGCTAGGGCTGCGATGAAAGCATCACCATCATCTTGTGACTTGTTGGAATCTGAATCTAGGTTCTTCTTCTTCTTTTTCTTTTCGTCTTTGCATTCCTTTCAAAAATGCCTAGATTTACCATAGTTCCAACAAAGAGCCTTGGACTTTCTAGGAGATTTGGATCTCCCACAGGATTTGGATCTGCCCTTATCATCTTTCTTGTCTTTCTTTTTCCCTTTCTCCTTGGGTCTTCCATGAACCGCAAGAGCTTCTTTGGCTGCCTTAGAAGACTTTCTCCACATCTCTTCAGATAACAGCGAAGATACCACTTCATCCATTGTGAAAGTGGATGTGGTGCTCTTGATAGCCATCACAAGATGATCCCACAAGTCTGGAAAAGAACAAAGCAAGGTCATGCAACGGTCCTCCTCCTCCATCTTCACACCAACTGATGTCAATTGTGCAATTAACATGTTAAAGGCATTCAGGTGATCTGCAATAGATCCTCCATCCTCTATCTTTAGAGAATACAACTTCTTTCTTAGAAAAAGTTTGTTCACCAGGGACTTGGCCTAATACACATCTCCCATCTTTCAAAGCAAGTTTGCAGTTTTCTCCTCATGGACATTTAACAGGACATAATCAGCAAGACTAAGTCTTATGAGACCCTTAGCCTTCTGATCTTTGAGATCCCAATCAACTTATGCCATAGTAGTTGGTTTTACATTGGATATGGTCTCCCATAGGTCACGATCAACAAGCATGTCTTTCATCTTGAGCTTCCATAGCTTGAAATTAGTGCTATTAAATTTCTCCACCTCTATCCTTCTAGATGTGCTTACCATCTCCTTGCTACAATAAGATTTAGAATACTCTACATAGACTCCCACTCAACTTAAGATCAGCTCAAAAAACCCCTACCCAACAACTAGGACCAAAGGTGATCAAGCTTTGATACCAACTGAAAGGAAGCTAGGTGTGCAGAAATCGCTTCCTACACTAATCTAATGAGGGGAGGGCTATGCAAATTCAATTTAATCTTTACAATTATAGCAACATGAAACATATAATAGAGATATTGCAGTAATACACATAGAACCAGAAAGAAGACATAAGAAGAGAGACAAGATATAATGTGGGGAAAACCCTTATCGGGTAAAAAACCCACTCGAAAACCTGTACAATGTATTATCAAAACTGATTATGGTTTACAATACACTTGCAATGCAAGCTCTCAATAGTCTTCGACACTCATGTCTGGAGTCAATCTAGCAGCATAACGGTATCTATCAATCACATAATGCAACTCCTCCTCAAAGCACATGTTTATATATAAAACACAAGGCAAAATAGCCTCTATCTTGGAATGGGTGTCCAACTTGGCCTCATGGCCCAAAACCCACGCCTATGGACACTTGGTCAACATTGTAAGATGCATCTGAAACTTGTCCACACACTCCATCCCAAAGAGGTTGCCTATTTCCAAAGTGGGCTATGACAGATGCTCTTACGACTCTTACGACCATCATAGAATTTGTCATAGCTGTCATAACTTACAGCTGTAAGAGAATCTGTCATACATAGGCTGTAAATAGCATATTCTCTTACAACATGTCATAGTCCACCTTGGGGCACACAAAGATGCCTTTTTCAAAGATGCTTCTCGACACATGTCTTCACCTGTCTTACAAGCTTCTATTTCTGACTCTTACATGTCATAACTTCATCATAGGAATTTGCATCACCGTTACGGTCAACATTCCCTTACACAACATCTAAGATGTTGACACATGGCAAAATATTCCTACCATTAAGTGGGACGCCTATCTCCTCATGTGAGGACAAAATTACATGTGGTCATATGCCATGTACGATGACACATCACCATGCCAACTCCGACAATATGACAACATAGGATTTGCATCCAAATTATACAATAGACAACAAATAAATAAATACAGTGAAATAATACAAGGAATTACCAAGGTTGAGACACCTTATTTCCCAACAAACAACACCTGAAACAAACCTATGCACCCTCATACCTTATTCTTGGTGTGTAGTAGAGAAACCAACTTGGGAAGACCTTTCTTCCACCTTTGAACAACTATCTATGAAGTATTGTCTTCCAAATTAGAAGACCTAGGAGAAGAGGGATAGGAAGCCCCATCAGAGGTCCCATCTAATTGCACTACATAATCTGAAGAACAACATGGAATAGTAAATCTACAAACAAACATACCAGAATCGATCAATTGATGATCTAAAGAAGAAGGTAGATCAAGAACTTGTTGAGCTGTAGGAACATTAGCCAAAGAATCAGAAGGAACCTCACAAGGCCCAGATGGAGTTGTTGGAATGGAGGAGAGCAACTCTAATTCTTTTGAATCAACTATTGAATCTTCTGGATACACTATAAGATGGTAGGGAAGAGGATTTTTCCACCAAGTGGAGGAATACTGCTTACGAATACCACGGGGACAATCTGAAGCCAAGTGCCATGTAGTGAAAAAGTGTACATCAAAAAGGAATGCCCTTGTAATCAACCAACTAAGACCAAGGTCGGTCATTCACATGTAAAACAACCTCACTTGGTAAATATTTCAATAGATCAACATCCACCAATACAAGGGAAAAAGAGGTGTAAGAAAAATTCGTAGTAGCTAGGTCCACCTTTAGGAATCAACCTAGACCATTGCCTATTGTCTCATAGGTCGATTTACACCAAAATAATAATGGTAGATAAGGCAATCTCACCCAAACAGGCGTAATGTCAATAGACTCTTTCATGGGGTTGAAAGAGAGAGACCAAGGATGAATTGAAAGAGGATGCAAATCCCACATCTAATCTCCAACAGATAACATAGCCTCTTGATCCTCAGAAGAATCAAAACAAACCACAAAAAAACCTCTAGCAGAAGGGTAGATCTCCATCTTACCCTCAACCAAAGGAGTCCAATGTTCAAAAAACCATCAATGTAGATTAGTGAGAGAAGGCCATAGGAAGCTAAACTTGTAGATCAAACCCTTACTCATGAAGAAGCCTTTGTTGTCAATCACCTCTTACCCCAAAAGCACCATGGGAGAAACTAGGGCATAAGGGATAAGTAATTTCTTCTGATCCAAGGTTTCAGGTAGGGAAGCCTTTCTTGAAGCAATTCCCTTCTCCACTTCTGAACATAGAAGGAAGAAAGGAAGATTTACTCACTGCATCCGCATAGGAAAGGTGAGGAGAAGAAATAGAATCATCCATGCACGTAGCAAAAGCACAGCTAGCATGCAGTTCAAAAACAACATGCAGTTCAGAAACAACAACCACCGGTGCAGGCACATCCATGCACACATCAAAAGCACGCCCACCATCTAGAATAGGAATGACATCTTGCAGAATAGGAACAACAACATGCAGTTCAGAAACAACATAGGAAACCCTAGAGCCAACACCCACGAGTGTGAAACCCTCATTCAAAGGAGTATCCACATGTGCAGCAAAAGCACGACTACCATCCAGGATAGGAACAACATGCATTTCAGAAACAACATGCAGTTCAAAAATAACAACCACCGGTGCAAGAACATACACGTACATAGTAGAAGCACGGCCACCATCCAGAATAGGAATGACATCTCACACAACAGGAACAACATTATGTGGTTCAAAAACATCACAGGAAACCCTAGAGCTGACACCCACGAGCGAGAAACCCTCATTCAAAATCAAAGAATCGTGTGGGAGGGAGCGGGAGGATGCCATTTCAAAAATGAATTATGTTAACAAGTTTCATTTGTAACAATTTACCCTATTTTATAAATTTCAACATGGCATGAGATTGATGTTGCACACTATATGATTGACCCTAGATCTAGAAAGGTATACATATCAAGGTGGGTAATGGATGTATGGGTGTAAGTGCATGCATGGGTGTAATAAATGCCTAAAGTATGGGATTATGTGTGGATATGAATAAGATAAAATTGATTGAATGGGAATAAGTGTAAATGGGGAGGGGTGATGGATCAAGGAATACTTCACACAATATTGTGTCATTTATCTATATGTAATTGAATTGTGTCATTCCATCAAAATGGACCCAAAACAAAATGGGAATTGACATGGGTATGCAAATTTTATCATTATAGTATGATATCCTATAGGGTATGCTAATTAGGATTCTCTTTCCATATTGTCAAAAATAAATGTGCTTGTGTTTTGAATATCAAGTAGTCAAACTTTCCTTATTCAATATCTATATTATACACAAGACATTACAACTACACAACTTACAACCACAACTGATAGTAATACACATATATGATAAAAAATGAAACATACAAAATGCTTAGCCATTACACTATAAATATTTATACCTATCAACCATTTAATAACACCTTTAAATATTATTTCTAATTTTAATTAATATTTAAAAATTTAAATGTTAGATCATCTATATTTTAATGATCCTAAAACTACATTAAAATATAACTAGTATAACTATCCTAAATACATCCATCTAAAAAATATTAGGAGATATCAAAGCTATTTTATTTACTTAAAAGTTATTTTATTTACTTTAGAATAAATTTTAATTTTGATGTTTTTATATTTAAGATATCTTATTTTATTTGAAGAGCTATTTTTATTTTATTGAAGAGTTATTTTATTTTATTTTTATTTACTTAAGAATTATTTTATCTTCTCATTTCAAAATGTACTTATGGATTCCAAGCATGTTTTCAACCTAAAATCACCACGAGACCATATTGTATTTAAGAAGAGGATGAATTTATATATTTCTTTCCTTTTTGGTTATTTCCAACTTAAAATTTTATTATTTGATGCTAAATTTGTTTATTTACAAGAAATCTATTTGTCCTCTTGGCTTCCAATGCCTTCTCGCTTTCCTATATCTAATAAGTCTCTATGACTCATTTGTATTGTTGTTCTACCCACATATTTCCTTAAATAGACATTCTCTTTTTCATCATCATGTTTAATGGTAGGTGTATGATAAAGGGGATTGAACTATGTTCCTTAGAAGTTCAATGCTTAGTATATACTTCTATTTTATATGCACAAAGACATTCTTTAGGGTATTTTGTCAAATATTTCATTTCCTTGTTTATACCTCTGATAATAAAATTTCTATAACCTTTATGCTTTGTTGGATGACCATAAATATACTTGCATTTGCTTGCAAGTTTCTAAAATCCTTTCCAAACAAATGAATGAATTAAATAAAAAAATGGAGAGTAAAATAAAAATAGAAATTTTGAAAAAAAAATGTATAAAGGCAAGGGCGCGTGGGTCATGACCCTCTCATAGGGAGGTGCAGCGCTATGGGCCACCGTTATATCCCTTCTACCACCCATCACAATAAATCACTACCTCTATGCATGACCAACTCCTTGTCATGATTTCCACCTTGTATCATAGCTACTCCATCAATAAATGCCACCTATTTGCAATATTTGGAAGCAAAAGAAACAAGGAAAATAAAAGAGGAATGAGATTAGGGCTTCCTATATTGACTTAAAAGGAAAATTTAGATTTCATCATACCTTCTTAACTGTAGGATGATTTGTGTGATGTAGATTATTATGTTTGCACACATTTTTATTTTTATTTTTTATGGTGATCTATTTATAACTCGATACTAGGTTTAAATCTTTTTTAATATTAATATCATGTTTATTATTAATATCATGTTTATTATTAAATATCAATTACTATTATTATTAATTTGTTTTGGTCCTTGAACACTTTTGACCAGAGCTATGAACCAGTTAGGCGACAACATAGGGGACCTCATCCCCTAACATTAACCTCTGACATGAATGCCTGCATCAACACTAGAGGTTCAAACTCGTGATCTCGTGGGCCCAGCAAAGGACCATAGCCTGCGAGCACAACAACCCAGCAAATGCACAAGACCTGCAGGCACGTTAGCCTAGCGAAGGCACAAGCATGCGAGCTCTTTGGCCCGGCAAGGGTTTGAACCCTGGTGTTCGCCACTACAACCGAACAAATTGACCACTGAACCATGCTCTTAACGACAAATTTAGACCAGGGATGTACCCCTGGGTGACATGCAAATGCCCCACTCCACATGCCACAGGTAGTAAATCAGGATACAAGATCTTGGGGGCCTCAAGAAATTTTACACCAGCCCGAGCTAGTGGGAGCATCGTATAGAGGAAATGGGAGTGGGCATTGGTCCATGCATTACCATAAGTGCAACCCCTACCTCCAGGTGTCCCCATGACCACTACAAGGGAACCCCTACCCGATGGGATTTGAACTTGGGTCTATAGTGTGAAACTCCTCACTCCCCACCACTAGACCCAAACCCAAAAGACTATTAAATATTAATTATTTTAATTTTAATTTTAATTTTAATTTATATTTACATAATTAATACATAAGATTCTATAATACCACTATAAAACTTCTCTCAACATAATAACAATCTAAGTTGTTGACAATAAATTAGTGCAAACAAATTTTTAAATGCCCTTTTGTAGGCCTCATAGAATATGTGCATTTAAGAAGGTAGTTGTCGTGGGCCTTTCATTCTAGGAGGAAAAGGACATCTCCAAAGAATTTGAGCGGTGAATATTTAGACAGCCCATTAAGCTCTAGGGATTCATAAAATACTATGAGTTTTCTTATGGTGATGCGTCCACCCAAACTCTATATTATATATAATAACAACGTTGAAAATTGATTATAAAAAGCTTAAGAATAATAATTCTTTCGATTTTTTTAAAATTGTGGTTGTGGTACATATAGAGAGGAACACACTAGGAAATACTACATAATATATGTGCTTAATCTCCGAGCTTTTATGTCCAAGATTCGCACAACATTACAAACACATAATCCAAACTTTATATAGTTTTAAAATATAGATACAAAATTACAACTATTAATAAAAAAATTGATATTATTATAAAATCAAGTTAATATATTTGTGTGATGATGAGAATTGCATATCCATCCTCTTTTTATTTGTAGGTGTATAATTGACCTCTTATGTTTTTGGTCCACTTCAATTGGAGTGTCTGTTATGCAACTAGAGACACATTACATCTAGTTTTTGTTGTTGGCTATTTTGTGTGTTGAATGGAGATAAAGATTGTGATATTAAAATACTTTTGTCAAACAATACAATACAATTAGAATGTGGAGTTGAGAAGCTAATTAGGTCAAAAGTAAAGTCATGGTAGTATAGTTTTTGGATCCATACTATGCTTGACCACATTGAGTTTGATTCCTACTTGTGATATAATAGTTGAAATTACATTTGAAGTAGAGGTTAGAGGCTATTGGATTGCATAAATAGCACACTATCAAAGTAATTGTGCATTGTTAATCATAAACAACTTGATTTATTACTAGTCATCTTTTGTCGAAAGTGATGAAGCAAGATTAGATAATAGCACACTATTATAATAAATTAGAGTAATTAATCTAGATGACTTGAATTATTGCTACTAATTGTGAGGCATTAATCATAAATAATTTGAAATATTATTAGTCATTTTGCAAGAAGGATGAAGTGAAATTAGAATAAAAATTTGTGTTGTTGAAATATTTATAAAATCAATCATCATTATTTTATATTATATAAAAGAAATTATTAAATAAATTGTTTATATTTAATATATAATTAATTTATATGAAAAAGAATTAAAAAACTTTCATACTAAACGAACCAAAATGCTAGCTCATTTATTTGGCTATGTATTAAGATGAGAAATTTCATATTGTGATTGTAAAAGGCTATTTTTGTTGTGTTAGAACATATATATTGTGATTGGTTGTGTAATTTGACCTTGCCCTCTAAGATGTTTTTTCCATTTCTTGCTATTATTTTCTAGACCATGTGTTTGACCTCACAACATTAGAACATCATGAAACTCTTTGGCTATTAAAGACATGGCATTTCCACAGTCTATTATAGTGAATTTGAAAGCTTCTAGATTAAAATTGAGTAGGACTTTTGTATCTCATGGGCCACATTAAGGCATTTGGTGTATGCTTATGTAGAAAATTGTAACTTAGGTTGAATTTTACATACTAAAAAGGAAAAAAAATTAGTAATTTAATGAAAGTGAAAACGCAAAACAAAATATTTATTAGTAATAAAAAAAATGATTGTACATGATAGCTAGGAATTATTTATTAGTAATAATGAAAGTGTATGTACATGATAGTTAGGAAATATCATTTAGTAATAATGAAAGTGACTATGATAAAAAATACTAGTACCATTGACATAGATAAGAGAATTAACTTTTAAAACTTTTCTTTTCTATAATAGAGTTAATTTTTAATAATAGTTGATTACCTAATTTTTTAAAAAAAATTTAATGTTTAATAATCTAATTAATTTTTTATATCTTATATTTCAATAAAGTTGGGAAGAAAAATAATATAAAGTACATTATATACATATACATATAGGTTATTGTGATTGATAATTTGAAACAAATGTAAGAACCTAATAAGATACCACAAATACTCTAAATTCCTCCTCAAATTCAATTCACCAGTGAAACTAAGAAAAATACAGAAAACATGAAATATACCTTGCAAACTGATTTATCCTTTGCGTTCCATTGTCTCCTATCTTCTCAAGATCTTGTTGATTATGATATTGCTCTCAAAATTATACTTCTTTGCTTTTCAAGATTACAATGAGATGAATGGAATTGTGGATTCTAATATGCAATGTAAACAATCCTACAATGCAACTAAGATAATGATGATGAAGCTAAAGCCATGATATTGATAATGACTGATATGAGGATAATGATATGCGACTAAATGATACTATGAAGCGAGATGATAATGCAACAATGGAGATTATGATATTGATATGCAAATGGGGGGGCCAAATGCACGCTTGGATACTTGGTAGAATTTTATGCAGCATGTAAGTGTTGCAAGTATGGGCCTAACTGGTGTTGTCATTGATGTCAACATACTCCTGTTGCATTGATGATAAGGATTGGATGAGCTGAATGCTGAGGATATTGAGAAAATTAGTCTTATCAGGAACAAAGAAGAACAATGAAGTCAGTGAAGTAAAGATCCCAGCTAAGATGAAGATCAAAGGATGCGCATCAAAAGGTTTGTAGATATGTGTCTTATGATGATCCAGTAAAGATTTTAGAGGTTCACATGATGATCTGAAGAAGTTATGGCCACTTAAGTAAAACCGGTTCTGGCAGATGTTCAGAGGTGACAGAGTGACACAGATAGATCTGGTGAGCTCCGGAAATGCAATATCCTATTCTGCAGATTTGGTGGAGTGTTTAGGAAGTCAACGTGAATTGACAACTCAATTGGTTCAATGTCTGGAGGTCCACAAGCATCGTTTCTAATATGACAGTGATGACAAACTGTGTTCTTGAGGTTCTGGATGAGAGAGAGAATGATTTCAGTAAGCATAAGTAGTGTGAATGTTCTTGGTGATTTAGGCAAGCTTGTGGAGGTCTTTGGATTGTGTCCAGTTCGTGTTGGTGGTCCGCATTGAAGATTGAGCTCGTAATTGAATAATTACTTCCAGTTGATGATGTTCTTCCTAAGTCTGGCCGACCGGATGAGTTACACATCCTATGGATGATCTTGAAGATGTTCTGTGGAGAATGGCATGTTCCTAAAGGAAGATTAAAGTCTCAGATCTTTGTGGCTGACAGTGTGTTGATCCGCGTGAAGCCTTTTTTGTAATTAGTCATGTTGCAATTATAATGTATGCCGACTTGGATGATTATTCCTAAGTTGATGTCTTGTATAAATAAGGAGTTGTAAAGTCATTTCAAAGGTGTCTTGAGGAGATGAGAGTGTGAAAGAGAGGAGAGGAGCAAAAAGCAGAGCAGAAGTATTGGGCTTAAATGGAATTGACTCAAGCATGGTGAAGATGCTATTCTTCAGTTCAAGTATGTAATACTTATCATTCTATAGACAGTGTGTCTCCTGTAGGCAGTGGGCCTCTTGTGAGCAGTGTGCTCAAGCAGTGAGCCCTAATTGGAATGTGTCATTTTGTTCTTTCTATTCTTTTAACAAAGAATACAATCTTAGGTTAGTCACCCCGTGGTTTTGCCCTTAACCGGGTTTTCCACGTCAAATCTTGGTGTCTTATGTATAAATGTGTTTCTACTCTTGATTTAATGCATTGTGTTTCCATGATTGATTTATTATTATGTTGAATTACAAAGTGGAATTAAGTGGTTAATTGGAAGAAAGTTTTGGACAATTGATTCAGCCCCCCTCTCAGTTGTCTGTCTTGAATCTAACAATTGGTATTAGAGTCAAGTTCCTCTAAAAAGAACTTAACCACTTGAGGAGATCCAAGATGTCATCCTACAAGAAGGACAGTGTAAGGTTTGATGGAACCAATTTCACTCTTTGGAAAAGTCGCATGGAATGTCACTTACAATGTATGGGAATGCAGTATTGGTTCATGGCATCAAAGAAATATGAACCTCCACAGAATGGTCCACGTACCGTAGATGAAATCAGAGATGCTGAAAATAATCTATGGACTAAAGAAGCTCTTCTAAGTGCCTTATCTGATTCAGAGTTGACAAATGTTATTGACCTAAAAACTGCTCATGAGATATGAGAAAAACTAGAACTTCTGTATGAAGGAGATAAGTATGTTAAATGTGCCAACCTACAGAGTTTGAAAGGAAAATTTGAAAACCTAAATATGAGAGAATATGAAAATATCACTACATTTATGCCAAGAGTAAATGAGCTTGTTTGTGGCATTAGATGTCCTGGTGGAATCTTGGATGAAGATGAAATTGTTGGCAAAGTTCTCAGATCCCTTCCTGATTCTTACAAATATAAGGTTGCTACCATTGAAGAATTCAGATCCTATTCAGGTATCAAAAGAGATCAATTGGTTGGTAAATTGGCTGCATTTGAATTGACCGAGTTTGGAGATGCCCCCCCAAGATTGAATCTGCATTCAAAGCTAGTGCCTTTATAAAAGAAAAACAAAGGTTTGATCCAGGAGAGAACTCTTCAAGGAAACTATCATGGTATGAAAAAGAAAGAAAAGACCTGGAAGAAGATGAAGTAGAAGTTGCTCAACTTGAAGCCCTTATTGCAAAAAGACTACCAAGAGGATCTGGTAAGTATGAAGGGAAATTGCCTTTTAAATGTTTTAACTGCAATAAGATTGGTCATTTTGCCTTAAAGTGTTCGGAAAGATTTTCAAGGCCAAACCCTAACAGATCAAGGTTCCAAAAGAATTGTTACTATGTGCATGAAGATGATGATGATGAAGGAGTAACAAATGATGAATCAGAGACAAGAAACAAATCTGGAAATGACTGGGTGTTTATTGCCATCAAGGAAGAAGATCCAATGCCCTTTGAATCTATCAATCATGAAATTGTAGAAAGAGCTCTAGCTGCCCAAGTTGAAGAAAAGGATGATTGGATCATTGATAGTAGATGCTCCCACCATATGATAGGTGACAAAAATAAGTTCATAGATTTTGAAAAGTATGAAGGAGTGGTAAAATTTGGTGACAATTCTGCTGGTAGAATCAGAGGTAGAGGAACTATTTCTTTTGATGGAAAGAACAAAACCGGTAATGTACTATATGTTGAAGGCCTGAAGCACAATCTTCTCAGTGTTGGACAGTTGGTGGACAAAGGCTATAATCTCCAATTAAAAAAATGGAAAATGCAAGATCTTTGAAAGTTTCGGAACAGAGATTGCATCCGGTACTCAAACTAAAGGTAATATTTCCACTTGGTTGGTACTGGTAAAAGTTTCTTATTTGTTCAAATTGATCAGAGTTGGTTGTGGCATAGGAGAATGTGTCATGTGAATTTTGACAATATCATCAAGATAAGAAACACTTAGGTTGTAAGAGATCTTCCAAGACTTGTGAAACCTACTAATAGCTTGTGCAAAGAATGTTAGTTGGGTAACTAGAGCAGAGTCACATTCAAAAGTAAGGAACAATCTTCTACCGGATTATTGGACTTAGTTCATACTGATTTATGTGGTACGGTAAGAATCAGAAGTGTGCAAGGTGATAGATACTTCATGCTATTAATTGATGACCACTCCCAGATGATGTGGGTGACATTTCTGAAAGAGAAATAAGCTCTTGAAAATTTTAAATAATCAAGGCTATGGTAGAGAATGAAACCAGATTAAAATTAAAATGTCTGAGGTCTGATAGAGGTGGAGAATTCACATCCGGTGAGTTCATAGAATTCTGTGAGAAACATGAAATAAAAAGACAGTTGTCTGCTCCTAGGACTTCACAGTAGAATGGAGTAGTGGAGAGAAAGAACCGGACCATCTAGGAAGCATCTAGAACCATGATGATGGAAGCAAATATTCCTCAGATCTATTGGAGAGAAGTTGTAAGCATTGCAGTCTATACTCTCAATAGAGTACAAATCAGAAGTAATACTGGTAAGACTCCTTATGAACTTTGGTTTGGCATCACTCCCACTGTGAGGTATTTCAGAGTCTTTGGTAGCAAATGTTACATTAAAAGTGATGAAGATCTAGGAACATTTAATGCTAGAAGTGATGAAGGAATATTCTTGGGTTATTCTACTCAAAGCAAAGCATACCGGTATTATAACAAGAGATTAAGGAAGATTGTGGAAAGTACAAATATGAAGGTTGATGAAGGTATTGAAAAACCCTCAAGGTTTTATGAATATGATGAAGATGATCAAAATGATGTTTTTGTTCAAGAAGTCCAAGCTCCCTCTGAAATTTAGATTCAGACTGATCCAGTAAATCAGGAAGAAAAGATAAGTTTGAATGAACCTGATCAAGAATCAAAAGTGCAAGAAACTCCCAAAGTTCCCAGGTATGTAAGACTTAATCACTCTGAAGATTAGATCATAGGTGATAAAAGCAAAGGTGTACAAACAAGAAGAAGGATTGCTCAAGATTCAGAAGAGTATTGTCTGATTTCAAAGATTGAACCTAAGACAGTGAATGAAGCTTGCAATGATGAAAACTGGACTAAAGCAATGGAGGAAGAGCTAATGCAAATTGAGAAAAATCACACTTGGGATCTTATTCCCAGACCTAAAAACAAGAAAGTGATTAGAACCAAATGGGTCTTCCAGAATAAACTGAATGAAGATGGTGAAGTAGTCAGAAACAAAGCCAGATTGGTCTGCAAGGGTTACTCCCAAGTAGAAGGAGTTGATTTTGAAGAAACTTTTGCTTCGGTGGCAAGAATTGAAGCAGTCAGATTATTTCTTGCTTTTGTTGTCTTCAAGGATTTTAAAGTATATCAGATGGATATCAAGTCTGCCTTCCTAAATGGTGACTTGGAAGAAGAAGTTTACATTGAGCAACCAGATGGATTTCAATTGTCTGATCATGGTGATATGGTCTGCAAGTTAAAGAAAGCACTGTATGGACTCAAGCAAGCCCCAAGAGCCTGGTATGAAAGATTGGATAAGCATATTTTGAAGATTAGTTTCGACAAAGGTACTGCTGACAGTAATTTGTCTTTCAAAATTGACCATGAAAATATCTTGATTGTTGAAGTGTCTATTGATGATATCATTTTTGGAGGAAGAGATAGTATGTGCAAAACCTTTTCAAATCAAATGAAAAATGAATTTGATATGTCCATGCTTGGGGAAATGAATTTCTTCTTGGGTCTGCAAATCACTCAAACAAAGAAATGAATCTTCATTTCTCAGACCAAATATGTGAAAGAATTGTTTAAGAAATTTGGGATGGAAGATTCAAAACCAATGAATACTCCCATGGCAACCAGATGTAAATTGAGCAAAGATGATGACTCTCCTAAGGCTGATCAGAAAAAATACAGGTCAATGATTGGAGGACTATTGTATCTCACTCAAACTAGACTTGACATTATGAATGTTGTTGGTCTTGTTGCTAGATTACAAGCTGATCCTAGAGAATCTCATGTCATGGCAATCAAGAGGATTTTTAGCTATCTAAAAGGGACAGTTGAGTATGGTTTTTGGTATCCTAGAGATCATAATTTCTCTCTTCATGCATATACAGATGCGGATTGGACAGGAGATGTGGATGACCAGAAGAGTACCAGTGGTGGAGCATTCTTTTTGGGGAAGAGATTGGTTTCTTGGTTGAGCAAGAAACAAGAGGCAATATATCTGTCCACTACAGAAGCAGAATATATTGTAGCAGCAGGAAGTTGCACTCAAGTATTGTGGATGAAGCAAATGCTAAGAGACATCAGAGTGGTGTATGAGGAACCTATCACAATCTTCTGTGATAATTCAAGTGCAATAAATATTTCAAAGAATCCAGTGTTGCATTCAAAGACTAAACATATATCCATCAAGTTTCACTTTTGAGAGAGAAAGTGAACAAGAATGAAGTCAGATTGGAATTTGTGCCTTCTAAGGATCAGATTGCAGATATTTTTACTAAACCTCTACCTAAGGACTCTTTTGAGTATCTCAGGGAGAAGTTAGGGGTTATTACCCCTTCGGTTCTAAATTAAGGTGCATTGATGTGCATTAGTCCGGTGGATCTCACAGTCATATCTTGTGGTCCGGATTGATGTTTGGGAAGCTGCTACTTAGGGGGAGCACCCGATATGATTCTGAAGTAATGCAAGTATGTGCCCTTTTCCATTGATGTCAAAGGGGGAGAGAAGACATGTGAAAAACAAGTGGTTGCTGATCAAAGGGGGAGCAATAAAGGAAGAAAAGACATGTGAATGGTTGTTGTTGATAGGGGTAGTTGTGTCAGTAAGAAGAAGTTCTTGTCTTGATGGTTAAAATAATTTTTCACATCATATGTTGCCATCAATGACAAAGGGGGAGATTGTTGCAAGTATGGGCCTAACCGGTGTTGTCATTGATGTCAACATACTCCTGTTGCACTGATTATAAGGATTGGATGAGTTGAATGCTGAGGATATTGAGAAAATTAGTCTTATCAGGAACAGAGAAGAATAGTGAAGTCAGTGAAGTAAAGATCCTAGCTAAGTTGAAGATCAGAGGATGCACATAAAAGGGTTTGTAGATATGTGTCTTATGATGATCCAGTAAAGATTTTAGAGGTCCACATGATGATCTAAAGAAGTTATGGCCACTTAAGTAAAACTAGTTCTGGCAGATGTTCAGAGGTGACAGAGTGACACAGATAGATCCGGTGAGTTTCGAAAATGCAATATCCTATTTTGTGGATTTGGTGGAGTGTTTAGGATGTCAATGTGAATTGACAACTCAATTGGTTCATGGTCTGGAGGTCCACAAGCATCTTTTCTAATTTGACAGTGATGACAGACTGTGTTCTTGAGATTTCAGATGAGGGAGAGAATGATTTTAGTAAGCATAAGTAGTGTGGATGTTCTTGGTGATTCAGGAAAGCTTGTGGAGGTCTTTGGATTGTGTCTAGTTCGTGTTGGTAGTCTGCATTGAAGATTGAGCTCATAATTGAAGAATTACTTTGGGTTGGTGATGTTCTTCCTAAGTCTGGCCATACTGGATGAGTTACACATCCTGCGGATGATCTTGAAGATGTTATGTGGAGAATGGCGTGTTCCTAAAGGAAGATTGAAGTCTCAGATCTTTGTGGCTGACAGTGTGCTGATCCGCTTGAAGCCTTTTTGTAATTAGTCATGTTGCATTTATAATGTATGCCGACTTGGATGGTTATTCCTAAGTTGATGTCTTGTATAAATAAGGAGTTGTAAAGTCATTTCAAATGTGTCTTGAGGAGATGAGAGTGTGAAAGAGAGGAGAGGAGCGAAAAGCAGAGCAAAAGTATTAGGCTTAAATAGAACTGACTCAAGCATGGTGAAGATGCTATTCTTTAGTTCAAGTATATAATTCTTATCATTCTGTAGACAGTGTGTCTCTTGTAGGTAGTGGGCCTCTTGTGAGCAGTGTGCTCGAGCAGTGAGCCCTAATTGGCATATGTCATTTTGTTCTTTCTATTCTTTTAACAAAGAATACAATCTTGGGTTAGTCACCCTGTGGTTTTTCCCTTAACTGGGTTTTCCACGTCAAATCTTGGTGTCTTATGTATAAATGTGTTTCTACTCTTGATTTAATGCATTGTGTTTCCATGATTGATTTATTATTATGTTGCTAAATTACAAAGTGGAATTAAGCAGTTAATTGGAAGAAAGTTTTGGACAACTGATTCACCCCCCCTCTCAGTTGTCTGTCCTGAATCTAACAGTAAGTACTATATATCTTTTGATTGGTAAAATGAATGTGAGGAGCTTCCTTTTATAGGCCAAGGATGGCTCAAATCTAAGTGTCAAAAGATCCACAGTTGGAGAGTAAGTCTTGTGACATGTATGGTCAAGATCAAATTGGTTGGATGAGGGGAGATAAAGATGGAAGATGTTCATACTATGATGACAAGGTGGAGGAATATGAGGGACAAGGAGCCATATGGCGTGATGCTCACAAGGACCAATAAGATAAAGGTGGAATACCATGAGAAGAACATGGAGGAAGGATTCTTTGGTTGTTGGAATGTGAGAGGGAATATAGGATTTATGAGACAAGTGTCTCAAAGTCAACATTGACCATGGGGATGGTTGAGAGGAAATAGGGCACATGTTGAGAGGATAAATACTTAATTAAATTTTAATAATATTTAATTATTGGTGCAACATGATGAGGTGTCCAATGACGTGGAGGGTGACATGGATGAGTGATGTGGATTTTAGACATAGGACTTTGTCTTAGAGGAAATAATTAAATAATGTAGGATTATTTAATTAGAGATGACTTTAGGGTAATTTAAGATATTTAATTGTTGGAAGAATATGATGAACGTGAACCAAATAAATAAATTAATATGTTTATTTATTGATAGAGGAATAAGAATAAAATAAATATAAAATATTTATTTAATTCATCTCGAGCCATTTTTAGGTGTATACGTTTTGCCCCTCTTTGAGACAATGTACTTTATCATGTTGTTTCAAAGAATAAAAATTTATGAGTATGTTACATGCCCCTGTTTGCCCCTGGTATAGGTTTGATGACGGTAGGATGCCCCCTTAGGAGATTGGTCGAGAGAAAATTTTGGAAGAAATGACGGATGACCTCACGATGATGAAGAATGAATGACACAATCATCATGTGAAAAATGTAGGTGATGAAATGGAAAAATGAATGAAATAGCAAAGCGTGCAAGATAAAATGATAACACACACAACCAAGCAAGCAATCATGCACAAATGATACTAAAATAAACAAGGTATTGTCCTTGTCAAGCTGTAAACCAATTATTAATTAATAATGATTGATGATGATAGTATTGTCATTGTGGGGAACGATATATCCCTAGATCAACACAAAGATGCAGGAAAGACATCCCATTTCTACTGATGATTGATTTGATTTATGACAAGATTAGGATCAAGACAAAAGATGTGATTGGATAATTTGACAAGATTGATTGAGTCGATTGGTATGGATTAAGGATGACTTGCATTTAGATCATTGCTTGATTTGATTGAATTGATTTGATGATTGGATTGATGATTGGTGATGCCCCAATCACTCAAGAGCGAGGGTGACAAGGAAAGATAATGGTAAGTTAATGAATAAGATAAATGATGATGATGATGCCCCCTCGAGAGGATAGTTGGTGTGCTCTCGAAATGAAAGGAAAGAAAAGGGTGAGTAGATAAAAAGATGTAGATAAAGAAAGGACTTGGATCTTAAGCCACTTGGAAAATGATACGTATGAAATGCTTATAAATTAAATGAAATGCAAACTTAAAATGCACAAATGAGACCTAGCCATCTTGTATACAAATATTTGAAGTGTTTTTTTCATCATTGAGCTTTTTAAAAATGTTGTAAGGGAATACAAGCATCTAGTTATAATTAAACCGAGATGACATGAGTATCACTTACATGGATTTTTATTTAGCAAGTTAATACAAGCTGTATACACCTAAAAATGACACGATTCGGCCTAAATAAATATTCTTAATATTTATTCCCTTCTAAATTTCTCTATCAATAAATAAATAACCAGATTTATTTATTTGATTCATATTCTTCCAATAATTAAATAAAATCCTTTATTTAATTCAATTCTTCCAAACAATTAAATAATTTCCCAATTATTTAATTAAATCAAATTCATTCTTCCAAATTTGAATAAATCAAATCAAATTTATTTAAATCCTCTCAATCCCCAAAAATAAAATAAATCAAATATTTTATTTATTCTTCTAAATCATGCACAACAATTAAATAAATTTATTTATTTAATTTGCTTTCTTATCTTCTAATTCTTCAAATATCTTCCAAATCTTCTAAAAATAAGTCTTCTTCTCCATGCACACACAATTAAATAATTTATTATTTAATTTCTCTCAAAATCATGCAAAAGCAAATCTTAAGTTATCTATTCAATCAAACCTTGTTTTTATCAATATCTCTTAAATTAGAAAAAATATTTCTAATTTATGAAAAGCATGTCTTATCTTTAGAAAAGAAAGTGATTAACTCAAATAAAACAACTTTTGTGTGACACTTGTCTTCTTCTTATTTGTTGCATGTTCCTCAACTATTCTCAATCGTTGATCTTCTCAAGTCTTCTATACTGTTGATCTTATTTCTCCCAAGTCTATAAATTCAACCTCATTCTTCCATTTCAATCATCTAAGCTTTAAGTATTGTTACTCTGTAGGAATTTCCGCGTGCCTTTGGCACCAATTTCTTCATTGCTTGTGATCACACTTTTTACTACGCACTACGCACTACTACCTTTGTTTTGGAGCTCCTCTTCATTGTGATATCACCAAAGCCATTCTCAATCAACATTCTTGACAAAGCAAAGAAGTGCACTCACTGAGGGCTCTTTTCATACACATAAGGATGATTTTTGATAGACAACAATGGAAGTTTCGATATAAGAAAGGTTTGCTTTGTTGATTCATTGCTTGTTTGATTTAATCTTCTTAGTTCACTATTCTATTGAGTTTTAGGTATTTGATATTGTTTATCATTGCATATTCATTGTTTAATCCAAATTTCCCTTAACATTTTTGGCGCCCACCATGGGGCCTAGCCCCAAATTTAACTAAAAACTAAGTTTTTGTGTTTAGAAAGCCGTACACAGGAGGAAATAGCACATACATCAATTTCTAACACATATATGTTACATGTCACGGCGCATCCATTTAATCAGCGCATATATTCACTATTCCAGTGCATATACCAACTGTCACGGCACATCTATTAACGTGGTGCATACATTCACTATTCCTGCGCTTTTGCCCTTAGAGACGGGGCATACATCAGATCAGCGCATATACACCTTATTTCTACGCATTTACTGTCTGTTTCAGCGTATGTGTTTTTACAGTGCTTCTGTTGACTGTTTATGCGCATTCAGTCTATGAAGCTGTGCTTCTGTCGTAGGCAGTGATTTTAGGGTTTTCTAGGAAGATTTTGCTAATGCTGACATCTTTGCAGGTATTCTTTGGAGCTATTTTGTAGGATAGGTTCTGGTTTAGTTTCATATAGTTGCATTCTAATTAGCTCACACTTCAATTTCTAAAAGGATAGTAAAATAGATGCATGCAAATCTCATGTTGTTTTTAACCAGGAAAGAGGTAATTGAATCATTGCTATCTTGCATTGCAACATTGCTATCCTTTCAAAGTTATTACTATCTGGATAAAATTAAACTCATCATTGCTTTCTGGGTTAAAACTAAACCACTACTATCTCAATTGACCATCATTTCAAAGTTAACAACTCATGCTATCGTGGTTAAAAATTGAACCCATCACTGCTATCTGGGTTAAAACTGAACCACTGCTATCTCGATTGACCAACATTTCAAAGTTAACAACTCGTGCTATCATGGTTAAAAATTGAACTCATCATTGCTATTTTGCAAATCACTTCAAAGTTCTATGCTTGCCCAAGTAGATAGCTCATCTAGTTTTTTTCATTTTAACTAGGGGGAAAGAACCATTATATACTGTGTTTTGGGAATGATACTAGGCCTATGCTCTCCCCTATCTTGGGTGACCAAAATGCCAGAAGTATCATTTTCGCATGTGTTTTTCCTTTAGAGGGGCCTGCTCTTGGATACTGCTTATCCAAGTAGGAACGACCCTAAGTGGTAACAGGCTAGATGCCAAGCCCTTCCAAGCCACTATAAATAAATTGTGTTTGGAGTGAAAGCTTCAAACAACAAGTGAAGTTGTGTTACACCGACAGCCAACCTCCCCCAAAACCCTCCAAGGCGCAACCCTTGTAGGCTGGGAGACTCCATAACGAAGAGTAGTGTTGCCGCATGTGTAACCACTCGAATGGTTGCCCTCATTAAACACCTTTTTGTTCTAGTGGCCAAAAACCCTTATAATCCATTTCAAGCCTAGGATTTTGTACTTGTTTTTTCCCTTTAGTCCAAAAAGAGTCAAAAAATCACAAGAAAATATAAAAATTGTAAAAAATTCTTTGTGTTTCCTGTGTTTTCTTGCCATAAATTCAGAAAATCAGATCAGAAAAACATTCTTGCAACCAAAGTACCAAAAACACCAAAAAAATTCCAAAAACTTGCAAAAATATTAAGAAAAGCTAGAGCGGCACATTCGTCCTCTATTCCTGCACATCTGTGCCGACTTTCGGCGCATTTGTAGTGACTTTTAGTGCCTTTATTATCTGTTACAGTGCTTTTGCATTTTACCAGTCCGGCGCATATATCCTGACTTACGGCGCATTTATCCATTTCTGCAGCGCATCTGTTTTAGCGCATGCACAACAGTGAGCACTTGCACAACTTTTGAGAGAAAAATCTTACCAGTTCTGGGTACCCATTTCAGTTTAGTTTCAGGATTAGAGATCAGATTCCACCTTGCAGTTAGTTTTCCATCTATTTTGTCTCAAAATCTCTCTTTCATTGGTCATCCCATTCGCCTTCTATCAGGTCTTTTCTAGTCCAAAGTCAAAACTATCCCACATCAGGTCAGCATAGGCCCCTTTTTCGTATCACTTGTGGATTCAAGTAAACCTAGTTAGTTACAAAACTTTTCTAGTAGGTCTTGGTGCATGACTAGTCCCTACACAGTAAGACAGGTATCGAGTACCCTTACTAGTGGCTACTGTCTTGTATCGGCTGTCTTACTTGGAATCATTGATTGAGAAAGTCCTTTGTCCAAATCTTGTCACAAGTATCCTATTCTCAGTAGTCTCCATCAGCACCTCGCCAAAATCTCTAGTCCCATTCCACCTCATCCCACGTCACCTTGCATGGTTCTTACTAGATCTCAATACAAAAAACAACTTGAAATGGCCGGGTCATCCAACCACATCTTCACACCTCACAATAGTGATGAAGAAATCTCTAACGAAGACTATCAAGGAAGCATCCAAGATCAGAAATTCCAATGCTTAGTAGATAAAGTACTCCATGACAACCCTCACAAGTATTTCTATCATCTTGCTAGTCTTGGAATTAAACTGCCCGCGGATTTTGATATAAACTCAATCCTGGAAAACATAAAGGATGATCATGAAAAGGCAAAGAAAACCCTAGACCCAAGTGTGGAAGATAAAGGAAAGAAAACCATAGACCAAAGTACTCCCATGGAAGAAATAAGGAAAGAACTCGAGGGTCTAAAGCAACAAATGTCGGATCTCAAGACAGGTACAAACACCAAAAATTACTCCTTGGAAGATATTGCACCATACCCCTTTGATAAAAATTTGGTCATGAAACCATTTCCCTATCGATTCGAAGTTCCTAAGTTTGACAAGTACAAAGGGAAAGGGGACCCTAGAGATCACATCAGGGAATTCAACGCAGCATGTTTAGAAGTAGCTCACAATGAGACTTACTTAATGAGATTATTCCCTAGATCTCTAGGTAGTTAAGCTATGGAGTAGTTCTCACGACTTCCACCGAGCATCAAAACTTTTGATGAGCTAGTCAACAAATTTATCACTCACTTCTCTTACAACATTGAACATGAAGTCTCTATGCTTGATCTATGCAACACCAAACAAAAGAGTAGGGAATCATTTACCACCTTCCTACAACGATGGAGACAACTAGCAAGCAAGTGCTCATACGATGTACCTAAGAAGCAACTAATGGAGATGTTTGTCCATAACCTCAACACTGATCTTGGCTATCAAATACAAATACAATGCCCTACATCATTCTCAAAAGTCATCAAAATGGGATTGTTTATCAAGAAAGCTATGATCACCAAGGGGCAAATCAAGTTATACAAGGACAGACCTACCTCCAACTATACGACTAACAAATCAAAGTTTTGGACCAAGAATAAGAATGTTGTCAACGATGGAGTGGTTGATGCCAAGGTGGCGACTCCTAAGCAACAACCCATATTCACTCTCAAAGGAGAAGCAAGCAATGTTACGCCCAACAAACCATTCTCTCAGGAGCCAAGACCATGGTTCAGCGCAAATCCAAGGTGAAAGTTCACACCGTTCGGTGAGTATCAAGAATCTGCATTACAAAAGTTATTAGCTAACAATGAAATCTCTCTACTGCCAACAAGTGATTATGAGCCTATCGTCAAACCTCCCTATTGGAAAGACACTGACTATTGTGAGTATCATAGAGGAAGGGGACATACTACCAACAATTGTATTCGTCTCAAACATGTTATCCAAGATGTGCTTGATCAAAATCAAGGAGGAACCCAACAACATACCTCCAATGAGACGCATGTGGCTTACAGGGACCCACTTCTCAATCACAACAGGCCATACAACAACAATAACAACCATGGCAATAACTACAACAACAATAACAACCACGGCAATAACAACAATGGCAACAACAACCATGGCAATAACAACAACAACCACAACAGGCCAAATCAAAATAGTGGGAATAGTAATGCCAACTATGCAAGTGTGCCATTCAACTATACCATCAATTGCCTATTCGAGCATGTCCCACAAACCAATGTGGTCACGCCTAATCAACAATTAGAACCTAACAAAACTAGTTGCAGTATCATTACTCGCAGTGGTAAAGTCATGTTGAATACCGTCCCTCCAAGGTCGTCACCTTCTTAGTCCAACTTTCATCAGTATAATGTCATAGACCAACTACAGAAGACTCTAGCCCACATTTCTATCTTGGAGTTGTTGCGTCTATCTCCTTCCCATAAGGAGATTCTCAATAAAGCCTTAGTGGAAACCATCGTCACTAACTTGGCCCAAGAGAAGTTTCAGGCCATGGTAGGTAATCTGACCTCCTCAAGTACCATATCATTTACCGAGCAAGATGACCTCTCTATGTCTCGGCCCCATAACACCCCTCTACATATCGTCGCCTTCATCCACAAGCACCACATCAAGAGGGTTCTCATTGATGGTGGATCTGGTTTAAATATTTGCACATTAAAGCTAGTCCTTACATTGGGGTTCTCCAAAAATGTCATCAATCCAAGGAAGACGATTACTATCAAAGCCTATGATGAAGAGGAGAGAACTACAAAGGGAACAGTGGTATTACCCATACAAGTGGGACCTATCATAAAAGATGTTGTGTGCCAAGTCCTAGATAGGGAGCTCGCCTATAATATTCTCCTAGGGAGACCATGGATTCATGCCATGAAAGCTGTGCCCTCTACTTATCACCAATGCATAAAATTCCCACATAATGGCAAACAAGTCACCATCAAAGGAGACCCTGACCCCTTCTAGCATTGCAACTCTGTCCTTTCAAAACCTGATTGCATCATACCAAACAATAGAGCATCTACATCCCCTACCCCACAACAAGACCATACCTCTGAAGCTTCCTCATCAAGGCCCAAAGAGTAGAAAATTACTATCAAAGAAACTGGAGTTAGGGAATACTCCATCGAGCACAGCCTCAATCTAGCCAAGATGCCTTTATCTCCTAGATCCTTTGGTCGGCACAAGCATTTTCCAAAGCCATCTGCTCCTCCTATACCTCCCACAGCTCCTTTTGTCAAATGGGGGACCTTATCTGATGAAACAGAAGAAAGAGATGTCCTATAATGGCTTTATACCGAAGAAGAAGATAACATACAACAAGAACCACCTAGGCTCCCAACAGAACTCTATGGGCGAGGTGAGGCTATCCTACACCTAATGGGTTACAAAGGACAAGGCCCTATCGGCCTAAGAAAAGAAGGAATCGTAGAACCCATTCAACCTTCTTCATCCTCATTGGCTAGAAATACAAATGGCCTAGGATACAAAGGCAAGGGCAAGGCCAAAGAAAATGCTTGTCTAGTAGAAATGATACATACACTTCAAGTGGACAATGACACAGACTCCAATGAATATGAGTGGGATGAGCTGACAGAGCATTCCTACGATGACAAAGAATGTGATACCATTCAAACTTATAGCCCCTACCGTGAGGGACAAACACTACCGAACAGACCACTAGAGTCTAATTTGCCTATCTCTGAGAATACGACTTTCGAGGAAGGTTTGAGTTTTATCGCAATAAACAATTTGGAGGAAAGTACCATCCTGAACACTTCCCCTCCCAATACTCCTAGTATATCCATTCAAACTATCAACAAATCAGATCTATCCTCTGAATCCATCCCCCTTGTGCATCTTGAACTTATTGATTGCGATCTACGAGGAATTCCTCAACTAGATATGTTCCAAAACGATGATGCTTATATTGACTACATGGAACTTAGGGACCACTTACCCAAAGGAGATCATAAAGCTAGTTTCTCTATTGAACTTAATACCGTGGCTTATTTTGGAGAGGGTGCCAAGCCTTCCAGTCACAAAAATATCAAAATCAAAACTGGATCTGACGGTGAAAACTGTTCTGCGGCAGTGTCAGATTCTAAAATAGTAAAAAGAAAGGATGCATCCGAAGGTGAAAACCTAATTGTGGCACCTGACGATGGAAAGCTTGACACTCTCCCCAATGACATGCACCAGGAGAAGTCTCATATTGTTGTGGAACCCACAGAGCTAGTTAACATTGGAATAGAGGAACAACCTAAGATCATTCACTTTGCTAAATCTCTTACTCCACCAGAAAAGACCAAGTTTGTACCATTCTTCAAGAAAAAGAGAGGCAACTTCACTTGGTCATATGCAGACATGCCAGATCTAGACCCAAACTTGATCCTGCATCATCTTCCACTAGATCCAAGTGTGAAACCTGTCAAACAAAAGCTTAGAAAGATGCATCCGCATATAACACTATTGGTCAAAGAAGAACTGAAGAAGTTGTTGGATGTGGGATTTATCAGAGCAATAGACTACCCAGAGTGGATATCCAACATTGTAGCAGTGTCCAAACCAGATGGCAGAGTTTGATTATGCAATGATTTTAGAGATCTAAATAAAGCTTGCCACAAGGATGATTTTCTGTTGCCAAACATAGATATCATAGTCGACTTGACAGCAGGACATACCATGCTATCTCTCATGGATGGATTCTCAAGATATAATCAGATCAGGATAGCACCCGAAGACCAACACAAGACAACTTTTACTTGTCCATGGGGCACTTTTTGCTGGAATGTCATGCCATTTGGGCTAAAGAATGCAGGAGCCACATATCAGCGTTCTATGACCACTATATTTCATGACATGATGCACGTAACAATGGAAGATTATGTAGATGATATCCTAGCAAAGTCACTCACAAGGGAATCACATCTGGATGTGTTAGAGAAAGTCTTTTAGAGATTAGAGCAATTCAAATTCAGGTTGAACCCAAAGAAATGTGCGTTTGGAGTCACCTCAGGCAAGCTTCTAGGCTTTATTGTATCAGCAAATGGAATAGAGGTGGACCCCACCAAAGTCAAGGCTATCATGGACATGCCACCACCCAAAACTCTTACACAACTAAGATCACTACAAGGCAAGCTACAAGCAATCCATAGATTCATATCATAGCTGGCAAACAAGTGCCAACCATTCAGTCATCTCCTGCACAAGAACAATCCATTCAGATGGGATGAGAGATATGAAGAGGCATTCGACAAACTGAAAGAGTACCTTATGAATCCACCTATTCTCATGCCTCCTATCCAAGGTAAACCATTGATACTATACATATCTGCTACACCTACAGCTCTTGGGGCTCTTCTAGCACAACAAGACTATGAGAATAAAGAGAGTGCCGTCTACTATATCAGTCAAACATTGGTGGGCTATGAGTTGCAATACTCACAGATAGAAAGATCATGTCTTGCGGTAGTTTTTGCTTTCCAAAAAATCTGACATTATATGCTTGCACATCTACTCAAACTTATTACAAAAATAGATCCACTGAAATACCTACTAAGTAAAGCAGCTCTCACAGGTCGCCTAGCCAAATGGGTAATGCTCCTAAGAGAATACGACATTGAGTATGTAGACAGAAAAGCTATCAAAGGGCAAGTCATTGTTGATTAGTTAGCAGATGCACCACTACAGGACACCACACCAATGCAATTTGACTTTCCAGATGACTCCTTATTCAACATCTCAACACATTCCTGGAAGCTCTACTTTGATGGGTCCTACACAAACCATGGATCGGGGGTAGGAATCTTGTTTGTAACTCCTCATGGCGACACCATTCCGAAGTCTTACTGTTTGCTATTCCCATGCACCAACAACATACTTGAATATGAAGCCTTAGTCATTAGTATCAAGATGGCAACAGAGTGGAAAATCAAAGAGCTACATGTCTATGGTGATTCTCAACTAGTGATAAATCAGGTCAATGATGATTACTAAACCAAAGATGAAAAGCTTGTCCCTTACAAGCAGATGGTCGATGACTTTAAGGAACACTTTGTGATCATCTCTTTTGAGCAGATACCTCAGATTGATAACAAAGCAGCAGATGCCATGGCAGCCATTACCTCTCTTCTTGAGATACCAAAGAATGAGTCATGGTACGAGTTCTTAGTAGAAACTATTCGACAACCAACTTATGATCTTTCGGAGAACCATACCATATGCCTTTTAGTTGGATCTAACTCACCTTGGTATGGTAAGATTTATACTTACCTCAAGGACAACACCCTCCCACTTGACCTATCTTCAAACCAATGATGAACCTTTATACGCCAAACCTCTCGCTATACCATTATTGCCGATACCCTATACCGACGTGGTCTAGATGGTACTTTACTCCGTTGTTTAAAACAAGAAGAATCTCCAACCGCCTTACAAGACGTGCACGAAGGGATTTGCAGAACACACTCTAGTGGTCCTTCCTTAGCCAAGAAACTCATGCGTTTGGGTTATTACTGGCCGAACAAGGAAACAGATTCATATCAGTTTGTTAAGAAGTGCAAGCAGTGCCAAATACATGGGAACCCGATACATGCACCAGCTCAAGAGTTGAGACCTTTAACGACACCTTGGCCCTTTTGCCAATGGGGACTTGACCTTGTGGGAAAAATCCATCCACCCTCATCCAACAACCACAAATTCATTATAACCACCACTGAGTACTTTACCAAGTGGATTGAAGTCGTTCCCCTCACCACCATCACAGGTAAGCAAATATCCTCATTTATCCTGAATTACCTCATCTGCAGATACGGAATTCCTTCATCCATTATCACGGATAACGGAAGACCCTTCAAAAACCAGGATGTTCAAGAACTCTTTGACCGATTCAAAATCCAACACCATTTATCCTCGCCCTATTACGCCCAAGGCAACGGTCAAGCTGAATCATCCAACAAGACCATCTTGAAACTTCTCAAGAAGACAGTCAACGATGCTGGCTGTGATTGGCACATCCAACTCAATCCCAGTCTGTGGGCCTACAGAACCAGTATACACACTCCCACAGGTGCTACACCTTACTCCCTTGTCTATGGCTCAGAAGCTATCCTTCCCATAGAGGTTGAATTACCATCTCTTAGCGTGTCATTAAAAGGTCTCATATTAGATGAAGAATACAGAGTCTCCAGATTGCAAGAACTAGAGTTTCTAGAGGAAAGGAGATAGAAAGCCTTTGACCATCTCAAAGTATACCAACAAATGATGTCGAGAAGCTATAACCACAGAGTTCGCCCAAGAGTCTTCAAAGTTGGAGATCTGGTCCTTAAGGAAAATCCCCGCAATCAACAAGATAGGGAAATGAAGGGCAAGTTCGAACCCAACTGGCTTGGGCCTTATGTAATTGTAGCTGCTTATGGATCGGGGGCATATCAGTTAGCAACATCAGAGGGTGAGTTGTTCAATGACCCAATCAACAGCATGCATCTTCACAAGTTTTATACCTAGGAGAACCCCAATGTAAGGGGGGCATAAAATACAAAAAAATCAAAAAATTAGAAAAGTAAAAATAAATCAAAAAATCAGAAAAATACAAAAAAATTAAAAAATAGAAAAGTACAAAAAAATTGTCCTTTGGTGAAAACCTGGCAAACAGGCACCTTGGATAGGTATTATGATGAAAACTTGGCAATCAGGCATCATGTATACTTTCTTGCTTTTCATGCAAATAAAAGCAAGTGGTGAAAACCTGGTAAACATGCATTACTTGTGATAAACCGCCTTCTCCATCTTTGGGAAACCAATCACCTTGAGTCCATTCTTCCTTGTGTCCCATTTGACCCATGTCGATCCCATAATAAAATCCTGACAGTAACCTATCATGGCTTGATACTGTATCTCTTTGTTGGCCTTGTCAACCAAGGTTTTATCCCATATCATACCTATCATGTCAGCCAAGCATAGTGTCTCTCGTTGGTATCCATAGTCCAAGTCCATGAACTATGTTGCCTCTGCACCGTCACGTAGGCAAGGCCATCATTCTAATGCACCCCAGAGGCCTTCTTCATCCATCCCATATCTTGTCGTCTATCTTCTAGTCCATCCATGGTCTAAGTCCATGAACTACGTTGCCTCTGCATCGTCACATAGGCAAGGCCATTATTCTATTGTGCCCCCGAGGCTCCATTGTCCCATCCATGCCATGTCTAGTCCTTCTATCTATTTGAGTCTACCTCCACTTTCTACCGCCTAGGTTTTAGGTCCACTAGGGTTTACCCCGAACTACATTGCCTCTGCATCATCATGTAGGCAAGGCCATTTAGCAATGAGCCCCTGAGGCACTAGGTCAGTCCCTTGGGGTCCGTCTCACCAATAAGGATTGTGGAATTCTCTCACCAACCAACCAAGTGCAAGCAGAACTGCTCTTCAGGCAGAAATTTTTACGCAACACCTTAACCTATCCAAGGCAAAGCAGAAAAACACCTAAAGCCTTCTAAATGATTTTACTCAAATTATGGCAAGAAATAAACACATCTAAATGCAAAAATGTTTTGTGGATTGGAAACATGGTTAAAACACTGGGTCTTGATCTTTGCTATCATGCCTTTCTATGCTACTCTAGGATGCCAAAAGCTAGAGATGCTATGATGGGGGCATGATTATTTCTTTGTTTGTTGTTTGTGGATTAATCTTTAGTAATGTGAAGCCTTGTCTAAGGACATGATCGGTAAAAGATCATTGAGGACATCCAAAGGTCTAACATGAATGGGGGCAATCCTTGTTTGTTGATACACAAGAAATACTCAGGTCATCTCAGTTCAATTATACCTCGATGCTTGTATTAGCTTGCTAAAGAAAAATCCATGTAAGAAATGCTCAGGTCATCTCGGTTCAATTATACCTAGATGCTTGTATTAACTTACAACATTTTAGAAAAGGTACCAAAAAAAAATCACCCAATGATGAAATAAGCACTTCAAAATACTTGCACCGTCAAGATGTCAAAATCAACTCCATCCATTATACATCCATTTACACATCCATACATCCATATCCCATGCAATAAAAGATCCAATCAACGCAAAGTAACAATACAAGGTGAAACTTGTGAATCTTTCTATCGAGTCATTCTTCTGTCAATCAATCTTCTATTTATCATCCTGTCATTTCTGTGTCGATAGAGTACATTTGAACATCACAAAAATAGATCATATAGTTGCATATCATATCATATGAGATAGTCATTTACATGATTAAATCAGTTTCATACATAATAGAGTGCATTAGGTCATCCATATACAATCATCATATAGTGTCGAAACAAAAAAAATCAAAAACATAGATAAAGTGCATCACATAAGTTGCATAATCATATAGATACCAGTCACATTCACACACATTAGAAGCATATCAAGTAAATCATCTAAGTCTGCATTAGGTCATATAGCATCACATAGCATCATATCAAAAATCTGCATCAGATAACATCTCATAACATCAAGTAAAACATCTAAGTCTGCATTAGATAACATCTCATAACATCAAGTAAAACATCTAAGTCTGCATTAGATAAACACATACATCACATCATGCAATAAAAAGTGCATCATAGACTCATCCATATAGAGAGAATCAAAATAGCTACATTGTCATATAAATATCATAAAATATGTCCAAATGTACAATATCTAAATGTCTGTCTCTGAATCAGTGTCATATACAATAAGTACATCCCAACGGATGGTGATACATGTCTCAAAATAGAAAAATGATACAAGTCTATCCAGCTATCTAAGACATAAAAAAGTACATAGGATCCAAAAAGGTCTGCATGTCGCTGCTACCCCTGCTGCTGTGGACCACTACTACTGGCAGTGTCTCCTCCTCCTCCTCGGCTAGCCTCAGACTACTATGGGCCCATCACGGAGGCCCCTGACCTTGAAGGACCTGCTCTCTGTGAGGCCATAGACTGACTCTTATAGCTTGGAGCCCTCTAACTAACCGACACTGCACCATGGTATAATCCGCGATAATACTGTGTATGGGCCTGCGCTCTAGCAAGCTCACCTTGCACCTGTGCTAGCTTCCCTCGCACCTGTGCCAGCTTTGTCTGTGCCTATGCTAGCTACACCTATGCCTGCTGTAGTTGCCCAACTAGGAAACTACTCGTCGCGTCTATCCCCAGGGCTGCCACTGCGGTATCCCTCTCCACCTGAATAACTCGTATCTGATCGTCTGCCATGTCCCTCTCTCTGGTCAGACCCGCAATGTACTTTGTGTCTGTCTCTTGTCGAGCCTCAACCCTCCTGAGCTGGGCCTGTAGTTGTCTAACCTATGCTCTCAATGTGGATATGGTCCTCTCATGGACATCTACCTGTGCTGGACCCTAGGGCACCTGCTGCTGTGCCACCTGCTGAGGTGGTGGCATCTACCCTCGCTATAACTGAGGTACCTCCTATGGTACTTGCTGTGTGACCTCTAGTCCCTCCTCGACCCTCTGCCTCTGTCTGGGTCAGCCTCCATCATCACCACCTCCTCCCCCTCCTCCATCATCTCCTCCATCTCTGCCACCTCTCTATCCTCCTCTCCCTCTCCCTCTCCGCCTCCTCCTCCTCTGGCCAACCTGACCCTCATCTCCTGAATCTGCCTCATCTATACGAGGCACCAATACCCCTGGTCCTGAGTATCTCGGGAAGGGATGCTTAGCAAACTAGTCCTCGTAATCCTATGTCATCCCTGCATCTGCTATCTCCCTCCTCATATCCCAGGTGACATAAGGTGTCTACCGAAACTCTGCTAGGGCCTCCTCGTAGGATGCCATCGGTCCCCATCTGACCCTCTCCGCATGTGTCTGTGCAAACTGAGCCTGCCCCTGTGGCATACCCTGCCTCTTGCCAAACTGTCTCAGTACTCTGCCAACAATCTACCTCTCTAGTATGTGGCAGGTCCGCCCTATCAACCATCTCATCTAAAAATAGTAACGTAGCTCGTCTGCCTTGTCATCCCACGGCTCAAAGTCTAAGTATGGTCGCCAGATGACCACATCTACTCCATCCAAGGCATGTCTCCAGTACTCTAGCTTCCCTAGCCTATGCTGGGAAATCACTCCTGCATAGCCATAGCTACATGGCTCTCCCCTCTATCTCGCAAAAACACATATCAGCCTCGTGATTGCTATGTGCTCCCATAGCCAAAACTATAGTAGTGATACGCCTGCAGAAAGGCTCGTGCTCCTGTGGTATACCCCCTGATGCATATCGTGGTATAAATGAGCAAGGATGCAGACACCCCAAGCATATCGGGTGCCCTCTGTCACCATCCTCTCCATGATCCTACCCCATCCAATGGGGAAACCATGTGATCTCCTGTCGGGGCATACAACGCCGCCAATCAATCCCACTACAATCCTTGGGAAGTAGTCATAGTAATCGTGAATATCCTGCTAAGGGATGACCTGTCCAACTAGCTCCGAGTCATCAAACACTCACCTGCACTCAGCGAGTCCCGCACCTCTCTGTGGGTCATACTCCACAAGCTCGGCATCAATCGACAAATGCAAAATCTGATAGACGTCCTCCAATGTCACGGCCATCTCTCCAGTCAGGAAGTGGAATGTCCTGTCCTCACTGTGGAATCTCTCCACAGTAGCAGTTAGCAAGCCACAGTTCGCCTGCACCTCAGACATGAAGCAAATGTAATCTAGTCCCATAGCGCCAAGTGCCTCTCTATCTATCTTAGTCAGCATATATCTCTATAACAAGGGCATAGGGAACTGCTCCCTAGACTGCAGTGTATCCCGTATCTCCTCCTACAAGACCGCAAAGCAAGGCATCAACCTAAAGCTACAAGTACCATACTCAGCATATCTATAGAAACATGTCAACTAACTTAGCATTTCAAATTGATCAAAACAACAAACTACATCTCTTGACTAGATTCCTACAATCTCGGAGATAGCTTATTGATTGATGTGTCAAACAGGACACCAATCAAGTCAATTTCACTAAGTAATCTACCTATCTATGACATATACGCCACAACATGTGGTAAATGCACCATTTTTTTACAAAAGTGTTGTTTCTTGTCCTATGCGCCATTTTTGGCAAATGCGCTGCAACAATAAACGTATGCACTGATCCATGCCACATATGCACAGTTCTGATATATGCACCGCAACATACCGTATATGCGCTGTTTGATTATGCTTGCGCCGCAGTTTTCTACAAAAGCACCGATTTCTCATATGCGTTGTTTCATTCCACATATGTGTTGTAAAACAATGCATGCGCCGCTTCGCGCTACATATGCGTCATTCTGCATTTCTATGCATCTATCTACCTAACTTTCTCCTAGCATTTATTGCTACCTAATTTGACCCTAGGAGAAGTTTTTTAGGATACATACTGGGGGTCCTACCTCTGCTGGCTGATCGAATCAACGAACGCGCTCGAATTGATGCTCCTCGCATGGAATATCCGTCTCTCTATCTGCCATGCTGCTCTAAGCTCTCTGAAGCAAATCAAGCTAAGACAAGTGTGCAAATGAATTGTCTTGTGGACCCAACTCCTATTTATAGTGTGCAAAACCCTAATTTGGTTATGTGGTGACTACAACTACTTCCCACATCCGTTTCTTCCAGTTTTCTTTCCCGTTTCTTTGAAACGCATCCTATTTCCTTCAAACCCAACCTTGTTTTCCCTTCATCTTCATGAGATTGTCCGTCTCTCGTCCTTCTGCCTTCTTCCCGTCCAATCTCCCGAGGGGGCATCCTGTCCTCATAACCTGTACCAGGGGCAAACTGGGGCATGTATCATTATTAGACAACTTATTCTTTGAAGCAACGCTGTAAACTGCATTGCATCAAAGAGGGGCAAAATGCATATGCCTAAAAATGACACAATTGGGCCTAAATAAATATTCTTAATATTTATTCCCTTCTAAAATTCCTCTATCAATAAATAAATAACCAGATTTATTTATTTGATTCATATTCTTCCAATAATTAAATAAACTCCTTTATTTAATTCAATTCTTCCAAACAATTAAATAATTTCCTAATTATTTAATTAAATCAAATTCATTCTTCCAAATATGAATAAATCAAATCAAATTTATTTAAATCCTCTCAATCCCCAAAAATAAAATAAATAAAATATTTTATTTATTCTTCTAAATCATACACAACAATTAAATAAATTTATTTATTTAATTTGCTTTCTTATATTTTAATTCTTCAAATATCTTCCAAATCTTCTAAAAATAAGTCTTCTTCTCCATGCACACACAATTAAATAATTTATTATTTAATTTCTCTCAAAATCATGCAAAAGAAAATCTTAAGTTGAGTTATCTATTCAATCAAACCTTGTTTTTATCAATATCTCTTAAATTAGAAAAAAGCTTTCTAATTTATGAAAAACATGTCTTATCTTTAGAAAAGAAAGTGATTAACTCAAATAAAAAAGCCTTTGTGTGACACTTGTCTTCTTCTTATTCATTGCATGTTCCTCAACTATTCTCAACCGTTGATCTTCTCAAGTCTTCTATATCGTTGATCTTATTTCTCCCAACTCTATAAATTCAACCTTATTCTTGCATTTCAATCATCCAAGCTTTAAGTATTGTTACTCTGCAGGAATTTCCGTGCGCCGTTGGCACCAATTCCTTCGTTGCTTGTGATCACACTTTTTACTACGCACTACTACCTTCTTTTTGGAGCTCCTCTTCAATGTGATATCACCACAGCCATTCTCAATCGACATTCTTGACAAAGCAAAGAAGTGCACTCACTGAGGGCCCTTTTCATACACACAAGGACGATTTTTGATAGGCAACAATGGAAGTTTCAATCTAAGGAACGTTTGCTTTGTTGATTCATTGCTTGTTTGATTTAATCTTCTTAGTTCACTATTCTATTGAGTTTTGGGTATTTGATATTATTTATCATTGCATATTCATTGTTTAATCCAAATTTCCCTTAACACAAGCATCTAGGCATAATTGAACCGAGATGACCTAAGTATTGCTTGCATGTATCAACAGACAAGGATTGTACTCTTTCATGCTTAGGCCCATAATGTCCTCGATGATCATTTGCTAATCATGTCATTAGACAAGTCTTCACATTACTAAAGATTAACCCACAAACAACAAACAAATGAAATAATCATACCCCATCATAGCTCCTCTAGTCTTGGACATCCTCGATTAGCATAGGAAACATGATAACTAAAATCAAGACATAAGACTTACACTTACAACAACCATTAAACCTTCTTGCCATAGATATGTTTCCTTGCCATAATAGATATAATCATTCTGATAGTTTGTTGGTTTTTGGTATAGGTTGATATCTTTTTGTCAAGATTTTGTTTAAAATCTTGTTGTTGTGTGGTGTCTTGTCTGGAGATAGTATTGTGATCCGAATTGTTATCCTCTGGATTGTGGCATTCAAGAATCCAATTCTATAACTAGGTTGAGGATGTTGTCCCTAGTGAAGTAAAGGATCTACTTATTATGGATGAAACATATGGATGAACTGATGGGAGACTTGATGTGACAGGCCCTAAGGGACTAACCTAGTGCTTCGGGAGCTCATTGATGATGGCCTTGCCTACGTGAAAGCACAAAGGCAACGTAGTTTGACTACCTAGACCATGTGGACCTAAGACCTAGGTGGGGGGGGGGGGGAAGCCTTAAGGGCTCATCAATGATGGCCTTTCCTACGTGATAGCTCAGAGGTGACGTAGTTTGACCATGACATTGATGAACCAAGAAGAAATCAACTGATTAATAAAACAAAAACATAACTGACATATTCTCTTGCCAAAGAGGTTGCTCAGGGTAGATGGAGCCTTATTGTAGAATGATATATCTGTTAAAGGCTGTTGATCTAGAATAGATGGATTGTTGGAATAGATGTGGCAATCGGTATGTGAACAAATGTATTGATTTAGGAGTAGTCTTTTGCTTTTGATATGATGGTGATGATTGTTTTTTGGATTTTTGTAATGTTTTTGGGATTCTCTAGATTTTGCTAATGTTTTGATGTTTTTGGGATTTTCTGGATTTTGCTAATGTTTTGATGTTTTTGGGATTTTCCTGGATAACAATTTGGATAGCCTAAATGCTAGATACCAATGACAAGGGAACATCATGGATAGGTAGACGGATGGGTGATAGTGGATAATGGATGGGTAGGTAGAAGGATGGGCAATAGGAGATAATGGATGTGTAGGTATGAGGATGGGCAATAGGAGATATGAATGGGAGAATTCAAGATATGATCTCCAAGGACTATGTCGCATAGGAATAACATGTCGTATTCAAGCTATTAGACTCGGGATATAGCGTGTGACAATGCTTGCAATTGATATGATGGTAGGATATGTTTGGAAGTATTAGATTTATCAAGAGTTGTCCAAATCTTGTTTCAACATTTTGCCTCTATCTTTATCAAAATCAATAGGATGAATGGAGGACAAAGTGGATCAAAGGGATAAGTATGCGGATATAAAGGATAAGGAAGATATGAGAGGAAGGGAAGGTAGAATAAATGATAGGATGGGTAGATGAGACAACATGCCCCAAAGTGTAAGGTATATAGACAATCAATCTACACATGATGCATGTTTGCTAGGTTTTCATCATGGTACTTATCCAAGGCACCTATTTGCCAAGTTTTTACCATTGGACGAAGGATTTCTCTTTACTTTTTTCTTTTTTTATTTTATTTTTCTTTTGATTTTTGGATAGGAGAAGGGGAATATGGATAGAAGGGACTCAAGTGTCTAGTTCCATGAAAGGTGATATTGTCCCATTAGAGATGAATGTCACATGGACCATGTCAAATGTCATTATGCTCATAGATGTTGGTTAAGGGATTGCTTGAGAAGAAGATGGATTCGGTAGATAGTGGATTATGAAAGGTCTATGCAAGGATGGATGAAAGGCTTATGCAAAAGCATGGACCATAGGGAAGTGATGGGGAAGATATGTAGGATAGTGGATGAAGGATGGGGAGATGGAGATATGTGGAAATGTTGTGGAATAGAAAGGAATCAAGACCAATGGTTGAACACACCGTAATAAACATTGAAGCTTTTGATTTGGAGGTGGTGTAGGAAGCAATGGGGATGTTTGCTTAGGGGATGGTAGATTTAGGAATTTAGGTACCCACATAGACTTAGTATTTTTATGATTTTTGCTTGACTTGTAGGATGAAGGAATTTAAGATTTTTGTATGGAATGGGATTTTTGGATGGAAGAGGATTGTTGGGATTTTTGAGATGTGGATGCTTCATTTGAATTTCTTTCTTTTTTCTTAGTTACCCAAACTATTTTAGTCTTAGACTTTTCTCGTGGAGGTATGGGCTTGGGTAGCTTTGCGGATGGATTTTTCTTTGACTCTTTGCATTGATGTCCTAAGGCATGAGGATCCTTAGGATTTTTATCTTTATGAAAGGAGGCATCCAAATTTTTACTTTTGAATCCCATGAATTTAGTGGAAACTTCTTGATTAGATGATGTGTGCATTTGTTGATCATGATTGGGAATTTTAGGGGATTTATGGATGGAGGATTTATGGATAAATGAACAAGGGGATTGGATGATAGGTACATTAGATGTTGGGAGAAGTGGTGGTAAAGTGGATGGTGGGATATTAGGAGTTGGAAGTAGTGGAGGTAAATTGGATGGTGGAATGTGTATGGTCACATGCTTTTGGGATTTGTATGATAATGGAGGTGGAATGGAAACATATGTTTTGGGGATAGGATGTGATTTATGATGGAAGGAGGTGGATTTAGGAGGCATGGAGGAAGTACCAACATCTTGAGATTGTTTACCTTGGGGTGTATATCCAAGGCCATATGAGCGTGGAGGGACTTTGATATGGATGGGCTCCAAAATACCTTGTTCATAAAGGCCTAAGCCTTTTCCTTGATAGTATATTTTTTGGAGTATGCGGTGGACAATGGGACTATGCATGTTTTGGACACTAGACTTGAGCTCATTATTTGATGGAGAAGGTGAGGTGATGGATAGTGGTTGTTGTTCTTCTAAGGAAGAACATTCATGGATGAAGGTGATATGACCAAGGGGATAGGATAATGGATTTGGAGTGGGATCAATGGGAGATGGTGGAGGATCAACATGAGATAATGGAGGATCCACAAGAGACAATGTGTGATCATGCAATGGATGACTTGGGATGATTGGATTTTGACTAACATTATGCTCAGTAGGAGGTGAAGTGATAGGATCCTAGTTGCTTGTTATTATCTATGCTTCCTTGGGGATCAAGTATCTCATCTTGGGAAGAGGGTGCTGTGTATGCATGGATAGGAGTAATTTGGAAATGTTACTCATGGATGGTTGTGGGATTATGGATGGGTGAAGTGACAAGCTCTAGCTCATGTAATGCATAAAGTGTGCTAAGAGGATCATCATGTCTCTCATGATCATAGATAGGGTCTTGATCATAGAGGGGAGCTTGATCATGGAATATATATATGTTATGGATGGGTTGAATGGAAGGAATTTGATCTTGATTTGGATAAAGGGTGGATGTTTCTACATGCTTTAGATTAGACCCTTGACATAGCTCTTGGTTTTGAATGGAAGTGGAATTCAGATACTCTTGGATAGGCTTGAGAGGCTCTAGATGCTCAACAACATGAGAGTATAATATATCTTGACTTAGACTCATGGTGGGAGATTCTTCAATAGGTTTAATGGATTGTGAACTACATGATGGGATTGGAGAAATATGCATGACATTTGAAGGTTCTTGGATAGTTTCAAGGATAGGGATTTGATGGCATGAGGGTGGTTTACTCCTTACTAATAGCCATCGGATCACATCCTTCATGAGTATATGGTGGATGGACAATATAATGGATGGAGAATAATGGTAGATGGTGTAGGCTTATGATTAAGGTTAGGATTGTTTGTGCTAGATAGGGATGGAATTGGATGAGTGGATTTGGATTTCTCCATAGCTTTTCTTTTGCTTTTATATTTTGCAAAGAGTCTTTGGAGAAAATATTTCAAGGATTCATTAGTTGATGGATTAGAGCTTGGAGTGTTTGATGGTGGTGTTGGTGTAAGACTAATAGGCTTTGGTATAGGCATTTTATTAGATGGTGATGGAGGGATGATAGGATTGGACTTAGGTGGAAGTTTTGATGGTTTAGGCTTTAAGTGCGTTAGGGATTGGCTTAATGAATTAGGATTATATGATGGAGGTTCCATATCGATGGATGGATGAGGGCAACTAGTAGATGGACTGGTGTATGATTCCAAACTTGAGGTGGGATTTCCCTTGTCTAGAGTATCATTAAGATGACCTAAGGATTCTACAATGTTCTCATCATCACTAGGATCTACAAAATTCTCATCGTCACTAGGATATACAAAGTTCTCATCATCACTAGGATCTACAAAGTTCTCATCATTATTAGGAGAAATTTTTGAGCCACCTAGGAGTATGTATGGTTTTGGATTTGGCCTAGATTTGTTGATGATCACAACCATTTTGACCAATGAAGATTGGACTAGGTTCAAGAATGTGAATATGAGTAGGATGATGATAAAAGAATTAGGTGGGAAATGGATGGATTGGATGATTTGTTGATTAAAGAGCTTCTTACTTGTGCTATGAGTACTTGTGAAAAGTGACAATTTTGTGTTTTTGTTTGTTTTTGGAAGGTAAATGTGAAATGTAAGTGGAATGTTTGAAATGGATGTAAGATGTCTGTGTATGGTTTAACTAACTTTGGAACTAAAAGCTATGACAAAATGGGTATCCAAAAGTGTTAAGCTTGTTTGTACTAGATCTCAGGAACAACTCTCTGTTGTGGATGTGCAGTTTTAAATGCACAAAAATAGTGTGTGTATGCACAGGAATGGAAGTATACGCGCAGATGCATATGCACAGTAATAGAGATCAAATGCATTGGAAGATGGATGAAATGAGCAGGAATATCATATTCACAACAATAATGATCATATGTGCAACAAGATTAATCATATGTGCAGCAAGATTGATCATATGCACAGCTCTGTGTCAGTGACTATTTTTTATCAATTTTTGCTTGTATTTGGCATGTTTTTTTGATGATTTTTTTCTTCTTTTAGGTAGGAAAACACAGTAGATAGTAAAGTACAATGGCTATTAGTGACATTTAGTGTATGTTCAAGACTGGTAAAAAGTCCAAGTTTTTATGGGTCTAACACAATTTGTAAGCAAAACAAACACTTTTTATCCCTATAGACAAGGCTTCATTGTGGTACATTAGCTCATAACTTAGATCTCTTTCGACTCAAATGACATCACATGGGTAAGCACATGTGAGCATTATATCATCTTTGTGAGAGAGGATAGGTAGGGATATCTCACCCTGGCCCCAAAAAGCTCAAGTAGGCCACGAGAGATTATGCTAGCTGAGGGAATACTATCTCATCTGAAGGGAGGCAATGGTGAGTCATCTTGAGGGCTTATATTGATTCCCCTTGCACTGAAAATTATCGCAACGTTTGGAGGTGAGTTGGGTGGCCACTAGCTAAGGATTCTTAGTAACTTTGAGGGACCAACACCTTGCGAGCATGCAGCAAGCTACTAAAAGCTTTGACCAATCCTACTAAGAGTATCATATGCCTCCCACAATGCAAAAATTATTTTCACAAAGTGATGCTATGCCTCTTTTCAATCTGGTACCGTAAGGCAAGGCTAACGCTGGTTAGGACTTGGCTTTCGCTTTATCCCACTTATATAGCGGTTCAAAGGAAAACTCCTCTTAAGGTTGTCCCTTTTGGATGAAACACAATCCAAAAGAAGGCCTTTCTAAAGGATTAACTTGAAAGTAAATGATAGATGAGTCTAGCTTTTTTATCACCCAAGATGTTGCAAGGGGAGAGCATATGTCTATCACCTTTACAAGCAGAACAAACACTCGTTTGTTAACCATCTAGATTAATCTAAGTGTGACTAATGTAACAACACAAAATGCCATATTTGCATGATAGAATAAAAGAAAAGATAGTCAAATTTAGCCTTTAAATTAAACTATGTTATGATTGCATTCAAGATTGGATGAAATTACTTCCCCCTATTTATGCTATTTATGTCATGATTTGTATGCAATATTGAATGCAAGATTGTCCAATTACACCTCCTAATTTAGGCTATGTTGTGGTTGTATGCAAGATTGTCCAATTAAGCCTCCTAATTTAGACTATGTTATGATTTGTATGCAAGATTGTCCAATTAAACCTCCTAATTTAGACTATGTTGTGGTTTGTATGAAAGATAGAATTACTCCTCCTAATTTAGACTAAGTTATGATTGTATGCAAGATTGTACAATTTACTCCTATTTTAAACTAGATGCCACTCGATTATCAATGTATGAGTAAATGCAACAATGATGTCTAAACTGAAGCCCTAAACTTGCAAAACACAATTTATCAGTAGTCTGAGCACACTTCTTTGATGATCAATGATAGCTGCAACAAGAGTTAGTATCAATATTTACAAAAACTTATACTAAAACTTGATACAATTTTAGATGCGCAAGAACAGAGCATAGATGTGCAGCAGAATGAATCAAATGTCCAGGATTATCATATGTGCAACAAAATTTGTACGCACAGTAAAAAGTGTCAAATGCACAATAGAAAGTTTCGTATGTGCAAGATTGGTATTTTTCATCTTGTAGGCTTTGTTTTTGTCACGGATGCGTAGGACTGGAACTTAAATGTACAAAAATGACCTGTTACGACTAGAAGGACACCAAAAACTCAAATTTGGATATTAAATTCAGGGCAATGCCCCACGGTGGGAGCCAAAATGTGATTGATAATTTGAAAGAACTGTAAGAACCTAATAAGATACCACAAATACTCTAAATTCCTACTCAAATTCAATTCACCAATGAAACTAAGAAAAATATAGAAAACATGAATTATACCTTGCAAACTGATTTATCCTTTGCGTTCCATTGTCTCCTATCTTCTCAAGATCTTCTTGATTATGATATTGCTCTCAGAATTGTACTTCTTTGCTTTTCAAGATGACAATGAGATGAATGGAATTATGAATTAGATAATATACAATGTAAACAATTCTACAATGCAACTAAGATAATGATGATGAAGCTAAAGCCATGATATTGATAATGATTGATATGAGGATAATGATATTTGACTAAATGATACTATAAAGCTAGATGATAATGTAACAATGGAGATTATGATATTGATATGCAAATGGGGGGCCAAAGGCACGCTTGGATACTTGGTAGAATTTCTTCAGCATGTAAGTACTATAGCTCTTTTGATTGGTAAAATGAAGGTGAGGAGCTTCCTTTTATAGGCCAAGGATGGCTCAAATCCAAGTGTCAAAAGATCTATGGTTTGTGAATAAGTATTGTGACATGTATGGTCAAGATCAAATTGGTTGGATGAGGGGAGATAAAGATGGAAGATGTTCCTACTATGATGACAAGGTGGAGGAATATGAGGGACAAGGAGCCACATGGCGTGATGCTCACAAGGACCAATGAGATAAAGGTGGAAGACCATGAGAATAACATGGAGGAAGGAGTCTTTGGTTGTTGGAATGTGAGAGGGAATATAGGATTTATGAGACAAGTGTCTCAAAGTCAACATTGACCATGGGGATGGTTGAGAGGAAATAGGGCACATGTTGAGAGGATAAATACTTAATTATTGGTGCAACATGATGAGGTGTCCAATGACGTGGAGGGTGACATGGATGAGTGATGTGGATTTTAGACATAGGATTTTGTCTTAGAGGAAATAATTAAATAATTTAGGATTATTTAATTAGAGATGACTTTAGAGGAATTTAAGATATTTAATTGTTGGAAGAATATGATGAATGTGAACCAAATAAATAAATTAGTATGTTTATTTATTGATAGAGGAATAAGAATAAAATAAATATAAAATATTTATTTAATTCATCTTGAGCCATTTTTAGGTGTATACAGTTATGAATATGACTTCCATGTCAAAGATGCATGGTTAGAGTTGACTAGCATTATAACCAAATATTTCACTATTATATTTATACCACAAAGATTCAAAAAAGGATACATAGATATTTATAACAAAGTCTAAATATTTTGTTAGAAGTATAATTGCTTCAAAAAATAAAGTTTGAATGTCTTGTTAGTAAAAATAAGCCCCCATAAACTAATGGAGGAGTAGTTGAGAAAATTAAAGGGTGACTTAATGGTTTAAGTATTACACTAATTGAGTTGTACTTTATATAGTGGCATTTTCCTAAGGCAAATATTGGAATATTTAAGATTGTTTAAAAGTGGCACAAATTTATTATCAAAAATATATTGTATGAGACTAAATACATGCACTACAAGCTCTTTGGAATGCAGTCCAAGATGTCTAGAAGGAATATCCACCTCACAAACTTGGAAATTTGCACTACTTGCCTCTTGTTAAGGATGAAAATAACTCTGTATAATAGGATAAGAAATGATGATGTATCCACTAGTCACATCTTTATGCCTTGCTTTACATGACATTAAAAATATTTATGTGTTGAAGCCTCAAAAGGTCATATCATCTTAATGACACAACATAAAAATGTTGGTGACAATAAATTTGTTAGGCAATGTGTCATAAAAATGTCTTACTGTGCTTTTATAGTGGGAAAAATGAAATTGTAAATCAAGAAAGTTGTAGAAAAATACACTTTTATTGGTTGAAAGAGAAAGATTTAATTGAAATATTAGGCTAATATAATAAGAATATGATTGTTCATTGTACAAGAAAGTTATAGTTGCCAATTAGAGGAAATCTAAATTGAATATTTAGAGTTTATAAAAAAATTATCAAATTAAAACATTATAGTCTTGGTGTCAAATTATTTAATTCTTGTTTTTCATTGGTTGATGTATTGAACTTATTTACACCCAATGGATGGTATATAACCTACTTGCCAACAAGAACTAATAACAAGTCTACAAGTGGGACATTCTTGCACTAAATTTGGCTCATGACTTGATCCTAGCATGTACTTATCATCACTCATCCCTAGGAACTAATTGCAATCACTAGATATCACATTTACCATGTTGGATTAGATCTATAGCTGCATAATCAACCCATGTCATTTATATAGTCATAGATTTTAATATATCAAATTTTGAATTGGAACTTGATGAGTCCTTACTACTAGTAGTTGTGAACCAAGCTAGCACACTTTTTGTGTGGATTTGTGTACTATGGTATTATATTTAAGGACAACCCCTAGTTTATTTGCACACTATAACTTGGATCATTAAAGAATCATTAGAGATCATTATCATAAAGCATTTGTTATACATTCATAGTAGCTTTATCAAAGCATACATCAACATAAATAATATTAGGCATCCATGTATGCTTTCTTGTTGTCTTTGACCATAGTTCCAATTTTTTTTGAATTGGTCCACCTAGGAGATTGATGATAGGATAATAAATCCTAGCCTAACAAGTTTCCAATATTGAGAAATCAAGGTTAATAATTGCAATATAATATTAAAATTAGTGATTGATTCCAAATAAAACAACAATGGTACATCATAAATCAATAAGAACAAGAGTAGAAATAAAATACATTGCCAACCATAAGGATATCAATATGCATGGGTGTTTAGTATGAAAAATGAGAATGATAACAACTAGAATGCAAACTAGATCAAACCATTTTCCATATAACATTCAAGGAGAAGACCAAGCCAAATCACTACAAAATGAAGGTGGACTCAGCTACTGATCTTGTGACTCATATATGCCATAGATGGATTAGATTTAACTTAGTCTTTTTCTCAAACCCTAGGTTAACAATGCATGAAACTCTAGTTCTACAATGATCTACTCATAACAGAGAAAATATAATTGAAGCCTAGAAACTAATTGCATAGGGATCATTAGAGGAATGATAGAACTTGTCTCCCAAAAGTAGAGGTGTAGAAGGACCAAGGTGGGATCGCCTAGGTCCTAACTGAAGGTATCTATCGAAGGTGAAAACTAGAAAGATGTTATGAATGATGTCTTGATGCCATATCTAAACTCAGAAAAGATGGAAGGACATGGGTGGTACTGCCCAAGTCCTTGGTGAGAGAAAAATTTGAAACTATTTTCAGATCCTGAAACCCTTATATGTACTCTATCTTCCTATAGCTTTGTATTTTCCAGATCCCTCTCCTGTAACCTACACATAAGAAGATAAGAAGGGGTTTGGGGGTTATGGTGTTTAGGGACTTGCCTCAATCGAATCCCAGGATAGCATTCAAGCTTCCCAACACCATTGATTGATAAAGAGTGTGTGCCCTCGTGGGGACAGAGGCTGAAAAAAATGATAATATGATGATTCAAATGATGATAAACAAACAATTATATCACCTGTGTGATGAACCCTTAGAATGATGAAGATCCTTCAACTTCTAAGGAAGAATAGATGATAGCTCCATATCTATAAAAACACACAATAACAATACACAAATTTGCTCTAGAATCATAATGAATGCTCTTGCTTTCTTTTCTTCAAGATCGCAAGTTATCCCTTTTTCATCTAGGTTGATAATGAACTCAAAAACACACTTATATATGCTTTCCTGCTCACATTCATAAATTCAAACCAAAAGAGTCGACAAGGAGAAACCTCTACCTAGGAGGTGTCAAGCTGACATGCATTTAATTAGACCCAACCTAAAGTGAGGGACTTGTGTGGTACTGCCCAAGTCCTTTAGCCTCATTTAGGTTCGGGATAAGATAAAACAAGGAGCCCGTATTCCAATTCTATCTCAGTGTCAGGCAATTTTGCATCGGGATAAACATTTTGAATGTATAATGTCATCAAGGGGACCTAGGAGTGAAACAAGGAGGTAAAAAGACATGTGGACACTTTTTACTTCATAACATTTAGCCCCCACTTTAATGTGTGTATGATCTTACAATAAGTACATGCATTAAAGTACAATCAAAATACATCAAGCACGTCATACACTAGAGCCAACAACACACCCTAAGTTTGGAAGACTGTCTCTAGCCCCCAAGCTCAGGCAAACATAAGAAAACACTTGATATTCACACAAAACATGAAGAAGACAATAAGGAAGCACGCAATACATGGAGAAGGCATGAACATAGTCATGTAATTCATGAAGCATACACAAAGACAAGACATGATTAAGCAATTACATAACACTAATAGGCAATGGGGGGAGCTCATAGCTACGCGCCACCATCAAAACATGAAAAACACATAGCGTAGGGAGATTTCATCGCTACACACCACCAAAAAACATGCAAGACACACAGTTGGTGAACACATTGAAATGTTGAGAGGGGGGGTGAACAGCATATACAAAAACTTAACTACTTTATTTGCAAATCAAATCAAATAACTTGGAGAATAGAAAGTAAAGCATGCACTACATTAATCAACATAATAAGATCAAGATTTTTACATGGAAAACCCAAAATGGGAAAAACCACAGTGAGTGTTAGCTCATAATATATAATGCTCACGGCTATAAAGATTGCAACTTTGTTTTAGGGCTACAACCCAAGGAAGATACTACTCCCTGTTAGACTTGCAGACTAAGGCTACAACCTTAGGGCAAGATACAAAGACCTACTAAAGAGACTCACTGTCTAGTAGCAAGATACATGAGAATTACAATGAAAACATAAACTTGAACTACTATGAAAGAAGCATCTAACTTATGCTGATGTTGAAGTCCTCTTTTTTCTACATAATTACTCCATCATACTGAATTCACACACTTCATAGTTTATATTCATCTCTCACACTCACACCACTTCACAAATGACTTTGTTCTTCTATATATACCATCCGCAACAAATCAAATCCTCAATTAGGTTGGCACCAAAAAGACCTTTAGAAGAAACGTGTGATTTTCCATTGGTCGGCTTCAACATATACATTATGAGTTGTAGATAACTACACATGGTATTGCAGGGTCAAATGCATCACAACACATCCTTTAATGCCAAAATAATTGATCAGCATCAACTGCATATGAAGGAACCCAGACTGTCGGCCCAAACAACACTAGCAATGCTAACTGTCCATCTTTGCATCACCGAGGAGAGACCAAAAACATCATGTGGACCAAGGTATGGGCAATGTACCTTATAAACACTATCCTTACACCATTCACCTAAAATATCGTATCAATATGTGCATCTGCAAAAGAAGAAACATGTTGAACTGATGAAAATAGAGCATACTGGACTAACTGTAACATATCACAACTTTAGGATATTGCATTGCGGACCACCAAAACATATAGAACTCTTATGAATGAACTTATGCATCATTATGAACATGTCTCTAAGACCACGTAACAATATCTATTGCTTCCAAAGGAATTCAGAGACACTTAACTCAGTTGCACTATAATCAGTAATCATATAACTCAAACTATCTTAAACACTTCTGTTATTTGAAAACTAAACTTATGGACCACTAAACCACTTGATACTACAATGAAACATACATTAGACATCTCTAAGAGTGTCCTCAAAATGGTATGCACAAATATTCACTTCTAGAGGAATGCAGAGCATTCCAACAAGTATTCATCATTGTTTAACTCTATCAAAACACAGACTGAAACTCTGTCTCTTATAACTTTTATTGTTCAAGGTATAATGGCTTGAAATTTTGGATATAACTTGTCCATATGCCAATCAACTTATTTTCAGAACCACAAAACTAAATCTTGCTTTGTAGAGGAATGCAGACCAAAATACTGTGACTCTGCCTTAAAGGGTATACACTGAAAATGCCTTAGCAAAACTTCTACAAATTTTCTCTAAGTATGGTACACTAAATTGGTAAGATATCAATGTAGGGATACTAGAAACATATTAGAACAAGTGTACTCACCTCCGCATCACACTTAGACATCAGGATGATCATCATTCTTTCTAATACTTAGATAAATTTCTTTCATTTGCTAGGTCTTCCAGATTGACATGCCTTAAACATGTTGACCTTCTAACTAAGTCAAACCATCTCTCTCAAATCTTCTATTATGTCAAACATGCTGACCTTGTGTCAAACCATCTCTCACAAATCTTCCACTGTCCACCTTAGCCCCTTCAACCTCTATACACAAGTTATATACAAGTCTTACCTCAAGTTGACATATACTGAGTTGACATCAATGACAACACATATTGCTAACAATCTCCCCCTTTGTCATTGATGGCAACACCACAATGATGTGCATAAACACTCCCCTTAGATTTACATTCTTCTCTCTCGCCCTTTGACATCAAGGACAAAGGGCCTACTATCTTCTACTTATAACATACAAAAACTATATGAACTCCCCCTTACTATATGATTTCTACTAATAATACTACCCCCTGAGTTGGAAATACCCCAAAAATTGATGCTATGTTCATACAATAACTCTGCAATCCTCCACAAGTCTATACAAAGCCAAAATTATCTTATCTACAATACTCTTACAACACACTTGGAAGGTAAAATGCTTTTATAAATCACCTTGAGTTGAGTGAGAGTGCATACCCAGTTTTCCTTTTCTGAGGAGAGAATATCATTTTGGCATTCAAATTGCATACATAAATCCTCAGCCTCATCTATGCCGCTTGAGGTTTTCATCTTCTGCTCAATCTTTTTAGCCTCACATAGGAATCCTAATAATGAAGCAAGTCTCAAATTGACTACTTCCCTTATCTGAACAAACTACTTTATATGTTCTCTTTGGTCCTAAAGCAATGACATCTGTGATTGCAAATTTTCAATTTGTGTCCTAGTTGATCCATCCTTGTCTTTTGACAAGTCATATACTTCAGCCAATTTAGAGATCTGTGACTCAATAGAGTCAATCTGAGCTTTGATGTTCTTGGTGGGAATTATGCCATTTCAAAAAGAATAGGTATAAAGCAATAGCTTCATCAATGCATCCCTTAAACATCTTCAAATTTTCTTGTAGTTTATTGTGTGCAGTGGCACACTTATCAGATATCTCGGCCAACCTTTTATCATTTATCTTCCTTAATGTCTCTTGTTCTACTTTTTGTTCAACATGAGAAGAATGATCCTTAAAAGAATCCATCAATAGATTTAACTTTTATTATAGAGGGATGGAGGAGTCAATGATTACCTTTGGTAATCGTTCCTGAATTAACTTCACTGCATCTTCAACTAAACTAGTCTTGTTCAAGTTTTCTTACAAGAACTCCTTTCTTGCAGAAGCATGCAGGATGTCACCAAGTTGTAGCTTATGAAGGGGTGAAATATTTGATAAATTTACTTGCCCATAATTAGTGGGAATCTGTAGAAGCTGAGGTTTGATCACAAGTTGAAATTGCATCTGCAAATCTAATAGGTGCTTGAATGAGTCTGATCCTGAAGAACTCTGACCTATATCCATAGAAGTATCCTCAACATTCTTATCTTGCTTCTTCTCTATTTCATTTTGAATCTTCTCATCTTGTTTCTCCTTAGGGATATCCTCTTTTCTTTATTCATCTTTCCATGTATTCTCTGGAGGAGGATTGTCATATTCTGCACTGGAATTAGTATTCTCTAGAGGGGGTACATTTACTTCAGCTTGATCTCCTAATCTTTGTGCTTCTGTGTTTTACAGAGGAGGTGTACCCAAATTACCTTGATCCTCTGCCTTTTGTGTTTCAATGTTTTTTGGAGGACCAGTCTCCTTATTTTTCTTATCATCTTTCTCATTCATATCACCACTTTCCACATTATCTTCAAAGGCTGACAGATCTATATCATCAGATGTATCCTCAATAATTACCTTAGCATTCTTCATCTCTTCAAGAATTTTGGCAATTTTCTCTAATGTTTCCTTTTCCAATCTTTCTATTTCTTCCTTGTCCTTTCCCATCAGAATATTTATTCTTCTTTTTGTTCTAAATTCTTTTTCTTGTTTTTGAGATACTTTAGTCTTTTTTTCATTAGAGATGGATGGACCAACCTTTTAAACTGCTTGTTTCCTCATCTTAGCCTCTTTTGTCATGGCTTCATTTCTCTTGTTGGTGAGCATGTTTGCTTGATACTTGTAGGAAGTTGATCAATGAACTCAATTAGGGCCAAATTAAAGGTCATCATATATCTTACTATGGCTTCCTCAATTGTATCTTTATCATTGTCAGGCATATCATTATAAAGTTCTGCAACTTCCTTCAGACCACCATGCTGTGCAATAGCATTGAGAATGGCCTCAAGCTATAGAGGCTTATATTCAGAGTTTTCTTGAGGAGCTCTTTTAGTTTTCTTTGCTTTTCCTTTTCATTTGGAAGTCTCTCCTTCTTCTTCACCTTCTCTTGTTCTTTTCTCTCTTTTCTTCATCATACAGGATTCTTTTTCTTCATCATCTTCTTCATCATCTTCTTCATCATCTTCTTCATCATCCTCTACATTCACTGGATTTATCTTTCCCCTCTTTACCTGTACCTTAGGCCTTGATTTCTTCTTCTCTGTAGTCTTGGTTTGTACTGGAACTTCAGCAATAGCTCTCCTCCTGCTAGGGGATGTATGAACATGTCTAGAGTATTTGAAAGAGGTAGTAGTAACAGGAGCATACCTACTTGTCCTTCTAGGAGTTTGTGAGGCAGAGGTGGTTTGAGGTTCTTCTGCAGAAGCCTTAGTAGTATTAAGCATCTCTTCCAAAGTTCTTTTTTTCATTTTCTGATGTAGGAGCATCCCTAGTTCAAGAGTAATCTTGCATCAACCAAAAACATTTTCATTTCAGTTTGTTTACAGTTTAATTTGTTTCTTTCATTTTCCAGTTCAGTTCAGTCAGAAGCAGTTTTTGTATTTTAGTCTGCATTCTACCACAGTTGCATTTCAGATCTTGCAAAGCTGGACTTAGTATCTAGACATGTTCACCTACATCATATCTAGAATTTAGATCATTTGGTAAAGGTACCAGAAAGATATCATCATCATAAGATCGACTGTGTTCTTAGAACAGAGCATCCTGACAACCTTTGCTAATCAGCTAAAGGAGAAGACTTACGGAGAATTCCTAGACTTTGGGAACCTAATGAAAAATTATTCAATGACCTTTGATTCATGGCTGACCTTCCCTGAGATCTGCACATCATTCCATTCATTTGTGGAGGATTCCTACTCATTTAGGTCTGACCTATCCGTGTACACACATTACAACTCTTCATTGGAGTTTGTGATCTTCCTTGGCTGACGCGGAGGAACCTTTTATATCAGAGATGATATATATTGATGTAATACATCCCTAGGAAAGCAGTTAAAAATTTATTCATAGTTCTTATTATGAATTCTTGGCGAAGGAGCTTCAAAGATATATCTTGTGCATATCCTGATATTTTGTACTCAGGCCTTTGAGCCCTAATTGTAAGCCCGCATGTTGCTGGCTGATTTGTATTTGAATTCTATGATATATTGAATGACTAAATCTACATTTTCTTTAGATCTTTGAGTTGTTTCCATTGTGTTTACTCTTGCTACACGGTTTGGACAATTCATTCTATGAACCCTCCTACCGTGACTGCACCAAGTGGTATCAGAGAGAAAGTTTAAATCTTTGGGAGCGGATTGAGCAAAGTTGGCAAAGGAATTCCATAAGATCTTGCTATGGACAGATCACCAAATTGAGGCAGGATACTTGTGTTGCAACCGATCACTGATTGTGAGGCAGTTGTTACCTTGTAACCCGATCGTTGAACTTGAGGCAGTTTGCACTTGATCCTAGAAAGAATGCCACCGAGGAGAATCCCTGCTATTGGAACAATGGCTGGTAGAATGGATGAGATGATGGAAATGATGAAAACAATGAGAATTTGATTGGATGTTGTCGAAGAAGATAGGCGAAGAGGATTAACACCTAGACCTAACATTGAAAGTGATGATGAAGAAGAATTTCAATCTGTTGAACAAATTGGTGAAACCCTAGGAGGTGAAGAAGAAGAAGAATCAGATCAAGTCAAGATGTTGTGAGCTATTTCAAAGATTGGGAAAAGACCTAGAGTTGATCTACTGAATTACACTAGCAACTTGAACCCTGAAGAATTGATTGACTGGATAAATGACATGGAAGAATACTTCGAATATGAAGAAGTTGAAGATCCGGATAAGGTGAAATTTGCAAAGACAAAGTTGAAAGGACATGCTGCTATATGGTGGAAAGAGTTCAGTTGGATAGAAATAGGAGAGGAAAATAAAATATTACAAAGTGGGATAGGATGGTGACAAAATTGAAGAATCAATTTATACCTGCTGACTATGAGTTGGAATTATTGAAGAGATTGCAAAACCTGAGACAAAAGGAGAAATCCATGAAGGAGTATACTGAATAATTTCATAAGATGATCATAAGGATAGGACATAGTGAAGAAAGCAAGGAGAAAGTGGCTAGATACATCAATGGACTGAGATTGAACATTCAAGAAGAACTAAGCTTGGTAAGGATGACATCTTTGGAGGAAGCATATCAGTTTGCCCTAAAAGTTGAAGAGAAGTTGAATAAGAGACATGATTAGAGACAGAGAGGAAGAGGAGGTAAATTTCAGAAAGGTAGAACATTTTCTAAAGGAGACAGATCACATCCAGAGTAGAACAAGCTTGATAGCCCATTTAAGAAGGATGATAGAGATAATAATTACCAGAGAGATGATAGAAACTTTTACCAAAGAGGAAACCCTAGTGCATACCAAAATGAAGGATACAGAAGAGATGGAAGAGGATTTGATAAGAGAACATTGAGGCACTTGTTTCAAGTGTGGAGGTGAAGGACATAGAGCATTTGAGTGTAATCAAGGGAGTACAAGCAAGAGAACAAAGAACAGTGGAAGAGCAGCCTATGTTGAAGAACATGTTGGATCACTGAGTTCAATTGGTACACTAGAGAAAGGAGAATCACTTGTGATGAAGAGAGCACTATTTCAAATAGAGATAAATGAGGAACCACCATAGAGGAAAAGTTTGTTCAGAATAAGATGCAAATCAGGAGGTAAATGTTGTATAGTTGTTATTGAAAGTGGTAGTTTAGATAACCTCGTTTTAGAGGAGATGGTGACTAAGCTGAAGTTGGAAAGGTTGAAACACCCTAAGCCCTATTAGATAGCATGGATTCAGGATAATCATAAGGTACTAGTGAGTGAGAAATGTTTGGTGAAATTTCATATTGGATCTTATCATGATGAAGTCTTGTGTGATATTATGCCTATGGATGTATGCCATATCTTATTGGGTAGACCTTGGCAGTATGATAGAAAATCTATACATGATGGGAGGAAGAATACATACACTATAACAGCAAATGGAAAGATAATTACTTTGATTTTTTTGGAAGATGATCCTAAGAGTGAAGTATGTGGGAATGCTAGAATCTGTTTGGTAGATGGAAGAAAATTTCTAGATGGTTTGAGACATGAGAATATGTGTTATGCTTTAATTCCTAAGAAGCCTAAAACATTGAAGGAGACTAAAGAATCACAACCGGAGAAGATAACAGAGATGCTGACAGAGTATGAAGACATCATATCAGATAATGTACCTGAAGGATTGCCACCTATAAGGAGTATCAGTCATCACATGGATCTTATACCGGGAGTTGTTTGCCTAACAAAGCAGCACATAGAATGACACCGGCAGAGAATGAAGAATTGAATAGATAGATACATGAGTTGCTAAGGAAAGGTTTAATCAGAGAAAGTTTGAGTCCTTGTGGAGTACCTGCAGTGTTAGCACCGAAGAAGGATGGAGAGTTGAGAATGTGTATGGACTCTAGAGAAATAAACAAGATCACATTTAAGCATAGATTCCCTTTATCTAGGATGGATAATATCATGGATTGTTTGAGTTGAGAAAAATATTTCACAAAAATAGATTTGAAGAGTGGATACCATCATATTAGAATCAGAGAAGGAGATGAATGGAAGACTCCTTTTAAGACAAATGAAGGATTGTATGAGTGGTTAGTGATGCCTTTTGGATTGACAAATGCACCAAGTACTTTCATGAGGTTGATGAATGAAGTCTTGAAGAAATTCTTGGGTAAGTTTGTTATTGTATATTTGGATGATATTCTTATTTTTAGTAAGACAAAAGAGGAACATTTGAGGCATATTAGACAAGTTTTGCATAGGTTGAGAGAAGAGAAATTGTTGATAAACATCAAGAAGTGTAGTTTCATGAAGGAAGAATCGGTGTACTTGGGATTTGTGATTTCTGTGGAAGAATTGAAGATGGACCCTGAGAAAGTAACAGCAATTGTTGAATGGCCTACACAGGAGAGCATTGGAGAAGTTATACCATTTCATGGATTGGCTAGTTTCTAGCGGAAGTTCATCAGAAATTTTAGTTCAATTTGTAATCCTATGACAGAGACAATGAGAGGTGACAGGAAAGACTTTAAGTGGACATCAAGAGTAGATAAAAGTTTTGAACTGTTGAAGTAGAAGGTGATAGAGCAACCTATTTTAGCATTACCAGATTTCAATAAGGTATTTCAAGTTGATTGTGATGCAAGTGGGAGTGCAGTTGGAGCAGTATTAAGTCAGGAAGGTAGACCAATAGCATATTTCAGTGAGAAGTTGAATGTTGCAAGGAGAAGATATTCAGTTTATGATCAAGAGTTCTATACCATAATTCAAGCCTTAAAGAAGTGGAGACATTACTTGTTGCCTAAGGAATTTGTGTTGTATATAGATCATCAAGCTTTGCAATATTTGAACAGTCAAGGTAAGTTGAATCAGAGACATGAGATGGGTAGAGTTCATGCAGGGTTATACATTTGTGTTGAAGCATAGGAGTGGAAAATCATACAAAGTTGTTGATGCATTGAGTAGGAGAAGGAACTTGCTGACAGAGATAAGAGTTGAAGTGATATGATTTGATGAATTGAAGAACATGTATGAGGGAGACACTGATTTTGTAGAACCTTGGAAAGCATGTAAGGAACCTGTTGTGATAGATAGGAGCAAATGGTTAGACTATTTCATTCAAGAGGATATGTTGTTCAGAGGAAATTATTTATACATACCTAGAAGTTCAATGAGAGATAATTTGATCAAGGAGAAACATAGTGGTGGATTGGCAGGACATTTTGGCATTGATAAAATAATGGCTTTAGTGAGTAAAAACTACTTTTGGCCCTAGATACATAAGGATGTTACGTAGTTTGTGCAGAGTTGTAGAGTTTGTCAAGTTGCCAAAGGGAGTAGTCAGAATACTAGATTGTATAAACCTTTGACCATACCGGAGAGACCTTGGGAAGACATAAGCATGGATTTTGTAATGGGACTACCTAAGAAATAGAGAGGGCATGATTATATATTTGTAGTGGTGGACAGATTTTCAAAGATGGCTCATTTCATACCTTGTAAGAAGACAACTGATGTAGTGCATGTAGCTGACCTATTTTTCAAGGAGATTGTGAGATTGCATGGATTACCTAAGAGTATAATTTTAGATAGAGATACAAGATTTCTTGGTTACTTTTGGAAGACACTTTGGAAGAAGATGAAGACAGATTTGAAGTTCAATTCAACATTTCATCCACAGACCGATGGACAGATAGAGGTAGTGTTCATATGAGTTTGGGAAACTTGTTGAGATGTTTGGTTGGAGATAAGACAGGAAGTTGGGATTTAATTCTTTCCCTAGCAGAGTTTGCATACAATAATTCAATAAATAGGAGTACCTGAAGAACACCTTTTGAGATTGTTACCAGAGTAAACCCTAGAGGAGTTGTAGAATTGAGAGATATGAGTATGACAGAAAAGAGGAGTGCAGAAGTAGAAGAATTTGTAGGACATATGGAGACAGTGCATAATCAGGTTAAGAAGCATTTGGAAGATATGAACAACAAATATAAGGAGCAGGTAGATGAGAAGAGAATACACAAAGAATTTTCAATTGGAGATGAAGTAATGGTATACTTGAGAAAATAAAGATTTCCAGTTGGGACATATAACAAGTTGAAGATGAACAAGTTTGGACCTTGTAGGATACTCAGAAAATTTGATTCAGGAAATGCATATGAAGTGGAGCTACCAGAGACATTGGGCATATCACCTATTTTCAACATCGCAGACTTGTACCAGTATCATGAAGTAGAGTTCAGTGACAGCATGGCAGAAGACCTGAAGAAGCAATTACCATAACAAGCACCGAAGCAAATTGAAGACATTTTGGATAGCAGAGTGGGACGTAGCACCAAAGGAAGATAATACAAAGAATACCTTGTGAAGTAGAAAGGCAAATTGAAAGAAGATTCATCATGGATTTCTTAGGCGGAGGCAGACCGTCTTGGTTTACCTCAAGTCCCAGTAAAGTGAGGGACTCACTTTTTCAATAACCCCAGATGTCTGATGTAGGAGCATCCCTAGTTCAAGAGTAATCTTGCATCAACCAAAAACATTTGCATTTCAGTTTGTTTGCAGTTCAGCTTGTTTCTTTCATTTTCCAATTTAGTTTAGTCAGAAGCAATTTCTGTATTTTGGTCCACATTCTAATGCATTTGCATTTTAGATCTTGTAAAACTGGAATTAGTATCTCTAGACTTGTTCATCTACATCATATCCAAAATTTAGAGCGTCTAGTTAAGGTACCAGAAAGCTATCACCATTAGAAGATCGACTATGTTCACAAAACAGAGCATCCTGACAACCTCTGATAATCAACTAAAGGAGAAGACTTGCGGAGCATTCCTAGACTTGTGGAGCCTAATGACACATCATTCAATGACCTTTTGTTCATGGCTGACCTTCCCCTAGATCCGCACATCATTCCATTCATTTCTGGAGGATTCCTACTCATTTAGGTCTGACCTATCCGTGTACACATGTTACAGCTCTTCATTGGAGTTTGTGATCTTCCTTGGGTGATGCGAAGCAACCTTTTGTACCAGAGATGATATATATTGATGTAATAGATCCCTAGGAAAGTAGTTAGAAATTGATTCATAGTTCTTAGTATGAATTCTTGGTGAAGGAGCTTCAAAGATATATCTTGTGCATATTCTGATATTCTGTAATCAGGCCTTTGAGCCCTAATTGTAAGCCCGCATGTTGCCGGTCAATTTGTATTTGAACTATATGATAAACTAAATGATTGAATCTACATTTTCTTCAGATCTTTGAGTTGTTTCTGTTGTGTTTACTCTTGTTGCACGGTTTGGACAGTTCATTCTGTGAATGAGGTGACTGCACCATCTCCTCTGCCTTTTCTTCTATCTTTTCATCTACCTTCTTCTTGATTATCTTGTTGGTTATTTCATCAAATGTCCCAAATCTCTCAGTAGTGGGATCCTTAGGCTTGTTGAGCAACATATCAGCATATCCAATCAAATCATGTTTAGACACTTCATAAGGCAAGGTGGTTATCCAAAAAGTCCTTGGTTCTACTACCTCCATATAGCAATTGCCCTTATCCACCATGAAGGTTATATCATTCTTGTATTTTTCTACAACTTTTGATGGTATCCTTTCCCTCATTTTCATTTCATCTTGGAAATTTTTAAAGAATCCCCAATAAATAGTGTTGCATTGTTTAGAGTCTACAAAGCTTTGCATGTGATCCCAGATCTGTTGTGCAACAATGATATCTCTTCTCTAGACTACATTCTATTAGACACACGGGTATACTGAGAGGGGGGGTGAATCAGCATATAATCAAATCTCACTTTCAACAAATTCAACTTATCCCTGGAGTAGATTGAACATTTAAGTACTACAACATTAACATGGACATGAAAGAATAACATAATGCATGTCAACACATAACACCAAATATATGTGGAAAACCCTAGAAGGGAAAAACCATGGTGAGGATTAACTCACAATATATGAAGCTCAAATAGTAACTTTGTTTTAGGGGCTTTAACCCAAGGAAGCTGCTACTCCCTAAGTAACTTTGATTTAGGGTCACTCCCAAGGAAGATTCTACTCCCTGATAACTTTGTTTTAGGGGCTTTAACCCAAGGAAGAAACCACTCCCTAATCTGAGAACAAATTTAGAAGGGATTACAACATGACAATCTTTCAAATGTCTGAAAACTATCTTTGAAGCTCACACATGATGATTGCACTTCTGTCTCTTCACACTTTCTTCAAAGGATCTGATCAGTTAGGCACACTCTATACTTGATCACTATCTCAAACAAGTCTTCAAGATGAATCCAGATAGTATCAACAACATCTACTATTTCTCCCATAGTCGTACACTAATATGTATTTATTCTGCTTTTATCTGCTTGCAAATTGTTTCAATCATCTTGCAATCACACCCTCCGCATTCAATTTGATCTACTCTTGTACATGATATTACATTGATTACATAGCTTTTCAGTCAAAGACAATATGGAAAATACATTTACAAGTCAGCCAGACAACATACAACATACAACATGAAACATGTAGAAGATAGGACCTAAACAACATCACACGTTACACCAGTAGAAGACTTGAGCCTTGCGGACCCCAACACTTGCTTAACCAGGTCCAAAACATTTTTCATAGCTTCAGGCATCAAGGAATTACCTCCACACACTCCGCTCATTTGGAAATAGGATAGATTTAAGGAAAACACATGAAAACTTGAAGAGTAACAGCCATATCAATTAGAAAACCTTGTGCGGTACTAGAAACAAGAAAGATCTTTGTGAAAATTTTCTAGATGAGTCCACATGACTCATACAACATCCCCAAACTCTCCTTTGCCACCACACTATACCATGCTGTCAATTGAAAAAATAAGTTGAGGACCACCAAGAAGCATGAAACTAAAAAGAGGCATGTAATACACATCCAAGAACATGTCCACAAAACTGCAAAGATAACCATTCACATCCAGAGGAATGTGGAGCCCTTCAGTGAGCTTTTATCATCACATTATACTATCAGAACACATGCTGGAACCTTATCATGCAAAAATTTCACAGCGGAAGAACAAAAGATCTAAAACCTTGGAATTATCACCTTCACTATACCCAGAACATAGTTCTAGAACTGCATAGCCATAACTGCTAATGTGGAGAAATGCAGAGTAATCTATTGTCACCTTCACAGAGTCAACACTGTCTTTAAACTGTCAACTACAAAACACCTTTCCAATGATCAAAACATCATGAAACTTGGAACATACATAGAATGACACAATATAAAGCTATGTTCCAAACTGCAAAATCTCAATAGCACAATGATGAAAATGCGGAGCAATCTTCCAGACAGTCTTCAAGAACAAACATTCTGAAACAAGGATTGTCACCTTCTTCGGGAGGCCAAGTCTTCTTTGTACCACCACATATAACTCAAGTTCAGTAGGATAGGTCATACAACATACTTCAAGCCACCAAGAGCACTTCCTCAACATCAGCAACACAACTGATTCTCTTGGTGCATCTAATTCCCATATTAATAAGGCTTCAAACTCAACTCTGCTTTGATTATGAATGTAGCTTTTGTGACCTCCAACTTAGGAACATGACATCTGACCATGAGCTTTCTCTTCTTCAAGAATATGATATTAGTGACATTCTTCACAACAGCCTTAGCAGTCTCTCTCATCAGTGTATACTATGTTGACATCAATGTGTGTTGCTATGTTGACATCAATGACAACGCATATGGCTAACACATTCTTCATACCAGGTAATTCTTTCATGAAATAAAACATGAGGAAAACAATAAGAGAACCATAAAGAAAGTGATAATGTGTCTCCTTTATCTATTCAGATTATCTAACAGTTGTTACATCACAGTAGCTCACACAGATCATAGTATTTTCCTTCCTTAACCATCTGATGTGTAGTGTAGATGGCAATTGCGATAGCAGAACCTTCTCTATTGGTGTAATATACTTTATGTGCAACACCCATTGTGGCATATCGGGCCCCTATATTAGTGATATCATCCACTATTAGGGTTCTTTTGTCAAACTTTGCACCGGTAAGCTTCATAACCACCTCATTCTTCACAGCCTTTAGTACTAGAACAGGTTCGAAGGAGCACAATCCAATCACAATTTTGGCTTCTTTTGTGATCATATAGGGTTGATCAAGACAAAGGAATTCTTCATGAATCTGGCTCAAAACAATTCTAGCCCAGTCATCCTCATAGCAAAAATTTGGAAAACCCTTCCATATATCTAAACACTTAGTTTCAACATTTGCATACTCTGGTTTTAGCTAAAAATCATAACCCAAGAGATGGTCATTCTTGAATTGTTCCAACTTCAAATGGTTTTATTCATTTAGCTGTGAGTGGATGTATATGTGGGCATCCTTTATACGCAATACATTGATAGGAATGTGGGAAAACGCTCCGTCCTTGTCAGTTTTAGTGGATTTGTATGAATGCTTCTTAAATTTTGGCCTCGACCTCTCCAGAATATCAATAACTACTGGTGTTGCCATGATGATTCTTCCAAAAGACTAGGATTTTACAAGCAGATTTGAGAAATACCTGTGAATACTGTTGTTAGGGTTTGCACACAAGCTTTGCTAAAAACCTTCTTCTCTTCTTAGCTCTTGCACACACTTGATATTGATCAAATGAGATCAAATTTGATCAAGTATCAATTAAATATGCCTCATACCAACTCTAGTGGCTCCACATTAAATGCATCTCTTGTTCTTGACCTAATCAACTTTTTACTATACAGGGATCCATGATCATTCAAAAAACCTCTACAAAGAGTTCATTTGCTCGAGAATTTTGATCAAACATCATCATATCATCAACCAAACATATCCATATCACTTCTAGCCATTATACTGAAGATTTCAGCATCTTATGCATTCAGGGGTTTTGAAAATATTTGCAGTTGCAACTCCCCCTGACTCAATACTTCCCTTTTTAGTTTCCAGAAGATCCATCTGCACCAGGCAGAGGTACAGATCTTTCCTTTACTTCACCTTCTTCCTTATTCTTCCATGTTTTTTTCATTTTCTTCTTTTGCTGACCAATGTCAGTCTTCTTTTGAGGAGTAGGTCTTACATTCTTTCCTTTGTAGAACCTTACAATGCGTCCTGATTTATTGCAAGTGTAATACCTGTGATATTGGATTGTGGGGCATAACCACCTCTTCTCACATTAGATCTTCAATTAGTGGCCTTATGACCAAACTTGTTGCATGTGTAGCAACAACCATAGAAGAATTGAGAAGTCATAACATTGTTCTTGTTCATGAAATCATTTCTCATCACTTTACTTCTATATTCATTAGCCTTATGACCAACATTTTGTAGTCACAACACTGATCATGAAATGAAATAGCACCATAGCTTTGAGGCACAAATGGTATTCTACTCATTTAGTCATTTCTTCTTTGCCTAGATCTACAATCAACTACCTTATAACCAAAATTATTGGAAGAAAAACAATGACCTTGAAAAGATTAATTGACCTTGGTAGGGGCATGATGTCTTGTACGTGGAGGACCTCTGAATCAGATTCTTTATCTCCAAACAGGGATGAATTCATCTTCTTTTATATCTCCGGAGGTATTCTTCTTGGGATCTTCAGTGCAAGCTTTTTCTTCCTTTGTTTCAGACTTTCCTTTTGTTTTGAAGTTATCATATAGGTTTGTAGGTGCACTAGTTATACTACTTTTTCCTTTTTCAAAACCAAGACCAAATTTTTCTTTGAATGGCTTTTGAGAGTTAATCAACTCATCAAGAATTTCAGAACCTCCTTTCAGTTCTAAACCTTTATCAATTTGTTCTTTTGATTTTTCCAGTTCTTTTCTTAGAGTGTCAACTTCTTCCCCATGTTTTGAACATTCAACAACTTTCTCATTGAGATTGGTATCTAAGCAATCTTCAATCCTCTTGCCTTCTTCAATTTTGACTTTCAAATCAGATATCACTTCTTCTACCTTCTTGAGGTTAACTCCACATCCTTTCTCTTCTTCTATTTGAGATTTCAGTTTGCTAATTTCTTCTTTTAATTTTTCAGCTTGTGTCTTCAATTTTTCAATTTTCTCCTCTAATTTTTCAAGCATAACCTCATATTTCATGTTTAGTTATCTTGAATCATCTAGATCATTAAGGGTTGACCAGAGCTCTCCTTCAAGGCCTAACACTTGAAAGAGCATCAATTGATATTGGAGACATTGATCCTTGAGGACTTCCATTCATTGCAATCTCATAGGTCCAGTTTTTGGCAGGGTTAAGTATCTTGTCAAGCTTCAACTACCAATGATACACCCCTATGCAAGATAGTGTACATGTCTCCCTTTGGAGGGAGGAGGAGGATCATCTGCACATAATATTATCTCAAATTAATAGACAATTTAATCAACTGTCTACTCCACCCCTGGCACTATGCACTACGTAAAATTGCTTCCATTATCATAGAAAAATGTTTGTGTATTTCTTTGTGATTTTTAAATTAACTAACAATTACACTCATTGCAAATACCTATTGGTTTAGTGTAGAGTATTTTACCTATGAACTTATAAGATCTAGTCAACCTTGTTTAAGTCACTTTCTTGCATCCAACATTTTCAAGCTTAGAGTCCAAGGAGATTTTTGGATAGACCCCAAAGCATCTAAGGTCAATGTTTATATTAAGTCTAAATCTAAGATCTTAAAGTGATGAATTTATAGGCCATAGCATGCTCAAACTCATTTGATTGATCAGATTGTATCTACTCTTAATTCCATTGAGCTATAATTCATGTCACTACCAAGCCACATGTCAAACTTAGATCCACTTGAAAGTGTGGCCTCCATATACCTCGAATTGATAGTTTGGACTTCAAACATCTACCTGGTTTTATTGCATATTGATGAAGTACTTTGGGATCTACATGACCCATACCTTGTATTGATTATTTCGGTTACTCATGGTGATTGCCACCAAGTCCCACTCAAGATGTCATAGGCTTTGACAATCCAAAAATCCTAATGTCTTGCACTTGATAGAGCATTGATAGACATTACAGACATTGATCATGAGAGTTTGGTATTCATCCCAATCTCTTAGGGCTAGCACTTAGTGGATCTATGCACCTCCTTGGGCTCCATCTACCAAAAGAATGCATGGATGTAGGATATTGGATATGTCTTACGAGAAGGAAGTAGGATCACCTCAGGGCATTTTGCTAGGCATTTCAACCAGTAATGTACTCCAACACGTTGTTTTATGTCTTTTGTATAGTAAATCCTGATCAAAAAGAAATAAACAATTCACATTTCTTAGAGTTTTCGTGGTTCCATATACCACTACACTAAAGGCAAAAACCTATCAACGTGCCCATTACACAACAAATGCTATTGCTAGTATAATTTAAATGTTAAATATATATAAATTCAATGCGTACCTCTTTCAGCTGTATTCATTTAATTAAAATTATGTACTATATTCTTCCATTTATATAATAAAAAATATGTTTAATCTGGTCAATTACTCGGACAAAAATAATTAGAACAGCAATTCTAATCATATATCAAACGACGAAGTGAAAATGATATGTATTGATATAGTCAATAATCACCCCTAGAATGCAACAAGACATAGATTATGTTTGACAAATGTGTCTGCATTGTTTAGCACTGCCAGCTGATTTTTCTCCTCTTCTCTCTCCATTCTGCAACTTGCCAACTTGTCACGAGGAAAAACTTGCCAATGAAAATGAGTTCTGCAATTGTTCTGTATTATCCACAGTTAAGCTTCTGCGTCTCAACAGATCATTTGGACCAGATGCTGAACAACTTCGTCAACAAAGCAAACGGAAATGCCTACAGACCAGGCCTGGAATTTGATGGTTGTGGACCGTTTTCTAGATTTTATTTTAAAATTTTAAAATTGATTAGATTGTATATTTTGACTTATGATACTTTAAATTATAGATTATTAGTAGACTGTAAGGAAATATAATATATTATTTTAATTTATAATTATTTTATAAAAAAAAATTAGAATATTTTTACCCATATTAAATATTTTTTAGTTTTAAATATATTAATTTAAAAACGTATTTTTAATTGTAATGGGTAGTTTATACAGGGTTTTCAAAAACATTTAAAGCTCATGCTAAAATGTATTTTTGGCAATTCTCCTTCAATGCAATTTAGAGGCATTAACTTTCTCATATTACATCTATTTTTAATTTTTAAGTTTTCTTTCTTTCTTTTTAAAACTCCTTGTTCTCTGCAACCTCCAACCCCTCTTCTATTTAGTCTGACCTGGTTTGCAATTCACCATTTTTCCTATAGCTCTCTACATCCTAATAATGGATCACAGAGTGTGATTGGAAAGGTTGATGCTAACAAAATTTTTACACAGTGAAATCCAGAAATCTGATGTCTTTAATTATATGTGGACAAGTTAAGAGAATAATATGTAGATCTTCTTAAAGTCTTATTTCTCCTTTAACTTATAATTTTATAATTAAAATGATTTATTTTTAATTCTATTTAATATAATTAAAATAATTTTATATATTGAAGACTTATAGATCTTTTTTAACTGATATTTTTAAATTAAAATGATTTCTTTAAATTTACTATATGGAATAAAAACTTTTTAATTTGAATTTGATATTCATTTATATGTCAAATAATTAATATTGAATAATAAACTTAAATTTAATAATTAATATATAAGTATATAATATTTGTTATATTTTTGAAAGTTTAAAAAAAATAATTTCAATCTAAACAATGTAATAAAATAAAATAATTCTTAAATAAAAATTAAAATTTATATATCCATATAATTAAAAAATAATTCTAAAAAAAATCTCTTTAAATAAATAGCATAACTCAAAAGTGACATCTTTAACATCTTTGACCTTTTTAAAATAGATGTATTAAAAATATCTATGCTAATATTTAATATAATAAAAATATTAATTATATATAAATTCAATACTTCTCTTTTAACTGTATTCATTTGTATTAGGTATATTCTTCCGTTCATGTATTAACCCAAAATACTTAGAAGAACAATTCTAATAATATATCAGAGTGAAAAGGATATGTTAAATTGTTTTATTGGATTATCTATGTCATAGATCCGATTATTAAGTTAATGGTCGTCATCATCATCCATTAAGGCCAAGATTATGTTCGACAAATCTGTTTCTGCATTGTTTAGCATTGATCGCTGATTTCTCTTGGACTTGAATTGGTACCATGCGAAGTCTCTCTCTTGTCACGAGGAAGAATTTGTCAATGAAAATGAGTTCTGCAATTATTCTGTATTATCCTTACGCGAGCTTTCTTCCACAGCAAAGCAAATGTAGACTACATAATAAAATATAGATCGATAAAGACTATGCAGTTGAATCAGAAAAATCTATGGCAGCGTCGTTTTCGTGAAACTCTAGCCTTGAAGTTTCCTGAAACCGTAGCCACGCAGCCCTAGCAGATGGAATCCTTGCCCATGACTGCCTGTGCCTCCCACTCCCATTTACGCAGTCCTCACCCTCGTCCAATGCTTGTCTGTCGCAAAGCCAGAGAGAAACCGTATGCACTATAGGATAAGTGTTCCATACTTTTATGTTTAATAGTCAGGATCGAATCAACCTCCAAAAGTTTTTTTAAATTTTCACCCATGTTTTTAAGGATTCGTATTTGCCTATGTAATATATAAAACTGTTATTGATGTGTTTATTTATATTGGCACATGCTTAAGGGTGAAGTAAGAGAGACTCATTATTGTATTGGAAATTAATTGAGTTTTCACAATAGCAAAATATTTATTATGTTAGGCTTTTACCTAAAAAGATTATCCTAGGTGAAAATACTGCATATTGTCTTTGTTTTTTCATTATTCTATTTTTTGTTTCAGATTGTATATGCACTACTTCTATTGTATAGGTTTATTGAGCTTTCTTTTCTACATGCACGTCTTGAAATAAACCATCTCACAGATAACAAACCACATGCTAATCAACCACTCACACATTTATTTACATCTCATTAGATCCTTGGAACCCAAATGTTGAACAATTTCCAATCAACAAAGCAAAGGAAAATGCCTACAGACCAAACAAATCAAAATGCTATCACTATTTTTTTTGCCATGTCAACTAGTCTAGACACAAACATCAAGGATTATAAAGATCTGATGTCAAAATCCCATGACATTGATAATAGTTTTAGAAAGATCATCTTGTCCCTTAAGTTTTCATTGTATAAATGTTTTAATGTCAAGAGTACAAGTCATGTCAAGTCAAGTTAGAGACTTGGAGTGCAAGTCAAGTTAAAAACTTGAAATACAAGTCAAGGTACATTTCATGTCATATAGTCAAGTTCAGTAAGAAACTTGGCGTACAAGTCAATATTAGAAACTTGGAGTATAAGTCATGCACATTGCCATATTATATATACATCTTTGTAACACAATAGATGAAGAGAAAAAGAAAAAGAGCGTCTTTATGATAATATTTTTCATCAATAAAATTGTTGTTTTGTGTATAATTTCTTTTGTGTATGTATGCTTTATTATCTATATATTGCAATATTATAACTTTGTTGTTCTTCTTCCATACACTCTTAGGCCTCTGCTTGCCCTATAAAATTGGTATCAAAGTAAGCTATCAAAGTGGTATTAGAGAAAATTACCAAATAGCTCATCAAAATTTAATTCATTGCACAGAAGCTCCAACACCTATGCCTCTCTTTACTCGTCTCCTTTGGGCTACCAACGTAGAAATAAAAACTAACATCCTCTAACTTGAAGATGCGTAGAGACTAGTAGATAATAAAATTTCTAGCTAGGATGACTAGAACCAAGGTAAAACCATTGAATCCCATTTACAAGATGAAGTCCCAATTCTAATTACTAAATATTGTTTAGGATTTGTTCTTTTATTTCTTAAAAGGTGTTCCAAATGAACTAGAATGCTATAAGCGGGCCAAGTCAAACTGGGAAAATAAGAATTGGGTTTTAGAGTCCATTGCTTGTTTTGGAAAGGGGTAAATTTCTTACACTTTTGATTCTATTAAGCATGAAAAGATTGTATTTCAATACAACTCATAGATAATGTGTAGTCAAATTTATTATATGCAAACTTAGGACTTTGAGTTCTATCCTAAAGGGTCATTAATTCCAAATAGCCAATTTGGGTAAAGTTTCCATTTCTAAACATGGAATTTTATCCTTTCCATAAGGATATAGCTACCTAGCTAGATTGTGTGGTTCGGTGCAAAAATAATTTTGATAAATTTGCTAGTTTATGAGTATCCTTATACATGTGTTGAATTACACTTGTCACAACCTTTGCCTAACTCCATTACCCTTTTTAGGCTTGGTTTCACTATGAGTCAATTTGGTTCATACCTAAATAAGCTAAATGCTCATTTTAATTATAGAGAGGACAACCACCTAATTAGGGATTCTCATGTCTGTAAGCAACATGCTTCAACCCATATCACATTTTTTACTCCTAAACATGTTTAAGTTAAGGAAAAATCTTCTCTTCTATCCCTAAAACCATATCGTCTAACTAAAACCCCTCATTCATTATCCTCTACTCCTAACCCCCATTCACCTTCAACCACCTTTCCCCTTCAGAAACCCACTTATCTTACTCTCTCACATCACTTTCTACTTCTTCCCCAAATAACTCTTTACATGGGACCTCCCCATCTAATCCTCCACCTATGGATCCAACATCCCTTAAAATTGTCTCTTTTCGAGATGTGATCTTTAAAGATGGGTGATGTATGCTTAAGCATCACAAAGAACCCTCAATGTCTCAAGTAGAACATCAAACATTGCAAAAAAGATCCACTTCTCTACCTCCCCATGCCATCTTGAGCTAATTTAATACTTCTTAATGTCATCCTACATTTCCACCTTATGACTTGTCAATGGTGTTGATTCCTAGCTCTTAATCTTTGGTTGTGGTGAGTCAATACTAGGTGTTAAGGACTAAGAAGGAGGAAATTATTATTGACTCCCAATGAAATGAAAATTAATGTCATGGAATGTTAGGGGCCTGTCAATCCCCCTTGGATTACACCATGTTAGAAAATTTGAAAATAGACATAGCCCTAATTTAATCTTTCTCTGTCACATCCCATTTCTAGCTTAATCATCAAAAGGAACATAGATTAGCCTACTCCTCATTCTCGGAGGCTAATTCTAAATGATGAGGGAATGAATTGGTTTTTGACTAACTCAATTTTATTGTTTTGTAGGATCCAAGTCAGAAACTCAAAAATTGGCTAAGTCTGAGAGTCATTTCATCAATTCAAGCATCAAGTTGTCAAGACATGAGTTTGATTGAGTCAAGAAGTGGCGCTACCTTTGGAAACAATGTTATCAACTTCTAGGAGAAACATACATTACAAATCTTGAAGGAAAATTGGCTAAGTGTAGCCTAGGCACATATTCCTCATCAAATCCTCCAAATGTGCACCTAGAGGAAGATAGGTATTGAGTTTAAGGTTTCCAATTGAGGTACTTATCCAGGTATATTGCCTTGTCATTCCAAGTGTTACCAGACAAGAAGATATGACATTTCAAGAAGTCTAGGACCCTAGGCGCTAATATGACACCCTGCAACTCTCAAAGTGTGCCTAAGAACATCAAGGTGCCAAAACAAGACTTCATGACCTCGAAGATGCGCCTAAGAGGGTAAATGATCTCCAAACTCCTTAGGAAGCTAGGTCGCTTGGTAAGACAAGTATTTTATTTCATTACAAAGACTCCAAGTGTGAGCGCTCTTAAGGAAGATTGGACAATTCAAGACTAGGCACCAAATCCATGTCATTTTATCTCAAATATGTGCCTCATTGATAAAATGGACTCCAAACTCTCCAAATCATCAAGGCGCTAGTAGGGATGATGTTCCAAACTTACCTCAATGTCTCTAGAAGTGAGCACTTGCATGGGAGATGAGCAATTCAAGGGAAGGCACCAATTCACCCTTCCACAGACACCATATTGCACCTAAGGAACTAGTCCAAAAGTGTGCCTAGGTAAGAAAAGAGATTTTAATCTACTCAAGATGAAATGCACTTGATAGGAGATGGTGTTTTTGACTTAGATGTGACTTGAGTTGGAGATTTTAGCAAGGAAAGACCACATTCTTCCTAAGGCGCCAATCTAGACCTTTTATACTAATAAGTGCGCCTAAGTGAAGTTGAAGACCCAGACAAGATGTTGTTACTCTCGATGAGGGCGCTAGGATAAAGGAGCATCAAAAGGTATGATTACAAGTGTTTGAGGTTTTGAATAGTGTAGAACATCATCATAAAGGTGCTAGGCACAAGTTCAAGTCTCTAGAGCACCAAAGATGTGCCTCAAGAAGATAGACTTAGCAACATGAAGGGATCTTCCAATTGGAGCTAGTAGACTTCCTATGGAATGAGAAGACAACACAAGGAATCAGTTTCTCAACTAGGCACATCCCCTAGTTACATCTCTCTCAATGGGTGCCTAGTTCTACATTGGGTGCTATTTCATGATTAAACTACCTCAATATAGCGCCTAGAGTAAGCAGGATGCCATTACAAGCACTTGAGCTCTCATTGGTCAACAAGATGACATTGGGATCTGTACTAGTTCAGTGGGTAAGGTTGCCACCTCAGACTGAGTTGTCAGATGGAATATTCTCCATGGATATGCTTCTTGGAAAACATGCCTTGGTTCCTCATGTGCATTGGAAAATGTGCCTTCATTACCTTGAGGAGCACTATAAAAGGAGGAGAGGCTCTCTCATTTGGGTATCTCATATTTGGAAAATTTTCTCTCTGATAAGCTTTGTGTTGTACTTGAAGCCTACGAGTTTCAAGAGTTGGGGTGATGCTCCCTTGTTTCATTGTGAGGTGTTGACATCTAGTTGACATCATAGGGTTCAATTGAAGTGATCTACATCAACTAGTGAGATAGACCTAGTTGTGAAGAAGTCGAAAGCATTGTATACATCTAGACTTCAAGGCCTTTTCTTGTAATCATTTGAATGAGATTGTATATTCATGCCATTGTGGGCAATCATCATTTTAATAAGACATTTGCATTGAGTTGAATCAAGTGATAATACCAGTGCCCAACTTCAAGTTGATTCATGCAAGTTGTCATTGTTATCTTTCATGAATGATGTTAAGTAGATTGATTAATTGAAGAGTTAAGTGCAAATAAATTTGTCTAAGTAAGAAAAATTTTATTTAAGTATAGTTGGGTATCTTACAGTGGTATCAAAGCTTGGATCATGCCAGCCTTTGGGTTTTCATGCAAGAAGGTGATCAGCAAAGCGATAGAACAAGAAGATACATTATGCGTGAACATAGAAGGCAGTATCAGTGGACTCATCCTTACCCTCAAGAGGATACTCTTTTAGGAGCAATCGCAGCTAGACAAGCTAACATGGATGATGAAAGAAGAAGTCGAAGTCCACCTATTGATGGTGATCATGAAGCAAGAGAGATGTTCCAGAATATAGCTACTGGACAACAACACATAGCTCACATATTGCAAGAAGTACTAATATCTTTGTGAAACATGAATCAAGATGTTGAAGGTCAGCAAGGTAATGCAGCTAGACATGAGAGACAAGAAAGACATGTTGATGATGATGCTGCTAGTGCAACCAGCAGAAGAGCTTGCACATGGACTCCTATAGTTGATAGGCCTATAAGACCCACTTTCCTTCCACCACCACCTGAACAAGGAAATGAAGCTGATGAAGAGTTTGATGAGGAAGAGCAGAATAACTTTGAAGATGAAGTAGCACTCTTTGCAGATCTCTATTCCAAATTACCAGATCGTGTTCAGGAAATGATGACTTTCAATGAATATTGCTGACAGAAGAGGGAAGATAGAAAAAGGCAGAGTAGAGCTAGAGGCTATCGTCCTAGAAGGGATGATGATACAAAGGAATACAAAGAAGCCTTGAATCAAGTTCCTATTCCTACATTTGATGGGAGTGGAAAGATCAGTGCTAGAGCTTGGGTGAACAAGTTTGATACGTACCTCTCGCTTAAGCCTTTGACAGAGAAGAAGGCAATCCACTTCACTACAATGCATCTAGAAGGACTAGCTTATGAATGTTGGCATCATGGCTTAGTCTCTCAACATCACAATAAGATTGATTCCTATGATGAGTTTGTTAGCAATCTGATTCAAAGATTTGATAGAAAAGACACTGAAGTGTACTATCGCGAACTAGCCCAACTCAAGCAAGAAGGAAGGGTTGAGCAGTATGTGAATGAATTCCAAAAGATAGTAGTGATGGTACCTGATATGACTGATCAGAGAATCACTATGATGTTCATTGAGGGGTTAAACAATCAAGTTAGGCCATTGGTGAAAGTGCAAAGACCGGCTAACTTGGAAGAAGCAATTGACTTTGCTCTACTACTCTCACATACCAGCCTAAGAGGAAGTTCTATAAAGGTGTTAGTTCCACCCAAAGGAAACCCTCATTTCCTCAAAGGAAGACTCAAGATACATCTGCAGCGGAAAGAGATGAACTAAGAAGGAAGAAACTCTACTTCTCATGTAAACAACCTTGGGAACCAGGACACACCTATGCCTTGGCAAAGGTAAAGCTCATTTAATTGAAGTAGTATCTGATGATGGAAGTGAAGAGGAGCCACTGAGTGAAGAAGAGTCAACTCAGGATGAAGAGGAAGTACATGAACAACCAACTCTTAATGTTGTCTCGGAAGGAACAACTGATAAAATAACATTAGCAACTATTTCAGGAGTACTTAAATATCATGCCTTTCACATAAGAGGAGTTGTGAAGGGTCATAGAGTCACATGTCTAATTGACAGTGGTTCTACTCACAACTTCATAGATGAAGGTTTGGTAGCAAGGCGGGGTCTGACAGTTGAAGACTTCGAAGGATTTCAAATAGTAGTTGCTAATGGATTCCTGATGAGTTGTACCAGAAAGGTGACCCAAGATGAATTCTATGTAGTCAGACTTGGACAGATTGATGTAATACTTAGGGTACAATGGTTGCAAACACTTGGACCATTTGTTCAAAATTTCCAGACAATGGAATTTGAGTTCACACATGAAGGAAGAAGGTTCAAACTGAAGTCATTGTCTAATGGGAACCCCAAAGTTGTCTCGGCTAAATGCATGGAAGCATTGATCAGGCATAATGACAATGAGTGGACAGCACATGTTTGCATCAAGGACAACCAGATTCTCTCTGGTGAAGAACCTTATCATGTGGATATCCAGGCAATGTTGGATAAGCATAGTAAGGTGTTTAATGATATACCCCCTGGCATACCTCCTGAAAGAGGTTTTGAACATGTCATTGAATTGGAGGATGGGACCAAACCCATCAACATTGCACCCTATTGGTATCTGAGACATTTCAAAATTGAAATTGAGAAGACGATCAAAGAGTTGATCGAGATGGGACACATCAGGCCATCATCAAGTCCATTTGCATCGTCTGTGGTGCTAGTGAAGAAGAAGGATGGAACAATGCGAATGTGTATTGACTATCATGCATTGAATAAGAAGACCATCAAGAATAGGTATCCAATACCTAGGATTGATGAGTTACTTGATGAACTACATGGAGTTGTGTTCTTTTCCAAGATAGATCTCGGATCTGGTTATCATCAAATTTGTGTTTGAGAAGAAGACATTCCAAAGACAGCATTCAGATGCCATTATGGACATTATGAATTCTTGGTGATGCCTTTTGATTAACAAATGCTCCAGCTACTTTCCAATCTTGTATGAACTATGTATTCAACAAGTAATTGAGAAAATACCTGTTGGTTTTCTTTGATGACATCTTGATTTACAGCAAGACATGGGAAGAACATCTCCAACACTTAGATGAATTTTTGAACATCATGGAGAATCAATCTTTATATGCAAAGATGTCTAAGTGTGATTTCGGCTTGAAGAAGATTCTATACCTGGGTCATGTGATCGGAGCTAATGGTGTGAAAGTTCAAGAAGAAAAGATTGAATCCATTCACAATTGAGCAGCTCCCAGGAATGTATCTGAACTAAGAGGTTTCCTTGGCCTCTGCAGCTATTACAGAAGATTTGTTAGGGGGTTCTCGCAACTCTTTGCACTCTTGACGAATCTGACAAAGAAAGGTCCTTTCATTTGGTTAATGGAAGCTCAAGCTACATTTGATAGATTGAAAGAAGTAATGAATACAACACCAGTGATAGCTTTGCCAGATTTTACTAAGTCTTTTGTCCTAGAATGTGATGCTTCTGGAGAAGGCATTGGAGTAGTATTGATGCAAGATCGTCATCCCATTGCATTCAAGAGCAGGAAGCTGAAGGACATAGAAAGGTTGTACTCAACATATGACGAAGAGATGCTAGCAATCATGCATGCTTTGGCTAAATTTTGCCAGTATCTAGTTGGATCTAAGTTTGTGGTTAGAACTGATCACAACAATTTGAAATACTTCCTAGGGCAGAAGGATCTGAATGAACGACAACAGAAGTGGGTGACTAAGATACAGGCATATGATTTTGATATTGAATACATGTGAAAGGTAAGAAGAATATTGGTGTTGATGCCTTGTCTAGAAAACCTACCATCTGTACCCTAAGTGAAGTTTCAGCTGATTGGAAATCTCATCTTCTTGTTGAGTATTCCAAATCTAAATTTTCTTGTGAGATCATGGATGGAGTCATTCAGGATGATAGGTACAAGCTAGTTGACGACATCATCTATTATAAAGATAGAATCTATCTGACTCCTGAATCCAAGCTAAAGTAGCAAATTTTGAAGGCATACCATGATGCTCCATTTGTAGGATACCCTGGCTACTTTAAGACCTATAGACAGATCTGAGAAAGATTCACCTGGAAAGGTTTGAAGGAAGATGTTTTGCAATATGTTAGGGAATGTTTGACTTGTCAGCAGAACAAGTTAGAACATACTTTTCCAGCAGGATTACTCCAACCACTAACAATTCCAGAACAAAATTGGGAGAGTATCTCTATGGATTTCATCACAGGTCTTCTGAAGGTGAATGGAAAAGACTGTATCTATGTAGTTGTTGACAGGTTAACAAAGTATGCTCACTTCTTTGCAATTCCAGTTGAGTCATTAACATTGCAAGTAGCTGAGTTATTCTTTCATGAAGTCTTCATAATACATGGCCTTCCTAAGACCATAGTCAGTGATCGAGATAGCCAGCTCATCAATGTATTCTGGAGAGAGCTATTTCGACTAGCTGGAACTGACCTGACACCAAGCACTAGTTATCATCCTCAAACCGATGGACAGACTGAAATTGTAAATAAAAGGCTTGAGGGATACTTGAGAAACTATGTATCTAATCATCAACATGCTTGGATTAAGTGGCTACATCTGGGCGAATACTGCTACAACACCACTTTCCACATGTCAATCGACTTGTCTCCCTTTCGAGCTTTGTATGGGTATGATGTAGTTTCATTTATTGATCTGGCACTAGAAGATAGTAGAGCTCCTCGAGCAAGAGAATTGATGAAGGATACTTGAGACATTTTGAGAGTCCTTAAGGATAATTTTTAAAGAGCTCAAAACCAACAAAAGTTGTATGCCGACAAACACTGGTTTGAACGGAGCTTTGAAGTAGGTGACATGGTGTTTTTGCGCCTTCATCCATATAGACAGAGTACTTTGAAGAAGTCAGGTGTAGAGAAATTGAAACCCAGGTTCTATGGACCCTATAAGGTGTTCAGAAAAGTAGGGGAAGTGGCATACAAACTTGATTTGCCAGCTGGAAGCTGCATCCACAATGTGTTTCATGTGTCGTGTCTCACAAAGGCACTAGGACAGCATGTGGTTTCATCTGATGAACTTCCACCACTCGATGAAGAAGGAATGTTAGTTCTTGATCCTAAAAGTGTGGTGGATATGAGAGAAAAGAAACTATGTAATCAAAGTATAAGGGAGTATTTGGTGAAATGGAAAGGATTACCCATGGAGGATGCTACTTGGGAAGGAGAAAATATTTTGGAGCATCCTAACCTTCAATTGCTTGAGGACAAGCAATCCCAAGAAGGGGAGACTATCATGTCCCCATTTCTAGCTTAATCATCAAAAGGAACATAGATTAGCCTACTCCTCATTCCCGAAGGCTAATTCTAAATGATGAGGGAATGAATTGGTTTTTTACTAACTTAATTTTATTGTTTTGCAGGATCCAAGTCAGAAACTCAAAAATTGGCTAAGTCTGAGAGCCATGTCATCAATTCAAGAATCAAGTTGTCAAGACATGAGTTTGATTGAGTCAAGAAGTGGCGCTACCTTTGGAAACAATGTTATCAACTTCTAGGAGCAACATACATTGCAAATCTTGAAGGAAAACTAGCTAAGTGTAGCCTAGGCGCATATTCCTCATCAAATCCTCCAAATGTGCACCTAGAGGAAGACAGGTATTGAGTTTAAGGTTTCCAATTGAGGTACTCATCAAGGTATGTTGCCTTGTCATTCCAAGTGTTACCAGACAAGAAGATATGACATTTCAAGAAGTCTGGGACCCTAGGCGCTAATATGACACCCTGCAACTCTCAAAGTGTGCCTAAGAACATCAAGGTGCCAAAACAAGACTTCATGACCTTGAAGATGCACCTAAGAGGGTAAATGATCTCCAAACTCCTTATGAAGCCAAGGCACTTGGTAAGACAAGTGTTTTGTTTCATTACAAAGACTCCAAGTGTGAGTGCTCTTAAGGAAGATTGGACAATTCAAGACTAGGTGCCAAATCCATGTCATTTTATCTCAAATATGTGCCTCATTGATAAAATGGACTCCAAACTCTCCAAATCATCAAGGCGCTAGTAGGGACGATGTTCCAAACTTACCTCAATGTCTCCAAAAGTGACTGCTTGCATGGGAGATGAGCAATTCAAGGGAAGGTGCCAATTCACCCTTCCATAGACACCATATTGCGCCTAAGGAACTAGTCCAAAAGTGCGCCTAGGTAAGAAAAGAGCTTTCAATCTACTCAAGATGAAAGGTGCTTGATAGCAGATGGTGTTTTTGACTCAGATGTGACTTGAGTTGGAGATTTTAGCAAGGAAAGACCACATTCTTCCTAAGGCGCCAATCTAGACCTTTTCTACCCATAAGTGCACCTAAGTGAAGTTGAAGACCCAGACAAGATGCTGATACTCTCGATGAGGGCACTAGGATAAAGGAGCATCAAAAGGTATGATTACAAGTGTTTGAGGTTTTGAATGGTGTAGAACATCATCATAAAGGTGCTAGGTACAAGTTCAAGTTTCTAGAGCACTAAAGATGTGCCTCAAGAAGATTTACTAAGCAACATGAAGGGATCTTCCAATTGGAGCTAGTACACTTCCTACGGAACGAGAAGACAACACAAGGAATCAATTTCTCAACTAGGTGCATCCCCTAGTTACATCTCTCTCAATGGATGCCTAGTTCTACATTGGGCATTATTTCATGATCAAACTACCTCAATATAGCGCCTAGAGTAAGTAGGATGCCATTACAAGCACTTGAGCTCTCATTGGTCGACAAGATGACATTGGGATCCGTACTAGTTCAATGGGTAAGGTTGCCACCTCAGACTGAGTTGTCAAATGGAATATTCTCCATGGATATGCTTCTTGGAAAATGTGCATTGGGAAACATGCCTTCATTGCCTTGAGGAGCACTATAAAAGGAGGAGAGGTTCTCTCATTTGGGTATCTCATATTTGGAGAATTTTCTCTCTAATAAGCTTTGTGCTTGTACTTAAAGCCTACGAGTTTCAAGAGTTGGGGTGATGCTCCCCTGTTGCATTGTGAGGTGTTGACATCCAGTTGACATCATTGGGTTCAATTGAAGTGATCTACATCAACTAGTGAGATAGAGCTAGTTGTGAAGAAGTTGAAAGCATTGTATACATCTAGACTTCAAGGCATTGTCTTGTAATCATTTGAATGAGATTGTATATTCATTGCATTGTGGGCAATCATCATTGTAATAAGGCATTTGCATAGAGTTGAATCAAGTGATAATACAAGTGCCCAACTTCAAGTTGATTCATGCAAGTTGTCATTGTTATCTTTCATGAATGATGTTAAGTAGATTGAGTAATTGAAGAGTTAAGTGCAAGTAAATTTGTCTAAGAAAAATTTTAGTTAAATATAGTTGGGTATCTTACATTCTCCAAGAAGTTGAAATGAGTGGGATTCTTTTGGAATTGGCTCTTTAGATAATCTAGAAGGATGCAATGTTTGTGCACACTAATCATGAAGAAGGAAGAGGTGGTGTGACTTGAGGTATTAGCCCTTAGACCCAAATTTATATTTTTCTCAAGAATTGATCCTACTTTTTGCTGATCTTGGTGTGTATGTTTAATTAAAGGTTGCAATACTATCTCACTACGAGATTCTATTCCATCTATGTCCCTAATGATTCCCATGGAAGGATGTATTGCTATGGGATTAGATGTGCAACTTTCCACATTTCATAAACTAGATAATGGGTGGTGATTTAATATGGTGGAGCATCCTTTAGACCATAGTTGGCTTAGTAGTTTGAATTTGACACTTGGATACTATATTGTAATTCCTTAGGTGCATTTTGACCCTTTACATGGTCTTAAGTATTACCATCTTTCTCATTGGAACTCATGTCCTCAGTGTTGTCATGGCTCTCAATGTAAACTTAGTCATCTTGAATGCTTCTATTCTTCCTCCTCAATCTCCATATGCCCCTCCAAACATGAACTTCTTGTTTAATTAGATAGGTTGACACCCTTTCTAATAATTTCCATCTCTTTTGGACTTTCTTGCTTCTTGATGTTATTGCTTCTAAGACAATTTTATTTCCTCACATCCCAATTTTTATCCCTATTTCCAAGAGGAGGACCCTACTATTGTAGAGGAGGAGATGGTTTCTATAGAACCTTTAAGGACATAGCCTAGTACTGGCACCCATTATCAATAGGTTCTTTATGTAACATCCACATTCTATTAACATAGTAAAAACTAAAAATTTACCATAGAGTAACTCAACAAGGTAAAAATGAGATAAAGAAAATTTTTCTTTTATTCAACAAATATTCAAGTGCTACCTTTACAAGATTTTCCTTTTACAAAATACAATATACCCATATTGTTTTTTCATTTACAATGTTTACAAATGTAAAACCATTACATATACAAATTTGGAATAAATGATGTATCTGAATATCTGACATCTTTATCACAAGATGTTTCCTGCTTGGAGAGAGAGCATCTTTCCAGTGATTTACCTCCAACCACAGACCAGTGGTTTCCCACACATCTTCCACATAGGAAGTGGCCCTACCCTTCATGAGGAATATAGACCTTAGGTGACCAATTGTAATTTTCCTTTTTCTAAGTACATAATGTTGTATTCTACTCAACTATATCAACCATACAACCCTAGATACCCTCTAGCTAAGTATGATTTCTGATAGGATGGGCAATCCGAATACAGTGAACCGACAATGCATGCAAAAAACAAATGTATTACTTTGGCCAAAGTTTTTAATATCAATATCATTCATAATGAACGTAGTCGTTGTGTTCACCCACCCCTACTCAACTTGGATACTATCATATTCTCGCAGTTTAAATCTCTTACCAACCCTATTCATGTAATAGTTTAATCTATGAGTCACAATAATAATACTTTTGACTTGAGTAAGTCTATATGACATAACCATTCAATTGGTTGGTAGTCAACTCTAGGGTTACCCTAATATCCCTTGTTAATACAACATAACAATATAACCATATCTTATATCTAGGAGTTCTGGATTCACAAATAATCCTTGATTAACTTAACCAAGGTTAAGAATACTATAGTTCTCAAATAAGTATTGTCTCCTATACAAAGGAACATATAATAACTTTAATAATGTTTATAAACATCACATATCCTATGTATAAATATCCCTACAAGGTCATTCTCAAAGACAATAAAGACAATAAAGATCTTTGCATGAATAATAAAGACAATTAGTCTTAAATGGAATTCTCATAATAACCTTATTTCATCTTCCATAATATCTATAAGTTACTATCATTGCTATAATACAAAGGTTTACTAACAGTTTTTATGAATCTAGTACTCTTGGTTAAATAACATTATCCGCTATGCATCTATGTATATAACCTATACAAGACAAAATGTTAAATCATTATAACCTTATTACTATACAGTTCAAAATGAGAGTATGGAAACATGGTTCAGCCATTCGAGAACCTATCGTATGGTTATTCCCAAACTCCTTATTGGCTTGCTTCAAACTTAATTCAATAAGAAGACTATTCATTCAAGCTTATGACAACTAATAACATTCTCTTTCTAAGATATTCATTAAATATCTTTCATTCTCTGATTTGGTATGATCAACGGTTTTAGAATTACTAAGAAGATGGTCAACTCAGTCTACTATAACAGTATACTCAATTATATGACCAAATATCAACCAAATAAATAACGTTCGTTGTCTTCATCGACTACAAGAAAATAGCTCAATATAGTATACTAAAGAATGTTATTTGCTCTTTCCTAAGTTGCTACTAAATAGTTTTCAACTATCACACCTTAATTTCAAAAGGTTAATCCTTACCCACGAACTCATATAATTGTTCTATAATATAAAAATGTACAATTTAGATTACTAATCGATTTCCTCATGGTTAAACAATACATGAAACTAAGGAATACCTGGAAGTATACAATCTTAAGCTGGCTGAGATGTGTGAATAATCACAAGTTCGATGCCACTAGACTGTGTATCCCGCTACTGTCACAGCTACTATCTTCTATTCTGTATCTCCCTTTTTCTTTGTGTCCCTCTACTAGTTTTTAACCCTCTTAATATAAAACAACCACGGCTCATTCGAGTCGTTAGTCATAATGATGGAGGCATGACTCCTACAAAGTCGTCTCATTTCCTGCCTCCTCTATGTGTTTGGTTACAAACTTTAATCAAATCTTAACAGACTATAATGGTTAAATCAAAATTGAAGACCAATATTTAAGTGTAAATCCCACATGTCGATGGGAGATTATCGCTCCAAGACTTGTCAGTTGTGGCAGTTAAAACCATAGTCCTCCTTCTTAGACATGGCTGACACATCACTTAAACGCAACTAATCTTTAAATGTTGCACAATGAGTGGTTTAAATTACCACCAACACAATTGAAGACTCTCCTACAAATAAGCCTTCAGCTTACTCAAACATTAAACCATCGACTCATTATGAGGTATTATCCTCATTCGATGCTAAAGCATCTACATATTGATTACATCAATTATAATTCTCATAACATTGCCTATTACATTAGATGGATATAGTTTATTCAATAAAAAGATTATTAAAAAAAGGGTTACGGATATTGTGATTGGGTCGTGCTTGTCTCCCCATCATAATCCGTCAACATAATTCATGTATTCTTAACTTGACTATATCATCTTAATGTTAAGAATTATTTATAATATGTCAAGTAACTTAATAATATTAATATGACAATCATTTTATGACAATAATGTCATAATATTTACGTTAAATATAAATAGTCACAGATCAAACTCAGATGATGTCATTAATGTTATTAACGACTAAGACGACTTAATATGACTTAGAAAGATTTGAAAACAATATCGACTAATTGTCGATTAAGTTCAGAAGTAATCTGACAAGACAAGGTTTACCTCTTACGACACATTGGTTCACATTTTTGTTATACACTTATAACTTGATTTGGCAAATAAACCACTCGTAACCCGAGGTCTATATCTCTCTCTTGGAAAGATACTCTCTCTCTTTTGCGAGAGTCATCTGATAACCTAAAATCCTACTTCACTTGTCACCAAACAATGTGTGATCAGTGCATCATTATTCAATTAATTCAACTAATAAATCAAATCTCATAATGTAAATATTAAATCGATAATAACATAATCATTTCTATGATTTCAATAAATGACATTCAATAAAATCCATGTTTTTCCTTGTCATTAGTCTAAACATCACAACAAATTTACTTATGTTCAAGTAAAAGTATAGCAAGACAAAAATTGGGGATGTAACATATCCTTCCCCTAAAGATTCATCATCCTCGATGATATAAGGTATTAAAAAGTAACTAAAAGCAAGTTCATTGTTTCAACTGGTAACATTTTCAAATAAATGAGGAATTTTTTTATAAAATTCATGGTGATCCTCCCATGTATCATTTTCCTCGGCATACTGGTCCAATTGGACCTTGCATTGCAAGACCTCTCTATTATGCAAGTGGAGCTTGCACATTTCTAACACCTTGAGTGTCTTGATCGTGACCACCCCTGGGTCTTGTATCTTTAAAGAATTCCAAGTCAAAATATGATTATTACCTGCAATATATTTCTTCACATAAGACACATGAAAAACATTGTGCATTCTACATAAGGCTGGTGGTAGAGCAACTCTGTAGGCAACTGGATTGACTACTTCCAGCACTTCAAAAGGTCCCACATATCAAGGGGCCAACTTAGAAGACTTCCCAAACTTAATAGAACTCTTCTAAGGTTTAACTCTCAAAAGAACTTTTTCTCCAATATAAAAGTGCCTTGGAACACGTTTTGCATCCACATAGCTCTTTTGCCTATCTTTGGCTTCTGCCAATCTTTTTCTCATTAACTTAACTTTCTCTTCCATTTCAGCTAGCATTTTTGGTCTGATGCTAATCCTATCCTCTAGCTTATCCTAGCTTATAGGAGTTCAACATCTTCCATACAATGCTTCAAATGGTGCCATCTTAATAGCAGAATGATAGGAATTATTGTAAGCAAATTCCACAAGTGGTAAGTATTCTTCCCACTTATATTGCTGATCCATGCAATACATACACAACAAATCTTCCAAGACTTGGTTAACTCTTTCAGTTTGCCCATCAATTTTAGGATGGTAAGCTGTACTCACATTAAGTTTAGTCCCTAGCGCAAAGAACAAAGTTTGCCAAAACCTTGATGTTACATGCGCATCTCTATCTGAGATAATCTTTTCAGAGAAGCCATGCAATCTAAACACTTCTTGCACAAATTTATGAACTAACATAGGTGCTCCATTAGTCAAATTTCTTGGTATGAAATGTGCTACTTTTGTGAGTTTATCAACCACCACTAAAATGGCATCATGTTTATTCCTTGACATAGGAAGTCCTTGAACAAAGTCCATGCTAATAACTTGCCATTTCCACTTTGGCACATCATGTGGATACAACAATCCTACGTGATGATGATGCTCTGCTTTTACCCTTTGGTATTCTAAACAACTTGCTACAAATCTTGCAGCATCATTCTTCATTCCTTTCCAGAAATAAAGAGGTTTAACATCTGCTAGAAGTTTGGTCACTCCTAGATGTCCTGAATACGGCGTTGTATGAACTTCTTTCCATACTAAATCCCTTAATGCAACTGAATTAGGTACATAAATTCTATCTTCATACCTCAATAGTCCATCTGACTCAAACAAAAAACAATCATATCTTGGATCTTTAGGATTATCTTTCAGAGCCTGCTTAACCTGCTCATAAAACTCATCACCTGACAAATTTTGCAATACCAAATCCTTGAAATTTCCATGAATAGAAATAATAGAAGCTATATGTCTTCTACGACTCAAACCATCAGCTACTCTATTCTCTTTTCCTTTAATGTAGTTTATCTCAAAGTCATAGTCAAATATCAATTCTCAACATCTCCTTTGTCGAGCATTCAAATGTGGTTGTGAGAAAATATACTTAAGACTTTGATGGTCTGATTTAAGTACAAAAGTCTTTCCCAATAGATAATGTCTCCACATTTGTAGGGCATGAGTTACTGCTGCCAATTCCAGATCATGCGGTGCATAATTTTTCTCATAGGATTTCAATTTCTTTGACTCATATGATATGACTCTTCCTTCTTGTATAAGCACTCCTAATCCTTCTCCCGAGGTATCTGTAAGTACCTCCAATTGTCCTTCGGGGTCAGAAACTTGCAAGATTGGAGCTGACTTGTTAACTTTTCCTTTAAGAGATCAAATGCTTCCTGACATTTGTCTATCCATTCAAATCTCTTTCCTTTCCTCTGTAGGGAAGTAATTGGACTAGCAATGCTGGAAAAATTTAGAACAAATATTCTATAATAGCCTACTAGGCCCATGAAACTACGCACCTCATGCACATTTGTTGGTACAAGCCAATCCAGAATAGCTGTGATTTTTGTAGGATCAACGGATATTCCATTAGCTGATATAATATGACCTAGGTATTGAACCTCCTTCTGAAAGAATGTGTACTTAGATAGCTTCCCATATAACTTATGTTCTCTTAACCTTTGCAGAACTATTTGTAGGTGCCGGTGATGTTCTTCGTCATTCTTAAAATAAATGAGTATATCATCCAGAAAGACTAAAATAAATTTATCCAAACAATCTCTAAATATACTATTCATGAGATTCATGAATGCAACAGGTGCATTTGTCAAACCAAATAGCAACGCTGTGAACTCATAATGTCCATATCTAGTTCTAAAAGCTATCTTATGAATATCTTCATCTTTCAGTCTTAACTGATGATATCCTGATCACAAATCAATCTTCAAAAACACAGCAGCTTCACGCATTTGATCAAAAAGATCATCAATACGTGGCAAAGGATATTTGTTATTTACCGTTGCTTTATTAAGCATACAATATTATATACACAAATGAAGGGTTCCATCCTTCTTAAAAAAAATAACCGGAGCACCCCAAGGTGAAACACTGGGTCTGATTAAACCTTTTGCCAACAATTCTTGTAATTGTGATTTCAATTCCATTAACTCCGTTGTTGTCATACGGTAGGATGCTTTTGATATTGGCTCAGATCCTAGTTTAATGTCAATAGCAAAATCAAAAACCCTTTTGGGAGGCAATCATGGTAGTTCTTCTAGAAACACATCCTAAAATTCCTAAAGAAAAGGATACTTTTCCCGAAAAGATAAACTAGGGTTTTCTACCCCTTCCTTCACTTGTTCCATTTTAACTGCAAACAACTGACAACCTTTCCTTCTAGCCCTTTTTAATTGCTTGGTAGAGATAGTTCTGATTTTAACTTCTCTTTGAATCCCTTAGAATTGGGTCAAATTTCCCAAATCATCTAAGCATTCAACTATTTTTGAAAAACAGTCAACCTTAGCTCTATGTTTCCATAACCAATTCATTCCTAGGATCACATCATAGGAACCTAAGGGAGCTACATACAGATTTACTTCAATTGAGAAACTAGGAAGGTCAACTTTGGCTTCAAACAAACATTGCTCTACCTGAGCCTTAGATTGGTTAGCATGTTCTATTGACCAAGGTTTGGACATGTAACCAGCTTTTCTAGAAAATTTATTCAAAATTCTAGGAGAAACAAAGTTTTATGTGGCTCCTATATCAATCAAAATAGATATAGGGACTCCAAACAAAGTACCTATCATCTCAATGGGTGTGATTTGATACTCCGATTGATGATTGTTGAGAGTTGCATGAATCCTTTGCTGGAATGCTTCTTGTTGACTAGGTAGTGCAGTACCTTTTTGTTGTCCATTTTGATTCTTGTTAGAGTAACGATTTGCATAGTGGTCACCCCCACAAGTAAAGTATCCTCCAATGGGTCCTTTCTTATCTGAAGTCTTCCCATACTTATCCTCATTTCTTTTATAGTTGCCATTCTTCTTCTCATTGCCAGATTCACCTTTGCTCTTCTGAGGTCCTTTATCTTTTCTCTTTTTATCGTAGCTCTTTTCATATCTTTTCTTGTAGGGTTGATTATTAGGAGTTCCATTAAAGCTCTTATGGCTTCTATCATGATAAGCCAAGATGGATTTCAGCTTTTTCTCTTGCTTGATCACCTTCTCGTACACTTGATCCATTGTTGTAGGACCATGTACATCCACTTCACCACCAATTTGAGCATTTAAGCCCATGATGAATTTTTTGATCCTGAATCTCTCATCTTTTTGATACTATGGAACATATTTCAGGAGTCAAGTGAATTTTTATCCATATTCTACCACTATCCTATCTCCTTGTCAAAGATTCTAAAAATCAGTCAATTTCTGATCAAAATAGAGTTGTGTTAACCATCTTTTATGAAAGAGTTCCACAAACTCATCCCAGGTTACCCTTAGAGAGCTCAAATTCAATTCCATCTTTTTATTCATCCACCAAGTGGATGCTTCTCCTGCTAGTTGGAATGCTCCCCATAATGCCTTAGTCACCTCTGAGTAATTTCTTATCTCGAAGTACTTTTCCATTTCTATTAACCAAGCTTCTGCAGCATCTCCGGTTTCTGTCCCATCAAATTTTGGGGGAACAACCTTCTTCATATCCTTTGAGAGATCCAAGGTCAATCTATCCCTATCCTTTTTATGAGGTTTGGTACTCTTACTTTGATCTTCATGATTTTCTCTACTTTCACTGTGAGAGTTTTCACCTCCTCCCTTAGTATTCCCTTTATCATCCACCTTCTTTTCCAAATCACCCAATCTTTTCTTGGTTTCCTCCAACATGGTTATGGTTTGGTCTAGCTTATTATTTGGCAGGTGGTTTTCCTCTTCACTTTCTCCTTGGTCAGTTCTTGTCCGCACCATGTTTATCAATTTCTCACACTTGAGAATATTGAGTTATCCATTAGTTCAATATTATAATGTAGCCCATTAAATCTAAACATAATACTCAAAAGTAAAGAGTATTCTTCTTTATACAAGAAATGACTTCAAAATTCATGCTCAAGAGGAGTATATCCCTCAGACTCATTTCCAAATACATAATCCTGAGTTATATAACCCTCTAACTCACTATCAGACCTAACTTCTATGATCTCAACAGTTAAGGGTATGTGGGGATCTCGCCTAATCATAGTTGTTTCCTCATCTAACATATAATCTATGATTTTGGTAGTGATCTTAACTCTTTCTTTGTCTTCCCTTCTTACTCACTTAATTCGAGTTAAGGCAGTCGCCAGATTTTTAGTATCACTTAACCAAATGTCACTCTCATCATTGGTTCCCTCAAAGGTTTTGATAATTGCCTCATGTTCTCTTTTTTCTTTAAGGAAATGTTGACTCAAATTAACAAACTTTCTTGTTGTCTTCTTAAAACGTACCATCCTGGCATAGAAATTTTCAAACATTAGCTATCCGCATAATGTTGACTACAGGCAAGCATAGTGGTCTCATAAGCCCTAGTGCTGAACTTGGTAGCTCTGATACCATATGTAACATCAACGTTCTATTAACATAGTAAAAACCAAAAATTTACCATAGAGTAACTCAACAAGGTAAAAGTGAGATAAAGAAAATTTTTCTTTTATTCAACAAATATTCAAGTACTACCTTTACAAGATTTTCTTTTTACAAAATACAATATTCCCATATTATCTTTTCATTTACAATGTTTACAAATGTAAAACCATTATATATAGAAATTTGGAATAAATGTTGTATCTGAATATCTGACATCTTTATCACAAGTCCTGGCATGTTTCCTACTTGGAGAGAGAGCATCTTTCTAGTTATTTACCTCCAACCATAGACCGGCAGTCTCCCACACATCTTCCACATAGGAAGTGGCCCTACCCTTCATGAGGAATATAGACCTCAGGTGACCAGTGGTAATTTGCCTTTTTTTGAGTACATAGTGTTGTATTCTACTCAACTCTATCAACCATACAACCCTAGATACCCTCTAGCTAAGTATGATTTCTAATAGGATGAGCAATCTAAATACAGTGAACCGACAATGCATGTAGAAAACAAATGCATTACTTTGGTCAAAGTTTTTAATATCAATATCATTCATAATGAACGTAGTCGTTGTGTTCACCCACCCCTACTTGACTTGGATACTGTCATATTCTCGCAGTTTAAATCTCTTACCAACCATATTCATGTAATAGTTTAATCTATGAGTCACAATAATAATTCTTTTGACTTGAGTAAGTCTATATGACATAACCATTCAATTGGTTGGTAGTCGACTCTAGGGTTACCCTAATATCCCTTGTTAACACAACATAACAATATAACCATATCTTATATCTAGGAGTTATGGATTCGCAAATAATCCTTGATTAACTTAACCAAGGTTAAGAATACTATAGTTCTCAAATAAGTATTGGCTCCTATACAAAGGAACATATAATAACTTTAATAATGTTTATAAACATCACATATCCTATGTATAAATATCCCTACAAGGTCATTCTCAAGAATACTTAACCTACTCCATTGAATTGGATCTTTCCATGAATAATAAAGACAATTAGTCTTAAATGGAATTCTCATAATAACCTTATTCCATCTTCCATAATATCTATAAGTTACTATCATTGATATAATACAAAGGTTTACTAATAGTTTTTATGAATCTAGTACTCTTGGTTAAATAACATTATCCGCTATGCATCTATGTATATAACCTATACAAGACAAAATTTTAAATCATTATAACCTTATTACTATACGGTTCAAAATGAGAGTATGGAAACATGGTTCAACCATTCGAGAATCTATCATATGGTTATTCCCAAACTCCTTATTGGCTTGATACAAACTTAATTCAATAAGAAGACTATTCATTCAAGAAGATGACAACTAATAACATTCTCTTTCTAAGATATTCATTTATCTTTCATTCTCTGATTTGGTATGATCAACGGTTTTAGAATTACTAAGAAGACGGTCGACTCAGTCTACTATAATAGTATACTCACTGATATGACCAAATATCAACCAAATAAATAATGTTCATTGTCTTCATCGACTAAAAGAAAATAGCTCAATATAGTATACTAAAGAATGTTATCTTCTCTTTGCTAAGTTGCTACTAAACAGTTTTTGACTATCACACCTTAATTTTAGAAGGTTAATCCTTACCAGCGAACTCATATAATCATTCTATAATATAACAGTGTACAGTTTAGATTACTAATCGATTTCCTCATGGTTAAATAATACATGAAACTGAGGAATACCTAGAAGTATACAATCTTAAGCTGGTTGAGATGTGTGAATAATCACAAGGTCGACACCACTAGATTGTGTATCCCGCTACTGTCACAGCTACTATCTTCTATTCTATATCTTCTATTTTGTATCTCCACTAGCAACGCCCTTGAAACCTCACACAATTTTTTTATTGTTTTATAAAGGCGTCGAGAGTTATTTTTTCATTAGCCAACATAAAAAAACCCTATTTTATAACCGACAAAAGTCATGATAAAAATGGCTAAGGGTTAGGGTTTCCATTGATATTGGATGGTAGCATTTGCAGCGGTATTGAGTTGCAAGGATTACTGGTTGTAATCAGTTTGATTTACTGGATAATAATATTGGACTCTCTGTTTGGTGGATGTAGCCCGAATTTGGGTGAACCACATTAAAACTTGTCTCTCGTTGTTATTATTTCTGTGTATTTCCATTCCTCTATTTAATCTTTATTTGTATTTAATTGATATCTTCTGTCGGCTAACCCTAACACCGCAAGCCTTCTCCTTCAGCTGGTTATCAGAAACTGTTAGAATGCTCTGCTCTGAGAAAACAATCAACTTCTGATAGTGGTATCTTTCCAGTAACTAATCCAAATGATCTGAATTCTTGATATGATGTAGATGAATGAATGTAGATGCTAAATCTAGATCGACAAGATGTGAAATGCCAAAACTGGACCACAAGTTGAAACTGCTTCTGACTAAACTGTCTGAACTGAACTGGAAAATGAAAGACTTGAAATGCAAACAAACTAAAATGCAAATGTTTTTGGTTGATGCAAGATTACTCTTAAACCAGGGATGCTCCTACATCAGACATCCAGGGTTATTGAAAAAGTGAGTCCCTCACTTTGTTGGGGCTAGGGGAGAACCAAGATGGTCCACCTCAGCTTGAGAAATCCAAAATGAATCTTCTTCTGGTCTACCTTTCCACTTCAGAAGATATTCTTTGTATTGTCTGCCTCTAGTGCTGCATCCAACTCTGTTGCCTTCAATCTGTTCCAGTGCTTGTTGTGGTAACTGCTTCTTCAGGTCTTCTTCCATGCTGTCACTGAACTCTGCTTCATGATACTGATAAAGATCTGTAGTGTTGAAAATTGATGAAATGCCCAATGTCTCCGGTAACTCTACTTCATATGCATTTACTGAATCAAATTTTCTAAGTATCCTACAAGGTCCAAACTTCTTCATCTTCAACTTGTTATATGTCCCAGCTGGAAATCTTTCCTTTCTCAAGTACACCATCACTTCATCTCCAACTTCAAATTCCTTATGTCTTCTCTTCTCATCTACTTTCTCTTTGTACTTATTGTTCATATCTTCCAAATGTTTCTTCACCTGATTATGCACTATCTTCATGTGATCTACAAATTCTTCTAGTTTTGCACTCCCCTTTTCCTCTATATTGATATCTATTAATTCTGCAACTCCTCTAGGATTCACTTCAATAACAATCTCAAAAGGTGTTCTTCTGATAATCCTATTCACCAAATTATTGTATGCAAACTCAGCTTGTGAAAGAATTGATGACGGGGGGTAACTCATAAAACACACAATAACAGAAATTGCACACAGAAAATAGAATGATATTTTATTAATATGGGAAAAATATTACATTAAAAAAGCTCAGATACAATCAAAGGATGAATCCCCTATAGGCTGCAACACATTACATCTCCCTCTCTCAAGACTCTGGAATCTTCAGCCTTCCATAACCCTAAATCAACTAGGGTTTCTATTTTCCCACTTTTTCCTGACTCTACACCTTCCCCCTTAACTCTACTACCCCAAGGGTTCCCAAAAATGGTCATATATAGCCCTTTTTGGCAGCTACCAGCTTAATTTTGAAATTTGCATCTCCCTCCAAAAATAGGTCAACTTCGCGGGGCCATAACTTTTGATCCGATCGTTGGATTTTCAATAATAATATCTTTTCGGAAAGCTCTCAAAAAGATGATGGTGCAAAAGTAGTACCAAAAGGTAGACTGCTTGGGTTTCTTGCCAAATTTCAAACCCATCTGAAGCCTCTAATTGCCTCAAATTTGACTTTGAATATTTCAATAGGATTTTTGGAATTTGAAATTTTAATATCTCACAAATTACAAATGATATTGAAGTGATTTCTTCACCATTAGCTTCGATTCACCATTCTAGAGGTCTGTGTAAGATTTTGTATCCAACCATGCACAAATGCAAACTTACTAAAAATAGTAACCCTGCCAAATTTAGCCCTTATTGAAAAAGAAACAACATTTTTTTTTGTTGATGCAAGATTGCTCTTACACCCTGGATGCTCCTGCATCAAGAATCAAATCCCAACTTTCGGCTTTGTCTCCAGCCAAACATCTCAACAAGTTTCCCAAACTCCTATTTACTACCTCTGTCTGTCCATCTGTTTGTGGATGAAAAGTAGAACTAAACTTCAAATCTGTCTTCATCTTCTTCCAAAGTGTCTTCCAAAAATAGCCAACAAACTTTGTATCTCTATTTGAAACTATACTCTTAGGTAATCCATGCAATCTCACAATCTCCTTGAAAAATAGGTTAGCTACATGCACTGCATCAGTTGTCTTCTTGCAAGGTATGAAATGAGCCATCTTTGAAAATTTGTCAACCACTACAAATATTGAATCATGTCCTCTCTGTGTCTTAGGTAATCCCATTACAAAATCCATGCTTATGTCTTTCCAAAGTCTCTTCGGTACTGTCAAAGGTTTATACAATCCAGTGTTCTGACTATTCCCTTTTACAACTTGACAAACTCTACAAATCTGCACAAATCTCTGAAAATCCTTATGTATCTGAGGCCAAAAGTAATTTTCAGTTACCAAAGCCATTGTCTTATCAATGCCAAAGTGTCCTACCAATCCACCACTATGCTTTTCCTTGATCAAATTATCCCTGATTGAACCTCTAGGTATGCACAACTAACTTCCTTTGAATAGCATATCCTCTTAAATGAAATAATCCAACCACTTACTTCTATCTGTCACAACAGGTTCCTTACATGCTTTCCAAGGTTCTGCAAAATCAGTGTCTCCCTCATATATGTTCTTCAATTCATCAAATCCCAACACTGCAACTCTCATCTCTGTCAACAAATTTCTTCTTCTACTTAAGGCATCAACAACTTTGTTTGATTTACCACTCCTATGCTTCAACACAAAAGTATAACTCTGCATAAACTCTACCCATCTCATATGTATCTGATTTAACTTACCTTGACTGTTCAAATACTACAAAGCTTGATGATCTGTATACAACACAAACTCCTTAGGCAACAAGTAATGTCTCCACTTCTTCAAGGCTTGAATTATGGCATAGAACTCTTGATCATAAACTGAATATCTTCTCCTTGCATCATTCAACTTCTCACTGAAATAAGCTACATGTCTACCTTTTTTACTTAACACTGCTCCAATTGCATTTCCACTTGCATCACAATCAACTTGAAATACCTTATTGAAATCTGGTATTGCCAAAACAGGTTGCTCTGTCACTTTCTACTTCAACAGTTCAAAACTTTTATCTTCTCCAGATGTCCACTTGAAATCTTTTCTGTCACCTCTCATTGTCTTTGTCATAGGGTTACAAACTGAACTAAATTTTTTGATGAACTTCTAGTAAAAACTAGCCAATCCATGAAATGATCTAACTTCTCCAATGCTCTCTGGTGTAGGCCATTCAACAATTGCTTTCACTTTCTCAGCGTCCATCTTCAATCCTTTCGCAGAAATCACAAATCCCAAATATACTAGTTCTTCCTTCATGAAACAACACTTCTTGATGTTTATCAGCAACTTCTCTTCTCTCAGTCTCTACAAAACTTGTCTAATATGCCACAAATGTTCTTCTTTTGTCTTATTGAAAATTAGAATATCATCCAAGTATACAATCACAAACTTACCCAAGAATTTCTTCAAGACTTCATTCATCAATCTCATGAAAGTACTCGGTGCATTTGTCAATCCAAAAGGCATCACTAACCACTCATACAATCCTTCATTTGTCTTAAAAGTAGTCTTCCATTCATCTCCTTCTCTGATTCTGATCTAATGGTATCCACTCTTCAAATCTATCTTTGTGAAATATCTTGCTCCACTCAAACAATCCATGATATCATCCATCTTAAGTAAAGGAAATCTATACTTAATTGTGATCTTGTTTATTGCTCTAGAGTCAATACACATTCTCCATTCTCCATCCTTCTTCGGTGTTAAAATTGCAGGTACTGCATAGGGACTCAAACTTTCTCTGATCAAACCTTTCCTCAGCAACTCTTGTATCTGTCTATTCAATTCCTCATTCTCTGTCGATGTTATTCTATGTGCTACTTTGTTAGGTAAACTTGCTCCCAGTATAAGATCCATGTGATGACTGATACTCCTTATAGGTGGTAATCCTTCGGGTACATTATCTGATATGATGTCTTCATACTCTGTCAACAACTCTCTTATCTCTTCCAGTTCAGTTTCTTTCTTCACCTCTTCAGGCTTCTTAGGAATCAAGGCATAACATAGACTTTCCTGTTTCAAACCATCCAAAAATTTCCTTCCATCTACCAAACAGATTTTAGCATTCCCACATACTACATCTTTAGGATCATCTTCTAAAGGAATCAAAGTAATTCTTTTCCCATTTGTTGTTATAGTATATGTATTCTTTCTCCCATCATGTATAGTTTTTCTATCATACTGGCAACGTCTACCCAACAAGAAATGACAAACATCCATAGGCATAATATCACACAAAACTTCATCATGATAAGATCTAATATGAAATTTCACCAAACATTGTTCACTCACTAGTACCTTATGATCATCCTGAATCCATGCTATTTGATAAGGCTTAGTGTGTTTCAATCTTTCCAACTTTAGCTTAGTCACCATCTCCTCTGAAACTAGGTTATCTAAACTACCACTATTAATTACAACTTTACAACACTTACCTCTTGATTTGCATCTTGTTCTAAATAGACTTTTCCTCTATGATGATTACTCATTTGTCTCTATTTGAAATAGTTCTCTTCTCATCACCAATGATTCTCCTTTATCTGGTTTGCCAACTGAACTAGGTGATTCAACAGGTTCTTCCTCAACATAGGCTGCTCTTCTACTATTCTCTGCTTTCTTTCTTGTACTACCCTGATTACATTCAAATGCTCTATGTCCTTCACCTCCACATTTCAAACAAGTGCCTCTGAATGTCCTCTTATCAAACCCTCTTCCTTCTCTCCTATAACCTTCGTTCCGGTATGCACTAGGGTTTCCTCTCTGATAAAAATTTCTATCATCTCTCTGGTAAGCATTGTTATCTCTGTCATCCTTCTTAAAAGGGTTGTCAAACTTGTTCTACTCCACAAATGATCTATCATATTTGAAAAATGCTCTTCCTCTTTGAAATTTACCTCCTCTATCTCTCTGTCTCTGATCATGTCTTTTATTCAGCTTCTCTTCAACTTTCAGGACAAACTGATATGCTTCCTCCAGAGATGTCATCCTTACCAAACTTAGTTCTTCTTGAATGTTCAACCTCAGTCCATTGATATATCTTGCTACTTTCTCCTTGCTTGCTTCACTGTATCCTATTCTTATGATCATCTTATAAAATTCTTCAATGTACTCCTTCACAGATTTCTCCTTTTGTCTTAGGTTTTGCAATCTTTTCAACAATTCCAACTCATAGTTAGCAGGTATAAATTGATTCTTCAACTTTGTCACCATCTGGTCCCACTTTGTAATCTTTTCTTTTCCTCTGTTGTTTCTTTCCAAGTGAACTTCTTTCCACCATAGAGCATCATGTCCTTTCAACTTTGTCTTTGCAAATTTCACTCTCTCTGAATCTTCCATCTCCTCATATTCAAAGTATTCTTCCATATCATTTATCCAATCAATCAACTCTTCCAGATTCAAAGTACCAGTATAATTTGGCACATCAACTCTAGGTCTCTTTCTAATCTTTGAAATAGCTTGCAACATCTTTACCTGATCTGATTCTTCTTCTTCATTACCTTCTAGGGTTTCACTAGTTTGTTCAGTAGTTTGAAATTCTTCATCATCACTTTCAACATTAGGTCTTAGTGTCAATCCTCTTCGCCTATCTTCTTCAACAACATCCAAATGAATTCACATTGTTCTCATCAATTCCATCATCTCATCTATTCTATTAGCCATTGTACCAATAGGAGGAACTCTTTGCAATGGCATTCTTCCAAGGATCAAGTGCAAACTGCCTCAAATTCGGCGATCGGGCTACAAGCAACAACTGCCTCTCAATCAACGATCGGTTGTGCACCAGTAACCTGCCTCAGATTGGTGATCTGCTCACAACAAGATATTATGAAATCCCCTTCACCAATTTGCTCTAAAGAATCAAGCTTTCTCTCTCCAAGGATTCAAACTTTCACTCTGATACCACTTGGTACAGTCACGGTAGGAGGGTTCACAGAATGAACTGTCTGGGCCGTGCAGCAAGAGTAAACACAATGGAAACAACTCAAAGAAATGGAACAAATGCACATTTAGTGATTCAGTATATCAAAGAATTCAAAATAGAGATCTGCTGGCAACATGCGGGCTTACAATTAGGACTCACAAGCCTGATTACATACATGCACAAGATAAGGCTTTAAAGCTCTTTCGCACACCTCTAAACTATCAGATCTTTCTTATGTCCATAGCTACTTTCCTAAGGATCTATTACATCTTTATATATCATTTCCAGACCAATAGATTCCTCCGCGTTGGCCACGAAAGGTCACAAACTCCAATGAAGAGTTGTAACATGTTCACAGAGAGGTCAGACCTAAATGCATAGAACACTTCTTCAAATGAATGGAACAATGTGCAGACCCTTAGGGAAGGTCGGCCACAAACCATAGAACATTGAATGATGTGTCAATGAGATTTGTAAGTCAATGAATGATCCGCAAGCCTTCTCCTTCAGCTGGTTATCAGGAACTGTTAGAATGCTCTGCTATGAGAAAATAATCAACTTCTGATAGCGGTATCTTTCCGTTAACTGATCCAAATGCTCTGAATTCTTGATATGATGTAGATGAATGAATGTAGATGCTAAGTCCAAATCCGCAAGATGTGAAATGCAAAAATTGGACCACAAGCTAAAACTGCTTCTGACTGAACTGGAAAATGAAAGAACTGAAATGCAAATATTTTTGGTTGATGCAAGATTACTCTTGAACCAGGGATTCTCCTGCATCAGCATGGAAACCCTATCATGCTTGATGAAACATCACAACTTGACTCAAGAAGTTGGTGTAGCCCAAAGAAGTAGAAAGATCTTCACAAGACCTGCAATAAGTTAGTACCACAACAATAATCCACCATAGAGAGATTTAGAGAAGAGTAGAGAGCATGAGAGAGAAGAAGAGAGAGTGCAAGTGTGCCTAGATTGCTTAGATGTTTAAATGAATAAACTAACTTTCTTTTATATGCATTCCCACTCACAAATGATGAATAAAACAAAATGGGGCCGACATGAGGAACCACTTAAGATGTCTTAAGCTGACATACCTCCTAAATAGGTTAGGGCTAAATGAGGGACCAGGGCACTTGGGCACCCTTGTCCTTTAGCCCCAAAATTTTTGGCATAAGTCTCTTTAGGTGTTCTTAGGTTAGTCTCATAGTTATTTTGTCGGGTTTTATCATCGAGATTGATAATTAATAGTTTAATGTTCAAAAAGGTGTTAAGATAGGTCCTGATTAACAAGTGTAAACATTTTAGGTCCACCCAAGTGCTAAACTAGTTGTAAAATTCTAGTGTACACATTTTATGACATAACATTTAGCCCCCACTTTAGCATGGGTACAAACATACATTGGAACTTACACTAAAGGATGAAGAAGACAAATTTCAAACATAACACACATAGAAACCATAGAACGTTGCCAAAATTGAGGGGTGATCAAGCCCCCAAGTTTAGGATTCTAGGAGTCTACGATGATTGATATACACATAAGACACATGACATAATTCACTCATATATGAAGCACTTAGAAAACATATGATAAGACAAGGCATACACTTGAGAAATCAAAATGCATACACACAATACACAAAGCATAGATGTCATACACAAAGTATATATACAATACATAAAGTATACATTCCATACACACATTATACACGCTTGACACAAAGTATATACATAAGTCATAGAGTATACATAGAATACACATGAAATACACATGGAATACATGTGAGGCACTCAAGGAGAATACATAAGGAACTCATAGAGAGAATATATTTGAGGCACATGCGAGGCATGAAGAACATATAGAAAATAAGAATATACATGATGAGAATACACACATCATACATCAATCACAAGAAACACATAACAGAAGAACCTAAATCAACATGGCAAAGGAGACCTCAGTCTAAATGTTGTCTCAATCATCATGCATCATTCCCCAAGATGCAATAAGAAGAATGCTAAGGGGTTAGTTAGAAATAAGAAGCATAAGAGGAGTACAAACACATCATGCACATAATCCACATTAAGAAAAGTGTTTCCACTCAAGGGAATACACAAGCTACCTCAGGCACAAGAGGATTTACATGATATCTTGCAGAATAAGAAGGCAAAGCGACTTTGCTATCAAAATCTAGTTGGTGGCACAACCCTTGTCCCAAACATGCAAGGGAATTCTTGCAGACTAAGACGACAAAGCAACCTTACTACCAAACTCTAGTTGGTGGTGCAGCCCTTCTCCTAAACATGCAAGGAGCTTCAACTTAGGAGAACAAGATAGACTCAAGATCTTGTTTCCAAGCTTGCCATAATCCTTTTCAAGAGAGTGTAGTAACAAATACAATCAACAAGTGTTTTGATAGAAGGATGAGAGTAAGGCTCATAGAATGATATATGTCCCCACCTTAAAGTGATTGCTAACTCCATCAGGGAGCAATTTCCTTTAAGGTAGAGTGAGGAAGAAAACATAAAACAGGCACAAGAACTTTCTAAAAGCACACGCCCAAATGATATATGTGTTTTCAAAAGCTACATTGTGACAAAGGTGTTTCCCCTAGGACAAGTAGACCAAGGTGATGCTTACATGCATGATACACAATGGCTTGTGTAGTCATGGTATGACGCTGAGCATTGCAAAAAGGTGCCACATACATGAAACATCATAACTACAAAGATGATGGAGGAAAGATCACATGAAAGTACACATAAACTAAATCATGAAAGGATGCTAAATCATCCAATAAAAATAATAAAATTGTATATCACAACATATATAAGAATGAAGATACATATAGAGGAATGATACAACACATTCTTACTCCTTGTACCTTTGTGCTAACAAGGGTGTCAAGGGAGAAACACAACATCACAATACGAGGATAACATGAATCAAAATAGGAAAAACCACCCAACAAATTTTTATTCATAATTGTTTTCAAAACATTTTCACTTGTGTGGCCAAATCTGTGGTGCCACAACATACATGTATTTTTAGTAGTTTCAGTTACATTAGTGGATCTACAAATTGTAATGGCCTCAATCTTAAACAAAGTTCCCATCCTTGTTCCCCTAGCTACCACCAAGCTTCCTCTCACCAATCTGTAACAATGCTTATTAAATGTTACATGCATTCCTAAGTCATTCAACTTTGAAACAGAGATAAGATTTCTAGCCAATTCAAGAATATCTCAAACAGCAAGGAGGGGTTTTTAATCCTTCCATCATTGAAACGCAATTGTACCTTTCCCGACCAACAATTAGATATGTAGAGTTTCCCCCAAGGTAAACATTACCTCCATCATATTTCTTATGTGTAGAGCCATTCCTCATGGGGAGTCATATGATATGAGCAACTTGAGTCAATCAACCACTGTTCATTAGACATAACATTACATGCAGAAAGTAAAACTTCATCATGTGCATTTGAGGACTTTTTGGTAGAGGAATCCCATTGTTTCTTTGGGTTTTTGCATTATTTCTTCACATGCCCCCTCTTACCGCAGTTCCAACACTTAACTCTATTCTTCTTCCTAGGAGTTTTAGATTAGTATTTTAATTCCTTAGGTCCCTTTTGATCTCCTTTTGGTTGTCCTTCCTTAGACCTCCCTTGACATTAAAAGCATCCATCGAGCTATCCATAACCTTCTCCCTCATTTCATGTGATAGCAAAGTTACAACAAGGGCATCCATCTTTGGATCTTCGAGGTTAGCAGTGATAGAAAGAATGAAATTCTCCCAAGACTCAAGCAAAGAACAAAGAAGCATAATACACTTATATTCCTCATCTATATTAACATCCAAAGAAGCTAAATGAATCAGAATCAAATTAAATGATTCAAGTGCACAACAATCAAATCCCCCTCCTTCATTTTAAGGGAAAATAACTTTCTTTTGAGATACAGTTTATTTACCAAGCTCTTGGCTTGATAGATTTCACCCAACTACTTCCATAAAGCATGTGTAGTCTTCTCAACAAAGACATTCAACACAATATTTTGTAAGGCATAATTGGATTGTTTATCTTGACTTTTTGTCCATCTTGACCTACTCATCTTGACTGATAGTAACAGGTTTCTTCTCTTTTGTTATCGCCAACCATTGATCTCTTTCTTCAAGCAGATCCTCCATTTTTAGCTTCCATAGCTCATAACCATTCTGTATACACCTAAAATTGGCAAAGTCGAATTAAATAAATATTTATTATTTAATTTAATTCCTATTCCTCTCTCAATAAAATGAATATCCCAATTTATTTAAATGATTCACAATAATTAAATAAAATCAATTTATTTAATTAAAATCCCTAAATCTTCTAATGTCACCCCTAATTAAATAATTCCTAAATTATTTAATCAATCATCATATCCCAAAGTCAAAAGTCCATAATTCCACATCACCTAATCCACCTCACAATCTACCTCACCATGTTGCACTTTTAATTAAATATTTTAATATTTAATTATTCTATTTTCCCTCACCCACATGTCCTATTATTCCTCTAACCATCCCTATTCACATGGATGTGGTCTCTCCATGTCATCATGGTCAAAGGGACACTTGTTCCATAGTCCCTAGAATCTTTCCAACCTCCCTACAAACAAGGTCTCCTTCTTTGACCTTCACTCTATGGTCTTAGTGAGCCTTGTGACATGTGGCCTCATGTCACACCTTTTGCTCCACCATGTCAAGGTGAGAGGAACGTCTTCCATATTTCTCTTCCTCGTCCCAACCAACCAAATCTGAACCATACACATCACAATACTTCTTCTCCACTGTTGAGCTCGTGACACTTAGAATTAGCCCCTCCTTGGCCTATAAAAGGAACCCTTATTCCCTCATTTCAATAATCTCAAGCTTTTGTAAACTTACTCTACAGAAAATTTTACCAGCGTGCCTTTGGCAAAGCATCCTTATTGCATTTGCATAATCTCATCTTTCATATCACAATCATTCAACCATGGCTTCATATCTCCATTATCCATCATCCTAGAGTTGCATTGTTAGTTTAATCTTCATTGCATTATCCATCTACAACCATTCTCATATTGTCATCTTCAACATCAAGGAAGTACACACTTCTCAGAGCTCATATCATATACAAGATCAGTATGAGATAGGCAACAATGGAAGCTATGAGGTGAATTGGTCTACGAAGGTATAATCTTTGTTTATTTGTATTTGCATCATTTCCATTGAGTTATTGGATATTTAGTAGTTTAATGCTTGTGTTCATATTTCCTCTAACATTTTTGGCACCCACCATGGGGCCTTGGCCTATTTTTAACCTCCATTTGAGTTTTTTGTGAAGCTACTATTGTGACAGGTCGTTTCAGTGCATTCACATTCTAGTCCTACGCATCCACAGCTTCTTGTTGTGGATTCACGTCATCTTTCCACGCATTCACCACTTTCTTCTGTGTAAATATGTTTCTACGCATTCACTGAGTAGCCCTATGCATACATGGATTTTTTCTGCGCATTCACTATTCTACACATTTGCTAAACAGTCCTGCCCATTCACAATTTCTTTTTGCGCATATGTTTCTGACAAAAATGTTGTATTGATTTTTACAAATATTTTCGCACTAACTCTTCTTGCAGGTGTAGGAGCTTTTGTTTAGTCATTTAGCTGCATCATAAGTTCATCTAGATTTAATTAGGGGAAAGTAAGTTGATATCTTCATGCAAATTTTCACCTAGATTTAATTAAGAGGAAGTAAACTATATTGTTGCATCACAACTCGCACATAGTCCCAACCTAGGTGGATAAAAACTAAACAAATCTTTCGTTTTACTATCTTGCACTACAAACTCTCACTTAGCTTAAATAGGGGAAAGTAAATTGTTTGATTCTTCAATGACAATCTTCACATAGATTTGTTTAGGGGGATAAAATTAACCATCTTTTCAAAGTTTTTGCTATCTTGTCAAATGGATTGTGCTTGGTAGAGTAGAACACACTTAGATTCTTTTTTATTTTTAACTCTAGGCGGATAAAGAACCAGTGTACTCTATGTTTGAAAATGATGATAGGACTATGCTCTCCCCTTTCTTGGGTGACCAAAATGCCAAACTCATCATTTTATTTGCGTAACCTTTAGAAGAGGCTTGCCCTTGGAACTTTGTCCTTCCAAGTGGGATGACCTTGAGTGATAATGGGCTAAAGCCAAGCCACTTCCAAGTCGCTATAAATAAATTGTGTTTGTGACAAAAGTTACAAACAACGGGTGTTGTTGTGTTACACCGACAAATGTTTCCCCCAAAACCCTATAGAGCGTAACCTCTGCAGGCTGGGAAGCCTCCTTATTGGAGCAAATTACCGCACGTGTAACTACCCAAACAGATGTCCATACTAAAAATTCATTTGTTTTAGAAAGCCAAAAACCCCTATTTGTTGACGCAGGAGGAAGTCCTCTTAAGCCATCCAACGTCATACACTCATCTAGTGTGGAGACAGAAAGTTCAACTCTTCGGAGGAACTGTAACTTGTTATGCGTGAGAAGTGAGTGCTGTGGAGGGGAGCCGGTGCTACCAAGTTACTAATTGTCTGCCTTTATGTAAGTGGCTGGAGTAAAATCCAAGTTGGAATTCAATGAATATTGTCCTTTCCATCCTTAGGATTGTACTTGCTTGTTTTTCATTTAGCAAAACTTGTATCAAATAATCATGACAAATTCTTGTTTGTTGTGTTTTTTGGCAAAAACTTGAGTCAAAAATAGTACTTCAAACTTTAGAGCATCCTAGGAAAACATGAAAACAAGCCAAGATTGACAAACTGAAACAAAAGACAAAACTTCTGCAATCCTGCGCATTTACACTGCTTTGCTGCGCATTTACCAAATCTTTTTGCGCATTTAAATAGTATTTCTGCTCATATATACCATATTGCTACGCATAGCACATTTACAACACAAAACTATGCATTTACAACACAACCCTACGTATACAGAGTTGCACATACATAGTATAAAGTTGCGCATTTACTAAATATTCCTATGCATTTGACATCGCGCATTCATAACAGAGAGTTGTTCCATACATTTGAGATTTAACTGAAACCATTTCCGGATACCCTTTTTGCTCTAGTTTTTACTTGGAAAATAAGTTCAACCTTGCAGTCCCATCTTCACATAATTTTCAAACATCACCTTTGCATACCATAGTCTTGTTATCCAAACACATCAAAACCAAACCAAAAATTGCTTCAAGGCATGAGTGATACTCTACCGAATTCAAACAAAACCCATCTAGTTTCATAACAGGATTACAATCATCCTTTACATCAAAACTATACTTGTGTATCTTGATAAAAGAATAGTCTATATCAATAGCAGTGATCATCTATCCCTATTTTGACTACCTTTTAGCTCAAGAGCACATTGTTTGGACAACATAGAATCAATCTAAAACGTTAGAAAAATCTAGTCTACACATATCCAATCAAGCTCACCTCATATCATATCAAAACCAAAAACATCAAACCAAGTTCACCAAGTCTCACAATCCAACTTCACTCACATCTCAAAATTGCATAGTTCAAACTAGGTCCCAATCGAAACAAAAGCAAAAGATGGCTTCTGAACACAATAGTGGGCACAATTCTGATGATGAGGAGATTAATCAAGAAGAAATCCTTAAACAACTTCAAGATCCAAAATTTCAAAAGGTAATGGATAGGGTTGTTGCCACGGATCCTCATAAGTATTTTCTCATGTTAGCTCAACAAGGAGCTAAGTTGCCCACAGATTTTGATGTCTCAAATATAAGAGAAACCAACTCCTCAAATGAAGCAGAGTCTTCGAAAGATGGCTCCAAAAATGACAATGATGGATCTAAAATTGACAAAGATGCTTCTAAATCAGAAAAGGCTAAGGATACACCCAATCTTTTGGATACATTAATGGCACAAATCCAAGCCATCCAAAAATAGTTGGTAGATATCCAAAGTGGGACAACCACAAAACACTACTCCCTTGAAGATATCTCACCTTATCCCTTTGATAAATCTTTTCTCACGATACCTTTTCCCTCAAGGTTTGAGGTTCCAAAATTTGACAAATATAGAGGAAAAGGTGATCCAAGAGATCATATAAGGGAGTTTAGTGCCGCATGCCTTGAAGTCGCACACAATGAAACATATCCTATGCGACTATTCCCAAGAAGCTTAGGACGACAAGCTATGGAGTGGTTCTTGCATCTACCTCCAGGAATCCACACTTTTGATGAACTAGTAGACAAATTTGTCACACATTTCTCATACAATATTGAACATGAAATCTCCATGTTGGATATTTGTAATAACAAGCAAAAGGAGGGAGAATCCTTCACCTCTTTCCTACAAAGATGGAGACAACTTGCAAGCTTCCCTACCACATACTAGAGAAACAAATGATAGAAATGTTTGTTCACAACCTAACCACGAAACTAAGTTATCAAATCCAAATACAATGTCCAACTACACTTAGTAAGGTCATTGAAATGGGCCTACTCATTGAAAAAGCCTTGATAACAAAGGGAACAATTAAGCTATACAAAGACACCCCTAGTTCAAGCAATAATGCGAACAAATCGCAATTTTGGACCAAGAACAAACCCATTGTAAATGATGGTGTGGTAGATGCTAAAAATGTGGTGCAAAAACAACCGATCTTTAATCTATCAAAACCACAAAGTAATACACCATCTAATAAGCCTCAAAGCAATGAGCAAAGACCTACCAACTTTCCTCCTAGGAGAAAGTTCACACCATTAGGAAAGTCTCTTGAATCCGCCCTTAGGAAGTTAATAGGGGGCAACCTCATAACACTTCCGCCAGTGTGTGAGTATGAACCAAAATTTAAACCTCTTGGTGGAGTGATTCTGACTTTTGCGAATATCAACGAAACAAAGGACATAAAACTAATGATTGTCAAGCACTAAAACATGCCATTCAAGACTTGTTGGATCAAAAATGAAAATCAATTGAAGGGCATACTTCTAATGAAGAGCACATAGCATTCAAAAATCCTCTTCCTCACTATGAAAAAGGAGGACCATCCAACCACAACAACAACAGTGTAGACAAAGCAAACTATAACAATGTTTCTTACGAGTACACCATTAATCATATCTCACAAAGTGATTCACACATCAATGTAATCACTATCAATAATAAGCCCGACTGTAATGTGACCACTCGTCATGGAAACATTACTCTACAAGGGGCTCCCCCCATGTCATCCTCCACATCAAACCAATATAGCATCTTGGACCAACTCCATAAAACACCTGCTCACATATCTATTTTGGAGTTATTGTGTCTATCCCTGTCACACAAAGCCATCTTAGAGAAGGCACTCTTGGAAATAAATGTTCCTACAAACCTTGCTCAAGAGCAATTCCAATCTATGGTGGGTCATCTAACTACACCACATTTCTTATCTTTCATAGAGAAAGATGATATGTCCATCAACCAACCACACAATGCATCCCTCCACATTGAGGCCCAAATCCACTTGAACACCGAATCAAAAGGGTCCTAATAGATGGAGGTGTCGATTTAAACGTATGCATGTTAAATTTAATCCTTGCATTGGGGTTTTTAGAAAATGTCGTTAATCCTACAAAGAAAATAACTATCAAGGCATATGACGAAGAAGAGAGAACTTCCAAAGGAACTGTGGTCTTGCCAATACAAGTTGGACCAATAGAGAGATATGTGTGCCAAGTTCTAAACATGCAGCTCGCATATAACATTCTTCTAGGTAGACCTTGGATCCATGCTATGAAAGATGTTCCATCAACATACCATCAATGTATCAAGTTCCCACACAATGGCCAAGAAATTACCATACAAGGTGACCCTGATCCATTCCAGTATTGCAACACCATCCAATCTAAACCAGAAGCTGTAATACCCACCAATCAAGCAACTTCCTCTTCTTCAAACCTTGTGGATCCAAGTTCTCTAGCTTCTACCTCCAAAACATCAGAGCTTAAAGTCAAAGTCAAAGACAAAGGTGTTGGAGATTATGTCATTGAGCAATATTTATGTCTAGCACAGATGCCTATATCACCAAAATCCTATGGAAAGTTGTTACTGAACAAGGCCAAGTTATTGGAAACTTGTAAGGGTCCTTTCATTAGATGGGGAAACCTATTGGATGAGAGTGATGAAAAAGATGTCTTACAGTGGCTTTACAAAGATAAAGATAGTGAAACCACACCAAATGACCATCAACCTAAGCTACCCACAGCGCAGTATGGTCAAGGGTTTTCTATTTTACAAAGGATGGGATATGAAGGACATGGTCCCATAAGATTAAGGAAAGATGGTCGCATAGAACCAATCCAACCCTCTACCTCCACAGCTCGAGACACTACTAGGTTGGGATACAAGGGTAAAGAGAAAATCAATGGTAAGGAGAAACTCAAAGCAGAAGACAGAGAAATAGCTACCACTAACCTAGTAGAACAACTTCACCGCTTATAAGAAGCTAGTGAAACAGATTCCAATGAGTATGAATGGGACGGCCTCTCAGAAATGTCTTGTGAAGATAAAGGGGTTGACGTGGTTCAATAGTATAGCTCTACTCATACGACGCATGAGGGACAAATCTCTAGGGCTAGATTGCTAGAGTTTTGTCTACAATATGACGAGAGTGAACTTCATGAGGAGAGTACGATGTGACACTTGACGAACCAAATTGAGGAGAGTACCATAATAGACCTTATCAATACCTCTGCCTATTCAAACAACTCCATCATTCTAACCATTACCAATTTCAAACCAGATCAACCTAATGACCCATTGCCCTTAGTGCATCCCGAACTCATAGACTGGGATTTGCAAGACACCACACCTGAGCTAGATACTTTCCAAAATGATGATGCTATCATTGATTACCTAGAGCATAGGGACCATTTAGTCACAGGGGATCACAAGACTGGCTACGCCATAGAACTCAATGACAACACTTATTTTGGAGAGAGTGCCAAGCCTTTCAGTTGTAAAAATGTGAAAATAAAATATAGATCTAATGGTGAAAACCACTCTGCGGTAGTGTTAGATCATGAAAATAGTAAAAAAATAAAAGGCGTATCCAACGGTGAAAACCTCTCTGAGGCGAAGGATGAAAGGCTTGACACTCTTCCCAATCTGACACATCAGGAGAGGTCCTCAATTCTGATTGAACTAGCAGAACCTGTCAGTATTGGAATAGAAGACAACCTAAAGATAATACATATGGCACAATCATTATCCACACAAGAAAAGCCAGAATTCACCGAATTCTTCAAGTAGAAATAGATTAACTTTGCTTGGTCATATGCCAATATGCCAGGATTGGATCTTGATCTTATCATGCACCATCTTTCACTAGCTCCATGAGCTAAGCCAGTTAAATAGAAACTGAGAAAAATGCATCCACATATAGCATTAATGGTGAAGGAAGAATTGAAGAAACTACTAGATGTTGGTTTCATCAGACCAATAGGTTATCCAAAGTGGATTTCAAATATAGTTCCTGTTTCAAAACCAAATGGAAGAGTTAGACTGTGTAATGACTTCAGGGATTAGAACAAGGCTTGTCCAAAAGATGACTTTCCTCTACCAAACATAGACATCATTGTAGATCTAATGGCAAGGCACACCATGTTGTCATTAATGGATGGGTTCTTTGGCTATAATCAAATCAAAATAGCACCAAAGGATCAACACAAGACCACATTCACATGTCCATGGGTTACCTATTGTTTGTGCGTCATGCCATTCAGATTGAAAAATACAGGGGCAACATATCAAAGGGCCACGACATGATGCATACCATCATGGAAGATTATGTAGATGATATCCTAGCCAAGTCAATCACTAGAGAAGGACATCTATAAGTCTTGGACAAGCTCTTCATAAGACGATCAATTTAATGTGCGGTTAAATCTTAAAAAGTGTGTTTTCAGAGTCACATCTAGTAAACTCCTTGGATATATCATATCAGCTAATGGAATAGAGGTGGACCTGGCCAAGGCAAAAGCAATCATGGAAATGCCGCCACCTAAAAATCTGAGTCAATTGCAGTCTCTACAAGGAAAGTTGCAGTCCATCAGAAGGTTTATCTCTCAACTGGTAGATAAGTGCCATCCATTCACACATCTCTTACACAAAAACATTCCATTCAAATGTGATGACAGGTCTGAGAAAGCATTTCAGCATCTAAAGGAATATCTAATGAACCCACCAGTTTTGATGCTACCGATTCAGGGCAAGCCACTACCACTCTACATCTCAATTACACCAACAACTCTTGGAGCTCTGCTAGCACAACAAAACCACGAAGGAAAGGAGCAAGCAATCTACTACATCAGCAAGACACTAGTAGGTTATGAGCTACAATATACACCAATTGAAAGAGCATTCCTTGCAGTTGTCTTTGCTTCACAAAAGTGGAGACACTACATGATCTCACACTCTATCAAGCTAGTGGCTAAGATTGACCCATTAAAATACCTACTCAGCAAAGCTACCCTAATAGGAAGAATATCTAAATGGGTCATGATACTCATTGAATTTGACATTGAGTATGTAGATAGAAGAGAAATAAAGGGGAAAGTCATTGCAGATCAGCTGGCGGATGCACCCTTGATAGATAACAGCCCATTAACCTTTGAATTTCCAGACGAGTCTATCTTCAACATCACTACCACAACCTGGAAACTCTACTTTGATGGGTCATATACTCAACATGGATCTAGAGCAGGAATCTTGTTGGTAACACCACATGGAGATACAATCCCTAAGTCATATAGACTTCTATTTCCATGCACCAACAATGTGGTCGAGTATGAAGCTTTAGTCATTGGCATAAATATGGCAGTAGATTGGAAGGTCAAGGAACTTCATGTGTATGGGGACTCACAACTCATCATTAATCAAGTAAACGATGATTATCAAACTAAGGACGAGAAGTTGATACCATACAAGCATATGGTGGATGACTTCAAGGAATATTTTGTTGTGATATCCTTCAAGTAGATACCAAGATTGGAAAATAAAGCAGCAGATGCAATGGCTACTATTGCATCCCTCTTTGACATACCTGAAAATCATTCGCGTTATGAGTTCTTGGTGGAGCCAATCTCCTATCCTGCTTATGAAATCCTAGAAACCAACACCATTTGCCACATTGTAGGTCCAATTCTCCCTTATATGGTAAAGTTTACACCTATCTAAAAGAGAATATCCTACTACCTGACCTATCAAACAACCAGAAATGAACATTCATATGCCAAGCATCTCGATATACCATCATCATAGACACCCTATATCGACAAGGTTTAGATGGTACTCTCCTTAGGTGTTTGGATAGTGAGGAATATCAGACCACTCTAAGTGAAGTACATGAAGGAATATGCGGGATTCACTCTAGTGGTCCTACCCTGGCAAAGAAGCTCATGCGTCTTAGATACTATTGGCCAAGCATGGAATCTAACTCCTATCATTTTGTCAAATGGTGCAGGAAATGCCAGATTCATGGTAATCTGATACATGCCCCTGCTCAGGAATTACAACCCTTAATGACTCCCTGGCCCTTCTATCAATGGGGACTTGATCTAGTAGGCAAGATTCACCCTTCATCCTCCAATGGCCACAAATTCATTATCATAGCCACTGAGTATTTTATGAAGTGGATTGAGGTCATTCCATTAACCAACATCATAGGGAAACAGATATCCTATTTCATCCTTAACATCATATGCAGCTATGGTATTCCATTATCCATTGTCACAGATAATGGATGACCTTTCAATAATCATGATGTGAAAGAACTCTGTGATAAATTCCACATTCAACATTGCTTTTCCACTCCATACTACCCGCAAGGTAACGGTCAAGCTAAGGCATCGAACAAAACCATCTTGAAGATACTCAAAAAGACTGTCGATCATGCTAGTCGTGATTGGCATATGTAATTGAACCCCACTCTGTGGGCCTACAGAACTAGTATATGCACTCCCACAGGTGCGACACCATACGCCCTTGTCTATGGCTCTGAAGCCATATTGCCTATAGAAGTTGAGTTACATTCCCTCAGGGTGTCGTTAAAGGGTCTCATAAATGATGAGGAATATAGAATATCTAGGCTCCAGGAACTAGATTTGCTAGAAGAAAGGAGACAGCATGCATTCAACCATCTTAAGGCAAACAAACAGAGAATGTCTAGAAGTTATAATCACAGGGTCAAACCACGAGTCTTCTAGGTGGGTGACTTGGTTCTAAGAGAGAATCTAAGAAATTAGCAAGATGGAGAGAAAAAGGGGAAATTTGAATCCAACTGGTTGGGTCCCTATGTCATATTTGCTGCATATGGATCATGTAATTATCAGCTATCAACATCAGAAGGTGAACTGTTTGATGACCCCATTAATAGTATGCACCTTCAAAGGTTCTACACCTAAATAACCCCAGTGCAAGGGATTTTTAAAAAAAAGAAGCAAGTAGTGAAAACCTTGCAAACATGTGCTATTTGTGATCGCACAAATAAAAGCAAGTGGTGAAAACTTGGAAACAGGCGCTATTTGCGATAAACCGCTTCCTCCATCTTTTAGAAATACCCAACCCATATCCATCTTTCCTACCATATCTATCAAATAACTGTGTCCATTCGCAACCACCTAATAGTAAAATATCATAGCTTGGTGCGTTGTCACCCTTATCACCTTATCCAATAAGGTCATCCAATATTTTCATCCATCTTGATGTCTATCCCAAATCCATTGTCAGTATCGCCAAACCCTGAACTACGTCACCTCTAAGTTATCACATAGGCAAGGCCATCATTGATGCGCCCTCGAGGCTCCTTCCCCATTCATCCATATCCCAAATCCTACCATAAACCTATTCTTCATCCATACCTTCATCCATCACCAATGTCAGCCTTCAAGGACGAACTACATCGCCTCTAAGTTATCACGTAGACAAGGCCATCATCGATGAGCCCCTAAGGCTTCCCACACCCTAGGTCTTTAGGTCCACATAGTCCATACCCCAAACTATGTTGCCTCTGTGTCGTCACGTAGGCAAGGCCATTTAGTAATGAGCCCTCGAGGCACTAGGTCAGTCCCTTAGGGCTCATTTCTTCATGTCTGTCATCCATTCATCCATAATAAATCGATCCTTTACTTGACTGGGGGCAAAATCCTTGACCTAGTTAGTGAATTGGATTTTTGAATTCTACAACTCAGAGGATAACAAACTAAATCGTGGTTTTATCACTAGACGACAAGTAGCACAACAAGCAAGCTTTAAACATCATCTTGAGAAAGAGACATCAAACTACACTTGACAAATCCCTACCTGCCTAAAGCATCAAACGTGACTGTATCAAGTTATTGCAAGAAAACATATAGCTATGGCAAGAAGCTTTTTAATGGTTGTTTAAGTCTCATGTCTTGATTTTTGTTATTATGTTTCCTATGCTACTCAAGGATGTCAAAAACTAGAGATGCTATGATGGAGAATGATTATTTTATTTGTTTGTTGTTTGTGGGTTTATCTTTAGTAATGTGAAGCCTTGTCTAAAGACATGATCAACATGATGATCATCAAGGACATCAGAGGTCTAAACATGAAACAAGTGTAATCCTTGTCTGTTGACACGCAAGCAATACTCAGGTCATCTCGGTTCCATTATACTTAGATACTTGTATTAACTTGCTAAATTAAAATCCATGTAAGTAATACTCAGGTCATCATGGTTTTATTATACCTAGATGCTTGTATTTTCTTACAACATTTTAAAATCCCAATGATGAAACAAAGTACTTCAAAAACTTGTATACGAAGATGACAAAATCCACATCCATACATATTAAATTGCATTTCATTATAAGCATTTCATCATTTACCAAAATTCCAAGTGTTTTTATGATCTAGCTTGTCCATTTCATTCATTATCCAAATCATTCTTCTAAATTATCTTTCATTATCCAAAGTCCAAATTCTCTAAGTGTTCTTTTATTTTATCATTGAGTATACTTGGGACAACAAAAACAATTCATAATACATTTGCATGCCATAAATAGGTGTGTCATCATATATACTATCATCACATTAAGTGCATTAAGGATATAAGCATTTAGATCATGTTTGTGTTACATATAATGTTTTCATTTAGATGCATGAGTCACCTATTGATCATGATGTTAGTCATAAACATAGAATAAAAGTACACATTAACCTTTACTCATCTTGAAAGATACAATGAATTCAGAGAATTCATGATCTCAACTCTCCATTGATTAGTTCTTAATCTTCTGACGTTACTCAGAGGTTGATGTGTGTTGTTGTTTCCATTTTGGGGCCTTACGTAGATCTCATCAATAAGATATTGTTTCCTATAATGATGCTGCAGGATATACTTCAAATATTATGTCTATCTTCAAAACTTTGCATGATATTTGTCATTGTGACATGCTTTAACCTCAAATATGTTGAATATGTTCATTTATCTACGAGAAGTTTGCATATTTGTACTATTTTCTTAAGATTGTCAGTTATTTGCAATTGTGATGATGAAATGCTCTGAAATTGAAAGAAACTAAAAGAAATACTTCAAATTAAAGTTGAACCTTTAGTTATTGATCCACATACATACTTGATACTATCATTAGGAGAAGAAATCAAACCATATGTTCACCTGGATGTTCCACAGCTAGATACAGTTGATGCAAACTTCAGAGGATGATGAATGAAAACAATACATGCAAAATGATGAGCACGCCAAGGGACGCAGAAAATTAAAGCACATATCCAGAATTCAGACATAGATTACTCAAGATTTATGAAGATTTGTAATTGAAATACTCTTCTCTTTCATTAAGTATGCAAAAGACATGTACATATACAATAGCTTTGAAATGAGTCCTGAATACTTCAGCAAACAGATTTCAATTAAGTTTCAAATGTTTCAAATGAGGTATACCTGCACCTTTTATAGAATAAGGTGAGGAATTAGTTACAATTGATCTACGATCAAGATTTATCTATTACAATCTACGGTTTACATTTCATTGACTAAGTCAATCCCTTCCACATGGCACAGGTTGCCAGCTGGCAACCATCTGAAATACTTATACTTTCAAAATCATCTGGTGCATATACTCCTTTTTATGATGTCTCCTCATTAGGTTCTTTGTCATCATCATGATGATCGTTCTCTTGAATATGGACCTGCATAGTTGTCCTGATATTCTCATATGCTTACACTATTCTCTCCAATTCTCCACCATCCTAAGTTCTCGCTTTGGTGATGGCATGTTTATGCACATGATACTTGCTCCTGAGAGACTCCAACTTATTTTTCCTGCTGTTGGCAATTTCATTATAGTCTTCCACCTTGACTTTTATTCTCATTACTTTATACAGCACTTCTTTTGTCAGGTGCTTGAGAGGGTCTTCAGCAACTAGCTGGAAATTACTATGCAGAGCTTTGATGACAAAATCTTCATCTTGATTTTCTATTTTGCCTTCTACATCTCCTTCCAATGTTTCCAAAACTTCAGCCTCATGGGACATCATATTATGTAACTTCATGCTGATATTCTGCAGTTTACTGTTGCATATTTTGAGTACATCACATTCAAATTTGACATCCTTATTCAAGATATCCATCAATAAGGTTGTGTTACTATTCAGTACTTGATTCTTTATTAGAATATGTGGATCAATCTTTTTCATTTCATCCAAAATGTTCAGGATCTTTTCTAATTGAAATGACCTCCTACCGACCTCCATTTGTCGTTTATCTACTTTTCTCCTAGAGGTATCCAAAGAATTCCATCTCTTTAGAGAGGCCTTTGCCACTTTTTCAGCTCCATCAAGCGCAGATGACATCCACTTCAACATTATTGTTGATTCATGCTTCATGAGGTTCAACCTGTTGACCTCCTCCTAAGAAATAGTAGTCAATGGGACTGCATGATCAGTTGGCATATCATCAGGGTTAATTAACCCTCTTATATATGCATGCAGCTGAGCAATGTGCTCCTTATGCTGCTTATTCTTATCCTTTTCCTTTTTTATTTTCTGGATCAAAGAATCTATTATGTCTTTTCCCTCTTGACCCTCCTAGTCTTCATTAGCGAATCCCAAATCTACTGTGCTGATCTAGAATTCATCCAAAGTGATTTTACCTTTCTCTTTATCCATAGTAGGGATTGCTACTTGTGTTGTCCTCCTACCTATTGTAGGATCTCTTCTAATGGCCGAGGTCAACTTGGCCTTCCTCTTGGGCTTTATTAGTGTTTCTGAAAATAGTGTAGACACATCAAATTCTTGGATTTCCATACCTGTTTCCATGCCAATTTCTCTTTCTAGCCATTGAGGAACTTCATCTTTTGTACCTTGGCTTCCTGCATCATCATCATGATCATCACCTTGATCTCCCGTGAGTGCATCTGTTTTTGATGGAGAAGGTGATTTTCTTTGTTCTTCCTCATGATGTTCTTCATGAGAGTGATCTTTTGGTACATCCTCATGATGAGGAACCTCTTTTCCTGGAGGGTGATCCTATTGATCGTCATGACTATCATGACCTTGATCTTTTGCTTCCTCTGTTCTAACTTCATCTACTTTATTGATCTCTTCATCCTGAGGTATGCCTGCATCAGTGGATATTATTTCATCTACCTTAGGTGCTTCTGCCTGATCCTACATCATATCTTCCTCTGCACTTGAAGCAGATACGTCTTCCTGAGTTTTTAGATAATCCTGATCTAACTTTTCTTTACCTCCTAAGGTCTCTTGAGTCTGGATGACATCTTCATTTGCTATGACCTTCTCCTCCTCATCCTTTCCTCAGACTTCCACTATCTTGGGTTCACCAGCTATATCTTGTTGTGACTGACCCAAATCCGGAGTATGCATTTCTACTTCAATCACCTCTATTTCTTCAGTTTTACCCACCTCATCAGGTGCCTTAGTCTGATGTTGAGGACTTGTATCCTTTACATATGAAAGGTCCACCACCTCAGGGCTGGTGACCTACTTAACTAAGTCATCTAGCCCTATTTGTTGTGCAACTTTCTCGGGGCTTCTTTCTTTTTCTTGTTCAGCTGGTTTCTCTCCAGTTCCCTGCACTGATGGGGTCCCAAAAGGAGTGATGTAGGTGCCTACGGCAGGTGTCTCCATTTGTTAAGCAGTCACATCCTTAACCACATCATCATCAGATAAATCTACTGTTTCTTCCAACGAGACAAGACCACCTGGGACTGCTCTAGATGTTTCTTTGAACTACTCTTCAGCTTGTTCAGCTTTAAACTTCACAATGGTAAGAAGTGGTACATTGTGCTGTAACTCCTTTCTAAAAACTTCACTACCTGCCCCTCTCAGCGTAATGGGGCTTTGCCTTATTTCACCCCTCATGGAGGTTCTTGCTTTCTTCGGTGTGGGGGCTATCACCTGAGGTGCCTTCCTCTTCCTTTTGAATAATAAGGGGGCCTCTTCTTCTTCATCATGCTCCTCTTCCATTTGTTTTTGTGAGGCTTGATCTTCTTCATAGGTCTCAGTAGCTGCTACATCAGCCCTTAGTATTCTCTTTGGCTTTTGCTTCTCTAATGGGGGAGGCACAGATGATGCTGATGCTTGGCCTGAAGATGATGTTTCTCCTGTTGTTCCTGCTTCTTTAGTTGTGGCTATTACTCTCTCAATGATAACCCCTTTGGGTTCTTCTGCAGTTTTCTTACCTCTAGGAGGTCTTTTTCTCTATTTTTGTTGAGGGGGCAACTTGTCTCCCTTGGATTTCCTCTTTTCATTCAGGAAATCATCATATTCATCAGTAGATAGATCTTGTCCTTTCTTTTTGTTATCAACTATAAGGGCCACACCCTTTTTCTTCAATATATTTACTTGCTCATCAACCCAAGCTTGGGTTAGCTATAATATTCTGCCCATGAATGGATCCAAGGAAATATCCTCCTGCATTTTAAGATCCGAGGCTGATATAGTATGTTTATATATCTTCTTTGCTTCGTATTCATCTGCCATTATCTTTCCATCATCCTTCTTCATTTGCATTGGGATGGAAATGCAACCAAAGGTTCTGATTTGGTTCTTCTTTGAGCTTTTGCCTCATCCTCGCAATCTACCCAAAAATCTTCAAGATGCCTTTGGTGCATGGGTTGTCCCATGATTTTCTGCATCCTTCCATAAGGATCATATGGCCTTGTCAATGGAAATGGCTGTAACTTCATCATGGTTAGGCTAGTTATGGCTTTCTTAATATTTTCACTGTCTGGGCACATATACCATCCCATTGTTATTGGAAATAACACTAGAGGAAGCTTGTTATTAGCTTTGTAGGCATCCAGTATTGTCACAATCTGCCTCATGAACTCCATCAATACTACAGCATCAGTTGGATATCTTGGGAGCATGAGAGGGTGTTCTTGAAATCCTTCAACCCTAATGTATGAAAAGGTTGCGAATTGAATGAACCAAGCTCCATGCCTGTATATTACCTCCTTAGCTTCCATGCTCAGTCTTTTAGTTCTATCCTCCTCCATGGTCCTCACTAGATGCATAGAGAATGCATCATTCACCAATTTGTAATCCTGGAGGTAGTTAACTCTTTGTAATTGGGGGTAATGGTCCCAGATGTGTGCATCATTGGTGGTGCCACCAATCTTCCCCTCTGTAGTCAATCCATTAAATGTACCTTTATATGCACATGCATAAACAAGGTAGGAAGTCATATAGAAAGCACATTCTGTACCTCCTAGTTTTTTCAGTTGCTCATCCAGAGCATCACTTATCATCTTCGCCCATAGTGGCCTGTTCTCAGTGTATAAGCACATCAGGATGACCCCATACATCCAATCCTTGAAACTTCTAACTGTTGGCTGTCCTGTTACCCGACTGAGTAGGGTGATCATGAGCTGATACTCGTCATCAAAGTCAAATTTAAATAGATGAACCGGCAACTTGGCTGCGGCTGTATAAGGACTGTTCTTAGCCCTCCATTCATACATTCTCTTCCTAGCAGCTTTCTTATTACTTTCATATTCAGTTTCCAGCTTCTTCAGGTCAATGCTAACAACCTTCTTGCCCAGTGGCAAACTGAACATGGCTGAGAGGCTTTTGATGGATAAGTCTGCATACATTCTCCCATGTTTCTCCACCCTCCTTGTCTGGGGATTATAATTTTTGGCACACTCAATAACCAGCTCAGGATTCTCCATAGAGTATGGAAAACCACCTGTATTCCACATTCCAGACACAAAAACGGCCTCCATCAGAGCAACCTCATTATTCATGTTGATCTTATCTGTCCACACAACCAAGTTTGTACTCCCCTGGTGAGTGTCACCTATAGTTCCGTATTTGAATTGCACACCTTCAGGCTATTCAAACATTGGCTTAACAAATTCTGCCTCGGACTTCATCAATCTCTTGTCCACCATGATTTCCTGCAATTCCAAGAACTGGTCTCAAGATTGATACTTCATTTCATGCATGCATGTATATACATATATCTCTATATCATCATGCATGAGCTTACTAAATAGTTATTTCATCATGATATGTAGAAATCCTAATCTCAAACTACTGAATCATCATTTTACCTGGATATGCATAAAACAACAGCAAGAGGTTTTCAATTACTTAACTGGTTGGCTTATCCCTTTGAATTACAATGATGATTATATGGGATAATCCTGATACCGTCGATACTCACGTCTTCGCTCTAATTTAAGCTGTACACGTTTGCAAGTGGTTTCTAAAGAAGGTTTGCAAGCTCGGCTGTATAAAGACTGATCTTATCGCGAGTTAGGTGCATAATGATGTTATGAATTCTTTCTAACCCATTTATTTGGTCCATTAGGGCACAATCTAATTAAATCTCTCATAATCATTAAGTTTCTGCACGGAAACCTGCAGAGGTTGCCAGGTGTGACCATCGTGCTTAACCATTAGCGGGAAACACCTACCGTATTAATGAGCATTCAATGCCGCGCGGCCAGGAGAGGAGGATGATCTTTTGAAATATCGGGTGATGTTTCGAATATCAGGTGATGTTCAAAATATCACTGTCTCGTAATATGACCATTCACGTCTTAGTGAGAAACTTATGTCAATATATCAGGTTATCTTCAGCCCATCGGGTCATATTATAAAATATCAGGGGATGTTCTAAATATCAAGTGATATTTCAAAAAAAGATGATGATCCTATGCACTGCTTAAGTAACCCTTCTCAGAATATCATGATGGCATCACCATGATATTGGTTCAGTCTATCGTTCAAGCACTATGACGTCATCGTCATGTTTTATGAAAGGGTGATTTTAGGAAATATACCTTCGCAAAGTAAAAAATGATGATGATGTCATCATCATGTTGATTCTCTTTGTTATCAGGTTGGATGATGTCATCAAGATAAAATCTCCAAGGTGATATTTTGTGACGGGATGATATTTGAAAGATAAGGTTATATTCAAAATATCGGGTGATGTTTCAAAATATCATCCTTGCGGAATACATGCTGCTATTTGACGGGTAAGTATCCTAAAAATGACATCCGCAGGTCGCGAACAGATAATTTATCAGGTGATAAATTGGATCAGGGTGATATTTCGTAAGATGACTGATATTGGGAAATATGATGATGACTTACCTCCTACTCTACGAATATCAGGTTTGACCAAGACTTTGACCATTCATAACTTTCACATCCTAAGGAATATTAGGGTGATGTAAAAGGCAAACCTACATGAAATTTAATGTTCTATTCAAATATGAGGTTAATGAAATGAAACATGAACTTTGACAAACTAACCTTCTGATGATGACTTCCCCTAGCCATTGTGCGGGATTATCTGTATTGATTGAATTTTACCAGATCGCCAACAAAAGACCACACAAGCAAAGCCAAAAAAGTTGGGTCCCTGTTTTGTCAATTCAAAATGGGGCGTGTTGTGTAACCACACAACAACTTGCCACCAAAGAAAACACCAAATTCTAATGATTCAAGTGATGTGAACACATTATAACATAGCATTCTGACTCTTTCTAAGCATAAGTATCATAATCTTTCTGAATGATAAAATGTCCTCATGGTAACAATGCTAACTAAGGATCAGTAGTGTGCAAATGATTAATTATCCTCATCTTGAAAGCGAGTTGAAAACATAAGTAACTGGTGTTAAACTACATAGTTGGAGATCATCCCTCATAGCCAACCTGGATAGAGCCTTGCTACCAACAAGTGTCTATAGCCCTGGTAAGGTTATCTATACAATCCCCCTAAGTAGAGCCCCACTCCCAGCAGGCGTCTATAGCCCTAGTAAGGTTACTTAGATGGCCTAATTTTATTATATATTTTATTTTAAAAAAAAAATTATACTTTGTATATCTGATATCATCATGTAAGCTCAAAATGCAAGGTATGGTCACTTGCTGCTTTAGGTTGGAGATTGCATTGGTAGCAAGGGAGTCCCTTTAATTTTTCACTTAACACCTATACTTGTATTTTCAACAAACCCAAGGTTGTTAGGTGAGTCATTGTGAAGAAATCACTTTGGTTAATAAAAGGTACCCTGATAACAGGATATCACAGACCTGATCATGATGACTTTCTCAAAATGAGTCATAATCTATATATAAATGTGTTCTCATCACTTGAATCCTAACAATTTTATTATTTTCTAGGGTGATGAGTTGCATCATCTTGACTAAACAAAACAAAACTCAACAAGCAAACAAAGCAAAAACAAAACAAAGCATTGTACAAACAACTATACAAAATATACATTATGATACACATGACTAACATGAAGCACCTAGGCTTGGAAATAATGTTTGAGGAACTATCCGTAACTGGTAATGGAACATCCTCACCTGTCAAGTTCTTAAGCCTAAAAGTGTCGTCTCCTAATATCTCAAAAATTTGGAAAGGACCTATCCATAATTTGTCAAACTTACCATGGTCTTCTTTCCTCTCATGGGCTTTATCCCACATCAGGACTAAATCAGATATCCTGAAGGCTTTAACTTTGGGTCTTTTGTCAAACTAGCATTTGACAACAGCATGATGTTTGGCAAATTGATCAATTGCCTGACTTCTTTTCTCTTCCAGGTGCATCAGCTGAAGCAACCTGACTTCTTGGTTATTGTCTATGCCTAGGTACTCTTGGGCAAACTACAAGGTAGGAATCTTTAGGTTAACAGGGAAGATTATATCTACCCCATATACTAAATGATAAGGCGAGTTTCCTAATGCAGCCTTGTTTCTGGTTCTATCTACCCATAAGGCATATTTCAGAAGTGTATTCCATTCCCTAGGGTTCTTGTCTACTAACTTCTTTATGATATTCAGCAAATTTTTGTTAGTGGATTCTACCAATCCATTCCCTTGGATATAATAATTAGATGAAAACTTCAGTATGATTCCATAATCAAAGGCCCAACTTGACAATTTAGTTGAAGTAAAAGCAGAGCCATTATCACTTACCAGAGCATATGGAACCCCATACCTGGTGACTATGTTACTTTCTAGAAATCTGATGACATCTTCTGCACTGCAAGTCTTGCTGCTAGTGGCTTCAGTCCACCTAGTACAATAATCAGTAATGGTTAAAACGTACATGTGGCCTGATAATGATGGAGGATTTATAGGTCCTATGAAATCCATGCCCCATTGTGCAAATGGGCGCGCCTCCATCACTGGTTGCAAAGGTTGTGCATCATATCTCTCTCTGTTGGCAGCAACCTGACATACATGATAGCATTTAATGTGTTCAGCTATATCTTTGAAAATTGTAGGCCAATAATATCCTGCTCTAAGGATTGTGTTGTGATGTTCACAACACGCCCCATTATGCTCCTTAGCAAAATGGGGACCCCTGCTGATGTTTTGCTTTTTGCTTCTGCTTGTGTTTGTCTGCTTTCTGGCGGTTTGGTAAAAATGAGTCAGGTGCATCATCATCATGAAGGTCAGGATGAGGTAGGTCATCATCATGAGGTTAGTTTGTCAAAGTTCATATTTTGTTTCTGTGACCTCATATTTAGAAAGAGCTTGAAATTCCATGCAGGTTTGCCTTTTACTTCACTTGAAAATTCGTCCATATGTGGAAGTTATGCACAATCAAAGTTTTGGTCAAACCTGATAATCGCAAGTGATCATCATATTTTTTTCATGTTATCAAGGTCATCATGATCTTGATCTATCACCCGATAAAATCATGCAGTCGCAATATCCGGACGTCAATCTTAGGTGGTAGTGCCCTTTACCCGTCAAATGGCCTTATGCGCATCGTGAGCATCATGATTTTAGGAGGGTCATACTTTATAAACTCGGTTTTGCTGTATGAAGAACATCATCATCATATTTGAAACGCCCCCCCGATAATATCCTGAGGTTCAAATATCCGGACGTCAACTTTAAGTCATAGTAAGTTTTCCCCGTCGAGCGGTCTTTTGTATCACGAGCATCGTGCTGATATTTTAACATTACCTGATATTATAATATCATGCTGATATTAAATATCACCCTGACTTAGAAAATCCACCATCTGCATAATTTGCATGCGCATGTTAAAATCCTATCGGAGGGTCATCATCCTGATATTTGCTGAAATTCGCTAAGATGATGATGACATCTTCATATCCTCCTGATCTCCTTTTTGCATGATCATGATGATCACCCTATCTTTTAAGGGAAGGTGATATTCCATTCCTCAATAGCATGATCATATTTTAAATATCACCCTAGCGCTAACCTGATGATGACCTCAACTCATCCTTATGCTCCGAAGATGAAATATGATGATGACGTCATCATGATAATTCGATGAGGAGGATCATCATTTTTTTTATCCTGTCCTGTTGTCAAGATCATCATGATCTTGTTTGTCTACCCGATATTTCGTAAAGTCCTCCTGCCGAGAAAGAACGACCTTTTGCAAATATCCTGATCATCATCATCATCACATTTCCCTTCGGCAGGATATTTTCCAAAACATGATCCAGTTAGCGAAACATCCTGATGACGTCATGTTCTAAGTTTAACAAAGGCTCTGGATATCATGATGACGTCATCCCGATCTAATAAACGAAGAAGCTAATATCCTGATGATCATCATCATCACATTTCCCTTCGGCAGGATATTTTCCAAAACACGATCCGGTTCACGAATATGATGATGACGTCTTATTCTAAGTTCGACAAAAGCCCCAAATATCCTGATGATCATCATCGTCCTAATCTTTCGAGAGGGTTGCCTTGGCCACAAAGGGGTCGTATTACATTCATCATCCTGATCATGCTCCTTAGGTGACCCGATATCACAATTATCCCCTGATCTTAACTGAACATGATGATGACGTCATCTTTTGCATTTCAATGAAGCCCGAATATGACGATGACGTCACCATCATTTTCCTTTCCTCAGCAGTAGGATCATATTCCATATCCTCCTATTCTCCTTCAGCATCATGATGATGATGATGTTGTTCTTTTCCCCAATATACAGAAGCGAAACATCCTGATGACGTCATCTGGACCTTCAGAAGGGAGAGCATCATATTTCCAGAATATCATGCAGATGAAGTGAACATCGGCCAAATAGAGAATATCGGCCAACATGTTTTTTGACACGCCGATAGCGATAGTCATGCCGATGGGCGGGAAATGAAGCGGTGGAGTTTTAAACCATTTTTTTGGCGCCCGTAGCATTTTTTCGGTCAGCGATGGTTGACCCGATGGGTTTTGAGCGGTCTGAATGCGTTTTGAATGTGTTTTAAGAGTATTCTGATCCTATTTCCACCATTTTACGCAGTCACCTGGATTTAAACGATTATTTTAATTTCTTGCTGTTTATGTGATAAATGAAATACTTATTGCTTGTCTTGTCTTGCAGGCTTGCAGTTGAGGAAGCAGCTGGAAAGTCAACACAGTGACCTCATGAAGGAAGGAAATCTGATCTCAGGAGCAGGAAGATAAAGATGAAGTGCGAAGAAGTCAAGGCCATTCAAGTGAAGGACAGAGTTGCAGCTGAAGGTATTACTGCAACAGACAAACAGAAGTTATTGCTGAGCTGCCGGAACTTCTTAGAAGGGGCAATATTTCGCCCAGATTTGACACTGCTCAGAGATATTTTGAAGAGCTGGTTCACTTGTATTTATTGCTGTAACCAGGGGTTTGAACCAGGGGTTCAGTTAGGTTTCTGTTGTAGTGAGGACAATCAGAATGTCTTTATATTGTGCCTCTCTACACTGTAATACTTTACAACAGGGATTTTAGGAAAACAACAAGGATTTTAGGAAAACAACAGTGGCTACAACAGGATTTTTCTTTTAGGAACATACAGCAAGTTAGCGTAGTTTAGAGGTAGAAGAAGGAGGTCGCCTGTTTGTTTGCAATAAGGTGCGCGTGGAATGTCTGGCTACCTTACTGTATCTGTAAATCTTGTAAGTTCTCTGTAGTATGATCAATGAAACTAAGAGTCATTCCTACATTGTAAATCATGTATGACTATTCGTTTCTAATACAATAGAATCTGGAGTTCTGCATCTATCTTCTGAGTGTTCTCCTGCTCTTCTTTGTGTTTTGAAATATTTTTCTTTGAGAGCTTGCAATTTTAAATGTATGTTTGTGAAAATGCTCAGAACTTACATTTAAGGTTTTTACTGTGGATTTGATCAAATTACTGTGGTATTTACATAGTGCATAACAGAAACAATTAGATCCTTCGGTAGATTAAATGAGGTATAGATTATATCTTTCTAACTTTTCCCAACCCATCTGAATATTTAGCTGAAAACGTAGAAATCTAAAGGAAATTATCTCAAATTTGAAGAAGCATGCATAACAGAGCTATAAGTAGACAGTTTTCATAAATAGATAAAGAAGAAAGCTGCAAAAATTCAAGAAAACCATCTAAAACTTGCAGCACAGTATCACTTTTATGCAAAGGAATGAAAAGTATTGAGATATCTCATGATCTTTTTGCATAATCTTAGTCCAGTAAACCACCAAACAAACCTAAACTACGTAAGGCCCCTTGAACATTACAGCTTCACATTGACCAACTGAACTTGACCAACCGAACCATTGTAGACTTGGGATTAGTTGAATCTCAAATGATTCCTCCTTATCTTTCAAGTATAGTTTCAGTTCATTATATGTGAATTTTAACTTATTGTTATGATTGCATCAAAACGATCATCAACAGTTTTCTGGCGCTAGAAGGAGGGCCTTCTTGAGTTAGGTTTCATTTCAAACTAGCTAACGACAGTAATAGAGTGACTAGGTCTAGATCCAGTTCAGGAGATATATTTGTGCAACTACCTGATACAAGGTGAAGTAAAAACCCTTTAATTTGGAATCCAAAGATACCGCAAACGGGAAGTTCATCTGGAACACCTCCTGGGTCACCTTTTAACATCCATAGTATTGTAAGTCCTGATAGATCACTGTTCAGATCTTTAAATCTTGGTTCAGGCACTCCTGGAGGTCTCAATCCTCCTCTAAATCCTAATCCACCAATCAATCCAGGTATTCCTGCAAGTTCAAGTCAAGCTCAAACACCTGCAATGGCTTATTTCGATGTCAATTCTCCCATACTCTTCAATGATTATCATGAGATGCCAAAAAATCCGGAAAAGATATGTCCCAAATACCAGTTGCATCAAGACCCAGAAGATCATATTAGAATATTTAAGGAAGCATATTTTAGGGCTATGTTAGAGCACGAGGATGTTGTGTGTAGATTGTTTCCTTACACCTTTAATGAGCAGGCCTCTAGCTAGTACGTAAACTTACCCAATGGTTACATTTCTTCCTGGGCACTTATGGAAGAAGCATTTCTGTCAAGATTTAGAGGAACCATTGACCCTTGCGCTTTGTATCATAAATTGGCTGCTATAAAATGAGGTGAGGGAGAGCTAATTGATAATTTCAATGACAGATTTCAAAAGGCCTATTCTAGGCTAGTACCCCCTTATACCATAGATGATGCTCCCTTGTTGGCTATGTACTATGCTGCCTTGGATCCTTTAACCGCCATGTTTGTCAAAAGAAAACCTGACATAGATTCAATATCCAAAGCCTATAAAGAGGCAGCCTCAGTGAACCAAGAAATGAGGCATACAACTTATAGTCCATTTGTCAATGGAGGAAATTTTGGGGTGCAGAATCAGGCACACCCATGGAATGGAGTCCCTGTGCAGCATGCTCCACTAGTAAATCCGGTTCCTTCTTACACACCTGTGTATAATCCTACTCCAATCCAAGCTATAACTCCTTACACGGCTAGTACTTCCAATAACAGTCAAAATAATGGTCAGCCTTTCTTCCAACTTCCTAGGGATGTAACTGTGGCAAAAGCACAAGAGGATAGGGAAGAAATCAAAGAAATTACTGCACATTTGAAAAGATTAACAACCGAAGTGACACAGCTAAGAAATGAGAACCTCTATGGAAGAAGCAACCAAAACTACAATCCACATCAAAATCACAACCAAGGCCAAAATCAGAATTATAGTCTCAACCAAAATCAGCAGTACAATCAGAACCAAAGCTACAATCAGCATCAAGGCCCCAGTCAGGGGCAACCAATGCAAAATAGGGGGCCAGTGATAGATAATAGGACCTGGGGCAATAATAACAAAAATCAGAATCAACCTAGGCCACCCAAGACATGGAACACTGGGCCCAACAACGGTACTCTGGCTTCTCCTTTTGAGAATACAGATAATCATGGTGCAAAACAAGCGACTAGCATACAAATGGCCAGTACAGCACCCAAAAATTGGTGCAGATTTCACAATACCAATGCCCATGCTAAGCACGACTATCCACAGTTCCACTTGGTAGCTAGTATTTTCAACATAGATGTACAGCCTCCTACCTCTGAATTTCTCATTCCTAAGGGTAATGAGGTAGTACCCTCAGAATATGACACAGCATTAGTCTTAGAAACGTTTACCTTTGCAACTGTAGAAGAGAAAGAGGATGAATTGCTAGAGGATGAACCATACTGTTGTGAAAGTCTTTATCCTGAATCAGCCTTTGTGTTAAATGCTTTTCAGTTTCCTTTTGAATCTGAAAATGAGATATTAAATGAAACAGAAGAGGTACAGACCTTTCAACAGACAAATAAAAGCCACACCTACAATTTGAGGAACAACCCTAGGCCGGGAGGACCTTTCACCACTTCCACTCCCCCGAATAACATCAATACACCCCCAGATCAGAATGCTAGCAACAATCCTGCCACACTCAAAGCTAGTCAGCACACAAATAATGGAACAACAGTGCAAAAGGATCAAACAAGTAAGACAGAAGCAATAGAGACAACAAGATTAATGAATTACTTATCAGAGGAAATAAAGAAAATTAAGGTCAGTATACCTCTAAATGAATTATTGAAGACCGCAGGGATCAGAAATGCTTTCTTAAAATCCCTGGATACATCCATAACAAACAAGGTGTCTGCTGATATAACTGTTCCTAATAGTGATTCACCACCTAAGGAGAAAGGTAAGAAAGTTGAGCAGCCTTCCAATACAAATGTGGTAATACATGCGGATAAGAGGGATACTCAACCTTTCTTGTTAACTGTTAGGTTGTGTGGGAAGAATATACACAATTGCATGGTAGATTCTGGTGCTTCAGCCAACGTAATGCCCTTAGGAATATGTAAGACTCTCGGGCTGACTCCCACCAAATCTGCCAAGGTTGTCACGCAATTAGATAAGACTGAGGTTAGCGTGATAGGAGAACTCATGAACATACAAGTGCAATTAGCTTCAGACCCTAGGGTAAGCCAAATCATTGACATTCAAGTAGTGGATATACCCGTAAATTATGGAATGTTGCTAAGTAGGGATTGGTCCAAGACATTAAACGGATATATGGCTACTGACTTTTCACACATGTGGTTACCGTGGAGAGGCATCCCAAACCAGATCAGAATAGAGGCAGAGCCCAGAATGAAACATATGATAACAGAGTATAATAGAACTAATGAAATATTATATGCTGCTGTTGAACCAGGTGTCTATAGAATTACCAAAAATGGGATGCAGATTGAAGAGATTATGATGTTAAACATTAGAAAGAAGTGTGTCAGCAATAGAACGGCACTATTCATTGAGTCTGACGGAAATTCTTCAGATGAAGAAAATAATGCAATAGACAAATTTGGTCATGCCATTAGACGAGAGGTGGAAGAGTGCGTTACGCACAATCTCCCAGTCCAATGTAAGTTATATAAAAATAGGTGTAGAGTCCATGATAGGCAACATTCTGAGGAGAATTGTGAAATATGCAAAGATATCATTGAATATGAATACAAAAAGTGCATAGGGAGGGTAGAGTCACGAGAGAAAAATGAGAATCCTGATCCGACACAGAGATATGTTCAGGATAATATAGATACCTTGATTCCAGATTTAGGGAAAGAAATAGAGGACGAGGGTAGTTATCTTTCTGAGTTGCAAACTAAAAACACACATATGCAAGATAACCAAACGGAAAAACCCATGAATAAACAAGATAACACCCCACAGGCAATAAAAGGGACAAAGTATGCCAAGGTAAAAGATCAGAAAAGTAAAGATGGCTTGTGGACATTAAAATGTGATGGGTCCAAATCAAAACAGGGCGCAGGTGCGGGTATTGAACTCATAAATCCTCAAGGTAAATCACATTTGGCAGCATATAGATTACAATTTTCCTGCACTAACAATATTGCTGAATATGAGGCCCTAATTTTAGGACTTGTCATGGCCATCAAGAAAGGGGTAAAAACCATCAGAGTATTTTTAGACTCTGAATTAGTAGTCAGACAAGTGAGGAAACTATATGCCTGCAATTATAAGAAAATGATTAGTTACAGACATAGAGTATGGGGTTTAATGGGTTCGTTTGATGCTTTTAACATAGAGCATATTCCTAGAGAGCTGAACCACAGGCCAGATGCGTTAGCAGTTGCTGCTAGTACATTAGAACCATTGACACTGACAGGACCAAGACGATTTGCTGTTGAGCTAGTTAACGTGCCCAGTATACCAGACAACGTTACACACTTTCAGGTATTTGGAGAGGATCAGCAAATTATTAATTTTCTGACTTGTAATGAGGTATTTGAGGCCCAAATTATTGATGAACAAGAAAGGCCTGAAGTAACATGGGACGAAGAAGATATGATCAACTTAAAGAGCAACTTCTTACCAAAAGGAGTGATTGAATTAGAACACATCTTTGACTTCGACGGAATAATTAGACAGAAAGACTTACCCAAAACAGAAGGGGGTAAGTGTGATTTACATAACTTAGGGACTGAGCTAAATCCACAAAGTGTACTAATTGGGAAAGCTTGCTCTGAGAAAATTAGAAAAGAGGTTCTGGACGTTCTGAAAGAATATAAACATGTCATAGCATGGACTTACGAAGACTTGAAAACATTTGATGAGTCCATCATAACTCACGTAATACCTTTAAGAAAAGAAGTCAAACCATTTAGACAGAAACAGAGGCCTGTAAATGCCATTCTAGAGCCTTTAATCTTTGAGGAAGTTAAAAAATTACTGTCCGCTGGAATAATTTTCCCAGTCAGACATTCTGTCTGGGTAGCTAACTTAGTACCAGTGAGGAAGAAAAACGGAGACATCAGGTTGTGCGTAGATTTTAGAAATTTGAACAAGGCTTCTGAAAAGGATAATTATCCTTTGCCCCCAATAGACGAAGTACTGCAAGCAGTAAATGGCGCAAAGATGATGTCTTTTTTAGATGGTTTTTCAGGTTATAACCAGGTCTTAATTGATAGAGAAGATAGACTAAAAACCACCTTCACTTGCAAATGGGGAAATTATGCGTATAGAAGAATGCCTTTTGGTCTAATTAATGCAGGTGCCACTTTTCAGAGGGCCATGGACGTTGCATTCCGTGGATTATTAGGTAAATGCATTGTTGTGTATATGGATGATTTAACTGTGTATTCCAAGGATGCATCCACCCACGCTGAGGACCTCAGAAAAGTACTCCAGCGATGTGAAAGGTATGGGATTTCCCTTAATCCTAGGAAATGTATATTTGGCGTAACTGAAGGAAAATTATTAGGCCATGTCATTTCTGAAAATGGAATTTCAATTGATCCGGATAGAATAGAATCCATAAAAAATTTGCAAATACCAAACAGTAGGAAAGAGTTGAAATCATTTTTTGGTAAAATTAACTTTGTTCAGAAGTTTATAACAGGTTTTGCAGAGATCGTGCAGCCATTGAATGCTATGTTGAAGAAAGATGCATAGATGGAATGGACACCAGTGGCCAAAGCCGCATTTGAAGATATCAAGGAGGCAATTTCTAATGCCCCTGTATTGGCAAGTCCAGACTACACAAGCCCGTTTTACATCTACTCCTTTGCATCTTCTCATTCTGTCGCGGCTGCCTTGACACAGAAAGGTGAAAATAATGAAGAGAGGCCCATAGCATTTATGAGTGCGCCTCTGAAGGATGCACAGCTGAGATATCTAGATATTGAAAGACAGGCATTCGCATTAGTGAAGGCTGTGAAAAAATTTAGACACTATATTCTGCGCAGCCAGATTAAAGCCATAGTACCAGACGCAACAGTAAAAATGTTGCTGATGCAAAACGAGCCTGGAGAAAAAAGAGCCAAATGGATCACCACACTGCAAGAATTTGACATGGAGATCATTCCCGCAAAGCTGGTCAGAGGGTAGGCGTTGGTGCAGACAATAGCAAACATGGATCCAAATCTGATAAAACAACAATATGTATTGAATTCCCAAGACGCATCAGGCGGGTACAATGATTTAAGCACCTTCCTGATAGCTGGAAAGTACCCAAGCAAGATGAAGGCTTCTCAGAGGAGAGCTTTGAAGATTAAGGCACAGAATTATATGGTGCAAGGAGGTCTTCTATTTAGGAAGAACCATGATGGAATTTATCTGAGATGCATAAACAGAATAGAAGCTGATAGAGTGTTGACAGAACTACATGACAAATACGGAACCGGCCATGGTTCCCATTTAGCTACAACACACAAAATACTGAGAGCGGGCTATTACTGGCCCACTATGTTCAAAGATACTAAGAGTCACATCAGAAGTTGCCACACCTGTCAGACTGCAGCAGACAAAGGGAGAAATCCGGCCAATCCACTACAACCTGTGATCGAGTCCAGACCGTTTGCACAATGGGGCTTGGATTTTATCGGAGTCATCAATCCCCCATCTTCTGCAGGACACAAATTTATATTGACGGTAACAGACTATTGTACAAGGTGGACTGAGGCCACTTGCTACAAATTTTTCACAACTGAGGTAGTTATCAAGTTCCTTGAAGAAAACATTATAACCAGGTTTGGAACGCCCTATTCATTGGTATGTGATAACGGCCCTGCTTTCTCTTCTTTAAAATTTTCTAAATGGGCATTTGAATATGGGATTATTCTAAGGTTTTCTTCGAATTATTACCCTCAAGGTAATGGACTGGCTGAATCAACAAATAAAATTTTATTAGACATAATCAAGAGGTTAATTGCCAAAAGTCCTAGAGAGTGGAATACCCTGTTAAGATATGCATTATGGGTAGACAGGACCAAGTTTAAAACAGCTTTAGGTAGCACACCTTATCACTTAGTTTATGGGACTGATCCCATACTTCCGGTTAATCTGAGAATACCAACCTGGAAGTTTGCCAATGAATATCTAGGCTTTGATAACCATAGGGAAGCCAGAATAGTGCAAATGTTACAACTAGAGGAGAAAAGAGGTCAAGCCCTCGAGAAGTTTGCCAAACACCAAGCAGTTGTTAAGAGGTGGTTTGACAAAAGGGCAAGAGTCAAGACATTTAGGATATCAGACTTAGTGTTGTGCTGGGACAAAGCACATGAAAAGAAAGGAAGCCATGGAAAATTTGATAAATTATGGCTGGGTCCATTACAAGTCTCAGAAATAATAGGAGATAACACCTTTAGACTTAAGACCTTGACTAGAGAAGATGTGACATTACCAGTTAATAGCCAGCATTTGAAACACTACTTCCAGGCTTGAGGTAAAAGGGGGGCAGTCCCTTTTTCTTAATGTAAAGTGCTGTAGATAATGTACAGTTCTTCTTTTTCTGTTTTCTTTTGGGTTGGCTGTTTGTATAGCTTGTCCTCTGTTTGTTTTTGCTTTTTGTTTCTTTCTGTTTGTACAGTTTTTTCTTTTGTTGTGTTGTTTGTACAGCCTGTTTGTTTGGTTTGTTTGTTGTCTTCTCAGCAGGGATCTTTATTTTACTTTAGAGTATTAAGGAGCAAAACTAGCAACCATTCAAAACAGTATAAAATTTAGGGTATTCAAGTTAATCATTTGCAATTTACACATAACTTGTTACTGTCATGAATGTAGAGAGTTGTTCATCTTCTGAAGTTTTGTATTCAATAAATGTGATTGAGAATTCGAAGCAGGTTTCTCACGATGACACACCTAAAATCCTTGGGTTTGTTGAACTTACCAGTGTAGATATTAGGTGAAAAATCAGAGGTCACCCTTGCTACCATTACAATTCTCAGCTTAATTTCAGCAAGTGCCCACTCCTTGCATCATGAAGTTACAAATTGCTATATCTTATGAAATCTTTCAAAATTAGAAAACAAAAAATAAATAAATAAATAAATAAAGCGGATTATTCTGAAAATCCAGATTAAGCCATCTAAGTAACTCTACCGGGGCTATGGACGCTCGCTGGCAGTGGGGCTCTACTTAGGAGAATTGTAACGATAACCTTGCCGGGGCTATAGACGCTCGCTGGCAGCAAGGCTCTATCCGGTCGGCTATGAGGGAATATCCTCACCTACGTAGGCTAATGTCAGTCACTGGTTTGTTCAACCGATCTTCAAGATGAGGATAATTAATCACGTGCACACAACTAAACTAAAAATAGAAGTTCATGCATCTTTATTGAATACTTTGAGTCTCAAGCTGAATAGTAATTTGCAGGAAAGATAGTCGGAAGTTATGAGTTCATTTCATCTAGTTTCCTTGAACACTTTGAATTTAATTGTTTTGTTTTGGTTGCTAGTTGTTGTGATGTTCACAACACGCCCCATTATGCTCCTTAGCAAAATGGGGACCCCTGCTGATGTTTTGCTTTTTACTTCTGCTTGTGTTTGTCTGCTTTCTGGCAGTTTGGTAAAAATGAGTCAGGTGCATCATCATCATGAAGGTCAGGATGAGGTAGGTCATCATCATGAGGTCAGTTTGTCAAAGTTCATATTTTGTTTCTGTGACCTCATATTTAGAAAGAGCTTGAAATTCCATGCAGGTTTGCCTTTTACTTCACTTGAAAATTCGTCCATATGTGGAAGTTATGCACAGTCAAAGTTTTGGTCAAACCTGATAATCGCAAGTGATCATCATATTTTTTTCATGTTATCAAGGTCATCATGATCTTGATCTATCACCCGATAAAATCATGCAGTCGCAATATCCGGACGTCAATCTTAGGTGGTAGTGCCCTTTACCCGTCAAATGGCCTTATGCGCATCGTGAGCATCATGATTTTAGGAGGGTCATACTTTATAAACTCGGTTTTGCTGTATGAAGAACATCATCATCATATTTGAAACGCCCCCCCGATAATATCCTGAGGTTCAAATATCCAGACGTCAACTTTAAGTCATAGTAAGTTTTCCCCGTCGAGCGGTCTTTTGTATCGCGAGCATCGTGCTGATATTTTAACATTACCTGATATTATAATATCATGCTGATATTAAATATCACCCTGACTTAGAAAATCCACCATCTGCATAATTTGCATGCGCATGTTAAAATCCTATCGGAGGGTCATCATCATGATATTTGCTGAAATTTGCTAAGATGATGATGACATCTTCATATCCTCCTGATCTCCTTTTTGCATGATCATGATGATCACCCTATCTTTTAAGGGAAGGTGATATTCCATTCCTCAACAGCATGATCATATTTTAAATATCACCCTAGCGCTAACCTGATGATGACCTCAACTCATCCTTATGCTCCGAAGATGAAATATGATGATGACGTCATCATGATAATTCGATGAGGAGGATCATCATTTTTTTATTCTGTCCTATTGTCAAGATCATCATGATCATGTTTGTCTACCCGATATTTCGTAAAGTCCTCCTGCCGAGAAAGAACGACCTTTTGCAAATATCCTGATGATCATCATCATCACATTTCCCTTCGGTAGGATATTTTCCAAAACATGATCCGGTTAGCGAAACATCCTGATGACATCATGTTCTAAGTTTAACAAAGGCTCCAGATATCATGATGACGTCATCCCGATCTGATAAACGAAGAAGCTAATATCCTGATGATCATCATCATCACATTTCCCTTCGGCAGGATATTTTCCAAAACACGATCCGGTTCGCGAATATGATGATGACGTCTTATTCTAAGTTCGACAAAAGCCCCAAATATCCTGATGATCATCATCGTCCTGATCTTTCGAGAGGGTTGCCTTGGCCGCAAAGGGGTCGTATTACATTCATCATCCTGATCATGCTCCTTAGGTGACCCGATATCACAATTATCCCCTGATCTTAACTGAACATGATGATGACATCATCTTTTGCATTTCAATGAAGCCCGAATATGACGATGACATCACCATCATTTTCCTTTCCTCAGCAGCAGGATCATATTCCATATCCTCCTATTCTCCTTCAGCATCATGATGATGATGATGGTGTTCTTTTCCCCAATATACAGAAGCGAAACATCCTGATGACGTCATCTGGACCTTCAGAAGGGAGAGCATCATATTTCCAGAATATCATGCAGATGAAGTGAACATCGGCCAAATAGAGAATATCGGCCAACATGTTTTTTGACACGCCGATAGCGATAGTCATGCCGATGGGTGGGAAATGAAGCGGTGGAGTTTTAAACCATTTTTTTGGCGCCCTAGCATTTTTTCGGTCAGCGATGGTTGACCCGATGGGTTTTGAGCAGTCTGAATGCGTTTTGAACGTGTTTTAAGAGTATTCTGATCCGATTTCCACCATTTTGCGCAGTCACCTGGATTTAAATGATTATTTTAATTTCCTGCTGTTTATGTGATAAATGAAATACTTATTGCTTATCTTGTCTTGCAGGCTTGCAGTTGAGGAAGCAGCTGGAAAGTCAACACAGTGACCTCATGAAGGAAGGAAATCTGATCTCAGGAGTAGGAAGATAAAGATGAAGTGCGAAGAAGTCAAGACCATTCAAGTGAAGGACAGAGTTGCAGCTGAAGGTATTACTGCAACAGACAAACAGAAGTTATTGCTGAGCTGCCGGAACTTCTTAGAAGGGGCAATATTTCGCCCAGATTTGACATTGCTCAGAGATATTTTGAAGAGCTGGTTCACCTGTATTTATTGCTGTAACCAGAGGTTTGAACCAGGGGTTCAGTTAGGTTTCTGCTGTAGTGAGGACAATCAGAATGTCTTTATATTGTGCCTCTCTACACTGTAATACTTTACAACAGGGATTTTAGGAAAACAACAGGGATTTTAGGAAAACAACAGTGGCTACAACAGGATTTTTCTTTTAGGAACATACAGCAAGTTAGCGTAGTTTAGAGGTAGAAGAAGGAGGTCGCCTGTTTGTCTGCAGTAAGGTGCGCGTGGAATGTCTGGCTACCTTACTGTATCTGTAAAGCTTGTAAGTTCTCTGTAGTATGATCAATGAAACTAAGAGTCATTCCTACATTGTAAATCATGTATGACTATTCGTTTCTAATACAATAGAATCTGGAGTTCTGCATCTATCTTCTGAGTGTTCTCCTGCTCTTCTTTGTGTTTTGAAATATTTTTCTTTGAGAGCTTGCAATTTTAAATGTATGTTTGTGAAAATGCTCAGAACTTACATTTAAGGTTTTTACTGTGGATTTGATCAAATTACTGTGGTATTTACATAGTGCATAACAGAAACAATTAGATCCTTCGGTAGATTAAATGAGGTATAGATTAGATCTTTCTAACTTTTCCCAACCCATCTGAATATTTAGCTGAAAACGTAGAAATCTAAAGGAAATTGTCTCAAATTTGAAGAAGCATGCATAACAGAGCTATAAGTAGACAGTTTTCATAAATAGATAAAGAAGAAAGCTGCAAAAATTCAAGAAAACCATCTAAAACTTGCAGCACAGTATCACTTTTATGCAAAGGAATGAAAAGTATTGACATATCTCATGATCTTTTTGCATAATCTTAGTCTAGTAAACCACCAAACAAACCTAAACTACGTAAGGCCCCTTGAACATTACAGCTTCACATTGACCAACTGAACTTGACCAACCGAACCATTGTAGACTTGGGATTAGTTGAATCTCAAATGATTCCTCCTTATCTTTCAAGTATAGTTTCAGTTCATTATATGTGAATTTTAACTTATTGTTATGATTGCATCAAAACAATTATCAACAGATTGCATGTGTAGTGGCCAAGGAAGAGCCATGTGCTGTTCCAAACTTGTCATGTAATTCTGATAAAACTTTGCTTACTTCTAGCTTTTCTAAGCATCTCAAATATATGCCTTCATAATTTTTCTTGAAAAGTATTCCTACTTTCATCATGTACTTCTGGGATTTTATCTTCAAGGCTCTTCTCTATGAAGCCTGCAGTCTAGGAGGACATCTTCCAGTAATCAGGATGTGCCTGATATCTACACACCACTCTTCATTGTCCCTGGCATTGATAACATACTGCTGACTTACTATGTTTGGATCAATCTCTGATATCATTTGGCTTAAAGCATGTCCTCTTACCAGCTTCATGGGTGTGATCTCCATGTCATATTCTTGTAAAACTATGATCCACTTAGCCCTTTTTTCACCAGGCTCACTTTGCATTAGCAGCATCTTCACTACTGCATCTAGCACCACAAAAATCACTTTGCTTCTCAAGATATAATGCCTAAATTTCTTTACTGCTCTGACCAAAGCAAGTGCCTGCCTTTCAACATCTACATATCTCAATTCAACATCTTTGAAAGGGCAGCTCATGAAGGCAGTTGGTTTCTCTTCCTTTTCTTCATTTCTCTGAGTTAGCACTGTTGCAGAGGTATGTTCTGAAGCCAATGAATAAATATAAAAGTCTCTGGTGTAGTCTAGACTGATAAGGACAGGAGCATCAGAAATAGCCTTCTTTATGTCTTCAAAGGCTGCCTTGGCTTCTGATGTCCACTCAATCTTTGCATCCTTCTTTAGCATAGCATTTAAAGGTCTGACTATTTCTGCAAAGCCAGTGATGACTTTTCTGACAAAATTTATCTTACCAAAGTAAGATTTGAGTTCTTTCTTGCTTCTTGGAAGCTGTAATTTCATAATGGACTCCACCATGTTAAGATCAATGATAATCCCATTTTTAGTTATCAGGTGGCCCAGCAACTTTCCTGTTGTCACCCCGAATATGCATTTCTTGGGGTTCAGGGATATCCCATACTCTTCACATTTTTTCAATACATTTCTGAGATCTGTTACATGGTTAATTCTCTCTTTAGAGAACACTGTTAAGTCATCCATGTAAATGACTATGCATTTTCCTATTAAGCCTCTGAAGGCTACATCCATTGCTCGCTGAAATGTTGCTCTAGTATTTATCAGCCCAAATGGCATACATCTATAAGAAAATATCCCCCACTTTGTGGTGAAGGCAGTCTTCAGCCTGTCAATCTTGTCAACCATAACCTGATTGTAACCTAAGAAGCCATCTAGGAAGGACATCATTTTAGCTCCATTGACAATCTGCAGAACTTCGTCTAATGAGGGTAAAGGATAATTATCCTTCTCTGATGCTCTGTTCAGGTTCCTAAAGTCTACACACAGTCTGATGTCTCCATTCTTCTTTCTTACTGGCACTAGATAAGCTACCCAAGTGGAGTGCCTCACAGGAAATATGATCCTGGCATTTAACAGCTTCTTGACTTCTTCAAAAATTATTGGTTCAAGCAAAGCATTGACTGGCCTTTGCTTCTGTCTAAAAGGTTTAGCATCTAGCTTGAGAGGTATGGTGTGAGTTATGACTGATGTGTCATATGTCTTCAACTCATCATAGGTCCATGCAATTACATGGATGTAATCTTTAAGGGCCTGAGTTATTCCTTCTAACTCATCTGGTGTGCAAACTTTACCAATCAAGACATTCCTCTTGTCATCATTTTGTCCAATATTCGCTTGTGAATATTAACCTCCATCAGCCTTGGGAAGATCCTTCTACTTCAGCATATTATCCAAGTCGAAAGCTCTTTCTAACTCAATCATACCGTTGGGAATCCTGTTGCTAGGCAGCTCTAATATTTCATCTTCTTCCCAAACATGATCTTCCATATTATTCTCATATACGATCTGAGCATCAAATATGTCTTTGTTAGAGATGAAATCAAGGATATGCTAATCATCATCAAAAACCTGGAGGTTAGTAACATTATCAGGGACTGATGGTACTGATACTAGCTCTATTGAAAATCTCTTAAGGCCTGATATGGACAAGGGCTCTAATGTACTGGCAACCTATGCTAAGGCATCTGCCCTATGGTTCTGTTCTCTTGGTATGTGGGTGATATTAAAGGCATCAAAGTCTTCAATCAAATCCCACACTCTGTGTCTATAATTTGACAATTTCTTGTAGTTACAAGAGTAAATTCCTCTTACCTGTCTGACAACTAATTCTGAGTCTCCAAAGACATGCAGAATTTTTACCTTCTTCTTGAGAGCAAACAGTATCCCATGAATCAGAGCTTCATACTCTGTCACATTGTTAGTATAGGGGAACTATAATCTGTAGGCAGCTAAGTAGGACTTTCCTGATGGATCAATGAGATCAATCCCTACTCCAGCTCCTTGTTTGGACTTGGATCCATCAAATCTAAGGATCCATGGTTTATCCTCAGCATGAGGGTTGGCTGAGCCTTCTCTTTTCTTTGCAGCTCTGGCAGCTGCTCCACCTAATATCCACTTTAACTTAGGAATTTTAATATTTTTAGACTTCATCTCTCCTTTCTTCTGGGAAGCTGATTCCTTTTCTTTCTTTTCAACATCAGGAGGATGATCCTCCGGATCTGGTAATGTATGTCTCTTTAAGACATGTAGGCACAGTGAATAGGTAGTCTCCGAGTGAGATGCCTCATGCAACCTACACCATCCTTCAGTGAGTGCATCCTGTGGATGCTTCTTTTGTTTTATCGTCTTCTTAATCTCTCCTGATAAAAACTCTTCGAATCTGGTCAGGTTACTACCTCTGTCTTCATCAGACAGTTCATAATCTGACTCCATCAAACAATCACTCCTAGGGGTGATCGTTTCTTTCTTCTTAACATTTATCTGGTCATATACCAGAATTTCTTCTATTCTCAAAACTTGATTTCTATCATGATCTGTCACCTTTTCTGTGGTTCCTATAGAAGACAAACAAGAATTAGTATCATCATCATCACCAGATGTAGAACTTACCTCAGAATATGATGATGATGCCTCATTGCATGTCTGCTCTAACTCCATCATATCTAAGCATGTTTCACAAGTTCTCTCTGAATGTGCTTCGTTGTGTAATCTGCACCAACCATCAATCAAAATGTCATGAACAGGTATATCTAACAATTGACAACGTTTTACCTACTTGGACAGATGCATCTCAAAATTTCTGAAGTGATTTATTTCATTCTCATTCTCAAAATTACTATCAGGTTCAACAACTGGCATGTCTTCCTGATGATCATCATCATCATGATGATGAAAGTCAAGCATCAGGATCTCTTCTATCCTAATAGTCTACGGTCTAATGGCATACACTCCAGGTTCAACATTTACATACATGATCTTCTTTGTTTTATTGTACTCGGTGATCATGTGCTTCATTCTAGGCTCAACATCTATTCTTATCTGGTTTGGTAGACCTTTCCAAGGTAACCACGTGTGACTGAAGTCAGTAGCCATATATCCGTTGAGGGTTTTAGACCAGTCTCTTCTGAGCAACATCCCATATGTATCAGGTATGTCTACTACCTGGATATCTATGTGGATATGAGTTAGTTCACCTACCACACTTACTTCTGTTTTGTCTAGCTGTGTCACTTTCTTTAGGGATTTGGTAGGATGCAGTCCTAAAGCATTGCATATTGATAGGGGCATGACATTTGTAGATGCACCTAAATCTACCAAACAGTTGTGTAGGTTTTTGCTAAACATCCTTATGGTAAGGAGGAAAGGTGGTGACTTGCTTTTATCCCTATAAAAGGTCATGTGGGAGGTTTCTCCTACTTGAACTGTAGCTGGCACTTTATGTTTGACAGTGTTATCTTTAGGAGCATAATCTCTATTGCTAGGCTGACCTGGGGGATGACTATCCTCTCTAGGAGCAGGATCATCTAGTGACTTCATAAACGCCTTCTTAATTGCAGGAGTTTTCAACAACTCTGATAGAGACAGGCTAATCTTTACTTTCTTCATCTCATCTGCCAGATATGTGACTAGTTTGTCAGACTCATGAGGTAGGCCAATAGCTTTTGATACTATATTTTGCGGTGACAGATATTGTGCATTTACCTTTGGAAACCCTAGATTGTTACTTGCCTTGGGATCAGGAGGTGTGTTAAAATTATTCAGAGGCAAGGAACTGGTTAATGGACTAGTAGGTCTGTTGGGGTTACTCCTCAGATTATAATTGTGCTTACCCTAATATTGCTGCTGGTAAGCATGCACTTCCTCATGTTCATTGGATGGCTCATTCTCATCCTCAAAGGGGAAAACATAATTTGACTCAAAAGCCATGGTAGATTCTTCACATGCCTGGGTATAATGCTGATGGGATGACATAGTCTGCTGATGATGCTGATCAGTATAACTCTCTAATACAAATGCAAAGTCATATCCACAAGGGACAATTTCATTTCCTTCCACCTGAGGTAGATTTTCAGAAGTATTAGATACTTCTGTCTGGAAAATGCTAGCAGCAATTCTAAATTGTGGACAGTCTAATTCTACATGAGCATTTGTATTGTGTATTTTGCACCAATTGGTGAGAGCTGCCTCAGCAAGATTGACTCTAGTAGCCTGTTTGGCTTCACCAAGTGGTTGATTATCTAAGGGTGATGGTAGTGAGCCATTATTTGGCCTGGAATTCCATGTTCTAGGCTGTCTAGGAGGATTGTTGTTATTTCCACCACTATTGTTGAAATTATTGTTGTTGTACCCCCTATCAGGATAACTAGGTCTATCATTGTTATAGCCTCTGTTTTGGTTAGGCTGAGAATAGAAATTCTGATTTCTTAGATGAGTGACCTCTGTAGTTAGTTTTCTTAGCTGAGCAGAGATTTCTTTGATTTCTTCTTTCTCCTCTTAAGCTTTAGCTACTACATTTTCAGTTTGAGGCTTGAAGAAAGAAGATCCAGTGATATTGTTCTGATCTACACCCTGAGGTATTGGTGCTTGTGCAAGATACTGTGGCACTTGACCATTCCCATTAGGAGGAGGAGGCATGATACTCAATGGGGATATCTACAGAGGTGTTGGCATTACTGCTGGAGGCATCATAGCTCCATTGTACTATGGTTGGGGAGGATATTATGCAAGATATGTTGGATACATGCCCGACAATGTAGGGAAAGCTATGTTTGGTGTCGGAGCAGGGACTAACTACTAATTCACTTTGATAGCTTCTTGAAAAGCCCCTGTCAAGGTTATGATTTCAGGATGTGTTCTCTTGATGAACATGGACGTCTATGGATCCAGAGCTGAGTAATAGATACTCCTAGCAGCAGCATCTGCTACAGTATATGGGGTAACTAACTTGGATAGCATTTTCTGGAACCTAGCATTGAAATTGGCTATCGGTTCTCCCTCAAACCGCTTGATTGTGGCAAATAGGTGGTAGTTCATTGAAGGATCAATAGGTACTTTGAACCTATCAGTAAAAGCTTTCTCTAGGATAGCCCATGAATCAACAGAACTCTGACCAAGACTAATAAACCAATTATAAGCCTCTTCCCCTAAGGAAAAAGGAAATAATCTACATACAACATCCTGATGTTCTATTCTGGCCCTACAACAGGCTTCTTTAAAGGTTCTGATATGATCATCAGCATCCTGGTAAGGATGTTATTTTGGACAGAGTTTGTCCAAATTCTTTGGCAACTCGTGATATGCAGTGAAGGTCAATGGTGACTCTGCTGCAAAGAATGACATTGCAACCAGAGGAGGTTGAGCCTGTGGTACAGTTGGTTGAGGTTGGACTTGGGGTTGAGGTTGGATAGGAGGTGCCACAGATAGTCCAGAAGGTACTTGTAAGCCAACAAGAGTTACAGGAGGAGGCTCTAGTGATGCTCCCGATGCACTAGATCCTGGAGTGTGATGGATGTCTACAGTTCTAGGTCTGAAACCTCTAACAGGTAATTCTTCAAACATTCCACTAGGTCTAGACCTGATATTTATCCTGTGAGCCAAGATTTCTCAATTTTGAGGCAAATTGGCTGGAACTTTGTAAATATCAGTTGGAATATGCCAGCAGTGACTATATTTATGGTCAGGATTGGGAATTGATCAAGTATTTACAGAATATTTGCAGCTATACTGCAAATATGAGGTGATTATTGGTTTGGCAACACTTTGCAGGTTGATATCGGGTTTCTAAAGCAGGATACCTCTAAGCTTTGACAAACTTACCTGAAATAAGGCTGATCTTTGCAAATACATGATGATCTACTGTAAAGATTGCAATATTTATGATTGATTTCAAAATCTTTACACAAGATTAGTATACATTAGCTCAGAACAACAAATATTTGCATCTAGCTTGGAAATTTAGTGGTGTCTGAGTGTTACCTTACAATCTTTATCATCACCTGAACTACTGATGATCCTCGTCCTATGGCCCTCCTTCTAGCGCCAATTTATGTTGATCATGATGTTAGTCATAAACAAACATAGAATAAAAGTACACATTAACCTTTACTCATCTTGAAAGATACAATGAATTTAGAGAATTTATGATCTCAAGTCTCCATTGATTAGTTCTTAATCTTCTGACATTACTCAGAGGTTGATGTGTGTTGTTGTTTCCATTTTGGGGCTTACGTAGATCTCATCAGTAAGATATTGTTTCCTGTAATGATGCTGCAGGATATACTTCAAATATTATGTCTATCTTCAAAACTTTGCATGATATTTGTCATTGTGACATGCTTTAACCTCAAATATGCTAAATATATTCATTTATCTACGGGATGTCTGCATATTTGTACTATTTGCTTAAGATTGTCAGTTATTTGCAATTGTTATGAGGAAATGCTCTGAAATTGAAAGAAACTAAAAGAAATACTTCAAATTAAAGTTGAACCTTTAGTTATTGATCCACATACATACTTGATACTGTCATTAGGAGAAGAAATCAAACCATATGTTCACTAGGATGTTCCACAACTAGATACAGTTAAAGCAAACTTCAGAGGATGATGAATGAAAACAATACATGCAAAATGATGAGCACTCCAAGGGACGCAGCAAATTAAAGCACATATCCAGAATTTAAACACAGATTACTCAAGATTTACGAAGATTTGTAATCGAAATACTCTTCTCTTTCATTAAGTATGCAAAAGACATGTACATATACAATAGCTTTGAAATGAGTCCTGAATACTTCAGCAAATAGATTTCAATTAAGTTTCAAATGTTTCAAATGAGGTATCCCTACACCTTTTATAGAATAAGGTGAGGAATCAATTACAATTGATCTATGATCAAGATTTATCTATTACAATCTACGGTTTACATTTCATTACCTAAGTCAATCCCTTCCACATGGCACAGGTTACCAGCTGGCAACCATCTGAAATACTTATACTTTCAAAATCATCTGATGCATATACTCCTTTTTATGATGTCTCCTCATCAGGTTCTTTGTCATCATCATGACTTTCACTGCTCTCGCTATCTTCATCATCATCATGATGATCGTTCTCTTGAATATGGACCTGTATAACTGTCCTAATATTCTCATATGCTTGCACTATTCTCTCCAATTCTCTGCCATCCTGAGTTCTTGCTTTGGTGATGGCATGTTTATGCACTTGATACTTGCTCTGGAGAGACTCCAACTTATTTTTCCTGATGTTGGCAGTTTCATTATAGTCTTCCACCTTGACCTTTATTCTCATTACTTTATCCAACACTTCTTCTGTCAGGTGCTTGAGAGGGTCTTCAGCAACTAGCTGGAAATTACTATGCAGAGCTTTGATGACAAACTCTTCATCTTGATTTTCTATTTTGCCTTCTACATCTACTTCCAATGTTTCCAAAACTTCAGCCTCATGGGACATCATATCATGTAACTTCATGCTGATATTCCGTAGTTTACTATTGCATCTTTTGAGTACATCACATTCAAATCTAACATCCTTATTCCAGATATCCATCAATAAGGCTGTGTTACTATTCAGTACTTGATTCTTTATTAGAATCTGTGGATCAATCTTTTTCATTTCATCCAAAATGTTTCGGATCTTTTCTAATTGAAATGACCTCCTACCAACCTCCATCTACAGTTTATCTACTTTTCTCCTGGAGATATCCAAAGAATTCCATCTCTTCAGAGAGGCCTTTTCCACTTCCTCAGCTCCATCGAGCGCGGATGACATCCACTTCAACATTATTGTTGATTCATGCTTCATGAGGTTCAACCTGTTGACCTCCTCCTGAAAAATAGCAGTCAATGGGACTGCATGATCAATTGGCGTATCATCAAGGTTAATTAACCCTCTTATATATGCATGCAACTGAGAAATGTGCTCCTTATGCTGCTTATTCTTATCCTTTTCCTTTTTTATTTTCTGGATCAAAGAATCTATTATGTCTTTTCCCTCTTGACCCTCCTGGTCTTCATTAGCGAATCCCAAATCTACTGTGCTGATCTGGAATTCATCCAGAGTGATTTTACCTTTCTCTTTATCCACAGTAGGGATTGCTACTTGTGTTGTCCTCCTACCTGTTGTAGGATCTTTTCTAATGGCCGAGGTCAACCTGGCCTTCCTCTTTGTCTTTATTAGTGTTTCTGAAGATAGTGTAGACACATCAAATTCTTGGATTTCCATACCTGTTTCCGTGCCAATTTCTCTTTCTAGCCACTGAGGAACTTCATCTTTTGTACCTTGGCTTCCTGATCATCATCATGATCATCACCTTGATCTCCCATAAGTGCATCTGTTTTTGATGGAGAAGGTGATTTTCTTTGTTCTTCCTCATGATGTTCTTCATGAGAGTGATCTTTTGGTACATCCTCATGATGAGGAACCTCTTTTCCTGGAGGGTGATCCTATTGATCATCATGACTATCATGACCTTGATCTTTTGCTTCCTCCGTTCTAACTTCATCTACTTTATTGATCTCTTCATCCTGAGGTATGCCTGCATCAGTGGATATTATTTCATCTACCTTAGGTGCTTCCGTCTGATCTTGCGTCATATCTTTCTCTGCACTTGAAGCAGATACATCTTCCTAAGTTTTCAGAGCATCCTGATCTGACTTTTCTTTACCTCCTAAGGTCTCTTGAGTCTGGATGACATCTTCGTTTGCTATGACCTTCTCCTCCTCATCCTTTCCTCAGACTTTTACTATCTTGGGTTCACCAGCTATATCTTGTTGTGACTGACCCAAATCCAGAATATGCATTTCTACTTCAATCACCTCTATTTCTTCAGTTTTACCCACCTCATCAGGTGTCTTAGTCTAATGTTGAGGACTTGCATCCTTTACATATGAAAGGTCCACCACCTCAGGGCTGGTGACCTGCTTAACTAACTCATCTAGCCCTATTTGTTGTGCAACTTTCTTGGGGCTTCTTTCTTTTTCTTGTTCAACTGGTTTCTCTCTAGTTCCCTGCACTGATGGGGTCCCAAAAGGAGTGATATAGGTGCCTGCAGCAAGTGTCTCCATTTGTTGAGCAGTCACATCCTTAACCACATCATCATCAGATAAATCTACTATTTCTTCCAACGAGACAAGACCACCTGGGACTGCTCTAGATGTTTCTTTGAACTGCTCTTCAGCTTGTTCAGCTTTAAACTTCACAATGGTAGGAAGTGGTACATTGTGCTATAACTCCTTTCTAAAAACTTCACTATCTACCCCTCTCAGCGTAATGGGCTTTGCCTTATTTCACCCCTCATGGAGGTTCTTGCTTTCTTCAGTGTGGGGGCTATCACCTGAGGTGCCTTCCTCTTCCTTTTGAATAATAAGGGGGCCTCTTCTTCTTCATCATGCTCCTCTTCAAGAGGGATATCCTCTTCCGTTTGTTTCTGTGAGGCTTGATCTTCTTCATGGGTCTTAGTAGCTCTTACATCAGCCCTTAGTATTCTCTTTGGCTTTTGCTTCTCTAACGGGGACGCATAGATGATGCTGATGCTTGGCCTGAAGCTGATGCTTCTCTTGTTGTTCCTGCTTCTTTAGTTGTGGGTATTACTCTCTCAATGATAACCCCTTTGGGTTCTTCTGTAGTTTTCTTGCCTCTAGGAGGTCTTTTTCTCTATTTTTGTTGAGGGGGCAGCCTGTCTCCCTTGGATTTCCTCTTTTCATTCAGGAAATCATCATATTCATCAGCAGATAGCTCTTGTCCTTTCTTTTTGTTATCAACTGTAAGGGCCACACCCTTTTTCTTTAATATATTTACTTTCTCATCAACCCAAGCTTGGGTTAGCTATAATATTCTTCCCGTGAATGGATCCAAGGAAATATCCTCCTGCATTGTAAGATCTGGGGCTGATATAGTATCATTATATATCTTCTTTGCTTCATATTCATCTGCCATTATCTTTCCATCATCCTTCTTCATTTGCATTGGGATGGAAATGCAACCAAAGGTTCTGATTTGGTTAATGGTTAACCTCTAATATCTTCTTCTTCGAGCCTCTGCCTCATCCTCGTAATCTGCCCAAAAATCTTCAAGATGCCTTTGGTGCATGGGATGTCCCATGATTTTCTGCATCCTTCCATAAGGATCATATGGCCTTGTCAGGCCAGCTATGGCTTTCTTAATATTTTCACTGTCTGGGCACATATACCATCCCATTGTTACTGGAAATAACACTGGAGGAAGCTTATTATTAGCTTTGTACGCATCCAGTATTGTCACAATCTGCCTCATGAACTCCATCAATACTACAGCATCAGTTGGATATCTTGGGAGCATGAGAGGGTGTTCTTGAAATCCTTCAACCCTAATGTATGAAAAGGTTGCGAATTGAATGAACCAAGCTCCATGCCTATAGATTAGCTCCTGAGCTTCCATGCTCAGTCGTTTAGTTCTATCCTCCTCCATGGTCCTCACTAGATGTATAGAGAATGCATCATTCACCAATTTGTAATCCTGGAGGTAGTTAACTCTTTGTAATTGGGGGTAATGGTCCCAGATGTGTGCATCATTGATGGTGCCACCAATCTTCCCCTCTGTAGTCAATCCATTAAATGTACCTTTATATGTACATGCATAAACAAGGTAGGAAGTCATATAGAAAGCACATTCTGTACCTCCTAGATTTTTCAGTTGCTCATCCGGAGCATCACTTATCATCTTCGCCCATAGTGGCCTGTTCTCAGTGTATAAGCACATCAAGATGACCCCATACATCCAATCCTTGAAACTTCCAGCTGTTGACTGTCCTGTTACCCGACTGAGTAGGGTGATCATGAGCTAATACTCGTCATCAAAGTCAAATTTAAACAGATGAACCGGCAACTTGGCTGTGGCTGTATAAGGATTGTTCTTAGCCCTCTATGCATACATTCTCTTCCTAGCAGCTTTCTTATTACTTTCATATTTAGTTTCTAGCTTCTTCAGGTCAATGCTAACAACCTTCTTGCCCAATGGCAAACTGAACATGGCTGAGAGGCTTTTGATAGATAAGTCTGCATACACTCTCCCATGTTTCTCCACCCTCCTTGTCTGGGGATTATAATTTCTGGCACACTCAATAACCAGCTCAGGAGCCTCCATAGAGTATGGAAAACTAGCTACATTCCACATCCCGGGCATAAAAATGACCTCCATCAGAGCATCCTCATTATTCATGTTGATCTTATCTGTCCACGCAACCAAGTCTATACTCCCCTGGTGAGTGTCACCTATAGTTCCGTATTTGAATTGCACACCTTCAGGCTGTGCAAACATTGGCTTAACAAATTTTGCCTCAGATTTCATCAATCTCTTATCCACCATGATTTCCTGCAATTCCATGAACTAGTCTCAAGATTGATACTTCATTTCATGCATGCATGTATATACATATATCTCTATATCATCATGCATGAGCTTACTAAACAGTTATTTCATCATGATATGTAGAAATCCTAATCTCAAATTACTGAATCATCATTTTACCTGGATATGCATAAAACAACAGCAAGGGGTTTTCAATTACTTACCTAGTTGGCTTATCCCTTTGAATTATAATGATGATTATATGGGATAATCCTGATACCGTCGATACTCACGTCTTCGTTCTGATTTAAGCTGTACACGTCTGCAGGTGGTTTCTAAAGAAGGTTTGCAAGCTCGGCTCTGTGTAAAGACTAATCTTATCGCGAGTTAGGTGCATAATGACATTATGAATTATTTCTAACCCATTTATTTGGTCCATTAGGGCACAATCTGATTAAATCTCTCATAATCATTAAGTTTCCACACGGAAACCTGCAGAGGTTGCCAGGTGTGACCATCGCGCTCAACCGTTAGTGGGAAACACCTACCGTATTAATGAGCATTCAATGCCGCACGGCCAGGAGAGGAGGATGATCTTTTGAAATATCGGGTGATGTTTTGAATATCAAGTGATGTTCAAAATATCACTGTCTCGTAATATGACCATTCGCATCTTAGCGGGAAACTTATGTCAATATATTGGGTTATCTTCGAACCACCGGGTCATATTATAAAATATCAGGGGATGTTCTAAATATCAAGTGATATTTCAAAAAAAGATGATGATCTTATGCACTGCTTAAGTAACCCTTCTCAAAATATCATGATGACGTCACCATGATATTGGTTCAGTCTATCATTGAAGCACTATGATGTCATTGTCGTGTCTTATGAAAGGGTGATTTTAGGAAATATACCTCCGCGAGGTAAAAAATGATGATGATGTCATCATCATGTTGATTCTCTTTGTTATCAGGTTGGATGATGTCATCAGGATAAAAACTCCAGGGTGATATTTTGCGACGGGATGATATTTGAAAGATAAGGTTATATTCAAAATATTGGGTGATGTTTCGAAATATCATCCTCGCGGAATACATGCTACTATTTGACGGGTAAGTATCACAATCACCTAAAAATGACGTCCGCAGGTCGCGAACAGATAATTTATCAGGTGATAAATTAGATCAGGGTGATATTTCATAAGATGACTGATATTGGGAAATATGATGATGACTTACCTCCTGCTCTATGAATATCAGGTTTGACCAAGACTTTGACCGTTCATAACTTTCACATCCTAAGGAATATCAGGGTGATGCAAAAGGCAAACCTGCATGAAATTTAATGTTCTATTCAAATATGAGGTTAATGAAATAAAACATGAACTTTGACAAACTAACCTTTTGATGATGACTTCCCCCAGCCATTGTGCAGGATTATCTGTATTGATTGAATTTTACCAGACCGCTAGCAAAAGAAAGCAAAGCCAAAAAAGTTGGGTCCCTGTTTTGTCAAGTCAAAATGGGGCGTGTTGTGTAACCACACAACATCACCATAACATTTCATAAATAAAAAATCACACATAAACATAGATATCATAGTGTTTGCATATTACAACATCATCCATACATAAAGCAATTAACACATTATAGGTTGCATTTAAAATATCACCATAGTATGCATTAGGTCATCATAATCTATCAACATATAGGATCATAAACATGCATATAAGTCACCATGTGCATCATGTAGCTCCTAAAAACATCAGGTCACATAGATATCAAGTGCATCATAGGGTCACATAAACATGTTAGAAGCATCGCATATAACCATAATCATAATAAACCATCATATAGAAGCATCCATCCATAAACGCATATATAGATAGTCCATTGAACACTAGATCATATATATCATCATCATCAAAGAATAATAATGTCCAAGTGTACAATGATATCTGAAATAAAAATACATCTCGAAATGTCCACAATGTGGTGTATACAAAATAATGCTGCCAAAACTAATACATGTCTCAAAGTGCATCTAGGTGGCACTGCCTCTTGAAGGCACTGGCTACGGTGGCTACTATGGCTGGTGACCTCCCGATGGCCCTGTACCTACATTTGGTGGCCTCATGGATGGCCCCATCACCCCTCGACTCTCTGTAAAAGTCCTCTGTGACCTACTGCGGTAGCTAGGGTGAAAGCTGGCTACTCGCCGCTCTGGGGGCATAGCCTACTCATAGAGTGACCGCCAGTAGAAAATCTCCTGGCCAGCCCTCACCATCTCTGTCACCGTTTGTCCTATGGGACCCTATCTCGCAGTCTGATGTACATGTTCTAGCACACCCTCAGCCCTGGTATACCACTTGATCGCAATATCTCTTTCCAATCTAGCCGTCTGTAAATCACCCTGCAGCTGTGTGATTTGTCCCTGCATCTGCCATAGATGTGCCTACTATTGTGCTAGTTGTGTCTACTGCTGAGCCACATGGGCTCGTAAGGCTACTAGCTCCCCATCATCTTATCCCTGTCCCTATCCAACCTGCTGCTGTGCATGTCCCTGCAGTAATAACTTTGCCTGCAGGGCGGGATCTCTGTCAACACCCACTGTCTAACCCTCTTGCCATCTCCATCACTCCCATCTCCTCCTCCACCGCCTTCGCCATCATCACCCCCATCCCTACAACCCCTGCCACCATGACCACCTTGTCCTCCTCGTTGCCTTTGTTGTCATCACGGTCCCTCATCATCCTCCTCCTGATCATCCAGTCTCGGGGCCTGCTCTCTAGGTCCTAAGTAGTGAGGGAATGGGTGTGCTGCAAAGTAATTGACATAATCCTATGTCATGCCTACGTCAACCACTGTCCTCCTCATCGGCCACGGCTGATAAGGAATTTGTAAAAAATCTACCTAAGCCTACTTAAACGAAGGACCAGGACCCCATCGAGGATGCTCCTTATGTGTCCTAGCAAAGATGGCATTCCCCTAGGGCATCCCTTGGATCCTACCAAACTGCTGGTACACACGAGAAATGATGTGCCTCTCGAGAATATAGGGAGTCCTCCCTATCAGCCACCTTGTCTGGAAGCAAAATGGTAACTCTGAAGCATCCTCATCCCATACCTCACAATCTAGGTAGGGGTGCCAAACAACTGAATCAACATTTTCAAATGCATGCCGTCAGTACTCTAGCTTTCCCCGCTTGGGTTGGGAAAGGCTCTCCTAGAACATATAAGAATATTGCTGATCCCTGCCCCGAGTGCTTATACTAATGGGTCGAGTAATGGCAATGTGACACCAAGCCCAAATCTGTAATAGTGATACTCCACATGATAAACCAGTAGCTCCATCGTAAACAAACTAATGCAAATCATGATAGAGGTGTGCTAGCAAAGAAGGACCCCAAGCAAATCGAGTCCCCTCTATGACGATTTGATCCAAAGTCCTCCCCATCCAACCGCAAACCCATGAGATCTCCTATCAAGGCACACTATCCCTCCAATCAACCTAGCAATAACCGACAAAAGAGGCTCATAATAGGCAACCATGTCTACCCAACTAATCTCTGTACCCTTAATGGTGTCATCATCGAAGACTTGGCGGCACTCATCAAGTCCTGCCCAAGTCTGAGACTCGTACTCCATGAGATCTCCATCTATCAGAATCCATAAAATCCAATGTGCATCCTCCAATATCATAGTGATCTCCCCAGTAGGAAGATGGAATGTCCCATCCTCGCTGTGAAATAGCTCAGAAAGCGTAGTCAACATACGAGATTAACCTGAATCTTGGGCATAAAACAAACATAGGATAACCCTACCGATCCCAGAACCAGACGATCAATCTCTATCAAGTAATGCCTAAGTAACTGTGTCACCAGAAATCACTCCTGAAACATGAGTACGTCATTAAGCTCCTCCTGCAATCAGCCAAAAGCGCATTAATCAAATGAAATCAACTAAATTGCATATTTATCTATCAAACATCAAGTACTTAGCTATTTTATCGGGATATCTATCCTATCATCTCTCCTGAGATTCTATCAATCTCAGAGATGAATTATCAGTTGGTGAATATCGACCACGATGCTGACTTTATCAAATTTGCTAAGTATTTTGCTATTTGAGGTATACGCGCAGTTCTGTTCAATATTTGCACATAATCAAGGCGGATGCGCAGAATCCGCTTGTATTTGTGCAGAAGCATTCAATTGCATAGGTTCAGGAGGTATTTGTGCAGCATCATATCGTATGCACAACATTATAGTGAATGCGTAGAAACCCCCTTCGTTTGCATAGCTTCTTCATGGATGCATAGATCCTTAACATTTGCGCAGCATTAGCATGGATGCGTGGCATCTCCTTGTGTTTGCGTAGCATTATCGCGAATGCACAATTATGTCCTATGTTTGTGAAATTAAAGTGTTTGTGTTGATTCTGGTGGTGTTTGCACGGAATCGTGGCAATTGCACCAATTCGCAAGGCATTTGCACAAATTCATTTCTGTTGCGCATTCAAAACACCTCACTTTGACCTAGAATTTTGACCCCAATAAATGCACCTAAGCTAAAATTGAAAGCATACTTACTTGTGGGCCATACTCTACTAGACGGTTGAACCGTCAGATCCTCTTGAAGCAGTGCAACTCAACTGGAACCTGCTGCATTATCGTTGACTCTTCTTAGCACCTGAGCTCTGATCTCCTATAAGCTCTCCACAAAAGACAAGTGTACGAATGATTAGGAATGTGACCCCACACTCCTATTTATAGTGCATGGAACCCTAATTGGAGGTGTTTAACCTTGTGCATGTTGGGGCATGTTTGTTATCTGATTTTCACCCGTCATTACCCAAATTTCTTCTCCCATCTATCCTATCAACCTATCTCATCGTGAGATTGTCCATCATCTTGTCGTCACTTTCTTCCCGTCCAATCTCCCGAGGGGGCATCCTATCATCATAAACCTGTACCAGGGGCAAACTGGGGCATGTATCAATCGCAAAAAAAAAATTATTCTTTGAAACAACGTGATAAAACACATTGTCTCAAAGAGGGGCAAAATGTATACACCTAAAATTGGCAAAGTCAAATTAAATAAATATTTATTATTTATTTTAATTCCTATTCCTCTATCAATTAATTAAATATCCCAATTTATTTAAATGATTCACAATAATTAAATAAAATCAATTTATTTAATTAAAATCCCTAAATCTTCTAATGTCATCCCTAATTAAATAATTCCTAAATTATTTAATCAATCATCATATCCCAAAGTCAAAAGTACATAATTCCACATCACCTAATCCACCTCACCATGTTGCACATTTAATTAAATATTGTAATATTTAATTATTCTATTTTCCCTCACCCACATGTCCTATTATTCCTCCAACCATCCCTATTCACATGGATGTGGTCTCTCCATGTCATCATGGTCAAAGGGACACTTTTTGACACTTGTTCCATAGTCTCTAGAATCTTTCCAACCTCCCTACAAACAAGGTCTCCTTCTTTGACCTTCACTCTATGGTCTTGGTGAGCCTTGTGACATGTGGCCTCATGTCACACCTTTCACTCCACCATGTCAAGGTGAGAGGAACATCTTCCATATTTCTCTCCCTCATCCTGACCAACCAAATCTGAATAGTACACATCACAAAACTTCTTCTCCATTGTTAAGATCGTGACACTTAGAATTGGCCCCTCCTTGGCCTATAAAAGGAACCCTCATTCTCTCATTTCAATGATCTCAAGCTTTTGTAAACTTGCTCTGCAAAAATTCTACCAGCGTGTGTTTGGCAAAGCATCCTTATTGCATTTGCATAATCTCATCTTTCATATCACAATTATTCAACCATGGCTTCATATCTCCATTATCCATCATCCTAGAGTTGCATTGTTAGTTTAATCTTCATTGCATTATCCATCTACAACCATTCTCATATTGTCATCTTCAACAGCAAGGAAGCACACACTTCTGAGAGCTCATATCATATACAAGATCGGTATGAGATAGGCAACAATGGAAGCTATGAGGTGAATTGGTCTACTAAGGTATAATCTTTGTTTATTTGTATTTACATCATTTCCATTGAGTTATTAGATATTTAGTAGTTTAATGCTTGTGTTCATATTTCGTCTAACACATTCCATTAAATTTTTCAATGTCCAATCGAGATGAGGATGCAGCCATGGCTTCTACATATATCTGCAAAATAAGTTCAACCAAAACTCCCACTATAGCTCAAAAAACTCTCACACTTCCACCCAAGAAATCTAGAACTGGCCAGGATCTGATACCAAATGTTAGAAAGAAGGTGAACAACTATAGAATGGAAATTTGATTACAACTGTAACTATTAATCTAGTGCAAATCCAAAATGGAGATAGTATGAAATCAACACAAAGAAATAATAGAAAAAAAAATCAAACACATAACACAGTGTTTATGTGGAGTAACTCTTTCGAGAAAAAAACTCCACACAAGAGGAGATGTGCCATTTTGTATTAACTTCAATAGAGTTTACAATATAACACTATCAATCTCCTCTTCAGTCTTGAATCCAACACTCTCTACTCTAGCACAATCGTAATACAATATCCTCATAAAAGGGTTGCCTTCTAGGATAAGAAAAGCCAACATAACCTCTACCATCATATTTGTGACCTAATGATGAATGGTCCAAATTTACAATGAGAATACATATATAAAATGTGGCTTCCAGGGGCGTTGGTCCCAGACCCTACAGGGGGGATACCCCACTGCAAACCCCCCTGATAATCTACATCCATCGAGTACTAGGATTAAACATATGACTAAAACAAGATCGCTACTTGGTGAATATTTGTTCCCTTATAGGTGGTTTACAACCAATATTAGGAGTAATTAATTACATAGGATTTACAAGGTTGATAGCACCTTAATCCTAACACAAGTGACAAGGTGGTGATCTAGAATGAGATCAAAAAGCATTAGCTTGAGTTGGCATGGGGAGGTGAAGAAGAGGATCTTTTTGTAATGTTTAAATTTCTATTTGAGGAATTGAGAATTCCTTGTGATGATTGATCATACTTCACCCATATTAAATGATCATATTTCAAAAAGAGGCAAGTTTAAGGGGTGTTGGGTCCATAGGTAGAAGATTAGATGGGGAGGGCCCATGTCTAGAGTTATTTGGGGTAGTAGAGAGTGATGTGGGAGAGTAGGAGAAGTGGGTTTGTGATAGGGAAAGGTGTGTGAAGGTGAATGGGGGTTAGGAGAAGAAGATAATGAATGAGGGGTTTTAGCTAGATTATATGGTTGTAGGGGTGGAAGAGAAGAATTTTCTTCAATAACATGTTTAGGAGTAACAGATGTGATATGGATTGAAGCATGTTGCTTATAGATAGGACAATCCCTAATTAGGTGGGCATCCTACCTATAATAAAAATGAGCATTTAGTTTATTTAGGTATGAAACAAATTAATTCATAGTGAAACCAGCTAAAAAGGGTAATAGAGTCAGGCAAGGTTTGTGATAGGTCTAGTTCAACACATGCATGGGGATGCACTCATAAACTACCAAATTTATCATCATTATTTTTGCACTAAACCACACAATCTAGCTAGGCATCTACATCCTTGACAAAAGGATAAAACTCCAAGTGTAGGAATGGAAACTCCACCCAAACTAGCTATTTAGACTTAACAACCCTTTAGGATAGATCTCAAAGTCCTAAGCTGGCATATAAAAAATTTGACTACTGATAATCTATGAGTCATATTGAAGTATAACCTTTGCATGCTCAATTGAACCAAAAATGCAAGAAATATACCCCTTTCCAAAACCACCAATGGACTTTAAAATTCGACCCTTATTTTCCCAATTTCACTCAGCCTACCTATGGAATTCTAGTTCATTCAAAACACCTATTAAAAAGAAAACAATAACATATCTTAAACAATATTCAACACTTAGATCTATGACTTCAACTAGTAAATGACATTCAATTTGGTTTTACCTTGGTTCTAGTTAGCCTAGTTGGATCTGGTTTGTTATCTATTAGTCTTAATGTGTCTATAGGTTAGAGGATGTTACTTTTTATTTTCTTGTTGGTCCATCCCAAAGGGGATGAGCAAAGAGAGGCATAGGCATTAGAGCTTGTGTTCAATGGATTGACTTTGGATGGGCTATTTGATAACTTAGTCTAATACCAATGTGATGGAACAAGCATAGACCCAAGAGTGTGTGGAAGAACAACAAAAGTTGTAATACTATATTATATGGATAAAAAAGAGCACACAAACAAAATAAAATATACACAAAACAACTTTTAGTGATGAAAAATGTTGCAACATAAAGGCATTATTTTTCTTTTTCTATTAATCATCTATTATGTTACAAAGATTTATATATAATATGGAAATGTGCATGACTTACACTCCAAGTTTCTAATCTTGACTTGCACTCTAAGTCTCTTACTTAACTAAGACTATATGACATGACATATGCTCTTGACTTGTACTTCAAGTTTCTAACTTCACTCCAAGTCTCTAGTTTGACTTGGCGTGACTTGGACTCTTGACATTAAAATATTTGTACAATGAAAACTTGAGGAGTAAGATAATTTTTCTAACACAATTATTGATATCATGGGCTTTTGAGACCAAATCCTTAGAATCCTTGATATCTATGTCAAGACTAGTTGACATAGCAGAGAAAACGGTGATAGCATTTTGATTTGTTTAGTCTATAGGCATTTTTATTTTCTTTGTTAACTGAAAGTTCTTCAGCATCTAGGTCCCAAGGATCTATTGAGATGTAGAGGAATGTGTGAGCCATACAAATTAGCTTATGGTTTGTTATCCTTGATATGGTTTATATCCAGACGTGCATGTAAAGAAAAAGAAGCTCGATAAACTTGTACAATAGAAGTAGCACATATACAATCTAAAACAATAAATAGAATAATAGAAAGTAAAGACAATGCTCAATAGTTTCACTTGAAAAAATCCTTTTGGATAAAAAACCATTGAGAAAATCCTTTCAAATAAAAAACTAAACACGATAATATCTTTCATTATTGCAAAAACTCAATCGTTCTCCAATACAATAATGAATCTCTTTTACTTCACCTTTAACTATATGCAAATATAAATATGCATATCAAAAGTGGTTTTACAAATTACATGAGATCATACAAAAGATAAACATGAGTGCTTTAAAACATGACAGAAAATAGAAAATCCAAAATACTTGTGAAGTTGATCCCATTCTTATTATTAAAAATAAAAAATACACAACACTTAACCACACGAAGCAGAGGACTGCGTAAATGGGTGTGGGAGGCACAGGCAGTCATGGGCAAGGATTCCAGCTGCTAGGGTTTCAGGAAAACGACGCTGCCATAGCTTTTTTCTGATTCAACTGCATAGTTTTGGGTCAAATCTTTATCGATCTGTATTTTATTATTTAGTCTTCCCTGACATTTGCTATGAAAGAAGGATAATACAGAATAATTGCAGAACTCATTTTCATTGACGAATTCTTCCTCCTGACAAGTTGGAGAGAGAAGAGGAGACTTCGCATGGCACCAAGAGAAATCAGCGGTCAATGCTAAACAACGCAGAAACAGATTTGTCGAGCATAGGATGATGATGATGACCATTAACTTAACAATCGGATCTATGTGACATAGATAATCCAATAAAACAATTTAACATATTCTTTTCACTTTGTTGTTTGATATATGAGTAGAATTGCTCTTCTAATTTTTTTTAAGTAAAATATTAATTAAATGAATACAGTTGAGGGAGGTACACATTGAATTTATGTATATTTAATATTTTAATTATATTAAAAGTAAGTTAAAATAATCATTTTAATTTAAAAATGTAAGATAAAAGAGAGATAAGCCTTAGATATATAAAATCATTTTAATTGTAAAAATACAGATTAAAAGAGATTAAACATTACATCATTTTAATTATAAATGTATACTTAAAAGAGAAATGAGACTTCAATTCATTTTAGGCTTGCATATGATGGCTCTACTTAAACATCATCCATTTCAATGCTCAAACAGTCAATAGCAATTTTACACCTCATTTACAACCAAAAATGGTAAATATTTGTTCTATTTTTATTGGCCAAAATTGACTTTTGACTGTTGAAGTGGATGATGTTTAAAAACAACCGCATAAGATATACTCCCCTAATTTATCCTTACACCATTTAAATTATATATACAAGTTGGAAGAGTTAACAGGAAGAGGCTTAATAGTTCAACCATTTTTTTTAATAAAAATAAGACAATTATTTATGGTTGAGACATAAAATTTATGTTGTTTAACTGTTTAAGTAGAATGAAGTGGGAGAAATAATCCCTGGATAAGGGTTCTGTTTGAAGCTGATTCACTTAAAACATCTGACAGTATGTCCACTCTAGCAAAAATCATGTGGATCTTTCTGGCAATTCAATGGACTCTTCTTTTAATTGCAGAAGCTCAAAACGTTCATTTCAATTTCTCTTCCTCTGATGATGAAATTCAATTACTTGGGCATGCTCATCACTCGTCTGGGCAGGGGATTGAACTGACAAATAGCGAGTATGGTGACAATTTGAATTGGAGCGTGGGTTGGGCCGTTTACAAAAGACCAGTTGAAATATGGAGTAAAGCTTCTGGGGCCCTTGCAAGCTTTCAATCCTACTTTCAGTTCAAATTAGTACGTGAAAGACCAACCAAATATGACTATTATGCTGATGGTCTTACATTCTTCATGGCTCCATGGGGATCCCAACCACCGCAAAACGAAAGTGGAGGAGGTATGTGGCTTGGACTGTTCAACAACATAACCAATGGTAGATCATCGACCCAAAAGGTTGCTGTTGAATTTGATACATTCCGAAACGCAATAATAGATGAATTCTATGGCGTCAATGCGAATGATCCGGATGATAATCATCTGGGGATTGATATCAACAATATTACTTCAGTCAAGACTGTTCCTTTGTCTGAAAAGCTTAACAGCGGAGGAATATGGGAAGTGTGGGTCGATTATGATGGGCAGCTTAAGGAGCTCCAGGTGTTTATGGCTTATAACAGAGCAAACTTCAGTTCTCCTCGTCCTGAAAGTCCAAATCTGACCTATGCTTTAAATCTCTCAGATTTTCTTCCTGAAAAGGTCACGATTGGTTTCTCTGCTTCAACAGGGCTTTCCAACCAGAGGCACAATCTTATCTCGTGGAACTTTTCAAGCCAAACCAGATGGGGACATGATAAATGGCGACTTTCCGTGATAATCACCTCTCCGGTGGTCGGGGTCATGGTTATACTTATCATTAGCGCTCTGATCTACAAGCGTAATAATAAGAGAACAGTAAAATCAGATAGAGACTTGCAAATTCCAGATCCCAACGGCCTGAAGAATGATGAAGTTTTAGAAATAGTTGATGATGAGATAAGTCCGAGTAGAAGCCCTCGGGTGTACAGGTATGGTTGCAAATATTCATCTGATATTGCTTTTAGAATAGAATTTAAATAAAGTTACTTTTTCCATTCAAGTCTAGGATCTAGGTGGACGTTTTGTTTTGTTATTCAAAACTCGTTACCATACCATATTCATCCAAAACAAAATATAAGAATACATATGAAAAACACGGTCGGTTGCTATATAGAGTTTAAGAGTTATATCAAAGTTCTATCAAGGCATTCGTAGTCACAAAGTTACCGTAAGCAAGTCATCACATCACAACAAGGAGGCGGAGTGTCTCAAGGATGGGATTAACCCAAGAAGGGTTCCTTCCACAGGGATTTGGGGTTTAAGAAGATTCTCTCTAGAACGATCTTTATCATAGGTTAAAGATATTTATTTCAAAAGTTCAACAAAAAGTTTTTTTTTTAGGGTTATTTTTAAATATTATGCTGTTTAATAGTGAAAAAGTAAATTTTGATCAATAAAAATAGAATAATTATGTTAAGAAATTCATGTTCTTATCTTATAAATATTAATAAAAACTCCTTAAGTTAAATCTGACAGCTAATTACACATCAAATAATTAATATTAATAACAAACATAATAGTAATATTAAGAAAGAAAAATTCAATTTCACACACAAATCATCCTACAACTTGTTTCTTCTTGGTGGGTTTCTTTTAACCATTGAGGTTGGCATTTTGTTTAGAGGTGTTGCCTCCTGTTTTGGTTTTGTTTGTATATAGTGCATTTGGAATTTACTTTTGTAATGATCTTCCTATTATTAGGCCTAGATTGTAAAGGAGGGCAAAATGATAAATTATATTGATGTAAAATATAAAATTACATATGTGTTTATATAGGTGGAAGAACAGTTTAATTGCCACATAACTATGTAACTGAAAAATAGATTACATAAAATATAAATGTGTAACCCTGAGGATTAACACATTAACATCCCCCCTTATTCTGAAGGAGTTGTCATGAAACCAAGTAGTATATTGAACTGCTCAAATTTGTTTAGGCCAAGCACTTTGGTGAGAATATCTACTACCTAATCTGAAGCTTAGATTGAAAAAAGCATGCTACTATGACAAGTCTTAAATTAAGACTAAGTATGTTGCTTTGACAAGTTTCAAATTTGTTTGAACTAATACTATTATCTTGACATGGTTCAAAGGTCTCAAATTTGATTGAATTGAGAAAATAAAATGACCAATCCTTAGTGGTCAATATGAGTAGTCACCAACTATCAATCTGGGACAACTCTACATTATCATTGAAAATAATATCAATCACAAGGTAGTATCAACAATCTTTGAATTTTCCACTTGAATCTGGCTTACACACAAGTTTCTCCCTTGGCAAATGAAAAAGAAAAATGTCAAAAACTTGGTCTCCTTGATGGAGGAAGAGTAGAGAGCATATACCATACCGAATCAATAAGAGGCAACATCTTAATCTCCATGACCTCAAATAATTGGAATACATTATAACCAATAAAGGTCATCTTCATTGTCATCACCAACATCATCTTAAGTTGCATATCCAATATACTCAGTACAATCACATTGCTTGTAACTAGCAAAATCAATTGTTATTGAAAGTAGATTCAATTCTTCAATCTTCTCAGCAATTGGTACCTTATCAAATATACCAAATGGTATCTCAGAAATATCAATATTAACACTAGTCAATGTAGGCTCAATAAGATCTGCATCATCATTAGAAGAAATATGATGGAGAACATCATCACCATTATGAGTAGGCACATTTTAATCATCAATAATAGATCAAACTCTCTTATAAGATTTGGTTAACAAATCAACCTTGGATCTCCATCTAAAACGATCTATCCAACCAAAATACATACACCTCACAAACTTTGAAGGTGAATCTTGTAAATAACAATGTTTGATAGAATGACTATGTAGACCACATGATGTACAAGGGTGTAGATCAAAACAAGAAACTGATGTATGACCATGATGTACAAAGGTGTAGATCTAGTAAAATCGTGATACATTCAAATTGCAAGAATCTATTGATCCTGAACTATTATCTGCAACCGTCCTTTAACTCGCTATGTAATGACTCACCTAACAACTAGACAACAAATACTACTATTACAATACTACAAAGGCAAGTAGTCGCCATTACATGGCACTTGTTTTTATAAAAGTTCAATTTTAAAAAATATATAATATTAATAATAACATTAATTATAATATTAAGATTAAGATTCAATTGGGTAAAATACCTCTTACTTATCAAATAAAATTAATATAAATAATTATATTATATATTAAATTGAAATATATATAATTCACATTTTTGGTTTCTAGTAATATAGGTGTGGGTATTCTTAAACATTGTCCAATTCAACAGTAAAAAGTTAAATTAGGCCAATTAAAATAAGATAAATATTTATTACTTTTTAGTATAATAATATTTAACATTGCTATTGAGTGTTTAACCATTGAATCTAATGATATTTAAATAGAGTACATAAAAGTGGTTGCAAGTTTGCAACTGTGTCAACCATTGTTCATTTGCATCTGTGCTTTAATGTTTAAGGGTTTGTTTTGCTTTTGCTTTGTGTCTCCGACATAGCCTTAAAACCTGTTTCAAAATTAAACTCATTCTATGTATCATGGTTGATTGTTAACACAGTTATGAAGAGCTAAGTAGAGCGACTGCTGGCTTTAGAAAAGATTTAATACTCGGACAGGGAGGATTCGGAAGGGTTTACAAAGGAAGTTTAGAGGAAGGAGAAATAGTGGCGGTGAAAAGAATTTATCAGAACTCTGAGGAAGGAATCAGACAATATAAATCAGAAATTGCAATAATTGATAGCTTGGCACATCGTAATTTGGTTCCTCTTTTGGGATGGTGTCACGACAGAAGCGGCGAACTTCTTCTCGTTTACCAGTACATGTCCAATGGCAGTCTGGACAAATATTTGTTTGCAGGGCAAGCTCGGATTCGGCCTCTGAGTTGGAGCGAGAGATTCAGTATAGCCTGCGACTTAGCTTCGGCTCTTCTCCATCTCCACGAGGAATCACGCCCACGCGTTCTGCATAGAGACATTAAATCTAGCAATATAATGTTGGACTGCAACTTTGTGGCACGGCTTGGAGACTTTGGTTTGGCCCGCCTGATGGAGCACGATAATACCTCTCATTACACAAAAGCTAGCGGCACTCCGGGCTATATTGCACCAGAGTGCGTTAAAACATTGAGGGCCAGCTCGGAATCGGATGTCTTCAGTTTTGGTGCCGTGGCTCTGGAAATTGCCTGTGGAAGACGCGCGTTTGACAGAGAGCATATTGTGAGCTTAGTCGACTGGGTTTGGAGTCTGCATGAAATGGGACAGATACTTGATGCAGCTGATGAGCTGCTCGATAAGGAAAGAGATGGTGCGCAAATTGAACGGTTGATGCTCGTTGGATTGTGGTGCTCCATTCATGATTATAGACAGAGACCAAGAATACAACTAGTTCTGGAAGCCTTAAAATTTGAAGCTGAAGTGCCTATGCTTCCATGCAGGATACTTGGAGCGCCTCATTGATGTATGAAAAAGAGGTTGAAGCTTTTCATATATATATGTGTGTGTATAAAATATGTGTGTGTGTGTGTGTGTGTGTGAGAGATATATAGAGTGAGTGAGTTAAAGGTTTTAAGACATACCTGTGATATACAGTAAGTGAGTTGTGATTTTAGATTTAGAAGAAATAAAAGTGAAACAATTAATGAAAACGAGTTGGAATATGCAGAACAGGAGGATCTTCAATGTGCTTTGGAAATGAATGAACGGATGGAATGAAATTTGTTTTGGTTGTAGATATTTTTAAAATCTTCACTTTTATTATAATCTCCTAATTCTTGTAGTATTATAGTGTTTACTTTTTCCGATTAATTAATGTTTAAGATACAGTTTCAAAATATAATTATATTATAATATAATTATTTTATAGTTATAAATTTGATTTATCAAAAATGTCATTAGTTTATGACTGGTTTATTTTACTTTGTTTTTACAATTAAAAATTTTAGTCATTAATGTTATTATTATTTTATAGTATCTATTTAATTTTGATTTTTTATTAATATTAAGTATAATTAATTTTTTATAATTATTAGAATGTTTGATTTTTTATTTATTTGTGGGTAAAAAGGAGAAGTATATTAAGAAAAAATTAATTACAACATAAAGATTTGTAGATGGCTAGAACCATAAATTAGGTTAAAAGAGAGGAAACCCAAGGAGGTTTCCTCCTATTTCACTGCCAAAAGGAACTAGAATAAAATGGTTGACTACCATACACTTTAATAACATAAATCCTCTTATCAACCTAGCTATAAAGGAGGAAGAACTAAGCCCTTCCTAAAAGGATGACCAAACTATGAATCCAACAAAAAATCTTTGATGGAAATGTCCAAGTAGAGGAGTAGATAAAAATTTTGCTTAGAAAGAATAGAAAGTGGGGAGGATTAGGCCTAATCATTATGAAAAAAGTGAAGAAGCTACAAAGACTTATCAGGAGATAAGAACCACCAATTAGAGACATTCCAATTACAATTGACATCTAAGGCCCATTTAGTAAGGTAATCCATGACAACATTTCATTCCCTCGGGATATGGACAAAAGAGAGTTCCAAAATTAGGAGTAAGATAGAGAATCTGCTCATCTAAAGATGCCAACCTCTAAGAGAGCTAACGAATTATCTCTTTATTCATAAGAGAAACCAAGATCATAGAGTCTATTTCACAAATAACCCTTTTCTACTCTAATTCACAAGCTTCCATCTAATTGTTAGTGCCAACCCCATAGTAGAAGAGAAAAAGAAGTGAATAATGCCATCACTAGCATGCCCAACACCTCCAATCCCAACAATCCCCCAAACTATCATGAGAAGAACCATTGGTATTAATTTTGAAGAAATCTAATTGAGGGGGAGGCCACTTACCAGTTCTATTCACCTTTCTAGAGGCCTTAAGACTTTAAGAATGAACTAAGGAAGTAGCTATGTAATTCAACTCAAGACATCTTGAAAGCTAAAAATCAGAAGTAGATAGGACCTCATCCAAAGAACATTTTGCTGCTAAAGTTTCTTTGATAAAATCTAAAATTGTAACATCCAAATCTGAAATGACAAGAAAACTAGGGTTTTCTCAAAGGTAATTTTTTTTTTCTTTTACAAGGTAATCAAATACAAAGAAACTTATCTACTACCAATTATAACATTTTTTTCACTTTAACATAAACATGTTCTCATTATCATAATACTGAAAGAAATGATATGCAATAAAACTTTTGTTCTCTAACAATATGATATTTTTCTTGAAATAAATAAAATATTGGAAACATACCATTAACATGCATCTCGATTGTCGACCCATCACATTCAAGACTCGGCAATCCTCAGTATTTGGAAGAGAAAGTATCTTCAAGGAGCTTAACCTCCAACCATAGACCGTCGGTCTCCCGCACTCCTTCCTAACCGGAAGTGGCCCTACCCTACTCAAGAGGATAGACTTAGGATAACCATCGGTGTTTGCCATCTGAGCTCTGGTGTTGTAACCTACGTGTCTTGTTATCGTGCAGATCCCTATATACCCTCTAGTCATGCACGACTCTCCACAAGAAATGCCATCCAGTCACAGTGAACATTCGATACACTTGAGGAATGTGCACCACCTTGGCCAAAGGATTTGTTTATAAATAGCATTCTAAGAATGCATGAACTTAGTTCACCCACCCTACTCGACTTGAACTGATCGAAATCCTACAGTTTCCTATTTGTAAGGTTTAAACAAATATCAACCTCGATGACCTCAAGGCTTTTAGGATTCTCTCTTGTAATAGCACATGGCGCAACATTTACTCTAATCCTAAGTTCATAGTTTCATAATCCCATATTCAAGTAAATACATTGTTTAATAACACCCACTCCTAAGTGGTTTCATACTTGTTTACTCGGTTCCCATGTTTGCACAACATACTCAAGTATCTAAAACAATTTCCCGTTATCCTGAAAATTCAAGGGTTCTAGACTCATAAGGTCTACAAAATAAAACGATACTAGTACCAACGCATGCAACGTAATCTAGACTCAAAATATGGGTTTTCCCACTCTTCTCGTTCATTTCAAAACCATGACGGTTTTCGACCAAGAATAACGACTTAATCTACAACTTCTCACCTCTTACCATAATAAATAGTTTTACGAGGTTCAATGAGGTAAGAATTTAAATGATAAGTTTAATAAAGAACTTGGGATCTCTCTATGACACTAGAGATGATCAAACTTATATGTCAACCTTTATTTGAGAATCTAAAACGAATAAGAAATTAGATGATAGCATTTGTCGACACTAATTTTCTCGCTTTCCGAATTCCTATGTCATATAAGTCGTGGAATGTGGACATCTGAAGTCATCAATGAGAGGAAAATATTCCAAGTATTCAGAGACGTTTTGAGGCAAAAACATAGTCATGTGAAATGCTTACCAAAATAAATGAAAGCAATGCATTGCAGTAATAGTTTGTGGTTTATGTTACGACCATAACATTAACTTGCATACAAGGATGTTCTCACCATAGATATATAGTTTAAGTTTTACACCAAGTACTACCAAGTTATCCTTTGTTTTCTGATTATTGTTCTCGTCTTATTTCCTACATGCAGCTACCTTGGTGTTTACAAATGTGAACCTATTTTCCATCATTGCAAGGGCAGTGTTCATGATGGGCAAAGATTACAAACTCTGAGTAGTCAAACTCCATTCGTTATAAACAGCAGAATGCATTATTATCACTAATCTCTATAATGTGGAACACCACACACACACAGCCAACAATAACAAAACCACATGCTAGACCATGCACTCGACCTACGTTGGATAGGAGTCAAAACTGAGTTACTATTCCTACACAGAGGCGTAGGACTGAGTGGTTCTTACTTAGAAACTCTAATTCGCACTAAGGTCAAACCTCATTCGAAACTTACAGAAAAATAATGCTATATGCTTTAACCTCTACATTGCAAGAAATAAAATGCTACCAGAACAAGGTAGAAATAAAGCGCCTAAGTTGCACAGAGGAAAAGAATAAAACCTGGCAAAATACTTGTGAAGTATCACTTTTGGAATGTTAGGCTTCACTGCTCCTTCAGCGTCGTTCTTCCTCAAGCGATACCCATAGTGCTCTCCACGTCCTCTCTGGGTTTTCAAGTTCTTCACAACATAAACCCCCTCCAGGCTCTCTAAAACCAGTAAGAATGTTTCCTATCTGCCTCTCTCTTCTTTCATGATGAAGAACTAAGCATCCCTCTCCTTCTCGGTTCCATTTCCTTTTGTTTTGGGACCACGACCCCCTACTCAAAACTATCTCCTCTCCCCATCTTCTGCCCCGACCACCACAGGTAAGATCCCTTAGTTATTTCTCTGCCATTTTCTTCTCCAAAACAACAACCGACTCCTCAACAACATACCACTCCCTCGTCGATGGAAACTCCCACTTCTCAGCTGCCAACTATCACCCACGATCCAGGAGTAAATGGCATCTCTCCTCGTTCACTAGTTTCCCCCAACCACATCCTTCCTTACTACGTGCAAGGAAGAAGGAGATTCCTCTAAAACTGCGGTCTGTTAGCCTTTAAACAACAGCAACACCTATGTTATTGCACCACCCACAATGAAGGAGCATCTGCAATCAATTTACGATTACTCCTTATCATAACTGCCCAACTTCCTCCCTCTCGCACCATGGTGAAGGAAGTTAAGGTATTTAACGATTACAGTTACAAGCCTAAGCTCAAGGAGGTTGATTTAATTGAATATAACCCAACTTCCTTACTCACTACGACCACTACAAAGATGAAGGCTCCTTCGGCGATGTGGCTTGTTATTGGGCATAACAACTCCGTCCTCACTCGAACATAAAAGCATCAAATCCTTCAAGAGCAACTTAAAGGCTGAATTGAGGAGTTAAACTCAACAAGGTAGCAGATAATAAATGCCTAAAGCATCTCTATGGTCGAATAAGAAAAAGAGATAAAGACCACTCTAGAAAAGAGACTCAAGGTTAGATCAATAATATCTCGCGGTCAAAGCTAAAAGAAAAGACTCGAGCTAAACAATGACCAAAACAAATTATTACACGCTACGGCTTCAAAATCAACATTCGTCGATCTCCAAAAAAAGATAAATTCACAACACAAGTTTGACGCATTTTACGACAATCACGACGGATTGAGCGTAGTGCAAACAAGTTTCCTGCATCGTTAGATGCACAAAGCCGACTTCTTGCATCTTTCGACTACGAGGCATGATTCATGAATCCGCCACAAGTAGGTTCATTTAATTACTTATAAATGAAATAATAATCATCTATATAAGTCAACTTGCTATGGTGGACTTACGATGACATCGTCGATTCCAAGATTCTATATGACGACTTATGAAAAGGATGATACACCTTATCTCCAGACGTCGACATCTAGTCTTAAACTATCCCAGTGGAAAAACAAGACTAAATTGATGGCTTCAAGGTTTATCTACCTATTTGGCGATCTCAGTAACAAACACCCATGGTTAATTTCTAGAGTCTATACTCTCTCTCAAAGATACTTTCTCTTCCCGTTGAACACGGTCCACCTGTTCCTGCAACGACAGTCTCACATACAATTTTGTGGTCAAAGCACCTATGTTCCAAATCAAAACATCCTTTCACTTAACAAAAAGAACGTTTAGTCTACAATATCACTTTGATCATAATCAATAGATTCTAAAATTTCATATAACTAACTTTGTATAATAAATCATCAGTTTCCATGTCATCCACAACACATTATATACTGAAATTTGCAAGAAAATACATTGCATAATTGATTCCAAAAAGAGGGATGTAACAAAAATCTTCTAACTAACATGCTCAATGAGACTCTAGTTCCCTTTGAAAATCCAACATTTCCACTCCATCCAAATATATCATAGAATAAAGCCCAATATCCCAAGAAACCAAAAAAAAGAAGACAAAGTAGAAGGTTGTCCAAAACTTGCCCAAAACTTTGATAAAGAAGTAGCATGAATAATAGGCCAATTCTATATTTATCACCATTACCCCAAATACCCAAGGAGTAGGAACATTGGAAAAAAAAAGGTGAGCAACACATTCTTCATTAGTGCCACAAAGGCCACATTTTGAAAGAACATAGAAACCTATTTTTCTTTTGTTATCCCATGTGAGACATTTGTTCTAACTTAACAACTAGATAAGTAAATTACACTTAGGCCAACAAAATTTGGAACAAATATTGTTCCACCAAGGGAAATCTCTATATTCACCCTTTTTTTCTCTAAGACCTGGTAATCAAGAGCCACTAAATAAATCCCTTTAGGATCATAGCTCAAGCAAGAACATTTGGTTCCTCTAGAGAGAAACATGGCCAATCTATAAGAATACAAGAAAGAGTAGCCCAAGATTCAAAAGTTTCCCCCAAAGGCCAACTACAAGGAGCATTCTAGTGATAGATCTAAGATTCCTCCACAAGGATAGGACTCTTAATATCATAAACTTTCTAGAACACCCTACCACCCAAAAAATTCACTCAAGAGGAGTAGAAGGGGAAAGGAAATGAAGATCATGGGATGGAGGTTCCAAGCATCATTCCAAAAAAGATCTATATGAACATTTTTAATAATCTAGAAAAGTCCTCCTTTGACAAGCGAAGCTACATTCTTAATGGTATTCCAAACCATAGAACCTTTCCCAACCAAATCAATTCTCAAAACATCAACAACAACCCCTCCTAAATACTTGAAATTAAGAATACTATCCCAAGGCTAGTCCTAATGCTTACACCATCTCCAATATAGTTTAGCAACCAAGGCTTGGCTATTAAATATAGATTAATATAGATTGCCAAGGCCAAATCGTCCATACTAATTAGGTCTATAAACTTGATGCCAACTATGAGACCCCATTATTGAGAGTCTAGATTCCTCGCCTGTAAAAGCTTTCTAGAAACATAATCAAAGTCTTTTAGAAAGGTTTTGGGGGTAGATAGTACAATAAATCTATAAATAGGAAGAGCCTATAAATATATTTGAATAAGGTTAATTGACCAACAAATTATAGCCATCAAAAACTCCAGTGACTAACTAGCATTCTAAAGCTATCAAAAATCCTCTTCCACTGATCTCTTTTGGGGATACAACTTAATAAGGTAATACCAAGATAATATAGAGGGATCTAACCTTTTTAAAAGTGTAAAATAATAGCAATTCTCTATTGGATGACGAAGGGACTATTAAATAAATAGATACTGGACTTATCCTCAGTAATCTATTGTCAAAAGCAATCAAATATATATCCAAGGATTTCCTCAAATTAATGGCCTAATGATTTTTAGCAACACCCAACAAGCTAGTATCATCTACAAATTGAAAATGATATTGAGGGTCAAGATCCCAAGCCAAAGTCCAACCCTATAAGCAACCAATAGCTCTCCAATGTTTAAGAAGATTATTAAGACCTTCTACCATAAAATGAAGAGATACGGAGAGAGAGGATTACCTTTCCATAGCCCCCTAGAAGTAGAAGAAAAGGGAGATGGGATGCCACTAATAAGAATAGAGTATGAGGGAGAATCCATAGATCTCATAACCCGATCAATCTACCCTAAATAAAACTCAAAAGTTGATAAAAATTTCCTAAGGGGGGACCATCTAACCCTTTCTTAAGCCTTAGATATGTCTAACTTGACAAACATATAGCTTTATCTTTGGAGAAAGACATAGAGTGAATGCCCTTCAAGGTAATAATATCATCAAGTAGCTGGCACCCCTTCACAAAACCACCCTACTTAGGTGAGTTAAGACAAGCCAAAATCTGGTTCAAATGATCAACAATGAGTTTAATGATAATCTTATAGGTGACATTGTAGAGAGAAATAGGGTGAAACAAATTAAAATAATTAGCCCCCTCTTATTGAAGAATCAAGGCCAACAAGTAGAATTAATTACTTTAATAATCTACTTATTAGCCTAATATTCATAGATAACCTCCAACAAAGCAAGCTTTAAAATGTCCTATAATTCTTTAAAAAATTCAATGGGAAAACCATCTAGACTAGGAGATTTACATTTCTTCATATGGAACAAAACCAATTCAAGATCTTCAAGAGATATGGGCTCTACAAGAAACTTATTCATATCCTTAGAAACTAGGGGGGATGCAATCTAAAATAGTTTGTTCCTCCACCAAAATTGGAGGGCCACTTTCCATGAAAAGTGAAGAGAAATGTTGAACTTCCCTATTAATGCTTTGGGATGAGGACAATTAATTTCCTTGTGACAAGATGAGAGAAGATATAACATTACCACTACACCTATCTTTGACTAAATTTATGAAAAAAAGAGGTATTCTTATCTCCCTCATGAAGCCAATCAATTTCTTGATTTTTTCTTCCAAAATATTTTCTCCCACTAATTTTATTCAATGAGCTCTTAATAAAGAGGTGAATCCTTAAGAATATTCTCCTTAGTCATCCCAAATTCCCTAATCTAAAAATTAATAACATCCAATTTTCTTGTACCTATTTCTTTTTCCAAAATATTTTTCTAAAACCTATTCCATGACTTGAGCTTGAACTTAACAAATTGGAGTCTTTTGAAGAAGGAATACATAGAAGTACCAAAATAGGGCTTACCCTCAAACCAAAATTAGCCATATTCTCATGTATAGCATGATCTCAAAGCCACATTAATTGAAACTTGAAAGGGGGATTTTTAGAAGAGAAAAAAGTAGGAAGAAAACTTGATAAGAAAATAATCTGATCCCTTCCACTACAAAATGCCAGAAGAGGAAACCCAAGAGTCACCAAGCCAATAATCAGAGACTAAAAACCTACCAAGCTACTTAGAGATAGAATCAGACCCACATCTTTTTTTATTCCAAGTAAAGCAGCCACATCTTAGTTGAGCATCCACAAGATTAAGAAAAGATGCATTATCTCTAAAGAGTGTAGAAGAAGGATCTAATGAATTAGAGCCACCAAAATTCTCATTAAGACTAACAAGAGAAATAAAATCTATTGCAAGGATCCAAGGAAAAGAAGAGAACAACGAGCACACATATCTAATATGAGACCAAAGAAGAATCTTACCTTGGAAGTCTATAAGGGCATAAACATTGGTAAGGAAGATAGAGCTACCTGAATCAAAGTAAGATCCAACCATTGATAAGAAGTGTCTACTCATTATTCAAAAAGGAGTGAATGAGCAAGGATACCATAAACATGGCATTCCTCCAACTAAACCTTGATCTCCAACACTTTGACATTGACTACCTTTCTAAATCATAGAGGAGAGAACCATCATCTCTTCCATAAAAATTTTTGTTTCCTAAAAAAAAATATCTAGCTTATGATCCCAAATAAGGTCTCAAACAACCTTCTGACAAAGGGGGCTACCCAAAACCCTTACATTGCATGATAACTGTTGGTGTGAACACATAATTCACACATGTTAAGTTGACTTAGTGAGTCTTCTAGATGTCTAGTTGAGTCTAGTTGTGTGTTGAGTTATTGATAGTTGGAGTGAGTTGTCTTATCCTCCACATGTGTAATTAGTTATCATCCTCTAATTGACACATGTTGTAGGAATATCAACACTTTCCACTCCACCCTTCTAGCTCTCACCTTGTCTTTATAAGCAAGGCTCTCTCATTGTATTTCATACAGTTTGATACAGCTTCATATGATCTTTGTATAGATTATTTACTCCATTGTTTTAACATCTTCTCTTATCATCTTTGTGTGGAAGGTTATCTTGATTATAGGTGATCCTGGCTTGCTGAATCACATTGACTCTTACATGGTATCAGAGCCTAATCTACAATTCCCTTCCCTCATTAGAGAGAGCTTGACTGCAATTCATGGTGGATCTTGATAGTTGAGTATGCTCTTCTCTTGCATCGAATGATGACCTGGAGAATTAAAAAAAACTTGATAGAGATACTAGTTTTGTGAGGGTTTTCCCTTCTTGTCCTTGTATTGCAGGTGCATTTCAGTGCATGTTGCTGTAAATTAGACTTCACCATTGCCTCTGGAGCAGCTGAAATAGTCAAGATTGCCTTTTATTTCGTCCAAATTGGACATTGGAGGCAAAATTGACGAGGGTTTCAATTTAGGGCTCTTTGGCATGAGCCGGGAGGTACCAACAATTTCAGAGCAGTTTGGCCCAAATTGCACATCGCCATTGCATCCGGAGCGGCCGAATCAGTACAGATCGACTATAAAATCATCCAAATCGGACAAAGTTGCAGCAAAAGGCAAAAAAAATTGCCTCTGCCCTCGGCCGTAGGGAATATTCCCTATCACAGTCAACATATTCTACAGAATCTTATCTGCATAGTCGCTAGCGTCATCAATTTTTTGTCTGGAGGTTAAAAGATTTGTTTGCAGGTTATTAAAATTATTTTTCTGTAGTATTATTTTTCAACCAGCAGATCTACCATGAGGAAGGTACCCTGCAGTCTGCAGAAGGTACCAGCACCTTCGGCAGGCGCCACGTTGTACAGGCCCCACCCATATCTCATGACCATCAACGACCTCGTCCAATCTTCATCGGCATCGTTAGCAGAGTCAAAGACTCTTGGCGGCGTCGGCAGTTTTTATCCCTGTGGTCTCCAAACGGCCTTCGCCCTAGCCGTTCCATCTAAACGGAGGTTTTTCTTCAATCAGTGGTAGAAAATCTACGATCCCAGCGGAGTCCTTCAATCTAGCAGGCATCCAAATAATCGGCAGAGAATATTCTATCGATTCTTAGAGATCAGCGGTCTCTGATCGGACCAACAGGGAATCGAAATTATCTCTCATGCCGGGAAATTATCTAAATCGTTGGTTGTTCCTACCAACGTGGTCTTTAAACATCTGCTATCTCTTAAGAGATACAACTACCATTTCATCCAGCAGTCAGCAGGCTTGGCGGTTATTAAAGATCTCAGCTGCCTCTCCAAAATCACCAATAGCATTCCAAAATCCTCAGCGGCATTTAACCGCCCAATGGTAAAACCGTGGTCTGTACTGCATTTCACGGTGGATCGGTATTGTCTCAGGCGATAAAGAAATTAAAGCCAGAAATTTTTCTAAAGTCGTCGATTGCTCCTATCGGCATATTCCTTTAACACCCCCGCTACATATTTACATATTCGACGTATATCCGGCGAAGAAGTTTCTGACACTCAAAATTTTGCAGGATATCAATGGTTTTCAAATTGCAAATAAGCAGTTTCTGCGCAAAGTTCAGCGGTTTTGGCATCAAAAATGGTGTTTTCAGCACTTAGAAGGCTATTTTCTCAAAACATCGGTGGTTTCGGGAAAAGATCAGGCATTTTCTTGTCAACTAAAAGCAGTTTTTGACATTTAAAATAGTGGTTTCCTCACCACCCACACACGGTTTTCAACACCAATCGGTGGTTTAGGTGTAGTCGGCGTTTTTCCGCAACCGTCACAGGTGGTTCCGCACCTTTTCGAAGGTGGTTTTCACCCACAATAAGTTGTTTTACCAAACCAAAGGTAGTTTTCTGACAATTTTTTTCTTTCTGGGAGGGGGGCATTTTTTTTGGCAAAAAGGAATATTTTGGGTATATTCTACTGACGTCAGCACTGCATCAACGCCATGGGGCCATTTTTGCCCTTCAAAGCCCTAAACAAGGGCTTTTTTTCTTTTTTACACAACTTTTGCCCACGGTGTCAAAATTGGGCAAACGAGATATCAATGGAAAGCTGACAGAGAGCTCTTCACAGTGGTATCAGAATTTTTCGTAGGGCTTTTTTTCTTTTTTGCACAACTTTTGCCCACGGTGTCAAAATTGGGCAAACGAGATATCAATGGAAAGCTGACTGAGAGCTCTTCACAGTGGTATTAGAATTTTTCTCTGATTTTTTTGTTTGACAGCATTTATTGCAGGTTGAAAACAAATCTCCCTTTTTGGCTCCCAAGCTCATAACTTTTTACCACAAACTCTGATTTTCACGATTCAAACGGCATTGGAAAGATATTCAAGAGCTCTACATAGCCATCCATGCACTTTTCTCATTTTTTGCTCTAAGTTCATTTAATTTCATTTGTTGGTTGTTTGGCATTTTAGTGATAACTTGGGCATTTTGATACTTGAGAGGGTGAAATTTGTTTTGAGAGGATTTGTTTATTGTAATACATCATTATGAGTGATTGTAATCTCACTCAGATCTCTTTTTTAAGAGATTTAGTTGTTTTCCCATTTTTGGTCCTTTGAGGACAATTGTAAAACGCACTAAGTATAAAGTGCCACAAAGAAATTGGGGGGGCTCTCTTACATAGTAAAGGGGTGTTGTTGTTGTCTTACTTTTTCATCATGGATGTGCCTCAATTTCCACTTTTAACTCCATATAATTATATTGAATGGAAGAAAAACATGGAGTTTGTGTTGTATAAACAAAAGTTACATAGAATAACTTTGGGCACAGATCCAGAACCCACAGGTGCTACTGAGAGAAGAAAATGGTTAGACAGAAGAGATGAGTCTTTTGGCACACTTTGTCTTGCTATTTCTCTAGAGTTGAGATTTCATGTTGAGTCTTGTACTACACCAAATGAGATATAGACAACACTGGACAATCTATTTGGCAAGCAAGATAAAATAAGAAGGTTCAAATTGGAAAATGAGCTAATCGCACTTAATCCTCAAGACTTTGATCAAATCAAAGACTTCTTCACCAAGTTTAAGTCTCTCAGGTTGCAACTCAAACAAAGTGGTCTTGAGAAAGAAGATGAACAATTGATTCTATCTATTCTTGCAAAATTGGGTCCTGCATATTCAGTTTATGTTTCTACCTTTTATGCTACAATGGATGCTTTTGGTACTAAGTTTACCATGCCTTCACTTGAGGAATTTGTTGCACAACTCACTAGAGAACAAGATAAGCTACTACACATGGGCACATTGAAGTCACCTAGAAAATAGGCTCTAGTTGCAACACAAAGCACAAAAGATCCTAAGGCTTCACATAATAAGGGAAAGAAATAGAAGGATTCAAAGTCTAATGAGCAAGAGAAAGAATCAAAGAAAACTCCCAACTCTTCTTCCAAAGAGGAGTCTAATAAGAAGAAGAAGCCAAAATGTTCTTATTGTAAGAAATTGGGTCATGATGAAACTAAATGTTATGAGAAAAAGTTTGAAGAGATGTCACAACTTCTGCAAAAACATAACATTGAGTATTCTCCATCAACAACAGTTTTACCCAAGTCTTCTTCTTCACCACCATCATCATCTACATCTACAGGGACAGTAGGCATTGCTTATGGGACAGATAAAGGAAAAGGAAAAACATTCTTTGCATCAACAAGTCTACAGTCAGAGAGATGGATTCTTGATTCTGGAGCTTCTCATCATATGGCATCTTCACAGGGCATGTTCTCTTCATTTCAGTCATGTACTTCACCACCTATTTTGATGGGTAACAATACATACATGCATACAACTGGAAAAGGAAATATTGATGTTGGTCATAATACATTCAACAATGTGTTGTGTGTACCTTCCTTGACAACCAATCTCCTTTCCATCTACCAGATTACTCATTGTGGTGCAGGGAAGATAGTTGAGTTCACTCCCGATTCTGTGATTATACGGGACTTGGAGAGCAGAGATATCATTGTTGTTTGGATGGTTGATCATGCATCTCACTTCTATTCTTTCTCCCATTTTGTTTTTGATGATGATGTAGATCCATTGATTGATATTCACACTCATGCATCAAGTGTGAATCATGTTTCTAAGGAGAAGTTTGGTCACTTGAACCTTGGTGTTCTTGCATCTACTTTGGTTCTTAAGACTAGTTTTGAGCTTCCTCCTTCTCTTGCATCTTCAGAGATTGGCATTGACATAGCTTCATCCACTTCAGTTGAGTAGGATATTATTTGTCTTCCAGATATAGGTTTTTGGGATGAGCACTTGATAGGTATTGCAAACTTGTTTCGTGAGTCCTATCTTGATGACTTGGAGGACATCATTGATGACATTCATCTCCTCTTTGAAGGAGTTGAATCTTCTACTTCAGATGAGCAGGCACCTTCTCTTCACTTGTTACAGTTTGGCACTGAGTTGGAGTGTCTTGAGAATCATTCGGAGGATTCTACATCTTTGGAGATTGATGATCTTGAGTTTTCATATTGTCTTGGATTGTCGCATGCAGCACCTAATTATGTGACATCTTTTGGTTGTGACATGTGGACACTTGAGTAGTTTTCAGAGACAGCATACATCATGAGGCTTTTTCCCTCATACCTTGAGCTGGAGTTTCTTCGACATCAACCTTTGGACTTGTTTCTTCCTAAGGGGAGGAATGTTGTTTGTAGGTACATGACACTTTCCAGTGTTCAGCTTTAGGCATTAACCATAGGCAGAGGAGCTACTTCATTGTGGGGGGGACTTATAGTCTCACATTTGCTCTCCTATGGGGGGGTACTTGATTGTACATATGTGTTGCATGTAGTCCTTGGGGGATCTTGAGTCCTCCTTCCATCACATATTTCATTTTTTTCTGCATTCTCACTTTTGAAGAGGAGTTTTGTCCCATGAGGTTTTCTCCTTTTCTCCACTTGAGATTTGTTGTACATGGGTACCTAACATGGCCTAGTAGCCGGGACCCATCCATCATTGTTTTAGTCAACTACTCCCTAAGTTGCACTTAAGGGGGGGTGTTGGTGTGAACACATAATTCACACATGTTAAGTTAACTTAATGAGTCTTCTAAATGTCTAGTTGAGTCTAGTTGTGTGTTGAGTTGTTGATAGTTGGAGTGAGTTGTCTTATACTCCACATGTGCAATTAGTTATCATCCTCTAATTGACACATGTTGTAGGAATATCTCCACTTTCCACTCCACCTTTCACTCCGCCCTTCTAGCTCTCACCTTGCCTTTATAAGCAAGGCTCTCTCATTGTATTTCATATAGTTTTATACAGCTTCATATGATCTTTGTATAAATTATTTGCTCCATTGTTTTAGCATCTTCTCTTCTCATCTTTGTGTGGAAGGTTGTCTTGATTGCAGGTGATCCTGACTCGCTGAGTCACATTGACTCTTACAATAACATGATCATTTTGGGGAGAAAAGAAGTGAGTATCTAATGTCTAAATGACACTAGATTCTAATAGGGATTCCCCGATCATCTTCAACTTCTCTTGATTTATTTTTCTCCCAACTTTGGATAGCTTATTTGACTCTAGAACCTTTTTAATATTTTTTTACTGATGGCCTACAATAGAAGGAGCTTTATTTGTCATATCATCCTTTACAACTTAAGCCTAAGGGACTCTAGCATTACCATCTACAATGCCTTCATAAGGAGAATATGTCATAAATAGGGAGGCTACAAATAAATTAGTGTCAATATTATTAGTTTCTTAATGCTAAACAAATCCATCCATATGGATTGGAGGGCACCTTAATGCTAGATAGATCATGAAATTCTATTGGGTTGGACAAAACACTAGAATCAGGAATATCTAAATCTTGGCGTGTTGAAGAATTTTCAATTAAAGAAATTCCAAGTTCTTCAAAATGTTAAAGATCATGAAATCTATTATTAAAACTTCCTCTTGGTAGATCTCTTATCTAAAAATTCAAAGTCCTTCCTTTATGCCGAGATTTCATAGTTATGAACTCATTCGAGTCAAGCCCATCAGCATGGACTTGGAATTTTCCTTTAGCATTATCTTTGGCTATAGAATTATCTAGAAAGGGTTGAGGAGAAATAGGATCCCTCATCAGGTAATTTCTCTACAAGTGTCCATATATATGGAAAACATGACATCGTAAAGGAAGTGCTTCATAATCTATCTATTGAATCCATTGTATATTCCAAATCTAATCTCTAAGGAGTAGAGAAAAGGTTTATTTATATAAATTTCAACATAAATGCATCCATAAGTTTTTATCTTTCTTTCAAGCATGTGATGAGAGTAACCCATGGGTTTCCCAAGAACCACAATGATGGATTGCAGAATGTTAGCTCTCTAAATTCTATGGGTGGATGAAGGAGGTAGATCTAGCCTAGGATTTTTTAAGGGAGCTCCTCCACCGAACCAGAACCCACATGCTAGGGTTTGATGAATAAACTAGCTTGATTATGAAAATAGGAACCTCCCTCAGAATCTATATTGTGGTTATCTATTATTGAGAACACAACAAAAAGGTAGCCATAAATAGGAAGAATAATCTTTGCATCTCCCTTATGTTGTCAACTCTCATGAGCCCAAGCCTTCAAAAAGGGAAGAGAAATTTTCATGCCCATAAACTTGCAAATTAGGGCATGTTTAAAGAGATAAGAAACATCATCTGCAATCAAGTTAGGATTTAGTAACAAAAATAGGTTGATCCACACTCTTCACCAAACAACCATTTGAATTTGAATATTTTTCTAATTTTATATTGAATGTAACCTTGCTTATTGCATGCACAAAAAACAAACAACATTATCATGATTATTTTTAAATTGTAGATTATTTTTTCGTCTTAAAAGATAGGAATTCTTCTATATTTTCTAAACCTATTGTTGATTCCAATTTTTCTATTCACTCCAAATTGTTGACGGCTTTTAATGTTCTCATGCATATTCAAGTTTAGGCCAATAAAGTGCCTCTTGAAGTTCAACATCTTCAAGCCTTGCTAGATCACTAGAGAAATGCCCCTACAATATTATCAAGGTTCCAACATCTCTACGTAATCATGATAGATCCCCCATATCAAGGGTAGTGGCATGGGGCCTTTCATAATCCTCTTAGTTTTGCTCTCCAACCACCAAAGATTATTTTTTCTGCTATTGACTAAGAATCCTTTTGGTTTGTATTTTTCTATTGGTCACTAGGGTGGATAGTTATTGCATGCTTATTTCTCTTACGTGTCCTCTCAATGGTGAGGGTGGGCCCCTAGTGAATAGAAAAAGTTTCCTTGCCTAGCACTTATCATTTTGCCACCAAGGAGTGTCCAATTTTTTCCTAGTATTCATGATTCACAAACCATAACACAGTTTGAAGGATGGAAAATATACCATTATCTAATTGGGAGCTAGTGGGACAAGTAAAAGATCTAACTAATAGAGGGTGGGTAATGGTCTAATTATCGAGACCCCCCTCCTAGTGCTAGTTTTATAGCTTTAGCTACTTAACTTTTTTGTGTTGTTAAAATTTGAGTTAATGATGGTTTAGATGGCTATTTCATTTTAGGGTTCATGTGTATTATGGTTGTTTCTACTTTGGTGCTAGCTTGATACTTTTTTCCTAATTATTTGGGTTTGTTTAGTTTTGGAGCATACTACCATTCCACCTGTTGCCACGTGCTTGAAATTCCCAATTTCCCCATGCTATGCCCCTTGATATTGTGTTCTTTCCCCATGCCTTAGTTAGATCCCATGATGCCAAATTCTAGAGAAGTTCCTAAGTTTCCTTGATATGTTTGTCCTTGGCAAAAGTTTCACCCCCTCCTGGACTCTGTGGACGTTTTGCCCCCTTTAGGATGTCTCCATTTTCTGCCAAGAGTTTCACTTTCTACATTTGTTGAACTTTTGGTCCCTTTGGGATGTTGCAAGACTTTGCATCGGATTCATATTTATCTTGTTTCCCCCTTTCTCCCTGCATCCCCTTTTCTCTCACTTCCTCATGTGAAGTTCCCTTAAGTACCTTGGGTGAGACTTTGACCCAGATCAGGATATATCCAGGTGTCCCTCTTCTCCCCACACCCCTCATTTCCTTGTTTTCCCTTTCACATTCCCTTCTACAAAACTTTTATCTAGATCTAGATATATCTGCTGGAGGCCCCTTCCAACCTGCATATCCTAATCCCCCTTTAACTCCTGCTTTCCTCCTTTCACCTCCAGATACATCTGGATACCCCCCGAAACCTTGCGTATCCCTTAATCCCTCGAACCACAGCATATCAACAAAAAGTAGGATCAATTCTTGAGGAAATATAAATTTGGTAGTCTAAGGGCTAATACCTCAAGTCACACCACCTCTTCCTTCTTCATGATTAGTGTGCACAAACATTGAATCCTTCTAGATTATCTAAAGAGCCAATTCCAACTTAATCCCACTAATTTTAACTTCTTGGAGAAAGATTAAATTAGGGCTATGTCTATTTTCAAATTTTATGACATGGTGTCATCCAAGGGGGATTGGCAGGCCCCTAACATTCTATGACATTAATTTGCATTTCATTGGGATTCAGTGATAATTTCCTCCTCTTTAGTCCTTAACACCTAGTATTGACTCACGACATCTAAAGATTGAGAGCTAGGAACTAACACCATTTACAAGTCATATGGTGGAAATCTAGGAGATCTAGGAAATATTAAATTAGCTCAAGATGGCATGGGGAGGTAGAGAAGTGGATCATTTTTTGCAATGTTTGATGTGAACTACTTGAGACATTGAGGGTTCTTTGTGATGCTTAATCATACATCACCCATCTTCAAGGATCACATCTCAAAAAGAGACAATTTTAAGGGGTTTTGGATCCATAGGTGGAGGATTAGATGGGTAGGTCGCATGTAAAGAGTTATTTGGGAAAGTAGAAAGTGATGTGAGAGAGTAAGATAAGTGGGCTTGTGAGGGGGAAAGGTGGTTAAAGGTGAATGGGGGTTAGGAGTAGAGGATAATGAATGAGGGGTTTTAGTTAGATGATATGGTTGTAGGGATAGAAGAGAAGAGTTTTCTTTAGTAACATGTTTAGGAGTAACAAATGTGATATGGGTTGAAGCATGTTGCTTACAAACATGAGAATCCCTAATTAGGTGGTTGTCCTCTCTATAATTAAAATGAGAATTTGGTTTATTTAGGTATGAACCAAATTGACTCATAGTGAAACCAAGCCTAAAAAGGGTAATGGAGTTCGGCGAAGGTTATGACAAGTGTAATTCAACACATGTATAAGGATACTCATAAACTAGCAAATTTATCAACATTATTTTTGCACCAAACCACAAAATCTAGCTAGGTAGCTATATCCTTGAGGAAAGGATAAAATGTCATGTTTAGAAATGGAAACTTTACCCAAATTGGGTATTTAGAATTAATGACCCTTTACTATAGAACTTAGAGTCCTAAGCTTGCATATAATAAATTTGACTACACATTATCTATGAGTTGTATTGAAATACAACCTTTGCATGCTTAATAGAATCAAAAGTGCAAGAAATATACACCTTTCCAAAACTAGTAATGGACTCTAAAACCCAACCCTTATTTTCCTAGTCTGACTTGGCCCACCTATAGCATTCTAGTTCATTTGGAACAGCTTTTAAGAAATAAAAGAAGAGTAGATCCTAAACATTATTTAGCAATTAGAATAATTAGGACTTCATCTAGTAAATGGCATTCAATGGTTTACCTTGGTTCTAGTCATCCTAGCTAGATAGTTTGTTATCTACTAGTCTCCATGCATTTTCAAGTTAAAGGATACTAGTTTTTATTTCTTTGTCGGTAGCCCAAAGGAGACGAGTAAAGAGAGGAATAGGTGTTGGAGATTGTGTGCAATGGATTAAATTTGAATGAGCTATTTGATAATTTTCTCTAATACCACTTTGATATCTTACTTTGATACCAATTTTATAGGGCAAGTAGAGGCCAAAGAGTGTGGAAGAACAACAACAAAAACTATAATATTGCAATATATATAGATAATAAAGCATATATACACAAAATATATGCACAAGACAACAATTTTATTGATGAAAAATATAACATAAAGACACTCTTTTTTTTTTTCTCTCCATCTATTGTGTTACAAAGATGCATATAATATGGCAATGTGCATGACTTATACTCCAAGTTTCTAATATTGACTTGCACTCTAAGTTTCTTACTGGACTTGACTATATGACATGAAATGTACCTTGACTTGTATTTCAAGTTTTTAACATGACTTGCACTCCAAGTCTCTAACTTGACTTGATATGACTTGTACTCTTGACATTAAAATATTTATACAATAAAAAATTAAGGGACAAGATGATCTTTCTAACACTATTATCAATGTCATGGGCTTCTAACATCAGATCCTTATAATTCTTGATGTTTGTGTCTAGACTAGTTGACATGGCAAAGAAAATAGTGATAGCATTTTGGTTTGTTCAGCCTGTAGGCATTTTCCTTTGCTTTGTTGATTGGAAATTGTTCAACATTGGGTTCTAAGGATATATTGAGATGTAAAATAATGTGTGAGTGGTTGATTAGCATGTGGTTTGTTATCCTTGAGATGGTTTATTTCAAGACGTGCATGTAGAAAAGAAAGCTCAATCAACCTATACAATAGAAGTAGTGCATATACAATCTGAAACAAAAAATAGAATAATGAAAAACAAAGACAATATGCAGTATTTTCACCTAGGAAAACCCTTTTGGGTAAAAGCCTAACATAATAAAATATTTTACTATTGCAAAAACTCAATTGTTCTCCAATACAATAATGAATCTCTTTTACTTCACCCTTAAGCATGTGCGAATATAAATAAACACATCAATAACAATTTTATATACTACATAGGCAAATACGAATCCTTAAAAACATGGGTGAAATTTTAAAAAAAAAATTTGGAGGTTGATCCGATCCTGACCATTAAACATAAAAGTATGGAACACTTATCCTATAGTGCATACGGTTTCTCTCTTGCTTTGGGACAGACAAGCATTGGACGAGGGTGAGGACTGCGTAAATGGGTGTGGGAGGCACAGGCAGTCATGGGCAAGGATTCCATCTGCTAGGGTTGCGTGGCTACGGTTTCAGGAAACTTCAAGGCTAGAGTTTCAGGAAAACGACGCTGCCATAGTTTTTTCTGATTCAACTGCATAGTCTTTATCGACCTATATTTTATTATGTAGTCTACATTTGCTTTGCTGTGGAAGAAAGCTCGCGTAAGGATAATACAGAATAATTGCAGAACTCATTTTCATTGACAAATTCTTCCTCGTGACAAGAGAGAGACTTTGTATGGTACCAATTAAAATCCAAGAGAAATCAGCGATCAATGCTAAACAATGCAGAAACAGATTTGTCGAACATAATCTTGGCCTTAATGGATGATGATGACGACCATTAACTTAATAATCGGATCTATGACAGATAATCCAATAAAATAATTTAACATATCCTTTTCACTCTGATATATGATTAGAATTGTTCTTCTAAGTATTTTGGGTTAATACATGAACGGAAGAATATACCTAATACAAATGAATACAGTTAAGAGAAGTATTGAATTTATATATAATTAATATTTTAATTGTATTAAATATTAGTATAGATATCTTCAATTCATTATTTTAAAAATGTCAAAGATGTCACTCTTGAGTTATGCTATTTATTTAAAGAGATTTTTTAGAATTATTTTTTAATTATATGAACATATAAATTTTAATTTTTATTTAAGAATTATTTTATTTTATTACATTGTTTAGTCACTATTTATTATTTCAATAATTTTTTGTTTTTTAAACTTTCAAAAATTAACAAATATTATATATTTATATATTAGTTATTAAATTTAAGTTTATTATTCAATATTAATTATTTGACATATAAATGAATATAAAAAAAATATTTACTCCATGAAATAAATTAAAAGAAATCATTTTAAGTTATAAATATAAGTTAAAAAAAGATAAGTCTTCAATATATAAAATCATTTTAATTATATTAAAATATAATTAAAAATAAATCATTTTATTTATAAAATTATTAGTTAAAGGAGAAATAAAACTTTAAGAAGATCTACATATTATTCACTTAACTTGTCCACATATATATAATTTTTAAACTATATTTACGAGTTGGAAGGGTTATTATTGAACAGCAAAAGATTTAAAATTTATTTTACTTTTACCGAAGGATGAGATATAAAATTGTCATGGCTGTTTAACCGTTGAAGTATAATGAATTTTGGAGAAATAGTCCCTGAATAACAGTTCTGTTTGAAGCTCATTTCCTTAAAACATCTGACAATATGTCAACTGTAGCAAAAATCATGTGGATCTTTCTGACAATTCAATGGACTCTTGTTTTAATTACAGAAGCCCAAAACGTTGGTTTCAATTTCTCTTCCTTTGATGAAATTCAATTATTTGGAGATGCTCATCACCATGAGTCTGGGCCGGGGATTGACCTGACACATAGCGACTTTACTTCCAATTTAAATTGGAGCATGGGTTGGGCCGTTTACAAAAGACCAGTTGAAATATGGAGTAAATCTTCTGGGGCCCTTGCAAATTTTACATCCTACTTTCAGTTCAAAATGTACCGTGAAATAAACAGCACAAGTGACTTTTATGCTGATGGTCTTACATTCTTGATGGCTCCTTATGGATCCCAACCACCGCAAAACGCAGAAGGTATGTTTCTTGGACTGTTCAACAATATAACCAATGGTAAATCATCGACCCAAAAAGTTGCTATTGAATTTGATACATTCAAAAACGCAGTAAAAGATGAATTCTCTGGCGTCAATGCGAATGATCCGGATGATAATCATGTAGGGATTGATATCAATAGTATTACTTCTGTGGCGAATGCTAGTTTGTCTGAAAGGCTTAACAGCGGAGAAACATGGGAAGTGTGGATAGATTATGATGGACAACGTAGGGAGCTCCATGTGTTTATGGCTCATAACAGATCAAACTTCAGTTCTCCTCGTCCTGAAAGTCCAATGCTGACCTATGCTTTAAATCTCTCAGATTTTCTTCCTGAAAAGGTCACAATCGGTTTCTCTGCTTCAACGGGGCTTTCCAACCAGGGGCACAATCTCATCTCATGGAACTTCTCAAGCCAGACCAGTTGGGACCATCATAAATGGCAACTTTTCATAACAATCGCCTCTCCGGTGGTCGTGGTAGTGGTTATACTTATTGTTAGCCTTGCAATCTACAAGCTTAATAATAAGAAAACAGCAAAATCAGATAGAAATTTACAAACTCCAGATCCCAACGGTCTGAAGAGTGATGAAATTTTAGAAAGAGTTGATGATGAGATAAGTCCCAGTAGAAGCCCTCGGGTGTACAGGTATGGTTGCAAATATTCATCTGATATTGCTTTTAGAATAGAATTTAAAGAAAGTTATGTTGTGTTTTGTTATTCAAAACTCATCACCATACCATACTCACCCAAAACAAAATATAATAGTACATATGAAAAAGACTGCCGGTTGGTATATAGAGTTTAAGGAGTTCACAAAAATAATATATCAAAGTTCTATCAAGGCATTAGCAGTCACAAAGTTCCTGTAAGCAAGTCATCACATTAGGCAGAGTGTCCAGCTCAAGAATAGTTAATTTTATTTACTGAAGAGTTATTTTATTTTATTTTTATTTATTTTAAGAATTATTTTATATTATAATTTTATAATATAAGTAATTGAAGCATTTAAGTATGGATTTCAAGCATGTTTTCAATAAACATCATTATTATTGAATTTGTGTATTTAAGAAAGGCTATATTTCTTTAAAACAATATTGTTGTTTTCTATGCCAAAACAAAAATCCCTCTAACTTCTGTTGTTCTAATTTAGATTGTCATACAAACTTCTAACTTGATTTTTATAAAAGTTTAATTTTACATACACACATATATATACATAATAGCAATATTTTAAAAGAAAAACCTAATCTCATGTTATTAAAGGTTTTCTAAGAGTAGCAACAAAAGAAATGACATCTACCAACAAAACAATGCAAATATTATAGAAAGCTCTACAAAATCTCCATTGATTATTTGATGATAAAAAATCCAATCATGTTGAGCTGGCTAAAGACAATACAAGTCTAACAATATCCATCCATGCTATAGGAGCAAAAATTTTAGTATAATCAATACCATCTTATTGAGTGTATCCTTTAGCTACCAATTTAGCCTTATGCTTGTCAATGTTGCCATCAGATTTGTACTTATTTCTATACACCATCTTTGTACCAATAACTTCCTTACCAAGGGGTAGCTCAACCAAATCCCATGTGTCATTTCTTTCAATGGATGTTATCTCACTCTTCATGGCTTCAGCCCATTTTTCTTTTTCACAAGCTTCAACAAAAGTCTAGATGGCTCAATGGTTTGCATGACATGAGTCATCATGACATACTCCACTTTGACATGGGACCTTGTTGTCATTTTTTTAAAATTGGTGTCCAACATAAGAGTTGGTAGATAATTGTTTTTTAGTTCTTCTTTGATATTTTTTATATCTCCTTGTCTCCACACTTGAGGATTCAGGTTTTGCATCATCAACTACTTTTGTTTTATCAACCACAAGTGGATGAGACTCTTCTTACTCTACATCAATCACAAGTGGATTAGATTTTTCCAAATCATTCACAACGTGTTTGTCATTTTCATCAATGGTATATTTTGTTTGTTCATCAAATATGACATCTCCACTTATCACCAATTTCTTATTTACGGGATCATATAGCATGTATGCCTTATTTTCAAAGTCATACCTAATGAAAATATATTTTGGTCTCTTATCATCTAACTTTGACATTTTTTTCCTTTGTATGTGTGTATAAGAAACACATCCAAAAACCTTCAGATAAACAATTGATGGCTTAATGCTAGACCAAGGTTTTTCAAGAGTCAATCCATGAACTACTTTTGTAGGACTCATATTTAGTAGATAGACTATTGTAGTGATTGATTATGCCAAAAACTCTTATCCAAGTTCTTTTCTTTCAACCTACTCTTAGCTATCTCAACAATGGCCCTTTTCTTCCCTTTAGCAACTCCATTTTGTTGTAGAGTGAAGGAAGTATTAAACTCTATAAATCCTATGTTTTCTACAAAAATCTAAAAATAAATTTGATTTATACTCCCCCCCATTATTTGATCTTATAATATTTATGTAGTGACCACATTATTTTTCAACTAACTTCTTAAATTCAAAAAATTTGTCAAAAACTTCTAATTTTTCAGCTAAGCAATATATCCAAGTTTTGCTTGAAAAATCATCAATGAAAGTGATAAAATACTTGGATTTATTCAAAGAAAGTGTTGTCATATGACTGCATAAATCAATATTAATGATTTCAAGAGGTTGTTTAGCCCTTCTAGACATACTAATTAAAAAATAGCTTTACGTTGTTTCCCCAAAATACATTCTTCACAAAATTCTTATCTATTATTAATAAATGGTAATCCTTCAACCATGTGTATTTTCTTAAGTAAAATCAAGCTACTAAAACTAATATGTTCATACATTTGGTGCCATATTGACTATCATACATTTTAGTAGTTCTTAGGGCTTGATTTCTTGAAAGAAAATAAAGAAAAAAAATTCTATCACTTATCATGCATGTCTGTGATACAACTTTATGCCTATGTGATTTGTTTGATTATGCATTCATCTCTATAAAAAATTACTTATAATTTTGTTCTAGCATTTGGCCAACTAATAACAATTTTTTTTTAGAGCAAGAACCAATAAAGTGTCAAAAATATGTTTTAACTTAGGGTAAAAACACAAAGTTGTGTCACATTTTTATATAGGAAACGACCAACATTGATCCAACTTTTAAACTTGAATCACTAAAAAGTGACATATATGTTTTGAATTTTGAAATGATGTAAACTAATAAAATATTTATTTTTTAGTATATTTTATGTTTGTATTTTTTGAAAAAATTATTTGAATATAGTTTTTAATAAATTGACACTATAATTTAGTTGTTGATAAAATGCTAAAAAATGAAGTTACATGAAACGTCAATCTTTATATAGTAAATTTTATTTTTTTTCCTTCAATTTTTTTGTGTGTATTTATAACTTGAACCTTTAGTGCATGGATATATTTTTTTTCCAATTTTGATAAATATATATTTTTAAATAAATATTAAAATATGTGTGTATTAAAATGTAGTTGTTTCCATTCGACGTCAACTTTCATATTAACTATTTATCTATAATAGAAAAAAAATTATACCATCTTGATATAGATTCTTTTATCTAGTGCAACATATTTTTTCAATTTTTTTTAATAAGTTTTACTATTTTTCCTTGACATGGTATCAACCTAATGTTTTGTGTTGATAACCTACTTTTAGTACAAATAGAAAGGAAAATATAAATAATAATTAAACTATTAAAATATATATTTTTGAAAACTAAATTTATAGATCTACAAAAGGGTATTTTTATATTTTTAAAGAAATATTATTTACATGACTAGAAGTTGTTGAAATATCAAGTTTTTCAAATAATTTTATTTTTTTAGAAAATTGGCCTCATAGTGGTGCTACATATGCATTTAGCCAACAATTTTAGTTGGAAAAGTTGTGGACATATCTAACTTAGCTAGAATGAATCTTACAAGATCATATGTTTGACCAAAATTGATTTTTAGTTAGAAATACTTAAATTCACTTGTGCTGATAAGTCAGCTGAAAGTGTGACACAGCTTTGTGCTTTTACCCCTTACCATGTTCAGTGGTAACTATAATAGTACATTTACCTTTAGTCCCATGTGACTAATTATCTCACAAGACAACTATACTATTATGCTTTTCATCTAAATCAACACACAAATTCTCATGTTATGTGCAAAGAACACTTAGAATTAATATACCCCAAATTATTCTCATTGACATTTGTATTCAAGCCATAAATAAACAAATTCTATTAATCTTCTATAGTATTATGTGCAAACTATTTGTGCCAACATTTTGATTCATAATGACCAAACTTATAACAATGAAAACACTCGATATTTCTTTTGTGTCTATTATCTCTACCATTATCTTTACTTTTGTCTCATCCTTTGCCTCTAAAATTGCTACTTCTACCTCTAAAATTATTACCTCTTCCTTGAAAGTTGCTATTAGATTCTCCTCTAGGTTCATTTTTATATACTTGTTTTAGATGAAAAAGCTTGTTCTAAATTTTCTTCACTATTTTTCATTCTTTCTTCAGCATTTAACAAAATGTCACTCAATTCATCAATTTTCATAGTTGTAAGATCTGTTGAAAATTTAACTATAGACACTACATTATCAAATTTTGAAATCAAACTTCATAAGATCTTCTGTATGACATGCTTATTAGCCATATTCTCACTGAAAAACTTTATTTGATTAACCAAACTTTCAACTTTTGTCAAAAATGTATTTATGAGTATTTTTTATGTTTTTTTTTAATGTAGAGCACCACTAATCTTAAGGAAATTTGTTTGACATAGTGCATCTTGAATCAAAACAATGCTTCATTATTCTTTTGTTCATTTACCTTAAATTCTTTTTTCCTGATTATTTAAGGCATTGACATCTTCTAGTTCTTCATATCCTCTGTTTGCATTTGTGTACTCCAATAGACAAAATTATTTTCATCACTAATTAACAAATCAAAAATACCTACCATTTTTACCATCTCACACACACCAAAAAAAACTCCTCCTATCACAAATCTTTGGCGAACTCACAGCAAACTTACCAAACTTACTATGCACTGTTTTTATATATTTGTTTCTGCCTTCAAAAAAAATCCTGAAAATTAAAAACTGCCGTACACCAATGCAAGCAAGTAGACAGAATTAAGTCTCAGATTCCAAAATACTGTTCGGCAATATTTGGCAGATAAAAGTAACAGCACCAAACAACAACCAAAAAAAAAACACTTTTACAAAATTTTATCTGGCTTATTGCATTCCTACTGGGACTGCACCGATTCTTCCAGGTGGCCATTAACTTCCTCCTCTTGTTCCGACATATTTGTAAGTTTGACTCAAATCTTCCTCTGCTAAACAGAAGTTGCAGCAAAGTCTGCAGATGAGGTGATCGTGTTTCTTTCTTTGCCTTTTGAAATGGGAAGACCACCTTTCTCCTTTTGCCTTTCGAGATGAATGAAGGTGCGGCAGAGGCGGCTTGTTAAAGGAAACGACTTTCAGATGCACCTTCTAAACAACCAAAACAGAGATATTTGGCTTCTTAACAACCAAAATAGAGATGCCCCTCGAAAAAGAAAAAATGACAAAATTCCTCTCAGCAAATACCATCTGCCTGCAGGCAAGTTGGGTTTCAATACAGTACTAGGATCATTCAATGCTCCAATACCAATGAAAGTTTTTAAAGAGCGGCAGCATAAGAAATGATGATCTACAAATCATCTACCAACAAAACAATGCAAATTATTCTTTCAAATTTTATAACTAGATCACGATTAAAAAGATGCTTCTTAACTAAACAATGTTCATTATTCTTTCAATTATAACCAGATCACCATAAAAAAAAAATATAAAATAAATTAAATGATATTTTAATAGAGCTCCTGTACAAATCTATATCAGAAATGCGATGAAATAACTGTTAAAACAGATGAAACGCCCGGCAATTTCTGAACATATAGTGGTGTATTTATCCTCCAACAACGTTACTGAGAAAGGCTATGTTTCTTTTTAAAAATATTGCTGTTTTGACGTTATGTTTCTTTTTAAAAATATTACTGTTTTTCTATGTCAAAACAAAAACCCAACCCCTCCATTGAGGAGGGGTTGCAACTGTGTCAACCATTGTTCATTTGCATCTATATATGGTTTAATGTTTATGGCTTTAGTTTGCTTTATGGCCCCGACATAGTCGTAATACCTGTTCCAAATCTAAACTAATTCTATGTATCATCGTTGATTGTTAACACAGTTATGAAGAACTAAGTAGAGCGACTGCTGGCTTTAGCCAAGATTTAATACTTGGACAGGGAGGATTCGGAAGGGTTTACAAAGGAAGTTTAGAGGATGGACAAACAGTGGCAGTTAAAAGAATTTATCAGAACTCTCAGGAGGGAATCAGACAATATGAATCAGAAATTACAACAATTGACAGCTTGGCACGTCCTAATTTGGTTCCCCTTTTGGGATGGTGTCACGACAGAAACGGCGAACTTCTTCTTGTTTACCAGTATATGTCCAATGGCAGTCTGGACAAATATTTGTTTCGAGGAGAAGCCCAGATTCGGGCTCTGAGTTGGAGCGAGAGATTCAGTATAGCCTGCGGCTTAGCTTCGGCTCTTATCCATCTCCACGAGGAATCACGCCCACGCGTTCTGCATAGAGACATTAAATCTAGCAATATAATGTTGGACTCTAACTTTGTGGCACGGCTTGGAGACTTTGGTTTGGCCCGGCTGATGGAGCAGGATAATACCTCTCGCTATACAAAACCTGGTGGCACCCCGGGCTATATAGCGCCAGAGTGCTTTCAAACATTGAGGGCCAGCTCGGAATCGGACGTATTCAGCTTTGGTGCCGTGGCTCTCGAAATTGCCTGTGGAAGGCCCGCGTTGGACAGAGAGCTTACGTTTTGTAATATGAGCTTGGTCAACTGGGTTTGGAGTCTGCATGAAATGGGACAGATACTTGATGCAGCTGATGAGCTGCTTGATAAGGAAAAAGATGGTGCCCAAATTGAACGGTTGATGCTCGTTGGATTGTGGTGCTCCATTCATGATTATAGACAGAGACCAAAAATACAGCTAGTTCTGAAAGCCTTAAAATTTGAAGCTCATTTGCCTATGCTCCCATGCAGAATACCTGGAGCGCCTCATTGATATATGAAAAAGAGGTTGAAATTTTTCGTCTCTTTCAGGTATGTATATACCTGTGATATGGAGTAGGTGAGTTGAGATTTAAAGACATAACTTTGATATGCAGTAGTGAGTTGTGATTTTAACTTTATAAGAAATAGAACTGTAACAATTGAAAACCAGTTCGAATATTTAGAACAAGAGTATATTCAGTGTGCTTTGGAAATGAATGAGATGATGGAATGGAATTTGTTTTGATTGTAGATATTTTTGGATAGGCAAAATCTTTACTTTTATTATAGTCACCTTATTCTTGCAGTAATATAGCCTTTATTTCTTCAAATTACACCCATCCGGGTGGGCGGGGGAGAACATTATAAATTTGATGTGATTGGTTTTTAATTGGACAATTATGGGTTTATTTTAGTTTGAGTTTTACAATGTGTTTATTTAACTTTATAATGTTTTTCTATTGTATAGTATTTATTTAACTTTAATTTTTGTAAATAATTTGATTATAATTGTTATAATGTTTTTTTTTTTTAACAGATAAAAAAATAGTTTTAATAATTCATGTTTATTCAAAAATATTTTATATATATTAAAGAAATATTTTCTCAAAGACTTTAAGAAGGTTTTATAATTGTTGTTTTAATTAAACATAGAGAGATCTAAATCATGGAGAGGTCTCTACAAGACCACATCTTTTATAGACTCAAAATAAAGCTATCCTTAACCCCTCAAGCACAAACCCTAACTTCATGATGCTTCAATTTATAACTCATGTGGGCGCAGACCAACATTGCAAGATTATCTCATTGACATCAAAGTTAAACTGTTTGAACTCTAGGCCAAGACCACTTATGCAAGATTATCTCATTGAGATCAATGGCTGAGGATTTAACTCAAAAGATAGATTTGTGTATAGGCTCCTTTAGTCATTCCATTGCAAAGCAAATACATCAACTACTTTACTTTACCAAAAGATTCTATATAGGGTTATCCAGAAGCAATGGAAAGAAAATTAGTAAAGAAGGTTATATGATATTTCTAAAAGAGGGTTTGTTGTAGTATATTTCTAAGATATTTCTATATTGTAACATTGTGTGTGAGAGTAGTCATCTCTATCCACCAACATAGTGGTAGAAGGTTCAGAAGATCTAAGGTTTGCAAAGGATTGTTCAAAAGAGATAGGAGGAGATATAAGCACTGTCAAAGGGAGATCCTAGTAAATCAAAGCCAAAAAGAAATCAAATCATTGTAGGCAGATAGGACCCAACAGGAAAAAGATTGCAGAAGTTTTAGTCGTTGTCCAGTAGGAAGCTGCCAAAAATAATTGTTAAGGAGAGGCCGCTACAATCATTTTTGACCGCAAGAAAATTATATTAAGCCACCAACCTAAAGGCCGCTGTTGAAGACAATAAAGCCCCTCCCTTTATTAAATTATCTATAGAGTTTGATCTCATACAACCGCAGCTAAAGACAAAAAGAGAAAATCAGGAGGAATCACTGAAAAGTAAAGTTTAGTGAAGCCTCCATGGACTAGGAGGGGTCGGATCTATCTTAAAGAAGATCGCAGTTTTTAAACAAAGGCCACAACCAGTGGAAATAAACAAGCCATAGCAGTTTTTTAAGTCATCACAATAAAATATAATCGTTGTTTTTAGAACAGCGACTACATTCCATCAACAACTGGTTAAAGAGAAGAACGCCCAACAATTACAAACTATCTGTAGAATAAGGAGTTCATCACTGCCAAAGGAAGAGTGAAGACGCACAAAGCCACCTAAATTCAATCGCTATCAAGGAGGGAGATCTAGAATCGTTGCAACTGATTGGATTGCAACCATGGCATCAAGTAACAGTCTAACGCAACAACAAATCCCCCTATTCACGGGTAAGAACTATGGTTTTGGAGCAATTAAAATAAAAACTTAATTCTATTCACAAGAATTTTGAAATATTGTAAAAAATGGATTTGAAGAACCCACAGACAACCTATCAAGCTTTGACACCAAATCAAAAAATGAACTTTGGGAAAACAGAAAAAGATGTAAAAGCTTTATTTTTAATTCAATAAGTAATGGATGATTCTTTCCTAAGGTTCTAGAAATTGCTTATCAAGGTACAAATAAGGTAAAAGTGGCAAAATTATAGTCTTTTAGGAGTTTTGAAAATTAAAAATGAAGGATTTAGAGTTTGTAGATCAGTTTTCAAGTCAAGTCATGAATGTTTTTAATCAAATTAGATCACATGGAGAAGAGACTATAGATCAAAACATTATAGTCTAAAAGATTTTTCAAAGTTTACCTAGTAAATTTGATGTTATTGTGGTTGCAATTGAAGAATCTAAAGATCTAACATAGTTATATGTCGATGAGTTGATGGGATCTTTGTTATCCCACAAATCTAGATTGAACATAAATAATAATTTTTCTTTGGAGAATGCATTCAAATCACAGATTTCATTCAGCAAAGGAAGAGGAAGGTCAAGATCCAGAGGAAGAGGTAGAAATAATTATCAAAGAGTTGGAAGGAATAGTCTAGATTAAGGAGGAAGAACAAATCAGAATTTTAATTCTCATAGCTCTAGAGGGTGTAATAGTAATCAATCTTAAAGGTATGACAAGTCTAACATTCAATGTTATTACTGCAAGAAATTTGGTCACTATGCACATGAATGTTGGAAAAAAAAGTAGATGTAGGAAAATTGAATGCATTTTTTTCAAATGTATCTAAAAGCAATTTAGGGATATTATTCGTTACATGTTATGTTGCTCAAGAGAGCTCAAGTGATATTTGGTTTTTAGATAGTGGGTGTAATAATCACATGATAGAAAATAGAGATTTGTTTGCAAGTTTATATTGTTCTATGAAGTCAGAAGTAGAGGTAATGATAGTACAATGTCAGTAATGGGTAAAGGAGTAATCAATGTTGTTACAAATCATGGCAGAAGGTCTATTCCAAATGTTTGTTTTGTGCCTGGATTGAAGCATAATCTCATAAGTATTGGACAACTTATACAGAAGGGTTATAGAGTATCTTTTAAAGATAATGTTTGTATCATATTAGATAGATCTCTTGGTAACATGTTGATAGCTAGGGTTGAGATGACAAGGAACTCAATGTTCACACTTCAAATGAAGAGTGAAAAGGCAATTCAAGGAGAACTTAAAGTATATTTTAAGGCAACTTATTTAGATCAAACATTGTTATGGTATCTAATGTGTGGACATCTTCATTTCAAAGGATTGAGTTTATTACAGAAAAAGTAGATGGTGAGAGGATTACCACCAATTGAAGAGCCAACTAGTACATGTGAGAGTTATATTTTGGCAAAGCAACAATGGAAAAGTTTTCGAACTAGGATGCCTTATAGAGCAAAGACACCATTAGAGCTTGTGTGCATATAGTTAATTTATGTGTTCCAATGCAAACTCCATTATTGGGTGGAAGTATTTATTTTTTAATTTTTATTGATGATTATAGTAGGAAACTATGGATTTATTTTCTTAAGCAAAAGTTTGAAGCCTTCAAAATGTTCAAGGATTTCAAATATTGAGAAGGAAAGTGGCCTATACATTAAGGTACTCAGGTCAGATAGAGATGATGAATACAAATCAAATGAGTATTTAGATTTTTGCAAATATCATAGAATTAAGAAGCAATTTACTACAAGGTACACACCACAACATAATGGTGTCACAAAGAGGAATAAATGAACAATAATGGAGATGGCCAAGAGCATGTTGAAGAACAAGCACTTGTCTAATGAATACTGGGAAAAAGTAGTAGTGTGTGCAGTATATATTCTAAACAGATCTCCTGCAAAAGGTTTCAAGGACAGGATTCCACAAGAAGTATGGAACTTGGTAAGAATTATAGTGTATCTCATTTAAAGATTTTTGGTTATGTTGCATATGCACATTTTCCAAAAGAATCAATAAGAAAATTGGATGATAGAGGTGAGAAGTGCATCTTTATTGGTTACTATGAATAGTCAAAAACCTACAAGTTGTACAATCCTATTACCAAGAAGGTAATCATTAGTAGAGAAGTTGTATTCAATAGAAAAAAAAGCATGGGATGGAAGTATTAATAAATCAATTACAGTTGCAACAACAATAATTCAAAACGAAGAAGAATCAGAAGAATGAAGAGTGTGAGGTGATCAACCAAGTCCACAAGTAATAACAAGTACTCCATTAAGAAATCTTCAAGGAGATAATTTAGGAGAGTTGAGAACACCAAGGATTTTGAATAAGGTGAACCATCAAGACATCCTCATAACTCACAAGCAAGTGATGAATCTGATCCTACACTTGCCTCGTTGAGATCAAGGTATAGAGGTAAGAAAACTAGAAGTTTGCAAGAGATTTATGATCAAGAGAAAATCTAGATTTACATTCAAATTTTTCTTTATGCTCTCATGATATTGTATATTTTAAGATGTAATTAAAGAAGAACATAGTATTAAGGCCATGGACATGAAGAGAAGTATTTTATTGAAAGAAATGACACATGGGAGCTAATAGATCTACCTAAAGGTAAAGAATGCTTGGGAGTCAAATGGGTCTAGAAAACCAAGTTCAATGCAGGAGGTGAAGTTGAAAAGTATAAGGCAAGATTAGTAGCTAAAGGTTTTGCACAATAGTATGGAGTTGATTACAATGAGACATTTGCACCTATAGCAAGGCTTGATATAATTAGAATGGTCTTAACAATAGTAGCACAAAACAATTGTAAAGTTTACCAGATGGATGTCAAATCAACATTTCTAAATAGTTTTCTAGAGGAAGAAGTCTATGTGCAATAGCCACCAGCATATGAAATGTGCGGAAATGAAGATAAGGTATGCATATTGAAGAAAGCTCTTTATGGACTCAAACAAGCACATAGAGCATGGTATGATTGAATTGATTCATACATGATGAGTAATAGTTTCAACAAAAGCTATAGTGAGCCTACATTATACACAAAGATCAACAAGCAAGGTTAGATTTTGACTGTTTGTTTATATGTTGATGATTTAATCTTTACTAGAGATTTGTCTTAGACATGTTTAAATCAACTATGAATAAAGAATTTGAAATGATAGATTTAGGATTGATGAGATATTTTCTAGGCATTGAAGTTGTACAATCAAAAAAAGGAATTTTCATTTGTCAATTTAAGTATGCAAAGGATGTGTTAAGAAGATTCAAGATAATTAATTGTAATCCAACACCAACTCTAGTTGCAATAGGAGCTAAACTAGATAGAGAGGGCAAGCGGTCCAATGTCCATCCAACAATGTTCAAAAGACTTATTGGAAGTTTGACGTGCCTCATAGCAACAAGGCCAAATATTATGTATGGAGTTAGTTTAATTTCAAGATTCATGGTAACAAATTGATATATTAAAATAAAAATGTAATTTATCAAAAATTAAATTGATATACTAAAAATTTAACTTAGATGGAAATTTAAATTAATGTGTAGAAATTGATATATCAATATTGATATCTTGAAATTAATATATATGAAAATTAAAATTTTAAAATATATATAGATCAGCAAGCTCTACCAAAGGGGTAGCTCCCATTCCATTAAAAACTTAAAAAAGGAAAAACATATAGGTTGCCACAACTCAAGCGAGTGTGCAAAGATTAAAAAGCTCAAGCACTTGGCCTCCTCAAGTGTCACATGTAACAGAGGCTCGAAGAGAGAGCTCAAAGGACCTCTCAATCCATGGTGGAGATAACAGATCTCCATATTGCCTCAGGAAGTGTAAAGGGAAAATTGGATCTAAATGAATAATCAGTATAATCAATATCAAAATACCCAAAACTCAATGAAATACAGAAACAAAGAGATCAATCAAACAAAAGAACTTCAAAAAACCGTTGCAAACCTCAAAGCTTCATAGCTTTCGTTGGTTGCCTATCTCAATTGATCTTGCACATATGAATAAAGCCCTCAGAGAGTGCACATCTTTGCTATGATTCCAAGATTGTCAATGGAGAACGACTATGATAGTTTTGCCATGAAGATGAGCTTCACAACAATGATAGTAGTGTGTAGTAATGAGTGTGATCACAAGCAATGAAGGAATTGGTGCCAAAGGCACGTTGTAATTCCTGCAGAGTAAGTTCACTTAAAGCTTGGATGAATGAAATGGAAGAATATGGTTCAATTTATAGACTTGGGAAAATGAAGATCAATGGTATAGAAAGAACAAGAAGATCAACGGTATAGAAGACTTGAGAGGATGTGTGCGAATAGGAAGAAGACAAGTGTCTTGCTATATTTTGCATGAGAGGAATTAATAAAATAGAAGAATGAGTTAACTGAAGAGATTAATCAATTAAAAAAATAGATCAATTAGTTAAGAGAATAGAACTAGAAGAATAGAAATTGCATGAGGATAAAAGATATTTTAGCTCAATTAAATATTTAGAATATTCAATTGCATGTGCACAAGGATTGAATTATATTTAGAGATAACTCAATTTAGAAGAAATAGACAACTTAAATAAATATTTGGTTTACTTAAATTTAGAGAAGATATTATTGGAAAAAATAATTAAATAATTGGTATTATTTAATTTAGAATGAATTTTGGAAGAATAAATAAAATATTTGATTATATTTTATTTTTAGAGATTGAGAGAATTTAAATAAATTTGATTTATTTTATTTAAATTTGGAAGAATGATTGGACTTAATTAAATAATTAAGAATTATTTAATTGTTTGGAAGAATTTAATTAAATAAAGGTTTTTATTTAATTTTGACTTTTGAAGAGATAATTAAATATTTTGATATTTAATTAATTTAAAGGAATGTGAATAGAATAAATAAATTTGTTTATTTATTTATTGATAGAGGAATTAGAAGGGAATAAATATTAAGAATATTTATTTAGACTGAGTCGTGTCATTTTTAGGCATATACATTTTGCCCCTTTGATGCAATGCAGTTTACAGTGTTGCTTCAAAGAAATTAAATTTTCTGATAATGATACATGCCCCAGTTTGTCCCTGGTACAGGTTTAACATTGGTAGGATGCCCCCTCGGGAGATTGGACGACAAGAAGGTAGAAGGCGTGAGATGAACAATCTCATGAAGACGAAGGGAGAACTTGCTTAGGGTTGAAGAAAACAGGACGTGTTTCAGAGAAATGAGAAGAAACTGGGAAAAAAATAGGTGTGGGAAGTAGTCATAGTTACCATGTAGCTAGTTTAGGGTTTGCATGCTATATATAGGAGCTGGGTCCACAAGATAATTCATTTGCACACTTGGCTTTGTTTGATTTGCTTCTGAGAGCTTAGGAGAGCATAGAGCATAGAGCAGTCAGCACGAGGATGGATATTCTATGTGAGGAGCATTGCTTTGAGCGAGTCCGATGATTCGACTGGCCAGCAGAGGTAGGACCCCCGGTATGTATCTCAAAAACTTTCCCCTAGATTTAATTTTTAGCGCAATAAATGCTAGGAGAAAATAGGATAGACAAATGTACCAGATCGCAGTTTGGTGCATATGGCATGTTAAACTGTGGATCTGTAATTCTGTGGTGTATTTAGGATATAGAATGATGCATACACTAAAGTTGCACATGCATGAGTTAAGTCGGCACATGTATAATTCTTCAATGCATTTACGGTATGAAGTGGCACATGCAACTAGGCGGTGCATTTACGGTATAAGTCGGCGCATGCATGGAATCTTGCGGCGATTTGCCAAAAGTGCTACATTTGATAGGAAATGGCACATGTATCATCTATTATGGTGCATATGATATAGATAGGTAGTTTTCTTAACAAAATTGACTCGATTGGCATCCTGTTTAACGCGTCATTCGATAAGTTATCTCTGAGATTGCAGGAATCTAGTCAAGAGATGTAGTGTGTTGTTTTGATCAATTTGACATGTTAAGTTAGTTGATATGTTTCTATAGATATGTTGAGTATGGTACTTGCAGCTTTAGGTTGACGCCTTGCTTTGTGTGCTTTGTAGGAGGACATACGAGATACACTTCAGTTGAGGGAGCAGTTTCCCATGCTGATGTTGTAGTGACATATGCTGACCAAGATGGACCGAGAGCGCTTGGTGTGATGGGATTGGACTACATATGCTTTATGCCCAAGGTTTGAGCAAACCGTGGGTTACTGACTACATCAGTAGAGAGGTTCCACAGTGAGGACAGGACCTTCCACTTCCCTACTGGTGAGATGACGGTTACATTGGAGGATGTATACAAGATACTCCACTTGCCCATTCAGGGAGAGCTCGTGGAGTACGATCCACAGAGGGGAGTGATGGTGATAGGTTGTCATTGATGTCAAAAGTGTGTTCAATTGATGATGTAAAGTTGCCATAGTTGTTGCAGGACATTAGGAGGAGATAGTTGTTCATTGCTTGGTCAGTTCACAGAGATGTGGAGTTGGTTTGGTGTAATGTAGTATTGATGGCAAGAGTGTCTTCTTGTTTAGATCAGTATCAGGATGTTGTTCAAGAAGACCTCAAAGAAGATCTCAGTTGGTATTGGTTTGGTTCTATTATGCTTTGCTTTGAAGGAGCTCAGGTGATTAAGAGGAAATGGCATATCATTCTTGGTTCATGCAATGGAAGTGGCATTCTCTGCTTAGTTCATCAGTGACATTCACTACATACTATGAAATCAATGTCAAATTAAGGAAAGGTTCTCATTTTTATGTTCAAGAGCTTGAATCACATGACAAGGGTTAGTATGCATCATATCAACATCACCTAATTGACATCATGACAGTGGTATCATACTATGCAGATCTGGTGAAGTATAGTTTATATTTCTGTGATAAAGATCTGTGCTCAGTGTTAAAGTTAAGTGTCTTTGCAGAGGCAAAATGGCAATGTGCTTAACACCTAACAAACATTCAACAAGGTGCTTCATTTTGTCTCAGGACATAGCAACGACAGCAAAGATGGACAAGTTACAAAGTTGTTTTAACACATGATGATCAAATGGACAAGTTAAGGGTGCCAAGTGTAAGACTCATTAGTCAAGGTTTGGAAAATGTAAACTTTAAAGGGTGATTTAAGTATCTTATAAGGCACAAAGTATATCACTCAAACCATAAGATTTTTTTTTATTATAAGAAGTTGGTGACTTGATATATTAGGTAAGCATGTCACTTAAGTGACAAATTATGTCACTGAATTCATTGTGAAACCGGCCCCTCCTAACCTAGTCCATCGGTGGTCAAGGTAAATGTTTTAAAAGAGCATCGAATTGCTTTAATGAAAAGAACATTGAACGCTCGAATACTTTATAAGAAAGTCAATGTATATTTGGAGCCTGATTTTTATGAAGATGATTTATGCTTTAAAAAGCATTGGTTATTTTGGAGTTTAAAAAGCATTAAATATGCTTTATGAAAAATGGAGAGTTCGTTCACATTTTATGGGGAACTAGTTATTTTTATATAGAAACTTTTCATCACCTAGTTTATTGTTCTTTTGATGGGAGATTTTTATCTAGATTCTTCTTCTAAATTTAATGGGTCTCCTCTCATATAGGATTGGAAGTTTTAAAAAGAAATTTTTTTAAGAGAGATATTTGTGACTTGAGTAAAATTGGAGATTAAAAAGGAAGAAGAGAGTTTCTTTTTGGATATTGACATATTGTCATTGAAGATTTTTTTTGGGGCAGAGAAATGAATTTTTGATTGCAGAGCAAGAGGAAGATGAATGGTATTGTGATTTCTTTGAAGATTTTTTTATGATCTTATTTTTAAGATAGGTTGTGCAGGGAAGATCAAAAGATTGAAGGAAAATGAACAGACTGAAGGTTTCAAAATATGAAAGATATTTGTGTAAAGAAGATATTTTTGTAGAGAGAAGAGAAATTCCAAGAGTCCTTTTGTTTATAATTTTATTGCAGATATTGTGTGATTAGATGCAAGAATTTTTTTTTGAAGGAATATGAAAGATTCCAAGGCATTGAAGAGACAATTTGTTTTGCACATTAAAATAATTATAGAGAGAAAACAAAATATGAAAAATCATCTTGTATATAATGTTTTGCAGGAACATTGTATGTCAAGTTTTTGGGTGATTCAAAATGCACAGTTGAAGACAGTTATCCTCTTGAAGAGAAAAGAAAGATGGGAATATGATACTAGGTATGTGATGAAGAAAGAGTGTTGAGTTATGCAGAGATAATCAGGTGAATGAATTGTAAATTGAATGGAAACAGAGTAACCCTCTGATTTTGTTTATTATTTCTATTAGACATTTGGTTTTCTAGTGAGGCATAGTATGCCAGTGAGGCTTATAGTTAGTGAGACCTTCCTATGCCAGTGAGGCTTGTGGTCAGTGAGACCTCTGTATATGTTAGTGAGACATTTGTAAACTTGAAGTTTTTCATTTAAGCCAGTGAGGCAGTTTGAGTGGTTTTTCTACCCAGGAGGGTTTTCCACTCGGTAGAAAGCTTGTGTCATGCTTCTCATTGATTTCATCTGTGTGTGTATATTAATCATTTGATCATGAGTTTTGTTTACATTCTTTATTATAAGTCTTGTGCATATAAAGTCAACAAATCATTAATGTCCTCCTCTCTATTTTTCTAGTAAGATAAAGTTATAATAAGTTGTAAAAATTTGTACAACACTGATTCACCCCCCCTCTTAGTGTTGACCTGGATTCCTACAATTGGTATCAGAGCAAGGTTCCATTTTGAAGCTTAATCAGCTTGGGTAGGTCCTGTGTGTGGAGTTCAATGGGTAAGTGCATAAGAAATAAGAACATGAGAAATGTCAAGCTTCATTATGGTCAAAAGACACAAAAGACATCATCCATACCAAATTTAGGTGTTAATGTTCAATCAGTTGATAAAGATGCTTCACAAGTTGAATCAGTGAAAGAGTTTGCTGGAGTTCCTCTATTTAATGGTTTAGATTTTTTAGTTCGGTGTATGAGAATGTAAGTCTATTTATCTTCTTTAGGATATGATGTATGGATGTCTGTTGAGAATGGATATTCTAACTCTGCAAATAACAAAGAGGCTCTTGAATGCAATCATATAGCCAAGAAGGTTATTTTATCTGGTTTATCTAATGATGTTTCTTATAAATTTGTGTAGTGTGAAACAACTCAGGATGTGTGGAAGAAATTGATAAGAATTTATCAAGATGGTGATGAAGAAGAGGACAATTTGGTATCTAAAGAAAGTGACCATGAAACAAGACAATCACATGAAGACGTTGAGGTCCAATCTCTTTCAGAAGAAGCTAACATCATGAGTGATGATGATCAGGAATATGATGAACAAGATTGTGAGATTGATATGGAAGGAGAGCTCATATATGCTCTAACTGAACTCAAGAAATATAAGAGAGAGAATCAGAAACTAAAATTGTAGCTGTAACAAGAAAGAGAATCTAAAGACAAAGCACTTTCAGACCTTGAAAGTGTATCTTCAAATCTTGAAGAGGCCAGATGTCAGATTATGAGTTTAAGGACATATATTGATAATTCAAACAAATTAATTGTCAGATTAAAGACTAAAATTGAAGAAGTTAAGAGGATAGCTAATGTCTCAATATCTGACCTTGAAGTTACAAGGATTGAGAATCTAAAACTAGAGGGTGAAATTATTAAACTCAAAAAGGATCATGATGGTCTCAAAGTTTTGTCTAAGAAGTATCAGGAATATGAAGAAAGTGCATACAAGTTACATGAGTTGTTGGGCAAACAGAAGCATCATAATGACACTACTAGTTTAGGATTTGAAGAAGGAGAGTGTTCAAAAACTAGGCAAACTCTTAGAAAGAAAATTGATCTTCATGCTAGTGCTCCTGAAGACAAAAAGAAGTCAGAAGCTGAAATAAATGTCAAAGATGAAATGTATAATCAAAGAAGAAGAAATTTCAGAAGAACTGATCCAGTAAAACAAGCATACATGTACAGGTATAATTATTCATTTAATGGTTATTGTTATACTTGTAATCATTTTGGACATAAAGTAGTTGATTGTAGAAGGAATACTGATATTGTTTGTTACAAGTGCAATAATATTGGACACATACAAAGAAATTGTAAAGTGCATAGAAGGTATGTTCCTGCATGGAAGCTTAACATGAGTGCTCAAAGGTATTATCAGTCATTTGATTATGATTGTAACATAGTTATAATTATAACTCTCCTGGTCACAAAGCATATAGTTGTAGAAGGCTTGAAAGAATTGTATTACCTGATTTGAAAGGTTGGGAAAAGAAGAAGGTTGAAAAGATTTGGATAAAGAAACATGACCAGAAGAAAGCACCTGTGAAAATTTGGAAGTAGAAAGAAAGTAAAGAGAAGTCAGAATCTAAACTTGTGCATCTTGCACAAGTTACATCATTAGTTGAATAATAGATATCATGATGTGAGGGGGAGTTGTTCTTGTCCTATCATTTATCCCCAAGAAGTTTCAGGAGGAGATGGTGATCCTGTCATGTTGATTCTTGAAATAAAATTTATGATGGTATTGCTAACTATGTTGATCTTCAGTGCTTTTTAGTGATACAAGTGATCTTTGGTTCTGTATGTAAACAAGATGTTGAAAGAATGTTCAGGAGTCAGGAGTCAGTTCAATGGGATCTTGATATAGTGAAGTATTTTTTGTCATGCCAAAGAAATTAAGATGTTTCCAAAAAGCTCTTATCAGATATTAGCATGTGTTGGCTAAGGTGGCTGAAAATAAAAAATTCAATTCATAGCACTTATCTTTGCAATTGATTTGTGCAAAGTGTTGTTGCAGGAAGAACTTGTTAATGCAGATTGGTTTGAGGCTACTTAGGAATACCAAGTCATGATTATATGGAAGTGTTCTTGATGTGATAATTTGACATGTTTCTTTGATGGTTCTCATCATTAATATGTTTCAGGGAGGTATGTTCAAATTATGTAATTCTAGTTTTGAAGTGGTATCAGGTATGTGCTTCAAGCTATGACATCTAGAGATGCCTGTAAAATTGATGGTGGTGCCTTGTTCATCAGTTAATCAGAGGCAAGTATTGTGTCAAGAAGTGATATTATGTTAAGGTTGACATACATGTTTCATTCTATCAGGTCAGTGGTCAGTGTTGGTTATTCTTGTCAGTAATTACCAGTGATATTTATGAGTAGTGATTTGTTTGTGTACTTCAACATAGGTGGAGCAATATGATTTGAGTCTTTGTCATCAGATGTCAAAAAGAGGGGAGAAAGAGAAATTGAATTATAAAGTTTTGCCATCAATGACAAAGGGGGAGATTGATGGTGATAGGTTGTCATTGATGTCAAAAGTGTGTTCAATTGATGATGTAAAGTTGCCATAGTTGTTGCAAGACATCAGGAGGAGATAGTTGTTCATTACTTGGTTAGTTCACAGAGATCTGGAGTTGGTTTGGTGTAATGTAGTATTGATGGCAAGAGTGTCTTCTTGTTTAGATCAGTATCAGGATATTGCTTAAGAAGAACTCAAAGAAGATCTCAGTTGGTATTGGTTTGGTTCTATTATGCTTTGCTTTGAAGGAGCTCAGTTGATTAAGAGGAAATGGCATATCATTCTTGGTTCATGCAATGGAAGTGGCATTCTCTACTTAGTTCATCAGTGACATTCACTACATACTATGCAATCAATGTCAAATTAGGGCAAGGTTCTCATTTTTCTATTCAAGAGCTTGAATCACATGACAAGGGTTAGTATGCATCATATCAACATCACCTAATTGACATCATGATAGTGGTATCATACTATGCAGATCTGGTGAAGTAAAGTTTACATTTCTGTGATAAAGATCTATGTTCAATGTTAAAGTTAAGTGTCTTTGCAGAGGTAAAATGGCAATGTGCTTAACACCTAACAAACATTCAACAATGTGCTTCATTTTGTCTCAGGACAGGTTGTCTCGGGACATAGCAATGACAGCAGAGATGGACAAGTTACAAAATTGATTTAACACATTATGATCAAATGGACAAGTTAAAGGTGCCAAGTGTAAGACTCATTAGTCAAGGTTTGGAAAATGTAAACTCTAAAGGGTGATTTAAGTATCTTATAAGGCACAAAGTACATCACTCAAACCGTAAGATTTTTTTTTATTATAAGAAGTCAGTGACTTGATATATTAGGTAAGCATGTCACTTAAGTGACAATTTATGTCACTGAATTCATTGTGAAATCGGCCCCTCCTAACCTAGTCCACCGGTGGTTAAGGTAAATGTTTTAAAAGAGCATCGAATTGCTTTAATAAAAAGAACATTGAATGCTCGAATACTTTATAAGAAAGTTGATGTATATTTGGAGCCTGATTTTTTATGAAGATGATTTATGCTTTAAAAAGCATCAGTTATTTTGGAGTTTAAAAAGCATTAAATATGCTTTATGAAAAATGGAGAGTTCATTCACATTTTATGGGGAACTAGTTTTTTTTATATAGAAACTTTTCATCACCTAGTTTATTGTTTTTTTGATGGGAGATTTTTATGTAGATTCTTTTTCTAAATTTAATGGGTCTCCTCTCATATAGGATTGGAAGTTTTAAAAAAAAAATTTCAAGAGAGATATTTGTGACTTGAGTAAAATTGGAGATTAAAAAGGAAGAAGAGAGTTTCTTTTTGGATATTGATATATTGTCATTGAAGATTTTTTTTGGGGCAGAGAAATGAATTTTTGATTGCAGAGCAAGAGGAAGATGAATGGTATTGTGATTTCTTTGAAGATTTTTTTATGATCTTATTTTTAAGATAAGTTGTGCAAGGAAGATCAAAAGATTGAAGGAAAATGAACAGACTGAAAGTTTCAAAATATGAAAGATATTTGTGTAAAGAAGATATTTTTGTAAAGAGAAGAGAAATTCCAAGAGTCCTTTTGTTTATAATTTTATTGCAGATATTGTGTGATCAGATGCAAGAAAGTTTTTTTGAAGGAATATGAAAGATTCCAAGGCATTGAAGAGACAATTTGTTTTGCATATAAAAATAATTATAGAGAGAAAACAAAATATGAAAAATCATCTTGTATATAATGTTTTGCAGGAACATTGTATGTCAAGTTTTTGGGTAATTCAAAATGCATAGTTGAATACATTTATCCTCTTGAAGAGAAAAGAAAGATGAGAATATGATACTGGGTATGTGATGAAGAAAGAGTGTTGAGTTATGCAAAGATAATCAGGTGAATGAATTGTAAATTGAATGGAAACAGAGTAACCATCTGATTTTGTTTATTATTTCTATTGGAGATTTCGTCTACCAGTGAGGCACAGTATGCCAGTGAGACCTTCCTATGCCAGTGAGGCTTGTGGTCAGTGAGACCTGTGTATATATCAGTGAGACATTTGTAAACTTAAAGTTTTTCATTTAAGCCAGTGAGGCAGTTTGAGTGGTTTTTCTACCCAGGAGGGTTTTCCACTTGATAAAAAGCTTGTGTCATGCTTCTCATTGATTTCATCTATGTGTGTGTATATTAATCATTTGATCATGAGTTTTGTTTACATATTTTATTATAAGTCTTGTGCATATAAAGTCAACAAATCATTAATGTCCTCCTCTCTATTTTTCTAGTAGGATGAAGTTATAATAAGTTGTAAAAATTTGTACAACACTGATTCACCCCCCCTCTCAGTGTTGACCTGGACTCCTATAGGGCGCAGGACTTGCTGAGTGCAGGCGAGTATTCGATGACCCCGAGATGGTTGGACAGGTCATCACCTGGCAGGACATTCATGACTACTACGACTATTTGCCAAGGATTATTGCAGGACTGATCGGAAGCGTAGTATGCCCCGATAGAAGATCACATGGGTTCCGCATTGGATTGGGATGGATCATGGAGAGCATGGTTACAGAGGGCACCCATTATGCTTGGGGTGTCTGTGTGCTGGCACACTTATACCATGACATGCATCAGGTGGTATACCATGGGCGTATGAGCCTATCAGCAGGTGTGTCATTGCTACAGTTTTGGCTATGGGAGCACATAGTGATCACTAGACTGATTTGTGTTTTTGACAGACAGAGAGGAGAGCTGTACAGCTATGGATACATAGGAGTGATTTCCCAGCATAGGCTGGGGAAGCTCAAGTATTGGAGGCACGCATTGGATGGAGTAGATGTGGTCGTCTGGTAGCCATATCTAGACTGTGAGCCTTGGGAGGATGAGGCGGATGAGCTGCCATACTGTTACCAGATGTGGTGGATGATAGGCTAGACACAGTTTATTCTGGAGAGGCAGATTGTCAGCCAGGTTCGGAGACAGTTTTGGAGGAGACAGGGCATGCCACAGGGGCATGCTCTATTTGCACAGACTCATGCTGAGAGATTCAGATGGGAGCCAGTGGCATCCTATGAGGAGGCAGTGGCAAAGTTTCGGCAGACTCCTTATGTTGCCTAGTATATGAGTAGAGAGATTGCAGACACTGGGATGACTCAGGACTTTGAGGAGTGGTTTGTTGGTCACCCATTTCTGAGGTACTCTAGGCCTGGAGAGCTAGTGCCTCGTATAGACGAGGCAGATTCAGACGATGAGGGCCAGATTGGCAGGAGGAGAGGAGGACGGGGAGTGGGTGGAGACGATGGAGGAGGGGGAGACGGTGGAGATGATGGAGGAGGGGGAGGTGGTGGAGATGGAGCTAGACCTAGATAGAGGAGGAGTGCTGGGGAGGGACCTTTCGACACTCAGCAGGTAGTGCCATCACAGGTTGCATAGCAGGCTATACAGCAGGCACAGATGCCACCACCTCAGTAGGTGGCACAGCAGCAGGCACCCTGGCCACAGGAGCAGGGTCAGGCACAGGCACCTCAGGGTCCAGCACAGCCGGATGCCCACAAGAGAGCCATAGCGGTGTTGAGAGGATAGGTTAGGTAGCTACGGGCATAACTTAGGATAGCCGATGCCCTGCGGGAGACAGATGCGGAGGTTATCTCGGTGCTCACTAAAGAGCGAGATATGGCAGAGGCGCGGATACGAGTTATCTGAGTAGAGCAGGATACAGCAGTGTCAGCCCTTGGGACAGATGCCACCAGTAGTTTCTTGGTTGGACAGGTGCACTAGGCTTAAGCTCAGTTAGCACAAGTACAGGCATAGCCAGCGCAAGCATAGATACAGTTGGCACAAGTCCAAGGGCAGTTAGCGTAGGTGCAAGGTGAGCTTGCCAAAGCGGAGGCTCAGACACAGTACTACCAAGGTTTATACCATGGTGTTGTGCTAGTTAGTCAGAGCGCTTCGAACCATAGGAGTCAGTACATGGCCTCCCAGAGAGCAGGTGGATCGAGGTCAGGAGCTTCCGTGATGGGCCCACAACAGTCTGGGGCCAGCGGAGGAGGGGACTCAGGAGGCACTGCCGGTAGTAGCGGTTCACAGCAGCAGGGATAGTAGATACCTATACAAATTTTGGGTCCTATGTACACCCTTTTGATGGCTCAGATAGTCGGATATACTTATGTACCACTTTTGTATTTTGAGACATGTATCACTGATGCAAGAACTTCCCAAGATCATAACTTTTGACTCGGATGTGGGTTTTCTATGAGATTTTACGGGTGGATGCGTTATGAGGTGGAAAGTGGTTTCTCAACTGACCCTAGTGGGTTGGACCCCGTCTTGGCACTTTTTCGGGGCTTGAAACTTTCATCTTGGCCCTCAAAATAGCAATTTAGTGTTTTTTTCTAGATTTTTAAAAAGTTGCTTTTGTAATAAATCGAAACTCATGTTTCGAATTTAGAATATTAGTTTGCATTTCATCCTACCTTAGTTTTAGGAATCTTTTGGGAAAAAAATAGGATTTTCAAGATATGATTGTAAAATTACCTAAAATGGCAAAAGCTGACAATTGTCGAAATCTGCCAAAAAAGGTAATTTTTTATTTTTTTATTTTTCTTGGATATAAGAGAATTTTCTCTCATTGTAGTAGCAGAGTTGATGAATACAAGTTTTTTTTATGTTCCAGTCTTCAAATCTTTGGCTCTCACATGATTAATGGCAAAATTATATTGACTGTATGTTGTGTGCTACATCAATCACCATCCTTGAGATGTACTTATTGTATATGATATTGACTCAGAGATGGACCATTTGATATTGTACATTTGGACATGTTTATGATAATTATATGATGATGCAGCTATTTGATGCTCTCTATACTTTATGAGTTATGGATGCATTTCTATTGTATGATGGTACTGATGTGATGCATATTTTGTCTATGTCTATATGATGTTTATCTAATGCAGCCTTTTATATGATGCTATGTGACCTAATACAGACTTTAGATGTGTTTACTTGATATTCTTTCTAATGTGTAAATGCCAAATGGTATCTATATGATTATGCAATTTATGCGATGCACTTATCTATGTTTTTGATTTTTCTTGTTGACACTATGTGATGATTGTATATGGATGACCTGATGCGCTTTATTATGTATGCAACTGATTTAATCATGTAAATGACTATCTCATGTGATATGAAATGCAACCTGTATGCTATGTTTTTGTGATGTCCAAATATACTCTATCGACACAGAAATGACATAATGGTAGATAGAAGATTGATTGAAAGAATGACTCGATAGAAAGACTCACAAGATTTATTTGTATTGATACTTTACATTGCTTGGATCATTTATTGCATGGAATACAGATGTATGGATGTATGATGGATGCTTTGCTTTTGACATCTTGACGGTGCAAGTATTTTGAAGTGCTTATTTCATTATTGGGTGATTTTTTTTGGCACTTTTTTTGAATACTGTAAGTTAATACAAGCATCTAGGTATAATTGAACGGAGATGACCTGAGCATTGCTTACATGGGTTTTGATTTAGCAAGTTAATACAAGCATCTAGGTATAATTGAACCGAGATTACCTGAGTATTTCTTGTGTATCAACAGACAAGGATTGCCCCCATTCATGTTAGACCTTTGAAGTCCTCGATGATCTTTTACTGATCATGTCTTTAGAAAAGGCATCACATTACTAAAGTTTAATCCACAAAAAACAAACAAAGAAAAAAAATCATGCCCCCATCATAGCATCTCTAGCTTTTGGCATCCTCGAGTAGCATAAAAAGACATAATAACAAAAATCAAGACTCAGTAAATTAACCTAACCAGCACAAAATATTCTTGCATTTAGATGTGTTTATTTCTTGCCATAATTTAGGTAAAATCATTTAGAGTGCTTTAGGTACTTGCTTGCTTTTGCTTTGGATAGGTTGAGCTGTTGTGTCAAAATTTTTGCTTGAGAGCGGGCTTTGCTTGCACTTGCTTGCCTGGTGAGAAGATTCCACAATCCTTACTGGTGAGACAGACCCTAAGGGACTGACCTAGTGCCTCAGGGGCCCATTGCTAAATGGCCTTGCCTATGTGACGACGCAGAGGCGATGTAGTTTGGGGTAAACCCTAATGGACCATGGATGGACTAGAGGATAGACGACTAGAAATGGGACGGATGGAAAGGTGGAGCCTCGGGGGCGCATTGAAAGAAATGGCCTTGCCTACATGACGACGCAGAGGCAACATAGTTCATAGACTTGGACCATGTGGATACTGACGAGAGACACTATGCTAGGCTGACACTATGGATAGGATATGGGATAAAACCTTGGTTGACAAGGCAACAAAGAGATAGAGTATCAAGCCATGATAGGTTATCATTAGGATTTTATTATGGAACAGATATGGATCGAATGGGGCACAAGTGAAGGAAGAATGGACACAAGGTGATTGGTTTCCCAAAGATGGAGGAAGCGGTTTATCACAAGTAACACATGTTTACCAGGTTTTCACCACTTGCTTTTATTTGCACGAAAGCTAGAAAGTATACACGCCACCTGTTTGTCAGGTTTTCATCATGATACCTATCTAAGGCACCTATTTTCCAGGTTTTCACCAAAGGACGATTTTTTTGTATTTTTCTAATTTTTTTAATTTTTTTGTATTTTTCTGATTTTTTAATTTTTTTTGTATTTTTCTGATTTTTTTATTTTCTTTTTTGTATTTTTATGCCCCCCCTTACATTGGGGTTCTCCTAGGTATAGAACTGGTGAAGATGCATGCTGTTGATTGGGTCATCGAACAACTCACCCTCTAATGTTGCTAACTGATATGCCCCCGATCCATAAGCAGCTATGATCACATAAGGCCCAAGCCAGTTGGGTTCAAACTTGCCTTTCTTTTCCCTATCCTGTTGATTGTGGGGGTTCTCTTTAAGTACTAGATCTCCAACCTTAAGGACTCTTGGGTGGACTTTATGGTTGTAGCTTTGTGACATCATTTGTTGATATGCTTTGAGATGATCAAAGGCTTTCTGTCTCCTTTCCTCTAGCAACTCTAGTTCTTGCAATCTAGAAACTCTGTACTCTTCATCTATTATGAGACCCTTTAACAACACCCTGAGAGATGGTAACTTGACCTCGATGGGGAGGATAGCCTCTAATCCATAGACAAGGGAGTAAGGGGTAGCACCTGTGGGAGTGCGTATACTAGTTTTGTAGGCCCACAGAGTGGGATTGAGTTGGATGTGCCAATCATGGCCAGCATCGTTGACTGTCTTCTTGAGGAGTTTCAAGATGGTCTTGTTGGATGCTTCTACTTGGCCGTTGCCTTGGGGCTAATAGGGTGTGGAGAAATGGTGTTGGAATTTGAATCAGTCACAGAGTTCTTGGACATCCTAGTTTTTGAAGGGTCTTCCATTATCCGTGATAATGGATGAGGGAATTCCATATCTACATATGAGGTAATTAAGGATGAATGAGGAGATTTGCTTACCTATGACGGTAGTGAGGGGGATGACTTCAATCCACTTGGTAAAGTACTCGGTGGCTGTTATTATAAATTTGTGGTCGTTAGATGAGGGTGGATGGATTTTGCCTACAAGGTCGAGTCCCCATCGACAAAAGGGCCAAGGTGTTGTTAAAGGTCTCAACTCTTGAGCTGGTGCATGTATCAGGTTCCTGTGTATCTGGTATTGCTTGAACTTCTTTACAAACTGATATGAATCTGTCTCCATGTTCGGCCAAAAAAAACCCAAACGCATGAGTTTCTTAACTAAGGAAGGATCGCTAGAGTGTGTTCTGCAAATCCCTTCATGGACGTCTTGCAAAGTGGTTTGAGATTCATCTCATTCTAAACAATGGAGTAAAGTACCATCTAGACCACATCTATATAGGGTGTCGGCAATAATGGTATATCGAGAGGTTTGGCATATAAAGGTTCGTCGTTGGTTTGAAGAAAAGTCAGGTGGGAGGGCATTATCCTTAAGGTAGGTGTAAACCTTACCATACCAAGGTGAATTAGATATAACTAATAGGCATATGGGATGGGTTTGAAGAAGATCATAAGCTAGTTGCTGAATTGATTCCGCTAAGAACTCGTACCATGACTCATTCTCTGGGATTTCAAGAAGAGAGGCAATGGTTACCATGGCATCTGTTGCTTTGTTCTCAATGTGAGGTATCTACTCAAAAGAGATGATCACAAAGTATTCCTTAAAGTCCTCGACCATCCGCTTGTATGGGACAAGCTTCTCATCTTTGGTGTGGTAATCGTCATTGACCTGATTGATCACTAGTTGAGAATCACCATAGACATGTAACTCTTTGATTTTCCACTCTGTTGCCATTTTGAGGCCAATGGCTAAGGCTTCATATTCTGCTATGTTGTTTGTACATGGGAATAATAGAATGTAAGACTTCAGTATGGTGTTGCCATGAGGAATTACAAACAAGATTCCTGACCCCGATCCATGGTTTGTGTAGGACCCATCAAAGTAAAGTGTCCAGGGATGTGTTGATATATTGAATAAGGATTCATCTAGAAACTCAAATTGCATTGGTGTGGTGTCCTGTAGTGGTGCATCCGCTAACTAATCAGCAATGACTTGCCCTTTGATAGCCTTTCTGTCTACATACTCAATGTCGTATTCACTTAGGAGCATTACCCATTTGGCTGGGCGACCTGTTAGAGCTACTTTGCTTAGTAGGTACTTCAGTGGATCTATTTTTGCAATAAGTTTGACTGGATGTGCTAGCATATAATGTTGGAGTTTTTGGGAAGCAAAAACTATCGCAAGACATGATCTTTCTAATAGAATAATTTCACACTTTGAGCTAATAGAATAATTTCAATTGAGTGGGTTTAGGTCAAGTAGTATTTGGCTGAGTAGGATTCGATTGAATCGACTCGGCACCGACGTGGCATGTATTTGGCGCCGATGTGGCTGCATTTATTCGGTCGAGTGGTTATGGGCCGAGTACCTTTCGATCGAATCCATCAACCATAAAAAAGCAAAAAATAAAGCTGTGTCGGTCATTTGTTGCATTTTTGGTCAAGTGGGTTGCGAGTGGATGCGACTCTACCGAATACCTGGAACCTACAAAGCCCGCGTAAGACTCTTTTTGTTCTCATAACTGTGCATGTTGTGTTCTTAGTTTACGACATTTTTTGCTCTGTTCAGTGCTGCATTTATTTCAGTTATTATCATGGTTGCATTTGTTTATTTTGTAAATTAGAATGATATTTATATGTTAGGGTTTTTATTATTTTTGTGAAGCACCACTGTCTATGTGCTTGTGAACAGATTTTTCTATTTTAATTAAATTTATTTAAAACCCTAGTAGGGCCATGATGATGGCACATTTTTTCACAGTAAAATAGTAAACACTGATAAACATCTAATTTCTACAGTCCATAATTAGGGTAGAGTAAAACACAATTTATATTGGAATGGAAATTTTTTTAAAACCCTAGCCGGGCCATGATTAGGGCAGAGTTTTCTTCACGTTAGAACCTTGTTTTTCCTTTCAACATTTTAATGTTCTCTGCATTCAAGTTGAGTTTTAGAATATAGAACTCAATTCTTATATTTCTTAGGATCCACAATAATGTGTAGCATTTCCTTCTCTCTACATATGTTGACATTCTCACCATGCAATGAGATGGTGGCAAATGATAAATCCATCTATATTTTGCTTGCAATAGATGCAACCCAATTTTGTGACAAAAACATTACCCATAGGGAAATGAACTATAATGGTTCCCATTAGAATGGATTCACATGGATATGTAGCCAATTGATTGAAGCTCAACACTATTGATAATGCCAATAACATGTACATTTCTTGACACCATTGCAAACAATTTCCCATAAGACTTAGAGATCTTGAGGCATAGTTCATTTACAATTTCAAGACACATTTAACATTACTAGAAGCACCATAGTGAAACATGCAATAGTGTACTAGTCATCCACTAGTTAGAAAAGAAGTAAAGAAAGGGTCTATGTTTATTTGAACCTCCACAAATGATGTGCTTAGGTAATCTCAATGTTTTCTTGTGCATTTACATTAACTAGGGGTCACTAGAATAGCTATTCAATTAAGGAATCCTAGGTAATGTAACTTCAGCGTGAATGTTAAAAGAAACTTACAGCATTTATTTGCAACGCGTCATGGACATTGTCAAAATTTCTTGTCTGACTAGAAAGAAATTGCAATACAGATGTTAGAATGGACCCAATGGAACCACAGCCATTGAAAATGCAATCCAGCGTGTTTTGTAAGTTTGCGTAGATTTCTAAACTTCCATGACCTGTGATTCAAGGATCTCTTACCGAACATCCTTTGACTTTGAGAAAACTATTAATGATTAAATTTTTGTTTTGATCTCAAACAATTACTTAGACTCCAGTCTATCTATCCATTCATTTCACATAAGAATGATAAATAATAACTTTATTTTAAATTAATTTGTTCTTGACTTCAACCTTTATTAAATATTTTTATAGTATTTTTGAACTACGTAAACAAATTTTAGTAGTTAACTTGCTAATAATAATAGGACTAATGATTTTAAAGAGTTGACCTTTCAATTGCTTAAATGTAAGATGAGTCATTTGAGTCACTTTAGCTTAGTCTTTTTATAGTTTTTCCTACACGGAATTGGAAGAATCTAGCATTGATTGATTGCAATTCCTAACCAACTAGGGATAAATTTTCTTGCAGTGAGGGAATGGTCAAGTACACTAATGCTCTAATTTTATGTTTAGGAATCCTAAACAACTCAATTAGTGGAAATTCTATCATTATTTGATGTAGAGGATACATTATATCAATCAGGACATGTAAGTAGGAAATAGAATTGATTTAGATATTATGATAGAGTGTGCATCTAGTACATATTGCAACACTTGATTTTTTTCCCTAATTTCCTTTTGTTTGCATAAGGAGTTCATATTTACTTATACCCATTTTCTCTTGTTGAACTTGTTTCTTCACTCATAGAAATTTGCATTTGCACTATTATGTTTTGAAGGATCAACATTAGTTGAAGGGACTTGTTCTTTCTTAGTATTTCCACATGTATCTTTTGCATTAAATGATTTTTTGATTAAGGGTTCTTTTATTTTCTTAAGTCTTTATTTGTGCAATATTTATTTCAACCTCTACATTAGCTTTATTTTTTCCTTTATCATCATTAGGATTACAAGTATATGATTTAACAACAACCTTTGAGTTGGGAGAAATGCCTATTTGCCTATTTCTAAAATAATAGTCACTTCAAACTTGTACAACCATGACTTGTGCTAAAGCTTACATAATATCTTTAGATAAAGGTCATGCCCTTTTGCATCTCTATTTCATGAGATCCTTGAGATGGAGATTGTCATGTCTAGGTATTTTATATTGGTCGTAATAACTGATATGACCATACTCATTGATTTCTTCATTAGCAAAGAAAGCATCATATTCACTTTGGTCAAACTTTTCAACATAATCACATGTATATGCCTCCTCATAATTTTTAGGTTCATACTCTTATTCATAAAGTTCTTAATCCCTTGCTTCTTCCTTCTCTAAAATTATTGTGGCTATTGCACATTTAGTGGAGTCATGTAGCATATGAAAAAGCTCACACTAATTCACCTCTTTTTACATATTGATATCATCCTTTCTCAATGTGTTAGGAGTATCTCTTTCATGTACTTAACGATTTCATTTTCTTTGTGCTAATTATTTTCCATGTGGAATAGGTTTCTTAGACCAATCATGTAGTGCATATTCTTACCCAACTTGGATATTAGAGATCTAGGTGTAGTGTATCTTCTTACTCACCTTGGATATGAAAGATCTAGGTGTAGTATGTCTTGAAGATTCACCTTTAGATATTGGAGATATAAGGTGGATAACCACGCCATGCAAGCCTTAGACTACCATTGTAATCCTTCCTTTTGGAATCATATATGATTCATCATGTGTTAATAAAACCATGACCAAGTGTTTTTCTTCATTTCCACTTGAGTGATTGTATTTTGTGTATGCTATTCATAGCTCATTCCCATAGTCAAGAGGGGTGGGCCTTTGGGTTCAACATGTTGAGTGGCAGACTCAGCATTGTTGGTTTATGGAATGGAGTCATGACGATTAATTGTGGAGCTTGAGGATCTCATTAGAGCTACGGAGGTCTCACTTACAACTTGGAAGAATTTTGTAGCTTTCATTTATTAATTTTTGTATTTTTTTATTGAGAAAAGTTGTAAAATGGTAATTATTGTTCTTACGAAATTGGGGGTCTATATGTCCTACATGAATTATTTGGTTGTGCACATGAATGAAAGGCATCAATCAGTAAAATCTATGAAGACCAGGGTATATATCTGTAGTCTTACAACAATGGCATATTTGAGTTGATTCTTGTAGGGTTTTATCATAATGCATTCCAATATGTGCTTTTTGATGTATTGAATATCATGGTGAGTCTTCGAGCAATAATGTTATATTAGACAAGTTGCTCAATGCTCAAATTAATGATGAATTCTACAACTATTTTCCATATAAACAGCCTTGTTTAAAGAATGTAAATAGTTAGCCAAGATGGGAAACCATATGTAACAACTAGATCTCTCTATATATAGGCCTTGTTTAATTTTTTTTGCCTTGCTCTGTTGTTGTTGAATCTTATCTATGCATGAAGAATAGTGAAGTCTTCTGCCTTGATTGAAAGTACCATTATTTTTTACATCCAAATGTGAACTTTTGCAGATCTGTGATGGGCAGTAATTTCCTAGAGCTCTTCATGTTGGTTGTAATAGTTAGTGTTTTCATGGATGATACTAATAGCCCTATTCAATACATGATAATAGCTGTATATATTCCTGTTTGAAAATGCCTCGAAATGTTCATAAACAAAAGAACCAAGTTAAATAACTATCAAGGATGCTGACGAATGACTGTATAAGAAATTCTTTATTTAAATGAATGAGATGCCCAGTTTGGTATTTAGTTTCTATTTGTATCAACAACTCTTATACTTTGCTTAATATCCCTTTGAGAGCTTCGATGTTTGTCCTTTCTTCTTTCCAGGTCTTGCGAGATATTTTCAATTTTATCAAATTTGCCACATATTTATGTTTTGTGCTTCATATCTGAACTTTCACCTTGGGTTGCCATAAGCTGTCGCTTTCATGAAGCAATATTATCTTGCACACTTCCAGTATTTATCAACCATTATATACTTATGAAAAGTTGAATCTTGTAAATTGTCCAAGCTTATCTTTGAATCCTTTTCCTTTGCATGCAAATCTAAACTTTGTGTTTATTTAGATGATCTACATGTTGCATTTTTATATTTTTGTATGCTTAAAAGAAAAATGCTTGTACATATTTAATTTTTTTGTTTTAATTAAATGCAGATCTCTTTAAATAGTTTTATCTAGAGATATGGCTGATGATCAGGGATCTCATCATTCCACGCAGTCTCAGCACGAAGCTGAGGCTAGGAATAATTTTTACAATGATAGCATTTCTAGATTAGATAATGCTTTGAAATGTTTGGATCAAACTATACAGAACCCCCAAAATTTGGCTAATAGAGATAGATTAGTTAATATTCAGTGCGAGATTAGACATATGATTGAGACAATAAAATCATACAATCCATATGATGATATTAGCACTGAGGAGTTTTATAGGTCCCTTGCTAGGACTGTTACTGGCACTGAGAATATAAAAACTATTTCTGATAGAGTTTCATTACATAATGTGCATACTATGTTCCCTTTTTATATTGGGAAAGACAAAGTTAGAGGTTATACTATTACCAGGTGTACAGATCCACTAGTTGGTCCATTTATATATCCTAGATTTTTGGTAGCCAATCATAGATGGCCTCATAATGATGAGTTGCCACTATATTTTTGCAAACAATTATATGCTGAGTTTCATTTAGGATTATCTGTGGATTACACATCTATGCCTGCACATGATGGACAGGGCAAGGGGAGGTTTGCTAATAAACCTTAATTTAGATGTCCAGATTTGCCACTGCCTGAAAATAAGAGGGCATTAGTTGGTCCAAACCTTTTGGTTCTTCCAAAATGTTTGGAATTAGCAGCAACAGGAGATGCAGCAATCGCACCGACTAGATCCAAGCTTTTTGACAGGATGACCACCATTGCTACTCAAGTTGATCAAATGTCATCTGATCGTGTACGGAGATACTTACTATGTCCACGGATTGGCCTTCCTCCCACTGAGGCTACATCTGCGAATTATGACCCCTACATTCATGCAGATCTGCCATCCCCATCAGATGTGACCCATATGAGTGACACCATTATATGTAATGTTGCTTCAGCTTCCATTCTTGATTTACTATCAGCATAGCAGTTTATCAGTGATGAGTATGGTATTCCTTTGGATGTTGTATCAACTCATATTAGACGACATACTAGTAGACAGTTAGGTCAGGGTGAGGCAGCTTCAGAGGACCAGAATATTCCAGATCAACCTACAGCCCCCACACAGCATCAGGGTGCACCTAATGTACATGGCACATATAGCACACTTCTTTTTGGCACTGGTCCTTTACCTTCAGATATAGGTGTTCCTAATTTTACCATTCATTCATCTGAGATTAGTGGGATTGGTAGAGTGCTCCAGGATGTGCAGGTACTTGAATAATTTCTATATTTTGCGTTCTACAAATTCACGTGTATATATTAAATAAACTTGACTTAAAAGTAGCTCTCACTATTCATTGAAATCTTGTATTTGAAAATTTATAGCAACAAGGGGATAATTTGTCGCGCTTCAGAGATCTAGAGCATGTAGAGGATCCCGTGCATGATACATTTGAGGTACATTTATAATATATATATAAATTACATGATAAATTCACACATGTTGAAAGTACAAAACTTTAAGATGATTTTACATATATATACACATGTACATTAAATTAAATTATGTACTTCCTTGTGCAGGGAGGTACATCAGGTCATGGATCAGCTTCCGGAGAGAGATCGAGGCATGGATCCACACATGGATCAAGATCCAGAGAGAGATCAAGATGTAGATCCACACATGGATTGGCAGATTGATCTAGATCTTATTATGTTTGACATTATCCAGTTTGACATTTGACATTATAGTTTGACATTTTATATTATGGTTTGACATTTGCCTTTGTGGTTTGACATTATAGTTTGACATTTTATATTATGGTTTGACATTTGCCTTTGTGGTTTGACATTATGGTTTGACATTGGACATTATGGTTTGACATTGGACATTATGGTTTGACATTTTATATTATGGTTTAAACATTATATTCTCTAATTAGACATCACTACACTAGGATTTGAATAAATAATAAATTTGATTCATGAGCAAATCATAAATAATTCTTGTTTAATCCTTGCATGCCAAGAAATACATTAGATTTAAATAAATAATTGGAAAAGATAAAATTATTGTTCTAAAAGTAGTTAACAAATCTCTTTCTCAATAATTGTTATGTGCTTTGTGATTCCAATTCATGTCTTTTGCAAATTTGGTTCATGTTTGTGGCTCATAGCTAGCCTTGTAAGACATTCATGTTGGCAAGAGACACTATATGGATTCATGGTTGTTGTCATTGATGGCAACAAAGGTCATCCCACATATCCGCAAGTCATGATATGTCTCTACCGGAAGTCAGATTAAAGATTGTTGTGGTCCGGTGAACAAGAACAGAGCATGTGGCAAGGTCCGACAGATTGGTCCGGATCTCTCAGAGGAAGTGTCTTGGTGCAGTGCGGATTTGGGGAAGTCAAGAGGACTATCTTGAGTGGTATATACCAAGGATTTAGCCTCCGGAGATGGACAAGGAAAAAGATATGAATAGTTGAGTACCGGATTCCTGAGAGACAGTGAAAACAGAGGAAGAACTGACTGACAGAGTATCAGACTACTTTCCGGATGTGTTACAAATGATGATAAAGGTTGTGGAGGCATGAATCATGTTTGGCCGACATAATTGATGATATCTACAAGTATATGCTTGATCCGCATTGCTTGGTGAGCAAGGATTCAGCCGACAGAACAAAGTTTGTAAGAAACTAAACTGTTCCGGATGCCGACTAGAAAGGTGATGAAATTACTTGTGTGGATATATATAAAGGATGGATTTAGTTGTGAAAGGTGTGTGTGTGGAAGTGTATATGCGAATAAGTCCAGAACAGAGCAGAAGTAGCAAGAAAGATCCGGTATGTGAAAGATAGCAGAATAAAGAACAGAGGAAAGATGAAGTGCAGCAGATCAGTGTACTGAGCCTAACCGGAACTGAACTCCAGCATATACAGATGCTTCCAATCAGTTCAAGACTATGATTCTTATCACTTTGTAGACAGTGTGTCTTCTTGTAGGCAGTGAGCCTCTTGTGAGCAGTGTGCTCGGGTAGTGAGCCCTAATTGGCAAGTGCCATTTTTGTAATTTCCTATTCTTCTAACAGAGAATAATTTTTGGGTTAATCACCCCGTGGTTTTCTCCCTTAACAGGGTTTCCACGTCAAAAATACTGTCATGTGTTTCTTATTTTTCATGGTAATGTTTTTGTGTTTGATTCAATGCTGCATTAATTAATAAGAAAGTTCAGATTGAGAAATAATTAGGATAACTGATTCACCCCCCCCTCTCAGTTATCAACAATTGGTATCAGAGCAAGGTTCCTCCTAATAGAGCTTAACAGCTTGAGGAAGATCTGGGAATTCAAATGGATGCATATGGTTTAAGGGAGCAACTCAAGACTGCCCTTGAGGATCTTGAACAGTCAAATTCTGAAGTCAGTGAATTAAAAGAAAGACTCAAACAGGCTAATGAATTCATGAGGGAATTAAAAGACAAATTAAGTCTCTCTATGAAAAAGAGAAAGGAGCTGCTTCAACAGTTGGCAAGACAAAGTGAAGAAAGCAATACAAATGAAGAATTGACTGAGCAAACCAAGTTATGTGAAAAGTTATCAAAAGAAGTCATTATGTTAAGACATGAAATGGAATCAGGAACTATAAAGTTTACTCAAGAGATTGAAGAAAAAAGAAAGGCTGAAGACAATCTAAGACAATCTCTTAAGGAAAAATCAGAAGAATGCCACCAGATGGACAGGATTATCAGACATCTTGAATCTGATCTTGAAGATGCCAAAGATAATGAAGAAAAACTTGAGGATCAAATTACCTCTCTCAAAAGAGACCTTCAAACAGCAAATGAATATAAAGAGAAATTCAAGATAAGTTCTGCTCAACTTGAAGTTCTTCTTGGAAGTCAAAAGAGGACAGATGACAAGTATGGCTTGGGATATGAGAAAGGAGAAAGCTCCGGATCCGGTCAAAAGAATCTTGGATCAGAAAATCCAAGGAGCAGGCCTAGAAGACCTCCGGTAAGACAGCCAAATGCTCAAAGATATCCATCCTTCAATGGATACTGCCACAGCTGCAACCACTTTGGTCACAAAGCTAATCAGTGCAGAATAAGAATGAATCAGATTAATTCATCCTTCTCCGGACAGTGCTTCAACTGCAAAAGGTATGGACACAAATCCCATGAATGCAGAATTATGCAAGTAAACAAATCATTCAAAGGTAGATGCTTTACATGCAATAGAGTAGGTCATATGGCTAATCAATGCAGATCAAGGGGATATCAGTCAAATATGCAAAGAAATGTCATTTGCCAAATCTGCAATAGGTCCGGTCATAATGCTAAAGTCTGCAGAAACAAGAATCAGGACAAAAGAGGTCCGGTGTATAATCAGAATCAAGACAAGGGTAAACAAAAGATGAATGCGGATGAAGTTAGGAATCAGATGAGCAAGATTTGGGTGAAGAAAAGTTTAGAGAATGTAGAGGTTGGATCCGCACCAGACTCTGGTGCTGATATTTCTTCCGGAAATTAAAAAGTGAGCTCAGGCTCAGGGGGAGACTCAAAGAAAATCCTGTTCCCCCAGCCAAACAAGTGGTGTCAGATGTGGTACAAGATGCGGATTAAAGGGTTTGCAGATATGAGTCTTGAGATGCTTCAGTCAAGTTTTCAGAGGTCCGCATGGAATTATGAAGAAGCTGTGGTCGATCAAGTAAGACCTGTTCAGGGAAATGCTCCGGTATGATAAAAGATTACAAAAAGGTCCGGAGAGATCCGGAAGTGCACGATCTTGTTCTGCGGATTGGACAGAGTGTTTGAGATGTTCTTGTAATATGTTACCTTGATTTATTCATGACTTAAAGATCCGGATGATATTCAGTGATCAGGACTAATCTGGGATACTCCAAGTTGTCCAGACAGGGCAAACCGGAACAATGCAGGTGAAGCATTTATTGCAGACAGATATTAGGGTTTGCGGAGCAATATAAGGGATTTCTCAAAAGTCATTTGCTCATTCTGCACTCAAGAAGAAGCGAAAAGTGGAGCTCTGCAACAAAACTCATCAAGCACACCAAGGATCTCCTGCCGAAGTCATTGCATAAGGAAATCAATCCAACCACTCCGTGCCAACCGAAGACGCATAAGGTATTCTTCGTTTTTCACTATCTCACTGTAAATCCTTGAAGAATGGCTACTCCAAATATAGTTAAGATCTCTGATAGACCTCGCCCCACATTCAAGAAACATCCTTACAAATCATTGGAGGTAGATCCACTAGGAGCCTTCTCTAGTGTTCCTCACGGAGTTTTACATACTGAAGACATTAGGGTTTACATACACGCAAGCATTGAGGAATTTGGGGAATTCAAATTAAGAGACCTCTATCACAAGCAACTGATAGACAATGCTTTTGAGCTTAAACCAGAGTATAAGGGTATCCAGAAGAAACAATTTGAGCAATTTATTCATTTCCCCAGCTTTGAAGAAGATGAATGGGTCCGGTATGTACTGAGCAGGATGCATGACAACTTTCTATGGCTGGATAGACCCTGCGAGATCACAAAAGAAGCAATTAGGGCAGTAACTGGTCTATACTCTTCCGGAGGGATACCTATCCTCAAATCTGTCAAGAACAACATTGTAACTGAGGCCACCGGATCAAAATTTGATAAGAGGGCAATGACCATTGAAGATATTTCGGATCCAGATATCAAGTATGCATCCATGATAATAGGGTACAAGATCTATCACTCCAGCAGGGAGAATTCTGTATCCGGAACTGCAGTATACACTGCATATGAAATGCTAAGAAAAAATGCAGAATATGATCTCTGCAAACTACTGCTAAGCCAATTAATGGAAAATATACAAAAAATCAAGAAGGACAAGAAGAATTCCTTTAAGTATGGTACTCTCATTGTATGTCTGTTCTTCTACTTCATGAATGAGCTACCCGGATCAAGTGGATGGGTATGGCAGAGTGACAAACCTGTTGCAGTCCAGATAAGAGACTATTTGCATGAACTTGGGGATGTAAAAGCAAGAAACACAGCTCTATGGGGATACTTCAAAAACTTTCAGAGCATGATGCAAGCAAGAGAGAGAATTCCCCAGTCTCTTGTTGAAAAATACAAAGACTCAGTGTGTTTCATGGTTGACACTGATCAGTGCCTAATGGAGGCAGTGGAGCCAAGGATTGTCTGGATCATGCCCATGGGGTATGAAGTGGATGAACAGATAGTGGAGCTGCATGTTCAACACATGCTAAGTCAGCCCAAAGATCCCAAGGCAGAAAGGTTTGGAACCTTTGAGGAGCTGAGTGTAAAAATACATGTAGAACTCAGGGAACCTGAGATTAAGAGAAAGGTGAGAAAAGAAGTAGAGCACATTGCTCAAGGCCTAGGCATCTCAAAAGAGGCACTTGATGCCAGCCGGGAAAAGAGGAGGAAGGCTGAGGAAGAAGAGAAAAGTAAAGAAAGTGCTCCGGTTGAAACTCCCACCCGGACCAGATCATCAAAGAGATCTGCACCTTCCACAACCAAAAGCTCAAAACCGGAAGTCCAGGCATCCGGTAAAAGATCCAAGACAAAAGCCACAAGGGCTTATGAGAGCCAAAAGGATGAAGAGGAAACAGAGTCAGATGAGGGTGTAAAAGAAATAAAGAAGCAGAAGAAGAAAGGATCCGGTAAACCCTCCACAGGCCAAGACAAGGATGAAATGGCAGAGGTATCTGTTGAAAAGCCCACTCTGTCTCTAGAGAATGTAATCAAGTCAGTCACGGTGGATGGAAACCTTCAACCAATGACTGAATCCTATGATGACTTCAGTGAGGCTGACCAAAAGACTCTGCAGGAAGCCACCATCAAATATCTGAACATATATAATAAGGCTTTCATTGAGATCATATCTCTTATTCCTAAAAGCCTAGAAAAGGAATTGGAAGTAAGAAAGAACAGTGCTCATGCAAAAGATCTTGAGATCCGGGAGCAGATAGCTATTCAGCTATATCCTCAAATTGATCCCAAGACAATGAACATGATCTTCAAGGACTGCAAAGATGAGTTCAGAAGCAAAGCCAGGATGAATCAGCTCATGCTTGGTGAAACTGACAAAGTGGCACAAGAGACAGAAGAGATCCTCCGGAAGGCCTTCAAAAGGTTCAATCTTCCTGTTGTAGAGGACTTAGGTACAGAAACAGCCGCAGATCCGGAATCATCTGTTCCGGAAGAAGTGGGCCCCGAACAGACAAACATCTCTCCTCCGGTTTCCCCTACAGTCTCCGGATCCGAAGAAGAAGAGGAATTACAGGAAAAGGAAGCAGGGGTGAAAGACAAACAGGTTGACAGTTCCAAGACTGCAGAAGAAAAGAAACATCTGTCTCCGGCAAGAGACACTGCACAAACTGTTCAACAATTTTTGAGCAAAGAAACTTTAGAGATTGATGAACCGGAGCTTCTAAAAGGCCCATTCGACTTTGACTCTCTCTCTCCGGTACAAACAATGAAGATAGCTTCATTTGCAAATGCCAAGGCAAATGAAAAACTCCTGAAGTCTCATATGGAAGACTGTGAGTTGATAGAGGCTGCTTCCGGAGTACTTGTAAAGATCATGCCATCAATCCAGATAGATCCGACAGCCTCCACTTCCGGTAATCTAAAAACCTTAGTCAGCAGTATTGATACACATTTTGATTCTCTAGAAAAATCAGCTGAAGAAAAGGTCCGGAAGGAATTTTTGGATAAGAGATTTTCAGAAATATTAGAATTAATCTCTAAAGATAGGAAGATTGTAAGCATTGGAATAAAGAGCTTAGAGAATGCTCTTAAGGATGGCGGTGACATCTACAAATTTTGTATATCTTGGTCAAAGGCAACAGCAGCAATTGACAAGAAAATAAAAGAGGAACAGGACAAGCTTCAAAGCTTATCTCAAAGTTTTGATCCTCTCTCTTCCTCCATAATAAATCAAGAATGTCAGACTATTGCAGTCTTGAATGAAATAAAGAATCTTGAGAAAGAAAGGAAGAACATCACCAACCGGATGGGAGAACTTAGAAGGATTATAATCCCTAAGTTGGAAACTATGCATGAGGCCATCAGTGATGCCCAGACCACCGCCCAAACAAAAGATCCGACAGATCTCAAGAGGGCAGAAGCTTTTGCATTTTTGTTGAGTGGTCACATTTCAATTTTGGACAGAATGAAGCTAAGTTGGGCTACTGAAATGATTCAATTGCAGACATCCTTTGCAGACATTCTTCAGTATATGTGAGTATGTAAATATGCGGCTATATATAGAAAATTTTTGAAAATTTTGGTGTGCGGACCCTACCCTTTGCCATTGATGTCAAAGGGGGAGTGAGGAGCAGTGAAAAATGAGGAATCCAACTAAGGGGGAGTTCCGGAAATTGTATATAAAGACAGAGCATCAGCAAAGGGGGAGCCTAGTGTAAACACTTAGTCATTTTTCACTAAGTGTTGCCATCAATGCCAAAGGGGGAGATTGTTGGCAAGAGACACTATATGGATTCATGGTTGTTGTCATTGATGGCAACAAAGGTCATCCCACATATCCGCAAGTCATGATATGTCTCTACCGGAAGTCAGATTAAAGATTGTTGTGGTCCGGTGAACAAGAACAGAGCATGTGGCAAGGTCCGACAGATTGGTCCGGATCTCTCAGAGGAAGTGTCTTGGTGCAGTGCGGATTTGGGGAAGTCAAGAGGACTATCTTGAGTGGTATATACCAAGGATTTAGCCTCCGGAGATGGACAAGGAAAAAGATATGAATAGTTGAGTACCGGATTCCTGAGAGACAGTGAAAACAGAGGAAGAACTGACTGACAGAGTATCAGACTACTTTCCGGATGTGTTACAAATGATGATAAAGGTTGTGGAGGCATGAATCATGTTTGGCCGACATAATTGATGATATCTACAAGTATATGCTTGATCCGCATTGCTTGGTGAGCAAGGATTCAGCCGACAGAACAAAGTTTGTAAGAAACTAAACTATTCCGGATGCCGACTAGAAAGGTGATGAAATTACTTGTGCAGATATATATAAAGGATGGATTTAGTTGTGAAAGGTGTGTGTGTGGAAGTGTATATGCGAATAAGTCTAGAACAGAGCAGAAGTAGCAAGAAAGATCCGGTATGTGAAAGATAGCAGAATAAAGAACAGAGGAAAGATGAAGTGCAGCAGATCAGTGTACTGAGCCTAACCGGAACTGAACTCCAGCATATGCAGATGCTTCCAATCAGTTCAAGACTGTGATTCTTATCACTTTGTAGACAGTGTGTCTTCTTGTAGGCAGTGAGCCTCTTGTGAGCAGTGTGCTCGGGCAGTGAGCCCTAATTGGCAAGTGCCATTTTTGTAATTTCCTATTCTTCTAACAGAGAATAATTTTTGGGTTAATCACCCCGTGGTTTTCTCCCTTAACAGGGTTTCCACGTCAAAAATACTGTGTCATGTGTTTCTTATTTTTCATGGTAATGTTTTTGTGTTTGATTCAATGCTGCATTAATTAATAAGAAAGTTCAGATTGAGAAATAATTAGGATAACTGATTCACCCCCCCCCTCTCAGTTATCAACAATTCATTGTATTCTTGATCATAGGGATTAAATATCACTAGAAATAGGAATTTGTAATATCTAAAATGATAAAAAAATGTAAAATGGATGATATATGCTTCCAAATTAGAGCAGACATTCATTTACTTATTTGTAATATAATAGAGGCCAATGTTTTATAATAGATATTACAAATAGGAATTTTTTTAATATGGTAAATGCACTATATTTTAATGTTTTATAAACAAATTTTGGATGTAGATTAAACCCTAAAATGTTAATATGAAACCATAAAACGTCAAATTGAAAGGTCCTAATATATAAATTTGAAACTCTAATACATGAATTTTAAAACCCTAAAAAATCTATTTGAAACACTATTTACATCTATTTTGAAACCCTAAAATGTGGATGTCAAACCACGATAACATTTTAATTGTGTATTCTTAAGTATGAGAATAGATTTATGATTATCTTTAGGTAGGGCTTGAAATTATGGTTTTGGGAGCTTTCTAGAAAGAGATATTTTATAAAAGATAAGAAATTAATAGAACACATAGTGATATACATAGTTTTGGTATACACAGTGATATACCTCTTTATCCCTTCACCCCATTAATATAGATCTATTCTCGATATACTTGTGACCTTCTATGTTAGGCATATGCATGTGTTTTCTATGGATTTGCATATGCATGTGTTTTCTATGGAATTTTTTGTTTCATCGTGTCTTATCTTTTATATCCTTCATTAAGTTGGTTAGTGCCTACCCTCTTATGTTATAGATACAAGTGATAGTTACACATACTTTCCATAAGGATTTTGTTGATGAGTCAAGTCCCTTAATATTGTTCCCATTATCTTGGTGTTGAGTGCCAACTCTAGAAGAATGGAGTAGTAGCTCTAAGAGCCAACATACTTGTTTTTCACCATTTTAAAAACTCATATTTCTATTCTTGAATTGCACATTATCAAATTTATAGAAAAATAAAATGATCAACAAGAAGTGCTAGGTAGTGATTAGCCATTGTCATTTCTAATAGTTTCAAAGTCAATACAAAAGGTAGATCCCTTAATACTTATCTCAACATTTTATAGGATGCCAAGGGATTGCTCTTGTGTCTTATTGGGGCCATGAATAATAATACATGGGGGGAAGGTTGTAAGGTAGGACAAGCCACGGGGATTGAAGAATCCTTTGGTACCACATTTAGCTTTGAACTAGTGTAATGACCACATTACACAATTGATATCTATTCATTATCATAGTTATCAATAATTTTGTGTCATAAAATAGGTGTATATGTCAAACATCGCACTATAGAGTGATATATAATTTTGTATCATAGTCGTCTTATTTGCATTGTTGTCTATATAAAAGTACCAATCTTTCTAGTAGTGTGAAGTTTTGAGGAACTCATTCCTAATTTTTAGTAATAATAAAATGTCATATGCAACCTTAGGCTCCTCCTCCTCCATGGATCATGATGTATCCAACTCCTATTTGGTTCCATGGAACACTGTTATATCTTCCTAATAGAGTTATCACCTTTGTGTAAGATCTATCCATGTGACCTTCTCTTAAATAGACTTGGTCTTCTCATAGATCCCTAATAGAGTCATCATCTTTGTTCAAGATCTATCCATGGGACCTTCTTTTCAATAAGATTGATCTTCTCTTGTGGTGAGAAATTTTTCACTTTGTTCTTACTTTGCATAATAGGACAATTAGTAGCAATGTGGTTCTTACTCTGCCAATCCATACATTACAACTCCTTTTTTGTTTGATGCACTAGGAAGTTACTCCATTTGTGCAACTATTAATCCCATCTTTAGATCTTCAAAGTGATCAACTAATGAACAATTGATATGGATTAGGCTCACTGATAAGTTCTACGAATAAGGTTGTCTCAAGGGAATCCTTCTAATTGGTAATTGGTCATTGCACTAGTTTACACCTAATATGGAGAATAAGGACCCCAATAATCCATTCCCTCTATAGTGGCACATCAATTGGGTGTGGTATTTTGGCAATCAAATTATTGAAACATTGATAATAGTTTTAGACATTCCATAGGAATTTCTTAGATAGTCTTTAGTGTAGCTATATTTTGATGTGCAAATTCAAGATAATTGAATTCTTGAAGGAACAAATTTCTAACTTCTACTACATCCTTCATACCTATAGGATCAAATTTTAGGTACCACTCTTTCACATATCCTCCAAATATTATTACAAACAATCAAATCTAGTGCATTGGGTAACATTGTGGCTCTCCATATGATTTCACATGCTTGCCAAGGGCGCATTACATTCTCATATCCATTAAAAGTGTGCACATTGAGCTATGTGGGATCACAAATAATAATAAGTGGTGGGTTATTTATGTTCACTTGCTTCCAAGTTATCCTCTAGTGGATTTTCGCTTACAATATTTGTTCCCTTCTAGCTATGTCTAGTATTCTTGTTTTCTTGGATTTTTTATTGTACATATATTTTCATAGTTGGGTTGGGAATGGAAATTTTAGGGTCTATTTTTACTTTTTAACTTTCTAGAACATGAGTTATTTTTGTATTCAATGAGTTTATCTCTTGTTTGAAAGTTATATGACTAGTTTGGTATACTGGTTTTCTAGTGAGATATAAATTGGAACTTAATCCCATGCTACTAATTAGAGTAGATGCATGCATTTACTTAGCCTTGTAATGTACTTATTTTTAATATCTATTATAGCACATTTACCATATTACAAATTCCTATTTTTCATTTTTTACATGTCTAAATTATATCTAAAATGATAATAAGTACATGATAACAATTGAATCATGTGCAATGTACTACTCCAAAAGAAAGAAAATGTGAAGCAAAGGCCATCCATAACAAACTCAATAAAATTTCATTCATTTGTATAGACACAATTACATTGAATTTAGATATTTAGATAAAAGAAATATCTATCTAAGTATAACAATATATATATCACTAACATTAATTTATTAAAGACTAAAATTAAAGGTTAGATGATTTCCTTGCTTGAGTTATGTATGAATTAAATAATAAGTTAGAAAAGCTAATATTTCATTAATAGATGTTTTCTAAGTAAAATGCATGAATAAAAAAAGAGTAAATTTAATTTATTATCACTCAAAAATTATTACTTCTAAAATATTATTAACTAAGATTCATTTCTACTTGATTAAATTTATGAAGTAAAAGTGAAATTATACTTGGATTAAAATGAAAGAGAATTTTAGTAAGATGCTAAATTACATAAGTTTGAAGATTCAACTATCCTTTGGCTAATTGTACAAGCTATTTAACTAAATTGGTCTTGAGATTGGCATTCCCTACCCTCAAGAACTAAGCTTAACTAAATTGGTCTTGAGATTGAATGAAATTATTTGAATTCAACATAAAATAAATTGTCATAGAAAATATATACATGTACAAAAATAGCTTAAAATTCTTGGTACATATAATCTGGATCCTCTCTATCTTTTATTATCTCTAAAATCCTTTCATGATCTTCAATAGGCAACCTCCACCTTTGTTTGGCACGTCCTCTTTTTGGTAAAGTTTCAAGATTTATTCATGTTGCTATAACTAAGTGACTATAATGCAAAACCTTTTGACTTGGCATATAATCAATAAATATAATACCATTTGTATCTATCTTTGTTTGTAGATAATATGTGCCTTTAACAACCACTGATCTAGTTGGATACTCTTGTCCATCACCATCTGTCATTAATTCTGACAATTTATATTTTGGTTGCGTACATCTTAGTAGATAGTAATCTACACCTTCTGTATTGTCAGGATCTACAAGAACAACAAAAATATCTCCTGTACACACCATGTAGTACAAGTTAAAATTCAATTTAAAAATTTTAAAAATTATAAATCAAATGTACAAATTAAAATTTAATTTAAAAATTTAAAAAATTTACCTGTAACAACTAAATCGGATACACGTTCGCAATCAGCTGAATACAAAGGATTATAGACATTTACAATGTCATTATCTTCAAAAGGGTCCGACGTGGCCACTAATTATTTTATTTCCCATTCTGAAACATACCCATCTCTAATATTCTCACATTGTAGAGTATTTGCATTGTTCTCAATGCAATCAGCACAAAAACATGATTTTTCTCTCACTTGAATTACAGGAGGCCTGCTATGTCCTATTGTCATGATTTGATGCAAACTTCTAATACCACTAATTGTTTGACAATTAGTAAGAGTTGATCGATCAATATCTATTTAAATTTCAATCATCCAATTAAAAAGTGTATAAAATTGAAAATTCAATTCATGTACACACATTGAAATTCAAAACAAAATATTTATGTACCTTTAACTTCCCAAAAATAGCGTGTGTTGTATATTGAGTCACGGACGATAAAATAACTTTTGCACCATTCAACAATTTCATTTGCATTCCTTATGGCATTACCTGCAAGTTCATGTTGGTGAAATGTCAGGTTAAGCTCAGTTTTCTAGTTGAAAGGAAAAGACAATCTCAAAAAATATAATTAGATTTTTTTAAAAATCCAACAAAAGAAATATTGAAAATCTGCAACATTGGATATATATCAAAACCATTTAAAATATATTTAAGAATTTAAATTTGTATTCCATATTGTATTACCTACAAGTTCATGTTGTCGAAGTGCACGCTTCACACATGCTCCAGCTCCATCATGCTCTCCTTTTCCATGTCCACTCTCATAGAAATTCCACAAAAATTGAATGTTCCATTTAATATGTTGTTGGCTTAACCAATTAAAAGCTTTTGCAGACTTAAATTGTCCTGTGAAGTTACAAACAATTTCAAATTTAAAACTAAAATTAAAAAAATATATATATACATCGAGGTAAAACATATTTAAGTAACTAAATAATTCAAGTCTACAAGTTAATTACACAAATAAATATAATATTATTTTAAAAAATAATTAAATCAACACTTACCAGCACATCCATCAGACCATATCCAATGTTGTGAAGCATCTATTTGACGTCGTCTTAGGTCTTCAAAAAATATTGCAAAACAATGGGCTACATAGCTTCTATCATGACCTGTATCATCACTGATATAAAAGTGCACCTCTTTGATGATAATTCATTCATCTTTGCTACTTTGTACACCATCCACATGTTCTTCAGCATGCCTATAACAAACTTGTACAAATATTGCAACTTGCTTTGAATAATAATATTGACTTTGAATCTCACTTTGAGGACTAAATGTATAGTTCTCAGAGAAATCAACAATAGATAGAATACAACCTGGTGGAAAGCAATTCTTTGAGTCACGAAATTGCTTAGCTTACCATCTAGCACCATGACAATGTTCAATATGTGGATATATGATATTGCAAAAATTTTTCATAAACTCATTGCTTGACAATCCACTCTCTTTGAGAACAATTTTTCTGCTCTCAACTCCTAACTTTGTTGAGTACTTCTCATATTCAAATCTCTTCCACATAACTTGCATTGAATGATCAATATTGTTAACCTGTACAAGATTCTTCAAATTTTCACAATCATTACATATATTTTTTATACACTGCACTTTGAATTCATCTGAATCTTCTGATTTTTCACATAGAAGAGTTTTCACAAATTGTGTTGTACTTCCAGGGATGACTATATTTGGATTAATTACTGCCATAGCTTTTTTATATGACTGTAGGTGTAGGTGAAATTCAACATGATTTCAACAACAACAGGTCTCACGTACCTTATTTATACGTACAAAACTTGGTCGTAGACTCTCAAACATCCTTTGACAAATCTTCACATCTGAAAATTCTTGCTTGAATGCTTCAAAAAGTTCACTTTGTGTTGTATCTATAAAATGTTTGGGATGTGAAATTTTTGTACCATCTTCACCTTTTATCTGTATAGTGTCCCTTCTATTAGAAGAAACACGAGAGTGGCTGGTCCAATATTCAATCACCTGTTCCTTTACATCTTCTAAGATTCTATCTTTTTGGGGAACCCTGCAAATATTTACCCAATTTTCCCAACATTTCCATCCAATCTATTTCTCCTTGCAATTTATCTTTGAATAGTTCTCCTAGAAACATTGAGTAATTGGGAAATTGCTTGAACTTGTCTTCTATGTGATAATTTCTTACTAGAAATTACAGTCATTAATGCTCTATGTGCAGCACTTAAATCAATAGCTCGACTCTTGCTTTCAATAGAATTCAATGCTTCTTGTAGGTTTTCAACTATTGTTTGCTTTAATGAACTGATGACCTTTTCTTATTATCAACCCCTAACAACTCCAAAATAGGGGTCATCTCTTTCTTCCTAAATAACTTTGCAAATAACTATGCTCTTCCAATTATAGACTTATTTTCAAAAAATTCATCTCATATTTTTTTAGAGTGTAATTTTACTGTGCTTTCAGGTACCATATCTTCAGATGAAATATTTTTGAAAAGAGAATCCTCATCCATCTCCATCATATTTTCCATACCAAGGAAAAAATTTCTATCACCACCTTCAATTTGTTCTCGTGCCTGTACTCCTTGGTCATCAACAATTTCCATGGGTTGTTCTTGAGTAGATGTTCCTTCATCGACATTTGTAGTATCTCTTCTTTGATCATACAACCTTTTTCTTGTCTTTTTATTGTCCATCACAAATTGATCAAATTTGAATTCACCTGCATGCAAAAATAACACATGTACAAACACTTTAACCTCTATTTTTTGAAGATCTAGGTCTACATTCAATAAATCAATGGTTTTAATCAATTACACGTTAAATTAGAGCATGGTACCTGAGAATACAACTCTGCCCCTATTGAAATCAGTGGTTCTTTTTTTTCTAAATTTCTATAATTTAATAATTTTAAAAAACCCCAAAGAGTTAAAAAAGCCAAAAAAGGCATTAAAAAAATACTTTCAGATCATTGTGTTTTTGAATATGAATTTGCCCTTGTTCAAATTAGTGGTTCTTTTTTTTTCCAAATTTTTATAATTTATTCATTTAAAAAAGCTAAAAAAACTAAAAAAACTAAAAAAAGGCATTAAACAAACGCTTTCACATCATTGTGTTTTTCAAGATGACTCTTTCCTTCGAAATCCTTTTTTTTTTAATTTTATTGTAATTCATTAATTAAAAAACAATAAAAAAGCCACAAATTTTTTCAAAAAAAAAAAAAGGAGTAGGTTCGACCGAATGGGATTCGGCCTAATACCATTAGATCAAATCCCATTCGATTGAATATGTCTATGTGGCATCCTACTAGACAACAAAGTCACCATTTTCTCATACTTTCTAAAACTTCCAACTTCTGCTCAATATTTTTACAATCCAAATTAATTTTTTTTTAAAAAAAAATACCCTTTTGTAGAGCTCAGAGTGCTGAATGTGGAAATATATATATTTTTATATTTTGAGTAATTTTACGATATAAATATTTAAAAATAATGCAAGCAGGTTGTTCAAGTTCAAAAAGAGGCTAATTTGAAACTAACAAAAAAATAGTAAAACAACATTTTAAAATTTGACAAATATATCATGCCCTAGAGGAGACAATCCTCTTCAAAAGGGTATAATTTGTTTTTTGGAAATAAAAAAAAAATTAAACAATAGTTAACGTCAACTGAAAACTATCAAAATCGGGTAAGTTTAACTTTAAAACGTTATTACGAGAAAAATATAGATCAAAATTTTTTTTTTTTCCCCATGCCCTAGATAATAAAGTCACCAATTTGGGGGGGAAAAAATCAGGGGAAAATTTATTTTTTTGCTATTTGTTTATCGACGTTAACTGAATGTCACTTTTTCTTCAAATTTTTAGCATTCCAAAATCTGCTCTAAAATTGATAAAAAAAAAATCAAAACAATTTTTAAAAAAATCTTAAAAATTAGACTAATAAACTTCAACAAGAAATCTACATTTTCTTAGTTTACATCATTTTGAAATTCAAAACATAAAGACCACTTTTATGTCGTTGAAATTGAGATTCTTTGTTTATGTTGGTTGATTCCTTCATAAAGTGTGACACAAGTTTGTGCTTTTACCCTATGTATATTAATCATTTGATCATGAGTTTTGTTTACATCTTTTATTATAAGTCTTGTGCATATAAAGTCAACAAATCATTAATGTCCTCCTCTCTATTTTTCTAGTAAGATAAAGTTATAATAAGTTGTAAAAATTTGTACAACACTGATTCACCCCCCCTCTTAGTGTTGACCTGGACTCCTACAATTGGTATCAGAGCAAGGTTCCCTTTTCAAGCTTAATCAGCTTGGGTAGGTCCTGTGTGTGGAGTTCAATGGGTAAGTGCATAAGAAATAAGAACATGAGAAATGTCAAGCTTCATTATGGTCAAAAGACACAAAAGACATCATCCATATCAAATTTAGGTGTTAATGTTCAATCAGTTGATAAAGATGCTTCACAAGTTGAATCAGTGAAAGAGTTTTCTGGAGTTCCTCTATTTAATGGTTCAGATTTTTTAGTTTGGTGTATGAGAATGCAAGTCTATTTATCTTCTTTAGGATATTATGTATGGATGTCTGTTGAGAATGGATATTCTAACTCTACAAATAACAAAGAGTCTCTTGAATGCAATCATATAGCCAAGAAGGTTATTTTATCTGGTTCATCTAATGATGTTTCTTGTAAAGTTGTGTAGTGTGAAACAACTCAGGATGTGTGGAAGAAATTGATAAGAATTTATCAAGATGGTGATGAAGAAGAGGACAATTTGGTATCTAAAGAAAGTGACCATGAAACAAGACAATCACATGAAGAGGTTGATGTCCAATCTCTTTCAGAAGAAGCTAACATCATGAGTGATGATGATCAGGAATATGATGAACAAGATTGTGAGATTGATATGGAAGGAGAGCTCATATATGCTCTAACTGAACTCAAGAAATATAAGAGAGAGAATCAGAAACTAAAATTGTAGCTGTAACAAGAAAGAGAATCTAAAGACAAAGCACATTCAGACCTTGAAAGTGTATCTTCAGATCTTGAAGAGGCTAGATGTCAGATTATGAGTTTAAGGACATATATTGATGATTCAGACAAATTAATTGTCAGATTAAAGACTAAAATTGAAGAAGCTAAGAGGATAGCTGATGTCTCAATATCTGACCTTGAAGTTACAAGGATTGAGAATCTAAAACTAGAGGGTGAAATTATTAAACTCAAAAAGGATCATGATGGTCTCAAAGTTTTGTCTAAGAAGTATCAGGAATATGAAGAAAGTGCATACAAGTTACATGAGTTGTTGGGCAAACAGAAGCATCATAATGACACTACTAGTTTAGGATTTGAAGAAGGAGAGTGTTCAAAAACTAGGCAAACTCCTAGAAAGAAAATTGATCTTCATGCTAGTGCTCCTGAAGACAAAAAGAAGTCAGAAGCTGAAATAAATGTCAAAGATGAAATGTATAATCAAAGAAGAAGAAATTTTAGAAGAACTGATCTAGTAAAACAAGCATACATGTACAGGTATAATTATTCATTTAATGGTTATTGTTATACTTGTAATCATTTTGGACATAAAGTAGTTGATTGCAGAAGGAATACTGATATTGTTTGTTACAAGTGCAATAATATTGGACACATACAAAGAAATTGTAAAGTGCATAGAAGGTATGTTCCTGCATGGAAGCTTAACATGAGTGCTCAAAGGTACTATCAGTCATTTGATTATGATTGTAACATAGTTTGTTATAATTATAACTCTCCTGGTCACAAAGCATATAGTTGTAGAAGGCTTGAAAGAATTGTATTACCTGATTTGAAAGGTTGGGAAAAGAAGAAGGTTGAAAAGATTTGGATAAAGAAACATGACCAAAAGAAAGCACCTGTGAAAATTTGGAAGCAGAAAGAAACTAAAGAGAAGTCAGAATCTAAACTTGTGCATCTTGCACAAGTTACATCATCAGTTGAATAATAGATAGCATGATGTGAGGGGGAGTTGTTCTTGTCCTATCATTTAACCCCAAGAAGTTTCAGGAGGAGATGGTGATCTTGTCATGTTGATTCTTGAAATAAAATTTATGATGGTATTGCTAACTATGTTGATCTTCAGTGCTTTTTAGTGATACAAGTGATCTTTGGTTCTGTATGTAAACAAGATGTTGAAAGAAGGTTCAGGAGTCAGGAGTCAGTTCAATGGGATCTTGATATAGTGAAGTATTTTTTGTCATGCCAAAGAAATTAAGATGTTTCCAAAAAGCTCTTATCAGATATTAGCATGTGTTGGCTAAGGTGGCTGAAAATAAAAAATTCAATTCATAGCACTTATCTCTGTAATTGATTTGTGCAAAGTGTTGTTGCAGGAAGAACTTGTTAATGCAAATTGGTTTGATGCTACTTAGGAATATCAAGTCATGATTATACGGAAGTGTTCTTGATGTGATAATTTGACATGTTTCTTTGATGGTTCTCATCATTAATATGTTTTAGGGAGGTATGTTCAAATTATGTAATTCTAGTTTTGAAGTGGTATCAGGTATGTGCTTCAAGCTATGACATCTAGAGATGCTTGTAAAATTGATGGTGGTGCCTTGTTCATCAGTTAATCAGAGGCAAGTATTGTGTCAAGAAGTGATATTATGTTAAGGTTGACATACATGTTTCATTCTATCAGGTTAGTGGTCAGTGTTGGTTATTCTTGTTAGTAATTACCAGTGATATTTATGAGTAGTGATTTGTTTGTGTACTTCAACATAGGAGCAAATTGATTTGAGTCTTTGTCATCAGATGTCAAAAAGGGGGAGAAAGAGAAATTGAATTATAAAGTTTTTCCATCAATGACAAATGGGGAGATTGATGGTGACAGGTTGTCATTGATGTCAAAAGTGTGTTCAATTGATGATGTAAAGTTGCCATAGTTGTTGCAAGACATCAGGAGGAGATAGTTGTTCATTGCTTGGTTAGTTCACAGAGATGTGGAGTTGGTTTGGTGTAATGTAGTATTGATGGCAAGAGTGTCTTCTTGTTTAGATCAGTATCAGGATATTGCTCAAGAAAAACTCAAAGAAGATCGCAGTTGCTATTGGTTTGGTTCTATTATGCTTTGCTTTGAAGGAGCTCAGTTGATTAAGAGGAAATGGCATATCATTCTTGGTTCATGCAATGGAAGTGGCATTCTCTACTTAGTTCATCAGTGACATTCACTACATACTATGCAATCAATGTCAAATTAGGGCAAGATTCTCATTTTTATGTTCAAGAGCTTGAATCACATGACAAGGGTTAGTATGCATCATATCAACATCACCTAATTGACATAATGACAGTGGTATCATACTATGCAGATCTGGTGAAGTAAAGTTTACATTTCTGTGATAAAGATCTATGTTCAGTGTTAAAGTTAAGTGTCTTTGCAGAGGTAAAATGGCAATGTGCTTAACACCTAACAAACATTCAACAATGTGCTTCATTTTGTCTCAGGACAGGTTGTCTCGGGACATAGCAATGACAGCAGAGATGGACAAGTTACAAAGTTGATTTAACACATGATGATCAAATGGACAAGTTAAAGGTGCCAAGTGTAAGACTCATTAGTCAAGGTTTGGAAAATGTAAACTCTAAAGGGTGATTTAAGTATCTTATAAGGCACAAAGTATATCACTCAAACCGTAAGATTTTTTTTATTATAAGAAGTCAGTGACTTGATATATTAGGTAAGCATGTCACTTAAGTGACAATTTATGTCACTGAATTCATTGTGAAACCGGCCTCTCCTAACCTAGTCCACCAGTGGTCAAGGTAAATGTTTTAAAAGAGCATCGAATTGCTTTAATAAAAAGAAGATTGAATGCTCGAATACTTTATAAGAAAGTCGATGTATATTTGGAGCCTAATTTTTATGAAGATGATTTATGCTTTAAAAAGCATCAGTTATTTTGGAGTTTAAAAAGTATTAAATATGCTTTATGAAAAATGGAGAGTTCATTCACATTTTATGGGGAACTAGTTTTTTTTATATAGAAACTTTTCATCACCTAGTTTATTGTTTTTTTGATGGGAGATTTTTATGTAGATTCTTTTTCTAAATTTAATGGGTCTCCTCTCATATAGGATTGGAAGTTTTAAAAATAATTTTTTCAAGAGAGATATTTGTGACTTGAGTAAAATTGGAGATTAAAAAGGAAGAAGAGAGTTTCTTTTTGGATATTGATATATTGTCATTGAAGATTTTTTTTGGGGCAGAGAAATGAATTTTTGATTGCAGAGCAAGAGGAAGATGAATGGTATTGTGATTTCTTTGAAGATTTTTTTATGATCTTATTTTTAAGATAAGTTGTGCAAGGAAGATCAAAAGATTGAAGGAAAATGAACAGATTGAATGTTTCAAAATATGAAAGATATTTGTGTAAAGAAGATATTTTTGCAAAGAGAAGAGAAATTCCAAGAGTCCTTTTGTTTATAATTTTATTACAGTTATTGTGTGATCAGATGCAAGAAAGTTTTTTTGAAGGAATATGAAAGATTCCAAAGCATTGAAGAGACAATTTGTTTTGCACATTAAAATAATTATAGAGAGAAAACAAAATATGAAAAATCATCTTGTATATAATGTTTTGTAGGAACATTGTATGTCAAGTTTTTGGGTAATTCAAAATGCACAGTTGAATACATTTTTCCTCTTGAAGAGAAAAGAAAGATGAAAATATGATACTGGGTATGTGATGAAGAAAGAGTGTTTAGTTATGCAAAGATAATCAGGTGAATGAATTGTAAATTGAATGGAAACAGAGTAACCATCTAATTTTGTTTATTATTTCTATTGGAGATTTCGTCTACCAATGAGGCACAGTATGCCAGTGAGGCTTATAGTCAGTGAGACCTTCCTATGCCAGTGAGGCTTGTGGTCAGTGAGACCTGTGTATATATCAGTGAGACATTTGTAAACTTAAAGTTTTTCATTTAAGCCAGTGAGGCAGTTTGAGTGGTTTTTCTACCTAGGAGGGTTTTCCACTCGATAAAAAGCTTGTGTCATGCTTCTCATTGATTTCATCTATGTGTGTTTATATTAATCATTTGATCATGAGTTTTGTTTACATATTTTATTATAAGTCTTGTGTATATAAAGTCAACAAATCATTAATGTCCTCCTCTCTATTTTTCTAGTAAGATGAAGTTATAATAAGTTGTAAAAATTTGTACAACACTGATTCACCCCCCTCTCAGTGTTGACCTGGACTCCTATAGGGCGCAGGACTTGCTGAGTGCAGGTGAGTATTCGATGACCCCGAGATGGTTGGACAGGTCATCACCTGGCAGGACATTCATGACTACTACGACTATTTGCCAGGGATTATTGCAGGACTGATCAGAAGCGTAGTATGCCCCGATAGAAGATCACATGGGTTCCCCATTGGATGGGGACGGATCATGGAGAGCATGGTTACAGAGGGCACCCATTATGCTTGGGGTGTCTGTGTGCTGGCACACTTATACCATGACATGCATCAGGTGGTATACCACGGGGGTATGAGCCTATCAGCAGGTGTGTCATTGCTGCAGTTTTGGCTATGGGAGCACATAGCGATCACTAGATTGATTTGTGTTTTTGACAGATAGAGAGGAGAGCTGTACAGCTATGGATACATAGGAGTGATTTCCCAGCATAGGCTGCAGAAGCTCAAGTATTGGAGGCACGCATTGGATGGAGTAGATGTGGTCGTCTGGCAGCCATATCTAGATTGTGAGCCTTGGGAGGATGAGGCGGATGAGCTGCCATACTATTACCAGACGTGGTGGCTGATAGGCCAGACACAGTTTATTCTGGAGAGGCAGATTGTCAGCCAGGTTCGGAGACAGTTTTGGAGGAGATAGGGCATGCCATAGGGGCATGTTCTATTTGCATAGACTCATGCTGAGAGATTCAAATGGGAGCCAGTGGCATCCTATGAGGAGGCAGTGGTAAAGTTTCGGCAGACTCCTTATGTTGCCTAGTATATGAGTAGAGAGATTGCAAACACTGGGATGACTCAGGACTTTGAGGAGTGGTTCGCTGCTCATCCATTTCTGAGGTACTCTGGGCCTGGAGAGCTAGTGCCTCGTATAGACAAGGTAGATTCAGACGATGAGGGCCAGATTGGTAGGAGGAGAGGAGGACGGGGAGTGGGTGGAGATGATGGAGGAGGGGGAGGCGGTGGAGATGATGGAGGAGGGGGTGGTGGTGGAGATGGAGCTAGACCTAGACAGAGGAGGAGAGCTGGGGAGGGACCTTTCAACACTCAGCAGGTAGTGCCATCGCAGGTTGCATAGCAGGCACAGATGCCACCACCTCAGCAGGTGGCACAGCAGCAGGCACCCTGGCCACAGGAGCAGGGTCAGGCACAGGCACCTCAGGGTCTAGCACAGATGGATGCCTAGGAGAGAGCCATAGCAGTGTTGAGAGGATAGGTTAGGTAGCTATGGGCATAACTTAGGATAGCCGATGCCCGGCGGGAGACAGATGCGGAGGTTATCTCGGTGCTCACTAGAGAGCGAGATATGGCAGAGGCGCGGATACGAGTTATCTGAGTAGAACAGGATATAGCAGTGTCAGCCCTTGGGACAGATGCCACCAGCAGTTTCTTGGTTGGACAGGTGCACCAGGCTTAAGCTCAGTTAGCACAAGTACAGGCACAGCTAGCGCAAGCATAGATACAGTTGGCACAGGTCCAAGGGCAGTTAGCGTAGGTGCAAGGTGAGCTTGCCAGAGCGCAGGCTCAGACACAGTACTACCAAGGTTTATACCATGGAGTTGTGCCAGTTAGTCAGAGGGCTCCGAACTACAGGAGTCAGCCCATGGCCTCCCAGAGAGCAAGTGGATCGAGGTCAGGAGCTTCCGTGATGGGCCCATAACAGTCTGGGGCCAGCAGAGGAGGGGACTCAGGAGGCACTGCCGGTAGCAGCGGTTCACAGTAGCAGGGATAGTAGATACCTGTGTAAATTATGGATGCTATGTACACCCTTTTGATGGCTCAGATAGTCAGATATACTTATGTACCACTTTTGTATTTTGAGACATGTATCACTGATGCAGGAACTTCCCAAGATCATAACTTTTGACTCGGATGTGGGTTTTCTATGAGATTTTATGGGTGGATGCGTTATGAGGTGGAAAGTGGTTTCTCAACTGACCCTAGTGGGTTGGACCCCGTCTTGGCACTTTTTCGGGGCTTGAAACTTTCATCTTGGCCCTCAAAATAGCAATTTAGTGTTTTTTTCTAGATTTTTAAAAAGTTGCTTTTGTAATAAATCGAAACTCATGTTTCAAATTTAGAATATTAGTTTGCATTTCATCCTACCTTAGTTTTAGGAATCTTTTGGGAAAAAAATAGGATTTTCAAGATATGATTGTAAAATTACCTAAAATGGCAAAAGCTGACAATTGTCGAAATTTGCCAAAAAAGGTAATTTTTTTATTTTTTTATTTTTCTTGGATATAAGAGAATTTTCTCTCATTGTAGTAGCAGAGTTGATGAATACAAGTTTTTTTTATGTTCCAGTCTTCAAATCTTTGGCTCTCACATGATTAATGGCAAAATTGTATTGACTGTATGTTGTGTGCTACATCAATCACCATCCTTGAGATGTACTTATTGTATATGATATTGAATTGGAGATGGACCATTTGATATTGTACATTTGGACATGTTTATGATAATTATATGATGCTCTCTATACTTTATGAGTTATGGATGCATTTCTATTGTATGATGGTACTAATGTGATGCATATTTTGTCTATGTCTATATGATGTTTATCTAATGCAGCCTTTTATATGATGCTATGTGAAGTAGACTTTTATATGATGCTATGTGACCTAATACAGACTTTAGATGTGTTTACTTGATATTCTTTCTAATGTGCAAATGCCAAATGGTATCTATATGATTATGCAATTTATGTGATGCACTTATCTATGTTTTTGATTTTTCTTGTTGACACTATGTGATGATTGTATATGGATGACCTGATGCACTTTATTATGTATGCAACTGATTTAATCATGTAAATGACTATCTCATGTGATATGAAATGCAACCTGTATGCTATGTTTTTGTGATGTCCAAATATACTCTATCGACACAAAAATGACCCGTGTATATATCAGTGAGACATTTGTAAACTTAAAGTTTTTCATTTAAGCCAATGAGGCAGTTTGAGTGGTTTTTCTACTCAGGAGGGTTTTCCACTCGATAAAAAGCTTGTGTCATGCTTCTCATTGATTTCATCTATGTGTGTGTATATTAATCATTTGATCATGAGTTTTGTTTACATATTTTATTATAAGTCATGTGCATATAAAGTCAACAAATCATTAATGTCCTCCTCTCTATTTTTCTAGTAAGATGAAGTTATAATAATTTGTAAAAATTTGTACAACACTGATTCACCCCCCCTCTCAGTGTTGACCTGGACTCCTATAGGGTGCAAGACTTGCTGAGTGCAGGTGAGTATTCGATGACCCCGAGATGGTCGGACAGGTCATCACCTGGCAGAACATTCATGACTACTACGCCTATTTCCCAGGGATTATTGCAAGACTGATCGGAGGCGTAGTATACCTCGATAGAAGATCACATGGGTTCTCGATTGGATGGGGACAGATCATGGAGAGCATGGTTACAGAGGGCACCCATTATGCTTGGGGTGTCTGTGTGCTGGCACACTTATACCATGACATGCATCAGGTGGTATACCATAGGGGTATGAGCCTATCAGCAGGTGTGTCATTGCTACAGTTTTGGCTATGGGAGCACATAGTGATCACTAGACTGATTTGTGTTTTTGACTGACAGAGAGAAGAGTTGTATAGCTATGGATACATAGGAGTGATTTCCCAACATAGGCTGGGGAAGCTTGAGTATTGGAGGCACGCATTGGATGGAGTAGATGTGGTCGTCTGGCAGCCATATCTAGACTATGAGCCTTGGGAGGATGAGGCGGATGAGCTGCCATACTGTTACCAGACGTGGTGGCTAATAGGCCAAACATAGTTTATTTTGGAGATGCGGATTGTCAGCCAGGTTTAGAGACAGTTTTGGAGGAGACAGGGCATGCCATAGCGGCAGGCTCTGTTTGCACAAACTCATGCTGAGAGATTCAGATGGGAGCCAGTGGCATCCTATGAGGAGGTAATGGCAAAGTTTTGACAGACTCCTTATGTTGCCTTGGATATGAGGAGAGGGATTGCAAATGCTGGGATGACTCAGGACTTTGAGGAGTGGTTCGCTGCTCATCCATTTCTGAGGTACTCTGGGCCTAGAGAGTTGGTGCCTCGCATAGACGAGGCAAATTCAGATGATGAGGGCCAGATTGGTAGGAGGAGAGGAGGACGGGGAGTGGGTGGAGACAATGGAGGAGGGGGAGGCAGTGGAGATGATGGAGGAGGGGGAGGTGGTGGGGATGGAGCTAGACCTAGATAGAGGAGGAGAGCTAGGGAGGGACCTTTCCACACTCAGCAGGTAGTGCCATCGCAGGTTGCATAGCAGACTGTACAGTAGGCACAGATGCCACCACCTCAGCAGGTGGCACAGCAGTAGGCACCCTGGCCACAGGAGTAGGGACAGGCACAGGCACCTTAGGGTCTAGCACAACCGAATGCCCATGAGAGAGCCATAGCAGTGTTGAGAGGATATGTTAGGCAGTTGCAGACATAGCTTAGGACAGCCGATGCCTAGCGGGAGACAAATGCGGAGGTTATCTCGGTGCTCACTAGAGAGCAAGATATGGCAAAGGCGCGGATACGAGTTATCCAAGTAGAGCAGGATACATCAGTGTTAGCCCTTGGGACAGATGCCACTAGCAGTTTCTTGGTTGGATAGGTGCACTAGGCTTAAGTTAAGTTAGCTCAAGTACAGGCACAGCTAGCGCAGGCATAGATACAGTTGGCACAGGTGCAAGGGCAGTTAGCACAGGTGCAGGGTGAGCTTGCCAGAGCGCAGGCTCAGACACAATACTACCAAGGTTTATACCATGGTGTTGTGCTAGTTAGTCAGAGGGCTCTGAACTACAGGAGCCAGTCCATGGCCTCCTAGAGAGCAAGTGGATCGAGGTCAGGAGCTTCCGTGATGGGCCCACAATAGTCTAGCACTAGCAGAGGAGGGGAATCAGGAGGCACTGCTGGTAGCAACGATTTACAGCAGCAGGGATAGTAGATACCTGTGCAAATTTTGGATCCTATGTACACCCTTTTGATGGCTCAGATAGCTGGATATACTTATGTACCACTTTTGTATTTTGAGACATGTATCACTGATGCAGGAACTTCCCGAGATCATAACTTTTGACTCGGACGTGGGTTTTCTACGAGATTTTACAGGTGGATGCGTTATGAGGTGGAAAGTGGTTTATCAACTAACCCTAGTGGGTTGGACCTTGTCTTGGCAATTTTTCGGGGCTTGAAACTTTCATCTTGGCCCTCAAAATAGCAATTTAGTGTTTTTTTCTAGATTTTTAAAAAGTTGCTTTTGTAATAAATTTAAACTCATGTTTCAAATTTAGAATATTAGTTGGCATTTCATCCTACCTTAGTTTTAGGAATCTTTTGGGGAAAAAATAGGATTTTCAAGATATGATTGTAAAATTACCTAAAATGGCAAAATCTGACAATTATCAAAATATGCCAAAAAAGGTAATTTTTTTATTTTTTTATTTTTCTTGGATATAATAGAGTTTTCTCTCATTGTAGTAGCAGAGTTGATGAATAGAAGTTTTTTTTATGTTCCAGTCTTCAAATCTTTGGCTCTCACATGATTAGTGGCAAAATTGTATTGACTGTATGTTGTGTGCTACATCAATCACCATCCTTGAGATGTACTTATTGTATATGATATTGACTCAGAGATGGACCATTTGATATTGTATATTTGAACATGTTTATGATAATTATATGATGATGCAGCTATTTGATGCTCTCTATACTTTATGAGTTATGGATGCATTTCTATTGTATGATGGTACTCATGTGATGTATATTTTGTCTATGTCTATATGATGTTTATCTAATGCAGCTTTTTATATGATGCTATGTGAAGTAGACTTTTATATGATGCTATGTGACCTAATACAGACTTTAGATGTGTTTACTTGATATTCTTTCTAATGTGCAAATGCCAAATGGTATCTATATGATTATGCAGTTTATGCAATGCACTTATCTATGTTTTTGATTTTTCTTGTTGACACTATGTGATGATTGTATATGGATGACCTGATGCACTTTATTATGTATGCAACTAATTTTTTCATGTAAATGACTATCTCATGTGATATGAAATGCAACATGTATGCCATGTTTTTGTGATGTCCAAATGTACTCTATCGACATAGAAATGACATAATGGTAGATAGAAGATTGATTGAAAGAATGACTCGATAGAAAGACTCACAAGCTTTATTTGTATTGATATTTTGCATTCCTTGGATGATTTATTGCATGGGATATGGATGTATGGATGTATGATGGATGCTTTGCTTTTGACATCTAGACAATGCAAGTATTTTGAAGTGCTTATTTCATTATTGGGCGATTTTCTTTTTGGTACTTTTTTCGAATGCTGTAAGTTAATACAAGCATCTAGGTATAATTGAACGGAGATGACCTGAGCATTGCTTACATGGGTTTTGATTTAGCAAGTTAATACAAGCATCTAGGTATAATTGAACCGAGATTACCTGAGTATTTCTTGTGTATCAACAAACAAGGATTGCCCCCGTTCATGTTAGACCTTTGAAGTCCTCGATGATCTTTTGCCGATCATGTCTTTAGACAAGGCATCACATTACTAAAGTTTAATCCACAAAAAACAAACAAAGAAAAATAATCATGCCCCCATCATAGCATCTCTAGCTTTTGGCATCCTCGAGTAGCATAAAAAGACATAATAACAAAAATCAAGACTCAGTAAATTAACCTAACCAGCACAAAACATTCTTGCATTTAGATGTGTTTATTTCTTGCCATAATTTAGGTAAAATCATTTAGAGTGCTTTAGGTACTTGCTTGCTTTTGCTTTGGATAGGTTGAGTTGTTGTGTCAAAATTTCTGCTTGAGAGCGGGCTTTGCTTGCACTTGCTTGCCTGGTGAGAAGATTCCACAATCCTTACTGGTGAGACGGACCCTAAGGGACTGACCTAGTGCCTCAGGGGCCCATTGCTAAATGGCCTTGCCTACGTGACAACGCAGAGGCGACGTAGTTTAGGGTAAACCCTAATGAACCATGGATGGACTAGAGGATAGACAACTAGAAATGGGACGGATGGAAAGGTGGAGCCTCGGGGGTGCATTGAAAGAAATGGCCTTGCCTACATGATAACGCAGAGGTAACGTAGTTCATAGACTTGGACCATGTGGATACTGACAAGAGACACTATGCTAGGCTGACACTATGGATAGGATATGGGATAAAACCTTGGTTGACAAGGCAACAAAGAGATAGAGTATCAAGCCATGATAGGTTATCATTAGGATTTTATTATGGAACAAATATGGATTGAATGGGGCACGAGTGAAGGAAGAATGGACACAAGGTGATTGGTTTCCCAAAGATGTAGGAAGCAGTTTATCACAAGTAACACATGTTTACCAAGTTTTCACCATTTTCTTTTATTTGCACGAAAGCTAGAAAGTATGCACACCACCTGTTTGCCAGGTTTTCATCATGATACCTATCCAAAGCACCTATTTTCCAAGTTTTCACCGAAGGATGATTTTTTTGTATTTTTCTAATTTTTTTAATTTTTTTGTATTTTTCTAATTTTTTTTTTTTTTTTGTATTTTTCTTATTTTTTTATTTTCTTTTTTGTATTTTTATGCCCCCCCTTACATTGGGGTTCTCCTAGGTATAGAACTGGCGAAGATGCATGCTATTGATTGGGTCATCAAACAGCTCACCCTCTAATGTTGCTAACTAATATGCCCCCGACCCATAAGCAACTACAATCACATAAGGCCCAAGCCAATTGGGTTCAAACTTGCCTTTCTTTTCCCTATCCTGTTGATTGTGGGGGTTCTCTTTAAGTATTAGATCTCCAACCTTAAGGACTCTTGGGCGGACTTTATGGTTGTAGCTTTGTGACATCATTTGTTGATATGCTTTGAGATGATCAAAGGCTTTCTGTCTCCTTTCCTCTAGCAACTCTAGTTCTTGCAATATGGAAACTCTGTACTCTTCATCTATTATGAGACCCTTTAACAACACCCTGAGAGATGGTAACTCGACCTCGATGGGGAGGATAGCCTCTGATCCATAGACAAGGGCGTAAGGGGTAGCACCTGTGGGAGTGCATATACTAGTTTTGTAGGCCCACAGAGCGGGATTGAGTTGGATGTGCCAATCATGGCCAGCATCATTGACTATCTTCTTGAGGAGTTTCAAGATGGTCTTGTTGGATGCTTCTACTTGGCCATTGCCTTGGGGGTAATAGGGTGTGGAGAAACGGTGTTGGAATTTGAATCGGTCATAGAGTTCTTGGACATCCTGGTTTCTGAAGGGTCTTCCGTTATCCGTGATAATGGATGAGGGAATTCCATATCTATAGATGAGGTAATTAAGGATGAATGAGGAGATTTTCTTACCTATGACGGTAGTGAGGGGGACGACTTCAATCCACTTGGTAAAGTACTCAGTGGCTTTTATTATCAATTTGTGGTCGTTAGATGAGGGTGGATAGATTTTGCCTACAAGGTAGATGTTGATAACTGAGAGGGGGGGGGTGAATCAGTTATCCTAATTATTTCTCTTTCTGAACTTTCTTATTAATTAATGCAGCATTGAATCAAACACAAAAACATTACCATGAAATAAGAAACACATGACACAGTATTTTTGACGTGGAAACCCTGTTAAGGGAGAAAACCACGGGGTGATTAACCCAAAAATTATTCTCTGTTAGAAGAATAGGAAATTACAAAATGGCACTTGCCAATTAGGGCTCACTGCCCGAGCACACTACTCACAAGAGGCCCACTGCCTACAAGAAGACACAGTGTCTACAAAGTGATAAGAATCACAGTCTTGAACTGATTGGAAGCATCTGCATATGCTGGAGTTTAGTTCCGGTTAGGCTCAGTACACTGATCTGCTGCACTTCATCTTTCCTCTGTTCTTTATTCTGCTATCCTTTCACATACTGGATCTTTCTTGTTACTTCTGCTCTGTTCTGGACTTATTCGCATATATCCTTTTTCCATACATACCCTTCACAACTAAATCCATCCTCTATATATATCCGCACAAGTAATTTCATCACCTTTCTAGTCGGCATCCAGAACAGTCTAGTTTCTTACAAACTCTGTTCTGTCGGCTGAATCCTTGCTCACCAAGCAATGCGGATCAAGCATATACTTGTAGATATCATTAATCATGTCAGCCAAACATGATTCATGCCTTCACAACCTTTATCATCAACAGTAACACATCCGGAAAGTAGTCTGATACTCTGTCAGTCAGTTCTTCCTCTGTTTTCACTGTCTCTCAGGAATCTGGTACTCAACTATTCATATCTTTTTCCTTGTCCATCACCGGAGGCTAAATCCTTGGAATATACCACTCAAGGTAGTCCTCTTGACTTCCCCAAATCCGTACTGCACTAAGACACTTCCTCTGAGAGATCTAGATCAATTTGTCGGACCTTGCCACATGCTCTGTTCTTGTTCACCGGACCACAACAATCTTTATTCTGACTTCCGGTAGAGACACATCATGACTTGCGGATATGTGGGATGACCTTTGTTGCCATCAATGACAACAACCATGAATCCATATAGTGTCTCTTGCCAACAATCTCCCCCTTTGGCATTGATGGCAACACTTAGTGAAAAATGACTAAGTGTTTACACTATGCTCCCCCTTTGCTGATGCTCTGTCTTTATATACAATTTCCGGAACTCCCCCTTAATTGGATTCCTCATTTTTCACTGCTCCTCACTCCCCCTTTGACATCAATGGCAAAGGGTAGGGTCCGCACACCAAAATTTTCAAAAATTTTCTATACATAGCCGCATATTTACATACTCACATATACTGAAGAATGTCTGCAAAGGATGTCTGCAATTGGATCATTTCTGTAGCCCAACTTTGCTTCATTCTATCCAAAATTGAAATGTGACCACTCAACAAAAATGTAAAAGCTTCTGCCCGCTTGAGATCTATCGGATCATTTGTTTGGGTGGTGGTCTGAGCATCACTGATGGCCTCATGCATAGTTTCCAACTTAGGGATTATAATCCTTCTAAGTTCTCCCATCCGGTTGGTGATATTCTTCCTTTCCTTCTCAAGATTCTTTATTTCATTCAAGACTGCAATAGTCTGACATTCTTGATTTATTATGGAGGAAGAGAGAGGATCAAAACTTTGAGATAAGCTTTGTAGCTTGTCCTGTTCCTCTTTTATTTTCTTATCAATTGCTGCTGTTGCCTTTGACCAGGATATACAAAATTTGTAGATGTCACCGCCATCCTTAAGAGCATTCTCTAAGCTCTTTATTCCAATACTCACAATCTTCCTATCTTTAGAGATTAATTCTAATACTTCTGAAAATCTTTTATCCAAAAATTCCTTCCGGACCTTTTCTTCAGCAGATTTTTCTAGAGATTCAAAATGTGTACTAACACTGCTGACTAAGGTTTTGAGATTACCGGAAGAGGAGGCTGTGGGATCCTTTTGAAAGGATGGCATGATCTTTTCTAGCACTCCAGATGCTACCTCCATAAGCTCACAGTCTTCCATGTGAGATTTCAGCAGCTTCTCTTTGACTTTCTCATTTGCAAATGAGGCTATTTTCATTGTTTGCACCGGTGACAAAGAGTCAAAATCTAATGGTCCTTTTAGCAGGTCCGGTTCATCAATTTCTACAGTGGCTTTGCTCAAAAATTGTTGAACAGTTTGTGCAGTGTCTCTTGCCGGAGACAGATGTTTCTTTTCTTCTGCAGTCTTGGAACTGTCAACCTCTTTATCTTCCACCCCTGCTTCCTTCTCCTGTAATTTCTCTTCTTCTTTGGATCCGGAGACTGTAGGGGAAACTGGAGGAGAGATGTTTGTCTGTTCAGGGCCCACTTCTTCCGGAACAGATGATTCCAAATCCGCAGCTGTTTCTGCACCTAAGTCCTCTACAACAGGAAGATTGAACCTTTTGAAGGCCTTCCGGAGGATCTCTTCTGTCTCTTGGGCCACTTTGTCAGTCTCACCAAGCATGAGTTGATTCATTCTGGCTTTACTTCTGAACTCATCTTTGCAGTCTTTGAAGATAATGTTCATTGTCTTGGGATCAATTTGAGGATATAGCTGAATAGCTATCTGCTCCCGGATCTCAAGATCTTTTGCATGAGCATTATTCTTTCTTATTTCTAATTCCTTTTCTAGGCTTTTAGGAATAAGAGATATGATCTCAATGAAGGCCTTATTGTATATGTTCAGATATTTGACTGTGGCTTCCTGCAGAATCTTTTGGTCAGCCTCATTGTAGTCATCATAAAATTCAGTCATTGGTTGAAGGTTTCCATCTACCGTAACTGACTTGATTACACTCTCTAGAGACAGAGTGGGCTTTTCAACAGATACCTCTGCCATTTCATCCTTGTCTTGGCCTGTGGAGGGTTTACCGGATCCTTTCTTCTTCTGCTTCTTTATTTCTTTTACTCCCTCATCTGACTCTGTTTCCTCTTCATCCTTTTGGCTTTCATAAGCCCTTGTGGCTTTTGTCTTGGATCTTTTACCGGATGCCTGGACTTCCGGTTTTGAACTTTTGGTTGTGGGAGGAGCAGATCTTTTTGATGATCTGGTCCGGGTGGGAGTTTCAACCGGAACACTCTCTTTACTTTTCTCTTCTTCCTCAGCCTTCCTCCTCTTTTCCCAGCTGGCATCAAGTGCCTCCTTTGAGATGCCTAGGCCTTGAGCAATATGCTCAACTTCTTTTCTTACCTTCCTCTTTATCTCCGGTTCCCTGAGTTCTACATGTATCTTTACACTCAGTTCCTCAAAGGTTCCAAACCTTTCTGCCTTAGGATCTTTGGGCTGGCTTAGCATGTGTTGAACATGCAGCTCTACTATCTGTTCATCCACTTCATACCCCATGGGCATGATCCAGACAGTCCTTGGCTCCACTGCCTCCATCAGACACTGATCTGTTTCTACCATGAAGCATACTGTGTCTTTGTACTTTTCAACAAGGGATTGGGGTATTCTTTCTCTTGCATGCATCATGCTTTGGAAGTTCTTGAAGTATCCCCATAGAGCTGTATTTCTTGCTTTTGCATCCCCAAGTCCATGCAAATAGTCTCTGATTTGGATGGCAACCGGTCTGTCATTCTGCCATATCCATCCACTGGATCCGGGAAGCTCATTCATGTAGTAAAAGAATAGACAAAGGATCAGATTGCCATACTTGAAGGAGTTTTTCTTGTCCTTCTTGATCTTCTGCAGATTTTCAAAGAGTTGGTTCACAAGAAGCTCACACAAGTCATAGTCTGCATTCTCCTTTAACATTTGATAAGCTGTGTAGATTGCAGTTCCCGGTACTGAATTTTCCCTACTGGAGTGATAGATTTTGTAACCAATTATCATAGCTGCAAATTTGACATCCGGTTCAGTGATGTCATCAACTGTCATAGCTCTCTTGTCAAACTTGGATCCGGTTGCATCACTGACTGTCTGATTTTTGACAGATTTGAGAACAGGTAATCCACCGGATGAGTGCAGACCGGTTACAGCCCTAATTGCATCCTTGGTGATCTTGAAGGGCTTGTTCAACCATAGGAAGTTGTCATGTACTCTACTTAGTACATACCGGACCCATTCATCTTCTTCAAAACAGGGGAAATGAATGCACTGTGCAAAGTGTTTGTCCCGAATGGCTTTATACTGAGGTTTGATCTCAAAGGAGTCATCTATCAATTGTTTGTGATAGATATCCATCAGTTTTGATTCTCCAAAGTCTTCAAGATTCGCATGGATGTAAACCCTAATATCTTCCGTATGCAATACACCATGAGGAACACTAGAGAAGGCTCCTAGTGGATCTACCTCCAATGATTTGTAAGGATGTTTCTTGAATGTGGGGCGAGGTCTATCAGAGATCTTAACTATATTTGGAGTAGCCATTCTTCAAAGATTTGCAGTGAGATAATGAAAACGGAGAATACCTTATGCGCCTTCGGTTTGCACGGAGTGGTTGGATTGATTTCTTTATGCAATGACTTCGGCAGGAGATCTTTGGTGTGCTTGATGAATCTTGTTGCAGAGCTCCACTTTTCACTTCTTCTTGAGTGCAGAATGAGCAAATGACTTTTGAGAAATCCCTTATATTGCTCCGCAAACCCTAATATCTGTCTGCAATAAATGCTTCACCTATATTATTCTGGTTTGCCTTGTCCGGATAGCTTGGAGTATCCCGGATTAGTCCTGATCTGTGAATATCATCCGGATCTTTCAATCATGAATAAATCGAGGTAACATATTACAAGAACATCCCAAACACTCTGTCCAATCCGCAGAATAAAATAGTGCACTTCCGGATCTCTCCGGACCTTTTAGTAATCCTCTGTCATACCGGAGCATCTCCCGGAACAGGTCTTACTTGATCGATCACAGCTTCTTCATAACTTCATGCGGACCTCTGAAATCTTATCTGGATCATCTCAAGACTTATATATTTAAACCCTTTACTCCGCATCTTGTGCCACATCTGGCACCACTTGATTGGCTGGGGGAACAGGATTTTCTTTGAGTCTCCCCCTGAGCCAGAGCTCACTTTTTAATTTTCGGAAGAAATATCAGCACCAGAGTCTGGTGTGGATCCAACCTCTACATTCTCTAAACTTTTCTTCACCCAAATCTTGCTCATCTGATTCCTAACTTCATCCGCATTCATCTTTTGTTTACCCTTGTCTTGATTCTGATTATACACCGGACCTCTTTTGTCCTGATTCTTGCTTCTGCAGACTTTAGCATTATGACCGGACCTATTGCAGATTTCGCAAATAACATTTCTTTGCATATTTGACTGATATCCTCTTGATCTGCATTGATTAGCCATATGACCTACTCTATTGCATGTAAAGCATCTACCTTTGAATGATTTGTTTACTTGCATATTTCTGCATTCATGGGATTTGTGTCCATACCTTTTGCAGTTGAAGCACTGTCCGGAGAAGGATGAATTAATCTGATTCATTCTCTTTCTGCACTGATTAGCTTTGTGACCAAAGTGGTTGCAGCTGTGGCAGTATCCATTGAAAGATGGATATCTTTGAGCATTTGGCTGTCTTACCGGAGGTCTTCTAGGCCTGCTCCTTGGATTTTCTGATGCAAAATTCTTTTGACCGGATCCGGAGCTTTCTCCTTTCTCATATCCCAAACCATACTTGTCATCTGTCCCTTTTTGACTTCCAAGAAGAACTTCAAGTTGAGCAGAACTTATCTTGAATTTCTCTTTATATTCATTTGCTGTTTGAAGGTCTCTTTTGAGAGAGGCAATTTGATCCTCAAGTTTTTCTTCATTATCTTTGGCATCTTCAAGATCAGATTCAAGATGTCTGATAATCCTGTCCATCTGGTGGCATTCTTCTGATTTTTCTTTAAGAGATTGTTTTAGATTGTCTTCAGCCTTTCTTTTTTCTTCAATCTCTTGAGTAAACTTTATAGTTCCTGATTCCATTTCATGTCTTAACATAATGACTTCTTTTGATAACTTTTCACATAACTTGGTTTGCTCAGTCAGTTCTTTATTTGTATTGCTTTCTTCACTTTGTCTTGCCAACTGTTGGAGCAGCTTCTTTCTCTTTTTCATAGAGAGACTTAATTTGTCTTTTAATTCTCTCATGAATTCATCAGCCTGTTTGAGTCTTTCTTTTAATTCATTGACTTTAGAATTTGACTGTTCAAGATCCTCAAGGGCAGTCTTGAGTTGCTCCCTTAAACCATATGCATCCATTTGAACTCCCAGATCTTCCTCAAGCTGTTAGGCTCTATTAGGAGGAACTTAGCTCTGATACCAATTGTTGATAACTGAGAGGGGGGTGAATCAGTTATCCTAATTATTTCTCTTTCTGAACTTTCTTATTAATTAATGCAGCATTGAATCAAACACAAAAACATTACCATGAAATAAGAAACACATGACACAGTATTTTTGACGTGGAAACCCTGTTAAGGGAGAAAACCATGGGGTGATTAACCCAAAAATTATTCTCTGTTAGAAGAATAGGAAATTACAAAATGGCACTTGCCAATTAGGGCTCACTGCCCGAGCACACTGCTCACAAGAGGCCCACTGCCTACAAGAAGACACACTGTCTACAAAGTGATAAGAATCACAGTCTTGAACTGATTGGAAGCATCTGCATATGCTGGAGTTCAGTTCCGGTTAGGCTCAGTACACTGATCTGCTGCACTTCATCTTTCCTCTGTTCTTTATTCTGCTATCCTTTCACATACTGGATCTTTCTTGTTACTTCTGCTCTGTTCTGGACTTATTCGCATATATCCTTTTTCCATACACACCCTTCACAACTAAATCCATCCTCTATATATATCTGCACAAGTAATTTCATCACCTTTCTAGTCGACATCCGGAATAGTCTAGTTTCTTACAAACTCTGTTCTGTCGGCTGAATCCTTGCTCACGAAGCAATGCGGATCAAGCATATACTTGTAGATATCATTAATCATGTCAGCCAAACATGATTCATGCCTTCACAACCTTTATCATCAACAGTAACACATCCGGAAAGTAGTCTGATACTCTGTCAGTCAGTTCTTCCTCTGTTTTCACTGTCTCTCAGGAATCCGGTACTCAACTATTCATATCTTTTTCCTTGTCCATCACCGGAGGCTAAATCCTTGGAATATACCACTCAAGGTAGTCCTCTTGACTTCCCCAAATCTGCACTGCACTAAGACACTTCCTCTGAGAGATCCGGATCAATCTGTCGGACCTTGCCACATGCTCTGTTCTTGTTCACCGGACCACAACAATCTTTATTCTGACTTCCGGTAGAGACACATCATGACTTGCGGATATGTGGGATGACCTTTGTTGCCATCAATGACAACAACCATGAATCCATATAGTGTCTCTTGCCAACAGTAGAGTCCCCATCGACAAAAGGGCCAAGGTGTCGTTAAAGGTCTCAACTCTTGAGTTGGTGCATGTATCAAGTTCCTGTGTATCTGGCATTGCTTGCACTTCTTTACAAACTGATATGAATCTATCTCCATGTTCGGCCACAAAAAACCCAAACACATGAGTTTCTTAGCTAAGGAAGGACCGCTAGAGTGTGTTCCGCAAATCCCTTCATGGACGTCTTGCAAAGTGGTTTGAGATTTGTCTCGTTCTAAACAACGGAGTAAAGTACCATCTAGACCACGTCGATATGGGGTGTCGGCAATAATGGTCTATCAAGAGGTTTGGCATATAAAGGTTTTTCGTTGGTTTGAAGATAAGTCAGGTGGGAGGGCATTATCCTTAAGGTAGGTGTAAACCTTACCATACCAAGGTGAATCTGATCCAACTAATAGGCATATGGGATGGATTTTAGGAAGATCATAAGCTAGTTGCTGAATTGATTCCACTAAGAACTCGTACCATGACTCATTCTCTAGGATTTCAAGAAGAGAGGCAATGGTTGCCATGGCATCTGCTGCTTTGTTCTCAATGTGAGGTATCTACTCAAAAGAGATGATCACAAAGTATTCCTTAAAGTCCTCGACCATCCGCTTGTATGGGACAAGCTTCTCATCTTTGGTGTGGTAATCGTCATTGACCTGATTAATCACTAGTTGAGAATCACCATAGACATGTAACTCTTTGATTTTCCACTATGTTGCCATTTTGAGGCCAATGACTAAGGCTTCATATTCTGCTATGTTGTTTGTACATGGGAATAATAGAATTTAAGACTTTGGTATGGTGTTTCCATGAGGAGTTACAAACAAGATTCCTGACCCCGATCCATGGTTTGTGTAGGACCCATCAAAGTAAAGTTTCCAGGGATGTGTTGATATATTGAATAAGGATTCATCTAGAAACTCAAATTGCATTGGTGCGGTGTCCTGTAGTGGTGCATCCACTAACTGATCAGCAATGACTTGCCCTTTGATAGCCTTTTTGTCTACATACTCAATGTCGTATTCACTTAGGAGCATTACCCATTTGGCTAGGCGACCTGTTAGAGCTGCTTTGCTTAGTAGGTACTTCTGTGGATCTATTTTTGCAATAAGTTTGACTGGATGTGCTAGCATATAATGTTGGAGTTTTTGGGAAGCAAAAACTACCGCAAGACATGATCTTTCTATCTGAGAGTGTTGCAATTCATAGCCCACCAATGTGCGACTAATGTAGTAGACGGCTCTTTCTTTATTTTCATAATCTTGTTGTGCTAGAAGAGCTCCAAGAGCTGTTGGTGTAGCAGATATGTATAGTAACAATGGTTTCCCTTAGATAGGAAGCATGAGAATAGGTGGATTCATAAGATACTCTTTCAGTTTGTCAAATGCCTCTTCGCATTTCTCATCCCATCTGAATGGAATGTTCTTATGTAGGAGATGACTGAATGGTTGACACTTGTCTGCCAATTGTGATATGAATCTACGGATTGCTTGTAGCTTGCCTTGTAGAGATCTTAGTTGAGTAAGATTCTTGGGTGGTGGCATGTCCATAATAGCCTTGACTTTGGCAGGGTCCACCTCTATTCCATTTGCCGATACAATAAAACCTAGGAGCTTGCCTGAGGTGACTCCAAACACACATTTCTTTGGGTTCAACCTGACTTTGAATTGCTCTAATCTCTGAAAGACTTTCTCTAACACATCCAGGTGTGATTCTCTTGTAAGTGATTTTGCTAGGATATCATCTACATAATCTTGCATGGTGACGTGCATCATATCATGAAATATAGTGGTCATAGCACGTTGATATGTGGCTCTTGCATTCTTTAGCCCAAATGGCATGACATTCCAACAGGAAGTGCCCCATGGACAAGTAAAACCTGTCTTATGCTGGTCTTCCAATGTTGTCCTGATCTGATTGTATCTAGAGAAGCCATCCATGAGAGATAAGATGGTATGCCCTACTGTTAAGTCAACTATGATATCTATATTTGGCAACGAAAAATCATCCTTGCGGCAAGCTTTGTTTGGATCTCTAAAATCATTGCATAGTCTGACTCGGCCATCAGGTTTGGACACTGGTACTATGTTGGAGACCCATTCTGGATAGTCTATAGCTCTAATGAACCCTACATCTAGTAGTTTCTTGAGTTCTTCTTTTACTAGTAGTGCAATGTGTGGATGTATCTTTCTAAGCTTCTATTTCACTAGTTTCACTCCTGGATCTAATGGAAGGTGATGTAGAATCAAATCTGGATCTAACCTCGACATATCTACATCTGACCAAGAAAAATTGACTTGCTTTCTCTTGAAGAATGGTACAAACTTAGTCTTCTCTGGTGGGGTTAAAGACTTAGAAAAGTGAATGATCTTAGGCTATTCCTCTGTTCCATTGTTAATAGGCTCTGTGGGTTCCACAACAATCTAAGACTTCACCTAGTGCATGTCGTCAGGGAGAGTGTCAAGCCTTCCATCGTCAGGTGCCGCAGTTAGGTTTTCACGTTTGAATGCGTCCTTTCTTTTTACTATTTTAGGATCTGACACTGTCACGGAGTGGTTTTCACCGTCAGATCCAGTTTTTATTTTGCTATTTTTGGAACTAGAAGGCTTGGCACCTTCTCTGAAATAAGCCACAGTATTAAGTTCAATGGTGAAGATAGATTTATGATCTCCATTAGGTAGGTGGTTCCTGAGTTCCATGTAGCCAATTTAGGCATCATCATTTTGGAACATATCTAGTTGTGGGGTTCCTCATAGATCCCAGTCAATAAGCTCAGGATGCACAAGGGGGAGGGAGTCGGAGGATAGGTCTGATTCATTGATAGTTTGGATGGATATGCTAGGAGTATTGGTAGGGGGAATGTTCGGGATGGTACTTTCCTCCAAATTATTTATCGCGATAGAACTCAAACCTTCCTCGAAAGTTGTATTCTCAGGGATAGGCAAATCACACTCTAACGGCCTATTCAGTAGCATTTGTCCCTCATGGTAGGGGCTATAGGTTTGAATGGTATCAACCTCTTTGTCATCATAGGAATGCTTTGTCAGCTCATCCCACTCATATTCATTAGAATCTGTGTCACTATCCTTTTGAAGGGTATGGATCATTTCCACAAGACAAGCATTTGCTTTAGCTTTGCCCTTATCTTTATATCCTAGACCTTTTGTATTTCTAGCTAATGAGGATGAAGAAGGTTGAATGGGTTCTATAATTCCTTCTTTTATTAGGCTGATGGGGCCTTATCCTTCATAACCCATTCTATGTAGGATAGATTCACCTCACCCATAGATTTTTGTTGGGAGCTTAGGTGTTTCTTGTTGTATGTTCTCTTCTTCTTTAGTGTAAAGCCATTGTAGGATATCTCTTTCCTCTGTTTCATCTGATAGGGTCCCCCATTTTAGAAAGGGAGCTGTGGGAGGCGTAGGAGGAGTAGATGGCCTTGGAAAATGCTTGGGTTGCCCAAAGGATCTAGGAGATAGATGCAATGTGGCTAGATTGAGGCTGTACTCGATGGAGTATTCCCCTACTCCTGTTTCTTTGATGGTAATTTTCTATTCTTTGGGTTTTGATGAGGAAGCTTCAGAGGCAGAATCACGCTGTGGGGTAGGGGATGTAGATGCTCTATTGTTTGGTATAATGCAATCGGGTTTTGAAAGGACAGAGTTGCAATGCTGGAAGCGGTCGGGGTCACCTTGGATGGTGACTTGCTTGCCATTATGAGGGAATTTTATGCATTAGTGATAGGTAGAAGGCACAGCGTTCATGGCATGAATCCATGGTCTACCTAGAAGAATATTATAGGCTAGTTCCTTGTCAAGGACTTGGCACACAACGCCTTTTATCACCGGTCCCACTTGTATGGGTAAGACCACTGTTCCTTTGGTAGTTCTCTCCTCTTCATCATAGGCTTTAATAGTAATCTTCTTCCTTGGATCAACAGCATTTTCAGAGAACCCCAATGTAAGGCCAGCTTAAGCGTGCAAATATTTAAATCGGCTCCCCCATCAATGAGAACCCTCTTGATGCAGTGCTTATGGATGAAGGCGACAATATGTAAGTGGGTGTTATGAGGATGAGACACTGAGAGGTCATCTTGTTCGGTAAATGATATGGTATTATAGGAGGTCAGATTACCTACCATGGCTTGAAACTTCTCTTGGCCTAAGTTAGTGGGTATAGTGGTTTCCACTAAGGTTTTATCAAGAATCTCCTTATGGGAAGGAGATAGACGCAACAACTCTAAGATAGAAATGTGGGCCGAATTCTTCTATAGTTGGTCTATGACACTATACTGATGGAAGTTGGACTGAGAAGGTGATGACCTTGGAGGAATGGTATTCAACGTGACCTTACCACTGTGGGTAATGATACTACAATCAGTTATGTTGGGTTCTGATTGTTGGTTGGGCATGACCACATTGATTTGTGGGACATGCTATGATATGCAATTGATAGTATAGTCGAATGGCACACTTGAGTAATTGGCATTACTATTCCCATTATTCTAATTTTTTTGTTACGGTTGTTGTTGTTGTTGTCATTGTTGTTGTTGTTGTATGGCCTGTCATGATTGAGAAGCGGATCTTTGTAAGCCACATGCGTCTCATTAGAAGTATGTTGTTGAGTTCCTCCTTGATTTTGATCAAGCACGTCTTGAATAACATGTTTGATACGGATACAATTGTTGGTTATATGTCCTCTTCCTCTATGATACTCACAATAGTCAGTGTCTTTCCAATAGTGAGGTTTAATTTGAGGCTCATAATCACTTGTTAGCGGTAGAGAGATTTCATTGTTGGCCAATAGCTTCCTTAATGTGGATTCTTGGGACTCTCCCAGCGGTGTGACTTTTTGCCTCAGATTCAAGTTGAACCATGGTCTTGGCTCCTCAGAGAATGTTTTGTTGGGTGCAACATTGCTTGCCTCTCCTTTTTGAGTGAATATCAGTTGTTGTCTGCGAGCCACCACCTTGGCATCAACTACTCCATCGTTGACGACATTTTTGTTCTTAGTCCAAAACTTTGATTTGTCAGTCGTGTAGTTGGAGGTAGGTAGATTTTGACAATTATGAGAGGTGGGTTGGACCCCGTCTTGGCACTTTTGCGGGGCTTGAAACTATCATCTTGGCCCTCCAAATAGGAATTTAGTGTTTTTTCTAGATTTTTAAAAAGTTGCTTTTGTAATAAATTGAAACTCATGTTTTGACTTTAGAATATTAGTTGGCATTTCATCCCACCTTAGTTTTAGAAATCTTTTGGGAAAAAATAAAATATTCAAGATATGATTGTAAAATTACCTAAAATGGCAAAATCTGACAATTGTCGAAATTTGCCAAAAAATGTATTTTTTTTTATGTTTTTTGTTTTTCTTGGATATAAGAGAGTTTTCTCTCATTGTAGCAGCAAAGTTGATGAATAGAAGTTTTTTTTATGTTCCAGTCTTCAAATCTTTAGCTCTCACATGATTAATGGCAAAATTGTATTGACTGTATGTTGTATGCTGCATCAATCACCATCCTTGAGATGTACTTATTGTATATGATATTGACTTAGAGATGGACCATTTGATATTGTACATTTGGACATGTTTATGATATTTATATGATGATGCAGCTATTTGATGCTCTCTATACTTTATGAGTTATGGATGCATTTCTATTGTATGATGGTACTCATGTGATGCATATTTTGTCTATGTCTATATGATGTTTATCTAATGTAGACTTTTATATGATGCTATGTGAAGCAGACTTTTATATGATGCTATGTGACCTAATACAGACTTTAGATGTGTTTACTTGATATTCTTTCTAATGTGCAAATGCAAAATGGTATCTATATGATTATGCAGTTTATGCGATGCACTTATCTATGTTTTTGATTTTTCTTGTTGACACTATGTGATGATTATATATGGATGACCTGATGCACTTTATTATGTATGCAACTGATTTAATCATGTAAATGACTATCTCATGTCATATGAAATGCAACCTGTATGGTATGTTTTTGTGATGTCAAAATGTAATCTATCGACATAGAAATGACATAATTATAGATAGAAGATTGATTGAAAGAATGACTTGATAGAAAGACTCACAAGCTTTATTTGTATTGATACTTTGCATTGCTTGGATCATTTATTCCATGGGATACAGATGTATGGATGTATGATGGATGCTTTGCTTTTGACATCTTGACGGTGCAAGTATTTTGAAGTGCTTATTTCATTATTGGGCAATTTTTTTTGGTACTTTTTTCGAATGCTATAAGTTAATACAAGCATCTAGCTATAATTGAACAGAGATGACCTAAGCATTGCTTACATGGGTTTTGATTTAGCAAGTTAATACAAGCATCTAGGTATAATTGAACCAAGATTACCTGAGTATTTCTTGTGTATCAATAGACAAGGATTGCCCCCGTTCATATTAGACCTTTGAAGTCCTCGATTATCTTTTGCCGATCATGTCTTTAGACAAGGCATCACATTACTAAAGTTTAATCCACAAAATAATAATAATAATAATAATCATGCCCCCATCATAGCATCTCTAGCTTTTGGCATGCTCGAGTAGCATAAAAAGACATAATAACAAAAATCAAGACAAGGTAAATTAACCTAACCAACACAAAACATTCTTGCATTTAGATGTGTTTGTTTCTTGCCATAATTTAGGTAAAATCATTTAGAGTGCTTTAGGTACTTGCTTGCTTTTGCTTTGGATAGGTTGAGTTGTTGCATCAAAATTTCTGCTTGAGAGCGGGCTTTAATTGCACTTGCTTGCCTAGTGAGAAGATTCCACAATCCTTACTGGTGAGACAGACCCTAAGGGACTGACCTAGTGCCTCAGGGGCCCATTGCTAAATGGCCTTGCCTACGTGATGACACAGAGGCGACGTAATTTGGGGTAAACCCTAACGGATCATGGATGGACTAGAGGATAGACGACTAGAAATGGGACGGATGGAAAGGTGGAGCCTTGGAGGCACATTAAAATAAATGGCCTTGCCTACATGACGACGCAGAGGCAACATAGTTCATGGACTTGGACCATGTAGATACTGACGAGAGACACTATGCTAGGCTGACACTTTGGATAGGATATGGGATAAAACCTTGGTTGACAAGGCAACAAAGAGATAGAGTATCAAGCCATGATAGGTTATCGTTAGGATTTTATTATGGAACAGATATGGATTGAATGGGGCACGAGTGAAGGAAGAATGGACACAAGGTGATTGGTTTCCCAAAGATGGAGGAAGCGGTTTATCACAAGTAACGCTTGTTTACAAGGTTTTCACCACTTGCTTTTATTTGCATGAAAGCTAGAAAGTATGCACGCCACCTGTTTGCTAGGTTTTCATCATGATACCTATCCAAGGCACCTGTTTGCCATGTTTTCACCAAAGGATGATTTTTCTGTATTTTTCTGATTTTTTAAATTTTTTGTATTTTTCTGATTTTTTTTGTACTTTTCTAATTTTTTGTTTTTCTTTAGTATTTTTATGCCCCCTTACATTGGGGTTCTCCTAGGTATAGAACCGGCGAAGATGCATATTGTTGATTGGGTCATCGAACAGCTCACCCTCTAATGTTGCTAACTGATATGTCCCTGATCCATAAGCAGCTACGATCACATAAGGCCCAAGCCAGTTGGGTTCAAACTTGCCTTTCTTTTCCCTATCATGTTGATTGCGGGGTTTCTCTTTAAGTACTAAATCTCCAACCTTAAGGACTCTTGGGCGGACTCTATGGTTGTAGCTTCGTGACATCATTTGTTGCTATGCTTTAAGTTGATCAAAGGCTTTCTGTCTCCTTTCCTCTAGCAACTCTAGTTCTTGCAATATGGAAATTTTGTACTCTTCATCTATTATGAGACCCTTTATTGACACCCTGATAGATGGTAACTCAACCTTGATGGAAAGGATAGCCTCTGATCCATAGACAAAGGCGTAAGGGGTAGCACCTGTGGGAGTGCGTATACTGGTTTTGTAAGCCCACAGAGCAAGATTGATTTCGATGTGCCAATCACGGCTAGTATCATTGGCTGTCTTCTTGAGGAGTTTCAAGATGGTCTTGTTGGATACTTCTGCTTGGTTGTTGCCTTGGGGGTAATATGGTGTGGAGAAATAGTGTTGGATTTTGAATAAGTCACAGAGTTCTTGGACATCTTGGTTTTTGAAGGGTCTTCTGTCATCTGTGATAATTGATGAGGGAATTCTGTATCTGCAGATGATGTAATTAAGGATGAATGAGGAGATTTGCTTACCTATGACGGTAGTGAGGGGGATGACTTCAATCCACTTGTTAATGTACTCAGTGGCGGTTATTATGAATTTGTGGTCGTTAGATGAGGGTGGATGGATTTTGCCTATAAGGTCGAGTCCCCATTGACAAAAGGGCCAAGGTGTTGTTAAAGGTCTCAACTCTTGAGCTGGTGCATGTATCAGGTTCATGTGTATCTGGCATTGCTTGCACTTCTTTACAAACTGATATGAATCTGTCTCCATGTTCGGCCAAAAAAAACCCAAACGCATGAGTTTCTTAGCTAAGGAAGGACCGCTAGAGTGTGTTCCACAAATCCCTTCATGTATGTCTTGCAAAGTGGTTTGAGATTCGTCTCGTTCTAAACAACGGAGTAAAGTACCATATAGACCACGTCGATATAGGGTGTCAGCAATAATGGCATATTGACAGGTTTGGCGTATAAAGGTTCATCATTGGTTTGAAGATAAGTCAAGTGGGAGGGCATTATCCTTAAGGTAGGTGTAAACCTTACCATACCAAGGTGAATCAGATCCAACTAATAGGCATATGGGATGGGTTTCAGGAAGATCATAAGCTAGTTGTTGAATTGATTCCACTAAGAACTCGTACCATGACTCATTCTCTGGGATTTTGAGAAGAGAGGCAATGGTTTCCATGGCATCTGCTGCTTTGTTCTCAATGCAAGGTATCTACTCAAAAGAGATGATCACAAAGTATTCCTTAAAGTCCTCAACCAACTGCTTGTATAGGACAAGCTTCTCATCCTTGGTGTGGTAATCGTCATTGACCTGATTAATCACTAGTTGAGAATCACCAAAGACTTGTAGCTCTTTGATTTTCCACTCTGTTGCCATTTTGAGGCCAATGACTAAGGCTTCATATTCTGCCATGTTCTTTGTACATGGGAATAATAGATGGTAAGACTTCGGTATGGTGTCGCCATGAGGAGTTACAAACAAGATTCCTGCCCCCGATCCATGGTTTGTGTAGGACCCATCAAAGTAAAGTGTCCAGGGATGTGTTGATATATTGAATAAGGATTCATCTAGAAACTCAAATTGCATTGGTGTGGTATCCTGTAGTGGTGCATCCACTAACTGATCAGCAATGACTTGCACTTTGATAGCCTTTCTGTCTACATACTCAATGTCGTATTCACTTAGGAGCATTACCCATTTGGCTAGGCAACCTGTTAGATCTACTGTGTTTAGTAGGTACTTCAGTGGATCTATTTTTTCAATAAGTTTGATTGGATGTGCTAGCATATAATGTTGGAGTTTTTGGGAAGCAAAAACTACCGCAAGACATGATCTTTCTATCTAAGAGTATTGCAATTCATAGCCCACCAATGTGCAACTGATGTAGTAGATGGCTCTTTCTTTATTTTCATAATCTTGTTGTGCTAGAAGAGCCCCAAGAGCTGTTAGTGTAGTAGATATGTATAGTAACAATGGTTTCCCTTGGATAGGAGGCATGAGAATAGGTGGATTCATAAGATACTCTTTCAGTTTGTCAAATGCCTCTTCGCATTTCTCATCCCATCTGAATGGAATGTTCTTATGTAGGAGATGACTGAATGGTTGACACTTGTCTACCAGTTGTAATATGAATCTACATATTTCTTGTAGCTTGCCTTGTAGAGATCTTAATTGAGTAAGATTCTTGGGTGGTGGCATGTCCATAATAGCCTTGACTTTGGCAGGGTCCACCTCTAAGAGCTTTCCTGAGGTGACTCCAAACACACATTTCTTTGGGTTCAACCTAACTTTGAATTGCTCTAATCTCTGAAAGACTTTCTCTAACACATCTAGGTGTGATTCTCTTGTAAGTGATTTTGCTAGGATATCATCTACATAATCTTCCATGGTGACGTGCATCATATCATGAAATATAGTGGTCATAGCACGTTGATATGTGGCTCCTGCATTCTTTAGCACAAATGGCAAGACATTCCAGCAGAAAGTGCCCCATGGACAAGTAAAAGCTATCTTATAATGGTCTTCCAGTGCTATCCTAATCTGATTGTATCCAGAGAAGCCATCCATGAGAGATAACATGGTATGCCCTACTGTTAAGTTGACTATGATATCTATATTTGGCAACAGAAAATCATCCTTGCGGCAAGCTTTGTTTAGATCTCTAAAATCATTGCATAGTCTGACTCAGCCATTAGGTTTGGACACTGATACTATGTTGGAGACCCATTCTAGATAGTCTATAGCTTTGATGAACCCTACATCTAGTAGTTTCTTGAGTTCTTCTTTTACAAGCAGTGCAATGTGTGGATGCATCTTTCTAAGCTTCTGTTTCACTGGTTTCACTCTTGGATCTAATGGAAGGTGATGTAGAATCAAATCTAGATCTAACCCCGCCATATCTACATATGACCAAGCAGAATTGACTTGCTTTCTCTTGAAGAATGGTACAAACTTAGTCTTCTCTAGTGGGGTTAGAGACTTAGAAAAGTGAATGATCTTAGGTTGTTTCTCTGTTCCATTATTAACAGGGTCTGTGGGTTCCACAACAATCTGAGACTTCTCCTGGTGCATGTCGTCAAAGAGAGTGTCAAGCCTTCCATCATCAGGTGCCGCAGTTGGGTTTTCACCTTCGGATGCATCCTTTCTTTTTACTATTTTGGGATCTGACACTATCGCAGACTGGTTTTCACCGTCAGATCTAGTTTTTATTTTGATATTTTTGCAACTAGAAGGCTTGGCACCTTCTCCGAAATAAGCCATGATATTAAGTTTAATGGCAAAGCTAGCTTTATGATCTCCTTTAGGTAGGTGGTCCCTAAGTTCCATGTAGTCAATATAGGCATCATCATTTTGGAACATATCTAGTTGTGGGGTTCCTCATAGATCCCAGTCAATAAGCTCAGGATGCACAAGGGGGAGGGAGTCTGAGGATAGATCTGATTCGTTGATAGTTTGGATGGATATGCTAGGAGTATTGGTAGGGGGAATGTTCGGGATGGTACTTTCCTCCAAATTGTTTATCGCGATAGAACTTGAACCTTCCTCGAAAGTTGTATTCTCAGGGATAGGCAAATCACACTCTAACAGCCTATTCGGTAGCATTTTTCCCTCACAGTAGGGGCTATAGGTTTGAATGGTATCGATCTCTTTGTCATCATAGGAATGCTCTGTCAGCTCATCCCACTCATATTCATTGGAATCTGTGTCACTATCCTTTTGAAGGGTATGGATCATTTCCACAAGACAAGCATTTGCTTTAGCTTTATATCCTACACCTTTTGTATTTCTAGCCAATGAGGATGAAGAAGGTTCAATGGGTTCTATAATTCCTTCTTTTCTTAGGCTGATGGGGCCTTATCCTTCATAACCCATTCTATGTAGGATAGATTCACCTCACCCATAGATTTCTGTTGGGAGCTTAGGTGTTTCTTGTTGTATGTTCTCTTCTTCTTTAGTGTAAAGCTATTGTAGGATATCTCTTTCCTCTGTTTCATCTGATAGGGTCCCCCATTTTACAAAGGGAGCTGTGGGAGGCGTAGGAGGAGTAGATGGCTTTGGAAAATGCTTGGGTCACCCAAAGGATCTAGGAGATAGAGGCAATATGGCTAGATTGAGGTTGTGCTCGATGAAGTATTCCCCTACTCCTATTTCTTTGATAGTAATTTTCTACTCTTTGGGTTTTGATGAGGAAGCTTCAGGGGCAAAATCACGCTGTGGGGTAGGGGATGTAGATGCTCTATTGTTGGGTATAATGCAATTGGGTTTTGAAAGGATAGAGTTGCAATGCTGGAAGGGGTCGGGGTCACCTTGGATGGTGACTTGCTTGCCATTATGAGTGAATTTTATGCATTGGTGATAGGTAGAAGGTACAGCTTTCATGGCATGAATCCATGGTCTACCTAGAAGAATATTATAGGCCAGTTCCCTATTGAGGACTTGGCACACAACATCTTTTATTACCGGTCCCACTTGTATGGGTAAGACCACTGTTCCTTTGGTAGTTCTCTCCTCTTCATCATAGGCTTTAATAGTAATCTTCTTCCTTGGATCAACAACATTTTTAGAGAACCCCAATGTAAGGACCAACTTAAGCATGCAAATATTTAAACCAGCTCCCCCATCAATGAGAACCCTCTTGATGCGGTGCTTATGGATGAAGGTGACAATATGTAAGTGGGTGTTATGAGGTTGAGACACTGAGAGGTCATCTTGTTCAGTAAATGATATGGTATTAGAGGAGGTTAGATTACCTACCATGGCTTGAAACTTCTCTTGGCCCAAGTTAGTGGGTACAGTGGTTTCCACTAAGGTTTTATCGAGAATCTCCTTATGGGAAGGAGTTAGATGCAACAACTCTAAGATAGAAATGTGGGCCGAAGTCTTCCATAGTTGGTCTATGACACTATACTGATGGAAGTTGGACTGAGAAGGTGATGACCTTGGAGGAATGGTATTCAACGTGACCTTACCGCTGCGTGTAATGATACTACAATCAGTTCTGTTGGGTTTTGATTGTTGGTTGGGCATGACCACATTGATTTGTGGGACATGCTATGATATGCAATTGATAGTATAGTCGAATGGTACACTTGCATACTTGGTATTACTATTCCCATTATTCTAATTTTTTGTGTTACGGTTGTTGTTGTACGGCCTGTCATGATTGAGAAGCAGATCTTTGTAAGTCACATACGTCTCATTAGAAGTATGTTGTTGAGTTCCTCCTTGATTTTGATCAAGCACGTCTTGAATAACATGTTTGAGACAGATACAATTGTTGGTTGTATGTCCTCTTCCTCTATGATGCTCACAATAGTCAGTTTCTTTCCAATAGTGAGGTTTAATTCGAGGCTCATAATCACTTGTTGGTGGTAGAGAGATTTCATTGTTGGCCAATAGCTTCCTTAATGTGGATTCTTGGGACTCTCCCAGCAGTGTGAATTTTTCCTCAGATTCAAGTTGAACCATGGTCTTGGCTCCTAAGAGAATGTTTTGTTGGGTGCAACATTGCTTGCCTCTCCTTTTAGAGTGAATATCGGTTGTTGTTTGGGAGCCACCACCTTGGCATCAACTACTGCATCGTTGATGACATTTTTGTTCTTAGTCCAAAACTTTGATTTGTCAATCATGTAGTTGGAGGTAGGTAGGTTTTGACAATTTTTAGTAGTGGGTTGGACCCCATCTTGGCACTTTTTCAGAGCTTGAAACTTTCATCTTGGCCCTCAAAATAGGAATTTAGTGTTTTTTCTAGATTTTAAAAAAGTTGCTTTTTCAATAAATTGAAACTCATGTTTTGAATTTAGAATATTAGTTGGTGTTTCATCCTACCTTAGTTTTAGAAAGCTTTTTGGAAAAAATGGGATATTCAAGATATGATTGTAAAATTACCTAAAATGGCAAAATCTGACAATTGTCAAAATCTGCCAAAAAATGTAATTTTTTGATTTTTTTGTTTTTCTTGGATATAAGAGAGTTTTCTCTCATTGTAGCAGTAGAGTTGATGAATAGAAGTTTTTTTTATGTTCCAGTCTTCAAATCTTTGGCTCTCACATGATTAATGGCAAAATTGTATTGACTGTATGTTGTATGCTGCATCAATCACCATCCTTGAGATGTACTTATTGTTTATGATATTGACTCAGAGATGGACCATTTGATATTGTACATTTGGACATGTTTATGATATTTATATGATGATGTAGCTATTTGATGCTGTCTATACTTTATGAGTTATGGATGCATTTCTATTGTATGATGGTACTCATGTGATGCATATTTTGTCTATGTCTATATGATGTTTATCTAATGCAGACTTTTATATGATGCTATGTGAAGCAGACTTTTATACGATGCTATGTGACCTAATACAGACTTTAGATGTTTTTACTTGATATTCTTTCTAATGTGCAAATGCAAAATGGTATCTATATGATTATGCAATTTATGCGATGCACTTATCTATGTTTTTGATTTTTCTTGTTGACACTATGTGATGATTGTATACAGATGACCTGATGCACTTTATTATGTATGCAACTAATTTAATCATGTAAATGACTATCTCATGTGATATGAAATCCGTGTCACTATCCTTTTGAAGGGTATGGATCATTTCCAAAAGATAAGCATTTGCTTTAGCTTTGCCCTCTCTTTATACCCTAGACCTTTTGTATTTCTAGCCAATGAGGATGAAGAAGATTAAATGGGTTCTATAATTCCTTCTTTTCTTAGGCCGATGGGTCCTTATCCTTCGTAACCCATTCTATGTAGGATAGATTCACCTTGCCCATAGATTTTCGTTGGGAGCTTAGGTGGTTCTTGTTGTATGTTCTCTTCTTCTTTAGTGTAAAGCCATTGTAGGATATCTCTTTCCTCTGTTTCATCTGATAGGGTCCCCCATTTTACAATGGGAGCTGTGGTAGGTGTAGGAGAAGCAGATGGCTTTGGAAAATGCTTGGGTCACTCAAAGGATCTAGGAGATAGAGGCAATGTGGCTAGATTGAGGCTGTGCTCGATGGAGTATTCCCTTACTCCTGTTTCTTTGATGGTAATTTTCTGCTCTTTGGGTTTTGGTGAGGAAGCTTCAGAGGCATAATCATGTTGTGGGGTAGGGGATGTAGATGCTCTATTGTTGGGTATAATGCAATTAGGTTTTGAAAGGACAGAGTTGCAATGCTGGAAGGGGTCGGGGTCACCTTGGATGGTGACTTGCTTGCCATTATGAGGGAATTTTATGCATTGGTGATAGGTAAAAGGTACAACTTTCACGGCATGAATCCATGGTCTACCTAGAAGAATATTATAGGCTAGTTCCCTATCGAGGACTTGGCACACAACGTATTTTATCACCATTCCCACCTGTATGGGTAAGACCACTGTTCCTTTGGTAGTTCTCTCCTCGTCATCATAGGCTTTAATAGTAATCTTCTTCCTTGGATCAACAACATTTTAAGAGAACCCCAATGTAAGGACCAGCTTAGGCATGCAAATATTTAAACCGGCTCCCCCATCAATGAGAACCCTCTTGATTCGATGCTTATGGATAAAGGCGACAATATGTAAGGGGGTGTTATGAGGCTGAGACACTGAGAGGTCATCTTGTTCGGTAAATGATATGGTATTAGAGGAGGTCAAATTACCTACCATGGTTTGAAACTTCTCTTGGCCCAAGTTAGTGGGTACAGTGGATTCCACTAAGGTTTTATCGAGAATCTCCTTATGGGAAGGAGATAGACGCAACAACTCTAAGATAGAAATGTGGGCCGAATTCTTCCATTGTTGGTCTATGACACTATACTGATAAAGTTGAATATACTGAGAAGGTGACAACCTTGGAGGAATGGTATTCAATGTGACCTTACTGCTGTGGGTAATGATACTACAATCAGTTTTGTTGGGTTCTGATTGTTGGTTGGGCATGACCACATTGATTTGTGGGACATGCTATGATATGCAATTGATAGTATAGTCGAATGGTACACTTGCATAATTGGCATTACTATTCCCATCATTCTGATTTTGCCTGTTGCGGTTGTTATTTTTTTCATTGTTGTTGTTGTTGTTGTTGTTGTTGTATGACCTGTCATGATCGAGAAGCAGATCTTTGTAAGCCACATGCGTCTCATTAGAAGTATGTTTTGAGTTTCTCCTTGATTTTGATCAAGCCCGTCTTGAATAACATGTTTGAGATAGATACAATTGTTGGTTTTATGTCCTCTTCCTCTATGATACTCACAATAGTTGGTGTCTTTCCAATAGTGAGGTTTAATTTGAGGCTCATAATCACTTGTTGGCAGTAGAGAGATTTCATTGTTGGCCAATAGCTTCCTTAATGTCGATTCTTGGGACTCTCCCAGCGGTGTGAATTTTCACCTTAGATTCGTGTTGACCCATGGTCTTGGCTCCTAAGAGAATGTTTTATTGGGTGCAACATTGCTTGCCTCTCCTTTGAGAGTGAATATCGGTTGTTGTTTGGGAGCCACCACCTTGGCATCAACTACTCCATCATTGACGACATTTTTGTTCTTAATCCAAAACTTTGATTTGTCAGTCATGTAGTTGGAAGTAGGTAGATTTCGACAATTGTCAGTAGTGGGTTGGACCCCATCTTGGCACTTTTTCAGGGCTTGAAACTTTCATCTTGGCCCTCAAAATAGCAATTTAGTGTTTTTTTCTAGATTTTTAAAAAGTTCCTTTTGTAATAAATCGAAACTCATGTTTTGAATTTAGAATATTAGTTGGCATTTCATCCTACCTTAGTTTTAGGAATCTTTTGGGAAAAAATAGGATTTTCAAGATATGAATGTAAAATTACCTAAAATGGCAAAATCTGACAATTGTCGAAATCTGCCAAAAAAGGTAATTTTTTGATTTTTTTGTTTTTCTTGGATATAAGAGAGTTTTCCCTCATTGTAGCAGTAGAGTTGATGAATAGAAGTTTTTTTTACATTCCAGTCTTCAAATCTTTGGCTCTCACATGATTAATGGCAAAATTGTATTGAGTGTATGTTGTGTGCTACATTAATCACCATCCTTGAGATGTACTTATTGTATATGATATTGACTCAGAGATGGACCATTTGATATTGTACATTTGGACATGTTTATGATAATTATATGACGATGCAGCTATTTGATGCTCTCTATACTTTATGAGTTATGGATGCATTTCTATTGTATGTTGGTACTCATGTGATGCATATTTTATCTATGTCTATATGATGTTTATCTAATGCAGACTTTTATATGATGCTATGTGAAGCAGACTTTAATTTGATGCTATGTGAAGTAGACTTTTATATGATGCCATGTGACCTAATACAGACTTTAGATGTGTTTACTTGATATGCTTTCTAATGTGCAAATGCAAAATGGTATCTATATGATTATGCAGTTTATGCGATGCACTTATCTATGTTTTTGATTTTTCTTGTTGACACTATGTGATGATTATATATGGATGACCTGATGCACTTTATTATGTATGCAACTAATTTTTTCATGTAAATGAATAGCTCATGTGATATGAAATGCAACCTGTATGCCATGTTTTTGTGATATCCAAATGTACTCTATCGACACAGAAATGACATAATGGTAGATAGAAGATTGATTGAAAGAATGACTCGATAGAAAGACTCACAAGCTTTATTTGTATTGATACTTTGCATTGCTTGGATCATTTATTACATGGGATATGGATGTATGGATATATAATGGATGTATGATGGATGCTTTGCTTTTGACATCTTGATGGTGCAAGTATTTTGAAGTGCTTATTTCATTATTGTGCGATTTTTTTTTTTGTACTTTTTCCGAATGCTGGAAGTTAATACAAGCATCTAGGTATAATTGAACGGAGATGACTTGAGCATTGCTTACATGGGTTTTGATTTAGCAAGTTAATACAAGCATCTAGGTATAATTGAACCAAGGTTACTTGAGTATTTCTTGTGTATCAACAGACAAGGATTGCTCCCATTCATGTTAGACCTTTGAAGTCCTTGATGATCTTTTGCCAATCATGTATTTAGACAAGGCATCACATTACTAAAGTTTAACCCAAAAAAAATGAACAAAGAAAAATAATCATGCCCCCATCATAGCATCTCTAGCTTTTGGCATCCTCGAGTAGCATAAAAAGACATAATAACAAAAATCAAGACTCAGTAAATTAACCTAACCAACACAAAACATTATTGCATTTAGATGTGTTTGTTTCTTGCCATAATTTAGGTAAAATCATTTAGAGTGCTTTAGGTACCTGCTTGCTTTTGCTTTGGACAGGTTGAGTTGTTGCGTCAAAATTTCTACTTGAGACCGGGCTTTGCTTGCACTTGCTTGCCTGGTGAGAAGATTCCACAATCCTTACTAGTGAGACAGACCCTAAGGGACTCACTTAGTGCCTCAGGGGCCCATTGCTAAATGGCCTTGCCTACGTGATGGCGCAGAGGTGACGTAGTTTGGGGTAAACCCTAACGGACCATGGATGGACTAGAGGATAGACGACTAGAAATGGGACGGATGGAAAGGTGGAGCCTCGGGGGCGCATTAAAATAAATGGCCTTGCCTATATGACGACGCAGAGGCAACATAGTTCATAGACTTGGACCATGTGGATACTGACGAGAGACACTATGCTAGGCTGACACTATGGATAGGATATGGGATAAAACCTTGGTTGACAAGGCAACAAAGAGATAGAGTATCAAGCCATGATAGGTTATCGTTAGGATTTTAATATGGAATAGATATGGATCGAATGGGGCACGAGTGAAGGAAGAATAGACACAAGGTGATTGGTTTCCCAAAGATGGAGGAAGCGGTTTATCACAGGTAATGCCTGTTTACCAGGTTTTCACCACTTGCTTTTATTTGCACGAAAGCTAGAAAGTATGCATGCCACCTGTTTGCCAGGTTTTCATCATGATACCTATCCAAGAAACCTGTTTGCCAAGTTTTCACCAAAGGAGGATTTTTTGTATTTTTCTAATTTTTTTTATTTTTTTGTATTTTTCTAATTTTTTTTTTTTGTATTTTTCTAATTTTTTGATTTTTTTTTTTTGTATTTTTATGCTCCCCCTTACATTGGGGTTCTCCTAGGTATAGAACCGATGAAGATGCATACTGTTGATTGGGTCATTGAACAATTCACCCTCTAATGTTGCTAACTGATATGCCCCCGATCCATAAGCAGCTACGATCACATAAGGCCCAAGCTAGTTGGGTTCAAACTTGCCTTTCTTTTCCCTATCTTGTTGATTGCGGGGGTTCTCTTTAAGTACTAGATCTCTAGCCTTAAGGACTCTTGGGTGGACTCTATGGTTGTTGCTTCGTGACATCATTTGTTGATATGCTCTGAGATGATAAAAGGCTTTCTGTCTCTTTTCCTCTAGCAACTCTAGTTCTTGCAATTTGGAAACTCTATACTCTTCATCTTTTATGAGACCCTTTAATGACACCCTGAGAGATGGCAACTCAACCTCGATGGGGAGGATAGCCTCTGATCCATAGACAAGGGCATAAGGGGTAGCACCTGTGGTAGTGCGTATACTAGTTTTTTAGGCCCACAGAGTGGGATTGAGTTGGATGTGCCAATCACGGCCAGCATCATTGACTGTCTTCTTGAGGAGTTTCAAGATGGTCTTGTTGGATACATCTTCTTGGTCGTTGCCTTGGGGGTAATAGGGTGTGGAGAAACGATGTTGGATTTTGAATCAATCACAGAGTTCTTGGACATCCTAGTTTTTGAAGGGTCTTCCGTTATCCGTGATAATGAATGAGGGAATTTCGTATCTACAGATGAGGTAATTAAGGATGAATGTGGAGATTTGCTTACCTATGATGGTAGTGAGGGGGACGACTTCAATCCACTTGGTAAATTACTCAGTGGTGGTTATTATGAATTTGTGGTCGTTAGATGAGGGTGGATGGATTTTGCCTACAAGGTCGAGTCCCCATTGACAAAAGGGCTAAGGTGTCGTTAAAGGTCTCAACTCTTAAGCTGGTGCATGTATTAGGTTCCCGTGTATCTGGCATTGCTTGCACTTCTTTACAAACTGATATGAGTCTATCTCCATGTTCGGCCAAAAATAACCCCAAATGCATGAGTTTCTTAGCTAAGGAAGGACCACTAGAGTGCGTTCCGCAAATCCCTTCATGTACGTCTTGCAAAGTGGTTTGAGATTGGTCTTGTTCTAAACAATGGAGTAAAGTACCATCTAGACCACGTCGATATAGGGTGTTGGCAATAATGGTATATCGAGAGGTTTGGCGTATAAAGGTTTGTCGTTGGTTTGAAGATAAGTTAGGTGGGATGGCGTTATCCTTAAGGTAGGTGTAAGTCTTACCGTACCAAGGTGAATCAGATCCAACTAATAGGCATATGGGATGGGTTTCAGGAAGATCATAAGCTGGTTGCTGAATTGATTCCACTAAGAACATGTACCATGACTCATTCTCTGGGATTCGAGAAGAGAGGCAATGGTTGACATGGCATCTGTTGCTTTGTTCTCAATGCGATGTAACTGTTCAAAAGAGATGATCACAAAGTATTCCTTAAAGTCCTTGACCATCCACTTGTATGGGACACGCTTCTCATCTTTGGTGTGGTAATCGTCATTGACCTGATTGATCACTAGTTGAGAATCACCATAGACATGTAGCTCTTTGATTTTCCACTCTGTTGCCATTTTGAGGCCAATGACTAAGGCTTCATATTCTGCTATGTTGTTTCTACATGGGAATAATAGATAATAAGACTTCATTATGGTGTCGCCATGAGGAGTTCAAACAAGATTCCTGACCCCGATCCATGGTTTTTTTAGGACCCATCAAAGTAAAGTGTCCAGGGATGTGTTGATATATTGAATAAGGATTCATCTAGAAACTCAAATTGCATTGGTGTGGTGTCCTATAGTGGTGCATCCACTAACTGATCAGCAATGACTTGCCCTTTGATAGCCTTTCTATCTACATACTCAATGTCGTATTCACTTAGGAGCATTACCCATTTGGCTAGGCGACCTGTTAGAGCTGCTTTGCTTAGGAGGTACTTCAGTGGATCTATTTTTGCAATACGTTTGACTGGATGTACTAGCATATAATGTCAGAGTTTTTGGGAAGTAAAAACTACCGCAATACATGATCTTTCTATCTGAGAGTAATGCAATTCATAGCCCACCAATGTGCAACTGATGTAGTAGACGGCTCTTTCTTTATTTTCATAATCTTGTTGTGTTAGAAGAGCCCCAAGAGCTGTTGGTGTAGCAGATATGTATAGTAACAATGGTTTCCCTTGGATAGGAGGCATTTCTCATCCCATCTGAATGGAATGTTCTTATGTAGGAGATGACTGAATGGTTGACACTTGTCTGCCAGTTGTGATATGAATCTACGGATTGCTTGTAGCTTGCCTTGTAGAGATCTTAGTTGAGTAAGATTCTTGGGTGGTGGCATGTCCATAATAGCCTTGACTTTGGCAGGGTCCACCTCTATTCCATTTGCTGATACAATAAAACCTAGGAGCTTGCCTGAGGTGACTCCAAACACACATTTCTTTGGGTTCAACCTGACTTTGAATTGCTCTAATCTCTTAAAGACTTTCTCTAACACATCCAGGTGTGATTCTCTTGTAAGTGATTTTGCTAGGATATCATCTACATAATCTTCCATGGTGACATGCATCATATCATGAAATATAGTGGTCATAGCACGTTGATATGTGGCTCCTGCATTCTTTATCCCAAATGGCATGACATTCCAGCAGAAAGTGCACCATGGACAAGTAAAAGTTGTCTTATGCTGGTCTTCTGGTGCTATCCTGATCTGATTGTATCCATAGAAGCTATCCATGAGAGATAACATGGTATGCCCTGCTGTTAAGTTGACTATGATGTCTATATTTGGCAACGGAAATCATCCTTGCAAAAAGCTTTGTTTAGATCTCTAAAATCATTGCATAGTCTGACTCAGCCATCAGGTTTGGACACTGCTACTATGTTGGAGACCCATTCCGAATAGTCTATAGCTCTGATGAACTGTACATCCAGTGGTTTCTTGAGTTCTTCTTTTACAAGTAGTGCAATGTGTGGATGCATCTTTCTAAACTTCTGTTTCACTGGTTTCACTCCTAGATCTAATGGAAGGTGATGTAGAATCAAATCTAGATCTAACCCCGGCATGTCTACATATGACCAAGCAAAGTTTACTTTCTTTCTCTTGAAGAATGGTACAAACTTAGTCTTCTCTGGTGGGGTCAGAGACCTAGAAAAGTGAATGATCTTAGGTTGTTCCTCTGTTCCATTGTTAACAGGGTCTGTGGGTTCCACAACAATCTAAGACTTCTCCTAGTGCATGTCGTCAGGGAGAGTGTCAAGCCTTCTATCGTCAGGTGCCACAGTTTGGTTTTCACCTTCGGATGCATCCTTTCTTTTTACTATTTTGGGATCTAACACTGTCATGGATTGGTTTTCACCATCAGATCTAGTTTTTATTTTGATATTTTTGCAACTGGAAGGCTTGGCACCTTCTCTGAAATAAGCCATGGTATTAAGTTCAATGGCGAAGCTAGATTTATGATCTCCTTTAGGTAGGTGGTCCCTAAGTTCCATGTAGTCAATATAGGCATCATCATTTTGGAACATATCTAGTTGTGGGGTTCCTCGTAGATCCCAGTCAATAAGCTCAAGATGCACAAGGGGGAGGGAGTTGGAGGATAGGTCTGATTCATTGATAGTTTTGATGGATATGCTAGGAGTATTGGTAGGGGGAATGTTCAGGATGGTACTTTCCTCCAAATTATTTATCATGATAGAACTCTAACCTTCCTCGAAAGTTGTATTCTCAAGGATAGGCAAATCACACTCCAACAGCCTATTCGGTAGAGTTTGTCCCTCACTGTAGGGGCTATAGGTTTGAATGGTATTGACCTCTTTGTCGTCATAGGAATGCTCTGTCAGCTCATCCCACTCATATTCATTGGAATCTATGTCACTCTCCTTTTGAAGGGTATGGATCATTTCCACAAGACAAGCATTTGCTTTAGCTTTGCCCTTATCTTTATATCCTAGACCTTTTGTATTTCTAGCCAATGAGGATGAAGAAGGTTCAATGGGTTCTATAATTCCTTCTTTTCTTAGGCTGATGGGACCTTATCCTTCATTACCCATTCTATGTAGGATAGATTCACCTTACCCATAGATTTCTGTTGGGAGCTTAGGTGTTTCTTGTTGTATGTTCTCTTCTTCTTCAGTGTAAATCCATTGTAGGATATCTCTTTCCTCTGTTTCATCTGATAGGGTCCCTCATTTTACAAAGGGAACTATGGGAGGCGTAGGAGGAGCAGATGGCTTTGGAAAATGCTTGGGTTGCCCAAAGGATCTAGGAGATAGAGGCAATTTGGCTAGATTGAGGCTGTGCTCTATGGAGTATTCCCCTACTCTTGTTTCTTTGATGGTAATTTTCTGCTCTTTAGGTTTTGATGAGGAAGCTTCAGAGGCATAATCATGCTGTGGGGTAGGGGATGTAGATGCTCTATTGTTGGGTATAATGCAATCGGGTTTTAAAATGACAGAGTTGCAATGCTGGAAGGGGTCGGGGTCACATTGGATGGTGACTTGCTTGCCATTAGGAGGGAATTTTATGCATTGGTGATAGGTAGAAGGTACAACTTTCATGACATGAATCCATGGTCTACCTAGAAGAATATTATAGGCTAGTTCCCTATGGAGGACTTGGCACGCAACGTCTTTTATCACTGGTCCCACTTGTATGGGTAAGACTATTGTTCCTTTGGTAGTTCTCTCCTCTTCATCATAGGCTTTAATAGTAATCTTCTTCCTTGGATCAACAACATTTTTAGAGAACCCCAATGTAAGGACCAGCTTAAGTGCGCAAATATTTAAACCGGCTCCCCCATCAATGAGAACCCTCTTGATGCGGTGCTCATGGATGAAGGCGACAATATGTAAGGGGGTGTTATGAGGCTGAGACACTGAGAGGTCATCTTGTTCGGTAAATGATATGGTATTAGAGAAGGTCAGATTACCTACCATGGCTTGAAACTTCTCTCGGCCCAAGTTAGTGGGTACAGTGGTTTCCACTAAGGTTTATCAAGAATCTCCTTATGGGAAGGAGATAGACGCAACAACTCTAAGATAGAAATGTTGGCTGAATTCTTCCATTGTTGGTCTATGACACTATACTGATGGAAGTTGGATTGAGAAGGTGACAACCTTCAAGGAATGGTATTCAACGTGACCTTACCGCTGCAGGTAATGATACTACAATCAGTTCTGTTGGGTTTTGATTGTTGGTTGGGCATGACCACATTGATTTGTGGGACATGCTATGATATGCAATTGATAGTATAGTCGAATGGTACACTTGCGTAATTGGCATTACTATTCCCATTATTCTGATTTTTCGTGTTGCGGTTGTTGTTACCGTCATTGTTGTTGTTGTACGACCTGTCATGATTGAGAAGCGGATCTTTGTAAGCCACATGCGTCTCATTAGAAGTATGTTCTTGAGTTCCTCCTTGATTTTGATCAAGCACATCTTGAATAACATGTTTGAGATGGATACAATTGTTGGTTGTATGTCCTCTTTCTCTATGATACAATAGTCAGTGTCTTTCCAATAGTGAGGTTTAATTTGAGGCTCATAATCACTTGTTGGCAGTAGAGAGATTTCATTGTTGGCCAATAGATTTCTTAATGTGGATTCTTGGGACTCTCACAGTGGTGTGAATTTTTACCTCAGATTCGAGTTGAACCATGGTCTTGGCTCCTGAGAGAATGTTTTGTTGGGTGCAACATTGCTTGCCTCTCCTTTGAGAGTGAATATCGGTTGTTGTTTGGGAGCCACCACCTTGGCATCAACTACTCCATCATTGACGACATTTTTGTTCTTAGTCCAAAACTTTGATTTGTCAGTCGTGTAGTTGGAGGTAGGTGTGTCCTTGTATAACTTGATTTTCCCCTTGGCGATCGTAGCTTTCTCGATGAACAATCTCATTTCAATGACCTTCAAGAATGAAGTAGGGCATTGGATTTGTATTTGATAGCTAAGATCAGAGTTGAGGTTATGGACAAACATCTCCATTAATTGCTTCTTTGGTACATCATATGAGCATTTGCTTGCTAGTTGTCTCCACCTTTGTAGGAAGGGGGCGAATGATTCACCACTTTTTTGCTTGGTATTGCATAAATCAAGCATGGAGACTTCATGCTCAATATTGTATGAGAAGTGTGTGATGAATTTGTTGACTAACTCATCAAAAGTTTTGATGCCTAGTGGGAGTCATGAGAACCACTCCATGGCTTGACTACCTAGAGATTTAGGAAATAGTCTCATTAAGTAAGTCTCATTGTGAGCTACTTCCATGCATGTTGCGTTGAATTCCCTAATGTGATCTCTAGGGTCCCCTTTCCCTTTGTATTTGTCAAACTTAGGAACTTTGAAGCGAAAGGGAAATGGTGTCATGTTCAAACTTTTATCAAAGGGGTACGGTGCAATATCTTCCAAGGAGTAGGTTTTAGTGTTTCTACCCATTTTTAAATCTGTCATTTGTTGCGTTAGACCCTCAATTTGTTTCCTCATTTCTTCCATAGGATTGCTTGGGTCTATGGCTTTCTTCCTTTTTCATGATTGTCCTCTACGGTTTCTTGGATTTTGCTTAGATCAAAATTGGTGGGGAGCTTAATTCCCAGATTTGTGAGATGATAAAAATACTTGTGAGGGTCCTCATGGAGCACTTTCTCTAGCAAGCGTTGGAATTTCTAATCTTGGAGGGTTCCTTGATACTCTTCGTGAGAGATTTCCTCATCACTATCATGAGGGGTGATGATGTGGTTGGATGATCCGGCCATTTCAAGTTACTTTTTATATTGAGATCTAGTAAGAACCATGCAAGGTGATGTGGGATGAGGTGGGGTGAAACTAGAGATTTTGGCAAGGTACCGATGGAGACTGCTGAGAATAGGATACTTATGACAAGATGTGGACAAGGGACTCTTTTGATCAATGATTCCAAGTAAGACGGCCAATACAAGACGATAGCCACTAGTAAGGGTACTCGATACCTGTCTTACTGTGTAGGGACTAGTCGTACACCAAGACCACTAGCAAAGTTCTATGACCTACTAGGGTTACTTGAATCCAAAATGATATGAAAAAGGGGCCTATGCTGATCTGATATGGGATACTCTGACTTTGGACTAGGACGACCTGATAGAAGGTGAATGGGATGACCAACGAAAGAGAGATTTTGATGCGAAATGGATGGAAAAAAGACTGCAAGGTAAGATCTGATCTCAGAATTTGGAACTAGGCTGAAATGGGTACCTAGAAATGATAAAAATTTTCTTTCAAAGATTGTGGAAGTGCTCACTGTCATGCATGCACCGAAACAGACGCGCCGTAGAAACTGGTAAATGTGCAACAAGTCGGCATAGAAGCACCACACTGGTAAATTGCAGATGTACCATAATAGGTTGTAAAAGCACTGCAAGTCAATACAAATGTGTCGCAAGTTGGCACAAATGCGCAGCAGAAGAGGATGAATGTACCACTCTAGTTTTCTCAGTATTTTTGCAATTGTTTGGAAATTTTTTGATGTTTTTGGTACTTTGGTTGCAAAATAGTCTCTTTTGATCTGATTTTTTCTATTAATGGCAAGAAGGCATAGCAAACACAAAGAATATTTTTATGGTTTTTTATTTTTTTATGATTTTTTGACTTTTTTGGACTAAAGCAAAAAGCAAGTACAATCCTAGGCTTCAAATGGATTATAGGGGTTTTTGGCCACTAGAACAAAATGTGTTTAATGAAGGCAACTGTTTGAGTGGTTATACATGCGGCAACACTACTCTCCATTGTGGAGTCTCCCAGCCTACAAGGGTTGTGCCTTGGAGGGTTTTGGGGGAGGTTGGTTGTCGGTATAACACAACTGCACTCGTTGTTTGAAGCTTTTGCTCCAAACACAATTTATTTATAGTGGATTGGTAGGGCTTGGCATCTAGCCTATTACCACTTAGGGTCATTCCTACTTGGATGAACGATATCCAAGAGCAGGCCCCTCTAAAGGAAAACACATGTGAAAATGATATGTCTAGCATTTTGGTCACCCAAGATAGGGGAGAGCATAGGCCTGGTATCATTCCCAAAACACTGAATACAGTGGTTCTTTTCCCCTAGTTAAAATGAGAAAAACTAGAGGAGCTATCTACTTGGGCAAGCACAGAAATTTGTTAACTTTGAAGTGATAACAAGATAGCAATGGTCCAGTTTTACCAAGATAGCAATGATGTGTTCAATTTTATCCAGATAGCACACGTTGTTAACTCTGAAGTGATAATCGAGATAGCAATGGTTCAGTTTTACCTAGATAGCAATGATGTGTTCAATTTTATCTAGATAGCATGAGTTGTTAACTTTGAAGTGATAGTTGAGATAACAATGGTTCAGTTCTACCCAGATAGCAATGATGTGTTCAATTTTATCCAGATAGCACGAGTTGTTAACTTTGAAGTGATAATTGAGATAGCAATGGTTTAGTTTTACCCAGATAGCAATGATGTGTTCAATTTTATCCAGATAGCAATGAGTTGTTAACTTTGAAAGATAGCAATATAGCAATGATTCAATGATATACAAGATAGCAATGATTCAATTACCGCCTTCCTAGTTAAAACTATGTGAGATTTGCATGGGCATCAATTTACTTTCCCATTAGAAATTGAAGTGTGAGTTAACAAGTGCAACTATATGATTCTAAACAAGTACCTAGCCTGCAAAACAGATCAAGAGTGTTCCTGCAAATAGACATCAGCGTTAGCAAAAAATTCAAGGAAACCCTAAAAATCACTACCTAGATTAGATGCGCAGCTTCATAGACTTAATGCGCAGAAACAGAGCTCAGAAATGCCACAGTACATATGTGCTAAGACAGAGGTCAAAAGCGTAGGAAAATAATGTATATGCGCCAAACTGACAGATGTGCCGTATCAAAGGGTAAATGCATCATAACAGTGTCTGTATGTGCTGAAAGGATGTATGCGCTAGAACAGACAGTATATGTGTCAAATTAGAGACTGTATGCACCGAAGGAATGTATGCACCGTAATAGATATTAGATGTGTGTTAGGATGTGTCAAATGCACTATTTCCTCCTGTGTACAACTTTCTAAAACACAAAAACTCAATTTTTGGGTTAAATTTAGGGCTAGGTCCCACGGTGGGCTCCAAAAATGTTAAGGAAAAATTGGATCTAAATGAATAATCAATATCAAAATACCCAAAACTCAATGAAATACAGAAACAAAGAGACCAATCAAACAAAAGAACTTCAAAAAACCTTTGCAAACGTCAAAGCTTCATAGCTTCCATTGGTTGCCTATCTCAATCAATCTTTGCGCATATGAATAAGGCCCTCAGAGAGTGCACTTCCTTGCTATGATTCCAAGATTGTCAATATAGAACAGCTATGATAGTTTTGCCATGAAGATGAGCTTCACAACAATGATAGTAGTGTGTAGTAACGAGTGTGATCACAAGCAATGAAGGAATTGGTGCCAAAGGTGCATTGTAATTCCTACAAAGTAAGTTTACTTAAAGCTTGGATGAATGAAATGGAAGAATATGGTTCAATTTATAGACTTGGGAGAATGAAGATCAATGGTATAGAAGATTTGAGAGGATGTGCGCGAATAGGAAGAAGACAATTGTCTTGCTATATGAAGAAGACAATTCTTCTTCTTCTTACTCCTCTTCGCTTCCTTCATCATCCTCTTCATTTTCTTCCCCTTCCACATCTGAATCTACCTGGCATTTGCATCAACATGTCTCTCTGCCATTCTGAAATGTGGGTAACCATACCTACCATGAAGTATTTAGAGGAAACCTATGGACAGTAAGCTTGTGATCACTAATTGTCTATATGTCACAATGAATACCTCAAATCCTTTCCACCAGGTCTGGAGAATATATTCATGAATCCAGCTTACTATCTTTCTTCAAAAGGATTTCTAGTCCCTGCCAATCCAAATCTGAGGATATTTTCAATCTTTCCATTTGCTCTATGCCTTGATTTGCGAGATAGTCTGCGACTTCATTTCCTTCTCTATAGATGTGACTCAAAGAGAAATTGCTTAATTTATCCAATAGTTCCCATATCTCCATCAATAAATTCTGCAATTTCTAAATTGATATCACCTTCTTCTTAATGGAATTTATGCATATCATCAAATCGCCCTCAATATCTACCTTTGTAATGCCTTTCTGAACACAGATTTCCAGTCCTACCTTCAAGGCCTCCATTTTTGCTTCATTGTTGGTACCCCAATCAAGTTTTTTTGAAGATGCCCAGATGAGGACTCCCTTCTCATTACGAATGATGCACCCTACACTAGAGGCCCCGAGATTACCTCTAGAGGCTCTGTCAAAGTTCATCTTTAGTCTACCCCTTGGAGGGGCCAACCATTTAACCTTCTTTCTTTTTTCTTTGGAAGACTCCCCACTATTAAAGTTAATTGTTGAAGGAATTATCTTCAAGCATGTCCATCTTTTCATAATATAGTTATCCCAATTTGTAAAATCCATACATCTCTCAATTACAAGTCTTGCATTCAAGGTCTTACAAACTGCTGCTTCAATTAACTGATAGACTCTCTCAACTTGAATCTCTGAATCATTAAAAACTCTTTTGTTCCTTTCCTTCCATATGTGCCAAATCAGTAAAGACAAACATGCAATCCAAATTCCACACCATAACGAAGAGGAATGTAGTTTCAGCCAGCTCTAAAACCATCCATAGATATCATTTTGTCTAGCACTCTACCATTCTAATTTGTTGCACAACCAATCCCAGCAAGACCTAGTGAAAGGACATTGTACGAGGAGATGTTCGATCATTTTTTACTCCTTTTTACACATAGGACAATGACTCCCAATAGAATGTAGCCTAGATCACTAGTCAAGATTCAATTTTGGATAGTTGTCCAAGTAAAAGCCCCTGCCTTTGGAAGCACCCAAAGGCTCCAACAAAGCTCCACCGACCACCCTTCACCACTTCTCCCAACTTTTTGAATATGGTATCCAATCTTCACGGAATACTCTCCTGATTTTGATCCGCACCAAATAATTTTGTCTTTTCTACTGTTTAGGCCTATCCTTCATTTTGCAAGCTCCTCCCTAATTCTGGTTTTTTCCCTTTCAGTTAAAGGGGAATTAGAAAAGTTTTTGGACATTCCTAGAGTCTCCTAAATTCTGTCTCCTTGGAGACTACATAATTTGCCACCCTCGCTCCCCAAATATCCTCCATTATCTCCTTACAACCTTCTAGCTCTTTGATTTTCTCCAAGGGGATACAACTATTCTAGGAGTCTGACCAAAATTTAGTTGTTCAATCGTCATTTATAACCCACATCAAATGTTCAGTTATGATGGGTCTGCACTCTATCATAAATCTCCAAATCTAGGAACCCGCCGAAGTGTTGGCAATGGTAAGAATTATGTCAGGGTCCCCTAAATCTAGGCACTTACTCTATAGAATTTTACTCCAAAGGTCATCTAATGCACTTTACATTCTCCAAATGGGCTTGGCTCCCAATGCCTTATTGTGCAAGTTTAGATCTCTTATACCAATTCCCCCATTTTCCTTGTCAGCTCTTACCTTATCCCAGTGCACTAATAGAATCCTTTCTTGTTCATTAGCACCATCCCATAAGACTTTTTGAAGAACACTATTAAAATTAGCATTGGCTTTCCTTGTTAGTTGGATACAAGACATTAGATAGATCAGAATTGCAACCAAAACCTATTTAACCATCAAGATGTGGCCAGCCAAGGATAACCACCTCCCTTTCCATGACTCTACTTTCCCTTTGTAATTCTTAATCATATTTTGCCATACGCTAGTCGTAACCACCCCTTTGAACAATGACACCCCTAGATATTTGGAAGGAATCTAGTCAATGTTGAAGCCCAGGACATCTATTATCCTTCAAGTTGCACAATCTTTTTGGTGTTAAAAAAGAAGATCCATGATTTCTCTTTGTTGATAATTTGTCCTGAGACCGAAGCATAGGAGTTTAGGATCATTTTCACTTCTCTGGTTTGTTCTAGGCTAGATTCCCCATACAACACCGTATCATCTATGAACTATTGGTGCATCAACGCTTCTATATCTGTGGCTACCCAAACACCTTTCCACTTTCTAGCTTTGTAACTCTTCTAAATACTCCTACCAAGTGCTTCCACCATAAGCACAAAGAGGAAGCGGAATAGAGGATCCCCTTGTCACAATCCATTAGAACTTTGAAAGAAGCCACATGGGGAGCCATTTATTAAAATAGAGAAGCTAACTATGGAAATACATTGAAAGATACATTCCAACCAATTAGTCCTGAAACTAAACTTGCTCAAAACCAACATAAGGAATCTCCAACTAACTCTATCATATGCCTTAATAATATCCAGCTTTATCATCATGCATTTCTGGTTTATTTTTTTCCACAGAATGAATTGCCTCATTTGCAATAATTACTCCATCTAGAATTTCTCTACCAGGCATCAAGCCACTCTGTTCTACGAAGATAAGCGAAGGAAGTATAATTTTTAGTCTGTTTGTGAATGATTTGGATATGATTTTATAAATGGTGTTGCACAGAGAGATCAGTCTGAAATCTAAGAAATTTTTTCTTGTCTATTTTTTAGGAATTAATATCACATTGGTGTTATCTACAACTCTAAGAAGTTTCCTAGATTTCTAAAAATCCTCTACCAATTCACTAACTTCCTTACCAATAATATGCCAATATTTGTGATAAAAGAGTGCAGGGAAGCCATCGAAGCCTAGGGCTTTGTCAGGGTGGAGTTGTTTAACTTCTTGAAGAACTTCCTCCTCCAAGAATGGCTCCATCATCATATTCCTGTCTACTTCTAAAATTTGGCACGGGATGTTATATAAAAGGCCCCTATATCTCTACGGTCCTCACCATCTTCAGATGCCAACAAAAAATTGAAAAAGTTTACTACTTCCGCTTCAATCTCTGCTCTATCGCTTAACACACAACATGTTGAATCTTCAATTGACTCAATTCTATTCTAAAATATTCTTATCTTGGATATGTTGTGGAAAAGCTTTGTGTTTAAGTCTCCCTCCACCAACCAAGTTTCCCTGGATTTGGTTCTCCAAAACATCTCCTCCCTGGCTAGTACTTCTACATGCTCAGCCGAAAGCTCTTTTTCCTTAAGAAAATCTGCCCGAAACATCCCCTAGGCAATGACTTTAGCATTCAGCACCTCCAATTTTTTTTCTATCCTTTCTTTTTCTGCAAAAATATTTTTGAAGGAGGCTATGTTCCACTCTTTCAATTTATTTTTTATATAGTTTAATTTCTTCATAAATTTGTACATCTTTGTTCCTTGACAGAAAGGCGCCTCCAACCACCACTTCCCAATCTATCCCACCAGGTCTTTCCTTCAAAACCACATTTTTTTGAACTTGAAGCAGCTCTACCTCAAAACCTCATTTTCTGCAATAGCAATGACCATCGAGTAGTGATTAGAACCGGCCACATTTATTATATTTGACTCCAGAATGTTATTAGTCTCCAGCTAATTTGTTGTGATAAAAAATCTATCCAATCTTTCCGCCACGTGTGCTAACCCCATTCTTTTGTTCGACCATGTGAATTCCCCATTCTTTGGGGTTAGATCTAATAACTTCACATTATTGACAAAATTTGCAAAGTCTTTTAAAGACCTTGGATTGGATTTCACACCACCAGATTTCTCCCTTGCACTTAGGATAGCATTGAAATCCCCTCCCAAAATGAATTTCTCATTTAAATAAAGACTTATGTTGGTAGAGATTTCTTCCCAAAGAATCTTCTTATCTTTACATTTCAAAGGCTCATAAACGTTACAAAGATAGAAAGATAGATTCGAAGCATAACTTCTGATGAGGGGGTAAATTATAGAACACACAATAACACAAATTACACATAGAAAATAGGAATGTTCTTTTATTGATTTGGAGAACACATTACATTACAGAAGCTAAAATCCAATCAGAGGATGAAACCTCCACAGGCTACAACACATTACAGCTTCCTATCTCTAGATTCTGGAGCCTTCTACCTTTTGTAGCCTCAAATCAGCTAGGGATTCTAATTTCCTGCCTTTTCTTGACTCTACACTTTCCCCCTTTTCTCTACCCCCAAAAGAGTCCCCAATAATGGCCATAAATAGCCCTTTTTGGCGCCCTCCAGCCAAAATTTTAAAATTTGTAATTTCCTCCAAAAATAAATAAACTTCTAGGAGCCATAACGTTTGTTCCGGGTGTCTGATTGACAAATTGTTTGAAGTGTTGGAAAGCTTGCGGAGTGCTCTATGCGCAAAGAATTCACTCTATCGATTCCACCCATTTTCAAGGTCGTACGGGGCCTCTAAGTGCCTCAAATCTAACTTTGAAACTTTTTCAGGGGTTTTTCAAGAAACGAAAACTTTAATATCTTTTGGCCCACAAATGATCTTTTACTGATTCCTTCACCAAAGGTCTTATTTTTCAATTTTGAAGCCTCCTATAAATTTTCTCTTCCATACGTGCCCAAATGCAAACTTTCCAAAAATAGTAGTTTGTTATTTTTAGCAATTTGGAAAAACTAAAGGTTCTACATCATTGTTTAAGTGATTATGGAACTAGAAATAAAATTTTTGAAAAAAAATAAAAACAAAATCATCATTTTTGAATCATCATTTTTTTTAGTGATGCAAGATTTCCCTTTCACCACTAGATGCTCCTACATCAGACACCCAGGGTAATTTAAGAAGTGACCTTATCACATCTCAGGGGTTTGAAGAAAACCCCAAATGGTCAACTTCTACCTTAGATAACCAAGAATAATCTTCAACAAGCCTTCCTTTCCACTTCACTAGATATTCTTCATATTGCCTATTTTGAGTACTTCTTCCCAAACAGCTATCCAAGATCTCTTCTATCTCCTCCTTTGAAGTAGATGCTGGAATACTCCACTATTCTTCTGTTGGCCCATCCTTTGTTCCACTTTCATGATATATTCCATTAAATCAGTAATGTTGAACACAGGGGAAATGTTGATCCCACTCAGCAACTCTACCTCATGCATTCCCTGAATCATGCTTTTTCAGGACTCTAAATGGTCCAAATTTCTTCATTTTCAACTTATTATATGTTCCAACTAGAAACCTCTCTTTTCTCAAGTGAACCATGACTTCAACTCCTACCTAAAATTCCTTATATCTCCTCTTTTGATCTGCCTTGGCCTTGTACTAAATATTCATCTTATTAATGTGCTTTCTCACCTCGTCATGTAAATTCTTCAGGTGTTCTACAAAGTCTTCAACTTCGGTACTTGTCTTTTCTCCCTTATCCATCTTCCTTAACTCTAAAGTATTTCTTGGACTACTCCCTTATAGAATCTAGAATGGTGATTTACCTATACTCCTATTGACAAAATTGTTGTAAGAAAATTGTACCTGTGGTAAAATCAAATCCCATCCCTTGGGCTTATCTCCTACTAAGCATTGTAGTAAGTTACCCAAACTCCTATTCACCACTTTCATCTATCCATCACTCTATGGATGGTGTGTAGAACTGAACTTCAAATATATCTTCAACTTCTTCCATAATGTCCTCCAGAAATAACCAACAAACTTGGTATCTCAATCTAAAACTATGCTCTTAGGTAGACTGTGTAGTCTCACCACCTCTCTAAAAAATAACTCTGCAATATGAATAGCATCATTAGTCTTCTTACAAGGAATAAAATGTGTCATCTTCAAGAATATATCCACCACCACAAAAATGAAATCATGTCCTTGGTAAAACAAGAACAAAATCCATACTAATATCATCCCATGGCCTCTCTGGTATAGGTGATGGCTGGTATAGCCCTGTATTCTAACTTTTTCCTTTTGCCATCTGACACACTCTACAACTCTACACAAATTTCTTCACATCTTGCTGTAACTATGGCCAATAATAATGTTCACTAGTAACAATAGCAATGGTCTTATCTCGACCAAAGTGTTCAGCTAATCCCCCACTATGCTTCTCCTTAATTAGGTTCTCTCTCATGGAACTCCTTGGAATGCACAACTGGGTTCCTCTAAACAACATGCCATCTTGGATTATGAAATCCAACCATTTTGTCTTGTCCAAAGTAACAGGTTCCAAACAATCTTTCCAAGCCTCTTCAAAATCTGGATCTTCAGGATACAAACTTTTGAGCTCATCGAACCCAACAACCTCTATCTTCATTTCTGTCAACAATTTTTGCCTTCTACTCAAGGCATCTGCAACTTTATTTGATCTTCCACTCTTGTGTTTCAAAACAAAAGTATAACTCTACAAAAACTCAACCCATTTTAAGTGCCTCTGGTTCAACTTGCCTTGAATATTAAGATATTGTAAAGCTTGATGATCAATTTATAAAACAAAATCTTTTGGCAACAAATAATGTCTCCATTTCTTCAAAGCATGAACTCTAGCAAAAAACTCCTTACCATAAACAAAATACTTTTTCTTGGCATCATTAAGCCTCTCACTAAAATAGGCAATGGACTTACCTTCTTGACTCAAAACAACTCCTATAACACTGCCACTAGCATCGCTATCTACCTAAAATACCTTATTGAAATATAGAAGTGTCAAAATAGGTTGCTCTGTGACTTTCTGCTTCAATGTATCAAAACTCTTGGCTACTCTTGTAGTCCATTTAAACTATTTTCTATCTCCTCTCATTGTCTCAATTAGGGTTGCACAAATGCTACTAAAATTCCTAATAAGTTTTCTATAAAAGCTTGCCAAACCATGAAAAGATCGTACCTCTATAGCGCTCCTTGGCATGGGCCATTCAACAATAGCTGTTACTTTTTATGGGTCCATCTTAAGACCTTCATTTGAGACAACAAGTCCCAAGTATACCAACTCCTTTGCAAAACTACATTTCTTCATATTAATCAACAACTTCTCCTCCCTCAGCTTCTCTAAAACTCTTATGATATGCATCAGATGCTCTTCCCAAGTCTTCCTGAAAATCAAAATGTCATCTAAATAAACAATAGCAAAATTTTTCAAAAACTCTTTCAATACCACATTCATGAGCCGCATGAATGTGCTCAATGCATTAGTTCTAAATCCCAAATGGCATGACTAACCACTCATACAAACCTTCCTTTGTCTTGAAGGTTGTCTTCCATTCATCTCCTTCTCTTATTCGGATTTAGTGATACCCACTCTTTAAATCAATCTTCATAAAGTACTTAGCTCCACTCAAAGAATCCATTATGTCATCCATTTTGGACAATGGAAATATGTACTTGATCATGATATTATTGATGGCTCAAGACTCTGTACACATTCTCCACTTTCCATCTTTCTTCGATTCTAGTATTGTAGGTACCGTACATGGACTTAGGCTCTCCCTTATTAGTCCCTTCCTTAACAGCTCATGAACATGTAAATAGGAGTACAATAGCAAAGAGAAAGAAGCTAGAAGAATCATGTACCAATGGAGAGCTAGTGGTAGCACATATAAGGCTTCTACCAAGTTGCCAGTGTATCTCTACAAGTTCAATTTTGCTCCAGAGCATCAATATATGATGGTGATGCTCAGCAGGATGATAGGAAAACCGAATGCTAGATCTTTTGATAATTAGATGTATGGCATCATAAGGATGGTAGAAGGTACTCATGAGAAACCCCAATGGGCTAAGATCATAAGCAACAGCCTAGATGAGGGGATGAGGATGTTAGAAGGAAGAACTAATATGTTCCATATGACCTCCTATGTGGTATATGCCTGTGCATTCAGAGGCACCTTTGATGGATTACAAACAATGGGTAGGGTCAGAAGCAACCCTGGAGATGTAAGCATCTGGGACCATTACCCACAACTGAAACAAAGAGAGTCTCTCCAACATTACCGGAGGGTGAATGATTCATTCTCCATGCACCTTGTTAGGACTATGGAGGAAGATAGAGCGAAGAGACTGAGCATAGAGGCTCAAGCTATTGTATACAGACATGGGGCTTGGTTCATCTAATTTCCCATCTTTTCATACATAAGAATAGAAGGTTTCAGTGGGCAACCTCTCATGTTGCCGAGATATCCCAATGACAAGGTCATCCTGATGGAGCTAGCTAGGCAGATATTGCCTTCAGTGGAAGCTTATATTGAGAAAGGAAAGATACCTAGTATTTTGTTTCCAATCATAATTGGATGGTATATGTGTCGTGATAGGGAGAGTGTAAAAGATGTAATTGGAGGACTAAAGTTAATGTCCCTACAGCCCTTCTCACTATTTAGGCCATATGACCCCTATGATAGGATGCAAATATTGCATAAGAAACCAATGCATCAAAGGCACATTGAAGATTATTGGGGCGACTATGATGACGAGACAGAAGTAAGAAGAAGAGGCTACTAGAGGCTTACTCTAAAGTAGATACACACATTAGATTGCATACCAGTGCCTGCACAATTACATGAAGATGATGGCATAATCATGTCCCGAGAATATGAGGACAATAAAGTATATAATGAGACAATATCATCCCCAGATTGGATTCAACCAGAGGTGACTTCCTTGGATCAGATAACGCAGAAGGTCATACAATTGACCAAAGAATGGGTAGATGTAGAGATCACCAAGCTGAAGAATAAGGGAGTGGCACTCACTGTTGACAACAAAAGGAAAAGACAAGAATTATCAGATGAGGAATATGATGATTTCCTTAAGGAAAAGAGGCTGTCAAAAGGGGAGAGGCATCAAAGTAAAATCAAGAAAGGAAACCAAGCTATTGGGGTGATAGTCATTTGTCAACCTCAACAAAAGGAAGATGTAGCCTCCACATCTGCTGCAACATCACCTCATGCACCTACAAAATAGAAGTAAAATATTGCAAACCCTGCTCCTACTATTATAGAGGAGGAAGAGAGCTCAAATGATGATCTCCTGATAAGGAAGAAAAACAAGAAGATCCAAGAGCCACCTCAAAAGAAACAAACATCTATTATGAGGGGGGCAGTAGATAAAAACCCCACTATCCTATTAAGAGGAACAGGTGCTGAAGGCATTCTGAAGAATCTACAGCATGAGGTCCCTATTCCTGATATCATGTAGTTCAAGTCTGAGATGGTGGAGGAACAAAGAAAAGAGGTGCATAGTGTATGAGATGAGCAATCCTTTCCATTAGATAACACGGTGGAACTATCTGATGATGATGTTGTAAATGAGGTCTCTATTAGTTCTATGGAGACATTAATAAAGAATACTAAGATGACCCCGCATGGCACCCCCATAGCACAAAAGGAAGTCCATCATGAGGAGCTCAAAGTAGAGGAAATAGAAGAGGGTAACCCTAAAGTGGTGGCACAACAGATTGGATTGACAAAATTAGTTGATCAAGTCACTAGCCCCACAACAACAGATTTGACTTATCAGGGTGATGAAGACCAAAACAAAGATAAAGACTTACCTCCAAAATAGGCCAAATTAGAAGTTAATTTACATATGAAGGATGAAGAGATGCCTGATCAAAATGATAGTCATGATGATGAGCAAATACCTGAAAGAAGAACAATTAAAGAAGGGATGGACAAAGCCTAAGACCCTAGAGAAGTGGACACATCAAAGGATGGGGAACAAGGTCTTAAAAGGGTGATGATCAGAGAAAAGAAGAAGAAAAGGTGAATAAGAATGATCAAGATGATCACCCAGATAAACCAGATCAGAGTGCTCAAACCCCTCATGAGGATCAAGCACCACAAGATACATAGGACCGGAATGTGAAAGTGCAACAAGAAACCCCTGTACAGGAAGAGGTCCATCATGAGGAGATTCAAGATGAACAAAGAAAAGAACCTTCACCACTGAGAGTGGAACAAAATGTAGAGTCTCATGATACTCACATTGAGCATACAGACTAGCGAGGGTCTATAGATGAAGTACCATATTAGTTGGGGCAGGAGGTGAATCCACCTCATATCAGTGATGTATCTGAATTTGATATTTCTCCATTATTTTCAGCTGACATGGTTAAGCCAAAGAGAAGGGAAAGGACCATTTCTGCAATAAAAAGAGATCCTGCCACATGCAAAAGAACAGCTCAAGTAGCTTTGCCTATAGCAGATAAAAGGAAAGGGATCTAGATAAGTATTAATGCACTTTAGATGACCAATATTGATTTAGGCTTCGCTACTGAAGAGCAAGAAGGCCAAGAGGCCAAGGATATTATTGATTCTTTATTGAAAAGTGTGGAAAGGGAGAAAAATAAAAATAAAATGCACAAGGAGCACATTGCTCAACTGTATACATTCATAAAGGGACTAATTGACCCAAATCACATGCCTGTCAGCACGGCTACCCCTTTGACCATTATATCTTAGGATGAGGTAACAGCGCTGGATATCATGAAGCATAAGGCACATGTGATGGATAATTGGTTTATTCAATTCATTTCTGAAGCAGAGAAGGTAATAAAGACCTCCCTCACCAATTGGAATTTGTACAGCACATTGAGGAGCAAAGTGGATAAGTTACAAAAGGAGGTTGGACAGAGATCAGTCAAAGTAGAAAAGGATCTGATTGCTCTAGCTGAAATGAAAAGCATAGATGTGAAAGTACTCATATACAATAAGGTATTAAAAAATCATACTTCACAGCTATTGGGTATATGGTATGAAGATACTCAGTTTGAAAGTGATATCCTGAAGAGATGCAACACAAAACTCAGAGACATCAGTGTCAAGTTGCATCACCTCATGTCTAAGGAAATAAACATCTTGGAAGCTCTTGAGGACAAGGTAGAGGGGAAGATAGAAAATCAAGATGTTGATTTTGCAATTGAAGCTTTCCATGATAATTTTAAGCATGTAGTAGATGACCCTCTCCACCATTTGTCAGAAGATGTAGTTAATAAACCCATGAGGAGAAAGAAAAAGTGGAAGGATATAATGAAATGTTGAATAGCAAAAAGAACAAATGGTCTGCATTACAGACACAATTCCACTCACAAGAGCATGCCATAGCAAAGGCTAACGTTCAAGATGGAGACAAGATTGAATGGATAGTGCAGGCATATGAACCCATTAGGGGGATCATCAGCACACATATAGGAGATGACCCATCTACTAATGACGAAGATGAAGAATGAGTAAGGATGTAGGATGACAGGGTCATACGCATCATATGGCAAATAAATGATCAAGTACCAACAGATGGATGCCAGCTGGCAACTTGTGCCACATTTAACATTTGTTGACCAAGTCAAAGATGATATAGACCATTGATTTTGATAGCTAAATCTTAATCATTAGATCATTTGTAACCGCTTCCTCTCTTTGTCCTATAAAATGAGATGGAGTGCACCTTGTAACATATTCAAAACTTAATTGAGATTAGATTGTTGAAGCTTCTAGACTAATTATCAAAGCTAATTGTAAATATACATGTCGGTTGTATACTTAATGAAGAAGAAGATCTAGATTACATACAATCATATACTTTGAGTAATCTATGGATGAATTCTTGGCTTGTATTTTGATTTGTTGCATCCCTTGGAGTGGAATTCATGATGTGCATGTTGTCTTCATTCCTTTCCATCAAAGTTTACATCAACCATACTTAGCTATGGAACATCTTGGTGAACCTATGGTTTGATTTCCTTCTCTTCATGACTGTATCTGGAATGTATATGGATCAATAGCTAAAGATTCACTTACTTTAGTAAAGATTAGAAAGCATTCAATATAATTTGTTTAATTTCATTAAAATCATCATCACAATTGCAAATATACAAATAATCTCAAGCAAATATAAGTAAATATGCTGATATCCCTAAGGAAACTAAATAGTCCTAGCATATTTGAGCTAATTAGCATGTATAATTGAAAATACCATGCAAATACATATAAATCTCAACAATCATCATGCAAATATTTACTTGTAGGCACATTATTTAGATGAATCCATAGTGTAGAAGGGAAAAATAATCAATAACAGTTGATGATCAAAAGAATTGATCAAACTTATAGAATATCCTCATCATTATCAGAAGGATTAACCTTGTTTGTTAAAAGATTTACAGAAATCAGGTGGAAAACCAAATGTTCATACATCAGTTCTCAGAAACAGAAACGTAAGGCCCCTTGAATGGAAAATAGCATGGCACATCAAACCACTGAGTAACATCAGTAGATTATGAACTAATCCACGGAGACTTGGGATCATGAATTCTCCAAATTCATTGTATCTTTCAAGATGATAAAGGTTTGATTTGCAATTCTTTATCTGTGTGTTTATGACTAACATCATAACCAATAGGTATCTTGGGTATCTAGATTCAAATAGCTATTCCATCCCATATGGGAGCTCTTTTCAAGAGCCCCAAGAGTACTCTTCTCTAAGCCCAAGACAACCTTTACACCCTTCCCCAACTTCCCTACCCATAGGTACTTGGGTTTGGGTCCCAAAAATATAATAATAACACTAAAATCCATATTTTTTATTCTTAAGGAATTAGCCCAAAGAATTCTATATGGGTTTACATCTACCCCACCCTATTTCCACGTGTCCAACACTAAAGCATTCACACATGTCATCAAAACTTAAAGTAAAATAACAATAAAAATATTCAAACACTTAACATTTTAAGGTTTAAAACATTCCACTTCACTTTGTGAAGTGGACAATAGTAGGGTCCTAATGATTCTCCCATTCTCCCATTGGTGTTTGCTCATCCTACACACTCATTGCAACATTAGTTTGTCAATGATATACATATACATAGCCGAAGCAAGGGACATAATTATACAATTTACTTATTAATGATCCAGTTTCAATTTGCATACCTTGAACCCCAATTGATCCTAATCCATGCATCCACCATCAAGTAATTGATTAATGCAGTCATAACCTACCAATCCACAAGCTAACCTTCCACAATACCTCATGATTTACGTAAGAATGACTAATTCAATGTAACCAAATTTCAAGAACCTAAATTTAGATTAACTTTTAGACATATCATAAACATAGTTTCAATATATAGTAGGCCACCGCCACATTACTTTATCTAGTTTTTTTTACAAAATTCACTCTTGGCAATGAGCATATTTATTTAGTTTCAATCACGATCACTTACCAATTGACTTTACCACAAGCATGACCTCAAGTCATATTCATACATGTCATCTAATTAATCATCACAAACATTAAGCATCTCTTGATCACTAATTTTCATACTACTAGAAGGGTTTTATGCTACATGATTTGCCTTCTAATTAGGTTTAGCCTCTTTATTCTTGAATTAACACAAGCAAACTCAATTGTTTACATAAGTATAGCAATGGCTTCCCTATGATTTGTATCATAACTCAAAATTGTCACATACTCATGATTCAACTATGACACATTTAACCAACAAAGTTGTGAAAGCTCAATGCCAGGTTCTTGTATCCATATGTGGCCTAGTGAATCGATTAGATAGGTAGAAGAGCGTGGGATTCACATCAAAATGGGTGAAGAAATTAATTATTCAAAACATTAATCATGATAACACACAACACCAATTTTCCAATTCAAGGCAGTTATTCCTAGGGTTCATCCAAAGTTGTCATTGATAAAGGTACGCTACAACATGAGAATATGACTCACAAGATCCAACTAGCCAACACTACTAGTGTTGATTAGTAGTAAGAGGTGTTACAAGCATCATGAGCTAGGATGGACCTCACATCCCCCTCCCCTTAAAATAAACTTCCTCCTGGAAGTCAATAACGTTTAGGAGAACTCAACCCTTAGACCATATCTACTACAAAAGATAGGTAGAAAACAATGTTCATTAACTTTGTCACTAAAAGGGAACACCCATCAACATAGAAAGCATTCTACATAGAATATCTCTCCATGAAATGTGTAAAAATAAATCTATTGAATTGAATAATAAAATATAAGATTATTAAAGGAACCAAACTCATACAATAAGTCACAAAATATTATACAACAAATCACACATAGCCACTAGACTAAGAGTAAATAAGGCTACCCAACATAGGTGATACATGATAAGTTCAATGTTACATATTCAAGAGATCATATATTACTACACAACATACTAAATATATGTCACTTGTACAGCTAACCTCTTCTTGATCTTTTCAAAGATTAAATTCATTTACCAATAAAATAAAATAAATATCCACAATACTAAGCAGTATTTCATCAAGTTCACTCATTCTCATTTACAAGCATTTATCCATCATTCTCCTTAAATAAATCTTCACACCCAGTTTACAAATGATTCATACCATACGTGTTGTAGAAATGTACATGATCATTAAGAACACATCATAGGATTGACATTACATGATTCACATCACATGGTACACAACATGAGTTAACATGGGTGCCAACAACCACAATAACACCAAATAAGCATAGGGCCATGAATCCATAGAACCAAGAGCTAAAGAATCATAGAGCCAGTATCTAAAGAACCATAGTACCATAGAATCATAATAAAATATGGTCTTACAGCCCTCCTTGAGGACCCCTGCATACATTTCCTAGCTACCTCTTTCTTGTTTGTTTAATGGATTTATCCTCCATGAAATATATATAAAAGATCACACACAATATAGGGGGGAATGGATTATGACCATCCCATACCGGTCCCATTTGTAACCCCCATCCTCACAATAAGAATTCCCTAGGCCATCTACTCCCCCATACAACCTGCCAGGGACCCCTCCTAGATATGATAGTTTTACATAAATCACATTACTCCACACAGATCAGCAGTTGCAAAACTAAGAAGGCCTCAAAACAATTAAAGGTTTTCTAAATTCACCAAATAATTATAAAAGATCTAAATGAAGAATACAATAAGAATAAAAACTTTTCAAATTAAATACAAACTCAAATGAAACTAGTCCTTAAGGCAAAAGACCATCTCAAAACTCAAATGGCTAAGTAGCCCAAGAAGAAGTAATTACCACACTATTGGATTTTCAAACCAAGGAAAATAATAAATAAAATAAGATAAAAGGAAATAAAATTATCAAAGCAGTAATCCATAGTCTCATTAAAATTTGCACTTTACATTCACCATGTAGCTTTGACTAAGCCACCTAAGGGGAGGATGGGAATTGGGTGGACTTACTACCACCAAAATAAATATAATCATGTAGCGGTCTCAATACCACATAGAGCTCAAGAGCCCTCATTGAGTCACAAGTCCCATGTCCCACACAACCTAGAACATGCCATATCACATATGTCAAGTGCCAATATCAAAATCCACTATCATGTGCCAAAAGAAGTATCAGTCATAGTGTCCCATGGTCTAAAAGGGTCACATGGTAACACATTCACACAACACTAGTGCTCTATCACATCACAACAAAAGACAATTTGCTTAGGAATATGTTGTACCTAGTGATAAATAAGCAACTTATTTACCATCTAGTATCATACATTACTTCACTTGTGATACCATTGTGGGTAATGGTAAGATGTTGTCAACATCATCACCACTTCCCTTCAGGTATCCTATAGAGAACATTTACACTAGGAGTCAACATTGGCTAAATAGGGAACACAACTTTCGATACTATAGTCGGGAGTAGGAGCCATCACCATTGATAGTTTTCAAAGGGGTGTCATCAAATTGGAAGGTTCACAATTAGTTATTACTAATAGAAGGCCATCATCTATCAGTAGTCACCGCTTGGCCACTCAACCAAAATTGAGGAGTCCAAAATTATGTGTATCATCAAGTAATTATCGGTGGGAGGCCACCACTACCGATGCTTGAAACAAACCATCAAATTGGGGGTGCACAAATGGTCTTACACATTACTTCACAACACTTTGCTCCCACAAATTTGACTCACATCACATTTAAAGATAACAATGTTCATGATAAACTTGGATGTTCACAAATCACATCCTACTTTCACTTCACATACCTTCACACCCACAACATAATCTAGAATAGACACTCAAGTAGCCTACTCACATGCATAACAACATATAAGGAACACAATCCTCCTTCCATCTATCATTTAATAAGTGCAACAACTCTAATGTCAAACTAGTTTTGTGTTCACCTAACTATACATTTAAGAACTTGCAATTTATACAAAATTTATTATATCTTATTTTCCCAAACATTCAATCATCCACAAAACATGAAAATTATCTTTGAAATAATATGAAACATGAAACTTTTAGTTTAAATAATCAAATTTTATCCAAAAACATGCAAAACTAGTTCTTCTACATTGAAAAAACAAAAAAAGTGGTGGATTGATGAAACAATGATTCTTAAAATGTCAAACACCATGAATATGTGTTTTCTTGTCTGATAGCATGCATGAAAAGAAGGGAATAACAGACATGTGGGGTCTAAATCATGGATCCCACATGCTTTTTTCATGTTTTTTTTGCTTCCCAAAACACACTAGCATTATAACGCAAGCATGTTTTAGGAAGCATGAAAACTTTTTGCTTTCATGCATGGAAAAAAGTATAAGTGTTTTAAGCACGTTTTTAGTGTTTCAAGAGCCCAGGGGGAGAGAGATCAAGATAGAGAGACTGCTTTTGGCATGCGACCCTAAACCTTAAACCTAAGCAACCCTAAAACCTAAACCTGAGCAACCCTAAACCCCTATCTCTACCTAATCTCCATATCTATATTGTCCCTCTACCTCTCTATCTCCCTCTCTCTCTAGTGTAGTCACGATGGGAGGGTTCACAGAATGAACTATCTGGACCTTGCAGCAAGAGTAAACACAACGGAAACAACTCAAGAAATGGGACAAATGCAAATTCAGTCATTCAATATATCAAAGAATTCAAATACAAATCGACCGGCAACATGTAGGCTTACAATTAGGGCTCACAGGCCTAATTACATACATGCACAAGATAAAGCTTTGAAGCTCCTTCACACAAATCCAAACTATAGAATATGAATCAATTGCTAACTTCTTAACTTCACTACTTTCCTAAGGATCTATTACATCAATATATATCATTTCCAGACCAATAGATTCCTCTACGTCGGCCAAGGAAGGTCACAAACTCTAATGAAGAGATGTAACGTGTTCCAAGATAGGTCGGACCTAAATGCATAGAACACTTCCTCAAATGAATGGAACAATGTGTGGACCTTTGGGGAAGGTCGGCCATGAACCACAGAACATTGAATGATGTGTCAATGGGATCCACAAGTCAAGGAATGATCCGCAAGCCTTCTCCTTCAATTGATTATCAAGGACTGTTAGAATGCTCTACTCTGATAGCAATATCTTTCCGATAGCTTATCCAAATGCTCTAAAGTCTTGATATGGTGTAGATGAATGAATGTAGATGCTAAGTCCAGATCCGCAAGATGTGAATTGCCAAAACTGGACCACAAGCTAAAAACTACTACTAACTGAACTACCTGGACTGAACTGGAAAAGAAAGAACTGGAATGTAAACAAACTGAAATGTAAATGTTTTTGGTTGATGCAAGATTGCTCTTGAACCAGGGATGCTCCTGCATCAAACATCTGGGGTTATTGAAAAAGTGAGTCCCTCACTTTGTTGGGGCTAGGGGAGAACCGAGACGATCCACCTCAGCCTAAGAAATCCAAGATGAGTCTTCTTCCGATCTGCCTTTCCACTTCACAAGATATTCTTTGTATTGTCTTCCTCTAGTACTGCGTCCAACTCTGTTGTTTAAAATGTCTTCTATCTGCTCCAGTGCTTGTTGTGGTAACTACTTCTTCAGGTCTCCTTCCATGCTTTCACTAAACTCTGCTTCATGATACTGATAAAGATCTGCAATGTTGAAAATCAGTGATATACCCAAAGTCTCTAGTAACTCCACTTCGTATGCATTTCCTAAATCAAATTTTTTGAGTAACTTACAAGGTCCAAACTTCTTCATCTTCAACTTGTTATATGTCCCAACTGGAAATCTTTCTTTACTCAAGTACACCATCACTTCATCTCTAACTTCAAATTCCTTATGTCTTCTCTTCTTATCAGCCTTCTCTTTGTACTTACTATTCATAGTCTCCAAATGTTTCTTCACCTGATTATGCACTATCTTCATGTGATTTGCAAATTCTTCTGCTTCTACACTCCTCTTTTCCTCTGTACTGATGTCTCTCAATTTTGTAACTCCTCTAGGATTCACTCCAGTAACAATCTCAAAAGGTGTTCTTCCGGTGCTCCTATTTATTGAATTATTGTATGCAAACTCTACTTGTGAAAGAATCAAATCCCAACTTCCGGTTTTCTCTCCAACCAAACATCTCAACAAGTTTCCCAAACTCCTATTCACTACCTCTATCTGTCCATCTGTCTATGGTTGAAAAGTAGAACTGAACTTTAAATCTATCTTCATCTTCTTCCAAAGTGTCCTCCAAACATATCCAACAAACTTTGTATCTCTGTCTGAAACTATACTCTTAGGTAATCCATGCAATCTCACAATCTCCTTGAAAAATAGGTCAGCTACATGCACTACATTAGTTGTCTTCTTACAAGGTATGAAATGAGCCATCTTTAAAAATTTATCAACCACTACAAATATTAAATCATGTCCTCTCTATGTCTTAGGTAATCCCATTACAAAATCCATGCTTATGTCTTCCCAAAGTCTCTCCGGTACTGTCAAAGGTTTATACAATCCAACGTTCTGACTACTCCCTTTTGCAACTTAACAAACTCTACAACTTTCCACAAATCTTCTAACATCCTTATGTATCTGAGGCCAAAAGTAATTTTCACTTACCAAAGCCACTATCTTGTCAATGCCAAAATGTCCTGCCAATCCACCACTATGCTTCTCCTTGATCAAATTGTCCCTCATTGAACTTCTAGGTATGCACAACTGACTTCCTTGGAACAACATATCTTCTTGAATGAAATAGTCTAACCACTTACTCCTATCTATCACAATAGGTTCCTTACATGCTTTCCAAGGTTTGGCAAAATCAGTGTCTCCCTCATACATATTCTTCAATTCATCAAAACCCAACACTTCAACTCTCATCTCTGTCAACAAGTTTCTTCTTCTACTCAAGGCATCAACAACTTTGTTTTATTTACAACTCCTATGCTTCAACACAAAAGTATAACTCTGCATGAACTCTACCCATCTCATATGTTCTGATTCAACTTACCTTGACTGTTCAAATATTGCAAAGCTTGATGATCTGTATACAACACAAACTCCTTAGGCAACAAGTAATGTCTCCACTTCTTCAATGCTTGAATTATGGCATAGAACTCTTGATCATAAACTAAATATCTTTTCCTTGCATCATTCAACTTCTCACTGAAATAAGCTACAGGTCTACCTTCTTGACTTAACACTGCTCTAATTGCAATTCCACTTGCATCACAATCAACTTGAAATACCTTATTGAAATCCAATAATGCCAAAATAGGTTGCTCTGTCACTTTCTGCTTCAAAAACTCAAAACTTTTATTTGCTCCTGATGTCCACTTGAAATCTTTTCCGTCACCTCCCATTGTCTCTGTCATAGGGTTACAAACTGAACTGAAATTTCTTATGAACTTCCGGTAGAAACTAGCCAAACCATGAAATGATCTAACTTCTCCAATGCTCTCTGATGTAGGCCACTCAACAATTAATCTCACTTTCTCAGGGTCCATCTTCAATCCTTCTACAAAAATCACAAATCCCAGATATACTAATTCTTCCTTCATGAAACTACACTTTTTGATGTTTATTAGCAATTTCTCTTCTCTCAACCTCTGAAAAACTTGTCTAATATGCCACAAATGTTCTTCTTTTGTCTTACTAAAAATCAGAATATCATCTAGATATACAATCACAAACTTACCCAAGAATTTCTTCAGAACTTCATTCATCAATCTCATGAAAGTACTTGGTGCATTTGTCAATCCAAAAGGCATCACTAACCACTCATACAATACTTCATTTGTCTTAAAAGTAGTCTTCCATTCATCTCCTTCTTTGATTCTGATCTGATGGTATCCACTCTTCAAATCTATCTTTGTGAAATATCTTGCTCTACTTAGACAATCTATAATATCATCCATCCTAGGTAAAGGAAATCTATACTTAACTGCAATCTTGTTTATTGCTCTAGAATCAATACACATTCTCCATTCTCCATCCTTCTTCGGTGCCAAAACTGCAGGTACTGCACAAGGACTCAAACTTTCTATGATAAAACCTTTCCTCAACAACTCTTGTATCTGTCTATTCAATTCTTCATTCTCTGTCGGTGTCATTCTATGTGCTACTTTGTTAGGCAAACTTGCTCCTGGTAGAAGATCCATGTGATGACTAATACTCCTTATAGGTGGTAATCCTTTAGATACATTATCTGATATGATGTCTTCATACTCTGTCAGCAACTCTCTTATCCCATCCAGTTCAGTTTCTTTCTTCACCACTTCAGGCTTCTTAGGAATCAAGGCATAACACAGATTTTCCTATTTCAAACCATCCAAAAATTTCCTTCCATCTACTAAACAGATTCTAGCATTCCCACATACTATATCTTTAGGATCATCTTCTAAAGGAATCAAGGCAATTCTTTTCCCATTTGCTGTTATAGTATATGTGTTCTTTCTCCCATCATGCATAGCTTTTCTATCATACTGCCAAGGTCTACCCAACAAGATATGACAAACATCCATAGGCATAATATCACACAAGACTTCTTCATGATAAGATCCAATATGAAATTTCACCAAACATTGCTCACTCACCAATACCTTATGATCATCCTAAATCCATGCTATCTGATAGGGCTTAGGGTGTTTCAATCTTTTCAGTTTCATCTTGGTCACCATCTCCTCTAAAACTAGGTTATCTGAACTACCACTATCAATCACAACTTTACAACACTTACCTCCGGATTTGCATCTGGTTCTGAATAGACTTTTCCTCTGTGATGGTTCCTCATGTGTCTCTACTTGAAATAGTGCTCTTCTCATTACCAATGATTCTCCTTTCTCTAGATTGCCAATTGAACTAGGTGATTCAACAGGTTCTTCCTCAACATAGGTTGCTCTCCCACTGTTCTTTGTCTTCTTGCTTGTACTACCCTGATTACATTTGAATGCTCTATGTCCTTCACCTCCACACTTGAAACAAGTACCTCTAAATGTTCTCCTATCAAATCCTCTTCCTTCTCTTCTGTGTTCTTCATTCTGGTATGCACTAGGGTTTCGTCTTCGATAAAAAATTTTGTCATCTCTCTGGTAAGCATTGTTATCTATGTCATCCTTCTTCAATGGGTTGTCAAACTTGTTCTACTCCACAAATGATCTATCATATCTAGAAAATGTTCTTCCTCTCTGAAATTTACCTCCTCTACCCCTTTGTCTCAAATCATGTTTCTTATTTAGCTTCTCTTCAACTTTCAGGGCAAACTGATATGTTTCCTCCAAAGATGTCATCCTTACCAAACTTAGTTCTTCTTTAATGTTCAATCTTAGTCCATTAATGTATCTAGCCACTTTCTCCTTGCTTGATTCACTATGCAATGTTCTTATGATCATCTTATGAAATTCTTCAGTGTACTCCTTCACAAATTTCTCCTTCTGTCTTAGGTTTTGCAGTCTCTTCAACAGCTCCAACTCATAGTCAGCAGGTATAAACTGATTCTTCAACTTTGTCACCATCCAGTCCCACTTTGTAATCTTTTCCTTTCCTCTTCTATTTCTTTCCAACTGAACTTCCTTCCACCATATAGCAACATGTCCTTTCAACTTTGTCTTTGCAAATTTCACTCTCTCTGGATCTTCCATCTCTTCATATTCAAAGTATTCCTCCATATCATTTATCCAATCAATCAATTCTTCAGGGTTCAAATTACCAGTATAGTTTGACACATCAACTCTAAGTCTCTTTCCAATTTTTTAAATAGCTCACAACATCTTTACCTGATCTGATTCTTCCTCTTCATGACCTTCTAGAATTTTGCTAGTTTGTTCAGCAGATTGAAATTCTTCTTCTTCATCACTTTCAACATTAGGTCTTGGTGTCAATCCTCTTCGCCTATCTTCCTCAATAGCATCCAAACAAATTTGCATTATTCTCATCAATTCCATCATCTCATCCATTCTATTAGCCATTGTACCAACAAGTGGAACTCTTTGCAGTAGCATCTTCCTGGGATCAAGTGCAAACTACCTCAGGTTCGGTGATCGGGCTACAAGCAACAACTGCCTCTCGATCGGTGATCGGTTGCGCACAAGTAACCTACCTCAAATCAGCAATCTGCTCACAAAAAGATCTTATGGAATCCCCTTCACCAATTCACTCCAAAGAATCAAACTTTCGCTCTAATAGCACTTGGTGCAGTCATGGTGGGAGGGTTCACAGAATGAACTATCTAGACCATGCAGCAAGAGTAAACCATGCAGCAAGAGTAAACACAATGGAAATAACTCAAGAAATGGGACAAATGTAGATTCAGTCATTCAATATATCAAAGAATTCAAATACAAATCAGCCGGCAACATGTGGGCTTACAATCAGGGCTCATAGGCCTGATTACATACATGTGCAAGATAAAGCTTTGAAGCTCCTTCGCACAAATCCAAACTATAGAATATGAATCAATTGCTAACTTCTTAACTTCACTATTTTCCTAAGGTTCTATTACATCAATATATATCATTTCTAGACCAATAGATTCCTCTGCATTAGCCAAAGAAGGTCACAAACTCTAATGAAGAGATGTAACGTGTTCAAAGATATGTCAAACCTAAATGCATAGAACACTTCCTCAAATGAATGGAACAATGTGCATGTTGGATTTTTTCACAAACTGGATGTTTCCTAGTTATTCCTACAAGGTAGTGATCATTGATCAATAGGATTTCTGAGCCAAGGGCCAACAGTATAGGAGATAGACTCTATAAATATCTCCTCTTCTTCTTTAGGCTCTGCAGAACCAAGGGGGTATTCCTTATTCAACATCTGTAAAATATGCATGTGAACTTACTAGGATGTTGACACAAAGCAGATAAATCCTCTCTTATGCAGACCAAAACTGTAAAACAAGTGCAAAGGGGCTAGCTTTGGGTTTATGCTCAGTTGTGTGACAGGGGATTTTGGTACTAAAACTACTTCTAATGTCCTAATGGTTTGTATTTGAAGTTTGAATTTTGTATATTGTATTTGGATGCAAGACTGGGACCTTGGATTGTAACCTCAATACAAGACCAGACTGGTGCCTATCTTAGGGCTTGGAGTCAATAGACATACACATGTGAATGATTGCCATAAACTTAAATCAATAACTAGGTTTCAAGGGGATTTTTAGTGTCTCCCTTACAGATACATCCCAAGACTGAGTGTTTAGTCAATTATACTTGATGATATCCCTGTTGTAGCATACCTCTCTCAATGCTTAACCTAAAACATTTAATCTGTTCCTTGAACAAAGGTAAGAGATTAGACATTCAACATAGAAAATCCATGTTCCTGAATCTCAAATAACCCTTAGCTATTTAGATTCAAAAGAAAGATGCCCACAACTTGGAGACAAATGACCAAACACATGCAACAATACATTTTTCATATAAAACAACATGAAACTAGCAAAATTATGCATAAAACATTCAACATATGATTCATAAACTCACAAGATACCAAAATAGAGCCACTAGCAAAGCTATATCTTCTTACTCCATCAAAATTTGTCCAGTTTTTCAACCCACATAAATGAGCTACACAGTTCTGATATATTCAGAATGTGCCCTCAGCAAATCAAGTACAAGGTCAAAATCAAATTTCTGCCTGATACAATGTACCATGAGAAATGGTGCCCAAAACATTCAATGCTCCAGGTAGAAAAAGAAGAAGGGGGCAGGTGAATTCGGGAAGTGTGCCGCTGCTTGAAGATTTTCATTGAAAATGGTAGCTGGCCTGTCAATCGATCGATCATGCCTCCACAAAATGCCATTAATGGCCAACCTACCTGTTTTGAAATGCAGCGGCTCGCTGTTTCTGAAGTTCTTCCACTTAGAAATACAACTGCGAACAGAGGAAATCCTTCTTTTAGAATTTTGAATGATGGTCATCGATCAATTTTCTCCCGCCAAGATTTGTGGCTCCAAATCACGCTGACAAATCAACAGCCAATGAAAACATGCCATGCAAGCGCCCATTTTCCATCGCAAACATACAACTACCTTTGTATATGCAAATGCATATACATACAACCGCTTGCACATTCAAATCTTTGTATATACAAAAGCATGTATATACAATCACTTTTTGGACATGTGGCAGCTGCTAATTTGTTCTCCATCGCCGAGCACTTGCATCTCCATCAACCGTCAGAATGACCCTGGAAGTATCCGCTGATGTGCATAGTCCCGCCAACAAGTCCATGTATCAACATGTGCATTTGTGGTTATACATATGAGATTGTATATGCATACAATCACCTACATACAAAGGTGTGGACCTCAAATCTTTATAAAACACACTGCAACCACTATCAGGTCTGGGCCTTGTATCTTCCTATTTGTATGTTGGCCTTGTACATTGCATATATACAATATGCAATATACATACAAACTGCGGACGTTAGCTCATTTATGAGGCAGATTGGAGAAACCTTTGAAATCTGGCATGTATTTCTACCTTTTGTATATTGGCATATACAAGCACTTCATACATACAAGCTGCGGACCCCAAAATGATTATTCACTGCATTTAATCTTTCAGTTGGGTCCAGATTGTATGTCGCTTTATATATGACCCTTGTATGTCAAACATACAATGCAAACATGCATACAACCGTGGGATATACAACCATGCGGGGGCCCCATTGCTGACTTTGACCGCAACCTGCTTGCATATTTCTTTGTATCTCTTCATTGTATGGCTGAATGTATATTGGGAACATGCAATCCCAATCTACAACCCGCGGATTCCACCTTTTTCACAAATGCAGTTAAACTCTTGATTGCGTCTGCCCTTTGTACATGCCTGCTTGTATGTTTCCCTTTGTATCTTTTCTTTGTATGTCTAAACATACGACGCAAATGTACAAGCAAAAAATACATTCAATCGGACTTCTGCCTTTTATGAACCAGAATGCAATATCCTTTGGGTCCATGCTTTGCATCTCTTGCTTTGCATCTTGACTTCTTTGCACATTGCCTTGTATGTGCACTTTGTATATCTGACATACATTCACCCTTGCATCTTTACGATGTACATTCTGCCTTTGCATGTTGGCAATGTATGTTTCCTTTGTATGTGCCTGTTGTATGTCAAACATACATGCAAAATATACATTCAATCAGACTTCAAGCACAGAATTTGCGATGGAATATGTGATATACAACCACAGAATATTCCAAGAATGTATCCGAATGACACATACAAACCCGATATGCGTACAACAATTCATACAATTGACTTTTTCCATTTCTGAAGCTAATTGAACATCTTTTTCGGATCCGCCAATGTACATTTGCACTTGTACATACAAAAACACATACATACAATAGATTTCACAATGGCATAAAGGGATTTTGAACTTATCATTTTTTCAATCTTTTTTAGCGCGACGGGAGAAAGTGGTAATGTAATGCAAAGGGACCGGTCATTCAACGAGGCAAAAGGCATGAAAATGCAACTTAAGTAATTGATGACCTGCAATAGGAGGTCAACGGTGAAATAGAAGATACAATGCATGATTTTGAGGGAAAACAAAACCTAAGGGACTAAGGGTTTGAGGAAACAAAAACACATGCTTGGAGACCTAACTCAAAACCCTAACCCTAGGTGGATACCACCATTAGCTCCGACTAGGAACGTGCAGGTGCAAGGCTGCAGCGAGAACCAGACCACTCCGGGACAGACCAGGCAAAACACAAAATGTAAAACAGCACCGACTATACAAGGCATATACAGATTATTCACACCTAATTTACAATGTGCACATAGGATATTCATTCATGAGAAGTAAGGTTTTAGGAACTGGTCGTGCATAGGCAATTCCAATAATTCACCATTTAGGGCCTGAGAAAGTAGGAATCTTCTCCATGAGTATTGCTGATTTGATATGGGCCCATCCATAAGGGCTCAAATTTACCATGCTTGCCCTTATCCTGACTCTTTGCATTCCAAACTAGGACCACGTCACTTATCTGAAACTTCCTTTCTATAGCCCTTTTATCAAACAAATATTTCACCTTCTGTTGTTTCTTGATATTTGTCTTATGTGCTTCTCTTCTAATCTCATCTAGTGCAACCAGTTGATTTATCCTTTCATTCATTGAATCTTCAATCTCTTTATCATTTTTTTGTATGAATCTATAAACTGGCAGGAGATTATTCACAGGTAACTTAGCTGCTGCACCATATACTAGCTCAAAAGGTGAACTTCCAATTGCTTTCTTCACTATTATCCAGTCAGCCCATAGTGCCATCTTTAACTTTGAATCCCATGCCCTTTTGTTCTTATCTACCATCCTTTTGATGATTTTCATAAGGCTTTTGTTACTTGATTCTGCTTGACCGTTTCCTTGTGGATGATATGGTGATGCATATGACAAATCAATCCTATAGTTGTTGCAAAAATCAACAAACTCACCAGATCTAAAGCACATGGCATTATCTGTGACCACTTTGACTGGCACTCCAAATCTGATAATAATGTGTTCCAAAATAAAATCCATCACCACCTTGCTTGTAGCTTTCTTAATTGGAATGGCTTCAATCCATTTAGTAAAATAGTCAGTAGCAACCAAAATCCAACTATGTCCACTTGATTTTTCTAAAATTTTCTCTATAAAATCAATTCCCCATTATTGAAATGGAGCCTCCACAATTACAGTTCTAAGGGGTAATGCACCATCATATTTAAGTTTTCCTGAGAACTTTTGACAGGGATCACATTTTCTTACCATCCTTTGTGCATCTGAAAAAAGAGTTGGCCACCAATAGCCTACTCTAAGAATTTTGTGAGTTGTTGTCTTGGCAGTGTAGTGTCCACCACACATTCCTTTGTGCATGTCATTTAAAATATCCACAGCTTGATTTTCATCCACACACCTAAGTAGGACACCATTAGGATTCTTCCAATATAATTCTCCTTGAATAATTATGTATTTGATAGCATGTAACTTTAAGGTCCTTTTTTGACTATCACTGAGATGGGAAGGACAATTCAAATTCTACAAATAATACACAATGCCCTTGTACCAGTCAAATTCTGACATGTTAACAACTTTATCCTAAACTACATTTACCTGGCATGCTTCTAAATTTGACTGTGTCATCATCTTAGCCAAACCCTGTCCCCTTACTAATTTTGTAATTTGTATCTCAATGTTGAACTCTTGTAACTTGTTAATCCATCTGCATCTTCTTCCTGTCACTTCTTGCTAAGTGAAAATGTCCTTAACTTCTACATGGGGCACATATGCAACTATCTGAGATCCTACTAAGTATGGCCTGAAGCTTTTGACTACCCTAACCAATGCATATGCCTATTTTTCCATGATATCATATTTCAACTCAGCTGCTTGCAATGACATGCTAAAGAAAGCAATAGGTTGCTCAAAACCATCTTCATTTTTCTGTAATAAACATGCAACAATAGTGTGAAAAGAGGCAAATGAGAACAATTGAAGTGGCTTAGAAAAATTAGGAGATCTCAACATAGGAGCCATCTTTATAGCTTCTTTGATGTTCTGAAATGATCTAGTTGCTTCACTCTCCCACTTGATAGTTTCACCCTTCTTCAACATTTTAGAAATATCCTTTGTAATCTCTGCAAAGTTGGGAATGAATCTTCTAACAAAATTAATCTGTCCAAAGAAAGACTGAATGCCTTTCACTATTTTAGGAATTTAAATTCTGTCAATTGCAGCAACCCTTTCAGGATCAATCCTAACGCCGTCCTTGGAAACAATGTGTCCCAATAGTTTTCCTTCCACTACCCCAAAAGTACATTTATTTGGGTTAAGTGAAATTCCATATTCTAATGCCCTAATAAAAATTTGTTCCAGATACATGCAATGTTGCTCCTCCTTTTTTGAATAAGTAGTTAAATTATCCTGATATACAGCCAGAATTGAGTCAATCAATCCTGCAAAAGCAACATCCATAGCCCTCTGAAATGTAGCACCTGCATTTGTTAGTCCAAATGGCATTCTTACATATACATAGGTCCCCCATGGAGTGGTGAAGGTAGTCTTGTATTGTTCAGATTCTTTTACCTTCACCTGATTATATCCTGAAAACCCATCCATCATGGATAGAAGCTCACAACCAGCCACCTTTTGTAACATAGCCTCCATGTTAGGCAGTGGATAATTATCCTTTAAAGAAGATACATTCAAGTTTTTGAAGTCCACACAAAGCCTTATATCACCATTTTTCTTTCTAACTGGGACAAGATTGGACACCCAAGTTGAGTGTCTGATAGGCACAATTATTCTAGCCTCCCTAAGCTTTGCAAGCTCTTCTTGCATTTTTGGAGCTAAAGTTGGGTTAATAGGTCTTTGTTTCTGTCTGAATGGCTTAGCTCTAGGCTTCAAAGGAATCTCATGCGGGAATAAGTCTTCTCTATAAACTTTTAGGTCCTCATATGACCAGGCAAAGACATGCTTATATCTTTTCAATAATGCAATCAACATACTCCTGATGTGTGGTTTGAGTTGTTTACCAATATATACCCTTTTGGGAGCATGGCATGTCCCCAAGTTTATCTCCTCCAAGTCATTCTTGTTTGTAGGAGATGCCTCTTTAACAAACTGATCTCTATTGTCAAATGCTCTTTCTAAAGCAACTAACCCTCTAGGGATTTTATTTGTTTTAAGTTGAATCACTTCTTTCCCCAAAAGAGTTTCTTTTCCATTCACAACTTCTACAAAGTTCTAAAAATCAATCTCCTGATTCTCATATTCATCTATGCAGTGTAGGAACCTCAACAAATCTCTATCATCATCAAACACCTTCTAACTACATATATTATCTGGTACTGCAGGTCTCATTTTAACTTCAACATTTTTAACATCAGATAGAGTGACATCATCTGGCCTTATGGCCACATTACCGAAAAAGTCTGCCATGACATTCTTTGATCTTTCTATCTAATTTGTTGAAAAAGCATCAAATAATTCAATTGTATCCCATACAGCATGCTTATACTATTTTAACCTCTTATTTTTTTAAGCATACTTATCTCTCACTTGGGAAATAATTAATTCTTAATCTCCAAACACCTTTAGCATCTTAATCCCATGCTTCAAAGCAACATTCAAGCCTAGTAGTAGAGCCTCATATTTTGCAATATTATTTGTGCAGGCAAACTTTAACAGGAAAGAGAATTTCAGAAGCTTACCTGCCAGAGACAAAAACACAACTCTAGCACTAGAACCTTCCTTTGAACAAGCTCCATCAAAATACATAGTCTAGAGACCCTCTTGGTCAAGTTCTTGAATGCAAAAATCTCTCTTTTCCCCTCCTTGATCATCTGAGACAATTATGAAATTCTCGTAGTCAGTATTCACAAAACAAATATGCTCTTCTGAATCTTAATCTTCAACTATTTCTGGTGATCTCTCTTCTCTGATCAGTTTGACATCTCTACCATTCATTGGGATCATGGCATATGATAAATCGAACTGCATACTTCCTCCAACCAATGCTGCCCATCTTCTGGACAACAACATACCATATTGTGGCTTTATGTCAACTACTGTTGTGTTCATTCTGTAAGTCTTTTCTGGATATGCTGCTAGCATAAAATCCACATCCTTCATTATTCCTATAACTGGTACCTCCCTAGCATCCATTGCATAGCATTTTCCACATGCCTTATCTATTTTTAGTCTAGCTTGTTGCATGATAGCCAAAGGCATAATATTTGTTGATGCTTCTGAGTCAAGCATACAATTATTGATTACTTTTCCATTGATAACAAGGGAGACATAAAATAGTTCAACTTGTGAAGGGCATTTTATCATTGTCATTCCAAGATAGACTTCAGGAACCTCATCCTCATCAATACACAAGGCCTGTTTCTTACCCTGGGTCTCAACATTCTGCTTGGCCTGACAAGCTACTCCTGAAATTAGGGACAATGCTTTATTCCTGAATTCTTCAACTTTCATCATCTCCATTAGTGGAACAGAGATCTTTATCAAGGATAGAATCTGAGTTATGTCAAAGGGAGCATAATTTTGTATAGCAATTGTAGCTTGAGCTGTGGTTTTATTCTTATCCTAAGTTGATCCAACCTTAATTTTAATGGCCTTCTGATTGTCATCCATGATCTAAGAATTCTTATTTTGATCCTCATTTTGGGGAACTTCATTTTCTGGTTTCTAAGAATCATGACCTGGGTTTTCCTTAGAATTTTTCTTATTATTATTCCATCGAGTCTTATGTGATTCAGCTCCTCTATGATTATGCATTGGGTGATTCACAAAGGTATCTTCTAATTTATGTGGATCACTTACTTGAGCCTTACCTCTAAGGTTATAGTTGCTCTTGACCTGAGCCACTGCTGCAGTTGTGAGAGCTCTAATCTCTTCATCAGAAGGCATTCTCAAGTTATTTAGAAAGATGTGTGAGTCTTGAGCATAAGCATAGTTATCTTCATCATCCTCATCACAAGAAATCTGCTAGCAGACCTGAGTCCCATAGTTTGTGCTTTCATCAACATCATAGGGAGAATACTCCCTATTTGTGGACAACATATTGACACTACCATCCTCCATACAATGTGGCTCATTGCATTCATCACAAGCAACAACATTATTGTACAAAGATTGAGCAATCATACATTGCAATTGTGAGTGAGGCATCTGACAGAATATGCACTATGGGGTGTCATCAACAATGTTAATATCTTTCTTCAACGGATCAAGGGTCTCCTTAACATTTTGGGTTCTTTGGTTAGTTCTGCTATTTGGGAGAATGGGTTTACCATTATGCCAATTAGTGTTATATGGCATATCATGCAATGACGGTCTCTTCTCCTGTCTTTGGTAAACCTGCCTTTTAGGACCTATCCCCTTTTCATTTTTAGCAAGTCTATAACTTAGGTCCTTAACAACAGTTGTCAATTTATCCAATTTCTCTTCGGAAGTAGATGTATTACCTTGAGTACTTTGAGACTTATTCAGATTCTGCAAAATCTTTACATCATCCCTTCTATTTGTCTTACCAGATGCTTTCCTATTATTTTCAATGTTGGTTGCAATTCTGAAAGCATCCCTGAGGCTAGTAGGACCCTTATGTCTTAACCCATAAGTTGTTTTAGCGTCAAAAGCATTTATGTACAGTACCATACACATTGGTTCATTAGGCCTCATGTGAAGTGGCAATTTGTTCAACACTTTAGTGAACCTAGCATTAAAATCTGCAACCTGCTCATTTGACCCCTTCGTAATACTAGTGAATTCATTTACAAAAAAGCTTGGATCAGTCTTATCACCATATTGTTCTTTAAAAATCCTTCTGAAGTCATCCCATGATGAGATACTCTGGTCAGGCAGACTTTTATACCACTCTCTAGCTTCATCAACTAAGGATTGAATAAACAATTTCATACAAACATCCTCATGTTCAACCTCAAAGTTGTCCATAACATTCTGAAAGGCCTTCAAATGGTCTTCCCCTAACACAACATTGTTTCCTAAAAACTTTGGTATCTGATGCCTTACATGTTTATCAATGAGGTTAGGGTAACCAGGATTACCATTAAAAACTAGCTACCTGAATCTATCCAACTACATAGGCTGTCTATCAAACTGATTAACATTTGCATTCCTATTAGCATTCTGATTTCTCACATTGTTCAATGGTATCCTAACATTGTTTATATTCTGTCTCTGATCATTCTATTGATACTAGACTTCATTTCTTTGTTGGTTTCTTAGCACACTTGCACTATCATGGGTGGGAACTAAATCCTATTGAGCAATTTTCAAAGCTTGCACCTTTTGTCTCATATCATCTCTGATCTTCAAGGCCTGCAAATATTCTAATTCAGCCCTCAGGCTCTTGATTTCTTCAGCTAATTCTTCATCTTTGGGCATAGAAGAGGATGGTCCCTTTCCATATTGGTCATCATCATCATCCCTTGGGGACTCAGTTTCTTTAAATCTGTCAGGAGGATCTAAGAAAGGGCATTCCTAAAACACCTCTGATCTCATTCTCAATCTATCACCTTGTTGTCTTTCATATACATCTTGAATTTTAGCCTCTGTGTTTGAAAAATAAGGTGCCTATTGCTCTGAAGATCCTGGATTATCATGGGTATTATCATTATTTCTAGGGCTAGAAGAACCTTTTTGACTGGCTTGAATGATCCCTTTTCTCCTATACATCATTTTTCTGGGTAATTCTTCAAGTAAAGGATTACCCAGGGATCTTCTCCCTTGCATACAAATTTCACTTTACCAGTTAGGAGATTTATTCGGAGTCGCCACCTACTGTTGGCAAGAGACACTATATGGATTCATGGTTGTTGTCATTGATGGCAACAAAGGTCATCCCACATATCCGCAAGTCATGATATGTCTCTACCGGAAGTCAGATTAAAGATTGTTGTGGTCCGGTGAACAAGAACAGAGCATGTGGCAAGGTCCGACAGATTGGTCCGGATCTCTCAGAGGAAGTGTCTTGGTGTAGTGCGGATTTGGGGAAGTCAAGAGGACTATCTTGAGTGGTATATTCTAAGGATTTAGCCTCTGGAGATGGACAAGGAAAAAGATATGAATAGTTGAGTACCGGATTCCTGAGAGACAGTGAAAACAGAGGAAGAACTAACTGGCAGAGTATCAGACTGCTTTCCGGATGTGTTACTGTTGATGACAGAGGTTGTGAAGGCATGAATCATGTTTGGCTGACATGATTAATGATATCTACAAGTATATGCTTGATCCGCATTGCTTGGTGAGGAAGGATTCAGCCGACAGAACAAAAGTTTGTAAGAAACTAGACTGTTCCGGATGCCGACTAGAAAGGTGATGAAATTACTTGTGCGGATATATATAGAGGATGGATTTAGTTGTGAAGGGTGTTGATGTGGAGATATATGCGAATAAGTCCAGATAAGAGAAGAGGTAGCAAAAAGGATCCGGTATGTGAAAAATAGCAGAATAAAGAACAGAGGAAAGATGAAGTGCAGCAGATCAGTGTACTGAGCCTAACCGGAACTGAACTCCAGCATATGCAGATGCTTCCAATCAGTTCAAGACTGTGATTCTCATCACTTTGTAGACAGTGTGTCTTCTTGTAGGCAGTGGGCCTCTTGTGAGCAGTGTGCTCGGGCAGTAAGCCCTAATTGGCAAGTGCCATTTTTGTAATTTCCTATTCTTCTAACAGAGAATAATTTTGGGTTAATCACCCCGTGGTTTTCTCCCTTAACAGGGTTTCCACGTCAAAAATACTGTGTCATGTGTTTCTTATTTCATGATTAATGTTTTTGTGTTTGATTCTATGCTGCATCAATTAAAAGGAAAGTTCAATAAGGGAAATAATTAGGATAACTGATTCACCCCCCCTCTCAATTATCAACAATTGGTATCAGAGCAAGGTTCCTCCAAATAGAGCTTAACAGCTTGAGGAAGATCTGGGAATTCAAATGGATGCATATGGTTTAAGGGAGCAACTCAAGACTGCCCTTGAGGATCTTGAACAGTCAAATTCTGAAGTTCATGAATTAAAAGAAAGACTCAAACAGGCTGATGAGTTCATGAGGGAATTAAAAGACAAATTAAGTCTCTCTATGAAAAAGAGAAAGGAGCTGCTCCAACAGTTGGCAAGACAAAGTGAAGAAAGCAATACAAATGAAGAATTGACTGAGCAAACCAAGTTATGTGAAAAGTTATCAAAAGAAGTCATTATGTTAAGACATGAAATGGAATCAGGAACTATAAAGTTTACTCAAGAGATTGAAGAAAAAAGAAAGGCTGAAGACAATCTAAGACAATCTCTTAAAGAAAAATTAGAAGAATGCCACCAGATGGACAGGATTATCAGACATCTTGAATCTGATCTTGAAGATGCCAAAGATAATGAAGAAAAACTTGAGGATCAAATTGCCTCTCTCAAAAGAGACCTTCAAACAGCAAATGAATATAAAGAGAAATTCAAGATAAGTTCTGCTCAACTTGAAGTTCTTCTTGGAAGTCAAAAGAGGACAGATGACAAGTATGGTTTGGGATATGAGAAAGGAGAAAGTTCTGGATCCGGTCAAAAGAATCTTGGATCAGAAAATCCAAGGAGCAGGCCTAGAAGATCCCCGGTAAGACAGCCAAATGCTCAAAGATATCCATCCTTCAATGGATACTGCCACAGCTGCAACCACTTTGGTCACAAAGCTAATCAGTGCAGAATGAGAATGAATCAGATTAATTCATCCTTCTCCGGACAGTGCTTCAACTGCAAAAGGTATGGACACAAATCCCATGAATGCAGAATTATGCAAGTAAACAAATCATTCAAAGGTAGATGCTTTACATGCAATAGAGTAGGTCATATGGCTAATCAATGCAGATCAAGGGGATATCAGTCAAATATGCAAAGAAATGTTATTTGTCAAATCTGCAATAGGTCCGGTCATAATGCTAAAGTCTGCAAAAACAAGAATCAGGACAAAAGAGGTCCGGTGTATAATTAGAATCAAGACAAGGGTAAACAAAAAATGAATGCGGATGAAGTTAGGAATCAGATGAGCAAGATTTGGGTGAAGAAAAATTCAGAGAATGTAGAGGTTGGATCCGCACCAGACTCTGGTGCTGATATTTCTTCCGGAAATTAAAAAGTGAGCTCAGGCTCAGGGGGAGACTCAAAGAAAATCCCTTTCCCCCAGCCAAACAAGTGATGCCGGATGTGGCACAAGATGCGGATTAAAGGGTTTGTAGATATGAGTCTTGAGATGCTTCAGTCAAGTTTTCAGAGGTCCGCATGGAGTTATGAAGAAGCTGTGATCGATCAAGTAAGACCTGTTCAGGGAGACGCTCCGGTATGACAAAGGATTACAAAAAGGTCCGGAGAGATCCGGAAGTGCACGATCTTGTTCTGCGGATTGGACAGAGTGTTTGGGATGTTCTTGTAATATGTTACCTCAATTTATTCATGATTTAAAGATCCGGATGATATTCAGTGATCAGGACTAATCCGGGATACTCCAAGCTGTCCAGACAGGGCAAACCGGAACAATGCAGGTGAAGTATTTATTGCAGACAGATATTAGGGTTTGCGGAGCAATATAAGGGATTTCTCAAAAGTCATTTGCTCATTCTGCACTCAAGAAGAAGCGAAAAGTGGAGCTCTGCAACAAATTCATCAAGCACACCAAGGATCTCCTGCCAAAGTCATTGCACAAGGAAATCAATCCAACAACTCCGTGCCAACCGAAAACGCATAAGGTATTCTTCATTTTTCACTATCTCACTGTAAATCCTTGAAGAATGGCTACTCTAAATATAGTTAAGATCTCTGATAGACCTCGCCCCACATTCAAGAAACATCCTTACAAATCATTGGAGGTAGATCCACTAGGAGCCTTCTCTAGTGTTCCTCACAGAGTTTTACATACTGAAGACATTAGGGTTTACATACACGCAAACATTGAGGAATTTGGGGAATTCAAATTAAGAGACCTCTATCACAAGCAACTGATAGACAATGCTTTTGAGCTTAAACCAGAGTATAAGGGTATCCAGAAGAAACAATTTGAGCAATTTATTCATTTCCCTAGCTTTGAAGAAGATGAATGGGTCCGGTATGTACTGAGCAGGATGCATGACAACTTTCTATGGCTGGATAGACCCTACAAAATCACAAAAGAGGCAATTAGGGCAGTAACTGGTCTATACTCTTCCGGAGGGATACCTATCCTCAAATCTGTCAAGAACAACATTGTAACTGAGGCCACCGGATCAAAGTTTGATAAGAGGGCAATGACCATTGAAGATATTTCGGATCCGGATATCAAGTATGCATCCATGATAATAGGATACAAGATCTATCACTCCAGCAGGGAGAATTCTGTATCCGGAACTGCAGTATACACAGCCTATGAAATGCTAAGAAAGAATGCAGAATATGATCTCTGCGAACTACTGCTAAGCCAATTAATGGAAAATATACAGAAAATAAAGAAGGATAAGAAGAATTCCTTTAAGTATGGTACTCTTATTGTATGTCTATTCTTCTACTTCATGAATGAGCTACCCGGATCAAGTGGATGGGTATGGGAGAGTGACAAACCTGTTGCAGTCCAGATAAGAGACTATTTGCATGGACTTGGGGATGCAAAAGCAAGAAATATAGCTCTATGGGGATACTTCAAAAACTTTCAGAGCATGATGCAAGCAAGAGAGAGAATTCCCCAGTCTCTTGTTGAAAAATACAAAGACTCAGTGTGCTTCATGGTTGATACTGATCAGTGCCTAATGGAGGCAGTGGAGCCAAGGATTGTCTGGATCATGCCCATGGGGTATGAAGTGGATGAACAGATAGTGGAGCTGCATGTTCAACACATGCTAAGTCAGCCCAAAGATCCTAAGGCAGAAAGGTTTGGAACCTTTGAGGAGCTGAGTGTAAAAATACATGTAGAACTCAGGGAACCTGAGATTAAAAGGAAGGTGAGAAAAGAAGTAGAGCACATTGCTCAAGGCCTAGGCATCTCAAAGGAGGCACTTGATGCCAGCCGGGAAAAGAGGAGGAAGGCTGAGGAAGAAGAGAAAAGTAAAGAAAGTGCTCCGGTTGAAGCTCCCACCCGGACCAGATCATCAAAGAGACCTGCACCTCCCACAACCAAAAGTTCAAAACCGGAAGTCCAGGCATCCGGTAAGAGATCCAAGACAAAAGCCACAAGGGCTTATGGAAGCCAAAAGGATGAAGAGGAAACAGAGTCAGATGAGGGAGTAAAAGAAATAAAGAAACAGAAGAAGAAAGGATCCGGTAAGCCCTCCACAGGCCAAGGCAAGGATGAAATGGCAGAAGGATCTGTTGAAAAGCCCACTCTGTCTCTAGAGAGCATAATCAAGTCGGTCACGGTGGATGGAAACCTTCAACCAATGACTGAATCATATGATGACTTCAGTGAGGCCGACCAAAAGACTCTGCAGGAGGCCACAGTAAAATATCTTAACATATATAATAAGGCTTTCATTGAAATAATATCTCTTATTCCTAAAAGCCTAGAAAAGGAATTGGAAGTAAGAAAGAATAATGCTCATGCTAAAGATCTTGAGATCCGGGAGCAGATAGCTATTCAGCTATATCCTCAAATTGATCCCAAGACAATGAACATTATCTTCAAGGACTGCAAAGATGAGTTCAGAAGCAAAGCCAGGATGAATCAACTCATGCTTGGTGAGACTGACAAAGTGGCCCAAGAAACAGAAGAGATCCTCCGGAAGGCCCTCAAAAGGTTCAATCTTCTGTTGTAGAGGATTTAGGTACAGAAACAGCTGAGGACTTGGGACCCTCTGCTCCAGAAGAAGTGGCCCATGAACAAGCTAGCATCTCTCCTCCGGTTTCCCCTACAGTCTCCGGATCCAAAGAAGAAGAGCAATTACAGGAGAAGGAAGCAGTGGTGAAAGACAAAGAGGTTGACAGTTCTAAGACTGCAGAAGAAAAGAAACATCTGTCTCCGGCAAGAGACACTGCACAAACTGTTCAACAATTTTTGAGCAAAGAAACTCTAGAGATTGATGAACCGGAGCTTCTAAAAGGCCCATTTGATTTTGACTCTCTCTCTCCGGTACAAACAATGAAGATAGCTTCATTTGCAAATGCCAAGGCAAATGAAAAGCTCCTGAAGTCTCATATGGAAGACTGTGAATTGATAGAGGCTGCTTCTGGAGTACTTGTAAAGATCATGCCATCAATCCAGATAGATCCGACAGCCTCCACTTCCGGTAATCTAAAAACCTTAGTCAGCAGTATTGATACACATTTTGATTCTCTAGAAAAATCAGCTGAAGAAAAGGTCCGGAAGGAATTTTTGGATAAGAGATTTTCAGAAATATTAGAATTAATCTCTAAAGATAGGAAGATTGTAAGCATTGGAATAAAGAGCTTAGAGAATGCTCTTAAGGATGGCGGTGACATCTATAAATTTTGTATATCCTGGTCAAAGGCAACAGCAGCAATTGACAAGAAAATAAAAGAGGAACAGGACAAGCTTCAAATCTTATCTCAAAGTTTTGATCCTCTCTCCTCCTCCATAATAAATCAAGAATGTCAAACTATTGCAGTCTTGAATGAAATAAAGAATCTTGAGAAGGAAAGGAAGAATATCACCAACTGGATGGGAGAACTTAGAAGGATTATAATCCCTAAGTTGGAAACTATGCATGAGGCCATCAGTGATGCCCAGACCACCGCCCAAACAAAAGATCCGACAGATCTCAAGCGGGCAGAAGCTTTTGCATTTTTGTTGAGTGGTCACATTTCAATTTTGGACAGAATGAAGCTAAGTTGGGCTACTGAAATGATTCAACTGCAGACATCCTTTGCAGACATTCTTCAGTATATGTGAGTATGTAAATATGCGGCTATATATAGAAAATTTTTGAAAATTTTGGTGTGCGGACCCTACCCTTTGCCATTGATGTCAAAGGGGGAGTGAGGAGCAGTGAAAAATGAGGAATCCAACCAAGGGGGAGTTCCAGAAATTGTATATAAAGACAGAGCATCAGCAAAGGGGGAGCATAGTGTAAACACTTAGTCATTTTTCACTAAGTGTTGCCATCAATGCCAAAGGGGGAGATTGTTGGCAAGAGACACTATATGGATTCATGGTTGTTGTCATTGATGGCAACAAAGGTCATCCCACATATCCGCAAGTCATGATATGTCTCTACCGGAAGTCAGATTAAAGATTGTTGTGGTCCGGTGAACAAGAACAGAGCATGTGGCAAGGTCCGACAGATTGGTCCGGATCTCTCAGAGGAAGTGTCTTGGTGCAGTACGGATTTGGGGAAGTCAAGAGGACTATCTTGAGTGGTATATTCTAAGGATTTAGCCTCCAGAGATGGACAAGGAAAAAGATATGAATAGTTGAGTACCGGATTCCTGAGAGACAGTGAAAACAGAGGAAGAACTGACTGGCAGAGTATCAGACTACTTTCCGGATGTGTTACTGTTGATGACAGAGGTTGTGAAGGCATGAATCATGTTTGGCCGACATGATTAATGATATCTACAAGTATATGCTTGATCCGCATTGCTTGGTGAGGAAGGATTCAGCCGACAGAACAAAAGTTTGTAAGAAACTAGACTGTTCCGGATGCCGACTAGAAAGGTGATGAAATTACTTGTGCGGATATATATAGAGGATGGATTTAGTTGTGAAGGGTGTTGATGTGGAGATATATGCGAATAAGTCCAGATAAGAGAAGAGGTAGCAAAAAGGATCCGGTATGTGAAAAATAGCAGAATAAAGAACAGAGGAAAGATGAAGTGCAGCAGATCAGTGTACTGAGCCTAACCGGAACTGAACTCCAGCATATGCAGATGCTTCCAATCAGTTCAAGACTGTGATTCTCATCACTTTGTAGACAGTGTGTCTTCTTGTAGGTAGTGGGCCTCTTGTGAGCAGTGTGCTCGGGCAGTAAGCCCTAATTGGCAAGTGCCATTTTTGTAATTTCCTATTCTTCTAACAGAGAATAATTTTGGGTTAATCACCCCGTGGTTTTCTCCCTTAACAGGGTTTCCACGTCAAAAATACTGTGTCATGTGTTTCTTATTTCATGATTAATGTTTTTGTGTTTGATTCTATGCTGCATCAATTAAAAGGAAAGTTCAATAAGGGAAATAATTAGGATAACTGATTCACCCCCCCCCCCTCTCAGTTATCAACACCTACAACTAGGAAATAATTTTTTAAAATCAGGGTCCTTACACAAAGCAGTTCCCCAGCAGAGTCGCCATTTTGTTGGTGACTTGGATGGGCCAAAAATATATCTCTTAATTCAACTCCCCAGCAGAGTCGCCAAATCTGTTAGATTTTTTCACAAACTGGATGTTTCCTAGTTATTCCTACAAGGTAGCCATCATTGATCAATAGGATTTCTAAGCCAAGGGCCAACAGTACAGAAGATAGACTCTATAAATATCTCCTCTTCTTCTTTAGGCTCTGCAGAACCAAGGGGGGTATTCCCTATTCAACATCTATAAAATATGCATGTGAACTTACTAGGATGTTGACACAAAGCAGATAAATCCTCTCTTATGTAGACCAAAACTATAAAATAAGTGCAAAGGGGCTAGCTTTGGGCCTATGCTCAGTTGTGTGACAGAGGATTTTGGTCCTAAAACTACTTCTAATGTCCTAATGGTTTGTATTTGAAGTTTGGATTTTGTATTTTGTATTTGGATGCAAGACTAGGACCTTGGGCTGTAACCTCAATACAAGACCAGACTAGTGCCTATCTTAGGGCTCGGAGTCAATAGACATACACATGTGAATGATTGCCATAAACTTAAATCAATAACTAGGTTTCAAGGGGATTTTTAGTGTCTGCCTTACAGATACTTCCCAAGACTGAGTATTTAGTCATTTATACTTGATGATATCTCTGTTGTAGCATACCTCTCTCAATGCTTAACCTAAAACATTTAATCTGTTCCTTGAACAAAGGTAAGAGATTAGACATTCAACATAGAAAATCCATGTTCCTGAATCTCAAATAACCCTTAGCTATTTAGATTCAAAAGAAAGATGCCCACAACTTGGAGACAAATGACCAAACACATGCAACAATACATTTCTCATATAAAACAACATGAAACTAGCAAAATTATGCATAAAACATTCAACATATGATTCATAAACTCACAAGACACCAAAATAGAGCCACCAGCAAAGCTGTATCTTCTTACTCCACTAAAATTTGTCCAGTTTTTCAACCCACATAAAATGAGCTACACAGTTCTAATATATTCAGAATGTGCCCTCAGCAAATCAAGTCCAAGGTCAAAATCAAATTTCTGCCTGATACAATGTACCATGAGAAATGGCGCCCAAAACATTCAATGCTCCAGGCAGAAAAAGAAGGGGGCAGGTGAATTCGGGAAGTGTGTCGTTGCTTGAAGATTTTCATTGAAAATGGTAGTTGGCCTATCAATCAATCGATCATGCCTCAACAAAATGCCATTAATGGCCAACCTACCCGTTTTGAAATGCATCGGCTCGCTGTTTCTGAAGTTCTTCCACTTAGAAATACAACTGCGAACAGAGGAAATCCTTCTATCAAAATTTTGAATGATGGTCGTCGATCAATTTTCTCCCGCCAAGATTTGCAGCTCCAAATCACGTTGACAAATCAACAACCAATGAAAACATGCCATGCAAGCGCCCATTTTCCATCACAAACATACAACTACCTTTGTATATGGAAATGCATATACATACAACTGCTTGCACATTCAAATCTTTGTATATACAAAAGCATGTATATACAATTATTTTTTGGACACGTGGCAACCGCTGATTTGTTCTCCATCGGCCATCAGAATGACGCTGGAAGTATCCGCTAATGTCAATAGTCCCGCCGACAAGCCCTTGTATCAACATGTGCATTTGTGGTTATACATATGAGATTGTATATGCATACAATCACCTGCATACAAAGGTGCAGACCTCAAATCTTTATAAAACACACTGCAACCACTATTGGGTCCGAGCCTTGTATCTTCCTATTTGTATGTTAGCCTTGTACATTGCATATATACAATACACAATATACATACAAATTGCAGACGTCGGCTCATTTATGAGGCAGATTGGAGAAACCTTTGAAATCTGGCATGTATCTTTACCTTTTGTATATCAGCATATACAAGCACTTCATACATACAAGCTGTGGACTCCAAAATGATTATTCACTGCATTTGATTCTTCAGTCAGGTCTGGATTGTATGTCGCTTTATATATGACCCTTGTATGTCAAACATACAATGCAAACATGCATACAACTGTGGGACATACAACCATGCGGGCCCCATTGCTGACTTTGACCGCAACCTGCTTGCATATTTCTTTGTATCTCTTCATTGTATGTCTGAATGCGTATTGGGAACATGTAATCCCAATATACAACCCATGGATTCCACCTTTTTCACAAATTCAATTAAACTCTTGGTCGCGTCTGCCCTTTGTACATGCTTGCTTGTATGTTTCCCTTTGTATCTTTTCTTTGTATGTCTAAACATACAACGCAAATGTACAACCAAAAAATACATTCAATCGAACTTCTTCCTTTTATGAACTAGAATGCAATATCCTTCGGGTTTGGGCTTTGCATCTTGACTTCTTTGCACATTGCCTTGTATGTGCACTTTGTATATCTAACATACATTCACCCTTGCATCTTTGTGATGTACATTCTGCCTTTGCATGTTGGCAATGTATGTTTCCTTTGTATGTGCTTGTTGTATGTCAAACATACATGCAAAATACACATTCAATCAGACTTCAAGTACGGAATATGCGATATACAACCACAGAATATTCTAGGAATGTATCCGAATGACACATACAAACCTGATATGCATACAACAATGCATACAATTGATTTTTTCCATTTCTGAAGCTGATTAAACACCTTTTTTGGATCCGCCAATGTACATTTTCACTTGTACATACAAAAGCACAGACATACAATAGATTTCACAACTGCATAAAGGGATTTTGAACTTAGCATTTTTTCAATCTTTTTTAGCACGACAGGAGAAAGCGGTAATGTAATGCAAAGGGACTAGTCATTCAATGAGCCAAAAGGCATGAAAATGCAACTTAAGTAATTGATGACCTGCAATAGGAGGTCAATGGCGAAATAGAAGATACAATGCATGATTTCGAGGGAAAACAAAACCTAAGGGACTAAGGGTTTAAGGAAACAAAAACACAGGCTTGCAGACCTGACTCAAAACCATAACCCTAGGTGGATACCACTAGTACAGACCCTTGGTGAAGGTTGGCCACGAACCACAAAACATTGAATGATGTGTCAATGAGATCTGTAAGTCAAGGAATGATCCACAAGCCTTCTCCTTCAGCTGATTATTAGGGACTGTTAGAATGCTCTGCTCTGAGAAATAGTCAACTTCTAACAACGATATCTTTTCGGTAGCTTATCCAAATGCTCTGAATTCTTGATATGGTGTAGATGAATGAATTTAGATGCTAAGTCTAGATCTGCAAGATGTGAATTGCCAAAACTGGACCACAAGCTAAAAACTGCTACTAACTGAACTGCCTGGACTGAACTGGAAAAGAAAGAACTGAAATGCAAATGTTTTAGGTTAATGCAAGATTGCTGTTGAACCAGGGATGCTCCTGCATCACTCTCTAAACCCCTAAACCCTAAATAATGCCCCTAAACCCTAAACCTTTATCTCCTTATCTCTCCCTCTCTAAACCCTAAACCCTAAACCTCTAGACCTTAACCCCTAAGCCATAAACCCTAAACCCTAAATAATGCCCCTAAACCTTAACTCCTAACCCTTAAACCCTAAACTTGATCAACCCTAAACCCATATCTCGCTATCTCTATCATCCCTCTACCTCTCAATCTCTCTGCCTATGTCTCTGGCCATGCCCCTCACCCTCTATCTCCCTATCTCTCCTAGGTCAGTCTCCTCTATATCTCCCTATTGGTCCTATCTCTCTCTCTAAAACCTAACCTAAACCTCTAAACCTTAACCCCTAACCCCTAAACCATAAACCTTAAACCCTAAATAATGCCCCTAAGCCCTAACCTCTAATCCCTAAAATTGAGCAACCCTAAACCTCTATCTCCCTATCTCTCCCAATCTCTATCGATCTCCCCTCTCTCTCTCTTTCCTCTCCATCTCCACCCTCTCTGCCTCTTATTCCCTAGAGAGGGGAGGGAAGTAGAGAGTGAGAGAGAGGGTAGGAGGGAGAGAGGGGAGGGAAGTAGAGAGTGAGAAGGTAGGAGGTAGAGAGCCCAGGGGGTAGAAGAGAGAGAGAGAGAGAGAGAGAGAGAGAGAGAGAGAGAGAGAGAGAGAGAGAGAGAGAGAGAGAGAGAGAGAGAGAGAGAGAGAGAGAGAGAGAGAGAGAGAGAGAGAGAGAGAGAGAGAGAGAGAGAGAGAGAGAGAGAGGGTAGGAGGTAGAGAGGAGAGTGAAGTAGAGAGTGAGAGAAAGGGTAGGAGGTAGAGAGGGGAGAGAAGTAGAGAGTGAGAGAGAGGGTAGGAGGTAGAGAGGGGAGGGAAGTAGAGAGTGAGAGAGAGGGTAGGAGATAGAGAGGGGAGGCAAGTAGAGAGTGAGAGACAAGGTAGGAGGTAGAGAGGGGACTGAAGTAGATAGTGAGAGAGAGGGTAGGAGGTAGAGAGGGGAGGGAAGAAGAGAGTGAGAGAAAGGGTAGGAGGTAGAGAGGGGAGGGAAGTAGAGAGTGAGAGAGATGGTAGGAGGTAGAGATGGGAGGGAAGAAGAGAGTGAGAGAGTGGGTAGGAGGTAGAGACGAGAGGGAAGTATAGAGTGAGAGAGAGGTTAGGAGGTAGAGAGGGGAGGGAAGTAGAGATTGAGAGAGGGTAGGAAGTAGAGAGAGAAGGGAAGTATAGAGTGAGAGAGATGGTAGGAAGTAGAGAGGGGAGGGAAGTAGAGAGTGATCTCGAGAAGGTGGGAGGTAGAGAGGGGAGGGAAGAAGAGAGAGAGAGAGAGAGAGGGTAGGAGGTAGAGAGGGGAGGGAAGTAGAGAGTGAGAGAAAGGGTAGGAGGTAGAGAAGGGAGGGAAGTAGAGAGTGAGAGAGAGGATAGGAGGTAGAGAGGGGAGGGAAGTAGAGAGTGAGAGAGAGGGTAGGATGTAGAGAGGGGAGGGAAGTAGAGAGAGAGAGAGGAGGGAAGTAGAGGTGAGAAAGAGAGAGAAGGGGAGGGAGTGAGATGTTTTAATTTAGCATAACACGAGCATGTTATAATGCACTCACGTTATGTGAATGCAAGTGTTTTTCCTCCTTCCACATTTAGGCATCTTGTAGAACCCAAACTGTTCCATGGTAATGGAGAGCAGACTATTGAGTTAACCAATGAAATCCTTAGAGTTGCAGGCCATATGATCTCTACAGCTTGGACTATCTCCAAAATTAGAAATGTTATGAATCTAAAGAACTTAGAGAAGCCTACAACTTTTTCAACGTCTATTGCAAGAGTAATATATGCTGTGTTGATGTATAAAATTCTGCAGGTTCTAACACCAACATGGGAAGTTTTAAGAATGTAGAACTTGCTACTTGAAACAACCTCCAGATTTTAAAGAAGCTAGCTCTTCTCTATTTTAAATGGGTTTTGAGGAAAAGGGTAAGAAGTTAACAGGATTACAGATACAATTAAGCAAATCTAACTATGGCGATGCACTTGAGCAAAAGTATTCCCTTCAAATTAAGCACAGTGAAACTATTCTCAAGATTTAGTTATATTAAAGAGCAGATACTACATGATTAACATAAATAGATGGAATGAATATATTCAAAGGCTCACAATTAGACACTTTGCAACGACACAGATAATATCAACCAAGGCACAAAATAGAGTTCTTCTCATTAATCTCCTAGCAACATAAAAGGCACAGATACATGAATAGATACATTAACTTTCTTATCAAGAACAACAAAATAAAGGCAAAATGACATCAACTGGCCATAGCAAAGTATCCGACTTCTCTTTTAGATTCTCTAACAAAACTGATCACAAAAATATATCTCTATATCTATGTATGTCTGTATCTCCCAATCTATTACAAATACTACATATTTATAATCATAGATCTGACTCTAGATTATCTATAACAACCAAATCCCAATGGCCCAACAGAACTGAAGATAACTGGAAGTCCCCGAACAGTTACGATCCTTCAAATCTATAACGACCATCCCTTCCTGTAGGCTCATTAGCTGGGGCAAAATATATGTGGCACACCTCCCTCACTAAGAGACAAACACATGGAAAGACCTGCGCACTTGAAACTTGAAACATACTGTGACAGATGGCAATGTCCGTAGCAAAATAAGAAACTCCTTTGTCTCTCAGAAATCAATAGGAAAATGACACTTGTCGTGTTCCACAGCCTTCAAGACCTAATACGTGCCTTCTTCTACAAAGCCCTCAAAACTGTGTCTTCATGCTCAAGTGACCTCCGCTGTTGACATCTGTCGCAATCCACATCACTTTAGAATACGAGACACACTAATAATGGGAACACAGCCTTTAACGTGCATTAGCTTCAAAGAGAAAAATTGGGACAGATGGCATCTTTTGTGCGCATGCTAATTAACACGTGGTGGCTGACTTTTGAAACTCCCCACAAAAGCTGACACTTGGCACAACCCACATCAAACTTACAAACAAAAAAGTTTCTTCCTCTGTGCATCGTGAACAAAACAACTCTTCCTCCATGACCATCACGTGGCATTCTCCGCAGGCTTGAAACTAAACATTACTATGGCCCACCATCTATCTTTACAAGCATCAACGTAATATGGAAAGAAACACACGGCAATGTCCGCAGCAAAATAAAAAGACACGTGGCAATATCCGCACAAAACATAGAACTTTAGGGGCTGCCTCCACATGCTACATGTGGCGACACCCGCAACAAAGCTGAAACTTGAAACATTGAACTATTTGCTACGTGGCATGCTCTGCACAAAAGTTAATATTTGAAACAATACTATGGCTTTAACTATGGTTTAACACTTAGCGGCTTCCGCACAAAGCATTAGAAACCCACGCAGCGATTCCTTTGAAACTCGCACAGAAACAAAAGAGACCCGCAGACTTGCTGTGACTGAAACAAAATGTAGAGTCTTCAACATCTACAGTTCTTGGTGACCAACAGGACTTCTGAGCCTGCTTGGAAAGACCCCAAAACTAGAAAAAATATGTGTATTGAAAACACAACTTAGAGTCACAAATTTTGCAATGATGTCTGATAAACAGACCATTCTGAATCAGAGAGTCCCTATCTACTCTATAAATCTTGAAAAGAAAAATCAAGATTAATTATATCCTTATGAGAAAAAGTTTGCAAAATTTATACCACAGCCTTTAATTGAAATTCCAGCTGGGCCATAGGTATGAACACAGCCTCAACTTCCTTGACTAATGATGAATCACTTAAACCTTGAAAAATTGTCTGATCATTTTGCCTGGTCAAGAGCAAGGCCTTGATGTCATCAATCATCAACACTATGTTACTATCTGGAAATGGTGAAGGAAGCCCCAGTTGCACCAAATTCTCTATATGTTTCTTCATATTTTTACTCCCTCTTTCACTGTATCCAGGAGCTCTTGACAATTTGTAGCTACAGATTTGCAACTCAAAACCTCATTGACCTTTTTAGCAGCGACCATTCTATCATTGATACCTACTGTTGACAAAGTCTCATCTATTGTGTCATACAACTTCTTCAATAATAGTTGAGAGTCATAAACTCTTAATGAAACAGTAGACAAGGTGGCCTGCACCAAAGTTTCTACCTTCTCACACAGCTGCTGAGCATTTAACAAAAATGTTAAAGATGGCTTTAGCTAAATAATCTCCTCAGAGATCCTCTTCCATACTAAAACATAAGCTCTTTCACCAAATTTAAAACTCCAGCATTCTGTGACCTATTAGCTAACTCAATTGTTAGCTACTTTGTTCTTTGTTGCTCATCCAAGAGTTGTGCCTGAATTGCACCATTAGCATTCTGCTCACTCAATAACTTCTAGTGTAATTGTGTGGCCTATTGCAACTTATCTTGATATTTCTTCTCCAAAGTGGCCTTCTCCTGTCTCAAAATAGTCACTACATCCTTTTCTTGTGCTAGCTCCGACTTAAAAGAAGCATTTTGGGCCTGTGTAGCCTGAAGTATCTGAAAAGAAACAGTATTTTGCAACTGTTTGTTCAGACTATCAATCTCATTCTTCTTGGATTGAACCTCCCCAGCAAGGTTGCTACTATTCACTTTTTCTTGAGCTAAATCATTATCTGCTTTCTGCAACTTCTTGGACACTTTCAGATAGTCAATTGCTACAGCAGATGTAGTCTCATTTAGTAGCTCGACCTTGTCCTATGGCCTGAAAAGAGACATATCCATAGCCACAGCATTCATTGAATAATCTTGGGGCTGCATTTGTTCATTAGGTTTCACCACATTTGAAGACAAATGTGTGACTGTCAGTGATTGTTCAATGGGATCAAAAATTGATCTCATGTGTGCCACAGTAGGGCTCTTATTTTCTTTCTTCATCTTTTTATCCATTCTAGCCTCTCTAGCCCTTTTTGTTGTGTCTGCTTGGGCTTGGAATGTAGGAGGTGAGGCAATGTATCCTCCAACAAAGGGATGGCCAAAGGGATGGCCTTGAGGCAGGCCATAGGGAATAGCCAATAATTGTTGGCTAGGAGAAACTTGAGGAGGGATTCTTTTTGGCACAGATGGAGAAAATAATGGTAATGAAATGGCCTGTGAAGACATGGCCTATGAACTGGCAAATGGGGTAAGGGTTGATGTAAGCACAACAGAAGTGGTAGGGGGTATAAATGCTTGGCTAATTGGGATTGCCACTCCTAAAGTAGAAGAAAGAGATACAGGAGAAAAGGGAGAAGAAACACTTACCTGAGCGGTTGAAGAGGTGACTGGTAGTTATTGCTTCTGTGGTTCAATTTCTTCCTCTGATTTCTCTTGTAGGTGTAGTTTCCTATGTTTCCTGGGTCTCTCCCCTGTTTCCTCTATTTCTTTATCTTCAACATTTACCACCACTGGTGGTTGCAAAGGAACAAATCTAGAACCCCCAGATGCTAAAACTGCTTGAGTCCCTATAGTTGGTGATGACTCCACACCTTTTTGCTTCTCTAAGGTGCTGAGGGATTGGGGCCATGAAGATGCATGAGAAACAGATAAGGACTGCCATGTTCCTTGCATAATTTGGGCAGACTTTGTTTCTTCCTCTGATTCCTCACCCTTCCTCTGAATTTTGCTTGTGTCTAGGGTAGAGACTAGAGAGGGATGCCATTCATCCCAAATTGATTCCCATTTCTCATCACTTTAAACATTCCCAAAAGAATGTGTAATCTCTAAAATTTCTTGCCTATACTTCGAATAGGCTTCAATCTTTTCTGGCCTCCAATCTTGGGCTTTTAATGATTTCCTCAGTCCAGCAGACATTTTTATCTTAGGGTCATATTGCTTTTCTTTGACATAAAAGTTTTCCCATGGCCTAGGCCCTTCATAGGGAAAATCAGATAATTCTACATATAGGTCTGGGTTATCCTCCTTCAAATTCCTTTTGTCCTCCTAGAATGGTCGACCCTTATGCACCATCTTGGCATGAACCTTGTTATTCATAATCCAGGAGGCCAGAAAACTGTCTGGGTCATATTTCCATTTATCTTCAATGATGAGGAAACCAAGGGTAGCTAACTTCCTTAACAAGAGGTTCTCTGCATCTCTAACCTCCAGTGTCATATTTTTCCTGACCCATGGGATACCATACATCTTCCTCTTTCTTTTCTTGTGGCCAAAATCATTATCAACCATAGACACCTGTCGGGTTACTTCTAAGAATACGACCCTAGGGGTTAATACTTTAGGTAATAGCATGGGCTCTTCATTGAAACCATGGACTCTGATTATAGTATTATGTGCCCCAAAGAAATAATCACAAGGAATTGGGCAATTGGTCATAAAACCCCTTATACCCTGTGTCAATCTATGTTCTACAGGATCAGGGCTTAACTGGCAAAAAGCAGGGGCGACAAAATGTTCCCAAAACTCATAAGGATCGGAGACTTCAGATAACACATGTGTCCATGCGGACATAGGAATAGTTTTATTTTGACCAAAATCTGGGTCATACATATTCAAATGCATATGTTGTGTGAAAAGACTATGGTTCTAATATAGCATAAGGTGGAATAGAAAAGTAGAATACCCGAAAACTCACCTTGAAATGAAATTTGAAAGCTAATCAATCATGGAGTTAGCAATTTGTTCTGAGAAATCCAGTCGGTATTCTTGTGATTTGTCCATAGTTTTCAATCTGAAAATGATAGCTATCTACCAGTCATGGACTGTGTTATCTTCTGTCATACCAAAAATGAAGGCTATCATTGAAAGTGCCTCTTGAACATTTTGATTGAATTGTGCCCGCCTAGTGGGTAGTGTGGGCATATGAGTATTATCATCTCCCAGCTGCATCTCTGAATTTAGGAACTTCACTTTGTTGATTACATTTGCCCATGTGTTTTGCATTTTAGCAACAGTTGGAAATGTGGTTGTTCTATCATGTTGCAGGGCCAGTATGTCTCTTATGGCCTTGGGCATAATATATACTATGAAAGGGCCCTGTTTTATAGTGTTTGATGGTGCATGAAATAGTTCTACACATAACTCAATTAATTCAGGACACAGGCGTACCCTAGAACTAGGAACTGTGCCAATTGTGAGGTCCATATCCTCATACCAAAAGTCTTAGACTGCACGTTGTTTGCTCGGAGAATACACCTCTGATGTGCTCCCTCCTGGAGGGCCTTGGTATTCTTTTGAAAGGATGTGTCAAATATGCCATCTACATAATCCTTCACCTTTGTTGGGTCGACAGAATATCCTACCTCATGGACCCTTGTTCTTGGATAGGTTTTCCTTGGTTGCGCTAGTGCTGAAGCATATGATTTGATGTTCAATAGCTTATCAATTGACTCATAAATTCCAAGTCCCTCCTGAGGAGACTGTGTTTCAGACATATTTGTATCTATGAGGAGAATGCAGGAAGCTTTGACATAGGAAAGAATGAAATTGTTTAACAAGAGTGACACTTAGCTGAAAGGTGCTTTCTAGGGATGAAAATCAGATGCAATAGTGATTCCAAGCAGAGAGATAGAAACAAATGAGAGCTACACTTAGGTTTTAACACTAACTCATTGGGGCTTATGAAGATAATTAATGACACATCCTATCTTATTAATGGCATTAATGCCAAGAAACAGCTAGTTTATCTTTTTGAAATCTGCATGAAACGGAGTGTCAGATATGTTATGGGAGTGGTTATCCTTTCTGAAAAGCATGTACTTCCGGGGGATTTGGGGATTGCCGATCAACCTTAATAAATGAGAGACCAAAAGAGAAGGGGCTTTGCGCTGCTGACACATGTTCGTCGAACACTTATTGAAAGGGAAAGTAGGAAAAGAAAGCGGGAAAATAGAAAAGCAAGAAAAGGAAAGAAAACTAACTAACTATGATACATTAAGAGCCCCTCCTTAATTGAAATGTTTCAGATAGATCCCATTTTCTAGAATCTCTTCAAGTTCTCCATCCATGGTCTCCAGTTCAAATGAATTTTGTTGCTTGCAGGAATGAATTTTGTAAGGACCCATCCACAATGATTCAAATTTGTTGTGTCAACCTGGCTTAGCAGTTCTTTCATCCCATTTCAATACTAGAGAGCCAACCTCAAAAAAGGGATTTGAAGTCTTCTTATCAAAATAGTCCTTAACCATTTTCTGATGTTTCATCAGTAACTAATGTGCCTTTTATCTTTTTTTTTGTACTTCCAACAGTTCAGCAAGTCTAACTTGCATGGGGCCATTCCCTTCAATTTCTATTTGTTTTAACAATTGCAAAGTAGGGATCTCTAAGCTCAGTGGCATTACTGCTAGTTTACCATAAACTAATTCATAGGGAGACATTTTAGTCACTTGCTTTGGTGTGATCCTGTCAGCCCACAATGTTGTATTAAGTAGTTTATGCCACTCTTTGTGATAATTGGTCCCTATCCTTTTTATGAGTATGATAAGGTTCTTGTTAGTGGACTCTACCAAACCATTACATTGAGGGTAATAATTTGAAGAAGTCTTTAAATAAATCCCATTCCTTAATGCAAACTCAGATAATTTGGCTCCCAAAAATGCTTTAGCATTATCTGATATAATGGTACGAGGAGGACCAAATTGAGCAGTTATGCCTTCTAGAAATTCTAATATGACTTTTTCTGTTGCCTCTTTGAGTGGTACTGCTTCACTCCACCTGGTAAAGTAATCTGTTGCTATGAGGATCCATTTGTGTCCCATACTTGACACTGAATTGATCATACCAATAAAATCTAGACCCCATTGAGCAAAGGGTTCATCCACAGCTATGGGGCTTAGAGGCATTGCTGCATTTCTCCTTTTGCCTATATAAAATTGACAAGCCTGGCATTCTTTAACCAGCTGATAGCAATCTGTAAACAGAGTGGGCCAGAAATATCCTACTTGAGTTACTTTGATTGCAGTGGTCCTTGCTGAAGAGTGTCCACCTAAAGCTCCATGGTGTAATTCATGTAGTATTCTTTGAGCTTCATCCTTCTCTATACATCTCAAAAGTATACCATCAACATTTCTTCTAAATAGAATATGGTCAATTAGTACAAAATGGGCCCCTTGCTACCTATAGTATCTTCTCTTATCATGGGAGAGCTCATTTGGGAAAATCCCATGCTTCATAAATTGTATTCTATTTTTTACCCAAGAGTCTTGGTCAACCTCTTGGAGTTTCAATACATTTTCACTTTCTGTTTCTTCAATCATTAATCTCTCCATGTCTTGAGTCATATATTGGCACAATCCTTTGCCTCTGACTAACTTGGTGGGTCTTACCTCCACATCATATTCTAGGATCTTTGTTATCCAATTGGCTCTTTTCTCAATGATCTCACCCTCCATAATATATTCTCTTACACTAGGATGAGCCACTAATATCAAAATCTTATTTCCTGTTACCATATGTCTAAATGTTTTAAGGGATTTTACCATGGCATATACTTGCTTCTCCATAAAATTATATCTAGCCTCATATTCCCTGAAAGTTTTGGAGAAAAAGGCTATTGGGTGCTCTCCTTCTTGTTGATCATCCTTCTGAGTTAAAACAACAGCAACACTGAATTCTCCTCCATACACATACATTATGAAAGATTTAGAAAAATCTGGGTTTCTGAGTACTGGGGCTATTGAAATGGCTTTCTTGACTTCTTCAAAAGCATGTCTTCCTTCTACAGTCCATTTGAAAACTAGATCTTTCTTAAGCAATAGTGTTATTGGTCTTATTAGACCTACAAAATCAGATATGAATTAGCTAACAAAGTTTATTTTCCCTAGAAAGGATTGAACTGATTTCTTGTTAACTGGTAGAGATAGATTCATTATAGCTGTGACCCTTTCTAGATCAATAGAGACCCCTTCCTTTGACACTATATGCCCTAAAAGTTTACCCTGAGGTACTGCAAAGATACATTTCTTGGGATTCAGAGATATTCCAAACTCTTGACATTTCTTAAAAACAGCCTCTAAATGATCAAAACGATCTATAGCATTTTTAGAAAAAATAGTGAGGTCATCTAGATAAATCAGAATATTTTTATTTATAAGTTCCCCAAATGCTACATCCATTGCACGTTGAAAAGTAGCTCTAGCATTTGAAAGACCAAAAGGCATTTTAGTATATGCAAATGTTCCCCACTTTGTAGTGAATGCAGTCTTATGTTGATCTTTATCTACTAACCAAATCCGATTATATCCTGAGAAACCATCCAGCAAGAAAAACCTTTTTGACCCAACCACAGTCTGTAAAATCTACTCCATAGAGGGTAAGGGATAATGATATTTCAAAGATGCTCTATTCAGATCCCTGAAATCTACATAGAGTCTTATGTCACCATTCTTCTTTCTTGCTGGCACTAGGTTTGATACCTAGGTTGAATGCTTAATTGGAAAAATAATCTTTGATTATAGGAGCTTTTGCAGCTCATCCACCATTAAAGGTTCAATTCTAGGATTCACTAGCCTTTTCTTCTGTCTGACTAGTTTAGATCCTTCAGTAAGCTCTATGGTGTGTTGGATGATATCTCTATTATAGCCATGGAGGTCCTCATAGGTCCAAGCAATCACCCTATCATATTTTTCACACAAATCATTCAACCTTTCCCTTTCTTCTTGGGTTGTAGAATTTCCAATTTTCAATCTTCTTCCTTCACTAACTTGGATCTCAGAATAATCTTACTTATTTGCTTGAAACCTCCTCTTCTCTAGGCTTACATCCTCTGGGTCAAACAAGTTTTCTAAAGTAATCATCCATTTAGGGAGTTTATTTGATTTCAGCTAGATAATTTGATCACCATAGGCTTCCTCAATTTTAGGATGTAATTGATCAGCAGATTCACCTAATTGTTGTAAGAATGAGAGTACTTGGAAATCATTATTAAAGACTTGCCAATTTTGGTCATTATCTGGAATAGTTGGTCTCACTATAATTTTGACTGACTCATTGTTAACTAACAGATCACTTGCTGGGTCAAACTATGAACCAATCTGTACCATTCTATCTGCCTCAGAATTTTGGGCTCTGGGAACCACCTCAATATTGAAAGCCTCAAAACCATCTATTAGGTCCCAAATTTTGTGCCTATAGGATCTCATTCTTAAATTTTTGGCTATTGCTTTCTCTCTAATTTGTTTTACTACCAGTTCTGAATCTCCTCTTACTATCAGATTCTTTATTCCCTTTTTCTTTGCCAACATGAGTCCATGCACCAAAGATTCATATTCAGCATCATTATTGGTATAGGCAAAATGAAAGCGAATGGATCTTAGAATTTTCTCACCATTTGAGGCAGTAAGGCAAATTCTTGCTCCAGCACCATTTTTACTCCTAGCCTCATCAAAATTGAGGGTCCAGATTTCTGAGTTTCTTTCAGATTCTTGACTCTGTGATGCTTCTTTCCTTAAAACATTAGGGATCTCTTGGTCTTCTTCAAATATGACATAAGTGCCTAGACCTGTAGAGTCATAATTTCCATAGGGATCACTCTGGATCATAGTCAATAACTGATTATTCTCTTCTTCCTGTTGGTCATGTTTAATCCAGTCACCCAACTCTTCAATAAAGACTCTCTCCTCATTATTTAGCATAGCATGGGATGCTTCTAATTTTGGGGTTGGTTCATTTGTGATATGGTCTTTGAATAATGGCTTAGACAGTATTTTCATCTTGGTCCCATATTTGGTTCTCAGGATGAGGTGTGACCAATCTAGTGACATATAACCTGCTATCTTGGCTATGAAATCTCTGGACAAGCATAAACCAAATACAAGGGGAATATCTATGACTACCACATCCTGGTTGACAATTATATTGGGGCAAGTATATAGTTGTAATGGAAGTTGTTTGATTTTGCCTATTGTTTGAACAAATTTTCCATCCAACTACATGACCCCTCTTGTAAGTGGTTCATATTTTAGCTTTAAAGCATCTACTATCTGCTTTGGCATTACTATGGTACTGGCCCCAGAATCTATCATTGCATTATGCAATAGTTTTTTTCCCAACTATTAGAGTCAAATAAAAGGATCTGGTTTAGATTTACCTACCTCAGGTGCATTGTTCAATAAAGTTGTTGTCTGTAGAGGTATAGTATCTTTGAGCTGAAGCTTCTCTTTATCAATAGCTCCTCCCTTAGTACTAGTGTGGTTAGGGGCTTCTTGACCTTGCAGAGCTTCCTACAACAATGTCTTCTGCTCAGGAATAGCTAACATATCCCAGATTGATACATGTGTTGGAGTTCTTTTCAACTGGTCCACCACATTCACAGGCCCTAATGCTTGGGTCTTTGAATAATAAGGGTACCTTATCTTTTCTAGAACCTGTCTTGAGGCTACTTGACTCTACACAGGTTGTCGTATTTCTTGCCTAGGGACTATGTTGTGATGATTTTGAAATGGAAGAGCTCCCATGATCTCATTATTAGTGACTTTAGGCTGCTCCATCATTCTTCTCTTTGATCTGGTATAGTAGTCTGATTGCACCAATGGTTTCTTTGAAGTGGATGCCTTATTCAAGAATACTGAATCTTCCTCTTCAATCCATGAAAATAAAGCATGTTCAAGGGCTATTTCCTCTTCTTGTTGTATGGACATCCCTTGCATCTGGGCCACCATGACTGTGTTTTGAACACTAGGAGACTGATATGGTGGAGTGTTAGAAGTTAAAAATTGTCCTTCTAACCATCTCTGTTCTGCTATCTTTTGCTGCAAATTTCCTCTAGGACAATCTCTAGGCATATGGGCATTGTTGCAGGGAAAGCATTAAGCATTTGTGCCATCTACAAAATTATTTTACTCTGGAACAATTTCCCTGTTGGGATTAGGAGGAACAGTTTGTAAAGGTGTAGGGACTGAAACCAACTGGTTTGAAGGCTGAGGATTAGCTTGCCTTTGAGGGCCTTGATATTGATTTGGCTGAAAGGGAGGTCTATTTCCTTGGTAACCTTGATAAGGGGGCTTTGGATATGGATTTTGTTGTCTCTTTAGATTAATTATCTCATTTGAGAAGGCCCTTAGAATGTTCTTGACATCATCCATTTCAAATGGTTAGACAGAGGTGGTTGCCTTAGCAGTCTATTGAGGAACTGGAAATGAATACATGGACACAGGTGGGGCTGTAAGATTAGGAGCTTCTTGTGGCATGGGTAGGGTAATTTCTGGGAACATGGGCATAGGAGGCCTTGGGGGCAATTTTCTAGCATCTATCAAGTTATTTTCAGCCTTGATTGCCAACTCATATGCTTCTGGTAGTGTTTGACCTCCAAGAGACTGAATCATTACTGATATATCTGAGTTTAAAGCTTTGAGGTAAAACACAATAGCCATACCTGATAATGGTCTTGTTGTAGTAGGAATTATGTCCCAAGTCTTTTGAAATCTTGAGTTGAAATCAGTCATGGCTTCTTGTGGTGCCCTTTTGATAGTGATCAATTGTTGCAGCAAGGAGGATTTATCACCTTTTTCTTTAAATCTTGCAAAGAGAGCGTCCCCAAGATGATCCCATATAGATATTGTGTTGGGAGTGAGAGATCTATACCAGTCCAGAGCCTTCCCTTTGAAAGAAGCTGCTAGCAGTCTTATGGCCACATTCTGTTGAGTAATAACATGAACTGCACACACATCAAATACATCTTGTAGATGTTCCTCAAGTGTCTTGAAGTCTTCTCCACTAAACTTAGGTAGAGCCTTCAGAGCATTGGCTGGAATAGTATCCCAAGTTGCTAGTGGTACTGGGAGGATAAGAGGACTACCAGTATTCCAATTGGCATAGATTCTTGGAGGTATAGGTGCTCCCATATTTATTCTTTGTGCTACCGCAACCTGATTTACTCTTCTCCTTGGAGTAGCTACTAATGGTGGTAAAAGAATGTCTGGATTAGCAACAGACTAAGCTCTTGTTGTAGGTCCATAGCTCTGGCTCCTTGTGGCTCTCTGGCTCATACGATCTTCACAGAAACTTCAAGAAAGGTCCTACTGGGCGTGCCAAAAACTGTTGATGTATAAAATTGCACAGCTTCTAACACCAACATGGGAAGTTTCAAGAATGTGGAACTTGCTACTTGAAACAACCTCCAGATTTTAAAGAAGCTGGCTCTTCTCTATTTTAAATGGGTTTTGAGGAAAAAGGTAAGAAGTTAACAGGATTACAGATATAATTAAGCAAATCTAACTATGGTGATGTGCCTGAGTAAAAGTATTCCCTTCAAATTAAGCACAGTGAAACTATTCTCAAGATTCAGTTATATTAAAGAGCAGATACTGCATGATTAACATAAACAGATGGAATGAATATAATCAAAGGCTCATAATCAGACACTTTGCAATGACACAGATAATATCAACCAAGGCACATAATAGAGTTCTTCTCATTAATCTCCCAGCAACATAAAAGGCACAGATACATTAACTTTCTTATCAAGAATAATAAAATAAAGGCAAAATGACATCAACTGGCCACAGCAAAGTATCTGACTTCTCTTTTAGATTCTTTGACAAAACTTATCACAAAAATATATCTCTATCTCTGTGTATGTTTGTATCTCCCCATCTGTTACAAATACTACTTATTTATAATCATAGATCTTACTCCAAATTGTCTGTAACAACCAAATCCCAACAGCCCAACAGAACTGAAGATAACTGGAAGTCCCTGAATGGCTATGATCCTTCAAATCTATAACAGCCATCCCTTCTTATAGGCTCATTAGCTGGGGCAAAATATATGTGGTACACCTCCCTCACTAATAGACAGACACATGGTAAGACCCGCGCACTTGAAACTTGAAACATACTGTGACAAATGGCAACGTCCGCAGCAAAATGAGAAACTCCTTTGTCTCTCAAAAATCAACAGGAAAATGACACTTGTCGCATTTCGCAGCCTTCAAGACGTGATACATGTCTTCTTCCGCAAAGCCCTCAAAACTGTGTCTTCATGCTCGGGTAACCTCCGTTGTTGACATCTGTCACAACCTGCATCACTTTAGAATACAAGACACACTAATAATGGGACCCACAACCTTTAACGTGCATTAGCTTCAAAGAGAAAAACTAGGACAGATGGCATCTTCTGCACGCATGCTAATTAACACGTGGCGGCACCCGCAACACCGATTGAAACTTAAACAACTTTTGAAACTCCCCGCGGAAGCTGACACTTGGCACAACTCGCATCAAACTTACAAACAAAAAAGTTTCTTCCTCTGCGTGTCATGAACAAAATAACTCTTCCTCCATGACCACCACGTGGCATTCTCCACAGGCTTGAAACTAAACATTACTATGGCCCACCATCTATATTTACAAACATCAACGTGATATGGAAAGAAACACGCGCCAATGTCCGTAGCAAAATAAAAAGACATGCGGCAATCTCTACACAAAACATAGAACTTTAGGGGCTACCTCCGCATGCTACACGTGGCGACACCCACAACAAAGATGAAACTTGAAACATTGAACTATTTGCTACGTGGCGCGCTCCGTACAAAAGTTAATATTTGAAACAATACTGCAGCTTTAATTGTGGCTTGACACTTGGTGGCTTCCACACAAAGCATTAGAAACCCGCGCAACGATTCCTTTGAAACTCGCATAGAAACAAAAGAGGCCCACGGACTTGCTGCAACTGAAACAAAATGTAGAGTCTTCAACACTCTACATGCTGCTAAAAAGGAAAAATAGTCGAAATAAGCTAAAGAGATGTTATTCATTTAATGGGTGATTTATGGGATACCTTGTACTGGGAAAAAAAACCATGGAACATGAATGGTAGAAAATTTATTTCTTAACGTATTTCCCATGATTGTTCCTACCTTCAATATTTACTGATCTAAAAAAAATCAGACTTTTGTAATGTTACTAATTTTTTTAATCAAATCTATTAGCTGGTTGTGTGTTGATTATTGAACCCTTGAATCGCCAACTTATTGAGCTTGTTTGAGAAAGGCACTGAGACATGCTGGACAGACCTTGATTTTCATTTTCATTGTAATGGGTGAAAAATTACTGTCAAATATGCACCTGTGAGGAAAATTGTTCATAAAAGAAATGTAAAACAACTTTTGAAGTTTCAAAGAAAACCTTTTTCAACTGTAAGGAATATTTAAGAATCCCACATGATAAGTGATGTAATATCAATATCTTGGGCCACTACCAAGTTGTAATATTCATTCTTATCCATATTCTTGCAATCTCAAACCAAGCCGAGAGGAAATATGGGTTGCGGAAAATGAGTACCTTGTTTATATAAATGTAAGAGATATATTATCAGTGAGAGACTAATTTTATCCAAACTAAAGTGAATAATATTGTCTAGCTTGATAACTTGACATAACAGTAATGTATTGAATCAGCCAAGAATACACTTAATAGAATCTGTAAAGATCTTTCCTTTCAACCATGGACTAGTGAAGAAAATGGTTGCTTCTTTTTTCAATTGTGCATTTCCTTGGATAAAAATTACATAAAAATAATTTATAAAAAATACCTACAAATTTGATTTGAGAGAGAGAGAGAGAGATTGTGCATTTCCTTGGATAAAAATTACACAAAACTAATTTGTAAAAAATACCTTTAAATTTGATTTGAGAGAGAGAGAGAGGAGAGAGGGAGAGAGGGAGAGGGGGAGCAGGAGAGGGAGACGGGGTGGGAGAAGGAGAGGGAGGGAGAGAGGGAGAGAGGGAGAGAGAGGGGGGGAGGGTGCAAGAGAGAGCGAGGGAGAGAGAGCATAACGTGCTCACGTTATTCTTTTCCTTGTTAATTGACATAACAGTAATGTATTGAATCAGCCAAGAATACACTTAATAGAATATGTAAAGATCTTTCCTTTCAACCATGGACTAGTGAAGAAAATGGTTGCTTCTTTTTTCAATTGTGCATTTCCTTGGATAAAAATTACATAAAAATAATTTATAAAAAATACCTACAAATTTGATTTGAGAGAGAGAGAGATTGTGCATTTCCTTGGATAAAAATTACACAAAACTAATTTGTAAAAAATACCTGCAAATTTGATTTGAGAGAGGGAGAGAGGGAGAGGGGGAGCAAGAGAGGGAGACGGGGTGGGAGAAGGAGAGAGAGGGAGAGGGAGAGAGAGATGGGGGGAGGGTGCAAGAGAGAGCGAGGGAGAGAGAGCATAACGTGTTCGCGTTATTCTTTTCCTTGTTAATTTCCAAGCCTTAGGCTTGGATTTGCCTTGGGCTTCCAATCCAAAGACTTGGACTGTGTTTAGGTCATCCAAGGACATATTTTTCCATATTCTAACAAAATTCACATAATTTGGAGTGTGTTCCCCATCAAGATTGCACTTTTTTCAATGAAAAGTCAAAAAAAGTACCACCATACTCTTAAGCTCTCTTTTAGCTATCTAACCATATAATTTTCTTCACATTTTGAGTATGTTAAGGATTTCATCTTTAATTTCTTTTGTTAGTGTATCTATTTTTTATCAAAAACCAGTGTCTAGTATTTTTAACTTTATTTTAACCATTCATAAAAATTTCAAATAAGATACATTTTTAGAAACTAGACTCCATTCTACATGTATTCAAAAAAATTGATTTTCGATTAGTTTTCACAAAAATTAGTGGGGAGCATGCTCAATTTTTTGTTTTTTAGGACGTGTCCACTTTGAAAATTAGTAAAAAATCATTTATTCATGAAAACTTTATCAGAAAAATTAGGGATAAACTACATGGTGTTAGCTAATTTCTCACTAAAGTGATTTTTGAAATATATATAAAAAAAAGTTAACATTTTAGGGGAGCACACCAGACATTGTGTTATGTTTTTTTAAGAAAAATAGGACCAATTTGTGTGCTCCCCCTTTTTGAACCTCTTAATCTCAACCATTTTTGAAAAAATTAGTAGTTTAGAAACTAGATTCAGAGCACTACGAGTCTTGTTTTTATTGTATCTTCAAATTTTGAGTGTAACTATCTTCAATTTCTCATCCAACATCAGTCTTTCTTGATTTCAGAAAAAAAGTGACATCTTAAGACCCCCTTTTGGTCCCTCATCTTTGTGCACTTACCCATATATAATATATTATCTATTTAAACCATGTAAGATATATAACTATTTCAAATCTATATAAACTACACAATATCTATGGTGCATGATAGAAGATCAACCATAATGCATAGTGGAAGTTTAATCATAATAGGACTTGGATGAGAAACATGATAAGCCCGCTCAAAGCTATCCATACTAAGCCCAAGAGCATGAGTGTCCAAACCAAGACAACCCACCCCTTGGCCCAAGTGGCAGGAACATCCAAACTAAGACAATGCCACCCTTGGGTTGGCATACTTGGTAGATAAACTTGTATCTATTTTTCCTATCCATGTTACCTCATCCGTCCCTCTTATGATTGAAACTCCTTGAATCCATCCTAATAACCAATCATAGTTTGGCTTGAAAGGAAAGCCTTGAAAGGGGTGCTCGTAAACTACTCAACCTACCTAAGCCCAAGAGCACAAGTGTCCCAGACAACCTACCCCTTGGCCCCAAGTGGCAGGAATGTCCAACTAAGACAATTCCACCCTCGGAGCAGCATGCTTAACATGAGAGGCCTGTAAACAGCATCCTCCTAACTTGCTTCCTTCAGCCTTACATTTTATTGATCAAAAGACATTCATAAATATATATACATAATCTATTTCTTTTAAAGGAATATAATCCAAGCATTTATCTATCATAGTAGTACTATGAAATATTCAGAAGATATTAATATTTTGTTGATGATTCCCTTGTATATCTGTTCTTACTCAGATATAACTCCCTCTTTTAAATTTGCATACTTATCTTTTAAATCTGCATTTTTTCCTCTTTACATGTCTATCGTAAATGGTCTTCTTTTTCCATCCTAATGTACAAATCTATCGAGTCTTATAGATATCTCTCTTTATATCATCCTAAAGGGAGTCGCATCCCTTCCCTAAGATCGTTGCTTTTGGAGGAGATGCCACCCTTGGATGTTGTTGTAGATCCAAACTAAAATATATATTTTCATTTCCCTTTTTAAATGTACACCTCTTCAAATACAAACAAATCGCACCCCTCCAATAATATTAATTGCATATCTTCCTTTTAATAACCACACCACATTATAATATATGAATAAGACAATTTTTCATTATATAGTGAGCACTCTAATTAGAGGGAGGTCGGTCTCTTAACAAAAGTTGTTTATTAAATTTAAACTTTAATACTCCATATGAGTCGGCCATGTAACATCAGTCTTCATAGTATGGGACATTTCATCTTCATCTCTCTTTCTATGATTTTGTCTTTTTGTCTTTTTTTCTTATTCATTTAATTAAATAATTATCATTGGTGGGAGAAATTACTACTCCAACACTCCCTCTTCATTTTGACCACATATTTATGATTCCCAAATTTTGTCTTCCAAGTTTGTAGACTCACTCAAATCCTTTTCTTGCATGACACCTTCAAACTATCTTCAAGATCTGTGGATCTTCATACTCCTCCAGGTCTCACCAACTATTGCGACAGTCCTTCAAACTTTGATCTTCAAATCTTCAAAACTTCAATCTTGAAGTCCTCTTGCTATCTGTAGCTTTCTATTTTTTATTGATGACTTACAAGACCAACAAACTTCTCTTGATTTCTATCATTTTTTACATATGAACATCTATACTTGAACAATCTTTTCAACATACATGTAATCTCTTGCCAATTCGATCCAAAACTCCATCCACAATTCATATGCATGCATCCTATCATATTTTTCCAATCTCTTTGCCAACACATATTTTCTAAATGATTTCTTAAACCACATATGGTACACGGATGTAGATCCCAACACATATCCTTTGTATGTCATTTCCTGTTACAATGAGAACACTACACACATTGCATTCCTTAAACAAATTTTCTTGAACCTGTAATACTTGTAACATCATTTCCTTTACCTATGATATATCCAAGATCTTCATATTTTGGCCTCATTATTGGCTCAATTGGCTCTTTCATTCCCTGTCCATACTTTCATAATCCTTTTCCTTCATATCCCATCTTTTTCATCATCTTGAGACCAACATTCTTTCTGTCAATATCATCACAACTAGCAAATTTTGTTGATTCAATCTCCGTATTACCTTCAATTTTACACTCTTTAGCTTTAGCTTAATCACATAAATCATTTGTGTCACATGAGACATCACAAAGTACATGCTTCATCCTTAAACATTCATTTTCCTTTAGACATGATGCAAGTGTTTGATCTAGTTGACTATTTTCTTCTTTCAACCTTGATATTTCATCTTTTTGTAACTTGTTTTCTTCTTCTAATTTCTTCATCTTTTCTTCTAATTCTTCATTCCTCTTCTTAACCTCATCAAACAATTTCAATATTTCTTCTAGTTCTTCATTTTTTCTTTTGACTTCACTTAATTCAATATCAAGATCATAAATTTTTATCAACTATCCAGTTTTTCCATTGAAACTTGCTTTAAATCTCTTAACAATTCCAATCTTTCTTCTTTCCAACCATCTCTTTCTTTTTTCTCTCTTTTACTAGATTTTCCCATTTGTAATGAATGATTTTCTTACCTGTGTTATGTTGTTGCACTTGTCTTTGATTATTGATTAATTTTGGCAGCTTCGCGCACCTTCACTACTTCTTCTATGTCTTCAAATTTTCAAAATCTCAAGGTTGTGGCCTCACTTCTTCTACCTTCTTCTTTGCCTTATAGCGGCCTAAAATTGCATCTGATTTCCTTCAAATTTGTGGATCCTTTTATACTGGCACCTTCTTTCACAGCGCTCTAAACTTTTGAAATTCCTTGACGACTTCAGCCTCTGCTCAGTAGCTTTCTTCAATCTTGGCAACTTTGATCTCCTTATGGCAGTGCCTAGATGGTCAACCTCATGTACAAACTATGACCTTACTCCAAACACTACAATTATATATAGATATGTTTGGCGATTCTTTAATCAAATCTACAGCCTCTTTTCAACGATATTTTTGTGTTCTATTATGCACTCTCTTCAATCAACTTCTTTTGTTTGATCTATAGACTTCAGCCTCTTCCCCTTTTAGTCGATGATTTAATCTATTTATTCACTGGTGATCTGATAAACTAAAGTTATCTATAGCTTTATTTTTACACGATTTATTCAAACAACTTGGTGGCCAATAAACTTGTGATTTGATTTTCTTCTGACTTCAATTATTTCCAGCTCTCTTCCACGATCTTCATGGAAACAAAAACAATCTCACCCCAATAACCTGGCTATCTTCAAACACCTTCAATCCCATAATCTTGAAACTTTCTTTAACAGCAGTGACAGCTCTTTGACTGCTACAACTATAATTTTCCTTTCAATGACAGATCTGTGGCTAAGTCTTTAGTGGACTTGGGTAAAACTAGCAGCTTGATTTTATTAAGAAACTAGCAATTCAATTTTGGCATTTTCCTTTAATTCTCATCGCTCCAGCAAACAAAACCTCCTATAATTCCTTCTCACGGTCTCTTCAAAGACAACTCGATTCATGTAAACAAGATTGGACCTAACTACTTATGTGATCTAGCAGCGATAGATTTCAAATGGACGACTTTGACATACCTATGATCTCTAATAGATCTGGACCTTGAGTGTCTACACTACAAACCCTCAGTCTTTAAACACTTCTCTCTTTGGATCTTTAGGCGATGTAAAAGATCTTCTTTGGCAGCAACCACAACTGATTGACAACTTGATTCTGGCGGCTTCAAACAATAGGGCTTCTTTGATCTCCTCAATGCCTTATATGAGCTTCTACGATATGATATTAATTTGAAAAACTCACGACTTAAATCTTTCAGCTTCACAAACACAATAAACCTACGCTCTACTCAAACACCATCAACCTTTGAAATCTTCTACAAATTGAGATCTTTAGATCCTGTAGCTTCCTGGTGGTTTTCTTCAATGGCTTGCTTATTTATTCCAAACTCTTCACTTTGTTATCTATCCACCTATGATTTGAAATACTTCAATATTTTTCTTCTACGAACTTCTTTTGATCTGCGGCTCCTTTATGACTAGGGCGGATTGCCTTTTAAAAACAAGCATGGACTCTTTAAAAAAACTTATGGGTCCTATTCTCCTAGGCTTTGTTTTATTCAACTAGTGATTCCTTTATATTGCAACAACAACCTCCACTCCAACCTCTTTTATAACCAGATCTGTGATTCATTTTTTTGAAACAGGGACTCTTTTCCTTTAGATCTGTGGTGTATTGTCTTTGTCTAATCTCCAACGACTTTACTTCTTGCAATTATCTTTTGTGGCACTTTAATGGCAGACCTCCTTTATACACTTAGCTACAATAGACCAGATAGATGCGTCAATCTGCAAACCCTAAACCTAGATCTTCACATGAACATATCTCTGCTAACCCTGGCTCGTAGAAACCCACAATCTCCTCAAATAATATGGCTCTGATACCACTATGATGGTGGTGGATGGAGATGAAACACAAATCTAGAGATATATCTAACACATAGAAATAAAAATATTTATTCTTCAACATGTTGTTGCACCATATTTCATTTCTTCATAACATGATTACAATTCATATAGTGAATGCTACACCATTTTCATGATCACTTGATCATGCTACACCTTTGATTACACACTTGATTGAACAACCATTACATCATGCCTCTTTTATAGAGGTCTTACCATATGATACTTTGTCTTTCTAGGCTCTTCCAATCCTCATCTAGAAACTTTCCACAACAATCCATTTCTGGGATCTTCCTCACCTAAAACTCTATCCTTCTCTTTCTAGAAACCTCTTTGTCTTCATCTCTCTTTATATGATTGTCTTTTTACCTTTTTTTCCTTCATCTCTCTTTCTATGATTGTCTTTTTACCTTTTTTTTCTTCATCTCTCTTTCTATGAATTTGTCTTTTTATCTTTTTTGTCTTATTCATTTAATTAAATAATTATCATTGGTGGGAGAAATTACTACTCCAACATCAAGAGGTGTGGGATGGGTACCAATCAAGCTACTAGGGTTTCAAGAAACTTCACAGCTAGAGTTTCAAGAAAACAATTCTGCTATAGCTTTTTCTAATTCAATTGCATAGTTACGGGTCAAGTTTATATCAATCTATATTTTATTATTTAGTCTTAGCCGGCATTTGCAGTGGAAGAAGGCGCGTGTAAGGAATATACAGAGTAATTGCAGAACTCATTGTCATTGACAAGTTTTTTCTTGTGACAAGTTGGCAAGTTGCAGAATGGATAGAGAAGAGGAGACTTGGCATTGCACGTGTTGAAATCCAAGAGAAATCAACGGTCAATGCTAAATATAATCTCTGCCTTCTTGTTTTCCAAAACTGATTCTTGACTGTATAAATTGGTGTGTATCTTCTCCAACTTCACTTTGCCCTCTTTCCTGGAATTTGCTGTGGAAGAAGGCAGGCGTAAGGATAATACAGAACAATTGCAGAACTCATTTTCATTGGCAAGTTTTTCCTAGTGACAAGTTGACAAGTTGCATAATGGAGACAAAAGAGGAGAGAAATTAGAGGCAGTGCTAAACAATGCAGACACACATTTGTCAAACATAATCAATGTCTTGTTGTATTATAGGGATGATTATTGACTGTATCAATACATATCATTTTCACTTCGTCATTTGATATATGATTAGAATTGTTGTTCTAATTATTTTTGTCCGAGTAATTGACCAAATTAAACATATTTTTTAATATATAAATGGAAGAGTATAATACATAATTTTAATTAAATGAATATAGCTGAAAGAGGTACGCATTGAATTAATATATATTTAACATTTTAATTATATTAAATGTAAGTTAGAAGAAATCATTTTAAGTTAAAACAGAAATAAGACTTCAATTCATCTTAAGACTTACATATTATATATTCTGTTAAATTGTTCTTATATAATTTAAATTACATATATAGGTTGGAAGGATTTTTTTTTTTTGATCCGTAATAGCAATATTATATTAAGGAATTTCAAAAAGAGATACATATCATCAGCCTTTCATGGCTGGCCTGAGATAAACAGTCTACCTACAAGAACTAAGAAGCCTAGAAGAAAGACCACACAGGGTCACAAAACTTATTAGCAAATGAGATTTACTATAACCTAGACTAGCATTTCGAAGCTCCAGCTATACAAAATGGAGCAGAAGGAGAAGACGGAACTAGATAATTGTAGATGTTAGAAGCCTACTGAAATCTTCCACCTAGTCAAGACCGTCAACCACCTCCAGACCCAGAGCCTTTTTGATGAAGCTTACTGCCAATGCCGCTTGATCTTTCAGCAGAATCAGATCGAATCCTCTAACTTCCAGGATGAAGGGGTAGAGCTTAATGACAACACCAGAGTCTTCAAACAGATTCCAATCCTTCAGCTGCGGAATACCAGACCCCAGGCTAGCCATCTGCAGCGTAACCTCAAGATCCCCCAAATGCTCTGCATTGAAGACACCCTGCATGATGGACTTCACCACTTGTTTGTCCATTCCTAATTCGAGCAGCATCGCAAGAGCCCTGGAAGTAATGTCTGTATCCACCATGTATTGTTCTCCATTCTCCAGAAACATCCTGCCCAAAATCATCTTCACCGCCCCCACCATCAATGCATCGACCTGCGCAACATCCTCCGAAGCCGAAGGTCAGTGATGGTACCGAGGAAGGCCATCTACCGCTTCCAGCTAGTTAACCTAACTGGCGTATCCATACCGCCACACCTAATAGCATCCGTCGAGAAGATGACAGCAAAGTATGTAGGCATTAATCGAAAACCGGAGAAGATGATACTGTGGAGAGCTATTGCCAGCCCTAATAACATGATGCTGGAACCTTCTCGAAACCCTGCTGAGGAATGAGTGCCAGCTTCCATCTTTCGAAGACACTGCGGAAAATGAATGCCGGTATCACTTCGGCTCGTGCCATCACCCGCCCTTCCAAACCATAATTACCTATACCCCTACCTCGGCCTTGCCACCTCATGCTGAGGTGGCAAGGCTCCCTCCCAGCCACCCACTAGGTTGGAAGGATTATTATTAAACAGCAAAAGATTTTAAACATTTTTTTTAATAAAGCTAGACTATTATTTACCGTAGGAGATATAAAGTTGACATTGTTTCCCCGTTTAAGCAGAAGGAACTGGGAGAAATATTCCCTAGATAAGAGTTCTGTTTGAAGCTGATTCCCTTGAAACATCTGACAGTATGTCCACTCTAGCAAAAATCATGTGGCTCTTTCTGACAATTCAATGGACTCTTGTTTTAATTGCAGAAGCCCAAAACGTTCATTTCAATTTCTCTTCCTTTGATGATGAAATTCAATTATTTGGAGATGCTCGTCGCTCGTCTGAGTCGAGGATTGAACTGACAAATAACGAGTATGGTGACAATTTAAATTGGAACATGGGTTGGGCCGTTTACAAAAGACTAGTTGAAATATGGAGTAGCTCTTCTGGGGCCCTTGCAAATTTTACATCCCACTTTCAGTTCATAATATACAATGGAACACAAAACAAATATGACTATCCTGCTGATGGTCTTACATTCTTCATGGCTCCTTGGGGATCCCAAACCCCACAAAACGAAAGCGGGGCAGGTATGTGGCTTGGACTGTTGAACAATGTAACCAATGGTAAATCATCGACCCAAAAAGTTGCTATTGAATTTGATACATTCTGAAACGCAATAATCGATGAAATCTATGGCGTCAAAGCGAATGATCTGGATGATAGTCATGTGGGTATTGATATCAATAATATTGCTTCTGTGAAGACTATTTCTTTGTCTCAAAGACTTAACAACGGAGAAACATGGGAAGTGTGGATAGATTATGATGGACAACTTAGGGAGCTCCATGTATTTATGGCTCATAACAGAACAAACTTCAATTCTCCTCATAATGGAAGTCCAAATCTGACCTATGCTTTAAATCTCTCAGATTTTCTTCCTGAAAAGGTCACAATCGGTTTCTCTGCTTCAACAGGGCTTTCCAACCAGATGCACAGGGTTATCTCATGGAACTTCTAAAGCCAAACCAGTTGGGGTCATCATGAAGGGCGACTTTCCAAGATAATCGCCTCTCTGGCAGCCGTGGTCCTGGTTATACTTATCATTAGCGCTGCAATCTACAAGCTTAGTAATAAGAAACAGTAAAATCAGATAGAGACCTGCAAATTCCAGATCCCAACGGCCTGAAGAATGATGAAGTTTTAGAAAGAGTTGTTGAGGAGCAAAATCCCAATAGAAGCCCTCGGGTGTACAGGTATGGTTGCAAATATTCATCTGATATTGCTTTTATTATAGAATTTAAAGAAAGTTACATTTCCCATTCAACTCTAGGATGTAGGTGGATGTTTCATTGTTTTGTTTTGTTATTCGAACCTCATCACTATACCATATTAATCAAAACAAAATAGTAAATATGAAAAATACGGTCATTTTGTATGTAGAGTTTAAGAGTTTACAAAAATAATATATCAAAGTGCTAGAGGCATTAGTAGTCACAAAGTTACTGTGTGCAAGTCATCAAGGATTGATTTAGGTCAAGAACGAGGATCTGGGGCCATTGAACCATCCTGAGCATTCAAGAGGCACAAGCACTTCCCATTTACTCTCGATTCAACGCCATCATATGCCGAAGATGTCTACCTCAAAAGCCCAATAACAATCTTCCTAGTCCTACGCGCAGATAGCCTCCAACCCCTCAGTTGAGGAGGAGGAGAGAAGTGGTTCCAACTGTGTCAACCATTTATCATTTGCATCTATATATGGTTTAATGTTTATGGCTTTAGTTTGCTTTGTGGCCCCGACATATAGTCCTAATACCTGTTCCAAATCTAAACTAATTCTATGTATCATCGTTGATTGTTAACACAGTTATGAAGAGCTAAGTAGAGCAACTGCTGTCTTTAGACAAGATTTAATACTTGGACAGGGAGGATTCGGAAGGGTTTACAAAGGAAGTTTAGAGGATGGACACACAATGGCGGTTAAAAGAATTTATCAGAACTCTCAGGAGGGAATCAGACAATATGAATCAGAGATTACAACAATTGACAGCTTGGCACATCCTAATTTGGTTCCCCTTTTGGGATGGTGTCACGACAGAAACGGCGAACTTCTTCTCGTTTACCAGTATATGTCCAATGGCAGTCTGGACAAATATTTGTTTCGAGGAGAAGCCCAGATTCGGGCTCTGAGTTGGAGCGAGAGATTCAGTATAGCCTGCGGCTTAGCTTCGGCTCTTCTCCATCTCCACGAGGAATCGTGCCCACGCGTTCTGCATAGAGACATTAAATCTAGCAATATAATGTTGGACTCTAACTTTGTGGCACGGCTTGGAGACTTTGGTTTGGCCCGGCTGATGGAGCAGGATAATACCTCTCGCTATACAAAACCTGGTGGCACCCCGGGCTATATAGCGCCAGAGTGCTTTCAAACATTGAGGGCCAGTCGGAATCGGACGTATTCAGCTTTGGTGCCGTGGCTCTCGAAATTGCCTGTGGAAGGCCCGGGTTGGACAGAGAGCTTACGTTTTGTAATATGAGCTTGGTTAACTGGGTTTGGAGTCTGCATGAAATGGGACAGATTCTCGATGCAGCTGATGAGCTGCTTGATAAGGAAAAAGATAGTGTGCAAATTGAAAGGTTGATGCTCGTTGGATTGTGGTGCTCCATTCATGATTATAGACAGAGACCAAAAATACAGCTAGTTCTGAAAGCCTTAAAATTTGAAGCTGAAGTGCCTATGCTCCCATGCAGAATACCTGGAGCGCCTCATTGATATGTGAAAAGGAGGTTGAAGTTTTTCGTCTCTTTCAGGTATGTATATACCTGTGATATGGGAGTAGGTGAGTTGAGATTTAAAGACATAACTTTGATATGCAGTAGTGAGTTGTGATTTTGACTTTATAAGAAATAAAACTGATACAATTGAAAACCAGTTGGAATATGTAGAACAATGGTATATTCAGTGTGCTTTGGAAATGAATGAGCTGATGGATTGGAATTTGTTTTGGTTGTAGATATTTTTGGATAGGCAAAATCTTTACCTTTATTATAGTCTCCTTATTCTTGCAGTAATAGAGCCTCTACTTCTTCAAACTACACGATGTTTACATTACAGTTTCAGAAATATAATTATATTATACTTAATAAATTTGATGTGATTGGTTTTTGATTGGACAATTATGGGTTTATTTTGTTTGAGTTTTACCATGTGTTTATTTAACTCTATAATGTATATAGTATTTATTTAATTTTAATTTTTGTAAATAATATGATTATAATTGTTATAAAGGTTTTTTTTAAAGATAAAAAATCATATAATTATATTTTTTTAATAATTCATGTTTATTCAAAAAACATTTCATTTGTATTAAAGAAATGTTTTCTCAAGGACTTTGAGAAGGTTTTATAATTGTTGGGACAACCAACTAATCAATAATGTAATAGATAGTGACCTGGGATACCTATTACATTATCCTCTAAAACATCCTAATCCTAATTAAACATGAAGACATCCAAATCATGGAGAGGTCTCTACAAGACTACATCTTTTATAGACTCAAAATAAGGTTATCTTTAACCCCTCAAGTACAAATCCTAACCTCCTGATGCTTGGATTTATAACTCATGTGATCGATTTTGTTAAGTGAAACTGTTTGAACTCTGTTCCAAGACCAATAATGCAAGATTATCTCATTGAGATCAATGGCTGAGGATTTAACAAAAACGATATATTTGTGTATAGGCTCCTTTAGTCATTCCATTGCAGAGCAATGGAAAGCAAACACATCAACTACTGTACTTTTCCAAGTGCCTTAAAAACATATAGTCGAGCGCACCACTAAGTAAGCATATTGGGCACACCATACTCGTCACCTCAAATCACATGGCATTCTCTCATTTAATATTGCACAAGTGGACCCCTTTGAATTTCTACACATGATCTACCAACCAATAGAAAATGATCTTGCACTGTCATGTGTCCACTGCGCTCTTGTATCACCATATTAACCAAGGCGAAATGGGAGAAGCGGCTGGGCTTAAACAGCACACCCTAAGGTTTGACTTGCTTGGGTGGGGCCCGCTTAACCCGTCCAGCCTCTAACCCCTCAGGTAACTACTGCCACGGTGATGTCAAGTGCGGAAGTTTGGTGGATGTCAGCGGCTTAATCAAACAAACGGCCCGTAGCAGAATTCCCGCCTAGACTGTTCCCGCCCAGACCGTTTCCGTCCAGCGAAAGGACTGTTCCCTCCCAATCAACTGATCTGTTTTCCCGCGCAAAAGGCAAAACCTTGTATTACCAGTCGTTTTCTTTGAAACAACCATAGGCGAATCGCAATTTTTTATTCCGGGGACACAAAGCTAAAGGCAAAGGTGTACAGAGGAGAAGTCCTTCATCCGAGCGAGGTAATTAGTTAACGGTTTTTTGTTTTTTCTGCTTCCACATTTTCATACATGTCTACCAGAGCATTCCCTGGTTCAACATCTAATAAAATTCGTCTATCATTTTATGCTCCGATGGATGTCCGAGCCGTCTATACCCTGTTCCAAAACTCCCATCTTGGCACAGGCAGGGAGGATGCCGGCAAAATGTTGCGGAGTAAAAAACAACTCACATCAAACTACAAACTACATGTTATGATGTCTTTTTCTGTCCAGGCTCTGCATTCATTTCATTATTTTTTTTTGGACAGACATTGACAGAGAATGAATGTTGATTGTTCAGAAAGTGTCACCATACTGGGGGACGATCACACATGGCCTGCTTCCTGTATTTCATCTCCGCCTCAGACTACACTAAATTTCCACATTTAGTGTATCTTGAAAAATCAGTGGGGACAGACTGTTCCACGTTTATTATTTCACCAATATCTTCTACTCGTATTATTGGATTCACTATTTTACAGGCTAGCTGCTAGGTTTTGATTTATGTATATATATACAACATAATCTTCATCTTCCACACCAAAGTATTGTACTTGTCAAAGTTTCTCAATCGTAGTCGATTTGTTTCTAACCTGCAAATCATTTTCATTTGCTTTGTTTTTAAATTCTGCAATGGCAAGGAGCAAGGGAAACCCCCAAGTCTTGCTTGTGAAGCACATGATCAGAGCCCTTTGTAGGCTTGCCAATGCCCATAAAGCAGTTGGGTTTTCTCTCTCTCCAAAGAGCATAAATTATTTCAGCTCTGAGAATAAGACCATGGCAAGATCATGTGGTTCCCTCCCCACAGATGTCCCCAAGGGACACTGTGCAGTGTATGTTGGTAGCCAACGCAGTAGGTTTGTAATCCGTACTGAGTATTTGAATCATTCTCTGTTTCTCGAACTAAGACAATTGATGAATTGGGTAAAACACAATCAAGCTCTTGTTCCTTCACAAGGTGAGGAGAGAGATGACTATAGTGGCTAGTGTTGTGGTCTTTTGTCCTCGTCTAGCCAAACTGTATGAAGCATTTGCACACTCAAGGCACGCATCAATACATCCATTATAAATATAGCTAAAGCACTAGAAAATATCATGCTATTCATAACTGTGATTTCATAATCCTTAATCATATAAGATCATCATATCTTTGTCAATTTTGATTTACACTAGCTATTATTCTAATGTCTATTACTATTTCTATAACTCATCTGATATCTACAAAACTCAAAATCATATAAAATTACATTTAAATTCTTATGTTTTATGAAAATGATACTAGGGTTAGTACCTCATGTACATACTTGGGTATTAAAAAGAAATGTAAATCAATGAAAGATTACAATTTAATTAATCACTAGGTGCCATAAATTCAATCACACATCCATATTATCATAATTCATGGTAATAGTAAATCTGCCAAATCCATCAAGCAAAATGAGTTATCAACATGCAACTGTATGATATTTATGTCAAGAATGGAATACAATGTATGGATAAAAATTACAGAAGGAAATAAGCCTTACAAATAGAATCATATGCATAAAAAAAGAACACCTACAACACTTGTTGCAAGTGATAACTAAAGTACGAAAATGGGCATTACATCCACCATGCTGTTCAACCTATATGTCACATGTAAGTTAGGATTGGCCATGCCCAGCAACAGAAGTTAAGTAATGCAACTTAATTATATAAATATAAAGGTTAAGGTTGAGCTAAACGTCCTAGCCCAACCTACCAAGATGATCTCTATGAATAGCTACCATTTGTCCATGAGAAACTCTTCCATCTTGAATAAGTACAATTACTCCCAATGAATCCTTATCCACTCAGTTAGAGGCCTTAACTCACAAGATCACCCTATAATTAGGATAAAAACTTAGATCAACAATAGTAGGACCCTATCCATAATGGTTGCATTAAGACTTAGGCTAGAGCATTTCCAAGCCCTAACCCACACACTATGGACAATTAAACACAAATAAGCAACTTATCCAACCAATCAAATCATCTAACATTTGCAATACAATAAGATTACTTCACATATAGGTTCAACTATTCAACGCAAAAACTATCTACAAACTAAAACACTAGCAACACTAGTAACATAAGGACCTACACATAATGGTGAATGAAACTTTTAGCTAAATATATCTTGAATCAAGACTATTACATAAGATAATCATTTTGAATTAGTATTTCAAAATCATTCCTAAACTTCTTATTTGTTGAAGGTTCATTTTCTTTCAAATTCTAGATCTATCCTATTGTTCTTTAATTGCTACATCTTGCAATCTTGCAACCCTAGGATTCATAGACCTTTGATTGAATCTATCTTACTCATTATGAATTATCTTAAACCATTAGCCATGATTGATATACATGCACAACACATTTTTTATGATGTCAATTTCATGTGCACGGTATATGTTAGTTACTTACATGTCTAGGTCTATTTGCTCCTTATGGTGATATATCTAGTGATAAGTTTGGAAATTACTGCCTTACAATGATAATGTCTTCCTTAGTGTATCTCTTCCCATCAAGATACACTAACGAAGAGAAGAAGGTTCTTCCAAGATCCCATAACTCCAAGCTTAGCTATTGGGAGAAATGTTACCTCTCGACCATGTGGAACCACAAGGTCCACCCCACCTTGCTTAATAAAGTCATACACATGGGAGCCTGCACACACCATTCAAAAATAGACTCATTTGGCCACATAAACAAACACACACATGCAAGGGTATTCTCAAAACATAAGTGCAACCCTCAAGAATCACAAGGAGAGGTAGGTGTGGAGTGTCTTTTACCAAGGACCTCCAAATCCATTTGGCGAGTTTAATGGAGAAATCTTAAGGGTTTCAATCCCCACTCCATGCTTCCTAAACATGTTAAAGGCATCAAACCCTCAAATGTGACTCTCAATAAAGTGTCAAACTCTCATTTACACAAGTAAATCACCATATTTGGAATAAAACACTTTCTTTTCGACTTTGAACACATTTTAATGTAAGGTTAATCCTTTTTAATTACAAACAACATACTCTAGACATGGGAATCCTAGTGGAACGTTTTCCTTCAAAGACCTTTCATGGGAGATGTATATCCTTCAAGGCTCACGGTTATTTTCAGCTTGGATTGAGATTGATAGATTGGATGACTTTATCGAGGGAGAATGTTCAAGTGAATCCTACCCAACCTTCTTTCATAAGAGTCATTCAAAGAAACCCCCTCTTGATTCTAATGCAAAAACCAGGATTAATAGCTTTTAGGAATACAACATGTAAGAATAATTAGTTAACTACAAATGTTCATACTCAATTATAAATTGCAAGAGTGATAGAATCATTGATTAACTACATATGTTAATAGTTTGAAGATTCTTTATGATTTTCATAGGTATTGGTGTGCATATTGATCTAGCATGCTTCCAAGTTTGACTGTGCCATCATTTTGGCTAATCCTTGGCCTCTTACCAACCTGGTAACTTGTATTTCTATGTTGAACTCCTACAATTTGTTTATCCATTTGCACCTCCTTCCTGTTACTTCCTGCTGAGTGAAGATGTCCTTAACTGCTGCATGAGGCACATATGCAACTATCTAGGATCCTACCAGGTATGGCCTGAAACTCTTGATTGCTCTGACTAGTGCACATCCTTGTTTTTCCATGATATCATATTTTAACTCAGAAGCCCGCAAGGACATACTGAAGAAAGCTATGGGTTGCTCAAAACCATCCTCATTTTTCTATAACAAACATGCAGCAACAATGTGGAAAGAAGCAAATGAAAACAATTGAAATGGCCTAGAGAAATCAAGAGATTTAAGAACAGGGGCCATCTTGATTGCTTCCTTGATGTCCTGAAAAGATCTGCTTGCTTCACCTTCCCAATTGACAGTCTCACCCTTCTTCAACATTTTAGAAATGTTCCTTGTGGTTTCTGCAAAGTTGGGAGCAAATCTCCTAACAAAATTTATTTGTCCAAAGAAGGACTGAACTCCTTTTACTGTTTTTGGCATTTAAATCATGTCAATGGCTACTACTCTTTCAGGATCTATCCTTATTCCATCTTTGGAAACAATGTGCCCTAGGAGCCTTCCTTCAACTACCCCAAAAGCACATTTCTTTGGATTTAAAGAAATGCCATATTCTAGTGCTCTAATAAAAATCTTTTCCAAGTGCATACAATGCTGCTCTTCCTTCTTAGAATATGCAGTCAGATCATCCTGATAAACAGCCAAGATTGAATCAATAAACCCTACGAAAGCAACATCCATTGCTCTTTGAAATGTAGCACCTGCATTCGTTAGCCCAAATGGCATTCTAACATATACATATGTTCCCCATGGAGTGGTGAAGGCAATCTTGTATTGTTCTGATTCCTTTACCTTCACCTGATTGTAACCTGAGAATCCATCCATCATGGATAGGAGCTTCCATATTAGGCAATGGGTAATTATCCTTTAAGGAGGATACATTCAAATTTCTAAAGTCAACACAAAGCCTAATATCACCATTCTTTTTTCTGACTGAGACAAGGTTAGACACCCAAGTTGAATGTCTGATTGGCACAATTATTCCAGCCTCCCTAAGCTTTTTGAGTTCTTCTTGCATTTTTGGAGCTAAGGTAGGATTAATAGGCCTTTGCTTCTGTCTAAATGGCTTAGCTCCAGGCTTCAATGGGATCTCATACTGGAATAGGTCTTCTCTATAAGCTTTAAGGTCTTCATATGACCAAGCAAAAACATGCTTATATCTTTTCAGCAATGCAATCAGCATGCTCCTAATGTGTGGTTTGAGCTATTTGCCAATGTACACCTTCTTAGGGGCTTGAGATGTCCCCAAATTTATCTTCTCCAAGTCATCTTTATTTGTTGGAGATGTCTTTGTGACCAATTGGTGTCTATTGTCAAAAGCTCTTTCTAAAGCTACTAACCCTCTAGGGATCTTGTTAGTCTTCAATTGAATTATTTCTTTCCCCATAAGAGTTTCTTTTCCATCTATAATTTCTACAAAAGCTTGAAAATCAATTTCTTGGTTCTCATATTCATCTATGCAGTGCAAAAATTTTAACAAGTCCTTGTCATCATCGAACACTTGCCAACTGCATATGTTTTCTGGTACTGCAGGTCTGATTTTAACTTCAACATTTGTAACATCTGATAGAGTGATATCATCTGGCCTTATTGCTACATTGGCTAAGAAATCAGCCATGGCATTTTTTGATCTCTCTACCCAGCTTATTGAAAATGCATCAAATAATTCAACTGTATCCCAAACAGCGTGCTTGTATTGTTTTAATCTTTTATTTTTTGAAGCATACCTATCTCTAACTTGGGATACAATTAATTTAGAATCCCCAAATACCCTTAGCATCTTGATTCCATGTTTGAGAGCTATATTTAAGCCTAAGAGTAAGGCTTCATACTCTGCAATGTTGTTTGTACAAGCAAACCTTAGCAAGAGGAGAATTTGAGGAGCCTACTAGTTGGAGAGAGGAAAACAACTCCAGCTCCAAAACCTTCCTTTGCACAAGCTCCATCAAAATACATGGTCCATAAACCATGCTGATCTAGCTCTTCAATGCAAACATGTTTCTCCTGATCCTCTTTATCATCTGAGACAACCCTGAAGTTATCACAGTCAGTGCTCACAAAGCATATTTGTTGTTCTGATTCTTGATTCTCCACTGTCTCTGATGATCTTTCTTCTCTGATCAGTTTAACATCCCTGCCATTCATTGGAATCATGGCATATGACAGGTCTAGCTGCATACTTCCACCTATCAATGCTGCCCATCTTCTTGACAACAGCATACCATACTGTGGCTTAATGTCAACCATTGTTATATTCATTTTATAGGTCTTTTTAGGATATGCTGCCAGTCTGAAATCCACATCCTTTATGATTCCAATGACTGGTACCTCTCTGGCATCCATAGCATAACATTTTCCACATGCCTTGTCTATATTCAATCCAACTTGTTGCATGATGGCTAAAGGCATGATATTTGTAGATGCTCCAGAATCAAGCATACAATTCTAATTACTTTTCCATTTATAACCAGGGATACATAAAATGTCTCCACTTGTGAAGGGCACTTAGTCATGGTCACCCCCAGATATACTTCAGGGACTTCATCCTCTTCATTGCACAAGGCATGCCTCTTACCTTGAGTCCCATCATTTTGTTTGGCTTGACAAGGCACTCCTGAAATTAAAGATATTGCCCTATTCTTGATTTCTTCAACCTTCATAAGTTCCATTAATGGGACAGAGACCTTTACCTGAGAGAGGACTTGAGTAATATCAAATGAAGCATAATTTTGTACCATAGTTGTAGCTTGCTCCATGGTTTTATTCTTATCTTGAACTGATCCGGCCTTAGTTTTTATGGCTACTTGACTATCATTCTTGTTTTGGGAACATTTGCTTTGATCCTCAACCTGGGGGATTCTATTTTCTAGTCCTTGAGATTCATGACTTATTTTTTGCTTGAAACCCTGCTTATTATTGTTCCATTGCTTTTTATATGTTTCAGCCCCTCTATGATCACACATTGGCTGACTTGCAAAAATGCCCTCTTGCTGATGTGGACTGCTTACCTGAGCTTTGCCTCTGAGGTTATAATTGCTTTTGACTTGAGCCACTACTGCAGCTGTGAGGGCCCTAATTTCCTCATCAGAAGGTCTCTGCAGGTTACTCAAAAAACTGTGTGAGCCCTGAGCATATACATAACTATCTTCATCATCTTCATCATAAAAAACCTGCTGACAGGCTTGAGTCCCATTATTTGTATTTTCATCAGCATCATGAGGAGGGTGTCCACTGCTTATGGACAGCATATTAACATCATCATCCTATACATAATGTGGCTCATTGCATTCATTATAGGATACAACATTATCATACAAAGACTGAGCAATCATGCATTGTGACTGTGAATGTGGCATCTGGCAGATTATGCACCATGGAGTATCATCAACAATATTTATAGCTTTTTTCAAAGGATCAGGAGTTTCCTTGGTATGTTGAGCCATTTGATTTGTGTTGTTAGGTGGAAATACAGGCCTACCATTATGCCAATTGGTATTATATGGCATATCATGCAATGATGGTCTCTTTTCCTATCTTTGGTAAACTTGCCTATCAGGACCTATCCCTTTTTCACTTCTAGCCAGTCTATAGCTTAGGTCCTTAACAACATTTGCCAATTTGTCTATTTTATCTTCTGGGGCAGATGTATTACCTTGAGTGTTCTAAGGCTTGTTTAGATTCTACAAAATTTTTACATCATCCCTCCTGTTTGTCTCGCTTGATGCTTTCCTATTATTCTCAATATTCACTGCAATTCTGAAAGCATCCCTGAGAGTAGCAGGACCTCTATCTCTTAACCCATATGCAATTTTCGCATCAAAAGCATTGATATACAATATTATGCACATTGGTTCATTTGGTCTCATGTGATGTGGCAATTTGTTCAACACTTTAGTAAATCTTGCATTAAAATCTGCAACCTGCTCATATGACCCTTTGGTGATACTGGTGAACTCATTTACGAAAAAGCTAGGGTTAGTTTTGTCACCATACTGCTCCTTAAACATCCTTTTGAAATCATCCCATGATGAAATGCTCCGATCAGGCAGATTCTTGTACCATTCTCTAGCCTCATCTACTAAAGATTGCATGAATGACTTCATGAAAACATCCTCATGCTCAACCTCAAAGTTGTCCATGACATTTTGAAAGGATTTCAGATGATCCTCCCCTAAGACAGTGTTATTTCCTAAAAATTTTGGCACTTGAAGCCTTACATGCTTGTCAATGGGGTTTGGATACCCAGGAATACCATCAAACACCAGCTGTCTGAATCTATCCAACTGCATGGGTTGTCTATCAAACTGATTAACATTAATATTTCTGTTTGCATTCTGATTTCTTACATTGTTTAATGGTGTTCTAGCATCATTTATATTCTATCTTTGATCATTATGCTGATGTTGCACTTCATTTCTGCACTGGTCTCTCTGCACATTTACATTTTCAAGAGTGGGAACTGCATCCTGGTGAGCAGTCCTTAAAGCTTGCACTATATGTCTAATGTCATCTCTGACTTTCATTGCTTGTAAGTACTCTAATTCTGCTCTTAGGCTTTTGATTTCTTCAGCCAACTGTTCTTCTTTAGGCATGGAGGTAGATGGTCTCATACCATTTTGGTCATCATCATCATCATCCCTCAAAGATTCTACCTCTTCAAATCTTTCACCAGGGTCTAAGAAAGGGCGTTCTTGGAACACCTCTGACCCCAGTCTTAAACTACCACCCTGTTGCCCCTCATATGCACCTTGAATATCAGCTTCTGCATTTGAAAAATAAGGCACATGCTGCCCTGATGGCCTAGGGTTATCCTGAATATCATCATTATTCCTGGGGGAACCCTCACGATTGGCTGAGATGGTTCCCTTTCTTCTATACATCATCCTTCTTTCTACTGGTAACTCTTCAAATAAAGGATTACGTTGGGATCTTCTCCCCTGCATATAAATTTCACTTTGACTGGTTGGGAGATTACTTCGAAGTCGCCACCTATAACTAGGAATTATTTTTACCAGGGATGAAAAGACAATTTCTTTACTGCAAATTCCCCAGTAGAGTCACCAATTTCTGTTGGTTTTTTCCCAGACTGGATGCTTATTCCCATATTTCCCTACAAGGTAGCCATCGATGATCAACAAGATCTCTGGGCCAGGGGCCAACAGTATAGGAGATAGACTCTATTTTTATCTCCTCTTCTTCTTCAGGCTCTGCAAAACCTAGGGGGATATTCCCTATTCAACATCCATGAGAATATAATTATGCAAAGACTGGGCTGCTGACATAAAGCAGATAAGTCCTCCTGTAAGTAGACCAAAACTGTAAGATAAGAGCAAAGGGGCTAGATTTGGGCCTATGTTCAGTTGTAGATAGAAGACTTGGGTCCTAAACTACTTCTAAAGTCCTAATGGTTGTTTTTGGATTTTGAATTTGATTTATGTTTGGATGCAAAGTTGGACTTGGTGTATAACCTCAACACAAAGCTAGATTGGTGCCTATCCAGGGCTTAGAGTCAGTAGACATACACATGTAAGTGTTCAGCATAAACATATCAAGACTGGATTTCAAGGGGACTTGTGTGATATCTGCCTTACAGATACCTCCCAAAACAAAGTATTAAGTTATCTCTCTTATGATATCCTTACTGCAATATACTTTCCTCAACACTTAACCTGAAAACACTTTAATCTATCCCTTGAACAGAAGTTAAGAGATCAAGCATTCAATATAGTAAACCTATATCCTAGAACCCAAAACAACCCTTAGATATCCAAATTCAAAAGAAAAGTATATTCAATACAGGAGACAGACAACAAAACACATGTAGTATAGCATTATTCATCTAAGACAACATGAAACCAATGAATTTATGCACAATACATAAAACATGAGACTCATAAACTCACAAGATCCTCTGCATAGGACAACCTGAACTAGCTGTATCTTATTACAGAGCCAAAATGACCAGTTTTCAACAACAATAGAAAGAGTAACACAGTCCATCAAATACCACAGGGAAGCGTACTCAGCATTAATTACAAAGTCTTCTCAAAATTTCAAAATTTGCCAGATACAGAGCATTTTGAGGAAATGGCCTTCAAACATTAAATGCAGCAGAGGACAGGATGGGAAAAAGCAAGAAAAGGGGAAGGGGTAGCTGAGCTCGATCCCTGTGCCACCGCTGGAAAACTCTCCATCACAAATCTGGTACATGGTTACTCGACCGCCGGCCCATGTCTTTGCATATTGCCATTAAAGGCTTCAACCACTCGCGGCCAACAAAAAATGCAGTGACAATACATTTGAAACCATCCCGCTAAAACGCATCGCTTTGATATTTCAAAAATACAGGAAGCACATACCCCACATGCACGGCGTGGAGACCTCCTTAGCACTTTAAAAGCATGGCCGCATAAACACTAAGTGTCGAGCATTTTGCCTCGCTCAACCCACCATAAAGCCTTCACTTCACACCCCATCGGCCAGACCCCTCACATTGGCCAGCCCAAGATTTCTCCTGCCGATCCACATTGTCTACTCGATGAACACACCACATTGCTTCGTCGGCCTGACCCAAACCATCGGCACACCTGAGAACTCTCCTGCCGACACCTTTGGTCACGCCGACCACCGCATTCATATCCAGGTCTTTAGCGAGACCACAACCATTGGCTTGCCCAAAAAAACTCTTACCGACCTCCTGAGTCATACCGATACAGCCCCATCGGCTAGACTATCCCCATCGGCCTAGCCCTCCACGATCAGCCTGATGCACCATATCAACTCCACCGTCAGCCAGACCTCCAACTGTCAGCCCAACATGAAACTCCTTCGCCGATGAAGAGTGTTACACCGACGAACACCCAAACTACCTCCATCGGCCAGACACCAGTCGTCGGTGACTCTCAAAATTCCTTCGCCGATAGCCAACACTACACCGATAACTCTTCATCGGTGAGACCAACCCCATCGGCGAACCGTAAAATGCCTCTGCCGATGATCAAACACATGCCGATGGACATCCATCAGCCAGACCAAATGCATCGGTGGATGTAAAGTTTCCCTCACCAATAGACCAGATCACACCGATGGCAATCCAAGATAGAAAAATTCGATGACCCCCCTGGGAAAGTGTCTGCATATTAGCATTTGAGACCTAATTAACTAAGCAGGCACCAACATGGTGTATACAAAATAATGCTGCCAAAAATAATACGTCTCAAAGTGCATCTAGGTAGCACTGCCTCCTGAAGGTACTGGCTGTGGTGGCTGCTATGGCTAGTGACCTCCCGATGGACCCGTACCTACATCTAGTAGCCTCATGGATGGTCCCATCACCCCTCTACTCTCTGTAAAAGTCCTCCGTGACCTACTGTGGTAGCTAGGGTGAAAGCTGCCAGCTCGCCACTCTGGGGGCACAACCTGCTCATAGAGTGACCACCAGTAGAAAATCTCTTGGCCAACCCTCACCATCTCTGTCACCGTCTGTCCTGTGGGACCCTATCCCACAATCTGATGTACCTATTCTAGCAGCCCCTTAGCCCTGGTATACCACTCGATCGCAGTATCTCTCCAATCTAGCTGTCTATAAATCACCCTGCAGCTGGGTGATCTATCCCTGCATCTGCCATAACTGTGCTTGTTGCTGTACTAGCTATGTCTGCTACTGAGCCACATGGGCTCATAAGGCTGCCAGCTCCCCGTCATCTTGTCCCTGTCCCTGTCCAACCTGTTGTTGTGCATGTCCCTGCAGTAATAACTATGCCTGCAGGGCAGGATCTTTGTCAACACCCGCTGTCTAACCCTCCTGCCATCTCTGTCACTCCCATCTCCTCCTCCACTGCCTCCGCCATCATCACTCCCATCCCTACAACCCCTACCACCACGGCCACCTCATCGCCTTTGTTGTCGTCGCAGCCCCTCATCATCCTCCTCCCAATCATCCAGTCTCGGGGCCTACTCTCCAGGTCCTGAGTAGCAAGGGAATGGTTGTGCTGCAAAGTAATCAGCATAATCCTGTGTCATCCTTATGTCAACCACTATCCTCCTCATCAGCCACCTGATAAGGAATTTGTAAAAACTTTGTCTGAGCCTTCTTAAATGAAGGACCAGGACCCCATCGAGGATGCTCCTTTATGTCCTAGCAAAGATGGCATTCCCCTGGGGCATCCCTTGGATCTTGCCAAACTGCTGGTACACACGAGAAATGATGTGCCTCTCAAGAATATAGGGAGTCCTCCCTATCAGCCACCTGGTCTGGAAACAAAATGGTAACTATAAAGCATCATGATCCCATACCTCACAATCTAGGTAGGGGTGCCAAACAACTGAATCGACATTGTCAAATACATGCCACCAGTACTCTAGCTTTCCTAGCTTGGGTTGGGAAAGGCTCTCCTAGAACATATAAGAATATGGCTAATCCCTGTCTCGAGTGCCTATACTAATGGGTCAAGTAATGGCAATGTGACAAGAAGCCCAAATCTGTAGCAGTGATACTCTGCATGATAAACTGGTAGCTCCATCATAAACAAACTAATGCAAGTCATGATAAAGGTGTGCTAGCAGACAAGGACCCCAAGCAAATCGAGTCCCCTCTATGATGATTTGATCCAAAGTCCTCCCCATCCAACCACAAACCCATGAGATCTCCTATCAGGGCACACTATCCCTCCAATCAACCTAACAATAACTGACAGAAGAGGCTCCTAATAGGCAACCATGTCTACCCAACTGATCTCTTTGCCCTCAATAGTGTCATCATTGAAGACTCAGCGGCACTCATCAAGTCCTACCCCAGTCTGAGACTCATACTCCACGAGCTCTCCATCTATCAGAATCCATAGAATCTGATGTACATCCTCCAATGTCATAGTGATCTCCCCAGTAGGAAGATGGAATGTCCCATCCTCGCTGTGAAATAGCTTAGAAAGCACAGTCAGCATACCGAGATTAGCCTAAATCTTAGGCATAAAACAAATATAGGATAACCCTACCGATCCCAGAACTAGACGATCAATCTCTGTCAAGTAAGGCCTAAGCAACTGTGTCACCGAAAATTGCTCCCGAGACATGAGTACATCATTAAGCTCCTCCTGCAATCAGCCAAAAGTGCATTAATCAAATGAAATCAACTAAACTGCATATTTATCTATCAAACATCAAGTACTTAGTTATTTTATCAATATATCTATCCTATCATCTCTCCTGAGATTCTATCAATCGCAGAGATGAATTATCAGTTGGTGAACATCGACCACGATGCTGACTTTATCAAATTTGCTAAGTATTTTGCTATTTGAGGTATATGCGCAGTTTTGTTCAACATTTGCACATAATCAAGGCAGATGCGCAGAATCCCCTTGTATTTGCGCAGAAGCATTCAATTGCGCAGGTTCAGGAGGTATTTGCACAGCATCATATCGTATGCATAGCATTATAGCGAATGCGCAGAAACCCCCTTCATTTGCACAGCTTCTTCATGGATGCGCAGATCCTTAACATTTGCATAGCATTAGCATGGATGTGCGGCATCCCCTTGTGTTTACGTAGCATTATCGCGAATGCACAATTACGTCCTATGTTTGCAAAATTAACGTGTTTGTGTTGATTTTGGTAGTGTTTGTGTGGAATCGTGGCAATTGCACCAATTTGCGAGGCATTTGCACAGATTCATTTCTGTTGCGCATTCAAAACACCTAATTTTGACCTAGAATTTTGACCCAATAAATGCACCTAAGATAAAATTGAAAGTGTACTTACCAGTGGGCCATACTCTGCTAGACAGTTGAACCATCAGATCCTCTTGAAGTGGTACAACTCAACTAGAACCTGCTGCATTATCATTGACTCTCCTTAGCACTTGAGCTCTGATCTCCTATAAGCTCTCCACAAAAGACAAGTGTACAAATGACTAGGAATGTGACTCCACACTCCTATTTATAGTGCATGGATGTGTTTAACCTTGTGCATGCTGGGGCATGTTTGTTATCTGATTTTCACCCGTTGTTACCCAAATTTCTTCTCCCATCTATCCTGTCAACCTATCTCATCGTGAGATCATCTGCCATCCTGTCATCACTTTCTTCCTGTCCAATCTCCTGAGGGGGCATGCTATCGTCATAAACCTATACCATGGGCAAACTGGGGCATGTATCAATCATAGAAAGTTTTTATTCTTTGAAACAACATGATAAAACACATTGTCTCAAAGAGGGGCAAAATGTATACACCTAAAATTGGCAAAGTTGAATTAAATAAATATTTATTATTTATTTTAATTCTTAATCCTCTATCAATTATATAAATATCCTAATTTATTTAAATGATTCACAATGATTAAATAAAATCAATTTATTTAATTAAAATCCCTAAACAGCATGGTTTGGTGGTTAAGTCGCTCGGTTGTAGTGGCAGCCACCAGAGTTCAAACCCCCGCTGGGCCAAAGAGCTCGCAAGACTTTACGCCTTCGCTGGGCCAACGAGCTCGCGGGTTTGAAGTGTTCTTGCTAGGGGATGAGGTCCCCCATGTTGTGGCCTCACCGGTTACTTGCTCCGGGCAAAAGCATTCACGTGGAGCCGGAGGGCGTGTCGCACTAGCGTCACCGGTCACGTTAAAAAGTTTACCAGGCGCATTTTAAAAAAAAAAAAATTTCCTAAATCTTCTAATGTCATCCCTAATTAAATAATTCCTAAATTATTTAATCAATCGTCATATCCCAAAGTCAAAAGTACATAATTCCACATCACCTAATCCATGTCACCTAATCCACTTGACAATCCACCTCACCATGTTGTACATTTAATTAAATATTTTAATATTTAATTATTCTATTTTCCCTCACCCACATGTCCTATTATTCCTCCAACCATCCCTATTCACATGGATGTGGTCTCTCCATGTCATCATGGTCAAAGGGACACTTTGTGACACTTGTTCCATAGTCCCTAGAATCTTTCCAACCTCCCTACAAACAAGGTCTCCTTGTTTGACCTTCACTCTATGGTCTTGGTGAGCCTTGTGACATGTGGCCTCATGTCACACCTTTCGCTCCACCATGTCAAGGTGAGAGGGACATCTTCCATATTTCTCTCCCTCATCCCAACCAACCAAATCTGAACAGTACACATCACAAGACTTCTTCTCCACTATTGAGATCGTGACACTTAGAATTTGCCCCTCCTTGGCCTATAAAAGGAACCCTCATTCCCTCATTTCAACGATCTCAAGCATTTGTAAACTTACTCTGTAGAAATTCTACCAGCGTGCCTTTGGCAAAGCATCCTTATTGCATTTGCCTAATCTCATCTTTCATATCACAATCATTCAACCATGGCTTCATATCTCCATTATCCATCATCCTAGAGTTGCATTATCCATCTACAACCATTCTCATATTGTCATCTTCAACAGCAAGGAAGTACACACTTCTAAGAGTTCATATCATATACAAGATCAGTACAAGATAGGCAATAATGGAAGCTATGAGGTGAATTGGTCTACGAAGGTATAATCTTTGTTTATTTGCATTTGCATCATTTCTATTGAGTTATTGGATATTTAGTAGTTTAATGCTTGTATTCATATTTCTTCTAACACATTCCATTAAATTTTTCAATGTCCAATCGAGATGAGGATGCAGCCATAGCTTCTACATATATCTGCAAAATAAGTTTAACCAAAACTCCCACTACAGCTCAAAAAATTCTCACACTTCCACCCAAGACACAGAACTGGCCAGGATCTGATACCAAATGTTAGAAATGAAGGTGAACAACTATAGAATGGAAATTTGATTACAACCGTAACTATTAATCTAGTGCAGATCCAAAATGGAGATAGTATGAAATCAAAATAACAATAATAATAATAATAATAATAATCAAACACATAACACAATGTTTATGTGGAGAAGCTCTTTCGAGAAAAAAAACTCCACACAAGAGGAGATGTGCCATTTTGTATTAACTTCAATAGAGTTTACAATATAACACTATCAATCTCCTCTTTAGTGTTCAACCCAACAGCGCTTGTAATACTCTTTGCTCCAACACAATTGTAATACAATATCCTCATAAAAGGGTTGCCTTCTAGGATAAGAAAAGCCAACATAACCTCTACCATCATATCTGTGACCTAATGATGAACGGTCCAAATTTACAATGAGAAAATATATATAAAATGTGGCTTCCAGGGGCGTTGGTCCCAGACCCTACAAGGGGGATACCCCACTGCAAGCCCCTTGATAATCTACATCTATCAGGTACCAGGATTAAACATATGACTAAAACAAGATCGCTACTTGGTGAATATTTGTTCCTTTATAGGTGGTTTACAACCAATATTAGGAGTAATTAATTACATAAGATTTACAAGGTTGATAGCACCTTAATCCTAACACAAGTTACAAGGTGGTGATCTAGAATGAGATCAAGAAGCATTAGCTTGAGTTGGCATGGGGAGGTGAAGAAGAGGATCTTTTTGTAATGTTTAAATTTGTACTTGAGGAATTGAGAATTCCTTGTGATGATTGATCATACTTCACCCATATTCAATGATCGTATTTCAAAAAGAGGCAAGTTTAAGGGGTGTTGGGTCCATAGGTAGAATATTAGATGGGGAGGGCCCATGTCTAGAGTTGTTTGGGCTAGTAGAGAGTGATGTGGGAGAGTAGGAGAAGTGGGTTTGTGAGAGGGAAAGGTGTGTGAAGATGAATGGGGGTTAGGACAAGAAGATAATGAATGAGGGGTTTTAGCTAGATTATATGGTTGTAGGGGTGGAAGAGAAGAATTTTCCTTAATAACATGTTTAGGAGTAATAGATGTGATATGGATTAAAGCACGTTGCTTATAGATAGGACAATCCCTAATTAGGTGGCCATCCTACCTATAATAAAAATGAGCATTTAGTTTATTTAGGTATGAAACAAATTGATTCATAGTGAAACCAGCTAAAAAGGGTAATAGAGTCGGGCAAGGTTTGTGATAGGTCTAGTTCAACACATGAATGGGGATGCACTCATAAATGACCAAATTTATCATCATTATTTTTGCACTAAACCACACAATCTAGCCAGGCATCTATATCCTTGACAAAAGGATAAAAACCCAAGTGTAGGAATGGAAACTCCACCGAAACTAGCTATTTAGACTTAACAACTCTTTAGGATAGATCTCAAAGTCCTAAGCTGGCATATAAAAAATTTGACTACTAATAATCTGAGTCATATTGAAGTATAACCTTTGCATGCTCAATTGAACCAAAAACGCAAGAAATATACCCCTTTCCAAAACCACTAATGGACTTTAAAAGCCGACCCTTATTTTCCCAATTTCACTCGGCCTACCTATGGAATTCTAGTTCATTCAAAACACCTATTAAAAAGAAAACAATAACAAATCTTAAACAATATTCAACATTTAGATCTAGGACTTCCACTAGTAAATGACATTCAATTTGGTTTTACCTTGGTTCTAGTTAGCCTAGTTGGATGGTTTGTTATCCATTAGTCTTAATGTGTCTACAGGTTAGAGGATGTTACTTTTTATTTTCTTGTCGGTCCATCCCAAAGGGGATGAGGAAAGAGAGACATAAGCATTAGAGCTTGTGTTCAATGGATTGACTTTGGATGAGCTATTTGATAACTTAGTCTAATACCAATGTGATGGAACAAGCATAGGCCCAAGAGTGTGTGGAAGAACAACAAAAGTTGTAATACTATATAATATGGATAAAAAAGAGCACACAAACAAAATAAAATATACACAAAACAACTTTTAGTGATGAAAAATGTTGCAACATAAAGGCATTATTTTTCTTTTTCTATTAATCATCTATTATGTTACAAAGATTTATATATAATATGGAAATGTGCATGACTTACACTCCAAATTTCTAATCTTGACTTGCACTCCAAGTCTCTTACTTAACTAAGACTATATGACATGACATATACTCTTGACTTGTACTTCAGGTTTCTAACTTCACTCCAAGTCTCTAGTTTGACTTGGCGTGACTTGGACTCTTGACATTAAAGTATTTGTACAATGAAAATTTGAGGAGTAAGATTATTTTTCTAACACTATTATTGATATCATGGGCTTTTGAGACCAAATCCTTAGAATCCTTGATATCTATGTCAAGACTAGTTGACATAGCAGAGAAAATGGTGATAGCATTTTGATTTGTTTAGTCTATAGGCATTTTTATTTTCTTTGTTAACTGAAAGTTGTTGAGCATCTAGGCCCCAAGGATCTATTGAGATGTAGAGGAATGTGTGAGCCATAGAAATTAGCTTATGGTTTGTTATCATTGATATGGTTTATATCTGGACGTGCATGTATAGAAAAAGAAGCTCGGTAAACTTGTACAATAGAAATATCACATATACAATCTAAAACATTAAATAGAACAATAGAAAGTAAAGATAATGCTCAATAGTTTCACTTGAGAAAATCCTTTTGGATAAAAAACCATTGAGAAAATCCTTTCAAATAAAAAACTAAACACAATAATATCTTTCACTATTGCAAAAACTCAATCGTTCTCCAATACAATAATTGTTAATTTTTATGTAGCTTGGACAGGTGTTCTAGTCTCAGGTGGTGATTACGAGGCTAGAAACACAGCTGGAATAATTATCTCCATACCTAGAAAATTGATTTCTCGAGAGACTTCTAGATGTTAGGGTTTGTTAGAGTCTAATTAATCCTAGCCATTGATTGAGATTAAATCATGGCCATTGGTTTTCAATGAGGGGATTATAAAAGAGGATCAATAGGCATTTGGAGAAGATAGATCTAAGAAGTATTTGCAGTGATAGCAAATAAATAAATTTGCAGCAATAGCAAATTGATTTGCAGTGAGAGCAAAGGGCGCAGTGATAGCGTTGGAGAGCAGTGGAATTGCCGGAGAAGAAAAATATTGCCGGAGCAATTTCAGCAGGAACAATTGAGGGAAGGGAATTTACAGGAAAGAAATTTCCAGAGCTCTGCCAATAAGAGGCAAGCAATTTTGTATCTCTTGATTTTCTACAGTTGAATAAAATTCTTATCTGCTGACTGGTTTTCCCTTCGGGGTTTTTTCCAGGGACAATTTGTCCAAAATATTATGTTCATTTATTTTTCTGTCTCCGTGATTTTTTCGTGAAGTTGCAGCTGTGTTATTATTTAATATTTGCTGTAAGTTATTTTTTCGGCAGCTGAATAATCTACATAAGATAGGAAATTAATAATCAGTAGCTGCAATTAATTTTTCACATGGTATTAGAGCAGATCTGAGGGTAGAATAGGCACAGGGAGTAAGGAAAAATAATAAAAAAAATCTAGGGTTTATAAAACCCAGTTTGACCTCTTCAAAATTATTATTTTCTTTTGAGATGGCCTCAGCAGGTTTAAGAGATCAGGACAGATTGGATGGAGCCTCGAATTTTGGTGTCTAAAAAGCCAGAATTTCTTTATTGCTAGAAGAGAATGGTATCAAGGATTATGTGACCACTGTTGTACCTGTACCTACAGATGCAACACATCTCTTAGCATATAAGAAGGAAGATGCCAAGGCAAGGAGGCTGATTCTTGACGGTGTTAAGGATCATATTGTTCCGCATATTGCAGAGTTAGATACAGCAAAGACGATGTGGGACGCCATTATGAATCTGTACCAGAATGCTACCCTTAATCAGAAGCTGATTCTCAGAGAAAAGTTAAGGAATACCCAGATGAATAAGGGAGAAGACGTCACAAGTTACCTCACCAGGCTTAGACTTGTCAAGGATGAATTGGCAACTGTTGGAGACAAACCAAAGGATGATGAGCTAGTACGAATAGCCATGAATGGGTTTACTAAGCAGTGGGATGTCTTTGTTCAAGTTATTAATGGACGAGACACCTTACCGAGTTGGGATCGACTATGGAGTGACTTCACTCAAGAGGAGCTTAGACTAAGTCTTGTCAGTGGAACCAGCAGTAATAGTCAGAAAAGTGAGGTGGAACAGGAAAACGTTGCCCTAGCAAGAAAAGGGAAAATGAAGAAGGGGTCTAGCAAAGGATCAAATCCAAAAACTGAGAAGAAGAAGGACTTGTCTAAGATCAAATGCTATGGCTATCACGAGTTCAGCCACTATGTCAGCGATTGCCCACAAAGGTAGAAAAATGAAAAGAAAGGCAAGAAGCAGACGGCAGCTTCAGCAAGTGTAGATGAGCTTTCTAGTAGATGGAGGATGAGTTTGCACTCATAGCTTGCCTGACTAGCTCAACCTCACAGGGTGTTTGGTATATAGACAGTGGGGCATCATTTCATATGACAGGAGTTAGAGAGTACTTCTCCAGCTACAAGGAGGAGGACATCAGATTTCAAATTCAGATGGGGAACAAGTCCAAGTGCGATCCAGTTGGGAGAGGGATTGTTCTATTTCAGAGGGAGAATGGCAAGCCTATTTCCATTCATGATGTGTTGCATGTGCCAGGCTTGGGCATGAATCTAATTTCCATATCTATCCTTCAGGATAAAGGCTACAATGTACTCTTTAGAGGGGCGCATGTTTTAATCAAGCATAAGGATTGGAAATCACCCATAGCTATTGGAGTTAGGAGCGGCCGACTTTATAGGTTGCAGTTTGATTCTCCTAAGGCACTAGTGAGCAGCAGTAATCCTAGAGATCAAGGATGGCATAGGAGGATGGGCCATATACATCATGGAGCACTTAAATTGCTTCGTGAGATAGTGACAGGTGTTCCAGAGGTGAGCACAGAGCATGATGATGTATGTAAGGGATGTGTATTGGGGAAGTTTGTGAAAGCAGCTTTTCCAAGGAGTGACACCAGATCTAAGGGGGTTCTTGATCTAGTACATTCAGATATATGTGGACCAATGTCAACGAAGTCTCTCAGAGGATATGAGTACTTTGTTACTTTTATTGATGATTTCTCCAGGAAGACCTGGATATACTTCTTAAAGACCAAGGATGAGGTCTTCAGTCACTTCCAGGAGTTCAAAGCTCTTGTGGAGAATTCGACAGGCAGGAAGGTAAAGGTTCTTCGGTCAGACAATGGAGGCGAGTACAAAGGGAAAGAGTTCCAAGAGTTCTGTACCAGGGAAGGAATCAAGAGAGAGTGGACCGTTCCTTACAACCCACAGCAGAATGGGGTTGCTGAGAGAAAGAATCGTTCTATATCGGAGGCAGCAAGGGCTATGTTGTATGACCAAGATATGCCACGTTACTTATGGGCAGAGGCATGTAGTACAGCGGTATACGTACAGAACAGGGTTCCACATAAGGTATTGGGCAAGATGACACCAGAGGAGGCATTTTCAGGGAAGAAGCCAGAGGTCAGTCACTTCAGGATATTTGGGAGTTTGGCATTTTGTCACATTCTAGGGGCTACACGTTCCAAGTTAGATCAGACTGCAGAGAGAGGGTACTTTGTGGGGTACAGCGAAACCTCAAAAGCATATCAGATATTTATTCCAGGGACCAGGAGGATTATAGTCAGGCGTGATGTCAAATTCATGGAGGACAAGGCATATAGGAGTTCCAGAGATTTGCCAGCAGATCATCAGAATGAGCAGCCAACAGAAGCTCCAAGGATTGTTCAACCAGAACAGGGGCAGCGAAGCACGAGCACAGTTACTAGTACAAGCACAAGCTCAGGTGCTAAGAGTTCGCAGAGTATGGAGCAATAGATACAGCAAATCCAAGAGATGCATCAAGAAGATATGAAGTTTGATATTTCATCCTCTATAGTTGACAGGAGGAACCGTGAGGTTCAACAGACACATAAGGATACTCAGGAGTTTGTGGGAGCTCCTAGGACGAGTAGTAGATAGCGAAAACAACCAGCCAGGTATAATGACTATGTGGCATTGGTTAGTCAGTTGGTAGATAGTGAGCCTTCTAGCTATCAGGAGGCTACATAGCAACAGGTGTGGCAAAATGCGATGGTTGAGGAATATACCTCAATAATGCAGAATGATGTGTGGGAGGTTGTGCCTAGACCGATAGATAGGGCAGTGGTTGGATCACGCTGGATCTATAAGATTAAGCATGGTGCAGATGGTAGCATCGAGAAATACAAGGCAAGGTTCGTGGCCAAGGGGTTCTCTCAGAAGGAGGGAATAGACTATGAGGAGACATTCGCTCCAGTGGCCAGGTATACTTCTATACGAGCCGTAATCTCACTTGCAGCACATATGGGATGGCAGATCCATCAAATAGATGTCAAGACGGCATTTCTTAATCGTGAATTGTTAGAAGAGGTATACATAGAACAACCAGAGGGCTTTGTAGCACACAGCAACGAAACCCATGTCTGCAGATTGAAGAAAGCTTTGTATGGACTCAAGCAAGCTCCCAGGGCGTGGTATGAGCGCATTAATAGATACTTGCAGGGAATAGGCTTTGTGAAGAGTGAGGCGGATGCTAACCTCTACTACTTGATGGTTGGGGGTGAAGTTCTTATTCTTGTTCTATATGTGGACGACTTATTTTTAACAGGTTCACTAGGTCTCATAGAGGAGTGCAAGAGGGACCTTGCAGCAGAGTTCGAGATGAAGGATTTGGGGCTTATGCACTACTTTCTAGGCATGGAAGTGTGGCAGACAGATGAAGAGATTTTCCTTGGACAAGGGAAATACTGCATTGAAATCTTGAAGACGTTTGAGATGCAAGATTACAGAGCCATGTCTACACCTATGATCATGAATTGGAAGAAGGTAGACACATCTAAGGAAAACGATGTAGACCCCACCTTATACAGGATGTTGATTGGATCTCTCATGTATTTGGTCAACACTAGGCTAGATATATCGTTTGCAGTAAACTCTCTTAGTCAGTTCATGGTTGAGCCGAAGAGAGTGCATTGGATAGCGGCAAAGCATGTGTTGCGGTATTTGAGTATGGGATCAAATATGCTTGAGGTGATAGTATCAAGTTGATAGGTTATACTGATGCAGATTGGGCAGGTAGTACAGTGGATAGGAAAAGCACTTCAGGGTGCTGCTTTAGTTTGGGATCAGGAGTTATCTCTTGGTACAGCAGGAAGCAAAAGTCCATTGCTCTAAGTTCTGCAAAAGCAGAATACATAGCAGCTAGTATGGCAACATGTGAGGCTATATGGCTTCGGAAGTTGCTGGTAGCCTTGTTTGGTCAGAGGGTTGAGACTACTATGATACACTGTGATAATCAGAGTTGCATCAGATTATCTGAGAATCTAGTGTTTCATGATAGGTCTAAGCATATAGACATCAGGTATCATTTCATCAGGGATTGTGTACAGCAGAGGATTGTTCAGCTACAGTATATACCTACAGATCAGCAGGTAGCAGACATTTTGACAAAGGCATTGGGGAAGGCGAAATTCATCTTCTTCAGAGATAAGTTGGGTGTTATGCAGAACACCTTCCTCGCTAAGAGGGAGTGTTAATTTTTATGTAGCTTGGACATGTGTTCTAGTCTCAGGTGGTGATTACGAGGCTAGAAACACAGCTGGAATAATTATCTCCATACCTAGAAAATTGATTTCTCGAGAGACTTCTAGATATTAGGGTTTGTTAGAGTCTAATTAATCCTAGCCATTGATTGAGATTAAATCATGGCCATTGGTTTTCAATGAGGGGATTATAAAAGAGGATCAATAGGCATTTGGAGAAGACAGATCCGAGAAGTATTTGCAGCGATAGCAAATAAATAAATTTGTAGCAATAGCAAATTGATTTGCAGTGAGAGCAAAGGGCGCAGTGATAGCGTTGGAGAGCAGTGGAATTGCCGGAGAAGAAAAATATTGCCGGAACAATTTCAGCAGGAACAATTGAGGGAAGGGAATTTACAGGAAAGAAATTTCCAGAGCTCTGCCAGTAAGAGGCAAGCAATTTTGTATCTCTTGATTTTCTGCAGTTGAATAAAATTCTTATCTGCTGACTGGTTTTCCCTTCGGGGTTTTTTCCAGGGACAATTTGTCCAAAATATTGTGTTCATTTATTTTTCTGTCTCCGTGATTTTTTCGTGAAGTTGCAGCTGTGTTATTATTTAATATTTGCTGTAAGTTATTTTTTCGGCAGCCAAATAATCTACATAAGATAGGAAATTAATAATCAATAGTTGCAATAGATTTTTCACAATAATGAATCTCTTTTACTTCACCTTAAGCATATGCAAATATAAATATGTATATCAAAAATGGTTTTACAAATTACATGAGATCATACAAAAGATAAACATAAGTATTTTAAAACATGACGGAAAATACAAAACCCAAAATACTAGTGAAGTCGATCCCATTCTTATTATTAAAGATAAAAAATACACAACACTTAACCACACGAAGCAGAGGACTGCGTAAATGGATGTGGGAGGCACAGGCAGTCATGGGCAAGGATTCCAGCTGCTAGGGTTTCAGGAAAACGACGCTGCCATAGTTTTTTCTGATTCAACTGCATAGTTTTGGGTCAAATCTTTATCGATCTGTATTTTATTATTTAGTCTTCCCTGACATTTGGTATGAAAGAAGGATAATACAGAATAATTGCAGAACTCATTTTCATTGACGAATTCTTCCTCCTGACAAGTTGGAGAGAGAAGAGGAGACTTCGCATGGCACCAAGAGAAATCAGCGGTCAATGCTAAACAACGCAGAAACAGATTTGTCGAGCATAATCTTCGCCTTAACGGATGATGATGACGACCATTAACTTTACAATCGGATCTATGTGACATAGATAATCCAATAAAACAATTTAACATATTCTTTTCACTTTGTTGTTTGATATATGAGTAGAATTGCTCTTCTAGTATTTTTTTAGTAAAATATTTATTAAATGAATACAGTTGAGGGAGGTACACATTGAATTTATGTATATTTAATATTTTAATTATATTAAAAGTAAGTTAAAATAATCATTTTAATTTAAAAATGTAAGATAAAAGAGAGATAAGCTTTAGATATATAAAATTATTTTAATTGTAAAAATACAGATTAAAAGAGATTAAACATTACATCATTTTAATTATAAATATACACTTAAAAGAGAAATGAGACTTCAATTCATTTTAGGCTTACATATGATGGCTCTACTTAAAGGCTCTACTTAAACATCATCCACTTCAATGGTCAAACATTCACAACAAAAAATACAGATTAAAAGAGATTAAACATTACATCATTTTAATTATAAATATATACTTAAAAGAGAAATGAGATTTCAATTCATTTTAATTGTATATTTAAAAGAGAAATGAGACTTCAATTCATTTTAATTGTAAAAATACAGATTAAAAGAGATTAAACATTACTTCATTTTAATTATAAATATACTTAAAAGAGAAATGAGACTTCAATTCATTTTAGGCTTACATATGATGGCTCTACTTAAACATCATCCACTTCAATGGTCAAACATTCACAACAAAAAATGGTAAATATTTGTTCTATTTTTATTCGCGAAAATTGACTTTTGACTATTGAGGTGGATGATATTTAAAAACAACCGCATAAGATATACTCCTCTAATTTGGCTCTACTTAAACATCATCTACTTCAATGGTCAAACATTTACAACAAAAAATGGTAAATATTTGTTCTATTTTTATTGGCCAAAATTGACTTTTAACTGTTGAAGTGGATGATATTTAAAAACAACCGCATAAGATATACACCTATGAAGTGGATGATGTTTAAGTAGGGCTCTACTTAAAGATCATCCACTTCAATGGTCAAACATTCACAACAAAAAATGGTAAATATTTGTTCTATTTTTATTGGCCAAAATTGACTGTTGACTGTTGAAGTGGATGATATTTAAAAACAACCGCATAAGATATACTCCTCTAATTTGGCTCTACTTAAACATCATCCACTTCAATGGTCAAACATTCACAACAAAAAATGGTAAATATTTGTTCTATTTTTATTGGCCAAAATTGATTTTTGACTGTTGAAGTGGATGATATTTAAAAACAACCGCATAAGATATACTCCTCTAATTCATCCTTACACCATTTAAATTATATATACAAGTTCGAAGAGTTAACAGGAAGAGGCTTAATAGTTCAAACATTTTTTTTAATAAAAATAAGACAATTATTTATGGTTTAGACATAAAATTTATGTTGTTTTAACTGTTTAAATAGAATGAAGTGGGAGAAATAATCCCTGGATAAGGGTTCTGTTTGAAGCTGATTCCCTTAAAACATCTGACAGTATGTCCACTCTAGCAAAAATCATGTGGATCTTTCTGGCAATTCAATGGACTCTTCTTTTAATTGCAGAAGCTCAAAACGTTCATTTCAATTTCTCTTCCTCTGATGATGAAATTCAATTACTTGGGCATGCTCATCACTCGTCTGGGCAGGGGATTGAACTGACAAATAGCGAGTATGGTGACAATTTAAATTGGAGCGTGGGTTGGGCCGTTTACAAAAGACCAGTTGAAATATGGAGTAAAGCTTCTGGGGCCCTTGCAAGCTTTCAATCCTACTTTCAGTTCAAAATAGTACGTGAAAGACCAACCAAATATGACTATTATGCTGATGGTCTTACATTCTTCATGGCTCCATGGGGATCCCAACCACCGCAAAACGAAAGTGGAGGAGGTATGTGGCTTGGACTGTTCAACAACATAACCAATGGTAGATCATCGACCCAAAAGGTTGCTGTTGAATTTGATACATTCCGAAACGCAATAATAGATGAATTCTATGGCGTCAATGCGAATGATCCGGATGATAATCATCTGGGGATTGATATCAACAATATTACTTCAGTCAAGACTGTTCCTTTGTCTGAAAAGCTTAACAGCGGAGGAATATGGGAAGTGTGGGTCGATTATGATGGGCAGATTAAGGAGCTCCAGGTGTTTATGGCTTATAACAGAGCAAACTTCAGTTCTCCTCGTCCTGAAAGTCCAAATCTGACCTATGCTTTAAATCTCTCAGATTTTCTTCCTGAAAAGGTCACGATTGGTTTCTCTGCTTCAACAGGGCTTTCCAACCAGAGGCACAATCTTATCTCATGGAACTTGTCAAGCCAAACCAGATGGGGACATGATAAATGGCGACTTTCCGTGATAATCACCTCTCCGGTGGTCGGGGTCATGGTTATACTTATCATTAGCGCTCTGATCGACAAGCGTAATAATAAGAAAACAGTAAAATCAGATAGAGAGTTGCAAATTCCAGATCCCAACGGCCTGAAGAATGATGGAAGTTTTAGAAATAGTTGATGATGAGATAAGTCCGAGTAGAAGCCCTCGGGTGTACAGGTATGGTTGCAATGGTTGCAAATATTCATCTGATATTGCTTTTAGAATAGAATTTAAATAAAGTTACTTTTTCCATTCAAGTCTAGGATCCAGGTGAATGTTTTGTTTTGTTATTCAAAACTCGTCACCATACCATATTCATCCAAAACAAAATATAAGAATACATATGAAAAACACGGTCGGTTGGTATATAGAGTTTAAGAGTTATATCAAAGTTCTATCAAGGCATTAGTAGTCACAAAGTTACCGTAAGCAAGTCATCACATCACAACAAGGAGGCAGAGTGTCTCAAGGATGGGATTAACTCAAGAAGGGTTCCTTCCACAGGGATTTGGGGTTTAAGAAGATTCTCTCTAGAAGGATCTTTATCATAGGTTAAAGATGTTTACTTCAAAAGTTCAACAAAAAGTTTTTTTTGTGTAGGGTTATTTTTAAATATTATGTTGTTTAATAGTGAAAAGTAAATTTTGATCAATAAAAATAGAATAATTATGTTAAGAAATTCATGTTCTTATCTTATAAATGTTAATAAAAACTCCTTAAGTTAAATCTGACAGCTAATTACACATCAAATAATTAATATTAATAACAAACATAATAGTAATATTAAGAAAGAAAAATTCAATTTCACACACAAATCATCCTACAACTTGTTTCTTTTTGGTGGGTTTCTTTTAGCCTACAACTTGTTTCTTTTTGGTGGGTTTCTTTTAGCCATTGAGGTTGGCATTTTGTTTAGAGGTGTTGCCTCCTATTTTGGTTTTGTTTGTATGTAGTGCATTTGGAATTTACTTTTGTAGTGATCTTCCTATTATTAGGCCTAGATTGTAAAGGAGGGCAAAATGATAAATTATTGATGTAAAATATAAAATTACATATGTGTTTATATAGGTGGAAGAATAGTTTAATTGCCACATAACTATGTAACTGAAAAATAGATTACATAAAATATAAATGTGTAACCCTGAGGATTAACACATTAACATCCCCCCTTAATTTGAAGGAATTATCATGAAACCAAGTAGTATATTGAACTGCTCAAATTTGTTTAGGCCAAGCACTTTGGTGAGAATATCTACTACCTAATCTGAAGCTCAGATTGAAAAAAACATGCTACTATGACAAGTCTTAAATTAAGACTAAGTCTGTTGCTTTGACAAGTCTCAAATTTGTTTGAACTAATACTATTACCTTGACATGGTTCAAAAGTCTCAAATTTGATTGAATTGAGAAAATAAAATGACCAATCCTTAGTGGTCAATATGAGTAGTCACCAACTATCAATCTAGGACAACTCTGCATTATCATTGAAAATAATATCGATCACAAGGTAGTATCAACAATCTTTGAATTGTCCTCTTGAATTTGGCTTACACACAAGTTTCTCCCTTGGCAAATGAAAGAGAAAAATGTCAAAAACTTGGTCTCCTTGATGGAGGAAGAGTAGAGAGTATTGAAATATGGTGAGCACAAACACAGATAGTTACACCATTATTGCACAACAACATTAAAACATAAAATTATATATTATTGTCTTCGAATTATTTTACAATGCAGTACATTGGCTTTTTAAAGCCTTGATATTCCCATATGTAACTTCTTACAGGAAAGTAACTTCCCAAAACCTAACCAACTAATTATTTACTTATATTTATTTAACAATGTAGTACTAGTATTATGCCAACATTTCCCCCCTTATTACATTGTTCCTGCAATAAACCAATGGACCCCCCTGAATGCTAAAAAACTCAACAAAGCTGATTACATAATATGAATACATATTTATAGAAGATCTTCCCCAAAGAACAAATTCTAAACCAAGCGAGGCTCCATCATGCTGTCTCGTCTACCCTCGGAAAGGCGTAGCTTCGAGTTGTGTTCTTGAGCTCTTTAGTCCCAAGCTCTTAAATCACAGAGTCTTGAATTATTCGACAATGGCCCCTAAGAGATACGATAGATCTCTACCATGTTGTCTAGTGACTGCAAAAGGGTATAATTCAAGATCATATACTCTTTGAAGCTCATTGGACAACAATCCATATTGAGCTCAACACCAAACCCCAAACCTGTCTCCAAAACAAAATCTTCATAAAACATACATTCTTCAAATCTGTCAGCTCTGTCAGCATCAACAAAGAAAAACAACCAAAACCAAAAATGCTTCTCATGCAAAGCATCATCTCAAAGCGAGAAGCTAACTTGAGATGATGGTAAATCCTCCATCCTCTGATGCCGCCTGCCTCCAATTTGATATCCTTAAACTCTATCCATTTGCTTTAGACTCTTCAATAGCACAAGCATGTAAGTCTCTCAAATTTCTATCAATGATAGCATGGATGGCATTGGAACCACAAACATAATGTGTGTCCATTTTCAAATGTTAAAACCTTATCTTACCACAAAAATTAAATTTACCTCCAAATTAATCTTTTTAAATACTTCCCCTTAATTCTCCCAATCCCTCAAAAGTAAATATTTTAAATACCTTTTCCTTAATACTTATGTCTCCCTTTTAAAAACTTTTCTCCAAAATAAATTGTAAATTTCTTCCTTAAATTTTTTTTTAACTTTCTTCAAACAAAATTGTTTTACTCTAGTTTCTCCAAAATAGCTTCTGTGCTTAGGCATCAATTTGTGGCCTCTATGCAATAAAAAAATACCTACTCCATATCGTTATCCAAAATTTTATTTTCTCACATAAAATGTTTGACCAAAAAAAATAACAATGCAAGATATGCCTTCTCTGAAAACCCTTACATAGTGCAGCAAACAAACCTTCTATGCAGATTTTAGAATTTCTTGTCTCTCTGCAACCACCAATTTTATTCCAGCACTCATAGTCTCCACAGCAACTAAAATGAAGGGCAAGAAACTCTTTCTATGGATCAAACAAACAATTATCCTCCAATAATAGCGCCAGCAACCATTCTCATGTGCTCAAATAGATTTTCCATGAAGAGATTTCCTTGTTGTATTTAGTGTACACCTGGTTTTCCATCTCTAAGTGCAACTTTAATATCAAACAGCTTGCATCTCCTCACAACAAACAATTTCCATATCAATTACTTCTAAAAGATTACTTAATGCAGATTGAATGTAAAGGATGCAATTTCAGCACAGCAATGTTTTAAAAACTTTACACCATTGTCTCCTCACAGTAAAGAAAAACCATGAAAACCCTAAGTATCAAACAACAATACTCTCTCAACATCAACAAATTCATTTGGATAGTGAGACTGAGAATGATATAAGCCTCCATTTGAAATCTTAGATGCCTTTGATGTAGATTTTAACTTCCATTGGCTCTCCTCCAAACAAGCTTTCAACCTTCCATTTTAGAATGCACAGGCTCAGCCAAATACTTGCTCTGATACCATATTGAAATATGGTGAGCACAAACACAGATAGTTACACCATTATTGCACAACAATATTAAAACATAAAATTATATATTATTGTCTTCAGATCATTTTACAATGCAATACATTAGCTTTTTAAAGCCTTGATATTCCCGTATATAACTTCTTACGGGAAAGTAACTTCCCAAAACCTAACCAACTAATTATTTACTTATATTTATTTAACAATGTAATACTAGTATTATGCCAACAGAGAGCATATACCATACCGAATCAATAAGAGGCAACATCTTAATCTCCATGACCTCAAATAATTGGAATACATTATAACCAATAAAGGTCATCTTCATTGTCATCACCAACATCATCTTAAGTTGCATATCCAATATACTCAGTACAATCACATTGCTTGTAACTAGCAAAATCATTATTTATCGAAAGTAGATTCAATTCTTCAATCTTCTCAACAATTGGTACCTTATCAAATATACCAAATGGCATCTTAGAAATATCAATATTAACATTAGTCAATGTAGGCTCAATAAGATCCACATCATCATTAGAAGAAATATGATGGAGAACATCATCACCATTATGAGTAGGCACATTTTAATCATCAATAATAGATCGAACTCTCTTATAAGATTTGGTTAACAAATCAACCTTGGATCTCCATCTAAAACAATCTGTCCAACCAAAATGCATACGCCTCACAAACTTTGAAGGTGAATCTTGTAAATAACAATGTTTAATAGAATGAGTATGTAGACCACATGATGTACAAGGGTGTAGATCAAAACAAGAAACTGATGTATGACCATGATGTACAAAGGTGTAGATCCAGTAAAATTGTGATACATTCAAATTGCAAGAATCTGTTGATCCTGAACTATTATTTGCAACCTTCCTTTAACTCGCTATCTGATGACTCACCTAGCAACTAGACAACAAATACTACTATTACAATACTACAAAGGTAGGTAGTCACCATTACATGGCACTTGTTTTTATAAAAGTTCAATTTTAAAAAAATATAATATTAATAATAACATTAATTATAATATTAAGATTAAGATTCAATTGGGTAAAATACCTCTTACTTATCAAATAAAATTAATATAAATAATTATATTATATATTAAATTGAAATATATATAATTCACATTTTGGTTTCTAGTAATATAGGTGTGGGTATTCTTAAACATTGTCCAATTTAATAGTGAAAAGTTAAATTAGGCCAATTAAAATAAGACAAATATTTATTACTTTTTAGTATAATGATGTTTAACATTGCTATTGAGTGTTTATCCATTGAATCTAATGATATTTAAGTAGAGTACATAAAAGTGGTTGCAAGTTTGCAACTGTGTCAACCATTGTTCATTTGCATCTGTGCTTTAATGTTTAAGGGTTTGTTTTGCTTTTGCTTTGTGTCTCCGACATAGCCTTAAAACCTGTTTCAAAATTAAACTCATTCTATGTATCATGGTTGATTGTTAACACAGTTATGAAGCTCTAAGTAGAGCGACTGCTGGCTTTAGAAAAGATTTAATACTCGGACAGGGAGGATTCGGAAGGGTTTACAAAGGAAGTTTAGAGGATGGAGAAATAGTGGCAGTGAAAAGAATTTATCAGAACTCTGAGCAAGGAATCAGACAATATAAATCAGAAATTGCAATAATTGATAGCTTGGCACATCGTAATTTGGTTCCTCTTTTGGGATGGTGTCACGACAGAAGCGGCGAACTTCTTCTCGTTTACCAGTACATGCCCGATGGCAGTCTGGACAAATATTTGTTTGCAGGACAAGCTCGGATTCGGGCTCTGAGTTGGAGCGAGAGATTCAGTATAGCCTGCGACTTAGCTTCGGCTATTTTCCATCTCCACGAGGAATCACGCCCACGCGTTCTGCATAGAGACATTAAATCTAGCAATATAATGTTGGACTGCAACTTTGTGGCACGGCTTGGAGACTTTGGTTTGGCCCGCCTGATGGAGCACGATAATACCTCTCATTACACAAAAGCTCCGGGCTATATTGCACCAGAGTGCGTTAAAACATTGAGGGCCAGCTCGGAATCGCATGTCTTCAGCTTTGGTGCCGTGGCTCTGGAAATTGCCTGTGGAAGACGCGCGTTTGACAGAGAGCATATTGTGAGCTTGGTCGACTGGGTTTGGAGTCTGCATGAAATGGGACAGATACTTGATGCAGCTGATGAGCTGCTTGATAAGGAAAGAGATGGTGCGCAAATTGAACGGTTGATGCTCGTTGGATTGTGGTGCTCCATTCATGATTATAGACAGAGACCAAGAATACAGCTAGTTCTCCAAGCCTTAAAGTTTGAAGCTGAAGTGCCTATGCTCCCATGCAGGATACCTGGAGCGCCTCATTGATTTATGAAAAAGAGGGTGAAGTTTTTCGATCTTTCAGCTATATATATACCTGTGATATAGAGTGAGTGAGTTAAAGGTTTTAAGACATACCTGTGATATAGAAAGAGTTAAAGGTTTTAAGACATACCTGTGATATAGAGTGAGTGAGTTAAAGGTTTTAAGACATACCTGTGATATACAGTAGGTGAGTTGTGATTTTAGCTTTAGAAGAAATAAAAGTGAAACAATTGAAAACGAGTTGGAATAAGCAGAACCGAAGGATCTTCAATGTGCTCTGGAAATGAATGGATGGAATGAAATTTGTTTTGGTTGTAGATATTTTTGATAGGCAAAATCTTCACTTTTATTATAATCTCCTAATTCTTGTAGTTGTAGTATTATAGCGTTTACTTTTTCCAATTAATTAATGTTTGAGTTACAGTTTCAAAATATAATTATTTTATAGTCATAAATTTGATTTATCAAAAACGTCATTGGTTTATGACTAGTTTAGTTCAGTTTGTTTTTTACAATTAAAAATATTAGTCATTAATGTTATTATTATTTTATAGTATATATTTAATTTTAAATGTTATTACTATTTATAGTATTTATTTAACTTTGATTTTTAATTAATATTAATTATAATTAATTTTTATAATTATTACAATGTTTAATTTTTTATTTTTTTGCGTAAACAAGAGAAATATATTAAGAAAAAATTAATTACAAGATAAAGATTTGTAGATGGTCAAAGCCATCAATAAGGTTAAAAGAGAGTAAACCTAAAGAGGTTTTCCACTATCTCACTTCCAAAAGGAATTAGAATAAAATGGTTGACTACCATACACTTTAATAACATAAAACCCCTAAAAGGAACTAGATTAAAATGGTTGACTACCTAGCTATAAAGGAGGAAGAACTAACCCCATCCTAAAAGGATAACCAAACTATGAATCCAACAAAAAATCTTTGAAGGAGATATCCAAGTAGAGGAGTAAATAAAAATTTTGATAAAAAAGAATAGAAAGTGGGGAGAATTAGGCCTAATCATTATGAAAAAGTTGAAGGAGCTACAAAGACTTATCAAGAGACAAGAACCACCAATTAGAGACATTCCAATTACAATTGACATCTAAGGCCCATTTAGTAAGGCAATCCACAAAAACATTTCATTCCCTATGGATATGGACAAAAGAGATAGTTCTAAAATTAGGAGTAAGATGGAGAATCTGCTCATCTAAAGATGCCAACCTCTAAGAGGGCCAATAAATTATCTCTTTATTCATAAGAGAAACCAAGATCATAGAGTCTATTTCAAAAATAACCTTTTTCTAGTCTAATGAACAAGCTTTCTCAAGAGCCACAAGAATGGCACAAGCTTCCAACTAATTGTTAGTGCCAACCCCATAGTAGAAGAGAAAAAGAAGTGAATAGTGACATCACTAACATGCCCAACACCTCCAATCCCAACAACCCCCAAACTATCATGAGAAGAACCATTGGTATTAATTTTGAAGAAATCTAATTGAGGGGGAGACCACTTACCAGTTCTATTCACTTTTCTAGAGGCCTTAAGACTTTAAAAATGAACTAAGGAAGTAGCTATGAAATTCAACTCAAGGCATCTTGAAAGCTAAAAATTAGAAGCATATAGGACCTCATCCAAAGAACTTTTAGCTGCTAAAGTTTCTTTAATAGAATCTAAAATCTTCTACCAAACATGCTCAATGAGACTCTAGTTCCCTTTGAAGATCCAACAGTTCCACTCCATCCAAACATATCATAGAATAAAGCCCAATAAACCAAAAGAAAAGAAGCCAAAGTAGGAGGTTGACCCAAAATTGCCCAAAACTTAGATAGAAAAGTAACATGAATAAATAGGCCAATTCTAGATCTATCACCATTACCCCAAATACCCAAGGAGTAGGAACATTGGAAAAAAAAGGTGAGCAACACATTCTTTATTAGTGCCACAAAGGACACATTTTGAAAGAACCTGGAAACCTCTATTTCTTGTGTTATTCCATGTGAGACATTTGTTCTAACTAAAGAACTAGATAAATAAATTACACTTAGGCCAACAAAATTTGGAACAAATATTGTTCCACCAAGGGAAATCTCTATGTTCACCCTTTTTTTCTCTAAGAACTAGTAATCAAGAGCCACTGAATAAATCCCTTTAGGATCATAGCTCCAAGCAAGAACATCTAGTTCCTCTAGAGAGAAACATGGTCGATCTATAAGAATACAAGAAAGAGTAGCCCAAGCTTCAAGAGTTTCTCCCAAAGGCCAACTACAAGGATCATTCTGGTGATAGATCTAAGATTCCTCCACAATGATAGGACTCTTAAAATCATAAACTTTAGAACATCCTACCACCCAAAAAATTCACTCAAGGGAATTAGAAGGTGAAAGGAAGAGAAGATCATGGGATGGAGGACCCAAGTATCATTCCAAAAAAGAGCTATATGAACATTTTTAATAATCTAGAAAAGGCCTTCTTTGACAAGCGAAGCTACATTCTTAATGGTATTCCAAACCATAGAACCTTTCCCAACCAAATCAATTCTCAAAACATCAAAAACAACCCCTCCTAAATACTTGAAATTAAGAATTCTATCCCAAGGCTAGTCCTAACACTTACACCATCTCCAATACAGTTTAGTAGCCAAGGCTTGGCTATTAAATATAGATTACCAAGGCCAAGTCCTTGTTAGCATTACATTGTTTACATTTGCGGTTACTTAGTTATTGATAGTAGTTATGCTGCAGTTACTCAGTTAGCTGTCAGTTACAACTATTTCCTTGCTTATATAAATGTTTACTGCCACCAAATAAATATCAATAAAATCATAAACTCTTCATTATTTGGTATCAAAGCGGTTAATCATGAAGCCGTTGTAACCATGGAGCATATAATAGAAATGGTTTGTTGGTGAAGCATGTAGAAGCAGCGTAATCATAGGGCACAAGTTATTTAGTCTTCTCAAATCAGAATGATGTGCTAGGCGTGATCATGAAGACGGTTCCTATGATGTGGAGGAAAAGATCACCAATGCTATGAGAAGAACCAAACATGTGTATGACAAAATAGAGTTCATTAAGTTTGCAGCATGATAAAACACAAAGACCACATATTTGTTTCAGGTTGTTTTTTAGGAATGAAAACAACATATCAAATGATTTAAGAGACAATTCCTGTTCATCATCTTTCCCAATGTGAAAGGATCAGCCAAGCTTTTGGTATGAAAATATTTGTTATTTATTTTGTTTGGATGGGTTGAAACCTCTAAATTGTTCATGAGACATTTTTCAATTGGTGATGCATTTTGAATTTTTGATGAGGCATTTTGAGTTGAGTGCAACCACTTTGAATTTAATAATTGGCTGAACTTTACATATTTGTTGAGATGGAAATGTTTTTAGTTGAATTTTAACTTTGAGATTAGCATGTGTTGTTGCATGGATAAGTGAAGATGCATTCAAAGAGAATTCATTCAATAGACAATGTTTGATCTATTGTGTTAGCGTTGGACTGAAGGAGTACAAATTATTTGCTAGTGCATGGTATTTTCTGGCCAGCGATAGAAGTTTGAAGGAGCAAGCTGCAAACCATGGAAGAAACAATGTTGTGATAACATTAATGTCTCCTTTTTAATGTTTATTTTTAGGGCATGGGATATATTATTCTCTTTGAAAAAGCAATATGGAGATTGAAAAAGACATTTGAAGATTAGTATAATGGTGCAAGCATTCCAAAGAGTGGTGTGACATTTAGTTAAGAATTTGAAGATCCAATTCCCTAATTGTTCATTCATCATCAGATTCAATCGAATGATGTTGAATAGGTTGTCCCAAAAGGAAGGGTATAAATCATGGTGTAAAAAAAGGGGTATTCTAGTCATTTTATATCCACTGAACATTGTCTAAGTTTTAGATACCTTTCTTGAGGGAGGAAAGAAAATCTTCTTTCTGGTTAGTTATGAAAATAAAGGTGTGTTTATGGAGGTATAAGGTTGATTAATGTACGGGTCTATCATTGGTTCAAATTGACATTATCATCTTTTAATCATGAATGCACATATGTCAAAGATCGATTTTGCTTTCGGGGCTATCTTTTCTATTCCTAATGAGACCTCCAAAGACTCATCTAAGACATCAGTTGGTTAAAGTGTAATAGGGTCATATTGGAGGTAGGTGGCATTGAAGGATGGAGGATTTACAATCATCTCAAGTTAGCTTCTCGCTTTGAGATGATGCTTTGCATGAGAAGCGTTTTTGGTTTTGGTTGTTTTGTTTTTCTTTGTTGATGCTGACGGAGCTGACAGATTTGAAGAATGTATGTTTTGTGAAGATTTTGTTTTGGAGACAGGTTTGGGATTTAGTGTTGAGCTCAATATGGATTGTTGTCCAACGAGCTTCAAAGAGTATATGATTTATAATTATACCCTTTCATGGTCACTAGACAATGGCAGAGATCTGTCATATCTCTTAGGGTTCATTGTTGAATAATTCTTGACTCTGTGATTTGAGAGATTGGGATTAAAGAGCTCAAGAACACAGATCAAAGCTACACCTTTCTGAGGGTAGACGAGACAGCATGACATGGAGCCCTGCTTGGTTCAGGATTTGTTCTTTGGGAGAAGATCTTCTATAAAATATGTATTCATATTATGTAATCAGCTTTGTTGAGTATTTTAGCATTAAGGGGGGGTCCCTTGGTACTATTGCAGGAACAATGTAATAAGGGGGGGAATGTTAGCGTAATACATTGTTACAGTTCAGTTTTAGTCTCATATAACCACTGCACTATTATGGTTATGCAGTTATAGGCAGTTCATAACTACTATCTCCCTTGTATAAATTCTTCACTGCATTGTATCATTTGATCATTGAATAAAACTATCTTCTCTTATTTTCTTCAATGTCATCTACTCAATGGCTTGTCTACCTATTTATGTGCTCATCTATATTCTTCTATAATAATATGGCCCTAAGTGATGACCTAATATAATATGATTCAATGATATTGAGTATCATAATCTTATTATATTATGACATCCGTTTTAAGTAGAACACAACATGCATCAACAAGGCCACATAAAAACTATATAAAACTTTGAAAGAGATTTTAAAAGCATGATCAACACTCAAGTCATACCCAAGACACGTGGCAATGCTAAATCCATTAGATCATCAACATTATGTTTATTAAATTTTGAATTGTTGAGTTTGTGTACCTCATGATGATAGCATTACATTGTTTACATTTGCGGTTACTCAGTTATTGATAGTAGTTATGCTGTAGTTACTCAGTTAGCTGTCAGTTACAACTATTTCCCTTGCTTATATAAATGTTTACTGCCACCAAATAAATATCAATAAAATCATAAACTCTTCATTAGTCCTCCATACTGATTAGGTCTATAAACTTGATCCCAACTAATAAGACCCCATTATTGGGAGTCTAGATTCCTCGCCCATAAAAGCTTTCTAGAAAGAGAATCAAAGTATTATAGAAATTTTTGGGGGGTAGATAGCACAAGAAATCTATAAATAGGAAGAGCCTATAAATATATGTTAATAAGGTTAATTGACCAACAAATGATAGCCATCAAAAACTCTAGTGACTAACTAGCATTCTGAAGCTATCAAGAATCATCTTCCACTAATCTCTTTTGGGATACCACTTAATAAGGTAATACCAAGATAATCTAGAGGGATCTAACCTTTTTAAAAGTGTAAAATAATATAAATTCTCTATTGGATGACGAAGGGACTATTAAAGAAATAGATACCAAAATTATCCTCATTAATCTATTGCCAAAAGCAATCAAATATATATCCAAGGATTTCCTCAAATTAATGCCCTGATAAATTTTAGCAACACCCAACAAGCTAGTATCATCTACAAATTGAAAATGATATTGAGGGTCAAGATCCCAAGCCAAAGTCCAACCCTATATGCAACCAATAGATCTCCAATATTTAAGAAGTCTACTAAGACCTTCTACCATAAAATGAAGAGATACAGAAAGAAAGGATTACCTTTCCATTACCACTAATAAGAATAGAGTAGGAGGGAGAATCCATAGATCTCATAACCCAATCAATCTACCCTAAATAGAACTCAGAAGTTGATAAAAATTTCCTAATGAGGGACCATCTAACCCTTTCATAAGCCTTAGATATGTCCAACTTGACAAACATAGCTTTATCTTTGGAGAAATACATAGAGTGAATACCCTTTAAGGTAATAATATCATCAAGTAGTTGCACTCCTTCATAAAACCACCCTACTTAGGTGAGATAAGACAAGCCAAAATCTAGTTCAAATGATCAACAACGAGTTTAGTGATAATCTTATAGGTAACATTGTAGAGAGAAATAGGGTGAAACAAATTAAAATAATTAGCCCCCTCTTATTTAAGAATCAAGGCCGAAAATTAGAATTAATTACTTTAAGAATCTACTTATTAGCCTAATATTCATAGATAACCTCCAACAAATCAAGCTTTAAAATGTCTTAGAATTCTTTAAAAAAATCAATGGGAAAACCATCTGGACTAGGAGATTTACCTTTCTTATGGAACACAACCATTTCGAGATCTTCAACAAATATGGGCTCTATAGGAAACTTATTCACATCCTTAGAAACTAGGGGGGATGCAATCTAAAATAGTTTGTTCCTCCACCAAAGTTAGAGGGCCACTTTCCATGAAAAGTGAAGAGAAATGTTGAACTGAACCCTATTAATGCTTTGGGATGTAGGATAGTTGATTTCCTTGTGACAAGATGAGAGAAGATATAACATTACTGCTACACCTATCTTTGACTAAATTTATGAAAGAAAGAGGTATTTGTATCTCCCTCATGAAGCCAATCAATTCTTGATTTTTGCTTCCAAAATATTTTCTCCCACAAATTTCATTCATTGAACTTTTAATAAAGAGTGGAATCCTTAAGAAGATTCTCTTTAGTCATCCCAAATTCCCTAATCTAAAAATTAATAACATCCAATTTTCCTATACCTATTTTTTTTTCCAAAATATTTTTCTAAAACCTGTTCCATGATTTGAGCTTGAACTTAACAAATTGGAGTCTTTTGAAGAAGGAATACATAGAAGTACCAAAATAAGGCTTACCCTCAAACCAAAATTAGCCATATTCTCATGTATAGCATGATCTCAAAGCCACATTAATTGAAACTTGAAAGGGGGATTTTTAAAAGAGAAAAAAGTAGAAAGAAAACTTGATAAGAAAATAATCTAATCCCTTCCACTACAAAATGCCAGAAGAGGAAACCCAAGAGCTACCAAGCCAATAATCAAAGACTAAAAACCTACCAAGCGACTTAGAGATAGAAGTAGACCCACATCTTTTTTTATTCCAAGTAAAGAAGCCACATCTTGGTTGAGCATCCACAAGATTAAGAAAAGATACATTATCTCTAAAGAGTGTAGAAGAAGGATCTAATGAATTAGAGCCACCAAATTTCTCATCAAGACTAATAAGAGCAATAAAATCTATTGCAAAGATCCAAGGAAAAGAAAAGAACAATGAGAACACATATCTAATATGAGACCAAAGAAGAATATTACCTTGGAAGTCTATATGGGCATAAACATTGGTAAGGAATATAGAGCTACCTGAATCAAAATAAGATCTAACCATTGATAAGAAGTGTCCACTCATTATCCAAAAAGAAGGAGTGAATGAGCAAGGATCCCATAAACATGGCATTCCTCCAACTAAACCTTGATCTCCAACACTTTGACATTGACTACCTTTCAAAATCATAGAGGAGAGAACCATCATCTCTTCGATAAAAGTTTTTTTTTCCTAAAAAAATAATATCTAGCTTATGATCCCAAATAAGGTCTCGAACAACCTTTTGACAAGGGGTGCTGCCCAAAGGTCCCTTACATTGCATGATAACACAATCATTTTGGGGAGAAAAGAAGTCAGTATCTAATGTCTAAATGACACTAGATTCTAATAGGGAATACCTGGTCATCTTCACCTTCTCTTGATTTCTTTTTCTCCCAACTTTGGATAGCTTATCTGACTCTAGATCATTTTTAATTTTTTTTTTACTAATGGCCTAAAATAGGAGGAGCTTTCTTCCTCATATCATCCTTTACAACTTAAGCCTGAGGGATTCTAGCATTACACCATCTACAATGCCTTCATAAGGAGAATATGTCATAAATAGAGAGGCTACAAATAAACTAGTGGCAATATTATTAGTTTCTTAATGCTAAACAAATCCATCCATATGTCTTGGAGAAAGAGGAACATTTTCATTGGAGGGCACCTTAATGCTAGATAGATCATGAAATTCTATTGGGTTGGACAAAACACTAGATTCAAGAATATATAAATCTTGGTGTGTTGAAGAATTTTCAATTAAAGCAATTCCAAGTTCTTCAAAATGTTCAAGAACATCAAATCTATTATTAAAACTTCCTCTTGGTAGATCTCTTATCTAAAAATTCAAATTCCTTCCTTTATGTCGAGATTTCATAGGTATGAACCCATTCGAGTCAAGCCCATCAGCATGGACTTGGAATTTTCCTTTAGCATTATCTTTAGCTATAGAATTATCTAGAAAGGGTTGAGGAGAAACAGGAGCCCTCATCAATTAATTTCTCTACAAGTGCCCATATGCATGGAAAACATGACATCATAAAGGAAGTGCTTCATAATATATCTATTGAATCCATTGCATATTCCAAATCTAATCTCTAAAGAGTAGAGCAAAGGTTTATTCAGATAAATTTCAACACAAATGCAGCCATAAGTTTTTATCTTTCTTTCAAGCATGTGATGAGAGTAACCCATGGGTTTTCAAAGAACCATAATGATGGATTGCAAAATGTTAGCTCTCCAAATTCCATGGGTGGATGAAGAAGGTAGATCTAGCCTAATATTTTTGAAGGGAGATCCTCCACCAAACCAAAACTCACATGTCAGGATTTGATGATTAAACTAGCTTGATTATGAAAATAGGAACCTCCCTCAGAATATATATTGTGGTTATCTATTCTTTAGAACACAATAAAAAGGTAGCCATTCATAGGAAGGATAATCTCTGCATCTCCCTTATGTTGTCAAGTCTCATGAGCCGAAGCCTTCAAAAAGGGAAGAGAGATTTTCATGCCCATAAACATGCAAATCAGGGCATGTTTGAAGAGATAAGAAACATCATCTACAATCAAGTTAGGATTTAGTAACAAAAATAGGTTGATCCACACTCTTCACCAAACAAACATTTGAATTTGAATATTTTTCTAATTTTAGATTGATTGTAACCTCGCTTCTTGCATGCACAAAAAACAAACAACATTATCACGATTATTTTTAAACTGTAGATTTTTTTTATCTTAAAAGATAGGAATTCTTCTATATTTTCTAAACCTATTGCTGATTCCAATTTTTCTATTCACTCCAAATTCTTGGTGGCTTTTAATGTGCTCATGCATATTCAAGTTTAGGCCAATAAAGTGCCCCTTGAAGTTCAACATCTCCAAACCAAGTACTAAATCGCTAGAGAAATACCCCTACACAATTATCAAGGTTCCAACATCTCTACCTCATCATGATAGATCCCCCATATCAAGGGTAGTGGCATGGGGCCATTCATAATCCTCTTAGTTCTACTCTCCAACCACCAAAGATTATTTTTTCTACTACTGACTAGGAATCCTTTTGATTTGTATTTTTCTATTGGTTACTAGGGTGGATGGTTATTGCATGCTTATTTCTCTTACGTATCCTCTCAATGGTGAGGGTGGGCCCCTAGTGACTAGAAAATGTTTCCTTGCCTAGCACTTATCATTTTTCCACTAAGGAGTGTCCAAATTTTTCCTAGTATTCAAGATTCACAAACCATAACATGGCCTCAAGGATGGAGAATACACCATTATCCAATTGTGAGCTAGTGGAACAAGTAAAAGACCTACCTAATAGAGGGTGGGTAACCCTAATGATCGAGACCCCCCTCCTAGTGTTAGTTTTATAACTTTAGCTACTTGATTTTGTTTGTGTTGTTAAAATTTGAGTTAATTATGGTTTAGATGGTTGTTTCCGTTTAGGGTTCATGTGTATTATGGTTGTTTCCACTTTGGTGCTCACTTGATACTTTTTTCCCAATTATTTGGGTTTGTTTAGTTTTGGACCATACTACCATTCCACCTGTTGGCACATGCTTGAAATTCCCAATTTCCCCATGCTATGCCCCTTGATATTATGCTCTTTCCCCATGCCTTAGTTAGATCCCATGGTGCCAAAATCTAGAGAATTTCCTAATTTTCCTTGATATGTTTGTCCTTGGAAAAAGTTTCATACCCTCCTGGACTTTGTGGACATTTCGCCCCCTTCAGGATGTCTCCATTTTCCCCCAAGAGTTTCTCTTTCTTCATTTGTGGAACTTTGGGATGTTGCAATACTTTGCGACGGTTCCATTTTTATCTTGTTTACCCCTTTCTCCCTACATCTCCTTTTCTCCTGCTTCCTCCTGTGAAGTTCCCTTGAATCCCTTGGGCAAGACTTTGACCTAGATCAGGATATATCTAGGTGTCCCTCTTCTCCCCACACCCCCCATTTCCCCTCTTTCCCTTTTATCCTCCCTTCTACAGAACTTTTATTCGTATCCCCCCTTCCAACCCACATATCTTGATCCCCCTTCAACTTTTGCTTTCCTCCTTTCACCTATCCCAACAAGGGTTTCCCATTGATCCAGATACATCTGGATACCCCCCCAAAACCCTGCATGTCCCTTAATCCCTCGAACCCCCACATATCAACAAAAAGTAGGATCAATTCTTGATGAAATATAAATTTCGTAGTCTAAGGGATAATACCTCATGTCACACCACCTCTTCCTTCTTCATGATTAGTGTGCACAACCATTGAATCCTTCTAGATTATCTAAGAGCCAATTCCAACATAATCCCACTAATTTTAACTTCTTGGAGAAAGATTAAATTAGGGCTATGTCTATTTTCAAATTTTATGACATGGTGTCATCCGAGGGGGATTGGCAAGCCCCTAACATTCCATGACATTAATTTGTATTTCATTGGGAGTCAACGATAATTTCCTCCTTCTTAGTCCTTAACACCTAGTATTGACTCATGACAACTAAAGATTAAGAGCTAGGAACCAACACCATTGACAAGTCATAAGGTGGAAATCTAGGATGACATTGATAAGTAGTAAATTAGCTCAAGATAGCATGGGGAGGTAGACAAGTGAATCTTTTTTGCAATGTTTGATGTGAACTACTTGAGACATTGAGGGTTCTTTATGATGCTTAATCATACATCACCCATCTTCAAGGATCACATCTCAAAAAGAGATAATTTTAAGGGGTGTTGGATCCATAGGCAGAGGATTAGATGGGGAGGTCCCATGTAAAGAGTTATTTGGGGAAGTAGAAAGTGATGTGAGAGAGTAAGATAAGTAGGCTTGTGAGGGGGAAAGGTGGTTGAAGGTGAATGGGGGTTAGGAGTAGAGGATAATGAAGAGGGATTTTAGTTAGATGATATGGTTGTAGGGATAGAAGAGAATTTTTCCTTAGTAACATGTTTAGGAGTAACAAATGTGATATGAGTTGAAGCATGTTGCTTACAAACATGAGAATCCCTAATTAGGTGGTTGTCCTCTCTATAATTAAAATAAGCATTTGGTTTATTTAGGTATGACCCAAATTGACTCATAGTGAAACCAAGCCTAAAAAGGGTAATGGAGTTAGGCAAAGGTTGTGACAAGTGTAATTCAACACATGTATAAGGATACTCATAAACTAGCAAATTTATCAACATTGTTTTTGCACCAAACCACACAATCTAGCTAGGTAGCTATATCCTTGAGGAAAGGATAAAATGTCATGTTTAGAAATGGAAACTTTACCCAAATTGGGTATTTAGAATTAATGACTCTTTACGATAGAACTCAGAGTCCTAAGCTTGCGTATAATAAATTTGACTACACAATATCTATGAGTTGTATTGAAATACAACCTTTGCATGATTAATAGAATCGAAAGTGCAAGAAATGTACCCCTTTCTAAAACCAGTAATGGACTCTAAAACCCAACCCTTATTTTCCCAGTTTGACTTGGCCCACCTATAGTATTCTAGTCCATTTGGAACAACTTTTAAGAAAAAAAAGAAGAACAAATCATAAACATTACTTAGCAATTAGATTTAGGACTTCATCTAGTAAATGGCATTCAATGGTTTTACCTTGGTTCTAGTCATCCTAGCTAGATAGTTTGTTATCTACTAGTCTCTACGCATCTTCAAGTTAGAGGATGCTAGTTTTTATTTCTTTATTGGTAGCCCAAAGGAGATGAGTAAAGAGAGGCATAGGTGTTGGAGCTTGTGTGCAATGGATTAAATTTGAATGAGCTGTTTGATAATTTGCTCTAATACCACTTTGATAACTTACTTTGATACCAAATTTACAGGGCAAGCAGAGGCCCAAGAGTATGGAAGAACAACAACAAAAGCTATAATATTTCAATATATATATAGATAATAAAGCATACATACACAAAAAAATATATACACAAAACAACAATTTTATTGATGAAAAATATAACATAAAGACACTCTTTTTCTTTTTCTCTCCATCTATTGTGATACAAAGATGTATATATAATATGGCAATGTGCATTCAACTTATACTCCAAGTTTCTAATATTGACTTGCACTCCAAGTTTCTTATTAGACTTGACTATATGACATGAAATGTACCTTGACTTGTATTTCAAGTTTTTAACTTGACTTGCACTCCAAGTCTCTAACTTGACTTGATATGACTTGTACTTTTGAAATTAAAATATTTATACAATAAAAAATTAAGGGACAAGATGATCTTTCTAACACTATTATCAATGTCATGGGCTTCTGACATTAGATCTTTATAATTCTTGATGTTTGTGTCTAGACTAGTTGACATGGCAAAGAAAATAGTGATAGCATTTTGGTTTGTTCAGCGTATAGGCATTTTCCTTTGCTTTGTTGATTGGAAATTGTTCAACATTGGGTTCTAAGGATCTAATGAGATGTAAAATAATGTGTGAGTGGTTGATTAGCATGTGGTTTGTTATCTTTGAGATGGTTTATTTCAAGATGTGTATGTAGAAAAGAAAGCTCAATAAACCTATACAATAGAAGTAGTGCATATACAATCTGAAACAAAAAAATAGAATAATGAAAAATAAAGACAATATGCAGTATTTTCACCTAGGAAAACCCTTTTGGGTAAAAGCCTAGCATAATAAAATATTTTACTATTGTGAAAACTCAATTGTTCTCCAATACAATAATGAATCTCTTTTACTTCACCCTTAAGCATGTGCGAATATAAATAAACACATCAATAACAATTTTATATACTACATAGGCAAATACGAATCCTTAAAAACATGGGTGAAATTTTTTTAAAAAAATTGGAGGTTGATCCGATCCTGACCATTAAACATATAAGTATGGAACACTTATCCTATAGTGCATACGGTTTCTCTCTTGCTTTGCGACAGACAAGCATTGGACGAGGGTGAGGACTGCGTAAATGGGTGTGGGAGGCACAGGCAGTCATGGGCAAGGATTCCATCTGCGTGGCTACGGTTTCAGGAAACTTCAAGGCTAGAGTTTCACGAAAACGACGCTGCCATAGTTTTTTCTGATTCAACTGCATAGTCTTTATCGACCTATATTTTATTATGTAGTCCACATTTGCTTTGCTGTGGAAGAAAGCTCGCGTAAGGATAATACAGAATAATTGCAGAACTCATTTTCATTGACAAATTCTTCCTCGTGACAAGAGAGAGACTTTGCATGGTACCAATTAAAATCCAAGAGAAATCAGCGATCAATGCTAAACAATGCAGAAACAGATTTGTCGAACATAATATTGGCCTTAATGGATGATGATGACGACCATTAACTTAATAATCGGATCTATGACAGATAATCCAATAAAATAATTTAACATATCCTTTTCACTCTGATATATGATTAGAATTGTTCTTCTAAGTATTTTGGGTTAATACATGAACGGAAGAATATACCTAATACAAATGAATACAGTTAAGAGAAGTATTGAATTTATATATAATTAATATTTTAATTGTATTAAATATTAGTATAGATATCTTCAATACATTATTTTAAAAAGGTCAAAGATGTCACTCTTGAGTTATGCTATTTATTTAAAGAGATTTTTTAGAATTATTTTTTAATTATATGAACATATAAATTTTTATTTTTATTTAATTTTTATTTAAGAATTATTTTATTTTATTACATTGTTTAGTCACTATTCATTATTTCAATAATTTTTTGTTTTTTAAACTTTCAAAAATTAACAAATATTATATATTTATATATTAGTTATTAAATTTAAGTTTATTATTCAATATTAATTATTTGACATATAAATAAATATAAAAAAAAAATTATTCCATGAAATAAATTAAAAGAAATCATTTTAATTTATAAATATAAGTTAAAAAAAGATAAGTCTTCAATATATAAAATCATTTTAATTATATTAAAATATAATTAAAAATAAATCATTTTATTTATAAAATTATTAGTTAAAGGAGAAATAAAACTTTAAGAAGATCTACATATTATTCACTTAACTTGTCCACATATATATAATTTTTAAACTATATTTACGAGTTGGAAGGGTTATTATTGAACAGCAAAAGATTTAAAATTTATTTTACTTTTACCGAAGGATGAGATATAAAATTGTCATGGCTGTTTAACCGTTGAAGTATAATGAATTTTGGAGAAATAATCCCTGAATAACAGTTCTGTTTGAAGCTCATTTCCTTAAAACATCTGACAATATGTCAACTGTAGCAAAAATCATGTGGATCTTTCTGACAATTCAATGGACTCTTGTTTTAATTGCAGAAGCCCAAAACGTTGGTTTCAATTTCTCTTCCTTTGATGAAATTCAATTATTTGGAGATGCTCATCACAATGAGTCTGGGCCGGGGATTGACCTGACACATAGCGACTTTACTGCCAATTTAAATTGGAGCATGGGTTGGGCCGTTTACAAAAGACCAGTTGAAATATGGAGTAAATCTTCTGGGGCCCTTGCAAATTTTACATCCAACTTTCAGTTCAAACTGTACCGTGAAGAGAACAGCACAAGTGACTTTTATGCTGATGGTCTTTCATTCTTCATGGCTCCTTATGGATCCCAACCACCGCAAAACGGAGCAGGTATGTTTCTTGGACTGTTAAACAATATAACCAATGGTAAATCATCGACCCAAAAAGTTGCTATTGAATTTGATACATTCAAAAACGCAGTACAAGATGAATTCTCTGGCGTCAATGCGAATTTTCCGGACGATAATCATGTGGGGATTGATATCAATAGTATTACTTCTGTGGCGACTGCTAATTTGTCTCAAAGGCTTAACAGCGGAGTGACATGGGAAGTGTGGATAAATTATGACGGACAACTTAGGGAGCTCCATGTGTTTGTGGCTCATAACAGATCAAAATTCAGTTCTCCTCGTCCTGAAAGTCCAAAGCTGAACGTTTCTTTAAATCCCTCAGATTTTCTTCCTGAAAAGGTCACAATCGGTTTCTCTGCTTCAACGGGGCTTTCCAACCAGGGGCACAATCTTATCTCATGGAATTTCTCAAGCCAAACCAGTTGGGACCATCATAAATGGCAGCTTTTCATGACAATCGCCTCTCGGGTGGTCGTGGTAGTGGTTATACTTATTGTTAGCCTTGCAATCTACAAGCTTAATAATAAGAAAACAGCAAAATCAGATAGAGATTTACAAACTCCAGATCCCAACGGTCTGAAGAGTGATGAAGTTTTAGAAAGAGTTGATGATGAGATAAGTCCCAATAGAAGCCCTCGGGTGTACAGGTATGGTTGCAAATATTCATCTAATCTTGCTTTTAGAATAGAATTTAAAGAAAGCTATGTTTTTGGTTCGTCTCTAGGATCTAGGTGGATGTTTTGTTTTGTTATTCAAAACTCATCACCATACCATATTCACCCAAAACAAAATATAACAGTACATATTCACCAAAACAAAATATAAGAGTACATATTCACCCAAAACATCTACTTAAATATCATCCATTTTAATGGTCAAACACTTAATAGCAATTTTACATCTCATGCACACTAAAAAGTGGTAAAAAATTGTCCTATTTTTATTGGCCAAAATTAATATAGAGTTTAAGAGTTCACAAAAATAATATATCAAAGTTGTATCAAGGCATTCATAGTCATAAAGTTACTGCAAGCAAGTCATCACATCAAAACGAGGGGGCAGAGTGTCTAGTGATTTTCATTTACTGAAGAGTTATTTTATTTTATTTTTATTTACTTAAGAGTTATTTTTAGATTTGAAGCATAAGTATGGATTTCAAGCATGTTTTCAACCTAACACACTATTACTGAATTTGTGTATTTAAGAAAGGCTATATTTCTTTAAAACTATATTGTTGTTTTTTCTATGCCAAAACAAAAATCCCTCTAAATTGTTTTGTTCTAACTTAGATTCTCATACAAACTTCTAACTTGATATATATATATATATATATATATATATATATATATATATATATATATATATATATATATATATATATATATATATATATATATATATATATATTAGCAACAAAAGAAATGACATCTACCAACAAAACAATGCAAATATTATAGAAGGCTCTACAAAATCTCCATTGATTATTTGATGATAAAAAATCCAATCATGTTGAGCGGCTAAAGATAATACAAGTCTAACAGTATCCATCCATGCTATAGGAACAAAATTTTTAGTATAAACAATACCTTCTTATTGAGTGTATCCTTTAGCTACCAATTTAGCCTTATGCTTGTCAATGTTGCCATCAGATTTGTACTTATTTCTATACACCTAATTTGTACTAACAACTTCCTTACCAAGGGATAGCTCAACCAAATCTCATGTGTCATTCATTTCAATGGATGTTATCTCACTCTTTATGGCTTCAACCCATTTTTCTTTTTCACAAGCTTCAACAAAAGTCTATGACTTAATGGTTTGCATGACATGAGTCATCATGGCATAATTCACTTTGACATGGTACTTTGTTGTCGTTTTCTTAAAATTGGTGTCCAACATAAGAGTTGATACATAATTTTTCTAGTTCTTCTTTGATATTTTTATATCTCCTTGTCTCCACACTTGAGGATTCAAGTTCTGCATTATCAACTACTTTTGTTTTATCAACCACAAGTGGATGAGACTCTTCTTACTCTACATCAATCACAAGTGGATTAGATTTTTCCAAATCATTCACAACGTGTTTGTCATTTTCGTTAGTGGTATATTTTGTTTGTTCATCAAATATGACATCTCTATTTATCACTAATTTCTTATTTACGGGATCATACTGCATGTATGTCTTATTTTTTTTTTAAAAGATAATGCGCCTGGTAAACTTTTTAACGTGACCGGTGACGCTGGCGCGACATACCCTCCAGCTCCACACTAATGCTTTTGCCCAGAGCGATGAACCAGTGAGGCCACAATACGGGGGACCTCATCCCCAAGAAGGAACACTTCAAACCCGCGAGCTCGTTGGCCCAGTGGGGGTTTGAACTCTGGTGGCTGCCACTACAACCGAGCGACTTAACCACTGAACCATGCCGTCATCGGCAACATGTATGTCTTATTTTCAAAGCCATACCTAATGAAAATATATTTCGGTCTCTTATCATCTAACTTTGACATTTTTTTCTCTTAGTATGTGTGCATAAGCACTTCCAAACACCTTCAAATGAACAATTGATGGCTTAATGTTAGACCAAGATTTTTCACGAGTCATTCCATGAACTGCTTTTGTAGGACTCATATTTAACAGATAGACTATTGTAGTGATTGATTCTGCCAAAAAACTCTTATCCAAGTTCTTTTCTTTCAACATATTCTTAGCCATCCCAACAATGGTCATATTCTTCCTTTTAGCAACTCCATTTTGTTGTGGAGTGAATGAAGTAGTAAACTCTATAAATCCCATGTTTTCTACATAAATCTAAAAATAAATTTGATTTATACTCTCCCCCATTATTTGATCTTATAATAGTTATGTAGTGACCACATTGTTTTTTAACTAACTTCTTAAATTCAACAAATCTGTCAAAAGCTGCTAGTTTTTCAAAAGCTTCTAGTTTTTCAGCTAAGCAATATATCCAAGTTTTGCATGAAAAATCATCAATGAAAGTGATAAAATAATTGGATTTATTCAAAGAAAGTGTTGTCTTATGACCACATAAATCTATATTAATTATTTCAAGAGGTTGTTTAGCCCTTCTTGAAAGAAAATAAAGAAAAAACATGTTATCACCTATCATGCAAGTCTATGCTACAACTTTATGCTATGTTATTTGTTTGATTATGCATTCATCTCTATCAAAAAATTACTTATAATTTTATTCTAGCATTTGGCCAACTAATAAAAAATTCTTTTTTAGAGCAAGAACCAATAAAGTGTCAAAAATATGCTTTGCCTTACCAATGTGTTCAGTGGTAATTGTAATAGTACATTTGCCTTTAGTCCCATGTGACTAATTATCACCCAAGACAACTATACTATTATGCTTTTCATCTAAATCAACACACAAATTCTCATGTTATATGCAAAGAACACTCAGAATTAATATACCACAAATTATTCTCACTGACATTTTGTATTCAAGCCATAAATGAACAAATTCTATTAATCTTCTATAGTATTATGTGCAAACTATTTGTGCCAACATTTTGATTCATAATGACTAAACTTATTACAATGAAAACACTTGATATATTTTTTTGTCTCTATTATCTCTACCATTATCTTTACTTTTGTCTCATCCTTTGCCTCTAAAATTGCTACCTCTAACTCTAAAATTATTACCTCTTCCTTAAAAGGTACTACTAGATTCTCCACTAGGTTCCTTTTTATGGCAGGAGTCATCTCTATATTCATTTTTGTGATAATTCTTAGAAAAAATTGTTAATTTTACTCCTGATACTTGTTTTAAATGAAAAAGCTTGTTCTAAACTTTCTTCACTATTTTTCATTCTTTCTTCAACAGTTAATAAAATGTCACTCAATTCATCAATTTTCTTAGTTGTGAGATCTTTTGAAAATTTAAGTGTAGCAGCGATATTATCAAATTTTGAAATCAAACTTCATAAGATCTTCTGTATGACATGCTTATTAGCCACATTCTCACTGAAATACTTTATTTGATTAACCAAACCTTTAACTTTTGTCAAAAATGTATTTATGAGTATATTTTATGTTTTTTTTGAAATGTAGAGCACCATTGATCCTAAGGAAAATTGTTTGACATAGTGCATCTTGAATCAAAAACAATGCTTCATTTACCTTTAACTTTTTTTTATTGACATCTTCTAGTTCTTCATATCCTCTATGGACAATATCCTATCAATACTTAGATTTTAATAATGTTTACATTTATGTACTCTAATAGACAAAATTATTCTCTATCACAAATTAACAATCCAAAAATACCTACCATATTTACCATCATACAGTGAGCTTGCAAAAAAACAAAAAAAACTCCTATCACAAATCTTTGGCAAACTCACAGCAAACTTCCAAAATACACTTTTCCTTGCAATTTCAATTTCAATTTTAAATTCTGAATACCAATAATCATCAACCAAACTTACGATGCACTATTTCTATATTGTTTCTGCCTTTAAAAAAATCCTGAAAATTCAAAACTGCCGTACACCAACAGCAGCAAGGAGACAGAATTAAGTCTCAGATCCCAAAATACTGTTCGCTAATCTTTGGCAGATAAAAGATAAAAGTAGCAGCACCAAACAACCAAAAAAAATAACACTTATACACAATTTTATCTGGCTTTATTGCATCTGTTAATTTTTATGTAGCTTGGACAGGAGTTCTAGTCTCGGGTGGTGATTACGAGGTTGGAAACACAGCTGGAATAATTATCTCCATACCTAGATAATTGATTTCTCGAGAGACTTCTAGATATTAGGGTTTAGAGTCTAATTAATCCTAGCCATTGATTAAGATTAAATCATGGCCATTGGTTTCCAATGAGGGGATTATAAAAGAGGATCAATAGGCATTTGGAGAACACAGGTCCGAGAAGTATTTGCAGTGATAGCAAATAAATAAATTTGCGGTGATAGCAAATTGATTTGCAGTGAGAGCAAGGGCGCAGCGATAGCGTTCAAGACAGCAGTAGTGGAATTTCTATAGGAGAAATTGGGAGAAGAATTTTCCGAGGAGATCATTGCCGGAGCTCTGCCAGTAAGAGGCAAGTAGTCTATGTATCTCTTGATTTGATTTAATAAAGTTCCTCATCTGCAGTACTGGTTTTCCCTTCGGGGTTTTTTCCAGGGACAATTTGTCCAAAATGTTGTGTTGATTTTATTTTTCTGTCTCCATGATTTTTCCGTGAAGTTGCAGCTGTGTTATTATTTAATATTTGCTGTAAATTAATTAATTTTTCGACAGCCAAATAATCTTATAAGATAGGAAATTAATAATCAGAGCGGATCTGAGGGCAGAACAGGCATAGGGAGAAAGGAAAAATAATAAATAAAAATCTAGGGTTTATAAAACCCAGTTTGACCTCTTCAAATTATTATTTTCTTTTGAGATGGCCTCAGCAGGTTTAAGAGATCAGGACAGATTGGATGGAGCCTCAAATTTTGGTGTCTGGAAAGCCAGAATTTCTTTATTGCTGGAAGAGAATGGTATCAAGGATTATGTGACCACTGTTGTACCTGTACCTACAGATGCAACACAACTCGTAGCATATAAGAAGGAAGATGCCAAGGCAAGGAGGCTGATTCTTGATGGTGTTAAGGATCATATTGTTCCGCATATTGCAAAGTTAGATACCGCAAAGACGATGTGGGACGCCATTATGAATCTGTACCAGAATGCTACCCTTAACCGAAAGCTGATTCTCAGAGAAAAGTTAAGGAATACCCAGATGAATAAGGGAGAAGACGTCACAAGTTACCTCACCAGACTTAGACTTGTCAAGGATGAATTGGCAGTTGTTGGAGACAAACCAAAGAATGATGAGCTAGTACGAATAGCCCTGAATGGGTTTACTAAGCAGTGGGATGTCTTTGTTCAAGTTATTAATGGACGAGACACCTTACCGAGTTGGGATCAACTATGGAGTGACTTCACTCAGGAGGAGCTTAGACTAAGTCTTGTCAATGGAACCAGCAGTAATAGTTAGAAAAGTGAGGTGGAACAGGAAAACGTTGCCCTAGCAGGAAAAGGGAAAGCGAAGAAGGGGTCTGGCAAAGGATCAAATCCAAAATGTGAGAAGAAGAAGGACTTATCTACGATCAAATGCTATGGCTGTCACGAGTTCGGCCACTATGTCAGCGATTGCCCACAAAGAAAGAAAAATGAAAAGAAGGGCAAGAAGCAGACGGCAGCTTCAGCAAGTGTAGATGAGCTTTCTAGTAGAATGGAGGATGAGTTTGCACTCATAGCTTGCCTGACTAGCTCAACCTCATAGGGTGTTTGGTATATAGACAGTGGGGCGTCATTTCATATGACAGGAGTTAGGGAGTACTTCTCCAGATACAAGGAGGAGGACATCAGATTCTAGATTCAGATGGGGAACAAGTCCAAGTGCAATCCAGTTGGGAGAGGGACTATTCTATTTCAGAGGGAGAATGGCAAGCCTATTTCCATTCATGATGTGTTGTATGTGCTAGGCTTGGGCATGAATCTTATTTCCGTATCTGTCCTTCAGGATAAAGGCTACAATGTACTCTTTAGAGGGGCACATGTTTTAATCAAGCATAAGGATTGGAAATCACCCATAGCTATTGGAGTTAGGAGCGGCTGACTTTATAGGTTGCAGTTTGATACTCCTAAGGCACTAGTGAGCAGCAGTAATCCTACAGATCAAGGAGAGCTATGGCATAGAAGGATGGGCCATATACATCATGGAGCACTTAAATTGCTTCGTGAGACAGTGACAGGTGTTCCAAACGTGAGCACAGAGCATGATGATGTATGTAAGGGATGTGTATTGGGGAAGTTTGTGAAAGAAGCTTTTCTAAAGAGTGACACCAGATCCAAGGGGGTTCTTGATCTAGTACATTCAGATATATGTGGACCAATGTCAACGAAGTCTCTCAGAGGATATGAGTACTTTGTTACTTTTATTGATGATTTCTCCAGGAAGACCTGGATATACTTCTTGAAGACCAAGGATGAGGTCTTCAGTCACTTCCAAGAATTCAAAGCTCTTGTGGAGAATTCGACAGATAGGAAGGTAAAGGTTCTTCGGTCAGACAATGGAGACGAGTACAAAGGGAAAGAGTTCCAGGAGTTCTGTACCAGGGAAGGAATCAAGAGAGAGTGGACCGTTCCTTACAACCCGCAGCAGAATGGGGTTGCTGAGAGGAAGAATCGTTCTATATCGGAGGCAGCAAGGGCTATGTTGTATGACCAAGATATGCCACGATACTTATGGGTAGAGGCATGCAGTACAACAGTATACATACAGAATAGGGTTCCACATAAGGTATTGGGCAAGATGACACCAGAGGAGGCATTCTCAGGGAAGAAGCTAGATGTCAGTCACTTCAAGATATTTGGGAGTTTGGCATTTTGTCACATTCCAGGGGCTACACGTTCCAAGTTAGATCAGACTGCAGAGAGAGGGTACTTTGTGGGGTACAGCGAGACCTCAAAGGCATATCAGATATTTATTCCAGGGACCAGGAGGATTATAGTCAGGCGTGATGTCAAATTCATGGAGGACAAGGCATATAGGAGGTCCAGAGATTTGCCAGCAGATGATCAGAATAAACAGCCAACAGAAGTTCCAAGGATTGTTCAACCAGAACAGGGGCAGCGAAGCACGAGTACAGTTACTAGTACAAGCACAGGCTCAGGTGCTAAGAGTTCGCAGAGTATGGAGCAACAGATACAGCAAATCCAAGAGATGCATCAAGAAGATATGGAGTTTGATATTTCATCCTCTATAGTTGACAGGAGGAACCGTGAGGTTCAACAGACACATAAGGATACTCAGGAGTTTGTGGGAGCTCCTAGGACGAGTAATAGACAGCAGAAACAACCAACTAGGTATAATGACTATGTGGCATTGGTTAGTCAGTTGGTAGATAGTGAGCCTTCTAGCTATCAGGAGGCTGCACAGCAACAGGTGTGGCAAGATGCAATGGTTGAGGAATATACCTCAATAATGCAGAATGATGTGTGGGAGGTTGTGCCTAGACCGACAGATAGGGCAGTGGTTGGATCACATTGGATCTACAAGATTAAGCATGGTGCAGATGGTAGCATCGAAAAATACAAGGCAAGGTTCGTGGCCAAGGGGTTCTCTCAAAAGGAGGGAATAGACTATGAGGTGACATTCGCTCCAGTGGCCAGGTATACTTCTATACGAGCCGTAATCTCACTTGCAGTGCATATGGGATGGCAGATCCATCAAATGGATGTCAAGACGGCATTTATTAATGGTGAATTGTTAGAAGAGGTATACATAGAACAACCAGAGGGCTTTGTAGCACACAGTAGCGAAACCCACGTGTGCAGATTGAAGAAATCTTTGTATGGACTCAAGTAGGCTCCCAGGGTGTGGTATGAGCGCATTGATAGATACTTGCAGGGAATAGGCTTTGTGAAGAGTGAGGCGGATGCTAACCTCTACTACTTGGTGGTTGGGGGTGAAATTCTCATTCTTGTTCTATATGTGGACGACTTGTTTTTAACAGGTTCACTGGGGCTTATAGAGGAGTGCAAGAGGGACCTTGTAGCAAAGTTCGAGATGAAGGATTTGGGGCTTATGCACTACTTTCTAGGCATGGAAGTGTGGCAGACAGATGGAGAGATTTTCCTTGGACAAGGGAAATACTGCATTGAAATCTTGAAGAGGTTTGAGATGCAAGATTGCAGAGCCATGTCTACACCTATGATCACGGATTGGAAGAAGGTAGACGCATCCAAGGAAAAGGATGTAGACCCCACCTTATACAGGATGTTGATTAGATCTCTCATGTATTTGGTCAACACTAGGCCAGATATATCCTTTGCAGTAAACTCTCTTAGTCAGTTCATGGTTGAGCCGAAGAGAGTGCATTGGATAGCGGCAAAGCATGTGTTGCGGTATTTGCGTGGTACAATCGAGTATGGGATCAGATATGCTCGAGGTGATGGTATCAAGTTGATAGGCTATACTGATGCAGATTGGGCAGGTAGTGCGGTGGACAGGAAAAGCACTTCAGGGTGCTACTTTAGTTTGGGATCAGGAGTTGTCTCTTGGTACAGCAGGAAGCAAAAGTCCGTGGCTCTGAGTTCTGCAGAAGTAGAATACATAGCAGCTAGCATGGCAACGTGTGAGGCTATATGGCTTCGGAAGTTGCTAGTAGCCTTGTTTGGTCAGAGGGTTGAGACTACAGTGATACACTGTGATAATCAGAGTTGCATCAGATTATCTAAGAATCCAGTGTTTCATGATAGGTCTAAGCATATAGACATCAGATATCATTTCATCAGGGATTGTGTACAATGGAGGGTTGTTCAACTACAGTATATACCTACAGATCAGCAGGTAGCAGACATTTTGACAAAGGCATTGGGGAAGGCGAAATTCATCTTCTTCAGAGGTAAGTTGGGTGTTATGCAGAACACCTTCCTCGCTAAGAGGGAGTGTTAATTTTTATGTAGCTTCGACAGGAGTTCTAGTCTCGGGTGGTGATTACGAGGCTGAAAAACACAGCTGGAATAATTATCTCCATACCTAGATAATTGATTTCTCGAGAGACTTCTAGATATTAGGGTTTAGAGTCTAATTAATCCTATCCATTGATTAAGATTAAATCATGGCCATTGGTTTCCAATGAGGGGATTATAAAAGAGGATCAATAGGCATTTGGAGAACACAGATCCGAGAAGTATTTGCAGCGATAGCAAATAAATAAATTTGCGGTGATAGCAAATTGATTTGCAGTGAGAGCAAGGGCGCAGCGATAGCGTTCAAGACAGCAGTAGTGGAATTTCTATAGGAGAAATTGGGAGAAGAATTTCCGGAGGAGATCATTGCTGGAGCTCTGCCAGTAAGAGGCAAGCAGTCTATGTATCTCTTGATTTGATTTAATAAAGTTCCTCATCTGCAGTACTGGTGTTCCCTTCAGGGTTTTTTCCAGGGACAATTTGTCCAAAATGTTGTGTTGATTTTATTTTTCTGTCTCCATGATTTTTCCGTGAAGTTGTAGCTGTGTTATTATTTAATATTTGCTGTAAATTAATTAATTTTGCGGCAGCCAAATAATCTTATAATATAGGAAATTAATAATCAGTAGCTACAATAGATTTTTCACAACATCCCTACTGGGACTGCACCGATTCTTCCAGGTGGCCATCAACTTCCTCCTCTTGTTGCGACATATTTGTAAGTTTGACTCAAATTTTCCTCTGCTAAATAGAAGTTGCAGCAAAATCTGCAGATGAGGTGATCGTGTTTCTTTCTTTTCCTTTTGAAATGGGAAGATCACATTTCTCCTTTTGCCTTTCGAGATGAATGAAGGTGCGGCAGAGGCGGCTTGTTAAAGGAATCAACTTTGCTCAGATGCACCTTCTAAACAACCAAAACAGAGATATTTGGCTTCTGTGTCAACCATTGTTCTTTTGCATCTATGCTTTAATGTTTATGGCTTTGCTTTGCTTTGTGTCCCCGACATAGTCTTAAAACCTGTTTCAAAACTAAACTCATTTTATGTATCATCGTTGATTGTTAACACAGTTATGAAGAGCTAAGTAGAGCAACTGCTGTCTTCAGACAAGATTTAATACTTGGACAGGGAGGATTCGGAAGGGTTTATAAAGGAAGTTTAGAGGATGGAGAAATAGTAGCGGTGAAAAGAATTTATCAGAACTCTGAGGAGGGAATCAGACAGTATGAATCAGAAATTGCAATAATTGACAGCTTGGCACATCGTAATTTGGTTCCTCTTTTGGGATGGTGTCACGACAGAAACGGCGAACTTCTTCTCGTTTACCAGTACATGTCCAATGGCAGTCTGGACAAATATTTGTTTGCAGGACAAGCTCGGATTCGGGCTCTGAGTTGGAACGAGAGATTCAGTATAGCCTGCGACTTAGCTTCGGCTCTTCTCCATCTCCACGAGGAATCACGCCCACGCGTTCTGCACAGAGACATTAAATCTAGCAATATAATGTTGGACAGCAACTTTGTGGCACGGCTTGGAGACTTTGGTTTGGCCCGCCTGATGGAGAACGATAATACCTCGCATTACACAATACCTGGCGGCACTTGGGGCTATATCGCACCAGAGTGCTTTCAAACGATGAGGGCCAGCTCGGAATCGGATGTCTTCAGCTTTGGTGCCGTTGCTCTGGAAATTTCCTGCGGAAGGCGCGTGTTAGACGGAGAGCTTAGTATGAGCTTGGTCAACTGGGTTTGGAGTCTGCATGAAATGGGACAGATACTCGATGCAGCTGATGAGCTGCTTGATAAGGAAAAAGATGGTGCGCAAATTGAACGGTTGATGCTCGTTGGATTGTGGTGCTCCATTCATGATTATAGACAGAGACCAAGAATACAGCTAGTTCTCGAAGCCTTAAAATTTGAAGCTGAAGTGCCTATGCTTCCATGCAGAATACCAGGGACGCCTTTTTGATTTATGAAAAGGAGGTTGAAGTTTTTCATATCTTTCAGCTATGCCATTAAAAATAGGACAAGTAATTTTTTCAAAATTTTAAAAAGATTGTATTTCATGTAACGAAAGATTTTGGATAGACTGTCAAAATTTATATAGAATTGTGATGATATATATTTGGTTTATATATAATTTTATTTATACTAAGGTATATTATAGTATTTTAAGGGCACCTTTGAATAGATAACTGTCATTAAAAAATTACTTAACAAACAAAGTCAACAGGTAAGGTCAACCATCAAATTATTGATTGTTTGATCAAGTGAATGATGAATTGAAAAGCTTCTAGTTAAAACTGTGTAGCTTTTTTACATCGACATTTTGGATCACACTCCATGATTCATCATTCTCTTTTTCTCATCCTGATGATGGATCACGGAGTGTGATCCAAAACGTCGATGTAAAAAAGTTACACACAATTTTAACCAGAAGCTTTTCAATTCATGTCATGGACTGTGGAAAGATCATGTCTTCAAGTGAATGATGTTTAAGTAAAGTGTTGTATATATAACTGTGATATAGAGTGGATGTAATTTTAGATTTAGAAGAAATCAAATTGAAAACCAAGTAGACTATGCAAACAAGAAAATCTTCAGGATGCTTGGAAATGAATAAGGGATGGAATGGAATTTCTTTTGATTGTAGATATTTTGGATAGGCAAAATCTTCCCTTTCATTAGAGTCTCAAGAATTAGTATTATAGCCTTTACTTTTTCCCATTACTTAATGTTCAGATTTAGGAATACAATTATTTTATATTTATAAATTCGATTTATCATAAATGTGATTGGTTACAATAATAGTATGCTTTGGAAATGAATAAGGGATGGAATGGAATTTATTAGTACCTGTACTATTGCAATGAGTTAGCACTTATCTAGTTATTAAACAGGATAATTTTTCTTGTCGGGCAAATTTGATTTAAATTTGTACTTTTCCTATGTCAACATGATAAAATTTTAACAAAAAATTATTGAAAAATGATTTATCTGTATTGTCATTGGCTGAAAAAAAATGACCTCTTCTCTGCGGATTGTTGGAGAGTGCAACAAAAAGCTATAAATGTGGAGAGAATTTTGGTTTGAGGGGAGGATGTGGCAAGTAAACAAATTATGAACACAAATTTTGTCTCCCACTAGTTAAGTCATGCCTAAATGGATGGCCATAATTATGAGAGGGAAGAATCATTAGTTTTTATCAATTTAATTAAAATTTACTTTTTGACAAAGGGACAAAGTTATAATATTAATAATACTATTAAAAATATAGGGTTCTACACATTTTATTTTATGAAATTAGATTATTTTTTGGATTTCAATTTTATTTACTCAAAAGTTAAAAATCTACAGTATCACTAAAAATATTTCGCCATGTTATTACATTTTTTATTTTATTCTTCAAACTTACATTTTAAATTATAAAAGTATTAGTATTATTATGTTTTAAGGAAATATTTGTGTTATTTAATAGGCTTTGTAAAGTTTAGCTTTATAGTTAAGGAAATATTTTAGTCCTATTTTATTTTTACCAAATTAGATTATTTTTGAGATTTCAATTTTATTTACCCAAAACATTTCAACACTCTTCAAAAATTTATTTTTCTATTATTGTAATGCAATTTGTCTATACAACCAATACCTAATCAACAAAAAAATTACAACTAAACAAATACTATATACAACCAATAGCTAATCAACAAAAAAATTAGAACTAAACAAATACTATAATAACAACACTACAAGGCAGGTATTGGCGTTGATTAGGATTGCACCCATGATGCAAAGTTGTGATACTCAGCAATCCTTCGAATCATGGGATCAAACTCAGGTTATGGGTGACCTATGTCGAGTTTAAACCTCCAAATTATGGGTTGGTTCCCTTAAAATATTTAATTGGATCTATGACTTTGATGTGGAAAAGGGTAAAAAGGATCTTTCTAAAAGCAAATAAAACTATAAAGGTATGGTGATGCACCTAATGATGATGAAAACTTGGCAATCTAAGTCATAATAGATCTCAAAAAATCTATCCACACAAACCACTTTCAGCAAATTGATCACAAAAATATTTCTAAGGGAGGCTAGAAAATATTTTTGTTTGAAGGAAAAGGGGTTTTCACAACATAAAAGGAAGATTCTCCAATTTGCACAACCTAAGACCTATGATTTTCAATGCTATCTAACACAAACAAGTACTAATGAGACAATGATTTTAAAGGTTTTGATGTTAAACACAATAAAATCTCATCAAATCACTCATACAAGTTGCATTAATGGAAGGTAAATACTTGATCAAACTAGAAAATAAAGGAAATAATTGCATAAGACAAAGTATAGAACCTGTAACCTACTATAATCACTATAAATCTGCAAATAAGTGAGTTACAAAACCTCTTTCTCTTTCAAAGTGTAAAGAGCAAAAAGGCAAGAACTAGAAAATGAGTTACAAAACAAACTCTGTCTCTCAATGTGTAAAAGAGAAAAGAATGCCAGAACTAGAAAAAACTAAGTTTTCCTAACAATTTATAGTTTGCTCTCTCCAAGAGGCATGAAGAAATCAACTGCAGTCAATTGCCTCTAAAAATAAGCTCTCTAATTGATCCACAAGCAAATGATGAAATCCCTAAAAATAAGGGTCAAAACTACCTCAAAATGAGCAAAAATAGCTCCAAACTGCTAGTCTCCATGTGTTTGATCCAAGAGTTGATCAATTTTCTCTATTTTGACCTCCAAGCCATGCAAAAAGACCTCAAAAGTCCTCAGTTAACTTAACACCTCTATCTTGCATGATTTTGCATGTGTAGATTATGTGGAAAAATAATAAAGTAATCATTTGCATGACTTACTCTATTATGAGTTTCAATTTCTCTAATTTCTCTAATTTTACAACTTGTGACAAAATAATAGAGTAATTTATAAAATATTACTTTATTAATTTGTATACATTATCTATAGTTGTAAAATCATGAAGAAATGGAAGAAAAAAGAATACACCTTATCTCTCCATTACATTTGCATGATTTTGCATGATAATGATGCCAAAATTTAATTAGGTCTTCATACATGAAAAAATGAAAAAATTACCCCCTTATGCCTCCCATGCAAAAATTAGGTCATTTACATGCAAAATAATATAATAAATTATCAAGAAGAATGATAATTGCATCATTATCACCTTATAACTCCATGCAAAAGAAAACCTCCTAGTTGCATTATGCATAAAAATATCCCCTTATCTCTACATTGTAAAAGAAAAACATATAGTTTGCATTACACAACTATACCATCTGCGTTCATATTGCATATCATCCTTACCATATCTTTGTCTTGTTCTTGTCATGAATTTGATTATCACCTTGCATTATATCTCATTGCATTTAAAATCACCATTTGTCATTTGATTTTATCATGCAATGCTCTCTGCCTTATCCTTGCCATTTGTCTTCATGATTGCATTCCTCATATTTGACCTTGTCTTACACATGCATTGTATATTTTTTACTTTACCCATATTTCCTACCACCTTGTAACCACTTGTCTTCATGATTTACTTTGTTATCTTTTTCATGCATTTCGAAATGCATAAGGCAAAAGGGCTTTTATTCCCTTTGTCCTAGATATTTTTGGGTAGGCAAAATCTTCCCTTTCATTAGAGTCTCAAGAATTAGTATTATAACCTTTACTTTTTCCCATTACTTAATGTTCAAATTTAGGAATACAATTATTTTATATTTATAAATTTGATTTATCATAAATGTGATTGGTTACAATAATAGGTCTTATTTTAGTTTGCTTTTTACAATTAAAAAATTTAGTCATTAATGTTATTATTATGTTATAGTATTTATTTATCTATATAATGTTATTATTATTTTATAGTAATTATTTAATTTTAGTTTTGAATTGATATAAATAATATTAATTAATTAAATTATTTTTAATAATTATTATTAGAAATAAATTTAATTATATGAATAATAATGTGTTTTTTAATTATGTATTTTTAAAAGATAAAATAAATATAGTATGAGTGTGTTAATAAAAATTCCTTTAACTTAAATTTGATAGCCATTTACATGTCAAATTATTAATATTTAATAATAAACATAATATCTATAATATCATTTAATAAGAAACATAATATTAGTGATAGTTCTTAAGAAATAAAATAACTCTTATGTTTAAAATAAAATAGTTCTTGAATAAATGTTAAAATAAATAGTGTTTATATCTTTTCTTATCTATATAATAGTTTTAGATTGATATTAAAAATGATATTTATATAAATATTGTACACGAAAATATTTTTCTATACTAATCTAACCTTAATAAAAGAATTTATATAATTATACAAATTTCAACCTAGAGATTAATTTATAATTTAGTTGCAAATGATGAAGTAATATATGATAACACATTCCAAACTAGTATAGATATCTTAAATATATCTATGCATATTTCAAACTAGTATAGATATCTTAAATATATCTATTTAAAAGACATGAGAGATATAAATTTTGAGGTGCCTATTTATCTTATGTAACAACCTTAAGACTAATATCTCTCATGGATGTATTTAAAATATCTATAGTAGTTAACAAATAATTAAAAGTCTCACAATCACACATAATTTTTTTCTTTCTTACTTTTAATATTGCATTGTAATTTTTTTCTTCTTTATATTATTCAATTTTACATTGTTAGTTAGTTTTTATTTCTTTACTTTCAAAATTATAATTAATAGGTTAATATCTTACCTAATTTCACATTAAAAGATAAATAATTTAATAAACCTTTAGCTATAACAAAAAAAAATTGGATTACCATTAGAACTAATAATGAAGTTCATAGCATCAATAAAAATGAAAAGACTATTTTGATGGTAATAGCTCTACATGCCTTTTCTTAGTCATGGTTGTATGCCTTCTAACCTTCTCCCTACTAGATTCTAGCCAAAACAAGAGGCTTTTTCTACTTCTTCATAAGTCTATGGTGCTATCATAGGGTGCAAATCTTTGCACCTTTTGATGTTGTCATGTTTTTACCTTTTTGGGAGGTGTTGTGAGGGTTTTGGCATGTATTGCAGTGCCTAGGGGCCCAAAGGGCCCGCCTCTCTTTTATATCCTTCAAAGACATGGTGCATTTTAATGAACTTGCATCTTCAAGATATAATAATTTTTCAATTTCCTATTGCATACAACAAGCAAGTTCAAAGTTATTCAAAAAGAAAAAAAAAAAACCAAAATCAAATGGTTGCTTGGAGAAAAGTGTCGATTGGACTATTTTTGTTATCAACCCTGATTTGATTGCAAACAATGCGTATTATCTCTCTGAATATGCTTTGATCTACAAATTTATGGTTATTAAATTTTCTTTTCCTTTTTTGGAGACCTAGGCTCATCAGACCTAGCAACTTGAAGGAGATATGCAAATTATCCTTACAACAAATGGGTATTTTTTTTATTTTCTCAAAAATGGCTAATTGAAATATGACTTTAAAGGGAGGCCCTTATTTTCATAATCAAATAGGATTATTCATCAAACTCTAGCATGTGGGTTTTGATCCTATAGAAGATCTCCCTTCTAAAATTCTAGTCTAGATCCATCTCCTTTGGCTTCCCATGGAGTTCTAGAGACCTAATATTCTACAATCCATCACTATAATCCTTAGGAAACTTGTGGGTTCCTCTCATCTCATGATTTAAACGTAAGTAACTACTTATACTTGCATTTGCATTGAAATTGATCTCAATAATCTTCTTCTTGACTCTAGAGAGATTAGATTGGGGAACATGCAATGGATCCAACAAATAGATTACAAAGCTCCTCTTTTTCAATGCCATGTCTATCATTCTTATGGCCACTTATAGAGAAACTACCCTCTAAAGGTTTCAGTCACTTCTTAATCCCTTCCTAATAACCATGCAACCAAAGAAAATGCAAAAGGAAAATCCCCAACTCATGATGAGGTTCTTGACCCAGAGGGCTTCATTCCTATCAATAGAAGAGATGTCTACCAAGAGGAATCTTCAATAAAAAATTGGTGTCCTTAAAATTTTTGAAGATCTAGGTTCTACCCTAGTTGAGAATCCCTTGGTTTACCAAGACTTGAATCTCCCAAATTCTATTATTTTTGCTATCCTATTTGAAGCTTAAGACCTTTCTAGGATTATGTTTTGAAGCACAAAGATGAAGCCTTTCATACATTCAAAAGGCTTAAAGACCTTATGGAGAACGAAAGTGGTTGCAAAATAAAGTGCTTAAGGATCAATCATAAAGGAAAATTTTGTTCAAGAGATTTTACAGACTATTGTAATATGAATGGCATCAAAAGATAGCTCACCACTACCTACACACCTCAACAAAATGGTGTACCTAAAAGGAAGATTCGTACATTGGTTGAAATGATATGTAGAGTATGTTACAAACAAAAGGATTGAGTAACTCTTTTCAAATTGATGCAATTGCTAAAACAGTGCATATTCTCAATCCGACTCCCACTAGTGCAATTGATAAGATGACTCATTATGAAGCCTAGTATGAGAAAACACCTAATGTTAATAAAAGTTTTGGTTGTTTAGCTTATGTTCATGTAGCTAATCAAAAGAGATAGAAGTTAGATCCAAAAATTGAACTATACATTTTTGTTGGGTTCAATGAACAAAGAAAAGCTTATAGATTGTATAATCCTCTTGATAACAGCATTATTGTGTCAAGAGATATAATTTTTGATGAAGGGGGGTGTATGGTCATCAAAAAATTCATGATGAGAAGTATAAATTTATTTATAATGGTGGTAATATTTCTAATAAGTAGCTCCCACTAGTATTTTAGTTCCAATTACTATGTCTATTGGTGCAGGAGCACCTTTAGATTCATTTAATTGGCAAATGCTTATTTAATTGGCAAATTTGTAAAATTGAACCTTCAAGTGTAAGAGAAGGAAGTTGAAAATGTAAAAGTTACTAAATTTGTTGTAAAAGTGCATAAAAATGCAAAGATGATGCCATAAGAGGGAATATCTAAGGTCATGGTTCGTGGGAAACTGAAAAGTCTTGATGAGATGCCTTTAAAAAGGCCTTGTAACCTTTAGAAATTCGTGGGTGGTTGATTGGAAAGTTCTAATGAATAAAAGAACACTGTTTTTTATTGTATTCCTTCAGAAATTTGCTGTTTTCAGTCGTTGTATGGCCTTGTACGGGAAAGGACTCATGCCAAGTTGGCTTTAAGTGATAGCCCTATCAATCACCCTCCATTTCCTTTTTGTTTCATTCATTTTGATGTTGTTTTGTGAAAGATATGAGTGTTTTAGTGACTGCAATTTCCAGAATTCTCGTATAATAGTCCTGTTGCAGCGTTCGGTACGGTTTTGTACAGATAGATACAGGGGAAAGCCATATATGGTTGGAAAGAGGAATGAGTTCACCTTTCAGATTTATCTAGTGTGAGGTCTTAAATCGATTCCTAGAGGAAGATATCATATTTTTTCTAAAACTGCTCTGTTAACTAGGTTTTTGGGGCCTAGAAAGGGAGTTTTGTATTTAAACATGCAAATGAGCAAACCACTGGTTGAAACCTTGAAAATCCTTCATTTTTAATCCTTTCCTAAGACTTTTTTTAGGTTTGGAGTGAGGGGGATAAATATTTAATAGGGTTCCTTTGTAAAGTGGGTGGATTAGGCCCTGCGGGAAGACAGCTGGGTTGTTAGGACAGTCATATTTCGTCCAAAACAATAGTATATGATTTTGAAGTATTTTAAAGAACTCAATAGAGGGTACTCAGATCAGTCAATAGTTTTGGAAGTGCTTTGGGAAAGTTTGGAGAAAAGTGCAAGTTTGTCGCTGAACAGGGCTACTGGGATTAGGCCTAGTCAAGTGGAATTGTCAAGAACCAATCAAATTGATTTGTGAAACCTATTGAATCTTGTTGGTAGGGGTATGTTGAGACCCTAGAAGATGCAATATTTCATCTGAGAAGTTGGAACCCTAAGTTGAGCCCTTTGGAGGAGTTTAAGGCAAAGGGAAGACTAATGAAGTCTTATTGGTGGAAGCCACAAACCATTGAAATCTTTTGTTTCTATTAAATCATCTCATAAGTCCTGACACCTCTGCATCAAATTGGTATCAGAGCTGGCGAAAGATTTGGGTGGTGTGTATTTTTTTTTCTTGTCACTGAGAAGGCAGGTGAAGAACGAGAAGATCTTGATTGTGTAGATAGATCGCCGAGGGAGGCAATCTACACCTTTTGGATTTTGTGTTGCTCAGTTGTTTGGTTGCAGGTGCTTATCCATCTAGCTGCAGAAAGATGTTTTCTGAGGTTGTCTGTGGGCAGACAAGATGAGGTCTGTCATGACCATTCTCCAATAGAGATTTGGCTGGAGAAGGATGCATAGAGAAACCACTGAGGAGAGAGTGGTAGGTGCATCACCAGGATCTGCTGTTGGGTGAGATGAATGGTTTGGTGAGTTGGTTTGTTGTGAAGCAGTGAGAGAGATGGATACCTAAAGAAGCACTTGATGTTGCAGCCCGAAGAGTACTCCACTGATGGGAGTAGAAGGAGCCTGAGGATGCTCTGTGAAGATGGTAGTTTGTTTTTTTGGTTGGTTGGTCACCATTTCTATTGATTGGAAGATTGTAGCTGAGAAGATTGAAGATAAAGACAAAGGAAAGAGACTTTTGTTGCATATACATTTCCAAGGGACTTGGAAATTTTGTTGGTTGGTTGTATGGTGCAGGAGTACCTTGGCAAATTAATATTGCCCTGGACAAATCTTTGAGTTTGATTAAATTTGTATGCTTCCACATTGTAATGAGGTTTATCAAGTCATTTTTATGTGTTTAGGTCATTAGGAGTTTCAAAAATGCAAAATATTGCCAACCATGTAAAGGTTGTCAATGTAAAATTAGAAAAAAGATGCAAACTTGGAAGGTGAAGAGTCATTTGGCTCTTGGTTCACTCTAAATCAGTTATGAACTGAAGAGACATGTTTTAATGCCTTTAAAAGGCCTTGTAACCATGAATAATTGGTGGGTGGTTGAAGATTTGAGCATGGAATGAGAAAAAACAATGTTTTCCTGTATTTTCTTCAGAAATTTGCTGTGTTTTGCTATTGTACAGCCCTATATGGAATTGAATGGATGCCTGATGGATTGAAAATATTAGATCCTTTAACCACCTTCTATTTTCTTCTTGTCCCATGCATTTATATTTAGTTTTGTGAAAGATATGAGTGTTTTATGGACTGTAATTTTCTGATTTTTCCTGCAACAGTCCCATTGCAGCATTTGGTACGGTTCTTTACGGACATATACAAGAGCAAGCTATATATGGTTGGAAAGAGTATTGAGTCTACTTTCCATTTATTTTTGTTGCATCAAATTTTATTAAGATTTGAATAAGTTATGGCATTTTTGGTGAGGGCAGGTCTGAATGTTGCCTAGGGTTTGTAGTTTTGGGAAAAGAGTCATAACTTTCTCTCCTACTATTGGATCTTCATGAAAATTGGAGGAAAAATATGTATTAATATTCTCTTAAACCTAACCAAATCAATTGGATTATTTCTTTGATTTTTTAATGTTATTGAGTTTAAGGCAAAGGGAAGACTAATGAAGTCTTATTGGTGGAAGCCACAAACCATTGAAATCTTTTGTTTCTATTAAATCATCTCATAAGTCCTGACACCTCTGCATCATCTATGAATTAGCCCCTCATCTATTTCTTCAATTCAAAGTACAAATCTAGCTTCAAGTCTAAGTTATATAAGAAAGATAAGAATCTTAATTTAAATTTATTAGAGTACAAGAAAAGCACGTGAAGAGAATCCAAGGGATGAGATGGTAATTTTTTCTTTACAATCACAAGACAATTTTGATCCATGAAGATGCATGTAATAATGAGGCTTAGGTGCAATAAGAGATAGATTCTATTCATAGAAATGATACTTGGCAGCTTACAAAGATTCCACATGATAGGAAATGTATTGGTACTTAGTGGATCTAAACTCTTCAACTAAGTATAATAGTGATGGTAGTGTTGAAAGACACAAGGCATAGATAGTTGAAAAAGGCTTCACACATAGGTATGGGATATATTGTGAAGAGAAGTTGGCACTAGTAATAAGACAAGAGATCATTAGAATGGTGTTTTTACTATCAACACAAAATAAATTGAGCATACATCACATGGATGTGAAAAGTGTCTTCTTAAATGGGCACTTACAAGAGGAAGTTTATTTACAACAACATTAGGGTTTTGAAGTGCAAGGTAAAGAATACCAAGTCTACAAGTTGAAGAAGGCTTTGTATGGCCTAAATCAAGTACCAAAAGCATGGTATGCTAGGACTAATAGATATTTTCAGCAAAATATCTTCCAAAGAAGAACGAGCAAGCCTACTCTTTACTACAAGCAAGTAGATAATGATATATTGGTTGTAATTTTGTATGTTGATGATTTGTTATATATAGATAGTAGATCTTTAAGATGAAGGGTGAATTCAAAATTACTATGATGAATGAATTTGAAATGAAAGATTTAGGTCTCATGTAATATTTCCTAGGAATGGAGGTTCATCAAAATGAGGATGAAATCGTCATTTGTTAAACAAAGTATGCAAAGGATATGTTGAAAAAATTAGTATGGTTTATTGTAAAGTAGCCTCCACTCCTACTACTCATGGAGTTGTGTTTTGTAGAGAAGATGGTGCTGAAATAGTTGATAAAATAACTTACAAAAGTATTGTTGGAAGTTTAATGTTTCTAACACACCAAACACCAAAGATGTATTATTCAATTTCTCTTGTTTCAAGGTATAACTAAGCCATCCTAAATTAATATGAAGGAAACCAAGAGGATATTAAGGTATTTAAAAGAAACTACCAACTTTGGTATTCATTATTATGCTTTTAAAACATTTGAACTTGTTGGATTTAGTGATTTTGATTGGAAAGGTAGCTTGGATGACCAGAAGTTCAGATCTAGTAATTATTTTTCACATGGTTTGGGTTTGGTTATATGGAGCTCAACGAAGTAAAGTTTAGTTTCTCTTTCATCTACAAAAGCAAAGTATGTTGTAGTCACTTTTGTAGGGACACAGGCATTATGGCTCAAAAAAGTTCTAGAAAATCTTGGGGAAAAATAAATTATAGGTACAAAAGAAAATTGTGATAACACGAGTGCTATCAAGTCAGCAAAGAGTCTGATCCATCATATTAGGTCAAAACATTTTGATCTGAAATATTATTTTATTTGAGATTTGGTACAAAAGAAAGATGTTGAATTGAAATACATCAACACTCAAGAACAACTTGCAAATGTCTTTACTAAGGCAGTTGCAAAAATTCAATTTTTGAAGCTTTGAGATCGACTTGTCAATCCACTATGCATCAAGGGGGAGGGTGTTGGATAATTGATGCTCCAATATTTGTTGTTATTTTTGACACATCTATTTTTAACTGCAAGCAGGACACTCTTTATTTGACATATATGGAGCAGGTTTTTGGCTGAGCTTTTTATAATTTTATGCTATTTTATTTTGTGTTTTATTTCAAAAAAATTGTATTATTTTGGTGTGCTATTTTTAGTGCCCATACTGGATGTTTTAGGGCTATTAAAAATCATAAAGGATTTTCTTCTATTATAATTTTTTATCAACAATTTCAAAATCAATATAGTGTGTTTATTCTTGGTTAATAGTCAAGCTTCATGATTGATGGATGGTGTTCTTTTATTTGATTGTAAGTTATATATTTTCTCTAAATAATATGTGTTGTATGTAGTATTTTTTTGCTACTACAATTTATTTTCTGTTAATTTGAAGGATCAATGAAGTAGTTTAAGAATCTTCAAGCATTTTGATATGTTTGGTCTGTAGGCATTTCCTTTTCCTTTGCTGACAGGAACTTGTTTCACATCTGGCTCCCAAAGATCTATTGAGCCATTACACAAAAACCTACAAGTGTTAGTCCAAAGTGTGGCAGTTAGTCCAGCAGGTTTGTCATCCTCGAGATGCATCATATCAGGACGTGCATATAGTTTCTCTCTTGCTTTGCGACAGAGAAGCATTGGATCGGGGAAAATGGATGAGGTTGATTGTTGTATATGTTTGAAGAGGTGTGGGAGCCATAGGCAATCATGGGCAATGATTCTGTTGAGAGAAGAAAGACGATACAGAACAAAATGAGAAGTTAAAACTGATAAACAAACACACACAGAATCAAACAAAAGAGAACAGCAAGAGTTTTTTAATGTGGTTCACCAATTGGCTACGTCCATACTGAGCAGGGGATTGCTCTTTGTTATTATCTCAGAATAAAACTCTCATACAGTATATTATGCAGCTCACAATTCAAAATATATATTCATCTCTGTTGTTACTACAGTGAATTACAAATCCAACACCACCGTCTATCAATAGACATATTTATTCTCATCGGGAGAAAACAAGCATGCAGAGGTCGAAAGATAAGAGAGGGAGAATTGGGCGAATGATCGTTACATATCATAAAGAAGGTGGAACGTGAGGATTGGGTTGCATGTATATGCCACATACACCAACAATCTCCCACTTGAAGTCCAATTCGAGCTACAGGAGAGCTGCGCAGAGAAATCCGCTACTCCAAGCTTATTGTCAGATCTTGATAATGCCAAGAGAAGCCCGACAGAACTCAAACTTCTCCCTTGGAACAATCTTCATCAAAGCATCTACCAAGTTCACTTTGGTGTCAATCTTCTTTACCTGCAACGTACCCTCTTCAAGAACACTGTGGTGCTGCCACAATAATAGGTTACACTTTCTGGGACATCCTATTTTTGTTGAAATCACATATTTTTAGAAAATATAATGATTTAAGCCTTGAAAGGTTCCATTTAAAGGATTTTAATTGAAGAATGTTTGATCAAACCCCCTTGGATAGAACTCCGCTAGTTTTAAACCATACCAATAATGGAGTCTTCTCTACACCTATCAAAATGTTGATAAAAAGCCACTTTTGATTTATCTTTTGGGGGATCAAATGAATTCATTTAAAATTTATGTTTTGTAAGTATGTAGTCCTTATTATAAGCTTCCCAAAAAGTATAATTTTAATATATTTAATTTGATTATTATATTTACTTTTTATTTCTTGTGAATGTAGGTTTTTCTCGGAACATCAAGTTCTCTGTTCTACACACATGGAAAATTAGTAAATTAGTGAAAAAAAATACTAAAAAATATCTATGCCCTAGGTATTAATGTCCTTGTTTTAACAAAAATAAATAAATTTCGATACATACAGAAAAAATTATGTTTTACAGAATCCACCTATGTCTAAATTATAATTGGTTTGACTTCAAAACTTAATTAAAAAAAATATATTCAACAAAATATTATAAAACCAAATGCATGTCCTATATATCGGTGTTACTAATCTAAATACAAAAGAATCAAAATTTTATCCTTTGTAGAAAAAAAGTTATGTGCTACAGAATACACATCACTTTAAAAAAATGTTGTTTACTATTAAAAACTAGTTATCAAAAGAGACGCAAAAAAATTTACAATTTAACTCCAAATTTTTTTAAAATATATATTTAGAATCTACAAATGAAATCTCACAAATCACTAGTTTGCATCATCTTCAAATTCCTAACGGCTTAGCGGCTATAGGTGTCAGAAAGTGAAGATTTAGTTCAAAATGTTGATTTCAATGTCAAGTTTGGCCAAAAAGTGTAACCCATTATTGTGCTGAATGAAATGATATCTCAACTCAATATGTTGGTGACAATTCTACATTGCAAAAGGATATTAGAAATCATACGATGCACTTTGGAGACCCAATGCAGCTCCTTGAAGGTCAAACGCAACCTCTTTTAGATGAAATACAGCCTAGTTCCTTGCAAACTTTTAACACTTCAAATTTGTCAGCAAAAAGTCTAGCACAACCTGTTCAAGGGCTCATGCAGCATACAACAAATCCAAGGTAGTTTTCAAATTCAACGTATCCATTGCAAACTCAATCATCGCCAGTTGGAACTCCTACGCAGCCTACTGTGGAGTTCACCAATATTAATAGAAGTTTGGAATAGGACAAAAATGAACAGGGTCATTCATTTGAACAGAGTAATCTCACGGAGCAAACACCTCAAGTAACGAGGTCTACCAGGCAGTCAAAACTACCAGCTAAATTTGATGACTATGAGCTTTTGCTCTCAGATCAATATGAGCCTACATCTTTCAAACAGGCTTGCAAAGACACAAATAGTGCACAGTGGTTGGAAGCTATGCATGAAGAAATGGCCTCTTTGTAGGCCAATGGAACTTGGGACTTGGTGAAACTACCGCCAAATCGTCCAAAAGAACAAGTGGGTATATCGACTGAAAGAAGAAGATGGAGGCAAACAACGCTACCAGGCAAGATTGGTAGTAAAAGGATTTGAGTAGCAAAAGGGGATTGATTTCAATGAAATCTTCTCACCCGTCGTCAAAATGCAAACCATTCGTGCAGTCCTAGGTATGGCAGCAGTGTGGGATCTTGAGCTTGAGCAGCTTGATGTCAAGATAGCTTTTCTACATGGCGATGTTGAAGATTTGTACATGGAGCAGCCTGAAGGTTTTGTTAAACCGGGTCACGAACATTTATATTGCAAACTGAAGCGCAACTTATATGGCCTCAAGCACCCTGAGGCAATGGTATCGTAAGTTTGATAGCTTCATGGCTGAGCACAACTTCATTCACTGCGAATCTGATCCATGTCTTTACTTCAAGTGGCTTGCAAGTGGTGAGTTTGTCATACTCTTACTTTATGTTGATGACATGTTAGTCACTGGTAGCAACATGCGAGTTGTTAGGGAATTGAAACATCATTTAGCTCAGTGGTTTGCCATGAAAGATCTAGGGACAGCCAAGAGGATTACAATAATTAGGGATAGACAGAAGAGACAACTCAGATTGTCTCAAGAGAAGTACATTGACAAAATCTTGGACAGATTCAATATGAAGCATGCAAAACCTGTTTGTATACCAATTGTTGAGAGAAGAAAGACGATACAGAACAAAACAAGAAGTTAAAACTGATAAACACAAACATAAAATTGAACAAAAGAAAACAGCAAGAGTTTTTTTAACGTGGTTCACCAATTGGCTATGTCCACACTGAATAGGGGATTGCTCTGTGTTATCATCTCAGAATAAAACTCTCATACAATATATTATACAGCTCACAATTCAAAATATATATTCTATCTTTGCTGTAGTAACAGTGAATTACAAATCCCACACCACCGTCTATCAACAGACATATTTATTCTCATCAGGAGAAAACAAGCATGCAAAGGTCAAAAGGTAAGAGAGGGAGAAGTGGGCAAATAACCGTTACATATCATAAAGAAGGTGCAACGTGAGGATTGGGCTACATGTATATGCCACGTACACCAATAGATTCAAGCTACTAGGGTTTCAGGAAACTTCACGGCTAGAGTTTCAAGAAAATGACGCTGCTATAGTTTTTCTAATTCAACTGCATAGTTACGGGTCAAGTTTTTATCAATCTATATTTTATTATTAGCCGATAGGCTTTTAGTTGTGAGCATTATAGTGCTCGGAATTGTCTCACGCCGTAAAATTTGCGCCGAAATTTTTTTAATGTCCATTAATAATGTAATAAATTGTTCAAGGAATAGGCCGATAATTGCCAAATTGCTGCTAATGTGGCAGCTAGAATTGTCTCATGCCTCTTCTAAACTCCTCAGTTGTTCTCACGCTGGGAAAAAGTCAGTGTCACCCAGAATGTTCTATATGTTTGCCAGAACAGTCATCCGATCTAATATAGATTGGAGAAGTAAATGCAGAGATCTTTCATAGATTTTGGAGTAAATGCCTGCTGGATGGATAGATTTTATACATTAATTTGCCCCCTTTTATCACCGCCTTAACAATCTATAAATAAAACAAATTTCTGGAGACACAGGATAGCAAACAGAAGTAGCTATAGACATAGAAGCAATTACAAACGTGAGTATACAGCAGATAGAAGTAGCTACAGACACAGAAGTAGCTACAGACGTGAGTATAAAATGTATAATATAGAATTTATTAACCTTTTTGTCAAATTTTATGTATCTGTGACTGCTATACTATTATATATCTGAGTGGTTCAATCCATTGAAGCCTATTGCCTTCCCAGTCGCTATTTAATTATAGTCCCTGCTCAATACCCACAATATGCATTTCAATTTAACAATATAGTAACAGCATGTGTATACATAGAATAGGCTTACCATGATATCTGAATGGGCCCTCACAATAATATTGCTTTCTAGAAGTACAAGTAGCCTATTGTGAGTTGCAGTAATCTCCACTTCCATTCTCTCTAAGGAAGTAGTACCCCCAAGCATATGGACCATCTAGCACTATTGCCCACCTACCTCTTGATACAACATCAACCTAACCTTAACAAACTACAAATAGATTTTAGATCACCCAGATCAAAAGCAACAATTATCATCATTGACATGGGTAGTGATGAATATTAGAAAAGGCAGTAATTAAATTAATATGAAAGTAGCGATGATATTATTAAAACTATGAAATGAAACTAATTACGGATGGTTTCATGTAACGTTTCCAAATCCATTGAAGGCATTGGCTGCTGCAATGAAGGTAGCATAAGTGTAGAAGTTGTTTCCCAGGCAAGTCCCATCATTTCTATGCTTTAGCATTTGATTAAACACATTTTCAGTGCTAATGGAGGCCATTCCTTGCCCTACCGGGGTGGGTCCCTCCTCCACCACACTGGCTCTGGAAACCAGGCACATGACAATGGTCAGCAACTCAGCAGTGTTACCACACCATTCCCACTGGCTGCAACAGAGCCCACCTGGACACATGGTTGTGCTTGCTTGTTGTCTGCAATTCTTAGCAAATGCAGGCATGCCCACTACAATCAAAGCTATTATTGAACAAACTAACATCCTAACCTTGGCCATGCTTGGGCTTCTTCATGATCTTTAGACTCCTCTCCAATAAATCAAATGGCTTTCTCCATCTCTTGACTGACGACAATCTTATCCAAACCATGTATTTTGTAATAGGGTAGAACACCATCCTACAGAACAAATCATTAAGACTTCCGTCATGTGCCATAATTCACCCATTTGTACATGATCCCTGCTATGCGAGTGGTCACATTGTTAGCCTCGTTACAGGCTTTGCAAGTGCCTTCTATAGACTTTGGCCGCACAGAAGGTGACCTTCCTCTATTCTGATCAGTAACAATGATCTCCTCAGCTTGACTTTCATTATTAAAAGTAGGGGTTGGATCAGTGATAAGTGATGTATTTCTGTTAAGTTCAAGAACTGTAAGGGAAATTAAAAATACTAACATCCTACAAAAGGATAGAAGTAGTCGGTGTAGGTGTTAGTATTTCCAAGTTTTGGCAAAAGATTTTAACTATTTCGCTTATCAGAAGAAAAAACTGAGCAATCTAGAGTATTTAGAAGATGGAAAAGAAAGGGGCGTATGTTTAGAAATGGACGATAGATTTAGCAGAGTCTTCTAATTTAGTGTGCTTCAACCATGACTTACAATCATAGACAGAGCAAAAGGCCTGCAAACATGTCACTTTCAACTCGTTCAATTAAGGTAGTGGGTAATTTTGATGAATTCCAATCTTGGGCAATTTGTTGTCATTGAACAGCACTCATCCTCTCGAAAAAGGGAGAGAGATTTAAGACTGGAGGAATTTATTCCTGACTTGTAATGGCATACTATTACTTGTGAATGTATTGTTTGGCTTTAGTGGGACTATAAAACTTCAATGTGGGAGTGTGGCAGTGTAAGAAGGTAGGAGTCCATGCAGAAGAACACTTGCGAGGTAGTTGGGCCACTATGATACACATATTAATTTTGACTGGAAATCAACATTTAGCAGCCCAATGCATCAAATAACTCTAGTCACTTTTTGTTAAATGGTTAGCAATGTAGAAAAACAAATGATTCTAGGTAGGTAGTTGGGCCACTATGAGTAAAAACTAGTAGGATTGTTGTGGTAATTATGTTGTGGGACTAAAAGGTGCTTGCCGAGGATAGTTGGGCCGTGGCACGTATTAATTTTACACCAGCCCCAAAAAACTTAAATACTTGCTCTTGTCTTGACAATATAAGTTGACCTCCCCTCCTTGGAGCAACTTTGGTCATTTCATCAGGGATTGTGTACAATGGAGGGTTGTTCAGCTACAGTATATACCTACAGATCAGCAGGTAGCAGACATTTTGACAAAGGCATTGGGGAAGGCAAAATTCATCTTCTTCAGAGGTAAGTTGGGTGTTATGCAGAACACCTTCCTCGCTAAGAGGGAGTGTTAATTTTTATGTAATTTCGACAGGAGTTCTAGTCTCGGGTGGTGATTACGAGGCTGAAAAACACAGCTGGAATAATTATCTCCATACCTAGATAATTGATTTCTCGAGAGACTTCTAGATATTAGGGTTTAGAGTCTAATTAATCCTATCCATTGATTAAGATTAAATCATGGCCATTGGTTTCCAATGAGGGGATTATAAAAGAGGATCAATAGGCATTTGGAGAACACAGATCCGAGAAGTATTTGCAGCGATAGCAAATAAATAAATTTGCGGTGATAGCAAATTGATTTGCAGTGAGAGCAAGGGCGCAGCGATAGCGTTCAAGACAGCAGTAGTGGAATTTCTATAGGAGAAATTGGGAGAAGAATTTCCGGAGGAGATCATTGCTGGAGCTCTGCCAGTAAGAGGCAAGCAGTCTATGTATCTCTTGATTTGATTTAATAAAGTTCCTCATCTGCAGTACTGGTGTTCCCTTCAGGGTTTTTTCCAGGGACAATTTGTCCAAAATGTTGTGTTGATTTTATTTTTCTGTCTCCATGATTTTTCCGTGAAGTTGTAGCTGTGTTATTATTTAATATTTGCTGTAAATTAATTAATTTTGCGGCAGCCAAATAATCTTATAATATAGGAAATTAATAATCAGTAGCTACAATAGATTTTTCACAACATCCCTACTGGGACTGCACCGATTCTTCCAGGTGGCCATCAACTTCCTCCTCTTGTTGCGACATATTTGTAAGTTTGACTCAAATTTTCCTCTGCTAAATAGAAGTTGCAGCAAAATCTGCAGATGAGGTGATCGTGTTTCTTTCTTTTCCTTTTGAAATGGGAAGATCACATTTCTCCTTTTGCCTTTCGAGATGAATGAAGGTGCGGCAGAGGCGGCTTGTTAAAGGAATCAACTTTGCTCAGATGCACCTTCTAAACAACCAAAACAGAGATATTTGGCTTCTGTGTCAACCATTGTTCTTTTGCATCTATGCTTTAATGTTTATGGCTTTGCTTTGCTTTGTGTCCCCGACATAGTCTTAAAACCTGTTTCAAAACTAAACTCATTTTATGTATCATCGTTGATTGTTAACACAGTTATGAAGAGCTAAGTAGAGCAACTGCTGTCTTCAGACAAGATTTAATACTTGGACAGGGAGGATTCGGAAGGGTTTATAAAGGAAGTTTAGAGGATGGAGAAATAGTAGCGGTGAAAAGAATTTATCAGAACTCTGAGGAGGGAATCAGACAGTATGAATCAGAAATTGCAATAATTGACAGCTTGGCACATCGTAATTTGGTTCCTCTTTTGGGATGGTGTCACGACAGAAACGGCGAACTTCTTCTCGTTTACCAGTACATGTCCAATGGCAGTCTGGACAAATATTTGTTTGCAGGACAAGCTCGGATTCGGGCTCTGAGTTGGAACGAGAGATTCAGTATAGCCTGCGACTTAGCTTCGGCTCTTCTCCATCTCCACGAGGAATCACGCCCACGCGTTCTGCACAGAGACATTAAATCTAGCAATATAATGTTGGACAGCAACTTTGTGGCACGGCTTGGAGACTTTGGTTTGGCCCGCCTGATGGAGAACGATAATACCTCGCATTACACAATACCTGGCGGCACTTGGGGCTATATCGCACCAGAGTGCTTTCAAACGATGAGGGCCAGCTCGGAATCGGATGTCTTCAGCTTTGGTGCCGTTGCTCTGGAAATTTCCTGCGGAAGGCGCGTGTTAGACGGAGAGCTTAGTATGAGCTTGGTCAACTGGGTTTGGAGTCTGCATGAAATGGGACAGATACTCGATGCAGCTGATGAGCTGCTTGATAAGGAAAAAGATGGTGCGCAAATTGAACGGTTGATGCTCGTTGGATTGTGGTGCTCCATTCATGATTATAGACAGAGACCAAGAATACAGCTAGTTCTCGAAGCCTTAAAATTTGAAGCTGAAGTGCCTATGCTTCCATGCAGAATACCAGGGACGCCTTTTTGATTTATGAAAAGGAGGTTGAAGTTTTTCATATCTTTCAGCTATGCCATTAAAAATAGGACAAGTAATTTTTTCAAAATTTTAAAAAGATTGTATTTCATGTAACGAAAGATTTTGGATAGACTGTCAAAATTTATATAGAATTGTGATGATATATATTTGGTTTATATATAATTTTATTTATACTAAGGTATATTATAGTATTTTAAGGGCACCTTTGAATAGATAACTGTCATTAAAAAATTACTTAACAAACAAAGTCAACAGGTAAGGTCAACCATCAAATTATTGATTGTTTGATCAAGTGAATGATGAATTGAAAAGCTTCTAGTTAAAACTGTGTAGCTTTTTTACATCGACATTTTGGATCACACTCCATGATTCATCATTCTCTTTTTCTCATCCTGATGATGGATCACGGAGTGTGATCCAAAACGTCGATGTAAAAAAGTTACACACAATTTTAACCAGAAGCTTTTCAATTCATGTCATGGACTGTGGAAAGATCATGTCTTCAAGTGAATGATGTTTAAGTAAAGTGTTGTATATATAACTGTGATATAGAGTGGATGTAATTTTAGATTTAGAAGAAATCAAATTGAAAACCAAGTAGACTATGCAAACAAGAAAATCTTCAGGATGCTTGGAAATGAATAAGGGATGGAATGGAATTTCTTTTGATTGTAGATATTTTGGATAGGCAAAATCTTCCCTTTCATTAGAGTCTCAAGAATTAGTATTATAGCCTTTACTTTTTCCCATTACTTAATGTTCAGATTTAGGAATACAATTATTTTATATTTATAAATTCGATTTATCATAAATGTGATTGGTTACAATAATAGTATGCTTTGGAAATGAATAAGGGATGGAATGGAATTTATTAGTACCTGTACTATTGCAATGAGTTAGCACTTATCTAGTTATTAAACAGGATAATTTTTCTTGTCGGGCAAATTTGATTTAAATTTGTACTTTTCCTATGTCAACATGATAAAATTTTAACAAAAAATTATTGAAAAATGATTTATCTGTATTGTCATTGGCTGAAAAAAAATGACCTCTTCTCTGCGGATTGTTGGAGAGTGCAACAAAAAGCTATAAATGTGGAGAGAATTTTGGTTTGAGGGGAGGATGTGGCAAGTAAACAAATTATGAACACAAATTTTGTCTCCCACTAGTTAAGTCATGCCTAAATGGATGGCCATAATTATGAGAGGGAAGAATCATTAGTTTTTATCAATTTAATTAAAATTTACTTTTTGACAAAGGGACAAAGTTATAATATTAATAATACTATTAAAAATATAGGGTTCTACACATTTTATTTTATGAAATTAGATTATTTTTTGGATTTCAATTTTATTTACTCAAAAGTTAAAAATCTACAGTATCACTAAAAATATTTCGCCATGTTATTACATTTTTTATTTTATTCTTCAAACTTACATTTTAAATTATAAAAGTATTAGTATTATTATGTTTTAAGGAAATATTTGTGTTATTTAATAGGCTTTGTAAAGTTTAGCTTTATAGTTAAGGAAATATTTTAGTCCTATTTTATTTTTACCAAATTAGATTATTTTTGAGATTTCAATTTTATTTACCCAAAACATTTCAACACTCTTCAAAAATTTATTTTTCTATTATTGTAATGCAATTTGTCTATACAACCAATACCTAATCAACAAAAAAATTACAACTAAACAAATACTATATACAACCAATAGCTAATCAACAAAAAAATTAGAACTAAACAAATACTATAATAACAACACTACAAGGCAGGTATTGGCGTTGATTAGGATTGCACCCATGATGCAAAGTTGTGATACTCAGCAATCCTTCGAATCATGGGATCAAACTCAGGTTATGGGTGACCTATGTCGAGTTTAAACCTCCAAATTATGGGTTGGTTCCCTTAAAATATTTAATTGGATCTATGACTTTGATGTGGAAAAGGGTAAAAAGGATCTTTCTAAAAGCAAATAAAACTATAAAGGTATGGTGATGCACCTAATGATGATGAAAACTTGGCAATCTAAGTCATAATAGATCTCAAAAAATCTATCCACACAAACCACTTTCAGCAAATTGATCACAAAAATATTTCTAAGGGAGGCTAGAAAATATTTTTGTTTGAAGGAAAAGGGGTTTTCACAACATAAAAGGAAGATTCTCCAATTTGCACAACCTAAGACCTATGATTTTCAATGCTATCTAACACAAACAAGTACTAATGAGACAATGATTTTAAAGGTTTTGATGTTAAACACAATAAAATCTCATCAAATCACTCATACAAGTTGCATTAATGGAAGGTAAATACTTGATCAAACTAGAAAATAAAGGAAATAATTGCATAAGACAAAGTATAGAACCTGTAACCTACTATAATCACTATAAATCTGCAAATAAGTGAGTTACAAAACCTCTTTCTCTTTCAAAGTGTAAAGAGCAAAAAGGCAAGAACTAGAAAATGAGTTACAAAACAAACTCTGTCTCTCAATGTGTAAAAGAGAAAAGAATGCCAGAACTAGAAAAAACTAAGTTTTCCTAACAATTTATAGTTTGCTCTCTCCAAGAGGCATGAAGAAATCAACTGCAGTCAATTGCCTCTAAAAATAAGCTCTCTAATTGATCCACAAGCAAATGATGAAATCCCTAAAAATAAGGGTCAAAACTACCTCAAAATGAGCAAAAATAGCTCCAAACTGCTAGTCTCCATGTGTTTGATCCAAGAGTTGATCAATTTTCTCTATTTTGACCTCCAAGCCATGCAAAAAGACCTCAAAAGTCCTCAGTTAACTTAACACCTCTATCTTGCATGATTTTGCATGTGTAGATTATGTGGAAAAATAATAAAGTAATCATTTGCATGACTTACTCTATTATGAGTTTCAATTTCTCTAATTTCTCTAATTTTACAACTTGTGACAAAATAATAGAGTAATTTATAAAATATTACTTTATTAATTTGTATACATTATCTATAGTTGTAAAATCATGAAGAAATGGAAGAAAAAAGAATACACCTTATCTCTCCATTACATTTGCATGATTTTGCATGATAATGATGCCAAAATTTAATTAGGTCTTCATACATGAAAAAATGAAAAAATTACCCCCTTATGCCTCCCATGCAAAAATTAGGTCATTTACATGCAAAATAATATAATAAATTATCAAGAAGAATGATAATTGCATCATTATCACCTTATAACTCCATGCAAAAGAAAACCTCCTAGTTGCATTATGCATAAAAATATCCCCTTATCTCTACATTGTAAAAGAAAAACATATAGTTTGCATTACACAACTATACCATCTGCGTTCATATTGCATATCATCCTTACCATATCTTTGTCTTGTTCTTGTCATGAATTTGATTATCACCTTGCATTATATCTCATTGCATTTAAAATCACCATTTGTCATTTGATTTTATCATGCAATGCTCTCTGCCTTATCCTTGCCATTTGTCTTCATGATTGCATTCCTCATATTTGACCTTGTCTTACACATGCATTGTATATTTTTTACTTTACCCATATTTCCTACCACCTTGTAACCACTTGTCTTCATGATTTACTTTGTTATCTTTTTCATGCATTTCGAAATGCATAAGGCAAAAGGGCTTTTATTCCCTTTGTCCTAGATATTTTTGGGTAGGCAAAATCTTCCCTTTCATTAGAGTCTCAAGAATTAGTATTATAACCTTTACTTTTTCCCATTACTTAATGTTCAAATTTAGGAATACAATTATTTTATATTTATAAATTTGATTTATCATAAATGTGATTGGTTACAATAATAGGTCTTATTTTAGTTTGCTTTTTACAATTAAAAAATTTAGTCATTAATGTTATTATTATGTTATAGTATTTATTTATCTATATAATGTTATTATTATTTTATAGTAATTATTTAATTTTAGTTTTGAATTGATATAAATAATATTAATTAATTAAATTATTTTTAATAATTATTATTAGAAATAAATTTAATTATATGAATAATAATGTGTTTTTTAATTATGTATTTTTAAAAGATAAAATAAATATAGTATGAGTGTGTTAATAAAAATTCCTTTAACTTAAATTTGATAGCCATTTACATGTCAAATTATTAATATTTAATAATAAACATAATATCTATAATATCATTTAATAAGAAACATAATATTAGTGATAGTTCTTAAGAAATAAAATAACTCTTATGTTTAAAATAAAATAGTTCTTGAATAAATGTTAAAATAAATAGTGTTTATATCTTTTCTTATCTATATAATAGTTTTAGATTGATATTAAAAATGATATTTATATAAATATTGTACACGAAAATATTTTTCTATACTAATCTAACCTTAATAAAAGAATTTATATAATTATACAAATTTCAACCTAGAGATTAATTTATAATTTAGTTGCAAATGATGAAGTAATATATGATAACACATTCCAAACTAGTATAGATATCTTAAATATATCTATGCATATTTCAAACTAGTATAGATATCTTAAATATATCTATTTAAAAGACATGAGAGATATAAATTTTGAGGTGCCTATTTATCTTATGTAACAACCTTAAGACTAATATCTCTCATGGATGTATTTAAAATATCTATAGTAGTTAACAAATAATTAAAAGTCTCACAATCACACATAATTTTTTTCTTTCTTACTTTTAATATTGCATTGTAATTTTTTTCTTCTTTATATTATTCAATTTTACATTGTTAGTTAGTTTTTATTTCTTTACTTTCAAAATTATAATTAATAGGTTAATATCTTACCTAATTTCACATTAAAAGATAAATAATTTAATAAACCTTTAGCTATAACAAAAAAAAATTGGATTACCATTAGAACTAATAATGAAGTTCATAGCATCAATAAAAATGAAAAGACTATTTTGATGGTAATAGCTCTACATGCCTTTTCTTAGTCATGGTTGTATGCCTTCTAACCTTCTCCCTACTAGATTCTAGCCAAAACAAGAGGCTTTTTCTACTTCTTCATAAGTCTATGGTGCTATCATAGGGTGCAAATCTTTGCACCTTTTGATGTTGTCATGTTTTTACCTTTTTGGGAGGTGTTGTGAGGGTTTTGGCATGTATTGCAGTGCCTAGGGGCCCAAAGGGCCCGCCTCTCTTTTATATCCTTCAAAGACATGGTGCATTTTAATGAACTTGCATCTTCAAGATATAATAATTTTTCAATTTCCTATTGCATACAACAAGCAAGTTCAAAGTTATTCAAAAAGAAAAAAAAAAAACCAAAATCAAATGGTTGCTTGGAGAAAAGTGTCGATTGGACTATTTTTGTTATCAACCCTGATTTGATTGCAAACAATGCGTATTATCTCTCTGAATATGCTTTGATCTACAAATTTATGGTTATTAAATTTTCTTTTCCTTTTTTGGAGACCTAGGCTCATCAGACCTAGCAACTTGAAGGAGATATGCAAATTATCCTTACAACAAATGGGTATTTTTTTTATTTTCTCAAAAATGGCTAATTGAAATATGACTTTAAAGGGAGGCCCTTATTTTCATAATCAAATAGGATTATTCATCAAACTCTAGCATGTGGGTTTTGATCCTATAGAAGATCTCCCTTCTAAAATTCTAGTCTAGATCCATCTCCTTTGGCTTCCCATGGAGTTCTAGAGACCTAATATTCTACAATCCATCACTATAATCCTTAGGAAACTTGTGGGTTCCTCTCATCTCATGATTTAAACGTAAGTAACTACTTATACTTGCATTTGCATTGAAATTGATCTCAATAATCTTCTTCTTGACTCTAGAGAGATTAGATTGGGGAACATGCAATGGATCCAACAAATAGATTACAAAGCTCCTCTTTTTCAATGCCATGTCTATCATTCTTATGGCCACTTATAGAGAAACTACCCTCTAAAGGTTTCAGTCACTTCTTAATCCCTTCCTAATAACCATGCAACCAAAGAAAATGCAAAAGGAAAATCCCCAACTCATGATGAGGTTCTTGACCCAGAGGGCTTCATTCCTATCAATAGAAGAGATGTCTACCAAGAGGAATCTTCAATAAAAAATTGGTGTCCTTAAAATTTTTGAAGATCTAGGTTCTACCCTAGTTGAGAATCCCTTGGTTTACCAAGACTTGAATCTCCCAAATTCTATTATTTTTGCTATCCTATTTGAAGCTTAAGACCTTTCTAGGATTATGTTTTGAAGCACAAAGATGAAGCCTTTCATACATTCAAAAGGCTTAAAGACCTTATGGAGAACGAAAGTGGTTGCAAAATAAAGTGCTTAAGGATCAATCATAAAGGAAAATTTTGTTCAAGAGATTTTACAGACTATTGTAATATGAATGGCATCAAAAGATAGCTCACCACTACCTACACACCTCAACAAAATGGTGTACCTAAAAGGAAGATTCGTACATTGGTTGAAATGATATGTAGAGTATGTTACAAACAAAAGGATTGAGTAACTCTTTTCAAATTGATGCAATTGCTAAAACAGTGCATATTCTCAATCCGACTCCCACTAGTGCAATTGATAAGATGACTCATTATGAAGCCTAGTATGAGAAAACACCTAATGTTAATAAAAGTTTTGGTTGTTTAGCTTATGTTCATGTAGCTAATCAAAAGAGATAAAAGTTAGATCCAAAAATTGAACTATACATTTTTGTTGGGTTCAATGAACAAAGAAAAGCTTATAGATTGTATAATCCTCTTGATAACAGCATTATTGTGTCAAGAGATATAATTTTTGATGAAGGGGGGTGTATGGTCATCAAAAAATTCATGATGAGAAGTATAAATTTATTTATAATGGTGGTAATATTTCTAATAAGTAGCTCCCACTAGTATTTTAGTTCCAATTACTATGTCTATTGGTGCAGGAGCACCTTTAGATTCATTTAATTGGCAAATGCTTATTTAATTGGCAAATTTGTAAAATTGAACCTTCAAGTGTAAGAGAAGGAAGTTGAAAATGTAAAAGTTACTAAATTTGTTGTAAAAGTGCATAAAAATGCAAAGATGATGCCATAAGAGGGAATATCTAAGGTCATGGTTCGTGGGAAACTGAAAAGTCTTGATGAGATGCCTTTAAAAAGGCCTTGTAACCTTTAGAAATTCGTGGGTGGTTGATTGGAAAGTTCTAATGAATAAAAGAACACTGTTTTTTATTGTATTCCTTCAGAAATTTGCTGTTTTCAGTCGTTGTATGGCCTTGTACGGGAAAGGACTCATGCCAAGTTGGCTTTAAGTGATATCCCTATCAATCACCCTCCATTTCCTTTTTGTTTCATTCATTTTGATGTTGTTTTGTGAAAGATATGAGTGTTTTAGTGACTGCAATTTCCAGAATTCTCGTATAATAGTCCTGTTGCAGCGTTCGGTACGGTTTTGTACAGATAGATACAGGGGAAAGCCATATATGGTTGGAAAGAGGAATGAGTCACCTTTCAGATTTATCTAGTGTGAGGTCTTAAATCGATTCCTAGAGGAAGATATCATATTTTTTCTAAAACTGCTCTGTTAACTAGGTTTTTGGGGCCTAGAAAGGGAGTTTTGTATTTAAACATGCAAATGAGCAAACCACTGGTTGAAACCTTGAAAATCCTTCATTTTTAATCCTTTCCTAAGACTTTTTTTAGGTTTGGAGTGAGGGGGATAAATATTTAATAGGGTTCCTTTGTAAAGTGGGTGGATTAGGCCCTGCGGGAAGACAGCTGGGTTGTTAGGACAGTCATATTTCGTCCAAAACAATAGTATATGATTTTGAAGTATTTTAAAGAACTCAATAGAGGGTACTCAGATCAGTCAATAGTTTTGGAAGTGCTTTGGGAAAGTTTGGAGAAAAGTGCAAGTTTGTCGCTGAACAGGGCTACTGGGATTAGGCCTAGTCAAGTGGAATTGTCAAGAACCAATCAAATTGATTTGTGAAACCTATTGAATCTTGTTGGTAGGGGTATGTTGAGACCCTAGAAGATGCAATATTTCATCTGAGAAGTTGGAACCCTAAGTTGAGCCCTTTGGAGGAGTTTAAGGCAAAGGGAAGACTAATGAAGTCTTATTGGTGGAAGCCACAAACCATTGAAATCTTTTGTTTCTATTAAATCATCTCATAAGTCCTGACACCTCTGCATCAAATTGGTATCAGAGCTGGCGAAAGATTTGGGTGGTGTGTATTTTTTTTTCTTGTCACTGAGAAGGCAGGTGAAGAACGAGAAGATCTTGATTGTGTAGATAGATCGCCGAGGGAGGCAATCTACACCTTTTGGATTTTGTGTTGCTCAGTTGTTTGGTTGCAGGTGCTTATCCATCTAGCTGCAGAAAGATGTTTTCTGAGGTTGTCTGTGGGCAGACAAGATGAGGTCTGTCATGACCATTCTCCAATAGAGATTTGGCTGGAGAAGGATGCATAGAGAAACCACTGAGGAGAGAGTGGTAGGTGCATCACCAGGATCTGCTGTTGGGTGAGATGAATGGTTTGGTGAGTTGGTTTGTTGTGAAGCAGTGAGAGAGATGGATACCTAAAGAAGCACTTGATGTTGCAGCCCGAAGAGTACTCCACTGATGGGAGTAGAAGGAGCCTGAGGATGCTCTGTGAAGATGGTAGTTTGTTTTTTTGGTTGGTTGGTCACCATTTCTATTGATTGGAAGATTGTAGCTGAGAAGATTGAAGATAAAGACAAAGGAAAGAGACTTTTGTTGCATATACATTTCCAAGGGACTTGGAAATTTTGTTGGTTGGTTGTATGGTGCAGGAGTACCTTGGCAAATTAATATTGCCCTGGACAAATCTTTGAGTTTGATTAAATTTGTATGCTTCCACATTGTAATGAGGTTTATCAAGTCATTTTTATGTGTTTAGGTCATTAGGAGTTTCAAAAATGCAAAATATTGCCAACCATGTAAAGGTTGTCAATGTAAAATTAGAAAAAAGATGCAAACTTGGAAGGTGAAGAGTCATTTGGCTCTTGGTTCACTCTAAATCAGTTATGAACTGAAGAGACATGTTTTAATGCCTTTAAAAGGCCTTGTAACCATGAATAATTGGTGGGTGGTTGAAGATTTGAGCATGGAATGAGAAAAAACAATGTTTTCCTGTATTTTCTTCAGAAATTTGCTGTGTTTTGCTATTGTACAGCCCTATATGGAATTGAATGGATGCCTGATGGATTGAAAATATTAGATCCTTTAACCACCTTCTATTTTCTTCTTGTCCCATGCATTTATATTTAGTTTTGTGAAAGATATGAGTGTTTTATGGACTGTAATTTTCTGATTTTTCCTGCAACAGTCCCATTGCAGCATTTGGTACGGTTCTTTACGGACATATACAAGAGCAAGCTATATATGGTTGGAAAGAGTATTGAGTCTACTTTCCATTTATTTTTGTTGCATCAAATTTTATTAAGATTTGAATAAGTTATGGCATTTTTGGTGAGGGCAGGTCTGAATGTTGCCTAGGGTTTGTAGTTTTGGGAAAAGAGTCATAACTTTCTCTCCTACTATTGGATCTTCATGAAAATTGGAGGAAAAATATGTATTAATATTCTCTTAAACCTAACCAAATCAATTGGATTATTTCTTTGATTTTTTAATGTTATTGAGTTTAAGGCAAAGGGAAGACTAATGAAGTCTTATTGGTGGAAGCCACAAACCATTGAAATCTTTTGTTTCTATTAAATCATCTCATAAGTCCTGACACCTCTGCATCATCTATGAATTAGCCCCTCATCTATTTCTTCAATTCAAAGTACAAATCTAGCTTCAAGTCTAAGTTATATAAGAAAGATAAGAATCTTAATTTAAATTTATTAGAGTACAAGAAAAGCACGTGAAGAGAATCCAAGGGATGAGATGGTAATTTTTTCTTTACAATCACAAGACAATTTTGATCCATGAAGATGCATGTAATAATGAGGCTTAGGTGCAATAAGAGATAGATTCTATTCATAGAAATGATACTTGGCAGCTTACAAAGATTCCACATGATAGGAAATGTATTGGTACTTAGTGGATCTAAACTCTTCAACTAAGTATAATAGTGATGGTAGTGTTGAAAGACACAAGGCATAGATAGTTGAAAAAGGCTTCACACATAGGTATGGGATATATTGTGAAGAGAAGTTGGCACTAGTAATAAGACAAGAGATCATTAGAATGGTGTTTTTACTATCAACACAAAATAAATTGAGCATACATCACATGGATGTGAAAAGTGTCTTCTTAAATGGGCACTTACAAGAGGAAGTTTATTTACAACAACATTAGGGTTTTGAAGTGCAAGGTAAAGAATACCAAGTCTACAAGTTGAAGAAGGCTTTGTATGGCCTAAATCAAGTACCAAAAGCATGGTATGCTAGGACTAATAGATATTTTCAGCAAAATATCTTCCAAAGAAGAACGAGCAAGCCTACTCTTTACTACAAGCAAGTAGATAATGATATATTGGTTGTAATTTTGTATGTTGATGATTTGTTATATATAGATAGTAGATCTTTAAGATGAAGGGTGAATTCAAAATTACTATGATGAATGAATTTGAAATGAAAGATTTAGGTCTCATGTAATATTTCCTAGGAATGGAGGTTCATCAAAATGAGGATGAAATCGTCATTTGTTAAACAAAGTATGCAAAGGATATGTTGAAAAAATTAGTATGGTTTATTGTAAAGTAGCCTCCACTCCTACTACTCATGGAGTTGTGTTTTGTAGAGAAGATGGTGCTGAAATAGTTGATAAAATAACTTACAAAAGTATTGTTGGAAGTTTAATGTTTCTAACACACCAAACACCAAAGATGTATTATTCAATTTCTCTTGTTTCAAGGTATAACTAAGCCATCCTAAATTAATATGAAGGAAACCAAGAGGATATTAAGGTATTTAAAAGAAACTACCAACTTTGGTATTCATTATTATGCTTTTAAAACATTTGAACTTGTTGGATTTAGTGATTTTGATTGGAAAGGTAGCTTGGATGACCAGAAGTTCAGATCTAGTAATTATTTTTCACATGGTTTGGGTTTGGTTATATGGAGCTCAACGAAGTAAAGTTTAGTTTCTCTTTCATCTACAAAAGCAAAGTATGTTGTAGTCACTTTTGTAGGGACACAGGCATTATGGCTCAAAAAAGTTCTAGAAAATCTTGGGGAAAAATAAATTATAGGTACAAAAGAAAATTGTGATAACACGAGTGCTATCAAGTCAGCAAAGAGTCTGATCCATCATATTAGGTCAAAACATTTTGATCTGAAATATTATTTTATTTGAGATTTGGTACAAAAGAAAGATGTTGAATTGAAATACATCAACACTCAAGAACAACTTGCAAATGTCTTTACTAAGGCAGTTGCAAAAATTCAATTTTTGAAGCTTTGAGATCGACTTGTCAATCCACTATGCATCAAGGGGGAGGGTGTTGGATAATTGATGCTCCAATATTTGTTGTTATTTTTGACACATCTATTTTTAACTGCAAGCAGGACACTCTTTATTTGACATATATGGAGCAGGTTTTTGGCTGAGCTTTTTATAATTTTATGCTATTTTATTTTGTGTTTTATTTCAAAAAAATTGTATTATTTTGGTGTGCTATTTTTAGTGCCCATACTGGATGTTTTAGGGCTATTAAAAATCATAAAGGATTTTCTTCTATTATAATTTTTTATCAACAATTTCAAAATCAATATAGTGTGTTTATTCTTGGTTAATAGTCAAGCTTCATGATTGATGGATGGTGTTCTTTTATTTGATTGTAAGTTATATATTTTCTCTAAATAATATGTGTTGTATGTAGTATTTTTTTGCTACTACAATTTATTTTCTGTTAATTTGAAGGATCAATGAAGTAGTTTAAGAATCTTCAAGCATTTTGATATGTTTGGTCTGTAGGCATTTCCTTTTCCTTTGCTGACAGGAACTTGTTTCACATCTGGCTCCCAAAGATCTATTGAGCCATTACACAAAAACCTACAAGTGTTAGTCCAAAGTGTGGCAGTTAGTCCAGCAGGTTTGTCATCCTCGAGATGCATCATATCAGGACGTGCATATAGTTTCTCTCTTGCTTTGCGACAGAGAAGCATTGGATCGGGGAAAATGGATGAGGTTGATTGTTGTATATGTTTGAAGAGGTGTGGGAGCCATAGGCAATCATGGGCAATGATTCTGTTGAGAGAAGAAAGACGATACAGAACAAAATGAGAAGTTAAAACTGATAAACAAACACACACAGAATCAAACAAAAGAGAACAGCAAGAGTTTTTTAATGTGGTTCACCAATTGGCTACGTCCATACTGAGCAGGGGATTGCTCTTTGTTATTATCTCAGAATAAAACTCTCATACAGTATATTATGCAGCTCACAATTCAAAATATATATTCATCTCTGTTGTTACTACAGTGAATTACAAATCCAACACCACCGTCTATCAATAGACATATTTATTCTCATCGGGAGAAAACAAGCATGCAGAGGTCGAAAGATAAGAGAGGGAGAATTGGGCGAATGATCGTTACATATCATAAAGAAGGTGGAACGTGAGGATTGGGTTGCATGTATATGCCACATACACCAACAATCTCCCACTTGAAGTCCAATTCGAGCTACAGGAGAGCTGCGCAGAGAAATCCGCTACTCCAAGCTTATTGTCAGATCTTGATAATGCCAAGAGAAGCCCGACAGAACTCAAACTTCTCCCTTGGAACAATCTTCATCAAAGCATCTACCAAGTTCACTTTGGTGTCAATCTTCTTTACCTGCAACGTACCCTCTTCAAGAACACTGTGGTGCTGCCACAATAATAGGTTACACTTTCTGGGACATCCTATTTTTGTTGAAATCACATATTTTTAGAAAATATAATGATTTAAGCCTTGAAAGGTTCCATTTAAAGGATTTTAATTGAAGAATGTTTGATCAAACCCCCTTGGATAGAACTCCGCTAGTTTTAAACCATACCAATAATGGAGTCTTCTCTACACCTATCAAAATGTTGATAAAAAGCCACTTTTGATTTATCTTTTGGGGGATCAAATGAATTCATTTAAAATTTATGTTTTGTAAGTATGTAGTCCTTATTATAAGCTTCCCAAAAAGTATAATTTTAATATATTTAATTTGATTATTATATTTACTTTTTATTTCTTGTGAATGTAGGTTTTTCTCGGAACATCAAGTTCTCTGTTCTACACACATGGAAAATTAGTAAATTAGTGAAAAAAAATACTAAAAAATATCTATGCCCTAGGTATTAATGTCCTTGTTTTAACAAAAATAAATAAATTTCGATACATACAGAAAAAATTATGTTTTACAGAATCCACCTATGTCTAAATTATAATTGGTTTGACTTCAAAACTTAATTAAAAAAAATATATTCAACAAAATATTATAAAACCAAATGCATGTCCTATATATCGGTGTTACTAATCTAAATACAAAAGAATCAAAATTTTATCCTTTGTAGAAAAAAAGTTATGTGCTACAGAATACACATCACTTTAAAAAAATGTTGTTTACTATTAAAAACTAGTTATCAAAAGAGACGCAAAAAAATTTACAATTTAACTCCAAATTTTTTTAAAATATATATTTAGAATCTACAAATGAAATCTCACAAATCACTAGTTTGCATCATCTTCAAATTCCTAACGGCTTAGCGGCTATAGGTGTCAGAAAGTGAAGATTTAGTTCAAAATGTTGATTTCAATGTCAAGTTTGGCCAAAAAGTGTAACCCATTATTGTGCTGAATGAAATGATATCTCAACTCAATATGTTGGTGACAATTCTACATTGCAAAAGGATATTAGAAATCATACGATGCACTTTGGAGACCCAATGCAGCTCCTTGAAGGTCAAACGCAACCTCTTTTAGATGAAATACAGCCTAGTTCCTTGCAAACTTTTAACACTTCAAATTTGTCAGCAAAAAGTCTAGCACAACCTGTTCAAGGGCTCATGCAGCATACAACAAATCCAAGGTAGTTTTCAAATTCAACGTATCCATTGCAAACTCAATCATCGCCAGTTGGAACTCCTACGCAGCCTACTGTGGAGTTCACCAATATTAATAGAAGTTTGGAATAGGACAAAAATGAACAGGGTCATTCATTTGAACAGAGTAATCTCACGGAGCAAACACCTCAAGTAACGAGGTCTACCAGGCAGTCAAAACTACCAGCTAAATTTGATGACTATGAGCTTTTGCTCTCAGATCAATATGAGCCTACATCTTTCAAACAGGCTTGCAAAGACACAAATAGTCCACAGTGGTTGGAAGCTATGCATGAAGAAATGGCCTCTTTGTAGGCCAATGGAACTTGGGACTTGGTGAAACTACCGCCAAATCGTCCAAAAGAACAAGTGGGTATATCGACTGAAAGAAGAAGATGGAGGCAAACAACGCTACCAGGCAAGATTGGTAGTAAAAGGATTTGAGTAGCAAAAGGGGATTGATTTCAATGAAATCTTCTCACCCGTCGTCAAAATGCAAACCATTCGTGCAGTCCTAGGTATGGCAGCAGTGTGGGATCTTGAGCTTGAGCAGCTTGATGTCAAGATAGCTTTTCTACATGGCGATGTTGAAGATTTGTACATGGAGCAGCCTGAAGGTTTTGTTAAACCGGGTCACGAACATTTATATTGCAAACTGAAGCGCAACTTATATGGCCTCAAGCACCCTGAGGCAATGGTATCGTAAGTTTGATAGCTTCATGGCTGAGCACAACTTCATTCACTGCGAATCTGATCCATGTCTTTACTTCAAGTGGCTTGCAAGTGGTGAGTTTGTCATACTCTTACTTTATGTTGATGACATGTTAGTCACTGGTAGCAACATGCGAGTTGTTAGGGAATTGAAACATCATTTAGCTCAGTGGTTTGCCATGAAAGATCTAGGGACAGCCAAGAGGATTACAATAATTAGGGATAGACAGAAGAGACAACTCAGATTGTCTCAAGAGAAGTACATTGACAAAATCTTGGACAGATTCAATATGAAGCATGCAAAACCTGTTTGTATACCAATTGTTGAGAGAAGAAAGACGATACAGAACAAAACAAGAAGTTAAAACTGATAAACACAAACATAAAATTGAACAAAAGAAAACAGCAAGAGTTTTTTTAACGTGGTTCACCAATTGGCTATGTCCACACTGAATAGGGGATTGCTCTGTGTTATCATCTCAGAATAAAACTCTCATACAATATATTATACAGCTCACAATTCAAAATATATATTCTATCTTTGCTATAGTAACAGTGAATTACAAATCCCACACCACCGTCTATCAACAGACATATTTATTCTCATCAGGAGAAAACAAGCATGCAAAGGTCAAAAGGTAAGAGAGGGAGAAGTGGGCAAATAACCGTTACATATCATAAAGAAGGTGCAACGTGAGGATTGGGCTACATGTATATGCCACGTACACCAATAGATTCAAGCTACTAGGGTTTCAGGAAACTTCACGGCTAGAGTTTCAAGAAAATGACGCTGCTATAGTTTTTCTAATTCAACTGCATAGTTACGGGTCAAGTTTTTATCAATCTATATTTTATTATTAGCCGATAGGCTTTTAGTTGTGAGCATTATAGTGCTCGGAATTGTCTCACGCCGTAAAATTTGCGCCGAAATTTTTTTAATGTCCATTAATAATGTAATAAATTGTTCAAGGAATAGGCCGATAATTGCCAAATTGCTGCTAATGTGGCAGCTAGAATTGTCTCATGCCTCTTCTAAACTCCTCAGTTGTTCTCACGCTGGGAAAAAGTCAGTGTCACCCAGAATGTTCTATATGTTTGCTGAACAGTCATCCGATCTAATATAGATTGGAGAAGTAAATGCAGAGATCTTTCATAGATTTTGGAGTAAATGCCTGCTGGATGGATAGATTTTATACATTAATTTGCCCCCTTTTATCACCGCCTTAACAATCTATAAATAAAACAAATTTCTGGAGACACAGGATAGCAAACAGAAGTAGCTATAGACATAGAAGCAATTACAAACGTGAGTATACAGCAGATAGAAGTAGCTACAGACACAGAAGTAGCTACAGACGTGAGTATAAAATGTATAATATAGAATTTATTAACCTTTTTGTCAAATTTTATGTATCTGTGACTGCTATACTATTATATATCTGAGTGGTTCAATCCATTGAAGCCTATTGCCTTCCCAGTCGCTATTTAATTATAGTCCCTGCTCAATACCCACAATATGCATTTCAATTTAACAATATAGTAACAGCATGTGTATACATAGAATAGGCTTACCATGATATCTGAATGGGCCCTCACAATAATATTGCTTTCTAGAAGTACAAGTAGCCTATTGTGAGTTGCAGTAATCTCCACTTCCATTCTCTCTAAGGAAGTAGTACCCCCAAGCATATGGACCATCTAGCACTATTGCCCACCTACCTCTTGATACAACATCAACCTAACCTTAACAAACTACAAATAGATTTTAGATCACCCAGATCAAAAGCAACAATTATCATCATTGACATGGGTAGTGATGAATATTAGAAAAGGCAGTAATTAAATTAATATGAAAGTAGCGATGATATTATTAAAACTATGAAATGAAACTAATTACGGATGGTTTCATGTAACGTTTCCAAATCCATTGAAGGCATTGGCTGCTGCAATGAAGGTAGCATAAGTGTAGAAGTTGTTTCCCAGGCAAGTCCCATCATTTCTATGCTTTAGCATTTGATTAAACACATTTTCAGTGCTAATGGAGGCCATTCCTTGCCCTACCGGGGTGGGTCCCTCCTCCACCACACTGGCTCTGGAAACCAGGCACATGACAATGGTCAGCAACTCAGCAGTGTTACCACACCATTCCCACTGGCTGCAACAGAGCCCACCTGGACACATGGTTGTGCTTGCTTGTTGTCTGCAATTCTTAGCAAATGCAGGCATGCCCACTACAATCAAAGCTATTATTGAACAAACTAACATCCTAACCTTGGCCATGCTTGGGCTTCTTCATGATCTTTAGACTCCTCTCCAATAAATCAAATGGCTTTCTCCATCTCTTGACTGACGACAATCTTATCCAAACCATGTATTTTGTAATAGGGTAGAACACCATCCTACAGAACAAATCATTAAGACTTCCGTCATGTGCCATAATTCACCCATTTGTACATGATCCCTGCTATGCGAGTGGTCACATTGTTAGCCTCGTTACAGGCTTTGCAAGTGCCTTCTATAGACTTTGGCCGCACAGAAGGTGACCTTCCTCTATTCTGATCAGTAACAATGATCTCCTCAGCTTGACTTTCATTATTAAAAGTAGGGGTTGGATCAGTGATAAGTGATGTATTTCTGTTAAGTTCAAGAACTGTAAGGGAAATTAAAAATACTAACATCCTACAAAAGGATAGAAGTAGTCGGTGTAGGTGTTAGTATTTCCAAGTTTTGGCAAAAGATTTTAACTATTTCGCTTATCAGAAGAAAAAACTGAGCAATCTAGAGTATTTAGAAGATGGAAAAGAAAGGGGCGTATGTTTAGAAATGGACGATAGAGTTAGCAGAGTCTTCTAATTTAGTGTGCTTCAACCATGACTTACAATCATAGACAGAGCAAAAGGCCTGCAAACATGTCACTTTCAACTCGTTCAATTAAGGTAGTGGGTAATTTTGATGAATTCCAATCTTGGGCAATTTGTTGTCATTGAACAGCACTCATCCTCTCGAAAAAGGGAGAGAGATTTAAGACTGGAGGAATTTATTCCTGACTTGTAATGGCATACTATTACTTGTGAATGTATTGTTTGGCTTTAGTGGGACTATAAAACTTCAATGTGGGAGTGTGGCAGTGTAAGAAGGTAGGAGTCCATGCAGAAGAACACTTGCGAGGTAGTTGGGCCACTATGATACACATATTAATTTTGACTGGAAATCAACATTTAGCAGCCCAATGCATCAAATAACTCTAGTCACTTTTTGTTAAATGGTTAGCAATGTAGAAAAACAAATGATTCTAGGTAGGTAGTTGGGCCACTATGAGTAAAAACTAGTAGGATTGTTGTGGTAATTATGTTGTGGGACTAAAAGGTGCTTGCCGAGGATAGTTGGGCCGTGGCACGTATTAATTTTACACCAGCCCCAAAAAACTTAAATACTTGCTCTTGTCTTGACAATATAAGTTGACCTCCCCTCCTTGGAGCAACTTTGGTCAACACTCAGTGTTATTAAGTGCTAGAATTTACATATGGAGAGGAATAAGAAGATTTTCCAATTAAAAAGTTTGCTTCCAAGAAAAATATTTGACAAAGGTTTTTGTAGCATCAAGGAACTAATGAAGACCTGAACTCCAAAGAAGGATGCTATAAACCCAATTGACTATCCATTTTTTCTCAATTGGAAATCAAACCTAGAGATTGTCCATAATAAAGGATTCCATAAAAATAGAAAAGAAAAATTGACCTTATTTTGGAGGGCTCTGATGAGGAACACTTTGAAAATTAATTTTGATGGCACCTCCAAAGGGAACTCTGGCCTACCTAGAGCAGAAAATGGTTTTAGGAATGATTCAGGGAAGGCAGTTTTGATCTATTAAGTGATTTAGGGAAGGCAGTTTTGATCTATTAAGTGACCCCTGGAGATGTGTCTAATAATGTGGCTGGGGCAAAGGATTTGGAGAGGGTAAATAATCACAACCAAAAAATTAGAAATGATGATAAAAAAATAATAGATGAGGCAATTGCAACAACATTATCAATGTTGTCAAAAATCAGTGCCAGTACTGGAAAATTAGTGCCAGCCAAGAAAATCTGAAATATCTCTCTCAAGTTATGACCATGTCAGAAGGGCAATAAAGCACGTGGCAGATTTTCTTGCCAAGCTTGGAGTTGAAGTGCTTACCTCAAAGGGGTTCAAGTGAAAGTTTAATAATCAATAGCAAAATTGGATATTTGATTGTGTGATATAACAATTTTATGATCTCCTTTTTGCTCAAATTTCTGACTAAAGGAATTGGACTATTAGACTTTGCCTCTCCCATGTTTGATTCATTTGAATCCTTGGGTTGATATTTCTTTCCGCCTATATCTATGGGATCATTAGAAAGCACCAAATTTTAATTTTAAAATTTAATCTTTTTTGTTGTTATTATTTTCTTTTACTATTTCTTGATGTATAAGATTGTGTGTGCAGGTTAATCTTATAACTCTATTGTCTCATTGTCATTTGCAACAACTATGTCTACTAGTCAACTATGTTATTAAAGAAATAATTTTTAAAAAATCTAAAAGGAAGTCAATATAGATGCCAAAGCAATACCCAAAATTTTGTTTGTTTTGAATTTTGTAGTTTAAGAATTAGATGTAAATTGACTATTTCTAGTTAAAACTTTTTATTTTTAACTTATAATTTTGCCTACATATTATGGTATCTATTTTAAATGGGAACAAGAAATATTATAGTATTAATTTTACAATTTCCTCTGAAAATTATCAGCGTACCCATTGAACCTCTGGATCCAATTGATAGTTTTTCATGCAATCTTGTCCCATTTCTCATCAACCATACTTTAATCGGAATTGGGGGTTTGCACAGAGAGGGCGGCGGTGGCCATTCCTGCAATTTCTGCCCAAATCTCCTCCGAAATTTGAATATCTGAATACATCTTTTTACGGCCTGTCCTTCGCTTGTGTCTCACGCCCTAAAAAAATTAACGCCGGGAAAATTTCACATCATCGGTTGTTCCTATCGGCGTATTCCTTAAACCTCTCCTATGGGTGCAAGTGCTAGTTTAGTCTTTCCCAGCATTTGCAGTGGAAGAAGGCGCGCGTAAGGATAATACAGAGTAATTGCAGAACTCATTTTCATTGACAAGTTTTTTCTTGTGACAAGTTGGCAAGTTGCAGAATGGATAGAGAAGAGGAGACTTCGCATTGCACACGTTAAAATCCAAGAGAAATCAACGGTCAATGCTAAATATAATCTCTGCCTTCTTGTTTTCCAAAACTGATTCTTGACCGTATAAATATAAATACGAAATGCTGCCTGCTTTATTTTTTTTAATAGCCTTAATGGATGATGATGACGACCAGTAACTTGATAATCGGATCTATGACAGAGATAATCCAATAAAACAACTTAATATATATCCTTTTCACTTTGTTGTTTTTTTGATATATGATTAGAATAGCTCTTCTAAATATTTTTGTCTGACTAATTGACGAGATTAAACATATTGTTTAATATATAAATGGAAGAATATAATACAAAATGTTAATTAAATGAATACAGTGGAGAGAGATCAGCATTGAATCTACATATAATTAACATTTTAGTATCAGATGGAAAAAGTTATTTTAATTTTCAAATATAAGTTAAAAGAGAAATAAGTGTTCGATGTATAAAGTCGTTTAAATTGTACAAATAGATATTAAAAAGATAAATTATTACATAACATTTTAATTATATTATATATTTAAAAGTAAATAATTTTAATTATAAAACTATAAATTAAAAGAGAAATAAGATTTTAATTTATTTTAAGATTCATATTTTATGCAATGTTTTATTACGATTTTATGAGCATGAATAAAATTGGTAAAGTCTACACGCATATGTAGATAAGTCTTAAGCACTATGGTGTTGAGTTTCAAGCTTTGCACAGTGAGCACTTATTCATTGCATTTAGGTGATGCTCATAGGGGTGACAAACTCCATTAAGCGTGCTTTAGTGATGCTCATAGGTTTGAAGCATTTAGGACTTAAAGTAGCAAACTCCATTAAAAGTCCAATGCTTCACCTAGATGCAATAAATGTTAAGGGTAGAACTCCAATGCTAAACATCACCTAGAAGCAATAAATGTTAGGTGAACAATTAATGTTCATGAGAATACATGTTAAGTGAGTCATTAATGTTCATAAGAGATAGGTTCTTGTGAACCCATACTTATAAAATATAGGTTGATGAAATTGACTCAAAAAATTATAAAATATCACATAATTTAGCACATGGAGGAAAAAACCACCTACTTCTAATTATATATACAAGTTAGAAGACAAAAGATTTAATACATAAAAGTTTTTTTAATATAAATAAGGCAAGTAGAATGAATTGGGAGAAGTAATATATACACTTGCCCAAGTTATATAATTTAAATTATATATACAAGTTGGAAGGGTAGTTATTAAATAGTAAAAGATTTAATGCTTACAACATTCAACATTCTTTTTAATAAAAATGAGACAAATATTACTGGTATTGTCGATTTAAGTTGAATGAATTGGGAGAAATAATCCCTGGATAAGAGTTCTGTTTGAAGCTGATTCCGTTAAAACATCTGACCGTATGTCCACTCTAGAAAAAATCATGTGGATCTTTCTGGCAATGCAATGGACTCTTCTTTTAATTGCAGAAGCCCAAAATGTTCATTTCAATTTCACTTCCTCTAATGATGAAATTCAATTACTTGGGCATACTCATCACTCATCTGGGCGGGGTATTGAACTGACAAATAGCGAGTATGGTGACAATTTAAATCGGAGCTTGGGTTGGGTCATTTACAAAAGACCAGTTGAAATATGGAGTAAATCTTCTGGGTGTTGAGACATGCACCAACTAGGACTCGAACTTAGGACCTTCCATTCGCTGCTGGAGTGCTCTACCACTGAGCTATTGGCCCCTCTTGGACCAGTCCATTGTCGGTCCGGGTGCGGCTTATTTCCAACACCAACAACCCCCCTTAAGCCACACCTCTCGCATGCTTAGGGCTCCTAGCCTGAGCTTGGCTCTAATACCATGTTGAGACATGGACCAGCTAGGACTCGAACCTAGGACCTTCCATTCGTTGCTGGAGTGCTCTACCACTGAGCTACTGGCCCCTCTTGGACTAGTCCATTGTCGGTCTAGGTGTGGCTTATTTCCAACACCAATATTTCCTCCCCATCAGTGTTATCGTTAATGAATATCATGCCGGCCCCTCTGGCCTCTCAAACAGCTTCTCCCTATTCCACTAGATCAGCAGAACTGTCTCATGTGCACACCATAAGCTTTGCTTTCGTCAAGTTTAAAATTAGAGTACTATTCACACACGAGTCTCCTTGTACAAGGCTCAATTCTGAGGTCTGGCTATTCATGGCATGGAATAGTGACTCACCATAAAAAATTGTTCCGTCTCCAAGGTTGACATTTGCAACAAAGTGTCTGTCCATGGAGCTGGTGCTCACGGTCATGATCTAGGGTGCAACGTTGTAAAGATCAGAAGGCTCCCCCAGCCCGTTGTTTCCTGCCGCGCAGCTCATGAAAACGCCTCTCTCCATTGCACGAAAGGCCCCAATTGCAATCCAGTCCACATAAAATGAAATAGAATTTCTGTCGAGAGAGAGCGAGAGCACATCCACGCCGTCTGAAATGGTCACGTCCATCCCCACCAGAATGCTAGACGTCATGCATTCATCATCTTCTTTTCTGCACAAATTCTCCTTCAAATACCCTTAGGTCTAAAATAATTTGCAACCTTAGATGAAAAGTTGGCTGCTTAAACAAATCTAATCATATCTTTTCTTAAACTTAGCTTTGATACCATGTTAGTTTTAAGGATCAAAAATGTAAGCAATCAGAAAATGCAACACATAAGACAATAAACACAGTAGGTACCCTGGGAAAACCCTCCTACTCAAGGGAGAAAAACCCAGCAAATATATCTCTTATATATTGAAGGAATAAGAGTAGAAATCTACTTACAACTCAGGCCCAACACAAGGCCAAATTTGATACAATGAATAATAGCACCTCTCCTAGATGCAAAGATACAAATGAATATGTTTCTCCTTGAAATCTGCTCTGTTGCTAAAGGAATGACAGAACTTCTGCTAGAGGTGTAAATGAAGTGATTGAATTGATATATATATACAAATCAAGGTGACTCTTCATATGCGTCGGTGTATCTTCATATGTGTCGATGTCTCTTCATATGCTTTTGGTGTCTCTTCATATGTGACTTTTCATTGAGTCAGCCTAGGTAAATCTCCCACCGCTACAATAACATCAACACTGGGGCCCTTCCAAGCTTTCAAACCTACTTTCAGTTCAAAATATACCGTGGAACACAAACCAAAATGGACTATTATGCTAATGGTTTTACATTCTTCATGGCTCCATGGGGATCCCAACCACCACAAAATGAAAGCGGAGTAGGTATGTGGCTTGGACTATTGAATAATATAACCAATGTTAAATCATCGACCCAAATAGTTGCTATTGAATTTGATACATTCCGAAACGCAATAATAGATGAATTCTATGGCGTCAATGCAAATGATCCGGATGATAATCATGTGGGAATTGATATCAATAATATTACTTCTGTGAAGACTGTTTCTGTTACATCCCTAATTTTTGACTTGCTATACTTTTACTTTTTACTTGGGCATAAGTAAATTTGTTGATGTTATAGATTTATGACAGGATATGACATGGAATTATATTGAATATCATTTATGAAATCATGGAAATGATTATGTTATTGTCGATTTAATAATTGTATTATGAGGTTTGATTTACTAGTTGAATTAATTGAATAATGATGCACTGATTACATATTGTTTGATGACAAGTGAAACATGATTACAAGTTATCGACTCTCAGAGAAGAGAGAGAGAGAGAGTATCTTTCGAGAAGAGAGAGATAGACCTTGGATTACGAGTGGTCTATTTGCCAAACGAGTTTAGTGTTAAACGATAATGTGAACCAATGAGTCGTATGAGGTAAGTTTTGTCTTGCTAGTTACTTTTGAATCTAATCGACAGGTAGTCGATATCTTGATTATCATCTAGTCAAGTCGATGGTGAGTCGACATAGTCGTTTGTACAGTAAAAAATGTCATAGATGTAAAATGGTTGTGTTATTCTTCTTGAGTCACTTGAGGTTTTACTATTGCTTCTTAACGTCAAGACATTCTCATCAAGTTTGATGACATGAATATTGTTGCTGGATTGTGATGGGGAGGTAAACTCGACCCATTCACATCATCTGAAATCCTTAGTGATCAAAATGGGACAAATAGAGGAGTTTTTAACAACTTCAGGTAGAGGTTTTTCACATCTATGTGATAACTAAACGAAATCTAAAATCTTGTTTTGTGTTATGCCCAATCCGTCGTGATTGTCGTAAAAATGCTTTGGACATATGTTGTGAACTCTTTCCTTTTTGGAAATCGACGGATGTCGAATTAGAAGCCAAGGCATGTTATAACCTATTTTGGTCGTTATTTGGGGGAATATGCCAAATCACATTTTGGTAAACATTAGGTATTTCCTTATTCTAGTTGGTCGTCGGTATCGATTCAGAGTTGTAGAGGGACACATAATAGTTCTTTTTATGATGTCTTTTCTTTTGAACGACTCTTTTTGTTTCTAAGTTTTAGACCACCAATAGTTATCGACCAAACTAATTTGTTGTGGTGGCAATTGTTTATTCTCTTAAAAACGGTTTAGAATAAGAGGGACGTTGATCTATTTAAAACTATCGCCTTGTAAGCATTCGAGCACCTCTTTTCTGTGTAGTGGCAAATCATATGGTTGCATAGTCCTTATTTCATGTGTAAGTGGGCAGGTTGTTACCTTACCCAACCGCCACATCGCTTAAGAAAAGCTCCATTATGGAGAGAGAGAGAGCTGAAGGTTAGGAACTGTTTTCACATGCCATAAAAATTGCCATTCTAATGGGCATGGTTGGCAGCATGATGGGCGAGATTCCCTTCGCCATGAGGAGGTTTAAAGTAGAGAGTGGGAGTCAGTTTTTCTGTTGGCCGTGGGCAGGATTAAGGGAGTTCTTGGTTTTAGTGTGGGGGGATTCAGGGGAGAATCCTTAGAGGAGTCCAAGCAAGGAGCAACATTAGGAATACTGCAAACAGCAAGAAGTGGGATCAGTCGTAGCAAGCTCCAGGGAGAGACAACAGGTTCTTTCACCTTCCTATTACGCAGTCATAAATTCTACTTATGTGTGTTGTTCTTAGGAAACTTTGCAAGTAAACTTGACTGTATTTTGATGTGGCAAAGTAGTTATATTTATAAACGATGTCGTGTGAGTTCTTACCTCTAAAACAAAAGCTTTATGATTAAACTATTTCACTGCACTACGACGTACCAAGAGTGACAAAACCACAGTCTAAAGTATGTTTTTGGTGAAGGTCGAAAATGTTTGAGGAGTCTTTGGTTTGCCTCACAAGTTTGTAAGTCAACGTAGAATGCAACTTGAGTTTGAGTCAGTTTAAAATGTCACTCAGTCGATGCAAGCTGTAGCAGTAAAACATTAGTCGACAGAGTTTTAAAAACCATGGCCCAAAAGGGGCAGTATGTATTATGAATTAAATAAGCCAATGGAGGATTGTTTTACATTAAAGTGTAGGTGAAAAGATATTTAGATATGTGCATTGTTATCCTTGTTAAAATATATTTTCTTATCTCTGTTTATACTTGCATTTAAGTCATGCAAATGTGGACTAAATGTTTTCAGACCAAAGAGGCCTTGAATCTCATGCAAAGAAAGCCAATTATGAGTTGAAAACTTGTGTAAATCTTTTGAACATTAAGGTCATTATATGTAAGAAATTCATTAAATTAGTGTGTTTTGCTTTACTAAAAGAGTACATGGGAATACAAGTCGACTATTAGAGACCTTTGAGTAAGAAAATAGTTAGTGAGAAAGGTAAACTAAAATTATAATCTTGAGTCAAATTTCTCTTTATAATGAAACTACTCCTTATTATAGACCCAATCTATAATATGGGAAAGACTAAGAGATGTTGTATCCTCTAGGAGAGAAAAGAGTAACCACGTCAACTCTTTTGGTCTATAAAGAAAAGATTGACGTTTTCTGTTGTAGGCACAAGCTCGGATGCAAACTCTGCAATGTCCAAAAGAGCCCTAGCTTAAAAAGTTCAAGTCTCAAGGGCATTCCTAATCCAATTAAGATTGAGAGATCGAATGTCTCCTCAAATATCATCCAATTCAATGGTCAAACAATCATTAGTAGTTTTAGTAAAAAAAAATCTGATAGTTCTTAGAAGACCTTTAAGAATCCTTAAATTTTAACTCGGGGCCTTCGAGTATTCGTATTCTATGTTTTGGTTTATTATGAAACCCTTCCAAAATGACAAAGATGAAGCTATGTCGAAGAATCAATAGTCGAAGAAGATTCCTTAGAATGTTTAATTTTAAACTTAGGGACTCGAATACTTTTGTTCCATAAATTGGTTTATAGTAACCTCTTTCTAAAAACAACAGGGTTGGGATTAGTGCCCACTCATGAATGGATGAAATAAACAATGGGATAATTTCGAGATTGTTATAACAATGTATAGTGTTATTCAAAAATTTGATATGCTAGGAAACTGTACATTTATCATGTAAATGGAGATGTTTCCATGAGCTTGTAGAGAGAAGAGTAAACCTCAATGCCATGTGTTAATGCATGAAGAATTTCAAACACCTTGAGGTTATCGAGGTTGTTTTATAGAGAATATAAATAGGTGAACTTATTTCATGAGTAGACATTAAGGTGTCGTGAACCCTAATTTAGTAAATGTTCATATCTATCTTGTTGAAATGAGGTTTGTTACTAGTCAACAATGATTAACCTTAGGTAGGGAAAACTATTTCCTACCTATTTATTGGGCTACAATTTGACTTGAAACATCAGTCATAAGCTTTAAGTTTTACAAGCATGCAAGGGGTACTGTTAAATGGATAAACAAACATAAAGTTTATTATACCTTTTGGTCACATTTTCTCTTAGTTATTACTTATTGAAAGTAAGGAATCTCAAATGAATGCAAAGATGCAAGGATACCTAAGAATGGATAATCATTTCATAAGGATTATGGAGTGACGATAGTGTCGTGTAAATCCACCTAAATCATAAAGACTAGGTTGGAGTTAGTCAAAACTCTTTAGTTAAACCTTGACTTAACCTAGATATGGTAATTATTATATTAAGGCATTGAGATCATTATTTAGATCGTGATTGAAGGGTCAAGTGCCCTAACTATGCGTAATTATTCTTACTTGCAAGAAGTGATTTAGATTCTTAGACTATATTGCTTAACCTGGGTAAGGTTATCATCTTAGTCGTAATTAATCTATATATTTTTCTTATGAGACAATAAGTCATGGACCTCAGGTATTGCAATGATGCAATGAGAGTCCTTGTAAAGAAAGAAAGTTGAATAGGTCTATGGATTATAGACAGTGAAAGAAATCATGTATGAGTCGGGAAGACTAAATTAATGAAAATGCCATGACTTCAAAAGTTGAACGTAGGTTGACCGAGTCGATCTGTAGGAACATGATAGTATCCAAGTCGAGTTGGGGTGGGTGGACATTACGACAACGTTCATTGTGAACATCAATTTATATTGAAACTATGGCCATAGTAATGCATATGTCTCTGCATGCATTGTCAGTTCACTGTATCTGGATTGCACATCCTATCAGAAATCATACTTAGCTAGAGGGTATCTAGGGTTGTATGATTGATAGAGTTGTGTAGGATACAACACTATGTACTCGGAAAGGCAAATTACCACTGGTCACCTTGGTCTATACTTCTTGTGAAGGGTAGGGCAACTTCCTATGTGGAAGATGTGTGGGAGACCACCGGTCTGTGGTTGGAGGTAAATCACTGGAAAGATACTCTCTCTCTCGCAGAAGACATGCCGAGGCTTGCGATAAAGATGTCAGATTTCTGAATGTAGTATATCTTCGAGACTTGTGTTTATTGAGACTATGTAAAGCAATATTTAAAGCAGATATTTGTAATTGATTTATTTTTGTAAACATTGTACTTGAGAAAGACAATAAGGTTTGATTGTATTGAGATATCTTGTAATTGTAGTTACTCGACTATATGTTGAATAAAAGAAAAAATTTCTCTATCTCATTTTTACCTTGTAAATTTACTTTATGGTGAATTTTTTTGGTTTTTACTATGTTTTTAGAACATGGATGTTACAGTTTCTTTGTCTCAAAGGCTTAACGGCGGAGGAATATGGGAAGTGTGAATAGATTATGATGGGCAACTTAAGGAGCTCTAGGTGTTTATGGCTTGCAACAGAGCAAACTTCAGTTCTCGTCATCCTGAGAATCCAAATCTGGCCTATGCTTTAAATCTCTCAGATTTTCTTCCTAAAAATGTCGCAATCAGTTTCTCTGCTTCAATAGGGCTTTCCAACCAGATTCACAAGGTTATCTCATGGAATTTCTCAAGCTAAACCAGTTGGGGCCATCATAAAGGGTGACTTTCCAAGATCATCACCTCTCTGGTGGCCGTGGTCATGGTTATACTTTCATTAGTGCTTTAATCTACAAGCTTAATAATAAGAAAATAGTACAATCAGATAGAGACTTGTAAATTCCAGATCCCAACGGCCTGAAGAATGATGAAGTTTTAGAAAGAGTTGATGATGAGCAAAATCCCAATAGAAGCCCTCGGGTGTACAGGTATGGTTGCAAATATTCATCTGATATTGCTTTTAGAATAGAATTTTAAAAAAGTTATGTTTCCTATTCAAATGTGGATGTAGGTGGATGTTTCATTGTTTTGATTTTGTTAGGATTCTCCTATTGCAGTTCTATGCACTCAAGAGAAAAGGTTAAGCACACACAATGTTTACATAATCTGGCGCGCAGGTGCCCAAGCAACAATGCACTCAAATGAATTCAAATGTGTCATGAATGGAACATTAACTTGTAGTTTGTATTTTGGCAATTTGTTTTCTGTCACTTAGGTGTCATGGAAGTTGCTAAATGCAACTATGACACCTTGTAATGTGTAAGAGTTGCTAAAATGGAATGAGCTTGAAAAAGGAAATTACCATTGGAAACTTGACAAGCATGATTTTAGGAGCCAAAAATGAAGGGCCATATTTGGAGTCAATTATGATTTGAGTAACTTTCTATATTATAGTGGATTTGATTCTCCATGACTAGGCATTGTAACTCATGATTTTGAGTTTCCATTTTGGTGGGTTCTTGTATTGGAACTGAAGAGTCATTTGTGAAGAGAGGATTTTTATGCAGGGTTATGCTCTCAGTTTTCCTCTAGAGAATCAAGATGTAAATCTCCTTATTAAGGCTATGGAAGTGTATTGTAACATTGTTGTTGCAGATTGATACATTGATTTGATGCTTTGGAGAGGGGTTTTTTTATCCAAAGGGTTTTCCCATTTTTCTACTTTAAGAACATAGTAGTATGTACTTACATGAAGTTATTGAATATATGTTTAAATAAAATATAAAATGTTGTAAGATCATGTCAGGTTCTCTTTTTCCTTTCAGATTTGTTAGGAACCTATATACCATATTAATTAAAACAAAATATAAGAGTAATATGAAAAATACGGTCGTTTTGTATGTAAAGTTTAAGAGTTTACAAAAATAATATATCAAAGTGTTAAAGTCATTAGTAGTGACAAAGTTACTGTGTGCAAGTCATCAAAGATTGATTTAGGTCAAGAAGAGGATCTGGAGCCATTGAACCATCCTGAGCATTCAAGAGCCACAAGCACTTCCCATTTAAGTGGAGGCAGCACAATTATTCTTGATTCAACACCATCATATGCCAAAGATGTCTACCTCAAAAGCCCAATAACACAATCTTCCTATGCACAGATAGCTTCCAACCCCTCCGTTGAGGAGGAGAGAAGTGGTTCCAACTGTGTCAACCATTTATCATTTGCATCTATGGTTTAATGTTTATGGCTCCCCACAACATAGTCTTAATGTTGGCTAGGTGTGAAGCCAAGTCCCTTTTGTAACTGCTGGAGAACATCAAAGAATATTGTTAGGTATATCTTCGCAGAGTCAATTCCTTATATAATCATAACTTCTTGAAAACGGTTACTTTCTCCCATGGTGCATGCTATGCAAATAGCATTTGTTTTCTATAAAGGATATATAGAATGTTTAGTAGTGGTATTGTAGAATGAGAGAGTGTTGGATGTATGTAAGATACTAAGAACAGAGTTTAATAAAGATGGAGAATCCCCTGTTTGAGAGTGGACGTAGTCTATAAGATGAACCGCTATAAAAATCTCTGTGTTCTCATTTGTGTGTGTTTTTATTTCATTCACTACTATGTTTCTTTCATTTTTTCTGTTGTATTTCAATTTTTACAATTGGTATCAGAGCCTGGTGGAGAAGCTTGGTGAAGAAGCTCGAGGCATGGAAGAATTTTTAGAGCTATGGATGAAGTAGATATGGAAGAGAGAGTCAACTGGGAAGATTGGGTTCAAGCTCTTATGTCTTGGTCGTGTGGCTCTAAAGAGAGTCATGATGAAGTGGAAGCTATTCATTAGATGTTTTTGGATGAATTAAATGATGAAGCTGATTCTATTATTAAGGAGTTTCTTGGTATGTTGAAACCTAGCAGTGGCATGGAGCAGATGCAAGAAATAAAAGGTGTTGTGGTTCAGTCTGGAGTAAGGAAAAAGGTTAGATTTGATGGTGCTCCTGTCTATTTGGCTGCTATAGAGGATTTGCATGTTTTGGTAGAGGCTGAGAATCAGGTTGCTTTGGGTGATGAGGATGTGATTTCGCAGTATTACATCCACGATATGCTAGTAAAGCATTGCTCATCGATGGTGCTAGATGTGGAGGCCGGAGAAGTAAAGTCGGCTGACGCAGTGGAAGAAGTTAAGGCAGTGCCCGAGGAACAAGTCGCTCTGGCAGAGTCAGTGGAAGAAGTTAAGCCGGCGGCGGAGGAATCTGTCCCTCATGCCCAGCCGGAGGAGGTTTACCTCTGGGGTGTGCCTTTACTTGAAGAGGACGGGCAGAGTGTTATGAGTGCCACCAAGGTAAAGGATATTGGTTACCTGATGCATTTGTTGTATTTGTTGATTTTCTGGGCAGTTTGTGCGAATGAGAGGGGCTTGCTTAGCGAAGACATGGGTGGTTTGAATGCCAAGATGCTGCCCACGCGCCCCAAGAGAGGAGCGCTATAGAGGAGGGGAAGAGGAGGGGAAGAGTGCAAGGAATTCTTTCACTTTTATAGAGAGCTTGTATTTTGTGTGGGATGCTGCCAATCCTAGCTATGATAACTGTAGTAACGTTGACGCTGATCCATTATTTTGGTTGACGGAGCCTCCTATAGAAGAGCCACAGCAGCAGAAAGTGGCAGCAGAGAAGCTTAAAACCGACGTGCTTTGGAGGAGATTCATCTAGAGCTTTCTTGAACAGAATCTGGCAAAGCTAAAATCTTTGTTGCGATTGATGTAACGATACAAGTGGAAATGTAGGGGATATCTCTGAGCAACTCTCTTTCCGGTATGACTTGTCTTCATGTGGGAGATTGTTGGCTACGTGTGAAGCCAAGTCCCTTTTGTAACCGTTGGAGAACATCAGAGAATATTGTTAGGTATATCTCTGCAGAGTCAGTTCTTTATATAACCGTAGCTTCTTGAAAACGGTTACTTTCTCCCACGGTGCATGCTATGCAAATAGCATCTGTTTTCTATAAAGGATATACAGAATGTTTAGTAGTGGTATTGTAGAATGAGAGAGTGCTGGATGTATGTAAGATACTAAGAACAAAGTTTAATAAAGATGGAGAATCCCCTGTTTGAGAGTGGACGTAGTCTATAAGACGAACCACTGTAAAAATCTCTGTGTGTTCTCATCTGTGTGTGTTTTTATTTCATTCACTGCTATTTTTCTTTCATTTTTTCTGCTGTCTTTCAATTTTTACACTTAATACCTGTTTCAAAACCAAACTAATTCTATGTATCGTCGTTGATTGTTAACACAGTTATGAAGAACTAAGTAGAGCGACTGCTGGCTTTAGCCAAGATTTAATACTTGGACAGGGAGGTTTCGGAAGGGTTTACAAAGGAAGTTTAGAGGGTGGACAAACAGTGGCGGTTAAAAGAATTTATCAGAACTCTCAGGAGGGAATCAGACAATATGAATCAGAAATTACAACAATTGACAGCTTGGCACATCCTAATTTGGTTCCACTTTTGGGATGGTGTCACGACAGAAACGGTGAACTTCCTCTCGTTTTCCAGTACATGTCCAATGGCAGTCTGGACAAATATTTGTTTGCAGGACAAGCTCGGATTCGGGCTCTGAGTTGGAACGAGAGATTCAGTATAGTCTGCGACTTAGCTTCTGCTCTTCTCCATCTCCACGAGGAATCACGCCCACACGTTCTACATAGAGACATTAAATCTAGCAATATAATGTTGGACTGCAACTTTGTGGCACGGCTTGGAGACTTTGGTTTGGCCCGCCTGATGGAGCACGATAATACCTCTCATTACACAAAACCTGGTGGCACCCCGGGCTATATAGCGCCAGAGTGCTTTCAAACATTGAGGGCCAGCTCGGAATCGGACGTATTCAGCTTTGGTGCCGTGGCTCTCGAAATTGCCTGTGGAAGGCCCGCGTTGGACAGAGGGCTTGCGTTTTGTAATATGAGCTTGGTTAACTGGGTTTGGAGTCTGCATGAAATGGGACAGATTCTCGATGCAGCTGATGAGCTGCTTGATAAGGAAAAAGATGGTGTGCAAATTGAACGGTTGATGCTCGTTGGATTGTGGTGCTCCATTCATGATTATAGACAGAGACCAAGAATACAGCTAGTTCTCGAAGCCTTAAAATTTGAAGCTGACGTGCCTATACTCCCATGCAGAATACCTGGAGCGCCTCAGTGATTTATGAAAAAGAGGTTGAAATTTTTCGTCTCTTTCAGGTATGTATATACCTGTGATATGGAGTAGGTGAGTTGAGATTTAAAGACATAACTGTGATAAACAGTTAGTGAGTTGTGATTTTAACTTTAGAAGAAATAAAACTGAAACAATTGAAAACCAGTTGGAATATGTAGAACAATGGTATATTCAGTGTGCTTTGGAAATGAATGAGATGATGGAATGGAATTTGTTTTGATTGTAGATATTTTTGGATAGGCAAAATCTTTACTTTTATTATAGTCTCCTTATTCTTGCAGTAATATAGCCTTTACTTCTTCAAATTACACGATGTTTACATTACAGTTTCAAAAATATAATTATATTATACTTATAAATTTGATATGATTGCTTTTTGATTAGACAATTATGGGTTTATTTTAGTTTGAGTTTTACAAAGTGTTTATTTAATTCTATAATGTTTTTCTATTGTATAGTAATTATTTAACTTTAATTTTTATAAATAATATAATTATAATTGTTATAATGTTTTTTTACAGATTAAAAAAATTACATAATTATATCTTTTTTAATAATTGATGTTTACTCAAAAATATTCCACATTTATTAAAGAAAAGTTTTCTGAAGGATTTTGAGAAGGTTTTATAATTGTTGGGACAACCAACTAATCAATAATGTAATAGACTAATAATTGTGACCTCAAATACTTATTACATTATTCTCTGAAACACCTCAATTAAACATGGAGACATCCAAATCATGGAGAGGTCTCTACAAGACTACAACTTTTATAGACTCAAAATAAAGCTATCCTTAACCCCTCAAGCACAAACCCTAACCTTGTGATGCTTTAATTTATAACTCTGTAATTGATTTTGTGAAGTGAAACTGTTTGAACTCTGGGCGAAGACCAATAATGCAAGATTATCTCATTGAGATCAAAGTTAAACTGTTTGAACTCTGGACCAAGACCAGTAATGCAAGATTATCTCATTGATTGAACAACTCCTCACTGATCAAACAACCTAATAAAATGCCAAAGATCAATAGCTAGGTATGAATAGAAGCGACCACATCACCCCTTTGTGCTGCCTTAATAAAAGTTTTTAGTCAAGCAAAGTCAGGCCCACCACACATGAATTATTGGGCCACTTGACAAACTTCAATTGGCTCTCCAATACATAGGTTGATGTAAGCACCTTTTAACTTGGCTCCAAGCCATTCAATTTGTCAACCATGCCACCACACCACTGACCATTACATTTAGCCAAATAGCTAGATGGTAAAAGCCACAACGTAGGCTTCTACTATTATTGTTCTTCTCCTGAGCCAAAGGAAAACATGAGACTGCATACTGCAGGTGTCCTAGAATAAACTATTTCCACCACAGGAGGGACACTTAAGTTACATGCCACGACCAATAGCAAGTCACCAACTAATTAGAAATAAAGCACGTATACTATGCGAAGGACTTAGGTAATGGGCATTGTTAAAACAAGTTGCCATGACTATAACTTTGAAGCTAGGGTAAGTTGCCAATAGGGAGAAGCAAAAAGAAGGTTGCAGCCGCTAAAGAAAATCAGAGGAGGAGATATAAGCACTGTTAAAGGGAGATCCTAGTAAATCAAAGCCAAAAAGAAATCAAATCGTTGTAGGTAGATAAGACCCAAGAGGAAAAAGATTGCAGAAGTTTTAGTCATCGTCTAGTAGAAAGCTGCCAAAAATAATTGTTAAGGAGAGGCTACTACAATCATTTTGGCCGCAAGAAAAGTATATTAAGTCACCAATCTAAAGGCCGCTGTTGAAGACAATAAAGCCACTCCCTTTATTAAATTATCTATGTTGGATGTGAAGTCCAACTCTTCAATTCATATTCCCTGTTTGTCTCTTCACCTTCTCTTGAAGAGAATTGTATATATATGAGGGAAAGATCATATGTATGATGTTGCAAATAATAAGAAGATTATTGCCCTGCTTTCCTGTGGATGTAGCCACATTGGCAAACCACGTTAAATATCTGTCTCTGTGTTCTACTTTGTGTGTTGTTTAATTATCTAATTTTTAACAATTGGTATTAGAGCAGTGAGATCCAGGGAGAGCAGGTTGGATAGGGTTTACAAGGTTGAAGTTGTTGTTTGAAGACCAAAGGTTTTGCACCGTATAAGAGCAGGAGATACTGGTTTGCAGCCTTAGATTGGAGTCAGATTGAAGGCGAATAGAGCCCCAATTATCTAGCAAAATGACGCTCTAGTTTTGCTGATCAGAAAAGGTTGCTCAAGAAGAGGGGCTGTGGCAGTTGGGATTTATGCTGGCAACTCCACAGAAATAGGCGCTTTTTTTTTTCAAACTGGCGGCTTCCCAAAATATGTTATGTGAAGTGTGTGAAGAGGAAATCCCTGTCTGATGTGCCAAAGAAAAAATTGGGGAGTTCGAAGGGCCCATGACATTCTATTATGCTTCTAATGTGACCCATGATCATGCGAATGAGATGTATTATTAGGTTATGCATTTCCAGAGGATGTCAAATTGTCACCGGCAAGGTTTGTTAGAAAGATTGTTGGGAGCTTGAGAATCTGTGTTTCCCAAAATGGTCAAGAGGCGTGTGTAGGAGGTGTGTGTAGGAGGACATGCTACAGGGGTTTGGTTTGCAGGTTTTGCATATCATTGTGGATGTTCCTTGGTACTACATGTTTACATTTTCTATGTGATGCTGTTAGTAGACTTGGTATCCCTTGATCACTTGTGATGGTGCCTTATTTCTGGAATGTTAACGAAGCGACGCATTGTATGTGCTCATTCCAGGTTTGCATTCATCTGGACATTTCTAGTATCCCTTGATCACTTGTGATGGTGCCTTATTTCTGGAATGTTAACGAAGCGATGCATTGTATGCACTCATTCCAGGTTTGCATTCATCTGGACATTTCTCATGTAGTGGGAGCTCCTAGATGTACAATAGGCCATGGACAGCAGACTTCAAGTGGGAGGTTGTTCAGATGTGAAGTTGCAGCATGAATCAAACTTCAATTGGGAGATTGTTGGATGTGAAGTCTGACTCTTCAATTCATATTCCCTGTTTGTCTCTTCACCTTCTCTTGAAGAGAATTGTGTATATATGAAGGAAAGATCATATGTATGATGTTGCAAATAATAAGAAGATTATTGCCCTGCTTTCCTGTGGATGTAGCCACATTGGTGAACCACGTTAAATATCTGTCTCTGTGTTCTACTTTGTGTGTTGTTTATTTATCTAATTTTTAACAATCTATAGAGTTTGATCTCATACAACCGCCACTAAAGACAAAAAGAGAAAATCAGAAGGAATCACTAAAAAAAAAGTTTAGTGAAGCCACCATGGACTAGGAGGGTTTGGATCTATCTTAAAGAAGATCGCAGTTTTTAAACAAAGGCCACAACCAGTGGAAATAAACAAGCCATAGCAGTTTTTGAAGTCACCACAATAAAATATAATTGTTGTTTTTAGAACAGCCACTACATTCCATCAACAACTGGTTAAAGAGAAGAGCGCCCAACAATTACAAACTATTTGTAGAATAAGGACTTCATCACTACCAAAGGAAGAATGAAGATGCACAAAGCCACCTAAATTCAATCACTATCAAGGAAGGAGATCTAGAATCATTGCAGCTGATTGGATTGCAACCATGGCATCAAGTAACAATCTAACGCAACCACAAATCACCATATTCATAGGTAAAAACTATGGTTTTGGAGCAATTATAAAAATAAAAATTTAATTCTATTCATAAGAATTTTGAGATATTGTAGAAAATGGATTTGAAGAACCCCAGGCAACCTATCAAGCTTTGACACAAAATTAAAAAATAAACTTGGGGAAAATAGAAAAAAAGGATGGAAAAGCAAGTAATAGATGATTCTTTCCTACGGTTGCAACAGCAGCTACATCTAAGCGAGCATGAAAAATTTTAAGAATTGCTTATCAAGGTAAAAGTGGCAAACTTATAGTCTCTTAGAAGGAGTTTTGAGAATTTGCAAATGAAGGATTTAGAATCTTTAGACCAGTTTTCAAGTCAAGTCATGAATGTTTTTAATCAAATTAGAGCACATGGAAAAGAGACTATAGATCAAAAGATTCTAGTCTAAAAGATTTTTCAAAGTTTACCTAGTAAATTTGATGTTATTGTGGTTGCAATTGAAGAGTCTAAAGATCTAACACAATTATATGTAGATGAGTTGATGGGATCTTTGTTATCCCATGAATCTAGATTGAACATGAATATTTTTTCTTTGGAGAATGCATTCAAATCACAAGTTTCATTCGGTAGAGGAAGACGTAGAAATAATTATTAAAGAGATGGAAGGAATAGTCCAGATTAAGGAGGAAGAACAAATTAGAATTTTAATTCTCATAGCTCTAGGTAATCAACAATCTCAAAGGTATGACAAGTCTAATGGTCATTATGCACATGAATGTTGGAAAAAACAAGCAGATGTAGGAAAATAGAATGCAAATTTTTCAAATGTATCTAAAAGGGGATATTATTCATTACATGTTATGTTGATCAAGAGAGCTCAAGTGATATTTGGTTTTGAGATAGTGGGTGTAATAATCACATGATAGAAAATAGAGATTTGTTTGCAAGTTATATTGTTCTATGAAGTCAAAAGTAAAGTAGGGTAATGATAATACAATGTCAATCATGGGTAAAGGAGTAATCAATGTTGTTACAAATCATGGTAGAAGGTCTATTCCAAATGTTTATTTTGTGCATGGATTGAAGCATAATCTCATAAGTATTGGACAACTTATGCAAAAGGGTTATAGGGTATTTTTGAAGATAATGTCTATATCATATTGGATAGATCTCCTGGTAACATGTTGATAGCTAGGGTTGAGATGACAAGGAACTCAATGTTCACACTTTAAATGAAGAGTAAAAAGGCAATTCAAAGAGAACTTAAAAGTATATTTTAAGGCAACTTATTTAGATCAAACATGGCTATGGCATCTAAGGTATGGACATCTTCATTTCAAAGAATTGAGTTTATTACAAAAAAAGTAGATGGTGAGATGATTACCATCAATTGAGGAGCCATCCAATACATGTAAGAGTTATATTTTGGCAAAGCAACAATAGAAAAGTTTTCCAACTCAGATGCCTTACAAAGCAAAGGCACCATTAGAGCTTGTGCATACTAATTTATGTGATCCAATGCAACCTCCATCATTGGGTAGAAATATTTATTTTCTAATTTTTATTGATGATTATAGCAAAAAAATATGGATTTATTTTCTTAAGCAGAAGTTTGAAGCCTTCAAAATGTTCAAGGATTTCAAAGGTTGAGAAGCAAAGTGGCCTATACATTAAGGTACTCGGGTTAGATAGAGGTGGTGAATAGAAATCAAATGAGTTTTTAGATTTTTGCAAATATCATGGAATTAAGAAGCAATTTACTACAAGTTACACACCACAACATAATGGTGTCACAGAGAGGAATAAACGAACAATAATGGAGATGGCCAAGAGCATGTTGAAAGCCAAGCACTTGCCTAATGAATACTGGGAAAAAGTAGTAGTGTTTGATGTATATATTCTAAACAGATCTCTTGCAAAGGCTGTCAAGGACAGGAATCCATAAGAAGTAGCAAGAAGTGCATCTTTATTAGTTACTGTGAATAGTCAAAAGCCTACAAGTTGTACAATCCTATTACCAAGAAGGTAATCATTAGTAGCGAAGTTGTATTCAAGGGGGAAAAAACATGGGATGGAAGTATTAATAAATCAATTACAGTTGCAACAATAATACCTCAAAATGAAGAAGAATCAGAAGAATGAATGTGAGATGATCAACCAAGTCCACAAGCATTATCAAGTACTCTATCAAGAAATCTTCAAGGAAATAATTTAAGAGAGTTGAGAACACCAAGGAATTTTGAACAAGGTGAACTATCAAGCCATCCTTCTCATAACTCACAAGTGATGAATTTGATCCTACACTTGCCTTATTGAGATCAAGGTATAGAGGTAGATTTATGATCAAGGAGAAAATCTAGATTTGCATTCAAATTTTGCTTTATTCTCTCATGATCTTGTATATTTTGAAGATGCAATTAAAGAATAACATTGGATTAAGGCCATGGATGAAGAGATGGATTCTATTGAAATAAATGACAAAGGGAGCTAGTAGATCTACCTACAGGTAAAGAATTCATAGGAGTCAAATGGGTCTAGAAGACCAAGTTCAATGTAAGAGGTGAAGTTCAAAAGTATAAGGCAAGATTAGTAGCTAAAGGTTTTACACAATAGTGTGGAGTTGATTACAATGAGACATTTGCACCTGTAGCAAGGCTTGATATAGTTAGAATGGTCTTAGCAATAGTAACATGGAACAATTGGAAAGTTTACCAAATGGATATCAAATCAACATTTCTGAATAGTTTTCTAAAAGAAAAAGTCTATGTGCAATAGCCACCAGCATATGAAGTGTCTAGAAATGAAGATAAGGTGTGCATATTGAATAAAGCTCTTTATGAACTCAAACAAGCACCTAGAGCATGGTATAGTCAAATTGATTCATACATGATGAGCAATAGATTCAGTAGAAGCTACAGTGAGCCTACATTATACACAAATATCAACAAGCAAGATTAGGTTTTGATTGTTTGTTTATATGTTGATGATTTAATCTTTACTATAGATTTCTCTTAGACATGTTTAAATCAACTATGAAGAAAGAATTTAAAATGATATATTTAGGATTAATGGGATATTTTCTAGGCATTGAAGTTGTACAATCAAATAGAGGCATTTTCATTTGTCATTCTAAGTGTGCGAAGGATGTGTTAAGAAGATTCGGAATGATGAATTGTAATCCAACACCAACTCCAATTACAATAGGAACTAAACTTAGTAGAGAGGGCAAGGGGTCCAATGTTCCAAAGACTTATTAGAAGTTTAATGTACCTCATAGCAAAAAGGCTAAATAGTATGTATGGAGTTAGTCTAATTTCAAGATTCATGGTAACAAATTGATATATTAGAATCAAAATGTAATTTATCAAAAATTTATTTGATATATTGAAAATTTAATTTAGATGGAAATTTAAATTAATGTGTAGAAATTGATATTATCAATATTGACATCTTAAAATTAATATATATGAAAATTAAAATTTTGAACAATATATATCAAAATTGATATTATCAATTTAGATCAAAATTAATTTGATATCTTGAAAATTCAAATTGATATATTAAAATCAAAATCTAATACCAAAATCTAAATAATTTAATTGAATATAATTTATCAAAATTTAAATTATTGATACATATATCAATTTCTTGAAAAATTAATATATGAATTTATTAAAATTTCAATATATATCAAAATTAATATTGAAAATTTGATATCAATATGAATTTCAATATATAAAATTGAAATTAATATCATTTGAAATTGATATTAATAGATCAAGTTTGTCTATCAATATTGAAATTGATATATATCTTGAATTTGAAATTGACGCCAATCTAGATCAAATTTGATCTATCACTATTGAAATGGATATCAATAGATCATATCATATCAATATTCAAATTTCAATATATCAATTTTGAAATCGATATCAATATATCAATATCAAAATTGATATCAATAGATCGAGTTTGAGATCTATCAATATTGAAATTGATATATATATATATATATATATCAATTTTGAAATTGATATCTCAAGAAATATATATATGAAAACGAAATTGATATCAAATTTGACATCAAAATTGATATCTTGAAAATTGAAATTGATGTATTAAAATCAAAATTATGTAATATTAAAAATTTTAAATTGATATATCAAAATTTAAATTGATTTGTAGAAATTGATAAATTAATATTGATATCTTAAATTAATATATATGAAAATTAAAATTTTAAACAATATGTATATATCAAATTTGATATCTTGAATTGAAATCAATAAATCAAATTTGATATCAATATTGAAATTGATAAATATCAAATTTTATATTTAATTTGAAATTGATATCTTGAAATATGTATATCAAAATTTAAATAATTGAAATCAAAACTTAAATTATTGGTATGTGTTAAAATTGATATATTAAAATTGATGTCTTCAAATTAATATATGAACATTAAAATTTCAATATATATCAATTGAAATTTATATCAATAGATCAAATTTGTCTATAATATTAAAATTGATATATATTGAATTTGAAATTGACGTCAATCTAGATCAATTTTGATCTATCAATATTGAAATTGATATCAATATATCAAATTTAAAATTGATATCATAATTTGATATCAATATTTCAATATCAATTTTGAAATTGATATCAATAGATCAAATTTGAGATCTATCAATATTGATATTGATATATACATATATATAGAGAAGTCAAAATTATATATATTAAAATTTAATTTATCAAAATGTAAATTAATATAGAGAAGAATTGATATATGATCAAAATTAATATATGAAAATTAAAATTTGAAATTATATATATTGAAATCAAAATGTAATATCAAATATTAATATATGTATGTATGTATGTATGTATGTATGTCAAAATTATGTAGTATTAATTTTTTTAAATTGATATATTAAATTTAATTTATCAAAATGTAAATTAATATATAGAAAATTTGATATATATGATCAAAATTAATATCTTGAAATTAATTTATGAAAATAAAAATTTGAAATTGATATATTGAAATCATAATATCAAATTTTAATAATTTATCAAAAATATTTGATTTGATGTGTGCAAAAACACACATATATATCTTATGTAAATTACAATTTCAATATTTATCAAAATTGATTATAGGTAATTGATATCAAAATTTATTCTAACATCCAATATCTAGGTCTAGAAGTTCAATCAAGTATAATTTATCTAATTTATATTTTTTTAATTTACCTGAAATATATAGAAAATTTGATATATATGATCAAAATTAATATCTTGAAATTAATATATGAAAATAAAAATTTGAAATTGATATATTGAAATCATAATATCAAATTTTAATAATTTATCAAAAATATTTGATTTGATGTGTGCAAAAACACACACACATATATATCTTATATAAATTAAAATTTCAATATTTATCAAAATTGATTATAGGTAATTGATATCAAAATTTATTCTAACATCTAATATCTAGGTCTAGAAGTTCAATCAAAGTATAATTTATCTAATTTATAATTTTTTAATTTACCTGATTGTTTTAATTAATTTTTTTATCAATTTATATGTATCAAAACTCAATATTATATAGATCAAAATTATTCAATTGATATCTTGAACATTAGTTTAAATTAATTTATATAGATATATAATTTTGTATAAATTTAATTTTGTATTTTATTTAATTTAAATGTAGATTTGATCTTGTACTCAAGAGTTTACTTTTGTATATTTAATTTGATTTGATTTGGTATATCATCTTTGATTTTGTATATGTATGCATTTAATTTCTTGATAAATAAAGTATGTAATGAGATATATGTATGTATCAATTTATATATGTATATCTTAGACGTGTATATATTTTTCTATCTACATAATTTGTTAATTATTTTTAATTTATAAATTTTGTGCATGTGTATTAAAGTTTATAAAATTTTATCATGTATAATTTATAAAAATTTAAGTTTTAAAATTTAATTTAATTTAGTTTTAAAAATTAAATGTAAATTTGTTTAAATAATGTAGATTTGTACATATACATCATTTCAGATGGTTGGCTAGGTTTCTTGTAAATCTAATCAGTCCAATCATGGTTGTAGAACTTAATTTTATTTTAAGACTATGACAAACTGAATAATGCATTACAACATTTAGGCCAAACCATTCATAGTTCACCAAACCTATCAAATAGAGATAGGTTGGTGACCATCATAGATGAGTTCACACATATTATCGACATTGTTCGATCATACAACCCTTACGATAATGTCATCATTGAGAATTTATATGAATCACTCTCTAGGAGTGCTACAATAACAAAAAACACTTGCAATAGCATTAAAAATAGAAAAGTATTATTGTGAAACACTTCCAATCTAGGAAAAAACATAACTCCAAAAATCTAGAAATCAATCCACACAAAAAATGCCCAAAAACCTACAAACAAACCCACCAAAATATACAAAACTACTCCAATCAGCTCCAATACAACCTTTGAGTGAGATTTCTCTCCTAGATCAAAGGGTCTACATCCTCTAACTCCTAAAATTAATAGGTTTTCATCAACTAGTCCCAATCTCTATGGGTTTTCGTCCATAGAAGAAATTGTAAGAACACAAGTGCTCATACCATAAGATTTGGTTGAAAAGCCACCCAAGAATGTAAATGAATGAAGGAAAGCCAATACAGAAATTAGATATGAGCCAAATAAATTATATTCAACTCAAGAGAATGCAAAGCATACAATGAAAATGAGATGCTCATATGAGAGCGATGGGTGAGTATATATAGGATTTACCACGCAAGAGATTAAAAACACTACCAATGTGGGATAAATGAAAAAGTCCCTAAGTAAACTTAACCTAGTGTGAAGAGAGCTAAAGCGGAGAACTAGCTAGAAAGAACTAGATAGCTAAAGAACTTTATTCACACTAACACCCCCCTAAGTGCAACTTAGGGGAAATGTGTGAGAATGGATGCCAAGAAATAGTGTTGGGAAACATTTGCCAGGAAGGAGAGCCTAGTGAGAAGAGCAAGGGAGAAAGGGTTTTTCCCACTATGCTTTTAGAGGAAGAATGAAACATTAATGGGGAAGAATTTTCAAGTGAGTTCTCAAATGAAGAGGTAGAAACTATGGAGGAAAGAGTCATTAAACAAAATTGAAAAAGAACAACCCAAAGATAGGAGAAAAGAGTGCGAGGGGTAGGAAATCAAATAGGGAGAGACTGGAGATAGTAGGCAATTCAAAGGGGTAGAGGAAGATGAGATCTGGGAAGGTCATTCCTCTTCCCAAGGAGCCATGAATCTCATAATATGGAATGTTAGGAGTTGCAATGTCCCTAACAAGGGGCGTGAAGTCAAGCACCTAATGCAGACTTTGTGCCCAAATATCTTGTTACTACAAGAAACTAAAATTCAAGCTGGTGATTGTTAGAACATTTTTTTCTAACTAGAGGAATAAGAAATGTGTTTGTGAGGATGCTGCAAGGGGCTCTAGAGGGCTGGGAGTAATCTAGGATACTGTAAGATACCCAACTAGTTCTACTAAATTTTTTTTCCTTACTTAAACAATTTTACTTGCTATCAACTCATCAACTACTCAACAACTTAAAGATATACATCAAAGATAATTACTTGAATGAATCAACCTTAAAGATGGGTACTTGTCTTAATACTTAATTCAATCATCTTGCAATGTCTTATTACATGGATAATGCTTTCTATAGTTAGGGTAAAATTGCAAATCAGGGCAAATGAATAAATAGCAATGCACAATGAAGCACAAGACAACATGAAAATCAAAATAACAAATGTAAATGCAAACCGATCTCCATGTCAAACTTGATTTATCTCCATTGCTCTTCTCCACCTCGCATGAGCATGCAAGATTTTGAAGGATTATTGTTGGAAGAATGTTGGGTGCTCATTTCTACAGCATAACATTAAGATGAAGATGATATGAGGATGATAGTTGAAGGATGCCAAGGCTCTAATGATAATTTGACAGAATAATGGTACTTGAGGCTCAATGCATCTTAGAAAATTTGACAGAATAATGGTACTTGAAGCTCAATGCATGCTAATGGCTTGTGAGGGGTTTGATTTATAGAAAAGGCTTGGTTCAAATGGATGGTTGAGATTAAAAGCTAAATGATTGATGTGCACGGCTAGGATTGATTCGGTTATCCCACTCTTCAAGGGAGTTGTAGTCATTTGACAAGTGTCAAGGAGAATAGGGCTCATGTGTGCTTATCTACATAAAAAGGTACTACATATGAAAGATATTAAATAAAAGGCTATAGTACCACTTATCTTTTTTAAATGAAAGAGGCACACATGTCGGCTAAATGATAAGATAAATTAATTAAATAAATAAAATTTATTTAATTAATTGGAAAGTCGGCTTATGATGAGAACTTAATTCAAATAAAATATTTGAATTAGTTGGGATATGAGTTGGATATTAATTAAATAAATAAAATTTATTTAATTAATTGGATAGTGGGATTAGGATATGATTGAGAAATTAATTAAATAAATAAAATTTATTTAATTAATTGGCTAAGTGGGATTAGGATGGGATTGAATGGGATTTTAATTAAATAAATAAAATTTATTTAATTAATTAGCTAATGGAATAAGTGGGGTTAAGAGTGGGATTTAGACAAAATGCTACATGATGTCTAAGTTAATGTTTTAACAAGGTGTTGCTAGACATGAACAAAGTTGGGATAAATTTGGGTGTCTACATTTTGCCCCTCTTTGAGATGATGTTCGAGATGATAAGCTTTGTGTTGAGTAACATCATTTCAAAGAAGCTAAGGTACGGATAGAGGAAAAAGATAGTGATGATGGAAAGATATGATGATGATGGAAAGATAAGATGATGATGATGATGGAAAGATGATGGGATGATGATGCCCCCTCGAGAGGATATGCGGGTTGGACAAGCACGGGTATGCTCTCGAAAAGAAATGGCTTGGACTATGAAAGATAAATGATAAGGTATGGATAAAAGAAATGAAGGATGCGTTATGCTGCAATGGAAAGTGAGCAACCATGATGTTTGATATAGCACTAGACGTTATGCACCAAGGTATAAGGACCAGGGTGACGATGTGTCTCATGCCCCAGCATAATACAACCTTGTCAAGATACAAGATATGAATATTAGCTAGATTGATACCGATATGATGGAAATGCAAGATAAAATGATAGCACACACAAGCAAGCAAGCATGCACAAATGATACAAAAACAAACAAGGTATTGCCCCTGTCAAGCTGTAAACCAATGATTAATTGCTGATTGTTTTGCTGATAATGATGATAGTTGAGAGTGTTGTCATGGCGGGGAAAAGCTATATCCCTAGATCAACACAAGGTTGTTTGCTGAGTTGGTTTGTTGATTGGCTAATTGATTTGGCTTACAACAAGGCTAGGATCAAGACCATGGATTGCGTTTGGATAATTTGGCTTGATTGATTAACTTGATTGGTATGGATTAAGGATTGACTTGCATTTGGATCTTTGTTTGGAATGGTTGGAAGATGATAAAAATGATTAGATTGATTTGGTTTGATGAAATGTGGATGATGGGATGATATGTGTTGGAATGATTTGTTTTTGATTTGTTGAAGTGATTAGATTTGTTTTGATGGTTGGCTTGATGTGCTTGAGTTGATTTGCTTTGGTGTTGATGTTGATGATTGATAGGATTTGTTTTGATTGATGATAGTGATGTTGTGATGATTAGAGTATCCACTCAATCTAAGCATAAGCAAGTGTTCTCAATGTGCGCAAAGGATGTAAAACAAACAAGGTATTGCCCTTGTCAAGTCATAAACCAATAATTGATTGTTTGATTGATGATGATAGATAGTGTTGTCATTGTGGGGAAAGCTATAGCCCTAGATCAACACAAGGATGTGGGAACACTATATCCCATTGATGATGATTGATTGGGCTCATGACAAGATTTGGATCAAAACCTGTTGATTTGATTGGATAATGTTCCTTGATTGATTGGCTTGCTTGATATGGATTAGTGTGACTTAGATTTAAGATCATTGCTTAGATTGATTTGATTGATATGATTGGAAGAAGTGATTGATTGAAATGGATGAATGAATGTTATTGATAGGAAGAATTGATGATGATGATGATTTGATTTTGATTGAATGTTGATGGAGTGGATTGTTTTGGATTAATGATGATTGGTTTGATTGCTTGGATTTTTCATTGGATATTGATTTTTTTGTGTTTTTGGAATATTTTGATTTTTTTTTATATTTTTTTGGGATATTTTGATTTTTTTGTGTTTTTTGAATATTTTATTTTTTTGTGTGTTTTTGGGATGTTTTGGGATGTCAATGGATTTACAATTGAGTAGCCTTTGTGCTAGATACCAATGACAAGGGAGAAAACCAAGTTGGTGCAGGGGCACCCCTACAAGACAGGATATAGGTTCATTGTCCGCATGACAGGACATTAGTCTATTTTTAGCATGTTTGACTTCATAATGTAATAAGGTCCATTGGACCAATGCATATGTATTAGATCAGCCTAGGAGAGTGTGCAGGCAGTTAGAGTTCGTGATCGGGTAGTCTGAGCTGTCCTCTCCCAGCCGCTTGGAAGCTCCCAGCCGCTGGGAATCGAGTTGGTAGTACTCGTAGGATATTGCTATAAATAACTCAGATCAGTTAAGGTTTGAGATCATAAGGAGAGTAGTAGTTATGTTATGTTGTACTGGTGATTGAGTGAAATCCAGAGATCAGTCCAGACATTGTGAAACATTGTAGAAATAGGACTTTTGTGTTTCATCTAAATAAGATCTCATCAATTGCATTATCTGGTTTATTAGTTGTTTATGTTTTGATTTCTATTCTGATTACAGGTTAATGGATTCTTTCAACCCTTCCACCGGTTGATTCCTTGAATCGGTGGAATGGTCATGCATGTTAGTTTAGGTTGTATTTTAGTTTTCTGTTTATGCATTTCATTGTGTGGGAGATCGATTGGTAGCATGCTATGAATCAACCTATCATCCTCATGTGCTAGGGTTTAGGAAGATAAACTGTTAAGTTTTGATCTGAAGGTGATCCGACCTGATCATCATGTTTTCTTTGTAAAATTGTGCGGTTCTGTGAGTTTGCATGCAGCTGACGGATATATAGGGATCTGCATGTGCTTTTCCAACTGGAGTGAATCGCATCGACATCTTCGAGTATATCGCTATCCGGATCGGGTCATGAAGCTGACGAAGACTGTATGTTTCAAGTGCATCAGGATGATATAAGTCAGATATATACTCAGTGTGTATATCACCGTCAGGATCATCTTTCGTGTGTATCCATCATCCGCATATCGCTATCACATGCAGGAGTGAAAGTTCACTTTTTGGCTAAGGACCGGAAAGGTCATCATCAGGATATTGAAAAGATCACCGGATATTCATTATCATGTTGCGGAGGATGTAAGAGTCTTATATCCGGGTGACATCATCATCAGGTGCATGTGACGTCATCGTCATCAGGATATTGCGAATATCACCCAATGCAGTTTTATCCTGCTGTCGCTAAGTGTTTTGGCATCGGCGTAAGGCATCGGCACAAAGTTTGGTTAACATCATCAGGATGTTTTGATATGACCGGATAAGTCATATCCTGATGCTGTTGTTCGAGTAGTCGGATATCGGGGTGACGTAAGCATCAAAGGAAAGGTGCTTGAAGTTGTCGTCATCAGGATATATCAGAGGAACCAGATATTTTATATCCTGCTAATGAAGGTGATGTTGAACATCATGATGATGACGATAGAGTTTGGCGGTATGATGAATAGTGAACATCAGGAGGATGTTTGCGCTTGCTAAATATCATGATGCTGACTGTGTTAGCAAGAAATATGATGATGCTGTTAAGCCGAATGACTCCTCCTTCCCATTTGTAAGCTCCCGTTGCGTTTACCTCTGCATCATAGTGGTATCAGAGCAAAGGAAGGATCTTCTGGAAAAGATCAGGATATAGCAGGATGTCAGGTGACGAAGGAACGTCGGAGATGCCGGCAAGGATGACCAACGTTGAGTTGGCAGTTCTGGTAAAGAAACAGATTGCAGAGAGCAAGGCCGTGAAGGCTCAGAATCAGGAATTGAAGGATGAGTTAGAGAAGTTGAGGAGCAGAGTAGCATCTGGTAGAGAAGAAGATAGGGAAGAAGAAGAGATCCCTAGTTGGAACAAGGAGGTCGTTCCTGCAGACTAGAGACCACTGTTGAATGCCCTCAAGGCCATGGAGAGGAGAACCATGGACGTGAAACTGGATTTGCCAGTGTTTACAGGAAAGATGGAACCTGATTCAGTGATGGAGTGGATAGACTCCTTGAACAATTTCTTTGAAACAGAGGAGATACCAGAATAATAGAGGGTGAAAATAGCCCAGTCAAAAATGAAAGAAGCTGCCTTGACATGGTGGAATTTCGTCCAAGATGATAGAGTACAGGAAGGAAAGCGTAGAGTCACTACATGGAAGAAAATGATGGCATTAGTAAAGGAAGCTTATGTCCCATTGGATTACAGTATCCAATTACACAAGAGGAAGCAAAACCTGAAGCAGAAGGAGCTAGATGTCAGCTCATATACAGAAGAATTCATGAAACTTTGTATGAAAACAAAGGTAAAGGAAAGTGAAGAAGAGAAGGTAGCCAGATACCTTAATGGATTGAGGTTCAACATTCAGGAAGATTTAAGTCTGCATAATCCAGATACAGTTCAGAAAAGCTTTCAGTTGGCATTGAAAGTGGAAGAGAAGTTAAAGAGAAAACAAGAACAACACAATAGAGGAAGAGGAAGACAACAAAGGGGTGGAAGAGGTCCTTTTAGAGGTAGAGGAAATGGACATGGATATCAAGGAGAATCCAGTCATGACAATAGTAAGGGAAACAATAGTCAGAACCAGAGGGAAAATTATAGTCAGCAAGGAAACTTCAGAGGTAGAAGACCTTTCAGAGGAAGATCCCAGGGCAGAGGATCCATCAGATGTTATAATTGTAACAAAGAAGGCCATATAGCCAGCAGATGTCCAGAAAAGGCCACAAGCTCAACAGGAGAAAGGAGAACAAATCTGATCCAAGAACCTGATAATCAAAGTATGACAGGCTCTAATGCTTTTCAGAGTGTGAATGCTCCTGATAATTATGGATACCCAGAAAGTGGAGAGTCTCTAATGATGAGAAGAACAGTGACTACCATGAAGGTACCTGACAAAGAATCCCCTCAAAGAAAGTCTCTTTTCAGGACTATTTGCAAAGCAGGAGGTAAGGCATGTAAAGTTTTGATTGATTCTGGTTCTACTGAAAATTTTGTGTCTGAAGAAATGGTGACAAAGCTTAAGCTTAGGAGATTGCCTCACCCATCCCCATATAAAGTCTCATGGCTTACCCAAGGTCAGCAGACAACTGTAAAAGAGCAGGCTTGGGTAGAATTTCAGATTGGAGCATATAAGGATAAGTTGTTGTTTGACATTACCAAGATGGATGCTTGCAATCTTTTATTTGGTAGACCATGGCAGTATGATTTGAAGGCACAACATGATGGTGTTAGAAACATCTATACAATCAATAAAGATGGTAAGGTTATAAAGTTACTACCATTGACAGAGAAGGAGGAGAAATCTAAAGGAAAAGAGGTGAAGGTAATGCTGATGGAAGGTAAACAGTTCATGAAAGAAGTAGCAGTAGAAGGTGCAGTTGCATATGCCCTAATCCCATGTATGAGGGTGAATAAAGAATAGCAGCAAGAAGTCAAGGAAGAGAAAAAGCAAAGGTTCATAGACCCAGCTATCCAAGAGCTATTGGATAAGTACAAAGGTATCATCTCAGAAGGAATGCCAAGATCCCTACCACCTGTCAGGGATATCAGTCACTGCATAGACTTAATTCCAGGGTCAACACTTCCAAACAAAGCAGCCTATAAGCTAACTCCAGAACAGAATGCAGAAGTAGCCAGACAAATTGAAGAATTATTGGATTCAGGTCTGATTGGGAAAAGTTTAAGTCCATGTGCAGTACCAGCTGTACTAGCACCAAAGAAGGAAGGTACTTGGAGGCTTTGCATAGATTCCAGAGCTATTAACAGGATCACAATCAGGTATAGGTTTCCAATCCCTAGGATAGAGGATTTACTTGACTGTTTGGGAGGTGCTAAGTATTTTACAAAAATAGATCTAAAGAGTGGATATCATCAGATCAGGATTCGGCCAGGAGATGAATGGAAAGCAGCATTCAAAACTAATGAAGGGTTATATGAGTGGAAGGTTATGCCTTTTGGTTTGTCTAATGCACCTAGTACTTTTATGAGGTTGATGAATGAGGTTTTGAAAGAGTTCATTGGTAAGTTTGTCATAGTATATCTAGATGACATTCTGATTTTCAGCAACACAAAAGAAGAACATCTCAGACACATAGATTTGGTTCTTAAGAGGTTACATGAAGAGCAGCTGATGATAAATTTAGACAAGTGTTTGTTCATGCAAGAGGAGATCACATATTTGGGTTTTGTCATTTCACAAGGAAAGTTACAAATGGATAAGGAGAAGGTAAGTGCCATATTGTCTTGGCCAACCCCAAAGACTATGAATGATGTCAGAAGTTTCCATGGGTTAGCAACCTTCTATAGGAAGTTTATAAGAGGGTTTAGTCATATTTGTGCACCCATGCTTGATACCATCAAAGGAGGACAGAAGTGCAGATTTGTTTGGACTCAAAGAGCAGATGATTCTTTTGAAACATTGAAGAAGAAGGTGGCACAGCAGCCCGTCCTTGCACTTCCAGACTTTAACAAAATCTTTCAGGTGGAATGTGATGCCAGTCACATGGCCATTGGAGCAGTACTCAGCCAAGAAGGTAGACCTATTGCATTCTTCAGTGAGAAGCTCAATGATGCTAAGAAGAGGTATTCCTCATATGATTTGGAAATGTATGCTTTAGTCCAGTCACTCAAGAAATGGAGGCATTACTTGATGCCAAAGGAATTCATAGTATTCACAGATAACCAGGCTCTGAGTTTCATAAACAGCCAGGAAAAGCTGAACCACAGACACATGAAATGGGTAGAAACCTTACAAGCTTTTACTTTTACATTGAAGCATAAGAAAGGAGTCAAGAATAAAGTTGCAGATGCTTTGAGCAGGAGAGTTTTAACAGTCAACCAGATTCAGTTAGAAAGTGTTGGCATTGATTCATTAAAGACCATGTATGAGACTGATGAAGATTTTGGGGAGATATATCATGTATGTACTTCTTTTGGAGAGAAATATCATGCTGAATTCTCTGAATTTTTGATTTAGGATGGATTGTTGTTCAAAGGTGGACAGTTATGTATTCCAAGGTGTTCTATGAGGTTAAACATCATTAAGGAGAAACATTGTGGAGCTATGGTAGGTCATTTTGGTCTAGATAAGACTCTTGATCTGGTCCGAAGACATTACTTTTGGCCTAAGTTACAATCAGATGTCAGAAAGTTTGTAGAGACATGTGTGATATGTCAGAAAGCTAAAGGCAGGTCGACTAATGCAGGTTTATATCAGCCCTTACAACATGGAGAAAAATGGGATAATATTCTATCTCAAGCTGAATTTTCCTATAATGATACTGTCAATAGGAGCACCGGGAAATCACCTTTCCATATAGTTTATGGTATGCATCCAAGAGGAATTTTGGAATTGAGAAATCTACCTACAGTAGACCCTGTTAGTGCAGAAGGTGAAGCTTTTGCAGAAGCCATCAAAGAGGTTCATGATCAAGTCAAGACCCAACTGCAGCACACCACCTTGAAGTATAAGGAATATGCTGATAAAAAGAAGAAGGATGTTCAGTTTGATGTTGGAGATTTGGTATGGGTTCATTTGAAGAAGGACAGACTTCCTAAGGGAAAATATACTAAACTCATGCAGAGAAAAGTTGGACCATGTCAGATCTTGCACAAGCATGGACAGAATGCTTATGAGATACAACTCCCTCCTGATCTTGGTTTGTCCCCTATATTCAATGTATGTGATTTAACTCCATACAAGTCTTATCCAGATGCAGATCAGGAACTCCTACAGGATACAGTCCATGATAACATTCCCAAGCATGATCCTCCACAGTTGCAGAAGGTTTTGGATACCAGAGTGGTCAAACAGACCCGGAACAAACAGTACTTGGAGTATCTAGTATCTCGGAAGGGAAAACCTAATTCTGAAGCAGTATGGATGACTGAAGAGCAGATCCAGAAACATGGTGCAGATCTTCATACTCTCATCTCAAGTGGACTTGAGATTTCTTCTTCTGGGGAGTATGGTGCAGGAGCACCCCTACAAGACAGGATATAGGTTCATTGTCCGCATGACAGGACATTAGTCTATTTTTAGCATGTTTGACTTCATAATGTAATAAGGTCCATTGGACCAATGCATATGTATTAGATCAGCCTAGGAGAGTGTGCAGGCAGTTAGAGTTCGTGATCGGGTAGTCTGAGCTGTCCTCTCCCAGCCGCTTGGAAGCTCCCAGCCGCTGGGAATCGAGTTGGTAGTACTCGTAGGATATTGCTATAAATAACTCAGATCAGTTAAGGTTTGAGATCATAAGGAGAGTAGTAGTTATGTTATGTTGTACTGGTGATTGAGTGAAATCCAGAGATCAGTCCAGACATTGTGAAACATTGTAGAAACAGGACTTTTGTGTTTCATCTAAATAAGATCTCATCAATTGCATTATCTGGTTTATGAGTTGTTTATGTTTTGATTTCTATTCTGATTACAGGTTAATGGATTCTTTCAACCCTTCCACCGGTTGATTCCGTGAATCGGTGGAATGGTCATGCATGTTAGTTTAGGTTGTATTTTAGTTTTCTGTTTATGCATTTCATTGTGTGGGAGATCGATTGGTAGCATGCTATGAATCAACCTAGCATCCTCATGTGCTAGGGTTTAGGAAGATAAACTGTTAAGTTTTGATCTGAAGGTGATCTGACCCGATCATCATGTTTTCTTTGTAAAATTGTGAGGTTCTGTGAGTTTGCATGCAGCTGACGGATATACAGGGATCTGCATGTGCTTTTCCAACCGGAGTGAATCGCATCAACATCTTCGAGTATATCGCTATCTGGATCGGGTCATGAAGCTGACGAAGACTGTATGTTTCAAGTGCATCAGGATGATATAAGTCGGATATATACTCAGTGTGTATATCACCGTTAGGATCATCTTTCGTGTGTATCCATCGTCCGCATATCGCTATCGCATGCAGGAGTGAAAGTTCACTTTTTGGCTAAGGACCGGAAAGGTCATCATCAGGATATTGAAAAGATCACCAGATATTCATTATCATGTTGTGGAGGATGTAAGAGTCTTATATCCGGGTGACATCATCATCAGGTGCATGTGACGTCATCGTCATCAAGATATTGCGAATATCACCCGATGCAGTTTTATCCTGCTGTCGCTAAGTGTTTTGGCATCGGCGTAAGGCATCGGCATAAAGTTTGGTTAACATCATCAGGATGTTTCGATATGACCGGATAAGTCATATCCTGATGCTGTTGTTCGAGTAGTCAGATATCGGGGTGACGTAAGCATCAAAGGAAAGGTGCTTGAAGTTGTCGTCATCAGGATATATCGGAGGAACCAGATATTTTATATCCTGCTGATGAAGGTGATGTTGAACATCATGATGATGACGATAGAGTTTGGCGGTATGATGAACAGTGAACATCAGGAGGATGTTTGCGCTTGCTAAATATCATGATGCTGACTGTGTTAGCAAGAAATATGATGATGCTGTTAAGCCGAATGACTCCTCCTTCCCTTTTGTAAGCTCCCGTTGCGTTTACCTCTGCATCACAAGTCTAGGTGCAAAGATGTAGGATAAAAGGATGGGCTCATAGTAAATGGGATGAAAGGCTCGTGATAGATGGATAGATAAGAGGATAGGCCATATAAGAGATGGATGCATGCCTCATGATAAATGGACAGGTAGGCTATAGTGGAAAGCTCATGCTAGAGAGATGGGGATAAGCTATAAGATGGAAAGCTCATGATAAGGATATGCCATAGTGGATGGATCATAAGGGAGCTAGGATGTGATCTCCAAAGGCTATGTTGCATAGGAAGAACTTGCCCCATTCTAGGTGGTAATGCTTAGGATTTTTACATGACAAAGTTCATGACCAAGGGATGACATGATGGATTGGTTTAAATGGGATGGATAAATGGTCAATGGATAGGACTTGGTTTGGAAAGAAGGTATGTCAAAAGATATCCAAACATGTTTCAACATTTTTTCCCCTATGTCTTCATCAAAATCAAAAGGCAGAAGGATGGATAAATGGGTTCAATAGGATAGGCATGTTTATGTAATAGCTAAGGATGGTAGGATGGTAAGATAGGACATGATAAGATGGAAAATGATATAATGGGATAGATAGTTTGGATGAGACAATGTGCCCCCAAGTGTAAGTGACATGGAAGATCAACCTACACATGACGCCTGTTTGCCAGGTTTTCATCATGGTACTTATCCAAGGTGCCTGTTTACCAGGTTTTCACCATTGGACGAAGGGATTTCTCTTTACTTTTTTGATTTTTTTTTTTTTTTTTTTTTTTTTTTTTTAGATGGGATGACAATTACACATGGCGCCGGTTTGCTAGGTTTTCACCATGGTAATGGATAGAAGAGACTCAAGTGGCTAGTTCGATGGATGTTGGTAGTCCTGTTAGAGATGGATGTCATCGCATAGACCATGTTGTTATGCTCATAGATGTTGGTAAGGGATTGCATGGATGGGAGATGGATTAGGTAGATAATGGATTATAATGTGGAATTATGAAAGGGTAGGCTAGTGGCTAATGGTGTGGATTTATATAGGCTTATGGAATGAAGATGGATGAAAAGTTTATGCCAAAGCATGGACCATAGGGATAGCATGGGGGAGATATGTAGGATAATTAATGGAAGATGGGGAGATGTAGTTGTGTGGAGGTGTTGCGGAGTGGAAGGGAACCATGACCAACGACTGCACACACCGTGATAAACATTGAAGCTTTTGATTGGATGGTGGTGTAGGAAGCAATGGAGTTGTTTTCTTAGGAGATGGTTGATGTAAGCATTTGGGAACCCACATAGATTTAGTATTTTTCGTGATGTTGTTTTGCTTGTGGGATTTTTGAAGGGAATGGAAGTTTTGGGTGGAAATAGGCTCTTGGATGGATATAGGTGGTTGGGATTCTTGAGATGTGGATGAGGATGCCTCATTTGCTTTGCTAGTTGTTTGCTTAGGAACCCAAACCATTTTGTTTTTGGGCTTTTCTTTTGAAGGTATGGGCTTGGATAGCTTTGTGAATGTACTCTGCTTAGAAGATGGATGATTTAGAGACTTTTCACATCGATGCCCCAAGGCATGAGGGTCCTTAGGAGTTTTAGTTGGATTTTTGGCTTTATAAGTAAAGGCATTAAAATTTTTGCTTTTGAATCCCATGGGATAGGTGGAGTGGATGGAATGATTGGAAGCTTCATGTTTAGGCGATGTGTGCTTTTGTTGGCCATGATTAGGGATGTAAGGATACTTATGAATGCTAGGTATGTTAGGTGTTGGAAGAAATGGTGGCAAGGTGGATGGAGGGATATTTGGAGTTGGTAAAAGTGGAGGCAAAGTGGATGGCAGAAGGTGTATGGTCACATGCTTTTGACATTTATAGGATGATGGAGTTGGAATGGAAACATATGTTTTGGGTATATGATAAGGTTTGCAATGAAAAGTGGTAGGTTTAGGATGCATGAAGGGATTACCAACATCTTGGCCTTGTTTACCTTGGGGTGTGTATCCAAAGCCGTATGAGCATGGGGGGACCTTGACATGGTTTGGCTCCAAAATACCTTGTTCATAAAGGACTAGACCTTTGCCTTGGTAGCTCATGTTTTGGAGGATGCGATTGACTATGGGACTTGATGTGCTTTGAGAACTAGACTTGACTTCTTTATTGGATGAAGAAGATGAAGTGGAGGACAAAGGTTGTTGTTGTCCTAAGGAAGAACACTCATGTATAAGGGTGGATAGACCAATAGGACATGATGGATTTGAAGTGGAATCGATGGTGGATTTGGAAGGAGGATCATTAGAATCTTGATTAGCATTGTGTTCACTAAGATCCAAGCTATTTGTTTGATCTTCTATGCTTATTTGGGGGACAAGTGTCTCATCATGACAAGCGGATGTTTGCTCATTATGGATAGGGCTAGATGGCGGATGACTAGGAGCAATGTGGATATCTTGCTCATGGATTATAGGATTATGGATAGGATCAAGGTGCTCATGGATAGCTTCTTTATAGGTATCATCTTGATCATAAAGAAGGTAAATATTATGGATAGGTTGCATGAAAGTGTTTTGATCTTGAGTTGGACTAGGGCTTAATGTTTCCACATGATTAGGATTAAACCTTTGACATACCTCTTGGGTTGCTTGAATGGAAGTGGAAGGCTCTTGGATAGGCTTGACATGTTCTTGAGGGTTACATGATGGGCTTGAAGGGTTAAGAATGTTAATTGAGGGCTCTTGGATAGACTCAAGGATAGGTGGACCACATGATAGGATTATAGGATTGGACATGACCTTTAGAAGTTTTTTGGTAGGCTCATGAATGGGTGTTTGACATGGAGATAGTTCATTCCTAGCTAGTAGCCAATGGATCACATCCTTCGCAAGGGTATAAGTGGATGGGCAATATAATGGATGGATGATAATAGTAGATGGTGTTGTAGGCTTATGATTAGGACTTTGATTGGATGGAAGGATAATGGAGTTTGATGGATTAGGATGTGGACTAGATGGGTGTGACACATGGGATTGGGATGATGTGGCATGATTTCTTATTGTAGGTAGGTACACCTTGTAAACAATTGAGACAAATATTGGGCATGTATTTGTATCATGGCCTTTGGTCCTATGGTATGCACAATAATCATGTTCATCATATGGACTTTCTTCACATGGTTTGACTTTAGGAAGTTCAATGAGTTTTGCTTCAAGCATTCTTTGTAAGACTATCTCAGTTGCATCCTTTGGTGAAGGATTAGAATGACATGGCGATGAAGGTAATGGAGGGCTTGGTGGTTTGAAAGGTGGAGGGATTAATGGACTAGGAATGGGATCACATGATGATGTTGGGATAGGACTAGTTGGCTCATGTGTCGGCATGTGATTGGATGATGAAGGCCACTCTAGATCGATATCTCCCTTGTCAAAGGTAATTAAGTCTTGTATAGGATAACTTGGACTCATTTGATTTATGTACAAGGGGCCACTTGGATTTGGATATGATTCTTGTTGGAAAGGTGGATTTAGGTCTATCAATGGTGCTTGGTGGTCTTGTTGAAAAGGTGTACTTGGACTTGCTTGATTTATGTACAAAGGGCCATTGGGACTTGGATGTTGTTCTTGTAATATCACTTGATTGCTTTGTGGATGGGCTTGGTAGTGCATTTGAATGGTGGCATGAGGGATTGGATAAGCTTGAGGTGGATATTCATAGGTTGATGTGGCATTGACTTGGTGGATAGGTGGATTAAGTTGATAGGAAGTGGATGGATATGACATGTGGCTATAAGGTGGATTAGGTTGGTATGGAGTGGCTAAGGTTTGTTGTACTTGTTGAGCTTGACTAGTGGCTAAAAGGTGTTGGACTTGGGCTACGAAGTGTTGTAATTGAGGTGATTGGCTTACGTGGGGTTGAGCTTTTTGGATGAAGAATTGTAATATTTCAATGGTGTCTTGGTTTAGGGGTTGTGATCCTTGATAAAGATTTTGGAGGAATCTTTGGAATTTGATTTATAGGTCCTCTAGTGTAGACATGTTGTCACCAAGTGTTTGTCTTAAGTCCTTTTAGCAAGTGCTTGTTTAGGGATTTTGATGATGATGTGGCTTGTTTGGATGACTTGGCTATGTTTGGGATGAAGATGATTGGGTTTGAATGTTATTGGAAGAATGTGTAGGATGACTTGTCTTTATGTGTTTGGGTGTTTAGAGCTTGATGTGACAATATTCAAACAAATGATTATGCATATACACACATGAATCACTCATGCAAGACACATAAGTAAGTTGTTAGTTTGGAAGAATGTGATGATGGTTAAGCAAGCATGTGAAAACACTTCAACAAGTCCTAGTCAAGGCAAGGCCACTATCACAAGGAGGTTCTAGTGAAAATCCAGGGGACCAGCACCCCACGAGCATCCAGCAAGCCACTTAAGACTTTAACTAACTCTACTAGAAGTTTTAATATACACAAAGGTACACCTCCTTTCGAGTTAGCACTGTATGGTGAGCGCTAATACTGGTTAGACTTGGCTTTCGCCTTATCCTCTGATTTTTATAGCGGACCGGATGAAAGTACCACTTGAGGTCATTCCCTTGGGGTGGATACCAAGGTAGGCCTCTCTAAGGCTAAACAAAAGCAACACAAGTAAATGTTTTTGATCTCCAAGTTCATGTTGGGATGCGAGGAGAGAGCATACACATTTACTTGGTCACACTCTCATGGGGTTCATTAACCTTAGAAATTTCATGTGTGGAAGACAATGCAAGCACTTGTTTGTTTTAAAACCCAAATCCAAATGTGATGAAAGACAATAGTTCATTTTAGCCCAATTTTTTGATGTGAATTTGTAAACAATTGTTCATTTTATGCCCAAATCGAAATGTGTTTGCAAACAAAATTGATTGAAATGAAAAGATGAAAGATAGAAATGAATGCATCCGATTATTTTTGCTTTCCAATTTGTTGTAGATGATTGATATTGCTGTTGCTAAAGTTCCTTATGATCACCTACAACATAAAAAAAATGATATTATAATGCAGACATAAAAAATAGGCTCATCAGGCAAGGAAAATTGTATTTTAAATGCATAGCCGAATTAGATTTGATTATTTCGATAGATTTTTGGCTTGAAAATTAAAAAATCAAAGAAGAGACACCCATTAATTTTTAGAGAGCTTTCCGAAAATGTAAAGAAATCAGAAAAATTTCCTGATTTGCGCCCAGAAATGTGGATTTATTGAAACGGTACAGTCGGCAAAGATCTGATTTTTTTGCACTGTAAACGAGCTCTAAATTAAATCTGTAAAATAGAGACCCCATTAAAATTTCGAGAGCTTTCCAGAAATGTAAAAAATTCTAAAACATTCACTGATTTGCGACCAGAATTGCGATTTTATGAAAAAACATAAAAACGTGATAAATCCCACAAAAATCACGATAAACCCAAAAATTTTCCGCTGTAGCTTCCTGATATCATGGATAAACGCCTGCTAAAATCTTGTAGAAAAATTCGTAGCCGTTTAGAAGATATGATGAAATCTTTAAAACCTAGGGTTTTGTCCAAAAAGTAGCAGATCTGCAATAAAAAGTTAATTAAACCTGCAAAACTCAACAATGGGGGTTAGATGAATGCAAATTTTTACTACAAAAATCTGCAAAAAAGATCAAGTGAAGTGAGTCCCACCGGGCGTGCCAAAATGTAGTTAGGGTAAAATTGCAAATCAGGGCAAATGAATAAACAGCAATGATAAAACCCTAGCAATGCACAATGAAGCACAAGACAACATGAAAATCAAAATAACAAATGTAAATGCAAACTGATATCCATGTCAAACTCGATTTATCTCCATTGCTCTTCTCCACCTCGCATGAGCATGCAAGATTTTGAAGGATTATTGTTGGAAGAATGTTGGGTGCTCATTTCTACAGCATAACATTAAGATGAAGATGATATGAGGATGATAGTTGAAGGATGCAAAAGCTCTAATGATAATTTGACAGAATAATGGTACTTGAGGCTCAATGCATCTTAGAAAATTTGACAGAATAATGGTACTTGAAGCTCAATGCATGCTAATGGCTTGTGAGGGGTTTGATTTATAGAAAAGGCTTGGTTCAAATGGATGGTTGAGATTAAAAGCTAAATGATTGATGTGGACAGCTAGGATTGATTCGGTTATCCCACTCTTCAAGGGAGTTGTAGTCATTTGACAAGTGTTAAGGAGAATAGGGCTCATGTGTGCTTGTGTACATAAAAAGGTACTACATATGAAAGATATTAAATAAAAGGCTATAGTACCACTTATCTTTTTTAAATGAAAGAGGCACACATGTCGGCTAAATGATAAGATAAATTAATTAAATAAATAAAATTTATTTAATTAATTGGAAAGTCAGCTTATGATAAGAACTTAATTCAAATAAAATATTTGAATTAGTTGGGATATGAGTTGGATATTAATTAAATAAATAAAATTTATTTAATTAATTGGATAGTGGGATTAGGATATGATTGGGAAATTAATTAAATAAATAAAATTTATTTAATTAATTGGCTAAGTGGGATTAGGATGGGATTGAATGGGATTTTAATTAAATAAATAAAATTTATTTAATTAATTAGCTAATGGAATAAGTGGGGTTAAGAGTGGGATTTAGGACAAAATGCTACATGATGTCTAAGTTAATGTTTTAACAAGGTGTTGCTAGACATGAACAAAGTTGTGACAAATTTGGGTGTCTACACTTTCAACAGCATGAAGTTACAACCTTATTCAAATGGAATTACAAAAGGAGGCCTTAAAGCCTTGATGTCTACAATGACTTCTACACTTGATCAACTCAATCAAACTCAATGATGTTAACTGTATGTCAACACCTCACATTACAACAAGGGAGCATCACCTTGTCAGTTGAGGGAGCATCACCCCAACACTTGAAACTCGCAGGCCTCAAGAATACAAGCTTACAAGCTTTGCAGAGAGAAATTTGCCAAAAGATCAGATATCAAATGAATGAGAGAGCTCCTCCTTTAATAGGCCTTCCAAAGGCAATGAAGGCACATTTTTCAATGCACAAAGAGGAACCAAGGCATGCTTCCCAAGAAGCATATCCAAGGGAATATTCCATCTGATGACTCATTCTGAGTTGGAAAACTTATCCAAAAGCCCTGACACGGATCCAAATGCCTTTCTTTCAACCAATGAGAATCCAAATAGTGTAACTACCCTAACCACCTCAGCTTAGGCGCTGTTCAAGTGTTCTTCTGACTGGGCGCCAAGTTGAATTGTCTGGAATGTCAAAGTGCGCCCATCATGAGATTGTGCCTATCCTGGAAAGAACTTCTAAATGTTGTTAGCGAGATCCAGAAGAGAATCTTGATACTTCACTCATTCAATCTGCCTAAGACGCTCACTTTGGTGAAGTCTACATGACATTGGTGCCTAAGCATGAAAACTTCATTCCCCATCAACTTAGCTTATCTCAGAACTAGGCGATGGGTTGGAGGAGGTTAACCACAAGGAGCGCCTCTAGTTGGATGCTTTACTGAGTGCTAAAATTGACTTTGGAAGTTGGGTACCAAAATGAGCCTGAATTGTCAAGGAATGCACCTAACAAAAGTGATCACTGGAGTTGATGAAACCACTCCCAGACTTAGTGTTCAAGTTTCTGACTTTGCTCCTACAAAACAAAAGGTTAAGTTAGTCAAAAACTAGTTCATTCCCTCATTATTTAGAATTAGCCTCCAGGAATGAGGAATAGGCTAATCCATTATACACTTGATGATCAAGCTGGAAATAGGGACATGACAGTCTCCCCTTCCTGGAATTGCTTGTCCTCAAGAAATTGAAGGTTAGGATGCTCTAGGATCTTCTCTCCTTTCCAAGTAGCATCCTCCATTGGTAACCCTTTCCACTTCACTAGATATTCTCTTATGCTCCGGTTGCACAGTTTCTTCTCCCTTATATCCACCACACTTTCAGGTTCAAGTGCAAGCATTCCTTCTTCATCAAGTGGTGGTAGTTCATCAAATGAAACTACATGTTGTCCTAGTGCCTTTTTGAGACACAACACATGAAACACATTGTGGATGTGGCTTCCTGTTGGCAAGTCGAGTTCATATGCCACTTCCCCTACTCTTCTCAACACCTCTTAGGGTTCGTAGAACCTTGGTTTCAACTTCTCTGCACCTGACTTCTTCAAAGTACTCTGTCTATATGGCTGAAGTCGCAGAAACACCATATCACCTACTTCAAAGTTTCGTTCAACTCGGTGTTTGTTGGCATACAACTTCTGCTGATTTTGAGCTCTTTACAAATTGTCCTTAAGGACTCTCAAAATATCTTGAGTATCCTTCATCAATTCACTCGCTCGCAGAGCTCTACTATCATCCAGTGCCAGATCAACAAATGAAATTGCTTCATATCCATACAAAGCTCGGAAGGGAGTCATACCAATTGACATGTGGAAGGTGATATTGTAGCAGTATTCACCCAGATGTAGCCACTTAATCCAAGCACGCTAATGATCAGACACATAGTTTCTCAAGTATCCCTCAAGCCATTTATTTACAATTTTAGTCTATCCATCAGTTTGAGGATGATAACTAGTGCTTGGTGTTAAGACAGTTCCAGCTAATCGAAATAGCTCTCTCCAAAACACACTGATGAACTGGCTATCTCGATCACTGATTATGGTCTTAGGAAGGCCATGTAGTCTGAAGACTTCACAGAAGAATAACTCAGCTACTTGCAATGCTGATGACTCAACTGGAATTGCAAAGAAGTGAGCATACTTAGTTAATCTGTCCACAACTACATAGATGCAGTCTCTTCCATTCACCTTCGGAAGACCTGTGATGAAGTCCATAGAGATACTCTCCCACTTATGTTCAGGAATTGGTAGTGGTTGGAGTAACCCTACTGGAAATGTATGTTTTGACTTATTCTGTTGACAAGTCAGACACTCCCTGACATATTGAAGAACTTCTTCCTTCAGACCCTTCCATGTCAACCTTTCCCTGATCTATCTGTATGTCTTGAAGTAACTAGGGTGTCCTGTAAGTGGAGTATCATGGTATGTCTGCAAAATCTGTTGTTTCAACTCCGATTCAGGAGTTAGATATATTATATCTTTGTAATAGATGATATCATCAACTACTTTATACCTATCATCCTGAATGACTCCATCCATGATCTCACAAGCAAATTTAGATTTGGAATACTCAACTAGAAGCTGATACTTCCAATCAACTGAAACTTTTCTCAGGGCGCAAACAGCAGGTCTTCTAGACAGGGCATCAGCAACCACATTCTTCTTGCCTTTCACATATTCAATGTCGAAATCATATGCATGTATCTTCACAACCCACTTCTATTGTCTTTCATTCAAATCTTTCTACCCTAGAAAGTATTTCAAACTGTTGTGATCAGTTCTGACCACAAACTTAGATCCAACTAGATACTGGCAGAATTTAGTCAAGGCATGCATGATTGCCAGCATCTCTTTATCATAAGTTGAGTACAATCTTTCTGTGTCCTTCAACTTTCTGCTTTCAAAAGCGATGGGATGACGATCTTGCATCAATACTACGCCAATGCCTTCTCCTGAAGCATCACATTCTAACACAAAAGACTTAGTAAAATCTGGCAAAGCCAACATTGGTGTTGTACTCATAACTTCCTTCAATTTGTCAAAAGCAGTTTGAGCTTCTATTGACCAAATGAAAGCCCCTTTCTTTGTCAAATTTGTTAAGGGTGTGGCAAGTTGTGAGAAACCTTTAACAAACCTTCTATAGTAGTTGCAGAGGCCTAGGAAACCTCTTAGTTCTGACACATTCCTGGGGTCTGGCCAGTTGCGAATGGCTTCAATCTTTTCTTCTTAAACTTTCACTTCATTTGCTCCTATCACATGTCCCAAGTACAGAATCTCCTTCAAACCAAAATCACACTTAGACATCTTTGCATACAAAGATTGATTCTCCATGGCATTCAATACTTCATCTAAGTGTTGGAGATGTTCTTCCCATGTCTTTTTGTAGATCAAGATGTCGTCGAAGAAAACCAACAGGTACTTCCTCAACTACTTGTTGAACACATGATTCATGCAGGACTAGAAAGTGGCTGGTGCATTTGTCAGTCCAAACGGCATCACCATAAATTCATAATGTCCATAATGACATCTGAATACTGTCTTTGGAACATCCTCTTCACGAACATGAATTTGATGGTAACCAGATCAGAGATCTATCTTTGAGAAATAGATTGCTCCATGCAGCTCATCCAGTAGTTCATCAATCCTAGGTATTGGATACCTATTCTTGATGGTCTTCTTGTTCAATACGCGATAGTCGATACACATCCGCATTGTTCCATCCTTCTTCTTCACGAGCACCATAGATGATGCAAATGGACTTGATGATAATCTTATATGCCCCATATCAATCAATTCTTTGATCATCTTCTCAATTTCAATCTTGAAGTGCCTTGGATGCCGATAGGGTGCAATGTTGACAGGTTTCGCCCCATCTTCCAATTCGATGACATGTTCAAAACCTCTATCAGGAGGTATTCCTAGAGGTATATCCCTAAACACCTTACCATGTTTATCCAACATTGCCTGGATATCCACAGGATAAAGTTCTTCAGCAGATAGAATCTGATTGTCCTTGATACAAAACTGTGCTGCCCACTCGATGTCATTATGCCTGAACAATGCTTCCATACGTTTAGCCGAGACAACTCTGGGGTTTCCATCAGACACTGACTTCAGTTTGATCTTCCTTCCCTCATGCATGAACTCCAATTCCATCTTCTAAAAGTCCTGGACTATCCTTCCAAGAGAATGTAACAATTGTACTCCAAGCACTACATCAATATGCCCAAGTCCAACTACATAGAAATCATCCTGTAAAAAATAATCTCCCATTTGAATTTGCAATTGGGACACTTTTTTGGTACAACTCATTAGGAATCCATCAGTAAGAGCTATTTGAAATCCTTCAAAGTCTTCAACTGTTAGACCCCACCTCGCTACCAAACCTTCATTTATGAAGTTGTGAGTAGCACCACTGTCAATGAGACAGGTGACTCTCTGACCCTTCACAACTCCTCTAATGTGGAAAGCATGATACTTAGGTACTCCTGAGATAGTTGCTAATGTTATTTTGTTAGATGTTTCTTTTGAAACAACATTAAGAGTTGGTTGTACCTCCTCTTCATCCTGAGTGGATTCTTCTTCACTCAGTGACCCTTATTCACTTCCATCATCGGATGCAACTTCAATCAAATTGCTTTACCTTTACCAAGGCATCTATGTCCTGGTTCCCAAGGTTGCTTGCAAGAAAAGTAGAGTTTCTTCCTTCTTAGCTCGTCTCTTTCGGCTGCAGATGGACCTTGAGTCATCTTTTGAGGAAAAGAGGGTCTCCTTTGAGTAGAGCTAACACCTTTATAGAACTTCTTCTTAGGCTGATATATAGGAGTAGTATCAAGATCTAGAGCAAAGTCAATTGCTTCTTCCAGGTTTGCCGGCCTTTGTACCTTCACCAATGGCTTAATCTGATTATTCAATCCCTCAATGAATAGCATAGTGATTCTTCGGTCAGGCATATCAGGTACCATTACTGCTAGCTTCTGAAAGTCATTAACATACTGGACAACCCTTCCTTCTTGCTTGAGTTGAGCTAGTTCGCGATAGTACACTTCAGTGTATTTTCTATCAAACCTTTGAATCAGCTTGGTTACAAACTCATCATAGGAATTTATCCTATCATGATGTTGAGAGACTAAGCCATGATGCCACCATTCATAAGCCAATCCTTCAAGATGCATTGTAGCAAATTGAATTGCCTTCTTTTCTGTTAAAGGCTTAAGAGAAAGGTATGTATCCAACTTGTTAACCCAAGTCCTAGCACTGAGCTTACCACTTCCATCAAAGGTAGGAATGGGAACTCGATTCAATGCTTCTTTATACTCCTTTGTATCATCATCCCTTCTAGGACGAAAGCCTCTAGTTCTACCTCACCAGTCCCTATCTTCCCTCTTCTGTCAGCAATATTCATTGAAAGTCATCATATCCCGAACACGTTCTGGTAATTTGGCATAGAGATCTGCAAAGAGAGCTACCTCATCTTCGAAGTTATTCTGATCTCCTTTATCAAACTCTTCATCAGCTTCATTGTCCTGTTCAGGTGGTGGTGGAAGGAAAGTCGGTCTTAAAGGCATATCAACTGTAGGAGTTCATGTGCGAACCCTTCTGCCTATTGCACTAGCAGCATCATCATCAACTTGTCTTTCTTGTCTCTCAGGTCTAGCTGCATCTCGATGACCTTGTCCAGCTACTTCACCTTGATTCATGTTTTGAAGGGATTGTAGGACATGTTGCAATATTTGAGCGGTTTGTTGTTGTTTAGCGGCAATGTTCCTAAACATCTCCCTTGCTGCACGTTCACCATCAGCAGGTGGACTTCTACTTCTTCTTTCCTTAGCCATGTTAGCTGGAACTTCTGTATGATGTTGTTGCTGTTGTTCTTGTTGTTGTCTAGCTCTTCTTGTATAATACATGTGTGGACCTACTTCAGGAGGCTACATAACCCAAAGGCTGGCAGGATCACAGCTCTAATACCACTGTAAGATACCCAACTAGTTCTACTAAAATTTTTTTCCTTAAACAATTTTACTTGCTATCAACTCATCAACTACTCAACAACTTAAAGATATACATCAAAGATAATTACTTGAATGAATCAACCTTAAAGATGGGTATTTGTCTTAATACTTAATTCAATCATCTTGCAATGTCTTATTACATGGATAATGCTTTCAACAGCATGAAGTTACAACATTATTCAAATGGAATTACAAAAGGAGGCCTTAAAGCCTTGATGTCTACAATGACTTCTACACTTGATCAACTCAATCAAACTCAATGATGTTAACTGTATGTCAACACCTCACATTACAACAAGGGAGCATCACCCCAACACTTGAAACTCGCAGGCCTCAAGAATACAAGCTTACAAGCTTTGCAGAGAGAAATTTGCCAAAAGATCAGATATCAAATGAATGAGAGAGCTCCTCCTTTTATAGGCCTTCCAAAGGCAATGAAGGCACATTTTTCAATGCACAAAGAGGAACTAAGGCACGCTTCCCAAGAAGCATATCCAAGGGAATATTCCATCTGATGACTCATTCTGAGTTGGCAAACTTATCCAAAAGCCCTGACACGGATCCAAATGCCTTTCTTTCGACCAATGAGAATCCAAATAGTGTAACTACCCTAACCACCTCAGCTTAGGCGCAGTTCAAGTGTTCTTCTGACTAGGCGCCAAGTTGAATTGTCTGGAATGTCAAAGTGCACCCATCATGAGATTGCACCTATCCTAGAAAGAACTTCTAAATGTTGTTAGCAAGATCCAGAAGAGAATCTTGATACTTCACTCATTCAATCTACCTAAGGCGCTCACTTTGGTGAAGTCTACATGACATTGGTGCCTAAGCATGAAAACTTCATTCCCCATCAACTTAGCTTATCTCAGAACTAGGTGCTGGGTTGGAGGAGGTTAACCACAAGGAGTGCCTCCAGTTGGATGTTTTACTGAGTGCTAAAATTGACTTTGGAAGTTGGGCGCCAAAATGACCCTGAATTGTCAAGGAATGCGCCTGGCAAAAGTGATCACTGGAGTTGATGAAACCACTCCCAGACTTAGTCAAATTTCAAGTTTCTGACTTTGCTCTTGCAAAACAAAAGGTTAAGTTAGTCAAAAACCAGTTCATTCCCTCATTATTTAGAATTAGCCTCCAGGAATGAGGAATAGGCTAATCCATTATACACTTGATGATCAAGTTGGAAATGGGGACATGACAGATACAAGGGTGGTGGAGATGGAACTAGTGAGTAGCAACCAATTATGGCAAGTTTTTTCAATCAAGTATTTGTCTTGGAATCTAAAATCTCTTCTTATCAATATATATGAGCCTAGTGGTGGTTCGTAGAAAGCATTGGTATGGCAACAAATTTACTCAATAATCTAAATAGAGCATGAGGAATTGTTTATCTTGGGAGGTGACTTCAATGCCCCAGTTAGTATTATTGATAAGAAATGAGGAGTAAGCATGACCACTTGAGCCTAGATTGACTTTCAAAACTTCATCAACAATAATGCGCTAATTGATGTGATTCCTAAAAATGGGAAATTCACATGGACAAATAGAAGGGTAGGTCATCCTCCATTGTAGAACTTGGCTAGACAAATTCCTGATCATAGGGAAGTGGATAACTCTACCACATATCCAAGAATGTCTCATTTTACCTATTTCAGGGTCAGACCATTTTCTTGTAATGTTGAAATTCATTTCAAATAGGGCATCTAATATGTGTCCCTTTAAATTTGAGGAGATGTGGCTAAGGGACCCAGAGTTGGAGAAGATGGTGGAAGGATGGTGGAAGGAAACAAGAGCATAGAGAGGAAACAAGCTATTCAGTCTTCAAAAAATTAGGGAGGATCAAAGAAAAGTTAAAGTTATGGAACAAAGACCACTTTGGGAATATCTTTGAGAAGAAGGCAAAGCTAGAAGCATATTTAGCAGTGCTAAATGAGAAAGTAATTAGGAAAGGAATGTTGTAAGAAGATTTTTTAAAAGAAAAAATGCTTAAGGAAGAACAAGAGGAAATTTTTTGCAAGGGAGGAGATTTTTTGGAGAAAAAAATCGTGAAAAGGTTGGCTGAAGGAAGGGGATAGGAACACAATATTATTCCATATGTCAACAAAATTAGGAAGAACCAAAATAAAATTTGAAGAATTAAGAATAAAGATGGAGTTGTGGTGGAGGAGGGAGAATAGATAGGGAAGGTAGCGGTGGACTACTTCAAAACATTTTATTGAATGAAGAGGGCTCGAGAGAGGGGGGGCAAGAGAGGTTGTTTTGAACAATCTGCCATGTCTGATCACTATAGAGGAAAATAATTGGCTAAGACAACCCTTCACTGAGGAAGAGATCAAAGCAACAACTTTCCTAATGAATCTAGACAAGGCGCCAAGCCCATATGGCTTCCCCAATAGCTTCTTCCACAAATTTTGGAGTGTCATAGCAAAGGACGTGGTAGCAACTATTGAGGAGGCTAGGAAAAGAGGTATCATGCTCAAAGACTTGAACAATAATTTTCTAGTCCTTATACCAAAAAAAGATAGGGTAGAATTAATGGAAGATTTTAGACATGTTTCTATGTGCAATTTAGTGCATAAGATCATTGCCTGGCAAATAGAATAAAGGTGTTACTGCCCTCTTAAATATCTGAAGAACAAAGTGGATTTATGCCAGGAAGGTCAATCACAGAGGGCATAGGCATTGCTCATAAGGCCATACATTCTATCAGGAAAAGTAGAATAAAGAGGATGATTATAAAATTGGATATTAGGAAGGCATATGATCAGGTGGATAGGGCTTTTCTGCTTAAATTTTTGGAATGTTTTGGGCTATGTTTGAAATGGGTTAAGTGGATTCAGAGCTGCATCTCAACCCCAAGATTCTCATTCATCATCAATGAGGGGCCACAGGGTTACTTTGAGTCAACAAGGGGGCTGCAACAAGGAGATCCTTTGTCTCCTCTTCTCTTCATCATACCAGTAGAAGCACTAGGAAGGATTATAAGGAGTATGAGTAGCAAGGTGATTTGGAGGGGAGTGGCAGATGCTCCAGACAATGATCCAATAACGCATCTATAATTCATAGATGACACTCTCTTGTTTGGTATAGCCAAGTGCAGGGAAGCTTGAGCTATAAGCAGAGTCTTAGAGACCTATAGTCAGGCCTCTAGATAGCAAATTAACAAAAGGAAGTTTGAAATCTTCTTTTACAACAAAGACATCAGAAAACAACAAGAGATTAAGAGAATTTTGAGATACAAAAGTAGTCCTCTCCCCAATAAATATTTGGGTATTCCCTTATTTGAAGGAGCTTGTAGATCACATTTGTGGGATCTAATAGTCTCAAGTATCACCCGAAAGGTGTCTTCATGGAAGAGTAAATGGCTAACGAGTGTTGGGTGCATCCTTTTACTCAAAGATGTAATAGCAACAATCCCAATTTACACTTTGTCATTCTTGAAGATGCCAAGGAAGACTTGTGCAACCATTGACCAAAAGATGCCAGATTTTTTTCTGGAAAGGGAACTCAGATGGGAAAAAGTTCCCTCTTATTGCATGGGATAAGATTTGCATGCCCAAACAAGCTAGCAATGTTGGCCTAAGGAGATGGCCAGAGATGAATCTAGTGTTGGGGGCAAAGCTGGCATGGAGTATGTTTACTAATCCAGATCTCAGGAGGACTAAAATCTAATGCAAACTAATGCAAATCATGATAGAGGTGTGCTAGCAAAGAAGGACCCCAAGCAAATCGAGTCCCCTCTGTGACAATTTGATCCAAAGTCCTCCCCATCCAACTGCAAACCCATGAGATCTCCTATCAGGGCACACTATCCCTCCAATCAACCTAGCAATAACCGACAAAAGAGGCTCATAATAGGCAACCATGTCTACCCAGCTAATCTCTGTACCCTCAATGGTGTCATCATCGAAGACTTGGCGGCACTCATCAAGTCCTGCCCCAGTCTGAGACTCGTACTCCACGAGCTCTCCATCTATCAGAATCCATAAAATCCAATGTGCATCCTCCAATATCACAGTGATCTCCCCAATAGGAAGATGAAATGTCCCATCCTCACTGTGAAATAGCTCAGAAAGCGCAGTCAGCATATGAGATTAACCTGAATCTTAGGCATAAAACAAACATAGGATAACCCTACCGATCCCAGAACCAGACGATCAATCTCTATCAAGTAATGCCTAAGTAACTGTGTCACCAGAAATCACTCCTGAAACATGAGTACATCATTAAGCTCCTCCTGCAATCAGCCAAAAGCACATTAATCAAATGAAATCAACTAAATTGCATATTTATCTATCAAACATCAAGTACTTAGCTATTTTATCAAGATATCTATCCTATCATCTCTCCTGAGATTCTATCAATCTCAGAGATGAATTATCAGTTGGTGAATATCGACCACGATGCTGACTTTATCAAATTTGCTAAGTATTTTGCTATTTGAGGTATACGCGCAGTTCTGTTCAATATTTGCACATAATCAAGGTGGATGCGCAGAATCCCCTTGTATTTGCACAGAAGCATTCAATTGCATAGGTTCAGGAGGTATTTGCGCAGCATCATATCGTATGCACAACATTATAGCGAATGCGTAGAAACCCCCTTCGTTTGCATAGCTTCTTCATGGATGCATAGATCCTTAACATTTGAGCAGCATTAGCATGGATGCATGGCATCTCCTTGTGTTTGCGTAGCATTATCGTGAATGCACAATTATGTCCTATGTTTGTGAAATTAATGTGTTTGTGTTGATTCTGGTGGTGTTTGCATGGAATCGTGGCAATTGCACCAATTCGCAAGGCATTTGCACAAATTCATTTCTGTTGCGCATTCAAAACACCTAACTTTGACCTAGAATTTTGACCCCAATAAATGCACCTAAGCTAAAATTGAAAGCATACTTACCGGTGGGCCATACTCTGCTAGACGGTTGAACCGTCAGATCCTCTTGAAGTAGTACAACTCAACTGGAACCTGCTGCATTATCGTTGACTCTCCTTAGCACTTGAGCTCTGATCTCCTATAAGCTCTCCACAAAAGACAAGTGTACGAATGATTAGGAATGTGACCCCACACTCCTATTTATAGTGCATGGAACCCTAATTGGAGGTGTTTAACCTTGTGCATGTTGGGGCATGTTTGTTATCTGATTTTCACCCGTCGTTACCCAAATTTCTTCTCCCATCTATCCTATCAACCTATCTCATCGTGAGATTTTCCATCATCTTGTCGTCACTTTCTTCCCATCCAATCTCCCGAGGGGGCATCCTATCATCATAAACCTATACCAGGGGCAAACTGGGGCATGTATCAATCGCAAAAAAAAATTTATTCTTTGAAACAACGTGATAAAACACATTGTCTCAAAGAGGGGCAAAATGTATACAGCTAAAATTGGCAAAGTCAAATTAAATAAATATTTATTATTTATTTTAATTCCTATTCCTCTATCAATTAATTAAATATCCCAATTTATTTAAATGATTCACAATAATTAAATAAAATCAATTTATTTAATTAAAATCCCTAAATCTTCTAATGCCATCCCTAATTAAATAATTCCTAAATTATTTAATCAATCATCATATCCCAAAGTCAAAAGTACATAATTCCACATCACCTAATCCACCTCACAATCCATCTCACCATGTTGCACATTTAATTAAATATTGTAATATTTAATTATTCTATTTTCCCTCACCCACATGTCCTATTATTCCTCCAACCATCCCTATTCACATGGATGTGGTCTCTCCATGTCATCATGGTCAAAGGGACACTTTTTGACACTTGTTCCATAGTCCCTAGAATCTTTCCAACCTCCCTACAAATAAGGTCTCTTTCTTTGACCTTCACTCTATGGTCTTGGTGAGCCTTGTGACATGTGGCCTCAGGTCACACCTTTCACTCCACCATGTCAAGGTGAGAGGAACATCTTCCATATTTCTCTCCGTCATCCCGACCAACCAAATCTGAATAGTACACATCGCAAGACTGCTTCTCCACCATTAAAATTGTGACACTTAGAATTGGCCCCTCCTTGGCCTATAAAAGGAACCCTCATTCTCTCATTTCAATGATCTCAAGCTTTTGTAAACTTGCTCTACAGAAATTCTACCGGCGTGCGTTTGGCAAAGCATCTTTATTGCATTTGCATAATCTCATCTTTCATATCACAATTATTCAACCATGGCTTCATATCTCCATTATCCATCATCCTAGAGTTGCATTGTTAGTTTAATCTTCATTGCATTATCCATCTACAACCATTCTCATATTGTCATCTTCAACAGCAAGGAAGCACACACTTCTGAGAGCTCATATCATATACAAGATCGGTATGAGATAGGCAACAATGGAAGCTATGAGGTGAATTGGTCTACGAAGGTATAATCTTTGTTTATTTGTATTTACATCATTTCCATTGAGTTATTGGATATTTAGTAGTTTAATGCTTGTGTTCATATTTCGTCTAACACATTCCATTAAATTTTTCAATGTCCAATCAAGATGAGGATGCAGCCATGGCTTCTACATATATCTGCAAAATAAGTTCAACCAAAACTCCCACTATAGCTCAAAAAACTCTCACACTTCCACCCAAGAAATAGAACTGGCCAGGATCTAATACCAAATGTTAGAAAGAAGGTGAACAACTATAGAATGGAAATTTGATTACAACTGTAATTATTAATCTAGTGCAAATCCAAAATGGAGATAGTATGAAATCAACACAAAGAAATAATAGAAAAAAAAAATCAAACACATAACACAGTGTTTATGTGGAGAAACTCTTTCGAGAAAAAAACTCCACACAAGAGGAGATGTGCCATTTTGTATTAACTTCAATAGAGTTTACAATATAACACTATCAATCTCCTCTTCAGTCTTGAATCCAACACTCTCTACTCCAGCACAATCGTAATACAATATCCTCATAAAAGGGTTGCCTTCTAGGATAAGAAAAGCCAACATAACCTCTACCATCATATTTGTGACCTAATGATGAATGGTCCAAATTTACAATGAGAAAATATATATAAAATGTGGCTTCCAAGGGCGTTGGTCCCAGACCCTACAGGGGGGATACCCCACTGCAAACCCCCCTGATAATCTACATCCATCGGGTACTAGGATTAAACATATGACTAAAACAAGATCACTACTTGGTGAATATTTGTTCCCTTATAGGTGGTTTACAACCAATATTAGGAGTAATTAATTACATAGGATTTACAAGGTTAATAGCACCTTAATCCTAACACAAGTTACAAGGTGGTGATCTAGAATGAGATCAAAAAGCATTAGCTTGAGTTGGCATGGGGAGGTAAAGAAGAGGATCTTTTTGTAATGTTTAAATTTCTATTTGAGGAATTGAGAATTCCTTGTGATGATTGATCATACTTCACCCATATTAAATGATCATATTTCAAAAAGAGGCAAGTTTAAGGGGTGTTGGGTCTATAGGTAGAAGATTAGATGGGGAGGGACCATGTCTAGAGTTATTTGGGGTAGTAGAGAGTGATGTGGGAGAGTAGGAGAAGTGGGTTTGTGATAGGGAAAGGTGTGTGAAGGTGAATGGGGGTTAGGAGAAGAAGATAATGAATGAGGCGTTTTAGCTAGATTATATGGTTGTAGGGGTGGAAGAGAAGAATTTTCTTCAATAACATGTTTAGGAGTAATAGATGTGATATGGATTGAAGCATGTTGCTTATAGATAGGACATTCCCTAATTAGGTGGGCATCCTACCTATAATAAAAATGAGCATTCAATTTATTTAGGTATGAAACAAATTAATTCATAGTGAAACCAGCTAAAAAGGGTAATAGAGTCAGGCAAGGTTTGTGATAGGTCTAGTTCAACACATGCATGGGGATGCACTCATAAACTACCAAATTTATCATCATTATTTTTGCAGTAAACCACACAATCTAGCTAGGCATCTATATCCTTGACAAAAGGATAAAACTCCAAGTGTAGGAATGGAAACTCCACCCAAACTAGCTATTTAGACTTAACAACCCTTTAGGATAGATCTCAAAGTCCTAAGCTGGCATATAAAAAATTTGACTACTGATAATCTATGAGTCATATTGAAGTATAACCTTTGCATGCTCAATTGAACCAAAAATGCAAGAAATATACCCCTTTCCAAAACCACCAATGGACTTTAAAATCCGACCCTTATTTTCCCAATTTCACTCAGCCTACCTATGGAATTCTAGTTCATTCAAAACACCTATTAAAAAGAAAACAATAACAGATCTTAAACAATATTCAACACTTAGATCTATGACTTCAACTAGTAAATGACATTCAATTTGGTTTTACCTTGGTTCTAGTTAGCCTAGTTGGATGGTTTGTTATCTATTAGTCTTAATGTGTCTACAGGTTAGAGGATGTTACTTTTTATTTTCTTGTTGGTCCATCCCAAAGGGGATGAGCAAAGAGAGGCAGAGGCATTAGAGCTTGTGTTCAATGGATTGACTTTGGATGAGCTATTTGATAACTTAGTCTAATACCAATGTGATGGAACAAGCATAGACCCAAGAGTGTGTGGAAGAACAACAAAAGTTGTAATACTATATTATATGGATAAAAAAGAGCACACAAACAAAATAAAATATACACAAAACAACTTTTAGTGATGAAAAATGTTGCAACATAAAGGCATTATTTTTCTTTTTCTATTAATCATCTGTTATGTTACAAAGATTTATATATAATATGGAAATGTGCATGACTTACACTCCAAGTTTCTAATCTTGACTTGCACTCTAAGTCTCTTACTTAACTAAGACTATATGACATGACATATGCTCTTGACTTGTACTTCAAGTTTCTAACTTCACTCCAAGTCTCTAGTTTGACTTGGCATGACTTGGACTCTTGACATTAAAATATTTGTACAATGAAAACTTGAGGAGTAAGATTATTTTTCTAACACTATTATTGATATCATGGGCTTTTGAGACCAAATCCTTAGAATCCTTGATATCTATGTCAAGACTAGTTGACATAGCAGAGAAAACGGTGATAGCATTTTGATTTGTTTAGTCTATAGGCATTTTTATTTTCTTTGTTAACTGAAAGTTCTTCAGCATCTAGGTCCCAAGGATCTATTGAGATGTAGAGGAATGTGTGAGCCATACAAATTAGCTTATGGTTTGTTATCCTTGATATGGTTTATATCCAGACGTGCATGTAAAGAAAAAGAAGCTCCATAAACTTGTACAATAGAAGTAGCGCATATACAATCTAAAACAATAAATAGAATAATAGAAAGTAAAGACAATGCTCAATAGTTTCACTTGAAAAAATCCTTTTGGATAAAAAACCATTGAGAAAATCCTTTCAAATAAAAAACTAAACACGATAATATCTTTCACTATTGCAAAAACTCAATCGTTCTCCAATACAATAAGGAATCTCTTTTACTTCACCTTTAAGCATATGCAAATATAAATATGCATATCAAAAGTGGTTTTACAAATTACATGAGATCATACAAAAGATAAACATGAGTGCTTTAAAACATGACAGAAAATAGAAAATCCAAAATACTTGTGAAGTTGATCCCATTCTTATTATTAAAAATAAAAAATACACAACACTTAACCACACGAAGCAGAGGACTGCGTAAATGGGTGTGGGAGGCACAGGCAGTCGTGGGCAAGGATTCCAGCTGCTAGGGTTTCAGGAAAACGACGCTGCCATAGCTTTTTTCTGATTCAACTGCATAGTTTTGGGTCAAATCTTTATCGATCTGTATTTTATTATTTAGTCTTCCCTGACATTTGCTATGAAAGAAGGATAATACAGAATAATTGCAGAACTCATTTTCATTGACGAATTCTTCCTCCTGACAAGTTGGAGAGAGAAGAGGAGACTTCGCATGGCACCAAGAGAAATCAGCGGTCAATGCTAAACAACGCAGAAACAGATTTGTCGAGCATAGGATGATGATGATGACCATTAACTTAACAATCGGATCTATGTGACATAGATAATCCAATAAAACAATTTAACATATTCTTTTCACTTTGTTGTTTGATATATGAGTAGAATTGCTCTTCTAATTTTTTTTAAGTAAAATATTAATTAAATGAATACGGTTGAGGGAGGTACACATTGAATTTATGTATATTTAATATTTTAATTATATTAAAAGTAAGTTAAAATAATCATTTTAATTTAAAAATGTAAGATAAAAGAGAGATAAGCCTTAGATATATAAAATCATTTTAATTGTAAAAATACAGATTAAAAGAGATTAAACATTACATCATTTTAATTATAAATGTATACTTAAAAGAAAAATGAGACTTCAATTCATTTTAGGCTTGCATATGATGGCTCTACTTAAACATCATCCACTTCAATGGTCAAACAGTCAATAGCAATTTTACACCTCATTTACAACAAAAAATGGTAAATATTTGTTCTATTTTTATTGGCCAAAATTGACTTTTGACTGTTGAAATGGATGATGTTTAAAAACAACCGCATAAGATATACTCCCCTAATTTATCCTTACACCATTTAAATTATATATACAAGTTGGAAGAGTTAACAGGAAGAGGCTTAATAGTTCAAACTTTTTCTTTTATAAAAATAAGACAATTATTTATGGTTGAGACATAAAATTTATGTTGTTTAACTGTTTAAGTAGAATGAAGTGGGAGAAATAAGCCCTGGATAAGGGTTCTGTTTGAAGCTGATTCCCTTAAAACATCTGACAGTATGTCCACTCCAACAAAAATCATGTGGATCTTTCTGGCAATTCAATGGACTCTTCTTTTAATTGCAGAAGCTCAAAACGTTCATTTCAGTTTCTCTTCCTCTGATGATGAAATTCAATTACTTGGGCATGCTCATCACTCGTCTGGGCGGGGGATTGAACTGACAAATAGCGAGTATGGTGACAATTTAAATTGGAGCGTGGGTTGGGCCGTTTACAAAAGACCAGTTGAAATATGGAGTAAAGCTTCTGGGGCCCTTGCAAGCTTTCAATCCTACTTTCAGTTCAAATTAGTACGTGAAAGACCAACCAAATATGACTATTATGCTGATGGTCTTACATTCTTCATGGCTCCATGGGGATCCCAACCACCGCAAAACGAAAGTGGAGGAGGTATGTGGCTTGGACTGTTCAACAACATAACCAATGGTAGATCATCGACCCAAAAGGTTGCTGTTGAATTTGATACATTCCGAAACGCAATAATAGATGAATTCTGTGGCGTCAATGCGAATGATCCGGATGATAATCATCTGGGGATTGATATCAACAATATTACTTCAGTCAAGACTGTTCCTTTGTCTGAAAAGCTTAACAGCGGAGGAATATGGGAAGTGTGGGTCGATTATGATGGTCAGCTTAAGGAGCTCCAGGTGTTTATGGCTTATAACAGAGCAAACTTCAGTTCTCCTCGTCCTGAAAGTCCAAATCTGACCTATGCTTTAAATCTCTCAGATTTTCTTCCTGAAAAGGTCACGATTGGTTTCTCTGCTTCAACAGGGCTTTCCAACCAGAGGCACAATCTTATCTCGTGGAACTTTTCAAGCCAAACCAGATGGGGACATGATAAATGGAGACTTTCCGTGATAATCACCTCTCCGGTGGTCGGGGTCATGGTTATACTTATCACTAGCGCTCTGATCTACAAGCGTAATAATAAGAAAACAGTAAAATCAGATAGAGACTTGCAAATTCCAGATCCCAACGGCCTGAAGAATGATGAAGTTTTAGAAATAGTTGATGATGAGATAAGTCCGAGTAGAAGCCCTCGGGTGTACAGGTATGGTTGCAAATATTCATCTGATATTGCTTTTAGAATAGAATTTAAATAAAGTTACTTTTTCCATTCAAGTCTAGGATCTAGGTGGACGTTTTGTTTTGTTATTCAAAACTCGTTACCATACCATATTCATCCAAAACAAAATATAAGAATACATATGAAAAACACGGTCGGTTGCTATATAGAGTTTAAGAGTTTTATCAAAGTTCTATCAAGGCATTCGTAGTCACAAAGTTACCGTAAGCAAGTCATCACATCACAACAAGGAGGCGGAGTGTCTCAAGGATGGGATTAACCCAAGAAGGGTTCCTTCCACAGGGATTTGGGGTTTAAGAAGATTCTCTCTAGAACGATCTTTATCATAGGTTAAAGATATTTATTTCAAAAGTTCAACAAAAAGTTTTTTTTTTAGGGTTATTTTTAAATATTATGCTGTTTAATAGTGAAAAAGTAAATTTTGATCAATAAAAATAGAATAATTATGTTAAGAAATTCATGTTCTTATCTTATAAATGTTAATAAAAACTTCTTAAGTTAAATCTGACAGCTAATTACACATCAAATAATTAATATTAATAACAAACATAATAGTAATATTAAGAAAGAAAAATTCAATTTCACACACAAATCATCCTACAACTTGTTTCTTTTTGGTGGGTTTCTTTTAACCATTGAGGTTGGCATTTTGTTTAGAGGTGTTGCCTCCTGTTTTGGTTTTGTTTGTATATAGTGCATTTGGAATTTACTTTTGTAATGATCTTCCTATTATTAGGCCTAGATTGTAAAGGAGGGCAAAATGATAAATTATATTGATGTAAAATATAAAATTACATATGTGTTTATATAGGTGGAAGAACAGTTTAATTGCCACATAACTATGTAACTGAAAAATAGATTACATAAAATATAAATGTGTAACCATGAGGATTAACACATTAACATCCCCCCTTATTCTGAAGGAGTTGTCATGAAACCAAGTAGTATATTGAACTGCTCAAATTTGTTTAGGCCAAGCACTTTGGTGAGAATATCTACTACCTAATCTGAAGCTTAGATTGAAAAAAGCATGCTACTATGACAAGTCTTAAATTAAGACTAAGTATGTTGCTTTGACAAGTTTCAAATTTGTTTGAACTAATACTATTACCTTGACATGGTTCAAAGGTCTCAAATTTGATTGAATTGAGAAAATAAAATGACCAATCCTTAGTGGTCAATATGAGTAGTCACCAACTATCAATCTGGGACAACTCTGCATTATCATTGAAAATAATATCAATCACAAGGTAGTATCAACAATCTTTGAATTTTCCACTTGAATCTGGCTTACACACAAGTTTCTCCCTTGGCAAATGAAAAAGAAAAATGTCAAAAACTTGGTCTCCTTGATGGAGGAAGAGCAGAGAGCATATACCATACCAAATCAATAAGAGGCAACATCTTAATCTCCATGACCTCAAATAATTGGAATACATTATAACCAATAAAGGTCATCTTCATTGTCATCACCAACATCATCTTAAGTTGCATATCCAATATACTCAGTACAATCACATTGCTTGTAACTAGCAAAATTATTATTTATCGAAAGTAGATTCAATTCTTCAATCTTCTCAACAATTGGTACCTTATCAAATATACCAAATGGCATCTCAAAAATATCAATATTAACACTAGTCAATGTAGGCTAAATAAGATCCACATCATCATTAGAAGAAATATGATGGAGAACATCATCACCATTATGAGTAGGCACATTTTAATCATCAATAATAGATCGAACTCTCTTATAAGATTTGGTTAACAAATCAACCTTGGATCTCCATCTAAAATGGTCTATCCAACCAAAATACATATGCCTCACAAACTTTGAAGGTGAATCTTGTAACTAACAATGTTTGATAGAATGAGTATGTAGACCACATGATGTACAAGGGTGTAGATCAAAACAAGAAACTGATGTATGACCATGATGTACAAAGGTGTAGATCCAGTAAAATCGTGATACATTCAAATTGCAAGAATTTGTTGATCCTGAACTATTATCTGCAACCGTCCTTTAACTCGCTATGTAATGACTCACCTAGCAACTAGACAACAAATACTACTATTACAATACTACAAAGGTAGGTAGTCGCCATTACATAACACTTGTTTTTATAAAAGTTCAATTTTTAAAAAATATAATATTAATAATAACATTAATTATAATATTAAGGTTAAGATTCAGTTGGATAAAATACCTCTTACTTATCAAATAAAATTAATATAAATAATTATATTATATATTAAATTGAAATATATATAATTCACATTTTTGGTTTCTAATAATATAGGTGTGGATATTCTTAAACATTGTCCAATTTAATAGTGAAAAGTTAAATTAGGCCAATTAAAATAAGACAAATATTTATTACTTTTTAGTATAACGATGTTTAACATTGCTATTGAGTGTTTAACCATTGAATCTAATGATATTTAAGTAGAGTACATAAAAGTGGTTGCAAGTTTGCAACTGTGTCAACCATTGTTCATTTGCATCTGTGCTTTAATGTTTAAGGGTTTGTTTTGCTTTTGCTTTGTGTCTCCGACATAGCCTTAAAACCTGTTTCAAAATTAAACTCATTCTATGTATCATGGTTGATTGTTAACACAGTTATGAAGCTCTAAGTAGAGCGACTGCTGGCTTTAGAAAAGATTTAATACTCGGACAGGGAGGATTCGGAAGGGTTTACAAAGGAAGTTTAGAGGATGGAGAAATAGTGGCGGTGAAAAGAATTTATCAGAACTCTGAGCAAGGAATCAGACAATATAAATCAGAAATTGCAATAATTGATAGCTTGGCACATCGTAATTTGGTTCCTCTTTTGGGATGGTGTCACGACAGAAGCGGCGAACTTCTTCTCGTTTACCAGTACATGCCCGATGGCAGTCTGGACAAATATTTGTTTGCAGGACAAGCTCGGATTCGGGCTCTGAGTTGGAGCGAGAGATTCAGTATAGCCTGCGACTTAGCTTCGGCTATTTTCCATCTCCACGAGGAATCACGCCCACGCGTTCTGCATAGAGACATTAAATCTAGCAATATAATGTTGGACTGCAACTTTGTGGCACGGCTTGGAGACTTTGGTTTGGCCCGCCTGATGGAGCACGATAATACCTCTCATTACACAAAAGCTAGCGGCACTCCGGGCTATATTGCACCAGAGTGCGTTAAAACATTGAGGGCCAGCTCGGAATCGCATGTCTTCAGCTTTGGTGCCGTGGCTCTGGAAATTGCCTGTGGAAGACGCGCGTTTGACAGAGAGCATATTGTGAGCTTGGTCGACTGGGTTTGGAGTCTGCATGAAATGGGACAGATACTTGATGCAGCTGATGAGCTGCTTGATAAGGAAAGAGATGGTGCGCAAATTGAACGGTTGATGCTCGTTGGATTGTGGTGCTCCATTCATGATTATAGACAGAGACCAAGAATACAGCTAGTTCTCCAAGCCTTAAAGTTTGAAGCTGAAGTGCCTATGCTCCCATGCAGGATACCTGGAGCGCCTCATTGATTTATGAAAAAGAGGGTGAAGTTTTTCGATCTTTCAGCTATATATATACCTGTGATATAGAGTGAGTGAGTTAAAGGTTTTAAGACATACCTGTGATATAGAAAGAGTTAAAGGTTTTAAGACATACCTGTGATATAGAGTGAGTGAGTTAAAGGTTTTAAGACATACCTGTGATATAGAAAGAGTTAAAGGTTTTAAGACATACCTGTGATATAGAGTGAGTGAGTTAAAGGTTTTAAGACATACCTGTGATATACAGTAGGTGAGTTGTGATTTTAGCTTTAGAAGAAATAAAAGTGAAACAATTGAAAACGAGTTGGAATAAGCAGAACCGAAGGATCTTCAATGTGCTCTGGAAATGAATGGATGGAATGAAATTTGTTTTGGTTGTAGATATTTTTGGATAGGCAAAATCTTCACTTTTATTATAATCTAATTCTTGTAGTATTATAGCGCTTACTTTTTCCAATTAATTAATGTTTAAGTTACAGTTTCAAAATATAATTATTTTATAGTTATAAATTTGATTTATCAAAAATGTGATTGGTTTATCACTGGTTTATTTTAGTTTGTTTTTACACTTAAAAAATTTAGTCATTAATGTTATTATTATTTTATAGTATATATTTAATTTTAAATGTTAGTACTATTTATAGTATTTATTTAACTTTGATTTTTAATTAATATTAATTATAATTAATTTTTTATAATTATTAGAATGTTTAATTTTTTATTTTTTTGCGTAAACAAGAGAAATATATTAAGAAAAAATCAATTATAAGATAAAGATTTGTAGATGGTCAGAGCCATCAATAAGGTTAAAAGAGAGGAAACCTAAGGAGGTTTTCCACTATCTCACTTCCAAAAGGAATTAGAATAAAATGGTTGACTACCATACTCTTTAATAACATAAAACCCCTAAAAGGAACTAGAACTAGTAAAAGCACCAAAGGTGCTATCAAATGGCCGATAGGCACAAATATTTATAGGCCTATCCTTAAATAGTATATATTTATATTTTTCTAAAAAATCATTAAAAGTAATAGTTGGTGGAGAAGGCTATAAATACCATAAGAAAATCGTTTTTGCAAATAAAAATAATGAAATGGTATTAAATAAATAACCACATGAACTAAATCATGAATGTGCCATTATAAAACTAAATCATAAAAAAACTATATATTTAGTAATTGCAAGATCTTTTCATCTTGTTGAAATTTATTGTCCCCCTTTATGATTGCCTCGTTATGCTATATCTACAACTTATATAATATATTTAATACCACAAGAATTTTAAAGAGAAATGAAGACAATAGAAAAATGTATAATAACAACATAAACATAAATCAATGTTTTGAATGTAACTTTGAATAAATCACATTGAATATGATATTAAATGGTAAGCTATATTAAATAAGATCACATGAAATATTTTATTTTATACAATTATTATTACATGGGCATAATTGAAAGAAAAATTATTATTGCAATATTTATAAGCTTATCACTAAATAGTTTATATTTATATTTTTATTGGAAATTTATTAAATGTAGTAATTTGTGGACAAGGCTATAAATATTATAAGAAATTCAATTATATTGTCATAATTAGTGTTATACCATTAGGAAGTTATATTTTAAACACATTTATTTAGGGTGTTTCACTTTGGAATATATTTATTGTTTGTGTGGAGTGCAATTTTGGCATTCACTTTAGTTTGATATACTTATTGTTTGTGGAATTAAGGGTTTGAACTTTAGAATTGATTTATATTTCTTTCACTTTGTATTTTTAAAATTAAATTCAATTTGTGGCTCTAATTTGATATATTTATTGTTTGTGTGAAGCATGGGTTTGAACTTTAGCATTGACTTATATGTGTTTCATGTCCTATGTTTAAAATTGAATCATGTCCTATGTTTAAAATTGAATTCACTTTGTTTGCATTTATTGTTTGTGTGAAGTGTGTATTTGTGATTTGACATTTACTTTGTGTGTGTGTGTTTAAATTTTGATAATCATTAATTTTTTATTTGAAGTGTCTTTGAACTTTATTTGTTTGATGTGTGTTTGAACTTTAGACATTAGTTATTTGTGGAAATTGTATTATTGTTTATATGGTCATGGCTTTTATCTAGAAAATTTAATAAAAATTAATCCAATTTTTATAGCAGTAGTTGGAAGAAAATGAGTTATAGACAGATGTAACTAAACTTGTTATTATCTTCATTTGTTAGTGGTATATGAAGCATGAATGGAGTAGGTCTTAAACTTATTTGCAATTATGCATGTTGTAATGATGAAATATATAGTTATATGTAGGCTTCTATAAAGTAGTGGTATGTAACCTTGTATTGTTTGAAATTGTTTAATGATGAAATATATAGTTATATGTAGGCTTCTATAATTATGTTCATCAAGATTCATGCAATTAATTTTATTTCCTTATGCTTACAATATCAATCTAAGCACAAGATGAATTGCCATTATGTTCAAGTTGAAGATAGTGCATATCTCATGAGCAAGTATAACATTAGATAGTTTTCTTTAATCACCCACTTAATTTAAAAGCAACTATTAGCCTCAAACTTCAACATGAACTTATTTTGAAATAGCAATGTAGCTCATCATAGGTAAAATTGAGTTCAAACTTTAGAGATCAAAAAGAGATCAAAATTGACTCTTATCTATCTACACCTAAGGTTTGGAGGTGTGACTCATCACACAACTCACCACATCAACGTGTCTAATAGAAGTATCCTTAAAATATTTTTTTAAATATTTGACCAAAAATTTATCATGGAATTCTTAGTAGTTGAACAAAAAATTATCATTTGTTGTTTGAACAACATCATATTATCAATTAAAATATAACTTATATGCAACCTAAATGATCTCAATACTTTTTGGTAGCCATGAATTTTATTTTAAAAAAAAAACACATTTTTATTTAAAATACAACTTATATTCAACTTTAAATGATCATATTTTTTTTAGCAACCTTTTACATTTCTTGAAAAATACTTGCCCTTTAAAGGACTTTCTCATATTAGTTTAGCATTTATCAAAAAATCTTAATCTAGCCCTTTACACAAACTAATATACATTAGTATTTAAAAATAAAACAATCATGTGTTAAGCCTACATATAATTTAATTTTGAAATAGAAATATATAAAATTATAGTTTTATTTTAAAAAAGTAAGACATAATTTGAAAGATTAATATGAAATTTTAATATCAAGATTGAATAATCTAAAACCAAAAATTCCTTTATAAATTATTTATGTAAAGTACACTGAATACAAAAGTTAAGGATAATAACCCTTCACACAAACTAAAACCTAATTCAAAATAGAGACAAAAACATCAAGCCTTCATGAATTCAGCAACAATCTTGGAACAATGAGTAACTGCACACTTTGCAAGCTCTTGAGGAAGACAAACCCTCACAGTTGTCTAAATCTCTCGTATGTTGATGATATTCTTTTTGTTGTAGTGAGCAAATTTGGCTGCCTCAGTTCCAATTTTCTCAAACATCTCGTTGATAAACTTGTCCATAATTACCATAGCTTTGCTCGAAATATTGATATCTGAGTGCACTTGCTTGAGAGTTTTAAACAAGTAGATCTTAAAGATCCGCTTATTCTTTTTCTTTATTTTTTCTACAGATTTTTGAGTCGTGACCTCCTTTTCCTCCACAACGGGCCTCTTCTCTGTCCTTTTTGCTATCAATAAGCACTACAAAAATCATATCGTAAAATTAGAAATTAAATCTAAGTGAAGATAAAAATAAAATTATAAACTCTAACTCTAATTATAAAAAAGAAAACAATTAAATCAAATCTAAAAACTAAACAGATTATCAACACATCATATAAAATATTTGCAATTGTGTTTAATCAATAATTCATTTTCTATGCATGCAAAGAAGATAAATTTGTAGTATAAAGAACGTGGAATCCATTAAAGTATGTTTGCATTCAAATCTTTAGAATATACCCCAAGTTTACTCCAAAATGCCTACTAACAACCAAGACTGATACTCCCTATGGTACGAGCTCATCATAAGGAAAAAGCCAAAAACAAATTCAGCATATTATAAATACAAATGTTGTGAGATTGATTTGACATTCTGGATTGAACTGTAGCAGTATTTTGTTCCACCATTTGGAGCCTCACAAATGATGATCTCATGGAAAGAAGAAACAAAAACTAATTTATATTTTATAGTACAGTTCTTCTAAGATTTATTTAATTTCTAGATTGAAATGTTTTGTAATAATCTATTCCAACATTTGAAGCCTCAAAGATAACTCACTAATGTTTCTTCTTCCATAAAAAGTTACTTTGGATCAATTTAATGCAAGAGGCATATATGCTTTTTGTATGTATGGGGGATCCTTTGGAGGAACTAAAATTAGTCTTTCCATTGTATGAAAGGACACATGTTTTGTTGGTTGCAAGAGGAAGCATGCCTACCAAAAGTATTATCTTATCCTTAACTTATCATCCCATACCAAAAATTTAGTGCAAAGGAGCGTTTTCATTATGTGATTGCTAGTTAATGCTAGTTAATGATCAATTAATAGATTACGATGGAGAGCAATTTATCATATCACAATTTCTAAATAAAAATTCTTGTAAAGAAACTAAAAACTTTAAAATCTCATTTAAAATATGCATAAGACAAATGAAACACCAACCACCCATGTGCCATATTTTAATTTTAGTTGTGGCTTGACGGATTTTTAACAATTTTATTTTTTAAAATTTTGGAGAAAAAAAAAGTGAAGGACTACCAAAAAAAATGAAACACCAACCACCCATGTGCCATATTCTAATTTTAGTTGTGGCTTGACAGATTTTTAACAATTTTATTTTTTAAAATTTGGGAGAAAAAAAAGTGAAGGACTACCAAAATTTGGCAGTTACAAGATGTGTGCACATATAGAATGGCTTCAGCATGAAGAAGAAGGACTACTATCAGGGCCCTCAAAAATGCTTATTGGCAATGAATTCCTGAAGAAAGAAAGAACTTATGTTAGCTCAGGATAGATAAGGAGTGTGTCTCCAATAAGCTATAAAAGAAAAATTAGGAAAGTGGGAAAGGGTTTACCCACCTAAGTGACCTCCATGCGAATTCTTTTGGATAGTGCAGGACATCTAGAGCAATTTTCTCAGGATCTTCTTCACCTTTGGCTTCTAAAGTTTCATAAAACTTGACTGTGTGAAGTTTGGGTTGCAGGATGCTTTTGAGTCTCTTAGAGAGAGTCCTGGGATAATTGGCTACCAAGTTGCCATCTCTGCTAACACTTCCTGTACATATTGTATGTAACTCCTTGGGACTTCGCTCATTCAATTCTTTACTTAAGTCTTATTGTTAAATATTTGAATTCAAAACCACTATGGATGTTTTTTATTGGCACAAACTTAGTTTTTGATAGTTAATTAGTAAATCAAGCCATTACCTCTGTGAAATAATCAAAGAATACCTTCTTGGAATGACTAAAATATCACCTCTCCTTAGCAAACTCCTTACAGGTGCTCTTAAGTCCTTGTCCTAGAAACAATCTTAGCACGATCTTCCTAGTGACCAGGGTACTTGACTACTTGGATTTCTTGGCAGCCACTGTATAGACATTTTAAAAATTCAATATTACTCAAAAATCATAAATGAAGTGCAACACTATACTGCTATCTTTGTAGGAAACCAAAACTGTGTTGCTATCCTACCATAATTAAATGTAGATGTCATGTTGCCTTCAAGGCACAAACGTTACACCAAAGTGCTTATGATCAGTACTATTTTTTTCAAGCACATGGAAATTTATTATCTATTTAGTGCAACATTTTGTGCTAGCTCTCTCAGTCAAGGCATACGAGTTGTCATATCCCTACAAACTATATACTCCACTTTCTGTAGAGAAAACATCATTTGACAAGCTTCAAAGAAGCACTTTCCTAAAATGGTACACTTCCCCCCTAGACTCCCAAATGTCTCATTCCATCTACATCTGTTATTGTGATTCAATCTTTAAATGTGTTGTCTCTTATTGTAATTGAATCTTTAAATGTGTTGTGCACCTATGCACAACATATTACAAGATTTCTATTAAAGGATATTTTGTCGGTTATTAATTCTATTATGTTTTGAATACCAAGAACTAATGAAGGGTTTAGTCATCGGTTAAGTAGGGTTTTCTTCCCATTGAGTATGTACAGAGAGAAAACCCTAAATGATGTATCCCTTCCAATACCATTTAGTAATGCAATATAGAGACTTACTATAGTGTGATGAATCTCCTATTTTACAATTAGATTTGAAGGTACAATCCTGGTCCATAAGGGATCATTACAGAGACATTTATAATGCAATATAGAGACTGACCATAGTGTGACGAATCTCCTATAATTAGATTTGAAGGTACAATCCTGATCCATAAGGGATCATGAAATTGTAATAGAGACATTTATAGACATGAAATTTTGTGACAGTAAAAGGGATCCAAAATCTAGACAAAAGACATAACAAAGTTGTTAGAAAACAAAGTAAGAAAACATAAAAGGATGGCACTATGATCACAATAGTGTCTAGGTCAAAACCATTTCCCTGTACATTAGCCCCAATTGCCCTGTACATTAGACATAACATACTTGCATGTCCTAGATGCAGGCAGCCATCGAAGGTAGGCAACAACGTGGAAGGTCTGCACAAGAATTTTGCAATGATTTCATTACTTCACCATGCTAATAAAAATTGCACACCAGAAGATGAATTGGATGAGCTTAATGCAGAATGCGGATCTAATTGCAATAATTTGAGCAATTTCTAAAATGAATTGAATGTATTTACAATCAAATCTTTATATTCGCCCTATTTTATGCTAAAAATATGATAAAGGAAATGCATAAAATCACCCCACCAACTATCGAATGAAAAGCATACTTACCCTAAAGGCGGGAATTTGACTGTCAAGGTTAATTCTTTAATCTCAATAGAAACCGAGTTGCTTTTAGTTATTATTGCTTGCCATACTATAAACGCCCCAGAAGAATTAAAAAAAGTGCAGAGAATCTGGGTGAGCTTCTCCTGGGTGACCAGATCGAAACCTCACCCTATATTTTTCACATGAATATAAATGAATCCTTTTATCTTTGGACCACCACGCCATTGAATGAGCATGAGGTTGAGATCTTAACCTCAATTTTCAGTCCCTGCCGTGGGACTGTTGTTTTCACTACAAAGTATTAGTCTGCTTTGCTTTGATTAATGTGCTGAGGGAAAAAATTTCGTTCATATGGCAAAGTTTTGTTTTTACAACATTGAAATACGATTTAAACGTAAATTTTCATTGGCTGTTCTATTTTTTCCCCATTGGGAGAGCTATTTACCATTAGTAAAAAATATCAGAAAATCCTGACCAATTAAAACATAAGCCAAACTCTATATTAAGCTACTCCCTAATGTCTCGCGTTGTTTTTGAAGGCCAGGCACATATTTTCCTTGATGTGGACACGTGGCGGGGATCTGCATGAAGGCATGAGAAGTTGATTGTCACTCTCTACAGCTGGTGTCTTCTCCGACAACAAACTCTCCAGTATGGGCAGGAGCATGAAGGGATAGAGACAAAGGCAGTTTGTTATCCCCGCGAGATTGAGATGTTGTTCAGTTTATTAGCCATGCCTAGCATCAACAATTATAGAAAGGGTCGTTCCATATCCAATTGGAGCTCAAACAGAAGATCCGGGTGCAGGTAAAGACATTTACTTGGGCCCATTGCAATTGAGCCGGGGGGAGGCATGGCAATACTCTGGTAGACGGGGAGGGACTGAAACAAGGTGAATAGGCTTTAGATAGTTGTAAGAATGGAAATTGTGCTACTTATGCTATAATGGAGATTCATCTTTTACAGTGACATATATGGATTGTTTATGGGTTCTTGCTATTTAAATTTTAGTTTTTAAAGAAAGAAACTTGTTAATGGGCTCTTACTTTTTAAGTTTTAGTTTTTAAAGAAAGAAAATTGTTTATGGGTTCTTGCTATTTAAATTTTAGATTTTAAAGAAAGAAAATTCTATTTGGCACAGTCTGTAATACAAATTCATATCCCAGCCTTTTTACTTTTGTTTCTGGAAATTTTCTATAGAAGAGATGTTGCTTAATAGTGCAGATTTGTTTTCTACAACTCAAACTGGGAATCATATCTCTTGTTTTTTGTTTTCTTGTGGGTTCTTGTTTTCTATAAAGTTTAGCTTTTGCTGCCCAGGCAAATACATTTTGTCCATTTCCTGCAATCAATGAAATGATGACTCTTTGAGGCATTCAATCAAAGAGTTCATGTGCCTAGTCTGTATTTCCTCTCTAATGCATGCATGTGTACCAAGGCATTCACAAACTACATCATGATTTGTGTATTTTTTTTAGCTTGATGATGCCTTATTTTCATGCAAAAAGTCTGTGATGTCATAGCAGCCTGTTGGTGCTTACATTAACATTGTGGATCGAACCCTTGTTGGTTCTCATCATTGGAAAAGATTAAGATAAATTTAAATCTTCTAATCTTGCTGATATTTGTTGATTTACAAAGAAACTGAGGTCCATAGAATCATCTTAGTAATACATGGCTGTTGTTGATCATATTCAAAGCTTAGCTTTTTGTTGTGAAGATTTCTCCATATTAAATATTCGCATCCTCTCTAGAGGTTTTATTGTTTTTTTTTTTATTCTTTTGACATTCTAGGACAAACGCGTGTCTATGTGCTGGTAGACGCGGCGGGGGAAAAACTCGCATGTGGGATGGTTTAGGGCATGGATGCGTTTGACTGTATAAATTTCCTGAACAGCTCACAAAGTGAAAATCATTTACTATTTTTCTTTACTATCTTTTTTTAAGAGATATGTAATTTTTTCTTATGACTACAATGAAGTTTAGTCTGTAGTAACAGAAAATCAAGACCAAACATAAAATATTTGTATTGCTTTACACGCACCAAATTTTGCACACTCTTTAATTTTAATGTTTTGCAAGGTTGGATTAGATTCGGCGATTATTATTTCCCGTTGTACCTGTGGGCAAAAGTGCATTCCAGTGTGTGTATATGAAGTTGGAAATGGAACCATGATCACTTTTATATGCTGCCCCACTCAATTCTAGTTTTGTATATATCACTCGCTTATGGGAATTATTTTGTTTGCCAAATGTTTGTCGGTTTTGCCTTGCCTTTCCGAGTAGTTTGGAAATGTGGTATTTAAATTGGGGCAAATAACTAGGGTAGGAAAGGGCCAGTTTGGAAGGAATCTACGCCGTTCCGTTGGCCAGGTATTTGTCTCCTTTAGTGTGGACCTGTCTTAAATTGTATAATTCGGGACGAGGTAAAACGATGTTTTGTGAGGTAGGTAGCAGGGTCACAGAGGAAATAAATTGTTTTGTTTTATCTGTTGTTTGTGCAAGCTAAGGCACAGAGGCCCCGATTGGAGTGGATGATAGCATCAGTTTTCTGGTGAACAACGAGGAAAAGTTCATGCGATAAGCTAACTAAAGTGAACAACAAAAGACTATTGTAGTTCATCTTTTAGGGACCAGGAATATGAATATAGGTGCCAGTGTGAATCACACTACCAAATTCACCCAAACTCATATGGTGCTTTCAACAAGTGAACCAAAACTGCTTCTAATAGTGCTTTCAAACTCATACGGTGTTGTTTTGCGTTAAGTTGGGGGTTGTTTTGCGTTAAGTTGGGGGACCGCCTCATTTATTTTTGCATTTACTGTGAGGGAAGGACGTCTGACACTCTGCAGGGACGTTGGATCGGGTTTTAATAGTGAGTTTGAGTGTATTTAGACAGTTCCAGTTTTCTCACTTGTCCTGCCCGCATGAGAATGAGAAAGATTGCGAATCTGTCTTCATTGTATGTTCATTAATATCGATTGCTCCGTATTTTACAGGACACGTGGCTACCGCTTCTGGTTTTTCTATTAGCTGGCTGCGTACTTCCCTATCTTCATGTGTGGCTGAAGCAAACGATTTTATTATTCTTCGCCAGCCCTCAGTTTCATTTGGCTAGCTTTTCTCAGTCTCTGTCGCTCCAACTTCTTCCAAGGCTTGGTCTTCTGGCGCTTGGTGATGGCGGATACGCAGCTAAACCAGAGGTTATTTTTTCCTTCTTTGGACTGGGAACCGGAGATAAGGGGGCGCGTGAAGGCAATCGACTTTATGACTTTGATTGATTCGGATTGCACTCTTATTCAGTTTGCTGTCCGGAACATTGTGGGGCATGCCTGGATCAGGGGATATGAGGGTCGCGTCCTAAACTATTCAGATGTCGTTTCGCAGCTCCTCTCCAACATAATGGATCTAGTGATGGATGGTGTCTATGTCCACTCTCTTGCGGCAGGTTTGTTCTTCAAGAACATTTATACGATGGAACGATGGGAGGTGGCAGTAGCTAATTATAAGATGGACCAAGGAGACGCCCTCATCGGGGGGATTTTTAACCTCACTTCCCTGTGGAATTCCCCTCCTCAGCAGGTGATTTATAGGGCAATGCAATCTAGTCTTAAATCTCTGTGTAGTGCGGAATTGGATGATGCGCTTCGGTCCTATTGCTTTCTTTTCTCCAAGAAACGATCCGAGCGAATCAAGGATGTTTTCACAGCAATTCGCTTTCTCAGGATCCATGCTTCGGACCTGGCCCCGGGAATGCCTTTTTACGCACTGTCTGAGGTGGAGGAGGGTGGCCAGTCTGAGCCTTCTATGGAGATGGACGCACAAGCTCTACCGGCTACTCCACCAGCGGCGTGATGTCTCTCGTGGGGTTCGTGGTCTGTGTTCAGATGTTTTTGCTACTGGTGGTCCTGTGTTGGCTGCGGCGTGCTGTGGGGGTGGTGGGATTCCTTTTTTGTGGTTGGGAGTGCATGGGTTGTTGGCGGTCTCCGTGTCTGTTCATTTGGTGTCGGTGTGGGGGTGGCTCTGGCGGTTTCTTTGGCTGCGTCTGGCGTGGGTGGATGGCTGGTTTCATTTTTTCCGCTCTTGCCTTGGTGGTGACTTCGGGTGCTGTGGGTTGTTTTCCTCGGTGTTTTCTCTTTGCCCGTCTACATAGTGGCGGCCTAAGTGGTGATCGAATGGGTGACTTTTTCTCATTCATTTTTCTTTTGTTAGTTTCTGTGATGGCTTGGGGTGTTTTTGGTTTTATTCCTCTGGACTGGGCTTCGGCCATGTTTTCTGTAATACTTTTATTATTTCTTAATATACGGGTGTTCACTCCCCTTTTTCTAGTTAAAAAAAAAAAAAAAAAAAAAAACAAGTGAACCAAAACTACTTCTAATAGTGCTCTTAATCGTTGTCTCTAGAGATTGAAGCTGATAAAGTTGCAGATTGGCCTTTACATGATTTTCTAAATCCAAGAGCACCCTCGCACATGATATATCTTCTCCAAAAACTGTCATTTCCCTTGGTGTGGCTGCATGTTTCTGCCTTCAAAAGGTGTTTAGTTTCTGCTGTTCTCTTGCAAAGCATATCATTATGTCTCAATTTGTGGTAGTTTGGAGTTGTCCCATTGTCAAGCATCCTTGAAAAGAATCTTTTGAATTTATTCCAAGCTTCTAATAATTTGTATATACAGCTCTGTAAGATATCTTCTAACAATTTGTATATATAGCTCTGTAAGATATGAGTTTGCAAAAATGTTTTCTGCAAAGATGTGAAGGAGATATTCAATCATAGTAAGCTGTGTGAGGATCAAAGCTACAATAATCTTGATGTGCATGTGAATAAGAGGACACATACACATTCAATGTCTGTACAAAGAAAAGCTCTTCAGTTAACAGAAGAACTTCAATTTTATGTTTGGTTTGAAATTTCTGCATATTGATTATGAAAAACTGTTTACATCCATGCCAATAGAATACCTAAAACTCCTGTGAATTTGCTTGCAGCTTTAGGCAGTGGGACTGCAGCTACAATGCAGCCCTTGTTCCATCTTGTTATGAAGAGATCTTAACCTCAATTTTGAAAGAATGGGTATTATAGGTTACATCTATTAAGGAGGAGGCAATATGTATAGGAACTACCCTTCATCACATTATAGCAGATGGAAATTTGTTTTGGCATTTCATGAAATCATGGGCAGAGTGTCGCAGAGGCCTGCCTGTCTGAATAAAATGCCTCATATAAAATGTGGAAAGTACATATAAAAATATGAATGGCTGAATAAAATGCCTCATGCAATGATTACATGATATGTACAAAATAGATTTGTTGATAACGTGCTAGAAACTTTTAAACAAATGTGATTGGCAAGTGCACAAGATATGGTAGCATAGTTAAAGTCGCAAGCCAACATGGAGTCCTAAAATAATGCCAACTCACTTAGCTTTCGCCAGTATTCTCTCTCTGGCTATGCCAAAATAGAATAAATTAGAGTAGTAGTTATAATATGCTCCCTAGGAAAGTTGCTACCTTGGTTTCATCCCTGAGTGAATTGCTAAATATTGCAAGAAAGTAATGGGTATTTATTGTTTATGTTAATCTTGTAGGCCAATATGGCCAGAGCAGTCATGGTGAATGCAAGTGGGAAGCTTTGGACCAAAGTGTGGGCAAAAGCCAAGAAAGCATGCATTCAAACGAGAGTGTTAACAATGAAACATCTCTTGGATCTTCTTAGTCTCTTCAGTATTTTGTTTATGCACATCAGAATAGAAATGATTTTATTTTATCTGATGCCATGTTTTAATCCTTGCAGGGAAGACTTTGTGGCGCTTCAGAGAATTTGGGGATAGAGTTAAGTACTGGTCAACTTTCAATGAACCCATTATATTTTCATTTGCAGGCTATGACGATGGCCACTTCGCTCCCCAACATTGTTCATACCCTTTTGGAAATTGTACTTCTAGAAAGTCCATTGTTGAGTCCTATATTGTTGCCCATAATGTATTGTTGGCACATGCAACTCCTGTGGAGTTATACAGGGAAAAATATCAGGGGGTGTTCTCTTAGTTTTGGCTTTAAAAGTTACTCCCTTTACACCATGTTCTTGCATACTAATTCTTCTTTCTTTGGATGAACTTTGATCTTTGACCTTGTTTTCTCTTTTGTGGATATTCGTATAAGATCAATTTCAGTTTCTTTTTTCAATGAAATTTTTCCATGAAGACGGTTGTGTACTTTTAGAAAAAATTTCTCAAGTACATCCTATTGTTCTTTTGTAAATACAGGCAAAGAAAAAAGGTTGGATTGGTTTGGTTGTTTTAATAAATCCACAGATATAGCTGGAACTCAAAGATCCATTGATTTTCAAGTGGGCTGGTAAATTTGATTATCTTTATAAATTGAAATTTGCCTATAATTTGAGCAGTAGTTATAAGCAATTATATAACTAAATTGATAAGAATAAATATTTGATATATAAATGTTTGTTTCCATTTATATTTATTATTTGCATACTCTTTCACATACCTCAAATTGTGTGGTTTAAAAAAACAAATTTGCTTTCCACGAGGCTAACGAACTGGATCTCCCTGTAAATGCAGAGGACAAGTACAATACAGCTAGTTAAGTATGGATTTTTGAGCATACAAAAATCCATTGCAAAGCAAATATTTTTAGCACAACGAAGAATTCAAGCATACAAATTCCACATAATGAAAAAATTAAGTAAGAGAAGAAGCGGTCGAAACAAACCTTGGTGTGTGATTCCTATGGAATTGATATCAGAGCCTAGCCTCTACTTGTTGTCTCTCTAGCCCCTTTGCAGTATTGTGGAAGGAAAATTCCTAAATCTTGCAATTTGATATGCTCACTTGAGTTTTAATAGCTTCAAATTGGGTTGTACCGTTTCTTAATTGTCCAATGCATAGGATAAAATTTAATGAGTTTGTTCTTTAGTTAGTGGTGGGTTGTACCATTTCTTAATTGTCCAATGCATGGAGGATAAAATTTAATGAGTTTTCTTTATTTGGCGCCGGCAGCCTTAAACCTTTATTTGCTTGTGTGGCATGGCAGCTCCACTATCATAGACTTTTTTATTTAATTCTATTAGGACTACCAAATTTTTTTGCTAGTTACAACATTTAAATTTGTGGAGTGGGACTACCCATTTTTTTAAAAAAATTTGTCCAAGATGAAAGTAGTGGGACTACCATTTTTTTTTTTAATTTGTGGACGACAAAAGTAGTGGAACTACTAAATTTTTGGTAGTTACAAAATGTGTGCACATATAGAATGGCCTATCAGCCAAATAAAATGGTTGACTACCTAGCTATAAAGGAGGAAGAACTAACCCCATCCTAAAAGGATAACCAAACTATGAATCCAACAAAAAATCTTTGAAGGAGATATCCAAGTAGAGGAGTAAATAAAAATTTTGATCAAAAAGAATAGAAAGTGGGGAGGATTAGGCCTAATCATTATGAAAAAGTTGAAGGAGCTACAAAGACTTATCAAGAGACAAGAACCACCAATTAGAGACATTCCAATTACAATTGACATCTAAGGCCCATTTAGTAAGGCAATCCACAAAAATATTTCATTCCCTAGGGATATGGACAAAAGAGATAGTTCCAAAATTAGGAGTAAGAAGGAGAATCTACTCATCTAAAGATGCCAACCTCTAAGAGGGCCAACAAATTATCTCTTTATTCATAAGAGAAACCAAGATCATGGAGTCTATTTCACAAATAACCTTTTTCCAGTCTAATTCACAAGCTTTCTCAAGAGCCACAAGAATGGCACAAGATTCCATCTAATTGTTGGTGCCAACCCCATAGGAGAAGAGAAAAAGAAGTGAATAGTGACATCACCAGCATGCCCAACACCTCCAATCCCAACAACCCCCAAACTATCATGAGAAGAACCATTGGTACTAATTCTGAAGAAATCTAATTGAGGGGGAGACCACTTACCACTTTTGTTCACATTTCTAGAGGCCTTAAGACTTTAAGAATGAACTAAGGAAGTAGCTATGGAATTCAACTCAAGGCATCTTGAAAGCTAATAATTAGAAGTCGATAGGACCTCATCCAAAGAACTTTTAGCTGCTAAAGATTCTTTGATAGAATCTAAAATCTTCTACCAAACATGCTCAATGAGACTCTAGTTCCCTTTGAAGATCCAATAGTTCCAATCCATCCAAATATATCATAGAATAAAGCCCAATATCCCAAGGAGGTTGACCCAAAATTGCCCAAAACTTAGATAGAGAAGTAGCATGAATAATAGGCCAATTCTAGATCTATCACCATTACCCCAAATACCCAAGGAGTAGGAACATTGGAAAAAAAAAGGTGTGCAACACATTCTTCATTAGTGCCACAAAGGACACATTTTGAAAGAACCTAGAAACCTCTATTTCTTGTGTTATTCCATGTGAGCCATTTGTTCTAACTAAAGAACTAGATAAGTAAATTACACTTAGGCCAACAAAATTTGGAAAAAATATTGTTCCACCAAGGGAAATCTCTATGTTCACCCTTTTTTCTCTAAGAACTAGTAATCAAGAGCCACTGAATAAATCCCTTTGGGATCATAGCTCCAAGCAAGAACATCTGGTTCCTCTAGAGAGAAACATGGTCTATCTATAAGAATACAAGAAAGAGTAGCCCAAGCTTCAAGAGTTTACCCCAAAGGCCAACTACAAGGATCATTCTAGTGATAGATCTAAGATTCCTCCACTAGGATAGGACTCTTAAAATCATAAACTTTAGAACACCCTACCACCCAAAAACTTCACTCAAGGGAATTAGAAGGGGAAAGGAAGAGAAGATCATGGGATGGAGATCCCAAGCGTCATTCTTAAAAAGAGCTATATGAACATTTTTAATAATCTAGAAAAGGCCTTCTTTGACAAGCGAAGCTACATTATTAATGGTATTCCAAACCATAGAACCTTTCTCAACCAAATCAATTCTCAAAACATCAACAACAACCCCTCCTAAATACTTGAAATTAAGAATTCTATCCCAAGGCTAGTCCTAACACTTACACCATATCCAATATAGTTTAGTAGCCAAGGCTTGGCTATTAAATATAGATTTCCAAGGCCAAGTCCTCCATACTAATTAGGTCTATAAACTTGATCCCAACTAATAAGACCCCATTATTGGGAGTCTAGATTCCTCGCCCGTAAAATCTTTCTAGAAAGAGAATCAAAGTATTTTAGAAATTTTTTGGGGTAGAGAGCACAATAAATCTATAAATAGGAAGAGCCTATAAATATATTTTAATAAGGTTAATTGACCAACAAATGATAGCCATCAAAAACTCTAGTGACTAACTAGCATTCTAAAGCTATCAAGAATCCTCTTCCACTAATCTCTTTTGGAGATACCACTCAATAAGGTAATACCAAGATAATCTAGAGGGATCTAACCTTTTTAAAAGTGTAAAATAATATCAATTCTCTATTGGATGACAAAGGGACTATTAAAGAAATAGATACCAAACTTATCCTCATTAATCTATTGCCAAAAGCAATCAAATATATATCCAAGGATTTCCTCAAATTAATGGCCTGATAAATTTTAGCAACACCCAACAAGCTAGTATCATCTACAAATTGAAAATGATATTGAGGGTCAAGATCCCAAGCTAAAGTCCAACCCTATATGCAACCAATAGCTCTCCAATATTTAAGAAGTCTACTAAGACCTTCTACCATAAAATGAAGAGATATAGAGAGAGGATTACCTTTCCATAGCCCCCTAGAAGTATAAGAAAAGGGAGATGGGATGCCACTAATAAGAATAGAGTTGATGAGGATAGAGATGTCTACCTGTCAAAGTGTTTGCAATAATGTTATTGTTTGGAATTTATTGAGGAGAGGGGGCCTCACTACATTCATAGAAGCCATAAATGGGTATGACCTAGTGTTGTCCTAGGAATTTTCCACCTCTTGGAAAAGTAGCATAGTGTATGTTAGGTGATTTCTTTCAATGTCTCTGAAGAACTCAACCAAGGTGACTCACTAATACACCCCACTGTAATGTTTGTCCCCACTGAATGTCTATGTCACTAGAAGCAGAATCATAACACACTAGAGAATTGACGGCTTGCATTTTCCATTAAAAGAATACAACCCAAATAGTCTTCCATTAGATTTGACAGGCCTAATTTTAAATAGTGTTTTAGTGTGAAGAAAACTCTGTCCTAATCATGGCCTGGCTAGGGTTTTAAAAAAATTTCCATTCCATTATATCAGTAAATAACATATTTGACAAGCCTACTTTTAAATTTAGTGTTTTACTTTGAAAAAATATGTGCCCTAATCATGGCCCGACTAGGGTTTTAAAAAAATTTAATTAAAACATTAAATCTGTTCACAAGGACATACACAGTGCTTCACAAAAAAAATAGGTCCAAAAAACAAACAAACAATGAAAGCACTTAACATGTATAACATTCGAATTTACATTATATTTCGACAAACAAATAATAAAAACTGCATGATGAAATAAAAAGATGCTTGATGAAAATAAATGAAAAACGCAGCACAGAAAATGAAATAAAAAATAGTGTATTATGAGAGGAAAATGAAGTCTTACGCGGGCTATGTAGTTGGGTATTCGGTAGAGTAGTATCCAAGTGCAACGCTGACCGCTACAACTATTTTTCTTTTTATTTTATATTTAATTGATTTGATTGAAAGGGACTTGGCCCATAACCACTCGACCGAATAAATTAAGCCACATCAGTGCCAAATATATGCCATGTCGGTGCCAAGTTGATTCGATCTAATGCCACTCGACCGACTCATAGTTGACCTAAACCTGCTCAACCGAAATTATTATTTTAGCTCAAAGTGTGACACTACTTTGTACTTTTACCCCTAAACCAAATAAAGAGAAATCATCATACTTGGTGTGCCTTTAAAAACAAAGTGTGCTATAAAAGATAAATACTTACTATCTAGAACCTGGCTTGCTCTTTATAATGGTAGGAAATCGAATATCTTAGTTACCCACTACATGCTACATCTGCCTTACCTCAACATATATGCACTGCTTAATACTATATCATATGATATAGAGGAGGCATATAGGCACGATGAGACATGGTTTACACATAATCTTAAGACTATTTCTTACTGCAAAACCATTACATACTAGTGTATTAAAGAATAAGCTTTTTGCTATAGTCGGTGATATACACAAAGCATTTTATATGTGAACAAGTTTAAGTAACTAAACTAACATTCACTAAGTCATTATCTTCGTTATCATATAACCATGAAAAGAGTTTATGTCTGAGTTCTCTACTCAAATATCACTGAATATTTGACTCAGAAGCCATTCAAAATAAAGATGAAAAGACTATGTATATGATATATAAAATGACTTCAAATAATGAAAGAACATGTTAAGAATTCTTTGATAGTCAATGATCGCCCTCACCGAGCTTTCTCTTATTCCATTTCTCACTATATCTTCCTTCCGCGACCACTAACTCTCCTCTCTTAATCTTTATATTGATTCCAAGCTTCATCCAAAGACCAAACTCTCACGTTAACTTATAATGTTTATCAACTGAGATATCTAACCTTCACTGTTCTAAGATTTTTCTTCTCTCGACTCTCTTGACGCTCTTCTAAACTCTGCTCCCAAAATTGAGCTCTTCGAATATCTATTATGACCCCAAAAACAACAACTACCTCTCTTCCCAACTCTACTAATGATTCATTCCCTGGCATAACCACCAATGACTCTCTATCATAAAGACTCCACTCTTTAAATAGTTAATCAACTTCTAAAAGTGGGTATCTCCACTAAATTAGCCTGTGAAGGCTCTTAGTTGGACATGCAAAGTTAGAGGGGTACATGGTTAATAATTACCACTCCTCACAGAACAATGATTCTCTCTCAAAAGCATTCAATGTTATCGAAGATGGTTATGAATGAATGCTTCACTAATACTAGAGGTCGTTAACTCATAATAATAGTCTATGAACACAGATATTAATATCAGTAGGATTAAAATAATAATGTTTTTACGTAAACTTATACACAAATGTGATTGGGTTGAGTTCATCTCCCCTTCATGAACTAAAAGAAAAACTCATCGATTTCATTTTGACAACAAACAAAATATTTGACATTATAACTATAACATGAAACATGCTAACATTTCTACCAACCATGCCAATGAAAATGCAAATGTGGTCTCATTTACGACGTAAAGAATGACGTGTTTGACCAAAAGTCATGCTAGTCGCAAAATGACTATCGTTCAACATCGACAATGTCAATTTCACAAAACAACAAGGTTAACGAGACAAAACTTCAAAAGGATTCTAAACTGTATCAACAACTTATTGAAACGACCAACAGACTTAAACCACTTGAACAAACACGACTTACCTCAATCGACAAGGGTTTACTAATTAAAGTTTCACAATACTCAGATGGAAAATGAATGGTTCAAAACCATAGGTCTATTCTCCTCTCCTCCGAAGATACTCTCTTTCTTCGAGAGTAATCAAAACCTATTTTTCTACATACAACTTGCAATTACCAGATCATGATCGGTGCATCGTTAGTTCATTCATAAATCTTATAAATAACAAATCAAATTCTCATAACATAAATTAATAAATCATTTAATCACATCCATTACACTTAATCACATGTACTGATATTTAATTTAATCAATGATTTACTCTAACATTATAACATAATGTCAAATCATTTTCTTCATAAATTCACTTCTGTTGGTGGAGACCAAGATCACCAGCTGCAAAAATAACCTTCACGAAATAGAGAGAAGCATAGTTATTTCAGCAAATAAAGAGTGAAAATGAGATTATAATTTACATAATGTACAAGCCTTTTAAAGGCAAGAAAATATATGACAAGTGAACAACTACTCGATATAGGAAAACTACCCTACAAGGAAAAAACCACCTCATTGGAAAAACTAATTTCCCTATGTTAAACTTAATACTCTAACACTCCCCCATAAATGCAAACTTAGGGAGAATTATTATGCAAAATCAAGATGCAATATGGGTCCCGGCTACACAACCTTGTTAGGTACCCATTTACAATGCAAAAAAGAAATCTCTCACAACCGGAGAAAAGAAGAAAAACCCTATGGGAAAAAACCCCTCCCCAAAAGAGAAACAAAAAAAAAATGATGCATGTATGGAGGACTTAGTCACATTCCCCCAAGTACTACATACATCCTGTATATACAATCTATGGCCCCCCATAAGAGGGAAAGGGAGAGACTATGTAGCCCCCCAACAATGTGTAATCACCTACAAAAATGGTAAGTGCCTGAAAACATAACATGACCCAATGTCGACAAACAACTTGTCTCCCTTTTGGAAGAAACAAAACCAAGTACAAATGCAGGTATGCTTCCCACTCTAGATAAGAATTGAAAGAAAGAAGCATGAAAATGTATGATGATGTCTCTGAAATCTGCTCATGTGTCACCAAGACCTTGGAAAATGATGCCACAAACCAATCAGGAACATGCCCAATCACAATAGAAGGTGACAAAAAAGGTACCACTAGAAACTGATCTTGAACATTCTCCAAAGACAAAGATGGAGTGACAACAATTGTGCAATAATTGTCATCAAAGAGGAGGGATATACCCTCAAATGTGTCTTCCAAGTCAGAAATATGAGACTACAAACAAGGAACAAATGTCTGACAAATACGAATCCCAATTAGGAAGACAATGAGATACTAGTTGTGATGAATCACTAGATGTGCTCAAGAATCATCAACACAAAATGAATGGTCATGTTGAATAGGAATGATAGGAGCCTCAATCCATGACTCTACACAATGAATCACTGAAGGTGAAGGTACATCAACTGTCCCTAATGGAGAAGAAGGACCATCTGAAGAACCCTCATCATCCTCATCTGAAAATTCAAAGTTTTCCAAAACTTTAAACTCCTGCATAGTAGCATGATCATAGGGTATCCTATCTGAAAAATGAAGAGGCACAAGACAATCTAAAATAGGATCATCTGGGAATAACTAAGTATCAGGATCTCCATGTATTTCCCAAATTTTAGTCCAAAGCATATGAGGACACTCAAAATTATCAATAGCATTCAAAGTGGCATCATCAATATGCATTGCAATAACTCCTAGGACATGATCCCTTTTGCAATTCCGTACAAATTTCTTACTATCAGTACCAGGAAGGGGAACTAGCTTATACAAATGTGGCAACAAATGAAGCCATCTAAGATGTTTTATCATACCATCTCTCTATTTTTTATAATCTCCCCTTTTCAACATAATCACATTAGGATGAACTGAAAACCCCATAATGAACTATGACAAATCTCCAAAATTACAAAGACATTAACCTTCAACAACAAAATTAGAAACTCCCAAATACTGCAAATGAAGCCTTCAAATCAACAAAATTAGGCAGATTTACCTATACCACTGTGAGCTCAGTGAAGTCAGCTTTCCGATGATATAATAAATGCAAAAATCAAACTCTGGATGCCCAAGATATGCTCCATGGAAGAAAATCGACTATGGGGCCTCAATGCAACAAAAGGGACCTGATTAAGCCCTTGAGCGGATTAGCTCTTGGTCAACCACGTGACCACTTGCTGCATAAGGGCAAAAATATGAGGCCTTTTCAGGCCAAATGGACTCCAAATCACGAGGACAAAGGTATCTGAGGCCTTTCGTAAGGGACCAATCACCAAGTAGTCTCCACCAAGCCAATGTGCAGTTACGTGAGAGAACGACCTTTGTAACACCCAAAATAATTTTCACCTTACAAACTACGTTCAACCCAAGGTAATTTTTTTTTAAAAGTTAAAAAATAGAAAATGGTAACTTATTTTTCATTTCTAAACAAAGGTGTTCATTCATCGACTAATTAAAAATCATGAAATTATAAGTTGTACAAAGGGTCTATCTGCCTACAACAATATACCATGTGATGATTAAAGTTATTAAGAGCATTTTCAAAATAGAAACTTACCAAATTCACTGCATCTTGATTGTCGACCATCCAAATTCAAGTCTCGGCAAGCCTCTGGAATGTAGAAGAGAAAGTATCTTCAAGGAGCTTAACCTCCAACCACAGACTGCCGGTCTCCCGCACTCCTTCCTACCTAGAAGTGGCCCTACCCTACTCAAAGAGGATAGACTTAGGCTAACCAATGGTGTTAGCCATCTGAGTACTGGTGTTGTGACCTACGTAACTTGTTATCATGCAATTCCCTTAGATACCCTCTAGACAAGCATGACCACTCCACAAGCTACGTCGTCCAGTCACGGTGAACATAAAACATGCACTAGAGGCAAGTTCACTACCTTGGACAAAGGATTTGAATATGTTTAGCATAATATTAACGCAAATACAAAGTTCACCAACCCCAACTCGGCTTGATTTAATTGCAATCCTATAGTTACATTTGATCTTGTTAAATTTCTTAGCCTCTCCGACTCAACATGCTTCTATAAACATCAATAGGGTATGTTGTAAAAATTTAAGGCTCTCAAAGTCATTACCACTTTTGTGATTAGGTATAATTTCAAGATTACTGATTCCTCAGTTATTGATACTAGTTTTTTGGGTGAACTATTGAGTTTGATGCTTGTCTAGAAAACTATCTTCTGAAAGATAGAACTTTACATTGACGACATAGCCCAAAGAGGGACATCTTTTAACTTGTTATCAAGTTGAAGTTTCATGCTAGCATGATGGTAGTTTCATCAAGGCTTTAGCCTTCGAACTAGAGTCTTTAACCAACCTCTAAGCTTAAATACAATAATAATTTCTTCTTTATTAAAAAGAGTTGTTTTGTATTATATAAACAGATTACTATCATTTGTATAAACAAATACTATAATTCAATATGTTCAATCTTCAAGAATGCCCTTTTATTCAACTCCTACATTGGTTTGATGTCTGAAATCTTTTTGACATAGGCTTTAGACTGACTGAGTATTTTACTATCTACCATACACATTCTAATCTCTACAGTTGGTGAAGTAACATAGGCAGCATTTTACAGTTACAGAAGTCGAGACTAGAAGAGAAGTCTTTTCGACTCCCTAATAAAAGAAGAAAAACAATAAAGAGCTTAAAGACCCAAGCTATTCTCTCAACAGAGCCTATTGCAGAAGAGACAAGTTCCACACTATTGAATGATGAGCAAAACCTCAGTCGTTTACTATTACAACATACATGACATAGTGTCTTTCTGATGGAGCGACCTTCACACCATAATGCTACCAGCCTAATAGTAATTTGATAGAGTAAGACTTACTTTTGGTTTAAAATAAGTGTTCACTATTGAGACACAGTAGAGCTTGAATAAAACTGAAATACTATCAATGATCTTTTAATGACAGAATTGCGGCCTTCTAAGCCCCTACGTTGTCGACGTTTAACCTGGAAAAAAGAGATGTTTTCCCTTCTGACAAGCCATCAGATATCATTACACTAGCATGCAATTCAATAAGCTAAGCTATTACCGAGAATCTAAAGATTTAAGCATGATCAATCATTCGATGTCACTTAGAAATGATTATCATTTTACATAATGATTATCATTTTACATAATGATTAGCAGGTTATAATCAGCCTTTCTGGCACAAGAAAATAATGCATCATCCACCTAAAGAGTCATAGTTTATGCAGGAAGAATTGAAACATGTTAGTTGGCTTCTTAGCTCAGATGCCTCGCTTCACTTCTCTTGACCTTCAAGCTAGAATCTTCTTCCTATTCTGGAGCTTACAGTTTTCTATCTTATCCCAACCTCTCCCTACTCACTCTCTATATCCAAAAACGACTAGTTCTTATTCCTACCATCCCCAAAACTAAAACTGACTCCCTTAACTAATTCGTATAGCCCTCCAATTGGTAACTACCAAACTCGACTATCAACATCTGTCCTCCTACCACGACCACTAACTCAGAAATTGTTTACTCTTCCACTATCTTAGCAGCTTATTCGCAAGGTGGAGCTTGTCAGTTGCAACATGGCAGTTTTCCTATGTTGGTCATGAAGCCACACTAATTTCGAATAGATTATTGAGTTTGCTTCGAAAACGTGTCTTGGAAAATGGCTGAGCTGACGACCAAACATTAAGGTTTTTAAGCTTGAGAATTGAATAAAATGTTTTGAAATAAAAGACATCATCATTTGCAACTTGAGAGAATCCTTCAAGCTACTTCCCAATCACTAACACTATTAAAGAATATAAGAATGGTCCTTAACGACTATATAAATATAGCTATATATGATTTTGGATATTACCATTACAATATGACTAATCATATTACACTCGATGGTCTCATAGGTTTAAAACATTATTTAAACCTTTTATATTTGATGATAACCCAAAATAGAAATAATTCTACATCTGTCAAATTCTGTAATTAAACGTTTACATCATACGCTCGTAAAGATTTATGATGTTGATGACGATTAAAGTACAAACACAATACAAAGTTTGGGGTCGACTTTTATATACAACTTTCGACTTTACGCCAAATCATTAAACAAGACACAACATACAACTCATTCTCAAGTGTATACATTTATATATATATAAATATATATATCGGTCATCCATATTTGGTGACATAAAACAGAGTATTACAACACAAATGTCGATTACCCATACTCATCACGACAACTACGAAAGGAAGAGGGACTTAAATTTAAAATCCTTGACATTCTCATCTAAAATTGACTTAACCCAAAATCAATACTTATCTCAAAGCAACTAGGTTTATCTACCGGATGTTCGTTTTCAGTGGCCAACACCCATTGGTTATTCCAGAGTCTATTCTCTCTTTCTCAAAGATACTTTCTCTTCTTCTTGCTTCCTGGTGAACATGTTCCATCTATCCTGTCATTAACAAACTCATATACAATTTGTGGTCAGAGTACCAATATTCTGATCAAGACACATGTACATCAAATCATTTCATTTTCATATTTAAAAGACATTTTTAATTCATAACATCATATTGATCATAACCAAGTAAGAAAATCCATAATTTCACAAAATTAACCTTTTCTAATTATATCAACATTTTCTATGATGTTAAACATATTCACATGACTATACTATTTAGGAAAAAGTTAATAGTAATACTGAATCCAAAAAGGGGATGTAACATATCTTTCCCCTATAGAATCATCATCCCCGATGATTGAGTTTATCAAGCAAAATTTTAACATAAAAAAAAACAAGCTTTTATAGTTTAACATTAATGTTTTTTGAAAAGATAGAGAAATCTTTGGTGAATGTCATTATAGTCTTCCCATGTGGTCCTATCCTCGCCATATTGGTCCCACTATATTTTGCATTCTAAGACCTCTCGATTACGCAACCAGAGTTTATGCATTTCGAGTACCTTGAGTGGCTTGATCACAACCACTCTTGGCTCTTGTATCTGTAAAGAATTTCATTTAAGAATGTGATCATTACCTACAAAATATTTCTTTAGGTAAGAAACATGAAAAACATTATGCATTTTAGACAAGACTGGAGGTAGAGCAATTTTGTAGGCTACTGGATTGATAATCTTGAGGACTTCAAAAGGTCCGACATATTAGGGAGCCAACTTCAAAGATTTATCAAACTTGATTAAGCTTTTATGGGGTTTCACTCGCAAAAGAACTTTCTCTCCAATAGAAAATTATCTAGGCACCCGTTTGCGATCTGCATAACTTTTTTCCTGTCGTTGGCTTCCGCCAACCTTTTCCTAATCATTTTCACTTTTTCTTCCATATCTGCTACCATTTCTAGTCCAATGCTTATCCTATCTTCTAGCTTGTCCCAGCTTATAGGAGTTCTACATTTCCTTCCATATAATGCTTCAAACGGTGCCATCTTAATGGCAGAATGATAGGAATTATTATAGGAAAATTCAACAAGAGGTAAATATTCCTCCCATCTATATTGTTGGTCCATGCAATACATTCTTAGTAGATCCTCTAGCACCTGATTAATCCTTTTTGTTTGCCCATCAGTTTCAGGATGATAAGCGGTGCTCACATTGAGTTTAGTCCCTAGTGCTGAAAATAAAGTTTGCCAAAATCAGGAGGTTATTCAAGCATCTCTATCGGATATAATCTTTTCAGGTACCACATGCAATCTAAATATTTCTTGAACAAACTTACAAGCCAAAATATAAGCTCCATCTATTAAATTTCCAAGAATGAAATGTGCTACTTTGGTTAGTTTATCGACTACAACCAAAATTGCATCATGTCTATTTTTGGACATTGGTAACCCTTGAACAAAGTCCATACTAACATCCTACCATTTCCATTCTGGAATATCATGCGGGTATAACAATCCAGCAGGATGTTGGTGTTCAGCCTTCACTCTTTGACATTCCAAGCAACTTGCCACAAACCTTGCAGCATCGCTTTTCATTCCTTTCCAGAAGTATAGCGGTTTGACATCAGCTAAAAGTTTTGTTACTCCTAGGTGTCCGGAATAACGTGCACAATGAACTTCCTTCCATACAAGGTTTCTTAGTTCCATAGAATTAGGAACATAGATTCTTCCCTTAAATCTCATTAATCCATCTGACTCAAAATGGAATCCATCATATCTTGGATCTTTGGGGTTTATTTGCAGAGCTTTCTTTACCTACTCATAGTATTCGTCTCTCGATAAACTCTGCAATACTAGATCTTTAAAATTAGCATGAATAGAGATTGTAGAAGCTATGTGTCTTCTTCTGCTTAAAGCATCAGCTACTCAATTTTCTTTACCTTTTATGTAAGCAATCTTAAAGTCGTAATCTGATATAAGTTCTAACCACCTCCTTTGTCTTGCATTAAGATGAGGTTGCGTAAATATGTAACGAAGACTTTGATGATCAGATTTTAGTATAAAAGTCTTTCCCAACAATAGTGTCACCACATCTGAAGGGCGTAAATCACTGCTGCTAGTTCTAAATCATGAGGAGTAGAATTTTGCTCATAGTTTTTTAACTTTCTTGATTCATAGGCTATTACACGCTCATTTTGCATAAGCACGCCTCCTAAACCTTCTCCAGAGGCATCAGTAATAACCTCAAACTGCCCTTTAGGATCAGGAACTTTTAGAATTGGTGTTGTTGTTAACTTTTCTTTTAATAAATCAAATGCCTTTTGACATTCGCCTGTCCATACAAACCAGTTTCCTTTCCTCTACAAAGAAGTGATTGGACTAGCAATGCTTGAAAAATTTAGAACAAATTTTCTATAATACCCAGCCAATCCCATAAAACTTCGTACTTCTGAAACATTGGAAGGTATAGGCCATTCTATAATATCCTTTATTTTAGTTGGGTCAACTAATATCCCTTTTGCTGATATAGTGTGTCCCAAATACTGCACTTCTTTCTGAAAGAAGGTACATTTTGAGAGTTTCGCATACAATTTGTGTTCTCTTAGACGTTGCAAAACAATTTGAAGATGTTGACTATGCTCCTCATTTTTGGAATATATCAAAATATCATCTATGAAAACTAGGACAAATTTATCAAGGTAGTCTTAGAAAACACGATTCATGAGATTCATGAAAGCGGCTGGTGCATTAGTTAACCCAAATGGTAACACAGTAAACTCATAATGACCATATCTTATTCTAAATGCAGTCTTGTGAATATCCTCATCTTTTAACCTCAACTGATGGTATCCAGATCTCAAATCTATCTTAGAAAATATTGTTGCACCACGCATTTGGTCGAATAAATCATCAATACGTGGCAGTGGATACTTATTCTTATCGTTGCCTTATTAAGCATCCAATAATCTATACACAGTCTAAGGGTTTCATCTTTCTTCTTGACGAAAATAACCGGAGCTCCCCATGGTGATACACTTGGCCTAATCAGACCCTTGGACAACAGCTCCTACAATTGGGCCTTCAATTCCATAAGTTTAGTAGTGGTCATTCTGTATGGAACTTTAGATACTGGCTCAGATCCTGGTTTAATATCTATGACAAAGTCAAAGGTTCTTTTTGGAGGCAAGCCTAGCAGTTCCTCAGGAAATACATCTCTAAAATTACTAAGATAAGGGTATTTTCCTCAAAAGTTTGCTTCTCTACAGTTTCCTCTACTAGGTCCATTTTGACTGCAAAAAGTTGACATCCCTTACACCTAGCCCGTTTTAATTGTTTTGAAGAAATAGACCTGATCTTTATTTCCCTTTGGAAACCTTGAAAATTAATTTTGTTTCCTTCATCATCCAAACATTTAATTGTTTTATTAAAACAATCCACCTTGGCCCTATGTCTCCACAACTAATTCATTCCTAAAATGACGTTGTAGGACCCTAAAGGTGCCACATACAAGTTTACCTCAGTGGAAAAGTTTGAAATATCAATCTTAGCTTTGAACAAACATTGCTCTACCTGAGCCTTTGAGTGATTTGCATATTCTATTGTCCATGGTTTTGACATATAACTAGTTCTTCTAGGAAATTTACTTAAGACTCTAGTTGACACAAAATTTTCTGTTGCACCAGTATCAATCAGAATAGAAACAGGGACTCCAAATAAAGTACCTGTCATTTCAATGGGGGTAATCTCATATTCAACTTGTCGATTGTCAAGGGCGGCGTGAATCCTTTGCTGAAACGCTTCTTGCTGCGAAGGAAGTACCGTGTTCCTATGCTGCCCATTCTACTTTTTATTAGGAAAATGGTTGGCAAAATGATCTCCCACACATTAAAAATAACCTCCAATTGGTCCTCTCTTCTCAGATGGTCTACTCAAAGCATCATCGTTCCTCTTAAAATTGTCATTCTTCTTGAAGTCTTCATTTCTTCGATCATTACCAAATCCCCCTTTATTTTTCCAATTTCCTTTATCATACCTCATATTTCCATATCCTTTATCATTCTTCCTTTTATACGTCTGCTCATTGATATTCTTATCAAATCTCTTATGCTTCTTTTCACGATAAGCAGAAATGGATTTGATCTTCTCTTTTTGCTTAATTGTTTTCTCATACACCTAGTCCATTGTGTTCGGACCATGCACCTCCACCTCTCTTCCAATCTGAGGATTGAGTCCCATAATGAATTTCCTTATCTGAAATCTTTCATCCTTTTGATATTGAGGAACATACTTCAACAATCTAGTGATTTTTTCCGCATATTCAACCACGGACAAATCACCTTGCCAAAGATTTTGGAAATCTATTAGCTTTTGATCAAAGTAAAGTTATGGTAACCACCTTTTTCGAAAAAGTTTCACAAATTCATTCCATGTCACCTTCAAGGGGCTTAAATCTAGTTCCATCTTTTTGTTCATCCACCAAGTGGATGCTTCTCCAGTAACTGATATGCTCCCCAAACTGCTTTTGTAATCTCAGAGTAATTTCTAATTTCAAAGTACTTCTCCATTTTCAGTTAGCCAAGCTTCCACTACATCTCTGGTTTTCGTTCCATCAAATTTGGGAGGAATAATCTTTTTCATATCCTTAGCTAATTCCAGTGCAAGTTTATCTTTTGTCACCCTCTGAGATTCACTATTCTCTTGATTCTCACTTGACATGCCATGCTCTCCTTGCCTACTTTTACTCACATTATTAGAATACTCATTTTCACCCTCAGTATTCCCTGTTTCATTTACTTTCTTTCCCAATTTGCCCAACCTTTCCTTAGTTTCGTCAAGCATATTAAGAATTCTGTCCAATTTATCAGTGGAGTTAGCCTGAGAGTTGTGACCTTCCCGATCTTCTCTCTCATTAAACTCTGATTGATCCATGTTTATTTGTTTTTCTCACCTAATTTAGCAAATATTAATCAATTCTAAGATTTATCATTTAAAATATTATCAATACATATCAATTGCTCATAACTATAGTTATTCTCAAGCAAAATTGTCTTTATTATATTTTGCACAACAATATGTACATTCTTTGAGGATAGATACATTTCATGTTTCACTCGATATTTACAAGAGGGGTGTAACCTTCGGATTCATTGTCCGACACATATTCACGCGGTGAATAACCCTCAAATTCACTATCAGAAGATAGTACAATGATTTCAGCTCTAGGTGGTATACAGGAATCCCTAGTGATCATTGGTACACTAATAGGACAGGAATTGACCATGATTCAAGCTGCCATCCTACATGTCTCTAGGAGTTCTCTTTTCATTCACTTGAGTCGTGTCAAGGCATTGGCAAAAGTTTCCATATCATCTAGCCAAATATCATTTTTAGTATTTGTTTTCTCAATAGTCTTAATCATCACAAGACATCTCTACTTAGCTTGTAGGTAACGTTCCTTACCAGCGAAGGACTTCCTTGCAATTTTCTTGAGACGTACCATCTTGGCATAGTAAATCAAATCATTAGCTACCCACATAATGTTGATTCTTAGCCAGCTTAGTGGACTCATCATCCCTAGTGCTGAACCTAGTTGGCTCTAATACCATATGTAACACCCAAAATAATTTTCACCTTACAAACTACGTTCACCCCAAGGTAATTTTTTTTTAAATTTTAAAAATAGAAAATGGTAAATTAATTTTCATTTCTAAACAAAGGTGTTCATTCATCGACTAATTAAAAATCATGAAATCATAAGTTGTACAAAGGGTCCATCCGCCTACAACATTATACCATGTGATGATTAAAGTTATTAAGAGCATTTTCAAAATAGAAAATTACCAAAGTCACTACATCTTGATTGTCGACCATCCAAATTCAAGTCTCAGCAAGCCTCTGGAATATAGAAGAGAAAGTATCTTCAAGGAGCTTAACCTCCAACCACAGACCGTCAGTCTCCCGCACTCCTTCCTACCCGGAAGTGGCCCTACCCTACTAAAAGAGGATAGACTTAGGGTAACCAATGGTGTTAGCCATCTGAGTACTGGTGGCATGACCTACCTAACTTGTTAACATGCAATTCCCCTAGATACCCTCTAGACAAGCATGACCACTCCACAAGCTACGCCGTCCAATCACGGTGAACATAAAAAATGCACTAGAGGCAAGTGCACTACCTTGGCCAAAGGATTTGAATATGTTTAGCATAATATTAATGCAAATAGAAAGTTCACCCACCCCAACTCGACTTGATTTAATCGTAATCCTACAGTTACATTTGATCTTGTTAAATTTCTTACCCTCTCCAGCTCAACATGCTTCTATGAACATCAGTAGGGTATGTTGTAAAACTTTAAAGCTCTCAAAGTCATTACCACTTTTGTGATTAGGTATAATTTCAAGCTTACTAATTCCTCAGTTATTGATACTAGTTTTTCGGGTGAACTATTGAGTTTGATGCTTGTCTAGAAAACTATCTTCTGAAAGATAGAACTTTACATTGACGACATAGCCCAAAGAGGGACATCTTTTAACTTGTTATCGAGTTGAAGTTTCATGCTAGCATGATGGTAGTGTCATCAAGGCTTTAGCCTTTGAACTAGAGTCTTTAACCAACCTCCAAGCTTAAATACAATAATAATTTCTTCTTTATTAAAAAGAGTTGTTTTGTATTATATATACAGATTACTATCATTTGTATAAACAAATACTATAATTCACTATGTTCAATCTTCAAGAATGCCCTTTTATTCAACTCCTACATTGGTTTGATGTCTGAAATCTTTTTGACATAGGCTTTAGACTTACTGAGTATTTTACTATCTACCATATACATTCTAATCTCTACAGTTGGTGAAGTAACATAGGCAGCATTCTATAGTTACAGAAGTTGAGACTAGAAGAGAAGTCTTTTCGACTCCCTACTAAGAGAAGAAAAACAATAAAGAGCTTAAAGACCCAAGTTGTTCTCTCAACGGAGCCTATTGCACACGAGACAGGTTCCACACTGCAAAAGGATGACCAAAACCTCAATCGTTTACTATTACAAGATACTTGACATAGTGTCTTTCTGATGGAGCGACCTTCACACCATAATGCTACCAACCTAATAGTAATTTGATAGACTAAGACTTACTTTTGGTTTAAAATAAGTGTTCACTGTTGAGACACAGTAGAGATTGAATAAAATTGAAATACTATCAATGATCTTTTAATGACAGAATTGCAGCCTTCTAAGCCCCTACATTGTCGATGTTTAACCTGGAAAAAAGAGATGTTTTCCCTTCTGACAAGCCGTCGGATATCATTACACTAGCATGCAATTCAATAAGCTAAGATATTACCGAGAATCTAAAGAATTAAGCATGATCAATCATTCGATGTCACTTAGAAATGATTATCATTTTACAAAATGATTAGCAGGTTATAATTGGCCTTTCTAGCACAAGAAAACAATGCATCATCCACATAAAGAGTCGTAGTTTATGCAGGAAGAATTGAAACCTGTTAGTTGGCTTCTCGGCTCAGATGCCTCACTTCACTTCTCTCAACCTTCGAGCTAGAATCTTCTTCCTATTTTGGAGCTTACGATTTTCTGTCTTATCCCAACCTCTCCCTACTCACTCTCTATATCAAAAAACAACCAGTTCTTATTCCTGTTGTCCCCAAAACTAAAACTAACTCCCTTAACTATATCGCATAGCCCTCCACTCAATAACTACCAAACTCGACTATCAACATCTGTCCTCCTACCATGACCACTAACTCAGAAATTGTTTACTCTTCCACTATCTTAGCAGCTTAGTCGCAAGGTGGAGCTTGTCAATTTCAAGGTGGCGGTTTTCCTATGTTGGTCATGAAGCCACACTAATTTCCAATAGATTATTGAGTTTGGTTCGAAAACATGTCTTGGAAAATGGCTGAGATGACGATCAAACATTAAGTTTTTTAAGCTCGAGAATTGAATAAAATGTTTTGAAATAAAAGACATCATCATTTGCGACTTGAGAGACTTTTTTGAGCTACTGGCTGATCACTAACACTATTAAAGAATATAAGACTGGTCCTTAACAACTATATAAATATAGCTATATATGATTTTGGATATTACCATTACAATATAACTAATGGTATTATACTCGACGGTCTCATAGGTTTAAAACATTATTTAAACCTTTTATATACGACGATAACCCAAAATAGAAATAATTCTACATCCATCAAATTCCGTAATTAAACATTTACATCATATGCTCGTAAAGCTTTATGATGTTGATGACGATTAAAGTACAAACACAATACAAAGTTTTGGGTCAACTTTTATGTACAACTTTTGACTTTACGCCAAATCATTAAACAAGACACAACATACAACTCATTCTCAAGTGTATACATTTATATATATAAATATATATCAGTTGTCCATATTTGGTGACATGAAATAGAGTATTACGACACAAATGTCGATTACCGATACTCATCACGACAACTACGAAAGGAAGAGGGACTTAAACTTAAAATCCTTGACATTCTCATCTAAAATTGACTTAACCCAAAATTAATACTTATCTCAAAGCAACTAGGTTTATCTACTGGATGTTCATTTTCAGTGGCCAACACCCATTGGTTATTCTAGAGTCTATTCTATCTTTCTCAAAGATACATTCTCTTCTTCTTGCTTCCTGGTGAACATGTTCCATCTATCCTATCATTAACAAACTCATATACAATTTGTGGTCAGAGTACCAATATTCTGATCAAAACACATTTACATCAAATCATTTCATTTTCATATTTAAAAGACATTTTTAATTCATAACATCATATTGATCATAACCAAGTAAGAAAATCCATAATTTCATAAAATTAATCTTTTCTAATCATATCAACATTTTCTATGATGTTAAACATATTCACATGATTGTACTATTTAGGAAAAAGTTAATAGTAATACTGAATCCAAAAAGGGGATGTTACAACCTTCATGACAGCGTGAGCCTTTATCCAAAATATGATAAGGTTATAATAAGGCCAAAGAACATCTCTGCAGGTCCAATGTGGGACTAAAATTCCCTGCCACGCCCAAAAGCAATCTACGATGGGCCCACGCATAGCATAAAAAAGAAACCCTGTGCAAATGGAACCACCACACAATAGGCTCACCCCAACTACCACAACGCACAAAGGGTCCACTACACCAACAACTTGGGTACGAGAGCTTCCTCAAAGACTCCACATGAACCTTTGCTCACACTAGCATATGCAAGGAAAAGGTATATAAATACTAGAAAACCTTCTCACACAACCAATGTGGGATTATAGATCCCAAGAGAACTTGGAGAGAACTTGAAACAAGCCCACCTCAAAACCCTAGCCAAATATTTAATTGCAAAACTTTATAATATATAAAGTCTGATCAAGCAACGGATGGAGTTCTTCACACAGCAACAATAAATTATCATCAACGGTGATCCCTATCTCTTCAAACTCGTGGCAATGAATTCACATGCCAATCGTCCAGTAAAGAATTCGAGCTCAAAATGCCTCTTCTCAGCATGAGAAATCATGCCTAAATCTGCTTCAAGGAAAACGCCAAACACCACGAATCTTCTTTACATATTGCACAAAAATCTCAGGCCACAGCAAAGAGCACTTTAGAGGGGCCGAACTACCGGTACAAACTGGGGAAATCAGGCCTTCAAACAACAAAACACTGCCTCCTTCAATAGAAAACTGGCAACTCTGATTCACACGGCCACTGGAATGTGAATTGCCAAAACCAAATGAATCGATTCTACAAAAAAAAATGGGCCTCCTATCAGAGAAATTTTACTAGGAAGAGGAAAATGAAGAATAATCGATAATAGGCAACTTTGAAATTTAAAAAAATTTCAAATGCTAGAAAAAACAAATCGATCTCGAATACTCTAGTGAAAACTCTCAGGAAGGATTCACAGATTGGGTGGCTATGATACCATGTTGGTGGAGCCCAAGATCACCAGCTGCAAAAATAACCTTGACAAAATAGAGAGAAGCATAGCTATTTCACCAAATAAAGAGTGAAAAATGAGATTATAATTTACATAATGTACAAGCCTTTTAAAGGCAAGAAAATATATGATGGGTGAACAACTATCCAATATAGGAAAACTACCCTACAGGTAAAAAACCACCTCATGGGAAAAACTAATTTCCCTATGTTAAACTTAATACTCTAACAACTTCTATTCACGTAAAAGTAAATAGTAAAATCAAAGCCAAAATTAGGGATGTAACACTAAATATCCTAAAATTTTTCTTAACTGACAAGGTTAGTTATAGCTTGATAGATCTCTTCACAAGCTTTCCAATGCATCAAACAGTTCATCAATCGGACACTTGAATTAAAATTTATGGCCTCCAAAAGTTGGACCTCCTATTTTGGGAAATGTGAAAACATGTTGAACACTTAAAAGAGATGTAAAGAGGAGAGTTACACATGTTGGTGTGTGATTTAACACATCACAAGGCATCTTTGATTGGAGAGAATTTGGGTGCCACTTTTGGGTGGTTTTGGTTCATGGTTTTGTAATTACCGTTGACAGTTTACTGTATTGTATCTCCTATATATTAGGAGCTTGAGATGGAGGTTGTGTGTAAGAGTCTTATAGGTGTTGAGTTTTCTCCAAATCTCTAGTTGGTTATACTCTTGTGAAAGCTTGCTCTACAAGTATATTGTAATCTTCTTGATTGCTAAATAATATATTGGGCAGCTTTGGAGTGTGGGATTTTTTTTTTGAAAGGGCTTCCCCACGTAATTATTGTGTTGTAGTATGATTGCTATTTATGTTTACTTCTATAACTATTGTAAAGTTCTGCATATTCCTCCCCTCAAGATTAGTGTAGGAAGTTACTCTGTTACCTTAGCTTCCTTACAAAAATGAGCATTTAGTTATTTAGACCTGTATGAAACAAATTGATTCATAGTGAAACCATGGCTAAAAAGGGTAATAGAGTTAGGCAAGGTTTGTGACAGGTCTAGTTCAACACATGCATGGGGATGCACTCATAAACTACCAAATTTATCATCATTATTTTTGTACTAAACCACACAATCTAGCTAGGCAGCTATATCCTTGACAAAAGGATAAAACTCCAAGTGTAGGAATGGAAACTCCACCCAAACTAGCTATTTAGACTTAACAACCCTTTAGGATAGATCTCAAAGTCCTAAGCTTGCATGTAAAAAATTTGACTACTAATAATCTATGAGTCATGTTGAAGTATAACCTTTGCATGCTCAATTGAACCAAAAATGCAAGAAATATACCCCTTTCCAAAACCACTAATGGACTTTAAAACCCAGCCCTTATTTTCCCAGTTTCACTTGGCCCACCTATATAATTCTAGTTCAATTAGAACACCTATTAAAAGAAAAGAATAACAAATCTTAAATAGTATTCAACACTTAGATCTAGGACTTCAACTAGTAAATGGAATTGAATTTAGTTTTATCTTGGTTCTAGTTAGCCTAGTTGGATGGTTTGTTATCTATTAGTCTTAATGTGTCTATAGGTTAGAGGATGTTACTTTTTATTTTCTTGTTGGTGCATCCCAAAGGAAATGAGCAAAGAGAGGCATAGGCAAGAGAGCTTGTGTTCAATGGATTGACTTTGGATGAGCTATTTGATAGCTTGCTCTAATACCAATGTGATGGAACAAGCATAGGCCCAAGAGTGTGCGGAAGAACAACAGAAGTTGTAATACTATAGTATATGGATAAAAAAGAGCACACAAACAAAATAAAATATACACAAAACAACAACTTTTAGTGATGAAAAATGTTGCAACATAAAGGCACTATTTTTTCTTTTTCTATTAATCATCTATTATGTTACAAAGATTTATATATAATATGGAAATGTGCATGACTTACACTCCAAGTTTCTAATCTTGACTTGCACTCCAAGTTTCTTACTTAACTAAGACTATATGATGTGACATATACTCTTGACTTGTACTTCAAGTTTTTAAACTCACTCCAAGTCTCTAATTTGACTTGGCATCACTTGTACTCTTGACATTAAAATATTTGTACAATGAAAACTTGAGGAGTAAGATTACTTTTCTAACACTATATTGATATCATGGGCTTTTGAGACCAAATCCTTAGAATCCTTGATATCTATGTCAATACTAGTTGACATGGCAGAGGAAACAGTGATAGCATTTTGATTTTATTTGTTAACTGAAAGTTGTTCAGCATCTAGGTCCCAAGGATCTATTGAGATGTAGAGGAATGTGTGAGCCATAGATTAGCTTATGGTTTGTTATCCTTGATATGGTTTATATTTGGACGTGCATGTAGAGAAAAAGAAGCTCAATAAACTTGTACAATAGAAGTAGTGCATATACAATCTAAAAGAAAAATAAAATAATAGAAAGTAAAGACAATGTTCAATAGTTTCACTTGAAAAAATTCTTTTGGATATAAAACCACTGAGAAAATCCTTTCAAATAAAAAACTTAACACAACAATATCTTTCACTATTGCAAAAACTCAATCGTTCTCTATTACAATAATGAATCTCTTTTACTTCACCTTTAAGCACATGCAAATATAAATAGGCATATCAAAAGTGGTTTTATACATTGCATGAGATCATGAAAAAGATAAACATGAGTGCTTAAAAACATGGCCGAAAATTAAAAAACTCAAAACACTTGTGAAATTGATTCATTCTTATTATTAAAGATAAAAAATACACAACACTTAGAAAGTGGTCCCATGAATTTTGTAATTGCAATTAGGCTTAAAACTTTAAGCTCCAAATTTTATGGAAGCTTATGGTCTCATGAGGTTTTTAGTTTAATGCTAATTGATTTAGAAGAGATTTTTTATAATCTACAAATAAAAATATTAAAAATCATCAAATAAAAAAATTTCCCTACAAAATATTTCCTAAATTAAATTAAATGGAGGGAATCTAAAAACTGGTAGAAAAATCCCTACGCGGGTGAAGGAAAGTTTCAGCCCCACCTCAAATGCACCCGCTCAAAATCAACCACCTAAAAAATCGCTGCTCCTATTTTGAAGGAAAAGATTTTAATTTATGCGGTAGCATTTTTTTTGGGTTTCATGAGACCCCTTCCTCTACAAAAATAGATCCTTTAGCAGCTCCATGGGACCCCTTCCTTAACCCGCACGAGGCAGAGGACTGGGTGTGGGAGGCACAGGAAGCAAAGATTCCAGCTGCTAGGGTTTCAGGAAGACGACGCTGCCATAGCTTTTTCTGATTCAACTGCATAGTTTTGAGTCAAATCTTTATCGATCTGTATTTTATTATTTAGTCTTTCCTGACATTTGCTATGAAAGAAGGATAATACAGAATAATTGCAGAACTCATTTTCATTTACGAATTCTTCCTCGTGACAAGTTGGAGAGAGGAGGAGACTTCGCATGGCATCAATTAAAGTCCAAGAGAAATCAGCGGTCAATGCTAAACAACCCACAAACAGATTGGTCGAGCATAATCTTCGCCTTAATGGATGATGATGACGACCATTAACTTAACAATCGGATCTATGTGACATAGATAATCCAATAAAACAATTTAACATATTCTTTTCACTTTGTTGTTTGATATGAGTAGAATTGCTCTTCTAATTTTTTTAAGTAAATATTAATTAATTAAATGAATACAGTCGAGGGAGGTGCACATTAAATTTATGCATATTTAATATTTTAATTATATTAAATATAAGTTATAAGAAATCATTTTAATTTAAAAATGTAAGACAAAAGAGAGATAAGCCTTAGATATATAAAATCATTTTAATTGTAAAAATACAGATTAAAAGAGATTAAATATACGTTAAAAGAGAAATGAGAATTCAATTCATCCTAGGCCTGCATATTATATACTCTCCTAATTTATCCTTACACAATTTAAATTATATATACAATTTGGAAGAGTTAACAGGAAGAGGCTTAATAGTTCAAACATTTTTTTTAATAAAAATAAGACAATTAATTATGGTTGAGACATAAAATTAATGTTGTTTAACTGTTTAAGTGGGAGAAATAATCCCTGGATAAGGGTTCTGTTTGAAGCTGATTCCGTTAAAACATCTGACAGTATGTCTACTCTAGCAAAAATCATATGGATCTTTCTGACAATTCAATGGAGTCTTATTTTAATTGCAGAAGCTCAAAACGTTCGTTTCAATTTCCCTTCCTCTGATAATAATCTTCAATTACTTGAAGATGCTCATACATCTGAGTTTGGGCAGGGGATTGAACTGACAAAGAGTGGGGTTGGTGACAATTTCAATTGGAGCGTGGGTTGGGTTGTTTACAAAAGACCAGTTGAAATATGGAGTAAATCTTCTGGGGCCCTTGCAAGCTTTCAATCCTACTTTCAGTTCAAATTAGTACGTGAAACACCAACCAAATATGACTATTATGCTGATGGTCTTACATTCTTCACGGCTCCATGGGGATCCAAACCACCGCAAAACGAAAGTGGAGGAGGTATGTGGCTTGGACTGTTGAACAATATAACTAATGGTAAATCATCGACCCAAAAAGTTGCTGTTGAATTTGATACATTCCAAAACGCAATAATAGATGAATTCTATGGCGTCAATGCAAATGATCCGGATGATAATCATTTGGGGATCGATATCAATAATATTACTTCAGTGAAGACTGTTTCTTTGTCTGAAAGGCTTAACGGCGGAGGAATATGGGAAGTGTGGATAGATTATGATGGGCGACTTAAGGAGCTACAGGTGTTTATGGCTTATAACAGAACAAACTTCAGTTCTCCTCGTCCTGAAAGTCCAAATCTGACCTATGCTTTAAATCTCTCAGATTTTCTTCCTGAAAAGGTCACGATTGGTTTCTCTGCTTCAACAGGGCTTTCCAACCAGAGGCACAATCTTATCTCATGGAATTTATCAAGCCAAACCAGTTGGGGACATGATAAATGGCGACTTTCCGTGATAATCACCTCTCCGGTGGTCGGGGTCATTGGTATACTTATCATTGGCGCTTTAATCTGCAAGCTTAATAATAAGAAAACAGTAAAATCAGATACAGACTTGCAAATTCCAGATCCCAACGGCCTGAAGAATGATGAAGTTTTAGAAATAGTTGATGATGAGATAAGTCCCAGTAGAAGCCCTCGGGAGTACAGGTATGGTTGCAAATATTCATCTGATATTGCTAGGATCTAGGTTTTGAATTATTTAAAAATTATTTAATTATTTAATTAAATATTGTTAGATTTTGAATTTAAAGAAAGTTACTTTTTCCATTCAAGTCTAGGATCTAGGTGGATGTTTTGTTTTGTTATTCAAAACTCATCAACATACCATATTCATCCAAAACAAAATATAAGAATACATATGCAAAAGACAGCCGGTTGGTAATAGAGTCTAAGAGTTCACAAAAATAATGCATTCGTACTCACAAAGTTACTATAAGCAAGTCATCACATCACGACGAGGGGGGGCAGAGTGTCTCGAGGATGGGATTAGCTCAAGAAGAGGGTTCCTTCTAGAGGGGATCTGGGGGGTTTAAGAAGATTCTCTTTAGAAGGATTTTTATCATAGGTTAAAGATGTTTATTTTAAAAGTTCAAATGTTATTTTTAAATATCATTCTTATTAGTAAATTTTGATAAATAAAAATAAAATAATTATGTTAAACAATTCATGTTCCCATCTTATAAATGTTAATAAAAATTCTTAAAGTTAAATCTGACAATCAATTACACATCAAATAGTTAATATTAATATTATGTTTAATAAACATAATTAAGAAAGAAAAATTCAATCTTACACACAAGTCATCTTAAAACTTGTTTCTTTTGGCCACTATGGTTGGTGTTTTGTTTTGAGGTGTTACCTCCTATTTTGGTTTTGCTTGTATATAGCGCCTTTGCCATTTACTTTTGTAATGATCTTCCTATTATTAGGCCTAGATTGTAAAGGAGGGCAAAATGATAAATTATATTGATGTAAAATAGAAAATTGCATATGTGTTTATATAGGCAGGGGAAGAGTTTAACTGCCACATAACTATCTAACTAAAAAAAAATATTACATAAAATACAAATGTGTAACCCTAAGGATTAACACATTAACATCCCCTCTTAATCTGAAGGAGTTATCATGAAACCAAGCAGTATATTGAACTGCTCAAACTTCTCTCGGCCAAGCACTTTGTTGAGAATATGTGCTACATAATCTAAAGCTTCTTGAAAAAAGCATGCTACTATGACAAGTCTTAAATTGAGACTAAGTATGTTGCTTCGACAAGTCTCAAATTTGTTTGAACTAATACTATTACCTTGACAGGGTTCAAAGGTCTCAAATTTGATTGAATTGAGAAAAAATGAACAATTCTTAGTGGTCAATATGAGTAGTCACCAACTATCAATCTAGGACAACTCTGCATTAACATTGAAAATAATATCGATCATACATATCAACGATCTTTGAATTTTTCACTCGAATCTAGCTTACACACAAGTTTCCCCCCTTGGCAGATGAGAGAGGAAAATGCCAAGAACTTGGTCTCCTTGATGGAGAAAGAGTAGAGAGCATATATCATACCAAATCAACAAGAGGCAACATCTTAATCTCCATGACCTCAAATAATTTGAATACATTATAACCAATAAAGGTCATCTTCATTGTCATCACCAACATCATCTTAAGTTGCATATCCAATTTACTCAATACAATCACACTACTTAGCAAAATCATTCTTTATGGAAATTAGATTCAATTCTTCAATCTTCTCAACAATTGGTGGCTTATCAAATATACCAAGTGGCATCTCGGAAATATTAATATTAACACTAGTCAATGTAGGCTCAATAAGATCCACATCATCATTAGAAGAAATATGATGGAGAACACCATCACCATTATGAGTAGACACGTTTTTATCATCAATAATAGATTGAACTCTCTTATAAGTTTTGGTTAACAAATCAACCTTGGATCTCCATCTAGAATGATCTATGCAACCAAAATGCATACGCCTCACAAACTTTGATGTGAATCTTGTAGATAGCAATGTTTGATAGAATGAGTATGTAGACCACATGATGTACAAGGGTGTAGATCAAAAAAAGAACTAATGTATGACCATGATGTACAAGGGTGTAGATCCAGTAAAATCATGATACATTCAAATTGCAAGAATCTGTTGACCCTGAACTATTATTTGCAACCTTCCTTTAACTTTCTATGTAATGGCTTATCTAGCAAGTAGACAACAAATACTACTATTACAATACTACAATATTAATAATAAAATTAATTATAATATTAATATTAGGATTCAATTGGGTTAAATACCTTACCTATCAAATAAAATTAATATAAATAATTATATTATATATTTTGAAATATATATAATTCACATTTTCGGTTTCTAATAGCATAAGTGTGGTTATTCTTAAACATTGTCGAATTCAACAGTGAAAAGTTAACTGAGGCCAATTAAAATAAGACAAATATTTATTATTTTTAGTATGGATGATGTTTAACATTACTATTGAATGTTTAACCATTAAACTTAATGATATTTAAGTAGGGTGCATAATTACAAATAGATTCCAACGAGAAGAGAAGTGGTTGCAAGTTTGCAACTGTGTCAACTATTGTTCATTTGCATCTGCGCTTTAATGTTTAAGGGTTTGTTTTGCTTTGTGTCCCCGATAAAATGATGTTTCAAAATTAAACTCATTCTATGTATCACTGTTGATTGTTAACACAGTTATGAAGAGCTAAGTAGAGCGACTGCTGGCTTTCGAAAAGATTTAATACTCGGACAGGGAGGATTCGGAAGGGTTTACAAAGGAAGTTTAGAGGATGGAGAAATAGTCGCGGTGAAAAGAATTCATCAGAACTCTGAGGAAGGAATCAAACAATATAAATCAGAAATTGCAATAATTAATAGCTTGGCACATCGTAATTTGGTTCCTCTTTTGGGATGCTGTCACGACAGAAGTGGCGAACTTCTTCTCGTTTACCAGTACATGCCCAATGGCAGTCTGGACAAATATTTGTTTGCAGGGCAAGCTCGGATTCGGGCTCTGAGTTGGAGCGAGAGATTCAGTATAGCCTGCGGCTTAGCTTCAGCTCTTTTCCATCTCCACGAGGAATCACGCCCACGCTTTCTGCATAGAGACATTAAATCTGACAATATAATGTTGGACAGCAACTTTGTGGCACGGCTTGGAGACTTTGGTTTGGCCCGCCTGATGGAGCACGATGATACCTCTTGCTACACAAAACCTGGTGGCACTTGGGCCTATATTGCACCAGAGTGCTTTAAAACATTGAGGGCCCGCTCGGAATCAGATGTCTTCAGCTTCGGTGCCGTGGCTCTAGAAATTGCCTGTGGAAAGCGCACGTTGGACGGAGAGCTTACTGTGAGCTTGGTCGACTGGGTTTGGAGTCTGCATGAAATGGGACAGATTCTCGATGCAGCTGATGAGCTGCTTGATAAGGAAAGAGATGGTGCACAAATTGAACGGTTGATGCTCGTTGGATTGTGGTGCTCCATTCATGATTATAGACAGAGACCAAGAATACAACTAGTTCTGGAAGCCTTAAAATTTGAAGCTGAAGTGCCTATGCTCCCATGCAGGACATTTGGAGCTCCTCATTGATTTATGAAAAAGAGGTTGAAGCTTTTCATAAATATATGTTTGTGTGTGTGTGTGAGAGAGAGAGATATAGAGTGAGTGAGTTAAAAGGTTTTAAGACATACCTGTGATATAGAGTAGGTGAGTTGTGATTTTAGATTTAGAAGAAATAAAACTGAAACAATTAAAAACAAGTTGGAATATGCAGAAGAGGAGAATCTTCAATGTGCTTTGGAAATGAATGAACGGATGGAATGAAATTTGTTTTGGTTGTAGATATTTTTAAAATCTTCACTTTTATTATAATCTCCTAATTCTTGTAGTATTATAGTGTTTACTTTTTCCGATTAATTAATGTTTTTAAGTTACAGTTTCAAAATATAATTATTTTATAGTTATAAATTTGATTTATCAAAAATCTAATTGGTTTGTGATTGGTTTATTTTAATTTGTTTTTTACAATTAAAAATTCTAGTCATTAATGTTATTATTATTTTATTGTATATATTTAATTTTTAATGTTATTACTATTTATAGTATTTATTTAACTTTGATTTTTAATTAATATTAATTATAATAAATTTTTATAATTATTAAAATGTTTATTTTTTATTTCTTTTTGGTTAAAAGGAGAAATATATTTTTTTTAAAAATCAATTACAAGATCAATAAGGTTAAAAGAGAGGAAATTCAAGGAGGTTTTCCCCTATCTCACTTCTAAAAGGAACTAGAATAAAATGGTTGACTACCATACACTATAATAACATAAATCCCCTTATCAACCTAGCTATAAAGGAGGAAGAACTAAGCCCATCCTAAAAGGGTGACCAATCTATGAATCCAAAACAAAAAAAATTGAAGGAGATGTCCAAGTAGAGGAGTAGATAAAAGTTTTGATCAGAAAGAATAGAAAGTGGGGAGGATTAGGCCTAATCATTATGAAAAAGTTGAAGGAGCTACAAAGACTTGTCAGGAGAAAGAACCACCAATTAGAGACATTCCAATTACAATTGACATTTAAGGCCCATTTAGTAATACAATCGACAACAACATTTCATTCCCTAGGGATATGGACAAAAGAGAGTTCCAAAATTAGGAGTAAGATGGAGAATCTGCTCATCTAAAGATGCCAACCTCTAAGAGGGTTAACGAATTACCTCTTTATTCATAAGAGAAACTAAGATCATAGAGTCTATTTCCAGTCTAATTCACAAGATTTCTCAAGATCCACAAGAATAGCACGAGCTTCCATCTAATTGTTAGTGACAACCCCATAGTAGAAGAGAAAAATAAGTGAATAGTGCCATCACTACCATTCCCAACACCTCCAATCCCAGCAGCCCCCAAACTATCATGAGAAGAACCATTGGTATTAATTTTGAATAAATTTAATTGAGGGGGAGACCACTTACCATTTCTGTTCACATTTCTAGAGGCCTTAAGACTTTAAGAATGAACTAAGGAAGTAGCTATGGGATTCTACTCAAGGCATCTTGAAAGCTAAAAATTAGAAGTAGATAGGACATCTTCCAAAGAACATTTAGTTGCTAAAGTTTCGTTGATAGAATGCAAAATCTTCTACCAAACATGCTCAATGAGACTCTAGTGCCCTTTGAAGATCTAACAGTTCCACTCCATCCAAATCTATCATAGAATAGAGCCCAATATCTCAAGAAACCAAAAGAAAAAAAGCCAAAGTAGGAGGTTGACCCAAACTTGTCCAAAACTTAGATAGAGAAGTAGCATGAATAATAGGCCAATTCTAGATTTATCACCATTACCCCAAATACCCAAGGAGTAGGAACATTGGGAAAAAAAGGTGAGCAACACATTCTTCATTAGTGCCACAAAGGACGCATTTTGAAAGAACCTAGAAACCTCTTTTTCTTGTGTTATCCCATGTGAGACATTTTTTCTGACTTGACAACTAGATAAGTAAATTACACTTAGGCCAATAAAATTTGGAACAAATTATTTTCCACTAAGGGAAATCTCTATGTTCACCCTTTTTTGCTCTAAGAACTAGTAATCAAGAGCCACTGAATAAATCCCTTTGGGTCATAGCTCCAAGCAAGAACATCTAGTTCCTTTAGAGAGAAACATGGCCAATCTGTAAGAATACAAGAAAGAGCAGCCCAAGCTTCAAGAGTTGTCCCCAAAGGCCAACTACAAGGAGCTTTCTAGTGATAGAACTGAGATTCCTCCACAAGGATAGGACTCTTAAAATCATGTACTTTAGAACACTCTACAACCCAAAAAATTCACTCAAGGGGAGTAGAAGGAGAAAGGAAGAGAAGATCATGGGATGGAGTTCCCGAGCATCATTCCAAAATAGAGCTATATGAACATTTTTAGTAATCCAGAAAAGGCCTTCTTTGACAAGCGAAGCTACCTTCTTAATGGTATTCCAAACCATAGAACCTTTCCCAACCAAATTTATTCTCAAAACATCATCAACAACCCCTCTTAAATACTTGAAATTAAGAATTCTAGCCCAAGGCTAGTCCTAAACTTACACCACCTCCAATACAAATTAGTAGTCAACGCTTGGCTATTAAATATAGATTGCCAAGGCCAAATCCTCCATACTACTTAGGTCTATAAACTTGATTCAAACTAATGAGACCCCATTATTGGGAGTCCAGATTCCTCACCCATAAAAGCTTGCTAGAAAGAGAATCAAAGTCTTTCAGAAATTTTTTTGGGGTAGATAGCACAAGAAATTGACAGTATAATAGGAAGAGCCTATAAAATATATTTTAATAAGGTTAATTGACCAACAAATGATAGCCATCAAAAATTCCAGTGACTAACTAGCATTCTGAATGTAACATTCCAACAAGAGTATTAAATAACATTAAACACAAATAATGCAAAAATCTCTTTTTTTTTTCTTTTTTTAACTAAATCCAAAAATATTACATTTGCAACTTCCAAGTACAATACATAATTTCAAAAAATGGTCACTTCACATGCAACTAGAATATTTCACATATATTAGATGGTCGAATTCCTTGCAATTTACAATTTTTATCAATTTCATTTATAGAATAAGTAATGTTTCCTGTTCACAAGTCTTTGGTAGTCAACTACAGGAGAGAGAGAAAGCATCACCCCGGTGCTTTTCCTCCAACCACAGACTGGCAGTGCCCTACACACCTTCCTTCTAGAAGTGCTCCTTCCCTTCGTGAGGGTGATAGATAATGAGAATCAACTGATTCTTTATGCCAATTGAGAACTAGTGAAGTGTCCTAGCTAAAGACAATTAGGTTTACAACTCTAGTCTAGCTCTAGCTATGTATAAGCCCCTCTGACTATTCAATTATCTAGTACACAGTGATCCGACAATGCAAGCAATGACTTTTGCATTATTTTGGCCAAATTTTCATATAAATAAAGTCGTATGTTCACTCCCTCTTTTCTCAACTTGGAGACAGCATTCTTATAATTCAGTATATAACATATATATGATAACACTTCTTCAACTTGTTTATACAATATCATTCTTAAAGACATACAATATTCCCTTATCTACTAGTCAACTAGACAAGTATAGGGTGAGAGCTTAGGTGACTTATGCAACATACATTGAGTCCCTCTTTGTATCCTTGCAACATGGGTCTATGAAGTCATGTCTGTTAGAGTAATACATTGTTATGGTTCAGTTTCAGTCTCATATAACCACTGCACGGTTATGGTTATGCAGTTACAGGCGGTTCATAACTGCTATCTCCCTTGTATAAATTCTTCACTGCATTGTAGCATTTGATCATCGAATAAAACTATCTTCTCTAATTTTCTTCATATGGTATCAGAGCGATTGATATTTTTGTGCCTGTGGAATGATGGGTCCATGAGTGAAGCTTTAGAGAAATACCATTCCTCTTAAAAGAGAGAGCCTACAAATGTTTTTTTGGAGATGCATCTACTAATAGAGGAAACATTGCAGGTATGATGATATGTGATTTGTTTGAGAGCCATTTCATGTTGTGCTAAAGATTATAGAATATGTGATATGTTTGAGAGCCAATGTCAAATAAGGAATACGTGATCTGTTTAAAACATGTGCATGTAGTTATGGAGGTATAGACGTCTGGAGGTGTTTAATGTGCTTCCATTTGCATAAGATAGAAGCAAGTTTCCTTCAGTTTGTAGAAGAAGAAGAAAAGACAAGATGTCAACATGAGGTAGAGTTAATTTTTTTGGAAGAAGAAACTGCTAGACGATTTGAAGAGGTGATTCATAAGAGAGTTGAAGAAGTAAACTAGGATGAAATAAAATCAAAAATATAGAGAAGAATAGAAGAAGGCAGGAAGAAAATGTGAATAATCCCAAAGGCACTGATGTATGTGTTTCAATTTGAATATTGCAACCAAGTTTAAATCGGCCTTACTTACCGTGGCGTTTACAAAGCTGGTTGATCAGATGAAAAACCACTTAAAGGAAAGGATATTTTGAAGATGAGTACCTGCACTTATTTCTCCCCCTAGTTTTCTATGTATTGGAAGTGAGACTTTAGATGTATTACAGTGTGAAAGGGGTAAAAAGTTTTTTTTTTATGTGGGAACTTAAATAAGGTGTTAGGGTTTCCTTGTAACAGTGACAATGACATCTTTTCTAAGGAGATAAATTATTTAGAGGTATGCATTTTAGGATGTTGATTTTAAGCATTGCTATTATTTACATAGACATTAATGTTTATAACTAGCATAGTTGGTTTAAAAGTTCATTATTAAAGAGGAGAGATAAGGATATGTTTGTGCTTTTGGAGTAATAAGGTGGAAAAAATTGGAGTTATAAGGATATATTTGTGTTCACACTATATTGTAAAAGGTGTACTTTTGGTGGAATCTAACACCTTGTTCATTTTATTTCATCATGGCTACATCAAACATTGTTTGTGCTCTCAAGGCCATTTATAATACACCTGAAGAGGCCTCCAAAGACTCATCCAAGACATCAGTTGGTTAAAGTGTAATAGGGTCATATTGGAGGCAGGCGGCATCGGAGGATGGAGGATTTTCCATCATCTCAAGTTAGCTTCTCGCTTTGAGATGATTCTTTCCATGAGAAGTTTTTTTGGTTTTGGTTGTTTTGTTTTTCTTTGTTGATGCTAACGGATTTGAAGAATGTATGTTTTGTGAAGATTTTGTTTTGGAGACAGGTTTGGGATTTGGTGTTGAGCTCAATATGGATTGTTGTCCAACGAGCTTCAAAGAGTATATCATTTATAATTATACCCTTTCGTGGTCACTAGACAATGGCAGAGATCTGTCGTATCTCTTAGGGTTCATTGTTGAATAATTCTTGACTCTGTGATTTGAGAGATTGGGATTAAAGAGCTCAAGAACACAGATCAAAGCTACACCTTTATGAGGGTAGACGAGACAGCATGACATGGAGCCTTGCTTGGTTCAGGATTTGTTCTTTGGGAGAAGATCTTCTATAAAATATGTATTCATATTATGTAATCAGCTTTGTTGAGTATTTTAGCATTAAGGGGGGGTCCCTTGGTACTATTGCAGGAACAATGTAATAAGGGGGGGAATGTTAGCGTAATACATTGTTACAGTTCAGTTTTAGTCTCATATAACCACTGCACTATTATGGTTATGCAGTTACAGGCGGTTCATAACTACTATCTCCCTTGTATAAATTCTTCACTGCATTGTATCATTTGATCATTGAATAAAACTATCTTCTCTTATTTTCTTCAATGTCATCTACTCAATGGCTTGTCTACCTATTTATGTGCTCATCTATATTCTTCTATAATAATATGGCCCTAAGTGATGACCTAATATAATATGATTCAATGATATTGAGTATCATAATCTTATTATATTATGACATCCGTTTTAAGCAGAACGCAACATGCATCAACAAGGCCACATAAAAACTATATAAAACTTTGAAAGAGATTTTAAAAGCATGATCAACACTCAAGTCATACCCAAGACACGTGGCAATGCTAAATCCATTAGATCATCAACATTATGTTTATTAAATTTTGAATTGTTGAGTTTGTGTACCTCATGATGATATCAAGGGTTTCCTTTATGTTTTCTATGTTGATCATTTTGAATGTTGAAAATGTTGTTTGATTTATTCACCTCATGATGAATTGAGGGTTTATTTATTCATTTTGAATGTTTGATTTGAATGTTGAAAATTTTGGTTTCCTTATGATGTAATTGAGGGCTTATTTGATGTTTGAATGTTTTCATTGTATGCCTCATGGTGAAATTGAGGGCTTGTTTGATGTTTGTTTTTTAATGTTGTATGTCTTGTGATGAAATCAAGCACTTGAAAGTTGTGAGTTTTTGAATGTTTTGGATGATTTTCTAAATGCAATTGATTCTAAATGAATGCAAGAACTTTTGATTCTCTTTTCCAATTTTATGATGATCTAATTACTATAAAGGAAATATGTATGAAATTCTATATGGCTTTTCCTAATGCAATGTAACTATGTTTTTGTGTTTTTGAGTTTTGAGTTCTAATCTAACCAAACAAATTGCAACTACTCCAAAAAAATAGAAAATTTAATCTAAGAAAAATCAAATAACTCTACTGTAACTGTATTCTATAAAGAGAAAAACAAGCGATGTTTTAAACTTCCTCAAGAGAAAGATGTGAGCTAATTACAATGAAAACAATAAAGAACCTATTGATAATGGGTGCTAGTACCAGGCTATGTCCTCAAAGGTCCTATAGAAATCGTCTCCTCCTCTGCAATAGTGGGGTCCTCCTCTTGGAAACAAAGATAAAAATGGGGATGTGAGGAAAGAAAATTAGCTTAGAAGCAATAACATCAAGAAGCAAGCAAGTCCAAAAGAGATGGAAATTATTAGAAAGGGTGTCAATCCTATCTACTTGAACAAGAAGTTCATGTTTAGAGGGGTATATTGAGATTGAGGAGGAAGAATAGAAACATTTGAGATGACTTAGTTTACATTGAGAGCCATGACAACAATTAGGCCATGAGTTCCAATGAGAAGGATGGTAATATTTAAGACCATGTAAAGGGTCAAAATGCACCTAAGCAATTACAACATAGTAACCAAGTACCAAATTCAAACTACTAAGCCAACTATGGTCTAAAGGATGCTCCACCATATTAAAGTACCACCCATTATCTAGTTTATGAAATGTGGAAAGTTGCACATCTAATCCCATAGTAGTACATCCTTTCATGGGAATCATTAGGGACATAGATGGAATAAAAGCTTGTAGCACAAGATTGTATTGCAACCTCTAATTAAACATACACACGAAGATCAAAAAAAAGTAGAATCAATTCTTGAGAAAAGTATAAATATGGTAGTCTAAGGGTTAATACCTCAAGTCACACCACCTCTTCCTTCTTCATGATTAGTGTGCACAAACATTGCATCATTCTAGATTATCTAAAGAGCTAATTCCAACTGAATCCCACTAATTTTAACTTCTTGGAGAAAGATTAAATTAGGGCTATGTCTATTTTCAAATTGAAAAACATGGTGTCATCCAAGGGGGATTGGCAGGCCCCTAACATTCCATGACATTAATTTGCATTTGATTGGAAGTCAACAATAATTTGCTCCTCCTTAGTCCTTAACATCTAGTATTGACTCACCACAACTAAAGATTAAGAGCTAGGAACCAACACCATTGACAAGTTATAAGGTGGAAATATAGGATGACATTGAGAAGTATTCAATTAGCTCAAGATGTCATGGGGAGGTAGAGAACTGGATGTTTTGTACAATGTTTGATATTCTACTAGAGACGTCGAGGGTTCTTTGTGATGCTTAAGCATACATCACCCATCTTCAAGGATCACATCTTGAAAAGAGACAATTTTAAGGGGTGTTGGATCCATAGGTGGAGGATAAGATGGGGAGGTCCCATGTAAAGAGTTATTTGGGGAAGAAGTAGAAAGTGATGTGAGAGAGTAAGATAAGTGGGCTTGTGAGGGGGAAAGGTGGTTGAAGGTGAATGGGGGTTAGGAGTAGAGGATAATGAATGAGGGGTTTTAGTTAGACGATATGGTTGTAGGGATAGAAGAGGAGTTTTCCTTAGTAACATGTTTAGGAGTAAGAAATGTGATATGGGTTGAAGCATGTTGCTTACAAACATGAGAATCCCTAATTAGGTGGTTGTCCTCTCTATAATTAAAATGAGCATTTGGTTTATTTAGGTATGAACCAAATTGTCTCATAGTGAAACCAAGCCTAAAAAGGGTAATGGAGTTAGGCAAAGGTTGTGACAAGTGTAATTCAAGAAATGTATAAGGATACTCATAAACTAGTAAATTTATCAACATTATTTTTGCACCAAACCACACAATCTAGCTAGGTAGCTATATCCTTGAGGAAAGGATAAAATGCCATGTTTAGAAGTGGAAACTTTACCCAAATTAGGTATTTAGGATTAATGACTCTTTACGATAGAACTCAAAGTCCTAAGCTTTTATAATAAATTTGACTATACAATATCTATGAGTTGTATTGAAATACAACCTTTGCATGCTTAATAGAATCAAAAGTGCAAGAAATGTACCCCTTTCCAAAACTAGTAATGGACTCTAAAACCAAACCCATATTTTCCCAGTTTGACTTGGCCCACCTATGGCATTCTAGTTCATTTGGAACACCTTTTAAGAAATAAAAGAAGAACAAATCCTAAACAATACTTAGCAATTAGATATAGGACTTCATCTAGTAAATGGCATTCAATAGTTTTACCTTGGTTCTAGTCATCCTAGCTAGATAGTTTGTTATCTATTAGTCTCTACGCATCTTCAAGTTAGAGGATGCTAGTTTTTATTTCTTTGTTGGTGGCCCAAAGGAGATGAGTAAAGAGAGGCACAGGTGTTGGAGCTTGTGTGCAATGGATTAAATTTGAATGAGTTATTTGATAATTTTCTCTAATACCACTTTGATAACTTACTTTGATACCAAATTTACAGGGCAAGCAGAGGCCCAAGAGTGTGGAAGAACAACAACAAAAGCTATAATATTGCAATATATATAGATAGTAAAGCATACATACACAAAACAACAATTTTATTGATGAAAAATATAACATAAAGACACTCTTTTTCTTTTTCTCTCCATTTATGGTGTTACAAAGATCTATATATAATATGGCAATGTGCATTCAACTTATACTCCAAGTTTCTAATATTGACTTGCACTCCAAGTTTCTTACTGGACTTGACTAAATGACATGAAATGTACCTTGACTTGTATTTCAAGTTTTTAACTTGACTTGCACTCCAAGTCTCTAACTTGACTTGACATGACTTGTACTCTTGACATTAAAACATTTATACAATGAATACTTAAGGGACAAGATGATCTTTCTAACACTATTATCAATGCCATGGGCTTCTGACATCAGATCTTTATAATCATTGATGTTTGTGTCTAGACTAGTTGACATGGCATAGAAAATAGTGATAGCATTTTGATTTGTTCAGTCTGAAGGTATTTTCCTTTGCTTTGTTGATTGGAGATTGTTCAACATTTGGGTCCCAAGGATCTAATGAGATGTAAATAAATGTGTGAGTGGTTGATTAGCATGTGGTTTGTTATCCTTGAGATGGTTTATTTCAAGACGTGCATGTAGAAAAGAAAGCTCAATAAACCTATACAATAGAAGTAGTGCATATACAATCTAAAACAAAAAATAGAATAATGAAAAACAAAGACAATATGCAGTATTTTCACCTAGGAAAATCCTTTTGAGTAAAAGCCTAACATAATAAAATATTTTACTATTGTGAAAACTCAATTGTTCTCTAATACAATAATGAGTCTCTCTTACTTCACCCTTAAGTATTTGCCAATAATAACAGTTTTATATATTAAATATATTAAAAAACCTTTTGGAAGTTGATCCGATCCTGACTATTAAGCATAAAAGTATGCAACACTTATCCTATAGTGCGTACGGTTTCTCTCTTGCTTTGCGACAGACGAGCATTGGATTCGGGAAAATGGACGAGGCTGAGGACTGCGTCAATGGGTGTGGGAGCCACAGGCAGTCATGGGCAAGGTTTCAGGAAACTTCAAGGCTAGAGTTTCAGGAAAACGACGCTGCCATAGTTTTTTCTGATTCAACTGCATAGTTTTGGGTCAAATCTTTGTCGATCTATATTTTATTAAGTAGTTTACATTTGCTGTGGAAGAAAGCGCGCGAAAGGATAATGCAGAGCTCACCTTCGTTGACAAATTCTTCCTCCTCACAAGTTGGAGAGAGAAGAGAGACTTCGCATGGTACCAATTAAAGTCCAAGAGAAATCAGCGATCAATTCTAAACAATGCAGAAACAGATTTGTCGAACATAATCTTCGCCTTAATGGATGATCATGACGACCATTAACTTAATAATCGGATCTATGACATAGATAATCCAATAAAACAATTTAACATATCCTTTTCACTCTGATATATGATTAGAATTGTTCTTGTAAGTATTTTTGTCATTTTTTAATATATAAACGGAAGAATATACCTAATACAAATGAATACAGTTAAAGAGAGAAGTATTGAATTTATATATAATTAATATTTTAATTATATTAAATATTACTCAATACATCTATTTTAAAAAGTCAAAGATGTCACTCTTGAGTTATGTTATTTATTTAAAAAGATTTTTTTAAAATTATTTTTTAATTATATAGATATAAATTTGTATTTTTATTTAAGGATTATTTTATTTTATTACATTGTTTAGTCATTATTTATTATTTCAATAATTTTTTTATTTTTTGAACTTCCAAAAATGTAACAAATATTATATATTTAAATATTAATTACTAGTATAAATATCTTAAATACATCTATCTATATTTCTTGGCATCTTTTATTAGGGTTTCGTTTTATTTTCTGCACAATCAATTAATATGTTATTTTATTAGGGTTTTATCATATAAATAAAAAAGGAGTAAAGTATATTCAACAATTGCAGAAGTTATATTTTATAGATTTTACTATAAGACATCAATTTTCTTTTATTTTATTTTCTACATAATAAAATTTAATTTATTTCTTTTTCACTTGGTTCATGTTTTATAAAAATAGAGTGTCGTAAAGTAATATTTTATAACATTATATTTTATTAGGTTTCATTTTATTTAGGCTGGAATAATTTGTTTTATAACTATATTTTATTAGGTTTCATTACACAATAAATACTTTAAGTTAGTTGTTTACATATATTTTTAAAATAATAAAACCCTAACTAAATACCAAAAAAAACTCAAATTGGAGCTAAATTATATTAAACACCAAAATTCATACCTATGATTTTTGTCCTTCCTTATTTTTATTTTTGTAATTTTATTTTTGGTTGTTTTCCATATTGGAAACTTTCAAACATTTATGTTTTATATATGTTTTAATTATTAATGTTGCATTGATAGACTATATTTTTTTAATGTTTATGACTATTTATGCAACTTAGGTTACGTAATTAAATTTAAGTTTATTATTCAATATTAATTATTTGAAATATAAATGAATATCAAATTCAAATTAAAAAGTTTTTATTCCATTTAATAAATTAAACGAAATTATTTTAATTTAAAAATATAAGTTAAAAAAGAGAGATAAATAGAGATAAGTCTTCAATATATAAAATCATTTTAATTATAAAATTATAAGTTAAAGGAGAAATAAGACTTTAAGAAGATCTACATATTATTCACTTAACTTGTCCACATATATATAATTTTTAAACTATATTTACGAGTTGGAAGGGTTATTATTTATTATTTAACTACAGCAAAAGATTTAAAAATTATTTATTACTTTTACCGGAGGATAAGATATAATATTGTCATGGCTGTTTAACCGTTTAAGTAGAATGAATTTTGGAGAAATAATCCCTGAATAACAGTTCTGTTTGAAGTTCATTTCCTTAAAACATCTGACAGTATGTCAACTGTAGAAAAAATCATGTGGTTCTTTCTGACAATTCAATGGACTCTTGTTTTAATTGCAGAAGCCCAAAACTTTGATTTCAATTTCTCTTCCTTCGATGATGAAATTCAATTATTTGGAGATGCTCATCACCCTGACTCTGTGTCGGGGATTGACTTGACAAAGAACGAGGTTAATGTCAATTTAAATTGGAACATGGGTTGGGTCGTTTACAAAAGACCAGTTGAAATATGGAGTAAATCTTCTGGGGCCCTTGCAAATTTTACATCATACTTTCAGTTCAAAATGTACCATGAGAAAAACAACACAAGTGACTTTTATGCTGATGGTCTTACATTCTTCATGGCTCCTTATGGATCCCAACCACCGCAAAACGGGGAAGGTATGTTTCTTGGACTGTTCAACAATATAACCAATGGTAAATCGTCGACCCAAAAAGTTGCTATTGAATTTGATACATTCAAAAACGCAGAAAAAGATGAATTCTCTGGCGTCAATGCGAATGATCCGGATGATAATCATGTGGGGATTGATATCAATAGTATTACTTCTGTGGCGAATGCTAGTTTGTGTGAAAGGCTTAACAGCGGAGAAACATGGGAAGTATGGATAGATTATGATGGACAACGTAGGGAGCTCCATGTGTTTATGGCTCATAACAGATCAAACTTCAGTTCTCCTCGTCCTGAAAGTCCAATGCTGACCTATGCTTTAAATCTCTCAGATTTTCTTCCTGAAAAGGTCACGATCGGTTTCTCTGCTTCAACAGGGCTTTCCAACCAGATGCACAAGGTTATCTCATGGAACTTCTCAAGCCAAACCAGTTGGGGCCATCATAAAGGGCGGCTTTCCAAGATAATCGCCTCTCTGGCGACCGTGGTCATGGTTATACTTATTGTTGTTAGCCTTGTTGCAATCTACAAGCGTAATAATAAGAAAACAGCAAAATCAGATAGAGATTTACAAACTCCAGATCCCAACGGTCTGAAGAGTGATGAAGTTTCAGAAAGAGTTGATGATGAGATAAGTCCCAATAGAAGCCCTCGGGTGTACAGGTATGGTTGCAAATATTCATCTAATCTTGCTTTTAGAATAGAATTTAAAGAAAGTTATGTTTTCCATTCGTCTCTAGAATATAGGTGGATGTTTTCTTTTGTTATTCAAAACTCATCACGATATCATATTCACCCAAAACAAAATATAAGAGTACATATGGAAAAGACTGACGGTTGGTATACAGAGTTTAAGAGTTCACAAAAATAATACATCAAGTTCTATCAAGGCATTAGTAGTCACAAAGTTACTAAGCAGGTCATCACATTGTGTGCAGTTTAAGAAGAGTTATTTTTATTTACTGAAGAGTTATTTTATTTTATTTTTATTTATTTAGGAGTTATTTTTGGATTTGGAGCATAAGTATGGATTTCAAGCATGTTTTCAATTTAACATCACTATTACTGAATTTGTGTATTTAAGAAAGGTTATATTTCTTTGAAACAATATTTGTTGTTTTTCTATGCCAAAACAAAAATCCCTCTAACTTCTTTTTTCTAACTTGGATTGTCATACAAACTTCTAACTTGATTTTTATAAAAGTTTAATTTTACATACATACATACATATATAAAACATAATAGTAATATCTATAAAGAAAAACCTAATCTCATGTTATTAAAGGTTTTCTAAGCGTAGCAACAAAAGAAATGGCATCTACCAACAAAACAATGCAAATATTATAGAAGGCTCTACAAAATCTCCATTGATTATTTGATGATAAAAAATCCAACCATGTTGAGCGGCTAAAGACAATACAAATCTAACAGTATCAATCCATGCTATAGCAGAAACTTTTTTAGTATAATCAATATATTCTTATTGAGTGTATCGTTTAGCTACTAATTTAGCCTTATAATGCTTGTCAGTGTTGCCATCAGATTTGTACTTATTTCTATACACCAACTTTGTACCAACAACTTCCTTACCAAATGGGTAGTTCAACCAAATCCCATGTGTTATTTCTCTCAATGGATCGTATCTCACTCTTCATGGCTTCAGCCCATTTTTCTTTTTCACAAGCTTCAACAAAAGTCTACAGCTCAATGGTTTGCATGACATGAGTCATCATGGCGTCCTTCACTTTAACATGGGACCTTGTTGTCAATTTCTTAAAATTGGTGTCCAACATAAGAGTTGGTAGATAATTTTTTTTAGTTCTGTTTTGATATTTTTTATATCTTCTTGTCTGAGCCACACTTGAGGATTCAGGTTCTAGGTCATCAACTACTTTTGTTTTATCAACCACAAGTCTATGAGACTCTTCTTACTTCACATCAATCACAAGTGGATTAGATTTTTCCAAATCATTCACAATGTGTTTGTCATTATCATCAGTGGTATATTTTGTTTGTTCATCAAATATGACATCTCTACTTATCACCAATTTCTTATTTACGGGATCATATAGCATGTATGCCTTATTTACGAGATCAAATATATTTTAGTCGCTTATCATCTAACTTTGACATTTTTTCTCTTAGTATGTGTGCATAAGCAACACATCCAAATACCTTCGTATGAACAATTGATGGCTAAATGCTAGACCAAGATTTTTCAGGAGTCATTCCATGAACTACTTTTGTAGGACTCAATTTTAACAGATCTAGACTATTGTACAATGATTGATTATGCCAAAAAACTCTTATCCAAGTTCTTTTCTTTCAACATACTCTTAGCCATCTCAACAATGGTCCTCCTTTTAGCAACTCTATTTTGTTGTGGAGTGAAGGAAGTAGTAAACTTTATAAATCCCATGTTTTATACAAAAATCTAAAAATAAATTTGATTTATACTCTCCTCCATTATTTGATCTTATAATATTTATGTAGTGACCACATTATTTTTCAACTAACTTCTTAAATTCAACAAATTTGTCAAAACTTCTAATTTTTCAGCGAAGCAAAATATCCAAGTTTTACATGAAAAATCATCAATGAAAGTGATAAAATACTTGGATTTATTCAAAGAAAGTGTTGTCATATGACCACATAAATCAATATTAATGATATCAAGAGGTTGTTTAGCCCTTCTAGACATACTAACTCAAAAAATAGCTTTATGTTATTTCCCAAAAATACATTTTTCACAAAATTCTTGTCTATTATTATTAATAAATGGTAATCCTTAAACCATGTGTATTTTCTTAAGTAAAATCAAGCTACTAAAACTAAGATGTTCATACATTTGGTGTCATATTGCCTATCATACATTTTAGTAGTTCTTAGGGCTTAATTTGTTCAGTGGTAACTGTAATAGTACATTTGCCTTTAGTCCCATGTGCCTAATTATCTTCCAAGACAATTATACTATTATGCTTTTCATCTAAATCAACACACAAATTCGCATGTGCAAACTATTTGTGCCAACATTTTGATTCATAATGACCAAACTTATTACAATGAAAACACTTGATATTTCTTTTGTCTCTATTATCTCTACCATTATCTTTACTTATGTCTCATCATTTGTCTCTAAAATTGCTACTTCTACCTCTAAAATTGTTACCTCTTCCTTGAAAGGTGCTACTAAATTCTCCTCTAGGTTCTTTTTTTATGGCAAAAGTTATATCTATATTCATTTTTGTGATATCTCTATATTCATTTTTGTGATAACTCTTAGAAAAATTGTTAATTTTACCCTTATACTTGTTTTAGATGAAAAAGCTTGTTCTAAACTTTCTTCATTATTTTTCATTCTTTCTTCAACAGTTAACAAAATGTCACTCAATTTATCAATTTTCATGGTTGTGAGATCTTTTGAAAATTTAACTGTAGCAACTACATTATCAAATTTTGAAATCAAACTTCATAAGATCTTCTGTATGACATGCTTATTAGCCATATTCTCACTGAAAATCTTTATTTGATTAACCAAACGTTCAACTTTTGTCAAAAATGTATTTATGAGTATATTTTATGTTTTTTTTAAATGTAAAGCACCATTGATCCTAAGAAAAATTGTTTGACATAGTGCATCTTGAATCAAAAATAATGCTTCATTGTTCTTTTGTTCATTTACCTTAGATTCTTTTTTTTCTGATTATTTAAGGCATTGGCATCTTCTAGTTCTTCATATCCTCTATGAACAATATCCTATAAATCCTTAAATTTTAATAATGTTTGCATTTGTATACTCCAATAGGCAAAATTATTCTCATCACAAATTAACAATCCAAAAATGTCTGCCATATTTACCAACACACAAAAATGATTGCAAACCAAAAAAAAATCTCCTCGCAAACTCAGAGCAAACTTCAAAAATACACTTTTCCTTGCAATTTCAATTTTAATTTCTTAATACCAATAATCATCAACCAAACTTACTATGCACTGATTTTTATATATTCGTTTCTGCCTTTAAAAAAAATCCTGAAAACTAAAAACTGCCGTACACCAACAGCAGCAAGTAGACAGAATTAAGTCTGAGGTTCCAAAATACTGCTCGGCAATCTTTAGCAGATAAAGTAACAGCACCAAACAACAACAACAAGAACAACGCAAAAAAAAAACAAATAACTCTTTTACAAAATTTTATCTGGCTTTATTGCATCCCTACTGGGACTTCGCCGATTCTTCCAGGTGGCCATCAACTTCCTCGTCTTGTTGCGACATATTTGTAAGTTTGACTCAAATCTTCCTCTGCTAAATAGAAGTTGCAGCAAAGTCTGCAGATAAGGTGATCGTGTTTCTTCCTTTGCCTTTTGAAATGGGAAGACCACATTTCTCCTTTTGCCTTTCGAGATGAATGGAGGTGCGGAAGAGGCGGCTTGTTAAATGAAACAACTTTGCTCAGATGCACCTTCTAAACAACCAAAACAGAGATATTTGGCTTCTGTGTCAACCATTGTTCTTTTGCATCTATGCTTTAATGTTTATGGCTTTGCTTTGCTTTGTGTCCCCGACATAGTCTTAAAACCTGTTTCAAAACTAAACTCATTCTATGTATCATCGTTGATTGTTAACACAGTTATGACGAGCTAAGTAGAGCAACTGGTGTCTTTAGACAAGATTTAATACTTGGACAGGGAGGATTTGGAAGGGTTTACAAAGGAAGTTTAGAGGATGGAGAAATAGTGGCGGTGAAAAGAATTTATCAGAACTCTGAGGAGGGAATCAGACAGTATGAATCAGAAATTGCAATAATTGACAGCTTGGCACATCGTAATTTGGTTCCTCTTTTGGGATGGTGTCACGACAGAAACGGCGAACTTCTTCTCGTTTACCAGTACATGTCCAATGGCAGTCTGGACAAATATTTGTTTGCAGGACAAGCTCGGATTCGGGCTCTGAGTTGGAACGAGAGATTCAGTATAGTCTGCGACTTAGCTTCGGCTCTTATCCATCTCCACGAGGAATCACGCCCACGCGTTCTGCATAGAGACATTAAATCTAGCAATATAATGTTGGATTCTAACTTTGTGGCACGGCTTGGAGACTTTGGTTTGGCCCGCCTGATGGAGCACGATAATACCTCTCGCTACACAAAACCTGGTGGCACTTGGGGCTATATTGCACCAGAGTGCTTTAAAACATTGAGGGCCAGCTCGGAATCGGATGTCTTCAGCTTCGGTGCCGTGGCTCTGGAAATTGCCTGTGGAAGGCGCGCGTTGGACGGAGAGCTTACTGTGAGCTTGGTCGACTGGGTTTGGAGTCTGCATGAAATGGGACAGATACTTAATGCAGCTGATGAGCTGCTTGATAAGGAAAAAGATGGTGTGCAAATTGAACGGTTGATGCTCATTGGATTGTGGTGTTCCATTCATGATTATAGACAGAGACCAAAAATACAGCTAGTTCTCGAAGCCTTAAAATTTGAAGCTCAAGTGCCTATGCTCCCATGCAGAATACCTGGGGCGCCTCATTGATATATGAAAAGGAGGTTGAAGTTTTTTATATCTTTCAGATATATATATAAATATATACCTGTGATATAGAGTGACTTGTGATTTTAGCTTTAGAAGAAATAAAACTGAAACAATTGAAAACCAAGTGGAATATGCAGAACAAGAGGATCTTCAGTATGCTTTGGAAATGAATGAGCGGATGGAATGGAATTTGTTTTGATTGTAGATATTTTTGGATGGGCAAAATATTCACTTTCATTAGTCTCCTAATTCTTGTAGTATTATAGCCTTTACTTTTTCCAATTACTAATGTTCAGATTACAGTTTCAGGAATAGAATTATTTTATATATTATTTATAGTACTTTTTTATTTATTTTTGGGAGATTCAGATAAGTCTTAGGTTGGACTTCTTCGACGTGAGGGGTACAACAATTCCGGCCTCATCCCTTATGATGTAGGGGGGCTTGCACGCAACAAGACTTCATCACTGATGGGCTCATTCAAAACCTTACAACTCCAAGCAAACCAAGGACCCTTTGACTTTAACTTTAGCTTTGAATTAATATAAATAATATTGTTCAATTAAATTAATTTTTTATAATTATTATTATATTTAAATTTAATTTTATGGATAATAATGTATTTTTTTAATGATGTGTTTCTAAAAAATAAAAATTCCTTTAACTTAAATTTGACAGCCATTTACATGTCAAATTACTAATATTTAATATAAAACATAATATCAATAATATCATTTAATAATAAACATAATATTAGTGATAGTTCTTAAGAAATAAAATAACTCTTATGTCTAAAATTAAATAGTTGTTGAGTAAATGTTAAAATAAATAGTGTTTGTCTTTTTTATATAAATATTGTAAAGGAAAAAAAAATTATGCTAATCTAACACCTAGATTAATTAATAATAGCTACAAATAATAAAGTAATATATGATAACATATATTCCAAATTAGTAAAGGTATCTTAAATATATCTATCTAAAAGACACTCAAAGATATCAATTTTGAGGTGTTATTTATCCTATGTAACAAATTCAATATAAGCACCTCAAGACTAATATATGTGATGGATGTATTTAAGATATCTATAATAGTTAACAAATAATTAAAAGTCTCTCACAATCACACATAATTTTTTTCTTTCTTATTTTTAATATTACATAATATTTTTTTTTCTCCTTTATAATTTTTTTTTTTTTTTTGTACGTAATAGTAATTTTGTATATATATATATATGGAATTTGAAATTTATAGTTTGATGGCTACCATGGCCAGACTCAAACAAACCCTCCTCAAACTGACATTTCTAAGTCCCCCCAAAAGTGACCACACAGGATCTATAACAGTTGTGAACGGCCACGTAGGGCCCTGTCAAAATTCAAAATTTGGCCTTCCAGGCCTCGCAATTTTACATTATATATAATAACATACCAAACTAAACCCTAACTAGAGCACTTATCTAAGACGGCCATTAAACATCAGACTGGAAAAAAACAACATAAAGCAAAGCTTAGGAACCTTCAGATCACATCAAGATCATGCATGAATGATTGGAAATCTCGAACCCATTCAAACTGCCCATCGACCGCCTCCACCTATAGCGTTTTCTTGAGGAAGGAGATCCCTTTCTCTACCTTCTCCCCGTGATCCATCAAAGCTAGACCCTTAAGATCAAGAAGGAAGGGGTAAAGCTTTACCACTTCACCCGAATCCTGTAGTAGGTGAATTTCTTTGGAACACAGCACCCCCACACCAAAAAAGGCTGAGTTGATTATTGTCTTGAGACCACCTAGAAGCTCTGCCTTGAAGAGCTTTATAGTCAATATCTCTGCTTCCGCCTTTGGCAATCCTGTGTCAAGCACCGAGGTGAGAAAACACGAAGCTATGCTTGTATCAACTCTGTAGGGCTCCTCATCTTCCAAGAAACCCTTGCCTAGAATGATTTTTACTGCCACTAATGTCAAACCATCGTTCCTTTATAATATTCAATTTTACATTGTTAGTTATTCCTTATTCTTTACTTTTCAAAGTTATAATAAATAAGTTAATTTTTTACCTAATTTGGCATTAAAAGATAAATGAATTAATAAATAATAATAATAATTGGATTAGCTATGTCACAATAATAATTTGGACATAGTTGGGAAAAAGACTCTTTAGATGGTAATGGCTCTGTGTGCCTTTTCTTGGTCATGGTTATAGGCCTACTAACCTTCTCCCTACTAGATTCTAGCCAAAAAAAGAGGCCTTTTCTACTTCTTCATAGGTCTATGGTATTGTCATGGGTGCAAATCTTTACATCTTTTGATTTTGTATTTTTTATTTTTATTTTTATTTTTTTTGCCTTTTTTTTGGGGTATTGTGAGGGGTTTGGCATGCATTGCAGTGCCTAGGGGCCCAAAGCACTTACCTCTCTTTTCTATCCTTCAAAGATGTGGTGTGTTGTAATGAACCTGTATCTTCAAGATATGATAATGTTGTCCATTTCCTATTGCATGCAACAAGGAAGTTCAAAGATATTCAAAAAGAACAAAAACACCCAAGATCAAATGGTTTCTTGGAGAAAAGTGTGGATTGGCCTATTTTTGTTATTAGCCTTGATTTGATTGCAGACAATGTGTATTATCTCTCTAAACATGCTTTGATCTACAAATTTATGGGCATTAAAATTTATTTTCCTTTTTGGAGGCTTGGACTCATTAGACTTGGCAACCTGAAGGAGATATGTAGATTATCCTTGCAACAAATGGGTATTTTTGTCATTTTCTCAAAAATGGCTAATTGAAATATGGCTTTAAAGGGAGGCCCTTATTTTCATAATCAAATGGGATTATTCATTAAACTCTAGCATGTGGGTTTTTATCCTGTAGAAGAGCTCTCTTCTAAAATTCTAGTCTAGATCCATCTCCTTTGGCTTCCCATGAAGTTCTAGAGACTTGATATTCTACAATCCTTGGGAAACCTATGGGTTCCTCCCATCTCATGACTTAAATGAAAATAACTACTTATGCTTGAATTTTTTGTTGAAATTGATCTCAATAATTCTCTTCTCGACTCTATAGATATTAGATTGGGGAGCGTGCAATAGATACAACAAATAGATTGTGAATCTCTTCCTTTTTAATGTCATGTCTGTCATGCTTATGGGCACTTATAGAGAAACCACATGTTAAAGGAAATATGAACAACAATATTAAACAACTAAATATCTAATAACTCAATGAAATTGATGCAAATACAATAAACAAAGATATTACCTTCGTAGACTGATCACCTCATAGCTTCCTGTTGTGATGTTCACAACACGCCCCATTTTACTCCTTAGCAAAATGAGGACCCCTGCTGTTGCTTTGCTTTTTTCACTTTTGGTTTGTTGTTCTGTTTGGTGGTAAAGGGAAAAGGGGAGTCAAAATTTGCAAAATTTGTTTAAAAAAATAGAGAAAAATACATTTTTTAGTACCAGTGCATGATATGGTTGGATTCCTTGTGAAAAATGAGCTAGGGTTGCTTTTTGAATCGTCTTAAAATTTGTCATATTTTGCAAGTTATGATTATTTAAGGTAAAATGAACATTCAGGTTTGTAGATCAGGTTTTGCATGATACAAAGTCAGTTGTAGGTCCTTCTCCTTGTAGACATCTGATTAAAATTTTGAAATATACATACAGGATGGATTTCAGGTTAAAATGAATTGTTGTTTCGGACCCACTTTGTATCTCATGATTGTATGTTTTACAGGAAATATACAATGTACTTATACAATGGCAGACCCAAAGAGTTATTATACGATGGTAAAACATTATATGTTTGGTACAATCTATATTTCATACATACATTATAACATTACAATGAAATATACTTTGTACGGACGCGAAGAGGAAGTTGGGATGAATTAAAACGTTGTATATTTCCCACTTGCATATCCGGGGATGCAAGTGCTTGCGTTCATCAGCATAACTCTCAATATCGGAGTGCCTTGAACTTGTCTCCTCGATGAGTACTGTCTCTCCAAAGTGTTGTGCCCATCGGTATAACATTTGATATTGGTGGAGTTTGAAATTGTCTCCCTGAAGGGAAGTTTCTCGCCGGTCCAATGTAAATTGTATAAAAACAGATGTAGGGTCCATGATAGGCAACATTCTGAGGAGAGTTGTGGAATGTGCAAAGACATCATTGAATATGAATACAAAAAATGCATAAGGAGGGTAGAGTCACAAGAGGAAAATGAGAATGCTGATCAAACACAGAAATACATTCAGGGTGATGTAGATGCCTTGATTCCAGATTTAGGAGAAGAAATAAAGGACAAGGGTAGTTGTCTTTCTAATTTACCAAATGGAAATACACATATGCAAGTTAACCAAACAGAAATGCCCATGAATGAACAGGACAACACCCCACAAGTGATAAAAGAGACAAAGCAGGCCAAGATAAAAGGTTAGAAAAGTAAAAATGGCATGTGGACGTTAAAATGTGACGGGTCCAAGTCAAAGGAGGGCGTGGGTGTAGGTGTTGAACTTATAGATCCTCAGGGTAAGTCATACCTAGCAGCATATAGACTGCAATTTTCCTGTACTAACAATATTACTGAATATGAAGCCTTAATTTTAGGACTTGTCATGGCCATCAAGAAAAAGGTGAAGATGATTAAGGTATTTTCAAACTTTGAACTAGTAGTCAGACAAGTAAGGAAACTATATGCCTGTAATTACAAGAAAATGATTAGTTACAGACACAGAGTATGGGGTTTAATAGATTCGTTTGATGCTTTTAACATAGAGCATATCCCCAGAGAGCTGAACCACAGGCCAGATGCACTAGCAATTGCTGCTAGCACACTAGAACCCTTAACACTGTCAGGATTGAGGCGATTTGTTGTTGAGCTAGTTAATGTTCCTAGTATCCCAAACAACGTTACACACTTTCAGGTATTTGGGGGGGATCAGCAAATTATTGATTTTCTGAATTGTAATGAGGTATTTGAGGCCCAAATCATTGATGAACAAGAAAGGCCTGAAATAACATGGGACGAAGAGTATATAATCAACTTGAAGAGCAACTTCTTACCCAAAGGAGTAATTGAATTAGAACATATCTTTGACTTCGATGGAGTAATAAGACAGAAAGACTTACCCAGAATGGAAGGGGGCAAGTGTGATCCACATAACTTAGGGACAGAGCAAAATCCACAAAATGTACTAATTGGAAAAGCTTGCTTTGAGAAAATTAGAAAAGAAATTTTAGACATTCTACAAGAATACAAACACATAATAGCATGGACATATGAAGACTTGAAAACCTATGATACGTCCATCATAACTCACATAATACCTTTGAGACCAGAGGTTAAACCATTCAGGCAAAAACAAAGGCCTGTGAATGCCATTTTGGAGCCTTTAATCTTTGAGGAAGTTAAAAAATTGTTGTCTACTGGAATAATTTTCCCAATCAGACATTCAGTCTGGGTAGCTAACTTAGTACCAGTAAGGAAGAAAAACGGAGACATCAGATTATGCGTAGATTTTAGAAACTTGAACAAAGCAACCGAAAAGGATAATTATCCTCTGCCTCCAATAGACGAAGTGCTGCAAGCAGTAAATGGGGCGAAGATGATGTCTTTCTTAGATGGTTTCTCAGGTTATAACCAGGTTTTAATAGATAGGGATGACAGATTAAAAACCACCTTCACTTGTAAATGGGGAAATTATGCATATAGGAGAATGCCTTTTGGTCTGATCAATGCAGGTTCCACTTTTCAGAGAGCCATGGACATTGCGTTCCGTGGGTTATCAGGTAAGTGCATTGTTGTGTATATGGATGATTTGACTGTGTATTCCAAGGATGCATCCACCCACACTGAAGATCTCAGGAAAATACTTAAGCGATGTGAGAGGTATGGAATTTCCCTTAACCCTAAGAAATGTATATTTGGCGTAACTAAAGGTAAATTATTAGGCCATGTCATTTCTAAAAATGGGATATCAATTGATCCAGATAGAATAGAATCAATAAAAAAATTGCAAATACCAAATAGTAGGAAAGAGTTAAAATCATTTTTTGGGAAGATTAACTTTGTTCGATAGTTTATCACGGGTTTTGCAGAGATCGTGTAGCCGTTAAATGCCATGTTGAAGAAAGATGCCCAGATGGAGTGGACGCCTGTGGCTAGGGCTGCATTTGAAGATATCAAGGAGGCAATTTCTAATGCTTCTGTATTGGCAAGTCTAGACTACACAAGCCCGTTTTACATATACTCCTTTGCATCTTCTCATTCAGTCGCAGCTGCCTTGACACAGAAAGGTGAAAACAATGAAGAAAGGCCCATCGCATTCATGAGCGTGCCTCTGAAGGATGCATAGTTGAGATATCTAGACACTGAGAGACAAGCATTTGCATTAATGAGGGCCGTGAAAAAATTTAGACATTACATTCTGCGCAGCCAGATCAAAGCCATAGTGCCAGACGCAGCAGTAAAGATGTTGCTGATGCAGAACGAACCTGGAGAAAAGAGAGCCAAATGGATCACCATGCTATAGGAGTTTGACATGGAAATCATTCCCATGAAGCTAGTTAGAGGGTAGGCGTTGGTACAAACAATAGCAAATACGGATCCAGATTTGATAAAACAGCAGTATGTATTGAATTCCCAGAACGCATCAAACTGGTATGATGATTTAAATACCTTTTTGATAGCTGGAAAGTACCCAAATAGGATGAAAGCTTCTCAGGGGAGAGCTTTGAAGGTTAAAGCACAAAAATATATGGTGCAAGGAGGTCTTCTATTCAGGAAGAACCATGATGGAATTTATCTGAGATGCCTAAATAGAACTGAGGCAGATACAGTGTTGACATAACTACATGACAAGTACGGAACCGGCCATGGTTCCCATCTAGCTACAACATACAAGATATTGAGGGAGGGCTATTACTGGCCCACAATGTTCAAAGATACTGAGAGTCACATTAAAAGTTGCCACACCTATCAGACTGCAGCAGCTAAGGGAAGAAATTAGGCCAATCCATTACAACCTGTGATTGAATCAAGACCATTTGCACAGTGGGGCCTAGATTTTATTGGAGTCATCAATCCTCCATCTTCTGTAGGACACAAGTTCATATTGATAGTGACAGACTATTGTACAAGGTGGACTGAGGCCACATGCTTCTCCACAACTGAGGTAGTTATCAAGTTTCTTGAAGAAAACATCATCACCAGGTTTGGAACTCCCTATTCATTGGTATGTGACAATGGCCATGCTTTCTCTTCTTTAAAGTTTTCTAAATGGGCATTTGAATACAGGTTCATTTTAAGGTTTTCTTCAAATTATTACCCTCAAGGTAATGGATTGGCTGAATCAATGAACAAAATTTTATTAGACATAATCAAGAAGTTGATTGCAAAGAGTCCTAGAGAGTGGAATACCCAATTAAGATATACATTATGGGTAGATAGGACCAAGTTTAAGATAGCTTTAGGTAGCACACCTTATCATTTAGTTTATGGGACTGATCCCATACTTCCAGTAAATCTGAGAATACCAGCCTGGAAGTTTGCCAATGAGTATTTAGGCTTTGATAATCATAGGGAAGCCAGGATAGTACAAATGCTACAATTAGATGAGAAAAGAGGTCAAGCCATCGAGAAATTTGCCAAACATCAAGCGGTTGTTAAGAGGTGGTTTGATAAAAGGGCAAGAGTCAAAACATTTAGGATATCAGACTTAGTGTTGTGCTGGGACAAAGCACATGAAAAAAAGGGGAGTCATGGAAAATTTGATAAACTATGGCTAGGTCCATTACAGGTCTCTAAAATAATAGGAGACAATACATTTAGACTCAAGACCTTGACAGGGGAAGAGGTGCCATTGCCAATTAATGGCCAACATTTGAAACACTACTTCCAGGCCTGAGGTAAAGGGTAGTCCATTTTTGTGTAATTTAGTGTAAGTAATGTACAGTTTTCTTTTGCCATTTTCTTTTGTAGGTTAGTTGTTTGTGCAGTTTTGTTTTGTTTCTTTCTTTTTGTTGTTGTTTTTTTTTTTCTTTTTGCTGTTTGTATAGTCTGTTTGTATAGTTGTCCTTTTGCTTTGTTTCCTTTTTCTTTTTGTCTTTCTTGTATAGTCTGTTGTTTAGTTTGTTGTTTTCTCCTCAGTAGGGATCTTTGTTTTACTTTAGAGCATTAAGGGGGCAAGCCAGCAACCATTCAAAACAGTATAAAATTTAGAATATTCAGGTTAATTATTTGCAATTTATGCATAACTTGTTGTGACTGCCATGAATGTAGAGAGTTATTTATCTTCTGAAATTTTGTATTCAATAAATGTGATTGAAAATTCAGAGAGGTTTCTCACAATGACATGCCTAAAATCCTTGGGTTTGTTGAACCTACCAGTGTAGATATTAGGTGAAAAATTTGAGGTCACCCTTGCTACCATTACAATTCTTAACTTAATTTCAGCAAGTGTCCACTCCTTGCATCATGAAGTTACAAATTGCTATATCTTGTGAAATCTCTTTCAAAAATCAGAAAATATAAAATAAATAAAATGAATAAAGCAGATTATACTGAAAATCTAGATTAAGCCATCTAAGTAACTCTACCAGGGCTATAGACGCTCGCTAGCAGCAAGGCTCTATCCGGTCAGCTATGAGGGAATATCCTCAACTACATAGGCTAATGTCAGTCACTGGTTTGTTCAACTAATCTTCAAGATGAGGATAATTAATCACATGCACATACTTAAACTGAAAATAAAAATTCATGCACCCTTATTGAATACCTTAAGTCTCAAGTTGGATAATGATTTATAGGAAGGATAGTTGGAAGTTATGGATTTATTTCATCTTGTTTTCTTAAATGCTTTGAATTTAATTGTTTTGTTTGGTTGCTAGTTGTTGTGATGTTCACAACACGCCCCATTTTACTCCTTAGCAAAATGAGGACCCCTGCTGTTGCTTTGCTTTTTTCACTTTTGGTTTGTTGTTCTGTTTGGTGGTAAAGGGAAAAGGGGAGTCAAAATTTGCAAAATTTGTTTAAAAAAATAGAGAAAAATACATTTTTTAGTACCAGTGCATGATATGGTTGGATTCCTTGTGAAAAATGAGCTAGGGTTGCTTTTTGAATCGTCTTAAAATTTGTCATATTTTGCAAGTTATGATTATTTAAGGTAAAATGAACATTCAGGTTTGTAGATCAGGTTTTGCATGATACAAAGTCAGTTGTAGGTCCTTCTCCTTGTAGACATCTGATTAAAATTTTGAAATATACATACAGGATGGATTTCAGGTTAAAATGAATTGTTGTTTCGGACCCACTTTGTATCTCATGATTGTATGTTTTACAGGAAATATACAATGTACTTATACAATGGCAGACCCAAAGAGTTATTATACGATGGTAAAACATTATATGTTTGGTACAATCTATATTTCATACATACATTATAACATTACAATGAAATATACTTTGTACGGACGCGAAGCGGAAGTTGGGATGAATTAAAATGTTGTATATTTCCCACTTGCATATCCGGGGATGCAAGTGCTTGCATTCATTGGCATAACTTTCAATATTGGAGTTCCTTGAACTTGTCTCCCCGATGAGTATTGTCTCTCCGAAGTGTTGTGCCCATCGGTATAACATTTGATATTGGTGGAGTTTGAAATTATCTCCTTGAAGGGAAGTTTCTCGCTGAAGGATGAAAGGCCATTGGCGAAACAAACAACTATCAGAGTAACATTCTAAGCCTTTGTCGATAGGTAGACTTACGCCGATAGAAGGATATAGAACTATCGGTGAAACAATAGCGATCGGAATGAAATAATAAGCCTTCACCGATAGAGTAATCTAACGCCGATGACAGGGCCAAGGGGAAGAAAACACTTAGTCAATCAAAAGGGGTTGCATATGTATTGCCATCGGTATAACTTAACCGATCGGCCATGTTTGGAATTATCACGCCGACAGCAATGGTTACGCCGATGGGGCCTTGGGTGGTGATCGGTAACCATTTGGCCGACGAGTTTGCATCAGCCAAACAATGGCTATCGATGGGAAATGTTTTGACCGCACCAATGGAAGGAGGTCAGCCTAATGAAAGAAAAGACTTAGCCAAATGAAAAGGCCACATCGGCATAACATTGGATATCGGCCAAGTTTGAATTTTTCACGCTGAAAGGTATTATCTCTCCGATGAACTTTCCTCGGGTATAATTTGGCTGATGGTATAGTGATCGGCATAGCTTTCAACATCGGCCCATCTTTTTGAACTCGTGCTGATAGACAAAGCTCACGCCGATGCAAAGGTGATCGGCATAATGAATGACAATCAGAGCAACACTTTAGACTTTCGCCGATGGGCAGTGTCATATCGATGGGAAGGGAACACAAGCCGCTAGGGCTATTTTGGTGAAACTCATGCCCATATAAGACATCAGCCAAACAATGGAAATCAGCCAATCAATTTTTGTTCTCACCGACGGCATATCTCACGCCGATGGGTGGGAAAAGGGCAGAGCAATTGAGTTTGAGATCAGTTTTTTGAAGCCCGTTAGCATTTTTCGGTCAATGATGGTTGACCCATGGTGTTTTGAACATTGTATATACATTTTGAGCATGTTTTTGGGGCATTTTTTGGGCCCAATTTCTCATTTTGCACGGTCACACCTTGATTTAATCAGATGTTTTAGTTTCCTACTGTTCATTTGATGAAATAATACTTATTGCTTTTCTATTTTTGCAAGTTTGCAGTTGAGTGGGGAGCTGAAACTTAATGGCGGTGACATCATGGAAAGAGGAGGAAATCAAATCTCAAGAGCAGAGGAAGATAAGGACGAAGGGCAAGGAAGTCAAAGGCCATTCATTAATGAGGACAAAATACAGCTGAAGACATTACTGCAGCAGACCACACAAGTTATTATTGAGCTGCTAAGGTTTCAGAAGGGTAATATTTTGCCCAGATTTGATGTATGCTCAGAGGTATTTTTTGAGAGACTGGTTCACCAGCATTTATTATTGTAACCAGGGGTTTGAACCAGGGTTTAAACTAGGGTTTTTTGAGCTGTATTGAGGACAATCAAAGTCTATATATTGTGCCTCTATGCACTGTAAAACTTTACACAGGGGCTACATAGAGATTTTGTAGCAGCAGAGATTTGTAAAACATAACATTTAGAATAGAGGGACCTTTTAGTTCAGAAGTAGAAGAAGGAGGTCACCTGTGTCTGCAATAAGGAATACGTGGAACATCTAGCTTCCTTACTATATCTGTAAAGCTTGTAATTTTTCTGTAATTTGATCATTGAAGCTAAGAGTCATTCAGACATTGTAAATCTTATATGACTGTCTGTTTCTAATACAATTGAATCTAGGATTCTGTATCTATCTTCTGAGTGTTTTCTTTCTCTTTGTTGTGTTTAAAACATTTTCTCTTAGAGCTTGCAATTTTAGGTGTATGTTTGTGAAAATGCTCAGAACTTACACTTAAGGTTTTTTGTCTGTGGATTTGATCAAATTGTTGTATTATTTATAAAGTGCATAACAGAACAATTAGATCCTTCGAATAGAGTGACTGAGGTGTAGATTAGATCTTTCTAACTTTTCCCAACCCATTTGAAAATACTTAGCTTAAAACATAGAAATTTGAAGGAAATTTGTCTCATATTTGAAAGAAGTATGCATAACAAAGTTAAAAGTAGATAGTTTTCATAAATATTTAAGAGGAGAAAGCTGCAATAATCCGAGAAGACTATTTAAAGTTTTGCAGCACAAGTATAAGTTTATGCAAAAGGGATGAACAACATATTGACATTTATTAATCTTTTGCATAGTTTGAGTCCAGTAACCCAACAAGAAACCCTAAACTACGTAAGGCCCCTTGAACATTACAGCTTCACATCAACCAACTGAATTTGCCCAACAGGTCAAGACCTGACCATATTAAACTTAGGATTAAGTGAATCTTAACTGATTCCTTCATATCTTTCAAGTTAGTTTTGGTTCATTTTATGTGAATTTTAACTAATTATTATGATTGCATCAACACTTCCATTGTTGCCTATCTCGTATTGATCTTATGAATGAGTTGAGATCTCAGAAGTGTGTACTTCCTTGCTATTGAAGATGACAATAGGAGAATGGTTATAGATGGATAACGCAATTAAGATTAAACTAACAATGCAACTCTATGAAGATGGATAATGGAGATATGGAGACATGGTTAGATGATTGTGATGATAATGAGATTATGCAAGTGCAATGAGGATACTTTGCCAAAGGCACGCTAGTAGAATTTTTGCAGAGTAAGTTTACAAAAGGACTTGGATTCTTTGAAATGAGGGAATGAGGGTTCCTTTTATAGGCCAAGGAGGGCCAATTCCAAGTGTCACGATCTCAATGATGGAGAAGAAGTCTTGTGATGTGTATGGTGGAGATTGAATTGGTTGAGATGAGGGAGAAAAATATGGAAGATGTTCCTCTCACCTTGACAAGGTGGAGAGAAAGGTGTGACATGAGGCCACATGTCACAAGGCTCACCAAGACCATAGAGTGAAGGTCAAAGAAGGAGACCTTGTTTGTAGGATTGTTGGAAGGAATATAGGTACTTATGGGACAAGTGTCTCAAGGTGTCTTTTGACCAAGATGACATGGAGAGATCATGCTCATGAGAATAGGGATGGTTGGAGAGATAATACGACATGTGGGTGAGGATAAATAGTTAATTAAATATTAAAATATTTAATTATGTGTGCGACATGATGAGGTGGATTGGATGATGTGGAATTATGGAATGAAGACTTTGGGATAAGATGATTGATTAAATAATTTAGAATTATTTAATTAGGGATGACATTAGAATTGGATGATTTAATTAAATAAATAGATTTTAATTTAATTCTTGGAATATTGAAGATGAACATGAATCAGATAAATAAATTGATGAATTTATTCATTGATAGAAGAATAGGAATTTAAATAAATAATAAATATTTATTTAATTTACTTTTCCATTTTTAGGTGTATACATTCCCTCTAAGGGTTTCAATCGCTTCTCAATCCCTTCTTGATAACTATGTAGCCAAAGTTAATGCAAAAGGAAAATCCCCAGCTCATGGTGAGGTTCTTGACCCAGAGGGCTTCATTCCTATGAAATCCCACCATAGAGGAAGGCCTTAGAATTGATAGAAGAGAGATCTACCAAGAGAAATCTTCAATAACAAATTATTCTTTGAAGATTTGGGTTCTACCCTATTTGAGAAGCCCTTGGTTGACCAAGACTTGAATCTCCCTAATTCTATTATTCTTGCTATCCCAGTCAACACTTAAGATCTTTCTGGGTTTATTTTTGAAGCACAAAGATGAAGCCTTTGATACATTCAAAAGGTTTAAAGACTTTATGAAGAATGAAAGTGGTTGCAAAATAAAGTTCTTAAGTATCAATCATGGAGGAGAATTTTTTTCAAGAGATTTTATGGACTATTGTAATATGAATGGCATTAAAAGATAGCTCACCATTGCTTACACACCTCAACAAAATGGTGTAGTTGAAAGGAAGAGTCATACATTGGTTGAAATGACACAAAGTATGTTACAAACAAAAGGATTGAGTAACTCTTTTCAGGTTGATGCAGTTGCTACAACAGTGTATATTCTTAATTGGAGTCCCACTCGTGCACTTGATAGGATGACTCATTATGAAGCCTGGTATGAGAAAACACCTTAGAATGTTAATAATTTCAATGTTTTGGTTGTTTATCTTATTTTCATGTAGTTGATCAAAAGAGATAGAAGCTAAATCTAAAAAGTAAGTAAACTATATATCTTTGTTCGGTACATTGAGCAAAGAAAAGCTTATAGGTCATATAATCTTCTCACTAACAGCATTGTCAAGTGTCAAGAGATATGATTTTTGATGAAGAGGGAGTGTATATAGTCATCAAAAAGGCTGTGATGAGAAGTATAAATTTATTTATAATGGTGGTAATATTTATGATATTGGTAATAAGTGGCCCAGTAGTATTTTAGTTCCAATTACTACAAGTTTACCAAGTAGCCCTTCATCTAGTTCTTCAATTTGAAGTACAAATCTAGCTTCAAGTCCAAGTTCTATAAGGAAGATAAGAAGTCTAAGTGAAATTTATTAGAGTACAAGACAAGCACATGAAGAGAATCCAAGGGCTGAGATGCTCGAAATTTTGCTTTACTTTCACAAGCTAATTTTGAACCATCATGTTTTGAAGATGTATTTAATAATGAGGTTTAGGTGCAATAAGAGATAGACTCCATTCATAGGAATGATACTTGGGAGCTTACACAGCTTCCACATAATAGGAAATGTATTAGTACTAACTAGATCTATAAGACTAAATATGTAACAGTGATTGCAGTGTTCAAAGACACAAGGCACAGTTAATTGCAAAAGATTTTACATAGTGGTATATGGGATAGATTATGAAGAGACATTTGCACTAGTAGAAAGACAAGAGACCATTAGAATGGTGGTTTTACTATCAGCACAAACGAAATGGAGCATACATCACATGGATGTGAAAAGTGCCTTCTTAAATGGATACTTAGAAGAGGAAGTTTATTTACAACAACAACAGGGTTTTGAAGTGCAAGGTAAAGAATACCAAGTCTATAAGTTGAAGAAGGCTTTGTATGGCCTAAAGCAAGCACCAAGAGTGCACGGTATGCTAGGATTAATAGATATTTTAGCAGAATAGCTTCCAAAGAAACAAGAGTGAGCCTACTCTTTACTACAAGCAAGTAGTTAATGGTATCCTTATTGTAATTTTATATGTTGATGATTTGTTATATATGGGCAACGGTTCTAAGATGAAGGATGAATTCAAAATTGTTGTTATGAATAAATTTGAAATGAAATATTTAGGTCTCGTGCAATATTTCTTAGGAATGGAGGTTCATCAAAATGAGGATGAAATCTTCATTTGTCAAACAAAGTATGCAAAGGATATGTTGAAAAAACTTAGTATGGTTGATTGTAAAGTAGCCTCCACTTCTCCTACTCATAGAGTTGTGGAAGATGGTTTTAAAATAGTTGATGAAACAACTTACAAAAGTATAGTTGGAAGTTTAATGTTTCTAACACGTACAAGACCAAATATTGCTTATTTAGTTTCTCTTGTTTCAAAGTACATGACTAAGCCATTCGAAATTCATATGAAGGCAACCAAGAGGATATTAAGGTATGTCAAAGGAACTATCAATTTTGATATTCATTATTATGCTTTTAAAAGGTTTGAACTTGTTGGATTTAGTGATTCTGATTGGAAAGGTATTTTGGATGACCGAAAGTTCACATTGAGTAATTATTTTTCACTTGGTTCGGGTTTGGTTACATGAAGCTCAAAGAAGAAAAGTTCAATTGCTCTTTCATCTATAGAAGAAGAGTATGTTGTGGTCACTTCTATAGGTACATAGGCATTATGGCTCCAAAAAGTTCTAGAAAAAATTGGGGAAAAACAAATTCAGCCTACAATAATTTTTTTGTGATAACATGAGTGCTATCAAGTTGGCAAAGAATCTGGTCCATTGCAGTAGGTCAAAATATTTTGATTTGAAATATCATTTATTTGAGATTTGGTATAAAAAAAGATGTTGAATTGAAATACATCAACACTTAAGAACAACTTATGAGACATCTTTACTAAGGTAGTTGCAAATATTCAATTTTTGAAGCTCTGAGATAGACTTGTGAGTCCACTAAGCATCAAGATGGAGTATGTAGGATAATTGATGCTCCACTATTGACACACCTATTTTTAGCTACATGCAAGACACTCTTTATTTGACATATATGGAGCAATTTTTTGGTAGACCTTTTTATAATTTTATGCTATTTTACTTGGTGCTTTTTATTTAAAGATTTTTTTATTATTTTGGAGTGCTATTTTTAGTGCCCATACTGCATGTTTTAGGGCTGTAAAAAACTATAAGGAAATCTCTACTATTGTAATTTTGTATAGGCAATTTCAAAATCAATATAGTGTGTTTTATTCTTTATTAATTGTCCAGCTTCATGACTAATTTGGATGGTGTTCTTTTATTTGACTGTAAGTTATATAGTTTCTTTAAATAATATGATTTATTTTCTGTTGATTTGAAGGATCAAATGAAGTAGTTTCAGAATCTTCAAGCATTTTTATCTGTTCTCTGTAGGCATTTCCTTTTCCTTTGTTGACAGGTACTTGTTCCACATCTCGCTCCCAAAGATCTGTTGAGATGCAGAGGACTGTGTGAACCGTTGATTGGCTGGCCTCCGTTGATTGGCCTTTGGTAGGTTTTCCGTTACACCAAAACCTGCAAGTGTTAGTGAACTTTCCAAACTCCACCTTCACCTAGATCCAGAGTGGCCTTTAGTCCACGAGATCAATTCCCAAGATATGACAATTAGTCCAACAGATTTGTCATCCTTGAGATAGATCGTATCGGGACGTTCATACGGTTTCTCTCTTGCTTTGCGACAGAGAAGCATTGGATCGGGGAAAATGGACGGGGCTGGTGACTGTATGTGTTGCAAGAGGTGTGGGAGCCCCAGGCAGTCATGGGCAACGATTCAAGCTCCTAGGGTTTTAGGAAACTTCGCGGCTAGAGTTTCAGGAAAACGACGCTGCTATAGCTTTTTCTAATTCAACTGCATAGTTACGGGTCAAGTTTTTATCGATCTATATTTTATTATTTAGTCTTTCCCGGCATTTGCAGTGGAAGAAAGCGCGCGTAAGAATAATACAGAATAATTGCAGAACTCATTTTCATTGACATGTTGGCAAGTTGCAGAATGGATAGAGAAGAGGAAACTTCGCATTGCACACGTTAAAATCCAAGAGAAATCAACGGTCAATGCTAAATATAATCTCTGCCTTCTTGTTTTCCAGAACTGATTCTTGACTGTATAAATACAAATACGAAATGCTGCCTTCTTTGTTTTTGTAATAGCCTTAATGGATGATCATGACGACCGGTAACTTGATAATCGGATCTATGACAGAGATAATCCAATAAAACAACTTAAAATATCCTTTTCACTTTGTTGTTTGTTTGATATATGATTAGAATAGCTCTTCTAAATATTTATGTCTGACTAATTGACCAGATTAAACATATTTTTTAATATATAAATGGAAGAATATAATACAAAATGTTAATGAAATGAATACAGTGGAGAGAGATAAGCATTGAATCTACATATAATTAACATTTTAGTATCAGTTGGAAAAAGTTATATTAATTTTAAAATATAAGTTTAAAGAGAAATAAGCGTTACATGTGTAAAGTCTTTTAAATTGTACAAACAGATATTAAAAAGATAAATTATTACATAACATTTTAATTATATTATATATTTAAAAATAAATAATTTTAATTATAAACTATAAATTAAAAGAGAAATAAGATTTTAATTTATTTTAAAATTGATATTTTATGTAATGTTTTATTAAGATTTAATTGTATAGTTTTTGAGTTTTTATGAGTAGTGATTTATGAAAACTCATCTTTTATGAGCATGAATAAATGGTAATTGTTTAACTTTTGCACAGCCAACATTTATTCATTGCATTTAGGTGATGCTCATAGGGGTGACAAACTCTATGGTTAAGCATTGTATTTAGGTGATGCTTATAGGGGTAGCAAACTCCATTTTAAGTCCAATGCTTCACCATTGTAAACATCACCTAAATGCAATAAATGTTAAGTGTAAAAGTCCAATGCTTCACCATTGTAAACATCACCTAGATATAATAAATGTTAGGTGCAAAATTAATGTTCATGAGAATAAATGTTAAGCATAGAAGTCCAATGCTTCACCATTGTAAACATTGCCTAGATGCAATAAATGTTAGGTAAACAATTAATGTTCATGAGAATAATTGTGAAGTGAACCATTACTCAATAAATTATAAAATATCACATAATTTAACACATGAAAAAAAGCCACCTACTTTTAATTATATATACAAGTTAGAAGACAAAAGATTTAATTAATAGAAATAAGGCAAGTAGTAAGAATTGGGAGAAGTAATATATAAACTTGCCCAAGTTATATAATTTAAATTATATATACAAGTTGGAAGGGTTATTATTAAATAGCAAAAGATTTAATACTTACACATTCAACATTCTTTTTAATAAAAATAAGACAAATATTACTGCTATTGTTTATTTAAGTTGAATGAATTGGGAGAAATAATCCCTGGATAAGAGTTCTGTTTGAAGCTGATTCCGTTAAAACATCTGACAGTATGTCCACTCTAGCAAAAATCATGTGGATCTTTTTGGCAATGCAATGGACTCTTCTTTTAATTGCAGAAGCCCAAAATGTTCATTTCAATTTCTCTTCCTCTGATGATGAAATTCAATTACTTGGGCATGCTCATCACTCGTCTGGGCGGGGGATTGAACTGACAAATAGCGAGTATGGTGACAATTTAAATTGGAGCACGGGTTGGGCCGTTTACAAAAGACCAGTTGAAATATGGAGTAAATCTTCTGGGGCCCTTGCAAGCTTTCAATCCTACTTTCAGTTCAAAATATACCGTGCAACACAAACCAAAATGGACTATTATGCTGATGGTTTTACATTCTTCATGGCTCCATGTGGATCCCAACCACCACAAAACGAAAGCGGAGCAGGTATGTGGCTTGGACTGTTGAACAATATAACCAATGGTAAATCATCGACCCAAATAGTTGCTATTGAATTTGATACATTCCGAAACGCAATAATAGATGAATTCTATGGCGTCAATGCGAATGATCCGGATGATAATCATGTGGGGATTGATATCAACAATATTACTTCTGTGAAGACTGTTTCTTTGTCTGAAAGGCTTAACGGCGGAGGAATATGGGAAGTGTGGATAGATTATGATGGGCAACTTAAGGAGCTCCAGGTGTTTATGGCTTATAACAGACCAAACTTCAGTTTTCCTCGTCCTCAAAGTCCAAATTTGACCTATGCCTTAAATCTCTCAGATTTTCTTCCTGAAAAGGTCACAATCGGTTTCTCTGCTTCAACAGGGCTTTCCAACCAGATTCACAAGGTTATCTCATGGAACTTCTCAAGCCAAACCAGCTGGGGCCATCATAAAGGGCGACTTTCCAAGATAATCGCCTCTCTGGCGGCCGTGGTCGTGGTTATACTTATCATTAGCGCTTTAATCTACAAGCTTAATAATAAGAAAACAGTAAAATCAGATAGAGACTTGCAAATTCCAGATCCCAATGGCCTGAACAATGATGAAGTTTTAGAAAGAGTTGATGATGAGCAAAATCCCAATAGAAGCCCTCGGATGTACAGGTATGGTTGTAAATATTCATCTGATTTTGCTTTCAGAATAGAATTTAAAGAAAGTTATGTTTCCTATTCACCCTGTATCTAGGTGGATGTTTCATTGTTTTGATTTTGTTAGGATTAGGTGTGTTATACACCTTGCAAGTCCTAACTTGTAGTTTGTATTTTGATAATTTGTTTTTTATCACTTCGTGTCATGGAAGTTGCTAAATGCAATTATGACACCTTATAATGTGTAAGAGTTGCTAAAATGGAATGAGCTTGAAAAAAGAAATTACCATTGGAAACTTGACAAGCGTGATTTTAGGAGATTGCGAAAACAGGTTCTCAGGATTGAGAGTTAGTTATGATTTTAGTAACTTTCTATATTACGGTGGATTTGATTCTCCAAACTCATGGTTTTGAGTTTCCATTTTGGTGGTTTCTTGTATTGGAACTCCTATAAATTGAATGCTTGAAGAGATTTTTATGCAGGGTTATGCTTCATGAGATTAATACATTGATTGGATGCTTTGGAGTGGGGATTTTTTCCCAGGCCAAGAATTTTCCCATTTCTTATGTTCTATCTTTTCTCTTTTTTTTCATATTCTGAAATTTTCTTAGATCTGTAACCTACGTTATTTTTCCTCTAAGAGTTAATGTGATGGGAAATAAACTATGTCTATTTCTTTTATGACGTAGTAGTATGTACCTACATCAAGTTATTAAATATCTGTTTAAATAAAATATAAGATGCAAGATGCTAAGTTCTCTTTTCCCTTTCAGATTTTTAAGAGTTTAAAAAAATAATTTATCAAAAGTGCTAAAAGCATTAGCAGTCACAAAGTTACTGTGCTTAAGTCATCAAGGATTGATTTAGGTCAAGAAGAGGACCTGGGGCCTTTGAACCATCCTGAGCATTCAAGAGCCACAAGCACTTCCCATTTAAGTGGAGGCAGCACAATTACTTTCGATTCAACGCCATCATATGCCGAAGATGTCTACCTCAAAAGCCCAATAACACAATCTTCCTACCGTGTCAACCATTTATCATTTGCATCTATGGTTTAATGTTTATGGCTTTGGTTTGCTTTGTGGCCCCGACATAGTCTTAATACCTGTTTCAAAACCAAACTAATTCTATATATCATCGTTGATTGTTAACACAGTTATGAAGAACTAAGTAGAGCGACTGCTGGCTTTAGCCAAGATTTAATACTTGGACAGGGAGGATTCGGAAGGGTTTACAAAGGAAGTTTAGAGGATGGACAAACAGTGGTGGTTAAAAGAATTTATCAGAACTCTCAGGAGGGAATCAGACAATATGAATCAGAGATTACAACAATTGACAGCTTGGGGCATCCTAATTTGGTTCCCCTTTTGGAATGGTGTCACGACAGAAACGGCGAACTTCTTCTTGTTTACCAGTATATGTCCAATGGCAGTCTGGACAAATATTTGTTTCCAGGAGAAGCTCGGATTCGGGCTCTGAGTTGGAGCGAGAGATTCAGTGTAGCCTGCGACTTAGCTTCGGCTCTTCTCCATCTCCACGGGGAATCATGCCCACGCGTTCTGCATAGAGACATTAAATCTAGCAATATAATGTTGGACTCTAACTTTGTGGCACGGCTTAGAGACTTTGGTTTGGCCCGCCTGATGGAGCACGATAATACTTCTCGCTATACAAAACCTGGTGGCACTCCGGGCTATATAGCGCCAGAGTGCTTTCAAACATTGAGGGCCAGCTCGGAATCGGACGTATTCAGCTTTGGTGCCGTGGCTCTGGAAATTGCCTGTGGAAGGCCCGCGTTGGACAGAGAGCTTACGTTTTGTAATATGAGCTTGGTTAACTGGGTTTGGAGTCTGCATGAAATGGGACAGATTCTCGATGCAGCTGATGAGCTGCTTGATAAGGAACAAGATGGTGTGCAAATTGAAAGGTTGATGCTCGTTGGATTGTGGTGCTCCATTCATGATTATAGACAGAGACCAAAAATACAGCTAGTTCTGAAAGCCTTAAAATTTGAAGCTGAAGTGCCTATGCTCCCATGCAGAATACCTGGAGCGCCTCATTGATATGTGAAAAGGAGGTTGAAGTTTTTCGTCTCTTTCAGGTATGTATATACCTGTGATCTGGGAGTAGGTGAGTTGAGATTTAAAGACATAACTTTGATATGCAGTAGTGAGCTGTGATTTTAACTTTATAAGAAATAGAACTGAAACAATTGAAAACCAGTTCGAATATTTAGAACAAGAGTATATTCAGGGTGCTTTGGAAATGAATGAGATTATTCGATTGTAGATATTTTTGGATAGGCAAAATCTTTACTTTTATTATAGTCTCCTTATTCTTGCAGTAATATAGCCTTTACTTCTTCAAATTACACCATGTTTACATTACAGTTTCAGAAATATAATTATATTATACTTATAAATTTGATGTGATTGGTTTTTAATTGGACAATTATGGGTTTATTTTAGTTTGAGTTTTACAATGTGTTTATTTAAGTTTATAATGTTTTTCTATTGTATAGTATTTATTTAACTTTAATTTTTGTAAATAATATGATTGTAATTGTTATAATGTTTTTTTTTATAGATAAAAAAATCACTTTAATAATTCATGTTTATTCAAAAATATTTCATATATATTAAAGAAATATTTTCTCAAAGACTTTAAAGAAGGTTTTATAATTGTTGCTTTAATTAAACATAGAGAGATACAAATCATGGAGAGGTCTCTACAAGACCACATCTTTTATAGACTCAAAATAAAGCTATCCTTAACCCCTCAAGCACAAACCCTAACTTCATGATGCTTCAATTTATAACTCATGTGGGCGAAGACCAACATTGCAAGATTATCTCATTGACATCAAAGTTAAACTGTTTGAACTCTAGGCCAAGACCACTTATGCAAGATTATCTCATTGAGATCAATGGTTGAGGATTTAACTCAAAGGATAGATTTGTGTATAGGCTCCTTTAGTCGTTCCATTGCAAAACAAATACATCAACTACCTTAATTCACCAAAAGCTTCTATATAGGGTTATCTAGAAGCAATGGAAAGAAAATTAGTAAAGGTGGTTATATGATATTTCTAGAAGAGGGTTTGTTGTAGTATATTTCTAAGATATTTTTATATTGTAACATTGTGTGTGAGAGTAGTCATCTCTATCCACCAACATAGTGGTAGAAGGTTCAGAAGATCTAAGGTTTGCAAAGGATTGTTCAAAAGAGATAGGAGGAGATATAAGCACTGTCAAAGGGAGATCCTAGTAAATCACAGCCAAAAAGAAATCAAATCGTTGTAGGCAGATAGGACCCAAGAGGAAAAAGAAAGATTGCAGAAGTTTTAGTAGTTGTCCAGTAGGAAGCTGCCAAAAATAGTTGTTAAGGAGAGGCCGGTACAATCATTTTGGCCGCAAGAAAATTATATTAAGCCACCAATCTAAAGGCCGCTGTTGAAGACAATAAAGCCGCTCCCTTTATTAAATTATCTATAGAGTTTGATCTCATACAACCGCAGCTAAAGACAAAAAGAGAAAATCAAGAGGAATCACTGAAAAGAAAAGTTTAGTGAAGCCTCCATGGACTAGTAGGGGTCGGATCTATCTTAAAGAAGATCGCAGTTCTTAAACAAAGGCCACAACCAGTGCAAATAAACAAGCCATAGCAGTTTTTTAAGTCATCACAATAAAATATAATCGTTGTTTTTAGAATAGCCACTACATTCCATCAACAACTGCTTAAAGAGAAGAGCGCCCAACAATTACAAGCTATCTGTAGAATAAGGAGTTCATCACTGCCAAAGGAAGAGTGAAGATGCACAAAGCCACCTAAATTCAATGGCTATCAAGGAGGGAGATCTAGAATCATTGCAGCTGATTGGATTGCAACCATGGCATCAAGTAACAGTCTAACGCAACAACAAATCCCCCTATTCATGGGTAAGAACTATGGTTTTGGAGCAATTAAAATAAAAACTTAATTCTATTCACAAGAATTTTGAAATATTGTAAAAAATGGATTTGAAGAACCCACAGACAACCTATCAAGCTTTGACACAAAATCAAAAAATGAACTTAGGGAAAACATAAAATGATGTAAAAGCTTTATTTTTAATTCAATAAGTAATGGATGATTCTTTCCTAAGGTTCTAGAAATTGCTTATCAAGGTACAACTAAGGTAAAAGTGGCAAAATTATACTCTTAGGAGTTTTGAAAATTTGCAAATGAAGGATTTAGAGTTTGTAGATCAGTTTTCAAGTCAAGTCATGAATGTTTTTAATCAAATTAGATCACATGGAGAAGAGACTATAGATCAAAAGATTATAGTCTAAAATATTTTTCAAAGTTTACCTAGTAAATTTGATGTTATTGTGATTGCAATTGAAGAATCTAAAGATCTAACACAGTTATATGTAGATGAGTTGATGGGATCTTTGTTATCCCACAAATCTTGATTGAACATAAAAAATAATTTTTCTTTGGAGAATGCATTCAAATCACAAGTTTCATTCGGCAAAGGAAATGCAATTTTTTCAAATGTATCTAAAAGCAATTCGGGGATATTATTCATTACATGTTATGTTGCTCAAGAGAGCTAAAGTGATATTTGGTTTTTAGATAGTGGGTTTAATAATCACATGATAAAACATACAGATTTGTTTGCAAGTTTGTATTGTTCCATGAAGCCTGTTAGTAATGGGTAAAGGAGTAATCAATGTTGTTACAAATCATGGTAGAAGGTCTATTCCAAATGTTTGTTTTGTGCCTGGATTGAAGCATAATCTCATAATTATTGGACAACTTATACAGAAGGGTTATAAAGTATTTTTTAAAGACAATGTTTGTATCATATTAGATAGATCTCCTGGTAACATGTTGATAACTACGGTTGAGATGACAAGGAACTCAATGTTCACACTTCAAATGAAGAGTGAAAAGGCAATTCAAGGAGAACTTAAAGTATATTTTAAGGCAACTTATTTAGATCAAACATTGATATGGCATCTAAGGTGTGGACATCTTCATTTCAAAGGATTGAATTTATTACAAAAAAAGTAGATGGTGAGAGGATTACCACCAATTGAATAGCCAGCCAGTACATGTGAGAGTTATATTTTGGCAAAGCAACAATGGAAAAGTTTTTGAACTAGGATGTCTTATAGAGCAAAGGCACCATTAGAGCTTGTGTGCATACAGTTAATTTATGTGTTTCAATGCAAACTCCATCATTGGGTGGAAGTATTTATTTTCCAATTTTTATTGATGATTATAGTAGGAAAATATGGATTTATTTTCTTAAGCAAAAGTTCAAAGCCTTCAAAATGTTCAAGGATTTCAAAGGTTGAGAAGGAAAGTGGCCTATACATTAAGGTACTCAGGTCAGATAGAGATGGTGAATACAAATCAAATGAGTTTTTAGATTTTTGCAAATATCATAGAATTAAGAATAAATTTACTACAAGGTACACACCACAACATAATGGTGTCACAAAGAGGAATAAATGAACAATAATGGAGATGGCCAAGAGCATGTTGAAGAACAAGCACTTGTCTAATGAATACTAGGAAAAAGTAGTAGTGTGTGCAGTATATATTCTAAACAGATCTCCTGCAAAGGGTTTCAAGGACAGGATTCCACAAGTATCGAACTTGGTAAGAATTATAGTGTATCTCATTTAAATATTTTTGGTTATGTTGCATATGCACATTTTCCAAAAGAATCAATAAGAAAATTGGATGATAGAGGTGAGAAGTGCATCTTTATTGGTTACTATGAATAGTCAAAAACCTACAAGTTGTACAATCCTATTACCAAGAAGGTAATCATTAGTACAGAAGTTGTATTCAATAGAAAAAAAGCATGGGATGGAAGTATTAATAAATCAATTAGAGTTGCAACAACAATACTTCAAAACGAAGAAGAATCAGAAGAACGAAGAGTGTGAGATGATCAACCAAGTCCACAAGTAATAATAAGTACTCCCTTAAGAAATCTTCAAGGAGATAAATTGGGAGAGTTGAGAACACCAAGGATTTTGAATAAGGTGAACCATCAAGACATCCTCATAACTCACAAGTAAGTGATGAATCTGATCCTACACTTGCCTCATTGCGATCAAGGTATAGAGGTAAGAAAACTAGAAGTTTGCAAGAGATTTATGATCAAGAGAAAATCTAGATTTACATTCAAATTTTGCTTTATGCTCTCATAATCTTGTATATTTTAAGATGTAATTAAAGAAGAACATAGTATTAAGGCCATGGACATGAAGAGAAGGATTTTATTGAAGGAAATGACACATGGGAGCTAATAGATCTACCTAAAGGTAAAGAATGCTTGGGAGTCAAATGGGTCTAGAAAACCAAGTTCAATGCAGGAGGTGAAGTTGAAAAGTATAAGGCAAGATTAGTAGCTAAAGGTTTTGCATAATAGTATGGAGTTGATTACAATGAGACATTTGCACCTGTAGCAAGGCTTGATATAGTTAGAATGGTCTTAGCAATAGAAGCACAAAACAATTGTAAGGTTTACCAGATGGATGTCAAATCAACATTTCTGAATAGTTTTCTAGAGGAAGAAGTCTATGTGCAATAGCCACTAGCATATGAAATGTGCGGAAATGAAGATAAGGTATGCATATTGAAGAAAGCTCTTTATGGACTCAAACAAGCACCTAGAGAATGGTATGGTTGAATTGATTCATACATGATGAGTAATAGTTTCAACAAAAGCTATAGTGAGCCTACATTATACACAAAGATCAACAAGCAAGGTTAGATTTTGATTGTTTGTTTATATGTTGATGATTTAATCTTTACTAGAGATTTGTCTTAGACATGTTTAAATCAACTATGAATAAAGAATTTGAAATGATAGATTTAGGATTGATGAGATATTTTCTAGGCATTGAAGTTGTACAATCAAAAAAAAGCATTTTCATTTGTCAATCTAAGTATGCAAAGGATGTGTTAAGAATATTCAAGATAATTAATTGTAATCCAACACCAACTCCAATTGCAATAGGAGTTGTCCTATGTTCATCCAACAATGTTCAAAAGACTTATTGGAAGTTTGATGTGCCTCATAGCAACAAGGCCAAATATTATGTATGGAGTTAGTCTAATTTCAAGATTCATGGTAACAAATTGATATATTAAAATAAAAATGTAATTTATCAAAAATTAAATTGATATATTGAAAATTTAACTTAGATGGAAATTTAAATTAATGTGGAGAAATTGATGTATCAATATTGATAACTTGAAATTAATATATATGAAAATTAAAATTTTGAAATATATATAGATCAACAAGCTCTACTAGAGGGGGTAGCTCCCATTCCATTAAAAACTTAAAAAAGGAAATACATATAGGTTGCCACGACCCAAGCGAGCGTGTAAAAATTACAAAGCTCAAGCACTCAGCCTCCTCAAGTACCACAAGTAACAGAGGCCTGAAGAGAGCTCAAAGGCCCTCTCAATCCATGGTAGAGATAACAAATCTCCATATTGCCTCAAGAAGAAGTCAAAAACTTCCATGTTATCTCTGTTTATCCCATAATGGAATAGTCGTAGAGCCTCAGCTATCACCCAATTTTTTCTCATGGTAGCCGCATCAAATATCCCATCAATCATCCCAAAAGCAGGTTGTTTGTTGAATTCAGAAATATGGTTGAGTTTGTCATTTCCCTCTTCTCACCTGGGAGGAAATTATATGCCATAAGCTTCCCAAACTGCTTCATCCCCATCACCAAAGTCACATTCATTAAGAATTCCTCATATAAAGTGTCATCCCAAATGTGCTCCTAACCAAATATATGGTGGTCAATTACCTTTTTAATGGCCTTCACAGTATCTCCCATCTTGGCTCTGAAGATCCTCCTTATCTACTCCTTTGCAAATTCCTCCACTTCTTCTTCTTCTTACTCCTCTTCGTTTTCTTCCCCTTCCACATCTAAATCTGCCTAGCATTTGCATCGACGTGTCTCTCTACCATTCTAGAATGTGGGTAACCATACCTACCATGAAGTATTTAGAGGAAAGCTATGGATAGTAAGCTTGTGATCACCGATTGTCGATATGTCACAATGAATAGCTCAAATCCTTTCCACCAAGTCTGGAGAATATATTCATGATTCCAGCTTACTATCTTTCTTCAAAAGGACTGCCAGTCCCTACCAATCCAAATCCAAAGAGGATATTTTCAATCTTTCCATTTATTCTATGCCTTGATTTGCAAGATAGTCTGTGACTTCATTTCCTTCTCTATAGATGTGACTCAAAGAGAAATTGCTTAATTTATCCAATAGTTCCCATATCTCCATCAATAAATTCTGCAATTTCTAAATTGATAACACCTTCTTCTTAATGGCATTTATGCATATCATCAAATCACCCTCAATATCTACCTCTGTAATGCCTTTCTGAACACAGATTTCCAGTCCTGCCTTCAAGGCCTCCATTTTTACTTCATTGTTGGTACCCCAATAAAGTTTTTTTGAAGATGCCTAGATGAGGACTCCCTTCTCATTATGAATGATGCACCCTGCACCAGAGGCCTTGAGATTACCTCTAGAGGCCCCATCAAAGTTCATCTTTAGTCTACCTCTCAGATGGGCCAACCATTTAACCTTCTTTCTTTTTTCTTTGGAAGACTCCCCACTATTGAAGTTAACTGTTGAAAGAATTATCTTCAGGCATGTCCATCTTTTCATAATATAGTTATCCCAATTTGTAAAATCCATACATCTCTCAATTAAAAGTCTTGCATTCAAGGTCTTGCAAACCGCTGCTTCAATTAACTGGTAGACTCTCTCAACTTGAATCTCTGAATCATTAAATACTCTTTTGTTCCTTTCCTTCCATATGTGCCAAATTAGTAAAGACATACATGCAATCCAAATTCCACACCATAACGAAGAGGAATGTAGTTTCGGCCAGCTCTAAAACCACCACAGATATCATTCTATCTAGCACTCTACCATTCTAATTTGTTGCACAACCAATCCTAGCAAGACCTAGTGAAAGGACATTGTAGGAGGAGATGGTCCATCATTTTCGACTCCTTTTTACACATAGGACAATGACTCCCAATAGAATGTAGCCTAGATCACTAGTCAAGATTCAATTTTGGATAGTTGTCCAAGTAAAAGCCCCTACCTTTGGAAGCACCCAAAGGCTCCAACAAAGCTCCACCAACCACCGTTCACCACTTCTCCCAACTTTTTGAATCTGGTACCCAATCTTCACATAATACTCCCCTAATTTTGATCTGCACCAAATAATTTTGTCTTTTCTAGTGTTTAGGCCTATCCTTCATTTTGCAAGCTCCTCCCTAATTCTAGTTTTTTCCCTTTCATTTAAAGGGGAATTAGAAAAGTTTTTGGACATTCCTAGAGTCTCCTAAATTCTATCTCCTTGGAGACTACATAATCTGCCACCCTTGCTCCCCAAATATCCTCCATTATCTCCTTGCAACCTTCTAGCTCTTCGATTTTCTCCAAGGGGATACAACCATTCTAGGAGTCTGACCAAAATTTAGTTGTTCAATCGTCATTTATAACCCACATCAAATGTTCAGTTATGATGGGTCTACAGTCCATCATAAATATCCAAATGTGGGAAATCGTCAAAGTGTTGGCAATGGTAAGAATTATGTTAGAGTCCCCCAAATCTAGGCACTTACTCTGTAGAATTTTTCTCCAAAGGTCGTCTAACGCACTTTGCATTCTCCAAATGAGCTTGGCTCCCAACGCCTTATTGTGCAAGTTTAGATATCTTATACCAGTTCCCCCATTTTCCTTGTCAGCTCTTACCTTATCCCAGTGCACTAACAGAATCCTTTTCTGCTCATTAGCACCATCCTATAAGAATTTTTTAAGAACACTATTAAAATTGGCATTGGTTTTCCTTGTTAGTTGGATACAAGACATTAGATAGATCAGAATTGCAACCAAAACCTATTTAACCATCAAGATGTGGCTAGCCAAGGATAACCACCTCCCTTTCCATGACTCTACTTTCCCTTTGTAATTCTTAATCACATTTTGCCATACACTGGTCCTAACCACCCCTTTGAACAATGACACCTCTAGATATTTGCAAGGAATCTGGTCAATGTTGAAGCCCAAGAGATATGTTATCCTTCAAGTTGCACAGTCTTTTTGGTGTTAAAAAAGAAGATCCATGATTTCTCTTTGTTGATAATTTGTCCTAAGACCAAAGCATAAGAGTTTAGGATCATTTTTTGCTTCTCTGGCTTGTTCTAGGCTAGATTCCCCATATAGCACCGTATCATCTATGAACTGTTGGTGCATTAGCACTTCTACATATGTGGCTACCTAAACACCTTTCCACTTTCCAGTTTCATAACTCTTCTAAATACTCCTACCAAGTGCTTCTGCCATAAGCACAAAGAGGAAGCGGGATAGAGGATCCCCTTGTCGCAATCCATTAGAACTTTGAAAGAAGCCACAGGGGGAGCCATTTATTAAAATAGAGAAGCTAACTATGGAAATACATTGAAAGATACATTCCAACCAATCAGTCCTGAAACTGAACTTGCTCAAAACCAACATCTCCAACTGACTCTATCATATGCCTTACTAATATCCAGCTTTATCATCATGCATTTCTAGTTTGTTTTTTACATAGAATGAATTGCCTCATTTGCAATTATTACTCCATCTAGAATTTCTCTACCATGCACGAAGTCGCTTTGTTCTATGAAGAAGAGCGAAGGAAGTATAATTTTTAGTCTATTTGTGAAGGCTTTGGATATGATTTTATAAATGGTGTTGCATAGAGAGATTAGTCTAAAATCTGAGAATGTTTTTCTTGTCTATTTTTTAGGAATTAATACCACATTGGTGTTATCTACAACTGTAAGAAGTTTCCTAGATTTCTAAAAGTCCTCTACCAATTCACTAACTTCCTTACCAATAATATGCCAATATTTGTGATAAAAGAATGCAGGGAAGCCATCGAAGTCTAGGGCTTTGTGAGGGTGGAGTTGTTTAACTTCCTGAAGAACTTCCTCCTCCAAGAATGGCTCCATCATCATATGCATGTCTGCTTCTAAAATTTGGCATGGGATATTATATAAAAGGCCCCTATATCTCTACGGTCCTCACCATCTTCAGATGCCAACAAAAAATTGAAAAAGTTTACTACTTCCACTTCAATCTCTACTCTATCGCTTAACACACAACATGTTGAATGTTCAATTGACTCAATTCTATTCTAAAATATTCTTATCTTGGATATGTTGTGGAAAAACTTTGTGTTTAAGTCTCCCTCCACCAACCAAGTTTCTCTAGATTTCGTTCTCCAAAACATCTCCTCCCTGGCTAGCACTTCTGCATGCTCAGCCAAAAGCTATTTTTCCTTTAGAAAATCTGCCTGAAACATCCCCTGGGCAATGACTTTGGCATTCAGCACCTCCAATTCTTTTTCTATCCTTTCTTTTTTTGCTAAAATATTTTTGAAGGAGGCTATGTTCCACTCTTTCAATTTATTTTTTATATAGTTCAATTTCTTCACAAATTTGGACATCTTTGTTCCTTGACAGAAAGACGCCTCCTACTGCCACTTCGCTATCTATCCCACCAGGTCTTTCCTTTGAAACCACATTTTGTCAAACTTGAAGTAGATCTACCTCGAAACCTCATTTTCTCCAATAAAAATGACCATCAGGTAGTGATTAGAACCAGCCACATTTATTATATTTGACTCTAGAATGTTATTAGTCTCTAGCCAATTTGTTGTGACCAAAAATCTATCCAATCTTTCCGCCACATGCGCTAACCTCATTCTTTTGTTCAACCAAGTGAATTCCTCGTTCTTTGGGGTTAGATCTAATAAATTCACATTACTGACAAAATTTGCAAAGTCTTTTAAAGACCCTGGATTGGATTTCACACCACCAGATTTCTCCCTTGCACTTAGATAGCATTGAAATCCTCTCCCAAAATAAATTTCTCATTTAAATGAAGACTTATGTTGGTAGAGATTTCTTCCCAAAGAATCTTCTTATGTTTGCATTTCAAAGGCTCATAAATGTTACAAAGATAGAAAGATAGATTGGAAGCATAACTTCTGATGAGGGGGTAAATTATAGAACACACGATAACACAAATTGCACATAGAAAATAGGAATGTTCTTTGATTGATTTGGACAACACATTACATTACAGAAGCTAAAATCCAATCAAAGGATGAAACCTCCACAGGCTACAACACATTATAGCTTCCTATCTCTAGATTCTGGAACCTTCTACCTTTTGTAGCCTCAAATCAGCTAGGGCTTCTATTTTCCTGCCTTTTCTTGACTCTACACTTTCCCCCTTTTCTCTACCCCCAAAAGAGTCCCCAATAATGGTCATAAATAGCCCTTTCTGGCACCCTCCAGCCAAAATTTTAAAATTTGTAATTTCCTCCAAAAATAGATCAACTTCTGGGAGCCATAACTTTTGTTTTGGGTGTCCGATTGACGAACTATTTGAAGTGTTGGAAATCTCACGGAGTGCTCTATGTGCTAAGAATTCACTCTATCAATTCTACCCATTTTCAAGGTCGTACAGGGCCTCTAAGTGCTTCAAATCTAACTTCGAAGCTTTTTCAGGGGTTTTTCAGGAAACGAAAACTTTAATATCTTTCAGCCCACAAATGATCTTTTACCGATTCCTTCACCAAAGGTCTTATTTTTTAATTTTGAAGCCTCCTGTAAATTTTCTCTTCCATACGTGCCCAAATGCAAACTTTCTAAATATAGTAGTTTGTTATTTTTAGCAGTTTGGAAAAACTAAAAGTTCTACATCATTATTTAAGTGATTATGGAACTAGAAATAAAAATTTTAAAAAGAAATGAAAACAAAAGCATCATTTTTGAAACATTTTTTTTGGTGATGCAAGATTTCCCTTTCACCACTAGATGCTCCTACATCAGACACCCAGGGTAATTTAAGAAGTGACCTTGTCACATCTCAAGGGTTTGAGGAAAACCCCAAACAGACAACTTCTGCCTTAGACAACCAAGAATAATCTTCAACAAGCCTACCTTTCCACTTCACCAGATATTCTTCATATTGCCTATTCTGAGTACTTCTTCCCACACGGCTATCCAAAATCTCTTCTATCTCCTTCTTTGAAGTAGATGTCAGAATACTCCACTATTCTTCTATTGGCCCATCCTCTGTTCCACCTTCATGATATATTCCATTAAATCAGTAATGTTGAACACAGGGGAAATGTTGATCCCACTCGGCAACTCTACCTCATATACATTTCCTGAATCATGCTTCTTCAGGACTCTAAATGGTCCAAATGTCTTCATTTCCAACTTATTATATGTTCCAACTGGAAACCTCTCTTTTCTCAAGTGAACCATGACTTCATCTCCTACCTAAAATTCCTTATATCTCCTCTTTTGATCTGCCTTGGCCTTGTAGTAAATATTCATCTTATTAATGTTCTTTCTCACCTCTTCATGTAAATTCTTCAGGTGTTCTACAAAGTCTTCAGCTTCGACACTTGTCTTTTCTCCCTTATCCATCTTCCTTATCTCTAAAGCATTTCTTGGACTACTCCCTTATACAATCTAGAATGGTGATCTACCTGTACTCCTATTGATAGAATTATTGTAAGCAAATTTTACCTGTGGTAAAATCAAATCCCATCCCTTGGGCTTATATCCTACTAAGCATTGTAGCAAGTTACCCAAACTCCTATTCACCACTTTCGTCTATCCATTGGTTTATGGATGGTGTGTAGAACTGAACTTCAAATCTGTCTTCAACTTCTTCCACAATGTCCTCCAAAAATAACTAGCAAACTTGGTATCTCAATCTGAAACTATGCTCTTAGGTAGACCGTGTAGTCTCACCATCTCTCTAAAAAATAACTCTGCAATATGAATAGCATCATTAGTCTTCTTACAAGGAATAAAATGTGTCATCTTCAAGAATTTATCCACCATCACAAAAATGAAATCATGTCCTTGGTAAACCAAGAATAAAATCCATACTAATATCGTCCCATGGCCTCTCTGGTATAGGTGATGGCCGGTATAGCCCTGTATTCTAACTTTTTCCTTTTTCCATCTGACACATTCTGCAACTTTGCACAAATTTCTTCACATCTTACTGCAACAATGGCCAATAATAATGTTCACTAGTAACAATAGCAATGGTCGTATCTCAACCAAAGTGTCCAGCTAATCCCCCACTATGTTTCTCCTTAATTAGGTTCTCTCTCATGGAACTCCTCGAAATGCACAATTGGCTTCCTCTAAACAACATGCCATCTTGGATTATGAAATCCAACCATTTTGTCTTGTCCAAAGTAACGGGTACCAAACAATCTTTCCAAGCCTCTTCAAAATCTAGATCTTCAGGATACAAACTTTTGAGTTCATCAAACCCAACAACCTCTATCTTCATTTCTGTCAACAAATTTTGCATTTTGCTTAAGGCATTTGCAACTTTATTTGATCTTCCACTCTTGTGTTTCAAATAAAAAGTATAACTCTACAAAAACTCAACCCATTTTAAGTGCCTCTGGTTTGACTTGCCTTGAACATTAAGATATTGTAAAGCTTAATGATCAATATATAAAACAAACTCTTTTGGCAACAAATAATGTCTCCATTTCTTCAAAGCTTGAACTCTAGCAAAAACCTCCTTACCATAAATAGAATACTTTTTCTTGGCATCACTCAAAAATACTCTTCTAACACTGCCACTAGCATTGCTATCTACCTAAAATACCTTATTGAAATTTGGAAGTGTCAAAACAGGTTGCTCTGTGACTTTCTGCTTCAATGTATCAAAATTCTTAGTTGCTCCTGTAGTCCATTTAAACTCTTTTCTATCTCCTCTCATTGTCTCAGTTAGGGGTGCACAAACACTAATAAAATTCCTGATAAGATTTCTATAAAAACATTCCAAACCATGAAAAGATCGTACCTCTGTAGCGCTCCTTGGCGTGGGCCATTCAAAAATAGCCCTTACTTTTTATGGGTCCATCTTAAGACCTTCATTTGAGACAACAAGTTCTAGGTATACCAACTCCTTTGCTAAACTACATTTCTTCATATTAATCAACAACTTCTCCTCCCTCAGCTTCTCTAAAACTTTTATGATATGCATTAGATGCTCTTCCCAAGTCTTCCTGAAAATCAAAATGTCATCTAAATAAACAATAGCAAAATTTCTCAAAAACTCTTTCAATACCTCGTCCATGAGCCGCATGAATGTGCTCAGTGCATTGGTTCTAAAGCCCAAATGGCATGACTAACCACTCATACAAACCTTCCTTTGTCTTGAAGGCTATCTTCCATTCATCTCCCTCTCTGATTCGGATTTGGTGATACCCACTCTTTAGATCAATCTTCATAAAGTACTTGGCTCCACTCAAATAATCCATTATGTCATCCATTATGGGCAATGGAAATATGTACTTGATCATGATCTTATTTATGGCTCAAGAATCTATACACATTCTCCACTTTCTATCTTTCTTCGGTTCTAGTACTGTAGGTACCACACATGGACTTAGGCTCTCCCTTACTAGTCCCTTCCTTAACAGCTCATGAACTTGTAAATTGGAGGAGTACAATAGCAAAGAGAAAGAAGCTAGAAGGATCATGTACCAATGGAGAGCTAGTGGTCATGCATATAAGGCTTCTACCAAGTTGCATGTGTATCTCTACAAGTTTGATTTTGCTCCAAAGTATCAATATATGATGGTGATGCTCAGTAGGATGACAGGAAAACTGAATGCTCGATCTTTTGATAATTAGATGTATGGCATCATAAGGATGGTAGAAGGTACTGATGAGAAACCCCAATGGGCTAAGATCATAACAGACAACCTGAATGAGGGGATGAGGAAGTTAGAAGGAAGAACTAATATGTTCCATATGACCTCCTATGTGGTATATGCCTGTGCATTCAGAGGCACCTTTGATGGATTACAAACAATGGGTAGGGTCGGAAGCAACCCTGGAGATGTAAGCATCTAGGACCATTACCCACAACTAAAACAAATAGAGTCTCTCCAACATTACCCGAGGGTGAATGATTCATTCTCCATGCACCTTGTCAGTACTATGGAGGAAGACAGAGCGAAGAGATTGAGCATAGAGGCTCAAGCTATTGTATACAGACATGGGGCTTGGTTCATCTAGTTCCCCACATTTTCATACATAAGAATAGAAGGTTTCACTGCGAAACCTCTCATGTTGCTGAGATATCCCAATGACAAGGTCATCCTGATGGAGCTAGCCAGGCAGATATTGCCTTCAGTGGAATCTTATATTGAGAAAGGAAAGATACATAATATTCTATTTCTAATCATAATTGGATGGTATATTTGTCCTAATAGGGAGAGTGTAAAAGATGTAATTGGAGGACTAAAGTTAATGTCCCTACAACCCTTCTCACTATTTAGGCCATATGACCCCTATGATAGGATGTAAACATTGCATAAGAAACCAATGCATCAGATGCACATTGAAGATTATTGGGCCAACTATGACGATGAGACAGAAGTAAGAAGAAGAGGCTACCAGAGGCTTACTCTAAAGCAGATACACACATTAGATTACATACCAGTACCTGCACAATTACATGAAGATGATGGCATAATCATGTCCCGAGAATATGAGGACAATAAAGTATATAATGATACAATATCATCCCTAGATTGGAGTCAACCAGAGGTGACTTCCTTGGATCAGATAATGTAGAAGTTCATACGATTGGCCAAAGATTGGGTGGATGTAGAGATCACCAAGCTGAAGAATAAGGGAGTGGCACTCACTATTGACAACAAAAGGAAAAGACAAGAATTATCAGATGAGGAATATGATGATTTCCTCAAGGAAAAGAGGTTGTCAAAAGGAGAGAGGCAGCAAAGTAAAATAAAGAAAGGAAACCAAGCTATTGGGGTGATAGTCATTTGTCAACCTCAACAAAAGGAAGATGTAGCCTCCACATCTGCTGTAACATCACCTCATGGACCTGCAAAATAGAAGAAAACTATTTCAAAGCCTACTCCTGCTATCGTAGAGGATGAAGAGAGCTTAGATGATGATCTCCTGATAAGGAAGAAAAAGAAGAAGATCCAAGAGCCACCTCAGAGGAAACAATCATCTGTTATGAGGGGGCAGTAGATAAAAACCCCACTATCCTATTAAGAGGAGTAGGTGGTGAAGGCATTCTGAAGAATCTGTAGCATGAGGTCCCTATTCCTAATATCACGCAGTTCAAGTCTGAGATGGCAGAGGAACAAAGAAAAGAGATGCATAGTGTAAGAGATGAGCAATCCTTTCCATTAGATAACACAGTGGAACTTTCTAATGATGATGTTGTAAATGAGGTCTCTACCAGTTCTATGGAGACATTAATAAAGAATACTAAGATGACCCATCATGTCACCCCCATAGCACAAAAGAAAGTCCATCATGAGGAGGTCGAAGTAGAGGCAATAGAAGAGGGTAACCCTGAAGTGGTGGCACAACAGATTGGATTGACAAGATTAGTTGATCAAGTCACTAGCCCCACGGCAATAAATTTGACTTATCAGGGTGATGAAGACCAAAACAAAGATAAAGAATTACCTCCAGAATAGGTCAAATTAGAAGTTAATGTACATATGGAGGATGAAGAGTTGCCTGATCAAAATGATAGTCAGGACAATGAGAAAATACCTGAAAGAAGAACAATTAAAGAAGGGATGGACAAAGCCCAAGACCCTAGAGAAGTGGACACATCAAAGGATGGGGAACAAGGTCTTAAAAAGGGTGATGATCAGAGAAAAGAAGAAGAAAATGTGATTAAGAATGATCAAGATGATCACCCAGATAAACTAGATTAGAGTGCTAAAACCCCTCATGAGGATCAAGCACCACAAGATACACAAGACTGGAATGTGAAAGTGCAACAAGAAACCCCTACACAGGAAGAGGTTCGTCATGAGGAGATTCAAGATGAACAAAGAAAATAACCTTCACCACCGAGAGTGGAACAAAATGTAGAGTCTCATGATGCTCATTGAGCATACAAACCAGCAAGGGTCTACAAATGAAGTACCATATTGGCTGCGGCAGGAGGTGAACCCACCTCAGGTCAGTGTTGTATCTAAATTTGATATTTCTCTATTATTTTCAGCTGACATGGTTAAGGAAAAGAGAAGGGCAATGGCCACTTCTGCAATAAAAAGAGATCCTACCACAGGCAGAACAATAGCTCAAGTAGCTTTGCCTATACTAGATAAAAGCAAAGGGATCTAGATAAGTATTAATGAATTTCAGGTGACCAATATTGATTTAGGCTTCGCTACTGAAGAGCAAGAAGGCCAAGAGGCCAAGGATATTATTGATTCTTTATTGAAAAGTGTGGAAAGGGAGAAAAATAAAAATAAAATGCACAAGGAGCACATTGCTCAGCTGCATACATTCATAAAGGGACTAATTGACCCAAATCACATGCCAGTCAGCATGGCTACCCCTTTGACCATTATATCTCAGGATGAGGTAACAGGGCTGGATATCATGAAGCATAAGGCACATGTGATGGATAATTGGTTTATTCAATTCATTTCTGAAGCAGAGAAGGTAATAAAGACCTCCCTCACCAATTGGAATTTGCTCAGCACATTGAGGAGCAAAGTGGATAAGTTACAAAAGGAGGTTGGACAGAGATCAGTCAAAGTAGAAAAGGATCTGATTGCTCTAGCTGAAATGAAATGCATAGATGTGAAAGCACTCATATACAATAAGATATTAAACAATCATACTTCATAGCTATTGGGTATATTTAGTTTGAAAGTGATATCCTGAAGAGATGCAACACAAAACTCAAAGACATCAGTGTCTTGTTGCATCACCTCATGTCTGAGGAAATAAAAATCTTGTAAGCCTTGAGGACAAGGTAGAGGGGAAGATAGAAAATCAAGATGTTGATTTTGCAATTGAAGCTTTCTATGATAATTTTAAGCATGCAGCAAATGACCCTCTCCACCATTTGTCAGAAGATGTAGTTAATAAATCCATGAGGATGAAAGCAAAAGTGGAAGGATATAATGAAAGGTTGAATAGCAGAAAGAACAAATGGTTTGCATTACAGACACAATTCCACTCACAAGAGCATGCCATAGCAAAGGCTAAGGTTCAATATGGAGACGAGATTGAATGGATAGTGCAGGCATATGAACCCATCATGGGGATCATCAGCACACATATAGGAGATGACCCATCTACTGATGAAGAAGATGAAGAATGAGTAAGGATGCAGGATGACAAGATCATACGTATTAATGGCAAAGAAGTGATCAAGTACCAACAGATGGTTGCCAGCTAGCAACTTGTGCCACATTTAACATTTGTTGACCAAGTCAAAGATTATATAGACCATTGATTTTGATAGTTAAATCCTAATCATTGGATCATTTGTAACCGCTTCCTCTCTTTGTCCTATAAAAGGAGATGGAGTGCACCTTGTAACATATTCAAAACTTAATTGAGATTAGATTGCTAAAGCCTTAGGACTAATTCTCAAAGCTAATTGTAAATATACATGTCTATTGCATACTTAATGAAGAAGAAGATCTAGATTACATACAATCATATACTTTGAGTAAGAACGAAATTTGAGTAAGAACGAAATTTGTAGAGAATTGAATCTAGTTTATAGGCTACTATTTTTTTTTTTTAAAACTAAATTTACTTAGTGAAAATTGAATATTTCAATGAACAACTATTAAATTTTTCAGAAAAAATAAAAATAAAAAGTGGGTGTCTATCCAGCCAACCTAACTATGAGTAAAAAAAAAATTAAAACTTTCAAAATAAGTAGAGGACTCATGCCTGGATGTGACGTATATTTATTTGAAATTTTTTTCCAATAAAATAATTAGTTATGATTTTTTTACTGTGACTTTTTTTTAAAACTAAAAAATAATTTTCCAGCCAACCTAACTCAATAAAAAAAATTGAAATTAAAAAAAAAACAATTAACCTATAGCCAGAAAAGCAGAGTGTGACCCAAGTTTTGAATCTCAAAAAGGTGAAATGGTTTGAAAGTTATGGATGTTTTTCAATCAGTGTGTCCATCAGGATTTCAGAGACACACTATATAGAAAATTATTAATAATTATTTAATAAAATGATAACCAAACAAATCTTATTTTTTTGGAAAGTTGACAACTTTTTCTATAAACCCTTTTCATTTTATCAATTTTGCATAAAACAAAGTCGTCAGCATGAAGGGTGAAGTTCGAAGAAGAGATTGAAACATGAAAACATGTTAGAATCCATGAAAATTCAACAACCAAAATGGATATCCATCTTGCTTTCTACCAAAGAAAAATGGATATCTGTTTCGCTTTGGTAAAAGCTAGACGGATATCCGATTTGGCAGCTCAAAATGGATACCCATTTTCCAAAAACAGATATCCATTTTTCTTACATGTTTGTTGATCACATCTTATGAAACAAATGTTGCTTGGTGATAGTTCTAGGTTTAGTGAACAATATTCTCAAGCTTATTGCAATTTTTACACTTGTGACCAAATTTGGTACCAAACCCTGTCACCTTTTCAATTAATCCTGATAGTGTCATCTCACTCCATGCAAATCAAACCAACATTAGGACTATGTGAATGAGATTAAGGATAGCCTTGAAATATGAATCTTTGTACTGTTGACTATCCTTTTAGCATGACAATCCTTTAGGATCATTGTACCCAGGTGAAACAATCCTTCAATCTTCTTTTATTTATATTTCCTTCCTCTTCATACACAATATTCTCATGCCTTATAGTCATGACAATCCACAAATCACCTAACTGTCCTTAGTGAGACTATATCTTATTTTGACAGTGATAGTCATCTTCCATTCACAACTCTCCTCTTTAACACAGATACCCTTTGTACATGTTTTGACTTCATGATTTTCCTTTTGTATGTTGTATTATGGTATGAAAATACTATGGCCCCTTCTTCATCCTCTTGTATAATGAAATTGAGGGTTGACACTTACAGTTACTCTTCTCTATTACTTGGTGATAATGCATCCCTAAACTCATTTGTTATTGTCTTGAAGCCAACTTTACCATTGTTGAGATAGTTAGAGTTGATTCTTGATCATGAATATTGCAAATTACTTCAAATATCCATGGACAATTTCAATGTGTTTCTTAAGACAACCATACCTTGACTATCCCTTGATGTTGGTCATGATTGTGCTTGGATGGCACAATAGTTCATAGTTAGATTTTTTCCACTAAAGTTTTCCTTTGACAAAGTAGTATTTGTAGTCCACCTTTTGATGATGTTCAAACAATATAAATACTTATTCTTAACATAAGTAATAAATTTGTCACAAATACCAATGCATTCTACTCATAAGGTTCATGGCACCATGCCTAAAGGTATGATAGTCAATAGTGTACTATTATGGAAGCCTATGGTTGGTTTGACAATCCATAATAGTGATAGCATTCATGCCTACCATTCCTTATCATTATTGTCATAATATATTTTACATTCGAGGCCTTGTCTACAACATACAAAGTTTACCTTTCTCACCCATACCTTCAGTATGTAAAGCACATTGATAGGGTATTTTCAATTTCCACTCAGTCAGTACAATCTAGGAGAGGATAGATTGTCTAAAGTTGTAATCTATTCCATTTACACTTGCCATAACTACAAATGTTTAGTGTTTATTCTCAACCCCGATATATGAATAAAATGTGACCTATTGTTCTAATAGGCCTATAGGGACAAAGAGGTGATAAAGCCTTTAATTCTAAACATGACATGGTTTTGATAACTTCCCATATTGGTAAGGTCCTGGATGACAATCCTTTGATGCACCTAATTGTAATAGGTATTATGATAGTCCTTGGTATCTTTTCATTTCTTTCTTGAATGGCCTGCAAATAAGACATAAGACCTATTAGATCCTTCATAAATAACAATTCTCATACATTACATTTAAACTTAGTCCCTAAACATCCATCAATCCATCCATTAATATCAAAATGCCATGAATATCCTATGATCAACCATTCTAATTCCTAGGATAGTCATATTACAATTTTGCTTCTCTATACTAAAACAGCCCAAGGAATATCTACCCTTGAATTTGTATTTTAACAATCTAATGTCTTTACGAATAACATTGAGCCTTCTTTTGGGACAACATTTTTGCCTTTAGAAGCTCCTCATTTCATGATAGCCTAAAATAGAATAAGTGAATAGTCATAACATTTTAGCATAATGGGAAAACCCTAAAGTGTGATAAATTCTATACATTATCTATTCCCATCCATGTCAAGAAGCAACTATTCAAATGCTAGGCCAACATGATTTAAACAATCATAAGGGCCAACAATACACTCCAAATGCATGGGAAAAGGACAACTCTTGGATCCCATATTAATCATGTTCACATGGCTGCTAGCATCTTCAAGTGAGTCAATACAAAAATTGAAAGCCTCAAACTCATACACTTCAGAAAAATATACCTAATTAGAAATTTGATATGCATGACTAAGGAAGTCCTCATGCAATACAAACTAAAATGTGTCACATTTAGACATGTCATCAAGTTGAACTACATCATGTTGAGACTTGTGTTTACTTAAGCATTACAAGTCACTTGCCTCTTTGTATGCTTCAAAGTTCCAAACAAAGGACTCAACTTTAGGTGTAGCAGAGTCCTCATCAATGAGTGATTTACATGGCCTTCAACAAACTAAAATTATATATCATCTTTATGCTTATATGGAGGCTATATCATCTTTACAATTATATGTGCAATCTCTTTAGGAGTCTTCACAAATGTGTCCAAAGTAAGATTACTCAAATCAAATAATGGATTATATCCAGAGCTTTATTAAGTTGATACCTAGGTGGATTAGTGTGTAAACATTCAAATTAGATGGTAATTCACAAGTTTATAGAATAATAAAATGAATCCCTAGTCTACAATCCAAATGTACATATTCAGAGGCATTAAAGACTTTGAACAAATTACTTTATTGAATTGGAGAAGGCATGTACAAATGTGCAATGTTTAGCTTATTCTTCCTTGTCTATACTTTTATACAAATTTGTATGTACATGCATGTGGTGCATGGATCAAGTGGTCAAGGTGATGATAGATGTCAAACCCATATGACTTGTTGTTCCTATCTTCCATGATTACCATATATTCTATCCTATGTTACTTGTTTAGCTCATATTTTTTCATATATTCAATCCTTACCTCCCATGTTTTCCTCTATGCCTTGTTTGGTTCCTAAACATCTCTATGTTCTATGTTTAGAACCTATATTTTTCCATGTTACTTGTTTACTTATATATCCCTATGCTATATATCCACGATATCCCTATGTTCCTATGATCTATGCTTGTGATCTCTATCTCTTATGTATCCATATTCCATGCTTATCATGATGTTTCTAATACTTAAACATACTTATGGTTCTTACACATTTAGCATTCTTATTCTTTAGTTATTTATATATGTATTTTAACATTTAATTTTTCCTTTTTATGTGTTCTTATCATCTCTTATTCTCATTTATGTATATCTAGTTGTATTCTTTGTAGATTATTTCATGCTTTGTGAGGAAAACAAAATGGATATCTGTTTTGTAGAAGTGATATGGACATTACAGAGTGTCTGTTGCCAAAGAATTGGGCTTTAAGAAATAGATATCCGTTATGTAAATGCAGAAGAAAGATAAAAGGAATATTGTTGAGCCCTACATCTGTGCCTAGAGACCCTTTGTTGTTGAAATACTCATGATTTATGGCTGTGACAGTGAAAGGAATATAAGGAATTTTTTCATATTGATTCTATTGGTAAGGCATCTATTGATTCTACAACTAATGACCCTTCAATGACCCTTGATATTGACAACTTTTGACAAGATTTTACAATATAGACCAAAATTTGCCAATTTCATGAAAGTGGTCTCAATTTGACCTTATTTAGACTCAAACACCTAGACTCAACCTACCATGAAACAATTAGAGAAAAAATCTTTGAGATGGACTGGTGCTTCTGCACCATAGAAGGTATACAAGTATCAAAATATAAATCATTGGAAGGTATCACTAGATCGATACTATCCTTTGCACACTAGAACTTGAAAGATAAGAAATTAAAGTATGTACCAATTTATTAAAAGAAGTGTAAATCAAACAAGATGAATAAACAAGAAGGTAAGAAATTGTTGCTAAAATCCACATGAGAGACTAAAGAATTTTCATCATAATGTATGGCATCATGGGAAGTATCATGAGGAATTTTGTCATATTGATTCTATTAATAAGGCATCTAATGATTCTACACACTCCTAGCCTCCAATAAAAACAATCTTATATAACAAGAATTATAACAATATTATACATCAAAATTTTAAGTTTCAAAGTAAGAATAATGCACATAAGGAATTTAAATTATATTGTATATCAAGGTGTATATATATTAAAATCTAGTCCATAATGCTAGACATATACAAAAATTTGGCAAATATGCCAACTCAAAACATTTTTTACAAAATGTGGCATACGCCATGTCTCAAAATCTATATACAATCTACATGTCGAATAGCTACATCAAATACTACAAGTCCACTTGACCCTTAATCTGTGATGGATCCTCAAAAAGTGTCCTCTTTGTACCATACTGTCTAGTAGTTGATGGAGGCAAAGTTTCCTGCATTAACAAGTCAAAACACAAATTTGATTAATCTCTTCAATGGTAAATAAAAATAAGTTAAATTTAGTAAATAGATTCTTATCTACTACAATTAAGAACTTTCATTTATTAACATACATCTAAATCACTACAATCAACTATAAGACCACTAGATAAACTATAAATTATTTAGAAAAATTCAATTCAATTACCTCAACTCTATGTTGTTGTTCAGACAATCGTTCTGCAAATGATTTTCTCTTAAGATGATTAGGTGTCCTAGTGAAGCATGATGGCAAAGGCGGCACATCACTCACATTCTCTAGAGACTACATAAAAGCAAAGTAACATTGAAATAAATTAATGGGTAAGTGCAAAAAGATGGGGGGCCAAAAAGTGGCCAAATTAGTTTCAAAAAAAAAAAGATCAAAACGCGAGCGCGTTATAACGCGCTCGCGTTATTCTTTTCTTTGCATTTTACCTTTTCCACAAAATTTTGTGCTATTTTTCATGTTTTAAATAACGCGAGCGCGTTATGTTAAACTTTAATTTTTTTATGTTTAAGGCTATTAATCATGTATGTATGTATGCCTATATGTATGTATGTATGTATGTATGCCTATATGTATGTATGTATCTATGTATGCCTATATGTATGTATGTATCTATGTATGCCTATATGTATGTATGTATAGTGTTGAGGGTAGAGGAGGGTAGAGATGAGAGTGAGCCAGATAGGGGAGGAGAGGGGTGGATAAGGATTGAGTGATTAAGGTTTAAGGTTAAGGGTTGAGCATTTAGGGATAGGATTTAGAGTTTAGGGATAAGGGATTAGAGTTTAGGACCTTGAGGGATTAGGGTTTAGGGTTGAGGCTTTAGGGATAGCGTTTAGGGTTAAGGGTCGAGGGATTAGGGTTAAGGTAGAGTGTTGAGGGTAGAGGGATTAGGGATAGGGTTTAGGGTTGAGGGATTAGGGTTTAAGGTATAGTTTAGTAGTTCTTGTGGATAGAGCCAGTAAACAATGGGAGATTATTTGCCTATTTCATAACAATATACCTCCCCCTTAAACCCCGAACCCTAATCCCTCAACCCTCAACCCTAATCCATCATCTGTCAACTCTAATCCCTCATCCCTAAACCCTAAATGCTATCCCTATTCCTAAACCCTCAACAGACTCGATACTATACCTTAAACCCTAATCCCTTATCCCTAAACCCTCCAACCCTATCCCTAATCCTTACACCCTCCACACTCTACTTTAACCCTAATCCCTTGAACCTCAACCCTATCCCTAAACCCTTGACCCTCGAACCTCAACCCTCAACCCTCGACATCAAACCCTAATCCCTCAACCCTTAACTCTGATCCCTCAACTCTCAACCCTAACCCTAAACCCTAAACCCTCAACCCTTAATTCTTAAACCTTCAACCCTAAACCCTATCCCTAATCCCTCTACCCTCGACACTCTAACCCTAACCTTGACATTAAACACTAATCCGTCAACCCTAAACCCTAATCTGTCAACCCTAAACCCTCAACCCTCAACACTATACCTTAAACCCTAATCCATCAACCCTAAAACCTAATCCATCAACCCTCAACCCTAAACACTATTAATAAACCCTTAACCCTTGACACTAGACCTTAAACCGTAATCCCTCAACCCTCAACCCTAATACCTCAACCCTCAACCCTAATCCTTCATCCCTAAACCCTAAACTCTATCCCTATTCCTAAACCCTCAACCCTCGACACTATACCTTAAACCCTAATCCCTTATCCCTAAACCCTAAACACTATCGCTCAACCCTTAACCCTTAAAAATTAAACCCTAAAACCTATCCATAAACCCTCGATGCTCAACACTATATTTTAAAACCCAATCCCTTAACCCTCAACCATAAAGCCTCAACCCTCAATCGTTAAACCTTCAACCCTAAACCCTATCCCTAATCCCTCTACCCTCAACATTCTACTTTAACCCTAATTCCTTGACCATCAACCCTATCCCTAAACCCTCAACCCTCAACCCTCAACTCTCAACATTAAACCCTAATCTGTCAACCCTAAACCCTAATCCGTCAACCCTAAACCCTAATCCCTCAACCCTAAATCCTATCCCTAAACCCTAAACCCTCAACACTATACCTTAAACCATAATCCCTCAACCCTAAACCCTCAACCCTCAACATCAAATCCTAATCCCTCAACCCTAAACCCTATCCCTAAACCCTCAACACTATACCTTAAACCCTAATCCCTCAACCCGAACCCTAAACCTTATCCCTAAACCCTAACCCTCAACCCTCAACCCTAATCTGTCATCCGTCATCCCTCAACTCTAATCCCTCATCCCTAAACCCTAAATGCTATCCCTATTCCTAGACCCTCAACAGGCTCGATACTATACCTTAAACCCTAATCCCTCTACCCTCGACACTCTTATTTAACCCTAATCCCTTGACCATTAACCCTATCCCTCAACCTCAACCCTCAACCGTCAACCCTTAACCCTCAACACTCAACTCTAAACATTAAACCCTAATTCATCAACCGTAAACCCTAATCCCTCAAACCTAAACCCTATCCCTAAATCATCAACCCTCAACACTATACCTTAAACCCTAATCCCTATCCCTTAACCCTTAAAACTTAAACCCTATCCCTATACCCTCAACACTTGACACTATATCTTAAGCCTTAAAACCTCATCCCTAAAGCCTCAACCCTCAATTCTTAAACCTTCAACCCTAAACCCTATCCCTAATCCCTCTACCCTCGACACTCTAACCCTAACCTTGACATTAAACACTAATCTGTCAACCCTAAACCCTAATCTGTAAACCCTAAACCCTCAACCCTCAACACTATACCTTAAACCCTAATCCATCAACCCTAAAACCTAATCCATCAACCCTCAACCCTAAACACTATTAATAAACCCTCAACCCTTGACACTATACCTTAAACCCTAATCCCTCAACCCTCAACCCTAATACCTCAACCCTCAACCCTAATCCCTCATCCCCAAACCCTAAACTCTATCCCTATTCCTAAACCCTCAACCCTCGATACTATACCTTAAACCCTAATCCCTTATCCCTAAACCCTAAACACTATCCCTCAACCCTTAACCCTTAAAAATTAAACCCTAAAACCTATCCATAAACCCTCGATGCTCAACCCTATATTTTAAACCCCAATCCCTTAACCCTCAGCCATAAAGCCTCAACCCTCAATCGTTAAACCTTCAACCCTAAACCCTATCCCTAATCCCTCTACCCTCAACACTCTACTTTAACCCTAATCCCTTGACCATCAACCCTATCCCTCAACCCTCAACCCTCAACCCTCAACCCTAATACCTCAACCCTCAACCCTAATCCCTCATCCCTAAACCCTAAACTCTATCCCTATTCCTAAACCCTCAACCCTCGACACTATACCTTAAACCCTAATCCATTATCCCTAAACCGTAAACACTATCCCTCAACCCTTAACCCTTAAAAATTAAACCCTAAAACCTATCCATAAACCCTCGACGCTCAACACTATATTTTAAACCCCAATCCCTTAACCCTCAGCCCTAAAGCCTTAACCCTCAATCATTAAACCTTCAACCCTAAACCCTATCCCTAATCCCTCTACCCTCAACACTCTACTTTAACCCTAATCCCTTGACCATCAACCCTATCCCTAAACCCTAAACACTCAACCCTCAACTCTCAACATTAAACCCTAATCTGTCAACCCTAAACCCTAATCCGTCAACCCTAAACCCTAATCCCTCAACCCTAAATCCTATACCTAAACCCTCAACCCTCAACACTATACCTTAAACCATAATCCCTCAACCCTAAACCCTAAACCCTCAACCCTAAACCCTATCCCTAAACCCTCAACACTATACCTTAAACCCTAATCCCTCAACCCTAACCCTAAACCTTGTCCCTAAACCCTAATCCCTCAACCCTCTACCCTAATCCGTCATCTGTCATCCCTCAACTTGAATCCCTCATCCCTAAACCCTAAATGCTATCCCTATTCCTAGACCCTCAATAGGCTCGATACTATACCTTAAACCCTAATCCCTCTACCCTCGACACTCTTATTTAACCCTAATCCCTTGACCATTAACCCTATCCCTCAACCTCAACCTCAACCCTCAACCCTCAACCCTCAACACTCAACTCTAAACATTAAACCCTAATCCCTCAAACCTAAACCCTATCCCTAAACCATCAACCCTCAACACTATACCTTAAACCCTAATCCCTATCCCTTAACCCTTAAAACTTAAACCCTATCCCTATACCCTCAACACTTGACACTATATCTTAAGCCTTAAACCCTCATCCCTAAAGCCTCAACCCTCAATTCTTAAACCTTCAACCCTAAACCCTATCCCTAATCCCTCTACCCTCGACACTCTAACCATAACCTTGACATTAAACACTAATCCGCCAACCCTAAACCCTAATCTGTCAACCCTAAACCCTCAACACTCAACACTATACCTTAAACCCTAATCCATCGACCCTAAAACCTAATCCATCAACCCTCAACCCTAAACACTATTAATAAACCCTCAACCCTTGAACCTATACCTTAAACCCTAATCCCTCAACCCTCAACCCTAATACCTCAACCCTCAACCCTAATCCCTCATCCCTAAACCCTAAACTCTATCCCTATTCCTAAACCCTCAACCCTTGACACTATACCTTAAACCCTAATACCTTATCCCTAAACCCTAAACACTATCCCTCAACCCTTAACCCTTAAAAATTAAACCCTAAAACCTATCCATAAACCCTCGACGCTCAACACTATATTTTAAACCCCAATCCCTTAACCCTCAGCCCTAAAGCCTCAACCCTCAATCGTTAAACCTTCAACCCTAAACCCTATCCCTAATCCCTCTAACCTCAACACTCTACTTTAATCCTAATCCCTTGACCATCAACCCTATCCCTAAACCCTAAACCCTCAACCCGCAACTCTCAACATTAAACCCTAATCCATCAACCCTAAACCCTAATCCGTCAACCCTAAACCCTAATCCCTCAACCCTAAATCATATCCCTAAACCCTCAACCCTCAACACTATACCTTAAACCATAATCCCTAAACCCTATCCCTAAACCCAACAAAACTACTTTGCCTTATGTTAGGTTGTTAAACCCATCATTTTTGACACTCTTCTCTTAAAGATATTTGAGTTGCAAGAATATGTCAGAAAAATGGCTATGAACTTTTTTAATGTTAGTAATGTTATATGGCATGTTTTTCTGGCCCATTTGGGGTTCATTATGCCAATAGGTGTACACACTATGAGAAAAGCTTTGCATATGGTACATCCACAGTGAGTAATTAAAGTTGAAATCAGAAGGATGATCATTATGAGAAAAGCTTTGCATTGGGGTACATCTATGTTTCTTGCTGTGCACCCCGCATTTAGGGGAGGTATATTGTTATGAAACAAGCAAATAATCTCCCATTGTTTACTGGCTCTATCCACAAGAACTACTAAACTATACCTTAAACCCTAATCCCTCAACCCTAAACTTTCAACCCTAAACCCTATCCCTAATCCCTCTACCCTCAACAGTCTACCTTAACTCTAATCCCTCGGCCCTTAACCCTAAATGCTATCCCTAAAGCCTCAACCCTAAACCCTAATCCCTCAAGGTCCTAAACTCTAATCCCTTATCCCTAAGCTCTAAATCCTATCCCTAAATGCTCAACCCTTAACCTTAAACCTTAATCACTCAATCCTTATCCACCCCTCTCCTCCCCTATCTGGCTCACTCCCATCTCTACCCTCCTCTACCGTCAACACTATACATACATACATATAGGCATACATAGATACATACATACATATAGGCATACATAGATACATACATACATATAGGCATACATACATACATACATACATACATATAGGCATACCTACATACATGATTAATAGCCTTAAACATAAAAAAATTTAAGTTTAACATAACGCGCTCGCGTTATTGAAAACATGAAAAACAGCACAAACTTTTGTGGAAAAGGAAAAATGCAAAGAAAAGAATAACGCGAGCGCATTATAACGCGAGCGCGTTATAACGCGCTCGCATTATAACGTGCTCGCGTTATAACGCGCTCGCATTATAACGTGCTCGCGTTATGTCTTGCTTTGGGAATCCCAAGCCTTGGGCTTGGGATTTGCTTTGGACTTCCAACCCAAAGGCTTGGAGTGCCTTATGAACAGTAACAGACGTGTTTTTCCATATTCTTCAAGATTTTAGATAATTTTGTTCGTGCTAACCCTCAGATTTGCATGTGTTTCAAGGTCAAACAAATCAAACACCTAGGTAATGTTAGGATTTCTCTTAGCTATCTGACGATGTAATTTTTTTCACATTTTAACAATGTTAAGCCTTTCATCTTTAATTTTTTTTGTTTGTGTCTCCGTTTTTGGGCAAAAACCACTGTTTGGTCTTTTTTTCATTGTAAATTAACTATTCATTGAAATTTCAAAAAAATTACATATTTAGAAACTAGACTCCATTCTACAAATATTAAAAAAAGAAAAAAATGATTTTCGATTAGTTTTCAAAATTTATAGGGGTAGCACGGCCAAAATTCTATTTTTTAGGATGTGTCCACTTTGAAAATTGGTAAAAAATCAAATATTCATCAAATAATTATCAGAAAATCGGGCATAAACCACATGCTATTAGCTAATTTCTCACTGAAGCGATTTTAAAAATACCAAAAAAAAGTTGACCTTTTGAGGGAGCCACAAAACATGCTATGTTATGTTTTTTTGACAAAAACAACACCAATTTCTGTGGTTCCCTCTTTTGAACCCCTTAATCTATGCCATTTTCAAAAAATAATAGTAGTTTAGAAAGTAGACTCGGAGCACTACGAACATTGTTTTGGTTGCATCTCCAAATTTTGAGTGTAACTATGCTCAATTTCTCATCCAAGGCCAGTATTTCCTAATTTCAGAAAAAAAGTGGCCACTTAAGACCCCTTTTTGGCCCCCCATCTTCCTGCACTTACCCTAATATATAATTATTTTTAAAAAAAGGAAATTCATACATTTAAAAAGGTTAGATGTGTTACACACAAACAATCTAGAGTGCACTACACAAAAACTTATCTACTAGAAAACAAACACATACCACATCAAGGCCTCGTGCATCAATTGAGAAGGACTCTGAATTATCAAAATGACAAGAATGTAAGACTCTAAATTACTATAATCAAATATTTAAGTTTTATAAATTATCAATTAAAGTACAATTCAATCAAATTACCTCCACCCTTTGTTGGTGTTGAGAAAGCCGTTCTACAAATGATAGTCCCTTGGGTCGATCAGGAGTTTGAGAAAAGACCATTGGCAAAGATGCCTTATCATTCACAGTTTTGATTGACTATAAAATAAAATTAACATCAAGATATAAATTAATATATAATTACTTACAAAGAAACAAATGCATAAAAAAAGTTGATGTGTAGAACAAATTATACAGGTAAGTCCAAGCCAAATTGGATGGCAGACAAAGTTCTATGATCAACTTCTGTCAACTCCTCCTCTATCATCAACTGTTATCCCACTTAGATACATTAGTACTAATAAATTTGTTTATATATTCAAATTGAATAGACCATAAAATTTAACTTTAAATTTTACCTGTATAAAAGATTGATCATGCATTTCTCCTTCTCTATGGTTCACTGATCTGGTAGCTTCTACTCTTGTCCCTAACCCCTCAGCTTGAGTTATGGACCCCATTGCCTCATCTCATGAATGGAGATCGTACTCTAATGTGTTCAACGATGGCTCACTACTCTCCATAATAGGACCTAAGCATAACTGATTGCAAGAAATGCAATGATGGGGCACACATACATGTGTGGATGATGATGGTCTAGTAAAACCAGGTGATCCAATATCATCACCAACATCATGTGCTTGTGCAAACTGAGATGTCTGTATAATCAAATGCTCGATCAAAGAGTGTATGGCACTAAGGCCATGTTGTGTTGCATTTGCAACAACATCTGGGTGCTGCATTGGGGGTGAAGAAGGGATAGCAGGAGGGGGGATATAGGGACCTTGTACTTTTCTCATTGCCCCAGGTCTATCTTGAGGCATTCCTTTACCCACTCCTTGAAACTCTCTAAAATCAAAATAATTAACATGTTGACCCGTGATGATCTTTGCATAGAGTTTCCGAAGGAAATACAAAGGTACATCTAAATTGTTGTTGGGTGGTTTATCAAAAACCATCCACCAACAATCCCAAAAGTTCTGACTAATGCCCTCATGAATACACCATTTGATTGAAAACTTGGGCTTATGGACATCAACATGCAATCCAGTTTTAGGATTGACAAAGTATTGGGGTAACATGGCTTTTGTAATCTCTAATTCTTTGACTTGATCATATGACAAACCATTAGCATATTCAGCCTTCTTGGCTTCTCTCCATTGCCCAAATGATTCGTGTTGGGTTGACAAGGTTTGCACATGATTAATGATTCCCTCTAAATTCGATGTCATTGTAGACAATCAAGGGTGGCAGCGATACATTTCTATGATCCTACTTATTTGATCAATATTTCTTTGAATTTTCTCTTCTATTGTTGGAGGGGGAGGGTTTGGTGGTGGAGGGTTTGGGTTTTCATTTTGTGCATCCATTTTACCTAATCAAAATATAAAACATACCCACTTAGCATAAAAAACCAAAAAATTTGCTTGAATATACAAAACAAACAAAAAAATGTGAAAGATCTTACCTTTTTGGATCGGATATCCATTCTTCACCTCTAATATCCGTTCTTGAGAGCTGACACTGTGTTTTGCAAGCCACAGGTTTGCAAAAATGTGACCCTTTTTCAATTTTTATGTTTTAAAAAACAAATATTCATTTTAGGTTTTCAAAACGGATATCCGTTTTCTTTTTCCCAATTGTTTTCATTGTTTTTTATTTTAGTATTTTAGCATTTTAGTATTTAGGATTTTTAATTGTAAAATACAATCAAAATTTTAGAAAGACTGTATCATATGAAAGGAGAGATTTTGGACAAACTATCAAATTTTATTTAGGATTATGATGATATATATATTTGATTTTTATATGATTTACTTATACTAAGGTATCTCATAGTATTTCAAAGGCACTTTTGAATAAATAATTGTCATAAAAAAATTGTAAAAGCAAGTAGTTTGGTGTAAATTCTAACAAATCATTTCATGTAACTTACATATTAGATGATATTTGTGTCAACAATTGAGATCAAATTTGTGACACTCGGGATCAACCTCTCATTTTTTTATACCTATTCAAATTCCAAGACAATCATTGGATTGATGTCATTTATTTTCTAGAGGTGGCAAATCAATTTAGCACATCCTCAACATCATTAGATTGATGTCAATAGAGAGAGCAAGATAGAGAGAGGGAGCTATCTATAGAGAGGTAGACACAGGAGAGGTAGATACGGGTTAGAGTTTAGAGATTAGGTGCATTATTTAGGGTTTAGGGATTTAGAGAGAGAGAGAGAGATTTCTTTTGACATGCAACCATAAACCCTAAATAATTCCCCTAAACCCAAGTAACCCTAAATAATTCCCCTAAACCCTAAACCATAAACCCTAAATAATTCCCCTAATCCCTAAACCCTAAACCTGAGAAAGGGAGTCCTAGTTTTCTTGTTTCCATTTCCTTCATTGATAAGGGAGAGAGAAAGATAGAGGGGAGAGATAAGATATATAGGAATCATAGGGGGAGAGAAGCAAGAGATAGAGAGATTGGGAGAGATAGCTAGTACAAAGAGATAGATAGGAGACAAATAGGAAGAGATTGAGGAGACGAAGGGGAGAGATAGGGAGAGAGAGATGTCCAGAGAGATAGGGAGATAGAGGAATGATAGGGGAGAGAGAGGCAAGAGATAGGGAGAGATAGATATAGGTAGAGAGAGAGAGAGAGGAAATAGATTGGGAGAGATAGAGGAGACAAAGGGAGAGATAGGAGATAGAGAGTGAGTGAGATGTCTAGAGAGATAGGGATAGAGATTGAGAGGTAGAGGGATGATAGAGAGAGGGAGATAAGGGGGAGATAGGGAGATAGAGGTTTAGGGTTGCTTAGGTTTAGGTTTTAGGGGTTAGGAGTTACAGGTTAGGGATTAGGGGCATTATTTAGGGTTTAGGGATTTAGAGAGAGAGAGAGACTACTTTTGACATGCAACCGTAAACCCTAAATAATGCCCCTAAACCCAAGTAACCCTAAACCTATAAACCCTAAATAATGCCCCTAAACCCTAAACCCTAACCCCTAACCCCTAAACCATAAACCCTAAATAATTCCCCTAAGCCCTAAACCTAAACCTAAGAAAGCCTAAACCCCTAAATCCTAAACCCCAAACCCTAAACCCTAAACACTAAACCCAAGCAACCCTAAACCTCTATCTACCTATATCTCTATCATTCCTCTACCTACCAATCTCTCTCCCCATGTCTCTAGCCATGACCCGTCACTCTCTATATCTCCATATCGGTCCTCTCTATCTAAACACTAAACCCTAAACCTCTAAAACCTTAACCCCTAAACCATAACCCATACACCCTAAATAATGCCCCTAGACCTTAACCCCCTAGTTGTAGTACTCTTTTTTTTCCAATCCTATCCCTATATCATACTATTGTTGTTGAATTTTCTTTCCATCTTCATCATCATAGTCCTAGTTATCCTATTTTGAGCCTACCATTTATCCTTAGCCCATCTCTTATACTTCTTCTATTTGAATGTTAATTTATATGCCCACAAATTTTCCATAAATTCTTCTCCACTAAACCCTAGACCATCACCCAAATCCTTACTTTCCTAATAAAAGACCTTCCCCAAACATCATTTGATCATGTGGCTCCTTCCATCACTAGATAGGTTCCCAGGTACTTTCCATTATTCATCTAATACTATAATTCCAATGTCATAGCTCACATTCCCACACCTACATTCATAGACTCCATTCCCCCTATCAACACCATCGTTGATAATCATTATATAAGGAGACTCCCTTGAATAATAATTAAACCATGGATTATCCCATATCCCCATCTTATACTTTCCTCACCTTTAAACCCTTAGAAGATGACATTTAGCTATCCCCACCATTACCAATCACACTTTCTAGCAATCCCACATAAGACACCTTACCCATCACTTCTCCTAGGTCATCACCAATTAAATCACCTCATTACTCCATTCAACCATACCCATACCACCCCTTTCTCACTCCACAACCTGTATTAACGCATGATTAAACCTAACCCCTAACCATTAAACCCTAAACCTAAGAAACCATAAACCCCTAAATCATAAACCCCAAACCCCTAAACCCTAAACACTAAACCCAAGCAAACCTAAACCTCTATCTCTCTATTTCCCTGTCTCACTATCTCCCTATCACTATCATTCCTCTACCTCTCAATCTCTCCCTGTGTCTTTGGCCATGTCCCTCACTCTATATCTCCCTATTGGTCCTCTCTCTCTAAACACTAAACCCTAAACCTCTAAACCTTAACCCCTAAACCATAAACCCTAAACCCTAAACCTTAACCCCTAACCCCTAAACCTAAGCAACCCTAAACCCTCTCTCTCTCTCTCTCTCTCTCTCTCTCTCTCTCTCTCTCTCTCTCTCTCATCTCTCTCTCTCTCTCTCTCTCTCTCTCTCTCTCTCTCTCTCTCTCTCCTCTTCTCTCTCTCTCTCTCTCTCTCTCTCTCTCTCTCTCTCTCTCTCTCTCTCTCTCTCTCTCTCTCTCTCTCTCTCTCTCTCTCTCTCTCTCTCTCTCTCTCTCTCTCTCTCTCTCCAAAACTGAGCAACCCTAAATCCAATCAACTCTAAACCTCTATCTCCCTATCTCCCTATCTCTATCATCCATCTACCTCTCTTGATCTCTCTCCCTATGTCCCTGGCCATGTGCCTCACTCTCTATCTCCCTATCTCTCTCTTCAGTCTCCTCTATATCTCCTTATCATTCCTCTCTCTCTATAAACCCTAAATCCAAAACTCTAAACCTCTAAACCTAACCCCAAAACAATAAATCATAAAACCTAAATAATTCCCTTAAACCCTAACACCTAACCCCTAAACCCTAAACCCCAAACCCCTAAACCCTAAACCACTATCTCCCTATCTCTCCCCTATCACCTTTGTCCCTCTACCTCTCAATCTCTCTCCCTATGTCTTTGGCCATGTCCCTCACTCTTTATCTCCCTATCTCTCCCCTTGGACTCTTTATATCTCCCTATTGGTCCTTTATCTCTCTCTAAACCCTAAACCCTAAACCTCTAAACCTTAACCCCTAACCCCAAAACCATAAACCCTAAACCCTAAATAATTCCCCTAAACCCAAGCAACCCTAAACCTCTATCTCTCTATCTCTATCATCCCTCTACCTCTCAATCTATCTCTCTATGTCTCTAGACATGTCTCTTACTCTCTATCTCCCTATCTCTCCCCTCTGTCTCCTCTATCTCTCCCAATCTCTATTAGTCCCCTCTCACTATCTCTCTTTAAACCGTAAACCCCAAACCCCCTAAACCCGAGAAACCCTAAATAATTCCCCTAACCCCTAAACCTATAAACCACTTCTCTACATAGGTGCAACTAATACCACTTTTTTATTGTTTTCCACATTTAATTATTCTTTTCCATTTTCCAAGACCTACATGTGTCCAAGTTGTATTGTTTGTCAAGTTTTTAGTCTAATTGTTAGTCCTAGCTCTCATGATTATTAAAATGTTAGTATAGTTAGATTTATCCTTAGGTAACATTAATTTACACATTGTTGCACAAACAACCACAATAAAAAATAACCTTACCTAATTAAGGTTAACCTTTAAGGTTCTTTCATAAATGGTGAGCTTAACAGATCCAACTAGTTCAATGTTCTTATAGTCCATGCTTAGCCTTCCAAGAGAGTTCATGCCATGTTAACTTTTGCATTATGTCCTAACAGATCACATGAAGGATCATCATCATCATCACAAGGAATAACAATGTCATGAAGGATTAACGAAGGTGTAACTTCACCACATAAAGTATCATTCATAATTTTATCACTAGAGGGTAAGGGTATATCATGTGTATCCTTCTCAAACCATGTATCATGAATCAAATCATATGAAGGATTGGGTAAAGCAATTTAGGTGAAGCATGAGGTTTAAGGAACATGTGTTTTTTCTTCTCTTGGTGAGATAAAGTTTCTTTCATACAAGAATGCACATTTGTATGAAGTGTACTTTCTTAGTTTCAATGTATTTTGAATCTTTTTAAACATGGATCCTTGGCCTAATGGTTTTCCTAGGTCTTCCCTTTCATATAATTTATATCATAGTTGTAGGCCTAGCTAATATGAAGTGTATGAAGAAGAAGATTGTTATAATGAAATCTCATATTACTGCTCAAATAGTTATATATCCTCTCCAAGTCATTACCAAAGCCTTGAATTGGGGGAAGAAAAATGGATATCCATTTTGCAAAATGGATATCTATTTTGTATTTCATAAAACAGATATCTGTTTCAAAACATATGAAAGTCAAACTTTGCCAAGTTGCGAATTTGGCTAAGTAAAAACGTGATTTTTTTTCTATTGCCATTGTTTGGCCCGCGATGATCCTACACACACCCACCACTAAGTAACATCAGTAGATTATGAACTAATCCACGGAGACTTGGGATCATGAATTCTCCAAATTCATCGTATCTTTCATGATGATAAAGGTTTGATTTGCAATTCTTTATCTATGTGTGTTTATGACTAACATCATAACCAACAGGTATCTTGGGTGTCTAGATTCAAATAGCTATGCCATCCCATATGGGAGCTCTTTTCAAGAGCTCCAAGAGTACACTTCTCTAAGCCCAAGACAACCTTTACACCCTTCCCCAACTACCCTACCCATAGGTACTTGGGTTTGGGTCCCAAAAATATAATAATAACACCAAAATCCATATTTTTGATTCTTAAGGAATTATCCCAAAGAATTCTATACGGGTTTACATCCACCCCACCCTATTTCCACATGTCCAACACTAAAACATTCACACATGTCATCAAAACTTAAAGTAAAACAACAATAAAAATATTCAAAACACTTAACATTATAAGGTTTAAAACATTCCACTTCACTTTGTGAAGTGGACAATAGTAGGGTCCTAATGATTCTCCCATTCTCCCATTGGTGTTTGCTCATCCTGCACACTCATTGCAACATTAGTTTGTCAATGGTATACCTATACATAGCCGAAGCAAGGGACATAATTATACAATTTACTTATTAATGATCTAGTTTCAATTCACATAACTTGAACCCCAGTTGATCCTAATCCATGCATCCACCATCATGGTAATTGATTAATGCAGTTATAACCTACCAATCCACAACGTAACCTTCCACAATACCTCATGATTTACGTAAGAATCACTAATTCAATGTAACCAAATTTCAAGAACCCGAATTTGGATTAACTTTTAAAGTCACTAAGCCATATCATAAACATAATTTCAATATATAGTAGGCCACCACCACATTAACTTATCTAGTTTTTTTTTACAAAATTCACTCTTGGCAATGAGAATATCTATTTAGTTTCAATGAAGATCACTTACCAATTGACTTTACCACAAGCATGACCTCAATTCATATTCATACATGTCATCTAATTAATCATCACAAACATTAAGCATCTCTTGATCACTAATTTTCATACTACTAGAAGGGTTTTATGCTACATGATTTACCTTCTAATTAGGTTTAGCCTCTTTATGCTTGAATTAACACAAGAAAACTCAATTGTTTACATAAGTATAGCAATGGATTCCCTATGATTTGTATCATAACTCAAAATTTTCACATACTCATGATTCAACTATGACACATTTAACCAAAAAAGTTGTGAAAGCTCAATGCAAGGTTCTTGTATCCATATGTGGCCTAGTGAATCGATTAGATAGGTAGAAGAGAGTGGGATTCACATCAAAATGGATGAAGAAATCAATTATTCAAAACATTAATCATGATAACACACAATGCCAATTTTCCAATTCAGGGCAGTTATTCCTAGGGTTCATCCAAAGTTGTCATTGATAAAGATATGCTACAACATGAGAATATGACTCACAAGATCCAACTAGCCAACACTACTAGTGTTGATTAGTAGTAAGAGGTGTTACAAGCATCATGAGCTAGGATGGGCCTCACATCCCCCTCCCCTTAAAATAGACTTCCTCCTAGAAGTCAGTAACATTTGGGAGAACTCAACCTATTGGGACAGGTAAATTTTGCAATTTTCCTTTACTTTTATCCATCCCCTTTTCAAACAAGAGCAGAAAATTATACCCTTAATATAATAATAATAATCAATTGTGTTACAAAATCCATAATTAACCTAAGTCTCACATATCCATTCCACGAATTGTGCTCTTTGCCTTTCCTATGAACATATCAGCCCAACATGACCCCATCGTTGGAACCTTTCACTTTGCTATACCGATGGCCCAATAAAGGTATGGTATCACTATATCGATAGAACAACAATCTATCGGAGTAACCTTTGGAGTCATCCCACCGATAGACTGACAAAATGGAATAAAATGAACTTATTGGGATAACATGCAGACATCGATGGAAACCACATCATGGTTCCACCGACAGGTGATAAAGTTGGAAGAAGCAACTTATATCACTGTAACATATGCATTTTGGTGGAATAGATATCACACCCTCACCGATAAGCCAATGAACTCGACAGAAGTTAACTTATCGCCAGAACATGTCAACTTCAGCAGAGCTTATATACGAGTTCCCCTGACATGCCGATGAAACCAACAAAGACAAAAACATTGTTGTAGCATGTAAGGATTGGTGGAACTAAGGATGAAGTTCCACTGATAGCCTGAAATAATTATAAAACATCGGCCAGACTAGGGCACATCAGGGTAACTTCATATGGAACCTCGTCGATGGACCGATGAAGGGAAATTTGTCGATGGAAGGGATGGATTTCGGTGGAATATAAAATAAAGTCTCAACGATACAACAATGATTATTAAACAAGATTGATGTGACATTCCAAGACATTGCTCGAATATTTACAATTAATAAATTGGCCCGATGGCAGGATACACATTGATGTTGCATTTATGAGCTGAGATTGAAATAAGATTATTCCACTCCTGTAAGATTTGGCTGAAGAGAGAAGGAGAAAGGAGTTTGATCTCACGGAGCAAAGAGCAGAAAAGGGCCAGCCAGAGATATATTTCAAGTAAGTATATCACTCTTGGTTATAAATTTACATTGTCTAGAAGCTTTGGAATCTGCATTATGGAAGATAATCCAGAGAAACATAAAGCTAAGAAGCAGAGGGTCAAGAAAAGATCACTAAATCAAGATTTAATTGACCAGTGCCCAGGGTCTAGACCGAGACCAAAAAGAAGTGCCCAGACTAATCCCTCCATAGATAAACTGATAGACAACTATAAGGAGTTGGGAGATATTTGGACCCCTCTTCGAGGGTATCAACTATTTCTGTATCATTACAAGAAACAATATAGATATGACCTTGTCTGCAACCCTTGGAGGTTAAATTTAGCAAGGGTAATAGTGACTAATGTCTTTATCAACGTGGATTTGATTAGAGCCTTAGCTAGCAGATATGACTCAAAAACAAGGACTATTAGGTCACACACTGGTGAAAATATACTAGTGCTTTCCAAGGATTTCATTGTGAATGTTTTTTAATTGGAATGTGGCTTTGACATAGCCATTACAGTCAAAGACCTATTACTAGAGTATAGGCATATGGACACCAGTTACAAGAGAGGCAAACTAGCTCTACACAAGTTAAAAAATGACAAGGGATAGATAAAGAAATTTTCCAGTGCTAAGAACCCTCCATTTTCTGAAGAATTATTTTAAGAGTAAGTTCATTACACTTATTATGTTGTTGGCCAAGTATTAGGTCTCGAGGTTCCCCCACAAATGTCAATTGCACCTATGGTGTTAGCTGCAGATATTCAAACAAAGGCAGCAAGGCCTTTTGATTATGCAAGTTACGTGGCTAATGCTCTAAACCAAGGATTAGAGAAAATCAAACATAATAGTGATAAGATTAATTTCAAACATTACTCTTTGTTAATGCATTTGCTTCTACACAAAGGGCATGGTAGAGGATGGTGGAGTTCAGAGATGAAAATTTGAGACTGTTTGATAATGGGGACCCAAAGCCAATGCAAATGTGGACTTCACTGTGGGATTGTCATTTTAATAGATCTCATTATTTTTGCTTTGAGGAATATTTTGTGAAACCTCTAATGCAATTGTTGGGATATTCTCATGACTATAGCATCTCTCCTGGGATACAAAGGTTTCTTAGGCCAAAGGAAAATGATCCAAAGACTAGGGTTGATCATAACTAGGGAGATTGGTATGCCTTCTCAATTGTACCTTGATAAGAGTCTGTGGATTTGAAGGTTCCCCTTATATATTGCCTAGGGTTGTCCCAGACAGCATTGCATACTTAGAAATTGTGAGACAATTGGCTAAATCTAATTCTATTCACCTAAAGAAGAACAAAAAACAATCATTCATGCCCAACACTTTGTGCTTTGGGGAATTCACAAGTCATGAATGAGGGCTATGAAGAGATCAATGCTAAATTAGCACAGTATAATCTCCCAATAGGAGATGAAAGAAAAGGTTTTGATGCAGAGGGTTTTATTCACAGAGCCAGGATATAACAGGATCTGTCTAGTTATGAACATCTTTTTTCAGAAGTAGATATAATTAGAAATCAAGATGAAGCCTCTACTGAAGATAGAATGGCTATATTTAATAAAATTCTACTTGCAGAGGACTGGAAATGCAAAAATATTCCTTCATACTCAAGGGCCTTTTCTAAAATTGAAGACCCACTATCAAGAGTTGAGCATCTTATTGCTCATGCAGATGAGATAATTGAGGGTGTGCCTTTAATTGCTTTTTATACAGATTACATACAATACTCTGGGACACAAGCTCAAGAGGTGTAGCCTCTGACCCACATACCTTCACAGCCAACCCCTGAAGTATCATTTTCTGTAGATATAGATATAGATGAAGAAATGAGTGATGATGAGATTGAACAAATGTAACCAATAAGTGCTCCTGTTGTTCCACATTATGAGCCTCCCGCAGAATTAAACAATATAAAATTTGAGACTTCTGAGGATCTATCTAATGACATCAGAGTTATGGCTGCTTAGAAGTTTGTCTCTGATGATGAATTTATCAAGACTCCTGAATTCAAATCTTTTTTATATGAATACCAAGGAAATAAAATGAGGCAAAAAATGAAAGATGCTACCCATGAGCAAGAAACTATTTCCTTGAAGGAATTGAAAAAAGAGATTAACAGAGAAATGGAATCTATTACTCCAGAAAGAGGAAGACAACTACTCCAGGAAGCCAAGGTATTGCTTGTGCTAGGTTGGGATATGAGCTCTTCCATTGTATTTGACACATTCAAAAGGAGGGAAGATAAAACACTGAGTTTGACAGAGGAAGCAAGTGACAAAGTATACTCATGGTCGGGGTATAATGCAGATGAAGCCACTTTATTGATTTGGTCCTTTTATCCCCAAGATAGGAGACCAATGATAACCAGTGACCCGAATCAAATGTTTGGTCACCTTTTGGTCAAAAGGTTAGGAGATACAGATCCCTTGGAAACTGCTGAGCTAAATGTTAATGTGGCAAAGTTCACTAAGGCTCAGATTCAGAAACTAATCAAGGAAAATGACAAACTGAGAAAAGAATTAGTATACCACAAGGAAAGAGTTTCTTCTTCCTCTACATCTGAAGTATATTCCCCGTGGATCCAAAAATACAAAGAAATATTAGATGCATCAACAGATGTAATCTATTGGAAAGAGTGTCATGCTAAATCTCAAAAAAAATGTGAAAAGCTATAGAAGGAAGCAAAAACCTTCAAATACACCATGACCACTAAAATAATAAAAGACAGGTTCAATAAGATGTGAGAATGTGCAGATACTTGTTGGAAATCATTCCAACAAACATATTCAGCCATTATAGAGAACAAAAGATTGCAGGAGAGGATGATGGAAAAGAAAGAGGAACTTTCAGATAAAAAACTTTTAACAGAATAAGGACTGTAGGTGTATAATAAGTTGGTCAAGATGCATGAAAAGTATCACAATAAATTAAATAAGGAGTTGAAATCTTTTGATATTGATCCCTCAATTCATGATGATACTAGAGAACTGCAAAAATATGAAAAGTGGAAGGAAGATCTATCCATGGTTCTAAACACTGCTTTACAAGAAATCAATAATGAAGATATGATCATGCAGAATATTCACAAATATCTTGAGAAGATGATGAGAATGGAGCACGACATGAAAGGGATAGCCCTTAATATTGACACATATGCAAAACATGAGTATAAAACATTTATCCAAAGTTAATTTGTTCCTTTGCAGAGAAATTGATATAATTGGCACCGCTACAACATCTTCAGAGGGAGTAAATCAACCAGCAGACAAATGAAGCACCCTATGGAAAAATAGAGAGCTTTGCTTAGACCTTGAATGTTCATGGGCTTCTATTCGCAAATTAATAGATTGGTGTTTCTAAAAATAGAAATTTGTTTGTTTTCTTAATATTGTTAGTTATGAAAAGACGTGACCCATTGTAACTAGCCTGAAGCTTGTTTTCTTCCCGTATATATAAGGGAATCCAAGGCAATTTTGTTATCATTAGCATATCAGATATTAGAATAGGAGATATAAGTAGATAGAAGAAGAAATTTTATCAAAAGACCATGTTGCAAGCGATATTTTTTGAAGAAATCAATTGAAGATCTCAGATTTGGTGGCTCTATATTGGTATCAACTGTTTGTTAAATTAAGCAATTATTTGACTATCTCCAAGTTAGTGTTCCTTATTAATTGAATATATTCCAAGCAGAATATTAAATTCATCAGACACATTTGCTATTCCTATGCAATTTGCTTAATTAGTTTCTTCGAGTATGAATTACAGATTACAGTAATTTGGAAATATCAATTGGATAGGTAAGAAGAGTCTATAATGGAAGGTTGTCATACTATCTCCAGATAACACTATTAAGTTATTCAAAATTGAATATATCAAGTATATTTTTCATTTTGTCAGTACACATTTGCTGTCACTGTGTGATCCTTTTTAACTGGTTCCTTCAAGGAAGGATTAAAATCCCCTTAGATAGATCACAATAACTTAATAAATCTTTATTGGATCAATAAGAAGAATTTGTCAGTCACATCCCTGCATGTTTATACAAGTTATAAACCAAAATATTGTGCCAAACAGTTAGAATTATTACCAAGTATACACAACTAATTTTAGGTTCTTACTTGACTCTAGTTACCCAACAAGGCACTAGTCTTACTCATTTCATTAGTTGAAACACATTCATAGAGTTTACCTTGATATTGCTTATACAATTTATACCAAATTATAACTATACCACTTTCAATCACTGTTTAGACATTAGAAGTAGAAGTAGTTAGCAAGCTTTCATCTATTCCACACCATTTTGCCACTGTGGGTAGATCCATTGATTTAACCAAAATCACACATCCATTTAATCTGCTTCATTAGTAAGGTTCACCCACCTAGGTCAAGCAAAACCTGAAGTGCAGGGAGTCATTAACCCTATAGGTTTACTCTGTTTCGTTAGTTCAAAAATGTTGCAAGTCTGACCATAGAGCTTGGCATCCTCTTAGGATTTGTAATCTACATTTTTGAGACCTAACACAACCCTTAGACCATATCTACTACAAAATATAGGTAGACAACAATGTTCATCAACTTTGTCACTAAAAGGGACAACCATCAACATAGAAAGCATCCTACATAGAATATCTCTCCATGAAATGTGTAAAAATAAATCTATTGAATTGAATAATAAAATATAAGATTATTAAAGGAACCAAAATCATACAATAAGTCACAAAATATTATACAACAAATCACACATAGACACCGGGTAAATGTACAAAGATGAGTCCACTTAAGGTGGAAGTTTCAGACTTAGAAAAAAACTTGAAATCGGGTTAACTAAAATGTGATCCCATTTTTTATGAAACGGGATCCCATTTTTTATGAAACGGGATCCCGTTTTGAGTTTCATAAAAGGTTAATATTTTAACCTTTATGAAAAGGGATGCCGTTTTGAAACGGGATCATGTTTCTAGAACGGGATCCCGTTTTATAAATTTTGAATTTCTGACCCACTTTTTGCTATGGGTTTTGGGTCAGAAAAAAGGCTTGGGAATTCGACCCTTGGCTTTGGACCTAGTTTGACCTGCAAGTTGAAGGTCTTGTCAATGTCACAACAAATTAATGACTTTGGGCATATGTCTGAAGGCCTTTTTTGCAGAATTTTTTAACAAAATTAAAACCCATTATAGATGAGACAATTTAGATTCCAAATATGTAATTTTTTTTACAATTGGATTATTTTTTCTATTTTTCAATTAATTTCTAATGAAACAGGTCCATAAACTTGAATTATTAGGGTTTTTTTAGTATTTTAATAACTTTTTATTAAAAAAAAATTGTAAAAAAAATTATACGAAAATGTACTTCAGACAATTCTTTTCAATTTGAAAAAAAAATTAAAAAATGATAAGTTTAGGTCATCTTATACGTGACGTACACAACGATTTTTTAAAACACCAAAAATGGCCAATAAAAAATTAACAAAAAAATATATTCAATAAAAAATTACAAAAAAATATGGAAAATGTGCTTCAGTGAGTTACAAATATTTTTCCAAAAGGATTTAGAAAAATATGAATATTTAGGTCAAAATATGGATGACGTACACGTGCATGGTATAGTTAAAAAAAAGTGACTTTTAAACAGTGGTTTTTAGAAACGCCTATTAAAAATCAATTTGTATCATTTGGGTATTAAAAAAATTACATATTTGGAAACTAGACTCCGAGTACTACATTTCATATTTAGTGACTTTTTTCAAGATTCCACCTTTAAGTGCTTCAAATTTTTAGGTCAAATGTGACAAATTCTGAAAATCAGGGAAAACACTTCCACTTTTTGGCCAAAAAGTGGACTCAACTTCTTGCACACACCCCACCAGACTAAGAGTAAATAGGGCCACCCACCATAGGTGGTGCATGATAAGTTCAATGTTACATATTCAAGAGATCATATATTACTACACAACATACTAAATATATGTCACTTGTATAGCTAACCTCTTCTTAATGTTTTCAAAGATTAAATTCATTTACCAATAAAATAAAATAAAAATCCACAATACTAAGCAGTATTTCATCAAGTGCACTCATTCTCATTTACAAGCATTTATCCATCATTCTCCTTAAATAAATCTTCACACCCAGTTTACAAATGATTCACACCATACGTGTTGTAGAAATGCACATGATCATTAAGAACACATCATAGGGGTGACATTACATGATTCACATCACATGGTACACAACATGAGTTTACATGGGTGCCAACAACCACAATAACACCAAATAAGCATAGGGCCATGAATCCATAGAACCAAGAGTTGAAGAATCATAGAGCCAATATCTGAAGAGCCATAGTACCATAGAATCATAATAAAATATGGTCTTAGGGCCCTCCTCGAGGACCCCTCCATACATTTCCTAGCTACCTCTTTCTTGTTTGTTTAAGGGGTTTATCCTCCATGAAAGATATATAAAAGATCACACATAATATAGGGGGAATGGATTACGACCATCCCATACCAGTCCCATTTATAACCCCCAAGCTCATAATAAGAATTCCCTAGGCCATCTACTCCCCCATACAACCTGCCAGGGACCCCTCCTAGACATGACAGTTTTACATAAATCACATTACTCCACACAGATCAGCAGTTGTAAAACTAAGAAGGCCTCAAAACAATTAAAGGTTTTCCAAATTCACCAATTAAATTATAAAAGATCTAAATGAAGAATAAAATAAGAATAAAAACCTTTCGAATTAAATACAAACTCAAATGAAACTAGTCCTTGAGGCAAAAGACCATCTCAAACCTCAAATGGCTAAGTAGCCCAAGAAGAAGCAATTACCACACTGTTGGATTTTCAAACCAAGGAAAATAATAAATAAAATAAGATAAAAGGAAATAAAATCATCAAAGCAGTAATCCATAGTCTCATTAAAATTTGCACTTTACTTTCACCATGTAGCTTTGACTAAGCCACCTAAGGGGAGGATGGAAATTGGGTGGACTTACTACCACCAAAATAATATAATCATGTAGCAGTCTCAATACCACATAGAGATCAAGAGCCCTCATTAAGTCACAAGTCGCATGTCCCACACAACCTAGAACATGCCATATCACATATGTCAAGTGCCAATATCAAGATCCACTATCATGTGCCAAAAGAAGTATCGGTCATAGTATCCCATGGTCTAAAAGGGCAACATGGTAACACATTCGCACAACACTAGTGCTCTATCACATCACAACAAAAGACAATTTGCTTAGGAATATGTTGTACCTAGTGATAAATAAGCACATAACCATGTGTAACTTATTTACCATCTAGTATCATACATTACTACACTTGTGATACCATTGTGGGTAATGGTAAGATGTTGTCAACATCATGACCACTTCCCTTCATGTATCCCATAGAGAACATTTACACTAGGAGTCAACATTGGCTAAATAGGGAACACAACTTTCGATACTATAGCCGAGAGGAGGAGCCATCACCATTGATAGTTTTCAAAAGGGTATCATCAAATTGGAAGGTTCACAATTAGTTATTACTAATAGGAGGCCATCATCTATTAGTAGTCATCTCTTGGCCACTCAACCAAAATTGAGGAGTCTAAAATTATGTGTATCATCAAGTAATTATCGGTGGGAGGCCACCACTACCGATGATTACTTGAAACAAACCATCAAGTTAGGGGTGCACAAATGGTCTTACACATTACTTCACAACACTTTGCTCCCACAAATTTAACTCACATCACATTTAAAGATAACAATGTTCATGATAAACTTGGATGTTCACAAATCACATCCTACTTTCACTTCACATACCTTCACACCCACAACATAATCTAGGATAGACACTCAAGTAGCCTACTCACATGCATAACAACATATAAGTAACACAATCCTCCTTCCATTTATCACTTAATAAGTGCAACAACTCTAATGTCAAACTACTTTTTGTGTTCACCTAACTATACATTTAAGAACTTGCAATTTATACTAAATTTATTATATCTTGTTTTCCCAAACATTAAATCATCCACAAAACATGAAAATTAGCTTTGAAATAATATGAAACATGAAACTTTTAGTTTAAATAATCAAATTTTATCCAAAAACATGCAAAACTAGTTCTTCTATGTTGAAAAAACAAAAAAAGTGGTGGATTGATCAAACAATGATTCTTAAAATGTCAAACACCATGAAAAGGTGTTTTCTTGTCCGATAGCACGCATGAAAAGCAAGGAATAATAGACATGTCGGGTCTAAATCATGGATCCCACATGCATTTTTCTAGTTTTTTTTGCTTCCCAAAATGTGCTAACGTTATAGTGCAAGCACGTTTTAGGAAGTATGAAAACTTTGTGCTTTCATGCATGGAAACAAGTATAAGTGTTTTAAGCATGTTTTTAGTGTTTTAAGTGTTTTAAGAGCCCAGAGGGAGAGAGATCAAGATAGAGAGACTGATTTTGACATGTGACCCTAAACCTTAAACCTGAGCAACCCTAAACCCCTATCTCCCTATCTCTACCTAATCTCAATAACTGTATTGTCCCTCTACCTCTCTATCTCTTTATCTCCCTCTCTCTCTCTAAACCCCTAAACCCTAAATAATGCCCCTAAACCCTAAACCCTAAACCTTTATCTCCTTATCTCTCCCTCTCTAAACCCTAAACCCTGAACCTCTAGACCTTAACCCCTAAGACATAAACCCTAAACCCTAAATAATGCCCCTAAACCTTAACTCCTAACCCCTAAACCCTAAACTCGATCAACCCTAAACCCTATCTCCATATCACTATCATCCCTCTACCTCTTAATCTCTCTGCCTATGTCTCTGGCCATGTCCCTCACCCTCTATCTCCCTATCTCTCCCAGGTCAGTCTCCTCTATATCTCCCTATCAGTCCTCTCTCTCTCTAAAACCTAACCTAAACCTCTAAACCTTAACCCCTAAACCATAAACCCTAAACCCTAAATAATGCCCCTAAACCCTAACCTCTAATCCCTAAAACTGAGCAACCCTAAACCATAAACCCAAGCAACCCTAAACCTCTATCTCCCTATCTCTCCCAATCTCTATCGGTCCCCCCTCTCTCTCTCTTTCCCCTCCATCTCCACCCTCTCTGCCTCTTATTCCCTATAGAGGGGAGGGAAGTAGAGAGTGAGAGAGAGGGTAGGAGGTATAGAGGGGAGGGAAGTAGAGACTGAGAGACATGGTAGGAGGTAGAGAGGGGAGGGAAGAAGAGAGTGAGAGAAAGGGTAGGAGGTAGAGAGGGGAGGGAAGTAGAGAGTGAGAGAGAGGGTAGGAGGTAGAGAGGAGAGTGAAGTAGAGAGTGAGAGAAAGGGTAGGAGGTAGAGAGGGGAGATAAGTAGAGAGTGAGAGAGAGGGTAGGAGGTAGAGAGGGGAGGGAAGTAGAGAGTGAGAAAGAGGGTAGGAGATAGAGAGGGGAGGGAATTAGAGAGTGAGAGACAAGGGAGGAGGTAGAGAGGGGACTAAGTAGATAGTGAGAAAGAGGGTAGGAGGTAGAGAGGGGAGGGAAGAAGAGAGAGAGAGAGAGAGGGTAGGAGGTAGAGAGAGGAGGGAAGTAGAGAGTGAGAGAGATGGTAGGAGGTAGAGAGGGGAGGGAAGAACAGAGTGAGAGAGAGGGTAGGAGGTAGAGAGGGGAGGGAAGTATAGAGTGAGAGAGAGGTTAGAAGGTAGAGAGGGGAGGGAAGTAGAGATTGAGAGAGAGTAGCAGGTAGAGAGAGGAGGGAAGTAGAGAGTGAGAGAGATGGTAGGAAGTAGAGAGGGGAGGGAAGTAGAGAGTGAGCTCGAGAAGGTAGGAGGTAGAGAGGGGAGGGAAGAAGAGAGTGAGAGAGAGAGGGTAGGAGGTAGAGAGGGGAGGGAAGTAGAGAGTGAGAGAAAGGGTAGGAGGTAGAGAGGGGAGGGAAGTAGAGAGTGAGAGAGAGAGGGTAGAAGGTAGAGAGGGGAGGGAAGTAGAGAGTGAGAGAGAGGGTAGGATGTAGAGAGGGGAGGGAAGTAGAGAGAGAGGAGGGAAGTAGAGGTGAGAAAGAGAGAGGAGGGGAGGGAGAGAGGAGGGGAGGGAGTGAGATGTTTTAATTCAGCATAACATGAGCACGTTATAATGTGCTCACGTTATGTGAATGCAAGTGTTTATCCTCCTTCCACATTTAGGCAGCTTGTAGAACCCAAACTCTTCCACAGTAATGTAGAGCAGACTGCTGAGTTAACCAATGAAATCCTTAGAGTTATAGACCATATGATCTCTACAGCTTGGACTATCTCCAAAATTAGAAATGTTCTGAATCCAAAGAACTCAGAGAAGCCTACAACTTTTTCAACGTCTATTGCAAGAGTAATATATGTTGCTAAAAAGGAAAAATAGTCGAAATAAGCTAAAGAGATGTTATTCCTTTAATGGGCTTGTACTGGGAAAAAAAACCATGGAACATGAATGGTAGAAAAATTATTTCTTAACGTATTTCCCATGATTGTTCCTGCCTTCAATATTTACTGATCTAAAAAAATCAAACTTTTGTAATGTTACTATTTTTTTAATCAAATCTATTAGTCGGTTGTGTGTTGATTATTGAACCCTTGAATGGACAACTTATTGAGCTTGTTTGAGAAAGGCACTGCGACATGTTGGACAGACCTCGATTTTCATTTTCATTGTAATGGGCCAAAAATTAGTGTCAAATATGCACCTGTGAAGAAAATTGTTCACAGAAGAAATGTAAAACAACTTTTGAAGTTTCAAAGCAAAACCTTTTTCAACTGTAAGGAATATTTAAGAATCCCACATGATAAGTGATTTAATATCAATATCTTGGGCCACTACCAAGTTGTAATATTCATTCTTATCCATATTCTTGCAATCTCAAACCAAGCCGAGGGGAAATATGGGTTGATGAAAACGAGTACCTTATTTATATAAATGTAAGAGATATATTATTAGTGAGAGACTAATTTTATCCAAACTAAAGTGAATAATATTGTCTAGCTTGATAACTTGACATAACAGTAATGTATTGAATCAACCAAGAATACACTTAATAGAATATGTAAAGATCTTTACTTTCAACCATGGACTAGTGATGAAAATTGTTGTTTCTTTTTTTCAATTGTGCATTTCCTTGGATAAAAATTACATAAAAATAATTTGAAAAAATACCTACAAATTTGATTTGAGAGAGAGAGAGAGAGATTGCGCATTTCCTTGGATAAAAATTACACAAAAATAATTTGTAAAAAATACCTGCAAATTTGATTTGAGAGAGAGAGGGGGGAGAGGGGGAGAGGGAGAGAGGGAGCAGGAGAGGGAGAGGGGGTCGGAGAGGGAGAGAGAGGGAGAGGGAGAGGGAGAGAGGGAGAGAGAGGGGGGGAGGGTGTAGGAGAGAGAGAGAGAGGGAGGGAGAGCATAACGTGCTCGCGTTATTCTTTTCCTTGTTAATTTCCAAGCCTTAGGCTTGGATTTGCCTTGCGCTTCCAATCCAAAGGCTTGGACTGTGTTTAGGTCATCCAAGGACATGTTTTTCCATATTCTAACAAATTCACATAATTTGGAGTGTGCTCCCCATCAAGATTACACTTTTTTTCAATGAAAAGTCAAAAAAAATACCACCCAACTCTTAAGCTCTTTGTTAGCTATCTAACCATATAATTTTTTTCATGTTTTGAGTATCTTAAGGATTTCATCTTTAATTTCTTTTGTTAGTGTATCTATTTTTTGTCAAAAACTAGTATCTGGTATTTTTGATTTCTTTTAACCATTCATCAAAATTTCAAATAAGATACATTTTTAGAAACTAGACTCCATTCTACACGTATTCAAAAAATATATATTTTTGATTAGTTTTCAAAAAAAATAGTGGGGAGCATGCTCAATTTTTTGGTTTTTAGGATGTGTCCACTTTGAAAATTAGTAAAAAATCATTTATTCATGAAAACTTTATCAGAAAATCAGGGATAAACTACATGGTGTTAGCTAATTTCTCACTGAAGTAATTTTTGAAATATATATAAAAAAAGTTAACATTTTAGGGGAGCACACTAGACACTATGTTATGTTTTTTAAAGAAAAATAGGACCAATTTGTGTGCTCCCCCTTTATGAACCCCTTAATCTCAACTATTTTTAAAAAAATTAGTAGTTTAGAAACTAGATTTGGAGCACTATGAGTCTTGTTTTTATTGTATCTTCAAATTTTGAGTGTAACTATTTTCAATTTCTCATCCAACATCAGTCTTTCCTGATTTCAGAAAAAAGTGGGATCTTAAGACCCCTTTTTGGTCCCTCATCTTTGTGCACTTACCCATATATAATAAATTATGATCTATTTAAACCATGTAAGATATATAACTATTTCAAATCTATATAAACTACACAATATCTATGGTGCATGATAGAAGATCAGCCATAATGCATAGTGGAAGTTTAATCATAATAGGACTTGGATGAGAAACATGATAAGCTTGCTTGAAGCTATCCATACCAAGCCCAAGAGCACAAGTTTCTAAACCAAGACAACCCACCCCTTGGCCCAAGTGGCAGGAACATCCAAACTAAGACAATTCCACTCTTGGGTTGACGTACTTGGAAGATAAACTTGTATCTGCTTTTCCTATCCATGCTACCTTATCCGTCTCTCTTATGATTGAAACTCCTTGAATCCATCCTAATAACCAGTCATAGTTTGGCTTGAAAGGAAAGCCTTGAAAGGGGTGCTTGTAAACTACTCAACCCACCTAAGCCGAAGAGCACGAGTGTCCCAGACAACCTACCCCTTGGCCCCAAGCGGCAAGAATGTCCAACTACGACAATTCCACCCTCGAAGTGGCATACTTAACATGAGAGGCTCGTAAATAGCATCCTCCTAACTTGCTTCCTTCAGCCTTACATTTTATTGATCAAAAGACATTCATAAATATATATACATAATCTATTTCTTTTAAAGGAATATAATCCAAGCATTGATCTATCACAGTAGCACTATGAAATGTTCAGAAGATATTAATATTTTGTTGATGATTCCCTTGTATATCTGCTCTTACTCAGATATAACTCCCTCTTTTAAATTTGCGTACTTATCTTTTAAATCTACATTTTTTCCTCTTTACATGTTTGTCGTAAATGGTCTTCTTTTTCCATCCTAATCTACAAATCTATCGAGTCTTATAGATATCTCTCTTTATATCATCCTAAAGGGAGTCACAAACAAATCGCACCCCTCCAAGAATATTAATCACATATCTTCCTTTTAATAAACACACCACATTATAATATATGAATAAGACAATTTTTTATTATATAGTGAGCCCTCTACTTAGAGGGAGGTCAGTCTCTTAACAAAAGTTGTTTATTAAATTTAAACTTTAATACTCCATATGAGTCGGCCATGTAACATCAGTCTTCATAGTATGGGACATTTCATCTTCATCTCTCTTTCTATGATTTTGTCTTTGTCTTTTTTTCTTATTCATTTAATTAAATAATTATCATTGGTGGGAGAAATTACTACTCCAACACTCCCTCTTCATTTTGACCACATATTTATCATTCCCAAATTTTGTCTTCCAAGGCTATAGACTCACTCAAATCCTTTTCTTGCATGATACCTTCAAACTATCTTCAAGATCTATGGATCTTCATACTCCTCCAGCTCTCACCAACTATTGCAGCAGTCCTTCAAACTTTGATCTTCAAATCTTCAAAACTTCAATCTTGAAGTCCTCTTGCTATCTGTAGCTTTCCATTTTTTATTGATGACTTACAAGACCAACAAACTTCTCTTGATTTCTATCATTTTTTACATATGAACATCTATACTTGAACAATCTTTTCAACATACATGTAATCTCTTGCCAATTCGATCCAAAACTCCATCCACAATCCATAGGCATGCATCCTGTCATATTTTTCCAATCTCTTTTCCAACACATATTTTCTGAATGATTTCTTAAACCACATATGGTACACGGATGTAGATTCCAACACATATCCTTTGTATGTCCTTTCCTGTTACAATGAGAACACTACACACATTGCATTCCTTGAACAAATTTTCTTGAACCTGTAATACTTGTAACATCATTTCCTTTACCTATGATATATCCAAGACCTTCATATTTTGGCCTCATTATTGGCTCAATTGGCTCTTTCAGTTCATTCTTTCCTAATCCTTTTCCTTCATATCCTATATTTTTCATCACCTTGAGACCAACATTCTTTCTATCAATATCATCACAACTAGCAAATTTTGTTGATTCAATCTCCTTATTACCTTCAGTTTTACACTCTTTAGCTTTAGCTTTATCACATAAATCATTTGTGTCACATGAGACATCACAAAGCACATGCTTCATCCTTAAACATTCGTTTTCCTTTAGACATGATGCAAGTGTTTGATATAGTTGACTATTTTTTTCTTTCAACCTTGATATTTCATCTTTTTGTAACTTGTTTTCCTCTTCCAATTTCTTCATCTTTTCTTCTAATTCTTCATTCCTCTTCTTAACCTCATCAAACAATTTCAATATTTCTTCTAGTTCTTCATTTTTTATTTTGACTTCACTTAATTCAATATCAAGATCATAAATTTTTATCAACTATCCAATTTTTCTATTGAAACTTGCTTTAAATCTCTTAACAATTCCAATCTTTCTTCTTCCCAACCATCTCTTTCTTTTTTCTCTCTTTTACTAGATTTTCCCATTTGTAATGAATGATTTTCTTACCTGTGTTATGTTGTTGCACTTGTCTTCGATTGTCGATTGATTTTGGTAGCTTTGCGCACCTTCACTACTTCTTCTATGTCTTCAAATTTTCAAAATCTCAAGGTTGTGCCCTCACTTCTTCTACCTTCTTCCTTGCCTTCTAGCAGCCTAAAATTACATCTTATTTCCTTCAAATCTACGGATCCTTTTATATTGGCACCTTCTTTCACAGCGCTCTAAACCTGGGAAATTCCTTGACGACTTCAACCTCTGCTCAGTAGCTTTCTTCAATCTTGGCAACTTTGATCTCCTTATGGCAGTGCCTAGATGGTCAACCTCATGTACAAACTACGACCTTACTCCAAACACTGCAATTATATATAGATATGTTTGGCGATTCCTTAATCAAATCTACATCCTCTTTTCAATGATATTTTTGTGTTCTATTATGCATTCTCTTCAATCGACTTCTTTTGTTTGATCTATAGACTTCAGCCTCTTCCCCTTTTAGTCAATGATTTAATCTGTTTATTCACTGGTGATCTAATAAACTAAAGTTATCTATAGCTTTATTTTTACACGATTTATTCAAACAACTTGGTGACCAATAAACTTGCGATTTGATTTTCTTCTGACTTCAATTATTTCTAGCTCTCTTCCATGATCTTCATGGAAACAAAAACAATCTCACCCCAATAACCTGGCTATCTTCAAACACCTTCGATCCCACAATCTTGGAACTTTCTTTAACAACAGTGACAACTCTTTGACTGCTGCAACTATAATTTTCCTTGCAATGACAGATCTGTAGCTAAGTCTTCAGTGGACTTGGGTAAAACTAGCAAGTTGATTTTATTAAGAAACTAGCAATTCAATTTCAGCATCTTCCTTTAATTCTCATCGCTCCAGCAAACAAAACCTCCTATAATCCCTTCTCGCAGTCTCTTCAAAGACAACTTGATTCATGTAAACAAGATTGGACCTTACTACTTATGTGATCTAGCAGCGATAGATTTCAAATGTACGACTTTGACATACCTATGATCTCTAATAGATCTGGACCTTCAGTGTCTACACTGCAAACCCTTAGTCTTCAAACACTTCTCTCTTTGGATCTTTAGGCGATGTAAAAGATCTTCTTTGGCAGCAACCACAACTAATTGACAACTTGATTCTGGTGGCTTCAAACAATAGGGCTTCTTTGATCTCCTAAATGCCTTATATGAGCTTATATGATCTGATATTAATTTGAAAAACTCGCGGCTTAAATCTTTCAGCTTCACAAACACAATAAACTTGTGCTCTACTCAAACACCATCAACCTTTGAAATCTTCTACAAATCGAGATCTTTAGATCCTATAGCTTCCTGACGGTTTTCTTCAACGGCTTGCTTATTTATTCCAAACTCTTCACTTTGTTATCTATCCACCTGTGATTTGAAATACTCCAATATTTTTCTTCTACGAACTTCTTTTGATCTGCGGCTCCTTTATGACTAGGGCGAATTGCCTTTTAAAAACAAGCATGGACTCTTTAAAAAAACTTATGGTTCCTATTCTCCTAGGCTTTGTTTTATTCAACTAGTGATTCCTTTATATTGCAGCAACAACCTCCACTCCAACTTCTTTTATAACCAGTTCTGTGATTCAGTTTTTTTGAAACAGCGACTGTTTTCCTTTAGATCTGTGGTGTATTGTCTTTGTCTGATCTCCAACGACTTTACTTCTTGCAATTATCTTTTGTGGAACTTTAATGGCAGACCTCCTTTATGTGTTTAGCTGCAACAGACCAGATAGATGCATCAATCTGCAAACCCTAACCCTAGATTTTCACATGAACATAGCTCTGATAACCCTAGCTCGTAGAAACCCACAATCTCCTCAAATAACATGGCTCTGATACCACTATGATGGTGGTGGATGGAGATGAAACACAAATCCAGAGATACATCAAACACATAGAAACAAAAATATTTATTCCTCAACGTGTTGTTGCAACATATTTCATTTCTTCATAACATGATTACAATTGATATAGTGAATACTACACCATTCTCATGATCACTTGATCATGCTACACTTTGATTACACACTTGATTACACTTGATTGAACAACTATTACATCATGCCTCTTTTATAGAAGTCTTACCATATGATACTTTGTCTTTATAGGCTCTTCCAATCCTCATCTAAAAACTTTCCACAACAATCCATTTCTAGGATCTCTCTCACCTAGAAATCTATCCTTCTCTTTCTAGAAACCTCTTTGTCTTCATCTCTCTTTATATGATTGTCTTTTTACCTTTTTTTCTTCATCTCTTTTTCTATGATTGTCATTTTACCTTTTTTTTCTTCATCTCTCTTTCTATGAATTTGTCTTTTTGTTTTTTTTTGTCTTATTCATTTAATTAAATAATTATCATTGGTCGGAGAAATTACTACTCCAACATCAAGAGGTGTGGGATGGGCAACGAATCAAGCTACTAGGGTTTCAGGAAACTTCGCGGCTAGAGTTTCAGGAAAACAACGCTGCTATAGCTTTTTCTGATTCAATTGCATAGTTACGGGTCAAGTTTAAATCAATCTATATTTTATTATTTAGTCTTACCCGGTATTTGCAGTGAAAGAAGGCGCGCGTAGGGAAAATACAGAGTAATTGCAGAACTCATTTTCATTGACAAGTTTTTTCTTGTGACAAGTTGGCAAGTTGCAGAATGGATAGAGAAGAGGAGACTTGACATTGCGCGCGTTAAAATCCAAGAGAAATCAACGGTCAATGCTAAATATAATCTCTGCCTTCTTGTTTTCCAAAACTGATTCTTGACTGTATAAATTGGTGTGTATCTTCTCCAACTTCACTTTGCCCTCTTTCCTGGAATTTGCTGTGGAAGAAGGCTGGAGTAAGGATAATACAGAACAATTGTAGAACTCATTTTCATTGGCAAATTTTTCCTGGTGACAAATTGACAAGTTGCATAATGGAGACAGAAGAGGAGAGAAATCAGTGGCAGTGCTAAACAATGCAGACACACATTTGTCAAACATAATCAATGTCTTGTTATATTATAGGGATGATTATTGACTGTATCAATACATATCATTTTCACTTCGTCGTTTGATATATGATTAGAATTGTTGTTCTAATTATTTTTGTCCGAGTAATTGACCAGATTAAACATATTTTTTAATATATAAATGGAAGAGTATAATACATAATTTTAATTAAATGAATACAGCTGAAAGAGGCACGCATTGAATTAATATATATTTAACATTTGAATTATATTAAATGTAAGTTAGAAGAAATCATTTTAAGTTAAAACAGAAATAAGACTTCAATTCATCTTAAGACTTACATATTATATATTCTGTTAAATTGTTCTTATATAATTGAAATTACATATACAGGTTGGAAGGATTATTATTAAACAGCAAAAGATTTTAAACATTTTTTTTAATAAAGCTAGACAATTATTTACCGTAGGAGATATAAAGTTGACATTGTTTCCCCGTTTAAGCAGAATGAACTGGGAGAAATATTCCCTAGATAAGAGTTCTGTTTGAAGCTGATTCCCTTGAAACATCTGACAGTATGTCCACTCTAGCAAAAATCATGTGGCTCTTTCTGACAATTCAATGGACTCTTCTTTTAATTGCAGAAGCCCAAAACGTTCATTTCAATTTCTCTTCCTTTGATGATGAAATTCAATTATTGGGAGATGCTCGTCGCTCGTCTGAGTCGAAGATTGAACTGACAAATAATGAGTATGGTGACAATTTAAAATGGAACATGGGTTGGGCCGTTTACAAAAGACCAGTTGAAATATGGAGTAGCTCTTCTGGAGCCCTTGCAAATTTTACATCCTACTTTCAGTTCAGAATATACAATGGAACACAAACCAAATATGACTATCATGCTGATGGTCTTACATTCTTCATGGCTTCTTGGGGATCCCAACCCCCACAAAACGAAAGCGGGGCAGGTATGTGGCTTGGACTGTTGAACAATGTAACCAATGGTAAATCATCGACCCAAAAAGTTGCTATTGAATTTGATACATTCCGAAACGCAATAATAGATGAAATCTATGGCGTCAATGCGAATGATCCGGATGATAATCATGTGGGGATTGATATCAATAATATTGCTTCTGTGAAGACTGTTTCTTTGTCTCAAAGGCTTAACAGCGGAGAAACATGGGAAGTGTGGATAGATTATGATGGACAACTTAGGGAGCTCCATGTGTTTATGGCTCATAACAGAACAAACTTCAGTTCTCCTCGTCCTGGAAGTCCAAATCTGACCTATGCTTTAAATCTCTCAGATTTTCTTCCTGAAAAGGTCACAATCGGTTTCTCTGCTTCAACAGGGCTTTCCAACCAGATGCACAGGGTTATCTCATGGAACTTCTCAAGCCAAACCAGTTGAGGTCATCATGAAGGGCGACTTTCCAAGATAATCGCCTCTCTGGCGGCCGTGGTCCTGGTTATACTTATCATTAGCTCTGCAATCTACAAGCTTAGTAATAAGAAAACAGTAAAATCAGATAGAGACCTGCAAATTCCAGATCCCAACGGCCTGAAGAATGATGAAGTTTTAGAAAGAGTTGTTGAGGAGCAAAATCCCAATAGAAGCCCTCGGGTGTACAGGTATGGTTGCAAATATTCATCTGATATTGCTTTTATTATAGAATTTAAAGAAAGTTACATTTCCCATTCAACTCTAGGATGTAGGTGGATGTTTCATTGTTTTGTTTTGTTATTCGAACCTCATCACTATACCATATTAATCAAAACAAAATATAAGAGTAGATATGAAAACTACGGTCGTTTTGTATGTAGAGTTTAAGAGTTTACAAAAATAATATATCAAAGTGCTAGAGGCATTAGTAGTCACAAAGTTACTGTGCGCAAGTCATCAAGGATTGATTTAGGTCAAGAACGAGGATCTGGGGCCATTGAACCATCCTGAGCATTCAAGAGGCACAAGCACTTCCCATTTACTCTCGATTCAACGCCATCATATGCCGAAGATGTCTACCTCAAAAGCCCAATAACAATCTTCCTAGTCCTACGCGCAGATAGCCTCCAACCCCTCAGTTGAGGAGGAGGAGAGAAGTGGTTCCAACTGTGTCAACCATTTATCATTTGCATCTATATATGGTTTAATGTTTATGGCTTTAGTTTGCTTTGTGGCCCCGACATATAGTCCTAATACCTGTTCCAAATCTAAACTAATTCTATGTATCATCGTTGATTGTTAACACAGTTATGAAGAGCTAAGTAGAGCAACTGCTGTCTTTAGACAAGATTTAATACTTGGACAGGGAGGATTCGGAAGGGTTTACAAAGGAAGTTTAGAGGATGGACAAACAGTGGCGGTTAAAAGAATTTATCAGAACTCTCAGGAGGGAATCAGACAATATGAATCAGAGATTACAACAATTGACAGCTTGGCACATCCTAATTTGGTTCCCCTTTTTGGGATGGTGTCACGACAGAAACGGCGAACTTCTTCTCGTTTACCAGTATATGTCCAATGGCAGTCTGGACAAATATTTGTTTCCAGGAGAAGCCCAGATTCGGGCTCTGAGTTGGAGCGAGAGATTCAGTATAGCCTGCGGCTTAGCTTCGGCTCTTCTCCATCTCCACGAGGAATCATGCCCACGCGTTCTGCATAGAGACATTAAATCTAGCAATATAATGTTGGACTCTAACTTTGTGACACGACTTGGAGACTTTGGTTTGGCCCGGCTGATGGAGCAGGATAATACCTCTCGCTATACAAAACCTGGTGGCACCCCGGGCTATATAGCGCCAGAGTGCTTTCAAACATTGAGGGCCAGCTCGGAATCGGACGTATTCAGCTTTGGTGCCGTGGCTCTCGAAATTGCCTGTGGAAGGCCCGCGTTGGACAGAGAGCTTACGTTTTGTAATATGAGTTTGGTCAACTGGGTTTGGAGTCTGCATGAAATGGGACAGATTCTCGATGCAGCTGATGAGCTGCTTGATAAGGAAAAAGATGGTGCGCAAATTGAACGGTTGATGCTCGTTGGATTGTGGTGCTCCATTAATGATTATAGACAGAGACCAAAAATACAGCTAGTTCTGAAAGCCTTAAAATTTGAAGCTGAAGTGCCTATGCTCCCATGCAGAATACCTGGAGCGCCTCATTGATATGTGAAAAGGAGGTTGAAGTTTTTCGTCTCTTTCAGGTATGTATATACCTGTGATATGGGAGTAGGTGAGTTGAGATTTAAAGATATAACTGTGATATGCAGCTAGTGAGTTGTGATTTTAACATTATAAGAAATAAAACTGAAACAAGGGCAGCACTGCAGCAGTAGTCCCTGCCTAAAGGGACAAGTGCCAGAGTAAAAAGAAAAAAATATGTACAGTCTTGGCTCAATAGAGTTGTGGAATTTAGCCTTGCAGCTGCTATTTGCATTTGCTTGAAAGTTTGTAAAGCCTTAATAAAAAAATCCAATTTGTGCTTACCCTGCAATCATGGCAATCCATGAGACCACATTTCTTTGAAGCATTCTGTGAAACAATTCTCTATCTTGAAATTCCCCATGACAATATTGTAGTTCAGTTAAAGTCAATACTTGACAATTTTGTGCTGCTCCTTTCATTCCAAGAAGCTGATTGAAAAATATGTAGTCTTGGCTCAATAGAGTTGTGGAATTTGGCTTTGCAGCTGCCATTTGCATTTGCTTGAAAATTTGTAAAGCCTTTTTAAAAAATCCAATTTGTGCTTACCCTGCAATCATGGCAATCCACGAGACCGCATTTCTTTGAAGCATTCTGTGAAACAATTCTGTATCTTGAAATTCCCCATGACAATATTGTAGTTCAGTTAAAGTCAATACTTGACAATTTTGTGCTGCTCCTTTCATTCCAAGAAGTGATTGATGTTAGATGATCCTGCATTTGTGGCAGGTGCCTTATCTAGGTTTCGAGATGTGACTAATAAAGCAAAAGAAAAGCTTAGATTCTTAGAACAATATTTAAGACAATGTGACCTAACCAGAGATTCATTTTTTTCCCCTTGAAAACAAAGGCTAGAAATATATTCTAGAAACTAAACATTTTAAGTACCACAAATATGCTATTTATATATCGCAGTGAAGAGTCAAGGTCAGAAGCATTTACTTAATGCTATGGAAGAGGAGGAAACAAAATTATCTTTCTGCCATCATAGCGAAACGTTGGCGACTATAAAAGTTATTAAGAACCTTATGTGCTGATTGCCACACTGCAGCGAAACCTTGTAATAATGAAGGGAAATCCTTCATAGCATAAACAACAACTTCATTAGCTTCTAAATGAGACATATAAATAATGTCTTTTTCTACAAGTTGTCTTATGTCTTTTTCTCAAAATGCAAAAATCTAAACATGCAACTGTATGCTCACATAAACTAGATGAACCATCAGTTTTATTGATATGGTTGAAAAAGGCAACACCGATAAAAACATATATATTTCACTTAAAAAACCAAAAAATCCATGAATTAAAAATGTCTGATAAAATCCCCAAACACAAATCCTAATAAAAACCAGGCCTAACTACAATATAAACGTCACCAATCTATCTAAGATCACCCTAAACATAACAAATCCACCATATATTAAAACAACAATTTTCACACACCAACATCCAATACCGGCAACCTGTTCTCTTTAGTTCTCATTACACAGCTAAAATAGACAATAAATTTAAAAGAAAATAGGCCCATGATTCAGAAAAGACTGATGAAATCCCCAAATATTTATATTAGACCCTCCATGTATTGGGAGCTGCACAAGGAACCAAGAAACAACACATGCCCCAGATAGACTCTAAGCAACAACCACTTGCAACAATACATGCTCTTCAATCTAGCCTTGTAAACTTGCAGACATGCCACATCCCCCATCCTCTCCTATAGATATTTGTGTGCCAGCGGTCTATCTGGGAAACAACAAAAATATTAGGTTAAATTTCCAACCCACAAAATTCAAGAAATTGGGAGCTTGTTAAAGAATATAATTCACAGAGCAATTTTGTCAAACAATTGACAGAAATACCCAGTATTACAAACCATACCTTGAAGAAAGGTTGTGATATTAAAAAAATTACTTTAGATATTTGTTTGATCTGACAAAGAACAACATTTCATAAAATTACATGATATAAACCCTGTTCCCTTACCAGCTCTGCAGTATCATGTGACATTTCACAATTTTTTCAATTTTGAAAATGCAGACCTGGTTTTTGCTACCATCTTCTGAAGCCAGCTCTTGGCTAGAATACTAGACTGATACTGCTGCCCAATTAAATTTTACAGGTTATATTGCATTGTGGGTGTTGTGAAGGAGCAAAATCCACAGCAGGCTCCATTCTGTAAAATAAAACATACATGGTTATTAGCGTTTAATTAGCTTCTCTATATAAAATGTGGGTATTGGTTATAATTTGAATGTGTAGTTCATAGTGTTCAGATGGGCAATCGATGATTTAAACAGAACTTTAAAAAAAATTACAAAATTGAAACCATGCAGAAGAATATAGCATATGGCATACCTTTTTTTTCCTGATCCAGTAAAACACCGAGAATCCTGACTGAAAAACGAAGCAATTCCTCCAAGCCAACAGGTCAAAAATGCCCCTTTTGAAATCAGGGTTTTTTTAATCGTCAGGGGATTTTCATCGCAATTGCCCAAATAGGCATGTATGCAAAAGGGTGGAAGCATAGACAAGGCACGTGACTTAGTTTAGAGACTGCCACAAACTACTGTATTGCCTCAAAGTGCCCTACATAAACAAACAGAAAAACTTTAGAGTATGCTTAATTTTTTTCATCCCCGTCTCCTATTCCTCAAAATTTTACCTTAATTTTCCACGTCCAAACGCAGCCAGCTGCACGTGTCCTTCCTGCAAAAACAAAAACTGGGCAAGAACCATTTTACAGAATGCCCGAGTACTGTGGTCTCATGGACAAGACCACAGCAATGATCTCAGGTTAATCATAAAATGGATTTGCTGGAAAGGCTTAGAAACTTTCAAGCAAATGTCACTAACAGATGTGAAGTCAATTCCCACAACCTTTGCCACCGCTCTCCCTAGAATAAGGGTGAAATGCTATTTCATTCCTGGAAGTAAGATTTAACACAAGTAGCTCTATGAATAAACTGACTCACAAGAAAGCGTGCCTAAGAAGTAAATTAGAGACCTGTCTTTTCAGAGTAGGAAGACTCTTTTGCATACATTGGAGATTATGGCAATACACCATTTGATGGAGGAATTCCAAACAATCCACACATCAAGACCTGCAATTAAGAAACTCAGATCTTTCATATATTATTGAAAAAAGTTACAAGCAATATAAGTTGTTATCGAAAAAGAGGAAGGATACTTTCACTTTTGGCAAACTTGTTCTAGATAAGATCTTCAGTTACTTCTGGAAAAGTCTAAAAAGGACTCAACTTTCAATTTTGGCAAGTTCCACTACTCCACATCCACCAAAAGCTCCTGCATGTAAGGAAACAATTTAAGTTTACACATTCTCTTTAAAAATCTCGCATGTAATATAAAACGCATTAATTAGCAGTTTAAAGAATTGATTGTCATTATAGAAAAGGCAGTCTTCCTCTCCCACAGGCCGCGCCATGCATGGAATGTGCGTGAACTCTAAACAGAGTGTGGACAGTTAGATACTTGCAGCATCTTTCCCTAATTATATGAGTTTGTGCCTATGAAATTTGCAGTCCATGAAGCAGGCTAGCAGGTTAATTACTTCTGCATTTTCTTTAGGAAATATGCTATTTATTCTATCTGGAACGTTACCCTTTGATTCAGATAAATATTTATCAAGCTCTGGTGTACATTGGGGCCGTTGTTCCATCTGATTTAACAAGATAAATCATGAATAAAATTTCATAAATTGAAATGAATAATTTTTTTGCCAGTAGATTGAATGCCAGAATCATTAGGGTCAGTGGTCATTAGAGGGCAAGTGTGACTCAACCTGTGACACAACATTTTGTAAACCAACTGCTTGCCACCGAGCCACAACATTCAGGCAAACTGAAATGTTCATATAAATGTAAGCAAAAAATTCCTGCTACATAAAATCTACTTATGAGGATAATAGATTATCATGCCTATAAACGATGATGAATCTCAAGATCTAATAATCCTGCACGGGGTATTTGTTGGCAGAAAAACCAGGTGATGGGCAGAATGCAGTTCTGTAAAACAATGCTACAGCAAAAACAAATGCACACAACAGAGAAAGACCAAATACAGAAGGACAGCAATAAATGTTTATATATATTTCTCTATTTCCAGATTACACTCCAAATTCATGTACAAACTACAGACAATTTACAGTGCAGAGCTGCTGCTCTGTTTTCCTTACTCTGCCCCAATCTCTGGAGCTGCACACTGTATATCCTGTGCGAACTCCGTAGCTACCTTACTGTTGCTGCTGCAACATTCCTCTCTGTTGTTTTCTCCTTCTGCTGTTCTCTCCTGGAACCTTCTCATTCTGTAGCTACCTTACTGTTGCTGCTACAACATTCCTCTCTGTTGTTTTCTCCTTTCTCCTTCTGCTGTTCTCTCCTGGAACCTTCTCATTCCTCTGCTGCTGCAGGATGTTCACATTCATTTTTTCTGTCTTTCATTTCCCTCCTTTTTGTCTCTTCTACTTGCCCAGCAAAATGGGCGCTCAACCTCATTCAAATTCAAATGCACCTACCTCATTAACTTCTGGCAGGCCATCGATGAGGAGGGAGGATGCGGGAGATCCCCAGGTCTGACACGGGGGCAGATAGCATTAAATGTCTGACGGAGGATTAATATTTCCAACACTCCCCCTTAATCTGAAGTCAGACATCAAACAACACTTTTCATTCCGGAACTGATCTCCGGAGATTTACACTTGCCTTTGCCTTTCCGGAGCAGAACTCCGGAGCTCTTCCTGCTGTGCTGCAACATCTCCGGAGCTACCCTCTGCATCTCCGAAGCTCCCTATTTGCATCTCCGGAGCTGACTTCCCTTTTCAACATCTCTGGAGCTGACTCTCTGCAACTCCGGAGTTCCTTTTCTGCATCTCCGGAGCATCTCCGGAGCTGCACATACATTCCAGAGTTGCATCTCTGGAGTTCTCCTGCTGTCTTTCTGGATCTGAACCTCCGGAGCTGTCTTCTTTGTAGAACTGCGCATCTCCATAGCTATCCTCTTTCTGGGGCTGCACACCTCCGAAGCTGTCCACAATGCCGAGCCTATCTCTTAGGCGTTCAAACGAATCTTTTGGCAATGCTTTTGTGAAAATGTCAGCGAGCTGTTGCTCAGATCTGCAATACTACAACTCAATCTCTCCTCGTTCTACCAACTCCCTAATGAAGTGATAACGGATTTCAATGTGCTTGCTTCGTCTGTGGAAGACTGGATTCTTTGTCAGGGCTATTGATGAAACATTGTCACAATGAATGGTCGTACCATCTTCTTGCTACTCATACAAGTCTGCAAGGATCCTCCTCAACCAAATAGCCTGACAAGTTGCTGCATTTGCTGCAATATACTCAGCTTCTGCTGTAGAGAGAGAAACAATGGGCTGCTTCTTGGATGCCCATGATATCACACCTGAACCCATGTGAAATACATAGCCGGATGTGCTCTTCCGGTCATCTACATTTCCTGCCCAATCACTGTCCGTGAAACCAGCCAGCTTAAACTCATCAGAAATATCATACAAAATGCCATAACCTGTTGTGCCATTGACATGCCTTAGGATCCTCTTTCCTGCTTGCCAATGTGTGTCCTTAGGCTTCTCCATGAACCTAGAAATTAGGCTTACAGCATACATCAATTCAGGGCTAGTTGCTGTCAAGTACATGAGGCTTCCAACCATGCTCTTATAAAGGGTTGGGTTTACTTCCCTGCTGCTATCCTCTTTACTCAACTTCAGACCTGTGGCTGTAGGTGTAGGGGCAGGTTTACTGTTCTCCATCTTAAACCTTTTCACAATCTGTTTGGCATAGTTAGTTTGCGAAATAAATATGCCATGCTCTGTTTGTTTGACCTCAATGCCAAGGAAATACTTCAGCAGACCTAAGTCTGTCATCTCAAACTCATTCTTCATTGCCTCTTTGAAATCAACAATGAAAAGATCACTATTTCCAGTAAAAATTAGATCATCTACATACAAAACAGCAATCAAAATTTTACCTTCAGCTGCTTTGATGTAGAGAGTGGGCTCACTGCTGCTTTTGCTAAAGCCATTGCTCACCAAATATGAGTCAATCCTACTGTACCATGCCCTAGGTGCTTGTTTCAGCCCATAGAGGGCTTTCCGGAGCCTGTATACCTTGTCCTCTTGCCCTGGGACTTCATAGCCAGGTGGCTGCTCCACATACACTTCCTCTTTCAGCACTTCGTTCAAGAAGGCTGACTTTACATCCATCTGAAACACCTTCCATCTGTGTTGGGCTGCTATTGCTATGATTGCCCGAACTATTTCCAGCCTTGCAACTGGTGCATAGGTCTCATCATAATCTCTTCCAGGCTATTGTTTGTACCCTCTGACAACCAGCCGTGCCTTATGTCTTTCTATCTTTCCTTCAGCAGTAGACTTGGTCTTGTAGACCCACTTAACTCCAATCACTTGTTTACCCTTGGGTAAATCAGTTAGCTGCCATGTGTCATTCCTCACAATGGCATCTAATTCTTCATCCATGGCCTCACACCATTTCTGTTCTTTCACAGCTTCTTCAAAGTAGATTGGATCACTAGAAGAAAACAATGCAAAATTTAAATCTTCATCATCATCAGCATACCATGTGCTGTCATAAATCTCCTTCACACTCTTTGTCCTTCGTGGCATCAATGATGCGAGTGTGGGATCTGAATTGCCTCTGGAGCTACTGCTGTTCTGACTTCTGGAGCTGTTGCTGTGACCTCCGGAGCTGCAGTTCTGATGACCTCCGGAGCTGCTGATGTGACCTTCGGAGCTGCAGTTCTGATGACCTCCGGAGCTGCTGCACTGACCTCCGGAGCGGCTGTTATAACATCCTCCAGAGCTGCAGTTCTCTGGAGTTGCAGACCTCCGGAGCTGCTGATCTCTGGAGCTGCAATGCTACTGTCTACCTCCAGAGCTGCTGAGCTGAGCATCTCCGGAGCTGCTGTTTTCTAGAGCTCTACGGTAGTTTCTCCCCGAGCTGCTGCTCTCCATAGCTCCTTCGGAGTTGCTGTCCTCCGGAGCTTCTTCATCTTCAAGGGGTATTGTGACTGAAATACCCGTGGTGTTGTCCACCGTTCCATCCCATGCTTCATTCTCTATGAACTCAACATCCCTGCTGATCACAAATTTTTGGTGATGGGATTAAACAATCTGTAGGCTTGTGATTCTTCACTATAGCCCGTGAAGATACATTTCTCACCTTTATCATCAAATTTCTACCTCTTCTCTTTAGGCACGAATGCATATGCCACACACCCGAAAATTCTCAGGTGCTCAACAGTCCATTTGCTGTTTGTCCACACCTCTTGTGGAATCTGATCACGTACGGCCTTTGTAGGACACCTATTCAATAGGTAGACCGCTGTTGCTACAGCTTCACCCCAATAATTATTTGACAATCCCTTTTCCTTCAGCATGCTTGCTGCCATCTCTGTGATGGTTCTATTTTTTTCTTTCAACAACTCCATTTTGCTATGGAGTATACCTTGTTGTGAACTGTTTATGAATGCCTTCATACTTGCAGAAATTTAGAAATTGTCTGGAGACGTACTCTCCTCCTCTATCTGTTTTTAGGGCCTTGATCTGTCGGCTGCTTTGCTTTTCAGCCAATGCCTTAAACTCCTTAAATTTCTCAAAGGCCTCAGATTTGTTTTTCAAGAAATAAATCTATATTTTTCTGCTGTAATCATCAATGAAGGTCATGAAATATACATTCCCACCTAATGTGGGAGTTTTCATAGGGCCACATAAATCTGAATGCACCAACTCCAAAGGTGCTTTTGCCCTTCTAGAATACCCTGATTGAAAGGGCTGTCTATGCTGCTTTCCTAAAATGCAGGCTTCACATTTTCCATCGGGCTCTACAATATTCGGTAGCCCTCTAACCATGCCTTTCCTAGACAATAAACTCAAACCAGAAAAGCTTAAGTGCCCATACCTCAAATGCCACAATTTGGATGGGTCTTTGATGACTGTCCTGAAGGCGGTTTGCTGTCCCACTGCTGTGAGCGCCGGAGATAGTGCAGGAAACTGCGCTAGAGATAGCACCGGAGTTAGTGCCGGAGATGGCGCCGGAGTCAGCGACAGGGGAAACATTCTGTTTCTCGTCATCTGCACTGCTGCAATGACCTTCTTGCTGCATCCTCTATCAAATATAGTGCACTCTCTGTTTTCCATCAGGATTCTATAACCGTTTTGGACCATCTGTCCAATGCTTAGTAGGTTATGCTTTATGCCAGGGGCATAATAGACATCATGGATCTACATTTTCTCTCCTTGCTTGCTGAGGACTGTTATGTGCCTCTTCCTATGACAGGGACCTTTTGGCTATTCCCCATCATGATTTCAGACTTGACATTTCTGTCAATGGAGGCAAACAAGTTTTCATTACCACTCATGTGGTTGCCACACCCGCTGTCCAAATACCAGAGTTCAGGGCTGCACTTCTCAACAAGGTTGCACACTATAAATACCTTGGACTGTTTCTCATTTTCAGCCCTATTCTCATTTGCTACATTAGCATTTTGGCCTCCATGGTCTTATTGTTTCTTTCTACACTCACTAGCATAATGGCCGAATTTATGACAGTAATAGCATTGAATATTACTTTTGTCATACCTCTAATTTAAACTGCAGTTCTTCTTCATTCCTTGATAGCTTGGCTGTGAGCTACTTGCCTCTTCTTGGCTGTTAGAAACTCCTCTGCCGGAGTTGCTTCTTCCTCTACCTCTTTGACCTTTACCTCTGCTATTTCTTCCTCTTCCCAGACCTCTTGCGTTGGTCTGAGCCTTGAAGGCTTGCTCAAGGGAAGGAGCAGATCTATTCAACCGCTGCTCATGGCTTTGTAGAGAGCCCATCAACTCATCCACTGTCATCTTGGACATATCCTTTGTCTCTTCTATAGTTATGACTATAGGGTCAAATCTGGAAGGTAGACTTCTTAAGATTTTTTCAACAATCCTTTGTTCATCCATGGTTTCTCCATTTATCCTTAGCTGATTCAACATGGTAGAAACCCTGGTGTGAAAGTCTGAAATAGACTCACTCTCCTTCATCTGTAGCATCTCAAAATCTCTTCTAAATAGCTGGAGCTTGACTGACCTCACTTTGTCAGTTCCCTTGTAGCTATTATGCAATATATCCCAAGCCTGTTTTGAATAGTTTGCTGCTGCAATGCGGGGGAAAATAGCCTTTGTCAAGGCTGCCTCAACTAGACTGAGGGCTTTTGCATCTTTCATCCTGGTTTCCTTCAACTGGTTTCTTTGTGCATTCGTTAAGGCTGCATAGGCTGCTGGGTCTGTGATGTCGGTGAACCCATTAGTGACCAAATCCCATAGGTCATTCGCAACCAGAATAGTCTTCATCTTCTTAGACCAAATATCATAGTTCTGCCCATCAAAACTCGGTGGCTGCTGCCATCCTTTGCCGTCCCCACCTGCCATGAATGCCTAGACAAACTAGGGCTTATAGAATACCCACACAAACTTGACTGGACTACCCAGAAAAATAGGGATCTGATACCACTTGTTGGCAGAAAAACCAGGTGATGGGCAGAATGCAGTTCTGTAAAACAATGCTACAGCAAAAACAAATGCACACAACAGAGAAAGACCAAATACAGAAGGACAGCAATATATGTTTATATATATTTCTCTATTTCCAGATTACACTCCAAATTCATGTACAAACTACAGACAATTTACAGTGCAGAGCTGCTATTCTGTTTTCCTTACTCTGCCCCAATCTCTGGAGCTGCACACTGTATATCCGGAGCTGCCTGTGCGAACTCCGTAGCTACCTTACTGTTGCTGCTGCAACATTCCTCTCTGCTGTTTTCTCCTTCTGCTATTCTCTCCTGGAATGTTCTCATTCCTCTGCTACTGCAGGATGTTCACATTCATTTTTTCTGTCTTTCATTTCCCTCCTTTTTGTCTCTTCTACTTGCCCAGCAAAATGGGCGCTCAACCTCATTCAAATTCAAATGCACCTACCTCATTAACTTCTGGCAGGCCATCGGTGAGGAGGGAGGATGCGGGAGATCCCCAGGTCTGACGCGGGGGCAGACAGCATTAAATGTCTGACGGAGGATTAATATTTCCAACAGTATTTATAATGTCAACAACTCCAAGACCAAATATCAACTTCCTGCAAACATCAAAGAAAATAGTCAGCACAAGGAAACCACATTCTCTTTACCAGGATAATAGTTCACACTACATTACAAAATACAGAAATCGATGCACTGTATAATATGCCTTTTAAACCAAAAAAATGAAAGATGGGGTGCTAGCTACAACGATGACCTAGGATTACACCTCTGCTGCAATAAATATTCACTGCGAAAATGAAAATACTTAATTTGTCTGATCATTCTCTGAATCTCTCTATCTCAAGGGGACTACCCTCCTAGGCGTCTATTGCCTGTTTGCTAAATGATAGGGCAAGAAGAGAATAAGAAAGTGAAAACAAGTGAAATCGGAGAAGATACTAGGCACTAGTCAGTTTACAGAAAGTGAAGGCCTTATGGTAGCCTAGAAACTCAAATTGGGTTAGCATAGACTTGTAACTAGGAAAGAACAATGAAATATTACATATCTAAGACAGTGGTCATCTGACTACCCCTCTAGTTGTCAAGATAGAAGAAATCAAAACATGATGGAAATAGTTACTGTAACTGATTTCTTATATTTTCAGATTGTGTAAGTGCCCCAAATAAGAATACTGGTGAATGAAATTTTACGGTATCATACCACTCCATATCGTTGTGGTCTATGCATTGCTTGAACCATCTCTGGAGCCATCCAGCGTGGAGTTCCAACACAAAATTCAGCAGGAGGAACACCATGATGAGCAAGGCAGCATGTATGGGATTATGAGTGAAGAGGAACTACCATATCAAAATCACAAAGCTTGACTAACGGACTTTCATGCACTCTTTTAACTTATAAATCAATGAGAACATTTTTGCTTTTGACATCCCGATGAATGATGGTTTTAGAATGAAGTTCTGACAATGCACATGCAACATCTCCGGTAATAAACATAGCCAATTTTGAGGGGGTGCATTTTTTCTCTCTTGTGCTAGCCTCCCAAGAAATACCTGCAATGATCCAACAAATATATTCAAGATGAATGGCTACAGTATTGTAAATCTTCCATGGCAAATATAGCTCCCTACCAACACTAGACTAGACTTACCTCAAGGGAGCCACCTTTGATATACTCCATTGTTATTAAAGACTGCACAACTTGAGATTCTCTCATTCTGTTTGATAAAGAAACCCAACTAGAGGATTGTGGATTGCAATGAATGCAGGATATACAGCAAATAGGTTTATTTCGAAAAGGTTTTAGAAACTTTACAGTAAATGAATTTTGCTGAACTTGACGACCTTTGCAAGCATCCTCCACGCCTGTGTAGAAATAGAAGCTGTGGAACGGGTATGAACATCCAGCAAAGCAATGCTCATTAACGGTTTGACAGAACAGAATAAGTGGAGTAGATTTGTAGCGCAGCATTCAAGGAGCAGGTTTAATAGTAGAAACGAGAACATGTGCCTTTGGTGCTCCTTGCAAAAAAACCAACCACACCCAAAACAAGTTTCAGAAAGAAGAAACCGAACCTCAAACAAACATGGAGAAAGTGGAAGCCTAGACAAGACACGGGAATGGTTTTGCAAAAAGCCACGCACCCAGCTGCAGGCCCACGTGCCCTCCCAAATTCCCAATATAAAGCAACTTTGCATCTTATTCAACCTAAAAGAAAATTAAATTCCGTTGAAGAGAGATTTATGCCATGATAAAAATTATTTACCAATGGGCTAAAATTGAAAGGGCCAATCAAAAAATCAGCTTTAGGTAATATGTTTGTTTCAAAATTGAACAAAATAAAAACATCATGGACAAATCGATTGATTTTTTTGGCTTTGCACACATTTCAATGTTCAACTAATGTAAACTAGCAAAAACAACAGTTACCCTGCAGGGACTAACAATTGAAAACCAGTTGGAATATGTAGAACAAGAGTATATTCAGTGTGCTTTGGAAATGAATGAGATGATGGAATGGAATTTGTTTTGATTGTAGATATTTTTGGATAGGCAAAATCTTTACCTTTATTATAGTCTCCTTATTCTTGCAGTAATAGAGCCTTTACTTCTTCAAATTACACGATGTTTACATTACAGTTTCAGAAATATAATTATATTATACTTATAAATTTGATGTGATTGGTTCTTGATTGGAAAATTATGGGTTTATTATAGTTTGAGTTATAGAACGTGTTTATTTAACTTCATAATATTTTTCTATGGTATAGTATTTATTTAGCTTTAATTTTTAATTAATGTAAATAATATGAATCAATTTTTTTTTTAAATAATTGTTATAATGTTTATTTTTTTACAGATTAAAAAAATCACATAATTATATTTTTTTTAATAATTCGTGTTTATTCAAAAATATTCTATATGTATTAAAGAAAAGTTTTTTAAAGGACTTTGAGAAGGTTTTATAATTGTTGCTACAACCAACTAATCAATAATGTAATTGACTAGTAATTGTGACCTCAGATACCTATTACATTATCCTCTAAAATACATCAGGTAAACATGGAAACATCCAGATCATGGAGAGGTTTCTACAAGACTACATCTTTTATAGACTCAAAATAAAACTATCCTTAACCCCTCAAGCACAAACCCTTACCTCATGATGCTTCAATTTATAACCCATGTGATGGATTTTGTTAAGTGAGACTGTTTGAACCCTAGGCTGGAAGACCAATAATGCAAGATTATCTCATTGAGATCAATGGATGAGGATTTAACTCAAAGGATAGATTTGTGTATAGGTTCGTTTAGTGCAGAGCAATGGAAAGCAAACACATCAACCACTTCAACCCCTTTAAATTTCTACACATGGTCTACCAACCAATAGAAAATGCTCTTGCAGTGCCATGTGTCCACTGCACTCTTGTATCGCCATATTAACCATGGCAAAATGGCAAAAGCAAATATAAGGACTCCCAAGTAAGGCTTAAATTTCACAGTTGTATAGCTGTATTTAAATATGTTAATCGTTAACATAATATGTCCATGGATGTTTTCTTCTTTCTTTTATTCTTGCATTCCTTGAGAAGACATCTCTTGTAAGAGTCTGTTTAGCATGAGCTTTAAATGTTTTTGAAAACCCTGTATGTTTTCTTCTTTCTTTTATTCTTGCATTCTTTGAGAAGACATCTCTTGTAAGAATCCGTTTAGCATGAACTTTAAATGTTTTTGAAAACCCAATATAAGCTACCCACAACTGGTAAATTGATGGAAATGTTTGCATAAGTATCTGATATGCTTGCAAAAAAAAAAAAATTATTTCTTATATAAAATTTGACTTGCATTTAAAAAAAATAATAATTGTCATGCCAAATACAACAAGGAAGACTAAACCGTAGGAAAAAAATTCTTAAATTTAAGCCCTGCACACTCATTTGAACCATCTCATTGACCATGACAAAACAAGAAAAGCAAATATGAGAGCCTTCAATCTTTTGTTGTTTCGTCGTTGCCATTGGCAATCAAACACGTAGCCAGCCTACACTATCACTGGGGAGCATTGAACATACACCATGCCCACCATCTTTGTTGTCTTTTTGGCACATGGCGCAACAGCCACCTAATTCATTTGTGCCACCATGGCCAAGAAGCATATCCATTGTGCACAAGCCGTTGCTTACAAATAAACCTGCGAGCAAAAATATTAGAATAAAAGCTCCAGTCATACCCACCATACTTGTTGCTTCCTACCACGCAACGCTATCATAGCAGGGTGTCCACATAGTACCCATTAGAGCAATAAGACCATGATACGTAGGCATCAAAAGTCTACCGCCGTCAATCTTGCACAACTCCTCACTGATAAAATGCCAGAGATCAATAGCTAGGGATGAAACGCACTGTGCAAAGTCGCAAGGCACCTTGTTTGACTATTTCACCATCACCAATAAGGAAGCGGTCGGGCTTCCTAAATTATCTCAGTGGTGCTGCTGAGATTTTTTAGGAGCATTTTACAATGGGTGGTCCCATGAATTTTGTATTTGCAGGTATGCTTAAAATTTTAAGTTTCGAATTTTAAGGAAGCGGGTGGTCTCATGAAGTTTTTTAAACAATAGTTTATGCTAAATAATTTAGCAGAGATTTTTTAGGAAGCCAAGGAAATAAAAATAAAAATGGGAAATTCCCTCCAAATTTTCCCCTAAATTAAATGGCGGGAATGAGAAGACTGTTAGTTAAATCCCTAAGCAGGTGGGGGAAAGTTTTAGCCCCACCCCATCTGCACCAGCTGAAAAACAAACACCTAAACAATAGCTGCTCCTATTTTTGAGGAGAAGATTCTGATTTTAGCATTAACAGACTTGTTTGAGTTCCATGGGACCTTTGCTCCCAAAAAATAGATCCTCTAGCAGCTCCATGGGACCGCTCTCTAAGAAGCGACCTTAATAAAAGCTTTTAGTCTAGCAAAGTCAGGCCCACCACACATGAATCACTGGGCCACGTGGCAAACTCCAATTGGCTCTCCAATACATAGGTTGATGTAAGCAGCTATTAACTGGACTCCAAGCCATTCAATTTGTCAACCATGCCACCACACCACTGACCATTACATTTCGCCAAATAGCTAGATGGTAAAAGCCACAACGTAGGCTTCCACTATTATTGTTCTGCTGCTGAGCCAAAGGAAAACATGTGACTGCATAATGCAGGTGTCCTTGAATAAAATGTTTCCACCACAGGAGGGACACTTAAGTTACATGCCACGACCAATAGCAAGTCACCAACTAATCAGAAACATAGCACATGTACTATGCACATTGCAAAGGACTTGGGCATTGTTAAAACAAGTTGCCATGAGTATAACTTTGAAGCTAGGCCACATATGGAACCCAAATTAGAATGTCTTGAAAGATACAAGGAGTAAGAAAAAAACAAAATAAACACAAAATAAACTTTAAAAAAACTTTATATTCATATAAAACATTACATTAGTCTTTCCATCATCTGAGCTTGGGCTCTTTCATAGACAACTTCATATAACAGACTCACAAATTCTTACTTCTTGAAATGGCTTCATATAGCTCTACGGAGTTGGACTCTTGAAAGAGTGAGTTCCAAAATACAAAACCAACCATTATATAGAATGCTCAATGCATACGGTGGAGAGAGAACATAGCATAAAATAATATTTTCCAAATCACCCATAAAACATGTGAGATCAGGAATATGGTAGAAGATAGGCTGGAGAAATAAATAAAAAAACCATTCGAATCCATCAAATATTTTTAGTAGGATCTGCTTTTAATGTTGTCATTAAGATTGAGGTTGACTGCCCGTCAGGAGGATATGGAGATGATAGGTTCTGCTAGCAAACTCAATGAAGTAGTTGGGATTACAATCTCCAACACTCCCCCTTAATCACAACTACGAATTCTGATTTCTTTCTTTTGTCTCTTCACTAATGCTTCAGCATCTACAATCTTCAACTTCTAGGAATCAAACCTAGGAAATCCCAGTTTGCTATTGGGATGCTCTAACCATGAGCTCTGGCACACTTGGTAACTAGTCTATTGTAGGTTCAGGTGTGAGACATTTTTTTTTCTTCAACACCTCTCATAGAGTCACACTGCTGGTGCTCAGGGATCCTAACTTTAAACAACTTTTTGTGACTTCATACATTCTTCAAACAAATACAAAATGTTGTGGCATTCAATCATATTATTTCCTTAACCATTAACAACTTCACTCAGCTTTTTATAACATCAAACAACTCCTATCCTCCTCTGGGCTCAAAAAATACAAACTTTGACAACTTTTACCAATATCAAATAAGAAACCTTGAGGTTCATAAGATCTCTACAGGCATTAACCTAGTCTTCATTTAGTGCATGTAATCTTCCAAGAGAACTTACCTTGGACGGCAACAACATTGGGCAGTGTGCTAACAATGATTCCTTCTTGTATTTGCAAGGAACTTTTACACTCCGTGGACTTCTTCTCAACTAGTCTCACTTGGTTTCTACAACAACTTCATCAATAACACTTGCTGCAATATCTTTCTATGACCAAGTGGCCTGGATAAAATGATATTAGTGATGTTTCTTTTCAAACAATGGCAGTGATTCCTTCAAAGTTGTGTCTAGCTCTTCAACCTCCTCTAACCTGTGAACTCGACCGATCTTCCATTGTCGGCATCTTCTGATTGCTACAACGATCTTCTCTTTCAACTGTTCCAACTTAAATGTCAACTATTTTCTTTATCAATTGCGGCTGACAACACCAACACTTCTTTAACATTTCTAACCTTGCTCTACTATTGGCCTCTACCAGCTCTTCAACAAATTTATCAATAAAACATTGTTTGGATATGTTTCTTCAACCATTGATGTCTCCAATTTTCTCTGAGGGTTGCGGCCTCTTTTTCTCTTAAAAAAACTGAGATGCAAATCAACTTCTCCTTTTTGATCTACGAACTTCCAATTTCCTTTCCTCCAACAGCTGCAGTTGTGCTTACGATCTTCCTCGCAATGGAAAGTGTTGAACGTCTTCAAACCTTTTGATAGAAACTTCTTGTTTTCAACTGCTGCGGCAGTTCTTTTTTTAACAACTAGCTCTTTTCTCTAGTTGCGACTAGCACCTCTTCTTCCTATAGCGACTTTCTTTTGAGGCTTCTAATGGCTTTAAAACAGTGATCTCCTCCTTTTGTTTTGACTTGGCAAATTCATCCACGACCTGAGCTACGGCTCTTGAATCCTCTTTTTTTTACCGGTTGCAAACTCTTCTTGATCAGCTGCGGTTGATTTAAACTCTTTGATCTCCTCTTATAATGCCCACGATCCTCTACTCCCAATGGACATGACGGACATGGCTCTTCTGGATCTTCTCAAGACTTCTTTTTCTTCAAGCATTCCCCTTCATTCCTCTGATGTTTTCGGAGGACTGTAGCCTCCTACTTTCTTTTCAACAATTGCAAACAATTGTCTTGGAGTGGCCTCTTCTCAACACCCAACCATGAACATTTGCTTATGCAAATTTTTAACCCCAAACAAGCTTCTCGAACTTGCTCTAAACTCCTTGCTTGAAATACCCTTCAGCTCCAATAACCTTTGGCTCTGATACCAAATGAAAGAAACAGGGAGCAGAAAAAAAAAAAAAAAACACAAAAAAAACTTTATAATCATTTAGATAGAACATTACATTAGTCTTTCCATCATCTGAGCTTGGGCTCTTTCAGAGACAACTTTATACAACAGACTCACAAATTCTTACAACTTCTTGAAATAGCTTCTTACAGCTCTGCGGCACTGGACTCTTAAAAGAGTGAGTTCCAAAATACAAAACCAACCATTATATAGAATGCTCAATGCATATGGTGGAGAGAGAACACAGCATAAAATAATATTTTCTAAATCACCCATAAAACGTGTGAGATCAGGAGATATGATAGAAGACACGCTGGATAAATAAATAAAAAAACCATTCGAATCCAACAAAAATCTTTAGTAGGATTTGCTTTTAATGTTGTCATTAATATTGAGGTTGACTGCCCATCAGGAGGATACGGAGATGACACTATTAGCAAACTCAATGAAGTAGTTGGGATTACAATCTCCAACATGTCTTTGATTGGTTACTATAAAGGGCATCAAAGAGTAGAAAAGGTCACATCAAAATGGGTTTCAACAAAGGTAATAAGTGTTTGACCAAATAATTTCTCTCACCTATAATAAATAAATAATTGTTACTGTAATTAAATAAAATAAGCAAACTAGTAAAGAAGGTTATATGATGTTTCTAGAAGAGGGTGGGTTGTAGTATAAATCTAAGACTTCTTATATAGGATTATGCAGAAGCTTCTAGTTTGGTGTAGTTGTAGTATGCAAGTCCTCTATAAATAAAAGTCAGTTATAAAGGTTTTCATCAAGTTGAATAACGGAAATTCATTTTTATATCAATGTTGTATCATTGCTTGTGTGAGTAGTCGTCTCTATCCACGAACATAGAGGTAGAAGGTTCAGAAGATCCAGGGTTTGCAAAGGATTGCTCAAAAGAGAATGTAGGTACGTCGCCAATAGAGAGAGGCAAAAAGAAGGTTGCAGCCGATAAAGAAAATCATAGGAGGAGATATAAGCACTGTCAAAGGGAGATCCGAGTAAATCAAAGCCAAAAAGAAATCAAATCGTTGTAGGCAGATAAGACCCAAGAGGAAAAAGATTGCAGAAGTTATAGTCGTTGTCCAGTAGGAAGCTGCCAAAAATAATTGTTAAGGAGAGGCCACTACAATTATCTTGGACGCAAGAAAATTATATTAAGCCACCAATCTAAAGCCGCTGTTGAAGACAATAAAGCCGCTCCCTTTATTAAATTATCTAAAGAGTTTAATCTCATACAACCGCCGCTAAAGACAAAAAGAGAACATCAGAAGGAATCACTTAAAAGAAAAGTTTAGTGAAGCCACCATGGACTAGGAGGGGTCGGATCTATCTTAAAGAATATCGCAGTTTTTAAACAAAGGCCACAACCAGTGGAAATAAACAAGCCATAGCAGTTTACCACAACAACTGGTTAAAGAGAAGAGCGCCCAACAATTACAAACTATCTGTAGAATAAGGAGTTCATCCCTACCAAAGGAAGAGTGAAGACGCACAAAGCCACCTAAATTCAATCGCGATCAAGGAAGGAGATCTAGAATCGTTGCAGTTGATTGGATTGCAACCATGGCATCAAGTAACAGTCTACGGCAACCACAAATCCCCATATTAACGGTTAAGAACTATGACTTTGGGGCAATTAAAATAAAAACTTAATTCTATTCACAAAAAAATTGGGATATTGTAGAAAATGCATTTGAAGAACCCCCACATCACGCAACTTATCAAGCTTTGACACAAAATCAAAAAGATAGAACTTACTAAAATAGAAAAAAAATGTAAAAGCCTTATTTTTAATCCAACAAGTAATGGATGGTTCTATCTTTCCTAGGGTTGCGACAACAACTATATCTAAGCAAGCATGAAAAATTTTAGGAATTGCTTATCAAAGTACAACTAAAGTAAAACTGGCAAACTTATAGTCTCTTAGAAGGAGTTTTGAGAATTTGCAAATGAAGGATTTAGACCCTGTAGATCAGTTTTCGAGTCAAGTTATGAATGTTTTTAATCAAATTAGAGCACATGGAGAAGAGACTATAGATCAAAATATTATAGTCTAAAAGATTTTTCAAAGTTTACCTAGTTAATCTGATGTTATTGTGGTTGCAATTGAAGAGTCTAAAGATCTAACACAATTATATGTAGATTCGTTGATGGGATCTTTGTTATCCCACGAATCCAAATTGAATAGGAATAATATTTTTTCTTTGGAGAATGCATTCAAATCATAGGTCAAGATCCAGAGGAAGAGGTAGAAATAGTTATCAAAGAGATGGAAGGAATAGTCTAGATTAAGGAGGAAGAACAAATCACAATTTTAACAGTTATCAACAATCTCAAAGGTATGACAAGTCTAACATTCAATGTTACTACTTAAAGAAATTTGATCATTATGCACATAAATGTTGGAAAAAACAAGCAGATGTAGGAAAGTAGAATGCAAATTTTTCAAATGTATCTAAAAGCAATTCAAGGATATTATTCATTACATGTTATGTTGATCAAGAGAGATCAAGTGATATTTGGTTTTTAGACAGTGAGCATAATAATCACATGATAGAAAATAGAGATTTATTTACAAGTTTATATTGTTCTATGAAGTCAGAAGTAAAGTAGGGTAATGATAATACAATGTCAGTCATGGGTAAAGGAGTAATCAATGTTGTTACAAATCATGGTAGAAGGTCTATTCCAAATGTTTGTTTTGTGCCTGGATTGAAGCATAATCTCATAAGTATTGGACAACTTATACATAAGGGTTATAGAGTATTTTTGAAGATAATGTTTGTATCATATTGGATAGATCTCCTAGTAACATGTTGATAGCTAGGGTTGAGATGACAAGGAACTCAATGTTCACACTTCAAATGAAGAGTTAAAAGGCTATTCAAAGATAACTTAAAGTATATTTTAAGGCAACTTATTTAGATCAAACATGGCTATGGCATCTAAGGTATGGACATCTTCATTTCAAAGGATTGAGTTTATTACAAAAAAAGTAGATGGTGAGAGGCTTACCACCAATTGAGGAGCCAACCAGTACATGTGAGAGTTATATTTTGGCAAAGCAACAATAGAAAATTTTTCTAACTAGGATGCTTTATAGAGCAAAGGCACCATTAGAGCTTGTGCATACTAATTTATGTGTTCCAATGCAAACTCCATCATTGGGTGGAAATATTTATTTTCTAATTTTTATTGATGATTATAGCAGGAAAATATGGATTTATTTTCTTAAGCAGAAGTTTGAAGCCTTCAAAATGTTCAAGGATTTCAAAGTTTGAGAAGAAAAGTGGCCTATACATTAAGGTACTCAGGTTAGATAGAGGTGGTGAATACAAATCAAATTTTTAGATTTTTGCAAATATCATGGAATTAAGAAGCAATTTACTACAAGTTACACACAACATAATGGTGTCACAAAGAGGAATAAACAAACAATAATGGAGATGGCCAAGAGCATGTTGAAATCCAAGCACTTACCTAATAAATGCTAGGAAAAAGTAGTAGCGTGTGATGTATATATTCTAAACAAATCTCTTGCAAAGGATGTCAAGGACAGGATTCCACAAGAAGTATGTAACTTGGTAAGAATTATAGTGTATCTCATTTAAGGATTTTTGGTTATGTTGCATATGCACATTTTCCAAAAGAAACAAGAAGAAAATTGGATGATGGAAGCGAGAAGTGTATCTTTATTAGTTACTGTGAATAGTCAAAAGCCTACAAGCTATACAATCATATTACCAAGAAGGTAATCATTAGTAAAGAAGTTGTATTCAAGGGGAAAAAAGCATGGGATGGAAGTATTAATAAATCAATTACAATTGCAATAACAATACCTCAAAATGAAGAATCAGAAAAATGAAGAGTGTGAGGTGATCAACCAAGTCCACAAGCATTATCAAGTACTCTATCAAGAAATATTCAAGGGCTAATTTAGGAGAGTTAAGAACACCAAGGAATTTTGAACAAGGTGAACTATCAAGCCATCCTTCTCATAACTCACAAGTGATGAATTTGATTCTACACTTGCCTTGTTGAGATCAAGGTATAGAGGTAGATTTATGATCAAGGAGAAAATCTAGATTTACATTCAAATTTTTCTTTATTCTCTCATGATCTTGTATATTTTGAAGATGCAATTAAAGAAGAACATTGTCCATTAAGGACATGGATGAAGAGATGGATTCTATTGAAAGAAATGATACATGGGAGCTATTAGATCTACCTAAAGGTAAAGAGTTCATAAGAGTCAAATGGGTCTAGAAGACCAAGTTCAATGTAGGAGGTGAAGTTGAAAAGTCTAAGGCAAGATTAGTAGCTAAAGGTTTTGCACAATAGTATGTGATGGTGGAGCCCAAGATCACCAACTGCAAAAAATAACCTTCACAAGATAGAGAGAAGCATAGCTATTTCACCAAATAAAGAGTGAAAAATGAGATAATTTACATACTATACAAGGTTGCCTTATAAAGGCATGAAAGGTGGGTGACGGGTGAGAAACTTACCAGCACGGGAAAAACTACCCGAATAACCAATGCATAATTATGCCTAAGTTAAAACTTAAGACTAAATGTAATTTACTCTAACACCCCCCCTTAAGTGCAACTTAGGGAGAATGAATGCAATATGGGTTCCAGCTACACAACCATGTTAGGTACCCATTTACAATGCAAAAAAGAAATCTCTCACAACCAGAGAAAAGGAGAAAAACCTTGTGGGAAAAAACCCCTCCCCAAAAGAGAGAAAGAAAACAAAAATGATGCATGGTGGATGGAGAACTTAATCACATCCCCCCAAGTACTACATACATCCTGTATATACAATCTATGCCCCCCCATAAGAGGGAAAAAGAGAGACTATATAGCCCCCCCACAATGTGTAATCACCTGCAAAAATGGTAAGTGCCTGAAGACAGAACATGATCCAATGTCGACAAACAACTTGTCTCCCTTTTGGAAGAAACAAAACCAAGTATAGATGCAGGTATGCTTCCCACTCCAGATAGGAATTGAAAGAAAGAAGCATGAAAATGTATGATGATGTTTCTGAAATCTGCTCATGTGTCGCCAAGACCTTGGAAAATGATGCCACGAACCAATCAGGAACATGCCCAATCACAATAGAAGGTGACAAACAAGGTACCACTGGAAACTGATCTTGAACATTCTCCAAAGACAAAGATGGAGTGACAATAGTTGTACCACAACTATCATCAAATAGGAGGTATATACCCTCAAATGTGTCTTCCAAATCAGAAATATGAGACTCTACGAACAAGGAACTAATGTCCAACAAATACAAATCCCAATCAGGAAGACAATGAGATACTGGTTATGATGAATCACTGGATGTGCTCAATGAATCACCACCAAAAGATGAATGGTCCTATTGAACAGGAATGATAGGAGCCTCAATCAATGACTCTACACAATGAATCACTGAAGGTGAAGGTACATCAACTGTCCCTGATGGAGAAGAAGGAGCATTTGAAGAACCCTCGTCATCCTCATCTGAAGATTCAAAGTTTTCCAAAACTTCAAACTCCTGCATAGTAGCATGATCATAGGGTATCCTATCTGAAAAATGAAGAGGCACAAGACAATCTGAAATAGGATCATCTGGGAACAACTGAGTATCAGGATCTCCATGTATTTCCCAAATTTTAGTCCAAAGAATATGAGGACACTCAAAATGATCAATGACATTCAAAGTGGCATCATCAATATGCATTGCAATAACTCCTAGGACATGATCCCTTTTACAATTCCATGCAAATTTCTTACTATCAGTACCAGGAAGGGGAACTAGATTATACAAATGTGGCAACAAATGAAGCCATCTGAGATGTTTTATCATACCATCTCTCCATTGTTTATAATTTCCCTTTTTCAACATAATCACAACAGGATGAACTGAAAACCCCATAATGAGTTCTATGACAAATCTCCAAGATTACAAAGTCATTAACCTTCAACAATAATATGAAACTCCCAAATACTGTAAATGAAGCCTTCAAATCAGCAAAATTAGGTGAATTTACCTATACCACTGTGAGCTTGGCGAAGTCAGCTTTCTGATGATATGTGGAATGCAAAAAATAGACTCTGGATGCTCAAGATATGCTCCGTGGAAGAAAATCACCTATGGGGGCTCAATGCAAAAATAAAGGCCCTGATTAATCCCTTAATCACCCATGTGACCACCTGCTGCATAAGGGCAAAAAAATGAGTAGCCTTTCAGGCCAAGTGACTTTAAATCATAAAGTTATCTCACCAAGCAGCCAATTACCAAGCAATATACAAGTCACCATTGACCAATCAAGCTTGCTCCACATGCAAGAGAGAACAACAAAAGCTTCATTTGCTCACAGCAAACAAGATGATGATTGGTCTATTTTAATAGCCAAAGAGCAATCCACACAATGAATGTGGGATTAAAATCCCTGCCAAATGCTCCAAACTGTTCCACGTGGACCCACCACTCTTCTGCGGCGTGGATTTGAAACCCTAAAATCAAATATTTGAGGGCAACTTTTGAAATGACTAATGTCAACTGAAGCGACCTCTATTGATGTGCAATTCAAACTCTTGGAATGAAGCTACACCTTTCACACTTGGGAAGTGTTGAATAGAGAAGAATATCTATGCGCTCCAAGCTTGCTGAAGGAATCTTCACTTTTCCCTTCATAGCCCATGGGTTGGAATGCACCTCCAAGCAAACTTTGTGACTGGAATCTATGCCTTCTCACATTCTTTCACACCTTCTACAGATCTGGATTAGCAGGTCACTAGGCAGAGGGGTGGTATACATGAATTCCAAGCTTTTTGTAAATGAAAATGACTCCTTTAGGTTGGGATTGGGTTTGGTATATGCTCCAAGTTATCTGAATTGAATCTGTGGATTAGCATGCTTTAGACTGGGACTGCTACACACACTCCAAACTTTTTGAGAATGAAATGGCTTCTCTGATGAATTTGTGTGCAGCAAAAACATCAAATCGCAGGTATGATCGCACCTGCACAGCATAAAATCACCGCCACATAAATAGAGAAATCGTGCCACTAAATAGCAAATATGAATGCCTTCAAACGACCACCAGAAAGGAGAACTGGAGCTGCAGAATTGACGCCTCTTCTCTAATGAAAAAAATGCCTTCAATGCATAGTAAGAAAAACACCTTCAAATAAAAGTTGATCAAAAGGGACAAATGCACGGGCTGGGAGTAATGGAACAGCCTCTCTATGCACAGGAAAATTCAACGCCAAGAGTTTCTATGCAGAATTGTCCGTATTCATCAGCAAACTACGTAGAATCTCTCTACCAGGCAAAATCAATAAATAGGCAACTTTGAAATTTGAAAAAAAAATTCAAATGCCAAAAAAAAAAAATCGATCTCAAATACTCCAGTGAAAACTCTCAGGAAGGATTTGCAAATTAGGTGGCTCTGATACCATGATGGTGGAGCCCAAGATCACCAATTGAAACAAATAAGCTTCACAAGATAGAGAGAAGCATAGCTATTTCACCAAATAAAGAGTGAAAAATGAGATAATTTACATACTATACAAGGTTGCCTTATAAAGGCATGAAAGGTGGGTGACGGGTGAGAAACTTCCCAGCACAGGAAAAACTACCCAAATAACCAATGCATAATCATGCCTAAGTTAAAACTTAAGACTAAATTTAATTTACTCTAACAGTATGGAGTTGATTACAATGAGATATTTGCACCTATAGCAAGGGTTGATATAGCTAGAATGGTCTTAGCAATAGTAGCATGGAACAATTGGAAAGTTTACCAAATGGATGTCAAATCAGCATTTTTGAATAGTTTTCTAGAAGAAGAAGTCTATGTGCAATAGCCACTAGCATATGAAGTGTCTGGAAATGAAGATAAGGTGTGCATATTGAAGAAAGCTCTTTATGAACTCAAACAAGCACCAAGAGCATGGTATAGTCAAATTGATTCATACATGATGAGTAATAGATTCAACAGAAGCTACAATGAGCCCTACATTATACACAAAGATCAACAAGCAAGATTAGATTTTGATTGTTTGTTTATATGTTGATGATTTAATCTTTACTATAGATTTGTCTTAGACATGTTTAAATCAACTATGAAGAAAGAATTTGAAATGATAGATTTAGGATTAATGGGATATTTTCTAGGCATTGAAGTTGTACAATCAAATAGAGGCATTTTCATTTGTCAATCTAAGTATACTAAGGATGTGTTAAGAAGATTCAGGATGATGAAAATTGTAATCCAACACAACCTTCAATTGCTATAGAAACTAAACTCAGTAGAGAGGGCAAGGGGTCTAATGTTCATCCAAAAATGTTCAAATGACTTATTAGAAGTTTAATGTACCTCATAGCAACAAGGCCACATATTATGTATGGAGTTAGTCTAATTTCAAGATTCATGGTGACAAATTGATATATTAAAATCAAATTAATTGATATATTGAAAATTTAATTTAGATGGAAATTTAAATTAATGTGTAGAAATTGATATATCAATATTGATATCTTGAAATTAATATATATGAAAATTAAAATTTTGAACAATATATATCAAAATTGATTTATCAATTTAGATCAAAATTAATTTGATATCTTGAAAATTCAAATTGATGTATTAAAATCAAAACGTAATACCAAAATCTAAATAATTTAATTAATATCAAAATATAATTTATCAAAATTTAAATTATTGATACATATATCAAAATTGATATATTGAAAAATTAATATATGAAAAATAAAATTTCAATATATATCAAAATTGATATCTTGAATTAGACTGATTTTGAAAAATTGATATCAATATAAATTTCAATATATAAAATTGAAATTAATATCATTTGAAATTGATATTAATAGATCAAGTTTGTCTATCAATATTGAAATTGATATATATATATTCAATTTGAAATTGATGTCAATCTAGATCAAATTTGATCTATCACTATTGGAATGGATATCAATAGATCATATCATATCAATATTGAAATTTTAATATATCAAATTTGAAATTGATATCTCAAGAAATATATATATATATATCAAAATGAAATTGTTATCAAATTTGACATCAAAATTGATATCTTGAAAACTGAAATTGATATATTAAAATCAAAATTATGTAATATTAAAAATTTTAAATTGATATATCAAAATTTAAATTGATTTGTAGAAATTGATAAATCAATATTGATATCTTAAATTAATATATATGAAAATTAAAATTTTAAACAATATGTATATATAAAATTTGATATCTTGACTTGAAATCAATAAATCAAATTTGATATCAATATTGAAATTGATAAATATCAAATTTCATATTAAATTTGAAATTGATATCTTGAAATATGTATATCAAAATTTAAATAATTGAAATCAAAACTTAAATTATTGGTATGTGTTAAAATTGATGTCTTCAAATTAATATATGAACATTAAAATTTCAATATATCAATTGAAATTTATATCAATACATCAAATTTGTCTATCAATATTGAAATTGATATATATTGAATTTGAAATTGACATCAATCTAAATCAACTTTGATCTATCAATATTGAAATTTCAATATCAATAGATCAAATTTAAAATCGATATCATGATTTGATATCAATATTTCAATATCAAAATTGATAATGATATTAATAGATCAAGTTTGAGATCTATCAATATTGATATTGATATTGATATATACATATATATAGAAATCAAAAAAAAAATTTGTTAGTTAAGTGCCATCTTGGGGATGGCTCCCTTTTGGTATAAAATAGAACTAATAAAAACAACGGCTTTTATTTAATGGCTATCACCCTGAGGGTATGCCATGTTAGATTTAAATACATAACTAAAGGCTATCAGTGCCTTCAGCAAGTCCAAAAACAGTCACCCTACTAGTCTTGACTATCACATGATTTCATGCATTATCAACATAATAACTTCCGCAGCCTCCAAAAGCCTTCCTATTTGACCATCCTTGAATTTGCCTTTGTTTTCTTGCAGCAACTTGCGAAAGTTTTCCAGGTTTCTAATCTCTATTCCTTCCTTGTAAGCGTCGAGGATGTCACTAGCCTTCTTGGAGCCGATCTTTCTTGCATATGTGGCTTTCAAAGTTTCCTCTGCCCGGTCCCCTCCAACATTGTCTATCTCCCCCATCACTACTGCGTGATTGGCTTGTGCCACCAATCGAGCACCCCAGGAAACTCCATAAAAGGAACCACCCAAAATCAGAGAAATGTTGGTGAAGAAAAGTTGGTAAACTCGGCCATCGTGCACATGCCCACCACTCCAAGAACCTCCACCAATAATTTGCAGAATAACCATCCTTGTCACTTCTTCTTTCAGCTTAAACAAGCAGCCCACCTGTTGTTCCTTCCCTTCCTCCAAACACCTACATTTCACTCCCATAATCTTGGCCATCTCTACAGCTTACAAAGTGCAAAGAAATGCTTGACTATTAGAAGAGAAACCAGTCTTCACAGACATCATTTTCAGTCTGAAACTTGCATCCTGAGGAATATTTCCAAATCTGCAAAAATATCACCACCGCTCGTCCTCTCATATTCCTTCTATCCCTACTTTGAAACGAATGTCGTCGGATGCATGACCCACGGGCCTTCATTCTTCTACGATTACTCCACATTAGAGCAAAGTACAGCATCAAATCCACACCAACTTTCCGCATTTGAGCTACCAACATCCTTTCTACCACTCATGACTCCTTGGTTTGCCAAGAAGTCTGCTGCCTTGTTCACTTCTCTAAAAATGTGAATAATGGAGAAATCTAGATTATGCAAGACGTCCTTGACTCTCCCAATTCCTTTTTTAAAAATCCAGTTCTCGGTATTGTTCCTAAGGATGGCATTGATAATTAACTGCGAGTCCCCTTCTATATCTATATGATGCCATCCTTTCTTCTTGCATTCTGCAACTCCTCTGACCAATGCTTCTAACTCTGCCATATTATTTGAAGCAATTCCCAAGTAACCTGAAGCCGCCCACAGAAGCTCTCCCCTCTCATCCCTAACAACACAACCAAATCCTGCTTGTCCTAGGTTACCCTTAGAGGCCCCATCGAAATTCAACTTAAGCCTGCCACTAGGAGGAGCCAGCCACCTGGTTTGGACTCTTTTCTTCTTACCACCTCCCAATCCCTTTGGGACTTTAAGACCTGACCAAATTTTCATAATTGCATCATCCCAACTGGTGAATTTACATCCTCCTCTATATAGCGCTTTAGAATTTAGAATTTCTACTATCCCAATCTCTACTTTCTTTATTAGTCTGACTGTAGAGGTTTCCTTCTCCTCAAAGATTCTCTGGTTGCTTTCCTGCCAAATGTGCTAGACAACCATGGAGGGAATCGAGGTCCAAATACCCCCCCAAAAACCTTTCTTCTATAACATTGGCCAAATTCTCAGGAAGTCCACTATTGAAGAGTTCTTAGCCCCTTTCCATTCCAATAAGCTAAGAAAATGATTCCACACCTCCTCGGCTACCTGACATCCTAATAGAAAATGATCTAGAGTTTCCTCATGTTGCTTACATAAGACACATCTATTTGCCAAATGTGCCAAACAACCATGGAGGGAATTGAGGTCCAAATACCCCCCCAAAAACCTTTCTTCTGTAACATTGGCCAACTTCTCAGGAAGTCCACTATTGAAGAGTTCTTAGCCCCTTTCCATTCTAATAAGCTAAGAAAATGATTCCACACCTCCTCAGCTACCTGACATCCTAATAGCAAATGATCTAGAGTTTCCTCATGTTGCTTACATAAGACACATCTATTTGGCCCGTTTATGCCTAGTTTCTGTAGTCTATCCCCTGTTAGGATACTCTTATGGAGTACCATCCATAGAAATGCTCCTGCCTTGGGCAGTACTTGATTATCCCAACAAAGCCTTTTTGGCCAGCTTTCGTTGTTATTACTGTTTCTATCTAGTTTCAATAGGTGATACCCTATCTTAACTGTGTGGTGGCCAGATTTGGCACCACACCAAAGAATTTCATCCGAGTCACTATTCAACCGTACCCTTCTTTCATTGAGTACTTCTATAAATTTCTTTTTGGTTACCTCATTCACATTGAACTCTTCCGGATTCACCCATATGACTCTCCCCTCCTCATCCATCCCTTCGAAGTAGTCCGCCACCTTTTCCCCTTTAGCTTGAATCATTTGAGATTTTAAATCTTGAAGCTCTTGAATGTTGTCTAACGATGGCCACCCTTCCCAAGAGTCCGTCCAAAATTTTGCTTTATTCCCACTGTTAATACTCCACGTCAAATGGTTTAAGATTATGGGTCTGCATTTTTTCATAAAGTTCCAAACCTCCAATCTACCCCCTGGGTTTGCTATGGTCAAGATTCTATTGGGATCCATATCATCTAGATATTTACTCTGCATTATTCTGCACCACAACTTATGTGGTTGTTTAACCATTTTCCATACCAATTTAGCTCCCAACGCTTCATTTTGGAGCTTCAATTCTCTCATACCCATTCCACCATTATCCAAAGGACAAGTGGCTTTGTTCTAGCTGATTAGAGGAATTCTTCTCACATCCTTAGCTCCTTCCCATAAAAACCTTTTCCATCCTCTTTCCAAATTGCTTCTGGCTTTGTTTGGCACCTAAAAACATGACAATAAGTGGATCGGGACTGCCCCTAGCACTACTTTGAGCATGGTGATCCTTCCTGCTAAAGTTAACCATCTTCCTTTCCATGCTTCCATTTTGTTCTTAGAGTGAGCAATTACTTCTTCCCATAGCTGAGACTTCATTGGTCCATTAAACAAAGGAGCCCCTAAATATTTGGTTGGTAAAGAGTCCACTTGACATTCTAAAATGTTGGCTATCTGCTGTTGCCATCTTCGAGAAGTATTAAATAAAAACATTCTTGTCTTCTCATTATTTATTAATTGCCCCGAAAGATTTGTATATGAGTCCAACACCCTTTTAATCGCCTCTACTTCCGCTAGATTGGCTTCCCCGAAGAGTAGAGTGTCATCTGCGAACTGTGCGTGGGTGACTGGATCTAAATTTTGAGCCACTCGAATTCCTTTCCAACCTCCCGTTCTTTGACAGTTTTGTATCATTTTCCCCAGCGCTTCTGCCATTAATACAAACAGGCATGGGGATAATGGGTCCCCTTGCCTCAGACCTTGAGAGATTTCAAAAAATCTGCAAAGTGATCCATTCACTGCTACTGACATCCGTGGAGTGGAGATACACTGAAAAATGCCTTCAAGCCATTCCTTGCCGAACCCCATTTTCTCCAAGATCCTCAATAGAAAACTCCACCTCACTCTATCATAGGCCTTGCTCACATCAAGTTCTATTAGCATACTTTTATGTCTATTCTGAATAATCGAGTGGATTACTTCATTGACCAAAATAATGCTATCTGTAATTTCCCTTCCTGGTGTGAATCTGTTCTAATTTTCTGAAATGATTCTTCCCAAGATTGGCTTGAGTCTGTTTGCTATTGATTTGGCCAAGATCTTGTATACCGTGTTGCATAAGGAAATAGGCCTGAAATCGCTTACCATCTTGCATTCTGATTTTTTTGGAATCAGAGTGATTACTGTGTTATTAATTTCTCTTACGAATTTTTTCTTTTTTCTAAAATCTTCTATAATTTTCCAGACCTCCTTACCCACAGTAGACCAGCACTTCTGAAAGAAGAGGGCTGGGAATCCATCCGGTCCTGGAGCTTTGTCCTGGTGCAACTGGAAGGCTGCCTTCTTGACTTCCTCCTCCATAAAGGGTTTCTCTAAATCCTCTTTTTCTTCATCATTAAGTACTCTATTTATGCAGCTTGTGGCTGGATCAATGTTCTTCCAGTCAAATCCTTCTTCTGGAGCCAAGAAATTTTGGAAGTAGTTCACTATTTCCCTCTCTATTTCTTCATTTTCCTTCAACAAGATTCCATTTATGTTTGTTAGCTCTGAGATTTTATTCATCATTCTTCTAGATTTCACTGAATTGTGGAAAAAATTTGTATTTCTGTCTCTTGCCTCCAACCAAACTTCTCTCGCTTTACTCCTCCAGTACTCTTCTTCTCTAGCTAGTATTTCATCCCATTCCTCCAATAATTCTTTCTCTTTTCTGTATTCATTTTGAAACATCCCATCCTTGATAATTTTTTGGTTTAGTTCTTCCAGTTCTCCTTCTACTCTCTCCTTTTATGCAAATATGTCCTTGAATGTAACTTTATTCCATTCATTCAGCCTTTTCTTTACATGTGCCAGTCTCTTGCAAAACACAAAACTCACCGAACCTCCACTTCCAAGTATCTCTAACCACCATTTTCCGATCAGCTCTATCAATTCTTCTCTTGTCCACCACATCTTTTCAAATTTGAAGTATGAATTTCTGGGTTTGACTAGAGTACTAATTTCGATCTTAATGGGATAATGATCAAATAGAGAACAAGGCAATATACTTGATTCAATCCCTAAATCCATTTCCAACCAATTCATGGTGCACAAAAATCTGTCCAGTCTTTCCGCAATATTTGTAAAACCTTCCCTTCTGTTGGTCCATGTGAATCTGCCTTCCTTAGGTGGAAAATCTATTAACCTACCTTCTGCCACAAAATCCTTAAAGTCTTTTGCTCCACTATTTTCTGTTCTTAACCCTCCTCTTTTTTCACTTAGACTTAAAATTGCATTGAAATCTCCTCCCACTATTATCCTTTCTTCCCCAATCTCCATTATTTTACTTAAAATACTTTTCCATACTTCTCTCTTGTCCTCTGTCTTGATGGGACCATATACACTAAAAATCCAAAAAAACGTATTGAAATGAAACATGAAGACTTTCCCTAAAATCCAGTTTTGGCTTACCTCCACTTCTTTGATGTCTACTTTAGATGGATTCCACATTAATCCAACACCTCCTGTTGTGCCCCTGGGCTCACTGAAAAGCCCTGTTAATGGCCTGCAATGTCTTAAAAAATTCACCGCTTCTTCCTGGATCAGCCTGGTCTCCTGTAGTAAAATTATATCCATCGACAATTTAGAAAGGTGGCGCTTGATTGCGTGCCTTTTGTTAGGGGCATTTAAGCCCCTAACATTCCATGAGAGTATTTTCATGGCTTCCCAAGGGAGGCACTTCCCCCCTTAGATCGTAACATGTATTTTATGATGCTCACAAGTCCTTTATCCACTGCATATTCCTCTCTTCTCTCCTTGTCTGTCTTCCTTCCTAACTTCTTCCTGGTTCCTGGAACACCTCTTGCACCAGTTTGGCTAATGTGTCTAGGATTGATTATTCTGATCTCCTCCCTTTCCTCTGTATCCTCTTCGCCTTCTGACCAAGCTTTATTTAACCTCCCTACAGCTTCAAGAGTTTCCATAACTTCTTCTGGATTGGAATCCTCTTTGCCTTCTTGGGTACCTTGGCTTGCCAATTCCTTCAATTCTTCTGGAGAGTTGATTTGATCAAAGAACTCCTTCCTCTCCTTAGGATTCTTTGCAGGTTCCCAGGCGAGATCCTCTGAGTTTGTCTCTGATTCAAGTTTTGAATCCATCTTTTTTTCCCCGAATTGAGTCATTGGGTTCTTGTTTGAAGATTCAGCTGGGACTTCTGGTTCCCCACCTGAACCCTGGTGCATCAAATTCTCTTTTCCTGTTTCTGAAATCTTTTTTTTTTTTTTTAAAGGTAATGCGCCTGGTAAACTTTTTAACGTGACCGGCGACGCTGGTGCGACACGCCCTCCGGCTCCACGTGAATGCTTTTGCCTGGAGCAATGAACCGGTGAGGCCACAACTGGGGGACCTCATCCCCTAGGAAGAACACTTCAAACCTGCGAGCTCCTTGGCCCAGCAAAGGCGTAAAGCCTTGCGAACTCGTTGGCCCAGCGGGGGTTTGAACTCTGGTGGCCGCCACTATATCTAGAGCGACTTAACCACCGAACCATGCCATCATCGGCCTGTTTCTGAAATCTTCAACTCCTCATTTGCATCCCTATAATTTTCTGCTTCTTTTTTCAAATTTCTAGGGCATCTTATCTCCATATGTCTTCTACTTTTGCATTTAAGGCAAAAAAACTTTTTCTCCTCAAGTTCTATGATCTGTTCCCATATTCCTGCTAAAGTGATCAGTTTTTATTGCCTTGGGATTTTCTTAATTGCTATCAAATTGATTCTTGCATAATAAATTGAATTGCTATTTCCCATGTCCAAATCCACCGCGTTCCCTAGGGTATCACCTATCTAATATAAACATCCACCTGACCAGAATTCAAAAGGAAGATTATATAATCTTATCCAAATTGGTTCCTTATATGGGTCAAAATTATTAGAGTTAAAATTTGGTCTCCATTTCTGCATATATATGTAATCTAACCCTATCTTCCATGGCAATTTTTCCAGAATTTTGTCCCTTTCGGTCTCTCCTTGGAAGTCAACGACAAAGAATTGTTTAGGTATGAAATGAACTACTTCCGCTTTGTCCTAGTTTTCTCCAATCCATTCCTTGATCTGCAACTTAGACCTGTTTCTCCCTATTACCCTTCCAATTATTGTTGTCTGTTCTAGGGCTTCAATGTCTTTATCCACTTTTTCCTTTACATTTATTATCAATGCCTCCTGTTTCGCACCTGTCTCTCCTTTAGTGATGTCCGCATAACTTCTCCTAATGTTGTTAATCAGAATTGAATTGACTCATGTCGCAGCGTAATGCACTTTTTCCCCATAGCTACGAAGTTCTTCCTCTCCATTGTTTCTTCCACCAACTTCTTCTGTAAAAACCTCTCCCTTCTACTTTTTCGCTCCTTCCATTATATATATATATATATATATATATATATATATATATACCAGGAGGTTTGAATCTAGGTTGTTAGCTCTACAGCCCGAAGCCCCACTATTTCACCACAGATTCTCCCCTCTTGGAGGGTAAGCAACCTCAATTTTTGACGCGGTAGAGGGCGACCCCACGAGGTTTGAACCTTGGTTGTTGGCACTACAGGAAAGAAGCCCCACCATTTCACCAAGGGGTCATCCCCTAAAAAAAATTGGGGGTAAGGTCCCTCAATTATTGACGCGGTAGAGGGCAACCCCGCAAGGTTTGAACCTGGGTTGTTAGCACTACAGGCAGGAAGCCCCACTATTTCACCACAGGATCTCCCCTATATAGAAATCAAAATTATGTAGTATTAAATTTTTTAAATTAATATATTAAAATTTCATTTATCAAAATGTAAATTAATATAGAGAAAAATTGATATATGATCAAAATTAATATATGAAAATTAAAATTTGAAATTATATATATTGAAATCAAAATGTAATATCAAATATTAATGTATATATGTATGTATGTATGTATGTATGTATCAAAACTATGTAGTATTAATTTTTTTAATTGATATATTAAATTTAATTTATCAAAATGTAAATTAATATATAGAAAATTTGATATATATGATCAAAATTAATATCTTGAAATTAATATATGAAAATAAAAATTTGAAATTGATATATTGAAATCATAATATCAAATTTTAATAATTTATCAAAAATATTTAATTTGATGTGTGCAAATCTCGAAGTTGAATCAAGTATAATTTATCTAATTTAAAAAATTTTAATTAACTATTTTTATCAATTTATATATCAAAACTCAATATTATATAGATCAAAATTATTCAATTGATATCTTGAACATTAGTTTAAATCTATATATATATATACAAATTTAATTTTGTATTTTATTTAATTTAAATGTAGATCATCTTTGATCTTGTACTCAAGAGTTTAATTTTACATATTTAATTTGATTTGATTTGGTATATCATCTTTGATTTTGTATATGTATACATTTAATTTCTTGATAAATAAAGTATGTAATAAGATATATGTATGTATCAATTTAAATATGTATTTAATAGATGTGTATATACTTTTATATCTACATAATTTGTTAATTATTTTAATTTATAAATTTTGTGCATGTGTATTAAAGTTTATTAAATTTTATCATGTATAATTTAAATAAAATTTAAGTTTTAAAATTTAGTTTAATTTAGTTTTTTAAAAAAATGTAAATTTGTTTAAATAATGTAGAGTTGTACATATACATCTATTCAGATGGTTGGCTAGGCTTCTCATCAATCTAATCAGTCCAATCATGGTTGTAGAACTTAATTTTATTCTAAGACCATTGAGAAATTGAATAATGCATTACAACATTTAGGCCAAACCATTCATAGTTCACCAAACCTATTAAATAGAGATAGGTTGGTGACCATCATAAATGAGTTCACACATATTATTAACATTGTTTGATCATACAACCCTTATGATGATGTCAGCATCAAGCATTTCTATGCATCACTCTCTAAGAATGCTACAATAGAAAAACACTTACAATAGCATTAAAAATAGAAAAGTATTATTGTGAAACACTTACAATAGAAAAAAACACAACTCCAAAAATCTAGAAATCAATTCACACAAAAAAATTCCTAAAAACCTATAAACAAACCCACCAAAATCTACAAAACTGTACTCCAATCGGCTCCAATACAACCTCTGAGTGAGATTTATCTCCTAGATCAAAAGGTCTACATCCTCTAACTCCTAAAATTAATAGGTTTTCATCAATTGATCCTAATCTCCTATGGGTTTTCATCCATAGAAGAAATTGTAAGAACACAAGTGCTTATACTGTAAGATTTGGTTGAAAAGCCGTCCAAGAATGTAAATGAATGAAGGAAAGCCAATACTGCCAAATAAATTATATTCAACTCAAGAGTTCTAATGAAAAGCATACAATGAAAATGAGATGTTCATATGAGAGCAATGGCTGAGTATATATAGGATTTACCACCCAAGATATTAAAAACACTACCAATGTGGGATAAATGAAAAAGTCCCTAAGTAAACTTAACCTAGTGTGAAGAGAGCTAAAGTAGAGAACTAGCTAGAAAGAACTAGATAGCTAAAGAACCCTATTCACACTAAGACCCCCTTAAGTGCAACTTAGGGGAAATGTGTGAGAATGGATGTCAGGAAATAGTGTTGGGAAACATTTGTCAGGAAGGAGAGCCTAGTGATAAGAGCAAGGGAGAAAGGGTTTTTTCCCACTATGCTTTTAGAGGAAGAATGAAACATTAATGAGGAAGAAGAATCAAGTGAGTTCTCAGATGAAGAGGTAGAAATTATGGAGGAAAGAGTCATTAGCCAAAATAAAAAAGAACAAGCCAAAGATAGGAGAAAAGAGTGGGAGGGGTAGGAAATCAAATAGGGAGCGACTAGAGATAGTAGGCAATGCAAAGGGATAGAGGAAACTAAGATCTGGGAAGGGCATTCCCCTTCCCAAGGAGCGATGAATTTCATAATGTGGAATGTTAGGGGTTGAAATGCCCCTAACAAGCAATGTGAAGTCAAGCACCTAATGCAAACTTTGTACCAAGATATCTTGTTACTACAAGAAACTAAAATGCAAGCTGGTGATTGTCAGAACATTTTTTCTAACTAGAGGAATAAGAAATGTGTTTGTAAGGATGTTGCAGGGGACTCTAGGGGCCTGGGAGTAATCTGGGATACAAGGGTGGTGGAGATGGAACCAGTGAGTAGCAGCCAATTCTGGGAAGTTTTTTCAGTCATGTATTTTTCTTGGAATCTGAAATCTCTTCTTATCAATATATCCGATCCTAGTTGTGGTTACAAAAAGCATTGGTATGGAAAAAAATTTCCTCGATAATCCAAACAGAGCCTAAGGAACTATTTATCCTGGGAGGTGACTTCAATACCACAATAAGTATTATTGATAAGAAAGGAGGAGTAAGAATGACCACTCGATCCTAGATTGACTTTCAAAACTTCATCAACTTGGTCCAATGTGCTAATTGATGTGATTCCTAAAAATGGGAAATTCACCTGGACAAATAGAAGGGTAGGTGCATCCTCCATTGTAGAACTTGGCTAGACTGATTCCTAATCATGAGGAAATGGCTAAATCTACCACATATCCAAGAATGCCTCATTTTACCTATTTTAGGGTCAGACCATTTTCTTATAATTTTGAAATTCATTTCAAATAGGGCATCTAATATGTGTCCCTTTAAATTTGAGGAGATATGGCTAAGGGACCTAGAGTTGGAGAAGCTGATGGAAGGATGGTGGAAGGAAATAGGAGCACAAAGAGGATACAAGCTATTCGGTCTCTTCAAAAAATTGGGGAGGATCAAAGAAAAGTTGAAGTTATAGAACAAAGACACTTTGGGAATATCTTTGAGAAGAAGGCAAAGTTGGAAGCCGAGTTAGCAGTGCTAAATGAGAAAGTAATCAGGAAAGGAATGTTAGAAGAAGATTTTTTAAAAGAAAGAATGCTCAAGGAAGAACATGAGGAAATATTGGCAAGGGAGGAGATTTTCTGGAGGCAAAAATCAAGAGAAGGTTGGTTGATGGAAGGGGATAGGAACACAAGATTCTTCCATATGTCAACAAAAATCAGGAAGAACCAAAATAAAATGTGATGCCCCGTCATGCAACCCGAGAGAGTTAGGCTAACAGGTGCTAAAATTACAGAAATATTTTTTTTTTGAAGCAAGTAAATGCATTTACACTAGATAAAATTAACACAATTTAAAGCATTTAAACAAAATGATCAACTAACACTTCTAGGGAAACATAATTGCATTAGATAAACATAAGTTCATAACAATACAAGTAATATACATTATGATACAACAAAAGAAGATAACATTATTCATTTACAGATATGAATACTTACAAAAGTTTCAATACAAGATTACATGATTACAAGATTCATGATCGATTACATTGATTCACAATATACAACAAGATTATACAATTCTGAAAGTATAGCATAGCTCTGAGGAAGTAATACAATCTAGAATTGGAACACTTCTGTAGTGATCATGAATCAGGATGATCAAGGAAAACTAATGGATTAAGATCTTCCACCCAACCATGTGGAACCCTGAGGTCCACCCCCCAAGCTAGGAGATAACAATGAGGTTCCACTAAGACAAAGGATACAAGCAAGCAGTTACAGACTTGACACAGGCAACTCATATCATCAAGACTATGCAAATCATCAAGACAAGACAGTACTCCAAAGGCAACAACAAAAGATAAAGAGGAAGTAACTAGACTGCAGTAGGGAGAGTGTCATCGCATGGTCCTAGCATGGGTTATCTAGGCTATCTCTCTCTAGAAACCGGCCCCCATCTATGGTTATCCTGGCAGCCTCTCACTAGGCACCGGCCCCATAGGGTGACACATGCGGAGCTGACACATCCTCTCATGGAGACAAGGAGGTTGACCTTGCTAACCAAGCCTTCTCATCCCATCCTTAGCCTGTGAGAGCACTCAAGGCATGGGTGAGGCATCATACTTATCTTGTTATGTGAATTACTACCCAACCCACCTAGATAAATTATTAAGTTATCACTTGATTATAACTTCTATGGGGTTATCCAAGTAGCCACTTTGGGCACCGGCCCCACCATGAAAGCCACTCTCCTACATGCAACTAGCAACCCCTAACCAACATCCATAAATTGATTAAATAACATGCATGGACAAGGGACTATAAGGCATCTTTCTTTTGCAAACCAGTACATAGAAAATTTCAAATCCAAGACCTCAAATCACCAAACTTTCCCCTTTCCACTTCAAAATCCCAAATCAAATAAAACATTTAAACAATATGACACAATGTTAAACTAGAACCCAAGTAGCCTAACCTCTAGAGTCGGGTAGATTGAAATACAATACCACTATTACTACATCCATTCCCTGATATGGAAAAATGAGGATTTAAATGACTATTACATTCCATTAAAACAATATGACTCAGAACCAAAGAATAATATAATAAACTAGTTACATCATTACTACTTGATGCTAATAACTAACAATGGAATTTCAAGCAAGACCATATTCAAAATTAACTCAACATATCACCATTGAACATTTTAAACCGGAAAGCACTATAAGGTATTCACTCTCTTTTAAATAAAATCCAAATACTATTCCATTCTAGAATTATAATTTCATCTAATATTTGTTTAACCATTACCATAATAATTCAATTCACAATAAATCTCAAATTTATTATTTATTTATTAAAATCAATGTACCACAAGATAATATATTACTAAATCATAACTAAACAAATTTATATATAACAAGATAAAATGAGTATAACTAATATTTAACTCAATATATTTAATTCTAGAATTGTAATACCATTCATCATTTGTTTATTCACTAGCATTACCGTTATAATCTATTAACACTCTAATTTAATTCATTTAACAAACATACATCTACTAATTAAATTCTGTTCTTAATAAAATATTTCAAATCTATTCTAACCCATATATGAGTTCACCATATTTTATTCCTAAAGAGTTGATAAAAAAAATCTAGCTAACAATTTACTAACTCAAAGTGATATTCACTTAAGCAATGTTTACTAAACATTCATGGAGTATTTATTAGCAACTTTCTAAATAAACTCATTTGCCAAGCCACTACTCTATTTAAATAGACTATTGCTAAAATTTCATCATAAGAAAAGAAACAATAATAATGTAATTATGTTTGAGTCTTTAAATCCAGAGAAAAGAAATTAGAAGAAGACTTCTAAGGTTTTTAGCAAAACTGGAGAATGGTCTTCCAGGAAAAGCCATGAGAGGAAGATGGCAATACAGATTTCAGAGACAGAGAGTGAAACCATTACAAATTTTAGCGATTGAAGAATTTAACAGAGAAACTAGAGGTTTTCAAATTGTCTAGCAGAGGAGAAGAAGATTGTAGTAGATTCAGGAAGGAAAATGACTCCAAGAAGTACTGATCACAGGAAAGAAACAAGTCTTAGTATCTTTTATTATTATTTTTTTTATAGAATGAAAATTCCAGCAAAATGCCATACAACGGCCAAGGAGGAGGATCAAAGTTAATTTTCTAAAGTTATATTAGACCATTCTCATCAAACGCCGTATGATCAAGCAAAGATTGTAAGGCAGCATAAAAAATTAAAGTAGAAGAATTTCCAAAGGATGCAGGGAAGGAGACCGTAAGGTGGCGTCTAGGGGAGATAAAAGTTGCAGAAGTTTGAAATTTGACCAAAAGGAATGACCCCATCTACATTGATTTTTATCATAGATTTCAGGCAGAGTCTAGAGAAATAAAGATGGAGGGGCCGTACAATGGCATGCTGAGGCAGAGGTGAAAGTTTTAATTGATAACTCATGCACTGGCGATTCCACAGAGCCGTCATTGGTTTTAAATTTTTATTTTCAGGCAATGGATTCGGAGAAGCAAATGTTGGGGAAACAGTTTGATGGTATTGAGAGCAGCAAAATAGGTAAGGATGTGGAAAAAGATTGAATAGAGCAATTTCTCACAAACTTCAGGCGACCAACAACTATCATGATTAAAGTTACAGAGAACTTCAGTTTTAGATGGCAACAGGAAGAGAGGACCAATGGATTAAGTGGACATGTTCAAATTCTACACAAGAAATTCAACAAAGACATAACTAGTTTTATCAAATTTGAGCAAAATTACAAGGAAACATACCCAGACTTTTGATCCAAGGCTTCAAATTCTTCATCTTCCTCAAGTTTTGCCTCCGTTTCTCGTAACAATTTTTCCCCCAAATTTCTATCTAACCTCCTCATAATGACTGCCCTCAAAAATAACCCCCTAGAAATAAAAATAGGCAAACTCAATTAATTTTCCACTACCAGAATCTGTTTCAAAATCCCACTAACCCCCCTAAAACTGAAAGCAATTAATTTTTAATTTCCAGAGAGATTCTCCAAGTCAGAAATCTCATACGACAAATCAGATGAAATAAATTATTAACTAATATTATTTTTCAAATTACCATATACTATTTTAATAATAAAACAATATTAAATACTTATGACTCAAATTTTATTAAAATCATTAAAAAAATTAATTTAGTCTTTATTAAAATTTACTTAAATTAATATTTCCAAATTCGTATTGCTACATAACGACTAATAACTACTATTGTATCCAACATATTGATAACATTATTATTATTATAATGAATTCATTACACACAGAGAGGAAAACAGTAAGCATGAAATTTAATTTATAGAGTTTAAGCACTAGGTCACATAATGGGCTCAGTTATAATCAGAGTACCCAGTGTTTAAACCTGGCTCTGATACCAAATGTGATGCCCCACCACAAAACCCTAGAGATAAGCTTAACTATGCATTACAAAAGGGCAATTTTTTTTTTGTTTTTGTTTTCTAAAGAAGAAAATAATAACAAAGTGTAAATCATATAATCACTTAACATGCAAGTTAACTTTTATTCTCTAGGGTATCCATGACTGCATTACTACTTACTAACATAATCTAATTAACATCCATGATTCAATCTAAAACCAAGTGCATCAAAGAGACAACACATATATACTTCCATCATAATAAGACATCAGATAATAACATCAAGATCTAGCATATGAGATTACAAATATGTTTACAATTTCCTTACAATAGAATACATCAATACAATGTTTACAATGTTGCTTCCTGATTACATTTGAGGATATACATCAATCTAATAATACATGGTCGAGTGGTTGTGCTTTATCTCCATTGGTCCCTTTGTTGTTGTTTGTGTGCGAGGAGGATATATCATGTAGATGATCACTGATCTTGTTTTACTTGAGGAGATAGATATTTATGTTTATATTTTAGCCTTGTATATCAGTTGAACCATGTATTATTATATTGATGTATATCCTCAAATGTAATCAGGAGGCGGCATTGTAAACACTGTAGTGATGTATTCTATTGTAAGGAAATTGTAAACATATTTGTAATCTCATATGCTAGATCTTGATGTTATTATCTAATGTCTTATTATGATGGAAGTATATCTGTGTTGTCTCTTTGATGCACTTGGTTTCAGATTGAATCATGGATGTTAATTAAATTATGTTAGTAAGTAGTAATGCAGTCATGGATACCCTAGAGAATAAAAGTTAACTTGCATGTTAAGTGATTATATGATTTACACTTTGTTATTATTTTCTTCTTTAGAAAATAAAAACAAACAAAAAAAATTGCCCTTTTGTAATGCATAGTTAAGCTTATCTCTAGGGTTTCGTGGCGGGGCATTAGATAAAATCTCAAGAATTAAGAATAGGGATGGAGTTGTAGTGGAGGAGGAAGAAGAGATAGGGAAGGTAGCGGTGGACTAGTTCAAAATATTATTGAATGAAGAGGGCCTGAGAGATGGGGAGGTGAGAGAGGTTGTTTTGAACAATCTATCATGTCTAATCACTAAAGAGGAAAATAATTGGCTAAGATGACCCTTCACTAAGGAAGAGATCAAAGCAATAACTTTCCAAATGAATCCAAACAAGGCGCCAAGCCCAGATGGCTTCCCCAATAGCTTCTTCCACAAATTCTAGACTGTCATAGCAAATGACGTAGTAACAACTGCTAAGAAGGCTAGGAAAAAAGGTATCATGCTCAAAGACTTGAACAATACTTTTTTAGTTCATATACCAAAAAAGATAGGGTAGAATCAATGGAAGATTTTAGACCTATTTCTCTGTGTACTTCGGTGTATAAGATCATTGCCAAAGCAATGGAAAATAGAATAAAGGTGTTACTGCCCTCTTTAATATCTAAAGAACAAAGTGGGTTTATGCTAGGAAGGTCAATCATAGAGGACATAGTCATTGCTCACAAGGCCATACATTCTATTAGGAAAATTAGAACAAAGAGGATGATTATAAAACTAGATATTAGTAAGGCATATGATCAAGTGGATAAAGTTTTTCTGCTTAAAGTTTTGGAATGTTTTGGGCTATGTCCGGAATGGGTTAAGTGGATTCAAAGCTGCATCTCAACCTCAAGATTCTTAGTCATCATCAATGGGGCCCACAGGGATTCTTTGAGTCAACAAGGGGGTTGCGACAAGGAGATCCTTTGTCTCCTCTTGGGTGAAAGTTCAGAACTATGTCACACTTTTATAAGAGAACGGCCAACACAAACATATTTTTCCAACTTAAACGTCAAAAAAGTCATATGTATGTTATGAATTTTAAAATGACATAAACTAATGAAATGTAGAATTTTTAATGTAGTTTATGCTTATAATTTTTTTTTAAAATTTAAAAATAGTTGGATTTTTTTTTAAATTTAATTGATGAATTTTAAATGCTCATATTTTTCGAAAAAAGTGACATATATGGGACATCAAGAAAAATATAGCAAAATTAATTTTTTCTTTAATTTTTTTTCCTAATTAGTCAACTCAAATATCTAGTGCGTGAAAAAAATTTTAATTTTTTATTAAAAAAATTATTTTTTAAAGTCAAATTTTAATCAGAACATAGTAGTTTCCAAGGGACGTCAACTTTTTTATGTTAATTTTTTTAAAATACCCTCTTGGAGAGGATTCCATTCTCTAGTGAACCATATAATTTTTTATTTTTTTGAATATGATTTGCCTATTGATATCTATTTTCTAATCAGCTTCATGTTCGATGGGAAAAACCTACTTACAATAAATTTAAAAAATATATATAATAAAAAAATCAAAATATGAAAAAAAACATATATCTACAATCTACAATCCGAGTACTACAAAAGGGTATTCGTCAATTTTTAAAAAAGTGTATTTTAATGGCAAAAATTAATAGCAAAAGATGATTTTTTGAAAACAGTGGGAAAGGGGGCATGGAGTGCCACATAGGATGCCACATAGGCAGTTATGAGCGTAACTTTACCGAGTAGTATGGTTCCGCCTAGTAAGGTTATGCCCATAACTGTGAGGGGCGAGTTTAATGAGGGCAGAACCTTACCGCCCGGTAAGGTTCCGCCTGGAATTGCTTTTTTTAATTAAATTTTTATAAATAATTATTTTTTAATGCAGATTCCGTATAGTAGAGAATAACAAGGTCAGGATAGCAAGAAGAGGGAATTTACAGGGCAAATACAAGACAAAAAATTTACAAGCAAGGGTAATTTTTTTTAATAAACAATTAACAATAATAAAGTTTATTATTTTATAATTGATTTAATTTTATTAGGGTTTAATCTTTTATTTAAGTAAGGTTGAATTTTTTTATTTAAGTAGGGTTTAATTTTTTAAAATTATATTTTAGGGTTTAATTCAATTTTTATTTGGGTTTAATTTTTTGTAAACTATTTTAGGGTTTAAGTGAATTTTTTTATTAGGGTTTAATTGATTTAAAGTAGGGTTTACTTTTTCTAAGTAAGGTTTCATTGATTATTTGTTAATTAGGGTTTATAAAAATTGACAAATTATACTATACAAATAAACACCTAGATTAATAACAAAATAATCAATATAAATTAACAAAAAATAAACTTAAATTTATGCGAAATTCCCCATCCATATCCATGTATGCTCTTTCCTCACGTCATAAGATGATCTTGGAAATAAAAAATGGTGTGGTTTCATTGATTATTTGTTAATTAGGGTTTCTAAAAATTGACAAATACTAGATACAAATAAACACCTAGATTAATAACAAAAAAATCAATACAAATTAACAAAAACCAAACTTAAATTTATGTGAACTTCCCCATCCATATCCGCGTATGTTCTTTCCTCGCGTTGTAAGACGATCTTGGAAATTAGAAATGGTGTGGTTTCATTGATTATTTGTTAATTAGGGTTTCTAAAAATTGACAAATACTATACAAAAAAACTCATAGATTAATAACAAAAAAATTAATACAAATTAACAAAAAATAAACTTAAATTTATGTGAATTTCCCCATCCATATCCACGTATGCTCTTTCCTCACATCGTAAGATGATCTTGGAAATCAAAAACAGTGTGGTTTTATTGATTATTTATTAATTAGGGTTTCTAAAAATTGACAAATACTATACAAAAAAACTCCTTGATTAATAACAAAAAAATCAATACAAATTAACAAAAAATAAACTTAAACTTATGTGAACTTCCCCATCCATATCCGCATATGCTCTTTGTTTGCGTCGTAAGACAATCTTGGAAATTAGAAACGGTGTGGTTTATGTGAACTTCCTTATCCATATCCGCGTATGCTCTTTCCTCACGTCATAAGATGATCTTGGAAATTAGAAACAGTGTGGTTTCATTGATTATTTGTTAATTAGGGTTTATACATATTTGTGCAGGCTCAAATTAAAATGTAATTTATGATCGGGAACAAAAGGAATAGGTCAAGGATTTTTGATCGAAGAAAGTCTGACAAAGATAAAAATCTAAGAAGAAGAATTGAGAGAAATTCAACCTTAGAAGGATTGGTTGAACATAGTCAAGAAGCACAAGATAAAATACTAATGAACAAGAGGAAGAACATATTGGGTTTGATCAAATCGAAGAAGAAATTGAACAAGGTGCAAAAAACATTATGACTGAGGAAATTAAGAACAGAACATATTTTAAGGATATAGAAAATCTAGCAGATTTAGATGAAGATGTGCTTTTCAGTAAGATTTCACCCTAGGAAATGTTACCTGATAGTACAATAAAAATTCATTCTAAAAGAATTTGGGATGAATTTTTTGAAGACAAATCTCTGATTGGGAGAGCACAATTATGTGCTAAGTAATTTAGGCAAAAAGAAATGACCCCTTTTTTAGAGTTGCTAGTTGTTGATAATAGGGAGAAAAAAACAAATCTAGCAAAAAACATAATAGTTGAAAACTTGCAAGAAGATTTGAACTCTATTCAAAGTACAAGTAGAACAAGTGATTTAAGTGCAACACGTAGGGCATTGATGACCATGATTTCAAATAAAAAACTATCACTGATGAGACAGGTGAAAGCAATTGGAAAGTTACTACATGTATCCAAGAAAACTATTCACAGATATATTTCAAAGAGATAAGCTTGATGAAAACATAGAAAAAAATTGGGTAAATATTGTTAGGGTTCCTAGAAAAGATAGAATCCCAAAAGATGTGAAGAAACAAGTCATTGAATATTGGATCAACCACTCTCATGTTTCCTCTAATAGAAGGGATACTATACAAGTAATAGGTGAAGATGGCAAAAGTATCCTCATCCAAAACATTTTATAGATACAATACAGAGTTCAAATGTCTTGAAGCATTCAAACAAGAATCTCCATAGGTAAAGATATCTTAAAGTGTGTTTGAAAAGTTGTCCCTGTTTTGTACACATATATAAAGTACGTAAAACTTGTTGTTGTCAAAATCACGTTGAATTTCATCTACACCTTCAATCGTATAAAAAATTTATGGGAATGACTCATCTAGATGTTATCATCCATGCAAGTACAACACAATTTATGAAGTCCCTCTAATGTGAAAAAATAGAAGGTTCTGATGAATTCAGTGTGCAATGTATCAAAAATAGTTATGAAAATTGTGGAGATTTGAAGAAGCTTCCTCTGATCAAAAATATTGATCAATCAATGGAAATTATGTGGAAGAGATTTGAATATGAGAAATACACAACCAGGTCAGGAGTGGAATCGAAAAAATTGTGATGAAAGAAAGTGAATTGCCCTACAATGAGTTTTTGAATAAATTTTATAGTCTCATATATCCACACATCCAACATTTTCATGGTGCAGATGGTAGGAAAATTAGTTTCGTGAGTCAAAGAATTATTTTTCACAAGGTTATATTCTTTCAGTTGTGGATTTTGATGAGAACTATACATTTAGTCCTCAAACCGAGATTCAAATTCAGTATTATCATTCAGAGCAGGTTGTAATCTTCGTACATGTTTGTTATAGACATGTTGAGTTGCAACTGGATGGTGTACAAATTAGCTCGCATGAATGAAATATTATCAAAGAGGTTCATTTTTATATCAATGATGATACTGGTCATGACAAAAGCTATGTAGCCCATTATTTTGGAATGTTTTTGATGATATGAGACAACGTGGCATACATGCTTCAAGTCACTGGATTTGGTCAGATGGATGTACTCCAGTAAGTGTTGAATTTATTAAATCTTTCAAAAAAATTTATATTATTTCCAACTTTTAAACAAATTTTAATGTTCATTTGTTTACTTTATAGGACAATTCAAATCCTCTAAAGCATTTAATTGGTTAAGCCAACAACATGCGAGATGTTCCATAAAATTTGTGTGGAATGTTTTGAAAGTGGACGTGGAAAAGGTGAGCATGATGGAGCTAGTGCATGTGTGAAGCGTGCACTTCACCAACATGAGCTTGCTAGTAACACCATTCGTAATGCAAAAGAAATTATTGAATGGTGTAAGAGTTATTTTGGGGCACGTGAAGGAAAAAGTGGCTCAATAAGTACCAAACGCTATTTTTGGGAAGTCAAAGGTATTTCTTATAATTCTTGTAGATCTACATTTATTTATGTTTAGTACATGTACATTTTTTGTTCATACAAATTTAAATTTCCATGATTGTAAATATCGATCGATCAAATCTCTATAATTGTCAAAAGATTGTCGATATTAGAAGACTTCATCAAGTGATGATGACTAGACATAGTAAACCACTTACAATCCAAATTAGAGAAAAATCATGTTTTTGTGTTGATTGCATTGAGAACAATGCAAGTGTTCTACAATGTCAACATATTATTGATGGATATGTTTCAAAATGGGAGATGAAACAATTCGTTTCAATGTCTCCTTATGAAGATGATAATATAGATCTCCATGATCCTTTATATTCAACTAATTTTAAACGTGTATCCGATCTAGTTGTTGCAGGTAAATAAATTATTTACATGTATATTGTTATTTAAATAGTGAATTTACATGTATATTGATTATTTAAATAGTGAAATTTTGGCTAAATTGTCTAAGTAACTACTTGTATTTGAATTGACTTTTGAATCTGTGTGTTTGTTGTAGGAGATATCTTTGCTGTGATTGCAGATCCTGATAATACTGAAGGTGTATATTACTATCTACTCAGATGCACGCAACCAAAATGCAAGTTGACAAAATCTGTGATAGATGGTGATGTACAAGAGTATCCCATTAAATCTGTAGTGGTTGAAGGTACTTATTATCAACAAATGAAGATAGATAAAAGTGGTATTATATTTGTTGATTATTTGCCAGGGCAAAAGGTTCTACATTTTAGTCACTTAGTTATAGTAACACAGTTAAATTTGGAAACTTTGTGAAAAATAGGGCGTAGCTAACAAAAATGGAAGTTGAGTATTGAAGACCATGAAAAAAATTTAGAGATAATAAAGGATAGAGAGGATCCAGATTTTATGTACCAAGAACTAAGTTAAATGTATTTAAATTACATGTTGCATGCATCAATTTGTATGAAATATGTTCACAATAAAATGTGACAATTTCTAGAGGTTCCTACACATGCACAAGTTCATTGAAGCTCTTTGATAATTGTATGTAATAGTTGTATTAATTAGTGCATGTAATTGAATTTGAACTATGTACTTTGAGGGACTATGCTATACAATTTAGTTTCATTATTTACCATATTGGTTGCAGTAATTTCTATGTCAATATGGGTTTGAAGACTATATTTTAATTTAACTTATCAACAAATTAACATGTTTGTAAGTGTCACACATTTTGAGTTTAAATCTCTTCTACTTGGTTGTAATATCATACATATTGAGCTTAAAGGTATCTTATTGAACATTCTTGGTCATCATAATATTGTTAATGTTTAATGTTTATGTTTATTTATATGTTTAATGTTGAATATACAAAATAAATTTCCTTTTAATTTCTATTTATTTTAAAAATTGTTTCTAATTTTATGATTTTAAATATTAACCTCGTAACCAAATTTGAATATAATATTTTAATTAAGAGTGCCTAGTTACAACATATATATGTGACACCCGCTTCAAACCATACTATATTTTTTAAAGTGTTTTTAACTTAATAGTTTTAAAGTTTATTATTATATAAAAAACTTAGATTGTGACTACTAAATGAGTTTGATTCCAAGTTCTAGCTTGCTTACTAAGACACTTTTCACATGATGAGTCCTAACATGAGTGCAAAATTAAATAGACAAGTGGAAGAGCTAATAGAGATAGGTCTAATTTAGCCTATAAAGGATTACAATTTTGACCATTATATCAAGATTTGACTCTAATTAAACTCCAAATGACTTTTTAAATTGAATCTTGAATTTGTTGATTTTATTTTTATTTGTTATAACTTAATAAATAAAAAATATTAATTTGTATTTTATTCAATAAATTTTATTGACATATATATCATATTGTTGACAAATTAAAACAAGGAATGAAGTATCAAGGACATTGAATAGATTCACAAGATTCAATGGATATAAATTAAATTAAATTAAATTATTCATCTTTTTTAAAAGTTAGTAAACAACATAATATCTATTTTTCTATACATTCCAAAATAAGTATAGGAATACATGTAGAATAACTCTCATCCTTTAAAATAAAGTGATGGTCCTTGATTAGAAGCTATAAGTATGAATGATTTGAATATAAGATCTAGCTTTAATATATTATCATGAATTTAAAACTTTCAAACCAAATCATGGCACCAACAAATAATGGGATTGATCTAAGGATTTTTTAAGAAAATGTTTTGTTGTCTATTCCTATCAATGCCTAGGGTGTTGACATCATTTCTCAATCATTAAGAAAAAATGTCTTTCAAGTTTCTTCTTATAATAATTACAACACAAATTACTCCTATATTATTTACCAAATGATGGAACTTATATTAAGTTTGGTTCTTATTGAATTAATTTCCATGATGTCTGAATTGTCTTTTCTTCACTAGATCTGTAGAGCATAATTTTTTAATTCTTTATAGTTTTTTTACCACCATATCAATGACCTAATGAATAGGCATTAAAGAGTGGTGATGTCATGCTCAAATTTTTTTAATGAGTATTCCTATTTAACATTATGTTAAAGATATAATAGAGTGGTAATTTCATGCTTCATTTTATGTTTTGTACCTACTTAATAACATCACATCTACAAGATTGGAGGAAAATATGGATAAAGTAGAATAGATTCATCATAGGCTCCGTATTAGACCTAAATTTATTGTAAATTTAAAGTTAATAATCTTACATTCACATTAAAAAAGAAAAAAATAAGAAACATTTCAAAAATACATTGATATTTTTTCATAAAACTCAATTTAAATTTACATATAATTTATACATACATAGCAAGTTTCAACTATATGTATATGTGCAAGTGAATATATACACAGGTATAAGTAAATTTATATGCATCTATAAGTAAACATATATACACATTTAAACTATAAGTTAAAACTTGATTTTATCCAAATTAAGACTCATATATGAAGGAAAACATCCATACATCTATAACTAAACATCTAAATGTGCATATACATATCATATATATAAAAAATACCTAAACATGTAAACTCAAGAACATCAAGTACATAACTTCAACATGTACAGACTCAAGAACATCAAGTCTAACTACAACATGTAAACTCAACAACATGTACAAACTCAAGAACATCAAGTCTAACTATAACATGTAAACTCAACATGTACAAACTCAAGAACATCAAGTCTAACTGCAACATGTAAACTCAATAACATAAAGTCTAACTACACAACATGTAAACTAAATAACATCAAGTCTAACTGCAACATCATGAGAGTTTGGGCAAACATAACAAAGAACATGAATGTCTAACTGCAGCATCATGACTCGTGCCTCCTATGGATGGAATGGGCCTCACTCAACCCAGGACTAGAATGATGAGCTGAGCCATGTGTTGATCCATGTCCTGAACCCTGTGTATCTAATCTCATCCATCTATGAATATCTAAGTCATGTGTAGATCTTTGAACATAAAAATTATCTCTATTCAATTAAATTTATATATTAAAAAATATGGAATCTCAAGTACATGTTCAAATTTTATACAATTAAATACTTTACCTAGCATCTAGCCTCAACCACATCCAGTGTCTGCTGCATAGTGTCATGTCCTAGCACCACTCTATTTGGTCCCTGATGTAAGATTGATTAAATAAGAGTCAACACACATGATGCACAAGACTAAATTTTATAATTTAAATATATTATTATTTAACAAATAAACTACACTAGATTAAACATAAAATTTAATATATATACCTCATCATCAGCAACCTGTGTAGCTCCATGGATAACCCTCCCAATCCTACTAAGGTCAAATGAATTGAGGGTCATCGCAATGTTATCCTCAAACAAAAGTGATAGGGTTAGCCAACAGAAGATATCAATTAAATGCAAGTAAAGATTAAACAAAGGAATGGAAATACACAGAAATAATAACAGCGAGAGACAAGTTTTAATGTGGCTCACCCAAACTCGAGCTACATCCACCAACAGAGAGTCCAATATTATTATCCAGTAAATCAAACCGATTACAACCAGCAATCCCTGCAACTCAATACTGCTGCAAATGCTACAGTACATCAACGAAAACCCTAACCCTTAGCCATTTTTATCAAGCCTTATGTCGATTACAAAAATAGGGTTTTTTTATGTTGGCTAATAGAAAAATAACTCCCAACGCCTTTATAAAATAATAGGTAATTTTTGCTTAGGGGAGGTTGCCCCCAAACCCCCACCGTGGGCTCTGCCCCCGGGCGCCACAGGAGGGGCTCTGCCCCCTGCTCTCCCCTGTTAAACAGTATGGGGGGAAATTGTGCTGATAAAAGTGGGAAAAATTTAACCTCCGAGTCTGATTAGGCTCCATATAACAATAATCTCCCACTTGGAGACTGATCAAACTCCACACCATATCATCTCCCACTTGGAGACTAATCATAACATCGCTGACCCTGTAGCTCCCACTGGAAATAAGCACCTTGGACTCTGCTATTCTAATTTTGTTTTCAGTGTTGAAGACCAAACCTGAAGAGGAGCTCAGCTTCTCCCTTGTCACTGCCTTTGTAAACATATCCTTTGGATTTTCATTTATATGTATCTTTTCTAGCCTTAATTGTCCATCATCCAACACCGACTGAATGAAGTGATACATCAACTATATGTGTTTGGTCTTTGAATGCAAGGCAGAATTCTTTGCAAGATGTATGGCACTCTGACTGTTCGTAAACAAATAATTGTTAGCCTATTGTTTGCCCAATTCTTCCATGAAAGATTACAGCCATATCATCTCCTTGCTTGCCTCTGTTGCAGCTACATATTCTACCTCTGTGGTGGATAAAGCAACCACCTTTTGCAACCTAGAAATCCAACTCACTGTTGTCCCACCTCTAGTAAAGACATAACCTGTAGTACTCCATCTGGTATCAATATCCCCTACCAAATCTGAGTCTACATAACCTGCTAAATCAGTATTAAAGCCCTCAAAACATAAGTGTTTATTGAATGTACCTCTCAAATATCTAAGAATCCATTGTATGGCATTCCAATGCTCCAATCCGGGATGACTCATATACCTGCTTATGACTCCTACAACATGTGCAATATCCGATCTTGTGCATACCATGGCGTACATTAAACTTCCTATAGCTAAAGCATATGGTACCTTGGACATTTTTTCTTCCTCCTCTGGTGTCTTAGGACACATCTCCTTAGTCAATTTCAAATGACTAGGCAAAGGTGTGCTGACAACTTTTGCATTCTCCATATGGAATCTCTGCAACACCTTTTCAACATAATCAGCCTGAGATAAAGTCAATTTTTTGTTCTTCCTATCTCGTCAAACTTTCATACCAAGGATTTGTTTTGCTGCCCCCAAATCCGTCATAGCAAATGATTGTGTTAACTGTTGTTTTAACTCTCTTATGTGATCCATGTTAGACCCAGCTACAAGTATGTCATCAACATATAAATATAAAATAATGTAGCTGTCATTATCCAACCTCTTAAAATAAACACAATGGTCAGAATTACACCGGCTATAGCCTTGCTCAGCCATAAAACTATCAAATTCCAAATACCATTGCTAAGGTGCTTGTTTCAAGCCATACAAACTCTTCTTCAATCTGCACACCAGTTTCTCCTTACTTGTGACCTCAAATCCTTAGGGTTGTTCCATGTATATCTCCTCCTCCAAATTACCATGGAGAAAGGCAATTTTCACATCTAGTTGTTCCAAATGCAAATCTTCAACAACCACAATACTTAAAACAGTACGAATAGAAGTCATCTTGACAATTGGAAAAAATATCTCATCAAAATCAATGCCCTTTTTCTATGCAAATCCTTTTACAACTAACTTGGCTTTAAATCTTTTCTTACCTCCATCTTCCTCTTTTAGCCTATAAACTCATTTGTTTAATAAAGTCTTTTTACCTATAGGCAACTTACATAATTCCCAAGTCTACTTTTTCAGCAAGGAGTCCATTTCTTCTTTCTTTGCAAGCTCCCACTAAACCTGTGTATCCACCTGCATAGATTCATCATACCCTTCTAGTTCACCAGCATCTGTTAACAAAATAGAATACAAAGAAGGAGAAAACCTTTCAGGAGGTCTACTTAGCCTTGTTGACCGTCTAACATTCACTGGAGTTTGTGGTATTTCTGGTTGCTATTGTGGAGCATGAGGAACCACTGGAACGTCACTATTTAGAGTATCATCCAGCACCACATAATCATTTTCTTTCTTCTCATGTTGCTGCAATTGATCTTTGTACAACACCTTCTCATTGAATACAACATCCCTGCTTCTCACAATTTTCTAATTTTCAAAATCCCAAAGCCTATAACCAAATTCATCTATGCCATATCCAACAAAGGTACACTTTTTTGATTTTGCATCCATCTTAGTTCTATTTTCAGAATCTACATGTGCAAATGCTTCACATCCAAAGGTTTTGAGAAAAGAGTAACTCACCTTCTTACCTGTCCATGCTTCCTATGGAATACACAGCCCAAAAGAACTAAAGGACCTCTATTAATTAAATATATAGTGGTGTTGATAGCCTCTACCCACATGTTTAAAGGCATCCCAACATGCAATCTCATGGTCCTTGCACGCTCCATTATTGTCCTATTCATGCATTCAACCACTCCATTTTCCTGTGGAGTCCCTGGAACCGTTTTATGCCTACGGATTCCATTAAAGGAACAATAATCCTCAAATTCTTTACTGCAATACTCACCACTATTATTAGATATGAGACATTTTAATCTTTTACCTATCTCATTCTCAACCAAGCTTCTACATTTCTTAAATGTTTTAAAGACATTAGATTTATGTCTAAGGAAATAAATCCATACCTTCCTAGTTGCATCATCTATGAATGTAACATAATACTGAGATCCACCAAGAGAAGATACCTGAGTTGGTCCCCATACATCTGTATGCACAAGCTCCAACTTTTCATCTTTCTTTTGCTTCCCATCCTTGAGAAAACTAACTCTCTTTTATTTTTCATACACACAACTTTCACAAAAATCCTATTAATACATTTTAGACCTGGTAAAACTTTCTTATAATGAAGTACCTTCATACCTTTTTCACTCATATGCCCAAGTTTGTTATGCCACAGCGTTGTCTCAGAACCTACAGCAACTGTTTCAGTCTCTTCCTGCGAACCTGCAACAACTATTCCTGAACCTATTTGTTTTTTCTCTACAACAGCTAAAGTAGAAGGAACAGTATGACCTATACAAAAATATAAGGTGCCTACTTTCACACCTTTTGCTACTATTAAGGCACCTTTTGAAACCTTCCAATTTTTATCAGTAAATGTAACAATGCAACCTTCTTCAGCTAGCTGCCCTACTAAAATTAAATTCCTACTGAGCCTTGCAACGTGCCTTACCTCTTCTAGTAGCCAATGATTCCCATTTTGCAACTTAATATTAATTCTTCCCTTTCCAACAATCTGACAAGTTCGTTATCTCCCAAATAAACTAGCCCAAAATCCCCTTAGACATAATCAAGAAAATAACTTCTATGGGGCATAGCATGAAATGAGGCCCCTGAATCTAAAACCCATGAATCATCAGCATTATCTAGGGAAAAAATCAAAGCATCATCTTCAAATTTATTACTTACCACATTTGCCTCCTTATTGCCTTCTTGTTTGTCTCCTTCTTTATTCTTCTGAGACCAAAAATCTTTCTTCAAATGACCTGGTTTCCCACAGTACCAGCAATCCTTCTGTCCTCTGGATTGGGATCTCTTGTCCTTTGATTTTTCTCGTGACTTCCCATGACCTCCAGAACCTTTTCCTCTCTCCTTTGATCGGTCCCTACTTTCTGCATTCAAAACACTACCTGATGTGGACCCTCCTGAGCTTTTCTGTCACATTTCCTTGCTAAGGATAACACCAACAACATCATCAAATTTTAAAGTGTTTGAACCAGAGACAAACTTACTCACAGCCATTACCAAGCTATTCTAGCTTTCTAGCAAATAACATAAAACTAAGAGAGCCCTCACCTCTTCATCAAATTTCACTTTTATAGAAGTTAACTGACTGACAATCGTATTAAACTTGTTTAAATGATCTGTCACAGATCCACCTTCAATCATTTTCAGATTAAACAAACACTTCATGAGAAATACCTTATTTGAGGCTGAGGGTTTTTCATACAATTTAGCCAAAGCTTTCATCAATTCACTTGTTGTCTTCGCTTCTGTTATATTGAATGCCATAGATGGTGTCAGGCACAACCGAATGGTTCCCAGTGCCTTTTTGTCCAAAAGTTCCCAATCCTCATTCGTTATTCTCGTCAGTTTCTTGGACACTCCTTCCAACAGCCTCCATAAATCCTTCTGATAGAGATAATCCTCCATCTGCATCTTCCATAACTGATAGTTCTGCCCATTGAATTTGTCTACCTTCAATTTACCCTCTTCCACCATTGCTCCCACTCAACCGTGAGACCTTCCTGCAGACAACAATCGAACACAACCCGCTCTGATACCACTTGTTAGGGTTAGTTGGTAGAAGATATTAATTAAATTCAAGTAAATATTAAATAGAGGAATGGAAATACACAGAAATAATAATAGCGAGAGACAAGTTTTAACGTGGTTCACCCAAACTCGGGCTACATCCACCAACAGAGAGTCCAATATTATTATCCAGTAAATCAAACTGATTATAACCAACAATCCCTGCAACTCAATACCGCTGCAAATGCTACAATACATCAATGGAAACCCTAACCCTTAGCCACTTTTATCAAGCCTTATGTCAGTTACAAAAATAGGGTTTTTTTATGTCGGCTAATAGAAAAATAACTCCCGACGCCTTTATAAAATAATAGGCAATTTTTTCTTCGGGGGCGCTACCCCCGAGCCCCCGGCTAGGGGCGCTGCCCCCAGCAACCCCCAGACCCCCACCGTGGGCTCCACCCCTGGACCCCGCAGGAGGGGCTCTGCCCCCTGCACTCCCCCATTAAATAATTTGGGAGGAAACCGCACCGATAAAAGTGGGGAAAATTTAACCTCCGAGTCTGATTAGGCTCCATATAACAACAAAAAGTCCATGGAATGATCCTGGTAGGTAAGGTGGCACAATACCAATATCAAGCTGTGATGGAATCTGCTATGAAGGTGTTGTGTCAGTCATATATGTAGCTCGGCGATCACTGCACTGACTAACAAATGTGACCACAGACTCGAGAGGGATCATGTATTCTAAACTAACAAATGAATATACAGATAATAGATCATGCACCAGACATGTACTCAATCTGCGTAGTGCACCCTCTCCAGAAGTCTACACCACATCACGTGGTGAAACTATGTCAACACATATGTAAGGATCATAACTAGCGAAAGTTGAATCAACTAATCCTATACTGGTGCATCGATGCAATATATATCTACCAACATGATCCGATGCCAAGTGGTCAATGTCACTGGCAATAGAACCTAAACTCTCAAAATGCGTTGTCTTAATGGTACAACTGTCAACTCAGCTGATCATCCTAGATTCAACCTTTTGGGAAGTACCAAAAGGTTGGGACCCACTAATGCCCTCTTATCAATGGGCAGATCCTAATCAAGACGTTGGTATTGAGGTTTATCTGAAAACCTCCCAAGACCCTGTCCCACATGAGAAAGGATAGATGTGAAATCAACATCAAGTCACAAATGAACTGTAGCATATAATTGCTTGCAAAAATGTAAGGGCAACTCATCATTGTGTGGCCATCTAGATGTGTTGCTAACCACTTAGGATTTATAAGTGGTGCAACAACAACATATGTACACCTGGTGACAGGATAGCCCCGAACTCCATCCCATCCCTGATAATGTGGAAACATAGTTCATGCACCATATCTAATGAAACGGCCCTATTAATCGCTAACCATTTCAATTCCTGGTAACAGTACTAGCAAGTGACACATAGAAATCCTTAATACTCAAATCGTCATATAGATTATATGATTTGACAATGTCAATCATATGGGAAAACTGTGCTCTAATTCCCACCAACCTATCTCTATTAGACAGGTTCGGTGTACTATGGATCATCTGATCTAAATGTGTCAAAGCATTATTCATTCTATCGAGAGTTCCAGCATATAAGTCACTCCTAACACTATGTGCATCAGCAGTATTATGCTCACTATCATGTGTATGACGATCACTATGATGAGACGCCATATCATCCATGTGATCTGTGAACAAATATGTACATGTGTGTGTATGCAAATCTACATTTTAAAAAAATTGAACATACATTTAATTTACAAAATGAAAATACATTCAATTTTTACATTTAAATTAACAAAACTAAAAACATTTAAAATCTAAGAATTAAATACACACGAACAATCTAAGAAAATAGCAGGAGGACAAGTATATCATCAACTCATGGAGCTTAACAGTGTAATCTTTTTTTGACTATCAATATAAACTATCTCTTACCTAGCCAAAAAAAAAATACACACGAACAATCTACACATTTAAATTAGTTACAAAACTATAAACATTTAAAATTAAAAAATTAAATACATTCAATCTAAACATTTATATTAACAAAACTAAAAATATTTAAAATTAAAAAATTAAATACATGAAGTGAGGTAATGATTGAACTAAGCTACAAGGTCTTTACTGACCTCTTAACAACTATGAAGCAATTCAAACAATGATAAAGAAGATAAAAGACCTAGAATAAGGTATTATGTGGAAACTTGATGGTTATGTAATTTTACCCAGTATTGTGGGATCACCCAGAGGGATCGATGTAAAGTTAAAAATTTCAAGTGAAATCATGATTGTAGAAAAGCAATCTATGTCTAGATAGTTAATTAGTCGATATCTTGATTTGACTTCATAATTGTATTAACTTAATTAAGTCCACATCTTATGAGTTATTTTGAAGGTTTGGATTCTTCCTTAGTGAAAATATATAAATGAAGATTATTATTTCGTTTGTTATAACAAGAAGATACTATTGTATTTAAATATATGTAATGAGAAACCTATGTCATGATAGCTTGTTTATGACCTAGCTATGAAGACTAACTATATATATACCTAATATTAATTTTTTGTGATTTCATTAATAATAAAAAAATTAATAGATTTTCTTAGGATATCTATTGCTCATTACATTGGAAGGCAAGTGATTTAATAGAGTATGTTTAAGTTACTATAACACAAAGTAAGATAAATCAGGCTTATTTGTTTAATCACTCTTATCTTGTAGATTATACTTTATGGTATATAGTGGAAGTAATTGATGTCTGTCTCATAAGGATAAAGAAATATAATTATACTTTTTTATTAAATATATTAAAGTATTCAAGCTAATAATTCTTAGCATATGATTAAAAAAGAAGACCTCTTTTAAGTCTTGAATGGATAACATTTAGGATTGAACTTATACATGGAACATGTTGTAACACATATTGAAGATTGGTAAACTGGAAAACCTAAGCGTATTTAAAGATCTATTTTGTAAATCTTATTTTAATCTTGGGAAATGTATGACCAATGTCCATACAATGATTTAAATTATGAGGATGTAAACAACTTATTGAACAATTAATAAGATAAATTATACATAAGGGTGGTCCCTATAAATTATTATCTAAAGGCCATTCAAGACTATTGGACATTGTCTAGGGCTTCTCTAAAATATGCTAAAATAAGATGTGAATCATCAAATGACATGATTTAATGTTAGTGAAGCAAAAATGACATGACCGTGCAAGGATATCTATTGTTCATTACATTGGAAGGCAAGTGATTTAATAGAGTATGTTTAAGTTACTATAACACAAAGTAAGATAAATCAGGCTTATTTGTTTAATCACTCTTAGCTTGTAGATTATACTTTATGGTATCTAGTGGAAGTAATTGATGTCTGTCTCGTAAGGATAAAGAAATATAATTATACTTTTTTATTAAATATATTAAAGTATTCAAGCTAATAATTCTTAGCATATGATTAAAAAAGAAGACCTCTTTTAAGTCTTGAATGGATAACATTTAGGATTGAACTTATACATGGAACATGTTGTAACACATATTGAAGATTGGTAAACTAGAAAACCTAAGTGTATTTAAAGATCTATTTTGTAAATCTTATTTTAATCTTGGGAAATGTATGACCAATGTCCATACAATGATTTAAATTATGAGGATGTAAACAACTTATTGAATAATTAATAAGATAAATTATACATAAGGGTAGTCCCTAAAGGGTAGTCCCTATAAATTATTATCTAAAGGCCATTCAAGACTATTGGACATTATCTAGGGCTTCTCTAAAATATGCTAAAATAAGATGTGAATCATCAAATGACATGATTTAATGTTAGTGAAGCAAAAATGACATGACCGTGCAAGTATGACTAACTTGAAACATAAGAACAAAATCAAGAATGATTGTTAGACATGTATAAGTTATTGACATAGGACCAAGTCCATATTATTAATAGGATTAACAATTTAGATATACATTTAAAGCTATACATTTGATTGGCAATAAATTATTGAAACATCACAATCTTTAGTTATTTATAATTTTCTTCACACATTTAAGTCTATGAAAGAATCATGCTTCTAAAACATGATCTCTAAGATAGAAGGATTGATGTTACATCCATAAATATCTTCATAATTTCTATATCTAGGAGGTGATACTGTATTTTTCTTAATATAGATTCATAGCATAAGATAAAGTCACTAATCTTTTCTCAGTGACTTTACTTGAAATGTATGAGGTGAGTGAAGCTTACTTTGAGTGAAATCTATATTTTGAAATGGATGATAGGTTTTTGTAATCATGTCAAATATGTCTAGATGTACCAACAAGGAGTTGAATAAAACCACTCAATTGCATGTTATTTGAATGAACATATTCAAACAATTTGCATATGTAGGATGTGATTGTCATATGCATACTCTAGGCATAAGAAATATAATGTTCCTACAAGATGAAATTCTAGATCTATCTCTTGAATAGTTCTCCTTGAGGAGTACTAGCTCTAAATCCCATTGTATTTAATTCTCTTCTTGGATAATATTTTGAATTTTTTAGACTTGTTCAAGTTGTTAATGACTTCAAAAATTGATTGATATACCCTTAGCTCACTCAAGATTGATTCTAACCCAATCCTGTCTAATTTCCATATATGCATGAGCTTGATATGCCAAGTGTGGGTGAGAGGATCTATGTGAGTGAACATTCCCTTAAAGTAAATTGATTTATATATCTCTTGTGTCAACTCATTTGTGGTCAAGGTAGTTTGATCTGGTTAAATATTACTAGGTTTGGAGCTTGTACCTAAAAATGCAAGGGCCTAGGGATTGTATTTTGTTTTGTTTTTATATTTTGAGCTATTTCAAAGCTAATAAAGTATGTATGCTTACAATTTATACTAAATGCTAAAGTGAAAGCTATTAAATGCAATAAACTAAATCTTATCATATTTTTTGTGTTTTTCCCAATGAATAAATGAATTTAATTAGTGATCAACAAATGATTAAAAGTAATTTACAAACACAACTATTGTTTTTGTTTCTTTTCAAATTGACTAATTGTTAATTGATAATCAATTAATATGAATGCAAACAATATTTAGATATCATTTTTCTAATTTCAAATTATTAAAATGCTACTTGTATTCAACTTAAATTAAATGCAAGACTATATGGGATAGGACACATCTTGACATCATCTTATTCAATGTAGATATAACTTTCAAAATTGTATGAAGGCCAAGGGAGTACACTTATGGCCCAATTCAGATTTTATTTTCATAGGCAAACACTACCATGGTTGTGCTAGTGTATAAGGTCACTAGCATTCTCACATTAGTGCCTATGTGGAAACAAGTTTCAAGAATGTGAGGATAAAGGATTTTAGTTTATTTTGCATGGCACTTTGTTGAAGGATCACTTTAAGCTTAGAAATGGGCTAAATGGACCCTAAAACATGTCTAATGGAACATGGATACTAAAATGAGTGTACCACATAAAGTGAAAACTATGAAATATACATAATTCTTGACTCTACAATTAGACCCCCATATTTAGGTCTTCAATTTATCTTCCTTGTAATTTTATATTTCTTATAAAGGAAAAATGCTAACACAAGGTAGAAAAGAGCTATAGAAAGAAGAAAAGATCTAAAACCCAAAAATATAATTGTGATAATTATTGTTCAAAATCAATCAATTATAAATATATTATGGCATCATCTTGTTCAATGTAGATACAATAAATTAGACATGAGAAATATGTTGTGTCCTTTAAGGAAAAGCATTAAGAGACATAGGTTACTAGGTATCATGTTATGGATTTAAAGAGAGAAAAAATGTAGAACAATCATTCTAGTTGATACATATCATGTTATAGAGTTTTAACAAGCAAATTCATCTTGTGTTTCTATCAATTTCCAATCTAAATGCTAAAGTGAAAGTTATTAACTGCAATAAACTAAATCTTATCCTATTTTTTGTGTTTTTCCCAATGAATAAATGAATAATTAGTGATCAACAAATGATTAACTAATGCAAACACAACTATTGTTTTTGTTTCTTTTCAAAATGACTAATAGTTAATTGATAATCAATTAATATGAATGCAAACAATATTTCTATCATTTTTCTATTTTCAAATGATTAAAATTCTACTTGTATGACTTAAATTAAATGCAAGACTAGATGCATGGTTCTTTCATGGGATGTGGATAGGATGATAAGTAGGTGGAAGAGTTGGCATAGAGAGGTGGTATATCAAGCTAGAGGAGAGCTTGTATGGTGGTGGGAAGCACACTATATGGGATAGGACTCATAGATGATGTGATTCCAACATGTATAGTATTAGGTGTCATAGTATTAGGTGTCATAGTATTATGTGTCCTAGTTTCAAGTGGTTTAAAAGTTGATGATTGATATTTGTTAATTGATAGGGTGAAGAAAAGTGTTTGATGTTGCTCATTATCTAAGTGGTACTAGAATGTTGTCTTTGGTTGTTTCAAGTTTGTGGGGAATATTTAACTTGTGACAGTCGACCTTGCCTGTCAAGCAATTTTTTATGACAGTTATCTATTCAATGGTGCCTTTAAAATACTATGACATACCTCAATATAAGTAAATTGTATAAAAACCAAATATATATCATCATAATCCTATATGAATTTTGATAGTTTGTCCAAAATCTCTTCTTTCATATGATATTATAATACATGTATAATGAGAGCATCTCCATCAGGGCCTAAATGTGATGGTCGTATGGCTGTATTTAGACATTTTTGCCATAAAATATAGTCAAAATTTTAAGTGTTTCAATCACATGAAAGGAGAGATTTTGTATGGATTGTCAATATATATATATATATCATAGTATTTTAAGGGCACATTTGAAGCTGCCATTAAACAATTGATTGACAGGCAAGGTCAATTGTCATCTCCAAAACCCCGGGCTGGGATAATGGTAGAAAATTAAATCAAATATATATATATATATATACATCATAATTGCAGTCCTTGGATGAGGGTTCGAGGGTTTTTTGTTTTCATTTCTTATTTTGGAGTCACAAATGTATTCAACACGAAGCATGAGAAATGTATTCAACACAGAGATGGCACCTGAGAAATGTATTCAACACGGAGATGGCACTCTCGTACCTGGAGGTGGTAGTCAGCAGGCCTGTGTGCTCACTGGCTGCTGTGGGCTCCAAGCACAATTCTTTACTCCAATACAAATCTAGGCAAAAATGACATTTTTGCCCTTTTTTTATTTTTATTTTATATGGTTCTGCCCGGAACCTTATCAGACGTAAAGTTACCACTCGATACCTTTCCACCTGGAAACTTACAACCACATAGGCGCCATTTAGGTGCCACGTGGTTCCGGGTAGAACGAAGCTAGGCAAAATTTTACCACCTGGAAACTATCTGCTTGGAACTATTTAATTAGCTGAAAGTGGGACACAACTTCAAACTTTCACCCTCTTCTCTTCATCATAGCAGTAGAAGCACTAAGAAAGATGATAAGGAGTATGAGTAGCAAGGGCATTTGGAGGGGAGTGGCAGTTGCTCTAGACAATGATCCAATAACGTATCTGTAATTCACAGATGACACTCTCTTGTTTGGTATAGTCAAGTGCAGGGAAGCTTGAGCTATAAGTAGAGTCTTGGAGACCTATAGTCAGGCCTCTAGATAGCAAATTAGCAAAAGGAAGTCAAAAATCTTCTTTTTCAACAAAGACATCAAAAAACAACAAGAGATTAAAAGAATTATGGGATACAAAAGTAGTCCTCTCCCTAGTAAATATTTGGGTATTCCCTGTTGGAGCAGCCAAGATCGCTTGCAAAATCAAGAACACTTCCACAAAGTTGAATTACACAATGAAATCCAAATAACTATCAATAAGCATATGAATGTGGAGCATAAACATATATTAACCTTACTTAATAATTTACATAGGAATTCCTTATTATATAGGCATGGATGAGGAAATCCACCTTGCATGTGGATTGACAAGTGATCTATGATGTAGCACATGCATGTAGACAAGTGTCCTATAGGTGTCAACCTTCAAGGATCACTTGGAATGTGCAAACCAACAACCTTGTGTGACAAGTGTTGGATAACTACAAAGTGTTTTTTAAGGTGAGATGGAAAGTCTTCCAACCTCAAAAGGTATGCACATGAGGTTTACCAAACAACTAGGTAACCTCTAACCTATAAAAGGTTACACATTTAGTTAGACAAGATGTTGTCTAACCTCATCAACCTAAGTACACTTAAGCTATAGTGAATAGATAAACTATTTGTGCTCTAACATTCCCTTGTTTGAAGGAGCTTGTAGATCACATTTATGGGATCCAATAGTCTCAAGTATCACCCAGAAGGTGTCCTCATGGACTTGAGTAAATCGCATCCTTTTACTCAAAGATGTAATAGCAACAATCCCAATTTACACTTTGTTGTTCTTGAAGATGCCAAGGAAGACTTGTGCAACCATTGACCAAAAGATGCAAGATTTTTTCTGGAAAGGGAACTCGAAAGGGAAAAAGTTCCCTCTTATTGCATGGGATAAAATCTACCTGCCCAAATAGGCTGGCAGTGTTGGCCTAAGGAGATGGCTAGAGATGAATCTAGTGTTGGGGCAAAGCTAGTGTGGAGTATGTTTACTAATCCAGACCTTAGGTGGACTAAAATCTTTCATTCTAAGTACCTAGACTCACAAGATCCCAAAAGAATCCTCACTGCACGATCAATCTGCTAAAAGGCTCTGCTATCTGGAATTTCATCATGTCATGTAGAGATATTATTACAAAGCAAAAAAATGGTGCAATTAAAGCAAATGGTGAAAACCTAGAAACAGACACTATTTGTGATAAACTAGTCTCCTCCATCTTCAGGATTTCAATTTTCGTCTATCTTTCCTTCCACGTCCATCAAAATGCATAAAGATACTTATCATGGTTTGTTGCTCGCTCACTTTTATCACCTTATCAAATAAGGTTGTCAATCCAATCCTTCATCCATCTTGTCATCTACCCCAACTCCATCGTCAGAGTCCTTGTCGAACTACGTTACCTCTGTGACTTCACATAGGCAAGGCCATCATCAATGAGCCACTAAGACTTCCATCCATACCTCTCGTCTTATTATAAACTATTTCATTCCATCTGTTTATCCATCATCAGTGTCGGTCTAAATAAGTTGAACTACGTTGTTTCTGCACTTTCATGTAGGCAAGGCCATCATCGATGAGCCCCCAAGGCACTAGGTCAATCCCTTAGGGCCCATCCCATCAAGTCTCCCATCAGTTCATTCCATATATTTCATCCATAATAAGTAGATCCTTTACTTGACTCAGGGCAAAATCCTTGACCTAGTTATAGAATTAGATTCTTGAATTATGTTACAATCTAGAGGATAACAATCTAGATCACGATACTATCTCTAGACAACAAGCAACACAACAATAAACTTTTAAACAGAATCTTAGATAGAAGACATTAACCTATACCAGACAACAACAACTTGCCTAAACTATCAGGATGATTAGATCTGTTATGACAAGAAATTATATCTATGGCAAGAAGATTTAATGGTTGTTGTAAGTGTAAGTCTTATGTCTTGATTTTCATTATCATGTCTCCTATGCTACTCGAGGATGTCCAAGACTAGAGGAGCTATGATGGGGCATGATAATTTTCATTTGTTTGTTGTTTGTGGGTTAATCTTTAGTAATGTGAAGACTTATCTAACAACATGATCAGCAAAAGATCATTAAGGACGTTATGGGTCGTAGCATGAAAGAGTATGATCCTTGTATGTTGATACATGCAAGCAATACTCAAGTCATCTTTGTTCAATTATACCTAGATGCTTATATTAACTTGCTAAATCAAAATCCATGTAAGTGATACTCGGGTCATCTCAGTTTAATTATACCTAGATGCTTGTATTCCCTTACAACTTTAAAATCTCAATGACGAAAAAAAACACTTCAAATATTTGTATACAAGATGACTTGGTCTCATTTGTGCATATTAAGTTTGCTTTTCATTTCATTTATAAGCATTTCATACTTATCATTTTCCATATTGATATGCACCAGACAACTGAGAGGGGGGGTGAATCAATTGTCACAAAAATTAAACACTTTCTGCAATTCAAACATTCATCACTTATCCACAATTATTATGTTTTAACAGTGAGAGCATGAAATCAAAAACTTATCCACAAATACAACATCAAAAATAAGAGACACCAGATTTACGTGGAAAACCCCAAGGTGTGGAAAAACCACGGAGAGGATTAACTCTTAATATATATTACAATCTTGAAATAGTGATGTTCAGGCTTGGTCACCCCACAGGCCTAAACATACTAGCTTACTACCATGAAGAGCAACTAGGTCTAGCAGGCTCACTGCCACAACTCTAAACCTAGCAAGATTACAATAAGGGTTGTTAAACCCTATTCACTACCACGATCAACACCTTTCACTATTTGCAACTAAAGTATAATAATTTCCCTGCTTTGCCTTTCCTTGTTGGGAATTAAGGTGTCTCAACCTTAGTAATTCCTTGTATTATTTTCATTGTATTTATTTATTCATTGCCTATGATGTAAATTAAATTGTAAATTCATATTGTCATCTTGTGGGATGTGGCATGGTGATGTGTCATCCTACATGGAAGATGACAACTTGTAATTTTGTCCTCACATGAGGAGATAGGCATCCCACTTAGTGGTACGAATATTTTGCCATGTGTCGGCATCTTGGATGTTGTGTAAGGGAATATTGACCGAAACGGTCATGATAGATTCCTATGACAGTTTTATGATATGTAAGAGTCAGAAATAGGAGATTCTATAACAGGTATAGACAAGTGTCAAAGAGCATCTTTGGGGAAGGCATCTTTGGGCACCCCAAGGTGAGTTATGACATGTTGTAAGAGAATATACTATTTATAGCATGTGTATGTCAGATTCTCTTACAGTTGTAAGTCATTATGCTATGATAGATTCTATGATGGTCGTAAGAGTCATAGAAGCATCTATCATTACCCATTTTGGGAATAGGTGACTTCTTTGGGATGGGGTGACCTGACAAGTGTCAAAAACATTGTACAATGTTGGACAAGTGTCCATAGGTGTGGGTTTTGGGCCATGAGGCCATGTTGGACGCCCATTCCAAGATAGAGCCAAAACTGCCTTGTAAACTCTATATAAATAGGTGCTTTGAGGAGGTGATGTACTACAGGTTTAACAAGTACTGTTATGCTATCGGATCATCTCTAGATATGAGTGTCAAAGACTCCTACAAGAGAATTGGCTCTGATTTGTATTGCAATTTCTTTGTTTACGTAATACAGTTGAGCAGTGTTTTGGAGTGTGGAGCTTTTCACCTATAAGGGTTTTCCCCACGTATATCTTGTGTCTTTCTTCTTCTTTCTTTCTTCCTTATGTGTTTGCTGCAATATCTCATGTTAATGGTTTAATGTTGCTATAATAGTTAGGATAAATTTGAATTTGCACTCTCCTCCCCTCATTAGATTAGTGTAGGAAGCGATTTCTGCACACCTAGCTTCCTTTCAGTTGGTATTAAAGCCTGGCCAGTTTTTGGTTCTAGCTGCTAGGTAGGGGTTTTTTGAGCTAATCTTAGGTTGAGTGGGAGGCTTGTGTAGAGTATTTTGTATCTTGTTGCAACAAGGAGATGGCAACCACATCCAGAAGGATTGAGGTGGTAAAATTCAATGGCACTAATTTTGAGTTGTGGAAACTCAAGATGGAGGACCTACTTGTTGATCGTGACCTATGGGAAACCATATTCGATGTGAAACCTACAGCAATGTCACAAGATGATTGGGACCTCAAAGATCAGAAGGCTAAGGGTCTCATAAGACTCTATTTAGCTGACTCTATTCTGTTGAACATCCATGAGGAGAAGACAACGAAAGATCTTTGGAAGAAGTTGGATGATGTTTATCAGGCCAAGTCCTTGGTAAACAAACTCTTCCTGAATAAGAATTTGTCTACTCTGAAGATGGAAGATAGAGGATTTGTTGTGGATCACTAAATGTTTTCAACATGATCGTTGCACAGTTGACATCTGTGGGTCTAAAAATGGAGGAGGAGGATCGTTGCATGACCCTGCTTTGTTCTTTGCCAGATTCATGGGATCACCTTGTCATGGCTATTGGAAGCACCACTAATACCTTCAAGATGGAAGATGTGGTGTCCTCGCTATTATCTAAAGAAATGTGGAGGAAGACATCTAAATCAGCCAAAGAGGCTCTTGCGGTTCGTGGAAGACCCAAGGAGAAAGGGAAGAAGAAAGACAAGAAAGCTAAGAAGGGCATGTCCAAATCCCGCGGGAGATCCAAATCTCCTGGAAAGTCCAAGGCTCTCTGTTGGAACTGTGGCAAGTCTAGGCATTTCTGAAAGGAATGCAAAGAGGAGAAGAAAAAGAAGAAGAAAGCTCCTGATTCAGATTCTGACAGGTCACAAGATGATGGTGATGCCTTCATTGTAGCCCTGGCCACCCATGCATCTAATGATGTGTGGTTGATTGATTTTGGTGCATCATTCCACATGACCTTGCATCGAGACTAGTTTACTAAGTATGAAGAGTTTGATGGTGGAAGGGTGTACCTTGGTGATGACTCTCATCTGAAGATTTTGGTCATGGAAGAGTCTCAATCCGATTCCCTGATGAACAAGTGAAGGGGATCACTGGAGTTATGCACATTCTAGGCCTTGCATGGAACCTACTTTCTGTAAGTATGTTGAATGATGCAGGTGTGTAGGTTGTCTTTTCAAAGGATGGATGCAAGATGACAAGAGGATCTATGATGTTTGCGAAGGGTACTTAGAGGGGTACTCTGTTTCAGCTAGAGGCATGCACTTCATAGTGCAATAGTTCTTCTAACTCAAGGAAATGAGCTACTATCACTTCATCCCCACCATTTGAACATGCAGTGAAGAAATTTGTTGTAACCAGTTCCGATGGTAGTGCACATGCCATGGAAGCCAAGCTTCCTACTAAAAAGACTATGTTATGGCATTTGAGATATGGCCACATTGGTGAGAAGGGTCTGCGTACTCTAAAAAATAAAAACCTCATTGAGGGGTTAAATGATTGTAACCTCAAGTTCAACTTTTGTGAACATTACATTTATGGAAAGCAAAACCATGTTCAATTTTACTCTAGTTCTCACAAATCTTCTAGTGTATTGGATCTAATTCATTCTGATGTGTTTGGTCCTGTGAATGTTCCTTTGATTTCAAAATCTGTATATTTTGTATCTTTCATAAATGATTATAGTAGAAGGACATCGGTTTATTTTATCAAAAGCAAGACTGAAGTCTTTAGTCAGTTTAAGGAGTTTAAAGCCTTTGCTGAAGATCAAATTTGTAAAAAGATTAAGTGTTTGAGAACTGACAACGATGGTGAGTTTTGTTCGGTAGATTTCGATAACTTCTGCAAAGAGCAAGGGATTGAAAGGCATAAGACAACTCCATATACCTCGCAAAAAAATGGAGTTGCAGAGAGGATGAATAGGACACTAATGGAGAAGGCTAGGAATATGCTTAGTGGAGCAAGCCTCGAACAAAAGTTTTGGGCTGAAGTTGTTGCCACTACTTGCTATCTAGTAAACAGGTCTCCTACATCATCTCTTGTTGGAAAAACACCTATGGAGGTGTGGTCTGGTAAGAAGCCTTCAGTAAGGCATCTTTGTGTTTTTGGTTGTGAGGCATATACACATGTGCGTAGGGAGAAACGGTCTAAGTTGGACAACAAGGCTGTTAAATGTATTTTCATTGGCTATGGTGTTGGTGTGAAAGGATACAAGCTTTGGGATCTTGTGATTGAAAAAGTGTTGTATAGAAGAAGTGTTATCTTCAGAGAGCTAAGACCTTCTTCCGTTGTTCTACAGCTAAAACAGTCAGAAAAGAAAGAAGATGCAGTTCAGTTTCCTTCTACCCCTAAGAAGACTGAACTGACAGACCCTGTGAGGCCTGATGATGAGGACAGCTCTAGCAGCTCTAGAAGTGAAGAAGAAGAAGCAGAACCTCAACCTCAGCTACTGAGGAGGTCTACACAAACAAGAAAGCAACCTGATGGGTTTGGTTACACATTACTTGATTCTAGTTGTGCTTTTGCTTTACTTACTAACATTGATGAGCCTAGAACTGTGAAAGAGGCCATGGGCATGAAAGATGCAAGTTCCTGGAAGGAGGTCATGGAAGATGAGATGGCTTCTTTGGAGAAAAATAAAACATGGGACTTGGTGCCTTTGCCTAATGGACAGAAACTCGTTGGATGCAAATGGATGTTCAAGAAGAAATTCAATGCAGATGGCAGTGTTGAAAAGTACAAGGCCAAATTGGTTGCGAAGGGGTATTCACAAGTGGAGGGAATTGATTATGGTGAAATTTTCTCTCCTGTTGCAAAGCTGACATCCATTAGATTTTTGTTATCTCTTGCAACTACTTATGATTTAGAGGTAGAACAGATGCATGTGAAGACAGCTTTCCTTCATGGTGATTTGGAGGAAGAAATCTACATGTCACAGCCAGAGCATTACATAGAGAAAGGTAAAGAAAATTTGGTTTGCAAGCTTAAGAAGTCTTTGTATGGTTTGAAGAAGTCTCCTAGGATGTGGTACTTGAAGTTTGATGCCTTTGTGTTGTCAATTGTTTATCTGAGATCAAAATTGGATCATTGTGTGTATTACAAGTTTGACAATGATCGCATTCTCATTATTGCATTGTATGTTGACGATATGTTGTTGATTGGGAATGGTAAGAATATGATTTATGATTTGAAGTCTCAATTGTCAGCACAGTTTGAGATGAAAAATCTTGAGGCAACCAGGTACATTCTGGGAGTGGAGATAAGAAGAGACAGAGCAAACAAAAAACTTTGGTTAAGCCAGAGTAAGTATGTGAAGATCGTGTTGGACAGGTTTAGCATGGCAGATTGTAGACCAATGAGTGTTCCTATTTCAGTGGGAACAAAGTTATCTGTTAGTGATTGTCCAAAATCTCCTAGTGAGGTGGAGGACATGAGTAGAGTACCTTATGCTAGTGCTATTGGCAGTTTGATGTATGCTATGGTCTGCACAAGACCAGACATTGCCCAAGTAGTGGGAGTCCTTAGTCAGTTTCTGGCTAATCCTGGAAGAGTACATTGGGATGCAGTTAAGCGAGTGTTCTAATATTTGAGGGGTACTTCTGAGTATTCTATATGCTATCACGGTAATGCTACAGGACCTCCAAATTTAGTTTGTATTCGTGGATTTGTGGATTCTGATTGGGCAGGTGACATTGACAGTAGGACATACACTAGTGCATATGTGTTCACAATGTTTGGTGGTGCAATTAGTTGGATGAGTAAGCGATAACTTGTGGTTGCTTTGTCCACTACAGAAGCTGAGTATATGGCTACAACTCATGCTTGTAAGGAATCCATTTGGCTTAAGAGATTGTGTTCAGATATTGGTGTTGATGTAGGTCAAATTACGATCAGTTGTGACAGTCATAGTGTAATTTGCCTTACGAAGAATCTAACTTTCCATGCCAAAATAAAGCATATTGATGTACAGTTTCACTTCGTCCGAGACATGGTAGAGGATGGGAAGGTAAATTTGGAGAAGGTAGATACTTTGAAGAATGTTGCAAATGCATTGATGAAGCCAGTGGGCACAGAGAAGTTCAGATGGTGTTCGGAGTCTATGGGCCTCTCAGCCTATAGCAGTTAAATCCTATTAATTCTATTGGCTCTTACAAGGTGTTCGACAAGTGGGAGAATGTTGGGAATTAAGGTGTCTCAACCTTGGTGTTGGTTTTTTCCCAGACTGGATGCTTATTCCCAGATTTCCCTACAAGGTAGCCATCAGTGATCAACAGGATCTCTGGGCTAGGGGCCAACAGTGTAGGAGATAGACTCTATATTTTATCTCCTCTTCTTCTTCAAGCTCTGCAAGACCTAGGGGGGTATTCCCTACTCAACATCCATGAGATACGTATACAAGGATTGGGATGCTGTCAGAAAGCAGATAAGTCCTCCTGTAAGTAGACCAAAACTGAAAGATAAGAGCAAAGGGGCTAGCTTTGGGCCTATTTGCAGTTGTAGACAGAGGACTGAGGATCCTAAAACTAATTCTAATGTCCTAATGGTTGTTTTAGAGTTTGATTATGATTTTGAGTTTGGATGCAAAGCTGGACATGGTTGTAACACAAACACAAAGCAAGATTGGTGCCTATCCAGGGCCTGGAGTCAATAGACATACACCTATGAATGATCAGCATGAACGGCTAAAACTAGATTTTAGGGGGATATATGTGATACCTGCCTTACAGATATCTCCCAATACAGAGTGTTAAGTTATCTCTACTTATGGCATCCCTACTGCAATATACCCTTCCCAATGTTCAATCTGAAAACAGTTTAATCTACCCCTTGAGCAGAAGTTAAAAGATCAGACATTCAACATAGGAATTCTATGTTCTAGAGTCTCAAATATTGCCCAAATATCTAGATTCAGAAGAAGAATACATGCAATACTGGAGACAGAATTAACAAAACACATGCTAAGATAGCATTTCTCATATAAGATTAATCATGAAATCAATGGGTTCATGCCAAAACATACAACAAGAGATACATAAACTCACAGGTTTAGCTGTACAGAGCAACCAGATCAGCTTGTTTTGAATTACAGAGCCAAAAATCTTCAACTTTCAACAACCTCAAAATGAGTAACACTTCCTGCTTATAACAGCCAGAAAGTGTACTACAGCAATTAATTACATGGCTATTACAAAATCTGCCAGATACAGATCCTTCAAAGGAATGGCGCTCAAAATTTATTACAACAACAGACAGAGGAACCTCGAGCCACATGCCACTATCTGGAAGTCTTCATTCTCAATCAGGCAGCCTGATCACTTGTACCATCGCCCATAATCCTGCTACAGTCGCCATTAAGGGCCTCAACCACCCGCGGTCACTTGAAAACCGTCGTTGCAGTCAAAAAAGAAACTTCCCGCCAAAATGCTTCCTCACAGGTTCAAAACATACAGGGGAATAATCCCACATTGGTGCCGCGGAGACAACTTTAGTATTTTAAAAATATGGCCGCATGCATACCAAGTGTCGAGCGCTTTTGCCACGCTCGACACACATGCCTTCGTCAAAACCCATCGCTGTGACACAACCATTGGCCCAACCCATGAATCCTTCGCCGACCTCATCAGTTTGGCCGATACAACACTACGCTCCCTTCTGTCGGCCAGACATAGACCATCGGGCTAGCCCTCCAGACCTCCACCGACAGACCAACTCTCACCGATGACCAAAAGAAACACATTTCCCCATCGGCTAGAGAAAGGCCATCGGAGCAACACCAAGCCCCTCCGCTGATAACATAAGTCACCCCGATAACCTTCAAAACATCCCTTCGTCGGTGTGACCCACGCCGATAACATCACATCGGCCAAACATCCACATATCGGCAGCTCCCAAAAAACCTTCACCGACGACAACTGTCTCGCCGATCGCTACTCCATACTCCACTGTCGGTGTGACCAACACCATCGGCCAACCCAAAAGTCTCCCCGCCGATACGCCGAGTCACACCGAAGACCACCATCAACTCCATCATCGGCCAGAGAAAGACTATGCTCCAGCGATGTCTCCCGATCGGCAAGAAAAACATCATCGGCCAAGCATCTCAAAGTCGACCCGATACTCAATCTCACTCCGATGGCACTCCTGATCGGGGTGACTTCCTCTATCGGCGAACCTGCAAAAGACCTCTGCTGATATGCCAAATCTCGCCGACGAACACTTGACTCACCCCCCATCGGCATGACCAACGCCGTCGGTGGAACCACAATATCCTTTGTCGATAGGCAATAGTCTTGGCGATGGACAAGAACACTTAGGGTTTGAAAGAAGAAACCCTCCAACAAGCAAGCTCAGCCTCCAGGTCAAAATGAGCAACAACACTGGCTCCGAATGGGGACGTGCAGGTGAAAACCTGCAGCGAGAACCAGATCTCCAGGTAGACCAAGCAAAAAACCAAAAAGCACGAACTGCACAAGGCATTTACACTATATACATGTTTTTACAAATGTGCACAGCGACAAGTCATCTATGCAAAATAGAACTTAAGGAATTGGCCATGCACAGGCAATTCCAGAACTTCACCATCTAGGGCCTGGAGGAAATAAGAATCCTTCCCATGAGCACTGCAAATCTGATATGGGCCTATCCATAAGGGTTCAAATTTACCATGTTTACCCTTTTCTTGACCTTTTGCATTCCAAATGAGCACCAGATCATTGACTTGAAACTTCTTTTTTATAGCTCTCCTGTCAAACTGATATTTCACATCTTGTTGTCTCTTGAGGTTAATCTGGTGGGCTTTCCTTCTGTTTTCATCCAGTGCAACCAGCTGGTTCACTCTTTCTGTCATGGAGTCTTCAATCTCCTCATCATTTTCCTGGATGAATCTGTAAACTGGTAGGAGATTGTTTATGGGCAATCTGGCTGATGCACCATATACTAGCTCAAAGGGTGACATCCCAATAGCCCTTTTCACTGTCACTCTGTCAGCCCATATTGCTAAGTTCAATTTTGAGTCCCAAGCTCTCTTGTTCTTGTCCAGTATCCTCTTGATAATTTTCATGATGCTTTTATTGCTTGATTCTGCTTGACCATTCCCTTGTGGGTGATATGGTGATGCATATGATAGATTTATCCCATACCTGTTGCAAAAATCAACAAATTCAACTGATCTGAAGCACATAGCATTATCAGTGACTATCTTGAATGGTACTCCAAACCTGATGATAATATTTTCTAGCATGAAATCTGTCACCACCTTACTTGTAGCTCTCTTAGTTGGAATGGCCTCAATCCATTTGGTAAAGTAATCAGTTGCCACCAAAATCCAACTGTGTCCCCCACTTGATTTGTCTGCAATTTCCCCTATGAAGTCAATTCCCCATTGCTGAAATGGAGCATCCACAGTTACAGTCCTGAGGGGTAAAGCACCATCATATTTCAACTTTCCTGAAAATCTTTGGCAAGGGTCACACTTCCTCACTAACCTTTGTGCATCTAAAAAGAGAGTGGGCCACCAATATCCTGCTCTGAGAATTTTATGAGCTGTTGTTTGGGCAGTATAATGTCCACCACACAATCCTTTATGCATATCAATCAAAACATTGTTAGCCATATCCTCATCCACACATCTCAGCAGCACACCATCAGGGTTTTTCCATTATAGCTCACTTTGAACAATGACATACCTGATTGCATGTAACTTTAAAGTCCTCTTTTGACTGTCACTGAAATGGGAAGGACAATTCAGATTTTGCAAGTAGTATATAATATCCTTGTACCATTCAGATCCTGATACATTTACACTCTCATTTTGGACTGCATTAACTTGGCATGCTTCCAAGTTTGACTGTGCCATCATCTTGGCTAATCCTTGTCCTCTTACCAACTTGGTAATTTGTATGTCTATGTTAAACTCTTGCAGTTTGTTTATCCATCTGCACCTTCTTCCAGTCACCTCCTGCTGAGTGAATATGTCTTTGACTACTGCATGGGGTACATATGCAATTATATATGATCCTACCAAGTATGGTCTGAAACTTTTGATGGCTCTGACTAGTGCATATGCCTGTTTTTCCATAATATCATACTTCAACTCAGAGGCCTGCAAGGACATACTGAAGAAAGCGATGGGCTGTTCAAAACCATCTTCGTTTTTCTGTAGCAAACATGCAGCAACAGTATGAAAGGAAGCAAATGAAAATACTTGGAATGGCCTAGAAAAATTAGGAGATTTAAGAACAGGGGCCATCTTGATTGCCTCTTTGATACTCTGAAATGATTCTATTGCTTCACTTTCCCAGTGGACAGTTGCATCCTTCTTCATCATCTTGGAAATGTTCCTTGTGGTTTCTGCAAAGTTGGGAACAAATCTCCTAACAAAATTTATCTGTCCAAAGAAGGACTGAACTCCTTTTACAGTTTTTGGCATTTGAATTCTGTCAATAGCAGCCACTCTCTCTGGATCTATCCTGACTCCATCCTTGGAAACAATATGTCCCAGGAGCTTTCCTTCAACTACCCCAAAGGCACACTTCTTTGGATTTAAAGAAATACCATACTCTAGTGCTCTTATGAAAATTTGCTCCAGATGCAAACAATGCTGCTCTTCTTTCTTTGAGTAAGCAGTCAAGTCATCCTGATATACAGCCAGGATTGAATCAATCAACCCTGCAAAAGCAACATCCATTGCTCTTTGAAATGTAGCACCTGCATTGGTTAGTCCGAAGGGCATTCTAACATACACATAAGTTCCCCATGGAGTGGTGAAGGCAGTCTTATACTGTTCTGATTCCTTCACCTTCACCTGATTATAACCTGAAAATCCATCCATCATAGATAAGAGTTCACAACCAGTCACTCTCTGCAACATAGCTTCCATATTAGGCAGTGGATAGTTATCCTTTAAAGAGGATACATTCAAGTTCCTGAAGTCAACACAAAGCCTAATATCACCATTCTTTTTTCTGACTGGGACAAGGTTAGACACCCAAGTTGAATGCCTGATTGGCACAATTATTCCAACTTCCCTCAGCCTTTTGAGTTCTTCTTGCATCTTTGGAGCTAAGGTAGGATTAATAGGTCTTTGCCTTTGTCTAAATGGCTTAGCTCCAGGCTTCAATGGGATCTCATGCTGGAATAAATCTTCCCTATAGGCTTTTAGGTCCTCATATGACCAAGCAAAAACATGTTTATACTTTTTCAGTAATGCAATCAGCATACTCCTAATGTGTGGTTTGAGCTGTTTACCAATGTATACCTTCTGAGGGGCCTGAGATGTCCCCAAATTTATCTCTTCTAAATCTTCCTTATTTGTGGGAGATGTCCTTGTGACCAATTTATCTCTACTGTCAAAAGCTCTTTCCAAAGATACTAATCCTCTGGGGATTTTATTAGTCTTCAATTGAATTATCTCTTTTCCCACAAGAGTTTCTTTTCCATCTATAGTCTCTACAAAAGCTTGGAAATCAATTTCTTGATTCTCATATTCATCTTTGCAGTGCAAAAATTTTAACAAGTCCCTATCATCATTAAACACTTGCCAACTGCATATATTTTCTGGTACTGCAGGCCTAATTTTAACTTCTACATTTGTAACATCTGACAGAGTGATGTCATTTGGCCTTATTGCAACATTAGCTAAGAAATCAGCCATAACATTCTTTGACCTCTCTACCCAGTCTATTGAAAATGCATCAAATAGTTCAATGGTATCCCAAACAGCATGCTTGTATTGTTTCAACCTTTTATTTTTTGAAGCATACCTATCTCTAATTTGGGATACAATCAGCTCAAAATCCCCAAATACTCTTAGCATTTTGATTCCATGTTTGAGAGCAATATTTAGGCCTAAGAGTAAAGCCTCATATTCTGCAATGTTGTTTGTGCAAACAAACCTCAGCAAGAAAGAGAATTTGAGGAGCTTACCAGTTGGAGACAGGAAAACAACTCCAGCTCCAGAGCCTTCTTTTGCACAAGCTCCATCAAAAAACATGGTCCACAAACCTTGTTGATCCAATTCTTCAATGCAGACATTTTTCTTTTTATCTTCTCTATCATCTGAGACAACCTTGAAGTTATCACAGTCAGTGTTTACAAAGCATATCTGTTCCTCTGCTTCTTGGTCTTCCACTGTCTCTAATGACCTTTGTTCTCTGATTAGCTTAACATCCCTGCCATTCATTGGAACCATGGCATATGACAGGTCCAGCTGCATACTTCCACCAATTAGTGCTGCCCATCTTCTTGACAACAACATACCATACTGTGGCTTGATGTCAACCACTGTTATATTCATTTTATATCTCTTTTCAGGAAATGCTGCCAGTTTGAAATCTACATCCTTCATGATTCCAATAACTGGTACCTCTCTGGCATCCATAGCATAACATTTTCCACATGCCTTGTCAATTTTCAATCTAGCTTGTTGCATGATGGCCAAAGGCATGACATTTGTAGATGCTCCAGAGTCAAGCATACAATTTCTGATTATTTTTCCATTTATAACCAGGGAAACATAAAATGGTTCCACTTGTGAAGGACACTTTGTCATAGTCACTCCTAAATAGACTTCAGGAGCCTCATCTTCTTCATTACACATGACATGCTTGTCACCCTGGATCTGAACATTTTGTTTAGCTTGAAAAGGCACCCCTGAAATTAGGGATACTGTCCTATTCTTGATTTCTTCCACTTTCATGAGTTCCATAAGTGGAACAGAGACTTTTACCTGGGAGAGGACCTGAGCTATATCAAATGGAGCATAATTTTGTATAACAGCTGTAGCTTGCTCCACAATCTTGCTTTTATCTTGAACCGATTTAGCTTTTACTTTCATAGTTCCTTGATCATCATTCTTGTCTTGGGAACCTTTACTTTGATCTTCAGCCTGAGGGATTCTATTTTCTGGTCCTTGGGATTCATGACCTGTTCTATGTCTGAAGTTTTGTTTATTATTAACCCACTGCCTTTTTTGTAATTCCATCCCCTTATTACCATGCACTGGCTGTCCTATAGTAACATCTTTTGGCTGATGTGGGCTGCTTACCTAATTTTTACCTCTGAGATTGTAGTTGCTCTTGACTTGAGCAACTGCTGCAGCTGTGAAGGCCCTAATTTCCTCATTAGAAGGTCGTTGTAAGTTACTCAGAAAATTGTGTGAGTTCTGAGCATAGGCATAGTTAACTTCATCATCTTCATCATATGGGAACTGTTGGCAGCCCTGAGTTCCATCATTTGTACTCTCATAAGCATCATAAAGAGTGTATCCATTGCTTATGGACATCATATTTACATCATCATCTTGCACATAATGTGGCTCATTGCATTCATTACAAGATGTAGTATTATCACACAAGGACTGAGCAATCATACACTGTGACTGTGAATGTGGCATCTGACAAATTATACACCATGGAGCATCGTCAACAATATTTACAGCTTTCTTTAGAGGATCGGGAGTTTCTTTGACATGTTGAGCTCTTTGATTTGTGTTGTTACGTGGGAATATAGGTTTACCATCATGCCAATTGGTATTATAAGGCATATCATGCAATGATGGCCTCTTTTCCTGCCTTTGATAGACTTGCCTATCAGGACCTATCCCTTTTTCACTTCTAGCTAATCTATAGCTTAGGTCCTTAACAACATTTGCCAATTTGTCTATCTTATCTTCAGGGGCAGATGTATTACCTTGAGTGTTCTGAGGCTTGTTTGGATTCTGCAGAATTTTTATATCATCCCTTCTATTTGTCTTGCCCGATGCTTTCCTGTTGTTTTCAATATTCACTGCAATTCTGAAAGCATCCCTGAGAGTAGCAGGACCTTTATCTCTTAATCCATATGCAGTTTTTGCATCAAAGGCATTGATATACAATATTATGCACATTGGTTCATTTGGCCTCATGTGATGTGGCAATTTGTTTAACACTTTAGTAAATCTTGCATTAAAATCTGCAACCTGCTCATTTGACCCTTTAGTGATACTGGTGAACTCATTTACAAAAAAGCTAGGGTCAGTTTTGTCACCATATTGCTCCTTGAACATCCTTTTAAAATCATCCCATGATGAAATACTCCGATCAGCCAGATTCTTGTACCATTCTCTTGCCTCATCTATTAAGGATTGCATGAATGACTTCATGAAAACATCCTCATGTTCAACCTCAAAGTTATCCATGACATTTTGAAAGGCTTTTAGATGATCTTCTCCTGACACAGTGTTGTTTCCTGAAAATTTAGGCACTTGCAGCCTCAGATGCTTATCAATGGGGTTAGGATACCCAGGAATACCATCAAATACCAGCTATCTGAATCTATCTAGCTGCATTGGCTGTCTGTTTAACTGATTAACATTAATATTTCTGTTTGCATTCTGGTTTCTTACATTGTTCAGTGGTATCCTAGCATCATTCACATTTTGTCTCTCATCATTATGCTGATGTTGCACTTCATTTCTCTGTTGATGTCTCTACACATTTGCATTCTCAAGGGTAGGAATTGAATTATTCTGGGCAGTCCTCAAAGCTTGCACTTTCTTCCTCAAGTCATCTCTGATTGATATTGCCTGCTGATATTCAAACTCGGCCCTTAAGCTCCTAATTTCATCAGCTAGTTCTTCCTCGCTGGGCATAGAGGAGGATGGTTTTATCATATTCTGATCTTCGTCTTCATCATCCCTCAGAGACTCGGCCTCTTCAAACCTTTCACTAGGGTCTAGAAATGGGCGTTCTTGGAACACCTCTGACCTCATTCTCATGTTACCACCCTGTTGCCTCTCATATGCACCCTGAATATCAGCTTCTGCATTTGAAAAGTAGGGCGCATGCTGTCCTGATGGCCTAGGGTTATCTTGTATATCATCATTTTTTCTGGGGGACCCCTCATGACTAACTGAGACAGCTCCCTTTCTTCTGTACATCATTCTTCTTGTTACTGGTAACTCTTTAAATAAAGGATTTTGTTGGGATCTTCTCCCCTGCATATAAATTTTACTTTGACTGGTTGGGAGATTACTTCGGAGTCGCCACCTATTACTAGGAACTGTTTTCTTTTATAAATCAAGGTTCTTTCAAAAATAACAACTTTCAAATCACCATCCCCAGCAGAGTCGCCAATTTCTGTTGGTGACTCGGATGGGTCACAAGATATAACCCTTTCTCAAATTTCGTCCCCAGCAGAGTCGCCAATTTGTTGGTGACTCGGATGGGTCACAGATATATTACTGGAGATGATTATATAGTACTTTTACTTCTCAATCCCCAGCAGAGTCGCCAATTTCTGTTGGTTTTTTCCCAGACTGGATGCTTATTCCCAGATTTCCCTACAAGGTAGCCATCAGTGATCAACAGGATCTCTGGGCCAGGGGCCAACAGTGTAGGAGATAGACTCTATATTTTATCTCCTCTTCTTCTTCAGGCTCTGCAAGACCTAGGGGGGTATTCCCTACTCAACATCCATGAGATACGCATACAAGGATTGGGATGCTGTCAGAAAGCAGATAAGTCCTCCTGTAAGTAGACCAAAACTGAAAGATAAGAGCAAAGGGGCTAGCTTTGGGCCTATTTGCAGTTGTAGACAGAGGACTGAGGATCCTAAAACTAATTCTAATGTCCTAATGGTTGTTTTAGAGTTTGATTATGATTTTGAGTTTGGATGCAAAGCTGGACATGGTTGTAACACAAACACAAAGCAAGATTGGTGCCTATCCAGGGCCTGGAGTCAATAGACATACACCTGTGAATGATCAGCATGAACGGCTAAAACTGGATTTCAGGGGGATATATGTGATACCTGCCTTATAGATATCTCCCAATACAGAGTGTTAAGTTATCTCTACTTATGGCATCCCTACTGCAGTATACCCTTCCCAATGTTCAACCTGAAAATAGTTTAATCTACCCCTTGAGCAGAAGTTAAAAGATCAGACATTCAACATAGGAATTCTATGTTCTAGAGTCTCAAATATTGCCCAAATATCTAGATTCAAAAGAAGAATACATGCAATACTGGAGACAGAATTAACAAAACACATGCTAAGATAGCATTTCTCATATAAGATTAATCATGAAATCAGTGGGTTCATGCCAAAACATACAACAAGAGATACATAAACTCACAGGTTTAGCTGTACAGAGCAACCAGATCAGCTTGTTTTGAATTACAGAGCCAAAAATCTTCAACTTTCAACAACCTCAAAATGAGTAACACTTCCTGCTTATAACAGCTAGAAAGTGTACTACAGCAATTAATTACATGGCTATTACAAAATCTGCCAGATACAGATCCTTCAAAGGAATGGCGCTCAAAATTTATTACAACAACAGACAGAGGAACCTCGAGCCACACGCCACTATCTGGAAGTCTTCATTCTCAATCAGGCAACCTGATCACTTGTACCATCGCCCATACTCCTGCTACAGTCGCCATTAAGGGCCTCAACCACCCGCGGTCGCTTGAAAACCGTCGCTGCAGTCAAAAAAGAAACTTCCGCCAAAATGCTTCCTCGCAGGTTCAAAACATACAGGGGAATAATCCCACATTGGTGCCGCGGAGACAACTTTAGTATTTTAAAAATATGGCCGCATGCATACCAAGTGTCGAGCGCTTTTGCCGCGCTCGACACACATGCCTTCGTCAAAACCCATCGCCGTGACACAAACCATCGGCCCAACCCACGAATCCTTCGCCGACCTCATCAGTCTGGCCGATACAACACTACGCTCCCTTCTGTCGGCCAGACATAGACCATCGGGCTAGCCCTCCAGACCTCCACCGACAGACCAACTCTCACCGATGACCAAAAGAAACACATTTCCCCATCGGCCAGAGAAAGGCCATCTGAGCAACACCAAGCCCCTCCGTCGATAACATAAGTCACCCCGATAACCTTCAAAACATCCCTTCGTCGATGTGACCCACGCCGATAACATCACATCGGCCAAACATCCACATATCAGCAGCCCCCAAAAAACCTTCGCCGACGACAACTGTCTCGCCGATCGCTACTCCATACTCCGCTGTCGGTGTGACCAACACCATCGGCCAACCCAAAAGTCTCCCCGCCAATACGCCGAGTCACACCGAAGACCACCATCAACTCCATCATCGGCCAGAGAAAGACTATGCTCCAGCGATGTCTCCCGATCGGCAAGAAAAACATCATCGGCCAAGCATCTCAAAGTCGACCCGATACTCAATCTCACTCCGATGGCACTCCTGATCGGGGTGACTTCCTCTATCAGTGAACCTGCAAAAGACCTCTGCCGATATGCCAAATCTCGCCGACGAACACTTGACTCACCCCCCATCGGCATGACCAACGCCGTCGGTGGAACCACAATATCCTTTGCCGATAGGCAATAGTCTTGGCGATGGACAAGAACACTTAGGGTTTGAAAGAAGAAACCCTCCAACAAGCAAGCTCAGCCTCCAGGTCAAAATGAGCACCAACACTTGGTAATTCCTTGTATTATTTTTATTGTATTTATTTATTCATTGCCTATGATGTAAATTAAAGTGTAAATTCATATTGTCATCTTGTGGGATGTGGCACGGTGATGTGTCATCCTACATGGAAGATGACAACTTGTAATTTTGTCCTCACATGAGGAGATAGGCATCCCACTTAGTGGTAGGAATATTTTTCATGTGTCAGCATCTTGGATGTTGTGTAAGGGAATATTGACCGAAACGGTCATGATAGATTCCTATGACAGTTTTATGACATGTAAGAGTCAGAAATAGGAGATTCTATGACAGGTACAGACAAGTGTCGAAGAGCATCTTTGGGGAAGGCATATTTGGGTGCCCCAAGGTGGGTTATGACATGTTGTAAGAGAATATGCTATTTATAGCATGTGTATGATAGATTCTCTTACAGCTATAAGTCATTATGCTATGACAGATTCTATGACAGTCATAAGAGTTGTAGAAGCATCTATCATTACCCATTTTGGGAATAGGCGACCTCTTTGGGATGGGGTGACCTGACAAATGTCAAGAACATTCTACAAGGTTGGACAAGTGTCCGTAGGCATGGGTTTTGGGCCATAAGGCCATGTTGGACGCCCATTCCAAGATAGAGCCAAAACCGCCTTGTAAGCTCTATATAAACAGTTGCTTTGAGGAGGTGATGTACTACAGGTTTTACAAGTATTGTTATGCTACCAGATCATCTCTAGATATGAGTGTCGAAGACTCCTACAAGAGCATTGGCTCTGATTTGTATTGTAATCTCTTTCTTTATGTAATACAGTTGAGCAGTGTTTTGGAGTGGGCTTTTTCACCCGTAAGGGTTTTCCCCACGTATATCTTGTGTCTCTCTTCTTCTGTCATTCTTTCTTCCTTATGTGTTTGTTGCAATGTCTCATGTTAATGGTTTAATGTTGCTATAATAGTTAGGATAAATTTGAATTTGCACTCTCCTCCCCTCATTAGATTAGTGTAGGAAGTGATTTCTACACACCTAGCTTCCTTTCATTCCTCTGCTCTGCTCTTCCTCTTTTCTTCTCTTATTCTTCTTTCCTCTGCCCCTCCTCTGCTCTTCCTTTGGACCTTTCTTAATATATATTAATTTTCGCTCAAGGACACCTTGTCCACAACTCAACTACGAGTATTTATACACTACATCAACCTTGGAATGATCATCAAGGTCAGCGTCAACCATTAGAACAATCTCCAAGGCTGGTATTTCAAACATTTACAAACTAGGTCCTGACCTATTACAATATCATACAAAGGGAATGAAATGTGGATCATGCCATGCCTTAGCTAGGACTCAAACATGATCTTCCATGCCACAACATGCTTCCACAATCTTTCAGAGATCTTCGCAATCACTGGGATCAACCGGGTCGGCCAAGACTGGTTACACGTTACATTAATTGGGACCAATCTTCACATATCACCACAATTTCTTAATGCGGACCAAAGTCTAGATAGGAACATGATTAGGAGACATCCACAAGCATGTTATAATCATTAGGAACAACCACACGAACCTTAACCACTTTATCCATAGGAATCTTCTCACCGGAACACATGAACTTCACTGTCTTCAACTGTCATAAAAGAAAGATAGCTTGTGGACCACCAAACCATGAACCATTACAACTATAAGCACTTATCATCTTTCTAGACTTCCCTCTAGAGCCACATAGCAAAATACTTTCTTGCGGAGGAATGCGGAGCCAAATACTGTCTTCATGTCTTAACTAAACTTACAGAAAAAATAAGCTTCACTCTAGTGAACACAACTCACTTAGATCTTCATGTGGATGGCTCAGACCCAAAATGTAGCATCCTTAGACATACCTCTAACTTACTTCCAATCCACAGACCATGATCTTCAAGTAGGAACAAATGTGGAGCAGTTTACTGGATTGTTCTTCAACATACAACTCACTGTCTGTACTGCACTTCTCTGTGGCTTACTTGTTTCTTTCGAAGAGGCTAATTTTCTCAATATCCTTAACATACAAGTCTTCTAAACAAGTAAAGGAATATGATACATTTGACACCAATGACAACAAGAATATGTTGACATCAATGACAACATCGATTAGGCACATACTTACAACAATCTCCCCCTTTGTCATTGATGGCAACATATGATGTGAAAAACTACAATAGCCATCAAGACAAGATTCTCCCCCTTTCTCTTTACACACCTGCACTCTTTATTTCTCCAAAATTCTCCCCCTTTCTTTTACACATCTACACTCTAAGTTTTTCACATGACTTCTCTCCCCCTTTGGCATCAATGGCAAAGGGCACATACTTGCAGTCTTCTACTCTGATCTAATCTCTCTTTTGAACTCTCTGACTACTCCCCCTTAGAAGTAGCCCTAAGAAGAATCAATTCGGACCTCTAAACACCTCTAGACTAATGTACTATTGTGCATCTTAGTTTAGAGCAGGAGGGGTGATGACCCCTGAATTTTCTCTAAGATACTCAAAAGTATCCTTAGGCAAAGGCTTGGTAAAAATGTCGGCAATCTAATCCTTGGTAGAAACATACTCCAACTTCACTTCATTCTCTGTCACCTTTTGGCTCAAAAAATTATACCTAATGGATATGTGCTTTGTCCTTGAATGCATCACTGGATTCTTTGATATGTTGATGGCACTTGTATTGTCACAAAATATTATAACTGGTTCTTCATACACAATTCTGATGTCCTTCAACGTCTGCTTCATCCATAATACTTGAGTGCAATTACATGCTGCTACAATGTATTTTGCTTCTACAATAGACAAGGATATTGAATCATGTTTCTTGCTCAACCAAGATACTAATTTTTTTCCCAAGAAAAATGCACCTCCACTTGTGCTTTTTCTGTAATCCACATCTCTAGCCCAATCTGCATCAGTATATGCACTAAGAGAAAAGTCATTATCCCTAGGGTACCACAAACCATAATCTATTGTGCCTTTTAAATATCTTAGAATTCTCTTAACTGCCATCACATGTGATTCCTTGGGTTCTGCCTGAAATCTTGCCACAAGACACGCTGCATGCATTATGTCAGGTCTGGTTTGAGTCAGATAAAGTAATCCTCCAATCATAGATCTATACTTTTGGTGCAGGAGCACCAAGATGTCTATATTTTACTTGATTTACAAATTGGTTGGTTTGTTTAATAAGGTCTATGAGACCATTTACATGTTGTATAAGGCTTGGAATCCATGTTGTAGTTAGACTATGTCTAAATGTCAAAAAGAATCTTTTGGTTATGTTATTAGTCCTAGTTAGGACAGTCGCAGGTAGTTTGCAAGATGGATTTAAGTTTTAATGTTTATATAGGTAGTCATTAAATTTCCATGTTGTAAGCCTTTAAAAGGCATGTCATAGGTTTTAAAGGTATGGTGGAACCATTGTCCAAGGTTAAATGTTAAACAAGCAACATTCTAAAGAAAAAACAGTCAGTTTCTAAAACTGTTACAAAAGATAGCAGTTACAAAAAAATCATGAAGAAGCCTAATGGTCAGGCAATTTTGGTCAACCCCAGCCTTTTCTTGCAATGTATGAGGCTTGTTTTAAGCCAAGGATGGAGGGATTGTAAAGAACATGCAATAGATTGAGAAGAAATAACAAAGGAACACCGATTTTCTAATTTTTCCTATTTTTCTGAGTTTTCCTTACTGTTCACAGACCGTACCTATGCCTATATGGATTTGTCATGGCATAAGTTTGCATTGGATGGTTAGAGCTCTAAAATACCTTTGATTTAAGCTTGGTTTTAAGTCTTAACAAGGATCTAGGTGAAAGATATCAGTAGTTTTCCATAAACTATTTTTTTTTGAAATTGTTGTCTCCTTCACAAATTTGCTATTTTTTTGTGTTGTCCATACTTGTACGACTGAGTGGGGGTTGGTGCCTGGGATGTTTGTTTAGAGGGAAGAATTACCTATCATTTGCAGCTTTTTTGGGCTCTTGACACCCTGGTATAACTCTGCATTGCTCCTTTGTGTAAAAGTGGTTTGAAACCCTAAGTTAGGGTTCTTTTGAGGAGCCCGATGAATTTATACCCATTCCATTGATTTTTTTTGTTTTTGCTCAATGGAATGGGTAGTATACTAGGCAATACAATGGCTTGTGAAGGTTGCAGGGATAGGAGAGCAGTGTAGGTGGAGTTTGCCTTGACAATGGGCCACCAAGATCCTTGCATTTGTAAATGGAGAAGGGCAGCAGTCACTACAGAGAAGTCATAGGTAAGTTTGGTAAGGTATAGCTCTATCAATGATGACAATAGGCATGTTAGGCCTATGACATTGCTTAACTAGATTGAGTTTGTGTTAAGGGGAGATCACCCAAGATGATATTGTGATTGTCCTGCTCTTGGAGCTATGAGATTGTGACTGCCCATGAGGGGTATGATAGATGTTGCTGCCCTGTAGGGTCTACACAATGGAAGTGATGAAATGTTAGTTGGAGTTAAGAGTCTTGGAAGGTCTGCCCTAAAGTCTCTGTCCTTGGAACATGAACATGTATATGTTTTGGTGTTTAAACCTTGTTTTGTTAGAAGCCTGATTTCTGTCAAGAAAATAGTGGAGCAGTGAGAGTTATGGTCTTGTTAGTTGAAGTATTCCCCTGCAGTGATAGGTTGTTTGACACTAGTTGAAGTGCTCTACATCATTTATGGTATTAGAGCCACTAGTAGATCCTTGAGGGTGTTGTGGATCTTGTGAAGAAGATAGGGGATTGAGAGAGTTGTGAAGATGCCTCCAAAGAACCAGATGGCTAGAGAGAATTCTGAGTTGAGAGAAGCCTTAGAGGCTAGAGAGAAGGAGTTGAGGGATAGAAGAGAACAGGATGCTGCCAGAGAAAGGGAGTTGAGGCAAGTGAGAAGGGAGAATGCAACAATCTTGGCTAGATTGGAAGCATTAGAGAAGAAACCTAGAGGGGATGAACAAAATGAGTCAGAAGGAGATGAGGATGTTGATGAGAATCCTCCTGAGGATGAGTTAGATGCTAAAGAAAAGAAGTTTGTGAGATTGTTGAAGGTAGTCCAAGGAAGTGGGACAAAGGCAAACATTGAGTTACCTATCTATCAGGGGAAGATGGATAGTGAAGAGGTCTTAGGGTGGATAGATGCCCTAGAAAAAAATTTGAGTATGAGGAGATGAGTGATGAGAAGAAGATCAAGTTTGCAAAAACAAAACTGAGAGGTACGGCACTTACCTGGTGGAGTAGTGTGCAGACAGAGAGACTGGCTAGAGGTGCAGCAAAAATCACTTCTTGGAGTAGGATGAAGGATATGATGAAGACCAATTCCTTCCATCTGATTACTCCATTCAGACAAAGTGGATGAGGCAGAATCTAAAACAGAAGGACATGGATGTTATGTCCTATACTGAGCAATTTCATAAGCTTAGTATTAGAGGTGGATTGGAAGATGAAGAAGAGAAAGTGGCTAAGTACCTTAATGGGCTTAGGTATAACTTGCAGGATGAGATTGGGTTAGTAGTACCAAAAACACTTGGAGAGTGTTTTCAGTTAGCCATTAGGGCTGAAGAGAGAGTGAAGAGGAAGCAAGAAAGGCAAGGAGGTTATGGAAGAGGAAACAGAGGTAGGGGCAGACCTACTACTGAAGTTCGGAACAGCAATGAGAAAGGTAAGGAGATGTCTATAGAATAGAGAGGTGGATATAGAGGTGGAGGTAGATTTGGATTAGGTAGAGGAGTGTTCACAGGCAGATGTTATCACTGCAATGAGGTGGGACACACATCTTTCAATTGTCCTAAGAAGGATGGTGTTGACAAGACCAAGGATAAAAGAGTTCACTTGGCACAAGAGGAGGAGAAGCCAGAAGAACTAGAAATGTCGTCAGCCTCTCCAATGATGGATGGAGAGATGCTCATGGTGGAAAGAGGCAAGATGCAGCAACCACCACAAGTATCTATTTTCAGAACTAATTCTTTAAGCCATGGAAAGATATGCAAGTTGATTGTAGATTCAGGTTCTCATGATAATCTAGTTTCTTGGGAAATGGTGAATAAGTTGGGGTTGAAGACTTTTGATCATCCCAGTCCTTACCTTGTCACTTGGGTGAGTCAAAAGCAGTAGGTAATGGTCACTAAGAAGGCTTATGTTTATTTCACAATTGGTCCATATTAGGACTATGTTTTGTGTGATGTTATTCCAATGACATGTGGGCATATAATCTTGGGTAGACCATGGTAGTATTTGAGGACTATTCATGATGGGTATACTAATACCTATGTAGTGCACAAAGATGGTAAGAAGTTCAAATTGATTCCTTTACCTTGTGAGGAGAAGAAGGAACATACCACTATTTGTTTTGGGGAGAAATTGAAGTTGAATGTGCAGGTTCAGGGTGATTGCACACAACAGAAACAGTTGCAATAGAGTAAGGTGGATGACAGTCCTAGAAAGCAACAGGCTTGGGACTTGAGTTATGTTAAGTTTGGGGACATTGAGTGCCCTATAAAGAGGTAGAAGAAGGAAGGTAGACAACAGGTAGTCCAGGGAGGAATGAATCAGAGCCTCCAGTTGAGAAGAGCTGAAGCATTGCAGCAGCAAGGTCCTAGGCAAGGACACCAAAACAAGTTTTTTGGTACTAACACTGTTTACATGAGTCATGTAGGTTGGAGAAGAAGGAAGATAACTCTTGGAGAGTTCATGTTTCCTAGTCAAAGGAACATACCACCAAGATGGAAGACTGGATGGAGCAGATCCCCTAACTCTTGGGACAAGAGTTTTCATCATGTCGGGGAGTATGGTGCAGGAGCACCAAGATGTCTATATTTTACTTGATTTACAAGTTGGTTGGTTTGTTTAATAAGGTCTCTGAGACCATTTACATGTTGTATAAGGCTTGGAAGCCATGTTGTAGTTAGACTATGTCCAAATGTCAAAAAGAATCTTTTGGTTATGTTATTAGTCCTAGTTAGGACAGTCACAAGTAGTTTGCAAGATGGATTTAAGTTTTAATGTTTATATAGGTAGTCATTAAATTTCCATGTTGTAAGCCTTTAAAAGGCATGTCATAGGTTTTAAGGTGTGGTGGAAACCATTCTCCAAGGTTAAATGTTAAACAAGCAACATTCTAAAGAAAAAACAATTAGTTTCTAAAACTGTTACAAAAGACAGCAGTTACAAAAAAATCATGAAGAAGCCTGATGGTCAGGTAGTTTTGGTCGACCCCAGCCTTTTCTTGCAATGTATGAGGCTTGTTTTAAGCCAAGGATGCAGGGATTGTAAAGAACATGCAATAGATTGAGAAGAAATAACAAAGGAACACCGATTTTCTGCTTTTTCTTATTTTTTCTGAGTTTTCCTTGCTGTTCTCAGACCGTACCTGTGCCTGTACAGATTTGTCATGGCATAAGTTTGCATTGGATGGTTAGAGCTCTGAAATACCTTTGATTTAAGCTTGGTTTGAAGTCTTGACAAAGATCTAGGTGAAAGATATCAGTAGTTTTCCATAAACTATTTTTTTTGAAATTGTTGTCTCCTTCACAAATTCGCTATTTTTTTGTGTTGTCTGTACTTGTACGACTGAGTGGGGGTTGGTGCTTGGGATGGTTGTTTAGAGGGAAGAATTACCTATCATTTGTAGCTTGTTTGGGCTCTTGACACCCTGGTATAACTCTGCATTGCTCCTTTGTGTAAAAGTGGTTTGAAACCCTGAGTTAGGGTTCTTTTGAGAAGCCCGATGAATTTATACCCATTCCATTGATTTTTTTTTTGTTTTTGCTCAATGGAATGGGTAGTATACTAGGCAATACAATGGCTTGTGAAGGTTTTAGGGGCAGGAGAGTAGTGTAGGTGGAGTTTGCCTTGACAATGGGCCACCAAGATCCTTGCTTTTGTAAATGGAGAAGGGCAGCAGTCACTATAGAGAAGTCATAGGTAAGTTTGGTAAGGTATAGCTCTATCAATGATGACAATAGGCATGTTAGGAATGTGACATTGCTTAACTAGATTGAGTTTGTGTTAAGGGGAGATCACCCAAGATGATATTGTGACTGTCCTGCTCTTGGAGCTATGAGATTGTGACTGCCCATGAGGGGTATGATAGATGTTGCTTCCCTGTAGGGTCTGCACAATGGAAGTGATGAAATGTTAGTTGGAGTTAAGAGTCTTGGAAGGTGTGCCCTGAAGTCTCTCTGCTTGGAACATGAACATGTATATGTTTTGGTGTTTAAACCTTGTTTTGTTAGAAGCCTAATTTTTGTCAGGAAAACAGTGGAGCAGTGAGAGTTATGGTCTTGTTAGTTGAAGTATTCCCCTGTAGTGATAGGTTGTTTGACACTAGTTGAAGTGCTCTGCATCAACTTTTTATGGTCTGCCATGGGTAAGTTATCATCTTTTCTCAACTTACAACCAATTATCATAGGTGTACATGCTGGTTTAGATTCTTCCATCCCAAATTTCTTTAACAACTCTTTCACATACTTAGACTGAGAAATGAAGATACCCTTATCTAATTGACTTATTTTCAGACCTAAAAAGAAGTTCATCTCTACAAACATAGACATTTCAAATTCACTTTGCATTTCTCCAATAAAAACTGAGCACATACCTTCATTGCCTCCAAAAATAATGTCATCAACAAAAATAGCAACAATCAGGGTTTGTTCATCATTGATCTTGAAGTAGAGATTACTATCTATCATACCTTTATTGAACCCTATTTGTATTAGGTACATGTCCAACCATGCATACCATGCCCTGGGAGCTTGTTTTGATCCATACAATCCTTTCTTCAATCTGCATACCATGTCCCCTTGCTCTGATGACTGAAATCCTTCTGGTTGTTCAATATAGACTTCCTCTTCCAACTCTCCATTTAAGAAGGCAGACTTCACATTCATTTGATAAACCTTGAAATCTTTGTATGCTGCAAAAGCTAGAAACATCCTTATTGCTTCAATCCTTGCTACTGGAGCAAAAGTTTCTTCAAAGTCTATTCCTTTAACCTGAGCGTATCCTTTGCACACCAATCTTCTTTTATTTCTTACCACTTCACCATTCTCATTCATTTTGATTCTGAAGACCCACTTGGTACCAATTACATTCTTATCTGCTAGTCTGGGAACAAGATCCCATGTCTAATTCTTCTTTATCTGCATCAATTCTTCTTCCATAGCCTTTATCCAATTTTCATCTTTGCAAGTCTCATCCACAGTTTTAGGTTCAATATTAGAAATCAGACAAAAATTTACTTGTTCTTCTGCAACTTTTCTTCTAGTTAAGATTCCTTTGCTTTTATCTCCTATGATTTGATTTTTAGAATGACTGATTCTTACATAGCTTGGAGTTTTACTTACCGAAGCTTGTTCTTCTTCATCTGTGTTGTCTTCTTGTTGCACCACTTCTGAAACATCTAGATCATCTGACTCATATCCACTTGATCTGAAGACCTTTCCTTACACTCATCAACTTTAACATTTGTGCATTCAATGATCTTATTCGGCCTCTTATTATAGCACTGGTAGGCCTTACTCTTGGTGGGGTAACCAAGAAATATTCCTTCATCACATCTAGCATCAAACTTGCCTAAATCTTCTTCTCTTTTGATGTAACATCTGCTACCAAACACTTTGAAATATTTCACAGTAGGAACTCTACCATGCGACAATTCATAGGGAGTTTTTGAACTGTTACCTTTTACTTGAACTCTGTTTAGGATATATACTACAGTGTAAATTGCTTCTCTCCAATATGCTTCTAAAAGATGAGCTTTCTTCATCATGGTTCTAGCAGCTTCTTGAATTGTTCTATTTTTCCTTTCAACAACTCCATTTTGTTGGGGAGTTTTGGGCGCAGATAGTTGTCTCTTTATTCCATGCTCTTCACAAAAGAAATTGAATTCATTTGATGTGAACTCTCCTGCTCTATCAGATCTCAAACATTTGATTTTTAAATCCATCTCATTTTCAATCATTGCCTTAAATGCCTTGAATTTATCTAGAGCTTCAGCTTTCTCTTTCAAAAAGGTGACCCAAGTCATTCTAGAATAATCATCAATGGGCAACATGAAATACCTATCTCCTTGCAAACTTCTTACTCTGGTAGGTCCACACAAATCTGTATGCACTAGTTCAAGTAGTCCTCCAACTAATTGATCCTTGCTTTTGAAACTTGTTCTTGTTTGTTTCCCAAATTGACACTCCTTGCAAACTGGATTAGCAAGCTTCACAAGCTTAGGAAAATCTCTAACAATCTGTACAATACTTATCTTCATAATATTATCAAAATTTATGTGACACAACCTTCTATGCCATAACCAACTCTCATCAATCTGAGTCAACAAGCAATAGTTCTTGATTCCTTTCAAATGATAGATATTACCTCTAGTCTTCTTACCAATTGCAATGACTGTTCTGGAGCTTTCTCTGATCTTGCATCCATTGTCCTTGAAGCTTAAGTCATAGCCCTTGTCACACATCTGACCCACACTCAGAAGATTGTGCTTTAATCCTTTCACATACAGGACATTTTTAGTATTATGCTTGCCATCAAAAGAAATAGATCATTTTCCACAAATCCTACCAGTTGTATCATCTCCAAACCTAACTAGTCCACCATCATATCTTTCCAAACTTACAAACTTACTTTTGTCACCAGTCATGTGGTGAGAGCAACCACTATCAATAACCCATTCATCTTTGTCCTTAATGACCTAATCAGCTAAAGCACCTTCCACTGGTTTTTCTTCCTTCATACAGCTAGAAGAATTAGTAGACACAAGATCTTCCTTAATAGCAATGAACAAGCATTCATTTATAGAGGGATTAGCATTATTTGGTTCACCATTATCTAATACTCCATCATCATTAAAATCTCCAACATAATAACACTTCTTTTGGGTCCTAGGTCTGTTCTCATATCTTCTTCTATTTCTTTCAATTCTTCCAGGACATCTGGAAGTAAAATGACCTACTTTACCACAGGAAAAACATTTGAAAGGTAATTTGCCTTTATACTTACCGGATCCTCTTTGTAGCCTGTCCACAAAGTTGGCTTCAACTTCATCTATCTCATCATCATATTCTACTTTATACTTTTTTGATCTGGAAGTACTTTTAGGAGTACTGGCTTTGAAAGCAATCTCAACTTTTGGCAGAGCATCATCTAACTCCCTCATTTCAAAAACAGTAAGCTTACCAAGCAACTGATCCCTGTTAACTATTTTTACTTGCATGAATTCTTCAATCACAGCCACCTTGTGACAATAGGACTTGGGTAGAGATCTGAGTATTTTCATGACAATTTCCTTTTCTTCAAGAGTTCCGCCTATGGCTTTTATCCCTGTAACAAGTTCATCAACTCTCTGCATAAAGGCTGATATGTTTTCATCATTGTTCATCTTCAAGCTTTCATATTTTACTTTCAAACTTTGCAACTTCTCTTCCTTCAACGAGTCATCTCCTTCATACAGATTTTTCAACTTTTCCCATACCTTATTTACAGTTTCAAGATCCACCACTTTCGTTAGTATTTAGTCAGTTAATGAGCTTAGCAGAGCATCCCTGGCCTTGATATCTATCTCATATTCTTTGATTTTGTCTTTAGTCATCAGACCATTTTGAGGTATGGTGTATTCTGTTTCTGCAACTTTCCAAATTTTGACACCAAGAGAAAGAAGATGGATTTTCATCTGAGCCTTCTAAAGAACATAATTTGTTCCATCAAAATGTGGCACTTGCTTCTTGTAAGACATTTCAGATCTTCCTCAAGTTGTTAAACTTTCTTTAGAGGAACCTCACTCTGACACCAATTGTTGATATGCACCGGACAACTGAGAGGGGGGGTGAATCAGTTGTCACAAAACTTTAACACTTTCTGCAATTCAAACATTCATCACTTATCCACAATTATTATGTTTTAACAATGAGAGCATGAAATCAAAAACTTATCCACAAATACAACATCAAACATAAGAGACACCGGATTTATGTGGAAAACCCCAAGGTGGGGAAAAACCACGGAGAGGATTAACTCTCAATATATATTGCAATCTTGAAATAGTGATGTTTAGGCTTGGTCACCCCACGGGCCTAAACATATTGGCTTACTACTATGAAGAGCAACTAGGTCTAGCAAGCTCACTACCACAACCCTAAATCTAGCAAGATTACAATAAGGGTTATTAAACCCTGAGGGCTGTTAAACCCTATTCACTGCCATGATCAACACCTTTCAGTATTTGCAACTAAAGTATAATAATTTCCCTACTCTGCGTTTCCTCTGCTCTGCTCTTCCTCTTTTCTTCTCTTCCTCTTCTTTCCTCTGCTCCTCCTTTGCTCCACCTTTGGACCTTTCTTAATATATATTCATTTTTTCTCAAGGACACCTTTTCCACAACTCAACTACAAGTATTTATACACTACATCAACCTTGGAATGATCATCAAGGTTGGCATCAACCATTGGAACAATCTCTTAGGTCGGTAGTTCAAACATTCACAAAATAGGTCCTGACCTATTACAATATCATACAAAGGGAATGAAATGCGGATCACGCCACGCCTTAGCTAGGACTCAAACATGATCTTCCACACCACAACATGCTTCCATAATCTTCCAAAGATCTTTGCAATCACTTGTGTCAACCGGGTTGGCCAAGACTGGCTACACGTTACATTAACTAGGAACAATATTCACATATCACCACAATTTCTTAACGCGGACCAAAGTCTAGATAGGAACATGATTAGGAGACATCCACAAGCACGTTATAATCATCAAGAGCAACCGCACGAACCTTAACCACTTTATCCATAGGAATCTTCTCACTGGAATACGTGAACATCATTGTCTTCAACTGTCATAAAAGAAAGCTTGTGAACCACCAAACCATGAACCATTGCAACTGAAGGCACTTATCATCTTTTCAGACTTCCCTCTAGAACCGCATAGCAAAATACTTTCTTGTGGAGGAATGCGGAGCCAAATACTGTCTTCCTGTCTCAACTAAACTTACAGAAAAAGTAGGCTTCACTCTGGTGAACATAACTCACTCAGATCTTCATGTGGATGGCTCAGACCTGAAATGTAGCATCCTCAGACATACCTCTAACTTACTTCCAATCCGCAAACCACAATCTTCAAGTAGGAACAAATGTGGAGCAGTTTACCAGACTGTTCTTCAACATACAACTCACTGTCTGTACTACACTTCTGTGTGGCTTACTTGTTTCTTCCGAAGAGGCTAATTTTCTCAATATCCTCAATATACAAGTCTTCTATTCAAGTAATAGAATAGGATACAGTTGACATCAATGCCAACAAGAATATGTTGACATCAATGACAACACAAATTAGGCACATACTTGCAACATTCCTATTGGCTTATGATCCAAGTCCTTTCTTTATCTACATCTCTTTATCTACTTATGCTTTTCTCTCCTTTTGTTTCAAGAGTGCACCAACTGTCCTCTCGAGGGGGCATCATCATCATCATTCATCTTATTCTTTAACTTTCCATTATCTTTCCTTGTCACCCTCACTCTTTAGTGATTGGAGCATCACCAATCATCAATCCAGCTAATCAATCTAATCATCAAATCAATTCAATCAAATCAAGCAATGGTCCAAATGCAAGTCATCCTTAATCCATACCAATTGAGTCAATCAATCTTGTCAAATTACCTAATCACATCCTTGGTCGTAATCCTAATCTTGTCATAAACCAAATCAATCAATCAATCATCATCATCAATGGGATATATCATTCCCACATCCTTGTGTTGATCTAGGGATATATCGTTCTCTACAATGACAACACTATCATCATCAATCACTATCAATTAATCATTGGTTTATAGCTTGACAGGGGCAATACCTTATTTTTTTTGTATCATTTGTGCATGATTGCTTGCTTGCTTGTGTGTGTTATCATTTTATCTTGCATTTGTATCAAATCTGTCTCTTTCCAGCTAATATTCATTTCGAGAGCATACCCGTGTTCTTCCAACCCACCTATTCTCCTGAGGGGGCATACTACTAACACCAAACCTATACCAGGGGCAAACTGGGGCATGTATCATACTCATAAAAATTTTATTCTTTGAAACAATGCTATAAAAAGTATTGTCTCAAAGAGAGGCAAAATGTATACACCCAAAAATGGCTCGAGATGAATTAAATAAATATTTTATATTTATTTTATTCTTATTCTTCTATCAATAAGTAAATACACTAATTTATTTATTCGATTCACATTCATCATATTCCTCCAATAATTAAACATCTTAAATTCTTCTAAAGACGTCTCTAATTAAATAATCATCATTATTTAATTATGTTGAAATTAAGGCAAACAACTGAGACGAGGGGTGAATCAGTTGTCTCAAAACTTTAACTTTCTACATCTAATCTTATTTACCACTTATTAATAGATGAATGATATAAGCATGAAAGCATGAAATAACAACACATGAGTAGGAAACATAATCAACACACATAACACCAAGATTTTTACATGGAAACCTGGTTAAGGGAAAAACCACAGTGGGGGTTAACCCACAAGATTTATTCTCTATTAAAAGAATATAAAAATGGGAAGGCACTTTCCTTCTGACGCACTTCCCAGAGCTCACTACTCAAAGGAGGCTCACTGCCTATAAAAACATTCACTTGGTTAACACCAAAAGGTTGAACTGAGAAACATCTTCTACATGCTAAAGTTTAGTTTCATTGAAGCTCACAACACCTCTTCTCTGCCCCCGAACACTTCCTCGCTACCTCTGCATCTTCACTCACATCCACACATTTCCATGACTTCATAACACTTATTTATACATGACATCGACTTTGGAATGAACATCAAAGTCAGCCTTACAATCATCTATCTGGAACATTCTTCAAGATAGGCATTACAAGTAATTATGATTACAAGACTTAAAATACTACATGGGAACCATTACACTATCGGCCAAACAAATCTAGGACTCAAATCTTCCTTGAACAACACGCCATGCTCCATAGAACTCTTCTTAGATCATCTGCAACACGCACCAAGCATCTGGTCGGCCAAGACTAGAAAGAATAGCAGCACCCAAGGAGAAATCTTCAACCACGAGCTCAATCCTCAATGTGGACCACCAAAATAATAGGTACATGATCCAAAGACCTCCACAAGCACAATGAAATCAACAAGAACAACCGCACCACCTCAAATCACCAGAAACACTTGCATCTTCATCTGGGAACTTAAGAACACTAACTGTCATGACTGTCACACTAGAAAGATTGCTTGCGGACCTCCAAACCATGAACCACTTGAGTTGAGGATACACACCAACATCCCAAACATACCTCTAGATCCACAAACCATAATATTCCAATGCGGAGCAATCCAGACCAAGTTCCTGTTACTCTGTTACCTCTGAACAACTGTAAAACCTGATTCTACTCAAATGACCATAACTTCACCAATCCTCTATGCGGACCTCTCAAATCTTAACTAAAGCAACTTCATATAATACTCTACACAACCCTTTGGTCCGTAGACTCTGATCTTCATCTCACTGGAAATGTGGAGCAATCTACTTTGTTGAACTGCATTGTCTTCACTATCTCTGACAAAGAGATATGTTGCCATCAATGACAACACATCATATGCACATATTTGCAACAACCTCCCCCTTTGTCATTGATGGTAACATATGATGTGAAAAATTGATTCAACCATCAACACAAGGACTTATCCCCCTTTCTCTTATGACACCTGCAACCATTTTCTTCACTGCTCCCCCTTTCTTCCAAGTTTTTCACATGACTTCTCTCCCCCTTTGACATCAATGGCAAAGGGCACATATTTGCAATCATCTCTCACCCCTTTTGTTTCTGAACTTAGAACATACTGACTACTCCCCCTGAGTAACATCCCCTTAACACCAATCCAAATCACAACATATGACTGTGAGTTCCACCGACCTGATGCACACTGGTGCACCTTAGTTCTGAACAGGAGGGGTAATAACCCCTAGCTTCCCTCTAAGATACTCAAAAGTATCCTTAGGTAGAGGCTTAGTGAAGATATCTGCAATTTGATCCTTTGAAGGAACAAACTCCAATCTGACTTCATTCTTATTTCCCTTCTCTCTCAAAAAGTGAAACTTGATGGATATGTGCTTTGGCTTTGAATGCAACACCAAATTCTTTGAGATGTTTATTGCACTTGAATTCTCATAGAAGATTGTAACAGGCTCTTCAAACACAATTTTGATATCCTTCAACATTTGCTTCATCCACAAAACTTTAGTACAATTGTTTACTGCTACTATATACTCTGCCTCTGCAGTAGACAGAGATATTGCCTCTTATTTTTTGCTCAACCTAGAAACCAATCTCTTTCACAATAAAAATGCACCACCACTAGTACTCTTCCTATCATCCACATCTCCTACCCAATCAGTATTTGTATATGCATGAAGAGTGAAAACATCATCCTCAGAATACCATAAGCCATAATCAGATGTCCCCTTCAAATATCTAAAAATTCTTTTGACTGCTACAACATGAGATTCTCTAGGATCAAGTTGAAATCTAGCAACAAGGCCAACTGCATTCATAATATCAGGTCTGGTATGAGTCAAATAAACTAGTCCTCCAATCATTGATCTATACCTTTTCTGATCTGCCTTAGGGGAATCATCATCTTTACTCAACTTGCATCTGGTTATCATAGGAGTACTCACTGGTTTTGAATCCTCCATTCCAAACTTTTTCAACAACTCTTTTGCATACTTAGACTGACATATGAAGGTGCCCTTATCTCACTGAATGATTTGCAGACCCAAGAAGAAATTCATTTCACCAAGCATGGACATCTCAAATTCACTTTGCATCTGATCAGCAAATTTTTTACACATGCTCTCATTTCCACCAAAGATGATATCATCAACAAATACCTCAACAATCAAGATGTATTCATGATCAATTTTGAAATAAAGGTTACTATCAGCTGTATCTTTATTAAAACCTAACTTTAGCAGATACTTATCTAATCTTGCATACCAGGCTCTTGGAGCTTGTTTAAGTCCATATAATGCTTTCCTCAGCCTGCAGATCATATCTCCTTGATTAGACAACTAGAATCCTTCCGGTTGCTCAATGTAGACTTCTTCCAAATCTCCATTTAGGAATGTTGACTTGACATCCATCTGGTAAACTTTGAAATCTTTGTAAGCAGCAAAGGCAAGAAATAATATGACTACTTCAATTCTTGCCACCAAAGCAAAAATTTCTTCAAAATCAATTCCCTCTACCTGAGAATATCCTTTGCACACCAATCTTGCTTTGTTTCTCACAGCTTCACCATTTTCATTCAATTTATTCTGAAAGACCCATTTAGTTCCAATTACATTTTTATTTTTAGGTCTAGGAACAATATCCCAAGTATGGTTCTTTTCAATTTGCATTAATTCTTCTTCCATTGCGTTTACCCAACTTTCATCATTACAAGTTTCATTCACTGATTTTGGTTCAATCTTTGAAATCAAACAATATTCCAGTTGTTCTTCAGCAATTCTTCTTCTAGTTTGAACACCTTTATTTGTATCTCCTATGATCTGATCTTCAGAATGATTCAACCTTACATACCTAGGAGTTTTGGGATTTTCTTGAACTTCTGATTCTTGCAATTGTTCCTCAACATTTGCACTAGCTTCTTGAGTCACTGGATTCTCCAGAGCAAACATAATCTTTCCTTCATTTGGACTTTCATTTTGATCATCTGATTCATATCCACAAGACTTGGAAGGTCTCTCCTTGCTTTCATCAACCTTGACATTTGCACTTTCAACAATCTTTTTCAATCTCTTGTTAAAGCATCGATATGCCTTTCTTTGGTTAGAATAACCTAGAAATATTCCTTCATCACATCTTGCATCAAACTTGCCTAGATCTTCATCTCTCTTGATATAGCATTTACTACCAAAAACTCTGAAATATTTCACAATAGGAGCATTACCAAACCATAGTTCATAAGGTGTTTTACCAATATTACTTTTGATCTGCACCCGGTTAAGAGTGTAGACAATAGTACTCATAGCCTCTCTCCAATAGACATGTGGAACATTTTCTTCCATCATCATGGTTCTAGCAGCCTCTTGAATAGTCCAGTTCTTCCTTTCCACAACTCCATTCTGCTAAGGAGTCCTAGGAGCAGAGAACTGTCTTCTTATTCCATGCTTTTCACAAAATGCATTAAACTCACTGGAGCTAAACTCTCCTCCTCTGTCAGATCTCAAACACTTTATCTTCACACCAATCTCATTCTCCACCCTAGCCTTGAACACCTTGAATCTGTCAAGAGCCTCTAATTTCTCTCTCAAGAAAGTGACCCACATCATCTGAGAGTAATCATCAATTAGCAACATAAAGTATCTATCTCCTTGAAAACTCCTAACTATGGTACGACCACACAAATCAGTGTGCACAAGTTCCAACAATCCACTTAAAAATTGTTCTTTACTTTTGAATATAGTTTTGCTCTGTTTGCCCAACTGACATTCCTTACACATGCTATTAGCAGGTTTCACAAGCTTTGGAAAATCTATCACAGCATGAGTAGTACTTATCTTAAAAATATTATCAAAGTTTACATGACACATTCTCCTATGCCATAACCAATTCTAATCAATCTGAGAAAACAAAAAACTTTTACCAGTACCACTTAAGTGAAAGCTATTACCTCTAGTCTGTGTACCAGATGTAATCTCAGTTCCGGAGCTTTCCAAAATTCTGCATTTTCCATCCTTGAATCAGAGATCATACCCTTTGTCAACCAACTATCCAACACTGAGAAGATTATGCTTCAACCCTTCTACATACAAAACATCATTAGTGTTATTCTTACCATCAAAAGAGATGGATCCTCTACCATGGATTCTACCAACTAAATTGTCTCCAAACTTCACAATTCCACCTTCATATCTTTCCAAACTTACAAACTTACTTTTATCACCAGTCATATGATGAGAACATCCACTGTCAATCACCCATTCACCCTTTTCTTCAACCTAAGCAGCCAAGGCACTTTCCACATTCACACAGCTAGCGGATTCAGTAGGCACCGGATCTTCTTCTTTGATAGCAACGAACACCCATTCATTTCTAGAGGTACTTCCCTTATCAAATTCATCATCTATGACTCCTTCATCAGTAGCTTCTTGGACATAGTAGCATTTCTTCTGAAACCTAGGTCTGTTAGGGTTTGGGTTTGAAACCCTCTCCGGACATCTTGAAGCAAAATGACCAATCTTATTGAAGAAAACATTTGAAAGGCAACTTTCCTCCATCCTTACTGGATCCTCTTGGTAATCTTTTGGCAATAAGGGCTTCAATTTTTTCAAGTTCAAATTCATCTTCTTCAAGTTCCTTCCTTGACTTCTCAAATCTGGTTAGTCTTCTTGAAGAACTTTCACCTGGATCAAATCTTTGCCTTCTGAAAACACTAGCTTTAAATGCATATTCTAATTTAGGAAGAGAATCACCAAACTCACTCATTTCAAATGCTGAGAGTTTGCCAAACAACTAATCCCTTGTAATATCTATCACAGTCCTGATCTCCTCAATAGCAGCAACTCTGTGCTTGTATGAAGCAGGTAAGGATCTGAGCATTTTGCCAACAATCTCTGATTCTTCTAGTGTTCCACCAACACACCTGATACTGCACACAAGTTCATTCACCTTCTACATGTAGGAAGTGATATTTTCATCTTCACACATACTCAAACTTTCGTATCTACCCTTCAAGCTTTGTAGCTTAGCACATTTGACATATGCATCACCTTCATACAGAGTTTCCAACTTCTTCCAGATTTCATGTGTAGTTTTCAATTCCAAGACATGTGTCATTTCTGTATTAGTTAGGGCACTAAACAACGCTTCCTTAGCCTGAATGTTGTATTCAGCTTCTTTGATTTGATCTGGTGTTGTAGGACCATTCTTCGGAGGAGTATACTCATTCTTAGTTATCAACTAATAAGGATCACCCATGCATTGCAAATGACACTCCATGCGATTCTTCCAAAGAGAGTAATTTGTTCTATCAAATCTCAGACTATCCTTCTTGTATGTCATCATCTTGGATCTCCTCAAGCAGTCAAGCTTCTTTTAGAGGAACTGGCTGTGATACCAATTGTTGAAATTAAGGTAGACAACTGAGAAGGGGGTGAATCAGTTGTCTCAAAACTTTAACTTTTATGCATTTAATCTTCTTTACCACTTATTAATAGATGAATGATATAACTATAAAAATATGAAATAACAACACATGAGCAAGAAACATAATCAACACACATAACACTAGGATTTTTATGTGGAAACCCGGTTAAGGGAAAAACCACGGTGGGAGTTAACCCACAAGATTTATTCTCTATTGAAAGAATATAAAAATGGGAAGGCACTTGCCTTCGGGTGCACTTCCCAGAGCTCACTGCTCAAAGGAGGCTCACTGCCTACAGAAACATTCTCTTGGTTAGCACCAAAAGGTTGAACTAAGAAACAGCATCTTCTACATGCCAAAGTTCAGTTCCATTGAAGCTCACAAAACCTCTTCTCTACCCCTGAACACTTCCTCGCTACCTCTGCATCTTCACTCACATCCACACATTTCCACAACTTCATAACACTTATTTATACATGACATCGACTTTGGAATGAACATCAAAGTCAGCCTTACAATCATCTATCTAGAACATTCTCCAAGATAGGCATTACAAGTAATTACAATTACAAGACTTAAAATACTACATGTGAACCATTACACTGTCGGCCAAACAAAGATAGGACTCAAATCTTCCTTGAACAACACACCACACTCCATGGAACTCTTCTTAGATCATCTGCAACACGCACCAAGCATCCGGTCGGCCAAGACTAGAAAGAATAGTAGCACCCAAGCAGAAATCTTCAACCACAAGCTTAATCCTCAATGTGGACCACCAAAACAATAGGTACACGATCCAGAGACCTCCACAAGCACAATGAAATCAACAAGAACAATTGCACCACCTCAAATCACCAGAAACACTTGCATCTTCATTTGGGAACTTAAGAACACTAACTGTCATGACTGTCACACTAGAAAGATTGCTTGCAGACCTCCAAACCATGAACCACTTGAGTTGAGGATACACACCAACATCCCAAACATACCTCTAGATCCACATACCATAATATTCCAATGCGGAGCAATCTAGACCAAGTTCCTGTCACTCTGTTACCTTTGAACAACTACAAAACCTAGTTCTACTCAAATGGCCATAACTTCACCAATCCTCTATGCGGACCTCTCAAATATTAACTAGAGCAACTTCATACAATACTCTACACAACCCTTTGTTACATAGACTCTAATCTTCATCTCACTGGAAATGTGGAGCAATCTACTTTGCAAAACTGCACTATCTTCACTATCTGTGACAAAGAGATATGTTGCCATCAATGACAACACATCATATGCACATATTTGCAACAAATTATTCCTCTAAAATAAAGTCCTATTTCTAAAATCCACATCATTCATCCATGTCACCCTCCATGTCAGTGGGTACCTCACCATGTTGCTCTATAAATTAAATATTATTAATATTTAATTAAGTATTTAACCTCTCAACACATGCCCTATTTCCTCTCAACCATCCCTACTTTGTAGAAATTGGTTTTTCCACATCACCATGGTCAATGTTGACTATGAGACACTTGTCTCATGAATCCTATATTCCCTTTCACATTCCAACGAACAAAGACTCCGTCCTCCATGTTTCTCTCATGGTCCTCCATCTTTATCTCATTGGTCTTTTGAGCATCACGCCATGTGGCTCCTTGTCCCTCATATTCCTTCACCTTGTCATCGTAGTAGGAACATCCTCCTTCTTTATCTCCCCTCATCCAACCAATTTAATCTTGACCATACATGCCACAAGACCAATTCCTCAATCATTGATCTTTTGCCACTTAGATTTAGGCCCTCTTTTGCCTATAAAAGATAGCTCCTCACCTTCATTTTGCATCACAAGAGCTATCATACTTACATGCTGTAGAAATTCTATCAAGTATCCAAGCATGCCTTTGGCCCCCATTTGCATATCAATATCATAATCTCCATTGTTGCATTAGCATTTCAACTTCATAGTATCATTTAGTTGCATATCATTATCAATAACATTGCATTAGCTTCATATCATTATCATTAGTCTTGCATTATAGGATTATTTACATTGCATTTGAATCCATAATTCCGTCCATCTCATAGTCATCTTGAAAACAAAAAGTGCAATTCTGAGAGCACCATCATAATTAGCAAGATCTTGAGAAGATAGGAGACAATGGAACACGAAGGATAAATCAGAGTTTGCAAGGTATAATTCATGTTTTCTGTATTTATCCTAGTTTCATTGGTGATTTGAATTTGAGTAGGAATTTAGAGTAATTGTGGTATCTTATTAGGTTCTTATAGTTGTTTCAAATAATCAATCACATTTCTAACATGGGAAGTAAGGAGTGGTGGGCAAGCTAAGGTTTGGGAAGACTCATGGAACAACTTTCCAGTGTTGGGTGAGTTACCTAGCATTGATTTGGTCAAGGAAGCTCTAACAAGAGCTTGGGGGATTGATGTCAGAGACTATTTAGAGCTAGAGGAGAGGGCAGGGAGGGTTGAGTGGAAATGGAAGGTATTGAAAGGCATGGACTTAGACAGAGGGTTGGTAGAAGCACTAGGAGCAGAGTTATCCAATAGAAAGGTCTTCATATCTGAGTAGGAAGACCAAATTAGGTGACCATGTGGAAAAATTGAGGAGATATAATGTAAATTTGGGTTACAGGGTGGCAGAGAAGATAGAAGCAATCCAAGATTGGGAAACCCACTTTTGTTGGTTCGTAAGAATTGCCTCCCCAAAGTAGGAGCTTTACATGGGTTGCTCTTCAGAAATGAATCTTGACAGATAATAGATTGAAGAAGTTGGGCTTTAGTGGCCCCTCAAGGTGTGTGTTGTGTAAAAAGGAAGAGGAGACGGTTGACCACTTGCTTCTGAATTGCAAGTATGCACATGATTTCTAGAAGTTTGTATGTGTCAAATTGGAGTGGCATGGCCCCTTACCTCAAGATTTATGTGAACTCTTGATGGTTTGGCCATTTTTATACAAAAACTTCATCTTTGCCAGTATTTGGATCATCAGCCCATCTGTGGTAATTTGGGAGATGGAAAGAAAGAAATAGGAGAGTTTTTCTAGACAAGGAGACTAAGGTCGAAGGGATGGAGATTAAAATTAAACAATCCATTACAAAGGTAGTGAATAATGCAACAAGAAATCAATCGCTGAAGAAGAGTTCATTCTCGAATTGGGATGGTAAGATCAAGAAGAGTTGGTTAGGACTTAAAATCCCTCTCATTTATGGGAAAGCACAAGTTCATCCAACGCATAACCTGAGGGCGAATGCAAGATGGGTCCCTCTAGGCAAAGGGTGGCACAAGTTAAACTTTGACGGGGTGACGAAAGGAAATTTAGGAAACTCGGGGGTGGGTTGTATTATTCGGGACAACAAGGGGACAGTGGTAATTTTGGCAGCAAGGAAACTTGGGGTGGGCACAAACAATGAAGTGGAAGCACAGGTGCTTTTGTTAGGTCTTCAAATGGGTGAGAGAATGGGCATCAAGAAGTTAATATTAGAGGGAGACTCCCAAATTATTATAAATAGAATTAGAAACTACTCAAGAGACAATATAAGTTGGAAACTATCAAATATCCTAAGCTTATGCATGGCCTTTATAAATATCTATCGGAAGACTTTGCAGTAGGCCACATCTTTAGAGAAGTGAATCGAGAGGCGGAAAAGCTCGCTAATGTGGCGATTAAGATGAACGTGACTGAGTACGTGAAAAATAATTGGGAGGAGTGGAAAATGTTGCAGGTTGATTAGTAATAATTGCCAAAGGATGACCAAGGGATGTGTAGTAATGGCAGGCGAGCTAGTCAAGCGTGAGAGCAGAAGGCTGATGAAGAAGAGTGATGAGTTGACGATGGTGAAATCATTGTAGAAGGATGAAGAGTTTCATTTAAGTATGTTGTAAAACATAGCTTTGACACCAAAGATGGATACTCTGATGTGCTTGAAGGGAAAGAGTAGACAAATGTCATTTAGAGGAGAAATTTATGAGAATAGGCTAAGGAAAATCTTCAAGACAAGGTCAGGCATTGTGATGTTGGGGATCAAAATGGTGCTGGTGGATGTGTATGTTTTGTCACCCAACAGATACAAGGTAAATTTAGATGTGGTTTCCATGTTTACTATTGTTATGCTTGATCTTGGGGGAGGACAAGGAAAACATCAAGAATGTTTTGAAGTGTCTAGTTTATTTAAAATGGTGTGGGGGAGTGGATGAATTCTTGGAACTAGCAGTGACAGGCTTGGGGTTTTGGTCAAATAGGGGTGTATGGTCAGTTCTCCTACCCAAGTTCAATGGGCCATGGATACCCTTTGTGGTAGAGGCGGTCAGTTCCAATGTCAAGGCCAGGAGAAAGAAATCCACATGGGGCTTAAATTTTCTTAAAAATGTGACTAGGGTGGCGGCGGACTCGACAGTGGACTGGTATTTTGCATTCATTCCAAAGGATCTAACAAAGGAGGGGGACGCAAGACCAAGTGGCGAGGTGGTGGCTATAGGGTAGATGACAGAGATCAAGGGCTGAAGGCCCATAGTAGTTTTTGATAATAGTTTAAGCATAGGCGGATGTAACAGTATACCACCCATAATGGTGGATTTTGTCAAAAATACTAGTTAATGTATAATGTAACTGTCTATATTACACTTAATAGAAGAAGTTGGTAGTTTATGTTTCTGGCCCCCTTTCAAGTAGCCCGTTTTTCATGATTTTTACCTCTAGTTTATGGGTAGGCCCCTATTGGCCATGTCACAGATAAAAAAAATATTTGGAGGAAGGATTAGTTTAGGTTTATATGATTTAATTAATTGATGAAGGGGGGTTCATTTGTTTATTTAAATAAATATGATTTATTTAATTAATCATTAGAGGGAAGATGACATAATTAATTAAATGATTTTATTTATTTAATTAGTGAAGATGTAATGCAGGATTAATGGCGGGGATTAAAAGAAGTGTGACAATGTTAGGTTAAAATGTAGAAGTAAAATTAAGTGTCTACACTTGGAAGGAGGAGCATCCCCTAATGGCCTCAGCTCAAGTTTGTCTCTCAAAAGAATAAGAGGATAATCCTTGATCTTATGCTCAAAGGATTGACACCTATAATAGGTGTTGGGTAAATTAATATATAACACTCACTCAGTGTGATACACTTGGCCAATTTAAAATAAATAGTTTTCTTCAAGCAATCAGAGAGATCAATCTCAATGCAAATGTATTTTTGGGAGCGAGTAGAAAAAAATTGTCAGGTTTGTTAGGATTAAGGTGCCATCAACCTTGTAAATCCTATGTAATTTATTATTCCTACTATTATTTGTAAATCACCAATAAGGGATGAAAGGTTTCACCAGCAACGGTCTTGTTTTAGCCACATGTTTATATCTGGTTCTCGATGCTAATTCATCCACAACGGGGGGTCGCATGGGGTTTCCCCCCTGCGAGGGGTCTAAGGGGATCGTCCCCCTAGTGGGGGGTCTAGGGGGTCATGCGCCCCGATGGGGGTTCGGGGGCAATGCCCCCAGAGTCAAATTTTATCATTGTAAATTTGGACTATTCGTCATTAGGTCACAGATCTAACGTTCGATATTATGTCAATTTTCTTGCCCTAGAAGGCAACCCCCTTTTATAAGGATATTGGTACTATGTTTTTATCAAAGTTGAGAGTAACAAGCATCACTGGATTGAAGACTGAAGGAGAGGAAGTGCATCTATTGTAATCTCATATTTGAAGATAATACAACTTGGTGCCTCTTTTCATGGTGGAGTTTTTTACCCGAAGGTGTTTTCTCCATGTTACATACTATGTTATGTGTTCAATTCTTAATGCATGTTATTTCTGTGTAGTGGGTTTTATTTCTGTTGCAATCTCTATTGATTCTACATTGTTTAGATGACATAAATAAGGTTTAAATTAGATTTCTTTTGTGTGGTTTGCACCTTCATTTCTAACATTTGGTATCATAGCTTGGCTAGTTTTGATTCTTGGGTGGTAGTGTAAAGTTTTTTTAGCTATAGTGGGAGATTTGGTTGTTGTTTGTTTTTAGATCTTGTGTAGATATCATGGCTTCATCCACTATTGCTTCTACCTCTCAGTTGGACATTGAAAAGTTCAATGGCACAAGGTATGAATTTTGGAAGCTGAAAATGGAGGATTTGCTTGAAGAAAGAAACTAGTGGTTGGTTGTTACGAAAGATAAGGAACCTAATGATGTTGCTCCTGATGAGTGGGAAAGACTGGATAAAAAGGCACAAGGTACAATCGAGTCGTGTCTTGCATATTCTGTTCTACTGAATGTTGTGAGTGAGAAGATCACACATAGCTTGTGGAAGCGTCTGGGTGAGATCTACCATGCCCTTGAGAGTATGATAAATAAGCTTTATTTAAAGTGTAAGTTATTTTCCATGAAAATGAAAGAGGGTGAATCGGTTCTAGAGCATTTGAATTCATTTTGTTATTGATTCACTAGCATCTATAGATGTTGATGTGAATGAGGAAGATAAATGTATATTGTTTCTCTATTCTTTACCTTCAAGTCATGGGAGAATGTTATTTTGGCTATCACTGCTAACCTCACAGATCTGAAGTTGGATGCTCTTGTTTCAGTTCTACTGTCACATGAATTAAGGAAGAAAAGTTTACATAGTTCAGGGGATGCTCTCAGTGTCAGGGGAAGGTCTATGGAAAGAGGACCAAAAGGATATTAGAAGGGGTCTAAAGACAAGTCTAAGGGTCATTCTAAGATTCCTAGAAAGAAGAATAGAGTCAAGTATTGGAATTGTAGAAAGAGAGGACATGTGAAAAAAGGAATGTAGAAACCTGAATAAACAATGGGATTCCACTACTGATATGTCTTCGAATGCAGGTGATGAGGTTTTACTTTCTGCATGTAATGTTGTTTCCCATGATCATTGGTTGGTTGACTCAGGATGTTCGTACCACATGACTCCACATAAAGAATGGTTTCCCACATATGAAGAGTATGATGGAGGAAATGTGTACCTCAGGGACAACTCTACATATATCATATTGTTGGATGAGGGAAGGTAATGTTGTTATTTAGTGATGGGAGAATTAAAACCCTCCCTAGTGTTTTGCATGTTCCTAGATTGGCTAGAAATTTGATTTTTGTTTCAAAGTTGAATGATTTGGGAATGCATGTGACATTTGATAAGCATGGCTGCAGATTGGTGAGAGGAAACTTGGTGGTAACGAAGGGAAAAAGATTGAGAACTCTATTTAAGCTAGAAGACACTACTATTTGTAATGTCTCTTATGCATTTGAGGCTAATACTGAAAATACATGTATGTTGTGGCACCGTAGATTGGGCCACATAAGTCAGTCTGGTTTAAAGACTATCTTAAATAAAAAATTGTTAGACGGTTTATCCTATTCTGATGAGAGTTTTAAATTTTGTGAATATTGTGTGTTTAGAAAATAGAATAGATCTCCATTTCCTTCAGGCAGTAATAAATCTAATGATAAATTGAAACTTATTCATTCGGATGTTTTTGGTCCAGTGGATGTTGAATCAATTGGAAAATCTAGATATTTTGTTTCCTTTATTGATGATGTCTCAAGGTTTACCTGGATTTCTTTTATGCATCACAAATCTAAAGTTTTCACTAAGTTTAAGGAATTTAAAGCTTTAGTTGAAAAGAAATCAGATTATAAGATAAAGGTTTTGAAATCTAACAATGGAGGGGAATACTGTTCTAAGTAATTTGATGAATTTTGTAAGCATGCAGGTATTGTTAGATAGAAAACTACTCTGTATACTCCACAACAGAATGGAGTAGTAGAAAAGATGAATCAAACAATAATGGAAAGAGCCAAAAGTATGTTAAGTGAATCATAGTTGAACAAATGCTTTTGGGAAGAAGCTATGTGTACTACAAACTGCATGGTTAATAGATCTCAGTGTAAGGCTCTTGTTTCAACTCCTTATGAAATGTGGATAGGTAAGAAACCTTCTATTTAACATTTAAGGGTATTTGGCTATGAGACTTATGTTCATGTGCATAAAGAAAAATGAACTAAGTTGGATCCAAAAGCTGAAAAGTGTACCTTCATTAGATATGGTGATAATGTAAAAGGTTATAAACTTTGGAATCCACTAACCTGAAAGATTATCTATTCTAGAGATGTTATTTTTAGGGAACTTAGTGTTATTTCATAACTTGAACAACCAAAGGAAAAAGAAGAAAAGGTAAAGAGAGTGCATTTTGAATTAGAGCAGGGATTTTTTTAGTGGCGAATATTCGCCAATTGGTGAATATCGCCGATCGGCCAAGTCGGAATTGGCGAATAAATCACATCCAACAGGGTAGTCAAATCACCTGATTTTTATGTATTATCGGTTGAATCCATATCCATTCGCCATCAATTTATTTTATGAGAATCAATGAAGTAAGATTTTTGCCATAACAAACTATGCATTTCAAATGGGTCGAATAATATTTTTGCCTGGAATTTTGGAAGCAAGTACTAAATCACCTATATATTCGCCAATACTATTAAAACAACATTGTGTATCAAGACACATTTCGCCAACTCCATTAAATGGTCGCTGCGCATGAGGACCCATTTCACCACCTCCATTAAATGGTCACTGGGCGTGAGGGCCCATTTTGCCAATTAAAATTTACAAGTAGTTGATTATGAGGGGCCATTTCGCCAATTTGCATGACACCTCCGTGCTAATCTTAGGGCCATATTCACCTTGGAAATTTCAATGTATGTAGTCCATCAAGGTTTGATTCACTGACACTTAAATGTATTCCTTATATAATCACGCAGGATTCACCAAATCTTTTTGATATACCATATAGAATTCCCGCGGAATTCGCCAAATATGGAATGATATAAATACAATCAAAACTCTGATTTATTCTTACACATTTTGTTTAGTTCTAAACTTGTGACTTGTGAGCTCTCGATTCGGATTTCAGAAGTTGGAGTTGGTACTTTGAAGTTGATCGTAGGCAAAGTTACAAACTTACAACACAAGCATTCCTGCATTAGCAAATAGCAAGTCAATGAAAACCTAAACTTAAAGGTGAGTGATCATTTCTTCATAGTATTAGTGTTTTAAGATTTCTTTATGGCTTTATCCCTCTTCCATTCTTGATTCAATCTTAAAGAAGATATTTAGTAGGGAATGGGATCTATATTCTATGAGTATGTCCTTAAACAAGAAGACATTTTTTCCATCTTTTATTTGAAGTGGGAGATCAAGATGTCGAGCCACAAGTGCGACAAGGGTAAGACTCCTCAGGGTGGTGAAGGGACTAGGAGGCTAACAAAATGCAGAAAAGGTGGAGTTAGAATACAGTCTTACTTTGGAACTGTCAATTTTTCTGATCCATCAAATCAAGATGGAGCTACACCATCAACTCTTGCACCAAATAATAATGAAGAAGCCATTCACAATACCTCACCACCACCAGAAGGTGGGATTGCCACTGAGTTAAATGAGGATGGCAATACCACAGAAGATATTCCAAGGGATACCCTGGTTAGCCAGAATGAGGATGGCAATACCGTAGAAGATGTTCCAAGGGATACCTTGGTTAGCCAGAATGAGGATGGCAATACCTCAAAAGATGTTCCAAGGGATACCCTGGTTAGCCAGAATGAGGATGGCAATACCACAAAAGATGTTCCAAGGGATACCTTAGTTAGCCAGGCTGAGGGTGACAATACCGTAGAAGATGTTCCAAGGGATACCCTAGTTAGCTAGAATGAGGATGGCAATACCGCCAAAGATGTTCCAAGGAATACCCCAGTTAGCCAGATTGAGATAATTGACTTGGATGAAAAAGAAAATGTTGGCGCTGTAGATGATGTTGGTAAGAAGAAAAGAAAAGGCAAATCAAAAGATTCAAAACTGGGGCGTAAGTGGGAAATGTCAAGGAATTTTCAGCTTGATTGGGTGTCAAAATACCCATTCATTGAACCAGTCGAGAAAGCAAACAAAGATGAACAACCAACATAATGCATGTGTGTGATTTGTAGTTGGAAATGTAAAAGAGATAAGAAATTGCAGGTAAAGCTTGACACTATAGAAAAGAATATAGGTAAAGTTTATGAAAAACAAATCATAGATGGAAAGGAAACATTAGTAGTAAGATGGAAATCAAAGGAAGAATGTCTTCATGTGAAGTATGCTGTGGAATATGATGAGCATAAGAAAAGAATGACGAAGCTTGCTGCAAGTGGAGGTACAATCAAGGCTCAATTTGGAAAAGCAATGGAAGGAGCACAACTGTCAAAAACTGTTCAGATGAGTGTTGTTTTTCATATTTTGTCCAGAAGGCATCCTATGACAAACTACCCAGAGTATAGTAATTTATTATCTTTTTTGAGTGTTCCTCACTATCCTAGCACACATTGGTCAATAAACGCTAGATGGGAATGGGAAAACTATCTCGCTGCGGTGGAAAAGCAAGATTTAAAGGAGAATGTAAAAGAGTCAAACTTCATTGCATTATCTTTAGATGAAGTTACTACGGTAGATAATACTTCTTAGGTCTGTATGCATGTGTATACTGTAAAAGAACATGTACGCCAAGCTCATCTACTCTGTGTTCATAAAATGAAGGATAGTTCAACATCACAACATATATTTGAACTAGTTAAGAAGTCTTTGAATCAAATTGTAGGTATGGATGACTTGACAATTGCCAAAAAGTTGGTGTGTGTAGGAGTTGATGGAGCTGCAGTAATACAAGGTCATAGGACCGGTCTTTGCACAAAATTACAAACTTCTTGTGTACCATACATGCTTGCCATTCACTGCATGGCCCACAGAATGAATTTAGCATTTAAAATTGTAATCAAATTTCCTATAGTATCAAAAGTTGAAAATCTAGTCCACGAGCTCCACGCATACTTTTGCCGAAGTCCCAAACGCATTGCAGAATTTCAAAATTTTGCTGAGGGAATAACAGTAGGAAACAAGCTTCTTAAGGATGTTGATACTAGATGGATCTCCTTGCATGGACCAGCTCAACAAGTTCTTTCAGAATATCCATCCTTGATTGGAACAATGTACGAGCATCGCAACACAGTAGACAAAGCTCCTGACCTCTTACATAGGTTAAGCGATATAGAGACACTCTTAACTTTAGCTAGTCTTCTCCCCATGCTGGATGAAATGAACAATCTTGTGAAGAAAGCCCAAGACAGAACTATGTATATCTATGAGTATAGCAAACTATGTAGAATGACATGCATGGCCCTCGATAATCTAGATCTAGATCTAACTTGTCAAAGCCCAAATTTTCATAGGTGGCAGATAATTACAGATTTGAATCATCATGAAAATTATTTTTAGTTTAATGCAAGCAGGGAGTTATGTGTCTTTGTACGTGGATTTGAGATACCAATGCACCATTGTAAGACAGTCAGGCGCTCTATCAGAGAAGTACCTGTTAGAAAGGATGATTTTGATGGCATTGTTAAATCTGTTAGTAGTAATTTGAAGGAAATTGCAAGCAATCTTCAAACAGAGATTTATAATCGATTCCCTCAAGATGAAATACTTGATGCCATGTCTATTGTGTATCCTCAATTTTGGGTTCAAGGCCACCGAGATATCCCAAGCTTTTTTCATCAAAACCTAACTACGTTGACTGCACACTTTTTGAAAAGTGTAGAATACAATGGACAACAAATAGAAGGAATTATAGATAGAAATAATCTTAAAGGACAATGTAGTCAGTTTGCAAGAAGTATGATAGACCATTTTAATGCCATGGAGAATCCCTTCGAAACGGGATCAATAACAAAGGCCTGGAAAAAATTGGCTCAGAGTGAAATATTGTGTGATTCGATATCAGAATATTTCAAACTTGCTGATTTATGTCAAACAACGATATTGGGTTCGGTGGAAGATGAGAGAGTTTTCAGTGCATTGGGATTTTTGAAATCAAAGATAAGAAACAAACTAAACAAGAATTTGGAAAATTGCTTGAGGGTGTTAGGAAGTGCGTATAATGTCAAAAATTTTCCTTATGAAAGGGCACTTACAATCTGGAAGTCCATATGTGAAAGAACAGGGTTGTGCAACTCTTCAAGTTCAAATGCTAGTAGTGGTGGGACAAATGACAGTGACACAATGATGGATGAATTTGACTTTGGGACTCATAATCAAGACAAAGAAAATGAAGACTAGACTCAGAATCAAGACGACTCTTTTTCTTTTTCTAAACGTCAGTTTGAGGACCCTGACTCGATTTGGGAAATAGAAGTGAATTAGCAGTTTTTAGGTATTTATACTGCATTTCATGAATTATATTCCAAAACTATAGTTGATGATATTTTAAATTTGTATTCCTTGAAATTGTGAATCAAATTAAATACATTAACATATTATTAATTATTTCATATTTTAATTGTGTCATACTGATAAGTTTTACATGTACTCAGTGATTCATCATTCAACTCAATGCTTAATATTTCCTTGCTAAAGTTTATTTGTGCATAAAACATAAAATTTGCAGTAAAGTAGAATTTTGGTTTTTGATTTGATATGGTAAATAAAATTAATTTAACATATTAACAATAGTAGGATATAGAACAATGAACATCAGCAATTGTTGAATGTGTATTTAGTAGTTGAAACCAGAGTTTATTTTCAATTGATAAATTAAATAATATAGATAATTAAACATCAACACATTACTGAATTTGAATTTCTATTGATTTTTAAATGAAAGAGTACATAGAGGCAATGAAAAATCTTGCTCAAGAGTCAAAGACAACTCTGCACAGAGCTGAGTTGGAACTCAAAAAGTTAAAACTCATAATATCAATATCAAATCATTCTAACAATTTTTTTAGCAAATTCTACTGTTCAAGTGGTGGAATTGTCATTTCTTCTAGCTGATGTTCTCTAACTTGAATTTTTGTTAACAATGTATGATCGAATTTCAATTTGGATCCTGGGTCTGACTTGAATGTTTCAGCCAAATATGCATTCAAGAGTATCAGTTGTTTGATGAAATCCAAAATGTTTGCCTCATCTAGGTTCCCAAGAAACTGGTCCAAATCAATCTTCCTTGCATCCTTCATCTTCTTTCTAAAATTATCCTTTCCAATGAATCGGTCATTTGTGTCAAAACCCTATGGCAAACCAAGCTTTGTCAAGTTCCTTACCTTTTCATCCTCATTCTTAATCTTTGTTGCAGCCTCAATCATAAATTCTATTGTTTCACGCATTCTTGAACATTGTTTAATGATAGATGTCACCTTCATTGTGACTTCAATCCGATTAGTAATTCCTTTTGAAATCAATTCATTGTCACTGGCTTTGTAGATTGTTTCTAGAACTTAATTTGCAAATTTCTCTTCTGCCTGTAGTTGCAGATTTGTGTTGTCCATTAAATATTTGCTCAGCTTATCAAAAAGTAGTCTCATGGCATCAATGACTTGAAAGAATTCACACAATTGATCAAACCTCTACATTATTTCTTCCCAAATCTTTTGTTTCATGTGCCTGATTGTTTGTCTACAAAATTCAGTTAACTTTTTTTGACAAGATTTTATTTCATTTTTTGCTTCCATAAGCTGTGCGGCCAATGTTCCATTTTTTTGCCTCTCTTTCTCCCACTGTTCATTTGCTTTCCCAATGCTTTGTCTTAATTTTTCTGAAGTGAATTTTTCCTCATTATATTTCTTTTTGATCTCATCTAACTCTTGCTTCAGTCCATTCAATTCCACCTCTGTTTGTTTATCCTCTTTGCTTGTTGATGTAGAGGTAGATTTTTTTATTCTTTTTTCTAATTCATTGCTCTTGTTATCTATTGCTTTCCTCTTTGCTTTCTCATGTGCTAAATCTGCCTGTAATTTTTCTATTTGATTCTGCAACTTTTCTTTCTCTCTATCATGCTTTAGCAATGATGTATACACCAATTCATTGTTCTTCTTTGATATATTAATTTTATCAGTATTTTTTAATCTAGAAAAATCAAATTGTAAACTGCTCACCTAAAATTCAGTTCGATCCATCTGATTTTCTGGTTTATTTTGAACTGTGGGAACAACAAATGTGTACTCCATGATTTCTGTATTTGTGTCAAATGTGGGTAATATCATTGTTGTTGTAGGATCTGAAGTTACAGCAGACACACTCTCCTTCAGTTGCTTCTTATCCTTTTTATACAATTTTGATTTCTTTTTAAACTCTTGAATGTAATCAAAACTCGGGGACACATGAATAAGGGAATGCTTGAATGGTGAAGGAATAGGAGTAATTGCAATTTCTTTTATAGCCACACTAACTGGGGAAGTGCCTAGAAATAATTCCTTTGTAGTGGAACTGGTAGTTGGACTTGGACCTACCATAATCCTTTGTCTCTTCTGTGTCCCTTGATCACTGAGTGTTTGTGTGGTATCTTGTATTGGTGTCCTCTTGTGTGTAACTTGTTGTTGGACCTGTTGTTGTAGCACATGTTGACTAAGTTCTCCACCAGTGGCAATGCCAGTTGCACTAGGCTCTCCACCATGGGCATGTCCAAGTTGTGATTGCATCTAACCATGAGGATTAGGATTTGAATCTGTAACAAATTCAATTCTTCCAATTCTACTTGTATGACCTTGGTGTATTTTATTAGCTGATTCAGCTCCAAGGCCTCTTTTATCAAATGGTTATCTGGCAGTGGTGACTACATCTATTGGATTCCAAATGCCTTGTCCTTGGTACCCCAAACCACCACCTTGATAACCCAACTCTTCTGCTATGACTGCTCCTGAAGTATATGTTTTTTTTGTGTTCTGACTTAAACCAGGTTTGTAAATGCTTTGTTCATCCGGATCCCTATCATCATCAAGTTCATCATCTCTATCACTTTTAGTTTCTTCAACTTCACATTCATTGGGATGCTCTATGTTCCACAATTTGCTAAACTCTTCATCTTCATCGATTTCTCCATAGTCTTCATCAGTTCTCAGTTCACCTAGATCCTTCCTCATAGACCAAAATGCAGCAATTTTTGACCGTGTCCAAGATTTTTTTGTAATAGAATCATCTAGATAATCTGGCATTTTTGCTCTAATAGATGGCTTATCACTTTTTCTATAAAAATTGTTGTACCTCCTGATTTCATTCTCTGTTGGTGCTCCTGTAATTTGGACCTGGTGCAATGCCATAATTTTTGCTGACAACTGTTCAAAAGAAATACCTTTCTCAGCAGCAATTTTCTCCATTGTAATTTTGACCTCATCCCAGGAATCCTTGTTTCTCAAGTTTTCAAGCAAGGGTTTACATTGATGTTGAATTCTACTTGCAGCATTCCTATTGGCCATAATCATTGTTTTAATGGTGTCACATGGATCATACTGCCAGTGATAGACAACATCAAAATTAAAAAATTTCAAAAGATCTTGTGCCACCTTAAATGCTTTTCTCTCAAATGTGAACCCTCCACATGAAAAAGGTAAAGAAGGAAATAAGGTCTTCTTTTGTTGACTGACAAAGTGTAGTTCATCAGTACTCTGCATCTACCTTACATATTCCAATGCAAAAACCCTTTATGTCACATGTATTGGAAGTTTGTATGGCTCTACTTCTGATCCATAAAATCTTAGCACAGTATATTCTTCCAATAAGTACCAATCAGCCAATTGTATTTCTTTTCCTAGTTGAATGAAATCTCTACATGATATAGGCAATCTAGGCATTGGACTATTTGTAATTGCTTGATGCAATGGAGCCAAAAAGTAGTCTACAAAATGATTGTAGTTCCTTTGTGAATCATGTATCCTTATCTTAGTGGTCCAATCATATACTGGAGCCATTTTATTTTCCTTAGCATTGCTATAGGGCTGAATCTGAAGCTTGTTGTTTTAAAACATTCCCCTAAATTTGAATAGAAAAAAATAGCACAAGTATGTTGTGAACCTACATGTCTTGGTGGAACCTCCTTTAATCATTAAAAATTGTTTATGCATGGATTCTACAATGTGCTCAATAAATTTATATTTGGCATGTACACCATTACCATAATGGATATTATATACCATTTCAAGGAGGCTTACATCCACTTCCCAATTGCTATCCAGTCCGAGGCAAAATGCCAGCATGGAAATAGTATCCTAAGCCCATGATTTAAAAAATTTCAAAGGATAAGGAGGCTTATGGTTATCTTTCAAGATGTTTTTTTCTTCAACTATTTTATTTAGGAAAGAATTTTTGCTCCTTTCATCTGCTGCTTCATAATCACTAGCAATCTTTTCTAGGTCAATGTGGACATCTCCAAACTCTTGGGTTGTAAACCCCAACACTTTTCCAAATTCTTGTGCATTAATGGATAAAATTTCTTCTTTGGTATCCTTATTTACAATTGCTATTTTGTTACCATCATAATTGTGGGCACAGACCATGATAAATTCTAGGCAAGGGAAAACCTCATGTAACATCATGTGCCCTAATCCAGTTACCCATGGTGCATTGATACTATCAACTTTCTTTTTCTTGGCATTCTCACATGAAAATCTAAGTTCTGAGGTAAATCTACCATACATGTTAGGATCATAAATATCATGGTATTCTTCAGTCAAACCTGAGGTTTTAAGCAATTCAAAATAATCTATTTTTTTATCTGTACTTGCTCTGCCTTTCCCAAAAACTTTGTCTGGTCTGCTAGTGGTGGTAAACATGCTTATATAGTGTGAAATTTTTCTTAAGTCTCTCAACCCTAAATGCAAAGTTTGACAAAAATAAGATTTTAAGAAAAAAGTTTGACAAAATAAGATTTTAAGAAATGATGAAACGTAACCTAGGGTTTCTATGTTTTGTCTTATCGGCTTTGTTGGAAATGGCACTGCAAAGCAATCTGAAATCTCCCTGGTGCACTGCAATGAGCAATATGAAATCTCCCCGACACCCTGTGTGCTGACCCTCTTGGCTCTCACTTAAAAAAAAATCACTTAGCAGTAAAAAGTAGAAACTAGAAAGTCTACTTTTTTATGAAGTGACTTTTTTAGGGAATGAAACGTCAAGTAAAGTTTTAACGTGTCACTATTAGTACATGTCTGACAGCTTTCCTGCATTGACATCTCACATTAATCTCTAAACCATTGATCTTTGTAAATCTAAGGGTTTAGGTTGATTTCAGAGATTTAAGTTCACAAGCCTAGCGTTCTGTGCATTTCATTCTGGAATGCAACTAGAACCATCCATCAAATGTTCATCGAACGATGAGTATTTTGTGATATAAACAATAAACATAATCTGTATTTCTTCATTCATTTAATTACAGTCACACTTTTCATTTAATTACATTCTATTTAATATTAATAAAATAATTATTCACAATTTTTTGGTCTCGTGGACATCAACTTTCATTCATTCATTCATTGATATTAATTAAAAGAAATTGTTACAGCTAGGGGATAGCTATCCACCTATGCCCCTGGCATATCAGTATGTTACAAAAAATTCCCATACATATTCTTTCCCATGATAATATAATATATTACATCAAAATTAAATATTCAACACAGAGAGCCCATGTTCCAGAATCCTGAATAACCCTGAGCTATTTAGATTCAGAAGAAAAACACAAACTACTTGGAGATAGATAACCATATACATGCAACAAAGCATTACTCATTTAAAAACAACATGAAACTGCTAAATTTATGCCACCCAGCAAGACTATATCTTATTATTCCGTCAAAATTTGCCAAGTCTAAAACAACCAACCCTATGAAATGACTCAATGAGAAAGATAGTTCCTTTATAGATCAGGAACGTGCTATCAGCATTGAATACATTGTACTTCAAATTGTTACAGATACAGAGAACAAAAGCTTGTCAATCCTCAGTTCCATATTTGTCATTCCACTCATTGTATGTCTCCTCTGTCGGCTAAGGGAATGAAATTATTTCTTTAATCTGGCCATTATGGCTGACATACCTGGCATCCAACATACTTTTTACGTGGTTAGAGAATGTAGAAAGATTCCTTTCAAGAGTGTATAGATTGTCCAACGCTAAGCTCAGTACTTGCATACTCATAGTTGGATCACTTGCAATTGCATCACAACAAGTGGGAATTAATCAAAAAAATTGTCTACAATCTCCTTTCTCTAGTTGTCCAACTCTTTTGTTTTACCAACACCATCCAAGATGGGAGGTAACCACTTAGTGTCCAACCCTTCAAAACCCCATAACCTCTCTTTCACAACTAAATCAAATTTCAACTGGAAACTAGCCACATCCTGAAAACACTTCAAAATGTTAAGCACCTTTAGTATGTCAACAGGTGCATTGGAATCATACCTGGCACACCTCAGAAATTCTTTAACTTTTTCAGTTCTATGTAACCATTTTTTTTTAAGCTCAATAGTCTCTATTTGTCAGACTCATGCTTTTCATAGGCTGGTCTCAACTGTAAGTAGGATTTCCAAGCCTCATCAACTTTAGTCAAAATGTTTGTCACCTTGTTCTTGATCAAGTTGGTGACCATCTCTTTAACCTTGTTATCCTTTTCCTCCTTCAATCTCCTGTTATCCTCCTTCAATTCTCTAATCTCTACAAAGAGAGGCTCTGTATCCACTGGAACAGATTCTGCAGTTGGGATCACTAGTGGAGGGGCTGAAGTACTGGCTACCAATGATAGTTGTTGCTTCAACATGTTTATCTCTGCAACTGCCTTAGAATAATCAAGTTGTAGCTGATTGTAATCCTTTTGCAATTTGTTAATAGTTGCTTTTGTAAATTGTGCAGTCTGTACATTTAGGCTTGCAACCTGAGCAGTAGGGGTATCATATACTCTTTTTATTATTACATCCCCTATTAGCTCTCCTAATTGAACCCTAGGCTTTTTGTTGTTTGGGGCTAGAGCCCACATTGCCAATGTTTCAAATTTAGGGTTGAAGGCTACACCAGAGAGGGCCCTTTCAATCTCTTCCCCTGTCACATCTGAATCATCTCTGGTGATTGTATCAAATGCAATGGCATCTGATAGAGTCCAGTGAGGTAGAAGCAGAACATTACTTTTTGCCACCAGTGCTCTCCCTTCCTCTGGAGTCATTTTACTTATAGACTATTGTACTTCTCTTAGGACCCTCTGAGTAATAACATCATACTCCTTTGGGTCTGCTCCAGCCTTGGCATCTTCAATTTTCTTCTGAAATTCCTCACTCCTCACTTTCAAAACATAGCTCCTAAATTTAGGAGTGTTGACAAATTCATCATCCTCCATAAACTTGTCACAAGCCATCACCCTAACATCTTCAATATCAAAAGTAGGGTTTCTCATTACTCTCACTACCCTATTCTCTAGGGATGAATAAGGTCTCAGTCTATCGGGTGAATGAGCTCCAGTTTCTTGTGCATGTTCCTCCTCCCCCTCTAGGTCAACTACCTCTATCTGCTCTAGGTTCTCCAAATCAATAATCTTGGCCCTTTTGGCAAGGGAGGGGCCAACTGATTCCCTCTTTACATCATACTCTCCACTTGAGTTGCCAGGCTCATAAGCATATCTATGTTCTCCTATAGGGGCAGAGGCAATCAATTGTTCTGCATTATCCAACATTTTCTCAATTCTCTTGATTAGGTCTTGCACTTCTGCAAATGCACTCGGATATGCAGGATTCATGTTTCTCTTCATATTTTCACTGGCCATGATAGTAGCCCACTTCATCCTCAAGTGGTGGACTTCATTCATAGTAAAACAATTCCTGGCAATGTCCTCATTGTAATCCATCTGATGAAAGTTCTGGACACTTCCCTTGTAGTTGTTGACTCTGAATCTAGTTTTGCTGATGAATCCCTCAAGGTTAAAATACCTTGGTTGTTCCAAATACATTCCAAAACATTGCATAACTGAATAAATTTGGTCCAACCCACTCTTATCAGGGATCACAAAATCACAAAATCTAATGGAAGAAGGGAAGAATGAACCTTTCTTGCGGTTCTTAAAGTGCTTTTTGTCATAATCATTTAACTAACTTATAACTTCTAAAAATGCCACCCTCTTTGGCACATATTTGGGCAGTATGTGAGGTGTAGTCTGGCATCCATAGACCCTTATGCAAGTAGTATGCTCATGATAGAACCAATCACCCCAATTGTGATCAATTCCAAGGTGGGGTGTCCTGTCCAGAGGTTGTAAGAAATCCATTACATCAGGATGCAACCTTTCACCCTCTGGCTCCAAAAATCCAAGGATTCTCCTCACAAAATATTCTTTAAAGATGGCATAATCTGCTGTGACACAGTGCATATCCAGCATACATGTCCATACTTGCACGAGCAGCTTGTTCCCTTGAGCATCTGAATCCTTGACATGCAAATTGTGGTGCCACATCCCTGATAAAGCAAATAAGTACATATGGCACAACAAGGAGTAGTATATGAATTCAACTTGGACATTTGGTTTAGACAAATTATTTTTGATCTTTGTCATCTGATCATGCATATGGTTAGCTATGAAAGTGGCATAATCATATGGTTCCTTGACATCTAGTCTCTGAATATCAACAACCATCATCATCAAAGAAATAGACATTCTTTCTAAAGCATCTCTGCCTAATACTTGACACAGACTGTGATAGATTCTGACAAAATATTCATTAAACATACTGCAATGTAAAGGCTCCACCTCATCATCTGAAATCTTTACCAATTTCCCACCAACACCCCTTGGCCTATGCTTTGGTAAGTAATATTCCCTATACTGTCATTTCACAGTGTCAGTCTGGTATTTTTTCTTGAAAGCCCTGAGGTCAATTTGTTTGCTAGCTGTAGGGTCTAAGTTGAATACAGTGGAAATGTATCCTTTGGTAAACTTGATCAATGTTGAACCATTTCCATCTATTACTATCCTAGTGGCTGGATTATACCTTGATGTTGTTGACCTAATTAAGTCAGGGTTGGGGAAAACATTGGAACAAATGAGCTTGGCTAAATCATATTTCCAGGCATGACAGATAGGGGCCTTATAATTCATCCTCTTATGCCAATGCTCAAAGAGGATCCAACCTGGGACAGGTAATTTGGCATCCTGACAATTATAGCAGTAGTCAAGAAATCTATCCTCAACTCCGCCTGGGCCATGTAATTTCACAGTTGTTCTAGCGGAACCAGGGAGTTGGATCATAAGATCCTCATCCAAGCTTCGTTTTGAAGTGGAAGGCTGGCCTGACTGACTCTCTTTTCTTTTATGAAGGTAGCTTAGGGTTTTTATGGTTGACAACGGCCCTAAAAGCTTTAGAATTAACCTACAGTTGGAAAAACTAGGCACAAAGGAGGAACAATTACTTACTAGTTTTCTGTGCTTGCAGAAGCTTGAGATTACTTTTTTCCTGCTTATTCTGATGATTTCTTCTGAATGCAGTCACGCTCTCGAGAATACCTTAATCCTTGAATTCCTGCACAATTCTCTATATTAATGAACTTCGTGCGGCAATAATACCTGCACAATTCTCTGTATTAATGCACTTTGTGCTGCAAGCACTTTGAAATCTTACTCTTTTGAAACTTTGAATTTGGGCCATTGATCTTTTCCTTACATTCTAAAATCCACTGTCCTGATTGGCTGACTAGATTTGACAATCTTCGTTGCCATTCTGAAAATGTATGAGTCAGATACGTGGTAGCATCTCATAGCGTAATAGCCTGTGATGGCCCACCTCTTACCTACCCTGTGCTGGTGTGCCTCACTTCTCAAAAAAGAGAATGCCACGTGTTGCGATGTAGTGACTACGCAGCGCAGATTCTAACCAAAGAGATTCTCCTTGCGACGATGTGCAACCGTTGGATCAAGTCTTTTGACAGCTTAGATTTTTTGACAAGTGTCATTCTGTCGTAGCTGTGTAGCGAATATTCTCGCCTGACAGATTCCTCATGCGCCCTTGCACGACCATTAGATTTTGCCCTTCCTGCAACCGTTGGATCAAATCTTTAGTAGGATAGGATGCTAGCTTTGATTTTTTGACATGTGTCATTCTATTGCAACCGCGCAGTGAATATTCTCTCCTGACAGATTCCTCATGCGCCCTTGCGCCCATTAGATTTCGCCCTTCCTGTAACTATTGGATCAAGTATTTAGTGGGATAGGATAGCTTTGATTTTTTGACATGTGTCATTCTGTCGCAGCTACACAATGAATATTCTCTCCTGATAGATTCTTCATGCGCCCTTGCGCCCATTAGATTTCACCCTTCCTGCAACCGTTAGATCAAGTCTTTAGTGGGATAGGATAGCTTTGATTTTTTGACATGTGTCATTCTGTTGCAGCTGCGCAGCGAATATTCTCTCCTGACAGATTCCTCATGTGCCCATTAGATTTTGCCCTTCCTGTAACTATTGGATCAAGTCTTTAGTGGGATAGGATAGCTTTGATTTTTTGACATGTGTCGTTCTTTCGTAGCCGCGCAACGAATATTCTCTCCTGACAGATTCCTCATGCGCCCTTGTGCGACCATTAGATTTCGCCCTTCCTGCAACTGATGATAGCGAGTAACCCCTAGACTCTTAGATTAAGGGGTCAGTCAACTTACGAATATTAGGACATGAAGTCATGACTTCACCGACCGACAACCTGCTCGCATATTAACTTCTTAAACAATTAAAAACTGGACCCTGCTAGCTTACTAGGTTAACCCGTTCCCCACCAAGCCGTGACCAACAAGATTAGGTATAAGGGGCTAGTAAACAACACGGTTTTGGTGGCTCAGGTTTGAACTTAGACAACCGGCAATCAGAGATAGCAAGTCAACATAAGATTACGCAGAGGGTTTCTCATATGAAATGTCAACCATTAATATTTGGAAATCTAATGGTTCAAGTGTCAAAACCTAATTATGCAAATATTTCAAGCATCATGCATGTAGATGAACTACACTATCAATAGAAAGTGTAATTTTACTTATGCATATAAAATTTTGTGATTAATTCTATCTAAAAACAACCAAATTGTAATCAAATTAAATCCAAAAAGATTGAGAGTTCACATATATTATAGCTCTCTTAGTTGTGCCTATCTCAAGAGTCAAAAAGCAAACAAATGCCAAGCAACATTAGAAACTTCTAACCATAACAAAGAGTAGAGACCATCACCAAATCCATGTCAACATATATAAATTAAAGCAAACATATAAGAAGCAACATTAGAAACCTCTAAGTTCTAACCATAACAGAGACCAAATTATATTAATACAAAAAGTAGAAATTATATTAATACAAAAAAGATTTACACTTGGGTAATTATGTTAATACAAAAAGATTTACACTTGGGTAATTATATTATTACAAAAATATTTACACTCAAGAAATTATATCAATATAAAAACCACTCCAGTGGCTAGCCCAAGCTCCAAAAAACACACAGCACCGGAGAGTCTACCATAGTACCATTTAAATCCCTAGCCCGTTAACTGAGTGACTCCTTGAAAACTTGCCACCCTACCACCCCAGCACGGAAATCACCAAAAAAGTAGCCCTGAGAGCTTGACCACTCCTATGGCCACTGCGAGTAGAATCCCCCCCTATTCACAATGGCTGCAAAGTATTGAAGTGATACAGGAGTATCGTCTATGTCCATTCCAATTGCCCATCGAAGAAAGTGTCTCCCATGAGCCGCCCAAAGCCTGTGCCTTTCGAGTTGTTGCTCATTCATGTTTAGGAGGAAAAACTACCTAGCTATGCCCTCCTATCCCTCCCACAGCTTCTCCAAGTCTCTCGGCCACGGGATACCGACCCCCAATTCTGCATCAATCACCACGTCTAAGTCATCCAAAAGAATATATGGAGTGAATACCCCCCGTAGAATGATCAGTGCATCCACCTTTGCCTCTCCTAGGTCCAACAAAGAAGCCAGAAAGCGTGAGGAAATATCTGAATTTACCCTATATCTATCCTTGGAAACCAAGAAGTCTTTACCGAGGACAATCTTCACTACCTCAAGGAATAATAGGTTTTGCTGGTTACAAATGTTCATTAGTCTGCCATCTCTGATATAGCCCAAAAAGTCAACCTAGCGCTTATTGCAGCAGAGCCTTATGGGAGTCTCCATGCTATATTTTGAGCAAGCCTGTCTAGTGTCGTTTTGCTGGAGACCTCCAGGATTTAAAGGAAGATCGTTAATGAACACATGCTTCAACTGACATGCATTTATTCATTTATTCGTTGTCCAGATTTTTTGTAGCGTCAATCTTCAGCTCATGTAAGGATTGACCATTACCAAAAGCTATTTAATAACTTGTCACATCTATTTAATAAATTAAAAATCAATGCTTGGGAAAAGTATTTTGTAGGCCACCAAATGAAATCGATATCAATGATTCAATATATAAATTTATAATAATATCATATTTTATATAATATAATATATAATTTTATATTGAAAATTTCATTCTTTGAAACATCTATGATATGTATACATTGCAATTTCAAACTGTAATTACTTTCAAACCGTAATTACTTCTATATTATTTAGTAAAATTTAACATCACCCTTCAAAAAGATTGGGGAATTACATCGTACATGAACCTCTAACCAACTTCAGTTCTAAACAAAACTCCTATCCTTCGACCTTCAAACCTTGCTTTGATCCTCCAAAATCTTTTTGGTTCCTCTATTCGATGATGCGTAATGAATATTTCACTGTAGTCCATAATTATCCTAATAACAGGTAATGGATCTGTTACAAATTTAATTGTGTGCTCATTCACAATGTCAGTGAATGATTCACTATAGAACCTTGCATTATATGTACAAGAAACCACTAGGCATGGGTAACAATAAGGCCAGTAAAGGAGAATTAAATTGATTTTCTCGAGGTCACTGGCAATTGAGTTGCAATACCAATTCCATGCATCAATTCAAATTTTTAGTTTCTCATACATGCATGCAAAGAAATAACAACCTGCATAGCCACACACAAACAAAATTTTCCATCATCTTAGATTCTTATTACTATTCTACATCTGTGAACTGAGAACTCTATCACACAGTTAAAATCAAAATCATGAATGATCAAAAAATAAATACTTGGTAACTTACTTTCTTCGCACAGCTGCTGTAATGAAAGCCATTACTTTGAACTTTTACAGTCTATTAATTCTTGACCTATCTGAAACTTAGTAATAAAATATAAGTTTGAAACACTAAAGACTATCATATATACATTACATGTACGTCTGTGACAAATGGGTAATAAATAACAAGCAACTCCATTTAATTCATATTGGCTAATCTGTGCGGTTTGTCACGACTCAGTACTCACTTGCCATTAATGAACTTAATTTAGCATCAGCTAATCTATGTGGTTAAGTACATTCAATCAAATCAATCGTATCACCACTGACCATTTGATGCACCCTAGAATGAAAGATGAACGGTTGTAGTTCAATTCCAGAAGGTAGATCTCCAACGCCACACATTGCTAACAAAATCCTCTAGAATCAACTAGTAGCCGTTAGATATTATTAGATCAACGGTTGACATATATATAAAATATATAATATATTTTATTGATTATTGTGCAAAGGTGGCAGCACAGCAGAGCGCAAGTCCTCAGTTGTAGAAATACAAATTTGGGAAATTGGGTGTGTCAGTACTTATGCCGTCGATTTGCGATCATCTAACAACCAAAATGTATTAGAATTTTTTCCATTTAATAACATCCATGCTCGAAGTGACCTCTGTCCTTTCATAATAAATAAGGAATGTCATGAAAAGCACAATTGCACGTATTTGGGAAGGCAATTTATGCAGCTCAATTAAATAATTATCTATTAATTTTTGTTAATCAGAATCGTTGTTACTTGACACTTGTCTCTATTCTGGAGACTTTATGTAGAAAGATGGGTGTGTCAGAACTGCAGCCCGGAATGGAACTTCAACTAAAGTTTGATGCCATTCACACAGTATGATTTTTTATTGGCATAATAGTTTATCTCGCCAATTAATTTTTTATTGGTTTGAAACTATATTTAAATTTGCCAATAATTTTTTTATTACTTTGAAAATTAGTTTAATTTGCCAATGTAAATATATTTTCTAGTTTGAAATTAGATTTTAATCGCCAGCAAAAATATTTTCTTATTTTGAAAACAGGTTTAATTCGCCAATGCAAATATATTTTCTGGTTTGAAATTAGATTTTAATCGCTAGCAAAAATATTTTCTTATTTTGACAACAGGTTTAATTTGCCAACGAAAATATTTAATTGGTTTGAAAATAGGTTTTAATCGCCAATGAAAATATTTTATTGGTTTTAAAAAAATTACAATTCGCCAGGATTTTCCATAGACCTCTAGCGATTACAAACGATTTACCAAATAAGATTTTTTTTTTTTCCCAGAAAAATGAAAAAATTCGCCAATAAAATTAATATTTTTTCTCAGGAAGTATACATGATTCGCCAGGTTTATACACCTTCTCCAAGGGGGGGTTCTTAAAGTTATCCCTGAATTAGAGCATGAAGATGTACCTCAGGAAGAACATAATGATGGATTGGGGGTGAAGAAGCAGAAGAAGACTCGAGTGAAAGCTCTGATGAGGAAGAATCTGTTGTAATAGAAGAAGTTGGTACAGGCATGCAGAAGAACCTGAACAGTCTATTACTCCACCTTTAAGAAAATCCACAAGACAACGGAACCTAGATGAAAGGTATAGCCCACCAGATTTTTGTTGTGTATTTGCTTTACTAAGTACTGACGATGAACCTAGATCCTACAGGGAAGCTATTCATGCAGATGATAGTGAGTCTTGGCAGTTAGCCATGCAGGAGGAGATGATGGCTTTAGACTCTTCCAACATCTTGGATCTTGTTCATTTGCCCAAAGGAAGAAAGGCCATATAGGTTACAAGTGGGTCTTCAAGAAGAAGTGTAGATGGGTCATTGGAGAAGTACAAGGCTAGAATGGTAGCCAAGGGCTACTCCCAAAGGGAGGGAGTTGATTTCGGTGAAATATTCTCTCCTATTGCTAAATTAACTTCTATTAGATTTCTTTTATCCATTGTTGCATATTTTGATTGGGAAATAGATGAAATAGATGTTAAGGCTGCATTTTTGCATGGAGATCTTGAGGAAGAAATTTACATGCAACAACCTACAGGTTTTGAGGTAAAAGGGAAAGAACATTGGGTTTTCAGATTAAAGAGGTCTCTTTATGGTCTGAAACAGTCCCCTAAAATGTGGTACCAAAAATTTGATTCATTTGTGTTGAAATTGGGTTTTGTTAGAAGTGAGGAGGATCACTGTGTTTACATTCATTGTATTGATGATTCTATTCTGATCATTGCATTATATGATGATCGACATGTTTTTTTTAGCAATACTAAGGGTATGATCAATGAGTTGAAAGTCCAACTTTCAGGTTCATTCGAAATGAAGGATCTTGGAGCTGCTAGGTATATTTTGGGGATGGAGATCATAAGGATAGAGGTAACAGAAAACTTTGGTTATCTCAAAGTAAGTATGTGAAAACCATTTTGTAGAGATTTAGTATGCAAGACTATAACCCAATTAGAGTTCCTTTGCCCATTGGTACCAGAGCTTTCATTAGATATGTGTCCAAATAATGAGGATGATTTAGAGGATCATATGTCTAATGTGCCATATGCTAGTGTTGTAGGGAGTTTGATGTATGCAATGGTTTGCACTAGACCAGATGTTGCCCAAGTAGTGGGAGTTTTGAGTAGATTTATGTCTAACCCTAGTAGACAACATTGGAATTATGAAAAGAAGGTGTTCAGATATCTAGTAGGTACTCCTGATTATTGTTTGGTTTATTCTAACACTAACAACACCAGTGCTGACAAAACTTTGGACATATAGGGATTTGTTGATGCAGATTGGGCACGTGACTTGGATAGTCGAAGGTCCACCAGTGGCTATGTGTTTACTTTGTTTGGCAGAGTAGTGAGTTGGATGAGTAAAAGGCAACCCATGGTTACTTTGTCCACCACCAAAGTAGAGTATATGGCTACTACCCATGTCTCTAAGGAGGCAGTTTGGTTGAGGAGATTGTGTATAGGTATTGGTTTTGATTGCAGGATCATTCAGATTGGTTGTGATAGCCAGAGTGCTATTTGTTATTGGGAATTAAGGTGTCTCAACCTTCGTAATTCCTTGTATTATTTCATTGTATTTATTTATTTATTGCCTATTATTGTAATTAGGATGAAAATCCTTATTGTCATCTTGTCGGAGTTGGCACGGTGATGTGTCATCCTATGTGGAAGGTGACAACATGTAAATTTGTCCTCACATGAGGAGATAGGTGTCCCACTTAGTGGTAGGAATACTTTGCCATGTGTCAGCATCTTGGATAGTGCGTAAGGGAATATTGACTGAAACGGTTATGACAGATTCCTATGACAAATCTATGATGCGTAAGAGTCATAAATGGAATGTTCTATGACAGGTGAAGACATGTGTCACAAGGCATCTTGGAAGAAGGCATCTTTGGGTACCCCAAGGAGGGTTATGACATGTTGTAAGAGAATATGCTATTTTTAGTTTGTGTATGACATATTCTCTTACAGTTGTAAGATATGTCAGTATGATGGATTCTATAACGGTTGTAAGAGTCGTAAGAGCATCTGTCATTGCCCAACTTGAGAATAGGTGACCATTTTGGGACGGGGTGTTATGACAAGTGTCATGACCATACTGCAGTGTTGGACAAGTGTCCTTAGGTGTGGGTTTTGGGCTATGAGGCCATGTTAGACGCCCATCTCAAGGAAATCTCATCTTTGCCTTGTAAACTTCTATTTAAGCAGGTGCTTTGAGAGGAGATGTATTATGTGATTGACAGGTGCATTGTTATGCTATTAGTTTGTCTCTAGATACGAGTGTTGAAGACTCCTGAGAGCTTGCATTACAAGTGTATTATAAATCATTTCAGTTTTGATAATACATTGTGCAAGTTTTGGAGTGTGGGGCTTTTCACCCGACAAGGGTTTTCCCCCACGTATATCTTGTGTCTCTCTCTTCTGTCTCATTTCTGTGTGTATGTGTATTTTTGCAATATCTCCATTGTTGTGGTTAACATTCTATAATTTTAAGGATTAAAATTAATTTGCACTCTTCTTTCCTCTTTAGATTAGTGTAGGAAGCAATTTTCACACACCTAGCTTCCTTTCAGTTGGTATCAGAGCTTGGCCAGTTTTGGTTCTAGCTGCTGGGTAGGGTTTTTTCAGGTAATCTTAGGTCAAGTGGGAGTCTGTGTAGAATATTTTGTATCTTGTTGCAGGAAGGAGATGGCAGGCACATCTAGAAGAGTAGAGATGGAGAAGTTCAATGGCACAAATTTCAAGTTGTGGAAACTCAAGATGGAAGATCTACCTGTTGATCGTGACCTATGGGAAACCGTTGATGGCACAAAACCTATGACAATGTCACAAGCTAATTGGGACCTCAAAGATCGGAAGGCTAAGGGTCTCATAAGACTTTGTCTAGCTAACTCTGTCTTATTGAATGTCCATGAGGAGAAGACCACGAAAGATCTTTGGAAGAAGCTGGGAGATGTTTATCAGGCCAAGTCCTTGGTGAACAAGCTTTTTCTGAAAAAGAAGTTGTTTGCTCTGAAGATGGAAGACGGAGGATCTATTATGGACCATATGAATGCTTTCAACATGATTGTTGCACAGTTGACATCCGTGGGTGTGAAAATGGAGGAGGAGGATCGGTGTATGACCCTGCTTTGTTCTTTGCCGAATTCATGGGATCATCTTGTTATGGCCATCGGGAGTACCACATCCACTTTCAAAATGGAAGATGTGGTGTCTTCACTATTATCTGAAGAAATGCGGAGAAAGACAATCAAGTCAACCAAAGAAGCCCTTGCGGTTCATGGAAGACCTAAAGAGAAAGGGAAGAAGAAGGACAAGAAAGGTGAAAAGGGTAGATTCAAATCCTGTGGGAGATAGAAATCTCCTGGAAAGTCCAAGGCTCTCTATTGGAATTGTGGCAAAACTGGGCATTTCCAAAAGGAATGCAAAGAGGAAAAGAAAAAGAAGAAGAAGAATGCCCCAGATTCAGATTCTAAAAAGTCACAAGATGATGGTGATGCCGTCATCGTAGCCTTGGCCACCCATGCATCTGATGATGTGTGGTTGATAGATTTTGGTGCATCATTCCACATGACCTCGCATCGAAGCTGGTTCACAAAGTATGAAGAGTTTGATGGTGGAATAGTTTACCTAGGTGACGATTCTTATCTAAAGATTGTTGGTCACGGAAGAGTCTCAATTCGATTCCCTGATGGATGAGTGAAGAGGATCACTGGGGTTATGCACATCCCAGGCTTGGCATGGAACCTGCTTTCTGAAAGTATGTTGAATGATGCAGGTGTGCAGCTTGTCTTTTCGAAGGATGGATGCAAGATGACTAGAGGATCTATGGTGCTTGCAAAGGGTACTCGGAGAGGTACTCTATTTCAGCTGGAGGCATGCACTTCATAGTGCAATAGTTCTTCTGACTCGAATGAAAGAGCTGCAGTCACTTCATCCCCACCATCTGAACGTGCAGTGAAGAAATTTGTTGTAACAAATTCTGATGGTAGTGCTCATGCTTTGGAAGTTAAACTTCCTGCTGAAAAGACAATGTTATGGCATGAGAGATTCGGCCACATTGGTGAGAAGGGTCTTAGAACCCTGAAAAATAAAAACCTCATTAAGGGGTTAAATGATTGTAATCTCGAGTTTGACTTTTGCAAACATTGCATATATGGAAAGCAAAATCGTGTTCAGTTTTACTCTAGTTCTCACAAGTCGTCTGGTGTGTTGGACCTTATTCATTTTGATGTGTTTGGTCCTGTTAGTGTTCATTCAATTTCCAAATCTGTATATTTTGTATCTTTCATAGATGATTACAGTAGAAGGACATGGATTTATTTTCTCAAAAGCAAGTCTAAAGTCTTTAGTCGGTTCAAAGACTTTAAAGCTTTTGTTGACAATCAGACTAGTAAAAAGATTAAGTGTTTGAGAACTAACAACAGTGGTGAGTTTTGTTCGATAGAGTTTGATAAGTTCTATAAAGAGCAAGGGATTGAAAGACATAAGACAACTTCATACACCCTGCAGCAAAATGGAGTTGTAGAGAGGATGAACAAGACACTGATGGAGAAGGCTAGGAGTATGCTTAGTGGAGCAAGCCTCGAACAAAAGTTTTGTATTGAAGCTGTAGCCACTGCTTGCTACCTGGTAAACAGGTCTCCTACATCAGTTCTTGTTGGTAAGACACCTATTGAGGTGTGGTCTGGTAGGAAGCCTTAAGTTAGACATCTTCATGTTTTTGTTTGTGAGGCATATGCACATGTGCCTGGGGAGAAATGGTCTAAATTGGAGAACAAGGTTGTTAAGTGTATTTTCATTAGCTATGGTGTCAGTGTGAAAGGATACAAGCTTTGGGATCCTATGGCTAAAAAAGTGTTGTATAGCAGAAGTGTTATCTTCAGAGAGCTAACACCTTCTTCTGTTGTTCTACAGTTAGAACAGACAGAAAATAAAGAGGAGGTGGTTTAGTTTCCTTCAACCCCTAAGAAGATTGAATAGACAGACCCTGTGAGACCTGATGATGAGGAGAGCTCTAGCAGCTCTGAAAGCTTAGAAGAAGAAGCAGAACCTCAACCTCAGCCATTGAGGAGGTCAACCTGATAGGTTTGGTTATTCATTGCTTGATTCTAGTTGTGCTTTTTCCTTGTTTACTAACACTAATGAGCCTAGAACTGTGACAGAGGCTATGGGCATGAAAGATGCAGGTTCCTCGAAGGAGGCCATGGAAGATGAAATGGCTTCTTTGGAGAAGAATAAAATAGAGGACTTGGTGCCTTTGCCTGAAGGACAGAAACTTGTTGGATGCAAATGGGTGTTCAAGAAGAAATTTGGTGCAGATGGCAGTGTTGAAAAGTACAAGGCTAGATTGGTTGCGAAGGGGTACTCACAAGTGGAGGGAATTGATTATGGTGACATTTTCTCTATCGTTGTAAAGCTGACATCCATTTAGGTCTTGTTATCTCTTGTAGCTACTTATGACTTAGAGGTGGAGTAGATGGATGTGAAGACAACTTTCCTTCATGGTGATTTGGAGGAAGAGATTTACATGTCACATCCAGAGCATTACATAGAGAAAGGTAAAGAAAATTTGGTTTGCAAACTAAAGAAGTCTTTGTATGGTTTAAAGCAGTCTCCTAGGATGTAGTATATGAAATTTGATGCCTTTGTGTTGTCAATTAGATTTCTAAGATCAAAATCAAATCATTGTGTATATTACAAGTTTTACAATGATCTTATTCTCATTATTGTATTGTATGTTGACGATATGTTGTTAATTGGGAATGGTAAGAATATAATTTCTGATTTGAAGTCTCAATTGTCAACACAATTTGAGATGAAAAATCTAGGGGCAGCTAGGTACATTCTAGGAATAGAAATTAGAAGAGACAGAGCTAACAGAAAACTTTGGTTAAGCCAAAGTAAGTATGTGAAGACCATGTTGGACAGGTTCAGCATGGCAGATTGTAGACCATTGTGTGTTCCTATTTCTTTGGGGACAAAGTTGTCTGTTAATGATTGTCCAAAATATCATAGTGAGGTGGAGGACATGAGTAGAGTACCTTATGCTAGTGTTGTTGGCAGTTTGATGTATGCTATGGTTTGCACAAGACCAGACATTGCCCAAGAAGTGGGAGCCCTTAGTCGATTTATGGCTAATCCTGGACAGGTATATTGGGATGCAGTTAAGAGAGTGTTCAGATGTTTGAGGGGTACTTCTGAGTATTCCATATGCTATCATGGTAATCCTACAAGACCTTCGCATTTAGTTTGTATTCGTGGATTCATGGATTCTGATTGGGCGGGTGACATTGACAGCAGGAGATCCACCAGTGCTTACGTGTTTACTATGTTTGGTGGTGCAATTAGTTGGATGAGTAAGTGATAACATGTGGCCACTTTGTTCACGATAGAAGCTGAGTATATGGCAGCAACTCATGCTTGCAAGGAAGCCATTTAGCTTAAGAGATTGTGTTCAAATATTGGTGTTGATGCAGGACAGATTACGATTTGTTATGACAGTTAGAGTGTGATTCACCTAGCAAAGAATCCAACTTTCCATGCCAGAACAAAGCATATTGATGTACAGTTTCACTTCATGTGAGACATGGTAGAGGATGGGAAGGTGAATTTGGAGAAGGTAGACACTTTGAAGAATGTTGTGGATGCATTGACAAAACTAGTGGGCACAAAGAAGTTCAAATGGTGTTTGGAGTCTATTAGCCTCTCGGCCTATAGCAGTTAAATCCTGTTATTTACATTGGCTCTTACAAGGTGTTCGACAAGTGGGAGAATGTTGGGAATTAAGATGTCTCAACCTTGGTAATTCCTTGTATTATTTCATTGTATTTATTTATTTATTGCCTATTATTGTAATTAGGATGAAAATCCTTATTGTCATCTTGTGAGAGTTGGCATGGTGATGTGTCATCCTACGTGGAAGGTGACAACATGTAAATTTGTCCTCACATGAGGAGATAGGTGTCCCACTTAGTGGTAGGAATACTTTACCATGTGTCAGCATCTTAGATAGTGTGTAAGGGAATATTGACCGAAATGGTTATATCATATTCCTATGACAAATCTATGATGCGTAAGAGTCATAAATAGAATGTTCTATGACAGGTGAAGACATGTGTCACAAGGCATCTTGGAAGAGGGCATCTTTGGGAGCCCCAAGGAGGGTTATGACATGTTATAAGAGAATATGCTATTTATAGCATGTGTATGATAGATTCTCTTACAGCTGTAAGATATATCAGTATGACGGATTCTATGACGGTCGTAAGAGTCGTAAGAGTATCTGTCATTGCCCAACTTGGGAATAGGTGACCATTTTGGGATGGGTTGTTATGACAAGTGTCATGACCATGCTGTAGTGTTGGACAAGTGTCCTTAGGCATGGGTTTTGGGCCATGAGGCCATGTTCGATGCCCATCTCAAGGAAAGCTCATCTTTGCCTTGTAAACTTCTATTTAAGCAGGTGCTTTGAGAGGAGATGTATTATGTGATTGATAGGTACTGTTATTTTCCCAGTTTGTCTCCAGATACGAGTGTCGAAGACTCCTGAGAGCTTGCATTGCAAGTGTATTATAAACCATTTCATTTTTTATAATACATTGTGCATGTTTTGGAGTGTGGGGTTTTTCACCCGATAAGGGTTTTCCCCACGTATATTTTGTGTCTCTCTTCTATCTCATTTCTATGTGTATGTGTATTGTTGCAATATCTCCATTGTTCTGGTTAACATTCTATAATTGTAAGGATTAAAATGAATTTGCACTCTTCTCTCCTCTTTAGATTAGTGTAGGAAGCGATTTCCGCACACCTAGCTTCCTTTCATTTGTTTGATCAATGATCCTATGTATCATGCTCGGAATAAGCATGTTGATGTGTAGTATCACTTTGTTCAAGAAATGGTTCCAAATGGACAAATTGAACTGAAGAAGGTAGACAATTAGGAGAATGTTGTAGATGCTTTGACCAAGCCTGTGAGCATAGAGAAATTTGTTTGGTGCAAAGAGACCATGGGCCTTGCTTCTAGTGCCTAATTATTTTATGGTTTTCTTATGGGTATTTACAATGTATGATGTCAAGTGGGAGAATGTTAGGATTAAGGTTGCATCAACCTTGTAAATCCTATGTAATTTATTATTCCTATTATTGTTTGTAAATCACCCATAAGGGATGAAAGGTTTCACCAACAACAGTTTTGTTTCAGCCACATGTTTATATCCAATCCTCAATGCTAATTCGTCCACGACAGGAGGTCGCAGGAGGGTTTCCCCTGTGAGGGGTCCGAGGGGATCATCCCCCTAGTGGGGGATCCAGGGGGCCATGTGCCTCGGCAGGGGCTTGAGGGCAGTGCCCCTAGAGCCAAATTTTATCATTGTAATAATGGACCAGTCATCATTAGGTCACAAATCTGACGATCGATATTATGTCTATTTTATTGCCCTAGAAGGCAACCCCCTTTTATAAGGATATTTGTACTACATTTTTATCAGAGTTGAGAGTAACAGGTGTTGCTGGATTGAAGACTGAAGAAGGAGAGGAAGTACATGTATTGTAATCTCATATTTGAAGATAATACAACTTGGAGCCTCTTCTTGGTGGAGTTTTTTTACCTGAAAGGGTTTTCTCCACGTTACATATTGTGTTATGTGTTTAGTTCTTAATGCATGTTATTTATGTGTAGTGGGTTTTATTTTTATTGCAATCTCCATTGATTCTACATTGTTTAGAGGACATAAATAAGGTTTCAATTAGATTTTTGTTGTGTGGTTTGCACCTTCATTTCTGGGTAAAAGCAAGAAGTTGGGTCCACAAAGAGGAGAAGTTTCGGCCAAAAAAAAATCTCGCAAGAAACGCGTATGCGTTATTGAAAAATGTGTATGCGCTTAGCTACGGGTACCCGAGCCTAAAATGCATATGCATTATATGACAAGAAACACATACCCATTATAACGTATACGCATTTTATAATGCATATGTATTTTTTAAAGGTATTCAAATGGGCAAATACATAACGTGTACATGTTATATAATGTATACGCGTTTAGTTTTAAGAACATGTATGTGTTTTATAACGCATATGCATTTTTCAAAGTTTGAGGCTCGGGAAAGGCTTGGCAACCCGACCCCTAGCCTTTAACCTACAACTAAAAAACTAAGGCAGGTTCAAGAGAAATGTCCAACTTTGGCAATATAGATGATGAACTTTTTTTCAGAATTAATCTATGAAATTAAAACCCATTATAGAACACGATTTCTATTTTCCAAATATAAAATTTTTGTTAAGATTGGATTATGTTTTTTATTTTTTAATTAATTTCTAAGCAAACTAGTCCATAAACTTGAATTATCAGACTTTTTTGTTTTTTAATAACTTTTTTTGGTTAATTTTTTTGTAAAAAAAATTATATGACATCAATATTCAAACAATTCTCTACACAATAAAAAAATTTGAAAAATGTTTAGTTTAGGTCCAATTATGTTGTTCGTACACATTGATTTTTAAAAACAACAATTAGGGCCAATAAAAATTTAAGAAAAAAAAAATTACAAAAAAAATAGCCTCATCAAACTTCATGTTGTTAGATATCTTTTCCCAAAATAATTAGAAAAATACTTTTATCTAGGTCAAAAAATGGTGTCCGTACACGTGCATGGTACGGTAAAAAAATGACTTTTAAAAAGTGGTTTTTATACATGCCTATCAAAATTTAATTTCTATCATCTGGGTATTTGAATAAATTACATATTTGGAAACTCAATTTAAAATTCAAAATTTCATATTACTGACTTTTTTAAGATTCATTGTGTAAGTGCTTCAAATTTTCAGTCCAAGTGTGACAAATTCTAAAAAATAACAAAAATACTTCCACTTTTTAAGCTTTTTGTGGACCCAACTTATTGCATCAGCCCTTCTAACAAGGTTCAACACAAGCAACTTGACCTATTGATGCCGCAATATGGTCCAAAAATGCCAAAAGGTAGAGAAAGACCAAGGCACTCTACCCAAACAAGGACCTGCATATCTCTCTCCATAAAGAGGACAAAATCATGAATATAGGGGTGAAGACTAATAGAGAACTATGGACATACCAAGGGCATTGCTTAAGGATGGCTTATGTGTGATTGGGCTCCACGGATTGAAAAGGAAAAACCCCTTAGTGATGTTTTGAACTGCATCAAGGTGGACCTCATGAGGGACATAGGCCTTGTTAACCCATTCCTTGAGCATGCTTTCAGAGGGGATCCTCTTGACAAAATAACCAACTAAAGTAAAATCTTCAAGCTATTTGTAAGCATTATCAAATTTTAGAATTGGTAAAATAATATCAACCAGAGTTTCAGAGGACATACCTTGTGAACACCTTTAAAACAAACTTTTGAGGATGCTTTGGCAGAGCCATTCTCCTATGCATTTGAATTAGCAATAATTGTTGTAATGTTGGGGTTTAAAGCCATTTAAAGGCCAACCTCACCTAAAGGTGACAAAAATAAAAAGACCACAATAAATGTTGAGGCTAGCTTACTTCTTTCCAAAAAGAGTGAGCAATTTAAAAAGCAACAGACAACAAACACATGTATAGGCCCATTAGACCCTGGCAGAGCCCCTCTACAAGCAAAATATTTAAACCGTTTTGATTAAAAAGATAATGGAAGAATTTGCAATAGGAAGGGAAATAAGTGAAGTGAAATTATGAACCCAATAATATTCTTCCAAGGCTACTATTTGAAATATACTTATGGATGCAGGAAAAATCCATTGTTAGAGAAAATCAAACAATGCAGCCTACAAACCTTCAAGAAATATAATCTAAATGACTAAAAGTGGTGCAGGAGCACCCCTACAAGACAGGATAGTCCGCATGACAGGACATTAGTCTATTTTTAGCATGTTTGACTTCATAATGTAATAAGGTCCATTGGACCAATGCATATGTATTAGATCAGCCTAGGAGAGTGTGCAGGCAATTAGAGCTCGTGATCAGGTAGTATGTGCTGTCCTCTCCCAGCCGCTTGGAAGCTCCCAGCCGCTGGGAACCGAGTTGGTAGTACTTGTAGGATATTGCTATAAATAACTCAGATTAGTTAGGGTTTGAGATCAGAGTAGTAGTTATGTTATGTTGTACTGGTGATTGAGTGAGATCCAGAAGATCAGTCCAGACATTGTGAACCATTGTTGTTCGATAGTATTGTAGAAACAGGACATTTGTGTTTCATCTAAATAAGATCTCATCAATTGCATTATCTGGTTTATCAGCTGTTTATGTTTTGATTTCTGTTCTAATTACAGGTTAATGGATTCTTTCAACCCTTCCACCGGTTGATTCTGTGAATCGGTGGAATGGTCATGCATGTTAGTTTAGGTTGTATTTTAGTTTTCTATTTATGCATTTCATTGTGTGGGAGATCGATTGGTAGCATGCTATGAATCAACCTAGCATCCTCATGTGCTAGGGTTTAGGAAGATAAACTGTTAAGTTTTGATCTGAAGGTGATCCAGCCCGATCATCATGTTTTCTTTGTAAAATTGTGCGGTTCTGTGAGTTTGCATGCAGCTAACGGATATACAGGGATCTGCATGTGCTTTTCCAGACGGAGTGAATCGTATCGTCATCTACGAGTATATCGCTATCAGGATCAAGTTCTGAAGTTGGCAAAAATTGCATGTTTCAAGTGCATCAGGATGATATAGGTTGGATATATACTCAGTGTATATATCATCGTCAAGATCATCTTTCGTGTGTATCCATCGTCCGCATATCGCTATCGCATGCAGAAGTGAAAGTTCACTTTTTGGCTAAGGACCGGAAAGGTCATCATTAGGATATTGAAAAGATCACCGGATATTCATTATCATGTTGCAGAGGATATAAGTGTCTTATATCCTGTTGACATCATCATCAGGTGCATTGACATCATCATCGGGTGCAAGTGACATCATCGTCATCAGGATATTGCGAATATCACCCTATGCAAGTTTATCCTGCTGTCGCTAAGTGTTTTGGCATCGGCGTAAGTCATCGGCATAAAGTTTGGTTAACATTATCAGGATGTTTCAATATGACCTGATAAGTCATATCCTGATGCTGTTTGTTTAAAGAAGGTCGATATCAGGGTGACGTAAGCTATTGACGAAGGGTGAAGATGATGCTAAACATCATGATGCTGCCGATAGAGTTTGGCGCTAAGTGAATAGTGATCATCAGGAGGATAATTGTGTTCGTCGAGTATCATGATGCTGCTGACAGGCGAAAGGCGAAAGGCGATAAGGAAGTGAACAGTAGTTAGCAGGAGGATATTTTATGCCTCTTCGAAATATGATGATGCTGTCTGTGTTAGCAAGAAATATGATGATGATGATAAGCCGATAGGTATTACATACTGCATGTCCAGGATTTTAACATCCTATTTGTAAGCTTCTGTTGCGTTTCCTCTGCATCAAAAAGTGTCATCCCACAATAATGGGTTACACTTTTTGGCCAAACTTGACATTGAAATCGACATTTTGAACTAAATCTTCACTTTTTGACACTTATAGCTGCTAAATCGTTAAGAATTTGAAGATGATGCGAACTAGTGATTTGTGAGATTTTGTTTGTAGATTCTAAATATTTTTTTAAAAAAAAAATTAGAGTTAAATTGTAATTTTTTTTGCATCTCCTTTGATAACTAGTTTTTAATAGTAAACAACATTTTTTTAAAGTGATGTGTATTCTATAGCACATAACTTTTTTTCTACAAAGGATAAAATTCTGATTCTTTTGAATTTAGATTGGTAACACTGATATATAGGGCATGCATTTGATTTTATAATGTTTTGTTAAAAATTAATTAATTAAATTTTGAAGTCAAACCAATTATAATTTAGACATAGGCATATTCCGTAAAACATAACTTTTTTTGTATGTATCAAAATTCAAAGTTTTCTTTTTTTATTGAAACAAGGACATCAATACCTAGGACATAGATATTTTTTAGAATTTGTTTTCACTAATTTACTAATTTTCCATGTGTGTAGGACAGAGAACTTGATGTTCGGTGAAAAACCTACATTCACAAGAAATAAAAAAATAAATATAATAATCAAATTAAATATATTTAAAATTATACTTTTTGGGAATCTTATAATAAGGACCACATACTTACAAAAACATAAATTTTAAATGAATTCATTTGATCCCCCAAAAGGTAAATCAAAAGTGGTTTTTTATCAGCATTTTGATATGTGTAAAGGAGACTCCATTATAGGTATGGTTTAAAACTAGCAGGGTTCTATCCAAGGGGGTTTGAATCTAAGGGGGTTTGATCAAACCCTCTTCAATTAAAATCCTTTAAATGGAACCTTTTAAGGCTTAAATCATTATATTTTATAAAAATATGTGATTTCAGCAAAAATCAGGATGTCCTAGAAAGTGTAACCCATTATTGTGGCAGCACCCAAAAATGACATGCAAATTAAAATAAAGTCACCCAGATGATTTAATTCCTTGGTATAGATGTGGATTGTTTCTCTAAATTAACAACCATGTTGAACAAAGTTGCCATGATTTGCTTAAGTGTTCAAAGGATGATATGTATGTAGAGATAATGCAAAATGCTAGAAAATGAATGCTAAAAAAAGAAGAAGAAGAAGAAAATGAGAGAATGAGAGTGTATTTATAGATGTAGAGGATGGATGATCAACGGTGGAGAGAAAAAGGACGAATCAATGGATGAGAGTGACAGAGAAATGTGCACGCGCCAAGTGTCCATGAAAAAGGCGCTCTATTTAGAAATCTTGAGTGGGCTTTGATAGTGATAGGGTTCTTTCCTCAACATGAGATGGTTTTTCTATTTTGGAATTGGAGTGATAAGGATAATAGATTTATTTCTATTTTATTTAATTGTCCCACATTTTGTTTATTGCCATTTTATAGGACAAAGGGGCCCACTTGCACACTTAGAAGAATAAGATAAGAATGGAAGATAATATAAATTAAATAAATTAAAAATTTATTTAATTTATGAGCATGGAAAATAAATAAATAAAATAAATGATTTTATTTATTTATTAAAAGAAAAGACACAATAATTAAATAATTTAAAATTCTTTAATCATTTAATGGTAAATGGAGGAATAATAAAGATTAATTAAATAAATTAGAATTTATTTAATTAATTAAGGATAAGAAAAAGATGAATTTAATTAACTATAAGTGTGTTAGACAAAATTAAGGAATGTGGTGAAAAATGTGATAAATGCATAAATAATGAAATGGGTCAATTTTGGGTGTCTACATTTTGCCTCTCTTTGAGACAATGTCTGTTAGGGCGTTGTTTCAAAGAAGATGTGATATCTTAGATAAATAGGCTATGCCCTAGTGAAACTAGTGGATGATGTCCCCTCGAGAGGAAAACCAGGTTACCGGGAAAGGCTGGGTTGACTCGTGACAAGAGGATAGAAAAGGGACAGACTAGGTTAACTTGACATGAAGAATTAAGGTTTGGGTGGGTGACATCAGAGATGGATGCAGCTATAGCTGCATTAGGCATAGACCAAATGACGTTGTTCTTGGCGACAGAGTTGGCCAGAGTGCAGGGAGAGCTGGGGAGAGCCCATGGCAAGGCAGAGTATTACCGTGGACTCTACCATGGAGCAATTCCAGTTGAGCAGAGGTAGCCAAGTTACCGGAGCATGTCAGGTGCTTCGGCCTCCCGACAAATAGGTGGGTCATGGTCAGTGGGCTTAGTTATGGGGCCACCATGACATAGGAGGATAGGAGGAGATAGAGGTAGAATCAGGGGGAGGCCTCGTTGAGCAGTGCCACCAAACATGAGGGCTAGTCCTGTTTGTATATTGTATCAGTATTGTATCACTTTGAGGCTTGCGAGCCAATACATGTATTATTTTGATGGCTCTTTGTTAACTAGATTTGTATATATTGATTTATCTTGTACATGCTAGACACTTGCAGATATTGACCCATGATGCTTATATATGATGATGGATTTTGATGCTGATATATGGTTCTTATGGTTATGGATGCATATGTGTTATAGATATTGATTATAGTTTTTATGTATTTGATGATGAGATGCACATTGGTTATATGTATGGATGTTTATGATTATGATTTGATGCTATGATGATGGCTTTGTTATGCAATGCTTATAATGGACATGCAAATGTGCATAGATGTGTAAATGATGGTTATATGGTAAATGCTTATAATGAGATGGATAATGCAAATATTATATGAAAATGAATGATATTTATATGTCTAACACACTTGTTTTGCATGATGAAGAAGACGGTGATGAAGACCAAGAGGATGATGATTAGAGAGAGGATGATGAAACATTTGATCAAATCGGATGAAGAATGGCTGGTGAAGGCAGCTTCAGATGGTTGCATATGAAATTAGAGATGTGCAATCCTTACGTTTGATATAGCACTAGATATTATGCACTAGGGTATAAAGACCAAGGTGTCAAGTACCTAATGCGCTACAGACTAATACAATCTTGTCAAGATACAAGATATGAATATTGGCTATTTCGAGATGGACTTTGACTTTGCAAGCAAAGGTTTGAACCTATTTCCACTAAACATAATGAAACCTTGTTGGTTATATGTATGGGAAATAGTCTTAGCATAGAATAGTCTTAGTGCATAATACATTGTTTAGCTTCTCTGATGCAAAAGATATTGATATACAAGATGTTAATCCCAACATGTACAAGATATCATTAGGCATAGTAGGAGAATAAGATCATCCCACAAACACAACATAGGAAAGAAAATGACCATGCCCCAGTCTATACTTCATCGCAACACACCATGATATGATAGATCAAGGCAGTCTTGACTAGGTATTAGAAAGGGATGAAAGATAAATCAAAAGAAAACAAAAGACACTGCTATCATGTTCTCTTGCCAAATTTAGGGTGCTCTTGGGTAGATTGGACAGCACCTTGTTATGAGGAAAGATATATCTTGTTGAAGGCTAAGATGTTGGATTGATATAGCAGATGTTGGCTTAAGGCATGTGGACAAATGTCTTTAGCTTACCCCTGATTTGATAAGTGCTTGAGCTATCGCGAGACATGCATAATTTGCTTCTGCTTGAGTTAGTCAAACAGAAGAAAACAAAGATATGAGAGATGGACAGGGCATGGAAGAAAGAATCATCGGTGCTTGAGTACTGGATACTTCCTTCGTATTCCAAACAACCTACATACCCTATATCCACAGGATCAAAGCACCACACGAGAATGATGATACATGATGATATGTAGTTCTGGGTGTTTATTGATGAGATGGGAGACAGATGATGAAAGAAGAAAGTGAGATGAATGAAGATGATGATGATCGGAAGAAGGGTGGAAGATGAAAGAGAGTGCATTATCTTGTGCCTGAATTTGGATATTTCCTTCATACTTCAGACTGTCTACATACCCATGTCCACGGGATCAAGGCACTTAATGTAGAGATGATATGTAGTTCTTATTTGGTGATGATGATGATGGAAGATGAAGGGGATTATTTTATTGATGATGAGTTGTTATTGATGGAGATGATTAAGTGTGTGATGGTACAATCTGTTGATGATTGTGTATTGATGGAAAGATGTGCAAACGATGATGCTTAAAGTATCTACCTGGAATCGAAGCGCAAGCAAGTGCCCCCAGTGTGGAAAGATTTTATTATGAAAATGTGAACAGAAATTTACTATGGAATGGGATGGCTAAAGATGACTCAGTTCATGCTAGGAACCAAATGACACATCAACTTCAACAATGTCCAAACCATGATAGAAGTAAAACACAGGGATGGAAAAGGAACAGGTTCGTTATGGATGGACAAGCTTATTATGAAATGGATGGAAACTTAGGATGGGATGGATGAATTTTATTATGAGGATGGATGATAAATGATAACTAAGTAAATGGTGAGAGCTAGTTCTACACATAGCATTTGTTTGCTAGGTTTTCACTATGGTGCTTATCCAAGGTGCTTGTTTGCCAAGTTTTCACCATTGGACAATTTTTTATCTTTACTATTTTTTTTGATAATCCAAAGCGCCACCAAAGTGGTTTTCACTATGGGAGAGGGGCCAGTAGTTGCCCACCCTAACTTCGCACATGTCAAGCTCATAGCTAGACATATCAGATTTCGACAATTTTTTTGGGGTTTCTCTGTATGCGATCGAAGAGCTTAAAGCTATTCTTTCAACTTCTGGGCACTTATACATTTCATTGTACAATGTGTTATGTGCATGTGGGTCAAAAAAGTGTCATTTCAACATGTCACCCCATACATGCGCAATGATGTGCCAATAACCACTCACCATCACATTTGTGCACTTGTCTTCATTTCATTGGTTAATTTATTGGAGTTGTGAACATGTATTGGTGCATTTGCAAACATGTACAAATGTTGTGAACATGTATTGGTGCATTTGTGTTAATTTATTAGGTTGTTAATTTACATGTATTGGTTCTTTTTAAAAATTTAATTGGGGGGTCAAGTGATTAAAAACATAGCGGTTATTAGGGCGTGGGCGGCAACTGGCCCCTTTCCCCTATTGGACTTTTTTTTTTGTAATTTTTTTTGACTTTTTGTGATTTTTTGGTAATTTTTTCAAGACTTTTTATTTTTATTTTTTAGTAATTTTTTTAGGACTTTTTATGATTTTTTGGTAATTTTTTTAGGACTTTTTATGATTTTTTGGTAATTTTTTCATGACTTTTTATGATTTTTTTTGTAATTTTTCTGCTGCATAGATCAAGAATAAAATTTCTTAAGATGAACACTGTTGATTGGTTCATCTAAAGGGATGCCATCAGGAGTTGCCAGAGTATAAGCCCCAAAGCCATAAACTGATGTGACCACGAAGGGACCAAGCCAATTCGATTCAAACTTGCCATGTTTCTCTCGGTTCTACTGATTTGTCTGATTCTCTTTTAGGACAAGATCACCCACCTGGTACCTTCTTTCTTTAATCTTCTTGTTATAGCTACAATGAAGATGATTTTGATAAACCTACAGATGATTAAGTGTTGTGATTCGTCTTTCATCCAATAGCTTTAAATCATTAAGTCGGGAGGCTCTGTATTCTTCATCAGAGATAATGTGCTAGAGTGAAATTTGCAATGAAGGGATCTCGACCTTGATAGGAAGGATGGCATCAATACCATAAACAAGGACATAGGGAGTAGTGCCAGTAGGAGTTCTGACACTTGTGCGATAAGCCCACAAATCAGGATTCAGTTGGAGGTGCTAATCACAGCTAGCCTCATTCACCGTTTTGTTGAGGATTTTTATGATGATCTTATTAGAGGCCTCGGCTTGGCCATTACTCTAAGGATAGTAGGGCATGGCAAAACTATGTTGGATATGAAAATTTTGGCACAGGTCTTGGACTTCCTGATTCTTAAAGGTGCACCCATTGTCAGTAATGATGGCTTGCGGGATACCATATCAGCAAATGATATAATGGAGGATAAATTTTGAGATTTGCTTATCGGTGATGTAAGTCATTTGTATGGCTTCCACCCATTTGGTAAAGTGCTCTGTAGCAGTGATAATAAACTTATGGCTGTTAGAGGAGGATGGATGGATTTTCCCTATGAGGTCGAGTCCCCATTGTGAAAATGGCTAGGGAGCTGTGAGAGGTTGGAGACCATGTGTTGGGGCGTGGATCAGGTCTCCATGCTTCTGACATTGGAGACATCTTTAGGTGAATTTTTGGGCATCCTGCTCCATGGTAGGCCAGTAATATCCATCTCTTAGAAGTTTTTTGACAAGACTAGGACCGGCGGAATGCGATCCACAGACACCCTTGTGTATCTCTCGTAAAGCAACGTTAGCCTTTTCCGAGTCGAGACACTTAAGTAGGATACCATTGAGGCTTTTGCGGTATAGGGTTTTTCCAAGGATGGTATAGCGAGAGGTTTGACAAATGAAGGTTTATGTTGGGTGTTAGAAAGTTGGATAGGGAAGGTACTATTGCTTAGGTACTCATAGATGTCTTTATACCAGGGGAATTGGGACCAACAATCTCACAAATAAGCTCTGATTGTGGTACTTCAAAGGTTGGGATTAGGAGCTGTTTGATCAAGAATTCACACCTTTGTGTGTTTGTAGGCATGTCTAAAAGAGACCCAATGGTTGCCATAGCATCAGCTACCTTGTTGTTGATCCTAGAAATCTGCTCAAATGTGATATTGGAGAAATATTTCTTAAAATCATCAACCATTAGTTTATAAGGAAGAAGCTTCTCATCTTTTGTTTGATATTCTTCTTGGACTTTCTTGATTACTAGCTGAGAGTCTCCAAACACTTTTAATTCTTTGATGTTCCATTGGACAGCCATGCGCAATCCAGTGATTAAGGCTTCATATTCTGCGATATTATTTGTACATGGAAAGGCAATTCTATAAGATTTTAGAATACAATCACCCTAAGGGGTGATGAAGAGGATCCCAACTCCAGATCCATGTTGGGTGTAGGAATCGTCAAAGTATAGTTTCCAAACTTCTAAAGAGGATACATTGAACAGTTCTTCGTCAGGGAACTCAGGAGAATGGGATGGATATCTGTCATCGGTACTTTTGCTAGTTGATCTACGATGACATGGCCTTTAATAGATTTGTGATCAATATATTCAATATCGAACTCACTAAGGATCATCACCCATTTTGCTATCCTACCTGTGAGAACTGCTTTAGAGAGAAGATACTTAAGTGGGTCAAACTTTGATATAAGCTTTATTGACTGGTTCAACATGTAGTGTCAAAACTTTTGAGTGGGAAAAACCATAGACAAATATGCTTTTTCCACTGATGTATAATTAAGCTCATAACCCACAAGAGTCCTGCTGATGTAATAAATGGCATGTTCCTTCCCTACGTCATCATGCTGGGCTAAGAGAGCCCTTAGGGCAACTGTTGTTGACGAAGTGTACAAAAGCAAAGGTCACTCAAGAATAGGTGGTACCAACATAGGAGGTGTTGCAAGATATTCTTTTATCTGATCAAAGGCATGTTGGCATTTGTCATCCCACTTAAAAGTCTCTCCTTTCCAAAGCAAATGTTGAAAAGGGTGGCATTTGTCTTCGAGCTGTGCAATAAACTTGCGAATGGATTGCAACCGACCTTGAAGGCTTTGGAGTTGTTTCAGATTTGCTGGAGGAGGCATGCTGACTATAGCCTTTACTTTGTCAAGATCTACTTCAATACCTCTTCGAGAGACTATGTAGCCCAATAACTTTCCAGAGGTGACCCCAAAGACACATTTCTTGGGATTCAATCTTACTCTGTACTTCTCAAGCCTATCAAAGATCTGTTCCAACACTTGGAGATGGCCTTCTCTTGTTTTTGACTTTCCTAAGATGTCATCAACATATTCTTCCATTATGATATGGAAGAGATCATGGAAAATGATGGTCATGGCCCGTTGATAGGTTGCACCTGCATTCTTGAGACCAAAAGGCATTATAACCCAGTAGTAGGTGCCCCATGGACAGATGAAAGAAGTTTTATGTTGATCCTCTTCTGTGATCCTAATCTGATTATATCCAAAGAACCCATCCATCAGTGAGAGCATTTCATAACCCACTGTGAGGTCAACAATTGTGTCGATGCTCGGTAATGGGAAGTCATCTTTGGGACAAGCTCTATTTAAATCTTTAAAATCATTACAGCAGCAGATTCGACCGTCATATTTTGCGACGGGCACAAGGTTGCAAACCCACTTAGGATAATCAATGGGTTTAATGAATTTGGCATCCAATAGCTTTTAGATCTCTACTTTGACCAATAATGCTATTTGGGGATGCATTTTTCTCAGCTTTTGTCTGACTGGTTTGGCATTAGGAGATATTGCCAAATGATGTACTACAAGTGAAGGGTCTAGACTCGGCATGTCTATATAGGTCCATGCAAAACTGATCTCTCTTTTCATGAAAAATGTCATGAAATTAACCCTTTCTTCTTCTGATAATGATGCTACTAAGAATGTGAGCTTTGGATCATGTGTGGTGCCCAAATTGATTTCCTAAGACTTTTCTATCAACAAAGGTGACTGCTCTAGATATGTTGTAGTTAAAGGAAGGTCAGATCCTCCATCCTCAGTTGCCTCGGAGAGGTTTTCACCCGTGGATACGTCCTTTGTTTTTATTTTTCCATGGTCAAGAGGTGCCTTTCGTTTTTTGCCTAATGACCTTTCATTTTTTATTTTGTTTATTTCATTTTTACGACTAGAGGATTTGATGCTTCCACCAAAATATGCCAACTGAGGGAGGTCAATTGTGAATTCCACTTTATGGTCTCCCAATGGTAAACCTTTCCTTAATCCCATGAATTATGTTATGGCTTCATCGTTCTGAAATATGTCTAAGATAGGTGCCCCTTGTTGGTCACAATCAATTAGGTTAGGATAGACAAGTTGAAGGTCAGAGGGTGTAGATGGTGTGGTAGAGGATAGCATGAAAATGGATGTTTCCTGGAATAATTCAATGATATGGAAGGACAAGTCCTCAATGGTATCCTGACTAGTGATCTCTTCCATGGGAAATGCCTTAGCTACTTCTTCAAGGATAAACTTAATGTCCAAGGAAGGTGAACCCTCCTTTCCGTACCCTAGACCTTGCCTATTGTACTTCTTAGTAACAATGATAGGTTCTAGAGGGCCTTGTTCCTGCAATCCTAGTCCTCATTTACCTTTATAGCCCATGCTCTTGATGATCCTGAATCCATTGTTGTACCATTCTACCTCCAGAGAGACTTGATCATTTTCATCATAGAAGATCCAAGTAGAAATATCACCATCAACATCTTCATCATCAAGTAGTCTTGATTGGATAAACACAGTTGGAGGTATAGTGATAGTGGCCTTAGATGAAGTGGCTTTGGATACCAATGACTTGCCATAAGATTTTGGTGACAAGGGCAATGTTCCCACACAACAAGATTCATTTAGACTATACTCGCCAAGTCCTTTCTCTTTGATTTTAATGTTGGGAATATATTTGCTAGTGGAGGGCTTGTTTAGGTCAGCGGGATCAACATAAGATGAGGATGGATGAGCTTCAACATTGAGAGGTATACGATTGGGGTTCTGATAGGTAGCTTGGAAGGCTCGGCAGTATTCAATTGGATTGGGATCTGCAGGTATTGTGATCTCTACACCATTATATGGGAATTTTAGGCATTGGTGGTATGTAGAGGGCACTACTTTTAGGACATGTATCCAAGGATGGCCGATGATAATATTACAGGGTAAATCAATATCTAGGACTTTGATGGGGAGCGCACAGCGGGAAACACAAAACGGGCCCTAATCCCTTACAGTCGGCAAGATTTAAGCAATGAGTTGCTGATCCATCACTAGTGGCCAGACAACCACCATCGGGAAGACTTTCCTAAGTCTTACCGTTGATCACACTTACACTGATAGCTGACTTCACTTTCAGCAAGATATCGTGGGACTCACACCGATTCGTTCAATTATCCATCATCGGTGAGACTTCCTCTATCGGCTGAGTCTTCTGTCTTTCTGTCGATACCCTGATATCACCTTCGATCTTCGTTCGTCGATGATACATTTACCATCGGCTATCGTAGGTTTTGCTACGCTGATTCACCGATGCACAGTTTGCCTTCCTCCGAACCCTAGCACATGAAGATGCTAGGTGATCTACTATGCGAATCACCTTGTTTGAACCCTCTGCACTGCCAAGCAATGACACAAAACAAAAAATGAAAACAAATAGTTATCCAACGAAGCCATTCCACTGATTTCGATAGAAATCACACTAGTGGAATGCTTCACGGCGACATACGGCAATAATGGAAAATGCAAAATGAATGGAAATTTACAGTTACATGATTTACAGTTACAAGAAACAGAAATTAAATGGATAGAACATAATTGCTTTATTTCTCTTAAGCACAATACAACCACATTTGATCACCCTACTTCGATCTGATTACATTCGATGATCATTTGGCCATTCCTCTAGGCATTTATCAACTCGCCCTGAGTAGTACCGAACTGACTCCAAGCGGCTGGGAGACCAATCCAAGTGGCTGGGAGACACTACTGCCTATTTTTGGCATTATTGCTATTTTTCGCATTATGCGATTACAATTTGACAAATGTCCCCTAAGTCACTTGGGACTTACAAAATGAACCTAGATACAAACTGAAATGCAAATGCATTGGTCAATAGACCTTATTACAAAAGAAAACATGGTTTTCTAGGTGCTCCTACACCATACTCTCCTGGTGAAAGATGTCTCAAGTCCTCTTAGAGACTAACTGTTGTAAATCACCACCCTGCCTTTTGATGTCTTCTTCCAGCATCCATGTGGCTTATGAGTTTGGAAGTCCTTGCCATTTGACTAAGTGCTCAAAATAGGTCTGATTTCTGGTCTTCTTGGCTGTCCTGCTATCCAAGATACACTCCATCTTTGGTGGTTCCTTAGGTGGTAAACGCTGCACCCACTCTGCATTGTCTTGGACAAAATCTATTGTACCTTCCCTTGTATCAGGACTCTTATATAATGTTAGATCAGCAACATTGAATATAGGTGAAATAGCAATATCATCAGGGAGTTCAATTTTGTAAGCATTAGGACCATATTTTTCCAGAATCTGACAAGGTCCAATTTTTCTCATCATCAACTTGCTGTGTTTTCCTGTGGGTAGTCAGTTCTTGTTGAGATGAACCATGACCATATCTCCTATTTGGTACTGCACATCCCTTCTTCTTTGATCCACTCTAGCCTTGATCTTCTGACTGTTCTGGTGTAGAGTATCTCTGACTTGTTGATGGATCTCTTTCATAGCCTCTGCAAATGTATCAGCATGTCCACTCCTCTTGTCCAACCCTTGAACATCTCTTAATTCAAAAATTCCTCTAGGATGACTACCATAAACAACTTCAAAAGGACTTAAACCTGTACTTCTATTTGTAGAATCATTATAGGCATACTCTGCTTGTGGGAGTACCACATCCCAACTACTGTCATGTTCTCTTGTCAAACATCTCAACAGATTACCTAATGACCTATTCACAACCTCAGTTTGGCCATCAGTCTGAGGATGATAGGCTGAACTAAAAGACAAATTTGTACCCAATCTTCTCCACAAGGTTCTCCAGAAATGTCCCACAAATTTGTTGTCTCTGTCAGATACAATACTCAAAGGTAACCCATGAATCCTAACAATTTCTTTAAAGAACAAACCTGCAATGTAACTAGCATCATTGGTGGTCATACAAGGAATAAAGTGCGCCATTTTGTTGAACCTATCTACCACAACAAACACACTGTCATAACCTGTCCTTGTCTTGGGCAATCCCATCACAAAATCCATACTCAAACTTTCCCAAGGTCTGTTTGGTATGGGCAAAGGTTGGTACAGTCTTGCATTGGTTGAGACTCCCTTTGCTTTCTGGCAAATCATACAACTCTCAACAAATCTTCTGATATCAGATTGCATCCTTGGCCAAAATTAAAACCTTCGTAATAGATCTAAGGTCTTATTGAGCCCAAAATGTCCTCCTAAACCACCATGTTTTTCCTTCACTATATTATCCCTCATTGAACACTTAGGGATACATAGTTGACTACCTTTAAACAAAAGTCCATCCTGCAATGTATAATCTGAAAAGTGACTTTGGAAAGCATTGGCAAACTCACTGCATACCCTGTAAATCTCCTTGAAATCTTGGTCCTCTTCATACAATCCTTTGAGTGACTCAACACCCATGCTTTGTAGCTGCACTTCTTGCACTGTCAACACCCTTCTGCTTAGAGCATCAGCAACCTTATTGGTTATTCCTTTCTCATGCTTGATGATGAAGGTGTATGCTTGAAGACTTTCCACCCATTTCATGTGTCTATGACTGAGCTTTTCCTGTCCATTCAAAAAACTAAGAGCATGATTGTCAGTGTATACAATAAATTCCTTAGGAAGTAAGTAGTGCCTCCATTTTTTTAGAGCTTGTACCATAGCATACAACTCTAAATCATAAGAGAAGTATTTCCTCTTGGCTTCATTTAACTTTTCACTGAAGAAAGCTACTGTCTGCCTTCTTGGCTCAACACTACTCCTATGGCCAACCCACTTGCATCACATTCAATGGTAAAAACCTTATTAAAATCAGGTAACACTAAAACAGGGAATTTAGAAAACATGATTTTCTAGGTGCTCCTGCACTAGACTTAGCATCAAGTATCGGTAGTGATAGGACCCACACTTATAGGCAGATGAATGATCCCTTCTGAATGTCTCTCTCCATTAGCATAAGCTTTGATGGTTATGCTTTTGGAAGTATCAATACGGTCCTCAGAGTATCCCAATTATTTTATCAATTTCAGAGAACATATGCAATCCAGCTCCACCATCTACTAGTATACGTTTAATGCAGCGTTGGTTGATATACACTTCATTGTGAAGGGAATCGTGATGGGATGGATCGGAGGATGAAAGATCTTGATCAGAAAAGGTCAAGTGATCGCGAGACATGATACTTGCTATCATGGCTTGGAACTGCGTTGTATCGATATCATTTGGTACTGATGATTCCTGCAAGGCTTTATCAAGGATGGCTTTGTGAGTGGATGATATGCGTAATAATTCAAGTATGGAAATATGGGTAGGGGTTTTACCAAGAAGTTCAAGGATGTTATAACCAAAATTTGGATGAGCGGCAAGTCGTGGGGCTCCTTGGATAGTTATGCGACTGCGGCGAGTAGTAACAACACAATTGGGTGCTTTTCCCCTTATGGAGATAGTAGAGATACAAGCTTGATTAATACGGCCGATAGTGGACTCATAAGTGTAGTTTATATTCTTCCCTGTGTTGGAGGCACTTGCTTTGTCATGCGAGGGGAGGGGATTCTTGTAAGCATCAAGGTTGTAATTGGTTGTTGGTTTTGGTGTATCGACGTTGATTGCTCCTTGTTCGATGAGATTTTGGATCAAGTGTTTTAGTTTCATGCAACCCACAGTGTTGTGTCCTTTTACCCTATGGTATTCACAATATTCATTATCTTTGTACCAATTGGGTTTGAATTGTGGTTCCTAATACGGTCATACTTCAGGTAGCGTGATTGTCCCTGATTGTACCAATTTTCTAAGAACACCCTCGATGGGTTCTCCCAAGGGAGTGAATTTACGCCATGTATTTGTTTTGATTTGATCACGAGGAAGAAAGGGTGAACCACTGGATGTTGCTTGTATATTGATGGGTGCTTTCACAGTTTGGTCATTCTTGGTGTCGATAACACCATCATTTACAACATTCTTATTTTTGTTCTAGAATCAAGATTTGTCATTTGAGGATTGTGGGTTGTTTTTGTTTTCTTTAAAGATCTTGATAAGGCCTTTTTGTGATTAGGGCCTTCTCAATGTTGCTCCCTTTAGATATGATTTCATCAAAGGAGGTTGCACTGTGCATTTGTAGTTGGAATGACAACTCAGGATGAAGATTTGGACAAAAATGTCCACTTGTTTTTTAGGCATGTGCCAAGAGAGTTTGTTGGCCATGTTTCTCCATTGTTGAATGAAGGATGAAAAAGTTTCACCATTTCATTGTTTGTTATTGACAAGATCATTCATGGTAACCTCATTTTAATTGTTGAATGCAAAGTGAGAGATGAATTTGCTGGCTAATTCTTGAAAAGTTTTAATGCCCGGAGGCAGGTGGGAGAACACTCCATGGCTTGTCCCCCAAGACTGCGAGGGAATAATCACAAGAGATATGTGTCATTGTATGCGATGTCTAGGCAAGCCACATAGAATGTTCTAAGGTTATCACTAGGGTCTCCTTTCCCCTTGTATTTGTTGAATTGTGGCATTTCAAAATGTGGGGGAAAGGGTATCATTTGCAGTGATTTATCAAAGGGGTATGGAGACACCTCTTCGAAAGAGAAATTTTTCTTTGTTTGCCCAAAAGACATGTCAGCAATTTGTTGTTTTATGTTGGTCAATTCTTGTGTGAAATTGGGCATTGATGATTGAGGTTGCTGCATGAGATTTTGATTGGTGGGGGGAGGTATCTGATACATTAATAGCTTATTTGAAGGGTGTTACTGTGATGGATTGTATGGTGGGGTGTACATGTTTTGAGTTTGGCCCCCAAGTGGTAGAATTACGTATGAGCTAGATGACGGATTAACAGTATAGGTTTGTGTCATATGAACACCAAATGAAGGATTGGTTGCATTTTGATTTTGACCACCAGGTAGAGGAGGCACATAGGAACTAGATGATGGGTTGACTGTATAGGTATGTGCACCAAATGAGGGATTGATTGTGTTTTGATTTTGACCAATAGGTGGTGGAGGTACATATAAGCTAGATGATGGATTGATGATATAGGTTAGTGCCACATGAGAACCAAGTAAGGGGTTGGTTGCATTTTGATTTTGACCCACAAGTGGCGGAGGTACATATGCACTCGATGATGGGTTGACAATATAGGTTGGTGCCGCATGAAGACCAAGTAAGGGATTAGTATATTGCATGGGTTGAGTGGAGACTAAAGGGGTATCCGAGATGGAAGTTGGAGCGACATGGGATATAGGATTATTGGATAGTTGCGGTCCAAGAGTCATGAGTTGATCAACATATGAAGTGTTGGACGATGGATTTGGTACAATAGGTTGATCAATAAGAGTGGTATTGGGATTAGCCATGGCATGAGAAGTTTGAATGGGGTGAGTAGATGATGTGGCAATATGGGATGATGTATTAGATACATAAGATGGTCTGACATACGGCACATTTAGATTTGGATTTGATGTTTGGGTGACTTGGGTAGAGATGGCATTCGTTAAAGCAGATGGAATGGAATGTGACACATGAAAGGGTGGCACACTCAGATTAGAGACCTCTAAAGTAAATACGTAGAATGGTGTTATTAAAGGCTCAATTGATGGTGTAACATTTGGTTGACTTGGTCTCATAGATCGGGATGATGTTTGAGATGTATGAATGGGTTAACTTGGCAAAGACGGTGTTGAGGGTATCGTGGTCTTGGTAGACATGGTATTAATAGACATAGGATTTCTGGTAGCAACATTAGTCTCAATGATGGGGTCAGATTTATGAATGGTAAATTCATAATAATGACTTGGCAGTTTAGCCCCTCTCTGAGCTAGTTGTAACATGAAACGATCGCGATCAGATTCTAGGAGCTTGTTCACAGATTGTAAAGCCTCAAATTCTTTTAGGGATTCAAGGCCGTCTTGGGACTCCTCATATTCTTGGTAAGTAGGCTCAACAACATAGTATGAGGGCCTTTGGTCAAATGATGATGATGGTCCAGCAGTGTAACCCTCAAGTATGAAAATTCTAGGATCCATTCCAGTTGTAAATTGGGAGGCATCCTTAAACAAGGTAGACTGAAATTGTTTGAGATTGGCTTCCATGGTTGCTTTGTATTAACTTTTGGTTTGAGGCATGAGAGATGGGATTTTTAGATTGATTGACTTGGGTAGATTGATCAAGTTTGATTGATGGATGTTTTTGGCTCAATCAGATTTGATTGATTGGTTTTGATGGGTAGATCGATTGGTTGATGGATGATAAGGGATTGATAAGGGTTTGACAACCCCCAAATATAATGACTAAACCAAAGGGCTTTGATGATGATGTTTGTTAATTTGATTGATGTTGGACAGTGGATTAGGATGATGTGTTGACTGTGGATGGTTAGATTTGATGCCTAAGGATTGATGGATTGATTGAAAGCATGATTTTGAACTAGAAGGTATAATTGCAGTCTGTGGTAAACCAGAGGTGACAAGGAATAGCCCAAAGGTGATCTGTTGTTATTCAGAAGTGATGAGGACTAGATCAAAGGCTATTTATTGTTATTCATATGCGACCAGGAATAGCTCAAAGGCAAGCAATGATAGCTTAAAGGTGATTTTTATGTGACAGTCAGGAATAATGTAATGATGACCAGAGGCGAGTTGGTATTGTTCAAAGGCAATTAGTTGTTGTTCAGGGGCGACTGGCTGATGTTCAAAGCCAGTTTTTATGTGACATATTTTGTTTTTGGTAGTTGTTTGAACAAGAAAACAAGATGACAAACACTCATACTCAAATCATCCTCAAACCTTAACAACTTAGGCTAGCAGAGACAATATTTGTTGGGTTCCCACTTGGATTTCTTCAGTCGCACTTATTCAGAGCGGATAGCCTATAAGTTTGGTAGCACTAGCTCCCCCTTACTCGGCACTCACTTCTCAGGCATACCAATCTTTGAATTTTCAAGGAGAATTTGTAATCTCTACTTTGAACTACGAGATTGTCCCAATGACTTCAGAGGTCTGACCTCTTGCGCCAACAAATAGAGGGATTTTGGCTACTACACAAGGGTTTTTAGTAAGGGCATTCATTTAGGTGGCCATACGTGTGGTGATTCACTTTGATTAGGAGGCCTCCCAGCTTGTAGAGGTTACGCTCTACAGGTTTTAACACACCATAAGGTACTAAGGGAGACATTCATCAATACAACATAACAACACCTGTTGCTCATGACTTTCGTCACAAACACGTTATTTATATAGCAGCTTGAATGAGCTTGGCTTTAGCTTGTTGCCGCTTGCGCTGTTCCCTCTCACAACGGGAGGCAAACCCTCTAAAAAGGAAATAGAATCATTTCTCTTCACCCAAGATCCTTATAAAGGCAAGGAGAGAGGATACTCTGGTTCTATACCTGTAGGGTTACAAACATGCAGAACAATCAAGCCAAAAAAGAAAAAGAAAAATAGGCACAGAGCATGCAGGTTTCATTTTAAGCACCAAGCCCATATATTCCTAATTTAGTGATAAAAAAGATTATTCTATTTTCTTCGACTGATCAACCCTGCAGAATATACATTAGTAGTTTTTCAGAGCCTCCATTCTTTGACAAACGATTGGACAAGCTGCGCAGACAAACATTAGTTTCCAAAAAAAAACAAATTTGCAAAACTCAGACCAAAGGTGTATGATCTAAACCAAATGTGATTTTTAGAAATGCAAAGGCGACAAGAGTCTTACCAAAGGTGATTATCTGTCCTTCAAAGGCAATGTATGATCATGCAAAGGTGACTTTCTGTGTTGTAAAGGCAATCCACTGCTAATCAAAGGCGCTTGAACCTGCAAAAGAAGATGTTAAAACCCTAAATATACCAAAAGTACTTTCCTGCAACCATAGGCGATGTGCTATTAATCAAAGGCAACATTAATCCATGCATATGCAATTTTGCCCCAATCAAAGGTGACTTCACGTCCTCCAAAGGTGATCAACTGCCATTCAAATGCGATTGTCTGTCAATCAAAGGCGCACTTCCGTACCTGAACTTAAAAAAAAGACTTTCAATAACAAAAATCAATCAATCGAGTGTTCCCACCAGGCATGCTAGAATGTGGATGTAGGAAAAATCCATTGTTAGAGAAAATTAAATAATGCAGCCTACAAACCTTCAAGAAATATAATCTAAATGACTATAAATGACATGCAAATTAAAATAAAGTCACCCAGATGATTTAATTCCTTCGTATGGATGTGGATTGCTTCTCTAAATTAACAACCATGTTGAATAAAGTTGCCATGATTTGCTTAAGTGCTCAAAGGATGATATGTATGCAGAGATAATGTAAAATGCTAGAAAATGAATGCTAAAAAGAGAAGAAGAAGAAAATGAGAGAATGAGAGTGTATTTATAGATGTAGAGGATGGATGATCAACGGTGGAGAGAAAAAGGACGAATCTATAGATGAGAGTGATAGAGAAATGTGCATGCGCCAAGTGACCATGAAAAAGGCACTCTATTTAGAAACCTTGAGTGGGCTTTGATAGTGATAAGATTCTTTCCTCAACATGAGATGCTTTTTTTATTTTGGAGTTGGAGTGATAAGGATAATATATTTATTTCTATTTTATTTAATTGTACCACATTTTGTTTATTGCATTTTAGACAAAGGGGCCCACTTGCACACTTAGAAGAATAAGATAAGAATGAAAGATAATATAAATTAAATAAATTAAAAATTTATTTAATTTATGAGCATGGAAAATAAATAAATAAAATAAATGATTTTATTTATTTATTAAAAGAAAAGACACAATAATTAAATAATTTAAAATTATTTAATCATTTAATGGTAAATAGAGGAATAATAAAGTTTAATTAAATAAACTAGAATTTATTTAATTAATTAAGGATAAGAAGAAAGATGAATTTAATTAACTATAAGTGTGTTAGACAAAATTAAGGAATGTGGTGAAAAATGTGATAAATGCATAAATAATGAAATGGGTCAATTTTGGGTGTCTACAATACTCATAAAAGTGGTTCTTGGCCTTGATTATTGCATCCCAACAAGTACCACATCATATTTCTGTGATAAATGTTTAATATCAAATTTGCTTTTAAATTATGATACAGAGCAAGCAAATTGACTTAAATTTAGGTTCTTTACTACAACGACTCCCACTTTTAATGTACCCTACAATTGAAACAAGATTAGCCACCTTTTAGGCAATTGATCTCAATGCACAAACATTATAAGCCCTAATTTTGGTATCTCACCTTATATACTTGGTCAAACCTCCTCTAAGCTTATAATTTTTGTATTCGAGTTATTAGTCATAGACTTGCATGCAATAGAAATTAAAAAAAAAGTGAAAAATGTTAAGATTAAGGTGCCATCAACCTTGTAAATCCTATGTAATTAATTACTCCTAATATTGTTTGTAAATCACCCATAAGGGATGAAAGGTTTCACTAGTAGCAGTCTTGTTTCAGCTACATGTTTATATCTAGTCCTCAACGCTCATTCATCTGTGACGGGGGGTCCCCACTGCGAGGGGTCCGGGGGGATCATCCCCCCGGTGGGGGGTCCGGGGGCTGTGCGCCCTAGCGGGGGTTTGGGGGAAGTGCCCCCAAAACCACATTTTATTTATATTTTATCATTGTGAATCTAGATCGTTCGTCATTAGGTCACAGATCTAACGGTCGACATTTTGTCAGTTATCTTGCCCTAGAAGGTAACCCTCTTTTATAAGGATATTTGTACTATGTTTTTATCAGATTGGAGAGTAACAGGAGCCATTGGATTGAAGACTAAAGAAATAGAGGAAGTGCATGTATTATAATCTCATATATTTGAATATAATACAACTTGGAGCCTCTTTTCTTAGTGGAGTTTTTTACTCAAAAGGGTTTTCTCCACATTATAGACTGTGTTATGTGTTTAGATCTTAGTGCATGTTATTTCTGTTTAATGGGTTTTAATTTTTGTTGCAATCTCCATTGATTCTACATTGTTTAGAGGATAATAAGGTTTGAATCAGATTTCCGTTGTGTGGTTTGCACCTTCATTTGTAACAAAAAATAAACTTACAAACAATTCCCTAACAGTTCAATGGAAATGAAAGTGTGAGATGTATGTTTCTTCTACATAACAAACAAAATTGTTGCTTGCATTTCCTAACTACATTAGCAAGGAGAGACTTAAGTATTCCTATAATTTGATTGTATGTAGAAAGAAATTGAGGTTAGAGCAGCCTTACATAAAAAAAAAGGTAGAATGGAAACTATAGAACATAGAGCCAAGGCCCTATAAGATTTAGTGCTCCCAAATGTAAATGTAAATATAAATTTGGATATGCCAAATTGTAAACTTGGACTTATCCTATTTGAGGAAGTTGACACAAAGTGTGAAAATAAAATTAATGGCAAGGAATTTATAGTTGCAAAGTCTTATTTTTAATATAGGAGAAAAAATAACAGATATTTTGTGTTTGTGTGGAAAGACATTTTTTATGCAATTATCATTTTGTTATGAAAACTTAAAACTCAAAATTATTAATAAAAGTAAAAAATAGTTATCCCAAACAATCAACACTAGAATTGTTAAAAATAGTAGATATGTCCAAGATTCTAGAGAATAGATGTCAATTAAAATTGTCTTATTATCACCTGAGTTTATAGGAGTCACATATAAACTTTAGAAGATAAAATACAATTAATTAATATTATATATTTTACTAAAAAATTAAGTTGAACACATGTTATAATACACTACCTAATGATAGGTACTAGTAATATTTACTTTTCTAAACCAATAAATCAAGGTCTATGATGTAGCTCAAGTCCTTGCCAAATGCTACAAAAATAGTTTGTAGAAATGGCTAGTAGATTGATGTCATGGACCCACCTATGTTGAAGTTGTCATTAGTTTTGGCTTGCTCCTCAAGCCTAATCTTTGTTCTATTATTGTTTCAATTCTTTTTGAATTTTTGCTCCAACTAGAAACAACCATCTTAGTGTTGGAAACATAAGCATGATGATGAAGAGAATGATGTGCATGGCAGTAAGAAGTGTTGTCATTGATGGCAACATAGGGTAAAGACATAGTGGTGTTGGTCCGGAGAGGTTCAGTAAGGTATACAGGCACAGTTGTGTTGGTCTGGTCAAGTGTGATATCCTAAGTATGGATCCAGAGAATCTACTAAGTGTAGTATGATGAAGAATACATCCAAGCATGATATGCCCTCATTTTGGTGCTTTGCAGTCAGGTATAATATGTATAAGATTTCCCTAAGGCATTTACTGACCAGAACTTAAGATAGGGTCACAGTATTTTAGTCTGCACTTCTCTGCTATAATGAGTTTTTCTTTGTGGTTGTAAGGTAATGATAGTGCATACTAAAGGAGTCTAAATCCAAAGATTTAGGTTTTGACATCCTCCAAAGTGAAAGGTAATGTTGACAGAGTACCAGACTCTATAATGACAGTGCCAGTGATAGATTGGAATGCTCCACATTCCACCGCAAATGAATATCTTGCCATGCAATTTTAAGGAAGAGGTTATTGATGTTAGAGGTGTGTATGATTCAAATGGTAAGCATCTTGGTGGTTCGCATGTTGAATTATGAACTAACAATTAGTTCATGCTATTGTTGCTTTTCCAATTAAGCCGACCTAAAGGTGTTGAGATTGTGCAGAGTCAAGACATGTTTGGAATAGTGTCATGGGGCAAATATAGGTCATGTTGACCTATCTCAATGTGTTACACGCCTTGATTCTCTTCACAAAACATATGGTGTTGATTTTTGGGCCGACAAGACAAGAAGTCACATGGTACATTCATCATGCCAACCTGTTTGATGTTTTGCATGAATGCGGTATATATACAAGATTGAATTATTATGTGGATGTGTGAGAGTAAGTAATGTGAAGGAGTTAAGTGTGTGAGAGAGAAATCTAATGCGGAGAAGGATAAGTTGAGATTGTGGTGAAGATGAAGTGTGCTAAGTCAATATTCTGAGCTTCAGTGGAATTGTGCCTTCAACATAAGTCAGATGCATTACTAGCAGTTCATATTTGGCAGTGAGGCGCCTCTTTTGCTATCTCTTTCTATTCAAGACAATGAGTCCTTTGGTAGTCAACCACCTACATCGAGCATTCTCTATTATGGACAGTGAGTCCTTTTGGCAGTGATCCTAATTATAATCAGTATTGTTATTCATATATGTGTGTGTGAGTGTGAGCTAATCCTCACCATGGTTTTTCCCTTTTTGGGTTTTCCACATAAAAATATGGTGTTCATGTGTTATGCATAGTGATAGTTGATTTCATGCTTTCCTTTCTTACTGCAAATTAAATATGTTGTGGAGTGAATGTTTAAATGCTTAAGAGGTTTCAGAGAATACTGATTCACCCCCCTCTCAGTATTATGGGTGTTCAACAATTGATATCAGAGCCTGGTTCCTTGGAAGAAGCTTAACCACTTGAGGAAGATCTTGAAGTGTGAACACATGGCCTAGGAGATATCCTATTCCTCCAGAAGAAGTTCTTGATGTTGAATTTACTGAAGAAGACTACATTGTTGATATGAATGGAGAACTTGAATCAACTTTTGAAGATATGGAAAAAGTTAAATGTAAGAACATAGATCTGGAAGAAAATATTAAGGAGGTTGATGAATGTATCAAAAAGTTGAGAGAACAAAACAAGAAAATCAAAGAAAGATACAAGGAAGTAAATGAACAGATCAATCAATCAAATGAAACAATCACCAGCCTGAAAATATAAATGAAGGAAAAGAATTGAAGAATGCCTAAACGAAAAACTGTAAGGCAAATCTGGAGAATGCTCAAGTCTTGAACAAGAAATAGTGGTCTTAAAGAAAGAATTGGAAAAGGCAAAAATTCAAGAAGATAAATTCAATAAGAGCTCCATATTGCTTGATGAAATGATTGCAAATCAAAAGGCTCCTAAGGACAAAGAAGGATTAGGATTTGAAAAGGGTGAAAGTTCAAAAACAAATTAGACTTCAAACAATGCTGGAAAGAAGAACAACTACCAAAAGAAGGCTACAACCAAGAAAGGTAATGACAGATAGGTTCGAAACCAGAAGAAAAACATCAAGAGGCCTCCTATCAGACAACCAGCTATACAAAGGTACTCTGGCTACTATTACTCTTGCAATAAATTTGGACATAAGGCTATGGAATGGACATAAGGCTATGGAATGTAGGAGCAGGATGAATCAAAATGTTCAATCATTCTCTGGTCAATGTTTTACATGTCCAAGAATTGGCCATAGAGCTAGTGAATACAGAAATCAGATGATGAATGGTTACAATGAGGGTATGATAGTTTCATCTTTCAATGGTTACTGTTATACATGCAGTAGGTTTGGGCATAAGGCTAATCAATACAGATCTAGAATGAATGAAAGTAAGCCTGTCAGATGTTATGAATGCAATAAATTAGGTCATATTGCTAAATTTTGCAGAAGTAAGAATGTGAAGGTTAATCTGGTAACTTAAGAAGAGTGATCCAGTGAAGAATGTGGATCTGGTAGAGATAAAGAAAGAAATGGACAAGGTCTGGACAAAGAAAGAAGAAAATAAGGTGAACAATGAAGTTGTGTTAGTATCTGGTACAGATGCTTCCTCTGGAAACTAAGTTGAGAGCTTTGGCTTAGGGGGAGCTTTAATGGAAATCTTTCATCCCCTTCCAGAAGAATGGTGCTAATGTTTCAACATGAGGATATGTAATGTAAATCAACACATTTGATCTATTAGAGAAAACATCAGTGAAAAGTATTTTATTGCGGAAGATTGCGAAGCAATTAAGGGTGACTGTGTATCACAGTTGAAGCTTAGACAACTATATCAATTTGTGCATTAAATGCAAATTAGGTTTTGGAAAAGGGACTTTTAGGCAATCTCGCTTAACAAGAAGATCATTTGCAATCAAACTTTGAAGAGAGAAAGAGCAATGAAAGAGCAAGGAAAAGAAAATCAAACCCTAACTGGAAGTGATTGAAAGGTATTTACAGTTTCTATCTTGCTCTAAAGTTTTTCAGTAGTATCTTGAAGATGTTTACTCCACAAGTCGTAGAAGTAGTAGACCATCCACGCCCTAAATTCAAGAAAAATTTATTCAAATCTATGGAAATGGATCTGGATGGTGCCTTTTCAGATATTCCATATGGTATTTTACATATAGAAGATGTGAGGATGTACATCCACACAAAGATGGAAGAATATAATCATGTGAAATTAGGATAACTATGGGTAAATGACCTAATTGATGATGATTTTGAGCTAAAACATGAATACAAGGGTTTGACAGAGAAAAAGGTAGATGCTTGGAACAACTTCCCCATGTTCTATGAAGATACACAGGTTAAATATGTGTTGAGTCGTATCCATGACAAATTCATGTGGTTGGATTTGCCGCACATGATCAAAAAAGAGGCAATTAGGGTTGTAAAAGGGTTATGTTCCTCTGGAACAATGCTAGCATTAAAATATGTGAAAAATGATGTGGTAATTAAGCTCACAAGAGCTAAGTTTGACAAACATGCCCTTACTATCAATGACATTGAGGATCTTGCAGTGAGATATGCTTCAATGGTGGTTGGGTATAAGATATTCTTCACAAATAGAGAAAACTTTGTGTCTACAACTGCTATACACACTGCATACCAAATGGTGAAAGAAAATAAAGACTTTGATCTGTGTGAGTTGCTGAGACAATAGTTATTGGAGAATCTACAGAAAACAAAAGATTCCTAGTACCCTTTTCGGTATGGTTCCCTGATTATATGCCTGCTATTTTACTTTCTCAGAGAGATTCCCAGAACATAGAATATTGTGTGGTTGAAAGATATTCCTATTATGATGCAAATCATAGATCATTTGAGAAGGTTGGGAAATTTAGAGGCCCAAAATGCTGCACTCTGGGGCTTCTTCAAAAAATTTCAGGAGAAGATGCAAACTAGGGAAAGGATCCCTAAGAAGGTCGTGGAGAAATACAATTATGATATCATCTTCATGGTCAACAAAGATGAATGTTACATGGAAGTAGTGGAACCTAGAATAGTCTGGATTCTGGAGATGGGGTATGAGGTAGCAGAAGATATAATTACATGTCTTACAGACCTAATGCTTAGTAAACCAAAAGATACCTCAGCAGAAAGATATGGAACCTATGAAGAAAAATCCATGGAAGTGCATTTGAAGAACAAGGAGGGAGAAATAAGAGAAAAAGTTAAGAAGATGAGAACTAAGGTTGAGGAGATGATGTTACCTAAGAGCCCTGTGGAAAAATCCGAAGGTGTATCTGATAATCCAAAAGAGTCATTGAGCATAAGAAGTTCAATTAGTACCTCTACCTCCTCTGGTGCTGCTCCAAAATCCTCTGAGCCATGCCTGTAGCAAGTACAAAGAAGAATGAAGCATCCAGTGCCTCTATGCAACAACCTTCCAAGAAAAGAAGGGTAAAAGAAAAGGCAACAAGAGAAAATTACATAAGTCATGATGATGTTGAGGAAGAAGTGGAAGAAGAAGAAGGACTTAAGTTGGTCCGGAAAAAGAAAAGAGAGCCTCAAGTCTCTAGAGAAGAGACATGTATCAAAAGAACAAAAGTTGATATTGTTTCAGAAGAAGGAAATGAGAAGGAAAAGGCAGGATTCATCTTCAAAATAAGAGAAGAGAAAACTAGTCAAGGAGTTTAGCCTCCCAAGGGGAAAGGAAAGGGAAAGAAGAAAAGTGAAAGTGAACCTACTGGAGAAAAGACAAAGAAGTTGGAGACATCAAGTCTTCCACCTCTGCAACTAGAAGCCACCATCAATGTTATAACAGAATATGATAATCTAAAAGAAGTTGCAGAGATGTATAATGAAAGATCCTCAAATGACCAGGTAATTATTGAAACAACAATTATTAGGTATATGGATGCATTTAATGTTGCCCTAATTGAAATTATTGATGAGTTACCTGATAGTCTTGCTATTGTTCTAACCAAGAGAAGATAAGAAGCTACAAATAAAGATATTGAGATAAGAAATAAGGCAATTGAGATATCTTGCCCCTTAATCTCTGCACAAGAAAAGAATAAGGCTACTTAGAGGTTAGCTAAAGAGTTCAAGACAAAAAAGAAGATTGAATACTTTAATGTCCAATGATAAAGATGAAATAAAGAGGCTGGAAAAGGACACTTTGAAGATAACTAGTACATAAGTCCTCAAAGAATTAAAAATCAACATAATTGAAGAATGGTCTTACTCTGAAGAAAAAGAAAAGGATGATGACCAAATTGCAGAAACAAATACTGATCAAGATATGTTGACATAACAAAATGTGCCATCTCCACCTATAAACATAGATGCAGAAGATCAGAATGTTGTCAACCCTCCTCTAGAAAATAGAGAGAATATTGAAGAGATGAAGGAGATACCAGAAGAGAAGAAAGATGAAGAGAAAGGAGAATAGAGTGAGGTAGTTTTAGCACAAGCATAAAGCACTATGGATAATGTCTTTGTTCCTCTAGAGGATGAAGAAGATGAAGAGACACACGAGTAAAATTGTCCTCCAAAAACCTCTGGTTCACACATGATTTGCACTTCAAAAGAGGGGAAAAAGAATACAATAGGTGAGTGCTTCAAAGACTCTCCAATAGACTCTATTAGGGAATTTTTGGCCCAACAGAGACAAGTCAAGACTATGGCCTCTTCAAAGTTGCTTCAGTTGTTGCCTGTGGATGGACAAACCAATTTGTCTAATATTTCTCCTCTCAAGAAGTTGCAACTAGGCACTATCTTTCAGGCCACCACTCAAGAGGAGATACTTCAATCTCATGTTGAGGGTAATGAGATTCTAGAAGAAGCAATGAAAGTTTTTGAGAAGATTCTGCTAGATGCCAAGAGAGATGTTTCTCTGACTCATGCACAACAAGTGAAGCAACTAATGGAGTCAATTAACAATCATTTTGTGTCCTTAGAGAAGGCTAATGAGAAGAAAGTTTTTGAAGAAATCCGAAATAAGAGACTGATAGATCTGATAGATAAATGTACCAAGGCACATAACTTGTTGGGAGTCAGTGTAAAGAGTATTCAAAATGCTCTGGAAGAAGCCAAAGTAATGTATCAATACTGCCTATCATGGCCTCTTACCACAAAGGACAAAATTGATGGTCTTGAAACACAAATTGCTAAAATCTCAGAGTCTTATGAGCCTTTAAAGGATAACAATGGAGATTTGAGAGATAAAATTGAAAAGACTCATGCAATCATTAAGAAGCTGTAGAATTAGAAAGAACTAATCAAGGAATGGATGAGCCAGCTAAGGGAGATAGTCAGTTTTAAGATTGCAGCTCTGATAGCCCGGATGTTAAAGGAGGCTGACAAGATTATCTAGATGAGCACTGCACTGACATCTGTGGAACAAGCAGAAGAGTTATTTTTGCATATCGATGGGTAGATACAGGTACTTAACTCTGCCAAGATGCATTGGGACTCTGCAGTGCTGCAGCTAAAGAATATATACAAAGACATTCTTCCTACTAAGTAGTAAGATTTATATTCTGATTTCTTGTACATATGCGGAAGGATAAAGGAAAACAATTTTTGATATCTTGATGTATATATTAAAGTATAGAAATAAAATAGTAAGGGGGAGTATGCACATAGAAAGGCAAGGTCAATTTTGAGATAGGGGAGAGTTTTTTATTCATAGATGCACAAGTAGTTCCTTTATCATTGATAACAAAGAGGGAGACGTTTTGGCTATGTTGTCATCAATGTCAAAGGGGGTTACTATTGGCATCATAAGCATGATGATGAAGAAAATGATGTGCATGGCAGTAAGCAGTGTTGTCATTAATGGCAACACAGGGTAAAGACATAGTGGTGTTGGTCTGGAGAGGTTCAGTAAGGTATACAGGTACAGTTGTGTTGGTCTAGTCAAGTGTGATATCCTAAGTATTGATCCAGAGAAGCTACTAAGTGTAGTATGACGAATAATACATCCAAGCATGATATGCCTTCATGATGAGGAGTGCACAGTAGGAAGCGCACAGTGGAATGGACAATTGATAAAAAATTTGAACTTTTAAACTCTTGAACCTTTGAACTATTTCTAGTCTTGGTGAACAGATCTTTGAACCTTTAAACCTTTGAACCTTTGAACCGTTTCTAGTCTTGATGAACAGATCTTTGAACCTTTTGAACCTTTTGTTTTTGGAAACACTTTACAACTTATCTCCCTGAAGTCTTAGTCACTCCGATGTGAGGTTCAACACTCTTTGCCTATCGGCAAGAAAATCACTATCGACCATGTTAGAATTTGCTTCGCCGATACACCGATGGACCAACCACTCTTCGGCATGACTTCAACTTTTGGTGAACTTGATTTGAGTCCCAGCGATACGTTGATGCATAGTTTACTTTCTCCCTCTTCAATCGAACCCTAGCACATGGAGATGCTAGGTCAACCTACTGTGCAAAACACTTTGTCTAGATCTTCTGCACCATCGAACACAAAAACAAAACAAGAAACAAAAACAAATACTTGTACAATGAAGCCATTCCACTAATTTCGACAGAAATCGTACCAATGGAATGCTTCACGTCGACATACTGCAACAATGGAAAGCACGCCGAAAGAATAGAAATCTACAGCTATGTGAATTTCAGTTACAAGGAACAAAAATCAAATTGACAGAACAAAATGGTTTTATTTCTCCTCAGAACAATGCACAATTACATTCACACTTCTTCTTCTCCTTTTTTTTTGGTAGTTCCTTCCTTTCATTTTTATCAACTCAACCTGCCAGTAGTTAGAAAACCAACCGATGCAAACAGTTGGGAGACCAACCGATCCAACTACCTCAAACTGTCCTATTGCCCTGTTTTGGCACTACGTGAATACAATATGACAAAAGTGTGTTTTAAGTTACTTAGGACTTACAAAAATGGGTTTTAGGTCCAGAAGGACCTAGAGAGAAATTGAAATGAAAATGCATTGGTCAAATAGACCTTATTACAAAAGAAAACATGATTTTCTAGGTGCTCTTTCACCATACTCCCCAGGTGGAAGTTGTCTCAAGTCCTCTTAGAGACTAACTGTTGCAAATCACCACCCTGCTTTTTGATGTCTTCTTCCAGCATCCATGTGGCTTTTGAATCCGGAAGTCCTTGCCATTTGACTAAGTGCTCAAAATAGGTCTGATTTCTTATCTTCTTGGTTCTCCTACTATCCAAGATGCACTCCATCTTAGGTGGTTCCTTAGGTGGTAAATGTTGCACCCACTCTACATTGTCTTGGACAGAATCCGCTATACCTTCACCTGTATCAGGACTCCTATATAATGTTAGATCAACAACATTGAATATAGGTGTAATAGCAATATCATCAGGGAGTTCAATTTTGTAAGCATTAGGACCATATTTCTCTAAAATCTTACAAGGTCCATTTTTTCTCATCATCAACTTGTTGTGGCTTTCCTTGGATAGTTTGTTCTTGTTGAGATGAACCATGACCATATCTCCTATTTGGTACTACACATCCCTTCTCCTTTGATCCACTCTAGCCTTGATCTTTTGACTATTCTTGTGTAGAGTATCTCTGACTTGTTGATGGATCTCTTGTATAGCCTCTACAAATGTATCGGCATGTCCACTCCTTTTGTCCAACCCTTGAACATCTGTCAATTTAAAAATTCCTCTAGGATGACTACCAAAGACAACTTCAAAAGGACTTAGACCTGTACTTCTATTTGTAGAATCATTATAGGCATATTCAGCTTGTAGGAGTACTACATCTCAACTACCTCCATGTTCTCTTGTCAAACATCTCAGCAGATTGCCTAATGACCTATTCACAACCTCAGTTTGGCCATCAGTCTGAGGATGATAGGCTAAACTAAAAGACAAATTTGTACCCAATCTTTTCCACAAGGTTCTCCAAAAATGTCCCACAAATTTGCTGTCTCTATCAGATACAATACTCAAAGGTAGCCCATGAATCATGATAATTTCTTTAAAGAACAATCCTACAATGTAGCTAACATCATTGGTGGTTTTACAAGGAATAAAGTGAGCTATTTTGCTGAATCTGTTTACCACAACAAACACATTGTCATGACCCATCCTTGTCTTTGGTAACCCCATCACAAAATCCATACTCAAACTTTCCCAAGGTCTGTCTGGTATGGGCAAAGGTTGGTACAGTCCTGCATTGGTTGAGACCCCCTTTGCTCTCTGACATACCATACAACTCTCAACAAACCTTCTAATGTCATATTGCATCCTTGGCCAAAAGTAAAATCTTCTTACTAGATCTAAGGTCTTCTTGAGCCCAAAATGTCCTCCTAAACCACCACTATGTTTCTCCTTCACTATATTATCCCTCATTGAACACTTAGGGATACATAGTTGACTCCCTTTAAACAAAAGTCCATCCTGCAATGTATAATCTAAAAATTCACTGTGGAAAGCATTGACAAACTCACTGCATATCTTGTAAATCTCCTTGAAATCTTGGTCCTCTTCATACAATCCTTTGAGTGCCTCAACACCCATGCTTTGTAGCTGCACTTCTTGCACTATCAACACCCTTTTGCTTAAGGCATCAGTGACCTTATTGGTTATCCCTTTCTTATGTTTGATGATGAAGGTGTATGCTTGAAGACTTTCCACCCACTTCATGTGTCTATGGCTGAGCTTTTCCTGTCCATTCAAAAAACTAAGAGCATGATTGTCAGTGTATACAATAAATTCTTTAGGAAGTAAGTAGTGCCTCCACTTTTTCAGAGCTTGTACCATGGCATACAACTCTAAATCATAAGAGGAGTACTTCCTCTTAGCTTCATTCAATTTTTTGCTGAAAAAGGCTATTGGTTTGCCTTATTGACTCAACATTGCCCCTATGGCTAGTCCACTTGCATCACATTCAATGGTGAAGACTTTATTGAAATCAAGAAGCACTAAGACAAGGAATTTAGCAACTTTTTGTTTTAGACTCTCAAAGCTCCTATCTGCTTCTCTCGTCCACACAAACTTCACCTTGCAACCACTCTTGATGGTTTCCAACATAGGTGCACAGATATCACTATAGTTCTTAATGAATTTCCTATAGAATGTGGCCAAACCATGGAAACTCCTTACCTCCCCTGCTATCTAAGGTGTGGGCCAATTCAGAATAGCCTCCACCTTTGAAGGATCCATCTTCAGATCACCTTTGGAAATGACAAAACCCAAGTAGATCAACTCTTGTTTCATGAAATCACATTTGTCCAAGTTTATCAACAACATATGATCTTGCAGCCTCTTCAAGACTATCTCCAAATGTTTCAAGTGTTCTTCCTTGCTCTTACTGAACACCAAGATATCATCAAGGTAGACTACCACAAATTTCCCTATGAATTTCTGCAACACCTCATTCATTAGTCTCATAAAGGTGCTCCAGGCATTTGAAAGACCAAAAGGCATCACAAGCCACTCATACAACCCTTCATTGGTTTTAAATGCCATCTTCCACTCATCCCCCTCTCTTATCCTTATTTGGCGATACCCACTCTTTAAGTCTATCTTGGTGAAATAAGTAGCCCCTCCCAAATAATCCATTAGATCTTCTATTCTAGGAATAGGAAACCTATACCTGATGGTTATCCTATTGATAGCCCTAGAATCGGTGCAAAGCCTCCATTTCCCATCCTTCTTTGGGGCTAAAATAGCAGGTACTGCACATGGGCTAAGGCTCTTCCTTATCAGTCCTTTGTTTAGGAGTTCTTGAACCTAATTTGCTATCTCTTCATTCTGTTGAGGGCTCATTTTATATGCTGCCTTATTAGGGAGTACTGCTCTGGGTATGAGGTCTATTTGATGGCTAATGTCTCTGACAGGTGGTAGGGAATCAGGTATATCTTTTGCAATCACTCCTTTGTAACTCTCAAGCAAATCTCTGACCTCCTTAGGCCATACTTCTCTCACATTTTCCTTCTTTTCCCCTTTAGGCTTCACAATCAAAGCAAAACCTACTCCACCTGATTCTTCTAGTGTTTCAAGGAATTCCTTCTCTCCTACCATCATTATACTAGACCCTACCTGATGTGGATCCTCTTCTACCAATGACTGTATCCTATAAGTCACACCATCCTTTTGGAATGAGTAAGCATTCTTTTCTCTATCGTGATGAGCCTTTCTATCAAACTGCCATGGTCTGCCTAACAAAAGATGGCAAGCATCGATTGGAAGGATGTCATATAAGATTTTATCTCTATACCCCCCAATACTAAATTCTACCCATGCTTGTTCAGTGATGAGTATGTGTCGCTCCTTATTCGACCAACTGACTTTATATGGACTGCTATGGGGTATCCTTTCTAACTTCAACTTATTCACTGCTTCCAAATATATGATATTATCAGTAGAACTAGAGTCAATAATAACTTTACAAACCTTACCTTGGATCTTGCAGTTGATTCTAAACAAAGCCCTTCTTTGAGACGGTTCAGTCTGCACTGGTTCCTTGAGCAACGTCCTCTTGATCATCATATTTTCTCCCATTTCTGATGCTAGATTCACTTCAAGAGATGTCACGCTCCTTGCATCCTCCTGAATTAAAGTGGTTCTCTTCTCACCACCATGAGAAGTTGAGGTCTTCTCTGGACACTTGTATGTTGGGTGCCCTATCTGATTGCAGTTATAACATCTCATAGTGGAGAACTTGGATCCTCTACTTGATCCATTTGTCCCACCTCTTCCATTAGGCCTTTTTCCTCAGTAGCCTCCTCTGCTACTTGAGTCTCCAACTTGCTCTTCTTGGCTAGACTCACCACTAGGCCTCTGGTTAGGACTTCTTCCTCCTCTACCTTTATTATTCTACTCTCTTTCTCTTTATCTTCTCTTCAGCCCTTAAGGCCATTTGGAAACACTTGTTCATTGTTTCTGGTGCTAAGATGTTGATCTCATCTTGGATGTTCGTCCTTAGGCCATTCAAATACCTTGCCACCTTCTCTGACTCTTCTTCTTGTCTATTTGATTTGAGACTGAGTTTATGAAACTCTTGTGTGTATGCATTCACATCAAGGTCTCTCTATCTGAGGTTCTGCAATTTCTTATACATCTGCACGATATAGTCTAGAGGTAAGAATTGTGCCTTGATTTTGGTCTTCATCCTTTCCCATGAGGTTATCATATTCTTCCCCTCCTTGACTCTCTCTCCTTGCTCATAATTCCACCATGCAAGCGCAGACCCCTTCAACCTTGCCTTTGCCAATTTAACCCTTTTATCATCAGGGACTTCTTTGTATTCGAAATGATTGTTCAATGCCTCAATCCAATCAATCACCTCTTTAGCTTCCACACTTCCACTATACATGGGTAACCCATCTATGGTGTCCCTATTGACTAACTTCAAAGCATCTACAAATCCCCTCTAGTCTACTGGTATCTCCTTTGTCCTCTTATTGGTTCCATCAATTTATGTATCTCCTTCATCGCTGTCACTTTCATCTTCCCTATCCTCACCCTTGGTTCTTTTCAATTCCTCAAGCTTGGACTCAAACATCTCTTCGATCAATTTCTTCACTGCATCTTGTGACATGCTTTTAGGAGGCATCGTGTCAGCCTCTGCTTCACTTTCCTTGTCTGACATACACCAAGACCACACCACCCAAGTGATCTTCAAAACTCGTTCTGATACCAATATGATGAGGAGCGCATAGCGGGAAGCGCATAGCAGAATGGACAATTGATCAAAAATTTGAACTTTTGAACTCTTGAACCTTTGAACCATTTCTAGTCTCGGCGAACAGATCTTTGAACCTTTGAACCCTTGAACCGTTTCTAGTCTCGGTGAATAGATCTTTGAACCTTTGAACCTTTTGAACCTTTTGTTTTTGGCAACACTTTACAACTTATCTCCCCGAAGTCTTAGTCACTCCGATGTAAGGTTCAACACTCTTTGCCTATCGGCAAGAAAATCACTATCGACCATGTTAGAATTTGCTTCGCCGATACGCCGATGGACCAACCACTCTTTGGCGTGACTTCAACTTTCGGCGAACTTGATTTGAGTCTCAGCAATACGCCGATGCACAGTTTACTTTCTCCCTCTTCAACCGAACCCTAGCACATGGAGATGCTAGGTCAACCTACTGTGCAAAACACTCTGTCTAGATCTTTTGCACCGTCGAACACAAAAACAAAACAAGAAACAAAAACAAATACTTGTACAATGAATCCATTCCATTGATTTCGACAGAAATCGTACTAGTGGAATGCTTCACGTTGACATACTGCAACAATGGAAAGCACGCTGAAAGAATAGAAATCTACAGTTATGCAAATTTCAGTTACAAGGAACAGAAATCAAATTGATAGAACAAAACAGTTTTATTTCTCCTCATAACAATGCACAATTACATTCACACTTCTTCTTCTTTTTTTGGGTAGTTCCTTCCTTTGGTTTTTATCAACTCAACCTGCCAGTAGTTGGAAAACCAATCGATGCAAACAGTTGGGAGACCAACCGATCCAATTGCCTCAAACTGTCCTATTGCCCTATTTTGGCACTACGTGAATACAATATGACAAAAGTGTGTTTTAAGTTACTTAGGACTTACAAAAATGGGTTCTAGGTCCTGAAGGACCTAGAGAGAAACTGAAATGAAAATGCATTGGTCAAATAGACCTTATTACAAAAGAAAACAAGGTTTTCTAGGTGCTCCTGCACCACTTCATTTTGGTGCTCCGCAGTCAGGTATAATATGTTGAAGATTTCCCTAAGGCATTTACTGACTAGAACCTAAGACAGGGTCACAATATTTCAGTCCGCACTGCTCTGCTGTAACAAGTTTTGCTATGTGGTTGTAAGGTAATGATAGTGCATACTAAAGGAGTCTAAATCCAAAGATTTAGGTTTTGAAGTCCTTTTGGGTTCTCCACATAAAAATCTAGTGTTCATGGTTGATTTCATGCTTTCCTTTCTTATTGCAAATTAAATATGTTATGTGGAATGAATGTTTAAATACTAATTCACCCCCCCCCCCTCTCAGTATTTTGGGTGTTCAACACTTGGAAGCCTACCAAATAGAAGACTAATGTGAAGAACAAGACAACAAAGAAATAAGAGAAGTATACAATACAATCCCAAACCAAAGTAATAGCAAATAGTGACTTGCTATTGAAAGAACTTGCAAATTTGTGTATCTAAGCCTAATAGAGAAAAATGATATTTATTGGAGTAAAATGGAATGCCAACTTAATGAAATGTGTGAAGTTATTGGGATGAGCATAACAAATTTTGATAGTGATGTTTTTTATCTAAAAGTGGACATCATCACTAGATCCCACTCCTCTAAGCAATATCTTGCTATATGTCTAAAGTTATGTTTCCTTAACCTTTGAGTATGTGAGAACAATATTGTACTATGGGACTAGTCTTGAAAGGATATTTTCCATGTTGAATATTTTCCTAGTTCTAAAAGAGATATGGTATCATGGCAACTAGCCTTGAAATTGAGATCTCAACTAGATTCAGTTTCTATGATGTGCATCTTTGTTATTTGTTAATTTAAAGTGGCGGGTCAACTAAGAAAATGTAGAATATCACATTTACATGGTGTTCGAAATAACATAATTCAAAATATTCACACAGATATTTTTTTTAAAATATTAGCATTTAAGAACTTGTCTAAAAAGCAACACCGCAAAAATGGGATGAGCAAATAAGTACTAACTCTAAACCTTCAAGTTATTTGTTAATATAAAAATATGAATGAACATAACATTTTGAAATTGAAATTTCAAGTTGAACATGAATGGACTACTTATTTACTTACACCAAAAACTAAACAAAGCCACCATTTTTTCCTAAATGAAAAAGAGCCCAATTCTATAATAATTACATCGACTTATCAAATGTGAATCTCCACACTTACAAATAGATCTCTATAGAACAATGGATGTCAATGGGTGCACAAAAAGTATCAAATCCTTATAATCGAATCAAAATCATTGAAATAGATCACTTCTTTATACTTCTAAAAGCTCCACATTTAGTTCAAAGGTTCCATTTGATTGCAATAAGACAGAGAGATGCGAGTATAATTATTGATCACTAAAAGCATCCATATGCTTTTTAGCAGCAAAGCATAAGCCCCTCTTACTGAAATTTCATTCACGCCCCTTTTAGCATAGCTCACCTTAGCTATCACAATTACAATCCACTTCAAGTTAGTAGAGTAGGAAAAACCAACACAAGGACAATTTGTCCATTGTAAATGGTAGCCCAAGATAAGAAATAGTATCCAGAGTCTCTTTAGAATTTCTTGAATTGGAAGCATGGTCTTAGCCTCTCAAAAAACTTGTTTTGAAATGTATTATAATAAAACATGACTTATTACATGATGGAATCTTACCCACCCTCCCACATGCATGCCCTCTATTATTATATATAAAGTTGTTGGCAAGTTTGGTGCTACTTAAGCAGAGAAAAGATATCGTTGTTGCATGCAAGGACTAAAAATAATAAACACGATTCAAGAAGAGAAATAAAATCCTATGGATTTAGAAATACACTCTATTTGAAGAATTAAAAATTGAAGTAGAACAATTTGTGTGATAGGCATGTTTTTAATGGTTATTTGAAGAATTGAATAGTGTTTGCTAATGATAGATAATGACATCATTGAAAAAGGAGAATATTTTACCTTGCTAAAGCATCAAGGAACTAAATTGTGATTCCCTTGTCATCACCTCTTCTAGATTTTGGTTGATTTCCCACTTTATCATAAACCCATACTTTTATGATAGGTAAGAGCCTAAAGGTTTCGATGAAAATAAAACACTTAAGCTAACATATTGTAACTAGGTAATTTGCAACCATCTAAAAAATGAACAAGTAGAATGTGCTTTACCTTAGTGAATTATTAGGTAACTTGAGGTAATGCATTGCTTTCATTTGTTTTACAATCCACTATAGAAAACACAAGAATTCAAGAGGAATGAAAAAATGGAACTGCAATATGAATTGCAATTTTGTATCATGGCCATCCCTTTCTTCACAAAGTAGTGCCACATTCACCCATTCTATTGTAGCTTTGGACTCCTTCATATTAGTTGGGCATTAATAATCAACAAAATACATACTCACCGAAACCACTGTTATTTACATGATTGGTGCTTCTATTAAAGTGTTAAATCCATAAAGAAAAATGGAACCACTAGATGTTTGAGATGTGTAGATAGTAGGAATAGAGAAGCTTCTAGATGAAAACAATATACATATATAATATGTTGAGGCAAACTTAATTGCTTCCAGTTTCTAATATTTATCAATGAATAACAAGAAAAAAGAAAATATTAAAAATCACTTTAATTTTTGTCTTACATATTTTTTTTTTGATTCGTAAGTGAGTTTTGATATATGAAAGGATGAAAAATAAGTACTTATAGCAAGCCCTTGAAACAAGGGGAGCATAAAGACCAATAATCATCACAAAGGAGCAATGAAACAAAACCTACCCAAAGAAGATGACTGAAGGTAAACCCCTAGAAGAGAAAATCTAACCCTGAGCACAAGCTTAAAAACTGACAGCCAGAAGGCCAAAGCCAAACTAAGCTTTGCCTTTCTTTCAGGAGAGGAGCGCCTCCATTGTCCATTGAGAGCCCTCCTCAACCACTTCCTTTCCTTCAATGCGTAATTTTTCAGCCTCATACCTCCTTCCTTTTCTCCATTTTGTTTCACCACAGTCTGGTTTCAATTTCTTAGACTCAGTCTGAAAGATTCCTAATTTCAAAGGAGGAGCCACCACAAAGTCATAAAAAAAATTAGTGTTTGGATCATCCAAATCCTCCATAAAAGGGAAGGTGCCCTCAGACTTAGACTCATCCTCATCGATCCCAACATGGACTAAGTCCAAAATACAGGTAGGAGGATCAGAAGGCCCCGATGGCTGCCCCGGGGAAGGCACAGATGGAGCCATTGAAACAGTCCCAGAAGTAGAGTGGGAATAAAAAAACTTTCCATGATTGTGCCAAGTGAAATCTGCATCAGGAGAGCTAGGTTTTCTAACCCACTTCTTGAGGCTAAAACATCTAGTTCCCGGAGCACTTGGTGCAATGCAGGACCCAATCTTATGCCCCATCTTGTTGCAGTGAAAGCATCTAAATGGGAGGCCTTCAAAATTTAGGAATTGCAGCCAGGTACCAAATGGCGAATGAATTTGAATCAAGCCAGGAAAGGGGTTTGGAAAGGTCCACAAGGGCACATACCCTTGTGTAATTACGTGAAGCCCCCTCCACCAAATCAATCTTAAAAAAAGACCCAAACTGATTAATCATCTGTCCAATGAGACCAGGAGTCCTCATCACCAAAGGAAGATTATATAATCTAATCCAGATTGGGACCTCCGTGATAACAGTCGTGGCGGGGTTGAAGAAAGGAGTCTAGGGAGTGAGGAACAGACCAGATTTCTCAAAGAACCAGGGACCATTTTGCAACACAAAGTTACAATCTTCAACCAAATAGAAGGTAATTAGAAAGAAGCCAAAATCTAATATGTGAACCGCAGGAGGGCCTAGGTTATTCCAGACGGAGAGAGCCCAAGCCTGAACATCGTCAAGGGCTGGCCTCTTCCTTAACAGTCTGAAAATTAGAAAGCGACTACCAACATCCGCAGAAATTGAATTAATGCAGTCATCTGAAATATGGAAATCTGTAGGTTCTTCCACTATGGAGATTTCCACATCCCCAACATTGAGACCAAACTTACCGCATTCATGAGATACTCTAGAATCAGGCAGATTGGGTGGTATGGGCGGAGGCGATTTAGGGCACAATTTCTGAATCTTCTCCAAACAAAAATTGGTGCATTCATGAAACAAGTTCGAGCTATTTTTGCATGCCTTTAGAGATTTGGGATCGGCAGAACCAACCACACACAAAGGAGGGGAGGCGCTGCCCGCATTAGCAAGAGGAGGAGAAGGTGCAGGAAGGGGAGAAGAGTCTGAGACCCCAGCTCAATCAGAACTAGATCGCAGCTAGTAACGCTGCCGTCCCTCACTATCAGACTTTGCCTGAGCACGACCTCCTCTGTTTGCGGGTTTCCTAGTCTTCCTGCCTACACCCACCGCTCCATCCACTCCCTCCCGAATAGTCGCTCCACTGTGAATTTTCGCGCTCGCTCCCTCGCCCTTGCACATTGTCGCAGTTAGAGGGAAATTTATCTAATTTCAATTTTTTTTTTTTTTAAAAGAATTTTTGTCTTACATATTTACAATTGAACAAAATATTTTATTTGATTTTAAAAAATTAAAATTTAAAAATATTGCCTCAAAAAATTGGAAAGAAACTACTAATTTCTTGGGAAGGAAAAAAAAGAAGAGAGCAGCTACCCATACATTTAATTTTGCACCGCTTACAAAGCAGAAAAAAAAAAAAAACCAAGGAAAAAATTTAATTTCAGGTTGGCACTTAGCATATAATGGGTAGCTTCATTCAATAGATTAAATCATGTTATATATATATATATATATATATATATATATATATATATATATATATATATATATATATATATATATTTGAAGGTTCATTGTCAACGGTTAAGAGTTTCATCATATCATTGTCAACGGTTAAGGGTTTCATTATATCAGGGTTTCGAATGCTTTGAATCCTACAACTTTGTCTCTATAATAATTTTACAGTCAGATTCTTCCCAATTTTGACCGAATATATATCTAGATATCTCTATACATATCAGTATATTTGTATACATATCTGTATATCTATAGACATATGTAGATCTATAGACATATGTATATTGATATACATATGTATATGTATAGACATATGCAACGTAGACAATGGAAACATTTCAAGCTGGTACTTAACATTTCAACATTTTACAATTCTAGATATACATGTTCGAAAGATTACTCCAATTTGTTTGCTGAATTTTACTACATATTTTCCAGTTGTTTGTTGCATGGGTAACTTCATTGAATGGATTAAATCGTGTATGTTACTATAGTGATTATATATTGGAAACACATAATGTTGAAACCCTCAACCGTTGATATCAAGTCTAAAATAGAACAACACAATGGAACACGTTTTGTTTGCCATCCATGCCACTGCAATAATGATGCCTCAATCTATTTTCAGTCATTGCACTAAGGATGCCATTTTTTCTACAAATCACTTCTGGTACTGATTATACACATGTATACATATCTACATATCTGTATACATATCTATTTACATTTCTAGAAATACTTTCCATCGCACCGTTGAGAATAGGGAAAGCAGCCGGTAAAATGATTAACTTTTTGATGGAAAGTGGAATATGTATTCGGACCCCAACGAACATTGAATGGATTTAATGTTGTTTCCCGTATGCACCTAAGCAAACACGTTACCATGCATGTTGTCTATTAAATCGTTCAATAGATTAAATCATGTCTGTTAATGTCTCATATATATATATATACATATGTATATCTATACACATGTATATAGATAGACAAATGTATATCTGTATACATATCTACATATCTGTATACACATGTGTATATATATACATATCTGTATATCTATACATATTTCTATACATATCTACATATCTGTATACACGTGTATATCTATACATATCTATACATAATGATGAAACCAGATTGAGGTGATAACATAGTCTAAAATGGAACAACACAATGAAACACTACAAAATGGAACACGTGATGGTTGTCGTCCATGCCACTGCAATAATGATGCCTCAATCTGTTTTCAATCATTGCACTAAGGATGCCATTTTTTCTACAAATCACTTCTGGTATTGATGATGTTTGCATTTCTTGCAGGTGTATAGGTACTTATGGCTTGAGGTAAAAAGGGGAGAACTTCTGGAAGGAGGACAGTCAAAAAACCTGGGGGGTGCAAGTTTCCTAATGTGGTGTCGGGGGATGAAGATACACATACCACATAACCAGATCATGTTGCAGTGGAATGTATATTTCCCTCCTCACATACAGAGGATTTGGAAACCAATACAGCTTGCCTTCAAACTACTGCTGTAGAAACAAGTTCTTCAAGGTTGAACAAAAGTATATGGACAAACAATGACATCCAAAGTGCTATGGCTGATGTCGAAGATAAACATATGTCAATCAGAGTAGCTGCAAAGAAGTGGAGAGTGTCTGCTAGTAGTTTGAGGGCCTGGTTACTAAGTCTCACGAGCACCAAACGTAGGGGGCCACCAACCATCTTGACTGATGAGGAGGAGGTAGAAATAGTTCAATGGTGCAAGGACATGGCCGACATAGGCCATGGGCTTGAAATTTCACAGCTCAAATCTACTGTGGCAGAGGTCATTCAGTCTAGGCCAAATCCTTTCACAGATGAGATGCCAGGGAGGTCATGGTGGGAGGGATTTAGGAAAAGGCATCCAGATCTAACTATTCGCACTGCACAGGGTGTGGACATCGATAGAGCCATTATGTTAAGGCCAAGCATAGTAAATTCATTCTACGACAATCTAGAAAATCTTTACAAGACACATAAGTATGGGTCCAGCAGAATATGGAACTGTGATGAAACTAGGGTACAAGTTGGCAGGAACTATGGAATGTGGGTAATAGCAAAATTGGGATCCTGTTGTGTGCCCCACCTCATCTCAAAAAGTAGGGAGTGGATTACTGTTTTGGCATGTGTTAGTGCATCGGGTTGCAGTATACCTGGTTTTTATCTATTTAAATCCAAAAGGCATATCAGAAACTACATAGCCAACTGTGAGCCGGGTGCATGCATGGCAGCTTAAGAACATGCGTGGATGATGAAAGAACTATTTCTGAATTGGCTGCAGCATTTTGTTGCATCTATCCCCGAAGGAGTTTCACTAACCAACATAGCTCTTCTGATTTTTGATGGTCATGGAAGCCATGTTGCCTTCAAGACCATAGAGGAAGCACGTCATTTAGGGATTGACCTCATCACCCTCCCATAGATATGAGTATTTTTTCACCATTCAAAAACTATTTCAAAAAGAAAAGGTCTGCATGGATGGCAAGCCACCCGCAAATAGAAATTGGAAGAGAAGAGTTGGCCACTCTTGCTAGCAAGGCATTCAAGCAGGCCTTGACCCCTACTAATATAATTAGTGGGTTCAGAAGGACAGGGATCTGGCCACTGAATAGGTCTGCACTTCAAGAAGACATGAGGCCAAGTGATGGCTTCCAAGTATCAAATGAAGACAGTCAAGATTCTATGGCCACTGCACTAGAGAATCAGGCCTTTGCAGTGGATGAGGATCCCGAGATAATTGCAGTTGAAACCTTCTTGCAATTCGCTAGATATACAGATGTACAAGTTCAGGAATTCATTAGAACATACAATAAAAGTGGAAGTGTACAGAATCCAATGGAAGTACAAGAAGAATGCACTGAAATGCCAGGAAGTCAAACAGTTTCTAATGCTGTTGATATTCTACAACCACTTCCTAATGCTGCTAAAACTATTTCTAATGCTGCTGTTACAGTTCCTAATGCTGCTGAAACTATTTCTAATGCTGCTATTACAGTTCCTAATGCTGGTGATATTGTTTCCAATGCTACTGATATGGTGTCTAATGCTGCTAACAGAGTTCCTAATGTTATTGATACAATTTGTAATATGGAAGGTCTTAGTTTGCCAAGTCAAGTTAGCCAACCAGAATGGATGGCTAAAGCTGCTATAAACATGGGGATACAAACAAATTTTAGTCAGGTAGATGTCAGCCTTTCAATGTCTTCACCACCAGATCATGATCCATCTGACATCATACACTACTTCACTATTGCATCAAATTGGGACCCACAAAACGAGAACATTGTAGAAGAAGAAGAATGCATAGGTGATTTGGAAGAAGATTATGTGCCTTGCACCCAAGATAGTGAGTTTCAGCCACAGCCAATTAGTCGATTTCTCAAGCTCCCAGTTTGAAGGGTACATGCAAGGGGTGGTAAGAATAAGACTGGGTACTACATTTAAGTAGGCAGTCCCAGATCTTAACATCCGATGCATACATTGAAATGCTCAACGAACAAGAGAGGGAGAAAGCTTGTCAGGAAGAGTTGCAGCTAAGGAAAAAGGAACAGATGTTGGAGAGGAAAGCTGAAAAAGAAGCCTAATAACAAGAGAAAGAGAAAAAAATTGGAAAGAGTGTTAAAAAAACAAGGAGCGGCGGAGGAAAAATGAGAGAAGGAAATTCGGCGTGAGCAGGCAAAGAGTGCTTCGAGGACAAAGACAGCAAAAAAGAAAGGGAAAAAATAAGCAAATGAGAGACCATTGAGTACCCCGAATTCTCCTTTACTCGGGCAACATCCCATTTTAATGGACATGTTGCCATCTTGAGCCCAGCCTTTGCAACTCTAAGCCATTTGTAGGTAGGGTCTAGCCCAAGAAGCTCAAATGAGTTGCTTGTAAATGGAGATTCTAATCAGGCTTTGCTTGCCCAGATTGCTACATCACTACAGACTATAACTGAGCCACTTAGTTTAACTCGGACTGCAAATGAATGTGCTGCTATAGAACCTGAACAGCATATTCCTTTTCCTGGATTTATGGAGAATTGAAGAAGAATTTTTTTTTTGGATGGAGATACTTGACATTAGTGAAATTTCTGTGTACATCTGATTTAGTCATATCGTTATGTAATATATTGTGAAAAAAGGAACAGATTGATGTAATGTTTATATGTTTGTAACTGTTTTGGAAAAAAAATAACAGATCGATGTCATGTCTATCTATTGATCTTTTTGTAATATTTTGTGAAAAAGAAACAGATCGATGTCATGTTTATATGTTTGTAACCGTTTTAAAAAAAAAACAAGAGTTAAATGGTTATTTCTGAAATATCTATGTGTTGATCTCATGTTTCTATGTTTGTATGACTGTAACTGTTTTTGAAAAAAAAAAAAAAGGCTTGAATGGTTTGTCAGCATGGTACTACAAGTTGTCTACATAATTTGTTTGTAGTAGCATATTGTTTTAGCATTTTGTTCACATAATTCTACCTTAATTGAAATCATTAAAGCATCCAATTAAATGTAGTTCCATTTAAGCAAGAAAGAAATTTAAACTATTGAAAGGAACCTAAATTAAAGTATTGTAAATTGATTGATTGATTAAAAGTAAAGCAAAGGAAAATAATTGAAAATAACCTAAAATTAAAGTACAGTAAATTGATTGATTAATTAAAAGTAAAGTAAAGGAAAATGATTTAAAAAAACCTAAAATTAAAGTAAATTAATTGATTGATTAAAAGTTTAGTAAAGAAAAATGATTGAAAAGAACATAAAACCACTATGAAGAAAAACCTAAAGCCTAGTGGGTCATTGCTCGAGTAAAGACTTATAAGACTTTACTTGAATTGATTAAACCCAATCGAAGGTGTTCTAGATAGCATTGACCATGGTTGTATGTCTGCAAACATATAAATGATAATTGAGGCATTAACGAACATACATCATAAACAAAATCATTAAATTGAACTGCAAGTGCATCTATCTAAACACATTGTTCCATAAGATGTAATAAACAGAAAAAGGTAAATGCATTGTTTCATTTTTTACATATTGCATTGTTCCATTTATTAATCTGACCAAAATATAATAATTGAAAAAGAAGACTTTATATAATAAGGCATGAGAGCAAAATATTCCATCAGAGCCATTAGAGCAAAATATTCCATGAGTAGTGGTGTGTTAATAAACACAATTGCATGGTATAATTCGTCAACCAATGTTTTAAGTAAAGTCTTATAAGACTTTACCTTCATCGAGTGCTCGCCTTGCAAGGTGCTCTACAAACCTCTCACATGCCTGCAATCATAGAAATCAAAAGCCGAGTAGTCATCTAGGTAGTAACGAACAAACATCAAATCATCCAAATAATATCACGCATTTGCAAAAGAAAATATGAACTGCATTCAGGCATATTATTTTAAATAATCACATATAATTGCAAAAGAAGACTATAATATTGTAGCAGAGCAAAATATTCCATCAGAGCCATCAGGGAAAAATATTCCATGAATAGTGGTGTGTTACAATTCGTCAACCAGTGATGTAAGTAAAGCCTTATAAGACTTTACCTTCATCGAGTGTTCGCAATGCAAGGTGCTCTGCAAATCTCTCACATGCCTGCAATCATAGAAATTATATGCTAGGTAGTCATCCGGGTAGTAACGAACAAACATCAAATCATCCAAATAAATTCAAGCAGTGCAATGATACAACTATATATTGCAAACATATATAGTGATACATATACATATATGTATACATAATAAAAATTTATATGTATCCATATATATGTATATATCATTTATATCCACTCCACTAAAAAGACAACACACTTGATCACTTTTATAGTTAGAGTAGGTTAAAAATATGTTTATTAACACCCCACCATAAATCAAGTTGGTGGAGCCTTGGAATTTACCCACCCATTTCCTAAACTTGTTGACACCCCTTTCATGCATTTAATAACATATTTGCAAATTATGCCAACACCTTTGGTTTTGTTTATCCATGTTAAGGTGAATGTTGTGGACATATGGACTACAAACATAACGTGTTCGAATTTATACAATTTATGCACACATATAGAAATACATGTATTCATATATTTGTATGTATATAGATATATATATATTAAATATTATGACATATGTATTTATTTTTGAGGGTGCATTATAAACGTTTGAAGGTTTCAACAATTTCTAGCATATAGATGTGTTGCAATTGTAAAATTCTTAAATATTAAGTACCAGACAGGTTTTGCAGTGATCCTTCAGGAAATTTATGCTAAAAACAATGTCTACGTTGCATAATGTTCCTTTTATAATGGATCCGAATTTGAAAAAGGAATGCATTGAAATTGGTTGTTGAGTTTGAATTTGATTAAATGCGTAGAAGCTACTGTATTCGATGATATGATAAGCATAATTGAATTTGATTGTTCAATTTGAATGTTGAAATCTTAAGTACCAGACTAAAATGTTAACACTGTCTAGGCTGCATATGTCTATTGATATACGTATGTCTATAGATATACATGTATACACACACAAATGCACACACGCACACACATGTCTATCAATATACATATGTCTATAGATATACAGATATGTAAATAGATATGTATACATATGTATAATCAGTACCAAAAGTGATTTGTAGAAAAAATGACATCCTTAGTGCAATGACTGAAAATAGATTGAGGCATCATTATTGTAGTGGCATGGACAACAAACATAACATGTTCCATTTTGTAATGTTCCATTGTGTTGTTCCATTTTAGACTTGTTATCAACAGTTGAGGGTTTCAGCATTATGTGTTTCGAACATGTATATCTAGAATTGTAAAATGTTGAAATGTTAAGTATCAGCTTGAAATGTTTCCATTATCTACGCTGCATATGTCTATACATATACATATGTATATTAATATACATATGTCTATAGATCTACATATGTCTATAGATATACAGATATACTGATATGTATAGAGATATCTAGATATATATTCGGTCAAAATTGGGAAGAATCTGAGTGTAAAATTATTATAGAGACAAAGCTGTAGGATATGATGAAACTCTTAACCATTGACAATGATATGATGAAACTCTTAACCGTTGATAATGAACCTTCAAAAATATATACCCTTACATATATATAAAACATGATTTAATCTATTGAATGAAGCTACCCATTATATGCTAAGTGCCAACCTGAAATAGTTGTCTTAGACATAATAGGTAAGAATGCCACTGCAAAATATATACCCTTAAATATATACGAACCCATTTGTATGTGTAAAATAAAAACCATCATTATATAACAATATATTATTGTGTAAAGTGAAATTATCACAAGACAAGGGTTGTGTCAAACAAAATAATGACTACAATAACAGACACGATTTAATCCATTCAATGAAGTTACTCATGCAGCAAACAACTGGAAAAGATGTAGTAAAATTCAGCAAACAAATTGGACTAATTTTTCAAACATGTATATCTAAAATTGTAAAATGTTGAAATGTTAAGTACCAACTTGAAATGTTTCCATTGTCTACGCTACATATGTCGATATATATACATACGTCTATAGATCTACATATGTCTATAGATGTACAGATATGTAGATATGTATACATATATATATAGAAATGTATACAGATATACATATGTCTATCTATAAACATGGACCTATAGATATACATATGTATATAGATAGACATGTATATATATACAATACATTAACAGTCTAATCCAAATATATATAGAAGCTTTTTATATAAACCCTGGGTAGATTATATAAAATGAAACCCTCAATGTATTATATTACAACATAGTAAAACAATTGTAAATATTTAATGTAATAATAATTAATAAATATTATTCGGACAAAACTAGGAAGAATCTGACTGTAAAATTATTAATGAGACAAAGCTATAGGTTTCTAAACATTCGAAACCCTGATATAATGAAACCCTTAACCGTTGTCAATGAACCTTCGAATATATATATATATATATATATATATATATATATATATATATTACATTAACAGACATGATTTAATCTATTGAATGATTTAACAAAAATGATTTATGGGACAACATGCATTGCAACGTGTTTGCTTAGGAACGAACGAAAAACAACATTAAATCCATTCAATGTTCGTTCGGGTCCGAATACATATTCCACTTTCCACCGAAAAGTTAATCATTTTACCAACTACTTTCCCTGTTCTCAACGGTGCGATGGAAAGGCGAGGCTATTCAGTCAAAACTGGCAACAATCTGACTGTAAAATTATTGCAGAGAAAAAGCCGTAGGATTCAAAACTTTTGAAACCCTGATATAATGAAACTCTGATATAATGAAACCCTAAAAAATAATGATACGATGAAACCCTTAATCGTTGACAATGAACCCTCAAAAATATATACCCATTAAAATATATGAACCCACTTGTATGTATAAAAAAATCCTCATTATATAACAGTCTATTCTTCTGTACAGTGAAATTATCACAAGACAAAATAATGAAACTCTTAACCGTGGACAATGAACCCTAAAAAATATTTACTCATAAAAATATAAGAATCCATTTGTATGTATAACAAAAAACCCTCATTATATAACAATATATTCTTTTGTATAGTGAAATTATCACGAGACAAAATAATAAAACCCTTAATTGTGAACAATGAACCCTAAAAAATATAAGAACTCATTTGTATGTATAACAAAAAACACTCATTATATAACAGTATATTTTTCTGTACAGTGAAATTATCACAAGACAAAATAATGAAACACTTAACCGTTGACAATGAACACTAAAAAGTATAAACTCATAAAAATATACGACCTCATTTGTATGTATAACAAAAAACCATCATTATGTAACAATATATTTTTCTGTACAGTGAAATTATCACAAGATAAGAGTTGCCTCAGACAAAATAATGAAAAATTGAAAGTAAATTACAGAGCAGTACCCAAATCACGGGTAGCATGAGAGAAAAACGAAGATAAATGATTGTATAAACATCGTCATATTAAACCAAAACAATGGAGTGAAAGTAAAGCTGAAATCACATGGAGAGATGATGTTTACTTGTTCCCTGCACAGAGACGGATCTGAATGGAGAGCGACAGCCGGCGGATACGGTTAAACCCTCGCATTTCCATCGCACTGTGGAGAACAGGGAAAGCACTCAGTAACATGATTAACTTTTCGGTGGAAAGCGGAATATGTATTCAGACCCAAACAAACATTGAATAGATTTAATGTTGTTTCCTGTCCGCGCCTAAGCAAATACGTTACCATGCATGTTGTCCCTTACGATGGGTGTGGGGATGTTTAGGAAGGGGGCGGGTAAGTTTGAAGGCCCCACCAACGTGATTTATGGTAGGGTGTTAATAAACATATTTTTAACCTACTCTAACTATAAAAGTGATCAAGTGTGTTGGCTTTTTAGTGAAAGGGGCGAATTTTTTTGGGGGCCATGGCGAGCGGTTACCGGCATGTCGGTGTGCATGTATGGGGCGACATGTTGACATGACCATTTTTTGACCTATGTGCACATAACTCATCCTACAGGGAAATGTATAAATGCCCAGACCCTGAAAGAATAGCTTTAAACTCTTCACTTGCATATGGAAAAACCAAAAAAAAAAATTGTCTAAATTTGATATGTCTAGCTATGTGCTTGATGTGTGCGAAGTTAGGGTGTGCGGCTATGGCCCCTCTCCCTTAGTTTGTCTAGTGCTATAGTTCAAACCTTGTTGCAGCAGATACTATTTGTTTTCCCCGACTGTAACATAATTATTGAAGTCCAGAGTTTCATACGGCTCTTTCCCCGGTTTTCACATAGTTTTCAATTGATTGCTCGCAAGGTTGGCGAGGGTTTGATAAAAACTTCAAATTCTGTGGTGCGTTAATGAGCTACAGTTTGCGCCATTTTTAACTCGGCGAGCAGCTCGCCAATAACCTTAAGGTACGCCCTTTTTGCTCCCAAAATTTATCTAACCTTTACGTAATATGTCGAATCAGGTTAGCTATGATACAGCTGTAACCATGAAAAAGTTTGAGCCAATATAGCGAAGTAACATACCGCCGCAGAAAACATGGTTCTTGAAAATAGCTAAAACGAAAATTTAACTCCTATAGCAAAGATGCTCGATTCATTCTGTCGCATCGGGGATGGAGGCAAAATCCATTTGTCTAGAGGCAAAATCAAGAGAAAAATATTGGAATTTAATAGAACCATTTGGTACAAAAATAATTGCTATTATAGTCACCAGGGAACTTGAGAAATGGGGGGATGTAGGGAGGAGAATGCAGTCCCAGTTCCTGCATCTTCATCGTTTGGTTGCTATATTTATATATTATACTACTTTATGGCCATACCCTTATTCACTTACTTCCCTACCCTGATTTGAAAAGGTGTCCCTGTCTCGACTTCTACCTAAACCCATAACCCCATGACTGCAGGGGAATATGGTTGCTTTCCATGAATTCCAAGCCTGTATTAGATAATAATGGCACTTGGCTCCATATAGAGATGAGAAGATTGGTGCTCCAGTGGATTATACATATAAGTGTGACTAAGACGTGGGATTCAAGATGCCCTACTCTCATCATATCTTCTAATTTTTAAGGTGCTTTGAAATGACCTCCAAATCTGATGATCAAGAAGGGAACTTTGAATCAGTCAGCTCCCTGCAAAAATTATTTAGGCCATAGTTGTTAGGAAACACTAGTAAAGAGATGATGATCGTGCACCAGTACCCACATCTCATGGTGAGTATATTATCTATGATATAGTCATACCTTTATTCACCCATTCCTGATATTGACCATGAGTAAGTCTAACTGCCGTATTGGTGCAGCACCGTGACTGGTCAAGTGAACAACTGACAATGGGCACGCAGAGTGACAGAAAAAGCAATGGAGGAAAATAAATGAGATGTAGGAAAATGGAACTTTTATTGAATCTGCAGAAATATTATAAACATATGGACGCTTTTTCGTAACAGAACCCAACAATAGGTAAACCCAACAAAAGAACACCCAACCCTAATAAGAGACTCTCTGTGTTACCATCTACCCAAACTACCAGCCCTTCAACTTACCAATCTTTTGTGAAATTGCCAGCCCTTGGCCCCTAAACTACCCGCCCTTCTCTCTAAGGAATGGCACCATTAAATAATTGATCATGGTGACACCTGACATGCAACTGCCAACTGAACAGACAAGAAGAAATCTGCCAAGTGTCCACCAATTAAAGAAAACTGATGTTCCAAGAAGAAGATGAACTGAACCCCAAGCATGTCCCTTCAGTTCCCAAGTAACCGACTACCTGCATGTAAACTATATGAAAATCTTAGATCAACCCCAAAGGATCAACTTCTAGGTGTACAAATTATCCTTAGAGAACTACAGAACTAAAGCACATTCAGTTCAGAGAATCTATTGCAAAGATGACATGCATGGAGACAAAGAACATGGTGCAGAGCGATGTGGATGCTAAAAGTGAACTCAGAAGCTTAGGTGCAACCCAATAGAAGCTCAACCATGTGCACAGTAACGCCATAGAAGGCAAAGGTTATGCAGAGGCTTGCACAGTAGTGTGCAGAGAGCACAGGCAACCTGCACAATGCAAGACCTACACAAAACACATCCAAAGGCTGTGCTCAAACCCACTGCACAGGGTACTTGAAACAACAGGTTGCACACAAAGATGCACAGGCTGCACTGGGTTGTGTAAGAACCAAAGGTGCAAAGGCGTGCAAGGTTGTTGATCCGTAAAACAGGGAGGGTATCCCTCATATACTGTTCATCACTGACGAATACTCACTTTTTCAACTTCAATAGAAGCCTGAATACACAAATCCTATCCTTCTTTAATGGTTAGTAGCATGACATAACTTATGCATATCAAGGTAAATAACATGGAATCATAAAAAAACCATGACAAGCGATTATCCTAGAGAGTCTTGTTGATGATTGTTTTTCGACAAGTCAACAATAGAGTAAAACACGAGGTATCCAACTCTCTCTTGAGCAAAGCCTCTTGAATGCTAAACAAGGTGATCAAACAAGATGACTCCAAGGTTCCTTTTCTTATGATTTCATGATGGATAGCTCAATGACTTAGTATGATTTTGCTGATAAACACAAAGGGACTTACACAATTGTTCAACAACTCGTTGTTTCAATAAAAAAAGGCAAACATTCAGAGTATCTAAGCACTACAACTTATGACGTAAAATATGGCAATGAGGTACTTAATCCTAAATTCTAACCAGATTAATTAAAAAAAACAAAAGATGTAAGGTTTAGTAAAACTAATTTAATCCTAGATGCTAGGGATGATTAATGCTCAGGTGAAATCAAACCAACTCTTGCTTCGCCGGATTAAACAACTACACACGGTTGATGCTATCTTTTAGGGTTATACAAGATGTTTAAATCACTTATGCTCATGAAGAACTCAACAAACATAAAGATCAAAGTTAAGCTCAATTTTGTTCAGGCCAACCATACACTGCAAGTTGCAAGCCACAAACTACAAATGGTGTGAACATATAGATTTCACCACAAACAATAATAAAACCTTCCACCAACTAACATACACTTAAAAAGAAACTTAATCTAATCTTAATATTCGCTTAAAGAGATCTAAACCATGCAACACTTAGAAACATATATAGAATCACTAAACAATGAGTCTTATATTATTTCAGAAAGCTCTTGCAACAATTTTTAGAGTTTTCCATCGTACAAATGAGAGCAAAAGGAGCCCTTATATAGACCTCAAGAATATATGAAGGGTCAAGATCGATTGGCAAAGCCAATGGACTAGATCATGCCATATCACAAGTAGTTACAACAAACTCCTATTTTTAGTATATGAAAGAGAGAACAAAGGCACGTTTCCCAAGAAGATAAGGATGACAAATCAATAGCCTATGAGGAGTCTCCACGTGAATAACCATTACTAGTATTTTGGGATTCAATGAATCTGGACACTATTTGCTTGACGTCATCAAAAGGTACACTTGCGTATTTTTAGTGGTTCCTTCAGCTTCAAGTACGTCATTTGAATAGAGGCCAAGTGTCTTCTCCCAATCAATCATCCTAGCTTTGTTGGGGCCAAGGTGGACAGCAAGTGAGAATATACTATCAAGCTTCTCATCAGAAATATCATCCTCTTGGAAGTAGAAAGCTTGAACTTGTTCTTTCATACTATCAAGAGTCATCTCTCCAAATGGGTTACATATTTTCATTAAGGATGCATGTATTCCATCTTGAATTCTTTGAAGTACACTCCTTACTCTTGATATATCTGTTTCTACCTTATCAAGTAGCTGTCCTTTATTGTGAAAGCAATAATACCAAGAAGAGAAATCATATCACTCTTTCATCAATCACTTCAGCATGTATTAACTCATCAACTGAAGTCTCCATCAAGCTCTTTAAATGTGGCATGTATTGTTCCTTGATAACTTTGAACTCAGCACAAGCTGTCAACAATGCAAGTACCCTTTCCTTGAGATCGGCAATCTTATCATACACTTGCATGATATCTTTCAGGTGTTTATATGTAGCTTCCTTTGACCTTTTCATCCAATGTTTCAATCTGGGAGATGAAGACCTCAATCCCTCAAGATGTACAACTGTTTCTGGAGGAAGAAGAGATGGAGGTGTAGAAACTCTCTCCTGTTGACGGATAGGATGAACCAGGTGCTGAATATACTGCTCTAAGGCTTGACACTTTTGCTCAGCTTTAATTATGCCTTCTGTTTCCTGCCTTATGATAGCTCGAGCATTATCAATTGAATCCTGAAGTTCTACTTGTGTTCCAGTCAATGGCCCCAAGTTGATTATATTGATGTCATAATCTTCAGGTGTTATATGTTCTACATTCTTTTCAAGCTTTGGAACAGCTACATGTACTTTCCTTACACCTGCTTCATCTTTGGTTATTTTTGAAAGAGTAGTTGCTTTCTTCTTTGGTTTTTCAGTAGACATATCCAGGAGCAACTCTTCAACTGGAATAGGAGGATATCTTTCAACTTCACAACTTTCCTTAATTCTATCCTGCAGCCACCCCGGCAATGATGAAAGATCCCTTAATTGTTGTACTTGCTTTCCTTGTACAGGGAATGATTCTTCTTTAGCTTCGTCTTTATCTTCATTATTAGCTTCATCAATGATCTCAGTATCATGTGGACTTGAAGGCATTTCTTCAAATGGAGTATCTGGAACTGCATCCTCAACAACATGTACAACTATATCTTGATTCATTGGAGTATCACCTGGCTGTCTAGATGAAGCAGTTTCAATACTTATTCTTTTCTTTTTCTTGCTTGATTCTCCTTGTGTAGATTCAAGTTGTTTTCTTTTCTTTGCTTGACTTGAATCTCTTTCATTGTCCTTACTTCGTGAACTCCTACCAGGTGCACTATGCTGTTCCTGTTGCTCTCCCATTTTGGTGTAAGTAAGCTTCTTCCCTTCATCTATCAATGCTTGTACTTGCTCTTTTACATGTTCCTCAGTGATAGCAATGATAGGCTCTATCAATTCTTCGTCATAAACTCTTTCTCTATCAGTCCAGTTGATATCATAAGGCAGGTTCCGAATCTTATTGTATTCATCACCTGAAAGAGTTCTATCATCATCTAACTAATCAGGAATCCTTAATACCTTTGTAGCTCTCACTAGATCCCATCTTAACCTTGAACACTTTTGCATCCTTATATCATCATCATCATCAATGGCATTAGCCCAATGATCCTCAAGCTGCTCAACATGCCGGTAGGAAGAATATGACTGCTTAATAGCTCCGTGTGGATCGAAGTTCTCCCTCCTTGAATCATGAAGATGTAAATGATATGCTTGAAGCTCAACCTCTGAATGTTCGGCTGCTTGAAGTGATGGACAAGAGTAATATCTCCCTAGCGTGAGAGGAAACTGAACACCAGCCTTCTTTCTTGCCCTTTGCATCTTATGGAACTCTAACAACTGTCTTGAAACTTCCAGCAACACCATCCTATTGGTAGGATACTTTGGCAATTTGTATGGAAAAGATGTGAAGCCCTGAATTCTGATATAGGTAAACTTATCATATTGAATATAGTACCTTCCATATTGTTCAATGAAGTTCCTAGCAGCACCTGTTAGTCTTCTATGCAATTCTCCTCTCAATTTTCTTACTATGTACATGGCGAAGGCATCATTAAACCTCTTGTAATGATTGATGTTCTTCAAATGGAGTTGGGGATAACACTGATGTGATAGAATCTGTCCAGACTTTGTACCTACTTCTCCTTTAGATGTTAATCCTTTATAAACCACATTTCTTGCCAGGATGTAAACAAGATAGGAAGTTATTAAGAAAGATTTTGTCTCATCAAACCTTTCAAACTGCTCATCAAGGCAATGGCTTATAAGACCAGCCTAATCAACCATCTTATTCTTTGTAAACACATGATCAAAGTAAGTATACATCCATCCTTCGAAAGTAGATGATTGAGGCCTACCTGTTACTCGATTCAAGAACATGATGAAGTAACTTATCTCTTGTTTGAAGTTTGCCTTATGAAACTTTGGATCTTTAAAATTGTATATCTTGATTGATGAATCTATCATCCACTTCTTCCTCACTTCTTGCATATAGTGCTTGGGATTGCCTTCAAAAGTACATTGGGCAGTTGTAAGACAAAGGAACACTGCCTTCCGATTCGGAATGTTGAAGATCTCCTGAATGGCTTCTCTTTGCAGGTAAGCTAGGACAGTCCCGTCTTTAGCCACAATTTGCCTCTTCTGTTTGTCATAATGTTGAATACATTCCAACACTAACTCGGTGCTAGGTAGGGTAGGTGGGAAACATGTTGCTTGTACAATTCCACTTTTCGCAATGGCCTTGATATCTTCATTCCTCGTGATGGCGAGCAAGAAATCTTTCATCTTCTCCAAGTTGACATATCCCATGTTGGTATCTCCCACGTTCTTCCAATGAGTTTCGAGCTTGGAGTCGGGTATGGTGGATGTAGCATCCATCTTGATCATCACTTGCCTCTCCTTTGCCGTCATGCCCATTTATCTACAAAACAACACTTGAATAAGTGACTTGAAATGATGAAATTTAACTTCACAAACCTGATTTTTAGATGATAAAACTATGAAAATCTGCAAAATCAAGTAAGAAAGAAGACAATTTCATGAATTAAACATGACTGAAACATACCTTGTACCAATTTTCTGACCTAGAAAATGCAGATTTCTGTATAAAATGATGAAAATCAGTATTAAAATGACAAAAATCAGATATGAAATGTCAAAAATCAGTCTTCAAAATGCAGGTCTGCCTTTAAAATCTGCTCCTCCTCCTTAAAAAATTCGCTTCTTGGTGAAATTGCAATGTGGATTATGACATAATGAAGAAGGGCGCCCTTGTTATATAATAAATGTATCTACATTTAATGCTGGTCGGCCAGCTAAGGGGTCAGCCAAGGTAAACATTAAATGCACTTTTCAAAATTTTGAAGATTTCAATTTAACACAAAGTCGCCAAAATTGATGATAAAGGCATGAGAATGTGCTTAGAATCTCTTTAGTAGTCTTCTAGGCGCCATTTTGAGAGTTATTCAAACAAGAATGTGAGCTTATCTCCCTTCATGATTGCTCCTATACTTCATACCTTTCAAAGCCGGATTGTTATACTATTGAGGTTTGCTAGAAGTATCTTAATCTTTGTTCCTTCAAAATGATTGATGTTGGTCTCTCTAATCCTAGGCTCTCAAACTTACTTCGGCAACAAGCAACTCCTTCAAACTCCTAGGCGCTCATTGAGGTTAGTTTGGACAACCTTGAAGGTTATCCTTTCTAGGTGCCCATTGAGGTTATCCAATTTCCAAACAAAGATACCTTAGGAGTTCATTCCCTACAGGGCACCAAAACTTCTCAAGAATTCACATAAGGGCGCCAAAGTAGGTGAGTGATGGTGTAAGATGCGCCTTAGGACCTTTTTCACTTGTTTGGACTCTATAAGGGGCAATTTTCAAATTGGATGTTGTATCTTAAATTCATAGCATTCAATCCTCAAGGCGCCATTGAGGTATAAAGGCTTTCTTTGTTAGGTGCCCTACTTTCCTTACTCTCCTCTCAATGACCTTGCCAAATATGGATGAACATAGAAGGAAATAGCACCTTCATCTTGCTTCATGCTTTGACTTACCCTTCACCATCCTAAAGTGCACTTTGGAGGAGCTCAAACTTACTTCTTTCAAGGCATCATTCAAGATTCATTCAAGTACGAATAGGCGCATAAAGTGATCATTCAAACATAGGGCGCCAAAATTGCTGAAAATCCATATGAGGGCGCCAAAGTGGGTGAGAAGAGGGATGAGATGCGCCTAGAGGGGACATTCAATCAATCATCACATACGTGCTTCACTCCTTCAAGGCGCCATTAGTGACTTCTTTAAATGTTTCAACCTTATCCTAAAGCGCCAATTTGACCTCTCCCGTACAAAATGCAATGAACAATACCCCTTGTGCTAGGCGCACTCATGAGATAGAACACATCAAGAAATGCGCCCAACTTGCCAAGGTGTTACTTGAGACTAATATTCCATCTAGGCGCTCATACAGGATATTCTAAGTGAGAAATGGCGCCTTCTTCACCATACTTGTGTTCACACCTTATAATATCCTTCCCTTCCTTCAAGGCGCCCTTGGTGACTTGTTTGTTATAGAATAAGCGCTCAAACATCATAATGATCCAAAAAACATTCTTAATCACTTAGACTTGTTCTCAGAAGATTCCTCTTTACTACTTACCTAGGCGCTCTATGATGCCTTATTCTTTATCTCTATGCTTCTTATATCAGGGTGCCAAAATTGATGAAAATCCATATGAGGGCGCCAAAGTGGATAAGAGGAAGCATAAGATGCGCCTTGGAGACTCATGCTTAGTTTTAGCCATTTAAAACCTTTTAACATTAGGCACTACCCTCTAGAGGTTTTGCTTCATGTTCCATCAAGACATGCATTCATTGATGAAGACCTTCTAAGTTGGGCGCTAAAAACCCTCTCAACCAACCCTACTTCCTAGGCGCCAATGAAGGGTGATATGAACTGAGAAATGCGCTTAGAATCTCTTTGCTAAGACTTAGCAATTTTTCAAGCTTTGACATAAGGCTCTCATGATGATGAAACTTGGAGTTTTTTCCTTTCCTAGGTGTCCATCTGAGATGGTTTGAATGATAAGGGGCGCCTAGACTTCTATAATGTACATTGGGCGCCCATGATAATGATTTTGGTGATAAAAGAGCGCCTAGGATCTCCAAATTTAGATTTAGGCATTTAAAAACTTTCAACACTAGGCACTACCTTTAGAGGCTTTGCCTTTGGCGCTCATATGATGTCTCCTACATGCTTTTCATGTCAGGGCGCCAGAAATTGATAAGAAAGAGCACCTTAATCCATAATTTTGCTATTCAACACTTCACCATATCATTTTTCCCCTTCCCGGATCTAGGGCACTCTTACTTAATGGTGACTTACTCATCATCTTCCCAAGGTGTTCATGAAGATGATCTGGACAACCTTAGGTGCCTAAATCAACACTCAACCCTTTTCTACTTGTGGCTCTCACTTATTGAAACATATTGAACTCAAGACCTTTCTCTAACACAAACCCTCCGATTTTGACTCTTAGGGAGTCTTTGTATCGTATTTACAAAGCCTGACTAGTTAACTGACTCCGAAGTGATACAAACGACTAACCCAGAAACGACTATCCTATGAAGAAAACTGGGGGTCCCCATCATGATGGGGTGATGTGTGATTTGGTCACAACAAGACTCATCTTGGGAAAAACTCTAGCTAAAAGTGAGCTTATAGCTCTTTAATCAATGAGAACAGATGTTTCCGATTGCTACCATGGCCAAATTTAAGCTATCTACACACTTAAAGCTCCAAGACACCTGCAATGACCCTGTCTTCATGAAAAAACCTACAACCACTCCTGTTATGGTGAAAAGATGGACTCAAACCACTGTAAGAATCAGAGATGGACTCAATACCACCATACTCTCATGAAAAATGGACTAAAATCCACCATCAGATTGAGAGACTTTCTCCAAAACTTGCTTACAATAAGCACATGCCTTCACCATGACCTTCCAACACCAAGAAACAAAGATACAATGTTGGAGAAGTAAGTTGAAATGTCAAAAACTCTTCACATTTCATATTCTACCTCCACTGTGACGAATTTGCTGCTTCTGCCAAGGAGCATTTGTATTTTTGCCATAATCAATGACAAATTTGCTGCTTCTGCCAAGGAGCATTTGTGTTTTTACCATAGTCAATGACAAATTTGCTACTTTCGCCAGAGGGCAATCAGACATTCACCATGGTCATGGGAATTTGTTGTATATGGCAATCGATGAATTCGTTCAACTTGGTTTTCTGTCTTGTTTTGAGATTTGCACTCCAAATGTCCTAGAACATCCCACACATGCCTCTGGCCAAGTAACTATCCCCATTGTAGTGTACTGCCTTGAATGATGTCAAACATCTGGTTACAAGTGACAAAATGACCTCTTTCCATTCAAATGACAACCCTTGACCCCAAAAACCCAACATCACTGATCCAATTTTCAAATCATACCTCCCCCATCAGGAGGCTGTTGGTCCCCAAAAGCTTAGAGACTTAACAAACTGAGGAATCTTTTCCCCAAATCCTCCACAGGCTTCCACTTGGCTTTACTAGGCAACAACTCCTTCAATCCAATTTGTTCTCCAGTCTGACATGAACCATACTCCATAGGTTTTGCTCTCCCAACTGGTCCAATCAAGCCATCAAAAGAATGGAAAGGCACATAACTCCAATATGCCCTACAAGGTGTCACTTGAGTCTCATGCTTGCTGTCTCTAGAGAATGCAGTCCTTTAGGCTCACAAAACAGCCCTAAGCATCTATGCACTTGCTGCTACTCTTTTTGCTGTTTCCTATGTGATTGCAGCCCCTGCTTTATCTTGACCACATCCCCATCTTGCCTTTCAAACCGTCCAAACTCTTCTTCCAATGAGTGTTAGGTTTCATACCTCTGTTTTTAGACAAGTTACCTTCCTTCTTGAAGGTCTTTGGCTTCTTCTTAGTGGAATCATTCTTCCAACACATAGTTACACAATGGTTTCTCAAACCACAAAACAAACAAGGATGTGCTTCCTAGCAAAACTTAATTAAAAGTCTAAATGCCCTCTCCTATGGCAAAAGAAACACTTGATGGAAAACTTCTTCTCTTACCTTGTTGTTTCCTTCTTGTACTCCTTGAACCATTCCATGGGCTGCAAGTTTCTTGAGGTGGTGCCTTCTTGCCTCCTCCTTTAGGACTTACTCCTTTCTTAGGAGTTTCACACGCCTTCTGAATGCCTTTCTCCTTGTCTAACGGCTTTCCACTCCTTGGTGCCATCTTACACTTGCCTGAATGGTCATGGAACTTCTTGCACTCTTCTCCGTCTTGGAGTTGTTGTTCCTTCCTCCCTGAAATCTCTGTTTTATTGTCTTGAGGTGTCACAACCTCCTCAACAACCTGCTTACAGGTCATAGACTTCAAATCGTCCTCAGCCTTAACAACAGGAATAACAAATTTACCTTGGAGGGGGCTCTTCCTTCAACTTTGGTACTTAGGTTTTTTTTTCTCAGCAACCTCCCTTTGCTGCTGCACTCTTGAAACTCTCTCCAATCTCTTGTATGCAACCAAAAAATCTTAAACCAGCATGTTGAGGTCTGTCCACAACCTCTTTGGGGTTGACCATGCTTTGGCCATTCTTTCCAAGCCCCTTTCCAACATACCCCATCTTGGTTAACATGCTAGAACTGAATCCTTTAGTACAACACTCAAAACTACCAAAAGACTCTTGATGGGAAGGAAGATAATTTGGTGGAGTGTCTTTGGTGCACACCTCTGTTTTTGTTTGTGCATCGCTTATGGAGGAATTTTCCTTCCTCTTCACTCCTTCACTGTCTCCTTGCAATCTTGCTATCAACTCTTCCTTTTCTTGCGACCCTTGTTGCAACATTTCCAATACTCCTATGAAGAAATTATCTTGTTGTCTAAACGCATCTGCAATTCCTCATTTTCCTCTTGTAAGGTCTGCAACAATTTCCTCAACCCCTGATTCTCCATTTGAATCAGCTGGTTATCTCCTTGGAGTTCCTTGAGTCATAACTTCTTGGCCTTTCCCATGGTGTGCTCTTGTAAGTTTGCAACCACCACCCTGTACTTGTCAACAAAGCAAGGAAAACTACACAAAAAGATATTGTCAACAACCAGGTCAAATTCCCACAAACATAGGTAACCTCAAACCTGCTCTGATACTACTTGATCCGTCAAGGGAAGTGATCCCTGTTCTGGCAAACTCCCTCCTGTTTTGATAATCTAAAACAACATTCAAAATTTGCAGCTTGGTTCACAACTTGTTACTGTTGTACCTGATCTATGCTACTTATACTCAGGTGTAATGTACATGGCTGTACCTTGAGTAAAGGTTGAGTAGAATAAAGGTGTCATGTCCCCTTTTTCCCAATTATAATTAATATTATCAAAATAAGAAGTGTTTTTCAACACTTGTCAAAATATAATAAATAAATAAATATAAAATAAAAAAAAATAAAAGCAATTTCAAATCTTGGCGGCAAAATTAAGTCCCATGGGTCCTAAATGAAGAAGGTATATCTACAAGCTCAAATCACTCATTGGGAATCATCCATTTTCTCATATTCACATTTGTCAATTGAGTTTAAGCATTCACGCCTGTAAGGATGAAACCCCTTGAAGGCATTTTTAGAGGTTAGGATGGAAACCCTACCTCTTCTTGGCAATTCTAAGACAGGAATTGTGGTGGCGCTAATCAATTATCTTGTTCGCTTTATAGGCTGTCCGTTGAAGCATTACAATACAATATATAGATTCAGGGCAGTTTGAAATTGTATGCCAGATCTGGATTAGGTTGTCACTCTTCATCCTTACGATCTACATTTGGTGGGTAATTCATCTGAGCACAGATAGAAATGAAGGAAGAAGGTTGCAGATATCTACACTTCGAATCATAGGTATTCCATACTAGTTGCCACCGTCATCAGAGGGTGTGATATATATATATATATTTCACCAGGGAGTCGCTTTCCTAATCTGCCCAGGAATCACCTACCGGTTGAATTGCATTCTCCTAGTCATTCCTTCGATACAAATATTAAGGAGATTTAGAGTCAACTACATACTACGACAGCATCTTGGATTACATCTTGAGGTGATAAGGAATAGGCTACTACATTTGCGAAGCAAATCTCTACCTAACACATCAACCAAGGGCTGTGCCAACTTGCCGCACATCTACATTTTCATCTTTCATTCACTCGCGGCTAGATCCGTCATAGTCCACAGGTATTGAGTTCACATCACTGCAAGGATTCCTCTCGGATCTACAAGGTTTCGTGAGGTAACCAACCATAAGGAGTTGCAATTGATGACTACACAAGGTCTTGCCATTCCACCCAGGGAAGCCACATTAACTTGTAGTAGATATTTCTAAACTGTAAGTCGAATTACCTATTATTATTCTAGGGTGGCCAAGATTTGTAAATCATCAACTCATCAATGTACAATGTACATATACATATTGAGAAGATTTGTATTGCATCATACCATTTATAATTTAGAATTGGGTGAATTCTAATCGTTGGTTAATTACAGTAGTGTTGTCATTTCAATTTTGGTTTCTGTGAGTTAAAGGTAGTGAAATTATAAATTCTGTTGCGTAATACATGTTGTGGTTTCTTTCTGTTAGTTTTTAGGATCAGAAATGTAAGCAATCAGAAAATGCAACACATAAGACAATGAACACGATGTTTACCCTGGGAAAACCCTCCTACTCGAGGGAGAAAAACCCAACAAATAATCTCTTCTTATATATCATAATAAAAGGAGCAGAAATCTGCTTATAGAATTAGGCCTTACACAAGGCTGAGTATATACAATGAATGGAGACACTTCTCTTTGATACAAACAAATATGCTTCCCCTTGAAATCTGGTCTGCTGCTAATGGAATGGCGAACTTCTGCTGCAGGTGCGAATGAAGTGATTGAATTGATGATCAAATGACATGTCTTCACCTTGTATATATAAGGATAGGCGACCTCTTCACTAGGTTGGTCCCCCTTAGACAATAAAAGATATAAAAATATTGTTGTTTACAAGAAGGCTGACCTGCCTTAAACAAGGGGAAAATAGCTCCCGAAGCTATAAAACACTAACACTTTCTTTAGTTTGTTGTGAGTAATCCAAATTTCACCAAGTGTTCAACATTCATTATACTTGGGATATCCCAGTGGTATCAAAGCACATAGTCTTGCTAGCTTGTGGGTTCATCTAATGAGTGTATGCAGCTGAGTCAGAGAGATCCAAGAGCTTCAAAAAGAGAAAGAAGTTTGAAGCAACACAACAAGAAACTAGTGTTGGAATAGGAGGTAGAGGTAAGAGACACATGGCAAATTAGGGGGATAAGCTTGATGTTTTTATCCAGAAGCAAGAACAAACAAACCAACTTTTAATCCAGATGATACAACAAATGCAAAACACGAATGCCACTTCCACCAATCCAATGCATAATCTCACAGGTGAAGGGAGCAATTTAAATCAAAATGGCAAATCCAATCACACAAATAATAACAGAGTTTCAATTGGGTCAATAGTTAGGCCATTTCGACCTACCTTCTTGCCTAGAGTAGAGGCACCACATGAAGAATAGCAAAATCCAACAACATATGACATAAATGCTTGAATGGATGAGTACATGGGTCGTGATCCTAATATTAGAAATCAGGTTACATTCGCAAACTATTGCAATTTCAGATCAAGGAATGGGCCAAGAATAGAAAGAAGACCTCCTACACAACAACTCCATAGAGATTTGTAGTAGAGGTTGAGTAAGTTGACCCTCCCTTCTTTTGATGGTTCGGTGAAAAGTATTGCACATGCTTGGGTCCAAAAGTTAGACACATACTTTTCACTTAGTACTATGTTGGAAGAAGAAGAAGCCATCAAATTTGCAATCCTTCATTTGGAGGGCATAGCCCATGAGTGGTGGCATCATGGGTTAATTACACAAGGGCATAACCATATTATTATCTATGTTGATTTTAGATAGACTCATAGATGGGTTTGATAGGAAGGACCTTGAGATCCCCTTTGGAGAGCTGGCCCAATTGAGACAACGTGGTATAACGGATGATTATGTAGCAGAATTTCAACGAGTATTGCTCATGGTTCTAGAGGTGACAGAGAGGAGACTCATAGTGTTATTTGTAGAGGGACTAATCGAACCATTTAGGGGTTTGGTTAAGGATTTTGATCCAGTATCTCTACAGGATGCCATCAAAAGGGCTTTAAATTTGGAGGATTCAATTACCAAGAACAAGTTCCATTCCAAGATTCCACCATCGGGGCAGCATAAGAAACCTTTTCAAGGGGGTTTCTCTCAACCTAAGGCGCTATTTGTAGAGGAGGAAAATTTACAATTTAGCTAAGCGGTATTAGTGAAATGATTTTTTACTACATCCACGTTAGGATTGTTTTAGTTTTCTATTGTTTGACAGAATGATGTTACAATCCTTAGAGTGCTACGAATAAAGGCAATGAATAGTTTTAATTTACTATGAAAATGAAGAAAGAACTGATAAAATTCTAATTACTGAAAACTAGAAAGGAATTCGCAGATTTTACTCATAGAATTGGAAACAAAAGAATGAAAGGAACCTGGTGCTAAATGGGGGAGGCCACTGCCCAGGACGCCAATGTGTTGTGCAAACGTCTATGCATCACACAAAATGAAGAAAGAACTGATAAAATTCTAATTACTAAAAACTGGAAAGGAATTTGCAGATTTTACTTACAGAATTGGAAACAAAAGATTGAAAGGAACCTAGTGCCAGATAGGGGAGGTCATTGCCTAGGACGCCAGTGCGTTGTGTGGACGTCTACGCGTCGCATTGTAGTCCAAAAACTGAGAAAAATTAAAAACTTTAATTCTGTTTTAGATTACCTCGTCTAACCTACTCAACAAAAAAAATAACTTCTAGTAGCTTCCAGGTGACAAAAATAAACCAAAATAAAAAAGATAATACTATTAAGCTTGGAAGAAGTGAATGAAATGATAGAAATAAAACGGGGACAATCTACAAAACCAACGTGTGGTTGAAATCTCCTCTCTTAAAGATGTAACCTGCAAGGAACGAGAGAAGGTTGGGGCTGTTTGGGGGCTTGCCTGTTGGGAATTAATGTGTCTCAACCTTGCAATTCCTAGCATTTAATATTTGATTGTATATTTATTTATTTGCCTATGTTGTATTTAAGTTTGCACAGCCTGTTTTGTCATTTAGTGTGAGGTGGCATGGTGAGATGTCATTTTGTAATGTCCCCTTCTTAGCCCACGCAAAGAGATGGAGTGATTAGCCTATTCCAGGGTTCCCGTAGGCTAATAAATGTGGTTAGGGAACCTTTTGTGGTCGTTTTTCTAGGGCTTACTATTAATAGTAAGTCGGGCAGGAGGTATCAGGTGGCGTTGGCCAACTTTCTATTTATAGATTGCCAGTTGGAGTACCTAGCACTTTGCAGTTGGACTTCGAGAATGGCCAAGGGATTATATGTCGAAGTATAAGTTAAATTAAATATTTAACTTATAATAATTAATTGGTTAAGGTTACTTTAATTTATTAAAGTAACTTCATGTTATGAAGTCAAGTTACAACTTAAAGTTGTTGCTAGGAACTTGGGCGCTCCATGAGGGGACAAGGGGTCAATATTCAAATTTAAAATTATTATCTTTTCCCTCCTTGGGCGTTGGAGCCAAGGGAATATAAAATGCATTTGTGACTTCATTTGGCTCTCTCTCTCTTTTGGGAAAACTATGTTTATTGAGCAATCTTGAAGCTTGGCTTTGGGGTTTGGGCAAGAGCTTGCAGGGACGGAAACCTTTGTGAGACTACCTTTTTCGTGCTTGAGAGACAACATCATGAAGGGTTGCTGGGAGCTTCATACAAAGGCTTTGCTTGTGCTTTCATGATATTACTTTGATGGAGTTTCACTATGAAATATATTTGATTTTGAGAGCAGCTGATATAAGGGTTTAAAGGACAGATTTTAGAGTTTTGAGGAGGTTATTGGCACACTCGACATCATTCCTGACAGGCCGTACCATTGCATATGGAGCCGTACTACTTGCTGGAAATTTGTGGGGTTTTTTGATGCATATCATCATTCCTACTTGGTCGCCATCACCAAGCAGCAGCATACAGGAGATTACAGCGATGTTTTGAAGAAGAATGCATTTGCCATTTGCTGATATACAGCTCCCTTCTGGCCGTACAGGGTTTCTAGAGGGCGTGGGTCATTCCTTGGTTGAGCGCTCCTTTGTGACTCCAAACACCTTCAAAATGGATGCCTAGGGTTATGAATCTCTTTGTTACAGCTTGCTTGCCGGAGAACATTCATTTGATGATGTATTGGGTTAGGATTCATGGACTTATATTTCTAGTTCAGCTACAGTGAACATATCAAGTTGAAGATTTGCATATGAGTATGCATCTGTAATTCATTTTGAATGGCTTTATGAATTGGGTCTTTGATATTATGCTCATATCTGTGATAGTTTTTCTGGGTTATCATTGCATGTCTCTTATTTCATTGTTATTTGCAAAAACGTTTACATGCAAAACCAAAACCCCTTCTGCAACTTCTGTCTAGTTCTGAAAGACCACCAATTAATAAAAATAACACAAATAAGAGACAAAAAAATTACAAATAGGGGCAGCCCATTACACATTCCACTTGTAATATGACTTGGATGGACAAGTCAACTGATGAGAATGTAGGCGTCCCATTTGAGGTGGCACTAATATGCCATGTGTCGGCATCTTGTCGCTTGTGTAAGAGGTTATGACATATGACAGAATATATGACATGTAAGAGCTGGAAATAGAGATTCCTATGATAGGTGAAGATAAAGCATCTTTGCATGTGAGGACGACATCTTTGGGTGCCCAAGTTTGACTATGACATGTTGTAAGAGGAATATGCTATTATTAGTCAGTTATGACAGATTCTCTTACTGCTGTAAGTGTTGTTATCACGGTTGCTGGATACGCGCTCCCGCTTCCCCTGTTATGCGTACGGACACGAGTACGGTACGCCCAGGATACGGGCTGGATACCGTGCCCTCACGTATTCAAAAGTAGGGCAAAATATGCACTGCGTTAGATACTTCTGGATTCAGCACTTTAAAAAAATTTGTCGTATCCGCAAGAAATATTTAAACAAAACCAAAAAAGCTCTACAATGTCCTCAGCCTGAGGATGTTTTCTATTCAACTTTCAATTTTTCCGCGATTCTGAGCTCTATGGAATGCACGCCAATCTCTATTGAATTCGAGTTCGCTGAAAGTGCGAATTTTCCCACTTTCGGCTTTGGCACCCCCTCTTTCCCATTAAAAAAATTGCTTTTAGGTTTTTAACATATATCTTTAAAAAACATATACTAGCACTTGCACCTAGGTTCAAGGAATACGCCTTTAGAAAATTTCCCCGGCGTGAATATTTTTTACGGTGTGAGACAATTCTGAGCACTATAATGCTTACATATAAAAGCCTATCGGCTAATTATTCAAATTTAACGAGTTTTATATTATTCTATGTAAATTATTGTAATCTTTAATGTTTATTAATTATTAATAATTATAATATGTAGATAAATTTAATATGTATTTAAATTTAATTAAATATATATTTAAATTTAATATGTTTAATATTTATTAATACTTGTATGTTTTATAAAATAATAGATCATATTTTAATATAATACATTATATAATAAAATATTTTTTAATTCATATTTTATTATATAAGGTATTATATTAAAATATAATTTATTATTTCATTATATAATATAGTAATAATAAATTTTTAATTCATATTTATTATATTAATAATAAATTATATTTTAATATAATCATTTATTATATAATAAAATATTTTTATATTATATAATATTAAATTATATTTTAATATACTACATTATATAATATAATATTAAATTATATATATATATAATTGCCGTATCTAGCCGTATCCACATTAGGGGATCTTGAAAAATAGCCGTATCTGTATCGGATATCATATCTGTGTCCATGCAACATTGGCTATCATGTATGACGGATTCTATGACAGCTGTAAGATGTATAAGAGCATCTATCATAGTCAATTCTTGGTTGGAGCGCTCTATCTTAGGAAGGTCAAACTTACAGGTTATGACAGATGTAAGGAGGTTGCTTGCATGTTGAACAAGTGTCCAAAGGCGTTGGAAATGGGCCATGAGGCCAAGTTGGATGCCCACCTCTAGACACTTCCCATGTTGGCTTTGAAACTCAATAAATACAGGTGCTTGGATTAGTGGATGTATGGTTCATTTGCAGGTATCAAAATGCTGCCGGAATTGCTCTAGAATTGACATCTTGGGAACTCCTGAAAGAACTTGCATTGCAAGTGTATTGTAATCTACATTGGATTTGATAATACATTGTGCAAGTTTTGGAGTGTGGGGGTTTTCACCCGAAAGGGTTTTCCCCACGTATATCTTGTGTCTTTGGTATTGTTCTTGCATTTGATGTTTGTTTAATCTCTCTGTTAATGTGTACCACATATTTGTAACTGTAAAGATTTAAGAAAATTTGCATAACACTCACCTCATTAGTTCGGTGTAGGAAGTTATTCCGCATACCTTGCTTTCTTTCAGTTGGTATCAGAGCCTGGCCAGTTTTGGTCCTAGTTGTTGGGTAGAGGGTTTTTTGTACTGATCTTCGTTTGAGTGGGAGCTTGTGCAAAGTATTTTGTGATCTTGTTGCAGGAAGAAAATGGCAAGCACATCTGAGAGATTTGAAATAGAGAAATTCAATGGAGGCAACTTTGAGCTGTGGAAACTCAAGATGGAATACATGTTGGTGGATAGATATCTATGGTTCACAGTATCTGAAACCAAGCCATTGAGCATGAAACAAGAAGATTGGGATCTGATGGATCAGAAGGCTAAGGGTCTGATAAGGCTTTGTTTGGCCGATTCAGTGCTCCTGAATATCCATGAAGAGAAGACTGCAAAAGACCTTTGGAAGAAACTTGGAGATGTTTATTAGGCTAAATCCCTGGTGAACAAACTATTCCTGTGAAAGAAACTGTATTCTCTGAGGATGGAAGATGGAGGATCTAATGCGGATCATCTAAATGCATTCAATATGCTTGTTGCCCAGTTGACCTTTGTTGGTGTAAAGATGGAGGAGGATCGTTGCATAACATTACTATGTTCCTTACCAGATTCGTGGGACCACCTTGTCATGGCCATTGGGAGTACCACTACCACCTTCAAAATGGATGAAGTGGTTTCTTCGTTGTTGTCTGAAGAGATGCGGAGAAAGTCTTCTGAGTAGGATAAGGAGGTTCTTGTGGTTTGTGGTAGACCTAAAGAGAAGGGAAAGAAAAAGGAAAAGAAGAAAGAAGACAAAGGAAGATCCAAATCTCGTGGGAGATCTAAGTCTCCTAGAAAGTCCAAGGCTCTATGTTGGAATTGCGGCAAACCTGGTCATTTCTGCAAGGAGTGCAAGGAGGAGAAGAAGAAAAAGAACTATAATTCGGATTTTGACAAGTGCTTTCAAGAAGATGGAGAAGCGCTTGTCACTGTCTTGGCAACACATGCATCTGAGGATGTGTGGCTAATCGACTCCGGTGCATCTTTTCACATGACCTCACATAGAGATTGGTTTTCGAAGTATGAAGAGTTCGATGGTGGGAAGGTGTACTTGGGTGATGACTCTCACCTGAAGATTGTTGGCCGTGGAAGAGTCCTAATTTGATTCCCTGATGGACAAGTGAAGGGGATCAATGGTGTTCTGCATATCCCTGGTTTGACATGGAACCTTCTTTCTCTAAGTAAGTTGAATGATGTGGGTGTGTAGGTTGTTTTTTCGAATGGAGGATGCAAGATGACTAGAGGAGCTATAGTGCTAGCTAAGGGTGTTCGAATTGGCACTCTGTTTCAGTTTGATGCATGTGCGGTTCAGTGCAATAGTGCCTCTGTTTCGAAGAAGAGAGCTTCAGAGTCTTCATCCTCACCATTGGAACTAGTAGCCAAGAAGATTGTTGTATCTACTTTTGATGGTCGTGCTTTCTGGGTACCCAAGGGTGCTCATTCTATGGAGATGAAACTTCCAGCAGAGAAGACAATGTTATGGCACCAAAGGCTTCGCCACATTGGTGAAAGGAGTTTGAGGACCTTGAAAAATAAAAACCTCGTTGAGGGTATGAATGATTGTAACCTTGAGTTCGATTTCTGCGAACATTGCATATATAGAAAACAAAACCGTGTTCAGTTTTATTCTAGTTTTCACAAATCTTCTGAGGTGTTGGATTTGATTCATTCTATAATGTATTTGGTCCTGTTAATGTTCTTTTGATTTCTAAATATGTATATTTTGTTTCATTTATTGATGACTACAATAGGACATGGGTGTATTTCCATAGAAGTAAATTTGAAGTCTTTGCAAGATTCAAAGAATTCAAAGCTCTTGTAGAGAATAAAAAAGATAGAAAGATTAAGTGTTTGAGGATTGATAACGGTGGTGAGTTTTGCTCAGCAAATTTTGACAAGTTTTGTAAAGAACAAGGCATCGAGAGGCACAAGACAACTCCGTATACCCCTCAACAGAATGGAGTTGCAGAGGATGAATAGAATGCTGATGGAGAGGGCTAGGAGTACGCTAAGTGGAGCTGGCCTTGAACAAAAGTTCTGGGCTGAAGCTGTTGCTACCGCTTGTTACTTGGTTAACAAGTCTCCTACATCGACGCTCTTTGATAAGACACCTATGGAGGTGTGGTCTGGTAAGAAGCCTTCATTAAGACACATTCAAGTATTTGGTTGTGAGGCATATGCACATGTGCCTAAAGAGAAGAGGTCTAAGTTGGAGAACAAGGCAGTAAAATGTATTTTCATCGGTTATGGCATCGGTGTGAAAGGGTACAAGCTTTGGGATCCAATGGTCGAGAGAGTTCTGTATAGCAAAAGTGTGATCTTCAGAGAGCTCAACCTTTCTTCTGTTGTTTTACAACCAGAGAAAGAAGAGAAGAAAGAGGATGTGGTTCAACTTCCTCCCACCCCTGAGAAAGTTGAACCGAAGACACTTGTTGGACCTGATAATGAGGAGAGCTCTAGCAGCTCTGAAAGTTCAGAAGAAGAAGAAGAACCACCACCTCAGCTTGTGAGGAGGTCTACACGAATTAGGAAGCAACCTGAGAGGTTTGTTTATTCATTGCTTGATTCTAGTTGCATTTTTGCTTTGATTTCTAACACTGATGAGCCTAGAACTGTGAAAGAGGCTATGGGTATGAAAGATGCAGGTTCCTGGAAGGAGGCCATGGAAGAGGAAATGGTTGGGACTTGGTGCCTTTGCCTAAAGGACAAAAACCTATTGGATGTAAATGGGTGTTCAAAAAGAAATTTGGTGCAGATGGCAGTGTTGAGAAATATAAGGCTAGATTGGTTGCGAAGGGGTATTCTCAAGTGAAGAGAATTGACTATGGTGAAATTTTCTCTCCCGTTACAAAGCTGACATCTATTCGGTTCCTGTTATCTCTTGCAGCAATGTATGATTTAGAAATGGAGCATATGGATTTGAAGACAACATTCCTTCATGGTGACTTGGAGGAGGAGATTTATATGTCATAGCTAGAGCACTACATTGTAGGTAAAGAATATCTGGTTTGCAAGTTAAAAAAGTCTTGGTATGGTTTGAAGCAATCTCCTAGGATGTGGTACCAGAAGTTTGATGCCTTTGTGTTGAATATTGGATTTCTGAGATCGAAATCAGATCATTGTGTTTATTACAAGTTTGACAATGATCGCATTCTCATTATTGCTTTGTATGTATGTCGATGATATGTTGCTAATTGGGAATGGTTAAAGTTTGATTTCTGATTTGAAGTCTTAATTGTCAGCACAATTTGAAATGAGAAATCTAGGGGCAACTAGGTACATTCTGGGGATGGAGATTAGAAGAGACAGAGCAAACAAAAAGCTTTGGTTAGGCCAGAGTAAGTATGTTAAACACTGTGTTGGAGAGATTCAACATGGTAGATTGCAGACCTTTGACTGTTCCTGTTACGATAGGGACAAAGTTATCTATTGCAGATTGTCCGAAGTCTCCTTCTAAGATGGAGGATATGAGCAAAGTGCCTTATGCTAGTGTGGTTGGCAATTTGATGTATGCTATGTTATGTATAAGACCAGACATTGCCCAAGCAATGGGAGTCCTTAGTCAATTTATGGCTAATCTTGGACGGGTACATTGGGATGCAATGAAGAGTGTTCAGATATTTGCAGGGTATTTTTGAGTATTCCCTATGTTATCATGGTTATCCTACAGGATCTCAACATTTTGTGAGTATTCGTGGATGTGTGGATTCTGATTGGGCAGGTGACATTAACAGCAGGAGATCCACCAACGCTTATGTATTCACTATGTTCGATGGTGCTATTAGTGGGATGAGTAAGCGGCAACTTGTGGTTGCTTTGTCCACGATAGAAGCAGAGTACATGGCAGCTACTCATGCTTGTAAGGAAGCCATTTGGCTTAGGAGATTGTGTTCTGACATTGGGTTTGATGTAGGGAAGATTACCCTTTCTTGTGATAGTCAGAGTGCCATATGTTTGGCGAAGAATCCTACTTTCCACGTGAGGACTATGCATATTGATGCCCAGTACCATTTTGTTCGTGACATGGTAGAGGATGGGAAGGTGAATTTGGAGAAAGTTGACACTTTGGTGAATGTTGTAGATTCCTTGACAAAACCTGTGAGCACAGAGAAGTTCAGATGGTGTTTGGAGTCTATGGGCCTTTTGGCCCTTAGCAGTGAAACCCTGTCATTCTATTGGTTCTTGCAAGGTGTTCGACAAGTGGGAGAATGTTGGGAATTAAGGTGTCTCAACCTTGCAATTCCTAGCATTTAATATTTGATTGTATATTAATTTATTTGCCTATGTTGTATTTAAGTTTGTACAACCTGTTTTGTCATTTAGTGTGAGGTGGCATGGTGAGATGTCATTCCACTTGTAATGTGATTGGACGGACAAGTCAACTCATGAGAATGTAGGCGTCCCATTTGAGGTGGCACTAATATGCCATGTGTCGGCATCTTGTGGCTTGTGTAAGAGGTTACGACGTATGACAAAATCTATGACATGTAAGAGCCAGAAATAGAGATTCCTATGACAGGTGAAGACAAGTGTCATAAAGCATCTTTGCATGTGAGGAAGGCATCTTTGGGTGCCCAAGTTTGACTGACATGTAAGAGGAATATGCTATTATTAGTCAGTTATGACAGATTCTCTTACAACTGTAAGTGCTGTCATGCATGATGGATTCTATGACAGCTGTAAGATGTGTAAGAGCATCTGTCATATTCTATTCTTGGTTGGAGCGCTCCATCTTGGGAAGGTCAAACTTATAGGTTATGACGGATGTAAGGAGGTTGCTTGCATGTTGAACAAGTGTCCTAAGGTTTTGGAAATGGGCCATGAGGCCAAGTTGGACGCCCACCTCTAGATGCTTCCCATATTGGCCTTGAAACCCAATAAATATAGGTGCTTGGAGTAGTGAATATATGATTCATTTGCAGGTACCAAAATGTTGCTGGAATTGCTTCAGAATTGACATCTTGGGAACTCCTGGAAAAACTTGCATTGCAAGTGTATTGTAATCTACATTGGATTTGATAATCCATTGTGCAAGTTTTGGAGTGTGGAGTTTTTCACCCAAAAGGGTTTTCCCCACGTATATCTTGTGTCTTTGGCATTGTTCTTGCATTTGATGTTTGTTTAATCTCTCTGTTAATGTGTACCACATATCTGTAACTGTAAAGATTTAAGAAAATTTGCATAACACTTCCCTCATTAGTTTGGTGTAGGAAGCTATTCCGTGTACCTTGCTTCCTTTCAATGCCTTCAGGTCAAACCCTTGCTTTGGCATTTATACCTCCATGGACAGCCAATGTTGAAAATTATTGAAAAGAAAGTGTATGTTATTACCCTCTAAGTGTGTCTAGATAAATAACAACAATGACAATACTAATAATGAGAATGTATAAAACTAATCTACTCAAGCAAGAGCAAACTAGTGTGCTATGGAAAGAGAAAAGGGAAATGAAAGAACCCACAAGATGATATCTACACATAAGTGGATTGCATGAATGGAAATAAACCAAGAGAGGGCAAAATGGAACACAATCACCTCACAAAACGAAGATGAAAACTACCTAGCCGAGAACAAGGCCCAAGGAAGAGCCCAACAACAAGTAGTGGTTCCACAAAACACTATGAAGGTTTTGAAGTTTGAAAGATGATCACATAAGCTTGAAGAGCACAATACAAATTTGTTGTATGCTATAGAGAACCAATGGAGATTGCCAAGAACATTGTAACAATGCTCAAAATCACAAGAGAGTGTTGGAATCAATGATGGAGTTGCAAGAGGAAGCTTCAAGAGTAGCAAGAATGAATTCAAAAGAGGTAAGTTGGAGGGAAAAAGGAAAGGCAGGTCAAAAGAAGCCGTTCGAGGGTCGTAGAGGCATTACACAAAATCTCATATGTCATGGAAGGTGATGATTAACACTCAGGAATGGTCATTAGATGCCAAATAGGCTTGGGATGCTAGCATGTTGCACGAACGTCTGCGCTAAGTGCTATTGTCCGAGTGACATCGACTTTTGAACTCATAGAACACCTTAGGACAAGCAAATGATTATGATATTTAAACAAAATTTGACAAAACAAGCAGAAGGGCTAAAATTTAACACAAACATAGCATCTGTGGGTTGGAAAAATGTTAAGGCGAGGCTGAAAATGATCCCAAAACATGCTAGGGGAGACACTAAAATGAGAGAAAAACGTAGCATGAAATTGCAAGGGTATGCAATTTTCTACGTTACACTACCTCCAAAACCAAACAAGGTAGAAGAATCCAAGAATGAACTTCGGAGGAAGAAATTATGCTTTTTTTTAGAGCCATGGGAGCCAAGACATAGATGCTTGGGGAAAGGGCAGGTACACTACAGAGAGGTTATTGTTAGAACACACGCAATCTACTGAGAGGGGGGGGGGGGTGAATCAGTAGGTTAATAAAACATAAAACGTCAACCCTCTAGTATTCAAATCAAATTAACTTTCAATGCAGTAATATCAACACTAAGAAAGCATGCACACATGAACACCAGATATACATGGAAAACCCAGTGTGGGAAAAACCATGGTGAGAAAATGCTGCTAGGATCTACCGTCCTAATCTAGCCTCACAAATGAAACCATCGATTACAATATTTAAGAGCACCAACTCTAAGAAATCTTCAAATCCCTGATTTAAGAGCACCAACTCTAAGGAGACTACAATCCCCTGATCTGAGCACCAACTCAGTCCACCAGAGGCACCAACCTCTGAACCTTTACAAATTCAAATATACAGACATTTGGTTCTTTTACTAACCTCAAATGCACCTCTTCAATACATAGACTTCTCTTCTTACACAACACCCCCAGACTCTCTGTGTTCTCATTAACAGTATCGCATTTCATATGTACAGAGAACTTCCACCTCTACAAGGCAGCACAACACGCACTATTTAACATTTGCGTGAGAAGAAACTGCTTAACGGATTCTCAACAAATTCTTCAGAAGAAGAAAATGCTCAACAAATACTTTTTGATGAGAAGAAACTACTCAACAAATCCTTAACAACTCTTTGATGAGAAGAAACTGAATCACCAACTGAAGAACGTCTGAGCCATAGCAGTTGCAAAACTGTGATTTGTTGGGGAAAACTGGAAGTCGTCAGAAACACAACAGCTATCCAATGAAAACTTAACTGATCTAGTCGTTTAAACAATTTATTTATTTCCTTTTCTAATGGCGATTTTACCATTTCTCAAACTTTGGCTTTTATTGCTTCTATCGGCAAAAGTTCATTTCTTTGAACTTTTCTCTCTTAGCTTTTTATCGACGATTTCTCGTTTTTCTGAACCTTGCCCTTTGGTCTTCTTTATCCTTCTTATCGACGATTTCCACTTTCTTCAAACCATCGCCTTTGTTTCCTTTATCGGCAAAAGTCATCTTTTGCGAACTCTGACTTGTAACCCTTTGTCGGCGAAAATCATCTTTCTTGAACTTCGGTCTATTTCCACCTTATCGGTGAAAATTCCTTTCTTTGAACTTTGGTACATGTCTGCCTTATCGGCAAAAAGCTCTTTCTCCAAACTTTTCTTCTCTATCACTTTTTGCCTTTTATCGGCAAAGTTCCGAACTTTTGAACTTTGCTTTCATCCCCTTTTTGCCTCTATCTGCAACTTCTCCAAACCGCAAACATTTCTTTTCTATTGCTTTTTGCCTTCTATTGGCAAATTCTCCAAATCACAAACTTTTCTTCTCTATTGCTTTTTGCCTTCTATCGGCAAATTCTTCAAACCGCAAACTTTTCTTCTCTATTGCTTTTTGCCTTCTTTTGGCAAATTCTTCAAACTACGAACTTTGCCCTTTGGTTGCCTTTGTTGGCAAAAAGTCTTTCCCACGAACTTTTGCCTTTGTCGGTGAAAATCACTTTTTCTGAACTCTCCTTGAGCGCTTTATCCATTCTATCGGCGAAAGCTACTAACCACAAACTCTCTTCTTTGAGCTTTTTATCGCCTAGTCGGCAAATCGGAAAATATACGAACTCCCGAACTAGTTCTAAAAATAAGAACTTCCCCGACTAAGTCTTTTTCCCAACTAAGTCTTTTTCTTTTTCCAACACTTTCTCTGTCGGTGAATTGGACAAAACATGAACCTATGACTTTGAGAGCCACTTGTCGCCATGTCGGCAAATCAACAAAATGCCGAACTTCCGAACTAGTTCGAAAAACCAACTTTTTTCCGACTAAGTCTTTTGAACTCTTCCTTCCACTCTCCCTTCGTTGCCACGTGCCGCTTAGTCGGTGAATCGACAAAAAACCGAACTTGAGAACAAGCTCAAAAATAGAAGACTTTGCCGATATCATAAGTCTTTTTACTTTCCTCTAAGTTTTTATTGAAAAAGACTTCCCACTTTCTAAGTTGTCGGCGAATCGCCAAATTGGCGAACCGACAAAAATCAAAACTTGCAAACTGCTGAAGACTTAAACTTTTTCTTTCAAGTCTTTATTTTCTTCTAAGTGTTCAACAAGAGCACTTACCCTTCTATCGGCGATTTGCCAAATTGGCGAACCAGCAAACTTCAGAACTGGCAAACTTGCAAGTTCACAAACTGAGGAAAACTTCGACTGGCTATAACTTAGCCATTTTTCGTCCAAATTTCACCAAACTGAAACTAGGGATACCCATTTGGGTCTTTAACACAAAGAAGTCCTTAGTTTGATCATACGACCTGAAATGGCAACAAATCAATAACACTTCCTTTCTTTGCCTTAGACATCCAACTTTGACATCAATGACAATATATCATCAATCATTTTTGATGAGGATTTAGAGGTAGAAGAACCCAAGCCTAAGGTTGTAGTTGATGAGATAGAGCAAGAGGGAAGGGAAGGAGAGTTCTCGAGAGGCACATTTGCTACTCTTTCAAGAGCACCCAGGGATCATCCTTTTCAGGTTTGAGGAGTTTTGTAAGGTCATAGAGTGATAGTATTGATTGATAGTGGGGCCACCCACAACTTCATTGATGAGGGATTGGTGAGTAGGATGGGGTTGAAGACATGATTTTGAGTGATTTAATGTTATTGTGGCTGATGGATTCACTATTTCTTGCACTAGGAGGATTCATCATCTTGATATCACCTTGGGGAGGCATAGAGTGTGTGATGATTTTTATGTTGTTGGCATGGGTGAGACAGATGTGGTTTTGGGTGTGCAATGGTTTCATTCACTTAGCGAGTCTACCTAGAACTATTAAACTATGGAGTCGAAGTTCAAATCCGAAGGAAAGAAGGTGGTTCTTCGTAGCTTATCTAATGGAGCGCCTAGTGTTATTTCAGCCAAGAGGATGGAGAGAGCTTTTCGTAGAGGCCAAGTAGCTTGGGCAACATAGTGTTTGATTACGGATATAGGCTCCTCCATGGGTGAGAAATCTTATCATGTTGATATCCAATCCATCTTGGATAAGCATAGCGTGGTGTTTAACAATGGTCCTCCAGGGTTGCCACCAGATAGAGGGTTTTAGCATGTCATTGAGTTGGAGGAAGGATCGAAACCGGTCATCACAACATCTTATTGTCATCCTAGGAGGCATAAGAAGGAGATTGAGAAGGCAATTAAGGAGTTGTTGTATATGGCACACATAAGACCAAGCACTAGCCCATTTGCTTCTTTTGTGGTGTTGGTCAAGAGGAAGGATGGAACCACAAGGATGTGCATTGATTATAGAGTGCTCAACAAGAAGACAATCAAGAACCGCTACCTTATTCCCAAGATTGATGAGCTTCATGGTGTGGTGTACTTCTCCAAGATTGATCTTTGGTCAAGGTATCATCAGATAAGGGCGAGAGATGTGGGCATTACGATATTTTAGTCATGCCATTTGGGTTGACTGATGCGTCAGCCACATTCTAGTCTTGCATGAATCATGCATTCATTAAGTAGTTGAGGAAGTTTGTATTCTTTGATGATATATTGATCTATAGCAAGATTGGGGAGGATCATTTGAGACATATAAATGAGGTACTTGGTATATTAGAGCAACAATCATTTCTTTCCAAGGCATCAAAATGCGAGTTTGGGTTGATAGAGATATTATATCTAGGGCATAAGATTAATGCCCAAGGGGTTAGAGTGGATGATGAGAAGATTAAGGCAATCATGGATTGACCTCCACCTAAGACTATATCACACTTGAGAGGGTTTTTTGGTCTTTGCAGCTATTACATGAGGTTTATCAAAGGGCAAATTTTTTGTATGTTGCAGAGGGCTTATGCTTCCACTCTCGACAATTCTAACTAGTATGTTGATTCTGGTGCATCCAGACATGCATGACAAGAGAGCAAGAGTGGTTCTACAACCTCACCCCATCAACTTCATATGGGTAAGTTTTGCTTGGTGATGATACATCCTATGAAGTGCAGGGTATTGGGGATATTTCTTTAACACTTAAGACTCACAAGTGTTGACTTGTTCTATATGTTCTAGGGCTTACAAAGAACCTTTTATTAGTAATTCAATTGCTACAACACAACTTGAAGGTTGAGTTTGATCGACGTAATGGTGAGAAACTTTGTCTCATTTGAGACAAGACTCACGATGGTGACATTGTTGCTCATGCCTTAGGGGTCGGAAAAATGTTTCAATTGGTTGATGTCGCTCATGAAGATAAGGCCCTTGTAGTAAAAAACAATTCATCCACTACTCTTTGTATAGAAGACTTGGTCATCTAAACTTGGGCTACCTTCTTGCATCGAGTAAAACAAACATGGTGCAATGACCTCCCTCGATGAAGAAAACATAAGTTCTTTGCTCCAATTGTCTTGCCATGAAGCAACATATGGCCCCTTTTTCTGCCATAGAAACACGAGCCATTGGTCCCTTGGATTTGGTGCACATTGATTTGTGCAGACCCATGACATCTAGTCATAATCATGCTCAGTATTTTTTGTTTTTTGTGGATGATTATTCCAAAAAATGTAGGTCTATTGCTTGATTCGCAAAGATCAAGCCTTTGATAAATTCAAAGCATTTCAAGCCCTTGTAGAACAGTCATTTGATCACTCCTTCAAGGCCATCCACTCAGATTGAGGGGGGAATTCGCAAGTGAGGAGTTTTCAAACTACATTCAACATGGGATCAAAAGATAGTTGACCACTGCATACATGCCTTAGCAAAATGGTGTTGTAGAGGCGTAATACCATTGTGGAAATGGTGCGATATATGTAAAGGATGCAGATGTGGTTCTTGCATTTTGGGTTGAAGTGGTTCATACAATTGTGTACTTGTTGAATCGTGCACCCACCAAAGTGCTTGAAAACATCACTCCTAAAGAAACATGGATTAGAAAGAAGCCCTCGATTTCACATTTGAGATTGTTTGGGTGTACAACCTTCATGCACATCCCCAAGTTGTAAAGGGCAAAGTTGGAAGAAAAGTCCTTGAAATGTATTTTTCTTGGGTACAATTTAGAGTTGAAGGGATATCGGCTTATGGATCTGGCTACAAAAAAGTTGTACATCAACAGGGATGTTCTTGATGAGGAAAAAGGATGCATCACCTCTTCCTCACCATCACCCGTTAGTTACCAAACACCTAGGATTTTGAGCCTAAATATGAGGAAGTAGATGACCCTCACCATGGAGCAAAATTAGGTGAAGAAGCACAAGAAGAGGCTTTGTTTCCAATGGACTGATTTCCACCTTAATCCTCATCTCCCGTGCACAAAAAAGCCCCTAAGTGGTATTATACCACAATGAAGGATGCAAAGGCAAATGTAGTCGTAGATAAGTCTGACTCCAGGCCAAAGACTCATAGAAAGTCTTGTGAGGAAGTAAATTTGGCTCGTATGTGCACAATTATTCAGAATTCTGAAACAGAAATAGTGAAGCAAGCTTTCAAGTAACCACCTTGGAAAGATGCTATGGATGCAAAATATCAGTCTATCTTCCACCGAGGAAGAATGCTATTGGATGCAAATGGGTCTTCAAAACCAAATACAAGGCAGACGGTAGCAACAATAAGTACAAAGCCTAACTTGTGGCTAAGGCCTATGCTAAAAAAGAAGGCATAGACTATGAAGAAACATTTGCCCCCATGGTAAAAATCAAGACTATTTGAATGGTTTTGGCAATGGCAATGTAGTTTGGTTGGCAAGTTCATCAGATGGATGTCAATATTGTCTTTTTCAATGGAGATCTCAAAGAAGTCTATATGACTCAACCTGGGGTACACTACACTTGGACAGAAACAAAAAGTGTGTAGACTTGTGAAATCCCTCTACGGTCTAAAGCAAGCTCCCCAAGCTTGGTATATCAAGATCGATGAACATCACCTCCAATATGGATTAATTAGGAACCCATATGGATCCCAATCTCTACATCAAAAAGCAATGAGGGAGATTGTGATTTTAATTGTATATCTGGTCATAAAAAGGAGTTCTCCGCAGATGATTGCAGCAACAAAGAGTGATCTCAAACAATTGTTCGACATGACAGATCTTGGGAACCTGCATTATTGTCTTGGACTTGATGTGGCAAAAAAAAATTCAATTTATTGTATAATAGATGAAATATGCCAAGACATTGCTTGAGAAATTCATGATGGAAGATTGGAAGCCCATATTGACACCCATGGAGACAAAGTTGCAACTTTTTCGACATGATCCATCACCTCAGGTGAATGCTACTCTGTATTGTCAGCTGATTGAGAGTCTCGTTTACATGATCTACACTAGGCTAGATATTAGCTATTTTGTCAGTTATCTTTCGAGGTTTATGCAGGGACCCGAGGTTTCACATTGGAAAGCAACAAAGCATGTTTTGAGATACATTCGTGGCATGTTGGAGTATGGCTTGGACTACAAATAGACTAAATGATTTTCTATGCGTGGATAGACACATGCAGACTATGCAGGTTCCTTGGATGACAGAAAGTCTACTTCAAGCTTTGTTTTCTTTCTGGAATTTGGTCCGATATCATGGGGGAGCAAAAAGCAAACCATTGCTGCCTACTCTTCTACAAAGGCAGAATATCGTGTTGCAAGTGGAGCTGTCTTTGAAGCGATATGGTTATGTCGCATCTTGACAGGCATGGGTGTTCCTAAGACGCATCCTACAATTTTGTTCCATGACAATCAAGGAGTGCTAAAACTTGTTCAAAATCTCGTTTTTCATGAGCGCACTAAACACATTGAGCTACTACATCTGTGAATATGTCCAACAACAAAAGATTCAGCTCCAATATTGTTCAACTCGAGCAATGTGTTGACATCTTTACCAAATCTCTTGCAATAGTGAAGTTTGAAGTTTTTTTAACTTTATTTATTTGTCCTCTTGAGAAAATGATGTAATAAGGGGAGGATTGTTGGAATGTTTATAATACATCATTTCGTTATAAGACAACCGATAATATAAACAATAATAATATGAATTTTATTATTGTATAAACTATAGATTATTATTATTTTATAAACTATACATCATTTTGTTTTCATTTAACTTTTTTCAAAACTATAGAAATAGTAATCTATTTGTGTATTTGGAGTATTTTAAATTAATAAAGCTCTTATTTATTTTCATTTAACTTTTTCAAAACTATAGAAAAATAACTCTTTAAGTAAAAATAAAGTAATAGAAAAAGTTGTATATTTTAAAAAATAAAATAACATAAAATTATTTATTTTTATAAAACTTTGGCACTACTGATATAGTAATATACTTAAGATATGGAGTAAATAAAATAGCTTAAACAATTTAAATAAAAAATAAAATAATTCTTAAATAGTTGTAAAGTAAAAGAACTCTTAAGTAAATAAAATAATTCGAAGTTATGTTTTTAAACAGATGTATTTTAAGATATCTATACTAACACACCTATCTTTAATAGGCTCCTTGGGAATGATATCTCTTGTCGTCTTTTACATAGATTTTCTAAAGATAGGTATGTTTGTTAGTAACTTCAATAAATTTGTATGAGATTGCACTTTAATTAATTGCGATTTCAAATCTCAATTAATTAATCCAAATTCAAACATGTTCAGTCATGTTCAGATTTCCTGTCCTTTTTCCCTTTCTTGGTGCCGGAGAGAACCAGGGGGGATGTAGAGCAGAAGCCCTACCTTCCCGCAGCCGGGATGTGTTGTATCAATTGTGGACAGTCTATCTAGCTGTTGCGGCATCCTCCTCTGTAAATGCCCGGGCATTGCAGACCACTCCCATAGACCCATTTTTGTCTTTCCTGGTTGTAGTCAGTCAAATAATAAAAAACAAAAATAAATATTAAAGAATTTTTTTTTGTGGAGATTCTGAACAGATTTCTTTTGGATTCTAGGCGGATTCACCTGGGTTCGTTCGGAATGAATCCACAGTCCAAAAAACAGCTCCTACTGGAACCTTGTGTGAACCAACCTGGAATCCTAACCGGGTTTGAACCGGACCCGAATATAGGGCTCTAGGCTATGAACCTGGTAACATAGCTTGGAGCCAAAGGGGTACACAAAGGCTGCCACATGCATTGGTAGAGGTTGGAGAGAATGTAAAAAGGAATCAAGGGTGGAATGGAGGTGATAAGAAAGGTGGGGAGAGGTGTAAGGAGGAAGGATAGTGTGTGAAGAGTGGAAAACAATGAATGCCTAGGTCTTGCTAATTGATGAGTGGCGCCACACCTGCAACACTAGCCATCAATTTTGATAGTTAGGGAAGCAGCGGGAAATAATAAATGCAGCAGCCATTCAAGACATAGGAGAGAATAGAGTCACAATAAAGGAAAAATAAGAGGTTTCCAACTAAAAGCCTTCAAGCATGGGGAAGGTAGATGGAAACAATGTGGATGAAGAAAAGTTGTAAAGGGAGAACATGATAATTAGGGTAGCAGGTCATGTTTGAGTCAGGAATGACCTTTAGATGAGTAACTGATTTAATCAATCTGTATTTTCAACATTAATTATAGACCGAAGGCTTGCTCAGAGCTTAGTGTTGGGGTGATCTGTATGCTATTAAATCAGAACAACCCTAAGGCCTCTAATCTAGCATATACATTAACAAAAATGAATGATCTAGAGAATCTGAAATGGCAAAAAGAGAAGATAGAGGTACACTTTGCTGAAATATTGACTCCAAGCTGAAATGCTTACACAAAAGAAGAGAGAGTGACCTCAATGTGTTGTTCTCCATCTAAATGATCAAAAGATCAGGTTTCAGGGAGACTACTAATGTGACAATGTGTATGACAGAAATAAGCATAGAATTGTTGTGACTGGTGGCTTCTAGAAGGCGTATAAGTGACTCCCATGCAAGAAGAATCAAAGACCTTATGTGTAGTTAGAGAGACACATCCTTTGGAAGGCTTGGACCACAATGTGAAGCAAGTGTGCTAAAAGCAGAGCAGAGATAGCTGACAAGTGAGCATGAATGCTTGGAGTGAATGATAACCAAGTTTTGCTTAAATATCATTCACAAGTGTTACGGGGACAAGGCTGGCCATGGTTGAACTCATCCCAGTGGGCACATTTGACTGCTGTCGGTCCTATAGGTATGCACCCGGATAAGCAAGATGATGGGTGGAGGGACATGCAATGGTCAATGAGTAATTTTAGGGATTATGTTTTGGGAGAATGTAAAATGTGAGGGATAAGGAAGGGTAGAGTGATTCCTACGGGGGGCCCTAATGGAAGGATCCCGACTCTTGATCACTGCTGACCCCTTTCGCTTCTTGCCATATAATGTGACAAGGACAAGTGATTAAGAGACTGAGGGGAAAAAGTTAGTGAATGCTGTTAATAAAATATATACTGTATACATGATCAACTCCTTCCACAAACCAATCCTCCGATCTTGAAAATAAGAGGCATGCCTGGCCAAAGCATCAATTGCTCCATTGGCCTCTGTTTTAGAGTGTTGGAAGACGCAATTTTGGAAGCAGTTGGCTAATTGGGAGAAATCAAATATATTTTGGTGTAGTCTCCAATCTGCCTCAATTTGGCCTTCTTCAAAAGTGCAAAGATCAAGGTTTTTTAATTAGATTCTGCTATGAGCTTGTCAATTTTGCATTGTTTGGCCAAAAGTATATCTTTCCTAATTGGCAAAGCTTCTGCAATATTATTGGTAGCAGGACCTAAATTCCAGCAAAAATTCAAGTTTCTGTGTAATTCGTCTTTTTGGCAACGTCTTCCTTGCCGGCAACAATTTATCCTTGTTATTGAGCATGATTGCTGGAACATACTTGTAAATTCATTTCGGGCTCTTTTCACTTGATAATTCACAATTGTTGTTTGCAGAAGTGAGCTCCAAACCATTGTTTCATTGTTTTTTGTGATGCAGTTATTATTCAACTACTCCTGTATGTTAAACCTGACATGCATGCATGGATGACATTATTCACTGCACCAATGTTCAATCTCTTATGCCAAATGTAGCAAATCATTTCCATATCTCTTCTAATCCATAACTACTTATGCATCATGTGTTTTCATCTTCTATCAAATAGACATTTATAAGTGTCTATGCACTTCCTTCTAGCAGTGATGTGTTATGTACCAGATGACTTATACTCAATATATATATTCATTTGCTCAGTGCCCCTTATCCAGATTGAACCCTATGGTTTCTAGAGAGGTCCACACGGGCATTGCTCGGGCTTCCTCGAGAAGCATCATCAGTGTTAATTTTGACCTAGTGTTGGCCATGTGGCTTCTTGGAGATACTAGCAGCCCCTTGATTGGGGAGTATATATCTTGCGTCTTCTTTCTTTACTCTTATTAATTAATGAACATTATTGATGATTGTAATACTCTACACATACTTGAATGTGGCTTTAGCGAATGGTTGCTCTGCATGTTGTAAAACAAATCTTTTGCCTTTTACATTGCAAATGCACTCGTACATAACCCATCTTTTTTGGGAAATTTGGGTTGTACATTATGATTTGAGTTGTCAGCTTGACATTATGTCATCCATTTTCTTATTTTAGAATCATATTCTGTCTTGCCTCACAAGTGAAGTACTATTTTTAATTTGTCATATCAATTCATTATAAGCTATGTGACTACTAATGATAATGTTAGGCATCATGTTATGTAATGACTGAAATTGCGAATGCATCAATGCAGAAGACATGGGTCAAAAATCAGTGTCTAAAGCTGGAGATGCGAATGCTGAAGATGCAAGTCAGCAACCTGGCGACAATTACAGGTATGATGGAGTATCCTATACTTGTAATTAAGGACTTGTACACCTTTTAGTATAGCAAAGACATAATTATTCTTATGTTTTCTTTAACTTTCTTAGAAATGTGATCTTACAGGATTTTGATGATTCGGATCAAACAAGAGGCATTATAGAAACTCTTAGACCATTGAACTGAGTAAAAGTTATTAAAAAAGTCCTACAACAAACATTTACATCTTATATACGCATTAATTATTCTGGACATTGTTTACTTAAGCTACAATTACTTTGAAAACTTCAATTCAACCTGCATTTTTTCAATAGAAGTAACCTATGGATGCTCTCAAGGCTTCCTATGCTTCTTCATCCGATGAAGAAGACAATACAGAAACAATTCTTAAGAAGAAGCCAAGGCTTGAAGAAGATGGCTCAAAGGATGCACTCCCTTCGCTTCCATTGCCAGCTCCTCTTCTGGATTTCTCCTCTAATTTGTCTCATTTGAATGTGGATTTTGGGAATCGAATAAGGAGCTTTCCGCATGTAGAAGGAAATTATGCAGTTCATGTCTATATCCCAGTTAACATATCATCAGTTGCCAAGAAGGAGCTAACCCCCTTCATAAAGAAAGCTGGATTGCTTGTACCTGAACTACATGCTATTGATACTGATCTGCCCCTGTGCTCAGGACAAATGACAAACAAAGATGGCGCTCATGTTGACGTCCCAAATCTAGCTGAAGAGTATCATATTAGCCTATCAAGGACAGCTGCAATCAGGGTTCATCAGATAGATTCCATTGTAACAATGCTTCGTAACAAATTGCATAGTCAGAAGCGATATTGGATAGAATTTGGAAAGTGGGAGGTATTTATTAATGATGATCAAACCAGATCTTTTCTTGCTTTGGAAGTTACAACTGGAGGCTTATCTGAGATATCTAAACAGATATGTATTGTTGATGAAGTTTTTAGACTCCACAATCTTCCAGAATTCTATAAGAATCCTCGACCACATATATCAGTAGCTTGGGGTTTGGGAGATATCACATTAACGTTGAAAAAAGCTGCCGAGGAGTTGAACAACTTGAAAGGAAATACAAGTTCCACAAAAAAAAGCATATGGTCTTACCCATTCAGCAGAATTGAATGTAAAATTGGCCAGAAAACATATTCCATTTGTAAATTGACGACATAATATTGTCAAATCGTTATTAACATTAAATTGCCTATGGAAAGGTATATAATTCATACGAACAGATGGCGCATTGCATTAGTGCAAAAAGAATCATAATTACCTTTAAACGTTCTTTTATCAAATTAGGGTGGATTTAGGCATGATTGAAACAACACTGAAATGTTAATTTAATAACAATTTCTTGGTCTCATACCATCCATGGTTATAAAAAGTAAAAGCAATTGAACTTGGGCGCACAGTATATATAGATATTAAGTCTATTTATTTTATAATTATTTGATAATTTAATTGTCATATATAACAAAAATATGAATATAAATGAGGTATATAATTAGGTATTAGTTTAGTGAATCTCTTTGATTTTTAAAATCACAATTATACTACACAAAACTAAGTATATATGAATGTTAATAATTTATTACAGAGGTTCTCTATCTTTAAAATTAAAAGATGAATTTTTTCCTAATAAAATTAAAAGATGATTTTGTTCCTAATAATAAATTGGATATTGTGTCTTTAGTATAAAGATTCTCCTCTCTTTTATTAGTTCAATGTTACCTATGTTAAGAATTAATTGTAGTGTTTTTTAATGAAATGTCACATTTTAGGTTCCAAGTAAGCTTATCATGTGATAAGAATGATATTGTAGTGAATATTCTCATGAATCTTAATTGATCTATTGTATATGTAAATGGTATTTTTTGTATTGTTTAATTTGTAACATTTAATCTTTTAAGTCTAATGTGAGGTAAATTGTTATAAAGTAAAAGGAACCATAGAGTCAAAAATTATACACTTTTGCACTTTTCTTGCTATATTTTGCACCAATTTTAATGTTCATCATCAATAGACATAGCTTGGCCTCATTTTGACTAGTCTCTAGCCTGAAACACCAAAACACACACCATTTCACCTAAACTTAGACATTTTATGTTGTTAGCATTATGTTTGATCCATGAATTGGGGTGGTTATTCCACATGCTTAGTCGTCAACATACAAATTAATAATGCCTAGTCATCTCTACACGCCTTGACATTCATTTCTACCATCTACAATGGTTTTAAACATTAAAAGATTAAATGCAATAAGGCATATTAGAGAACTAAGCGTCCAAATGTGAAATAAACATATTGAAACCCACACAAATTGTAACACTACAAAATATTGTTGGAGAAACCCTCAAGTGAGTAGGAAATTCCAATAAGAGTGAGTAAAAACTCCTCATGTCACCATATGATAGTCATTACAAGTGATTACATGTCTCATGGGATAATACAAGAGCATCTTCATGGCAACGACTAACTCACACTTGCAAATTGCCTTGACATCAATAGAAACATGCAACAATTTGCGCTACAATAATAAGATGGACAATACTCACCAAAACATATGGGGAAATGGACAACCACTATTCTACCCATAAATAAGATGATTACCCAATACTACCCATGCTATCCAAAAAACAACCAAAAGGATTACAACTTCCAAATGCTAAATGAAAAACTCCCAAAGATTCCTCCAACCTAAAGGAAGTTTGTTGTATCCTTGCAATAGTCTTAAAATGGGCTTAATTCATCAGTAGGATGAGAGTCTTCTCTTGAGCCAATCGACTAGCTAACTCTTAGCCTTGTCTTAACCCTCTTGCTATTGTCTTCCTCTTCACTTCTTGTCCTCCTTTGGTTGCCTTTGCCAAAAAGACGATCCATCACTTGGCATAGCCCTCCATGTGAAGGTAAATGGTTGCCCAAGATGGTAACGATAAATAATCTACCACTTGCTATAAACACCCACACATCCCTCATTAAAACAACCAATGAATATTAGCCAAATGAATCGTCAAAATACAAATCGATGCCAAGAATCATTGTCAAAGATAGAAGGATCAATTCTAGAATAGGACAAACAAATTGTCACCTTCACCAAAGACAAAGTTGTCTTTTCACTTGCACAAAAACCAAGTTCAATTGCACAACAACTAAGATGTTGCTCAATGATTAAGATACTTTGTACAACTACTAAGATGTCTTGTTGCACAACTGAGAGCTAGAATGATAGGAACATGATGGTCCAAATGTCAACTTCATTCAAGATTTTGGAGCCTCCCTCTTTAGGAAGGCTTTTGGTCCCCAAAAGCTCACCAACATTGAGAACAACTTGAAGAACTCCCTACACAAAAATCCTCCTCAATAAGGCTTGACAACACCTAAATCACTCATCCTCCAAACCACAATGAATCAAAACATGGTGACCTACCCCATTTATTGAACCAAGCATCACATGAGCGAAATTGAAAAGGAAAGCCACCTACGCTAACCCTCAAAAACATCCTTTGATCCTTATGTCCCTTTCCGCCAAGTAAGTTTAGCTTATTGGCCTCAAGAGTAGCTTGGGAACCATCTTTTCCCCTTGTTTTTGCTACCTCCCTACACATTTCACATCCCAGCCTCTTCTCCACAAATATTGCAACGAAACATATGCAACAACTATGTCCTTCACAAAGAGGAAACAAACTATGCTAATGCAACTAGCATCATTAAGTACAAACATTACTCAACTTGGGACTTACAATCTTTTACAACAATTACAAGAAAGACACCCTCAACATGCACCAACATTCTACCATCAACAATGGAAAGAAAGTGCAAAAATTGAACTATAGTGCCCCTCTTATAAGCAACTCCAAACAACGTGGCCCCACACTACCTGAAGTTACACTCACCAAGAGTGCCAAACACACCTCCTCCAATGGCACACACTATACACCTTCTTGGAAAACTCTTTGAACCATAAGTGTGCCCTATTATGATCTCAAACCTTGCTACCCACAAAGATCAAATTCTAGAAGCAATTATGCAACTTCTCCATGAGTGCATTCAACCTCTAATAACTATGCACTTAAACAACAAAATCAGAAAACTTTGTACAAAAGAGATGTCAACAAATTCCAAGCAAAAGTATGCTCTCATATCTCCTCCCTCCAACCACAAAGAAGAACCGATTCTTACACCACCTCCCAAGAAAGAAGATTGGCTCGACTGAATTGGCTTTGATACTGGAACTGATATGTAAACTAGGGTGGATATTCTGGATGCTTAATCATCAACATATGGATTAACAATACCCAACCATCTCTATATGACTACATCAATTTCTATCATCTATATGGTTTTAAATATGCAAAGGCTAAATGCAACATAGAAATGCGAATAAACATATTGCAACGCAACAAAACACTATTGGAAAGTCCCTCAAATGGGTAGAAAACTCTAGGAAGAGCAAATAAAAACTCCTCATGCCACTATATGATATTTATTACAAGTGAGTATATGCCTCTTAGGCTAATACAAGAGCATCTTCATAGCAACTGCTAGCTCCTTACACCTACAAATTGCCTTGGTATCAATATAACCCTACAACAACTCATGTTACAATAATAGGATGGACAACAATCACCAAAACATATTGGGAAAGAGACTACAACCACTAATCTACCCATCAACAAGATGATTGCCCAATATTGCCCATGTTATCCAAAAAACAACTTGAAGGATTACAACTCCCAACTCTAAATGAAAAACTCCCAAACATTCCTCCAAGCTAAAGAAATTTGGTGCATCCTTACACTGAACCTAAAATGGACTAAATCCACCAACAAGAAGAGAGTCTTCTCTCGAGCCAATTGACTAGTTGACTCCTAGCCCCATCTCAACTTTCTTGCTATTGTCTTCCTCTTGTCTTATCTTTCGTTGGTGGCCTATGACAAAGAGATGATCTGCCACTTGTCATAGCCCTCCATAAGAAGGCAAACAATTACCCTAGATTGTAACAACCAAGACTCTATCACTAGCTATCACTAGCACCCAAGAGGTCAATAGTGCAAAAAATGGGTCACTAGCATTTATTAATTTTCTAGAAAGCTCTACACATATCCAAACTTCCTCTAGTCAATTTTTTGAGCTTTCTCTAATCATCAACAACCATTCCAAACATAGTCTCTATTCCTTATGCTCTGCTTTACTAGTTTCTTGTTAAAAACAACTTTAGCATATTAATCTACTATAAATTGAAAACTAAAATGAATTAGCTTACAATTGTTTAATAGAAATTAGATTATTTAGTTAGAAATAACACACATTTAGAGATAAGCTTTTTACATTTCTTTCTAGAGAAACAAATAATAAAATATAGCAAATATGTTGAAATATAATAAAAATATACAATGTGAGATAAATTGAGGGTACTGATGTAGTCAAATATTTGATAAAGCTAAAAAATCTACTCTTGAGATAGGCTTATGATTTATAATATACCTAAATAGAATGTATTTAATTTGTTCAGACTGTAACAAAATAAATTGTTATGTAATTTAAGAAACAAATAATTAGATATATAAAATTTATTGAAATATTATAAAATATATAATGAGAGAGATGTGTGGAGGGTTATAATGCTACCAGATATTCAATATTTTTAAAAAATACTTAATATGATTACATTACATAATACACCTCAAGGAAATGATATTCAATAATAATTTCAATATATTTAAGTTAGTTTAACTATTTTATATTATTGCATGTATGCATCAAATCCATGATTCATGATAATGAAATGATATATAACCTTTTATCTAACAATAGTGAGGGAAGGTAAGCCCTTAACCCACATGTATCATTTGGTTAACAAATTGATAGCTTATCTATAATGTAATCATTCAATTTACTATTAAATGTTAGATGCACGTCATGTGGGCCACTTTATAATTGTAATGGTGGAAATTGCATACTTTGCAATTTTCAACTATGTTTTGAATTCGATTTAGTGTATGTCTCCCTTAGAATGTTTTTAGGTTCATTTGGCCTTATCCTAGCCTTTGTATTAGCCTTGGTGCCAACATGGACTTCATGTTTATGTATTTCATGAGCAAGTGAAAATGTTTTTATGTAAACCTAGTGCCTTTCTATCATTTTGATCCTTTTTTTGCCATGTCATACTTGGATGATAACATGACACGTGAATGATCGTGCGATGTGCTAGTGTCCACTAAGTCATACAACGATCATTTCTTTCTAATTTTTGCCACCTTTCCAATTCGAGCATGCAAATGTAACTATTCTTGGATCTGTTAGGCAAATCCCAACATCTAGTTCATTCTGGCATGCCTCTTCATCTTCCAGTCCATCTCATTTTTTAATCTCTCAAGCAATCTTGTAAGCATTATTCTATTCTAGCATTTTCATGTCTTTGTGAAGCATTCAAGCACTCTTGAGCTTTTTTTGAGTAGCAACTTTATACTTCTAGCATTTTTCTTCTATGAATCTACTCCATTGTTGAGGGCATGTGCTTGTGATTTCAACGGTTATCATCTCCTTTTCGATGTTACAAGTGATATTGTTTGAAACTCTCCTTGCATTTCTTTTATTTCATTGCTATTGTAAGCTCTCCTTGTGTTTTAGCTTTCTTGTTGGCACATAGAGGGTTTCATCTACATTTTATATCCTCACACACACACACACATGCACACACACACACAAGGGTGTTCATTCTTGTAGACCAAGGATTCAAATACTTATAAATTCATTTCAATATGTTGTTTTTAAATTCTTAGAAACACTTAGGATTTAAAAGCACACACATTCCATTTCGTAGGCTGTCCATATAAGTTGAAAGAGTAAAATAGGGGCTTGACCTAAAGGCAAGCTCCTATGCAGCCACCCCTTTCTCCTCTTCTTAGTTTGCAAGTGTTTGAAGACTCTTGACCACTTAGAGGGTTTGTTATCTTTTATCTTCACTTTCATTATTCCATTCATTTCATTTAAAGTTAGCTTGTTAAGGTTAGTTTCTTTCATTTTGAGTATCCTGGAGATATTTGGTGTCTACCCTTTGTGGTGTTGCATCCTTGTGTGCAAATGTCCTCAAAATCTGTTGAAACTAGAGTTTTGTTCCATTTGGATGATAGCACGTGGACAAGACTACAACACATCGACTAGATGACTATGTGTCATGCTAGTGTCCTGACTAGTGAGTTGCTAAGGTTACTTTCTAGCTTTTCCTCTATACTCTTTCATATTATGAATTTTATTTTTCATTATGTATTTCAGTTCTCAATTATTCATAGTTTTCATAACCCAAATCTGTCTTTATTGTTTAAACATAATTCAAATAAGGAGGAAAAATCCTAGATAAGGCTAGATAGTTTTTGTTATTCATCAACAAAACAATAAGCTAGAAAAATAAACAAAACATCTCATTTTCTTAGTCTTATTTAGAGTGTAAACACACCTAGGCCAAAACAACTCTGATTTTTCCACCCATTACATTGGTGAACCTGACTTCTTGGTCAACCTCTTCTAATTCTAAAACTTTCCTGTGTGTTGTGGATACTCATACTACTTTCATTTTATGAGTTTCAACATAGTCTCTTTATTTTGATCATATTGTTCACAGAAGCTACCATAACTATTCAAAAATGTCTTGTCCACAACACCCTACCAGTCCTATTCTTACTACCATTGATCTTTCAAGTTATCTATATGACCGAACTGCCACAACCCTTCCCCCACTTCTAAATTTCATGATTTTGAGGGAGGCTTCGATCATGAAGTAGGTCTTCACGTGGGGACAAGGTAAGCAATCCACTATATTGATTAGCACTTGGGTGTGTTTCAAAATGAGCTTGCTATTAATAAGGACATTCATTGTACCATTGGCCCTATTTTGGATGTTACGCAAACGATACTTTGTCATCATCCAAAAGGCTTAGATTTCTTGCACAAAGTGGCACTTATTGTTAATCATGAAGGCCCTCTTTTTGGGGCCCCTTCTGATCAAATGGTTGACTCACATTCTAATCTAACTTATACTCAAATTCGTGTTTCTCTTCATACATCAAACATCCACATTCCTCATTCTACATATGTTGCTACTTCTACTTTGCCGCCTATTCACATGGGTGCTTCTTTATTAGGTATTCCGCATAACCTTATTTCTACTTATTGGTTCATTCCTCTTTCATAGCATCTATCCTTCATCCATGTAACTGCAACCTCTAGTGCATCGAAACTCTTGTATACATAATATTTTGCTATTCCTTTTGTCATTCCCACTATCCCCACTAATATTCCTACCATCACTTCTGTGTCTATTTCTCTCCTCCATTCCACTGATCCTGTGCTTAACTAGATTATGCAAAGTATGGGTAATATTCAACAATAACTTGCATCCCTTTCATTGCTTCACAACCAATGATCACATAGTACTACTGTCATAGTTCACTTTGTCTTGAGATCCTCACCACTTCAATCCCCATGAACTTTGAGGTTCCTTGATTTGAAAGGTATAAAGGTAAAAGGAACCCCAAACATATTTCTTTATTTCCACCACCCTGTGTAGAGAATTTATCTTCAAAGGCAAGATGTTAGCAAAGCTCTTCCTATAGTCCCTTAAAGAGATTACCTTGGACTAGTTTTGTAACTTGTCTGACCATTCATCACTTCATTTGATTGGCTTATTCTCCTCTTTCTGCAACATTTTGAAGCGAATATTGACCCCAAAGTTACCTTGATTGACCTAGTCCACTATAGGTAGGACCTGAATGAAAAAGTCACCCATTTTATCTTTTGCTAGTAGTCTTTGTTCTCTTAGATTTCATACCCTCTCCCTAGATTTGATGTTCAAGGGGTTTTCCATGGAAACCTTCAACCTTAGATTAGGGATAAGATTCTTTTAATGCGACATTCTTCTTTCCTGCACCTTTATAATGCCCTTTGAGACTACTAGTAGATTGTTACCTAGTTTGATGCATCTCCTTCTACAACTTTTCTAGCTTATGCTTCTTCAGGGCCTTCTTCATCATTTAATCAAAAAAACAAAAAATAACAATAAATTCTCCCAAAAGAATCAAACCACAACTATTGTTAGCCATGCTAGTACTACTATGCTCTCTTATTTAGAGTTGGCTATTGTTAGTCTCAACCTTGCAACTACAAAAGGTTACTATTCTTCCCAGTTTTGATCTTTTCAAATACCCTTTATCTTGAAGAATGGTTTAGAACTTTCAAAGATTCCTAAAGGGGCTAAAAATGGCAGGGCTCACTATTTTTAGTAACTTAACATTTGAGCTTAGATGGACTCGAAATATTCCCAAAAGGTGCAGAACTGCCAAGTAATCATCTTAGGCGAGTTTTGACTCAAGATCATACCTGGATTGCAAGATATTAAAGTTTCCATTTTTTAAAACTCCTAGAAAAAATTTCAAACTTAGATTTGAGGCACTTAGAGGTTCCTTAATGACTCAAAAGTTGTCATAACCAGCGAAGTGGGTTATAGCTTGATAGATCTCTTCACGAGCTTTCTGACGCATGAAATGATTCATCAATCAGACACTCGAATCAAAAGTTATGGCCTCCAAAAGTTGGACCTCCTAGTTTGGGAAATATCAAAACATGTGGGACACTTAAAAGAGTTGTAAAGGGTAGAGTTACATGTGTTGGTTTGTGATTTGGCACATCACAAGACATCTTTGATTGGAGATAATTTGGGCGCCACTTTTGGGTGGTTTTTGGCTCATGGTTTTGTAATTACCATTGACAATTTATTGTATTGTACCTCCTATATATTAGGAGCTTGAGATGGAGGTTGCGTGTGTAAGAGTCTTATAGATGTTGAGTTGCCTCCGAATCTCTGGTTGGTTATACTCCTGTGAAAGCTTTCTCTACAAGTATATTATAATCTTCTTGATTCTTGAATACTCTATTGGGTGGCTTTGGAGTGTGGGGTTTTTTCTCCTGAAAGGGTTTCCCCACATAATTACTGTGTTATGGTATGATTGTTATTTGTGTTTATTTCTATAACTGTTGTAAAGATCTGAAAAGTTCTGCATATCCCTTCCCTCAAGATTAGTGTAGGAAGTTGTTTCGCTACGTTAGCTTCCTTACAGAAACCAATTAATGATTTCTATTTACATTTTTGTTCACTTTCAAAATTTAAAATTTGTTGTTAACTGTTATGATTATATCTATCATAGCATTCTATGCCAAGTTTTATGTAAACATTCAATGTATGTATTGCTAGGGTTACATTTGTTGTTATCTTTTTATGCTAACATTATAGTTGTATGTTACATTATTGTAACTGTTAGCACTTTCTGCTAACCACTAGTGGTTTAATCTAAATTGCCAACATTTAGTGTAACCATAGCATTTAATGCTAGACACCCATTGACCATCAAGGTCTGGATAGTGTTCATAAGGGGAATTTTTTCTTTTCACCATAACTTGCACCCAAGGAGTTAGATTTTACACTTCTTATAGTCGTGTTGACCTATTTTTCCTCTACCAGGAGTCAAAATAGTTCAAGCAGGATGAGTCAGCATGCATATCCCCATATGATCCTGAGGTCTTAGCCCAATTTCAAAATCTGAAGCTTGCCTGAAGAGGTTTGCCATGTTAAAGAGCTTGAAAAAATAAGCAGGTTTGTCTTTTACATCACCCTGAAATTCGCTAAGTGAAGAAGTTATGGAGGGTCATCACATTTGATATCGGGTCATCTTCTTTCCATGGGGTCATATTTCATATATCGGATCATATTTTATACATCGGGTGATATTTCCGAATATCACCCTACATTTGAAATGTCACCCGATATACGAAACATCATCCTCCTTGTGAAGATCTCCCCATGGCCAACATGACGTTGACGTCATCATCCCCTTATGCCTCATGCTGATATATTTCCAACTTTCCCCCATCTGATAACACGATGATGACATCATGGTGACTGCAGTGATAAACCAAGTCATATGCCGTTGACGTCATCCAGATCCATTCTGGGGAAAGATCATCTTTCTTGTGAGGGTCATCATATTTCTGTCGACCCGATCTTTCACATTGGGGTGATATTTTAACATTGGGTGATCTTAGTTGAAGATCATCCTGATGTTGGTGCTACTAAGTTCCTAAGTATGACTCGATCTTTCGAGGGGTCATCACATTTGAATATCGGGTGATCTTAGTTGAAGATCATCCTGATGTTATGTTTCACTTCATATTCGTCGGATCACCCAACACAGCTGCATGCATATTCCTGCCGGGGTGATATTTCCAAATATCAGTCATATTCCAAGATCACCCTGATCTTACGAAGAAGCTACAGTGCAACCTGATCTACATTTGCGAGGATGATATTTTTGAATATCATCCTGCCCCAATATCATGATGATGTCTTCAGGGTCCGAAGGAGCATATTTTCTTAGCATCAGTTAGCATTCGAAGATCATCCTGATTTTCCCAACATGCTGCTGACATCATTAGGATGTCGGCAGATATTTCACATCAGGTTGATTTCTGAATATCAGGATGATATTTCTGAATATCAGGTGCCTTACAAATATTGCTCTTGCTTCCGAATATCACCCTACTCTAATGTGCTGATGACGTCACCTGGATATGAGGAGGTATATTGTATGAACATGATCAGGAGGATATTTCACGGGTCTTGAAGGTGATGATGAGGCTCAGGGCTAATTTGACGTTCTATATCAGGCTAACATGCAATCGGCCCACCGATGTAAGGAGTCTTGCTGACGGGACAGGATGATGTTAAGATTTATGATGATGCCGTCAGGAGCAAAAGCACCGACATTATATGTGCTAACGGCCTAGCTTATAAAGTGATGGAGGCGTCTCCGCGAGGTGCATGTGGGATTATTCATGTCATGCAGAAATTTGAAAATATCCGAATGATGACCTTTTGGCGGGATTTCTTCTGGAGGGTTCCCACTTCCATATCTGATCCGGATCTTCATCTCGGTCGAGTGTACTATTTCGGCGATGACTTTCTTGAGTTGGTGAAGATATTTTTTGCATTAATGGCCCGGAATATCTCGCCATCACCTCATCTCTAGTCTCTTCTCCACCGCCTGATTGTCAGGAACTGTCAGAGGCAGCTGCTCGCATTCAATGCTAAGGGATCCTCCACCATTTTTGAGGATCAGATCGAGAATGCAGCTGTTCGCATTGATGACTCGAGCTACATTCCACCTGCCCTATTCTAATTTTTCAATGCCATTACTCCTGTCAGTTGGGACGTTCTTCCCGAGGGTTGTCTGGATGCAGCTCCCTGAGCGGTTTTGGGGAACCAACCTAGGTTAGTTTTGAAATGATATAAGCTGAGGCTTATGATGTAAGAAGGGTTGGAACTTTTTAGCATAGAGGCTCTTCTGTTTCCAAACAGAGCTCCTTTCTGTGCTGTAACCTTGCTTTCCTACTGAATATATGCAAGTTATCATACCCTTTTACTGATTTTCTAGTTCTGTGTGAATCTGCATAGGGTTGTCTATGAGCATCTCTGCTCCTCTCAATCATATTGTCTCTTGCCTCTACTAGAATCATCTAATCTGTGTATTCCTGCTTGCTATATCTGGCTGTGTTATGCATTTTTTAGTTCAGTAGAAGTCTCTTTAGATCTGTCTGGTGCATCACCCTTTCATGCTTTATCTTTCATTTCAGCATATTTCTTCCCCCTTTTCACCCCAACATTCAGTAGTTTTAGGTGATAACTAGACAAGGAAGCCAGCCTTCTCTGGAGGTTTGATCTCACTTAGCAAAGTCCCACACTTAGAGATCAATCCCATTGTGTCATTGGAATGCTTGGAGTCCTATCCAAGCAGGGTGTAATTTCACGTGACAATAGTTTCTGGCACACTCGGTGGGACCAGTATGATGAACTTATCATCAAAATACTGAGAGATTTGGTGTTTCTCCCAGTATCATTAGCCTTTGGAGGCAGTAAAAGCAACACCATGGCGACTCTAATGGCGAATCAGCTGGTTATAGCAGTCCAGTTTCCAAGCAGCTAATGAGGTTGGTGCTACTTATTAGGTTTACTATCATTTGACAGTTTTCATAGCACCTGGTGACTCTGTTTGGTGTTCAAACTCACATCCTGATGTGCAAGACCCTGTGGTCTATGTTCATTCTTAATTTATCATCTAGGCTTACCTATGTTCATGATTTACCCTTGCAATGTATAGTTATCAACACCACAATGGTTATTCTCCTCCATTCCATGAAGATTTAGACTTTTGGCCCCCAAACAGTTCTTTTCCTCATTACAACCAGCATTACCAGCAAGAGCATTTTCAAGCCAATCCTGTTTATCCTTGTTTGCAGCCCATTCATACCTATAGTCAGCCTTGTGAAGCCCATTCTACTCTAAATCAAATGTGCAACCTCCCCAGTCATTTCCAAACTGATCCTGATTTGGGTAGCCTTGAAAGTTTGTTATTGGATTACCAAAGGCAAATTTTAGAAATAGATAGGGAAGCACAATATAACAGGCAGCAAGAGGAGCTTGCATATCAAGCTTATTTGTCAGAGCAGTATGTAGAAAATAGAAGAGTATATGAGGATGAATGCTTGAACATGCGAATTGTAGTTAAGGAGAAACAAATAAAACAATTTCTTGCTCAAGAACAGGAGCTCAAAGTAAATAGTTTCTCTCCTATCCCTAGGTTCAAACAGATCCATCCTTCAAACCAAGGTAAATCTGTGAATGAGCCTCAAATGTCTCTACCATGGAGGCCTTCTTGGATCAGGCATCATGATTATAAAATACCAAACCTTGTGAAGGCTAATCCTCTCTTACCATTGCAGAATCAGGAAGAAGAGAAAGCTGTAGAATCCATGCCTATCATAATTCCAAGTTTCAGGCAGTCTTCTGCCTTGAAGGTTCCCAGTTGGAAAAGGGCCATCTTTTTTCCCCTGCAAAGACCCTCAACCAAACATACAAATAGAAACATGCTCTAACATTCAGCTAGCAAAGGAGGAACAAAGTAGAATACCAAGCTTCAAGCAGGGAGAGCCTCCTAAATGTCCTAAATTGGATATTCCAAGTTGTAGAGGACCTCATCCACTGCAACAAGAGCAGCCTAGACTCCACAAGTTTCCAGGGTTCAAAGCCTATATCCCTCTGCAGGAGCAAGCTGTTCCTACACTCACAGAGAAAGAATTGTTTGAACCTATTGCACCTGTGAGTATTGAAGAGGTCACTCCAAAAGTGGATGATGCTGCCCTACTTCATGAGCTACCTAACTATGTTGAAGATGAAGAAGAAAGTGTGCAGCTGGTTGTAGATATGCAACAACAAGAAAATACTGAAAATAATAACAAATTGTTGCAGATTGAGGCTGAGCATGACAGTGAGGTTCCAAACCATAAAGAGGATCAGGCATGCTGCTCTATGCTAGATTATCCAAAGGCTAATTATGTTGTTATGCTTGAGGAGCTCCCATACTTTATTGAAAATAATGAGGAGACTAAACATGGACAAGAGCAAGTTGAAGATTTGTTCTTTATTATCCAGCAGGGATATCAACTTCTTGGTGGGGAGGTTTTCTCTTTCAAACATGTGCACGGCTCATTTTCTGAGCCTAAATCAGAAAATCATGAACATCTTGTTCATAAGGTGGAGGCAGCCATATGTATAGTGGCATCACAAGGGCTAAAGTTTCCAGGCCAGCAGGAGGAGAAAGAATGCTGCCATGATGACATTATATCAGCCTTCTTGGATTCTTTGAAGGAGGAAGGAGAAAACCATGAGGTCCCAAGTCAGTTGTTCCACACACAAGAGCAACATGAGAGCAAAATGGAGGACACCATCATATCAAATGAGGGGCTGGGGTTTTTAGAACAACAAGAAGAGAAGAAATCAGAGCAGAGATATGAAATCAACTATGTTGATTTGCATGTCATTTCAAGGGGATGCCCAATCAGGCATCTAGCCTAGCTGGGGATACACAAAGAGGAGTCACCACTTGTCATGCTTACCTCTAAGCATGAAGTTGAGCATCAAAATGAGTGGGATCAACCCATTTATTCACCACAAGCTAACAACATCAGCAATCAGTTCAGGTGGATAGGTGAGTTTATCTCCATTCTTTTGGGGGTGTTTTATCAGTTTATCATATGCCCATTTCCCCCTCATCCCTTTTTAACTACCCATATGCATGATGCACATTCTAAATTATTAAGAAAGGGCAGTTACTTTCAAGAACCAGTTAATGGCTTTGTTTAAAGTCATGACTGATTGGTTAGTTTAGAATTAGAGTAGGTTTCATTTCTGCTTTAGTTTTCCCTTTTCATAAGTGCTTCTGCACAGGCTGCTTTGTCATTAGGAGAAAGCATGCCTTCTCCCCTTTTTGTGTTCAAGAGGCAGGTCCTAGTTCCCCAGCATATTTTGAACTTGACTCCATGCCCAATGGATGCTTAAGGCCACTAATCTCATGTTTAGCAGGCAAACATCCCATAGAGGTTGCCAAATTGTTGACCTATTTTTCCTCTACAAGGAGTCAAAATAGTTCAAGCAGGATGAGTCAGCATGCATATCCCCATGAAGCCATATTTGTGATCCTGAGGTCTTAGCCCAATTTCAAAATCTGAAGGTTGCCTGAAAAGGTTTGCCATGTTAAAGAGCTTGAAAAAATAAGAAGGTTTGTCTTTTACATCACCTTGAAATTCGCTAAGATGAAGAAGTTATGGAGGGTCATCACATTTGATATCGGGTCATCTTCTTTCCATGGGGTCATATTTCATATATCGGATCATATTTTATACATCGGGTGATATTTCTGAATATCACCCTACATTTGAAATGTCACCCGACATATGAAACATCATCCTCCTTGCGAAGATCTCCCCATGGCCAATATGATGCTGACGTCATCATCCCCTTATGCCTCATGCTGATATATTTCCAACTTTCCCCCCATCCGATAACATGATGATGACATCATGGTGACTGCAGTGATAAACCAAGTCATATGCCGTTGACGTCATCTAGATCCATTCCGGGGAAAGATCATCTTTCTTGTGAGGGTCATCATATTTCTGCTGACTCGATCTTTCACATCAGGGTGATATTTTAACATCGGGTGATCTTAGTTGAAGATCATCCTGATGTTGGTGCTACTAAGTTCCTAAGTATGACCCGATCTTCCGAGGGGTCATCACATTTGAATATCGGGTGATCTTAGTTGAAGATCATCCTGATGTTATGTTTCACTTCATATTCGCTGGATCACCCAACATAGCTGCATGCATATTCCTGCCGGGGTGATATTTCCAAATATCAGTCATATTCTAAGATCACCCCGATCTTACGAAGAAGCTACAGTGCAACCTGATCTACTTTTGCGAGGATGATATTTCTGAATATCATCCTGCCCCAATATCATGATGATGTCTTCAGGGTCCGAAGGAGCATATTTTCTTAACATCAGTTAGCATTCGAAGATCATCCTGATTTTCCCAACATGCTGCTGACGTCATTAGGATGTCGGCGGATATTTCACATCAGGCTGATTTCTGAATATCAGGATGATATTTCTGAATATCAAGTGCCTTACAAATATTGCTCTTGCTTTCGAATATCACCCTACTCTAATGTACTGATGATGTCACCTGGATATGAGGAGGTATATTGTATGAACATGATCAGGAGGGTATTTTGCGGGTCTCGAAGGTGATGATGAGGCTCATGGCTAATTTGACATTCTATATTAGGCTAACATGCAATCGGCCCGCCGATGTAAGGATTCTTGCCGACGGGACAGGATGATGTTAAGATTTATGATGATGCCATCGGGAGCAAAAGCACTGACATTATATGTGCTCATAGCCTAGCTTATAAAGTGATGGAGGCGTCTCCACGGGGTGCATGTGGGATTATTCATGTCATGCAGAAATTTGAAAATATCTGGATGACAACCTTTTGGCGGGATTTCTTCCGAAGGGTTCCCACTTCCATATCTGATCCGGATCTTCATGTCGGTCGAGTGTACTATTTCGGCCATGACTTTCTTGAGTTGGTTAAGATATTTTTTGCATTAATGGCCCGAAATATCCTGCCACCGCCTCATCTCCAGTCTCTTCTCCGCCGCCTGATTGTCGGGAACTGTCAGAGGTAGCTACTCGCATTCAATGCTAAGGGATCCTCCGCCGTTTCTGAGGATCAGATCGAGAATGCAGCTGTTCGCATTGATGACTCGAGCTACATTCCACCTGCCCTGTTCCAGTTTTTCAACGCCATTACTCTTGTCAGCTGGGACGTTCTTCCCGAGGGTTGTCTGGATGCAGCTCCCTGAGCGGTTTTGGGGAACCAACCTAGGTTAGTTTTGAAATGATATAAGCTGAGGCTTATGATGTAAGAAGGGTTGGAACTTTTTAGCATAGAGGCTCTTCTGTTTCCAAACAGAGCTCCTTTCTATACTGTAACCTTGCTTTCCTACTGAATATATGCAAGTTATCATACCCTTTTACTAATTTTTTAGTTCTGTGTGAATCTGCATGGGGTTGTCTGTGAGCATCTCTGCTCCTCTCAATCATATTGTCTCTTGCCTCTGCTAGAATCATCTAATCTGTGTATTCTTGCTTGCTATATCTGGCTGTGTTATGCATTTTTCAATTCAGTGGAAGTCTCTTTAGATTTGTCTGGTGCATCACCCTTTCATGCTTTATCTTTCATTTCAGCATATTTCTTCCCCCTTTTCACCCCAACATTCAGTAGTTTTAGGTGATAACTAGACAAGGAAGCCAGCCTTCTCCGGAGGTTTGATCTCACTTGGCAAAGTCCCACACTTAGAGATCAATCCCATTGTGTCATTGGAATGCTTGGAGTCCTATCCAAATAGGGTGCAATTTCACGTGACAACAAGTCGATGGAAATTTGGTTTTGTCCACTACATAGTGATGAAGTTATTTTTCCCAATTTGTGCTATTTTCTCACTTTTTTTGGCCTCTGAATTCAACTATTTTGTATAATTTTTGATGGGACATAACTTTCACCCCGTTTATAAAAAAATTGTAATCTTTTTTTTGAAATTTACCAGATTTTCACAAGGAATCTAATTACCCATGTAAAATTAAGATTTGAATATCCCATTTTATCAAAAATATAAAAACCACTATGTGTTATAAACTATCAATTTAGGTTTCCAAACTTGTACAAAATTGTAATTTTCCTTGTCTATTTTTTCTAGAGGGACTATGTTACAACACTAATCATTTTGGGGGAGCAATCTTACATTTTTTCTTTGGATATTATTTCTACTATGATCATGTCTCTCACACTTAATCTCTTCCATCTGAGTATTGTTTGTAATCCTCATAATAAATAGAAAATCAAGTGTGGAGATTGTGTGAGGAACAAGCATACAATAGAAGATTGTATTTGTCGTCAAATTTATGAATTGAAACTTCTTATTGATCAAGGTAATGTTTTACCTGATCGTTATAATCCAACATCTATAGAAACATCATCTAGTCTCACTCAAACATCTTGTGAGACAACATCATTGGGGGATGGACAATCTAGTCTGATAACTTGCATTGAGATCTCCTCTCCTCCATCACCTATTGCAACATCCAAATCTAGTGTTGACTCATCTATGGATTCCAATGATTCTATGCACTAGGACATCAATATTAATTTTTTAGATTCACTACTTTGGGATGCACTTCTACTATACATATCATCCTTATTTGTAGATTCACGCATTGCAGATCTAGAAGACATAGTTGAGGAAATTCATCTCCTATTTGATGACAACCACATCAACGCTGTTATCCCTACATATACATCTTCATATATGAATGCTTTTCCTTTGCCTACATCAGCTTCTATAGTGAAAGATTCTACAGATATTCATGAGTCCACATCTTTGACTTAGTCATCATCCATTTTGACATCCTCTACAGTAGTATCATTTTCTCATCAGTCCACTTGTCACCATACATCCATGGTTAACGTACCTGAATCTTTTATGGTACCTGATTCATCCTATCAGCATTTGTCACACTTTAGCACTGGCTTGGAGATCATTGACTAGTATTTGAAGACACCATCATGGGCATCATCTAGGTCTTTGAATCGTGTGCAAAACTTAGAGACATTCACCTTCTTGCATATTCCTATCAGGAATGGGGAGATCACTTGCACACTTATGTGGTTCTATTTCTTCCCAAGGGAAGAAATGTTGTTCAAAAATAATGGATCATCTTCAACATCTAGTTTCAAGCATCTACCAGCACTACATGAGGTATTTTGAGGTGAGGTTGCAAGTTTTATCTTCTCATCTCAGTTTTAGGAGGGAGCATTTCTTTGCATGGAGTTCTTTCCTTCTCACTTTTTGGGAGGGTCGCATAGACCTTCTCTCTTTCTCTCTCTTATGGGGGGAATATATTGTACATTCATGATAGAAGTGGTCCTTGTGGGGTCATGATGAGTCTTCCTTCTTCTTCACTTGTACATTTTTTCATGCATCTTTTCTCTTTTATAGAGGAGCTTTATTTCTATTGGGTTTTGTCCTTTACTCCATTTATGAGAAACTTGTTTGTACATGGGTACCTAACATGGCCTAGTAGCTAGAACCCATCATCATTGTATCACTATTCTCTAAGTTACACTTAAGGGGGGGTGTTAGTGTAAATAAATATATTATCAAACTAGTTATCTTTTAGCCTATCTAGAAGAGTTCTATTCACACTTGTTAAGTCTCAAGTTAGGGGCTTTTCTCTTTTTGTCTCACTTCATGTGGTTGAGACATATGTACTCACCTTTTGAGACACCTAGCTCATACACACTTGCCACATGCTCTCACACTTGTCATATGAGCTAACATGTGTTGCACATTTGGAGGGGTAGTTAGACATTTAGTCCTACCTTCCTACCTCCTCATGGTTTCCTTTATATGCAAGACTCTCATTGTACATATTATTCACTTTTGATAATATCAATTTGGCTTTTGTGCTCTCATTGCTTGTGGAAGTCTATCCCAGTTTTTGCTTTCAGATCTTAGCAATCCCAACATGGACATCCATGAGATGCGTTAGTGTCCACTAACTTCTCAGTCATAAAACAACCATTTCTTTCTATTTTTTTCACCTTTCCAACCAAGCACACAAATGTAACTATTGTTAAACTCGTTAGGCAATTTCCAACAACTAGTTCATTCTGGCATGCCTCTTCATCTTCCAATCCATCTCATTTTTTAGTCTCTCAAGCAATCAACCAATAATTCTTGCAAGCATTATATATTTTTAACATTTTCATGCCTTTTTTAAGCATTCCAACAATCTTGAACTTTTTTTTGAATAGCAGTTTTATACTTCCAATAATTATCTTCTATGAATATACTCTATTGTTGAGGGCATATGCTTGTGATTTTAGTGGTTATCATCTCCATTTTGGTGTTGCAAGTGATATTGTTTGAATCTCTACTCTTATTTCCTTTATTTCGTTGCTATTGTAATCTCTCCTTTTGTTTTATCTTTCTTCTTGGCACATAGAGGGTTTCATTTCCATTTTATATCCTCATGCACACTAGGGTGTTGATTCTTGTAGACCAAGGATTCAAACACTTATAGATTGATTTTAATATTATGGTTTTTAAATTTCTATAAACACTTAGGATTTAAGAGTACACGCATTCTATTTCTCTTTGATTCATAGGTTGCCCATGGAGGTTGAAAGACCAAACCAAGGGGCTTGACCTGAAGGCAGGCTCCCATGCAGCCATCCCCTTTCTCCTCTTCTCAACTTGCAGCGTTTGAAGACTCTCAAAGACATGGAGGTTTTATTGTTTTTATCTTCTATTTCATTACTTCATTCATTTTATTTAAAGTTATCTTTTTCAAGTTAGTTTTTTCATTCTACGTAATCCTAGAGATATTTGGTGTCTATCCTTTGTGTTAAATCCTTGTGTGCATGTGTCCTCAAAATCGGTGTTGAAATTAGAGTTTTGCATATATTTTAGATGACGTGTGAACAAGACTACAATGCACTGATTGGACAATAATGTGTCGCACTAGCATCCTAATCAATGAGCTTCTCAAGTTACTTTCCATGCTCTCCTTTGTTTTCTCTTTCGTATTTTAAATTCTATTTTTCATTTTTGTATTTTAGTTCTCAATTATTCACAGTTTTTATAACCTAGCTCTTTCTTTCTTTTTTAGTCATAGTTTAAATAGGATAAAATAGCCTAGATAAGGCTAGAAAGATTTTTGTTATTCATTGACAAAATGTTAAGCTAGAAAAACAAACAAACATCTCCTTTTCTTAGTCTTATTTAGAGTGTAAAGGTAGAATTAGTTGTTAAAGTCTTAACACACTTAAGCCAAAACAAATTTCCTTTTCTATGATTTACAATAACCACCACATTCATCATAATGTCTCACACACATGTATGTAACATACCACCTACTTAGCATACCCCTAAAGCATAATAAGTAAATAAAGAGTGCATTCATTACTCCTAAAAAAACTCATCCACAAAAGTTGTTCATGATGGGGGAGTGACAATGGGTCAAAGGGAACTTTAAGTGGAGGAAAGGTAGAGAAGAAATATGACATATATGTTAGGAAATAGTGCCTCAACCTTGTTTTCCTAATGTTCATATTTATTATTTTATCATATTTATTTATTATTTTGTCCTCACATTGGAAGTGGGGCATCCCATTTTGAAGTGGCACTCCTTGCCACATGTTGGCATCTTGTGTTGTGTTTAAGAAGTTATAAGAGCATTTAATATTATTATAACATTGTAAGATGTGTGGGTTATTTATGATAGATTCTATGACACATGTAAGAGCATGATTATAGGGAGTTACAAAGTGGGCCAAGAATCTTGACCCATTTATGACGCATGTTATGACACATCATAGAGCATCTTTATAAAGGAAATAAATGACAAATAATGAGTCAAAATTAGGTGTGGGTCTTGAGAATTTTTACCATGGTATTTTTGGACCTTGTTTGCACTCATGGTAATGCCTTTTGGTGTTCTTTTTGGGTCTCCATGAGTCCATATATTGAGGGCTTGAGATGAAGGCATTGAGGAGTTTTTATTGTAGGGATATGTTGTCAAATTTCATCCAGAAGAGAAAGATGTAGATCTCCATGTTAAGTTTCTGAGCCTACATGTGTATTGTAACATGTTTATTCTTGCAAATTAATACATATGTTTTGTGCTTTAGAGTGGGGTTTTTTGCCTAAAGGGGTTTTACCCATGTATATTGGTGTTTCTTCTCTTCTATCTATTTTTCTTCTTTACTATTCTTAGAAATATTAATTTAGATGCCATTACGCTACTAAAATATACTTATATTTAAAATTTGCATTACTTTCCTCAAAGGGTTAATGTGGAAAATTAATAGTCCTAATTCTGCTTTATGGGAATAGTTGTATGTACTTGTATAAAACATTTTGTTAATAAAATTATACAACATTGGAGGTGCATAATTGATATTTTTCCTTACAATGTCATGGTAGAATATGCAATAAATGTTCCTCTTAGACAGAAGACTTGAATTGTCATACAATTTGTGTTCAGAAGGGTTATCCATCCATACATACGTGATTTTGTTAGGTGTTGGTCCTCAACACATTCATAGAAAATAAAAAAGACATTTTCACCACAAAACTTTTCCTCTTACCATTTTTAAATAGTTACTAATGAAATAAAAAAACTAAAAAATCCACTTAATAAGAAAGAAAAAGAGAGAAAAAAAAAACATTACAAATGTGAAGTTAAAACCAAAATTAAAAAATATTCTAAACTATGTCCATAAGACCATAACAATCCATGGGACCATAAGGATTGTGTTAAAAACATGATCTTGAGAAAAATGTTCAAATGGATATATAGAAAGGGATAAAGAATGAAATATTCTTGTTTCATTTTGTAAGTTTAATCTTTTGCTTGTTATTTTTTTCCAAAGTTTCTCTTATCCTCCCCTATTGTCAACTTTTATAAAAGCGAAAACATATGATAAATTTCATGATGTCAAGGCATCTACCTTGGATGTTACAATACCGTGAGCATTCAATGACGAAGTTCCTTTAAGGCCCCACTATCCCCAATACACAAGACATACATATCATCTATTAAACAAAATGTGCATATCATCTATTGAGTTGATTTAAACTAGTTATCATTTGCATATAAAACTCTTCAATTTCCATTTGATTTATGCCCTTACGTAACCTTTATGTTGAATTTATTGAGGTACTATTGTTTATTTATACTTATTTTGTCCACATTATCGTCCTAGTTTTTCTCAACTATAGAATCAATATCTTGATGAGTTTAAACATCCATGAAAGTTAATTTTTCGCTTTCCCATCCATTTGTTATTTTATTTCAACTGAGTTGCCTTTTTCTTCCCAAACTCTTTTGCCTTTTTTGTGGTTCACTTAAAAAATTTTATTTCATGCAAACTATGAAAAATAGATTTAAAAAGTTAAAAATTATACACATAAAAATTGCTAATAAAATATTAACTAAAACTGAGCACCTTAGTTCAAGGATGGAGCTCTTGGGTGGGAGAAAAAAAATTGAACAGGGGTTGGGTGTGGGAGGGAGTGGCTAGAGAGTTGGAAGCATTGAAGGGGAAGATGACGATGAGGAGGATGATGGAGAGGGAGGTGTTGTTAATTGGCCAACAAATGAGTAGAACGAGCCATTTGATGAGGAGGATGAGTGCCTTATAGACATTTGGTGGGAGTCCTGTTGATTCATTGGCTTGGCTCCTTGGCCTGATCGACATGTTACGTCTCCTCATCATTCTTGTCCTATTGTAGAGAATGGCTCTGTTTCAATTATGGGGAAGATTTGGGTGGATTTGACGATGTGGGTAAGGCTACCCCTCGGAGGCAATGGGGATTTCCATGGTTTTTGTGCTTGTAGCTTGTGCAAAGGAGTAGATTGGTGAGGTTAGAGCCTTCCCTTCCCCCTATGTGTTGTCTAAGGATAGGAATGGAACTAGTTCTAAGCATGGGGATAATGTCATGGAGGGTATTATCAATGGTTCTACTTCAAATGTTGCATTATAGGTTTGCATTTCTCCAATTTTTATTAATCTGGAGGCTATGGTGGAGGCTCAAGGTCATCCTATGTGGCCATGCTCTTCTCCTTGGTGCTTACCCCCTTCGAGTTCTCTAGGTTTGGAGACAAGGGAGATTAGTTTTTCCTCAAGGGCCTCACATGTTTTGGGGGCTGATTCTATAAACAATGGTAGTCACTAGAAGAAATCTTGGGCAGAAACTATCAAAATGATTATTCTTTGGTTTCTATTGAAGGAGGTAACTATCAACAACTCAATGTCCTTGATTTCATACACTATACCAAAACCTTGATATGAAATCCCTTTTTAAGTTTACCATAAATCTTGGGAATGGCTCTAACTCCTCCATAGGATTGTTTGTTGAAGTATTTTTAGGAGCTCAAACAATAGGAGTTGTGATTGACATATTCACCATTGTTGAAAAGATGACCAAGCAATGCTTGATCTAAATATCTAAAAAAATGGATTTGGTTTGTAGGGGAATGAGGGGTGCTACTAACTTGGAAGTTTTTAAGTACAACATAAGCAAGGCTTAAAATGTTGTATATATCCTTAAGAATTTAATGTTGTTCAAGGGGTTTGAGAGAGTACTCAAATACCTCTTCCTACTTGCATCTTATACTTGATTCATTTCCTTTACAATTTGTCATTGTTCCTTTTCAAGCCTTTCTTTCTCTTTCTTTAACTCCTTTTGTTATTGGATCTTTTCATCTTCCCTCTTTTGTCTCTTTAATTCTCTTTCAAGGTTTTGTTGTTCCCTCATTTTCTTTTCTACAATTCGTTGGATTTTTCTTTCCTCTATTTTTTTTTTTTTTTTGCTTTTATTTATTCAAGTTCTCTTTTCCTTGCTTCTTGCTACTCATCCATAATTATGTATTCATATGTAGTAAGGATTTACGATTGCCTGCCTATCCTAACTTCACCATCATTAGGGGATTGTGCTTGTTGGGAACCCTTTTGATTGACAACTTCAAAAATTTCTTCAATGGACCATATAAATTTTGTGATACTTGAATGCATCTCACCTATGGGTATGGTATTTTGTTAGCTTCCAAATTTGAATGCTCTTATGTCTCTTGAGAGCATCTCATATGTTGTTTTGGTATTTCATTAGCATCCAAATCTATAGTTTCCTAATTTGTGGGATATGCATAATAATAAACCACCTCACTTCTTAGAAGTGGAGTAGAAGACATGGACAATGACACTTCTTAATTTTTGAAATCAATTTATATTCCTAGGTTAGTGGCTCCTTTAACCCAATATGGTGGGTTTACTTGTATTGACAAACTTATTCCATCATATAAGTCAACTGGTTCTTGTGTTCGACTCACATGAGTAGTTGAAGTCATGCTTTCATTCACCTCTTTTGTTAGCATTGATTGTTCAATACCAACACTATCTCTTGATGAATGTAACTCTATCATTTGTGCTAAATATTGTTGCACTTCATCCTCTTGATATTCTACAAACTTTAATATGTTTGAAATACATGTCACCTCACATTCTTTAACAAAGAATGTCTCACTTGGCCTCATATCATTTGCAAGTGCATTTTGATTGAGTGGCCAAATTCCAATCCTTCGAAAGCTTTCTTTGATATTATTAGATGTAAGGGCAAGCTTGAAAGCTTTGTTACCAAATTCAATTAGTTTTGTCCTTTTTATTTCAATGTGGGGATGTTTTCCTATCTATTTGGACCTTACATCTTTGAAGTATGTCTTGAATGGTGCAAACACACTTACATCTAATGGTTGAAGCTTATGGCTAGTATGGGTAGGCAAAGTCAGAAAGTCAATGCCCAAAGATTTAGCCTCTTGGAATGTGTTGAAAGAAATATAGCTTCCATGTCCATCAAAATTAATGAGATGTCTATTTGTGGATAAAATTCTACTAGAGACTGATCTAGCAAAATGATGTAACCAATTTAAAAAGAGCTCTTTAGTCATCCAAGAATGTAGTTAGGTTGCAATGCATGCCCTTTGTTCATAGTTAGCAATGTAGTTTTTAGTTGTCTTTTTTTCCTTGAAAAGATAAAAACCTCATATGTTGTGCCTTGTTGCATTAATGCAACATAATATTGTTATCCACTATCTACTTTTTGGTAGAATGTGGGGCACACTTCTACTACCTAGTTTCATAATAACCTGCATCTCACAATTTCTTCTTGCGTGTACACATGTTTCATCACAATCGCTATCTTGCTTGCCCCATATTGATTTGTAGTATACAATTTATCCAAGTTATCATAGAAAGCCACCACAATAATTGGTTATGACATCATTGTTTTGTCTTTATCAAGCCCCTCAACAGTCCTTACTATCAAATATGGATGGCATTTGCAAACCCAACCTACCATGATCTATCGGATACACCATTCATGAAAGGATTTGACAATATCTGACAAATGTGTGATACACATGATTTCAGTTGAATTAATTCAAGACCATGGTCAAGATTATCCAAATATTTGCACCACTAGAATAGTTCTAACTCTTCTTCATTTGACATAATAGGTGGTGGTCCCTTCCTTTTTGTGGTTGTCAATCCAAACAACTAGTAAGCCAAACAGATAGAATGGATGCCCCATTTTTTTGTACCTATTTTAATGGAGAACATTTTATCCTTTGCATCCTTCATAGCACCATCCATTACCTCTTGTGTCCATTCCATTCTGATGGACTTTGTGTTCATCTTATGCTGGTTGACAAAATTGATAGCATCCATATTTTTTCCATTATTTGTAATTGGATTAAAATCAATGTTATTTTCAGGTGAGTTGACTAAATTGTCATTCTCATCAAAGTGAAAAAAAATTAATTTAACTCCCCTTGGCAAATTAATTCTTAGCCTTCGATTTATTCTTTTTGATTTCCCATTTTCCTTGTCATAATGCCTATGTGAATTGATACAAATTAAAAAATTGTCAACATAAATATGAAATTTGATAAGAATCTATAAAAGAAAAGTAGTATGTTTATGAGGCTATTAAATTCAACCCCTTGGCCCAAACAATAAAGTTTTACTTACTAATTTGCTTAGAAAGATAGCCTTTAATTTTTACACTTAGTAAAACCACATTTTTTGGGACAAGGCAGTTGAATTTAATAACCACATAAACATACCATTGAATTTATGTAGATTTTTATCAAATTTCATGTTTCTGCTAACAATCATTAATTTATATCATTTCAAATAGGCATTATGGCAACACAGATGAGGAAATAAAAAATAACAAAATGAAGGCTAAGGACCAATTTTCCAAGGGGTATTAAATTGAATGTTGTTCACTCTAATGAGGGTGATAATTCAGTCAACCCACTTGAGAATAACATTGATTCTAATCTAGTTATGAACAATGAAAAATATGGATGTTGTCAATTCTACCGACCAACATAAAATGAACACATAGTCCATCAGAATGGAATGGGCACAAGAGGAAAGAGATTGTACCATGAGGGATGTAGAGGACAATATATTATCCATAATAGCAACTACAAAAAAAATGGGGTATCCATTCTAGTAGTTGTTAGGACTGACAACCACAAAAAGTAAATGACCACCAACTATTATGTTAGATGGAAAAAAGCTAGAAGTAGTCTAGTGGTGCAAATATTTTGTTGAACTTGGTTAGCATCTTGAATTAATGTAACTGAAGTCATACGTTGCACACATTTGTCAAACAAGGCCAATTTTTTCACAAGAGGTGTACGAGGTAGACCATGGTGGGTTCAGTTCTACAGATGCCATCTAGATTTGATAGTAAGGATTTCTAAGAGTCTTGATAGAGACAAAGCACTGATGTTACAACCAAACATTATGGTAGATTTCTATGATAACTTGGAGAAATTATATACTGGAAATCAATATGGAGCAAGCAAGATATGAAACTATGATGAAATAAGTATAAAAACAAGAATAAATTGTGAGATGCGAGTTATTGCAAAACTAGGCAATAGAACTTAGAAGTGCACCTCACATTCTATCAAAAATTAGAGTGGATAACGACATTGTATTGTATTAATGTAGCAGGGTATAACATACCAATGTTTTAAATTTCAAAGGCAAAAATATAGTTGAAAAACTACATAACTAACCATTAACCAAGGGCATGCATGGCAATCCAACCACATGCTTGAATGACCAAATATCTCTTCTTAAATTAGTTACATCATTTTTTAAAACTAGCCCTTGGTGGAGTTTCAACCAAAAATAGACATCTCCTTATTTTTAGGGACATGGAAACCATGTTTTCAGCATAATCCAAGATGCTAAATTTTTGGGCATTAACCTTCTAACTTTGCTTATCCATACTAGCCATAAGCTTCAGTCATTAGATGTAAGTGTTCTTGCACCATTCAAAACATATTTCAAAGATGGAACTTCCAAATGGATGGAAAAACATCTCCATATTGAAATAAAGACAAAACTAGTTGAACTTGGTAGCAAATCTTTGAAGCTTGCCCTTACATCTATTAATATAAAAGCAAGTTTTCAAATGATTGGAATTTGGCCACTGAATCAAAATGCAATTGCAAATGATATGAGGATAAGTGAAACATTCTTTGTTGAAGAAGAAGATGAGGTGACAGGTATTACAAACATATTAAAGTTTGTAGGATATCAAGAGGTTGAAGTGCAACTATGTTTGGCACAAACAACATAGTTTCATTAATCAAGAGGTAGTGTTGATATTGAACAATCAACACTAATAAAAAAAGGTAAATGAAAACATAGGTTTAGCTACTCATGTGAGATAAACACAAGAACCAATTGATTTAGATGATGGAATGAGCTTGTCAACACAGGTAGATCCACCAAATTGGGTTAAATAAGGAGCCACTAGCCTTAGGATGCAAATTAATTTTAAAAAATAAAGTGTCATTGTCCATGCCTTCTACTCTTCCATTTCTAAGAAGTGAGGTAGTTCGTTATTATGTAGATCCTACAAATTAGGAAACTATATATTTGTATGCTAATGAAATACTAAACTAGTAGGTGAGATGCACTCAAGATATAAAAGACCATTCAAATTTGGAAGCTAATGAAATACCATATTAGTAGGTGAGATGCCTTCAAGTACCACAATGTTGGGAATTAAGGTGTCTCAACCTTGGTAATTCCTTGTATTATTTCATTGTATTTATTTATTTATTGCCTATTATTGTAATTAGGATGCAAATCCTTATTGTCATCTTGTGGGAGTTGGCACGGTGATGTGTCATCCTACATGGAAGGTGACAACATGTAAATTTATCCTCACATGAGATGATAGGTGTCCCACTTAGTGGTAGGAATATTTTGCCACGTGTCGGCATCTTGGATAGTGTGTAAGGGAATATTGACCGAAACGGTTATGACAGATTCTTATGACAAATCTATGACGCGTAAGAGTCGTAAATGGAAGATTCTATGACAGGTGAAGACATGTGTCACAAGGCATCTTTGGGCACCCCAAGGAGGGTTATGACATGTTGTAAGAGAATATGTTATTTATAGCCTGTGTATGACAGATTCTCTTATAGTTGTAAGATATGTCAGTATGACGGATTCTATGATGATCGTAAGTCGTAAGAGCATCTGTCATTGTCCAACTTGGGAATAGACGACCATTTTGGGATGGGGTGTTATGACAAGTGTCATGACCATGCTGTAGTGTTGGAAAAGTGTCCTTAGGCGTGGGTTTTAGGCCATGAGGCCATGTTGGACGCCCATCTCAAGGAAAGCTCATCTTTGCCTTGTAAACTTCTATTTAAGCAGATGCTTTGAGAGGATATGTATTATGTGATTGACAGGTACTGTTATGCTGTCGATTTGTCTCCAGATACAAGTGTCGAAGACTCCTAAGAGCTTGCATTACTAGTGTATTGTAAACCATTTTAGTTTTGATAATACAGTGTGTAGGTTTTGGAGTGTGGGGTTTTTCACCCGATAAGGGTTTTCCCCATGTATATCTTGTGTCTCTATTCTGTCTCATTTATGTGTGTACATGTATTGCTACAATATCTCCATTGTTGTGTTAAGCATTCTGTAATTGTAAAGATTAAAAAGAATTTGCACTCTTCTCTCCTCTTTAGATTAGTGTAGGAAGCGATTTACGCACACCTAGCTTCCTTTCAGTTGGTATCAGAGCTTGGCTAGTTTTGGTTCTAGCTGCTGGGTAGGGGTTTTTTGAGCTAATCTTAGGTTGAGTGGGAGTCTGTGTAGAGCATTCTGTATCTTGTTGTAGGAAGGAGATGGCAAGCACATCTGAAAGAGTAGAGGTGGAGAACTTCAATGGCACAAATTTTGAGTTGTGGAAACTCAAGATGGAAGATCTACTTGTTGATCATGACCTATGGGAAACTGTTGATGGCACAAAACCTATGACAATGTCACAAGCAAATTGGGACCTCAAAGATTGGAAGGCTAAGGGTCTCATAAGACTTTGTCTAGATTGTTGCAAGGTGTGACCCTTGGTCTTCTTGTTCAGCGTTGCATTGCTGTGGTTTGTGACAAGGGCTTAATTGCCTCCTGTGCTTGTTAAGTCAAGTGGTTGTATCAGGCATTAACAGGTCGATCTTTTGGTGCAACGACAACTAACAGTTGGTATCAGAGCCGAGGTCATAGGTTCAAACCGTGCGCTTGTGCTGGGCAGGATTGTTGCAAGGTGTGACCCTTGGTCTTCTTGTTCAGCGCTGCGCTGCTGTGGTTTGTGACAAGGGCTTAACCGCCTCCTGTGCTTGTTAAGTCAAGTGGTTGTATCGGGCATTAACAGGTCAATCTTTTGGTGCAACGGCAACTAACATAGATGACTCTATCCTATTGAATGTCCATGAGGAGAAGACCGCGAAAGATCTTTGGAAGAAGCTGGGAGATGTTTATCAGGCCAAGTCCTTGGTGAACAAGATTTTTCTGAAAAAGAAGCTGTTTGCTATGAAGATGGAAGACGGAGGATTTGTTGTGGACCATATGAATGTTTTCAACATAATTGTTGCACAATTGACATCCGTGGGTGTGAAAATGGAGGAGGATCGATGTATGACCCTGCTTTGTTCTTTGCCAGATTCGTGGGATCATCTTGTTATGGCCATCGGGAGTACCACATCCACTATCAAAATGGAAGATATGGTGTTTTCGCAGTTATCTAAAGAAATGCGGAGAAAGACAACTGAGTCAGCCAAAGAAGCTCTTGCAGTTCATGGAAGACCCAAAGAGAAAGGGAAGAAGAAGGACAAGAAAGGTGAAAAGGGTAGATCCAAATCCCGTGGGAGATCCAAATCTCCTGGAAAGTCCAAGGCTCTCTGTTGGAATTGTGGAAAAACTGGGCATTTCCGAAAGGAATGTAAAGAGGAAAAGAAAAAGAAGAAGAATGCCCCAGATTCAAATTTTGACAAGTCACAAGATGATGGTGATGCCTTTATCGCAGCCCTAGCCACCCATGCATCTGATGATGTGTGGTTGATAGATTCTAGTGTATCATTCCACATGACTTTGCATCGAAGCTGGTTCATGAAGTATGAGGAGTTTGATGGTGGAAGAGTGTACCTGGGTGACAATTCTCATCTAAAGATTGTTGGTCGAGGAAGAGTCTCAATTCGATTCCTTGATGGATGAGTGAAAGGGATCACTGGGGTTATGCACATCCCAGGCTTGACATGAAACCTGCTTTCTATCAGTATGTTGATTGATGCAGGTGTGCAGGTTGTCTTTTCGAAGGATGGATGCAAGATGACTAGAGGATCTATGGTGCTTGTGAAGGGTACTTGGAGAGGTACTCTGTATCAGCTAGAGGCATGCACTTCACAGTGCAATAGTTCTTCTGACTCGAAGAAAAGAGTTGCAGTCACTTCATCTCCACCATCTGAACGAGTAGTGAAGAAATCTATTATAACAAGTTTTGATGGTAGTGCTCATGCTTTGGAAGTTAAACTTCCTGCTGAAAAGACAATGTTATGGAATAAGAGATTTGGCCACATTGGTGAGAAGGGTCTTAGAACCCTGAAAAATAAAAACATCGTTGAGGGGTTAAATGATTATAATCTTGAGTTCAACTTTTGTGAACATTGTATATATGGAAAGCAAAACCGTGTTCAATTTTACTCTAGTTCTCACAAGTCTTCTGGTGTGTTGGACCTCATTCATTCTGATGTGTTTGGTCTTGTTAGTGTTCCTTTGATTTCCAAATCTATATATTTTGTATCTTTCATAGATGATTACAGTAGAAGGACATGGATTTATTTTCTCAGAAGCAAGACTGAAGTCTTTAGTCAGTTCAAAGAGTTTAAAGCTTTTGTTGAGAATCAAACTAGTAAAAAGATTAAGTGTTTGAGAACTGACAACGGTGGTGAGTTTTGTTCGGTAGAGTTGGATAAGTTCTGTAAAGAGCAAGGGATTGAAAGACATAAGACAACTCCATACACTCCATAGCAAAATGGAGTTACAGAGAGGATGAACAAGACACTGATGGAGAAGGATAGGAGTATGCTTAGTGGAGCAAGCCTTGAACAAAAGTTTTGGGCTGAAGCTGTAGCCACTGCATGCTACCTGGTAAACAGGTCTCCTACATTAGCTCTTGTTGGTAAGACACCTATGGAGGTGTGGTATGGTAAGAAGCCTTCAGTTAGACATCTTCATGTTTTTGGTTGTGAGGCATATGCACATGTGCCTAGGGAGAAATGGTCTAAATTGGAGAACAAGGTTGTTAAGTGTATTTTCATTGGCTATGGTGTCGGTGTGAAAGGATACAAGCTTTGGGATCCTGTGGCTGAAAAAGTGTTGTATAGTAGAAGAGTTATCTTCAGAGAGTTAACACCTTCTTTCGTTGTTCTACAACCAGAATAGACAGAAAAGAAAGAGGATGTGGTTTAGTTTCCTTCTACCCCTAAGAAGACTAAACTGACATACCCTGTGAGACCTGATGATGAGGAGAGATCCAGCAGCTCTGAAAGCTCAGAAGAAGAAGTAGAACCTCAACCTCAGCCATTGAGGAGGTCTACACAAACAAGGAAGCAACCTGATAGGTTTGGTTATTCATTGCTTGTTTCTAGTTGTTCTTTTGCCTTGCTTACTAACACTGATGAGCCTAGAACTATGACAGAGGCTATGGGCATGAAAGATGCAGGTTCCTGGAAGGAGGCCATGGAAGATGAGATGGCTTCTTTGGAGAAGAATAAAACATGGGACTTGGTGCCTTTGCCTAAAGGAAGGAAACCTGTTGGATGCAAATGGGCGTTCAAGAAGAAATTTGGTGCAGATGGTAGTGTTGAAAAGTACAAGGCTAGATTGGTTGCGAAGGGGTACTCACAAGTGGAGGGAATTGATTATAATGAAATTTTCTCTCCCGTTGCAAAGCTGACATCTATTCGGTTCTTGTTATCTCTTGCAGCTGCTTATGACTTAGAGGTGGAGTAGATGGATGTGAAGACATCTTTCCTTCATGGTGATTTGGAAGAAGAGATTTACATGTCACAACCAGAGCATTACATAGAGAAAGGTAAAGAAAATTTGGTTTGCAAGTTGAAGAAGTCTTTGTATGGTTTGAAGTAGTCTCCTAGGATGTGGTATATGAAATTTGATGCCTTTGTATTGTCAATTGGATTTCTGAGATCAAAATTAGATCATTGTGTTTATTACAAGTTTGACAATGATCGCATTCTCATTATTGCATTGTATGTTAACGATATGCTGTTAATTGGGAATGGTAAGAATATGATTTCTGATTTAAAGTCTTAGTTATCAGCACAGTTTGAGATGAAAAATCTAGGGGCAGCCAGGTACATTCTGGGAATGGAAATTAGAAGAGACAAAGCTAACAGAAAACTTTGGTTAAGTCAAAAGTAAGTATGTGAAGACCGTGTTGGATAGGTTCAGCATGGCAGATTGTAGACCATTGTGTGTTCCTATTTCATTGGGGACAAAGTTGTCTGTTAAGGATTGTCCAAAATCTCCTAGTGAGGTGGAGGACATGAGTAGAGTACCATATGCTAGTGTTGTTGGCAGTTTGATGTATGCTATGGTCTGCACAAGACCAGACATTGCCCAAGCAATGGGAGTCCTTAGTCGATTTATGGCTAATCCTGGACAGGTACATTGGGATGCAATTAAGTGAGTGTTCATATATTTGAGGGGTACTTCTGAGTATTCCATATGCTATAATGCTAATCCTACAAGACCTCCGCATTCAATTTGTATTCGTGGATTTGTGGATTCTGATTGGGCGGGTGACATTGACAGCAGGAGATCCACCAGTGCTTACGTGTTTACTATGTTTGGTGGTGCAATTAGTTGGATGAGTAAGTGACAACCTGTGGTTTCTGTGTCCACGATAGAAGTTGAGTATATGGTAGCAACTCATGCTTGGAAGGATGCCATTTAGCTTAAGAGATTGTGTTCAAATATTGGTGTTGATTTAGGACAGATTACGATTTGTTGTGACAGTCAGAGTACGATTTGCCTAGCAAAGAATCTAACTTTCCATGCTAGAACAAAGCATATTGATGTACAGTTTCACTTCGTGCGAGACATGGTAGAGGATGGGAAGGTGAATTTGGAGAAGGTAGATACTTTGAAGAATGTTGCGGATGCATTGACGAAACCAGTGGGCACAGAGAAGTTCAAATGGTGTTCGGAGTCTATGGGCCTCTTGGCCTATAGTAGTTAAATCTTGTTATTTCCATTGGCTCTTACAAGGTGTTTGACAAGTGGGAGAATGTTGGGAATTAAGGTGTCTCAACCTTGGTAATTCCTTGTATTATTTCATTGTATTTATTTATTTATTGCCTATTATGGTAATTAGGATGCAAATCCTTATTGTCATCTTGTGGGAGTTGGCACGGTGATGTGTCATCCTACATGGAAGGTGACAACATGTAAATTTGTCCTCACATGAGGAGATAGGCATCCCACTTAGTGGTAGGAATATTTTTCTATGTGTCGGTATCTTAGATAGTGTATAAGGGAATATTGACCGAAATGGTTATGACAAATTCCTATGACAAATCTATGACGCGTAAGAGTCGTAAATGGAAGATTCTATGACAGGTGAAGACATGTGTCACAAGGCATCTTGGAAGAAGGCATCTTTGGGTACCCCAAGGAGGGTTATGACATGTAAGAGAATATGCTATTTATAACCCGTGTATGACATATTCTCTTACAACTATAAGATATGTCAGTATGACAGATTCTATGACGGTTGTAAGAGTCGTAAGAGCAATTGTCATTGCCCAACTTGAGAATAGGTGACCATTTTGGGATGGGTTGTTATGACAAGTGTCATGACCATGCTGTAGTGTTGGACAAGTGTCCTTAGGTGTGGATTTTAGGCCATGAGGCCATGTTGGACGCCCATCTCAAGGAAAGCTCATCTTTGCCTTGTAAACTTCTATTTAAGCAGGTGCTTTGAGAGGAGATATATTATGTGATTGATAGGTACTGTCATGCTACCAATTTATCTCTAAATATGAGTGTCGAAGACTCCTAAGAGCTTGCATTGCAAGTGTATTGTAAACCATTTTAGTTTTGATAATACATTGTGCAGGTTTTGGAGTGTGGGGTTTTTCACTTGATAAGGGTTTTCCCCACGTATATCTTGTGTCTCTCTATTCTGTCTCATTTCTATGTATATGTGTATTGCTGCAATATCTCCATTGTTGTGTTAAGCATTCTGTAATTGTAAAGATTAAAAAGAATTTGCACTCTTCTCTCCTCTTTAGATTAGTGTAGGAAGTGATTTCCATACACCTAGCTTCCTGTCACATAAACCCTTTTAGATGGTCCATTGAAGAATTTTTTGAAGTTGCCAATTTGATGCAGGAGAATCCCTGGTTCAAGAGCAATCTTGTATCAATTAAAAACATTTGCATTTCAGTTTGTTCTTTTTATTTTCTAGTTCAGTTCAATCAGTTCAGTCAATACCAGTTTCTATATTTTGGTCTACATTCTACCGCAGTTGCATTTCAGACCTTGCGGAGCTAGAGTTAGCATCTAGACATGTTCATGTACATTATATCCAAATCTCTGATCATTTGGATCAGGTACCGATAAGATATCGCTATCAGAAGATCGACTATTTTCTAAGAACAGAGTATCCTGACAGTCTCAGACAATCAGCTAAAGGAGAAGACTTGCAGAGCATTTCACGACTTGCGGAGCTAAATGACACATCACTCAATGTTTTTTGGTTCATGGCAGACATTCCTTGAGATCCACACATGATTCCATTCATTTGCGAAGGAATTCTATATGATTAGGTCTGACCTATCCGTGTACACACGTTACAACTCTTCATTAGAGTTTGTGATCTTCCTTGGCCGACACAGAGGAATCTTATGTTTCGAAGCTGATATAAATTGATGTAATAGATGCCTAGGAAAGTAGTTGATCATTAGTTCTAAGTTGATAGTTAAAATTTTTCATGAAGGAGCTTCAAAGCTATATCTTGTGCATATTTTGTAATTGTGAAATCAGGCATGTGAGCCCTAATTGTAAGCCCACATGTTGCTGGCCAATTTGTATTTGAATTCTATGATATACTGAATAACTGAATCTACATTTTCTTTATTTCTTTGAGTTGTTTCTATTGTGTTTACTCTAGTTGCATGGCCTGGATAGTTCACTTTGTGGACCCTCCTAACCATGACTGCACCAAGTGGTATTAGAGTGAAAGTTCAAATCTTTGGGAGCAAATTAAGAGAAGTTAGCGAAGAAATTTCATAAGATCTTACTGTGAACAGATCGCCAAACCTGAGGTAGGTTACTTGTGTTGCAACTAATTTTTGATTGTGAGGCAATTGTCATCTTGTAGCCTGATCACCAAATGTGAGGCAGTTACACTTGATCCAAGGAAGAATGTTTCTGAGGAGAATCCTTGATGTTAGAACAATGACTGGAAGAATGGATGAGATGATGGAGATGATGAAAACCATGCGAGTTCTCTTAGATGCTATTGAAGAAGATCAGAGAAGAGGACTAACACCTTGACCTAATGTTGAAAGTGATGATGATGAAGAATTTTATTCGTTGATCAAAATGAAGTAACTCTAGGAGATAATGAAGAAGAAGAATCGGACCCAGTCAAGATGTTGCAAGCTATTTTAAAGATTGTGAAGAGACTTAGAGTTGATGTACCAAACTACATTGGCAATTTGAATCCTGAAGAGTTGATTGACTGATTAATGACATAGAAGAATAAATTGAGTATGAAGAAATTGAAGATCCAGAGAAGGTGAAATTTGTAAAGACAAAGTTGAAAGGACATGCTACTATATGGTGGAAAGAAGTTCAGTTGGATAGAAACAGAAAAGGAAAAGAGAAGATTACAAAGTGGGACATAATGGTGACAAAATTGAAGAATCACTTTATACTTGCTGACTATGGGTTGGAACTGTTGAAGAGATTGCAAAACCTGAGACAAAAGGAGAAACCTGTAAAGGAGTACACTGAAGAATTTCATAAGATGATCATAAGGACATAACATAGTGAAGCAAGCAAGGACAATGTAGCTAGAGACATCAATGGACTGAGATTGAACATTCAAGAAGAACTGAGTTTGGTGAGGATGACAACATTGGAAGAAGCATATCAATTTGCCTTGAAAGTTGAAGAAAAGTTGAACAAGAGGCATGATCAGAGACAAAGAGGCAGAGGAGGTAAATTTTAAAGAGGTGGAACATTTTTCAAAGGAGGAAGATCATATGCGGAGTAGAACAGACAAGAGAACACATTCAAGGAGGATGGATATAACAATGCATACCGGAGAGATGACAGAACTTTCTACCGCATAGGAAACCCTAGTCCATACCGGAGTGAAGGATACAAAAGAGAAGGAAGAGGACCTGATAGGAGAACATTCAAAGGAACCTGTTTCAAGTGTGGAGGTGAAGGACACAGAGCATGTGAATGTAATCAAGGGAGTACAAGCAAGAGGACAGAGAACAGTGGAAGAGTAGCCTATGTGGAAGAAGAACATGTTGGATCACCTAGTTAAGTTGGTAAACTTGAGAAAGGAGAATCACTTGTCATGAGGAGAGCACTATTTCAAGCAAAGACAAATGAGGAACCATCGTAGAGGAAAAAATTATTCAGAACCAGATGCAAATCAGGAGGTAAATGTTGTAAAGTGGTAATTGATAGTGGTAGTTCTAATAATTTAGTTGCAGAGGAGATGGTGACTAAATTGAAGTTGGAAAGATTGAAACACCCTAAGCCCTATCAGATAGCTTATATTCAGGATGATCATAAGGTACTGGTGAGTGAACAATGTTTGGTAAAATTTCATATTGGATCTTATCATGATGAAGTACTGTGTTATATTATGCCTATGGATGTATGTCATATTTTGTTGGGTAGACCATGGCAGTACGATACAAAAGCTATAAATGATGGGAGAAAGAATACATACACTATAAAATCAAATGGAAAGAGAATTACTTTGATTCCTTTGGAAGATGATCCTAAGAGTGAAGTATGTGGGAATGCTAGAATCTATTTGGTAGATGAAAGAAATTTTTTGGATGGTTAGAGACATGAGAATATGTGTTATGCTTTGATCCCTAAGAAGCCTGAAACATTGAAGAAGGAGATTGAAGAATCACAACTAGAGGAGATAACTAAGTTGTTGACAGAGTATGAAGACATCATATCAGATAATGTACCTAAAGGATTTCCACCAATCAGGAGTATTAGTCATCACATGGATCTTATACTTGGAGCTAGTTTGCCTAACAAAGCAACACAGAATGACATCGACAGAGAATGAAGAATTGAATAGACAGATACATGAGTTGTTGAGGAAAGGTTTGATCAAAGAAAGTTTAAGTCCTTGTGTAGTACCTGCAGTGTTAGAACCGAAGAAGGATAAATAATAGAGAATGTGTACAGACTCAAGAGCAATCAACAAGATCATAGTTAAGTATAGATTTCCTTTACCTAAGATGGCTGATATTATGGATAGTTTGAGTGGAACAAAATATTTTACAAAGGTGGACTTGAAGAGTGGATACCATAATATCAGAATCAAAGAATGAGATGAATGGAAGACCACTTTTAAGACAAATGAAGGATTGTATGAGTGATTAGTGATGCCTTTTGGATTGACAAATGCACCAAGTACTTTCATGAGATTGATGAATGAAGTTTTGAAGAAATTCTTGGGTAAGTTTGTTATTGTTTATTTGGATGATATTCTAATTTTCAGTAAGACAAAAGAAGAACATCTATGGCACCTAAGACAAGTATTGCAGAGGTTGAGAGAAGAGAAATTGCTGATAAACATCAAGAACTGTAGTTTCATGAAGGACAAATTGGTATACTTGGGATTTGTGATTTCTGCAGAAGGATTGAAGATGGACCCTGAGAAAGTTAGAGCAATTGTTGAATGGCCTACACATGAGAGCATTGGAGAAGTCAGATCATTTCATGGATTAGCTAGTTTCTACCAGAAGTTCATCAAAAATTTCAGTTCAGTATGTAACCCTATGACAGAGACAATGAGAGGTGATAGAAAAGACTTTAAGTGGACATCAAGAGTAGATAAGTTTTTTGAATTGTTGAAGCAGAAAGTAACAGAGCAACCTATGTTGGCATTACCGGTCAATAAGGTATTTCAAGTAGATTGTGATGCAAATGGAAATGCAATAGCAATAGTGTTAAGTCAAGAAGGTAGACTTGTAGCATATTTCAGTGAGAAGTTGAATGATGCAAGGAGAAGATATTTAGTTTATGATCAGGAGTTCTATGCCATAAATCAAGCTTTGAAGAAGTGGAGACATTACTTGCTGCCTAAGGAATTTGTGTTGTATACAGATCATCAAGCTTTGTAGTATTTGAACAGTTAAGGAAAGTTGAATCAGAGACATGTGAGGTGGGTAGAGTTCATGTAGAGTTATACTTTTGTGTTGAAGCATAGGAGTGGAAAATCAAACAATGTTGTAGATGCCTTAAGTAGAAGAAGGAACTTGCTGACAGATATGAGAGTGGAAGTGTTAGGATTTAAGGAATTGAATAACATGTATGAGGAAGATCTTGATTTTGCATAACCTTGGAAAGCATGCAAGGAACCCGTTGTGATAGATAGGAGTAAGTGGTTGGATTATTTCATTGAAGAGGATATGTTGTTCAAAGGTAACTAGTTATGCATACCTAGGAGTTGAATGAGAGACAATTTGATCAAGGAGAAACACAATGGTGGATTAGCAGGACATTTGGCATTGACAAGACAGTGGCTTTGGTGAGTGAAAGTTACTTTTGGCCTCAGATACATAAGGGTGTTAGGAAATTTGTGTAGAGTTGTAGAGTTTGTCAAGTTGCAAAAGGGAGTAGTTAGAATACTGGATTATATAAATCTTTGACAGTACCGGAGAAACCTTGGGAAGACATAAGCATGGATTTCATAATGGGATTGCCAAGACATAGGGAGGACATGATTCAATATTTGTAGTGGTGGACAGATTTTCAAAGATGACACATTTCATACCTTCTAAGAAGACAAATGATGTAGTTCATGTAGCTAACCTATTTTTCAAGGAGATTGTGAGATTGCATGGATTACCTAAGAGCATAATTTCAGACAGAGACACAAGATTTCTTGGATACTTTTGGAAGACACTTTGGAAGAAGATGAAGAGAGAATTGAAGTTCAGTTCAACATTTCATCCACAGACTGATGGACAAATAGAGGTAGTAAATAGGAGTTTGGGGAAACTTGTTGAGATGTCTGGTTGGAGAAAAGGTAGGAAATTGGGATTTGATTCTATCACAAGAAGAGTTTGCATATAATAATTCAATGAATAGGAGTACCGAAAGAGCACCATTTGAGATTGTGACAGGAACAAACCCTAGAGGAGTAGTAGAGTTGAGAGATATCAATATGGAAGAGAAGAGTGCAGAAGTAGAAGAATTTGTAGGACACATGGAGATAGTGCATAATTAGGTGAAGAAGCATTTGGAGGAGATGAACAGTAAGTATAAAGAGCAAGTAGATGAGAAGAGAAGGCACAAAGAATTTTTAGTGGGAGATGAAGTAATGGTATATCTGAGAAAAGAGAGATTTCCAGTTGGGACATATAACAAATTGAAGATGAAGAAGTTTGGACCTTGTAGGATACTCAAAAAGTTTGATTCAGGAAATGCCTATGAAGTGGAGTTACCAGAGACATTGGATATTGTATACATCTAAAAGTGACACAACTTTGTCTAAATAAATATTTTATATATTTATTTCATCTTGATATTCCTCTATCAATAAATAAATAAATCAATTTATTTATTTGGTTCATATTCCTCCCATTAATTGAATAAATTACATTTATTTAATTAATTTCAATGAAATCAACTTTATTCTTCCAAACAAATTAAATAATTTTAATTATTTAATTAAATCAAAACATTCTTCCAAATTTAAATAAATCATGCAAATTTATTTAAATTAAATCTCAGTCTCCAAAAATAAAATATAATCAAATATTTTATTTATTCTTCTATCTTGCACAAACAATTAAATAAATTTATTTATTTAATTTGCTTTCTTATCTTCTAATTCCTCAAAAAAATCTTCCAAATCTTCTAAAAATAAATCTTCTTCATCATACACTCAAAAATCATGCTAAAAGTAAATCACAAGTTGAGTTAACTGATTTATTCAATCTTGTTTTTATTAACAAGCTCTTAAATTAGAAAAAAACATTCTAATTTATAAAATCAAATCTTCTATAATTAAATACATTTTATTTATTTAATTATTCATGTCCATTTATCTTCTCTAATTAAATAATTATTTTTAATTGTTTAATTAGTCATTAATCCATTTTCCTATAATTAAATAATTTTTTATTTATTTAATTATCTTTCCACATCACAATCCAAAATTAATTAAATAAATTAAATATTTATTTAATTAATAAAATCTTAAAAATATCTTCTTACTTTCTTTCTAAAATTGCAACTCATGCATATCTAATTAATTTATTTAATTAGATATTTCATCTATTATTCCTCTCATCTTTTTAGGATTTATTTCCTTTAAAGCAAAAAATCAAATCTCTTTCTATCTTTTTAAATCATATCTTATCTCCTTTCATTTCCTCTTTTATCAAAAAATCAAATCAAATCTTATCTTATCAAATCTTCTTCCCTCCACATCAAAAATCTCATTTTCTTCCCCTCTCCGTAATTAATTAAATAAATTCTATTTATTTAATTAATTTCCTTATTCTTCTATTTTCCATCAAATGATTAAATAATTTTAAATTATTTAATTATTGCATCCTTCTTCTAAAAATAAATAAAATTAACTATTTTATTTATTTATTCATCATGCACATAAATTAAATAAATTTTATTTATTTAATTTATATTTCATCCACTCTTATCTTTATCATTTTCTTCTAAAAACGTGCAAGTGGGCCCCTTTGTCCATAAAATAGCAAAGAATCAAAATGGAAGATTTAATAAATTATAAAAAATCAACTATCCTCATCACTTAAATCTCAAAATAGAAAAAAATATTCTATCTTGGAAAGGAATCTTATCTTTATCAACAACCCACCTAATCTTTCTAAATAAGCAACCTTTTGTGTGACACTTGTCTTTTTTCTATTCGCGCACATTCTCTCAAATCTTCTCCACCATTGATCTTCTTATTTCTTCTACACCATTGATCTTCTTTCTCACAAGTCTATAAATTGAACCCTCTTCCTCCATTTTAATGATCAATGCTTTCAAGTAAACTTACTATGCAGAATCCATAGCGTGCCTTTGGCACCCACACCATCTCATAGCTTATATCCACCATTTTTATTGTATTGAAGCTCATCTTCATTACAAGAAGTATCCTAGCCATCTCTCCATCGTCATCTTGAAGAAAAAAGCAAGGAAGTGAGCTTCTTGAGGGCTTCATTCATCATATAAAGATCGATTGGGATTAGGCGAACAATGGAAGCCGCGAGGTAACAAGGTTTGCATCAGTTTATTCTTTGATTCTTTGATCTTTGTTTACTTGCAATTTCTATTGAGATTATTGGTTTATTGATTGAGCGAATAACTTTGACAATATTTCTAGTAACAGATATATCACCAATTTTCAACATTGCAAACCTACATCAGTATCATGAAGCAAAGTTCAGGGACAACCTTGAAGAAGACTTGAAGAAGCAGTTACCACAGCAAGCATCGGAGCAAATTGAGGAGATCTTGGACATCATAATTAGACGTAGCACTAGAGGAAGACAATACAAAGAATATCTTGTGAAGTGGAAAGGCAGACCTGAAGAAGACTCATCTTGGATTTCCCAAGTTGAGGTAGACCGTCTTGGTTTTCCTCAAGCCACAACAAAGTGAGGGACTTACTTTTTCAACAACCCCATATGTCTGATGCAAGAGCATCCCTAGTTCAAAGCAATCTTGCATCAACCAAAAATATTTGCATTTCAGTTTGTTTCTTGCATTTTCTAGTTCAGTTCAGTTAGTAGCAATTTTTGTATTTTGGTCCACATTCTACCGCAGTTTCATTTCAGACTTTGCGGAGATGGACTTAGCATCTAGACACATTCAAGCACATCATATCCAAAATTTAGATTATTTGGATCAGGTACCGGAAAGATATCGCTATCAGAAGATATACTGTTATATCAGAATAGAGCACCCTGACAGTCTTAGACAATCATCTAAAGGAGAAGACTTGCAAAGCATTTGGCAACTTGCGAAGCTAAATGACACATCATTCAATGTTGTTTGGATCGTGGTTGACCTTCCCTGAGATCCGCACACCTTTCCATTCATTGGCGGAGGAGTTCTCTATGATTAGGTCTGACCTATCCATGTACACACATTACATCTCTTCATTGGAGTTTGTGATCTTCCTTGGCCGATGCGGAGGAATCTTATGTTCCAGAGATGATATATAATTATGTAATAGATGCCTAGGAAAGTAGTGAATCACATAGAGCAAGTTTGATAGTTAAATTATTTGTGAAGGAGCCTCAAAGCTGTATCTTGTGCATATTCTGTAACTGAGGAATTAGGCCTGTGAGCTCTAATTGTAAGCCTATTGGGAATTAAGGTGTCTCAACCTTTGCAAGTTCCTAGCATTTATTATTTAATTGTATATTTATTTTTGCCTATTATTGTAATTTGTATGCAAACCTTATTTTGTCACTTTGTGGGAGTCGGCACGGTGATGTGTCATCCTACATGGAAGGTGGCTAAGTGTATTTTTATCCTCATATGAGGAGATAGGCATTCCACTTTGTGGTAGAAGACCTTTCCATGTGTTGACATCTTTTGGTTCTTGTAAGAGGTTTATGATGTGTAAGAGTTATGACGGATTCCTATGACAAAATCTATGACATGTAAGAGCGAGAAATAGAAGATCCTATGACAGGTGAAGACAAGTGTTAGAAAGCATCTTGCATGGAGGAAGTAGGCACCCAAGTTTGACTATGACAGGTTGTAAGAGAATCTGCTATTAATAGTTGGTTATGACAGATTTTATGACATATTCTCTTAAAGAGCAAGCAAATGAGAAGAGAAGACAAAGAATTTGCAATTGGAGATGAAGTAATGGTATATCTAAGAAAAGAAATATTTCCAGTTGGGACATATAACAAGTTGAAGATGAAGAAGTTTGGACCATGTAGGATACTCAAAAAGTTTGATTTACGAAATGCATATGAAGTAGAGCTACTAGAGACATTGGGTATATCACCTATTTTCAACATTGCAGACCTACATCAGTATCATGGAGTAGAGTTCAGTGGCACCATTGAAGAAGACTTGAAGAAGCAGTTACCACAACAAGCACTAGAGCAGATTGAAGACATCTTGGACAACAGAGTTGGATGCAACACTAGAGGAAGACAATACAAAGAATATCTTGTGAAGTGGAAAGGCAGACCGAAAGAAGACTCATCATGGATTTATCAGGTTGAGGTAGACCGTCTTGGTTTTCCTCTAGCCCCAACAAAGTGAGGGACTCATTTTTTCAATAACCCTGGATGTACGATGCAGGAGCATCCCTGGTTCAAGAGCAATCTTGTATCAACCAAAAACATTTGCATTTTAGTTTGTTCTTTTCATTTTCTAGTTTAGTTTAATCATTTCAGTCAGTAGCAGTTTCTATATTTTAGTCTGCATTCTACCACAGTGCTGCCACAATAATAGGTTACACTTTCTAGGACATCCTATTTTTGGCTAAAATCACATATTTTTATAAAATATAATGATTTAAGCCTTACAAGGTTCCATTTAAAGGATTGTAATTGAATAGGGTTTGATCAAACCCCCTTAGATCAAACCCCCTTGGATAGAACCCCGCTAGTTTTAAACGATACATGTCATGGAGTCTCCTCAACACCTATCAAAATGCTGATAAAAAACCACTTTTGATTTACCTTTTGGGGGATCAAATGAATTCATTTAAAATTTTATGTTTTGTAAGTATGTAGTCCTTATTATAAGCTTCCCAAAAAGTATAATTTTAAATATATTTAATTTGATAATTATATTCATTTTTTATTTCTTGTGAATGTAGGTTTTTTAATGAACATCAAGGTCTCTGTTTCATACATACGAAAAACTAGGAAAATATAGAAAAAAAAATTCTAAAAAATATGTGTCCTCTAGGTATTGATGTCCTTATTCCAAGGAAAAAAAAAGAATTTTGATACGTACAAAAAAAGTTATGCTTTACATAGTACACCTATGTCTAAATTGTAATTGGTTTGACTTCAAAAGTTAACTAAAAGAAAAATATTCAATAAAACATTATGAAACCAAATGCATCCTCTAGATATCATAGTTAAAAATCTAAATTTGAAAAAATTAGAATTTTATCCTTCATAGAAAAAAAATTATGTTTTACACAGTACACGTCACTCTTTAAAAATGTTGTTTACTATTAGAAACTAGTTATTGAAGGAGATGGAAAAGGAAATATAATTTGATTCCAAAAAAATTAAAAATATATATATTTAGAATCTACAGATAAAATGTGAAAAATCATTAGTTTACATCATCTTCAAATTCCTCACAGTTTAGCAACTATAGCTGTCTGAAAGTGAAGATTTTTTTCAAAATGTTCATTTCAATGTCAATTTTGGCCAAACAGTGTAACCCACTATTGTGGGATCACCCACCACAATTGCATTTCAGACCTTGTAGACTTGGACTTAGCATCTAGACATATTCATGTACATCATATCCAAATCTCAGATCATTTGGATCATGTATTAGTAAGATATCGCTATCAGAAGATCGATTGTTTTCTCATAACAGGAGCATCCTGACAGTCTCAGACAATCAGCTAAAGGAGAAGACTTGCAGAGCATTTCATGATTTGTAGAGCTAAATGACACATCACTCGATGTTGTTTGGTTCGTGGCCGACCTTCCCTGAGATCCGCACACCATTCCATTCATTTGCGAAGGAATTCTATATGATTAGGTCTGACCTATCCATGTACACACATTACAACTCTTCATTAGAGTTTGTGATCTTCCTTGGCTGACGCAGAGGAATCTTATGTTCCGGAGATGATATAAATTGATGTAATAGATGCCTAGGAAATTAGTTGATCATTAGTTCTAAGTTGATAGTTAGAATTTCTTGTGAAGGAGCTTCAAAGCTATATCTTGTGCATATTCTGTAACTGTGAAATTAGGCCTGTGAGCCCTAATTGTAAGCCCATATGTTGCTGACCAATTTGTATTTGAATTCTATGATATACTGAATGATTAAATCTATATTTTCTTTATATCTTTGAGTTGTTTCTGTTGTGTTTACTCTAGTTGCACGACTTGGACAGTTCACTTTGTGGACCCTCCTAATCGTGACTACACCACAATTGAAAGGGTTCACAAGAAGCCCAATCCCTTGGATGATGGTGCAACTACGATAGATAAATAATCTTAAATACTTGCAACAAATGGATAAATAATTGTAGACATCTAAAACTGACCATGTCTTACAACATTGCCTTTCGACATCCCTGTGCATCCTCTTGCGACACTTAGGGACACCTTGTCCTAGGTCCCCTTTCATGACTCCTTCCAATTAGTTTAACAAATTATATTTATTTAACTAATTTATCCCCTCTAGTCAAATTAAATAAATTCTATTTATTTAATTCCCATATTCCTTGAACTAATTTAAATAAATAAAATATTTATTTAAATTACTTCTCACATGCCACTTGTCTCTTGTAATTTAAATAATTTTATTATTTAAATTATCCCACTCACATCCCTATTTTTAAATTCATTAATTGTGCGTCATAAGCACTTCCTCTCCAAAATCAATTAAAAAACCTATTTATTCCCACTCCCATCCTTATTTTAATCACTTGCCATCCTCTTTTATGGTGTGTCATGAGCACTAAAATTAGCTTTCAATCCTAGCCATCCACCTCATCCCTCACCCTTCTAATCTTGGCCATCCATTTGATTTCCTCTCTATCTATAAGTTAAGATTTTATTTCATTTTCAAACCCTCGCACACCCCCAACAAGTCTTCATATGCACGCATATCTATTGTTTTCTATTTCTATTATCATTTTCAATATCTTTTGCTTCTATTTCATATCCAAATTATGCTAGTTGTGTGAGCAGCCCACAATACATCCACATGACAAATCAATGGAGCTTGGGTGCACTCCATTCTGTCCTATTAGAAGTTTGATTTTGTGCAAGGTTTGAAGGTAATATTTGCATTGTTTATCTTTATGTTATTGCTTTGCATATTTTTCAGGGTTTCATTCCCCAAAATTCCTAATCATGATCAATGAATGCACACATCGACCAAACATGAAGCTATCACAACCCCCATGGAATTCAAAAATAGAAATTTGGATGCCTCCCCATATAAAGCAAAAAATCCATTAAAGCTTAAGAATGATCATGCCACAAGGCATCAATCTCTAACATCCAAGCAAAATCTCACACCTAAAAAAGCAAAAGAAAAAATAAAAATGGTGTGGGTCCCCAAGAAAAAATAACTTAATCCAAATAAAGCATCCACAATCCAACAATCCCAAAAAACTTGTTCCCTATCACAAAATCCTACAATTCCTAAGACCATTTGGGTTCCAAAATCACTAAATTGACCATACCCTAAGCAAACATCTCCATTACTCCCAACTCCCCCTGCCAATCAAAAGCTTCAAATCCCAATTCGGTGTGTGCAAACGTTGGTCTTAATTCCCATGACATTCCCACATACCTCCATCTCCCCATCTTCTATCTACTATCACACATATTTCCCCCATCATATCCCTATGGTCCATGCTTTTGCATAATCCACATCATAATCCACTATCCATCCATACAAAATCCACATCCTAATCCACCTCCATCTCCCTCTCATGTAATCCTCTACCAACATCCATGCGTAAAATGACACTTGACATGATCCATGTGTGACATCCTTCTATAATGGGACAATATCACCTTTCATGGAACTAGATGCTTGAGTCCCCATCCTCTTCGAAATTTCTCCTATCCATATTCCCATGTCCTATCCAAAAATCAAAAAAAGGGAAAAACAGAAAAAGAAAAAAGAAAAAATCAAAATAGTAAAGAGAAATCCCTTCATCCAATGGTGAAAACCACCTTGGTGGCACCTTGGATAAGTACCATGATGAAAACCTAGAAAACATGCATCATGTGTCTTACACTTGGGGGCATGTTATCTCATCTATCCCATCCTATTATTTTTCTCCTATCCTAACATCTTCATCCATCATATCCTCATACCTACTGATGAGGGTCGCTGCAGTCCTCATCATTTAATTAAAAATGTCAATCCAAGGCGGTGTCCATTGCGATATGCAAGAGGGAGAAGAAATCATTTGCATGACATTTTTTTTCTACAAACAGAATAAACACACTTTACTGGAAATAAACACACTTGCTGATAAATAAATTGCTAGAATCAAACCTAATCTAAAAGCTTGTAAATGAAATTGCTGGAATGAAATCTATCCTAAGAAACTTATAAAGGGAAATACTGGAAATGTAAAGAACAAGAAATTAAAAGACTGCTAAGAAATGAAACTATCTAGAGCTATCTAGAGCTACTAAAAGACTGAACTATATTATTTCAGAAAACTCTTCCCATCTAATTCCTTGATTTACCATGAATTTATAGAATTCTTATTGTCAATCAATCCACCAAGAATGTGGATTTGAGATCCTATTTTTGGGGAGAAAAACTAAATCTTCTTCATCTAATTTCGCTGCCTTTTTTCATGATAGCTTTGTTTCAGTCTGTTGGGTGAATAGTTTGTCTTCAACTAACTGAAGACAAAATGGTTATATCGACCACAGTGTAATGAGATAAATCTCTCCTCTCAGCAAGGGAGGTTCCCTATCAACTATCACAAACTTATTTAAACTAAATACAAATTCAGGGGTGAGGCCATATCATCCATTTCTCTTTTTTTAGAAATGATGTTTACAAAATGAAAGAGCACTTTCTTGATACAAATTGAATAACCAAGAAACCCACAAGAGCACAAAGTCTATTGTTGCTTCTTTTACTGATTTATAACTTAGAACCAAGTAGAATAAGGTGCAGCCCAAAGTCTTCACCGAATGCTACGATAAAACATATGATCATAAAAGATAATAGTAGTTCAAAGCCTTTCCAATATCTTTTACTTCAAAACATAAAATCACAAACTAAAGATAATTGTTGTAGCACAAAGTCCCAAAATCAGCTTTAGAACATCTCCCAAATTATTCACACTCACACTACAATTTGATCAAACAGATAAGATAGTATTAGGAAAAGGACATAGGAACAATTTCTAATACGCCACAAGTTATTTCAACAAAAATATTGAATGATCACTTGCTTTCTTATTCACTTGATAAAATTTGATTTACAATTTGAACACAAAGTCTCAAAATGCTCTTCAATTTGGCAGAGTTTCACTTCAATAACTAAAAGATGATATTTACAATGAGGGCCTTCTTTATTTATAGGGAGGATCCTGGAGAAAAAATAGGAAAATCCTATCTGCTTTGACTTATTCAAACAGAAGAGTCCTATTTGACTTAGGACTTCCTTTGTCTCACATGTAATTTCATTTTAGAAAATTACATATGGATATGTCCACAACAAAATTCAAATTACATATACAAGAAATAAAATAAACTAAGGCACTAGCTTCCTCCGTCATTCTTCTTTAGAAAATTCTGGTACATGGCCTCTATGGCTGCCATCTCGCATGCATCTAGTTTAGCTGTATTTTATGAGATAGTGCGGGCCCAAAGAATTGCATCTTTTACTACCTTTATTGCCTTTTCATGTTTGTCCAGATTGTCCTTCAAGTTCTCTAAAGTTGAATGTTGATCATAGAGATTATCCATGGAAAGTACTAAGGGCACCTCCTCTTCAAATTTCCTTTGAACCATCTTTTCGAAAGAACTTATCATATCATCTGTTGAAAGGAACTTATGATCTTCACCTGTAAGAATGCATGGAAGTTCTTCAAGCCTGTGTAGAAGTGTGACATCGCTGTCTTCACTATCTTCTCGAGCTTGACATAGATCTTCAAGTAAACCTTTTATTATGTGGATACGATGAACCAGAGTCTCCTTGGTTTTAAGATATGATTCCCTGTTTGCAATGACCCCGATGGTGATCAAATTCTTTATCTTAATCTTTTTCATCTCTATCCACTCCTCCAAGCTCTCTTCTTGATCCTACAGCTCTTGTGAGAGTAAATCAACCATGTCAAGCTCATCTTTAGCTTTATCCATCTTCTCTTTTCTTTCTACAGTGGTCTTTAGTAGAATTCGTTCTTGAGCCAACAACATTCGACAATATCTCCTACCACCCTCCCTCTGGCTTGAGCTTTTTCAACCTTCTGGATCAGGGGATCTTCTATAGTCACTACCATGGGTTCTACAATTTTAGATGACTTTACTATCTTTTGAAGAGCAAGTTGTTCTGCTTTAACCTTATACTATTCTTTTTCCTTTTTGACTTCATCATATTTTTTGAGCAAGGTACTGGCAGTAGTTTGAAAATCTGCTTTTATGCCCTCATGAGTTAGCTTGCCTAACTCAACCCTTGAAATGACATAATCATTCATGTCAAAATTGTCAACAGTAGCATCTTCTGGTGGTTTAGCAATCTCTGCGTATTCGATTCCTTTCTCATTGATAAGCCTAGAAACAGTCTTAGGCTTCTTCTTCAAAGTCTTTGATTTTACAGGTAACAACTTTTCAATATCAATCTCATCAGGCAAAATAGCTTGCTTCTTCCTCTTTGGAGTCTATGCAGACAACCATGGGGGAAGTACAGAAGCACCAACAATCAGAGATGAGTCCACTACTTGTTTCACCAGATCCATATTTACACTTGTAATAGTCACAATAGGACTAGTGTTGGTAAAAACCACACCTGTATCAACAACCTTTTCTAAACCATCTAGAAGATTTTCTAAGATAGATTGTCCACCAATGTCAAAAGATGGGGAAGATAAACTTGGGATAGAACCAGAAGAATAAAAAATAGTCCCAAAACTAGTTCTTACAGAAATAGGGGTATTATCAGAAGAAACAATGGAAATAGGTGAAAGAGGAACACTTGAAACCACTGGAAAACTACCAGAAACTGGAGCATGAGGAAGGGGTGTAGAAACTTGTGTTCCAGTGGGAAGATCTTTCTCTAGGGATTGATGTGGATTACCAAGTTGTTCTTTTTCTGCATCCTTATCCTTACCTTGTTTAGTTTCATTTTCCTCATCAGATTTATCAGATACCTATGTTTATTGAGCATCCTCAGACTTCTGAACATTTTGCTCTTCAACCTCAACATCTTCAATCTCCATTTGATCAACATTTGTATCTTTAGCACCTGATTCAGTAACATTGGAGGTTTCTGCTACTTCCTTCTTCTTCCCTCCTTTGGATACAAACTTAATTTTTGGTTTTCATATTTTAGAGGAAGAAGGGGTGTCACTCTTCTTCTTGGTTCTGTTCTCTACTTTCTTGCCTGTTTGTTCCTGTGCTTCAGTCTCTGATCCTGTGAGAAATTCCTTCAGTTTGATCCCTTTGCTTTCCAACCATAAATTTGCATTGGCTAGGATTGGTTGAAATCATTTCCTTATGGATGTTTCCTCTTTAACTGACCACTTCACCTCTGGAAGAGGTAAGATTTCAACATTCTCAGTGTTATATTTAGGGTCTAGAATGTCCCCATCATCCTCCATTCCATTTGGAATATCAGTGAGGCCCAGCTCTTCAATCTGACTTAGGTGAAGTCTGTAGAAGTCTAGCTTCTTAATCTCATTTTGTGTCCTGAGATTAACCCAGATATCTTCCACCATAGGCACATGAAAGGTTGACTTCCTTTTGATCTTATCTTTCACTCTTCTGAAGTCAAAATGATCTCTTTTCTTAAAAGTTCTCATAGTAACCAGCTGTAATTCAGAATCAACTATTTTTGCTTTATTAGCTGATTGAATTGAATACCTTCTACTTTCAACGGGGAACTTTATCCCTGACTTCTTCAGTTCCATTTATTTATTATGCACTACAATCAACTGTTTGCATAACTCCATGAGAACAATACGATCAATGGGATACTGTGGAAGAATATAAGGGTAGATAGGAGAATACCCTACCCTGAGATATGTGAAAGTGGAGAATTGTAAGAACAAGCAGCCGAAAGAATTCACAACCTCCCAAGCTTCATCTGAGACCCTTTTCTGAACAAGTTCATTGTCCCATAAGCACATGAATACTGAAAAGAAAGCATCATTGACCCTTCAGAAATGATGGATTGATCCCTTCAGAGTAATTTGGGGGTAATACTCATATACATGAACCAATCTCCTGTCACCAACCTGAGTCAAATCTGGAAAGCTTCTCATCCTAGTAGTAGCATATACAAGATACAAGGTCATAGAATTTGAAAGTTGTGTTGATCTTCACTAGTTGTTCATGCAACGCATTACTGATCTACTCTCCCCAGAATATTCTCTGTGAGCCCCTAAGAATCACCTTGATGTATGTGTACATCCATTCTTGAAACCTGGAGGAAGAAGGGAGTCCTCTGATGTGACTCAAAAGAGTGATCAAATCACAAACTTCCTCTACAAAGTCACTCCTAGGAAGATCCTTTGGCCATCTGGTCAGATTACTTCTAGGGATTTTCAACCATTTGTTGTTTATATACCTTCTTGCAGCTTCCACATCTATATCATAGTCCTTTTAACCGTGAGCAAAGTCAATCTGTCCAATGTTTTCAATAGGTGGACACATGAAGATTTTGTCAAGGAATTCTGCATCCAACCTCATGATCACATTCCCTTGGGAATTTGTCACAACCCTAGTGTCCCTGTTGTAATGGCTAGCCACCTGAGGAATGAACTCAGGATTATGTGCAGAAACTGGAAATGAGGCAACCAAGTGATTATTGTTGTTAATGATCTTTTGCATATGTCCAATTTCTGTATCTCTTATTTCATCAATATTTGACTGCACCGACATCACTGGGAAGACACCTTGGTACTTGTACTTCATGATTTTGGCTTTGGATGGAGATGGCTCTGACATTAGCTCTGAAGAGAACTCTGGAAGAAATATCCACCATGAACACTTGTTGAGAACTACAAAAGACCATGATCTCGCAGTTAGGGGAAAAATGGATAAACTTGGATAACCGTGATGTGATGATCATGGACAGGAAAGAATACGTGGAAGGGCTTGAGTGCACGCAAATCGAGGTATAGGGCAAAAGTGGGTTAACAGGTTTTGAAAGATGAATTTTCCCAGTGTTATGAAAAATTCAGGAAAATGTGCATGAGTGGTCAAAATGACCGCTCCTGCATGAGGGATCATTTCACATATGTAAAGTCAGCTATTTTGACCACTTTTACATGTGTTTGAGAAGAGTTTATCATTCTTGTGCAAAGTTGGTGAAAAATACTGACTTTTCATGTGTTTTCTATAAAAAATGTAAGTTTTATATGTAGGGGCGGTCAAAATGACCGCCCTTACATCAGGGTAATTTTGCAACTCTATAGGCATGTGCAAGGTCGGCTAATCAGATCGCCAGTGCATGTTGAACGAAGGATTTTGATGTATCGTTGGCGATTTTAACATCCACTGCATCTGTTTTCTTTTGTTCTCTAAATTATGAAAAAGCAGTATATTTCACCGCCCTCACATGCTGGAAAATTTGCAAGGGTCATGTAAAGGCAACAGTTTTAACCGCCCTAACATGTGTTTGGAAAAAACTCTTAAGGATGCAAAGATGGGCGGTAACTTCGCCGACACATAAAGGTTAAAACTCATGTAAGGTAAGGCAGTGAAACGAGGCACGACAAATGTGCCGCTATTTAAACAAGAGAACGGCAAAAAACTACGCATAGAACATAGGGTTTCAAAATACACTGTCATTTACTTTTGAGGACTCGAAGCAAAGAGAACATCTACCTAAATTTCAAAATGGAAAAGGTTTAGATAAAACCTAAAAAGAAAAAAAAAGAAAAAGGAACGAAGACTTACCCTAAAGGCTGACGTGAAATCAAATTCATGCACAAACAACGAAATACAGTCGAATCCGCCAATGCACGATCAAATGACTTCTAAGAGGATTTGCTAGGTTGTTCAAGGTTTCAAAAATAGAAGATGATTAATCAAAATGACCAAAACATGTTTAAAAAGGTTAAAACCCGAATGCATTAATGCCAACACGAGTGGCATTAATGTCACTGATTCGCAAAGATATGCTTGGTTGGGAAAATTGACTGACAATGCATCAGGTGACCAATATGCGCGGGCGGGGAAAAAGACCAACTCTGCCTATAAAAAAGAAAAAAGATTTCATATGTGCAGGCAGTGAATAATACTACTACATGTCAAAACAAAATCTTAGTAAGATATGTGAAAGCGGTGAAAAGAGCTGACTCTACACACAAAACAACCAAAATACATGTAATAGCAGTTATTTGAACCGCCATTGCATATAATAACAAAAACTTTTCTAACACCCCAAAACTTTCAATAATTGATATTTTGGTGAGTTTCCGACCACGACAAGCTTCCCAATTTTTGAGAAATTGTTATAAGGAAATGTCGTAAACTTTTCTAGGATGTCAGATGACTTCACTCAAGATCAAGAGTACTTGTCACATTTTGTGAACTTAGAGTGTAGGCTACGAAATGGACAAGTTTCGTAGGGGTTGTCTACAAAAACAAGCGTAGCTAATTTTGAGAACAACAACTGGCTCTAACTGGGGAACTTTTGTCGATCAAACTTTGAAACGATTGAAGGGAGAAGAATCCAGCCTCTAAGTGCCTTCATCCATGCCATTGGGCTATAGAGTCAAGCTACCAAAAAAGAAAAAGATACAAAAAACTAAACAAAAAACACAAAAATAAAAACATAAAACTATACAAATGTACAAATGAACTTATCTGATACTTCAAGGATTGAAGTGCTTTGGATGTTGTCCACTATGAGGCAGCAAGAATGGTGTTACATCTAGATACTCCAGTAAGAAGCTATCCACAAAGATGATGAATGGTGAACGGGCCTCTCCATAAGGAATCAAACTTCCCATGCATTCCTTTTGGTTCTCTCCGCTTGTCCCATAAAAAGACTTGATCTACAATTTGAAATTCAAGAGCCCTTGCTTTTTTGTCAAAGAGTTTCTTCACCTAACTTTGATGTTCAGCGATACAATCTACTACCATAGCTCGCTGCTCTTCAAGTTTAGTTAGGTACATGATTCTTTTATCAATAGAACTTTCAAAAGTTCTATCTTCCACTGCCTTTGCCAACTTCAGTGCTGGCAACTCCAAGGTAATAGGTATCTCTGCATTCAGACCATACAGAAGCTGAAAAGGTGACATACCTATCGCCCTTTTAGGGGTAATCCTATCTACCCATAAAGCATCAAACACTGCTTTATGCCAAGTTCTTTGATTATCTTCCACCAGTTTCCTGATAATAGTAACCAGATTTTTGTTACTTGATTCTGCCTGACCATTTCCTTGCAGATAATAGTTTGAAGAGTGGGCAAGAATGATCCCATACTCATAGCAAAAGCCAGTAATCTCATAGGAAGAGAAACAGATAGCATTATCTACTACAACCTTGTTTGGGACTCCAAACCAAGAAACAATGTTTTCCTTAAGGAAATACATACCACTTCAAAAGTAGCATGCTTTATTGGGATGGCTTCTACCCATTTGGTAAAATAATCTGTCACGGTGAGAACAAAGTTGTGCCCCACACTTGACGGTGGATTCACAGCACCAATGAAGTCGATGCCCCATTGCTGAAAAGGTTCTTCAATCACCACTGGCTTGAGAGGTAGTGCGGCCAACTTAGGTTTTCCAACAAACTGTTGACACAACTCACACCTACGTACCCAATTGTACGCATCCTGAAATAGTGTGGGCCAATAGTATTTGGCCTGTAGAATCTTATGAGCCATCACAAGTGCAGAAAAATGTCCTCTACAGGCCAGATTGTGGAAAGACTCCAAGAGTCTACTTTGTTGCGCTTGATCCTCGCAACGAAGAAACACTCCATCAAGATTTCTTTTGTACAAACCATTATCCCATAGGACATAGTTAGCAGCCTTCAATTTGATAGTTCTTTTCTCCTTATAAGAAAGATGGGAAGGACACTCACCATAGGTAAGAAAATGAGCAATATTTGAATACCACTTATCAGTAGTAGTGACAAAAAGAATAGTTGGCATATCTTCAACTTCTTCTTCTTCATCTCCTGTCTCCTTTGGTACATTGTTAGCGATCAATTAACACAGACCTCTTCCACACACAAGCTTGGTAGGTTTGATATCAAGATCAAACTCTTGGATCTTAGCAATCCAATTGCCTCTTTTGGTTCTGAACTCCTGTCGAGTTAGAATTGACTTTACTGTTGTATCAGGCACCAAAACAACAGTGTGTGAATTATAATATAGAACCGGAAATGCTTTACCACTTTGACCATGGCATAAGCATGCTTCTCCATATTTGAATATTTCAATTCATGAGCCTTCAAAGGACAACTCATGAATGAAATGGGAGATTCTACACCTTCTTCATTCTATTGAACAAGAATGGCTGAAAGTGTATGTTCAGAAGCGTAGTTGTATACTACAAAATCTTTGGTGTAGTTAGGACAAACAAGGACTGGAGCATGAGCTATAGCCTTCTTGATATCCTCAAATGCCACTTTGCCTTCTGCACTCCAATGGAAAGTAGCCTCACCCTTCATCATGTTGATGATGTGACATGTTTTCTCTGCAAATTCCAGAATGAACCTCCGTAGAAAATTCACCTTTCCAAAGAAAGAGTGAACCGTAGTCTTACTAGCAAGCAGAGTAAGACTTTGAATGGACTTGACTCTTTCTGAGTCAATTTTAGTGCCTTCTTGAGACACAATGTAACTGAGAAGTTTACCTTCCGTAACCCTGAAAATTGATTTCTTAGGGTTGAGAGAGATACCATTTTGCCGACATCTTTCCAACACTTGTCATAAATGATACACATGATCATGATGCTATTTGGAGAAAATAGTCAAGTCATCAAGATACACCATGATGAACTTCCCCATCTCATCTCTGAAGGCAAGGTCCATTGCTCTCTGGAATGTGGCGCCAGCATTGATCAAACCAAAAGGCATCCTGCGATATGCAAATGTGCCCCAAGGTGTTGTGAAAGCAGTCTTGTACTGGTCTACTTCGTTGACCTCTACTTGATTATACCCCAAAAAACCATCTAACATAGACATCATTTCTGAATCACTTACTATTTGCAACACTTGGTCCATGATGGGTAAGGGGTAGTTATCCTTTAGAGAAGACTGGTTGAGATTCCTGAAATGAACACAGATATGGATTTCTCCGTTCTTCTTTCTTACAGGAACTATATTCGCAATCCAGGTGGAATGATCAATCAGAAAGATTATTCTCGCATTCAACATTTTCTAAATCTCAGAAAGGATAGTACCTGATATTTTGGAATTGTATTGCCTTTGTTTTTGCTTGTGAGGCAATGACCCAACATTGAGGGGAATTTCATGCTGAATCTCCTTGGGCCTAAAAGACTTCAGATCGTCATAGGAATATGCCAAGACATCAATGTAATGGTGAAGGAGTGTAATGAATTTGAACTTCTCATCGGCAGTGCAACACTTCCCAATGTTGACCATTTTGGGATCTGCCTCAGAACTCAAATTTACTTGCTCAAATTCCATAGAGGAACTTGAATCAAGTTGTTGTTGCTACTTGATATGTCTGTCATGCTTATCAAATAGCTTTGCAAGGGAAACCAAACCTTTGGAATCTTATTCCCCTTTAGTTGGAGAAACTCTTCACCGGTTTGTGAATCTATTTTAGAAACGTATTCCCATGGTGGAGATTCACTACCTTCAAAATAGAGCTCATCAAAGCTATCTGTGTTTTCCAAAAAAGCTACGATTTGATCATCACCATTGAACACCTACCAAGGGTTAGCATTATCAGGTACACTTGGTCAGAAGACCAGCTCAATTGTGTACTTGTTTCCTTTGAAGTCCTTATGGGGAACCATAAGGGTTGCGAAGACGGCTAATGAATCTGCACGATCATTAAACTCTCTAGGCACCGCAGAAATATTGAAAGCATCAAAACCTTCAATGCAATCCCACGTGCGATTGTGATAATGTCTCAATATTTTATTCTTGGTTTGATACAAATTTCTCACTTAACAAACCACTAATTCGGCATCTCCTTGAGGATGAAGATTTTTAACACCCTTAGCATGAGCAGCCTCCAATCTGAGCAACAATGACTCGTATTCAACTGTGTTATTGGTATTGTCGAATTGCAGCTTGTATGAGAAAGGGAAGATATCACCTTGTGGAGATATCAAAACAACTCCAGCTCCAGAACTGGTAGAGGAACAACTGCCATCAAATTCTAAAACCCAAATCTCATTAGAATTTGGTTTTTTGGAATTTCTTTCACCAGAGGATTCTTCTTCATCAGTGAGAGAAGAATTTGGCATCACTATACCTTCATCTGCACTTTCATCTGAATACTCTTCTGATTCTCCATCTGAATTGTCTAAGCTCTCATCTAATGAACTAGAAATATCTTCAATGGACAAGAAATAGTTACCCATCCCTGAAGATTCAAACAAAATTTGAGCTTTGGGATTTGCCATTTGGGTAACAATGTATTTTGCCTCTTTCTCTGGAAGTAACTTTTGCATGATGCCTTTAACAGGTATCCTTGCTTCAGATAGATCCATGTTCAGTTCCCCACCCACATCTTTACAAAAATTACGCCCGAGCAGGATGCCATAAGAAGCTGGAACATCAGCTACTAGGACGGTCATCTTAATCCTCTTGTCCAGAAAGGCTACAAATGCAAATTGGGCATCTTTGATTTGACCCAACAATGGTACTTGTTTATTTTCCATGGAGAAACATCTCCCAAAGGTCTTAGTTAAAGTGAGACCAAGGACGTTTGCTACTTTGGCAGGCATAACATTATTAGAAGCCCCAAAATCTATTATGCAATTGCTCAACTTATGACCATTTACTAATAGGGAAACATATAAAGGTTCTATTTTTCTGGAGGTAACAAGGGGAGTAGTGGCAAGATTATTTTGAGTGGATTTGTTCTTTGAGAAATCATGGGCAACTTTTGGAAAATCTTGTCCTATAGGGATAGTCTTGTTTTTGACGTATTTAGCTAACCTATCAAACTGTTCCGGATTAGCTTGCAAATACTCAACCTCAGACATTTGGATTTTGGTCTTCCTAGCATGATCTATTATATCAAATAGCTGAAATGAACTAGAGACAGAGGAAGGAAATCCATCATTCTAAGTTTTATTAGGGGTAGTACTGGTCTGAGGGACAGAAGTAGAAGATAGATGATTGTTAGATGTACTTACTTGCTTATTGCTCACTGGGTCCTTTGATTGGAAAGGTAACGAAGTTCCCTGTTTAGCAATTGAGATCACTGGCTAAGGTTCTTCTCTTGCCTTTTCCTTATCAACTTGCTCATTTGGCTGATTTTGGGACCTAGTAAAAACAACATATGCTCCATCATACACTTCCCCTTCTCTTTCCGCTTCATCTTGGTAATTCAGAAAACCAATGGTAGAGTCGCTAGCTAATTCTTCTTCTCCTTCTGCATAAAGATTAGCATCATTCTCCTGGTCCAACTCAGGTTGGAAAGAATGATCATGTTTTGCTTCATAATAGCCAATTGCTGAGTTGACCGGCGCTGCTTCAATGGCAAGCTTCCCTTGTGTAGGTGGAAGACAATTGTGTTGCCCTTGATTTTTTCTAGCATTACCTTGATATGAATTATTGGGAAATGTTCTCCTTGGCATATCCCAATAGGAAGGAGGGGTAGGCATACCTTGTGACATTTGCCTTTTCAGAGCTAGCAATTCATTTGCTAACTTTTGCACCATAGGATCCGTGGTGCTTGTGGAAGAATTATCAGCAAAAGAAGGACCTATGTTTCTATTAGAATCTCTTCTTATCTTACCCACAAGGATAAGATCATCTTCAACTTCAGTAGCCAAAATTTGTGCTACAGGAAGATCTGCGGGACTAGCCTATCTTATTAGAAAACTTACCTCAGGAAGCTGAGTATTAATGAAAAAGCATTTGAGATTCTCTGCCATTGGTTGAGCGGTTGCAGGGATCTTGTTTCTCAATTTATTGAACTTGGCGATGAAGTCTCGTATGGGTTCATGAGGCTCTTTCTTCATTTGTGTGAGCTAAGCCAATAAGGCATGTGCATCTTTTGCAGGTTTGAATCTAGCCTCAAACTTGGTCTTGAGGGAGTTCCAATTGGTTATAGTCTGGGCTTGAAGATAATAAAGCCAATCTATAGTAGCACCTTGCAGTGTTTCCACAAAAAGTCTTATTCCTACATCTTAATGCTCAACACCTATTACACCACAAGCTATGCAGAAAGCTGCAATGTGTTCATCCGGGTGAACTTTCCCATCACCATAGAACTTAGGAAAATTCTTCCTCAAACTACGAGGTAGTTCATGCAATGGTGGAGTTAAATTCAAAGGACCAAAAGTGTTACCCCAAGGGCCTTGAGCTGCCATGGTGTGCTGATTAAAGGGTGGGATAACAAACCTCTGTGGAGTATGAATAGACAAACCTATGCTAGTACTAGAACTAGAAACTTCACCTAGTATTGGAGACATGGCATTGGTAGGAGGAAAACTCCTAGTTTGCTAAAGTCGAGGTTGTGGAGGCAAAAGACCAAAGTTATTTTGCTGCATCAACTCAAATATAGGATTAATAATGCTTTGAGCTCTCTTGCTTCTTGTATACCATGAATCTACCAGAATGTAGTGTACTCAACAAAATTTTGAAAAATCTTGAAATAATGGAAAAGAACTGTAATGCTTCAACTCAAAGCATGAGGCTTCAAGTTGCACATTCCTTCCCTAGCAGAGTCCCCAAAAACTATTGGGTGAATATTTTGTGTTCAACTAACTGAAGGCAAAATGGTTATATCAACCACAGTGTAATGAGATAAATCTCTCCTCTCAGCAAGGGGAGGTTCCCTATCAACTATCACAAACTTATTTAAACTAAATACTAATTCAGGGGTGAGACCATATCATCCATTTCTCTTTTTTTAGAAATGATGTTTACAAAATGAAAGAGCACTTTCTCGATACAAATTGAATAACCAAGAAACCCACAAGAGTACAAAGTCTATTGTTGCTTCTTTTACTGATTTATAACTTAGAACCAAGTAGAATAAGGTGCAACCCAAAGTCTTCACCGAATGCTACGATAAAACATATGATCATAAAAGATAATAGTGGTTCAAAGCCTTTCCAATATCTTTTACTTCAAAACATAAAATCACAAACTAAAGATAATTGTTGTAGCACAAAGTCTCCAAAATCAGCTTTAGAACATCTCCCAGATTATTCACACTCACACTACAATTTGATCAAACAGATAAGATAGTATTAGGAAAAGGACATAGGAACAATTGCCAATACGCCACAAGTTATTTCAACACAAAGATTGAATGATCACTTGCTTTCTTATTCACTTGATAAAATTTGATTTACAATTTGAACACAAAGTCTCAAAATGCTCTTCAATTTGGTAGAGTTTCACTTCAATAACTAAAAGATGATATTTACAATGAGGGCCCTCTTTATTTATAGGGAGGAGCCTAGAGCAAAAATAGGAAAATCCTAACTTCTCTGACTTATTCAAACAGAAGAGTCCTATTTGACTTAGGACTTCCTTTGTCTCACATGTAATTTCATTTTAGAAAATTACATATGGATATGTCCACAACAAAATTCAAATTACATATACAAGAAATAAAATAAACTAAGGCATTAGCTTCCTCCGTCATTCTTCTTTAGAAAATTCTGGTACATGGCCTCTATGGCTGCCATCTCGCATGCATCTAGTTTAGCTGTATTTTCTAAGATAGTGCAGGCCCGAAGAATTGCATCTTTTACTACCTTTATTGCCTTTTCATGTTTGTCTAGATTGTCCTTCAAGTTCTCTAAAGTTGAATGTTGATCATAGAGATTATCCATGGAAAGTACTGAGGGCACCTCCTCTTCGAATTTCCTTTGAACCATCTTTTCGAAAGAACTTATCATCTCATCTGCTGAAAGGCACTTTTAATCTTCACCTATAAGAATGCATGGAAGTTCTTCAAGCCTGTGTAGAAGCGTGACATTGCTGTCTTCACTAGCTTCTTGAGCTTGACATAGATCTTCAAGTAAACCTTTTATTATGTGGATACGATGAACCAAAGTCTCCTTGGTTTTAAGATATGATTCCTTGTTTGCAATGACCCCGATGGTGATCAGATTCTTTATCTTAATCTTTTTCATCTCTATCCACTCCTCCAAGCTCTCTTTTTGATCCTGCAGCTCTTGTGAGAGTAAGTCAACCGTGTTGTCAAGCTCAGCTTTAGCTTTATCCATCTTCTCTTTTCTTTCTACAGTGGTCTTTAGTAGAATTCGTCCTTGAGCCAACAAATGTTCCATAATATCTCCTACCACCCTCCCTTTGGCTTGAGCTTTTTCAACCTTCTGGATTAGGGGATCTTCTATAGTCACTGCCATGGGTTCTACAATTTTAGATGACTTTACTATATTTTGAAGAACTACAGCAAGTTGTTCTGCTTTAGCCTTATAGTGTTCTTTTTCCTTTTTGACTTCATCATATTTTTTGAGCAAGGTACTGGCAGTAGTTTGAAAATCTACTTTTATGCCCTCATGAGTTAGCTTGCCTAACTCAACCCTTGAAACGACATAATCATTCATGTCAAAATTGTCAATAGTAGCATCTTCTGGTGGTTTTGCAATCTCTGCATATTTGATTTCTCCTTTAACGGCTCCGGAGAGATCCAAAATGGTCTAATGATGGAAATAGAGCCCATGGATCTCTAGAGCTAACTATTTTTCCTCTTTTAATGGCTCTAGAGAGATCTAGAATGGTCTAATGATGGAAATAGAGCCCATGGATAGCTATGGAGAGATCCAGAATGCCTCCAAAAGCCAAAAGAAATCTGTAAAAGCTTTTGGGAGCAATTTTTATGTAGAAATGCATGTTTTTGAGCTTTAGAGAAGAAGACATATCATGTGCAAAGCACTTATTTGTAGAAAAGAAACCTACTCTATCCTACTCTACTTATTGATGTAGAGATAGGTTACACAAAACCATTAACTGGTTGTGGAAAATAACATCCTTTTCTCAAAAGATGGATCCATGCATTCAACATTTTAAAAGAAGAGGAAAACCATGAGAAGATGACTGAATATTTGAACTCTGATGCTTTATCTTCCTTTGAAATGTTATCCTTCTCCATAATAGATGATTCGAGTAGATGCATGGGTTGATTGGAAAGATCATGCAATCCTTCCTCACATTTTGCTGCATGCATAACTGGATGCAGCTCCTTATCCTTCAAATATCTGATCGGGTAGCCTTCCTTGGACTTTGAAGGTGTCCAAACAATAATCTTTTTCTTGGTGGGGCTCAAATTCATGGTCCTCCAGTTGAGGAGATTACACAAAAGCTGTCACCTTTGCATGCAAGAACCTCTTCCTTTGGATCTATTATTTTGGGGGGGAGTTCCTAAAATAATAAACCTAAAAAGACTTGCCAAACCAATTTTCTCTTTTGACCTACTATCACCAGATCAACATCAACTCCCTAATGACACCTATCCCCGGCAATAGCGCCAAAAATGACGAGGTTCATTGTAGTCCTCATCATTTAATTAAAAATGTCAATCCAATGTGGTTTCCATGGCGATATGCAAGAGGGAGAAGAAATCATTTGCATGACATTCTTTTTCTACAAACAGAATAAACACACTTTGTTGGAAATAAACACACTTACTGGAAAATAAATTGCTGGAATCAAACCTAATCTAAAAGCTTGTAAATGAAATTGCTGGAATGAAATTTATCCTAAGAAATTTGTAAAGGGAAATACTGGAAATGTAAAGAACAATAAATTGAAAGACTGCTAAGAAATGAAACTATCTAGAGCTATCCAGAGCTGCTAATATTATTTTAGAAAACTCTTCCCATCTGATTCCTTGATTTACAATGAATTTATAGAATTCTTATTCTCAATCAATCCGCCAAGAATGTGGATCCGAGATCCTATTTTTGGGGAGAAAAACTAAATCTTCTTCATCTAATTTCGCTGCCTTTTTTCATGCTAGTTTTGTTTTAATCAACTTTAGTTGTAAACGGCACATTTATTTTGATGAATGTCATCAAAAGGTTTCTGGGTTTTGTTCCCCTCATTCCCAACTTTCCATATCATTTTTAAATTCTATATTTTGTTAAGAAACGCGGGAGATATCACCATTTTACTAAGACTACATTTTTTAACTCCCTATTTTCATGCTTCTTTTTAGGAAGTTTGTTGGTGTTTCAACTTGACTGAATTTATTCTTCAGTCTACTGATTGTTGATTACAAGGTAAAATATGTAATAACATTAATACATACAATGGCACTAATTAAGCAAAATACATGCATTTATTTAGCTAATAGATGAGACAACAAATTGTCTCATCACCTACCTATGCCATTTACCTATCCACATACCCATCTTCCCTTCCTCCTTTGATCTTGATAAATATAAGGGCAAAATGTTGAAAAATGCTTTGGACATCTCTTGATATATCCAATCTTTTCCCAACCAATCCTATCATCCCATCATCATAAGCTTTGTCATGTAAAACCCTAAGCATTACACCTAGAATGGGGCAGGTTATTCCTATGCAACATACTCCTTGGAGTTCACATCCTAAACTCTTTCGTCCATCTATCCTTTATGCATTTCCCATTTATTATCCACTATTACCCATCCTTCTACCTATCCATCCATTTTACACTTCCTATCCCTCCCATCCACTATCGCCCATTTGTCTACCTATTCCTGATTTTTCCTTGTCATTAGTATTTAGCATCCAGGCTATCCAAACTGTAATCCAATGTCATCCCACAACATTTCCAAAATTCCAAAAAAAATCATAACATTCCAAAAACACCAAAAAAGTCCAAATATCCAAAAAATTCCAAAAAAATCAAATATTCCAAAAATTCTAAAAAAATTATAACATTCTAAAAACACCAAAAAAATCCAAATATCCCCAAGATTCCAAAAAAATAAAAAATTCCAAAAATTCCAAAAACATCAAATATCCCAAAAAATTCAAAAAAATCAAAACATTCACAAAATCCCAAAAAAATTATAACATTCCCAAAAATACCAAAAACATCAAATATTCCAAAAATTCCAAAAAATCCAAGCAATAAATCCAAATGCAAGTCACCCTTAATCCATACCAATCTAGTCAAAGTAATCTAGCCAAATCATCCAATCACATCCTTGGTCTTGATCCTAATCTTGTTGTCAACCTAATCAATCAACCATCATCATCATCAATGGGATATATCGTTCCTGCATCCTTGTGTTGATCTAGGGATATATTGTTCCCCACAATGACAACACTATCTCAATCAATCAATCAATCAATTATCAGTTTACAACGTGATAGGGACAATACCTTGTTTATTTTTGAATCAAGTAGAAACACTCATACAATGCACTGTACCTTAACAAAAATCACCTATCCAGCCACTTTATCAATTGCCACATCATTCGATCTCAAGCAAGCAATCATCATCTAGCCTCATCTCGGGATACATCATTCCCATCATCAGGCGCCTATCCAAACATCACTCAAACTCTTTGGCAAGAGATACAATGGTTGTGTGACTTATGTCATCATTTGGTCTTTTATTTTTAATTTTATCTTTTCTATCTCCTTCTTATGCTTTATCAAAGCCACCTAGATCCATTTATATCTTGGTGTGTTATGATTAGCAGAGAATGAGGCATAACATATTGCATGTCTGTTGGATATTCTTATCACTACAACTAATATTCATATCTTGTGTCTAGACAAGGTTGTATTATGCTGTGTATAAGGATACTCCTTTTGTTTGTAGTGTCAAGTCCATGCAAAGGATACACAGTCACCCTGGTCCCTTATACCTTGGTGCATAATATCCTCTTGCTATATCAAATAAGGGCTGCTCTACATACTATAGCAGCATTTAAATATATCTTCTCTATCCACTATATCCATTATGATTCTTCACCTCTCAACCTATCTTTATCCACTATCTATTTCCCCTATCTCTTTCACCTTAACAATCTATCCATTCCTAACCTTTAACCTTATCCATTGTTTATATTGCATCCATTTCTTTATCTTGTTGATAACTGAGAGGGGGGGGGGGTGAATCAGTTATCCTAATTATTTCTCTTTCTAAACTTTCTTATTAATTAATGCAGCATTGAATCAAACACAAAAACATTACCATGAAATAAGAAACACATGACACAGTATTTTTGACGTGGAAACCCTGTTAAGGGAGAAAACCACGGGGTGATTAACCCAAAAATTATTCTTTGTTAGAAGAATAGGAAATTACAAAAATGGCACTTGCCAATTAGGGCTCACTGCCCGAGCACACTGCTCACAAGAGGCCCACTGCCTACAAGAAGACACACTGTCTACAAAGTGATAAGAATCACAGTCTTGAACTGATTGGAAGCATCTGCATATGCTGGAGTTCAGTTCCGGTTAGGCTCAGTACACTGATCTGCTGCACTTCATCTTTCCTCTGTTCTTTATTTTGCTATCCTTTCACATACCGGATCTTTCTTGTTACTTCTGCTCTGTTCTGGACTTATTCACATATATCCTTTTTCCATACACACCCTTCACAACTAAATCCATCCTCTATATATATCCGCACAAGTAATTTCATCACCTTTCTAGTCGGCATCCGGAATAGTCTAGTTTCTTACAAACTCTGTTCTGTCGGCTGAATCCTTGCTCACCAAGCAATGCGGATCAAGCATATACTTGTAGATATCATTAATCATGTCGGCCAAACATGATTCATGCCTTCACAACCTTTATCATCAACAGTAACACATCCGGAAAGTAGTCTGATACTCTGTCAGTCAGTTCTTCCTCTGTTTTCACTGTCTCTCAGGAATCCGGTACTCAACTATTCATATCTTTTTCCTTGTCCATCACCGGAGGCTAAATCCTTGGAATATACCACTCAAGGTAGTCCTCTTGACTTCCCCAAATCCGCACTGCACTAAGACACTTCCTCTGAGAGATCTGAATCAATCTGTCGGACCTTGCCACATGCTCTGTTCTTGTTCACCGGACCACAACAATCTTTATTCTGACTTCCGGTAGAGACACATCATGACTTACGGATATGTGGGATGACCTTTGTTGCCATCAATGACAACAACCATGAATCCATATAGTGTCTCTTGCCAACAATCTCCCCCTTTGGCATTGATGGCAACACTTAGTGAAAAATGACTAAGTGTTTACATTATGCTCCCCCTTTGCTGATGCTCTGTCTTTATATACAATTTCTGGAACTCCCCCTTAGTTGGATTCCTCATTTTTCACTGCTCCTCACTCCCCCTTTGACATCAATGGCAAAGGGTAGGGTCCGCACACCAAAATTTTCAAAAATTTTCTATACATAGCCGCATATTTACATACTCACATATACTGAAGAATGTCTGCAAAGGATGTCTGCAATTGGATCATTTCTATAGCCCAACTTTGCTTCATTCTATCCAAAATTGAAATGTGACCACTCAACAAAAATGCAAAAGCTTCTGCCCGCTTGAGATCTGTCGGATCATTTGTTTGGGCGGTGGTCTGAGCATCACTGATGGCCTCATGCATAGTTTCCAACTTAGGGATTATAATCCTTCTAAGTTCTCCCATCTGGTTAGTGATATTCTTCCTTTCCTTCTCAAGATTCTTTATTTCATTCAAGACTGCAATAGTCTGACATTCTTGATTTATTATGGAGGAAGAGAGAGGATCAAAACTTTGAGATAAGCTTTGTAGCTTGTCCTGTTCCTCTTTTATTTTCTTATCAATTGCTGCTGTTGCCTTTGACCAGGATATACAAAATTTGTAAATGTCACCGCCATCCTTAAGAGCATTCTCTAAGATCTTTATTCCAATACTCACAATCTTCCTATCTTTAGAGATTAATTCTAATACTTTTGAAAATCTTTTATCCAAAAATTCCTTCCGGACCTTTTCTTCAGTAGATTTTTCTAGAGATTCAAAATGTGTACTAACACTGCTGACTAAGGTTTTGAGATTACCGGAAGAGGAGGCTGTGGGATCCTTTTGAAAGGATGGCATGATCTTTTCTAGCACTCCAGATGCTACCTCCATAAGCTCACAGTCTTCCATGTGAGATTTCAGCAGCTTCTCTTTGACTTTCTCATTTGCAAATGAGGCTATTTTCATTGTTTGCACCGGTGACAAAGAGTCAAAATCTAATGGTCCTTTGAGTAGGTCCGGTTCATCAATTTCTATAGTGGCTTTGCTCAAAAATTGTTGAACAGTTTGTGCAGTGTCTCTTGCCGGAGACAGATGTTTCTTTTCTTCTGCAGTCTTGGAACTGTCAACCTCTTTATCTTTCACCCCTGCTTCCTTCTCCTGTAATTTCTCTTCTTTTTTGGATCCGGAGACTGTAGGGGAAACCGGAGGAGAGATGTTTGTCTGTTCAGGGCCCACTTCTTCCGGAACAGATGATTCCAAATCCGCAGCTGTTTCTGCACCTAAGTCCTCTACAACAGGAAGATTGAACCTTTTGAAGGCCTTCTGGAGGATCTCTTCTGTCTCTTGGGCCACTTTGTCAGTCTCACCAAGCATGAGTTGATTCATCCTGGCTTTACTTCTGAACTCATCTTTGCAGTCTTTGAAGATAATGTTCATTGTCTTGGGATCAATTTGAGGATATAGCTGAATAGCTATCTGCTCCCGGATCTCAAGATCTTTTGCATGAGCATTATTCTTTCTTATTTCTAATTCCTTTTCTAGGCTTTTAGGAATAAGAGATATGATCTCAATGAAAGCCTTATTGTATATGTTCAGATATTTGACTGTGGCTTCCTGCAGAATCTTTTGGTCAGCCTCATTGTAGTCATCATAAAATTCAGTCATTGGTTGAAGGTTTCCATCTACCGTAACTGACTTGATTACACTCTCTAGAGACAGAGTGGGCTTTTCAACAGATACCTCTGCCATTTCATCCTTGTCTTGGCCTGTGGAGGGTTTACCGGATCCTTTCTTCTTCTGCTTCTTTATTTCTTTTACTCCCTCATCTGACTCTGTTTCCTCTTCATCCTTTTGGCTTTCATAAGCCCTTGTGGCTTTTGTCTTGGATCTTTTACCGGATGCCTGGACTTCCGGTTTTGAACTTTTGGTTGTGGGAGGTGCAGATCTTTTTGATGATCTGGTCCGGGTGGGAGTTTCAACCGGAACACTTTCTTTACTTTTCTCTTCTTCCTCAGCCTTCCTCCTCTTTTCCCGGCTGGCATCAAGTGCCTCTTTTGAGATGCCTAGGCCTTGAGCAATATGCTCAACTTCTTTTCTTACCTTCCTCTTTATCTCCGGTTCCCTAAGTTCTACATGTATCTTTACACTCAGTTCCTCAAAGGTTCCAAACCTTTCTGCCTTAGGATCTTGGGGCTGGCTTAGCATGTGTTGAACATGCAGCTCTACTATCTGTTCATCCACTTCATACCCCATGGGCATGATCCAGACAGTCCTTGGCTCTACTGCCTCCATCAGACACTGATCTGTTTCTACCATGAAGCATACTGTGTCTTTGTACTTTTCAACAAGGGATTGGGGTATTCTTTCTCTTGCATGCATCATGCTTTGGAAGTTCTTGAAGTATCCCCATAGAGCTGTATTTCTTGCTTTTGCATCCCCAAGTCCATGCAAATAGTCTCTGATTTGGATGGCAACCGGTCTGTCATTCTGCCATATCCATCCACTGGATCCGGGAAGCTCATTCATGTAGTAAAAGAATAGACAAAGGATCAGATTGCCATACTTGAAGGAGTTTTTCTTGTCCTTCTTGATCTTCTACAGATTTTCAAAGAGTTGGTTCACAAGAAGCTCACACAAGTCATAGTCTGCATTCTCCTTTAACATTTGATAAGCTGTGTAGATTGCAGTTCCCGGTACTGAATTTTCCCTACTGGAGTGATAGATTTTGTAACCAATTATCATAGCTGCAAATTTGACATCCGGTTCAGTGATGTCATCAACTGTCATAGCTCTCTTGTCAAACTTGGATCCGGTTGCATCACTGACTGTCTGATTTTTGACAGATTTGAGAACAGGTAATCCACCGGATGAGTGCAGACTGGTTACAGCCCTAATTGCATCCTTGGTGATCTTGAAGGGCTTGTTCAACCATAGGAAGTTGTCATGTACTCTACTTAGTACATACCGGACCCATTCATCTTCTTCAAAATAGGGGAAATGAATGCACTGTGCAAAGTGTTTGTCCCGGATGGCTTTATACTGAGGTTTGATCTCAAAGGAGTCATCTATCAATTGTTTGTGATAGATATCCATCAGTTTTGATTCTCCAAAGTCTTCAAGATTCGCATGGATGTAAACCCTAATATCTTCCGTATGCAATACACCATGAGGAACACTAGAGAAGGCTCCTAGTGGATCTACCTCCAATGATTTGTAAGGATGTTTCTTGAATGTGGGGCGAGGTCTATCAGAGATCTTAACTATATTTGGAGTAGCCATTCTTCAAAGATTTGCAGTGAGATAATGAAAACGGAGAATACCTTATGCGCCTTCGGTTTGCACGGAGTGGTTGGATTGATTTCTTTATGCAATGACTTTGGCAGGAGATCTTTGGTGTGCTTGATGAATCTTGTTGCAGAGCTCCACTTTTCGCTTCTTCTTGAGTGCAGAATGAGCAAATGACTTTTGAGAAATCTCTTATATTACTCCGCAAACCCTAATATCTGTCTGCAATAAATGCTTCACCTATATTATTTCGGTTTGCCTTGTCCGGATAGCTTGGAGTATCCCAGATTAGTCCTGATCTGTGAATATCATCCGAATCTTTCAATTATGAATAAATCGAGGTAACATATTACAAGAACATCCCAAACACTCTGTCCAATCCGCAGAATAAGATAATGCACTTCCGGATCTCTCCGGACCTTTTAGTAATCCTCTGTCATACCGGAGCATCTCCCGGAACAGGTCTTACTTGATCGATCACAGCTTCTTCATAACTTCATGCGGACCTCTGAAATCTTATCTGGATCATCTCAAGACTTATATATTTAAACCCTTTACTCCGCATCTTGTGCCACATCCGGCACCACTTGATTGGCTGGGGGAACAGGATTTTCTTTGAGTCTCCCCCTGAGCCAGAGCTCACTTTTTAATTTCTGGAAGAAATATCAGCACCAGAGTCTGGTGCGGATCCAACCTCTACATTCTCTGAACTTTTCTTCACCCAAATCTTGCTCATCTGATTCCTAACTTCATCCGCATTCATCTTTTGTTTACCCTTGTCTTGATTCTGATTATACACCGGACCTCTTTTGTCCTGATTCTTGCTTCTGCAGACTTTAGCATTATGACCGGACCTATTGCAGATTTGGCAAATAACATTTCTTTGCATATTTGACTGATATCCTCTTGATCTGCATTGATTAGCCATATGACCTACTCTATTGCATGTAAAGCATCTACCTTTGAATGATTTGTTTACTTGCATATTTCTGCAATCATGGGATTTGTGTCCATACCTTTTGCAGTTGAAGCACTGTCCGGAGAAGGATGAATTAATCTGATTCATTCTCTTTCTGCACTGATTAGCTTTGTGACCAAAGTGGTTGCAGCTGTGGCAGTATCCATTGAAAGATGGATATCTTTGAGCATTTGGCTGTCTTACCGGAGGTCTTCTAGGCCTGCTCCTTGGATTTTCTGATGCAAAATTCTTTTGACCGGATCCGGAGCTTTCTCCTTTCTCATATCCCAAACCATACTTGTCATCTGTCCCTTTTTGACTTCCAAGAAGAACTTCAAGTTGAGCAGAACTTATCTTGAATTTCTCTTTATATTCATTTGCTGTTTGAAGGTCTCTTTTGAGAGAGGCAATTTGATCCTCAAGTTTTTCTTCATTATCTTTGGCATCTTCAAGATCAGATTCAAGATGTCTGATAATCCTGTCCATCTGGTGGCATTCTTCTGATTTTTCTTTAAGAGATTGTTTTAGATTATCTTCAGCCTTTCTTTTTTCTTCAATCTCTTGAGTAAACTTTATAGTTCCTGATTCCATTTCATGTCTTAACATAATGACTTCTTTTGATAACTTTTCACATAACTTGGTTTGCTCAGTCAGTTCTTCATTTGTATTGCTTTCTTCACTTTGTCTTGCCAACTATTGGAGTAGCTCCTTTCTCTTTTTCATAGAGAGACTTAATTTGTCTTTTAATTCTCTCATGAATTCATCAGCCTGTTTGAGTCTTTCTTTTAATTCATTGACTTCAGAATTTGACTGTTCAAGATCCTCAAGGGCAGTCTTGAGTTGCTCCCTTAAACCATATGCATCCATTTGAACTCCCAGATCTTCCTCAAGCTGTTAGGCTCTATTAGGAGGAACTTAGCTCTGATACCAATTGTTGATAACTGAGAGGGGGGGTGAATCAGTTATCCTAATTATTTCTCTTTCTGAACTTTCTTATTAATTAATGCAGCATTGAATCAAACACAAAAACATTACCATGAAATAAGAAACACATGACACAGTATTTTTGACGTGGAAACCCTGTTAAGGGAGAAAACCACGGGGTGATTAACCCAAAAATTATTCTCTGTTAGAAGAATAGGAAATTACAAAAATGGCACTTGCCAATTAGGGCTCACTGCCCGAGCACACTGCTCACAAGAGGCCCACTGCCTACAAGAAGACACACTGTCTACAAAGTGATAAGAATCACAGTCTTGAACTGATTGGAAGCATCTGCATATGCTGGAGTTCAGTTCCGGTTAGGCTCAGTACACTGATCTGCTGCACTTCATCTTTCCTCTGTTCTTTATTCTGCTATCCTTTCACATACCGGATCTTTCTTGTTACTTCTGCTCTGTTCTGGACTTATTCGCATATATCCTTTTTCCATACACACCCTTCACAACTAAATCCATCCTCTATATATATCCGCACAAGTAATTTCATCACCTTTCTAGTCGGCATCCGGAATAGTCTAGTTTCTTACAAACTCTGTTCTGTCAGCTGAATCCTTGCTCACCAAGCAATGCGGATCAAGCATATACTTGTAGATATCATTAATCATGTCGGCCAAACATGATTCATGCCTTCACAACCTTTATCATCAACAGTAACACATCCGGAAAGTAGTCTGATACTCTGTCAGTCAGTTCTTCCTCTGTTTTCACTGTCTCTCAGGAATCCGGTACTCAACTATTCATATCTTTTTCCTTGTCCATCACCGGAGGCTAAATCCTTGGAATATACCACTCAAGGTAGTCCTCTTGACTTCCCCAAATCCACACTGCACTAAGACACTTCCTCTGAGAGATCCGGATCAATCTGTCGGACCTTGCCACATGCTCTGTTCTTGTTCACCGGACCACAACAATCTTTATTCTGACTTCCGGTAGAGACACATCATGACTTGCGGATATGTGGGATGACCTTTGTTGCCATCAATGACAACAACCATGAATCCATATAGTGTCTCTTGCCAACATATCTAACCCCTTTCATCCATTTCGAGAGCATACCTATATTCTCCTAACCTACCTATCCTCTCGAGAGGGAATCCCATCCTTATATCATTCCTCCTTGTCACTCCTTCAAGTGGCTAGGGCATCATTTTCTCTTCTTCCATACTGTTGATGATCGTTTTGATGCAATCATAACAATAAGTTAAAATTCACATGAAATGAACTGAAACTATACTTGAAAGATAAGAAGGAATCATTTGAGATTCAACTAATCCCAAGTCTACAATGGTTCGGTTGGTCAAGTTCAGTTGGTCAATGTGAAGCTGTAATGTTTAAGGGGCCTTACGTAGTTTAGGTTTGTTTGGTGGTTTACTGGACTAAGAATATGCAAAAAGGTCATGAGATATGTCAATACTTTTCATTCCTTTGCATAAAAGTGCTACTGTGCTGCAAGTTTTAGATGGTTTTCTTGAATTTTTTTTGCAGCTTTCTCCTTCATGTACTTATGAAAAACTGTCTACTTATAGCTCTGTTATGCATGCTTCTTCAAATTTGAGACAATTTCCTTTAGATTTCTACGTTTTCAGCTAAATATTTCAGATGGGTTGGGAAAAGTTTGAAAGATCTAATCTATACCTCATTTAATCTACCGAAGGATCTAATTGTTTCTGTTATGCACTATGTAAATACCATAGTAATTTGATCAAATCCACAGTAAAAACCTTAAATGCAAGTCCTGAGCATTTTCATAAACATACATTTAAAATTGCAAGCTCTCAAAGGAAATATTTTAGAACACAAAGAAGAGCAGGAGAACACTCAGAAGATAGATGCAGAACTCCAGATTCTATTGTATTAGAAACGAATAGTCATACATGATTTACAATGTAAGAATGACTCTTAGTTTCATTGATCATACTACAAAGAACTTACAAGCTTTACAGATACAGTAAGACAGCCAGACATTCCATGCGCACCTTACTGCAGACAAACAGGTGACCTCCTTCTTCTACTTCTAAACTATGCTAACTTGCTGTATGTTCCTAAAAAAAAAATCCTGTTGTAGCCACTGCTGTTTTCCTAAAATCCCTGTTGTAAAGTATTACAGTGTAGAGAGGCACAATATAAAGACATTCTGATTGTCCTCACTACAGCAGAAACCTAACTAAACCCCTGGTTCAAACCCTTGGTTACAGCAATAAATACAGGTGAACCAGCTCTTCAAAAATATCTCTGAGCAGTGTCAAATCTGGGCGAAATATTGCCCCTTTTGAGAAGTTCCGGCAGCTGGGTAATAACTTCTGTTTGTCTGTTGCAGTAATACCTTCAGCTGCAACTCTGTCCTTCACTCGAATGGCCTTGACTTTTTAGCACTTCATCTTTATCTTCCTGCTCCTGAGATTGGATTTCCTTCCTCCATGAGGTCACTATGTTGACTTTCCAGTTGCTTCCTCAACTGCAAGCCTGCAAGACAAGACAAGCAATAAGTATTACATTTATCACATAAATAGCAGGAAATTACAATAATCGTTTAAATCCAGGTGACTGCGCAAAATCGCGGAGATCGGATCCAGAATACTCCTCAAACGCGCCCAAAATGCGTTCAGACTGCTCAAAATTCAATCGGGTCAACTATCGCTGACCGGGAAAATGCCACAGGCGCCAAAAAAACACTTTAAAATTCCACCGCCTCATTTCCCGCCCATCAGCATGACCATCGCCATCGGTGTGTCAGAAAAATGCATGGCCGATATTCACTTTATCTGCATGATATTCTGGAAATATGATGCACTCCCTTCCGAAGGTCCAGATGACGTCATCAGGATGTTTCGCTCTTGTATATCGGGAAAAGAATAACATCATCATCATCTTCATGTTGAAGGAAAATAGGAGGATGTGAAATATGATCCTGCTGTTTGAGGAATGGAATATGATGGTGAAGTCATCGTCATATTCGGGCTCCATAAAAATGCAAAAGATGACGTCATCGTCATATTCGTTAAGATCAAGGGATAAATGCAATATCGGGTCACCTAAGGAGCATGATCAGGATGATGAATGTAATATGACCCTTTTGCGACCAAGGTAACCCTCTCGAAAGATCAGGATGATGATGACCATCAGGATATTTGGGGCTTCTGTCGAACTTAGAACAAGACGTCATCATCATATTTCACGAACCAGATCGTGTTTCAGAAAATATCCTGCCGAAGGGAAATCAGGATGATGAGGATCATCAAGATATTTTCAAAAGGTCTTACTTCATCGGCAGGAGGACTTTACGAAATATCAGGTGGACAAACAAGATCATGATGATCTTGACAACAGGACAGGATAAAAATATGATGATCCTCCTCATCGAATTATCATGATGACGTAATCATCATATTTCGTTTTTTGAGCATGAATATGAGTTGAGGTCATCATTAGGTTTGCGCTAGGGTGATATTTAAAATATGATCATGCTGTTGAGGAATGGAATATCAGGAGGATATGAAGTTGTCATCATCATCTTAGCGAACTTCAGCAAATATCAGGATGATGACCTTCCGATAGGATTTGAACATGCGCATGCAAATATGCCGATGGCGGATTTTAAGTTAGGGTGATCTTATAATATCAGCATGATATTGTAATATCGGGTGTTGTAAAAATATCATGATGCTCGTTGTCACGAAAGACCGCTCGACGGGGAAAACTTACTATGACTTAAAGTTGACGTCCGGATATTTCGACCTCAGGATATTATCGGGGGGGGCGTTTCAAATATGATGATGATGTTCTTCACACAACAAAACCAAGTTTATAAAACATGACCCTCCTAAAATCATGATGCTCACGATGCGCATAAGGCCATTTGACGGGTAAAGGACACTACCACATAAGATTGACGTCCGGATATTGCGACTGCATGATTTTTATCGGGTGATAGACCAAGATCATGATGACCTTAACAACATGAAAATATGATGATCACTTGTGATTATCAGGTTTGACCAAAACTTTGACTGCTCATAACTTCCACATATGGACGAATTTTCAAGTGATGTAAAAAGGCAAACCTGCATGGAATTTCAAGCACTTTCTAAATATGAGGTCATAGAAACAAAATATGAACTTAGACAAACTGACCTCATGATGATGACCTACCTTATCCAATATCATGATGATGATGCACCTGACCTTCATTTTTACCAAACCGCTAGAAAGCAGACAAACACAAGCAGAAGCAAAAGGCAAAACATCAGCAGGGGTCCTCGTTTTGCTAAGGAGCAAAATGGGGCGTGTTGTGAACATCACAACAACTAGCAACCAAAACAAAACAATTAAATTCAGAGTGTTCAAGGAAACTAGATGAAATGAACTCATAACTTCCAACTATCTTTCCTGCAAATTACTATTCAGCTTGAGACTTAAGGTATTCAATAAAGATGCATGAATTTCCATTTTCAGTTTAGTTGTGTGCACGTGATTAATTATCCTCATCTTGAAGATCGGTTGAACAAACCAGTGACTGACATTAGCCTACGTAGGTGAGGATATTCCCTCATAGCCGACCGGATAGAGCCTTGCTGCCAGCGAGCGTCTATAGCCCCGGCAAGGTTATCGTTACAATTCTCCTAAGTAGAGCCCCACTGCCAGCGAGCGTCCATAGCCCCGGTAGAGTTACTTAGATGGCTTAATCTGGATTTTCAGTATAATCCGCTTTATTCATTTATTTATTTATTTTTTGTTTTCTAATTTTGAAAGATTTCATAAGATATAGCAATTTGTAACTTTATGATGCAAGGAGTGGACACTTGCTGAAATTAAGCTGAGAATTGTAATGGTAGCAAGGGTGACCTCTGATTTTTCACCTAATATCTACACTGGTAGGTTCAACAAACCCAAGGATTTTAGGTGTGTCATCGTGAGAAACCTGCTTCGAATTCTCAATCACATTTATTGAATACAAAACTTCAGAAGGTGAACAACTCTCTACATTCATGACAGTGATAGGTTATGTGTAAATTGCAAATGGTTAACCTGAATATCCTAAATTTTATACTGTTTTGAATGGTTGCTAGTTTTGCTCCTTAATACTCTAAAGTAAAATAAAGATCCCTGCTGAGGAGACAACAAACAAACCAAACAAACAAGCTATACAAACAACTAACCTAAAAAGAAAACAGCAAAAGAAGAACTGTACATTATCCACAGCATTTTACATTAAGAAAAAGGACTGCCTCATCCTGACCTTCAAGCCTGGAAGTAGTGTTTCAAATGCTGGCCATTAACTGGTAATGGCATATCTTCTCCAGTCAAGGTCTTAAGTCTAAAGGTGTTATCTCCTATTATTTCTGAGATTTGTAATGGACCCAGCCATAATTTATCAAATTTTCCATGGCTTCCTTTCTTTTCATGTGCTTTGTCCTAGCACAACACTAAGTTTGATATCCTAAATGTCTTGACTCTTGTTCTTTTGTCAAACCACCTCTTAACAACCGCTTGGTGTTTGGCAAACTTCTCGAGGGCTTGACCTCTTTTCTCCTCTAGTTGTAACATTTGCACTATTCTGGCTTCCTTATGGTTATCAAAGCCTAGATATTCATTAGCAAACTTCCAGGTTGGTATTCTCAGATTAACCGGAAGTATGGGATCAGTCCCATAAACTAAGTGATAAGGTGTGCTACCTAAAGCCGTTTTAAACTTGGTCCTGTCTACCCATAATGCATATCTTAATAGGGTATTCCACTCTCTAGGACTTTTGGCAATTAACCTCTTGATTATGTCTAATAAAATTTTGTTTGTTGATTCAGCCAGTCCATTACCTTGAGGGTAATAATTCGAAGAAAACCTTAGGATAATACCATATTCAAATGCCCATTTAGAAAATTTTAAAGAAGAAAAAGCAGGGCCGTTATCACATACCAATGAATAGGGCGTTCCAAACCTGGTGATAATGTTTTCTTCAAGGAACTTGATAACTACCTCAGTCGTGGAAAATTTGCAGCAGGTGGCCTCAGTCCACCTTGTACAATAGTCTGTTACCGTCAATATAAATTTGTGTCCTGCAGAAGATGGGGGATTGATGACTCCGATAAAATCCAAGCCCCATTGTGCAAACGGTCTGGATTCGATCACAGGTTGCAGTGGACTGGCCAGATTTCTCCCTTTGTCTACTGCAGTCTGACAGGTGTGGCAACTTCTGATGTGACTCTTAGTGTCTTTGAACATAGTGGGCCAGTAATAACCCGCCCTCAGTATTTTGTGTGTTGTAGCTAAATGGGAACCATGACCGGTTCCGTACTTGTCATGTAGTTCCGTCAACACTCTATCAGCTTCAGTTCTGTTTATGCATCTCAGATAAATTCCATCATGGTTTTTCCTGAATAGAAGACCTCCCTGCACCATATAATGCTGTGCCTTAATCTTCAAAGCTCTCCTCTGAGAAGCCTTCATCCTGCTTGGGTACTTTCCAGCTATCAGGAAGGTGCTTAAATCATCATACCAGCCTGATGCGTCTTGGGAATTCAATACATATTGCTGTTTTATCAGATTTGGATCCATGTTTGCTATTGTCTGCACCAACACCTACCCTCTGACCAGCTTTGCGGGAATGATCTCCATGTCGAATTCTTGCAGTGTGGTGATCCATTTGGCTCATTTTTCTCCAGGCTCGTTTTGCATCAGCAACATCTTTACTGCTGCGTCTGGTACTATGGCTTTAATCTGGCTGCGCAGAATGTAGTGTCTGAATTTTTTCACAGCCTTCACTAACGCGAATGCCTGTCTTTCGATATCTAGATATCTCAGCTGTGCATCCTTCAGAGGCGCACTCATAAATGCTATGGGCCTCTCTTCATTATTTTCACCTTTCTGTGTCAAGGCAGCTGCGACAGAATGAGAAGATGCAAAGGAGTAGATGTAAAACAGGCTTGTGTAGTCTGGACTTGCCAATATAGGAGCATTAGAAATTGCCTCCTTGATATCTTCAAATGCGGCTTTGGCCACTGGCGTCCATTCCATCTGTGCATCTTTCTTCAACATGGCATTCAACGGCTGCACAATCTCTGCAAAACTCGTTATAAACTTCCGAACAAAGTTAATTTTACCAAAAAATGATTTCAACTCTTTCCTACTGTTTGGTATTTGCAAATTTTTTATGGATTCTATTCTATCCAGATCAATTGAAATTCCATTTTCAGAAATGACATGGCCTAATAATTTACCTTCAGTTACGCCAAATATACATTTCTTAGGATTAAGGGAAATCCCATACCTTTCACATCGCTGGAGTACTTTCCTGAGGTCCTCAACGTGGGTGGATGCATCCTTGGAATACACAGTTAAATCATCCATATACACAACAATGCATTTACCTGATAATCCGCGGAATGCAACGTCCATGGCCCTCTGAAAAGTGGCACCTGCATTGATTAGACCAAAAGGCATTCTTCTATACGCATAATTTCCCCATTTGCAAGTGAAGGTGGTTTTTAGTCTATCTTCTCTATCAATTAAGACCTGATTATAACCTGAAAAACCATCTAAAAAAGACATCATCTTTGCGCCATTTACTGCTTGCAGTACTTCGTCTATAGGAGGCAAAGGATAATTATCCTTCTCAGATGCCTTATTTAAATTTCTAAAGTCTACGCACAACCTGATGTCTCCATTTTTCTTCCTCACTGGTACCAAGTTAGCTACCCAGACAGAATGTCTGACTGGGAAAATTATCCCAGCGGACAGTAATTTTTTAACTTCCTCAAAGATTAAAGGCTCTAGAATGGCATTTACAGGCCTCTGTTTCTGCCTAAATGGTTTGACTTCTTTTCTTAAAGGTATTACGTGAGTTATGATGGACTCATCAAATGTTTTCAAGTCTTCGTAAGTCCATGCTATGACATGTTTATATTCTTTCAGAACGTCCAGAACCTCTTTTCTGATTTTCTCAGAGCAAGCCTTCCCAATTAGTACATTTTGCGGATTTAGCTCAGTCCCTAAGTTATGTAAATCACACCTATCCCCTTCTGTTTTGGGTAAGTCTTTCTGTCTTATTACCCCGTCGAAGTCAAAGATGTGTTCTAATTCAATTACTCCTTTTGGTAAGAAGTTGCTCTTTAAGTTGATCATATCTTCTTCATCCCATGTTACTTCAGGCCTTTCTTGTTCATCAATGATTTGGGCCTCAAATGCCTCATTACAAGTCAGAAAATTAATAATTTGCTGATCCTCTCCAAATACCTGAAAGCGTGTAACGTTATCTGGTATACTGGGCACGTTAACTAACTCAACAGCAAATCGTCTTAATCCTGACAGTGTCAATGGTTCTAATGTACTAGCAGCAACTGCTAATGCATCTGGCCTGTGGTTCAGCTCTCTAGGAATGTGCTCTATGTTAACAGCATCAAACGAATCCATTAAACTCCATACTCTATGTCTGTAACTAATCATTTTCTTATAATTGCAGGCATATAGTTTCCTCACTTGTCTGACTACTAATTCAGAGTCTGAAAATACTCTGATGGTTTTTACCCCTTTCTTGATGGCCATGACAAGTCCTAAAATTAGGGCCTCATATTCAGCAATATTGTTAGTGCAGGAAAATTGTAATCTATATGCTGCCAAATGTGATTTACCTTGAGGATCTATGAGTTCAATACCTGCACCTGCACCCTGTTTTGATTTGGACCCATCACATTTTAACGTCCACATGCCATCTTTACTTTTTTGATCTTTTACCTTGGCATACTTTGTCCCTTTTATTGCCTGTGGGGTGTTATCTTGTTTATTCATGGGCCTTTCCGTTTGGTTATCTTGCATATGTGTGTTTTTAGTTTGCAACTCAGAAAGATAACTACCCTTGTCCTCTATTTCTTTTCCTAAATCTGGAATCAAGGCATCTATATTATCCTGAACATATCTCCGTGTTGGATCAGGATTCTCATTTTTCTCTTGTGACTCTACCCTCCCTATGCACTTTTTGTATTCATATTCAATGATGTCTTTGCATATTTCACAATTCTCCTCAGAATGTTGCCTATCATGGACTCTACACCTATTTTTATATAACTTACATTTGACTGGGAGATTGTGTGTAACGCACTCTTCCACCTCTCGTCTAATGGCATGACCAAATTTGTCTATTGCATTGTTTTCTTCATCTGAAGAATTTTCGTCAGACTCAATGAATAGTGCCGTTCTATTGCTGACACACCTTTTTCCAATGTTTAACATCATGATCTCTTCAATCTGCATCCCATTGTTGGTAATTTTATAGACACCTGGTTCAACAACAGCATATAATATTTCATTAGTTCGATTATACTCTGTTATCATATGTTTCATTCTGGGCTCTGCCTCTATTCTGATCTGGTTTGGGATGCCTCTCCACGGTAACCACATGTGTGAAAAGTCAGTAGCCATATATCCGTTTAATGTCTTGGACCAATCTCTACTTAGCAACATTCCATAATTTATGGGTATATCCACTACTTGAATGTCAATGATTTGGCTTACCCTAGGGTCTGAAGCTAATTGCACTTGAATGTTCATGAGTTCTCCTATCACGCTAACCTCGGTCTTATCTAACTGCGTGACAACCTTGGCAGATTTGGTGGGAGTCAGCCCGAGAGTTTTACATATTCCTAAGGGCATTATGTTGGCTGAAGCACCAGAATCTACCATGCAATTGTGTATATTCTTCCCACACAACCTAACAGTTAACAAGAAAGGTTGAGTATCCCTCTTATCCGCATGTATTACTACATTAGTATTGGAAGGCTGCTCAACTTTCTTACCTTTTTCCTTAGGTGGTGAATCACTATTAGGAACAGTTATATCAGCAGACACCTTGTTTGTTATGGATGTATCCAGGGATTTTAAAAAAGCATTTCTGATCCCTGGGGTCTTCAATAATTCATTTAGAGGTATACTGACCTTAATTTTCTTTATTTCCTCTGATAAGTAATTCATTAGTCTTGTTGTCTCCATTGCTTCTGTCTTACTTGTTTGATCCTTTTGCACTGCTGTTCCGTTATTTGTGTGCTGACTAGCTTTAAGTATGGCAGGATTGTTGCTAGCATTCTGATCTGGGGGTGTATTGATGTTATTCGGAGGAGTGGAGGTGGTGAAAGGTCCTCCCGGCCTAGGGTTGTTCCTCAAATTGTAGGTGTGGCTTTTATTTGTCTGTTGAAAGGCCTGCACCTCCTCAGTTTCATTTAATATCTCATTTTCAGATTCAAACAGAAACTAAAAAGCATTTAACACAAAGGCTGATTCAGGATAAAGACTTTCACAACAGTATGGTTCATCCTCTAGCAATTCATCCTCTTTCTCTTCTGCAGTTGCAAAGGTAAATGTTTCTAAGACTAAGGCTGTGTCATATTCTGAGGGTACTACCTCATTACCCTTAGGAATGAGAAATTTAGAGGTAGGAGGCTGTACATCTACGTTGAAAATACTAGCTGCCAAATGGAACTGTGGACAGTCATGCTCAGCATGGGCATTGGTATTGTGAAATCTGCACCAATTTCTGGGTGCTGTACTGGCCATTTGTATGCTAGTCATTTGTTTTGCACCATGATTATCTGTATTCTCAAAAGGAGAAGCTAGAGTACCGTTGTTGGGCCCAGTGTTCCATGTCTTGGGTGGCCTAGGTTGATTCTGATTTTTGTTATTATTGCCCCAGGTCCTGTTATCTATCACTGGCCCCCTATTTTGCATTGGTTGCCCCTGACTGGGGCCTTGATGCTGATTGTAGTTTTGGTTCTGATTGTACTGCTGATTTTGATTGAGACTAGAATTCTAGTTTTGGCCTTGGTTGTGATTTTGATGTGGATTGTAGTTTTGGTTGCTTCTTCCATAGAGGTTCTCATTTCTTAGCTGCGTCACCTCGGTTGTTAATCTTTTCAAATGTGCAGTAATTTCTTTAATTTCTTCCCTATCCTCTTGTGCTTTTGCCACAGTTACATCCCTAGGAAGTTGGAAGAAAGGCTGGCCATTATTTTGACTGTTATTGGAAGTACTAGCCGTGTAAGGAGTTATAGCTTGGATTGGAGTAGGATTATACACAGGTGTGTAAGAAGGAACCGGATTTACTAGTGGAGCATGCTGCACAGGGACTCCATTCCATGGGTGTGCCTGATTTTGCACCCCAAAATTTCCTCCAAATGGACTGTAAGTTGTATGTCTCATTTCTTGGTTCACTGAGGCTGCCTCTTTATAGGCTTTGGATATTGAATCAATGTCAGGTTTTCTTTTGACAAACATGGCAGTTAAAGGATCCAAGGCAGCATAATACATAGCCAACAAGGGAGCATCATCTATGGTATAAGGGGCTACCAGCCTAGAATAGGCCTTTTGAAATCTGTCATTGAAATTATCAATTAGCTCTCCCTCACCTCGTTTTATAGCAGCCAATTTATGATACAAAGCGCAAGGGTCAATGGGTCCTCTAAATCTTGACAGAAATGCTTCTTCCATAAGTGCCCAAGAAGAAATGTAACCATTGGGTAAGTTTACGTACCAGCTAGAGGCCTGTTCATTAAAGGTGTAAGGAAACAATCTACACACAACATCCTCGTGTTCTAACATAGCCCTAAAACATGCTTCCTTAAATATTCTAATATGATCTTCTGGGTCCAGATGCAACTGGTATTTGGGACATATCTTTCCCAGATTTTTTGGCATCTCATGATAATCATTGAAGAATATGGGAGAATTGACATCGAAATAAGCCATTGCAGGTGTTCGAGCTTGACTTGAACCTGCAGGAATACCTGGATTGATTGGTGGATTAGGATTTAGAGGAGGATTGAGACCTCCAGGAGTGCCTGAACCAAGATTTAAGGATCTGAACAGTGATCTGTCAGGACTTACAATACTACGGATGTTAAAAGGTGACCCAGGAGGTGTTCCAGATGAACTTCCGGCTTGCGATATCTTTGGATTCCAAATTAAAGGTTTTTTACTTCGCCTTGTATCAGGTAGTTGCACAAATATATCTCCTGAACTGGATCTAGACCTAGTCACTCTATTGCTGTCGTTAGCCAGTTTGAAATGAAACCTAACTCAAGCAGGCCCTCCTTCTAGCGCCAGAAAACCGTTGATGATCGTTTTGATGCAATCATAACAATAAGTTAAAATTCACATGAAATGAACTGAAACTATACTTGAAAGATAAGAAGGAATCATTTGAGATTCAACTAATCCCAAGTCTACAATGGTTCGGTTGGTCAAGTTCAGTTGGTCAATGTGAAGCTGTAATGTTCAAGGGGCCTTACGTAGTTTAGGTTTGTTTGGTGGTTTACTGGACTAAGAATATGCAAAAAGGTCATGAGATATGTCAATACTTTTCATTCCTTTGCATAAAAGTGCTACTGTGCTGCAAGTTTTAGATGGTTTTCTTGAATTTTTTTTGCAGCTTTCTCCTTCATGTACTTATGAAAAACTGTCTACTTATAGCTCTGTTATGCATGCTTCTTCAAATTTGAGACAATTTCCTTTAGATTTCTACGTTTTCAGCTAAATATTTCAGATGGGTTGGGAAAAGTTAGAAAGATCTAATCTATACCTCATTTAATCTACCGAAGGATCTAATTGTTTCTGTTATGCACTATGTAAATACCACAGTAATTTGATCAAATCCACAGTAAAAACCTTAAATGCAAGTCCTGAGCATTTTCATAAACATACATTTAAAATTGCTAGCTCTCAAAGGAAATATTTCAGAACACAAAGAAGAGCAGGAGAACACTCAGAAGATAGATGCAGAACTCCAGATTCTATTGTATTAGAAACGAATAGTCATACATGATTTACAATGTAAGAATGACTCTTAGTTTCATTGATCATACTACAGAGAACTTACAAGCTTTACAGATACAGTAAGACAGCCAGACATTCCACGCGCACCTTACTGCAGACAAACAGGTGACCTCCTTCTTCTACTTCTAAACTATGCTAACTTGCTGTATGTTCCTAAAAAAAAATCCTGTTGTAGCCACTGCTGTTTTCCTAAAATCCCTGTTGTAAAGTATTACAGTGTAGAGAGGCACAATATAAAGACATTCTGATTGTCCTCACTACAGCAGAAACCTAACTAAACCCCTGGTTCAAACCCTTGGTTACAACAATAAATACAGGTGAACCAGCTCTTCAAAAATATCTCTGAGCAGTGTCAAATCTAGGCGTAATATTGCCCCTTCTGAGAAGTTCCGGCAGCTGGGTAATAACTTCTGTTTGTCTGTTGCAGTAATACCTTCAGCTGCAACTCTGTCCTTCACTCGAATGGCCTTGACTTTTTAGCACTTCATCTTTATCTTCCTGCTCCTGAGATTGGATTTCCTTCCTCCATGAGGTCACTGTGTTGACTTTCCAGCTGCTTTCTCAACTGCAAGCCTGCAAGACAAGACAAGCAATAAGTATTACATTTATCACATAAACAGCAAGAAATTACAATAATCGTTTAAATCCAGGTGACTGCGCAAAATCGCGGAGATCGGATCTAGAATACTCCTCAAACGCGCCCAAAATGCGTTCAGACTGCTCAAAATTCAATCGGGTCAACTATCGCTGACAGGGAAAATGCCACAGGCACCAAAAAAACACTTTAAAATTCCACCGCCTCATTTCCCGCCCATCGGCATGACCATCGCCATCGGTGTGTCAGAAAAATGCATGGCCGATATTCACTTCATCTGCATGATATTCTGGAAATATGATGCACTCCCTTCCGAAGGTCCAGATGATGTCATCAGGATGTTTCGCTCTTGTATATCGGGAAAAGAATAACATCATCATCATCTTCATGTTGAAGGAAAATAGGAGGATGTGAAATATGATCCTGCTGTTTGAGGAATGGAATATGATGGTGACGTCATCGTCATATTCGGGCTCCATAAAAATGCAAAAGATGACGTCATCGTCATATTCGTTAAGATCAAGGGATAAATGCAATATCGGGTCACCTAAGGAGCATGATCAGGATGATGAATGTAATATGACCCTTTTGCGACCAAGGTAACCCTCTCGAAAGATCAGGATGATGATGACCATCAGGATATTTGGGGCTTCTGTCGAACTTAGAACAAGACGTCATCATCATATTTCGCGAACCAGATCGTGTTTCAGAAAATATCCTGCCGAAGGGAAATCAGGATGATGAGGATCATCAGGATATTTTCAAAAGGTCTTACTTCATCGGCAGGAGGACTTTATGAAATATCAGGTGGACAAACAAGATCATGATGATCTTGACAACAGGACAGGATAAAAATATGATGATCCTCCTCATCGAATTATCATGATGACGTAATCATCATATTTCATTTTTTGAGCATGAAGATGAGTTGAGGTCATCATCAGGTTTGCGCTAGGGTGATATTTAAAATATGATCATGCTGTTGAGGAATGGAATATCAGGAGGATATGAAGTCGTCATCATCATCTTAGCGAACTTCAGCAAATATCAGGATGATGACCTTCCGATAGGATTTGAACATGCGCATGCAAATATGCCGATGGCGGATTTTAAGTCAGGGTGATCTTATAATATCAGCATGATATTGTAATATCGGGTGTTGTAAAAATATCATGATGCTCGTTGTCACAAAAGACCGCTCGACGGGGAAAACTTACTATGACTTAAAGTTGACGTCCGGATATTTCGACCTCAGGATATTATCGGGGGGGGCGTTTCAAATATGATGATGATGTTCTTCACACAGCAAAACCAAGTTTATAAAACATGACCCTCCTAAAATCATGATGCTCACGATGCGCATAAGGCCATTTGACGGGTAAAGGACACTACCACCTAAGATTGACGTCCGGATATTGCGACTGCATGATTTTTATCGGGTGATAGACCAAGATCATGATGACCTTGACAACATGAAAATATGATGATCACTTGTGATTATCAGGTTTGACCAAAACTTTGACTGCTCATAACTTCCACATATGGACGAATTTTCAAGTGATGTAAAAAGGCAAACCTGCATGGAATTTCAAGCACTTTCTAAATATGAGGTCATAGAAACAAAATATGAACTTAGACAAACTAACCTCATGATGATGACCTACCTTATCCAATATCATGATGATGATGCACCTGACCTTCATTTTTACCAAACCGCCAGAAAGCAGACAAACACAAGCAGAAGCAAAAGGCAAAACATCAGCAGGGGTCCTCGTTTTGCTAAGGAGCAAAATGGGGCGTGTTGTGAACATCACAACACATACCTTTTCTTCTTTGAAATGATGTTACTTCTCTTAGTTGCAACATCATATCAAAGAGAGGCAAAATGTAGACACCTAAAACCAACCATGTCTTACAACATTGCCTTTCGACATCCCTTGCATCCTCTTGTGACACTTAGTGACACCTTGTCTTAGGTCCCCTTTCATGACTCCTTTCAATTAGTTAAACAAATTATATTTATTTAACTAATTTATCCCCTCTTGTCAAATTAAATAAATTCTATTTATTTAACTCCCATGTTCCTGCAACTAATTTAAATAACTAAAATATTTATTTAAATTAGCTCTCACATGTCACTTGTCTCTCATAATTTAAATAATTTTATTATTTAAATTATCCCACTCACATCCCTAATTTTAAACTTATTAATTGTGCGTCATAAGCACTTCCTCTCTCCAAAATCAATTAAAAATCCTATTTATTCCCACTCCCATCCTTATTTTAGTCACCTGTCATCTTCATTTATTATGTGTCATGAGCACTAAAATTGGCTTTCAATCCTAGCCATCCACCTCAACCCTCACCCTTCTAATTAATCTTGGCCATCCATTTGATTCCCTCTCTATCTATAAATTAAACTTTTATTTCATTTTCAAACCCTCACACACCCCTAACAAATCTTCATACATACGCATATCTATTGTTTTCTATCTCTATTATCGTTTTCAATATCTTTTGCCTCCATTTCATATCCAAGTTATGTTGGTTGTGTGAGCAGCCCATAATACATCCATAGGACAAATCAATGGAGCTTGGGTGCACTCCATTTCATCCTATCAAAAGTCCGATTTGGTGCAAGGTCTGAAGGTAATATTTGCATTGTTTATCTTTATTTTATTTCTTTGCATAATTTTCAAGGTTTTAATAATCATGCATGAGAAACAAGAATCAAGGAAAAGAAAACTTGAAGAAATAAAAGCAAGGAAAAAATAACAACCAAAGGCAAGAAAAATCTAATGAATTGTAGAAAAGGAAAAAAGGGAACAACAAAAATGTGAAAGAGAATTAAAGATACAAAAGAGGGAAGTGAAAAAAATCTAACAACAAAGGGAGAAAGAGTAATAAAGGCTTGAAAAAAAGAGGCAAATGGTGAAGGATATGAATCAAACCCAAGATGCAAGTAGAAAGAGGCATTGAGTACTTCCTCAAACCCTCCACTGAACAACATCAAATTCTCAAGGATATTTATAACATTCTAAGCCTTTTTTATTTTATGCTTAACAACTTCCAAATCAGTAACCCCCCTCATTCCCCTACAAACCAAATCCAATTTTTTGGGCTCTTAGATCAAGTATTGTTTGGTCATTTGTCTTGAACAATGGTGAATATACCAATCAAACCTCATGTTGTATCAACTCCTAAAAATACTTCAATAAATAGTCCTATAGAGGAGCCCAAGCCATTTCTAGACTTAATGTTAGACTAAAAAATAGATTTCATTTCAAGTTTTTGGTATAATGTTAGAATATGTTAAAACTTTTGCAAACCATCTAGTCAACAATGCTTTAGGGACTTTGTAATAGAAGTTGACAATTTTGTAATGTCTTGTCAAAGGATTGTCTTACCACATTATGTAACCAACATTACCATTATGTATGTATAGGCCTATATATATATATGAAATATGTTAAAACTTTTGCAAACCATCTAGTTATCAATGTCTTAGGAACTTTTCAATAGAAGCTTATGACTTTGTAATGTTTTATTAGTGGATTGTAAATGAACATTATGTAACTAGCATTAACACACTATACATACAAAATGATCTCATATATGTATGCGTGTGTGTATTGTTTGATAGTCTCTATCTAATTATTTGTTATTTTCTTCAGCTAGTTAGTAGTGTAATTAGTAGTGTGACTTATTTGTTATAGAGGATTTTGTTAAGTTTTGTAACTAGATGATAATGTATAAGAATATATAATTCATCAATACCATGAAAAAATATGTAATCTTTCAATGTTTTTTTAGATGGAAAGTAAACTACATTCTACCAAATAATGAAAACTTAGCAAACACTTATGCTCTTTCAACAAACCAAAACACAACACCTTATTCATGAGAAATGGAGACTCAAAATGGGTCATGGCCCTAGTAAGGTTACAATAAGAACATCCGCACAACCTCTAAACACTTTATCCACAAGATTCTTCAAACCAGAGCACTTGAGCATCACTGTCGGCCACTGTCATAAAGAAAAGATCGCTTGCGGACCACCAAATCATGAACCATTTGAACTGAAGGCACATAACATCATTACAAACTTAATTCCAAAACCGCAAACTGTAAGAATTAAATGCAGAGAAATGCGGAGCATAATACATTCTCCCTGTCACTACTAAATGCATAGAAAACTAGTTTTTTCTCTGGTGCAAAGAACTCACTCAAATCTTCATACCGGAGGCTCAAACTTTAAACATAGCATCTACAGACATTCCTTAACATAACTTCCAATCTGCAGACAAAGATATTCAATGTACAGAATATGCGAAGCAAGACACTATATTGCATTTTAGCAAGCCAGGAAACTCTGCAACACACTATTTCCACTAGGAGAGCAAATTTTCTCAAAAGCACTTGGAAACTCAATATCATGAACACTTTCTCACTATCTTCAACACTTATATAAGCCAATACAAAGCAACTAACTCAATACAATTATGTATCAAAACAAGAGCACATTTGACACCAATGACAACCCAAATATGTTGACATCAATGACAATACCGATAAGCACATGCTTGCAACAATCTCCCCCTTTGTCATTGATGGCAACATTGATTACTTTCTCCCCCTTTCTCTTTACACATCTGAACTCTTTCTCCCCTTGAGTTTTTCACATGATTTCTCTCCCCCTTCAACATCAATGGCAATGGACATCACTTCTCTTCCTCTGCACATACTTGCATACTACTGCTCTGATCAAATTGGAATTACTCTGTCAGTAATATTGCAGTACTTACTTATCTTTGTCAAGAACTCATATCAGCAACATCTACCTGCTCCCCCTGAGTGGTAGCCTTCAAAACATCAATGTAGATCCAAGAATAAGACTTTGGGCACCACTAGACTGAATCTTTCTTCTTGCTCAGCCATGAAACCAATATGTTACCCAAGAGGAAAGCACCTCCACTTGTACTCTTTTTGTCATCAGCATCTCTAGCCCAATATGCATCTACATAAGCACTAAGAGTGAAATCATTATATTTGGGATACCACAATCCATAGTCTAAAGTACCTTTCAAATACCTCATGATCCTCTTGACTGCCATCACATGTGACTCTTTGGGATCTTCTTGAAATCTTGCCACAAGACAGACTGCATGCATTATGTTAGGTCTGGTATGGGTTAGATAGAGCAGTCCTCCAATCATAGACTTATACTTTTTCTGATCAGTCTTAGGTGATTCATCATTCTTGCTCAGCTTGTAGCCAGTTATCGTACACTCAAAATCGCGACTCCGGTTGCTTGGGGCTATCAGGTCATATTTTGGCACACAAATGGACCCTTCCCTCCTTGCCACGGGGAGATTTTCCATGTCACTCTCACTCTCGTGGAAGTAGCCAGTCAAGAGGAGGTGAGACACGGCGGGGGTCTAGCTCGTTGGAGAGCCAAACTTTACGGAGAGGGGTCGGCAAGTTCTGTGGCCTTTGTTGTTGTGTGCTAAGTTGAATGTTTCATTTGATGGCAGTTGTTGTAGAGATAACCCTATGACCTGAAGGGTCACTAGTTTCTCTTCTCCTGTTGGGGTTTCTTCTATTCCACCTTTGTGTGGCTAAGCAGTTTCTTTCATTTATGTCCTCTTGTCTTTCAATGCGTTGAATGAGTTCTTGTTGTATTTGGAGTTGCCTTTGTTCTTCTATCAATAAGAGGACAAATGGATCTTGTTGTGGTAAAGTAAATGTCTCCAACTGTTGTCGTGGATTGATTTACTCAATCTCATTGAGGATAGCCTTTAGCCACTCATCTCTCACTCCTAGGCACATTCGTGAGCCAAGATAGAGGTAAATGTGTGATGACCAACCTTGACTTAGGGTTTTGACCTAGGGTTTAGCTTTGCTTTGACTTGTGTTTACCTTGTGATGTGATCAAGGGTTTGATTGAATCGTTTATCGTGGTTTACCTCGTGATGGTATCGAGGGTTTCAAAGTTATCTATCTTTTCTAGGGTTTCTATATGCATGCAAAGCTAAATGATATGCAAACTTTTTTTTTGTCTTTTTTAGTATTTTGGAAGCAAAAAGTGCTTTTTAATCTATGAAAGGGAAATATGAATGCAAGCTAATATGACTTCCTAATGCAAGTTTAATTTATGTTTTTTGGGGTTTTTGATTGTTTTGAAATAATCTAATCTAAAAAGGGAAATTGCTTCTACAAATAGTCTAGATTTAGGATTTTGAAAACAAATATTCTAACATGCAAGATCTAATCTATCAAGGAAAAAGCAAAGATTTACTATTCCCAAGAGCAACTTTTGATTTTCTAATTACTATTAATTGAATAAAGCAATAAAGGAACCTAAAAGAATGAAGATTTTGTGACTCCACTACCCTTAGAAATCCTTGATGTTGTAAACCTCGAATCCTCTTGAAGCAGTAGGAAGATCTCTTGACGACAAGATGACACAAAGAAGAAAAAAGAAGCTTGTTGAAGCTTGAAAGAGCTCAATGAGAACTTTGGATGAGCACTATGGCGTTGGTTGAAGTAGCATAACGATGCTTGGTTGAACAATGAATAAAGAAAAAGGCACCTTCGTCCTGTGAGAGCATTAAAATGATGATTTGGAGAGCAAAAATTGGCAAGAGCTGTGTCCACAATGAATTTGCCTCCCTTTGTGCTTGAGGGAGGGGGGTATTTATAGGTTTGAAGAAGGGATGAGAGGTGGAATTGATTGAGAAGTTAACTCAATTGATTGATGAGTTAACAAGGATTGATTGGGGAGTCAACTAGGTTGATTACCCAGTGAACTCAACTAACTAAGGAGTGATAAATCAATAATAGCTTATCACTGAGGAAGAATTAGAGTTGGAAGGATGCATGAGATTGATTGAGTTGTTAATTTTTGATCAAAGGGAGTTAATTATGCATGTGTGAGTGCATGAAATAGTCAACTCCATATTAGGCATCAAAAATCATGTGAACTATAAGAAAAATGGGAGAAAATAGAGTTTTTTTGAGTGAAAAACTCAAGTTTTTCCGTGGCTAGAAGCGCGACAGGGTCGTCCCTTGTGCCAATAGGGTTGCCCGGGGTAGATCTGGGCAAAATAGGGTTTTTGGAAGAATTGCAGAATGGGAGATGATAGAAGAGAGGAAAAGGAGGTGTTCTTCCTTTGGAAATAGGCCAGTTATGTGCCAGAATCCAAATCTCCACTTGCACCACAGGATCTCCCGAGGGAGATCTAGAAATAATAGGGGGAGATTTGGATTGGTTGAGAGAAACTGAAAACCAAAAGTTGGAGATGGATAAGGGGACCTCTAGAAGGCTTCTAGGGGGTGCAGAGGATGAAAAACAAAGGGGAAAGGTGAAAACTCACCTACAAGATGCTCACAAGGCTTAGGAACAGGGTCGAAAGCTCAGAAAACGTAAATCGACAAGTGTCGCAAAAGTGTTGAAAAGCATTAAAAATGGGGGAGAGAGAGAAAACGACAGAGGAAACAACATAATATGAGAAAGAAGACACGTCATCAAGAGGTATGCTGCTTAGAGGACATTATTTCACGCTTACATGTACGTGACAAGGATTAAAATCATTATTTGTGCTTACATATTTGCCCCCTCGAGGATGGTAGTCTACATGAAAGGTAGGTACCATTCCCGAACTAGGCCTTACCTATTGTTGATTTTCCCGCAATTGTACCTGTAATAACTAGTATTAGTCTGACATCTAAATATATCAAAACGAATAATGAAAACTGAAATGATGAACTTACCATGGATCGTTCAAGTTCGACTAGTTGTTTGCCTTTGTCGGTTAGACCTATAGGAATGAATGCACGCAAAATGACGCATGAAAGAGATGCTAAAAAGCAAAGAACTAGTCTAAAAATGCATAAATGAAACTAAGCTAAGGGCAAACAAAGCAAGTCAAATTATGAGATTGAAGCAAAATGGTGATGAAATTGATCGTGTGAGCAGCCGTTGGAAAGGTATTGTCAAGGAGATCGCAAAGATGGCCGCCTCTTTTCTAAACCCTAGTTTGAAGTTTGTGAAAATCTCTTGAAATTGTCTATTTTTGTCAATTCTTCTTGTTGGATTGTCTCTGTCTGGTCGTTTAGAGTAGGATAGGTTTTTCATTTTATGAAATTGACCCAAAAATGAAGTTTTTAGAGCAGTTTTTACTCAAGGGATCTCCCTCTAGGGTCACCCCTTTTGTCAGGTAGGTCACCCGGGGGAGATCTTGTTTGACAGTAGGGTTGCCCAGGGGAGATCCTACAAAACAACAGGGTCACCCGAGGGACATCCTGTAGAACATCTGGGCCGCTCGGGGGTGACCCTGTTGGGTTAATTTTGACTAAATTTTCATGTTTTCTGATGCTTGTTTCACTCTGATCTAACTTGTTTTGGCACTATATTTGCCTGTTTATTGCAATTTTGAAGGGTTATACACTTTTTTTTGTAAGGTTTTCTATAATTTTATGATTTTTAAGGATTTTTGTGAGTTTACAAGATCTAATCTAAAGTTCCTTTCTGATTTTGCAGGACATGTGTATCTGATGAAATGCCTACTGAGAGGAGGGTGTTGGCAAGAGACACTATATGGACTCATGAATGTTGTCATTGATGGAAACAAAGGTTAACCCACACATCCGCAGGACATGATGAGTCTCTACCGGAAGGCAGATTGCAGAGTGTTGTGATCCGGTAAGCAAGAACAGAGCATGTGGCGAGGTCCGACAGTCAGGTGCGGATCTCTCAGAGGAAGTATCTTGGTGAGGTGCAGATTTGGGGAAGTCAAGAGGACTACCTTGACTGATAGATTCCAAGGATTTAGCCTCCGATGATAGATGAAGAAAGAGATATGAATACTTGAGTATCGGGTTCCTGATTGGCAGTGTGGACAAAGGAAGAACTGACTCGCAAAACATCAGACATTATTCCAGATGCATTACTGATGATGGTAAAGATTCTTAAGGTATAAGTTATGATTGGCCGACATGATTGATGACTTCTACAAGTATATCCTTGATCTGTATTACTTGGTAAGCAAGGATTCAGCCGACAGATCAAAGTTTGTGGAAAATATTGACTATTCCGGGTGCCGACTAGAAAGGTGATGAAATCACTTGTGCGGATATATATACAAGATGGATTTAGTTGTGAGAGGTGTTGTGGTTTTTGTGAAGTGTGAATAAAAGTAGAAGAGCAGAGCGAAAATAATAAGACAGATCCAGCATGTGAAGGGACAGCAGCACTAAGGAAGAGAAAGGATGAAGTGCAGCAGATCAGTGTACTGAGTTTAACCAGAACTGAACTCCAACATATGTAGATGCTCCTTATCAGTTCAAGTAATGTATTACACTCTTTATAGATTGTAGATAGTGAGTCTCTTTGTAGGCAGTGGACCTCTTGTGAGCAGTGTGCTCGGGCAGTAAGCCCTAATTGGCAAGTGCCATTTCATTATTCTATTCTTCTAATAGAGAATACAATCTTGGGTTAATCACCCCGTGGTTTTCTCCCTTAACAGGGTTTCCATGTCAAAAATATTGTGTCATGTGTATTTCCATTTCATGGTTATGTTTGCTTGTTTAATTGATGCTGCACTAATTATTAAGAAAGTTCAGAAAGCTGAAATAATTTAGATAACTGATTCACCCCCCCTCTCAGTTATCAACAATTGGTATCAAAGCCAAATTCCTCCTAACAGAGTCTAACAGCTTGAGGAAGATCTAGGAATTCAAATGGATGTATATGGTATAAGGGAGCAACTCAAAACTGCCCTTGACGATCTTGAGCAGTCAAACTCTAAAGTCAATGAATTAAAGGAAAGACTCAAACAGGTTGATGATTTCATAAAAGAACTAAAAGACAAATTAAGTCTCTCTATGAAAGAGAGAAAGGAGCTAGTTTAGCAATTGGCAAGTCAAGGTAAAGCCAATGATACAAATGGAGATCTGAAGGAGAAAACCAAGTTATGTGAAAAGTTATCAAAAGAAATCATTATGGTAAGACATGAAATGGAATTAGGAGTTATGAAGTTTACCCAAGAGGTTGAAGAGAAAAGAAAAACTGAAGATGATTTAACACAATCTATCAAGGAGAAATCAGAAGATTGCCACAAGATGGATAGAATTATCAGACATCTTGAATCTGATCTTGAAGATGCTAAAGATAATGAAGAAAAACTTGAGGATCAAATTGTCTCTCTTAAAAGGGATCTTCAAATAGCAAATGAATATAAAGAGAAATTAAAGATAAGTTCTGCTCAACTTGAAGTTCTTCTTGAAAGTCAAAAGAGGGTTGATGACAAGTGTGGTTTGGGATATTGGAAAGGAGAAAGCTCTGGATCCGGTTAGAAGAATCTTAGATCAGAAAATCCAAGGAACAGGCCTAGAAGACATTCGATAAGATAGCCTAATGCTCAAAGATATCCATCCTTCAATGGATATTGCCACAACTACAATAACTTTGGTCATAGCGCTAATCAGTGCATAAAGAGAATAAATCAGACTAATACATCCTTCTCTGGACAGTGTTTTAACTGCAAAAGGTATGGTCACAAATCTCATGAATGCAGAAATATGCAAATAACAATTCATTCAATGGTAGATGCTTTGCATGCAATAGAATGGGTCACATGGCTAATCAATGCAGATCAAGAGGCCATTAATCAAATATGCAAAGAAATGTTGTTTGCCAAATTTGCAATAGATCCGGTCATATTGCAAAATTTTGTAGAAGCAAGAATTAGGATAAAAGAGGTCCGCTATATCATAATCAGAATCAAGATAAGGGAAAACAAAAGGTGAATGCAGATGAAGTTCAAAGTGAGATGAACAAGATTTGGGTGAAGAAAAGTACAGAGAATGTAGGGGATGGATCCACACCAGACTCTGGTGCTGATATTCCTTCCAGAAATTAAAAAGTGAGCTTTGGCTCAGGGGGAGACACAAAGAAAACCTTGTTCCCCCAGCGAGTCAATTGGTGCCGGAACTGGCACAAGAAGTGTTGCAGATTTAAGGGTTGAAAAGAGAAACATCTAAGTAAACTATGGTTAAGATTTGGAAGATCAATAAGGTGTTTAAGATCAAGATTGATACGCTTCTTCAAGTCATTCAAATAAGGCAATCCAGAATAACTTAGGTCGAGCATTTATTGCAACTTGATTTTAGGGTTTGTAGAACAATATAAGGGTTCTTATTAAACATTTGCTCATTCTACATTCAAGAAGAAGAAAAGAGGTGCTCTGCAACAAATTTCCTCAAGCCCATCATAGATCATTTGCAGAAGTCAATTCCTCCAAAAATTGATCCGGCTCACTCCGTGAAACCTAAAGGCACAAAAGGTATTTTCCGTTCTCAAATATCTCTCTGCAAATCTTTTGAAAAGATGTCTACTCTGAATATTGTGAAGATCACTGATAGGCCTCGCCCCAAATTCAAGAAACATCCCTATAAATCCTTGGAAGTAGATCCCCCAGGAGCATTTTCCAGCGTTCTGCATGGTGTGTTGCATACAGAAGATATTGTGGTTTACATACACCCAAATATTGAAGAGTTCGGGGAATCCAAACTAAGAGATATCTATCATAAACAATTGATAGATGATGCTTTTGAACTTAAACCTCAATATAAGGGCATCCAGGAGAAACATTTTGATCGATTCATTCATTTCCCCTACTTTGAAGAAGATGAATGGGTCCGGTATGTATTGAGTAGGATGCATGATAACTTCCTATGGCTGAACAGACCTTGCAAAATCACTAAGGAGGCAATTAGGGTAGTAACCGGCTTATACTCCTCCAGAGGGATACCTGTCCTCAAATCTGTCAAAAACCAAACTGTAATTGAGGCCACCAGATCAAAATTTGATAAGAGGGCAATGACCATTGAAGATATCACAGACCCAGATATCAAGTTTGCATCTATGATAATAGGGTATAAGATATATCATTCCAGTAGGGAGAATTCAGTGTTCGGAACTGCAGTGTATACTGCCTATGAGATGCTGAGAAAGAATGCAGAGTATGATCTCTGTGAGCTTCTTCTAAGTCAATTGATGGAGAACATACAAAAGATCAAAAAGGACAAGGGTATGTGCAGGATCATGATGGGCCAAACTATACCTCTAATGGCAATGAAAATACAAAAAATCAGACTTTATCAAGTTCATGTGAAATTTTGAATGGATTATCTATACAATTTGAAAAAGATGTAAGAATGAAATTTATAGAGAATTGAATCTAGTTTATAGGCTACTAATTTTTTTAAAAAAAACTGAATTTACTTAGTGAAAATTGAATATTTCAATGAACAGCTATTAAATTTTTCAGAAAAAAATAAAAAGTGGGTGTCTGTCCAGCCAACCTAACTATGAGTAAAAATATATATATTTTTTTGAAACTTTCAAACTAAGTAGAGGACTCATGTCTGGATGTGATGCATATTTATTTGAAATTTTTTTCTAATAAAACAATTAGTTATGATTTTTTTACTGTGACTTTTTTTTTAAAATAAAAAGTAATTTTCCAGCCAACCTAACTTGATAAAAAAAATCAAAATTCAATTTTTTTTAACCTATAGCCATAAAAGCATAGAGTGTGACACAGGTTTCGGATCTCAAAAAGGTGAAATGGTTTGAAAGTTATGGATGTTTTTCAATCAGTGTGTCCATCAGGATTTCAGAGACACGGTATATAGAAAATTATTAATAATTATTTAATAAAATGATAACCAAATAAATCTTATATTTTAGAAAGCTAACAATTTTTTCTATAAACCCTTTTCGTTTTATCAATTTTGCATTAAAAAAAGTCGTCAGCACGAAGGGTGAAGTTCGAAGAAGAGACTGAAACATTAAAACACGTTAGAATCCATAAAAAGTCAACAATCAAAACGGATATCCATCTTGCTTTGTACCAAAGCAAGATGGATATCCGTTTTGCTTCAGTAAAAGCAACTCAAAATGGATATCTGTTCTGAAAATAGATATCCGTTTCCTTGATCTATGAAAAATTGTGAATTACTTCAAGTATTGATTCTTGATCATGAATATTGCGAATTACTTCAAATATCCATGGACAATTTCAATTGTGTTTCTTAAGACACCCATGCCTTGACTATACCTTGATGATGGTCATGATTGTGCTTGGATGGCACAATAGTTCATAGTTAGATTTTTGCCACTAAAGTTTTCCTTTGACAAAGTCGTATTTGTAGTCCAGCTTTTGATGATGTTCAAACAATATAAATACTTATTCTTAACATAAGAAATACATTTCTCACAAATACCAATGCATTCTACTCATAAGGTTCATGGCACCATGCCTAAAGGTATGATAGTCAGCAGTGTACTATTATGGCAGCCTATGGTTGGTTTGAGAATCTATAATAGTGATAGCATTCATGCCTAACAGTCCTTATTGTTATTGTCATAATATATTCTACATTTGAGGCCTTGTCTACAACATACAAAGTTTACCTTTCTCACCCATACCTTCAGTATATAAAGGACATTAATAGGGAATTTTTAATTTCCACTCAGTCAGTACAATCTAGGAGAGGATAGATTGTCTAAAGTTGTGATCTATTTCCATTTACACTTTCCATAACTACAAATGCTTAGTGTTTATTCTCGACCTCGGTATATGAATAAAATGTGACCTATTGTTCTAATAGGCCTATAGGGACAAAGAGGTGATAAAGCCTTTAATTTTAAACATGACATGGTTTTGATAACTTCCCATATTGGTAAGGTCCTGGATGACAATCCTTTGATGCACCTAATTATAATAGATGTTATGATAGTCCTTGGTATCTTTTCATTTCTTTCTTGAATGGCCTGCAAATAAGACATAAGACATATTAGATCCTTCATAAATAAGAATTCTCATACATTACATTTAAACTTAAACTCCCTAAACATCCATCAATCCATCCATTAATATCAAAATGCCATGAATATCCTATGATCAACCATTCTAATTCCTAGGATAGTCATATATTGCAATTTTGCTTCTCTATACTAAAATAGCCCAAGGAATATCTAACCTTGAAAATGGATATCCGTTTCCTTGATCTATGAAAAATTGTGAATTACTTCAAATATTAATTCTTGATCATGAATATTGAGAATTACTTCAAATAGCCATGGACAATTTCAATTGTGTTTCTTAAGACACACATGCCTTGACTATACCTTGATGTTGGTCATGATTGTGCTTGGATGGCACAATAGTTCATAGTTAGATTTTTGCCACTAAAGTTTTCCTTTGACAAAGTCGTATTTGTAGTCCACCTTTTGATGATGTTCAAACAATATAAATACTTATTCTTAACATAAGCAATACATTTCTCACAAATACCAATGCATTCTACTCATAAGGTTCATGGCACCATGCCTAAAGGTATGATAGTCAGCAGTGTACTATTATGGCAGCCTATGGTTGGTTTGAGAATCTATAATAGTGATAGCATTCATGCCTAACAGTCCTTATTGTTATTGTCATAATATATTCTACATTTGAGGCCTTGTCTACAACATACAAAGTTTACCTTTCTCACCCATACCTTCAGTATATAAAGGACATTAATAGGGAATTTTTAATTTCCACTCAGTCAGTACAATCTAGGAGAGGATAGATTGTCTAAAGTTGTGATCTATTTCCATTTACACTTTCCATAACTACAAATGCTTAGTGTTTATTCTCGACCTCGGTATATGAATAAAATGTGACCTATTGTTCTAATAGGCCTATAGGGACAAAGAGGTGATAAAGCCTTTAATTTTAAACATGACATGGTTTTGATAACTTCCCATATTGGTAAGGTCTTGGATGACAATCCTTTGATGCACCTAATTATAATAGGTGTTATGATAGTCCTTGGTATCTTTTCATTTCTTTCTTGAATGGCCTGCAAATAAGACATAAGACATATTAGATCCTTCATAAATAAGAATTCTCATATATTACATTTAAACTTAAACTCCCTAAACATCCATCAATCCATCTATTAATATCAAAATGCCATGAATATCCTATGATCAACCATTCTAATTCCTAGGATAGTCATATATTGCAATTTTGCTTCTCTATACTAAAATAGCCCAAGGAATATCTAACCTTGAATTTGTATTTTAACAATCTAATGTCTTTACGAATAACATTGAGCCTTCTTTTGGGATAACATTTTTGCCTTTAGAAGCTCCTCATTTGATGATAGCCTAAAATCAAATAATGGCTTATATCCAGAGCTTTATTAAGTTGATACCTAGGTGGATTAGTGTGTAAACATTGAAATTAGATGGTAATTCACAAGTTTATAGAATAATAAAATGAATCCCTAGTCTAGAATCTAAATGTACATAATAAAATGGATATCTATTTTGTAGTAGCGATATGGACGTTGCAGAGTGTCCGTTGCAAAGAATTTGGCTTTTACAAAATGGATATCCATTTTGTAAAAGCAGAAAAAAGACAAAAAGAATATTGTTGGGCCCGACTTCCGCAACCAGAGACCCTCTGCTATCGAAATACTCATGATTTTTGGCTATGATAGTGAAAGGAATATTTTTATGCACTTTTGGAGACACAATTTTCTTGTTACAATCATAAGGGTGATATTTTTGTTCCCCTAATGGGGAGCAACAGTTGTCGTAAAGCAAAAAGGAGGAGGAAAGTTACATTGGAGGAAATTGAAGCAATTAGGGAAAAAGATAGGGAAAGGAAGAGGATTGGAAGGGTGGGTTTGACGGATGCTCATCAAGGTGAATCTTCTTCTTTACCATCTAATGACATGCAAATTGAAGATGTTAATTTTGATTATAATGAAATGTTAGATAAGAATGAAATTCACCATGATATTGCAAATGAAAATATTGAAAAATGTTATGAAACACCTATTCATAATAGCAATACCATGGACAAAGAAGAAGAAGAAAAACGAAGACGTGCACTTGAAGAAAGTGGATATGAACATCATGATGTTGAAAATGCACTCCATAATCCATCTGTTGATAAAATTGATGAGGTTGATAACATGGATGAAACAAGAACAATCAATGTATCTCCAAATTTCATAAGAAGAGAGGACATTTGTCAAGAAGAGAATAACCGTGATGAAATTGGAAAACACCCAAAAACCCCAAAATGGTTACTTGAAATTGATGAGAACATAATGGAAAAACTTGAAGGCAAGAGGTCATCATGAACGGTTCGGTTGTGGGCTACAAAACTCTTCAATGAATACTTTGAGAAGAAAACATTAACCGAACAATGCCAACTTTTTGTGCAATTATTAAAGATGTACAAAATGAGACCTTTACTAAAGAAATTAAAGATTCGGTTAAACAAAGTATCCGATCGCAATAAAATTATTGTAAGAAACCTTTTCAATGCACTCAATTCTATTGGAAAGACTAGCAAGGAGAAAGATAAAAGAGTTGCCCATAGAGTAATAACAACCTCAATAGTAAGCAAACAATTAAGAAATGCTCGATTAATGAGGCAAACTTGTGTTGACTTAAGCTTGAATAGTAAAACATTGTCAAAAACACTAGCATTAAGATCAAGGCTAGATAGTCCTGTTGCCAATGATACTTGGGCTTTCAGTGGTAGGCTTCCACAAGTTGACAAGAAGCTAATTGATAGCACAAAGGAAGAAATTGAACGATTTTGGCACACTAACTCTAGGGTATCACCGAATGCAAAAGATGTTGTAAAGTTAAGAATTGGTAATAAAGACCGCACACCACATCCTAAACATTACTTGGAATGTAGCCAAACAACATTGTACAAACAATATTGTGAAACTCACCCAGGTATGACAGTATCACAAAGAGCATTTGAATCTCTTAAGCCATTTTATTGTGTTCCTCTTAAAGTTCGTAATACATGTTGTTGCAAATACCATGTAGAATTTTCTATGTACCATAAATTATTATGCAATATTCGTTCTACTTTGCACACTAACGAAATGTTACAGGAGTGGTGCAATTCAACTACCAAAGTCATCTAGGGACTTATTGGATTTATTTCTATGTATTAGAGATGATGGTTGCATGTTCTACAAGAATGATTGTTTAAATGAAAAGTGTTTACAATGTGGTGGGTTATCAAAGTTTGTATCATGTTTTCATGAGGGCAACGAGCATGATTTTGGAAAGAGAATGGTTGAGAAAAAGAGATATGAGACAGTGAAATACAATTTGAAAAGTGGAGGTGAAGGTTCTAGATGTGAGTTGATTGTAAGAGAGGTAAGTATTGCTGATTTTATTGATGATTTAAAAAAAAAAAATTCTACAAGTATGTCAAACATAGCCATAGGTCTCGATGGTTAGATCAACAGTTCAGGATGTGTAAAGACTCTTTCCTGATTGGAACTATTGTCTCTGTAGTTGATTTTGCAGAAAACTATACATTGCAACCCCAAAATAAAGTTCAATCCCAGTACTACAATTCTATTCAGATTGCTATTTTTGTTCACATCACATATAGACATGCCCCTGAGAGTACAGAAGAGAACAGGAAGATTGTCAGAGAAGACCATTTTTACATGAGTGATGATCGATCTCATTCAGCAGAGTTTGTGCAATATTGTTTTCAACAATTTTATGGGTTCTTGCAAGAAAAAGATATTAGAATAGATCAACATCTCATTTGGTCAGATAATTGCACTGGTCAATTCAAGAATGCTCGTAATTTCTATTGGTTGAGCAAAATGCATGTAGAGAAGGGTATACCTCATATTTGGAATTTTTTTGAAGCCGGGCACGGAAAAGGTGAACATGATGGAGCAGGTGCATGCGTGAAGAGAGCTCTTTTTAAAGAACAACTAAAGATTAGAGGTGGTGCTACATTCAGTGATGTAGATTCCATTGTTAAGTGGTGTAACTATGCATTGTCACGAGGAGTGGTTCTTGATTCTGAAGTGCGCAGGTTCTTTTGGTTGGTTGACGATGGGATAGCGATAGAGAAATTAGAATGTCAGAGAATCAGTGAATCATCAAAGATGCATTCATTTCAAAGCTCAAATGCAAGTACATGGACTATTTAGACACGAGAATTAGCTTATTTTTGTCAGAGTTGTATTCAATGTGATTGGAACAATTGTGAGTCAAGTGAGTGGGTAGATGCATGGATTCCACAATATTTAATCCCTTTATATGAAGGTCAATCACCTTTCGTCAATGACATGGAGAGCTCATTTGACTATGAACATCTTTCAGACCTTGTACAGCCAGGTCATGTTTATGCAGTTGTTGCACCGCATGGAAATGAAGAGAGGTCAGACTATTGGTTGGCACGATGTGTACAGGGAAAACAAAAGCTAACACAACCTATGACAGATGATGATGGGTTCACATATCCTACAGGATCAGTTGTTATTGTTGGGACTTGGTTATGAACATATATGATTAAAAAGAATGGCATCCCGGCCTTTGAAGACTTTGAGAAGCATAAAACCATATTGATGTATTCTCACCTAGTTGTGGCAACAAATGTCAAGTTACTAAAGCATCGTGGAAAACCAAAATCAAAAGAACTATGGACAATTAGTAATGTTGATCATGAAGCAATATTGGATACTTTGAAGGTAAGAGATGACCCCTCAGGTATGCTTGACTAGCATTTAAACTTCCAGATGGACAGGTATGACATTTTTTATCTTAACTTGTTCTTGTTTTTTCTATTTTTTAGAATTATTTTATTAAAAATCTTGTTACTTTAACTATAATGCACATTTTTGACTATACAAGACTGTAAATAAAGTTATTTTACATGGCATCGTAGATTATTTTGCATGGCATCGTAAATTATTTTGTATGGCATCGTAGGTTATTTTGACTATACTTGAGGTATGATTTTTAGTTCTCATTTGTATTTCTTAATATTGCACATTTGTACCTTTTTCTACATAAGGCATTCCATGAGATGACATGTATTTGATGTCTTTTGCCGAATAGTTCATGTGCCTTGTCTATTCTTTCACATATTACATACATGTGTCACATGGCAATTGCAACTACAACATCTGACAAAATTCTCATTTCTTTGAGGTATTCCACCAAATAGTTCATGTGCCTTGCCTATGCTTCCTTACTTTGCATTCTTATAAAAGTCCTATAACAGTCATAATTAATCTTCATACTAATCTTGATAGTAATCTTGCCATCATTGTATTCCATGAGATGACAGTCCTATAACAATCCAATACATGTCTACTAGGATAGTTTTAACTACAATAGTCCTATAACAGTCCTAAAATAGTACTAGAACAGTCCTATAATAAGCGCAGCATTTAATGTACATATTTATGATATTCATGTTTACTTTTAAATCTGCTTGTTCATGCTTCTCATAGGACGTCACCTCCCCTACCCATCCAGCTCTATAGAAGAAGAGAGACAACAAATGATCAAAAGGGATCACCAATTGGTGGTAAGTGATTGATTACTTATGTCATGTTATATATTTTGAATATTAAATTCTATATTAATGTGCATGTTGTTTGATTGTATTAATAGGTGGAAATTCAAAAATCTCTATCGAGGAGGCCTAGTCGATGAGCAATAGAAGATGAGTCATTGACTGGTTCACCATCTTCATGGCCTAGCAAGAGCCATAGATTATTTGATAGCAATCCATAGGAGATTTGATTTTGGGACATTTTGTTACATATGCGTATTTGGCTTTGTAAACATACTTTTGTATGTTATCGATGTATATCATTGTATATACCCATATGGTTTTATTTGTACATGCCTATATGGCTTGATATATACACTATACATTATTTTCATGACATTATGTGCATATATGTATATATAAGATCCTAATTTGGCACAAGTAGGGAGAATGCTTGCACAGGTTATGGAATTTGGTTTTAAACGTTCCAATTGTATTTGCTTCAAAGATTCTAAAGCCTTTTCAAAAAATCCATTTTGTGCATATCTTGCAATCATTGCATTCCATGAGATAGTATCTCTTTGAGGTGTCATGCCAAACTGTTCACATGCCTTGTCTATGCTTCCACACTTTGGATTTACACCCGCCAATTGCATTTTCTTAACATTTCCTTTCAATCCTTATCAAAAATTTCGTTTTGTGCACATATTGCAATAATTGCATTCCTTCATTTACAACACATGATTAAATAAGAAGATGCATATTTACAACACTTAAGACCTTCATGAAATGATACATTGGTTTCTTGATATTCAATCATGCATTGGAGATCTTCAAAGTGTTAAATATGTTTGAAGTGATGAAGAAACTTGTTATTTTGATGTATTTCAACTCCAAACTTCCGCCTAGAAATGAAGGCGCTAATCCTTGATCAAACTAACCTAAAAGTGTGCCTTGGTACTTAGGGCCCTAGATTATGATTGATCAACCTAAAATGTGTGCCTAAGGCTAGATAGTGAATTGGAAGGATAAAATGCATCATCAAAGGAGTTTATAGTTATTGAAGGCATCAAATGATGACTTGGGCGCACATCTACCTCTCTACACCATATGTGACTAGTGCCAATTATTGAATAAACAACCTAGAATGTGTGCCTTACTATTTGAGGTGCTAGTTCATGCTTCTAGAACACCAAAAGTGTGCCTCAATGTTGAGGCGCTAGCTCTTGCTCAAGCAACCTTGAAAGTGCGCTTTCACAAGGAGGTTAAAATGTATTATCAAAGGATTAAGTTGAATCAAGGAATCATCATTGAAGACAAGTAAAATATGACTGTGAATGAGGCACACTTTTCATCATCTCTAACCTCACAATTGCGCCTTCCATTGGAAGCTCATATTGTGCCTAAAGGAATGGTACTGAGATATCATCCATGTCAATGATTGAGAATGTGTCAACTGGAACAATATTTTTTGTTCTGCTCATCGTGGGGCCGAACAGACTGCACCAACACGTTGAGGTGGGCAGGTAAATGCCAGGGGAGGTCTCATTTTGTGCGCCAAGTGTCCCAGTCATTGCGGGCAAGAGGCTACCGGCAAAGTCCCTTAAGATCCCTGAGACCAAAAAACTACCAAACTCTGACGGAGCAGTTCTCAGAATTCATGATAGTTGGAATGTTCTGTTTGGACCTACAAGTGCACGTGGCATCTGTCCACAATAACCTCTCTCATTTTTGGTCAACTCCATTCCGTTTGACCGTGCCGAAATTAAACGCATTGTTGCAAAATGCTTCAATTTGATGCAGTGGAAAGGTGCTAGGTGCGACATTTTTCATTCTATAGTTCGTGGGGTCGAACGGACTATGCCAACGCGTCAGGGTGGATGGGTAAATGCTAGTGGAGGTCTCATTTTGTGCGCCAAGCATCCCAGTCATTCCGGGCAAGAGGCTACCGGTAAAGTCCCTTAAGATCCCTGAGACCAAAAAACTACCAAACTTTGACGGGGCAGTTCTCAGAATTCATGACAGTTGGGATGTTCTGTTTGGACCTACAGGTGCATGTGGCATCCGTCCACAATAACCTCTCTCATTTTTGGTCAACTCCATTCCGTTTGACCGTGCCGAAATTAAACACATTGTTGCAAAATGCTTCAATTTGATGCAATGGAAAGGTGCTAGGTGCAACATTTTTCATTCCATAGCTCGTGGGGTCAAACAGACTGCGCCAACGCGTCAGGGTGGGCAGGTAGATGCTATTGGAGGTCTTGTTTTGTGCGCCAAGCGTCCCAGTCATTGCGGGCAAGAGGCTACCGGCAAAGTCCCTTAAGATCCCTGAGACCAAAAAACTGCCAAACTTTGATGGAGCAGTTCTCAGAATTCGTGACAGTTGGGAATGTTTTGTTTGGACCTACAGGTGCATGTGGCATCCGTCCACAATAACCTCTCATTTTTGGTCAACTCCATTTCGTTTGACCGTGCCGAAATTAAATGCATTGTTGCAAAATGCTTCAATTTGATGTAGTGGAAAGGTGCTAGGTGCGACATTTTTCATTCCATAGCTCGTGGGGTCGAACAGACTGTGCCAACGCGTTGGGGTGGGTGGGTAAATGCTAGTGGAGGTCTCGTTTTGTGCGTCAAGCCTCCCAATCATTCCGGGCAAGAGGCTACCGGCAAAGTCCCTTAAGATCCCTGAGACCAAAAAATTACCAAACTTTGACGGAGCAGTTCTCAGAATTCGTGACAGTTGGGAATGTTCTGTTTGGATGTACAGGTGCATGTGGCATCCGTCCACAATAACCTCTCTCATTTTTGGTCAACTCCATTCCGTTTGACCATGCTGAAATTAAACACATTGTTGCAAAATGCTTCAATTTGATGCAGTGGAAAGGTGCTAGGTGCGACATTTTTCATTCCATAGCTCGTGGGGTCGAACGGACTGCGCCAACGTGTTGGGGTGGGTAGGTAAATGCTAGTGGAGGTCTCGTTTTGTGCGCCAAGTGTCCCAGTCATTCCAGGCAAGAGGCTACCGGCAAAGTCCCTTAAGATCCCTAAGACTAAAAAACTGCCAAACTTTGACGGAGCCAGAATTCGTGATAGCTGGGAATGTTTTGTTTGGACATACAGGTGTACGTGGCGTTCGTCCACAATAACCGCTCTCATTTTTTGTCAACTCCATTCCGTTTGACCGTGCCAAAATCAAATGCATTGTTGCAAAATGCTTCAATTTGATGGAGTGGAAAGGTGCTAGGTGTGACATTTTTCATTCCATAGCTCGTGGGGTCAAACGGACTATGCCAACACGTCGAGGTGGACGGGTAAATGCCATTGGAGGTTTCCTTTCATGCGCCAAGCATCCCAGTCGTTCCGAGCTATAAGCTACCGACAAAGTCAAAAGTTGCTAGGATTGAAATTTTGCATTCCACAGGTCCTGGGGCCGAACGGTTTGCGCCAACACATCAGGGTGGGCGAGTAAATGCTAGGGGAGGTCTTGTTTTGTGTGCAAAGCATCCCAGTCCTTCTGAGCTGTAAGCTACCGGCAAAGTCAAAAGTTGCTAGGATTGAAATTTTGCATTCCACAGGTCCTGGGGCCGAACGGTTTGTGCCAACACATCAGGGTGGGTGAGTAAATGCTAGGGGAGGTCTCGTTTTATGTGCAAAGCATCCCAGTCCTTCCGAGCTGTAAGCTACCGGCAAAGTCAAAAGTTGCTAGGATTGAAATTTTGCATTCCACAAGTCCTGGGGCTGAACGGTTTACGCCAACACGTCGGGGTGGGCGAGTAAATGCTAGGGGAGGTCTCGTTTTGTATGCAAAGCATCCCAGTCCTTCCGAGCTGTAAGCTACCGGAAAAATCACACACTTTGCCGGTAGCTTACAGCTCGGAAGGACTGGGATGCTTTGCATACAAAACGAGACCTCCCCTAGCATTTACTCACCCACCCCGACGTGTTGGAGCAAACCGTTCGGCCCCAGGACCTGTGGAATGCAAAATTTCAATCCTAGCAACTTTTGACTTTGTCGGTAGCTTACAGCTCGGAATGACTGGGACGCTTGGTGCATGAAACGAAACCTCCAATATAATTTACCCATCCACCCCGACGCGTTGGCGTAGTCCATTCGACCCCACGAGCTATGGAATGAAAAATGTCACACCTAGCACCTTTCCACTGCATCAAATTGAAGCATTTTGCAACAATGCAGTTGATTTCGGCACGGTCAAACGGAATGGAGTTGACCAAAAATGAGAGAGGTTATTGTGGACAGACGCCATGTGCACCTGTAGGTCTAAACAAAATATTCCCAGCTATCACGAATTCTGAGAACTGCTCCGTCAAAGTTTGGCAGTTTTTTGGTCTCAGGGATCTTAAAGGACTTTGTCGGTAGCCTCTTGCCCGCAATGACTGGGACGCTTGGCGCACAAAATGAGACCTCCACTAGCATTTACCCACCCACCCCAACGCGTTGGTGCAATCCGTTCGACCCCACGAGCTATGGAATGAAAAATGTCGCACCTAGCACCTTTCCACTGCATCAAATTGAAGCATTTTGCAACAATGCGTTTAATTTTGGCATGGTCAAACGAAATGGAATTGACCAAAAATGAGAGAGGTTATTGTGGACAGATGCCACATGCACTTGTAGGTCCAAACAGAACATTCCCAACTATCACGAATTCTGAGAACTGCTTCGTCAGAGTTTGGCAGTTTTTTGGTCTCAGGGATCTTAAGGGACTCTGCCGGTAGCCTCTTGCCTGCAATGACTGGGATGCTTGGCACACAAAACGAGACCTCCCCTGGCATTTTCCCGCCCACCTCGATGTGTTGGTGCAGTCCATTCGGCCCCACAATGAGCAGAACAAAAAATATTGTTCCAGTTGACACATTCTCAATCATTGACATGGATGATATCTCAATACCATTCCTTTAGGCACAATATGAGCTTCCAATGGAAGGCACAATTGTGAGGTTAGAGATGATGAAAAGTGTGCCTCATTCACAGTCATGTTTTACTTGTCTTCAATGATGATTCCTTGATTCAACTTAATCCTTTGATAATACATTTTAACCTCCTTGTGAAAGTGCACTTTCAAGGTTGCTTGAGCAAGAGCTAGCGCCTCAACATCGAGGTGCACTTTTGGTGTTCTAGAAGCATGAACTATTACCTCAAATAGTAAGGCACTCATTCTAGGTTGTTTATTCAATAATTGGCACTAGTCACATATGGTGTAGAGAGGTAGATGTGCGCCCAAGTCATCTTTTGATGCCATCAATAACTATAAACTCCTTTGATGATGCATTTTATCCTTCCAATTCACTATCTAGCCTTAGGCGCACATTTTAGGTTGATCAATCATAGTCTAGTGCCCTAAGTACCAAGGCGCACTTTTAGGTTAGTTTGATCAAGGATTAGCGCCTTCATTTCTAGGCGGAAGTTTGGAGTTGAAATACATCAAAATAACAAGTTTCTTCATCACTTCAAACATATTTAACACTTTGAAGATCTCCAATACATGATTGAATATCAAGAAACCAATGTATCATTTCATGAAGGTCTTAAGTGTTGTAAATATGCATCTTCTTATTTAATCATGTGTTGTAAATGAAGGAATGCAATGAATGCATCTTTTATGAGCATATACACGATGTTGTTTTAGGATAGTCATAAAGGGCAATTTTTAGACAGCCATGTGTATCTTTTTAACAATCATGGACTGTGACAGTCCCAAAACTCATATAAATCATCCATTTTAGTGTTTGACAACCTTATAAATCCATTAGATCATTTATACAAACCCTAATGCAACTTATAAACCCTCTTTGCATAGTAATTTCATGAATGACTGTCTTGTAGGATTTACATACATACATACATACATACATATATATATGATCTCGTAGGCATCTAGGTTTCATACACAAATTGAAATAGTTGTAGAGCCAACCTCCTATCAACGAGAGTTGAATAATAGTAAATAGAGAGCTTCTCAGCCATAAATGGGATTTGCATACACACACACACCCAACTGAAATAGTATCCTTATTGGCCTTATTGGCACCTCCCCCCAAGATGTAAGTTTTTTTTGTTTATAATGTGCCCCCAGTGTCCTTGACATAGAGTTTCTTGACATTAATTTCATTCAAACATGTCTTCAATTCATCTTCAAAATGTTTTCAATACATCTCCAATGCCTTTTCCATGAAGTTTTATGCATATTTATACATGATTTGAGGGAAACCAATAGTCTCCAACTGACTCTTGAGTACTTGACTATTCATCTTCCATACTTTTGCATTTTTTTTACATTTTTCATATGACAACTTTGACATATTTACAAAATTTGACAAGATGAAGACTAAATACATGATGAAATGGTTTATCATGACCTTATTTGATTAGGGCATATATAAGGAATTTTTTCATATTGATTCTATTGATTCTATTGATCTAAAACCATTCTCAATGCTAAACATATTATCAATGGACTAAAGAACTATCATCATAATGTATGGCATCATGGGAAGTATCATGACTTGCACATAAGGAATTTAAATTATATTGTATATCAAGGTGTATATACATTAAAATCTAGTCCATAATGGTAGACATATACAAAAATTTGGCAAATATGCCAACTCAAAATATTTTTTACAAAATGTGGCATATGCCATGTCTCAAAATCTATATACAATCTACATGCCAAATAGCTACATCAAATACTACAAGTCCACTTGACCCTCAATCTATGATGGATCCTTAATTTGTGATGGATCCTGAAAAAGTGTCCTCTTTGTACCAAAATGTCTAGTAATTGATGGAGGTGAAGTTTCCTACATTAACAAGTCAAAACACAAATTTAATTAATCTCTTCAATGGTAAATAAAAATAAGTTAAAGTTAGTAAATAGATTCTTATCTACTACAATTAAGAACTTTCATTTATTAACATACATCTAAATCACTACAATCAACTATAAGACCACTAGATAAACTATCAATTATTTAGAAAAATTTAATTCAATTACCTTGACTCTATGTTGTTCTTCGGACAATCGTTCTGCAAATGATTTTCTCTTAAGATGATCAGGTGTCCTAGTGAAGCATGATGGCAAAGGTGGCACATCACTCACATTCTCAAGAGACTACATAAAAGCAAAGTAACATTGAAATAAATTAATATATAATTATTAAACCAAATAGGAAATGCATACATTTAAAATAGGAAATGCACTACACAAAAACTTATCTACTAGAAAACAAGCACATACCACCATCGAGGCCTCCTGCATCAATTAAGAAGGACAAGAATCTAAGACTCTAAATGACTATAATCAAATATTTAAGTTTTCTAAATTATCAATTAAAGTACAATTCAATCAAATTACCTCCACCCTTTGTTGGTGTTGAGAAAGCCATTCTGCAAATGATAGTCCCTTGGGTCGATCAGGAGTTCGAGAAAAGACTATTGGCAAAGATGCCACATCATTCACTTTTTCGATTCTATAAAATAAAATTAACATCAAGATATAAATTAATATATAATTACTCACAAAGAAATAAATGCATAAAAAAAAGTTGATGTGTACAACAAATTATACCGGCAAGTCCAAGCTAAATTGGATGGCAAACAAAGTTCCATGATGAACTTCTGTCAACTCCCCCTTTGTCATCAACTGTTATCCCACTTAGATACATTAGTACTAATAAAGTTGTTTATATATTCAAATGGAATAGACCATAAAATTTAACTTAAATTTTACCTGCATAAAAGATTGCTCATGCATTTCTCCTTCTCTATTGTTTATTGATCCGATAGCTTCTACTCTTGTCCCTGACCCCTCAGCTTGAGTTCTGGACCCCATTGCCTCATCTCGTGAATGGAGGTCATACTCTGATGTGTTCAACGGTGGCTCACTACTCTCCATAATAGGACCTAAGCATAAATGATTGCAAGAAATGCAATGATGGGGCACACATACATGTCTGGACGACGACGGTCTAGTAGTACCAGGTGATCTAATATCATCACCTTCATCATGTGCTTGTGCAAACTGAGATGTCTATATAATCAAATGCTCGGTCAAAGAGTGTATGGCACTAAGGCCCTGTTGTGTTGCATTTGCAACAACGTCTGGGTGCTACATTGGGGGTGGAGAAGAGATAGCAGGAGGGGGAATATAGGGACCTTGTACTTGTCTAATTGCCCCAGGTCTATCTTGAGGCATTCCCTTGCCCACTCTTTGAAACTCTCTAAAATTAAAATAATTAACATGTTGACCCATGACGAACTCTGCATAGAGTTTACGGAGGAAATACAAAGGCACATCTAAATTGTTGTTGGGTGGTTTATCAGAAACCATCCACCAACGATCCCAAAAGTTTTGACTAATGCCCTCATGAATACACCATTTGATTGAAAACTTGGGCTTACGAACATCAACATGCAATCCAGTTTTAGGATTGACAAAGTGTTGGGCTAACATAGTTTTTGTAATCTCTAAATCTTTGACTTCATCATATGACAAACCGTTAGCATATTCGGCCTTCTTGGCTTCTCACCATTTCCTAAATGATTCGTGTTGGGTTGACAAGGTTTGAATATGATTAATGATTCCCTCTAAATTTGATGTCATTATAGACAATCGAGGGTGGCGGTGATACATTTCTATGATCCTACTTATATGATCAATATTTCTTTGAATATTCTCTTCTATTGTTGGAGGGGGAGGGTTTGGTGGTGGAGGGTTTGGGTTTTCATTTTGTGCATCCATTTTACCTAATTAAATTATAAAACATACCCACTTAGCATAAAAACCAAAAAAAAAAAAACATGCACAAAATCTTACCTCTTTGGATCGGATATCCGTTCCTCAGCTCTGATATCCGTTCTTTGAAGATGAGACTGTGTTTTGCAAGCCGCAGGTTTGCAAAAACACAGTCTTTTTTCGCTTTTTATGTTCTCCAAAATGGATATCCGTTTTCTTTTTCTCTATTGTTTTCATTGTTTTTTATTTTATTATTTTAGCATTTTTAGCATTTTACTATTTAGGCATTTTAGCTATAAAATACAATCCAAATTTTAGAAAGACTATCATATGAAAGGAGAGATTTTGGACAAACTATCAAAATTTATATAGGATTATGATGATATATATATTTGATTTTTATATGATTTACTTATACTAAGGTATCTCATAATATTTTAAAGGCACTTTTGAATAGATAATTATCATAAAAAAATTGTAAAAGAAAGTAGTTTTGACCTATAAATTCTAACAAATCATTTCATGTTTAACTTACATATTAGATGATATTTGTGTCAACAATTGAGACACTCAGGATTAGGGCCATTATTTAGGGTTTATGGATTTAGAGAGAGAGAGAGAGACTACTTTTGACATGCAACTGCAAGTCCCTAAATAATGCCCCTAAACCCTAAACCCAAGTAACCCTAAATAATTCTTCCAAATCCTAAACCCTAACCCCTAAACCATAAACCCTAAATAATTCCCCTAAGCCCTAAACCCTAAACCTGAGAAAGGGAGTCCTAGTTTTCTTGTTTCCATTTGCTTCGTCGATAAGTGAGAGGGAAAGATAGAGGGGAGAGATAGGATATATAGGAATGATAGGGGAATGAATGGGATGCATGATTAAACCTAACCCCTAACCCCTAACCCCTAAACCCTAAACTTGAGAAACCATAAACCCCTAAATCCTAAACACTAAACCCAAGAAACCCTAAACCTCTATCTCTCTATCTCCCTATCTCACTATCTCCCCATCACTATCATTCCTCTACCTCTCAATCTCTCTCCCTATGCTTTAGCCATGTCCCTCACTCTATGTCTCCCTATTGGTCCTCTCTCTCTAAACACTAAACCCTAAACCTCTAAACCTTAACCCCTAAACCCTAAACGCGAGCAACCCTAAACCCTATCTCCTATCTTTCCCTTATCTCCCTATCTCTATCATCCTTCTACCTCTCAATCCTTCTCCCTATTTCTCTAGACATATTGCTCACTCTCTATCTCCCTATCTCTCCCCTTTGTCACCTCTATCTCTCCCTATCTATCTCCTCTCTCTTTCTATCTAGCTATCTCCAAAACTGAGAAACCCTAAACCCAGGTACACCCTAAATCCAATCAACTCTAAACCTATATCTCCCTATCTCTCCCCTATCTCCCTATCTCTATCATCCCTCTACCTCTCTTGATCTCTCTCCCTATGTCCCTGGCCATGTGCCTCACTCTCTATCTCCTTATCTCTCTCCTCCGTCTCCTCTCTTTATCTCCCTATAATTCCTCTCTCTCTATAAACCCTAAATCCAAAACCCTAAACCTCTAAACCTAACCCCAACCCTTAAACAATTTAAATCCTAAACCCTAAATAATGCCCCTAAACCCTAACCCCTGACCCCTAAACCTGAGAAACCCTAAACCCCTAAACCTTAAACCCCAAACCCCTAAACCCTAAACCCAAGTAACCCTAAACCACTATCTCCCTATCTCTCCCCTATCTCCCTACCACCTTTGTCCCTCTACCTCTCAATCTCTCTCCCTATGTATCTAGCCATGTCCCTCACTCTCTATCTCCCTATCTCTCCCCTCAGACTCCTCTATATCTCCCTATCATTCCTCTCTCTCTATAAACCCTAAACCTCTAAACCTAACCCCTAAGCCCTAAACAATAAATCCTAAACCCTAAATTATAATGCCCCTAAACCCTAACCCCTAACCCCTAAACCTGAGAAACCCTAAACCCCAAACCCCTAAACCCTAAACCCAAGTAACCATAAACCACTATCTCCCTATCTCTCCCCTATCTCCCTATCACCTTTGTCCCTCTACCTCTCAATCTCTCTCCCTATGTCTCTTGCCATGTCCCTCACTCTTTATATCCCTATCTCTCCCCTCAGACTCCTCTATATCTCCCTATTGGTCCTTGATCTCTCTCTAAACCCTAAACCCTAAACCTCTAAACCTTAACCCCTAAACCCTAAACCTCTAAACCTTAACCCCTAACCCCAAAACCATAAACCCTAAACCCTAAATAATGCCCCTAAACCCAAGCAACCCTAAACCTCTATCTCCCTATCTCTATCATCCCTCTACCTCTCAATCTCTCTCTCTCTCTAGATGTCTTTAGACATGTCTCTCACTCTCTATCTCCTATCTCTCCCCTTTGTCTCCTCTATCTCTTCCAAATTCTATCAGTCCCCTCTCTCTATATCTCTTTAAACTGTAAACCCTAAACCCGAGCAACCCTAAACCTCTAAACCCTAAATAATTCCCCCAACCAACCTCTAAACCACTTCTCTATATAGGTGCAACTAATACCACTTTTTCATTGTTTTCCACATTTAATTATATTCTTTTCCATTTTCCAAGTCCTACATGTGTCCAAGTTGTATTGTTTTTCAAGTTTTTAGTCTAATTGTTAGTCCTAGCTCTCATGGTTATTAAAATGTTAGTATATTATAGTTAGATTTATCCTTCAGTAACATTAATTTACACATTGTTGCACAAACAACCACACTGAAACATAACCTTACCTAATTAAGGTTAACCTTTTAAAAGGTTCTTTCATAAATGGCGAGCTTAACAGATCCAACTAGTTCAATGTTCTTATAGTCCATGCTTACCCTTCCAAGAGAGTTCATGCCATGTTAACTTTGCATTATGTCCCAACATATCACATGAAGGACATCATCATCACAAGGAATAACAATGTCATGAAGGATTAACGAAGGTGTAGCTTCACCACATAAAGTATCATTCATAATTTTATCACTAGAGGGTAAGGGTATATCATGTGTATCCTTCTCAAACCATGTATCATGAATCAAATCATATGAAGGATTGCGTAAAGCAATTTAGGGCATGAAATCCAAAACACCCGAAAACACAACCCCTGCTGCCCCACCATTCCTATCCCCGAAATATTGGAACATAGTCTAGAAAAGTGATTATTTCACCTGATGAACAAAATTGAATATTTTATTATTGATTATTTGAGTAATTCATTAGTGATGATTCTTAGTGTTTAACAAATCCTTATGGATCAATGTGTAAAGAAGCTACCAATGTTAATTTGCCCTCCTCCTTCACTAGAAACGGTCTTTAAGGAGGTTCATATATTGATGGGAGATCCAAGATTTAGGAGGTGTATTTTCCAAAATCTCTCCTTTCATATGATACAGTCTTTCTAAAATTTGGATTGTATTTTATAGCTAAAATGCCTAAATAGTAAAATGCTAAAAATGCTAAAATAATAAAATAAAAAACAATGAAAACAATAGAGAAAAAGAAAACAGATATCCGTTTTCAAGAAGCCAACCATTCAGGAATGTCCTAATCCAGTTGCTCACCTTAGTTCTTTTTAGGAACTTCTTATTCCTCATGTTGTTCAACTTGATGTTCATCTTGTTGGTTCTATGTCATATAATGTTCCACATCGAGCTCTTTATCTCAGTCATCCGGTTGTTCTTTATCTTGCTCTTTATTCTCATCAACTAGATGTTCTTCTGTTTCTTGATCTTTTCCAAGATCCAAATACACTTCCTGTTGTTCTTCTTGATGCTGGTCATAAGGATGTGTCACTTCACCTTGTTGCTTTTTAAAATAACCAAGAAGAGGCAACAAGAGGCAACAAATTGTTACTTTTCTTAGGCAAATTTAAGTTTTCTAATTACTACTGAAATCTTTTTAAAATAATGTAAAGAACATGCGAAGCTTCAAGGAATCTTTTTATGGCACCTGTGCTAGCTTTTGTCCTCAAGGATCCAACATTTTGGTATCCTCCTTTGTAGAAATTAGAACATCCTCTTGATGACAATGGGAAGAATAAGGATGCCTTGAGAACTTGGAGATTTTATGGAGAGTGTAAGAACCTTCAAATCCTTAAAATTGAAATGGAAAAGGCTTACAAAGTTAGGACTGTAAAAGTATAATAATTATTGTGGGGGTTGTAATGAAAATATGGCTTAACTCTTTTGAGGTGACTCACTATCCATGATATGTTGGGATCAATGGAAAATGGAATAAGAGATATTAACAAGAATTTGACATAAATGGAAGAAATGGATAGTCTCCCCTAAAAATGATGGCGAGAGATGTATTAATAGTAGAAGAAGCAACACGAATGGTGGGGTTGGTTGGGAGTGGACTAAAGAATTGATTGAGAGATTATAGAAGACTAATTGGGAGTGGACTAAATAATTGATTGAGAGATTATAGAAGACTTATTGGGAGTGGACTAAAGAATTGATTGAGAGTCAAGAGGATAGGAGAATTAGTTAGGGGAAGTAATGGTTCAATCAAGGGTGGAGAGAACTCTCAATCACAAGAATAAATGATGCCAAAATGGTTGGAACTAAAAGAAATCATGCATTCCAAAAGATGACAAGGTTGCCCCTTTCATATGATACAGTCTTTCTAAAATTTGGATTGTATTTTATAGCTAAAATGCCTAAATAGTAAAATGCTAAAAATGCTAAAATAATAAAATAAAAAACAATGAAAACAATAGAGAAAAAGAAAACAGATATCCGTTTCAAAGTCAAACTTTGCCAAGTCGCGAATTTGGCTAAGTAAAAACACAATTTTTTTCCCTATTGCCACTGTTTGGCCCATGATGATCCTGCACATACCCACAAGAAGAACTCCTTTAAATATGGTGGACTGATATTGTGTTTATTTTTCTATTTCATGAATGAGCTGCCCGAATCCAATGGATGGGCATGGCAAAATAACAAACTGGTAGCAATTCAAATCAGAGATTACTTGCATGAACTTGGGGATGCCAAGGCAAGGACTACAGCTCTGTGGGGACACTTTAAGAACTTTCAAAATACTATGCAAATCAGAGAAAGAATCCCAAAATCATTGGTTGAAAAATATAAAGATACAGTGTGCTTCATGGTAGACACTGATCAATGCCTAATGGAGGCAGTAGAGCCAACGACAGTCTGGATCATGCCTATGGGGTATGAAGTTGATGAACAAATTGTGGAGCTGCATGTTCAACACATGCTAAGTTAGCCAAAGGATCCAAAGATAGAAAGGTTTGGAACCTTTGAAAAGCTAAGTGTAAAAGTTCATGTGGAACTCAGACAACTGGAAATTAAGAGGAAAGTGAGAAAAGAAGTTGAAGAAGTTGCTAAAGGCTTAGGCATCTCAAAGGAGGCACTTGATGCCAATAGGGAAAAGATGGAAAGGGCTGAGGAAGAGAAGAAAGAGGCAGAAAAGGGAAGTAAGGAAAGTGCTCCGGTAAAATCTTCCACCCGGACAAGATCATCAAAGAGATCTGTACCTGCCACTACTAAAAGCTCAAGGACATCAAAACTGGAAGTGAAATCATCTGGCAGAGGAGAGAAAAGAACTAAAACAAAGGCCACAAGGTCCTATGTCAGTCAGAAGGATGATGAAGAAACTGAATCAGATGAGGAGATAAAGAAAATGAAGAAGGAGAAGAAGAAAACATTCGGTGAACCCTCTATCAGTCAAGGTGAAGAAGAAGAGGCAGAAGACTTTGTAGAAAAGCCCACTCTGTCTTTAGATGATGTCATCAAATCAGTCACTATGGATGGAAACCTTCAGCCAATGGCTGAATTCTATGATGATTACAATGAAGCAAACCAAAAGATCTTGCAGGAAGCAGTAGTTAAGTATCTGAACATATATAACAAGGCTTTTATTGAAATTATATCTCTTATTCCCAAAAGCCTAGAAAAAGAGTTAGAACTAAGAAAGAATAATGCCATGGCAAAAGACCTTGAGATCCGAGAGCAGATAGCCATTCAGCTATATCCTTCAATCGATCCAAAGCAAATGAACATGATCTTCAAGGATTGCAAGGATGAATTTCAGAGCAAAGCCAGAATGAATCAGCTCATGCTTGGTGAGACTGACAAGATAGCCAAGGAAATAGAAGAGATCCTCAGGAATGCCTTCAAAAGATTCAATCTTCCTGTTATAGAGGACTTGGGCATTGATCCTTCGGCCACAAGTGTTGAAAAGGAATCCACTGAGGAAATGACAGAAGAACTAATGGACATCAGTGAAGATAAGGGCTTAGAATCCTCTGCTCCGGAAGAGGTGGCCCATGAACAAATTAACATCACTCCTCTGGTTTCCCCTACTGACCTCGGATCCAAAGGAGAAGAAAGAATACAGGAGAAAGAAGTAGAGGTGAAGGAAAAAGAAGATGATAGTACCAAGGTTCTAGAAGGAGGAAAAGCTCCAAGAGACAGTTTTGAGACTACAAAAGAGAAGAAGAATCTGTCTCCGGCAAGAGACACTACAGAATCTGTCAAGGACTTCTTGACAAAAGAGACTATGGAGATTGATGAACCGGAACTGCTAAAAGGGCCATTTGATTTTGACTCTCTTTCTCCGGTACAAACAATGAAGATAGCTTCATTTTCTCAAGCAAAGGCCAAAGAGAAACTACTGAAACTTCACATGGAAGACTGTGAGCTTATAGCATCTGCTTTCAGAGTGCTAGAAAAGATTATACCATCGTTTCAGAAGGATCCCATAGCTTCCTCATCCGGTAATCTCAAATCTCTGATTAATAGTATTAATACACATTTCAGTTCTCTAGAGAAATCAGCTGAGGAGAAGGTCAGGAAAGAGTTTTTGGATAAGAAATTCTCTGAGTTGCAAGGGCTAATAGCAAATGATAGGAGAGTAATGTGTATTGGGATAAAGAGCTTGGAAAATGCTCTCAAGGACAGAGGAGATGTATACAAATTTTGCATATCCTGGTCTAAAGCAACAGTGGAGATTGAGAAGAAAGTGAAAGAACAGGAGGACAAACTAACAAAACTTTCTCAAAATTTTGATCCACTTACCACATCCATAATAAATCAAGAATGTCAGACGGTTACAGTTTTGAATGAAATTAGAAAGCTGAAGAAGAGAAGAAAAATAGAATCAGCAAGTTGAATGAACTTAGAGGAATAATTATTCCTAAGTTGGAAGCCATGCATGAGGCCTTAAGTGATGCTCAAACTACAGCTAGAACAAATAATCTGACAGATCTAAAAAAGGCAGAAGCTTATGCATTCCTGTTGAGTGGTCACATCACAATTTTGGACAGAATGAAGCAGAGTTGGGCAACTGAATTTGTCCAGTTGAAGACATCTTTTGCAGATATCCTTCAGTTTATGTAAAGTATAGCATGTATAAATACTTATGCGGCTAAGTATAGAAGTGTTTTTGAGAAAAAAAAATTTGTACGGACCCCACCCTTTGCCATTGATGTCAAAGGGGAAGTGATGAGTAGTGAAAAATGTTGTAGCCAGCTAAGGGGGAGCTCTGAAAATGTACATAGAGACAGAGCATCAGCTAAGGGGGAGTTTAGTATAACACTTAGTCATTTTTCACTAAGTGTTGCCATCAATGCCAAAGGGGGAGATTGTTGGCAAGAGACACTATATGGACTCATGAATGTTGTCATTGATGGCAACAAAGGTTAACCCACACATCCGTAGGACATGATGAGTCTCTACCGGAAGACAGATTGCAGAGTGTTGTGATCCGATAAGCAAGAACAGAGCATGTGGCGAGGTCCGACAATCAGGTCTAGATCTCTCAGAGGAAGTATCTTGGTGAGGTGTAGATTTGGGGAAGTCAAGAGGACTACCTTGATTGATAGATTCCAAGGATTTAGCCTTCGGTGATAGATGAAGAAAAAGATATGAATACTTGAGTATCGGGTTCCTGATTGGCAGTGTGGACAAAGGAAGAACTAACTGGCAGAACATCAGACATTATTCCGGATGCGTTACTGATGATGGTAAAGATTCTTAAGGCATAAGTTATGATTGGCTGACATGATTGATGACTTCTACAAGTATATCCTTGATCTGCATTACTTGGTAAGCAAGGATTCAGTCGACAGATCAGAGTTTGTGGAAAATATTAACTATTCTGGGTGCCAACTAGAAAGGTGATGAAATCACTTGTGCGGATATATATACAAGATGGATTTAGTTGTGAGAGGTGTTGTGGTTTTTGTGAAGTGTGAATAAAAGCAGAAGAGCAGAGCGAAAACAATAAGACAGGTCTGGCATGTGAAGGGACAACAGCACTAAGGAAGAGAAAGGATGAAGTGCAGCAGATCAATGTATTGAGTTTAACCGAAACTGAAATCTAGCATATGTAGATGCTCCTTATCAGTTCAAGTAATGTATTACACTCTTTATAAATTGTAGATAGTGAGTCTCTTGTAGGCAGTGGGCCTCTTGTGAGCAATGTGCTCGGGCAGTGAGCCCTAATTGGCAAGTACCATTTTGTTATTCTATTCTTCTAACAGAGAATACAATCTTGGGTTAATCACCCTGTGGTTTTCTCCCTTAATAGGGTTTCCACATCAAAAATATTGTGTCATGTGTATTTCCATTTCATGGTTATGTTTTCTTGTTTAATTGATGCTGCACTAATTATTAAGAAAGTTTAGAAAGCTGAAATAATTTAGATAATTGATTCACCCCCCCTCTCAGTTATCAATAGAGGGATGGCTCTCAGTGATGTTTGCTTCACTGAGTAATGAGGACCGTGCTATTTTGAGGAGGGCAGGTCTAGCTAGAGTTTGTCATGTGCCTATTATTCACCCTGTGTCCTGCATATGATGTGATATTTTGACCTACTAGAATGCAGATAGAAACACATTCAGGTTCGCACAGATCTCTGGAGAGTGGACCATCACTCTATTTGATGTCTATCATATACTTGGAGTTCTTGTGAGAGGACAACCCCTAGTCCTTCCAGCTAACGAGTCCTTTGAGGACAAGGCATACTGGGCAGAGTTCATGGGAGTTAGTCGTCTCAAGGATCAGACAAAAGTCTAGCTCACTTCTATGCCTCAACTTCGCATCCCACTTCTAAGGAGATTCTTTATCGGTTTGATTGCATCAAGTCTGTCGAGAGACAAAGCCTCGGCTTGTTTGAGATGGTGATGTGTACCCATCATCCGTGGTATTGAGGAGGGCACGGTCTATGCTTGGGGACTAGATATTTTGGCCATGGTCTACAGGGACTTCTATCATATTTCGCGGGGAGTAGCTCTATCTTTTAGCCACTCTTCTTTGATCATGACATGGATATTTGAGCACATCAGGCCCTATCAAAAGCTTATTCTGATTCCAGATAAACATTTGTCGAGAGCAGCTAGATCGATGCATGTGGGTCACTTTGATGTTTCTTTACCCACTATTGCTACTCTTACAGATGAGGACATGATCTTTTATCCTTACCGTGACATGGAGGGATCCTAGGCTCATGATGGCGAGGTTAGAGATTATTGTCATGGAGTATCCAAGATTTTAGACCGTAATGGTCTAGTTGAGGCCCATCATGCTGAGCGTGTTTTATAGCAGTTTGGTGAGGACTTCCCTGAGGACTTGCCCTCAGTGTCCACTTGCTACAAGACTGTTCAGGAGATGGGTGAGATTGGACAGAGGTCAGTTCTTTGGACTCCTTTGACTCTTGGAGTCTTCATTACCAGAGTTCCTAGAGGAAGACAGAGGGGAGGGAAAGGGACTCCTTCCTAAGGTCTCATTTTTGCTATGGATTCAGAGTCTACTGACGAGGACTATATTCCTGATGATGATTCGTCAAGTGAGGGCTTACCTGAGGATGCGGAAGATGAGGGGCTTGATGCTACTGATGATGCACCTAACATCCCTAAGGTTTCTCCTATTGTTCCCTGACCTCCTCATTCTGATGAGGTGATGCAACAACTTGACCCTAATTGGCAGCTGGGTGATCCATGCGAGTTTTGTTTGTTTGTTTTTCACACTTTTGTCCTTTCTCTTTTTATGGGGAACTGACATGTCTTTCTCTTTCGATTCACTTTTTCAGGTAATGTTAGAGAGTGGAGAGGTTTTGTTCGCGAGATCAATATTGTCTTGGCTTCTCCCTTCACTAAGCTGACTCGAGACCTTCTTTTAGATGATCCTGGTGTACCCCCTACTGTTGGACGACACACAAACATTTTTTCTCATGTCTACCATGGATGTCAAGAGAATGTAGACTTGAAGGCCGAGATTCACACCCTTAAGGGTGAGAATCAGGTACTCCAAGAGATGGCTTATCTTAGTTTTGGGTGACAAGATGCTAGTATGGCAGGGCCTTCACAATCACATCCTCATAGTAGAGTGCCTCGCTCCCATAAGTCTCATGGAGTGACAAGTGGTATTCATAGACAGAGGAGCCGAAGTCCCGAGGGTTCCATTGGAGGGAATCGACCTTGACTTCCTTTCTTGAACTCGTGCCCCCTTGCATGGGGAGCCTCTACTTCTTTTGAGAGCATTTTGTCCTAGCTCTTTGATACTCTTGTATATGTAAACTTTGGATGTATCTATGAAAGTTTATCTTTTTTTATGGTTTTCGTCTATCAGATTTGTACTCATCTCTTGTGCATGTTTTGGAGGTTTTGGAACTTTTTGATTATGTGTTTGACCTTTTCAACTCTTTTAACGATGCAAGTATGACAATGATGACATGTTTTTGTAATTTTTTTATGGCATACATATGAGATGCAGTTTACGGTATGCAGATACAAGAACATGAGAGATGATGAAATGAAATATTTACCTCTACTGAATGTCATGAGATATGACATTTGACTTTATTGCTTTAACACTCTTTTTCTAATTTTGGTATGAATGCAATGTGGAACAAACAATGTGACTTCTCTGTAATACGATTTTTAATTCAGGGATTGCAAGTTGTCCTGATATAGGAGACCTATTCAAGGCTATGAGATAGGATTTTTAAAACTCAAGTGAGGAGTGGGAATGAAAATGGAGCATTTTTTATTTTGGGCTTTGCTAAAGGCTAAATACTGATCCTTATCTAGATAAGACAATCTGACAAGCTTTTAACTTTAGACAAGTAACAAATTTTATTGGTGTTTGCTAGACTTAGATCATAGATAGAAAGCAAGGTAGACCCAGGGTAAAGGATAAATAGGAAAGAACATGGGTCCCTAGGTAGAAGATGATCCTAGAGACTACTAGACTCTCAGTTTTGCTTAGCTAGTGCATGTGTGTGTTGTGTATCTTTATTTTTACTTTCTCTGTTAGAATGTCACCCTTGAGGCTTTGAACTTGGACTAATCTCCACCCAAGAGTACGAACATTCAACAATCTTCTCTCTTTCACTCTTTTTTTTGTATCTCTCTTTTTTTGCTTTTTTTGCTTTTTTTTTTGTATTTTCTAGGATGCCTCACTTGATTTTTCTCATTTTTTTGGATATTTGACTTTTCAAGAAATGAATGCTTTTGGAACCTTTTTGATATGCAATAATTTGATCTCTCGCACTCTTATTTTGATCACTCATTTTTTTATTCACTCAAATTTTAGATTGTTTCCTTCAGAGTTTTGATCCTCCTGACGTTTTTGGCCAGGGAAGATAAGGGGTTAAGCGCCACCTAAAGTTTCATAATCCGTTTGGACTTCTCTACTACCAGGGAAGAATTGGGAAGGTCTACTTGAAAGCTTCTTTTAAACACTGTAGGTTTGAATACTGACTTTGTTTAGACCTAACATCTTGGCTCATTAAGACTGGGATCAGTGTAAAGCTAAGAGCTATGCTTTAATTAGAATCACTAGGAATGAAGGGGGATAATGGCGATTGTGAAAATGGGGACTCTCTAGGTCCTGAAAGGATGATATATATCTAAGCAACATTATACTCCTTATTGAAAAGAAAATAGGACAAGAGCAAGTCACTAACAATAATACAAGATGAACAGAATGATACTGAAATGCAAGAAACAAATTCTTTTTGACATTTTGATTTTTATAATATTTTTGTATTTTTATGTTTTATGATTTTTTTGGTTTTTAGACATAGTATTTCTTGAGATGAAAGGCATTGACTGTTTCGCCAAATTCATCTCCCTCCATTGTGCACAAGAGATAGGCACTATTTCTGATATCTTCTTTGACCATGTAAGGACCTTTCTAATCTTCTGAAAAAGATCTTTTTCATCTTCTTTTCTTATTCTTCATGCTACCTCTTCTCAAGACAAGTTCTCCTATTCTGTAGGGCTTGTCATTTGATTCTATTGTTACCAACTCAGTGGTTTCTCTTGGCAATGTGAGATGAAGTAAGTCTTGAAAGGCTTGTTGATGAGAAGGGGTCTAATACAGGACTCCATCACAATTTAATAATTTTGCTAATATGTCAAACTATTCTTGCATGTAGATTTTCACATCTAGTCTTTCTTGGATTCTTTGCAAAAATTAGAACAACTCAAGGGGAGTTTGTGGCTCCCTTTGCTCATCAGGAGGGGTAAAGCTTATACTTGTCCTCCCATTTGGTTTTGGTCTTAAGTCCATGGCATATCCAATGTAACTCTTTGGTAGTTCAAAAATGATAGGGCCATCAACGCCGACTGTCACTCTCATCTTCCATTCTCTATGAAAAATACCTTCACTTTCTTCATCTTCATCGGGAAGTCTTTCAACCATTTCAATATGTACTAGAGGTGCTTCCCACTCGTTGAGTTCGTTTGATTGAACCGAGGCAGAGGTGGTTGGCTTCTCTTGCAGTTGAGACACCATGAACATCCTAGGTAGCCTTCCTATGGTGTTAGTTGATTCATTGTCAATAGAATGCGCCTCCTCCATGGGTGTCAATGGTCGATATGAATCCTCTATTGGTGTGAGAGGCTCATAAGATTTTGTTTCTTCTAGTGTCTCAGGAACACGTGATTCACTTAGTGGTGACAATGGAGTGTAACTTTCTGTTATGTCTTCCTCAACGTCTGAGAAAGCATGTGGGTCTGCATTTCTTAGATCTAACATGGTTGTCTCAAACATTGGACCTTCAGTTCTGTGTGGTTTTTCTCCTATGCAAGGGAAGAATTTGTAGGCCTCTTGGATGTCGATCATGAGTACCTCTAGGGGGAATTGGAGTGGTCCATCCCGCTCTATCCATTCCATGATCTCAATTGTCTTTTCTTTGGGAACCATTTCCTTTTGTTTTGGCAATACCTCTTTCTCTAGAGTTTTGATCTCTATGGCGTTTATGGTCTTTTCTGGGATTTCCATCTGTTTGATGCATATCAATTTGTTGGCAAGAGACACTACTTCGCATGATAGGTGTTGTCATTGATGGAAACTAAGACCATTCCACTCATCCACATAACACAATTTGTTCATACCGGAAGTCAGAATCAGAATTTATCAAAGTTCAAGTAGTTAGGAATAGAGCAGGCGACAGGGTCCGGTATCTTGGTCTGGATATCTCCAGTGGAAAGTCATAATTTGTTGCGGATTTGATGTAGTCATAAGCATTGTCAAGACAATCTAAATCTAGAATTTTGGCCGCCGATGATAAAGGATTCAAAACTTATTAGCTTCTGAGTATTGGGTTAACAGTTTGACAGAGTAGACAAAAGAAGAACAAGCTGACCTTGTAAATGATCTTGGTTCTGGATGTATGGAAGTTGTTGATTGGGTAATTAGTGATGACTAGTAATAGTGGCTGACCAGATTGATGATCTGTGAGTGCAAGTTTTGGTCCGCATCTCAAGTTATGCATGGATCTAGCCGACAGAACATATTATTCAATAAAGTTCCAAGTGTTCTTGAAGCCAACTGGAAAGTGATTGAAGATTAGGATGCGGATATATATAGCCAATGGATTTGGATGATTTTGGTGAAGAAAAAGTTGTGACTATGAAGGAAGAGCGAAGAAGCAGAGATCTAAGGTTCAGATAATGACAGAGCAGTAAGAAAGGGAGAGTAAAGATGAAATGTGTAAGATCAATGTTTTGTGCTTAAACCGGAACTGAATTCTTGCATTAGTAGATGCTTCTCATCAGTTCAAAAATCCTTGTTATTCTCTTGTAATCATTTGTAGGCAGTGAGCCTCTATTTGAGTAGTGAGCTCTAGGCAGTGAGCCTGAATGCATGTGCATTCCCATTTGTAAAATACTTTTAACAGGGTATTAATTTTTGTGGGTTAATCCCCACCGTGGTTTTCCCTTAATTGGGTTTCAACACTAAAATTCTTGGTGTCAAGTGTGTTATTGTGTTTCTGCTCTTACATTTGTGATTGTGACTTTCATGATTAAGTTATTGATTTATTGTTAAGTGGTAAAAGGAATAATTAAATGCAGGAAGTATTAAATTTTTGAGACAACTGATTCAACCCCCTCTCAGTTGTCTGCCCTATTTTCAACAATTGGTATCAGAGCAAGGTTCCTTAAAAGAAGCCTAACAGCTTAAGGAAAGATCTTGGAAGGAGTTTTCAATGGGTTCACTCAAAGATCAACTTTAGTTGGCTCTAAAAGATCTTAATCAGTCCAAAGTAGAAATATCTAATCTAAAAGATGAACTCAAGGATGCTGATGATACCATTGAAATGTTAAAAGATAAATTAAAGAAGTCTATGAGAAGGAAAAAGGAGCTACTTCTGTAGTTATCCAGTTTAACTGAAGAAAATGGCATGAATGAAGCCTTGGAAGAAAAGACAAAGGAGTGTGAGAAGCTGCCAAAAGAAGTTGTTGTTCTGAAAGTTGAGATGGAATCTGGGGCAATGAGGGTAACCAAAGAAATTGAGCAAAGGAAGAAGATTGAAGAAGACTTGAATCAAACTCTAAAAGAAAGAACTGATGAATACTACAGATTGGATAGTATAGCCGGCCATCTAAAGTCTAATCTACAAGAAAGCAAAGACAATGAAAGAGATCTTGAAAGGCAAATTGTCATTCTCAGACATGACCTAGAAGTTGCAAATGAATACAAGAAGTTCAAGATAAGTTCAGCTAAACTTGAAGCAATACTTGAGGATCAGAAAAAGGCTGATGACAAGCATGGTCTTGGATATGAGAAAGGAGAAAGCTCTGGATCTGGACAAACAAACTTTCAACCAAGGAATGAGAGAAATAGACCTAGAAGACCTCCGATAAGACAACCTAATGCTCAAAGATATCCATCTTTCAATGGAAATTGCTTCAAGTGCAATAAATTTGGTCATAAAGCCACTCAATGCAGAAGTAGAGTAAATCAAAATAATCCATCCTTCTCTGGACAATGCTTCAATTGTAAGAGGTATGGTCATAAATCCAATGAATGCGGAAGTATGATAATGAATAACTCATCAAATAGAGGAAATGGGAATTCCTTCAATGACAAATGCTTTGCATGCAATTGATTTGGACATATGTCCAATTAGTGTAGATCAAGAGGAAATCAATCAAATGGACAAAGAAATGTTGTGTGCTTCAATTGTAACCGATCCGATCATTTTGCAAGATTCTGCAGAAGCAAGAATAATGGAAGAGGAGGTTCGGCAAAAAGAAAACCAGATGAGCAGAGGCAAAACAAAGGCAAGGACAAAATTGATATGAATGAGATCCAGAATGAAATGAGCAAGAAATGGGCTAAGAAAAGTGTTATGAACAATAATAGTGGGTCCACACTAGAATCCGATGCTGACAATTCCTCCAAGAATTAAATTAGGAGCTCTGGGTCAGGGGGAGTTGCATTGAACATCAAATTCCCCCAGTCAGTAAGTGGGTGCCTAGATATGGCACAATGAGAGAAGATATTTTGAACTGTTTCAGAACTTTTGGAAGGATTTCTGGAAGGAAAAGTGTTGATATGGAAATTTGCAGAGTAATTCATGAACTATTCAAGAAACAGAGTAACCGGATGAAGTTAGGACAACGCATTTACTACAATACCAAATTAGGTTTTGCAAAGGATAAAAGATCACTTGATCATGCATTTGAACCACTTTGCATTTGAAGGAAACAAGTAGAAGAGCATCTAAGCTGCAAATCTAGAGATTGAAGAACAAAGAGCCAATTCAACCAGTAATTAATCATCCCTAACCCTACGGGAGAAAAAGGTACTTCTCTGTAAAGCTTTAAATCTAAATATGTTGAGATGGCTACACTGCTAGTTTTTGATGTAATTGAAAGGCCCTGACCAATATTTAAGAAGCATCCATACAAGTCAGTTGAAGTTGAAACGTTAGGTGTATTTTCTGGAGTTCCATATGGTGTATTGCATGTTGAGGATATTAGGGCATACATCCACTGTAGCATTGATGAATTTGGAAATATGAAACTCTTGTATTTATTTAACAACTACCTAAGAGATGATAGCTATAAATTGAAACCAGAATACAAAGTCCTAGAAAGCAAACATTTTCTGCAAGTCATTAACTTTTCGACATTTGATGAGATTGAATGGGTTCAATATATCTTGAGCCAAATACATGATGAGTTCATATGGCTATTGAAACCATTCAAGATTACAAAGGATGTTATCAAGATAGTAACTGGGTTAAATTCAACTAGTGGATTACCCATGTTGAAAGCCGTGAAAAACCAGACAGTGACTGATGCTACCGGTGCCAAGTTTGACAAAAGGGAAATGACCGTCAATGATATTATAGAACCAGATGTAAAATTTGCCTCCATGGTGATTAGGTACAAGATTTACCACTACAGTAGGGAGAATTTAGTCTCTGGAACTGCAATATATGCAGCCTATTAGATGTTAAAGGAGAATGCTGATTATTCTTATGTGGGTTGCTTCAAAGTTAGTTGATTGAGAACCTAAGCAAAATAAAGAAAGATAAGAAAAATACCTTCAAATATGGTTCTTTGGTTATCTGTCTATTCTTCTATTTCATTAATGAAGTGCCTAGAGTTCCGGATGTGCATTGGACAACTGACAGGCTAGTAGCATGGTAAATAATAGATCACCTACTTAGCCTTGGTGATGCCCAAGCTCAAAAGATAGCTATTTGGGGTTACTTCAAAAACTTCCAGAGTTTGATGCATGCAAGAGAGAGAATCCCTAAGTCAGTTGTAGAAAAGTATGAGAATGAGATATGTTTCATGGTTGACACTGATCAATGTATGATGGAGGCTATAGAACCAAGAACAGTATGGATAATGCCAATGGGTTATGAGGTGGATGAGGGAGTTCTAGACATGTATGCTCAGCATCTTCTGAGCAAACCTAAAGACACCTCTGTGGAAAGGTTTGGAACATACAAGGAACTAAGTATAAAGTTGCATGTGGAACCTAGATAGTCAAAAACAAAAAGAAAAGTGCAGAAGCAAGTGGAGATGTATGCAGAAAGCATTGGAATTACAAAAGAAGTAGTGAAAAAGAACAGAGAAAGGATTGAAAAGATGAAGAAAAGCACTGAGCAGACTTCAGAGGAAAAAGCAAAAAGTGAACCAACAGCTGCTCCAGAAGCCCCACCTAGCTCTTCAAGAAAATAACAAGATCTGCAACTGTCTCAGAACGATCCAAGTCTATTCCCATTAAGACATCAAAAGCCACACCATCTGGTGAAGGAGGAAAGAGGAAGAAAACCAAGGCCACAAGAACCTACAAGAGTACAAAAGATGATGAGGAAAAAAAAATAGATGAAGAAGTTAAAGAGATGAAGTCAAAGAAAGTCAAGACTTCAAAGGCCTCTGAGAACCAACCCTCCGCAAGCAAAAAGACAAGTAAAAAGCAAGAGACTGGTAAGGTTGCTATGACAGTTGATGAAATTGTAAAAACAATTATTGTTCATGAAAATCTAAGGCCTATCAAAGTTTATTATGATAATTTTGATCAAGCAAATAAGAAAATTTTGGAAGATGCCACCATCATATACTTGAATAAATTCAATAGAGGTCTACTAGAAATTCTACAAGAACTTCCTAAAAGTTTAAGGAAAACTTTGGAGATGAGGAAGGAAACGACCAAGGCTAAAGATCTAGAACTCAGAGAATATATCCTCTCCACTCTATGTCTAGTAATGACCAGAAGGAAGCAGATAAAATCCTCAAGGAAGTTAAGGAAAAATTTAGAAGCAAGGTCCGAATGAACAAGCTAATGCTTGGTGAAACTGAGGAAGTTTCAAAGGAAACAGAGGAAATTATAAGGAAGACCCTAGATAAAAATAAATACTATATTGTTTCAAAGGAACAAATTGAGGAAGACAATCCTTCAGCTCCGGAACAAGAAGCTCTAGAAGAAGAGATTGAAGAGGCAAATGATAACCAAGGTGATACTCTAGATCCTCTGAAGAAAACCTACGAGGAGATAGGTGATGGGATTGATTCATCAATTCTGGATGTTGAAATAGTAAACATCAATGAACAACAAATTGAAGTTGATGACCCCTCTATTCCAGAAGAGGAGCAAATAAGCAAAGAAGATACAGAGATGGTAGACAAATCTGATGATGCAGGAGATTCTCTAACTCCACCTGATCAATTTAGAAAAGAAGATAATATTGCTACCACACAAAGCCCTCCAGAACACATAGCAAGTAGTGAAGACACAGGAAAGAGTCCCTCTATAGATAACACAGAGAAATGCAAAGCAGAGAAAGAGAAAGAAGAAGAAAAGAAAGATAAAACAGAAGAAAATGGTGCAAATATTGATGCATCTACAGACGCTGAGAAATCTCAGGAACAAAAAGGTGGTCCAGAAATTGTTGCAAGAGACACTGCAGATGCAGTGAAAAGTCTTTTGGATAAAGAGATGCTTGAGTTTGATGAGCCTGAACTACTCCAAGGACCAGTTAATCTAGATGCTCTCTCTCTGGTACAAGTGATGAAGATTGCATCCTTCACTCAAGCCAAGGCCAGGGAGAAGATGTTAAAATCTCACATGGAGGACAGTGAACTATTAGGACTTGCAACCGGAGTCTTGGAGGAGTTATTACCAACTTGCCAAAAAAGTCCATCAAATTCCCCCTCCGGTCACCTAAAGAATCTTGTGAATGCTGTAAGTACACATTTTGAGTCCTTTGAAAAGTCTGCTGAGGCAAAAGTTCAGAAAGAATTTTTAGATAGGAAATTTAGTGAAGTAAATAGCCTGATAGGAAATGATAGAATGATACTTGGTATTAGCATAAAGAGTATTCAGAATGCTCTAAATGATGGAAGTGATATGTACAAATTTTTTCTATCATGGCCCAAAGTCAGTAAGGAGATTGAGAAAACGATAAAGGAGCAAGAACAAAAATTGTCAAATTTATCTCAAAATTTTGATCCTCTAACAGTTTTGCCTATAAGCCAGGAATGTCAAGTAATCAACTTGACTAATGAGATCAAAAGGCTTGTTAAAGAGAAAGACAATATTATGAAGAGAATGTGTGAGCTCTGGGGATTGATTGCCGCCAAGTTAGAAGCCATGTATAGGGTATGTGCAGGATCATGATGGGCCAAACTATACCTCTAAGTGGCAATGAAAATACAAAAAATCAGAATTTATCAAGTTCATGTGAAAATTTGAATGGATTATCTACACAATTTGAAAAAGATGTAAGAACAAAATTTGTAGAGAATTGAATCTAGTTTATAGGCTACTATTTTTTTTTTTTAAACTAAATTTACTTAGTGAAAATTGAATATTTCAAAGAACAGCTATTAAATTTTTCAGAAAAAAATAAAAAGTGGGTGTCTGTCTAGCCAACCTAACTATGAGTAAAAATATATATATATTTTTTTAAACTTTCAAAATAAGTAGAGGACTCATGTCCGGATGTGAAGCATATTTATTTGAAATTTTTTTTCAATAAAATAATTAGTTATATTTTTTTACTGTGACTTTTAAAAAAAAATAAAAAGTAATTTTCCAACCAACCTAACTCGATTAAAAAAAATCGAAATTCAAATTTTTTTTTTTTAACCTATAGCCAGAAAAGCATAGAGTGTGATGCAGGTTTCAGATCTCAAAAAGGTGAAATGGTTTGAAAGTTATGGATGTTTTTCAATCAGTGTGTCCATCAGGATTTCAGACACACGGTATATAGAAAATTATTAATAATTATTTAATAAAATGTTAACCAAACAAATCTTATATTTTTAGAAAGCTAACAATTTTTTCTATAAACCCTTTTTGTTTTATCAATTTTGCTAAAAAAAAAAGTCGTCAGCACGAAGGGTGAAGTTCGAAGAAGAGACTGAAACATGAAAACACGTTAGAATCCATAAAAAGTCAACAACCAAAACGGATATCCGTCTTGCTTTGTACCAAAACAAGACAGATATCCGTTTTGCTTTGTACCAAAGCAAGACAGATATCCGTTTTGCTTTGGTAAAAGCAACTCAAAACGGATATCCGTTCTGAAAACGGATATCCGTTCTGAAAATGGATATCCGTTCTGAAAACGGATATCCATTTCCAAAACGGATATCCGTTCTGAAAATGGATATCTGTTTTGGAAACGGATATCCGTTTCCTTGATCTATGAAAAATTTTGTACCATTGGTTTTGGATGAAGAGAAGCAACATATTTGAAACATCAAGGCAATAATACAAAAAGTTAAAGTTAGTTGGTCATTTATAGGTGTATCTATTGTTTCATATCACATTACACATAGAATTCTAATTAACAATCTAGTTTCCTCATTTGGGGGAACATTTTTTTATCCATTTCTAATGGAATATTTAGTTAAAAATTGGTGGTTCCTTGTGAAAAGTATGGGCTCTTATCAAGTACGTGTTGTGACCAAATCACACATCACCCCATTAGGAATAGGGACCCCCCTTTTTTTGAATTCCAATGCTTTGCATTGGGATCTGGATGATGTTTTTTCAAATGGCCCTCTACTAGGAATGAATGCTTTGACCTTTGAATGACTTGAACTGTGAAAGTTTTGCGAGCAAATGGCTCAGTAGTGTTAGGCGTTGTTTTGCACTCGTAGAATCACCAAAGGGCGCCTGGCTTAACGGAGGACATAACAAATATTCAGAGGTCCCCTTTTGTGCCTAACAATAAGCTTGGAAATGTTTGAAAAGCGTCAAAAGGAATCAAGGCATATTCTATCATCTGTTGGATCCCAAATTTGCGCCTTAAACATAGAATGGATGTTTTAAACCCTAGAATATAGTGCCCTATGAAAGAAGATTGCCTTGTGGAAGGGATTGAAATCATCCAAAGTAGCACCTAAGAGGTGTATGGAGTGGAGGATGATATTCTTAGCATAGAATGAGCGCCTAGGAAGTGGTGTACCTTGATCAGTGAATTTGGCACCCTTAGTCATCAAATCAAACTCAAATTTGTGCCTAGACTCACAAGTCTTTAGGGGGCGCTCGAGTTAGAGTTAAGTCTCATCCATATAGTTTTGATGGCGCCATAAGAAGGATGATCTATGTTGTAGAAAGAATGTTAATCACTTTGAGCATCAAATTGCGCCTTGATTGGAAAGCTGATAAAGGACCTCAAGAAATGAAAATTGAATAAGGAAAAGAACAAAATGTGTTAGGCGCCCTTCATTCAAACATGTAAGGCACATTTTCTTGACCCTTCCATCTAATACTGGCACCTAGGTGATGAGAATACAAAATGTGGAAATCTAGCATGTCCCAAGTAAAGCGCCCAACATCAAGTAGGCATGAAACAAGTTGGTCAATAATGTTAGGGACAAAATTGTGGAGTAAGAAACTATGCAAGTCAAGGCGCCATTTCACACCTATTTATCTTGAGTGGCATGTCCTATTCAGAGCACTCCAAGTTGGCGCCTTGACCAAGCACTATGAAGGATCCTCTGAGTGATAATGGATGAAAAGTATTTGAAGGGAACTTCATAAGCGCCCTGGAGACATCAATCCAAAAATGAGGGAAGTGCGCCTTAGGTGAGATGGTATTTGTTATAAGTTGAAGATATAGCGCCTATTGGTACTTGAAGCTCCATCCTTAGCGCCCAATGTATAAGCCTTCACCTAATTTGGCACCTATGGTAATTTCGTTGTAAACAAATCTAAGGTGGGCGCCTAATATTAAAGGGCTATTGATCAAGAAGTCCTCTATACACTCATTCACTGAGTAAGGAGGAACAAGATGACAAAATTAGAAAGAAAGAGGTAAGACACATTTTTGCATCTAAATTACTCATTTTTAGCGCCTAAAACAAATTTGTTAGATGGGCGCCAATTTCCTCCGGAGTGACCTCCACTTTGCGCCTTGAAGTACATGGTGAGGTAGGAATTCAATTTTAGCGCCCAAGGGACAATTGGCATCATAACATAAGCACTTGGATGATAGAAGACTTCCAATTGATTTAAACCAACAAAATGACCAAATTTAAGGCCAAAGATGAGTTTTTGCACCTTGAAGAGAACATGTTGGGATTCTTCCTATATAATTTGGAATGAACACTTCGCTTCGCTCAAGTATGCCAAGAGTGACCTTGATACCACCCAAGGAAGGTATTGATGAATATAATGAGTTTGGGCGCCCTTAATACAATGAGCATGACATTCCCTTGTTTGGAGGATTGTTATCTTAATACATCTTGGAGGAGAGAGTGAAGGTTTGACATGAAAAGAAAATCATTTGAGGAATAAGAAACAAGCTAAGTGCATTAAGGCGCTATAACATACCTGAAGCTCTCTAATGAGCGCCTTACAAAAGGGACATGATAATGATGTAGTATGATCATCATACCTTGGATTGAAATCATCATAATGCTTAAAATAACTCAAAATGTGTTAGGCGCCCATTCAACTATGGATACACTCAAGTAGGCGCCTTGAAGAAAACCCCTCAATGCATGTCAAAAAAAAAGGTGGGCGCTTAACATTGAAGAAGTAATTCATCAATCTTTTAAAGAAGCATGGATGTAAAAAAGAAGTGAACACCTATGTAAGATCAAGGCACAATTTTCAAACTCCTGAGTGATCTCCAAAGTAGCGCCTTGAGGTGAGATGGGGTCTAAGTCTATCTTAAATGGCGCCTTGAGTTGAGGGTAAGTAAGCTGCTTTGAAGTCAACATAAGCGCCTAAGGGATAATAAGACTCTTGAAGTTATTAGTAGGTGTTTGGAAGTATTAGAATCTCACAAGAAAGACAAAGACCCTTGGCACATAACCATCAAAGCAGCTTGAAGTCATAGGGTGAATGCATAGAAATAAGGAGACTTCTTGAGTTGAGGGGTTGAATGTGAGATAGAACTATAAAAATGTTAAAGATCAGTCCAAAGACCTAGGCGCATTTTGCCACCAAGACAGTTTGATTTCAGTGCCTAGATGTCTTAGATACAAGGCACATATTCATGCCTTCGTCCCCCAATTTAAGTGCCTATCTGTATATATGAAAAGTTTGTTTTAAATTTAAAATTTTGGAAACTTTATTAAATTCATTAAATACAATCAATCTGGGTCCTTTAATTGGAATGCAAGTAGAAGAAGAGCTTCAGGATTTAATTGATAATGCTCGAGCTATTATAAGACAAGAGACAGAAGGTAGAATCAGAGCTGAGCAAAGATGCCAAGCCTTAGAGCAGTACATTCAGCATTTAGTTCATCCTATTCACAAATGTGTCCAAAGTAATATTACTCAAATCAAATAATGGCTTATATCCAGAGCTTTATTAAGTTGATACCTAGGTGGATTAGTGTGTAAACATTCAAATTAGATGGTAATTCACAAGTTTATAGAATAATAAAATGAATCCCTAGTCTAGAATCCAAATGTACATAATAAAACGGATATCTATTTTGTAGTAGCGATATGGACGTTGCAGAGTGTCCGTTGGCAAAGAATTGGGATTTACTCAAATTTGCTTGTTCATGCTTCTCACAGGACGTCACCTCCCCTACCCATCCAGCTCTACAGAAGAAGAGAGACAACAAATGATCAAGAGGGATCACCAATTAGCGATAAGTGATTGATTACTTATGTCATGTTATATATTTTGAATATTAAATTCTATATTAATGTGCATGTTGTTTGATTGTATTAATAGGTGGAAATTCAAAAATCTCTATCGAGGAGGTCTAGTCGATGAGCGATAGAGGATGAGTCATTGACTGGTTCACCATCTTCATGGCCTAGCAAGAGCCATAGATTATTTGATAGCAATCCATAGGAGATTTGATTTTGGGACATTTTGTTACATATGCCTATTTGGCTTTGTAAACATACTTTTGTATGTTATCGATGTATATCGTTGTATATACCCATATGGTTTTATGTGTACATGCCTATATGGCTTGATATATACACTATACAAATTATTTTCATGACATTGTGCATATATGTATATATAAGATCCTAATTTGGCACAAGTAGGGAGAATGCTTGCAAAGGTTATGGAATTTGGTTTTAAATGTTCCAATTGTATTTGCTTCAAAGATTTTAAAGCCTTTTCAAAAAATCCATTTTGTGCATATCCTGCAATCATTGCATTCCATGAGATAGCATCTCTTTGAGGTGTCATGCCAAACTGTTCACATGCCTTGTCTATGCTTCCACACTTTGGATTTACACCCGCCAATTGCATTTTCTTAACATTTCCTTTCAATCCTTATCAAAAATTCTGTTTTGTGCACATATTGCAATCATTGCATTCCTTCATTTACAACACATGATTAAATAAGAAGATGCATATTTACAACACTTAAGAATATGTAGTAGTGTTTCTCATGTCACCAATACTATGTTTACATCTTCACATACATGGCTTACAACATGTGACAATATGAAGTGATGAAGAAATTTGTTATTTTGATGTATTTCAACTCCAAACTTGCGCCTAGAAGTGAAGGCGCTAATCCTTGATCAAACTAACCTAAAAGTGCGCCTTGGTACTTAGGGCGCTAGATTATGATTGATCAACCTAAAATGTGCACCTAAGGCTAGATATTGAATTGGAAGGATAAAATACATCATCAAAGGAGTTTATAGTTATTGAAGGCATCAAATGATGACTTGGGCACACATCTACCTCTCTACACCATCAAATGTGCACCTAGATTAGTGAGGCACCACTTCATATCTCTATGACTTTGGATATGCACCTTGATAATGAATTGATCTTGCAAGTTGAGTTTGTCTCCACAAGTTGAAAGAATGTCCAAAGAATACAAGGCGCCAATTATTGAACAAACAACCTAGAATGAGTGCCTTACTATTTGAGTTGCTAGTTCATGCTTCTAGAACACCAAAAGTGCGCCTAGATGTTGAGGCGCTAGCTCTTGCTCAAGCAACCTTGAAAGTGCGCTTTGACAAGGAGGTTAAAATGTATTATCAAAGGATTAAGTTGAATCAAGGAATCATCATTGAAGACAAGTAAAACATGATTGTGAATGAGGTGCACTTTTCATTATCTCCAACCTCACAATTGCGCCTTCCCTTGGAAGCTCATATTGTGCCTAAAGGAATGGTACTAAGATAACATCCATGTCAATGATTGAGAATGTGTCAACTGGAACAATATTTTTGTTTTTCTCATTGTGGGGTTGAACGGACTGCGCCAACGCGTCGGGGTGGGCGGGTAAATGCTAGTAGAGGTCTCATTTTGTGTGCCAAGCATCCCAGTCATTTCGGGCAAGAGGCTACCCGCAAAGTCCCTTAAGATCCCAGAGACCAAAAATGCGCCAAACTTTGACAGAGCAGTTCTCAGAATTCGTGATAGCTGGGAATGCTGTGTTTGGACCTACATGTGTACGTGGGGTCCGTCGACAATAACCTCTCTCATTTTTGGTCAACTCCATTCCGTTTGACCATGTCGAAATCAAACGCATTATTGCAAAATGCTTCAATTTGATGCAGTGGAAAGGTGCTAGGTGTGACATTTTTCATTCCATAGCTCGTGGGGTCGAACGGACTGCGCCAACGCATCGGGGTGCGTGGGTAAATGCCAGTGGAGGTCTCGTTTCATCTGCCAAGCATCCCAGTCATTCCAGGCAAGAGGCTACCGGCAAAGTCCCTTAAGATCTCTGAGACCAAAAATGCGCCAAACTTTGATGGAGGAGTTCTCAAAATTTCTGACAACTGGGAATGTTGTGTTTGGACCTGCAGGTGCACATGGGGTCCATCGACAATAACCTCTCTCATTTTTGGTCAACTCCATTCTGTTGGACCGTGCCGAAATCAAACGCATTGTTGCAAAATGCTTCAATTTGATGCAGTGGAAAGGTGGTAGGTGTGACATTGTTCATTCCATAGCTCATGGGGTCGAACGGACTGTGCCAACGCGTCAGGGTGGGTGGGTAAATGCCAGTGGAGGTCTCGTTTCGTGCGCCAAGCGTTCCAGTCGTTCTAGGCAAGAGGCTACCGGCAAAGTCCCTTAAGATCCCTGAGACCAAAAATGCGCCAAACTTTGACGGAGCAGTTCTCAGAATTCGTGACAGCTGGGAATGTTGTGTTTGGACCTACAGGTGCACGTGGGGTCTGTCAATAATAACCTCTCATTTTTGGTCAACTCCATTATGTTTGACTGTGCCGAAATCAAACACATTGTTGCAAAATGCTTCAATTTGATGCAGTGGAAAGGTGCTAGGTGTGACATTTTTCATTCCATAGCTCGTGGAGTCGAATGGACTACACCAACGCGTCGGGGTGGGTGGGTAAATACCAGTGGAGGTCTCGTTTCATGCACCAAGCGTCCCAGTTGTTTTGGGCAAGAGGCTACTGGCAAAGTCCCTTAAGATCCCTGAGACCAAAAATGCACCAAACTTTGACGGAGCAGTTCTCAAAATTCGTGATAGCTGGGAATGTTGTGTTTGGACCTACAGGTGCACGTGAGGTCCGTCGACAATAACCTCTCTCATTTTTGGTCAACTCCATTCCGTTTGACCGTGCCGAAATCAAATGCATTGTTGCAAAATGCTTCAATTTGATGCAGCAGAAAGGTGCTGGGTGTGACATTTTTCATTCCATAGCTCGTGGGGTCAAACGGACTGCGCCAACGAGTCGGGGTGGGCAGGTAAATGCCAGTGGAGGTCTCGTTTTGTGCGCCAAGCGTCCCAGTCGTTCTGAGCTGTAAGCTACCGACAAAGTCAAAAGTTGTTAGGATTGAAATTTTGCATTCTACAGGTCCTGGGTCTAAACAGATTGTGCCAACACGTCAGGGTGGGCGAGTAAATGCTAGGGGAGGTCTCATTTTATGTGCCAAGGCTCTCAGTCCTTCTGAGCTGTAAGCTACCAGCAAAGTGACTTTACCGGTAGCTTATAGCTTGGAATGACTGCGATGCTTTGCACACAAAATAAGACCTCCCCTAGCATTTACCCGCCCACCCCGATGTGTTGGCATAATCCGTTCGACCCCAGGACCTGTGGAATGCAGAATTTCAATCCTAGCAACTTTTGACTTTGTCGATAGCCTCTTGCTCGAAATGACTGGGAAGCTTGGCGCACGAAACAAGACCTCCACTAGCATTTACCTGCTCACCCCGATGCGTTGGCACAATCCGTTTGACCCCATGAGCTATGGAATGAAAAATGTCACACCTAGCACCTATCCACTGCATCAAATTGAAGCATTTTGCAACAATGCGTTTGATTTTGACACGGTCAAATAGAATGGAGTTGACCAAAAATGAGAGAGGTTATTGTCGACGGACCCCACGTACACCTATAGGTCTAAACACAACATTCCCAACTATCACAAATTCTAAGAACTGCTCCGTCAAAGTTTGGCGCATTTTTGGTCTCAAGGATCTTAAGGGACTTTGCCGGTAGCCTCTTGCCCAGAACGACTAGGACGCTTGGTGCATGAAACGAGACCTCCACTGGCATTTACCCACCCACCCTGACGCGTTGGTGTAGACCGTTCGACTCCACGAGCTATGGAATGAAAAATGTCACACCTAGCACCTTTCCACTGCATCAAATTGAAGCATTTTGCAACAATGCGTTTGATTTCGGCATAGTCAAACAGAATGGAGTTGACCAAAAATGAGAGAGGTTATTGTCGACAGACCCCACGTGCACCTGTAGGTCCAAACACAACATTCCCAGCTATCACGAATTCCAAGAACTGCTCCGTCAAAGTTGGGCGCATTTTTGGTCTTAGGGATCTTAAGGGACTTTGCCGGTAGCCTCTTGCCCGGAACGACTGGGACGGTTGGCGCATGAAACGAGACCTCCATTGGCATTTACCTGCCCACCCCGACGCATTGGCGTAGTCCGTTCGACCCCAGGAGCTATGGAATGAAAAATGTCACACCTAGCACCTTTCCACTGCATCAAATTGAAGCATTTTGCAACAATGCGTTTGATTTTGGTATGGTCAAACGGAATGGAGTTGACCAAAAATGAGACAGGTTATTATCGACGGACCCCACGTGCACTTGTAGGTCCAAACACAACATTCCCAGCTGTCATGAATTCTGAGAATTGCTCCGTCAAAGTTTGGCGCATTTTTAGTCTCAGGGATCTTAAGGGACTTTGCCGGTAGCCTCTTGCCCGGAATGACTGGGACTCTTGGCACACAAAATGAGACCTCCATTGGCATTTACCCGCCCACCCCGACGCGTTGGTGCAGTCCGTTCGACCCCACGAGCTATGGAATAAAAAATGTCACACCTAGCACCTTTCCACTTCATCAAATTCAAGCATTTTGCAACAATGCGTTTGATTTCGACACAGTCAAACAGAATGGGGTTGACCAAAAATGAGAGAGGTTATTATCGACGGACCCCACATGCACCTATAGGTCCAAACACAACATTGCCAGCTATCACAAATTCTGAGAACCATTCCGTCAAAGTTTGGCGCATTTTTGGTCTTAGGGATCTTAAGGGACTTTGCCGGTAGCCTCTTGCCCAGAAGGACTGGGATGCTTGGCGCATGAAATGAGACCTCCAATAGCATTTACCCGCCCACCCCAATGTGTTGGTACAGTCTGTTCGGCCCCACGAGCTATAGAATGAAAAATGTCACACCTAGCACCTTTCCACTACATCAAATTGAAGCATTTTGCAACAATGCGTTTGATTTCAGCACAGTCAAATAGAATGGAGTTGACCAAAAATGAGAGAGGTTATTGTCGACAGACCCCACGTGCACTTGTAGGTTCAAACACAACATTCCCAGCTATCACAAATTCTGAGAACTGCTTCGTCAAAGTTTGGCACATTTTTGGTCTCAGGGATCTTAAGGGACTTTGCCGGTAGCCTCTTACCTGGAACAACTGGGACGCTTGGCGCATGAAACGAGACCTCCACTGCATTTACCCGCCCACCCCGACGCGTTGGCGTAGTCCATTCGACCCCACGATGAGCAAAACAAAAAATATGGCACCTAGCAAGGTTTTTGCTCTTACAGAACAATGTATCGGCAAAGACCCTAGTTTTCATAAGGGGAGACATGTGATTTTAAGAGATTTTGGGAATGTGACTTTATCCTTCCACTCCTTATCCAATGACGAGTTTATTCGCAGAGTTTGATGGCTTTTATGAGCATATACATGATGTTGTTTTAGGATAGTCATAAAGGGCAGTTTTTGGATAGCCATATGTATCTTTTTAACAATCATAAAGGGCAAGTTGTACATGGACTGTGAGAGTCCCAAAACTCATATAAATCATCCATTTTGGTGTTTGACAACCTTATAAATCCATTAGATCATTTATACAAACCCTAATGCAACTTATAAACCCTCTTTGTATAGTAATTTCATGAATGACTATCTTGTATGATTGTTTTGTGCATTTTAACAGGCCAATGAGGATTGTATGGTGTTATCATATTCATGATTTTAACTTGATGCAGAGATAGGCTCTAACTCAACATGATAGAGGCATCATTACAAATGGATTGAATTGCAATAGTCAGAAAGCCAACCTCCTATCAATGAGAGTTCAATGATAGTAAATAGAGAGCTACTTGACCATAAATAGGATTTACATACATACATACATACATATATATATGATCTCGTAGGCATCTAGGTTTCATACACAAATTGCAATAGTTGTAGAGCCAACCTCCTATCAACGAGAGTTGAATAATAGTAAATAGAGAGCTTCTCGGCCATAAATGGGATTTGCATACACACACACCCAACTAAAATAGTATCCTTATTGGCCTTATTGGCACCTCCCCCCAAGATGTAAGTTTTTTATGTTTATAATGTGCCCCCAGTGTCCTTATTGGCCTTATTGGCACCTAAAACACAAGAAAGTAGATTCCACTAGCTTTCAATTATAATTTCTCTTAGGCCCTAACACATCCATACAGGGCTATACTAAACAAAGAAATCATAGGAAAATAGTAAAATCTACAAAAATAGAGTTTCTTGTTATTAATTTCATTCAAACTTGTCTTCAATTCATCTTCAAAATGTTTATTGGTCCTCTCTCTCTAAACACTAAACCCTAAACCTCTAAACCTTAACCCCTAAACCATAAACCCTAAACCCTAAATAATGCCCCTAAACATTAACCCCTAACCCCTAAACCCTAAACCCTAAACACGAGCAACCCTAAACCCTATCTCCTATCTCTCCCTTATCTCCCTATCTCTATCATCGGGCTCTACCTCTCAATCCTTCTCCCTATTTCTCTGGACATCTCACTCACTCTCTATCTCCTTATCTCTCCCCTTTGTCACCTCTATCTCTCCCTATCTGTCTCCTCTCTCTTTCTATCTAGCTATCTCCAAAACTGAGAAACCCTAAACCCAGGTACACCCTAAATCCAATCAACTCTAAACCTATATCTCCCTATCTCTCCCCTATCTCCCTATCTCTATCATCCCTCTACCTCTCTTGATCTCTCTCCCTATGTCCCTGGCCATGTGCCTCACTCTCTATCTCCTTATCTCTCTCCTCAGTCTCCTCTCTCTATCTCCCTATCATTCCTCTCTCTCTATAAACCCTAAATCCAAAACCCTAAACCTCTAAACCTAACCCCTAACCCCTAAACAATTTAAATCCTAAACCCTAAATAATGCCCCTAAAACCTAACCCCTAACCCCTAACCCCTAAACCTGAGAAACCCTAAACCCCTAAACCCTAAACCCTAAACCCAAGTAACCCTAAACCACTATCTCCTTATCTCTCCCCTATTTCCCTACCACCTTTGTCCCTCTACCTCTAAATCTCTCTCCCTATGTCTCTGGCCATGTCCCTCACTCTTTATCTCCCTATCTCTCCCCTCAGACTCCTCTATATCTCCCTATCATTCCTCTCTCTATAAACCCTAAATCCAAAACCCTAAACCTCTAAACCTAACCCCTAACCCCTAAACAATAAATCCTAAACCCTAAATTATAATGCCTCTAAACCCTAACCCCTAACCCCTAAACCTGAGAAACCCTAAACCCCAAACCCCTAAACCCTAAACCCAAGTAACCATAAACCACTATCTCCCTATCTCTCCCCTATCTCCCTATCACCTTTGTCCCTCTACCTCTCAATCTCTCTCGCTATGTCTCTTGCCACGTCCCTCACTCTTTATCTCCCTATCTCTCCCCTTGGACTCCTCTATATCTCCCTATTGGTCTGATGCAGAGCACATAGTGGAAGCTCTCAAAACATGGTGAAATACCCATCAAAACCCATAGTTCAAATAGATTAAAGCTTAATCAACTTTAAGAAACCTTCTCAAAGTCCTAAATAACATCAAATCATATACATTCTTCCTATCGACAAGATAAACACTATCGGCCAACTCAAAAATTCTTATACCGATGCTCCGATCACTCCACTTTTGACAAGCCTTTGAACCTTTCGCTGTGACATATATCCATCAGTCTAACTTTAAACTAGTCTTCCGATCTCCCATACCACCCATTTCTCACTCCACAACCTGTATTAACACATGATTAAACCTAACCCCTAACCCCTAACCCCTAACCCCTAAACCCTAAACTTGAGAAACCATAAACCCCTAAATCCTAAACACTAAACCCAAGAAACCCTAAACCTCTATCTCTCTATCTCCCTATCTCACTATCTCCCCATCACTATCATTCCTCTACCTCTCAATCTCTCTCCCTATGCTTTGGCCATGTCCCTCACTCTATATCTTTCTAATTGTCCTCTCTCTAAACACTAAACCCTAAACCTCTAAACCTTAACCCCTAAACCCTAAATAATGCCCCTAAACCTTAACCTTGAACCCCTAAACCCTAAACCCTAAACGCGAGCAACCCTAAACCCTATCTTCTATCTCTCCCTTAACTCCCTCTCTTTATCATTGCGCTCTACCTCTCAATCCTTCTCCCTATTTCTCTGGACATCTTGCTCACTCTCTATCTCCTTATCTCTCCCCTTTGTCACCTCCATCTCTCCCTATCTATCTCCTCTCTCTTTCTATCTAGCTATCTACAAAACTGAGAAACCCTAAACCCAGGTACACCCTAAATCCAATCAACTCTAAACCTATATCTCCCTATCTCTCCCCTATCTCCCTATCTCTATCATCCCTCTACCTCTCTTGATCTCTCTCCCTATGTCCTTGGCCATGTGCCTCACTCTCTATCTCCTTATCTCTCTCCTCGATCTCCTCTCTCTATCTACCTATCATTCCTCTCTCTCTATAAACCCTAAATCCAAAGCCCTAAACCTTTCAACCTAACCCCTAACCCCTAAACAATTTAAATCCTAAACCCTAAATAATGCCCCTAACGCCTAACCCCTAACCCCTAAACCTGAGAAACCCTAAACCCCTAGACCCTAAACCCAAGTAACCCTAAACCACTATCTCCCTATCTCTCCCCTATTTCCCTACCACCTTTGTCCCTCTACCTCTCAATCTCTCTCCCTATGTCTCTGGCCATGTCCCTCACTCTTTTTCTCCCTATCTCTCCCTTCAGACTCCTCTATATCTCCCTAGCATTCCTCTCTCTCTATAAACCCTAAATCCAAAACCCTAAACCTCTTAACCTAACCCCCAACCCCTAAACAATAAATCCTAAACCCTAAATTATAATGCCCCTAAACCCTAACCCCTAACCCCTGAACCTGAGAAACCCTAAACCCCAAACCGCTAAACCCTAAACCCAAGTAACCATAAACCACTATCTCCCTATCTCTCCCATATCTCCCTATCACCTTTGTCCCTCTACCTCTCAATCTCTCTCACTATGTCTCTTGCCATGTCCCTCACTCTTTATCTCCCTATCTCTCCCCTCGGACTCCTCTATATCTCCCTATTGGTCCTTTATCTCTCTCTAAACCCTAAACCCTAGACCTCTAAACCTTAACCCCTAACCCCAAGATCCTAAACCCTAAACCCTAAATAATGCCCCTAAACCCAAGCAACCCTAAACCTCTATCTCCCTATCTCTATCATCCCTCTACCTCTCAATCTCTCTCTCTCTCTCTATGTCTTTGGACATGTCTCTCACTCTCTATCTCCCTATCTCTCCCCTTTGTCTCCTCTATCTCTCCCAAACTCTTTCAATCCCCTCTCTCTATCTCTCTTTAAACTGTAAACCCTATACCCCTAAACCTGAGCAACCCTAAACCTCTAAACCCTAAATAATTCCCCTAACCAACCTCTAAACCACTTCTCTATATAGGTGCAACTAATACCACTTTTTCATTGTTTTCCACATTTAATTATATTCTTTTCCATTTTCCAAGTCCTACATGTGTCCAAGTTGTATTGTTTGTCAAGTTTTTAGTCTAATTGTTAGTCCTAGCTCTCATGGTTATTAAAATGTTAGTATAGTTAGATTTATCCTTCGGTAACATTAATTTACACATTGTTGCACAAACAACCACACTGAAACATAACCTTACCTAATTAAGGTTAACCTTTAAGGTTCTTTCATAAATGATGAGCTTCACAGATCCAACTAGTTCAATGTTCTTATAGTCCATGCTTACCCTTCCAAGAGAGTTCATGCCATGTTAACTTTGCATTATGTCCTAACATATCACATGAAGGACATCATCATCACAAGGAATAACAATGTCATGAAGGATTAACGAAGGTGTAGCTTCAACACATAAAGTATCATTCATAATTTTATCACTAGAGGGTAAGGGTATATCATGTGTATCCTTCTCAAACCATGTATCATGAATCAAATCATATGAAGGATTGGGTAAAGCAATTTAGGGCATGAAATCCAAAATGCCCCGAAACACATCCCCTACTGCCCCACTATTCCTATCCCCGAAATATTGGAACATAGTCTAAAAGTGATTATTTCACATGATGAACAAAACTGAATATTTTATTATTGATTATTTGAGTAATTCATTAGTGATGATTCTTAGTGTTTAACAAATCCTTATGGTTTAATGTGTAAAGAAGCTACCAATGTTAATTTGCCCTCCCCCTTCACTAGAAATAGTCTTTAAGGAGGTCAAGATTTAAGAGGTATATTTTCAAAAAGACTAAAAAGCCTTTTTCTGAAATTTTTCTAGAAAATGGATATCCGTTTTGGAAACGGATATCCGTTCTCAAAACGGATATCCATTTTGGTTTGGTATCCAAACCAAAACAGATATCCATTTCAAAGTCAAACTTTGCCAAGTCGCGAATTTAGCTAAGTAAAAACATGATTTTTTTCCTATTGCCACTGTTTGCCCACGATGATCCTGCACATACCCTATAATGCCTTATCAGAATCTCAGACTGCACTTTAGATAAGTAATCCTCCGGATCTGACAAAGGTAGAAGCATATGCATTTTTGTTGAGTGGACATATCTCAATTTTGGATTGAATGAAGGGAACTTGGGCCTTTGAACTTGTGCAATTGAAAAACAATTTTGCAGACATTCTCAAGTTCATGTGACTAGAACTTAATGATTAGTTGTACATATGCGGCATTATACACAGAAATTTTGGGGAAATTTTGGCTTGCGGACCCCACCCTTTGCCATCGATGTCAAAGGGGGAGTAAAGAGCAGTGAAAAATGAGGAATCTAGCAAAGGGGAAGCTTTTGAAATAGTGGAAAGCACAAATGTACAGAGTAAGGGTGAGCTGCATTTGACACTCAGTCATTTTTAACTAAGTGTTGCCATCAATGCCAAAGGGGGAGATTGTTGGAAAGAGACACCGCTTCGCATGACAGGTGTTGTCATTGATGGCAACTAAGACCATTCCACTCATCCACATAACACAATTTGTTCATATGGGAAGTTAGAATCAGAATTTATCTAAGTCTGGGTAGTCAGGAACAGAGCATGCGATAGGGTCTGGTATCTTGGTCCGGATCTCTTCGGTGGAAAGTCATAATTTGTTGCAGATCTGATCTAGTCATAAGCATTGTCAAGATAATCTAAATCTAGAATTTTGACCTCCAATGATAAAGGATTCAAAACTTATTAGCTTTTGAGTATCGGGTTAACAGTTTGACAAAGCAGACAGAAGAAGAACAGGCCGACCTTGTAAATGATCTTGGTTTCGGATGTATGGAATTTGTTGATTGGTAAATTAGTGATGACTAGTAATAGTGGATGACTGGATTGATGCTCTGTGAGTGCAAGTTTTGGTCCACATCTCAAGTTATGCATGGATCTAGCCGACAAAGCAAAGTATTCAATAAAGTTCCAAATGTTCTTGAAGCCGACTACAAAGTGATTGAAGATCAGGATGCGGATATATATAGCCGATGGATTTGGATGATTTTGGTGAAGAAAAAGTTGCAACTATGAAGGAAGAGCAAAGAAGCAGAGATCTAAGGTTCGGATAATGACAGAGTAATAAGAAAGAGAGAGTAAAGATGAAATGTGTAAGATTAGTGTTTTGTGCTTAAACTGGAACTAAATTCTTGCATTAGTAGATGCTTCTCATTAGTTCAAAAATCCTTGTTATTCTCTTGTAATCATTTGTAGGTAGTGAGCCTCTATTTGAGCAGTGAGCTCTAGGCAGTGAGCCCAAATGCATGTGCATTCCCATTTGTAAAATACTTTTAACAGGGTATTAATTTTTGTGGGTTAATCCCCACTGTGGTTTTTCCCTTAACCAAGTTTCCACACCAAAAATCTTGGTGTCAATTGTGTTATTGTGTTGCTGCTTACATTTGTGATTGTGGTTTTCATGATTAAGTTATTGATTTATTGTTAAGTGGTAAAGGAAGAATTAATTGCAGGAAGTATTAAATTTTTGAGACAAATGATTCACCCCCCCTCTCAGTTGTCTACCCTATTTTCAACACGATTGAGGTGTAGGATTAGAGATGGTCAATTTCTTGGTAGGGAGTTCATAGTCTATGGGGATACCTATACGTTTGTTTGGTGTGTTTGATTTCAACATGTTGGAAGGCTCTGGATCTCCTTTTGTGACGTATATTTTCCCTAAATTTAAGAATTGAGCTTCCTGAAATAATGTGGATGGCACAACTTTCATTATGTGTATCCACGGTCTTCCAAGAATCAAATTATATCCCGTGTCTTTGTTTATGACATAGAATGTGGTAGGAATGGTTTTAGGTCCCAAGGTTACTGGAAGGGTAATCTTACCTATGGTGGCAACCTTTAGATTATCATACCCGCTTAGAGTATCTTGTGAAGCAGTGATATTAGTGTGTCCATAGCCCATCGTCTCTAATAGGGAGAAAGGAACTATGTTAACCACTGCCCCATCATCGACTAAGGTCCGCTTGATACAAGTGTCATAGATCCATACTTGAAGATACAACACACGGTCTCCTTTTTTGGTTAATTCTGCCTCGAAAGGCATCTATTGTAAGTCAAAGAAGAACCCTGGATCTTTGAGTTCCGAATTTGGTGGACTGATGTCGTAGTCCACATGATTGATTTGCTCACTAGGTGGTGGCATAATTTGGTCGAGGTATTTTAGACCTATTGCTTCTAGTAATGATGAGCGATGTGAAGGGGAGTTCCTGAGCAAGTTAATGAACGAAATGTGAGCATATATCTTCTTTAAATCTTTTATTAGTTCATAAGGCCCGATTAGAGCTGGTATCAGTTCTACTACCGAGATGATACCTCCATATGCATCTATTTGTTCATTTTCATCCCCATGGTCTTCCTCTTCTCCTTCATTGTGCATAATCTTGACTAATCCCATCATCCTAGCTTCTCCTTTTTGTCCTAGTTGCGGTGGGACTTCAGGGTTACTACCTTGAGCTATTTTATTTTGGTTCATTGCTTCTGTGCCTTTATGTAAGGGAAAGGGATATTGATAGATTCTTATATTTATGTTTTGAGGAGCTATTGGAGCTTAGTGTTGTCTTGCATCTTTGTTATTCGGTGTGACCTCCTATGGGTTCAAAAACATCTCTATGAACAAACGTTGCTGGTCTTTTGGTATCCTTGCTATGAATCTGTTATATTCTCTAAAAGATTCTGTATTGTGCCCCCTTGTTCTATGAAAAGAATAGAACTGATTGAACTCGTATGGGGGTCTTTCATATCTTCCATCATTTCCGTTTCCATTTCCATTATGATTCCTATTTCGATAATTATCCCTAGGGTAGTACCCATTGTTCCTAGGTCGGTCTATGGCATTCACATTAGGAGGATAGTAATCTCTCCCGTTGTAGTCATCTTTTACTTTCTTGATTGGGGGTTGATATGTCACCTTGTCTATGGTTGCGCTTTATTATTTTTAAGGATCTTAATGACAGAAGCGTTGTTTCCTGCATCTTCCTTCGTCAACTTTCCATTGGACCCATAGACCTTTCTACCACTGTCAATGGTGGCTTGGTCAATCCTCAAAGCACTTTCCAATGCTTCTTCATAGGATTTGTACAACAATTTTTGAACATCTTCTCTCATGTCCTTGTTTAGGGCATGTACGAAGAGGCCGCATAGTTCTCAGTAATCCATATTTGGAGCACTAGTCGAGGAGTAAAGGACCTATCTCCATTGAGTGACAAAGTGGGCTATGGATTCATTTGGCTCCTGTTTCATTGTGAGGAATTCTCTGATCCTTGTTTTAACAAGTTTGTTCATGTCGAATGCCATGAAAAACTCTCTGATTAGTTGTCTAAATGACTGAATTGAAGCTTCTGGTAAGAGATAGTACCAATCCAAAGCTATGCCTTCAAGAGTTTTTGGAAAGATTTTTGCTACAACCCCATCCCAAGGAAGGAGTTCTCTTATCGCCATGGTGTAGGCTTTAATGTGGGAGTTTGGATCTCCTTCTCCTTTGAACTTTGGGAGATCTAGCAATGGCTGAGGTAGCTACATGCTTCTTATGTTTTGATCCAGAGGTTTCTTTAAATACTCCAGATATATTCTGAGAAAGGCACTTTGAGATTGCGGGGTTGATAACAACAACCCTGTAGGTGGGTTCTGACAACCCATTGTTGGATTTGTTTATTTGTTTTGAACGGGAGGGTTCCCATTCAGACATGTATCACTACTGGCATTTTGTGAATAGTAATTGAGGTTGGGGGGATTTTGAGATGCCCCCTAGTCCTGTTCATGAGATTTTTGCCTTCTTTCAGGAGCAGCTTGCTCTACTTCCAAGATTCTAATCCTTTGCACTGGAGTTGCGATTAAGTCTACAGGAGTAGCAGCTCTAGGTGTTTATTTATTTCTAGGATTTTCTCTTCAAGTATTTTCATGGTGGTATGCTTCTTCTCGTACAACATTTTCTCTTTGCTCTTCTCGCAAGGCAATCATCAATGCCTCTTGAGGGTCTTTTGCTTCTTGTAGATGTTTTTCTAGTCTTTTTACCTCCTCATCAAGATGAGTACTTGAAGTGCTTGTGGAAGGTTGATTAGGTCGATGTATTTCTGACCTTATCCTTCTAGCTTTATGTGGCTCATTTGGTATGGACGGATTGTTTTCCCAAGCTGGGTTGTTGAAAGATAGAGAATGCCTGGATTCTCTTTGATCTTGCTCATAATTGGAGTCTTCGTAGTCATAGCAATTGGTGATTGGTGCATCAAGATGTAGTGGTACATACCTATCAAAGGAAGGTGTTTCAGGTTCTCTTGAGGGAATGTTCCCTTGGTTTAAATCTGGTTCTGTCATATTCAAGGGTGCCATAGACACCACTAAACAAATGGAATAGATGATGACGAAGGTGATAAAAGTTGAAGTAGCTATGAAGAGTAGTGTGAAAATGTTTCGAAGCCTTTGCTAAATGTTTTGAAGCGTTTGAAATGGGAATGCAAACTACAAAACCAAAAGATTTTGAATTTCACGTCGAGTTCACCAAAATATGTGGTGAAGCTGATGGCATATGGTGATGAATGAATATCTGAAGTTGGAATGTAGAACTACTCATCCTAGCAGGATTTGTAATTTCATGTCGGGTTCACCAAAATATGTACGCTCAAAATCGTGACTCCAGTTGCCTGGGGCTGTCGGGTCAGATTTTGGCACGCACACGGACCCTTCCCTCCTTGCCACGGGGTGATCCATCACACCACTCTCACTCTTGTGGAAGTATCTAGTCGAGACGAGGTGAGACACGGCAGGGGTCTTGCTTGTTGGAGAGCCAGACTTCGTGGAGAGGAGTCAGCAAGTTCTATGGCCTTTGTTGTTATGTGCTAAGTTGAATCTTTCGTTCGATGGCAATTGTTGTAGAGATAACCCTATGACCCAAAGGGTCACTAGTTTCTCTTCTCTTGTTGGGGTTTCTTCTATTCCACCTTTGTGTGGGTAAGTGGTTTCTTTCATTTATGTCCTCTTGTCTTTCAATGCGTTGAATGAGTTCTTGTTGGGTTTGGAGTTGCCTTTGTTCTTCTATCAATAAGAGGACAAATGGATCTTGTTGTGGTAAAGTAAATGTCTCCTACTATTGTCGTGGATTGATTTCCTCAATCTTGTTGAGGATAGCCTTTACCCACTCACCTCTCACTCCCAGGCACATTCGTTTGCCAAGATAGAGGTAAATGTGTGATGACCAACCTTAACTAGACTTGGGTTAGGGTTTAGTTGACCTAGGGTTTAGCTTTGCTTTGACTTATGTTTACCTTGTGATGTGATCAAGGGTTTGATTGAAGCATTTATCATGATTTACCTCATGATGGTATCGAGGGTTTGCAAGTTATCTATCTTTTCTAGGGTTTATATATGCATGCAAAGCTAAATGATATGCAAACTTGTTTTTGTGTTTTTTTTAGTATTTTGGAAATGAAAAGTGTTTTTTAATCTATGAAAGGGAAATATGAATGCAAGCTAATATGACTTTTCCTAATGCAAGTTTAATCTATGTTTTTTTGGGTTTTTGATTGTTTTGAAATAATCTAATCTAAAAAGGGAAATTACTTCTACAAATAGTCTAGATCTAGGAATTTGAAAACAATTATTCTAACATCCAAGATCTAATCTATCAAGGAAAAAGCAAAGATTTACTAGTCCCAAGAGAAACTTTTGATTTTCTAATTACTATTAATAGAATAAAGCAATAAAGGAACCTGAAAGAATGAATATTTGTGTGACTCCACTACCCTTAGAAATCCTTGATGTTGGAAACCTTGATTCCTCTTGAAGCAGTGGGAAGACCTCTTGACGATAAGACGACACAAAGAAGCAAAAAGAAGCTTGTTGAAGCTTGAAAAAGCTCAATGAGAGCTTTGGATGAGCACTATGGCATTGGTTGAAGCAACATAACGATTCTTGGTTGAACAATGAATAAAGCAAAAGGCACCTTCGTCCTATGAGAGCATTAGAATGTTGATTTGGAGAGCAAAAATTGTCAAGAGCTATGTGCACAATGAATTTGCCTCCCTTTGTGCTTGAGGGAGGGGGATATTTAAAGGTTTGAAAAAGGGATGAGAGGTGGAATTGATTGAGAAGTTAACTCAATTGATTTATGAGTTAACAAGGATTGATTGGGAAGTCAACTAGGTTGATTACCTAGTGAACTCAGCTAACTAAGGAGTGATAAGTCAATAATAGCTTATCACTAAGGAAGAATTGGAGTTGGAAGGATGCATAAGATTGATTGAGTTATTAATTTTTAGATCAAATGGAGTTAATTATGCATGTGTGGGTGAATGAAATAGTCAACTCCATATTAGGCATCAAAAATCATGTGAACTGGAAGAAAAATGGGTGCAAATGGAGCTTTTTGAGTGAAAAACTCAAGTTTTTTCGCAGTTGGAAATGCAACAGGGTTTCCCCTTGTGCCAGTAGGGTTACTCGAGGTATATCCAGGCAAAACAGGGTTTTTGGAGGAACTGGAGGATGGGAGATGATAAAATAGAGGAAAAGGAGGTGTTCTGCCTCCAGAAATAGGTTAGTCATGTGCAAAAATCTAAATCTCCACTTGCACCACAGGATCTCCCAGGGGAGATCTAGAAATAATAGGGGGAGATTTGGATTGGTTGAGCGAAACTGAAAACCGAAATTTGGAGATGGATAGGGGGGCCTCTAGAAGGCTTCTAGGGGGTGCAGAGGATGAAAAACAAAGGGGAAAGGTGAAAACTCACCTACAAGATGCTCACAAGGCTTAGGAACAAGGTTGAAAGCTTAGAAAACACAAATCGACAAGTGGCACAAAAGTATCAAAAATAGGGATAGAGAGAAAACGACAAAGAGGAAACAACACAAGACAAGAAAGAAGACATATCATCAAGAGGTCTGCTATGTAGAGGACATTATTTCATGCTTACATGTATGTGACAAGGATTAAAATCATAATAGGGGTCCTCGTGGAGGTTGTGCGTGATTTTTGTGCTTATAGTTACCATAGGAGTACATATTGACTTAGAATCCTCCATTCCAAACTTGTTCAACAATTCTTTCACATACTTGGACTGAGAAATAAAAATTCCTTTTTTTGATTGAGTAATCTGCAGTCCTAAAAAGAAATTCATTTCACCAAACATAGACATCTCAAATTCTTTTTTCCTTTCCTCTGCAAATCTCTTACACATACATTCATTGCCTCCAAAAATAATATCATCAACAAAGACTACAACAAACAAATTTTGATCATTATTGATTTTGAAATAGAGATTGTTGTCAGCAGTACCTCTACTGAACCCTAATTGCAACAAATACTTGTCCAATCTTGCATACTTGGCTCTAGGAGCTTGCTTAAGTCCATGCCAAGCTTTCTTCAATCTGTACACCATGTCACCTTGGTCTGATGACTGAAATCCTTCCGGTTGTTCAATGTAAACCTCTTCTTCCAGCTCTCCATTCAAGAATGCAGACTTCACATCCATCTGGTACACTTTGAAGTCTTTGTGTGCTGCAAATGTCAGGAACATTCTTATTTCTTCAATCCTTACCACAGGAGCAAAAGTCTCTTCAAAATCTATGCCTTCAACCTGAGAATATCCTTTGCATACCAATCTTGCTTTGTTTCATACTACTCCATTTTCATTCATCTTGTTTCTGAACACCCATTTAGTTCCAATCACATTCTTATCAGCAGGTCTAGGAACCAATTCCCAAGTTTGATTTTTCTCTATTTGCATCAGCTCTTCTTCCATGGCTTTTACCCAACTTTCATCTTTGCAAGCCTCATTTACAGTCTTAGGTTCAATCTATGAAAGTAAACATTAGTTTACCTATTCCTCTGCAGCTCTTTTCCTTGTCAATACCCCTTTGCTTTTATCACCAATTATCTGATCTTCTGAATGATTAATCCTTACATACCTGGGAGTCTTAACAACACTTTCCAAAGCTTTTTCTTCAACTTGATTGTCCTTTTGTTCAAATTTTTCTTCATTCATTGTAGTATCAGGTTCATCTGATTCATAGCCACTCAGATATGATATTCTTTCCCTGTCTTCATCAACTTTCACATTTGTACTCTGAATGATTTTTCTCAATCTCTTATTGTAGCACCGGTAGGCCTTACTCCTAGTGGAGTATCCAAGGAAAAGTCCTTCATCACACCTAGCATCAAACTTACCTAACTCCTCATTTCTTCTAATATAACATTTGCTTCAAAAACTTTGAAGTATTTCACTGTAGAAACTCTTCCATGCCACAATTCATAAGGAGTTTTAGTACCATTACCTTTGACTTGAACTCTATTTTGAATGTAGACAACAATATGTATAGCTTCTCTCCAATACACTTCCGATAGATTAGCCTCCATCATCCTGGACCTAGGAGCCTCTTGAACTGTCCTGTTCTTTCTTTCAACAACTCCATTTTGCTGGGGAGTTCTAGGAGCAAACAACTATCTTTTTATCTCATGTTCTTCACAGAAGGTATTGAATTCATTTGATATAAATTTTCCTCCTCTATCAGACCTTAAGCACTTGATTCTCAAATCTAACTCATTCTCAACCAGCACCTTGAAAACCTTAAACTTGTCTAGGGCTTCTGATTTATCCTTTAAGAAAGTAACTGAAGTCATTTTGGAATAATCATCAATAAGCAACATAAAATACCTATCTCCTTACAGACCTCTTGTTCTTGTAGGACCACACAAATTTGTATGCACCAACTCAAGTAGTCCATCAGAGAATTGTTTTTTACTTTTGAAAATTGTCCTTGTCTATTTTCCTAATTGACATTCCTTGCAAATAGTATTGGCAAGCTTCACAAGCCTAGGCAAATCTCTCACAGCTTGTACTGAACTTATCTTCACCAAGTTGTCAAAATTGATATGACACATCCTCCTATACCACAACCAACTCTCATATGTCTGAGCCAACAAACATCATTAGTTCCTCTCAAATGATAAACATTACCTCTAGTCTTCTTACCAATAGTAATCATTGTTTCAGAGTTTTCCATGATCTCGCAACCATTATCCTTGAATCTTAGATCATACCCTTTGTCACACATCTGACCAACACTTAAAAGATTATACTTCAAACCCTTCACATATAGAACATCATCTGCGTTATGTTTATCATCAAAAGAAATAGACCCTTTTCCACAAATCTTACTAGTTGCATCATCTCCAAACCTAACCAGTCCTCCATCATACTTTTCCAAACTTATAAACTTACTTTTGTCACCGGTCATGTGATGTGAACATCCACTATCAATAATCAATTCATCCTTATCCTTCTCAACCTAACTAAACAAAGATCTCTCTTCCACTAGCTTTTCTTCCTTCACACGGCTAGAAGGATTAGTAGACACAGGTTCTTCTTTAATAGAAATAAATAAGCATTCATTTGCACTAGTATTAGCATCATCAGACTTATCATCTGTTACACCATCATCATCAAGATATTTGACATAATAGCATTTTTTCATGACTCTAGGTCTACTTTCAAACTTTTTCTTACCTCTCTCAATTCTCTCCAGACACCTGGAGGCATAGTGGCCAATCTTACCACAAGAAAATCATTTGAATAGTAATTTACCTTTGAACTTATCGGTACCTCTTTGCATTCTATCCACAAAGTTGGCTTCAATCTCATCAAGGTCATCATCACATTCCATAGCATATTTTTGAGATCTTGAAGTCTTTTCTGAAGTGCTGGTTTTGAAAGTAGTCTCAGTCTTCGGCAAGGCATCACTAAACTCTCTCATTTCAAAAGTTGTAAGCTTCCTGAGCAATTGATCCTTTGAAATCTTTTTCACACTCATAACCTCTTCAATTGTTGCCACCTTGTGACTATAGGATTTAGGTAAAGACCTAAGAATCTTCAGCACAACCTCATCTTCATCAACAATTCCTCCAAGACCTTTGATTCCATTGACAATTTCATCAACTTTTTGCATGTAGATTGTTATGTTCTCATCTTCATTCATCTTCAGGGCTTCATACCTCATCTTCAATTTTTGCAATTTGACACTCTTTACAAAATCATCTCCTTCATATACATTTTTTAACTTATCCCAAATCTCATGAGCAGTCTCCAAATCCATAACTTTCACCAACTCAGTGTTAGATAAGGCATTTAACAGAGCATCTCTAGCTTTTTTATTTAATTCATACTGTTTGACTTCATCTTCATCTGATGGTCCATTTTGAGGAATAGTATACCTTTTCTCTGCCATCTTCCAAACATTATAACCAAGAGAAATAAGATGACTTTTCATCCATACCTTCCAAAGAGCATAATCTGTTCCATCGAACTGCAGTGATTCCTTCTTGTGCGCCATCCCAGATTTGCCTCGAGCTGTTAGGCTCTTTATCGAGGAACCCTCGCTCGGATACCAATTTTTGAAAAGAGAAAGACAAATGAGAGGGGGGTGAATTAGTTGTAACCAATGCTTTAAAACCATTAATACATCATCCACTTAATCACTGTTATTGTATTTTAACCATGAAAGCATGGAATTAGAAACTTAAACACATTCACACATTCAACATATGAGACACCAGATTTTTACGTGGAAAACCCAATAAGGGAAAAACCACGGTGAGTGTTAGCTCACAATATAATATGTAATGATAATACCAAAAATCAGAGGCTCACTACCTTAGGGCTCACTACCCAGATTGCTCACTGCCAATGGGGTGGCTCACTGTCAATGCATGGCTCACTACTAGAGTTGGTGAACTGAGATAGTAGCATCTACATTATGCCAATGTTTAGTTCCATTGAAGCACAATAAACATCCTCTGCTCTGCTCTACTTTTTCACTTCATAATTATCTTTGCATCTTCACACATGGATAAATTTTTCACGACTTCATTACAAGTATTTATACAATTCATCAACATTGGAATGATCATCAAGGTCGGTATTACAATCATCAACCATTAGAACAATCTCCAAGGTCGGCAAACATACATACATTAGAATATGTTTGGACCTAAATAGATTAATGAAAGAGAAATAATGAATGCGAACCAAATCACTCCTTAGTTGGGACTCAAATGCAATCTTCCACACAACAACATGCCATCACAAACTCCAAAGCATAATCACAAGTAGTGAAAACAACTGGTAAGTCAACTAAAACTGGTGTTAACACTAAGACCTTTAAGAACATGCTTTATGCACGATCCAGATTACTCTTTGTGGACCAGTCAAAAGGTAGGAACATGATCAAGAGACATCCACAAGCATGTTATAATCATCAAGAACATCCGTACAACCTCTAAACACTTTATCCACAAGATTCTTTAAACCAGAGCACTTGAACATCACTGTCGGCCACTGTCATAAAGAAAAGATCACTTGTGGACCACCAAATCATAAACCATTTGAACTGAAGGTACATAACATCATTACAAACTTAATTCCAAAACTGCAGACTGTAAGACTTAAATGCAGAGAAATGTGAAGCATAATACATTCTCCCTGCCACCACTAAATGGACAGAAAAATAGTTTTTACTCTGGTGAATAGAACTCACTCAAATCTTCATACTGGAGGCTCAAACTTGAAACATAGCATCTACAGACATTCCTTAACATAACTTCCAATCTGTAGACAAAGATATTCAATATACAGAATATGCGGAGCAATACACTATACTGCATTTCAGCAAGCCAGGGAACTCTGTAACACACTGTTTCCACTAGGAGAGCAAATTTTCTCAAAAGCACTTGGAAACTCAATATCATGAACACTTTCTCACTATCTTCAACATTTGTATAAGACAATACAAAGCAACTAACTCAACACAATTAAGCATCAAAATAAGAGCACAGTTGACACCAATGACAACACAGATATGTTGGCATCAATGACAATACCGGTAAGCACATACTTGCAACATATGTAACTACAACTCAAATAGTTTTAAATTTGATCCACTTAACTTTCAAAGTCACATAGAACTTATCTATCCCTAAAACCTACATGTCAAACATCTTGTTTCACAGTAGTAAAAAAGAAGAATGACATATGGGATGCCCATGAATCTTACTAATAACAAGAAACTAAAATCCATGCAACACTTCACATAAAATATGCATAGAGCAAAGCCTACTTTCATTATTCCTTTGCTTTCAATGTAATTCTAAAATACAAATATATATCAAGGTGTACTTCTTAATGATCAAATAAAGCAAGTTGTCCTATGAAATAGTATTATTCCTTTCCTCCAAAACCAAAATGAAAGAATTGATAACAAATTGTCTAAACTTTCAGCTTGTAATCAATATATCTAATGATGAAATTAAATTTCTAACTAATGTAATAATCTAAGCATACTTGGTGTAAACCCAAGATATAAGTAATGTGTTGATGTTTCTTTGTCCCTTATGATAAAGCCATTTCTTTGATGAATTCTATTTTCAGGCCATTTCTACAAAAAAGGTATTTTTTGATGATATCTTAATATATAGAAAAACTTGGGAGGAACACTTGTAGCATGTGAATCAAGCTTTGGACATTCTTAAACAACATTAGCTTTATGCTAAGCCATCCAAATATGTGTTTGGAGTCAAAGAAGTGGAGTACATAGGTCATGTCGTTTCACATGAGGGAGTCAAGCTGGAACCTCACAAGATCAAGGCCATAGTAGAATGGAAAATACTTAGGACTATCAAAAACTTACGAGGTTCTTATGGATTACTGGTTACTATTGTTGATTTGTAATTAATTGTGGTAGAATAACAACATCTCTCATAGATTTGTTGAAGAAGGATTCCATCCAATAGAATGAGGCAACTACCAAGGCATTTGATAAGCTAAAGGAAGCCATATGCACAACTTTAGTTCTAGCTACCTCATAATTTTCTAAGACATACATTATGGAATGTGATGCTTCAAGAAATGTCATAGGAGCCCTACTCATGCAAGAAGGAAGACCCATATTATTTGAGATTCATAAACTCAAAGGTTAGAATTTGTTGAAGCCAGTTTATGAGAAGGAAATGTTGCCTATCTTGCATGGAGTCAAACAATGTAGACCTTATCTAATGGGAATACACTTTAAGGTAAAGACATCATGATAGTCTCAAATATTTTTGGAACAAAGGTTGGCATTTGAAGAACAACAAAAATGGGTCACAAAGATATTGGGATGATTTTGAGATCGTATATAAAAAGGAAAAGAGAATGTTGTGGTTGATGCTCAATCTAAAAGGGGTGAATCCACAGTCACTATTATATGTCATTTCTATATTACAAATAGATTGGGTAAATGAGGCACAAAAAGAGGGGGGAAGGGCGTTGATACTCAAACTCTCATTGAGAAACTCCAATAAGATTCAAGTGTGTCAAACAAATTTGCATGGAAAGGAAACATTTTATGATATAAGGAAATGTTGTACCTGTGTAAGAACTCAAACCTGAAGTTTAAGATTTTGGAAAAACTACATGCTTCTTACTAGGTGGGCACTTAGAATTCTTGATGACTTATCATAGAATCAAGAAAGATTTCTTTTGGGATCGGCTCAAAGGGGACGTTCAAAAGTTTGTAGCAGAAGCATGGTATTCCAACAAAATAAAGGGGATACAATTAAGACTCCAAGTCTTCTACAACCCTTACCTATTGCAATCCAAAGGTAGGATGAGGTATCCATGGATTTCATTACAAGTTTACCTAGGTCTGAAGAAAAAAATGTCATCATGGTTTTTGTGGATTGACTTGTTGGTGTAATATTTTATTCACCTTGGATATGTTCTATCTTAAGTGTAATATTGCACCTATTTAATAAGTTTACTTAGGATAATGATGATATTTATTTATTCCTACCTAAGTAGATAATAATGCCATGTGTACACCTTGACTTGAGGTACACAAGTGCCACCACTATCTCATCAATCCTTGATTGATGGTAGTTAGGTGCCACCTCTCTTTAGTCAACGCCACCTCTGTCTCAGTTAGACTGTGTTAACTCATCTCTTAATTGGGAGTGATTGAGAGTTAACTCATACCTCTTGGACTTGTCATCTCCCTAATTCATACATCCTAGAGGCTTATATATATATATATATATATATATATGTGTGTGTGTGTGTGTGTGTGTGTGTGTGTGTGTGTGTACATCTTCCTCTAGCTTGTAATTCAATCAATTCATGTTGTTGTGAGCTTTCTTTTATGCTATTCTAGATCTATGTCTCTTGAGTTTTTGCAATCCTCTCATTGGATTTTAACAATGTTATTTTGATCATTTGTATTTGTAGTTTATTATTTTCTATTTCCTACACTAGTTTTTTGGTTATCATCTATGTTGAAGATTCTAACATGACTCACTAAATATGCATATATTTGTGCTTTGTCATACCTATTTGTAGCAAGCACTATAGCAACAACTTTTATGGAACTTTTATGGATACTATTCAAAAACTACATGGGACTCCAAAAGTCACAGTAAGTGATCGTGATGCTATATTTACAAGGAATTTTTTGACTGACTTATTTTCATGTTTGGGCAAAAGCATCCACATTTGATTAGTGTTGAGGACAATGCTTCTTTAAAGAAGGGGGGCATACTACGCGTTTAACCTTTTAATTGTATTCGGAACATAACCCTTAATTAAGTTGTATAATCATTTATATGGTCTTATATAGGTAGTTAAGTGGCCTAGGTGACATTCAAGACATAAGTATGGTATATATAAGAGCTACTAGTTAATTTATGATCGCCATATTGCTAATTGTGTTCTTATTAGAGGTTTTTGTAGGTTTGCACGCTTGAAGTGGCTTATTATTCTCAAGTATTTGCACCATATTCTCTATTATATTCTTGTCTTTTGCAAGTAGTTAGGGTGTGCAACTACTGAGTCCTCTACCCTATTAGAAGATAGGATGAGAGCAGGGCCCCTCCAATCCCGCATCTAGCCCATACTACTATAAACAATTCTTCAAACCAGAGAATCATCCATTAGGGGAGAGGACCCAGTAATGGTGCACCCTAACTTCACGCCTCTCAAAATCATATGTGGCAATTTCGAATCACTCCAAAAATTTTACAGTAGCTTACTTGGCAACACCCCTGCTTAAAACTAAGGTTTTAGGGCCACATCACCAAATATGATGCCACATCAACATGCTTTTTGTTGAGGTGTCAAATAATTCCCCCAAAAAAAGGTTGGACCAATAGGTGTGCATTAAGTCATGTTTTGTTGGTGGGCTGATGTGGCATCACATGATTGGTTGTTTTTTAAATTTAAAGGGCACATTTCATTCAATTATTAATACTTATAGTAACACTAACAACCTTAAAGTCACAACTACTAGTACTGAACTTTAAAAATATTAAACCTTAAATGCACATATACTAATACTAAACTTAAAATATATTAGGCCTTAAATGCACATATACCATCTCAGCCATTGGAACTATCTCACCTATCGGGTCTTTTCCCCTAATGCATCAATCCTCAGTTCTTTATATGGAAGCCAGTGCCATTGTCTAGTACAAGCCTGAAAATCATTGAAAGTAACCATAATCACCTGAAGATATGGGGATAGGTATTCAGGTACAAAATGGAGACAGGGACACCAATTCAAATCAAGGTACGGGAGGGACTGAATAAGGGTTCAGCTAAATTATATTTGAATATACTCACCAAAAGACGAAGATACGGCGACAGGAACTGCATCCTCATTCCTACATCTCTCCAGACTCAAGTTCCTTGGTGAGAGCAAAAAAAAGGAAAATCTCTATCAAATTATGGGTTTATTGAATTTCATTTTCTTTTGATGTTATCTCCAGAGAAATGGAATTTCCCTCCACTTATTGATGCAGCAGAATGAATGTGAACATCTGAGCCAATGAGCTAGGAGTTAAAATTTCTTTCTGACTATTTTAAATAACCATGTTTTCTGCGGTGCTATGTTATTTAGCTATATTTGTTAAAACTTGTAACTTAGTAAGTTCTGTAAATGCAGCCTGTTCAACTAAAAGCTATGATCATCGCTGTATGATAGTTAACATGACTGACATTGCTGTGGAGACAATGTTTTCCATGAAGCTTATTTAAATTTAGGGAGCGAAAATGGCGTACCTTAAAATTATTGGCAAGCTGCTGGCAGAGTTATAAAATGGCACAAGCTGTACATCATAAACCCAGGCAGCTTAGTATTTTGCTGTTTTGTGACAGATCCTTATGAACCCTCAGACCGAAAATTCGATAACAGCATAATATTTAATGTTTTTAACCCAAACCCTCATGAAACCTGCGACCGAAAACTTTTTTTAAAAAATTTAAAAATGTAGCAGCCTGAAATTTAAAACGAAAAAAACTAAAAGAAAAATGATAAATAAATTTGAATCGCTGTGGAGGCTATGTTTTGCGTAAAGCAAGATAAATTTAGGAAGCGAAAAGCGCGTAGGTTAAGTTATTCGGAAGCTGCTCGCCCAGGTAGCAATTAAGCAATAAATAATTAGATTTTAAAAACAAAATTTAAAACAACCGTCGACAGCAGGGTTCGAACCTGCGCGGGCGAAGCCCAACAGATTTCAAGTCTGTCTCCTTAACCACTCGGACATATCGACCTTCGCTCTTATACGTTTGTATTACTCTTTATTAGTTCCTGCCTTCGGCAGGATTACTAATGCATCCCTTGGATGCAATTATTTCAATTTTTTTAGCCAATAGGCATGCAGGGACAAAAAATTTGAGCAAAATATTATAGTCTCTTATTTTTTTGGCTATTTTTATAATTTGATAAATGCCATTTATCTGCTTTTCTATTGGTTAACCTTGTAAACAGTAAGGGTAAAAAATAGAATTATTATTTAAATTTTATCATAATTTAAATATTCAATGCATAAGTACCATGTTGGGAAATCCATTACTCTCATAAAAACCTAACGTGATAGTTGACACTTCTTCTGTGAACAAAATCTTTGCCATTAATACTGAAATCAAACCTGCGCAGACCTCAGGAAAGCATCCTTCCCTTCAAACTTTTCACACATATTCATTCTTTTACTGGACATCACCATTGCATCCGGTCATGGGCTCTAAATTTTTTACACCATGCAAAATCTTATAAAGCATATTTTGGATTTGGGTTCCTGGGTAGCAAATGATGTTCCATGAAGTCAGATTTCAGACAAGTGTAGTAATTTTACTCCGAGCTTTTCAGGGGTGGATGATAACTATTTGGCCATGAGGTGAGTTGCCATGTAATTCTACGTATGCATATGCATTGTTTTTTGCTCTTGGATTGTTTGGAGTTGGACTCTCTGCTTGATATGAAATTTGAATGGAGCCTTTCCTGTACAGATATCAAGGTGGTAGTCAGGGGGCTCCTCCTACAAGCAATGGAAACCAAAACCATCTCAAAGTAAACAAGAGGAATGACAGTGGCACTGGGATTGGAAAGTTAGCGTGTAAGAAGAACCAAGCCACGATTTTGAAAGGAAAAGGAGAAACAAGCAATGGGGTTTTCTCAAACAGTAATAGCAATTATCACCCTAATTCTTCGTTTGAGCCATTAAATGGCAATATCAACAGTCAAGAAGATCAAAATCAGTCCAAGAAACATAGGATTCTGGGAGGCGATCTACTGTATCAGTGGAGACAGAAGAAGAGGTCTACGGGTTGCAGGGCTAATATGACTTATGACTCTGCTTGAAAATTTGATATAAATGCTACTAGGAATGGTGACCAAATTCCATCCACATGTCAAGTAGCGTCCCTTCACCCTACAAATTTTACCTCTCTACCAATGAGAAGGTTGGTTATTTCAAAATCCCCTTTGACCACAATGCTCTTGTGCTGTGATTTTGGATTTGTTTTTTGATTTGGGTTTTTTTTTAAATTCATTTGAACTAAAATTTCATATGGATACTGAATTCTTGATGTGGGTATTGCTAGAACTGAATAGTTTTGATTATTGTGCTTGGGATTTGATAGGAGTCCTGAAGGCGTCGCTGCTTGTGGAAGCAATGGAGTCTTGTTTAATCAGAGGGTAGAAGAGCATTCTCCAGAATCTTCTTGCGTGCCTGATAAAATCACCCCTTGCAAGGATGGAGATGTGGGGGACTGCATTGCTCCAAATTCTTTTATTCCTTCAGAGACAGAAGCCTTTGCTCAGGCTCCTGAGAATATGAATCTGGACAAGCTTCCATGGCCTAGGATATTGATCGCATTATCAAGGAAGGAGAAGGAATATGACTTTTTAGTTATTAAGGGCAGCAAGCTTCCACAGAGGCCTAAAAAATGCCCTAAAATTGTTGAGAGGAATTTGTAGGTTAATCGTAACAAGTTTTTTACTCTTTATGCTTCTATTCATTAGATCTTTAATGGGGGACCTTGGAAAATTTGGGGCTTAGATCCTTTGGGAACAATTTCCTCTGGGTTTCTGAGGAGTTGTCACTTATGGAGAAAATTGGATGCGGCGCCACTCTTAGATCTGCAGGTGCCTCTGCCTCCTCTGCCGGGGAAGATAAAGAAATCCCTGTCCAGCAATGGAGCTCTCATCCGCTGCGGCAAAACACAGTCATCTTCTGTCAAAAGACTTGCTCGTTGCTTCTTGGGCAAACGCCAACGTGACAGCCACAGCCAGAAACGATACAAGGAAATTCTCAACTGAAAGATATAGAAAGCTCCATCCATTGCAGTGATGTCTTTTTTTACACCCTTTTCTATGTATATTTTTTTGTCAATTTTTTGGGCATCTTTTGTCTAGAAACTTGTGTGCTTATTGGCTTCAAAATCTTAATTTCATGGTGGTTTTACAATGAAGCCATGTTATTATAATTTGTTTTTACTTGTATAATACCATGGATCTTCTAATCCAGATCTTTAATAAGTTGCATGGTTTTCGGTTGTTTTATTATGGTGAAAAAATACTTGCTTTTGTTCATTTAGGGGTTGTTCTATGTTGCCTTTTCGGTGGGATGGTAGTCAGATGAATAGTAATGGTGTAATAGCAAGAAAATGGCTGAAAATGTTTCCAATGAATATAGGGCCTCCCCAATATATAGCTTTTACAACATTTTATTGTTAAAATTATGGTTATAAGCCTAATCGTTCTCGAAATTAGGGGAATATTGGAAGCCCTTTGAGTGAATCAGTTTTAAGAGAACCTTTCTGGACTGAATGTTTATGCCAACTGTCAAGTAACTAGGTAGTTACACCCCTGTGTGGAGCTTAGTCCTTAACACCCCAGAGAGTTAATTTCTAGAAACTCTAAATTCATCATTCATTCAAATATTATCCCTGTGAATAGCTACAGAGTTAATTTCTAGAAACTATAAATTCACCATTCATTCAAATATTATCCCTGTGAATGACAAACTTCCTTGAGGATTTTCTACTGTAGTAAGAGAAGCAGACAGGTATGCACTGAATTTCAATTTTTCCTATTTTGACAGGTGCTCTTATTTGTATTACTAAAATTTTATTTAATATGATGGTTGTGAGGAAAGTAGTTTACCATAATGTTTATTTCTTGGCCGTGACAAAATCTAAACAACATTTGATTCGTTTTCTTTTTGACATTAGGTTTGCATTTGGGTATACATAGGGATAGACTCAAACAACATTTCTTGGGCAATTGGAAAATTGTTCTTTGCAGGTTCATTTTTTTAACCTTGTTTTGAAATGTTTAGCATTCTATTACATTTTAAGCATATAATGATTTTTCATGGTACATGCTATAGTACATGTCCTCTCCATTTTTGTTGGAAGTGCTGAATTATATTCACAAATATTTAATCACTAGATAGAATTTTATAGTGAAGAAGGGTTGCTCTAACTTAGATGCACATGATGCCTGCAGTTGTGTCATTGTTTGTTGGGATTGGTTTCTTAATTTATGGAGGAAGGTAATGCAATATAGCAGCAAGTATCTGTCTCTATATACTATTTCCTATTTTAATATTGTGGGTGGAATAACATGATTTAGGATTGATGTATTTACTTTTGCATTTTAAGCATTAATGCTATTGTTGCAGGCTCTTTTTTATGCTAAGGCATTTCCCACTTGAATCAAGAGGACGAAGAAAGAAGCTGCATGAGGTTTGCAATTGCTTTTTTAATTGATTCTATGATACTTGAGATACTGCATGCGATATTTCTATGTATTAATAGAAACAATAGAAATGAAACAGAATATGCTGTTTGAGTTGGCTAATATCATGTGTCTCAAGTTTTCATCAGTATTACTTTCTTTTTTAGAATATGCACAAGTCTACAACCAATTGCAGATTTCCATGTGTAGTGATTTATTTCTTGATTGTGTTATACACTTTCCAGATCATATAAGCTCCATGACATGATTAATGATATAAGTGGGACATCTCTGTGTTAGTGTTTTAGATCATCAGTAAGACAACTGTTTCTATCGTAGATAGTTAAAGCTAATCCCATGGGGGTCCAAAACTTTATATCTCATGAAGTTTACGCTATCCTTATGGCTTTAGGTTGAAATTTAAGTAGGGAACTATATTATAAAACTAAAAAATGATGGTACTTTATTAAAAGAATTCAGAATATGTGTCCCTCTTAGCTAGATTGCTGATATTTAAACTGTCTTGTGTGTTATTGTTGCAGGCTCTTTTTTATGCTAAGGCATTTCCCACTTGAATCAAGAGGACGAAGAAAGAAGCTACATGAGGTTTGCAATTGCTTTTTTAATTGATTCTATGATACTTGAGATACTGCATGCGATATTTCTATGTATTAATAGAAACAACAGAAATGAAACAGAATATGCTGTTTGAGTTGGCTAATATCCTGTGTCTCAAGTTTTCATCAGTATTACTTTCTTTTTTAGAATATGCACAAGTCTACAACCAATTGCAGATTTCCATGTGTAGTGATTTATTTCTTGATTGTGTTATACACTTTCCAGATCATATAAGCTCCATGACATGATTAATGATATAAGTGGGACATCTCTGTGTTATTGTTTTAGATCATCAGTAAGACAACTGTTTCTATCGTAGATAGTTAAAGCTAATCCCATGGGGGTCCAAAACTTTATATCTCATGAAGTTTACGCTATCCTTATGGCTTTAGGTTGAAATTTAAGTAGGGAACTATATTATAAAACTAAAAAATGATGGTACTTTATTAAAAGAATTCAGAATATGTGTCCCTCTTAGCTAGATTGTTGATATTTACACTGTCTTGTGTGTTGTAGCCTGACAGAATTTCATCTCTGCCCAATTTTGGTGACTAGAATGAGAAGGATCCCACATCTGCAGATGATTTTACTCATATATTTAACAAGAAAAGGCAAGAGAAGCATATAGGAGTTTCTACAGTTCCATCCATGCCACCAAGGACCCCTACTCAAGTTAACAGTCATAAACAAGAAAATGTTTCACAGTACAAATCATTGGTACAACATTTCAACTAAGCTAAGTCATTTGCAGTGTTTTCTTACACATGATTTTTGCCCATTACCATTAGAATTTTTTATGCAAAGTATGAATATGTCAGTTCAACTTTTATGATACGTATTTGTTAGTTCCTGCCTTTGGCAGGATTACTTATGCATCCATGTGATGCAATGAATTTAATTTAGTTGACCAATAGGAATCTAATATTAAGTTCATATGGCAAAATCCTAAAGTTGAAACTTAATTTTTTTATTTACTAATTTAATAAATGCAATTTATCTCTGCTGCTATTGGTCAATTGAGTGAACAGTAGTGGTGAAAAATAGGATTTTTATATTTTTTAATTATATTAAACTTCAAACTTTAAATTTTTCTTTTTCGTCTGTCAAGTACCAAATTTGCAAGTTGGCAAAGGTACAAGGAATGATGTTTTTCGTCAGTTCACATTTGCCAGTGTACAAACGGCCTGTGCTGCAGGGTTCACATACTACTCGTGAATGAAGTTCCCTGAAACTGTCCGCTACCAAGATCAATATTCCAACATAATCTTCCCTTCCCCTCATACAAAATTCTTCCCAAAGTTTTTTTGGGTTCCTTCTCCATTTTAGCAGTTTCAGTGCTTCAAAGCTGTCAACCATGGTGGCTGAGAAGAAAAATCTCAAGAGACAAAAACAAGACGTTAAATCCCCACCAATAAAAGTTTCAACGTTGCCCATGGTAGAGGAGGCACCTGATTTCCCTTGAGGTAAAACACTAGTTATTCTTATCATATTTTAACATTATCAGGGATTTGCATTATGTTATCGCTGAGAAGCGGGGTTTGCATAGGGGGTGAGAGCGTGCTAAGCCGATGGGAGGTAACCGTTCAACGTCAGAGTTCCCCACGATGTTGCGGGGGAGAAATGGTACGAATTTGACGTGTCATCTGTGAAACATTTGCACAAAGCAGTTGAGCCGAGGTTGATGCCCTGTTTGATAAAGAGAAGAAGCGGAAAAAATCAACAAAACCATCATCGAATGCGTATGAGTAGGAGGGCGAGCCTCTGTTCCAAATTGGGATTACTGGCAAATTACCTAAATTCGTTAATACTCTCCGCTTCAAGGTATGAAATTCACACCCTTGTTATGTATAAGTAAGGTCTATAGCACCGTCGCCATAAAATTCCAGCATTTTATATGATGGGTATTGAGTGAACTCCGAGCCTCAATCATTCAAATGTAAATTAAACACCGAACACATGCATGAAATCACTTAAAAGGAACTGTAAGCTATACCAAAGAAATTGCAGAATAGAAAGTTGCAGCAGAATATAAGTAGACGCTTCACAGCTTGAAATATACAATGTATCTGGAAATGAAACAAGTAATACTGCATGTAGCATGAGCACTTGTATAGTTAGTTCTTCTTGCAGCCTTCTTCGTTATTTAGTGACACAGTTGCATAGCTGCTTTTATGTTCCCAAATTAGGAATTTGTCAATATATTGAAACTTGGCAATTCATACCTGAATGTCTGGGAATTCTATTATTGATATCCCAGTTTCTAAAATAGAAAACTTAAGTTCTAGAAAGAGATATCTGAACTCTAATAGAAAATTGAGACAACTGTAAAATTTATGTAACTGAGAGTGCTCTACAATCTAAAACTCATATAATATCTAAAATCTTTAAATTTCTGTGAATAGTAGCACTAAAAAATGGGATTTTTATATTTTTTAATTATATTAAACTTCAAACTTTAAATTTTTCTTTTTCATCTGTCAAGTACCAAATTGGCAAGTTGGTAAAAGTACAAGGAGTGATGTTTTTCATCCGTTCACATTTTCCTGCGTACAAATAGCCTGTGCTACAGGGTTCACATACTACTGGTGAATGAAATTGCTTGAAACTACCCGCTACCAAGATTATTATGATCCACTATTGGTAAAAGGAGGCTGAGATGGAAAAAAATAAAACCAATTGCACTATCCATTGGATTAATTCCCTGATCAAATGGTTTTGATAATGCTAGGCGTGGAATTTACGTTTACTCTGCAATTTGTGATACAACACACCATTTGGATGGATTCGTTGGATTTCTAATGGATGCACTAGGTTTGAAAAGGCTTGTGCTTAGACTTTGATTGATGACCTCCTTCTCTGTAGCTCATGCATCATTCATAGATTCCTTTGATCATAAAATGAACTTCACCACTTTTATTTCATTGGCTACATTGAGAGCTTAGAAAGCTATGCACCATAATGTAGCTATTGCGCTGGTTTAGAACCTTGTGCTTCTATTGGAAGCTAGGGTTTGAAGTTTACGAAGCTTCATTCTACCTCCTTGTGTTAGAGATTTGCCTTTGCACCATTTATTGTTGTGCAACACTATTTATGACTCCGCGATATTGCGATGCTTGCACAAAGTTTCCAAATGCTTGCGCAATGTGCCATGGCTGCGTGGGAGTTAAATGAATGTGCCAGGTTAAAAATGGCTGCATTGTATTTCATTGCTGGAGATGACTAAATTCATAATCGTCACGCACCATATGGATATGCTTGATCTGGAATGTCATTGAAGATTATAGTGTTGCGCACCTTTTCGAAGTGCTCCACACTATTTTGGAGCATTGAGCTGAAGCTTTTTAACTGGAGTTTCTTTCACAAAACTTGCAGTTTTTTTGGATGAGAGCATGGTATGCACTCATGTCGCTCTATGCTTATGGAGAGAATAGCAGGGCTTTTAGTTTTATACAAGGCACCTCTAACTCCATTGAAAGGCTACATTCACTTGGCTTCCTTTCTTTCAATATCTCCTTACATAGAACAGATTAATTGTATCATTTGGCACTAAAATACCATTGCATCTTTCATTCTTTGTATATCACACCATCGGCGTGAACAAGACCATTGGGGCAACTTCAATCTTCATTGCCGACCACGTTCCTTATGCTGATACCAAACCTTCATTGGACAGACATCAGCCATCGGAGTAAAAACTCCAATTGAAAGCCGATAGTTACAAGTTAGGCCGATCACCACGGGATGCATACAATGCCACTTGTATCAAACCTTTAGATACAAGAAACATACATACAAACTCATTTGTATGTGCTTCGGACTTCAACTCTTTCATAGACCACATTTTACTCACTGCCAGTTTCGCATATCAGATATACATTAAGTAATGATACATCGCGTTAACCGGATTTTAATCTTTTTGAAATCCGCCTTGTATGTCTTGCAATGTATGTCTCGAAACATACATACAAGGTGTGAAATATACAATGATTTAACCTCATTTAATAACTTTTCAGTTCCGCAGCTTATATAAGTGCAATGCATATCAGCTTTGTATGTAAGATACATACAAAGCAAAAAGCATACAATGACTTAACCTCATTTAATAACTTTTCGGTTCCATCCAATGTATATTGCAACGTATGTCACCTTTGTATATTTCGGGCGCTCAACGCATAAACATACAAGGAATCTAGTGGACGCAGCAGACTTATGCATTCAAACTCTCGACTTTGTTGGGTCCGCTACTTGCATGTATAGATAAAGTGTTAGCAACATGCATACAAGTAAAATGACAATGTATATAAACCCGATATACAAACAGCGTTGTATGTGCAACATACAACGACCCGACATACAAACAGTGGACATATGAAATCATTACTTGCATCACTTGTTCTCATCTCATTGGGTTTTCCCTTTTGACGATGTACTACAACAAGATTCAACACATAGAGGCAGGAACATGACGCATTGCGTCTCTTGTTTCGACTTTGAAATAGTGACTTCTATTATATCTGAACATTTCGCTGCTAACACCAAAGAACTACTTGAAACTTAAATTTGGAGAAGCCCTTCAATGAGAGAGGACCTAAATTTGATGGTTGTATGGTCGTATTTGAAGTTTTTTATTGTAAAATATAATTTCGCCGAGAGGCGAACTACAGTTGTAGTGGGGGTGGAGATGAGAGCACTCATTTTTGGTCGTAAATATATACTAAAAAAATTTAAAAAAAATCTAAATTGCATTTAAGAATTAAATAAATATCTATATAAATTGGTGCATGCATGCCAAAAAGCTGAATTAATTCAAAATCCCTAAATATGGATTTTCTTACATAACGGTCGCTTGCACGATGCATGCCAACAAGCTGAATTAATCTCAAAATCCCGACACACAAAAAAAAAACTAATATTTCTGTTCACTGTTACAATTTGGCGTTTCATTTATTTCGCCGAGAGGCGAACTACAGTTGTAGCGGGGGTGGAGATGAGAGCACTCATTTTTGGTCGTAAATATATACTAAATTTTTTTTTAAAAAATCTAAATTGCATTTAAGAATTAAATAAATATCTATATAAATTGGTGCATGCATGCCAAGAAGCTGAATTAATTCAAAATCCCTAAATATGGATTTTCTTACATAACGGTCGTTTGCACGATGCATGCCAACAAGCTGAATTAATCTCAAAATCCCGACACACAAAAAAAAAACTAATATTTCTGTTCGCTGTTACAATCTGGGGTTTCGTTTATTTATTACCATTGCAATACATGAGGTTACCTCGACTGGCAGTATTATGGGCTCGATTACCTCACCATAAAATCAGATGTTTACAGCTTCGGTGTCCATGATAAACAGAACATCTTCAGAGAACATGAAGATCGACTGGCCAAGGCAGAGGTCGAAACTCTTGGAACAACTCGGCACAAGAATATTGTAAAGCTTTACTATTACCTGTCAAACAACCACTCAAATCTTCTGGAATTATGATCCATGTCTTCGTCGCTGCTCTCTCCCATCTTTTTATTCTTACCTCCCTTCAATATGTGTTATCAACGATTGTGTTTCCATGGGTGGAAAGTAAGAAGACGAGACGACCTTTGGCATAGATGAAGCCTTCATAGGATGGAGGCGGAGGAGACGGAGGCTGCGGCTAAGATCTCCTTTGTCCACCAGAATCTGTTGACCAAAATCAATCGTTCTTGAAATCTCACTGAATAATGGGTGAGTTGTTGACATCCAACTCTTTAATCTCTTCCATCAAAATCTCAACTGCTACATTGCATGTTCCTTTTCTGTAATGTTTCTGATGAAGACCTGGGCTTCATCTTAGTTTGAAGGCAGATCCTTTATTTAAAGTTTTTGCATCTGTATGGATCTGATAGTAATTAGCTTGGGGTTTTTGCAAATCTCAATTTTTTATGGCAAAGCCGTCGTCTCCACCAACAGCAGCACTTCCACTGCCACTTCCGCCACCACTCATCAATGCAGAGGCCATTCACAGCAGCGTTACACAGCAGCCGCCTGGACAGTGTGGGCAAAAATAGAAGGATCTTTATAAAGGGAGAGGTTTGATCTTACCAGTGATGTATTGCATTGCAACAATGTCCCATATTGCTTTGTCCATTGGATGCCCCTCCATTGGCAGAGTGGAATGGATGCAGTCCATGTTGAAAGCATCAAGTTATCATCACTACCTAGAGAGCCCTTCACACTCAGAAACAAATTTCCATCATTTGTAACCTGAGCAACTGTTAGCAAAAAAGAAGACATCCCAAACAAGATGGTGCAGGCCAATAAACGTTTAAAGGCCAAGGATGGCTCTGAAACTCTCAAACTCATCGACAAAACAGGATAAAATTTATGTGCTTTACAATATTTTAGAAGACTATATTTTATTATCAGAAGTGTAATTTTGTCCTTCGATAAAGGACTGTACTAAAAACATAGGACGACATGGGCTCTCTTTGCAAAACAATGACTTTTAAGGTGAAATTTTGCATGCTATTTAAATTGAAATTTATGTCCACAGAAATGACGTTTCTGTCCATTGAAATTGAAAATGTTACTAAACGTTTTCTCTCTCAACAATTCATTACACTGCATTTTTTTTTGCATTTTCCCTCTATTAAACTGCATGCATTTTTAGAAAGATCAAATGGAAATCTTGGTGTATGTTTTCCCTCTGTTAAACTGCATGCTTTTTTAGAAAAATCAAATGGAAATCCTAGCATATGTTTTCCCTCTGTTAAACTGCATGCATTTTTAGAAAGATTGATATGTTTTTGATAGGTAACTATTTTTTTTGGTTTATAGTAACTTCAAAACTTCAATATTTTTGTTATTAGGTTAGTTTTGTTTTAGAAAACTTCAAAACATCTACTTTTTTTTCCCAACACGAATTTGCTTTATTTTTTAATTTTTTCCCCCTACCTATATTTTATTTAGTTTTTTAATTTTTATTATAAATTATAATTAAAATTAAAACATATAATAATTTTGTTTTTAAATTAATTTAATTTTTTTTAAATCAATTTAGAACTCTGCTTTAAATTTAAATATTTTTAAAAATTTTATAATTATATATATTTTTCATTTTTATAATAAATTTTTTTTTTTGAAAAGATACATAAAATTTATTTTTTATTTGATTTTTTGAAAACATACATAAAATTTATTTTTATTTGCAACTTTTAAATATAAGTGAACATTGTTTAGATGGATATTATAATTGATATTTATATAATTTAGATGGATATTAAAAATTATATTTAGATAGAAAAATAAAATAACTTGTAAAATAAAAATGTTCAGTAATTGTTTTTAAAAGTTAAGAATATTTTTTCTTATAATTTATTTCGCGCAAAGTTGAGGTGAAGTGGTGACGTTGAAATTTGAGAAAGGATTTTGTTCCACAGATTTCGAAATGTGAGCCATTGAAGCTCTAAAGCTATATCATATCTACTACTAACACCAATAAATTTCACAATTTAAAAATAATGATTATAAATTTTACATCTTGCTAATGATAAAAATAATAAATTTAATAATTTAATAACAACAATTACAATCAAAGGTATACTTCTATACTTTCCTAATTAGAGTTAGGGCAAGATTTACGGTTACAATTATGATTAGAATTAAGGTACGTTTATGGTAAGAATTAGGGTTAGGGCTAGAATTAGGGTTAGCATTATTGTCAGGATTAAGGTTAGGGTTAGCGTTATAATTATAATTTGGATTCGAATTATAAGTTAGGGCTACAATCAGGGTTAGGGTTCAAGTTGAAGTTAGAATTAGGGTTAAAAATATGGTTAGGGTTAGCGTTACTATTGGGGTGATGGGCAGGGTTAGGGATAAATTTTGGGTTTTGTTTAGATTTGAGCTTAGGGATATAATTAGGGTTAGGGTTAGGCTTTAGATTCAAGTTACAATTAGGGTTAGGCTTAGGGTTCAAATTAAAGTTAGAATTAGGGTTAGAAATATGGTTAGGGATATGATTAGGCTTAGGGTTCAAATTAAAGTTACAATTAGGGTTAGAAATATGGTTAGAGATATAATTAGGGGTAGGGTTATGTTTAGAATTATAGTTAGGGTTACAATTAGGATTAGTGTTAGGGTTCTCACTAGAATTAGGATTACAATCAATAATAGTTAGGTCTTGAATTAGGGTTAGAATTAGGCATTAAATTAGGATTAGTATTAGAGTTAGGGTAAGATTTACAGTTACAATTATGATTAGAATTAGGGTAGGTTTATGGTTAGAATTAGGGTTAGGGTTGGAATTAGGGTTAGCATTATTCTCAAGAATAAGGATAGGATTAGGGTTATAATTACAATTTGGATTCGAATTATAAGTTAGGGCTACAATTAGGGTTAGGGTTCAGGTTGAAGTTAGAATTAGGGTTTAAAATATGGTTAAGGTTAGTGTTAATATTGGGGTGATGGTTAGGGTTAGGGATAAAATTTGTGTTTTGTTTGGATTTAAGCTTAGGTATATAATTAGGGTTAGGGTTAGGCTTTAGATTCAAGTTACAATTAGGGTTAGGGTTAGGGTTCAAATAAAAGTTAGAATTATGGTTAGAAATATGGTAAGGGATATAATTAGGGTTACGGTTCAAATTAAAGTTACAATTAGGGTTAGAAATATGGTTAGGGATATAATTAGGGTTAGGTTTATGTTTAGAATTATAGTTAGGGTTACAATTAGGATTAGTGTTAGGGTTCTCGCTAGAATTAGGATTACAATCAATAACAATTAGGTCTTGAATTAGGGTTAGAATTAGGGTTAATCAAATGTAGGGTAGAACTAAAGTTAGGGTTAGAATTAGGGTTAACCTTTAGGTTAGCATTATGGTTGGAATTAGGGTTAGGGTTAGCATTATTGTCAGGATTAAGGTTAGGGTTAGGGTTATAGTTACAATTTGGGTTTGAATTACAAGTTAGGGCTACAATTAGGATTAGGGTTAGGGTTCAAGTTCAAGTCATAATTATGGTTAAACATATGGTTATGATTAGCCCTACTATTGTGGTGAGGGTTAGGGTTAGAATTAGGGTTAATATTAAAGTTAGTGTTAGAATTATGGTTAGAAATATGGTTAGGTTTAGAGTTACAATTATGACTGAAATTAGAGTTAGGGATGAAATTTGGGTTTTGTTTAGAATTAAAGTTGGGGATATAATTAGGGTTAGGGCTAGCGTTCAGATTGAAGTTAGAATTAGGGTCCAAATTAAAGATAGAACTAGGTTTAGAAATATAGTTAGGGTTAGGGATATAATTAAGGTTAGGGTTATGGTTACAAATACAATTAGGGTTCGAATTAGGGTTTGGATTATGGTTAGGGTTAGCTTAAGAGTTAGGGTAAGAATTAGGGTTAGAATTATGATTAGAATTAGGGTAGGTTTATGGTTACAATTAGGGTTAGGGCTAGAATTAGGGTTGGTGTTAGGGTTACGATCAAGGTTAGGGTTAAAATAATATTATTTAGGTGTTGCAACTATGGTTAGAATAACCAAGTTAGGGTTAGGGTTAGGTATAGAATTAGGGTTACTGATATGTTTAGAATTAGAGTTAGTGGTTGAAATTAGGGTTATTAATTAGGATTTAGGTTAGAATTAGGGTTACCGTTACAGTTAGAGTTTGGGCTACAATTAGGGTAAGAATTATGGTTAGAAATAAGCTTAGATTTAGAATTAGGGTTGGGGATAGCGTTAGTATTAGGTGAGGGTTAGGGTTAGGGTTAGGGTTACAATTAAGGATAAAAATAGGTTTAGGGTTTGCATTAGTATTGGGGTGAGGGTTAGGTTTAGGGTTATAATTAGGGTTAGGCTTAGAATTATGTTTAACTAGATTTAGGGTTAACATTAGTGTTAGGATTAAGGTAGGGTTAGGGTTACAAATAAAATTAGGGTTAGAATTAGGGTTATTAAAGGGTTTAGGTTAGAATTAGGGTTAGGGTTAATATTAGAGTTAGGGTTAGAATTAGGATTAAAATTATACTTAGAAATAGGGATAGAGTTAGAATTAGGGTTAGGATTAGCGTTAGTATTGGGGTGAGGCTTATGGTTAGGTAAGAATTAGGGTTAGGGTTAGAATTAGGGTTTGCATTGGGGGTGAGTGCTAGGGTTATAAATAGGGTTAGGAATAGAATTAGGGTTATTGTTAGGATTAGAATTATGGTTAGAACCAGATTTAGGTTAGCATTAGTGTTAGGATTAAGGTTAGGGTGAGGGTTACAAATACAGGTAGTGTTCAAATTAGGGTTAGAATTAGTGTTAAAATTAAGGTTACAATTAGGGATAAAATTTGGGTTTTGTTTAGATTTAAGGTTAGGGATACAATTAGGGTTAGGGTTAGGGTTCGGATTCAAGTTACAATTAGGGTTAGGGTTCAAATTAAAGTTAGAATTAGGGTTAGAAATATGGTTAAGGTTAAGGATGTAATTAGGGTTAGGGTTATGTTTAGAATTATAGTTAGGGTTACAATTAGGATTAGTGTTAGGGTTCTAGCTAGAATTAGGATTACAATTGGGTCTTGAATTATGGTTAGAATTAGGGATTAAATTATTGTTATTAAAGGGTTCAGGTAAGAATTAGGGTTAGGATTACAATTAGAGTTTGGGCTATAGTTAGGGTAAAAATTATGGTTAGAAATATGCTTAGAGTTAGAATTAGGGTTGGGGATAGAGTTAGTATTGGGTGAGGGTTAGGGTTAGGGTTAAAATAAATGATAGAATTAGGTTTAGTGTTTGCATTAGTATTGGGATGAGGGTCAGGTTTAGTGTTATAATTAGGGTTAGGTTTAGATTTATGTTTAACTAGAGTAAGTGTTAGCATTAGTGTTAGGATTAAGGTTACAATTAGGGTTACAAATACTATTAGGGTTGAATTAGGGTTATTAAAGGGTTCGGGTTAGAATTAGGATTAGAATTATGCTTAGAAATAGGGTTAGAGTTAGGGTTAGGGTTAGGATTTGAGTTAGTATTGGGGTGAGGGTTAGGGTTAGTGTTAGAATTAGGGTTCATATTGGGTTTTGTTTAGAATTAAAGTTAGGGATATAATTAGAGTTTTGTTTAGAATTAGAGTTAGGGATGAAATTTGGGTTTTGTTTAGAATTAAAGTTAGGGATGTAATTAGGGTTAGGGTTAGCATTCACATTCAAGTTAGTATTAGTGTTAAAATTAGGGTTAGAATTATTATTAGAATTAAGGTAGGTTTATGGTTACAATTAGTGTTAGAAATAGCATTAGGGTTGGGGTTAGGGTTATGATCAAGGTTAGGGTTAAAATAATGTTGTTTAGATGTTGCAACTATGTTTAGAATAATCAAGTTAGGGTTAGGGATAGAATTAGGGTCGGTGTTATGTTTAGAATTATAGTTATGGGTTGAAATTAGGATTTATAAAAGGGTACATGTTAGAATATATAATTTATTATTATAATATATCTTTCCTATATTATAATATTATAATTATAATTATTATATATATTATATAATTATAATACTTCTTAAGATATATAATATAGTGAGAATTAGGCTTGCCGCTCTGGATGCTACTAGCATAATTATATTAAATATAATATATCTAAAGTACGCCGAGAGATATCCTTCTTGAGGTGCCTAATGTTAGGATTAGTGATTAAAAAAATAGGTGCCTCGAGAAGGATATCTCTCGGCGTACTTTAGATATATTATATTTAATATAAATATGCTAGGATTAGTGATTAAGAAAATAGGCGCCTCGAGAAGGATATCTCTCGGCGTACTTTAGATATATTATATTTAATATAAATATGCTAGTTAAAATTTTAGTAAAATTATATTATATGAAGAAGAGGTTTTCAATAACTTGCCAAAAAAAATAATATATATATATAATATATATATATATATAATATATCTTATAATTTATTTTTTACATCGTAGTTGTTGTATAGCTTGTGCAGATAAAATTACTATCCACTACATGTTCAATGAAATAAACTTTTACATAATACACTGCAATAAATTCATAAAAATTTAAGGAAGTTTGATAAAGTTATTCGACTATTAAATCTCTAAATTATTATTATTATTACGCTGAAAGTGTTTCCTTTGTGAGAGAGAGGGCTGACTTTGAAAATCAATGGTTGAGAGTCCTACAGAAGGATGCAAGACGATTGAACGCATTTTGTCCATCTGTCATCGAGAAAACTTTTCTGCTCGCCAGTTTTTTACACAATTCATCATCAGCTTTTCGTTTGCCTGGCGCGAATGTGGGAAATATCTTATTTTTTCTGGGGAAAGCGTAAGTTTTATTCCTTTCGTAACAACGACAAACGAAGTTATTTCCGTCCGCCGGTTTCCTTTTTCGTGCTCCACAAGGGCATTTGTATTTAATTATATGTATGAAAAAGATAAAAATTCAAACTTGCCTCGTATGTATGCTACTTGCATTTAAACATGCAAAAGTTTGGTCAAATGGTTTGAATTCCAGGCGGTACTTTGTATTGTTTGCATAAAATAGCACCTCACTTACTCGTCTTCCCATCTTTTTTTTATTATCCTTAACTCATTATATATTTTTACATTATTCATTTCTATTATTCATTTGATAAAAATAGTTTTTTTTTTACTCTTTAAAAATATTGACTTAAAAGTCATACTACCTTTCCAAAATAAATTTAAACAAGGTATTGATTAAACTCTATGTATATAAATATATATTCACTATGTCTTCAAATAACACTAGGTATCGATTAAACTCTATGTATATAAATATATATTCACTATCTCTTCAAATAACACTAGGTGATTTGTGAGTCTATGCTAATGCTATGTGTTGGTTTTTTCCCAGACTGGATGCTTACTCCCAGATTTCCCTACAAGGTAGCCATCAATGATCAACAGGATCTCTGGGCCAGGTGCCAACAGTGTAGGAGATAGACTCTATATTTTATCTCCTCTTCCTCTTCAATCTCTGCAAAACCTAGGGGGGTATTCCCTACTCAACATCCACGAGGATATGCATATAAAGGCTGGGATGCTGACAGAAAGCAGATAAGTCCTCCTGTAAGTAGACCAAAACTGTAAGATAAGAGCAAAGGGGCTAGCTTTGGGCCTATTTGCAGTTGTAGACAAAGGACTTGGATCCTAAAACTAATTCTACTATCCTAATGGTTGTTTTGGAGTTTTGATTATGATTTTATATTTGGATGCAAAGCTGGACATGGTATATAACACAAACACAAAGCTAGATCGGTGCCTATCCAGGGCTTGGAGTCAGTAGACATACACCTGTGAATGATCAGGATGAACAACTAAAACTAGATTTCAGGGGGACACATGTGATATCTGCCTTACAGATATCTCCCAATACAGAGTGTTAAGCTATCTATACTTATGGCATCCCTATTGCAGTATATCCTTCCCAATATTCAATCTGAGAACAATTTAATCTACCCCTTGAGCAGAAGTTAAGAGATTAAACATTCAACACAGGAATTCTATGTTCTAGAATCTTAGACATTCCTTAAATACCTAGACTCAGAAGAAAGATACATGCAACACTGGAGACAGAATTAGCACAACACATGCAAACATAGCATTATTCATATAAGATTAACCATGAAATCAGCGGATTCATGCAAAAAACATACAACAGGAGATACATAAACTCACAAGTTTTGCTGCATAGAGCAACCAAATCAGCTGTATTGCATTACAGAGCCAAAAAATGTTCAACTTTCAACAACCACAAAAATGGTAACACAGTCTGCCTATATCGGCCAGAAAGTGTACCTCTAGCAATTAATTACATGTTTTTGACAAAAATCTGCCAGATATAGTCCTTAGAAGGAATGGCGCTCATAAGCCATCAATGCAGTAGGCAGGAGAAACCTCGAGCCCTGCACTGCCAACTGGAAGTCCTCATGCCAAAAATTAGGTACATGACTGTTCAACAACTCGCCCACGCCTCAGCACAGTCGCCATTGATGGCTCAACCACCCGCGGCCTACTTGAAAACTGTCGCAGCGTTCAAATGGGAAGCTTCCCGCCAAAATGCACTTTACTGAAGGTTCAAATTATGTAGGAAAATTAATCCCACATGCACGGTGCGGAGACTCATTCAGCATTTTAAAAACATAGCCACATGTATAATAGGTGTCGAGCACTTTTGCCACGCTTGACACATGCCTCTTAGCCCAAAGCCCATCACCAAGACCCAAACCATCGGCCAACCCCACAAAACTCCTGCCGATCTCAACAGTCTCGCCGATGCAAACTATACTCCCCACCTTCGCAATTCCCTGTTGGCCAGAGATGAACCATCGGGCCAGCATTCCACAGTGCACCCGATGCACAAAGTCCCACCGACACACCTTCGCTTCCCATCTCCATCGGTGAGACCTAGACCATCGGCGCAACATCTCAAACCTACACCGATATGCAATTTCCTGCCGATGAACACAATGCCCAAATCCTCATCAGCCTGAGTAACGATATCAGCAGAGGCCAAAACCCCTCTGCCGATAGCAATAGTCTCACCAACGGTCCTCCTGTCGCCAAGACACACTCTCCTGTCACCCCGAAATGCCGAACACCAGCCTCACCATCGGCCAGACTTAGACCGTCGGCACAACACAATATCCTCCTGCCGACATACATAGTTATATTGATAACACTTTGGCTTCCCACTTCTCCTTCCGTCGGGTTGAACCATTGGCTAGGTTCAAACGAGAAGTTCAACCCGACGGTTCAATGTTGATACCTCCTCTCGGTAACACAAAAGTAACCCCGCGAACCCATTGAACTGATGAACCGGTTCAACCCGATGGTTCAATGGCGAGGTTCAAACATCAAAAACAATACTCCAAAAAACTTCGGTCGAGACCAAAATCACAAAGCATTGAACCATTGAACCTTGAACCGTTGAGAAAAGGGTTCAAGCGGGAGGTTCAATGATACAATATTTACGCAAGGTAAATGCATGATATGACCTGTTAGAAGAAAAAATAAACCTTGAACTGTTGAACCATTGAACTTTCGAAAAAAGGGGTTCAAGTTCAAACCGAAATGCCGAAGACACAATCGGAGCACTCAAAAAACAAAACTTTCGCCGATGGACAAAACATGATGACCCCTTCCTCAAGAAAGATGATGCGGATGCTGCAAAACACTGAAGGGGTGCCAAAACTTAGAACTTTTTGGATTTTTTGGGAAGGTGCCTGCATGAAAATTCCTAAATTAACTGACAGTCAATTCAGGCACCAATAGTGGCTCTGTCTGAGGATGCATGCCTCTTGCAGGCATGGCAAGAACCACAGAACTCTGGGATGCAGACCAGTCCCTTATCCATTGGGCACGGAGTCGATCATAGCACCAACCTGCTCAAAAATTATATTTTTTAATCATCACTTGGGGTGGCCCTGGGCAACCAAAAATGAAGAACCAAAGCTTTATCCTGCCAAATGCCTGATTCCAAACTGAAAGATCCCAATCCCAACTGAAAAGATTGGCATAGTTTGCCCATAAGGTCATCTGCTCAATTAGATATTCTACCATTTCTGACAACTTGCCATTTGTAGTACTGCCTCTGTCACTCTGCATTTCAAAATCAAACATGCAACCATACATGCTAAAAAATCCTTCAGCATTAAGCAACATATGCATGTTATACTCTTCAGATGGTATATTCTCCTCCTCCATCTGGCTGTTACATATCACCAGGCATTCATCTAGTTGATCCAAAAGCTGAAGACATTTAGAAAATATGAGACCCCCAATATTTATTGATATTGAAAACAAACCCTGATCCACACACCCAATGTTGCACATGTCTGGATCAAGTGATGATGAACATACATTATCCACAATTTGCAAATCCATACTATCTTCACAAGAACTGAAGATATCTAATTCATATGCCCCCCCTCACAAACTGATGTATCACCTAGGTCAACTGTCTCTTTATATTCATCATCATCCTCAAAAAGAGGATTAATCCTGCACCACTGAAAGTCAGGACTCACAGTATCAAAGACATCTGCAGACTCATCATAAAGGGGATTTATATTCACTGCAAAGTTCTCTGCTTCCTTTTCATGACAGTCCAATTCTTCTTCATTACTATCAGATCCAGAGTCATAAGAAGAACAAACCTGATCTATGCACTGGTCATGGATATCATTTTTATCATCTGATTGCCCCACATACAAGATTTCTGCTACTTCAATGCATTCTGAAGTTGAGCTATCTGTATCATTTTCCAGCCCTCTAATACTTCCTAATGAAACTAATGCTGACTGTTGATCCACATGATCATAAATTTGTACAACTGGATCATTTAAACATGAATATTCTTTGATAGGAGCTGGCATGTAAATACTACTTGAAAAACCATTATTTTCAACTTCATTTACTGGGCAAATCAGGACATCCTCCTCTATAACAGAAACATCATCAACTTGGAATGATGCAAAAACTGGGATAGCAAGGGTGTGATTACTTTGACATTCATTGTCAACATCTGAATTAAAACTTTCATTAACATTGGGGGCTGCAGGACAACAAAAATTTTCAGAAAAATAACCCTTTTGTATTCTATACCTCCAATTGTTTTCAATATCTATTGCAAATTGATGTGCTTGATGCAATGTGGTGGGCTCCTTATCTCTCAATCTATAACTCATTTTCTTATCAAAGGCTCCCAAATAGACAACTAAGCACAGTGCATCACTAGGTCTCGTGCATTCTGGAATTCTATTCAATGCCCTCATAAATCTGAGGTTAAAGGCTGGGATCAACTCATCTTCTTCAATGTGGATATACATAAAGTCACTAATAACTGCATATTCAGAGATTCTTTCACCATATTGTACTAGAAATGCAGATTTAAAACCATGCCAAGAGCTGACAGAGTGAGCTGGAAGGTAGGAAAACCAGTTCCTTGCATCTTCATCTAGAGATTGAACAAATAATCTCATAACCACGTCCTCATGGTCAATCTCAAAGTCATCTATCACATTTATAAACTGCTACAAGTGTCTCTCAGCTGATTCATCCTTTGCACCACTAAATTTAGGCAAATACTTTCTGATTTTAGGTGGAAAAGCATTTGGGTAGCCACAAATGCCACTGAAATTTATGGGCTTATATCTATCTATGTTGAAGCCTCTTTTATTACATGGTTGGTACTGACTACTATACATTTTTGCATTTGACACCTCACAGGGGTGCATAAGCTGACAATACATCTTTTTATGCTTTTGCAACCCTCTTCTCTACTCAGATTTTCAATCACAATATGACCTTAGGCCCTTAAAATACAAACTGCTATTTCAACCTGCCTAAAGTCCTCTATATGAGTCTTTTAAACAACATTGCATGCCCTTTTGAAATACAGAGTAGGTTCTAACAAAAGCATGCAAGCTCTGTTTTCACCAATGTTTCCCTTTTAACCAGTGCTATTTCACCAAATAGGGAACTTTTCAAAAACTTGAAATACCTGGATATGTTGCAGCAGTTGATAGATTCATTCAACAGAGTCGCCACCTCCTTGGCAGAGGAATGAGCTTTAAACAGGCTGAAGCTAAAAATTGATTTCTTTCCTTCTGGGTCATCCACCAGCAGAGCCACAGATAAAACTTTTTCTTTTGCTGCAACAAGGCACCTCCAGGTCTGATTCTTCAATTTCTTAGACTCAAGCTTCACGGATATGACATTGTCTCCCCAGCAGAGTCACCAATTTCTATTGCGACTCAGATGGGCCACAAATATTTCACCAGGGAGGACAAAAAATAACAATTTTCAAATCACTCCCCAGTAGAGTCACCAATTTCTGTTGGTGACTCGGATGGGTAAAATTTCACCAGAGATTACAGGATAACACTTTCACATTTGATCCCCAGCAGAGTCGCCATTTTTGTTGGTGACTCAGATGGGCCACAAATTTATTCATTTTTATCAATCCATCCCCAGCGGAGTTGCCATTTTGTTGGTTTTTCTTCTGAATCAGCATTAGGGTTTGCCAGTTCTAATGCACAGGCAGATTCAGCCAACTAAATACAGGAGGTTACGTGAGCTCCTCCCCTTCACTTCTGGTTCTGCCACACCAAGGGGGTGTCCCTATTTGATAAAAGTATGACCTTGACTAGCTCAATGACAAAAGGATATAACTTGACAGCAACAGGCAGAATACTCTCATGTAAGGACCAAGATTTGTGTAACAAATCACAAGATTGGCAACATTCTTGGACATGTTACTGTTAGGCAGTAGCATTCTTCTCAGGTCCTCTGGATATGAATTAGTGTTGTCATGGGGAGACATTTACATTCTTAGATATGACTCTGCTGCCCAGATAAGGCACTGGTTTAGGAATCTATCTGTTCAATGGGTCTAGGAAAGTCCCATAACTCCAAATATCAATTCAAACTATTTCATCCTTCCACCTGTTAGTTGTAGGATTAGGAGTAGGAAACCCCTGCATGCTCTCATCCCTAACCAGACACATATGTCCAAGAATGTTGTCAATCTTGTGATTTGTTACACAAATCTTGGTCCTTACATGAGAGTATTATGCCTGTTGCTGTCAAGTTATATCCTTCTATCATTAAGCTAGTCAAGGTCATACTTTTATCAAATAGGGACACCCCCCTTGGTGTGGCAGAACCAGAAGTGAAGGGGAGGAGCTCACGCAACCTCCTGTATTTAGTTGGCTGAATCTTCCTGTGCATTAGAACTGGCAAACCCTAATGCTGATTCAGAAGAAAAATGAACACTATGAACTATAGCATAATCCTTACTAATAGCCCATAATTACACGAGATTTCTTTTTAATAAGAGTACATTCACACTCAACTAACTTGAACAATATCTTTATAAAATATTTATCATAGTTGAATATCCAAATTAAATCTTTTGGGCATCGTTTGCATAAGACCAAAAGTTTTCTACAATAGTTGACAACTCATCCATCTAGCTACGATTTCTCTAAAAGCTAGTGTCCTCATTTCTAAGCATAGGTGTAAACATTATTAGATGGAAATGTGTACCCTGCCTATCATATACACTACATTATATGCATCTAATGTCTTCCCACACCCATATTCTAACAATTAATCTTAAGCTTAACTAGTCCATATGGAATAGAAACATGCAGAGAATAATAGAACATATTAATAAATAATACGAACTGAAGAATGTATGCAAAGTGATCATAAGTCTAGGTACAGGAGCTCTTTATGAAATTAGAGGAATTAGTTTGGAAGATGAAGACAACAAATTATTTTCTAAATTCAAGACATTTACTTATTTCTATGGAAGAGGAGGAAAATGAAAATTTTCTTTTTTTCCATCATAGTGGAAAGTTGGCAATTGCATTTGGTTTGTTAAACATGCCCCATTGAACAATTATTCGAGTTGTTAAGAACCTTCGAGTTTGTGCTAATTATCATACTACTCAAAACTATTGTCCAAAATTGTTGCACGAGACATGGGTGTGAGAGATGTGAACCATTTCCTTCTTTTAACAGGAGAAATTTTCTTGTAGAGATAATTGCTAATGCTAAATGGGGAATCTAAAAAAAAATAGGCTTGCACTATATTAATATGCACAGTGTCAAATCATGGATGGTTGGGCGGGAGTCCTTCCACACAACGGGTGTGGAAGGACCAGGGTCTTGATTTGCCAGCTAGGATGCCCAGGTGGCAAGTGACTTGGATAGAAGGGTTTTGATGTGACAAGGGTGGCAGAAGTGTAATGAGGGGAAGGTCATTAATTTAGCCTCAGCTTGCTTTTCAATCATAGCGTGACTTCATTTCAAGGCAAGTTGCCTCTGATTTCTACATTTACTCCCAATCGTGCTTTGCTAGGAAGATTCGAGAAGACATTCTTGTTTATTTAGAGGAGCCTAATGTAAGGGTTTTTCAGTAGTGTCTTTCGATTTCAATGGCGGGTGGGTCTGGTTTTATTTTGAGGATTTCGACGGAAGGATTGGTCTGTTTGGGAATGGATACACCCATTCAGGTGGAAAGTGCAATGAGACAGCTTGCCTTCAAGGGTCTGGTGACTGATCATAGACTCAAGATGATTCTGCACTTGAATGATGACTTCATTTTGTTGGCGGTGAAGGTCACCTTGGGCAAAACTTTTCTAGAGGAGTGTGAACTCTACCAAGTCGACACTTCAATTGTGTCGCGGTTCTTGGCATCCTTGTTAGACATTGGCATTTCAAAGGAGAAAACTGGCCTTTTGGTAAGGTAGATTTTCATTGATAATTTGCTTGTGGGAGTGGTGAATATTATCAAGGCAGCCGAGCTAGGAGTGGGCATCCCTAGGCCTGCAAATTTTCATTTGCTAGAGGATGATGTGGTGGTGGTTCGTTACTTTCCCTTTCTACTAAACCCTAAAGGCTGGCCGCTCATTTTGCACAGAGAACAAGTCATGGCGGGGGTGGATTTTCTATTGCAGTTGTTGCAGATTAAACCGCATGGTGGCTCCTGCGACTGGTTAGAAGACTTTAGGGTAAGGGTAGAAAATCTTGGTTTTGATTAATAGCTATGTTGGATTTAGTCAGATGTTTGTTTCTTAGCTTTGGTTTCAGTTCGGCATAGGGCAAGATGTTTGTGAAGGGTTTTGTTCTCTCCCCTGTAGCTTTATAATCTATTGGCCGATAGGCCAAATTTTGGCAATGTACCCCTAGATAGGTGGTAGGCCTTGCATGGCCATTTTTCTGTATAATGGAGACCCTGCGTGGTCAAGTAGATTCTAGTATAGACAAAATAGGAGGTAACTGCAAATAATATGCAGTCAGAAATGTAATCTTCTTTTTCAAATCAATATAATCTATAATCTTACAAAGCAAAAAAAATATGCACAGTGTCAAATCTCCAGCAATAATGAAGGGACATCCATCAAAGCACAATAAAGAAAAGAGGAATTTTGTTAGGTATGCAGCTATGAGTGCGTTGGTAGATATGGATGCAAAATGTGAAAGCATAGAAAAGGCACATGAAGTGACTGACAAAAATACCGAAAGAAAATGAGGTCTCATAGACTATAATGATCGCAGAATATGCACAAAATGGAAATTGTTATCTTGTGTTGTTAATTAATGGGGCTCTGTTGTTCTTGTCGGTACTGATGTTTTGAAGGAAATTACAAGACTTGAAAGTTTGACTCTAAATATCTATGGCATTTAGGTCTTATAGAAATTTATATAGAATTTCCTTTAAAAATCTACAAACACATATTTATCAATCCGTGTTTATATTAAAATAAATTTTATCACATTGATTGAAATTATAAGTGAAGTTAGATTTGTAAAGTAGTCTATACCCAAAGATAAAATCCAAATCAAGATTACCTTTCTCCTTGGTGACCTTCAGCTGAGACAAATTGATTTTACAGGTTGATTTTCTTTTCTGACATTCTACCTATCTGCCTAAACCCATGCCCTCTACTAGGTGATAAGCTCAAAACTTTTAGGCGAATACCAAACATTGGTATAAAAACTAGATTACGCTCCTTCACCACCATCCTTCCCCTCCCCTCCCCGATCTCTTAATTTTGATAGATATTCTCATAAGAAAATCTCTACGCCATATGCATGCTGACTGTGGAACCACCAAAATCTCGACACATCAAGGCATCAAATCCCTTAATGAGTGTGGCCCCCCATAACCAAGAAGGCTCACCATATTTCACAGCACGCTTCCTAGTAATGGTTTCTTTACATGCATGCAAGCTAAGACAAGGCACATGGGTTCTTGACAAAGGCTTGATCGACTTCTATGAAGAATGAAAGCATAAATGAGGCACGTGGAGTGCCTAACAAGGTGCCTCCAAGAGGTGACATCCCCAAAAGCGTAATAAATTTGAGAAAACACAAAAATACTTCAATACAATAATATGATTATATTTAGAAAGTTAAAAATAATGTGGTGTGAGAGATGCCTACCTAGCACTAAGAATGCCACAAAGTATTTTTATTGTATTATTTGATAAACATTAAAGTGATGCATATGGAATTGTGTAGATTAATTCCATATATTTTGAACCAGTCTATACAAACCCAAACCCAAACACTAGGAGTTTTCAAGATTGTTCACTAATCTATAATTAAATATATTAATAAACTTTTTGATTCTAAGTGAAATAATTGGGATGTGACAATATATATCTTCCTCTTTCTCTGTGTGAGAGATAAGATATTAAGGTTTTGAAGGATATTTGACTAACTTTGGGGATTGACTATCCAAAGATCCTTCCAACCCATCTTTAGTGTTTGATTGAAGAATAAGTCTCTCTCTCACATACACAAAACTATATTATATTTAAAATATCTAATGAAACTATATTATATAATTGAAGTAAAAATGTAAAAATAAATATCATTAAGAAAATATGAATTTTCAATATAACATTTTTAAAAATATATATTAAATTATATATTTTATATATAAATTTTTTTTTTTATGATTTTTGAATAGTTTAAAAATTTATTAGGCCAAATAATGACTTTGTGTGTGTGTGTGAGAGAGAGAGAGAGAGAAAGAGTATACTAAATTATTTTAATTTATAATGTATTATATTTTGTATAATATACATTATCAAATATAAATATGATATGATATATAATATAAATAAAATAAATAATATTGTAAATATTGTGTGTGTGTGTGAGAGAGAGAGTAATAAATTATTTTAATTTATAATGTATTACATATCATATTTATATTTGATAATATATATCATACAAAATATAATTAAAATATAAATTTTATATATAAAATAAATTTGAAATTTAATAAAAAAATATAAATAGTAAATATACAATATATAATATAAATAGACCATTGTAAAATAAAATATTATATAAGAAATATATTTAGAAATTTAAATTATACTAAATATAGTATATAATAATAAATTTAATAACTCGTTTATCTTGAATTATGATGTTTCATTGGAACTCAAGTGCTTAATTTTTTAGTTTGTTTTGTAACTCCTCAACTCCATGTGTTTCCAAGCTGGCCATGACGTGAGGCAATCGATCATCTTTTGACCCACTCCATGTGCTAAAATACAATAGAGAATGACATGGACATTAAGTTAATCAAATTGTTCTTCATTTTGTGCTCCACAATGGAACCTACCCATCAACACCAATAATTATTTTTGGATAAGTCTCCCTAGATGTTCATCCATAGCATAATGTCAGAAAGAATCCTGACGGTTAGATCCAATTTATTTTCCATCATAGCAAACCTTTTTCATTTTTCCATTCAAATTCCTCAAAATATATGTTTGATCTACGCATATGTATTAAATACACCGACATTACAGAAAGTGTATGTATATTTCTAATATATATTATGAAACCGATGAAACTGGAGAAAAAACATCGATGGGAAAAATAAAACGATGATAGCCGACTTTCATACATTTTTAGATCTAATGACACTGATAAATCCTATCATCTTGCATCGTTGTAGAGTAACATTCACTGTTGATCGTTGATGCTAGGTTGGTCCCTCTCACAGAGGGAATGCCTACCTATGGTTACTTTGATGCTTGAATTGAAGGTCATCTCTGCAATATGCTTGACTACGATGCCCCACTCAGCTTGTCAAGACCATGGAGCACAACACCAGGGATGTTTAAATTTTCAGTACAAGTGTTTCATCATTCCTTTGGAGAAAGTTCAAATAAACATCACTCTCATTTGGGGGAATACATTTTTATCATTTCATTCATTCTCTAAATGTTAAACATACAGTACGGTTTCAAATCCTTACCATCACAATTACCAAATAACATTCACAACGCTTTAGCAAGTGCATATTTCATTTTAATTGGATATTAAGTTGATTTTTTTCTATAATTAAGTTTAGTCTCAATATTTACATATTTTTTTAATCTAGACTTGTTTATGCATTTACTATGCTAGGTCAAATATGCAAGTGTGGTTGATGTAGATTCAACTTCCTAACTTTTAAATTGAAAATGAATATTGGACTTATACCAACTCCATTCCTATTAATAATTATTTTTTGATTTAAATGTGAAATATGTGACAAACCCTAATCCATTTGAATCATCACCAAACCCCCCACATATCATACTTTATCATTGCATCATCATTTAAAGAGGATAATCCAAGCATCAAAATATTATCTAGCAGCTAAGCATATAGTGCAAGATTATTTACCATGCCTCCAATTTTATTTACACTATTAAATTAGTTTAAAAGTTTCGAACAAGAAGAAGACTCCTTGCTAGAAAAATCCCCCAAAACCTTTAGAGAGAGAGAGAGAGTTGGATAAAAGAGATAGATCTACTATTAGGTCATCTTTCTAATTCAGTCTTGATGAATGTTTTAGTTCAAAACATTGCTATGAGTTTATGGCATTATATCAAACTAAGTTTCTTGTAAATAAGTTATTTTTAAAAAGAAATTTGTACTCTTTAAAGATTCATGAAGGAGACTTTGTAACCAAACATTTAAAAACTAGCTTCCATAGATGTAAAATTGTTCATTATAGGATACCATCTTTTTATTTTGAAGCCTCTTTATCTAAAGGGGATCAACATCCTTTCTTTGTTCTCTAGAATGTAACATTTGAGTTTACCACTCAATTATGTTGTATCTACAAAAATGGAGATAGGAAGAGCTAGAACATTCACTAATTTATAAAGTACAACCAATACATGTAATATGAAGGACATGATCTTAGCCAAGAACTCCACTCAGCTAAAACTTGACATTGGTTAGGGATTGTTATAATGTTTGACATATCTAAAGCATTTGACAAGTGTGATTCAAACTTCCTCCTAAAGACTCTTTGATAGATTAGACTCAGCAAACAAATGATTAATTGGATACATTGTTGTATTTGCACCCCCTCATTCTCCATCACAATAAATATCCAAAAGGGTAGATAGTTGTAGAGGCTTAAGGCAAGGAGATCCCCTCAATTGCTAACTACTTATTATCATGGGAAAAACACTTCTAAGAAATATAGCTTTCCACTCTTTGTCTTCTTGAAATAAAATAAATCAAAGCATATGACTTGTAACTCCATGCAAGAGTATTGACTTATTCTTTGGGAATATCTCTGATGCACCAATAGGTTTTTTAGAGTGTCATTTTGAAATCATAGGAAGAGAGAAACACGAGAAAAATATAGGGAGAGAGAGATCTCAAGAGATGAACTGTGTGAGAGAAGGGGGGAAGGAGATGGAGACGAAGAGAGATAACGAGAAATAGAAAAGGAGAGAAGTAGAGAGACATAGAGAGAAGAGAGAAACATATGTAGAGAGATACTATTGTTTCCTATTAAATTATTATAGGGGCTTCCACCTATTATCATATCAAAACCTCCAATTAAATTAATCATTTCAACAAGGCTTTCTTTTGTCAAATTCTACACATCTTTCACCTTAATCAATTTACCCTAAATATGTTATGTGGAGAGAGAGAGAGAGAGAGGAACAAAGAAGGGGAGAGAGATAGAGATAAAGATAGAGACTAAGGTTAATTGCATAAACATAATGACAAAAAGTGTTCCATTATGTGATAGACTTGAGGTTATGATCAAGCATTCCAATGGAAAACCCTACATTAAAGATCATACTATGGTACTTTTACAATGTAAAAAGTGGATCTTGGTATGTGTTGGTACAAATAATCTACTCAAACTTTACTTACCACCATAGAACAACAACCCTCATCATTACATGGTTTCAATGTTCAAATGATGACCAAGATTCAACAAATCAAAATAGACCCAAAAAAATAATGAAAATATTCTATATACTCTCATCTTGAGAATACTGATATTAAAAACAAATTAAAAAATCCTCTTTACTACTCTTACAAATATGCCTCCCTTATTTATTGCTCTTACCTAATCAATTTTACAAACTATGTATACTTTAAGTTTTCCATATGCAAAATCATGTTTTCTTTTATCCACACAAAACTCCTTTCCACATTCATTCTTAGCGTACCCATTGCACACTAATTACTTCTTTTCAAAGATGTGCAATGGAAGTCACAGCTAGCAGTTAGCATATTTTGGAGAATTCATATATCGAAGCCCACACAAATAAGCTCTTCACTCCATGTTATTCCATTCCCCCTTAAATAAATGTAAACATTTTATTTAATAGACATATATTTATTTGATGATTATAAATACATTTTATATGAAAAAAATCTTAAGAAACATGAAAGACTCACAAAATGAAATCAATAGTGGTTGATTGTGAAAATTAAATCCACCAATACTCAGATAGTGAAGAGAGATAGAGTGATAGAGGAAGAGAGGAAGAGAGATAGAGAAGAGAAAGAGAGATAGAGAAAGAGATAAAGAGCTCAGATGGAGGGGAGGAGAAAGAGAAACATAGAGATATAGAAAGAGAAACAGAGAGGAGACAAAGAGATATATAAAGAGGTAGAGTGATATAGAGATAAAGAGAGAAATCTCATAGAGAGGAAGTGTGTGAGAGAGAAGGGGGGAGGGACACAAAGATGAAGAGAGATAAAGAGAAATAGAAAGCAGAGAGGTATAAAAAAATATAGGGAGAGAGAGATCTCAGAGAGAGGAAATGTGTGAGAGAGAAGGGAGGAGGGAGACAGAGATGAAGAGAGATAAAGAGAAATAGAAAGGAGAGAGAATCTCATAGAGAGGAAGTGTGTGAGAGATAAGGGGGAGGGAGACAGAGATGAAGAGAGATAAAGAGAAATAGAAAGGAGAGAGAATCTCATAGAGAGGAAGTGTGTGAGAGATAAGGGGGAGGGAGACAGAGATGAAGAGAGATAAAGAGAAATAGAAAGGAGAGAGGTATATAGAGAGAGAATATAGAGAAAAACATATGTAGAGTCCTATTAAATTATTATAGAGGCTTCCACCTATTATCAGATCAAAACCTCCAATTGAATTAATCATTTCATCAAGTCTTTCTTTTGTCAAATTCTACACATCTTCCACCTTAATGATTTTTTCCTTAAGATGTTATGTGGAGAGAGAGAAAGAGAGAGAGGATGCGACAAAGAGATAGAGAAAAAGAGAGGTAGAGCGAGAAATCTCAGAGAGAGGAGAGAGACAAACATAGGGAGAGAGAAATTTTAGAGAGAGGAAGTGTGTGAGAGATAAGAGAGAGGGAAATAGAGACAGAGAGATAAAAAGAAATAGAGAGCTAGAGAGGGAGACAAAGATATATATAGAGACCTAGAGAGGTAAACAGAGAGAGAGAGAGAGAGAGAGTACCTTTCAATTTCAAGTAGAGAACATCGCTACATGCATAACCTTCCTATGAATAATTATTTTCAAATTTTACCTTTACCACCCATCACAATTGAAGTGACATTTCCTAAAACACAAATTCATTACCCATCACGGGATTACAAAACTAAGCTTAAATGCATAAACATAGTGACAAAAAAGTGTTCCATTGTGTGATAGACTTGAGGTTACGATCAAGTGTCCGAATGGAAAACCCTACATTAAAGATCAAGCTATGGAACTTTTACAATGTAAAAAGTGGAGCTTGGTATGTGTTAGTCCAAATCATCTACTCAAACTTTACTTACCAGTATAGAACAATAACACACATTATTACATGGTTTCAATGTTCAAATTATTAACATGATTCAACAAATCAAATTAGACCAAAAATATTAATGCAAATATTCTATATACTCTCTTTTTGAGAATACTAATATTACAAACAGATAAAAAAATCCTCTTTACTACTCTTACAAATATGCCCCCCTTATTTATTTCTCTTACCAACTCTGTTTTACAAACTATGTATACTTTAAGTTTCCCAGTGCAAAATAATGTTTGCTTTTATCCACACAAAACTCCTTTCCACATCCATTTTTGGCGTACCCATTGTACACAAAGGTGCAATTGCTAGTTATATATATTTTACTTAGATTCCTATGGAAAGTAATAGTTTAATATCATGTTTAATGAGAAGGGTCATTAATCTCAGTTTGTTGTAAGTACACCATTAAGAGCCTTTTGTTAATTCAATGACTTTGAGAAGGTGCAACCTAAAAACAAGCCATTTTGAGAGGGAAATCCTCCTAATAAAATGATTAACACATTAAACATGCCCTATTCTAAGTAGTCCTACATAAAGTGATAAATGTGGGATAAGTGGAAGAATAAGAGTTGGGAAGAGAAGAGAAGGGATATATATATAGAGAGGGGAAAGAATAATAATAGAAATGCTCATAAAATAATAATAGAAGCTTAGGATGAAAGGATCTTATTATTCCCTCCTCCTTTGAAAATTTTTGACCTCAAGGCTTGAGATATGGAAATTTCTATTGAAGTTGGTGGAGTGATTCCCAAGTTGTGTCTTTCAATTATAAGCCTCACCACTAGACTAGAACATTTATGATGGCGTGATTATCAATTTGGTGCAAACATTTGTCCAAAATAGCCTCAAGTTTGAGGATGATGGAACCTTTGCCATTCAATTCAAGAAGTGTTGATTGAACATGAATGTGTTGTCCAAGGACCTTCTTCAAACAAGATGTATCTTGGAACATAGATGTAGGTCTAATTTGTAAGTGACTTTTCCAACCCACTATAGCACTTGGTAAGGTCCATAGAATTTTGGTGCTAGCATCTTACCTCTTCTGAGGTTCAAGGGTGTCTACTTATATAGATTTATGTGCAAAAAGATGTGTCCCCTTCAGTGAATGTGCACTCTCAACGATATTGATATGCATGTTGTTTCATGCAGTTTTGTTCTAGGTTCAAGTTTTCCTTTAGAGTCTAGAGTCACTAACAATTAATGTTTGAATCAATGGCTTGTACCTTGGAATTGCCTAGAAGGTAGGATATGAGAGATGGAAGTTGTTAGACAAACAGATTCATATATTGTTATATTGGTTGTAGAATGGTATTATTTGTTATATGACCATTTAGTAAGAGGTATCCACTTAACCTAGTGAGTATGTTGCTTTGAAGCAAAGCAACATAAATATGTTTCCAATTTTTTCTTGACTATTTATATCTAACCACCAATTTTCAACTAATATGTTGAGCTCATTTTCACTTGTGTTCCCTAAAACCTAAGTAATTATTGTTAAAAGTTACTAATGAAAATGGGATCATAATCACAACTAATGGAAGTGGAGGTAGAAGATTTGGTCAAGGAAGCTTGTCTAGTCCAACAATAAAGGCTTTAAAAAGATAGGCCAATGAACATAAATAGGCATACTTAGCTCAAGATGATTAACCACCGAAAACATAATTGATTTCTACTTGACTTAAATAGCCCTTCAATAATATCCAAGGATATTTATATCCAAAGGACAGTGTAAATTGGTAAAATATGTAGAGTGCTTGTAGTCCTAATGGTTTCTCCTTTGTGGCATCGACACGTATCACACTCAACAAAAAAATTGTTATTATGTTTCATTGAGGCCCAAAAGTTTATTTTTTCTCATGATTTCATATATCTTTAAGAAGTTGGAATGCCTTGTGGATGATGATGCATTTAATTCTTGTAATAATTTGTCTCAAAGTGTAGAAATCAAAAAAGCACAAATGTCTAACATAGCTATTGGCCATTACAAGACTACATTGGCTTATCTATAAAATCATTTGTTAGTTGATGAATGATTTGTTGAAATTGTGCATCCTTTTTCCACTCTTATTTGGCCTCCTATGGCCAGATTGAAATTGGGAGGGATAAAGCACATAGTGTCCCATGGTCTCTAAATTTGTGAGAGAGGACATCTACCACAACATTCTCCTTTCCCCTTTTGTAGGAAATTTCATAATTATAACTAAATAATGTAGTGACTCATTTTCATTGCTCTGGTAAAGAGGTCACACATTGTTCTAAGAAATACTTAAGTCTATGAGGATTTATCTTGATGTAGAAAATTTACCCCTAATGCAGCCTTGCTAGTCACAGTTCAAAAACCCACTACAGAAAAATCAAACAAAGAGATATGCATAAATAATGACAGGGATTCCAAAATACAGAAATGACAAGAGGTTAGAGATCTTCTACACAGTCTTAAAACAATCCAATACAAATGATAGGAAGAATGGGTCTATGTTGCATAAATCCAATGTTAAGAAATAGACTTCATAAAATTCTATCTTATTGCCAAATCAGATATTACATAACCTCCCAATCGGCCTACGCAATTAGCCTCAAAAAGTGCATAAACTCAAAACTTCTTTTCCCGTCCTACTGTCTCTCCTACAGCACCGTCGACCTCCTCTTCTTTTCTACTATTTACCAAACTTTTTATGCTCGGTTGGGGGGTCGATTCCTTCTCTTTAGCGATCCAGAATCTTCCTTCTGAAACTGTCGTATGCATGAATGGATTCATTACTGCCAAGCTCCAATTGTTATTAAAACTACTGGCAATGACTTAAAACTTTCCCAAACTAAATTGATTCATAGAATCATGATTCCTTTGACGGTTACAAACTTTACTGTAGTCGTTCATTCCTTGTGACCATTCGACTTCAAAGAAACTGTCAGGTAGCAGATCAAAATAATAGATTTAAAATTACTTTGTCAAAACATGTTTCTGGCACTTGGGCAACAGGAGCATGAAAATGCAAGGCGACAGGAACTCTCAAAACAAAGAAAAAAGCTAACAAAAGACAAAAAACTGTAAAAGGTCTACAGAAAAAAAAACCAAAATTGCAGGAATGATGCTCCGCATCAACCCCTAACAATATGCTCACCAACGAGTTGCAACATGAAGAATTGCTAACATTCACTTCTCATATGTAGATTTTACTTACTAGTGAGTGCAAGGGTTATGCTTCTTCCATCAACACTGTGCGAATACCTACCCCTAAAGCATCATGTTCAATGACAAACAATTTGTAGAAATCAAGCATGGCAAGTACATGTGTGGTGCACATGGATGGCATTTTTGAGGTCAAAGGCATGCTCCACTAATTTTGACCACATGAAGACATTTTTTATTAGCATTATCATCAAAGGAGCCACATTTTTACAATAGTTTATGATGAGTTTATGATTATAATTGATAAGACCTAAAAATCCCTAAAGACTTTTAATAGTTCTTAGTTTTAGCCAATGTTCCAAGTCTTTAGTTTTCTTAGGATCTAGCTTCACACCTTTTAGTGAGACAATATGGCTGACATATTGCACCTCTATTATACCAAAAGAACACTTGGAATGCTTTGCACATATACAGATATATTTACGTTTTTAAATATATATGTTTGTATCTAATTTATGTACCTCTTGCACTTCAATTGTATATTTCTAGTTATGTATATTTATATAGGTACACATACATGTTGAACACCCATAATACTAAGAGGGGGGTGAATTAGTATTCTCTTAAACCATTTACCCTTCAAATATTTAATCCATTTAGCATATACAATTCTCGTAAAGGAAATTAAGCATAAAACATACAAAAACAACTCATAACACATGAACACCAAGATTTTTACATGGAAAATCCAACAAGGGAAAAACCACAGTGAGGATTAGCTCACAATATATATTAATAAGGCAACCGATTAAGGTTGATATAATTGGTGGACTCACTGTCCAAGAATGCTCACTACATGTGGCTCATTGCCAAAGGACGCACTGTCCTAAAAGAAAGAGAAGAGAATGGGTGGCTCACTGCCAGGATTGAACTATTTACAATTGCATCTAACACATGCATGAAGTATAGTTCCAATGAAGCACAAAGTATAAAACAATACTCATCACATTGTTCACAAACACCAAACTGCACTACTCTGCATTTACTCAATTTTCATCCAAAGGTGTCAGTCGCATCACACAGATCACATCTCTATCTTCACATTAATAAAGCATCAAAAACAATACTTCATATATATCCACTTCTTTCACAACAACATCAATTAGGTCTGCCTAATTGGATGTAACGTGCAAAACATGCCATAGAGCACTTATTGGTCCCAAAACTTCACACACATGTTTTGCGCCAAGATTCAAACCTTGAGATAGGTTAGTGTGGACCTGACCTAGCTCCCACTTAACTTTGCAAGTATATTTACCCTCTGCACAACATCAACACCTTAAGGTTAGCTTCACTGGCAAGACAATAACAATGTGAACTATTTGTTATTTCACAAATCGGTATGCGGACCTCCAAATTGCTTAAAACTTGGGATATACATGCTACAAACATTCATAATCTTGACCTCAAGTCCACACAACAAATCCTTTACTTGCGAAAAAATGCAAAGTATCTCAATGTGTCACAGACACTGTCAAAACATTGTCAATACAGAGTTCGATACTCTATCACCTTTAACTTTCATTCCAGAGGATTTCAAGATCTGAAACTTTGGATCTGGACTCTCTGAGTATTCACTAACAACACTTTACAACCGTAAAGAAAAATATTTCATTCTGGAGAAATGCAGATTCATTTACTTACATGCTTTGTACCAGGAACAACTGTACTCTATTAGGCTGGACTTCTGTTGTTCACATCTTTCACACCAGAGATCATAAGTAAGCAAAATTTTTGATTTAGATGTATCCAAAGACCAATAACCATATGCTAAAACCACAAAACAAGATCTTCAACAGCGGACCAATGTGGAGCAAATTACCGAAAGTATGTAGCTTAATTTTGCCAGATTGACACTTAGCCAAATTTCATAACATATCTTCTTACCAGATCAAATCTTCTTGTACAATAGTCTTCTATGAAGGTTAAAGTCATCTTGTGAGGAAGAGGATCAAACCCTCTTGCAAAATTATCAATCAAACTAATCTGCACACCTGTCTCCTTATCCTTATGGCTGGTTATCACGTTTCGGATCACTATACCATTATTCTTTGTTGTCACTATCTCTATCCTGTGATGTTACTGGCTTTGCTATTCGTCGGATCACTATATCTTTACTCTTTAAAGCCAACCTTTATCATTATCTCTACTCAACCAGTTGACACTAATGACAACACCAGACTAATGTTGATATTAATGACAACAATAATTGTAGCAACTACACATACTTGCAACAATCTCCCTCTTTGTCATTGATGGCAACATATGATGTGAAAAAAAACCATCAAAACCATCAAGACTGAACTCTGCCACAAACTTACTCTCCCCCTTTCTTTTACACATCTTACTCTCTCTCCCAAAGCATCTTTTTCACATTGCTTTCTCTCCCCCTTTGACATCAATGGCAAAGGGACTATTTCCAAATCAAAAACTTCTTTAACCTTTCTTTACATGGCACTCCCCCTTACTATCTTATTTCTATACCAAAATATGTTTCCTTCTAGCCATCTGCATATGTATAGGGGATCATAAAATAAGAAACTTACTGACTTGTAGGAAAGATATCTTTGTAGATATTCTTCAACTAGATCACAACTGAGTCCCAATGCACCTTTGCAGAGTATAATATATGTATCTGTCCATTTATCTGCAAGAGTAACTCTTCTGCTTATCTATTGTTGCAGGGGCATCAATCATCTTTCCAACCTTATCAACCTCTTTTAACATACCAATCAAAGAATCCATTTTAAAGCTTACTATCTCTCTCATCTGACTCATTTGATCTTTTATCGAATCCTTTTGGCTCTAAAACTTATTTATTATGGCATGAGTCTTCTCTACTTTTGCTCTTAGATCTCCATTTGCATCTTTCAAGGGATCATAGGTTCTATAGATTTTTAGCAATTGTGTCTCAAGGCCTTCAATTTTGTCTTTTATTTCTTTAGTAGTTATGGGCTAGGATAAACAAAATTGATATAGTGCATTGGCATCACTTAAAGCATTGTGAATACTTTTTATACTATTGTCTAGCAATATGTGTGCCTTGGAGCACTTATCTATCAATTCTACTAGCCTCTTGTTATCTATTTATTCTCTTACTTTCTTTTCTGCTACTTCTTCAAATAATTAAAAGTGATTATTGACAGCCTCCATTAGTTTCTTCATTTGCAACATAGGGGCTAGAGAGACATCTATTTTAGCATCAGACAATATCTTTTCAAAAATTTCCATTACCTCTTCCATAAGCTCATTTTCTTCTATATGAGACTGTAGGATTTCTTCCTGTGCAGACGCCTAAAGCATTGCCCCCAACTGAAGCTTTTGCAAAGGAGATATGACGGACAAGTTAATCTGTCCATCCAAGGATTGTACCTATAATACTTGTGATGAAGACATGGTTTGGATTTGTCTTTGCTTTGCCAAGAATTCTCTAATGGAGCTTATTGGAGATACTCCAGAGCCTTCACCAACATTAACCTTTTCTTCCTTTTCAGATGTCAATCTGGAATCAAAGGTTTATGGAGATTGGCTTCCATCATGTACTTCTTCTTCTTCAACATTCTCCAGGACAAAGGCATTATCCACGGTGTTAGCAACTTGATTAGCAATAGCCTCTCTTTGTTCTTCCTCATCACCATTTGTGTTTTCTTCTGGAGACTCCCTCTGCTCATCAATAATCTCTGTGTAGTGCCCCTCTAGTTTTGTCTTGGATGTGCAGGTGGTCGGGCTAAGAAGCATGAAGAAGAAGGCAAAATACTCAGAATACTTAAGGTATGTTAGACATGTTGATGGTAGGTTTACTGTTAGGATGTAGTTGAGGACACTCATTGATATCATTATGATGATACTGTTATGATTAGTACATTATGCTTTTGACATGATTAGCTATGGGTTAATTGATTATGTAGATTAGTTTTATTATGTTCATGCAACTATCTGACGATGTGTTATTTAGTTGATTAGTTAATGATGTACTTGTTTATTGTGGATATTTGTGATGTGCCTTGTGAAGGGACAGTGTAGTATTACTCATGCTGAGTACCCTACTACGCTACGATTCCTTGTCACAATGTGTTTGATTATATATATATATGGTTGTATACGACACTTCAGGTTGCTATAGGATTGCAGGTACCAGGCATCAACTCCACCTGAATTGGCAGGTCTGAGTGTGCCTTCATACCAATGGAAGTTGTGGAATGGAGATAACATGAGGCTCCCCAGTTGTTATCATTCTCGATGAGGATGAGTTCTCAGTCTTGGGTTTCGTCAATTTGGTCGGTGTGGAGCATGGTTGTGAGTCTCTGTTGTTCTGTAGAGTGTTATCGTCGAAAATGTTTGGTATGTAGTTTTGAGTTGCTTATTGTTGGTTTAATTGTTTCATTTAATAGAGATTATTAATCTATTTTGTAAATAAATAATACTAATTTTGTGGAATATTAAATATTTGATAGAAATTTAATTAATAATTTTAATAGTAATAATAGATAAATTATAAATATTTAATATCATATTAAATGAATAAATACTCTTTGTTAGATACTATTTTATATTGTATTTATAAGTTTAATTTTATTATTAGTGAGTTGTGGTATGAGTGGTTATAAATTATAAGATTGGAAGAATCTTTTTGGTGGAGGAAAATTTAATGCATTTAAATTTTGAGGAAGTGGATTCTTGTAATGGAAGTGTGGAAGTGGGGAATTAATTGGTTTATAAACTATTAATTTTGCTTGTCTAAAAATTCTTATGTGTATTCTTGTTGATCTGAGCATTTCTTTAATTTGCCATCATCATGACCTGATAAATGTAAATACTCTTCTGTCGCCTTCTGTTTTGAGAGAGAGTTTCTTGTAATCCTAGCCTGGGTCTTTTTATGAACACATTTCAATCTTCCATAATTGATCATCCCTGCAATCACCTTTATACCAATCGACCTTTTGTAGGTTATTAGCAAGTCGTTGGGCATCCATATGGCATTTCAAACTATAAATTTCTGAGTCAATGCCTCTTATTATCACTTCAATAGACCTATTAGAGCATCCCTGTGGCATTTCAAACTGGTTTCTCTCTCTCCTGGCACGGTTATAAGCTTCTTGGTGATGATCTGGAAGAAAATTCTATTAATCTAGTTAAACCCTATAAAAATCTATGTATAAATTTCAAAGCTATTTTTCGTAGACATTACTTCCCTGGTGCAATCCTTGCATGATCTTTTAAAAACTTCTTTTATCATCTGGTTGCATTGAAACTCTAAAGTTGACAATAAAATTTATTTCTTCCACCATTTGGCCTCTCTGCTGTTAAGCCATTCAATTTCATGCTCATATCCATTCTGTAGCTTTCTCCATAAATTTTTTTTACATTAAACTCTTTTACTCTGAATGTAATAGTTGGCTGGAATAATGTGAATTAATTTGCTAGTTAATAAGTATAGTAAGTCCTCCTTGTATAGCAATTGGTATTTTTGTAAGTTTTAAAGGAATTGGAATGATAATAGAAGGTTTCTAATTGAATTCTAGGATTTCTAATAGAGCATATATGCATATAACATTTATTAGAATCTAAATGAATCTTAGTTTTAGAATGTAATGAGATTTAGTAATAAAATAGTTTTAATTGATCCATTTGTTATGATTATTGAAATAAGCATATCTATTAATTATCTCATCAACTAAAATATAGTCAATTTAGATATTGTAAATTTAAACTAGAATATATTATGTAAATTGAATCATTATATTAAATAAATTCAACGGGACTAGTTAGGGAGGTATTTGTTAGTTGATTGACATAATTATTTTTGCAAGTGTCATGTTATTTAAACATTAAATCTAATGTAGTAGTATTGATGATTTCATTGAATTATTTGTAATTGTGTCTTGATGCTACCTATAGTGTTTGATAACTTTTTCCTATCAACTCTTAGGACCAATTTAAGATGGGTTGTTAGTAATTGTTTTATAGAAGTCATCATTTATGAATGTATTGTATATAAGAAATATATTTTAAGGGGGGCATTGAATAGAAAATATTACTTAGCATGAAAGACCTTTGATATGAAAAAAAATAAATTGAATCATCCTTGAGCCATAGCCAGACTTTTGTTGTGTAACCCTTAATAAGTCTCCTTGCTTCTGAAAATCCATTTGCTTTACCTTCACCTGGTTCTTTTTTTTTGGATTTAAAAAAAAAAACTTGATTGCAAGCATAAATTGTAAGAATGGTTCTTCTCTTTAAAACATTAATAATTATTGATTTTTATTTTTTTAAAACATTCTAATTACAAGTGAAAACTTAGGGATTCCCTTACAATCTCTTTAATTAGAAACTAAAGTTCTCTTTCCTTATAACCATAACTTTCTTCTTAAGTAATTTATTTAGTAAGAATGATATCTTATTCTTTTGAATTTGATTTAATTAATTCTTACTTATAATAAATTATTTTTATTTTTATTTTTATTTAAGAATTTAAATAATTAAACCTTATTAGCTAAATATTAAGTATTTGATGTTGCATAATATGAATTATAAAATTTAATTATCTTTAAAATTGTCCTTTAATTAGTGTTTTAATTTGAGTTTTATTTATTATTTTGAAGGTGTGATGTCAACTCCTATTTAATAGGGAAGAATAATTTTATGAATGTGTTTTATTTTTAAGTATTTTTTTTAAGAGAAATCAAATCCCTATTATTTAGGGATGTGTTATTTAAGTATTATTATATTTCAGTATTATTTTATTTCATTTATGAGAAATCAAATCCCTATTATTTAGGGATGTGTTATATTTAAGTATTGTTTTATTTCATCCCTATTATTTAGGGATATGTTATATTTAAGCATTATTTTATAAATAAAAAGTCAAATCCTTTTAAAATAATTTATTGATTTATTATTTTATCTTGTATATTTAAGAATATTAGTAGTTTTATCTATTGTAAGAGAGTAGGATATGGATAATAAATAAGGCTTCTTAATATATATTTGTCTTAGTCAAATGGATGGAAATTATCATATCATAAATATTGAATTGTTATTTTAGATCTAGTTATAAGATGTGTATGATGACCTTAGTTAAGTCTTTAATTTTAGTATGAATTAGAATATTTCAAGTAGTGTGCATAGAGTTAGTCTATGAATTTAATATATGATTGTTATATGTCTAGTTATCTTTGATATATTTTGGTGGAAGATAACATTTAGTTTAGATTTAGTAAGACTTGTCAAGTATATATATATATATATATATATATATATATATATATATATACTTGACAAGTCTTACTAAATCTAAACTAAATGTTATCTTCCACCAAATCTTCACCTTAAGGAACTTTGTGGTCATATAATGGAGCCTAATCTTATTTATGACTTAAATTTTAGATTGTGCTTAGTTATGAAATTGGGTGAGTAAGTGGAGGTTAGGTTTGATATGATATAAAACATTTAGCATTTAACTCATATACTTTCTAAAGATTTAAAAAGGATGATCGATTTTAATCTACTTTACGATCCTTTATGTTTTGCTTATACAATTATTTTGAATAGAAATCATACAGTTGTCTAGAATTTTAATAAGATCCACATCAGTGTAGAAAGTGGGTTAGTCTAATAATGGGTAGTATTGTGTTTGACTGAATTTTCTATTATAGAATAATTGGTATCCCTTCAAGTTATTATTGTCTACATTAGAGTTACCTTATGTTAGATGATTGATCATGATTGGATTAATGTTACATTCTTTAAGACTATTATTAGTGCATCAAATCATATGTTACATTTGTGGTTTTGATTGAATTATTGATCTTGGTTTAGGATGTGCTTTGGAAAGTGAATGTGATGTGTGACCATTATGTTTTAATGATGTCAAGTGTTGTAGAAGTTGTTTCCAGAGGCCTAGGAGGGTGTGAATGTGAGTTGAATGAAATGCACTCTTGTAATATTGTCTCATGTTTCATGTTGGAATGATACATGTGCAAGATGGAGAATGCCTTACTCAGTGTACTTATTCATGTGATTATGATGAGCATGCAAGATGGGAATGCCTTGCTTGTGCAATGTGAAATGATGTATATTTTGAGAAATGTGACAATCCATGCTTGGTTTATGTTTTGAACTTTAAGAATCTAGATGCAGAGAAGGGGGAGTGGCTTTCAATGTGGGGTCGGTGCCTAAAGTGGCTGTCAGGGTAACCCATTGGAAGTTGTTAATTCTAGTGATAACATAATAATAAATTTAGAGGGTTGGGTAGCTTTCACACTAATTAAGATAATTAGATTCCTCACCCATGCCTGTAGTGCTTGTTCAAGCTAAGGATTGGATGATAAGGCCTGGTTGGCAGGATCAAATTCCTTGTCCTCACGAAAGGAATGTTGGTTCCGCATGTGTCACCCTATAGGGTCAGCATCTAGTAAGAGATTGTCAGGGTAACCATAAATGGGGGCCGGTGTCTAGTATGAGACTGTCAGGGTAACCCAAGGATAGGGGTCGGCGTCTAGCTAGGGACTGTGAGGGTAACCCGTGTGAGGAGCATGCGATGACACTCATCCCTACTGCAGTCTAGCATTCCCTTATTATTTTTCCCCTTTTGTTATGTGATTGCCTCTGGAAGTGTTGTTTAAGTTACTTGCGTTATTCATATTGACCTGTGTTGTTGGGGTCATGTGTTGTCCTTGTTCCTTATAGTTTACTGTCTACCTGACTGTTGTCTTGTGGGACCTCATTGTTATCTCCTAGCACGGGGGGTGGACCTCAGGGTTCCACATGGTCAGGTGGTTGTGCTTTATTCCATTGGTTTATCTGGTGCTATGGTTTGTGGATGTATCTCTCGTAGTGGATTCTAGTTTGCACCTGTATATGAAGACAGTTATCTGTACTTTTTCCATCTAGATTTATGTATCAGTGGAATTCATTATGTAATTTGATGTATTCAAAAAAAGAGCTTTTGTAACAATTAAACTATGTAATTCCTCTTCTAAGATATACTATTTTGTACTTGTAATCTTAATGCAAACTTCTTGATGTATTTGGATGTCATAATGAAAGATGCTAGTTTGATTCAGTTGGTTATTGGATTAAACTATGCATGTTGTTGATTGTTGTTAAATTGCAATAATGCAACTATGTAATCCCTAGAGATGATAGTTTAACTTGATGCTATTAGTCTATGTTATGTTTTGTTATCGTTTCTTCTTTAAAAAAAAACTGCCTTTTTATTGCTTTAGTTGAACTTATCTCTAGGGTTGCATGGCAAGGCATTACACTCTGTGTTCTCCTAAGAGCCAACCACATTTAGATCTTCTACATTCATTTCTGTTGTTGGTGATGGAAATTTTTCTTTAGTTAACACATGTGGTTATGTACTGGTTTCACCTTTTTTCTTTATTTTTCTCAGTCTGATCTTCATCATTTCCATCTTCTTCAAAAGACCATTCTTCAATTGTAGCAATCTGTAGTTCTTCAAGAACACTTGCAGTTATTTTCAATGTGCCCTTTTTCAATCTTTCTATTTCATATTTATCATTTGACATTAAGGTATTTAGTCTTCTTTTTGTCCTGAATTCCTTGGCTAACCTCTATATAGCCTTAATCCTGTCTTGTTCAAAAATTGTAGGAAAAACCTTCTCAAGTGCCTTATTTTTCATTTCAATGTCCTTGTTCATGGCATCGTCTCTTCTCTTTGTCATTACATCAGCAAGACTATCACGTAGATTGTCAATTATTTCTATTAATGCAACATTGAATGCATCCATGTATCTGATAATAGATGTTTCAATGATTGATTGATCTTCTGTTGACCTTTCATCATACAACTCAACTACCTATTTCAGATTGCCATACTCAATTATAGCATTGATTGTGGCTTCCAATTGCAAAGGGGGGAGACAAGATTTTTTTGATTTCTCTTGCTTGCCCTTTCCCTTATTTGCAGCTTCACCTTCCTTTATTTTCTTACTTTTTCCTAAAGTTTGGCCTTCTTCATTAGATATGACTTCTCTTTTCTTGAGGATAAAGCCATATTTTTCTTTCTCAATATCTTCTTCTTCTGTAACAATATCAATCTTTGTCCTTTTAATTTGTATTTCTTCTCCAAAGGCAAGGGACTCTCTTTTCTTCTGGATCAGTTTGGGTCCTTCTTCTTCTTCCTCTTCTTCCTCAATGACATCATGCATCACATAACCATTTCTCACTGATTTTCCCTTTACTCTTCTCTTCTTTGCAAGATTAGAAACACTGATTGCTTCATTCTTCTCAAGACTAGCTGCAGGCATGGCTCTGAAGGTATTAGGAGCAGCAGCAGAGAGGTTAGAGGTCCTTTTTGACCATCTAATTCTTGATTATTCCCTTTTAGGTTTAGAGGTACTCTTGGATTTGTCTGCAGGGCCCTTTTGTGCCATCATCTCTTCAACTTTAGACTTCATTTCTTCCACATTCTTCTTAATCTCTTTCTCTTTGTGCTTAAGATGCACCTCAATAGATTTTTCTTTATAAGTTCCAAGTCTTTCTTCAGAGGTATCTTTTGGCTTGCTTAGCATTAGTTCTGCAAGACCTACAAGGATATCTTTAGACACTTCATATCCCATCTCTAGAATCCAGACAGTCCTAGGTTTTACTGCCTCCATGTAGCATTCATCTTTGATTACATAAAGAGTATATCATCTTTGTATTTCTCCACAACTTTCTTAGGGATCATTTCCCTAGCATTCATCTTCTCCTGAAATATCTTAAAGTAACCCCAGAGTGCAGCATTTTGAGCTTGAATGTTCCCAATTCTTCTCAAACGGTCTCTAATCTGGGTGGCTACTGGAATGTGTCCTAACCACACAATGTTTTGTGCACCCAGAATAAAACAATAAACAAATGACCAAAGTACCAAACTTGAAAGGATATTTTGAATCCTTTGTCTTCTGCAAATTTTCAAGTAATTGTTGTCTTAGCAACTCACACAGGTCATAATCCATACCATTTTTTACCATCTCATATGCAATATATATTGCAATAGCTAAGATAGAACTTTCCCTATTTGTGAAGTAGATCTTGTAACCTATCATCATAGATGCATTTCTTATTGTTGGATCTTCAATATCATTCACATTAAAATCTCTCTTGTCAAATTTGGCTCCAATGTGTTTCATCACAACATCATTTTTAATAGATTTAAGTGCCAGAATAGCTCCTGTGGAGCACAATCCTATTACAGCCCTAATGGCTTCCTTGTTTATCATGTGTGGAAGGTCCAGTCACATGAATCTGTCATGAATGCAGCTCAATACATACCTTACCCATGCATCTTCATAACACAAATTGAGAAGATCATTCCAAACATACAACTTTTTCACGGTTAGGGCACTGTATAATTCATGCTTCAGATCAAAATTGTCATCTGTTAACTCATTAACCCAAATATCTCCTAGTTTTGCATGGTTATATTCTTCCATCTTTGTATGTATATACATTCTTACATCCTCTATGTACAGGACATCGTATGTCTGAGAAAGCACCATCTAGTTCCCTTTCCATGGATTTGAAGGGGTGTTTCTTAAATTTAGGTCGTGGGCACTCAGTAACCTCTACAACTTGTGGTGTATCCATTGCAAGTGAAATAAAAACTTCAAAGCACAGTACAAAGTGAAATAGGGAAAACCAGAAAGTACCTTTTCTTTATTTTTGCCAGACTATGTTTTGTATGCAATAAACCCTGAATCACCTTGATCTCTTCTTCTACTCAACTCAGCTCTTGATCTGCTCTTTGAATGCTTTTGTGAATGATTTTGCTAAGTAGAATCCCTTTTAAGACCCTTTATATTTGACCTAATTCACATTTAATTATTCAAACAATAAAGTTGTCAAACCTTTCTATGTATACCTAGTCACCTTCAAATGCTCCACAAACTTCTACATTAGGAGATTTTCTACCGAAGTCTTCACCAAATGATTAAGCATGTCAATCTTCATCTCATATCTTAGTGCTGAGGCATTAGCACCATTCCTTTAGCAGGGTAGAAAATATTTTCAATGAAGCTCCCCCTAAGCCAAAGCTCTAATCTTAGTTCCCGGAGGGAACATCTACATCAGATGCCAATACAGGCTCATCCTTAACCTCTGTTACATCCTTCTTTATCCAGAACTTATTCATTTCCTTCTTTTGTGGAGCAACATCAATGGGTTTCTTATACCTTTGAGGGTATCTTGCTTCATTACACTCAGAACAGTTGCACATGTCTTACTGGGCATTTCCACTTCTTGCCTTTGATTTGCAGTTAGCTGCTTTGTGGCCAAACTTATTACATGTATAGCAATATCCATAAAATGGTTGAGCATTATTTCTATTATACCTTGGTATTTTGATTATGCACTCATTTGCTCTATGTCCCACCTTATTGCATGCATAACACCTAATAGAGTTCTGACTCACTTTACTTTTGCATTCAACAACTCTATGACCAACTTTATTGCATGTAAAGCATTGACCAGAGAAAGATGGAATATTTTAATTCCTTCTACTTCTACATTCTATTGCTTTGTGTCCATACTTATTGCAAAAATGACAAAAACCATTGAAAGATGGGTACCTTTGAGCATTTGGTTGTCTGACCGGTGGTCTTCTAACTTTATTCCTTTAATTTTGGAATTACTTGTCATTATTCTTCTTGTTTTCAACATTTGATATCTGACTTGATTTTGAGCTTTCACCTTTTTCAAATCCTAAACCCTCTTTATCATTTGGACCTTTCTAATTTGCAATCATTTCATCAAGCTTTGCAGAGCTCATCTTGAATTTGTCCTCATGAATCCTTGCCTTCTCCATATCTAATTTTAGAGTCACAACTTCTTCTTCAAGTCTTGAACATTCTTCTGATTCACCTTTCATCATCAAATTTAGGCATTCCTCAATTCTTGTCTTCTCCTCAACTTGTACTTTCAGACCACTGATAGATTCATTTGCATGCTTCAATTGTTCACTGACTTCCTTATGCCTTTCTTTAATTTTTTTAACTTGCTCTCTCAATTTTTTGATGCATTCATCTACTTCTCTGACATTTTCCTTCAAGTCTTTGATTTCACCTTCAGTCCTTTCAATATCTTCAAGAGCAGCATTAAGATCTCCAACTTTGTCAAGTTGCAGTCTTCTCCAATGTATTTAGCAACATGAATCTCTTCCAGAGGAATAGGTAATCTTCTAGCACCCATGTGTTCAATCTCCAAGATCTTCCTTGAGTGGTTAAGCTTCTTCCAAAGGACTTGGCTCTGATACAAATTGTTGAACACCCAGAATACTGAGAGGGTGGGGTGAATCAGTATTCTCTTAAACCATTTACCCTTCAAATATTTAATCCATTTAGCATATAAAATTGCAGTAAGGACATTAAGCATCAAACATACAACCACAACTCATAACACATGAACACCAGGATTTTTATGTGGAAAACCCAAAAAGGGAAAAACCACGTTGAGGATTAGCTCACAATATATATTAATAAGGCTACTGGTTAAGGTTGATACAATTAGTGGATTCATTGTCCAAGAATGCTCACTGCATGTGGCTCATTGTCCTAAAATAAAGAGAGAAGAGAATGGGTGGCTCACTACCAGGATTGAACTATTTACAATTGCATCTAACACATGCATGAAGTATAGTTCCAATGAAGCTCAAAGTATAAAACAATACCCATCACATTGTTCACAAACACCAAACTGCACTGCTTTGCATTTACTCAATTTTCATCCAAAGGTGCTAGTCGCATCACACAGATCACATCTCTATCTTCACATTAATAAAGCATCAAAAATAATCCTTCATATATATCTGCTTCTTTCACAACACCATCAATTAGGTCGGCCTAATTGGATGTAACATGCAAAACATGCCACATAGCACTTGTTGGTCCCAAAACTTCACACACATTTCGCGCCAAGATTCAAACCTTGAGATAGGTCGGTGTGGACCTAAAATAGCTCCCACTTAACTCTACTAAGCATATTTACCCTTTGCACAACATCAACACCTTTAGGTCAGCTTCATTGGCAAGACAACAACAATGTGAACTATCTGTTATTTCACAAAGCGGTATGTGGACCTCCAAATTGCTTAAAACTTGGGATATACATGCTATAGACATTCATAATCTTGACCTCAAGTCAACACAGCAAATCCTTTACTTGTGGAAAAATGTGGAGTATCTCAATGTGTCGCTGACACTGTCAAAACATTGTCAATACAGAGTGTGATACTCTATCACCTTTAACTTTCATTCTAGAGGACTTCAGGATTTGAAACTTTGGATTTGGACTCTCTGAGTATTCACTAACAACACTTTACAACCGTAAAGAAAAATATTTCATGCCGGAGAAATGCAGATTCATTTACTTACATGCTTTGTACCAGGAACAACTGTACTCTATTAGGCTGGACTTCTGTTGTTCACATCTTTCACACCAGAGATCATAAGTAAGTAAAATTTTGGATTTAGATGTATCCAAAGACCAATAACCATATGCTAGAACCACAGAGAAAGATCTTCAACAGCGGACCAATGCGGACCAAATTTTTGGAAGTCTGTAGCTTAATTTTGCTAGTCTGACACTTAGCCAAATTTCATAAAATATCTTCTTACCGGATCAAATCTTCTTGCACAGTAGTCTTCTATGAAGAGTAAAGTCATCTTGAGAGGAAGAGGATCAAACCCTCTTGTAAAATTATCAATCAAACTAATCTGCACACCTGTCTCCTTATCCTTATGTCTGGTTATCACTTTCCGGATCACTATATCATTATCCTTTGTTGTCATTGTCTTTGTCTTGTGATGTTACTGTCTTTGCTATTCTCCGGACCACTGTATATTTACTCTTTGAAGCCAACCTTTATCCTTATCTCTGCTCAACCATTTGACACTAATGACAACACCAGACCAACATGTTGACATCAATGACAACACTAATTGCAGCAACTGCACATACTTGCAACAATACATGTATGTATATACATCTAGACATGCTATGTATGTATGCATGCACATAATTAGGCCTTTTTTTTTTACTTTTTTGCCTCATGTGTATTGTTTGTAGATGACTTATTAGAATTTTTTTCAATATATTGTTTATTTTATTTCATCTCATCCTCTACAATTCTTCCATTTTAATTAATCTTTTTGTTAAACTATATAACATTTTATTATCATATTCTTCTTCATTTTATAATAATCAGGCACATTTACCTTGTATATTGCTTGGTCTCATTTTGGCATTTTTATACTATTGTATGTTCTTTTAAAGTAATCAGTTTCTTTTCGAACCCTTGTGGTCTCTCAGTTCCCTTGTTGCCTCACTCCCTTCCTCTATTTAATTAGTTGTGGTCTGCAATTTTACCCATTTTGCATTATCTTCTTGATGCAAGAGCATCTCGGGTGAAAGAGCAATCTTGCATCGCCAAACACATTTCATTTTTGTTTTTCTATTTTGGTTGGCATTTCTTGGCAATAAACAAAGTTTTAGTTTTGGTGTGGTGTAGCTCTCTATCTCTGGCTGCTATTTATCCTTCCACTATGGGCATGGGAAGTAGATGGAAGTGACAGCCTTGACAGATTTATTCTTTGTCATTCAATAGCTGGAGGAAATGGTTCATGAATGGGCTCCTATCTTTTAGAAGCTTTGAATGATTGATACAACAACAAAAAACTAGCACAAACATACAATGTCTTTCCAAACCAGATGGAAACCAGTAATGTTGTTGTTCAACCATACAATTCTCTTTTGATTCCCAAGAGACTAGCCCTTAATGTGGACTGTGTTGTGGTACTTGATAATACTACTTTGAATAGAATTGTTGTGGATTTCCTCTATATACAAAACTTAACATTTCCACAAACTCGTTGGTGTCAACAGTGATGTCTGCAAGCATGAGGATGCTTTGCTGCCCAAGGTAGATGAATAATGATCTAGATTGGGCTAGTTCTTTAATTTGAAGTCTTATTTTGTAAAGACTTGGGACAAGTGGTAAGGCTGAGTAGCAAAATTGGTTTGTAGTGCATTCGAGAATAAGTGTGGTCATAGCGCGTGGGTTAAAAGTTGATATGGATAATGTTGGGTGACATCGATACTTTTGTCTCTATCATGTGCCATTAAATGGAACTGTTGGTATCTCATTTTCTCTACATCAAACCATTTGCACTAGAAGGCATAGGAGGTAGATGTAGGATAAAATAAAATCAGTATTTTTGAAGTTCTCTGATGCCTCATATTCCAAACGAATGGAACATGACAATTGATATTGGAATGTTGGTGTTGGCATTCGAAACCTTTTATCTGCTTATTTTCTTTCAGGAAGAATAAAATAAGCAAAAGCTAAGTGGGAACAGGAAGGGGTGCGGCCCTTGAGAATGAAGAGGATCCTCATTTGCTACAAAAAGAGGAGGGAAGCACGGCAGAGAAAGTGTGGGAGCGGCTAGATAAAGAAAGAAAGTGTGGGTCTAGCGAGGGAAGCCCATGAAAGAGGGCATTATGATGAATTTAGTTTATTGCTGATAGAGAGAAGAGGACAACCTTGGAAGAAGGTGAGGTCACAGGGGCAGATTGGAACATATGAGAGCTTGTAGAGGGTATACAGAGTCTGGGAAGAATTATTGAGCAATGTATGGCCATTGATGGCTGAATATGTAATTTTGTTTTGCCAAGTAATTGTTGCAATCAAATGTATTATGGTATTTTTGTTTTTGAATAAAGAAATTTAATGCAATCCTGAGTAAATTTGTTCTATCGCAGTCTTGTCTTGTGAGTTTCAATTTTGTGATTGTGATTGAAATAATAATTAAAATAATAATTAAAATTGTAACCCTAACCCTACTCATAATTTTAAATATAGGTTTAGAATTAGGGTAAGGGTCGGATTAAAAATTAGGGTTTTTTAGGGGTTGGGTTAGGGTTCTAGGATTAGAATTAGGATTATGGTTAGGATTTTTTTAGGGTTACAATTATGATTAGGATTAGAGTTATGATTTAAATCAGTGTTACGATTAGCATATTTATCTTTAGAGAAATCTATGCTAATTGTAATCTTATGAATATGGTTAAAATTAGGGTTAGTGTTAAAATGATGGTTAGATAAGGTTTATGGTTTGAATTAGGGTTAGGGTTAATCATATGTTTATAAATATAGTTAGATTTAGGGTTTTAATCATGTTTAAATTTATGGTTAGGTTTAAGGTTAGAATTAGGGTTATGGTCAGTATATCTATCTTTTAAAAAATATATGATAAGTGTAAACTTTGGTTACGCATCTTATTAATGGTTGCAAACCATGGTCTTAAACTGAAATTAATATATATAATATTAAATATGGGTTAGATTGAGGGTTATGATTAGAATTAGGGTTGCAATTAAAATCATGGTTAGAATAAGGTTTATGGTTTGAATTACGGTTAAGGTTATGTTTATGTTTATAGATCTTGTTAGATATAGGGTTTTAATCATGTTTAAAATTATGGTTCAGTTTAGGGTTTGAATTAGGGTTAAGGTTAGTATATCTATCTTTTGAAAAAATCTATGGTAATTGTAATCTTTGGTTAGGTATCTTATTAGTGGTTGCAAAACATGGTCTTAAATTCATGGAATATATGTAATTTAAAAATTGAGTGTTAATTTAATCATTTTAAAAATAAAATTATCATTCAGTAACTTTCCCTTAGAGAGTGTCTATGCCCATGTCATATGTACATAAATGGTGGCATTATTTTGAGATGTGATTGCACAATTAAGAGTTTTTTTTATTGTTTAGTTTAGTGAAGCATAATTGCATGCTTTATTATTAGTTTAATGAAGTAAAATTGCATGGTTTGATTCATTAGATTCAGAGAACATAACATTAGAGATAAACAATGTTTTAATATTCATTCAACTTGGATATTGAAAGTAGATTTCTAGCAAGTTATAAAATATGCAAATTTGAGAATTTTTTTTATGAGATTAACATAAAGATTGTGAATATGATAAATTCAACAAATAATAATTAAAATTATTAAACCATTGTAACACAAAATTTACATGGAGAACCCCTTTTGAAAAGAAACTCCACCGGAAAAAGAGAGCACCATGTATATATTCATCTATAGAAATAGGGTTACAAATATACAAGATACTTCTGTCTTTTTTCAAATTGTAATACATCTGATAGAATATAAAAAAATAGTTCATGCCCTGCTTTGCTTTATTCTTCTCTACTCTATATGCTCTGCTCTGTTTTGTATGTTTTTCTCTGTTATATTATGTTCAGTATGTTTTACTATGCTCTGTATGTCGTAGTCTACTCTGTATGCTCTACTATTCTTTTTATGCCCTATTGTATCTTGCTCTGCCTTAGCTCTACGTGCCCTACTCTACTCTCTATGACCTGCTCTATATACTTGATCTTTTTACTCTACTCTGCCTTGTATGTGCTACTATGTATGCTTTATTATAGTCTATATGACATGTTCTATTGTATATGCTATGTTGGTTATTGTACATCACATCATTCATCTTCTAATAATTTTAGCCTTTGTTCTTCAACTTTTCTCTTACCAAGTTGTTTTCCCTTTTTCATCTTTTCATAACGGTCATATGTAAATGGTGGCATTATTCTTAGACCTAATGATTTTACACGAGATATAGCAACAAATATCAATCATGTTCTTTCTTTTTGCCTTATGTCAATAGTGGCTTTTGAAAGAGTTAAACCTTGTGATTTGTGTATTGTTAATGCCCATGCCAATCTTAATGGTATTTGGATCATGAGGCCCCTTTGTATTGGTGTGATTGGAATTGTACGTGGAAATTGATCTTCAAATGGTATCCCCAAGGAACTATCAAACTCAACCATAATTTATGTCGGCGGTTCTGGTGGTGCACTTCCAAATTTCTATATTATTTTTCAAACATACCTTAGAGACCCATTTACAAGCCCTACTTCTATCCAAATATTAGAAGTTAACATAACCTTTGCATCCTTAGCAATTAATAACTCCAAATCAAGTTCATCATTCTGACCTGCTTTTGTTGCATTGACTCTGCCCACTTTTGTTGCAATGCTACATGCAACAGGCTGCTTCAATGAGCATAATTTTTTTTGTTATGGCTATGCACATTTTCATTTGTGGCAAATAAATGAATATTGTTATCAAATTTCTTATTGGTCAGTGCGTCAATGCCAACATTGGTTCTTATCATCAGCAACTTCCAGTCATCAATAGTTGGATGTGCATCTCTTAGATTTATGAGAAGATGAAACCTTTTTTGTTGAATGATTTCTCCTTCTTGCCTAAATATTGTATCCAAAGTAACAACAATTTTGAATTCTTCCCATAATAGTTTACCACGTCTGTTACTATCATATGGTGGTCATTAACAGAAGTTAATTGTCATAAATCTCCAACCAAAATCATAGATACATTTGGAAAATATTGGAAAACGGTGACTTCCAATAGTGTGTACTATTAATTCTTAAATTTTATAATAATCAAGTATATGTTTTAAAATAGAAATAAAATGCATATCTAGAACAAAAAACAAAGATATACTTCCAAAACTCATGTTTGCATTTTTAGGAAATGTTTGACGAAGTTGAGAGTACCTACTCAAGAAAATTATGTCCAATGAAGCTCATTTCATCAATCAAAATGTACTTTGTGTGTCGAATCTCTTATTGGAAAGTTGTCATCCTTGTTCCTTCTAATTTAGCAAAATCTGTGATTGGGTTCAAAGTATTGAATGGATTGTTGAGACTCTAATGTTGAATGTTGCAACTCTTGTTGCTGCAAGTAATAGAAGTGGAGTACGCTATGGGAATGTTGCATTTTAGAGAGATTGATTGATAGCACCAATTAGATATGATTTTCCTATTCCTATTGTTCCTTGAATTATCATGAATAATGGCAATGTATTTTGAGATCCATGATAATGTGGCATAATTATGTCAAGTGTATTTTTTGTTTGCAACCCAATGTTGCATAATTGATATTTTGTAGTATATCATCACATATGAGAAATCCATTATCTTTCATGGTGCTTATGAATTTTATTGCTTGATTTGTGTAGTCTTCACCATGATATTCATTAGACCATGGTGTTAGTCTATCAACATCTCTTCTTCCCAGCATATCTATTTCAGACACTTTCATAATCTAATTACGATGGAGCCTCGATATGATTTCCCACTCATGTTCTATTGTGTTTCCTTGAAGAGGTTGATTATCTTCAATTTCAGAATCACCGCTATTTTTAACATCTTCTGAGTTTCTCAACCCTAGACTCTAATTATGTTGGTGCTTTTGTGATTAGTCAAGGAGGAAGTGGGTTGTTGAGCTAGATGGTTAGGGTGTGGGACCTGATAGTGTTGTAGAAGATTGGGGAGTCTTTTAGTAGGTTTATTGTTTGATATTTTCAATTTTTGTGTTTTGTTGGACATTGACTTAGGCCTCAATTAGTAGTGGTATTTTAGCTATTGTATTTTGGAGGGTTCAACCCTAACTTTTTAGTTGTGTACAATAATCATTATGATCATTTTTATATTTAATTTTTATTTTCCAAATCAAAACTTATAAACCCCTCACTATACACACACACACACAACTTACTCTAAATGCCCACAAGTAGATTAAACAATAACAATATAATTGCCTGTGTATAGTGTCAAGGCAAAAACTGATAATTTGAAAAAAGAATTTGATAATGGTTTAAGAACAATATATTCTTTAATTGAGTAATGAAAAAAAGGTCTAGAAGTTATTCACAAGATGTTTTGAAAAACAAAGGGTTGTAGTTCAATTGCTTAAGCACAATTGATGAGGATGATGGTATGTTCCTTGATTACACCTTCCACCAAGGTTCAAAACCTCTGAAGGCATAATATTTAAGGGATGGGGTCAGAATTGTGCCTTGGACACCTATAACAAAATGGATATCCCTCAATCCTTGGCTCTCAACAGAAGAAGTGTCAGCATAGGCTTGTCCTCCCATATCATTGCTTGAACACAATTGGTGAAGATGATGGTATGTTCCTTGATTATACCATCCACCAAGGTTCAAAACCCATGGAGGCATGATATTTAAGGAATGATGTCAAAATTGTGGCTTGGGCACCTATAACTAAATGGATACCCCTCATGATGAAGGGGGTAAATCATAAAACACACAACAACAGAATTTACACACAGAAAATAGAATGTTCTTTTATTGATTTGGACAACCCATTACATTACAGAAGCTCAAATACAATTAGAAGATGAATCCTCCACATGTGCAACACATTACAACTTCTTATCTCTAGACTCTATAACCTTATGCCTTCTATAACCCCAAATCAACTAGGGTTTATGTTTTCCCGCTTCCTCTTAACTCTACACTTTCCCCCTTATCTCTACTACTGCCCACGGTTCCCAAAAATAGTCATAAATAACCATTTTGGTGGCCTCCAACCAAAATTTCAAAATTTGCAACTCCCTTAAAAAATAGGTCAACTTCCGAGAAGCATAACTTTTGATTTGGGTGTCTAATTGATGAATCGTTTGAAGTGCCGGAAAGCTCGCAAAGTGAACTATCACGCCAGAAATCTGTAAATGGATTTCCATCAAATTTTTGGGGCATTATGGGACATTTTAATGCCTCATATCTGATTTCAAAACTTTTCAGGGGACCTCACAAAATTGAAACTTTAATATCTTGAAATCCAAACATGATCTTGAGCTAAAATTTACAAAGAATGCTTATTTGACTATTTCGAAGCTTTGGAAAAAATTTCAGGCTCAACCGCTTCTTTGATAAAGACTTACTAAAAATAGTAAATTCTAGTATCCTTAGCCCTATTGGAAACGTTGAAGGTGTTGAATCATTATTCAAGCAAATGGGTATCCAAAACACAAATTTTGAAAAGAAATGAAAACAAAGACATCAATTTTGAATCAACATTATTTTTGGGTGATGCAAGATTGCCCTTACACCTCTAGATGCTCCTGCATCAGACACCCAGGGTAAATTTGAGAAGTGACCCGTCACGTCTCAAGAGTTAGAGGAAAACTAAGACAATTAACTTTAGCCTTAGATAACCAAGGTGAATCTTCAACAGGCCTTCCTCTCCATTGAACCAAGTACTCTTCATATTGCTTGTTTCTTGTGCTCCTACCTACATGACTATCCAAAATTTCTTCTATCTCCTCCTTTTCTGAAGTAGATGCTGGAATACTCCATTATTCTTCTGTTGGTCCATCCTCTGTTCCACCTTCATGATATTCTGTTAAATCAGCAATGTTGAACACAAGGGAAATGTTGATCCCACTTAGCAACTCTACCTCATATGCATTTCCTGAATTATGTTTCTTTAAAATCCTGTATGGTCCAAATTTCTTCATTTTTAACTTATTATATGTTCCAACTGGAAACCTCTCTTTTCTCAAGTGAACCATGACTTCATCTCCTACCTAAAATTCCTTATATCTCCTCTTCTGATCTACCTTATCATTGTACTGAATATTCATCTTATTAATGTGTTGTCTCACCTCTTCATGCAAATTCTTCAGATGTTTTGCAAAGTCTTTGGCTTCAGCACTTGTCTTTTCTCCTTTGTCCATCTTCCTTAACTCTGAAGCAGTTCTTGGAATGCTCCTATATACAATCTAGAATAGTGATTTACCGATGCTCCTATTGACAGAATTGTTGTAAGCAAATTCTACCTGTGGTAAAATCAAATCTCATCCCTTGGGCTTATCTCCTACTAAGCATCGTAGCAGGTTACCCAAACTCCTATTCACCACTTTTTTCTGTCCATCAGTCTGTGGATGGTGTGCAGAACTAAACTTCAAATCTATTTTCAACTTCTTCCACAATGTCCTCCAGAAATAACCAAAAAACTTGGTATCTTGATCTGAAACTATGCTCTTAGGTAGACCATGTAATCTCACCACCTCTCCAAAAAACAACTCTGCAATATGAACAATATCATTAGTTTTCTTACAAGGAATAAAATGTGTCATCTTCGAGAATCTGTCCACCACCACAAAAATGGAATCATGTCATCTCTATCTCCTTGGTAAACCAAGAACAAAATCCATACAAATATCATCCCATGGTCCCTCTGGTACAGGTAGTGGCTGATATAGCCTTGTATTCTAACTTGTTCCTTTTGCTATCTGACACACTCTATAACTCTGCCCAAATTCCCTCACATCTTGTTGTAACTGTGGCCAATAATAATGCTCACCAACAATAACAATGGTCTTATCTCAACCAAAATGTCCAGCTAATCCCCTACTATGCTTCTTCTTAATCAGGTTCTCTCTCATGGAACTCCTCGGAATGCACAACTGGCTTCCTCTAAACAATATGCCATCTTGGATTATGAAATCCAACAATTTTGTCATGTCTAAAGTAACATGTTCCAAACAAGTTTTCCAAGCCTCTGTAAAATCTGGATCTTCAGGATACAAACTTTTGAGCTCATCGAACCCAACAACCTCTACCTTCATTTCTGTCAACAAATTTTGCCTTCTACTCAAGGCATCTACAACTCTGTTGGACTTCCCACTCCTGTGCTTCAAAACAAAAGTATAACTCTGCAAAAACTCAACCCATTTTAAGTGCCTTTGATTTAACTTTTCTTGACTATTAAGATACTGCAAAGCCTGATAATCAGTATATAAAACAAACTCTTTTGGCAACAAATAATGTCTCCATTTCTTCAAAGCCTGAACTATTGCATAAAACCCCTGATGATAAACATAATATTTTTTCTTTACATCATTAAGCTTCTCACTAAAATAGGCAATGGGCTTACCTTCTTGACTCAAAACAGCTCTTATGGCACTGCCACTAGCATCACAATCTACTTGAAATACCTTATTAAAATATGGAAGTGCCAAAATAAGTTGCTTGGTGAATTTTTGCTTCAATGTATCAAAACTCTTGTTTTCTCCTGTAGTCCATTTAAACTTTTTTATATCCCCTCTCATTGTCTCAGTTAGGGGTGCATAAATACTACTAAATTTTTGATAAATTTTCTGTAAAAACTTGCCAAACCATGGAAAGATCGTACCTCTGTAGCACTCCTTGGTGTTGGCCATTCAATGATAGCCCTTAGTTTTTCTGGGTCCATCTTAAGACCTTCCTCTGAGACAACAAATCTTAGATATACCAACTCCTTTGCAAAACTATATTTTTTCAGATTAATCAATAACTTCTCCTCCCTCAGCTTCTCTAAAACTCTTCTGATATGCATCAAATGCTCATCCCAAGTCTTATTGAAAATCAAAATGTCATCCAAATAAACAATAACAAAACTTCCCAAAAACTCTTTCAATACCTCGTTCATGAGCCGCATGAATGTGCTCGATGCATTGGTTAACCCAAATGGCATGACTAACCAATCATACAAACCCTCCTTTGTCTTAAATGTTGTCTTCCATTCATCTCCTTTGATTTGGATATGGTGATACCCACTCTTCAGGTCAATCTTCATGAAGTACTTGGCTCCACTCAAACAATACATTATGTCATTCATTCTAGCCAATGGGAATCTATACTTGATCATGATCTTATTGATGGCTCAGGAATCTATATACATTCTCCACTCTCCATCTTTCTTTGGTGCTAGTATTGCAAGTACCACACATGGACTTAGGCTCTCCCTTATCAGTACTTTCCTTAACAGCTCGTGAACATGTCTATTCAGCTCTTCATTCTCCGCATGAGTCATTCTATGGGTTGCCTTATTTGGCAAACTAGCTCCTAGTATCAAATCCATTTGGTGACTTATCTTCCTCGTCGGTGGTAAACCTTCTGGTACATTATCAAAGACAATCTCCTGAAATTCTTTCAATAGATCTGAGACTTCTACTGGTACATCTTCACATTTCTCTTGACTAATCTTAAGAATCAGTGCAAAGCAATGACGCTCATGCTTCATACCCTCCAAAAATTTCCTACCATCTACCAAGAAAATTATGGCAGTACTACATACATTTTCTTCCACCTCCTTCAAAGGCTTCAACTTATGATGAACTCCATCCTTTATTAAGGAATATGTGTTTGCATGGCCATCATGAACAACACACCTATCATACTACCATGGCCTCCCCAATAACATATGACATGCATCCATTGGTATGATGTCACACAGCACCTCATCATGGTAGTCACCAATCTTGAACTTGACTAAACATTGTTCATTGACCAAAGCTCTATGGTCCTTCTGCAACCATGCAATCTGATATGGATGTGAATACTTTCTTCTTGTCAACTTCAACTTGTTAACCATCTCCTCTGAAACAAGATTGTCGATGCTTCCACTGTCAATAATAATATCACAACACTTACCTTCATATTTGCACTTGGTGCGGAATAAGCTCTTCCTCTGATCTGGTTCTTTCTCCTCATTCAACAAGGTTCTTCTGACAACTAGGGTTTCTCCCCTTTCAACATCTTTAGAATGCTCACACTGTGCATCTTCATCTGCATGTGCAACTCATGCATTACCTTCAAGTATTCTATTTGTCCTTCCTTGATGTTGTAGACACTCGTATGCTCAATGCCCTTCTTCTCCACATTGGAAACAGGTTCCTTTGAAACCTCCGCTTCCAGGTCCTTGCCCAGGTCGGCCTCTTCCTCTTCCTCTTCCTCTTTGCTCACCATTGTTCTGGTCATGAGGGTGGTAGGCATTATCTCCTCTCTGATTTCGACTGGTGTCAGCTTCTTCACTTTTCTTTTGATCTTCATTTCGGCCTCCATAGGATCTTCCACCAGTCCTTCCACCTTCATCTCTTCCTCTTTGCTTGCTTTCGAATCTTTTATTCAGCTTCTCTTCCACCTTCAAGGAAAACTGGTATGCATCTTCTTGTAATAGGTGGAATTTGGATTGTTGAGTTTTTGGTTATTTTGTATGTGTATCCTCCTTTCACCAATTACATTCAAGGACCTAAGGCCGAGTGGCCATGCACTATCAGACCCTAGATCACTATGTGATGTAGGGAAGCTTGGATTTTTATGAGTTGATTACCAATTATCTTCTCTTATGCTCAATTATACATCAAAACCTTAATTATGCAAATACGACAGCAAACGGATGAATATCGAAAAATGTTGCTATAGAAAGATGTAAAATGTCAAATAATTGTGCACCTGTTTTCAGGGTTCGGAAGTGGAACAGTCAAGGACTAAAGAGCGGGTGCCCAAGTCCAAGGCCCTACTTTTTGTCGAGATCTGCAAACAAGATCTGCAATCTATTCCTGTTGTACCAAAGGTTTTCCCATCACGGAACTTCAAGGACTAATGAGTGGGCGCCCTAGTCCAGGGTGCTAATTTTAGCTTTGATCAACTTTGATTTGTGAACCCGACACTCTGAGATACCCTCCTACAACTTCACTTTTCCTGTATCTTCGACCTATAACCTGCAATCACGAAAACTTTGGGAGGGGGTTGTGGTGTTTAGAGGCTTGCCTCAGTCAAGCCCCAGAGAGACATTCAAGTCTTCTGAACACCATTGTCAGATAGAGAGTGTGTGTCTTTGTGAGGCAGAGGCAAAAACCAAATGATAAATGCTCAAAAACACAAATGATGTCACCTTGTAGTGAAGATCTCATGGGAGGAAGAAGTTCTTTATGCCATGAGGAGATGATTGCTCAAATCTACAAACACAAACACATAGACAACACAAAACTGCTCTTGCAACACAATGAATGTCTTGAATCACCTTCATATAAACTTGAGAATCTAAATTGCTTGTTAGTAATCATCTAGTTTACAAATGAATGCCTAAACATGCTTTTATATGCAACTACAAATACTCCTGCCAAGAATTTCATAATTCAAACTCACCGTGTCAGCATAGAACCCAAATAACGGTCACAAGCTAACACCCAAAATTTGGAACTAACCCAAAATAGGGCAGGACTAGGGCGCAGGCACCCAAGTCCTCCCCCTATTTTGGTCAGGGTTAGATTCAAGGGATCCCCCTAGGTCCCATTTGTCATGAAACTTAGGGCCCATTTCATCAGGATGTCAAAATATGATGTAAGATGTCCTAAATGCATATAAAAGACCTGGGAGCTAAACCTTATGAGGGAAAAGCCCCAAGGGAACATTTTTCGACGTTATTGTTGACCTATTTTTCCTCTAGCAGGAGTCAAAATAATTCAAACAGGATCAGTCAGTATACATATCCCCATGAAAGCCATATTTGTGATCCTGAGGTCTCAACCCAAATTTTAAAATCTGAAGCTTGCCTGAAGAGGCTTACCATGTGAAAGAGCTTGAAAAGATGGGCAAGTTTGCTTAAAACATCACCCTGAAATTCGCTAAAAGGAGGAACTTATGTGGGGTCATCATCTGGTCAGGTCCTGATTTTCAAAGATTGGGTGATATTTCTAATATCGGGTCATATTTTGAACATCGGGTGATATTTTTAACATCAGGTGATATTCCGAATGTCATCCTTCCTTTCAAATATCACCCTGATGTGACGATGACATCACCATCATAACCCGATATTACAAATATCACCCTATCTTCCAACTAACCCCCCCATCCGATAACATGACGATGACATCATGGTAACTGCAGTGATAAACTAAGTCATATGCCACTGACGTCATCCAGATCCATTCTGGGGGAAGATCATCTTTCTTGCGAAGGTCGTCATATTTTTTCCAACCTGATCTTTCACGCGGGGGTGATATTTTAACATCGGGTGATCTTAGTTGAAGATCATCCTGATGTTGGTGCTCCAAAGTTTCTAAGTATGGCCCGATCTTCTGAGGGGTCATCACATTTGAATATTGGGTGATCTTTGTTAAGATCGCCCTGATGTTATTTTATTAGTTCATGATCATCTGGATCATCGGCGAGACATATGAGGTTGGCAAAGCAGGAGGAGCTTCCTCCGATGCATCGGTTTATGCCGATGAGGTTGAATATCATCATTAGGTTTCTTCCGGATGAGGATGATATTTCCAAATATCAGGTACCTTACAAATATCATTCTTGTTTCTGAATATCACCCTACTCTAATGTGCTAATGACGTCACCTGGATATGAGGAGGTATGTTGTATGAACATGATCAGGAGGATATTTCATATCGGGGTGACATTCTATATCGTGCTAACATGCTGATGGCTCACCGATGTAAGGAGTCTTGCCGACGGGATATCATGCTGAAGGAGGATGATGTTAAGGCTTATGATGATGCCGTTAGGAGCAAAAGCACCGACATTATGTATGCTCATGGCTTAGCTTATAAAGTGATGAAGACATCGCCTCCAGGTGCATGTGGGATAATTTTGTCCTGCAGAAATTTGAAAATATCATGATGATGACATTTTGGCAGGAATTCTTCAGGAGGTTTTTTTGGAGTTGGATCTGCATGTCGGTTGAGTGGACTTTTTCAGCGACGACCTTTTTGAGTTGGTGGGGATATTTTTTGCATTCATTACTACACAGGAGGGCACAACTCGCATTGATGGCCCAAAATATCCCGCCACCGCTTCATCTCCAGTCTGTTCTCCGCCGCCTAATTGTCGAGAACTGTCAAAAGTAGTTGCTCGCATTCAATGCTAGGTTATCCTCCACCATTCTGAGGATCAAATCGATGATGCAGCTATTTACATTGAATATCAAAATATCTCCCACCTGCCCCTATTCTAGATCCTTTGGCGCCATTACTCCTGGTAGGTGGACGTCCCTTCAAGAAGATATTTCTGATTACAGCTCCTTGAGTTGATTTTGTACCTGACCTAGGTTAGTTTTGAAATGCTATATAAGCTGAGGCTTATGATGTAAATAGGGTTGGAAAATTTTTGGAGCATCCTATTCTCCCTGCTTCCAAACAGTACTTTTCATGCTGTAACCTTGCCTTTCATTAGATATATGCAAGCTATCATGCCTTTTGCTGATTTCTCTATCTCTGTGTGAATCTACATATGGTTGTCTGTAAATATCTTTTGTTCCTTTCAATCATCTTGCTTCTTACCTTTGTTAGAATCATCTATTCTGTGTATATTTGCTTGCTGTATCTGGTTGTGTTGAGCATGCTTCAGTTTTGCAAGGGTTCTTTAAATCTATCTGGTGCATCACCCTTTCATATTTTTCAGTATTGATGCTTTATCTTTCATTTCAGCACATTTCTTCCCCTTTTCACCCCAAAAATACAGTAGTTTTAGGTGATAACTAGACAAGGAAGTTGGCCTTCTCTGGAGGTTTGATCTCATTTAGGAAAGTCCCACACTTAGAGATCAATCCCATTGTGTCATTGGAATGCTTGGAATCCCATTCAAGCAGGGTGCAATTTCATGTGACAACAATTTCTGGCACGCCCAGTGGGACAATACAAACTCTTCTTACTGGTTTTGATGTGCAATCGGTGATTTTCTGACCTATAGGAGGTTAAAAATTGCATATCTGGTGACTCATACTGAGGAAGATCAGGCAAACAAGTTATGTTGATCTACTTTTATGAAAAGGATACAAACTAGGAGTTCAAGTTCAAGCTCATTTGATTATCTACAGCTTTCTCCACCTAGGAGGCAGAGTAGAACTGTAGTAAGAACTCCCTATTCTAAGAGGACATTGTCAACTCCACCAAATTTCAGACCAGTTGCCTCCGTAGTCCTTGTAGCAACTCAAGCAAACCCACCTCGAGCTGCTCAGATGGCAAGAAATCAGCCATTTGTGGCTTTTGATGGGGGAAGCCCTTTGAACTTAGCAGTACATGATGCCATACCTATGGCAGCCTTGAAGAGCCTGCCCTATTTCACAGGGGAAACCCAAACTACACCTATTGAACACAAGAGATGTGGCTTCTCTATGTGGAGTACATCATGTAACACAAGAGAATGTGGCCATCAGATTACTAGCTACCTCATTTAAAGGAAAGGCACTACAATGGTTCAGAAGTCTACCGATACAGACTATAGGAACCTGGGATGAATTAGGAGACAAGCTGAATAAGCAGTTCCAGGATAAATCAGATAATCTGTCGTTGGTGGAATAGATGACCACCATAAAGAGAGCTCCTCAAGAACCAATGATGGACTTCAACTTCAGATTTCAGAAGACATGGGACAGACTCCCTGCCACAGTAAGACCTCCAGCTGAGTATGCATTCTTATATTTCTTGAAAGCTTTAAATAGTGATATTTCAATGATGATACAATCACTAGGAGGTGCAAGCCTACCTGATGCCTATGAAATAGCCATCAGAGCAAAGAACAGTCTAATTCAGGCTGGAAAAATAGCACCTAGGCCCCCTATGCCCATCTTCCCTGAGATCTAGGCTTCTATGCCTTTGCCCACCCCATATTTTGTCCCTACACCTATTATTGCAGCATTACCAAGTACCTCCACTTCTGAACTTGCTGCCTCTAGTTCATCTCAAGAGCTAAAGGAAATAAAAAGTAGCCAGCAGAAAATAGAAAATCTTCTGCAGACTTTTGGGAATGATCTAGTAAACATTAAGAAGCAACAGTCTCAAGGTAGGCAGCCTTATCAACAACAACATCAGGGGTAGAACCAAGCATATCAGGGGCAGGGTCAACCTTACCAGGCCAATAGGCCACCTTATCAGAACAACTACCAAGGTGTCAGGCAAAACATGAACCAAAAGTCTTTTCAGCCTTACAATCTAGCACCTGTTAATGCAGTAAGGGACCTTGTCCCTGTTCAAAATAACATTGCAGTTGATTATGATTGGTGTGTCCCATGCCATATGCCACACAGTCAGGTAGCCTATTCAAGTGGAGTCCTAAGTCAAGCTCTGATGGCACAAAATGTGACAGCCACACAATCATACACACCAAATGATGGAGCTGCACAACAACAAGAGCAACCTCAAAATGATTCTGCTTTCATGAATTGGCAGGAAGGAGAATTCTGTGGGGTAAACAGTGATAGTAATCCAGTTGCTGCCAATACAAGGGCTAAGAAGAGGGGTTATGAGGTTGAACCAGCAGCAAGCAAAGGTAGAGGACATACTGATGCTTCCACATCCCATATTCCTTTCATCTTGCAAAGAAGTACTCCAGCAACAGCAGGGGAGATGCCTCATTTGCAGGCTGATACTGCTGCTACAAAGTCAAGTCAGAAGGTAGGTGCCTCTTCACCTTTCAATATTATTGAAAATATGAAAAAGATAAATGTAACCATGTCTATGTGGGATTCCTTAGCAATCCCTGGCCAAAAGAGGATGTTGCAGTCTGCCTTGTCTGATTTGAAGGTATCCAATGATACCACTGTTGAGTTAAATAGGACTGTCCTTGCTAATTCATCCCAAGATGACATCAAGCAGCCTAACCAAGGTGCCAAACCTCTTCCTTTTTATGTATCACTGATAATTGGGGACAAACTAGTGCACAATTGCATGGTGGACAGTGGAGCAAGCAATTCTGTCATGCCTAAGCAGATTGCAGATCAGTTAGGGCTTAGATACCAGCCACTTGAGAAAGGTGTACTCCAATTGGATGGTACATCTATTAATACTGTGGGTATCATAAGAGACCTAGGTCTCACCCTACACACCTGCCCCAATGTTTCTATTTCACAGGAGGTGTTCATAATAGATTTGCCTCCTCATTTTGTCATGCGCTTATCAAGGGAATTTACAGCCAAAATAGGAGGATATCTATCTTCTGACGGGTCCCACATGTTTTTCAGGACCAGATATGGCACCAAAGTAAAATTGAAATCTGAGTTACTTTCTGACTATCACATAGAGCCTTACACACCCAGTGTTGTTAATGTAAATTGCATTATCTCTGATGACCCTGAACTAGTTGCTGCTCAGGAACTACAAGCTGAGAGCATACCAGAGGTACTCTTGAAGGAGTGGGCTTCTAAAAATGTTGTGGATGGTCCTGAGGGACATATCCAAGAAACTGGCCTGGGAGTGTACATATTGCATGAGCATGAAACAACAATACCAAGTCTTCTGAAGAAAGCAGAGCAGCAAGTAGAGCAACATGATGAGGTATGGAAAATGTATTTTGATGGCTCTAGGGGTAGAAATGGATCTGGTGGTGGTGCAATGCTTGTGTCACTACAAGGTGAAAATTATTATGCTGCTTTTTCGTTTTGCCTTTTCTTGTACTAACAACACTGCTGAGTATGAAGGGTTGATCCAAGGTCTGCAGTGGGCAAGAAGGAGGAAGATTGGCTGCCTACAGGTGTTTGGAGATAGTGAGCTCATTGTGAATCAGGTGAGGGGACTGCACCTTACAAAAAGTGATGCCCTGAAGTGCTACAAACACAGGGTATGGAATTTGATTGAAGAGTTTGATGCTTTCAATCTGATCTCCATTCCAAGGAGTCAGAACCATCATGCGGACAGATTAGCTTCAATTGGGGCTCAATTTGACATCCCCAGTGATATTCAAAGAGAGAAGGTTCAGCCTCATGTAAAGATAATTTCTAGGCCTTCTATCCCTGATAATAATATTCACTGGCAAGTTTTTGACAGTGATGAACAGATCCTAAGGTTCCTATTAGAGGAAGATGAGTTTTCCATAATGAATCAAGATAAACTCAAACAACAGTATGACAATGATCAAATAATTCAGCTGAGAATAAATAAGCTGCCCAAGGGATTGGTCACCTTGGAATCTATCTTTGGCACTGATGACCAAAAGAAGAAGACAAAAACCAATATGCAGGTAAAGTAGGAGCATTATGAAGAGCTAGAAGTTTTCAAGGGTAGACTCCTTAAAATTGGTAAAATCTGCTCAGTTGAAGACAGAAGAGCTTTCATTGCTCTTTGTAAGGAATTTGAAGAGGTGTTTGCTTGGGATTATGCAGACTTAAAGGGATATGATCCTCATATTACCCAACACACCATAGAGTTAGAGCTAGGTATAAAACCTGTGAGGCAGAAACAGAGACCTCTGAATCCAAAGCTAGAACCCCTGATGATCAAAGAACTAACCAAGCTGATTGAGGGGAAGATCATCTTTCCAATCAAGCACACTTCTTGGGTTTCTAACCTTGTGCCTGTGAGGAAGAAAAATGGGGAGGTCAGGCTGTGTGTTGACTTCAGAGACCTCAACTGAGCCTCCCTAAAAGACCACTACCCATTGCCTTCAATGGAGCAAATTCTGCAGGTGGTGGCTGGTTCAGAAAGGTTTTCTTGCTTGATGGATTTTCTGGTTATAACCAGATGCTAGTCAAGGAAGAAGACCAATTCAAGACTGCTTTCACAACCAAGTGGGGTACTATGGCCTACAAGAGGATGCCTTTTGGCCTCTCAAATGCTGGCTCTACTTTTCAAAGAGCCATGGACATGGCCTTTAAGGGTCTGATGTATAAGCTAGTGCTGGTATACCTAGATGACATAACAGTCTTCTCTAAAAATGCATCTGAGCATTTATCCCACCTAAGGCTAGTCTTTGAAAGATGCAGAGAGTTTGGGATATCCCTCAATCCAAAGAAATGCATTTTTGTTGTACATGAGGGCAAGTTATTGGGGCATGTTGTGTCAAAGGAGGGTATTACCATTGATGAAGAGAGAATAAAGGCCATTTTGGAATTGACCTTACCCAGTCATAAGAAGGGACTGTAGCGCTTCATTGGCAGAATTAACTTTCTGAGAAGGTTCATACCTGATATTGCAAATCTCTTAAAACCCTTGACATCTATGTTAAAAAAGAACATAACTTTTAGTTGGACGTCAAAGGCCAGACTTAGCTTCCAATCCATAAAGGAGGCATTAGCAACTGCACCAACCCTGATCAATCCTGATTTCTCTAAGGACTTTATCCTGTATGCTTATAGCGGTCTGGATACCATCTCTGCTATTCTGGTGCAGCAGCAGAGTGAGGGTTTTGAACAACCAATCGCCTTCTTTAGCCAAGGGTTGGAGGAGTATGAGCAGAAGTATAGCTTCGTTGAAAAGCATGTCCAGGCAATAGTCAGGAACCTAAAAAAATTTAGACGTCTTGTTTCAAATAACAAGATACACCTGATGGTGGCTCATCCTAGTGTGAAGGAGTTCCTGCTGAGTAAAGATGTTAATGAGAAAAGGGCTGGTTGGATCACCAAGGTCATGGAATATGATGTGGAGATCAAGATAACCAAGCTGATCAGAGGTAGAGGACTCAGTGAGCAGCTTGTCACCAGTTCTAAGGATGAGGTAGAGGAAGAAGAAGTGGTGCTCCTGACCATAGAAGAGGAGCATCAAGATGATACAGTAGCAGTAGGTACTAGTTGGGTTAATGATATGACCCAATTTTTGCAAACTGGTAGATATCCTGTAGGCTTAGATAAAGCTAAAAGAAGATGCTTCAGGCTGCAATCCATTCCATATGTTTTAATAGAAGGCACCCTTTTCAGAAAGGACTTTAATGGTGTATTGCTTAGATGCGTCAATACTGATCAGACTAACAGGGTGCTACATGAATTCCATGATGGAACAGCAGGGGGTCATTTTGCCCCAAGGACTACTGCTTGGAAAGTAATGAGAACTGGCTATTATTGGCCTAGCTTATTTAAGGATGCCCATGCATGGGCTAGAAAGTGTGTTAAGTGTGCCCTTTTTGTAGGAAAAGAGAGGCTGCCATCTTTGCCTCTACACCCAATCCAGGTGTTGGTTTTTTCCCGGACTAGATGCTTATTCCCAGATTTCCCTACAAGGTAGCCATCAATGATCAACAGGATCTCTGGGCCAGGGGCCAACAGTGTAGGAGATAGACTCTATATTTTATCTCCTCTTCTTCTTCAGGCTCTGCAAAACCTAGGGGGGTATTCCCTACTCAACATCCATGAGGATATACATACAAGGCTGGGATGCTGCCAGAAAGCAGATAAGTCCTCCTGTAAGTAGACCAAAACTGTAAGATAAGAGCAAAGGGGCTAGCTTTGGGCCTATTTGCAGTTGTAGACAGAGGACTGAGGATCCTAAAACTAATTCTAATGTCCTAATGGTTGTTTTAGAGTTTGGTTTTGATTTTATATTTGGATGCAAAGCTGGACATGGTATATAAGACAAAGACAAAGCTAGATCGGTGCCTATCCAGGGCCTGGAGTCAGTAGACATACCCCTGTGAATGATATGCATGAACAACTAAAACTGGATTTCAGGGGGATACATATGATACCTACCTTACAGATATCTCCCAATACAGAGTGTTAAGCTATCTATACTTATGGCATCCCTACTGCAGTATACCCTTCCCAATGTTCAATCTGAGAACAATTTAATCTACCCCTTGAGCAGAAGTTAAGAGATCAGACATTCAACACAGGAATTCTATGTTCTAGAGTCTCAAACATTGCTTAAATATCCAGACTCAGAAGAAAGATACATGCAATACTGGAGACAGAATTAACAAAACACATGCTAACATAGCATTTCTCATATAGAATTAACCATGAAATCAGTGGATTCATGCAAAAACATACAACAAGAGATACATAAACTCGCAGGTTTTGCTGTACAGAGCAACCAAATCAGCTGTATTGTATTACAGAGCCAAATGTTCAACTTTCAACAACCTCAAACAATGGTAACACAGTCTGCTTATATCAACCAGAAAGTGTACCTGCAGCAATTAATTACATGGCTTTCAAAAATCCACCAGATACAGATCACACAGGAAGAATGGCGCTCAGAAGTTATTGCTGCAACAGACAAGAGAAGCCTCGAGCCCTGCACCGCCATCTGGAAGTCTTCATCCATAAATCAGGCCACCTGATCATGTGTACCATTTCTCTTACCCCTGCTACAGTCACCATTGATGGCTCAACCACCCGCGGCCGCGTGAAAACTGTCGCTGCGTTCAAATGAAAGTTTCATGCCAAAACGTGCTTTACTAAAGTTTCAAATGTGTAGGAAGAATAGTCCCACATTGGTGCCGCGGAGACTCCTTCAATACTTTAAAAACATGGTCGCGAGCATAATAGGTGTCGAGCGCTTTTGCCACGCTCGACACACGCTCCTTCACCCAAAGCCCATCGCCGAGATCAACACCATCAGCCAAGCCCACGAATCTCCTGCCGACCTCAATTGTCCTACCGACCGCTACATTACAATCCCCTCCATCGGCCAGAGATGCACCATCGGGCCAACTCTTCAGATCTCCACCGATAGTATGAGTCTCTCCGATGACCAGCTTGCACCCCATTAGCAGTTACCATCTTACCACCATCGGCCAGACCAATATCGTCGGCCAAGCAAAAAACCCCTCAGCCAACACAGCCAATCACGCCGATGAACAACTCCTGAAAGCCTCCAACATCCCCATCGGCCTAGCCAAAAGCTCCTTCACCGACAGACCAACTCTCACCGATACATCAACAGGCTAGGCCCTGCCCCTTCGTCGGCTAGACCCACGCCATCGGCCAACCTGAAATTCCTCTGGCCGATCTTACTAGCCTCGCCGATAGACATCGGCCTCCCATCTCCGTCTGCCAAACACACACCGATGACTCCTCATCGGCCAAACATCGACAGTCGGTCGGACAAGAAACTGCTTCGCCGATAGCATAAATCACACCGAAGACCACCATCAACTCCATCATCGGCCAGAGAAAGACCATGTCACAGCAATGTCCCTTGATCGGCAAGAAAATCACATCAGCCAAGCACTCCACAGTCCACCCGACATCAATAGTCTGGCCGATGACCACAAACTACACTTTGCACCCCCGTCGGCGTGACTCCCTCCATTGGAGCATCCAAAAATCCTCTGGCCGACCATACAACACACGCCGATAACATCCATCAGCCAAACACAAATGAAGCCTGCCAACAATGAATATCACACCGATGGCATTTCCATCGACCAAACCAAACACATCGGAGGGAACAAAAAATAGCTCGCCGATGATGCCGATCACTCCGATGAACCAAAAACATAAAGCTCCGAACCTTTGAACCATGAACCGGTTCAAACGGATGGTTCAACCAAGAAGTTCAACGCCGAACGGAGCACTTCAAAAAGAACATTTGCCGAACACAAACACAAAGCCTTGAACCGTTGAACCATGAACCAAAAGGGTTCAATGCGGTGGTTCAAAACGATGGTTCAATCATAATCTGAGCACTCAAAAAGAAGTTTCGCCGATAGAGAAAGTCACAGCAATGAACAAGGAAACTTAGGGCCCAAAAAGAAAAAACCCTCCAACATCTGCGCTCAGATCCAGACCAAAATTAGTGCCAACACCAGGTAGAGCAGCCCTTTATGAGATGGGGCATTGATTTTATTGGGCCTATCTACGCACCATCAAGTGCAGGGCACAGGTGGATACTCACAGCCACAGACTACTTCACAAGATGGACTGAAGCAGTGGCTCTGAAAGAATCTAATGAGAGTGTTGTTTTGAATTTCTATTCTGATTTGGTCTCCAAATTTGGAGTGCCTGAATCAGTCATCTCTGATAATGCTCTAGCTTTTGTTGGCTTAAGAATAACTGATTGGGCTGTCAAGAATGGGATTTATTTGAATACTTCATCAAATTATTATCCCCGGGGTAATGGTTTGGCCGAATCCACAAACAAAAATCTCATCAGGATTATTAAGAGGGCAATGGAGAATAATCAAAGGACCTGGCACACTGATTTGAAGTTTGCTCTGTGGGCTGATAGGATAACTCCTAAGAGGTCTATTGGGAACTCCCCTTATCTGCTAGTGTATGGAAAGGAGGCAAGGTTGCCTATGTCTATGGAACTGCCAGCACTAGACATCATGCATCATCTAGAAACGCTTGAAGCAGAAAGCCCCATGGCTATAAGATATGCTCAGCTTATGGAGCTGGAGGAAAGCAGAAATAAAGCTATGGTGGCCATGGAACATCATCAGCTGCAAACAAAAAGAAATTTTGACAAGAAGGCCACCCCCAGACATTTTAGAGTGGGTGATATGGTGCTCAAATGGGATGAGCTGAGGAGTAGACCAGGGAAGCATTCCAAATTTGACAACATGTGGAGTGGCCCCTTTCTCATTACTGAATGCAAGGAGCACAATGCATTTCAGTTGTCAAATATGAATGGAGAAAATCTGCATATCCCAGTTAATGGGATACACTTGAAAAGATGTTTTGAGATATGAGCACCCTGTAAATTAGTAGGTTAGATTTCTTATTTTCAATAAGTGTTGTTGCACGGTAGTTTAGATCCTTTTACTTCCCTAATTGCTTCTGCACAGGCTGCTTTGTCATTAGGAGAAAGCAAGCCTTCTCCCCTTTTTGTGTTTTGAGAGGCAGGTCCTAGTTCCCCCGCATATTTTAAACTTGACTCCATGCCCAATGGATGCTTAAGGCCACTGATCTAATTGTTTAGCAAGCAAACATCCCATAGAGGTCGCCAAAGTTGTTGACCTATTTTTCCTCTAGCAAGAGTCAAAATAATTCAAGCAGAATCAGTCAGTATGCATATCCCCATGAAAGCCATATTTGTGATCCTGAGGTCTCAACCCAAATTTCAAAATCTGAAGCTTGCCTGAAGAGGCTTACCATGTGAAAGAGCTTGAAAAGATAGGCAAGTTTGCTTAAAAAATCACCCTGAAATTCGCTAAAAGGAGGAAGTTATGTGGGGTCATCATCTGGTCAAGTCCTGATTTTCAAAGATCGGGTGATATTTCTAATATCGGGTCATATTTTGAACATCGGGTGATATTCTTAACATCGGGTGATATTCTGAATGTCATCCTTCCTTTCAAATATCACCCTGATGTGACGATGACGTCACCATCATAACCCGATATTACAAATATCACCCTATCTTCCAACTATCTCCCCCATCCGATAACATGATGATGACATCATGGTAACTGCAGTAATAAACCAAGTCATATGCCACTGACGTCATCCAGATCCATTCCGGGGGAAGATCATCTTTCTTGCGAAGGTCGTCATATTTCTGCCAACCTGATCTTTCACGCGGGGGTGATATTTTAACATCGAGTGATCTTAGTTGAAGATCATCCTGATGTTGGTGCTCCAAAGTTTCTAAGTATGGCCCGATCTTCTGAGGGGTCATCACATTTGAATATCGGGTGATCTTTGTTAAGATCACCCTGATGTTATTTTATTAGTTCATGATCATCTGGATCATCGGCAAGACATATGAGGTCGGCAAAGCAGGAGGAGCTTCCTCCGATGCATCGGTTTATGCCGATGAGGTTGAATATCATCATCAGGTTTCTTCCGGATGAGGATGATATTTCCAAATATCAGGTACCTTACAAATATAATTCTTGCTTCCGAATATCACTCTACTCTAATGTGTTGATGACGTCACCTGGATATGAGGAGGTATGTTGTATGAACATGATCAGGAGGATATTTCATATCGGGGTGACATTCTATATCATGCTAACATGTTGATGGCTTGCCAATGTAAGGAGTCTTGCCGACAGGATATCATGCTGAAGGAGGATGATGTTAAGGCTTATGATGATGCCGTCGGGAGCAAAAGCACTGACATTATGTATGCTCACGGCTTAGCTTATAAAGTGATGAAGACGTCGCCTCCAAGTGCATGTGGGATAATTTTGTCTTGCAGAAATTTGAAAATATCATGATGATGACATTTTGGCGAGAATTTTTCAGGAGGTTTTTTTGGAGTTGGATCTGCATGTCGGTTGAGTGGACTTTTTCAGCGACGACCTTTTTGAGTTGGTGGGGATATTTTTTGCATTCATTACTGCACAGGAGGGCACAACTCGCATTGATGGCCCAAAATATCCCGCCACCGCTTCATCTCCAGTCTGTTCTCCGCCGCCTAATTGTCGAGAACTGTCAGAAGCAGCTGCTCCATTCAATGCTAGGTTATCCTCCGCCATTCTGAGGATCAAATCAATGATGCAGTTGTTTACATTGAATATCAAAGTATCTCCCACTTGCCCCTGTTCTAGATCCTTTGGCGCCATTACTCCTGGTAGGTGGATGTCCCTTCAAGAAGATATTTCTAATTACAGCTCCCTGAGTGAATTTTGTACCCGACCTAGGTTAGTTTTGACATGTTATATAAGCTGAGGCTTATGATGTAAATAGGGTTGGAAAATTTTTAGAGCATCCTGTTCTCCCTGTTTCCAAATAGTACTTTTCATGCTGTAACCTTGTTTTTCATTAGATATATGCAAGCTATCATGCCTTTTGTTGATTTCTCTATCTTTGTGTGAATCTGCATATGGTTGTCTGTGAATATCTTTTGTTGCTTTCAATCATCTTGCTTCTTACCTCTGTTAGAATCATCTATTCTGTGTATATTTGCTTGCTGTATCTGGTTGTGTTGTGCATGCTTCAGTTTTGCAAGGGTTCTTTAAATCTGTCTGGTGCATCACGCTTTCATATTTTTCAGTATTGATGCTTTATCTTTTATTTCAGCACATTTCTTCTCCTTTTCACCCCAAAAATACAGTAGTTTTAGGTGATAACTAGACAAGGAAGCCGGCTTTCTCTGGAAGTTTGATCTCATTTAGCAAAGTCCCACACTTAGAGATCAATCCCATTGTGTCATTGGAATGCTTGGAATCCCATTCAAGCAGGGTGCAATTTCATGTGACAACAGTTACACTTCTATGGTGGTCATTTTGACCAGGTCCAACTCCTCTTGAATACTTGGCCTTAACCCATTAATGTAATGGGCTACCTTCTTCTTGTTGGCCTCTGCATGCCCTGTCCTAATAGTAATCTTATAAAACTCTTCTGTATACTTCTTAACAGACTTGTTACCTTGCTTCAATCCTTGCAGCTTCTTCAACAACTCCATCTCATAGTCCACAGGAATGAACTGTTTCTTTAGTTTCTCCACCATCTGATCCCATCTGGTAATCTTTCATTTTCCTCTTCTATTTCTCTCTAACTGGACCTCCTTCCACCAAATACTGGCATGGCCCTTCAACTTTGTCTTTGCAAACTTGACCCATTCTGGATCTTCCACATCTTCATACTCGAAATATTCTTCCATATCATTGATCCAATCAATAAGTTGTTCCGGATTCAAATCTCCAGAAAATGTAGAAACTTTGAACCTGGGCCTCTTTCCGATCTTCGAAATGGCTGTCAACAACCTAACTTCTGCAGGATCTCCTGCAACTTCTTGTTCTTCCTCAGATAGATCCTCTTCGGCTTCATCTTCACTTTCTTCCCTTGTTCTCGGCTCAAACCCTCTTCGCAACTCCTCTTGCAATGCATCAATTTGCCTTTGCAGGGCTCTAAAACCCTCTTCCGTCAAAGCGTTTCTCCCAACACAATTTCTTCGTGGAGGCATTTTTATCTCTGCATCAAACCCACAACCTCAAGTCCTGGTGCAAATTGCCCCACGGTCGGCGATCTGTCTACACACTCAGGAACCCTTGCTCTGATACCACTTGATGAAGGGGTAAATCATAAAACACACAACAAAATTTGCACACAGAAAATAGAATGTTCTTTTATTGATTTGGACAACCCATTACATTGCAGAAGCTCAAATACAATCAGAGGATGAATCCTCTACAGGCTGCAACACATTACAGCTTCCTATCTCTAGACTCTATAATCTTCTACCTTCTGTAAACCCAAATCAGCTAGGGTTTATGTTTTCCCGCTTCCTCTTGACTCTACACTTTCCCCCTTATTTCTACTACCGCCTAGAGTTCTCAAAAATAGTCATAAATAGCTATTTTGCGGCCTCCAGCCAAAATTTTGAAATTTGTAACTCCCTCCAAAAATAGGTCAACTTCTGGGAAGCATAACTTGGATCGATCCGAGTGTCTGAGTGACGAACCGTTTGAAGCGCCGAAAAGCTCGCGAAGTGAACTATCACGTCAAAAATCCGTAAACGAATTTCCGTCAACTTTTTGGGGCATTATGGGACATTTTAGTGCCTCATATCATATTTCGAAACTTTTTAAAGGACCTCACAAAATTGAAACTTTAATATCTTGAAATCCAGACATGATCTTGAGCTGAAATTTACCAAGAATGCTTATTTGACTATTCCGAAGCTTTGGAAAAAATTTCAGGCTCAACCGCTTCTTTAATAAAGACTTACTAAAAGTAGTAAATTCTAGTATCCTTAGCCATGTTGGAAAGTTTGAAGGTTCTGAATCATTATTCAAGCAAATGGGTATCCAAAAATACAAATTTTGAAAAAAAAAATGAAAACAAATACATCAATTTTGAATCAACATTGTTTTTGGGTGATACAAAATTGCCCTTGCACCTCTAGATGCTCCTGCATCACCTCAATTCTTGGCTCCCAACCAAAGAAGTGCTAGCATAGGCTCGTGCTCCTATATCAAGTAACAAAATAATCTTTTGGGTGATATAAAATCGTCCAACCCAAATAAATAGTGTTTTGATTGTTTCTACGACATAATATTTTATTTGAAATGGGTTTTGATTAAACCTTATTATTTTATTGTCTATTTATTAATTATTGTTTTATAAGACTGTAGTGACTGCCATGGGAGATCCATCATCCAGCGCCTTTATTAAGTTCTTGAGAAACCATACATAGCAAATGTTTAAATCAAATTATTTACTTGTATTAAATCACTATACAATATTTTAAAATATTTTATAAATCATTTACGATAAGAATGAACTTTTGCTATTCTATGGATTTTAGATTATTATATGAATAGTTAGATATCTTACTCGTTCATAAGATTGACTTGGTTTTAATTTTGTGAATTAGATTATCATCAAAATATATGTTTCTATATCTACTTTTCTTTTTCTAAGATTGAAATCTTGAGGTTGATAGTTTTACTGTCAAAGTTTTCTTAAGGTTTTCAATTACTTCAGTTCGAATAGATGGTTGTAAACCTGTTCAAGCTTATTGATAGTAGCTTATTATGTATGTCAAAAGTGTTTTAATTATTAATGTCCTGCAAATTTTTATAAAACTAAAGTTTATTTAAGATTGTAAAAAAATAACCAAATGTTTTAAAAATAAAATTTGAACACCAACAAAGTATAAGTAATTAAATTTATCAAATTTATATAAACATTGCATCTCGAATTTAATTTAAGATTCTAATTCAAAGCACAACAAAATGATTTTTCTAATGCATTATCTAAAATATGACAGAATAATAAAAAATTAAAATTTTATCAAAATTATTGTAGTGAAAATTATTTTATTATCAATATATAAAAGATATGATAAAAACAGCATATCAAGTGAAAATGATGTATGGGTTTTAACATAAATATATAACCATCTAGTGGCTTGCCTAATCCCTGCTATGTTGCCGCATTGTCGCATACCTACAACGTCCGATTACATCATTTGAAGTCTTGTACTGTAGGAAGAGATTAAATAAACAATAAATGGTTGATAATGAGCAGTGCACAACACATAAAAGGATGTAAATGGCCACTCTTCGGAACGTACTATGATTAATAAATAACAATCAGTGATACATTACACTTGCAATATTTCACTTTCAATGTATGGTAAATAATGGACAAAATATTTCGATCTGCACAAACAACCTCCCACATTCACTCAAAGACATGGGAAGAGCCAAAACCACAACTGCAGTTCCAAACATGATCCACGGCAAATTTCAATTTGCATTGCCCATGCCTATTGTAACGATTCCACTGTGATTTAACTTGTTTGAAAGACCGCCAGTAAACCTATCCTTAGTGACCATCAGCCTGTTGGATTCAATCAAGTACAAAAGTAAAACTTTAATGAGCCCACTTGAAATGCCACAATTTTGCAGCTAATAATAGAGTGTTCTTAGCAGATTGAGGAGAAGCAATTCCATAATATCTTCCAAGCATGTATTAACTGCCACCTACAGCATCTGAAAGTGTGATGCAAGTTGCCAAATATTACATCATAATTACAAATCAGAATGAAACAACATATCTAATGGGCTTGTTTCAGTGTTATTTTCAATTTCAAGCATACAAGAAAAGGACCCTTCAACCCTCTCGTTGTGCTGATTACTTCTGTCAGTTCCAGCATTATCCAACCAATCATGTGAGGCAGCCTCTTTCTTATCTTTGCGTTGCTTTGCAATAACTTCAATTGGTTCTGCACAAAAATTTCTCCTAACTTGTCTTGCCGGTTTCTCAGCTACTACAAATTTTTGACCATCTCGGCTTCTTTCAGGAAAGCCTGCCCAAACTGAAGGAAATGGTCTCATAAGACAAGAATGTATTGGTTCACAAGATACTGACAAAATGAATTGAAAGCATGAAACAAATCCTAAAAAATTCTACCAATCGTGCAACATACTAAATATCTGCTTAGATTGTCCTCCAATAATCCTGAAAGAGACTTAGATGTATGTTGTACTGCATAATGCATTGTAGTAGTGCATACAAAGAAGTTGCCAGTGCTTGCAGGATGAGAGAGTCAATGCAATTAGCTGCTCTACATCATTCATACATAAAAATTTGCAAAAACTCCAACATACAAGATACAAGAGAATAGTCAATCAAAGAAAATTTTAGTCATAACTAATAAAAAGATTTGAGTTCCCTCAAATTCTTAAGATGGAAGTACTTCCATATTTAAACATTCCATGATGAAAATGAATTAACCAAACTTCCACAATCTTTCTGTTTAACACGAGCACAATACTAGCAGCAAGTGCAAGCGTCACATTTCAAGGTAAACCACACATTTCAGTTTTTAAATCTCTGCAGTGACAAATGAAGTTTGGCATCACAAAATAATTTATTAATTGCCCTAGCTGGCAGAAAGTGCAATTTTTCACTTCTAGAAAAAATCTATATTAATGGTTTACTCAAGGCAGAAGATCGACATATGAAAACATTAAAGGATCGTTCCTGTATGAAATTAGGGGCTTCTTGTACAAAGCAGATCGCTAGATTTCTCTGATTCAGTGTCATATGGGAAGTGTAAAGTATTAGCTGGAATACCTCCGCTATGAACTTGCTAATATCTATCAGACTGGAATTCCAGTCCACATGGTCCCAGTTTTGCTCCACCTGCATACTAGTGCCTCAAATTAGCATATAGCTTCACCCTCAGGTTGTATAGATCTTAATAATGCTCAAGCTAAAAATCATACTGGATAGCAAAATGATTGTCATATCAAGTGTTAGAAACCTCAAGTATACCTCAATTAACAGTAACACAGTCTCGAGGCTTCTGGTTTCTAGCCCTTTGGTGCCCCATATTACTAGCTTGAGGATGGCACTGCTTATCTTATTGGGGATGCAAAGGGACTGTGTTGCAGGGTTTGCAACATGTTCCTTGTATCTTGCAGATGTGGGATATCCCCCAACATCCCCAAAATGCAGGAAATACAGAGGAGTCTGTGAGGGCATCTGAGGGACATCCAGAAGACATTTCACCAACATTCTGGGAACTAGGGGACAACTACACACCCATGGATATGCCAGGAGAATGTCTGCCCCTCTCATGCCTCGATACTCAAATACCTTATTATAAACTTATTATTATGAATGTTTTTAATTATCATTTTCCAGTTTCCACCACTATCTACCACTTTGAAAAATTATTCATTCATGCTTGTTCAATAAAATGCCATTGTAATAGAAGCAAACATCAGAGAAAGATGACAGTGATGTCTAATATCTTCATACTAAGTGACTAGTTAGTTATTCATGTAACAGATTAATGACAGGCACAGTGCTTTATGATCGTTAGTATTTTGTTTTGTGACTTTGTCTAGTGGGACAAAACAGAAAACATACAGTATAGGAGCTTAAACCTCTCCTGTTATGAGGGGAAGCTCCCTTTATTCAAAAACAAAAAGACTTATTCCCAAAATTTCACAGTATTTACAAGATCTCTGATATGGATTTTTAACATACTATGAACATTGAAAATAAATAACATGCGAAACAATATTTTTCCTTGCATATAAACTTAAGCTGAAACAACACCTAAAATCAAAATGCGAAGATTTTTGGGATTCTTTGGCTGCACAAACAAGTATGCACGAATTTCTGATGAAATCATCAAGTGCAGAAATTAAATGCATGTACACAAGAAAGAATTGCTGAAATTAAAAAAATAAAGCTCCATGAAAAAGAATATTAATGGTAGAGTAATCAACAAATATTATGAATACAAGAAACACAAATAACACAAGGTCTAGATTTGCAACTTGTATTCTTCAACTTTCAGAATTTGATTGCTCACATAAAATAGAGAAAATAGTTTGAATAATGAAATTGCACAGTGTGTAACAAAAAAAAAATAGTTCGGAACCTTGCACGTAAATCTTAACACTAAAAGTAAATCAAGTTTACTAACTTGTCTCTCAAATAAAGTTTAAAATTGCATATAATTTATCTAAAAATAGCTCCCATTGAACTGAATAATAACTCCAAAAATATCTCTAGAACTTATAACAATAAATCCTCTATCTATAGGTTATCTGAAAGTAACTTGCTTTTTATAAATAGACCATATCTAAAAATAACTCCTTTACAAATAAATTATCTTCTGTTTTAAATAGCTCATCCCTTCAAAGGGTGGATTTGTTGGTTTGGAACTAGAGTCATAACTGCCTTGTTTGCACCTTTTTTCCTTCCATAGATCTGGTACTTCTTGCCAGTGGCTGTTACATCATTTAGATCTGGCAAGTTGACGCAACAAATTCTAGATTCATGTGAACTGATCACATTCTTATTTTGTACAATCATCTTGTTGTAGTTAACCTGCTCCTATTCTTCGATACATTTCAAGCCAATTCCAACAAGCCGTTTATTATCTCTATATCAAAAACAACAATAGTGCCCAGAGCCTCAATTTGTTGAGTTGGTATCAAATAATGAGCATGAAATGGAATCACCAAAAGAAATGATTTTGTGTTTTACAGTCTTACTCAATTTATCTGATTTCTCAAATGAACTAAGGCCTTGACACCTGCTTGCAAAATTTCCACTACAAACCTAACAGTCTCACATTCCATTTGAAAGAGTAAATTGTCTCAGTTTTTGAAAACGCTGACACTAACTAAAGTTTCCACGTTGATCACTTTTATTTCCTTTAGATTGGCAAGAAAGTAGTCCATAGAAGCAAAAAGTAGAAATCAGAGGGAACAACTCTTCGAGGGAGTGCATAGAACAATGTACTATGCACATCTAGTCTAGCTAATATGCTATTTAAACTAAAGACAACTGTAGATTCTCAAGGACATGAACTAAACCAGATTCTCAAGGACATTTTGAGGTCGGAACAAAATTCTCAAGGACATACTGAGAATAAAACCGAGATTTCCCCACCTTGTGGGTTCTATAGGTTGTTGACCTTGTGGCTTATCACCTGGCATTGCTCCCCTTCTTTGGCAAGAACTCATGATGTTTTTCCATGTTGCTTTACTTGGGAGATATATGTCTGACATCTCATATGTTCTTGACTGGAAGAACCTACAGGTAGAAGAAGGCCAAATAATTTTAAGGCCAAATCATGGATAGGGAGTTAATAAATCTATCAATTCAGTTTTTTTAAGAATACTATTTATATTGGAAGTTTGTTTGTCTTTTGAGTGTGTGTGTTTGGTCGAGTTCTTGGAAGGTGATTGTAGGTTTAATAGCATTCTTTTGGACATAAGGGAATATAAAAAATATATTATCAGTAACATTCATATGCTACTGGCGGCATGCTGGAAGGGGAGAGAAGTTGGTAGTTGTACAGGATCAACCTGGGAGTCTTCACTGTTTGTTGCGAAGAGCTTGGTGCTCAGCTGTAGCAGCAAGGAAAGCTTCATAGGATTTAACCCTCGGTTGTGTGAGTGGTGACTGGTATTTCTTTGGTTTATTCCTTTAGCTTCACTATGATTAAAAGATGAATGAATCTTTTTACTTAAAGCATAAGTTAACGGAAAAACGAAACAAGATTTTGATTAAAGTAGTAAAATGGTTCTTTGGTTTAAAGTTTAACTGAATGAATCTTATTTATTCTGGATATATTGTTATTGTTGACTGTTGCACAGTGTACCACGGGGACGCATCCCCCCTGTTTTTAAGGCATTTCCTGAAACAGGGACGTCCCGGGACACGGGGACGGGCACAGAACGTCCCCCTGCCGTCCCAAAAATGCATGAAAAAATGGGGATGTCCCAGGGACGCCCCCACTGCTGCAAAGCCGTCCCCTCTGCTGCATGAAATGAATATTAAAATTTTTGCAGTCAAAGTAAAAAATGGACTGACTCAGTCGTTGCTTCTCGGCTTCCACGGGCGCTCAACTGTATTCTGGAACCCATGCAACGCATTCAACGCATTACCATTGTATATTCACGCATTACCGACGAGTTTAGAAAATTTTCTGCGTTGAATAGGATTCATAGGTACTACTGACGAGTTTAGAAAATTTTCCGGAAGCTTCAAAGAATACGCCGATAGGAACTACCAATGAGTTTCGAAAATTTGCCAGCATGAATTTTTTTTACGGCGTGAGACAATGAATTGTTTTGACGGCGTGAGAATTCCGAGCACTATAATGCTCACATAAATATTATTATTATTATTATATAATATATATAACTCTATTTATAATTTTATTATTATTAGTATATTTATAATTTATTATTATTATAATTATAATACATGTATATATATTCTTATTTAATATAATAATAATATTATATTAATATTTTTATTATAATAATAATCTTATTTGTTATAAATAATAATATTTATATTGAAATATAGTAATATTTTATTATTGTTATAATAATCTTATTTGTTATATATATATATATATATAACAAACACAAACGTCCCCTTGCCGTCCCCTAAATTTTTGAAAAAAAATTACCGTCCCGGAAACCCGTCCCCGCATCGCCCCGCCCCCCCGTTCCGGAAACTCGGAGAAACAATGTTGTTGCATGATGATTGTTGCATTCTTGTTGACTTTTCATTATCTCAAAGGGTCCGTTGTGTCTGTATGTCAATCATGGATTGACAATGATAAGGAAATCAGATGGGTTGATTTTATCCTCCCTGTTGGGTTTTTCTCACAGTTACCGGATACTTCACCCCCTCTCCCTTGGTACGTGTATCGCCGTATCAGATACAGATACTCATAGGATACGGCTCGGATACATCTTGGATACCGTATCCAGCTGTACCCAAAAAACACCCTATTTTTTTCCCATGCCGGATACGCGCAAATGCAACATTCTCATGATATTTGTGCCGTATCCCAAAAATATTAACCCTAGAATGTTAAAAATTGCCGCAAGCAACTGTTCCATGACCTAGCATGCTGATTTCTTGTTGCAGGGAACTACTCTGGACCAACACGCACACGATGGAAATATGTCTTTTTACGCGATTGTATATACTCAAATAATCGCATTCATTCTAAAGTTGGAGATATAGTGTCAACAAGCAACGGAGGAAGAGGCAAATTTTATTAATTGGTGATACTTTTTTTAATTTTTGGCTTTTTTGTTTTACTTTACATTGTAAACTTTTAATTATTTATTAAGTTTAATACATTTAACTTTTTTAAGTTTAATTTATTAATATATAATATATTTGTTAAATATATATAGTTATATTATTAAATTTAAATTATTTAATATTATTTATTGCTAATCTATCTATCTATCTATATATACACACATATATATGTCGTATCTAGCTGTATCCATATTAGGGGTCTTGAAAAATAGCCGTATCCGTATCCGATACCGTATCCGTGTCCATGCAACTTTGGTTTTTCTTTTTGGGTGGTCATTATTCTGCCTGTTGGGTCTATGTTGGAAATGTTATGAGTGGATTTCTTGTCAAGGGGTTGTGGTCATAAGTTATGATTTTGTTGCTATTAGAAGTCGATTTTGATGAGTCTAATGTCATAACCCATTATAGGGTCTGTGTTTCAACATAGTATACTCCTTCCTTAAGTTGGAAGGGTTTTTGATATCCAAGCTAGTAAGCTCTGCTGCTCTAGGACATAATACTCCTGGGTTTAATGGGTATTACATGATTCACACGCTGATTGTATATTGGGTTTACTAGAGGCAAGTTAAGTATTTGGTATGGTGTTGATCGCCATTACTGGCTTGGAATTCATGCTCAAGCCTAAACATGGGGGCTAGGTGACAAGGCAATTCTGGTTCATAGATGGAGTCCTATGATGCATAATGTTTCATGCAGGTATTTTGGTTGGTACAAAAATCTATGCAAAGTAATAGCAATTGGACCTACTATGACACTGAACAATTTTTGAGAGAGAAGCAAATAGTTGTATTGATCGGCTTCCTATCATTGTAATGGTCTAAAGAGAAATTTGTCTTGAGCAATGATAATGGTAATATCTAGTTCTGCATTTGTAGTTAAGATATTACTGAGTAGTGATATTGATTAAAATTTATGATGTCATTATAACATTCATAGATGTAATTACTTCAATGGCATGTGTTAAGTAAGTGGGCTATATCTATTGTTACCAAGAAATGTTTAACAAATCCTTTGGACATATGTAAATCTGATTCAATTCATTGAATAATTAAGTTGACAATCAGACTTGGAATGCTCCACTACAGATTAGGATTGAAACCCTAGTCAGAGTTGGTGTATAACCTTGATTAGTGAAATTAAGGAGAGTAGATTGGAACTAATTCTTAAGTGTAAATCACTTGTACCAAATAGTATGGGAAATAAACCGTTAACTCAAACTATGGGAAATGGACAACTAAGTCTAAATTCATTTTATTTCCGTTTGATCTATCGTGTTAATTGAACTATGAAGTTGAATGTTTAATAAGTATTGATTAATTGGTACAATTGAACAAATTCATTCTTGATAGTTTAAACCCTAACTTGGAGAATATATGGAGTACAGGCAACGAGTTTATTCATTCAAATATATTCATTTGATTTAAGCATTACTTAGTGGACTTACAAAGCAGATTTAAAAAAATGTACTCAAAACATGCAGACTAGGGAAAGTAATTATGCTCAAAAGAGGGTCTTATAGATCAAACATTAGAAGCAGACTTGATAAGATTATTTCAATGTATATTAAAAGGGGTTCAAATAGTTAAATCAATGGGTTACTCAAACTAACAAGGAACTTTCCTTGGGACTAAAGGAACCTTTGTGGAATGGTTAAATAACGCCATGAAACAGTAACAAGGCCTAAGCTAGAATATATAAAGTATTCAAATTTCAACTTAGAGAATGATGTCAAAAGAAAACTAGATAAATTAGAAGTTATTCAAATTAAGAACAGTTGTATAAATAAGGTACTTTAAAAAGAAAAGAACTAAGCAAATCAAGGCAAGTGTTAATATGAAGATTGGAAGGATGTAAAGGGGCAAAGGATATTTAAATGAAGACAGGAACTCATAGTCCTCAAATAAGTAAACCTAGGAAGGAAGATTTAGGCAGATTTGGCTATGAACATATCACTAAGATTGCGAACTAATTAATGACCAATCTAACAAAGGTGTTTTAATAATCAACTTAAAGATTTAGTAAATGAACTCAAAAAAACTGAAAGAGGATCTCAATCTAAAGCACCCTAATGTAACTTGATTCCATTCGTAATGTGGATGCTTAACATAGCAACAAAAATCGTTTGGGGAAAAAATCGGCAAACCAAAAGTATAAGATTTCTTCAAAAAATCAGGAAAAAATCGTTTGGGGTAAAAATCGGCAAACCAAAAGTACAAGATTTTTTGAAAAAATCGTGATTTAAACAGGGAAAAATCAGAAAAAATTGGATTTCAAAAAAACCATTAAAAAATGTAGAAAAAAGGGACAAAGCTTCTTTTTTACGGCATGAGACAATTTTCAGACCACTATTATGCTCACATATAAAGCCTATCGGCTAATAATAATACTATATTATTAATAATAGATAATAACGCTATATTATTAGGAAACAATAATAATACATATTATTAATAAGTAATATATTAATGGTTATATATTATTAATAATACTATACTATTATTAATGGTCATATATTATTAATAATACTATTATTATTAATAATATATAATCATTAATAATAATATATAACCAGTAATAAATATTAAAATAACAAAAACAAACATATATAGGAAAAAATCAAATGTATTATCCCATTTTAACCAGTAATAATTATTAAAATAATAAAAACAAACATGTATAGGAAAAAATCAAACATTTTAATAAACGGCGAAGCAAATCATTACGCCTGCTGAAGGTGTGAAGATTGGAAGTTGCGAACGGATCTGCCCTGGAAATGTGGTGAAAGATGCCGCTGTGATGAAAAACAACCAAACGCAATAGTCGGGCGAAAACGTGTTGTGATGAAAAACAACCAAAAAACCATAAAAATAGCAATAGTTGAACGAAAACGTGCGGGTAAAAGGCGCGGGCTTTTTTTCACAGCACTGGAGGAAAATGCAGTGTTTTAAACGCGATTTAATCACGATTTAAAACTTCCAAAAAATCATTGACCAGCAGTTAATGATTTCCAATTCAAACTGGGGAAAAATCGACATCCTGGCCGATTCGCAATTTTAATCCAATTTATGCTTCTATGCTTAATCTCGTGATTCAGGGTTAGGATAAAGACTCATAACTTATAATGCATATGTTCAACATACTACAAGCAAGACACTAAGTCGTCCATTGCATACACTCATTGACATTGTATAAAAGCGTCATGAAAGTTTAAACCCACTTAAGACAATAGTTAGCCTTGTGCAATTGAGTGAATGTGCAAGTTCAACCATTTATAGTTAGTGTAATTTGTCTGATATAATCACCATGGGTTGTGAACCTTTATCTAAAATCGGATCATGAGAGTGGTTAGTGAGTAGATAGTTAAATTTTAGTACTTAAGCAATAAACAAAAATCAAACCCTAATTTTTGGGGCACATGATCAATAGTGGCCAAAGCTAAGAGAGATACAAATGTTTGTATGTAACCACCACAAGTCACTTGCGTTATTCCAATCTTTTCCAAAGAAAAGAATTTCTCAAAACAAAGGCAACTAGATATGCTAGCTACTTCATTTTGCTAGAGAGGATGTTGGAGGTGCAGAAGGCTCTACACTCCATGGTGGTTTCTGGAGTGGAAGAAGTGAGTTGAATCAAAGTCAAAAGAAAGGGAAAAAGTGAAACAATTGGGTCTTTTCTCCTTCTGCCTCAGGCTCGAAAGATTCTTTGGTCACAAAGTCTGCAAGGTCGTTTTCATTCAACGCAAGCATGATGCGAACTCTCCATGATGTGAACTTGGAAGCCCCATCCAATCTGTCTTCAACCCTGAGACTGTGAGTCATTTTATCTGATCTTTAATGATAAGAGCAGAATGTAAATAACTGAATACTGCAAATCTAATTATACTAATTCTGATCTTTAATGATAAGAGCAGAATGTAAATAACTGAATACTGCAAATCTAATTATACTAATTCAAACTTGGCTCTGATACCATGTTAATTTTAATATTTAGATTGACAATAAGAAACAATAAAACATAAATGCTCACATAACACACATATACCCTGGGAAAACCTCCCTCTTGGAGGTGAAAAACCCAGCAAGAAAATCCCAGATCCGATTTATATTAAGAGCAGAAACAGATTACAACTTTGCCCAGCTAGGGCACGAAACATAGATATCAAAATACAACATAACCTCTTCTTGAATTATCGAACCCTTTGAACCATTGAATCAGTTGAACCGTCGAACCGTCAAACCATTGAACTAGTTGAACCAGTTCAACTGTTGGCGGAACCCTTGCACTGTCGAACCTTTGAACCCGTCGAACCGTTGAACCAGTTCAACCATCGGCGGAGCCCTTCACTATTGAACCTTTGAACCCGTCGAACCATTGAACTGTTGAACCAGTTCAACCATCGGCGGGGCCCTTCACTGTTGAACCTTTGAACCCGTCGAACCGTTGAACCAGTTCAACCATCGGCGGAGCCCTTCACTATTGAACCTTTGAACCCGTCAAACCGTTGAACCAGTTCAACTGTCGGCGGAACCCTTGCACTGTCGAACCTTTGAACCAGTGGAGCTCGATGAACTTGTTGAACCGTTGAACCGATGAACCTGTCGAACGGTTCGACCAACGGCGGAGCCCTTTCACTGTGCTTGTAGTAGATTGCTGATAGATTAGATTTTGCAGAGCAGAATTCGGTAAGTGATTGTTGTATATTGAGACTGCCAGTCACTCTTCATTTATATGAGATCGCACAACCATTTTGGCGCCAAATTACATATACGTTACATTTGAAATAGGTCCTGACCTATTTGTAATTTCAAGATACATAGAATGGTGAGTTCGCCCAATTGGGGCCTGCCTTAATCGGATAATACAATCTGAGATCTCGAAATGCTGAGGCCGGTAGGCCATTCAGCATTTTATGACTAGGTTGGTCTCTAGAAGGGATCCGACCTAGCTACCAGAATCAACAAAGAAGCCCAGTTCTTTGAAGACAGGAAGGAATCCAGTGTAGTTGAAGCTCAGTATTGATAGTTGCCAAATTAGCTTGGGAGTCTGTGGATCTAGGGAGTCATGCCCTTACAAGGGTCATGAGACAACATGATGGAGCTCCGTGAGTATAGCTCAGCATTGATTGTTGTCCAATAGCTCGGGGGATTCATGATTTGGGAATTCGAGGAGGTGGTAATCCGGGAACTCGGGAATTCAGCTCAGGGGCTATGCCTTTATGAGGGTTACGAGGCAGCTTGATGGAGATCTCCCTGGTTGAAGAACTGTTTTTAGAGAAAAGCTTCTGAAGAATTTATGATTTTGAATGTTTTTAGTTTGCTTATGTTAGTTTGTTTTGTTTTAGTGCAGTAAGTCCTAAGAGGGGGTATTATAGATATTTAATACTTACATTTATAATTAAGTTGCTTTAATTCTTAAAATAGGTTGGTCTTTTTCAATGTAGTATGTTTATTTTTCGAATAAGTTAACATGCATATTTGTAACCTCACTTTGAATCCTATATAGAAGTGATTGACTTTGTAATTGATGCATTGAATCTAATAGAATATTGTTGCCTTCTATTTCGTTTATCAAAACAAAAACTACCAATTCGTATGATGTAATAATAATAAACCAACAACCCCCCTCCCCCACCCTTATTACATCATATGCCCAAGAGAACAAAGTAAGAAAGTTTGAAAAGCTGTGAACTTTACAACTGCAAGAGATTTTGTAAAAATGTCAGCATGTTGCTCTTGAGTCAAACAAAATTGGAGTTGGATATTCTGTTGCTAAACATGTTCAAGGATATAGTGACATTGAACCTCAATATGCTTGGTACGCTCATGAAAAGAAGGATTGCAAACAAGCTTCAACACACTCGGATTGTCGCAAAACAAAGTGGAAGGACCTGTTGGTTCCTAGAACTACAGGTCCAAAATCCTTGAGTATATCTCCTCCTAGGCCAGGGGTGTCGTCAAGAAGGTGAGAAAGAGGCTCATCCACAAATTGAGGATAGTTAAGGCCAACTAACAAGAGTGGGTATGCTCTCCTGCACTTAGGGCTCAGGTAGACCCACGAGGGATATTCCTAGAGGCATGAAACAGAACACAAATAAACACTTACAGCCATACCCAATGTACACTTGACCCCCATAGCTGTCACTAGGCCAAGACAAACTAGTTGCACAAACCTCTAATTAAGCTAATTACTACACCCTATAGATGCACCAACAAATGATAACAAGATATCCCTTAAGGTGAATCCATTTAACTTCACATACACACTTACAGGGTGCAGGCATGCATGAACATGATTCTCACAAATTTGAACATGGTTATATTGCTTAGGATTGATCCTTAGTTGTAGTATAGAATCATGAAGGTGTAGAACCTAATCTAACTCTATTCCTACCCCTATAGCTAATAGGACGGAGATTTGGTAAATGAAAAGTAATTGATCCTTCCCCGATATGGACTGATGCCTACTCCATTGGGCAACAGAGTCATGAACAACAAAGAGGAAGGAAATTAATCTAATAAGCATCAACAAAACTAGATGTGCATTTACATAGATTAAATCCCATATGGCAAACATACTTAATGATCCAAAAAAGACATGCAATAATTCATTTGCGACAAAGGGATGACCCAACACAAAAGCTTGTATTGACTTAAATGTTGTCACACGTTAGCAAATTCCTATTACAATCATACCAACAAATGTGGCAAGAAAGGATGAGTAACTGGGTTCAAACACCCCCTTGAACTACCACATTCTTCCATGGAGACATATCATCATATGAAGATTTTCATAACAATATCCTTCCTACACTGTATTAGATGCATCCCATGTTTGCAGCTCAAACTGGCTTTGCTTGATGCCCTAGATTCACCTTAAAGCACTTGCAGACCAGAAAATTGGTTTAGCAACCAACCCTCAATACATCTTATCATGTATATATAGCAATCCTTCTATTGTTGCGCTTGGGCGGGAATCACCTACCCCACCTACTTCTGTAACCTCGGCATTGAATCGCACCCACTCCGCCACCTACCTATGCTTCATCTTTACTTCACATTAATGGCGCCTCGGGCACAAGCTTGTGGAATTCAAATTCACCAAGATCCCACGTATGAGACTCAACAACCTCATAGTGCACCATCGTACTGTCATATTGCCATGTGTCCCCTTGGAGATGCCTCTATGTTTTCTTCGCAAGGTCGAAGACTTGCTGACTCACTTGGTTCCAACACTTGTTGGCTCAAACACTATTTTGGTGATGCGCGAACCGTTGGTCATCTTTGGCCTTTGATCGACGGTTTAGAGCCCTTTGATGCCTCTCAGAGAAAATGGGACCCACAAGTGACTTGGCATTGAAACAGAATGGCACAACAAGAAAAAGTGTCAAAGTTGTTCCCCTTGAAATGGTGTGCGGTGTTGCCACGTGGAGTTGAGAAGGCGTCGAATGAATGAAACTTACATAAAGAATGGGTCCACCTCGAAAATGACTTAGCGCCATAACAACCAATGACAACATTTTGAAGTTGCCAGAACTGAGTAGTGCATCCACGTGTCAAAGTCTCATTTTCCTCTCTCGTCTTCACTTTTCCTTTTTTACGTTTCGGCGAAAACATGAACCAGCAAACTTGCTGAAAGCCACTTGCTTTCTTCTACTTGCCTTGTCTCTTTGTTCTCTCTTTGCTTTTCAGCAATTCAGCGTAACTGAGAACTTTAGAACCTTTTCATTGAATTCGCAGGTTCGCGAACCGCCAAAACTCTTTCTTCCTTAGCCACTTCGTCATCCTTTGGCTTTCTCCTTCCTTACTCCCTCTTCAGTGTTTCAACAAAACTAGAAGCTCACAAACCAACAAACCTTTCGGCAAGTTCGCAAACCTGCTGAATCGTCGAAACACAAATGCACCGGGCTTTCAGCAAGTTCACAAATCAGCAAACCTACCAAAAAGGCAAACACTTGGGAATTTTTCTGTCTTTTGAGTTTTTTAAAGGATTGTCTTAGATGAAAACTATGATGGGGCCCATTTGAAATCTCACATATCGGTTTTTAAACAATGGACAAAGTAGGTCGAAGCAAAGAGGCACTAATAAAATGGGATTTTGAAGGATTTTAGGCACAACCCTGCAATTTTAGGTGCCAAAAAATCTGGGCACCAACAAGACTTGTCTCAAGAACACCCATGCTTGTCAAAATGCAACGTAACCGTATTGCCTCATAGACAGATCCACTTGCGGCACGATATTCTTCCTTTGTGGAAGAGCGAGCAACAATGGTTTGCTTTTGCTCCCCCAAGATATTGGACCATATCCCAAAAAGAAAATGAAACCTGAAGTAGACTTCCTATCATCCACTAAACTTGCATAGTTCGCATTCGTGTATCCACACAAACAAAAATCTGCATTCTGCTTATATTTGTAATGTCCTTGTTGTGACCAAATCACACATCGCCCCATTGCAAATGGGGACCCCCCCCTTTTTTGAGCTCTGATGCTTTGCATGAAGTTTTGATGATGTCTTTAGTCTATTGCATGATGAAGTCAATGGTGTTTGAGTCCTATAGTCCCCTAATGACCTGATCTTGATGTTTGAGATCCTGAAAATGACTAAGTCTGGTATCCTGATCCTGAAACACTGAAAATTTGACTAAGTCTGAAATCTGGGGGGTCCTCCAAATTCTATAATCTACATGTTAAATCCAGTGGATTCGAGACCTATCTCAAACATCCTAAAAGGTATATTGAAAAATATTTAAAGTATAAGAAATTTTCTTATACTTAAATATATTGAAATTTATACTTTAAATATTTTTCAATATACCTGTCCTCGGAGACTTTCAGTTTTGGGCGCGAATTTGCTCTAGTACTTAGGCGCATTTTCCCACTTGCAGAGACCCAAAAGTGCGCCTTAGGTGGAGACTTATATGTGCGCCTAGAGGAAAATCAACTTTCAACCACTCCAAAAGATGGCGCCTTGATTGAAATTGATATAAAAGGCCTTAAACATCAAAAAAAAAAATTGATAAAGGAATGATTCAAGAGTCTAGGCGCCCTTTCTATGTCCAAATGATCATCAAATTGTGCCTTAGGTTGAAGTGAATGAGTTTAGGCGCCATTCCTCGTTGCTTTTGTCATTTTGGGTGCCTTGATGTAAGATGAAGTCTAAAATGAATGAAGATTGCGCCCAGTGATAGGAGCCTTCTGGAAGTGGAAAATTGAAGTTTGTTGCAAATTATGAGGTTAATTTAGATAGGCGCACTTACCACTTCTTACAATCTAAAGTGGACGCCTTGTAAAAGAAGGCTTGGAATCTTGAAAATGCACTAAGTGAAGTGGGCGCCTAGAGAGGAAAGATTATCCTAAGACATGTTCAATCATTTTGGAATCATAAAATTGCAAACAAAGCCCAATTTGAGTAAGGTGCTTCTCCTTGCCTTTTCTACCCATTTGAGCGCCTTAAGTTTGAGTGAAGAATTTTAAGACCTTAGGCGCCCTTTGCCTTCAAAACTATCCATTTTTGGCGCCTTGATGGAAATCAACTTACAAAGGCAAGTCTTGAGGGTTCTCCATATCAACTACAATGATTGAAAGTGAAGGTGAGTGAAAAGAACAACATTGATGAAAGAGCACCTTAAATGGGAATGCACAAATCTTGAACTTTAGGCACCAATTCCTATAGTTCTAATCATCATGAGCGCCTAAAAGAAAATGCTTGAGTTTGTAAGTGTTAAGACTATTGAAGCTTCCCTTGGACTTTCAAAACAACTTAGGGTCACAAAACCACGAAGTAAACACCTAATTGAGTCTAGGCACCCTTTCCTACTCCTAGCAACCTCAAATTGTGCCCAACTTGGAGGAGACAATCATAAAGTTAAGGCGCCAATTCTTATCCAAATGACCTTTAAAGGGCGCCTAGTAATTGTAAGGTCTTAAACGCCTCAAATTGTACCTTAAAGTGTCAAGAAGCAAGGTATATTGGACTCCACATGTATTCGAGTATCCTCTTGAACCTTCACAGTGACTTAGATGCATAAAGGAATGAAGTGAATACCCATTAGCATCAAGGCGCCATTTCCTACTTAGAATATCATAGATGTGCGCCTAGGCATGAGGACTTAAAACTATGGAATTTGATGTTACCTTGATCCAAAATTGAAGAAATCAACTAAGTGAGGCGCACTTTCACCTATCTACAAACCTAAATGGCTGCCTAGGGGGAAGTTGCATCCAATGAACTCATTGATTGAGCACCTAGGAGGAAACTTGATTGCTTAAGTGAGTTTTGGCGTCTAGGATCACAGAGGTATACATTAATCAATTTGAAGAAGGCATGAAGCAAGCCTTAAGGGAAGTAACCCAAATTTGATCAAACATGTTGAATCAAGTCATGAAGTTAGGCGCTACTTTCCACCAAAATCACCTCATTTTGGCGCCTAAGGGAGAAATTGCATTGAAAGACACCTTTTGAATGATCTCTTAAGGGAGATTGACCTCTTTAAGCTATTACAATTGTTTGAAATCATTTGAAATGACAAGTATGAAGCTATCATGTGTTAGGCGCACTTTGTTCCTCTTTTTACCTATATATGCGCCTAGACTTGAAGAACGGTTATTTACATGGTTAAAGTGTTTCCTTTGTTATAAAGTGATTAATATTGTTTCTCTTGTCTTGTAGGAACATCAACAAACCTAAGGAGCAAGTGCCTGGAGTCACCTTCATCCAAGGAGTGAAGTCAAGAAATTGTCATTGCAAGAAGAAGCATCATGCTAGCCACCTTTGGAAATTACTTCAAGATCATCATCAAGTTGCATCATTGAGAGGAGTGTTGGTGAAGCCAAGGAATCATCTGAGGGACAAGCACCTGAGTCACCTTCAAATTGTAGAGGAAACATCAATGACATCATGTTAGATCACATTAAGTTCAAGCATACTTCATCAATGCCATCATGTTCGAAGACATTCATCCATCCAAGCTTCAAGTCAAGTTCTTACAATCTTCAACTCTCTTTGAGAAGTCATCTACTCCACATATAAGGAAGGTGTTATCATTAACGTTTACACTTCAAAAGACCTTTCAAGTTGGAGCATTTCATCATGTTAAGATCATCATCATTTCAAGTACACTACTTCATCTTCAATAGCATCATGTCAAAGACACTTCATCCATTTAACTTCAAGTTCCATTCAGCCTTCAAGTCCAAGAGAGATCTCCTACTCCGATTCATGAATGAAGCATCATCATCTACAAGTTGAGAAAGAAACATCATCATCATCTACTCTTCATGAAGATGCATCGAAGAAGATCAACATCAACCTACCTATAAGAAGGAACATCACAGTGTTAAACAAATGAGCTACAAACATCATACACATCTAGTTTACAAAGCATGAACAAGGCAAGATCAACAAGATGCATCCCAAGTGTTCATCAAAAGCAATCACATCGAAGACATCACAAAGATTATGCAATTTGGGAATATGCCCAAAAGCATATTAAATTAACAGTTGAAATTCACAAATACACTGAGGTGGCACCTATGTGGCATGTACCTATCATCATCTAATCACAATTCGCCACATCATTCAGCTGCATTCAATGTATCTACAACAAACAAGAAGCCAAAGGGACGCCTATGTGGAAGATGCTCCAAAGATTCCATCTTATCTTATCTTCTTGGAAAGCGTGCCTTCATTGCCTCTCATATGTACTAAAAATAGCAAGTTGTTGTAACTACCTACTGAGGTGGCATGATCTAAGCCCTTGGCTACATAAATTGATCCTAGCGATTTATTGTAATCTAGACCTCTATATAAAGGCCTTGTTGCCTCATTTGTAAATTCGGTAGCTAGTAATTATTAGTTTGTAGTAGAGTAGATGAGACTCTCGAAATTTCCTGAGAGGACTTGAAGTTGTTGTACATATTTCCCAAGATTAATGCAAAGACATTGGAGCATTGTTTGGTGTTAAGTGTTGTCTTGTGAAATCACATGGTTTCTGGTATCTTGATGAAGTGGAGAGATGTTTCAAGTAGATTAGAAGTAGATTAGAGCTCATTGATGTAATGTATGTGTTGAATATTTGATCAACTCCTAGCTCATGCTTTTAACATTCATCGCTGGTGAAATGTTGTGTAAAGCTAGTCTGAGCCTCATAATTTGCTTAAGTTCGATTATGGATGCTTGTTTGAGCTGCGCCATTCAATGGGTGCTTTTATAAGCTTTCATGATTTGAAAACCATTTGTTTACCTTAGGAGATTGCACCAACTCCATGTAGTTGTAGGCATCCTTGGCGAAATGGAGTTAGGTTTATTTAGGAGTTTGTCTATTCAAGCATCATCATCTACTTCATTGACCTTAGATTAGCCTTTCTGAATCCTTATCTTTTTCTTTTCTTTATTATTGATACATCATCCACACTGAAGGAAGAATAAACTAAGTATGAAGAAGTCTAATGTAAGTCCCTTTGTGATTATCAGCAAAATCACATTTAATCACTGAGTTAACCCATCATGAATCATAAATAAGGAACCTTGGAGTTACTTCACTGGATCACATAGTTCAGCCTTTGAAGAGCTTTACTCAAGAGAGAGTGGGATACTCTAGTGTTTTACTCTATTGTTGACTTATCTAAAAACAATCATCAACAGTCCCCTTCTAGCAAGCCAAAATTTTCCTTATCCTTGCACAAAATTTCAACTTACAAAAGAGAACATTAGTATTCTAGTCTATTTTTGAATGCCCACTTATTATAATATATACGAGAAATATTCAAATTACATAATCACATTGCCCTTATAGGGTTATACTCTTATGATCACATCATTATACATTTCACTTTTTCCATCATTATCCATCATATTTGGACCCATGCATTAATCATTAATTCCATGTGAGAGGAGGTGATAGGATGCCTTATGTCAATTACCATCATGGCTCCACTAATTTATCCTTTGACTCAAGGGGTGGATACTCACCAGCTTGTTACAAGATTCAAATGACTGAAAAATATATTACTTAATATTCTATATTACAAAGGAGAGCGGAAGCTCTATATATAAGATACAATGTCTAAGAATAGACAACAGGATTGTATAAAGCAAACAGCAACAGCAAAGAAAAACATAAAGCAATCTTATCTAAAGATTGACCATTACGAAGATAAATAATACTTTAATACCCCCCCCCCCATAATGGTCAATCGGTCAACGACACCAAGATGCCCCCTAAATTTGACAAACGTATCCGGGCTTAGAGGCTTGGTGAGAATATCTGCAGTCTGATCCTCAGTCGGAACATACTGCAATATGACAGATCCGTCTTCAACAAGTTGGCAGATGAAATGGCAATGTAGATCAACATGTTCAGTCCTTTCATGGAAGACAGGATTTTTGGCCAATTTTAGCACCCCTTGATTGTCACAATACAAGGGTGAAGGCCCTTCTGGAGAAATGTGCATATCCGAAAGCATTCTTCGGAGCCAGACTGCCTCACACGCTGCTTTAACAGCTCCTCGATATTCATCTTCAGTCGAGGAGAGTGCCACGACCTGTTGTTTCTTGCTGGCCCATGTGATTGCACCAGTGCCTAAACTGAAGACATACCCAGAGGTAGATTTGCGGTCATCAACAGAGCCTACCCAATCTGAATTTGTAAATCCGATCAGCTGAGGATCTCTGCACCTACCATATATGATGCCAAAGTCCGAAGTGCCTTGCACATATCTCAACACACACTTGGCTGCAACCCAATGGTCAGCTTTAGGGGCTATCATGAAGCGAGAAATGTAGCTACTGCAAAACTATGATCAGGTCAAGTGGCAGTAAGATAGATGAGGCTGCCCACTAATTGCCTGAAAGTTGATTCATTGTCTATAGGAGAGTCTGAAGTAGCTGAGAGTTTCAACCCTTTCTCCATAGGTGTAGAAGCAGGTTTGCAGTCAGACATCCGAAATTTATCTAGTAAACTTCGATCATATTTTGAGTGAGAGATGAAAATACTACCAGGTTGTTGCCAAACCTCAATACCAAGGCAATAGTGTAGGAGTCCCAAATCTGTCATGTCAAAGGTTTGACTGAGATCATGTTTGATCTCCTAAATCAACTGCTCAGAACTGCCAGTAATGGTCAGATCATCTACATAAACAACAATGAAGAGACTATCATCACTATACCTTTGGACATATAGATTGGAATCAGAAGGACTCCGCTGAAAACCATGATCTACTAGGTACTTATCAATCTTGATGTACCATGCCCGTGGAGCCTGTTTGAGGCCATAGAGAGCTTTCATTAGTTTGCAAACCTAGTGTTCTTTACCTGCAACCTTGAAGCCAGGAGGTTGCGTCATATAAACTTCTTCCTGCAAATCGCCATTGAGGAAGGCACTCTTGACGTCCATTTGATGGACTTTCCACCCAAACTGGGCTGCCATAGCAAGGACAAGCCGAATGGTACTCATTTTTGCCGTAGGAGCAAATGTCTCCTCATCATCAATGCCCTCTTTCTATGAGAACCCTTTGGCTACCAGTCGAGCCTTATACTTGTTAAGGGTGCCATCAACCTTGTACTTAACTTTGTAGACCCATTTGCAGCCAATGGGCTTCTTCCCAGGTGGAAGATCAGAAAGAACCCAAGTGTTATTCTTCAGAGGCTATGATGCTCAGCTTCCATAGCTTGTTCCCACTCAGGGATTCCTTTAGCCTATGAATATGTCTGAGGCTCCGATATGCCATGAAGAGTGGCCATAAGAGCAAAATTGGTAGTATTCTACTGCTTGCTCTTCTTCCGAGCAGATCTACCCTCGATGAGTTCGCTATCATGATCACCAATTGTTTTAGGCCAACCATTTTGGCCGGAGAGTAGATGTACCACTATCTAAAACAACAGCATCACTTGGTATGGCTGGAACGAGAGCCTAAGGATCTAGAGTAGCTGGAGGAGGGGCGGGTGGTGGAACAACAGGCTGAGTTGCTTGGACAGCAACAGAATCCATCTCATCAGGAGGAGCTAGAGAAAGATGAATATCTACATCTGAATCCTGCAAAGACTGATCCTCAGAGATAACAGAAGAATTAGACAGGGTTAAGGGTCCAGTGGTCTTATCAACCACTACATCACGACTGAATATAAGACGATCAGTGTCTACATCAATCAGTCTATCTGCTTTATGATTGTCACTGTACCCTGTGAACATGAGTTTCTGGCTTTTGGAGTCCAACTTGGTGCGCTTGGCATCTGGAATCCAAACATGAGCAGTGGAGCCAAAAACTTTTAGATGGGTGACCTGAGGCTTGCATCCAGACCAGGCTTCTTCAGGAGTCATCTTCCTAACTACATAGGTAGGAGACCGATTCAGAAGATAGACAGCAGTGTAGACTGCTTTAGCCCAGAACTTCTTAGAAACACTTCTATGTTCTAGCATAGAGCATGCCATTTCAGTAATAGTGCGATTCCGACACTCAACAACACCATTTTGCTAAGGGGTGTAAGGTGCGGTAAGCTGGCGTTTGATGCCATGATCAGCACAGAAACGAGAGAAGATAGAAGAGCAAAATTCCACCCCATTATCAGATCTAAGAGAGATTATGGAACAGCCTGACTCTTTTTCAACCAAGGCTTTGAATTGCTGAATGTACCAAACACATCAGATTTGTTTTTCAAGAAATACACCCACATTTTTCTGCTGAAATCATCAACAAAAAGCAGAAAGTATCGGCACCCAGTGACTAAAGGAGTATTCATTGGTCCACATACATCAGCATGAACCAGCTGCAAAACCTTAGATGCTCTCCATTTATCACCATCTGAAAATGGAGTCCGATGTTGCCTGCCAGCCTAACATGCAGTGCAAATGCCATGAATCTAAGTCTGAATCTCCGGAAGACCACTAACCAAATCCTCTTAAGCTAGCTGAGAGAGATAATGCATGTTCAGGTGTCCATAACGTTGATGCCAGAGTATGTTGATAGATGTACTTCTAGCTATCATGGCACGTCCTTGAGAATCACCAGAATCAATGAGTCAATACAGACCATGATCCTCAAGTCCTTGGATGATAGTGGTGCATGTCTCGCGATCCACTATGCTGCAGGTATTCATACTGAAAACAATATCCAGATGAGGTGAGTGCCTCATGATTTGGCTGACAGAGAGAAGATTCAGCTCCATACCAGGAACGAAGTATACATTGAGAAATATTAAATTTCTCCCTCTAGACTGAATCTGTACATTGCCTTTTCCAACAACAGCATATTCTTCGCCTCCAAAGATGACAGAATCTTTGAAAGGCGCGTACTCCGTGAACCAGTCTCGCCGATGTGTAAAGTGACGAGAGGCACCTGAGTCAATGTACCAAGCAGAGGATTTGACATGATCTACAGGACGCTTGGCCATAAAGGCGTAGCCCGCAGATTCCTTTTGCTCAGGATGCATGACAGAAGATGCCGTCAGGAGGCATTTCGAGACACAAAAAACAAGATATCGGAGAATAGACAATAGGTAGACGGCAAAAATCTCAAACCATGGAAACTAACTCGACAATCCGAACACGAATTTCGAGATAAAATAAAAAAAAATTCATATCTGCTGATGACAAAGAGATCCAGAGCACAAGTCTCACGGTTGAGTGAGGAACTAGATGGGTCGAGGCGCTGTAAGCGCAAAGCAAATAAATTATAATAATGGCGGATATTATTTTCTTTATCTATGATAAGAAGTTGTGGGCGAACACACAGAAAACGACGCGCCAAAAAAGAGACTATTGACAATCCAAGCCACAAATCGCAGCCAAGACAAATCACTCCCTGTAGAAGCCCGCCGAAGAAAAACACAAAAACGTGACCTTTTGCCACAGAAAAGAAATGTAGAAAGACGCCCACGAAAATGACGCCCAAATCTGAGATGTGAGAGAAAACCTGCGAATATACACCAGATGCGATCCACAAACTGCTAAAAGGTGGCCTAAAGGATGCCGAAAAACCACGGCAATCCAGAAACTGAACAGGAAACATTCGAATCAAAAAGATAAGATGCGAACCAGGGATCTCAGGGCGTCAAAACAGAAGGTGATATCGTACCACGCTCTGATACCATGTTACAAGATTCAAATGACTGAAAAATATATTACTTAATATTCTATATTACAAAGGAGAGCGGAAGCTCTATATATAAGATACAATGTCTAAGAATAGACAGCAGGTTGTATAAAGCAAACAGCAACAGGGAAGAAAAACATAAAGCAATCTTATCTAAAGATTGACCATTACGAAGATAAATAATACTCTAATACAGCTGAGTCAAGGCCATTATGATATTCCTTGGTACAAGGGGTGACTTTTTCACCAACTGTAACCAAGGCCACTATATAATAATCCTTTGGCACGAGGGGTGACTTCTTCACGAGCTGTGACCAAAGGCCAAATCCACTTGCCTCAAGGGGTGCCATTGCACCAGCAAAGACAAGGGTCAAAACATACCCATGGTTGGCTAATTGTCCATCCACATGATCACACCTCTCATATGGAATTAATGGATTAATTCCATTATTCCAACTACTCATATGATTCAACAAGTAATATGTCTTATTTCATAAAATAACTAACATTTCATTATGAGAATTTTACTTCTTTCATGCTCATCATATTATTGGATTAGTCATCGGACAATTAAATAATGCAGCAAAGATACATATTTAAAATATAAATTTCATACCTTATTTCTCGTGGCTGACAAGATTGGATGATCCTAAGGTCGTGGTTGTAAATATGATGCCCGGCCTGCAGATTCAATGGTATTATATGTGCTATGATGAAAATCACTATAACAGAAATTATTCAGTTTCCAAAGTATGAATATGCTGGCCGAATGGATGGGGCTGAGACGTCTTTGCAATGTCTTTATTGTTCACTGTACTCTGCTAGAAATATATATATGTTATCTGCTTGAAATCGTGGCGCTGGAGGATACTCTGAATTTCAGATGTAATAGCAAACTCTTGAAATCAAATTTCTTTTGCAAACCAACTTGTCTTCTTAAGGCAGATCGAATGCTATTGGTGTGATGATGATTGATAGATGATTGTGCTTTTGAAATCGAAGACTGTGATATGCTTCTTGATCCATCGCTTATCAGCGTTTATAAAGCCCGAATGGGATGCATAATGAATAGTCGCCTTACTTGAAAGACCACGCACCTCTTCATAATCCATAGTTTATGTAAACAATGCTTATTATTCTTAATATGATCGGCGCTCCTCATGAATAATTATTAATGCTTAAGGAAATCGGAGATCACCCTTGTCTTATTAGATTTTTGTCTTTAGTGCTCCTTTGTCTTTTATGCCAACTCATCCTTGTTTTTTATGACTTGTCATTTTATAGTTTTGTCTTATTCTCTCTTTTAATACATATAGACTATCTCTTGTGGTTTTCAAGATTAGAATGGAATGGTCAATATGAAGCATTTCCAATCTTTAATTGGAAATTATCAGGCTATGACAGGGTCGAAGGGCAACTGTAATTAAATATATTGTTTAAATATTCAATTTAAACAATGCTTTAATATGGGGACATGACAGGCCTCCCCTCTCGAGATTGCTTGTCCTCAAGAAATCACAACGATTTCTTTCATTACCTTTCACCTTTTAATGTCTACTTGTTGAGAAGAAATAGTGGTTTAGATTGAACATGCTTTAGTGAAGAGAGATTATTTTCTATACTTCCCTAATGTCCCCTTGTAGGATATACTGATTTCTTCACCTCAAGTCGATCCTTTGCAAGTTAGAGTGTGATGGAGGGCACACTTCCTACCTATCATGTTTTGATGAGGGTATTGTTGGTGCCTGAATTGACTGTCAGTTGATTTAGCAATTTTTCATGCAGGCACCTTCCCTAAAATCCAAAAAATTTTAAGTGGTGGCGACTCTGCAAAAGACCTGAATGCACATGAAAGTTGATGTGTTGTGACAGAAAATGTGCTTTTCAGACTTCAGCATTTGTATGAGAAAAGGTACCCTGTTTCCTCCCACTTATATTTATTGTTCTACTGCATAAGTTAGATGCCAGGGGAGGCTATAGGTCTTAGGAATGCAAGGGATGTCTGAAAATAGAAATTTCATGAATCCAAGTATGTATTATCCCATACTCAGTCAGGAAGGGAATGATAAAAGAATAGAAGAGATAAAAAATAGGTTGATATTTTTAGAGGCTAGGCAGGCCCAGTTAAACAGTAGTAACCTTGTTGTGTCTGCCAGTCAGAAAGCTAAACCTCCTGTCAGCCCTTTTGATCCTTTGTATGACCAACTGGATTTGTCATGGGTTGATTATAAAGTAGAAACTATGCCTGCTAGGATATATCGTCAGATGCCTAGATTTAGTGGTCACAGTGTATGTGATGGGAATGCACATATCCAAAATTTTCATGAGTTCATGGGAAAGCATTCATTCAGAGATGAGGATATGTGGATGAGGTTTTTTGTTAGGTCCTTTGATGCAAAAGCAAAAGACTGGTATTTGAGCCTTCCAAAGAGATTTTTTCCCTGTTGGGATGAGCTTGCTGACTGTTTCAAAGAAGAATTTGCAAGAGAACCTGCTGATCTTGTTGCAGAATTGATGAACATCAGAAAACAAGATGAAGAGCCATGTGTTGATTTCAGTCATAGGTTTGCAGTAGCCCTTTCACAGATCCCAGAAGTCTTCAGACCTGATATTTCAGCCTGTGTTGGCATATTCTTTGAGGCTTTTGAGGAGGGCTCTAGTGCAATACTGAGGGATTTCAAGGTAACAGGTATGCAGATGGCATACAAATTTGCTGAAAATATAGAAAATTTTAGAAATGGGCGCCTGTTGATATCCCTGTCCCCAGGCCTTGGTGTGAAAAATAGTTGTGAAGCTGCAAATGACCAAATAATTAAGGCATCATGTGCAGATGAAAATGAAAATGAAAGCATAGAGGTTGAGATTGCTGTATTTGAACATAATGCTAACAATACTGCTCAACTGGATTGTTCACCAGTTGAGGATGCCAATGAAGGAACTAATGAAGACTCCCATTGCAATGATGAGGCAGCTGGCCATGAAAACAACAACGAGGTTGTGGACAGTAATGAGCAACTTTTGGAATGGACCTGTGGAGACAATTGTGAGTATTGTACTCGAGACAGAGAAGATATAAGCAAACAGAGAAGCAGTCCTATGTGTGACCCATTGCCTACCTTTCAAACACATGGAGATCATGAAGAGCAGTCAGGGATTGAAACAAGTGCTAGTTCAGAGCATGATTGTTTTTCATTTGATGGCTGTTTTGCTTATGACACACAGGCTGATACTCCTCCACAGAGTGAATCCATTGGTGATGAAGATGTGTGCTCTGCTGCCCATGAACAAATGGCATATTATGATCAAGCTTATGTACCTGGATCACCCATCTTTGACACATATGGTGATGAGGATCTATTTGAGTATGGTGAGGATCTAGACATTGTTTTTGGTTTGGATTCTGTTTCTCATCCTGATGAAAGAGGAAACAACATACATCAGGTAATTGACTGTAAAAATGTGCCTGATTTGAATGAGGTGCTAGAGCCTGATCTTTTCCAGTTTGGTGCTGCTATTGGTTGTGTGCATAATGTGCACAATTGTGAATTTGAAAGCTTTTCTTTTGAGAGGCCAGCATATGAAATGAGCTCTGATTTTCCTAGCTGTATGATGGACTTCGAGTGCTTCCAATTTTCAGTCCAGCTAGGAAATCATTTTGTAATGCATAGTGATGACAAGTGTTATATTCCATTTGAGTATGCATTGCTTGATACATCCTGCATCCATTTGTTGCCTGATGCTGAGGGTTGTTTACATAAGGGTGATAGTGACAAACTGAGTCAGAAGGTTGAATATGCAAATAACCAGGTTTGTTTGTGGTCAAAGCATGGCAATACTCTTAGGCTTGACCCAGTGTATGCAGATGAGAACAAGGTGTTTGACAAGGGGAAGTATTGGTTTTCCCTTTCTTGGTAGCCTTAGGCCATCAAGAGTGTTTGGTGATGCAGATCATTGTAACTTCATGACTCTGTGCCCAATGGATAGGGGACTGGTCTGCATCCCAGAGTTCTGTGGTTCTTGCCATGCCTGCAAGAGGCATGCATCCTCAGACAGAGCCACTGTTGGTGCCTGAATTGACTGTCAGTTGATTTAGCAATTTTTCATGCAGGCACCTTCCCTAAAATCCAAAAAATTTTAAGTGTTGGCACCCCTTCAGTGTTTTGCAGCATCCACATCATCTTTCTTGAGGAAGGGGTCATCATGTTTTGCCCATCGGCATAAGTTTACTTGTGTCTTGGCGATCGTATCAATAGCATGGTGTGTTCTTTGTATATCGCCAAGACTATTGCCTATCGGCAAAGGATATTGTGGTTCTGCCGACGGTGTTGGTCATGCCGATGGGGGTAAGTCAAGTGTTCATCGGCAAGATTTGGTGTATCGGGCTAGCATTGTTTCGATCTGCTGATGTGAGGAGCTTGGCCGATGAAGAATCATCGGCGTGTGTTTGGCCGACGGAGGGATGAAGCCATGGTTCATCGGCGAGAGTTGTATTGTCGGCCTAGGTATTTTGAATTGTGCCGACGGTGGGAGGCTTGGCCGATGCGATGTCATCGGCGTAGATCTCGCCGATGGAGGGATGCGAAGGTGAGCATCGGGAAGACTTTGGCTGTCGGGCTAGCCGTTGGAGGGTCCGCCGATGGAAAGTGTTTGGCCGACGAGGGTGTCATCGGCGTAGGTCACACCGAGAGGGGAGCATGGAGTGGTCATCGGTGTGAATGGTATCATCGGCAGAGGATGTTTCTGCTTGGCCGACGGTTGAGGGTCTCGCCGACAGAGGATGTGTGTGATCGGAGAGACTAGTGAGGTCGGGGTAAGTTTTGTGGAGCTGGCCGATGGTTCTCCTCTGGCCGATGGGGATGTTGGTGACTTGTGGAGATGTTGCGATCGGCGAGACCACTGTGGTCGGCAGGAGATCTGTCGGGTAGGCCGATAATGTATGTCATGGCGATGGGCTGTGGGCGAAGGGTCGTGTGTCGAGCGCGGCAAAACGCTCGACACTTAGTATCCATGCGGCCATGTTTTTAAAATGATAAAGTTGTCTCCGCGGCACCAATGTGGGATTTTTCTTCCTACAGTTTTGAACTTTCAGTGAAGCACATTTTGGCGGGAGGCTTCCGTTTGAAGGTTGCGACAGTTTCCAAGTGAAGTGCGGGTGGTTGAGCCATCAATGACGGTCGTGCAGGGGTATGGGCGACGGTACAAACGGTGAAGCTGCCTGATCGTGGATGAAGACTTTCAGATGGCGGCGCAAAGCTCGAGATTCCCCCTGTCTGTCGCATTTAATCTGTGAAGGCCATTTTCAAATGGAAGGAATGTATCTAGCGAATTTTTGACTTCTGGCCATGTAATTAATTGCTGAATGTACACGGTTCTGTATAAATGGTTTTGGCTGTGTTACTTTTTAGTTGTTGGATGTTTTTGGGCTTTCTGCTCTGACTCTGAACATAAGGTGTTCACATTTTGAAAGGCATTTTTTGCTACAGACTCGGTCCTTAGTCTGGTGTACTAATCTATCTTGGCTTGTAAATGATGATTTTCTCTGTGATGGCCTTCTATGCAGATTGATTTTAAATGAAAAACACCTGTATGTGTATTGTTTCTGATTGTCTCCTGTATGTCATTTGTTTTCCTTTCAAACAAGGTTGTCAAGGGCTTCCAAGTTTTTCAGTATGTGCATACTGTGTGTCTGATTTATTGCGTCTGCTCAAGGAGTGGTTAAATAGGCTTTTGATCAGATACAAAGGGAAATAGATTGCATCATAGGATCTGTTAAGTATGATCATTAATGATACTCTTTCTTGGACATGTTGCTGTTAGGCAGTAGCATTATTCTTAGGTCCTCTGGATATGAATTTATGTTGTCATGGGGAGACATTTACAGTTTTAGATATGACTCTGCTGCCCAGATAAGGCACTGGTTTGGGAATCTGTCTGTTCAATGGGTCTAGGAAAGTCCCATAACTCCAAACACCATTTCAAACCATCTCATCCTTCCATCTGTTAGTTGTAGGATTAGGATTAGGAACCTCTGCATGCTATCATACCTAACCAGACATTATGTCCAAGAATGTTGCCAGCCTTGTAATTTGTTACACAAATCTTGGTCCATACATGAGAGTATTCTGCCTGCTGCTGTCAAGTTATATCTCTCTGTCATTGAGCTAGTCAAGGTTATACTTTTATCAAGTAGGGAAACCCCCCTTGGTGCGGCAGAACCAGAAGTGAAGGGGAGGAGCTCACGCAACCTCCTGTATTCAGTTGGCTGAATCTGCCTGTGCATTAGAACTGGCAAACCCTAATGCTGATTCAGAAGAAAAACCAACAGGTATGATGGAGCGCATTCTTCCTACCTATCATCCCTTTAATATAACTTGATGAGAGCATGATGGAGGGCATACTTCCTACCTATCATGTCTCTAACATGGTTTGCTTGTACTCGAGCAATCATAAACATTCTTCACTTTGTTTCTTTTTCCTCTCCTTAGGATGTTAAATATAGAAGTGATTACACCAATTTGTGGGTTACATGTATTGTCATTTAGTTACATACTAAAATTGAAGTAGACTACCAAATAGCTCAAGAATGCAAGTAACTAGCTCAAGCAAGTAGGCAAGTAGCTCAAGCAATTAGGCAAGTAGCTCAAGTAGACAAGCAAGTAGCTCAAGCATGTAACCAAGTAGCTCAAGCTACCAAACATACATGTAAGTTGTAAAGTATACACTTAAATACATAAGTTGCACGAATACACGTATACACATAAGCCACAAGGTAAACCTTTGAATACACATAAATCACAAAGTATACACAGGATGGCAGGATGACTGCTCTGATACCACTTGTAATGTCCCCTTCTAGCAAGCCAAAATTTTCCTTATCCTTGCACAAAATTTCAACTTACAAAAGAGAACATTAGTATTCTAATCTATCTTTGAATTCCCACTTATTATAATATATACGAGAAATATTCAAATTACATAATCACATTGCCCTTATAGGGTTATACTCTTATGATCACATCATTATACATTTCACTTTTTCCATCATTATCCATCATATTTGGACCCATGCATTAATCATTAATTCCATGTGAGAGGAGCTGATAGGATGCCTTATGTCAATTACCATCATGGGTCCACTAATTTATCCTTTGACTCGAGGGGTGGATGCTCACCAACTGAGTCAAGGCCACTATGATATTCCTTGGTACGAGGGGTGACTTTTTCACCAGTTGTAACCAAGGCCACTATATAATAATCCTTTGGCATGAGGGATGACTTCTTCACCAGCTGTGACCAAAGGCCAAATCCACTTGCCTCAAGGGGTGCCATTGCACTAGCTGAGACAAGGGTCAAAACATACCCATGGTTGGCTAATTGTCCATCCACATGATCACACCTCTCATATGGAATTAATGGATTAATTCCATTATTCCAACTACTCATATGATTCAACAAGTAATATGTCTTATTTCATAAAATAACTAACATTTCATTATGAGAATTTCACTTCTTTCATGCTCATCATATTATTGGATTAGTCATTGGACAATTACATAATGCAGCAAAGATACATATTTAAAATATAAATTTCATACCTTATTTCTCTTGTGGCTGATAAGATTGGATGATCCTGAGGTCGTGGCTGTAAATATGTTGCTCGGCCTGCAGATTCAATGGTATTATATGTGCTATGATGAAAATCACTATAACAGAAATTATTTGGTTTCCAAAGTATGAATATGCTGGCCGAATGGATGGGGCTGAGACGTCTTTGCAATGTCTTTATTGTTCGCTGTACTCTGCTGGAAATATATATATATATGTTATCTGCTTGAAATCGTGGCGCCGGAGGATACTCTGAATTTCAAATGTAATAGCAAACTCTTGGAATCGAATTTCTTTTGCAGACCAACTTGTCTTCTTAAGGCAGATAGAATGCTATTGGTGTGATGATGATTGATAGATGATTGTGCTTTTGAAATCGAAGACTGTGATATGCTTCTTGATCCATCGCTTATCAGCCTTTATAAAGCCCGAATGGGATGCATAATGAATAGTCGCCTTACTTGAAAGACCACACACCTCTTCATAATCAATAGTTTATGTAAACAATGCTTATTATTCTTAATATGATTGGCGCTCCTCATGAATAATTATTAATGCTTAAGGAAATCGGCGATCACCCTTGTCTTATTAGCTTTTTGTCTTTAGTGCTCCTTTGTCTTTTATGCCAACTCATCCTTGTCTTTTATGCCTTGTCATTTTATAGTTTTGTCTTATTCTCTCTTTTAATATACACAGACTATCTCTTGTGGTTTTCAAGATTAGAATGAAATGGTCAATATGAAGCATTTCCAATCTTTAATTGGAAATTATCGAGCTATGACAGGGTCAAAGGGCAACTGTAATTAAATATATTGTTTAAATATTCAATTTAAACAATGCTTTAATATGGGGACATGACAATATTCCAAACCATATGACACTGTACCACAAATGTATCTCAAAACACGATTTGTTGATTTCCAATGCATAAACCTAGAAAGATAGCTGACAGCATAGCTAATGTCGGAGATGAGACTCCCGATCAACTGACGATAAAGAGTAGCATTCACCTGAGGTGATGGATCATGGCAGGAAAGTTTCAAGCCTGTCTCCATGGGTGTTGACATAGGTTTGCAATCTTCCATTCTAAATTTCTCGAGCAATGTCATCACATATTTCATTTGAGAGACATAAATCTGATTGATATGCTATCACACTTCAAGGCAAAGAAAATAATGCAGGAGCCTGAGATTTGTCATGTCGAGCGATCATTTGAGGCAAAACTTTGTTGCATCAATCATCTGTGGAGAACTTCTCGTGATGACCAGATCGTCGATATATACAATCACAATAACAATCTCCCACCTTGCTCCTTAAAGTAGAGATTTAGATCATATGGATTCCTGGTGAATCCATGTTGAAGGAGATGCTCATCGATCTTGATGTACCAGGCTTGAGGAGCCTGCTTAAGACCGTAGAGGGATTTTACAAGTCTGCACACTTTGTGCTGCTAGCCAAGTGCAGTGTACCCCTCAGGTTGAGTCATGTAGACTTCTTCTTTGAGATCTCCATTAAGAAAGGGACTCTTTATATCCATTTGATGAACTTTCCAGTCAAATTGTGTTGCCATTGCCAATACCATACAAATAGTCTTAATCTTTGTTGTAAGGGCAAAAGTTTCATCATAGTCAATACCTTCTTTCTATGCATAACCCTTAGCCACAAGTCGGGCCTTATACTTGTCAATGCTACCATCTGCCTTATATTTGATGCAGAAAACCCATTTGCATCCAATAGCTTTCTTCCCTGGAGATCAACAAGTTCCCATGTGTTATTCCTCAGTAATGCCTGATATTTTGCATCCATGGCATCTTTCCAAGGTGGTGACTCAAGAGCATGTTGTATTGTTTCTGGTTCTAAACTCTGAATAATTGTACACATAAGAGCCAAGTTTACCTCCTCACAAGACTTGCTACGAGTTTTGGGCCTAGTGAGAGAAGTATTTGCAATTACATCATCTTTAACATCATTCATTGTGGCCTAATACCACTTAGGAAGCTTTTTGTACACGAGAGATGAGGATAGAGGCGGTGGAAGAGGGGGAAATTGATCCAATGGAAACAAAGCCTCTTCATGTGCTTCGTCATCAAGTTCCTCATCTTCAGAGTCAAAAATTCTTGGTGTTTGAGAACTAACAGGTGATGGTGAAGAAGAGGTGTTGCATCCTATTTCCTCATCAAAAACATCCCTACTAATTTACACCTTCTTTGTTACTGCATCCATAACCCAATATCCCTTCAACTCAGAACTATACCCAAGAAAAATACATTTCAAAGACTTGTCATCCAACTTGGTCCTTTGTACCTTGGGAACATACATGAAAGCCGCACATCCAAACACTCTGAGATGTGATATAGAGGGCTTCTTCCCAGTCCATGCTTATTCAAGTGTAACATTTTCAAGTGCTTTGGTGGGTGCTCGATTCAACAAGTTGTATGAACTACTTCAGCCCAAAATGCAGGAGCAAGATCTACACCCTTTAACATACATAGCACCATTTCCACACTAGTACGATTAAGCCTCTCCACAACACCATTTTGTTGAGGTGTGTAGGCAGTGGTCAACTATCTTTGGATCCCATGTTCATGTAGGTAGTGTGAAAACTCCTTACCAATGAACTCCAGCCCTCGATCTAAACAAAGGGCTCTGAGAGATTGACCTAATGACCTTTCTGCAAGGGCTCGAAATTCTTTGAATTTCTCAGAAGCTTGATCTTTGTGAGCCAAACAATAGACCCACATTTTTCTAGAATAGTCATCCACAAAGAGTAGAAAATACTAGGCATTGTTATGACTTGATGGCATAGGTCTGCATAGATCAGTGTGAACCAATTCTAAGGGACTAGAGGCTCTATTTTCTACACCAGGAAAAGGAGCCCGTTGTTGCTTTCCAGCAAGACAATGGGAGCAAAGAACTTTTGTTTTTTGTATGGGGGAAGTCCTCTCACCATATTTCTCTTACTCAAAGCAAGAAGATAGCCAAAACTGAGATGGCCTTTTGACTGCAAGGGCCTTGTCTTCATGTGTGACATCATTAAGTTGAAACATTTTTCCGACCGCTAAAGCACGAGCAACAACTTCACCATTGCAAGTTTTATCTTGAATGAGACAAAGTTTCTCTCTATTATGTTGATTAAATTCAACCTTTAAGTTGTGCTCTAGCAATTGACTTACTGAAAATAGGTTCTTTGTGAGCCCTAGAACATATAGAACCTTAGTAAGTCTACATTTATGAGTTTTGAGTGGAAAGGAAATATCTCCAATTCCTTGAACATCATAAGAGGTATCATCACCAAGGGAAACTTGCCCATATGAGGTTGATGGAGTGAGATCATAAAACCACTCTTGTTCACTTGTCATATGTCTAGATGCACCAGAATCAACATACCAAACAGAACTGCTTGAAGTGGAGACCTAAGTTTTGGTAGCATACAAAAAAAAATCATCTGAATCTCCAAACGTTACCATGTTGCTTATTAGGCTTTTTTTCTGCCAATGGGGATTCTTCTTCTTGTCCCCTTGAGAAGCTTTTTGTCGCATTCTTTGATTGGATTCACTATTAGCATAGGAATTGTACCAACAATCCTTGAGATCATGCCCCTTTCTTCCATAAATGAGACACAATTTTTTTGTAGAAGAGTTTTCCTAGTTTGGTTTGGATGAACCTGATGGAACACTCCGACGTTCAAGTTGTTTTCCATTCTGCTTTGATGTGACGGCTTGATGTGACGGCTTGATTGTCTTGGGAGTCAAAAGTTCACCGTGAATTGCTTCTTGTTGTAGAAAATTTACCAACTCTTTGAATGATGGTGTTCTACTAGCCACATTTAGACATGTGACAAACACTCGAAACGAAGGGGATAGTCTTCTCAGGACTATAGGTACAAGAGAGGCATCTATCACTTCTTACCCTAACACTTGCAGTGATGTTCTAATTTCTGCAACTCTTCTAAAAAATGTCTCTACTTTTTCACCACTTTGCATTTGCAAACAGTATAACTGACGTTGCAAATGAAGAATTTGATTATGGTTTTTGGCCTTATAAACAGTTTTAAGACAATCCCAAGCGTCTTTGGTGGTTGTTCTAATGTGAGGTTGAACCTCATTAGCACTCCAACCAAAATTGTAGTTTGGCCTTCCGATTGGCCTTATCAAATCTGGTTTGATCAGCACCAGCATGTGCATGTCTAGTTGTACGACTAGAAACAATATCCCAAAGGTCTTCAAACTCAAGTTGGGTTTGGCCCTTCGCTTTCCAGGCAGCATAGTTGTCTCCTCTCAAAAGTTGAGTGTCAGGAAGCATTATTTTAAGAGCATTAGCAACCATTGTCTATAGTTTTAATGATCTAATCTCTCCAAATGGAAGATGGAACCCTTATATCTCCCCAATATTTGGTTTTAATGGTTTTTGTCAAAATGAATAATGGCTTGCAAAAAAAATGTACAATATTGCTCCCAAATTAAATATTTTTAGGTGCAAAAACTAAATAAATAAAATAGTATAACCCCCCCCCCTTTTTTTGGTTAAGAAAAACTCCTTGATTTTGAATATCCTGTAATGTCCCCTTTTTTCATCAGTAAATATTAGAAAACGTTAGCCTTAATTATTTTAATCTCCCGAAGGCTAACTAGGCTCAATCAAGGGAAATGCCTTTTTAAAATTAAGTTATAAAGTTGCTTTATTCTAATTGCATATATTAAGTTACCAACTTTGTATTATTATTAAAAAATGTGTCTAAGTGATGGTGCATTGGGGAAATAAATGTTTTTATCCTTTTTTGGGTGGTGCGCTCACTTAGTGGAAGTGCATGAAAATTAATGCCATAATATCATATGATATTTTGGGAATGCACAGGAAAGGATGATGTAATAAGGGGGGATTGTTGGTTCATTGATCAGTTTACTTGGCATGTCCATTGCACTAGAGAGAAGCTCATTAGCCTCACACATATTCTCCTGCTTCAGAGTCTCTGTAATTTCAAACGTCAAGCCAGGAGTAACCATTGTCAATAGAGGTAATAAGGGGGGGATTGTTGGTTTATTATTAATATTACATCATACAAGCTAGCAGTTTTTTTGTTTTTTTTGTGTTTTTTTTAAAGACTGAACAATGTGATTGTATCTAGTGAGATACTCTAAAACAGCAGCCAAATAGACCGGAGCTCTTGCACCTACATACTCCACATACTTCCCCGCCTTGAGAAAGTGAGCAATTTGGCCTACCAGGAATTGCTTCCTGACACAGCACCAAGTAGAATGATTATCCTATTGAATACAGCCTTCAAACTGCTTATACATACGCCTGGAAATGAATATTGGACACAACCATGCCTGGAGATATATGGACATCAGATTGATGCAGCCTTCAACAAAGTTCAATGCCTATTGTTGCAACCTCACACCTTCCTTCTGCAGGTTTCAATTCTTCACATTACAGGCCTGGTGTCATCTTCGCTCTGATACCATAATGAGACTGAACAATGTAATGAGCAAATTGAATTATGAAGGAAACAAAGATATATACATAGAGAAAGTCTGTTTTAGAGAAGAAACCAACCAAACTACCAAATTACTACCAGTTCGTATGATGTAATAATAATAAACCAAAAGGGGTAACCACAAATGCTAATACAGACACTCCTAGCCTTGGAGAGATTTATGAGACTTTTGACAACATGCTTGATCAAATGAAGCAAGCAATTCATAGCAAAGATCCTAAATTACAAGTCTAAGCGGAGCATATCCAGCCTATTTTGACAAAGAGGTGGAACACAATGAACACCTCCCTTCATATGGTTGCTATGCTCTTAACCCCAAGTGGTATACATCTAGACCTAGCAAAGTTCCTCCTTCTAATGATGATGAGGGGGGGAGGGGAGGGGGGGAGGGTTTATGAAGGCCCTTGGGAAGATGTACAGCACTAAGAATGCAACCAGACTTCAAGAGCAATGATTCAATTTGTCAATCTTCGGGTTCCTACATTCAACAAACTAGAGGTTAGGGCAGATAGGTCACTCTTGCACAAAAAGAACCTTTAGATGGTAGACATGGCATAGAAGGATACCACTAGAGTTGAGGCAGCATTCCATTCACTTAGAATCTCACGGGTTGATAGTTTCTCTGCTACAAAGAGGAATTGGTCCACCTATAGCTTCATCCACTCAAACAAGAGGAATAATCTTACCTCTAGACGAGCGAAGAAGCTAGTGCAATTCATTGTACCTTGAGACTTCAGGATCAACAAACTCCCAAGTATCAACAATCTCCAACCACATGTTGGAACGTTGATCTTGAAGATGTTAGACAGATTGACAAGGAAGAGGAGGGGCCAAGATCGGTCAGGGTTCCATTAGACAAGCCACAACTTGATATATAACTTGACCTAGATTCAAAGGGCTCTTTTGATATTGATATCCCAGATGAGGCATAGTTCTACTTAGTATTACATTTATTTATACTACTATGCATTTTGAAAACTTTGAGTTTGAACAATGACATCAAAAATTTCTATTTTTATTTTTGATTGCTGCTAAACTACTATCAACTATGTCAATTGCATTTTGAATCTTTGATTTAATTTTAATATCGAATTTGATATACTGTATGAATGTCTAAACTCAAATTTTGATGTCATGTATAGTTAAACTTGTAAAAATTTGAGTTTCCATATAAATAAATAACACACACACACGTGGATGTCTGTATGTATATGTATGTATGTACCGCTGTCCCCAAAAAATGGCCCCTGAACTGTCATCCCTGAAATATGTCCAGCCATCCCCTACTGTCCCTTAAATGCTGTGGAACATAGGTTTATTCAAATCATACCAGTATACTCATGGCACCTATAGTTACTCTTGCTAGTGGATATATACTATTGCAAGGGTACTCTGGTTCCTATTATATGCTCTCTGCTTTACTCAGTAAATTTGTAAAAGACAACTAGAGAGCATATTATTACCTCACTTTGGCGGTCAAGTAGTTTACATTGCTCTAAAATTAGATTGAATTACTGCATGTAAGAATAAAAGAGCAAGAATATTCCATAATGTTAGTAAGAATAAAGAATAAAAGTAAAATAACAATCCAATCGGTTGGTTTTCCTTGCCATTTTAGGTAGTCAGCAATTAAGTACAACTGGAACGGTGATATCTTCAGATCGACCTTCACTATCAATGATCTCCTCCACTATTTCAAAGGTCAGTGATTGCTTCTCATTGAGCCCACAAGTGGGCATGGTACATTAGTTCAATTGTAAGAGTATGTTCAAAATATTTATTTATTGATTACCTGCAAAGTGATGGAGAACAATGGATGCTGCTATGGTGACATTTAGTGAGGCCGTGCCACAACCATATTGTGAAATGTAAACAAAGAAGTCGCAAATTTCCATCTCTTTGCTTGAAAGTCCTGTCCCCTTAAAAAGGCATTGAAACACATAGTATTGTATTAGCACGTATGGGAAACCAAAAACAATGAACACAAGTTCATAAAAAAGTAGGTCATGGTATCATAATAGAACAAGTGGCTCTAGAAGTAGAAATAAGAAAACTGCCAGCATATTTTGAAATTCAATAATTTTTTGCACATCAAACAAACTACAAGAATAATAAAATTGCCAAAGACTTTAAATGAAACAGTATTAGTCAAAGTAAGGAAGTATGGTTGCAATCCTTACAAAGCTGAAAACACAAACTAGTAAACACAGGTCTTCGTCATGCAGCAACACCATCTTGAATTCCAAAATAAGGTGGCAACACTATGATTTGGTATTCATCTTTTTAGAATGTTTCCATTACAAAATATGTATATAAGTACATTAGAGATTTTGTGGGTGGAAAATAAGGTGTCGGTTAACTCCTTGCAAGGAAGAACATTTTTATACCAACATAGACGAACTATTTTAGAGAAACCACAGGACAGATCTAAAAAAGAGATAACTATCTAGAAATAATGCATATTAGTTAATACAAATAAGGCAATGACTAACTTGTAGTTTTTGATTGACGGTAGGTCTCTAAAAAATGATCCAAATTTAGTAGGTGATGTTGACTGATACCCTCAGTTACCAGAAACGCGACGGGAGGCCGTTTCACATTAAAATGGACGAAACGTCGTTTCCGTTTTTAACGGCTGTTTCTGGGAGTAGCATGACTTCCACAACAAGTAGTTTTATAAAACTGTTTTTTTAAACTTCTTTTTATATTTTAACGAGATCTGCTGAGTTTTTCAGATTATAACTTGATTTTTATAATACTTCTTTTTATATTTTGATTTTTCACAAAATATCACTGTTTTTTAGGAATTATTTTTATATTTTGATTTTTCACAAAATATCGCTGTTTTTTTAGGAATTCTTTTTAAGTTGATTATAAATAGGTGATGTGTAGTTGGAATGTATAATTAATTATAATTTTTTTAATATTTGAAAAATTAATTTAATGATTTATTTTTAGTTGTAAATTTAAATATTTTTTTCAATTAATTAATTTTATATAATGATATAATTTTTATAATATTAATAGTAAATAAATTTAATATAATTAATTGTATATAAAAATAATTAGCCGATAGGCTTTTATATGTGAGCATTATAGTGCTTGGAATTGTCTCACGCCATAAAAAAATTTCATGCCAGAAAATTTTCTTAACTCGTCAGTTGTTCCTATCGGAGTATTCCTTGAACCTCCTATGGGCGCAAGTGCTAGTGTTATATATTTTGAAATATATCTAATATATATATAAACCGTTTAATTTGTGCAACCTTTTCAGATTCCGTTTCTCGTTGTGTTGTCGTTGCCATCACGTTTCATGTTTCTCATTTCTGGTAACATAGCTGCTACCTAAGCCCAATGGAGATTACGCCCCCAATAGAATCAACGTAGAAACCAAGGGGGCATTGTAATCTAGGATAATAGATTAGCTTCTATATCTCATTTGAGGCCGTCTTGGAGGTAAACAAAAGTTCCTAGAAACAATATGAATGGAAAAAAAAAATTATACCGAACAAAAAAAAGAATATGAAGGAAAAAACATCCTATGCCTGACTTTGCCTTCTATTAACCCAATAAATAAACTAAGATTGGGACCATGCTAGGGTCAGGTAGAATCAGCCCAGTACAATGGACTGATTGCTCTCTCAAAATGCCATAATTGTATATTCAGTCCAGTACAATGGAATCACATTTAAGTTGTTTGCTCTCTGACACATAAATAGTTATATATTCAAGCCACTAAAATAGAATCTACTCAATTGCTTGCTCTCAGATGCATCATTAGTTATATATTCAGGCCAGTTAAATTAAATCCCATCCCAGATGTCTTCTCTCAGAGGTATCATTATTTATCAATCACCCTCATTTTCATCTATCTACTTCAAGTTCCTATCAATCAACCCATTAGTTCTCCTTTTGATTTCTCTGTTAGTTAGATGCCTATGGAAATTCATTGAATCTATGCAACATTGCAAAGAATATATAGTGGGACCAAGCCAGACAGGTATACATTCATGTATGAGGCAAGGAACATCCCAAAAATAGGTGATTTTTCTTCAAATGCGTTTGGATGGGATCATCTCATATGTTGCAACCACTATATTGTATTGCCATGCTGTGTCCTGCTAATGTGTTGTACCATTTCCTCATATGCAATGTTGCCATGCATTACGTTGCCCAATGTCATTTTACAAGGGGCTCAATCAAATTTCCTGTCAATGTTTCTCCTAGGCATAACTCTTTTTTTGTCCCTAAGACAAGAAAAAGTTTGCGCATAGAAAAATTTACGAAAGGATTTGAACTTTTTGAATAATTTTACACTATATAACACTATATGAATTGCCAATGTTGCTAGGAGTTACATAGACTGGTTCGGAGAAGTTGCTAGCGCAAGAAACAACCATATAGATCTTCTGTTTGAAAGCTATCTGATCAGAAGTCACATTGGGTATCTATCCTAGAGTAACTTCTATCTTGTTGAAGAATTCATCCTAGCTTGTCACTAAAGATTTTGAAAATGCAAATGAATTGGTTATGAATTGATGTATTTACAAATGAGCAAAAATAGAAAACTGCCGACATAGATGAGCATTAACTAAAACAAAATCAGGCCGACATAGAAAAAAAATACTAATACCCTCCCTTAATGCTCAATCTATCAACAACACCTATAGACCCCCTGAAGTTTACAAATTTATCAAAACCGAGGGGCTTGGTGAAGATATCTGCTGGCAGCTCCGAGGTAGGAACATACAGCAACTGAATGGATCCGTCTTCAACCAGCTGTCGTATGTAATGACAATGAGGTTCCACATGCTTGGTTCATTCATGGAAGACCGAATTCTTGGCCAGTTTGAGCACTCCCTGATTATCACAGAACAAGGGAGTCAGACCTGCCTGAGGAACATGCATATCCGCAAGCATCCGTCGAAGCCAAACTGCCTCACAACCTGCTTTAACTGCTCCCCGATACTCTGCTTCTGTCGAGGAGAGAGCCACTGCCTGCTGCTTCTTACTAGTCCAGGTGACAGCACCAAATCCCAAACTAAACACATACCCAGCTATAGACTTACGGTCATCAACAGAACCTGCCCAGTCGGAATCTGTTTAACCTCTGAGTATAGGATCAAAACTCCGAGTGTATAGAAGTCCATAATCAGGAGTGCCACTCACATAACACAGCACACACTTCGTTGCTGTCCAATGATCAGCCTTGGGGGCTGTCATGAAGCGTGATATATAGCTCACTGCAAAACTAATGTCAAGTCTAGTAGCAGTAAGATAAATGAGGCGGCCTACTAGTTGCCTGAACAAAGATTCATCTACCACTAGTGAGGTGGACTGAGCTGACAATTTAAGCCCGGGTTCCATAGGAGTAGAGGCAGGTTTGCAATCCTGCATTCTGAACCTGTCCAGGAGGCTGCGAGCATACTTGGACTGAGAAAGAAAGATACTGTGCTCAGTCTGCCAAACCTCAACTCCTAGGCAATAATGCAACAAGCCCAAATCTGTCATATCAAAAGTACGGCACAAATCCTGTTTGATCTCAGCAATCAAATGTGCGGAACTACCAGTAATGATTAAGTCATCCACATAGACAACCACAAACAATGTCATCACCAGAAAGTTTGATATACAGATTTGAATCAGATGGACTTCGCGGAAAACCATGATCTGTCAAGTACTTATCTATTTTCATGTACCAAGCCCGAGGGGCTTGTTTCAGACCATAGAGAGCTTTGACGAGTCTACAGACCTTGTGTTCTTGACCAGCAACATTAAAGCCTGGAGGTTGCGTCATGTAGACTTCTTCCTGCAAATCACCATTCAGAAAAGCACTCTTAACGTCCATCTGATGGACTTTCCAACCAAACTGGGCTGCTAAGGCAAGAACAAGCCGGATGGTACTCATTTTGGCTGTAGGAGCAAATGTCTCCTCATAGTCAATGCCTTCCGTTTGTGAGAACCCACGAGCAACAAGACGAGCCTTATACTTGTTGAGGGTTCCATCAGCTTTGTATTTCACCTTGTACACCCATTTGCAGCTAATGGGTTTCTTTCCCGGAGGAAGATCAGAAAGTGCCCAAGTGTGATTCTTCTGAAGACTCTGGAACTCAGCTTCCATAGCCTGTTCCCACTCAGGTATACCTTTAGCCTCTGAGTATGTCTGAGGCTCAAAAACACTATTAATGTTAGCCATGAGAGCAAAATTGACTGTAGGCTGCTGTTTGCTCTTATTTCTGGAAGTTCTACTCTCAATGAGCTCACCATCCCGGAGATCACTAATGGTTTTAGCATACCATTTAGGCTGGAGAGTAGAAGTGCTAACATCTGGAGGAGCTGGAAGAGGTTCAGGATCAGCAACAGGAGCAGCAGGAAGAGGATTATTTTCCAGAGGAAACTCAGGTAGTGCATCATCAGAAACAGAAGAGGATTATTTTCCAGAGGAAACTCAGGTAGTGCATCATCCCTCCCATCAGGTGGACCTAGTGGAAGAAGAACATTGTGAGGCTGATCCTCAAAACACTGCTCAGAAGAAGAAGACTGAAAAGGTCCTCTATCTTCATCAAAGACAACATCACGGCTGAAGATAAGACGATCAGTGTCAATATCTATCAGTCTGTAGGCCTTATGGTTGTCACTGTACCCTGTCATCATGAGCTTCTGACTCTTGGATTCCAACTTCGAGCGCTGAGCATTTGGAACCCAAACATATGCAAGAGAGCCAAAAACCTTCAAGTGGCTGATCCTGGGCTTGCGACCAGACCAAACCACTTTTGGAGTCTTCCCCTTAACAACCTGAGTAGGAGAGCGATTAAGGAGATAGACGGCAGTAAAAACTGCTTCTGCCCAATACTTATTAGAAACACTCCTGTGCTGTAACATAGAACGAGCCATCTCAACAACCGTACGATTGCGACGCTCAACAACACTGTTTTGCTGCGGAGTGTAGGGTGTAGTCAACTAACGTTTGATGCCATGGGTATCACAGAAGTCAAAGAATGCAGCAGAACAAAATTCCCCACCGTTATCTGTCCTAAGAGTGATGATGCTACAGCCAGACTCTTTTTCAACCAAGGACTTAAACTTCTGAAAGATACTAAATACATCTGATTTTTGTTTGAGAAAGTACACCCACATCTTTCTACTAAAATCATCAACAATAAGCAAGAAATATTTGCAACCAGTAACTGAAGATGTATTCATAGGACCACAAATATCAGCATGAAGTAATTGAAGTACCTTAGACGCACGCCAAGAATCTCCATCCTTGAAGGGAGTCCGATGTTGTTTGCCAGCTTGACAGGCGCCACATACTCCAAGATGTTGTGTCTGAATATCAGGTAGGCCAGAAACAAGTCCCTGCCGGGACAGCTGAGAGAGATAATGGATGTTGAGATGTCCATATCGCTGATGCCACAAAGTGCTCAGAGAAGAAACACGGGCTGCCATAGCTACTTCAGGAGAATCACCAGTGTCAATGAGCCGATAAAGGCCATGATCCTCTAGACCAACAGCAACAGTAAGACGGGTCTCTTGATCAATAATAGAGCACTTGTGAGCACTGAACACTACATCCAACTGAGGAGCATTCCTCATGATCTGACTCACTGAAAGCAGATTGAGTTCCATACCAGGAACGTAGTACACATTTAGGAAGATAAGGTTCCTTCCACCAGACTGTATCTAAATAGTGCCTCGGCCAACAACTGTGTACTCCTCACCTCCGCCAAAGATAACTGAATCACTGAAGGGAGAAAAGTCGGTAAACCAATCACGCCTGTGAGTAAAGTGATGTGAAGCACCAGAATTGATGTACCAAGCAAAAGTCTTGACAGGATCTGAAGACCTTTTAGCCATAAAAGCGTAAAAGGCAGACTCCTTCTGCTCAGAAAGTTCAGCAACATGCGCCTTCTGATGTGACCCTCCCTGCTTCTTCTGTTCAGAAGCTATCCTCTGACGGCAATCTTTCTTCATATGGCCGAATTTGTGACAGTAATTACACTTAGGGTTGCCCGGAGGTTGATTTGAACCGTTCGGCTGTGATGACTGAGATGACTGAAATTTGTTGTTATTCTTCTGAAAGGATTTAGCTGCAAATGCCTGTTCAGAAGAGGACGAGGAACCACTGCTACCAAACTGCTGTTTCCAGCGATCCTGCTGCAGGAGTTTGTTGCATAATTCAGGAAACTTCAAATCAACATTTGTAGACGTAATGTTGAGAGTCTCGACAAAGTGCTCGTAGGATTTAGGTAGACTTTTGAGGGTGATGACTACCATATCCTCTTCCTCCATTTTTTGACCAATAGCCTCAAGCTGATCTCGAATGTCCTTAATCTTCGTGAGATGCTCTTGTAAGGACATACGTTCGTCCATCATGATGGAGAACAACTGATTCTTCAAAAAGAAAGCCCGGCTTTTATCAGAGGTCTCATGAAGCTCCTTCAGGTGCTTCCAAATCTCAGCAGCTGTCTTGCCTGAAGGAATCTGCGGCAACTGGTCATCTGTAACAGAAAGCTTAAGAAGCATGACAGCCTCTCTGCTACGATCATCAAACTTGTCCTGATCAGCACCAGCGGTGGGAGGACGAGTTTCATTGCCCAAAACCAATTCATCAAGGCGGCGATACTCAAAAATAGTCAGCATACGCTGCTTCCAGATATTATAGTTTCTGCCATTAAATCGCTGACTGCCCTCCAACATCAAGTTGGTCAAAGACGCCATTTGCACGTTTCCCAATGCAGGAAAACGACAAAAAATTGAACAGTGTTTAACTGAGCAGAACAGGATCAGGTACAAGATCTGAGACAGGTACGGTTGCACAAAAAACGAGGCACGAACTTCGAGGTACAAAAAAAATCTGACAGGTACCCACAAAAGGTCTCGAAAAACCCACCTCAAAACTGGTCTCGGAAAACATTTTCGTCAATGTTTTGAGGGTCAAAACCCTAGACGAAAATGGCAAGAACCCTAGGCGAGCAATATAGTTGCAGAAAAATTCAAAGGTATGTTGACCTCCAAACCACGAATCCACAGCCTCGAAATCGCGCAGATCAGAGGTCAAAAAATGCCAAAAAATCGTGGCCTGTGCAAAAACAAAACACGGCCTCTGAAAATCACAGCCAACACACGATCTGTAGAGCCCGCGGGAATAAAAAAAACACGGCCTGCAAAAATCGCGCGGCCCTTACACGCACCCACGAACCACAGTCGCGGCCAATCCAGACGACTGCAATAAGGAGGCCGTTCCAAGCGTGTATCCAATGACAATTCCGTTCCAACTGTGATGCCCGCACACCACAGAAATCCGTCGCGTCTGAAGGAAATGACGACGGCGACCACAGAAAGAAACAAATGCCGCCCGGAATCCTCACGAACAGCGACGGGAATGAGCAGGAGTCTCGAAAACCACGAACCAAAAAAACTCAAACTCAAAATTTTCGGCGCCGAAAATCGAATTGCTCTGATACCATAAAGATTTTGAAAATGCAAATGAATTGGTTATGAATTGATGTATTTACAAATGAGCAAAAACGCTCAATATATACAATGTACAAGAGGCAAGTTTTCTAAAAATAGAAAACTGCCGACATAGATGAGCATTAACTAAAACAAAATCAGGCCGACATAGAAAAAAATACTAATAGTCACTGCAGATTACTTTGTTGGGTTTAGTTTAATATGTTGAGATAAAGAAAAATTATTGTAATGTCCAAGAATGACCAAAGTCAACAGTAATCAAATGTACAGCAAGTTATAATAGTAAACAGTGCTAGAAGAAACTCCAATAACAAAAAAATAATTACAACTTAAACAACAAAAGATCCTAACAAGAGGTATGAGTTATAGAGTGGATTTATATTGCTTTGCCTCTATCTGCACAGATCCAAGTCGCATGGACTTGATTGCTCATCATACATGGACTTGATCTCTTGCATCATCTTTGCATGAAAATATATATTTCCATCACTAATGGCAGATTCTACGCTCATTTGAAGCTTTATTTGGTACTTGTTTTGATCCATTGAGCCAGCTATCATGTGCTTATCTTTCTCAAGCAAAATAGTGGGCCAAGTTGTAATGCCGCACTACGAGCTTTGTTGCTAAAATTTTCATCTGCATAGGTGTAATTTGCTTCTTATTTTTTTTCAATAACTCAAAGTAATAATGAATTTCTTCTTTAAATTTGGCAACATCTATACCTGACTCTAAATTTATTTACACATGTTTGATTAGCATCATAGAATTTATCCACTGGATCATCAGGCACATTTTCTCCATAATCTCTATAATTTGCCTATGACACAGTTCCAAGTTGTCATGCCCCCGCCTAAATATTAAATCGCTGCAAAAGTCAGATTTAAATAACTATTAAACCAACAGAAAAAAGAAATCGAATGAAGGGTGGCACCAATATCTCATAGGCGATAGAGAAATATATAAGGGAAAGTGGCGCTAACAATTATAATAAAAGATTAATTACATTTGCATCATCCAGGGGGCAGCGGATGGTTAGAAGAGGTCTCTTTTGGAGCAGCGGCGGCATGTGGAGAGTCATGTCTCTTCCAACAATAAGATATATATAAAGAAACCATTTCTTGAGAAAGGCAAGGAAGCAGAAATAAAGAAAATAATATATATAACAAAGATATACACCAGAAACAAAAATATATACAGCAGAGAATAATTTATTGCAGCCATTTGAGAATAAACTTGTCAACCCATCAAGAGGTACTCAAACAGCAATCATCTAGCAAATTCCCAAAGCAATCAATCTTGAAATTAAGGAGGTGATTTGCAAATAGGAAGGATGGCCCCCCTCTCATGCTCTTATCAAGTTTGGACAGAAGTTAGAAAGATGGACAGCCTTTCATGCTCTAGATCTGACAGGAGTTGGAAGGACGGCCAGCCTTCCATGCTCTTGGGCTTGATCAAGGAGGACAGAAAGCCTCCAAGGTGGACTGAGAGTTGGAAGGACGGCCCACCTTCATGTTCTTGGCAAGTTAAGGACAACCAGCCTTGATATTGCCATTTGCAAGTATTTCCAAGGAATTCATGATGTGATTGGCTGTGAGGATTATGCTATGATGTATTGATCTGAATATTATCATAATTTCTTGATCTTTAATATTTCTAATATCATTTCTAGTGATTATTATTGTTGCAGGTAAAGAAATCAGGAATATCCCCAAAAGGGACATTACACAAATTGTTGTATTCCACCTACAACTGAACAGTCCTACTTGAAGATTCTTGTTTAAAATCGTGATAGTTAGGAGCGTGTCTGGGTAACTTGCGTCTTCCATCCACAACTGAACAGTCTACTGGTAGTTTTATTTTGAAGATCACAGTAATGGTTAGAATTTTATCTGTTGGTAACTAAGCCCATAAATGAATAATGCCAATGAAATCATTTGCAATTATATATGTTGTGGGTGCCTTAAAATCTGAAACCATGCCCTGTGGCAGTTTTTTCATTTCTTTGCAATGCACCTTGAGATGACTTTAGGGTCATTCTCGACAAACTGTCTCTTCCTAAAAAGTAGAGGACATCTATAATATCTTGTAACCCCAGCAAGCATGTGTCTTATAGTTACTGTTGTTTTTTGGTCATTACTCTCAGCTGTTCCAGTCTTTCATCACTTTCCGTATTCACCTAGTTCTGCCTGTTAGGTTTCCTTGTTTATTTTGTTTCTTAACTAAAAGTTTTTGTCATCTGGACTCCACAAACACACCTCTCCTAAATCCTCCATTCGCTTCTCAGGGTTGATTTTCCAGCATCTACTAATAATGAGAAGTTATTAAGGACTTCAAGCTTCCACAATCCATGGTATTAAGTACATAGTTTTCCTGGAAAAAACTGGAAAAATTGCTCACAAGAGGTTGATGTTATTCCTCCATGATCTTTGTGCCTTGGCTGATCCTTTGTATAGGCTTAATAGGATCTCTTATTTTCATTACATTGAGAATATATGAGGTGGCCAATTGAGTGTTGAAGTGTGAAAACTAATGATCTTGTGTACCAATCAATTAAGTGGCAGCCAATTTGTTGGTTACGTTGATTGTGAGAGATATAATATTGTTAATGCTATTGTCATTTCAATGTTGACATGTCTCCTAATTGTTTTTCTTCGACGGTGTTTTTTCTCAAAACATCACCATCTTGACAAGTGAGACAACAAAATCTTGAGGAGACAACAAAATCTTGAGAAGTGTCATTTTGTTGATGCTCATCAACTGATGATGATGTTTTTACCATAGTCAGCATCTTTGTTGTATGCCCTTTGGGAGGTCTTCTAAATACCAATGCTCAGGTATCCAATGCTAGCCTATCACTTTTGCTGGACTCTTGATATATTCTTTTTCTTTTTTACTTATGTGGTGAGGAGTGGTTGGGTCTTATTGCAAGATTGTTCTCGGCTTGTATTCCAGAGCTATGCAATCCTTATCATGATTTTTGAAAGATAAGTACCTCCTCTTGCCTTTCAGACTTGCAAGATCCTACCTCAGATATTCGTGCTTTCAGCACAAGTGCAAAGCTTTTTAAAGTCCTCAGCTCCTACCGAGATTAGTTTCTATAACTACCAGCTACGTGTTGTGACCTAATCACACATCCCCCCATTGCAAATGGGGACCCCCCTTTTTTTTGAGCTCTGATGCTTTGCATTAGTTTCGGATGATGTCTTAGGTTCGTTTCCTCTGCCAATCCAACAATAAGTCCCTCTCCTAGAAGGTTTTGCTTTATAACTGGAGGTCTCATCTAGAACATGAACTTGCAGTAATGAAGAGTCTTGATCAAATTCCATCCAAATAATGAATTCTAAGACCGATCCTGATGTATGTTTGAGACCCTGAAAATGATTAAGTCTGGTAGCCTGATATCCTGAAATTCTGAAAATTTGACTAAGTCTGAAATTTGGTGGATCCTCCAAATTCTAGATTTTGCATGTTAAATCCGGTGGATTCAAGACCTATCTCAAACATCCTGAAAGGTATATTGAAAAATATTTGAAGTATAAGATTATACTTAAATATATTTTTCAATAGACCTTACCCTGAAGGACACTGAAAAAATGGCTAAGTACTCCAAAGCGCAAAATTCCCATCCAGTGCGCCAAGACATAAGGATGGCGCAAAATCTTGGTTCACTGCGCCACTTTCAATCGGAGAACAAAATCCAGAACCAATGCGCTCCAACTAATGCGCCACTCCCATATGAGGTTGGATTTGAGTTTTTTAGAGCCCTTTCATGCGAACAACCAATCATGAAACCAATGCGCCCAAGGATGAGGTGATTTCAAACGAAGCACAAAATGTTAAACCAATGCGCCCAAGCAAGGAGAGAGATTTGTCTTGAAATTGAGAAGCAAAAGGTATTTAGAATGTGAATCCAATTCACCTAATCCAAAGCGCCACTTTGGAAGGCATGGCAAAGTAAGTTTTTGAAAAAGTGATGCCAAGGAAGATTAAAATTCTGATCTTTTGTGCCCTATTGGATAAGGAAGATGATAAATATTGGCAATTGTAAATGAAGATCAAAATCATGAAGCAATGCGCCTCAACTAGAGTGCTATGTTACAAAGGAGAAATGAGCATTTCAATGAGTATCAAAGACAGACTAAAATGCTTAACTGATGCGCCTTAACCAGTGCGCTAGCTTAGGGAAGTTTAATTCAGATTTTAAATGAAATTCCAACCAAGGATTAAATTTCTTGTCCAATTTGCCCTTTGAAGGGCAATGTAAGGTGAGCTCTTGAATATCATTTGAAGGAGATCTAAAATTGCCATGTAGTGTGCTGCCCTATAAAGGAAGCTTGAACTTAAGACAGATTTCAAAGAAGATCCAAAATCCTCATGTGATGCGCCTTGTTCAACCAGAGCACAAACTCATCAACCAATGCGCCACTATTGGTATGAGGTCTGATTCAAGTTAAATGAACAAATTTAAGTGAAGCCTGAATTCCTTATCTAATGTGCCATTTTGGAGGATAAGTTAAAGGAATTTGAAGATATGTTGAAAGGAGAACATCAAGAAGATCCAAAATCTCCATCTAGTGCGCCAAAGCATGAGTATTAAACAAAGTTTGAACATCTTCTAGAAGGATATTGAAGTCTAATCTGCTGCGCCACTAGTAGGATGAAGGATTTGTTCACATGCATCATTCAAAATTCATGAGAGTTTTAACCAAGCATCAAAATTCCTATCCAAGGTGATCAAGGTCCAAATTTCTGATCTGCTGTGCCAGTTTTAAAGAGAAGACAAAACCTGATCTGATGCGCTGGAAAGAGAAAAAGATTACAAATGTTAGAACATGTTCATCAGGATTAAATAGGTTGATCTAATGCGCCTTGACTAGTGCGCCCTTATCAAGACAAGGATTCAAGTTCATCCATTAGAGTGCCACTTATGAAGGAGATTAAACTAAGTCTTGTGAAGTCTTTTAAGAGAGATTAAAAGTCTCAACCATTGCGCCACTGATGATGAAGAAGTAGAGTTTACAAGTATGCTAAGATCAGAGTTCAAAACCTCCAACCAAAGCGCCCTTATTATGGAAAATTCAACCAAATACCAAAAACTTCATCTGCTGCGCCATTGCTAAGACTAACATTAAGAAGATTTGAAATCTCCAACCATTGCGCCATCTACACTAAGGAAAATGAAGTTAAATTTTTGATAAGTTTTCAATCAAGATGCAAATTTTTGATCTGCTACGCCAATTTAAGGCAAGGATCCAGACTTCATCAACTAGTGCGCCATCATGGAAGGAGGAGTGAGTTTTGTTAAGAAGTCAAGAGTTTCAATGGAGATCAAAACTTGCTATCTAATGCGCCCATTCAGTGTGTAGTTTAATGCAGATTTTATGAAACCTTTTAAGAAGAGATTGAAATTGCCATCTAATGCACTCCTAATGATAGATACTTAGTTTGAAATTTGTAATTGTTTTCAAGAAATCAACTAATTTGGTATCTAATGCACCTAGATTAAAAATGCATGAAATGGTTATCAAATCAAGTATCAAGAGGAATTGATCTTGCTTCTCTGTTTGTTTTGTAGGAACAAGGAGCTTTGGTGAAGCTAAGGAGTCATCAAAGAAGAAAAAGCTTGAACCACCTTTATGCTAGGAATGAAGTCAACAAATTGCCATGTTGGAGAAGAGAGCATGTGGCTGACCCAAAGGAACTTCTCATCATCATTAAGCATCCCAAAGGCATTTATAAAGCTTCAAGTTCTTCCGATATATTCAAGCCTCCTTGAGAAGTCATCTACTCCACATATAAGGAAGGTGTTATCATCAATATTTACACTCCAAAGGACCCTTTCAAGTTAGAGCATTTCGTCATCTACATCAAGTTCAAGTATATATCATCATCTAGGAGGCATCCATCCATGGGATTATACTTCATCAAACATTCCAAGGCATTCATCCATCAAACTTCAAGACTCTTCAAATCTTCAAGTCCAAGAGAGATCATCTACTCTAGTCATGAAGGAAGCATCATCATCATCTACTCTCTACTACTCTCTATTAAGATGTATCCAAAGAAGATCAACATCAACCTACCTGCGAGAGAAGAGGAGGAATCACAGTGTTAGTCAAATGAAGCAACACATATCATACATCCAGTTTACAAGAAGACGAACAAGGAAAGATCAACAAAGTATTCCTCAGGCATACAAGATCAAAGCAATCATATCAAAGACATCACAAAGATGATACAATTTGGGAATATGCTAAGGTGGCACCTACGTGGCATGTACATCATCATCAAGCCAATCACAATTCGCCACATCATTTGACAAGCAAGAAGACAGAGAGGACGTCCATGTGGAAGAAGCTCCAAAGATTCCATCTTATCTTATCTTCTTGGAAAGCGTGCCTTCATTGCCTCTATGATGTACTAAAAATAGCAAGTTGTTGTAACAAACTGTTGAGGTGGCATGATCTGAGCCCTTGGCTACATGAAATGATCCTAGCCATTCATTGTAATCTGGACTTTTATATAAGGGCCTTGTTGCCTCATTTGTAAATTGGTAGTTAGTAATAGGAGAAATTAGTTTTTAGAGGTAGAATAGGAGAGACTCTCGAAATTCTCTTAGAGGACTTTGAAGTTGTAAATATTTCTTAAGATTAATGCAAAGACATTGGAACTCATTTGGTGTTAAGTGTTATCTTGTGGAATAACATGGTTTTTGGTATCTTAATGAAGTGGAGAGATGTTTCAAATTAGATTAGAAGTAGATTAGAAGCTCTTTGATGTAATGTATGTTTGTGTTGAATATTTGATCAACTCCTAGCTCATGCTTTTAACATTCATCGCTGGTGAAGTGTTGTGCAAAGCTAGTTTGAGCTTTATCATTTGCTTAAGTTCGATTGTGGATGCTTGTTTGAGCTGCGTCATCCGATGAGTGCTTGTATAAGCTTTCATGATTTGAAAACCATTCATTTACCTTAGGAGATTGCACCAACTCCATGTAGTTGTAGGCATCCTTGGCGAAGTGGAGTTAGGTTAATTCAGGAATTTGTCTATTCATACATCATCATTGCTTCATTGACCTTAGATTAGCTTTCTGAACCCTTATCTTTTGTTTTTCTTTATTATTGATACATCATCCACACTGAAAGGAGGAATAAGCTAAGGAAATATGAAGAAGTCTAATGTAAGTCCCTTTGTGATTATCAGCAAGATCACATGTAATCACTGAGTTCATCCACCATAAGTTAAAAAAAAGGAACTGGAGTTACTTCACTGGATCACATAGTTCAGCCTTTGAAGAGCTTTATTCAAGAGAGAGTGGGATACTCTAGTGTTTTACTCTATTGTTGACTTGTCGAAATACAATCATCAACACTACGTATGTAGAATTTTCCACGTACCATCATTGAGGATAATTTGAGAGGAAAATTGTTTGGGCTCTTGCACGGGCCATAAATTAAGTTACTCTTATTTTCTTGGCCTTCATCCTTCTACGTATAGATTTCTGTCACTTCAGACTTGAAAGATCCTACTATAGATATCCCTGTTTTCCACCTATGTCTTTTTTAAATCCTCACCTCCTATCGAGATGAATCTCCACTAACTATTAACTAAGTGAGACCTTCATGGAATTTACCATCTAGCATCACTAATGATAATCTGGCAGGACAAATGTTCTGACTCTTCCACTTTAAGACTTCTGAAGACTACCTAGATATCATGTTGTATAAGCCTAAATCTTCCAATGCAATCTTTAGGAACTTTTCACAGGATCAGAGCTTTATCAGCATAAATCTTCTGCAATCTTTACAAAAGTCCATGAACATGATTTTTTCCATCATATAACATTTTTAGTCTCCACAAATTCAACATAATTTTCTTGTAGAACTTATTTTGGGGTGTAGTTAGGGATCAAGGTTAATCTGACATATGGGTTTTCCCCAGAAATAAATTGCATACATTATCAGAAAAGGGGGTTAATGAAATTTCTTGTGTGTGTATATCTTGCTGGCAAGATATTTTAAATAAATATTGTGTTAAGGATTTCCCCCTAATTAGTTTTTCTTCACTAGAACATCTCTCGAATTCAATTGCTTCCCTAAGAAGCAAGGACTACAATATTGTTGATGGACATAAAATTTCCCTGATTTGATTGGCAAAAATCCTTTGCTACTATACTTCATCACCTATCTAATAAATATAGTGTCCCTTCCCCTACCTTAGAAATTTAGCGACCAACATCATCCCATTCATTTAGCAAAACTGGAAGTGTGTAGACAGTGTCTTTAATGACAGGTGTTGAATTCTGCAACCACAAAACCCTAGATAAAAGAAAACATGTGGCGTCCTGTAATAACCACCCTAGTTTTTTCCGAATATTTTCACATGAAATAAGAGCACATGCGGTCTCCAAAACACTTTCTGACTGCCAAGATCCCAAGATGGGCAAGGTGAGAGCATACAATGTTCAAATCACACAACTAGCTGATTGAATGCAGAGACATAATGCGAGACGGCAAGCCGACCAAAAACACACGCAAGGCAAGCCAACCTATCAACCACTTATTCAATGGGACCAGTCTGTATAGAAGAACCCTGGCAGAATGTCTAAGCTTGTATCAAGACCAAAATGGTTGATAAGCTCGTTCAATGCCAAAATGGGTTTGTAAATGCAATATGCTATACGAACTAGCAGTAAACCGTCGAGTTGATTACAGAATGATATGCACACTATGCAAATGCATTGGCGGTACTACCATCCAATGTTTTACAATTATTTATCATTGCAACTATTGAAATAAAGACAAGTAATGAGAGCTGCAATTTACTTTATTTATGGTCTGTAATCATAAGCACTGTGTAATGTCCCCTCCTTAGCCAGTTCCAGTTGCAGAGGGGTTAGCCTATTATCTTGACCCTCGTAGGCTAATGGATATGGATAGAGGGTCTTCTAAGGCAGTTACTTGGTCTGTGGTGGCATTACTTCTCTTCAGTGCTATATCTGATTCAGGGTTGGCTTTCGTCAGACTCAGTTTCACATACTATTTATAGTAAGCCATATGATGTTAGAGAGGGACCCTTACTATTTTTAGTAAGGCATCTGGGTATGCAGTGGATGCAGTGCTCGACCTCCTTGTTTGGACGGAATTGAAAAATCATAAGTATTTAAGGAGTTACTAATTTTTTAAATGGCCTAAATGATATTTAATTATTAAAAGGTATATTATAAGGTTATAACTTAACCTTATGTAAGTGGGGCCATTTTGACTTTAAAAGCAATTAATGAGTCTTGGAAAAGGTACGCCCACTTTATGAGTTATATCATAAAGTCATCAAACGGAACATAAAATATATTTTTAAATGACTAAAAAAGCCATCTTGGGAATCGACCTCATCATGAGGATTATTTAAAGAGTCAAAAAGAAAAACATTCTTCTTAGCTTTTGTGAAAACTTTGTCGTGTATGAAGATTGGGGATTTGTGAGGAGACCAAGGGTTTCTACATGTTTGATACCATTACCAGCACTGGAGAACGAGCTTCTTCATTGTCTTTGCTTCTTGAACGTATGCAATATCATTCTAAAGGTTGCTAGTGAGTTTGGCTTCATCCAGAGGTCAAAATGGTGCATCGATTGTGAAGTTTTTTTGAGACAAACTGAAGATATTCATGGCAGACCTGAAGATCAGTGTTTGATTACTTTTTTGGAGGATGAATGCTCTTTAAACTGGTCCGTACAGCCCTTCTACAGGCCATACTGTTGCTGATCATGGCCGTACAAGCTCTAGGTGTAGGCGTTTGGTCTCCAGGCCAAAGTGCTTAGTTTCTTGTGCCATCTGTTCAAGATCTTGAGGCGGCTGAGGGTTATCTAACATTTGCAGTCATCTTTGAGGTGGAGAATCGCTCATTTGCTGCATATAAACATTCTGAGGGTTTCAAGCTTCTGCATGTCATCAATTTCAGAATTATACAAGTGCTGATTGCTTCCCGGGTATGAAGTGTTGAGATTAGTTCTCATTTGTATTGTTGTTATAGAACTGAAACTTATAATCATAGTTGTGCAAATTTATTTCTTGTTTGTAATTATTTATTTCCTTTATCATTGCATCTTATATCAAAAAATACAAAATAAAGCATAAAGCTCAGAAAACACAAAAAAAAAGATCCGTCATCAGCTGCATGAAAAATATCTCAGACGACAAAGGGATATCTCAGTGGTAGCAGAGCTAGATCCTGCCATCCTGTGATTTTAATTTTTTTTTACATGAGCAGAGGTGAAATGGTTTGTGTATACCAGAGGAACAGGGCATTGGCAGCCACCGGAATTAGCTGAAGGTGATACTGCTTCCAGAGTGATTGGTGTTCATAAAAGTTCATCCAATGAGGGTGAAAGAAGTTCTAATCATCACCAAAGATCGTCTAGTGATAGTGGAGAGAGTGTGACAGGTGCTATGGCAGACAGAGAAAAGGGACATTCAGGATCAGTCAGTCCTAATTCCAGAGCAGAGCGGAAGTTTGATAAGATGATGGACATGATGTCATAGTTGTTAGGGACTATGAGACAGTTTACAGTTTCGCAGCAGGGTGGTTATGCAGGAGAGACTAGTGGTACTCAGGGTGCAGGAGAGACTAGTGGTACTCAGGGTCGTGGACAGTTGACCATACCTGCTGATCATGCTACCATTTCATCAAGTTCAATCTTCAGGCCTTTACAACCTGTTTTTGCTTCCAGGGAGGTGCCACAAGCACCAGAGATTCCAGTTGTTCAGGAACCACAGGTTGTTTCAGCTGCCGATATTGTTCAACACCATGCAGAGTATATGACAATGCCACCAGAGGTCAGGCAGATGTTGACCTTTAATCAGTTTTTGGATCAGAAGAGGCCTCGAGGGAGTGGTCCAGGTAGAACAGAGCACAGGGCACCCCAGGCTACACAAGGTCACCGTGACTATCAACAGGTTGTGAGTAAGGTATCTATGCCACAATTCGATGGTAGTGGTAAATGTACTACAAGGTCATGGGTCCAGAAGCTGGACAACTACTTGGCTTTGAAGCCAATGCCTAAGGATGAGGCTATCAATTTTGCCACAATGCATCTTGAGGGTGAGGAACATGAATGGTGGTATCGTGGCTTGGTGACATTGGGTCACAATTTGATTACCACATATGATGAGTTCACTAATAGGCTCATCGAACGGTTTGATCATAAAGATCTTGAGTTATTCTTCAGGGAACTTGCACAGCTCAAACAGGTTGGCTCATTGGAGTCATACATTACAGAGTTTCAGCGTTTAGCAGTGATGGTTCCCAGCATCACAGAGAGAAGATTGGTGGTTTTATTTATTGAAGGATTAATGGATCCTTTACGTGGATGGATCAAGGCATTTGAACCTCCCTCCTTATAGGAGGCTATGAAGAAAGTTAGAAGCATGGAGTCTGCTGTCCCAAAAAGCAAGTTTCCACAAAAGTCCTTCTCTTCAAGTAAAAACAATAGATTTCAACAGAAGACTTCTAATCAGCAAAAAAAACCATCAGTAAAAAACAAATCAGCAGCCAGACCAAATCAAGAAACACTCAATGATTTAAGGAGAAAAAAGTTGCGTTTTAGGTGCAAGGGACCATACACTGAAGGGCATGAATGTCCTCTAAGACCTAAGGCCAAAAACAAGCAAATGGAGTGGTATTATGAGGATGAAGAACAGGCTGTTATGACAGACCAGCAAGCTGATCATGATGATTCAAAGGTTGAAAAGTCAGAAAATGAAAGTGAAAATGAAGGGGAAATGAAGCTTCCAGAAGGTCATCTATCTAGCATGAGACATGAGGGTTCTTTTAGGATGCGTGGGATCTTGGCTGGTCAAAGAGTCATCACATTACTTGATACAGGTGCCACGCACAACTTTATTGATGCTAGGTTGGTTGCCAAGCGTGGGATACAGACAGAAGAATTTGAAGGTATAAGAGTGAAGGTAGCTGATGGATACACTCTTACCTCCCTATGCGCTTAAATAACTATGATTTTAAGGCAGATTTTTATGTTGTGAACATGGGAGATACAGATGTGGTTCTAGGCATGAAGTGGCTTCATGCTATAGGGGAGTTTACTCTTAACCTTCATAAGATGGAGATGAAATTTAAGGTTGAAGGGAAGACTCATGTGCTGAAAGCAATCAGAGATAGGAGTTTCAAGATGATATCATTCAGGAGAATGGAGAGTCATTCGTCATGATATGGTTGAGTGGGCTGCTGAATGTATGTTGATGCCATCACAAGAGGGGCAGCAAAAGGCAGTTTATCATCCAGATGTGCAGGTACTGACAACTAAACACTCTAAGGTGTTTAGTGAGATTCCACCGGGTAGACCTCCAGACAGGGGCATTGAGCATATTATTGAGTTGGAGGAGGGTGCTAAACCCGTCATGATTACTCCTTACAAGCACCCAAAGCGGCTTAAAGATGAAATTGAAAAGACAATTAATGAGCTGCTTGCTATGGGACATATCAGGCCAAGTAAGTCACCCTTTGCTTCATCAGTGGTTTTGGTGAAGAAAAAGGATGGTTCGCTTCGGATGTGCATAGATTACCTTGTGCTGAATAAGAGAACTATTAAGAACCAATATCCCATACCTCGTATTGTCATCAATAGTTTTGGTGAAGAAAAAGGATGGTTCGCTTCGGATGTGCATAGATTACCTTGTGCTGAATAAGAGAACTATTAAGAACCAATATTCCATACCTCGTATTGTTGAATTAATAGATGAGCTACATGGTGCATGTTTCTTCTCAAAGATAGATTTGAGATCTGGATATCACCAGATCAGGGTCAGAGAGTAGGACATAGAAAAGACAGCGTTTAGATGTCATTGTGGACATTTTGAGTTCTTGGTTATGCCGTTTGGCTTAACCAATGCACCTGCCACTTTCCAGTCCACTATGAACAAGGTTTTCAAATCTCAGTTGAGGAGATGTTTTAGTCTTCTTTGATGACATATTGGTATATAACAGAACTTGGGAGGAGCATTTGGCTCATTTGGATACAGTGTTGGGTATACTTGCCAAGGAATCTTTGTATGCTAAGGAGTCCAAGTGTGCATTGGGCATGACAGAGTTACTGTATTTAGGCCATATCATTAGTGCAGAGGGAGTTCGCATGGATCTAGACAAGGTCCGAGCTATCATGGATTGGCCTACTCCTGGGAGTCTTACTCAGCTCAGAGGTTTTATGGGTTTGTGTGGCTTCTACCGATGATTTGTTAGTGGGTTTTCACGGCATGCAGCATCACTTACAGATTTGATGAAGAAGGTGGCGTTTGTTTGGACTCCTCAGGCACAGGAGTGTTTTGATAAGTTTAAGCACTTGATGACTTCATGTCTAGACCTTGCATTGCTAGATTTTACTAGGCCCTTTGAGCTTCAGTGTGATGCCTCTGGTGAGGGTATTGGCGCAATTCTTATGCAAGATAAGCATCCTATTGCTTACGAGAGTAGGAAGCTGAGGGGACCTGAGAGGAGCTATAGCATTTATGATAAGGAAATGTTAGCCATCATGCACGCATTGGCTAAATTCAGGCAATACCTTGTTGGCAGCAAATTTTGTGTGAGAACTGATCATAACAGCCTGAGACATTTCCTAGGGCAACGAGATCTGAATGATCCTTAGCAAAAGTGGGTCAGTAAGTTGCAGTCATATGACTTTACATATCATATGTCAAGGGTACACAGAATGTTGTTGCTGATGCTTTGTCTCGCCAACCACATTTGAGCTCCATGGTTGAGATTTCTGAGGACTGGAAACATTTGATAGTTGTTGAGTATGCCAAGAACCCATGGGCTTCTGGCATTATTGATGGGTCAATATAGGATAGCAGGTACTCCGTTGTAAATGAGCTCATCATTTACAAGGGGAGAATATTCTTATTACCAGGATTTGAGATGAAGAGCAAAGTGTTGAGAGCCTTTCATGACTTACCCATGGCAGGACATCCCAGTTACTTTAAGACTTATAGGCAGATTCAGGAGAGTTACTCATGGAAAGGCCTTAACTCCGATGTTCTTCGGTATGTTAGAGAGTGCCCTGTTTGTCAGCAGAATAAACAGGAGCATACCTATCCTATGGGTCTTCTTCAGCCACTTCCAATTCCAGATAGGAAGTGGGAATGTCTGTCTATGGATTTTATTACGGGCTTGCCGAAAGCCCAAGGTAGAGACTGCATTTATGTGGTTGTAGATCGGCTTACGAAATATGCTCATTTCTTCCCGATTGCAGCTACATATACAGCTACACATGTAGCAGAGTTGTTCTTCCGTGAGTTATTCAGGTTACATGGCTTACCTCGGGGTATTGTTAGTGACAAGGATAGTCGGTTCATGAGTCACTTCTGGCAGGAGCTATTTAGACTCTGTGGCACCAAGCTTACTCTGAGCACTAGCTACCACCCGCAGACGGATGGTCAGACGAAGATCGTGAATAAATGGGTGGAAGGATACCTCTGAAACTATATAGCAAGGCAGCAAAGGGCTTGGGTGAAGTGGATTCATCTTTGCGAGTACTGTTATAACACCACTCACCATATGTCTATTCAGATGACACCTTTCATGGCATTGTACGGATATGATGCACCCAACTTCCTTGATTTATTGTTGAGCGACAATAGAGTGCCTGGTGCTGGGGATCTTCTACAGGAGAACCAGGATATCATGAGAGCTCTTCAGGAGAACATTCAAAAGGCTCAGAATCAGCAAAAGCAGTATGCAAATCAGAGGAGAGTTGAGCGATCTTTTGATTTTGATGTAGGGGATATGGTGTATCTGATGTTGCAGCCCTTCCGTCAATCCACTCTTAGGAAGAGTGGTGCAGAGAAACTCAAGCCACAATATTATGGTCCTTTCAGGATTATTAGGCGGATAGGTGATGTGGCTTATCAGTTGGACCTACCGGCAGATAGCAGGGTGCATAATGTATTCCATGTATCGCGTCTCAAGAAGGCGCTAGTACATCACATTGTTCCCTCTACAACTTTGCCACCCTTAGATGATGAAGGGAAATTGATATTAGTACATGAGGCCATCATAGATGTCAGAGAGAGACACTTACGCAGACGGATTATTAGGGAATATCTAATTAAGTGGAGGGACTTGCCGGTAGAGGATGCTACTTGGGAGAGCGAGGATATTTTACAACATCCTGAATTGAGATTGCTTGGGGACAAGCAATTTCAGGGAGGGCGGACTGTAATGTCCCCTCCTTAGCCAGTTCCAGTTGCGGAGGGGTTAGCCTATTATCTTGACCCTCGTAGGCTAATGGATATGGATAGAGGGTCTTCTGTGGCAGTTACTTGGTCTGTGGTGACATTACTTCTCTTCAGTGCTATATCTAATTCAGGGTTGGCTTTCGTCGGACTCAGTTTCACATACTTACTATTTATAGTAAGCCATATGATGTTAGAGAGGGACCCTTACTATTTTTAGTAAGGCATCTGGGTATGCAGTGGATGCAGTGCTCGACCTCCTTGTTCAGACGGAATTGGAAAATCATAAGTATTTAAGGAGTTATTAATTTTTTAAATGACCTAAATGATATTTAATTATTAAAAGGTATATTATAAGGCTATAACTTAACCTTATGTAAGTGGGGCCATTTTGACTTTAGAAGCAATTAATGAGTCTTGGAAAAGGTACGCCCACTTTATGAGTTATATCATAAAGTCATCAAAAGCAACATAAAATATTTTTTTAAATGAATAAAAAAGTCATCTTGGGAATCGACCTCATCATGAGGAGTATTTAAAGAGTCAAAAAGAAAATCATTCTTCTTCTTGGCTTTTGTGAAAACTTTGTCGTGTATGAAGATTAGGGATTTGTGAGGAGACCAAGGGTTTCTGCAGGTTTGATACCATTACCAGCACTGGAGAATGAGCTTCTTCATTGTCTTTGCTTCCTGAAGGTGTGCAATATCATTCTGAAGGTTGCTAGTGAGTTTGGCTTCGTCCAAAGGTCAAAAAGGTGCATAGATTGTGAAGTTTTTTCGAGACAAACTGAAGATATTCATGGCAGACCTGAAGATCAGTGTTTGATTATTTTTTTGGAGGATGAATGCTCTTTAAACTAGTCCGTACAGTCCTTCTACAGGCTGTACTGTTGCTGATCATGGCCGTACAAGCTCTAGGTGTAGGCGTTTGGTCTCCAGGCCAAAGTGCTTAGTTTCTTGTGCCATCTGTTCAAGATCTTGAGGCGGCTGAGTGTTATCTATCATTTGCAGTCATCTTTGAGATGGAGAATCACTCATTTGGTGCATATAAACATTCTGAGGGTTTCAAGCTTCTGCATGTCATCAATTTCAGAATTATACAAGTGCTGATTGCTTCCCAGGTATGAAGTGTTGAGATTAGTTCTCATCTGTATTGTTGTTATAGAACTGAAACTTATTATCATAGTTGTGCAAATTTATTTCTTGTTTGTAATTATTTATTTCCTTTATCATTGCATCTTATATCAAAAAATACAAAAAAAAAGCATAAAACTCAGAAAACACAAAAATAAGATCAGTCATCAGCTGCATGAAAAATATCTCAGAGGACAGAGAGATATCTCACACTGCTGTAGCATATGCAAACAAACTGAAAATGCATGAAATCTGAAGCAAACTATGGCTACTCAACCAAAACTGAAAGCACAATGAGATATACCCATCAAAGAAGCCTCAAACTGCATACTAGAAGGTAGAATCAGTCTGAAAAAATCTGGCACAAGTCTGAAACACTCGGAACAGCGCTGAAATTCTCTGCCAAACCCTAGGCACAAGGCTCATAATCACATAATCAGCAGCTACTAACAACTCCAAACTGAGCGGCCAAGGAGGGGAGGTCAACCTCAAACTGAACTGAAAATGTCATGCCCCCGACTTGTTAGGCAAGAGTTTAAATAAAATAAAATCCATCGCTGGCCTAATAAGACAAAGGCCACCACTAGGAGACAAAGGCACTAAACGACAAAAAAGGGAACATTAACTAATATTAATCCAAAGGGCGGAAGTGGTTGTCAAAAGGCAACGGTTGTGTTAAAAAGGTGTGATTCCTTGCTATTAAGGGAATAAAACAAAGATCCAAAAACCATTGAAGACATCAAGTGATCAGCAAGAAATATATCTTTAGCAGAGATAAATCTGCAAGGAATATATCAGCAGTGATATATATAGTTGATAACAGCAGTGATAAGATATATAAACAGCAGATTGGAGTAAACTTGAAATCCATAAAGAGGTATTAATAGTAAATCATCTAACGAATCCCAAAGCAATCAGTTTGAATTTAGAAAGATACTTTGCAAGTAGGAAGGATGGGCCTTCCAAGTTCATGAGAGATGAGCAGTGGACTGACCCTTCTCATGCTCTTATCAAGTTAGGCCAAGAGGTGCATTAGGAGCTGTTAGATGGACTGACCCCTTTCATGCTCTCAACAATATCATGCTCTTGGGCCGACCCAAGTTGTTAGGTTGACTAACCCCTTTTTATACTCGTGGGGCTTGATCAAGGAGGACGCCCAACCTCCAAGGTGGATTGGGAGCTGTTAGGTGGACTGACCCCTTTCATGCTCTCGGCAATATTGTCAGGTGGACTGACCCGTTTCAATATTGCTACTTGCAAGTGTTCCTAAAGAATTGACTGTGATTGGCTTGAAGGATTATGCTACGATGTATTGAACTGAATATTGTTTATACTATGATGTATTAATCTACATTGTTGAATATATTGATTTGAATACTAATTGTGAAATGATGGATTGTACTGAAAATTATCATGATTTAGTACTCTTTAATGTCTCTAACGTTCAATTTGAGTAACTAGTCTTGTTGCAGGTACAGAAATCAGGAATAATCCAAAAAGGGGACATTACAGAAAACATACCAAACTAACCACCAAACAAGGGTGAACAGCAGCATTAAGTCTCACGCCCAGCCTTGTACAGCACTCCTTGGTAAGAGTACAGCCCCCATTTTAGTCTCTAAACTTCATCTTAACCATGGGCGACTTGATTTGAAGGGTGAGGTGACTCCGTGAAGATTGAAATGATGTCTCAAAGAGGAGCACAACACCAAACCCAACTCTAACGCACTCCCAACATGTACGGCCTCCCTTAGAACAATAAAATCTACAACAAAACCTTTGCAAAATTCTTCATTCAAGGCATCAAATACCATCAAACATAAGCAACTTCAAAAGACATCAAAAACCTCCAACAATAATCCACTGCAAACAAACTCCATTGAAGCACACAGGTGATTTCAGTGTAAAATCACTCTTGACCAGCGAGGGTAGATCTTTCACCACCGAAACTAGTTATTTCATGAGGGTTTTCGTCCCCAAGAAATGAAAAGCTCACAAGCTCTCTCACAGAGAAGAAGTATTCAGCATATCCAAAGCATAAAAAACCAAATGAGCTCAAACCCCCACTTTATAGGCACAAATTAGGGCGCCCAAGGAGTAATATCAAAATACTACTTTTTGTACTTTAAATAATCCTCAAATGGCGCGCCCCACTTCACTTAAGTCTCCCATCAAGCCTAGCGCCCTCATTAGGAACCTGAAAAGCACTTTTTAAAATAACATTAAGTTGTCAACTTAAAAATATAAAGTTAATAACTTAGACAACTTAAAATAATTATTTTAAAAAGGCAAATTTCCCTTTAATCATACAATTAGCCTACGGGAAACCAGGAAATAGGCTAATGGTCACCAAACTGATCATTGACGGAAAGGGAACATTACACATCCCACTAGTTACCAAAATACAGTAAAATGCAAGCATTCATAATATGAGATTTATATGGTGGCTTGTATTATGGTTTGAGCTTAATTGTTATGAGACTTTATTGATGACCAATGTTATTTTCTTTTGTCATTTTTTTTCATTTAGAAAAGTCCAGGGGGTAACAAGAAAAATGGATACGTTAGCTCAACTCCTCCTTCAATGTCGATTTAGCTTTATATTCTTCAACGATCACCCTTGATTGTTCCTCCAATGTTCTGGTGGCAGGTACCATATGATATATCCTTACACAATTAAGATTATCTTAGGGTTCAAAAATGATTTACAAACAGAATGGCAATATGATTGACTAGAAAACACCTACAATTGGAGAAGGAAATTCATAATACCATATGACACACAAATTTAGTAACTCTTACAAATACCGCAGACTAATCCTAGAAATGAAAGGAGCAATAACTTATCATGGTCAAGGGGCCTTTTTATAAGATTCATAGTCACCACATGTCCTTAACAATGTGTTGGATGGACAAGATAAATGATAGCATTGAAGATGTCTTGAAGTTCATTTACACATTGTACTCTTGTTGTCATAGGATTCACCACATATCAAGTTCTTCCACATAGCAATGTGTTGTTTGATGAAATCCCACTTTATATACTCCTGTACTACCCTTGACTCTTGGAATTGTCACCTACTCCATAGTCACGGCTACAAGTGTTGTGATGATTAGTTTCCATGCATTCTATCTGCAATATCATTGTTTTTGATATTCTTAAAAGATGGGTTTTTGAAAGGGCCCAAACCCTTTTACATTAGATCAGTCAACAAGCGAGAAGGACAAATTCCATGAGGAGTGGAACAACCAAAAAGAGCCCAAAAATCGAAAGTACATAACCAGAACAAGGGAACAACACAAGATCAGCACAAGAATGGACCAGAGAACAGACAATCAAGACAAGAGGGACCAGTAGCTAAGATCGGCCAATTTTTTAAGACCTGTGGCCGCCCGCCACTCCTCGGCTAGAAAATTAACTTGATCTTTGAATGAATTCTCCAATGCATCTACATCAAGATCAATAATAGCTGGATTTTGGGCAAAAGTCTTCATCCTGGTTTTTTTCACAAGCCCTTCAATATTGGTTGACCTTTTCCTTTTCTGTAGCTCACTTTGAAGGACAAAAAGACTAGTGGCAAAGTTTTTGATGGTATGTTTGCTTAAGTTAACCACTTTAGCAATATTTTCGTTTAGCTCCTCTTGTTTTTACTACAGCTTCAGAATTCTTTGGTCCATATTTTCCCAATTCTGGAACATGGAAGGAAATTTCTTCACCTCTTCCCAAATATCCTCATCGAAATGGACCTTATTGGCTTCTTCAAGGGGATCATGATCTTCGATCTGAACATTGTGGGAGGAACCTTCAATAGTCAAATTCTTACCTCTTTTGGTAGGTTGCTAGTCTCTAGTTGTGACAAGAGGAACAAGGGAACTTGTAGGAGAACCTTCCAGGATGACCTTCTTGCCTAAATCAACAATGAGCTTGAGCTTGGTGGTAATATTCTCAGATGAAGCAAGGGGGTTGATGGCAGGGACCCTATCCTCTGATGTCATATGCTTGGGCTTGGCAATGTTATCCTCAGACAAAGAAGGGGGGTGGACAGCAAGGGCCCTGTCTTCTGCTTCCTGGGTAGTCTTGGGAGGAACCAAGATCCTCACCACTCTAGAACCTGCTTTTTGCTTAGGAATTTGAGGTTGATTGGAGGGGCTCTTAGGGTTATCAAGAACCACAACTTTAGGGTGCAATGGGGGGGAAGTGTCATCTTTAGGGGCCTGGGAATCAAAGCTCGAGGGGTTGGCAAGGGCCAGGGCAACAGGGATGGATGAAACCTTTCTGAGTTTAGGTGGAGCCCTCGAGGGGTTAACAATCTTAGGAAAGAGCATGGGGGCTAGGGTTTTTGCTAATTCAAATATATACAGTAAATCAAACCCTGGTGTAACGGCAAGTTAGGTTTAACCATAGGTACATTAACCACTAATTGTTCAAGAGAGCTTAGAAGAAAAAAGGGAAACTCATTTTCTGCTTATGGCGTAAGTGGTTTAGCATAGGAAAATGATAAACGTACACATGTTTATACCTTCCTTCAAGTGTAAAGTACCTGATCAAGGTGACCGCAACCTCTTCCCAGGGCTTTGGCAAGTCGTCTTTTCTAAAGCCGTTCTGAAATCTGCTAACCTTCTCCACTTTTTTGGGAAATGCATGTGGTCATGGTTTCTAGACTCGATGGATTTTGCATTTTGAAGCCTTCCATTTCCAGACCTGTGGCTTGAGCAATGAGCTCCTCGAAGATAGTAAAAGAAATGCCTCTCACATATACCATCCTACTTTTCTAGGACCGAGCAAATTCATTAGACAGCACAGGATCATAACCATTAATGGCCTCCATAAAAGAAGTGAGCCACCCCTTCTGAAGATATTCTAGAATAGTGGTGTTCTTTCCAGTTTGTTCACATGACGAAGGCTCAATCCTAAGCCAGTCACCCTCCATATCATTGTTGCTCAACCATTGCCTTCCTCATTTCTTGCAAAATACTTCAGCACAATTACAATTGATGAATAGTAGCTAGTTCCCTATAGATAGGCTCTCACCATACCTACAAATTATTCCTTCTGGTATATATGAAATACCAATTTACAAAGTTCAAAAAATAAATGAAAAAAATATTCTTCTAACCCTCTGTATTTATGTAGGTGTGATGTCCCCATTTCTGGCATGATCACCTATCATATGTCGGCTAGCCTATTTTGCTCTCGTAGGCTAGGTCAAAGAAGCAAGGAAATACCTTGAATAGTTAAATCATACATTTAACTATTTTTCCTTGACAAAACGAAGATCGATTATGACTTGGAGTAATTTTGTGGTAATTATGGTGAAGTGAAATTTAATTAAATAATTTGCCTTGGAGTGGAGTGACCCACTTGGAGGATGGAAAGTGGGAAAAATAAAGAGAGAATAAAATAAAATAAAATGACAAATATAAAAATTATATTTTAATGCCAAGGGTGGCGTCCCACTTGGAAAAGTGAAAAATAAAATAATATTTTATTCCTTGACTTGGATGTCCCAATTGGAGAGGGCAAAATTAAAATAAAATATTATTTTATTATGGAGGTGGACATGAAAGCAAAATAAATTATGGCAAATTTGGGCGCTCAACTTGTGGATTATAAAAAGGGCATTTGAAAGACATTTTTCATCATTGTGTATTTGTCATTTGATATTGGAGATTTTCTCTTTGAGCTGCAACTTTGTTTCAGCCTATTTTCTGAGGACGAAAACCCTTAGAAAATTAGTCGTTTGGACGAAAACCCACTCCACTTTGAGAGGTGAATCCATACGGGGTTTGCCATTGGACATATTTGCAAGTTTTTTGCATCTTTTTGGAGCTAAAAGGACATATCATTTTCTGCAGGTTACATCAGCTAGGGTCTGAAGGACAAATTGACATGATTTGTGCCAAATTGTCAATTTGTTATGATGGAGATTGAAGGATGATGGATTGCAGGTCAATGTGGATTGAAATGGCATTGATATTTCATGGTTTTATGATGGAATCGATGGGTTTTTGAAGGCAGATCTGAATCATACCATTGCTGGCCGCTAGGGTTTATAGAGCATTTGACATCATTGAGAGCAATTTGCAGATCTGGGTGGTTATATAGGCAGTTTGTGGGTTTGTTTGGAGGAGAAAGACACCTATGCTCATCGCCTAGAGTTTCTAACACCATTTGGAGACTAGCGCTCATCATAGGTGGAGAATCATGGCACATGCATGAAGATTTCAGTCATTGTTTACATCAGAATTTTGTATCAGACATTTCTGATTGGGCAGATCAGAGTTTTGAGGCATATTTACCATTCCATTGGCATCTATTATCCACCATTTGACACCTAGGGTTTGAGCGCCTACATTGAGACACTAGCGCTAACCTTTGGGAGGAGTTTATGGCTTATTTTGGAGCTGTCCAGCATTGTCTTCATCAGCATTTTCATATCAGATCTCAGTGTGAACAGCAGACATCAAAATCAGACTTCTATTTGTTATGTAGAGTTTCATTTTGTGCCAAGAAGAGGTGTAACCCAGTTGGGTATGTTGAAAACAATTTCCTTATTCAAATCTTTAATTTGAAATAAGAAAACCCTGCTGTTCTGAGTTATATCAGATCTCTGATGTATGTTTTCAGTTCATTATTTTGTTGATATTTCATATGAAAATGGTTCTATATTGGCATTTTAACTTAGTAAATGCATTCTCACATTGAAAACTCATAAAAGCCCTTGAAAACAAACAAGAAACAAAATCAAAAAATTCAAATCAGAATCAGAAAATTGGATCAGATTTAGTAAGGGTTCTTACACAAGGTGTATATAAAATTAACTTTTCAATGTAAACTAATGTGGTGATCAAGACCACCATTCATATATCCCTTCTTCGTGCCCATCCAATGTTTCAAGTCTTACATTTCCATTTTCAAGATATCTTGAATAACATGGAGACAAAGCTACCTAATCTTCAACCATAGTCACCAGAAGACTTCAGTATAGGGACATTGACCACATCCCTATGCCAATTCCCAGTTTACTCCCATACCTTGATTTCAAATGGCCTCCCCATATCAGTAACCCTGGGTCTCTAGGTGACTTTGTCTTCAACTTACTTCATGCTTTTGAAAATTATCATAAAAAATATTCTACCTTTGAGAATCCTTTTTTCTTTAATATTCATATCGTGTAAAACTTTCTTTTGCCATTCTCAATCACTTGGCCTAGTTTGTCATCAAGAACTATTGTCAAAATTTTCTAAATCCTTGTCATCAAGTCTTACCATGGACCCAAACCTTCAGCTTAAGGCCAAGGACTTCATGGGCATTGTAGCTTCTAGTGTATATGCTAATGGAATGGGGTGTGCTTGGCTTCTTTCTCATGGCTTCTTTCTCATTTGTTGTTTGAACCCTTAATTGGTTAAAACACACTAATCCCAATCAATACTCTTCATTATGCAGACATGAATTGGGATATTCAATAAAATCTTAATATGAACATCTATGGTTACATTTTCTCTCAGATAATCCAGGAATATCAGAACTTCTATAATTCCATTTGCTATCAGATATTACATAAAGCCCGTGGGATATTGTATCAAGAACTCTTTCTTTCAGAGGATAACGTTGATCCAACCTTATTTCGTTTTTACCGTGCCAATACTTTTGCTGAGTACCTGCTTGAGAGTCCAGAGTTTCAGGAGGGTCCGTTTGGGGTCACGAGGGATACTCTCATTCATGGTTCATGCGCTATCAAGCGTTTTGTGGGCATCATTGTAGATACTCTGAATGCAATGCTTCCTCATAGAGATTTTGTGGTTGGGTTTATAGAGCAGGTTGCCAGAGGCCCTACCCAATCAGTGATTCGGGATCAGAGATTGGAGCCGTCTCTTGATTCCAATGTTGCATGTGATGAGCCATTGACCGAGGTTGGAGCGTTTTATCGCAACTACACAGTGAGGAGTGCTCATCATTTTTCTTTTGATCCACACGTGGAGGGCTTGATGATGCATCGGTGTGGATTGGTTCCGAGATTATATCATCCATTGTGGGATGGAAAGTTACCATCTTCAGTAGATGGAGTTAGTGGCTGCAAGTACCTGACTCAGTTGTTTGTGGGTGAGTACTTGCGAGATCAGTGTTCAGTTTCCCATCATGCTGACATGTATCCGACAGAGTTTGCTACTCCTATGTCACGGAGATTTCTTGTGGATACATGGGTTCAGAGTGATTATGGTGTCAGTGAGCATGATGGTTTAGTTGGACGTCACATCCATGGGAGTATAGTAGAGTATGGAGATAGTTGTGGCACTGCAGATACTTTCAGTTATTCCTATCTCCGTAGAGCAGATGGATGTGGGTATCGGTTACATTGGGACCCAGGTGTTGACAGGGGTGGCACTGTAGTTTGGATGGGTTCTGTTGGATGGCTTCATCACTTCAGTCATGGTGAAGTGGGAATCAGTGTTGTGCAGCAGAAGTCTGAGAGTGCTCTTCTTAGTAGGCTTCTATTCTGGATTTGGGATCCAGGTATTTTTGGTTGGACACTCTTCAGTGCACTGTGGGATCCTTCGTGTGCATCGGGGTTCCAATTTGGGTTCATTGGGGAGTATTGCAGTATGTACCTAGTGAGGATTACTTGCAATTTTACTTTTGGTTCCCATGTACATGATTTGTTTGAGATGCACAGTTTCAGTGCGCAGGGATTGGACAGTTGGTTTGGTGTTCATCTTTGCGTAGTTGTGGTTATGCTGATGTTGCGGAAGTTGTGCTTCAATGAGGGACATTTCATAGTCTTCCTTTGGACTTCCAGTGTAGTTGTGTTTCTTTGCAATCGTGATTGCTTGGGGACAAACAATCTCAGGGAGGGCGGACTATAATATCCCCATTTTTTGCGAGCATCAATTATTTTTGGATTAGCCTATCATTTTGACCCTCGTAGGCTATTAATCTTGGTTAGAGGGTCTTCAGTGGCTGTTGCCTAGTCATACGGAACATTACGTCTCATCAGTTCATCATTGGGTTCAGGTTTGGGCCTTCGTTTAATGTTTCTGGACTCAGTTATACACACTATTTGTAGTAAGTCACCATTTTAGGAGAGTTAGTGTTTCTATATATAGCAGGGCACCTGGACAGGTCTTGATTGCAGTGTCGATCCCTTACTCAATTGGTTTGATCAGGTAATGAGGGATTTACTATTTATAGTAAGATTGTGGTTGTAGAGAGGGACCCCTGCTATTTTTAGTAAGGCGATTGGATGCACAGAGGGTACCATGGTGAACCCCCAGGTTCAAACAAAATTGAGAAATGATGTCTAATTATGGAGATAAGTGATTTTTAATTATTATTATAAAGTGCAATTCAAAGTTAAAAAGTCACTTTATATTCAATGGGGCCATGACCCTTCATTTAAGTGACTTAAAGTGCAATTAATGGATTATATTTTGGAGGCCAAAATATTAAAGTATTTCATAAAGTTAATGTGCACACAAGTTATATTATTTTAAATGATATTAAAGTGCATTTATTATTCATGAATATGAGAGCCTAAGTGCATTTATTATTCATGAATATGAGAGCCTAAGTTTGAAGACTTATTATAAAGTTTTATGAAAAACCTAAAAGTGGATTTCAAAAGGGGATTAAAGACACTTAAGAGTTGAGAGGATATAAAAGGTTTCAAAAAGCAAATCAAACTCATTATTGAATAATCATTTGTCTTTGCTATTTGGTGTTCTTGGGATTTGAGTTTGAGACCAAGGGTTTCAATCATCTTCAGCCATTGGAGAACGAAAACTCTTTAATGTCTATGCAATTCTGAGGCTGTGCGATACCAGCTGATATTATTGCTTGTGGAGGACTTCATTCAGGAGTTCTATCTGAGCTTACAGGTGAAAGATTTACATAGCGCTTGAAGCAGATTGAAGGTATATTCAATTGCAGACCTAAGGAAAATCAGTTGCAGCCATTCCACACCAGATTTTAAATATTTAATTGCGGCTACAGTAACACGTGAATAGTAACACGCTACAGTAATTTTGCATTTTAGTTGAAAGATACACAAGGTTTTCATGTCATGTCTGAGGGATAATTATTGATAGAGTTCATGGCTGCACTTTATATCAGATTTGACATTCATACGCAGCATTATTGGAGGCCACGTGTCACCGCTGGTTGCTTGGCGTGTAGCCTAGAGGTTGAAACGCCACTATTCTTGAACAAGATTCCTCATCAACTTGGACACCCAGTTATTGGAAGGCATTGTGTTTGGGTTTTGATGTGGAGAAGTGCATCCTTGCAGCAGATCAATTCTTTACCAGCCACCTGATTGCTGCAATTAATTTCCAAAATTCATCTACAGTGGCAACTATACATTCATTTCCAAAATTTGTTACATCTCATGCCTTTCATTCCGGGTATGAACATTGTAAAGTTTTAAATAAATAATAGAATATCATTACATCATATTACAGTATCTTTGGCATTATATATTTACCTGGGTTGGTATATATTTATTTAATGTACTTCTTAACTGGCAAGTTCTATGAAAATATCAAAACAAACATTGCTTTGTAAACCCAAGTATTCAAACAAGGGCAAAGAATTGGTTTGGTTAGAATCCACCTGGAGAGGGTTCTTACAGACTAAGGCCCAACCACTACACCAAAAGACCGGCCTGGTGGTGGGAGCGAGATCCCAAGGTGTTAAGGGTGTTGGCTTTGGTGGATAGTTTCACCACTGTAGCCTCCACCGGAAATCTGAGGTCTTACGCGAGCCCAACGGACACGTGGCCGACGGGGCCCATCACCCGCGCACAAGGGACATTACAGCCCACCACGCTCTGCGGGCCTCGACCTCGAGACCTTTGCTTTGATACCACTGTAAGAACCCTCTCTAGGCGGATTCTAACCAAACCAATTCTCTGCCCTTGTTTGAATACTTGGGTTTACACAGCAATGTTTGTTTTGATTTGTTTTGATATTTTCATAGAACTTGCCAGGTAAGAAGTGCATTAAATAAATATATACCAACCCAGGCAAATATATAATGCCAAAGATACTGTAATATGATGTAATGATATTCTATTATTTATTTAAAACTTTACAATGTTCATACCCAGAATGAAAGGCATGAAATGTAACAAATTCTGGAAATGAATGTATAGCTGCAGCTGTAGATGAATTCTGAAAATTAATTGCAGCAGTCAGGGGGCTGGTAAAGAATCGATCTGCTACAAGGATGCACTTCTCCACATCAAAACCCAGGCACAATGCCTTCCAATAACTGGGTGTCCAAGTTGATGAGGAATCTTGTTCAAGAATAGTGGTGTTTCAACCTCTAGGCTACACACCAAGCAACCAGCGGTGACACGTGGCCTCTAATAATGCTGGTACAGCTGCGTATGAATGTCAAATCTGATATAAAGTGCAGCCATGAGCTCTATCAATAATTATCCCTCAGACATGACATGAAAACCTTGTGTATCTTTCAGCTAAAATGCAAAATTACTGTAGCGTGTTACTATTCATGTGTTACTGTAGCAACAATTAAATATTTAAAATCTGGTGTAGAATGGCTGCAACTGATTTTCCTTAGGTCTGCAACTGAATATACCTTCAATCTGCTTCAAGCCCTATGTAAATCTTTCACCTGTAAGCTCAGATAGAACTCCTGAATGAAGTCCTCCACAAGCAATAATATCAGCTGGTATTGCACAGCCTCAGAATTGCATAGACATTAAAGAGTTTTCATTCTCCAATGGCTGAAGATGATTGAAACCCTTGGTCTCAAGCTCAAATCCCAAGAACACCAAATAGCAAAGATAAATGATCATTCAATAATGAGTTTGATTTGCTTTTTGAAACCTTTTATATCCTCTCAACTCTTAAGTGCCTTTAATCCCCTTTTGAAATCCACTTTTAGGTTTTTCATAAAACTTTATAATAAGTCTTCAAACTTAGGCTCTCATATTCATGAATAATAAATGCACTTTAATATCATTTAAAATAATATAACTTGTGTGCACATTAACTTTATGAAATACTTTAATATTTTGGCCTCCAAAATATAATCCAAAATTGCACTTTAAGTCACTTAGATGAAGGGTCATGGCCCCATTGAATATAAAGTGACTTTTTAACTTTGAATTGCACTTTATAATAATTAAAAATCACTTATCTCCATAATTAGACATCATTTCTCAATTCTGTATGAACCTGGGGGTTCACCATGGTACCCTCTGTGCATCCAACCGCCTTACAAAAAATAGCAAGGGTCCCTCTCTACAACCACAATCTTACTATAAATAGTAAATCCCTCATTACCTGATCAAACCGATTGAGTAAGGGATCGACACTGCAATCAAGACCTGTCCAGGTGCCCTGCTGTATATAGAAACACTGACTCTCCTGAAATGGTGACTTACTATAAATAGTAAGTGTGTATAATTGAGTCCAGAAACATCAAACGAAGGCCCAAACCTGAACCCAATGACAAACTGATGAGAAGTAATGTCTCGTATGACTAGGCAACAGCCACTGAAGACCCTCTAACCAAGACTATTAGCATACGAGGGTTAAAATGATAGGCTAATCCAAAAATAACTAATGCTCACAAAAAATGGGGACATTACATATTGTATCAAGAACTCTTTCTTTAAGATATTCAATGTCATGTTAACAAAGTCTTTGACTTGATCTTTTGTTGAACGCCTTAGAGATCTCAATCTAATGATTAAATTATTACATAAAATCTTGATGTTCTCTCTGTTATGCATTCCAACATTGGTAATATTTCTCCCCATATGGTGGTATATACTATAGTCATTGTGATGATAGACTTGAATTTACTCCACTTCATTGGAGTACTTGGACAATTTCTCAAATTGAGTTTGTAAGACAGGTTGCAGTTGTTCTTCATTGTGTCTATCATAGTTCAAAAACTCCTGGACTTAGTGAAACTCAGCAGACCCAGTTTTGACTTGTACTCAGTGACTCAAGCAAAACTCGGCAGACCCAATTTTGACTATGGGCGAATTTCTCTTGCAGATTTGTTGAGTCCTTGCTAGTACTCGCTTAAAGTTTCTTTGTAAAACTCGTCAGAACTCACCTGCAAGTAAATGGGCGAACTTCTCGGCTGTGAAAAAATCTCATGAGTCATGCGAGTGCTCGGCAAGTTTTAGAACTATGATATCTACTAAGTTTTCTAACTTGTGACAAATGTTAGGCCTTCACATAAATGTTGTGCATCTTTAAACAGGATTAGCCACCATAAGCCAACTTGAGAAATGTTCCTAACTATTGCATTCCCTTGATAGTTCTCTGCAATTCCTTCATGTGTTTCTATAGGATATCATGTCACTTAAGGTAAACGGCATATAAATCTTAACACGGATTCATTTTCCAACTTATACAAAAGCTACCCTTAAATTTATCGAAGTATTTAACTGCTTTCATCCAGGTGACACCTCAAACCAAGCAGTTTTGCACATTACTATCATACATCTCACAGCCACATCAACAGAATCAAAATAATTCTCTCTCTTCTAGCAATGTCCAAGGGCAGCAGAACCTCATCAAATTCAAGGGCAACACCTAGGCCCCAGTATTTTTGGACATTGTACAGTCAGAATTCAGCAGTATCGACAAAATCTCAGTTGGTATCAGTGACCTGTCCACCACAAGAGACTCCATCATGAGGCCCTACAGAGACTCCAAAAGTCTGATCCTCAAAGAATAGAAGGTTAAATGAATGTTGGCACTTAGAACAGAGAAGGAAGTGTATCCTTACAAAATCTAGCTCGTAACTGAGAGGCAGGCTACAGTTGAAAATTGACCCTATAAACCAAACTCCCAAGTAGGTGGTGTACCATGTACATTGTGCTGATCCCCACCAGCATGCTACAAACACAGAAACATGGACAGAGCATCTTTAGAAGGATTGAAGACCAAAACTACGGCTAACCACTGACTAGCAGAACTCACAAAAGTGAGCAAGAGCGCCTACTGGACCCTGTGATCCCTCAGGAGAATGAAATAGGACCACATCACCTACAAAAGGCAGCACAACAATGTACACACAATATAGAGTACATCCATCCTTAATATGAGTGTCTACTCTAATAAATCCCTCCAACTAATCAATGTAGATCCAAAGAGAATTACCAAAAATAGACACTCTTGATTGACTTCAATCACACTCCTAACCAGAGTAGCATTCCATTTACACAGCATTCACATGTGTGGCAAAAGTTTAAATGGAATTCAATTGCCCAGGTTTAATACCAGAAAACTCGGCAAAAGCTTAAAATCTAATAAGTGGGGTACTAGTTGTAAAAATAGAGAAAAAGAACTAATTTCACTATTTCATGTCAAATACACTGTATAGAAATAAAATTAGACATAATACCTTAAAAAAGCTGTTGGCCCTAAAATGGTAGAATGTTCTGTAGTGAAGCATGGCCTACCATTTTAGGAAGAGCCTTGTGTTTTTTTAACTAAAACCTTATTAGAGTATAATTTAAAAGAAAACCCCTCATTATAGTTTAAAATTTAACTTGTACAAAAATCTTATTCAAAGTAAAACTTCAAAAAAAAAAACGTAATGCTAAAAAATAATTGTTTAGTCCCCCTGTATTCTGTATTTTCCTGCCTCTAAGTGTAAAGATGAACCCAAAAAAAGATAGGTATGTATAAAAGAATATCAGAACCACTTCTTGAAAAACTCAGGAAACTACACGGCAAATGTGGCAGACCGTAGAGAACCTGAAACCGACCAACTTCTGTCATAGGGCCTCTTGATAGTGCATAAAAAGTCAGGGGCATATAATATGTTAGTGTGAACGGGTTTTTACCCTTACACGGTTTCTTAAGTTTAACTTAGGTTTAGCATTTAATATTTACCATTATAGGTAGTTGCCAATATTTAATATTGGTTACCCGTATTTTTGGTTATCGGGCAGTTTCACCTGTTATGTTTTTTTACCTTGCCTTTAAATATGCGCTTGTACATTGTGTAATATATCTCATTTTCTCAATATCAATTCATTGATATTTGGTGGAAGAGCACTTCGCTTCTCTCGTGTATCTGTGAGGGTGTTGTTTTGCAGACTGAGGATCCTGGGAAGGAGTTGATCACTCCTACACAATATGACTAAAAGTCTAAAAGATTAACAAATATATAATCAAAGGTGAGACCTGTAGTTAGCGTATTTTGTCTTGGTTATGTTTGTTCAATTGGTTATTCCTGACTGTGTTAATTATTTGTCAGCTTGTGGAGTTATTGAGAATCAGTTTCTTAGAAGTTGTTGATGGTTGTAGTTACTTGGCAACCGTCGGGAGTTTTATATAGATCTCTCATAGTCAGGGAGGGTAGTCTGATCTTGTAAATGCTCCCTGGACTACAGTTTTGTATGAGAAAATATACTGAATGAATAAAGCAATTATTGGTATTACTCTGCAACTTCTGGTATAAATCAATTTTCTATGATTATTCTGTTTACTCTGCAATAGATAGCTGTTATCATCTTGATAAGTAAACAAGACCTGCTGATAAATATATTAAATATTGCACTTTAATACATGTAACTTTGTAAGTTTTACCAAAATTACAAATCAGAACGTACTGTATACTTCAAGCAGATCAAGTACGGTCCAAGCAAATCACCAATTTCGCAATCTATGTGTTCCAATCTTAAAACATGCAATTACAGTCACTTGGCCTTATATATTAAGTTACCTCATTCCCAAGTAAGAATGCAGTGCTTTTCCTGAAAGGATGTTCATGGACTGCAAGAGCTCCGTCAGCAATTTCTACCCCACAAATGTCACAGTCCTTTCCCTAATGAAAAAGAATAAAATCATCTGTTTCACATTTGGCATAAATACAAATATGTCAAGAAAGTAATGGCAGTACCAGGCAATCCACAAACAACAGCCTTTAGCAACACATATCTAAATGGCACATAGAGAGTTGTTATTATTTAACCAAGAACTTCCCAGCCAAAGTTTTTCTCAGATGAACTTACAAGGTATTAGATACTTCAACATTCAAGAACACTAGAAAGCCTGAAAAATAGAATACAAATAGATGCTATAATTGCAGAATATAAATTTGAATACATAAACTGAAGGGACAAATCATAAATAGAAATGTTATATTCTAAAAATAATTTTTCTAACATTGACGATCAGATTTAGCTTCAACATCTTGTGCTGCCATATATGATGTTCATAACATTGACTGTCAACATTTCCAATTACTTTAAGAATTTATCTAAAATTATCTTGATATTTAATAACCACTTTCTCATTAATAATTACAATTCAGCCTCCATAAAGCTGAACAAACAGGAAATACTTATTCGAGCAATTGAATGGGCTCCATCATGTAAAACAAACAATATCACTCTAAGAAAAAGGCAAGTGAACATGAGTGTAGGCATACACTAATACAATTTGAATATTAATGAATGCATGGGTAACACTCTTTTGATGATTCATTTTATGTTCTCTTGTATTGACATGTGTCCATGGAGCAAGAGCTGAGAATTATGCTTAAGGGATGTCAATAAAATTTCCTATGAGAGGAAAAGCGGGGAGTAGCTTGAAAAGTTGACTCAGGGGAGTTAGCACTAAAAAGTACAACCTTACAGTTACATGTTAATGGAAGCCCCATGGAATGTTAAATTGAAGAGGCCTGTGCAGAGATGAAAGAAGCCATAGGTGGCTTCATAGGGGAGTTCCTCCTTTAATTAACAAAAGTGTGACAACATGCATTGCTCTGGTACATGCTTTTCTAGGAGTCATAAAACCAAATTCATAGGCACAATATGCACCCAGAATAAAGAGAGTGCAAGTCTGCAACTGTTGGCTGTCATCAAACAGTTGGTCAATTTCAAGGAGGACATATGAAAAGAGAAGAAAGGGAAGTCTCAAGTTCCCCAAAATATGAAAAGAGCTCATTTCAAGGAGGACATATCAAATATGATTACTTTGTTGCATAGAGTAGTGGGGAATAATGAGTCCAACTCCTTTGCAAAATGGATGTGTCAATTCATATTGATGATTTGTAGTGAGTCTCAATATGTTGATTGGGCTAGTTTGATCAGTGATCACATAAACGATCAGCTGGTGAATTTTCATAAAAAGAGTACTTTCCATATGTGCTCCTATTTGTTTTATGCAATAGCCAATACTCAGGTGGTGTGGCCAGGTTTGAGAACCTATGGGACTCTCTCCAATGACACACCAGTCTAAGAGTATTTTCCACAGTTACAACGAGTCCAACTCCTTTGTGAAATGGATGTGTCAATTCAAATATGATTACTCTGTTGCATAGAGTAGTGGGGAATAACGAGTCCAGCTCCTTTGTGAAATGGATGTATCAATTCATATTGATGATTTGTAGTGAGTCTCAATATGTTGATTGGGCTAGTTTGATCAATGATCACATTGACGATCAGCTGGTGAATTTTCATAAAAAGAGTACTTTGCATATGTGCTCCTATTTGTTTTATGCAATAGCCAATACTCAGGTGGTGTGGCCAGGTTTGAGAAACTATGGAACTCCCTCCAATGATACACCAATCTATTAGTATTTTCCACAGTTACAAGAGGAACATGGGAATAAGGACTATAGGCGAGTAAGTGGTGCATTCCTGATGTTTAATGTAAGAAGAATTGATGGCAACCCAGGTGTCAGAATATCTCAGGAAGCAGCACAATTTGCGATGCAACATGGGAGTTTCTTTATTCAGTTTGACATGTTCTCTTATGTGAGAATTGGTGGTTTTGAGAATGCACCTTATAAATTGCCCAGGTATGCCAGTGATTTGATTGTCTTCTTAGAGGTTTGCAAGCAAATGGCACAGGTCAATAAGAAATATCATGACATGAAGAAGAAGAAGAAGAAGAAGAAGGGTTATCCCTTCCCTGCCAGTCTAACCTATTATACATGTAAAACCCATGATAATGCAAGAAATGTGGAAAGGGTTCTTTCTAAATTCAATTTTCATTTGTTTACTATTCGGCCATCCTTTGATAGTAAGAACTATTGAAAAGATTTTTTTATGGTGGATCATCCTATGAACATCGGTCTCATCTTGAAGACTATTGGGAGGATTGTATCAATGAACATGAAGTACAACAAAGAGATTGGATCAGGCTAACGATTGACCAAATCAAAGCTTTTAAACTAGAATGGAATGTACCAGATATTATCAATAATAACTATGATATGATTGATGAAGGCTACTATGTTGAGAGCTCCAGACCTGTGCCAAAGGTTCGATGGTTAGAAAAAGAAATTACTAACCTTTATGTGCGTTCATCCTTTGTGTTAGATAAAACTAAAAGATGGTTGAAGGCCAAGGCTATTGATCATACTGGAGCCAATTCTTCTCAAAAGGAGCAAGTTACAAAAGAACAGGGGTCTTCTACAGCTTCTGCTACCCAGAGGGCTCCTACCAATGTATACTCTACTAGGTCAAGAGTTGCTTCACAGAAAGGAGATGGTGGAGATGAGCCTGAAGAAAATCAAAAATTGAAAAGCACATGTGAAGAAGATAGTGAAGTACCAAAAAGGAAATTGGATGCGAGGAGAGATCCTAGAATTGATATGAAAGAAACACAGGATTCTCTACAGCAACTACAGATTGATCACGATGCTTCTCCCACCTCATCTCCTCAGGGTAATTTGTCTCCCTCTTTTCAACAAATGGGTCAAGATAGTATTCTCCATACCATGCTTAATGTACCTCCTTCCCCTCCTCGGCAACAAGTTCATCAGGTAACATCAGACTCTATTCCAAATAGTGCTACTCCTAATGTTGCCGATAATAGGTTTGTTTTGCCATCTCCTTGACTTAAGAAAGTAGTAGAGAAAAAAAGGAAATACACTCCCATGGTTGACCCAAGATTTAACACAGTGGCTAAGCTACTCCAAGCTAGCCCTGAACCCAAAAAGCCAGAAGAATGTCATGGGTAGTAGTTGACTGTCATGTCCCCGTTTCCAGCTTGATCATCAAGTAAAGAATGGATTAGCCTATTCCTCATTCCCGGAGGCTAATTCTAAAATATAAGGGAATGAAGTGGTTTTTGACTAACTTAATCTTTTGTTTTGCAAGATCTAAGTCAGAAACCCAAATTTGGCTAAGTCTCGGTCAGGGCGCACTTTGTCTCACTTCTAACCTCAAGTGGCGCCTAGATAAGACACAGTACATCAGTTGTTTTAGATAAAGCACCTTAACGAGGCGATGCTAAGGTTCAGCCATCATGAGGGAGTGCGAGATGGGTTTAAGGGATGTTAGGCGCTCATACTGGAGCAAACAACCTTCAAAATGCGCCTTGATACTTGAGGCGCCCTAGCATGTCTTTTTCACCTAGGAAATGGCGCCTTAAGGTAGTTTGTAGAGTAAAGAGGGTTTTGCATCATCAATGAGGTTAAGGTTTGTCAAATAGGTTATACCTTCACTCAAAGACATCATTTCCATCTTGAGAAGTTTCAAACCCAACTAGGCGCACTTCATCTTCTCTTTCATCTCACACATGCGCCTACTCCTTGAAGCTGGATCAGCGCATTGGTTTGATGTGCATTCTGGATACTAGAAATGGCGCCCAAGCATGTAGAAGGAATTTTCAAAGAGTCAAAATGTTTTTGAAGCTCTAAAGACTCTATGATGCCATTGAGTCTGCCTTGGAACTCAAGCATATTGAAACAAGGTTTTAGGCACCATCTTTTGCTAGTTCAACCTCTCTAGAGTGCCTAAGTTTGAATTGATCTTGTGATTGACAGTTGATGATGTATGGGTGCAAGATGATCTTCAGTTGAAGCAATTTTAGTTCCAGGGAGAGTTTAGAAGCTATCAACCTCCTTCATTAGATTAGGCGCACTCTGGAGGTATTTCTAACCTATATTGGCGCCTAGGAATAATCATCTCTCTGGGGCATGAAGGAAGACATTTCATAAGTTGGGAATTGATCATTGAAGTCTTTGGCGTGTTTTGATCACCCTGAGCAAGTAGGCGCACTTCCTTGGAGTAGCATACTCTAGATAGCACCTCATGCCATTAAGGCGCAGTTCCACCCTCACTTTGGTGCCTATCATCAGGAAGGGTCATTGGGCATTCTTTAAACAGTTATGAGCATTTGAAGCTTGTGAAGTCACCAAGGAATGATTGGGCGCCTTGTATATCCTCAACAAGCTTGGGTTTGCGCCTAGACAAGTTGGCGCTTATTCATGTTCCAACTTCCCTCTTGAAGCGCCTAACTTGGGAGGAAGTTATCTTATTGCAAGTCAAGTGTTTGATGTGTGTTGGGAGACTCCAAAAGACTTCTTATTGCTAAAGCGCCCTTCTTGGCATTCACCACCTTCAACTGGCGCCTAGATCTTGAAGAAGATACTTGCAGTGTGGGCGCACTTTCCTTGTAATGGAGCATCAAACTGGCGCCTAGAACTCATAATGCATGAAATGAGCGCCTAGATTCCAGAGAACTCATTTGGGCACTTAATCTTGAATCAAGTCCAAAGTCTTCGTTGAATGATTGATCAATGTTTTAAAACATATCGAATCACCAGACTTCCCTAGGCGCATCTCCATGCCTCTACACCCTCAGATTGGCGCCTAGACTCCAAACACCTTCTTAATGATTTTTGTTTTGGCGCCTAACCTTGGAAGCACTCTAGAGTCTCTGTAAACTCTAATTGGCGCCTAATTTGGTAAGGCGCAACTTCATGAAGAGGTCACCTCAATTTGGCGCCCAAGTCAGAAGAACCCTAAATCTGCGCCTAAGTGTTTTTAGAAGGAGATAAGGTTGTTACAACTACCTGAATGCCTATTGGTCAGAAGGATAGCTTTTGGATCCGTGTCAGGGCCTCTGGATAAGATTACCAACTCAGGATGAGTTGTCGAGAGGAATATTCCCCTGAATATGCTCCTTGGAAAACGTGCCTTCATTCCCTTTTGGAAGGTCTATAAAAGGAGGAGCTCTCTCATTCATTTGGTATCTATTCATTTTTGACAAAATTCTCTCTGCAAAGCTATTTAGCTTGTGATCTTGAGGCCTGCGAGTTTCAAGTGTTGGGGTGATGCTCCCTCAACAAGCAAGGTGATGCTCCCTTGTTGTAATGTGAGGTGTTGACATTCAGTTGATATCATTGAGTTTGATTGAGTTGATCAAGTATAGAAGTCATTGTAAACATCAAGGCTTCAAGGCTTTCTTTTGTATTTCCATTTGAATAAGCTTGTAACTTCATGCTATTGAAGCATTATCTATGTAATAAGACATCTGCAAGATGATTGAATCAAGCAATAAGACAAGTACCCAGCTTTAAGGTTGATTCATTCAAGTAGTTATCTTTGATGATTGTCAACAAGTGTTAAGTAGTTGATAAGCTAAGTACAAGTAAATTTATCTAAGTTAAGGAAAAATTTTAGTAGAACTGGTTGGGTTATCTTACATTGACTCTCTTTCAGGACATCATGTTCTTGAGATTGTTGATCCCATAGGGGATAAAGATGAACAGAGTGTTACGAAGGCTGACTTTAGTGTCAGCAAAATTGATATGGGCCCTCCCACAGTGGAGGATGATATTTATCACGCAAAATTGTCAGTTCATGTGTTGGCTAAAACGACTAAAGACAGAGAAACAAGAAAAAGAAAAGTTAGAAGGGCAAGTCAATATCCTCACTTCATCTATACAGTCAATTGTTGATACTACTTCCCAACCCGTGGATACTGCACTTGACACTTCTGTGAAAGGTGTAGGTCCAGGTGTGATAGAGCAAATTGGAAAATATCAAGCCTTGACAAGAGCCACAGAATCCTGGGTTGAGAAGGTAACAATAGATGGATTATTGTCTATTGAGGAGGTCATGAAATTGTATAGTGATATCGTAACCAAGAGAAAGAAACTTAATGCTGATATGCAGTCTTTTAAGGAAGAAACCTTACTTATGATTATTGCCAGAGATATGCAAGAAATAGTCAAGGTGGATACCAGCGTTTTAGTTTTAGAAAATGTCTTCAATAAACCGGAGGAGAATGAATTTGTTTCATGGTTGAACACGGTTGAATGGAAACTCTCCATTGTTAAACAGTTCTTAGTTGAACTGAAGAAAATCTCGGGTCAATACAATGCAGATTTATTGGATATCAAAGCCAACTGTTTGGCCTTGGAAACTGACATTTTGGATGAGGACGAAGAGAATCTCTTGGACATAAAAGATGTTAAATAGAGCTTCAAAAAGTTAATTACTAAAGAATTAACTGGTAAAGATTCAGTTAATGGTATTTCCATTGAAAAAATGGGCCATATATCCTTCTGTATTACCAACTTCAAACGGAAGCTCACAAACATAAACAAGAGACTCGACAAGGTAGGTAAGGCAATTGGCATGTGGAGAATCCGGGTGCATATCACTATCAGTCCTAGTGGGAAAATTGTTAGCCCGGTAATCACCAATTTTAGGAACTTCAAAGCGAAGATGAATCCTCCAGAAGACAAAGCAGGTACAGGGGACCAGGCGAACAAGGATGAATCGAACGAAAGGGGAGATCAGAAGGTTGTTATTCAAGTTTGATTTTTGTTATTTGGTGCAAAAACATTTGGACTCTTTTAAATTAAGTGAACCTTATTTAAATATTTCATATTTAAATGTTTATTTAATTTCCATCGGCTAACTTCCAAGAAGCCGTTACTTTCAAAGACAGTTTCGGAAGGATGTATCATGATCTTTTGGCAAGTTTTGTTTTGTTGATGGATCATTGAAAGATTTAATATTTTAGAAAGACTTTTCTGATATTTCTCATCCATATGAAAGGATTTTGAAGAGAATAAATTGCAGGACCTCGTAAACTTTGTGTTACGATTTCTGTATTTGTGTGTTCTTTGTATGTTGAATGTGCAATTATTTACTCTTAGAGATATCTTGTTATATGGTGGAAATTATGATTAAGTCTTCTTCATTGGGCTCATTACTTAGAATTTCTTTTTCGTATGTTTAAGGATTCAAGCAGTAATTTTGTACTCTCAGTTTATATACATATATTGCATTGGTTAGATTGTTTTCAGTGAGGCTTTACACTCGTTTTGTTTAAGTTTTGTTGGAAAATATCCTTTACTGCTTTCAGGTTAAAAGCAAACCCATTTTTATTTTTCTATTTACATATCATACAAGGGAGCTTCCCCTCTAAACGCAGAGGAAGGTTATTACCTGATAATAATCTCTCCAACTGTTAGTGCATTTGTGGCTATTTGTTGGGCAAATTTCTATTTAAGTGTGTAGTGTAAAATCTGTTCACTAACATTGTATAAAATTAACACTGGCCTTGCACAATGATGATAATAAAACATGAGTGAGACTTGTTTTATTCTAAGTTGCCAAATATCCCCCCTGCCCTGGCGATTCTGGGTACAGTCCGTACCGGAATCTAGTACAGCCCGAAATCCCTATGGAATCGACCAGGGTTCTTCCATTGGCATTCAGAGCCGTTTCTGGGCGATTCAAACAGATTCTTCCTGATTCCTAAGCTGACATGGCACTTCCAAAAAGATTCGTAAGGTTTTTTAAAGTTTTTTTAAAGGATTTTGATTTTTGACTTTCATTTTAAAAAAATAGAAATGTTTTCTAAATCCGTCGGCCTTTTAAGTTTTTAACCTAAAAGCTAAAAGGAAAAAGCAAACATAAAATAAAATGGAAACCTAAATGTAAGGTGTGAAAATTTAAAACAAATACGCCGCTCGAGCTAAGGCGCTGCGATGTGACCGAACAAGAGTTTCTAAAGTTTTCAAGGCTTCCTCTGATCCGCCGCCTTCAACACAAACGAACACACCTGCCGAGCTCAAACCTATGACCTCCGCTTGCCGCTTCCAACACAGCGGCGCACTATTTTGTGCCGTTGTTGAAAATTTTGACCTTCAACATAGACAAAGTCGAACAATCGGCTATGAAGATTTTTAAGTATATTTAACTTTTGATTATCATGTGTTAAAGATATTTAAGTTAGATTGTTAAATAATCTGTTAAAATGTTAGATTAAAAACATCTGTTAAATTAAATGGGAATTTATTTAAGTTAGATTGTTAAATGTTAAAATGTTAAAATAACACAGAGTATTTAAATATACAGATATTAAATTAAAATATAGTAATATACAGAATCAGATAGTATATTAAATAGTATATATTAATTAATAATTAGTCTATATTTATAGTATATACTATATATTAAATATATTAATTATTAATTTATTAATTATTAGTATTAAAGATTACTATATTTTGAAGTTAAATTTTTTTATTTAAAGTTTAAATTTAAACCAGTTTAACTTTATATAAATAATAAAAGTAAAACAATATCAGACTTTAAACTTGTTTTTTTTTAATTGTTATTTTTAATGTAACAATATACTTAATTTTTAATTTTTTAAGAGTATGTAATTTATAATTTTATAACTGTATGCTAAGCTATGTAACAGTATACATACATTTGTTATTTAATATTTTATATTTATTCTTCAATAATTTTCTATTACTACTTGTATTATTTTAATATTGAAGTTTTGAACCAATGAACAATGAATATCTATCATGATATTCAAGTTTTGACAAATTATCATTGATATCCAATTGGGAATAGTATATTGTATTTCAAATGTGTAATATTTATGGTAGTTTTGTTTAGTATATGCATGATACGTCATTCTGAATGTAATTCTTGTTTTTAGGCTGCAAATACATATATATTTATGTTTTTTTCTTTTTTTTGCATTGACGTACCCAAACCCCCCAAAAAAATTTGCCGTACCGGCATACCGTACCCACGTATCCATACCCGTACCTGTACCCGATTCGGCAACTTAGGCTTTATTCATTAGTGGATAGCTATATGTGAAGGAGAGACACGTTTAAGATTTAGCCTCTTGAATAACTTGATAATGATTTTCAACTCACTAATATGTAACAGAAATGACACATAGAGGAGATTTCCCAGTACCTGATTCAAGATTTCCATACACACAATGTACATTCCTAACATAGAAACGAGTGTGGAGCAAATGGATAATCTTGAAGCAGTGCATAATCAGCTGTCTCAGTAAAACTTGGTTATCACAGCCTGTGCTGCCCCATAAAACTACATTAATCCCACTGGTTCCATCTCTTGTCTCTTCCAGAATGCACCATCAAGAAACTATTGTTATTTATCATGTGAAATGTCCCTTTCTCAAAATATGTTGTTACTAAAGGACATTACAGGAACATTACACCACTAATCGTATCTTCAATTGAAAGTAATAAAGTTGCACACAAAGCTTCCAAAGATGCCACCAATCAGATAAGGTAATGAGGATTTGAACCACCTTTGTAGAACCTATGCTTGGTGTTCCTCCATGCATTTGATACAGCAAACTACTGGCAAGAGTGAAGAAAATGTAACAATAGAAACAACAGTCTATACTCAGGTTAGACTGTCAAATGGTGAGAGAATAATGAGTGGTGATGCTATTCATTAGGTTGAGCAAAATGGGCGTAAAGGAGATGAGATGCCTGGTACAGTCATGCAAGTCGGTCATATTGAAAAGATTGATGATCTGAATAGTGTACACACTACTGTGACAGAGTCAATGGTTAATGATTTACAAAACAGAATTGATGAAACAGATTTATTGCATATCTTAATGCTGGCCGATTCCTCTCTAAATTGGCGCCTCATAGAATTGAGGAAAGTAAAGTAAATATCTGTTAAGGCCGACTTATTGGAATAGTCATCTAGTATAGAAGGATTAGAATAAATCCAATGTAAACAAATAAGTGGCCGACCTCCTTTTGGACAAGTCGTCCCATTGGGAGGAGTCGCTCCTCTTGATAAAGAGACATTTATACATATAAATCGCCCAATGTAAAGGATGCTAAGGGCAGCGATTAAATGCAGTAATTATAAAACATGAAGAGAAGAGATTATAAGGGAGCAGAGATCATTAATGAATTAATGGTACATTTCATAAGGCAGTTATATTTGGTTTAAGGCAGCGATTATGAAGAAGTAAGAATGCAGCAATTAAAGTTATGACAAGTATTAAGAATGTTAACAAAAGGACGCCTCTATTGGAAAGAATCCATCCATTATGAAGTGTTGTTTCTCTTCAAGGAATCACAATCTTTCAAGAGGAATATGAAGATATAAATATAGGAAGTTGAAGTGGGAGAGATGGGGGGAATAAAAAAGAAATATATTTGCAGCAAGATATATATATATATATATATATATATATATATATATATATATATATATATATATATATATCACAGCAGTACAAACAATAGACATCAGCAAGAGATATAAATGTATATATTACCGCAGAATAAATAATTGACATTGACAAGAGGAATGTATTGCAGCCATTTGATCATAGACATGTCAATCCATCCATGGAAGCAGAAATAAATAACGAATATGAAATATTCCAAGTAAATATTACAGCAGACGTATATAAGAGATGTGACCCTTCTATAAAGGCAGCCACCTATGGAAGGTTGTGACTCTTTCCCATAAGAGATATAAAATAAGGAGGCAAGCAATCTTCATTGGAAGAAAGAAATATAAGAATCCATCAAAAGGAAATATATCAGCAGTAATATATATATCTGCCATACAAACAGTCGTTAACAGAAAAGAAGGATATATTGCAATCCTTGGACTGAACTTGAAATTCATCAAGAGCTATTATTGTTTGCCGGCCAAGAAATCAGGTATATCCCAAAAAGGGACATTACATCATGTATGTTTAGGTTGCTGCTGCTATGATTGTTGCTGGCTTTTGATAATCAAATTGAGTTTACTGTTTAGATGCTGGCTATATTTTTAGTCTGTCTACCTGCCTAATTAATATTTTATCAGTCTGATCATTCCTGAGGTGTACTTGGTGAGTTGGAATTGATGCACATTGAATTTGATGTTCTGAGATGTATCCTACAGGGTGTTTTCTGGTACCTAATACAATATGAACTTTTCTTTCTAGCAAAAGAGAGACTAATGATACATCTTTCTTTTGTTCCATCTCCTGAGTTTCAATTTTAACTTTTTAAGAGGAAATCCTCGTAAATTTGTTTTTGAACACTACGCCTAATCACCACACTAATGAATAGAAGTTCCATTAAAGATAGCAGCCTATACAAATATATTCCCCATCTTGGACCTTGCCCCCCACCAAATTACCACCTAGTAAGGATATGATGTCATCTAACAGATATGATGCTGATTCCATTATCTATCAATTCGTGCTGCTCTAAGCACAAGATGGGCATCAGCTCTAAAACAAATTAGCATGCCCCTAGCAACAGCACATATTTTTAATCCCGCCCATAAGTGTGGAGGCATGCCCATTTAAAAGTGGCAAAAGAACGGGGGAAGCAACTCCACTACTAATCCATTTTCTCTTTCGGTGTCTGAAAAGGAGACATACCTTGATGCTCCACATATGCAAGTGAAAAGTAATGACAAATGCAATTGCAGCACATGATCTTTAAAATTTAATCTATGCAAGTATCATAGAAGTACAAAACAACTTTACTGCAGTAAATCCAATAGTATAACTAGTACAAATGCCATCCAACCCAATAAATTCCAACAAGCTTCCAAGACATCAATCCTTGCACCACTTGGGGCCAACTCCAAGTCTAATATTTGCACATCTAGTATCATCCCTCCTCAGCAAAGTAGAATAATCAATCACCACTCGATCATGAAAAAATTAGCTATTGCACATAATGCTATGACAACTTCAAGCCATCTGTAAGTGATATCTTATCATTCTGATTCAGGACAATTTTGTAATTATTTAAATAACTTTATAGATCCTAACTTAATAGACACTCACGCCAATGAATCTCTTACCATTGTCAATTGAACGAATCTGATTCACATCAACAAGCCCAATCAGCAGTCACAACGAGCAGTCCTAGCTTCAATTCTTGTCTACACAGTCGAACGAGCATCTCTACACATCATAATTTCAATACATAATGGACTATTATTCCAAAGGAATCTGGTTTATTGCAGCTTATCCTTCTTGAAAGGCATAATAGATCATGCTTCACACAAGAAACCTTTGTAGAGCATCACTTTGTGCCATTGTGAAGCATCACAGATCATGCATATTGCCTGAATATAGGGCACCATATACAAGAATTGGAACAGTTGCATATTTCCAAATATAATCCAGATTTACATATATAAATAGAATTTAATTTTTAACTAATTGCTCTATTAAAATATTCCCATTGTCTGGTATACATCTACCAATGCCATTTTTTTGTTCCACTTCATCTATATTTTTCATCTTACATTCAGAAGGTAAGACGAAAAATCTAGTAATAGAGAGATCCTCAAGAAACATGCTAGTAACAGAGTAAATTACTGCTCTAGTTGTATTATTCCGATTGACCTCTATATTTAGTAGTATTTACGATTGTCATTTTTGTTCCACTTCATCTGTTTTTATCTTGCACAAATAAGGCTATATATTAGCATTTCCGTAAATCTAGTAATAGAGAGATACTTAAGAAACATACCCGAGATAAAGCTTGTGAAGTGTGTACAAAAACCTCTGCAAAGCATGCACACAAGTGAACAGGCACATATGCAAGTTGATATGATTATCTTATTAAAATAAAGTTAGTGGCATACATATGCCACTATGTTCATATTCATGTATGTTATAATCTACAAAGATAGATGAATTGGACAACATTGACCTAACTTCAAGAGAGAATGAAGACAAGCAATCAAACCCTAATGCATTGGCTTTCAAGCAATGGAGAAGATCATTCTCAAACATTATTGATAAATTCACGATCATCATAAAAGAAAACAGAAGCAAGGATTTTGAGGACATTTTCTTTGTATGTGGTTATCTAGAAGGTAATGGTGTGGCTGACTTGTTAGCCAATGCTGGGATTGATCAAATGCCCTTTTCAACAATGGTCAGTAATCAAGTGAATGTGTGGGAGGGTCTCGAACCCCTTTTATTAAAAGAAAAGCTTCCATGACTGTTTAGATGTGGTGGGCCCCTTTCTGAAGCCTTCAATTAGTTATGTGAGGCTCTTGGTTAGGATTGTTATGATGTTTTAAGGTTGCTGCTTCTCCTCGCGACATCCATATGTGGTGATATGTTCGAGAATTGATTAGGATGGTGGGTGACATGTGTGAGTTGATTTTATCTTCAATGGCTTTCATTCACTTTCTCTACAGTTTGTGTTTGCTAGGATGTGTGCTTTTTTGGCATGGCTGCTTTGTGTGGGTTCTGGTGGTGCTCTTGGTGACTCTTCCTCATGATAGGCTTCTTTATTGTTGGATGTATGGCTCGCAAACACTAAGTGGGGGTTGGAGAGATCCTCTCAATCAAGGCAAGGTCTCTAACCACAAGCTTCGAAAAAATTTATGTTGCTCGGAGGAAGTTCAGAAGTGGGTAGTGTTGATGAAGTTTTTGTGACAACAACATTCGAACAAAATACCAAGTATCCTCTCCTCTCTTGAACAAAGTCTCTCGAATGCTAAATTATGTGATCAAACAAGAGCACTCCATGGTTCCTTACACATGATTAGCAATGGATAAACTCAGTAGTGGGATGTGATATGATGTTTACACAGAGGGACTTACACAATCGTTCTAGCACAATTCTTGTTTCACTTTCAAAGGGAGACTTCTTAGAATTTCTAAGTACTACAACTTAAGGCGTATGATATTGCAATGAAGTTCTTGATCCTCGTTTCTAAAAATGATTGATAAAAAAGTGCAAAAGGATATAGGTTTTAGAGAAACTATTCTAATGCAAGAAACTATTATTGACCAGGTGAAATCAACCGACTTTGCTTCGCCAAATCAAACAACTACACAAAGATAATGCAATCTTCTAAGGTAATGTATGATGTTCAAATCACACGCATTCATGAAGTATCAACAAACACAAACAATTGAAGTTAAGCTCATTTCAGTTCAGACTAACCATGCACTACAACTTGTAAGCCACAAATCACAAATGGTATGAACTTAGAGATTTCACCATGAAACAACAATAATCACTTCCATCAACTAACATAATGCTTAAAAATAAAACTCATTCTAAACTTGTTCTACGCTTGAGGAATTGGAAACCATGCAACATTTGAAACAAAACAATATCACCAAATCAATGAGTCTTGTATTATCTCAAAGAGCTCTTGCAACAATTCTCCAAAGTCTCAATCTTACAAATGAGAGAGGAGTTGGGGCTTTTATAGTCCTCAAAATACAATGGATGGCCAAGATTGATTTGAGAATCAAGGGCCGAGATCTTGCCATATCAGCAATTAGTTACAACTTGCTATTTTTAGCAAAAAGTAAAAGTTGACACAAGTTGTCTACATAAAAACTCAAGGAATGAAGGCATGTTTTCCAAGGTGATAGAGATGAAATGGAATCTATGAAGAATATCCATATGTGACGCCCTTCTTGTTCTTATCTTCTTACAAATGCAATGAACTTGGACAAATGACATGGCAAATTTTGATTGACTAATGATGTGTGCATGCCACTTCAGCGTTGAGCTAACCAGTTTGATCTTTTTGTTTTCACACTGCTTGAAATATTTTCCCAAATTATGAATTTTTTGGAGTAGTCTTTGAACTTGGATTTTCACTTCTGGAACTTAGCTTCTGGAACTTGAAAATTTGGGAATTTTGGAATTCTTCAAGTTGTCTTTCATGCCTTATTGAAATTTATGGATTTCTTGACGATCTTTGCTCATTTGTAATTTTGTGAAATTCTTGTTTCCTGTGCAGGCTTCAACTCTGGATGATGTAGGAAGATGTCATGTACGTGCACTCCTGGAATAGATTTCATGATGGATGCTTTGTCCTTCTGGCGCATGAAATGGATGACTCTGGAACTTGAACATGAAAATGAATCCCTCGAAATGAACCTCTTGATGGATGTTCCTCTTGTGATGCTGGATTCTTGAACATGCAAGGTGGAGTGATCTTCTTCATTTTCAGATAATTGAGCTTGCAAGATGATGATGAAGTTCTTATCTTTCTGATAATGAAATTCTCCTCTAGAAGCAAGATGGTCGCGAACTTGATGATGTCTCAATGAAGCATAGTATTCTTTCTCCGTTCTGGTGATGATGCCTTCTTTGGATGCAAGGTGAATGAGCTTGATGATACCTTGATCCTCTGGATAGCTCGCCTCTGGATTCTTTAATCTTTTCTCTTGATCTTATCCATATAGATTTGTCCCCAATTAGGGTCACTCTCCTTCAACACTTGACACTCCTTTAGCATACATCATCAACCTACAAGTGAAAACACCTCAAGTCAGCATGTTGACATGATACTTGATATAGAGAACAAATAATGATAAATCTCATCCTCCTTGCCAATGTGGGATAAATCATCATTTTGAAGCAAATTTTCACATATATCTATCCAAAATTACTAATCTTGATGCAAAGAAGAGCATTATAACAAAACCTTACTAAATTCACACTTCCTATGGAAAATTTCTGCCAAGTCTGCTGTTCTGCTCTGCAGGTCTGATTTTTTTCAGTTTGGCTTTGATGAACAATGAAAATTGTAGACTTTTCCTTGCAGCGCTGCCACTCTTAGCCTTTAGCTTTTATGAATTTACCTTCCTTCTTGGATGTAATCTGCCCTTTTTAGGTGAATTTCTGCTCTTATTCGCTCAGGTCTGCTTATTTGCTTTTGAGTTGAATGTGTAAAATGAAGATTAAAGCCTTCTTTATATAGCATTCCACTTACCTATCATACTAGGTCGGCCTGATTTTGACAATAAAAAATTCAACTTTCCTCTCCCTAGGCCGACCTACTTCTGCATTGAGCGAATTCTGGTTTGTTTGCAAAAGTGTGAGGCGGATTCTCCTTGTTGGTGAGGATTTTGCGCCTAGTTTAAGCGCATATTCCTTATGCAGCTGGAATTTGCAACCCTTCTGAGCATTTTTCACTTTTTGTCTTTTGAACTTTTCATTCTCAAATTTTCAAATCTCCTTTCCTTAGCAAATTTTCAAGGTTTGATGTTGGCTGAACAAGATGGAAAAGGATTAGGAGAGCGCATTCTCCCCTTCTTGAAGGAATTTGTGATGTCTTAATATTATTTAAATTAAAGATTTAAACATCATGATAAAAACCGCGAAGTGCTTTTGTGAAATGTATTATTAATATATATTATTTAACAAATAATATTAAATAATATTGTTATTTTAATATAATTAAAATATAATATATTTATTTTAATTAACAAAAGTATATTATTACAAATAACAATTATAAATAATAAATATAAATATAATTATAAAATATAAATATCAATAATATAAATATAAATATTTATATATTTAATCTCATATAAGAGTGAAGTCTTATACAGCAGCAAATATATTTTATGAAGGATATAGGGAAGTCTAACAAGAGGTGGCGGATACCATAAGAAATCAGATTTAAATTATAAACAGCACTCCTTATAATAACATATGGTGCAACGATTCCAAGGCAGCGATCTATTGTATGTAGATTTAATATATTGATATTAATGATTAAGAAGAGGGCAGCGATCATTATCAAAAGGTGCATCTCTTCATAGGGATATAATGATATAAAAATATTTTATGGAAGAATGGGGAATCATACGGGGATTTTATATAGAAAATGAGAATAATATTTCTGAGATTAAAGATATATATTTCAGTAAGGAATGATATATAATTTCATTAGGCAGAAATAAGAAATAATATCTGATGGAATATATAACTAGAAGACTCCTTGGATCTGCAGAGAAATTTAAAAGGGACTGAGTTCTAGTCTACAGCAACAATCATAAGGAACCAACAATCAGCAGCAATCTTCGTAATGATTTGGTAGTAATTTAATATGTAATCTAATATGTTGTTTAATTTATAGCTTGTTAACAATTGTTTCTATTAGTAAGGATAGATACTAGTAAATTGATATAAATACTAATGAGATTTATGTGTTATGGTTTTATCATCTAATGTGCATAGGATCTTTTCAAAAGGTAATAAATATGTGTGAACTAATATATCTGAATGTTATGATTTCTATGAAGGAGGGAATAGAATAAAAAATGATATGATTAAGAATATATTTTCTGAGTTTTATATATATATATATATTTCTAATATGATATGATCAACTCATGAGATGTGTTAAGGAATGCATTCAAGTAGAATTGGAAGAAAAGTATGCAGATTTGAAGGAGGAAGATAAAGAGCCAGTGAGCAAACCATAGAATCCCTATTTGCATAAGCTATCTTGTGGTTGTAGATTTGTAAGTCAAAATATGTGTGGTAGGATCTATGTGTGTTTAGGTATGATCATGCATATTGTGATATCATCTTCATAATTCATTTGTATGGCTGATAGAATTGTTTGCAACTATGAGTTGATGAGTTCATTATGCATTAATGCGGATTCTTGTATGAATGTCATGATTAGGGTATTAAGGGCCTATGAGGAGGGGAAACGGCATTGGGATTATCTTCTAAGTACGCCACCCCATGGTGGATGGCTGAGGCCTACCACATGGTAGGATCTATGTGTGTTTAGGTATGATCATGCATATTGTGATATCATCTTCATAATTCATTTGTATGGCTGATAGAATTGTTTGCAACTATGAGTTGACGAGTTCATTATGCATTAATGCGGATTCTTGTATGAATGTCATGTTTAGGGAATTAAGGGCCTATGAGGAGGGGAAACGACGTTGGGATCATCTTCTAAGTACGCCACCCCATGGTGGATGGCTGAGGCCTACCACATGTGGGCCAAGAGGGCATGAGAAGCCGCTCTTGGGCTTAGATGGAGTGATTTCCGGAACACCCTACTCTAGTTGCACCCCAACCTCCCATCATGCAAATTAATTGAATCATAAGAGGAAACAAAATGGTTTTGATAAGGGGTACAGTGATAGGACGCCTCACTAGGCACGCCACCCCATATGGATGGCAAGAGGCCACATGGGGCCAAGAGGGGTGAAGCACCCGCTCTTGGGCCTAGGGTAGAGGGTTTCTTGGGCACCCTATCAAACCATTTTGCTTCGGGAAGAATAAATTAATTGAAATTGATATATTAGGGCAAATTTAAGGGTCTTACAAAATTGGGGACAGTACAGAATTTCCGACCTCCTTCACATGGACTTATCATTTTATCTTTCAAACTTCATTCCACATTGGCGAATTTCCAAGGTTTTTTAATGGATCTTCTCCTAGACCTTCATGAAATCATTTTCAAAATTGTTGATGATTGAACAGATTTTCTTCATTGGAATGAACTTTATACCAGGCGCATTCTCTTCATTGATGAGAAATATGCGACCTTCTTGAGCCTTTTTATCTTCCAATTTCCATTCTTCCTTAGTGAATTCTTCTTCCCAACTCTTACTTTGTTTGCTTGGCGAATGAAGTTGGAATCTCTTTGAGAGTTGTTTATGATTGAGCGAATTTTCTTTAGAAGGCACTTTACTCTAAGCGCATTCTCCTCATTGATGAGGATTTTCCAACCTTCTTGACATCCATTTCTGATTTTCATTTCTTGAACTTTTACTTGTTCCTTAATGAATTCATCAAATTTCTCAATCTTCCCCTTAGACCTTCATCAAATTGGAAGTGAAACCATTCTCAAAGTTTTTGGATTTGAGCAAGAGGGAACAGAATTAGGAGAGCGCATTCTCCTCATTGATGAGAAATTTGCGCCCTACCTTAGGCATTTTCATTCTTAAGTATCAACTCCTCTCACTCCTTTGGCATGTAAAATAGGTCTCAATGTATTTTGATGAATTTCAAGTAATTTTTAGCTAGTTTGATCTTGAAGGTTGCATCTCATGTGAGCGCATAATCCTCAAGAGCATGGATTTTGCGACCTTGCCTTAAGGTGCTCTTTCACTTTCAAACCTTCATGAATTTGTCTAAATTACAAATGATTTACAATGGAAGTGATTACTTAAAGGATTTGATTAAAAGTTCATGATAAAGTCTAGACGCATTCTCCACATGAGCATGAAATTTCCTCCGTTTGAGCGCATCCTCCTCATTGATGAGGATTATCCATCATCTTGGAGCATGAGGATTTTCCACCTTTTTTCCTTAGTCAATTTTTTAAGACTTCTCATTTCTTTCAACTTTCATAAGCCATTTCGCATGATCTTCACATGTATTTTCATGAATTTGACTAAGGAGAATAACATTTCATTGTTTTAACTCCAAAATGGGACCTTTATTAGAGCACATTCTCCTCATTGATGAGGATTTTCCACTCTTCCCAATCATAAATTTTCTTAAGTGTGTAATGACTTCTTCAAGGGAGTTTCCAAGGATTTTCACTGTTCAAACTTTCATTGCATGACAATCTCCATTTCCAGATGCATCTTCTCTCAGGGCGCATTCTCCTCATACAGGAGGATTTTGCGACTTTCACACTTAGTCAATTTCAAAGACTTCTCATTTCTCTATTCTCTGACTCTGACAAGGTTGCTTCATTTTCCTCTAAGATTGACCTTGAAATTCACCATTAAAGCTTGTTTGGTAGATGACTTTCATTTGCATGGAGATCGGACAAGTTTCATGATCAAGACTCTCTGGACTACCAAAACCTAAAGCGAAAATTTGGGGGTCCCCATTTGCAATGGGGCAAGTTGTGATTAAGTCACAACAGGTAGAACTTCTTCAACTCCTTCCACAGCAGGCAAAGGTGGAATGTGACCCTAAATCAGAAGATAGTGCGGAGGGCTTTGGTGTTTCCACCCTGAGCATTCCCATGGAATAAGGGTCTAAAATTGATGCTTTGAAAGAGGAGCTGCAGACAGTTAACAGTGATTTAGAAGAGCTTACTTCCTTTTGCCAGGACTTACACCTTGTGATCTGCTGATGTCCCATAATCAAGGGACCTTAGAGGTTTCATGTGCTTACACTTTCCTGTCCCTGGCTGGAGGTATGTTGACTAGGGCTGTGAAAAGATCCGAGATTATTCATGGTATCCAATTTGAAGCTCTCAACAATTCTGGTGGCGGCAGGGAGGTGGTGTCTAAATAGGTTGTTGTGGTTAGTGATGGATGGGGTGGCAGGTTGAAAAATAAGGATGTGGGTGTTGATGCTGCTGGCAGTGTAAGTGACTAGGGTGTCTATCAGCTCTCTTGAGTATTCCTTGACTTTGGGTTTGCTGGTTTTTTGATATGATGTGCTCCTGGTACTTGGTTCGTGGTTGGAGGTCTTTTTCATGTATTGGATAGTTGCCCCCACCGCGTGTGGGTTTGGGTTTGGATTTTTTTTTTACTTTATTTATGCTGTAGCGCATTACGTATTTCGTTTTTTTGGGGCCAGGGCCCTGTAGAACCTCCTCCATTAGTATCAAAAAAAAAAAAAAAAAAAATTATCTAATAAATTTTTAACGAGACTTCAGAGATATTGCAACACAAACAGATTGGAAAATCTGGTTAGGAAGTCAATTCTCTATTCCGCTCTTGTGTCGGAATTTTTCTCAACGTCTTTCTCTTTAAATAGATTATGTATCTTTTGTTATGCGTAACTGTTGTTTAATCTATGTTCAGAAATCAACACAAAAAGCTAAAGTACTCAATAAATTTACGAGAAAGAAGGTGCACCTTAAGGTATTGTTGAGCTTGTTGCAGTGAATAAAAATGGCGGAAATTTACATGAAGAGTAGATCCATGACTGCCGAAAGCGTTGAAGTCTTTTCTGCCAACAAGTATGAGCTCCGATACACCGAAGGCTGTGGCACTGCGTGCGAGAGTGCCTATATTATGTCTTTTCGCCACATTATGAACAATCACAAAACTCTCCATATTCTCCAAAACCCTACCCTGTAAGCCTGGATTAAAATAATTAAAGATTTTGTGCTACCTCATATACCCTGGAACAAATTAATGGATAAAGTTATAATAGAGATCCTGATCTTCAGCCAAAGATAGCCCAATGTATGAAGTTTGAAAAGCTTGCAAACGAAGAGTTGAAAAAGATTTTAGAATGTTTAAATCGCTGCGACACCTAGATGTATTTGCAAAATACGTCGACGACAGGGTTTTAAGGGTATCGTTCCACTTCCCGGCTACGAATGTATTTGCAAAAACCCAAGTTTATAAACCTTTGGAAACAATTAATTTTTCTTTTATTGATGCAAACTGGTAGACCCGAGCTTGGCACTCAGCTATGTTTCCACGGAGGAGCCACCGACAAATTTTTATGAGTATTTTATAATATGTTTAAAGGTGTTATTAAATGGTCTATAGGTATAAATATAATTTTGAAATAAAGTCAACCAACCAATCAAATATTTTTGGTTGTTTTTTGTTTTTTTTTTTAAAAATTTAGAAAATATTTTCTAATTACGTCGAAGGCATTCTCTATATGAAATAAACAACCTCACTCAATGGCTAAAATTTATGTCCATCACTTGGGAGACGATTGAAACAATTTGGAACGTCGCATTTTCCCTCGTTGAATACTTCATCACTTTAATTTCGCTCGCCGGTTTAATTTGGATGATGCATGAATCGAGCTCGAAATATGACAATACTTTAACTTTCTCTTCTTTGATTTTTAATCAGTCTCAGATCCCACTTTTCATCTTAGTCCACTTACTATAAATGGCACAATCTTGGAAAAAAAAGTACTTCTGACAATATCAAATTGTTCTTGAACCATTGATTAGGGTGGAAATTGGGTAGTTCTAAATGTTTGCAGGAATGTGGCAGGGCACATGGTCACATCAACTGACTCCTATCCTAGTCCACATCATTAAACACTGCCATTTTCTACTCTTTCCAAATTGTGGGTAGGTCATAAGACGAAATTTCAATCGAACAATTCGGATGGCTCTAACAATTTAAAAACCTGCACCGATGGGGCGCTACTATCTACTGACATCCCTGCAATTTTCTAAAATGTGCATGAGCTGTTGGATTATCTACTCATCTGATGATTTTGACCACATTCAACTCCCTTAGCGGTATTATCTCTATTTCGTGACTTTCTTTATAGTCTTCAACCCATATGAATCACCACTTCTGTTAATGTTTGCATGTTACATTCTACTTATGTGGAGGTTAATGTATGGGGAGAGGGTGACACATATGCCTTAAAGACCTTTGTAAATTAAAATGTATTAAGGGGACGTATGATTTAAATGCCCTCTTTTATATAAAACTTTAAAAGTTTTAAAAAGTATTTAAATTATGTGTATAGACTATAATATTATAAAATAAAATAAGATTTTATACTATAATATTATATTAACAATATATTTAATAATTTACATTATATAAATATAATAATAAATATAATTAAATATAGATTTTATATATATAAGATAGAATATATATAATTAAACTATCATTTATAAAATTAGAATATTAATGTATATTTAAGAAAAGATAAAACCATAAATAATATTTAAAAAATAATAATGATGAGTGTCGTCGCATTTAAAAGGGACATTTGACGTATGTCCAGTCGTGGCGAGCAAATTTTATTTCTTAAATTGACGAAAAGGGGAGGAAGAGAGAGGAGAGGTAGAGAAAGAGAGATAAAGAAGAGAAATAGAGAGGGAGAGATAGAGAGAGAAGTAGTAAGATAGAGAGATAAAGAGAGAGAGCAAGGAATCTAGAGAAGGGGAGAGATGAAGATATAGAGACAAAGGTGGAGAGAGATAAAGAGGGAGAGATATAGAGATAGAGAGGTAGAAAAATGGAGAGGGAGAGGGAGAGGGAGAGGGATATATGTATAGAGAGAGAGGGGGGGGTGGGGAAATAGAGAGATAGATAGACTAGGAGAGAGGTGGAGAGTGTTGCTAATTGAGGTGTCTAAACCTTTGCAAGTTCCTAATGTTGTATTTATTTATTTTTGCCTACTATTGTAATTTTTTATGTAAATCTTATTTTGTCACTTTGTGGGACTTGGCATGATGATGTGTCATCCTACATGGAAGGTGACTAGATGTATTTTTTGTCCTCGTATGAGGAGGTAGGCATCCCATGTTGACTTGACATAGTTTTCCATGTGTTGGCACCTTGTGGTCATGTGTCATGAGTTATGGCAGATTCTATGACGCATAAGTTATGAGAGATTCCTATCACAGAATCTATGACATGTAAGAGATGAAAATAGAGTTTCCATGATAGGTGTGACATGTGTCATGTAGCATCTTTGCATGGAGAAAGTAGGCACCCAAGTTTGACTATGACAGAGTTGTAAGAGGAATATGTTATTATAAGAGGAATATGTAAGAGTTGTCATATATGACATATCCTATGACATTGTAATGTATGTAAGAGCATCTATCATACCTATCTTGGGCAAATTTAGGGAGTCCAAGTATGGAGAGTTGTAAGGGATGAAAGGGAATCTTAGACAAGTGTCATTTGCATGTTTTACGGCCTTGGAATTTGGGCCATGTAGATATGGATAAAAATCCTTTGTGGCTTGCTCTAGAAGCTACCTCCATCCTTGATATTTCTCTATACATATATATAGGTGCTTGGAGTTGGAGTGGCATGGTTAATTTGCAGGTATCGTTATGTTGTCGAAGTTACTTCAATATTCAACATTTGTGCACTCCTGGAAGAACTTGCATTGCAAGTGTGTTGTAATCATCCTTTGATTTGATAATACATTGCGCAGGTTTTGGACTGTGGGGTTTTTCACCCAAAATAGTTTTCCCCATGTATATCTTGTGTTGTGAGCTTTGTATTTGCATTTGGATGTTGTTATTACCTCTTTGTTAATGTGCATCTTAATCTGTAATTGTAAGAGATAAAAATTTGCATAAACCTTTCCTCATTAGATTAGTATAGGAAGTTGTTTCCATGTACCTTGCTTCCTTAATTATGGAGGAATGTGCAACTGATTAATTAGTTGATAAACTTGATTTGTTTATTTAGCTAATGATGAGGTTGGATTTGGTGATTAAATAAATATTATGTATTATGGAGTAATGTGCAAGAATGATTGGATTAATTAAATATGATTTATTTAATTGATGTTGAAATCTTAGATGAAAGGTTAAATTAATTAATTACATTTAAATCTAATTTATTTAATTAACATTGGAAGAATAGTTAAATTAATTAAATAAAAAAGATTTATTTAACTAATTCAATGATGCGGGAATGTGAGAGGTAACTGGTGTGATGTTAGGACATGATACGATGTAGGTGTCTACAATATGGTATTGCAAAGAGATATGGGCCCAAAGTTTGCAAAATATTTAGGAACATCATTTTTAGGTATAAGAGTGATGATTGTACATTTGAAATCTTTTAAGACTTTTTGGGATTTTCTACCCTCTTCCATAGCCAACCAAAATTCCTTAGTGATAATGCCCAACATCTCTAGAGGAAAGCAGTTAGAAATCCATTCAAGCCAAGGGCTTTGTCTCCTTGCATCTAGACATTACTACCACTTGAATTTCATCCGTGGTGAAATGCTCTATTAACTCCTTATTTTGTGTCTTTGAAACAAGATAGTGTATGGTTTTGAATAGTGATTTTTATATCTCCTCATACAACTCTACACTTCCCTTCAAAAAGTCTTCAAAAATGTTGACTACCTCAATTTTGATTTCCTTCACCTACTCCAATATTCTTCCATCTCTTGTCTTGGTTGAGGTAATTCTATTGATAAATCTCTGAGCTTAGTAGAATTTTTTTTTTTGTGTTTCTATCACCCTCCATAATCCAAGACTCTTCAGATGTTTTTCTAGTAAATTCCTTCTCTCAATTGAATCTCTGGCAACCCTTATAATAAGGATTTTTCCACGGGGAAATCATCTTGATCTATTCCATGCACCATTACTTTCTCATTAACTATTTCTAAATTGCTTTCAACCTTTAACTTCTCTTAAAAAATGTTGGTGTGAATGGGGCATATACCTAACTAGTTACACTTTAGGTCCTATTGACACATGTATAGTTAAGTTTACTTAGGGCTTTTAATATTTGTGTCTCAAGTCATAGGATTAAGATACTTGCCATGATCCTATGTTGTCTTAGATCTCAACCTTGCCTATATAAGCAAGAGCTCTCATTGTATATTATCATCTTGTAAACCTTGTACCATTTTTATATGCATCATTATCATTATCTGGTAATATAGTGTTTATATTGCTTCTCTCTTGTGTGGAAGGTTGTTTTGGTTGCAGGTGAGCTTGGGCCCCTTTGAGTTAGAATTGTGTAACTCTTACATAGTATTAGAGTTTCAGATCTATAATTCCCTTCCCTTGTTTAAAGAGTTTTTCTAAGAAGTTTCATATGGTGCATCCTAGTGAAAAATAGACCTCACCATTGAGTCCAAAAGGCCTAAAAACTTATAAATGAATATAAAAATTGACAGGGGTTGGTGCTAAAAAATTTTAGTCATTTTTGGGGTTTGTAAAAAAATTGTAGGCAAAATTTTTGTACAATTCATATGGAATGTATTTTGTGATTGTCAAAAAATGGATGTGGTACAATTGATAGAATCTCATTAATAGATTCCTAGGATTATTCCTCTACATTAGGTTGCATCATCATCTAGTATGATCACAATTTTTTTGAGTTTTATTGGTTGGATATACATTCGTTGTAACGGGTGACATCATCAGGTGGTTAGAAAAATTCTATGTAAGTATTTTAAATTGAAGCTTTCATCCTTGGTCATATTAGTGATTATGGGTTGCAGGTTTAAGTGATGATTTGGAGCTTCTGTGTAGTGGGTGGTCCCACTAGGGTCGTAGCCCTCGAGCATGCCCAACCCTTGGGTGCTAAAACCTAGTGGGTAGGGTGGGGAATGCCACCACCATTATTTTCCACCTCCACTAGAGTTTGCACCTCATCTAGCAATCTTCGCTCTGCTCGGCTAGAAAATATTGCCCATAGGCCACACAAATAGTGCTAAGGGTTTTTTTTAAGGCATTAAGGGGGATAAATTGTTTCGACAAAGCATAACTTTTTGTCATGAAGTCAATTTTTCAATTTATTATAGGTCTTAGAAAGATGGTTCTGAGCACTTCGTAATGGTACATGTTATTTAAAAAAAAAAATTGTAGGTGCCTATTTTTTTAGTTTGAAGCTCATGTTTGCTTGCGTTTTGTGGAAAGCCATATCTTGTGCCCATGGTGTTTGATTTTGAACTTCATATAGGCATTAGAAAGTTATTTATGAGCACTACAGATCCATCTATGTGATTTTTCTAGATGCTTCCTCATGTTTCAAAATTTTGGTTAAAGGTCATTTTGAGTACTTTGGTTCATTTCTTGAAAAAATTATTGAAATTGGTGGTTATTTAATTACTTGTGGGGCTTCATTTTTAGTATTATAGTAAAAGGGGTAAAAATTTATTGATTAGAAAGGCACAATGGTACAATCAACAGCCACAACAAGAAGGCCAAGAGGCCCCAAAGACTAGAGAAATAGAAGCAAAACCAGAAGCAAAAGATCCAAACTCAAATTTGCCCACCCAGGGGCCAGGTCTCCAAACCCCTTAACTTTGCATATCCGCATGAACCAACCTCTACAAATTACCCACCAAACCCTTAGGAAGCTACTCCCATTCATTAACCTGCCGCCCACTCTAGCCCTCTGAAGCCCATTTGGCAAGGCAATCAACAACACTATTCCATTCCCTCAAGATATGAACAAAGGAAATCTCCTCCAGATAGCTACTCACCCTTAGAATTTGTATAGCCACTGAAGCTAATTGCCAGTTCACCCCCTCAAAACTTTGCTTATTCAACATATTAACAAGAATCATAGTCATATTCACAAGTAACCTTGTGTCATCCCAGAGCATAGGCCTTCTCCAAGGCAATAAGGATAGCTAGAGCCTCCATCAGATTATTAGTCTGATGCCCCTTAAAAATGGAAAAGAAAAACATAACCGAGCCTAATTTATCTCTGCCAACTCCTCCAACACCATCCTGTCCCAGGTTACCCCTAGAGGATCCATTCATGTTGATCTTCAAGACACCATCAACAGGGGGAGACCATTTGTCGTACCATTTAATTTTCCTTTTGGACTTCCTACCCTTTGAAGATAGGGGTCATTTCTCCCTTTGCTAATTAACCCTAACCTCAACATCACCTCGGCTTCCCCATGATTAGCAGGAGGAGACACCTCACACTTGGCCAGAATAGTCTCCTGAAGCATACCCATGACTCACTGCCATATCTATTGAACCGCCAAAGCCCAAGCTTGGAAAATCCTTTGATTTCTCTCAAGCCAAGACTGCCAAAGAATACAAGAGGGCCCCAAATTCTAGGCCACCTGCAGACTCAAATCCTTGGTTGGCAATCTCCCCAAACTACTCCAAAACTCCACCAAAGAAGAAGCATGATTCCAAGCTTCCCACAATCGATGCCACATAAACCTAACAAAAGGACATTGAAAAAAAAGATGTGAGGAGGTCTCCTCATTGCAGCCACATCGAACACAGATCGAGGGCCCCTGAAATCCCCACTTTCTCAAATTCTCCCAAGTGAGACACCTATTACGAGCAACAAGCCACTGAAAAAATTACATTTGGTCCAGGCGAACTTGTTCCAAGTATTCTTCCACCAAGAAACTTCCCCACCACCATACTTCTACCTGCCAAGAACCTGGTAACCAACAACCACTAAGTACACCCCCTACAGGGCAGGGCTCCATGCAAGGGTGTCCTCCAAAGAGAGGGATCTGCACTCCCGAGCATCCAATATTCAAGATAGCTCCTCCCGATCCTCAACCGAACCCCCTAGAGGCCATTCATGGGGAAATTTCCATCTGAATTTCACCATATAACCCACCCTCTCACTAGCTTTAAAATCTTCGACCTTAGCCCACCCAACATCCAAAAATTGGAAGCAAGACTCCAAAGATGTGAATACGCAAACAAAATTGGGGGATGACCATCCCAAGAATCAAGCTAGAAAAGGGCCCTAGAGCCCCTATTGCAGATCCAAAATAAACCCTGATTTATTAGACTAGCCCCTCTCTTGAGGGTATCCCAAATCATGGAACCTCTACCCTCCACACTATATCTAGGAACGTACATACTCTCTGCATCTCTCAAGTACTTATGTGTTAAGATCTTAGCCCAGGCTTGGTCCTGATTAGTGCACCATCTCCATGAATAAAGTTTCATGGCAAGGGCTTGACCAATGAGAACAATCTATCGCAGCCCAAGACCCCCCTCTTGGTAAGGTCTACAGATGTCCTCCCATTTCACCAAAGGCCACTTAGAAGCATCCAAGCTCCCAGACCATAAAAATTATCTAGATAAAGAGTCCAACTCCTTGATAAAGCTAAGAGGAGCCACCTACACCATACATCTGTAAATAGGGAGAGCCTGAACCATCGACTTGAGAAGAAGCACTATGCTTGTAAAGGAGAGCCATCGAACGGTCCAATGGCTAACTCTACCCTGAAACTTATCAATAATATTTTGCCAAGTTACCTGAGGCAAAGGACCCACAGAAATAGGAATTCCAAGGTACTCCAGGAGGAGGGATCCAATATGAAACCTGAGAATCCTAGCAATTCTTGACTGAATCAAATGAGGAGTATTAAAGAAATAAATGCAAGACTTGCCTTCATTAATATTTTGACCCAACACAACCTGATAAATATCCAACGCCCGTTTGAAATTGGTAGCTTCCCTGATCTTAGTGATCCCCATCAAAGTAGTATTATCAACGAACTGAAGGTGAGACCGAGCAGGAAGATCGATCCCCCGACTCCACCCATGGATGAGCTCTTGCCTCACATACTCCTTTAAAAATCTTCCAAGATGCTTAGCCAAAATGATGAAGAGATATGGAGATAGGGTGTCCCCATGCCAAAGACCATGAGATGCCCCAAACAAATCACAAGGTTCCCCATTAATAAGAATAGAGTAGGAGGTAGAGGTAACATAACTCATAACCCACTTGATCCAATCATTTCCAAACCCAAAGGTGCTAAGGACTTTTTGCAAAAAGGACCATCTCACCCTATCATAAGGTTTAGCCATGTCCAAGTTAATGAACATAGCCTTTTCCTTAGAATTAGCCATCAAATGGATAATCTCAATCGCTACCATAACCCCATCCAAAATTTGCCTATCAGAAACAAAGCCCCCCTGCTCTTCTAATATAACTCTATGTAACAATGGTTTAAGTCTCTTCGTCATAAGCTTAGAAATGATATTGTAGACCATGTTGCAAAGAGCAATTGGTCTAAATTGATCCAACAAATTAGCTCCTGCCCTCTTGGGAATGAGAACCGGAAAAGTGACATTCAAAGCTCTCTGCATCTATTTGTTAACCTAAGATTCTTGCACAACAACCAATAAATCATATTTCACAATATCCCAAAACTCCTAAAAGAATTCAATAGGAAATCCATCCGGACCAGGCGCCTTCTCTTTTTTATCTAAAAAATAGTCTCTTCAATCTCATTAAGAGTAATAAGCCTACCCAGGCTCTGATTCATCTCATTAGTGACCACATAAGGAATACAATTCAAAATAAGATTCCCTTCCAACAAGGCATGAGGGGAATCCTCCTTGAACAAAGAAGAAAAGAACTGAGTAGCTTCCTTAGAAATTTCAGGGAGGGAGGAAAGTTGGCTTCCCTGAGATGACACTAAAGAAGAAACCATGTTCCCATGCCTTCTATCTTTAATAGAATTAAAAAATAAAGTTGTATTCACATCCCCCTCCTGAAGCCAATCAATCCTAGACTTCTACTTCCAATAAATCTCCTCCTGTAACGTCCACTCTTCCAAAATCTTCAAAGCTGTGCCTTCTTCTTGGAGAGAATTCTCTAAAAGACCTTGATCTTGGATATGTCTGGTGATCGCATCAAGGCAAATCTGGGCAGCATCTTTGGCCTAGAAGATGTTCCCAAAGCACTACCTATTCCATTTCTTAAGCTGAAGTTGATGTATTGAAGGCGTTTCACAAAGGAATACATGGTAGTGTCGTGCATAGGCATACCTCTCCACCACCAATCCCTCACCAGATCTTGCAAAGAAGGCTCCCACAGCCACATTAGTTAGAACTTGAAAGAGGGATTCTTATTGACCCCCAACTTGGATGATAAGAATTTGATAGGCCAATGATTGGAGCCTCTCCAGTCCATAATCTCTGAACAACTCACCCACCCATTACTAATCCAAAGGTAAGAAACTAAAAAATTGTCAAGCCTCTTAGAGATGGAATCCACCCCACACCTCCTATTGCTCCATGTGAACATACCATTGCCAGGCTTGATATCAACCAAATTTAAACATTGGATAGAATCTCGTAGGAGAATGGAAGAGGCATCCAACCTAGCCACACCCCCTTGCTTTTCCTCCAGACTAGAAATGGCATTGAAGTCTCCTACAAGAATCTAGGGGAGAAGAGGTACCAAGGATCTTACTTGCCGAATATGGGTTCAAAGACTAGATTTGCCAGTTAAATCCATAGGAGCATACACATTAGTGAGAAGAAGAACTTCCCTAGAGAGAAAGATAGAAGCAACCATTGTCAAAGAATATCTACTGGATATCCACAAAAGAGGAGTAATCTTTCGTAGATCCCAGAAGCTCACAACCCCACCTGCGCTACCATGTGCCCCAATACACTGATACTAACCTCTACTCCATAACTTAGGCACAATACAAGCCAATTAATCAATAAACACCTTAGACTTTTGAACAAACAAAGCATCAGGAGAGTGCACTTTAATTAACTCACGAACAACCTTTTGTCTAGGGATGATGTTCAAACCCCTTGCATTCCATGATAGAACAATCATTTTTGAGGGTTAGCAAAATGGGAGTCAATAGGCTTAACTGACCCCAATTCCACCAAATTTTTGCCCATTAATTTCATTTTATCCTGATCCTTTTTTCTCCCTACTTTGGAAGTCTTCTCTGCAACTCCTTTTTTTAGATTCTTTTGTTGCAACCCGAATTGAGGTAGAGCTTTGATGCCTTTCCTAGGGGGATACACCTCTTCTTCTAACCTCAAAATCACAATGTGCCTTGAGGAAGATACAATGACATAAACCCCTGAAGCCAAACCCAACGCACAAGACCCCGCTTGTGCATGAACTGTAGCCAACTGGAGCACTAGATGCTCATATTCTTGCCTAATCAAGTTGACATCATGTAAGTCTATCATCTGCTCTTCGCCCATAGGAGAAGCCTCCAGGAGCATACTATTTGGATTCCCCTCCAACAAGTCCAGATCCTCCAAAGCCTCAAAGCGATTAAAAGACTCATCTATCTGCCTATCTTTGAGAGACCGTTTTAGACCCCTCCCTCTATTATGGGGTTTAATAGGAATAAACCCCTCTGCATCTACTGTCCCCTCTGTTCGAAGCCTTTCCTTTGGTATTCGCCTGTTCGACACGAGACAAAGCTTTGGTTGAAGCACTATGGAAATCCTTCCCTGAGGGGTTAACTTTAGGACATTTCCTTTGCAGGTGCCCATACTCATGGCATATTCGGCATCGGAAAGGAAGAGCTTCATAATCAAGTTGTTGAATCCACACAGTATCCCCAACTTGTAGTTTGAGTGAATCTAGCAAATGATTATTTAAGTCAATTTCAATACAAATGCGAGCATAAGAGATTACCTTATTATCCATAGCTTGTTGCAACAGGCCTACTGGTTTGCCAAGCAAAAGCCCAATCATATGCAAAATGTCATTCTCCTAGAATTCCAACGGCAACCATGGGAGGCAAACCCACACTAACACTTTTAACGAGAGTTCCTCCTAAGGATTAAAACCAATATTCCATGGTTTAATTAAAAGGCCCACCTGATTGTAAAGATAGGGCCCTCCCTCACAGCACTTGTTGTGATCTGATAGACATGAAAACACCATGATAAAATAATTATTTGCAGCGAACATCACCTCCATATCGCCCTCCGGGATTCGAGGTACAGCGAGTCCACAATTCCAAGAATGGGAGCGAAACCTGAGAACCCATAAACTTACAAATGAGAGCATGATTACACATATATGTAACATCCTCCATCATTGAATCTTGTTGGATCACTAACACCAGACGAGTAGCACTCCTCTCTAAACATCTATTCACTTTCGGGGGTCTCTGGACACTGACTAGGTGACCCACCAACATGCACCAAGCTATTTAGAAAATCAGTTGCCTCTGCATGAGAGGATAAGGGAGGATACAACCTTGAAAGAACCTCAGAAAGTGGCATACCCTGATTAGTGTCCAAGGCTGCACATGCAGCTATACCCATGCTAAGAAAAAACACAACCCTAAAAAAGAGAAGAAGAACACCGCTAAGCACACACCCCCGAGCCCACAACCACTCCACCTCAGTGCTGCACAAACCCCCACACCTAAACCCCACTCCACTCAGCCCGCACGCAAGGATTAGGAGGAAACAAGAACAAGCTGCGGCCTGCTACAGGCCACGGGCCTACTCAGAAGCAAACCCTGCATCCATGAAAACTTCCAACGTCGTAGGAATGGGACCATATACATAGCTTCATTTCCAGTATTGATATAGTGGGGAGGTTATAATTTCTCTTGATGGTTTCATGTCTATATAATTTGGAGATCTAACTTAGTTCATCATGGGTTTTTGATGCAGTCAAGGTAGGAGGGTCCGATGAGGGACTATCTAACCTTGCAACCTTAAACAACTAACAACATAATCAATCAGATATGCAACGGAAGTATTTAGCTGACAAAAGAAAGAAAGAGACGTTCATATCCACATGACACAAGATATATCCTGGTAAAACCCTAACATGGTCATCCCACAATAATGGGTTACACTTTTTGGCCAAACTTGACATTGAAATCAACATTTTGAACTAAATCTTCACTTTCTGACACCTATAGCCGCTAAATCATTAGGAATTTGAAGATGATGCGAACTAGTGATTGGTGAGATTTTGTTTGTAGATTCTAAATATATATTTTTAAAAAAAAATTGGACTTAAATTGTAATTTTTTTTGTCTCATTTGATAACTAGTTTTTAATAGTAAACAACATTTTTTAAAGTGATGTGTATTCTGTAGCACATAACTTTTTTTCTACAAAGGATAAAATTATAATTCTTTTGAATTTAGATTGGTAACACCAATATATAGGGCATGCATTTGGTTTTATAATGTTTTGTTGAATATTTTTTTTAATTAAGTTTTGAAGTCAAACCAATTATAATTTAGATAGGCGTATTCCGTAAAACATAACTTTTTTGTATGTATCGAAATTCTTTTTTTTGTTGAAACAAGGACATCAATACCTAGGGCATATATGTGTTTCAGATTTTTTTCACTAATTTATTAATTTTCTATGTGTGTAGAACGGAGAACTTGATGTTTGGTGAAAAACCTACATTAACAAGAAATAAAAAATAAATATAATAATCAAATTAAATTTATTTAAAATTATACTTTTTGGGAAGCTTATAATAAGGACTACATACTTACAAAACATAAATTTTAAATGAATTCACTTGATCCCCCAAAAGGTAAATCAAAAGTGGTTTTTTATCAGCATTTTGATAGGTGTAGAGGAGACTCCATTATAGGTATGGTTTAAAACTAGCGGGGTTCTTTCCAAGGGGGTTTGATCAAACCCTCTTTAATTAAAATCCTTTAAATGGAACCTTTCAAGGCTTAAATCATTATATTTTCTAAAAATATGTGATTTCAACAAAAATTAGGATGTTCTAGAAAGTGTAACCCATTATTGTGGCAACACCCAACAAGGAAAAACCTAGCCTTCAAAGCTCACTCTTATTATATTATATCTCAAAACACATTACATATGCAACTCGGGCTTTTATGGATGCTTGGCCATAGCTCAGGATTGCAAAATATTCATATAATAACATCCTTTCATGATTTCCTTCATCTTCTTCTCAATTCTCTATCTCGCAACTTATTCTGCTCACTTCTCTACTCTCTGCTTCACTTCTGCTTCTTATTTGGATCAAAACACTCATTCTTTTGCTTCATATCTTCGCATACTTAATCATTTCATCACTGCTGCCTTGAAACAAACATTTATCCTTCATGTATACCCTCTGCAAGCCTTCATAACATTATCAAGTCGATCTAATTGCAATGACTAGTATGAAATGTGTAGACACGGATAGGTCGGACCTAAACATAAGGTATTGCTCTAGTGGTGCATAGAACTTCCCGTGGATCTCCATGAAGGTCAGCTAGGTCCTAAAATTCCTTGAATGATGTTCCTTTAAGCTCCACGAGTCACAGAATTTCTCTGCAAGCTGATTAGACTCCACTAAACATTGTAGGCTCTGCTCTGTGAAAACAGGTAATCTTCTGATAGCGATATCTTTCCAGAATCAAACCCAAATGATCTGAATTTTGGATATAATGAAGATGATGATGTCTAGATGCTAATTCTAGCTCCACAGCCTTTGATATGCAAATGTGATAAAATGCGGTAATCTTCAAGGTCGCTCTCTCGGTACTCTGTAACTCACTGTTAACTGTTCCAACTGATTTGAATGCTTCAAGATGCTCCTGCATCAGACTCTCAAGGTTAATTGAAAAGTGAGCCTCTTTACTTTGGTCTGTATTATGTCAAAATCAATGTTGTTTCTTTGAATAGGTTCAATGGTTTGTTCACAAGTACTTGCAATTGCCTCAACGTCAGCGGTTTGTTCAAGTCCATCTTGCAAAACTGCCTCAAGTTCTTCTAAGTTTGACATTCTACTTGCAAGACTTGCACTGCCTCAATGATCGACGATCTGAGCAAGTCTTCTCTACAAGCTACCTCAAGATCAATGTTTGCTTCTATTTAGGGGAAAATTGGATTGGTTAATGTTCTAATGTTTAGATGTTTAAATCCACCTCTCCACTATACATTCAAGGATCTAGGGTTGAGTGAAGAGCACTATCATACCCTAGGTCGCTTGCAGATGTAGGGAAACTTGGATTAAAGACTTTAATTATTAATTTTCCTTCTCTTATGTCCAATTAACCATTAAAACCCTAATTATGCAAATACAAAAATAAATTGACGAATGACGAAAAAAGCTCTTGCAGACATGAGTAAAATACCAAACCACAAAATACCTATTTTCGGGGTTCCGAAGCGGAATAGTCAGGGACACTGGAGCGGGCGCCCAAGTCCAAGGTACTAGTTTCTTCGTGAGATCCAAACCTCCTTCCAACACTGATCAGCCCTGTAACTTCTATTTTCTAAAACTCAGATGCAGAGGACATTAGAACGAGCGCCCAAGTCCTGGAAGTGCTCCTATGTCCTACTTTTTTTTCAGATCCTGAATCTTTGATACCTTCCAATCCTTCCTACAACTCTACTTTTCCCGAATGCGACACCTGTAACCTACAATCACAAGACTTGGTTTGGGGGTTGTGGTGTTTAGAGGCTTGCCTCAATCAAGCCCCAGAGGACACTTAAGTCTCTGAACACTGTTGTCAGATAAAGAGTGCGTGCCCTTGTGAGGCATAGGAAAAAACCAAAGGAATCAATGATGAAAACATAATATTATGTCACCTTGTAGTGAAGCTCTCATGGGAGGAAGATGCTCTTCATGCCCTGAGGAAATTGATGCTCAAATATCCAAATATCAACACACAAAACACACAAGTCTGCTCTTGCAACATAATAGAAGCCTTGAATCACCTTGAGAACACTTGAACATCACAATTGTCGTCTAATTGAAATCTAGTTTACAAATGAATACCTAAACATGCTTATATATGCAACTACAAGCACTCTCGCCAGGATTTTTGTAATTCAAACTTACCGTGTCGACAACGGAGCCTAATAATGGTCACAAACCAACCCTTAAAAATTAGGGCTGCCCCAAAATAGGGCAAGACTAGGGCGCGGGCGCCCAAGTCCTCCCCCCTATTTTGGGTATGGTACAGCTCAAGGGGTCCACCTAGGTCCAATTTGCCATGGAACTTAGGTCTCATTCCATCGGGATGCCAAAATATGAACTAAGATGTCCTAAATGCATACTAAAGACCCGGGAGCTAAATCTTATGAGGGAAAAGCCCCCAAGGGGACATTTTCTGACGTTATAACTTCAATCAATTAAGAGTCAATCAATACATACTTGCATTCTTCGGAACAATCATGTTACATCCTTTAATACAGTCAATACATTCCTAAACACTTTTTGATCTCAGTTTTCAGATATAATTTCTCTCACACACATCCAGATCTTCTAGTTTCTACTCTGCATATACTGCTCCATTACTTTGCTTTGTTTCTTTATCCTTATTTCCTTTACTCCAATACACAAACTTTCTCCTCTAGTAGAATATATTGTCATTTTTCCTTTCTCTGCAATATGAATTTCCTTTTCCTATTATGTTTCATACTTGTTAACACAAACTTTCTCTTGCACTATTTTCTTAGTCCTATAACATAATTCTCCTTAAGATTAATGCTTCACCTTCTTCCGGGCTCTCTATTACACTTAGTGATTCAAAAGGTTCTTCTTCCTCTGCATAAACTGCCTCTGCATCATTTGATGCTTCTCCTTCATTAGCTTCTCTGGTAATAGGTTTTTCTTTCTCTGCATCAATCATCTCTGCATCTTCTACTGTTCCTCTCGTAGTATCCTCTTGCTGACATTCATTGCTTGATTCTTTCCTCCTCCAAACTTGAAAACAAGTTCTTCTAAATTTTCTTCTATCAAATCCTCTTTCATCTCTTCTATATCCTTTACTATGATAAGCATTGTGACTCCTGTCATTTATCCCTCTATAGTTTGAATTACTCTCCTTGTTTTGCTCTACATAAGGTCTTCTCTCTCTGCATTCTGATCCATATCTTCTTTCCTCTCCAACATAAGAATATATCTAACTATATAACCTTCTGAACATACAAGTAACATGTTTCCATTTTGCTCCATCAATCCATCCATAATCCATTTGCATACAATCTTTCATAGGCTTTCTTCTCTTCATTCTATTCCAACACATCTTTTCAGAATGACTCCTCAATCCACAAAACTTACAAGGGTTTAGATCCCAACACAATTCCTTTTCATGTCCATGTCTATTACAATGTGAACAATACATACCTCTTCTTCCTTGATTTGACTTGTTTGAACTTGTAACAACATCTTTACCTCTGTCATATCCAAGGCCTTCACTTCTTGATCTCATTACTGGTTCAATAGGTTCTATGATTCCTTGTTAACACTTTCCCAATCCTTTTCCTTCATATCCCATTCTTTGCATGATTTTGAAACCAACACCATCACCAACAACTACAGGTTCAGTTACACTATCATCTTCAACTTCATTTTCTAAAGAAGCTTTTACATCATCACACAAATCATTAGTATCACAAGAAACATCACAAAGTTCAGGTTTAGTTCTTAGACTTTCATTCTCTTTTCTTCATTCTACTAATGGCTGCTCTAACTAATTAACATGTTCTTTCAACCCTGATATTTCACTTTTCTGTAGATTGTTTTCCTTTTTCAATTCTTCCAAACTTTCTTCTAGATCTTTGTTCCTCTTTTTTACCTTCCCAAACAACCTAAACCCTTCTTCCAATTCTTCAAATCTCTTTTCAACATCCTCAAACAATTTCAGCCCTGCTTCTAGTTCTTCATTTCTCCTTTTTATATTTTTTAGTTCTTCTTTTGAGAGCATCATGTTTGTCTTCTACCAGTTCTTTTATCCTTTCCATCAACTCTAAATTACACCTCTTGATTTCACACAAGGGTAAGTGCACAAAGATGAGGGACCAAAATGGGGTCTTAATTATTATTATTTATTTATTTATTTATTTTATTTTTATTTTTTTTCTGAAATCAGGAAATATTGATGTTGGATGAGAAATTGAAGATAGCTACACTCAAAATTTGAAGATGGAATGAAAACAAGAGTTGTAGTGCTCCGAATCTAGTTTTTAAACTACTATTTTTTTCCAAAAATAGTTGAGATTAAGGGGTTCAAAAAGGGGGAGCACACAAATTGGTCTTGTTTTTTCTGAAAAAAACATAACATAGCGTCTCGTGTGCTCCCCCTAAAATGTTGACTTTTTTTTAGTATTTCAATAATCACTCTAGTGAGGAATTAGGTAACACCATGTAGTTTATCCCTGATTTTTCTAATAATTTTTTAATGAATAATTGATTTTTTAGTAATTTTTTAAAGTGGACACATCCTGAAAAATAAAAATTTGAGCATGCTCCCCCCTAAAATGTTTGAAAACTAATCGAAAATCAATTTTTTTTTGAATTCGTGTAGAATGGGGTCTAGTTTCTAAAAATATAACTTATTTCAATTTTTGATGAATGGTTATAAAAAAGTAAAAAATACTAGACACTAGTTTTTGATAAAAATACTAGACACTAGTTTTTGATAAAAATTGGACACATTAACAAAAGAAATTCAAGATGAAACACTAAACGTACCCAAAATGTGAAAAAAATTATATGGTTAGATAGCTAATAGAGAGCTTAAGATTATGGTGGTATTTTTTTTGAGTTTTCATTGAAAAAAGTGTCATCTTGATGGGGAACATGCTCCAGATTATCTCCAGATTTTGCTAAAAATTGATTAAAACATGTCAAACAAAGCTAAGCATAATGCAAGCGTGTTATAATGCGCTCGCGTTATGATGAGCATAACTGGCAATACACATGCCAATTGCATTTGCTTGAAAGTTTCTAAAGCCTTTTCAACAAATCCATTTTTTGCATAACTTGCAATCATTGTATTCCATTATAGAACATCTCTTTGAGGTATTACGTCTTACAATTGACATGCCTTGTCTATGCTTCCACACTTTACATACATGTCTACAAGGGCAGCTACACTTCCTATCATCTCTCTCTCTCTCTATTTCTCTCCCCTCTCTACGTCCTACCCTTTTTGTGAGTCTCTACTTCCCTCCCCTCTCTACCTCCCACCTTCTCTCTTACTCTCTTCTTCCCTCCCCTATCTACCTTCTACTATCTCTCTCACTCTCTACTTCCCTCTCCTATCTACCTCCTACCCTCTTTTTGAGTCTTTGCTTCCCTTGACTCTCTACCTCCTACCTTCTCTCTCACTCTCTTCTCCCCCTCCCTCTCAACCTCTTACCCTCTCTCTCACTTTCTACTTCCCTCCCCTCTCTACCTCCTACCCTCTCTCTTAGTCTTTGCTTCCCTCCCTTGTCTACCTCCTGTTGATAACTGAGAGGGGGGGATGAATCAGTTATCCTATTATTTTCCTCTTTCTTAACTTTCTTAATAATCAATGCAGCATTAATCCAAATAAGCAAACATAACTATGAAGTGGAAATACACATGACACAATATTTTTGATGTGGAAACCCTGTTAAGGGAGAAAACCACGGGGTGATTAACCCAAGATTGTATTCTCTGTTAGAAGAATGGAAATACAAAATGGCACTTGCCAATTAGGGCTCACTGCCCGAGCACACTGCTCACAAGAAGGCACACTGCCTACAAGAGACACATTGTCTACAAAAAGAGTGTTATACAATACTTGAACTGATTGGTAGCATCCACATATGCTGGAGTTCAGTTTCGGTTAGGCTCAGTACATTGATTTGCTGCACTTCATCTTTCCTCTTCTCTTATGCTGCTTTCCTTTCACATACCGAACCTTCCTTACTGCTTCTGCTCTACTCTACTTTTATTCACACATCACTTTTGACACACACACCACTCATGACTAAATCCATCTTATATATATATCCGCACAAGTGATTTCATCACCTTTCTAGTCGGCACCCAGAATAGTCAATCTTTTCACAAACTCTGATCTGTCGGTTGAATCCTTGCACACCAAGTAATGCGGATCAAACATATACTTGTAGAAGTCATCAATCACGTTAGCCAAACATAACTTATGCCTTAAGAACCTTTTCCATCATCAGTAACACATCCGGAATAATGTCTGATGTTCTGCCAGTCAGTTCTTCCTCTGTCCACACTGTCATTTGGGAACCCGACACTCAAGCATTCATATCTCTTTATCCTTTCCACACCGGAGGCTCAAACCTTGGGATCTATCAGTAAAGATACTCCTCTTGACTTTCCCAGATCCGCACTTCACCAAGATACTTCCTCTGAGAGATCCGGACCTATCTGTCAGACCTGGCCACATGCTCTGTTCTTGTTTACCGGACCACAACATTCTTCACTCTGACTTCTGGTAGAGACATACCATGTCCTGCGGATGTGTGGGATGAACTTTGTTGCCATCAATGACAACATTCATGAATCCATATAGTGTCTCTTGCCAACAATCTCCCCCTTTGGCATTGATGGCAACACTTAGTGAAAAATGGCTAAGTGTTTACACTATGCTCCCCCTTGGCTGATGCTCTATTTTTATATACATTTTCCGGAGCTCCCCCTTAGTTGGTTTCCTCATTTTTCATTGCTCTTCACTCCCCCTTTGACATCAATGGCAAAGGGTAGGATCCGCATACCAAAATTTTCAAAAATTTAACTATACTTAGCCGCATATACCATACTCACATAAACTGAAGAATGTCTGCAAAAGATGTCTTCAATTGGACGAGTTCTGCAGCCCAACTTTGCTTCATCCTGTCCAAAATTGAGATGTGACCACTCAACAGGAATGCAAAAGCTTCTGCCCTCTTAAGATCTGTCGGATCATTTGTCCGGGCGGTAGTCTGAGCATCACTTATGGCCTCATGCATGGCCTCTAACTTAGGGATAATGATCCTTCTAAGTTCACCCATCTGGCTAATTATGTTCTTCCTTTCCTTCTCAAAATTCTTTATTGCATTTGTGATTGCAATAGTCTCACCCTCTTGATTTACTATGGAGGATGAGAGAGGATCAAAACTTTGAGACAAACATAGTAGTTTATCCTCTTGCTCTTTTATTTTCTTCTCAATCTCCACTGTTGCTTTGGACCAGGAAATACAAAATTTGTATACTTCTCCGCCATCTTTAAGAGCGTTTTCTAAGCTCTTTATCCCAATATTCATATTTCTCCTATCATTAATGATCAACCCTTGTACCTTTGAGAACCTCTTATCCAAAAACTCCTTCCAGACCCTTTCTTCAGCTGACTTCTCAAGAGAATCAAAATGTGTACTAACACTGCTGACTAGAGTTTTGAGATTACCGGAAGAGGAGGCTATGGGATCCCTCTGAAAAGATGGCATTATCTTTTCCAAAACTCCAGATGCTACCTCTATAAGCTCACAATCTTCCATGTGAGATTTCAGTAGTTTCTCTTTGGCCTTCGCATTTGCAAATGAAGCTATTTTCATTGTTTGCACCGGTGATAGAGAGTCAAAGTCTAATGGCCCTTTTAGCAGTTCCGGTTCATCAATCTCCATAGCTGCTTTTGTCAAAAAGTCCTTGACTGATTCTGCAGTGTCTCTTGCTGGAGACAGATTTTTCTTTTCTTCTGCAGTCATAGAACTGTCCTTTGAAGCTTTCTCCCCTTCCACAACCTTTGTATTGATATATTCTTTTCCTTTCACCTCTGCTTCTTTCTCCTTACTCTTTCTTCTCCTTTAGATCCGGAGACTGTAGGGGAAACCGGAGGAGAAATGTTAGTTTGTTCATGAGCCACCTCTTCCTTTTCTGGAACAGAGGATTCTTTATCCTTTTCTATACCGGTGTCCATTATTTCTTCTACCATTTTCTCAGTGAACTCTTCTGCAATATTTGTGGCCGAGGGGTCAGCACCCAAGTCCTCTATGATAGGAAGATTGAATCTTTTGAAGGCTTTCCAGAGAATCTCTTCTGTATCCTTGGCTACCTTGTCAGTCTCACCAAGCATGAACTGATTCATTCTGGCTTTGCTCCTGAACTCATCCTTGCAATCTTTAAAAATCATATTCATTTGCTTTGAATCAATTAAGGGATATAGTTGAATAGCTATCTGTTCCTGGATCTCAAGGTCTTTTGTCATGGCATTAGTCTTTCTCATTTCTAACTCCTTTTCTAGGCTCTTGGGAATAAGAGATATAATTTCAATAAAAGCCTTATTATATATGTTTAGATACTTAACTGTATCTTCCTGCAAGATCTTTTGGTCAGCCTCATTATAATCATCATAGAATTCGGCCATTGGTCGAAGGTTTCCATCCACAGTGACTGATTTGATTACACTTTCTAAAGACAAGGTGGGCTTTTCAACAAATTCCTCTGACATTTCTTCCTTGTCTTGATCTGTGGAAGGTTCACCGGATCCTTTCTTCTTCTGCCTTTTTATTTCCTTTATCCCCTCATCAGATTCAGTTTCCTCATCGTCCTTTAGGCTAACATAGGACCTTGTTGCCTTTTTCTTTGTTCTCTTTTCTCCTTTTTCGGATGTCTGGACTTCCGATTTTGAGCTTCTTAAGCTTTTGGTTGAGATAGGTGCTGATCTCTTTGATGATCTTGTCTGGGTGGAAGATTCTACCGGAGCACTTTCCTTACTTCCCTTTGCTTTCTTCTCTTCCTCAACCCTTTGCCTCTTTTCCCTGTTGGCATCAAGTGCCTCCTTTGAGATGCCAAAGCCTTTGGCAACATCTTCTACCTCTTTTCTTCTTGCCCTTTTTGATTTTCTATATGTTTTCCATTAATTGGCTCAAAAGAAGTTCACAAAGATCATATTCTGCATTCTTTCTCAGCATCTCATAGGCAGTATATACTGCAGTTTCAGATACTGAATTCTCTCTACTGGAGTGATATATCTTGTATCCTATTATCATAGATGTAATCTTGACATCCAGGTCAGTAATATCTTCAATGGTCATTGCCCTCTTATCAAATTTTGATCCGGTGGCCTTAGTTACAATGTTGTTTTTGATAGATTTGAGGACAGGTATCCCTCTGGAGGAGTATAAACCAGTTATTGCCCTAATTGCCTCCTTTGAGATCTTGCAAGGTCTGTTCAGCCATAGGAAGTTATCATGCACCCTACTCAATACATACCGGACCCATTCATCTTCTTCAAAACAGGGGAAATGAATGAACTAATCAAAATGTTTCTCCTGGATGCCCTTATATTCTGGTTTAAGCTCAAAAGTATCATCTATCAATTGTTTGTGATAGATGTCTCTTAGTTTGAATTCCCCAAACTCTTCAATATTTGCATGTATGTAAACCCTAATGTCTTCTGTGTGCAAAACGCTATGCGAAACACTAGAGAATGCTCCTAGGGGATCTACCTCTAGTGATTTGTATGGATGTTTCTTGAATTCAGGGTGGGGCCTATTAGAGATCTTTACTATATTCAGAGTATGCATCTTTCAAAGATTTGCAGACAGATATTGAGAACGGAAAATACCTTTTGCACCTTTCAGTTTCACAGAGTTGGCCGGATTGATTTCTGGATGAATTGACTTCTGTAAATGATCTTTGATGAACTTGTGGAAATTTGTTGCAGAGCTTCACTTTTTGTTTCTTCTTGAATGCAGAATGAACAAGTGATTAATGAGAAAAACCCTTATATTGCTCCGCAAACCCTAATGCCAGGTTGCAATAAATGCTCGATCTAAGTTATTCCGGTTTGACTTATTCGGATGACTTGGAGAACCGGATCAATCCTAATCTTTAAACATCATGCGGATCTTCCAAATTTTTATCATAGTTGTCTGGATGTTTCTCTTATGAACCCTTCAATCCGCAACTCTTCTTGTGCTAGTTCAGGCACCAATTGACTGGCTGGGGGAACAAGGTTTTCTTTGTGTCTCCCCCTGAGCCAGAGCTCACTTTTTAGTTTTTGGAAGGAATATCAGCACCAGAGTCTGGTGCGGATCCATCCTCTACATTCTCTGTACTTTTCTTCACCTAAATCTTGTTCATCTGACTTTGAACTTCGTCCACATTCACTTTTTGTTTTCCCTTATCTTGATTCTGATTATGATATACCGGACCTCTTTTGTCCTGAATCTTGCTTCTACAAAATTTTGCAATATGACCGGATCTATTACAAATTTGGCAAACAACATTTCTTTGCATATTTGATTGATATCATCTTGATCTGCATTGATTAGCTATATGACCTATTCTATTGCATGTAAAGCATCTACCATTGAATGATTTGTTCATTTGCATATTTCTGCATTCATGAGATTTGTGACCATACCTTTTGCAGTTAAAACACTGTCTGGAGAAGGATGAATTAGTCTGATTCATTCTCTTTCTGCACTGATTAGCTTTATGACCAAATTTATTGCAGTTGTGGCAGTATCCATTGAAGGATGGATATCTTTGAGCATTAGGCTGTCTTACCGGAGGTCTTCTAGGCCTGTTCCTTGGATTTTTTTAAAAATTCTTCTGACCGGATCTAGAGCTTTCTCCTTCTCATATCCCAAACCACACTTGTCATCTACCCTCTTTTGACTTCCAAGAAGAACTTCAAGTTGAGCAAAACTTATCTTGAATTTCTCTTTATATTCATTTGTTGTTTGAAGATCCCTTTTGAGAGAGACAATTTGATCCTCAAGTTTTTCTTCATTATCTTTAGCATCTTCAAGATCAGATTCAAGATGTCTGATAATTCTATCCATCTTGTGACAATCTTTTGATTTCTCTTGGAGGGATTGTCTTAGATTATCTTCAGTTTTTCTTTTCGCTTCAACTTCTTGGGTAAACTTCATAACTCCTGATTCCATTTCATGTCTTACCATAATGATTTCTTTTGATAACTTTTCACATAACTTGGTTTTCTCATTCAGCTCTTCATTTGCATCATTTGCTTCACTTTGTCTTGCCAATTGCTGAAGCAGCTCCTTTCTCTTTTTCATAGAGAGACTTAATTTGTCTTTTAGTTCTCTCATGAAATCATCAGCCTGTTTGAGTGTTTCCTTTAATTCATTGACTTCAGAGTTTGACTGTTCAAGATCATCAAGGGAAGTCTTGAGTTGCTCCCTTAAACCATATGCATCCATTTGAATTCCCAGATCTTCCTCAAGCTATTAGACTCTGTTAGGAGGAACTTGGCTCTGATACTGGAATTTTTGATAACTGAGAGGAGGGGTGAATCAATTATCCTATTATTTTCCTCTTTCTTAACTTTCTTAATAATCAATGCAGCATTAATCCAAATAAGCAAACATAACTATGAAATGGAAATACACATGACACAATATTTTTGATGTGGAAACCCTGTTAAGGGAGAAAACCACGGGGTGATTAACCCAAAATTGTACTCTTTGTTAGAAGAATGGAAATACAAAATGGCACTTGCCAATTAGGGCTCACTACCCGAGCACACTGCTCACAAGAAGGTACACTGCCTACAAGAGACACACTATCTACAAAAAGAGTGTTATACAATACTTGAACTGATTGGTAGCATCCACATATGCTGGAGTTTAGTTCCGGTTAGGCTCAGTACACTAATCTGCTGCACTTCATCTTTCCTCTTCTCTTATGTTGCTTTCCTTTCACATACCGGACCTTCCTTACTGCTTCTGCTCTGCTCTGCTTTTATTCGCACATCACTTTCGACACACACACCACTCATAACTAAATCCATCTTGTATATATATCCACACAAGTGATTTCATCACCTTTCTAGTCGGCACTCGGAATAGTCAATCTTTTCACAAACTCTGATCTGTCGGCTGAATCCTTGCACACCAAGTAATGCGGATCAAGCATATACTTGTAGAAGTCATCAATCACATCAACTAAACATAACTTATGCCTTAGAACCTTTTCCATCATCAGTAACACATCCGGAATAATGTCTGATGTTCTACCAGTCAGTTCTTCCTCTGTCCACACTGTCATTTGGGAACCTGACACTCAAGCATTCATATCTCTTTATCCTTTCCACACCGGAGGCTCAAACCTTGGGATCTATCAGTAAAGATACTCCTCTTGACTTCCCCAGATCTGCACTTCACCAAGATACTTCCTCTGAGAGATCCAGACCTATCTGTCAGACCTCGCCACATGCTCTGTTCTTGTTTACCGGACCACAACATTCTTCACTCTGACTTCTGGTAGAGACATACCATGTCCTGCAGATGTGTGGGATGAACTTTGTTGCCATCAATGACAACATTCATGAATCCATATAGTGTCTCTTGCCAACACCTCCTACCCTCTCTCTCTTCTTCCTTGCCCTGTCTACCTCCTACGATCCTCTCCCACTCTCTACTTCCATCCTGTCTCTACCTCCTATCCTCTCTCTCACTCTCTACTTCCCTCCCCTCTCTACCTCTCCTCCTCATTCTTCCCATCCAATGAAATTTCCTAAATTATCTTGTTTCCATTTCATTGAATCCTAATTTATATCCTCATCCATCTTTACATGTCCTATTTTTCTTACATTTCCATGTTCTTTGTCGACAAGGGAGAGTGAGAGGGAGGGAAAGGGAGAGAGGATGGAGATGGAGGGGAGAGAAACCTGGGAGAGATACATGGTGATAGGGAGAGAGAGATAAAGAGTCCTAGTTTTCTTGTTTTGGAGAGAGAGAGAGAGGGTGGGTCAGGTTTGTGAGTTTAGGGTTGCTTAAGTTTAGGGTTTCAGGGAATCATTTAGGGTTTAGGGGTTTAGGGCTACTCAAGTTTAGGGTTTTGGGTTTTGGGTTAGGGTTTAGGGGTTTACGGTTGCTTAGGTTTAGGGTTTAGGGTTTAGGGGTTAAGGTTTAGGTGTTAGGGATTTAGGGTTGCTCAGGTTTAGGGGTTAGGGTTTAGAGAGAGAGAGTGAGGGGATCGATAGATATTGGGAGAGATCTGGGAAGATAGAGGTTTAGAGTTGCTTCCAGGGTTTATGGTTTAGAGGTTTAGGGTTCAGGGTTGCTCAGTTTTAGGGTTTAAGGGTCAGGGGTTAAGGTTTAGGGGCATTATTTAGGGTAACTTAAGGTTTATGTGTTAGGGGTTAAGGTTTAGAGGTTTAGGTTAGGGTTTAGAGAGAGAGGACCAATAGGGAGATATAGAGGAGACCGAGGGGAGACATAGGGAGATAGAGGGTGAGGGACATGGCTAGAGACATAGGCAGAGATATTGAGAGGTAGAGGGATGATAGAGACAAGGAGATAGGGTTTAGGGTTGATCAGGTTTAGGGTTTAGGGTTTAGGAGATTAGAGAGGGAGAGATATGGAGATAGAGGGTGAGGGACATGGCCAAAGACATAGCCAGAGAGATTAAGAGGTAGAGGGATGATAGAGACAAGGAGATAGGGGTTTAGGGTTGATCAGGTTTAGAGTTTAGGGGTTAGGAGTTTAGAGAGGGAGAGATAGGAAGATAGAGGGTGATGGACATGGCCAAAGACATAGGCAGAGAGATTGAGAGGTAGAGGGATGATAGAGACAAGGAGATAAGGGTTTAGGGTTGATCAGGTTTAGGGTTTATGGTTGGTATAAATGATGTATAGAATGGTGTAAAAGACTAACATATTGGCACTTATGATGTTCTGATGGCTCCTATGGCTGGCAGAGGGTAGAATGACGCCTGTGATTGGCTAGGTGTAGAATGATGTTTGTGATTGATAGGTAGGTGCTACTAAGAAGCATATTGGCACATACGATATACAAAATGGTGCAAATAACTAACAGATTGGCACTATGATCTTCTAATGGCTCCTGGTGAGGTATTTGTTTAATTTTGATTTTTTTTGGATCATTTGAGATGGAGCTTAGATTGATTTGGGATGGAGTTGGGATCAAATGGATTGGTTTGGGGATGATGAGAGGTGAAAAGGACTAATTAGGAATGATTTGGGAATGATTAGAATGGTTTTAGGGATGGTCTAAAGTGGTTTAGTGCTGATTAGGGAATGATTAGAATGATTTAGGAATAGTTTAGAGATGGTATTTGAGATGAAATCCAAGTTGATTGGAAAATGATTAGGGTTGAAGTTAAATTGATTTGGATGTGATTTGGGATGGTGTGAAGTGGTTTAGGGTTGATTAGAAGTGGTTTAGGGATGATTAGAGATGAAATTGAATGGATTAGGGATGATTTGGGATTGATTAGGAATGAATTTGGTTGGAATGAAATCTTAATGTTTTCATGTTTTCACATTATAGAGATTGGGAGAGATAGGGAGATAGAAGTTTAGGGTTGCTTCCAGGTTTTATAGTTTAAGGGTTAGGGGTTTAGGGTTGCTCATTTTTAGGGTTTAGGGGCATTATTTATGGTTTATGGTTTATGGTTTAGGGGTTAGGGGTTAAGGCTTAGAGGTTTAGATTTATGGTTAAGGTAGAGAGGCGAATAGGGAGATATAGAGGAGACCGAGCCTGGGAGATCTCTCTCTCTCTAGATCTCTTTCGATCCCCTCTCTCTAACTCTACCTTTCTATCTCTCTCTCCCTCGCTATTTGAGGTTTACATGAGTTTAGGGTTTCTCAAGTAAATATGGTTTAGGTTTTAGGGTAAGGGTTTAGGGGAATTATTTAGGCTTTAGGGGTTTAGGGATGCTCGAGTTTAGGGTTTAGGGTCTAGGGGTTAGGGTTTAGGGTTTACGGGTTAGGGGTTTAGGGTTGCTTGAGTTTAGGGGTTAGGGTTTAGGGTTTAGAGAGAGATAGAGCGAGGGGACCAATATAGATTGGGAGAGATAGGGAGATAGAGGTTTAGGGTTGCTTCCAGGGTTTATGGTTTAGGGACCTTAGGGGTTTAGGGTTGCTCATTTTTAGGGTTTAGGGGTTAGGGTTTAGGGACATTATTTAGGGTTTAGGGTTTAGGGTTTAGGGGTTAAGGTTTAGAGGTTTAGGTTTATGGTTTAGGTAGAGAGGTGAATAGGGAGATATAGAGGAGACCGAGCCTAGGAGAGATATCTCTGTCTCCTCTATCCCTCTCTCTAACTATACCTACCTTTGCTTCCAGGTTTTATGGTTTAGAGACCTTAGGGGTTTAGGGGTTTAGGGTTGCTAGATTTTAGGGTTTAGGGTTAGGGGTTAGGGGCATTATTTAGGGTTTAGGGTTAGGGGCATTATTTAGGGTTTAGGGTTTAGAGGTTTAGGTTTATGGTCTAGGTAGAGGGGAGAATAGGGATCCCTATCTCTATCTCTCTGAACATATGGATCCCTATCTCTTAATCTGTCCCTCGCTACCTCTCTCTCCTCCTCTTTATCTCTCTCTCCATCCTTCTACCTCTTGAAATCTCTCTCCCCATGTCTCTAGACATCTCTTGATCTCTTTCCCTATCCAGCTATCTATCCTCATAACCCCATCTCTTAATATACCCCTCTCTACCTCTCTCTCTGTATTTCCCTATCTATCTCTCCCTTGCTAGATCTATCTCCCTATATCTCCCCTCTCTCTATATATGTATCTCATCTTTCTCCCTCTATAGACCCCTTTCTCTATCTCGATCCCCATCTCTCCCTTTCCCCATCTCTATCTCCACCTATCCTCTCTATCTCCATGTCCCTCTCTATCTCTCCATGTCTCCCGATCCCTCTTTATATATAGGATAGAGAAATGGAGAGAGAGAGAGAGAGAGAGAGATTCTCTCATGTAGATACAAGGTTACCTTTATGTTATCATACTTCCCAAAATGCGCTGGTGTTATAACGCGATCGCATTCTTGGAAGCATGGAAAACGGTAAAAAAGCATGTGGGATTCGTGTTTCAAACCCCACATGCCTGTTATTCCTGCTTTTCACGAGTATATTAGACAAGAAAATGCTTTTCATGTTGGTTTACTAATTGAGAATCATTTTTATATGAATCCACCACCTTTTTTTTTTTTCAACGTAGAAGAAGTGATTTTTCATGTTTTTGGAGAAAATTTGATTATTCAAACCGCAAGTTTCATGTTTCATGTGTGATTTTGTTTCAAAGCTAATTAACATTGATATATAGATTGAATTTGATGATATATGTTTGTTTTTTACATAAATTTTACTAATCCTATTCTAGAATTATATAGAATTCATAATCAAACTTGAGAAAATAAAGAATTTGAGGATTTTGAAGCCATCTTTTGGAGAATTGGTCAACTGCAATATTGAATTCTAATGTATGTTCAATTTTAATTCACATATATATGTTCTTATGTTCTTTATGTCTTTAAATTTGTCTTTATGTCTTTATGTTTTTTATGTTCTTTATGTTCTAAGACATATATGTGTCTAGGTATATCAGTTAGTTCAGTCAAAGAGACTCCAAATTCCTCGTGTTTCCACCTTGTTTCGGCCCTTCATGCCTTTATTTCACCTATTTTCAGCTATACAAGAGAAAAACATTATCAAATACTTCATAAAATAATTTTAGTGAACAATTGTTTGTCATACTCATATTCGAGTGTATACATGGAGCCAAAATTGATTTTGGAAGACTCTTAATTTTTACCCTAGGATGATATAGAAGGATTTATTCCTTAATACATGCATAATTCAATTCATTTAATAGAACCATGCATGAAATGATAGTTTTCTTACAAAAATGGAGGAAATGAGCACCACAAACTATTTGAAAAATTGTTACAACTCACTTTGATACCACTCAATCCATAAAAAATATGATGGAGATTATGTATTTATTTCATCAACATAACAAAATTTTAGAGAAGAGAGTTATATATGTAAATATATGGACATACAAGCATCATGACATAAGATGATACAAAGGGAGTTACAAGGAGATAAAACACTAAAAAGGAGGTTTTCATGAGTGTGGGACAGTCATGTAAGTCTATATAATAGTCCACTATCATAGTCTATATAACCCTGTTGCCATGTATGATCCTCCTTGCATTTGAAGGTCATTTTACAATGCTATGAAAGTTATAATTTATTACAAAGTGGTCCTTCTTATTGCATCTATGTACAATGAAATTCATACATTTATACACTGTTTACAATGTTCTCTTCCTACAACTATGCACATGCTACAATCGAGATAAGAGTTTGTGCACATTACAAAAATGAAAACCATCAATGTTATGCTACAACATGCTACAAGTCATCTATGTTACATGCTACAATAGTTATTTTACTATGGAACACAAATGTCCATGCTTACAACACCCAAAACATGTCATCACTAGCTCTTACATTCTCTATTTTCCTTGTCCTTTCTTGACCTCCAAGTGGCCATACTTCTCATACTCACCCATAGTGAGTGAAACGTACTACTTGCTTTCTCTACAAGTGAAAAACTTGAATACAACTCAATCCATAGGAAAAACTTGGAGTGCTAATCAAATGCCCCTACAAATGAAAGTAACTCACAATTATCTCCTTTGCAAATCAAGTAAATACTCTATCCAAGTATCATTACATACTAACATCATTCAACATTGATGTAGACTCATGTGAGAGCTGTTCTCTCTTTAAATTTGACATTTTAGTGTGCTTTTTTTTTCCTTTGTGGTTGCTTACTCTTGCGTTTGTCATTTGGGTGAATCTCTAGATGAAGCTTCCAACACTTGTCATAACAATATCTTCCAACCTTGAAATAAGACCAATAGTTGTTAGCTTTGTACATACTCAAATCAACTTGTTTGTTATCTTCTAATTTGAGTTTGTTTTGGCCTTTCTCTTCCCTTAGTTTTGGAGAGTTACTTCTTTTTCCATCCTTGCTATGGAAAATATGCTCCTTAGTGGTGTTGGCTTTGTGCATCATTCTACAATTTACTACTTCAGCTTTCTACTTCTTAGAGATACAACCATTCAATTTTCCCCTTTAGAATGTTTGAAATAGGCTCCCAAATAATGCACTACAAGGTGACAACATCTTGGTTTTACAAAGTTTCACAAACTTGTGTTCTTGATTTGACTCACAAACTTTCTCAATGACCCTTCAATACATTAAGTCTCCAACACACAACTAGGGTTCAGACCTTCATATGAACTAGATGAGGCATCTAACAAGATTATGTTCACCAACTAGAACCAACTAAACCACTCTTCAAGTCACAAGGATCCCCTCTTAGCAACCAATCTGCCCAAGCCCTTAAATCCTAGTAGCCTTACTTAAGGGGTTTTTCTGACTTATTTTTGCCATAAGGTTTCAAACCCAAACTTCAATGAATGTTTAGAATACCCATTACCAAGTTGCATAACATATCTTGAACTTAGTGTAGAATCCTTTGGACAATATGCCTCAAAACTGACCTTATTTGCTGTCTTAAAAGGGTTAATTAGGCCTATATTACAAAGGAATTTGCCTTCAAACTTTCCACAGACCCTTAAACTCAGTAAATAGTCCTTATTCAGGTTGCCAAACTCCCAAATACACACTCACATTCAAGTGGCATGATCATTTATGATGCAGACACAAGAAGGAATTCAAAGCACTGATACCATATTTCACAAATCAACTCAACCATAAACCAAAATCTTGCAATGGCCCAACTAGGTGCTTAAGGGCATCATAAGGCATAAGGGCTCCAAGCTATTCCCCAACCCTAACACAAGCATACACCATGTCAATAGAATGTATTCAAACCAATTTTGTCACTTTTAGTGCCTGGAAACATCAACCAATGTCTGATCCACAAATCACTCCTTAAGGCCTAGTAGCCTTCCAAAATTGAAAAATGTGCATAGCTTTGTGTAAACTCAGCCAACTTACAAACCAAAAAGTATTTAGACACCCATTATGGATTAGAACAACATATCAAAAGATTTGATGCCCTTGTTTCAAGAAAAATGTGAGTTCTATGACTGGCCCTCTTTAGAAATAGACCTAATTTGGTCCAATTAACAAAGCAAGTACCATAGGATCATTCAATAACCACTCCAAACCCAAAAACAACAGATCTATATGTCACAAAACTTCAAATTCCACCATTGGTTAGTATAGCCATGCTCATCTAGGGTGCAAACTAGAAAACCCTTCATTTCTTCACAAATAAGGGGGTTTTAATGAAAATTTCATATCCACTCCAACCCATAACAAACTAACACTTGATTCACCTTTAAATAGGCCTGCATATGCTATAGGAACACTTAATTGGCCAGGTTGCATTCAAATTCACAAAGAACCACTATTTAGCCACCCTTTCCACTTGGAAAATGCATGAAAATGCCCTTAGGGCATTACACAAAACCCTCTTATACTCCTTCCCTACACAAAACCTTCCACATTCATGTTAGAGACATCAAACTTAGCCTATCCACCAAGCCACATGTTTATACAGTAGGTGGATAGGTAAATTAGCCATTTTTCTCTCTCAAAACCCTTATTCTAACAGTCCACTGGGCAGTTTCAGAAATTCAATTAGAAAGCCATCTAAACCCAATGAAAAACCCTCAAAATAGGTGCAAATGAAAGTTAACACATACACCTAACTCATCCAATGAATTTTAATACTGGACAGTACCGTATAGGGCCTAAGTACGGTCTAAAACAGTGAATTTACAGAAAAAATGAGTTATAGCAGAAAAATAGGGTATAACTTCTTATTTCTTCCTCCAAGTTCATCCTCCTCTCTTCTATTCAAACTAGATTCAAGTGTATATGTGTGTTCAAATGCATTCTCCATGACTTATGTATGTTCAAGTTATCTTGATATGAGGTGTCTTATTCAGAAGTTTGTAAAACCTTGTTATTCATTCTGATTGTGCTATTCAATGTCATTATAAAATTTCTAATGATCATTGTCTTATTCTTCATGCTTGTAGAAATCATCATCATGCCGAGGAAATGAGAAAAGACTCTAACACTAAAAGAGCATGAAACTGAGAATGAGAGGAAAAGAGAAAGAATGAGGCGAATTCGGGAAAGTAGGAAATTGTCAACCATACAAGAAGATATTCCACCATTGCCAATTGAAGAGGAACGTGACATGTCTAACGAAGTTGAGAGAAAGAGATGGAATTGGTGGCACAAAGGGAATGAATGCAAAACCTCCGTGCAATGAGGAAAGTGAATCTCCAAGTTGGAGGCACTCCATCATCCACAAGTCAAGTTGAAGGAACACCATCATTATCTTCTCGAATTGGAGACACTCCATCTTTCACAGGTGAAGTAGAAGGCACATCTACATTTTCTTCTCAAGTTGAAGGTATGCCATTTTCTACCTTGTCACCTCCAATCGAAGGTATGTCATCTATCCCATCTCAAGTTAATATTGAAGAAATTCCTAATGTTCAATCTACTTTACCAAATAAAACACCTCCTAGAATTTTGCATAGGAGTCCTAAGTTTCTAATTGATATTGATGAGAATGTATTGGAGCCCATGTAGGATAAGATTCCCATGCGCACTTGCCAAAGATATGCAAATAAGATATGGAAATTATTCTTTGAGAATTTAAATGAAACTGGAAGATGTCAACTCTTTGTTGAAATATGAGAAATCTGAAATTTAGGCCCATTATGAAGATTCTTGGCCTAAGAACATCGAATGCCTCAAGTGAAAAATCAATTGTCAAGAATCTAATGAGTGTGTATGAGAGTGTGGGTTCCACCTCACGCACCAAGGATAGTAATGTCACACGACCTGTCATTACATCGACAATTGTAAGCCAACAAACAAAAAAAGATTGCCTCATTAGAAAACAAGTCAAGATTTAAAAATTAATAGAAAAACTCTAATGAGAGCCATTGGAAGACATTAGAGAGTTGAGGATCCAAACACTAATGAATTGTGGGCATTCTTTGGGAGACTCCCACGGAAAGACAAAGTTGTTGTCGAAGCTTTGAGATCACTAATTGAAGACTTTTGGAAGAATTACACAAAGGTATCTCTGAATCAAAGGGATGTGGTAAGAAGGAGAATCAGTAGTCGAAACCGTGAGCCACATCCAAAGAATTTTTTTGATATGACTCAAACATAGTTTTTTGGTAAATTTCTAGAGAAGTATCCTCAAATTAAAATTTCTCAAAGATATTTTGAAATGCTAAAACCTTTCTTTATCAAAATAAATCACACACGCACTACTTGTTGTTGTAGATTACATATTGAATTTTCTAACCATTTTGGTGTTTATCGGTCTATATGTTTAGATTTGCATACTAACAATGTTTTGCAGGATTGTGGTATACATGCCCCACCAACTACCTCAAGAGACTTCATATCAATGATTTTATGTGTTAGAGAGGAAGATCAATTATTCTACAGGAAATTATGCTTGGATGGCACATGTCAACATTACAGTGGCTTGCAACATATGCCAATATGTGAACATATGGAAAGAACACATGCGGTTGGAAACGAACTAATAGAGTTCGGCAAATATAAAACAGTGGCATACAATACAAGAGATGGTAAAGAAACAAAAAAGTGTGAATATGTTATTCAGAAGATTCCAGTGTATCAGTTTATGCCTATATTTCATGACAACATAGTGTATGAGTATGTAAGACATGTCCATAGAGCTCGATGGTTGGACTTGCAATTTAAGTTATGCAAGGACACATTTCCAATTAGTAGCATTGTTTTAGTCGTCAAATTTGCAAAGAACTACAATCTACAGCCACAGTGTGAGGTGCAATCCCAATATTATAACTCGACACAGGGTTCTATATTTGTTCACATCGCATTCATTCATGTGAATGATAGTACAGAGGATGACAAAAAGATCATAAGGGAGTATCATTTTTATATAAGTGATGATCGCACGCATTCCACGAAGTTCGTGAAAGGTTATTTTCAGGTGTTCTACAATGATCTGACTAGAAGGGGCATATCATTCAGTCATAATATCATATGGTCAAATAACTGTGCATCACAATTCAAGAACTCGCATAATTTCTATTGGCTAAGTAGGAGGAATAATATTACAGGTGTTCAACATATATGGAACTTTTGTGAGGCTGAGCATGGAAAGGGGGAGCATGATGGTGTAGGAGCGTGTATCAAAAGAGCCATAGCACGAGAACAGTTAAAGTATAAAGACAATGCAAAGCTGACAGATGCAAAATCAATCATCGAGTGGTGTAATGCTTCGATGGGTCCAGGTAATGAAGGTAAGTCTTCAGTTCGTAGATTTTTTTGGTTGATAGATGATACTAACATTACACCATATGAGGACTATTGCACACTGACAGGATCAAGTGAGCTACACTCTATCAGAAGCTCAATTGCAGGTTCATGGAGTATACATACGTGAAAGATGGCATGCTTTTGTTCTCCATGTACAATTCAATCTTGGAATGAATACGAGTCAATGGAGTGGGTTGATGAATGGCAGTTCAGTTATCTTTGCCCACTTGACACGTATCGACCCCTGACGGCACTGGAATTGACAGAGATAGAATCATCAGTTGACTTTGACCACATATCAGATCTAGTTCAACTAGGTAATATATCTACTTGCATAGTTAAATTTGAAATTCCTAATGTTATCTTAAAATTTGTAGTATTTTTGTAATGTTGACTAATTTCATCTAATTTGTCGCACATATCATTGTAGGGCATGTTTATCCAGTTATTGCCGATGAAGATAACGAAGAGGGAAAAAATTATTACTTGTGTCATTGTGTTGAGGCTAAAAATAAATTGGAGGTGCTAGTTACAGATGGAGAAAACATCGAATACCCTACAGGCTTAGTGGTTGTTACTGGAACATGGCTTAGAAGGTACCCACATAAGAGTGTTAATGTTTGGCTGTTTAAGGACTTTGACACGCATCGAAAGATTCTTCATTACTCCAACCTTGTCATGGCAACCAATGTTCATTTGATATAATATCGAGGTAGACATTTGAACAAGACCTTGTGGAAGGTGCGTGACTCTGACCATGAGGCAATACTTGACACAATAAAGAGTAGAGAAGACCCAGATGGTTTGTTGGATTAATTTGTAAGTATGCATAAAACTTTCCTAGATGGTTACTTGTACTTGTTTTGTATATAAATAGTAGTATGAATTACTTCCCTCCAGTATATTTATGTTTAGTCAATTTTGCTTTTTGATGCTTCTCACAGGAGGTCACAACTCTAGTCCGTCCAACTATGGACAAAGAAGCTTGAGAAAAGATGATGGAGAGTGATCATCAGATGCCGGTAAGTGATCGATTACATAAGTGATGTTATATATTTCATGTACATTTTGTTATAGCAATGTGCATATTGTTTGATTGTATTAACAGATGGAGCTGCATGAGCTTGAATTGTTGAAGAGGTCTACTCGACGGCAGTGGTATGAACTATGGGTAGTGAAGGCCTCATGTTTCGTTTGATTTATTTTCTATGGTATACATTTGATGTTTGCATCATCATCATGTTATGCTTCACGGGGTTAGATCACAAGGTTTCAATGTTAGTTCATAACATTAATGTTTATCATGTTACAATAGTAGGACATAGTTGCTTATGTCATTGATTCATGCCATTGGATCATTGGATTTGGTTGTGGTTCTTCATCATAACATGTTATGCTTTCAGGAGTTAGATTGGGTTGTCGTTCTTCCTCATGACAAGAGTTTGTTCATGTCTTCATTCTTCTTTATCCTCCATGTCTTCAGTGTTCTAAGTGTCTTCATGTGTCAAGGATTTCTTCAAATGCATTCTTGCAACATGTTTCAGTTTCATTCAGTAGAGAGGTGCTAGGAGTGACATTTTGCATTCCATAGCTTGTGGGGCCAAACGGACTTCGCCAATGCGTCAGGGTGGATGGGTAAATGCCAAGGGAGGTCTCATTTCATGTGCCAAGCGTCGTCATCGTTCAGGGCGACAAGCTACCCGCAAAGTCCCTTAAGCTCCCTAAGACAAAAAAATTGCCAAACTTTGACGGGATAATTCTTAGAATTTATGGCATCTGGGAACATTCTGTTTGGATCTGCAGGTGCATGTGGGGTCCATCTACAATAACCTCTCTCATTTTCGTTTAACTCCTATTTGTTTGACCATGCTAGAATCAAACACATTCTTGCAAAATGCTTCAGTTTCATGCAGTGGAAAGGTGCTAGGAGTGACATTTTGCATTCCATAGATTGTGGGGCCAAACGGACTTCACCAACGCGTCAGGGTGGGTGGGTAAATGCTAGAGGAGGTCTCATTTCGTGTGCCAAGCGTCGCAATCATTCGGGGCAGCAGGCTACCGATAAAGTCGCTTAAGCTCCCTAAGATGAAAAAATTGCCAAACTTTGATAGGATAATTCTTAGAATTTGTCACAGATGGGAATGTTTCATTTAGACCTACAGGTGCATGTGGCATCCGTCTACAATAACCTCTCTCAGTTTCATTCAACTCCTATCCGTTTGACCATGCTAGAATCAAACACATTCTTGCAAAATGCTTCAGTTTCATGCAGTGGAAAGGTTGTCAGGTGCCATATTTTTTGTTATGCTCATTGTGGGGCTGAATAGACTGTGCCAACACATCGGGGTGGGTGGATAAATGGTAGGGAAGGTCTCATTTCGTGTGCCAAGTATCCCAGTCGTTTTGGCCTGTAAGCTACCGAGACCTAGCACTTTTCAAGTTTGTTGGTAGCTTGCATCTCGGAATGACTGAGACACTTGGCACACAAAACAAGACCTCCCCTAGCATTTACCCACCCACCCCGACGTGTTGGCACAGTCCATTCTGCCCCACGATGAGTAGAACAAAAAAATGGCACATGGCAACATTTCCATTGCATGAAACTGAAGCATTTTGCAAGAATACGTTTGATTCTGACATGGTCAAACGGATAGGAGTTGAACGAAACTGAGAGAGGTTATTGTAGACAGACCCCACATGCACCTATAGGTCCAAACAAAATGTTCCCAACTACCATGAATTCTGAGAATTGTCCCATCAAAGTTTGGCAATTTTTTCGTCTTAGGGAGCTTAAGGGACTTTACCAGTAGCTTGCTGCCCTGAATGACTGCGACACTTTGCACACAAAATGAGACCTCCCCTAGCATTTAACCACTCATCCCGACACATTGGCGAAGTTCGTTCGGCTCCATGAGCTATGGAATGCAAAATGTCACTCTTAGCATCTTTCCGCTGCATGAAACTGAAGCATTTTGCAAGAATGCATTTGATTCTGGCACGGTCAAACGGATAGGAGTTGAACGAAACTGAGAGAGGTTATTGTCGACGGAACCCACTTGCACTTGTAGGTCTAAACAAAACATTCCCAGCTGCCACAAATTCTAAGAACTGTCATGTCAAAGTTTGGTAGTTTTTTCATCTTAAGGAGCTTAAGGGACTTTGCTGGTAGCCTACTGCCCCCAACGACTGCGACGCTTGGCACACGAAACAAGACCTCCCCTAGCATTTGCTTACCCACCCTGACATGTTGGTGAAGTTCATTTGGCCCCACGATCTATGGAATGCAAAATGTCACTCCTAGCACCTTTCCACTGCATGAAACTGAAGCATGTTGCAAGAATGCGTTTGATTCTGGCACGATCAAACGGATAGGAGTTGAATGAAATTGAGAGAGGTTATTGTAGACAAAACCCACATGCACTTGTAGGTCTAAACGAAGCGTTCCCAGCTACCACAAATTCTAAGAATTGTCTCGTCAATGTTTGGCAGTTTTTTCATCTTAGGGAGCTTAATGGACTTTGCCGGTAGCCTGCTGCCCCGAATGAATGCGACGCTTGGAACACAAAATGAGACCTCCCTTGGCATTTACCCACCCACCCCGATGCGTTGGTGAAGTTTGTTTGGCCCCACGAGCTATGGAATGCAAAATGTCACTCCCAGCACCTTTCCACCGCATGAAACTGAAGCATGTTGCAAGAATGCATTTGATTCTGGCACGATCAAATGGATAGGAGTTGAACGAAACTGAGAGAGGTTATTGTAGACAGATCCCACATGCACCTATAGGTGTAAATAGAATGTTCCCATCTACCATGAATTCTGAGAACTGTCCCGTCAAAGTTTGGTAATTTTTTCGTCTTAAGGTGTTTAAGGGACTTTGCTGGTAGCCTGCTGCCCTGAATGACTGCGACGCTTGGCACATGAAACGAGACCTCCCCTGGCATTTAACCACCCACCCTAACACATTGGTGAAGTCTGTTCGCCCCCATGAGCTATGGAATGCAAAATGTCACTCCTAGCACCTTTCCACTGCATGAAACTAAAGCATTTTGCAAGAATGCGTTTGATTATGGCACGGTCAAATGGATAGGAGTTGAATGAAACTGAGAGAGGTTATTGTAGACAGACCCCACATGCACCTGTAGGTCCATAAGGAACATTCCCAGCTACCATGAATTTTGAGAATTGTCCCGTCAAAGTTTGACAGTTTTTCTGTCTTAGGGAGCTTAAGGGACTTTGTTGGTAGCCTGCTGCCCTGAACGACTGCGATGCTTGGCACATGAAATGAGACCTCCCTTGGCATTTACCCGCTCACCTCGATGCATTGGTGAAGTCCATTTGGCCCCACGAGCTATGGAATGTAAAATCTCATTCCTAACACCTTTCCACTGTATACATGTTGACAACTTTTGTAAAATGAACTCAAAATGACTCTATTGACCTTGCACATGGTCTATTATGACCTTATTAGACCAAAACAAACTCAATTACATGTGAGTCAAACAACCTTTAAAGTGGCTAGTCTCAATCTTCATACTTTTCATGTTTCAATCAGGCCTAATCTAGTAGGACAGTAGACCCTATTTTTGGGGTTTTTCTCTCAAACTTTCCAAAAGACCTCCCAAACTAAATACATGACTTTTATTTGACTAAACATGACTCAACATGACTCCAAAATATAGAAAATTGGTCATCTTGACCTTATTACATGTATCATGGTCTATAATGACCTTATTTGATGCAAACAGACTCAAATTACTTCAAAACATCCTAGACTCAACCTGTCAAGACCTTCAAATGACCCAATTTTGTAAAAGATGGTGTTGGTACTGTTGGTTTTTTCCCAGACTGGATGCTTACTCCCAGATTTCCCTACAAGGTAGCCATCAATGATCAACAGGATCTCTGGGCCAGGGGCCAACAGTGTAGGAGATAGACTCTATATTTTATCTCCTCTTCTTCTTCAGGCTCTGCAAAACCTAGGGGGGTATTCCCTACTCAACATCCATGAGGATATGCATACAAAGTCTGGGATGCTGACAGAAAGCAGATAAGTCCTCCTGTAAGTAGATCAAAACTGAAAGATAAGAGCAAAGGGGCTAGCTTTGGGCCTATTTGCAGTTGTAGACAGAGGACTTGGATCCTAAAACTAATTCTACTGTCCTAATGGTTGTTTTGGAGTTTTGATTTTGATTTTGTATTTGGATGCAAAGCTGGACATGGTATATAACACAAACACAAAGCTAGATCGGTGCCTATCCAGGGCTTGGAGTTAGTAGACATACACCTGTGAATGATCAACATGAACAAAATAAACTGGATTTCAGGGGGACACAAGTGATATCTAACTTACAGATATCTCCCAATACAGAGTGTTAAGCTATCTATACTTAGGGCATCCCTACTGCAGTATATCCTTCCCAATATTCAATCTGAGAACAATTTAATCTACCCCTTGAGCAGAAGTTAAGAGATTAAACATTCAACATAGGAATTCTATGTTCTAGAATCTTAGACATTCCTTGAATACCTAGACTCAGAAGAAAGATACATACAACACTGGAGACAGAATTAGCACAACACATGCAAACATAGCATTATTCATATAAGATTAACCATGAAATCAACAGATTCATGCAAAAAACATACAACAAGAGATACATAAACTCACAAGTTTTGCTGCACAGAGAAACCAAAACCAACTGTATTGTGTTACAGAGCCAAATGTTCAACTTTCAACAACAACAAAAATGGTAACACAGTCTACCTATATCAGCCAGAAAGTGTACCTCTAGCAATTAATTACATGGTTTGACAAAAAATCTGCCAGATACAGATCCTACAAAGGAATGACGCTCAGAAGTTATTGCTGCAACAAACAAGAGAGGCCTCGAGCCTTGCGCCGCCATCTGGAAGTCTTCATTCACAATCAGGTAGTTTAATTGCTTGTACCATCGCCCATACCCCTACTACAGTCACCATTGATGGCTCAACCACCCGCGGCCACTGAGAAAATAGTCGCAACATTCAAAAAAAAATTCCTGCCAAAACGCGTTCTATCGCAGTTTCAAATTATACAGGGAGATTAGTCCCACATGCACGGTGAGAAGACCACTCTAGCACTTTATAAACGTGGTCGCATACATAATAAGCGTCGAGTGACTTTTACCGCGCTCGACGCATAAGCCTTTATCCAAAGCCTATCGCCAAGACCCGAGCCATCGGCACACTCCCAAATCCTCCTGCCGACCTCAACAGTCACACTGATGCCTATCTTCGCATTCCCCATCATCAGCCAGAGATGAACCATCGGGCCAACTCTTTAGATCTCCACCGATAGTATGAGTCTCCCCGATGACCAGCTCGCACCCCGTTAGCGGTTACCACCCTACCACCATCGGCCAGACCAATACCGTAGGCCAAGAAAAAAACCCCTCGGCCGACACAACTAATCACGCCGATGAACAACTCCTGAAAGCCTCCAACATCCCCATCGGCTAGAGAAGAACCATCGGCCTAGCCAAAAGCTCCTTTGCCGATAGACCAACTCTCACTGATACATCAACAAGCTAGGCCTTGCCCCTTCGTCGGCCAGACCCTCCGCTATCGGCCCAACGCAATCCATCCTCACCGACAACACAAGTCACGCCGAAGACCATACACAACACAATTGTCACCGAGACACAGAACATCGTCACCTCGATGGCACACCACATCCTAGGTCATCGGTGAGACCACCATCCCTCAGAGCAACAAGAAGATCCTTGGCCGATAGCACAAGTCCTGCCGATGACCACCTTGAACATCCCTCATCGGCCAGACAACCAACTGTCGGCCCAACATGAAACTGCTTCGCCGATAACAAACACTATGCCGATGACACCATCAGCGAGATCAAACACATGGTTCACGCGATGGCCACCCTCCATTGCTCCCGTCAGCTAGACCAACACTATCGGCTAAACCAAAAGCTTCCCAACCGATGAAGAGGGTTACGCCGATGCCTACTCAAGTCCCTTGTCGATGAGACCCAGGCCGATGACATCTCATCGGCCAAACATCCACTGTCAGCCGAACAAGAAACTGCTTCGCCGATGATGCCGATCACTCTGATAAGACCAAAATCAAAAAGCTTTGAACCAATGAACCAATGAACTGGTTCAACCCGATGGTTCAAACATAAAAAATACTCCCATCGGCAAAACACTTGATCGGCGGCCAAGAAACTCGAAGCATCGAACTATTGAACCTTGAACCGTTGAGCAAAGGGTTCAAGTTCAAACCGGAAGTTCAAAGACACAAAAACAAACTCATGCCGATGGAGAAAACATGATGGCCCCTTCCTCAAGAATTGAGATGCAGATGCTGAAAAACACTGAAGGGGTGCCAAAACTTAGAACTTTTTGGATATTTTGGGATGGTGCCTGCATGAAAATTGCTCAGAAATTGACAGTCAATTCAGGCACCAACAGGTACTCTTGCACCAAAAGACAAATTCCAAAACCTTCGAAATGGTATCTTTGGAACATAGGATAGACATCCATAAAAGCATAAAGCATATAGGAATTTGTCAAATGTTGTAGTTATAAGTACCCTTTCAGACATGTATGCAAAGTGTGGAAGCATATACTTGACGAACATGAACTGTTTAACATGATGCCTCAAAGAAATGTTGTCTCATGGAATGCAATGATTGCAAGATATGCATGAAATGGATTGTTTTGGACAGGAGGCTCCAAATTCATGATAGTTCACTTTGAGACTAGGCCTAATTAGGCCTCCTTTACAAGGCAACTACTATACCAATGCAAACCCACCACACGAAACCACTTGGGAACCCTAACATGCATGGAAAAGGAACCAAATTCACTGGTTTTAGCCTTTGAAACACTTGTTAAGGCACTATTGTATGGACTGCACCCTCTTTTTTCCTAATACATGGTCATATTAGGCCATTACATCCTCATACTCTGCTATATTCTTGTTTCCTGACCTTGGTCATTTAACTAGCCAAACACAAATGACATTGGTCATTTGACCTTATTATATGCAAAATGATGACACAAGATCATCAACTTGTCCTATGATGTCCTAGGACCTTGTTATGACATGGTCCTAGCCAAGATTGGCTATGGCTAAGGTGCTCCTACACCATGAAATATGTTTCCATGGTGTTGAGTCATCCTCCTTACCTACTGCATCACCCTTGTAGACATGTATGCAAAGTGTGAAAGCATAGACAAGGCATGTGAACTGTTTGGCATGATACCCCAAAGAAATGTCACCTCATTGAATGCAATGATTGCAAGATATAAACAAAATGGATTTTTTGATAAGGCATTAGAAACTTTCAAGCAAATGCGATTGGCGGGTGTAAAGCAAAATTCCACAACCTTAGCTAGTATCCTCCTTGGACATCCATCAAAAGGATAAAACATATGGGAATTTTGTTAGATGTTGTAGTTGCAACTGCCCCCAGAGACATGTATTCAATGTGTGGAAGCATAGACAAGGCACATGAACTATTTGGCATGATGCCTCAAAGAAATGTCACCTCATGGAATACAATGATTACCAGATATGAACAAAATGGATTTACTGATAAGCCTTTAGAAAGTTTCAAGAAAATCCAATTGGCAAGTGTAAAGCCAAATTCCAAAACCTTAGAAATGGTATGTTTGGAGGACGGTATAGAAATTTTGTCAATTGTCGTAGTTGTAAGTACCCTGCAAGACATGTATGTAACTTGTGTGGAAGCATATATAACAAACATGAACTGTTTGACATGATGCTTCAAAGAAATGTTGTCTCATGGAATGCAATGATTGCAAGATATGCATGAAATGGATTTTTCATAAGGCTTTGAAAACTCTCAAGCAAATGCACAAAAATAAATTTCAACCATTTACGTAAATTTTGGCACATCTAAAACTAAATTGCACAACCTTAACCAGCTTCCTCCTTGCCTATGCTATAATGGGATCTAGAGAACATCGTGTGGACAACCATCAAAGCATAAATGATATAAGAATTTGTCACATGTATTGTATTTGCAAAGTTGCCCTTGTAGACATGTATGGAAAGTATGGTATCATAGATAAGGCACGTGAACTATTTGAAATGATGCCTCAAAGAAATGTACAGTCCCACAGAATTTAATGATTGCAAGATATGCACAAAATGGATTATTTAAAAATGATTTATAAACTTTCAAGCAAATGCAATTAGCACTTGTAAAACCAAATTCCTGTAACAATAATTGATTATCATATTAAATATTTAATATAAACTGTCATATACATAATGTCATGAACATAACATCTAGTTTATATAAAAATCCATATAGGCGTGTCCAAACAAAGCCATACAGGCAAATATACAAAAATATACATCGGATTAACATACAAAAGTATGTATACAAAGCCATCTAGGAATACAAAAAAGTTCCTAAAAACTAGTTTCCTATGGACTTTTAGGAAATAATCGGCGGCCCTTCTTTGACTGTGAAGATGGAGAGCCAGTTAGTGACACATCCTCTCTCTGCTGTTGAGTAGACCTCTTCGAATAAAGTTCATCCAGCTGCAACTATTAATATAAACAAACAATATGCGCATTAGTATAGAAAATGTATGAATTATATAACATCACATATGTAATTGATCACTTACCACCAACCGATGATCACTCTCCATCATCTTCTCTCTCTCTCTCTCTCTTCATCTGTAGTCTCTTCATCCGTAGTTGGACGGACTGGAGTTGTGACCTCCTGTGAGAAGCATCAAGAAGCAAAATTGACTAAACATAAATATCATTTATGTACATCAAATGACATGAGATAAAAAAAGAAATACAAAATTATGATATTTTCATGTTATTGGCTCATACCTTAGTCAAAGGATCTGCAGACATCATGGCTGCATCAATGCCTATCTGCGCTGACTCATGAAGATGAGGAGTCTCCACTGTATTCAGCATCTGAAAATCAAGTTCAAGATTATTCAAACAAAATAAATACATAACGTTAGTTTAAAAATGCATAATGATTAGAAATGGTTAAATTTACCTCCGTAAAAGTGGTGGTTTGGCATCCAGGGGACCAAGGAAACCGTGGAGGTGCTGGTGACTATTGAAATCATCAAATTGTCACAAAATAATATTATCATTGACATATCTACAATAATTACGAATATGTGATAAATTACATACCTGATGACTTGACCTCCTCTCATAACCCGCCAATGGACAGCTAACGGAGGCAGGATGAAGACTCTGACCCTGGAATTTCATTGCGCAAACAATTACATACATTATTTTTGACTTATAATATAGATAATCATATAAAATTAATTACAAATTTCAAATAACAATATACTAAATCAAGATGAAACTTGTAACAAATTACCTGAGAGTCAATACCAAATGTATGCTGTAAGAGATCATCACTGAGAACAAGATCATCCAATATGTCCTGCCCCTATGTTGCATCATGCTGCACCTGTGTCGCAGCATGCTGCCCCTGTGTCGCAGAGTCCTGTCGTGCCTCCTATGTCCCATAATCACATATGTTCCCATATGTACTGCACAAATGTGGGGACACATGACGCCTACTACTCTCACCCTCATCACCCTAGGTAAAATCATCCGCATGCTGTGATAGAGTTTGGGTGAGAGTAGTCAGTGAATGTAAAGTCTCCAGCTCAACACTCTCCTTCAAAGCCAAAGGGAGTGACCTACATTCTGGCCTTGCTCGGGGTATAGGCACATGCTGTTCATCTCGCTGAGCCCCAGGTCTATCTTGGGCAGAGCTAACACCTCTACCCTGGAACTCACGAATGTCAAAATAATTTAGAATCTTGTTGAGGACGAACTCGCAATAGAGTTTCCTCAAAAAATATTGTGGTACATCATCATTATTGCATGGACACTCATCGAAGACCATGTACCATCTATCCCAAAAGATCAGGATATGTCATCATTCCTACACCAATGTATAGGAAACCGTTTGCAACTTTCCTCTAATGTTTGGCCGATTTTGGGATTAATAAATTATGCACATAATTGAGATTTTGTAATCTTTTCCTTCTTGACTTGTTCATATGACAACTTGTCAGCATAATATTGCTGACTCCTCTCCCTATAGTCTTGGAATTCGATAATTTGTTTCATCACCAAATCCGTGTGGGAAACAATCTCCTGTAGTGATTTTGCAAGTGCCCTCCTATGCTCAGTGGTTCCACTTGGATTGTTTAGGGTTTGAATAATAGTTTCAAGATGTTTCTTGTTTTCTTCTATTATCCCTAGGTAATGTTCTTGATCATCCCTTACATGAAAAGGAGGTGAAGGTGGGTTTTGAAGGTTTGGAGGGTTTTGGGGGTTGTTTTCACCCTCCTCAACTAGATTTAGGTTTTCTACTTCTCCAATAACTATAAATGCAATATAAAAATAAATCAAACATTGCAAAACTAAAAAATTATTCTAAAAGTAACAAAATCAGACAAACCCTACCTTCTTCCTGTGCTGGAGCTTCCAAATTTGCACGACGATGTCTTTGGCGGCAAGGTGGCATTGTGAATTTCTTGTTTTGTTAGGTGCACTTGATTCAATGTCCTCTTTTCAACGCGATCACATTTTTGCTTTGTTTCTTTGCTGCTGTGAGGAGAAAACCCATGCGGTGAATGAGCAGAAAGTGTTTTTTTTGCTTTTATTAAAAGCAAAACATGAGCACATTATAACACGCTCGCATTTTCTTTTAATTTTGGAGATGGTGGCAACTTTTGGTCCCCCATCTCCTTGCATTTACCCACAATTCTTCTTCCAAAATATCCTTTTTGCACATTAGGTTTTCATTCTCTTTCTTCATCTTTTTTCCAATCTTCCCCATTGAAACAAATCAGATGAACAACTTAATTTGAAAGGATTACCAGAATCTTTCTTGCCTTGATCTTCTTCAGTGACGACACTTGTTACTTCTAGGGTTTCACACTTCTTTCAACACTTTCTACCATCCCAGTAGATTCACAACCATCCTAGTAGATTCGTAACAAGCTCTGATACCACTTGATGCAATCAAGGTAGGAGGGTCCGATGAGGGACTATCTAACCTTGCAACCTTAAAAAAATAACAACAAGATCAATCAGAGATGCAACGGAAGTATTTAGCTAACAACATAAAGAAAGAGACATTCATACCCACCTGACACATGATATATCTTGGGAAAACCATAACAGGGAAAAACCTAGCCTTCAAAGCTCATTCTTCTTATATTATATCTCAAAACACATTACATATGCCACTCAGGATTTTACAGATGCTTGGCCATAGCCTAGGATTACAAAAGATTCATATAATAACATCCTTTCATGATTTCCTTCGTTCGCTTCTCAATTCTCTATCCTGCAACTTATTATGCTCACTGTTCTGCTCTCTGCTTCACTTTTACTTCTTCTTTGGATCAAAACACTCATTCTTTTGCTTCATATCTTCACATACTTAATCATTTTGTCATCACCGCCTTGAAACAAACATTTATCCTTCATTTATATCCTCCACAAGCCTTCATAACATTATCAAGTCGGCCTAATTCCAACAACTAGTATGAAACATGTAGACACGGATAGGTCAGACCTAAACATAAGGTATTGCTTCGTTGGTGCATAAAACTTCATGTGGATCTCATTAAGGTTAGCTAGGTCCTATAATTCCTTGAATGATGTTCTTTTAAGCTCTACAAGTCACGGAATTGCTCCGTAAGCCGATTAAACTCCACTGAACACTATCGGCTCTGCTATATGAAAATAGGTGAAAACAAGTAATCTTCTAATAGCGATATCTTTCTGGAATCGAACCTAAATGATCTAAATTTTGGATATAATGAAGATGATGATGTCTAGATGCTAAGTCTAGCTCTGCACCCTCTGATATGCAAATGCGATAAAATGCAGTAATCTCCAAGGTCGCTCTATCGGTATTCTGTAACTCATTGTTAACTGTTCCAACTGATTTGAATGCTTCTGGATGCCCCTGTATCAGACTCTTGGGGTTAATTGACAAGTAGGCCTCTTCACTTTGGTCTGTATCATGTTAAAATCAATGTTGTTTCATTAAATAGGTTCGACAGTCTATTCACAGGTACTTGCAATTGCCTCAAGGTCGGCGGTCTGTTCAAGTCCACCCTGCAAAACTACCTCAAGTTCTTCTAAGTTTGGTGTTCTACTTACAAGCCTTGCATTGCCTCAATGATCGCCGATCTGAGCAAGTCTTCTCTGCAAGCTTCCTCAAGATCAATGTTTGCTTAAATCAATTAAGAGTCAATCAATACATAGTTGCATTCTCCAGAACAATCATGTTACTTTCTTTGATACAGTCAATACATTCCTAAACACTTTCTGATCTTAGTTTTCAGATATAATTTCTCTCACACATCTAGATCTTCTAGTTTCTACTTTGCATATACTACTCCATTAATTTGCTCTATTTCTTTAACCAGGTTATTTCCTTTACTCCGGTACACAAACTTTCTCCTCTGGTGGAATATCTTGTCATTTTTCCTTTCTCTGCAATATCAATTTCCTTTTCCTGTTATGTTTCATACTTGTTCACACAAACTTTCTCTTGCACTATTTTCTTAGTCCTATAACATGATTCTCCTTAAGATCAATGCTTCACCTCCTTCTGGTCTCTCTATTAAACTAAGTGATTCAAAAGGTTCTTCTTCCTCTGCATAAACTGCCTTTGCATCATTTGCTGCTTCTCCTTCATTAGCTTCTCTGGTAATAGGTTTTTCTTTCTCTGCATCAATCATCTCTGCATCTTCTACTATTCCTTCAGTAGTATCCTCTTGCTGACATGCATTGCTTGATTCTTTCCTCCTCCAAACTTGAAAACATGTTCTTTTGAATGTTCTTCTATCAAATCCTCTTTCATCTCTTATGTATCCTTTACTATGATAAGCATTGTGAGTCCTGTCATTTCTCCCTCTATAGTTTGAATTACTATCCTTATTTTGTTCTGCATAAGGTCTTCTCTCTCTACACTCTGATCCATATGTTCTTTTCTCTCTGGAACATAAGAATATTTCCAACTATACAACCTTTTGAACATACAAGTAACATGTTTCCATTTTGCTCCATCAATCCATCCATAATCCATCTTTATACAATCTGTCATAGGCTTTCTTCTCTTCATTCTATTCCAACACATCTTTTCAGAATGATTCCTCAATCCACAAAACATACAAGGGTGTAGATCCCAACACAATTCCTTTTCATGTCCATGTCTATTACAATGTGAATAATCTATACCTCTTCTTCCTTGATTTGACTTGTTGGAACTTGTAACAACATCTTTACCTCTGTCATATCCAAGGCCTTCACTTCTTAATCTTATTACTGGTTCAATAGGTTCTGTGATTCCTTGTTGACACTTTCCCAATCCTTTTCCTTCATATCCCATTATTTGCATGATTTTGAAACCAATACCATCACCAACAACTACAGGTTCAGTTACATTGTCATCTTCAAATTCATTTTCTAAAGAAGCTTCTGCATCATCACACAAATCATTAGTATCACAAGAAACATCACAAAGTTCAGGTTTAGATCTTAGACTTTCATTCTCTTTTCTGCATTCTACTAGTGACTGCTCTAATTGATTAACATGCTCTTTCAACCCTGAAATTTCACTCTTTTGTAGACTATTTTCCTTTTTCAATTCTTCCAAAATTTCTTCTAGATCTCTGTTCATCTTTTCCACCTTCCCAAACAACCTGAACCCTTCTTCCAATTCTTCAAATCTCTTTTCAACATCCTGAAACAATTTTAGCTCTGCTTCTAGTTCTTCATTTCTCCTTTTTACATTTTTCAGTTCTTCTTCAAGAGCATCATGTTTGTCTTCTCCCAGTTCTCTTATCCTTTCCATCAACTCTGAATTACACCTCTTGATTTCACACAATTCTTCTTCCAAAATATCCTCTTCGCACATTAGGTTTTCATTCTCTTTCTTCATCCTTTCTCCAATCTTCCCCATTGAAACGAATTAGATGAACAACTTAATTTGAAAGGCTTACTTGAATCTTTCTTGCCTTGATCTTCTTCAACAATGACACTTGGTACTTCTAGGGTTTCACACTTCTTTCAACACTTTCCACCATCCCACTAGATTCACAACCACCCCAGTAGATTCGTAACCAGCTCTGCTACCACTTGATGCAGTCAAGGTAGGAGGGTCTGATGAGGGACTATCCAACCTTGCAACCTTAAACAACTAACAACATGATCAATCAGAGATGCAACATAAGTATTTAGCTAACAATAGAAAGAAAGAGACATCCATACCCACATGACACAAGGTATATCTTGGGAAAACCCTAACAGGGAAAAAGCCAGCCTTCAAAGCTCATTCTTCTTATATTATATCTCAAACCACATTGCATATGCCACTCAGGATTTTATAGATGATTGGCCATAGCCCAGGATTATAAAAGATTCATATAATAACATCCTTTCATGATTTCCTTCGTCTGCTTCTCAATTCTCTATCCTGCAACTTATTCTGCTCACTGCTCTGCTCTCTGCTTCACTTCTGCTTCTTCTTTGGATCAAAACACTCATTCCTTTGCTTCATATCTTCACATACTTAATCATTTCATCACTACTACCTTGAAACAAACATTTATCCTTCATTTATATCCTCTAAAAGCCTTCATAACATTATCAAGTCGACCTAATTGCAACGGCTAGTATGAAATGTGTAGACATGGATAGGTCAGACCTAAACATAAGGTATTGCTCCGCTGTGCATAGAACTTCATGTGGATCTCCATGAAGGTTAGCCAAGTCCTAAAATTCCTTGGATGATGTTCCTTTAAGCTCTGCAAGTCACGAAATTGCTTCGCAAGCTGATTATAATCCACTGAACATTGTCGGCTCTGCTATGTGAAAACAGGTGAAAATAGGCAATCTTCTGATAGCAATATCTTTCTGGAATCAAACCCAAATGATCTAAATTTTGGATATAATGAAGATGATGGTGTCTAGATGCTAAGTCCAGCTTCGTAGCCTCTAATATGCAATTGTAGTAAAATGTGGTAATCTCCAAGGTCACTCTCTCGGTATTCTATAACTCACTGTTAACTGTTCCAACTAATTTGAATGCTTTTGGATGCTCCTGCATCAGTTTTTTAATTCATCCTTCTATATAATCATCTTGCAAAGGGTGAATTGTAAGCAATGGAGAGATGGTATTTTGAAACACTTGTGTTGGATTCATCTTTTGCCACATCTATATGGGATTGTTCCTCAAGCAGGTACTTTTTGGAGAAAGTTTGTTTGGAATTCCAAAACTGATCATGTCAAAGGAGTGATTGATCTACACATTGATGATCACACTTGGAGTGCCATTTTGCACATTGAGTGTTTTTGTGCTCCTTAGACCAAGATTTGGGAGATATATGGAGATTGTGACACCAAATCTCCTCTTCTTGATGATGGATCGATGAGTGTGATTTGAAATATCAACATAAAAATATACACAGTTGAATCCAAAAGAACTCTTACATGTACTCAACCATTCCTAGATGATCTTACTTTAGATTGTCTTATACCTCTTAATGATTTAGACAATATACCATATGACTATGATACAAATAAGGAGTTTGCTTCTTTGGAAAGCCTTATATGTTTGGATAATAAGGATGATAAGTCTTCTTCTAATACTCCTTCTCCTCCTACAGAGACACTTATTGATCCTTCTCAAGTTCATTGATTCTTAGTGTCAATTCATTGATTGAGACTCTCATCGTTCCTACTTCTTCAGAGTTTATATTTGTTTTATCTTCTAGTAATTAAGTTCAACAAAATCCTTCTTGTCTTTTAGATTCAACTTTGTGGGATGATCTTTTGATAGGTAGTGTAGATTTGTTTTGTGAGTCCCATCTTGCAGATTCGACAGATACATAGTTTGAGGATTATCCATTTCCTCTTTGATGACAATTACATGACATGGTTGTTATCACATCTTCTTTATCTTTGGAGATTATTGTTCATGAGTTTCCATATTGTCTTAGATTGTCACACTCTTTGATTAGGCTTGGAGCTCCTAATTTTGTTGTGGCATCTTTTGGCACTAGTAAGGTGACATTTGAGTAGTTTTTAGATGCACACATCAGGATACTTCTTCTCTCATTGCTCTTCTTGGAGTGGGAGTTTCTTCTACATACACCATTGGATTTGTTTCTTTCCTAGGGAAGAAATGTTGTTTTCTAAATTTAGATATCTTCAACATTCACCATTAACACAAGAGCTACTTCTTTATGGGGGGATACATAGTTTCACCTTTTCCCTCTTATGGGGGGGTATTGATTTTATATTCATGATGGATGTAGTCCTTGAGGGGTCTTGTTGAGTTCTCATTCCATCACTTGTACATGTTTATTTGCATATTTTCTCTCTTTTGGAGAGGAGTTTTTCTTATAGATTTTTCTCCTTTACTCTATTTGTGAGAGATATTTTGTACATGGCTACCTCATCAGGCCTTATTGGGCACTAGGCCCCATCTTTGTATTTGTTTGGTCCTCCCTAAGTTACTGTAATATCCACGTTCTAAAAACATAGTAAAAACCAAAAATTTCACCATAAAGTAAATTTACAAGGTAAAAATGAGTTAGAGAAATTTTTTCTTTTATTCAACATATAGTCGAGTAACTACAATTACAAGATATCTCATTACAAATACAATCAACCTTATTGTCTTTCTCAAGTACAATGTTTACAAAACTAAATCAATTATAAATACTTGAATTAGATAATGTTTTACTTAATCTCAATAAACACAAGTCTCAAAGATATACTGCATCCAGAAATCTGACATCTTTATCGCAAGCCTCGGCATGTCTTCTGCTAGAGAGAGAGAGAGTATCTTTCCAGTGATTTACCTCCAACCACAGACCGTCGGTCTCCCGCACTCCTTCCTAACCGGAAGTGGCCCTACCCTTCACGAGAAGTATAGACCAAGGTGACCAGTGGTAATTTGCCTTTCTGAGTACATAGTGTTGTATCTTACACAACTCTATCTATCATACAACCCTAGATACCCTCTAGCTAAGTATGATTCCCGATAGGATGTGCAATCCAGATACAGTGAACCGACAATGCATGCAGAGACATATGCATTACTATGGCCATAGTTTTCAATATAAATTGACGTTCGCAATGAATGTTGTCGTAATGTTCACCCACTCCAACTCGACTTGGATACTATCATATTCCTACAGTTCGACTTGGTCAACCTACATTCAACTTATGAAGTCATGGCGTTTTCATTAATTTAGTCTTCCCGACTCATACATGATTTCTTCCACTGTCTATAATCCATAGACCTATTCAACTTTCTTTCTTTACAAGGACTCTTATTGCATCATTGCAATATTTGAGGTCCATGACTTTTTGTCTCATAATAAATATAGATAGATTAATTATGACTAAGATGATAACCTTAACCAGGTTAAGCATTATAGTCTAGGAATCTAAATCACTTCTTGCTAGTAAGAATAATTATGCATAGTCAGGGCACTTGACCCTTCAATCACGATCTAAATAATGATCTCAATGTCTTAATATAATAATTACCATATCTCGGTTAGATTCAATTGATGAGTTTTGCCTAACTCAAACCTAGTCTTTCTGACTTAGGTAAATTCACAAGACTCTGTCGTTGCTCTATTAATCATTATGGATTTGTAGACACCTAAAATTGGACTACTCTGCAGACCAATTTTCTCTACCTCGCACTAATCCACTCCCCCAATCTGCATGTCACTTATGATCAATTAATTCACCCTAATTGAGTCATTTAACCTTACAACCCTATCCTATTAATTGAATGAATATTCCTAATATTCATTTAATTGATTTATTCATTTTCCCTATCCATGTTAATTAGGCTAATCATGCTTAAGTTAATTAAGATGACACTTAATTAACCTTGTCCCCCACTCATCCACTAAACTGAATATAATATTCAATTGTCTCCCACTCACTTCCAATCACTGAATATAATATTCAATTGTCTCCCACTCACCTCCACTCACATGAATTTAAAATTCATTTGTCCCCCATGATCCTCCACTCTTCCCAAAATGGGAATTTTTAATTCATCCCTAGGAATAAAAGATTCACTTTTATTCCTAGCCCTTGATCTGACCAGATGAATCCTGACCCTCCATCCTCATCTCCAAAATCCTATAAATAGGACCCCTCTCTAAGCCATTTTAGAGGCCATTCCATGCATCAGAACTCTGCCAAAATCCTGTCTCAATCCCCTCATCTCACTGAATCTCTGTCAAAATCACTCTAGCCATCCTCAATCTCCATCTGAATCACTTTATCTCTCATCTTGCATTGTGTTGAGCACTTGAGCAATCCACATTTGTCACTCTAATCATGGGAACAATCTTGAGGAGCTACATGGCGCATCTCCTTCCCGCATGGATTTGTGAGGTCTTCATGAAGGTATAATCTTGTTTTTGCATTAGATTAGTTTCTACTTTCATTCAGATTTCACTGATCACATTTGGCACGCCCGGTCTCGAATTTACTCGTCATTTTGTGAAGGTTTCTGGTTAAAATCTTCATTTTCTAACAGTTTTGTCAAGTTTTGGAAGTGGACTGTTGCAGGTTGCATCCTGGGTGAAAACGGACATTATTTTCGCGCTCAGGACGTCGATTCCATGAATTTTGACTATAAACTTCGATATATTTTTTGAAATTTTTTTAGGGCCATAGGCCGTACCATACGGATCTCGCAACCCCTAGTGCTTTGATCATTGATTCACTGTGTTGCAGGCATTTTCATTTGTTTGCAGGGGGTTAACATTGTGTTGCAGGGTTTTTTCTTGTTTAAACGGGTAAAAAATCACCTCCCAACCACCGCTTCAGCCACCGCCGTTGGCACAAACCCCCAGTCCGCCAGATCCACCGCCCTGTCGCCACCGTCCCCCGACTTGTCACCACCCCATCGCCTCTCGATTTCCACCCGTCGCTGCTCTCCCGCCACTTCCATCCACCTGCTCACCATTTCTTCCACATCTGGTGGTGGCGACCACACCGTCGCCATCCCCGTCAACCTCCCCACACACCAGTCGACACCTCCGGTGGCGACCTCCCCTTGTCGCCACCCCCCAAACCCATTCCATCGAGTCCCCCCACCTCTGGTGAAACCCACCCCTCGCGGACCTCCCAACTCCGCCCAGTCACCGCTCTCCCTTCAAACCCCGCCGCCTGATCTTTGCACCACCCACTCCCTGTCCTCCCTCCTCCCTGCCAACCATCTTCCCACCGTTGACCTTAGCTCATACACCCTCTGCACCGTTAAAACAAAAAAAAACCAAAGGCTCGAAACCATGTCCACGCCCTAAGACCGCCCTTCGCTGTAACCCTAAACTTTCATCACAAAGGCCTAAAACAAAAACATTTCGATGCCTTTGGTCACATGTACATAGGGGTGGGGGCTTACACTCGGCCCCCTCAAATTCATTTTTTTTAATCTCCGGGTCCGCCCCTGGTCATATGGATGACCAAGGGGCTTAGACCACTGACTGCCAAACAAACCATCAACACAAACCGCCAGCATGTGACCGAAATCTGCCACACAGCTAACATTTTTTGCCAACAGTCAAGGTCTTCTAGTGCTTCCTACTTACCGAAGGAGGCCGTTTTTTTCTTTTTATCACAACTTGGTCATACGGAGGTGAAATCGTGCAAACAAGGACTTGTTGGAAAGTTGATGAGGTGAACTTCGTAGTTGTGAGGTTTTCATCAAGTGATGGTACATTTTTCCTGTCTTTTTTATCAGTCAAAGTCAAACTTGCTTAAAAACTTCAAATCATCATATCTTTTGCATTTTTGATCATTTTTCAGCGATTTTTTTTTCAAATCGCATAGAATCTCCTGAAGAATCTGTTTATGCAGTCTGTTTTCCAATATCAGTTCTTTTTTCATCAAATTTTCTTAGATTATCAATTTTTCACATTACAATTCTCTTGGACGTCTACTTGCTCTGGTTTTCAGTTTTGTGACTTGCAGGTGAGAATTTGGGACTGGACAGTCTACTTTCTATATTTTAATTTTTTGCCTTTACAGGCTTAAAGGTAGCGTCATAAGTTTAATTAACGCCATTTTTCTGTAAGTCAGGTTGTTCTGCCCGCAGTGGCGTTTTCACATACCTTCTTTAATCATCCTTTTGTAGGACACTAACAATCTGTTGCAGGGTGTTTCTTTATTTTAGTCTAGAAAAAACATTTCATTTGGGATCTTAAAATAAACCCTTTTGCATGCTATCTTAGACACACGTTTCAATTTGGTGCATTAAAATCAACAAATCAATCAAATCTTTGTGTGTGTGCCAAACATTTAACTTTAGTGTTCCTAATAATTAATCATTGCTTGCAACAAACAACTTTAGGCACATTTTCAATTTGGGCTTAAAACGAACATTAGCTCTTGTCTGCCGTGTCTTGTGCACTTGCACGTTTGTGTTATCCCATCGGGTAGAATCAAAGTATCCTCTCCCCTTGCCTTCACAAGGATCTTGGGTGAAGAGAAATGGTTCTATTCTATATTTTTTAGGACTTGGGCCTGCCCTTGAGACACATCCATTCGGAGAACTCATTGGCGACCCCAAGCGGTACTTTCATCCGGTCCGCTATATGTAAATTGAGGATAAGGTGAAAGCCAAGTCTAATCGGTATAAGCGCTTACCATTCGGTGCTAGCTTGAAAGGAAGTAGTACCCTTGAGGTATATTAAAATCCTAGTAGAGCTAGTCAAAACCTTAAGTGGTTTATCGGATGCTCATAAGGTGCCGATCCCCCGTATGTTCCCCCACTACGAACCTTTATTTTAGTGGCCCAAATCCTTAAGGTTGTACATGCTTGATTATCACATCTTTCATAAATCAAACCTTCGGCCATTGTGTTCTTGATTGTTTGTCTACTTGCCAAGAAAAATCAACTTCATCCAAACAATCCACATCATCATCATCCTCATAAGCAATCACTTGCTAATAAGGACTTAACATTTAACCACTTGTGTGACATCATGTTAAACTTAGAGGACCTCCAAAAGCTCCTTCATATGCTTCACCACATGCATGCAAGCCAATCCCCTTTAGAGCAGCGAACCTTTCAAAGCATTCAAAAATTGATTCACACATGTCGAACAAGCCAATCCTCACACATACAATACCTCTTGGATGAAATCCAACACCTCGTGGCCACTTGCAAAGTCCAACCACCCTCATATCTAACACCTATCCCATCATATCCCTCTACACATCAAACCAATTCTGCATCAACTTACCTCACTTCACATCAACCAAATTCATCCACAGGTCCTATCAACCCTTTCTCAACTTATCACAACCCCTATCTATATCAATCCATCTCACAACAATCACTATCCTATGCAACCCCTCCATCATCATCGCATCAACACATTTACCAACATCAACAACCAACCATATCACAACAAGACGTTCCAACACCATCCCAACCTCAACCAATTCCACAACAACCTTACATATCATCATCTTCAACATCATATCAACGTCCATCATCCTCCTATCAACCTCCATCAACATCATATCAACTTCCATCATATCAACCTCCATCAACCTCATATCAACTTCCATCATATAAACCTCCATCATCCTCATATCAACCCTCAACTTCATACCAACCCCAAAACCTTTCATCTACATATCCTACCATTACACCTCGCTACCCAGACAATCCAGTGTCATCAGAACAAGCACTAGTGAGCCCAAATCCACCTTTGGAACACGACGCACCTGCAAGTCCAAGCGGTCCCTTGTACATAAATCAAATCAGTCCAAGTTCTCCTAGGCAAGATCAAATAACCTTTGACAAGGGAGATACCAATCTAGAGTGCCCTCCAACACCATCATCCAGTCCCATACCTATCCTTGAACCCACCCACGAACCCTCACAAGCTAATCCTATCACCCACTTATCCACTCCCAATCCTATTCCTACATCATCCGCCATCATCATCCATCCATTATATTGCTCTTTAACCCATCAACTCATGAAGGATACCATCCATTGGTTAGTCGCAAGGAATCAAACCCCCTCATGCAATCCAACACCCACCGAATCTCTTGAACAACCCTCTATCATAAGTCAACAACCATCATGCAGCCCTATTTAAGAATCCATATGCCAAATACCTATTGCATCCATCCAAGCACCTATCACATCCATCCAAGCAACCACCACACCTATCCAAATCAATCCCACTTCTATCCAAGCACATGAGCTATGTCAAGAAACAAATCCAAAGCATGTTAAAACACCAACCCCTTCTCCTAATCAAGGTCTACCCATCCCATCTAATCCCATCCCTGATCCCCTCCCATCTATGGATCACCTTATTGATCCCACACCTTCTTCTACCACCCCTTTACCATCCCCCATGAATCCTTTACCTCCATCTACCAATCCCATCCCAAATCCATCCCCTTATCCACTTGGAAAAAGCACCTTCATCCGTGGTAAACCCCTTCTAGGAGGCGAACAACTTCCTTCTATCACCTATTCTTCTCCATCAAATAATGGACTCACGTCTTGTTTTCGAAGCACCAAACATCCCATTGCATGTCGCATGCTCCAACTTATGAACTATCAAGGCAAAGGTTTAGGCCTTCATGAACAAGGCATCTTGGAGCCCATTCACACCACATTCCATCCATCCTCGCATGGCCTTGGCTATACATCTCAAGGCAAACAACCTACACATGTCGATTCCATCCACCCACCTTCCAAAATCCATTCATCCAATCCCAAACATGGTGCATCTCATCGCACTCCAAAAACATATGTCGCCATCCCTCCTCCATCATCCTACCATTTGCAAAAGCATGTGACCATCCATTTCCCTCCATCCAATTTACCTCCACTCCTTCCAACTCCAAATATCCCCATCAAATCCACTCTACCTCCTATCCTACCAACTCCCAACATCCCTGTCCACAAATCCACTTTACCTCCTATCCTACCAACTCCTAATATCCCAATTATCAATTCACTTCATCCATCTATCCAAAAATCCACTTTCTACCCCTCCATCCATAAGTCCACTAAAATCCTGAATCAAGACCAACAAAAGCACACCTCTTTCAAACATGAAGCTTCCCCCAAATCCATGGGATTCAAACATTTGAATGCCTCACCTCATAAAGCACAAAAGCCTAAGGATATTCTCCCTTCCAATCAAAATGCAAAATCAAAAAGGCTATCCAATCCCACACCATCACAAGAAAAAGCAAAAACAAAAATGGTGTGGGTCCCTAAGCAAAGATCACTCAAATCTAATGAGGCATCCACCTCCCAATCCACTCCAACATCCCAAACATCCCACTCCCCATCTAAAAATTCCCCAAAGTCTACATCTATTTGGGTCCCTAAAACCCCAAATTGACCATCCAAAAATCTCCCATCCTGATCCCCATTACTCCCAACTCCACATCCCAAATACAAGCTTCCAAATACATCACGATGTGTGCAACCACTGGTCTTGGTTCCCCTCCACCACTTGTAATTCCCACATACCTCCATCTCTCCATCTTTCGTTCACTATCCTACATATCTTCCCCATCACCTTCCTATGGTCCATGCTTTTGCATAATCCACATTATACACACCATCATCCATTATCCACCATCCATTCTGTTGGTTTTTTCCCAGACTGGATGCTTACTCCCAGATTCCCTACAAGGTAGCCATCAATGATCAACAGGATCTCTTGGCCAGGGGCCAACAGTGTAGGAGATAGACTCTATATTTTATCTCCTCTTCTTCTTCAGGCTCTGCAAAACCTAGAGGGCTATTCCCTACTCAACATCCATGAGGATATGCATACAAAGGCTGGGATGCTGACAGAAAGCAGATAAGTCCTCCTGTAAGTAGACCAAAACTGTAAGATAAGAGCAAAGGGGCTAGCTTTGGGCCTATTTGCAGTTGTAGACAGAGGACTTGGATCCTAAAACTAATTCTACTGTCCTAATGGTTGTTTTGGAGTTTTGATTTCAATTTTATATTTGGATGCAAAGCTGGACATGGTATGTAACACGAACACAAAGCTAGATCAGTGCCTATCCAGGGCCTGGAGTCAGTAGACATACACCTGTGAATGATCAGCATGAACAACTAAAACTGGATTTCAGGGGGATACATATGATACCTACCTTACAGATATCTCCTAATAGAAAGTGTTAAGCTATCTATACTTATGGCATCCCTATTGTAGTATATCCTTCCCAATATTCAATCTGAGAACAATTTAATCTACCCCTTGAGCAGAAGTTAAGAGATCAAACATTCAACACAGGAATTCTATGTTCTAGAGTCTTAGACATTCCTTAAATACCTGGACTCAAAAGAAAGATACATGCAACACTGGAGACAGAATTAGCATAACACATGCAAATATAGCATTACTCATATAGGATTAACCATGAAATCAGTGGATTCATGCAAAAACATACAACAGGGGATACATAAACTCACAAGTTTTGTTGCACAGAGCAACCAAATTAGCTATATTGCATTACAGAGCCAAAAATGTTCAACTTTCAACAACCACAAAAATGAGTAACACTTCCTACTTATATCGGCCAGAAAGTGTACCTCTAGCAATTAATTACATGGCTTATGACAAAAATCTGCCAGATACAATCGATGAGAAATGGCGCTCATAAGCCATCAATGCAGTAGGCAGGAGAAACCTCGAGCCCTGCGCTGCCAACTAGAAGTCCTCATGCCAGAAATCGGGTACATGAATGTTCAACAACTCGCCCACGCCTCAGCATAGTCGCCATTGATGGCCCAACAACCCGCAACCACCAAGAAAACCATCGTAGCTTTCAAAAAAGAATTTCCCGCCAAAACGCGCCTTACCGCAAGTTCAAATTATACAGGGAGATTAATCCCACATGCACGGTGCAGAGACCAGTTTAGCATTTTAAAAACATAGCTGCATGCATAATAGGTGTCGAGCGCTTTTGCTACACTCAACACACGCTCCTTCTCCAAAAGCCCATCGGCCAAACTTCTACCATCGGCCTACCCCACAAATCTCTCATCGATCTCAATTGTCACGCCGACCGCTACATTACATTCCCTTGTCGGTAAGACTAACACTATCAGCTAACATGAAAATCCTTCTGCCGATATAACAACTCCTGCCGATAACACATCGGCCTGCCACTTCCGTCGGTGAGACATACACCATCGGGCAAGCTCACCTCAGTCCATCCGATAGCAAATGTTATCTTGATGAGCACCAACCCAAGGTCTTCGGTGAGACCACCATCTGTCGGAGCGACAAAAAACTTCTCTGCCGATAATGCCGATCACTCCAATGAAAGCCCCCTCGGCAAGACACACGCCGATGACTCCTCATCAGCCAAACATACGCTGTCAGCCCAACACTTGCCTGCTCATCCGATAGCCAAAGTCTTGGTGATAGCACTCCAAAATCCTCATCGGCGAGACCTAGACTGTCGGCAAGCCACAAAACACCTACACCGACCACACAAGTCACCCCGATGCTAATAAACAAAACACATCCTCTGTTGGCAACACAAACTTAACCCTGTGAACCCATTGAACTGATGAACCAGTTCAACCCGATGGTTCAATGGCGAGGTTCAATACTGAGGTTCGCCGGTGAGGTTCAAACCTCAAAAACAATACTTCATCACTGGCGGCCAAGTACTTCGAAGTCGACCCGATACACAAAAAACTTAGGCCGAGACCAAAATCACAAAGCTTCGAACTGTTGAACCTTGAACCATTGAGAAAAGGGTTCAAGCGGGAGGTTCAACGATACATCATTTACACAAGGTAAATGCATGATATGACTCGTTAGAAGAAAAATGAACCCTGAACCGTTGAACCATTGAACTTTGAGAAAAAGGGTTCAAGTTCAAACCGAAAGTTCGAAGACACAATCGGAGTACTTCAAACAAAAACTCATGCCGACGGACAAAACATGATGACCCCTTCCTCAGGAAAGATGACGCGGATGCTGCAAAACACTGAAGGGGTGCCAAAACTCAGAACTTTTTGGATTTTTTGGGAAGGTGCCTGCATGAAAAATTGCTCAGAAACTGACAGTCAATTCAGGCACCAACACATTCCATCTTTTCCTATCTACCAACATCCATGCAATCATCATCCATAATGCTATCCAACATGGGACCATCTTCTCCTTGCTATGGAAACAGACGCTAAAGTCCCCCTTCCATCAAAAAAGTCAAAAAAGCCAAAAAAGCAAAAAAATAAAAAAATCAAGAAAATAGTAAAGAGAAAAAATCCGTCCAATGGTGAAAACCACTCCTTGTGGCACCTTGGGCAAGTACCTTGATGAAAACCCCTTGTGGGCATCATGGGTAATCCCTTCTCCATCCATTTTGTATCCCTACACTTGGGGGTAAAACCGTATCCTTCATCCACATCCATAATCTCCTGGCACATCTTATCCACTATCTTCTCGTTATCCTATCAGATTCCTATCCAACATCCCCTATGTATCCTATCACTCATCATCCATCATATCTTGTTTTAACTATCTCTCACCCTAGATCTTGATAAAGACAAGGGGCAACATATCAACAACATGCTTCGGAGACCGCTTGACATACTTCCTTTGTCAGTATATCCTCCATCCATCTCCTGCAAAGTCCACCCATTCACACATGAGCTCATCTTGCAAAAATCTTAAGCATTGGGGCATATGATTCCTTGCAACCTAGCCCTTGGAGAAAATCCTCATCCCAGTCTTCCATCCACGCATCCCTATCACTTGTCCATTCATCTATCATGAATCAGCGATCCAACCCCATCACTTTCACCTCTAGAGTTGGTGTTCCCTTGTCATTGGTATTTAGCACAAAGGCTATCCACACGAAATCTAAGGCAACCATCATAATAAACCATTCCTTTTCCAAAAATCCAACATCCAAAAACATCACAAAATCAAAACATCCAAAAACATCACAAAATCAAAAAATCCAAAAACATCACAAAATCAAAAAATACAAAAACATCACAAAAATTAAAAAATACAAAAACATCACAAAATCAAAAAATCCAAAAACATCACAAAAAATCAAAAAATCCAAAAACATCAAAAATCATAAAATACAAAACATCACAAAATCAAAAATTCAAAAACATCACAAAATCAAAAAAATACAAAAATAATAGAAAACACACAAAATTCCAAAAATAATCTATCCATCACACAAATAAAACTTGCTCCATCACACTCTCATCATCATCACATCTATCATCAATAAGCCTACACTAGATCCAAGCTTCGCATCACCTATCAAAGCATTGTCCTTAATCAAAATCATCAACTATCAAATCAGCATCAATCATAACTTGTCACCATCATATCTTGAGCCAATCTTACATCAACAAAACATGATCCAATCATCAATTGATTCTTGCCTTAGGATATGTCGTTCCTACGATAGGCAGAATCTATCCAATCATCACTTGATTCCTGCCTTAGGATATATCTTTCCTACGATAGGTAGAATCTATCAAATCATGATCCATTTTGGCAAAAGATACAATGGTTACTTGTTTGGTTCGTTGGTCTTTTGGTTTTTGGTTTTTATCTTTTGTCCTATTCAAAGATCACATCAAAGCTACCTTGATCTTATTATATCATGGTATGTGGCGAAAACATCTAGAATGGGGCATAGTCTTGCTTTTGTATGCTGTGCTTGTGGGTTGGTTTCATTACTCCAAGCTAGTATTCATATCTTGATTGATCATAGGGTTGGTTCTAGCATATTGATCTCCTTATGCATCTAAGGTTAATCATACCTTTTTTGTACTAAGGGCTTATGCTATGAGTCCCCTTCCCTCGTCTAGACAAGGTTGTACTATCTTGGGCATGCATGAGATCATCCCTTTGTTTGCGTGTCTAGTCCATGCAAATGTCGGATACACATCATCACCCTGGTCTTCTATACCTTGGTGAACATATCCACTTTGCTATATCAAACCTAGGATTGCTCAAATTTAGTTTCAGCACAATGATCATCCACCAATCATCTCCCAACATCATCATCCTTTCATCCCACCACTTATCCTCTGACCAGTTCAACCAATCTGTCCCATCCATTTCGAGGGCACAACCGTGTTCTCGCAACCCGCCTATCCTCTCGAGGGGGCATCACCCTTACCAATTATCCCCAAACCTTACCCTATTCTTCCAAACCAAAATCTTTTTTCTATCCAATCCATCTCTATGTTTTAACTTCTTTGAAATGATGTTGCTTAGCCGCAACACCATCTCAAAGAGGGGCAAATGTAGACACCTAAAATTGGACTGCTCTGCAGACCGATTTTCTCTACCTCGCACTAATCCACTCCCCCAATCTGCATGTCCCTTATGATCAATTAATTCACCCTAATTGAGTCATTTAACCTTACAACCCTATCCTATTAATTGAATGAATATTCCTAATATTCATTTAATTGATTTATTCATTTTCCCTAATCCATGTTAATTAGGCTAATCATGCTTAAGTTAATTAAGATGACACTTAATTAACCTTGTCCCCCACTCATCCACTAAATTGAATATAATATTCAGTTGTCTCCCACTCACTCCCAATCACTGAATATAATATTCAGTTGTCTTCCACTCACTCCCAATCACTGAATATAATATTTAGTTGTCTCCCACTCACCTCCACTCACATGAATTTAAAATTCATTTGTCCCCCATGATCCTCCACTCTTCCCAAAATGGGAATTTTTAATTCATCCCTAGGAATAAAAGATTCACTTTTATTCCTAGCCCTTGATCTGACCAGATGAATCCTGACCCTCCATCCTCATCTCCAAAATCCTATAAATAGGACCCCTCTCTAAGCCATTTTAGAGGCCATTCCATGCATCAAAACTTTGCCAAAATCCTGTCTCAATCCCCTCATCTCACTGAATCTCTGTCAAAATCACTCTAGCCATCCTCAATCTCCATCTGAATCACTTTATCTCTCATCTTGCATTGTGTTGAGCACTTGAGCAATCCACATTTGTCACTCTAATCACGAGAACAATCTTGAGGAGCTACATGGTGCATCTCCTTCCCGCATGGATTCATGAGGTCTTCATGAAGGTATAATCTTGTTTTTGCATTAGATTAGTTTCTACTTTCATTCAGATTTCACTGATCACAGGATTGACTATCCATTCTTAGGTATCTCTCTTTGCATCTTTGCAACGTTTGAGATTTACCCCCTTGTCGACAAGTAATAGCTTAGAGAAGTTGTGATAAAAAGGTATAATGATTTAATGTTTGACTTAACCATTTAATGGTACCTCTTGCATACTTGCAAAGTCTGAGGCTTACGACTTGTATTTCAAATCGACTTGTAACTCAATAAGAAGTTTTCCCTACCTAAGGTTAATCATTGTTGACTAGTAACAAATCTCATTCCAACAAGATAGATATGAACATTTACTAAATTAGGGTTCACGACACATTAATGTCTACTCATGAAATGAGTTCACCCACTTATAAGCTCTATAAAACATCCTCGATACCCTCAAGGTGTTTGAATTTCCTCATGCATTAGTGCATGGCGCAAAGGTTTACTCTATTCCCGAGTTTATGGATTCATCTCTATTTTCACGATGTATAAAGGGTTTTCTATTTCATTGTTTATACGTATAGCATTTGTAATGCAATAATAATCCCATAACCGTCTAAAACATTGTTTAATAATATCCACTCCTAAGTGGTCTCAAACTTGGCTATTCGTTTTCCATAAGTTTATACAACATACTCAAGTATATAATACAATTACTCGTAAGCCCAGAGTTTTAAAGTTTTAGACTCAAAAAGGTCTTCAAGATAATAGCGACACAAGAATCATCGCATGTAACTTAATTAAGACACAAAATATGGGTTTCCCATCCTTATCTTTTCATTTCAAAAGCATGACAGTTTTCGACCAAGAATAAATACTAATACTTCAACTCTACTCCTCCTTCCAAATCAAATGGTTTCACATGGTTCAATGAGGTGAGAGTTAAATGATAAAGATAATAATAGACTTGGAATCTATCTTACAACACTAGAGATGATCAAACACATTTGTCGACATTCAATGTCTTGTTTTCGGGTTTCTTATTTGTTTGGATAGAGAGACGTTTTAAAACCTTATCCTCCTCTGGTTTTTATCTCTCGACACCACAGCCAGTTGAAATCACACCATCCGGCTGTCAAAACAATCTAAAATCTACGTCGACACATGCATTAAATCGGGGCTTTAGACTCCTTAACAATATGCATGTGGTGCAATGTGGTTTCTCACTAAGAAACTAACGTTTCGAGTGTACACAAGATAGTTTTAAGCTGATGATACAATCATATAAGAACCTCTCAAAACGTGCATCATTGCCGATAGCTAATGGAATACAATTCACATTTTGCATCATGCATTTATCACTTTAGTGTATATATATTTTAAAACTATGTTATATTATCATTCTGGTTTTGTTCTTGGTATATAATGATAAGGTTTCCTTGTAAACAACTTCCTCAAAACTTACAGTAAGATGACATTATTATCACACCCTATACGATGTAAGCTTCCTACACTATCATTGCAGAAATAAGACACAAGTATTGATCATAGACTGCGCAAAAGAAAGAATAGAAACCTGTCGTGGTGCTAAGAGATCCGTTGTTGCTAGCTCGCCCTTGTTGAGCTCTCAGCGACCTTCGCAGGCTTCTTTCACAGTTCTTGACTCACTGCACTCTCCTATCCACGTCCTCTTCAGAAAAGAACGTGCTTCCCTTCTGGTTTTTGATTTCTTAACAATAGGAACTTAATCCTTCAAGACTCCCTACGGCAAGGAAGAATGATCCCTCTATCTCTCTGTTTCAGTTTCTTAAACACCGACTACTCCTCCCCAGGCCACGCACAACGAAGAAGATTTCTCATCGCATTTTCCTCATGGTTTTACTTTCTTAACAACAGAAAAACTCCTCCTAGCCGTGCACAACTAAGAAGAAGGATGCCCCCACACTGCTGGTTTCCAATTTCTTATCAACAGAAAAACCACCCCCTCGACTGCCCATGGCGATGGAAGATAAGGCATTTACTCTGACGTCCCATGCCTTAGCAAAAGGAGGTTGGTTTTAACTATATGCAACCCGACTTCCTTACTTATAGCGACCACTACAAGATGGAGGCTTCTTTATAGAGACGTGGCACAACAACTTCGTCCACTTACTCCACAAGAAGGCTTCTAAACCTCTGAAAAAGCAACTAACACCGCTTAGCAGAATTAAACTCTTACAAGGTGATAATTAATAAATGCACAAAGTGTCTCCAAGGTTGAAAAGAGAGAAAGAATCAAGACTGACTAAATAAAGAAAGTATAGGTTTGATTTATGATAACTCAAGTCTTAAGCTCGAAGGGAAAAGACGCATTCGAAAAGGAAGACATCCAAAATGACAGAACTTGGGCGTAAATCTACTTGACTTGACGAGAAAACCGACATCAAACAAACTAACGAAAATACCTCATGTTAACCAAGATATAACTAAGGCGATTTTGGAATATTCTTCCAAATAATGACCAAAACAGGTTATAGCTTATCCCGACTTCAAATTTGACTTCCATCGATTTTCAAAAAGGAATAAATTCACAACACATGTTCAAAATGTTCTTACGACAATCATGACGGATTGGGCGTAACGCAAAACTGGATTTTGGATTTCGTTAAGTTATCACATAGTTGTGAAAAACCTCTACCCGACATTGTTAAAAACTCCTCTATTTGTCCCATTTTGATCCCTAAGGATTTCAGATGATGTGAATGGGTCGAGTTTACCTCCCCATCACAATTCTTCATTAAAATCACGTCGACTTGACGAGATCATCTGTTGACGTTAAATGTCGACAATATTCGCGTCATCTAACTTGATGGGAACGTCTTGACGTTTAAGAGGCGATAATAAAACCTCAAGTGACTCAAGAAGAATAACACAACCGTTTTACATCTATGACGTTGTTTACTTTACAAATGACTATGTCGACTCACCATCGACTTGACTAGAGGATAATCAAGATATCGACTACCTGTCGATTAGATTCGAAAGTAACTAGTAAGACAAGACTTACCTCATACGACTCATTGGTTCACATTATCGTTTAACACTAGACTCATTTGGCAAATAGACCACTCGTATTCCAAGGTCTATATCTCTCTTCTCGAAAGATACTCTCTCTCTCTTCTCTGAGAGTCAATAACTTGTAATCCTGTTTCACTTGTCATCAAACAAAAAGAGATCAGTGCATCATTATTTGATAAATTCAACTAGTAAATCAAATCTCATAATACAATTATTAAATCGACCATAACATAATCATTTCCATGATTTCATAAATGATATTCAATATAATTCCATGTCATATCCTGTCATAAGTCTATAACATCACAACAAATTTACTTATGCCCAAGTAAAAAGTAAAAGTATAGCAAGTTAGAAATTAGGGATGTAACAGTTACACTTGAGGGGAGGTGTTGGTATGAATGGGGTATATTACCTAACTAGTTACATAATAGGTCCTATTCACACTTGCACAGTTAAGTTTATTTAGGACATTTAATATTTTTGTCTCAAGTCATAGGATTAAGACACTTGTTATGATCATATGTTGTCCTAGGTCTCAACCTTGTCTATAAAGCAAGGGCATTTTACATCATCACCTTGTGTATCTTGTACCATCGTTTCTATATGCATCATTATCATTTTTTAGAAAAATAGCATTTGTGTTGCTTCCCTCTTGTGTGGAAGGTTGTTTTGGTTGTAGGTGGTCTTGGGCCCCCTTGAGTCTATGGTGTGACTCTTACAAAAAATGTTTTTAAACACCTTCAAATTCTAGTCTTTAGTATAGCTCTTGATATGTGATAACTTCTTAGTTAATTGGAACATTTTGGAACCTCGAAGTTTTAGGGATGAGCTCCACAAATCTTTATTTTGTCTATGAAGGAAGGTTCCCTAAACCACATTAATTCAAACTTGAAGGAATACTTCTTTAGTACTTTGTCCTCCAAAAAGCATAACAAAATGGGCAAATGATTCAAACCTAAGATGTATAGGAATTTGCTTTCCATGAAAAAGTCTCGACTCAGCCAAGAAGGAGAAAGTAAAATAATATCTAGCATCTTAGCTATTTGGGAGAAGCCAGTTTTGTGATTAATCCGGGAAAAGGTGCCATTCAAGGGTAGTACAAATAGGCTATAATTATTTTAAAAAACTCTGAAATCCAATTGGGGTTGACTTTTTTGTCAAGTCCCTTCTCACTTTTCACTAGCTAATACAAAGGCATTGAAATCACCCCTAACACAATGCAATCTTCTTGATTATTGTCAAATAAAGCACCTATCTAAGCCCACAAAAGTTTCTTCATATAAATTTTGATTGGCCCATAAATGTTAAATATCTAAAAAGTGAGATTAAAAGCATAGCTTTGCACCTTACACAGTTTCTAGTTCTATCTCGAGTCCATAACATACAATTTTATAGTAGTGAGAGACCATAAAATCCCCAATCCCCTTAAGGCCCTTGTACCCTCAATACATACACCTTGCCATCTTTGCCACTTTTTAATCAAAGATGAAGCATCTACCAATTTTAACTTTGTTTCTTGTAGAAAAATAATCTTGTTTGTTTGTCCAAATCCCAATGATGCTTAGCCAAGCATCCTTTATTAGGGACATTGATGCCCCTAACATTCCATGAAAGGACCTTTGTTGTCCCCAAGGAGGGGATTTTGTCCTCCTTGATCTCAATTTTTTGAATGTAGTTTGCTTCCCACTGTTCATCTCCTCTAAACGTTTGTTCTTCCTTCATCACCTTCCTTTCCTCTTTGAGTTACAATTTAGTTTGTCAATTTGTGAAGGCATATGAGAGGTATTTGGAACCTCCAAATTTGCCAAGTCTTTATCTTCCTCCATTGACCCCTCCATATCTTCATCGTCAACATCTTCATCATTCAGACTTAAAATTTCCTTTGCCATTGTGTAGAAGAATCCTTCCTCCATATTACAATCATTCGTTCCCTCCGAGATGCCTATAATAGGTTCAATGTTCTTTAACAACACTCATAGGGCCCTTCAAAATTAAAGGCATTGTCTTGCCATCAATAGTATTTGAATTGTTAGGTATTCTTGCTAGAGCGTTATTTGAATTTGCCTTCTTTAAATTCACCTTCTGCACCATTAGAGAAACAAAGACTAGATTGATAGCATTAGGATTAGGGAAGGATATGAGAAAATTGGCATTTTCAAGGGAAGATCCAAATAGGTAGGATTATTCACCATAGATTGGTTTAAATTAACATCCTTCAACCTTGCATTCTTGGACATTGGTTTCCATGTCATTTCACTCAAGAGCAAAGGATTGGCGAGTTCATGACGAAGGATTTCCATGTTTGTTTCTTTTGCCTTCCATGCCCATCTTGGTTTCTTTAGATCTAAACATGCTTTCTTGAGTTGTCCAAACTTTTGGCATAAAAAACATACTAGGGTTGAGCCCTTAGCCTAATTTTTTTGACTCCATTCCCTAGTTGAATAATTTAGAAGAATATATGGTGGGATATGCTTTAAGGTGTCCATCTTGACACAAATTCTAACAAAATGACCCATCTTCCCTTCAATCCCATTGTCATCTATAATTAAAATTTCTCCAATTGAGTTGACATTTTTTTGCGATATTGACTTCTCCTAGTACTCAATTGGGACATTGTATAATCTCAACCAAATCAGTGTCTTTATAATTTTGGTAGTCATGGGGTTGAAATTTGGCAACTACTTTAGGAGGTAGAGACTGACACCATTCAAAATCCATGATCCTCCATTAAGAATTTTGTCCCTTGACACAAGATCCAAGAAGACAACAATGAAGAAACCCTTGGGCAAGAACATAATTTGGATTTCCTCTCCCCAATTCTTATCTACCCAATCCTCTGATTGCTCTTGGGTTGGCCATAATTTCCAAAAATTCTCAGTTAGGGCTCTTGATTTAAGATCCATTATCTTATAATCAATAGAGTTAACCCTTGATGCAACATTAGTGCACCGTTTCTTCTTGCTAAAATTTAGACATTTTTTCGACTTTTCCTAATCCAAATCTTGCTCCTTCATCCGGTCCTCTTTTATTCTTCTAAAATACTTAAAGATGATTGTGTGCTAAATAAATCCCCCTACCTTATAAATATTACTAATATAGATAAAAACATATTATTAAAAAAATCTCTCATTAAAAAAATGTTGAAATCACTAAGATACATGATCAAATTTCATACAAATAAAAGGTCTAAAATAAATTATCTTGTAGTTCAGTGTGGATTTAACTGTGTGCATGTTTTTTCTCTCAACATTTAGGATCATACTCCATGATCCATCATCAGGAAAATCATTTCTCTTCTCTTACTCTAAATATTCTCTTGATGATGGATCATGGAGTATGATAAACTTACCACTTTCCACTGCAATGGCAAAAACAAGAACCACAGCTTTATACTCTGCAAAGGAAAGTTCAAACCGTCCAATCTTCTCGTTGTTTTGTATAAAGGACAAACTCTTTTCATGATCACTGCCTAAACCCCTCAAAAAAGACTAAATTTTTTCTTAAAAAAATCTCCTATACACATCGTTCACGATTTTCTGTTCACTGTAAGGGATAAACTTCTTAACTAAGTTTTTCCTTGGACATGGAGAAAAGTAGGGTCACGCATGCCTTGTAAAGCTGATCATAGTTAGCAATAGCGAGGCTCATGTGAATCGCACTGTGCATGTAAAAGTGTTAACAAGACAAATAGAAGGTGACAGTATCAAAGCAGGCCGCCGCTGCAAACCCTAATATTCCCTCCTAACATTTGCAAAGGAAGCTCCAATTTTGATATGTTCCTTCTTTTTACTTCCCCTGGGTATGTTCAGTCTTCTGAACTTTAGAAAGCGCATCTTTTCTGCAGAAGTTTTTTGTTCTTTTTCTCGTTAATAGTGCATTTCATTATCTTTTGTGCAATAACCATCTCTGCATATTTGATAGCCATTACCGTACAGACAAAACCAAAAGGAGGAGAAAAAGAAACCTTGTAAATGTCAACACCTCTGTAGATGTCAATAAATAAATAGTGATAAACAGATATTTTAGGAATAAGAATTTAAAATTGATAAGTATATTAAAATAAATATTTTAAAAAATAAATATTTTGAAAAATAAATAAATAAGATATCTAGTTGAAATTTTGATGCAAATAGGTTAAAATGAAATTTAGATGAATCATATAGGATTTTAATAAAGTTTTTGTGTGCTACTATGAGTTACATTTGTGATTATGAAAGTGATTTATATTTCTAGGTGTACTCTTTTACCTTGTCTTAATTATTTGTCTTTTACTTCTACATAATTAAATTGGATACTAGTATGGTTGGGAGTTTGTTAATGGTTGGGAATATGTCTCCCTTTGACTAAACCTCTAACTTAAATTGGTTACCAATGTGGTTAGGATACTAATTTAATAGATTTGTTCAGAATTTGAAGATAACAAATATTCATGTAGTATGCTTACTATGCTTATGCAAATGCCAATGCTCTAATATAATGCAATAAATAAATCCGCATTGAGTGTTCCCTTCGTGTTCTAAATAAATTAGGGTTTGCCTTAATACAACATACTTGCATGCAATTTGCATGTTTCACACTTCAAGTCAACTCATAATGACTAGTGACAAGAAAATTCTAGGACCAAGATGGATCATTTACAAACTATATAACTATCCTTGGGTAGAGAATATATGAAGCCAAAGATTGGGTCAAGAATCTAAGAACAAGTTTAGATGGAATCAAGCTAGGATCAAGCTATTTAATAATTTCTACATGAAATACATTGCTTGGGTCCAAACTTTAAGAACAAGTTTAGATGGAATCAAGTTAGGATCAAGCTATTTAATAATTTGCACATGAAATATAAAGTATGTAATTTCACCATTATATACGTGTGTATAGGTACACATATCCAATTTAATGTATTAGAAACAAATTTTTTTATAGGAAGGATAAACATCTAAATATTTTTTATATTTTTTTGTAGTTAATAAGTATGAGTAAGTATGAGGTGTACAAACCATCAACCTCTTTTAACTTAAACTAAAGATGTATAAAATACATGGGTCATCATTTCAAATAGAACCAAATATTTAAAAATATACTTCTACAATATTTACGTCAAACATTAACAACTTCTTAAATTTTAATTACACAAATTTATATTAATATCTTAACTACATCTATCTAAATATATTGAGAGATATTAGTCTAAGGTGCCTATATTGAGTTTACAACATATGTTAGATAGGCATCTATATCTCTTAAGGTTTTTTAGATAGATGTATTTAAGATATCTATACTAGTTTATCTATGATTTTAGTAAATTATTATCCCATATCTTAAGTACACATAACTATTTAAATAGTGCCAAAATTTAATGGAAACAAATTATTTCATGTTGGGAAATAGGTGTTATACACTTTGCATAATATTGTATTATGGTGTATCTTAATTGATGTGTTTAGCCACCTCAGATATTTATTTGGATGCCACTTGTATAAGTTGTATGTAACATTGGATTAATTATTTTATGTGTGTGGGACACAGAGTAATTAATTATTTATTTGTAATTATTTAATTGTTGGGAAAACATCTAGTACCAATAATCAAATGAGGGGGTCAATGGTTTTGTGTATCCATGGTTTTGGAACACATGGTTTTACCCAATACTACTTCTTGTATTTGTGTGAGCTTGGTCTATAAAAGAGAGCACATGGTCATTAGTTATGGGTTGGCTAATTCATCATTGTTGGTGTATGGGAGGTTTTGTGAGAGGTTGTCATTATATTGAGTTTTCTCTTGTAAGTGCATTTTGTGAAGCATGACAGGTGATATGTGGATTCATCCTTGGACACATGGAGGATGCATTGGAGGGGCTTAATGTTTCAGAGGTATTCATGGAGACTCATGAGAATGAATTGTAATATCTTATTGCTGAATAATACATTTGAGTGTGGATGCTTTTTGAGGCTGAGTTTTTCCCTCTTGAGGGTTTTTCCATGGTATATCTTGTGTTTTCCATTTGATCTTTACATTATGGTTACTTGTATGCATCATTTTATCCTTATGGGTTATGTGGAATTAGTTTTATTGGACCTACAAATTCCTAACATGTGGTATCAGAGCCATGTTTATGGTTGTGGGAGGTGTGAGCTCCCTAGATTTTTTTAACCATTATGTGTGTAGATTTGGTGCAAAGTGGAAGCCATGGCAATGTTGGAAAAGATTTGGAACATTACAAGGTTTTGTGCAGGTTGTGTTGCAGATTTGGGGTTTTGGGTATTGTAGATTTGCTATGTATTTTGCAGATCTAGGTGTTAAATTTTAGTTGCAAAAAAAGGGTTTCTTAGATGGTTTCATGAGGGTTTTGAGGAGGGATTTTTCACAGATGACCTCCTGGGACAAAACAGACCTTGTTGTTGGATTCAGGATGCTGAACAAGCGAAGATTGATATAAAATTTGGCCTATTTTGGCCAGTGTAACCTAAGGCAAAATTTTTTAGCCCCCAAGTCAATGGTACTACCGTATGACCTGTCGACAGATTGCAGGTAGGAAAAAAAATTATATATATATATTACCTACATTGATAAATTTTCTATGGTTTTGGAAAATTAAAATAAAAAAAAAAACAATAGAAGAAATTTTTGAAAAGAGATTTAAAAAAATTATAGGGGGCAGTACAGGGTCCGTAGACCCCGTACTACCAACCTTGTCAGTAGACAATGGACCGACAGGGCGGGGTACTGCCAGCGTAAGTACCGGTCGGTCCCATTGGGCTTAGTCGGCCACCGACTGGCTAGGCCATGGCCGGCGGGCCCTAAGGCCCCCAGTCCCAGATGCCAGACCGACAGGCACTACTGGACAGTGAGCCTGGTCAGCCCCCTCGTGGGCATTAAAAACAATATTTTAAATGAACTTCAAACTTAAATTTAAATTATTTTGATATTGCTAGTCGAGTTTGCCACCAAGGTGGTAAAATAAAATTTAAACCTTTTCAATTATTTTTTGAGTCTGTCGTACACCAATCCATGATGACGCCAGCGCCAATAGTACACCACCATGTTAGCACCACCCAAGCGCCCTACCACCTCAACATAGTGGACCCCACCTAACCCAGTTAGCAGATGATGTCAGTGATGACAACATGATGACATAATTGTATGGATGGCTCCCCTAGGTCCCCTTTTAGCCCTTAGAGGGCATTTTCTTCTAGGAAGCATAACGTTCACCCACCATATCAAATTTTTACATTTGTCATCCCCTAGGTGCCTAATCCCCTCTCACAAGGCTAGAACCTAGAACTTTTTTACTGTAGATCATGAAATCTTATCTTTCTTTGATTGTAATCCTTCTTTATTTAGATATTCTCTATCACAATTGATATGTCTATTGTTTAGACCTCTCTTTTATCCTTTTACCAAGTCTTGACAATAAAACTAAGATGTTGGCAAGTATCGACATATCAAAAATTTGTGCTTAGGTACTTGAAATGTTGTATTTATACCATAGTTTTAGGGATAAGAAGAGGGTCAAAGTGAGTCTAGTGGATTATAGAAGGTTGTGGCAGGGAAGAACATATATAGTTAATGAAATATAGTTACTAACAACCATAGCATACACCATGTCACCATAGCACATAACAAGTGAGTCCAACCAATCTATGATATCATATATATTATCAAACAACTTTGTTACAATATTAGTTTAGTCTCCCATTACATCCTTTCTTCCTTTTCTATCTACATGAGCATAATTGTACATATCTCATTCTCCTATTCTATCTTACATCTATTTGCATATCTCTTATCTATTCATTTAGGTTACTTATTATTCCTCTATTCATCCTCTTATTCTTATTCTTCTTTCATTTACATTTGTGTAACCTTTACTTATATTCAAGTATAACTAAAGGGTGGGTCTCCTTGTATTCCTCATGTCTTTTGGATGTGTTTTCATCGCAATCCTTTTGCAGTGGGTGATTCTTACTGTAATGTTGGCTCTATCTTGCTAACAATGACATTTATTTATTAGAAGTGTCTTCATGTAGGCATGTAGAGTAGTCACAAAACTCATTGGTGTAGTCTTCAACTAATTTGCTTACACTAACACAATTGTTAAAATTTTACATACTCATCCTCAAAGTCTTTGAGGATTGGTAATCCTCTTGCAAAGGTTGTGTCCAAAGGAATCCCATGTCTGATTCGGATCATGATCCCTCTCACACTATGCCACTAGTGTGACATTACAATGGATATGTTCAATGCAACAAAATAAATCATCTCTACATATATGAAGTGATTGATAGAGAAATACAATTCTAATTATTATTTTTAGTTGTCCAACATTATGGTTTCAATTTTACCTTTGAACATTGGGATATCTATGTTTGACTTGTACTTTGAAAAAGTTTTTAGGTTGTATGGGAATAAGTTGTTTCGAGGGCTTTGTGGCATCAGTTCAATTAGTTGGCACATGAGTTCACATACTAGTCTAAAGAGTTCTTGGAACCATGCTTCCGAGGCTTCATTGATCGTTCTCTTTATGTTTGAAGACACTTCTGATGTTTTCTTTTTGTCAACCATTTTACTCTTACTACAACATCCATTCAATAACTTAGAAGATGAACCAAGTGGACAACCTTTTATTTTATTTTTGTGTATATTTTTGTACTAGCATGTGAATAAAACCACTCTAATACTAATGATCTTGATCCCAGGTGGTCTTGGAGACAAACCAATCTTAAGAAAGATAGGTTTAAAGATTATGTTTAGTCAATAAAAAATATTACATTAGGAAACACACAATCAAGACATGCAAGAAAAATACTTTAGAAAATATGCATGCTACTTCTATTCACAATTAGAAATGGATATGGTAGAATAGATGTTACAAATAGTGTAGCAAGAAATGAGGATTCATGTGACCATAAAGGGATCAACACAACAAACTAGTTTGCCTACAACTATTTAGTTATTCATCCTCTCACTAATGCAAAGAGATGAATGAATGCATCTATAACATTATAGTTACAAAAAAAAGAAGAACTTGTAGCAAATCATCTTAAATTGTTGAGCTTTGAACTACATGATGTTTTATATTCTTAATGATTGGAATTCGATTCCATGGTAGGAGAAGTCCATGTGTATATATCTACTATTGTCACTAGGTGTGCGTGAGGCTGTACCAAAGTTGTATGTGGTGGTGCATGATGTAAACAATGTAGTGAGTCATGTGTGGTGGTGTGTAATGACACTATGTTACACAAAAGGAACATGTGTTGGAGAGCACAAAAGTTCTAAAGATTGTCAAGGCATACACAACATTTCCAAAGTTTTGTGTGGTTGTGCTTTGATCAATTCTCATTTGTTCTTAGATCATCGTGTGTTCATAATTAAGGGCCAAGTTTACTAATGAAGTAGCTACCTTGTTGGCCAATCAAGGAGTGAGTAAAATATTGAAAAGTATTTGAAAGCTCTTACATTTTTTAGAATGCAGTATCCCCAATATTATATAAAATGTAGTTTGAAAATCCATTACTAACTTGAAAATTCATAAGACCATTAAATCTATCAATTTAGTGAAGTTAGAAACTAACTCAATTGTGAAATAAATATTTGATCACCCAAAATAAATCTATGTTTACTAGCCAAAATTTCTTGTATATATTAAATTGGAAATATAGAATACATTAACAATAAAAAAGGAATTGATGATATAATACTTATTGTTCTATTAAACACCAATAAAAAATTTCTAAATGTTTCCAAGGAAGTCCAAATTATTTATAAAATAAATCATAAAAGTTTGAATTTGAAGACAATTCCAAATTAATTCCTATGTTCATTTAACCTCAACATTTCAATCATATGTATACTATAACAAACAAGATAATTTTTTCATAAATGTTTAATTTTTATCTATCATAAATAAATTAGTCACAATGACTCAAATTTACAACCTAACAATTCCCATTTATTTTCTATCTTGAGAAACCTCAACATTTTTATCATCCTACTTAAACCTCAATGTTCTATCTTGTATAATATAAAGACTAGACAATTTCTTGCAAACTAAATAACATTTATCTTGTCACAAATAAGTTAGTCATTGTGACTCAAACTTAGGAGGAGAAGGATGATTAGTGTTTGTAATAAGCTCCTGCTTATGGATGGTTATAGTAACACTTATGTATAACATTTGTGTAACAAGATTTATATATTTCTTATGTGTACTTGTTTTTATGGAGCATAATTTTGTGTATAACATTCTTTTGTGGCATGTTTTTTTTTTTTTTTAGGTGACACTACTAGTGATAAGTATATTGTGATTATGCATATGTTTATGTTTGGTTGGGCTATTGGCATGTGAACTCTAGTATGTTCTTTTGCAGTCTTGTTGGTGATTAATTCTTTGTACTCTACTTTATTTTAGTACCAAAAAACAAACCTACCACCTAATAATTTCCACTTATTTTTTATGTTCAAAACCTTAACATTTCTATCACTTATAATATTCAATGGATGATAATTTCTTACAAAGTAAATAGTATTTATCCTATCACAACAATTTAATGTAAACCCACAACTTCCCACTTACAAATAAAAAAGCTTTACTAATTTTCCCACAAATACTAACCTAAATATATTCAGTTACTTATAGTTTTTATTTTGATTAAAATTAAAATTAAAATCATAACTCATAGACTCTTTTAGATTTTCCAAGATCAATTCAATACTCTCAAACACTACATGGAAAAAAAATTACCCACCATTATTCTAAGAACCACTTCTTATTAAATAATCAGAAAGGTTTCTACGAACATTTTTAAATTTTACTAGGGTTACCCAAGGATTGAGTCATCTGATGATGACCACCAAAACATTGTTTTAATTTTCTTTATAAAATAAAGAAACAAGTAATCATTCCCTCCACAAGAGGAATATGTGCCCTGGAAGAAGATCCATCTAGGCATGAATGTTGTAATATAATGAAAATTTGACCCTAAGAAATTGTTAAAAACTCACTACAAAGGTCATCAAAATACTTAGAAAATTCATGATTAGGAAGAGCACAAATTCCTTGTCCATGAGGAGAATGCATCCTAGTGAAATTCCCTCTGATCATGCAATATGCACCCATTTAGGGTTGGTGATTGCTGGATCAAAACAATGGAAATTTTATCTCCTTAGTTGAAATTCATGAAAATTCATTTGAAAATTTTGAGAAATTTGCCTAAGGAAGTAAGAGTCGAAAGTGAAAAGAGGAAAGTTCTCATACATGAGGAGAATGCGCTCTAAAAGGTGGAAAGTTCTCATGCATGAGGAATATGCGCTCCAAGAGAGAGGAGAATCCTCAAATACAAGGAAATTACGTCATTTCACCAAATCCATAAGAGAGAATCATAATTTCAAAGGGTAAATGGAAATTGCATTCAAATCATTAAGGAAACCTTGAAGTTTTTGTGAAAGACTAAGAAAATTCCACCATGGAAGAAATCTCAAAGTTGCACAACATTATGAAAGTTGCAAATTCCTTGTACACAAGGAAAATGCACCATCTCCTAGTATCTTTCCATCTTGAAGAAAATCCGCTCAAAGCAACAAATTTTGAAAGTGACTTCAATTTCACAAAGATCCAATGAAAAAATCATGTAAAATCTTGAAAATTTGCCAAGGAGTAGAAGTTTGAGAAATGAAATGAAAAATGCCAAAGTCAAAAAGGTGGAAATTCCTCGTGTATAAAGAGAATGCACCCTTGAGATAGGCACAAAATCCAACCCCATAAGGAGAATGCGCCACTGCCTACATCATTCTTGCAAGCAACAAAATTCATTATTTCATTGTTTTCATTTTGTTCAAAGTTTGAAAAGACATTATTCCATTCTAATGAACATGATCATGCAAGGTTCTAATCATGGCTTTACCTTAACATTTTTGCTTGCCTTTGCTTTTCAAAGAATTTTCTTTCTCTTGCAGGGATTAAAGGTGAGGAGCACTTGCCAAGAGGAGGTCACTTTAGGAAGGATCCAAGAGCACCAAAAGAGGAGAAGACTTCATCAAAGGAGATTCCACATGAAGGAGATGTTATCAAGTTTCATCCACAAAGAAAGACTTCATCGCCAGGGCGGAGGAAATGCACTTCACTGCATCAAGGTTTCATCACCGGAGATGAACATAAATCCACCTTGCAAGTTTAGGAATCTAGAGGTCCATCAAATCCAGGAGCAATCCCTCATCAAGTTCACTATCATAATTCAAGAGCCTTCCATTTCATGCACTAGAAGATCAAGAGCGAGCATCATGAAGTCTAGTCCAGGAATGCCCAAGTCATCTCCTCTACTTCAACAATCCAGAGTTGAATCCTACACAAGAAGATGAGATGAGAAATGAGCATGTACATCATTTACATTCAAAGTACTAAGGCATGAAAGACAACAAGGGAAATTTGATGAAGATCCCAAATTTTCAAGTTCAAGAAGCTAAGTTCCAAAGGTGAAAATCCAAGTTCGAAGAAAAATGACATAATTTGAGAAAATATTCCGAGCAGGGTGAACATGTTGAAGATCAAACCAGTTTGCTCGAAGATGCTGAGGTGGCATATGCACGTCACCAGTCCAATCACAATTTGCCACGCCACGCGTCCAAGTTCAATAAATGTACAACAAGCAAGAGGCTAAATAGGGCACGCCACATGGATAATCCTCATAGATTCCAACATGACATGCTTATCATCTTGGAAAATGTGTCTTCTTTGTTTATGAGTTTTTATGTACACAAGTTGTGTCAACTTTTACTTTTACTAAAAATAGCAAGTTGTTGTAACTAATTGTTGAAGTGACAAAATCTCGGCCATCGGTTGCTCAATCGATCTTGGCCCTTTATTGTACTTTGAGGACTATAAAAAGGCTCATTCACCTCATTTGTAATCATTAGAGTTGTAGGAGAGTAGGATAACAAGTAGAGTAGAGGAAACTCTTCGAAGTCATTGAAGAGATATTGTGAAATTGTTGTAAAAATACTTCTTGGATCAATACAAGCTCATTGTTGATTTTCATGGTGATTTTTTGTGATTATGGAATGTTCGCATGGTTTCAAATTCCCGCAGATGATTGAGAAATGTTTCCAAGTAGCTTAGATAGTAGATTAGAAGTTCATTGATGTAATGAGTTTATGCAAAGATATTTGATGAATTCCTTCTTGGTTCATACTTTTCATGATTTGTCGATGATAAGTCATTTTGCAAAGTTAGCCTGAACCACGTTTGCTTTAGTTTGATTGTGACTACTTGTTCAAGCTGCACGTCAATTGTGGGTGTTTGGATGAAGGTTTACAATTTAAAAATCCTTGAATGACCTTAGAAGATTGCACTGACTCTGTGTAACTGTTGGTTCTCATGGTGAAGCAGAGTTTGGTTTCATGAGGAATTTGTCTATCTTGACATGATTCATTATTTCATTGACCTTAGAATAGATATCTCTTAACCCTCTCTCTTTTGCCTTTTCTTTTAAGTTTGATTGAAGAAGTTCCATTCATTCACATCCAAGGAGTAGGGAATTTCATCCATGTTCGTGAAGAAGGAGGAATTTAGTGTAAGTCCCTTTGTGATTACCAACAAGATCACATCAAATCACTGAGTCTATCCGTTGCAAATCATGTATAAGGAACCTTGGAGCATTCTTGTTTGATCACATAGTTCAACATTCGAGAGGCTTTGTTCAAGAGAGGATAGAGCACTTGGTGTTTTATTCTATTGTTGTTGTTGTCACAAAAACATCATCAACAGGTACCAGGTGGTCTTGGAGACAAACCAATCTTGAGAAAGATAGGTTTAAAGATTATGCTCAGTCAACAAAAATATTAGATTAGTAAACACATAATCAAGACATGCAAGAAAAATACTTTAGCAAATATATATGCTACTTCTATTCTCAATTAGAAATGGATATGGTAGAATAGATGTTACAAATAGTGTAGCAATAAATGATGATTCATGCGGCCATAAAGGGGTCAACACATCAAACTAGTTTTCCTACAACTATTTAGTTATTCATCCTCTCACTAGATGCAAAGAGATGAACGAATGCATCTATATAACATTATAGTTACAAACAAAAAGAAGAACTTGTAACAAATCATCTTAAATTGTTGACCTTTGAACTACTTGATGTTTTATATTTTTAATGACTGGCATTCAATTCCATGGTAAGATAAGTCCATGTGTATATATCTACTATTGTCGCTAGGTGTGTGGGAGGCTATACCAAAGTCGTATGTGGTGGTGCATGATAAACAATGTACTGAGTCAAGTGTAGTGGCATGTGATGATATTATGTTACAGACAAAGAACATGTGTTGGAGAGCACAAAAGTTCTAAAGATTGTCAAGAAATACACAACATTCCTAGAGGTTTGTGTGGTTGTGCTCTAATCAATTCTCATTTGTTCTTTAGATCATCACGTTCGTAATTAAGGGCCAAGTTTACTAATGAAGTAGCTACCTTGTTGGCCAATTAAGGAGTGAGTAAAATATTGAAAAGCATTTGAAATCTCTTGCATTTTTTAGAATGTAGTATCCCCAATATTATATAAAATGTAGTTTGAAAATCCATTACTAACTTGAAAATTCATAAGATCGTTAAATCTATCAATTTAGTGAAGTTAGAAACTAACTCAATTGTGAAATAAATATTTGATCACCCAAAATAAATCCATGTTTACTAGCCAAAATTTCTTGTAACGATATAATACTTATTGTCCTATTAAACACCCAATTTATTGTCAATAAAAAAAATTCCTATATGTTTCCAAGGAAATCCAAATTATTCATAAAATAAATGATAAAAGTTTGAATTTGAAGATAATTCCAAATTAATTTCTATGTTCATTTAACCTCAACATTTCTATCATATGTATACTATAACAAATAAGATAAATTTTCATAAATATTTAATTTTTATCCTATCATAAATAAATTAGTCACAATGACTCAAATTTACAACCTAACTATTCCCATTTATTTTTCTATGTTGAGAAACCTCAACATTTTTATCATCCTACTTAAACCTCAACGTTCTATCTTATATAACATGACACACTAGCCAATAGCCAATTTCTCGCAAACTAAATAGCATTTATCTTGTCACAAATAAGTTAGTCCTTGTGACTCAAACTTAGGAGGAGAAACATGATTTGTATTTGTATTAAGTTCTTGCTTATGGATGGTTATACTAACAATTATATATAACATTTGTGTAACAAGATTTATATATTTCTTATGTGTATTTCTTTTTATGCAGGATAATTTTATGTATAACATTCTTTTGTGGCATGTTTTTTTTGTTTTTTAGGTGACACTACTAGTGGTAAGTATATTGTGATTACGCATAGGTTTATGTTTGGTTGGGCTATTGGCATGTGAACTCTAGTATGTTCTTTTGGAGTCTTGTTGGTACTTAATTCTTTGTACTCTTTATTTCAATACCAAAAAACAAACCTACAATCTAATAATTTCCACTTATTTTTTATGTTCAAAACCTTAAAATTTCTATCACTTATAATATGATGGATGATAATTTCTTGCAAAGTAAATTATATTTATCCTATCACAACAATTTAATGTAAACCCACAACTTCCAACTTACAAATAAAAAGCTTTACTAATTTTCCCACAAATACTAACCTAAATATATTCAGTTACTTATAGTTTTTATTTCTATTAAAATCAAAATCATAACTCATAGACTCTTCAAACTTTTCGAAGATCAATTCAATACTCTCAAACACTATATGGAAAAAAAACAAAAGTACACACCATTATTCTAAAAACTGCTTCTTATTAAATAATCAGAAAGGTTTCTACGAACATTTTTAAATTTTATAAGGGTTACCCAAGGATTGAGTCATCTGACAATGACCACCAAAACATTGTTTTAATTTTCTTCATAAAATAAAGAAACAAGTAATCATTTTTCCTCTTAATGTCCCTACAATGGCAGTCTGAAAGTGTCCTGCATGACAGTGGAATTCCCCACCATTATAAAACCAAAAAATTCTCTGACCAAAAACCTGCTGCACACAGCACGCGCCCCTCACTCTAAATTCTCTAACCCCTATCACCATCCCACCAACCTTCTCTGGACTCCAAACTCCAATCCAATCCAATTCACAGCCCAATCCATCCAAACACTATATATAAACTCAACACTTTGTTAGTCTTACTCACCTCCTCAGTCAATCCAGCGGCGCCGCTCAAATGGCCGCCACTTCGCTCAGCCGCTCAGCCTTGTGCGGCCTCTTTGGCTTCCTATTATTACAATGCATTTGCTCTTCAGCACTTGCAGAGTCTACAGAAAGCACCCCTACAGAGCTGCCTTTACTTCATTACAAATCTCCACCGCCGCCCAAACGCCACCATCACCATAAATCACCTTTGCTATTCTACAGATCTCCTCCTCCTCCTCCTCCTCCTCCGTTCTTCTACACATCTCCTCCGCCACCTCTTATTACGTATAAATCGCCGCCGCCGCCCAAAAACCACCACAAATCTCCTCCACCTCCGTTCTACTTCACGTCTCCGCGGCCCCCAACCCAAAAACATCCTCCTTGTCTCTACAAATCGCCGCCACCGCCGCCACCAAAGTATTTTCCATACCCCCCCTATCGTTATGCTTCTTCGCCACCCCCATATTCAGTGCATGCCTCCTCTAACTCGAATTAAGAAGTACCCCTGTTATCTTTATTAATAATTGTAGTGCTTAAGTAGTATTTGCACTGCAAATTTCTGAGATGAATTTCTGGATTAACAGTCTAGAAATGTTCTGTTCTAGACTTTCAGTAGCCTTGATTGTACAGAGCTCGTTTATGCCATCTCAAATAGCTCTGTGTATTGATGTAATGCATGGTTGTTCACCTATCATCATCATCATCATCATCATCATGTAGCACGCAATCAATCTTCTTATTATGGTGAATTTAAGTTTCTCTCTACTATCTTTTTGCTTGCAGTATAGATAAATGATGATGGTTATGTTGACATATAGCGGCAATTTTTAGTTCAGTTTTTTAATTTTTTTTTCTTTAATGAGTTTATGTTACCTCAACATTGCAGTGAGGATAGATGATGACAAGATATAGTGCCAATTTTGGGTTCAGATTTTTATGACGCGTTTCTGTTTCTCAACATTATTTGCATTTCTAGTATTGCACACAATTTTTAGTTTAAAAGTTTAAGATTTCCTGGCTGCTGTTCTTAAACATTATTTATTTCAACAGACTAATAAAAATAGGATATATATTTAACATTTTTTTTGGTATAGATGAGGTGTAAAATTCTTATTGACTGTTTAACCATTAAACTGAATATATTTAAGTAGAGCACTTTGATAATCATGTGGACTTAAAATTTGTGTTGAGATACTACTTATTATTAACATTATTTATTTTTCTTTTCAAATTTGGTTGATGATATTTCTATGGGATGTGAGTACTAGAGTTAACATAAATATTATACTGATGGCTGTTTTTTAACTGTAAAATAATGACCCTTCTGAAAACAATCCAAAATGTTTGTCTAGTTTTGGATTAGAGGGCAGTAAAAACTAAAAATCCTCTCTAGATGAAGAATAATAATGCCCCTTAATGGGCTCCCATATGATTCTGTCACTTAAATGGTGGGATGATTCGGTAGGAAAAGTCACCACTTAGCAATTTGCCTGCTCAGTGTATGTATCTAGAACTTAGAACAGCTGACTGTTTTATTTGCACTAAAGTTGAAATAGAAGGGACTGAGCTGTTTAAGCTCTTTGAATTAGTGGGACTTTCATTTTAGGTAAATTAAAAATCTCTTATTGATAAAAAAATTATAATAGCTATTGGGTTTGGGCCTAGAGAGCTTTATGTAACAACTAGGTTTTTGAAAATAAAGAACAGCAGGTAAGGTGTCTGGTTAATTGCCGGATTTTTATATAATAATAAAAAATAATTAATAGTTAATTTAACAATATAAAACCTATTTTTTATGTTTAAAAATATGTAGACTTACATGATTGATTAATCCTTCCAACCTAAGTTTTCCCTGAACATGTTAGGCAGTGTAAATAGGGTCGGATTGGACAACCAAATTGGTTAATACCAAGCATTATAGTTCAGGCAAGTTAACGATGTTCGAAGAAATTTAATAAACGAAGGAAGAGTTAACCATTCAAGAGACTTCACTAAAATGGACATTGAAATTGCAACATGAACAGAAACATAAACACTCTGAGTTAAACAAAAAGATGCCATATTCATCGCTTGAAAAGTAATTCTGAAGCTATTCTCAAAAGTTAACATCCATTCGATTTTTTACTTTTCTTTTTCTGTGACAATCTTTGTTGTGTAGGGACACCATAGACTTTCAAAGTACCATTATCTTCCTTTTGATATCTAAAGTCGCAAAACATATTTTTAAACTCTGTAAGTGGAAGACGTTTACCAGATTTTTTCTATTGATGTGACAAACAACTTGCTAAATATTCCCACAAATACTCCTTCCAACTTAAAAGTTTGGTGTGGATTGGAGCAAAAGTAAATGATCTACTGATAAAAATATTTTAATTATATTGGTTCTGGTCGGTTTTGCAACAAAGACCATTTGCCGTCAACTTGCAATGATTCATCTTGCTTGTGCTATCTCAGTGCAACTCCTGAAGAGAACTTTTAGAGCACCTGCAACATTTATACCACTAAAGTTGGATATGGATTTGAAGAAAGTGGTACATGGGCATTTTTCCAATTAATCAAAGTAAAATAAGAAAAACTTGAATGTTATTTTATCATTATTTTCTAATTAAGAAAATTATATATTAATAATTAAAAGGAATATATAAATCAGAGATGAAAACATTCACAATTAGAGGGCCTTTGAAGATCCAGGGCAAGATACAATCCCAAAAGGTAAATTACATTTTAGATTCAAGAGTGTAGTCTAAGCTGGGCCCTTTTTATATTAGATTAGGCTATTAACCATCTTCTGAAAAAATTTCAGCAAAAAAGAATTGGCTTGATTTATTTGTCCTTCATTATGTATAGTTTCTCCAAGAGTAGACAACACTGAGCATTCATGATCTAATGTTGTTAACTTTATAAACTGTGAAGTCTTTTTAAACTTTGGCAAGAGCTGCTAGTCGGATTTGAATATCAGATTATCTGAGTCTTGAACTTATCATTACTTTTCAACACCTCTTTTAGCGCCTAGTGAGAGAACTTGCAAAAAATGAATATTAAAGAAAAAACCATGCATGATCACTTTCGTTGGTGAGGAGTTAGAGAAAACTACTTTGCAATCTAAGATCCATATATACATACAAATACATTGATGATAAGATTCAAAAATCTTATTTTTTATATAACGAAAATTTCTATTTCAAGTTTTTATTAAATATAGCAAGGAGTGAAACCATGATAGTTTGCCACATTTGTTGAGCACGTTTAACAATCTTTGTTTTGTGGAAAAAAAGGCATTAGACAACTTGTGTGGTGAGGAAATTAAGGTGTTCACCCACTTCGATTTTGTAGTGCATAATCTTCCAACCCCAAAATTGATCCTTTGCCTCTACTTTTGTTTTTTCAAATGGCAAGTCTCAAGATGAACCACTTGGACTTTGACCAATTCACTCCCCATTTCATACTAAGCCCTAGTTGAAGTTGGAATGGAGGGAGAAGTTTTAAATAGTTTGACTTGAGGGCCCGAACCTTTCAATTTTATAGCCTATCAACCACCTCTAGTCTTTAAAAAAGTTGCAAGGTTGTAAGTTTTTGTTGCAATTCTAGAGGAACCAAAGCTTGAACCTTGTGGATGCTAGTAATATGAATGGATGATAGTTTAGAGTCATGTTTAAGTTGCAAATCACTTTTCCATGTTAAGGCTAAGCAGTCCCAAATGCCTTGAAATTCTCTAATTCTATTTCTAAATAGTATCTTGCTACATATATGATTACTAAGAGAAAGAGGTTGATTATTTTATCATATCGGCTTTCTCCACTATATTAACAATGAGGAGAAACTCAACCCATGTCTAAGTGTCCTTTACATTCAAGAAGAGGAGAGGTTGATTGCGAAGCTTTCTGTATACTTTTGAGTTGTCTAGAAGCTTGTGGTTTGATGTGTTATGCCATAATGATTCTATCCTTCCACCCAAACTCTTTACAATCATTTTGGCCTTTGTTGTAGCAATTTTGTGCATGATGAGTGCCTTCCAAGGTGCAGATCCTTGAAGAGATTTTATTATCCATTTTGTTATGATGCAAGTCCCTTAGGTTAAGCGATCAATTAGTCCTAAACCCCATTTATTTTTTGGCTAGATATAATGAAGCCAAGATGCAATAGGCTAGCCTTTCTTAGTGTCCCATTTTCCCCAAAGGAATCGTCTAGTTAATATGATTTGAGTTAACTAGTTGTAACTACTTTTTTAAGGAACCCAATAGGATGATAAATAAACATGACTAGCAATAACTTGGATTTTGTTGGCAATTTGAATGTGTCCTAGTATTGAAAGAAATTTTTTTAACCAAGAATGAAGCTTGCATTTTAGTTTATTGATGAACCACTTTCACAGTTTAGACAATGAAACTCCTATCCCAAAGGGGATTCCTAGATATCTATAAATCGAACCATGTTTGATGTATTTCCATTGTGGGGGCATCCTTGGAGGTGGCGGGTCTATAGAACTCTGCATAAACTTAGTTTTATTAAGAGAGAGAGATAGAGATGACAACCATCTATTGAGCAAAACAAGTCCAAAAAATCCAAAGTATTGTTAGCTCTTCTTAGGAGTTTTGAATGAATAGTAAACTATCATCCATGAAGTGTGAATTAATAGCCACTTTATTACTAGGTAGAGAAATACCATGGATTGGATTCTAATTTCTATCATGGTTCAATAAGTATCCAAGAGCATCAATGGTGAGAACATATTAAAGGGATGGGCCCAAAGGACATCCTTGCCTTATTGATCTATGAAGAGAAAAAGGTCAAGTGATGGATCCATTAATAGCTATGTAAGGATTATCATTAGCAAAGAGAAGTTGGATGTAGGAAATAAAATTGGAACCAAAGCCCAACTATTTAAGCATTTTTAAGATGAACTATTCTATCATATGCCTTAGCAAATTCTAGTTTGAATAGGAGACCATTTTCCCCCATTTATTGAGCCCATTCCACTATTTCCCAAGCAAGCATAATTTGTCTAATATAAATCTTCCTCTTAGGAAACCAATTTTCTCAGGTCTTACAATTTCTTGACCCATCTAATTCTTTTATCTATGGCTTTGGCTAGTATTTTATAGGAGGCATAATTGGTCTCTAATGTGAGACACTGTAAATTTAATTTCCCCCCTAGGAATTAGCTTTAGTGACCCTTGATTAATAGAAGGACCAAGGGGTCCCTTTGTTAAGGATTCTTTGTAAACCTCATAGAAGTATTCCTTGATAAATAACCACATAGTTTTGTAGAATTATGCAAGCAAACCACCTATGCTAGGGATTTTAGAGTTTGTTATATACTTTAAGGCAACATCAAACTCTTCAAGTGTGAATAGATGGTTTAGGTAGATCTACTAGTAAAGATCAATCTTATTGGGTATAAAAGTGCCAACATCATCATCAGTTATGATGAAGGGGGTAAATCATAAAACACACAACAACAAAAATTGCACACAGAAAATAGAACTTTCTTTATTTATTTGGACAACTTATTACATTATAGAAGCTCAAATACAATAAGAGGAATCAACCCTCCACATGATACAACACATTACAGCTTCCTCTCACAAGACTCTGGAATCATCTTCCATCTGTAACCCCAAATCTACTAGGGTTTCTATTTTCCCGCCTATTCTTTACTCTACACTTTCCTCCTTAACTCTACTACTGGCCGGGGTTCCAAAAAATGGTTATTAATAGCCTTTTTGGTGGCCAACAACCTAATTTCAAAATTTGCATCTCCCTCTAAAAATAGGTCAACTTCCGGGAGCCATAACTTTTGATCCGGGTGTCCGATTGACGAACTGTTTTATACGTCAGAAAGCTCACGAAGTGCTCTATGCGCTAAGAAACCACTCTATTGGTTCCAACCATTTTCGGGCCCGTACGGGGCCGTTCAGTGCCTCAAACCTGAGTTTAAATAATTTTCAGGCATTTTTCAGGAAACAAAAACTTTAATATCTTTCAGCTCGCAAATGATCTTTGTGTGATACCTTCGCCAAAGGTCTTATTTTTCAGTTATGAAGCTTCATGTAAATTTTTACTTCAATCTGTGCCCAAATGCAAACTTTCTAAAAATAGCAGGTTGCTATTTTTAGCAATTTGGAAAAACTGAAAGTTCTACATCATTATTCAAGCGATTATGGAACTAGAACCACAAATTTTGAAAAGAAATGGAAAGAACATCAACAATTTTGAAACACATCTTTTTTTGGGTGATGCAAGATTGCCCTTACACTACTGGATGCTCTTGCATCAAGTTATATCTTGAATTGGATCTCCTTCAATTAGGTCAATAAATATTTTTTTATAGTGCTGAAAGAAAATAGATTTGATATAGTCATTAATAAAGACTATATGCTCTCGATCATGTTAATGTTTGGGATATTTGAAGAAAAATTTGGTTCCTTTATCTCCTTCACCCATCTAATGCATCATGGCTCTTAATTGATCTCCTCCACCATGGTAGAGCTCAAATCTTTGAGTTTTGTTTTAATAGAAGCAATCGCCTATATTAAGGAACTATAAGTAGGTGTTGAAGCTAGAAGAGCCATACTTTTTTCCAATTGGTTTATTAATACTTTTTTCATCCTAGACCTCTTTATATAGCCATCTTCTTACCATAAGGTCTTAAGAAGGCACTGCAACACCATTGTATCCAATTGCCTTCTTTATCAGGTCTAATTACCTCATTCCAAAGAGAGATTAGGGAAGCAAGGTAGTTAGGCTAATTGAGGTGGGAGATTTTTAGCTTGAATATTAGGGCACTATGAGGAGAAGAATATGCAAAAAGGTGATAGGTCAGAAGTATTAGGAGGTGGTTTGAGAGAGACAACAATCTACATGAAATAGAGTGTTTTGAGGAGAGGGGACAAAGGAAAGTGAATCAACTAAGTAAAATCAATCAAGATGAATTAGTTTCCTCAGTTTACTTTCTCTTGAATTTTTCTAGTTTCATTGGTGCTAAATATGAGACCCTTTTTTCTCCTAAAATGGGGTCAGAAAGCCCCATGGTGTTTCTAGTTAGGATCCAAGCATCCAATTCTTTTTTAGAGAGTTTGTGGTAACAATACCAACTTCTATTTTGATGCGTTTCCACAATGTTAAAGTCACCTCCACAAGTCCATTCAATTATGGGGAGGGAATTAACCATCCATTCTCACAACTTGACTCTAAATGAAGAGTCATTAGGTTCATAAATGAGGTAGAGACCAATAGATCAACCTTGGAGTTGTAAGAACTAAGCACAATTAGTGTGAGGATCCATTCCTGAAGAGGTGATAAACTTAGCTAACTGGGGTGCAATTCCTATTATAACACCCCCATTTCCTTTACTATGTTGTTTATCTTTAAACCAACCATATTTCCATGTAGATTAGAGGGTAAGTTGGAGGCAAATTCCTCCAATTTTGAACTCTTGTACAAAGATGACATTAGGTTTGTTCAACTTTGTAGATCTTTCTTAATATGCACTTTTTTGAGGGGATAGAAATATTCCTCACATTCCATGATAGGAATGGGCACTTCATTAGGATTGGGGGAGGGTTTCTATTTCCTCTGAATCGATAACTTTAAATTAATTCTCCCATGATGATCCTTTGATGATCCTTCTGAATCTTTTTTGAGGGGATTGAAAGATTCCTCACATTCCATGATAGGAATGGGCACTTCATTAGGATTGGGGGAGGGTTTTTGTTTCCTTTGAATCTAGAACTTTAAATTAATTCTCCTATGATGATCTATTCCTGAAGAGGTGATAAACTTACCTAACTAGGGTGCAATTCCTATTATAACACCCCCATTTCCTTTGCTATGTTGGGTATCTTTAAACCAACCATATTTCCATGTAGATTAGAGGGTAAGTTGGAGGCAAATTCCTCCAATTTTGAACTCTTATACAAAGATGACATTAGGTTGGTTCAACTTTGTAGATCTTTCTTAATATGCACTTTTTTGAGGGGATAGAAAGATTCCTCACATTCCATGATAGGAATTGGCACTTCATTAGGATTGGGGGAGGGTTTATGTTTCCTCTAAATCTAGAACTTTAAATTAATTCTCCCATGATGATCCTTCTTATCGAAGTGGGATTATGGCCCCTGAGAGTTCCTCTCATGGGGATCTAGAACTTTGTCTAGGAAGACTAAGAGACAAAGATCTAGCACTATGGAGAGATAATTACTCCCTAAAACCTTATTCAACAACTAATGGTTAGATATTTCCTTCCTTCTCTTAAGCACTCTCCATCCTTCCCTAGGATGGCCTCTTTAAATGTTGTTAGTCTTCCTAAAGATGAAGCTAGTAAAAGTGAGTTGTGTGGAGGTAGGGAGAGGCTAGGTTGAGTTTTCATCATAGAAGAGGTGGTTTTGAGAGTGGGGGTTTCATTATAATTCTTGGTAGGCATTCTCACAAGTTATTAAATCAAGGGTAAGTTTCAAGGATGAGTAGTACATGATATATTTTTGTTTGGATGGTTCTTATTGAGCATTATGTAATATATTATAAAGCAACAAGTAAATACACAACTCATTATTCATTCATTTGGTGGACTTCAACCTAATTAAAAAGTCCATTTTATTAGTCCTTGCTTATAAGGTGGGAGACTATTATTTTCAATTGTCTAAATTTGTATTAATCTCCCTTACAAACAGGGCCACATGAAATATTTTGGTCTTGTCAATGGTTTGGAACGTTTCTTTTTTCATGGCCTATTTCATGATTGGTCATCATATTTTAACTGGGGCTTTTTTATTTGCAGATTTTTCTTACTTGAAGTTTGTCAAGGAAATATTTGAGCTTCTACTAAAGTTTTGTAGCTTTTTGGATTCTTTCCAGGCTTGGAATCATAGCACTATTGTGGGTTGGAGGTGTTTCTTCAATATTTTTTTTGCAAGACAAATTTAGATGCAAGAGGCTATTGGCTAGGGTTTTTTTAGGCCATGTGTTGCAGCCTCTTGACTTGTCACTCCTAAAATTTGGCCAATCATTTCCGCATAAATAATAAATGGGAAAGCAACTCAAATTACATGGTTGGCTTTGTGCAATGGAGTTGGATCTGGTGCATGGGCTTCCTCTGATGTGGAAGACCTTTTATTTTTTCAATCAACTAAGTTATCACTGAGGAGAAATTTAGTTGACCATTTCTACATAAATTCTCCTAACATTTAATTTGTTTCTAGACATAAAAGGTAGTTGGTTTGATGTTGGTCATTTCTCTCATGCAGTTGCTTTTTATTGTTTTAACAGGCCATGGGCAAGAGGTTAGGGGTTCAAACCCCAAGACTCCCAACACAAGTTCAATCTCATTTTCTAGTTTCACGCATGAGGAGGCTCTTTTTCCAAGTACACCATTTGTTTTAGGGCTTGTTGGTTGTAGAAAAGCTTGGGGAACTTTCATATTGGCAATTCTTTGGGGTTGTAGTCTATAGTGATTTTGTATCAAATTGTTGGCTAGGATTGAGCCTTGAATTTTTAAACTGTATGTAATTTCTACCTTTGTTCCTGCTTAATTGTACATTTTTTGGTGAATTGAGCTCTTGCTCCCAAGTATTTTGAGTCTATAAGATGTGGAGAAAAAGGGGGTAGTTTCAGGTGTAGTTAGGGCTCATATTAGTGAAATAGATTAAAAAAATTGGGCTCATGATATGTCTATTGAGCTTGGCTTGGAATTATTATGGCCTTTTTTTGTTTGTAAGTTTTATGTAAGGGTGTAGATTTTAGGAATTCGGCCTTGACAGGTCAGGCCATTCGTTTGTAGCCAACGTTGGGGTTTTAGTGTTAAAAACTAAGTCATTTCTCCTTCTTCAATAGTGTTAAGTGTTATATTATTTTGGGATCAATTTCCTAATTTGATTAGACTTTGACATTGCAGGTTACTCTACTAGAACCATCTTTAGGGAGAAGGGCTATGATGCTAAGCATTGCATTATATTTTGTCTCAATTCTTATTCAAAATTGATACATTTTTTGGGAAGAAACAAAATTAATATGATCCTCCTCTTGCAGGCTCCTCAAGTCCCCAATCAACAGATAAATGTTATGGTGGAGGATCTATGATGTTAAGAATTGCAGACTGTTGTTGGTGGTTTTCCACATAGATCTAGATCCTGCCTCTACCATATATTTTCTTTCTGATATCTAGGAGGTTCTTTGCCCACCTTCATTTTAGGTCTTTGTCACTCACTGTATATATACATAGGTGTATAGTTTGACACTAATGTTTAAAGTGGGGAAAACCATCATTGGAGAGGAAAACTCAACCATATGTGTAATGAGGAGATTGTGTGTATAATGGGAGTGCTATAATTGCCTCAAAGATTATAAAGGAGATAGGGACAGATAGATGAGCAAAAAAAGGACTCCTTTTACATCTTTTTTTATGATTTGAAGATGATTGGAACAATATTAGATGTTCTAATGACTAACATAATGAGAAATTTTCTTCTTGTGAGGGCTTCTTTTTGTTGGGATAAGTTGCCATTAACTTGCAATCCTAACCAATTCATGTGTCTCCAAAGCTCTTGGAATGTGTTCCCCAACACATAAAGACTTTGAGAGATTAATTATATCACTTTGACTTTTGCAATCAATTTCTAATTGATAAGTTCAAACTTGGGCATCCATTTTTAGAGTGGGGGCCATGAAACTTTGTTGACTTCTCCTAAGTCTATTTTGAGAGTTTGATAACTCCTAGTAAGTGGGAGTTAAACTTGGACATCCCCTTTTGATGGGGACTTATATTTAGACTTGGAGTTGTGCTTTTTTATGTACATGAGTGGATAATGCTGAGACACCTTACATCATGGATATAATGTTGGAGTTAACTACAATGTTAGAGATGTATGATTTGGATATTGCTTGCATGTAGTCAGAATAGCTTGCATTGACAATGCATGTTTTGCATGTAGCTTGCATGTACTTGCATGTGCTTGCATGTTGTTGCATGTCACTTGCATGTGTTTGCATATTGTTGCATGTCACTCCTATGGACTTCTATGACCTTGCATTTTGTTGCATGTCACTTGCATGTGCTTGCATGTTGTTGCATGTTAGTCCTATAGATTTGTATGACCTTGCATGTTCTTGCATGTTAGTTATATGACCTTGCATGTAGTTGCATGTCAGTTTTGTGAGATTACTTGTAGAACACTCCAACTCCAGAAACTTGCAGGATGGTACATTTCAGTGATTCAGGAAATGGGTATCAGTTGTATGTTGTTGAAAATGCTTGCATGTCAGTTTTAAAATATTACTTGCAGGACTCTCTGACTCCCGAAAGTTGCAGGATGGTACATCTCAGTGTTTAAGGTAATGGGTATCAATTGCATGTTGGATCTGGTGTTTGCATGTCACTTGCATGTACAAAACAAGGTAATTCAGAATAACATTAGGGACATCAATTGTGCAAGTTGTTGCATGAGAATTGGTGTGTGTTGATCACTTCAGTTGACTGAAATAGATAGGGCTAATTTGAGCACCCAATCTTGGGACTTTCAGTTGTTGCTTTTATTTGGAAATATGTTTGATGTTGGCAAAACTAATTTTGGCATACTTGTGTGCACACACCATGAAGAGGTAGTTAACTCAAAGTTTGGACTTTGTTTGAATTCCGTCTTCTCAATTTAAGTGAGCTTGATTTTTGTATGAGCTTTGGAAGCTATGTTATCAATTGTAATTTATTATAATTTGAGTTTCAAGCTTTTGAATTAAGAAGCTTTTGAATTAAAAGAGGGTTTTTGATTTAATTGTAAAACCCATACATTTTCCAGAGAGTTGATTTGAGGAAAAAAAACTTAGAATAAAAAAGCAAAAAATTTTTTGTAAAAGATTTAGAAGAAAAAAGCAAGAGGATTTTTTTTATTGAAGAAGCTTTTGAAGAAAAAAGCAAGAAGTTGTTTTGAAGTTTTTTACAGGTTTGAAGATTGAAGAAGTTTTTGTGAAGTGCCTCAAGGACTTTAGAGAAATTTCAGTATTGAATGTAATCTTTTCCAAAGAAATTTAATACAAGCAAGAAACATCTTTGAGTGTTTGAAAGTAAATATTGTGCAAACTTTTCTCTTCTCTTCTCTTCTACATTGGTTTGAAAGTGCATATAAGCACTTGTTCATTAATTGTTACAGATTAATCTTAATTTCAGCTTTGCATACACACAATTTTAATGTTTATAATAGCAATTCTACCATCATTTTCCACACGTTTTACTCTAAAAATTGATATCACCTCATTTCCCCCTTGTGTGCATCAGGACCCTGATAGTCTGGCTGTAATCTTTGGTTGCACTTGTCATTAATTATGGTTTGTGTGGGGGCATGGTGCTTTAACTCTTTAAATTGATTGAAAAGACACAACACATTATTTATATACCATTTAGCATCACTCACTCTTGGAGCAGAGCTTGCGTTCACTTAATTTATGATGAGAAGTGTAGGTTGGCCATATCCCTACATAATGGGCCCTTTATCTTGTACATTTGGTCAACTCAAAGAAGGTTAAGATAGAGGGGTTGTGCAAAGCAACCCCTAAAAATCTTGGACTTATGGACAATATACTCTTTTCTATCATGTTAGTGTTGGTCTTGCTTCATACTTTATTACATGGTTATTAATTGTATGAGTGGATTTCTTCCTCCTTTAAAATTATTCCTGCTAAGGGTTATTTTAAGCTTGAAGCTAGAGTAACAAGTACTAAATTCTAATTACTTGTACAGTTACTGACTAGGTACTAAGGCACTGTAAGTAGACTTGCTTTAAGAATAGATAAGAAATAACATTTGCTGGCACCTATTCATCATCTTGAATTGACATGTTTTAAGTATAACTTTATGATTAAACATTTGTGATGGGCTCCTGATATAAACTTTATTTGTTTTTGTGTAGCTTGTACATAAATAGTTCTACATGTTTCAAAATTGCACTCACTATTTGTCAAAGTTGGTTCGTTCCTCAACAAATGATGTTTCTTTCATCCTCTTATTGCTTTAAATTTAAATTTCTTGGCAAAGAACCTATTAAGAAAGTAAGTCCCTTGAAATTTGACAGGATGCATGAAGCTTGTTCTACTGCATGATTCTTGTCTCAATAACTTAAGTTTTTGGTCTTTGGAAAGAACATTTACATTAGAAAGAAGGAATTTAAAAAACAAGAGAAAGTAAAAAAGATCCCAAGATATGGTTCAAATACTTGCTTCATATCTTTTGATTATGATGACCGATAGAACTACTCAAGACTTATGAATAATTATATGTACTCAATTTCTTTAGTTTTCAAGCTGATTTCACTCCCAAAGATATTCAAGTAACCCAAAAATAATCTCTAGATGCTAAGGTACGAGAGAACTATGTTTAAACCTTATGTTTCTCCATCTATTGGAAACCTCTTTCTTCTATGAAGGTTACCATACTCACTACCATGTGACCAGTGTACTTCTAGAATACCAACATCAGTGTTTCCTTCAAACAAAAGGAGGAAACTAGCTTTTGATGGAAGTAAACAAGACACTAGTGATGAAGATCTCTTGTCTGATTCTGATTTAAACAAGCTTGTTGGTACCTTAGATAGTTGTGATCAGAAGGTAATTAACAATATAAAATTTTGATGCTTATCTTGTCCATCGTTGATTAAATGTCAAATGACAAATGTATATTGAAGATAGAAAAATCTTTCCTTGTAGGAGATCAATACAACCTATACTCTGCAGCATGAATTGTACCCATATCAAAAGCAAACTTTGTACTTGATGTTTAAATTGGAGAAGAGCAGAAATGGAGGAGGAAGAAATAACTCTTTATTACATAAACCTTTTGAATCACAATCTAATTGACATAAGAAATTTAATTGCTGCTAGGATAGGTGTAAATCAAATGCTTAGAATAGACATAAAATCCATTATTAAAAACCCATGTGGTGACGGTCTTTGGAATACATATACAATTTGGGCTTTATGAACTGCTTTTGGGGGAAGTTCATGGCATGATTTTCATATGTTTAGGAAGCAAAAATAGTGTTTAGATTTCTTGGATTACTAAATTAGTGTAGTCTAGTTTTGTCTGTTTGAGTTCTCCATTTAGTTTAATGATTTAGTTGAGTTCCTTAAGCTGGATCCCTAGAAAGTGATACAACTCGTTGCTTGGTAAATTGATATTCTGATGATAAGAAAGAGAAGGGCTAAAGTGCCATATGTTAGAAGTTATTGATTTTTCTTTTGATTTAATGGACTTACTTTGTTATTGAGTATTGTTTGGCTCTAACCTACAAATATCTGCTTGTTTAGCATTTCTCACATGAATAACTAATGCCATCTATGCCTTTCTTTAGTTTAGAATCAACTGGGTCCTTTCCTATAATTAACATTCCTCATAGTGTGTTTTGAGGGGTAAATGTTGTTCTTATCTTCAATCATATTAAAATCCTTGCTATTTTTCTAATGTACCTCTTATATAAGGGATATTAACCTTTGGCTCTTCCCTAGTACAATTTTTTTTACCTCACATTTATTGACCGACTTCACAAAATCTTTCTCTATTTGTCTTCCTGACCCATTTTTTTGGGACCAAAAAGAGGTGACTCTTCTCTAGTACAAAATGTTTGATAAAGATGGTGGTGGGAAATTTCTTGTAAGTATAGATTTACATTTATTTTCTTCCGAATAACTCAAGGTTAACTTCTTTGATGCTTAATGATTTAATAATGAAATTTTTCTTTCCTTGGTGAATTGAATTTGTATTGAGAGATTGTTGAGGCAACTGAGAAACTTACCCATATCTTCAGCTCCATAGGGCCATTTATTCTCTATGATGTAATTTGTTCTAGAATTTTTTATTTCTCTATCATTGATTCTCTCTATATTTCCTATCTTCCCATCCTCATGTAGTTTGAATTTCCCTCTTCCTAGTTGGAATCCATAGAATTCCATTTTCTCCCTCCATTACCAAAAACCTTGGCCATAGTTTCCCACCTTAGATTTGCAACATACACTTTGTTTCTCCATTGTATGCATCCCTCTTGTGATCATTTTCCATACCCCATTTGAATCTAATAACAAACACACACCACTTGTGGTAGATTTCCCTCTTAGGTTTTATCATTGTGATCACCACTGCTTGCACACAACACTTCACTCCAACACTAGGTTTGCACACACAAATCAATTTCCAAAAGTGTTGTAGTGGAGGTTAAAACATATTAAATAGGGGATTAATTGAGGTAGTCTCCTTAACAACACACCATTTCCCTCCATGTACTCTAAATTTTAGCTCAAGAAACCAAGAGTTTTGAAGAAGATGTGGTTATTTTGAAGGTGGGAGAGACTCTAAAGACAAAGGCATTCAACCATTGAAACTTATAGAATATTTAGAGCTAAAACCACTAACACCCTTGAAGGGCCACAGATCCCTTGTTACATTGTTGCAAATCCCCACTTTCTAGAAATCTCTCTAATAGAGTCCAACTTTTTCTTGTAGTTATTTCCAAACCAAGCTAGTATATTTCCAGTGTTTCAAGGAACATTTTCTAAATGCATGATTTCTATTTTTGGCATTCTTTCAATTTGACATTACTAGCTCTTATGAACTAATAGTTTTTGGGGTGAAATTTCTGGGAAAGTACAAGAAGATGGGGGGCCAAAAAGGGGTCTTAAGTGGCCATAGTTACACTCAAAATTTGGAGATGCATCCAAAACAATATTCGTAGTGCTTCGAGTCTACTTTCTAGCCTACTAATTTTTTTTGAAAATGGTATAGATTAAGGGGTTCAAAAGAGGGAGCCACATAAATTCGTGTTGTTTCTGTTAAAAAACATAACATAGCATGTTTTGTGGCTCCCTCAAAAGGTTAACTTTTTTTTCGTATTTTTAAAATCGCTTTGGTGAGAAATTAGCTAACAACATGTAGTTTATGCTTGATTTTTTTGATATTTTTTTGATGAATATTTCTTTTTTTACTAATTTTCAAAGTGGACACATCCTAAAAAATAGAATTTTGGCCATGCTACCCCTATAAATTTTGAAAACTAATTGAAAATTATTTTTTTTAATATGTATAGAATGGAGTCTAGTTTCTAAATATGTAATTTTTTTGAAATTTCAATGAACGGTTAATTTACAATGAAAAAAAGATCAAACAATGGTTTTTGCCCAAAAATGGACACACAAACAAAAGAAATTAAAGATGAAAGGCTTAACATTGTCAAAATGTGATAAAAATTACATCGTTAAATAGCTAAGAGAAAGCCTAACATTACCCAGGTGTTCGATTTGTTTGACCTTGAAACACGTGCAAATCTGAGGGTTAGCACGAACAAAATTATGTGAAATCTTGTAGAATTTGCAAAAACAGGTCTGTGGATGTTGGGAAGGCACTCCAATCCTTTGGGTTGCAATTCCAAAGCAAATCCCAAGCCTAAGGCTTGGGATTCCCAAAGAACAATATAACGCGAGCGCGTTATAACACGCTCGCGTTATGTTGTGCTTTTTTCCCTTTTTTTTGCATGTTTGCCAGTCTTTGCCTAGTTCGACATAACGCAAGCGCATTATAACGCGCTCGCGTTATGTCTTCCTTTGAATGATTTATGTTCAAGTTTCATAATGTTTTATGGATGTATATATGTATATATGTATGCTTGTAGGTATGTATGTATGGTTGTATGCATGTATGTACATGTATGCATGCTTGTATGTATGTACATGTATGCATGCTTGTATGTATGTATATATGTATGCATGTTTGTATGTATGTATGTATGTCTGTATGTATGTATGTATGTATGTATGCATGTATGTATGTATGTATGTATGTAAGTGTTTTGGGTTTAGGGTATATAAGGACTTGAGCCTGTATAGTTTTTAGGGTTTAGGGTTGAGGGTTGATGGATTAAGGCTTAAGTAATAGGTAGAGGGTAGAGGGTAGAGATTAGAGGGTTGAGGATTATAGTTGAGGGTTAATATTTAGGTTGTTGAGTGTATAAGATTAAGTGTGAAAGGCATGGGGATTAGGGTTTATGATATGGATTGAGGGTATATAAGGCATAGGGTGACTTGGGTTGAGAGCACGTATGGTTTAGGTTTAATTTAAGTATAGAGTTGAGGCACAATATTCAGGGTTTAGGATATAAGGGTGAGGTTATATGGTATAGGGATGAGGGTTTGTGGGTGTAGGCTTCAGGGTTTAAGGTATAGGGTTGAGGTTTGAGGGATTAGGGCTTAAGTATATGGTTGAGGGTATAAAGTTGAGGGTTTAGGGATAGGTTTTAGGGTTTAAGGTTTAAGGGTTGAGGGATAGGGTTTAAGGTTTAGGGGTAAGGGATTAAGGTTTAAGGTATAGTGTCTTGGGTTGAGGGTTTAGGAATAGGGATAACATTTAGGGTTTAGGGATGAGGGATTAGGGTTGAGGTTTGAGGGATTAAGGTTGAGGTTTGAGGGATTAGGGTTGAGGGTTAACGGTTGAGGGATTAGGGTTTAAGGTATAGTGCTGAGGGTTGAGGGTTTAGGGATAGGGCTTAGGGTTTAGGGTTGAGGGATTAGGGTTTAGGGTTAAGGGATTAGGGTTTAAGGAATAGTGTTGAGGGTTGAGGGTTTAGGGATAGGGTTTAGGGTTGAGGGATTAGTGTTTAATGTTGAGAGTTGAGGGTTGAGGGTTGAGGGTTGAGGGTTTAGGGATAGGGTTGATGGTCAAGGGATTAGGGTTAAAGTAGAGTGTCGAGGGTAGAGGGATTAGGGATAGGGTTTAGGGTTGAAGGTTTAAGGATTGAGGGTTGAGGCTTTAGGGCTGAGGGTTAAGCGATTAGGGTTTACGATATATTGTCGAGCGTCGAGGGTTTAGGGATACGTTTTATGGTTTAAGTTTTAAGGGTTAAGGGTTGAGGGATAGGGTTTATGGATAAGGGATTAGGGTTTAAGGTATAGTGTCGAGGGTTGAGGTTTTAGGAATAGGGATAGCATTTATGGTTTAGGGATGAGGGTTGAGGGATTAGGGTTTAAGGTATAATGTCGAGGGTTGAGGGTTTAGTGATAGGGTTTAGGATTGAGGATTGAGGGATTAGGGCTTAAGGTATAGTTTTGAGGGTTGAGGGTTGAGGGTTGAGGGTTTAGGGTTGATGGATTAGGGTTTAATGTTGAGAGTTGAGGGTTGAGGGTTGAGGATTTAGGGATAGGGTTGATGGTCAAGGGATTAGGGTTAAAGTAGAGTGTCGAGGGTAGAGGGATTAGGGATAGGGTTTAGGGTTGAAGGTTTAAGGATTGAGGGTTGAGGCTTTAGTGATGAGGGTTAAGGGATTAGGGTTTAAGATATAGTGTCAAGTGTCGAGGGTGTAGGAATATGTTTTAGGGTTTAAGTTTTAATGGTTAAGGGTTGAGGGATAGGGATTAGGGTTTAGGGTTAATGGATTAGGGTTTAAGGTATAGTGTCAAGGGTTGAGGGTTTAGGAATAGGGACAATGTTTAGGATAGAGGCATTAGGGATAGGGTTTAGGGTTGAAGGTTTAAGGATTGAGGGTTGAGGCTTTAGGGCTAAGGGTTAAGGGATTAGGGTTTAACATAAAGTGTTGAGGGTAGAGAGTTCATGGATAGGGTTTAGGGTTTACGGATAGGTAGAGAGGTGGGGAAAGATATAATAAAATGAGAGAGTGAAGTTGACAACTTGAGGGAAACATGGGTAAGGAGGAGGGAGAGAGATGGAGAGGAAGGGAAATATGTAGAGAGCCGTGAGAGATATACAAGTGAGACCTATAATATAGGGAGAGAGGGGTGAGAGAGATAGGAGAGAGATAAGGGATTAGGGTTTAAGGTATAGTATCAAGCATTGAGGGTTTAGGGACAGGGTTTAGGATTTAATGTTTAAGGGTTGAGGGTTGAGGCTTTAGGGATAGGGTTTAGGATTTAGGGATAAGGGATTAGGGTTTAAGGTATAGTATCGAGGGTTGAGGGTTTAGGGATAGGGTTTAGGATTTAAGGTTTAATGGTTGAGAGTTGAGGCTTTAGGGATAGGGTTTAGGGTTTTGGGATAAAGGATTAGGGTTTAAGGTATAGTGTTGAGGGTTTAGGATTTAAGGCTTAAGGGATGACGGTTGAGGCTTTAGGGATAAGGTTTAGTGTTTAGGATTAAGTGAGAGACCTAGATGGCTAAGGATGGATGGAGAGGTAGACAAGGAGTGACTGAGAGACGTAGAGAGGGAGAGGTAGAGAGGTGAGGGGGAGACAAAGGTGAGAGATAGAGTGGTGAGGGGAGAGATAATAAAATGAGATAGGGAAGTTGACAACTTGAGGGAAAGATGGGTAAGGAGGAGGGAGAGAGGTGGAGAGGAAGATAAACATGTAGAGAGTCGTGAGAGATATACAAGTGAGAGACCTATAACCTAGGGCGAGAGGGGTGAGAGAGATAGGGGAGAGATGGGGGTGAGGTAGATAGGGGAGGAGAGGGACGGATAAGGGTTTAGGTTTTAAGGGTTTAGAGTTTAAGGGTTGAGGGTTTAGGGTTTAAGGGTTGAGGTATTAAGGGTTTAGGGTTGAGGGATTAGGGTTTAAGGTATACTGTTGAGTTTAGAGGGTTTAGGATTTAAGGTTTAAGGGTTAAGGGTTGAGGCTTTAGGGATAGGGTATAGGGGTTAGGGATAAGGGATTAGGGTTTAAGCTATAGTATCGAGGGTTGATGGTTTAGGGATAGGGTTTAGGATTGAGGGTTGAGGCTTTAGGGATAGGGTTTATGGTTTAGGGATAAGGGATTAGGGTTTAAGGTATAGTGTCAAGGGTTGAGGGTTTAGGGATAGGGTTTAGGATTCAAGGATTAAGGTTGAGGCTTGAGAATTTAGGGATAAGGTTTAGTGTTTAGGGTTAATTGTGAGACCTAGATGGTTAAGGATGGATGGGGAGGCAAACAAGGAGTGACTAAGAGACGTAGAGAGGGGAGAGGTAGAGAGGTGAGTGGGAGACAAAGGTGAGAGATAGAGAGGTGAGGGGAGAGATATAATAAAATGAGAGAGTGAAGTTGACAACTTGAGAGAAAGATGGGTAAGGAGGAGGGAGAGAGGTGGTGTGGAAGGGAAATATGTAGAGATCCGTGAGAGACCTACAACCTAAGGAGAGAGGGGTGTGTGAGATAGGGGAGAGATGGGGGTGAGGCAGATAGGGGAGGAGAGGGGTGGATAAGGGTTGAGGGATTAAGGGTTAAGGCATAGGGTGAATTGGGTTGAGAGTGTATGGTTTAGGTTTTAAGTATATGGTTGAGGCACAATATTCAAGGTTTAGGGTATAAGGGTGAGGTTATAGGGTATAGGGATGAGGGTTTGTGGGTGTAGGTTTCAAGGTTTAAGGTATAGGGTTAAGGATTGAGGGATTAGGGCTTAAGTATATGGTTGAGGGTATAATGTAGAGGGTTGAGAGTTTACAACTGAGGGATAATGTTCAAGGTTGAGTCTCTAAGATATAGGGTTTAGGGTTTAAGGTTGAGGGTATAAGGCATATGGATGAGGGTTGATGGTTTAGGGCATAAGTATAGGGTTGAGGGTATAGGGTAGAGGTTTGAAGGTTGAGGGATAATGTTCAAGGTTGAGTGTCCAATGTTAAGTGTATAGGGTATAGGGTTTAAGGGTTTAAGCTTTAGGGTTTTAAGGGTATCTAGGGATTGAGAGTTTAGGGTTTAAGGGTTTAAGGTTATAGGGATTAAGGGTTTAACGGTTGACAGTTTAAGGGTTTATGGATTAGGGTTTAAGGCATAGTGTCATGTGTAGAGGGTTTAGGGATAGGGTTGGAGGGTTTAGGGATAAGGGATTAGGGTTTAAGGTATAGTGTCGAGGGTTGAGGGTTTAGGAATAGGGATAGTGTTTAGGGTTTATGGATGAGGTATTAGGGTTGAGGGTTAAGGGATTAGGGTTGAGGGTTGAGGGATTAGGGTTTAGGGTTTAGGGTTGAGGGATTAGGGTTTAACCTATAGTGTTGAGGCTTTAGGGATAGGGTTTAGGGTTAAGGGTTGAGGGATTAGGGTTTGACGTTAAGGGTTGAAGGTTGAGGTTTGAGGGTTTAGGGATATGGTTGAGGGTCGATGGATTAGGGTTAAAGTAGAGTGTCAAGGGTATAGGGATTAGGGATAGGGTTTAGGGTTGAAGGTTTAAGGATTGAGGCTTTAGGGCTGAGGGTTAAGGGATTAGGGTTTAAGATATAGTGTCGAGGGTTAAGGTTTTAGGGTTTAAGGTTTAAGGGTTAAGGGTTGAGGGATAGGGTTTAGGGTTTAGGGATAAGGGATTAGGGTTTAAGGTAGATTGTCGAGGGTTTAGTGATAGGGTGTAGGGTTTAGGGTTGAGGGATTAGAGTTTATGGTTGAGGGAATAGGGTTTAAGGTAAAGTGTTGAGGGTTTAGGGATAGGGTTTAGGATTTAAGGTTTAAGGGTTGAGGGTTGAGGCTTTAGGGTTTAGGGTTAAGTGAGACCTAGATGGCTAAGGATGGATGGAGAGGTAGACAAAGAGCGACTGAGAGACATAGAGAGGGGAGAGGTAGAGAGGTGAGGGGGAGAGATAAGTGAGATATAGAGAGGTGAGAGATAGAACATAAGCTAATGGAACTAGAGGTGAGAGATATTACAAAGGTGCTATCAAAGGTGAGATAGGCACAAATATTTATGGATCAATCTATAACAGCCAATAGAAGACAAAATACATCCATTTGCAATCATGGATTAGTTAAGGACAACTAGGTGGTAAATTTGTTGCCATTGGTAACTTCACAAATTTGGTGTCTTTTCTTATCCTCCTTGGTTTTCTCCATGGATCTCCACCATTGTCTTCATGAATCGTATAATTCATCATGTCATAGGGGCTTCATCATTCCATAATTATCTTCTATTTCCCTTGTAGGACAACAAACATGGTTTTTGTGGTATATCTTGCAGAAAACAACTCCAACCCACAATCCAAAAGTTGTTTAGGATACCCTTTTGGGAGTTTTAAAACATATCCAAAATTTAAGGGTGTTTTTTTTTTGTAATACAAGACCTTAAAATTGACTATCCCACTTGACAAGAGGCTTAATTAGGCTCGTGAAAATAGGTCACTATAGGTTTTTTGATCTCTAGGCTTCCAATCTTCAAACCAAGACTCCAAACATGTCAAATTGGGTCTGACTCAACCTTTTCAAGCATTACAAACACCTTCCAAAGAGTTTCTCTACAAACCCTAAACCTTATGCAACTTAATTGCCTAAAAACATGAGTTTTTAGCCTCGAATAATTTCCCTCTAAAATGCACATGATTATCTACTTGAGTTTGGCATTGCCATATTCATGTAGAGCATGAAGGCAACCTTTTTACAATCACAATTCAAGCAATATCAATCAGATTTCTAATCTTCAAAACCCTATCTTGACACATTTTCTCAATTCCACCATTCTTGTCTTGTAGCTCTCAAAACAGTACTTTCTATCCATATTTTTCAAAATACTCCTCAAACTGATTTCTCAAATGGAATTTTAGATACCCATTTGCCTCTACTTTAACTTATCTAACTTTCTCATATACTTGTTTTGAAACATCAATCCCTAAAATGGACTGGTACACTGTCCCCTTAAGCTAATTAGGCCTATTTTGCAAAGCAACTCAACAAAATCTTTCTCCCAAACTTCCAAACTCTATTCCAACACTTTCAACAGGTTTCAAAACCACAGAATCAACAATTTTCATCAGGCGAAACAATCACAAATTTGCCAAAATATCAAACCCTTGTTTAAGCCATTCTAGGCTAGGTTTCATAGGGGTTTATTGGAAATCAACACTCCACACCTTGGTTCACCTCTCCAACACCTCAAACACCTTCTAATATGTCTGCCTATGCTATTCCAACCTTTATGAAACTCTGTCCAAGGGTTTCTCAACCAACCCTAACCTCTAACCATCAAATTCAACCCTAAAATCTCATGAAATACAACTAGAATAGCAACTTATTTCCTCCAAATGGCCTTCCCTACTCTTTTCAATCACATAAACAATAAAACCTACTTCTAACATGCCATTCCATGAGGTTTCATGAGGATACATCTAAGAAAAGTCTCTGAGATGCATGTTTCTTGCTCACTGTTTACCCTAGGTAGGGTTTGACAGTCCAAAAACCAGTCTTTAGCAAAATGCTTATACCTTTTTGTATCCCAATGAAATTGAAAGAAATCAAAAGATGAAATGTTATAGACTCTCATATCTTTCATTTCCCACCAGTTTTAGGGCTTGACACATCCGTACAGGCCGTACAAGTTTTCTGTAACAACAAAATTGACTGTAAACACACAGAAAAATAGAGATTTCTTATTACTTCTTCAACAAAAATCAACTCCAGTGCTTACATAAAGTTTTCCCAAGCATATTTTAACTTTTCCCTCCTAAAAAAAACTAACACAATTAACAAAAACTAACTTTTGAGTTGTATGACCGTTGGTCTTCCCCATTGTGCATTTTTGCACCTTTACATGACAACATTACAAAGTATGACAATATGAACTCAAATGACTCCAACTAGACTAATTACATTATAGAATGGTCTATTATGACCTTATTGAACAAAATAAGACTCAAATGACCTCATTCACAAAACTTGGACAAACATGGTGCCCCTGCACCACATATTAATGCGCCTTGACTTTAATAATTGTCTCTTGATATCCCTTCTTCACCCTCTACACTAATCCAAACCATGCCCTAGTGTGATGTCTCCCATGATATCAATCACATGCCCTTTCATGAATAGATGGTTATCAATAAGTAGTCAACATGAAGTCCCATGTACTCTTCACTTGTAGCCTCAATAGGTGACTTTCCTTTGACCTTATCCTTTGTGTAATAACATTGTGCAATAATGCTTTGTATGGCTGCAATAATGCTTTGTATGCTTTGTACCTATTTTGGTTAAGTGACACTCTTCTACATGATGATTGTATGTACATTTACTATGAAGGGTTGAATGACATATATTTAGTTATTTGTATGGATTCATTTCTTAGGAACTAATATTGGTCTCTTTATCATGCTACAGACAAATTCTCTGTCATGCCAAGGAAACGATCAAGAATTAAACCAACACAGGAAGAGATAGAAGCTAAGAATGCAAAGAAAGCAGTGGCTATGAGGGAACTTCATGAGAAGAGGAAATTGGACACGATAAATGAAGACATGCCAATTGAAGAGGAATAACAACCATCACAAAGAGATATGGTATTGGTGGCACAAAGAGAATGAATGCAAAAACTTCATGCTATGAGAGATTTGAATACCATAGTTGGAGACACATCCTCTATCGCAAGTCAACATGGAGGGACACCATCTACCACATCTCAAGTTGAGAGTACATCATCACTCACATGTGATGAAGGAGGTATGCCATCATTCCCAACTCAACCTCAAGGTATGTCATCTATTCCATCTTTGATCGAAGCTATGCCATCTAGCCCATCTCATTTAAATATTGATGAAATTCCTAATGTTGAGATAAATTTACCTAACTTAACACCACCTAGAATTTTACATAGAAAGCCAAAGTATTTGATTGATATTGATGAGAATATTTTGTAGCCAATGGAAGGTAAGATTCCAAAATACACTTGTAGAAGATATGCTCATAAGATTTGGAGATTGTTTTTTGAAAAGTTAAATGAGACCACAAGATGTCAACTATTCGTTGAAATGATGCGAAGTATAAAGTATAGGTCCATCATGAAGATTCTTGGGTTGAGAACATTAGAGGCTTCAAGTGAAAAATCTATTGTCAAGAATCTAATGAGTGCGTATGAGAGTGTGGGTAACAACTCACACATAAAAGATAGTAATGCAACATGACATGTGATTACATCGACTATAGTAAGTAGTCAAACGAGGAAAGCTCGTCTCATTAGTAAGACGAGTCAAGCATTGAGAATTAAAAGGAAAACTTTATCAAGAGCCATTGGAAGATGCCAAAGAATTGAGGACACTAATGCCAATGAATTATGGGCATTCTTGGGGAGACTACCACGAAAAGATAAACCAATTGTTGAAGCATTGAGATCACTAATTGAAGACTTTTGGAAGAATTACACAAGAGTATCTCCAAATCAAAGGGATGCGGTAAGAAAGAAAATCGGTAGTCGGAACCGTGAGACACATCCAAAGCATTTTTTGGATATGACTCAAACACAATTTTTGGCAAATTTCTAGAGATGTATCCTCAAATTAAAATTTGTCAAAGATATTTTGAAATGTTAAAACCTTTCTATGTCAAGATAAATCACACACGCACTACTTGTTGTTGTAGATTATATATTAAATTTTGTAACCATTTTGATGTTTATCAGTCTATATGTTTATATTTGCATACTAACAATGTTTTGTAAGATTGTGGCATACATGCCCCACCAACATCTTCAAGAGACTTCATATCAATAATTTTATGTGAAAGAGAGGAAGGTCAAATATTCTATAGAAAATTATGCTTGGATGGCACATGTCAGCATTGCAGTGGCTTGCAATGTATGCCAATATGTGAACATATGGAAAGAACACATGTGGTTGGAAATGAACTAGTAGAGTTCGGCAAGTATAAAACAATGGCATACAATAAAAAGATGGTAAAGAAGCAAAGAGGTGTGAATTGGTTATTGAAAAGATTCCAATGTATCAGTTTATGGCTATATTTCGTGACAACATAGTGTATGAGTATGCAAGACATGCCCATAGAGATTGATGGTTGGACTTGCAATTCAAGTTATGCAAGGAAACATTTCCAGTTGGTAGCATTGTTTCAGTCATCAACTTTGTAGGGAACTACAGTCTACAACCACAACGTGAGGTGCAATCACAATATTACAACTCAACACAGGTTTTGATATTTGTGTACATCGCTTTCATTCATGTGAATGATAGTACAGAGGATGGTAGAAAGATCATAAGGGAGTATCATTTCTATATTAGTGATGATTGCACGCATTCTACGGAGTTCGTGCAAAGTTGCTTTCATGTGTTCTACAATGATTTGGCTAGAAGGGGCATATCGTTTAGTCAACATATCATATGGTCGGATAACTGTGCGTCACAATTCAAGAACTCAAGAAATTTCTATTGGTTGAGTAGGAGGCATAATTTTACAGGTGTTCAACATATGTGGAACTTTTGTGAGGCCGGGCATGGAAAGGGGGAGCATGATGGTGTAGGAACATGTATCAAAAGAGCCATAGCATGAGAAGAGTTAAAGTATAAGGACAATGCAAAGTTGATAGATGCAAAATCAATTGTCGAGTGGTGTAATGCTTCCATGGGTCCAGGTAATGAGGGTAAGTCTTTAGTTCGTAGTTTTTTTTGGTTGATAGATGATACTAACATTGCACCATATGAGGACTATTCTATATTGACAGGATCAAGTGAGATGCACTCTTTCAGAAGCTCAATTGCAGGTTCATGGAGTATCCACATGCGAAAGATGTCATGCTTTTGTTCTTCCTGTACAATTCAAGCCTGGGATGAGTGCGAGTCAAAGGAGTGGGTTGGTGAATTGTAGTTAGGTTATCTTAGCCCACTTGACACGTATCGACCCCCAACAACACTAGAACTAACACATATGGAATCATCAGTTGACTTTGACCACATATCATATCTAGTTCAACCAGGTAATATATCTATTTGCATAGTTTTTGAAATTCCTAATGTTATCTTACTTTGTAGTGTTTTTGTAATGTTGACTAATTTCATCTAATTTACTACACATATCAATGTAGGGCATGTATATGCAATTATTGTAGATGAAGATAACGAAGAGGGAACGGATTATTACTGGTGTCGTTGTGTTGAGGCCAAAAAGAAATTGGAGGCCCTAGTTATAGATGGAGAAAATATCGAATACCCTTGATGAGTGTCAAATTGCACTCATAAAATACACCCCTTTTTGCCTCTCTTTTTCTCCTATTCAGTTCATCTTCCTTGTGTCTGCACTCAAATAAGTTAGCAAGATTGTTCTATTTTGTGATTAATTAAGATAGATTACTTGAGATTAGAATTTCTGATTAGATGACTAATGTGCGTGGGATTAATGGAAAAATGCAGAATTTCTCTTTCCTTTTTGAATCAGCAGGTGTAAATGTCAGAAACAGCAATTTTGTGCATCTCCAGAGATCGTCTTCAATGATCTCCGGAGACCATAACAAAGAACAGTGACACCTGGAGTTTTGAAGATATGGGGAATGACTCTCCGGAGCTCTGCGAGTGTTTGGAATATCTCTGGAGCTGCAGACAGGAACAACTATCTCCGGCACCTCCTGAGAACGGGGCATGTTCTAGACAGAGCTGCCGCCCAGACACTTCAGTAGCAATCCTAATACCCCCCCTCATTTCACTCAAATCATCACCTGAGTGGTGAAGGGTCAACTATCAATTAAACTGCTGAAGTTTTATCTTTCCAAAGATTTTGCATGAGTTACGAATTGAACTAATCCAATATTCTTATTTTTAGGGCTTTGATGCCCAAGTGTATTAAGACCTAAACTTAGACCTCTGAGTGGACTTCTGTTCCACTCAAGTCTACCTTTCTTGCATGGTGATCTTTCATAAGTTAGACAGTGAAGTACAAATAAGAGATGGTGTCATCTCCTAGAAAGATTGATAGATAAGTTCAGTGATATATCATCACTCTTTTTTATATACTTTCAGAAATAGTAATAGAACAACAATGATAAAATTATTCTAATTTTTTTCAGAGATTTCAGTTCTGCTATAGCCATACATTTTCATGAATATAGAAATGAATGAATTGGATTGAATTTAGTGTAGATCATCTTTTGTGCTGATTTCCTGCAATAGCCTTCAGCCTCAAAGGTGCGGAGCAAGGGCCCACTCTCACCAATTAGGCAGGAGGCTAGTATCTCTGTTTTATTGTTTCAAGTTTTCTTTTATAAAGGTGTTTCCTATTTTAATAGATAGATGCATGTTATTGTTTCTTTGCTTTGAGTACATTTCCTATTTTCTTCTGTTTTATTCCATTTATCCAACAAGCAGATAGATTAGTCATTCTTTTAAGCATTAGGATTTGCTATAAACTGGTCACTTAGAATCCCTAGTTGCAGACAGCCATGGACACAGCCCTAGTTCTTTGACATCTGAAAACAGATTAAATGATGAGGTACAACGACAACCTGTCATTTTTGGCGCCGTTGCCGGGGATGTAGTTTGTGTTAATTAGGGACACTGAGTTAAAAATAGTTTTTAGAATAGATCTGTATGGTTAGAGCTAGAGATCTCAAAGGAAGATATATTAAGCAGACACCCCAACAACACACCATAGGGGAAAGCAGTGAGGTGGTACAAAATCTTGTTGAAGAAGGAAACCTAGATCTTAATTTGGAACATGCACTTCAAAACAACAATCCCTTAGATCCTACAGATATTCCACTTGCCAATTATATCCAGGAATTACAACAAAAAGTTGAGGTAGATCCTTTGGTAGAACCTAATTTCCTAGAACCTCAGGAAGAAGAACTAGTACTAAACATAGAAAATGATAATCATGGGGAATAGGAAAATCAGGCCCCAAGAACCTTCTCTTATCCTATTGTTTTGGCTTCTGGAGACAATGCTCCCATGAAGAATATCTCACCAGCACATCTGCCAAATTTCAGAGGACTTTCCTCTGAGGATCCAGATCAGTTCTTGTTTAAATTCAAGGTAGTCTGCCAAACTTATGATTATGGATCAGATAACCAGAAACTCAAACTGTTCCCTTCAACCCTGAAAGATTCTGCGATGAGATGGTTTATGGGTTTAGCCCAGGGTTCTATCCATTCTTGGGATCAAATGGAAATAGAGTTTTTGGAAAAATACCAAGATTATTGCAGATCCAGTAATAAAAATGAAGAACTATTTAAAATTAGGCAGGGGGAGGAAGAATCCTTAGAAGACTATGTGGATAGGTTTAATTTTGCTTTGAGAAGGTATGGCAATCCGGTGGATCACTCCTTGGCCAGAACCCTATTTATAAAAGGATTGGATAAAGAAACAAAACAGGCACTGGACCTAATGGGAAAAGGGAACATTAACAAAATAGAAATACCTGACATAGAGGAACTCTACAGGAATTATTCCAGAACTCAAGATGGAGTAAGGTCATCCAAAACTTTTAAAGGGAAGAATGAGATAGGACAGTTGATGGAGGAAATTGCAAATCTAAAAACAGATATTCTGGTCCAACTAAATACCACATTGGATGGGATTCAAGCAAAAACTAGAACAACTGATCAAAGTAGAGCAACTGAACCACTTTCCATTTATTGTCCTAGGTGTAGAAACAAACACCTGTTGAGAGAATGTCTCTTGGACAAATCAGAGATTTGTCAAATCTGTGATAGGGAACATCCTACCAGTCAGTGTAGTCAGCTTCCAGCCTTGAAAAGATTGAGTAAAAAGAATGCTGTGATAGAGGAGGAGTTGAACTATGTGGGACAAAAACAAGCCAGAAATTTCCTTTATAATCAGTACCCAAGCCAGTCTTCTTATAGGGGTCCTACTAATTGGGAAAATAATCAGTGGAATCCAGCTTGGTATGGCCCTTAAAATAATCCTCCTTGGGGACAGCAGGATTGGCAAAACCAAAACTGGCAAAATCAGCCTTAGGGAAATCAACAATGGCCACCACAGTTTGGGTCACAAGGCATGCAACCTCAATGGGGTCCTCAACAGGGATATCATCAACAATACCAAGGACAACCTAGACGTTTCCAACCTCAACAGCAGGCTTTACTAACTGGATCCTCCAACACATAGGGTTAAACACAAAATGAACCAGTTAGTCAACCACCTTTACCAGCTCAGCCTATACCAAACCCACAGAATAAATAGGGAGCAACTGTCTATATGACAGATCAAGAAAATTTGGCTGGAATTAATGCTATATATTCAAATAATCTCCTGCTGCGTTCTGGGAAAGCATTCCCAAGACCTTCTCCTCCAACTATAGTTGAAATAACCAATGATGAGGAACCTAAAAATCCATCTGATCAACCCCCAAAGGAGATTACTAATGAAAAAGTGCTAAAAAAATCAACCACAAACAACTCCGGAGTTACTCCTAAAAAGCCAGCTTCGGAGAACAGTCTTGAACACAATTCTGATAAGAGCTCCAAAGATGCTTCGGAGATGGAAAAGCTAGCACCTTACCCAGAACGACTTAAACAAAATGCTCCCCAGAAAAAGATTTTACAAAAACAAATCCAACCCAATCAGGAATCAGAGCTTTTACAAGAACTCAAGCAGCTAAACATTGAAATTCCTCTCCTCCAAGCCATCAGAGATGTACCCGAACTAAATCAATTCATCAAACAGTATTGCATCAAAACACAGGGCAGAAAGAAAAGTTTTCCCTCCACAATAGAGGTGGAAGGAAAAGTAATGGATCTATTGATGGGAAAAATTCTCCTCCCAAAATATGGAGACCCTGGGAACCCTGTCATAACTGTTTTCATCTCAGGGGTAGAAATTTCAAATGTTCTGGTTGAGTTAGGAGCATCAATTAATGTGATGACAGTTCATACAATGGACAGGTTAGCTCTGTCAGGTATCCAATCCACGACTACAATTCTTCAACTTGCTGATCAGTCAGTAGCTGTTCCAAAGGGAGTGATCACTGATGTACCTGTTGTGATAGATTCATGGGAGTTCCCAGTGGATTTCTTAATACTGGAACCTAGCAACCAGAGAAATGCTTATCTGCTAATTTTAGGAAGGCCATGGCTGGCTACTGCAACAGCATCTATTGATTGTCGAACTGGAGATATGGTCATTTCTAATGGGATAGATTTAAAGAAAATATCTCTGTATCCTCCAGCTAAACCATCGGTGCATTACATAGGAAGAGTATGGGTGGATGAACCAGATAACATGAACAACAGTGCCTCATTAGCTATGGTAACCATTAGGGAACATCTGGGAGAATTAGGAGAAGAAGTATACTATGATACAATGGAAGAATTCACTCACATCCTAATCAACAAAGATGTGATGGAACTCGCCCAAGATCCTCAGAGAGAACTTCTCATTTCTTCTCATTGTACCCTTACCAACATTATTCCTTGTGGGGAAACCTTTTACAGGGACTTAGCCACCTTCCACATGTTACTCCCACATTCTTGTCCTCTCAATGCCATGACACCAATGTATGGACCCACCACATCTATGGATCAAATTACAAAACAGGTCATGATTCTGCCAGGGAAAACACTTAATATAAATACTCAGTTAACAGCAAGTCAGGAAGAAAAACTTATTTAGCTTTTGGTTTCCCACTCAGCATCTTTTGCCTAGGAATACCAAGATATGAAAGGCATACGTCCTAAAATTTGTACCCATCATATCTACACTGAGGATATTAAACCTGTCAGACAACCACAAAGAAGATTGAATCCTGCCTTAAAGGACATTGTCAAAACTGAAATAGAAAAATTACTCCAGGCAGGGTTCATATATCCAATCTCTGACAGTCAATGGGTCTCACCCCTTGTCATTGTGCCTAAAAAGAATGGGAAATGGAGGGTGTGTATTGATTATAGAGAACTCAACAAGGCCACAAAAAAGGACTACTTTCCCTTACCATTTATTGACCAAGTTCTGGACAACCTTGCTGGGAGAAAGTATTTTTCTTTTTTAGATGGATTTAGTGGGTATAATCAAATTCAAGTAGCACCTGAGGACCAAGACAAAACCACCTTCACATGCTCTTGGGGAACCTTTGCTTACAAAGTTCTTCCTTTTGGGTTGTGCAATGCCCCAGCTACATTTCAGAGACTGGTTCTAGCTATTTTTGCTGAACTGGCTAATGAATGCATGGAAATCTACATGGATGACTTTACTGTGTATGGGAATAACTTCAAGGAAGCTCTCACAAACCTTGGAAAAGTACTAAAATGTTGTGATAAAAATCGACTGTCCCTTAGCCATGATAAATGTTTTATGATGGTGGAGGAAGGAATTGTTTTGGGACAACATATTTCAGAAAAAGGGATCAGAGTGGATCAGAACAAGATAGAAGTAATCACACAGTTGCCTTCACCCAAAAATCAGACTGATGTCAGAAGTTTTCTAGGTCATGCAGGCTACTATAGGAGGTTCATAGAAAATTTTAGCAAAATAGCTGCCCCCCTGTTTACCCTGCTTAACAAGGAAACAGAATTTCTCTGGACAACAGACTGTCAATTAGCATTTGAAACTTTGAAGGAGAAGCTTACTGTGACACCAGTTTTAAGGGGACCTAATTGGACTTTACCATTCCACATACAAACTGATGCTTCAAATGAATCCATTGGGGCCATTTTAGGACAAAAGGAGGAAGGAGAGAGTATGCATGCCATTTATTACATCAGCAAAAACCTTACCTCTGCAGAAAGAAATTATACAACAACTGAGAAAGAATTCTTGGCAGTTATCTATGCTATAAACAAATTCAGACATTATATTACCGGATATAAAATATTTATGCACACTGATCATGTAGCCATCAAGTACCTAATGAATAAACCAGTAGTAGGTGCAAGGATCATCAGGTGGTTATTGCTATGGCAAGAATTTGATATTACCATAGTTGATAATCCAGGAAAGTTTAATTTGGTTGCTGATTTTCTGTCAAGATTGCATACAGGAGGGGAAGATCAACTAGTGGAGGACAAATTTCCAGATGAACATCTTTTTGCCATATCCACTACTGCACCTTGGTTTGCTGACATAGCTAATTTTTTAGCTATAGGCTTGTATCCATCCCATTTTACTTCAAAACAAAGAAAACGTTTGGTTAAAGAAAGTTTATCCTACAAATGGTTGAATGGTTTACTATTTTAATGTGGTCCTGATTTTATTCTATGCAAGTGCTTGAAGGTTGAAGAGACTTTTGATGTGTTGAGAGCATGTCATGATGAACCATCTGGTGGCCACTACTCTTTCCACAGGACAGTCCACAAGATCCTTGGAGTTGGTTGAGCTGGTTACTACTGGCCTTCTCTTCATAAAGACACAAAGAAGTATGTGCAGCACTGTGACCAGTGCCAAAGGATGGGGCAGCCCACCTTTACCCAGGAAATGCTGCTACATCCTCAAGTCATGATGGAACCATTTGAGCAATGGGGTCTAGACTTTGTGGGACCAATTTCACCGCCATCATCAGGCAAGGAGTATATTCTAGTATGCACAGACTATGTTACTAAGTGGGCTGAGGTTCAAGCATTACAGTTTGCAAGAGAAGAAAAAGTTGCTGATTTCCTTTACAATAGAATTTTCTTGAGATTTGGAGCCCCAAAATCAATAGTTTCAGATAGAGGACCTCAATTTACTTCACAGGTAATCAAGGCATTCATAGATTTATACCAAGTCAAGCACAGAAGAGCTTCACCTTACCATCCTCAAGTAAATGGGCAGGTAGAAGTAACTAACAGAGAACTTGAGAATATCCTAACAAGGACAGTAGCAATGAATAGAAAGGATTGGGCTAATAGACTACCTGAAGCAGTTTGGGCTTACAACACCACTTGGAAGTCCACAACAAAGTTTTCACCATATGAATTGGTTTATGGGAAAAAGCCTATACTATCTATAGAATTTGAACTCCAGACACTTAAAACTGTATTGGATGTTGGGCTGCCGCTGTCTACAATTCAGCAGAATAGAATTCTTCAGCTCAACGAGTTGGATGAGATTCAGACAGAAGCCATTCAGCAAACAGAACTGGTTTAGTACCAAAGGAAACAATGGCATGACCAACATATCAAGAGGACATTTCAACAAGGAGATTGGGTTCTTCTCTATGATTCTAAATTCAAAGAATTCAAAGGGAAATTACAGACTCACTGGCTGGGTCCTTATCAAATAAAGGAAGTGTTTGAAAATGGAACTGTATTATTGCAACCAATTGATGGGAGCACAAACACATTTCTAGTAAATGGTCACCGGATAAAGCTCTACAAAAGACCATCTACTAAAGAAGAATTTCTTGATGATCTGTGTTTTGATACAGGGGATACCTCCTCTGTCACGGTGTTGGAATAATAATAATAATAAAAAAAGGTTGAAAACCAGCAATGGCTGCCTTCTAAAAAAAAAGGTTGAAAACCAGCAATGGCTGCCTTCTAAATTTTTTTTTTTTTTGAGAAAGATGGAAAACCAGCAAATGGCTGTCTTTCTCGACCAAGGGAGTTGAAAACCAGTAAATGGTGGTTCCCTTCTCTAGGACAGTTGTAATAATTGAGCTTCGGATATGATCTGTTGCCAGAAATTGGCCCAATGCATCTCCGGCGCTTTCCAATAAGGAGCACCTCCGGCGCTCTGTTAATAACACCGACAGTTCCATAATAAGGGCGGGACCTACCTCGCCAGGTGGTAAAGTAGACAACTCATATGATGAGATCATCATGACTCATCTTCTACTTCATCGCACAGCATAATTAAAATTAGAATACTAATAATTGCAGGAGTGTCCACAAGCCGGCGCTGACATCACCCATGGGCGTGGATTTTAGTGCCACTCAGTGCAATGATTGCAGGTCGCATACAAGTAGGAAGTGGATGTCATTTCAGGCCACTGCTTAAATGCCACGACGCATGCAGTTTCCAAAACGGCGCAGTATTTCTCCCGTGTACGTCGCCTCATCATTAAAACTGATCCAGGTAAATCTATTTTTAATTAATCATTGATTAGTAACTGTCCTGTCTTTCTATTTTGGGTGCTGCCGTGATGACACGTCCCTCCGCCGTCATTTCCTTTTTCACATCCAAGCATGCCGCCATCTGTGCCTTAATGCCACCTTACCTCCGGAGCGCCCTGTCAGTTCGTTACAATTATGGCTGCTTTGGCCCCTTAACCCATCTGCATAAGCCCAGCCTGAAAACAATAGCATCCCTCATTCAAACCTCCGGAATAGACTGAAGCATAAGATAAATTAAACAACTCTCCGGAGCCTATAGAGTAATTTGAACAATACTCCGGAGCCCACAGATCAGAGGGACAGATAGACTGCAGGCCGCGGAAGTAAAAGAATAAAACACAGAAACTGCCATCAATTCAGCAATGGGGGTCAAGAAAAAGTCTGAGCCAAAAAATACTACAGGTCTTCTAAAGGATGCAGCTGCAGCAAACATTTTAAGGGCTACTGGATGGTTAGATTTCCTAGATAAGTTCGAAGGGTTTCAGGAGGATATTGTGGATGAATTCCTTAGGAATTTAAGAGACGACCAGACCACTGTGAGAGGAAACCAAATCAGTCTCTCCTCCACAATTATCAGCCACATCTCTGGACTCCCCGAACAAGGTGAGAGGTTCTACCACCTGAAAACCTTGTATATTGATTTAATTAGAAATTTTTTTGTTCGTGGTGAACCTGCTATTCAATTGCATATGAATAAGAATGAGGTCAAAGGAATTTTGAGGTCCACTCTCCCAAACCCTTGGGCAACTGTTGCTACCTGGTTAATGAAGTACTTTACCTGTGATGGCCAATTCTCCATAGTTTTAGGGCCCATAATGAAAATGCTAATTTTTCTCAGACATAGAAATAGGCACCCCGAATATAACATAAATATCCCCAATTTCCTATATTCTGCCATCAGGGCAACTGCAGAGAAATACCAGCAGGGTAAGGGAACCATGAAACATCATGGCCTCATCTTCTTGATAGTCAAGCACCACTTCTTATCTCAGGCCAATGGAGAACTATTGCAGAACTTTCTTGAGCATAACCCTCAAGTCAGAGAACCAGAGATAACACAAACAGAGGATGAGAGTTCTCCCTCTCACCATGATGAAGAAACTGAGCCTACAGCCTCCTCCATAGCTTTTCACAAAGGGACATCACCCTCACAGGAGGCTACATCATCTGCAGCCCCTGTTCCCAACAAGAAGGGGAAAGGCAAACAAATTGCAGAGCCTGCTACTACATGACCTCTATACATGACTCGGTCAGTCAGGCGAAAAATGACTTTACCTGAGGAATCTAGGCCTAGGGAATTAATAGAGGAAAAGGCAGGACAGGGAATTGAGGGGAGATGGTGGGTTGAAGAACCATCCCATGACTCCGACGAGGTACCTCTGGTTAGAAAGAGGAAGCAAAGTGAAAATTCTCCAGCACCATCTGTTCATATGGAGTCAAGTCTAGTTTCAACACCACCATGTGATCTGAAGACAGGAAGCTTACCAACTGTTACTATCTCCTCAGATTCTGAGGAAGGAAGACCTGCTCCGGAGGCACCAGTTCCACCTGTGCTCCAGAGAAGCAAAAGGAAGAGGTAGCTCTTACAAGCTGAGAAGGATACTGCCCTGCTCTCTGAGGCACTCTTGGAATTGAGCACATGTGAGGACAAAGCAGGACCTTCATTAGTGCAAGTAGCAGCAGAGGATCCTCAGGACAGGAACACTGCAGAAGGAGAAATAGGGCACACGGATACATTGGGAGAAGCAGGGCAGGTGGCCATGGATAATATTGATAATCAGCCAACAGCCATAGAAACAGAGGCAGAAACTCTATCACATCCCTCTGACCAAGAGGATATCGAAATCTCAACAGAGCAACAATTAATGGAAGAAATTGAGAATTTCAAAAGGATGCTCTGGGGAAAGAATTTAATTATTACTGACCTCAAGAAGGTCAGAGTAGAGATGGAGATGGAACTGAAGCAAACTATTGCAAAAATCCAAACAGACCTCCAAAATAAGGACAGAATCATCCAGGAGAGGGAGGCAGAGTTGGAAACACAGAAATGTGAGGCAGCAAAAGTGATGGAAGAAAAAGAAAAAGAAGCAACACAAAAGGTTTCTGAGCTCACCATGGCCAGAGACAACGGCCTCACAGTAATGGCAGCACTGATTGAAAAGGTACAAAGCTAGGATAAACAATTAACTTGGGCCAATAATAGACTGGATGACCAAGAAGAATATATTCAAGAACTGTCTGGCCCAAGGGCAACTAATGAGCAGGAAATTCAGACAAATGCCTATGTGGGTCCAATCCCCATTGACATTCCTAAAGCCCTATTTCATTGGGAGGAAAGGTGTAGAGAATTTGAATCCTCCAAGCCAATGTTGCAATTACAAAGGGCAGTCACTGCCAGAGCAGAAAGGATAGCAACTTTGGAAAACAAAATCATTCAAATGGCCTCCCTTTCCTTAGAAATTCTATCTTGCAGACCTCCAAGTGCCAGCTATTCAATGTTCCTACAAGAAAGGATACTGCAAAGGAAACTCTCCTTAGTCCTATCTGACGAATGAGGATACCGAAACAGCAGAAGGTTTCATGGCAGCTTACACCAGAAGTAATGATGAAGACAAAAACTTCCTATGTGAATTATACTTACATGGGTTCTGCATTAATGATATAGCCTTCATGATTAATCACTTTGTGGGAGAATGCCAGCTTAAGGCATTCATGTCCCTCATGAGAAACCACTAGATCTGGGATGAAAGGATGGAAGATCATCTTCAAAAGGATTCAAAAATAGATCTCCTCAGAAAAGAATGTCCCAATCCTTTTGCTTTTCAGACCCAATTTAGGTCCATCATCTATCATCCTGCAAGTGCAACCAGCATATTGCCATTATACTTGAAAAGTTTGCAGGAATGCTCCATTGACTTTGATATTTTTATGATTAATTCAGCAAATCCTGTCCTTGTTGTAGCAAAGGAGATGGAGTATTTTAACCCCAGAGCAAAAACTTAGAGAGGTGGTCACCCCTGCAAACCTGAGACTATTCATGAGGAAGGCAAAGATGATATCCAAACTGATGGATAAACATAAACATGAATGGATAGGAGGGCAGTTCAGACCTCCTCTGATAATTGAACCACTCCCTATATGGACAGAACAACTGGAAGATGAAAAATTGCAAGATTAGATGAAGCAAGTTGACAAGTACAGAGGGAATGGTAACACCAATAAAACTACTTGGACAACCTATCTCCAGGAGTATAGTCTGACTGACAGATTGCTTCGTCAAAATAAATCTAGAATGTGAAAAGTAGGAGGACCTGCCAAACCTTAGGTATGGGGGGATGATGAGTGTCAAATTGCACTCATAAAATACATCCCTTTTTGCCTCTCTTTTTCCCCTATTCAGTTCATCTTCCTTGTGTCTGCACTCAAATAAGTTAGCAAAATTGTTCTATTTTGTGATTAATTAAGATAGATTACTTGAGATTAGAATTTCTGATTAGATGACTAATGTGCGTGGGATTAATGGAAAAATGCAGAATTTCTCTTTCCTTTTTGAATCAGCAGGTGTAAATGTCAGAAACAGTGATTTTGTGCATCTCCGGAGATCGTCTTCAATGATCTCCGGAGACCATAACAAAGAACAGTGACACCTGGAGTTTTGAAGATATGGGGAATGACTCTCCAGAGCTCTGCGAGTGTCTAGAATATCTCTGGAGCTGCAGACAGGAACAACTATCTCCGGTGCCTCCTGAGAATGGGGCATGTTCCAGATAGAGCTGCCGCCCAGACACTTCAGCAGCAATCCTAATACCCCCCCTCACTTCACTCAAATCATCACCTGAGTGGTGAAGGGTCAACTATCAGTTAAACTGCTGAAGTTTTATCTTTCCAAAGATTTTGCATGAGTTACGAATTGAACTAATCCAATATTCTTATTTTCAGGGCTTTGATGCCCAAGTGTATTAAGACCTAAACTTAGACCTCTGAGTGGACTTCTGTTCCACTCAAGTCTACCTTTCTTGCATGGTGATGTTTCATAAGTTAGACAGTTAAGTACAAATAAGAGATGGTGTCATCTCCTAGAAAGACTGATAGATAAGTTCAGTGATATATCATCACTCTTTTTATATATACTTTCAAAAATAGTAATAGAACAACAATGATAAAATTATTTTGATTTTTTCAGAGATTTCAGTTCTGCTATAGCCATACATTTTCATGAATATAGAAATGAATGAATTGGACTGAATTTAGTGTAGATCATCTTTTGTGCTGATTTCCTGCAATAGCCTTTAGCCTCAAAGGTGTGGAGCAAGGGCCCACTCTCACCAATTAGGCAGGAGGCTAGTATCTCTGTTTTATTGTTTCAAGTTTTCTTTTATAAAGGTGTTTCCTGTTTTAATAGATAGATGCATGTTATTGTTTCTTTGCTTTGAGTACATTTCCTATTTTCTTCTGTTTTATTCCATTTATCCAACAAGCAGATAGATTAGTCATTCTTTTAAGCATTAGGATTAGCTATAAACTGGTCACTTAGAATCCCTAGTTGCAGACAACCATGGACACAACCCTGGTTCTTTGACATCTGAAAATAGATTAAATGATGAGGTACAGCGATAACCTGTCAACCCTATAGGCTCAGTGGTTGTTACTAGAACATAGATTAGAAGGTACCCACATAAGAGTGTTAATGTTTGGCTATTTTAGGACTTTGACACACATCAAAAGATTCTTCATTACTCGAACCTTGTCATGGCATCCAATGTTCATTTGATACAATATCAGGGTAGACCTTTGAACAAGACCTTGTGGAAGGTGCTTGAGTCTGACCATGAGGCAATACTTGACACAATAAAGAGTAGAGCAGACCTGGATGGTTTGTTGGATTAATTTGTAAGTATTCACATTGATTTTGTAAAGTCATGTTACATTGAGTTGTAAGTGTGCACATTAATTTGTAAGTTTACATAGGTTTGTCTTTTTTTATTTGCTGCTACATTTTTACACATACACATTTTTACATCATCATGTTATGCTTCATGGGGTTAGACCAAAGTGATGGATGAAGTTGATCTTGAGAGTAATGTATAAAATCTAGGTAATATATAAAATATAGGTGTCTCTAGGTGTCTTGGTTTCTAACTAGATAATAGGTGTCTCTACTTGTGTCTTAGGTACATACTATATGTCAACTAGGTAGATAGAGACTAGAAAAAAGGTATTTAATCTAATCTAGGTATCTTAGGTAGATACTATATATCAATGACCTGTTTAGAGACTAGAATAAGGTACAATCTAGAATGATCTAGGTGTCTTCTAGGTAGGTGTCTTCTATAATTTAATCTAGGTGTCTTAGGTAGGTACTATATGTCAACTAGGTCTACCATAATAGGTGTCTTAGGTAGAACTATAATCTAGGTGTCTAGGTGACTTAGGTCTAGACTATGATAAGGTATAAAGACTAGGTGTCTTAGGTCTACTATGTCTATAAAATCTAGATACATACTATACAATAGGTGTCTTAGGTGTCCTATGTCTACTAGAATACATGTGCCTTAGGTCTTAGGTGAAGCCACATGAGTTTCCACCTTCAAGTGGTTGGCCTTGTCAGTATAGAATATTTATATTTCTTGAAGCTAAGGGAAGCTCTTTTTCTTTATAGGAAAACTATATCAACTTTAGTGTCCTCATGGTGTAGGGGCACCCAGGTTGTCATGCCTCCAAGAGGGGTCAAAAAGTGAAATTTTGTTTTGATTGAGTCAATTGTATGTAATAAGGTCTTGTAAGACCATTTCATATGTTTTTGAGTCGGTTTGAGCCATTTGGGGTCAGTTTGAGTCTTTGAGTCTTGTTGCAAAAAAGTGTCAATCTTGTCAAGTTGCACAAAGCAACTTTTGCATTTTTGCATTTTTGGTGTCCTGCTCCTGATGCAACCAAACTAACATTTCCAATGCATCTGGATGGGTACGTTTAGGCTAGGAATGGTCTTGTTTTGCACCCAAACATGCTAAAACAGTATGAGCTACATTGTACCAGTGATATCCTTGAAGAGTCCAAAGTGCAAAAAGGCAGCAATATTTGACGAGTTGTCACTTAGAAAAATTCCATATGAGGCAACACGATCACGTAGGGTCCCTCTACAATAATCTCTCTTAGTTTTTTATATCTTTAAGGCATTTTCCTGTGGTGAAAGGTTTTCTGCTGCCTCAAAAATCATCAGGAGGTAGTGTAAAGTTGCAAAGGGGTGTAACATTCATTCTGCTCCTAATGAAACCAAATTGACTATTCCAATGCGTCTGGATGGGTACATTTAGGCTAGGTATGGTCCTATTTTGCACCCAAACATGCCAAAACAGTCTGAGCTACATTGTATCGACGATATCCCTAAAGAGTCCAAAGTGCAAAAAGATAGCAATCTTTGACGAGCTGTTACTCAAAAACTGTGTCAATTAGAAACATTCCATTTGAGGCAACGTGATCACGTAGGGTCCCTCTATAATAACCTCTCTTAGTTTTTTATATCTCTAAGGCGTTTGCTCGTGGTGAAAAGTTTTTTGCTCCCCAAAAATCGTCAGAAGGAGGTAGTGTAAAGTTGCAAAGGGGTGTAACTTTCATCCTGCTCCTGATGCGACCAAACTGATTGTTCCAACACATTCGGGTGGGTATGTTTAGGCTAGGAATGGTCCTTATTTTCACCCAAACATGTCAAAACACTCTGAGCTACATTGTACCAGTGATATCCCTAAAGAGTCCAAAGTGCAAAAAGGCAGCAATCTTTGATGAGATGTTACTCAGAAACCATGTCACTTAGAAACATTCTATCTTAGGCAACGTGATCATGTAGGGTTCCTCAACAATAACCTCTCTCAGTTTTTTATATCTCTGAGGCATTTTTCCGTGGTGAAAGGTTTTCTGCTACCCCAAAAATTGTCAGGAGGTAGTATAAAGTTGCAAAGGGGTGTAACTTTCTTCCTACTCCTGATGCAACCAAAATGACTATTCCAACGTGTCCAGATGGGTATGTTTAGACTAGGCATGGTCCTATTTTTTACCAAAACATGCCAAAATAGTCTGAGCTACATTGTACCAGCAATATCCCTGAAGAGTCCTGTTGTGACCTAATCACACATCGCCCCATTGCAAATCAGGACCCCCTTTTTCTTTGAAGCTCCCGTGCTTTACCTGAGCCTAGGATGAGGTCTTAGCACTTTTTCATGATGAAGTCATTGGTGTTTTCGTGCTAGAAACCATAATCTCCTAGAGTGAGCCTCACCAGAAACAAGTCAAGTGTGTTAATCTTCTTGCAAGCGAGAGATTAGGGAGGTCATCCGTCAAACACGGTGTAATTTAGAACACTGAAGTTAATCCCTGAGACACTAAAATTGACTAAGTCTGATATCCTGAAGTCTGATGTTCTGAGATCCTGAAAATTGACTAAGTCTGAAATTTGGTGGATCCTCAAAAATCTAGAATCTGCATGTTAAATCCTATGGATCCGGGACCTATCTCAAATATCCTAGAAGTATATTTCAAAAATATTTAAAGTGAGCATATACTTAAATATATTTTTTAAATATACTTTCACCCAGGGATCTTCACCTTCAAAATTTGCAAGAAATGGCCTAAGAACTCAAGGCGCAAATTTGCCCTTGAAGAACCACCAAAGTTCGCCCAGGATTGTTAGAGGGAAAAACATCATTTAGAAATCCAATATTGCGCCTAAGGACGTATCACCAAAAATCATGATTGAAATCATTAATTTGAGCCTAAATAGTGCAAAATCTTGCAAGAAAATACCTTAATGAGTCTAGGCGCACTTTACCATTTGTTGAGACCAAATGGTGTGCCTAAAGTTGGAGTATAGTTACCTCAGTGAGTCAAGGCACATTTCATCATCTGGAGAACTCCAAACTTGTGCCTTGGAGAGAATGATGTTGGAAGTTGCAAAGAAAATGGGTGCCTTGAAGAGTTAGACTTCCTAAACACTCCCAATTGCTTAAAGTCTGATGAATTCATTCACCTTAAGCTAGGTGCCAATTTGATCCTATAGGAGTCAAAATGTGCACTTAGAGCAAATTTGTATATGGAGTCACCTTCAAGGTTTAGACTTAGCCAAAATTGGCTCAAAACAACTGGGTGCACTTTATCACTTGTAGGACTATCAACTTACGCCCTGAGTAAATTAGAAATTATAAAGGAAGTGGTGCCTTGAAAGAGTTGGACATCTCAAAGTACATCTACACTCACTTAAGTCCAATACTCACTCATTCATACTAAGGTGCACTTTATCATCTATGGAGGCATCATATTGCGCCTTGAATAAATTGAGTTTGAAGTCGACAATTTTAGTGGCGCCATGATAGAATGAAGCTCTCTTGCTTATCTTTAAGGATTTGAATCATTAAAATTAGAAGTATACACTCCCTAAGGCTAGGTGCAATTTTACATCTCTAGAATTCAATTCTGGTGCCTTGGCATAAAATGAATGTTTTAATCTATGAAAGATTGCGCCTAAAGAGTATAACAATCCCTTGAGTCACTAGGATGGATTAAGTCAACAAAATGAACTTCATTGAGTGAGGAACACTTTTCCATCAGTATAACCCCATTCTTGCACCTAAGGGAAAACATATTTAAATCTACTAATCTTGAGAGTATTGAGTGACAGGGTCTCTTCATGAGCATACATAATGACTCAAATCCATCAATGATGAAGTAAACACCTATTTGAACTAGGGCGCAATTTCACACCTCCACAATCATCCAAATGCGCCTAGGCAAAAGGAGGCTTAGAATCATCAAATTAGATATCACTTTGAGGTGAGAAGCCTTCTAGACATCTCTGCACTGACTTAAGACCATCAAGATGAACATGTTAAACACCTATCATGATGAGGCACACTTTCTTATCTTTGCGTACCACTTTTGGTGCCTAAGAATGCAAAGTGTTGGAAACCTTGAGAGTAGGTGCCCTGATAAAGAAGTCTCCTGGAAGTGCAAACAAGTGTTTGAAATCATAAAAATGTCAAAAAACTAGCGATGTATCTTAGGCACACATTTCTACCTGAGCAACTCTAGATATGTGCCTCAAGTTGAAGAGCAATAATCAATGAGGAAGGGCCTTTTCTTTTTCAAAAAAACATCTTCAAGCATTAGCAAAGGTTTGGAACCATTGAGATTGAATAAAACTACACCAAGAGGTTAGGCGCATTTTTCAACCTTTGCAACTCATTCGTAGCACCTAGTTTTGAAAGAGCATGATGTAATGTTGAGGACACTTTGCTTTACTAGAATGAATATCTTTAAGTGTTTACAAGAGTTTGATATCATGAAATGTGCATTAAGGATTCTAGGCGCACATTCCTACTTCTGCAAACCTAGATTTGCACCTAGACAAATTAGGTGTTGTTTGTGCTAGAAATGCTTAAGAATGGTTCCTATATGCTATGAAATGCAATGTTATCAATTGTTTAATATGATTGCTTTCTCTTTGTTGTAGGAGCATCGATGGAGTTGAGAAGTTATTTAAGGAACAAAGCACCTGGAACCACCAATAAGCAAGGAGTGAAGTCAAGAGGTAGTCACTAAGGAGGAGACATCATGTAGTTGCTCCAAGTGGTTAGATCAAGTCCAACATGCCGACACTCTTCATCAATGGCGTCAAGAGAAGATATTCATCTAGCTCTTCAATCTTCAAGTCTCCAAGAGAAGTCTCCTACTTCATGTCATCATCATCTACACTACTCTCTACAAAGAAGCATCCAAAGAAGATCAACGCACATCCTGCCAAGAGAAGAAAAGATATCAAAGAGTTAGACAAATGAGCTACATACATCATACATGTCCTACTTACAAAGAAAAAGGCAAGAACAACAAGGATACTCTCCCAAACATTCAAGTTCAAAGCAATCACATTCAAAGACATCACATATATGATACAATTTAGGAATATGCCCAAAAGCAAATTGAATAAATTGTTAGAGTCCACAAGACTTGCTGAGGTGGCACCTACGTGGCAGATACACATCATCAAGCCAATCATGTTTTGCCACATCATTTCACTACATGCTTATCATCTTGGAAAGCGTGCCTTCATTACCTCCCTTATGTACTAAAAATAACAAGTTGTAACTAATTGCTAAGATGGCATGATCTGGGCCCTTGGCTACTTGAATCGATCTAGACCATTCATTGTAATTCTGGAACTCTATATAAATGGCTTGTTGCCTCATTTGTAAAATTAATAGTTAGTGGTAGGAGAATAGAGTAGTAGAGTAGGAAGAGACTCTTAAAATTCTCTGAGAGCACTTGAAGATTGTTGTAAATATTTCTCAAGATTAATGCAATGACATTGGAGTTTGCTTGGTGTTAAGTGTTGTCTTGTGGAATAACATGGTTTCTTGTATCTTGATGAAATGGAGAGATGTTTCCAAGTAGATTAGAAGTAAAATAGAGTAGTAGCTCATTGATGTAATGTATATATGTATTGAGTATTTGATCAACTCCTAGCTCATGCTTTTGACATTCATCGTTGGTGAAGTGTTGTGTAAAGCTAGTCTGAGCTTCATTATAATTTGCTTAAGTTCGATTGTGGATGCTTGTTTGAGCTACGCCGTTCAATGGGTGCTTATATGAGATTTCATGATTTGAAAAACTTTCGCTATCCTTAGGAGATTGCACCTGCTCCATGTAGTTGTAGGCATTCTTGGTGGAGTTAGGTTAATTAAGGAGTTTGTCTATTCATGCATCATCATTGCCTCATTGACCTTAGATTAGTTTCTCAAAACCCGTATCTTTTTCCTTTTCTTTATTATTGAAGCATTGTACATATATTATCCACACTACTAGGAGAAATAAGCTGAATGAAGTAAGAAGAAGTTTGCGTAAGTCCCTTTGTGATAACCAACAATATCACATCAAGTCACTAATTTCATCCACTGCGAATCATAAATAAGGAACCTTGAAGTTACCTCATTGGATCACATAGCTTAGCCTTCGAGGAACTTTATTCAAGAGAGAATAGGATACTAGTGTTTTATTCTATTGTTGCGTTGTCTAAAAAACATCATCAACATTTTTGGCGCTAGAAGGAGGGCATGAACATGGACGTTTTTCATTTCAAGTAGAGCAACAAGATACTCCGAGTAGTGGATTGAAGTTTGAAGTGACCTTTGAAGGAAAGATTTGGGATTTCAAGATCTCTTATATTTCAAAAAAAACCAAAAAAAAGTAGAAAAGCTAAAAAAATCCAAAAAAAAGCAAAAAATCAAAAAACACAAAAAAATCAGAGGATGGATTTCTCAACCTTGGATTCGATCTTGGATATGCGGCAAGTTGTTGGGTATGATCCAGCAAATTTAACACCAATTGTTATCCAACTATGGTGGTCATTGAATGAGTGTCTTGGTGGCAAGAGTTTGAAGGACTTCGAGTGCAACTATGGATGTCATATTCACAATACAAATGATCATAAAGAAGCAGATTGTATAACATTCTTATCAAGGATGGACTTAGCTGTGCAAAGAAAATATTCATTCTTACAAGTACATGAGCCGGTAGTATTTTCAAAGATAGATCCTAATACTCCTATTGATGGCAAAGCATTCAAGAACCTTAAAGAGGAAATCAAGAAGGAATTGAAGAATGCCAAGGATTTAAGTGTAGATGATATATTGCTTTCTAGAAATTGGTGTAGGGTGCATGATATAGATCATTTGGAATACACTTGTGAGAAATGCTGGGAAGCAATTCATCAAGCGATGAAGGAAGTAGAAACCAGTGTACTTGTTAAGGAAGAAGTCTTTATTACAAAGAACCTTGATAAGCAATATACCAGTGAGAAGGAATATGAATACGAGTTTATCAATCCTGAAGAGATAGAAGCATTCAGACAGAAGTTATCAAGAGCATTAGAGGATTTAAACAGGGTTTAAAAGATGTCAGATCACTTAAAGTGGTAATTGAGAAAGAAAGAAGTTCAAGCTTGTGGCAAGAACCTGAATTTGATGAAGATAATTTTCTCGAGGAGTATGCATGTACACTACATCAAGAGATCCTTGAGAATGAGCTACAAGTACAAAGAATGTTATTAGAAGATCATGAATTGGAAGCATTGCAAAGGAATTTAGAAGATATTATTCAAGAGTATGTCGATGAAGAGCCCATGAATAAACAAGAGCGATTCGGGTCGATGCTTGACACTTCCATCATTATACAAGAAGATAACAAGCCAAAGAAGAGAATGACAATTGAAGAGCATGCTACAGTTATGGATGCTGAGATCAAGAGCCTGTTGACACCATTGCGAGAGATCACAAAGGAGCTTGATGATGAAATCATGCAATATGAAGAAGACGAGAAGCTCATCAATCATCAATGGTGACCTCCTGGTGGATGTATAGAGTATGATCGAATGCTTGGTAGGCCATGTCTCATTGAAAACAATGAGCATCAGGTTATATCTTTCCCTTCTATTGATTGGAAGAATTTTGAATTTGAACATCATGAACTTCTAATTGATAGCATTGATGGCACTGATAGTAATCATATTGATAATAACCTTGAAGATGTTGAACATATTGAATATGAATTTGAGTATGGTGAATTGGGTAGAACAACCTGCATTTGGATATACCATGGTCCTAATGAGAATCCTCAATTGATCATAATTCTGCCAAATTTTTTTCCTGCGTTTGAGGTCTGTCGCCTTTAGGGTCATTGGTCTAAGTTCAAGGATGAATTTTCTTGGTTGAGGATTGTCATTGTTGCATTACTGTTTCTATTCATATTGAAGAACCATGCTAGGGCATGTATATACTTAGTGTCCTGGGTTGCATCCCTTTTTTGCTTGTGCATAGGTAGGTTAGAATAAGGTTTTTATTTCATGTTGCATCTTAGAATAGGTTTTGGTTTGTCTTAGCTTAGTTTTTCTTTTTGTCACTTGGTTTTCTTAGAGTAGTTCGCTTTCATGTTGCTTGCTTGTTGTTGGTTTTTCCTTAGCTTAGTGGTTTGTCTTGTTTTCATATATTAGTTGTTTATTTTTTCGTAGGTGTTTGTTGTTTAGTTGGTTTGTCGTGTTGGGTTCCCCTATTTGTGAGAAGGTGATGTTATCTTAAACACACACACTAGTTTCAATTCGTGATAACATGTTAGTTCATTTCTTAGACATCCATTCATGAAAGTCTTAGAATCCAAAGACGTTTTTCTTTCAATTTATCATCTTGTTAGATTTTGGACTTGACTCAGAAACTAATCATATATTGTGTCTTGACATTGTTATCTTCTGATCATAATGTTTTAAAATGCTAAATCTAAATTTTATGAATTCTTATGTATTCCTTTGAGAAACTTGGGTCATGATTGATGGATTTCCAATGGATCCATCACTAGTGTCAAATAGCATGATTGCTTGCTCTTGGGAGATAAGTCAGTTGTTCAGTATTCCTCGAAGTATTTTGAGGTTTTATATCTTACATATATTAATGATCCCAAAGTTTCTAGGAAAGTCTTTGTGAGCCTGGATCCAGTGAAAATCTCAAGGTAATTAATGGTTTCCACTCCGCTCCATAATAAGCATTTTGCATACCTTCATCCATCTCATTCCTCTTATCATCCCCACATAAAAGCAATAAAAGCCTCCATCCACTTTATCCTTTTTCATCCAATAATGAATTCGAGTCTGATGTTTGAATCATTTATATAATTTCCTGTTGTCTGTTGCATACCCCAAAAGGATAAACTGAAGTCCTTATGAATGAAATATTGGAGTATTTCCATGTCAATATCCATTCAAATGACCCTAGCCACTATATAGAAAGTAAGGTCAAGGTGTTGGTATTTCCATTCGGTCGGCATACGTCCATTGTCCATCCATTTCATATATCCACTTCACCTCCATTATTATGCAAATTCCAAAAGCATATGTCCGCATATAATATCTACCATCCATTTTACTTCTACCTTTCTCAAATCACATTCCCATATTTCCTTCATCCATTCACCTATTTCCTAATCATGGTTAACGAATGTAAGTGTCATCTAAATGAGAAGCTTGCAATCCTTTCACCCATCCCATATTTTCATGAAATAAATATTCGGATGCTCTTACCCTTGAAATAAAGAAATTCCTGAAAATCCTATAGATCTTTATGCCTAAAAGCCTAAATGCCAGAAATCTAAGCAAAACACATTCAAATACTACTTCATTCCATATTTCCAAAAGAAAATTTTTGGGTACTTAAGTCCAAGAAGCCAAATCTAAAGAGGCTTCTGCATCTGAAGAATCCATTTCCATTCCTCTCATCCCACTCCATTTCCATTTCATCTAAGATTCCATATTACTTCATCTTGTGAAATAAAATCAAAAAAAGAAAATTCTAAGTCCGTGTGGGTTATGAAGTTACCACTTCACCCGTTCACCAATCATCATTCTCGTTCCTAAATATACCTCCCTTCCACTTGCAAGCTTCGAAGTTTAGGTCGATATGAACAAACGTTGATTATGGTTTCATTCCATTCACTTCACTATTTACCCTCCATTTCCACTACATTTCCCGCCATCCAACATATCCTACCAGTCACTTGGCTTATGTCTAGATACACTTTTCATTTACCTATTTTATATAATCCACATCATAATCCACTCTTTCTGTATCATTTTGTCATTTCCTGCCAACATCAGTAAGTATAATAACTTGACATGGTTTTGAATGGACCATCGTGTTGTCTGCAGAATCAGACTCTGGAATTCTTTCTATTCGTTACCTTGGTGAAAACTTGGCAAATAGGTGCCATGTGTAATGGTCATCCATTGATTTGGTAAAAAAAAAACAGTAAAGAGAAATCTTTTGTCCACAAGTGAAAACCACCTTTGGTGGCACCTTGGATAAGTACCATGATGAAAACCTAGCAAACAAGCGTCATGCGTACAGACACACTGTCTCATTTCCACTTCCATATCATTTTCATTCCACCATCACTCCATTCAATGTCATTGCATACTATCATTGCCTGTTTCATCCAAGTGTGTATGTGTCCGTTCATCTGCTTTCCATGAATTTACCTAGCTTGAGACAGGCAATCTTAGATGATTCTAGTTTCTGAGGGATGGAAATGAACGCAAGTGTAGGCACTTGGATCCTCGAAATATGGATAGTCATGTTGGCAATTGGTTTTGATTCTTTGATTGTGTAGTTATGTTTATGTGATCTAGTGTGTGGGAGTAAATGGAGATGTTGAGACTTGACTTTTGTTTATCTTTGGAACATTTAAATTTTTTTTTAATTAAAATCTACCTTTAATCACACATCAGAAGATGTAGTGTCTTGATCCAATCTATAATTCTTTTCCTTTTGAGTTCGTCATCTAGCTAGTTGATGAGTAGAGGAGGAGTGTCTGAAGGTTCTAAGTCTAGATTGAGTCTTTGTCTTTAAAATGTTCATGAACATTTATTCGGGTTGACGCTAGATGTTGTGACCTAATCACACATCACCCCATTGTAAATGGGGAACCCCTTTTTTTTAAGCTCTCATGCTTTGCCTGAGTCTAGGATGAGGTCTTAGCACTTTTTCATGATGAAGTCATTGGTGTTTTCATGCTAGAAACCATAATCTCCTGGAGTGAGCCTCACCAAAAACAAGTCAAGTGCATTAATCTTCTTGCAAGTGAGAGATTAGGGAGGTCATTCATCAAACAAGGTGTAATTGAGAACACTGAAGTTAAATACCTGAGACACTGAAATTGACTAAGTCTGATATCCTGATGTCTGATGTTCTGAGATCCTGAAAATTGATTAAGTCTGAAATCTGGTGGATCCTCAAAAATCTAGAATTTGCATGTGAAATCCTATGGATTCGGGACCTATCTCAAACATCCTGGAAGTATATTTAAAAAATATTTAAAGTGAGCATATACTTAAATATATTTTTTAAATATACTTCCACCCAGGGATCTTCACCTTCAAAATTTGCAAAATTTTCCCTTGAAGAACCACTAAAGTGCGCCTAGGATTGTTGGAGGGAAAAACATCATTCAGAAACCCAATATCTAAGGAAGTATCACCAAAAATCATCATTGAAATCATTAATTTGAGCCTAAATAGTGGAAAATCTTAAAAGAAAATACCTTAATGAGTCTAGGTGCACTTTACCATTTGTTGAGACCAAAAGGTGCACCTAAAGTTGGAGTATAGTTACCTCAGAGAGTCAAGGTGCATTTCATCATCTGGAGAACCCCAAACTTGCACCTTGGAGAGAATGGTGTTGGAAGTTGCAAAGAAAATGGGTGCCTTGAAGAGTTAGACTTCCCAAACACTCCCGATTGCTTAAAGTCTGAGGAATTCATTCACCTTAAGCTAGGCACCAATTTGATCCTGTAGGAGTCAAAATGTGCGCTTAGAGCAACTTTGCATATGGAGTCACCTTCAAGGTTTAGACTTAGCCAAAATTGGCTCAAGACAGCTGGGCGCACTTTATCACTTGTAGGACTATCAACTTGCACCCTGAGTAAATTAGAAATTATAAAGTAAGTGGCACCTTGAAAGAGTTGGACCTCTCAAAGTACATCTACACTCACTTATGTCCAACACTCATTCATACTAAGGCACACTTTATCATCTGTGGAGGTATCATATTGTGCCTTGAATAAATTGAGTTTGAAGTCAACAATTTTAGTGGCGCCATGATAGAATGAAGCTCTCTTGCCTATCTTTAAGGATTTGAATCATTAAAATTAGAAGTATACACTCCCTAAGGCTAGGCACAATTTTACATCTCTGGAGTTCAATTCTGGCACCTTGGCATAAAATGAAGGTTTTAATCTATGAAAGATTGCGCCTAAAGAGTATAACAATCCCTTGAGTCACCAGGATGGATTAAGTCAACAAAATGAACTTCATTGAGTGAGGCGCACTTTTCCATCAATATAACCCCATTCTTGCGCCTAAGGGAAAACATATTTAAATCCACTAATCTTGAGAATATTGAGTGACAGGGTCTCTTCATGAGCATACACAATGACTCAAATCCATCAATGATGAAGTAAACACCTATTTGAACTAGGGCACAATTTCACACCTCCACAATCATCCAAATGCGCCTAGGCAAAAGGAGGCTTAGAATCATCAAATTAGATATCACTTCGAAGTGAGAAGCCTTCTAGACATCTTTGCACCGACTTAAGACCATCAAGATGAACATGTTAAACACCTATCATGATGAGGTGCACTTTCTTGTCTTTGCGTACCACTTTTGGCGCCTAAGGATGCAAAGTGTTGGAAACCTTGAGAGTAGGTGCCCTGATCAAGAAGCCTCCTGGAAGTGCAAACAAGTGTTTGAAATCATAAAAATGTCAAAAAACTAGCCAGGTATCTTAGGCGCACATTTCTACCTGAGCAACTCTAGATATGCGCCTCAAGTTCAAGAGCAGTAATCAATGAGGAAGGGCCTTTTCTTTTTCAAAAAAACATCTTCAAGCGTTAGCAAAGGTTTGGAACCATTGAGATTGAATAAAACTACACCAAGAGGTTAGGCGCATTTTTCAACCTTTGCAACTCATTAGTAGCGCCTAGTTTTGAAAGAGCATGATGTAATGTTGAGGACACTTTGCTTTACCAGAATGAATATCTTTAAGTGTTTACAAGAGTTTGATATCATGAAATTTGCATTAAGGATTCTAGGCACACATTCGTACTTCTGCAAACCTAGATTTGCACCTAGACAAATTAGGTGTTGTTTGTGCTAGAAATGCTTAAGAATGGTTCCTATATGCTATGAAATGCAATGTTATCAATTGTTTAATATGATTGATTTCTCTGTGTTGCAGGAGCATCGATGGAGTTGAGAATTCATTCAAGGAATGAAGCACTTGGAACCACCAATAAGCAAGGAGTGAAGTCAAGAGGTAGTCCCTAAGGAGGAGACATCATGTAGCTGCTCCAAGTGGTCACTTCAAGTCCAACATGCTAGCACTCTTTATCAATGGCATCAAGAGAAGATATTCATCCAGCTCTTCAATTTTCAAGTCTCCAAGAGAAGTCTCCTACTTCATGTCATCATCATCTACACTACTCTCTACAAAGAAGCATCCAAAGAAGATCAACGTACATCCTGCCAAGAGAAGAAAATATATCACAGAGTTAGGCAAATGAGCTACATACATCATACATGTCCTACTTACAAAGAACAAGGCAAGAACAACAAGGATACTCTCCTAAACATTCAAGTTCAAAGCAATCACATTCGAAGACATCACACAGATGATACAATTTAGGAATATGCCCAAAAGCAAATTGAATAAATTGTTAGAGTCCACAAGACTTGCTGAGGTGGCACCTACGTGGCAGATACACATCATCAAGCCAATCATGTTTTGCCACATCATTTCACTACATGCTTATCATCTTGGAAAGCGTGCCTTCATTACCTCCCTTATGTACTAAAAATAGCAAGTTGTTGTAACTAATTGCTAAGATGGCATGATTTGGGCCCTTGGCTACTTGAATCGATCCAGACCATTCATTGTAATTCTAGAACTCTATGTAAAGGCCTTGTTTCCTCATTTGTAAAATTAATAGTTAGTGGTAGGAGAATAGAGTAGTAGAGTAGGAAGAGACTCTCAAAATTTTCTGAGAGTACTTGAAGATTGTTGTAAATATTTCTCAAGATTAATGCAATGACATTGGAGTTCGCTTGGTGTTAAGTGTTGTCTTGTGGAATAACATGGTTTCTTGTATCTTGATGAAATGGAGAGATATTTCCAAGTAGATTAGAAGTAAAATAGAGTAGTAGCTTATTGATGTAATGCATGTATGTATTGAGTATTTAATCAACTCCTAGCTCATGCTTTTGACATTCATCATTGGTGAAGTGTTGTGTAAAGCTAGTCTGAGTTTCATTATAATTTGCTTAAGTCTAATTGTGGATGCTTGTTTAAGCTGCGCCGTTTAATGGGTGCTTATATGAGATTTCATGATTTGAAAACCTTTCACTATCCTTAGGAGATTGCACCTACTCCATGTAGTTGTAGGCATTCTTGGCGAAGTGGAGTTAGGTTAATCAAGAGGTTTATCTATTCATGCATCATCATTGCCTCATTGACCTTAGATTAGTTTCTCAAAACCCTTATATTTTTCCTTTTCTTTATTAGTGAAGCATTGTACATATATCATCCACACTACTAGGAGAAATAAGCTGAATGAAGTAAGAAGAAGTCTGCGTAAGTCCCTTTGTGATAACCAACAATATCACATCAAGTCACTGAGTTCATCCACTGCGAATCATAAATAAGGAACCTTAAAGTTACCTCATTGGATCACATAGCTTAGCCTTCGAAGAACTTTATTCAAGAGAGAATAGGATACTTAATGTTTTATTCTACTGTTGCGTTGTCTAAAAAACATCATCAACAAGTCAAAAGTGCAAAAAGGTAATAATGTTTGACAAGATGTTACTCAGAAACCGCATCACTTAGAGACATTCTGTCTAAGGAAACGTGATCACGTAGGGTCCCTCTACAATAACCTCTCTCAGTTTTTATATCTCTAAGGTATTTTCCCGTGGTGAAAGGTTTTCTGTTGTCCCAAAAATTGTCAGAAGGAGATAGTGTAAAGTTGAAAAGGGGTGTAACTTTCATCCTGCTCCTGATGCGGCCAAACTGACTATTCCAACGCGTTTAGATGGGTACATTTAAGCTAGGCATGGTCCTGTTTTGCACCCAAACATGCCGAAACAGTCTGAGCTACATTGTAATGGTGATATCCCTAAAGAGTCCAAAGTGTAAAAAGGCAGCAATCTTGGATGAGCTGTTACTCAGAAAATGTGCTACTTAGAAACATTCCATATGAGGAAACACAATCACGTAGGGTTCCTCTACATTAACTTCTTTCAATTTTTTATATCTCTGAGGCGTTTGCTCGTGGTGAAAGGTTTTCTGCTGCCCCAAAAATTGTCAAAAGGATATAGTGTAAAGTTGCAAAGGGGTGTAACTTTCATCTTGCTCTTGATGCGGCCAAACCAACTGTTCCAAAGCATCCAGATAGGTACATTTAGGCTAGGCATGGTCCTGTTTAACACCCAAACATGCTGAAAAAGTCTGAGCTACATTGTCCCGGCGATATCCTTAAAGAGTCCAAAGTGCAAAAAAGTAGCAACCTTTGACAAGCTATTACTCAGAAATCATGTCACTTAGAGACATTCCATCTGAGGAAACATGATCATGTAGGGTCCCTCTACAATAACCTCTCTCAGTTTTTTATATCTCTGAGGTGTTTGCCCGTGGTGAAAGGTTTTCTGTTGCCCCAAAATTGTCAAAAGGAGGCAGTGTAAAGTTGCAAAGGGGTATAACTTTTGTTCTTCTCCTCATTTGGCCAAACCGACAGTTCCAATGAGTCTGGATAGGTATGTTTAGGCTAGGCATGGTCCTGTTTCTCACCCAAACATGCCGAAACAGTCCGAGCTACAAACACTAACTAGTCTTCAATCTTGAAACACTTCAAATACCATGATATCCTGCATAAAGCTGTCTTTTAGCCTTTTATAAAGGCATGCCTGTCAAATTCAACCACACAGAGATGACTGTTTGTATTCCAAATGCCTTTTAAATATTGACCTTCCATTCCTTTTTCCTGCCCTCATATTAATTAAATATGACCTTCAATTATGATTTGGCACTCAGGCTTATGAGAGTTTACCGGAGAGGCCGATTGGGTTAGGTTGAAAGGCTGATGACCTAATGACTTAAAGACCCTTTAGTAGGTTGACTTAAGTGATAGTAACCTGTGATTATAAGTCAATATTAAATTAAAACAAAATTGCACTTTACACACGACAGACAAATGAGGGTTTTAAAGTCTTAAGAAAAGTAGATTATTTTTAGGGTTTAATGCCCAATATGCAAACCCTAACTATCAATAAGAAAGACTTAAACATTCTAACTTTTATAAGGAGATATCTAGGACATTTCAGAGACCTCAGGGACATTAGAAGAAATACATTAGAGTATGACACTTATCATAGGCTTAGGGTTCTAAGACATGAACAACTTCACATTTGAATCAAACTCATGACTCCCCTTGATAAATATAACTCTCCTTGATGATGACATTGAAGTATGATTATGAAATCTTGTGTCTTCTTTGACTTCTTATTGCATGAACAAAACCACATCCACCATGAACATGAACCTTGCATCATATCAACCTTCCAAGATAAACCTTATCATGAAAACCATATTCACAACAAAACCTTGCATGAACAAAACCACATCCACCATGAACATGAACCTTGCATCATATGAACCATATTTGTCTTGTGCAACATCAACATGAACTGAGAGACCTTATCATGAAAACCATATTCACAACATCATGCATCTCATGACCATCACCTACCTTGAATCAATGTATCACCTTATCAACATCATGGCATCAACTTTGACATCAATGACAAACAACCTTGACCCTTTGACATCAATGACAAACAATCTACAAATTGCTTTATGGAATTAGAGTCAAATTGGTAAATGTGATGACATTATACATATTAACATGGTGAGATGCAAAGTATACATTTATAATATTAACCACATTCTCAAAGGGATTGTTGATGACTTATGGAATCCTATAGCCCCAATGTTATGTTGCATACTCAAATTAGGTAAGACTCAATGTACTCTCATAACCTCACCTTATATTTAAGAGGAATTACATTTAATAACCACAATGGTCATCAGGTGCTCATAAGCATATGATTTTGATTATCTTATTCAAAACAACAAACATACTCTTTGCATCCCAATATGGTATAATAACAAGAAATTAAGAAATATTTTCAATTGAGAAACTCATAAAGAATATGGATCAGCATACTCATTTGATTATTTTCAATTGAGCAACTCATAAAGAATATGAATATTTTCTATTCAACATGATGATTCATTTTTATTTTAAATACAAATTTTATCTTTTAGTTCCAGAATGAGGTTTAGGTGATACTTGAATAACAATAGCTGGCTTATTGGATCAACAAACATCCTATGTAATACAATTGGACTTTAAATATTTGAAGTAACCATCTACAAATATCTATTGAAACGTAGATTTATAATGCAAATATGGACGCCATCAATAAAAAAATTTGTATTAACCAAATATCCATATAGGAATACATCAATATCTGTCAATATAAGTATAACATATATGCAAAATAGCCATATAGGCTTACAAGAATGCCATATAGGCATACAATGTCTCCTATATGCAATACAAAATATATGTCCACAAATGCCATATAGGCATACAACAAAGGACCCCAATAAGCATTCATTCCCCTCTGTTCGGTGAAGGGAATAGATCATGAGCAGCCTTTGATCTTCGGGAGGATGGAGACGTGTATGAGGGTGGTATACTACGAACCCGAGGGTTGCCCCTCCTATTTAGTTCTTCGTAGATCTGTAGCTGTTACAATAAAAAGTATAGACATTACTATATAGAAATTACATGTTATAAAAAATGAAACATTTAACAAAATAATCACTTACGCTACCATATAATCTATCTCCTCATTTTCCTTAGTAGAAGGATTAGGTTGTGGTGATGTCATGTCCTATAGAAACCATCCAAATAGAAATTAAACTTCAAATCAATAATCATTTCATTTTAAAAAAATAAACAACTATAACAATGAATATAATTTAAAATTTACTAATTTGCTTCATACCCTCATCAATAGCATGGAGCTATGAATTGCAGTGGACACACCATTCTCCATTGCCCTATGAACTTCAGGAGGTGTCTTTGCAACCTGCATCATCTGAAAATAAAACAACATTATTCAATTACGAAACTAGAATAGTGATGCAAGTCATGGCTCCTAACATACACACACGTTCACCTAAACATGGAAGTACACACAATAAAGCACACTATGATATTCATTGTCACCAATGCATCACTATGATACAACTAGACACATAATACACATAATCACGGTGAATATTTTGCTCTCTTGGTGATATACTATAGCTCTTTCTTATGCTTCCTCAAGCCTCCATTGTTGTTGTACTCTTTTGGTACATGTTTATGTGAGTTCTTGGAGGATTTTGTGCTCTCTTTCATCTCAAAGAATATAGTAGTATTAAATGAAGGGTACTCATTAGACTTAGGTGGGTTATATGTAGGATCAGATGTAGGGATGGAAGAAATTCAGCGAATAGGATTGACATAAGTTTGTAGGGGAAAGGGTTAGTGTAGATTTGAATATTTTGGTTAGGGGTGACTTGTTGCCCCCATAATTAATACCTAAAACCTAGATGATGTTTGAGTCAATCATATGCTATATAAGATGTCATAGGCTGATGCCCCTCTATGGTGTCATGTCCTGGGGTCTAATTGGCAGTAATTGGATGAGATTATTAGAGAGAATTTGTTAAAGAATAGTGTGGAGGGGATCAATAACCTTTGGTAGACATGTATGGAAAATGTGGTAGCATAGACAAGGCAATGAGCTGTTTGAAAAGATGCTTCAAAGAAAAGTGGTCTCATGGTGATGTCCTTGTCTATACATATGCTTCTCATGGCATTCCATGAGAGCACATTTCTTTGAGGCATTTTTTCAAATTTAACTATATTGTAATTGAAATTCTGTCATCTATCAACATCTAGCTATTAGTTATGCAATGTCTAATAATGCTTTGAGTTTGAAAGATGTGCAATGCAATGTAATCAATGATATGAATATAAAATACAAAAATCTAGTAAGTACAATTCATTAATTAAACTGTTTATTTTATTACCTCAGTGAAGCTTTGAACTACACCACCACTAGCAGGTGTTGTTGTGAAATCTCCAAGATTAACCTATTCAACATCCAAAATAAGATATTAGAATACCATTCATATAACAATGCTATTCACATGTAATATTTTAAAATTGTTTACTAATTACATACCCCGGCAGTAGATGTCGTAATGTAAAATGCAGGTGGAGTACTGCTGAGAACTGCATCAATGCTATGACCCTAAAAATTCATCAAAATTATCAAACTAAACTAGTTAATCTTGCATTTCAAAAATAAAATTTAATAAATTAAATTCAATGAACTTGCTAACATTTACCTGAGTATCAAGGCCAAAAGTCTCACTCAAGAGGGTATTTGTTATCACCATCTGCTTAGCTGCAGATGTAGCCTGCGCACTTGCGTCTTGACTATCCATGGGGTCATAACCACAGGATGACCCGCAAGTCTGACAAGTATGGGGTGGAACTCTACTCCTCGCACTCTCCCCCGACCCATGCTGTGCTACATGACTGGCATGCTCTATGATGTTTTGGGTCAAGGCACTAATGGACTGAAGTGTCTCGACCTCAACACTCTCCTTCACAATGGAAGGGATAGACACATGCTCATGGGTTGGTCTATTGACTACTCATCTCACTAGCCACTGTGGGTCAACACATGCCCCTGGTCTATCTTGTGTTGATCCCCCACCTCTACCCTGAAACTCCTGCATATCAAAATAGTTTGGCACTATATTGAGGACAAACTCGTAGTAGAGTTTCCTCAAAAAGTATTGCAGGACCTCATTATTGTTGCATGGAGGATGGTCAAAAACCATCCACCACCTCTACCCAAAATTGTCCCTTATCGCTTGGTTGTTGTACCAATGGATAGGGAACCTCTTGCATGTAATGGGTGGAGGTTGATTTGTTTGTGGGTTTGTGAAAATGGAACACAAGTCCAATTTTGTAATTTGTAACTTTTTTACTTCTTCATATGATAGCTTGTCTACATAATACTCTCTAAATTCTCTCCTCTTTTCCAACCAACTAGATATTTGATTGCTAATTGAGTCTACATTTGATAACATAGATTCAAGAGATTGAGCAAGCGTGGATCTATGCAAGGTTGAAGTTGAAGGATCTTTCAACCTTGCAATTATGTCTTCAATTTCTTTTTTATTGTTTTCAATTTGCCCCATTAGATTTTCTTGTGTTCCAGGGGCATGTCGAGGAATGGATGGAGGAGTTTTTTGTTCGGGTTGTTCTTCGGTAGGTATTTCCTGTTCAGGTGATTCAGGATTTTGTGGATTTTTAGGAGGAGGAGGAGGTGCATTAACATTTCCTGTCAATTAAGGAAATTTATATAAAAAATCAACTTAAACCTACCTATTTAGAAATAAATTAACACAAAAAAAAAAAAAACTCACTCCTTTGGCTTGCTTGACGTCATGGTGGCATTTTGGCGATGAATCAGTGAGATTTTGGTGTCAAATTTGGTCTTCAAAAATGCGAGCGCGCTCCTTAGGGTTTGTAGGCCGTGGGTGCAGATAAAACAAAATGAATGAATGAGCAGAAATGATCTTTATATATATATATATATAGTTTAACATAGCACACTCGTGTTATAACGCGAGCGCATTATGGCTTGGCTTTGCCGAGCCTTAGGCTCGTCATCAACAAACCATAATGCGAGCGCATTATGGCTTAAATTTTTTTGAAAAAAAGTTGGCCACTTTTTGGCCCCCCAACTTTTTGCACTCGCCCTTCTCATAGATGGCATTGTTCACCTACTAATTACATCCTTTTGTTTTAGGACTCTTACATTTTTCTTGTCCTCTTTACTAGTTTATTATCTTAATTCTGAAGTTCTTTGTTGTCACTCTATGGAATGGGTAATGGTTATAGTGTTCACAAGATGAAGCAATCTAAATGGACTAGGATAGTTGGGCAGAGCTACTATTAATGAGGATAATTCCATCAATTCATATTTATTTGGACAATCATTCTTTAATCTACTTAAGAGACATATATTCTTTGTATTAAAATTAATCATGTATACATGTCAATAGATTGTCAAAGATCTTCATAGTTGTATTCATTAAATTTGACTCTGCAAACACTATAGCTTATGAATGGTTGTGTGCTCAACATATAACATTCAAAGTGTATCATGTCCTAAGACTTAGATTTCCCCTTACAACATTTACACATCTCATCAAATTATGTGCATCTCATAACTGTATCTGATACAATCTCTGCACTTTTATGGATGTGTAATCAACTGCTTTATTTTACATAGTACCATTTGCTTGTGATTAACTCCTACATTTAATTGTGTGTGTCAGAAAGAGAGAGAGAGACAAAGAGAGATATAGAGAGTTGACAATTGATATTTCTTGCTTCCAGGGGCATCATGACTACTAGGTTTCCATGTTTGTGTTAGCAACAGAAGAGAGAGGCAGCTCCCAGAATGGTCTTTTAAGAAAGGCATGTATCTCTTCTTTTGTTTCAATTTTGAATAGAGTTTCTAGGTGCTTCTTTGGGAAGTAAAAACCATTTGTTTGGTGGAAAACTTTTTCGCCTCATTATCTGTTGTGTCACTTGACACTAGTTGAGTGTCTAAATGCAATATGATCAATCATATACCTAAACCATCTATTTATGAGATCAATCATGTACTTGCAACATATTTCTACTATCTAGATTTTAAGATCACATGGCTGATATGTAAATTCTGGCATTGTAGGCATACAATTGATTCTTAGTACCAAGGTGGTGAAAGCTGATCTCTCCACCAAAACTCTTACCGATGTAGAAGGGAAAACTTTCAAATACAAAGTCTTGATCAATGCTATCGGTTACCTCAATATAAAAGTAGCATATTTTTAAAATTGAAATAATTGATGTGAACATGTAAAAAGGAGTGAAATGGCCAAGGATTTTGCCTACATATTTTTTTCTTCTCAATATTTTGAAAATTTCTTGATCAAGCATTTCCATGTAGACTGCCATGACTTGTATCTACATGGTAAACATGTATGTGAATTTTGAAAATTTTCTTTGAAAAAAGTGGTCACTTCTTTGAATTTCCATGTAGCCCTATCGTAGACTGAAGGGTATTGATGAATGTTAGAGTTGGTGCATTATCACAATGATTTACTTTACCATTTTAAGATTCTATAGCTCCCCAACTTGTCTAGATTTCCTTAGATATCCCTAGCTAGATATCTTCACAATGGACTCAATGACATGTGTAGGGAAAGTATTTCAATTGTGTTATCTATATTGTGTTGTGAGAAGCTTTTAGATATACATCATTGCATTACACTGGATTACACAATCCTTAATTTCCATGGCCTAGCTATCTTGTCGATTGAAATCCATCTCAATAGGATAATTATAGATATAGATTCCCTAAATACTATGCACTTTGAATTTTTTTTATTGATTGCTATAGCTCATTTATTTTCCACTTATTTGTCAAATCTAATCTTGGTGTTTAATAAAAAAATTTTTTTTGATTAGGAAGGGGTTAAAAGCTCCTTATAAATTCCTTAAGATCCCGTGCTCTTCTATAACCCAAAAGGTGGACAATTGGTCATGGCCATTCCTTATGGTTTGGATCATGTGTCTCTTGTATGTTGTACAACATTTAAAGCAATTTGTCTTGGCCTCCATTTAAGAAATCAGATCATAGCCATAGTTACGATTGCACTTCCTATAGAATCACCCACAAATATGAGGAACTCCCTATATTTGTTGGCCATGTATTGCTCTTCTATACAAATCCATATGTTCAAACAAATACAAACTACTCTCTTCATATTGGCCTCTAATTCTTTGGGTGGGGGCAGGGCTTGGGACACTCCTTGCCCATTTTGAATTTTATTTCTACTAGGAATTGTTAAGCAATGAACTTTTGCATTACCCATTTTTGTATTCAAAAATTTAATCTAATTTCCTTACAAACTTTTCAAATGCAGTTTTAGATTTATGGCCCACAGAACAACACACGACAGTTAAATTTACTATATATAGTTGTTTATATTAGCATTTGTTGTTCTATTTTTTCTTATGTGCTTTGCTAGACTACATATTTGCAATATGCAAAATGCAAGTGCAACTCTAAACTCCAACCAATTGCACTTCAGACTTCAAAGTTTGACCACATATTTGTAAAATACCAAATGCAACACAAGATTCCAACTCTAACAACTTGCATTTTAGACTATAGGCTCTGATTTGCGTCTTGCAACATGCAAACTTCAAAACAAAGTTTGGACCCAAATTGATGTGAAATATTGACAAAACTATAAAATTTATTCATGTAAATATTACTTTGACATCTTTTATTCTTTACCACCTTAAAGCTGCCCACACCCTTCCAACATTTGGCAGGGATTGTTGCTACCTTGCAGCTCTTGCTATTAAATTTTTTGAAGGGACGTTGGGATTCTTGTCAACCAAAACGATAGTTTTTAGTTCCTCTGAATGAGATATCATATGACCATTTGAGGCATTGGCTTTAGCATAAATTAATGGTTATTGAAAACATCAACTTAGCAATTTCAAAATAAATGATAAAAGATAAAATTCCATATCATATTTTTAAGGCTCCATGTAATTGAAGGTGGGATTTTGATTTTAGTAAGTGTTGGTATTTTATCTTTAAACTTTTTTTAAAAGCTTTAAGATCATGTAGTGCTTTATATGTCATTCTTATTTCAAAAGTTTTACAATATGTACTTTTTTCTTTTTTTAAATAGATGTCATAAAATTATTACTAAATATCTCATCTCTTTTATTTGAATTTAATTTTGAAATAATTTAAATATTTTTAATGATAAAATTCATATATTTATGTTATTTTCTATTTAATTTTGTATTTATTTTAAAGAAATGTCTTGGTACATGTATATATTGATAAATGACACAATCTTGTGTGAAATTAGGCTCATTCCCCTAACCTTTTACTCATACATTTACACACATATACCCAAAAAATTTAGCCCTAGTCTATCTTTACACACACATACTTCTATACATTTACTCTATTCACCATTTATCACACTTAGTCATACATGTACCCCCACATAGCAATTAGCCATATGGATGTGACCGTTTTCACACCTTAGGACATTCCTATACAATCATGGACTTGTCCCCTTTTTAAAATTTAAATACAAATTTTGGTTGACTAGATCCTATAATACCCAATGTTTCCTAAAATTTGTAAATTCCTAATGACTAGATAAATTTTGAGGACCTTGTAATTCCATATCATGGACTATATTTAAGTTGTCTTGTGAATTGATAAATTTTTTAATAATCTTGGTATTTGTAGACATGTTGATAATGTAATGTTTTATGAATGTTAAACTAGTTTATGAATCATGAATTAGGAATATAATCTTAATTCTAAAGTATCAACCTTGTTTCTGAATTAATCATGAATGATTTGAATAACATGTTTCCAACACTCAGTTTAAGGTTCTCAAATTTATGATTTTAATTCCATGACTAAGGTTTCCTAAATTAGCACCACACAGATTATTTATATAAGTACTTGATGACCTAACGACATCATTTGAGTGTACATGAAGCACTTACAAGGACTCAAAGTAATTGATCCTAGAATAAGTCTTTCATATTCATGTTTATTCAAGAAATATACATACATGCATATGTATGTATGTATATTTTCTTAGACTTTTCATGGAACATGATACCTTGATTGATTTTTTGACTGTGTAGGTGTTTAAGGACATAGATGGATCAAAGCAAGTTGAAGGGGGGTGCTTTATTTCATGGGAGTTCATTTGTGTTAGGCGATGATGCTTAGGCATGACTAAGAAAATAAATGAAGAGGCTATATGTCTACTAAAAACACCAACAAAATGTGTAACACACCCCATAAAGTGGCTAGAATTTTTTTACTTAATTTAACTGTAATACATACATATCCCATGATAAGAATCAATAAGTACAGCTCATTACTATGAAAGTCTCACAAGTACCTATCTAGTACTAATAATTAAGCTATTATCATTACATAATCAAGATATACAAGGGGTCAAGTACTACAACCCTCATAAATGGTAATGAATACAATAGGCAATGTAGCCAACTGCCACATATACAAAGCGGTTATATACAATGTACATCATAAATATATCTGAAGTAATCCAAGCTCAACTCCACAAGATAATCCCTCCAAGATTATGTTTCCAATTAGGGAAGGTATTGAACCCACCATTCGAGGATGTTCCTATCCTCCCCAACCATCAACCTGCTAATGAAGTACCCAACTGATAATCCAAAAGTGTGGAATTATAAACAACACTAGTGATTATATTTTAGTTCATTCCTTTATTTTTCACATAGACATCCATACAAACCATTTTCACACACACATGTTCACAATATCAATCACACAACAACAAAACATACCAATTCACTCAAAACATTCCAACACTTCACAATGTATCATTCAAACACTCAAATACATAGAATACAAGCACATCATATAAGAAAGATCACAACAAACAATGGCACCCATAGAAACAACATCAAAAAATGATTCCATAATTACGGCACACACTCAATATCCCCATAACCGATTAAGACACATCTCCCAACCGTGTAGTGTACTACTACCTCACACAGGATAAAAAGTTTAACTATACCAACCAAAGAGAACCCTACCGACATGCATGCCAATATAACATGCCACATGGCTTAATCAACAAGGATCTCCTAGCTACTAGTGATGGAAGGTGGTTAATAAGTGTACAATAGCTCGTGGAACTTTTTCCAATGAGAGTACTAGAGCTTAAATTTGATGGTGTGCCTATAGTGAGAAGAAAAAACTTGAATTATCAACCAACTTACTAAAGGGGTCGATGTATTCAATATGTGTGGACCGAAGTAGAGAAGATGATGCCAAGATTTATCCATCCAAGACGAGGACATCTAACGTCTCCTACTCCTACAATTCTATCACTTCCAACATAAGTCAATATATTGATCCATCCTAGCCCATAGGACAATCAGGTATTAAGAAGCTTAGGCTAACTCCCATCAACCGCTTTCTCACATGACTACCTTGCAACCAAATAGGTTCAATTCCCTAAGGAGACAATACTATACCAACCCAAGCTTGATTTACATGAATATAATCAAGATAATGTTATCTAGACAAATAGTTAAAGAAAGCATTGTATATCATAATCTATAGACTTTGAACTATTCATATAGGCAAAATACAATCATACAAACATTCTAGACCAATGGATTACGAATTGGTCAAGGGAATCTATTGGCCAACCTTTTCTTTGAAGAAATGAAGAGATGATTTCACCATTCTATTGTTTAGTGTTCCATTAATCCATCATGGTCATCTCATATTCAACATTGTATAAGAAATGTTTTACTAACCTTTTTGCTAAATCAGGGAAGTTTGTGATAGATCTCTTAAGGAGATGTATGAACCATTCTAGGGCTTGACCTCCTAAGCTTCAAGGGAACAATATGATTAGATAGTTGTCACTATAAGCTACTTCTTGGCATGCCATAAAGAATTCCTTCACATGCTCCATAGGATCACCTTTTCCTTTGTATTTGTCAAATTTGGGTGGCTCAAAATAGGGGAAAAATGATCTATAACATGGCTATATCTAAGGGACAAGGGCACAACTCCTCAAATTTATGTCTTGTTACAACTCCCCACTTGTAGGCCTTGTATAGTGTCCTTCATAGCTTGCCACTCCTAAGTGAACGATGTACCATGAAGTGGTGAGGATGGGATAAAGTTTGATTGTTGATTGTTGATGGGATTGGTGGTTGGATTAGTTTGTTGATGGGATCATTGACGATGTGAAGGTTTAGGTAATTAAGTCCCTGCATTTGAAGTTAAATTCATTAGTTGTTTGGTTAAAAATGACAATTGACCAATCATAAGTTTATTTTGATTTTGACGATCAAGTTGTGCAATCTTTCCATTGTTGGTAGAAGGAATGTTTAGGTTGTCTTTTGGCTCTTCATTTTGGTCAAGATTGTTGTTGTTAGAGACATGCTCTTTCTTTGGAGGTTCTTGATTAATGATGTGGTTTAAATTGTCCATGTTGTAGTTTGTATGGAGTTTGGCCCTAATTCTATGAGATGCATGAGGATTTCATCTTTATTTCAAGCTAGGAAATGCTCTACTTGGATACAACCTTGTTGAGTGCTAAAAAGTCATTGAGGACATGAGGATATTTACTTTGATTCATGAGACTATTGTTCTCATTGAGCTCAAATGGGTTTTCAAGGAAAGGATGAGATGCTTCTTTGGTATATAAAGGATTTGGTATGCATGGGGCTTCTTGGAGGAAGGGACTTTCTTCATTGAAGGTTGTTTTAAGCTTAGCTTATTGTCTTGTCATAATTTCCATACATCTTATCTTAATTTTGACTTTTGACTTTAGGTATTGTACAAGTTTAACACAAAAGAGAAGGCAAAGAAGACACAATAACAAGCTATGGTAGTCAAGAATATTGGTGCATCACAAGTGATAAACTACCGATTGATGGCATCCTATGCTAGGCTTAGATAAGTCTTACTAAGGGATTCCTTGATATATCTAAAGGTACATGAGGCCCAAATCTATGAAAGGAGAGTATTGTCTAGGATGTGTGAGGATGAGGTCAAATCCCTTCTCACTTGACTTCATTCCTTTTTACTGGAGCTTCACCAAAAATGACAATTCCAGCTCACAGGAGTATTGTCTAAGGCCTAAGTGTTAGTGGGATGAAACCACCTCTCTTCATGGTGTTAGTAAAACAAGTCACCACTTAACTAATAATGACAATTCCAACCTCAAATTTGTATACCCCATCAGAAAACAAGGTTTGTCCAATGCTTGGTAATGAAATCCAGTTGCTAAACCCCTAAAAGAAATAGAAAAGAAAAGGAATAGTCATTTTTTTATCATCACAATCCCATGAAACACAAGAAGAGAGCATACATGAACTACCCTTGGGATATGCAAGTGAAAAGGTCACTTTTGATCCTCAAGATCACAGTGAGGCACAAGAGGAGAGAACACACAATTAAATCACAAAAACACACACAAACAAGGAAAATAAGAAAGCTATTTTTTATCCTCAAGATCACCCTAAGACACGAGAGAAGAGCGTACACAACTAACTTACAAAAAAAGCACAACAAACAAGATTGATTTATTCCTTAAGATTAAATAATTATGTTTGGTTTTAAATTAAATCTTGGACATACAAGCCTACAAAACAAATGTTAATAAGTTTCAAGATCTATGTCTTGGACAAATGAATCTATACAAACGGGATCAACAAACTAAACAATTAGAAGTATGAACCATGCAAGATAATTGTTACAAAATGAAAATGAATGATTTAATCAAGATGACAAAACTACAAAAGAATATACATTGAAGCACAATCAAATACACTAAAGAACAACCAAATAAATCAAAATAGACATCAAATACATCAAAAATCATAAAAAACAAGAAAAGAGGAAATGCACCAATACATAGTCAAATGCACCAAACTGGAACTAGAATCCAAAATGTGCAGAAAACTATCATTGCCGATGAACTAAAATGGGTTTTCAAGCAGAGGATGAAAGGGTTCTTCAATATAGAAATAATTTCGTATGCATGGGGCTTCTTGGAGGAAGGAGTTTTCTTCATTGAAGGTCATGTACTTAAGCTTAGCTTGTTGTCTTGTAACAAGTGCCATAGGTCTTAACTTGATTTTGACTTTTGACTTTAGGTTTTGTACAAGTTTTACACAAAAGAGAAGACAAGGAAGACATGATAACAACCTAGGCTAGTCAAGTGGGAGTGCTTTTCTGGTGAGCCCGCCCATATACCAAAGGTACACAATGAGTAACTTCCTAAGGTTAACTGCATACTAGAGCATCACAAGTGACAAATGCTTGATGGCTTCCTATGCTAGGCTTAAAAAAGGCTTAACTAAGGGAGTCCTTGATATACATGAAGGTATATGAGGCCCAAAACTGTGAAAATAAAGTATCGTATAAGGTGTGAGGATGATGTCAAATTACCTCACTTCATTCCACGCCCTTTGATTGGAGCTTCACTAAAAATGACAATTCCAACTCAAAGGAGTATTATCTAAGGCTTGGGTATTGGTGGGATGAAACCACTTCCCTTCACGGTGTCAATAAAATAGGTCACCACTTTGCCAATAACGATAGTTCCAACCTCAAATTTACATACCTCACAATAACACGCCGTTTTTCCAATGCTTGGTGATGAAATCCAAGTCACTAGACCCCTAAAAAATATATAAGAGAAAAGGAATAGTCTTTTTTTATCCTTAAGATCACACAAAGTGTAAGAGGAGAGCATATACAAACTATCCTTAGAATATGAAAATGAAAAGGCCGCTTTTGATCCTCAAGATCACATTAAGGCACAAGAGAAGAGCATACACAGTCAAATCATGACAACACACACGAACAAGGAAAGAAAGCAAGTTGTTTTTATCCTCAAGATCACCCTAAGGTGCAAGAGGAGAGCATGCACAACTAATTTACAAAAAAATAGCAAACAGGATTGATTTATTCATTAAGACTAAACAATTAAGTTTGGTATTAAATCAAATCTTGGACATATGAACCTACACAACAATTGTTAGTAATTTGCAAGATCTAGGTCTTGGACAAACAAACCTACACAAATAGAGTCAGCAAACTCAAAAATCATAAGTATGAACCCTGCAAGACAAACAGTAGAAATACAAATGAATCAAATCAAGATAAAAAAACTATAGAAGCATATGCATTAAAACATAGTCAAATATGCTAAAGAACAACCATATACATCAAATATAGATCAAATACATCAAAACTCACATAAAACAAGAGCTGTGTAGCAGCAGAAGTCCCTACCAAATGCTGCCAGTATAGAGCATGAGAAGAATATGGGGAAAAACATATGTGCAAAATTTAAGTGGATTTGTAAAATGGAAGCAACTATACGAAAAAGCAGGTTGTGAAGGAAATGATATAGTTTTAAAATTAGTTGCTTGCATTTGTTTTTGAGATTATGTGCAACTGATTAATAACACTGAAATTATCATTTATTTTAAGCTTCTATTGACCATGCTGAGTGGACTATATGAGATAAGGAAATGCATGGAGGAGGTCTAGCAGTACTAAAGGGCAAATCAAGAATGGAGAGTAATACCCAAACATAATTTGCAGTTATGTAAATTTTGAATATTAATGTTCACAAATCAAATGACAATTAAATTATAGTTGTGCGAATATGAAATTGATGAAAAACGGATTCTAGAATCAGCAGTGGCTAATGATTATTAACACCACGATGCCATTTTTTATAGACTTACCCTTATCACTGCAAAGATAATAACAACAACTTTTATTAAATGTATCATATGCTTATGGCAAGAAATTTGTTCTCAATGCACGAGTCATGCCCTTATACTTAACTTCCCCTGTCATCAAAAGGGCTTGCGCATATAGGACCTGCAGCCCCTGCCAAAAACCCTTGATATCATGGATTGCCATGGCTGAAGTGTCCGTCTGTCAGCTTCGTGCTTTTTCCACAGAACAACATCAAAAGCATTCTTGGCAGTGAAGATTGCTGCTTGATTAATTCCATTTCTCATAACGGTTGGTGCTGCACTAGCCCAGAGGCCAAACAAACCTTCCTCAGGCACAATGCCAGTTGCACAATGAACAGGGCCTTTATACTTCAGCAGCTCCAAAGCTAGACCTCTCTGTTGTTGTAACCTAATCTTTACCACGTGCAGTTTTTCGGGTAAAAACATAGAAAAGCTGAGAATGAATTAAGGACAACTGAAGTTGAAGACATGATGCTAATGAGATTAAGGAAGCCAAACAGACTTAACATTTAGTCAAAATCCAGAAGGTGTTAAGCATATTGTTTTAGTTTTATACTTTTCATTGTTCAAAGAATCTCAAGTTCCAGTCATTCAATTATCTACAATCGTCCCATCATTTTCGGGCAAAAATGAAAGCAACACTACATTACAGCTATGGTGATCTACATCTTCACAAAAGAAAGTTAAAAAGTGGATATTAGTATAGTTGAAACTAATTAGCAAAGATGGCAAATCTTATGAAACCTGACTAACAAGTTGCAGGAACTGAAGATGAGGTCAAGACACAAGTCCTAAAAGAAATTACATGACCCATCAAAATGATCTCAAGTAATCAACACGAGGCTAAAATTGACAAAGGCTATTATGTAAAACCTATCAAAGAATTCAAAAAAAAAAGGCAGACAAGCAAAATTCCCAGAACCTAGAACTAGGAGTGTGTAAGTGATGGAAATTTGAAAACTCACATATCTCAGTGTTTTCAAGAATCTCAACAGAAACATTTTTAATGTACATGTGTAGGAGGACAGACAGAAACAGAAGCACTTAAAACATCCAAGACAAGTTTCTGACTGGAAGACGTGAACTTACCTAATATTTTAGTATGGGTTCTTGGCGTTTCTCTTCTAATTGCCGCCTCAGCATTTGCACACACTCTGACTTCTTTTGAGCCCTTCCTACATATATCACCTTAGAGGCTGACCTCAGAATGGATGTGAGGAGTCAGAATTCATTATAGGCAACTGTTTGAAGGAATACAATAAAATGAATGCTCTGAAAGAAAATACAACATTAACAAATATTAGCTAGATACTTACCCCATTTTCATCCTTCATGATAACTACTTTACTAATGGTACCAAAGGTTAAGAGCTTCTCAGACAGGAGTTCCTCTGCCACTTTTTTTCTCAGATTCTTGATCTACAAATTGGTAAGCTTCTGAACAGTGAAATTTCAAGCAAGAAAGAAAGGTTGTGGTATCTTGATTTCCCATAGTTTTAATAATTTCTCCCTTGCCTTAAGACAGAAATGAAATTTCATTTTTTATTGTTACTAAAGTCTGTTACAAAATAGATTGTAGATCTTTGTGTTCGACTTATAGACTCTAAAGCCATTAATCATATTATCAAGTATAGGTTTTCATTGCCAATGATGGATAATCTTGTGGATTATTTGAGTGAAACAAAATATTTTAGCAAGATAGATTTGAAAAGTGGATACCATCATATTAGAATAAGAGGAGATGAGTAGAAATCTACATTCAAGACAAAGGAAGGTTTGTATAAGTGCTTGGCTATGCCATTTAGATTGATTAATGTACTTAGCACTTTTATGAGTTTAATGAATGACGCTTTGAAAATATATCTTGGTAAACTTATTGTTGAATATCTGGATAACATTTTGATTTTTATTAAGAGTAGAACAATTAGAGCATATGAAGTTAATATTGCAGATGTTAAGAGAAGAAAACTTGTTGATGAATGTGAGGAAATGTAGTTTCATGAAAGTGGATTTAGTATAGTTAGGTTTTGTTATTTCTACTAATTGACTAAAGATAGATCTAGAAAAGGTGGAAGCTATTGTATATATCTGACATTATTTTTTGCACTTGTTATCACATTAGGGACAAATAGGTCAAACTGCATTCAAAATGAAAGCCAAAAGTGCTAAGTATGCAATTATGAGAATGCATGTCCAATTTAAAATGCATGCAACCAATAGAAAGTAAATATTTAGACACATACAAAGGATATAGATATGGAAGTAGACATCATTTTAGTACACATTTCCTTGTGATGTGTGCCCAGGCTAGAAAGATACAAGCATAGCAATAAATGTATATACATAGAATCCATCAAGCATTTAACATAAGCATAAACACAACTACTAACTATTCGGCTAAAAATTAAATTGTATTGCTTGTGGGTAGCTAGATTTTGCTCTTGACAACTTGTTGGCCCCGTTCTACTATCCAAATTTTAAACTTTTTGCATATCAAAACCCCTGTGCCAAGTCATCTTTTCGGTTACAATTCGCCGATGTCATACGTGTCAATCATGTCAATAAATCATTAACGAGATGTCATACTTTGTCTTGTTCATTCAATATTATCCCAAGTCAAAATTTACGTTGCATCGGCTTAGTAATATTATTCTTTGCGTCCACTTTCATTTCACACTAAGCTCACGTCAACTTTTATTTTTCGGCAAAGTTCACATCGGTTTTTCCGCAAACTATGCGTCGGCTTTCATTTCCCTCAAACCTTGCGTCAGTTTTTGTTTTTCACCAAGTTTGCGTTAACTTTTGGATTTTGCTAAGTTCACATGTACTTTCACTTATGGCTAACCAAAGCCAAGGCAGGATTTTATAAGTTTTAAATAAAGAAGGATTTCACTTGTACTTCCGGCGAAGTGAATTTCCATTACCATGTCCACTAAACTCTCCTATGATCAAGCAAATCTTCTTTTTCTTCTCACATGCAATGTGAAACGTGGCCATTCACAGATAAAGAAGTTCAAGTCTCATTGGTGAATAAGTAAAGTCACTACATGCATGTAGAATGTAGAGCCGTAAAAAAAAAAAAGGGCATGCAAACGGTTTGAAAAGTAAGTTAAAACCAATGAAAGATGCACAAGGAATATCAAGCAATTTGATTGTAATGTCATAAAATTTCTACAGCACAATCATATCTTCAATAATGTTTGAGTTGCAATATGTGTCAGAGGAGAGTATGGGCGTCTATCAAAGTGTAATCTCAAGTAGATTTCTGCCAAAATAAAACCATGGGTTCGTTGAAAAGGTTTTACAAACTTTCATGCAGATGCAATTTGCAGATATAAAGCCATTTCCACAAGCTTTGCCAGCATCCTCGCAGCCTTTGTCCAAATGGGAAACTTTGGAATAAGGATATACATAAATCAGTTTTGTTGAAAACTCTTTAGAAACTCACAAGCAAATGTAAGTGGCAGGTGGAACTCCAAATTCCACATCCCGTGGAAACCTCCTCCTAGCCGACGCCAAAATGGGAGCTTTGGATGAGGGTTTGAACATCCATGAACGCATAATAATGGAAAGATTTTACTAAATATTATAGTTGCAAATGTTGTGATCGACACGTTTGCATAATAAAGTGCCTGAGTTGTTACGATGTATCAAGGAATATGTCTTCACTGGAGTACAATGCACACAGGGTTTATTGAAGACGCCTAGCGAATGCAAATTGTGGGAGCATAAACAAAGCATATACTATTCGCCACACCTCAAAGATATGCTATTGCATGAAGTGCGATATATGCAGGATACACACAAAACAGTTATAAATTCTATGGTGGACATGCATGCATAAAGCGTAGAAAATGGATTATTTGCCATGAAGTGCGGTCTTATATAATGCAACGATTGCAGGATTCGCGCAATGGATTTATTGAAAAGACTCCAGGAACTTTTAAACAAATGTAATTGGTAGTTATAAAGCCGAACTCCACGATCTTCGCCATCATCCCCGGTGCCAAAATGGGAGCTTTAAACAGATTAGCTACGATGGTGATAATGCATGCAATATGTGGAAGACGATATACACGAATGGTCTAACAAAATGCCTCAAGGAGATGTTGTCATGTCCCTATAATGATTTATAATTGAATTGTTTAGTTAAAATAGAATATATAATATATTTATTTAAAATATATTATTAATATGTATTATTTAAATAATATTTATTTAAAACAATTAACAAGATATATATTATTATATTTATAAATAACACATGTAAACAATAATATTATATTATAAATATATCTAATAATATAAATACAAATATTCTTATATTTATCTTATATTATAATATAAATATAAATAATATAATATAAATCATATATCATTTATTATGATATAATATAAAATAAATAATATATTATTTATAACATAAATGATATAATATAAATACAAATAATATAAATAAACTATGTTAAGGGAGTTACGTATGGTTAGAACTAGTTTTACCACAGCTCATAGAAGGGAATAACATAAAGTAATAAAAATTATAAAAGGGTAAGTATGTCTTTTACCACCAGGCATAATAAATATCCCTTGAAAGGGAAATAAATAAAGGTTGTGGGATAGAAAGAAAAGAAGATGGGCAATAAATAAATAATATCCCATAAATAAATATATTTAGATCCGCATTATATTTATATATATTTCTGAGTCATAACTAGAAAAGTTATCATAAATATATATAGGGAGGAATTATTCAAGTAAAAATAAATATTATAATAATAATAATAATAATAATAATATATAATAGTAAATATATATTTATTCATTACATAATATAAGGGCATTTATATATGGAATCGAGCCTCTTGAGAAGATGTCGATCTCATAATAAGGAGTGCTTAACTAATACAAACAAATATCGAGTATCATCAAAGTTTAATAATATTAATTTATTAAGGGTGGTGACGGGTGGTAAATTGCATCCCTTCAAACTTATAAATATTAACCGGCCCCTCTAACAAAAGGAAAAAAAAAGGAATAGAAAAAGGAAGGAAGAGAATAAATATCTACCGCATCCAAAAAGGTACCTGCAGATCGTCTAAACAGTAGGTAAGTATTTTAATATATTTAATTATTAAGATGTAATATATATATATATATATATATATATATATATAGAGAGAGAGAGAGAGAGAGAGAGAGAGAGAGAGAGAGATATTATTAATATTATAACAAATATTATAATATATAAATATTAAAGAGCAGGCAAAAGAGAATAGAACCCGGTGAGCAGATTCAACAAGACAAGTAGCATAAAGAGGTACGTGCACTTTCCTTATTAATAGGTTAGGCAATATAAATGTTGTAGAAGAATAATATGAATATAAATGGACTGTCAAGTTAATTGATATAATTATGATGTTAATATAAATAAATGCACTTAACTTAGACAAAACTATGAGTGTGCATAAATTAATATAATGAATAAATGTAATGATATATGATCAATATTAATATAAGGCATCTTGTGTTAAATAAGAACAATTATGATATTTATTAAATCAAATAAAAAGATAAGTTGGTGGTATGCTTGGAGCTGACTCAGACTCTCCCTTTAACCCCTCTATCACCTCTAAGGTATGACGTAGTTGAAATAGTTTATTTTAGCCTAGGTATCTCTCGACTGGATGTAAGTCCCTCGACCAAGTGATGAGGAACCCTGTGTGTGGGTGAAATCCTTGGGCCTAGGAGAACTCGTAAGAGTTGCTCTACGGATGGTGACTCTCGTCTGGATGAGGTACTCCGTGTGTGAGTGAAATCCCACGAGCCAAATGGTGAGGGACTCCGTGTGTGAGTGAAACCTCTGGGCCTCCGTAAGAGATGGAACTATTTCCTTAATGAAATCATACTTGGTGATCTAGAGTTGGTTAACGCAAGAGTCTACCATAAGTCCCTCACAAGTCATATCACGAACCAATGATAAAAATGAATAACATATATATGAATGTGCTTATAAATTGAATGCATGATGATGAAACAAATATATGAACTTAATGTGAATATAATCTAATATGTTATACTCTTAATGAATTTATATTGAAATAAAAGATGAATCGAATACTAATGTTCTCTTTTACTAAGTTGAAATTGTGCAAGGTAAGGAAAAATTTTGGCTTACTAGAAGGGGGCATTACAGATGTCATCTCATGGAATACAATGACTGCAGGATATGCCCAAAGCGGTTTTATTAAGAAAGAGTTATACGTTTTCAAGTAAATACACATTGCAAATGTAGAATTCAAACTCCGCCACCTTTGCCAATGTGCTCACGAACCCGCAAGGAAATAGAATCTTTTAAAACAAGATACGAACATCTTCAAAGCATAAGTGAAACGAAGATCTTTGTCAGATGTAATAGTTTGAATTGCTCTGGCAGTAATGCATTCAAAATATGGAAGCATAAACAATGGAGATGAACTGTTTTGACAACCACAAAAATGTCATTTCTATCCATTTACACATCTCAAATCTCACAACATTATGTAGAGAGATCCAGTAGAAGGAGGCACCTCATATTCAACTTCACACATTATGTATCTTGGTGTATTGCAGACCTACATTTTCAAAGGCATATGAACTGTGAAATGAAATGCTTCAAAGAAATAACTCTCATGTACTACCGCGATAGTAAGATATACACAAAATGATTTTTGTTGAAAAGGCTATAGAAACCTTCAAGCAACTGTAACTAGCGGGTGTAGACTCCATGACTGTTGCCGAAATCTCCTCCTAGCTCGTGTCACAATGGAGCTTCAAAAAGAGAAGATATGGATGTCTGGAAAAGCATAACAAAATGTAGATTTTTGTCAGTTATTATATTTCGAAATGCTCTGGTAGGTTGGTATGTATAGCATGGAAAGCATAGACAGTGAACATGAACTTTATGACAGCACGCCTCAAAGAAAATGTGGTTTTGTGGACTGCCTTGGTTATAGGCTATATACAAAATGAATGGATGTTTTAATAGACCTTTAGTGATCTTTCATAAAAATTCCTTAAAGAAATGTAGCGTCATGGACTGCAATGATCGCAGAAAATTTATCTATTGACTTTAGAAAGTTTCAAACAATATGCTACCGGCAGAAAAATTCAAATTCCACAACCAATTCCAACATCCTATCATGCCACACTGTAGAGGGTTTTGTCTGATTTTATACAGATGAATTGTTTGATAGTTGGCTTCAAAGAACCGTTGTCTTAGGGAATGCAGCCAATACAGGATATGCACAAACTCGAAGAAGTTGGCGAAATATGCACAAAATCGACGTGTTGAAAAGACATTGGAAACTTTCAAGTTAAATATATTGGTAGTTATAAAGCCAAGTTTGATAGATTACGCAGGAGAAATGAAATACTAGCCGCCATAGGAGACATGTATACAAGATGTAGAAATATAAGACAAGGCCCACAAAATGTTTGATTAAATGCCTAATAGAAATTTGATCTCATGGTTTTCCAAGATGCAGTATACACACAAAATGGATTCGTTGTAAAGGCTTCTCTTTTCTTCTAATGTCTTAATTTACGTAATGTTTTGGAAGGAGTATCATATGTTTATGGGAGGTCTTTCATGGGACACCTCCAACAAGAGATGAAGAGCACACCCTTAAGAAATAAGTGTTTGGATTTTCTCTTATTGGATGAAAATAAGGTCGAAGAAAACATCATTGAAGATAAATTTAGCCTTGATGTACCGAAGTTTGGGTGTTGTCATAGAGAGTCAAGTTTTCTACCATTATACATCTATGGAACTCATTATAATGGAATCCATATGTGCACAAAGAAATATATTATTGAAGTGTTACCCATAATCATCTAGTCATTGACTTTGGTACCTCTATTCAAGAATGCCTTGATTATGTTGATAGTCAATGATAAAGAAAGAAAATTATATAGTTACCGGTGACATTGATTCAAAGTTACAAATATTTGTTAGTTTAAGAATTTTTGGCATAAGGTGTTCGCATCTCAAAATCATATTCCACAGGTATTATCATGAAAACAAGTTTCAGTGCAACACTTGGAATTTTGTAACTCTGTGATGGAAGAGCTGAATTTGGTGATCAAAACTAGGAGTGATGAAGGTTTAGTCATTAATTGGGATGAACATATTTGAAGTCCAGGGTGATTCATGATTGGGAAGAAGGAGATGGTCTTCTTAAACAAATTATGGAAAAAAGAGATTTGAGTAGTCTTGGGGATATTCGTCATGCAGGTGATCAATTGATGGGAAGTAGGGCAGCCCCTAGCTTGCCTAAGACATCTTTTTGTCTCACTTTCAACTATGTCTTCAATGGATACATATGGTTGTTGTTGCTTCAAATGATCGTCAGATTTATCTCTCCATAAATTCAAGTATTAGTAGTGATCATGTTGAGTAGGATATGAGTATTCTAGTGGATACAAAGCTACCACTTTGTTGAATCCCCATCAATACATATATGATTTTTCATGGCAATTATTATGCAGAGTTAGCGGACCGGTTTCATCTACCATATTTCAAGCACTTGGAAAGAGATGTCAAGAAACAATTGAAGAGATGATTACCACAATGGAGCAGAACAGAGATAGAAAGTGACTTAGCCAAATTCACAACTCGAAAGCTGTATTTTTCAAAACTACCATTTTGGAAAAGTGACTTGTTTCACTTATTGTAATTAAAGTTCAAAATTAGGTTTTCTTTAAAAAAAAAGGGTAGTTACTTGAAGTGGTTAGGAGGTAGTTACAAGTTGGTTACTAGGTGGTTATGGGAAAAAGCCTATAAATATGAGGCTATTTCAAATGTAAAGGGGGACTTTTTTGAGAGAACTCTGAAAAAGGGGAAACTCTGGAGAAGTTTTCAGAGATATTTTGAAAAGCTTTTATGTTTACACTATGTACAAAAAGGATTTTGGAATTGTATAATTTCAAAGATAATGAAAAATGCAGTTTAGTTCGTGTGCTCTAAATGCGTTCTTATGTTATCATTACTAATTTCTCGTATGTTGAATTGGTAATCCCTTTTATGCACATGTGTAATACATTGATTATCTGTGTGATTGATGTAATGAAACACACCCATCTCCTGGTATCTTGTTTTGGATGTGCTTGTATGACCTATCTCTTCTTATGTTGAGGTTTATTGTACTCCTTTCATCATCATTGCACGTTTCAATCTATTTGGTAATAACCCCTTTTGTAATCGTTATTAGTTGTGGAATCTCAATTGGTTTTCGTATGTCTACTGTTGGGGTTTCTGTTATTCATCTTTTCCTAGTCTTGTGTTTTCTCCTTTATGTACTTTCAGGGTAAAAGTACACAAAAACCACAAATACCCCTATCATACGGGGGAGCTGCCCCTCTCAAACGCAGAGGAAGATCGTTGCTCTGTCGCGATCTCTCCAACTGTTGGGACAATTTAGTCACTGCTCAAAGGGCAACGAGTCAATTCCAAACGTTATTTCATGGTGACAAATCTGTTTACCAACACAACTAGATAATGCATTCAACAACTAAGATGGTACTACACTTTAGAGCTTAATACTAAATAAGCATTTGTTAGTCCCTATAACCTTATCAAAGAAAGAAACATTAGCAACCATGTATCCCCCTACTCCAATTAGTTGCAAATATGATGAACTTAACATTGTTGAAAAAATTATATTTCCTCATGTTAGGGTAAATAGATTTTACCTTGCTTAAGTTTTACTTAGGTAAATAATTATTAAATGGTTATAGTTGAGAAGTTAATCCTGTAACCAGTTAGGGTGGTTAATTCACGGGAATGTAAGGCTATATAATCCATATATCACATTTGTAAAATAAGAGAGATTCATTGTAATATACAACAATTTATTCTTCATCTTTCTCTCTCTCCTTATGCAAACTCATGCTCGAGCATTCCCCTGTGGTGGTTTGTTTCTTGGTTTGATCCTTGAAGATTGTAGCTTCATAATGTCTCCCTGTGTCTATCCCTACATGGTATCAGAGCCGGAATCAAGGAGCTTTCTGCCCGTATTGGAGAAAGTAATTATACAGGCATCAATCCATGCCTACATCAGTTTCTGGAGGCATCAAGCTGAGAGGAGAAGCGATCATCCCAAGCATTAATCCGTGCCTGAACCATTCAAAGGAAATTGTGTGAGGTGTCCAAACACCACAATTTCTCATTGTCGTCTCTCTTCACATCAAGCAAAGGCAGCCACGCCTGGATTCCTATCATCATGGCGATCAATATTTTTTTTTCATTGCTGGCAGTGGCCAATGGTGAAATTTTTTGCAAAGGAGAGATTTTGTGTGCTCGTGAGGAAGGCAAAGGGCATTTGTGTTTTGTTTGATAGGCCTGACGCCATAAGCACCACTATCACTGTGAAGATTAGGCGCCTCAAAATTGCTGAAGATCACCCCCGTCCAGCACCACGCCTTGAGATTTAAGGCAATTTTGTCAGCCTTGATATCATTAAAAGCATTTTATGTTGTAGTTTTTTCCAAAAGCATGTGCATTTATCAACATCGGGTCATATATCCTTGACTGTGGCGCACAAATTCTGGGGTATAAACTGTGAAGATAATCACACTTCCACATCACTCGCCTTCTCTGTAAGGTTTTGAAGCCGCAACCCAGGCAGAAAGGCATCCCTCAATCTGTAATTTGATCGACTCCTCCCACTTGTTTTCAGTGCCATATTCACTTCAGGTAGCATCTTTTCATTGGCTGGAATATTTGAAGATTATAGCTTTTCTAAAGTTTTCATCAAATATTTATTAGGGCAACGCTACTGAAGGTGGGCCTGTGCAGTACAGTTGAGGTAGTATTTAGAACCTTAATCCCACATTCGCGGGTTTGAAGAATTTTTTGGCATTTAAATAACCCAGTCCCTCAACATTGGAATGTGAGTACTTCAAAAGCCGTACGCTCGCTTTCAAATAGTGTCTCAAAAATTGAATGTGCCTGATTCACGACTCAGTGGTGAAGTGACTGGTGTTAGACATCTATCGGCTCTATCTGAGCTCACAAATTTTTTGGCAGATTGATCATTTGTCTAAAGGGACATATTGATTGGCGCGGGTATTTGCCAACATATCGAATAGCCCATTCAGTGGGCCTTCTATTTTGCATCCAATCACGGTGCTTCCCCTCCCCTATTTTGCACCCAATCACGGTGCTCCATTTTTAGCCTTATAGGCTATTTTTTGCGCATTATTAGCAGGTGGTCACGTGCGTGATCAAGGGTCAATCCGCCCTAGGGCTCGATCCGGCCCCCTCTATTATTTAGTGGGCTCCATATCAGCGATTTATTTCCACGGAGGATATCTTGGGCATCCGGAGTCAGAATTTCAAGTTCCATATATCATCAGAAAGGTGATTCCGCCAACCTCGCAGTGGTGTAGGTCAATCCGCCTAATTTCGCTGTCTATCAGCATCTATTGCAGCTTGAAGTCAACCTTCTTTTTTGAACTCTTGAGCTCATAACTTGGTGCCTCGATCTCCAATTACTGTCATTCTTGTGGCATTGGAAAGGTGCTGAGGAGCTCTTTCATCCAGTCCATGCACTTTTTCCAGTTCAGCACCAGGTACTATCTATTGAGTTTTGTGTTTTTTAGGCACTTACTTGATAACTTGGATATCCTGACACTTGGAGAGGCACAATTTGAGGGGGGACTTCATTTTCAGTTGCACCTCTTATTCTAAAGTTTCTACATTCATGTGATGGTTCTATCTTTGAAATTTTAAGAATTTTCATAATTAAATATGGGTTCTACATTTCATTCTTCTTTGATCATCTTGAAGAAAGGGAACTATGAAAAATGGAGAGATGGCATCATTACTCATCTTAGAGGGATTCATTTGTTGCCATATTTGTATAATCTTGTTCTTGAACCTGGCACTCCTCGTCAGGAATTTGATTGGAATTTAAGCAATAGGCATCTTGCCTTGAGAGTCATTGTTATGCATGTTGATGATGACATTTTGGAATCTATTGTTGATTTTGAGTGTCCTCATGCTCTTTGGACTCACATTTGGGAATTATATGGAGATCCTAATATTCAACCATTCCCAGATGATCATAGTGTGCCTCTTCATTCTTCAGAGAAGATAACCCATGATTGTGATACTTTGGAGACTTTTGACACTTCTGTTGAGGTTGTTTCAGAGGATCTTGATTCTTCTTCAGAGATAGTTGATCCACCTTCACATCCATTGGCTTCTTATCCAGAGTCATTGATTGAGACTTCCATCATTCCTGATTAGCAGGACAATCATTGTCTTTCAGATTTGGTTGGAAGACATATTTCAGCATTTTCGTCTTTGGAGTTTGTTCTATATTAGTTTCCACATAGTTCCAGTTTGTCATCTTCTTTCTTGATTGGAGATGTACCTAATTGGATTGTGGCATCATCATTCTATCTGGACAAGGAGACACATGAGCATTTTTCAGAGAGGACATCATCATCATCATTTTTCATGCTTCCATCTTTCAAAGCATATCCTAAATGGGAAGCATACCTGCATCTATACATGGTTTTGTTTCTTCCTAAAGGGAGACAAGTGGTTTGTAAGGATTGGATTTTGTTTTGCCTTCAGACACTTACCATCTTTGTAGGACATTATTTATTATGGGGGGGCTATGTAGTCTCCTCCTTTCCTTCCTATGGGAGGACCATTGAATGTACACACATGATGTATGTAGTCCTTGGGGGTATTAGCGAGTCCTCCATACATGCATTTTGTTTTCTTTTTTTCTCTCTTTTGGAGAGGAGTTTTCTCCCACAGGGTTTTTCTCCTTTTTCTCCGGTTGTGAGAGATTGCATCGCATTTTGTTTTGTAAATGGGTACCTAACATGGTTGTGTAGCCGGGACCCATATTGCATCTTGCATCTCATAATAATTATTCTCCCTAAGTTGCACTTAAGGGGGGGTGTTAGGGTAAATGGATTTTACCTTGCTTAAGTTTTACTTAGGCAAATAATTATTAAATGGTTATAGTTGGGAAGTTATTCCCGTAACCAGTTAGGGTGGTTAATTCACGGGAATGTAAGGCTATATAAGCCATATATCACATTTGTAAAATAAGAGAGATTCATTGTAATATACAACAATTTATTCTTCATCTTTCTCTCTCTCCTTATGCAAACTCATGCTCGAGCATTCTCCTGTGGTGGTTCTTTTCCTGGTTTGATCCTTGAAGACTGCAACTTCATAACAGCTCCCTGTGTCTATCCCTACACCTCACTCAAGGAACAAGGTTTTGATCTTACTTGGATAAAAACTATGTTTACTCTAGTATGCTCTTCAAGCTAGTTTGCTGTCAAGGAATGACCATCTTAGGGAATGAGCATAAAGCCCAATTGGGTGGTCCAAATCCTCTTCCAATTATGCGTAAGTGAAACTATTGGGTCTTTACTGTTTGCAGAGTTGGGGTAAGTCCTCTGGAAAGAAAGCTTAATCTCCTTATGATTTGGGTGTTTGTCTAGACTCTCTGCCCCTTGGTAGGCAATTGCTCTGCAGATGAGTTTTGAAATCAAACATTCTAATACATATAGATTAGCATTTGAGCCTTGAGCTGCACCGGCTCAAAAACAATAAATGAAGAAGCGGTGAATACAAGTTGAAATTACAATAATTAATCTTGTTCAGTCTATTAGACCTATTGTGAAACAATCAACCTTGTCTCAATAAAGCATTTTCCTGTATCTGGGGATTGATATAATGGAATTTGCCCCAAAAAAACCAGTTCTCAAATTGCCTGATAGTTTTTAATATGTAATTAATTTGTAGGGATTGAAATAATGAGGAAATTTGAAGAGACGTGATGTAAAGCCCAAATTCTCTAACCCCATAACTTTAATCCCTTAAAAAACCAGCATATGTTCTCTAGACAACCACCCCATTAAGAACATTGATTTGTCTGAAACAACAACAAATCTGCAGCTTCAGGACCCTTTTCTTCTCTTCATTCAGCTTCCCCACCACATTGTTCATCCTTCGCCATTGTTTGCAACCCTTAAACTCAGAAATTACAGCAACCCACATTAATTTCATTACTTTTTTGTAATAGACTGAAATTTTGGTTTTATGCAGAGTGCAGGAATCGGTTACAAAGCTCACCTTGCAAGTGTTATAAAATCCGGGTTTCAATTGCTGGTAAAAAACAATCAAATGAAACAAATTTAGGAATCAATATGAGACAAAACCTTAATAATCTATGCAGGAAAACATGAAAGCAGTACGTGCATATGATATGTGTAGCAGCAAACATCCACTGCTTTGAAGGCTTAACTGATGCTTTCACAAGCTATAACTGTTTTGTCTTGATAAGCAAACAATTTACTAAAATGGATTAATTCCTTAGGCATCGATGCCAGATTAGGGGAATCAAAGAGATTAGGGGAATCGATGCCAAATTTATCAGATACGTGTGGTTTTGCATGGACTCATGGCACCATCTGTTGGGGAGCTGTAAAGCAACTCCTTAGACGTTACACTTGTTCAAAAACATTGGTTGATATTGTATACTGGCAACGGACAAGTTTTTTTTTGCTATTTTCAAAATGAAAAAACAAAAAAACCCCAAGGGAAAACTGCAACAAGCAAGAAAAGAATAGAAAAATAGTTCAGGCCTGGAAACAAACATAATGAACTGCAAATGCAAACACATTGCACCAACACATCTACCTTTTCAATCAGCACATTACATGAGGAAAATCCCTTCTTCCAACACAAAGGAATCTAGCCATACCACAAACAACTTGCTGCCAACACATAAATAAAATATGCACATTGGTGGACACAACCAAAACTGATAGGCAACTACAACACAATGCACAACGTTACTCACCTGGTTTGCCAAAAGGCTCTTTGAGCAATAGCCTTAAGCAAGAGCCACCTCTCTGATCATTACAGTTGAGCAACAGACATCATGTACCTCAGAATTTGCTCTGGTGTGCCTACATGCAAGGAAATGTTAAGCTAGCTAGAATTGGAAAAAATTGGACTATAATGATGTAAGGTTCCGGAATGTAATCAATTCCATGATGGAAAGTGGAGGGAAGGTCTAACATAAATGCATGGTTTCCATGGTTAAAGCTCTATTTCTAGTTAGAATCATTAAACGCTTTACAAGATTCGAATAGATAAAAAAGCGAATGAGATTGTCTTACCACTAGCTATACGATAGGCCTTGAATCAAGTTGCCCAGTTACAAAACGAGTCACTGTAGCAGTCGCCAATAGTGTTGTATGAAATGCTTAACTAATATTGCAGCAAATCAATATTGATTTGGGAAATCAGTCACAGTAGACAGGTAAAGACATGGTCTGGCTATTGCAGGTGCAATGTGGCTTTGTATTGAGTACGCAAATGCATATTTCTATGTTTACTTTGCATAGGCAAACAAAATCAAGCAGTGCAATAATCTAATCAATATGAAAGAAACCTAGAAGCATGAAACAATGAGCCAAATAATATAGTATAGATCTGTTGTATAAAAATGTGTGTTGTGTTTACATGGAATAATGTGGTGTTGCAGAGCTGTTCGAAGCAGGTGTTTGCAGTTTGTGAATGTGCGTTTTGGGAAAAATGGCGGGGAAAAGTATTTTCCCACAATGGGGCTAGGAATAGATTTTACATGGTTGTTGCTATTGGGTGTAGAAGATTTTGGTGAGTTTTTTCCCTATTCCCATGTCTTCCATACATTTTAATTGTTTTGTTCTTTCTAGAGATGTTGAGTGTGGAACTTTCAGTGGCTTGCAGGTGTTGATGGTTGTGAAGCGTGGATTTTTCGTTTGTCTGTATTGGTTGTTAGCATCTAAATTTGAGTGGATTGGGGAAAACAACTTGTGTCTGTGAGGAAGTATTGATTTTGTTGGGAATTTTTCCCTGACTAAGTGGTGTTGATGATTGTTTTTCGACAAGTCAACAATTAGAGTGAAATACAAAGTATCTGACTCCCTCTTGAGCAAAGCCTCTCGAATGCTGAACGAAGTGATCAAACAAGATGACTCCAAGGTTCCTTTCTGATGATTATGTAAGAGATAGCTCAGTGACTAAGTATGATTTTGCTGTTAAACACAAAGGGACTTACATTAGATCTTTCTTCTTTCATTCAGCTTATCTCTCCTTCAGTGTGGATGATATGTATACAAGGTCTCAATAACAAAGAAATAGAAAAAGATCAAGGTTCAGAAAACTAATCTAAGGTCAATGAAGCAATGATGGTATATTGAACAGACAAACTCCTCGATAAACCTAACTTCACTTCGCCAAGGATGCCTACAACTACATGAAGTTGGTGCAATCTCCTAAGGTTATGCGAATGGTTTTCAAATCATGATGGTTCATATGAGCACCCATTGAACGGCGCAGCTCAAACAAGCAATCACAATCGAACTTATGCAAATGAGGCTCAGACTAGCTTTACACAACACTTCATCAGCGATGAATGTCAAAAGCATGAGCTAGGAGTTGATCAAATATTCAATACAACATTCATTACAACAATGAGCTCTAATCTATTTCTAATCTATTTGAAACATCTCTCCATTTTCATTAAGGTACAAGAAATCATGTTACTCCACAAAATAACACTTAACACCAAACAAATAGCTCCAATGTCTTTGCATTAACCTTGAGAAATATTTACAACAATTCCAAGTCCTCTCAGAAAATTTCGAGAGTCTCCTATTCTACTCTAATTTCTCCTACCACTTAGCTACTGAATTACAAATGAGGCAACAAGGCCTTTATATAGAAGTCCCAATTACAATGAATGGCTAAGATTAATTCAATAGCCAAGGGTCTAGATTGTGCCACCTCAGAGGTAGTTACAACAAACTTGCTATTTTTAGCAAAAAAGAGAGAGGCAATGAAGGCACATTTTCCAATGTGATAAGGTAAGGCGAAATCATTTAAAATATCTTCCACATAGAAATCCCTTTGACTTCTTTTATTAAATGATACATTTAATGCCTTTAAAATGATGTGTTCTCGCCACATAGATGCCAACTCAGCATACTTTGAAAATTGTATCATCTTTATGTGATGTATTCAATGTGATTGTTTGAACTTGTATGTTTAGGAATACATCTTATAGAGCTTTGCCTTGTACATCTCCTTGTAACTGGATGTATGATACTTGTTGCTCATTTGATTGACTTTGTAATGTTTCTTCTTCTTGTAGGATTCATGATGATCTTCTCTGGATGCAACTTCCTGAAGGGTAATGTATATGATGATGCTGCCTCCTTCATCATGTAAGAGTAGATGATGAAGCTTCATAGATGACATGAAGTAGAATATATAATGATGCTTCATTTATGAAGAGTAGGAGATTTCTTGGACTTGAAATTGTAAAGTCTTAAAGTTTAGATGGATGAATGCCTTCGCTTGATGTAGAAGTTGATGAAGTGATCCCTTGGAATGATGCTTCCTGGAAGATGATCTTGAATGATTCCTTATGATAGAGCAGCTAACTTCCCAAGGGGACTTGAAGCCTAATGACATGAGGTTTCCTTGAAGTAAAGTGGATGCCTTTGGAAGTCTTGATTGATGAAGATGAAGTAGTTGATACTTGAAGTGACTTCTTAGAACAGCTACTTGATGACTTTCCTAACATGAAGGTGGTTCTAGACATTTGCTCCTTTGATGACTCCTTAGCATCATTCACATTCCTGCAACATAGAGAAGAAACAACATCAATACTTCAACTTTATAACATAAACACATAAGAAATCATTTGCTCAAGGTCTAAAGAAGATGAAAACAATAAAAAAAACAGAGCATTGAATAAAGTCCTTAAATCCTCCTTTACTCTCTTGAACTCATCCTTCTTGGAGGAGCAGATCAGAAACTAAAATCTTCTGTCCTATCCTCTTGGTGCAGCAGATCATGGTTTTTTGGAATCTCCTTGCAACCTTAATACTTCAATCCTCCTACTTGCTTAGGGCATTAGATAGGTGTTTTGATTTCTTCTAGGGCTGGTGCACCAGATCCACGTTTCAAAATCTTCTAGATAGACTTTTAAACACCAAGCAAGCTTCCTTTACATGTAGCGCATTGGATGGCACTTCTGAATTCCTCTACAATTCTGCCTTGAAACTCCTTTCCCTTATCAATCTTGGTGCAGCGGTTAAGCATCTTGAAATCCTCCTCTCATCTCCTCCTTTTGGTGCGTTAGATGAGGGATTTGATCTCTTCTTGCTGTTTTAATGCAATAGATCAAGTGTTTGAAGTCTCTAAGGGCTAGCGCATTACTTGGAGATTTTAAGATCCTCCTTGAAAATTCACTTAAAACTTGAATTAGGCCTGTCTTAGAAGTGGCGCGTTAGTTCAAGGTTTTAGTTTCCTCTAGAAATTTCAAAAAATTTTGCACTTCAACACTCAAAACTTGCCCTTCCACCTTAGTGTGTTGGTTGAAACATTTGATTTCTCCTGAATTTTGTCTTTTCTACCTTGGGCGCTTTGGTTGAGCAATTCAATTTCCCCTAAATGTGGCGGATTACATGGCACTTTGAAATCCTCTAGATCTTTACCTCTTGGCACTTTAGATTTTATTTCTTCTAGCATCTCCCTTAGCGCATTGGTTTAACACTTGGGTTTCCTCTAGATCTAGCTTCGTATGATGTAGCCTTTTTCACAAACTCCTCCTCTTCAAGAACGGCGCATTGGTTGACCCACTTGAAATCTTCTAGGAACTTGCAAAATTCTCATGAATCTCACCTTTTCCCTTGTCGCACCGGTTAGGGGAATCAAATTCCTCTTGTTATCTTTGCTTTGGTGGTCGAACCTTTTAATCGCTTCTAATTCTCCCTTTGATTTGCCTTTAAAATCTTGAACTAGACCACCCTATCTAGTGGCGCATTGGTTGAGGTATTCAAGATCCTCTAGAAACAATATGAAATTTGCACTTTGACCCTTAGAAACTACCTATCATCCATCTTGGCGGATTGGATTAAGGGTCTGGAGTCTTCCTTGATGCTTAACCTTTTCATCTCACTTACCCTCCATCAAGCGCATTAGATCTAATTTCTGAGTCTTCTATATGGCTGGCGCATTGGATCAAGGGTGTGATTTCCTCTTGATTTTCACATGGGATGACATCTTCTAGATCTTCCTTCTCTACCTTCTATCAAGCGCAAAAGATCTTCCTTACTAGGTTTTGGCGCATTGGATCATCATATTAGAATCCTCTGGAAATTGATTTAGACTTTATGACGAACCTTCCTTCCAAGCGGCTTAGATCAACAATTTGAGTTTTCTAGAATTTATCTCCATAATGGCGCATTGGTTGAGGGATTAGAGATCCTCTAAAAACCTTTAATGTGCAACAAATCCAACCCAAAATCCCTCCTCCTTAGGTCGCATTGGATAGGCATGTTGATTTCCTCTAAAATTCGCTTTGATCCACTTGACTTAGGCGCTTTGGATGAATGTTCTTTCAAAACATAAACATTTGTGCTTTAGGCGCATCACTCCAAGGGGTTGATATCCTCTGAAATTCGCATTTAGTTGAAGGCTTGAAATCCTCTGAAATTTCGCATTAGTTGAAGGCTTGAAATCCTCTAAAATTTCGCATTAGTTGAAGATTTGAAATCCTCTTACAAAGGTGGTTAAACTTGATCAAGATTTGGTTGTTCGCTTTGAAATTTGCCTTGAAACTGAAATTTAGCCTCATTATGTGAGTGGCGCATTTGGTCAAGGAGGTGAATTCTTCTTGATTGGCGGATTAGATGGTGAAGTTGGAATCATCATCTTTACTACCTTTGGCGCATTGGTTCACACCTTCAAAATCCTCTAGAAATTTCGCTTTCACATGTGGCGGGTTGGTTAATGCATTCGAAATCATCTAGAATTGGCGCATCACTTGAGGTGTTCGATTTCCTCTAGAATTTGGCACAATTTATCATGATTTTGCGCCACCTTAATATGCCGTCGCACTGGATCAACTTTTTGAATCCTCTGGAGTAGTTAGACGTTTTTCAGGGTTCATGAGGTAAAGGTATATTGATAAATATATTTAAGTATAAGAAATTCTGAAATCTGGTGAATCCTCCAAATTCTAGATTTTGCATGTTAAATCCGGTGGATTCGAGACCTATCTCAAACATCCTGAAAGGTATATTGAAAAATATTTTAAGTATAAGAAATTCAATCTCTCAACTTAGCCATTTTTTCAGGATTTCAGGTTATCAGACTTAGTCACTTTCAGGGTCTCAAACATACTTCAGGATTGATCTCAATGTTCATTATCTGGATAGAATTCAATCAAGACTCTTCATTACTGCAAGTTTATGTACTAGATGAGACCTCCAGTTATAAAGCAAAACTTCTAGGAGAGGGACTTCTTGTTGGATTGGCAGAGGAAATGGACCTAAAGCATCATCAAAACTTCATGCAAAGCATCGGAGCTCAAAAGAAAAAGGGGGTCCCCATTTGCAATGGGGCGATGTGTGATTTGGTCACAACAAGTGGCAGCGAGGGTATCCGAGCAATCCAAGGGGGAGAAAATTTATCGATTCAACGCAGAGGCTCTAAATTAGAGTTGTCATCATCGTATTTCTTTTATCATAGGTAGAAACAATGGTAAAAAGAAGGACTAGAGTTTGATGGCAAAATGTCCATATGCACAACAATTAATGAAGACCCCATTTAATTTCATATTACAAGAGCAAACCCTGCTCAGCAAGGTCACAAAGGGAAAATCATTCCAAGGGCCTAGCATAAATCTCACAGCTCCCATAGCTTTTACAGTACAAGGCCTTGCAGAACAAGTGAGCTGCAACCTAGAAGATAAAGAGGTTATGAATCTAATTTTCCCAAAACTAAAACCTTTAAAAATTGGCATAAAGGGATTAAATGCCAACCAAAGTCCAAAAACAAAAAACAACTCAGATTTATGCATTGCAATTGCGATACCCATAATTGTTGGATAAGAGAAACTTGCCAAAAAATTTATGCAAGGGGAAAAAACATTTAAAAAACTCACCGAAATTCTCTCCACGCAATAGCAATAGCCACATAAAATTATATCTGGGACCAACCCTGTAAAAATACTTTTTACCTCCGTTTTTTGAAAGGTGACCACCCAGAAGCTGCGAATACCTGTTTCCAAAACCTCTGCAACCCAACACATATTTCTCATGAAAAACCACACCTATTCTTCTCCAGGCCACATGCCATTGCATGAACCCTCCATTGCAATACAGAATAAGAAAATGGCAAACAATCAACAACAACACAATAAAATAGTTGAAGCATCAAACATGGAAGATTAAAAACAAGGGGTCTAATAAAGCCCCAATGGGAAAATGGCATTTGGCAGGGCAATTTTTTTTAAAAAAACCTAACCTTAGCTTAGCCAAAATATTTCCCAGTTTGCACACAGCCTCAAGCAAACTAATGTGTTTTTTGTTAGTCTACAACAAGTTTTGGGAAGAACGTAAATGTAAGCTTTGTCAGTGATCTTTAACGCGCGCATTGAATATAAGTTGTGTGGATTCAAGAGGAATGCATTTAAGTCAAAGCAATTCTCACTAAACATGGATTTCTTGGAACTGACACTTGAAAGTTCTGTAAGGAGTATTTTTGGGGAGAACAAAAGTTTTAACAGCCAAAGCCTAGGTGCAAACGGGCCAAAAAAATGCATGTAAGAGACGAATACAAGAAAATAAAGTTAGCAAAATCTATTGTTTTTACTCAACACAAAGAGCATTAGTTTCTTGTTGGTGCGTTATTTTACCCCGTGGATTTTATTCTGCACTGCACTCCATTGTTAGAGTGCAATGTAATTTGTGCGTCTAATTGTGTGCATGAAGTTATGCATGCTATTAGTTTTGTGAACACATGTTTTTAAAACCTAACTCAACACGTATTTCCCAGCAAACACAAGACTTGTTCATCTCCAGGCCACATAATATTGTGTGAACCCTGCATTGCCATGCAATACAAGAAAACGCCAACAATCAGCGGCAACAAAATAAAATATTTGAACCATCAAAAAGGGAAGGATAAAATACCAGGGGTATAATAAAGCCATGATGGGAAAATGGCATCCGTCAGCCCAAAAAAAAAAAAAAATCTAGGCTTTAGCTTTGCACCTAATTTTTCCCAAATTGAACGGAGCCCAAAGCAAATTAATGCATTTTTTGTTAAGCTAAAACAATATTCCTCCAGTGCAAGATAAGAGAAATGTCTCAATAAGTATTAAATGTGCAGATAAAGAATCAAATGCAATGATATTTAGCAAGGGTCTTGTTTGTTGCAAAATAGAGACAGAAACATGACATTGCTTAAACACAAGAGAAAAGTTAATTGCACAAGCAAGGGTCAGATCATGTCTTTACCTATAATTTTCATTCTTGTTTTTCAAGAACGCCATATTTGTTTGAGGGATATGCAAGAGTAAACAGGAATTTGTGAGAAACATACAATAAATAAGGTATAAAATAACTTTGATAAGATAATGCTTTAGTTACTTATCATGGCCAGAATGGCATATAAAATCAAGTAGCTTTGCAACACTTAAATAGTGGGATGTCAGACTTGCATTAAAGTTCATTTGTATGTAAAGACCGAAGCAAAAAATATTGTCTTACCATTTGCTGTATGATGAGCCCAGAATCCAGGCTTACAGTTACAAAATTAGTAAATGCAGTGGACATTTTTAGAGTTGAATCAGATCCTTGAGTAATATTGTAGCTGTGTATTGTATCTTTGTAGGAAATCAATTTTGAGATGGGAAATCAGCTACAGTAGACTAGTAAAGATATGCCCTGGTCCTTGTATGTGCAACGTGGCCTTGTGTTTCCTAGGCAAATGCATATTGCTGTCTTTACTTTGCATAGACAAATGAATAGGGAAATAGTGAAAAAAATGCGATACACCATAGTCCATAGCCTTTTTAATACTATAAGTTGGAACAAGCCAATGTTTTTTAAATTTTAAAATAAATTTTAAACCTTTCTTACTTTTATCTAGACAATAAAAGAACATTAACAAAACGAGGTGTTTTGTTTGATGATATAGCAAATCTTTGCAGAAAATACGTAGTTGTTTTGAAAGGAAAAGGGCAGGCTAAAACTTGAAGGGTAGTGGAGTAATAGAAAATGTAATGTGTACATCGATACAAAGGCAATATTGTTTGTTTTGAACTGATTTGAAGTCCTAAAAGTGGTTTTTTAGTTTAGACGGCTGGAAGAAACAGAAGACTAAATCCTCTCTGCTGAACAACAATAGCTATGTAAAATCTTTTCCAGGACCATTTTTAGAAAAAATACTTTTTCCCTCCATTTTTTGGAAGACGCCCACTCACAAACTGCGAACAACTATTTTGCATGGGGTCAAGATGTGGTGTCAAGTATTTTGCCTAAAAAAAGCGCTTTAGTTTGCTTGGGGCTCCGTGCAATTTGGCAAATACGGTGCGCTAAGTTAAGCTCTGGTTTTTTTTGTCCTGACGGATGCCATTTTTCCATTGTGGTTTTATTATACCCTTGGTATTTTAATCTTCCCTGTTTGATGGTTCAAACATTTTATTGTGTTGTCATTGATTGTTGGCATTTTCTTGCTCTACATGGCAATGGAGGGTTCATGCACCAGCGTGTGGCCTGGAGAAGGGCAGGTGTGGTGTTTGGTGGGAAATACGTGCTGGGTTGCAATGGATTTGGAAACAGGGGTACGCAACTTCTGGGTGGGCGTCTCTGAAAAAGAGGCAGGAAAAAAGTATTTTTATAGGATGGGTCCTGGAAAGAATTTGACGTGGCTATTGCTGTTGTGTGGAAAAAATTTGGGTGAGCTTTTTGAACGTGTTTTTGCCATGCATACATTTTTGGCAGCTTTCTCTTATCCAGGAATGGCGGGTGTTGCAGTTGCGGTGCATAAATCTGAGCTATTTTGGGTTTTTGGGCTCTGGTTGACATTTAATCCCTTTATGCCAATTTTTAAAGTTTTTTGTTTTGCGAAAATAGGTTTAATAACCTCTTTATCTTCTAGGGTGCAAGTCACTTCTGTTGCAAGGCCTTGTACTGTAAAATCAACGGGAGTTGCGAGATTTCCGCTAGGGCCTTGGAATGATTTTCCCTATGTGGCCTTGTTGAGCAGGCTTTGTTCTTGTAATATGAAATTAAATGGGGTCTTTAAATGTTGTGCGTATGAAGCTCATAGGAGACCCCTAATGGCAATAGGCGGCTACATTGTTCATCTCTGCACTTCTTCGTTAAATTTTCAATGTTTTCCAAACTTGTACGCCATATCAACTGTTGTGGTTTTTAATATCTCTATGCTTCTGCACATAGGTGTTTACTGGCAATATGGTGTTTCAGACCAAACTTGGAGTAAACGGAAATATACAGCAATAACTATAAAGCATATGATTCATACCAGAATTGCACAGGATAAAACATTGTTCCATTCATTGAATATATCAGTATCACACTACAATGTCACAATGCTGCGGGGTGCCCCGACTACAAAGTATTAAACCAATATATAACTTGGCCAAGGTTGGTTGAGATACCAACCGTTGGCAACAACTCTATAACTATCCAACCGTCGGGGCTAATTCCCGATAACACTCCTAACTTAACAACACTAATTAATTTATGATTATTTACTTGGCCGACTACGGCCGACTACAATTATGACTGACTACATCATCCCCCCACAAAATTAGTCGTCTTCCAGACGACAGAAAACCATGAAGTATCAAGTGATATTAAGCAAGCTCTGCCAAACTGATGACACTGCTGAAGTAGGAGCTGTGTAAAAGTAGAACCAACACATTCGGAACACCTGCCAGTAGACCAACCAACCAAGGGACCCAATCTGATAGCATACCGAATGCTGCGAATGTTGCACCCCATTGCTCACTGAATTAAGATAGTACTGATTTGATGGGGGTTTGGAGGCAACGCCCCCAACGGGGTCGAGGGGCAGCGCCCCTTGTGGGGGTTTGGGGGCAGCGCCCCCAACGGGGTCGAGAGGCAGCGCCTCAAGAGTACGGTTTCAGCAGTGTACGGCCTTCAAAACCATTCGGACCTTCATGGCTCACATCATTTTTCTGACAAAATCGGACACTCATCTGCAATCCAAAAACTTGTTCGTACGGCCTCAGGAGTACGATTTCAGCAGTGTACGGCCTCAATGTACGGCTTCAGCAAAAACTTCTTTCTCATCTGGCAATTTCCTTTAACTCCCTATCTGTTGGCTTTCATTGTTGAAATGAACTTGCACGGTGGGGAATTTAAAGGCAGGGTGGTTGGCCGTACGTCGTACGACCTACTGTCTTCTTTTTTAAAATTTTTCTGTCAGGTCGTACGTCGTACGGCCCAGGTCATACACCTGCTTTTTTTTTTCAATCTCGTTTTCTCTATTTTTTTTTGTTTTTTCCAATTTTCCATCTATGTCAACCTGGATCGGATTTTTCTATTTTTTTCCGACGGGGTCCACGTTCGATCTGCAACTCCTACTTTATTGATTTTGTAATCGTCGGCAGGGACCAGAACCGTTGTCTTTCTTGGAACCAGAGTTGTCTTTCGGAAGCCGCATACTTCGTTCGGCAAACTGTCCAACTTTTTAACATCATTTTTCCTCTGTTGCTTTTCACCAATCGCCAAAAAATTGCAAGTCGGCAGAAATACTCTATAGTCCTTATTCTTTCTGTATGGTCTCTTTCTGGCAGATGTTTTCAATGTTGTGTTCCCGTCGTTAGTTTCATCACCCCGATTCACCTTGCTTGTCAATGACTCTTCATACCTAATCACCTTGTCTGGTTCAAATGTATGTGCAAGTGTATCATCTATCTTGGCATTACCCTTTGTGTATTCTTTCTGTGCCTCTCCTGGTCGATTTGTCTGTTCTGGTCGACATGTCTTTGCCACTAGTTGCTCTGTTACTTCTGACTGATTATTACCTTCCTCCCCTTTGTCACTCATTACCGGTTCCCTCTTGCCAAGTGGTCGAGTGTTTGTCAATCCATCCAGCGCTTCATTCATCAACAATGTTTCACTGGGCCCAATATTGCCGAGTGTTTCACTAGTCGCCCGAGAGCATTCGCCACTTTCTCTTATTGAGATCATGTTACACTCTGGCTTGAAGAACTCATAGTCTTCCATCTGCCAGTGGAAGAGCCCACTAAAGGAATTAGTTTCATCCTTAGCACATTCTTGCAGTTTTAATACTCCTTCCTCATCAGGTTCTATTGACTCCCCTTTGTCTGAATTGGAATCTGATGCCAACTCTTTGCTTACAACCTGTGTTCTCAGATCTATGACAATCTTCTTACCTTTGTTCTCTATTGACAATGTGTTCTTTTTCCAGTTATGGTTGGCCTTGGCGGCTATCAGCCACCCTCGGCCGAGTAATGCATCGTACGACGCATTTTGTGCTGTTATGACTACAAAGTTTAATCGAAAGAGTTGGGTGCCAATCTTCACTTTCTGAGCCATTAGCACTCCTAGCATTTTAATTCCGTGCTAGTCTGCTCTCAATAACTGGAAATTTTGTGGCCATAGTGTAGGTTTCCCCAAGCACTTCCATGTATCTTCTGTCAACACATTCACTCCCAATCCACCGTCGATTATTGTGTTCATCAGGTGACATCACCGATTTTCATGTATACGACGGCTAGATTCTTGCCATTGTTGATGGCCAACAGTCTCGGGTCGATGAATTGTTCTCCTTCCAGCGGTGGCTCCACTATGACATCTTCATCCTTTGTTTGCTCGTTTGGGTTCCCTTCCATCACCTTCGAGATTGCCATCCTCAGTTGCGGCATGCTCTGTAGAAGATCCGCTATCTTGACCAATACAGTGGTTTGTAACACATGATTCACGATATTCTTGTCCGACTCTGGTCGTATGATAGTTGTTCTTCTGTTCTTCCCTTCCATTTCCATTGCCATCTCTACTTCTTTCCTAGCCTCCCGAAGTCTCTCCTTCTCGGTTCGGGGATCTGGATACGTCGCTTTTTTCCATTGTGCTCGGGTGACCGCCAGGATCTCTTCATCATTCTCCTTGAAGATGATTAGGTTCACCCTTTTTTGCTTCGGGCAATCTTTTTCTTCGTGATCTCCAGGCCCACACCACTTGTATAATGCATTTATTGTGTTCTGATTGTTGTTTGAGCATTCTCTTGCAAAGTGTCCCCATTCGTTGCATTGCCGACACTGTATCATGGGTCGCCCTTTGCTGTCGTATTGCAATCTGTTTCTTGGACTTCTATTGCTTTGGTAACCTCCAGAGGATGCATGGCTATTGTACTGGGGCTTTGGTGGTGTGTTCGGCGGTGTTGATGGTTCTCCTTGAGTGAAGAGTACTTGCGTACCCCTTGCTTTCAGATTGTATGGGCATTCCTTGATGGAATGTCCCATCACTTGGCAGATATCACAAAACAATTTTTTCGGACAATTTGCCTTTGTATGATCTTCCCCCTTGCAATCTGTACACCACAGTTCTCTGGCTTCCCTCGTACTCTCCTTGTCGGCCTTCAGTTCTTTCATCATTCTCATCATGTCCTTCCTGAGTGCTTGCACGGTCTTGGACTCACTGTCGCTGTTGTCATCCGTACTATCCTCATCGTCCGTCTTCCTTTTCCCTCGGAAGGGTATTTTATTTTCACTCTCTATATCTATCGCTCGATTGTACGCTTCATCGTATGATGACGGAGGCACGACTTTCATTTTCTTTCTTAGCGATGGACGCAACCCTTCGATGAACCATCGCTTCTTCAGCCCGTCGGCCGGCTGAGTCTCCAGTTTTCCCAACAATTCTTTCAGTCTTCGGTTGTAGGTTCACACGTTCTCGTGCTTCCCTTGCTTCGTACTGTAGATCTCCGCTACAATTTCACTGTCATCCCTCAGAAGTTTGAATTCGTCTTGGAATGCCTTCTTAAGTAATCTCCATGATGCCCTGTGTGCTTAGGCCAACTTTGTGTACCAGTCGATGGCACTATCTCTCAGTGTCGCTGGAAATGCTTTCAGCCAGTAGTCCACATCATCTTGCCCATTGGCTATCCAAATCGTCTTGCACGTCTTACAGTGTCGTACTGGATCTTCTGACCCATCCCCCATAAATTTTGGCAGCTTCTGTCTCTCGGCTGGCGGAGTCACCATCCTTCCCCAATGCCCTCCTTGTGCGTTGGACCTGACTGGACTAGTTCTCTCGCAACGTCCTGGTGCGTCACTTGCACTCTCGGCCACGTTCGAGTCTTCCTCGCGTCCTCTGTTAGCGTCCTCTACACCTTGAGTCTCCTCGGGTTCGTTCTGATACTCCCTCTGCCCTAGGGTATTAGGCTCAGATCTTCCAACTCTCGGCCCTTCGTCGTCCGATATGGATAACTCTCCGATGCGGCGTATGCTGTTTTCAATTTCTTTTGTCAATTCATTTTCATTCCCTTTTTCTTTATTTGTCAGCGGTGTCTTGAAAATTCCTTCATTGGCATGATGATGTTCATTGACAATTTGTCTCAGTGTTTTCCTTCGTTCTTCTTGTTCCTTTAATCTCAATGATCTTCGTGTTCTTTCCTCTGGTGTTTCATGCCCACTTGGTACTTGGTTCTTATCCTTATTGAGTTGTATGGGCATTAATTACTACTCGGGTGAGGAGATGGTCGACCTCTTGGTCGACATGCAATTGATCCCAGATGACCGACTGAGGGATCTCTCATCTGAGAGCGTCTTCCTGATCCTCGTTTGCTCTTGGTTGGCTGCCCCATCACTACGCCATCTTCATTGTGTGTTTTTTTTTTTTTTTGACCCTGGTTACACCCAACGGTTTGCTTGTTTCTGATGATGCGACTTGTCCGATGGTTTCCGATGACTCAACTTGTCATTGACAGCCAACTTGTCATCCGATGGTCTCCGACGACTCAACTTGTCATCCGATGGCCTCAAACGACTCAACTTGTCATCGACTTGTCACCCTCGACCCGTTTTCGAACTGGCAACGGCGCCAAATGTTTACTGGCAATATGATGTTTCAGACCAAACTTGGAGTAAACGGAAATATACAGCAATAACTATAAAGCATATGATTCATACCAGAATTGCACAGGATAAAACATTGTTCCATTCATTGAATATATCAGTATCACACTACAATGTCACAATGTTGCGGGGTGCCTCGACTACAAAGTATTAAACCAATATATAACTTGGCCAAGGTTGGTTGAGATACCAACCGTTGGCAACGACTCTATAACTATCCAACCGTCGGGGCTAATTCCCGATAACACTCCTAACTTAACAACACTAATTAATTTATGATTATTTACTTGGCCAACTACAGCCGACTACAATTATGACCGACTACAATAGGCGACTACTATGGAAATTAAGTATAGCAAAGTATGTTTCAGACTTTAAAATCCCCGTGAAGTGTGAATGTTTTCAATATATAGTATATTTAGTTACTTAGCGTGTCAACAAAGGGTGGATTTTTTAATGGCATGTGTTCTATTGGTGCAGTTTTAGTAGATGATAATTGTTGCATATTTTCAGAGGTTGAATGGTCCATTTGTTATTGCACAACAATAATGGTAATGATGTTGCAAGTGTTGCTGGCTATGTATTGCATGCATAAAAGAAGTGTTGATTTTAGGTTTTGCGAATTCCAAACTGTGATCACCTTGTTTGGATATCTGAGCAACCTTGCACGTTTTTCCCACCAAGGACAGCAGCCGACCTTTTGCAGGCCACATACCATTGCATGAGCCCTGCAATTTAATGCAAAGCAAGGAAATTCCAACAACCAGCAGCATTGAAATCAAATATTTGACACATAAAATAGTTTTGAATAAAATATCGGGGGTTGAATAAAGGCTGAATGAAAAAATATCAACTGCTGGGCCGCAAAAATTAAAAAAACCAGCCCTTATCTTTGCGGTCAGTATTTTGTAATTTGTACAGAATGAAAAGCAAAGTAATGTGTGGAGAGTAAAGTAGGAGGGGGAGAGTAGTGCCCCAATGGGAAAATGGCAAGCGTTAGGTGGGAAAGGGGAAAAATTTTCAGAACTTAGGCTTGGGTTAAATATTTTCCATATAGCAAGGAAATCAAAGCAAACTAAAGCTGTTTTGTCGAGGGATACAATAGTCCTCTACTAAGGCAGGGGATCCTCACCAAGGATGGTACAGTACTTTGTTTATTTGTTGAAAATTGTTTTGGAACAAGATCCAGAGTTACACCTGCATCTGAAATGCGGTGTGCCAAGGCATGGATTTCAATTACGTTAATTCGCACTTGCATGGCAAGCCAGAAAAATGGTTGCAGAGAACATTTTTTGCTAAGAAAATCAATGTGATATTCATAACTGCTCTTTAAAACCACCATTTTTTTGTGGTATCATCGATACCAAATTGTTCTGCAATGTGTAGTCTGTATTATTTTTTTTGAGTCAACTTGCAACTAGCTATTTAGTTAATTGAAACCGTTGGCCTGTTGCAAGAGTTTTCTGATTCAGTTACAATGCTGAATCTGACACCTGAGGTTGGTTGTGTGCTTGATTTGGTATCCCATATATGAGTTTGTGGTTTGCTGCACAGTTGTTGATGGAGCAGGATTTGGAATTTTCTGCACTTGAGTTTTTAGGAAATAGGATTGACATATAGCTGGATTGTTATTGGCACACTGTTATTTAAGCTTTTTTTTTCCCTCTCAAGATTAAAAATCTGTAAAAAGGATAAAGATTTGAGTGTTTGTCATAGCCTACATTTTATTCCATGGCAAGCGTTTGCCCGACTCCCAGTCGGTTCAAAATAGATTGCAGTTCCTTTGTATCAATGTACACATTGCAAAGATGGTTTTTTGAAATATTTCTAGCCAGTTGTAGACAAGTTGGTCTTCCTTTGTCGTAATACATACATAGCTTTAATGTTTATATTGGTTAATCATGGCAAAAGCTGGGAATGATGTTCATAGCACTAAATCATTTGTCGCAAAGTAGAGACAACATCATGCCATCGCCAAAACATAAGAGGAATGCTAATTGCATAAACAAGAACCAGAGCATGTCTTTACCTGTGATCAAGGTTTTCTTGGGAGATCCAGCTTGAATGCTGAAATATGTGTTTGCAATTGATGTTTGTTGCCGACTCACAGGAATGACTGGTTGCCATCTGTATCAAGAACAACCAAATCAGATTTAAATGGCAGCAAATCGATAGCATCCACTCTAGAATATAACAGTGATTTGCATAAGCTCTATACGAAATAAATAAGAAACTGACAGGATTCAATTCCTTACAGAAGATGGAAAATTCCTTTTCCGAATTTTCCCTTTGGTGGTTCAAATGGATAATGCTGACTCAAATGCATTTCTTGTGGGAAGTATTTATCGTCCGAGGCTGCAAAAGCAAAACCAAATAGCTACATTCACAGCAATGACTTGATGCCATCTCTATCAAGCACAATAAAGCTAGAGTTAAATTGCAACAAATTCAAAGAATCAGGTTCAGAATATAAAAGTAAGTTGCATCAGCGTTATACGAGTTAAATAAGAAACTGAAAGGATTCAACTACTTACAGAAGGTGTAAAATCACTTGTGCGTGTTTGCACTTTGGTGTTTCATTTGGATAATGCTAGCTGAAATGCATTGTCAGTGGAAAGCATTCGCTGTCCCAGGTAGTCTGGATATACCCAAAAGCTTTACAAACATGAGTGTTGCTAGCAGCTATGACACTAAAAGTGAAAGCTGACAAGCCAACATAAATAAGTTTGTAAAATAGAAACCAGGAACATATTAATAATCTTTTATGGAAGAAAGCACCAGGGAAACTTGAATATAATAGAAGCAGAAAAAAACAATTGTAAAGTTCAGTGGTTGCCTGCTCCGAGTTGAAGTTCACCTGGTAGATAGAATATTTTGTTCCGTGTGTTTAGGCTATTGGCTGTACGCTCTTTAAGTTGTTGGAGTTCATTTCTATCTTTTCCTTGCTATTATATGCCACTGTCCTTTCAATTTCCATTGATCTATTGCAGTCACCTATGGACAATAATTAACAATAAATTCCAAAAAATGTCAATACTCTTGCCTGGGTGCGAGGTAGAAGCCTAATAACAGAGGCATTCTTTTTCATTTGTTCAAGCTCAGTCTTGATGTCTTTTTTAGCAGCTTCAGTTTTATATTTCTTTGCATACTTGGTGAGGGCATTCTGCTTGGCCCTGTACCACCTCTTGTAAAATCAGCTCCTTAGTTTTAGAATATTAAGAGGTATTAGCCAAAGACTTACCTAATTGTGCATACATGTTGACTAGAGCAGTTGCAACTATGCTAAAGAGCTCAGGTGCCTTGCGCATGCTTATACAAAGGTTATGGAATTTGGCTTTACACTTGCCAATTGCATTTGCTTGTAAGTTTCTAAAAACTTTTCAACAAATCCATTTTGTGCATATTATGCAATTATTTCAGTCCATGAGACTGTATTTCTTTGAGGCATCTTGGCAAACAGTTCGCTCATCTTCATTATGCTAAACCATCAAAACCTATTGCGCAGAAGAGAAGACATTCATGTGTTAAGGATTAACCACCAAAAAAGTTGAAATGATCATGTAGCTAGGACATTCAAGGCCCAAGATTCAAGTGTTGGTGCATAGTGGCTAATTGGAAAAAGCACAGCTTTAGTTTAGCCGCTGTCTAATGAGAAGTTGACGTGTGCCTATGATTGGTCTATCAATTTAGTCACAGGCGATGGGTTTCAGATGTGCTTATCTAGCTACGATATGTCTAACTGGCAATAGTTCATTGGATTGACTTGCAATATTGCAACATCATCCCTTTATTGATGTGCACGTATGTGAATGATCCACCTATTGTCATGTGTCACATGTATAGGGAGTCAATGTTTTAATTGCCTATCATAGGTAACCTCCACTAACTACCAACATGTTTGGTCACCTAACAACGTTAAGCACTAACTTAAGTTCTTTATGCCTGACAATACGTAGTCAATGGGGCTTTAACACAAAAGTTGTAATTGTTCACATAAAGACCTCACAATTTCTAAAACAATCAATGGACTGCACGATGGAGATTGCAGATCTAATGATCTGTGCAGGATGCTCAATTTGAAAATGTTAGAATTGTTTTTTTGTTTCTGATTTTGAACTTGAAAGCCTCAGAGGTAGAATACAAATTGCCTGATGATTTTTTACAAAGAATGGCTACCATATAGTGGAATTGCTTTTAGTTCTCTAGAGCTGGTGAAGTGCAGTGTGAAAATACAAATCTTCTGGCATGAAATGTAGAGAACATATATAGTTTACTCTTATATACAAAATCATAAATAATTAGTAGAAGAGCAACATAAATCAGAACTTCTGTCTAAAATCTATATGCAGCATCGAGATGTCATATATAATTAGTAGTAGTACAACATAAAGAAGAATTTATCTTAAATCTATATTCAGAACATAGTTTGAACTTTGAAATGTATGGTCATTTGCATCCTATATTTGAAACGGCTTCATCATTTTTTATTGAGGCAACCCGATTCTAGATGTATTTATCAATCAATATGTTAATTATCGCCTTTTATCTTTTGCACGTGACTACTGTGTCAATCTAAACAAAAGGTTTGCATAAAGAAATATGCACTTTCAAGAAGTGTAGTATTAATAGGTCAGGTACATATATGAAGGAGAAATCTCCTTATGGATAAGTGCTATTAGAGCTGCAAGTTTAAGTGTAAATGCCCAAAACCTGCTAGTAACAAATATTAAGTATGCAGATATTAGAATTTAAAACAAAAGATGTAACTGTTCACATAAAGACCTCACAATTTCTAAAACAATCAATGGACTGCACGATGGAGGTTGCAGATCTAATGATCTGTGCAGGATGCTCAATTTGAAAATGTTAGAATTGTTTTTTTGTTTCTGATTTTGAGCTTGTAAGCCTCAGAGGTAGAATGCAAATTGCCTCACAATTTTTTACAAAGAATGGCTACCATATAGTGGAATTGTTTTTAGTTTTCTTGAGCTGCTGAAGCCCAGGGTGAAAATGCAAATCTTCTAGCATGAAATGTAGAGAATATATATAGTTTACTCTTATATACACAATCATAAATAATTAGTAGAAGAGCAACATCAATCAGAACTTCTGTCTAAAATCTATATGCAACATCGAGATGTCATATATAATTAGTAGTAGTACAACACAAAGCAAAATTTTTGTCTTAAATCTATATTCAAAACATAGTTTGAACTTTGAAATGTATGGTCATTTGCATCCTATCTTAGAAATGGCTTCATCATTTTTTATTGAAGCAACCCAATTCTAGATGTGTTTATCAATCAATATGTTAATTATCCCCTTTTATCTTCTGCACGTGGCTACTGTGTCAATCTAAACAAAAGGTTTGCATAAAGAAATATGCACTTTCAAGAAGTGAAGTATTAATAGAACATATAAAACTATAATGGCATATAATTTGAATACAAGATGCCCAATGCATCAAACTGCAAAACATTATTTGGGTCACCAAATCTGACTAGCTCTATAGCCAAAACTTATATCTCTATAGACAATGTGCAATTGAAACATATTTATCTTGCATAGAATACATAGGTACAATATACAAGCCACCATTGGAAAAGGCTGAATCTACAACGCAAGTAACCAAACTAAAAAGGCATAATATCATGTTCAATCATTTCACACAGATCAAGCATGCTTACTGTTGACGTGTTTTTTATACACATGCAAACTCAGAATAAAATACTAAGTATTCTATCCTCTCTTGAACAAAGTCTCTCAAAGGCTAAGCAATGTGATCCAATGAGACAACTCCAACGTTCATGATATGTCAGGTCTCGACTTGCAATGGATAGACTCAGTAGTTGATGTGATTTGCTGAAAACTCACAAAGGGACTTACGTTGAATATGCTCCTTATTCCACTCAAATATGTTACTTCTTCCTTACAAAATGGAACTCACTCAAACTTACTATGAAAAGAAAATGCAAAAGAGAAGGGTTAAGAAAGCTATTCTAAGGACAATGAGATAATGAAACATGCTAGGATAGATAAATTCCTCACTCAACCAAAACTTTGCTTCGCTTTCAGAACCAACAACTACACGAAGCCGGTGCAATCTTCTAAGGAAACTCAATGATTTTTCATATTGTAAACCTCCATCCAAACACCCACAGTTGGAACAGCTTGACCGAGCATTCACAATTGAACTAAAACAAATATGGTTCAGGCTAACTTTGCAAAATGACTTATCATCAACAAGCCATAAAAAGTATGAACCGAGAAGGAATTCATCAAATATCTTTGCATAAACTCATTACATCAATGAACTTCTAATCTAATTATTCTACTTGGAAACATCTTTCCATCATATTCGAGAATTTGAAACCATGCTAACATTCCATCACCACACAAATCACCATGAGAATCAACAATGAGCTTATATTGATTTTGGAAATGTATTTTTTACAACAATTTCATATGTCTCTTCAATGACTTCAAAGAGTCTCCTCTAATCTACTTCTACTTTAACAGCATCTACTCCTACTCTTGATTGATCTCTCCCTGATACAAATGAGTGAAATGGGCCTTTTATAGACTCCAAAATTACATGAATGGATAGGATTGATTTGAGAATCAATGACCCGGATTTTGACAAGGCAGTTAGTTACAAAAAATTACTATTTTTAGAATATTGAATGCGAATGGATAATGTGGCAGATTGTGATTGGCTTGATGGTGTGCACATGCCACCTTAGCATTGAGCGAACCGGTTTGATCTTCTTTGTGTTCACATTGTTCAGAATATATTCCCAACTTTTGTCATCTTTTGGAGTAGTCTTCGAATCTAGATTTTCACCTCTGGAACTTGGTTGCTTTGAACTTGAAACTTAAGAAATTTTGATACTTCTTGTTGTCTTGATGTAACTTATGGATTGTGATGTAAATGCTCATTTCTCCTGTCATCTTCATGTATTCTTGTAGGATGTTGTTGTGCAGGATGCTGCAAGATTCTGGATCTGGATGATTGTGTATGAATTTTGGAGTAGATTGGTGTATGATGGATGTCTTTCTTTGTCTGGCACATGGAATGGATGACTTCTGGAACTTGAATGTGGAATGAACCTTTGGATGATGACTTCCTCTCATGCATGGTGAAATGGTGCTCTTCCTCTGGAAGTGATGTTGTCTTCTTGCTTCGTACAAATGATGATCTTGATGATGAACTCTTGATGAAGTACAATGCTTGGAACTTGATCACCTGCGAAACCTTCATCCATCCTTTAAACTTTCTCATGCACTAGCTCTTGGAATTTTCTTTCCATTACCTGCACAAGAGAAACATCTATCAATGCAAAGACATTCGATCTTCAATCCACACTTAATCTCTTAACATTTGATTCAACCATCCTGCAAGATTTCAAGCGCCGATCTTAGGTGAGCTTGTGCAATGAATAAAGTTTTGTTTTCAGCTGACTGAAATCATCCTCAAATCAGGCGCACCTTTTGTGATAGTATGCATTGAATGCATATTGCAATGGTGGGGTAAATAGGCACCTATGAGGATGAGCGCAGATTTTCTACATGCATGTATAATGTGTTCTATGCAAAGGTAAGCCAAAAGTGCACCTAGCATGTTACCTTCAATCCTCCATGAAGCGACCAAATGACAAAGCATTTCAATATGTTGGATTTGATGCTTGATAAATGAACAAGAGGATGACAATTTCCATAACCTAGTGAATGTGGGATAAATCTTATAATGTAAACTTCCAATCATCCCACCTTAGGAAAACGAAGAAAATCAAGTTCGTGAAATATAATAGAATCTGTAAATACTTGATTTGATCCCTTGTAATTTTCTACTCTTATTCACTGCAAGTCTGCTATTTCTGCTTTGATTTTTAGCTTTGGAATGAATGTTTTTTTGAAATGACAATGATCCTTCATATATACACATTCACCATATCATCCTCTAGGCCGACTTGTATGGCATTTTGCAAGTTTTAGATGTTTAAAATGGATTTTCAGTCTCTTCTCTGGCCGACCTACTTATTCACTTATGACTGGAGGACATTTTGAAGGCGCATGTATAATGTATGTTATACATAGTAGGGTGAAAAGTGCGCCTAAGGACAGGCGCACATTTTGGGCATGTTTGCATTGAATGTTTTATGCAATTCATCAAAAGTGCGCCTAAGGTGAAATGGCACACTTGTTGGGCATATATGTATAAAATTCATATTGCATGAGCAAGGTAAAAGTGCACCAAGATGGAATGAGCGCAAGTTTTGGTGTAGTGTGTATGAATTGTCTTATGCAAGGTGGTATGGAATGTGCGCCAAAAGGTCCGAGCAGACTTTTTTAGTGCTTGTGTATGATGTTTTTTTACATGATGCAAAGACCATCAATAAGTGTGCTTGGGCGGACTTTTTGCCTGAGCATGTATGATGTCCATTTTTCACAATGCAAAGACCCCCAGAAAGTGTGCTTTTCCAGACTTAGGCAATTTTTAGTACTCAAAATCAAGTATATTTCAAAATATATTTAAGTATATTCCTATACTTTAAATATTTTGAAATATACTTTCCAGGATGTTTGAGATAGGTCTCAAATCCATGAGATTTAATATGCAGATTCTAGATTTTTGAGGATCCACCAGATTTCAGACTTAGTTTTTCAAGATTTCAGGATATCAGGTTTCCAGACTTAGTCAATTTCAGGGCTTCAAGACAGGCATTAGGATGAGAGGATATGGACTCCTTAGCAAGAGTATGGCGAGGCTTGAGCAAAACAACACTACCAAACCTACAAGCTCAAAGAAAGCCTAAACCTAAAGCAAAACAAAGACAAAAGCAAGAAAAAGGTGGGTCCCCATTTGCAATGGGGCGATGTATGATTAGGTCACAACACTTACCTCACTAATTTTTATCAAAATCTTGGTTTTCTTTCCCTATGCAAATGTTCTAGAATGAAACTAGTATGTTATTTACATGTGACATTATCAAAATTTTAATAGTTACCCACTACGACACCTATATATAATAGTGTCAATGCCTGAAAATAAAATAAAATCAAAATCAAAATTCCAACGCATTTATAATAGAGATACTCCAGACTAAAGTGTTTCAAGGAGAGCAGCATCGCTAGAAAAGGGCCAGAGGAATTGTCAACCACAGGCCAATGCTATTGCAGGAATTTTCTTTTGAAACTCTAGTAGAACAATTTGTAAAACCAAAAGGATTGAAACTTTGGCATCCATTTAACCAAGGTGAATATTGATCTATCAACTAGATATAACTTGCAATGAAGAGAGAGATGAACCTCCAATGTAATAACCACTATAAAAATAGATTTGCACAATAAATATTTGGCCCATCCGTCAATAATATTAAGTGAGAACACTTAACCTGCCTAACCTTTAAAGAAAGCATCAAATTCTAGTGAGAAATGAAGTCAAACTACTTGGGACTAAGCCAGGAAGATCAATACATGCAGTGCCATAGAATACAGTTGGTTGACCCTACAGTAAAAGTGTAACTATTCCAAAGAGAATTGAACTACACTAAATACAATATTTAATTACCATAAGCCACATTGGACCTAGTCTATCTTTAAGTTGGTATGATGTTTGCAAATGCATGTTATTCGGGTCATCATAAACAATAGAGATAATTTATTCCTCTCTAAACCAAATCAGTTTGCCAAGTGTTGGAAGGAGTTCTTCAGCCAGCTACCAAGTGTATAGCTGTTCTGATTTTCTTAGTGCTTATTAGATTCTATTTTCCAGTGAAAGGCAAGCTGGAAGCATAACTAGGTTATTGCAAGCTATTTTGCGAAAGTACAATATAGTCTATAGGTGAAGCAATGGCCGGGAAAACCAAAAAAAAGCCTTTTAAAGGGCATTGAATATATTTAGAAAATCCTTGGAACATAATGGAAACTTCCCGATGGCCCTCTCAAACTGCAGAGGCCTTTCTGCAATGCCATTTCATCTTGACATAGATTTATAAATTTTAAACACCTTCAAAAGCATATAACAAAATATAGTTTATATTGTAAATACTAGAGCCTCCATATATTAAAGTTTTATGACTGCAGTATCGAAAAAAGTTTTTTTTTAAAGATAGGCACATGACCGGAAAATGTCGTGGTTCCTAACTACGGTATTGTGAATCTAAATTTCAAGGCTGAACATTGTTTGTTTCTTTGACAACTTCAATAATGCAATTGTCCATTGCAAGGGTGAAGATGCCCTACATTTGGAATCTCCGTAGAAGGAACGCAATCTTGGAAATATCCTGCCTATACCGGTCAAAGGGGATTGCAACAAGTTCAGGGAAGTTTTGTTGCAGGAGCTCCTTCTGTAAATAGCAGTCAACAACACTGTCTGTCTTTTGAACAACACATTGTAAGAGATGCTGGTATGTGAACTTGGTGGTTGTTCCACAGGTTGTACAATGAGCAGAATTTTCCTTGGGATTCTTTCACAACAAAACTGCTTGATGACAGACACTACAAAAGGGCTGGTATGGTGCAAGATGGACATTCTTTGGTTTCAATATTCCGATCACCTGCCATCAAAGAACAATGAACATCCATGCCATGGTAGATGTTTTACAGATCCTTTCATTTCAATATTGAAAGTTGTTTCAAGGAAGGATTGGTTTGAGGGCTTACCTGGAGATTTGAGCATGCAAGCATTTTAAAAAAGTCTTTAGTGCATTCGTCATTTAATTCATCTATGAAAGTTGATGTTGTTGAGCGCATAACACGTGTGCCTGTTGTTCCACTGTGAACAACATTTTTGAAAAGAAGCAATGGTGTTCTTGCAGATGTAAGCATTTGTTGAAGCGCAGTATATAGCTCTGTATGGATGCTTGGAATTACAACCTATAAAATAATGACAATGTATTTGTTTTGATTGTCAGTGCAATGTATCTAATAATACTTATTAAATGTTTTTTGGAATTTACATATAGATACTTACAATAGCTACATCATTTTGGGAGTCACCATCTTTAACATGCAACTCATATTGGTTCGTTGTTTGGTGGTGAGCAGTGACAACAGCACCAAAAGTTCCAACTGGGTAGCTGTTGTTTGATTGAACAAGCTATGAAATGGTTGTGTCAAGTGTTAACCTACGTTGTTTGCAAACCTTTTCAATGCTCTCAATAGAGATTTTAGAAGTCAATGCTAGACAACAATCAACATCACCCCTTTCATATTGTGTCTTGTTTTTGATCAAAAAGTTTGTGATTCGTACACTTGCACCAGGCAAAAACTGGGGCAAGAAACTGTTAACCTGTTTGTTGTTCAGATTTGCAGTTATTGTCATCTGTCCATAGCTTGAACTGAGCTATTTTTATTGCAAGTGGGCCCATAAACGACAAGAATGTCCCCTTCAAAAGCAACCCCCTGCCTTTCTGTGCAAAGTTGAAGTATGCTTGATACAACACAAGTCTCCGGCTTCGATCTATAGCCATGACATGTAAAAGCCAAGGATACAGTCAACACAACCAAGAATTTGCAGTGTTTTGTCACAAGGCATTAGGCTAGACAGAACAATGGGCTAGAGTAACATAAAGTTTGCATATTTGTACATATATATGTTTAGCTGGTGTAGAGGAATGAGCATTACGCTGTTTACTGTTTAAAGGTTTGGTAGCAGATATGACCTAGAGGGAAACAAGGTGTTTGAAATAATAAAGCTAGAATAGATCAGAACAACAATTGCTTGCCAGTGAATGGGAACAAGTTTATTGACAGGAACTCAAACGAAATTCTTTCAAGGGGCACTTTCTTTTTAGGATATTGTCATAGCCTAGGAAGCTGTTTTAGGGACATTGGCTTAGACAATGGTGACAGTTAATGAGAGTAAAATAAAATGAAGGAAAAGCAACCCTAGACTGTAGTTTGGAATGTCTGATATATGACACAACACTTACATTTTTTGTTGTTGCTGGCTGGTTGAGGCCCAGTCTTGGTTTACAAGTGTGGCTGCAACCCTGTAGAACAAGTATTATGAACTATTGAATTCTAATAATCAGGGAAAACCAAAGTGTAGCTTTTAGTAACTGTTATGTATGCAAAGTTAATTGTGATTAGAAAAAGTAGGGAAAGAAATGAGCTGATACAAAGATGTAGATGGCTGATCGTTTTTGCATGTCCTGGCTTGTCGAGGGTTGTTGCAAAGGAGCAACAATCTGCTCGCTGTTGCAAAGCCAAGTATTCAAAGTTGGATAAGCTCATTAGAATTTTGTTCTACAATGTCTAATATCTTACATGATGCTCATATCTTAAATAATGCTCACCTTGTTGTGACATAATCACAACTCGCCCCATTGCAAATGCGGACCCCCAAATTTTCGCTTTAGGTTTTGGTAGTCCTGCGAGTTTTGATCATGAAACTAGTCCAATCTCCACGCAAATGAAAGTCATCTATCAAACAAACTTTACAAGTGAATTTCAAGGTCAAACTTGTCAAAGTCTGTGACCGAAGAAGTGAGAAACCCTTTGAAATAAAATGAAAGGTCTACCTTCTCGCTTGAAATCCATGCAAATGAAAACTCGTCTTTTAAACAAGGTACAATTGAGTATATCGAGATCAATTCTACATGAAAATACCTTGTCAAAGTCAGAAACGGAGAAGTGAAAGATCAAAAGGGTTGAAATATGGCTAAGTGTCAAAAGGTGGAAAATCCATGGACTCATGGAAAATCCACCCTAGCTTTGGGGAAAATCCACAGTCTCATGGAAAATCTGCCCTGCATTTTATGAAGATTTCATGACCAAAACTCGAAATTTCACTAAGGAATGAGCAAATGATCAAGGGAATGACGACGAAAAGTTGAAATGGAAAAGGTGGACAATCCTCACACCCATGGAATATCCACCCAGGGAAATGGAGGAAAATCCATACTAGTGTGGAATATGCGCCCATCTCAAGGAGAGTGTTCACGCGAGGAGAAAATGTTCACTTGCAAGATTGTAATAATTTGATGTTAAAGATCCACCAATGAAGTTAAAACATCCAGAGAAGTGAGAAGAGTTGAAAGCTTGATCATGAAACACCCAAGTATCAAAACGTGGAAAATCCTTGTCTCCATGGATTATGTGCCCTAAGGAAATGAGGGAAAATCCACACTCACATGGAAAAAGCACCCTCCCTTAGTGGATTCAAGTTAACTATCCCAACAAGAATGGATGATTCTATGAAGTTTTGACGCTTAATATATGTGATGATTCACCAAAGGGAAGTGAAAATGTGAGAGGTGAAATGAGCAATCCCCAAATCAAAAGGTGGAAAATCCTCGCCAAGAGGGAGAATGTGCCCTAGGAGGAGGAGAATTCACTGACTTAAGAATTGAAGTTGCATTCCTAATTGCGTGAGATAAATCCTTAAGACACTTCAAACCTATGAAGAATGCATTAGAACAACTTGACAAGTGATTGTCAAATGCGGAGATGAAATAAAGAATCCAAGAGTGGGAGCACGAAATCCTTCTATAGAGGAAAAATCCACCCTAAAATCCAAGTGTTCATTTTTAGCAAGAATCACTGCAAAATTCATAACGATCAATGTGCAATCTTTTGGAAATTTTGAGATTGGCTAAAAGAAATGAAAGTTTGAAGGAGAGAAGTAAGAAATGCCAAGTTCCAGAAATGAAGGAAAATCCTCATGAACATGCATAATGCGCTCATCATGGTTTGGTGATTGGGAGATAGAAACAATGGAATGTTTTTCCTCATTGCTTAAGAAAGTTGAGACAAATGAGAGGTTTGAAATGCCTAAGTATGGAGAGTGGAAAATCCTCACTAGCAAGGAGAATGCGCTCAAACTTGAAAGATGATTTCAATGGAGATCTAAAGGAAAGATGAAGAATTTGGGCAAGTAAAAGTCTAAGAAATCAGAAACGAAGTAAAGATGCCTCAAGCTAGAGCGCAGGATCCTCATAAGCATGAAGAATGCACCATTCCTTAGTGCACCCAAATCAACAACCTTTGCAAGGAGATGAGATTTTATGAAGATTCAAGGCTTGAGACTTGAAAATTTCACCGAGGCATGAGTAAAAGCTTAAGGAATGAAATCAGAAATTGATGTCAAAAAAACAAAAATGAAGGAAAATCCTCACCCATGAGGAATTTGCGCCTAAGAAAGTCACTCATATAAGACATGATTGCAGAGAGAAATCATGAAGAGGGCATGAGGAATGCGAACTGAGTTTTGGTTTTTTTAGAAGGAAATTCGTGGAAGAGGATAAAAGAAACCATGCCAAGAATGAAAAGAAGTTAAAGTGCAAGGATTTCAAGCTGAACGTAAATTTCTCACTAAGAGGGAAAATGCGCCATTTCCCAAGTCCCCATTTTTCAACAAAATACCATAAACTTTGAAGGAGATGTTCACTTGATCACAATCCAATGCAGCTTTAAATTCCATCCGCCAAGATGAAGAAGTGTGGGAAGTTATAATAAAAAGTTCAAGGGCAAGAAAATTGAGGAAAATTCACATACTCAAGGAAAATCTGCCCAAGGAGGGCGCAAAATCCCCAGCCTCATGGAAAATCTGCCCATTCTAAGAAAAAGGTCGGCCTTGGCAAACAATTTTATAAAAGGAAAAAAAAGTCATGATTAATGCTGGCCAACTTGCCTAGAAGAAGAGGGCAAGTGGGTATATAAGGAAGTGTACAACTTCATTTTTTAACATCCTCTCCAAAACAAAAAAGCAGAGATAAAGTGCAGAGCAGCAACAAAGAAGAGAAGAATTTTATCAAGGAGAATAAATATTTCATCAAATAAGTCAAGTTAGTTCATAAGGCAAGAGGTGGGTGAGTGAATGCTTCAAAGGAGAAACTAGCTTCTTCATTCCACATCAAAATTTAAAGCTAAAAAATCAGAAAACTCAGACCTACAACAGCAGACCTAAGATTTTTTTTTTTGAAATTAGTGAAAGTAATTAAGGTTTGCATGCTCTTCTTTGTATCAAATTTGAAAAATTTAGGATAAATATGTGAGAATTATTTTTAAAATTATGATTTATTTATCCCACATTCATTAGGAGAGTGAAATTAGGTGATTAAATCCCCTTTATATCCAATATCACTTTAATATTCTAACTTAGGCAATTTCGTTCTTGTAGCTAGATGATGAGTTCGAAGGATCGCCAAGCAATGTTCAAGAGCAATATGAAAGGAGTGTTGCCCGAAACCAAGATTACATCAAGATGGAGGAACCTGAGCGACACCAACTTGGGACACGTCAATATGGATGAGATCAAGAAGGAGTTGCACAAGCCCACCCATTTCAAGGTTATCCATGAGATGCTTAAGAACAGAATCCTCCAAGCAGCATGCTTTCTGCCCACGTTGCCGAGTGCCAAGTTGATGTTGGAATGTGCTTGTCATTATGACCGACAAAACAAATGCATTGTGACAAATGATGGCAAAGTGTTGGCCTATTTGAGGGAGGAAGCTATTGCAGACATGTTCAACATTCCAAAGTACAAGAAGACTACACTTTGCACTAAGGAGCATGCGTAACAAGTGTATGATGCTGGATCAAACGATTTCTTGCAAGAGATCAATAGTAATTGGATGGTACAATCAAGACCTCATCATAGCAAGATGCCAAAGAAGCTTCATAAGTCAGATTTTCTTCCAGAATATGGATATATGGTGATATTTTTGAGTAAAATCATGGGTTGTCCACAATCATCGACATTTGAAACATGGATGTTCTACGACATGAACGAGATCGCGAAAGGCCAAAAGATGATTGATTGGGCGGAGATGATAAGTAACAATATCCATGATCAGCTGACGAGGTTTAAAGAAACAAAGTCATTCTACATGAGCTCATATGTCATCTACTTGTTGGCAAGGTGTGAAAAATACGCTGGATTGACTTGTAAATGTAATATTGGATATGGCACCGAACAATTTCCCGTGTATGATTGCTATCCGCAGTTGCAGTTGAAAGCCATTGCCCATTACAAAAGAGTTAACGATGCCTTCTTCATGTTCATCGTGCATAAATTGCAAGGAAATATTCATAAAAGGTTATCCAAGGAGGCTATGAATTTAGTGAAGAAATATGGAAGATGGTACATTCAATTTTCGAAGTTCACCTACCTGAGGATTCAAGGATTTACATCTTATCCCTACCGCTTGCCAAGATATCCCACTGACAAGATGGTATTGCTAGAGGTAACAAGGCAATTGGTGGCATACGACAAGATTCAAAAGAGCAAGAAGAAAGATGGAATCCACTTCCCAATTCGAGTTGGAAGGCTAGAAACTTGTTCGTCACTACATGCTGCACTGAATTCGGAAGTCGAGTTGCAAGCATACAACATGGTACTTCATGATTCAAAAAGTGATAACTTTAATCCATTCAACAACGTTTGGAAGGCATTTGGAAGGAGGTATAAGCACAAGGAGCATCTCGAAGACCATTGGGCTGATGCAGTTGATGAAGAGGATGTGAAAACTAGAAGATGTTCAAGGTTGACATGGAATTTGTTGAGAACTTGCAATGTATTTAGCATTCCTGATCAATTGGAGGAAACTAATAGAGTTATGTCACAAAGTTTATATGATGCTGAGAGGCCATTCACCCTCAATTGGGCCGAAAGGGAAATTACACATGATGATTGTTGGATGCAAACGGTCATAGAATTTACTAGAAAGTACGTGGATCGACAAATATAGAGGCTTATTCAGAAAGGTCACAACTTAACTTAAAATTTGATGGGAGATACAGATTCACAACAGTCTTAGGAAGCTAGTGATAATGAGTCCAGCAGCGAGCATAATAGTGAATCCAGTGGGTACAGCGATAGTTCAAGAGAAGAAGCCCAGCCAAGGAAAAGAAAACAACTAGCTAGCTCACAAGGTGAATGTAGTAGGAAAAAGAGAAAATCAGGTTCAACTCATGAAGCTAGCACTTCTTCTGGACAAGGAGAAGACCTTTCAGGAACTACTAACATGACATCTACTGTGGAGGATCAAGAAAGAGACGAAGTTCCCATAGCTCCAAATGTGCAAGATCAAGGAAATGTACATGAATCTTCGGCGTCAGCTTTGTGTGAGAATCAATTTGCGGAACATCATCCTAGTCCGCAAGGTCATGAGGAAGTCATGGGTGAGGATGATGAAGAAAATTAAGAAATGCAAGTACCCCAGGATGACTTTGATGAAGAAGCATTGCCATTAACACTAGGAAATGGGATTCAAGAAGAGGATAGTGAAGATTTGTCTACTTTACCACAATGGTTGAGAGAACAAGTGAAAGAGACTACCATTGTTGAGAGAGAAACATAAGTCAATGTAGAAGAATTGCTAAACAAGGTAGGAAATGACAAGGGAAAGAAGAAAGCAACTAGGCTCTCCAAAATCACAAGGGACAGTTCAGGTTCGAGGACAGTGCACATTGTAGTGCCAAGAGTTGATAAGACAGTTAATGACATAGTTCCAGAAGATTATGATGTGACCACTTTTGATTTGGGTCCGACAACAGAAGTGAAAGGAAGCTAGGTGTGCAGAAATCGCTTCCTACACTAATCTAATGAGGGGAGAGCTATACAAATTCAATTTAATCCTTACAATTACAGCAACATTAAACATCTAACAGAGATATTGCAGCAATACACATGAACCAGAAAGAAGACAGAAGAAGAGAGACAAAGATATAACGTGGGGAAAACCCTTATCGGGTGAAAAACCCCACACTCAGAAACCTGCACAATGTATTAACAAAACTAAATGTTGTTTACAATACACTTGCAATGCAAGCTTCAATGGTCTTCGACACTCGTGTCTGGAGTCAATCCGGCAACATAACAGTACCTGTCAATCCTATAATACATCTCCTCTTCCAAGCACCTGTTTATATAGAATATACAAGGCAAAATTGGTCCTATCTTAGAATGGGCGTCCAACTTGGCCTCATGGCCCAAAACCCACGCCTAAGGACACTTGGTCAACATTGTAGAATGTTCCTGACACTTGTCCACAGTTCCCATTCCAAAGAGGTCGCCTATTTCCAAAATGGGCTATGACAGATGCTCTTACGACCGTCATAGAATCTGTCATAGCAGTTACAACTTACAGCTGTAAGAGAATATGTCATACACAGGCTATAAATAACATATTCTCTTACAACATGTCATAGTCCACCTTGGGGTGCCCAAATATGCCTTTTTCAAAGATGCTTCATGACACATGTCTTCACCTGTCTTACAAGCTTCTATTTCCAACTCTTACATGTCATAACTTCGTCATAGGAATCCGTCATAACCGTTTTCGTCAACATTCCCTTACACAACATCCAAGATGCCGACGTATGGCAAAATATTCCTACCACAAAGTGGGACGCCTATCTCCTCATGTGAGGACAAAATTACAAGTTGTCATCTTCCATGTAGGATGACACATCACCGTGCCACATCCCACAAAATGACAATGTGGAATTTACAATTAATTTACAACATAGGCAATGAATAAATAAATACAATCATAAATAATGCAAGGAATTACCAAAGTTGAGACACCTTAATTCCCAACAAGAAGAACAAGATGTGTAAGAGTTAGAAGATTTCATCATAGCTGTCAAGGAGAGGTTAAGGCAAGAGAAAGAAAAGAGGAATCAATTAGAACAAGAAAACTTGGCATTCAAAAGGTATATTCAGCAGTTGATGAATCCACTTCGTCAGCGTGAGGGAACATCTACAGCACCAGCAATGCTTTCACAGGAGTCCATTGAGCAATTAGAAGGAATGAGATCATCATCCCTAGTGGTTAAAGGATGGGTAGACAAAATAAAAAATAAGATTGATGGATTCATTGAAGAAATTGCTCAACAATTTAAGAGAGTTTCAAAATTCTTGGATAGAATTCAAGTCATTTCATATACATGTTCTGGGTTTGAAACAGTCAAGCAAAATATCATGCCACAATTGAAAGATATTATAGATTGTCCAACGATAGCTTTGGTAGACGGGAATGTAATTGAACAAAATTCATCATGTGATCTTTCCTTTTGGTATTATAATTTGCATATAAGGGAGCAAGTTCTGGAAAAAGTGGAAAGTGAAAGTGTTCGCATAAGAAGTGCGCTGCAAAGTGTTCGAAGCAAGATACTTAGTTCAATCAATGATATGTGTGATCTTTCGGGAGAGTTTGGTATTGAAGATTTGAGGAATCACATACATGCATCTTACTTCGATAATATTCACAACATCATTGGAGAGCAGATAGACAACATTTCCTCACTTTCTACATTCATGGGTGTACATTAGGCTTGGATGACAGAATGGGAGAAGACACTTGTCACATACACAGTAGACTTGACAGACGTAGAGAAGACCATTCAATATGTGCCAAGTGTACCAATTGAAGACATTTCTGGTATTGTGTCCAAGTTCGTTGCATTTAGAAGAGATAAGCATAAAAGAGATGTGCCATGTCGACAATCTTCATAGCCTCAAGCATGTCATCGCCTTGGAAAATGTGCCTTCCTTCTTTTGTGTCTAAAAATAGCAAGTTGTTGTAACAAACTCATTATGTGGCATAATCTTGGCCATTGGTTTGAAAATCAATCTGGGCCCTTCATTGTGTTTTAAAGGCTATAAAAGGGCCTCACTCCTCCTTCATTTGATATATATGAGAGAAGTATTGGAGAAATTGTTGCAAAAACTCTGTTGAGATTAATACAAATTCATTGTTGAGTTCTTCATGGTGATATTATATTGTTTTGCAAAGTTGCATTGTTTCTAAGTGCTTACTCGAATAAGAAAAGAAAAAAATGTAATAACCTGCACCTATTGTTCTTTTGATTTATCTTTTTAATGTTATTAATTTTTAATTTTTCTGTAATCTTTTTGAACTAGATAGAAGATGCAGAAGGGGTTTTCCGTTTTCTTGAAGCGTGTATATCAGAATACAGGGAATATAGCATGCAACTGAAAACCCAGAAAAACTATAATAGATATTAACTAAATAATAAAGACCCAGTTCATAGAATGGTATAAAATGAATAACCATCACATACCCATGTCAAAATAAGCATCTTCATATTTCTGCTGTTGACGGACCAGCAACATGACAATGGAGTTTTGCATTGAAAGTATCAGCAAATGCAAGGAAACAATCTACAACTATCAGCATAGACCCTTAGGTCAAAAACGACCACTAAGCAAGGAAGAACAGCCCCAATAAACTCCAAACGGTTGCTCCAAGAAGTACGGCCAGCATGTGAAGTGGTACGACCTACACATGAAGAGGTACGGCCAGCAAAAGGAAGTATGGTCAGCAATGAAGAAATGGCAGTCCCAACCCTTCTCAAATCTGCAATACAATCCGTCACTAACACTCTTCCTCAGCTGCAATAAAACTGCAATAAGATATATCTTGTTATCTCCATCTCCGTCAATGGTGGTATCAAAATGAAGCTCAAATACAGCCACTAAGTATGGCTGCTCCAAAATCCCCTTGAATCAGTTCCATTTAAGCCCAATACTTCTACTCTGCCTTTCGCTTTCCTCCTCGCTACCACACTCTCATCTCCACAAGGACTCATTTGAAATGACTTCGCAATCCCTTATTTATACAAGACATCAACTTAGGAATGATCATCTAAGTCAGCAAACATCAACAAGAACATCCGCAGGGTGTGTAACTCATCCGATCGGCCAATCTCAGGAAGAACACCATCATCCGAAAGTTATTGTTCAATTGCGAGCTCCAACTCCAATGTAGACCACCAACACGAACTGAACACGATCCAAAGACCTCCACAAGCTTGCCTGAATCACCAAGAACATCCACACTTCATCTGCTTACTGAAATCCTTCTCTCCATCCGGGACCTCAAGAACACAGTCTGTCATTACTGTCACAAAGGAATAGATGCTTGCGGACCTTCAAACCATGAACCAATTGAGTTGACACTTCACAAAGACTTCGTCAACACTCCCTCAAATCCGCAAAACAGGATAATGCATTTCCAGATCTCATCGGACCTATTTGTATCACTCTGTCACCACTGAACATCTGTCGGAACCAGTTTTACTTGAGCGGCCACAGCTTCTTCAGATCTTCATGCAGACCTCTGAAATCTCTACTGGACCACTTTAAGACATATATCTACAAACCCTTTAAACCGCATCCTTTGATCCTCATCCTATCTTGGACTTTTACCTTACTGTCATCACTATTCTTCACTGTTCCTGATTGAGACTAATTTTCTCAATATCCTCAGCACACAGCTCATCCAATCCTTATCATTAATGCAACAAGAGTATGTTGACATCAATGACAACACTGGTTAGGCCCATACTTGCAACAATCTCCCCCTTTGTCATTGATGGCAACATATAATGTGAAAAACTGTTTTGACCATCAAGACAAGAACTTCTCCTTACTGTCACAACTCCTCCTATCAGCAACAACCATTCACATGTCTTCTCTCTCTTTACTGCTCCCCCTTTGATCAGCAACCACTTGTTTTTCACATGTCTTCTTTCCCCCTTTGACATCAATGGCAAAGGGCACATACTTGCAATTCCAACATCTCAGAATCATACCTGCTGCTCCCCTTGAGTAGCAGCTCCCCATCATCAATCCGGACCACAAGATGTGACTGTGATATCCACCGGACTGATGCACATCAGTGCACCTTAGTTCATCACTGGAGGGGCAGTAACCCCTAACTTCTCCCTGAGATACTCAAAAGAGTCCTTAGGTAGAGGTTTAGTAAGGATGTCTGCAATCTGATCCTTGGAAGACACAAACTCCAATCTGACTTCATTCTTGTTCACTTGCTCTCTCAAAAAGTGAAACTTGATGGAAATGTGTTTAGTCTTTGAATGCAACATCGGATTCTTAGATATATTTATTGCACTTGAATTATCACAAAAGATTGTGATAGGTTCCTCATACTCCACTTTGATGTCTCTTAGCATCTGCTTCATCCATAAAACTTGAGTGCAACTACTTGCTGCTGCAATATATTCTGCTTCAGTTGTGGACAGAGATATTGCCTCTTGTTTCTTGCTTAGCCAAGAAACCAATCTCTTCCCCAAAAAGAATGCTCCACCACTGGTACTCTTCCGGTCATCCACATCTCCTGCCCAATCCACATCTGTATATGCATGAAGAGAAAAATCATGATCTCTGATATACCACAATCCATCCTCAACTGTCCCTTTTAAATATCTAAAAATCCTTTTGATTGCCATGAATGAGATTCTCTAGGATCAACTTGAAATCTAGCAACAAGACAAACAGCCTACATAATGTCTGGTCTAGTTTGAGTAAGATACAACAGTCCTCCAATCATTGACCTATACTTTTTCTGATCAGCCTTGGGAGAATCATCATCTTTGCTCAATTTACATCCGGTTGCCATGGGAGTATTCATTGGTTTTGAATCTTCCATCCCAAATTTCTTCAACAATTCTTTCACATATTTGGTCTGAGAAATGAAGATTCCTTTCTTTGTTTGAGTGATTTGCAGACCCAAGAAGAAATTCATTTCACCAAACATGGACATCTCAAACTCACTTTTATTTGATTTGCAAAAGATTTATACATACTATCTCTTCCTCCAAAAATGATATCATCAACAAATACTTCAACAATCAAGATGTTTTCATGATCAATTTTGAAATATAAATTATTGTCAGCAGTACCTTTGTTGAAACCAATCTTCAAAAGATGCTTATCCAATCTTTCATACCAGGCTCTTGGGGCTTGCTTCAGTCCATACAGTGCTTTCTTCAACTTGCAGACCATATCACCATGATCAGACAATTGAAATCCATCTGATTGCTCTATGTACACTTCTTCTTCCAAGTTACCATTCAGGAAGGCAGACTTGACATCCATCTGATAAACCTTGAAATCCTTGAAGGCAGCAAAAGCTAGAAATAATCTGACTGCTTCAATTCTTGCCACCGGAGCAAAAGTTTCTTCAAAATCAACTCCTATTTGAGAGTAACCCTTGCAGACCAATCTGGCTTTATTTCTGATTACTTCACCAACCTCATTCAGTTTGTTCCGGAAGACCCATTTTGTTCCAATCACATTCTTGTTTCTAGGTCTGGGAACAAGATCCGAAGTGTGATTTTTCTCAATTTGCATCAGCTCTTCCTCGATTGCTTTAGACCAGTTTTCATCATTACAAGCTTCATTCACTGTCTTAGGTTCAATCTTTGAAATCAGACAATACTCATCTAAATCTTGAGCAATTCTTCTTCTTGTTTGTACACCTTTGCTTTTATCACCTATGATCTGATCTTCAGAGTGATTCAGTCTTACATACCTGGGGACTTTGGGAATTTCTTGCACTTTTAATTCTTGATTAGACTCATCAAAACTCATCTCTTCTTCCTGATTTACTGGGTCAGTTTGAATCTGACTTTCAAAAGAGGCTTGGGCTCCTTGAATCAGAACACCATTCTGATCATCTTCATCATATTCATAAAACCTTGAGGGTTTTTCAATTCCTTCATCAACCTTCACATTTGTACTTTCTATCATTTTTCTCAGTCTCTTGTTATAACAACGGTATGCTTTGCTTTGAGTAGAGTAACCTAGGAATATTCCTTCATCACTTCTAGCATCAAACTTTCCTAGATCTTCATCTCTTTTAATGTAACATTTACTACCAAAAACTCTGAAATACCTCACAGTAGGAGTGATGCCAAACCAAAGTTCATAAGGAGTCTTACCGGTATTGCTTCTAATTTGAACTCAATTGAGAGTATAGACTGCAGTGCTGACAGCTTCTCTCCAATAGATCTGAGGAACATTTGCTTCCATCATCATTGTCCTAGATGCTTCCTGGATGGTCCGGTTCTTTCTCTCCACTACTCCATTCTGCTGTGGAGTCCTAGGAGCAGACAATTGTCTCTTTATTCCATGTTTCTCATAGAACTCTATGAACTCACCGGATGTGAATTCTCCACCTCTATCAAACCTCAGACATTTCAATTTTAATCCGGTTTCATTCTCTACCATAGCCTTGAATATTTTGAATTTCTGAAGAGCTTCTGATTTCTCTTTTAAAAAGGTTACCCACATCATCCAGGAATAGTCATCAATTAGTAACATGAAGTATCTATCACCTTGCACACTCCTGATTCTTGCCGGACCACAAAGATCAGTATGAACTAAGTCCAATAATCCAGTAGAAGACAGTTCCTTACTTTTGAATGTGACTCTGCTCAGCTTACCCAACTGACATTCTTTGCACAAGCTATTAGTAGGTTTCACCAATTTAGGAAGATCTCTTACAGCCTAAGTTATGCTTATCTTGATGATATTATCAAAATTCACATGACACATCCTCCTATGCCATAACCAACTTTGATCAACATGAGCAAATAAGCAACTTTTACCAATACCAACCAAGTGGAAGATATTACCTTTAGTTTGAGTACCGGATGCAATCTATGTTCCGAAACTTTCAAAGATCTTGCATTTTCCATTCTTGAATCGGAGATCATAGCCTTTGTCCACCAACTGTCCAACACTGAGAAGATTGTGCTTCAATCCTTCAACATATAGTACATTACCGGTTTTGTTCCTTCCATCAAAAGAAATAGTTCCTCTTCCTCTGATTCTACTAGCAGAATTATCACCAAACTTTACCACTCCTTCATACCTTTCCAAATCTATGAACTTATTTTTGTCACCTGTCATATGGTGAGAGCATCCATTGTCAATGACCCAATCATCCTTTTCTTCAACTTGGGCAGCCAGAGCTCTTTCTACAACTTTATGATTGACAGATTCAGAGGACAATGGTTCTTCTTCCTTGATGGCAATAAACACCCAATCACTTCCGGATTTGTTTCCTGTCTCTGATTCAACATCTGTTACTCCTTCATTATCATCTTCCTCATGAACATAGTAACAGTTCTTTTGGAACCTTGATCTGTTAGGATTTGGCCTTGAAAATCTTTCCGGACACTTTGAGGCAAAATGACCACTCTTATTGCAGTTAAAACACTTAAAAGGCAATTTTCCTTCATACTTACTAGATCCTCTTGGCAGTCTTTTTGCAATAAGGGCTTCAAGTTGAGCAGTTTCAGCTTCTTCTTCTTCCAGGTCTTTTCTTGCTCTTTCATACCATGACAGTTTCTTTGATGAGTTCTCTCCCAGATCAAACCTTTGTTTTCCTTTTACAGAGGCACTAGCTTTGAATGCAGATTCAGTCTTGGGGGGTTCATCTCCAAACTCGGTCATTTCAAATGTAGCCAATTTGTCAGCCAATTGATCTCTTGTGACAGTTGTATGGGCTTTGAATTCTTCAATGGCAGCAACCTTGATTTTATAAGAAGCAAGAAGGGATCTGAGAATTTTCCCAACAATCTCATTTTCATCCAAGACTCCAGCAGCATTTCTAATTGCACAAACAAGCTCATTTACTCTTGGCATAAAAGTAGTGATATTTTCATCTTCTCTCATCTTCAGATTTTTGAATTTTCCTTTCAGACTTTGTAGCCTTGCACATTTAACATACTTGTCTCCTTCATGCAAAAGCTCCAATTTTTCCCAAATCTCAAAAGTAGTTGGTAGGTCAATAACATTTGAGAGCTTTGAATCAGATAATGCGCTTAGAAGAACTTTTATAGTCCGCAGATTGTTTTCAGCATCTGTGATTTCATTTGGGGCTTTCGGACCACCCTGTGGAGGTGTATACTTTGTTGTAACCATGGTCCAGTACGCCATTCCCATACACTGCAAGTGACATTTCATGCGACCTTTCCAAAGATTAAAATTGGTTCCATCAAATTTCGGACTATCCTTCTTGTACGACGACATCCTGGATCTCCTCAAGCGGTTAAGCTCCTTTTAGAGGAACTTGGCTCTGATACCAATTGTTAGATTTAGGGCAGACAACTGAGAGGGGGGGTGAATCAATTGTACAAAACTTTTTTCCAAGTAAACACTTAACTTCACTTTGTAATTCAGCAGCATAATAATAAATCAATCATAGAAACACAATGCAATGAATCAAGAGTAGAAACACATTAACACATGAGACACCAAGATTTTGACGTGGAAAACCCGGTTAAGGGAAAAACCACAGGGTGACTAACCCAAGATTGTATTCTCTGTTAGAAGAATAGAAAGAACAAATGGCACATGCCAATTAGGGCTCACTACCCGAGCACACTGCTCACAAGAGGCTCACTGCCTACAAGAGACACACTGTCTACAAAGAAATAAGTATCACATACATGAACTGGAGAATAGCATCTTCACCATGCTTGAATCAGTTCCATTTAAGCCCAATACTTCTGCTCTGCCTTTCGCTCTCCTCCTCGCTACCACACTCTCATCTCCACAAGGACTCATTTGAAATGACTTCGCAATCCCTTATTTATACAAGACATCAACTTAGGAATGATCATCTAAGTCGGAAAACATCAACAAGAACATCCGCAGGGTGTGTAACTCATCCGGTCGGCCAATCTCAGGAAGAACACCATCATCTGGAAGTTATTCTTCAATTACGAGCTCCAACTCCAATGCGGACCACCAACACGAACTGGACACGATCCAAAGACCTCCACAAGCTTGCCTGAATCACCAAGAACATCCACACTTCATCTACTTACTGAAATCCTTCTCTCCTTCATCCGGAACCTCAAGAACACAGTCTATCATTACTGTCACAAAGGAATAGATGCTTGCGGACCTTCAAACCACGAACCAATCGAGTTGACACTTCACAAAGACTTCCTCAACACTTCCTCAAATCCGCAGAATAGGATAATGCATTTCCAGATCTCACCAGACCTATCTATATCACTCTGTCACCACTGAACATCTGTCGGAACCGGTTTTACTTGAGCGGCCACAACTTTTTCAGATCTTCATGCGGACCTCTAAAATCTCTATTGGACCACCTTAAGACACATATCTACAAACCCTTTAAACCGCATCCTTTGATCCTCATCCTATCTTGGACTTTTACCTTACTGTCATCACTGTTCTTCACTGTTCCTGATTGAGACTAATTTTCTCAATATCCTCAGCACACAGCTCATCCAATCCTTATCATTAATGCAACAGGAGTATGTTGACATCAATGACAACACCGGTTAGGCCCATACTTGCAACATAACCCACTATGAAAAAGGGGACATTACAGTCTGCCCTCCCCAAGATTGCTTGCCTCAAGCAATCTCAGATTTGGATGCAACAAGATTTGCTCACTCTCCCATGTAGCATCCTCTACTGGCACGTTCTTCCACTTCACCAAATATTCCCTGATGACTCTCTTCCTCAGTGTACGTTCCCTGGTGTCAATGATGGCCTCAGGTATCAAAACCAACTTCCCCTCTTCATCAAGAGGAGGCAACTCTGTAGAAGGTATCACATTGTGCCCTAGTGCTTTTTTGAGGCATGACACATGGAAGACATTATGAACTCTGCTCTTTGCCGGCAATTCTAACTCATAAGCCACCTCTCCAACCCTCCTGGAGATCCTGAATGGACCGTAATACCGTGGCTTCAACTTCTCTACACCACTCCTCTTAAGAGTAGATTGTCTGTATGGCTGCAGCATGAGGTACACCATATCACCCACCTCAAAAGAACGCTCAACCCTATGTTGGTCTGCATACTACTTCTGCTGATTCTGCGCCTTCTAAATGTTCTCTTTCAAAGACCTCACAATGTCCTGACTCTCCTACAAGAGGTCTTTAGCCTTTGGTACTCTACTATCTCCAAACAATAAATCCAAGAAACAGGGAGCCTCGTACCCATAAAGTGTTGTAAATGGTGTCATCTGGATAGACATGTGGTAAGTGGTATTATAACAATACTCTCCCAAGTGAAGCCACTTGACCCACGCCTTCTGCTGCCCGGCTATGTAATTCCTGAGGTATCCCTCCACCCACTTATTAACTATCTCCGTCTGTCCATCAATCTGGGGGTGGTAACTCGTGCTGGGGGTGAGCTCAGTCCCTGTCAACTTGAAAAGTTCCTGCCCAAAATTTCTAAGGAACTTGCTGTCCCTGTCACTCACAATACTCCTAGGCAATCCGTGAAGTCGGAACACCTCTCTGAAGAATAAATCAGCAACCTGAGCTGCTGTATAAGTGGCTGAAATGGCAAAGAAATGGGCAAACTTTGTCAACCTGTCAACCACCACAAAGATGCAGTCCCTGCCTTGGGCTTTCGGCAAGCCAATAATGAAGTCCATCGATATACAATCCCACTTCCTCGGGAATGGGTAAGGGCTGCAATAATCCTCCTGGGTAGGAGTGCTCATATTTGTTTTGTTGGCATACTAGACACTCCCGCACATACTTCTATACTTTTAACTTGAGGCCTTTCCAAGTAAACCTCTCTCTAACCTGCCTGTAGGTCTTGTAGAATCCTAGATGCCCAGCCATAGGCAAGTCATGGAAAGCTCTCAAGATCTTCTGCTTCATAGCAAAAGCTGGCACCAAAAATATCCTCCCTTTGTAAATGATCAAGTCATTTACAATAGTGTACCTATCATCACGGTCAGTGCCATCCATAATCCCAGAGGCCCACTTATCCTTTGCATATTCTGCAGTGATCATATCTCTCCGGTCCTATGCAATCTCTCCTAAGGCACACAAGCGTGGTCTCCTGGATAAAGCGTCAGCAACTATATTCTTCTTCCCTTTGACAAAAATAATGTCGAAGTCATATGCCTGCAGCTTGCTGACCCACTTTTGCTGCCAGTCATTTAGGTCCTTCTAACTAAGGAAATGTTTCAAGCTATTGCGATCAAATTTAATAATGAATTTCCCTCCAACCAGATACTGCCTGAATTTAGCCAATGCATGCATGATGGCTAATATCTCCTTATCGTAGATACTATAGCTGCTCTAAGGGCCCCTTAACTTTCGGCTCTCAAAAGCAATAGGGTGTTTGTCCTGCATCAACACCGCACCTATGCCTTCCCCAGAGGCATCACACTGAAGCTCAAATGGCTTCGAAAAATCAGGAATGGCCAAAACTAGACAAGTGCTCATCACCTCCTTAAACTTGTTGAAACACTGCTGAGCACCATCTGACCAAACGAAAGCTCCCTTCAGTGTCAAATTTGTGAGTGGGGCTGCTTTTTGAGAAAATCCCTTTATGAACCTGCGGTAGAATCCACAAAGGCCAAAGAACCCCTTGAGCTAAGAGAGATTCTTGGGTGGTGGCCAGTCAACTATAGCTCGGATCTTCTCCGGATCCACACGAACACCCTCGGCACTGATGATGTGTCCCAAGTACAGCAACTCCGCCATGCCAAACTCGCATTTAGACATTTTTGCATATAGGGACGCCTGCTCAAGTATACCCAACACAATACCCAGATGTCTCAAATGATCCTCCCAAGTCCTGCTGAATATGAGTATGTCATCGAAAAATATGAGTACAAACTTCCGCAATTGTTCTCTGAAGACCTTATTCATACAAGACTGGAAAGTGGCAGGTGCATTGGTTAAGCCGAAAGGCATAACTAGAAACTCAAAGTGCCCATAGTGACACCTAAACGCTGTCTTCTCCACATCCTCCTCACGTACCCGAATTTGATGGTACCCTGACCTCAAGTCTATCTTGGAGAAGAAACATGCACCATGCAGCTCGTCAATAAGCTCATCAATCCTGGGGATGGGGTACCTGTTCTTAATAGTCTTTTTGTTCAGTTCCCTGTAATCAATACACATCCTGAGTGTGCCATCCTTCTTCTTAACCAGAACAACAAAAGAAGCGAAAGGACTCTTACTAGGCTTGATGTGACCCATCTTGAGAAGCTCTTGAATAGCCTTCTCAATCTCATCCTTGTATCTCTTAGGATGTCTATAGGGAACAGTGATAACTGGTTTGGCCCCCTGCTCCATCTCTATAACATGCTCAAAACCCCTATCTGGAGGTATATACTAAACACTTTGGAGTGCTTAGTTAGTACTGACTGAATCTCCACTAGATAATCCTGTTTTTGTTGTTTTGGTGCCTTTGGCATCACAAGAATCTCAGCTACCCACTGCACTTGGTCATGCCGCAGTATCCTCTCCATCCTCCGAATGGACACTGCTCTTAAACCCCCATCGTACATTCCCCTCAATATGTTTCTGACCATCTACTTCGAACTTCATCTCCATGGTCCTCAGGTTGAGGGAAAATTCACCTATCATGTGTAGCCACTTCATTCCTAGGACTACATCCATGTCACCCATACCGACCACATAGTATTCAGCTTGGAACTCATAGTTATTTAACCTGATGGTTAAATTAGGGATCCTTTGTTTGCAAGTAATAACAAACCCATCTGCAACTCTGACTTTGAATCCCTCGAACTCTTCTGTTTTGAGTCCTCTTCGTGCCACAAGCCCCTCATCAATGAAGTGGGTGGCACCTATATCTAGCAAAGTGGTCACTCTCTGTCCCTCCAATACTCCCCATATTCTGAAGGAACCCTCTTTCTGAATAGCAGAGATATGTGTTGTCAGAATGTCCTCATCATGTATGTCCTGTACAATCTGTACCATATTCTCTACATCACTGTCCTCCCTATCACTCTACTGCCCTGATTGCTCTGAAGCTGTCTCCTCAGCAAAATAATACTCCAATTGTTTTGCTTGCCCCTTCATTGGGCACCTGTGGTTAGGATCCCATGGTTCTTTGCATTTGAAGCATAGTCTCTTCCTCCTGAATTCATTCAATGCATCATCATCTAATCAAGGCCCTGGTTTCCTCTGTGGGAAGGTGTCTCGCTGCTGAACTGACATTTTGTCTCTTCGTGGAGGAAAAGGTTTGGAGACAAACTGTTTCCTAGGCACTGCAAACTCCATACTATGTGCCTTCTTGATAGTTTCCTGAAGTGAAGGTGGATCAAATGCCTTAACCCAACCCTTAAGTGGTTCCATTAGTCCTTCCATGAACAGGACTACAAGTCTCCTCTCCGATATGCTGGGAACCATCACACTGATTCTCTGGAACTTTGAAATATATCCTTCAAGTGGCCCATACTGCTTCAACTACGCCAGCTCTCTGAACTGCAACTCTGGGTCCTTGGTATCGAACCTCTCGATGAGTCTGTTAGTGAACTCATCGTATGTGGTGATAAGGCTGTGGCCCAAGGTGACCAACCTATGGTACCACCACTCATGTGCTAACCCATCTAAATGAATAGTGGCAAAGTTAAGTGCCTCATCCTCCGGCATCGGCTTCAGTGTCAGGTAGTTATCCAACTTCTGCACCCAAGCTCTAGCTGAAATCTTGCCACTTCCGTCAAACCGGTCCATAGGGACTTTGCTCAATGCATGCTGGTAGTCCCGGTTAGCTCTATTAGCTCTGTGATCTCCTCGACCCATCATAAATCCCCTTTGTCTCTTCTGATTCATATACTGGTCGAATGTCAACATCTCTCTGATGTTAGGAGCCAATGTCATGTACTTTGCATGTTGTATCTGAACATCATCCGTCATGGGAAGCTGAAACTCTGGTTCCTGCAGAATCACTGCCTCCTCTCTACGCGGAAATGTCGGTTGTATGGGTCTAGTAACCGACCCTGGGGTAACCTTGGTGTTATTAATACCACTCTGACCCGCGTGTCCACTACCCTGTCCCGCATGTCCACCACCTTGTCCTGCATATCCACTGCCCTGTCCTGTAGGTCTGTGGTGACCATCATTGGAGCCACTGATCTCACCTCCGAGTGTGGTATTGGTGTGAACTACTAGAATCCCTTGGTTAAACTTCCCAAGGAGCTGGGACATCATATCGAGCATAATATAGAACTTTCTCTCTGCTTTGGCACCAGGACTCTCAGGCTGGTCAGCTCCTCTGTCCCCCATACTACCTGTTATGCTATCACTCCCGCTGGAAGAGTTCTTGTGCATACCCAATATACCTGAAACTGTTTCACCTTCTGGAACCTCTGGTGGATGCCAATGTGGAGTGGGTCTAGTGTAGACTCTTCTTTAGACTCTTCTTTCGTCACTCATATAAATTGATCAACACAAGCTGGCAAGATGCACCAGCTCTGATACCACTATAATAACCTGCACCTGTTGTTCTTTTGATTTATCTTTTTAATGTTATTAATTTTTAGTTTTTCTGTGATCTTTCAGAACTAGATAGAAGATGCAGAAGGGGTTTTCTGTTTTCTTGAAGCGTGTATATCAGAATACAAGGAATATAGCATACAACTGAAAACCCAGAAAAACTATAATAGATATGAACTAAATAATAAAGACCCAGTTCATAGAATGGTATAAAATAAACAGCCATCACATACCCATGTCAAAATAAGCATCTTCATATTTCTGCTGTTGATGGACCAGCAACATGACAATGGGGTTTTGCATTGAAAGTATCAGCAAATGCAAGGAAACAATCTACAACTATCAGCATAGACCCTTAGGTCAAAAACGACCACTAAGCAAGGAAGAACAGCCCCAATTAACTCCAAACGGCTGCTCCAAGAAGTACGGCCAGCATGTGATGTGGTACGGCCTACACATGAAGAGGTACGACCAACAAAAGGAAGTACGGCCAGCAATGAAGAAATGGCAGTCCCAACCCTTCTCAAATCTGCAATACAATCCATCACTAACACTCTTCCTCGGCTGCAACAAAACTGCAATAAGATATATCTTGTTATCTCCATCTCCGTCAATGGTGGTATCAAAATGAAGCTCAAATACAGCCACTGAGTATGGCTGCTCCAAAATCCCCTTGGGTGATCTTTCACACCTGCGGAAGATTGCTACCAATGGTGGTTTCCGTCACCAAAAGCCTTGGATGGAAGAAATCCCCCAAACCCTCATTTGCAGAGCAAATAGAAGCATAAAATGTAATATCAAGAATGAATAACTTTTCCCACTTTTTGCCTTTTTATAACTCCATAAGTGGGTCGACCCATATGAGAGGGAAATGTTATTTTTAAATTTGCTCTTTATTCATCAAAGGGGCACCCAAGTCCCTTAGTGACTTGTTTTTGCATTTTTCCTTATTTCTCCAAAGTCACCAGCAATAATAAATTAAAGTCCAAATATAATAATAAAGTATAATTTACGGACTTTAATATGAAAGCTCAAACGGTCATAGAATCCCATGAGTTATAGACCGTTGGAAATGTCTCAGCGAAACACTCCATCTCCAATAAAGAGTTTCCCAAAATAGCCAACTTCGCGACTTACTAAAAATAGTAAGTCCCAGCCAGAATGTCAGAAACCGACCAAACAAACTCCCAGAGTTCCCTAACCACTTTGGTTAGTCTACGGGAACTGAGTATAGACTAACCCACTAGGAAAAAGGGGACATTACAAAAAAAATAGTTCATTTTAGTTAAGTTTATTAAGTTTGTTTCAAGTTCATGGAAGTTATTGTTGTTGATTCATAAGTGAAATCCTTTGTATGTTCATACCATTTACGATTTGTCGCAGGCAAGTTGTAGTGCATGGTTAGTCTGAACTCATCTAAGCTTCACTTCGATTACTTTGTGTTCATCTATTCTCACGTTCGTGGAAGTTCATGTGCATAAGTGATTTGAAAACCATGCAGCTTTCCTTATAAGATTGCATCACCTTTGCGTAGTTGTTGTCTTTTGGCGAAGCAAAGTGTGGTTGGATTTCATAGAATTGATGATAATGACTTGCATTTAGATTAGAATCCCTAAACTCATCTCTTTTGCCCTGTTTTCATAAACATTGTTAGAAATAAGTTTCAAGAGCTTTCATTGTTATATCATAAGTTGATCAAGTCGTGTGACCTTTGAATGAGAGCTACTTCTTGTGCGAGTGAAAACAATATTTTCCTATTGTTGAACACCAAAGTGTAAGTCCCTTTGTATGAAACAACAAATCACATCTTTGCCAACAGGTTATCCCACGTCCATAATTGAAGATAAGGAACCTTGGAATCTACTCATTTGATCACGAAGTTCGACATTTGAGTGATTTTGTTCAAGAGGGGATAAAATATGCGAGTATTTTATACTGTGTTGTTTGTGCAAGGCAAACACGTCAACACACCTTTCAAGTTGTGTATTTGAGGAGTGCAGCTGATCAAGAGGTTTAGTTGCAGAACTGGAAAAACAAGGGTCAGTGAAGATTGTATTTTTGGCAATGGACAGTGCAAAACCAATCTATGACTAGATGGTTTTGTATATAAAGATAATAAAACTTGGAAAAGTGAAGAAAGAAATAAGATGATATGCAGGGCATGGAAGCGTTACTATTTTTGCACTCCTTGCTGTGTTGAGGGCTGTCCTTGGGAAGAAACAAGCCTGCAATAAGAAATCAGCAAATCCAATATTAGCATTGCATGCATAGGCAATAATATTATGTATGTTACATGTGTAAAAGGTAAGCAATGTAAATGTTTAATGTGAGCACCTTTGTTGGTCTATCATTCGTTGCCTCATAAATTGTTGGGTATTTTCAGAGGTTGAATGGTCCATTTGTTATTGCACAACAATAATGGCAATGATGTTGCAGGCACTGCTGCCTATGCAAAGCATACACAAAACGAAGTGTTAGTTGTAGGTTTTGCAATTTCCAAAAGCAAATAAAATGAAGCTTTGTTTGTGTAATTGCACTATGAACAATTCTAAGCATGTTTGTTGTGTTATTCAAGTTAATTTTTGTTTGAGCTACACACCTGCAAGTGGCTATAGTGGCTGTTAACAAATGAGCAATATCCAAAATGTAGAAAATGCCATGGAGCAAATGGGAATAGTATTTGCTATAGTGGAAAGCTAACAGAAATTGCAAAGTGGTTTGACCAATACGCATCCATGATTGTGAAATTTAGAAGATCAACTTCAATGCCACGTATCCAAAAATGGTTTAGTAAAGTGCCTGAATGTGTTGTTGGCTTGTCAACTACCAAGGATAACTTCTGCTGGTGCATAAACTCAAGCAGCATTGTCTGTGTTTTCCGTGATTGTAGCATGTCAATGTTGAAGTCACCAGCAACAATCAGTTTGCTATTAGGCGGCAATGTGTGGACAACATTGTCTAAGATATTAAACAGGTCAGCAAGGGGTGCAACAGGGATTAAATACAGATTTGTGATGCGCAAAGCATTGTCAAGGTGCAAAAGGTCAATTGTTATTGATTCTATATGCTTAGTCGCAAAGGTCTCTATTTTTTTCAACGCCAAGTCTTTTCTGAATCATGTTAGCAAACCATGGATATACATTGCATATTGACAATTGAATTCGGCATTGAACAATTCTATGTGGTCAAGCGCGGCATTGCCTCTAGTTTCTTGAAAGCAAAGCACAGTTGCTCGACGCAAATCATAGTCATTAGCTATGTCAGTTGCATGCAATGCAAAGCTACGTGTTTTCAAAGAGCATATACAAAAGTAATTAGAAGGCATTAAAGCAAGGTTGTATTGAGGTTTCCATTGGGTTGAGGCTTGGAGCTGCTCCATTTCATTTTACACTTTGCTTGAGACTTTGAAGTTTCGTTGCTGTAATTTGTTTAACAAATGGAGTGATTCGATGCTTTTCACTCGTGAAAGAGCAGTATAAACAAGACCATGTTGATAGACTTTTGTAGGGTCAAAGGCAAGGCCATCCATTGTTAGACCTTGTGACCTGTGAATGGTTCGTGCACATGCCACTTTCAAAGGAAATTGACTTCGGGTGACTAATTTTGTACCTAATTTTAGTTTTTTGACAATCCTTGTGATAGGAGTCCAGCAAGACAAGATCTAGTTTGTGTAGAGTATTTGCATTTTCTTTCGGCGTAGTCTTCCAACCATGGGATCATTGAATTGAACCCAAACAATATCTTTTCCGTCAGTTGTATGCAATCTGAAAATGCCATCTACACCATTGACCAAGCCATCTTGTGTATCAATATTGCCAGCAATTAACTCAACCAAAATGTCTTGCTTCAAGGAAATTGTGCTCGCCAATGAAGAGTTTTCACCTTGGTAGCGTATATAATCAGTGGATGTTTCTTGTTTATCTATTGCTTCAAGAATGATAGATTTTCCAGGCAGGCTGTCAAGTGTCTTTTGGTTGCGCTGATCAACAGCCAAATTCCTATGAAACAAGTATGGGAAACCTGGATCATTGGAAGGAGGCTTGCAACAAATGGCATTCAAAAAGGAGATGTCTTGGTCGGTTTGTTGAGAGATTCTAGCATGATTAAGTATGGAAATGAAATCCTGATTCGTTTGTCTAACAACAATATGCAACTGGAAGCATTTCACATTGTCAACCCAAAATGAATACAGCATTTTTGCACCATCTATGATTGGTTCTTCAAATATCCAACTATCAAATACAGGTTGTGTTTGGTACAAGTCACCACAGAATATGATATCAAGATTTCCAAATGGTTTTGTTGGTGGGTGTTTGATTTGGAGTAGTCTTCTATCAATGTTGTACAGGTTAGAGAGCCTATTAGTGATACCTCATCAACAAGCAAAAGCTGTAGCTGGTCAAACTTCTTGCTCAAGCTATCAAGTGTGTTTGAATCCAAAGGTAGCATTTTTGAAGAGATGCATGGCAGATGAAATACGGAATGTGCAATGGCCCCTCCTGCATTGTATGCAGCTTTACCTGTGGAAGCAACTATGAGACCTTTAGGCTTGAGTGGATCGCTATCAAGTTGCTTATCATCGAAGCGAACCAATGCTTCATAGATTGCTTTGGCAGTGAAAGTTTTGCCTGTGCCAGCTCCACCTGTCAAGAACAAATATAGTGGTTTTTGGGGTGGAAGTGTTTTGCTCATTACTATGTCTTTTAGTATTGAGTGTTGCTCCATGTTCAATTGTCTCCGTAGATTGAAGTACTCTACTTTGCCAAGCAAGAATGGATGGGGGCTCTCCAAGAATGCAGATTTGGAATCAGCATGCATAGGCTTTTTTTTTTTTGTATGCTTTAGGTCGATGTCAATGTCATATTTCTCTATGCCAATCTGTTCTCTATCTCTGTCAATCTAATCGTCAAGATCTATTGCTGGGTGCTTGTCCATGTCAGCTTTTGTAGCAGCGACATCAATGTCACCCCATCTAGTGTCGATTTGTGCAGTGAAAATGCTTTCTATGCTTGCAATTTGTTTTCTGTGTGCATTGAATGCTGCACTCCATGTTTGATATCCAGCTAGCAAGCTTTGTTCACTAGATCTAAAAGGCACAAACAGCATCATTTTCTCTCTACAGTAATTTTCAAGATCTATATGTTGATTGTATCTTACATAGCGTATGATTTGTGGCTTGGCTCTTTTTTTTATTTTGCTTGAATCGCTTGAGTAAAATGTCGCGTATTCAACCAACAACAATTTATCCAAGGCTTCTGGCCGTTCTGTGTATTTCTCCACCATAGATGGGTACATAATGTTTTCAAAATCTTGTTCTTTTGCCAACAATTTTGGACTTTTCAACATAAAAACTCTTTTCTCAAATGGGGAAGTATTAATAAAAACAGTTTTCTTGGAACTTCGATGCAACCGCAATGACAGAACAATGTGTACAGCTTGGCGGCTAGACATTTGTTGATAGTTAAGCAAGGCATTCCCAAGTTTCCGTATGAACTGCATCTTTCCATCATATGCATGAGTGCATTGATCACGCACTTGACGAAATGCAAGGGACAATGAGCGATCTTGTTTTGTCATGTATGAATAGCAATAGGGCGTAGAAGCATATGGATCTAGAATGAACTGTGTGTTTGTATTTGCATACCATAGGTGTGGGACCTACTTTGCAAAAGCATTTATCCAATTGTCAGGTGGATCTCGTTTTAACATGATAACAGTGCGTGTCAATGTCAATTGCAGCATTGTAATGTAATCTGTTTCAACCATTTGAAATTCATGCAAGAAAGTTTGAAATGATACTTCTTTTCCGTAGCTCTTGTTTTTTAACCGGCCAAAAAAAGTTCTTGCTTTGTCTTACATGTCATTATCAAGTACAGGCAATGGATCCAGTATAGTTGTTTTCCTCATAGGCGGCAATGGAAAACAAAATCTGCAATTCGAGTTTTTATATTTTTTGCAAGTTTTTGTATGGTGGTGTGTTTGCATTTTCACAAGGTTTGCATCAAGCAATGAAGAGTCAGATGAAATATATCTGTCCACGAAGTCCTCAATCTACATGTTTGAGCAATTCCCATATATAGGGGCATCTTTTATCCAGAGCATGAAATGTACATGTTCGTTACCCTGGTTCTGGAACTCGGTAACAAAAAAGTAGTCCAAAATCTGCCCAAACAATTGATCGCTTTTAAGCATCGTTTTCCGAAATGCATTAACTCTGTGATTAAAGTAGCAACTGCAAAGGACCAGGTTTTTCCTTAGTTCAAAGTCTAGGTTCTTATCCTCAATAGTTTCATTGCACTTACATGATTTATCATTCAATGTTGGTTGCAATGCTTGACACAATGGTTCCCAAAAATGTTCAGCGCTTGTCAACGTGACAAAGAAAGTGGGAGGTCCCAATTGTCTTATCATTGCAAATATATTTTTCCAAGTGCATTCTCTAAATAATCCGGAGAAGTTCAAATAGTTTTCAAGGATCTATAGCCCAATGGAGATTTCAATATTTTTTCGAGATTTGCTGGATTACGGACATCTTTGGCAAGCAATTTTGCACCTTTCAATTCAGCTTTTCTTATGCACACCACACCAATGAAGATACTTGTTGAATAATGATTTTTATGGCTTTGAAAAAAATATTTGTAATGTGCGTTGCAAAGTCTTCGTCTTTTTTGCTATTTTCTAGTAAGGAAAATTTTTAGTCACATCATATGGCTGAGCAGCACCATAAAACAGAGTATGAAAGTTCATCTCTTCAGAGAATTTATCCTGGAAAATACCAAGAGGTTTGAAGCCCTCAGAAGGTGCAATTTCAATAATAGTATTATCCAAGTCCTTGATAGAATGTGGCTCATTAAACCAATGCACAACTGATTCAACTATGGGCTCATCAAAATCATCATCATCATCATCAACAGCAGCAGCAGTAGAATGGGTGTCGGTTCTTGGGTCAATTTCAAAGTCTCTTTGCATCTGTTTTAGTTTTTTTGCAAATAGAGTTTCCCAATCTTTGTTGATAACAACATTTTCTTTTTGATACAACGATGTTTTTAATAGGCTTGTTAGAGCATTGATTACATATGCGGGTCTCACATTGCCTTGGACATATGCATTTTGATATTCCAACTTGCATTTTAATTTAACTGCAACTGTTGAAGATTCGTCTAGCTCTCTAGGCAATGCTTGTTGCACCTTATCAAAGTCCATAGGAACATTGATAATTGTGCCAAGCAAGCCATATTGTGCTCTTTTATAGCCTAGCTGTCTAATTTGTGCAAACACAATTCACAAAGATACAAGCCTTTCTTCTAGAGAAGTCAATGGATGGACAGCATCTATTCATGTATTACGTCTTATCCTATAGATGGAGCAGCGAAAGCAGGGACCTTACCATTCAAAGTGTCTTTTATACATGGCCTACATATGGGCTGGCCTATGGCTATTGTTTTTCCTTGAAATTCGTCAGCAAACAAAGAGAAAGCACTGACAAGTGCATAGTTGGCCAGGAAAACATTCTTATGGAAATGAAGCCTTTCACAAAGAATACATGGTTGAGTGGGTGTGTCTTTGATAGTTACTAAATATGTGTCAATAGATTTTTGAATTCCAATGTTTTCGATAAATACCTGTTTCCTTTTTTTTGGGGGGTGTGTGGATCTTGTCTTCGAAGATAGAAAAGAGTTGCATAGCCTAGATTTATGCTTCGAACTATGTGGAATGGCGGGAGAATGAGGGAAAAAAGTTCTATTTTGTTTTGCCAACGAGTGTTTGTGCATATTTCAAATTTTGGCTTTTAGACAACACAACAACAATGTAATTTTTTTCCTTTTTACATGTGTTGTCTTGGGAACCTGAAATATCACAAGCTATTCCGTCAATTGGCACTTCCGATTGTTGCTTTGGCATGTGATGGGTTTGTGTTTTTGAAGCATGTAACATTTGATGGTGTGTCAATTTCGTGTCCTGTTTCTTTGTACGGTTGTTCCGGGATTCGCTACAAATGTTTGAGCTCACCATGCCTAATAGCGGTGACAAGTTTTTGGTTTTTTGCCTCAATGCACTTGGCACGAAGATAATATGGCTGTATTGAAGTGGTTCATAGTGACAATGGCCTAAGCTAGCGACAAAACAAATCAAGTAAAAATGCTTTTGTGGTTTTTCACAATTGCAATACACATCAGCTTTGGGCTGGCCAAGGATTTTCCAGATGTGTATTTTGCATGGAATATATGTGACAACCATAGTAAACAAAACTTGCAACCCTCAAGGCCACTCTGTTCATGTGGCATCCCAAGTCTAGAAACAAATGATTGCAATTGTAACAAATAGTTGTTCTTTAATATCCCTAATGGATATTGGACTGAAATTTTGAATGCTCTGATACCACTGTAAGAGACCCTATTATATATGACTGAAAATTTGCTCAAGACTTGATAAGATTTCTTGCATTCATTAACAATCCAATGAAGCAATCACACCATCAAATATGACTCTTATTGAAACTTTCAAATGAGTTACAATCAATTGCAAATTGGCTGGAAATGAAATCAGACTTCCACTGTTTTATATCAGACTTTATTTCAAGTACAAAAGTACACCAAAAACATAACAAATCCTAGCATATGATTGCCCAATGGTGGAATGATGTTCCCAGCTCAATAAGAATGCAATGAGGACTTCAAATAAGTCTGAAAACTCTTCTTATTCTCTGCTGTTACAAATTGTCAGAGTGCTGATATAGTTCAGTTAGCAATAACATATGAGTTCTCATCAATATCTCCTTAGATACCAAATCGGTAGGGCTGGAAATGCCTCCAAAAGATGTGCAACATCAAATGCCTTTAACCTGATATGAAATATGCTCCTAAATCAGACTGTATCGGACCTTTAGTTCGTTGTAGCAGACCTGTAGATGGCGGAGTTGTGCCCAGATTTCATAAAAAATGCTAAAATGCCTCCTCCAAATGCAAGCACTGTGTCTCTAGACATACCAAGTACCTTGTACTATCATCCAATCATGCAAATGTGACCATAAAAACCCTGTATAACAAATTGTCACCTGACTGGAATGAAAAATCAGACTTTACAACATGCCATAAACTCCACGATTCACTAATCCACTACCTTGGTTGATATTCAATTTGACCAAGAGTTACAATAGCTCACAAACTTCACTTCAATTCTCATAAAACCTGCAAAATTAAGCTCTAATGGTGAATACCGATTGCATCCACCTCTCAAAATGGGAATGGGGCCATCACCAAACCCTAGTTATCAAGGGATCATCACCTTGATTGGACTGAAATTTGTCTTCAGCCAAGAGATAAACTCAATATGCAAAAACCAAGTCAAAAACATTTAGACATGACTTCAAATGACTCTTAGGCTTGCTTTTAAAGCCATTACATTAATTAGGCCTAGCCTAATTTTATTAAATGAGAGTTTACATGTACACATCAGACCAAAGCATTTTAAATGCTTTTACATGAACTTTATTAAATGCTTGCATTTGTACTTTTTTAATACTTGTTCACAACAACATGAACTTTATTAAATGCTTGCATTTGTACTTTTTAAATGCTTGTTCACAACACTTTTTAATAAAGTGTAGTACTACTAACTTAGTAACTTAAATGAAATATTAATTTTATAAAGTAAATAAAATACTTTACAAAATTAATTTATAATTAAAACAATTTTAAGTTACTCCAAAATTGGGGACATGACATGTTCTCAGTGAAATCAAGATGTCTAAATGCCTCAAAGCATGCCAATGCAAATTTATTCTGGGCTGTCAACGCATTGGCAAAGGACTGAGCCACAAATAAGCGGAGGGCAATTGCATCAAATTGCTGGCCACTTAGATAGGCTATAGAGCTGAACATGCTTTCCCCACAAGCAATGGCAAATGTAGGAGGCCTATAAAGGCCAAGTCCATGCATGGCATTTCCAATTTTGTTCCAAGCATCATCTAGATCACAGGACGACGTCGGCAAGCATGGTTGCACATGTTGAATGCAATTGTATGTGTTAATCCTTGAGAACATAGGTTCATAGTGTCCATAAGTTGGATTTGCATCATGGAAAAGAATTGATATCCTAGGATTGCATGAGTCTTTGTTAAAATGCAAGTAGATTTTTTTTCGTGTCAAAGACCAAAGGCATATGGGTATGTTCAACCATCGCGCCAGCCATTGTATACAGAATGTGTCACCCCATAGGCTTTTTTGATTGTAACCATTGAGTTCTGCGGCTGAAATTCTCATTCTATGGAGGTATGTGCTTTTGTCATGTATATTGTGCAACTCATAGAGTACTGTTGGATGCAGTTCATGCTCAAAAGAAGATAGAGTTGCAGCACAACCATTGTTAAGGCATTGCAGAAAGTAATCGACGAGTCCATTGCGAAGCTCATTTGATGTGTAATGACAATGGAGCAATACTTGTACAATGTCAAACAAGCAATCACCCACTTTGTAGTTGAACGACTCAATTCGAAAACAATGCATTTGCTCCAAAGCCTCGTCTATTGATAATAGTTGTGTTTCCTCTTGTGGCCTGTACATTTCCACTATCACAGGTTGCTGCGGAAGTTTTCCTTTCAAAGGAGGATTGCCTGGGATCATGCTGGCCATCCCTTTAGAATGTAAATTCCAGACAAGGAAATTGCATATAAAATCTGTTTTCCAACCATGCAATTATTTGTCACAAATTGATGGCATTGCTAAGCAAATGGCCCAAAACATGTACCAACCAATTAAAAAAACAGCAAATAAAATATCTAGGTCTAGAGTTAAGTATTGCATCAATCATAACAATTAGTTTCCACATAAAAATTATATACAAATATAGATTTGAACATAGAAATTTATAGGCATGTCTATTCTGCTTATACCATTTACTACAGTGTTTGGAGCTATCAGCATTGTTTATTGGTTCAGTCCAAACTGCAGCAATCTAAGCATGGAGGGAAATAATTACACAAAAGAATTAATATGAATAAGATTAGGAATTGTTTCATATTTTTGGAATCCCAATACTGGCCATTGCCAAAGCTAGAAATGTGAAGGAAATGGAGAATGGAATCAGTTGTTGCAGCAGATTCTGTGGTTTGGTTCAGCGAACTATGCTTTTATCCAATTCTTAAACCGTCTAGACACATATTCAATATGATCTCAGCAGCAAGCCATATATTTTATCATGGCATCTGCTTCTTGCAACCCAGGGTAATTTTGGATATTTTCAGTGGCCAAGTTTGGTTGGCAAAAGGTCAAAGTATAGTACGAGGAGTTATGCCTGTGACAGCAATGGCATATCTATGGTGACAATTTAGCAAGCAGAGGATATGAATTGCTATTGTCGATTTTAAATATGTTTCTAGTTTGCTACCAGCATGGAGCATGCACTATAAACCAGAAAAGCAATGTATTAAACAGCAACAATCGTATATGGAGAAGGAAAGAAAATAGATAAAAAAGATAAGTTTCACTTAATAAAACAAATGTGCTACAAATTTTAATTCTGCATTTTACTGTATTGTCGCTAAAACAATTTCAGATTGGTAAAGCAATTTAATTTTGAATTCAAAGAAACACGGGAAAAAAACTATTTTGAGCACATATGTGGTCTAGAACAGAACAATGAAATCGAAATATAGAATGCAATTTACAAGATAGATTGTTAAACAAGATGATTTAAAAACCATGCAAGAGATTTTGAATGTACCGGCAAGCCCAAGTTTTCTAAACCGTCATTATGACGTGTAACATGGCCAATAGATCGCACATTGTTATGTCAAAAAAAAAGCCTTTTGCATTGCTATATAGTAAAGTTCAATGGTTATCCATAAGACGAAATAGCTGCCATATATAAACATACAGGCATCAAAAAATGCCATGCTGGAATTGCTCTACATTGGCAGAAGAGGAATCACTTATAAAAGCAACAAAAACAAGGATTGCCAAAAAAAATTGTTTTCTCTAAACATTCATTTCTAGGCTTCACCACACCACAGAAGCTATGAGCACCCCCTTAAATTTCTTTTAAAACAACTCTCGAAAACAAAGATGCCATATGAAGGCTCCTTCACACCCTGGTCAAAAACCTCTTGCAATAGTCTCCCGTGAATGGAGAAAACGATTCTGTTTTAGAAGTGTCTACAAACTGAGGGCATTGTAGAGTATATATAAAATTCGAAGCGTCTAAAAAACATAGGAAATTTGGCTTGTGAGGAGAGCTGGTATGCTTATATATTTCTTCTTTATTTTTTATGAAGCAGCCTTTTTTTATACATTATATTTCTCCTTTTCTCTAGACGAAGCAACATTTTTTTATACCGCATTTCTTTGCGAGGATCTTTTTCAACAAACAGTTTAGTATAATCCAAGATGACTATTTATTGGCAGTGAGTTACATAGTTGCTGCACCATATCATCAGGCACGGTGTCTTTAAATGAAGAGCCAAAGTAACGTGCATCATAAGTACAACAAATCTCAACTACTGGGTAGCACTCAGGCCAATATAGCAAGACAAAGTGCACAAGCCCGATCTCAAAATCAAATGCGCTACACACAGCAGTCCACACTTCAATTCTAATGGTCAACATCACACTCTGATTATTGTAGTAGTTGATAGTCCAACCATAGAACCATCTGTCCTTGTTTAAAGCTAGCAGCACTAGTTTTTGGCACGCAATGCTGGACTCTAAATAGGAGTTGATTTCTATCTCTTGCGCTATACAAAAAGAAAGCATTCTGCACAAAGTAACCAACATGTTTCAAGAAAACAATCATGGCGAAGAACATATGCCCTCCCCACACCATAGATATCATGCATAACCTGTATCCATATACCCATGTACCCTAATTCTGAAAACGGTACTCCCATCTCTGCTACCATGCCCTCACCTGCAGCTCCTTGTGACCATTGCAAAAACAGAAGCTGACAATTCAACTACAGTTAACCAGTGAATGCTGCTGAATATTACACACACCAAGAATTCACTTCATCTGCAGTCTAAACCTGTCCATTATCATCAGGACTGTCATGCCACTCATCGTTGGATTACCCCATCTCATACTCTGAACTTGGGCACCTAACAAGTGCTGACTAGCCTTTTCGGCCCGAAGACTCAAAAGCTCAAAAACAGAAAAATCTTACTGACTCCAAAATAACATGTGAGAGAAAAAAGAAACTTGGGGGGAATCAATAGAAAGGATACCTTATTTCAAAATCCATCATTAGTCCGAAGGGTTGTGATGTAATACTAAATGAGTACTTTCACATGTGAGTTGTATAGGTTCGAGTATGGACATTTAAGGATTAGTATGGCTGGGTCGGTTTCATTGTCAAGGGCTCTCATAGGGCGGTTGTATACAGGCAAGGAGGATATACAATTCAGGCAAGAATAATGCAATAGGAGAAGCTATGCACAAATGCCAATTCAAGATAGTGAATGTTCAAAAAAGTTATAATACTTTAAATTATGAGCATGAATAGATCTCTATACTGATATAATTGTACCCAATAATCAGTCCAAGTATGTAATAGCATCAATACAACTAAAACCCAAAATAAACTCACATTAAACCTACACTGATATAACTTAAATCAATAATTAGTCCAAGTATGTTTTCTTCTGTTTTATGTGACAACTACAAGCAATGAGAATTGGCATAGGCAGATGATAATTGTTTTGTTATTAAGTCCACACTTCAAGCACAACAAAAATTTAAATAATTGTGAAGTCATTAACTATGAAATTATCTACAAGCAATGGAATTTTTTATATGACAGTATATATCAAGTTTTTTAAAAAGTTCTGACTGCCAAAACACTTAGGAATACAATTTTGTTGCAAGGTTTCAATACTGTATCAAATTGCCCTTCAAAGAGCCATTAAGTACTACATAGTAAAAAATGTTTGAATATGGCATTTAAATGACTTTCTCAAATGCTCTTTTACAAATCGATAATAGCAAGCCATGAAGGAGGCCTCAAAATGAAGCTAAATGCTACCAAACCCCCAAACTTGAAACATTATCCACAATAAAAACTATTTTGAAAGGAAATGTGATTGAACACAAAAAATTTGAAAGGAGGCTATACCATGGGGCATGTTTAACCAATTAAGAACTATCTGTCTTGCAATGGAGTTGGGTTTTTTGAGGGCTATGCTTGTATGATCCACCTGCAGTGAGAAAATAAGCATAAAGCCAAACAATTGCAACAGCATTGATGACAGCAAAGCGCTCAAAAATAGGAATAGAGAATTACATCAACAGTGAGATGCTCAAGTCTGACGTCCCCAATCTGGAGATCAAATTCTTGTCTGAGGGAAGCCACTATGTTCAAGAACAATTCCCTGAGGAGGTGAATAAGCTTCTAATTGACTTCCTCAATCAGCAGTTGCAGTGCTAAAAGCAGTACAAGATTTAACACATAGGAATAAAAGGACCCGAACTTTTATTGTCTTATGAATGGGAACCAGGGGAACTTCTATTACAATACAAAAACGTTGATGTGGAGGTTGTCTTTTCTTTGTATCATAGTAATGGTACCATATAGAATTTAAATGGGTATTTATTGTTAAATTTGAATTTCAAATCTTCTTTTTATCATACTAAGCAGGGCCTAAATTTGACAGTCGACTTTTTTTTTTTAATGAGAATTATCTATTCAATGGTGCTTTTAAAATACTATGACATAGTAAATTATATAAAAACATGTAAAAGGATAATCCTATAAATTTAACAGTTTGTCCAAAATCTCTCCTTTCATATGATACGGTTTATTTAAAATTTTGATTGTATTTTACAAAAAAAATGACTAAATACAGCTATACAACTGTCAAATTTAAGCCTTGATACTAAGGGTATCCTATATAATTTAAATGGGTATTTATTGTTGCAATAAATTAATGAATTTTAAATAAATATTTTTATTTGACTAAACAGAATTCTATGGAGATCGATGCACTTGGCAGGCATGATATTCCTCGTCATGATGTGCAAAATGTATATTATCTTTCTCCCTTTCTTGTCAGATATGTATTTTGTTGACTAGAACCAATCTTTGCCAAAAAGTTGTAGAAAAACCAATTAAGAAACAACTTATTGATCAATGCAGAATGGAGAGAGAGAATATGAACAAAGCCTTCATTAAATTAATATTTGCTAACCTCAAAAATCAATTGTGTTGTAACAAAAGCTTCTGTCAGCTAAAAAGATAAATGCTTTCAGCTCAAATGAATTTGTCAAGTTCTTTCAGCTTGTTGAAAACATCACATGCATGATGGAACAACTATTTGAGCAGTTAAAAATTGTAATGTGGCATTCCGAAATTGGAATCATACTTATCTCCAATAGTAAAAGTCTTCTATCATCACAAACATACACAATATTCTTGTATAAATCATTTGTGATAATATGTGACATAAATTATAAGCAAAGGTTTGTACGTCAGGGCTCATCTATTTTTCAAAGCTTTTTAACACATCTAAACTTTATTCCAAGGAATCAAATCTACAAAAACAAAAGAGAGATTAAGAACATACATCATCATCAAATAATTTGCATGTCTCACAAAAGTACTTCCCCATACAGACACCATAATTAACACAGTTTTGTTGAACCTACACCCATGGAAATTGCAGAATCAGTTACAACCCATAATACATGGATCAACAGAATTTAGGACAAAAATTAACATGAATGGACAGCATCTATTCTTATGTCTTGTTCAGTACTACAAAGTGAACATATGACCTGCCAAAATAGAATAAATACAAATTAAAACTGCAGTGTACAAAATGTCAAAAACGTTAAAACTTGCAACATAATTAAAATCACAGTAACAAATAATATCTGACAAGAAAGGGAGAAAGATAATATACATTTTGCACCTCATGACAAGGAATATCATGCCTGTCAAGTGCATCGATCTCCGTAGAATTCTGTTTAGGCACATCACAAGCCAGCACATATAAGCTCAAGGATTAGAAGTTGATACATATAGATCTTCATCTAAATTGGAGAATAAATAAATAAAAATCAAAGATCATGACTAAATAGATTTTAAAAATGGAGACATACTTTACCCTCATTATGGCAGTGCCTGCAGTAAAAAATTTCATCATAGAATGGAACCCTTATTTGGCATCTTCGACGGTAATGTGAACACCTGCCATAAATTATCATTATCAGTATATAAAAAAGTCAGCAAAATGGAAATCATTCTGGCACATCACACTTACTATGTTCTTCTACATGCAATTGAATGTTTTGACTCAGAAAAAAAGTAGACAACGCCATGCAAAAACAAACATATATTAATATTGAACAGCAACATAATATGTTCCATCTCAGCAAATGCCAAAAATTCCAATGAGGGAATGGAGCTGTGAACATACACTAATATTTTATTGTCATCATAATGTATGTATTCAAACTAATGCATAAAATGGGTCACTAGATGCAAAGATTCAAGTAGATATATTATCAAGACTCCATAGTATTGCAGGTCATAAGAATGCTTTTAGATTTAGATAATAACATGCAATAGTTAAACCTGAATGCATATTAAATAATAGCTGACAGACTGACACGGATACCATGATAATATTTGAAAGTTGAAACTTCTTCTGCAGAGGAGTTAGTTACCAACTACCACAAATTGTAAGGAGTTTTGATATAACTAGGTTTGGGTTAAAACACTTAATTAATTAAACCAAAATGCAACTAATTATTAATAATAATATCATGATAGAAATTAGAATTTTTAGCTAATGTAGTCTTATAAGAATAATGCATAACTTCTCCCAAACCTTTTTCTTCTCTGAAAAACATCAGAGGTTGAAAATTATCCAGGAAGATATAGCAGGTAGGACCATGTACAACACCAGATCAAGTGAGGTTGAAGTCTCTTTAGAAAGAAGAGCTTGGACACAGCTGCAAATCAGTCACAACCCACCTTCACGGTAATGCAGGGTTCACTTTAACATTGCAGGGGACTTACAAGATTCCTTTTGGGAAATGATAGTGATGCCTTACAATGGAAGGCATCTAAGTCCAGGTTATTTTTCTTGAGTTTTGAGGAGGACAAAGGTTTTAGTATCTGGAACCCAATAGAGTCAAAAAATGGCTGGCTAACACAAGCATGTTCTTGTGCCTTACCTAAAACAGACTGCATAGTTTTTTTTATTTTTGAGTTTTGAGGACAAGGTTTTAGTATATGGAAACCAATATAGTCAAAAAATGGCTGGCTAACACAAGCACATTCTTGTGCCTTATCTAAAAAGGACTTCATATTTTCCAACTCATCTTAGAAAACAGGGCCACTTTGGCTGCTCATGATGATCTCTGCTTGAACCACAAGGAAGATAAATGGCATCTGCTTCTGTACTGAAAATTTCTTGCAATTAATGGGTGAAGTTTATCCACATCAAACAGTTTAGTTGAAATTTTATGGAGACTAGTTGAAATTTTATGTAGTCTTTCCAACAGAAAAGAACAACAGGATATACAAAACTGCCTTCTATCTTTTAACATGGTTCTTTGGCATAAGAGAAACAGACATCCCTTCAAAGATAAAAGCATGAATCTAGAAACCCTGTTAGGACAGTGAGAAGCAATAGGTTTGAAACCATGAAAGCTCAAGCCAAGCATGATCCTTTTATTACTGATATGAGAAGGGTTCAAGCCTCAAGGTCACTTGTTACTTGTGCAAAACGTAATTTTAATAGGACTACCAAAGGCAATTCCAGATTTTTAGTAAAGGGGGATATCATATGTGATCCTGCTGGTAAGAAGATCTGCAGCTATGTAACTCATAATAATGGATCTACTAGTAATCAACACAAAATGATGAAAGCATATCTGATAAGGCTGTTCTTAGCAGAGGTTTCAATAAAACAGTGATCAAATCCTGAAGATGATTCCCAGCTTGACATCCCAATCTAGGAGATGGGAATTTGTAGGTATCGACAACTCTTGTTTGAAGAGGCTTGTAACATACACCCCTGGTATATGTTTGCTCTATGTATATTTTTGTGTTTTTCTTGCTATTTTCTGTTTAGTGTTTTATGGGTTTTGTTTACATGTGCGTTTTTGCATGAAATGCATACAATATAAACAATACACTGAAAACCCAGAAAATATACAATGTATTTGCACAAATGGATAAAGACCCAAATCATAGAAAATGGTAAAACTAATTATAAACACATACCCATATGAAAATCTTCAACTTAATTCATTGTCGAAAATGGTACCAGCATTACAATGTCATGTAGAATCACCAGGTAATGCATACAAATGGAGTTCACCACAAAATACAAAGTTGCACCAATAAATATGAATTCCAACGCCAACAATGAGGATCTAAGTTGATGCAAAGGAAGTAGGCATAACACCCACAAAGCCCACATCCTTCTGTAGATGGTACGGCCCTGCTGTGTTGAATAAGCTACAAATAACAATATAAAAATCTCCGAAAATGTCATTGTGTCTGCTGCATATCAATCATTCAGACAACGCCATGAAGAAGACCCTCGAAATCAGACCAAAATGCATCCAAAGAACCCACAAAGAAGGTACGGCCAGCCTTAGGGGAGTACGGCCTGTGTAATAGAGCTGCAAACAGCAAAAAACTCAGCATAAAGTACTCAATCTGCTCCTCCAATAAGCATTCACCAAAGACACCAAAGATCCGGCTGTGATAATGTCCCTTCGGCACCAATACTTCACCAAAATCACTCGAATGAAAGCTCAAATGAAGCCTCTAAAATGAAGCTTCTCCAAACTGAAATAAATCTCTTCAAATAAGCCCAGCTGTAATTTTCGTAACGAAACCACCAAGAATCTCTAGATTGTGTCTTTCAACAACGTAGAGAATGTTGCCTGTAAGGGTTTTCGTCCTCACAAACCTGAAATGAAACCTCAAATGAACCAAGTTCAACCTCTAGAACCACAACGGTTTTGATCAGAGAAATAGAATAATCTTCATATGTCAAATGAGCCCCTCAAATGCCTTTCTATACTTTTTTCCCCAAGCTCTCCAAAAGCTTCTATTTTAAAATTCATTTTTTAATTAAAACTCCATTTTGGCTCCGAAAAAGACCTTTTAATTAAAATAATGATAATTTGACACATAAGGTCCATGTTTAATGTATCTATAATTTAAAACATCTCATTCCCGTTCCGATGAGCTATAACACTGAGGTGTTTTTAAAATATTTTAAATAATATTTAGCAACCTTAGTAAAATAATTAAATAGAGCAATTAAAGCACTCATATTGCGAAACCTGCTAGAATGCGTCGGAATTGAAACCTAACTGCACTGGTGTAATCTCGATAAAGAATAAAGATAGACGGAGCCCACCGGGCGATTTACTATAAATAGACACCTTCTCCAAAATTCTTGGAAAGCACACTAAAAGTCGGAAATCACCTCGGAAAGTGGCATATGAGTCCTCTAAACCAATTGAGCTCATTGGTAACATCAAATTACACTTCTGATCAAGATGACACAGACCCAAGAGGTCAACGACAACTGCATTGCTAGAGAACCCAAAATTGGGGACATTATAGTCCGCACTCCCCAAAGATTGCTTGTCCTCAAGCAATGCCATAGCAACCTCACAATCATCAAACCGATCCCAACTGAACCCAAGAGTGACCCCGGGGTCCCAAATCAATCTATAGAAATATCCATCATGCTGTTGCTGCGCTACTCTGGTATAATCACTGGAAGTACCATATGAAATGTGGAAAGACCCATAACACTCCAATGAAGTGATATGCCAAACATATCTCCACCCTGATCCCACATCATCCTATCACTACACCTGTCAATCATGGAGAAAGGAAGACATCTCAAAGTACTAACACCCATCCAACCTCCAACACCCGTTGGCCTCCCATGAATGTGTAAAAATCTCAACTTAGGTGCAAGAAAATGTATATCGGCTCCTCCAAGGTGGCTGATGTAAATTAGGACAGCGATTTCACCCCTAGGCCATCCTCTAGTGATGAAGAGGTGACCCAACTCTCCTCTTGACTTCAACACAACAGTTGTCCTCCATGTACTTCGTATGAGATTTATGCACCAGGAAGTAAAATAATCATCTCTCACCCATATGTGCAAAAGGACCTCATGTACTAGGGTCGGCGTGTCAATAACATCATGCTCACCTCCAACTCTAATGTCAAAGCCCAATGGTGACACAACCCCTAGTGTCTCAAAATCAGAAATGGAAACATCTCCATACCTTGGCCAGTGAGCCAACTGAATCTCAGAAGGATGCTTCTCCAATGCAAGTGCCTTGGTATGATACTCCACCAAATTAGGATATAGGACAGCCTCTAGTACCATCAATGGGTCAATAGGATGATAGAGTTGTATCACATAGTCACCCAACTCCATGTCTTCTCCATGAATGATCAAACAGAAAATCACACCTATGATCATCCCAGAATTACTCCTGCTGCCAAAGAGTGACAAGGTCTCTTTATTATGTAATCTATAAGTGCTGTGGGAACAATCCCATGTTCCCAAATTCATCCAAACAGCTGTGAATATGAATCCATAGACCGAGAATTTTATGGTCAGAAATGTAGAACAGCAGCTGAGTAATATGATGTGAGCTGAAAGCCAGTGCACCATGTCTGAAATTCCTCTCTTCACTTGCTGCCCTTGTTCATCCACATGAATAAGGTTGGACAGCCAATCAAACCATACATAATCTGAAAGCAACCTTATACTTTGTCCCTTAGGTGGATGTATCTCATGTAACCTCAAGAGACTCGTGATATCAAGTTCTTCACAAACCATATGATTTCCCAAAGTGTAATCAAGAAATTCATTGTGGAGTGACACACCTCGTATGTAACTTGGTCTTTCAATCATCAGTCTATGCATATCAACAAAATTAGGCCACTTACCAAATTCATCCACCAAGACCCTTTTTGTAACCCTATGATTTGTGAAGTCGTATGAAGACAAAGGACTGCTATTCACAATGATGAAGTCTGCTTTTGGCTCATACCTTGCAATGTTATCTTCATTATTTGATGTCCCAACTGGAGTATCATCCTGAAAGCCATCTGCATTGCCTGTCATAGCATCTTTCTGCCAGCTGCACCAAACAATGAATGGCTGTCTATACTCGGTAAATCAGGATCTTCTTCAAATGACTCCTGCTGTATCAGATCAGACTTTCCGTGGCTTGGATTCTCAACAAGGGTGTCATGTCTAACCTTCGAATCTTGGGTGCCATTATTGGAAGGCTTCATACCACTACCATCCTCATGTATTGGGACTGCCACCTCATGATCGCGAAAAGGTAAGGGATTGCTGTTGCAAGTAGAAAAATCAGGTCTTACCTCCAGTCCTTGTGTAGTGTATTCAAGATCCTTAAGCAATTCTTCCTTCATTGCTACAAACGCTGATCTAGTAGAGGCATTCAACTGAAAATCAAAGGTATCTTCTGTCACTTGGCTGCAATCGATAACTTCATCAAATTCTTCATTCATGGGGCCATTCTTCACCAACTTTGGGTTGACATGTTGTCCTTTGCATGTAGCTGTCATAGAAGACGGTCCTTCTACTGTGTATGACAAAGAGTGTGTCCTCTCCCAACAAGGCTCATCCATCTCATCTTCCTTTCTTCTCAAGGCGTCCAAGTATATCTCACCAAGAGTGAGAAGATGATCTCTATCCGCAAGCAAGTGGAGGTAGTTGGACTTCACTACCACTAAGGCCTCCTTGAGCTCATGTAGGTCGGCAATATATAGGTCTTCTTCAAGATCTTCATGCTTCCCTAAAGCCTTCAAACACATGCCTGCCATCATCTTATGAACATGATCAAAGAGAGTTAGAGCTGCCACAATCATACCTTCATTTACCCGTAGTTGACCCTCTAATGGATGTGACTTATGAGACCCAACATCTCCATGTGAAATTTCTGATTTGCTATCATGACCATTCTTCTCCAAATCAATTCCCTCCATGGCATTATTATACTCATGTGTGAAGACTAAGTCATCATTATGCTCAGGAGGAGTCTCCATCAAAGCAACGGTTAGAGTCCTCTTCATTATGGTCTTCCATAATGGGTGAAACAACTATGACCTCTGTACCGTCCAAGGGATCATTCAACTCCTGCCAATCCAAATCAACCTTAACAACATCCCTTTGTTCAACACATGGCAACATTTCTGAACCATCCTCAAATGTATGAACAATTTCTATTTCACAAACATCCAAGCCAATACTATGTAAAGATGATGGAGCAATACTTGGAATTTCCAAAGAACCCATACCTTGATTTGACCTTGTCGGTTTGGCAATTTCTGTGCTAGCATGTCCTTCCTTTGTGTGATCATTATGAAGCCTTAGGTATTCATCCTTTGCAAGGTGTGATACTTCTTCGCTCAAACCGTCATAGTGACTTGTGTGATGCCAATTATCGACAAGTAAACCTTCGTCTTTCATGGTTGCCTCTTCTTCAATCTTATCCCCATAGGGCTGAAGTGCATCGTTGACTTTGTCTCCCTTATAAATGGACTGATCTATGTTCTTGTGATTATTTGTAAGCTGCAAATCTTCTTCCTTTTCTACCTTTTCTTCCATGGGCACTTCGGTTTTGTAACCCGCTTTGAATTTTTTAGCCTTTCTTCCATCATCATTATCCCTGTATCCATTCCTATCTCCATTGTTCTTGTCATTGTTGTTATTATTATCGATACCAGGATTCCTAAGTAAATAATTGGTCATCATTTGTACCGCTTGATTAGTAATTTGTTGTATCTCTCTCTATCTCTTATCCCAATTATTCAGCATCTCTTCCTGTTTCTTGTACCAATTGTTCAACATTTCCTCGATACTAGGCTCTTCCCGTTCTTTATCACCCATTTCCTCTATCACTACTATATCTGTACCTGCAAAGGGATCAATATAGGGAACCCGTATGTGTACCAAGCTGCATGTCTCAATTCATCTTCTGCATGTCATGTTTAACCTCACAGGATGGCAGTATACACTGCTCTGATACCACTGTAACATACACCCCTGGTATATGTTTGCTCTGTGTATATTTTTGTGTTTTTCTTGCTGTTTGTTGTTTAGGGTTTTATGGGTTTTGCTTGCATGTGCGGTTTTGCATGAAATACATATAATATGAACAATACATTGAAAACCCAGAAAATATACAATGTATTTGCACAAACGGATAAACACCCAGATCATAGAAAATGGTAAAACTAATTATAGAGACATACCCATATGAAAATGTTCAACTTAATTCATTGCCGAAAATGGTACCAGCATTACAATGTTATGTAGAATCACCAGGTAATGCATACAAATGGAGTTCACCACAAAATACAAAGCTGCAGCAATAAATATGAATTCCAATGCCAACAATGAGGATCTAAGTTGATGCAAAGGAAGTAGGAATAACACCCACAAAGCCCACGTCCTTCTGTAGATGGTACGGCCTTGCTGTGTTGAATAAGCTGCAAATAACAATATAAAAATCTTTGAAAATGTCACTGTGTCTGCTGCATATCAATCACTCAGCCAACACCATGAAGAAGACCCTCAAAATCAGACCAAAATGCATCCAAAGAACCCACAGACAGTACGGCTAGCATCAGCAAGGTACGGCCAACCTTAGGGAAGTAAGGCCTGTGTAATAGAGCCGCAAACAGCAAAGTACTCAGCATAAATTACTCAATCTGCTCCTCCAATAAGCATTCACCAAACACACCAAAGATCCGGTTGTGATAATATCCCTCCGGCACCAATACTTCACCAAAATCACTCGAATGAAAGCTCAAATGAAGCCTCTAAAATGAAGCTCCTCCAAACTAAAATAAATCTGTTCAAATAAGCCCAACTGTGATTTCCGTAACGAAACCACCAAGAAATCCTCTAGATTGTGTCTTTCAACAATGTAGAGAATGTTGCATGTAAGGGTTTTCGTCCTCACAAACCTGAAATGAAACCTGAGATGAACCAAGTTCAACCTCCAGACCCACAAGGGTTTTGATTGGAAATAGAATAATCTTCATATGTCAAATGAGCCCCTCAAATGCCTTTTTATACTTTTTTCCCCAAGCTCTCCAGAAGCTTCTATTTTAAAATTCACTTTTTAATTAAAACTCCATTTTGGCTCCGAAAAAGACCTTTTAATTAAAATAAAGATAATTTGACACATAAGGTCCATGTTTGATGTATCCATAATTTAAAACATCTCATTCCGATTCCAATGAGCTATAACACTGAGGTGTTTTTAAAATATTTTAAATAATATTTAGAAACCTTAGTAAAATAATTAAATAGAGCCATTAATGCACTCATTTTGCGGAACCTGTCGGAATGCATCGGAATCGAAAACTAACTACACCGGCGTAATGCCGATGAAGAATAAAGATAGACGGAGCCCACCGGGCGACCTACTATATATAGACGCCTTCTCCAAGATTCCTAGAGAGCACACCAGAAGCCGGAAATCACCCTAGAAAGTGGCATATGAGTCCTCTAAACCAATTGAGCTCATTGATAACATCAAATTACACTTCTGATCAAGATGACACAAACCCAAGCGGTCAACGACAACTGCACTGCTAGAGAACCCAAAATTGGGGACATTACAGTCTGCCCTCCCCAAAGATTGCTTGTCCTCAAGCAATGCCATAGCAACCTCACAATCATCAGACTGATCCAAACTGAACCAAAGAGTGATGCTGGGGTCCCAAATCAATCTATAGAAATATCCATCATGCTGTCACTGTGCTACTCTGGTATAATCACTGGAAGTACCATATGAAATGTGGAATGACCCATCAACACTCCAATGAAGTGATATGCCAAACATATCTCCACCTGGATCCCACATCATCCTATCACTACACCTGTCAATCATGGAGAAAGGAAGACATCTCAAAGTACTAACACCCATCCAACCTCCAACACCCGTTGGCCTCCCATGAATGTGTAAAAATCTCAACTTAGGTGCAAGAAAATGTATATCGGCTCCTCCAAGGTGGCTGATGTAAATTAGGACAGCGATTTCACCCCTAGGCCATCCTCTAGTGATGAAGAGGTGACCCAACTCTCCTCTTGACTTCAACACAACAGTTGTCCTCCATGTACTTCGTATGAGATTTATGCACCAGGAAGTAAAATAATCATCTCTCACCCATATGTGCAAAAGGACCTCATGTACTAGGGCTGGCGTGTCAATAACATCATGCTCACCTCCAAGTCTAATGTCAAAGCCCAATGGTGACACAACCCCTAGTGTCTCAAAATCAGAAATGGAAACAACATCTCCATACCTTGGCCAGTGAGCCAACTGAATCTCAGAAGGATGCTTCTCCAATGCAAGTGCCTTGGTATGATACTCCACCAAATTTGGATATAGAACAGCCTCTAGTACCATCAATGGGTCAATAGGATGATAGAGTTGTATCACATAGTCACCCAACTCCATGTCTTCTCCATGAATGATCAAACAGAAAATCACACCTATGATCATCCCAGAATTACTCCTGCTGCCAAAGAAGGACAAGGTCTCTTTATTATGTAATCTATAAGTGCTGTGGGAACAATCCCATGTTCCCAAATTCATCCAAACAGCTGTGTATATGAATCCATAGACCGAGAAATTTATGGTCGGAAATGTAGAACAGCAGCTGAGTAATATGATGTGAGCTGAAAGCCAGTGCACCATGTCTGAAATTCCTCTCTTCACTTGCTGCCCTTGTTCATCCACATGAATAAGGTTGGACAGCCAATCAAACCATACATAATCTGAAAGCAACCTTATACTTTGTCCCTTAGGTGGATGTATCTCATGTAACCTCAAGAGACTCATGTTATCAAGTTCTTCGCAAACCATATGATTTCCCAAAGTGTAATCAAAAAATTCATTGTGGAGTGACACACCTCGTATGTAACTTGGTCTTTCAATCATCAGTCTATGCATATCAACAAAATTAGGCCGCTTACCAAATTCATCCACCAAGACCCTTTTTGTCACCCTATGATTTGTGAAGTCGTATGAAGACAAAGGACTACTATTCACAATGATGAAGTCTGATTTTGGCTCATACCTTGCAATGTTATCTTCATTATTTGATGTCCCAACTGGAATATCATCCTGAAAGCCATCTGCATTACCTGTCATAGCATCTTTCCCAAGGCTGCCAGCTGCACCAAACAATGAATGGCTGTCTATACTCGGTAAATCAGGATCTTCTTCAAATGACTCCTGCTGTATCAGATCAGACCTTCTGTGGCTTGGATTCTCAACAAGGGTGTCATGTCTAACCTTCGAATCTTGGGTGCCATTATTGGAAGGCTTCATACCACTACCATCCTCATGTATTGGGACTGCCACCTCATGATCGTGAAAAGGTAAGGGCTTGCTGTTGCAAGTAGAAAAATCAGGTCTTACCTCCAGTCCTTGTGTAGTGTATTCAAGATCCTTAAACACTTCTTCCTTCATTGCTACAAACGCTGATCTAGTAGAGGCATTCAACTGAAAATCAAAGGTCTCTTCTGTCAATTGGCTGCAATTGACAACTTCATCAAATTCTTCATTCATGGGGCCATTCTTCACCAACTTTGGGTTGACATGTTGTCCCTTGCATGTAGCTGTCATAGAAGACTGACCTACTGTGTATGACAAAGTGTGTGCCCTCTCCCAACAAGGCTCATCCATCTCATCTTCCTTTCTTCTCAAGGCGTCCAAGTATATCTCACCAAGAGTGAGAAGATGATCTCTATCCACAAGCAAGTGGAGATAGTTGGACTTCACTACCACTAAGGCCTCCTTGAGCTCATGTAGGTCGGCAATATATAGGTCTTCTTCAAGATCTTCATGCTTCCCTAAAGCCTTCAAACACATGCCTGCCATCATCTTATGAACATGATCAAAGAGAGTTAGAGCTGCCACAATCATACCTTCATTTACCCGTAGTTGACCCTCCAACGGATGTGACTTATGAGACCCAACATCTCCATGTGAAATTTCTGATTTGCTATCATGACCATGCTGCTCCAAATCAACTCCCTCCATGGCATTATTATATTCATGTGAAGACTAAGTCATCATTATGCTCGGGCAAGGGGTCTCCATCAAAGCAACGGTTAGAGTCCTCTTCATTATGGTCTTCCATAATGGGTGAAACAACTATGACCTCCTTATCCTCCAAGGGATCATTCAACTCTTGCCAATCCAAATCAACCTTAACAACATCCCTTTGTTCAACACATGGCAACATTTCTGAACCATCTTCAAATATATGAACAATATCTATTTCACAAACATCCAAGCCAATACTATGTAAAGATGATGGAGCAATACTTGGAATTTCCAAAGAACCCATACCTTGATTTGACCTTGTCGGTTTGGCAATTTTTGTGCTAGCATGTCCTTCCTTTGTGTGATCATTATGAAGCCTTCGGTATTCATCCTTTGCAAGGTGTGATACTTCTTCACTCAAACCGTCATAGTGACTTGTGTGATGCCAATTATCGACAAGTAAACCTTCCTCTTTCATAGCTGCCTCTTCCTCAATCTTATCTCCATAGGGCTGAAGTGCATCGTTGACTTTGTCTCCCTTATAAATGGACTGATCTATGTTCTCCTCGTGATTATTTGTAAGCTGCAAATCTTCTTCCTTTTCTACCTTTTCTTCCATGGGCACTTCGGTTTTGTAACCCGCTTTGAATTTTTTAGCCTTTCTTCCATCATCATTATCCCTGTATCCATTCCTATCTCCATTGTTCCTGTCATTGTTGTTATTATCGATACCAGGATTCCTAAGTAAATAATTGGTCATCATCTGTACCGCTTGATTAGTAATTTGTTGTATCTCTCTCTGTCTCCTATCCCAATTATTCAGCAGCGCTTCCCGTTTCCTGTACCAATTGTTCAACATTTCCTCGATACTAGGCTCTTCCTGGTCTTTATCACCCATTTCCTCTATCAATACTATATCTGTACCTGCAAAGGGATCAATATAGGGAACCGTATGTGTACCAACCTGCATGTCTCAGTTCATCTTCTGCATGTCATTTTTAACCTCACAGGATGGCAAAATACACTGCTCTGATACCACTATAACATACACCCCTGGTATATGTTTGCTCTGTGTATATTTTTGTGATTTTCTTGCTGTTTGTTGTTTAGGGTTTTATGGGTTTTGCTTGCATGTGTGTTTTTGCATGAAATACATATAATATGAACAATACACTGAAAACCCAGAAAATATACAATGTATTTGCACAAACGGATAAAGACCCGGATAATAGAAAATGGTAAAACTAATTATAGAGACATACCCATATGAAAATCTTCAACTTAATTCATTGCCAAAAATGGTACCAGCATTACAATGTAATATAGAATCACCAGGTAATGCATACAAATGGAGTTCACCACAAAATACGAAGTTGCAGCAATAAATATGAATTCCAACGCCAACAATTAGGATCTAAGTTGATGCAAAGGAAGTAGGAATAACACCCACAAAGCCCATGTCCTTTTGTAGATGGTACGGCCCTGCTGTGTTGATTAAGATGCAAATAACAATATAAAAATCTCTAAAAATGTCACTGTGTTTACTGCATACCAATCACTCAGTGAACGCCATGAAAAAGACCCTCGAAATCAGACCAAAATGCATCCAAAGAACCCACAAAGAAGGTACGGCCAGCCTTAGGGGAGTACAGCCTATGTAATAGAGCTGCAAACAGCAAAGAACTCAGCATAAATTACTCAATCTGCTCCTCCAATAAATATTCACCAAAGACACCAAAGATCTATCTGTGATAATGTCCATCCGGCACCAATACTTCACCAAAATCACTCGAATGAAAGCTCAAATGAAGCCTCTGAAATGAAGCTCCTCCAAACTGAAATAAATCTCTTCAAATAACCCCAGCTGTGATTTCCGTAACAAAACCACCAAGAAATCCTCCAGATTGTGTCTTTCAACAACGTAGAGAATGTTCCCTGTAAGGGTTTTCGTCCTCACATACCTGGAATGAAACCTTAGATGAACCAAGTTCATCCTCCAGAACCACAAGTGTTTTAATCAAAGAAATAGAATAATCTTCATATATCAAATGAGCCCCTCAAATGCCTTTTTATACTTTTTTCCCCAAGCTCTCCAGAAGCTTCTATTTTAAAATTCACTTTTTAATTAAAACCCTATTTTGGCTCTAAAAAAGACCTTTTAATTAAAATAATGATAATTTGACACATAAGGTCCACGTTTCTTGTACCCATAATTTAAAACATCTCATTCCGGTTCCGATGAGCTATAACACTGAGGTGTTTTTAAAATATTTTAAATAATATTTAGCAACCTTAGTAAAATAATTAAATAGAGCCATTAATGCACTCATTTTGCAGAACTTGTTGGAATGCGTCGAATCGAAAACTAACTGCACTGGTGTGATCCCGATGAAGAATAAAGATAGACAAAGGCCACCAGGCGACTTACTATAAATAGATGCCTTCTCCAAGATTCTTGGAGAGCACACCAGAAGCCGGAAATCACCCCAAAAAGTGGCATATGAGTCCTCTAAACCAATTGAGCTCATTGGTAACATCAAATTACCCTTCTGATCAAGATGACACAGACCCAAGAGGTTAATGACAACTACACTGCTAGAGAACCCAAAATTGGGACACTACAAGGCTACAGATCTTTGAACAGAACTCAAAGAAATTACATTTCAACATTGCTACAGAGACCATGGTGAAGCGGTTCACAGTTTTGTTTGCGGGCCATAGCTGTGGTCTTCGAATATGTCAATTTAAATTGATGTATATTTGTATCTATGGCAAATGTTTGGTTGCAATATAGCTTTCTTTGGCCTTTGTTGGCATGGGTGTGCATGTTATGTTCTTTGCTTATATTCGGTTTCTTATGGGTGTGGAATTGACATATGTTTGGAAATAGGTGTCTCTGTCTGCGTCTCGAGTTGAATGGCAGGGTTAGGCTTGTAGGATGGTGGTCTTGTAAGTAGTGGTTGAAGTATAGGATAGTATTATTTGAAATGATAATTGTACTCCTGTCTAGACATGAATCTGTTTTTTGCAGTCATGGGTCGCCGCAGGAAGCAAAAAACAAGGGCTAGTCAAAAGCAGGGTGCTCAAGGTGCTGTGGAAAAAGATGCAGTTCGCATTGAGCCGTCATCCATGGCAAGGTCTTCGAACAAGTGAGTACAAGGAAACAACTGCATTAGACAGAAACCTTCGGCTATTAGAGACTTCCCATTCGGATGTGTTCGAGATGCACCAGTTTTGTCTAAGGACGTGATTGATGAATATAGGCGTGTTCATCCAAGGAAAGTTGTGTTGCAAAAAATGTCTGACGAGGATGAGGACCTAGAAGAGTTGTTGGAGATGTGAAGACAAAAAAAAAAAAAGGAAGCCCGAAAGACTAGGGGGAAAATATGGTTTCGATCATGTGCTATTTTGGGCTAGGGTTTTAGTTGAAACTTTTTGTAGTTTCTTTGGACATAGTGTTTTTATGTGCAGTTGCCTTGTAACTGCCATACTTTCTTGTATTGGACATAATATTGTTGTGAATTGCGCCTAAAGATCAAGCTAGCTTTGATACTAGATAGCAATGTGGTGTATTTTCAAGGTCCATTGTGATGTGATTTGGCTCAAATCCATCCTTATGACGATGTAATTGAGATAATGTATGGCATTGTATGGCATCTTATATCGGTTAATATTATGGATGGCTGAACAATTTTGGGTTCAGTTTACATACTTGGTACATCTCTAATGTTTTTGCCGAGTTTGAAACTATTTTGTTTTGTTGTGAAATAAGTTCAACGACATGAAAAGCAATAACACTTTATGTTTTTGCAACACCCATTTTTGGGGGGTTCATTTAAAGGCATGTGATATTGGATTGTTGTTTGCAAGGAGTCACTTAATTGATCATCCAAGCAATGGCTATGTTGTTGTGTGGTAGCTAGGCACAATAACTTAATTGAGAATCCAGGAAATACTTGTTATGCTAACTCGCTAACCAAAGATATTCTACTTGAGATGAAACAAAATTGTATTTGTGTTGCAATGCCTGGTCACATGGAAAAACAGGCATTTTGCAAGTTCTATTATGCACGTTGCAGTTGTACTACATTTCAAGTGGTGCCTAATCAAGTATGCAATGGAAATAGTTGGTGATTGTGTATAGAATACTGGTCATTTGTCACACCGTCCTTCGTCCTCGACAAGGCATCTATACCCTATATGTGTTGTTTTGGGTGTTTAGCAGCTTTCGAATAGATGTAGATTGATCGCTTCTCAAAATAGCGTGGGTAGAGACAATGTTGCAATTTTAGCTTGGGGTGCAATGCTGTATGGGTGTTGCAAGCCTTTGTAAACTTTGTCTTGCAGCATGGTCTCCTCTTGGATGGGATTGCACAAAAAAAAACTGGTGTATTTCAAAACATTGAAGTTTGTGTTTAGTGTTTGCTTTAGTGGCATCGATGTTATGTGTCGTTTGCTGCCCTTTGTAGAGATTGCAAATCCCTTTTGAAACTTGTGTAAAGAATTTGCGCAGTACTGGGTTTGGGTTCCTTGGTTTTTGTTTTTTTTGGTTGGTTATTTGCAAATAAGCATCTTCCTTTTGATGTTTGGTTTCCTCTTATGTTTATGTTCAAACTGTTTTAGAAATGGTTTTCAATTTTTGCAACTTAGTCCTTTAAGAAGGATAGAATATGCTTATATGGCTGATGATGTGACATGAAATTTATCTTTTCCCTTTTTGCGTGGTATATGCTTTATAGGTTATCAGGTTGTTGCATGCCTCCCGAATAAGGCAATTGGGGATGAAAACCCTGATTACACTTGGTGGAGAAACTGCAGTTTGCTTCAAAAGTCTCGGAAAAAACTCAGCTCCTTGTTTTTTGGTAAGCCTTCTACTATATGTTTGTAAGCAAGGCTGTGATTCTGTTACTGCTGAAAAGAGTTGCCTTTGATTGATTTAAAAAAAACAAGTTCTCTAAGGCAGCTTCACATGGCAGAAAATATATTTTGTAATAAGTTTGGTGCAGGTTAGCAGTAAATATATTTGTCAGATAACGCTCCATATATCTATCCAACAAATATTTAAGTATTGCAATACATAATAAACATATACTTCTCATATTCTATTTATGTATTTAATTTAATATTTGTTTGATTCAATCTTACTCTTTATGGGATTTTCGAATCTCTTAACCATGATCATATATGGCCCTTGGTGTTAATATTTAACTAATACAACCCACGACTTAACCAACTTGGTTAACTCTGCCAATGCTTGAACTTGTATGATCATTTAAATGTTTGGACTGCACTTACAGCCACAGGTATATATAAAATTTGCATTCAACTTAACTAAATAATAAAAGTGTTTGGCTCTATGGGAGCCCCAAGCTCATTAACAACATTTGTACATTTAAACATAGGTTTTCCTAACCATTGGTAGAGGTTGACGACCCCCGCTTATGGTCTAGTCCATAAAAACAACATAATTAACATGCTAGCCTAATACCCACATATTGATAGTCCATTAGTTTAATATCTCTTAACAATAGATAGACTACAGTCAGCATGAACACAATCAAGATCACGATAGTTGTGATAGTACTTAAGATATAGAGATAGCAGTAGGAATCTCTTAATGGTCGGGAAATATTTAGTTCGTTGCGTCCTCTATGCCACAATTGGCATTGAACATATCACGTATTTACATAATAGCATGGATAAGGATTACAATATCCTCTGTATCTTCTAGGATTTGCTGTTAGATTTCAGACCTGTACATATGAATCGCCATGACCTCTATGGCCATATGGCGATATCATTTTATGGTATATCATTTCTGATTCAAAACACATGGTTATCATTGAGGATAATACCGTGTATAAGAAGATAACAACTCAAGCATAAGCTCCAAGCCGTGGCCTTTACAAAAAAATAGAATTCTATTGAGAGAATAAATTCTATAGGCTAGAGCTAACATGGCTAAGATTTTATCGTTTATATAGTCAAATACAATAAGCCATTAATCACAAGGCAATACAATCGGCTATGTGATTATTGTATAAAAAGTTTATAATCGAAAAGTGTTACTACAGGGCCAAGAGAATAAGTGTTCAACCCTATACGCTCTTTCCTACGAGATGTTGGTTCCTCTCGTCATAGAATTGTAATCTGGTCCAAGTGGTGCAAGATATGTGTCTCAAGCTAAATGGACACATCACAAGACTCTTTAGCCCAAATCATTATCAGATTCAATACTACACTTGTACAGATACCAACACTCCTATAGAGCATGATACATTTGTGACCAACCCATTAGTTTTCTAAGAAAATCCAGTTTCAAATGAATATCATATGTTTTAACCTACATAGAGATGAATTGGAAGAGTTCAAAAGCCCATATCCAAAGAACAAGCTTTACCCCTACCATGTCTCAATTCACCTCCCACCCTAAAGATCTCAGCTTAATCACATAGGAAAGAAGCTGCATTGAACAAGTCCAAAATATTGTGGCAAAGATGTGTATCGAAATAAATAAATACATCGCAAGATTCTTTGTACCATGTCATTATCAGAAGAAAAAACAGCAAACCACCAAACCTGAACCCAAGCTGCCATCATAGGATTCAAGAACCAATAAACCTGAAGACAACAAAATTATGCCTTATGTTGGCAAAATATAAGTTCATGGAAAAACTGCAAAAAAACAGTTACCAGACCTATTAAACACTCGAACAAAGGATGCCGGGATAAAATGTCAGGAAATAGTTTAACAATCAAAATGATGGATTGCAATTGTTTACCTAAGAACAATGCAATGGTAAGTAGTATAGAATCTCCTGCTTAGTGCCTTAAACATTCACAACAGCTTCAGTAGACAGTAAAACATCTCGAAAGAGAGCAGGAATAAAACAATTGGCAACACTTTAAGAGCAAGCCTCATCCTCATCTGACAAAAATACATAGGATAAATGCATCACCACTATGGCCCAGCAAAGCTTGCCTTCGAAATCCAATGGTTGTCCAATGCAAATGCTGGAGCACTAAGCACTACAAGACTTTATTAGGCAGCAAGGCAAATAATATAGATGCCTTACTTTGTGGAGATGGCATCAACAGAGCAATTGAAATCCACAGAACAAATCCTTGTAAGGCTTCCTAATTTTATGTTCATATTCTTTTAAAGGATAAATGCATATGGATTGCAGGGGACAATAACAATAGTCCTTGATAGCATTGTGTAATGCAACAATTGATTCTTGAAAAAGGTTCAAGAGAATATTATAAATAACAAATGTGGACATAAGTTTTTAAATTTAAACTATCAAATAAATATCAGCCAGCAAAGTTGACACGGTGACAAATCCAACAGAGCTGTTCTTGTACAAACACCAATGCAGGAAAATGTTATTTCTAAATATTGCTTTTGGAAAGTTCATCTCATGTTGAAATAATCAGCTCCCTTATAAAATCAGGCTAGATAAAACCCAACATGAGCTAATCACATCTACATAGAAACAGATAATGGGATGAATATGTGGGTAGATTTATAATAGCAAGCTAATGTGATGCTGCAAGCACCAGGCTGTTTAGCCAACATGGGCCAATCACAATGCCAAGGTCAAGTTGTTTATGTCCTACTTTAACATCACTTTGAGTTGCTTGTGTCCTTGTTGGTAAACAGATTTGTTGCTTTAAAATAGCCTTCGTGAATAACTCCGTTTCGCCCTTGGATCAGCAACAACCTGTTCACAACAGTTGAAGAATCGCAGGACTATGTCGATTCCTCTCTGCGTTTGAGAGGGGCAGCTCCCTCGTATGATAGGGGTATTCTGATTTTCTGGAATTATAAGAGTAAAAACAAAGAAACAACAAACACTAATGATGAAATAAGAGTTAAACTTATGAATTTAAGTTCCATGCTTCCAAGTAGAGATACCAAAACTTGATGCGAAATATCTTTCTCACAATGCAACTTTGAAAGGAAAGCACATGATCATTATTGATGAAACATACGAATATCAATAACAATACATAAAATCGAGTTGAACACACATTCAAATGTTTCTTTATTGCTTTCAAACTTGAATAACACTATTAGAGTCTTTCATACACTGTCATGTGAAAAAGTGGAACTCCTTTGATTGAATTACCAAGCCGTATATATAGGTGAGGCTAGTAACTAGCTTAACCACTTTTGTAACTACTAACTCTTTAAGTGCACCAACTTGGAATAACTTACTCAGAGTAACTACCCAGTTTTGGCACTTAGAATAACTACCTTGTGAGAAAGAGTTAGGATAAACCTAACTTTACAATAAAAAGGGTGACTTAAGTCACTTTCACAAAAAAGTAATTAGGACTTGCAAATTTCACGTTGACACAGGTTATGAAATTTGGCATTATACCTGCAAATTGCATTTGCAGGAAAGTTTCAGAAGCCTTGATAACAGATCCATTTTATGTATATGATGCAACCGTTGCATTTCATGAGACCAAATCTCTTCTAGGCGTGTTGTCAAATACCTTAGAGACCATGTCAGTGCTTCCATATTCTACATACAACTCTTCCAAAGCATTTCCAATTATTCGATTCCACAAAGTCATCGTTCTAAAACTTCGTGGTTTGGCACAGGCTTTGAGGATGCTGGCAATGATCATATAATTTGGCTTTGCGATTGAAAATTGCATTTACTAGAAGGTTTTTGAGACATTTTCAACAAGATTATTTTGTGCACATTCTGCAATCATTGAATTCCATGATGCCGCATCTACTTGAGGGATTTTATCAAATGGCTACTACACTATATACATATTGCACTCTGTGATCTTCAGAGCTTTTCTAACTATAACTAATGAAATCATTAGCTGCTCATTCTTTGATGGATCTCCACAGGCTACAGGGACGGCTAACCTTTGAGGCGTTCTGTCACAGCTTGTGTGCCTTGTCTCCACTTCCACATTTTGCATGCGTGTCTATTGTGTTTTGACGGATGTCTATACCATTTTCCAAAGCTCCTCTGTTGGCATGGGCCAGATGATGCTGATAAAGTTGTGGAGTTCGGTTTTAAACCTACGAATTGCACTTGCTTGCAAGATTTTAAAGCCTTTTCAAATAAACACAGTTTGTTTATATCTTGCAATTACTGTACTCTAAGAGACCATAATTCATTGAGGCAGTTCCAATAAACTTGTTTCGTGCATATAACTCCATCTTCACATAAGAGTATTGAAGTTTCTTTGGAGGTTTTCTTCGGCGGCGTAACTGTCTTTCTCCATGCAGATTTCTACGTAAACATAGGCAACTTTTCAGGAGAATATGGAGTGGAGGTTGGCAGTTTCCCATTTCTTCTTTACACATGACATTACTTTCAAATAGATGAAACCCCCTTTATCAGCACTTAGTAACGGTTTTAAATCTATCAATAAACATTGAAGTTACCTAAATGAATAGGCAATGATCTTTATTGGCAGTGACTAGTAGTTTTAAAACTAATCAAAAACACCTTCCCTCTCATTGGTATCTTTAGAAGTTTTGGTAACTTCATTGCTTTCAAAACGTATTACTTTTACCGATGGCAAAAGTTGTCCTTCATCGGTGTTTTAGACATAGTTTATAACTCAAAATTTGTAGGTTATCCTTCATAATGCCTTCAAAAATATGGGCAGTTTGAAAATGAGGCCAGCAGTCCCAAGACTTGATTTCATTTGGGCCTTATAAAACTCAGTTGTGTCAGAAAGACCCACTTTCTTGTGAGTGTAACAGATGGCCCTTTGCGAAGTAAAAATTAATGGGGCTGTAAAATTTATAATCTTTTGCTGAATTGACATAGTTGCAAATCTAACAGAGCTAGCCTTGTGCATTCAACAATGCAGGAAAAGGTCCTATCTAAAAGGACAAAAAAAGTCTCTATCACCTTGGGAGTTTTGGCTGTTGTTTAAGTAATGAGCTCCCTAATAATATCAAGATAGGTAAAACTGCAAGAGTGTGCATATTGCCAACATAAGCTAATTACATTTACATAGAAACATGTTAGGGGATGGATAAAGAGACCGGCCCATTTAGCTGGTATGAAGCTGCAAGGACCAACCCATTTGGCCAACATGAACCGATCACAATGACATACAAGGCACACAAGTGCCTCATAGTGATGCCACATAAGAATGCGAACACAATCCTATCACCTCATTCCAATACCTGCTTCCATTCTAGCACCTTTGGGCGGTCTTTCATGCCTGTAGAATGCTGTTACTAGAGGGAGTTTTCATTCCCAATAGCCTCTGGTTCGAATCCTCTTCAAACCCTCTCAGGGAAAACCCTAGCAGAGCAAATAGCCAACAAAATCATTTAGTCAAGCATATCTCAAATGAGGCACTTTTCCTTCTTTTATAACTCTCCAAGAGGGATGTTTTACTTTGGAGGGAAATATTTCTTTTAATTTCACTTTTTTTTATTTCCCAATGTGAGCGCTCTACAAAATGACTTAAGTGATTTTTAAATATTTTATTTTTCATCACTTAACCAATAAAACCCAAAACCCACTATTAAATAATAATATTAATTTACGGACTTTAAAATGGAGACCCAAATGAACTCGGAATTCAGTGATCTATAGCTCGCCGGAAAGGTCTCGACGAGACGCATCCAACCCCACTCTGAAAATCCCGATCCGACACCGAACCTAAACTTACTAAAAATAGTAACAGCCATGAGCAAACTGAGCCAACATAGAGGGCGCCAACTGGATCCACAAACCATATGATAACTCTGAGCTCAGTGCAACGTCTGGGAGAGTCAACAGCTAACCACCATGTTGCCCAAACGACGCCAAACTGACACTTACTAAAAATAGCCGTGTTCTCTGAGGACCAAAGAGGACAAACCCAGAAAAACCTAGAAAGATCAACAACATGCAAGCATTTACTATAAATAGTAAGTACGGACAAGTTGTCTGAAATCTCTCCGAAAAGTGTCAACCAGCTCCATTGGATCACCCGAACACCCTAGTGACATCGAAATATACCTCTGGCCAGGCTGTCACCAACCCAGAAAATCAGCTCTGACTGAATTGCAAGAGAATTCGAAAATAGGGACATTACAGTCTGCCCTTCCCAAAGATTGCTTGACCTCAAGCAATCTGCACCTGCATGCCCTGGATGAACTCCAGGATCCCAAATCATTCTGAAGAATGTCCAACAACATATCCTTTGTATCCACTGGGTAGAAATAAATCCACTCTCAACATCTCTGTAAGATACTACCCCAATGTAGAGCAATCTACCAAACATAGGAATCCCTGGATTCCAAAGCCAAAATGGAAGTCCACCATACACATCACCCGATGACTTCCACTGCGCTACTCAAATAAAATATTCACCATGCAGAGAGTGGTGAAGCAACACATCAGAATCCAACTAAACGGTCATGCCAAACCTATCACCACCTGGATACCAACACATCAGAACCTCACATCCAACAATCATGAAGGGGTAAGTAAATCTCGAAGTGTCTGAACCACAACATCCCCTATCATCCTCTGCAAAACTCCTATGATTGTATTGACTATCCAACATAGGTGCTAGAAGATATGAAACTGCTCCTCTCAAATCAAGGGAATGAAAAAACTTTCCTCCATCACCGCTGTAAAAACTAAATCTGCCATCATGCCTACTGACACTGCAACCTCTCTTAAGCCATGTCTCCAATGGAAATTTTCGAGACAAAGAAGTTGCAAACTCTGACTGAAACATATCACCATGATGGTAATTTGATCTCTAACCCTGCAAATAATCCTCTGTATGTATCTAAGTCAGCCACCTGCAATCCCTAGTTCCATCTTCTATAGATGGCAACCCTTCATCCCACAATGGATGATATAAATCCCGAGCCAATCCACACTTACGCATCATCAGGTCATCTGTGTGTGGACTAAAGAAGAAATGATGAGCACTCCTCACTATGCAATCAAAATAAAAAGCACCTGCCTATGTCAATGGTTGACCGTCATAGTCATGGGGAACACACTCCTCATCACTCTCATCACTTGAATCAGATGATGGCTCATGTCTCTGATCCTGAATGGCTAATTGGGTAGATAAACTACAAGCCCTCTCTACATACCCAATAGCAAAGTCCCGATCTGAAAGCAACTGGAGGTATTCTGATTTAATCCACTCCATGGCATGTTGGATAGTTCGCAAATCAGATGTAGATGTGCCCGCTACTACCCCTATCTGTCTTTCCTCCAATTGTGTCGTCCACAAGAAGTCCTCCACAAACTTGTGGGTACTATCAAAATGAGTTAAGGTTTGAACAACCTTATCCTCGGAAACCTTCAGCTGATCTCTCCATCCCTGTGACTCAATAAGCTGTCGGCCAAAATCAGCTGCATGGGATGCAAACTTTGATTTGCTTCCAGGAGAGGGAAACAAATCAACATGAGAATCGATCACACCACTGGATGATGCCCTGCATATCTCCTGTGAAAATGATGAAATAGTGTGGTGATCTGTTACACAACTCTCTGAAAAATTCACTACTACACCACAAGAGCCATCAATAGCCTGCTCTGCGTCACCTAACATTTAACTAACCTCAGGAACACCTGGTGCAACATATTGTTCCATGCTACACTCATCCAAAACAATCATCCCATCTGTGTCACCTGTACCAGTAATTGAAATGGATGTAGCCACATCCTCCACATACTCATTACCACCGTCCGTGGATGTATGCTCATCACCACTCGCTGCCATAGATATCTGAATTGTATTTGTAGGTGATGAAGACTGCGCTAAGCTCAACTCCAGGGTAAGCTCATCTATCCGTAGCTTTGACTCTTGAAGGGCTGTTTGAGTGCTCTTCAAAGAGTCTGTGGTAACCTCAAGCTCATAGGTGAGCTCATCAACCTCCTCTTCCTTTCTCCTTAGAGCATCATGATAAATATCGTCAAGCCTGAGAAGATTATCTCTATCAGATAATAACTGTAAGTAATTATTCTTCATGATCCCAACTGCATCTCTAAGTGCCTGAAACTCAGCAAGGGAAAGTCCTCTATCATCGTGTTCATCCATCTCAGGGGTACTCCAACCACAGGTTGCCAACGTCTGTCTAGCAACATCAAAATGTTCCAAGGCTGTAGCAATCATGTTGTCATTAACCTTCAATTGCCCAGTCAAATGATGATACCCTTGTGACGAATCATCTCCACACAACTCTTTCGATTTGCAATCTGCACTATGGAAAGAGGCTGAATCATCATCACTCACCGATTGGTAAGCATCCTCATGTGTGCTATCAGCCCTGCACACTTCCTCAACAAAGGTATTGTTGTTATGTACCTCACGAGATGGCTCCAATGACATAATAGAAGCTGTAGATTGGACATAATCATCGCACACTACTGCCTCCAATGTAGATGCATGCTCAACCAAAGAGCTATCCTGGGACCCATCATCAACAAGTAAATTTTCTGATTTGTTCTCCTCTTTTAAGGTCTGATTTGCAAAATCAGACTTGCTGCAGCTTGAATCTGCATCACATAATTCATTTTTAACACTCAAATCTTGAGTGTCGACATTAGGGAACTCCCCACAAAGTACACCTGCCTCACAACCAAGTTGAGTGCCACGCTCTATCTCAAGTTCTGAATCTTCTCCTAGATCCCACATCTGGTTATTTTTCCCAAGTGCAATGCTACAACCGGAAACAATTCTATCATCCAACTCCAAAAGTGGATTGTCATATGTCATATCACCACCCATCTCAAGTAATGGGTTATCAGCAGTCACCACAAATTTATTCTTGCAATCGGATTCATGCAAAGGAAATGAACTGCTGTTATGACAAATACTAAAATCAGAACCTTCATACCTATCATCAATGATTCCAATGTTGTCCCAAATCACCTGTACCTCTTCCTCATTATCCTCAACAATGAACTATGAATCTAACTCAACAAGGCCACAAGGTCTCCACTCAAGATTAGCTCCATGCAATGTGAAATCAGATTTCTTCTCAAAATCAAGAACACCACCTATATCATCATTCCCTGTTTGATAAGCATCCTCATGGGTGCTATCAACTAACTCTTTTGAAAGGTCACTTGGTTCTTCAAGTTGCAAGGGAAATGAATCATTTTCTTCATTACTCTGGTCAAAGGTTATGGCAGCAACAAACTTGTCACCCATGGCTGATTTAAAATCTTTATCCACATACCTTTCACCTATGTCCTTTGAGGACTTAAAACTTTCAGCATCAATGCTCTCAGGTTTGCTCGCAAAGTCACCTTCTAGCAATCTATCAATCATTTTTAATTCATTCTCAGAAGTAGTGACTTCAAGATCTTCATCAAAGCGAGGCCCAGCTTCACACATTTCTGTTGTATTCTCCTCCAAATCAGCAAGCTCTTCTTTGCATGTCTCTTGATTAGTGATCTTGTCTGGTAATTCTTTTTCTCTGGTAATTCTTTTTCACTGAACCTGTCCATGACTCTAAATACTCATGCAAGTGCTGATCACTCACATGCAAAGCTAAGCTGTATGTCTCATACTTTTCATCTGCATGTTTGAATCTGACCTCATAGGATGGCAAGATCTTTAGCTTTGATACCACTGTAATGTGCCGTACCTGTTTGTATTTCTAAAAGATCTTTTTGTGTTTTATTTTTATTTTTAGTGATCTTTCAGACTAGATAGAAGAATGCAGAAGGGGTTTTCAGTTTCCCTACAGATGTGTTGCCGGAGCATACAATATAGAGCATAGAATGCAAACCCACAAAAAGTACTATAAATATGCAGAAACTAACAGATACCCAGATAGTAAAATAGCCAATAAATAATTACTATCACATACCCATGTTGAGATTTGCAACTTCATACAATAGCTGTAGTCGAACCAACAATGGGTATGGCTAGAAATCACTCCAATCTCCCAAGGAATACAAAGATGAGCATACAAATGATATCAGCGATACAAAGGGCTCCAAACGCCTCTAGCAATGCAGAATCCACAATACCCACAAAGAGAAATGAAGCCAAAATGCCCCCACGTCACTCCTGGAGGTGTACGGCCTATGCTGGAAGTGATGAACATCAAACAAAATGGTGTATGACTTCTGAAATAAGGCTACAATGGACCATATGTTGTTCCCAAGGCTAGGCGACCAGATAAGAATGCAAATGCTGCCTTAAATCTCCTTAAATCTCCACCTTGAAATGGTACGGCTGGGGCTGTGATGGTACGACCAGCATATGCAATATATAACAGCTCCAAACCCTCAATAAAATCTGCCCTAAACAGCTATTAAATCAGTCCTTCAAATTTGCATAAGAAAATCTTCACAAATTTGCAAATGATATAAGCAATAAACTCCACAAATCTCATCCATCAAACTCCATTGAAGCTCTGGATGCAAACACTATGTGTATTTGCCAATCTAGCACCTTTGGGCGGTCTTTCACGCCTGTAGAATGCTGTTACTAGAGGGAGTTTTCGTTCCCAATAGCCTCTGGTTCGAATCCTTTTCAAAGCCTCTCAAGGAAAACCCTAGCAGAGCAAATAGCCAACAAAATCATATATTCAAGCATATCTCAAATGAGGCACTTTTCCTTCTTTTATAACTCTCCAAGAGGGATGTTTTACTTTGGAGAGAAATATTTCTTTTAATTTCACTTTTTATTATTTCCCAATGTGAGCGCTCTATAAAATGACTTAAGTGACTTTTAAATATTTTATTTTTCATCACTTAACCAATAAAACCCAAAGTCCAATATTAAATAATAATATTAATTTACGGACTTTAAAACGAAGGCCCAAATGAACTCGGAATTCAGTGATCTATAGCTCACTGGAAAGGTCGACGAGACGCATCCAACCCCACTCTGAAAATCCCGATCTGACACCCAACCTGAACTTACTAAAAATAGTAACAACCATGAGCAAACTGAGCCAACACAGAGGGCGCCAACTGGATCCACAAACCATATGATAACTATGAGCTCAGTGCAACGTCTAGGAGAGTCAATAGCTGACCACCATGTCGCCCAAACGGCGCCAAACTGACACTTACTAAAAATAGCCATGTTCTCCGAGGACCAAAGAGAACAAACCCAGAAAAACCTAGAAAGATCAACGACATGCAAGCACTTACTATAAATAGTAAGTACAAACAAGTTGTCTGAAATCTCTACGGAAAGTGTCAACCGGATCCATTGGATCACCGAACACCCTGGTGACATCGAAATATACCTCTAGTCAGGCTATCACCAACCCAGAAAATTAGCTCTGACTGAACTACAAGAGAATCCGAAAATGGGGACATTACAGTTTCCAAGGGTTGCATGATGTAAAAAGTCCTACCTTGGTCAAAGGGTGAAAATCTTGGAGATTATGGCAAAAATTAAGTTATGCTATTTGTTGGTTGATCTCGGATTCAATGATTTGATCCTCCAGATGTTCGAACACTTCATTGCTGGAATCAGGAAACGTCATTTAGATAAAGTGAAAACAAGTATGCTCAGCATCATGTCCCTGATTTTAGATGAAGGTGGTGAGATTTGCACACAGTTGCAATCAGAATTGTTGATCATTTGGAGGAAAGAGCAACATGTCTCCACTGCAACATATGATTTTACGACACAATTGATGGAGCTGAAGATTGAGAAATTCAAGGATCAGTTGACTGCAAAGGAGTTAATCTCTTTTGGTATACAAGTTCCTCATTCTCTACAAGTGGATAGCATGTCATCATCCAATAAATCAACTAAGTTGGATGATGAGTTCAATGAAAAAATGAAGCCTTTCAAAGTTATGACACCTAATGAGGGCATTGATGATAATTTTTCAAGTGGAATTAGGGCTGTCCTAATTCCAAATCAGAATGAATGTATGGTTGATAGTGAAGGAGAAAATAGTTGCTTGACTCAGGAACAACCTAATGAGTCTTCATGTGGAGTAATGGATATTCATAAAGCTAAAAGTCCTATGGCAAGTGTAGAGGAAGTGTGTTGGAGTTTCCTTGATGAAATCAATGAAGACCAAAAAGCTGAAAGAATGGACTTTGCAAGTCCTAAATTTGATGAGGAGCTTAATGACTATGATGATGCCAATTCTCTAGAAACAAAAGTAAGAATGATTGATGGGATGTTAGAAGGAAAATTATCAAGTGAACCTAAGATTGTTGTAGCTGAGAGTCTTGAAGGATTTGAGAAAAGTAGAGTTGCAGCAGTTGAATTTGAAGTTGTTGAAACTTTTGGGACAGCACTAAACATGGAGCATCAATATCAATCTAGTGATGGCAATCCCAATTTTGAGTGGGAATTTCCCATACAAGAACCACAGTTTGACTTCTCAGATGACTCAAAGCATGTTAGTAATATTGGTAGCAATGGTATGGATTCTTTGGCTGACCATATTGCTTCTTCACCAACACATGTTGAAAAATCAGACTATGGCAGCCAAAGACAGTTGGAACAAAAGCCTTTTCAGATGGTGGTGAAGGAAGATAGAATAATTCAAGCATTGTCAAGATTGGATAGCACTCACAAACACCTAGAAGACCTCATTTGGACAGCCCAAAAAGAGGAAAGACAAAAAGGAATGGGACATGGTATTTCTCATACACATTTGCACCCTTTCAAAAGAGGCTTTGGAGTTGATAAAATAAGATTATTTACAAATGGTTGGAGATAGAGACAGGGCTATCCAATTGGTGAAAGATCAAGATAGAGAGATTGTTGATCTTTGTCTATTTTTGAGTAGGCATAATCACTCCTTGCATAATTCAGAAAATCAGTCCTTTATAACAGCTATTCTAAGGGTACAAAATGACAAGGCAAATGGAGTAGGAGTTGAACAAGTTGAGGAGAGGATTGAAGAATCATATAATGAGGAACCTTGCAAGCTTATGACATTCAGCGATGAAGACTTCTTTGAACCATTTCCACCCCTAATCACTTTGGAGGAAGATGAGTCAAATCAAGACTTGATGGTGTTTGGTGACTACAATGTAAGCATAAAAGAGGACTCCAAAGGTTTGATTTGGTACAGTGATATTTTTTCTCATTCTTATGAGATTGCCACTCTTACACATAGAAGATCTTGTGAAGATGAGTCTACAAGTGTTGGTACACAAAGTGTAAGTGTTGGGTTTGAAATTTTCAATGAAGATGCTCTTGTGAAGCTTGAAGACACGGCACAAGAATATGACAGGTATTTTGAATTTTATAACAACAGTTATATTCCTTTATTCCATCATGAGGTAACAAATTCACATAAAGATGATAGTACCATAGAGTTTTCTATAGATGGCTCTCAAATTTTGGGTGTTACAAATGGAATTTGTGTGGTGAATTCAAGTCATAAGAATTCTGATTTTGTATATCAGACATGGGAGGATGTGGAAAGGACACAAAGTTGGAGTGAAATATGGTCACAAAGGGCCAAGGAGGCAAAGCTAGTAGCTGCCCATGCAAGACAACATCTTCAACAAGTCAGAGAACAAGTTCGCCACTTAGATCAAACAAAACAACAAAGGGAGACTTATCTTAGATCTCTTTTTCTCAATAATCATGTTAATAAGGCTGAAAATGTCATGAACAAGCCACTTATGACAGCCAAACCCAATGAACAAATGAATTTATATGAATCAGAAACTTCATGTTGTTTGCATGAGATTTATAATACATATCATTTGGATGGTTTAGTGAAGACCTCAAGCATGATGGAACAATGGATAGATGAGGATAATTCAGAATTTTCAGCTAATGTTGGTCATTTGTTTGATAGTGTTGTTGATCGTATTGATGACACCCCTAGTGGACCAGCCACTCAAGAGTTGTCTTTGATGGGTGTTGAAGGCAACCATAACTCGTCTTTGGCTATGTCACCAATTGATTATGATATGGCAGCTTTTTATTTGCTGATTGGTGACTTCATTTTCTTTGATTCGTCATGGGCAAGTAGCTATACTACTTGGAATTCCATTGCACTTTCTGATTTTTCATGCTCTACACCAGCTATTCAGCTACTTGGGAGTGTGTGGAGGCATGTTCATTTGATGGATTTCCTTAGTAGGTATTGGCATGTTGACACCCATGATTTCATTCTTGTTGCTGGCCTAAGTTACAATAGTGGCAATTGGTGGATTAATAAGTTGATCTATGTGCATATAGGAGTTGATTTTCACATATTTTTGATGGTCTACTCATACAGATGGATGATATGGGATGATTGGGTCATGATAAATAGATATTTCTACTCTTATAGCTGGATGGACAAGTTGATATGGGATCCAAGTGGTTGGTGAACAGGTGTAGTTATTTTCCCATTTGGCTTCAGGTGTTGTGACCGTTTGGTGAATTGCAGTGCAGATTGCTTGAGGACAAGCAATCTTTGGGAGGGGAGGATTGTAATGTCGCCAATTGTCCTTCCGCCTAAGGGATGATTATTATTCTAATTATTTAATGTTACTTGGCAAAAAATGCTAAGTTTAAAAAGGTAATATTAAATAATTATAGCAAAAGGTTATAAAGTGACATGATAGCTTACTTTAATAAAGTCACTTTATAACATTAAATTAAGGCAGGAAAATAATAAAGTTCTTTTGAGAGAGGTAATATGAAGAGACAAAAGGAAAATAATATTATATTCCTCTCAAAAGGTTATAAAAGGACAATGAGAGCCCATCTGGGCTTATGCTTGGAATTTGTATTGTTACTCTGTTGGATTGAACCTGCATGTTCTTCCATTTTCAACCTTCTTGTGGACGGAAATCCACTCGAAGAAAATCAATTTCGGTAGTGTGATATTTACCCTAGCTGGTAATGGTGGTTTCTACTTCAGGAAACCAATGGAGCTGATCAAAGATGAAATTTTTTGTTATGTTTGCATTGTGATCCTGTTTTGTATTGATGAATTCAATTATCAATAATATTGTGAGGGAGTTTGATTTCTTTTTGTTGGGTGTGAGTGCACAAACTGGTCCGTACCTATGCTGGCCGTACCTGCAGCTTGGGTCGATCAGAAAAAAATAAAAGATATAGAGTGATATATGTTCTAAGTCTTTTTGAAAAGTTATTGTCTAGCCTAGGCGCCACATTTCTGATTGTTTATAGTGGATTTTAATGTAGATTGGATTTTATATGAAGGAATCCGTACACCCTGCTGACGTACACTGTAGAAAGAAAGACTCTTAAAACTAAATCATAGTGGTTATCATTTAATTTAAGTTTGTTTGAAATGTTAGTGTGATGCCTAAACGCCTCATTTCACGGTGTTAAAAGAAAGTTTCAAGCAAAGATTGGTCTGTGTTATGCATCCGTACTCTGCAAATGTCGTACATTGCTAGATAGTACGATCTGATCATGAGTTTGAAAGGTGCTGTCTGATGAATCTTGATCAATGGGAATGATATTATATGATGTTTGTGCCTCCTTTAATCCCATTTGCAGTAGATTAAATGCTTTATAAAATTCTGCCAGAGAGTCTGTACAATCTGAAAGGCCGTAATTGCTGAAATGGTACGATTTGCATAGTAATTAATATTGGGAGTTTCTTGCCAAGATATCAGTTGGGATTTGTTTGTTGGTTATAAAAGCCACTTTCCTGATTATTATTTGTGAGTTCATGGTTGTTGATTGAATATGGTGAGCACATGTTTCATTCCTGGCCGTACGGTTCTGGTTGGTATGATCAATGGCTACAGTTAATAAATGCATTGTTTACTCAGTAACAAGTGCTCAGAACTAATAAATACGGTGTGTCAATCAGTTTGAGGGCAGTTTGGATTGAGTTGGTTGTATATAATTTTATGTGTTTTCAGTGGTTACCATGGCAGGCCGTACAATGTGACAGTCGGCAAATGTTGAATATACAGTAATCAGCCAATTTATAACAGTTTTGCAGTCTTGATTAGTCGTTAGAATGCTCATTTGCCCAAATTAAAGGTGCAGGGTATGATCTCTTATCATTGATCTTCAAGGGTTAACTTTATCAAGTTTGAAATCATGTGTTATTGAATTTGATTGTATTGAGCTTTATTGTAATTTCCTTGTAATACAATTCACATAATAACCCCTGGATGGTTCACCGCCAGTGTGGAGAAATGGATTCTTCTTCTTATTCTTACCCACTGAACAAGTGGAGAATACCCACTGAATAAGTGGATGGTTTTGTAATTTCATTATTGTATTTCTTACCCACTGAGAAGTGGTGAATCCCCACAGTTTCTGGATGCCCGCCGCAGCAGATGAATTGTATTTCCTTATTGCACAATTGTTTGTTTGTAAGCCAATCACTGTATGCTCTCACCTTGCCCATCCAGAAGGTGTGTGGCCTTTAGTTGGAGTTGCATTTGATGCTAACACTGTTATCATTGTATGAAATTTGAAAAAATTGGGGGTAGCACCTTACAAAGTATGTAAATGAAACCCAAAATTGTTCAGCCATCCATAATATTAACCAATATAAGATGCCATACAATACCATACATTATCTCAATTACATCGTCATAAGGATGGATTTGAGCCAAATCACATCACAATGGACCTTGAAAATACACCACATTGCTATCTAGTATCAAAGCTAGCTTGATCTTTAGGCATAATTCACAACAATATTATCTCCAATACAAGAGAGTATGGCAGTTACAAGGCAACTGCACACAAAAACACTATGTCTCGAACATTTGGATTTCTTTACTTTATGGTCTAAAGTCAATACTTCAATGGTGATTTCTATTCTAGGATAAAACCGTGAAATCTTCCCCGAGGAGATGGAAGATCTGGTGGAACCCTAGTAGCTCATCATTGCCCTCTTTTTATGCATGCACAAAGCTTATTGGAAGCAGAGACCTTCTGCAGAGAGGGCACGTCCTCTATTGGCAATCAATCCATTTGTCCAGACAATGCCTATGAAATTCATGACAATAGTTGCACAGCTCTCGTATTTCGTCGTCTTCGTGAAGGGAGCTCAAGCAAACGACGCACAGAACATCGTCCTCGCTCCCACAAAACCCCTCTGCAAATATATCTCCAAATGTGGAAAGAGGCAAACAAAACCTAATACTGGCAGGAAAATCAGAGGAAATGGAAGAGGGGATTTGAGAAAACTGGTGGGATTGAAAGCTGTGCGGCTCTAATGATTTGTGCAACCCAAGCCAAGAAAGAAGAGAAATAATCGCATTGCCAATATAATCCAAAGCAAATACTAATTTTAAGAATCGTCCCACGATAACGGGAGTAGCAAGATATCCCATCATTTTCCCAACAAATAAGCCCAGATTTTTAGTTCTGCAATCTAAAAATGAAAAGCAAGAGAAGTGTATGGATAAAATCCGGCTTGGAATTGCGGAATATAAGTAGCCTTGCAATTTTGTATTCAAATGCAAATACCCTTAACAAATAAATCGATTTTGCAGCTTACTACACTAAAATATAAGCAGCCAACTGGCTAATGGGATATATATTACAATTTATTTGTACAAACTCACCGTCAAGAAAGGTGTATATACCTAACTATACGCACGTAAAGACACTAGATTAATACTAAAATATTTAGGAAAGTTCCAAAATGTAAACAAAAACTAGGGGAAAACTGCAAGGGATAGCCTTAGCAATGAGAATCACAAGGCTGGGGATGTGGACACAAATCCTCTGTTGGGAGAAATGATTCACGCCAGCGCAAAGAGAAGCGCCCTCAAAAGACATCCAGCTCAGAAAAACACTCCAAACTCAAGGCAGGCGCATCTCCAGACATACTCATGCTTCTCATGCAGTCAAATCAAAAGAGCATAAGCGCACCTGAAGCGCTTCTCAAATACAAAACCAATGCGCCTGCAGTCACCATATGCTAGTAAGAAGGGTGAAAGCGCCTTGTGAAAGGAATTTGCGTGCTTATACAAAGTTCAAAAAACCTAAATCAATACAAAACCGCGTAACTCAGAGGAAGTCATTCCTTCACAAAGGCAAGAAAAAATAAGGCATTTCACATATCATTCCCACAGTAGTCAAAGAGAAGAAAAGATAACAGCAACTAAAACAAAATCAATCAAAAGGATAAAAGCACCGAGTCAACTATTCAGAGGTGTCTACTCAAAGTTAGTTATGCATCCAGATCAATTTTCATCGCCCTCTTAGAGCGCTCAAACAAAGACCATTCTAGATGCCTCAATAAGAATTCGAAGCGCCAAATCAACTTAAAAAGAAGGTTGGGTCAATAAAAAATTTTCAGGGAAAACAAACGTCATTCCTCCCAGCACTTTAGAACCTCATGCACCCTCTTAGTGCACTACCATAAGCATAAAACAAATAAAATTTATCGAATCAACGCATAGCCTCTGAATCAGAGCTTTCATCATCGTATTTCTTTTGCCACAGGTAAAAAACAACGCTAAAAAGGACTAGTGTTTGATGGCAAAATCTCCATACGCACAACATTTAATGAAGATCCCATTTAATTTCATATTACAAGAGCAAAGCCTGCTCAGCAAGGTTACAAAGGGAAAATCATTCTAAGGGCCTAGCTGAAATCTCACAGAAACCTACAAGGCAAACCTTTATAAATTGGCATAAAGGGATCAAATGTCAACCAAAGACTAAAAACAAAAAACAACTCAGATTTCTACACTGCAACTGCGACACCCGCCACTCCAGGATAAGAGAAACTTGCCAAAAAAATTATGCAACAGGAAAAAACGTTTAAAAAACTCACTGAAATTCTCTCCACGCATTAGTAATAGCCAGGTAAAATTATTTCGGGAGCCCATCTTGTAAATTACTTTTTACCCCCTTGCTTTGAAAGACGCCCACCCAGAAGCTGCGAATACCTGTTTGCAAAACCTCTGCAGCCCAACACGTATTTCCCACCAAACACCACACCTGTTCTTCTCCAGGCCATATACCGTTGCATGAACTCTCCATTGCCATGCAGAACAAGAAAACGCCAACAATCAACACAACAGAATAAAATATTTGAAGCATCAAACAGAGAAGATTAAAATACCCGGGGTATAATAAAGTCCCAACGGGAAAATGGCATCCGGGCAAAAAGATTAAAAAAAACCAAACCTTAACTTAACCAACAATATTTCTCAATTTGCACACACACCCAAGCAAATTAATGTGCGTTTTGTTAGCCAAAAACAATAGTCCTCTGCTAAGGCAAGGACTAACAAATAGAGAGGAAATATGCTAAAGATCAAACAAATACATTAAGTATTAAACAAATATGTCAAACCTGCAAAAAAATATAGTTAAAAAATAGATACGCTAAAACACGGGGCAAATATGCTAAAGATTAGGAAAATACGTCAAACTTGAAAAAAACATAGTTAGAAATAAAATGCATTGAAACACAACCAAAAGGCGCAAAAAATCTATAAAATCCAAGTCAACTAAGGGACGTGGGGTCCCACCAATTTCCAGAAATGTACACTCTAAATTTGGAGCAAAACAAGAGAGAAACTTATACGCATTAAAAAATCCCTACTCCAAACCTAAGTATACCTCGGATTGAGCTAAGGAAAAAGCATCCCTATTAAAAAATCCCTACTCCAAACCTAAGTATCCCTACTGAAATTTAAATGAAAGGTAACTTCTGAAACTATTTTTTTTTTAAATTGCAAATGCCCATTTAAGCTATTTATGATGATTTTAACAATGAATATAATTCATTACTTTGGGCTTTTACTTTTAGCCTAACAAAACTCATACAAGCATGCTTATTATTGAGTTTTAAAAAAATAGGAACTTACTTTTTGGATTCTACAAATTATTTTAATTTATAAATATGATTTATTTAGAACTTCTCATCTTATATTATGATGGACTTTTCCATGTAAGTTTGTTGAATTGTTACTCAAAGACTATGTATCCTCATTTTTTCTCTATTTTCTTTATCTAAAGTGATATACATAACACCCTTCAACCCCAACCTCTTGGCCCACTAAACAAAACTATTTTCCTCTCAATCTTGTTGTCAACACGCCTATAGGGAGGGTAACCAAAAGCAAGTATTTGTTGCCTAAGAAGGTAAGCATGGTAAGAACTCTTTCCTTAAGATAATTGTTGCCAAACTTAGACTCAAATTATTTAATAGAGGCAAAAGAAATTTGTTAAGGAGCTACAATAATGGAATCAAAGAATAGGAATTGGAAACACTCCTTAGGAAGGGTTTAACCACTATCTAACTCAATTTATAGGTTCAACTAAGGTCAAATTCATCTAACTGTCAAAAATTAATTAGTAGAGGAACAAGATTGTAGAGACAGAGTTGCAGACACCAAATTGTCCATGTTCAGCATAAGAAAGAAATTTATGGCCCATGTTGGAAGTTAAGTTTCAAATCCTTACTTTAGATTTAGTGTTTTTGTAAGATTTTATAGGATCAAAATCCTTTAATTGCTAAGGTGTCATCAAAAAATGTTCAAATAAATTAGTTGACTGAGTAATCAATCAAACTAAGTGGTTGCCTTGGTAGGGTCAAACATAGAAGAGGAAAGATAGATGAAGCAAACCTACAAATGATGTGTCCCAACTATTATCAAACTCGTCAAGGTTGGATCATACACAAGTGGCAGGTTCAACCATTGTCGATCATATCCCATTTTGGACAAAATAATTGAGCTAAATGGTCATCTAGGGGTCACCTTCAACCTTTTCACATAGAAGACATTCCATCAAGCATTAGTAGATACCTTTGGAGATGTATCACAAATCTTGATGAACTGTACTCACTTAAATGATGGTATGGATATGAGTTTACTTGAAAATGTATATCAGTAATGCTTAATCTTAGGTTGTTGGCAATTAAAGGTAGAAGTCCATTGCCATGTTTCTTGAGTGTGTGCATGTATATGAGTTCACTAAATTAGGAACAAGTGAGAATATGCTAAAGTACAATTTTTAGTGGCCCTCATAAAGGTCCAAATAACTTGTAAAACTAATTTTGATAATGGAATTTGGTGTACCTTTCTCCCACATTAGGTTTGTCTAAGGTAAATCTCTTGTGCCATCTTTGTGAATATTGTTTTGCATTCACTACCTAAGTTTCCTAAGTTGCAACATTTGTTAGAGAAGGTAGATGTGAATATGTTTCTTTCTTCACTAATGGTTATGTGATCTAATAGAAATCAGCCATAGTTATTGTAGAAACATCACATGCTATAGTCTTCTATGTTGTTCAATTAGGCATGGTACATGTGAGTAACAAGATGCTAATAAACGAATTGCATAGGTGACGCTTCCAATGGAATATCTATGGAGTTTACAAATCAATTATCGGAACCTTGTTTGTGTAACCTGAATAAGAAAATGTATACCTTGCATGTGTACCTTCCCTATAATTATATTGGGATTAGTATCACAAAAAGACAACCTATCCTTGTGTAACTTGTTGAGAGGTGTACATATATAGGTAATGCTTCCCATGATTTCAATTGATTCAATTATTTGTGAAATTCATTTCTTCAATATTGATTTATCTTAAATTATTTTGGTTATCTTTTAATGTTACTAGAGATTGGTGTGTGCTTGTGGATTTTATTATTTGTTCTATGTCAATAATCTCACAATTCTTTTCACTTATGTTTATTTTCTTTAACGTAATGTTATGCTAATGTTTAAATATACTTATAAAAGTATAAGAAACAATGTTGATTTAACTTTACCTTAATAAAACTAAGGAACTAAACACACACATGCATGTGCATATAAAGTCCCTACTTAAATATTTCAGCCATTACAATTAACGTGGCTTCCAAAATTTTAGTTAATTAGGGATTTCAAAATAATATTTTTATTAACTAATGTAACTGAAAGTAAACGTTTATACATCAATAGAGAAATAAAACAAAATATCTAGTTCTCATTGGTTTTTTCTCTTATATATAAATCATAAAATAAAGTCGAGATGGAGCTTTTAAATTTAGGCTAAAATTGTAGTTAATTAGGGATTTCAAAATAATATTTTTATTAATTAATGTAATTGAAAGTAAATTTTTATACATTAATAGGGAAACAAAACAAAATATCATAGTTCTCATTGGTTGTTATAAATCATAACATAAAGGCAAGAGACAAAGCTTTTAAATTTAGGTACAAATGGAAATAAGCAAGCTTCCCTCTTATAAATGTAGTGCGGGTGAAGACTTACATTTCAAAGCACTAAAGTATAAATGTAGTGTGGGTGAAGACTTACATTTCAAAGCACTAAAGTATGGTATGAAATTTTATTTATGTTTATGTATGGTATAAAATTGTAATGGTGAAAAATGCATAGCCATGCAATTTTCCATCAGTTTTGTACCTATTTTGAGATAACGTCTTAATACACATACATAATGACAATGAAACAATATTGTGTAAATTTGGGCTCATTCCTCTAGCCTCTTTACTCATTTACACATACTCATATCTGTAGACATTTAGCCCTAACCTATCCATTTATACACAAACTCATATACATTCATTTTAATCATCTATTTAACACACATACCTATGCATCTACTTCTATGTAGTCATTTGCCACTTGGATTTAGTTGTTATCCTATTCTAGGACAAGTCCATCGACATGGGGGCGACCTTGTAATTACAAAGTTGTCCTTCTCCAATTTAAATTTTAAATTTCAAATTTTGGCCAACTGGCCCCCATATACCTTTATACCTTGAGCTAACTAAACACATTTTTGGTGCGATTTGGTGTGATGTGCTCGTATCTAAAAGACATTTAATGCATTCATTCAAAGATATATCCAAGGATCCGAAAATCAAGTGTCCAATCATTCTAGAAAGTAAATCAATAGTGACACTTCATTTTGGTGCAATGAAAAGAGTAAAGAAACTACATCTTAGGTGATTGCTTGTTATTTTCAATATTGTTCAATTTTCAAGGGGTGGATCAAGGTGTAGTGCCCTTGCAGCTCCAAGTGTATGACAACCTAACAAGGTATTTTCCAATACCACCAACCCCAAATTTTTTAAAAGCCAAAGTCAAAGACTGTGAATTAGGTGAAGTTGTAGAACAAAACCCTAAAGATAATTAGGATGAGTTTGGAGCACAAGTACAAATCCACAATTGTGAACTAGTCCTAGGCCCACAAATTTGTTCTCAAATAAGGTAGAGATCTAGCATAAAAATCTCAACGATTACACTAACAAAAAGACATTGTTGTCCAAGGTCTAACAACATAAATTCTAGAACATTACCCCTTTGACATTCATTGGTTATCGAGCTAAGTACATTTATTTTCTATTTGTGTTTCCCACATTCAATTATTATCAATTATCAATACCCAACTATCTTTTATTTACCTATGCTAATTTATACTTATTTATATGCATTCATTAACAAAACTTTATTTTCCTTTTCAAGAAAGTTCTTTCTACTTGGACTTAGGCTTGGAGAAAACAAATTTACTTGACTTTCATTAATAAAATTCTATACAAAACCAAATGTCATACTATTCTTTGTGAATTTATATGTACGTAAAATCAAACCATAATATTGGTGAAAGTGTGATACTCGAATGAATTCGCGGCTTGAAGAATATCTTAAGCTAACCATCACGATTTGATTACTATAAGAGAAATCTTGGGCTTACGAGAATGAAACTATAGCTAAAATAAAATAATAACTTTAACCAAATGAATGATAGAACATGAAATATAAATGTCAAAAGAAAACTAAAGAGTAAATTACCCTTTAAGAGTCATATTAAGTGGCTTATCATCATCCAAGAGCATGTAGTTATCTTCAAAAACAAAGTTACTACATTATGCTTGATGATTATCACATAAGTGCACCGAAATGTGTTTTTTCCTATGTTTCACCAAGTTTTTAGGACATGGACAATAGGAGACAAGGGATGCATTTCCGAGATGGATTTTTTAGATGCCATTTTTAAGGGATGGTAGGTGATGACTATTAAGAAAATAGGGAAAATTTTAAAAATATAGAAATTTTCAAATATTCATATGATAACAATGATAAGGCATTCATCATATACATTATAGAACCTTAATACGTAATATTAAAGTTCAATTGAGATTTCAAATGAGAGTTGACAAATAAATTAACAAAATTTAATTGCTTTCATTGTCAATGTGCATATATATTATATAAAAATTACAACAAAATGCCCAAAGGCTGCAAGTTTCAACTACAAAATCATAAATGACAAACACAGAAAATATGCAGCTATCCCTAATCAGCATCTAGTAAATCTGCATCAAAATTAGAGTCCAAGTTTGAGTCATTACCACTATGAGGGGATGCCTCATCCAATGGGACTCCAACCAAACCCTCTTGTGCCTCCTCAGCAACCTATATGGCATCTTTGGAATCAACAACCCAAAGATACTTAGGATTTTGTTGATCTTGAAGTGCAAGGCACTATGCTCTTCAATTATCAAGAGGTAAGCCTATTCCTCTTGACTGACTAGATGAAGCTAAATGTAGAACAACTCCCCTCTATAGCAGAAGATTTGGCAAGCTATGAAAGGAGACGAGTGGCAAGTATCCTCAACTCTAGTGCATCTTTGCCATGCCATGTCCACCATCTAATAGGGTCAATTTGAGCTTATGCAACTCTATATGTCCTCGCCTCTAGTTTGCTAAATTTTGCTAAATGTTGGACTGTGGATATTGATAAAGGCTAGCCACTGTGTTTTGAGCAAGGTAGACTCCTCATCACTATACATCTTTTGAAGGGCCTTCATGAACCCTTCTTTTACCTCTTCATCATCAAATGGAGGCACTCTCCCAAACCTTGCTACATACCATTTGGGACTTAAAGTGTAAGGTACCATATGCAGTGGGGTGTTCATAAAATCCCAAGTTAGGCTCCCTAATATAAATGGCTTGCTTCGTCTACCCAAGCATATTGTCAAATGCCTCATAAATCTCTCCAAGGCTAAGAGAGTTTGTATCAACATATCTTATGACATGCACAACAAGTGAGATGAAGGAACGAACATATCTGTAAAGAATGAAAATAATTTACAAGTTTAAAACTTAGAAACAATAAAATAAGCGATTTGGTAATAAAATCAATAATTTATCAATAAAATCAACAATTTCTTAAAATACAACAATTTCTTACCTCACTATGGACCACCAATCATCATCGAAGATTTTTTGTTTCACACTTTTTCCTTCATCCATGCTTGCCTCGGGCCATCTACCCCACTTTGAATTAACCACCATTAAATATAGAGGCTCTTGCACTTCAAGTTTCTCTCCAACAAAATAAAGTCGCTGACATATCTAGTATCCATGGATTGAGGAATCCCTTCCTCAAAAAGTCATGAACAAAGAAAGTGAAGTGTGATGGTTGCAAATGAACATATGCATGTCTCTAGCTTTTACCATCACTGCCTTCACCCAATCTGTCTTTCATTGCATTGTTCAACACAGAAACACAACATGGGGTCCAAAAATGTGCTTGTAGGCACACTACACCATCAAGCCAACTAACTTACATACACGGGTTGAATTAGCCACTACTTGTACAACATTAGAGGGCCCAACCTCTTCTATGACATCCTTCAAAATCTAAAATTGGAAGTTTCATCATTCCTCTTCTGCACACAATCAATAGCTCCAAGAAAATAAGAGCCAACTAAATATGTGATAATGACATTGATGTGTGGCCAATGTCTAATATTAGTCCACCCATCCATGATGATAGAGCAATCATCTTATCCAAACTTGTCTCATCTCTTCCATCACTATACTCACTGTAGACACCTAAAAATGTCTTCTACCATCAAACCAACTCCCGACATCCCTAAACACATCAACTTCCCTTCTAATCAATTAATTAAATTTTATTTAATTAATTACCCCTTTCATTTTCCAAATTCACACCATTTTATCCCCAAAATTGAATTAATTTCATTAATTCAATAGTCCAAACCTTAGCCCATTGATTTAATAAATATGCAATATTTATTAAATCAATTTCCCCTTTTTCCACTAAATCCAATTAATTAGTTAAAACCATGTTAACTAATTAATTCAGCCTATAATTGACCTATCCCTACCCTAAATAATTAAATAGTTATTATTTAATTGCCTACCCTAGCCTACCTCATCCTAGCCCTAGGATTAATTAAATGAAACCTATGTTTAATTAATCCTAACCCCTTCATTTGGGTGGTCAAACCTTGTTTAACACCCTTCCCCACATCCTCCAAATAAAAAATTAAATTAAATCCACATAAGTCAATTTTTTATTTAAAAACATCCCACATCACATTTAATTCCTCTTACAAACCCATACTCGTTTATTTCCTCTCTTCCCCAAATAAATTTTTAATTCATTTACATTCCCCCATATGAATCTTTTATTCCAAAATAATCCTTCACCCCCATGCTCATTAAATAACCCATTTTTCCAAAATGAATAAAAGAATCACTTTTATTCCTAGCCCTCCATTCATTCAAGATTCAATCTAGGCCCTCCACATCACTTTTATCCTCCACCATTGATCTTCCAAATCAATCTCCACCATTGGATCAAAATCCCTTCCAAAAGTCTATAAATAAAACCTTTCACAATCTATTTTCATCATCCAAGTTTATGCAAAGTTACCATGTCAAAATCACTCTTGAGCTAAAATAGTGAGTTGCAAATTAGAGTAGCATTTCACATTCAATCTATTGTCTAGGGATTATCTTGGTCTTAGGAGCTTGTTTTGGGTGCAAAGGCTCCTTCCTCCCTTGATGGGATTGGGTTTGCTTGTAAGGTATAACTTTGTGGTTATTGCATTTTGTTTAGTATTTCCTCCTTATTTGCATATCTAATCTACATTGGCATGCCCAGTGGGACCCACAAGGTCCAAATCTAACTTGTGTTGTGAGTTTTTGTTGTAAGATACGTGCTTTTATAGGTCTGGCGCCATTGTACCTGCGCAGCGATGCCATGACTAGCTCCTTTTAGCGTCATTTCCTGTTTTGGCGCTATTTTTGCGCAGCACATTTCTATTCATTCACTCACTCACATTTCTTTTTCTCATGATCTTCCTGCCATTTTTGGTGTTCAATTGCTCTCGATTTTCACAGAGATATTGAAATTGCAAGGAGGAATTATGTCAAAATTTTCATAAGAGGTCTAAACATGCATTTTAGCTTTGTTTTTATCTTGTTCTTCATTTACTCAGACTAACAAGGCTAACAAGACTTCGATTTTGCTATTTGACCCTTTGTGTTGTGTAGAAAAAAAGCACTTTTTTGCAGGTCAGACGCATTCAGTGTCGTTTCAGCGCTATCTCCCAGATCGGCACTATCCGCGGGATAAACAGGCTCTCTGGAAAGTTGCACAGTGGCGCTTTCATAAACCTATATCAGTGCTATCTTCTGTTTTGTCGCTTTCCACACGATGTATTAGCGCTTTTATTGTAATATTGTAGTCCTATCTTATCTTTTGTCGCTTTCAGAGTCTTTAATTAGCGCTATATTTTTAATTAGCACCATCTGTGTAAGTTGGGTTGTTCTGCCCGCAGTGGCGCTATTGCATATCTATTTTAGTGCTATTTTGAAAACTTACTTTTCTGTCTGTGCAGGTACTGACAAGTGTGTTGCAGGTCATATTGTGGATACTAACAGTTTTTTTGCAGGGTGGTTTGATTTCTAGTTAGCAAACACTTCAATTTTTGCAACTTAAAATGAACCTTTTGCATGTTAGTCAAACATTTCAATTTGGTGCAATTAAAATTGAACAAACAAACAATCAAACTTTTGTGTGTGTTGTGTGCCCAAACATTTAAATTTGGTGTCCTAAAATTTATATTGTGTACCAACAACAACAATCCAAACACTTCAATTTGGGCTTTAAAAAGAATCACAACTTGCATAAATCGAAAGCATTTTGGTTAAAAAGAACAACAACTTGCATCTTTCACGCATATAATCAAGAAAATCATTTTTAATTGTGTGAAGTGTCTTGTGCTCTTTTTGCTTGTGGTGTGAAAAAGCGTATGCTCTTCCCTCGCACCATTTTTGGTGACCTTGGGAATCAAAAGCTTCTCACTAAACTTGCATCAATCACACCCCATTTAAATCCAAAGATCTAAAAATGAACCATGTTTAGTGTGATGCAATCATAGAAGACACGTATGCTCTCCCCTCGCATCTTTGAATGAACTTGGGGATCAAAAGTGTTTTCATGATTGTATTGTTTTTGTAAACCTTAGAGGGCCCACCACCCCGCTTCGAAAGGTGAGAACGACCCAAGCGGCATCAAGCTAAAGCCAAGCTCTTCCAAGCCGCTATATAAAATAAGGCGTTTGGGACGAAAGTCTCAAGTGACAGGTGTTGTTGTATTATACCGACAGCCAACCTCCCCCAAAACCCTCTGTTGACTTTTCTTTTGAATCAGCATTAGGGTCTGCCACTTCTAATGCACAGGCAGATTCAGCCAACTGAATACAGGAGGTTGCGTGAGCTCCTCCCCTTCACTTCTGGTTCTGCCGCACCAAGGGGGGTATCCCTATAACTCAAGATGTAACCTTGACTAGCTCAAAGATAGAAAGATCTAACTTGACAACAACAGGCAGAATACTCTCATGTATGGACCAAGATCTGCATGATAGATCACAAGGCTGGCAACATTCTTGGACATGATGTCTGGTTGGGTATGAGAGCATGCAGGGGGTTCCTAATCCTACTCCTACAACTAACAGGTGGAAGTATGAAATGTTTTAGTTTAAATTTTGGATGCAAAGCTGGACATGGTGTATAACACAAGAACACAGCATGATTGGTGCCTATCCAGGGCTTGGAGTCGGTAGACATACACCTGTGAATGATCAGCATGAATAGCTAAAACTGGATTTCAGGGGGATACACATGATATCTGCCTTACAGATATCTCCCAATACAGAGTGTTAAGTTATCTCTACTTATGGCATCCCTACTGCAGTATACCCTTCCCAATGTTCAACCTGAAAACAGTTTAATCTACTCCTTGAGCAGAAGTTAAAAGATCAGACATTCAACATAGGAATTCTATGCTCTAGAATCTAAACATTACCCAAATATCCAGATTCAGAAGAAGAATACATGCAATACTGGAGACAGAATTAACACAACACATGCTAAGATAGCATTACTCATATAAGATCAACCATGAAATCAGTGGATTCATGCCAAATCGTACAACAGGAGATACATAAACTCACAAGTTAGACTGTACAGAGCAACCAGATCAGCTGGTTTTGGATTACAGAGCCAAAAATCCTCCACTTTCAACAACCTTGAATGAATAACACCGTCTGCATTATATAGCAGGAGGGTGTATTCAGCATTAACTACCAGGTTGACCAAAAATCCCGCCAGATACACAGTATCATAAAAATGGCGCTCAAACACATTACCAGATTGGCGCCCAAACATGAATGCAGCAGGTAGGAGAGGAGACAGGAAGACATCTCGAGCCCTGCGCCACTGTCCGCTGATGTACACCTTCAATCGGGTACCAGATCCGCCCACGCCATCGCCCATACCTCTGCAACCTTCGCCATTAATGGCGCACCAACCCACGGTCTTGGGAAGAACATCAAACAGTCGATCGCAACCATTTCCCGCCGAGATTCATCATCATGATATTTCGAATATGCAGGATATCAATATCCCACATGCACCCCGCGATGACCTCATTAACACTTTATATACTAGGTCATGAGCATATATCATGTCGGTGCTTTTGCTCCTGACGACACTAGTATAAGACTTCATCATCATCATCCTCCAGCAGCATGATATCCTGTCGCTTGAAATATCACCCTGACGTCATCATCATATCGCAATATAGCCTGCATGATAATCACCTTCATCGGCACAACCTGATCCATCGGAGGAACATCCTCCTGCTGAGCCTATACCAAAAGTCTGGCCGATGAACATCCTGATGACGTCATCATCATATCCTGCTGACGTCATCATCATATCCGCCCGCTGCGCACCTCCTCATATCCGGATGACGTCATCATCATGTTTGCAAATATCGGGGGACCTCCATAAGATGATCTGTGTTAGAAATATGACCCCCCGCGGACCTCGATGACGTCATCATCATATCGACATCAGGATGATATTCGGAAGATAACCGGATATTTGGAAATATCATCCTGATGCACTAACATCATGCTGCACTGTAGCTCCGCTATAAGATCAGGGCGAAATATGAATATGATGATGTTTGAAAAGATCACCCCCACTAGATAATGCACGAAGCCAGCAGGCGGATATCTCCTTGATATCAGCATCATCATGACGCTGGAACAAACATACGCGCGGGTGATATTCAAAAATGAAAATATCACCCCCTCCTTCGGAAATATCATGATGCAGATAGGCAAAGAAAACCGGATATCACCCTGTCGTAAGAATGACGTCAGCATCATCAGGATGACAAAACAACGAACCACGAAGTGATATAACATCATCAGGATGATATTGACTAAGATCATCCTGACGCTCAAAATATGATGACCCCAGTGAATATCGGGTCGCACTTAGATCTCTTCAACAACATCATCAGGATGATCATAACCAAGATCACCCGATGATAAAGAATATCACCCCGGCGAAATATCATGAAGGCAGAAAATATGATGACCCCCGCAAGCAACACGGTGATAACTGGAAATATGATGATGATGATGACCTCCCTTAAGAAAGAACAAGTCAGGTCGAACAACTCAAAGAATAACCCCTTCAGAATATCGGGGCAACATCATCATCATGTTAGGGCAAGGTGATAAATGGAAGATCACCGGATACTTGAAGGATCACCCTCCGCAAGAAAACTAAGGCACATTGTAGCTCATCAGCAGGATCGGGATGATATCAAAACATCACCCGATATCGAAACATGATGATCCTGATGAGAAACAAGCCGACAGAAAACATGATGATGCTGACCATCATCGAACACAATATGATGATGATGACCTCCTCTTCGAAGAAAATATGATGCTGCAGCTGAAAAATGCTGAGGAGGTCCAACACTTGGAGTATTTTTTGGATTTTTAGGGAAAGTGCCTGCATGAGAATTGCTCAAAAACTGCCAGTCAATTCAGGCACTAACACCCTCCAAGGCGTAACCCTTGAAGGCTGGGAGACTACATAACGGAGAGTAGCGCTGCCGCATGTATAACCACCTGAACGGATGCCCTTACTACGAACCATTGTTTAGCAAGCCAAAATCCTTCTATTTGTTGGCACAGAAGGGAAACCTTTGAAACGGCCCCGATTCATGCGGTTCTTAGCCAAGGTAGCAGGGATAATTTAAAGGTTTGGTGAGGGACAAGCCTTATAAGAAACCCGGATCTTGGTATGCGTGAGAAGTGTGTGCAATTGTAAAGAGGAGTCAGTGCTACCAAGATCCTGGAGCTACCCGCTTTGAATAGGCGCAGCTAGGGGATTCAACAAATATTGTCACATCCTCACCTTAGGTTGTTCAAAGTGCTTGTTAAATAAAATCACACATCTTTTTTTTTTCAAAACAAAGCAAAATCTTGATTGTTGTGTGATTATTGTGCTTGAATTATTTGCAACAACATTGCCAAGAGACAAACCAAATCATTTGATCACATTCCAAACAAATAAAAATAAAAAATTGCCATCAAAAATCTATCTTTTTAGGACCTTGACAAACAGTGTCTTGTTTTAGTGCCATATCTGTCTGATTGTGGTGCCATTTCACCTGTGGATTGGTGCTATTCTCAGATTGACTTGCCTAAAGCAGGGACCTAGTTAGTTGTGATCTACACCATCTGCTCTGCCATAATCCATACTCACATTGCCAAAATTCGACAACAGTCCATCCATTTTTTCTCCAAATTTTCCAAATCATACCTTCACTTTGACCTTAGAGGATTAAATCACCATCATTGTTGGACCCTAGGCTTTATCAAACCCATTCAAATTCCTATCTGCTTGTCTTCATTGATCTTTTGCATACCTTTTGGACCAAACCAAAATCCTTGTCATAAGAAAATCATTCCAAAAATCCCCAAAATCTCCCAAATCAAAACATCATCAAAATCTGTCATCCTTTTGAGCTGAAAATTCGATCTAGATTTCATCCTACACACATCATATCTTGCCTGGAAAGTCAATAGTCTACCTTCCAAGTGAAATCATTATCCCTCTTTGCATGAGGTCATTAGTCTACCCCAAACAAAGAAAAACATCCCTTTTGTGCAAACCACAAATCTAGGTCCTACCTAAGCTCAATTTGTTGACTATCAAAATCATCCATATCACACATCAAAAATCAAACATCAACAAAATCTCTTCAAAACAAACGTCATCCATCACCTATCTTTTGGTCCAAAAATTGTGTAGAAAATCAACATCATCCACTCACACCACCCTTAGATAAACACCTCTAGAAAGACATATCGGTCTTCCACCACATCCTCTCCTCTACTCCATCTCACTACCACATCCATCTTTGGGTCCAACACAATCAATCAGATTCTCTAAGGTCTTCATCCCCATCTCACTCTACGTTTAGAAATCAACCCCATACGCGTGCATGCCCACCATGAGAGCACAACACAAAAAGAATCAAGAAATGGCAGAACATTGGCAATTTGGCATGCCTAACACCAATAGCAGCAACATACCCATCTATCAAGCATACAACCCATCTACATACTCTTACCTCCCCCCATATGGTCCCAACGAAAATCCTTTTCATTACTTACAACAAATACAACCAACACCACCACCACCAACACAAAACGTCCCCATCCTATCCCAAGATGAACTAGATGTCTTGAGCTTTACACAAGACGCTGATAACATGGACCTACTTGATAAAATCCTAAGGTCGGACCCAAGTAGATATCTTGATCATCTTCTCAAAATTGGTGCTCAACTCCCCCCATCACGACATCATCACAACCATCCACTTCTACAATCGTTCCTACCCCATCAAATACCCAAGCATCCACATCACATACTCAACCCACCATCTCTCAAACGTCAACACCTACCGTATCTACCACCTCCACAAGGTCAACCGCTACCACATCTACAATTCCTACATGTACTGCCATCCCTACCATCTCCCAACCCGTCATCACTTCTACTACCACAACTACCATAAACCCTTCCACTTCACAAATCACCATGGGCATACAAGCCAACATCACGCAAGCAAGTACCTCCACGAGTGTGCCCCCACCCAACTCTCAAACCATTGCATACCTACGACAATTATTCTCACAAACACCTCGCAAGACATCTAACCAATCCAACATCCACATACCCAACGTCAATCCATCTAATGTCACATACCCACATAATCCCAATCCCCAAATACCACCACATGTCCAACAACTCTACGCACATCAACAACATCAGGCACCAATCAACCCAAACACCAACCCGCAATACCAACACCTCAATCAAACACATCCCCAACATCAAATCCCACCCCATCTCCAACATCTCACCAACCAACAGGCGTACATACAACAACCACAGGATATCACAACTGTTGTACAGACCTTGATCCAAAAGGTAGATGACCTACAAACTGGGGGCAAGAGAAAGCACTATTACTTTGAGGATATTTGCCCCTATCCATTTGATCATACTTTGTACATGCCCCCTTTCCCCAAGAACTTCGAGACACCCAAATTCGACAAATATAAGGGAAAGGGAGACCCTAGAGATCACCTTAGGGAGTTCTACATCGCTTGCCTAGAAGTCTCTAATAACGATACATATCTTATGAGACTCTTTCCAAGAAGCCTCGACAGTCAAGCCGTTGAATGGTTCACACATCTTCCCCCAAGCATTAGGACTTTCCCTGAGCTTGCAGAGAAATTTGTAAAATACTTCTACAATTTCAAGCACGAAATGTCTATGACAGACCTTTGCAACACCAAACAAAAGAACGGAGAAGCCTTTGCTTCCTTCTTGCAAAGGTGGAGAGGCTTAGCGAGCAAACTCCCATGGCCCATTCCTGAGAAACAACTCGTCACCATGTTCGTGGCCAACCTCAATCAGGACTTAGGGTTTCATCTACAAATCCTCTACGCATCCACCTTTGAAGAGGTCATCGACAAAGGTACCACTATCAAAAGAGCCCTCATTTCCAAGGGCTCCAAACTGTACGACAACAAATCCAACAACAACAACTACTACTACAAATCCAATAACACCACCCCCAATACAAACAACAACGCCAACACGCAATCCAACGACAAATCATGCTATTGGGGAAAGAACAAGAACAATCTGAACGACAGCATCACAGATGTGAAAGCCGTCCAACATATACAAAACCAAACACCTGCGCATACATATGCAACAAATGTAAATAACCAAAGGGGCCCAACTAAACCACGCAAACCACGCAGACAATTCACACCCCTAGGGGAACCTGTCAAAGACATCCTTGATAGATGTCTCAAGCAAAATTTGATCACGCTCCCACCCATTAGACCCCGCCAAGAGCATGAACTAAAAGCCACGTGGTACAATGAGAACAACTACTGTGAATACCACCGCGTTACGGGTCATAAAACAACTGACTGCATGCAACTAAAACATTGCATCCAAGACCTTATAGAACAAAATCTAGTCAACCTCGATCACGGCGCCCAACCATCACCAAACGCCAACCTAGGAGCTTACAAGGATCCCCTACCTAACCATAACAAAGCCTCCTCGTCCAACCAAGCATACAATGTCACCCCACCACCCGCATCCTATGACTCTATCGTAGGACGGATAGAATCATCATCCCACCATGTCAACATAGTCACCATTCGGGCACAAGCACCCGATTGCGCTGTCACAACCCGCCGTGGCCGTGTATCCATCCGCACATCCCCTCCCACCGAACAAACACCTGCATCTACATCTGATCCCCTACCTCCTCATCCAACCACACGTCAATCACCTACCCACCAGTATAACCTCCTAGAACACCTAGGAAAGACACCCACACAAATCTCCATCCTCGAATTGCTCCGCACATCTCCCCTTCATAAGGACGTCCTCGATAAAGTGCTCTTGCAAACACAAGTCCCTGCCAACTTGAATGTAACGCAGTTCCAATCCATGGTAGGACACATCGCCACCCCCCACCATCTCACCTTCTCAGAAAAGGACCTACCCGCCTCCGATCACATACATAACGATGCCCTACATATCGAAGTTCGCATCCACAAGCACACCATTAAAAGAGTCTTAATAGATGGTGGCTCCGGCCTCAACATATGCACTCTAAAACTGTTAAAACACTTGGGGTACTCCAAGATGGTTGTCGACACCAGCGAGTGCATCACGATCAAAGGCTATGATGACACTGAACAGCTCTCTGAAGGCACTATCAAGCTTCCCATACAAGTGGGACAAAAAATATTGGAAACTAAATGTCAGGTTCTTGATCTCGACCTCCCCTCCAACATCCTTCTCGGCAGACCATGGATTCATGCCATGCAAGCCGTCTCATCCACCTTCCATCAATGCATCAAATTCCCTCACAACGGCACAGATGTCACAGTCTATGCCGATCCTCGCCCCTTCCAATACTGCAGTTTTTTGGAAGGCCACAACCAAACATTCTGCCCATTCAAGAAAGCCACCACTGAAGTCAATCCCACAGCATCAAACTCATATGTCGACCCCACAAATATTGCCTCCACTTCATCCCAAGCACCTCCGCCACCCGAGGTCCAGATCAAGCTAACCGATACAGGATGTGGGGAATATGACCTACACGACACCATTTGTGTGGGCACATTACCCAATCCTAAGACATTCGGCATCCCAAAAACAGAGGCAGCCAATACAGTCATTATCAAGTGCAAACCCTCGCCCATCTTCGAGAAGAAGCACCTCCTGGATCAGGATGTACTCGAAGATATCTCATCTTGGCTTTACAAGGATGAAGAGCCTGAGCAAGAAGCCCCCACAATCCCAACAAAAATCTACGGCAAAGGTTCTGAAATTGTCAAAAGCATGGGCTATAAAGGACAAGGCGGTATAGGCCTTCATGAACAGGGAATCGTAAAACCACTGCAAGCAACAAAGAATCCCTATACTCAAGGGTTAGGGTACGGTCAACCACAACGCATCCTCACTACCGATGAGTGTATCTTGGTCGAGGTCGCTACAGTCTCCTTAGACGTCAACAATGTTAACAAAACGGGCCTTCAAGACTCCTTTAGTGACTTCGCCGACTTCTTCGACTCGTCCATTTGTACCATTTACTCAGTCACCACTCTCGCTTCACCCTCCAATGACTTGCCACTAGTTTACCCTGACCTCATTGATTGGGACCCACGGGGACCCCCTGTCTTCGACATTGCACCTAACGATGAGGCCATCGCCGAAATGATGGGGGTAAGAGATCACTTCCCTTTGGGAGATCATCGAGCAGGATACATCATGGAGCTCAATCTGGATGCCTATTTCGGGGAGACAACCCCTGCTTCTAGTCACAAAAACACAAAAATAAAAAATGGATCTGATGGTGAAAACCGTTCTACGGCAGTATCAGATCCCAAAATAGTAAAAATAAAAGACGTATCTCCTGGTGAAAACCTCCACGAGGCGCCAGGAGATGGAAGCATGGGCCTCCCTGAGATAGACTAAGTCTACCCAGACAGATCACCCATCTTGGTCGAACCAGCTCAGGAAATGAATCTTGGCACAGAGGAAGAGCCGAAAATCACATATAGAGCAAAATCTCTCAGCATACAGGAATGTGAGAACTTCTTGTCTTTCTTCACACGCAGAAATCGCAATTTTGCGTGGACCTACGCAAATATCCCAGGGCTAGATCCCGCCTTGGTTGTCCATCATTTTGCAGTACGTCCTAATGCCAAACCAGTCAAATAGAAGCTCAGAAAAATGAATCCTCAGGTGGCTCTCCTCGTCAAAGTAGAGCTAAAAAAGTTACTAGATGTTGGGTTCATAAGCCCAATTGATTATCCTGAATTGGTTTCAAATCTAGTACCGGTTGCTAAACCAGATGGCAGAATCCACTGTTGTACTGACTTCAGAGACCTCAACAAGGCCTGCACGAAAGATGACTTCCCACTGCCCAACATTGACATGATAGTGGATCTCACAGCAGGACATGAGATGCTATCTCTCATGAATGGCTTTTCAGGGTACAACCAAATAAAAATTGCCGAAGAAGATCAGCACAAGACATCCTTCATATGCCCATGGGGAACATACTGCTGGGTAGTAATGCCATTCGGCCTAAAGAATGCAAGAGCTACCTATCAAAGAGCAATGACTGTCATCTTCCACGACCTCTTCCACCACATCATGGAAGACTACGTCGATGACTTACTTGGCAAATCAAAGACAAGAGAGGAACATCTAGATGTATTAGCCAAGATCTTCGATCGGTTAGACCAATACAATGTCCGTTTGAATCCAAAGAAGTGCATCTTCGGCGTCACCTCAGGCAAACTCCTGGGATACATAGTCTCGAGAAGAGGAATCGAAGTTGATCCCGCAAAGGTCAAGGCCATAACAGAAATGCCTCCTCCAAAAAATCTGAAACAGCTGAGAAGCCCGTAGAGGAAACTCCAGTCTATCCGACGATTCATTGCCCAACTTGCTGATAAGTGCCAACCATTCCAACATCTGCTCCGAAAAGACATAGCTTTCGTCTGGAACACTCAGTGTCAGAGTGCCTTCGATCAACTAAAAGAATACCTAGCTAATCCTCCTATGCTAACTCCACCAAGGCAAGGCGAACCCCTCCTGCTTTATATCTCCGCAACAGAGACAGCTATCAAGGCCTTGCTAGCACAACTTGATGAACAAGGGAAGGAAAGAGCCATCTACTATATCAGCCGCACCTTGATCTCTTATGAGCTCAATTATACCCAAATTGAACGAGCATGCCTAGCCCTTGTCTTTACATCACAGAAGTTAAGACACTATATGCTCAATCATAAGACCAAGCTCATTGCTAAGATCGACCCACTGAAGTACCTGCTAAATAGAGCTACTCTTACTGACAGAATGGCTAAATGGGTCATGATTCTCATGGAGTTTGATATAGAATACACTGAGAGAAAGGCCATCAAAGGGCAAGTTATAACAGATCAGTTGGCTGAAGCACCTATCCCTGCAGAACATCCTACAATTGCAGAATTTCTAGACAAGGCCATCTTAACAATCACACCAGCCACAAACACATGGAAGATGTATTTTGATGGATCATACACTCACAGAGGCTCGAGGGCAGGCGTCCTGTTTGTTACCCCTCAAGGCGACACAATCCCTAAATCCTTCAAGATCACATTTCCATGCACTAACAACGTCACAGAGTATGAAGCCCTCATCACGGGTCTCCGCATGGCCATCCAATGGAAAATTGAAAAGCTCACTGTGTATGGCGATTCTCAACTGGTCATCAGGTAGGTCAATAATGAATACAAAACCAAGGATGACAAGCTCCTTCCCTATAAGAAGATGGTCGATGATTTCAAAGATTACTTCGACGACATCCACTTCGAGCAAATCCCAAGGCTCAATAACAAAGCAGCAGACGCCATGGCAACCATAGGATCTCTGGTAGACATGAAGGACAACAAGAGATGTGAGTTCCTGATCGAAGAACTCCCCATCCCCGCATATGACGTTCCCCAATCAAAACTAGTGTGCGAAGTCATTGGCCCTCTATCCCCATGGTATCAAGAGACATACATATACCTCCACGACAACATCCTCCCCCCTAATCTGTCCACCTCACAAAGAAAATCATTCATCCGTCGAGCCTCCCGATTCATCCTTGTAGGTGATACATTATACAAAAGGAGTCTTAATGGTACGCTTCTACGATGTTTAGACTCTAGGGAAGCTGAGGTCGCCTTGGAAGAGGTACACGCAGGTATCTGTGGGGCACACTCAAGTGGACCCGCATTGTCTAAAAAGATCCTCAAGATCGGATATTATTGGCCAACAATGGACAAAGACTCTTACCGATTTATCAAGAAATGCCTCCCATGTCAACAGCATGGCGATCTCATCCACGCACTAGCCCAGGAACTGCAACCTATCACCACGTCGTGGCCTTTCTCACAATGGGGACTCGACCTCATAGGGAAAATACATCCTCCATCCTCAAATAGCCATAAGTTCATTATTACTGCTACTGAATACTTCACCAAGTGGGTGGAAGCAATACCACTCACCTTCACCACTGGCATCCAAATCTCAAAATTCATCCTCCACTACATCATCTGCCGATATGGTATCCCCCATTCCATCGTCACCGACAATAGAAAGCCCTTCAAAAACCAAGAAGTTCGCACCTTGTGCGAAAAAATTGACATCAAACACCATTTCTCCACACCGTATTACCCTCAAGGAAATGGTCAAGCAGAGGCTTCTAATAAAACTATCCTCCGCATTCTCAAAAAGACAGAATGAAGTTGGCCGTGACTGGCACCTCCAACTCAACCCCGCCCTTTGGGCCTATCGCACAAGCATCCGCACTCCAACAGGAGCCACCCCATTCTCACTAGTATTCGGATCTGAAGCCATTTTACCTATAGAAGTTGAGCTCCCATCTCTTCGAGTGTCCTTGCAAAACATTATCTCTGATGAAGACTACCGCGTCACAAGGTTGCATCAACTGGAACTACTAGATGAGAAATGCCTGAATGCATTGAATCACCTACAGGCATACCAAAACTGCCTCAGAAGAAGCTACAACAAGAGGATCAGAAACAGAAGATTTGAGGTAGGTGACCTTGTCCTAATGGAAAATTAGAACCTGCAAGAGCGTCCCAAGCAAGGCAAATTTGAACCCAATTGGCTCGGACCTGAGGGGCAGCCTCTAGATGAGCCGATGAACATCCTCCATCTGAAGAAATTTTATGCATAACCCATCTGGTACCCCAAGTCAAAAAATCAAAAAAATAGAAAAAATAAAAAAACCAAAAAAATCAAAAATAAAAAAAAATCAGAGTGCAATAAAAACTTCCAAGGAAAACAAATCACTTCGGTGACGCCTTGGATAAGTACCATGGTGAAAACCTGTTTCAGGTGCCATGCGTAGTGGCCGGTTCTACCATCTAATAAGTCATCTTTCCGTCACATCACTCCATATCTCATGTATCCCATGGCTTGGAATTTTGACGCCTATCCCGCACTACCCCATCCCAAGGCTAACCCATGGAACGAGGATCCTTGTAAGCTCCCCTTTGTACAGTCGTAAAATCAGAAAAATCCAAAAACATTGCAAAATCAAAAAATACAAAAACAATAGAAAATACAGAAAATCCAAAAAACAACACATCTCATCGCAATCATCAAACACACATCAATCTTCATCACATCACACCCATCCCAAACCATTCCCACATCATCAAGTCTTGCCAGAACTACATATTCATTTCACCCGCATCTTAAAGGTACCTTGATCCTGTGGACACAGGGTATGTAAGGAGTCTGGAATACGAAGGACATTTCCAGTACTCAGGGATCTAAGATGCACCCATCCAACCCATTTGGATGGTCCCCCTTCACTAAGCTTTCTGGATCTAATAAACAATACACATGCTACGTATACATGCCAAATAGGTACCCTAATGCAAAAATCATCAACCAACAAATCAACCATAATCCTACACATGGCTAGACTGTTCTTTTGCCCATCTTCCAAAAATTTTCCAATCAACACCAACTAATCTACGTCCTAGGATATATCTTTCCTACAATGGACAAAAATCTGTCATTCTATCATCACGTCTCTTGGCAAGAATACACAAAGGCTATTTGTATATTTTCGTTGGTCTTGTTGCTTATTGATTTTTATCTTTTTGTCTCACTCTAGGACATCTCCAAAGCTACCTTGATCTATTATATCATGGCAAGTGGCGGACAACACCTAGAGTAGACATGGTCATTGTTTCTATATGCTGTGCTTGTGGGTTGGTTTAATTACTCTAGGAATAGTATTCATATCTTGAAGTTTGGGTCGGTTCTAGCATGATGTGTCCCATTTGCATATACAGGCATCAAAACCTCATATGCAGTATTCGCACTCATCGCTATGAGTCCCCTTTCTAGGCTAGACAAGATTATACTACCTTGGGCACGCATAAAATCAACCTATTGTTTGTGGGTCCAGTCCATGCAATCGTAGGATATACATCATCACCTAGGTCTTTTTATACCTTTGTGAGTTGTATCCTACATTACTACATTAAACTAAGAAATGCTCTCAATTAATCTTTTGCAACTACTGTTACTAGCTCAAAATCATCATCCTAATCACTCATTCAACTATCCCATCTCGGCCTAGATTTGATAATCACTTTCCTCCAATCCCCCACCAATTTAATCCTCTCACTAATCCCATTCCCCCACCGTATCTCCACTCAACACATCCTGAACCAAAGTAAATCTCCCCTCAATGACATGGCGTCTTATGACCTAACAACCCTCTCGTCTCCCCACCCCCCAGCCTCTAGACACTCCCAATCCTACCCATACCCATCCATACACCCCTATCCACTCAGGGTCAAACAAAGAACCTCATGTGTATCAAGACCGGATCATCTCACCTATCACCTAGTTTACATACCACCTATCACCTAAACTGCATCTAGCATATCATTCAGCTACATGTCATGATCATTAAAATTGCATATCAGTTAGGATTCATTTTAATCATTTAGTTGAATATCATTTAGGTTCATTTAATCATTTAGTTGAATATCATTTAGGTGCATTTTTATCCATTTAGTTGAATATCATTTAGGTGCATTTTTTATCCATTTAGTTGCATATCATTTAAGTTCATTTTAACCCATCTTAAATTGCATATCACTTAGGTCCATTTTAATCCATCATAATTAGGTTCATTTTTAGAATCATTTAGTTGCACATTATATATCACATTGCATGTCATCCCATAACCATTTAGTCACATTACATTATCATATAAATGCATTTAATAAACATCTAACTACATATCCATATTTTCCAACATACATTTCCATTACATCACATTATTGCATCCATAATAAATGTTTCTGAAACATTCATTTGCATTAGACATCATATACTCCATAAAATCACAACACCGTGCATGTATCACAATAAATCCATCATAAATGCATCCATAAAATCAAAAACATCATTGCATAAACATAACACATCCATAAGCATATAAATCCATAAAGAAATACTGCATCCATCACATAGACATCATAATAGGACATCATAATCATCAGCATCATAAACCATCAAAAAAGCATCGCATCCTATATAATCACCGCAAAAAAAATGTACATCGCTCATGTATACAAAAAAAATAAAGTGTCCTGATACAAAATGCCTCCAAGGGCTATCATGATATGGCTATCACATAGAGGATCCCCTCTCTGAGGGAGTGGGAGACTCTGACCCTGGTCGAGCCTGTGATCCCGTCGGCGGCTGCGGCTATGGCTGTACCTGCACCTGCACCTGAGGAACCTGCTAGGGCATGTATGAGGGAGGAGGCATCGTCTGCTGAACTGACTGAATAGACCTTGATCTATGTGATCTCGATGCCCCCGATCTGCTAACCTGACTATAGCTCGGGGCACGCTGTGCTGTTGGCACGGCCGCATAGTACAGGCCCCGATAGTACTCCACCCGTGCTCTGGCCTCTGTCAAATCCCCCTGTACCTGCATCAGCTGCCCTTGTGCCTTAATCAACTGTGCCTGCAGCTGATAGGTCTGTGTCTGCGCTTGAGACAACTGAGCCTGCATCCCTATCAAAACTAGGGCAAGTCCACCACCTGAAGCCTGTAGACTACCTAATGCAGTCTCTGCCTGTTGTGCCTTGCCAAGTGCTGCATCTCACTCCCTGGTCAACACCTCTACCTCACCTTGAGCCTGGGCTAACTGCGCCTGTAACGCCACCACCCATCCATCTGCCCCATCTAATAAGGCTAGTGCCCCCCGCAACTACACCAACTCTGCATTCCAGCCCTCCAATGCCTCCTGTAGGCTCGCCACCTGGGCCCGTAGGGTCTCCATCTCATCCCGAGGCCGCTGACGAGGTGTCAACCTCTCAACCTCTGCCTCTCCGGCTGTCCCTGAAGGACATGCCTGCTGCCCTCCCCCAATAGCCTGCTGCTGCGCTACCTGTGGTGGAGGCAGATCTCCCCTATCCACCCCCGGATGTCCCCCATGACGCCGAGGTCCTCTAGGCTGTCGCCCTAACCCAACTTGCACCTGCTCAACAAGAACCTACTGCACAGGTACCTGCTGCCCCACCTGCCCCTGTCCTACTGCCACTGCCGCCAGCACATCTATCGGCTGGCCATCCCTACCAACCACTCTCTCTCCATCATCTCCAACCTCCACGAGGAAGTCCTCAATGATCAACTCCCCCTCCTCCAAGTGGTCATCCCCATCAGAATCATCTCCATCATCACCCGAATCATCCCCCCTGAACCTACCGCCTCCTCCGCTGGATCTGTCAACCGAGTAGGCCGATGCATATGCCACCATATATCATACGCAGCCGTAGTCCCTACATCTCTAATGGTGCACCTCCAATCCCACCGCACTGCCCGTAAGGCTCCAAAATCTGCTAGGGCGACCTGTGGCTGTATGGCTACAAGCCAATAGGCCGCATCCCGCGGTGTCCGTGCGAATATCGCCATCTGCTGCGGAGTGTCCTGTACCAAACCAAACTATCACATGACCCGCGAGGGTAGATACATATCTATGGTATGGTCTCCTCGACCCATAAGATACCGCTGCTGAGATGCAAAAGGAAGATGAAGGTCATCATCTGGCCACGGCTCTACACCGATATATGGTCGCTGGGTCACACTGATCACATCGTCCAGCATCCTCCTCCAATACCGCACCTGCCCAGTGTACGTATACTCTGCATCCCGATATAAAAACACAAAGGCCTCAAACTGTCGTCAATAATAACCACATATCGACCTCGTGACTGGGATATGCTCCCAGATCCATACATGAAGCAGAGTGACTCCAGCTGATAATGCTCTATCATGCAGATAGGCGAATGTGTGCATCTTGTGGTATAACTACTCCAGCATCGCTGGTCCCCATGCATAGACAATCTCGTGCCTCACCATCCCCTCTATCATCCCTCCCCAACCCACTGGAAAACCCCTGCCTCGCCTGTCAGGCATCACAACTCCTCCAATCAAAGCACATAGAAATAAGGCAAAAGGATCTACACCCGCAGACAGTGTCCCCTCATAGTCCATCTCTCTCCCGTCTGCTGAGAGAACAATGTCGTCTGCTCCAAACACTCTGATCAGGGCACTCCGCCCCATCCTCGTGTCATATCGAACTCGCAGACTCGAATAGGTAGCTTGAGGATGCGATAGATATCCTCAAGTGTAATGGTCAGCTCACCGGTCAGCAATAGAAAACTGTAGGTCTCAGAGCGATATCGCTCCATCGCTGTCATCAGAGCTCTATGAGCTCGCAGAACTGGCATAGAAGACACCGTCAGAAGCCCCAATCTTGCCAACCGCGCCTGCGTAGCATCATCAAAACCATCGAATAGTGCCATCACAACGGGAACTCGTCGCTCTGGCTCTGTATCCTGCATACGCAACATTATGGTTAGATGTCAACCTATCTTCTTCTAAACCAACCTTTTTCTTCTAAATGTCTAAAATGCCCACATCATGGGGCATGAAAACAGACAACTCCTTGTGCCATTTTTAACAATGGGGCTAAATTTTCCTCTAAATGGCGCTAAAACAAAAAATCACGCCACTGCGCATATCTCTTTGCGCCAATCCAGAAAATAGCGTTACTTCGCGCTATACATGGCGCCATTTTGACAAATTGCGTTACTCCACCATTTGGCGCTAATTAGACCAATCGCGCCAATTAAACCAACTGCGCTAATCCAGGAAATCGCGCTAAAACTAACAATAGCGCTCCTACCAAGGATGGCGCTATTCCAGAGAATAGCGCCACTTTAACCCTAATTTGGCGCCAAAACGCCAGAACCCTCTTTCTTCTACAAATCGCGCTATTTCAGACGATAGCGCTGAAACACCTGCCTAATGGCAACAAACCGCCCTAACCCTACCCTGGCGGATCGCGCCAATCCAGAGGATGGCGCTAATCCGCCTTGCCATTGGCGCTACGCGCTCCAATCCCGAACCCTAAAACCCTAAAAAATGCATGAAAAACGAAAAAATTACTAAGTCAGGAATAGACCCTACCGGGGGTCCAGCGTCTGGTGCCCGGCCATACTCTCGAAACCGCTCGGAGATGTGTCGAAGTCGCGGGAACTGGGGGTTGCGGGCAGCCATCTCTCCTTCACTTTTTCTTCTCCAAAGTCAAAGTGTGCAAATATGGCACTCTAAGGGCCCACTTTGCCTAATATAATGGGCCATGTCATTCTTCCACCCCCTCTTCTTCCCTCCAAGGTGCAGATCTCAGCCTTTTTCCTCCGTTTTTTTTCCCGTCATCCTCTTTTGCCATCCCCTATCCGATTTTCACTACCGTCACATCCTTTTCGAGAAATCGCCCGAAAAATTCTTATTTTCCTGCCAACCTCTCGAGGGGGCATCTCTTATCCATCTTATTCTTTCCCGACAGCTGGTGCATATCTTTTTTCGACATAATGCCACGTCCCTCCTAGGTCCGGACGCCATGTCAAAGAGGGGCAAATGTAGACACCTAAAAATGTCTTCTACCATCAAACCGACTCCCGACATCCCTAAACACATCAATTTCCCTTCTAATCAATTAATTAAATTTTATTTAATTAATTACCCCTTTCATTTTCCAAATTCACACCATTTTATCCCCAAAATTGAATTAATTTCATTAATTCAATAGTCCAAACCTTAGCCCATTGATTTAATAAATATGCAATATTTATTAAATCAATTTCCCCTTTTTCCACTAAATCCAATTAATTAGCTAAAACCATGTTAACTAATTAATTCAGCCTATAATTGACCTATCCCTACCCTAAACAATTAAATAGCTATTATTTAATTGCCTACCTTAGCCTACCTCATCCTAGCCCTAGGATTAATTAAATGAAACCTATGTTTAATTAATCATAACCCCTTCATTTGGGTGGTCAAACCTTGTTTAACACCCTTCCCCACATCCTCCAAATAAAAAATTGAATTAAATCCACATAAGTCAATTTTTTATTTAAAAACATCCCACATCACATTTAATTCCTCTTACAAACCCATACTCATTTATTTCCTCTCTTCCCCAAATGAATTTTTAATTCATTTACATTCCCCCATACGAATCTTTTATTCCAAAATAATCCTTCACCCCCATGCTCATTAAATAACCCCTTTTTCTCAAAATGAATAAAAGAATCACTTTTATTCCTAGCCCTCCATTCATTGAAGATTCAATCTAGGCCCTCCACAGCACTTTTATCCTCCACCATTGATCTTCCAAATCAATCTCCACCATTGGATCAACATCCCTTCCAAAAGTCTATCAATAGAACATCTCACAATCCATTTTCATCATCCAAGTTTATGCAAAGTTACCATGTCAAAATACTCTTGAATAGTGAGTTGCAAATTAGAGTAGCATTTCACATTCAATCTATTGTCTAGGGATTATCTTGGTCTTAGGAGCTTGTTTTGGGTGCAAAGGCTCCTTCCTCTCTTGATGGGATTGGGTTTGCTTGTAAGGTATAACTTTGTGTTTATTGCATTTTGTTTAGTATTTCCTCCTTATTTGCATATCTAATCTGCACTCACCTTGGAATACTTTCTATCAAAGAGGGAGGTGTGTGGCTTATATTCTCGAGAGGGGATATATGAAGGACCAACAATGATTGCATCTTTGAACATTTGTTTAAAATATGGAGTGTGACATATCAAATGGTATAGCACTGGCATAGAAAAATTTGGCAATAGAAGACTAGACGACTTCTGGCAATTGCATATTAAACATGTCTACAACTTTTTCTTTCCTCTTTGATTCTCAACATCTATGGATTCAGTAGGCAATGACACACTAGGATGTGTAGACTCTATTAGCATTCCCTTATTTCTTGCCTCACCCTCTATGTGCAACTTAGTCAACTCAATCTTCTCAGCTAGGGTTATTTGTTCACACCCTTTTACCCCTTGTCCAATTATGCTCACAAGATGAGAATAAACACTTGCATAGTTGTCACTATAGTCTTTTTTGTACAAATGACAGCCATATTCTACTCCCACATGAATTTATTTTCTTGTCTGTGTCTATGGTCCTTGCAAATTGTAAAAGAGGTTTTTTTAAACTAAATGGGCCCTTTACATAAGTTTTGAGGATTTGAGAAGGGCATTCAAATGGGTTATTTAACTAATTGGCCCTACAACACTCCCACTCCCAGAAAAACCTCCAACATTACTTTTATCACTACAAGCTCTTTGTTGAATTTGGATTTCTTCACCCTCACTACCCTCACTATTGTTCATTGTTTTTTTTGTTGAAAATTCAAATAGTAGTTGCAAGTTCAAACAAAAAACTCTCCTAACTGTTTGAAATTTTGACAAAAATGAAAAAAAATGCAAAAAAAATCATGAATATGAACAATAAATAGTGAACTTACCTCAAATGATGTAGATTTGGTGCTCTCTTGCCCTCTTCTCACCGTTGTTCCCTTCTTTCCTCATAGTTGTTTTCTTTCTTTGTTTTCCACTTCATAAGTTGAAAAATGGCAAAATGAGTTACTTTTTTATTTTAAATGTTAGTGTTTCAATTTTAGGTTTAGGTTTTATGTAAAGGAATGTGAGAGTCCTTGTGGGCTCTCCCATCCCTTTATTTTTTATTAATTTTGTAAAAAAATTAAATTAAGTGTTTTGAGTGTTGGGTTGTAGAGGAAAGCTAGTTGTCCCCTGGCATGCCTAATTGTTTCCTCCCAAAAAAAATGCCATACCAAAAATGTTTCATAATTTTCTGTTAATTCGAGGATGGAGTGGGGACATTTCCTACCTATCCCCAAAATATCTCCTATAGGGCACAAGTCCAAATTTGTAGGGGACATGTCCCCAAGGTACATAGGTTTTTTCTTCACATTAAGAAAAGGCCACAATAATTGTGCTTGCCATGTTTCTTTAAAAGATTTAAAGATTTTTTACTCCATCTGTATCAATCTAGTATTAAGTTAAATTATATTGTATGTCATTTATAGTTTATTATTTTCTAACTTTTTTAATTTATTATTTGTTGTTATTAATTTATTTTTGTGATAGTGGCTATGAACTAATGATTAAATAGTCTTACTATGCTCATGCAACCATGATGAAATGTTGAGAGCTACTTAATTGCATGAGGGTATAAGCTCATCCCTCTAATAAATAAAAAAATATATCAAATATATAAACACTTTAAACATAGATATATGTTTAAGTGCATAGAGATATCTTATTCTTTAACTCATAAACGTGACATTTAAGATAGGGACCTAAAGTTTCATCTCTACATTTAAAATATATCTGTATTTAAGATTTCTAGGCTAGTTGTATACATATACAAATTGTAAATTTAGTTAAAATACTTCTATGTATTTAACAATGCCCTTGGCTCATTACAACCCTTAAAATCATTGAGGGCATTATGATTGAAATTTCTTAGAAAAAATAATTCATTTAAATAACTTTTTGGGCTCTCTCCTACTCAGATATTGGTTTATTGACAGTGGCCTAAACCATAGATGTAAGGACAACATAGTTCGTGTGCATCTTTTGTTCATTAAAGGTGTTCTCATAGTCTTACCACTCAATAATGGGGTAATCATTTTTTTTCATTATTGTCTATTGTAACTGCTTAAAAAAGGGGTTACAAGAAATCCTCTTGTTAGCAATCTCCAATATCTCAAATTCTTTAAAAAGTGTAGCCATTTAGAAGGCCAATACCTACAAGCCATACATATCTTCAATCAAAAACCTGAAAGATCAACATTCACACAATATTGACACATTATAAGACAATCTATAGGATTTTGTGTCTATTAATGATTTATGCATTTCATGTGCCTAAATGACATGGAACAATTTAGTGTCCAACTGCTATGAAACTATTCTCATGCCCTTAATAAGTTACAATTTTGAAACTACACTTCAAATTTGTAAAGGCCATGCACATTTCCTCAGAACTTATCAATACATATTTGCACCTAATGACATTTTTGCACATCTCACTATGGAATGTCAAACTAGTGAATAGATGTGCTACAAATGTTAGAAATTAATTTTGTTTGTGATTTGTTCACACAATTGGAATTATTTTTCCTTTGCACATTTAATTGTATGTAAAGCAAAAACTACAAGACCAATTGTTTCTTGTCACCAACTTACAATTAGTCAACCCTACTACATTGGAAGATAGACAAAAAAATTGTTTTAACCCCTAATAATTTAATTGAAAAGCATAAAGACCTGTTGTTTATGATAATACTCTTGGCTAGCACTGATGGAGCTCTAGCATTGTCCTTCTGGAGTTGGTTCCAATGCCTACCATGTAACACAAATTTTTTATTTTTTATTTTTCCAAATTTTAGGCTGGTGAGCCCCAAGACTAAAATGTAAATAACTTGACAAAAAATTGCAGAGAATGCCTAACACGTGGAAATGTTTCCTTTTTTTTAAGCTCATGGGGCTAAAGGCTCAAATGAAAATCTTCTGGCATAAAATTCAAAGAATAGGTATAGCATAACAAACTAATTATATCGACACAGACATTGTTATACTATGGAAAATGTAAGTTCTCTCATGCAAAATTCAAATATTGAAAAGCACATATCAAAACTACCCCTTTCTCAACTATTAGATCTCTATAGAAGATTTCCAACACAAAATAGAAACCATTCTTCCATGCACACTTGATGGCACAATCTAAAAGTGGCATTGTGGCATCAATTCAAATAACTAACATGTAATAATGGAATTCATTTTTGTAGTTTTTTTTGGCAATGGTGATGCTGAGGGCTCAAATATAAATTTTCTAGCATGAAAATGTAGAGAAAGGTATAGTGAAATAAAACGCACAAATCCACATAGAGGCATTAGAAAATCTCAGTAATAAAATTAAAACTATAGTTGCTCACCTATGTGCAGTTGAATTTTTGGCTCAAATAAAAAGGCACCAACCAAACTAAACATTATGAACCCTCAAGCCTCTAAAGATTTAAAAGCACAAAATTAAAACTTGAAATATGTTCATTTTTGTAGCATTAAACTAAAAGTATCAAAATAATATTATCCCATTAAGCTTATAAGAAGCAAAATATTACTCTATGGCCTTGGTGAGGCTTGGAGCTCAAATGGAAATCTTCTAACATAAATTGCATGCCATAACTATAGCATCACAAAATGCAAAAATCCAAATAGAGGCCATTGTGAACCTGAATATAAAATAAAAATATACAAGTTCTTGTATAAGTGGTTCAATTATAACCTTAATTATGTCCCTAGAGATTAGGGAAAAGCATAAAATACAACATGCATTATGCCTCTATTTACAACACTAAATAAGAAAACAACATATTATGCCATTGAATTTATTAGCAACAAAACTTTACATGCTAAAGTTACAAGGCTAAGTTACCGATCCTAATACTAGTTCGTCTTTGGATTTGGTTCAAAAAAAATTGGGGTTAGATTCGTTTTGGGTTCATTCATATAAAAACATATAAAAATAATATATATATACACACACATACATATTTGCTACCTCAAAACAAGAATATTAAAAACAACATACATATATGATATTTCCTAATATTTTTCGCATACAAAAATATTTATGAACCTTGTAAATATTAATAAAATTAATATATAATATAATAATAAAATTATAAATAAAATAAATTTAATAAATATTTATATATTATTAATTTAGAAAAAAAACATATTGATTACCACATAGCATATCAATTACCCAAAGCTATATCACTTGAACCTTTTACTCTACTAAAATTATTTATACCATATATTTGCAAAAATTAGCCAAATACAAAATCAGTAATACGAAATGATGACCAAATACAAATACCATAAATACATATACAAAAATTACCTTCATAAATTATTCATCCATAAAAAATACAATTATTCATCATACAAAATGAAATGATATTATTAAGATATTTATAAAGATTTGTCGATTTGTAAATATTCTTCATCATAATTATTAAGGTAAATTTTTTATTAGATTTTGTATTTGGGCATAAATACTATATACAAAATATGAAATGATGAAGAATAGAAATAACAGGCCGTGTAAAGTGGAGAAGGGAAAGGATAACATTCAAAAGACACAGAGAAATGCTTCTAGTCTCCACCTCCGTCTATGTGCCCACCCCTCTATTGAATTAGGTAGAACAAAATTGAAAAACAAAATTACAAATTTACATTATAAATGATAACAAAAATAAATTGGAATTTCAATATGTTCAACCAGATGATATTACATTCAATACATTGGCTTTATAAGGCCAGTATTCTCCTATGTACAAACTACTTACGGGAATAACTTCCCACCAACTAACTTGACAACAAACTTATTACATGTAAATCTTAATTTTCTAACAAACCCCCTTAAGGTTTACATCACCCAAAAAAAATACAATAAAAACACTGCATCAACATCAACCCAACCTCCTCATGTCTAGGCAAATGTCCTGATTATCCAACTCTGCATCAGCATTAACCCAAACTGCTCATGTCTAGGCAAAAGTCTTGATTATCCAACGTTTACCTGTGAATCGAGACACACTGAATTATTCACGGGAAAATCACCAACCAGCTGTGAATCGAGACTAACTCAATTATCCACGATAACTCTCCTCCATTTGTGGATTGAGACTAACTCCATTATCCACAGTAACTTTCCTCCATTTGTGGATTGAGACTAACTCCATTATCCACAGTAACTTTCCTCCATTTGTGGATTGAGACTAACTCCATTATCCACAGTAACTTTCCTACATTTGTGGATTGAGACTAACTCCATTATCCACGAATACAAATCTACAAAACTATGGATCGAGACACACTCAACTATTCATAGATACAACTCCCAAGTTTGTGGATTCAACTATCCGCAGACCAACAACAACTCACCAAGTTTGTGGATTTAACTATCCAAAAACCAACAACAAATCACCAAGTTTGTGGATTCAACTATCCACAACCAACAAATCACTGTCATGCCCCCCCTTGCTCCTGAAGGGACTAGAGATGGAACATGTGCTTCTCATGCAAGGTATCATCTTTGAGCAAGAAGCTAACTCGAGATGATGAAAATCCTCCTGCCTCCGATGCCTCTTGCTACACTTTATGCATTTAATGTCACATTAGAATCTCCGATAGCACAAGCATGCATCTCTTTGTCAGGAGTAGCATGGATGGCTTCGAGAACATTAACATTTTGTGACATAACGAACTCAAATATTATCACATTTGAAGGTGTCGGTTTCCACTGAAAATGCACCTTTTACAATATGATTAAAAAAATCCTACCCTTACCACTCCAATAATTTTGTAGAATGCATAAAAGAATTTCTACAAGTTTCAAACCATAGGCATCTTTACAAAGCAACCAAATTTCTTGCCAAATCCCTTATTACTCCAATTACAATAGTTTCAAAAACTCATAAATTGTTGAACTCCATAATTACTATCATAAATTTTAATATCATTGCTCTTATCAACTATGCATCACTTGATAACGTTTGGTCCAAACTAAAACAAGACTTTTGATTAAAATTTAGGGTTTATTTTGCAAACCTCTTCCATTATGTTGGAATGAACCTACACCTTACACGGCTGGGAATTAACACTGCAACTCTCTAGAGAAAAACTACAATTTCAAAGCTCTCTTCTAAAAGATTATTTAATGTTGATTGAATGCCAAGGATGCAATTTCACAGATTAAAAGATAAAAACATATCCATTTGGACGTTTCTATAGCATGTTATCTCATGACTGCTATCACCTCAACTATGATCTTCACTAATATAGAACAAATTGGTTCAGGCCTAGTGGAAGCGAAGATTCACTAATAATAGATGCAAAATCACCAACCGCAACACTTCTTGATTCGTGTTTAACAAGGGCTCTTTAATTTGTTTGTTGGCTGATTTCTCCATAGATATCCTTTCTGCACCCAAGGCAAGAACAAAAAAACTCACGCCTAGTACTGTTGTGATGCCTCAAAATCCCATGTCTTGATATTCTCCTCCGAGATGGCACTGTTCTCTTCGCTGGTCAAATGGCGTATTCTCTTTGCACATGATACTTTGGCATTCTCTTTGCCAGAAACGTTGAGCAACTCCAACGTCAATGATGTTCTTTACAAATTGTGACTCCAAGACCATGGCATACTCTACCTTTAAATGCCTTCCAAATGTCAACAACAACAATACATCTGGGTAAAAACATACCTTTTTGTGAAAGCTCGCACGGGATGGAGCGGCAGACGCTGGGCAAGAAAGGGTTTTCAAACTGCACAGGCAGCAGTGGGTCAGCTCTATTGAAAGGGGAGATTGAAGATGGAGTAGACGAGGATGACCCAAATGATGAGGGCGAGGAGATTCGGGATGAATGGACGGCTTACAATTATGAGGATGAAAGACTCATGGACATTTGGATGGAGGTGCAACATTCCATTGCGTGGAAACCTACCACAACTATTAGTTCAGCAGTGGGCGGTCTAGGGCTCACGAGGGATTTCCTGCTCCCTTCTCCAGGAGTGGTGGCTTCTCCTCTGGTCGCTGCCTCCTCCAAGATAGCGAGCTCTGTGTTGGACGCCCCTGTGGAAGAGGTGCTAGGTGGGCAGTTGCAGGGCTTGGTTCCTTGTTTAGGCTCTGACCTGGTTGAAGGAGCTGCAGGTGCTACAACTACAACCGAAGCTGTGGATTCTACTTTGGAGAAGGGCTCTATTTCCCTTAAGAAGTTTGGCCTAGAGATTGGTGCTTCCCCTGATGGGCTCTGTACTGTGGCTTTGTCGAAGGAACTGTGGCTTTGTCGAAGGACACCCCTGTGGAGACTATTTCTCAGGACTTGCCTGGTGTAGTGGTTGCTCCTGGCCAAGTTTTGACGGATGGACAGAATCAACATATCATCATCCCTAATTCTCTCATCGAGAGGTCTATTGGGTGGCTTAGTAATTCGCTTGTTGGGAGGTTTTGTGGGAATCGTCCCAACATTGATGTTGTTAGAAACTGGGTACTTCAAAATTGGAAGCTAAGGGGCCAGGTTGATGTGGCTGCACTGCTAAACTGCTTCTTCTTGTTCTCTTTTTTGAACCCAAAAGATTGCTCACAGATCCTTGGTAGCCCTTGGTTTCTTGGGCAAAATGGGCTATGCCTTCAAATTTGGTCACTGAGCTTCAATCCTTCAAAACCCTGCAAGAAAAGGTCCCTGTCTGTGTTAGGTTGCCAGTACTTCCACTGGAATACTGGGACGAGAAGATGTTTATGGCTATTGCTGAGACTTTTGGGTGGTTTGCTGGGGCAGATACAATCACGAAATTCAAAGGACAGTTGTTGTTTGCAAGATTTTGTGTGTTTGTGGAGGTCGATAGGGTGCTCCCTTCTAGGATTACCCTATTATCCAAGTTTGGAAGTTGGGAACAACAGATTGAGTTTGAGCATTCTCCTATTGTTTGCCATTGTTGTCACAAAGCCGGGTAACTTTGAAGCTATTTGTTCTAGCAGCAAGAGGCACTGTTCCGCCAGAAAGGAGTGCAGGTCCTCTGCTATGGAAGCACCTACGGAGGGTAATAGGGAGATTTCTAAAGATAGTACTACTGAGACGAGGATTCCTTCATTGGAGGTGCTTGATAAAGGGATTGGTAACTGTAGAGATGTGATGGGGACCCCTTTAACAGAGGTGCATGGTGCTACTGGGACTTTGGATGGACCCTTGGGTCTTCCTGGTTTTTCCAAATTGTGTGAAGATACGCAAAGTTCCTTGGAGCGGTTCGGTTTCAAACCACCTTGATTTTCGGTTGGTTGTTTGTTGGGGTCCCTTGTTTGTTTTTTCTTGTGGTTGTGTTGGTTTGGTGTTGTTTGTTTGGTGGTAGTCCTATGTAGTTTTGCTGGGCTTTTTGTCGTGCTGTTATTGTGCTGTCTCTGGCTCGTTTTGGCCTTGTGTTGCCCTGGGGGCTGCTTTCTATAGGGTTCTGGACCCTTTTTTCCAGCTGAACTAATAAAAAACAATACATCTGGGTGGCAGAAATACTAGGTGCCAAAACTAGACATTTTTCAAATATTCCAATGCCTTCAAAATATCTTCACACTACTCTCCCATCACAACACTATCACAGGCACAAAGATATTACATGCTTTGATACCAATGTTGAATTAGGTAGAGCAACAAAACTGAAAAACAAAATTACAAATTTACATTGTAAATGATAACAAAAATAAACTGGAATTTCAATATGTTCAACCGAATGATATTACATTCAATAAATTGGCTTTATAAAGCCATTATTCTCTCGTATACAAACTACTTATGGGAATAACTTCCTACCAACTAACCTAACAACTTATTACATGTAAACCTTAATTTTCTAACACCCTCTTCTTATGCTAAATGACAAGGCATCGAAGAAAGAATACTCAGGGTCAATAAAATTGATCATTCTTTACGAGATGCCAAAGTATATTTTGGAGGTCCCAAAAGCAGAGGCTCTTGGCAATGGCAATGCCGGAAAACCCAAATCCCCCCACAACATAAACACACTTTCTGCAGCCCGCAAGCCGCCCGAATGCCAGACCCTCCTCTCCCATCAGAGCTTCCATTATTCTCCAAGCTAACCACTCTAAATCATAAGCCATTCACCCACCTTTCACGAAATAAAATAGAAGCTTCCATTACAGAAAATGTTGTCACTCCTCAAGTATGTCGTGGCAGAAGCAAACAGAGTCGAAATTTGGGATGAACCCAAAATGAAAATGTGGAACCCTCCTTGCTCCCCCATCTCCGCATTACCGAACCCAGACCTAAACCAGCAAATCCAGGGGGCGAACCGGTAACACAGTTACAAAGGATAAGATATTAGTGTGTCCTTTACAACCTAATTTCGGCATCCAATTGATTGACATGCTCATGCTGTACCAATTAATCATGGGTGTGATCAGTTGCAGTCACACTCTAATTAAACTAATTAGGTGTAGATCAATCTAATCATTGAACTTGAAGATTAAGGAGCAAACTGGAACTTGAAAAAACAACAAACAACAAACCGATCACTAAGACAATACAAACGAAACTGGTCTCCTCTGACCTCAGACATTTACATTTCATTAATTTCCAATCACTATTTAGTACTGAGAATAGAGAAACATGCCCAATGGGGATTTTTAATTAAAAGTTCATCCTCAAGCAGCACATAAACAAATAACTTTTTAGTACAAATAAAAAAGATACACTTTTTCTGAAAAAGAAAATGAATATTTATTGAGAACTGGAAAGCAAAATAAATGCTCAACTCTGCAACCTAAAAACAAATGGGAAAAATTGAGGTACAGTTCTCTCTACATATCAAGGTAGGCCAGCAAGCTTGGAATTTAAGGGGCACTTCTCTCATAACTGTAAACATCATCTAGTCATATGTGTTTTCTTTATGAACATCCCTTCAACAGTACTCTCATTCAGTGGTATAGACAATTTCACTCATGTAAAAGGCATCACCAACCAACATATTTTTTTCTATTATTATCATCAAAAGCATTGCTTTGATACCCTACCAAATCATATGGTAAACAACAATGTAGTACTCTTAAAAACTAATATCATTTAGACCTTCTTTTGATAACCAGAAAAGAATTTCTTTAATCACACAAAATTAAAAAAAAAATACAAAAGCAGTTGTTTGCCTTGCCTCGCAAGACACAACTTTCTTCTTTCCTACATATTTAATCATTGCATAGTCCTTCACAAGCAACCTGGCACTGTTCAGAGATCAAAAAGACCTCACTTTGTGACATTTACAGTGCATGCTACAGTGTCACCTGGCGAATGTTATATTTTAATAAATATCATTAGCCAGTCTAAACTCGAGCTTGCTTAGGACACTGATCAAATCACAACCTTTAAATAGACATGAAGTGCTCTTTGTCAAGAACCAAATGAAACTATAAGCATCACCTTTTGGCTTAAATGTAATAGAGTGCTAGCTACTGTATTGATTGGCATCCAATTGATTGACATCCTCATGCTGTACCAATTTTTTTCTTAGATCTTGAAGCAACATGAATTCCAGAATGAACCTCTTTATTGAACAGGTGCCCCTGGGAGCCATAAGGGCTCAAAGACCTTTGCATTGGTAGTGATCATGATGTACTGGTTTCCTGCCCAATACTTCTCCCAGTCCCGCATCCTCAAATATTTCCATAAATATCAAATTTATTAAATTATTTGATGTTATTTTATTTTGACATTTGGGTTCTTTTTGTTTTTCATCTATTTTAGTAGAGCTTCTTAAACAAATAAAACCTCCCTCTTTCTTCAGCTGTATTGGCCACCCCCTATTTCAATGTCCATATTCATGCCACAATCTACAAAAAAATTACACATTCTCAAAACCAAAGGTTTGTTAATGTGTATACTCAAGGGCTTGTATGGTTATTCTCTCTAGTAACAAATTTTGGGGGCTCAATTTAACTAAACCATCATATTTGATTCAATTTTCCTTTTGTTATATTTGGAAACCTAACATTTGTTAGGATCTTACCTGCAAAATATTATGAAATAGAACAATAATACTAAGTTACTGGTTCAGGTTTGGGTACACCAATACAACCAAAAAAATTGGTGTTGGGTACGTTTTGGGTACATCCATACAAAAAACATATAAAAAATCATCAATATATAAATATTTTACCCTGAAAACAAGAAATAAGTTTAGATAACCATATATATATATATATATATACATGTTTTTAAGTTGTTTTGATGTTCAATCGAGGGTTTAGGGTTAGGTTTTTAGATTGATCAATTAACCTATGAAGACCAAAAAACTAAAACAAAAAAAAAATTAAAAAGTGAAAAAATTAAAAAAAGCTCTGCCCATACTCGGAGCAAACCCAACCTGAACCTGAACTTAGAACAAATCAGACCCAATTCCGGGGGTTTTTCCCAACGAATGACGGAGCAACAATATGCAAAAATAACACAATGCTCAGGAACTAGCTGCAAATATGCTTATATTGATAACAAGAATATGTTGCAAGTATGTGCCTAATCGGTGTTGTCATTGATGTCAACATATCTTGTCATTGGTGTCAACTGTATCCTATTTTGTTATTTGTTTAGAAGCTTTATATGTTGAGGATATTGAGAAAATATGCCTCTCCGGAAGAAACTGTGAGTTGCAGTGAATTGCAGTGAAGACAGTGAGTCGCATGTTGAAGAACAGTCCAGAATATTGCTCCGCATTTCTTGCTGATTGAAGATCTTGGTCTGCGGATTGGAAGTTATTCAAGGGCATGTCTGAAGATGTTAAATCCTGAGTTTAAGTCTCCGGTGTGAAGAATTGAGTGAGTTACATTCACCAGAGTAAAACCTGCTTTTTCTGATTATTCACTGGTACCAAAGAGAAAGTATTTTGCTCCGCATTCCTCCGCATTGAAGTGTTTTGCTCTGCGGTTCTAGAGGGAAGTCTGGGATGATGATAAGTGCCTACAATTGCAATGGTTCATGTTTTGGTGGTCTCCAAGCTATCTTTCTTTTATGACAGTTGAAGACACTGAAGTTCATGTGCTCCAGTGTGAAGAATCTCATGGATAAAGTGGTTTGAGTTTGTGGGTTGCTCCTGGTGATTTCAACATGCTTTTGGATGCCTCCTGATCATGTTCCTACCTTTACAATGGTCCGTGTTAAGGAATTGAGATCGTGTTTGAAGATTATTCCCAGATAACATAGCATGTAACTAGTCTTAGCCGACTTGGTTAATTCCAGTGATTGCAGAGATCTCTTGAAGATTATGGAAGCGTATTGTGGCGTGGAAGATCGTGTTTGAGTCCCAGCTAAGGCGTGGCGTGATCCACATACATCTATACTACATTTCCTTAGCTTAATTTTGTATTAGGTCAAGACCTATTTTGTAAATGTTTGTAATGCCGACCTTGGAGATTGTTCCAATGGTTGATGATTGTAATGCCGACCTTGATGATCATTCCAAGGTTGATGTAGTGTATAAATACTTGAAATTGAGTCGTGGAAAAGATGTCCTGGAGCGAAGATGCGCAGCTAAGGAAAAGGGTGAAAAGGTAGAGCAAAGCAGAGAAATTATTGTACTTCAATGAATTAATCTCAGACATGAAGATGTTGATCTTGGCAGTGAGCCACCAGTAGGGTTTAACAGCCCTCATTGTAATCTTTCTAAGTTTAGGGTTGAGGCAATGAGCCTACTAGACCTAGTTGTACTTCATGGCAATGAGCCAACATGTTCTAGGCCCGTGGAGTGACCAAGCCTGAACATCATTATTCAAAGATTGCAATATATATTGAGAGCTAATCCTCTTGTGGTTTTTCCCTTAACAAGGTTTTCCACGTAAAAATCTAGTGTCTCTTGTGTTTGATGTTGCATCTGTGTTTAAGTTTCTGGTTTCATGCATTCATTGTTTAATCATAATAACTGTGCACAAGTGATTAATGTTTAAAGTGCAGAAGTGGTTGAGTTTTTGTGACAACTGATTCACCCCCCCTCTCAGTTGTCCGACACATTTCAACAGAATCATAGGCCTCTTATAGGGGGCAACCTCCAAATGAGCAAAGCTCTATTATAAAATATAATTCCAAGATGATAATTGTTTTATTACATCAATATATAGTCCTCACAAAGAGTGACTAGCCAATGTGGGATAAATCCACACAATGTAAATCAACTAAATAACTATATTGTGACTATTACAATGCTCAAAATAGTTTCGGTGTGAGGGTCCTAACATGGCCCCCTCTTTGGAAAGTGTTGGCCTTAATGATTGAACTAGATAAACTATTGTTGAAGTTGTTGGAGATGGTGTCTTCTGATTGCAATCCTTGCCATTAAACCAAAAATCTTGTGATGGTACGGTTATGAAGTGGGCACAATCGTTGGTCCAAAATACCCTCCAAATTGAGGATGATATATCCTTCATCATCCAATTGGGAAGAGCAAACTGAATGTGAACATGTTGACCAAGGACCTTGTTTAGACATGAGATATGAGAAACAAGATGTAGCTTGGAAGACAAAGAAAGATCCAACTTGTAGGCCACTTTGTTCGTCTGTTGTATCCAAAAGGGACCATAGAATTTGGGGGCTAACTTTTGTTTGTTGATAAGCTTCAGGGACATCTTATATGGTTGAAGACACAAAAAATCCATGCCACTGGTAGTAAACGTCTTTGTTGTAGTATCCAAAAAGGGCTTCGAATGTTGTTGGTCAGCTTGTTGTATCATACAGTTTTGAGCCAAGGCCAAGTTGTTCTTGAGAGTGCGAAGAAGAGACTCACACATGCTAAGAGTGGAGTCAACACCTTGCACTTTGAAACTATTAGGCAAGTAGGAGGTAAGACATGTTGGAGGTTGGCCAGACAGCTTCATAGGGCATTGTCTTAGTGGAAGAATGATAGGTGGTTTTGTGCAATAATTTTGCAAGGGGTAGCCATTTAGCCCAGTGAGTCTATTGTTCTAAAGCAAAACAACATAAATAAGTCGCCAAGCACTTATTGACGATCATTGTCTGAGCATCAATTTGCGAGTGATATGTCAAGATCGTCTTCAATTGTGTGCCTTGCAACTTGAATAATTCCTACCAAAAGTTATTGGTGAAGGTGGGGTCATGGTCACAGACAATGGAAGTGGACATAACATGGAGGTGGAAGATGTCATCAAGGAAGACTTGGGCAATAGTAAAGGCATGATAAGGATGGGCCAAAGAATAGAAATGGGCATATTTGGAGAGATGTTCAACCACCACTAGAATGACTAATTTGCCACCTAAATTAGGCAATCCTTCAATAAAATCCATGGAAATGTCGGTCCATACTGGTGCAAGAATCGACAATGGCTTGTCGAGTGCCTAAAGCCCAAATAGTTTCACCTTTTTGGCATTGGCATGTATCACATTGTGCAACAATTTTTTTGATGTCATTTTTCATACCAACCCAAAAGAAAGTATGTTTTATTCATTCATGTCTTAAGTAACCTAGAATGCCTTGCCAAAGGGGATGCTTGTAATTGCTGTAATGGTGGGACTTGAAGAGTAGAATATGTAGAAAGAACAATTCACTCTTTGTAACACAAGTAGCTACCATCCCAAGTGTATCCAAGCTTAGTTGTGGGATCATTTTTTTATCTCTTGAAAAAGTTGTTGGATTTGCACACCTTGTTGCCGTTCCCATTGAACAGTCTATAACCAATTTCGATTCAGGAAAGATAAAGCACATAAGGTTCCTTGATCCTCAAATTTCTAGTAAAGGGCATCGACCACCATATTCTCCTTCCTCTTTTTGTGGATAATCTCATAATCATACCCTGATAATTTGGTGACTTACTCTTGTTGTTTTAGAGAGGAGACACATAATAAGTACTTGAGGCTATGATGATTTGTTTTATATAATAGTGACACCCCACAATATATGTCCTCCATTTACTAACATGAAGAATGGTGAACATCTCCTTCTCATAGATTGATTTGCAAGATTATGCATAGCTAGTGCCCTACTAGTAAAAGCTAGTGGTCCCGCTTCCTGCATTAAGACGGTTGCAATGCCACTACCTGAATCATTGCTTTCAATGATAAATAGTTTAGAAAAGTTTAGTAGTGCAAGTACCGACATAGTACACATAACATGCTTAAGGAAATCAAAAGCCTTTTCTACTACCTCCAACCACATGGTTGCATTTTTCTTTAACATAGAAGTCAATGACATAGCAATTTGACTATAGCCCTTGACAATTTTTTGTGATAGCCAGTGAGATCCAAGAATGCCCAAAGACTTTTGAGGATTTTGAGTTTTGGCCAATTCTTCATCTCTTCACTTTTTTAGGGTCAACCTTAACTCCTTCAATGGAGACAATATGCCCTAGATATTTGACCTTTACTTGCCAAAAGAATACTTGAAATGCTTTGCACACAACTAGTTATCGGAAAAAAAGTTGGAGGGCTTGAATGTAAGAGACCTTATTATGAAAGATTGAAAATATAATCAAATTTAGATAAGATTTCTTGCACCAAATGAAAACACAATCAAATACATATGAAAGTATGATCAACCAATGGATAAATGATGAATGAAGCTTCAAATAACTTTATTTATTCACTGCTGTTACAAAAATCAGTCACTCAGAAATTCTGATCAGACCATTATACATCAAGTTTTCCACATCAAAATGACATCCAATTGTCTCTTTCTTCAAGTAGAATCATGTACAAACACTTGGCAATTGATTCCAAGTCAAAGATTGAACAAAAGAGCCCTGGAAATGAAGATATAATTGACTGATATAAAATGACAATTTGCTGATCCAACTGCTGAAGGTGTACTTTTCGCCTAGCCAATGTAAATATGCTTCCAAATCTTCAAATCTTCACTCTTAAGCCAAATGATGATGTTCCTATGCAATTTCCAACCTTTGGAATCTTTGTAGAATATTCAAGAAGCCCTGAAATAAAATGAATATCTCGCTGTTATGAAATTTCAATCCCTGCAACATATAGAAAACTCACTCCAATGATATAATAAGCCCAATTGCTACCTTGATAGTGACACCAATGAATCAAGGGCTTCAATACATTAATCAAATAGCTCCAAATACTTGTCTAAACCTGCAATATTCAGCTCAATGGTAGATATTAGAACAATATCACCTCACACATTGTATGGGGTCATCTCCATACATGAACAAGGGGTCATCACCTTGTTAATCAAACTGAAAATCGGAATTATCAACTTAAAATCAATAAGAAAGAAAACATACCATAGCATCATAAGTTGCAAATTGATGTTCAAGTCCTCTATTTAACTCCTCCATGGATAGGTGTCCATCTCCTTGGCAATTTTGAATTGAAATTTGAATTCCACCAATGAGAATCAACGAACTTGAACAATTGTAAATGAATTACAATCAAACTCTTTCATTTAAAACAATCTTCAATTATTTTAAATGAATTACAACTCCTTCAAATGGATCGATCCAATAGCAATGTACTCTCCTTGCATGGGCGGTGGCGGCTTGTGTGCAATCATTAAATATTTTGATTTTGCATTGAAAATCATTCCTTGCCTTGGACGACCACTAACCACTTCATGAAATGCATTAAATAAACCAATCTATCCAAATGCAAGCATTTAATATCCTTCAAAGCATTTAAAATCTTGATCCTTGACATAACCGACTTGGCATTCAATTTATGAACTTGCATTTAAAATGCTCCTCTATTCTTGCATCGATCCACAACCACCTCATGCACATGCATTAAATGATGATATTTGCATTTAATAAAAACCCTCAACCGCTCCAATGCAAATATTTAATAAATAAAATTTGCATTTAAAATCTTTTCAAAGCTCAATATTAAATTAAATCCAATCATTTAATTTCCACAAACCCAATCGCCCTCATATCCCATCGATCCAACGCAATCATTTAATAAATAAATGTTGCATTTAATATATCTTTCCTTCATGTTTGGCAGCCAGCTATGAATCATATGCAATCATTAAAAATCATTAAAAATCAAAACCAACCTCATAATTGAAAATACAATTCCAATATTGCATTTCCCATGTAGCTCAAAAACACACTAGTTGATCCAACTTTCCGGTTCTCCATGCATAGAACAAAATCAACTAGCAAATCATACTTCGCTCATAATTTGGGACATTACATTGAACAAGGTTAAAGAAGTGCTCTTCTCAAGTTTTGTTATAAACAAGAATGTCATCAAAGAATTCCAGAATGAATTTCTTGAGAAAGGGTTGAAAAATCTTGTTCACCAAGCTTTGGAATGTCAATGGGGCATTAGTAAGGCCAAACAACATAACCAAAAATTCATAATGGCCCTCATGAGTGTGAAAGGCAATCTTACAAATATCCTCTTCATGCAGGGAGATTTGGTGATAGCCGGATCGTAAATCTATTTTGGAAAAGAAGCAGACACCATGCAATTCATCAAGCAGCTCATCAATCACAAAAATAAGTAACTTATCCTTGATTGTGATTTTGTTTAATTCCTAAAAATCTACACATAAATGCCAAGAAACATCAGATTTTCGAACAAGGACTAGTGTAGAGTATGTGTGATTTTGTTTAGTAAGGCCAAACAGCATAACCAAAAATTCATAATGGCCCTCATGAGCGTGGAAGATGGTCTTAGGAATATCCTCTTCACGTAGGTGGCTCTAGTGATAGTCGGATTGTAAATCTATTTTGGAAAATAAGTGAGCCTCATGCAATTCATTGACCAGCTCATCAATCACAGGAATTGGGAGCTTATCCTTGATCATGATTTTGTTTAATCTCAAAAATCTACACATAAAGGCCAAGAACCATCCTTTTTCAAACAAGGAGTAGAGAAGACACTAGGTTGAATGACCCTAGCCCATAGCAATTCATGCACTATCTGTTCAATTTGAGTCTTTTGCACGAAAGCATATCAGTACAACCAAATATTAGGTGGCATGCTATCTAGAATCAACTAAATAGCATGATCATGTGAATGCCAAGGGGGTAATCCTTGGGGTTTTGCAAATACTAAGGCATGTCTAGCTAGGAGTGCATGTAATTATGACGGGTTAGTCAAGGCGTCAAATTTTGTGAGGTGCATAAGAGCCCTTTTTTAATAGCTTCTCCATACGATGGGAGCTAATGAGGTGTGTAGAACTTGCTTTGAGCCCTATGAGAGTGTATTTCTAGTCATTAGCCATAAATTGCATCCACATTTCTAAGAATCCCCAAAGGAGGGGTCCGAGGGTGTGTACAACTGATGCAAGAGCATCTTATAGATCGTGCAATCTTGCATCACTCAAAAAGATATCTTTCATTTTATTTGCGGTTTCTATTCTTTTGATAGATTTTGGAAGCTTAGTTAAAGTTTGGCTTTGAAGTTTAGTTAAAGTCAGAGTTGCAGGATACGGCTACCCCCCTGCACAGGGCACGCGTACCTACGTATCCAGTACGGATCCGGGTACGGTACGGTGCAGGTACGGCTTAGATACCGTACCTGCCTGTGCCCTATTTTTTTTCCTTCTGCCGCGCCCGATTCGCCTGGATACGGATTTTCGAAAAAATCTTCACGTATTTTGGGCGTCCGCAGCTTTCGTCGGCTTTTTCTTTAAGTCGGAAGTAAAAAACGCAGGTTTTCGTGGCTTTTTCTTCAAAACGTAAGTTAAAAAGCGCCGGATTTTTCTTCAAAACAGAAGTTAAAAACACAGGTCCATTGATAAATAGCTCGTCCACCATCCAACATTTTCAACGGCGGCATCTATTGTGATTCGAAAAATCTTCTGTGTTAGCTACTTTCGATGATCGTGATTTCCGAAACCCTATTTCCCTGTTGCGTCGTGATTTCCCTCTCGCGTTCTCATTTCCCTGTCGCGGGATTTCCCATCGCAGGTATATTGCATGGTTTACCATTTATATTTCATATGGTATGGTTTATATTAGTTTTATTAAATTTGCAGCATATTAAATTCGTAGGATATTAAGAATGATTTTAATTTTTAACATAACACCCCAAAAATTTGCACTGCTTTTATTAAATTTAAAATGCTTATTTTTTTTTATTAAATTTCATATATTAATTTTAACGCCCCTAAAATATGAACTTCTCAATTATTAAATTTAAAATGCTTAATAAATTTCATATATAAATTATTAAATTCCAATGTAAAATGTTTATTATTTATATTTTATGAGTTTATAATTTTTATTTTATTAAATTTAAAAAGTTAATAGTTTATATTTATATTTTATTAAATTTAAAATGTTAATATAAACATCAAATTTTTTTATTAATTTATTGCAATTACAGATTATTTATAAAAATATTAATAATTTAAATATATATTTTTATTAATTTATTTCAGTTATAAAATATATGTAAAATTAAATTAATTATTTAAAAAAATTAAAAGTGAGTGAATATATTTAGGTTTGCAAATTGCCAAATACTTTAGAATCTTAGATTTATTTTATTTTATTTTATTTTAGATTTAAATGTCTTATTAAAATTTTAAGTTTTAATTATTGTAGGATATTATTCATGGCATCATCATCGTCCAATGTTGAAGTATCAGAAAACAATAAGTGGATCAAACCGGACCCTAGATCTCCGTTGTGGAAATACGTCACCATTGTTGAGAAAATTCAAGGTGGTGGAGGTTATAGATGGATATGCCAGGAGTGTCTAAAAGAGTATAAAGGTTCTTATACCAGGGTTGTTGGGCACCTTTGCCACATAACAGGGACAGGGTGTGTTGTTGTCCTGGTCCAAATGTTGATGGCCGATTGGGAAAATGGTTGTCACCTGCCAAAATTGCAAAATATCAAAAAGAACAAGATGAAGCCAATAATCTTGCTCAAGCATCAAAACACAAGTCAACTCTAAATAAACCCCCTTTGCATCCACAATCAGCTTCAGGTACATTTGCAGGTCATAAGAGGAGCAATTTAGGACCTCTTGAAAAATCATTTAATTTGCAAAGTCAAGAGGATACAGATCAAAACATTGCTCGTTGCTTGTATGCAAATGGGATTGCATTTAATGTGGTGCGCTCTCCATATTGGCAAGAGATGGTTAGGTCAATTAATGAGGCCCCAAAAGGATACAAAAGTCCAGGTTATGAGAAGGTTCGTACCACACTTTTGGCTAAAAAAAAAAGATATTATCGATAGACAATTGCAGGTGATTCGATCTTCATGGAAAATCTCAGGAGTTTCCATCATTTGTGATGGATGGAAGGATGCTAAAAATAGGCCACTGATCAATGTGATTGCAATGTCCCCAAAGGGGGCAATGTTCTTGAAAGCAGTTGAATGCAAGGCCGATGAAAAGGATACTGAATTTATTGCCAATATTCTAATTGAAGCAATTGAATCAGTGGGGCCAGAAAATGTTATTCAAGTGATCATAGATAATGCGAAGGTATGCAGAGCAACAGGGTTGGTCGTGGAGGCAAGATTTTCAAACATTTGGTGGACTCTATGTGCAGTGCATTCTTTGAACTTGATGCTACAAAAAATTGGCAAAATACAATGGATACAAAAGATTTATGACGATGCCAAAGAGATTCAAATGTTTATTTGTAATCACCACATGTCACAAGCCATTTATAGGCAATTCGCTAAGTTGGAGCTATTGAAGATAACTTTTCTATATTCTAAACTATGTTTTGTATTTTGAAAATTGAAATATATCATTTTGATTTTGTAATTTGAAATATATTCTAAACTATATTTTGTATTTTTTTTTAATTTTTAAATTGAAGGTGGTCGAAACTCGCTTTGCCACACACTACATTGTTCTTAAAAGGCTTGTGGATGTGAAACAAGCCTTGAAAAGCATGGCGATTAGTGATATTTGGGTAGTTTGGAGGCAATCTCAAACAGATAGAGCGAATAATATCAGGACAGTCATTCTTGATGATGATTGGTGGGCTAAAGTAGACTATGTGCTCTCTTTCACAGAGCCAATATATGCCCTCATTCGTCGTTGTGACACAGATAAGCCAATATTGGGGGACATCTATGATTGTATAGATACAATGGTGGAGAAAGTTAGAGACATAATCACAGCAAAAGAGAAAGACCCCTCAGATTTTTTTTATACCCAAATATACGAGATAATCAAGAAGAGGTGGGATAAAATGACAACGCCTTTGCAACTTTTGGCATATGCTTTGAACCCCAAGTACTACCATGTTGACATGTTGGCAATGCCAAATAGAACAGCACCAAATATGGATCTTGAGGTAGTTGACGGATATAAAAAAGCTTTCAAGAAGATGTTTACAGATCCTAGAGTTGCAGCGGAGATTCGAGATGAGTTTGGTAGCTTTGCATCCTCTGATGGAACTTATGCAGATGTTGATGCAATGGCAGATAAGAAAATAATGGACCCTGTGAAGTGGTGGAACTTCCATGGTGCCACGACTAAACATTTGCAAAAACTGGCTATCAAACTTCTATCACAGGTTTAACATTATACAAGTTATATTCTATTTCAAATTATTTCTTATTTTATTTTTAGTTGATTGTATTTCTCTTTGTAACTTGTAATATCAATTTCTTTTTACAGGTTTCGAGTTCTTCAGCATCTGAGAGGAACTGGAGCACATATGGCTTCATCCATTCTGTGAAACGAAATAGGCTAGCAGCTAGTAAAGCAGAGGACCTTGTATATGTCCATTCCAATCTTCGTCTCCTGTCACATTCCTCCACAGACTACATGAAGGGACCTAGTAGATTTTGGGATGTGCAGCCTGAGATGAGTGACATTGATGTATCCATAAATGCATTGACACATCTTAGTCCCATTGTTGAGAATTCTGATACAACAGGAGGATCCTCTAGTGCATCTTCATTCAGTTCCGAGAGTGTAGATGATGATCTAGAAGTCCAACATCAAGAGAATAGTGATGACATTTTTGATAATATGTGATTTTATCAAGATTCCAACATTAAGAGAATAGTGATGACATTTTTGATAATATGTGATTCTATCAAGATTCAATAAATTAATATTTTTCTTTGATAATGAAACTATAGCTAAATATGTGGCATTATAAAATTGTGTTATATATGTATATGTATATGTGCTTTTTATGAATGGCGTATCCAGCCGTATCCATATTAGGGGCCTTGAAAAATAGCCGTATCCGTATCCGATACCGTATCCGTATCCATGCAACTCTGGTTAAAGTTAAAGTTTAGTCAATTAGAGACTACAAGTAAATAACTACCCACAACCTCATTTATAACACATCCAACAATGAGATGCTGTCACAACAGCAGTAAAAATGTCAGCAAAGGTAATTGTCACTGTAGATAAATGATCACCTAGCATAAGGGATTAAAATGCCTACCCAACAGGCCTCAGCAACAATGAAAACGCATAGCACAAAGGGTGAACGTGCAGTCCCAGCTAGCAAGTAAAACACACAACCTAAGCGGACCACACACAAAGATAGCACTGAAACACACAAAAATTAGAGCAAAACCAAAATTCAAATGTCAATGTTTTTGGGTGAACAGGATTGTTTGTAGGCCTAAATGCTCCTACATCATACCAAAATATTAACTTAAATTCTTAAAGGTTTTTTCAAATTTTATTTATTTATTTGTACTTCAAATCTTAAATATTTATTATTTTATATTATTTTAATAGATGTCCCAAAAAGTCAGAATTTTGTTTGTATCCTTGAAACTTGTACTTGGATCCCCACATCCTTGAAATTCGAAGAAGCATTGCATATTTCTATTTAGAAAAAGGGTCTTAACTATGTTACACAAGGATGCATCCCCTAGGGGATTCCAACCGTTCCTATACCCCGAATGTTTCAGGGATGCAAGAATGGCTATGAAACATTGCCAAGGCCATCCCTAGTCTAAACAAATACATGGAGCATCCCAAAAACGAGTAAAAATTAGAAGGGGATGGCAAGGGAAGGTTGGCCATCCCTAGGACAGCCAGAGATGTCTAGACTGCCCCCAACCATCCCCTATGGCCTAGCATGAATAAAATAAAATAAGAAAAAAAAGGAGATGCCCCTTACACAACCCTAAACCTAAAACAAAGACGCTTACACTTAAAAACATAAAATTCACTCATGTTGCAGTTTTGCATTTGTGAGAAGAAAACATAGAAAGAGAACAACAGTGAGAAGAGAGGAGAACAACAATGGGAAGACAACAAGAGAGCATCAAAACTACATCATTTGAGCTTAGTTTAGCATCCTTTATTCATTTTCACAAATCCTTTTGATTTTTTTTTTTGTTTCTTTCAAAGTTTCAAACACTCTGGCAGTTTTTTTATTTATTTTTGCAGCTGTTTTTCCAAAAAAAAAAAAGGAGCAGCAGTGAGGGTTATGGTACTGTTTGAACTTTGTAAAATTGCATTGGCGAGCTTCTACAGTTATAGAGAGGAATTCCAATCACTGCACAAAGGTTTCCTATTGCTGCACAAGACATTCTTGTTGCTATGCAAGAGATCCTAGTTGTTGTGCCAGACATTCCTATTGCTGCACAAGAGTTTCCAATGATTGTGCAACAGACTGTTTTGTTGCACAAGTGAATGTCTTTGCTATGCAAGTATCTTTCTTGCTGCATAAGGTATTCCTTTGGCTATGCAAGCAGTCTCGTTGTCATGCCTAGCACCATTTGGCCACGCAACCTCTTTCCTTTGTTGTGTTGGGACCTAAAATTTCCATTCATTCTTTGCAAAATTTTAGGTCCCCATGATAAAAAAATCAACTGCAACACTCAGAAATGCACCTGGAAGCTGCATTGTGCCATGATGTAGATCATCCAGGTCTAACAAATGCTTTTCTTATCAATTGTAATGATCCTCTTGCCATATGCTACAATGATATTTCAGTTCTAGAAAACCACCATGCTTCTACCACTATCAAAACTCTACTGGCTCACGAGTCTGTTAATATATTATCAAATCTTATTGACTTAGAGAAAAGGAAAGTCAGGAAGCTCATGGTGAATATTATCGTTTCAACAGACATGAGTTTACACACAGAAGTTCTTAAGACTGTGAAAGAAAGAATGAATGAGTCTGGGCACTTTCAATTCTCCCCACCCTATAATCCAAAAAAGGATGGTTCTCAGTTTGACTCATCATCAACTTCAGTCCCATCTAGTACAAATGATGCACTACTCTTAATGAGAATGTTGATTAAATGTGCAGATATTAGCAATGTAATGAAACCTTTTTCCCTCTCAAAACACTGGGCATAATTGTTATTAATTGAATGGTTTAGACAGGGAGACTTGGAGAAAAGGTTGGGCTTGCAAATTTCAAAGAACATGGACAAAGAGGATCCATCTACACTACAAAATATTACAGTAGTTTTTATTGATTATATTGGAAAGGAACTCTATGAAACAACATCATTGCTACTTCTAAAAATGCAAGATGAAGTGCTTCCAAATTTAAGGGCTAATCTTCATGATTGGGCATGTTGCAATACAAAGGGATCTTTTGAGGAAGAGGCAGCAGAAAATATACAGAACACTTCCATTCTAAGATTGGGATCCAAGATCTTGCGACAATCAACTCTAGGAAGTGAATCATCTATGTGCATTGAGGGGTCTTTAAGTGCTCCCCACCCTTCCTTGAGATCTAACCGCCCTCTTAGCCTCTTGTTAGGAGGTCCAATGGAGCAAAGGGAGTCTTCTACTATAAAAGTCAAATCCGAAACATGCCTGAATGATGGACACATGGAAATAGATGTAGGGGGACCCCCAGCATCAGGGTGTATGAGTTAGCATTCAATTTTACAATATCTGAGTAAAATTTTGCAAAGAGGACATTGAGCTTCAGTGGGTTCAAACAACATATTTCTCAGCATTCTGTAGCATTGGATAGCCCAGTTCATTTTGTTTGAAAGTTTCTGACGGTGTAGAACTTGATAAACTCATTGAAAGCATGCCTTTACACAAATCGATGGAAGAGCAACTTACTTTAGAATATGGAAATTCATTTTCACCCTTACCACAAATGGTTCCAATTATCAGTGCTCCAGAGGGTGTTAATCTGCCTTATGAGATATTGTTCCAAGTCAACTCTCTCATTCATCATGGGATACTCAGTGCCCCAACACTTTGTCCTCAAATTTTTTATTTACTACACGATGCCAAGACACCATCTTTACACATAAATCTGGCGTTGGCAGAACTGCATAAATTTAAGTCGACATGTTTTGAACCAGAAATATGGCTTCAAAATCAATTAAATAAGTTGCGAACTAGACACAATCAGTTGAAGTCTGCTACAATTTCTACCAATATTAGCATAATGAAATTTTATAGGGCTCTAGTTACTCCTCCTAAGGTCTACCTTCTGGGCCCTGAGCTTAATACTTCAAATCGGGTAACAAGGCAGTTCACAGAGTACATTGATGATTTCCTCAGAGTATCTTTTGTTGACGAGGACTAGAGTAAGCTCCATTCTACTGCCTTAACTGCAAAAACTGAATATGGGTTTCCAGCAAGACCACAAAGAACAAAAGCATACAGTGGGATATTGTCTACTCTGAAGGAGGGCATTGTTATAGGCAACAAAAGGTTTGAATTCCTAGCTTTCTCAGCTAGTCAATTGAGGGAAAATTCAGTTTGGGTGTTTGCTTCCAATGACAACATTAGTGCCAACAGCATCAGAAAATGGATGGGAAAATTTAACAGTATCAGGAACGTAGCCAAGTGTGCAGCAAGGATGGGACAATCATTTAGCTCTTCCAGGAAGACACTAATGTTAAGGAGCATGAGGTTGTCCTCATCCCTGATATCAAAGTCTGTACTGATGGCATCAAGTACTATTTTTCAGATGGAATTGGAAGGATTTCTTTCCGCTTGGCAAAACAGATAGCCAATGTATGTGAATTTGGTATCCCCCCTCCTTCAATTTTCCAGATAAGATGAGAACTTTGAGTGCATGCAGAAAAGGGCAATGGTCCATTTAGATCAAGTGATGGTCAACAGTGAAATGGCTACTGATACCTTACAGATGGTGTTCTCTGGAGATGATCATAAGCATCTGATTGAGATGCTAATGGGGGGCTACAGTCCAAATACTGAGCCTTGTCTTTCAATGATGCTTCAAGCACTCAGAGAATGTCAATTAGCAAAGCTTCTCAGAGCCACTAGTGATAGTAAACACACTAAACCATATATTTCTGTCAAGCACTATAATCGGCCTAGGCATTCAAAAAATCTTGGATTAACAGTGGTTATCTTGTTTATTCTCTCAGCCTGGTCATTCCTTCTAAATTGGGATTCAAACAAGCGCATGGTAAGTTTTTTCCAGAACAACCAGAAGATGGAAAAGTTGTAGAGACACAATTTATAGAAGCTTCCCTAATTAAGATTGCCAGCTTAGCAAAAGTAGCACTGGGAGATGCAAGAATGGATATCCTTTCAGTAAATCTTAAAGGCTCTGAATTCAATCCTATGATCCCAGGGAAAAGGACTTGATACACAACAAAGTCATACTACATCATGGTTTTCCCAACAAAATATTGGTGATGCATTTCTTATTGTATGGAAAAATTCGAATGCAGCAAGTAAGCACTTTGTTCAAAATGGGACATCTTTCGCTGACCGTGCACTAAGATCATTCTTGGACATTATCCATGCAGTAGGGACATCCCAAGCACTTCAAGAGTATGCCATACATCCCTCGATACAAAATACATGTCAGGTTACCAAATTCGGCTGGGATTCAGTCTCCATGCCAGATGGGCAATAAGAGGTGCCATTGGCTCCTCCCACAAGGTTGATCTGTCCTATCTCTCACCCCACGAAAACATGGCTTCCAGGTTTGAAGCTGCCACAAAGCAGTATGGATTATGCCTCCTCATATCCGAGATTGTTGTGGCAAACCTCACAAAATAGCCTCTAGGAGTCTTGCAGAAAGCTGGATCGTGTGACTGCAAAGGGAAGTGCAGAGCCTATGGTATTGTATACATTTGATATACCATTCCTGCGGAAAGATTTGAAGGGAAGTCCACAAGAAACAAGAGCTTCAAGACTGTGATTAGGGAGAAAATGAAAACTCAACTGAAACCCTAATATCCAACAGACACTCCACCGTTGAAAACTCATCGGCAAGAAAAAGGAAGTCAAAATGAAAAATTTAAATCACACCGATCTCAGGAGTATTGCCGATGGATACCCTATCAGAGAGACATATGTGATCGGACTGTGTTTCTCAAATCCCTCCAGCTACAGGAGTTACTCGGATGAGAGGAAAAAACAGGATTTCAAATGGAAGATGCACTTATAAAAATTAAATGACAAGATTATAGTAAAATCAAATATAAACCTCATATGTTGTGGAAGGAGATAGAAATGAACAATTATTGAATATTTTTCAAAAGTAAAATATTCTTCCGAAAGAGTTAAAAAGGTATATAATGACCAAAGAGATATTTTCACCGAGGATGTAAAGATGGGGTAATAATTTTTTACCCAAATGAATATTTTGTTAAAATAAAGGTGAAAACACATAGAGGAAAATATAATTAAGGGAAGAAATAAAGACTATAGTATCGATAAAATACTTTATTTTTATCGGGGCGAAAGGAGTGAAATTAATTAATCATCAGATCTATTGAAGATAATTTATTTATTGAAGAGTTGCACCGGACATATAAAGGGTTGTAACCCTAAAATCACAATCTATATGTTCCAGATGGAAAGGAGGATCGAGAATCATCAGTAGATTAGAAAAAACATCATGATCAGAAGTAGGAGTTAGATAACTGGAGGGGTTGATCAGTTGCCGAAATAAAACATTATGTTGTATATTATAAAATCTTTTGAAATTATATAATGAAGAAAATTGCATAAATTGGTGATTTAATATTGGTGTCTATTGTTTGTTGAGATGAACAATTATTTGGCTGTCTCCACATTGTTATTTCTCTGTTATTTGAACCTGAGTTTCCAAGTTGATATTTCAGTTTCATCGAAACACACTTGTTGTTTTCGTGTAATTGAATTAATTGGTTTCTATTAAAGAATTAAAATCCTTTTAATTGATTACAGTAACTTGGAAGTAACATTTGGATCAGTAAGAAGAGCCCTATAATTGACAAGATTGCCATACTGTCTCCAACTCGATATTGTCTTGTTATTCAAATTGAGGATCTACTCCATTTGTCAATACACACTTGCTGTCATTGTGTGATTCTGTTGATTGGTTTCTTCAAGCAAGGATTAAAATCCTTTCAATAAGTCACAGTAACCTAGTAGGATCGAGTGGATCAATAAGTAGAGTCTGTCAGTCACATTCTTGCACGTTTATACAAGGTATAAACAAGAACAAGTGCCAAACAATTAGAATTGTAACCAGTAAGTAAATCATATATCATATACACCTTGACTCCATTAGCCCAATAGAAATAGACATTGGTCATACCAATTCCACTCTAGGATTCCATAAAATCTTATTTAAACAATTACATCTCAGATCTTAGTATTAGGAGTAGAAGTAGTTTGCAAACTTTCATCTATTCCACACTTTATGCCATTGTGGATAGATCTCTAAATTCATTTGAGTAATACATTCCTTTTATCTGCTTCAGCTTTCAAGGTTCACCCACCTAGGTTTAGCAGAGCCTGAAGTGTAGGGAGTCATCAACCATTTAGGTTAACTCTATTAGTTGGTTCAAAAACGTTGCAAGTCTGATCATAGAGCTTGGCATCCTCTTAGGGCTTGAAACCTGCATTTTTGAGACCCAACATGTTGTACAAGACATTCTCCACAAATGGCACAGCCAATTGTCCAAACCTGCTTGCTGATGAGTGGATAGGATGCCAAGTTCCGTATAATGACTAAACATAATAAACACTCCAATTTTGTCCAACAGAAAGCAAAGAAATTTTGTTAATTTGTGTGTCGATTCTCATGTGAACTCTCAAGTCAACTCTAATGTTATTGAATATGGTTCTATTATGTATATGATGAATGCCTTGTTCATGAATAATTGAAATTATCTATATTTTTAAATTTTCCCTATTTTTATTGTTGCCCTCTACGATCCCTTAAAAAATGCCTCCCATCCCCTGCCATCCCAAAAACACATCCCACCATCCCCTGTCATCCCCATCCCAAAAGCTCCATGGAAAATAGGTTTTGAATAAACTGATGAGCACACGCTTATACATTGGGGGGGGGGGGGGGGCAGTCTTTTACTTTTTCAAACCAACAACCACAACAATATCAATTACATCATTATTCACATAAGATCCAACAATTGAGAAACACAAGGAGAACACAAGATTTATGTGGAAACCCTTACGAGAGAAAACCACGGCAAAATATTGCTTATATATATATATATAATTCTCTTACAAGCTTTGTAGGCACCAACCTACAAGAGACACAAATCCCCCTTTTGCACAATTTGTCGGCACCAACCCACTGGAGACACCAATCCCCGCTTGTACACTTTGTGAGCACCAACCCATTGGAGACACCAATCCCCACAATTTGTAGGCACCAACCCCCACTGCTAAGCAGCAACTTAGCAAGAGACACCAATCTCTCCTTTAGGAAGCACCAACTTCCACAAAGTTCCAATTTCTGAATGTTGCTTCTTCAACGGATGATGGACATTACTATACGATTCCCCTCTTCTCATTAACCATATAAATATACTTGTATGTTCACACACACTTGCATATTCTTTCCTTATATTCACCTTATCTTTTCACATATATATCCATCATAGATCTCTCATATATGCTCCATCATTTGAATGATCTCTATCTTCATTTACTCCTCACTTGATCTCTTTAAGTGTTTGACTGATTTTTCCTTTTAATCCTCCACACTTCATTCCCTTCCAAATCTGCATTTGCCCCTCTTCAAATCTGCATATACATATTCAAATATATGCTGGTGTATATCTGATTTATCTTTTTACTCAAAACACACACCTCTCCACATTCCTTATTTCCTTTTATATCCTCATGTTTCTATGAAGAGATGTATCTCTTTGAAGAGAGATAACCTTTTAAAAGGATATGACATTTTGTTACTAATGCTGATCACTGTCTTTAACTAATCACTGCTCCTTTTGATAATGATCGTTGTCTTTAAACTAATCACTGCATCCTTTTATTATGATCGCTGCTGCTTCATACTATCTACTCTTCACTTTAATTATAATCGCTGCCTTATATATGTGATTTCAAATTAGCTTTGGTGCTAATCATGGGTCAGCCCATCTAAAACATTAATTTAAATTTTGTTATTCAAACACCAAAGTGGGCACTGATTTAGAAGGGTCGGCCAGCATGAATACTTTTAATTTTATTTTTATTTTGATCCTTTTCAAGTGAGGCACTAAGCATATGAGGAGGTCGGCCTGCTCTTAGAGACAATAAACTTATATCCAACTTCCTTGAAGTACAGCGATCTGCCCTTGAATGAGGTCGGACATTCTTGAACTGCATAGGAATTATAATTAGAGTGCAAACATGAAGTCGTCCTTGGTATGAAATTGGATCCTTTTGATGATCTAAATGAAACGATTTTATGGCCTTTGGCCAACGGTTTACTTCTTGGACCAGAGATTTCCCTCTTGACATCAATGACATTCTTGACATCACTGATAACAATATGACATCAATGACAATCCAACAATCTCCCATACGCCTTTGACATCAATGATAACAATCTTGGACAATGAATTCCTTCTTGACATCAATGACAACATTTGCAACAATCTCCCCCTTTGTCTTTGGTGGCAACATAATTTTCCCCCTTTCTGTATCTCTCCCCCTTTGACATCAATGGCAAAGAGATGTAACATGCTTCTTTCCTTCATGATGTGATTTTCCCTTTTTTTTTGTGATGCTCCCCCTGTCTATAAAGCTCCTCCTTTCTGTAATACTTCCTCTTGACATTAATGGCGTCATTTTCCTTTTTCCTATAACTCTCCCTTGATGTAATTTTCCAACCATATCTTCTCTTTCTCTAATATTCTGTGAGGCTTCATCTTGACATCAACGACATCATTCTCCTTTTATCTATAACTCTCCCTTTCTGAAACTCTCCCTTTGACATCAATGGTAAAGGGATACTCATTACCCTCATATAGAATATGCATCAGCTGATCTATCTTTGAATTGTCTTCTCCACAGAGCTGAAAGATAATGCAATGATTAGCTCCCTCTGAATTCGTACTTCTTATGAACTTAGTGATACCTCTTGTGCATGAAATGCAGTTTGCACAAGCATAGATTTCTCCTTCTCTTGCTCTTGCTTCCTCTTCCAAATTTTTGTAAATTCTTCCTTTTGCTTGCCAAGGCTATCCACCTTCTTGTTTTGTCTAGGGGGTTCCGCAAAACCACTTCTACAAAACCGGGCTTTATGACCAAAGTTGTTGCATTTATAACATATGATATGGTAATTCTTATATGACAACCTATAAGAACTTCTATTCTTGTTCCAACCAAATTTTCCTTGCATGTGCCCAACAATCTATTGCTTTATGACCAAAGTTATTAAAAGAATAGCAATAACCATAGAAAGAATGTTGAAACTTGGTCATTTGCTCGTGCCTTGGAGGAAAGGACTTTCTGAACTTGTCCTTAATATCTTTTGGAGGGATGTAGGTCTTCTGTGGGACTTGATTTTCCTTCTTCTTGTTGTCTTCCTTTTTGATGGGACTCTTGAGAGCATTGCATAGCCTTTTGGCTTTTCTCCATTTGTCTTCTTTGAGGATTGTGTGGTTTTTGAGTTTTGACCTTCTTCGTAGCCAATACCACTCTTATTATAAGTTGGCCTTTGGGAATTGAGAATATTGTCTAACATCTTCGTACTCTTCTCATTCTTCAGGTCCTTGTTCAATTGAGCACTTGCTTTCTCCAATTCCTTTCTCAAGGAGACAATTTCAGACTCTAACCTTTCACAATTTTCTTCTTTTTTTTCTAATTGGATTCTCACTTCCTCTTTAATCTTGTTTCCTTCTTCAATTTGAATATTTAGCTCAACGATTATCTTCTCGGATTCTTCAAGGCTTCGTACTAACTCTACATTAGATTCATTGTCCTCCTGAAGTTGTAGCTTTAGTTTTTGGTTCTTCTTTCTAAACCTCTTGATCTCATCTAGTGCAAAAATGAGTTATGCTTCCAGATCAACTACTCCTTCATCTTCGTCATATTCCTCTTCTTCTAACTCCATCTCTTCTTTTCTTTCACTCACAAAGTTGTCTCCATATGTCACGACATCACTTTTGCTTGCTTCTCTGTCATCACTTGCATTTGGTTTTGTTGGTGCTTGTTGATCAATGCTTTGCTTGGTATTTCCTTTTCCCTTATTTCCTTTTCTTTTTGCCATGTGTGCTCTTAAAATCTTCCTTCTAGCGGTTAAACTATTCGAAGGAACCCGCTCTGATACCAATTGATGAGCACACACTTATACTGAGAGGGGAGGGGGGTGAATTAGTATAACATAATCTTTTACTTTTTCAAACCAACCACAATAATATCAATTACGCACCATTATTCACATAAGATCCAACAATTGAGAAACACAAGGAGAACACAAGATTTACGTGGAAACCCTTACGGGAGAAAACCACGGCAAAATATTGCTTATATATATAATTCTCTTACAAGCTTTGTAGGCACCACCCTACAGGAGACACCAATCCCCCTTTTGCACAATTTGTAGACACCAACCCACTGGAGACACCAATCCCCACTTGTACACTTTGTGAGCAACTTACGAGAGGCACCAACCCCCACTGCTAAGCACCAACTTAGCAAGAGACACCAATCTCTCCTTTAGGAAGCACCAACTTCCACAACAAAGTTCCACCTTCTGAATGTTGCTTCTTCAACGGATGATGTACATTACTATATGATTCCCCTCTTCTCATTAACCATATAAATATAATTGTATGTTCACACACACTTGCATATTTTTTCCTTATATTCACCTTATCTTTTCACATATATATCCATCATAGATCTCTCATATATGCTCCATCATTTGAATGATCTCTATCTTCATTTACTCCTTACTTGATCTCTTTGAGTGTTTGACTGATTTTCCTTTTTAATCATCCACACTTCATTCCCTTTCAAATCTGCATTTACCTCTCTTCAAATCTGCATATACATATTCACATATATGCTGGTGTATATCTGATTTATCTTTTTACTCAACACACATACCTCTCCACATTCCTTATTTCCTTTTATATTCTCATGTCTCTATGAAGAGATGTATCTCTTTGAAGAGAGAGAACCTTTTAAAAGGACATGACTTTTTACTAATGTTGATTGCTGTCTTTAACTAATCGCTGCTCCTTTTGATAATGATCGTTGTCTTTAGACTAATCACTGCATCCTTTTATTATGATCGCTGCTACTTCTTACTATCTATTCTTCACTTTAATTATAATCGCTGCCTTATACATGTGATTTCAAATTAGCTTTGGCGCTAATCATGGGTCAGCCCATGTAAAACATTAATTTAAATTTTCACTTTGTTATTCAAACACCAAAGTGGGTGCTGATTTAGGAGGGTCGGCCAGCATGAATACTTTTATTTTATTTTTATTTTGATCCTTTTCAAGTGAGGCGCTAAGCATATGAGGAGGTCGGCCTGCTCTTAGAGATAATAAACTTATATTTAACTTCCTTGAAGTACAGCGATCTGCCCTTGAATGAGGTCGGCCATTCTTGAACTGCATAGGAATTATAATTAGAGTGCAAACATGAAGTCGTCCTTGGTATGAAATCGGCCATCCTTTTGATGATCTAAATGAAATGATTTTATGGCCTTTGGCCTTTAACGATTTACTTCTTGGACCAGCGATTTCCCTCTTGACATCAATGACATTCTTGACATCAGTGATAACAATATGACATCAATGACAATAAACTTACCAACAATCTCCCATACGCCTTTGACATCAATGATAACAATCTTGGACAACAAATTCCTTCTTGACATCAATGACAACATTTGCAACATAAACAACTCATGGGGAGCCCTCACATAAACCATTACTTAGCTACATCAATCTCTAGTTCTGTCAAAATAACAACACTAGCCTAACATCAATATTGATCCTAGCAAGCCCTCTTTTTGAATGACATAATTAATTACATATAGCCTTCCAACATCCATTTTTCATGATAGACCATAACACATTTAACCAAAATAAACTTTTTGTGCTTGGCAATAAGCCCAAAAAAGCATGTTCATTAAGTTGCTATTTATCATTCTTTTCACAAGAAGAATGTTTTGCACTAGTTATAAAAATTGTTTTCTATTCAACTTCCACGTTGCATGGTCCCTCATATATTGTTATGCCCTTAATCTTATAGTGTGTGTAGGGTTATGAGTAGTCAGCTTGTGGCATTAGCTCTTAATTAAGTTATATGATCATTATTATAATCTTATTTAGATAATTAGGTTGGCGTAGGTGTTATATTTAGGTATCTAACTCGGCCTGGATGATATCCAAGGCATAAGTAGGGTATATATAGGAGGTAGTGAGTGTTATGTGATCATCATATTGTGAATTGTGTTCTTATTGGAGATATTTGCAGGTTTGCCCCCTCGAAGTGGCTTATTATTCTCAAGTATTATCAAGTATTTGTAGCATATTTCCTATTATATTCTTCTCTTGTGCAAGTTATTTCAAGGCACTAGCCTAACATCAATATTGATCCTAGCAAGCCCTCCTTTTGAACAACAACATCGATTACATATAGCCTTCCAAAATCCATTTTTCATGATAGGCCATAACACATTTAACCAAAATATACTTTCTATGCTTGGCAATAGGCCAAAAAAAACATGTTCATAAAGTTGTCATTTATCATTCTTTTCACAAGCAGAATGTTTTGCATTAGTTATAAATATTGTCTTCTATTCAACTTCCATGTTGCATGGTCCATCAAATATTGCCTCCATCTATTATTATTCTATTCCAAACCCCAAATAGAACTCATTCCACTAAACATTTGATTTAAGTATTGGTGCAGGTGCACCCTAGCATGAATATGCCTCTATGAGGTAGACTTAGGATTTTGATTTTGTATAGGTATTCTTATGTTGTAATAAGGCCTAAATGGCTACATTTAACTTGTAAAAGGTCCTAGTTAGTCATTTTGATGTCATTTGATACCTAATGTAAAAGTTGCACAAATTGACAAAAGTTGTCATAAGCAACAAATTGCAAAAATGCAACAAATTGTAAGGTGGAAGATGAAGGGACAAAGTAGTTAGAAAGTTAGTTTTAGGCGGTGGTTTTAGTTATTTAAGGCATATTGAAGCCTCACAAACTTTGAGGCAGGTTGAGGGATGATGTATAAGTGAAGAAATCAATAGAATACTCTGTTTTTCTGTAATTTCCTGTATTTTTTATTGTTTTCAGGCCATTGTACGGCCAAGTACTGTCCTTTAACCTCTCCTCCTCTGTTTAAGGTGTTATCCCTGTGAATCTTCTTTAATATGCTTTTTGTCTCATGAAAAATGATTTAGTTTTGTGAAAGATACGAGTGTTTTATGGACTGTAATTTTCAGATTTTCCCTGCAACAGTCCTGTTGCAGCGTTTGGTATGGTTTTGTACGGATATATAAAAGGGAAAGCCATATATTGTTGGAAATAGGATTGAGTTACCTTTCAAATGCATCTGGTCTGAGATCTTAACTCGATTCCTAGAGGAAGATATCACGTTTTTTCTAAAGCTGCTCTGTTAACTAGGTTAACTAGGGTTTTGGTAGGAAACATGTCATAAAACCTCATTCCACCGTGGGAATCCTCTAAAACTCAGTGGAATGGAAGTAGAGGGAGTGATTGACATGTTGACCAAGGCTCAAGACTGAAAAAGTTGTTTTGGTGTGTTTAAATTGATGCCCTAGGTGACTGTAGCAGCATTTTCCTTGTTATTTTTGCATTTGAAGTGGGAAAACAAGCATAGAATGAAATTGTCTTGCATCCTGACCACAAAACCCTTGAAATACATTGTTTTGCCATCCATGTGAAGTGTCCAAGGGGTCTAGAGAATTTGGTGGTTCCATCCAAGGGTACTTGCTTCACAAACTAGGCCTAATTAGGGCTTAAAACCACTAGGAGGGTTATCGGTTAGGGCATACTTTCCAAAACAACCCAAACCCATTCTGAAGTATGTTGTGGGGAGGCATAATAGGTATTTATTTCATGTCTGAGAATTGCATTTGGATGCCTGTATAAAAAGTTATTGGGACTGTTCTCTGTTTGTAGGGCTACTTGCCTTTCTTGAGGTTTGTGAAGGAACTAGTAGTTCAAAGTTTGATCCACCTTTGCCAGTGGATGGTATGGGTTCTAGTACATGCCCAAACACTATTTCCAAGAAGAATTCAAGAACCTTAACTGTTGTTCCCACTTTTTCATGAAGATCCTTGTTTTTCGGCTCATTGGTGTAGTTGAACCTTGTCAAGTTTGTCATTTTTCTTGTATCCAATTTGCCTCTACATCATAGTGGTATCAGAGCTAGCAAAAGCTCTGAGCAGAGGTGTTGTGTATTTTCTGTCGTTGAGAAGGCAGGTGAAGAGTTGAATAAAAAACTGAAGAGTTGAAACAAAATGTTTGGTTGGTGACCATTTTGAAGACGGAGATTGTAGAAGGTATTTTGCAGGCTGACAGTAGTTGTTAGACTGTTGCAGATGCTCGTGCCATCTAGTTGCGAGAAGGAATAGGATTCCTATAGTGTGGGCAGACGATGTTGAGGTCTATCAAGACCATTCACCAATAGAGATTTGGCTAGAAGAGGGTGCAGAGTGAGGCCACTAAGAGAGAGAGTGGTAGTGCATCTCCAGGATCTGCTGTTGGACGAGAGGAATGGGTCTGTGAAGCAACGTGTAGGATGGACATCTGATTGAGCATTGTGTGGTAGTCATTGAAGTTTTGATCAGTCTGAGAGTACTCCATTGCTAGGAGTAGAAGGAGCCTGAAGATACATGGTTGGTCACTATTCCATTGATGTGAAGATTTGAAGCCTGAAGCTGAAGAGATAGAGTGAAAGATGAAGCCAGACTAAGATGCAGGAAAAGGTAGATTTGTTTTGCAAGTACATTTCCAAGGGACTTGGAAATCTTTGTTGGTTGGTTGTATGGTGCAGGTGCACCCTAGCATGAATATGCCTCCATGAGGTAGACTTAGGATTTTGATTTTGTATAGGTATTCTTATATTGTAATAAGGCCTAAATGGCTACATTTAACTTGTAAGAGGTCCTAGTTAGTCATTTTGATGTCATTTGATACCTAATGTAAAAGTTGCACAAATTGACAAAAGTTGTCATAAGCAACAAATTGCAAAAATGCAACAAATTGTAAGGTGGAAGATGAAGGGACAAAGTAGTTAGAAAGTTAGTTTTAGGTGGTGGTTTTGGTTATTTAAGGCATATTGAAGCCTCACAAACTTCGAGGCAAGTTGAGGGATGATGTATAAGTGAAGAAATCAATAGAATACTTTGTTTTTCTGTAATTTCCTGTATTTTTTATTGTTTTCAGGCCATTGTACGGCCAAGTACTGTCCTTTAACCTCTCCTCCTCTGTTTAAGGTGTTGTCCCTGTGAATCTTCTTTAATATGCTTTTTGTCTCATGAAAAATGATTTAGTTTTGTGAAAGATATGAGTGTTTTATGGACTGTAATTTTCAGATTTTCCCTGCAACAGTCCTGTTGCAGCGTTTGATACGGTTTTGTACGGATATATAAAAGGGAAAGCCATATATTGTTGGAAATAGGATTGAGTTACCTTTCAAATGCATCTGGTCTGAGATCTTAACTCGATTCCTAGAGGAAGATATCACGTTTTTTCTAAAACTGCTCTGTTAACTAGGTTAACTAGGGTTTTGGTAGGAAAAATGTCATAAAACCTCATTCCACTGTGGGAATCCTCTAAAACTCAGTGGAATGGAAGTAGAGGGAGTGATTGACATGTTGACCAAGGCTCAGGACTGAAAAAATTGTTTTGGTGTGTTTAAATTGATGCCCTAGGTGACTGTAGCAGCATTTTCCTTGTTATTTTTGCATTTGAAGTGGGAAAACAAGCATAGAATGAAATTGTCTTGCATCCTAACCACAAAACCCTTGAAATACATTGTTTTGCCATCCATGTGAAGTGTCCAAGGGGTCCAGAGAGTTTGGTGGTTCCATCCAAGGGTACTTGCTTCACAAACTAGGCCTAATTAGGGCTTAAAACCACTAGGAGGGTTATTGGTTAGGGCATACTTTCCAAAACAACCCAAACCCATTCTGAAGTACGTTGTGGGGAGGCATAATGGGTATCTATTTCATGTCTGAGAGTTGCATTTGGATGTCTGTATAAAAAGTTATTGGGACTGTTCTTTGTTTGTAGGGCTACTTGCCTTTCTTGAGGTTTGTGAAGGAACTAGTAGTTCAAAGTTTGATCCACCTTTGCCAATGGATGGTATGGGTTCTAGTACATGCCCAAACACCATTTCCAAGAAGAATTCAAGAACCTTAACTGCTGTTCCCACTTTTTCATGAAGATCCTTGTTTTTCGGCTCATTGGTGTAGTTGAACCTTGTCAAGTTTGTCCTTTTTCTTGTATCCAATTTGCCTCTACATCAAGTATAAACTTTCATCTAGCTTGTTACTTTTGATTTTCTATTTTTTTATTAGGAAGATTTCATTTAAACAAGCCAATTAATGGGCTGCAAGAAGAATAACTCTTGCTTTTAGCCTAGAAACTAGGTCTGAGGGGGTAAATATTGTTTCAAGAGCAACCTAAAACTCACAGCCAGCTTCCTCCCTTTTATACATGTCAAGACCTGGCATTCTACCAAAGCAGAACTCGAGTGGATTGTATAACAAGCAAATCAACCATAAAGGATCAAGAACTAATTGATAATCTTTCTTATTTAGATTCCTTACACATCCCTATGGTACATGACACTACTGTTGTAGAAGTCTCCCCAAAATAATGGCACAATAAATTGAACAACAATGGAATGATTGAGAGCATAAATAGACACTTGGAACATTCTCTATGACGAAAAAAATCCAAATAACATCAATGGTGACAATATGTTTAAAAGGAAGTGAACAATACCTTGTGATGCACCTCCATGCAAACTCAATCTTCATTTCACTTCTTCTAGAAGCCTACATGAATAATACCATCAAAGTTATATGTTAAATTTTGAGCACAATAAGAGCAATGAGGTGCACAAAACAAAATGTGAGTAAATGAGGCGAGAGACAATCTAACATCAAAACAACTAGACATTAAAAATATAGTTACATAGGATAGAATATGTTCAATGGCAAATTTACAAACAGAAAGGAAAAACAAAGGATTTGTGCTGATAGCTTAGGCAAAGAAAACGAGTGAACTTCCAAGTATGCAGTGCAGCCAGAGTGGGGCATGTTTTTACTAGCATTCTCGATGACAAAATTATAAGTTTCTCTTGTAAATAGTCATTGCTTGACTAAATGTCATTTCAACCCACAGAAGTATCTCTTTAAAACTATTTGATTTTTACCTTTAAAGTTTAACATAATTTTGTTATTTCATAGAAGCCAGTAATCTTTTAGGATGAATGAGTAGGAGAAACATTTATTGGTTCTGAAAAACAAATATAAACATGCATTTGACTACATTTTTTGATTGCATATATGTTCATTACTGTCAACAAATTATGACAAACTCCACTCAAGTAGTTCTCTCTGAAGCTATTTGGTTTTTTACCTTTAACATAGTTTTGCTATTTCATAGCACTATAGAAGTAATCTTTTAGGATGAACAAGTAGGAGAAACATTTATTGGTTAGATAATAGAAAACAGATATAAAACATGCACTTCACTGGATTTTTTGGCTGCATGTATGTTCATTATTGTCAACAAATTATGACTAACTCCACTCAAGTAGTTCTCAGAAGAGTGAGTATTCTACAGTTAATCCATACATAAATTTAGAGGCAAATAAAAAATCACATATTTAACTCGAGTCTTAACAAGTACATGGAACAACTTATTTTGTTGTACCCTATGCTCGATTTTTTTCATGTGTTTTATGTTGAAACAAATGGCCTTGTCAAAATATCAGGATCTTAATTACCAATGAGAGTAAGGGTTTCTGTTCATGTTTTTCTTGAGGTAATGAGGGCATTACCACACAATTTTACTAATCTTCTCATGCACTATAAGAACCTCGGAAACAATCAAACCAACCAAGTAGACTTTTCTAGCTTATTGGTTCTACACATCTGAACCTATTGCATATTTTTGACTCACAAAAGCTATTTGCATGTCCCTTATATTACCAACAAACAGCTAGTTTTATAATTCTGTCTTGAAACAAATTTAAATCCAAAGCTCCATCAATAGTGTAAAAATGGAACCAAGTTTAATAGGTGAAAAAAAGAGTAAACCATGACAAAAAAGGTGCTTAAACAGATTATCATAAGGGTTCCACATTGTGAAGTTTGAGCATTTGAAGTTTTCCCTCAATAATATCAAGTATGATGACAAGTTATGTGAGCATTTGAAGTTTTCCCTCAATAATATCAAGTATGATGACAAGTTATGTACAAGTTAATCTTTCTATTACTATAGGTTCAATGAGAAAATATTCCAATATGGAATACTCTCTCACCTTGTGCAGAAAAACCAGTATGCACAAATACAAAGAGCAAGAAAACTCTATTTAAGGACAAGAGGCAAAAAATGCTAAAGCCATCATAAGGTTAAAAGAACTATGAATTGTTAATGCAATTACCTAAGGCACAGAGTACCCCTTAAATACCAATACTTATGGTTTCCTTTTGTTTAAGTTTATATGAATATCTGTGTTTATGACATTTGTGTATGTTAATAAAGCATTTGTCCCTCTTACCTTTGGTAGAGCTTAATTCGATTTTTGAATTGTGGAAGGTGGCATACATATGCGGGTTCTGAACCCTATGCCACCAGACAATTGTGATAGTCGTTGATTGTGAAAGGAAAACAGACCAAAATATGCAAGTCAGATCAAAACATAAGCAAACCATTACCTAATGATTAGAAGCTATTTGCTTTAAATGCATGGAATGGCCACAGACGACTTACACATAGAACTATCATCGCAGATGTGTCATTAAGATGTTATGATCCACGAGTCTGACACAATGCTATTTCAGCAGATGATTTTTTATGCTCTAGCCAAAAACACATACCATAAATCTCTTGATTCTGTTTTACCAGAAACAAAAGGATCATACCCGATTGACCATACACATGCACTTGTCAATACACGAGACTAACCATGATGTACAGATTAGTGTCACCAATAATCCCCACACAAACACTGTCCATCCTTAAAATGATGGAATCTATTAGCATCCCTCAAAAGAATTTCCCGTGCACCAATCCTGGAGATGAATTTGATTGCAGAGTGACAATCACCACATACTCTAAGGTTCTTAATAACCCGAATAGTTTTCCGAGGATCTATATTGATAAGTCCAAATGCAACTGCCAGCTTTTCGCTGTGGTGGAAAAGCATATCTTCCTTCTGCTCCTCCTCCACATCATTCAGTGCAAAGCTTCTATCAGGAACATAACCTGCCTCTTTCATCTGCCTGGACAATCTCTCCAACTTTGAATAAATTTCTTTTGTTTGAGGATGTGATCTGTCACCTACGAGGAAAGTATGGACCTGATGATTAAATTCAATCCAACTGCAACCAGGCGTCTTTCTCACATTCCTATCTTTCATCATTTTCCGAACTCTTTCGATTGCATCCCACTGGCCGGATTCGGCATACATGTTTGACAGCACCACATAAGGTCCAGGATCTTTAGGGTCCAACTCAAAGATGTGTTCTGCAGCACACTGTCCTAACTCAACATTCCTATGGATTCTACAAGCACTGAGCAAAGATCCCCACACTGTAGCATCTGCTTTGATTGGCATTTGGTTGATTACATTGTGTGCCTCATCAAGCCTACCAGCACGGCCAAAAATGCCAACCATGCAGCCATAGTGTTCCATTGAAGGTACAATATGAGAGTACTCACTCATAGAGTCGAAGATTTGGCAGCCCTCATCAACTAGGCCAGCATGACAACATGCAGACAAAACACCAACAAAGGTGATATCGTCTGGAATCACCCCAAACCTTCGCATTCTCTCAAACAGCCTCACAGCCTCCTTCCCCTGGCCATGCATGGCATATCCTACTATCATCGCAGTCCACAACACTGCATTCCTTCTACGCATTTTGTCAAACAGTACGCGAGCCATCTCTATATCCCCACATTTTGCATACATATCGACAATAGCACTTTCTACAAATTCGTCAAATTGAAACCCACGTTTCACAATTTCATCATGGACGTCCTTACCTTGTTCCAGAGCCGCCAAATCAGCACATGCCGCAAGGACACTCGTAAGAGTTTTTATGTTGGGCTTCACATCCACATGCTGCATTTGCCCATAGAGTTTCAGAGCTTTCTCTCCCTGTCCATTCCGGACGTACCCTGCAATCATGGCAGTCCAGGATACCACATTTCGGTGAGGCATTTTCTCAAACACGTCGCGTGCCAAATCTAGATTCCCACATTTACCATACATGTCTACAAGGGCATTCCCCACAACAACATCAGACTTAAACCCACTTTTCCTTATTTCTTCATGGATTTCCTTGCCCTTTTCCGCAGTTGCTGAATTCGCACAGGCAGTAATAATACTAGAAAATGTGAATTCATTAGGTTTTATGCCTTTTTTTCTCATTTCGTCGAACAACTCCAAGGCTTCCTTGTAAAAATTATTCCTAACAAATGCTGAAATCATGGCAGTCCAGGAAAACACATCTCGTTTCGGCATTTCAACAAACACATGGCGAGCGTCCTCCACGCTGCCACATTTAGCGAACATGTTGATAAGTTTATTTCCTAAAAATTTGTCTGCTAAAAACCCACGATTCTTCATGTGGGTATGGACTAATTTGCCCTCTAATAAGTTTCTTTTTTTGATGCATTCTTCCAAAAGGCAGATGTACACTGAAGAATCTGCGTTCTGTTTTGTGGCCTGCAGAATTTTAAGAGTTTCCTTTATTTTTCCTTGCTTACAGAGCGTTTTGGTTTCATGAAACTTAAGACTGCCAGATGTGTATTTTCTTCGGAGAAGCTGAAGCATTTGGCTGCCAACCAAGAAAATTTCGTTCGGCCAAATTTTTAACGTAGTGGGTTCTGCTAATCGTAGTGCCATTTGTTATTTGTTGTACAAAGTTCATGAAGCAAAAGATAGAGACTTCAATTTAACGTATACTGAACTGAAATATCAAATGAGGAAGACCAGGGTTGTCATATTTCAAATATTGACGTCTTAATTTTTATTATCCTAAAAAAAGATTGCAAGCCCTAAAAACCCACAAGGTAGAGAAAGAGGAGAGCTCTACGGTTGGACGAGGGCTTGTGAAACCCTCGATGTGCAATCAAGTGGAGCTCTCTTCCTGTCTTGGAATGCTCAATTCGTGACCATCTGCTGCATTGGATCATATTGGTTTCAGGTGGTATTTATTGTTCCCTGTTTGTGATTGTTGTGTTGTGTATTCATTTGCATAGTTATTTTTGTGAAAAAGTTTTGAGTTCAAACCTGTCAATTTTTTGGCCTGTACTGTTTACGTCATAAGGCGTCAGGGTTCACTCCCCTATGCGCGGGGGCGGCTGAGGAGTTATTCCCTGTGGGCCACAACATTTATTGCTTGGTCGATAGGAATTAATGGAGACTCTGGATGGGTTTATTGGGAATGAAAGCAGTTTTGATGATAATGATAACAAAACATACAGAGAAGTTCTTTGGGGAGACGATGTCAAAACACCACCCGAAGATGCTAGTTTCAAGATCCAGCATCCATTCAAAGCCTACTATGGAGTCGTCAGTAGCGGTGGAGAGGATAGGAGCGAGGGAGGAAAAGGGGAAAAAGGTGAGAGTCTCTACTTACCTAGGAAGCTCTTGTTATGCCCTAATCTTGATATGTAGCAAGCTTTGAAATCTAAGGAAAGTAGATTAAAGAATGTGGCTATTTTCTTTGCTTGCTTGAATATTGAGAAACTCCCTTCTAGAAAGTTTTTCGATAATTGGTTAATTTCAGTATGGGGAAAAAAATTGGGAATTCAATTTTCTTTCTGTTATATGATACAAAACGGCTTATTTGTTATGTTTTTCAGGAGTCTAGTATGCAGAAAAGGGTGATAGATAGAAACTATTGGAATATTGGGCAACCCATTTTCTTGGGCATTGTAGATTTCATACAAAGAGATTTTGTTTTGCTCAATACCAAAATGGATACTAATTAAAAATGTCTCGGAGCAAATGTGGTCCTTTCTGCCTCAAATGATTGAACCCATTAGGAAAGTTATAAAATTTGATGAAACCCAAGTAACATTACCCCATATGAATGCTAGGGTTCTAGTTGCCCTAAAAGTTGGGGTGCATATTCCTGAGGTTGTGGAAATTGTTGGAAACAATCCGGACAACTGAGAGGGGGGGTGAATCAGTTGTTCCTAAACTTTAACTTTTAAAACTTCTTTACAACCGGATTAATGATGATAACATTAAAGCATTGATCAACACATGAGCAGAAAAATATGAACACAACACTAGAGTTTTGACGTGGAAAACCCGATTAAGGGAAAAACCATGGTGGGGGTTAACCCACAAAAATGCGTACCCTGTTAAAAGTACTTAAGAAAATAGAAGGCACATGCCTTCGGGCACACTACCCAGAGCTCACTGCTCAAGAAGAGGCTCACTGCCTATAATAAATTATGATTTACACAGAGCTATTGAACTGAGAAATAGCATCTATATTCATGCCTGAATCAATCCCTTTGAAGGCTCAAAAACTTCTGCTCCTATCTTCAAATTCTTCTTCACTGACTTTTCACTCTATACTTCTTTCACTCCTCTTCTGCTCTGCTCTGCTTTTTGATCCTTTCTTTGGATTTAACTCATTTTTTCAAGGATACTTTTCAATGACTCCTCAACAAGTATTTATATACTTCATCAACCTTGGAATAACCAACAAGGTCGGCTAACCTCAACGTAGATCTTCACACTGTCGGCCAAACATAATTGAGACTTGAATCTTCCTCTATTAACACACCATGCTTCATAACATGCTCTTTAAATCATCTGCAACACGCTAGGACCATCCGGTCGGCCAAGAACAGGGAAGAATAGCAACCTCAAAGGAGAAATCTTCAATAACAAGCTCAACCTTCAATGCAGACCTTCAACACAGTAGTCGCATGATCCAGAGACCTCCACAAACACATTGAATTCATCAATCACATCCACTCTATACCAAATTGCCATAATCATTTGTATCTTCCCTCAGAACCTCAAGAACACTATCTACCATGATTGTCAAACTAGAAAGATTGCTTGTGGACCTCCAAACCACAAACCACTTGAGTTAAGGGAAAACACCAACATCCCAGACATGCCTCTAGATCTGTAGATCATAAAGTGGTAATACCGGACCAATTCGAACCAACTTCTTGTCATATTATCTCTACTGAATACTGCAGAATCCGGTTCTACTCAGATGGCCATAACTTCTTCAAATCTTTATGCAAATTTCTCAAATCTTAACTGGAGCAACCTCTGACAATCCTCTACACAGCGATATGGTCTGCATGTATTGATTGTCATTAGTTTTCTCAATATCCTCAACAATCCGGTCTTTTATACAGACACCAATATAGGATACAATTGACACCAATGACAACAAGGATATGTTGACATCAATGACAACACCACTTAGGCACATATTTGCAACAGAAATAACCTAGAATAATAAGTGAGTTAGCTATGAATTAGTAGGGTTAGGGGGGCTAAATTTTTTTTTTTGGTGCAAAATGGAAGGTTGTCAGAAGAAAGGTTGTTCAATAATCATTAGAAAAAAAATGAGGGTTTGAGTTTTGAAACCAGTGGTCCTAATGAAAACCAGAGGGAGGGGAGTGCTAAAACAAATGAAAATGAGTCTAGTGATGGTTTCTCTGATTCCATGCCTAAAACAAATTTATTAACTAAAACTAACTATGTCAATAGTGTGGTAGACATAGCTGTCGAGACTAATGAAGGGGGGGCTCAAAATAACATCCAAAAATGTGATGGAGCCCCCACAAATTTAACAAACATAAAAGAATTGTTAGTGTCCAAAGATAATTTGAAGTGTGATGAGATTGTTTGGGAAGGAGATTGTAATAGGGCAGAAGTAACACAAAGTGAGAACACTAACCCTGACTTGGGGAACATAGAGGGGAAGGAAGTTACAATGTTTGAAAACCTCTTGTTTTGAAAATATAATGCAAAAAGAAGCTCCTCAAGAGGGCCTTAATGAGGTGGTTGTTATTAAGAACATTCATATCAGCAATATTAATACTAAAAATGGGAACCAACCAATCGATAATTGTGATAAATTTATGAAAAGTGGGCATAAAAAAATGCCCAGGAACTGGCATTAGACAAATTAAGATTAGTACAAGAACAGAGGATAAAACTTGAAAAGATGAAAGAGGATTTTAAAAAAAGATAGCAGCAGATCCCAAAGGGGTAGCAATAAATAGCCCTGATAAAAATGAGGAGAATGCACTAGAGGAAAGTGAATGCAGTCAGACAAACAATAATGATGGAATATTGGTTGACAAGAGTAGAGATACATATAACAATAAAATAGAAGATGAGGTTAAGAAAAGGAAAATGGTTAGTAGAACTAATAGTTCTGTTCAACCAGGGAAAAAAGGAAAAGAAGATCAAATCCCCAAATGTTTTGATAGGTTGTACAATGGGAGCAAATTTAATTCCACTTATTATTAAGATGATGAAAGACTTATACTGTTATAGTTGGAATGTTAGAGGACTAGAGTCCCCTAATAGGAAGTACATTGTTAGAAACTTTTGTAATAAGAATAGGAATATGGATATCTTGTTTATACAGGAAGCCAAAGCTATGGGATTTCAATTGGGAAACAATTTGAGATTTATATGGAAGGATGCAATTGCTTATTCTTCTAATCATGAAAAAGGAAAAGGTGGAAATGCCATACTAATTAACATGAAATGGTTGTAGTCAATCAAACAGAGAGGACACTCCCCATGCTATAGATGCTTGTGGGTTATTTTAGAAAATGAAAACACTAAGATAGGTTTTAGCTCTATTTATGCTCCAAATGAGTATGGAAATAAGCTGAGTTGTGGAACTGGATGGCTAATGAGATCCCTAGGGTACCTTGGATTATTGGAGGGGATTTTAACATGATTGAGCAAAATGAGGACAAATCAAGAGGTAATCCTCATGATTGGAAAGGGAATAAATTTTTTTGGGGATAGAATGAAAAAGATGTTGAAATTATATGATCCTTTAGAGGGGCATAAAGGAAGCAACAAGGGCTTATGGTATTCCTGGTGTAATAGCCAGAAAGAAAATAGGAGGATCTACTGCAGATTGGATAGGTTTTATGCAGACAAGGAGGTGTTGTAGTTTCAAAGCTCTGACAATAACAAATAAGTGAAAGTCATACCAAACACATTATCTGACCACCATCCAATTGATGTGGTTATTGCTTTGAGAAATCAGGGTAGTTCATATGTACCTAGGAAAAATTACAGTTTTAAGCTTAACTATGATCTTTTGTTAGATAAAGATTGCATGGATGGTATTAGAAGCTTAAGGGAGATAAGTAAAGCTTTGGCAGGCACCATCTCTACCACACAATACTAGAACAAATTGACAAAATCTTGCAAGGTAGTTTTTCAAACAGTGGGAAAAAATATTCTTTGGACAAAAAGGAGGAATGCTACCTTCAGGAGGAGTTTTTAAGGGTAGAAGAGATCATTCAAAGGGAGCCTAGCAAGACAGATCTAGTGTTAAAGTTGGGGATATAAGGCATAAACTCAAACAATTTCAAGTTAAAAAGGCCCAAGGTGCTAGGATCAGAGCCAAATTGAACTGGTTGGAAGGAGGAGATAGAGGCACAAAATATTTCTTTGAGCTATTAAAGTTCAAAAATCTTAAAGCTGAGGATAGTAAGGAAGGTTGTAAGGAAGCACAGAATCTATGTATGAGAATTTGTAAAAAAAGAATAGATGCAAAAATGAAAAAAAAGTTGGAAGCTATGATAGCAAAGAAAGAAATTAAAGAAGCTATTAAATCTATGGAGAATGGGAAATCACCAAGTGTTGATGGGCTGCCAGTGGAGTTTTACAAGGCAAATCTAAACTGGGCGGTAGATGATCAGTATGAAGTCTATCAAGATGCTATGAAAAATGGGACCTTGGGAAATGAAATTAACAGGGGTATAATTAGACGCTTACCTAAAGATGGTGATAAAGTAAACATCAGGAACTGGAGACCTATTACTTTACTGAATGTCTCATATAAAATCATAGCTAAAGTATTAGCTTTGAGACTAAAAGATATACTACCTAAAATCATTAATCATACCCAAACTGGGTTTATCGAGGGTAGATATATTTTGGAGAACTTAATTACAAGATGGAAAGCCCTACATTGGGCTAAGGAAACTGATCAAAATGCAAGTATTCTACTCTTAGATTTTGAAAAGGCATATGATAGGATTGAATGGTCATTTGTTCTAATGATGTTAAAAACCATTGGTTTTCCAGATTATTACTATGGATTGGTTAAAATGTTGTTTAGAGATGCATCTACTCAAGTTGAAGTCAATGGTACGTTGTCTAAAACATTTCTTATGGGGAGATCTATTAGACAAGGGTGCCCATTGGCACCAACTCTATTTGTCATTGCCTCGTAACCTCTTTACTATTTGTTGAGAACATAAGTTATAGAAGGAGAGGTAAAAGGTATTTCATTGCCAAATAAGGATATACTTTTGAATGTTCAATTTGATAATGACACAATGTTATTCCCAGGGATTGAGAAAGACAATGTTATAAATTTGGAAGATAGGCTAGATATTTTTTGTCTTGCCTCAGGGGCAAAAATTTCTACCTCCAAATCTATTTTGCTTAGTTGGCAAGAAGATGCACCAAATTGGTTAGATAGGAATGAGTGGAATTGGGGAGGTCCTCATAAGCAAGTTAGGTTTATGGGCATTCCTTTTGCTATCAGTCCATCTTTGAAAAACATGTGGGAATGGTTATTCTCTAAAATAGAGAGGAAGTTGAATAGTTGGAATAGGAACTTTTTATCTTTGCTTGGAAGGGTTCAAGTTAGAAAATTCTCTCTGCTTATTCCATCTATTATGCTTCAATGTGGCTTTTTCACAATTACCAGACTGATTTGATTCAAAAGGTAATCAGGCAATTTCTTTGGTCAGATGGCAAAGGGAACAAGAAGAGACATTCTGTCAAATGGGAGTGGTGTTGTCTGGGCAAGGAGTAGGGAGGTTTGGGTCTTAAGGACCTGCGACTCCAAGGTGTAGCTTTGGCTACAAAATGGATTATCATATCCTTAGAAGGCAATGAGCCCTGGAAAGTCTTGGTAAAAAATAATATTGATAATACTGTACCAATTAGAGAAAAAAATCTAGAAAGGACTGCATATGCAAGATATTTTATTTGGGGCTTTTAAGGCTAAACCTATGGGATCTACTATCTTTATTAGTATTTGGAATGCATGGGAACATGCAAAAGTTTTTATTAAAAATAGAGAAGCTTCTGATTTGAGGAACAATGTGATTTTGGGGCATAGGTCCATCTGGTGGAACATTCATCATAAAGGTAAATCCTTGGCAAAAAAGTGGAATGAACAAGGGCTGTCAGTATTTAAAGATTTGTTAGAAGGAAAGAATGTTAAAATTTGGATACAAATTAAGGAAGAATATGGATTGAGTGGATCACAAAACAAAACCTTCTCCACTCTGTGTAAAGCCTTCTTATGTAAGATTCCTCGGGATATAAATATTCTTGGGGAAGAGTACATTGAGAATCTTACATGGAAAGATGACACTAAATTTTTGGGAGCTAATTCAAAAAGAATTTATAAGATTATGACTAACTGTCATGTCCCGATATTGAGGCATTGTTTAAATTAAAGATTTAAAAGTTGGTGAAGTTGCTCTTGTGAAATACGACATTTAGTCCATTTGAATATAGAGATAATTGTGTATATATTTAATAAATAATATTATTTTTAATATAGTCCAAATATAATATATTTATTGTATTTATAAATAATAAATATATATACAAATATAAATATTATCAATGTAAATATTATAATATAATATATATTATATATTATATAAATATAAATATAAAATATATTATAATAATAATATAACATAATATATAATATATTATAAATAAATATAAACATAAATGTCAAATATGGAATTTGGGTTGGATTTGACCAAGCCCTAGGCTAATTTTTATTGTGTTTTTGGTTTATAGGGTTACATAGAGTAGTGTAGGAGTGAAATAACCAACTTGTGATGAAGTATGGTGACAAAACCTACAAAATTGATCAATTTTCCATGTGACTAGAGGTCTGCAATTGGTTTGGTGTGTCAGGAGAGTCACTACATAGTGGTTGTTGTGTAAAGGAGGCCTAATAGGCCTAGTTGCTAGTAGGTATGTCAGAGATTTTCAGGCTTATGCTCCAAAACACTTCACACCCATTTTGGGATATGTTGTCAAACGTGATATTGGGTACTCTAAAATGGTTTTGCTTCATTAATATCCTGCCCATGGTGAAAGTTATGGCCTGATAGACCCTTAAGTAGGGCTACTAGGATTTGAGGTAGTTTGTGAAGGAGTAGATAGCAGTTGGGATGTGAGGGCTTGAGTTAGAGTTGGATTGGGTTGTGTTAGGGTCTAAGAAGTGGGAGAATGCTATTGACAACCTTGTTGGACTTGGGAAGCCCAAAAACATAAAATGAGCCTTGTAGAAGGGAGTTTGCCTTGTGAAGAGGGTAGGTGAAACTAGAGAGAGTTGGTGTATGAAGCCCATTGTTGTGAAATATGGGATCCTGAGACTAGAATCATACCTTGTAGTTCATCAAGGGCTGTCATGTCCTAATATTGAGGCATTATTTAAATTAAAGACTTCAAAGTCGGTGAAGTTGCTCTCGTGAAATACGACATTTAGTCCATTTGAATGATAGAGATAATTATGTATATATAAAATATTTAATAAATAATATTATTTTTAATATAACCAAAATATAATATATTTATTGTATTTATAAATAGTAAATATATATACAAATATAAATATTATCAATGGAAATATTATAATATTATTTATTATTAAATATAATATATAATATATATATTATATATTATATAATATAAACATAAAATATATCATAATAATAATATAACATAATATATAATATATTATAAATAAGTATAAACATAAATGTTAATATATATATATATATTAGTAATCTGAATATTATATAGCATAGCATACCATATGTGGGTATGTATACCCCACCTTAGGCAGCCAGCAATACATAAAATGCAATCCATATAAAGCAGCGATTCATATTGGATTAGTAATTAGTTAAAGTACCAAGACTTGTACCATAATAGCGATCACATGATAATAAGAAAGGAAGTCAGCAATCATGGTAAGACATGATAATTATTAAATAAGAAAGACTTATCCCCACTTATAAGGAACAATTAAAATATAAATATAGATGATGCGAATCTGCTTTATAAGCAAGAGTAATATTAAGGAAAGAGCGATTAGCATTGTATAAAGGGCAGCGATTAATATCATGTGAAGGTTTATAAAGAAAGACAACGATTTACATATAAGACAAGATTCATTCCTTGGCAGGGCTCCCAAGTAATTTGGTATTATTTAAATACAAATATAACATGCTACGATCTCCAAATAGAGCAATTACCATTGATTAAACATGCCACGATTCATATGGCAGATATTAGAATTTATCTAAGGTTGCGATTAATATCTAAGGGCAACAACCATTATGAAGGAGTATGTCTATTATGAAGAGTTGTATCTCTAATTTAATTTATCTCTTTTGAAAAGATATAAAGTGGGAAGGAAGGTGTGTTTAGAAGGAGAAGAGAATACATTGCAAGTTACATCAATGATCGTTCATTCATATTCAATCAACAGTCAAGTAATATATCAGTCATTATAACAACAAAGCTAGAATTATTATATATATTAGATCTAATATATCTAGGCAGCAAAATGCCTTATGAGGATCCATCTATAAGAGGTGGAAATCCTATCAAAAACTGATACAGATCCTTGCTTAAGGATTTCTAATATTGTGATAGCCTCGTGAAGGCAAAACAACATCATTGTGATCTATAAGATCACTACATTTCCTTGAGGAGAGCAATCATCAAATCGGTATGATAATTCTAACTTACATATACTAAAATCAATCTTGCCCATGATGTACTAGGGATAAGAGAACCTTGCCACATCATTAACCTCATCTATTACCCCTATGAGGATGGTTGAGTAGTTAAGGAAGGGTGGTTTAATTGTTAATTGATTCTCACACGGTAGGTGACCCTCAAGTGGTGAGGAATTGCCGGGTGTGCAATGAAGCCCTTAAGCCAAATGGTGAGGAATTGTCAGGTGTGCAATGAAGCCTTTGGGCCTATGGCAGTGGAGGACAAGTACCGATTAGCTTATACGAAATGTGACCCTCAAGTGGTGAGGAATTTCGGGTGTGCAATGAAGCCCTTGAGCCAAGTGGTGAGGAATTGTTGGGTGTGCCATGAAGCCCTTGGGCCTATGAATATTATTATCCAATGCCTTAACCAACATATACTTATCCTCTACTAGGGCTAGATTAGATTAACGACCGGACATGACGATAACTATTCCCAAAGCATATCATGAGGCAAAAGACATATCAAGTATAAGCATAATAAAGTACGAAGGAATACAATTGAATACATGCTCTCTCTAATAATATATTCTTATTCATTATTATTGATTATGATCATGATGTTGCTAATGAAAGAATATACGTACATGTTGTTAATATGTTATTGATTATGATGTATTGATTTTATTACTAAATTGATCTTAATGGTACTAATGTCTCTATCTAGTAGTCATTCTTGTGTATAGATTGGAAAATAAAGGATATCCTATAAGGGGACATTACACTAACCCTCAGGCGATACTCGAGCATATTAACATTGTTTGGAACTTTAAAGTAGAACAAAAGCTATTGTCCAAAGCCTTCAATTTTATATGGTCTAGGAACATAGAGCCCAGAAAAAAGTTGTTTTACATGGCTGCATATTTTTAAAAAACTAGCAATTGGTTTTGACAATAGTGTTTGTTCTATGTGTAAAGTAACTAAAACTTGTCAACATGTGTTCTTTGATTGTGAGCATGCTATTTCCATTTGGTCTATATTTATGGGAAATATACCTATCTGGAGTCCCAGAAACTATGTTTATTGGAAGGAAATCTTATGTGGTTTTGTTAGTGGTCTGAATAGAAAAACTAATAAATTTTGGTTAATCTTATCAACTGAGATCTTATGGTTTATGTGGAAGACGAGGAATGAAGAGAGATTACAAGGCAAGAAGAGGCTACTCACTGAGATAACTAATAAACTCACAAGTTTTAAAATGATTGAACAGGTCATGATGACATTGGAGCTGCTTGTTGATAAATTCATGAAGATTATGGAGGGAGGAGAAATGATATATAAGGAGGACACTAAGAAAGTTGATTTTTGGCCACAGAATCTGAGGAAGGTGAGTGAGAAATTCCACAATGAATATCTTGACTTCCAGAATGAGTATTGTAAGCTCAGCATCAAATTGAAAAGCTAAGAAATCAAACTTCGAAATACCTAGAGATTACATTCCAAACCTTCAATGTTAACAGCAGTCAACTTAGAATATCCCCCATATTGGTAGCTTCCAAGGTATAGTTTCCTACAGAATCAGTGATAATAGAACATATGCAATGACTTAAGGGAAGAAATTACAAGATGATCAACTGAAAGTTATCAAAGGAAAAATGAAGACAAATGAAGATTATGATGGGACAGATCTAGATGATAGCTATGAGGAAGAGGTAGAATACAATGAAGAACATCAGAGCATAGAAGGAAAACTAGACAGGGTATCAGGGATGCAGGTTGACAGTGTGGACACAAACAGGGATGGTAATGGAGATGGCACAGATACACAAGGACCTGGAACAAGTAGAATGGACATGGAATGATAGGAAGGATAAGCAGAGTTTTTTTTATAATAATGTTGTTATGTATTTAAAGACCAAATGTAATTTTGATTATATGATGATACTCATATGTCATGACATGTATACCATTCTAGTTTAGGACCGATCATTTACGAAGTGACTATTATGTAATAGGTCTTGTTTTTTTGGATTGGATGGCATAGTGCTAAACTATTGATGAGGTGGCCTTCTTGACCACTACGTTTTAATCTACAATTTTGATGAATATATTAGTATCATATCTTCAATCCAAAAAAAAGACAGATTGCAAGGCACTTAAATTGGCATATTTGAATGCTTTTGCATTTAACTGTGTAGATTTTTTTAATAAAAAATTTTATATAGGTAATTGAATCTAATAGTATTCAAATATATTTTTATGGATTATAGAATGTCTACATTATCTATCTATAATAAAATATTTAAGGACATGGATTCATGAACTTCACGGTTTAAAATTATGAAGAGATGGGATTTAAGATTTAAACTAATGAAGAGATAGGTGTTGGTTAATAGATTTGTCACTGTGAAAATTTGTATGACTCACCCAATGTAACAGTGACTACTGTTCCAACAGTTGGAAAAGTTGAAACCAAGCAAAACAACCTTCTTCTAAATTTAAAGGGTGCAATGCCCTTATAAGATGAAATTTAAAATTCTATGGGTATGCTTTTTAACTAGAAAGTGGGAAAGGTACTAGAATATAAAGAATGGGAAAAGGACAAAATGTGAGCACAAAGTCTCACAACTAGAAATATGTATGCTAGAGGGTAAAACAAATTATGGAAATCAAAGATTAAACGACAAAGAATTTCTTAATAATAAGAATAAGGAAGTCTAGATGATAGATTATTACAAGATTTATAAAGGATTGTTAACATTCTACATAGCATCGATGAAAGATTTTCTCAAAGATATGTATTGCAAATTTAACGCAAGGAAAATTCACAATTGAAAAAATAATGGCACAAAGTCCCTTAGATTTTTGTATTCAAGAATTTTACGAAGCTTAAAGTCTCCTTTAAAATCTTTACAAAGATTATATATTCAGTATCACAACCCCATAAATGTACAGGGATAACCCTCAAGAGAACTTAAAACAATATGGAAGAAAAATTGCCAAAAAAAAGAGAGACCATCTTCCTCTCCTTTCCCCCTTATATAGTTACATTTGAAACAATTTCTTGGTTGTAATTGTTTCTTGGAAATAATAATAAAATAAATAAAAAAAATTTCTTATTTTATTCTATTATAAGAATAAAGTTCACTTTATTAATTACAAAAAGACTTATAAAAGTCACTTTTTAAATAAAGATAAAATTATATGTATTATGTTGAAGTAGCTTTTTCTTTGTTTTTATATGTTGTTCGATCTTGAATATTGATGGAAGTATCTATTGAAGCCTTTGATTGAGATGGAGCCATCTTAGCTTTATGATTTTTGAAGTTTGTGACTATGGGGCCTATGTCTTTCCCATTTGGGATAATCATAGTGCTAAGACGAATCTTCCATGTAGACATTGTTTTGTGTACTTCTTCCATTTCTTGTGAAAATATGTGATCTCCTTTCAAACAGAAGCCAATGATGTGGACAAATTGCATAATTTATCTATGGTATTGTCGTCCACATCTTTTTAAATAACTCATTTGAGACTAAATCCTTAAAGCTCTTCTTTACTGCTTCCACTTCAGTTAAATCTACTTGTTTTTCATCAAGGATGTCATCTTCAATTGAAAAACAATTTGTTCTAATATCCATCAAAATTGAATCACATATTTTAATCAACTTTTTATATTCCATCAGGGATTGTTTAATTATCAAAGTCTTTCACTCAATCCCTTTTAACCATTTTATAGTTTCATTTTCTTTGTGTTTATTAATAAGTTGTTCGAAGATTAGGACATTGATATCCACTTTGATCATTTCTTGTAAATCCCTAACAATTACCATTAATACTGATTCTTTGTTTTTGATAAGTTAGATATCAGTATTAATTTTTTTTCCTTCCCAAAATGTCTTCATATAATTTCATGGCTTCTTTAATATATAATAGCCAATCAATGATCAATTTTTCTACCCAAGTTTTTGTTGCCCTCTCATAAGCTTGATATTTGCCAATATTGTCAATAACATCAAGGTTTATTCCCTTTGGAGGCATCTTGGTAGGAGTCACAATAGACGTATTAAGTGGCTGAGAGGTAATGTCAATGGTTGACTTTATATAAGAAGTCAGGATTTCTACTTGTTCCTCCAACTATTCTTTTGTCTTTTTATCTTCCTCCAATCTCTTAATTAGGACATCTACTAACAGTTTCGTATTATGAATGTCTCCTTCAAATATATAAGGGCCTAGATCTATCCTACTAACATTGGAATCTATTTCAATAGTGTCCTCCTCATTTTTATCATCTATCAGGTCAGCAACTTCTACATATTGATGCCTTGAAGAAGAGTCCATCATCATCCGAGACATCTTCTATACTTTCATTAGTTGATGAGTAGTTTGAAGCAGCTTTGCTACAACATTAAAACTAGGACCAATCATTTGAGAGTATTTTATTTTCTTTCCCACTACCTCCTTCAACCATGTTGGTGGTGCTAAGCATGTTTGAGTATAGGACAACAATGGAGAGAGAGTGGCTTTAGGATTATAATTTGAAAGAACTTTATCTACTATTTATTATTGGGATGGTGAAGGTGGAGGAGAGGGATTTGTTGGGACCCACTAATTTCTAAAATCCATCAAAACTCTCATGTTTGCGCCCCTTTAATTTGCCTTGGCCCATTTGACCCATTGTTGATAACCGATCTGAGATATCCTAAGCAGGTTTCGAGTGTATCAAGATGCAAAGAAATCTATAAATGTCTAAGTCTGGGAGGTTTATAGCCTTTTCCTTAAGTTTTGTTCTTTTATCAACTTTTCAGAGTTTCAGGGTTATCTATGCTTGCATACCATCCTTATTGGCCCCGAAACTCTACCTTCAATCCTTGTTGATTTGTCTAAGTCTTTCGAGACCATGGTGTCGGGCTGTCTCATTTTCCTTTGATGTTTAGGTATGTGTTTTGAGGTAGCCCCAATCCTTGATCACCGTTAGGTGCTTGTTATTCCTAATCTAAAGGATGATGGTTTTGTTGAAGCCCGATTTATCAGGGCCCAATGGATTGGCCTTCTATCAGGGTTCCACAAGAAGGTATGACTTCCTTCAAAACCTCAAAAGTCTCCAAAGGTTGATACTTGTTTCATATATATTGGGAAGTAGCTAGGTCATATGCGCTAAGGTGGTGAAAGAGGATTTTGCTTATGTTGTGTTATTCAGATATTGAAGTTCAAGGAGGTGTGTGTTTCTCCTGATAAAGAAGATGAATGTGTGGGAAAGGCTCAATTTGTTGAAGCCTTATAAATTGGTCTTCCCACGTGGTGTGCCCCTTTGTGTTTATTAGAGTTACGGGGAGTCTCATACTCCTATTCAAGAAGAAGGATACTTAGTGGAGGCCCAATTTGTCGAGGCCCAATGAATTTTCCTTCCCTATCAATTAGCCTTTAATAACACAATGGGATGCTCCAGTGACTCTCTAGGCTGCCATTAGTGATCATTTTGGAGCCTGATGGCTTGGTAGGTGAACCCCAACTACCACCTATACTTGCATAATATTTGAGCCTTTAATTTTGAGAGGGAAGGTTGCATATGCAAAGGATAATTCAATGCAAAGTAGGTCATAGTATATGAAGGCTATATAAACAAATGTTGTATTCATTTTAATTGGTTGGTCACTATGGCATTTTTTTCTCTAGACCAAAGGTGCGGAGCTTTTTAGGGATTCAATACATGACAAGTCCAGTTCTTCAAAAGGGTGCAACAATTAGGCTTATATGAAGTTTTCAAATTTGTAATTGATATCAATGTATGAACTTCTCCTATTTTCATGTGTATTTGTTCAGGGAAATCCCTAAATCATAGCTAGGGTTTCCTCTTGCCACGTTTTGTTATGAATGTAATTGTTAATTTGATGAATGTGACAAGTTCTGAAAACATTAAAAATTTTGTGATGATCATTTCTGGGTTATGTGTGGATGAATACAAAGTGATAAAGGATTACTAAGTATATTCATTCATATATTCATGTTTTATGCATTTGAGTATCTAATAAGGATATCATATTTTTTGTGATTGTCATTTTCCTTTATCGAGCTAGTGACCTTGTAGCCCAATGGATAGGCACTAGTCTGGTAAATGTTGATCACCATCTTCTTTCAAAATGAACAAATCTTTCATCAATATCATATAAGAAGGTATTAGTCTGTATGCATCCTTTTGGCTTTGTATTTTAACTAGTGAATATCTTCAACAAACTAATTTAGTTCATATCTTGTTGAGCCATACTTGCATACTTTCATCTTGCACTATTGCAATGATGCCATCATTAGCTTAATCAGAGATCATATGACGCAGCAAGCTAGTTTTAACCTAATGACAATTTTTGGGGTTAAAATTGTTCTTTGGGTATTACTGCCTTGTTACCATTTTGCATGTATTTTGTGTTGTGATTTCCCCTTTTTAGGGGTACCTCTAGGAATACCCTCCTTGGTCTAGCGAAACCAAAAGTGAAGAGGAGATTGCCCACTCCTATTAGTTGGCCCTAAATCATCCTTAACCTATTGATGATCCCCTTTCCCAATCCTCTTGATGACACCCTTGGCCTAGGAGATTAGGTAATGTTCTAGGGTTTTAGATTTGCTAGTTTGGGACCCAACAGAATGGCATTGTTGTTGGGGATAAAGTTACTTTAGCCATTTCCAGGTTATAGGCACCTTGAGATATTTGCAAACCCCAATAACAGAGACTTAAAGTTGTGCATTGTGCTTGGGTAAGTTGGCAGCCCATCAACTTATGCCAACATAATGGTGCCATTGCCAGGGACTTTATGATTCTAGTTATATTTTTATAAGCTCTGCAATTCAATAAAGTTAGTGTGGTTACAGTAGTGCCAATTTTACAAGCTTGAAAGGTAGTCTCTTCGAAGTGAAGAGTGGCAACTCTATTTCAGGTCAACCCAAAAATTAGTTTGCAATTGAAAAAGTTTACAATGGAATGAAGAAGACAGTATTGAGATCAGTCAAGACATTAAGATTCCTCAAAGAATGAGAAATCAAAGAAATAGGTGGAGGGCTAGATATACTGGTGAAGCCCCTAGACAAAATGTTTAAGACTAAGGAGAAGCATCAAGAGATCAATATCAATACACATCAGAAGACTCTGCCGATAACATGCTCAAAACAAATAGGACAATGAATAGAAACAAGTTTGAGGTTTGAAGAAATGAAAATCTTGTTGGTACACTACAATAAATCCTTGTGATTAGCTCCCTTTTTTGCTCTGTTTTTTGCTTCCACCCACTATTTTAATGTATTTTTCTCTAATTTTTTGAAAAAGTTGGCTCTATTTATCAGGATGGCGTTATTTTTGGCATTTTTTGTGCCAATCAGAACAAGTAGGTGCTAAATTAGGCACAAATTAGCACCCAAATTAGTGCCTAAATTAGCACCTACATTAGTGCCTAATTTAATGCCTAATTTAGCACCTAATTTAGAGCTTGCTTTAGTGCCTAATTGTTCTGACCTAGCAGGGATTAAGGGTTAAGGGATTAGGGGTTAGGGTTTAAGGGATTAAGGGTCAAAAGATAAGGGATTTGGGGCTTAGGGGTTAGGTAGTTTAATGGTTAATGGCTTAGGGATTATGGTTGATATTATGTAATCTCTATATAAACTTTGATAAATAATAATAAAGGTATGAGTGGAAGGGTGTACCAAAACTCTGTTGGTGTAACTTTTGAACTTATGAATGAAATAGAACATCTTATTATCAGAGATTCTCCATGATTGTGTTATCATTCTATATTTTTCTTATGTTTGCCATACTTATTTCTTCTTATATTTGAATGAATATCAGTTATTGAGCCTCAATAATGTGCTTATGTGAATGAATATGCTGATAGAGTAAAGCATTTACTGTGGTTTTGTTCAGTTACATGTTCAAAATTATGTTCAACATAAAAATGGAAGCTATTTAAAAAAATAAAGTTAACAAAGTTGCTTATTTAAATAATTGTGAGTTACATGCATTAATATTTTATTAACTTTTGTGTCTTCATGAACATATGTTGATACAAAATGAATGGAAGAAGCATCCAAGTAATCCTAATTTTTTCTACCAATAATTCATACCAAAGATTGAATAATTTAAGGATATTGCAATAGGTAATTTGTATTGAAACAAATAATATTACTGAAGCATTTCAAAGTTTAGGCCATAAGAATCATCCTTTTCTAAACATGGATTGCAAATAATTCTAAAAATTTAGAAGTCTTGGTAATTAACATTATTGTCAGAGCTACAATGTCATCTAGTGTATCATTGTGAATGTTCATATGTTCTTTCAAGTATTTAATATTATCATCATCCTCATCTTGACCTGCATCATCTTCATCATCATTGAAATTTGACTGTAGACCATCTATATTGTTACCAGATGTATTTGGATCATCATTTGATATACCATCCATATTGTTGTCTTCCATAACATCATCTAACTCTGGATTGTTGTCTTCTTGTGCCTGAACATAACCATCTTCAACATCATCATAGATGCCAATTTATTCGATGTTCTCTAATCCCTCTCTCTCATTTTGTTGGCCATCATTGTTTTGCTCAGTATCCACTAATGCATCGTCAAATACATGCCTTAATCTTGGATCACAATGTATGACAAATATCCATTTCAGGTCCAAAATATCTTCATAGAAAAATACCTGCACATGAACGACATACATATGTTAGATGTATGTTATAACAATTTTATTAATTAATAAACATATGTATATATTCGCAATAAAATATGAATTAATAGAGTAATGATCACTACCGCTTCTTGTTTGAGTTAAATAAATACCTGGTCACAATGAATTGGTAGAACATAAGGCTCCTTATCCTCTAATAGGAACCATGAGGAATCTACATAAAACAATCCACTATGGGTATCATGTATTCGAGTCCTGTCAAATGCTTCATTCCATCTACACATAAAAATACAACATTTAAAAGAGAGGTAATCAAACTCAATAATTTATTGTATTTTCTCAACATATTGTAGATTCTCTTCAATTATATTCTTATCTTTTGAGCTTGATCGACTGGATTGCTTGAAGTCAACCATGATGCCACAATCGAAGGATTGTCTCTTCACATCTACACTTTCTATATGATAATGTCAACCATATGCCCACATTGCTGGATATTTCCTCACCTGTGAAAGACCATTTATTCAGTGAAAAAAAATATAATGATGAATATTAAAACAGTTAATAGTGTCAAAACTTTAAGGAAACAACATTTTGTAAAATTCCAACTGTACCTTTCTTTCACATCCTCTAGACATGTTGATTTCATCTTCTGTTATGTTTGAATCTATAACTGCATCTTCTATTTGATTTCAGTAACCCATTCTAGTGTGCAATCTTTGCCCCATTCCCCAATCAGATTAGTGGGAAGTGGAGTATTCCTTGGGTTCGATCTCTTAAACTATCTCCTTGCTTCTAACACTTCTCTATTTTTATCATACAGATCAATCCATTTGTTCATAAAGTCCATGTGGTATAGAATGAACTTGTCGAGTATAACACTTTCGTCTACACCTATTACATGTCAACATGTTTATTTCAAACTCCAAATGTCATGTTAATTTGACAAATAAATTACAGAGTAAATTAATGATGATATATAATACCTTCATAAAATTATGAAAATCATGTGTTTTAAATTCTATGATATGTACATCAACTATAAAAGCTTTAGCCAATGATGATCCATAGCCAGTAGGTGTCCTTATTGAACGGATAACATTTTTTAGTTGGTCTAGCTCTTTTTTTTTCAAAATCCATGGAGCTTCTGCATATGTTTCATTTTCCCTGATTGGCCACAAATGTTTTCTATCAATTTTGGTATGCGAAAGAGCAATATCTCTCTTCGAAGACAAGGTGTCCTTCTCTTTGCCTGATACATGTCAAAATATAGAATTTGGGACATTTTTTAAGATGTGCATAAGATATAATAGGTGATATATTAATAGATCCTTCCAGTAAGGGAGCTCATAATTTATATGGATTTCCTTTTCATTCCTTCTGGCATATTAACTGCAACTTGTTCTGGTGCTTCAATTGAATCACCCTGATCAAAAAAATCCTCCCAAGCTTTCAATTCAGCATCTTCATACTTCTTAAGCCAATCACCTAGACCCATAATCATGGGAGGGCCTCTATTTTCAACTTTTCCATCAAATTGATTCTTCAAGTGATTTCTAAACTTATAATCTAGTGGTAGAAAAACCCTATTGTTTGTGTAAATAAATTTATGTAGATCTTTAGAATACCACCCTTGAAATTGTTCTGCACATCTTGGACATGCAAATATCCCCTTTGTTTGAAGCCTTGCAATTCAATAAGTAATGTTAATAACATCAAAAAATAGTATAAAACAAAGTATGAAAGTTGGGATGAAAATAAATTATGAGTGTAAATACGTAAATATTTTATCTTACCAGAACGAACACCAAGTCCTAGGAAATCATGAATAGTCCAACATAGCAGACCATACAACATGAAGGACCTATTTGATGGAGGATGTGATATGTCATACATTCTTATGCCTTTCCATAGCAGTTGTATCTCATTAATAAAATGTGCAAGATAAACATCCATGTTTTTAACTTGATGTTTTCCGAAAACAATGATAGTCAGCATAAGGTGCTCCTTTCTAACACTCATCCATGGGGGAATATTGTATACTATCAATCTGACTGGCCAAACACTATAATTTGAGCTCAAGAAAGAGAATGGGCACACTCCATCAATTGTAAGACCAAACCTGATACTACAGGGTTCATCTTTGAATTTTCTTGGCCATTTTTCCTCTATGTGTTTCATTGCTTTGTAGTCGGCCAGAATTCGCATGAATCCATTTTTACTCCTGTTCTTTGTGTTTTAAGAAGGGGACTCTATCGATCAATAACTCATCCCCAATGGTAAGGTCCATAATAGCCTTAACCATTATCAATCTATCAACCTCACTTTCCATATATCCATCTTTATCATTTATAACCTCAACAAATTGACAATTCAATCTTACAATAGGGTCCCTTCCCTTACTACTATTTATAAATCCTACAATATTTTTGTGTGTATATGCATGTCCATCTATATACATAAGATGACCTCTATTCATTTATTTTCCACCTTCCAATTGGAGACGATGTGTATACATATTCAAATGTAGACCATATGATGACATGCTAGGCTTATATTCTACTAGCCTTCTCCATTCACCACTGTAATATGATGGACCATAATATGGCATTAATCTCCTAGTGGTTTGTTCTAAATTGTTTCTATGTTTAGATCCCACATGTACATTTTGGACAATAAAGAGGCCTAAATTCTCTCCATGAATATTGGAGGGTCGTATCATGTAGCTGTATCCCCAAAATTGAAACACCTCGTACACTCTAGGTAGTTGATCACTAGGCTAAGCAGAATATAGTCGACAATCAAATGTCTCCTTGTAAATTGATCTCAAACTTAGGGGAAAGTCATCATCTCCATCACATTCATTCTCATAGGGTATGTAGTCCACCTTCCCCTTGTCTTTAAGCAAATTATGCATCTTTAAACTGGTTCTTGTTCTGTTACTTGTTTTCATCAATTCCTCATCTTTCTGTTAGTATATTGGCACATATTTCTGTTAGATGTATCATCTGATAAATAATCATTGCCCTCTAGGCTGGAAGTCAGTGATCCAGGAAACTTTAAACCAAGAACTTTATCCTACAATTATCCATTAAGAAAAAATTAGTTATTTAAATAATATAAAACAATGTTTAAACGAAGTATACATGTTATTTATATATCAAATTGGAAAATTCCTTACCACAATTCCTATTGGATTTGAATCGATTGTAGGAGGCATACTACTGACTAGAATCTCATCATATATGTAATGTCTTTATACAATCACTCGTTTCAATTGTTTCTTTCCACGACATATAGAACATTCACAAACAACAATTTTCTCAAAGTATTCATCCCATGTACTATAGTCCTGATCAACCTCTTGTTCAGTGCAATCATTTGTTGTGTCTACAGGATCCATTGTTATATCCTCTTCCACCCACTGTCCTCTATGTGATTTAATAGTTGTAGGTCCACGTCCATGTACATATCTTGTTCTTTTGCTAGTTGAATGCTCAGGTTTCACATTTGCTCCAATCTCCATCTAAAATAATCAACAACATGCATTAATTTATGTCAACATTGGATAATACATTATAAATTTCAATAATACTGTGAAAAATGATGGACGTATCACAAGATGCCATTAGATCATTTTTCCTAAGTTAAGTCAAAATTTGAGTACCTAATATCCCGCTTCATCCATTGTGTCCTCATTTGATATGACACGATCTATTGCCATGGCCTTGTCTGGCCCCTATAATACACAACATAGTAAATTTAATAATGTTTAGTACACCAATTATATCATTTCAACGAATATGCTATTCAAAACAAAACCTCACTTTAGTCATATATTTGACATATTGGTATCATGTTTTGGCCATCCTAATTTTCAAACTATTCCCTTGATCATAGAATCACATTTAATCACCATTCTTGTGCATTTTCAACCAATAAGTTTGACCTCAGAGGCCTCATGGACAAAAAAATGACTTTATCTCCTCTATGTTATAGCATTTGTGAATTAATAAACACCTTCCTCCTTTGGTTGAGGTTGCTTTCTCTTTTTACCTCTTGTATTTGCAGATTCCATTGTCATATCTATTTCCACCCACTTTCCTCTCTACGATTTAGTAGGTCTACGCTGTCTATGTCCTCTCTCCATGGCCTTCTCTGGATCCTGTAATACATAACAATGACAATAGTCACATAATAGTTGTGCACCAAGAGAATATTGTTGAAATTATCTTGTTAATACACTCTCTTTTCATTAAGACGCACTATGAAAAACAAAATAGGACATTGGAATATTTTGCTCTTCACAAAAAGTTTGTTGATAATTGAGAGGGGGGGGGGGTGAATCAGTTATCTTAATTCTTTAACTTTCTTTTCTTCTTAATCAATTAGTACAGTACCAAAACTTACAAGCATAAATGAACAGGAAAGCAGAAATAAGCTCAATACACATGACACAATATTTTTGACGTGGAAACCCTGTTAAGGGAAAAAACCACGGGGTGATTAACCCAAGATTGTATTCTCTGTTAAAAGAATAAGGTAGTACAAAATGACACTTGCCAATTAGGGCTCATTGCCTGAGCATACTGCTCATAAGAGGCTCACTACCTACAGTTGTTTATAGAACGAAACTAGATACTTGAACTGACGAGAAGCATCCACTAGTGCTTAGGTTCAGTTCCGGTTAAGCTTAATATACTGATTTGTAGCACTTCATTCTTCCTCTGCCTTAGTTCTGTTGTTCTATCACATACCGGATCTCTATCTCAGTTCCCACTCTGCTCTCTACTTTTCTTCACACTTCACTATACACCACACACCCCTTCTCATCAAAATCCATCTGGTATATATATCCGCACCAAGGATTTCATCATCTTTCTAGTCGGCATCCGGAATAGTCAATATTTTCCCAAACTCTGGTCTGTCGGTTGAATCCTTGCTTACCAAGTGATGCGTATCAAAGAGATAGCTACAAAGGTCATTAATCATGTCGGTCAATCATGAGTGATACCTTAAGAACCTTGATCACCATCAATATCTCATTTGGAATAAGGTCTGATGCTCTGCCGGTCAGTTCTTCCTCTGTCTACTCTGTCAAACAGGACCCCAATACTTAGGTGCTCATATCTCTTCACTCTTTTATCACCGGAGGCTCAATCTCTGGAATCTATCAATCAAGGTACTCTCTTGACTTCCCCAAGTCTGTACTTTACAAAGATACTTCCTCTAAGAGATTCGGACCTGAATGTCGAACCTTGCTGCATGCTCTGTTCTTGGTCACCAGACCAAAATACTCTTCAATCTGACTTTTGGAATAAACACTCCATGTCCTGCGGATGTGTGGGATTGTCTTTGTTGCCATCAATGACAACACCAATGAAGGTACACAGTGTCTCTTGCCAACAATCTCCCCCTTTGGCATTGATGACCACTTATTGAAAAATGACTAAGTGTCACACTACACTCCCCCTTGGCTGATGCTCTGTTCTAATGTACACTTTTCTGGAGCTCCCCCTTAGCTAGATTCTACATTTTTCACTATTACTCACTCCCCCTTTGACATCAATGGCAAAGGGTAGGGTCCGCACACCAAAATTCTCAAAAATCCAACTATACTTAGCCGCATAAGTATATATACATGCTATACTTACATATATTGTAGTATATCTGCAAAAGTTGTCTTCAACTGGACAAGTTCTATTGCCCAACTCTGCTTCATCCTGTCCAAAATTGAGATGTGACCACTTAACAGGAATGCAAAAGCTTCTGCCCTCTTTAGATCTGTCGGATCACTGGTTCGGGCTGTGGTCTGAGCATTAGTTAGGGCCTCATGCATGGCCTCTAACTTAAGGATAATAATCCCTCTTAGTTCACTTAGTCTGCTTATCCGATTCTTCTTCTCCTTCTCAAGCTTCTTTATTTCATTTATAGCTACAGGAGTCTGACACTCTTGATTCACTATGGAAGAGGAGAGAGGATCAAAACTTTGGGATAAACTTAATAGTTTATCCTCTTGCTCTTTTGCTTTCTTCTCAATATCCTTGGTCACTTTAGGCTAGGATAAACAAAATTTATATATATCTTCGCCATCTTTGAGAGCATTTTCTAAGCTCTTTATCCCAATGTCCATAACTCTCCTATCATTGGTTATAAGACCTTGTATCTTAGAGAATCTCTTATCTATAAATTCTTTCCGGACCTTCTCCTCAGCTGATTTCTCCAAAGACTCAAAATGAGTGCTGACAGAACTAACAAGAGACTTGAGATTACCGGATGAAGAGGTTGAGGAATCCTTCTGAAAGGATGGCATGATCTTTTCCAACACACCGGATGCTATCTCTAGCAGCTCACAGTCTTCCATGTGAGACTTTAGAAGTTTCTCTTTTGCCTTTGCTTGGGCAAAGGATGCTATCTTCATTGTTTGAACCAGGGAGAGAGAATCAAAATCGAATGGTCCTTGAAGTAGCTCCGGTTCATCAATCTCCATAATTTCTTTAGTCAAGAAATATTTGACGGTTTCTGCAATGTCTCTTGCCGGAGAAAGAGTCTTCTTTCCTTCTGCAGCTTCAACATTGTCACTTGTGGTCTTCTTAGTTTGACCTTCTTCTCTTTCCTTCACTTCTTGTTTTTCCTCTAATCTTTCTCCTCCTTTAGATCCGGAGATTGTTGGGGAATTCAGATGAGAGATATTTTCTTTTTCTTGGACTTCTTCTTCCGGAATAGAGGAATCCTGGTCCTTGGACTTCTCCTCACCTATCTCCTTTGATTCTTCTGCAATCTTTTCAGTAGGATCTTCCTTTGATGCACTTTGCCCTTCAACATTAGAAGGTTCATCACTTATGTCCTCTATAATGGGAATGTTGAATCTTTTGTATGCATTCTAGAGGATCTCTTCTGTCTCTTTTGCTATTTTGTTAGTTACTCCAAGCATAAGCTGATTCATTCTAGCTTTGCTCCAGAACTCATCCTTGTAGTCTTCGAAGATCATATTCATTTGCTTCAGAGTGATTAAAGGATATAGTTGAATAGCTATATGTTCTCGGATCTCAAGATCCTTTGCCTTAGTATTATTCTTCTTTATTTCTAATTCCTTCTCTAGGCCTTTGGGAATGAGAGATATGATTTCAATAAAAACCTTATTGTAGATATTCAGATACCTAACTATAGCTTCTTGCAAGATCTTCTGGTCAGCTTCATTATACTCATCATAGAACTCAGTCATTGGTTTTAGGTTCCGATCCACAGTAACTGATTTGATGATATCATCAATGTGAAGTGTGAACTTTTCAACAAATTCCTCTACCTTCTCTTCTTTGCCTTGACCTGTAGAGGGTTCACCAGATGTTTTCTTCTTCTTCTTCTTCATTTTCTTGACCTCTTCATCTAATTCAGTCTCTTCATCATCCTTTTGACTGGCATAAGACCTTGTGGCCTTTGTCTTAGTTCTCTTCTCTCCTTTACCAGATGATTTTGCTTTCGGTTTTGATGCCTTTGAGCTCTTAGCAGTGGTAGGTGCAGAGGTCTTAGAGGATCTGGTCCAGGAGGGGACTTCCACCAGAGCACCTTCTTTCTCTGCTTTTTCTTTTTCTTTCTCTGCCCTTTCCATCTATTCTCTATTTGCATCAAGTGCCTCCTTTGAAATTCCATGCCTCTTGGTAAAATCTTCCACTTCCCTCCTTACCTTTCTCTTGATCTCAGGTTGTCTCAGTTCAACATGAATTTTTACACTTAGTTCTTGGTAAGTTCCAAACCTTTTTGCCTTAAGATCTTTGGGCTGGCTCAGCAGATGTTGGATATGCAGTTCTAGGATTTTCTCATCAACCTCATACCCCATTGGCATGATCCATACTATTCTTGGTTCTACTGCCTCCATCAGACATTGATCAGTGTCTACCATAAAGCACACTGTATCCTTGTATTTTTTAACTAAAGATTGGGGAATTCTTTCTCTAGCGTACATCATGCTTTGGAAGTTTTTGAAGTAATCCCATAGTGCTGTGTTGTGTGCCTTGACATCACCAAGCCCATGCAAGTCATCTCTGATTTGAATTGCAACAAGTCTGTCATTCTGCCATACCCAACCATTGGATCCAGGCAACTCATTCATAAAGTAGAAGAACAAACATAGTATCAGCCCACCATACTTGAAAGAGTTCTTCTTGTCCTTCTTGATCTTTTGTAGGTTTTCCATGAGTTGGCTTAGAAGGAGTTAACAAAGATCATAATCTGCATTCTTTCTCAACATTTCATAAGCAGTGTAGATTGATGTTCCAGATATAGAGTTTTCTCTGCTTGAGTGATATATCTTGTAGCCAATAATCATGGAGGCAAACTTGATGTCCAGATTTGTGATATCCTCAACTGTCATTGCTCTTTTATTAAATTTAGATCTGGTAGCCTCACTCACAGTTTGGTTTTTGACTGATTTTAGAGTAGGTAACCCACTAGATGAGTGCAATCCGGTTACTACCCTAATTTCTTCCTTGGTTATCTTGAATGGCCTCATCAACCATATAAAGTTGTCATGCATTCTGCTCAAAACATACCAGACCCAATCATCTTCAGCAAAACAGGGGAAATGAATGCACTGTCCAAAATGTTTATCCCGGATGGCCTTATACTGAGGTTTTAGTTCAAATGATTCATCTATCAGTTCCTTGTGGTAGATATCCATCAGCTTGGATTCACCAAATTCTTCAATGTTTGCATGAATGTAAACCCTAATGTCTTCTACATGCAGAATTCCATGTGGAATGCTAGAAAATGCGCCTAGGGGATCAACTTCCAGAGATTTATAGGGATATTTTCTGAATTTAGGGCACGGCCTATCAGTGATTTTCACCACATTCAGAGTAGCTATCTTTCAAAGATTCACAGAGAGATTTTCAAGAGTGGAAAATACCTTTTATGCTTCTAGGGTTCACGATATGAACTAGATTGGATTGTTGGATGAATCGACTTCTGTAGTTGATCTTTGATGGGCTTGAGGTAGTTTGTTCCAGAGCTCCTTTTCTCTTCTTCTTGAATGTAAAATGAGCAAGTGTACAATAAGAGACCCCATATATATCTCTGCAAACCCTAATTCCATATTGCAATAAATGTGTAACTTAAGTCATTCCGGTTTGCCTTATTCTCCTTGTTCTGAGAAAAATTGTTTCTAGATCACTGAGAAGCATTTAGATTTGTTCTTGGTGATGATTGACAATCTATCTTCCTTTCTCCAAACATTTCATCTATCCGCAGATCAAGATTCCTCAGTTTGAATTATATTGGATCTAACTGTGAAAAAACCTACTTCTTACCGGATGACTGTTGAATTGGATTAATCTTGGAAGATTAACCTATTCAAAACTTCTTGCGGATCTTCCATCTCTTTACCAAAGCTTATTTAGATGTTCCTCTGTGAACCCTTTAATCCGCAACTTTCTTTGTGCCAATTTCAGGCACCAATTAACTGGTTGGGGGAAAATGTTTTTCTTTGTGTCTCCCCCTGAACCAGAGCTCACCATTTAATTTCTGGAAGGAATATCAGCACCAGATTCTAGTGCGGATCCATCCCTAACATTTTCTGTACTCCTCTTCACCCAAATCTTGTTCATCTCCCTTTGAACTTCATCCGCATTCACTTTTCCTTTTCCTTTGTCTTTATTCCGATTAAGATGCACCGGACCCCTTTTATCCTGATTCTTGCTTCTACAAAATTTGGCAATATGAACGGATCTATTGCAATTGTGGCAAACAATATTTCTTTACATTTTTGACTGATATCCTCTTGATCTACATTGATTAGCCATTTGTCCCATTCTATTGCATGCAAAACATCTACCATTGAATGAATTATTCATTTGTATATTTCTACATTCATGAGATTTGTGACCATACCTTTTGCAGTTGAAACATTGTCCGTAGAAGGTTGAATTAGTCTGATTCATTCTCTTTCTGCACTGATTTGCTTTATGACTGAAGTTATTATAGTTGTGGCAGTAACCATTGAAGGATGGATATCTTTGAGCATTTGGTTGCCTTACCAGAGGTCTTCTAGGCCTGTTCCTTGGATTCCCTGATCTAAAGTTCTTCTGACCGGATCCGGAGCTTTCACCTTTCTCATACCCCAAGCCATGCTTGTCATCTACCCTCTTTTAACTTTCAAGTAGAACTTCAAGTTGAACAGAGCTTATCTTGAATTTCTCTTTGTATTCATTTGTTGTTTGGAGATCCCTTTTGAGAGTATCTATTTGATTTTCAAGTTGTTCTGCATTATCTCTAGCATCTTCAAGATCAGATTCCAGATGCCTAATTATTCTGTCCATTTTGTGGCATTCTTCTAACTTCTCCTTGAGAGATTGATTTAGATTATCTTCAATTTTTCTTTTCTCTTCAATTTCTTGGGTAAACTTTATAACTCCTGATTCCATTTCATGTCTCACCATAATGACTTCTTTTGATAGTTTCTCACATAACTTGTTCTTCTCATTCAATTCTTCATTATTATCATTGGCTTCACTTTGATTTGCTAATTGTTGTAGTAGTTCCTTTCTCTTTTTCATAGAGATACTCAATTTTTCTCTGAGTTCATTTATGAAGTCATCAGCTTGTTTAACTCTTTCCTTCAGGGTATTGACTTCAGAATGAGATTGCTCAAGATCATCTAAGGCATACTGAAGTTGCTCCCTCACACTATACATATCCATTGAGATTCCCAAATCTTCCTCAAGATGTTAGGCTTTGTTTGGAGGAACTTAGCTCTAATACCAATTGTTGATAACTAAGAGGGGGTGGGGTGAATCAGTTATCTTAATTCTTTAACTTTTTTTTTCTTAATCAATTAGTACAGTATCAAAACTTACAAGCATAAATGAACAGGAAAGCAGAAATAAGCTCAATACACATGACGCAATATTTTTGACGTGGAAACCTTGTTAAGGGAAAAAACCACGGGGTGATTAACCCAAGATTGTATTCTCTGTTAAAAGAATAAGGTAGTACAAAATGGCACTTGCCAATTAGGGCTCACTGCCTGAGCACACTGCTCACAAGAGGCTCACTACCTACAATTGTTTATAGAATGAAACTAGATACTTGAACTGATGAGAAGCATCCACCAATGCTTAGGTTCAGTTCCGGTTAAGCTCAATATACTGATCTACAGCACTTCATTCTTCCTCTGCCTTAGTTCTGTTGTTCTATCACATACCGGATCTCTATCTCAGTTCCCACTTTGCTCTCTATTTTTCTTCGCACTTCACTATACACCACACACCCCTTCTCATCTAAATCCATCTGGTATATATATCCACACCAAGGATTTCATCATCTTTCTATTCGGCATCCGGAATAGTCAATATTTTCCCAAACTCTGGTCTATCGGCTGAATCCTTGCTTACCAAGTGATGCGTATCAAAGAGATAGATACAGAGGTCATCAATCATGTCGGCAAATCATGAGTGATACCTTAAGAACCTTGATCACCATCAATATCTCATCTGGAATAAGGTCTGACGCTCTGTCGGTCAGTTCTTCCTCTTCTACTCTGTCAAACAGGACCCCAATACTTAGGTGCTCATATCTCTTCACTCTTTTATCACCGAAGGCTCAATCTCTGGAATCTATCAGTCAAGGTACTCCTCTTAACTTCCCCAAGTCTGTACTTTACAAAGATACTTCCTCTAAGAGATCCGGACTTGAATGTCGGACCTTGCTGCATGCTTTGTTCTTGGTCACCAGACCAAAATACTCTTCAATCTGACTTCCCGTATAGACACTCCATGTCCTGCGGATGTGTGGGATGGTCTTTGTTGCCATCAATGATAACACCAATGAAGCTACACAGTGTCTCTTGCCAACAAAGTTTATGTACACGGAATCTTGACAACTAGAGCTCAAATCTTATGATTACAAGATGACTACAAATTCACATCAAAAAGACATTTACTTACAAGCTGACTACAAATAAAACCTATTACTAATAATTTTAGCTGAACATCCCTTCCATGGTCCCTTGTTATCCTAGATGAAAGAAAACCTATTACTAATAATTTTAGTTGGTTCTCTACCTTACACTTCTTCCACAAACTGATTAAAACCGTAGATATTTTCTCTTTGAAAACTAGAGATTGGATTCCTTATTCTTGATTGAAACCTATTTTACATTGGATAGTGTGAGAATATTTATCTTAGATAAAATCCAAAACTTTAATTCTTTTTATTTTTCATGATTGGTGTTTATCCTCCATAGAGCCCGTGGTGAAAGTAGTTGGCTTGGTTATGTAGAAATCCCCTCATCAAATAAAAGCTAAGAAATATTTACAAATGGCTCAACCCATATAAGACTTAACAATTTACTACAACTTTAATGAAAGATTGATACATAGCATGACCTACTTTATGTTGTATGGAAATCATATTTGTAGCCTAATATGTTATGTTTTCATAATTAGTATTGCATGGAAGTCTAGCCACTAGCTATAACCTTTGACATCTTGATTGATTTAGCTAACATGTATATCTTCATTAACCAAGAGAAGGCATGAGATCTGAATTTATTTGTTTGATAGGTAAAAGAGTTTGGTTTTCAAGTTACTAAAACACAATACAACTTTTTTTAAGTTCCATCAAATTATGTTTTTATTATGTAAAGTTTCTAGGGTGTATCCATTCTTTTCCAAGCTAGTTGGTGGTATGTTGTTGTCACACTAGATTCCAATGTTATAAAAACCTTACTACTTAAACATTTACCTCAATTCCAAATGTTTGCATGAGGAACATTTTGGTTTGGCACAACGAGGTGCTAAATTAGGCGCACGTTGTGCTGCCTTTGGCGCCCCAAAGAGATTACATTTAGCATTGAAAGTCGGTGCTAAAGTTGGTGTTAACTACGACGACTATAGCGCCGACTAATGAATAAAAAAATTTAAAATTCCTGCTTGCATTAAAACTGGTGCAGGAGCACCTAATCTACGATGGCCTCCATGAGGCATTTATTTGCATGTTGTGTTTGATATTCAATTTTGTTGTTTTCAATAAGGTCCTAGAAGACCATTCATGTAAAAAGGACTATGTCCAAGTATCTAGTATTGTCTTAAGAAACAATAGTCATGTTTGTAAGCCTTACAAAAGGGCATGTCCAAGTGTTAGTTGGGAAGTTAGTGAAAAGTCATCGGTTGTGATGTGGTTGAAATGATTGGTCTTCCCACCATTGCAAGATTACAAGATAACGACCAAGATTAGGTTTTGATAAAGTTTGTTCTGTGGAAGAGTGAAGGGGATGGTAGAGAGATCAGGTGTGCAATTGTAAAAACAGAGCATCTGTGTGTATTTCTGAAAGCATAATAAACAAGGTCCTATTTGTGTTGTACATCTTTCTGGCATTCAAGTTCATTTCTTTCTCTATGCAATCAATTTTCTGTTTTGTAGTCAAGATGGGTTCTCAGCCCATTCCACCGGTTAGATTTCTTCGAAATCGGTGGAATGACTATACAGTGTTTTCGTTTTGTTTGTATGTGTTTGCAGGATCGCATACAGTATGCATTGAAAGACCCTAGCATCATCATGTGCTAGGTTGGTAGGGTGAAAGATCTATGTTAGATTGGTGGAGGAATGGATCTGTGCAGTTGTGGAGTTGCTGGGTTTGTAGAGGCTCAAAACAACGAAGATTTGTGTTGATTCCCCAAAGATGCATTTTGTGTGTATATCGCAAATGTATGTCGGATATACATTCTATGTGTATATCACAAGAGTTTGTTGAGTTAGGGTGTCACAAAACATATCGGGAACCATTGGTGTATTGTATGTCAAGATTGTATGTAGTGAACATACATTGCGAATGTACAAGTATATCGGCATACAAGGGAATCAACGTTCAGTCCCATCGAATGCATATTTGAGATGCATGTTGTGAATGTACATTGCAAATGTACATCGGGTTTAGATACAAGGAGGGTCAATAGTTAAACTCTTTGAATGCATGTTTCGAATGTATATTGAAAATATACATTGCGCTCATACATTGTATTAGGTACAAGGAGTGACCGGCCATATTGGTGACATCGGGCTGGAGATACATGGGATTACCGGCAACAGCAAGTCAAGTTATGTATGTGCAAGCATCAGAGTGACAAGGGTTATCGGGTAGACGAAGTCATAGTGAGCCGACAATTAATGTCTCACCGATGGAGAAAGTCTGAGGTCAATGCTTTGTATTGAAGGTGTCAGGGTGAGAAGTGATATCAGAAGGCATGCAGAAGGTTGTGTCGAAGGAAGTGAGTCATGTCGAAAGAGGACAGTTCAAAATGTCGTCAGAGTAATCAGTGTATCAAAGCGAAGCGTGGAGTGAAGGCCGATAGTATATTGTCTGGCCAAAGACAAAGTCGAATGTTGAACCATCGGAGAGAGGTATGCGATCGGAGGAAAGTCATTTTGATCGGCCGATAGTATGATGTCTAGCTGATAGGCAAGTAAAGCAAGACATACAAAGGGGAATGCATATTAGGGTGTTTGGCTCTACGTCAAAAAATACCACACAACAAAAAAACACAAAACAAAACTTTCATACCACAAACTTGATGAAAATAATTTGCCATAGGTCGCTCTCATTTTCTGTTTCAGTTATTTTTCATTTGTTAGGTTGGTCTTGTTGTTGATCTTTTAGTTTTCATTTTTCTTGTATGTTTGCATTATTTGGTTGCCTGGTTTTATTTTGTTGCCAGATATAGAGCATATGATAGACGATGTTTACAGTGTTTGGTCACCCAGTTTAATTTTTTTGCGAGATACAAAGTAGAGGATAGATGGATAGAAACCAAACCCCTGATTTCGCTTTAAACATGAAAACCAGGCATGTTTTGCCTTTTGGTTCAATTTGAATCCATATAAGATATTTAGATAGAATTTTTACTAACATATTTGTACAAAAGGGATGCCACCTAGTAGATAATGGTCAGGTTTTGGTTGATTTGAGTTATTTGGTGGTCTTATTTTTGCTTTATTCATTCCATCACAGGGTTTGAACTCTCATGAGATATCTCATAGGCATTTAAATCTAGAAAGAGAGTCATTCAAGGTAAATCTTGCTCATTAATCATCTGTTTCTTTTAAATCGCCCATTTCTTTTAATTTCTTTGATTGGTGGCTTACTTTCATACCACAAAACAAAACTTTCATACCACAAACTGGACGAAAACTTTCATACATGGCAGTGTGTACTTCGTTTGCCTCCACAGACTGGATGAAAATAATTTACTCTAGGTTGCCTCAAAATGTCAAGCAATAGAGGGAAGGAAGCAAAGGGAGCAGACTCTAGCCACAATGAGGTAATTTATTGTCAATTTATAGATTTGTAAATGTTTCCATTCTTTCTTTGATTTTTAGGTTTTAGTTTTTAATTTCTAAATTTAAAAGAAGAAATTTATTTTATATATACATATATATAAGGACATGAGATTGACAAAGATAAAGAGGCATTGGCTTCCATATTGGGGGTAGAGGCAGTGAACAAATTGGATGGTGTGGACTTGACAATGCTTTCTAGATACATAGAAAAATGATCTAGTAAAGCCCCTAAAACATTGCAACCAAATCAACCCTGTCAAAGGGAATCAATTGATTCCCCAACTAGTCCTAGATCAAGCAAAAGATCCAGGAGGAAATCAATAACAATAAACTCTAAGAATGTGGAATAGGGAGCAGAGACTTCCAATGTCCCAGCCACTCCTGGGACACAGACTTCTTCCACCACGCCATGTTTTGCATCTTGCATTGGTAGCTATGATACCAAGATAGAATACGACATGGTTTCAGGGGAAGTCCATATGACAGATGTTGTAAAAACGTTTGTGAATAGGTTGAAGGAATCATGCCTTCAACAATTCAAAGACCATCTACATTTGCCATTCTCAAAGATACCCATGCACTTGCAAAAAGCAGTTATCCATGACATGGAGACTAAATTTGGCATAGGTTGGTCTGTAAAGAAGATAAAGCTACGAATGTCTCAAAACTACAAGAGATTTCAGTGCAACCAAACAAAGAAGATAAAAAAACTCCCTCCCAAGGTAAGGCTCAAAAAAAGGCCAATTGATGTAAGTGTGAAAGTATGGAAAGAGCTTGTAAAAGCATATGAGAAGTTCGATGCATGGAGGAAGTCCAGTGAGGAGAGTACGCAGGTATTTGAATTTGCTCATAAGATTATATCAAATTTATTAAATGATTTTTAAATTTTATTTGTGCATAGTTAAATTGAATTAGTATATGTTTCAGGACAAGGCCTCCAAGGCTAGGCTTGACAAACTTCATATCACACATCACGTGGCCAGAAAGGTTTACAGGCCTTGATATGTACATTTGTAAGTATATTTAATATGTTAAATGATTTTTTTTTATTTCCTAGGAAAAAGTAAATGATTGCATATTAATTAGTTTAACTAGTCCATGTGCCATGTTTTGACAGGAGGAGAAATATGCCGAAATCCAACACAGTTTGAAAAGGAAATATCACAAAGCAAAAAGTGGACCAATTTTGTAATCTGGATGGAGAACAAGGTATCAATAGTTGACTTTCAATAACTTAGTTGGATATTGTTGTGTTAATATGTCAATTTGCATTTCTTGTGTTGAGTTGTTTATTGATGCTTAGGATGAGTTCTAAAGTGCTTCTCTGTTGGCCCTAGATCCAACTCAATTGTCCCATTATTTCATGTTGAGGAAAAAAATATTGTTTGCCTTAAAAGGTAGTGGGTGACATTCATGCCTTATTTTCATCGCATCTTTTAATTAATGACCATGGTCTTTTAATATCTCTTAAGTGTCCTCATTTAAGTTATGAGTTATATCATTTGAGTAACATAGTCCCATGTTGATTTGATTTATCTTCTTTTCTCTCAAACATGGTATCTCAAGGAGTGCTTCCTTGTGATGCAGAGTAGGGGTGGTTTCAAGATTTCAACATCTCACAACAAGATTTGGTGTTTTCTTGCTCATAACCTTCAGTGGATGCAAACTAGGTTTCAACCCTTAATGGGTCATTTATGCTTCAACAGGTAAATCAACACTAGGAGGACTCTCAATGGAATGAGGATGACAAACAATAAGTTTTAGGAATGCATAAGAACTTAGGGCTAGCAAACTTCAATTGTTCTCTTGCCAAATTAACTCTAGGCCAAGTAGGACATCAAATTGGCTTTTTTTGACATAAATTGCAGAGAAGACCTCAAACCCACAATGTAAAAACTATTTTGAGTACCCTTTTGGGAGTTATTAAACATATCCAAAACTTAGGTATGGTTGTTTTGTAATACAAGGCTCTAAAATTGACTGTTCCGTTTGACAAACGGTTTAATTAGGCTTGTTCAACTAGGTCACCACAAGGTCTTCAACCCCTCAATTTCCAAACTTCATTCCAATGGCTTAGACATGTCTTATGATATCTATCAACACCATTCCAAGCAATTCCAACCACTATTTAAGGGTTCTACTTCAAACCCTAACTCATATGCACTTCTATGCTAAATAAATGAGGTTAAATGGACTAGGGCATCACCAAATTTGCACATAACACCATCCCCTACTCTTGCAACATTGTGAACATGAAATACATGCTACCTTCATCCATTCCACTGAGTTGGAGGCCTTTTCACTGGTGCAATGGAGAGAAATGCATTATTTTTAGTCAAAGCACACCCTTGTAAGGGTTTCAAACCACTTTCAGTAAATATGTCCTAACTCGCTTCAAACTTAATGAAATCAATTACAAAGAACAAGGATTTAAGGCACCATTAATTCCAATCGATGTTTGACTACTTCCAGGCCATACAGATCCTTACAGTACAATTTAGCAATAAATTAGGCTTCTAAAATGCAGAAACATGGCACCTTGTTATTCAAAATTCAAATTTTTACAACTTCTAACTCTTGTTCCAATGTACACAAATGCTTTTAAAACATTCCCAAGCATAACCAATCATTTTCCCACCAAAAACCAAAGCCTAACCGTTCAACTTCCCCAAAAATGCAAAAATGCAAAAGTTGCTTTGACAACTTTTTGCAACTTTTACAAATTTCACCAAATTGACTCCAAAATGACTCAACTGACACATAAAGGCACAAAACATGGTCTTAAAGACCTTATTACAAACAAAATGACTTCACCACACCAAAATACTAACACTCTGTAATTTTTACATTAAGACCCAGGTGCCCTGCACCATACTCCTTAGGCAAAATAGAATCAAGTCCCATTGAGGACAGTACTGCAATAGTAGATTCATGCTTGATCATGTCATTCTCTGACCCCCAAGTGGCATCCTCATTTGGTAAACCCTTCCAATGGACTAAATACTGAAAGTAGGCATTATCCCTTGTCTTTTTGAGTTCCTTGGCACCTAAGATATGCTCCAACTTTAGAGGCCTACTTGATGGATGATCTTTGACTCCTTCCTCATCTGAGAATGTTGACAGGGGAGTGTGATCTATTTCATCCACCTAGCTCAGTAGCTACTAGATGCTTGGTGAGGTGTCGGATCCACACGAAAGGAGCAATCAGTAGAAGAGAGAGTTCAGTTGTATTTGATTTAGAGTTAGGATGGACTCTATCCTTTCATCATGTTCAATATGTTCCTCGTCTGAGATATAGGAGAAGAAGATATATAGACTAGTTAACTCTCAAAGGATCTTTGAGGCAAACATAATCATAAATGGCACAAAATGTAGAGGGTTGGCACTTAAGGTTATGTAATAGAATTTATAGTTGATAGTTAAATTGTATAACAATTTTTTTTATGATCTTTACTAAAATTTATTAGAATTGTTGCATGTTTTACATCATTGGAATGACATATTAGCTGTAACTTTTTTAAAATTTTATTATGGTATGTGCACTTTGATATGATGTAATATGATTATGGTTTCGTTTCATATGTTGTAATATTAGATATATAACAAAAAAATAAATTATTGCATGGAATAAATAATAACTTTTCATTTTAAATGTTTTTCTTTGCAGAACATGGGTCTTCCAGAAGATTAAGATGATCCTCATGATATAGATCTAGAATATGTTGGTTCTAGTATAGATCACATGGCAGAGGATGATGATGACGCAGATACAGAAGACACTAAGGCCGATGATGATGATGACAATGACGATGATGATCACGATGGTGATGATGATGATGAGGTAGTTACTGGTAGTAGCCAGTGTGATTCATGATCATATAGACTGCATCAGGGATCATTGTTGATATATCGTTATGATGCCTCTTTTCATGGTTACTATCATATGTATCATTTTTATGGCCTGCAGTACCATATTATTGAGTTGTATCATTTTGACTTATATCATTTGGACATGTATCATCTTGACTTGTATCATTTTGAGTTACATAATTTATCATTTTTACTTATATCATTTGTACATGTATCATTTTGACTTATGTCGACTGTTGGACATGTATCATTTTGACATGTTATTGATCTACTGGCACATTTGACTTTCACTTGTTTTAGTTATATATGATGATGATCTTATCAGTATTGACTTGTCAATTTATATATATTGAAGTTGGTCGATGATTTTTGGATGGATATTTATTACGTATGATGATTTTAATTTACTGCTTAGGATGGATGTTGTCAAATTCAATTAAATTATAGATATTTGACTCACTTGTTTTAATTATAGATGATGATCATGTTATAATAATTATCTTGTTATTTTATATATACTGGATATTGTTGTAGATTTTATTTTGATGGAGATTTAATAAGTATAATGATGTAGTTTTTTATTAAATTGGTCAAACAGGCTTTGAAAGGGGACCCCGAAACCCTTCACAAAAGAAAGCTAACAAAAAGTTGGAAGCCAACCGAAAGCCAACTATAAGCTACCAAAATACATAAGCATATAAAGAGTACCCAAAAAAGAGACCAAACTAAACTAAACTAGTTCATCTTCTTAAGAGTCTCGACTGCTTCTAATTCCTGTTCATAGAATGCCTCATGCATTTTGGCAAAGTCCATGAGTTCTTTCTTCTCAGCTTCAAACTACTTTTTGTTTCTCCCCTAGTGTGGGTTGAAGGTCCACTTGTGTCCTCAACTGCCACCTATTTACTAGAGCTAGTAGTTCATCACCCTTGTCCTAATTACCCAGTTCCTCGACATTCATGATGTCCTCAGCATTGAAATCCTTGAACTGCTCTTTTCTAAGCTCCTTGAGCTTCTATGTCAACACTCTCATCCACTTGGGGCTATTCTGAATGGTGCTATGTTCTAAGTATAATGATGTTAATTTGTATGGACACTAGTAGAAATATGGCAAATACATGACCAGGTGACTAAAAATTTTAGTCACATAACCAAACTTTTATATATATCTGCTTTGTTGCTGTCATTCCAAGGGTTCTTGGTCACTGTCTAATGGTTTTGATAGTGCCTTTATCTCTTCTCTTTGTTTGGTGAAACCCTACTAGCTGTTGCATCTCTTTATCTTCTCCTATACCTTCCATGCTATGGATTGTCCTAAGACAGAGATATGGACTGCCATCTTACAACTTTTATTGTCTTCCTTATCATATGAAGGAATAGGACTGTCCCTTCTTGTTGAAAATCTTATGCTCATGACTATAAGAATCCTCCTATAAACTGGAATCTATTACTTACAATAAAGGAAGAATCTCACAACATACCTTGACTTAGTCATTTAAGAGTGGAAGAAAAATGTTATTTTGAACAAAAATTTATAGTTTTTGCATTCTTTACTTGACTTATATTAATTTTTGCATGATGATTAAACCGCATGTAGAGAAATTATATGAAAGCAGAACGAAAAGAAAAAGGCCCTGTCAATAGAGCTCTCTACAAAGCTGCACAACTTGAGGACAATGATGATAGTGATTATGTTGAACGTCTTGACAAAAATCTGCATGATATTTAGAGTAGTAGTACTGGTGTTGGAATTGAGGTGAGTGCTATTTATTGTTTTTATGTTTTTCATGGTAGTCATTGTTGTTTTAACACACACATGCAAGTAAGTGCTATCCAAGTAAGTTGTTTTAATTCTATTTGAAGGAAAACCCACCAGTATGATTTGCTTTAAAGGATTTAACTCTAGAGAGAGACCAATAAATGTAAGTCACTTAAAGGGAATTACATCAACTTCTAATAGAAACTAATTAAAAGCATCCACACAATGACAACAAATGTGTCTCGATAAATCTATTGATTTGAATAACTGGAAATAGCCAATATAGAGACAATCAAACAACTTATGAACTTGAATATCAACAGAAAATCAGAACACCATACATATCCACAAATTTAACCATCCTTGCCCATTATAATATTAAATTATCATAGAAGTGTAATGTATTGAATCTAAAATATGATTGGATAGATAATATTGGAATATATAAATTGTCTTGCTGAAAGATGATGATTGTCTAGGGCATGGTTTCCCTTATAAATATGGGAAGCAACAAGCTTTAGGCCTAAACCAACATAACTATTCATAAATCACATCCTCTTGTAACTAAACATGCTTAATAAAGATAAATTAAAGGCATAAGCAAGTTAACCAAGATTTGAATTTATTAGTCATCATAGAGCACCCGTGACCTCAGGCTTGGCAAGGTACTCATCTCCATGTTGCAGTATTTATTAAATGTGCTATGCCCCTGTCTATTATCGCAAAAAAGTGTCAAAATTTTGTCCTTGTTCTCCATGTTGACGCTAGCAAAATTGCTCGTTGCTCCTTCTGCACCTGAAGCTGTAGCTGCACATCAATCTTTCAAGTATGCTTTCTCCCACTTATCGAATGTAAGGTCATTGGACCATTTGAATTCCTAAATTTGGAGCAGATTGGTCTGATGGTCCTTCAATCTTTTATCCAACATAGCTTTAACATCAATTACAAATTTTCCATATCCTGCATCTAGGGCTATGACCCTATCCAAAATCACGTTAAAGCTCAAAGTATCTATATCCTGCTCCTTTTTCAAGAATTCCATAACCATAGACATTGTTGTTCTGAATTTTGCCTTCCAAGTATCAAGGCCTTTAACTAGTTTATTTTCCTCTGTCAGAATAGAGGGGATAAATTGATGCTTGAAAGTAGAAAAAGATTCAGGTCTGGCCTGCATCCTTTTGTCTTCACTACTGGCATATTGATGCTCTTCAATGATCATATTCACTGTCTGCTCTATGGGCTTCAATTTAGCAGGAGCATCAGGATTTCTTTGAAGTATCCTGCAAAGCATGACTAAATTGTGCAAGGAAGGCTGCCATTTCTGGTACAGTGGCTCCAAAACAAAAAAGTTTGCTTGCAATTGTTTAATGGCATGAGATAACATGGAGTAGCAATCATGCACATCCCCAAGTTTATCCACAACCAGCTTTATCCTGTATTCCAGAATTTTCTCAAAGACTTTAAGGACCTTGATCCTTGCCTCATTTTTTGTTTCCTCATTTTGCTTCTTGAGGTCCTCAACTTCTTTTTCAAATTTTGTTCTCAAAGCATTAAACTCTTGTGTTGTCACTGTGACATCACCAGTTGTTGGTGGCACAGAAGGTTGATATGGAAATATTGCCAGACTCTGAGAAGAACCCACATCTTGCAGTTGCTTTTTCAATTGCATATTTTCAATGAGCAACCTATTCACTTCATCATTCATGTCTTGTTGTGTTTTCTCATAATCCTGCAATTTTTTTTCCAACTTTTTTACAACTGCATGGGTGAACATGGCAGAATGGACTATAAGAACAGAGGCCTCAGTTGCTGAAGTATCTTGAAAGGTTTTCACCACAGCAGATCCCCTCATTTCCTGAACAACATCTAGCAACCTTGGTTTACTAGTGTTCTTCTATTTTGTCCATATGGCAAGAGTCTCTGTCTTTGGGTTGAAACCACATCCACTGATTCCATCCTCATAATCCAATTCAGACACAAGATTAGGGTCATCTTGACCCCTAACTTGGTCAAACAAGAATGCCTTTTTCAATTCAAGACATGGGATGATCAACATGTTACTCTTCAAGCCATTTGTCTTGCTTCCTCAAGAGTCACATTGATTTTGTCAACTTTTAGTTCTTGGATTGTTTAGGTGGTTATTAGATCATACTGAGACTCATCAACACCCATCTTATTGATTTCCACCTTTTCATCAAATTCCTTCATCTTCATTTTTAACTCGAAATCTCGAAACTCCGGAGTCTTGATGAAATCATCATCTTGAATAAATCTCAATGATGCCACCACCCTTTCATCTTCCTATAGATCTAGCTCAATTTGGGATTGTTCTTCCATCCTAGCCTCAGGCTTGTGTGCATCAGTTTCTTGACCAACCAATGGTTGATCAACTTCCTCTCCATCATGTAATTGTGTCAAAATATTTGCAACTTCATCAATATCCCCCACACCCTCAGACATCTCATATGGGACCAAAGGAGACATGTCTTCAATTCTCTGCCTTTTATGTGGTGGTGATTCAGGGATCTATGGATCTTGAACTAACATGACATCAGGGGCAGGCTCATGAATCTTAATTCCTGCAGACCTCTTCACTCGAAGTTTGGTAGTCTTGGTAAGCTATACTTCAGATTTAGCATATATACTTTCAAAAATTTCAATCATTGTATTAATCCTCTTTAGAGGATCTTTCTCTTCAGCAAAAAATCCTTCAAAAATTGGATTTTTTTCCTTTTTGGCATCTTCAATTTTCTTGAGGATCTCCCATTTCCTCTTCATGTCATACACTTCATCAAAAGTAACTAGGTTCCTTATCACATCCTCAACATAAAGAATTTCATGGGATGCCCATCTTAGTCAAGATCACTTGTCTCACAAAGTTCATATGACCTTCAGGATCACAAACTCTTTCAACACCAGATTCCAAAGAGTACTTGGCCTTCAAATAAGCCTGCAACTCCTCAAGAGTGTCTGAACCAATTGACCAATCTCCAAAGATAGTGGTATTAGGCAAAAAGGTGCCTTTCTTCTATTTATCATCACTTCCTTTTCCCTCCACATCATTTGCCACATGAATTCCAAGAATGCAATTATGTCATAAACAAACTTTGGCAATTTGTGAGGTGGTTGGGGGCAATCATATATCCTGATTATTGTGTGCTCTGGTAGGAAGAACCAATTAGCATAATTGAAAGTATGACCTTGCTCTGGTTTATGTGCAAGAGGTCTTAGAATTACCCTAATTTCTGGTGACAATCTTGGGGCCCAATTACCAAAAGAATTCATTATTTTCACAGAAAATTCATTATGAAATACAATATAGTTACCAGTCTAGCAATGAGAATCCCACATGTAAAACCAACATTGAGTAGGCATTCTTTGCCTTATCCTATCAATCATGCTGATCTCCATTTTACTTGACCATTTATTCCTATTTTGATATAGGATCAAGTGGCAAACCAAAGAATAAAACTTGAAGTTCATGGGTTTCTTATCTTCCTTCACACTGATGAATCCATCATGTATTTTCTTTTCAAGATATGAGGCAAAATCATACTTAATGTTCACCTCTGAATTTTGTATCTTCATATCCATCATCATCAAATTAACTAGCATCCTTTGATTAGCATCAATTCCTAGTACTTGGCATAATGCATAATAGGTCCATTTGAAATAGACTGCAAAATCTTCCACAGGGAATGGTTCAACTGCATTGGTGTGTGGCAAGAGACACTGTGTGGCTTCATGAGTGTTGTCATTGATGGCAATAAAGTCTATCCCACACATCCACAGTGCATAGTATGCCTATACCAGAAATCAGATTGAAGATTGTTTTGGTCCAGTGAACAAGAACATAACATGTAGTAAGGTCTGAAAAACAGGTCCAGATCTCTCAAATGGTTTAACTCAGTAAGTTGCAGACTTGGACAAGTCAAGAGGAGCATCATGACTACTATATTCTAGAGATTGAGCCTCCAATGACAAAACATGGAAAAGCTATGAACATCTGAGCATTGGGTTGCAGACAGGCAAAGCAGACTGAGGAAGAACTGACTGGCAGAGTATTAGACTTCAATCTAGATGAGTATTGATGTTGATCAAGCTAATTAAGGGATCATACAATATTGGCCGACATGATTAATGACTTCAATGTCTATGATTTTGATACGCATCACATATCAAGCATGGATTTAGCCGACAGATCAATTTTTTGTAAATATCTTGAGTATTCTGGTTGCTGACTAGAAAGTTGTTGAAATCCTTGGTGTGGATATATATACCAGATGGATTCCAGTATGAAGGAGTGTGGGAATATAGATATGATGAGATAAGGTGTGAAGGAAAGCGAGATAAGTGTGGAAGCAGCTATACAAGTCTGGTATGTGACAGAATAGAAACACTAGAGCAGAGGAAGAATGAAGTGGATTAGATTAGTATATTGAGCCTAACAAGAACTGAACTTCAGCATTTGTGGATGCCTCTCATTAGTTTAAACACCTGGTTACATTCTATAAACTTTGTAGACAGTGAGTCTCTTGTAGGCAGTGTGCCTCTTGTGAGCAGTGTGCTCAGGTAGTGAGCCCTAGTTGGCAAGTGCCATTTTGTACTTCTTATTCTTTTAACAGAGAATACAATCTTAGGTTAGTCACCCCATGGTTTTTCCCTTAACAGGGCTTTCCACGTAAAAATCCTTGTGTTATGTGTATTGATTTTATTTCTGCTTTCATGATTATGTATGCTTATATGTTTTGATGCTACACTAATTATTAAAGGAGAAAAGAAAGTTAAGATATTTGAGATAACTGATTCACCCCCCCTCTTAGTTATCTGCCTTATTTCCAACAATTGGAAGGAATATCAACTATCCTGTTGTTTGCACCTCTTCTCATAAATATCGGCAGCTCATCCCTTCTGAGTGTTCTTCTCAAACTTTTGTATTCTTGTTCAATCTTTTGTAGGTCAATTTCAATGAGAGCTTGTTTGTTCAACATAAAACAGTCAATTATAGCATTTGTCAATTCTCAACAGAGAAGATCCATTTGGCAACCTTACTATTTTAGTAGCCAGGTGATAGTGTAGTGCCAGAGTACGAATCAGTTCCACATCCATGAATACGTTTGAAACAATTAGCTTGGGCAAATCTAGCTTCCATGGATTGCCCACCGGTCCCTGACCATCCTTCTTCTGACAGAAGTACCAAAACAGTTTCCAGCTAGAAATGGGAATTATGGCATCCCTACAACCTTCAGTAACATCCCTAAATACTTTCTTTCGACCTTTGTCAATTGAATTAGGTAAAACATCTAGTAAAGATTGTTGCAGTGATCTTTTCTTAGGGGCAGGATCAGGCTTACTAGTCTTACTTGTGGATTTAGACTTCTTGGGTGCCATTATACAAACTAGGGTTTCACAATTCAAGCAAATGCACAGAGAATTGAAATAGAGCAAAGATTCTTCAAACTTTCTTGCAGAGAATGTAGAGATGGACTTACTTGAACAATTCGAAGATTTCTAAGAACAGACCGAACTAGGCACCTTCTCCAAGCCAATCTGCCATCTCTGAACTGAGCAAATGCCGAGAGATTTCTAGATTTTATTAAGCCAGAATGTTCATCATTCCACCATTATTTTTGGTTCGTGCCACGAGATTATAAAATCGTAGCATTAAATTCATTGAAAATATAAGCCCTTGATCAAATTTGATCCAATGATCAGATGAAATGACAAGATCTTTCAAATTTCTCAGTAATCGCACACCCGCATTGAGTATGTTTACTCATTTATTATCATTACCGCACTATTGCAGAGCTTGTTTAAACTGGTCATAGGATGGTGATAAGCTTCAATGCCTTTTATTCACTTTTCTTGATTATCGCCAACCCTCAACCCTTATGCTCAAACAAAGCAGGATCGCGAGACTTATAGCCCCCTTTATTCCATTTTCTTCCATTACCGTTAACCCGCAAGTGCCTATTCTCATTACTGCAGGGTGATTATGTTGCCAACTTTTGTTGCTTACTGCCTTGCTACAAATGTTCTTTGAAAGCCATCGCAGGAGCCCGGTAACTTGGACACTTACTACCGCCATGCTGTAAACAACTTGCCAGACTAATGCGGGACCATGGGATCAATTTATAATGAACTCCATTCCTTATTGCCAAGCCGCAACCAAGTGGTGAGACCTCTGAGGGACCGCGGTATAAATGGTTGATCGAGCCCTTCCGACTGCCATGCCGCGAACAACATGTATGTTTCCAACGAGAGTGCAGTATACATGATTCTTGTTGCTCTAGTTCCCACACTACCATTAAGACAATGAGGATGACCTACGAGATTGCGGTAAACTGCAAAAACATAGACAAGATTAAGAATAACTACATACTCCTCAAAATGACCATGTTATGTGACCCTCAGAAATAAATGGCATAAAAGTTTGGCATGAAAGTCTATTAAGAAATGGTCATATACAAGTGAAAAGATCAAGTAGGATGGAAATGTACAAAATTTTTGAGAGGTCCTAATGGGTGAGACATTTGAATAGTTTATTTGGAATAATGGCAGGAATTAACAAAATTTTAGGGTTTTAAAATTTTGTTCCAACATAAGTAATGGTTATTTTATTATGTAAATAAGGGTAATCCTTACCTATGTAACAATTATTATGTATTTCAATATAATGTGTATTTTTTTTATTTTTGCAAAAATGTATTGATAAACTCCAAGAAGGGGATAAAGTTAGGGTGTTGGATCCGTTTGATGGTGTTGCTATGGGCATTGGGCGGATTCACTCACTATCTATTGTACATGGAGTCAACTTGGAAGGAACATGAGATGCAAATGTAAATATTTTAAAGGTCACAAGTAATGTACCCCTTGCTTATGACAACAAAATAGATGGAGTTGTCCGTCTGAAAGAGAAAGAAGGAACCTTCACACGGTGGCCACTAAAATATTTGCAAAAAATGGCATAGTTGATGTTTATCATGTACTAGTTGTTAGACATCTTGGCCCACTACTTTATGCAGTATTTTGAATGTGTTGTTTAGGGATCTTAATTTTCATGGTGTATTTGAAAGAGTTGGAAACTCTTAGACAACTATGACATTTTTTATTATATTTATATATATACTCTTAGACAGTTTTGATATCTTATAACTTTATATATATATATATATATATATATATATATATATATATATATATTTGCATTATATTTTTTTATTGCAGATTACCTTTGTTTATCATGATGTTGAATCAATCTTTTAATTCTAGCATGTTGTAGCTTGTTCGTATATGTAATTTTTTTAAAAAAGTGCATTGAAAATATTACCTACCTCTAGAATCGTCATAGAAATTTCTTCAAAATGCCACATCTGTCCTGGAGTCACCGGGGTTTGTACCTCAATGATTCCACATTGTTTTAGGCCCAAAAGATCCCAACTGTGCCTAATTCCATAGGCAATTCGATTCTGAATCTGATTCTGGGACAAATAGTACCTAGAAATGCCCCATTTTTCTGCCAATTAGGTAACTTAACAAATAATAAATGTTATATCCCAAAACTTGCGCTAGAACTCTGGTAAAAGCTTACCATACTATAGCATCATCAAGTCAACCTTGGATATAGAAATTGTTCAAAACAAAAAATAGTTTGTAAATGTTGAATGGTCAAACAATATGAGAAATCACAGGCACCAAGAGTTAACTTTTGAAAGAGGGCGGATAAAATTGATATATATATAGTGTAAAAGCCAAGGGATTGCCTTTTGGTTTCAAGATCTAGGTGACTTTGATCTTGATTTAAAATGTTCCTTACGAGTGGTCCTGTCATGTCCCCATATTAAGGCATTGTTTAAATTAAAGATTTAAACACCAAAATAAAGATGATAAAGTCACTTTCATAAAATATAGTGTTCAATATGTCCTTTCTACTGTCAATTTGGACGATAATTACGTATATAATAATATTTAATAAACATATATATAATATTATTAATATTAAATAATATTGTTATATATTCATTGTATTTATAAATAATAAATATAAGAAAACAATTATAATATTATATATATATATATTATAATATAATTATCATATAATAAATATTTATAAGACAAATGTCTTATAATACATAAATATAAATATAATTAGTAATATAAATATTATTTATATAAGCATGAAATAACAATAATTAATATTATATTAATTAAAGATTATAAATAATTAATAACTAAAAACTATCGTAATACATATATTACTATGAATCTATTATAAATAGATTATTTTTTATACATTAGTGACCGGGCCTCTTGAGAGGAACTGATCCCATATAAAAAGAAGTCAAAAGGTATAAATTAAAGATAAAGAAATGTTAAGTAAAGGCATCGAATACCTCTAAGAGGTAATCGTTGTGCCTTTTGGCCAAAGAGAAACCCTTCGTTGGGTTTAAAAAGGAAAGCTTTCCCCCTCACAAGGATCATGATCGGAAGAAGAGAATAAGGAATCTTAAGGATTTCAAACAACATTCAAGAGAAGGAATCAACGAAGGAAAAACAACGCGGTCTAAAGTAAATTCAATACAGAGCAACATCAAACCCCGATGCAACATAAGGAGTATACAGGGGCAGCAAGGTAAGTCTGTAGACTACTATAGGTATGCTATTAATTAAACATTTGAATATATAGTATAGTATATATTAGTGATATTTTAATGTATAGTGTGTAAAATATATGATGAATTCATAAATGAATGAAGAATAAAGAAATAGAGATATGTAAATGTATGGGTAAATAACATAAACTGATTACATGGGTATGAACAAGAAATATAATACTAGAACAATATAATTATGGTATAAATGAATCATGATTAGAAATGAAATAAAGCATTAGTTAATTATGCTTGAAAGTAAATATGAATGATATAAACTATATGATAATAATGTGAATCTAATGCAATGAAACCATTTATATGTCAAAAATAAGCATAAAATGAATTATCAATGAAGCCTAGTATGAGGCTATGAGTAAAGGATGAAATAAGGTTCCATGGAGGAACACAAATAGAGATATAAAGATCTCAAATTGATAAATTGTGGCTCACGAACTCATGATGTAATCAAAGGGATGTTCAAGCCTCATCCTTAATCACTTTTATCAACCCATGAGTATGGGGTTAAGTTAAGGATGTAAAATTGGACCTAGGTAACCCTTAAGTGGATGAAGAACACTGGGTGTGTGTGAAGTCCCTTGAGCCAAGAGACGAAGGACCCCAGGTGTTGGGAGAAGCTCTTGGGCCTATGGTATTATGAGCTCATAATAAATGTGCCCGACGGTAGGTGACTCTTAATGGGATGAAGAATGCCGGGTGTTGCGTGAAGTTCCATTGAGCCAAATGGTGAAGGACCCCGAGTGTTGGTAGAAGCCTTTGGGCCTCCGTGTGGGATGGTTAACGCCTTAACAAACCATGCTCATGTGGAAGACAAGGTTGATTAATGATAGGGCTAACCAAGAACTCTCTTTAGATAATGCATGGGAACGATGCGAGAAAGAATATGAATATGAAATGTATGAACTTGATATGAATCATAACTAAAAGTATAGAGATGAAATGTATGTGATTATGATTAAAGATTATAAGCCTTAAATACAATTGTGGAAAATATAAAAGTTTAATACTTAGTTATTAACTCTATCATGATATAAAAAGAAGAATTAAATATTAATGTTCTCTTTTGTAAGTTGAAATTTTGTGCAAGGTTAAGGAAAAACTTGACTTACTAGAAGGGGACATTATAGTGGTATCAGAGCCATCGACCTGCCACCCTATGAGGAAATTTGATGCAAGCTTACTCAAGAAGGTACAATACACATAAAAACAACAACTAAATGGACAAGGAACTAAGAGCATTCATAGCAGAACAAAACAAGACAAACCAAGCTCTTCATCAAGCACTACAAAATATGGACAACACTATCGAGAGTTTGAAGACCCAAGTAACTAATGGAAAGGAAGTGGGATCGAACCACGCTGAAAATAGCCAATCCTCATCTGCTCTAAAAGTCCTGTACCATCTTTCCTCCCGAATGAGGAAGTTTCAAGTGGAGAAGAAAATGCACCAGCCACCATGAGCACAGAGGACATAGCTATAGCCTATGCAAACCCAGACCCCGAAGTGAGAAGGGTAGTCTCATTTAATGATTTTTACAATGCCAAGAGGAAGGAAGGAGGTTAAAGAGAGAGGAGACCCATGAATAAAGATCTAAAACACAAAGCAAATAAGGTCTATCTAACTAATTTCAATGGATCTAATAAGATTTCAGCACACTCATAGTTGAAAAAACTTAATGATTACTTCCACCTAAGCCCCATGACCAAAAAAGATGCTTTGCAATTCACCATTCTTCATCTAGAAGGGTTAGCATATGAATGGTGGCACCACAGGAAAAACACCCTAGGCCACGAAAAGATTACATCTTATGAAGAATTTTCAAGGAGGTTCATCAAGAGGTTTGATAAGAGACACCCACAAGAGGATTTTAAGGAACTCACACACCTCAAACAACGTGGAATGGTGGAAGACTACATCCACAAATTTGAGAAGCTCTCTGTACGAGTCTCCAGAATTGAAGAGGAATGACTCACATACTTGTTTGTGGAGGGCCTCGATGAATCTCTAAGGAACTTAGTAAGTGCTTTCAAACTTGCAAATCTAGAAGATGCCATAGATACGACCCTTAGATTAGAAAAAGATAAGAAACCAAAGACCTATACCAAACCTCTCCCTAACAAGGATAAATTCCAAAAACCCTTCCACCAAAAGAAGGAAGGACAAGGCAACAATCCATGTCGCAAATGTGGTGAACCTTGGAAACAAGGACATGTATGCCTAAGAGATGAATTAAGAGAAAAGGGGCTTTGTTTCAACTGCAAAGAAGCATGGAAACCAGGACACAAGTGTAAAGACTCCACAAGGGAAACACATGTTTTAAATGTAATGAGAAATGGGAAATCAGGCATAAATGTGGGAAAAGAGCTCAAGCGCACAATATAGAAATCATACCCAACAAAGAAATTCAGGAAGAAAGTGAAGTAACTTCAATTAAAAGAAGGAAAGAAAATTGATCTTAGAAGTAGGAATTGCTTGAGGACAAGCAATCTTAAGAGGGGAGGCTTGTCATGTCCCCATATTAAGGCATTGTTTAAATTAAAGATTTAAACAACAAAATAAAGACGATAAAGTCACTTTCATAAAATATAGTGTTCAATATGTCCTTTCTACCGTCAAATTGGACGATAATTACGTATATAATAATATTTAATTAACACACACACACACAGATATATATATATATATTATTAATATTATTATATATTATTATATATTCATTGTATTTATAAATAATAAATATAAGAAAACAATTATAATATTATATATAATATAAATATAAATATAAATAGATATTATTATAATATAATTATCATATAATAAATATATATAAGACAAATGTCTTCTAATACATAAATATAAATATAATTACTAATATAAATATTATTTATATAAGCATGAAATAACAATAATTAATATTATATTAATTAAAGATTATAAATATTAATAATTAAAAACTATCGTAATACATATATTACTATGAATCTATTATAAATAGATTATTTTTTATACATTTGTGATCGGGCCTCTTGAGAGGAACTGATCCCATATAAAAAGAAGACAAAAGGTATAAATTAAAGATAAAGAAATGTTAAGTAAAGGCAACGAATACCTCGAAGAGGTATTCGTTGTGCCTTTTGGCCAAAGAGAAACCCTTCGTTGGGTTTTAAAAGGAAAGCTTTCCCCCTCACAAGGATCATGATCAGAAGAAGAGAATAAGGAATCTTAAGGATTTCAAACAGTATTCAAGAGAAGGAATCAACGAAGGAAAAACAACACAGTCTAAGGTAAATTCAATACAGAGCAGCATCAAACCCTGATGTAGCATAAGAAGTATATAGGGGCAGCAAGGTAAGTCTGTAGACTACTATAGGTATGCTGTTAATTAAGCATTTGAATATATAGTATAGTATATATGAGTGATATTTTAATGTATAGTGTGTAAAATATATGATGAATTCAGAAATGAATGAAGAATAAAAAAAAAAAGATATGTAAATGTATGGGTAAATAACATAAACTGATTACATGGGTTTGAACAAGAAATATAATACTAGAACAATATAATTATGGTATAAATGAATCATAATTAGAAATGAAATAAAGCATTAGTTAATTATGCTTGAAAGTAAATATGAATGATATAAACTATATGATAATAATGTGAATCTAAGGCAATGAAACCATTTATATGTCAAAAATAAGCATAAAATGAATTATCAATGAAGCCTAGTATGAGGCTATGAGTAAAGGATGAAATAAGGTTCCATGAAGGAACAAGAATAGAGATATAAAGATCTCAAATTAATAAACTGTGGCTCACGAACTCATGATGTAATCAAAGGGATGTTCAAGCCTCATCCTTAATCACTTTTATCAACCCATGAATATGGGGTTAACTTAAGGATGTAAAATTGGACCTAGGTAACCCTCAAGTGGATGAAGAACACTGGGTGCGTGTGAAGTCCCTGAGCCAAGAGACAAAGGACGCCGGGTGTTGGGAGAAGCTCTTGGGCCTATGGTATTATGAGCTCATAATAAATGTGCCCGATGGTAGGTGACTCTCAATGGGATGAAGAATGTTGGGTGTTGCATGAAGTTCCATTGAGCCAAATGATGAAGGACCCTGGGTGTTGGGAGAAGCCTTTGGGCCTCCGTGTGGGATGGTTAACGCCTTATCAAACCATGCTCATGTGGAAGACAAGGTTGATTAATGATAGGGCTAACCAAGAACTCTCTTTAGATAATGCATGGGAACGATGATAGAAAGAATATGAATATGAAATGTATGAACTTGATATGAATCATAACTACAAGTATAGAGATGAAATGTATGTGATTATGATTAAAGATTATAAGCCTTAAATAAAATTGTGGAAAATATATGAGTTTGATACTTAGTTATTAACTCTAATCATGATATGAAAAGAAGAATTGAATATTAATGTTCTCTTTTGTAAGTTGAAATTTTGTGCAATATTAACGAAAAACTTGACTTACTAGAAGGGGACATTACAGGTCCATTGTGGTAACCTACATAGTGGTATGTATTCTTGGAAGCCTTATGGTACCATATTATTTAATGGAGTATATGTAGCGTTAAAAAAATTGAAATGCTCTTTTATAGTAAAGGAGAATGGGTGGTATTTGTGATCTACTATGCTAGAATACAATAATCTACACCTCAAATTTAGATTACTCAAACCATGTCGCATTGATCATATATTGTTAAAATAATATAATATATTCCATAGCTTAAGGTGTTTTTTGGTTTCTGAGATCTTATCAACATCATAAGGAGTTGAAGGTTGCATAGGGAATCAAGATAACCACTTAGGTATCAAATTTCAGGCTAATAATTTTATGTATATGAGCATAAATTTATCAAATATATGTGGACAATGAAATTTAGATGCAATTTCTTGATTTCAAGGTCTTGAGCATGCCATAACAAGAACTCAGTTATATGTTGTTGGACCTGATGATGATTTAGAGGATATTAAGGAAGAAGAAATGGAAGATATCAATAATGTAATGTCTTGGATTGACAAGAGTGGGAAAGGAGTTTATGTTCAAGCTTCAACTCTTGGATCTTTGGAGGCTTTACTTGAGTTCTCGAAGACCCTCACTGTAAGCATCTCAGTTAGTGCAATTGGTATTGGGCCTGTGCATAAAAAAGATGTCATGCGTGCGAGTGTAATGCTTGAGAAAAAGAAGAAAGAGTATGTTGCAATTTTGGCATTTGATGTCAAAATTACTCCTGAAGCTCGGGAGCTTGCAGATGAAGTTGGTGTCAAGATATTTGCAGCGGACATTATTTATCATCTGTTTGACCAGTTTAAAGCATATATGGACAATCTTAAGGAAGAAAGGAAAAAGGAAGCTGCAGAAGATGTTGTTTTCCCCTATGTACTGAGCATTTTTCCAAATTGTATTTTAACAAGAAGGATCCTATAATTGTTGGTGTTGATATTCTTGAAGGCATTGCAAGGGTTAGTATCTAAACCTAGTCTTTTCGGTGTTATGACTTATGCATGTATAAGATTGTTGTATCATTTTTGGTTTGTATAAAGCCATATGTGGTGATTGCATCTACAAATTGGCACACCATTATGTGTTCCCACAAAAGATTTCATATATATTGGCAAAATAGCCTCAATTGAGATCAATCATAAAGGTGTTGAAATGACTAAGAAGGGTGAAAAAGTGGCCATGAAGGTATTTTGTGAAGTTGTCTTTGTTGTTAATAGTTTTATATGATTTTGGATGCTATTTTTTGAAATGTTTTTGTTAATGAATTATCATTTGAACTTTACAGATTGTTGGGAGCAACGCTGATGAAGCACATAAAATGTTTGGTAGGAATTTTGAAATGGATGATGAATTTGTGAGTCAACTCACTAGAAGATCCATAGATATATTGAAAGAAAACTATAGGGTAAGGCTATTTGATATCCACATTATGTAATTTTACAGTGTATTTACTATTATGCATTTTATACTAATTGAACATTTGTGCTTTTCATTTTGGGCTGATAAAACAACTTTTTAATGTCTAAAATTGAATATTCTTTTTATTTTTTCAGGATGATTTGTCCAATGATGATTGGAAACTTGTGGTGAAATTGAAAAAGCTATTAAAAATTCCTTGAGCTACTACTAATGATGCATTGTGCAATGGAACTTTGGATTGGAGCAAAACCTTCTGATGAAAATGGGAAAAATGCACCCTGCAACATTACAAACACCACAATCAGGATAACAAATGGTGAACTTTATTGATACCAGACTAGTAGCTTCTGCATCATAAGCTTCTTCTATATGTTTTGCTATGTGGTGTACATGCTGCACCTTTGGCTACAATAAGACAATAGTGAACTTCATATCCTATCTATGCAGGAGGTCATTTGAATATCTGTTGTTTAGCTCATTTTCTGAAATTTAATAGTCTAAACGGGCAAGTGCGGTATTGCCATGTGAGAAAGGGAAGAGATTGATTTCAAGAGGAGAGATTTTGTGTAATGATCTATTTTATGATTTCTTGAGGTAATGAAGAAAATATCATGAAAACGTTGTTTTAAATAAATTCATATTTTACTGCAATTGTACGAAACCAAAAACATTTCCATGTTGTCATCTTCAACATGTTGTTGACTGGCTAGATTTCATTGTTTCAAGTGTTGCTTTTGCTTTAGCTGTCTGGGACCATGTTATGGAAGGTTACAGGGAATGGTGTGTTTTCTTGTTGCTGCAGGATCACTGCTACATGGGCCTCTAAGTAGCATTCTCAGGTTGTTATTTAGATATTGTTCATAGTGGTTTAGGGTTGTTTGAATACACATGTAACACCTCAATGGCTTGTGTGAAGGAGAATATGGAATGCACCAAGGCTGCAGTCAAAGCACCCGAACTGGTTAACATAATGCCAAAAGAAATAATATCTCATGGAATGCTCAGTGGCAACATCTCTTTTTTAAGTGTCAAAATACGTGAAGGGCTTCATTGGTCTGACCTGCCTTTCCATTGTTTTGCTATTGTATTTAATGTGGCTGTTGAACTGGTTTTTTCTTCAGCCAATCCTTGTAGTTTGATGTACATGATAGAGCTGACCTAGTTTTTCCTAGTTATGGCAGCCTTGTGCTACTTTTTTATTATTTGTAATTCTTTTCCTGCATTGTTCCAATACAAAAAAAATATTTATTGCCACTTTTCTTTGTCTTGTTTCATTTTCTTATTGGCTGATTCTCAAATAGAAAGTGTTGGCTCAAAATTATCAATCTTTACTTGGAAGCATCATAAAATATATAGTTTTCCAAATTTATTTGCTTTTATGTTTTAATTCAAATTTAATATGTTTTTTCTGCATTATAAAATTTATGGTATTTGATAAATTATTCATATCATGACTAAATTTACTACCAATTAATGGAAACCAGTAAATAAAAATGACTACCATGACTAAAAAAATGATCAGTTAACAACAATCAATGACTAAATAAATGACTAAATATACGTACTACCAAATTGATGACTAAATATACTACCAAATTACCAAATATACTACCAAATTGTTGACTAAATATACTACCAAATTAATGACTAAATTAATGACTAAAATTTGTTTAGTCATAAATTTGGTCGCAAGATAAATTACCGGCAATAAACTACCAATGGTCACATGACTAAATATACTACCAAATTAAAGCAAAACTGGAAGAAAAAATGGAAGCAAAATTGGAAGCAAACTTGGAAGCAAAACCAGAAGCAAAAATGGAAACAAACCTGGAAGCAACACAAGAAGCAAAACCAGAAGCCAAAATTAGAAGCCAAACTGGAAACAACAAAGGATGTCATAATGGAAGCAAATCTGGAAGCAAAAAAGGATGTCATAATGGAAGCAAAGCTTGACGTCAATTAGGAAGCTAAAAAAGAAGCTATTTTCGATGCCATACCAGAAACAAAACAGGAAGCACAACTGAGAGCAAAACTAAAAGCAAAAATGGGAGTAGACATGGAAGCAAAATTGGAAGCCAAATTGGGTGCTATTTCCAACATTAAATTGGTCATGCTTCCCGGTGCTATTCCAGGTGCTAAAGGAGGCGCTATTGCTTGCGCTACTTTTTTGGTGCAAAATCCAATGTTAAATCTGATGCAAAAAACGGTGCCGAAGAGAACATGCAGTTTGGCGCCAAGTTTTGCGTCGACAAAAGTGTCCAATTCATGAACTCAAATGCACTAAATTTTGGTGCTAATTTCCTATTTTGTTGTAGTGGTAGAGGAAGTAGGAATAGATCCAAAGAGGTAAACATGTGAACATTCAGCATGCCAAATCAAAATGAAGAGGCACACCAAATAGTCCAACATCCTACTTCACCCACTAGGTCACTAAGGAATGAATGTGGAAACATTCCTTGTAATGACGAGCAACCAACACATTCTGATGCAAAAGAGAGGGAAAGGATTCTCAATGAGGAGTTGGATTTATTGGACCATGTTAGATAGAGATGGCAAGGGCTTATGTCAAAAAATGAGTTGCTTTCCCAACAAGCCCAATCATCCTAGCAATAGGTTATAAATCAATATCATGATCAAATTCCTCCCAATCAATAATAGTATCAACAAAAACACCAACAATAGTACCAGAAAATGGGTCAACAAGGTAGAAACCCATGTCATATATAACAATTTCCTAATCAGCCACCCCACCATTCTAGAGACAAGCCCAAAGGTTCCTTCTAGCTAGGCAACCATTGGGGGAAGAAAGGTATAGACAACTTGACTTCTTTGATATTCCTGATTTCCCTAGTCCAATTCCAAATGAAAATAAGAGGAAAAAGTCCTAGGTTTTAGGGAAATAATACCGTTACAGGTGAGGAACACCTAAGACATTTTATAATTGTTATGAATGAATATGAGATTGATCATGAAGATGTTGTGATGAAATTGTTTGTTCACTCATTAGAAGAGAGTGCTAAAGAGTGCTTCAAGAGTTTTCTTGATAATAGTGTGGATTCATGGGAGGAGTTGATGAGGGTATTTTGATTTCATTATGAGGATATAATTGATCCCAAGTTTGCTATCCATGAACTTACAACCATCAAGAAGGGAGTGAATTAAATAGTGGCAGACTTCAATAGAAGATTCATCATAACAACGAGAAAGGTACCTCTGAATCTTATGCCCAATGAGTCAATGTGTTTGGTATTGTATTGTGGTTCCTTTGATTCTAAAATTGGGTATTGTCTAAGGGACAAGAATCCTCAAACCTTGAGGGAGGCATATGCTACAACTATAAACATTGAGAGTAATATGAGATCTTAGGGTAAACATGTCAAAAGGTCTGATGTGAAGATCTCCCAGCCAGATAGGACAACCCTAAATAAACCTCTCACAATTGAAGACAAATTAGACAAGTTCATGGGAGTTATGAAGGATGTATCCTATAAAGTAGCAAGAAATGAAAAAGGGTTGCCACTTTAAGGTGCAGTGACACATTTCAATGAAGGCCAAAGAGGCCACAACAAAATGATAGGCAAGTAACCCCCAAGCAAGTGAATTTCAAACAACTTAAGAGGGACACACTGGATCCATTGAGAATGGATCAAGTCAACTTTCAGGAGGTTTCATCTTGGTGTAATGATTTCTATCTTCCACATGACTTTGCCAATTGTGTAGTTGCTCATCAATGAGTAAAGAAGAAGAATTTCCTAATGAGGAAGGTGGTGCTGAGTATTATGAAGATGATATCAATTAGTTTGATACTAAAGATTACGAGCAAATGGATAAGGATGTTGATTATAATAGTTATGGTGATGATGATCAAGTTCTTCAATATGATTATAGTGTAGGCCCTAAGAGGTATGAGTTGTTGGCTCATGACTTTGAGCATCTGAGAGACCTTATGCACACAAAATATCAGCAGTCTAAACTGTCAAGAGCAGACATGAAAGTCTTAACTGATGCAACTATAATGAAAGTGTAGGGCGGTTACCAATTGAGGAATTGGAAAGTGCCTATGCAAAGTAATCTTGCTATAAAGCCAAGTAAAAATAGAGTGGGTATTGAAAACAAAAAAATAGAAACTCGACATTGAAAGAAGGGATAACAGTACTCCCAAGAATGTGCTAGACAAGAAGAAGATCCCAATGCATCCATCAATAGCAAAAAGGAAGTATGTGCAAAAGTCTCCAACACATATGGTGCAACCATTTACCAAGTCTATCCCAAGAGTGCAATATTCAAAGAATAATGCTAAGGAATACCAGCCCTAATTGTCAAAGGAGCAAGAAAAGAGCAAAGGTATGATGTAGGAGCACCCGGGTGTATGTGCAATCCTGTAACACCTAAAAAAATGATTGATTCAATTTTGGTTTTGGTTTTCATTATTTATTGTTTCACTTCTATTTTTGTAGAATGGTGTTGTTGTCATGGTTGTTGGCGACTTCACGCCGTTTACATTCTGTGGTGATTTTGGTTCAAATTGGCAAATTTCTACTTCATTTTATTGGTTGCGACTAGTTGTAAAGACTTGAATAGTAGTTGCATGGGATTTCATGGTACATTTTGTCACCAGTTATGAAGTTTGTGGATTCTTCATCAAATGTCTATATCATGGTGGGGTCGCTGCCTTGTGTTTGTCTCTAATTTTTCAATGTGAACTGCCATATACTTGCATATGTTGAAAGACACACAATAGATAATAGCAATAAGAGGGTCGATTGGTAAATGGATCCTGTAAATTTTAATTACTTTAGATTTCTCTCTATCCAAAGTGATTTTATTTTCCTTCTAATACCCTCTAAATGGTGATGCCACATCTATGAGTATGCATACATCCAATAGAAGACTTTAAAACAAAGAGGCGATGGTTTATTTGGACAACCAGAAAAAAAGAAAGAAGACAAACATATATATTTTAATGAAGTTGTGAACCCACATTGGGCGTTTGGCATATAGTCGACCCACCTTGAAGAAGTTTAAAAGGAAAATTGCTACATAACAATTTATTATCTATTTTTAAAGTTTTCTCTTTGAAAAAATATGGAATGGACTACCAAGTGAGGCGTCGATTTGGCTAAGGAGGACGTTTCATTTTTGGATATTGTTTGCACAATATAAAATAGTAAATTGCATCTGGTTTGGGGTTTTTTTGTTTTAGCGAGTGGAGAGGGAATAAAAACTAGAAGAGAAGAAAAAACAATAAAAGGGGGGAACGGCTGGGAGTTTGGGTTCAATTAGCCACAACGAGGAGATAATAAAATCTAGAATATTGGAATAGCCAAGGAAGATACAAAAAAACATTATACAAGATTCGGTTGGCTGTGTATGAAGAAATAAGAGAATTCATAGAGGGATTTATAGTAGTGAAACTTTGCAAGGAGAATGAGAAGACATTGAATAGGGGAATTTTCCAAACTCACTTGTATGCTGGAATTTGAATGCAATAAAATATTTCATGAAAACCCATATGCAGGTAAATTGTAGTGAGTTAGAATTGAGTTTCTAAATCTTCTATTTTCTTGTGATTTTGTAATGGTGGATGAATTTTAATTCCTGTAGCTGTATTGGAATGAATAAAATTATGAAATTGAAATTTGTTTAAAATTGGTGGGCATGTGCTGCTTGTGTTGGTTGTCTGATAAGACTCTTGGGCTTGACTGCATTAATTGGTATTAGAGCGAGTTCAACGTTGTGTTGGGAGAAGAGCCCTAAGTAGATTGTTGTGGGTGTGTGAGAGGACAACGAAACCCGCAATTGCAGATGGTTATGAACATGGCGCAAAGAGGGCGTGGGTGAAGAGGACCATGGATTGTAGACCAAGAGGTCTTTAGAGAGATGATAAGAGGCTTGGAAGACATGATAGGAGCAAGGTTGGATGCAATAGAATTGATGTAGCGAAAAGGAATTCTGTTGGTGGATGTTAGCGATGATGAGGCTGAAGAAGTAGCATCAGAATTTGATATGGAGGATGATCATAGAGATGAAGCAGAAAGTAGGTTTTTGAAAGAAATGGCAAGGCTTTATAGAAAGCCTAGAATGGACCCCCCAAGTTTCAATGGCACTTTGAATCTGAAAGATATATTGGATTGGATATCAGAAATAGAGAAATACTTTGACATAGAGTCAATTGAGGACCCAAAAAGAGTGAAGTATGCTGGCTCAAAGTTGAAGGGACATGCTTCCATGTGGTGGGAGTATGTGCAGCTTGAAAGAAGGTGAAAAGGCAAAGAGAAAATTAAAACATGGGAGATGATGGTGATGAAATTGAAGGCAAAATCTTTTCCAACAGATTATCAACTAAATTTGTTCAAGAGGCTAAAAAATTTGAAACAAAGAGAGAAGAGTGTGCAAGAGTACACCGAGGAATTCTATCGGTTGAGCATCTGGGTTGGACATGTAGATGATGATATAGACAGTGTTTCAAGGTATATAAATGGTCTTCATAATTCTATTCAAGATGAAGTGAGCATGCTTTGGGTGAATAGTGTAGAAGAGGCATATCAATATGCCTTGAAGGTGGAAGAAAAACTTGCAAGAAAATAACAGCAAATTACCCATGGTAGAGGCAAATTTTCAAGAGGAAGAGGGGAAGACAATAGTGATAGAGGTTACCAAAACAAGCAAGATGAGGCAAGTGCATCTCACATGGTTGTGCAAGAAAAAGAGGGAAGAGGAGAATCTTCTAGGGGAAGAGACTATTATCACGGTGGAGGATACTTTGGAAGAGGTAGTGTTGACCTATTTTTCCTCTGTCCAAGAGTTAAATAGTTCACCTTGTATATTCCTTGAATATCCTTTAGAGGTGACCCTAAAAAGATTAAATCCTTCAATTACTCTTGCTATGCCTTGCCAAATTTCCCAAAATCTAACTTGGAGAATTCTTGCAGAAAACCCAGAAAAACCCAAAAATATTTTGTCTTCAAGTGCCTTCCATTGCAGATAATTCTTAGTTTTATACTTTGTGTGTACCTTTGTATGTATAATTGTATGTACATTCTCATTTGCATATACAATTGCACGCACAATTGTATATACAGGGCAAGATGCAAAGGGAAAAATATATAGAGGTTTCCTTGTACATTCGCATTGTATATGTGATATACAAAGGAAAACATACAAGCAAAATATACAAGGGGTCACATACAAAGGATTTTTGGCAAGACTTAGTGCATCGACAAATTAGTCTGTGGTCTTTCTGACGGCTGATAAGGATATGTAAATGTCTAGCGATGGGTCCCAGATTCAGCTCCGTGACAAATCAGACGATGCCACATGGCAGGGGCATACATACACAAGGTTATGCAAAGGTCAGGGCCAATTTTTTGTATATTGGTGATTGTATGTATATACATTTGCACATACAAGGCATATACAAAAGCACATGTAGGGGCATCGGCGAGACCATGTTTATTAGTGACTCAACTCATAATCTCCCCAACAGCCCGATATATACCACTGTTGTATATGCAGATGCAAAGTGATACACATATGCAATATGCAGTTGACCGCAACTTTGACCACCCATATCTTCCGTGTTCTGGTGAATTTCAACATGCTTCAAAAGGCAAAAGTGCTTATTTTTGTCTCCTCTTTCATATGGTGGGCTTTTGGATGGAATTTTCTCACTTTCAAAATTAGATCTGGATTAGCATACTCGGCCGATAGGACGTCTCAGCGATCGATCTGGCATGTGCAAAGGATGATATTTTCACAATAACTCTGATTGGTGAGTTTTGCGGGTGCATTCATGGTGGATGGCTTCACTCGTCAAGGGGTATGGGCTCTGTGTCTTGTTGGCTCATCTTCATGTGTTGGGCGACAACTTTGGGGGTTTTCCTCTTCAATGCCTTGTCCTATTGTGCATTTGGGCGGCTGTTTTCTGTGGTTGCAGAACTATAGCGGCATGGTTCCTGTCTTTTCACCACGCCCTTGCCCATGCACCACCTATTCCTACATTGATGACCTCAGATCTTGTGTAGTGGTTTTCAACGTCCCCTGCACAAGAGCTTGATCTATAAAATGCTTTGTAACCTCATTTTGTAAAAGAGAATGGTTTTATTTTGGGTTGTTATGCTGCCAATTTTTTTGTAGTCAGACCTTTTCTGCTATTGAATATTCTGTAATGTAATAGTTTTTGGCCTTCATGATTAATATATGCATGACTTATTACCTTTCTTGTATTCTGATTTATGTGTTTTAATTGGAGTTATAGTCTGTTCTGTGAGTAAAACAGCTCCTCTACAGATTTGACCTTCATACCGAAGCTTCAATCAGCCTCATAAGTCTGTGTGAATCCCCTTCGTCATTGAAATCATCGTTGTGTCTACACCAAGATCACCATCGCTCAATGAATTTGGTGCATCACCTTAGACAGTAGTTTTCATTTTTATGCAATCCTTCTTACCCTTTTCTCTGCAAACCCAGTAGATTTTAGGTGATAACCAGAGAGGAAGTCAACCTTCTCTGGAGGTTTGATCTCAGTTTGCAAGGTCCCACACTTCAAGATCATTCCCATGTTTCTCCAGATTGCCAAGTTTCTTACAACTCGGCAAGGGTGCAAATCTGGGTGATAACAATTTCTGGTATGCCCGGTGGGACCAATATGTTCGAATCTGAACAGTGCCTATTGTTAATCATATTGCTGGTTATGATATGTTACCAGCATTATCAGGTTTTTAAGAGGCATTTGAGCATATTTGGCGACTCATACTGAGAAGGGATAAGTAGATTAGTGCTGTCACGCATTTTATTGGAAAAATTCAAACTTGGAGTTCGAGTTCATTTGATTATTTGTAGTTGTCTCCACCTAGAAGACAGAGTAGAGTTGTGGTAAGGACACCAGTTTCCAAAAGAATACAATCAACCCCACCAAGTTTCAGGCCAGTGGTACCTGTAGTTCATGTACTGGTTCAAGCAAACCTACCTCTAGTTGTTCCAATGGCAAGAAATCAACCATTTGTGGCTTTTGATGGGGGCAGCCCATTAAACTTGACAGTGCATGATAATATACCCATGGTAGCTTTGAAGAGCCTACCTTATTTCATTGGGGAGGATCAAATGACCCCAATCGAACACATTAGAGACGTAGCTTCTCTATGTGGTGTTCATCATGTAACTCAAGAAAATGTAGCCATCAGGCTACTGGCTGCCTCATTTAAAGGAAAAGTGTTACAGTGGTTCAGGAGTTTACCAGTGCAAACCATTGCAACTTGGGATGATCTAGGCGATAAGTTTAACAAACAATTTCAAGATAAGTCAGATAACTTATCATTGGTTGAACAGATGACTATAATGAAGAGAGCTCCTCAGGAGCAAATGATGGATTTCAATTTCTGGTTTTAGAAGACATGGAATAGAATTCCTGCCACAGTAAGACCTTCATCAGAATATGCATTTCTGTATTTTTTGAAAGCTCTAAACAGTGAAATTTTAGTAATGATACAATCGATGGGAGGTACAAATTTACCTAATGCATATGAAATAGCTATTAGAGCAGAAAACAACTTGATTCAAGCTGGGAAAATAACACCTAGACCACCAATGCCCATTTTTCCCGAGATTCAAGCTCCAATGCCTTTGCCAATCCCATTTTTTGCCCCTTTACCTGTTGTGGCAGCATTGCCAAGTATTGCCAATCCTGAGACTGTTGTTTCTAGCTCGTCACATGAGTTAAAAGAGATTAAAGGCAGCCAACAGAAAATAGAGAACCTCCTGCAAACTTTTGGGAATGAGCTGACGAATATCAAAAAATAATAGTCCCAGAACAGACAGCCTTATCAGCCATACAGTCAAGGGCAAAATCAACCTTATCAAGGGCAAATCCAGCCATACCAAGCTAATAAGCCACCTTATCAAAGTAATTACCAGGGTGCTAGGTAGAATGTGAACCAGAGGCCTTTCTAGCCTTACAATCCTGCACCCATTAATGTAGTTAGCGACCTTGTCCCTGTTACGAACAACCTTGCAACTGAGTATGAATGGTGTCCTCCATGTAATCAGCCACACAGTTAGGCAACCTGTTCAAATGGAGCGATAAATCAAGCTCTAATGGTGCAAAATGTTGCAGTTTCACAGCCAAACACACCTAATGATGGGACTGTACATCAGTAGGAACAACCTCAGAATGATACTACATTCCTAAACTGGCAGGAAGATGAGTTATGTGGCATAAACAGAGATGATACTTCAGTTGCAGCAAATACAAGAGCTAAAAAGAGGGGTTATGAGATAGATCAAGTAGCAAACAAAGGAAAAGGATCTGCTGATCCTTCTACATCCCAGATTCCCCATATTTTGCAAAGGAATACTCAGGCAACTGCCTCAGTTGCAGGCTGATTTTGCTACAAATTCACATCAGAAGGTAAATGCTACTTCACCTTTCAATATCATTGAAAATATGAAGAAAACGAACATGACAATATCTATGTGGGATTCCTTAGTGATCCTAGGTTAAAAGGACATGTTACAATCTACCTTGTCTGATTTAAAAGTGTCAAATGATGCAACTGTTGACCCAACTAGGGCTGTCCTTACCAATTCATCCCAAGACAACAACAAATAGTCAAACAAGAGTGCTAAACCACTTCCATTTTATGTGTCATTAATAATAGGAGACAAGTTAGTACATAACTGCATGGTGGATAGTGGTGCAAGTAGTTCTGTAATGCCAAAGTAGATTGCAGACCAACTAGGATTGAAATACTAGCCCCTTACGAAGGGTGTGCTCTAGCTAGATGGCACAACTGTTAACACTATAGGTGTGATCAAAGATCTAGGTCTCACTTTGCATACCTGTCTAAACGTTTCTATTTCTCAGGAGGTGTTCATCATCGATTTACCTCCTTATTTTGCCATGTGTTTGTCGAGAGAGTTTATAGCCAAGATAGGAGGATATTTATCCTCAGAATGGTCCCACATGTTTTTTAGGACCTGATATGGTACTAAACTGACCATAAAATCCAAATTACGTGCCAAAGATCACATAGAGCCTTATACCAGAAGTACTGTTAATGTAAATTGTATTATTTCTAAATCCTAAGCTTGTTGCTGCTCAAGAACTACAAGCTAAAAGTATACCAGAAGTGCTGTTAAAGGAGTGGACCTTAGAAAATATTGTTGATGATCCTGAGGGACACATTCAAGAAAGAGGTATTGGGGTTTACATGTTGCACGAGTCTGAAACAACAATTCCAAACCTTGTAAAGAATGCAGAACAACAGATAGGACAACAAGATGAGGTATGGAAAATGTACTTTGATGTCTCTAGGAATAAGAATGGATCTGGTGGTGGTGTAATGCTTGTGTCTCCACAAGGTGACAGATATTTTTCTGCTTTCCATTTTGCTTTTTCATGTACAAATAACACTGTCGAATATGAAGGTTTGATTCAAGGTTTGCAGTGGGCAAGGAAGAGGAAAATTGGCTATTTACAGGTGTATGGGGACAACGAACTCATTGTAAATCAAGTGAGGGGACTACATGTTACAAAGAACGATGCTTTGAAATGCTATAAACATAGGGTATGTGATATGATTGAGGAGTTTGACGCTTTCAATATAATCTCTATCCCGGGAAACCAGAACAATCATGTAGATAGGTTAGCTGCAATTGGAGATCAGTTCGATATCCCCAATGATATTCAAAGAGAAAAGGTACAGCCTCATGTGAAAATAGTTGAAAGGCCGTCTATTCCTGACAATAACATTCATTGGTAGGTTTTTGAGAGTGATGAGCAGATTTTGCATTTCCTGTTAGAAGAGGATGAGTTTTCTGTGATGAATCAGAACAAACTCAAACAACAATATGATAATGATCAAGTTATTCAGTTAAGGACTAATAAGCTGCCCAGAGGCTTGGTAACCTTGGAATCCATTTTCGGTATTGATGATCAGCTGAAGAAGACCAAAACCAACATGCAGGTCAAAGAGTAACATTACGAGGAGCTAGAAATTTTTAAAGGTAAGCTTCTCAAAATTGGTAAAATTTGTTCCTCTGAGGATATGAAAGCTTTTATTACTCTTTGTCAAGAATTTGAGGCTATGTTTGCTTGGGAATACTTAGACTTAAAAGGGTTTGACCCTCATATTGCCCATCATACTATAGAGTTAGAGCCAAGTGCGAAACCTGTGAGGCAGAAACAAAGACCTTTAAATCCAAAACTTGAGCCTCTAATGATTAAGGAATTAACCAAGCTGATCAGGTGCGATATCATTTTTCTGATCAAACATACTTCTTGGGTCTTGAATCTTGTTCCTGTGAGGAAAAGAATGGAGAGATTAGGCTATGCGTTGATTTTAGAGACCTTAATAGAGCCTCCCTAAAGGACCACTACCCGTTGCCCTCAATGGAGCAAATTCTGCAAGTAGTAGCTGGTTTAGAAAGATTCTCCTTACTTGATGGATTTTCCAATTATAATCAGGTATTAGTCAAGAAAGAAGATTAGTTTAAAACTACTTTTACCACAAAATGGGGCACCATGGCCTACAAAAGGATGCCTTTTGGTCTGTCAAATGCTGGCTCTACTTTTCAAAGAGTTATGGATATGGCTTTTAAAGGTTTTCTTTATAAATTGGTACTTGTGTACCTTGACGACATCATAGTTTTCTCTAAGAATGCAACTGAACATTTATCCCATCTGAAACAAGTATTTGAGAGATGTAAAGAATTTGGGATATCTCTCAATCCCAAGAAATGTATTTTTGTTATGCATGAAGGCAGGGTTTTAGGACACATTGTGTCAAAAGAGGGAATTACTATTGATACAGAAAGAGTAAGAGCTATTTTAGAGTTGCCTTTACCCAGTCACAAGAAAGGACTGCAAAGTTTTATTGGCAGAATTAATTTTCTTTGAAGATTTATACCTGACATTGCAAATTTACTGAAGCCATTGACCTCTATGTTAAAGAAAAATATAATTTTCAGTTGGACAAAAGAGGGCAAACTCAGCTTTGAGTCCATAAAAGAGACATTATCAGCTGCTCCAACTCTGGTAAATCCTGATTTCTCAAAGGATTTCATTTTGTACGCCTATGGTAGTATAGAAACAATTTCTCCAATTCTGGTACAACAACAAAATGAAGGCTTTGAGCAGAAAATTACTTTCTTTAGTCAAGGACTGGAGGAGTATGAACAGAGGTATAGTTTCATTGAAAAACATGTCCTTGCAGTGGTAAAGAGTCTCAAGAAGTTTAGGCATCTTATTTCTAACAATAAGGTACATTTGATGGTTGCTCACCCTGGCGTGAAAGAGTTTCTGTTAGGTAAGGACGTTAATGAGAAAAGGGCTGGCTAGATTACCAAAGTCATGGAGTATGACATAGATATCAAAATAGCCAAGCTCATCAGAGGTAGAGGACTCAGTGAACAAGTTGCTACTAGGTCTGAAAATGAAACAGAGAAGGAAAAAGAGGTGCTTCTGACCATTGAAGATGAACATCAGGATGTTACAACAACAGTTGGAATAGGTTGGGTTAATGACATGACTTATTTTTTGCAAACTGGTGAATGTCCAGTAGGTTTAGATAAAACCAAGAGAAGATATTTTAGACCGCAGTCTATTCCATATGTTTTAATTAATGATATCCTTTTCAGAAGATATTTTAATGGTGTGTTGTTAAGATGCATTGAAAATGATCAAACTGGCAAGGTGCTACATGAGTTTCATGATGGAACAATAGGGGGTCATTTTGCCCCAAGAACTACTGCTTGGAAAATAATAAGAGCTGGCTATTATTGGCCCTGCTTATTCAAGGATGCCCATGCATGGGCCAGAAAGTGTGTAAAATGTGCCATTTTTCCATGCAAAGAAAGGCTGCCAACTTTGCCTCTGCAGCCAATTCAAGTAGAACAACCCTTCATAAGATGGGGCATTGATTTTATAGGTCCCATTAACCCATCGTCAAGTGCAGGCCATAGGTGCATACTTACAGCAACAGACTATTTCATAAGGTGGACTGAAGCAGTGGCTCTGAAAGAATCCAATGAGAATGTTGTTTTGAACTTTTATTGTGATTTGGTATCTAGATTTGGAGTGCCTGAGTCAATTATCTCAGATAATGCTTTAGCCTTTGTTGGATTGAGGATAACTGATAGGGCTATGAAGAATGGAATCTATTTGAACACTTCATCAAATTATTACCCACAGGGTAATGGTTTGGCCGAATCTATAAATAAGAATCTCATAAGGATTATCAAAAGATCAATGGAGGACAACCAGAGGACTTGGCACACTAATCTGAAATCTACTTTATGGGTAGATAAAATAACTCCCAAGAGGTCTATTGGAAACTCCCCATATATGTTAGTTTATGGAAAAGAGGCAAGACCGCCTATATCTGTAGAGCTGCCAGCTCTTGATATCATGAATCAACTGGAGATGTTTGAAGAAGAAGATCCCATGGCTGTTAGATATGCTCAACTTATGGAGCTTGAGGAAATAAGAGATAAAGCTATGAAAGCTATGGAGTACCATCAGCTTCAGACAAAAAGAAATTTTGATAAGAAGGCCACTCCTAGAATTTTTAGGGAAGGTGATATGGTACTCAAATGGGATGAGTTGAAAAGTAAGCCAGGGAAGCACTCCAAGTTTGACAGCATGTGGAGTGGCCCATTTATCATTACTGAATGCAAAGAGCACAATGCATTTTAGTTATCAAACATGGATGGAAAAAATTTGCCTATCCCAGTCAATGGGATACACTTGAAGAGGTGTTTTGAGGTATGAATTACCTTGTAAAATAGTAGATTAGGTTTCTTGCTTTCAATAAGTGCAGCTGCACATTAGTTTAGGTCCCTTTTTGTTTTCCCTAAGTGCTATCTAGCATAGTTAGTGGGTTGCTTTCAACATTTTATTTTGGTTTTGGTCTTCCGAGTGTTCTTCGTTGCTAATATGCTGAGTTACTGAGGTTAGGATTGATTGTCAAAGGTATTTTTAAGTCCCTGACTGATCCTGTGCCCAATGGATGCTTAAGGCCACTGGTCTGATGTTTAGCAGGAAAACATCCTATAGAAATCGCCAGAATGTTGACCTATTTTTCCTCTGTCCAAGACTTAAATAGTTCACCTTATATATTCCTTGAATATCCTTTAGAGGCGATCCTAAAAAACATAAATCCTTCAATTACTCTTTTTGTGCTTTTCCAAATTTCCCAAAATCTCATCTAGAGAATGCTTGCAGAAAACCCAGAAAAACCCAGAAATATTTTGTCTTCAAGTGCCTTCCATTGCAAATAATTCTTAGTTTTATACTTTGTGTGTACCTTTGTATGTATCGTTGTGCGTACATTCTCATTTGCATATACAATCGCACACACAATTGTATATACATGGCAAGATGCAAAGGGTAAAATATACAGAGGTTTGCTTGTACATTCACATTGTATATGCTATATACAAAGGAAAACATACAAGCAAAATATACAAGGGGTCACATACAAAGGATTTTTGGCGAGACTTAGTGCATCGGCGACTTAGTCTGTGGTCTTTCTGACAACCGATAAGGAGATCTAAATGTCCAGCGATGGGTCCCAGATTCAGCTCCGCGACAAATCAGATGATGCCACGTGGCAGGGGCATACATACAAAAGGTTATGCAAAGGTCAGGTCCAGTTTTTTGTATGTTGGCGATTGTATGTATATACATTTGCACATACAACGCGTATACAAAAGCACATGTAGGGGCATCGGTGAGACCATGCTTATCGGTGACTCAACTCATAATCTCCCTGACAACCCAATATATACCATTGTTGTATATGCAGATGCAAAGTGATACACAGATGTAATATGCAGTTGACCGCAACTTTGACCGCCCATATCTTCCGCGTTCTGGCAAATTTTAACATGCTTCAAAAGGCAAAAGTGCTTATTTTTGTCTCCTCTTTCATATGGTAGGCTTTTGAGTGGAATTTTTTTACTTTCAAAATTAGATCTGGATTTGCATGCTCGGCCGATAGGACGTCTCAGCGATCGATCTGGCGTGTGCAAAGGCTGATATTTTTACAGTAACTCCGGTTGGTGAGTTTTGTAGGTGCATTCATTGCGGATGGCTTCACTCTTCGAGGGGTATGGGCTCTGTGTCTTGCTAGCCCATCTTCATGTGTTAGGTGACGACTTTGGGGGCTTTCCTCTTCAATGCCTTGTCCTATCGTGCATTTGGGCGGCTATTTTTTGTGGTTGCAGAACTACAGCGGCATGGTTCCTGTCTTTTCACCACGCCCCTACCCATGCACCCCCTGTTCCTACATTGATGACCTCAGATCCTGTGCAGCGGTTTTCAGCATCCCCTGCACAAGAGCTTGATCTATAAAATGCTTTGTAACCTCATTTTGTAAAAGAGGATGGTTTTATTTTGGGCTATTATGCTGCCAATTTTCTGTAGTCAGACCTTTTCTTCTACTGAATATTCTGTAATGTAATGGTTTTTGGCCTTCATGATTAATATATGCATGACTTATTGCCTCTCTTGTATTCTGATTTATGTGGTTTAATTGGAGTTATAGTATGTTCTGTGAGTAAAACGGCTCCTCTGCAGATTTGACCTTCATACCAAAGCCTCAATCAGCCTCATAAGTCTATGTGAATCCCCTTCATCATTGAAATCATCGTTGTGTCTACACCAAGATCACCATCGCTCAATGAATTTGGTGCATCACCTTAGACAATAGTTTTCATTTTTATGCAATCCTTCTTACCCTTTTCTCTGCAAACCTAGTAGATTTTAGGTGATAACTAGAAAGGAAGCTGACCTTCTCCGGAGGTCTGATCTTAGTTTGCAAGGTCCCACACTTCGAGATCATTCCCATGTTTCTCCAGATTGCCAAGTTTCTTACAACTCGGTAAGGGTGCAAATCTAGGTGATAACAGGTAGAGGAAGAGGGTTTGGAAGAACATGCTTCTAATGTGGAGAGTTGGGGCATAGGGCCTTTGAATGCCCTCAAATACAACAAGAAATTAATAGGAGGAGTGCAACAAAGAATTATGCAATCAAGCTGATGAAGAAAGTGTGAATTCCCCAAAGCAAGTAGAAGAGCTTGAACAAGGAGAGGCATTGATGTTGAATAAAGTTCTTTTGAAACCAGAAAAGGAACAACTGGAGCCAATAGAAAGACATAATTTATTATGAATGGCATCTAAATTAGGTGGCAAGTTTTGTAAAGTCATAGTGGACAGTGGTAGTATGGATAACACTGTATTCGAAGAGATGGTGGAAAAGCTAAATTTGAAAATATTGAAACATCCCAACCCATACCGAGTCACTTGGTTGCAAAATGATCATCAAATTTTGGTAAGTGAACAATGTTTGGTTTAATTTTAGATTGGTAATTATGTTGATGAGGTGTTGTGTGATGTGATGCCCATGGACATTTGTCATGTCCTTTTGGGTAGACCATGGCAATATGATAAACATGATGTGTATGATGGTTGGACAAATATGTGTACCATCACAAACGATGGAAAAGAGTATCATTTGAGTCCATTGAAGGACAAGGGGAAGCAAGTGGAAGAAAGTTCCTTGGTTTGTTTTCATGTTAGTGAACAAGTTGAGACAATGGCAAGTGAGGTTGGGAGCAGCCCAATAGTGGTTCATGAGAAGAGGACTTTGAGTAAGGTCAAGGGAAGTGGTGAAGAGTTGGTGCAACAGTTGCACAAGGAAGAAAAGAAGAATAAGGGGAAGCCAAATGGTTGTAAAGAAGTGAAGAGAGTCCAAGGGGGAAATATAATTTGGCATTAGAATAAAATGTATTCTTGTATGAGAAGTCTGACATAGATTTCCACCATTGGGAAGAGCCGAGTAGAGGTGACCATCGAGGTGAAAGCAAGTTGCAACATAAGCAATGAAGGAATGTAAAAGAAGGAAGAGGTAAAGAGAAGAAGCCGATTGATGAAGAGGAAATCTAGATTAAGAATGAACATGGGATCACCATTCAAAGCTTCCAAAAATGTTCATGAGTTGCAGCCTTATGGAACATTTCTCCTACCCGACGTGTCTGATGTAGGAGCACTTGGGCATATGTGCAATCCTATATCGCCCAAAAAAATGATTGATTGGATTTTGGTTTTGGTTTTCATTATTTGTTGTTTCACTTATATTTTTGTGGAATGGTGTTGTTGTCACGGCTGCTGGCGACTTCACGTTGTTTACATTTTGTGGTGATTTTGGTTCAAATTGGTGAATTTCTACTTCATTTTATTGGTTACGACTAGTTGCCGAGACTTGAATGTTACATTCCGTCACTAGTTATGAAGTTTGCAAAATTCTTCATCAAATGTATATGTCATGGTGGGGTCGCTACCTTGTGTTTGTCTTTGATTTTTCAATGTGAACCGCCATATACATGCATATTTTGAAAGACACACAACAAATAATAGCAATAAGAGGGTTGATTGGTAAATGGAGCTTGTATATTTTAGTTACTTTAGATTTCTCTCTAACCAAAGCGATTTGATTTTCCTTCTAATACCCTCTAAATGGTGACGCCACATTTATGAGTATGCATACATCCAACATAAGACTTTAAAATAGAGAGGCGATGGTTTATGTGGGCGGCCAAAAAAGAAGAAAGAAGACAAATATATATTTTTTAATGAAGTTGTGAACCCACATTGGGCGATTGGCATATAGTTGACCCACCTTGAAGAAGTTTAAAAGGTAAATTGTTGTGTAAGAATTTATTATCTATTTTTAAAGTTTTCTCTTTGAAAAAAATATGGAATGGACTGCCAAGTGAGGTGTTGATTTGGCTAAGGAGGATGTTTCATTTCTGGATATTGTTTGCACAATATAAAACAACAAATTGCATCTGGTTTGGGGTTTTTTTTTTCCAGTGAGTGGAGAGGGAATAAAAACTAGAAGAGAAGAAGAAATAATAAAAGGGGCGAATGACTGGGAGTTTGGGTTCAATTAGCCATAATGAGGAGATAATAAAAGCCAGAATATCAAAATAGCTAAGGAAGATACATAACACCATTATACAAGATTCGGTTGGCTGTGTATGAAGAAATAAGAGAATTCATAGAGGGATTTATAGTAGTGAAACTTTGCAAGGAGAATGAGAAGACATTGAACAGGGGAATTTGCCAAACTCATTTATATGCTAGAATTTGAATGCAATAAAACATTTAATGAAAACCCATATGCTGGTGAATTGCAGTGAGTTGGAATTGAGTTTCTAAATCGTCTATTTTCGTGTGATTTTGTAATGGTGGATGAATTTTGATTCCTATAGCTGCACTAGAATGAATAAAATTGTGAAATTGAAATTTGTTTGAAATTTGTGGGTGTGTGTTGCTTGTGTCGGTTGTCTGATAAGACTCCCGAGCTTGACTACATTAAGGTATGAAGAAAGATCTGAAGGTTATGGATATCTCTCTCAACCAATTGATACCTTTGATTCCAAATGCAAATAATGTTACCATATCATGTGATACCCCTCTACCAACTTATAACCCTATAGATATGACTCAAGTTCTTAGCCAAGTTGGAATTTTATTACCAATAGAGGAAGCCCTTAGGATTACTGAACATAGGGATAAAGTTTTATCATATGTCATTGTTGTTAATGCACTAGAACAACCTACTATTATTCCTTGTGATAAAGATAAATGTAAAACTAAAGAAGAAATGGTAGAGGTGTATTTAAGATCATCCATAGTTAATAGTCGGTTAGATGTTGATCCCTTCTATACAATGTTGATTATCAACGGGTGGTTGTTGCACAACTATATGCTTGACTCTGCTACTTCTAGTAATGTCATGACATTAGAGATCATGAATGGCTTAGGTTTGAAAGTATCTAAGGCTTATGACAAATGTTTTGCCATGGATTCTAGAGAGGTGAATGTAAATGGATTGGTAAAATATGTTGAGGTCCAACTTGCTGCATATCTGGACAAGTCATTTCTAATCGATGTCATCATTGTTGATTATCCTGCCAAATGGGGTATGTTGTTGTCTAGGAAGTGGGCAACTTCTATGGGGGGTAGTATCCAAATGGACATGTCATTTGTTGCTATCCCTATCCATGGAGTAGAGGTGAAGTTGTAAAGGGAGAAGGAGATGGAAAATGGTATAGAGGATTGTTACAAGGCAACTGATGAAGATTTTTTTTTGATATTGATATTGATCACTTAATTAGATAATGTAACAATGAAAATCATGATATTATTGTTGATCCTCCCTAGCATGCTCCCCCTGTTTATGATGTATATGATTTATGGACGATGCACTTTTATGGTGCATGTTCTAGAGATGGCTCAGGTGCTGGTGTTATTTTGATGTCACTAAATGGGGAGAGGTCCAGGATGTTCTTCAGGCTTAATTTTTAGTGTACAAACAATATTGCTGAGTATGACGCTCTTTTGTTGGGGTTGAATGTTGCTCATGGGCATGGAATCAAAAGTTTAAAAATCTAAGGAGATTCTAAACTTGTGGTGCAACAGGTCAAAGATGTATACACAGCCAAGGATAAAAGACTGAGAGCATATAGGAATTTGTATGGGATACATTAGACTTATTTGATGCTATTGGCATTGAATGGATTAAAAGGACATAAAATGTAGATGTTGATGCCTTTAGCCGTTGCAACTTCTAAGTTTAACTTGCATTCAACTCTTCTCATTCTCAGTATATTGTTGAGGTACTTACTAGACCCATGATCCCTGACAACATCTACAGCGGACAAGTATTCGACAATAGCAATCAGATTTGTGTAGACACCTAAAAATGTCTTAACCATCTAGCCATCCTCCGACATCACCCATATCACTAATTTCTCTTCTAATTAATTAATTAAATTTTTATTTAATTAATTACCTCATCCAACACCTGAATTATTCATATGTACTTCATCATTTAATCCCTAAAACTGAATTAATTTAATTAATTTAATAGTTACACTTATTAACATTAGCCTAATTAATTAAATAAATATGACAAATATTTATTTGATTAAATTCTCCACTTCCTTAATCCTTATTAATTAGATAAATTATGTTTATCTGGTTAATCAAACCTACTAATTAGCCTACCCCTAACCTAGTTAATTAAATACATATTATTTAATTAGCTACCCTATCCTACATGACCCCTAGACCTAAAATTAATTAAATCGATCATTGTTTAATTAATTTTAATCTCTAATTAATCCATCTACTAATTTTCTCCTGCCATATTAATTAGGCTAATCCCCTTGATTAGTTTGGTCAAACCTCATTTAACACTCATCCCAACACATCCCAAATAAAAAATTATCTTTTATTTCACATAAGGTAATTTTTTATTCTTATTTGTCGTAAATCCTATTTAATGAGCTCTTACAACACCTAATTTGTCCTAGTCTTCATTTAATGGAGCTCTTCCCCATGTGAATTAAAAATTCACTTCTAATCCCCTTCATCTAACTTCATTAATGCTAAGCCCTTCCCAATGTGAATTAAAAATTCACTTTTATTCTCATCCATCCAATCTTCTTGATCAAATCCAAGCCCTCCATCTTGCAATCAACCTCATCCATTGATCTCTACATTTAATCTCCACCATTAGATCAAATCTCCATCCATTTTTCCTATAAATACAAGTTCTTCTAAGCCATTTCATCATCCAATCTTTGAGTATTGTTATTATGCTAAAATTTCCTTCATTTTCTCATCCATTTCTCTCATCTTGAGCTAGGCTAGTAGTGATTTTCATTTGAGTTTTGAGAGCATTTCACATTAGAAGATATGGGTAAAGCTAGAGCTTTTGGGTGCTAAGCTCTCAACCTTATCAAGAAGGAGGACTTCAAGGTATAAATTTGAGTGTTTTATGCATTTGGTTTGTGTTTTTCACCTTGTTTGTTTTCCGTGTATTCATTTGGCATGCCCAGTGGGACCCCCATGGTTCCTAGCTACTAATTTTTTTGCTTGAAGTTGTGAAAAAAGACATGTGTTTGCAGGGTTTTAGTGCTAAAAGCCCCCGATTTGGCGCCATTCGGTCACGCAGTGGCGCCATTTCTCTAATTTCTGGCGCCATTACTCTATGTTTTGGCGCCATCTCACTGCAACATATTGCTAACCCTTTTAAGCTTAGGATCTTTTCTTATGGCCTTTTAGGGGTTTTTAGTGAATTTTAAGGGTTTTTCCTCTTTGTTTTTAGCAGGATAACACAAGGACAAGGGGTTATAATGGTAAAATGTTTCTAGGGTTGCATGTAATGCTTTCTTTCATCTAACCCTAGCACACTTTTCTTGGTTTTAACCTATTTCTTACCTCTAATCAGGTCCTTTCAGTATTGCTTGGCAAGATGAGAGTTCTAACTTGTTTTTGAGTTGATGTTTTTAAATCAATGAGTTTTTGAGTAGGTTTTGAAGCACTGTCGCGGTTTGCCGCCATCCATACATAGTTTGATGCCATCAGGTTTAGTAGCATGGTAAGAATAGGTATAAACTTGTTTTGATGCCATTTTCTGAGATTTTGATGCCATTTGAACTAATTTTAGCGCTATCTTGAATATTGACGCCATTTTACTTATCTGTGGCGCCATTTTATTTCTGTTCCCTGTTGTCGGTTTGTATTTTGTTTACTAAATTTTTAGCACCATTGTTCTTTATTTTAATGCCATCTCTGTGATTTGTAGCACCATTGCTCTCTATTTTGGTGCCATTTGCATAACAACTTCTTGGGGTTTGTGCAGGTTTTTAACACATTTTGCAAGGAGAAAGAACGTTTGTCAAAGACTAAACATCAAACTATTAACAAATTTCCTTATAGGATTCCCCTTTTTTTATGTGTGTGTGCATTGTTATCATAGGAACATTTTGATTTGGTGCACCTAAAATGAACTTGTATGCTCAAACTTAGGAACATTTCATTTGGTGCTTAAAAAGAACTTGGATTGTTTGACGTGTTTGGTGCACTTGCACATTTTGTCAAGTAGATCCCAAAGGATAGAACAAAAATATCCTCTCCCCTTGCCTTTCAAAGGATCTTGGTGTACGAGAAATTGTTCTATCTTTTTCTTTTATCTTTTTAAAAAAGAGCCTGCCTTGGTGGGAAAATAGGTACTCACCCCAACGGACAACTCTAAGTGATACTTTCGATTCAGTCTACTATATAAATGGTTTAGGTGAAAGCTGAGGACTTCTTGATGATGTCTACTTATTCTGACAGTTCCCCAATATCCATGCACTTGTGTATGTGATACGTCAACCCCATTCTCTCCTTGCAAAAGGATTGATGTAAGTGGATGGGATAGTCTCTTAAGTGAGTCACTGCTGCATGAATAAGCATCAAGTACCTAAATTTCCCCCACTAAACACCTTAGGTTAGAAGCCTACCCTATTGACCTATTGGTTTCTTGTTCAATACAAGGGTACAACACCCCAAAGATTACTCACCATAAGGCTCCCTTGAGATGAGATAGAAATCCCTGGATTATCTTAAGCTACTTGTAGCTTTCTGGGGAGAGGGTGATTGGGTCATCCTTCCAGTCCTGGAGGCCCCTACTTGTCATCTCTTGCAAAGACAAAAGAATGTACACACCCGCTCTAGGTGTGATGACATTTGAGTTGATGAAGATGCCAAGTGTGGGTTGAACAAGTTGCCATTTGCCTTGACCTTAGGTAGATTAAGCACTATTTTCAAGTGTATTTGATTATGTCTAGACCCATGGAAATTTGGCCTTTAGGGGATATTGAACATACACATAATGCTTGTACTTCTCATCAAACATTTGGCCATTGTGTTCTCTTGTTTGGAGTGTTTATATGCTTGCCAAGGAATCTCATTGACAAACTGAACCATCAAACGTTTGAGCCTTCCAAATCAATCATTTGACCTTCAAAATCCAAAAGTTTGAAATCAAAAATCCAAAATTTGCCAAAACTTTTGCCAAAAACCTAAACGCTATCTCATTTTTGCGCCATAACATCTCTATTTGGCACCTAAAAATTCCCCTGTGGTACCATTTTCTCTAATGCCATAATCCACTACTTTAACGCCATATTCCTAATTTCTAGCACCATTACTCTCTATTTTGACACCTTATCACTAGAATTTGATGCCATTTCAAAACTAAATTACACACATGTCTAGTAAATTGTTCTAGAATCCTTGAGTCCTGCCCAGTCATAATCTATGGTCACCTTGTCAAAAATTCACCTTTGATCATCATCCACGACCATTTTGTCCCAATTCATCCATATACTTCCATTTTGACCTTAGAGATAATCGCTTTGACTATTGGACCCTTCATCTCATATCATTAATCAACCCCCAATCCTAACCATAATCCATCTCCACATAATCCAAACTAACCTTACATTTTGATTTTCATCTTTGGACCTTTAATCTATCCATTCCCAAAATCCGTTCAAATCCAACATTCACCCTATTCAAATCAAAATCATCCAAAATCCAAAATCCAAGAATCATCAAAAAATCCAAACATCAATCAACATCCACAACCAACCTCAAATCATTTTTTGTGCAAAAAATTAAATCTAGATCTTTCCATCCTATCCCATTTTGCTTGTTGGTCATTAATCTACCTCCAAGTGAAATAATCACCCCCTCTTTGCTTAAGGTCATAAGTCTACCTTAAGTAAGGAAAAACATCCTTTTGATAATCCAAAGATCAAGATTTATTCTAGCTCACTTTTGATTTGAACATCATTTTTCAAACATCATCAAAATCTTTAAGCATCCAAAACATCCAAACCACCTAAGGTTTTTCCTTAGTTGGTTATCATCCCAAAATCCATTTATCCCAATCACTTAGGGTCTCCCTTGGTTGATTATTACCTAAACCATCTTAAGACTACCTTAGCCTTATCATCATCCCCTTTCAAAATCATCCTAATTCCATTTACCTTTGAGGTTTTAACCTCTAAGGTTTTTCATCCATCTTCATATCATTATCATTAATCATCCTTCGGTTATCAACTTTTGAGATTTATTCTCTAAAAGCTAAAAAACCTATAGATACACACCATATCATTATCATTAGGTTTATAATTTTAAGATTTTATTCTCTCAAGGCTAAACCTTTATTCCCTTTCATCAAATTTTCATCATCGCCTATCCTTGGGTCCAATACTTTAAAAATCTATTCTCTAAGGTCGCAACCTCCATCCATCCAACCAAATCCATGCCCAAATCCATTGTATGCCCGTGACAAAATCTCAAGCTAAGAAGAAAAAAGACATGGAATCCTTTAGAATCAACTTTGGCATGGGAATGCCTTTAACCGACCAAAACAATGTCCCTATAATCCAAAAATAATCAACATTTGATGCCAATGCTATGATAAATCCTTTTCCCGCCCAACCACAAGCACTGCCATCCAACCCCAACCAAGTAGACCAAGATGTCCTAGACTTCACACAAGACGTCGATTCCATGGATATACTCAATATAGTCCTAACATCGGATCCCAATAGATTTTCTTGAATTCCTACTTCAAAATGGTGCCATTGTACCTAATGTCACCACATCATCACAACCGTCCACATCCACAATTCCTACAAACACATCCACTACACCAAATATCTTGACTATGTCGACATCCACCATCACCACGTCTACACCACAAATCACCCTTAACATCCCCAACAATGCCACACATGCAAGCACTTCCACAAGTGCCCCCAACTCGACGCTAATACCATAGATTTCATAACACAATTATTTTCACAACAGCCTTACAACACATCTAACATCCCTAATAACAACACATGTAATAACCCCTCAACCAATTTCACGTATATACAAAATCCAATCTCCCAATCACCCATCACATCCTTCGTCCAAACCATACAACAAAATCCCAACCAAAACCAACAAATTCCACCCCATGTCTTACAACAACTCATCGCTTATCAACAACATCTCGCCTGTCAAAACCAAATCGCTCAGAACCAAATCTCACAACACCAAAATCCACCCCAACACCAAATTCCACCTTTCCTCCAACAATTAATCCAAAATCAACAAAACTACGTTCCACAACCACCCACCACACAAGATCTATGTAGAATTGTGCAAACATTTATCCAAAAGGTAGACTACATGCAACATGGAAACAATAGAAAGCAATATTCTTTCGAGGATATTTGCCCATATCCATTTGATAGAACCTTATACATGCCTCCCTTTCCCAAAAATTTTGAAACGCCAAAATTTTACAAATTCAAAGGAAAGGGAGACCCTAGGGAACACCTTAGGGAGTTCTACATAACTTTCTTAGAAGTCTCATATGATGATACATATTTGATGAGACTATTTCCTAGAAGCCTTGGTGGTCAAGCTACCGAATGGTTTGCTCATCTCCCTCCTGGCATCAAGACATTCCACAAACTTGTGGAGAACTTTGTGAACCATTCCTCCTATAACTTTGAGCATGAAATATCCATGACCAACCTTTGTAACACAAAACAAAAGAGTGGGGAATCCTTCACCGCCTTTTTGCAAAGATGGAGAGGCTTAGCAAGAAAACTCCCGTGGCCCATTCCTGAGAAACAACCAGTCACTATGTTTGTAACCTTAACCAAGAAATGGGGTTCCATTTGCAAATACAATGCACATCAACCTTTGAGGAGGTTATTGACAAAGGAATAACCAATGAAAGAGCCCTTATCGCTAAGGGCTCCATAAAACTGTATAATAATGACAACAAGACCAACAACCACAACAACAACACCAACACCTCCCACATGAATAACAACACACAATCAAACGACAAACCTTGCTTTTGGGGTAAGAACAAGAATACCCTTAATGACGGCATCATCGATGTGAAAGCCATCCAAAATGTACAGAACCCCACCCCACCTAGCACATCCACAAATAATAACATTAATGTTCCTAAGGGACCACCGAGACAAAACAACAATCCTAAGAGAAAGTTCACACCCTTAAAGGAGAGCCCATTGAAATGTTTTGAATAACCTTGTAAAGGCAGACTTAATCACATTACCCCCTATTAGACCTTATGATGAAAATCAATTAAAACCCTCTTGGTTCGATGAGAATGCCTATTGTGAATACCATCGTGTGAAAGGGCACAAGACATCTAACTGCATGAGGTTAAAACATTGTATACAAGACCTTATTGATGGGGTGACATAACCATTGATGAACCACCAAGACAATCACCAAATGATAACTTGGGAGCATACAAGGATCCCCTTCTGTACCATAGCAAAGGTAGAGCATCCTCTTCCAATCAAACCTATAACATTGCACCATCTCCCTCTTCTTTCGACTCCATTGTGGGACGAATAGAAGATTCTTCCAACCACATCAACACTATCACTATTAGAGCTAAGACACCAAATTATGCTGATACTACTCATCGCGGTTGTGTTTCTATCCATGGAGCTCCCACCAACAAGCAACCCTCCTCATCTGCACCTACCAATCCACCATCCTCTCACAAGTACAACCTCTTAGATCACCTCAGAAAACCCCCCACACAAATCTCCATCCTTGAGCTACTCTGCACATCTCCCCTCCATAAGGAAGTCCTCGACAAAGCCTTAATGAAGACCCAAGTCCCTAACAATTTGAATGTTGACCAATTCCAAGCCATGGTAGGCCACATCACCTTGCTGCATCACCTCACATTTTTAGAGAAGGATCTACCTACATCTAATGCCGCTCATAATGAAGCCTTACACATTGAAGTCCTAATCCACAAGCATACCATTAAACGAGTCTTAATAGATGGTGGCTCGATCCTAAATCTTTGCACTCTAAAATTATTAAAACATTTGGGATACTCTAATGTGGTTGTGGATGCTAGTGAATGTATAACCATCAAAGGATACAATGACACCGAAAGATTGTCCAAGGGCACTATCAAGCTTCCTATTCAAGTAGGACAAAAGATCTTGGAGACCAAATGTCATGTACTTGATCTTGACCTCCTGTATAACATTCTTCTTGGCAGACCATGGATTTATGCCATGCAAGTCGTTCCATCCACCTTCTGTCAATGCTTAAAATTCCCGCACAATGGCACAAAAATTACCATCTATGTCGATCCTCGTCCTTTCCAATATTGTAGTTTCTTAGAAGGACACGACCACACTTTTTGCCCTTACAACAACGCTACCAAAGCATCCACCTCACAGGCCAATCCTACATCATCCACCTCATACATTGATCCCTCCAACATTACATCTACATCACAAATTTCCCCTCCTCCTGAGGTCAAGATCAAGATAAGTGACATGGGATGTGGTGAATATGACCTGCACAATACATTTTGTGTGGGACTATTGCCATCTCCTAAAACATTTGGTGCTCCTAAAGAAGTCTCTACGGTGGTCATCAAATGCAAGCCGTCACCTACCTTCGAGAAGAAACACCTCCTTGAACAAGATGTTCTCGAAGATATATCTTCATGGTTATACAAGGAAGAATAAAATTAGGAAGCTCCTACCCTCCCAACCAAGATCTACGGAAAAGGTCTCGAAATATTCAAATATATGGGCTACAAAGGACAAGGCGGCATAGGCCTTCATGAACAAGGAATTGTATATCCCATCCAAGCAACATGAAATCTGTATCTTCATGGGTTAGGGTACGGAAAACAAGAGTCTACCCCCGCTAATGACAAGTGTATCTTAAGTGAGGTCGCTAAGGCCTTCCCTGCAGTTGACAACATCAACAAAGAGGACCATCAAGAATCTTTAAATGACTTTGCTGACTTCTTTGAATCATCCATATGTACCGTCTACACCTTAACCACCATGCCATCCACATCTAATGACCTACCTCTTGTTTACCCCCAACTCATAGATTGGGACCAACAAGGACTTCTCGTCCTTGACGTCGCACAAAATGATGAAGCAATAGCTGAAATGATGGGGGTTAGAGATCACTACCCCCTTGGAGATCATAGGGCCAACTACATCATGGAGCTGAACACATCTACCTACTTCAGGGAGACAACCCAAACTCTTAGTCATAAAAATATGAATATAAAAATAACATCCCCTAGTGAAAACCACTTTGTGGCACTTTCAGATGAAAAAATCAAAATAAAGGACATATCACCTAGAGATAACCTCCACGAGGCGCTAGGAGATGAGAGGATTGACCTCCCAGAAGTATCTGAGATATATTAGGAAAGATCACCAATCCTAGTTGAAGCATCACACGAGATGAATCTTGGAACAAAAGAGACTCCCAAAATCATGTTCCGAGCAGAGTCCCTCACAACAGGAGAACAAGAGGCTTTCTTATCTTTCTTCAGACAGAGGAGTCATAACTTCACATGGACATATGCTGACATGCTATTTTGTTGGGAGGGTTCCCCCTGAAATCATGCTTAAAGAATGGTTCAATAAGGCCTAGGTCCCACATTGGGTTCAAGTGGATGTTGCTCAAAACCTTACTAAAGATTTTTTTCTTTTTCTCTTTGTAGAAGCTAGTCATGTAGAGACCATGTTCTCAATCATAGCCCTTGGTTTGTTTTTGCATCCCTTTTGGTTTTCCAACCTTGGACATGAGACTTTATGGTCTTTGATGAAAGAGCCCTTCGTGTTTTGGTCTTGGTTGAATTCCCTAGGATAATTTTTCCATGTTGGAATTTTTTGAGCATAATTACTGGCTTGTTTGGCAAAGTTGTTTGTGTTAAGCCCAATAGATTTTTTTGGGTTTCCCCCAGAAGCATGTCTATGTCAAGATTGACGTCTCTAAGGATTCAAAAGACACTATTGACATTTAAATTGGTCAAATGCATCACACCAAGCATGTTCTTTATCTTAGTTTGCCAAACACATATTTCTAGTCTCAATCCTCTAACCACAAGATCAAGGATTTCCCCTTAGCCTCTCCTCATAATAAGCCTTCTTCTCAGCCCTTTGAAGCCCCCCCTTCTAGAAATGATGAAGGGTGCACTTTAGTTGGAAATCATAAAAATAATTAAATAATGCTAGTAATGGTGGATCTCAAACCAAGCCATTTGTTACTATTGGTAATCAAACTGTTAAGCTAGCACCTAGTGCCCCATAAAACCCTCAAGATAAGGGGAAAGAGGTGACTCCTCCTATAGGAGAGCCATCAAGTTAGCTTAAATATTCTAGAACACCTCAATTGGTGTCTATTTTGTTTTCATAGCTAGTGGTGAATGTTCATCCTTCTTCTTCCCTAGTGGGTTTGTGAAGGTCTTGTAGTCCATTTGGGCATTTGGAAGAAGCAGAAATTGTTTTAGAGAAAAGGAGTGGTATTCCCAATATTTAGTTGGGTAGTTTTTCTTGAGATGAATTTTTACAAAATCACTATTTTGCTCTTATGGAGTTAGATAATGATGATATGCCTATTGAATCTCATCAACGAACTTCCTCTCCTAGAATTTTTGAGGTCTTACCAACCTCTCTAAGAAGTATATTGTGAGAGATACCTATCAAAAATTTACAGACTTAGATGTTCCTTGTCTGCAAGAAGTCAAGATCATTGGTTTTCTACTTTCTACTACTTTTGTTATTTGGCTAGTCAATTCTTTTTGGTTTAGCAATCATGATGCAGGTCATGGAAGTGTTGTCACCTTTCTCTCTCCTAGGTCAAAATCACATATTGTTGATCATAGATGTGACCCTACCAACTGGGCATTATGGACCCTTTTCAATATTGATAACCATTCTTTTGGTATTATTAATGTTTATGCTTCTAATGATGTTTAATGATCTTCATTGTGGCGCTAGATCATTGATTTAATGCCCACTTCCACTTGGGTTTTGTGCGAAGATTTTAATATGGTTGAGATGGATTATGATAAAGATAGTTCTCTTCCCATGTGATGGATAGATGGTGAAAGGGAAGCATGGTATTACATGCATAATAAATTAGGCTTTTTTGATCCCAATGTAGGATGTTTCCATAATCATTCCCACTGGTTTACGTGGAGTAATTTCAGGTCAGGACTTGATAGAGTTTACAAATGGCTTGATCATGCTATAATATTTGCTCAATCATTTTTTTTCTTTTTCCAGTTATTTTCCCCTTTCGATGGTACCTTTTCCAAATGTTATTTTATCTAACTATTTACCTATCTAGTTTTGCATTGAATGACAATTTGATCATCCCAAGACCAACAAGACTTAGTTTTTTCTCAATACTTCTTTGCTAACTTACTAGACCATGTTGGCTCATATCCAACATGTTTGGAATCTTGAACCGATGACAACTCATTAGATAGGCTAGACCATTGGTGAAATAGTGCCATCAAATGTACGTCTTGTTTCCTCTACATCTATGGCCACCAATTGACTTGTTTTCTCTACAACTCATACAAGGCCACCACCTTAGAGCTCCACCAAGCCACCACTACACTTGAAGATAATCCTTTTTCTCCTAACCTTCAATGGAAGGTGGTTGGGATTTGTCAATAGATATAGTTTGCTGATAATTATAATGCAAGAGATGCCCAGATTAAGGCCTACTTACATTAGCTTAAAATTGGAGACCAAGCATCCAAAGGATTCTTTTAAGATCTTTGTGCTCATCATACATCTTAAGCCATCAAGCAAATCTGTGATGGCCACCAGTTTCTCAAGGAGCTCCTGGATATTCTGCAAGATTGTGTGTGTCATTATGAATAGGCTTTTATAGCTCAAGAGAATTGTCATGAAAGTGAACATGCTTTGCAAGAATGCTTCAAGGTTGTCCCTTATAAGTTCTTTTCCACTTAGCGTGTTTTCTATGATCATTTTCTCTCCATTGTTGACCTCCATGAAGTTATCTTAACCGTGGTCAATGATAAAGCTCTAAGATGTGATGGATATCCTTGCAAGTTTTACAAATCACTTTGGGATTTGGTGGGAAAAGATCTTCACAAGGTTTATCTTGAAGCCTTTCATTCTAATTCCTTAGAAAAAAAATTAATTTAAAGGAAATATTAAGCTCATACCTAATTTTGGTGTTCTTGATGATATCTATAACTGGCAGCCAATTACCTTGCTTAATGTCTTTAACAAGATCATTGCAAAGGCTCTTGCTTTGAAATTATGACACTTTCTCCTGAAAATTGTTTGCATTGAGCAAACTAGCTTTATCAAATCTAGGTTTAATCTGGATAATATTATTGTCATTTGGGAAGGCATGGAATAGGATTATCACTCTCAGTAGCTAGTAGTTTTTATTAAAAATATGATTTCATAGAATGACCATTCATCATTGATGTGCTTTGATCTCTTGGACTTGGTCCCCATTTTGTGTAATCAGTGCATATGTTTTTATCAAATGCCTCAGCTTGTATCACTATCAATGGCAATCAATATTCAACTTTTGGCATTTTCAAGTCTATTTGATAAGGCTGTCCTTTGGATACTTCTCTTTATGTGCTTGATGCTAAAGGCTTTGGTCATTTTTAGCCCATGTTGTTTCTTAGTAGCTTGTCAAAGGCATCTCTCTTCCCAATTCCTCTAATCAATTGGTGAATGGACATTTTGCTAATGATTCTTTCTTCGTGCTCTCTTGGAAGAGGATATCAATATTAAGCAAGCTCTTTCTTTTCTAGACATTTTTTGTAAAGCCTCTGGTTCGAGTATCCAGTGGTAGAAAAAAACAATGTTATCATCAATCTATTCTTCCTAAGCCTCCTTGACTTTACTCTTTTGGATGGATGTGGATTGATCACAGGGAAATTTTTAGATTTTTGGGCATTCCTTTTTCTTTTCAAGATTCTCCAACTGTGCTTTAGCAAGAAGTCATCTTTAGAATTGAAAAGAAGATGGCTTATTGGATTGAACTAAGCCTTTGTCTCTTGCAGGGAAATTCTAGACTTTTTTATAAAATCCTTGTAGCTACTCATGTTTATTGTTCTTCCTACTAGGTCCCTTCTGAAGCCTCCTACAATGATGCATGAGCATTTGGGTGCACAGGCGATCTTGTATCGCCCAAAAAAAATTGTAGTTTTTTTTTTTTTGGTTTGGTGGTTCTTGGCATCTCTTAGCATCAGGAAGCCTCTTGTGTGGTCAGAATTGCAAAAATTGAACTTTCACCGAATTGTAGTTTTTCACGCACCACAAGCAGTTTTACGAAAATAATTATTTCCAGAAATCTATGAGGGATGGGCTAAAATACTTTTACAAACATATTCCTAAGTGCATTTATCCAATACTAGTGAAGATTTCATTGTCATATCTTTCACCATGGGGGAGAATTTAAAATTCTCTATTCACTGCTGGAAATCTATGGAAAGTTTAAAATATGGAGTTTTGTGAAAGTTGTCTAGAATAGAATCCTTTTACAAGAATCTTCATATAATCATTCCTCACATCCTTGTTAGTTTTTAGAAGAAAATGAGCTTCCTATCAAAAGTTATGCCTGAAATAAGTCTTCAGCATTCGTTTCCTCACATCCAAGGCTCCAATTTGACCAACTCTTTTTGGCTAGGCATTGAGAGATTGGTGGAATTAAATCTTCAGACATTATTTATTTTCTCTTAATTTCAAAGGACAAAGAAACATTCAGAAATAATAAATAAAGAAAAAAGTTTTGTGGTGGCGCTAAGAGTTAGAGGTGAAATGTCTCATTTAATTGCAGTTCCAAATGGAAAAATCTTAAGGTAGGCATTGAAACAATAGAGGCACCTTACCTTGAAGATTCCTGGAATATTACCATAGTAACCATGGCTTAAATTTGATGGTCGTATGTCCGTATTTAGTAATTTTAGTTGTAAAATACAATTAATTTTTTTGGAAGACTGTATCACTTGAAAGGCAAGATTTCAAGTAAACTGTCGAATTTTCTATGTAATTATTCTATATATATTTTTAGTCTATATATATATATTTCTTAAAATAGATAGGCTTTAATATTTGAAAGGCAACTTCAAATAGATGACCGTCACAAAAAAATTGCTTGACAGGCAGGGTCAACCGTCAAATTTAAGCCCTGATAGTAACGACTAATGCCTCCTTCACGGGTTTGGAAATTGTCAATAAAAGACAAAAGGAGTGGAGCGTTGAGCTGGAGTGTTTTGATTGCCATTTTTTCTTTCGTTTTTCTATTTCTAATAAAAAAAATAAGATTTGGGCGGCCTATATTTGTTTTATTTATGGCAGAAAACTAGAATGAAGATTCCTTGAATTGGATGCCCGAGTTAGAAAAGTTTTAAACTAGTATATTTATATTTAGAAAAATTTATCTATAGTATGCCGAGAGATATCTTCTCATGCTTTTTGTGTTTTGCATAGCATTTTTTTTCCTGAAACCATTTCGGTTTTTATTTTTATTTTCATTTTCCATAGTTTTTGTGATTTTCTCCACCTTTGTCCTTCAACCTTTTTTATTTTTTCCAATTTCTATTTTGGTTCATAGTTCTTTTTTATTTTCTCCACCTTTTTTTCCTTCAACATTTCTTTTTTATTTTTTTCTATATATTTACACAAAAATGAGTGCTCTCATCTCCACCCTATTGTGACTGTAGAATGCCTCTCGGCATAATTAGAAAATGGTTGTAGATTGAGGGGAGGTGCCAAAGATAGAATTGGCATTTTTTATTTTCTTTTAAAAAGCCTCTATGAGGTGTTAAAACCATAGTTCCACGGGAACGCGTTCCCCCCTAAAATACAGTCATCCCCATGTCTCCCTGTTTCTGAGACAAGGAGACTTCAGGGAAACGTCCCCGCCGTCCCCCAATTTTGTTGCTGCATTTCTTTGAGGCATTCTGTCAAACAGTTCACGTGCCTTGTCTATGCTTCCACATTTTGCATACATGTCTAACAAGGCAGTTGCAACTACAACATTTGACAAAATTCCTCTATCCTTTATGTTTTGATGGATGTCCATACCCTATTCCAAAGCTCCCATTTTGACACAGGCAGGGAGGATGCTAGGTTGGCAAAGGTTGTGGAATTTGGCTTTACACCAGCCAATTGCATTTGCTTTAAAATTTCTAAAGCCATTTCAACAAATCCATTTTGTGCATATCTTGCAATCATTGCAATTCATGAGACCACATTTCTTTGAGGCATTCTGTCAAACAGTTCACGTGCCTTGTCTATGTTTCCGCATTTTGCATACATGTCTAATTTATAACTAATTTATACATCTTATAGACTTCTACAGTTATACATCTTTTTATAACTAATTTTTCAAGTACTATATTATTTTAGCGCACCACTCCCTCGCCGGCCCCCCACCGCCATCCCCCGCCGTCCCCAAAATTAGACCCCCCGCCCCCCTATCCCAGAAACGCGTCCCCTACTGTCCCCCCGTCCCCATCCCCGAAACTTTGTGGAACTATGGTTAAAATTGATATGTGGCAATTAAAAAAATCTCCAGAAAATTAACATTGCAGTAGTGGATGGCGCCATGAAAAGGAGGGAAATTAAGAAGTTAAAAAAGAAAGAAGATAATACAAAAATGCAGTGCGAAGTTTGTAATAGAGGCACCAAATTGGGCATGGAAAGGAGTGCCTAAGTGTGGAATTGTATGCCTCATACAGAGGCTGAAAACAATAGGTAATAAAAATAGAGAAGCGCCAATGGTAATGAGAATGAAGGCTCCATGTTTGAGAGGTAGAAGAATCTAGAGATCAAAGGAAAGTTTGTTTTCCTGTGGAATGAGTGGAGAGGCCATGAAGGCCATTGTTGTTTGTTGCTAGTTTTTGTGTGTTGTAAGTGAAGTGTTGCATTTGTCGTATGGATGTGATTTTGGGTTATGAGTAGAGAGTTTTTGCAACTAATGATATGAGTTTGAGTGCATCTTGCATTACATGTTTTCAGAGTAATTGTGAGGATTTGAGTTATGTGTAGTAGTGGGAGTCCCTATTTCATCATACAAGAAACTTGAAAAGCTTCTTAGGGACTTTCTTTGGGCTTCTTCTAAGAACCATAGAGGATTTCATAGGGTTTCCTGGGAATATTGTTGCCTTCCTCATGATTTTGGAGGGTTGGGTTTTCTTTCAACACAAGGCCAACATATGGCTCTTTGTGCTAAAAGGATCATTCGATCCCTTGAAGGTAACGAGGATTATAAAATTCTTGTGTGTCATTGCATTTCCTCAGGGGTTCCTCTTGGTAAACATGCTTGGAAGGGGATTGACCTTCACACCCTTCTCATTATGAGAGACTCTATTTAAGTCCAAGGGACTTTTGTTATCCAAAGTATTTGGAAAGCTTGGGAAGCCATGAAGCCTTGGTTTTTGGAATGGCGTTGGTTTCCACAATGGCCTTTCCATAAATTAGAAGTCCATCTAGTGGTCTCCAATCCTCACTAGTCAAGATTACCCTCTAGATAGGGTCCCTTGGGTCCGTGCTTTGAGTTTTTTCAAGAAATGCATTAAGACTCTTCTAAAATTGTTCTCTAGAACAACTGAGATTTTTTTATCTTGGTCAGAAGCCAAAGACAAGTGTCACTTGTGCAATCAAGACCATGGAACTTTTTGGGTGATTATTGAGGTTGTGCGACAAGTCATTATTCGTAAAGTTGGAGTCTATAGCTTTAAACCATGGTGAAAAGATTGGAAATGGTATCTTGACACATAATTTCACAACTACAAACCTTGTAAGGGTTATTTGTGGCTTTCACCACATTTGCCCATGATTCCTTCTTTGAGCCACATATGGTTACTGTAGTCTTCTTCAATTGTCTAGAAACATAGATTTAAAACTGTCTAGTTGGTCATTATTTAGCCCAAGCTTGTTTATTTTGCTTGGTGTCTTTTATTTCAAGGTCTTCCTATTGGTTCCAGATTGACCCATCTTGGAATTAAGGATCCTAAATATCTATTTTGTGGCCATCAAGAAATGTTAAAGCATCTCTTTTAGTTTTTTCATAGGACCGAGGTAGCATGGACTTGGATTCATGATTTTTTTAAGCCTTTTCAACCTGAACCTTTTCCTGGCATATGATTTTATTAGTGGGTTGGCCTATAATACCTTCTAGATTTATCCAAATCTGGTATGCTTTCAGGGTGAAAATTCATTTTAACATATGGAAGGATGGAAATTCAACTTTATATTTTCTTGCAATGTAGTTGATTCTAGTTTTTTGCTTTATTCTAAAGCTATGATTTGTTCCAATGTTTTCATACAAATTCATGTGCAAGCTAATAAATTTTCCCTTGAGCTTTCACACTTGTAGGTGCTCCTTTACCACAGGCAATGCTCCTTGCACTATGGCTAGAGTCCCCTGACTAGTACTTCTAGTTGAGGTGGGTCTTTGCCTCATGGTTGTCACAGGGAACGCAGTCATTCTACTTGTTGAGATCAAGATGATCACTCCTAGGCCTCTCAACCGCTTGGAAGTAGAGATCATGTTAAGCAATGGTGGCCTTAGCCCACCATCACTCTGCTTCTCTCTCGACATTTGGTCACGGTTCTACAGGCTAGCTAAGTTCTGGCAAGTTCCCTCGGTTGGCTCTTGCCATTTCTCTTCGTTGTGATAATCAGATTAAAGATGACAATAAGAATACAATTGCTAATAAAGTTGTTAATGATGGTAATAATGGATGGGATCCTCATGAGGACACTCTAGACCCTATTGATGTATGGGGCGAATCGAATGATTGGGACCCTCCTCCTCCCCCTAGTGCTATAGCTCTTTCCGCATAGCGATTTCTTGTTGTTTTTCTAGTTTTCGTGGCCCTGTTTAGACTTTGAGGTGTTACTTCTTTCACCTACCTTTTTTTAATACGTGTAATATTATGTCTTAATTAATGATGTAGACACTTATTTATTATATAAAAAGCAAATGTTATCGTTTCTATTGTTTCACTTTATTTTAGGGTAAAAGAGATGGAGCTTTTATTTTTTTCATTTTATATGGTGAGCCTATTTACCAACATGAACTTTTTAACATGGTATCTCCCATCCTTTATAAATCCCACTTATAAGCATTTCATTATATCCTAAATTTTCACCTTTTAATATCTTTTTATTTTTATTTTAAAGTGGATTTATGGAGAGATACGAGAGCTTTAGTATTAAATCATAATACAATATTCTTGAGCTCTTGTTAAATGGTGGGCACACTTTTTACTTTAGCTGATGATTTTATATTAATAAAGTCAAATCTTTTTTGGCTCCCCCGAGAAACTCTTCTCAAATCCTCTCTTTTTTATACCTCAATGTTTGGGCTCACTGCCAGCTCATATCATCTACACCAATGGTGCAATCTTATTTACTATCATAAATCGTAAACTTAGTGTGTTGGAACTATAGAGGCTACCTGTGGAGGAGGGGGCCTGGGTTAGGGTCCATTACTGAAGGTAGAGATATAATTTGTCTTACTGAAACACATAAAAAAGAAGGCTATGAGACTCCCATCTTTGAAGGATACGCTAAGTTTATGATTTGGATCAAAGCAGTAGGTAATGACAAAGGATATGGTGGCATCATGGTTTTAGTGAAAAAAATGGAAGGTCGTATAATTCAGTTGGAAAGAGAAGACATCAATAAGCAATACATTTGGATCAAAATTTCAGAAAATGGAAACCACATAAACCTTGCAACATGTTATTTTGCTCCTCAAAAATCAAAATCTTACAAAAGACATAGTTGGGACAACAAAGATCCATATGCAACAATTAAAGAAGATATCTCCATTTATGCCCAACAAGGTGAAGTTCTTCTTTTGGGAGATTTCAATGCTAGGATAGCAAGTGTTCAAGCTAATGTTTTATGTGACAAGGAGGGCCACAATCCTATTTGGCTTCTAGAAGAAGGGAAGCAATAGTGGGCGAGATGTTCAGAAGACAATAAAGACATCACTCATTTTGGCGAAGAGTTACTTAATCTTTGTGGCACATTTGATCTTATCATTTGTAATGGCTTGGGTAGATGGAAGAAGTCTGGAAATTTTACTTGCAGTACCTACAATGGGGCAAGTGTTGTGGATTATGCAATTTGCTCAAAAAGCATGATTGATAAGATTGAGGATATCACGATTGGTGATCATTGTTGGGAGTTAAAATCAGATCATAGGCCAATTTTTTTAAGGTTTTCTTAGCTGGAAAAAAGACAGCAACTGAAAAAATGCAGTCCCCTCAACAACCTCTTGCTAAGGGCAGAATTATTTTAACTCAAGAAAACCAAAATGCCTTCAAGGCAGCAATTGAACAATCTTGCAATAATGGGAAAGCTAGTTCACAAGATCTCAACAATTACGAGTTAACCACTATAATGCACAATACACTGGAGAAGTGTAAAAGAGCAACAAATAGGAAGTCAGTAACAAATTGTTTTAAGGCAAATGTTTGGTTTGATGAGGATTGTAAAATTGCAAGGAAACCTCTGAAGAAGCCAGGCAAAGAGAAGTTGAATCTAAAGTGTTACAAGGAGATCATAAAAGTGAAAAAAGCTAAATTCATGAGCATTAGGCGTGAGGAGTTAATTTACCTAGGTAAGAATAATCCAAAGTTATTTTGGAAGGAGCTTCAGCGTAAGAAGCAACATATTGAGAACAACATCACGGCTAATCAATGGCTTAATTATGCAAAGCAGCTATACGAGCAAGAAGTTGAGATTATGCCCCTCCCTTGATTAACACGTCGGCTAAGTTGTTCACTGTGCAAGAGGTGAAGTTTGGTATTGGTAAGTTGGGTATTGGGAAAGCTAAGGATTTAGTTCAACTCTAGGTTGAATTCCTCAAGTGGGGGGTGAAGTCTCTCGTGCCTCACATTACCAGAATTTTCAACAACATCATCCAGCATGGCTTCCCAAGAGACTGGATCACTAGTCTAGCGATATCCCTTTTTAAGAGTGGTGATGCTAACAATCCCTCCAATTATAGGACCATCATGATCAATCCTCTATTTGCAAAATTGTTTGGTAGCATGGCCGAAAGCAGAATCAGCAAATGGCCAGAAGAACAGGGTAAGAGAGCAAAAGGGAAGACGGGATTTAGGCCTAAACATTCCACCTTAGATCATGGAGTTACACTAAGACACATTATTGAAAAAGTGTGGGAGGAAAAGGAAGAAGCTTATTGCTTCTTTGTTGACTTTAGAAAGGCATTTGACACGGTCCCGAGAGATAAGTTGTGGGAAAGGATGAAGGAACTTGACATTCCGGTGCATCTAAGAGCAGCTGTCCATAGGCTCTATGAAGAGTTTCAAGTCAAAATTAGAACTTTAGCTAGCATCTCAGAAAGTTTCAGGAGCAACATCAGAGTTAAACAAGGGTGCCTTTTATCTCCCACTCTTTTTGGCTTATACATTGACAAGCTTGAAGAGTGGTTGAACTTCCAGGGCGGGGATGGTGTGAGACTGGGGGGTTATGTGGTTAGGCTCCTTTTATATGTTGATAACCTTGTCTTGATTGCGAGGTCCCCCCATGGGTTACAAGAGCACATGTATGCTCTTGAGCACTTTTGTAGAGTTGTTGGTATGCAAGTCAATACCAGCAAGACCAAAATCATGGTTTTCTCCAACAAAAAGAAAAAGGCCCATCACACTTTTTTCTTTGAGGGAAGGATTCTTGAAGAGGTAAAGGAGTACAAATATCTTGGGATCGACTTTAACAACAAGCTTAGTTGGGATACTTGTAGAAAGAAGAATTTTGGGAGGTTGGAAAGCATGTTATGCCCTCTAAAACAGATGCACAGCAGTTGAACTATGGGACTAGAAAACTACTATGACTCTTTTTGGGCTATTGGTAAGTCTGGTGGTTCTTTATGGGTGTGAGATTTGGGCAAGCAGCATGTCAGAGTCCAAGTGGAAGTAGGTAGAGAGAATCCAAAAGCACATGATTATTAGCAAGTTTAGGATGAAAACTTCAACTCTGTATGAGATTCTGCTTGCTGAAACAGGGGCTGTTCCAATGGAAGCCATTGCTATGGTGTATCTCTTAAGATATCTCAAAAGAATTGAGCAAATGGATACAAGAAGGTGGCCTAAAGTTGTCTTTAACGAGGTGATAAGGGAAAGAAAGAAGTCATGGATGAAACAAATAGTAAGTGGATGGAAAAATGGAGTACATATTTCAATGCATGCCCTACAGATGGAAAAGAAATTAAAACTTTTGTCATAAAAAAATTCCGTAAATCTATGTGGGATGGTTCCCTAGGGAGAAAGAAGAGCTATTATCTTGAGGTGTTTAATCCCACTCGTGATCATTCAAAAAAAGCGTACATTGGGGCAGATATCTCTTGGAGAGCTAAGATTTTGATCGGTCAGCTTAGGACTAACTCTCATCAGCTCCATTGTGAAATGGGTAGGTGGAAGAGACCTAAAGAAACTTGGGAAGAGAGAGTATGTACTTTCTGCACCTCTGGGACTGTGGAATCAGAAAAACACTTTATTTTAGAATGTGATGCTTACACTAACATTAGAACAAAGTATGCAGATTTCCTGACAGCGGTTTCTTAGCATGTTCTTTTTGTTGAGAGTGCTTTGGTGAAGATGGGAGAGCTCATAATATCTTTACACAAAAGCAGAACGGCAAGACAAAAGCAAATTTGACAGGGTTAGCTGTCTCTTAGGCTATTTTTAGCCTCGTGGACATTAAAAGCTATTATATTCTATTCTATTCTTCTTTGCAAATTTAAATGGATGCGTTATTCGTTGATTGTAGTCTGATTGGAGGTTTCAGACTTTATTTGCTTATCAAACAACTTTTCTACTTCAGCCTGTTGTAGCCAATTGCACATCACTTTTTAATGACATCTTCTGAAAATTTAAATTGATGCACTGTCCATTGATCTTGATTTACATCGAACGGTCCAGACGGCCCTTGTCAGATTATTTTGAAATATTAAAATAATATTTCCTATTGTTCATTGCTGCATTGAATATTTGGGGAGCTCTATTGCATTTAATCTACCATGCATTGAATATTTGGGGAGCTTTGATTTATGGCTGCGTTGGATGCCTGTGAAGGTTTGCACACTTCCATGCTAGAGGTAGGAGTTTATTACTTCTTGTGCAATGGGTGAAAGGATTACACAAATATATATTCATGTTATATGTCTAGCAAACATTTTGAAATGTTGTGCCATATAGGGGAAAGGGGGCAATTGCCACCCACGCCCCAATGTGCACTTGACCCCTCAATATTTTTTTTAAAAAGAACCAATACATGTAAAATCTTGACCTAGTAAACTAACACAAATGCACCAATACATGTTCACAACATTTGTACATGTTCGCAAATGCACCAGTACATGTTCACAACTCCAATAAATTAACCAATGAAATTAAGACAAGTGCACAAATGTGATGGTGAGCGATTACTGGCACATCATTGCACATGAATGGGGCGACATGTTGAAATGACACTTTTTCGACCCATGTGCACATAATGCATCCTACAGGGAAATGTATAAGTGCCCAAACGCTGAAAGAGTAGCTTTAAGCTCTTCGGTCGCATACGGAGAAACCAAAAAAAAATCGTCGAAATTCGATATGTCTAGCTATGTGCTTGGCGTGCGCGAAGTTAGGGTGGGTGGCTACTGACCCCTCTCCCCTATATCCTTTCCACCATGCGCGACGGGTATGCTTGATTTTACAGATTTCAAGCACTTAAAAGAGGTTGTCATCTTCTTAAGAGGTTGTGCAATCTCTCCTTTACGCTCTCTAACTTCAATTTGCATCTCCTTCATTTGGATTTCCTGTCTGCATAGTCTTAATTGTTAGGAGCCAAGCTAGCCATAGACGTCACCTCCGAAATGACCTACGTCGCCTCAGCATTTAGAACTTCTGTGCCAAATGAATGATGTGCCAGGCTTATGTAATGTCTAACAGTTGAAATAACTTGTATTATATGCTTGCTGTAGAACGCTATATCCATGTATCCTCCGATTTGGTATAGGGTACCCTTTTACAGAAGCTTTTACTTCGCAATTTCCTGCTACTATCTAATATTTTAATGCTAGATAGGAGCAGTTACTTCTCATTGACTACGCCACATTTTGCACATGCTACATGAGCAGAAAATAAACTGCAACTAATCTCTATGCTATGCATTGCAATGTCCCTAATTTGGTATGATCCACAATTTCCCTGCCAAGCTAGAATAATATTATGTAATGTATTATCCTTTATTCCTTGCTGTAATTACTTTATTGGGAGTTAACAACTCCATCACACAAGCCACCAATCTCATTAATGTCTACGCCATACTTCTGTTTTGATTTGTTGGGACTTGAATTATATGCAACCCTCTTTATAAAACTCAAATTCCGTCCACTTTTACACACTGACATTGATCTCAACACAAAGCATTAATTGTATCTTAGAGAAACTGTGAATAGAGCCGACCAAGAAACCAAACCCCTTCTTTTACACAAAATCATATTGTTTCAAATACGTAAACTATGCTCCTTAGCAAATTGCTTATTTTGTCTGTATTCTGCTATGTGAAGTTAGTGTTCTAGAGAAGAAAACAAGCCACAATGAATCTTGTGAGTCCTTGAAAAGAGATTTTGTAAAGGCAATTGCAACCGTAAATCATAGACAATGGAAAAATGATATAACTGAAAATGTAATTAAGTACAAGATCAATTTCGAAATGAACTGCAAAAAAAGCACAAGGGCAGAATGCCCATGATTGTGTATGCTCTTACTCTATATCTTGTATTGATTCTATTAATTTTATGTTCATAATTATATCCATGTATTGATGATTATAGTTGAAATAATGTGTGGCTATTGTGCTGCCATCTCTGCACATGTTTGAACTAGTATATCTTTTCACTTTGGTCGTGTTGGACCAAATGACCCTTGTGAGTGTGCATTCTTGTGTCTTCATAGTTGTTTCATCCTCTATTGGAATTTTTGATGGATTCCATACTTTGTGTAAGGGATTTCAATTTATATGCTTATTTTTTTAATTTAATTTAGTTGAGCTTTAATGGATTTATGAGGGTTTTAGTAGTTGTTGAGAGATTTGGAATTGATTTCCTTTGTGTTCTTTTGCTTGAATCTTGTGGGATCACTTGCAATGGTGACAATGCTTTCCATATGGTTGGGGTGTACATTTTGAACTTATAGGAGCTCTCTTGGGTGTGTTAATGGAGTCTTTCCTTTTTAGTATTGTTTGGAGAGATTGGAGGAGCTTGTATGGAGTCTCATGGACATTCTTCAAAGGCTTGGAGGAAATGAAAGTTGAATTTTATTCATCTTGTTGACCTTCATTAGAAAAGGAATCTATTTCCTTTAGTTTAATTGATTTTATTTGCATTATTTCTTCATAAGAAAATATGAATTGAGTTAAATCAAAACAAGGAAAAAGGAGGGGATGATTTTAAAACTCGATATGAATAAAGCTTATGATCGAATATCTTGGGACTTTTTGATCAAAGCTATGGGGAAGTTTAGTTTCAACTAGGATTTGTGCAGATGGTTGTATAGTTGTATCTCCTCAGTGTCTTTTATTGTTTTGATCAATGGGTTGGCCATGGATTTCTTTCCTATGGGAAGGGGTTTGAGGAAAGGAGACCCGTTATCCCCTTTTTTGTTCCTTATAGTAGCTAAGGTTTTAGGTAGATCCATAAAGAAAGAGGTGGCTCATGGGCAATTGAATGGTTTACAGGTTTTGGGAGGCATTCCGAACATAACTCATTTGCAATTTGTGGACGATACACTTTTGTTTGGGGAAACCACAACAAGGGAGGCTAGTGGATTTAAAAGGGTCTTGCACAACTACGAGCTCGCTGTTGGTCAGAAGATCAACACAGGTAAGTCCCGAGTCTTCTTTCTAAAAAAAATTTGTTTTGTCTTTGAAGAACTAAAGAATCCTTGGGTTTGAATTAGACTCCTTACCCATTAATTACCTAGGCATGCTCCTAGTAGATAAAAGAACATAGAATGGAGTAGGGTGGTTTATAGGGTTCAAAATAAGCTTGCCTCTTGGAAAGGACGATGGCTTACTTCGGTAGGAAGGATCACACTTATAAAATCTTCTCTGGCTTTAGTTCCTAGATATACGATGTCTACTTTTCAGATTCCTAGCAAGGTGGTGAAGATATTGGAAGATACAAAAATAATTTTTTTATGGAGAGGCATGGATGAGGCCTTCAAATATAATTTAGTCAAGTGGGAAGAAGTGTGCAAGCCTAAAAGCTTAGGAGGTATTGGGATTAGGAGTCTTAAGAAGATGAACAAATCCTTAAGTGTTAAGCTCTCATGGATAATTTATGAGAAGAATAGATTATGGAACAAAGTGTTACAAGTCAACTATCTACAAAATGTACCAGACAATCTACTTAAGACTTCCCAAGTTCTGCCTAGGGGTTCAAGTATATGGAACTTTTTGAGAATATGTTGTGAACAAATTGAACCTGACATCGACTGGAGATTAGTTAGAGGAGACAAGATTAGGTTCTAGCGGGATGGCTGGATTGAGGAGAAAGATTTAAGGAACCACCAACATTTGAGGCCACTGGCTAATGTTATTGAGCCAAGGATAGGGATTATGGCCAGGGATTATATTATGGGGCCTCCAGGTCAACAAAAGTGGATAACCCTTTAAGCTCAAGGGGAAGATATGACAAGGTTATGCAATGAGGTTCAAAATAAGATAAACAAATGGCCTATATCTGGTAAGGAGGACAAAATGATGTGGAAAGGAAGTGGTGAAGGGAGGGTCACTGTAGGATTTGCATACTCACATCTCTTTTGTAGAGGCCTTACTCTCAATGGTGTAAATGATGAAGAGGATGTGGAACAAGAAGGGACTTCCAAAAGTGATTTCATTCCTTTGGATTGCTTGGAAAAGGAGGGCTTTGACACAGGATAGGTTGCAAATGATGGGGTGTAAGGGTCTTTAAAGGTGTATCATGTGGAAATCCCTTAGCGAGGATGATGATCAACTCTTTGTTCATTGTGTAGTGGTTGCTGAGATTTGGAGCATGTTTTTAAAAAGGTGGGGGTTAGGGTGGGTCATGCCTCAGAGCTTACACAGGTTGTCAGAATGCTGGGAGCTCAAGATTAAAAGTCTGAGGCTTAAGTTTATCTAGAATATTGCTCCAACCATTATTGTTTAGAGCCTCTAGATGGAGCGTAATAGGAGGATTTTTTAGGAACAGGAAATAGAGGCAAAAAAGTATGGGACTTGGTAGAAAATGCATTGTCTAAGATTAGGGATGCCCACAAGGAAGAGGGATGGAGAGTGGAGGAGGGGGAGATGGGGTGGGCCAATGCATGGCCTCGATTCAGGTGGTTGGATAGAAAAGGGGAGATTATCAATAAGAAGAGTAAGTAGAATATGGTGTTGCCCCAAGAAAGATTGGATCAAGTTTAATTTTGATGGGGCAGCCAAGGGAAACCCTTGCAAGGCAGGCAGTGTGGGAGTGTTCAAGGATCACAATGGTCAACCTCTGGGAATCTTTGCATATGACTTTGGGGTAGAAACCAGTAACATTGTTGAAGCAAGGGCAATGTGGAAAGGATTACTGATTGTAGGGAGGAAGGGATGGGGGAATATTTTGGTGGAGGGTGACTCTAGAGTAGTGCTAAATTCAATGATTGGAAGCACCTTTCATAATTGGAAACTAGAAGTAATAATGGAGGAAAATAAGCGCCTTGCTCAAGGATTTAGAGGGATCATATTCTCCCATGTAGGGTGGGCTAGTAATAGAGTGGTGGATTAGGTAGCCAATCAAGGGATAAGTCTGAGGGATAGAGAAGCTAACATGGATTCCAGGTGGTGGGAAGATTTCCCACAACCAACATTGAAGTTGATCCAAGATGATATCAAGGAGCACCCACCTGATAAGGGGCCGGACATATAGTAATCAAGAGAAGATATGAAAAGTACATTGAGGAGATGGGAGAAGTGGGTTATTAATGAGTAGCTATGTTGGTGACAATAGAAGGGAGGATGATTAGGTGGTGGACAACTGGGTTAGGTTGGATTCATGGGAAGTTAATTCCCATCTCATCCTTCATTTTCTTAGTTTTGATAACTTTGTGTGTCGTTCACACATAATGAACTTTGTGTGTAGAGATGTAATTTTCATGGTGTCTAGCTATGAAGGGGAGAGGGTAAAGGAATTGAAGGGGAATAGGATGGTTGAGCAGGGTAGGGAAGCTCCTCGAGGTAGGTCGAGGAGGCAAGTGAAGAGGAAGGCTGAGAGTAGCTCGATGCGAGGAAAAAAGGTGGTGGATGGGGAGTGGGATTCTAGGGAGGAAGGGAAGTAGTGGAGGAAGAGGAGGATTTCTGGGGAGGTGGTGACATACAATTTCATTGACTACTTAGACACAGAAATAAGAAATTCATATCCTCGGAGCTAGTTGATAGGAATAAAGGAGATTTCTAATTGGATTGATGGGGAGTCAAAGGGTAATATTAATCCATGATGATGAATCTATTGTTGGACCCTGGACACACCAGGGGAAGATGGGATCTATTGGAGGTGGCATAGTTGGTTTCATCGGTGGTATTGCTTTTAGTTGCGGCTAGTTCAATGAACTACTACATGATGATTTGGAGGAAATCTTAAAGCAAGAAGAAATGACTATGGTTTTTGTTATGGGAACTTTGCATGTCATATAAGGGAGGAAATATGACATAAGAGTGGCATTGGATTAGATTGTGGAAAGACTAGGGGTGACACTACCTTAATGGTTGCCGGTTCTATTATCCTATGGCTGTGACTCTAAGGCTGATGCAGTAGGGAAGGATGATACTAGTGCAGACAAGCAAGTACTAGGGATGATATTTGTAATAATAATTCTCATAGGGGTGGGTTTGTGTGATTTGCTCACCCCTATATAGACAAGATGTAGGTGTTTGTATGGTTTTGGGTATGCTAGGCTAGTTCCTTTATGCGGATAGGTTAAGGTCTATTAGGTTTTGGTTTATACCGTTTCATGTCATAGTACATTTTTAGTTTTTGAAGATTTTACTACATGGATTTTGGGTGAAAGCCCATTTTTGGCATGGCTCCTAGACCGATAACAAGGTTTTTACATTAAAAAATATGAATTGAGTTAAATATTGTGTTGTCTTGAATGGTAGCTTATGTAGCTTGTGCTAATTTATGCAAATACATCTTGTAGAGATCTTTGTATCTAATGTAGGAGCATCTGGATCCACGAGCAATCCCACATCAACCAATAATATTTTTAGGTTTTTGTTTGTAGTTTTATTCAATTTTGCTTGCCTTTGTTGGTGTTTGCTCGTTTACTTTAGGGGAAATTTCAACTTCATTTTGGTCAAATGAAAGACATCATCTTGAAGAGGAGTTTAAAGGGTATCTAAAATTTCAATTTGATGCATTTTGAAGGAATTTTGGTGAAGTTAGAGCGTTTCAACAAAACCTTGGGTTCTTGAACCTTTCACTTCGCTGAAACAAATAAGTTCCTCTCTATTTTTGGTCATTATATAGGTTCATGAACTATTTAGCTCACCAAAAGGCCAAATTGCTTTACACTATCGGCACCAACTTAAGTTTTCAAACTCTTTAGTTCACTGAAGATTTTTTTCGTTGAAAGAGTTGTTGTCGAAAGATTTGTTCCTTTTCATTTTCAGAAAACTCTCAGGTTTATGAACTTCTCCTTTCACCGAAAGCCAAGTTTTAAAGTTGACATTTGTGCCAAATCATCGAAGAATCTTAAGGTTTGAAGTTTCACTCAAATGTCAAAAAGGATTATGAAGACAAGTTCCAAAGTTAGATGGTTCTTCCATTCGCTAAATTACCAAAGCTTTGCCCTTTTGGTAAAAGTCCCAGTCCGTGAACTTCCCTTCACATCAAAAAAGTTTTGCAAAGGAAGAGTTAGCTCACAAGTTCCAAAATTTTCTGAATCATCGAAATGTTAAGGTAAGAGTTCGAGAGTTCACAAGTTTTACAAATCGCTAATTTGCTGAAAAACTTTGTACTTTTGGTAAAAGTTCAAGTTCTTGAACTAGAGAAAATATCGAAAGAGGAGTTTGAAGGTTCGAGAGAAAATGCTAAATTTCTAAAAGGCATCATAAAATCCAAGTTCAAAAGTTCAAATGTTTGTCGAATCACCGATTCGCTAAAAAGGCTTTGTAAAGGAAAGGTTCAAGAGTTTTCAAGTTCACTGATTTGTCGAATGGATGAAACATGTTAGTTTTGGTAATCTTACAAGTTCAAGAACTTGGAGAAACATCGATGTTATTTCAAAAGTTTCTTTAGATGCTGATTCACTGACATAGAAGAAATTTAAAGGTTCTTAAGGGACCCAATTTGCTAAATGACCTTGCAAATCAAAGTTTGAAGGTTCCATAAATTGTCGAATGACTGAAAGTCCTAGTTTTGATGACTGTTATGATCTCTAAACTATTTAAAAGTCTAAATTATGTTATTTATTCAGTGCTGATTTAATTTGTAACTGTCCATAGCTAGGGAAAATGGTTCAACTTCCTTGAACTCAATGTATATAAGAAAATACATGTGTTTTGTTGAGAGGTTTGTGACTTGGGAAAAAGAAATCTTTGTAAAAGAAGAGTTTCCTAGTTGAAGGGTATAGTTTTTATTTCCTGAATGTTGCTGTAACAAATGTAAAAATGATATATATGAATAAACTCAGATATATTTATGTTAAGAGACATCAGATTTCCATAGTCCATAATGTTATAGTACAGTATTTCAGGAATAAACTGTGTGCAAGTTTTGAGTTAAAAACTTGCACATAGTTTATTCCTGAAATACTGTACTATATTTGTGTTGTTTTGTGGATTTGTGGTTGTGTTCGCTGCATGACTGGGAAATTTGATAAGACCCCCTAGTTAAAAACTTGCACACAATTTATTCCTGAAATACTGTACTATATTTGTGTTGTTTTGTGGATTTGTGGTTGTGTTCGCTGCATGACTGGGCAATTTGATAAGACCCCCTAGTCATGACTGCATCAGTATCCTTATGCTTAAAAAAAAAATTTGAATTGGAGTTTTTAGCTCTATGGTTTTCCTAAACCATTATTCCCCTTGCTTAGGATTTGTGTTGAATATTTTAGTTTAAACCCTTGTTCTCTCCAATTCACTTGTTGGTGGAATCCATGGTTTTCTTACAAAACTATTGTAGGCCTTATAATGGCTTTGTTTTGAGAATAAATGGTTTTGAGTAAACCTTTGATTTACCTTTGTGAGGTTTTGAATTGGTTGTAAACAATCAAGTTGTGTTAAACTAAGACTAGTTTGGCTATGAGCAATCCTTGTGAAGACATGAGTGAATTGTAAGAGATCTTGTATGAATCCTTTTATGAGTGTTGAGATAGACCTTTGAGTAGATTCTTGTGTCTTGTAAGAGACCTCTAAGTATTCTTGAGAGTAAATAGGATTATTTGTGGATCACATGCCTTTTCTCCATAAGCTTGGGGGCATGGACATCCTTAGAGCTTAGTGATGTCACATGCTCAAGTAGTAGCTCACTCTCATTCATCTTGGTTGTTCTTACCTTGAAGCTTTCCTTGGCACCTTTGAAGACCTTTCATGATGATAGAAGCTTCATATATTATTGGTATTGAATCATTTCTATATACTCTTAAGTTTATAGAAATATATTTCTTACTCTGTTACTAGAATGAATGAGGATAGTTGTTTAGTATCTCCAACGAGAATCTATTTGTGTAATGGACTTTGAAAATTAAAATTTATGAATATTGGAGTTTTGAAAATTATAATCATGTTTTTTATTCTTGATTGATGGATATAATTGGAGAATCTATTTATAGTTCGACATTCTAATCATGAATATTGTAGTTTTGGAAACTAACATTAGAGAATCTATTTGTATCATCTTTTTAATTCTAATGGAACTATAATGTTTCTATGGCCTAGAAATGTCACTATGGTATTTTTGAATGCCTACAAATGTTTTGGCATGAAAATTTGATGCAACATACTATTGGAATGTTTAGAACCCTAAATACTAACCTTGAATATTAGCTTCTTGAGTCTATTTTCTTTGAACTATTGTCTAAAGGGATTCTTTGAGAAAGTCATGGTCATACTATAGATTCTCAGAGAAAGCCATTGTCACATAGTAGGGAAGACTATAGGTTATCAAAATATTTGTGGTCTAATTATTGGAAGTTACAGATAATCCTTGTTTTGTGCCCTAGACTTTCATGTGAAGTCTTGATAAGAAAACTAGTTTGGAGATACCTTCTCTCTCTAGCTTTCTCTCTTATTATATAACATCATTTTTTCTATAATGAGTTAAATCTCTTTATTTCTTTATGATTTATCATTAAAAAGGATGTACTAACTCTCATGTTGGGATTCATAAAAGATTAGGTATAAGGGACCTCTCGTGTAAAAAGGGATTGACAGGTTGTATGTACTAGTGACCTCTCTCTCTATTAGTTTTGTACTTTCTATGCATACTTGTGAAAATAATGAATGAGATATATTATAAATTAATAGTATGATGGGATCTTCTATCTTGTTACATCATGAAACATAGTATAAGTAGGAAGTAACTTATTCAAATCTCTATAATACCAAACCCTACCTAAACCTACTACCCTATGAACTCATTCAAGAATAGAAACCCTAGTTGCATTGAAGTTGTTCACAATTTTCAAGGAAGAAAGCATTGAAGAGGAAACATACATTCAATGAATAAGACATGGGTAAGTGGATTTTATTGTGTTAATGAGGAGGTCGATCCCAGAACACACAATAACACAGATTGCACATAAGAAATAGGAATGCTATTTTATTGAACCGAACAAAACATTACATTGTAGAAACATGAATCAAATTAGAGGATGAATCCTCAACAGGCTACAACACATTACAACTTCCTTCCTCTAGATTCTGGAACCTTATATCTTTTGTAGCACCAAATTTGTTAGGGTTTCTATTTTCTCTCCTTTTCCTAACTTGCCACTTTCCCCCTTTCTCTACTACCTAAAGGATTTCCAAAAATGGTTATAAATAGTCCTTTTTTGGCGCCTTCCAACCAAAATTTCAAAATTTGTAACTCCCTCCAAAAATAGGTCAACTTCTGGGAGCCATAAATTTTGATCCAGGCATCTGATTGATAAACCATTTGATGTGTTAGAAATCTCGTGAAGTTCTCCATGCCCTTAGAACTTTCTCTACCGATTTTGCCCATTTTTAGGGCTATACGAGGCCTCTAATTGCCTCATTTAACTTTGAAACTTTTTTTGGGGGTTTTTAAAGAACAAGAAACTTTAATATCTTTCATCCCACAAGTGATCTTTGGTCAATTCTTTCACCAAAGGTTATATTTTTTAATTCTAAATCTTTGAGTAAATTTTTACTTCCATACATGCTCAATACAAAGTTTCTAAAAATAGCGGTTTGCTATTTTTAGTGGGTTGGAAAAATTGAAGGTTCTACATCATTATTCAAGTAATTGAGTTTTTGAAAATGCCAAAATTAAAAAGAACGAAAAACAAAATCATCATTTTTTAGGTGATGCAAGATTGCCCTTATACCACTAGATGCTCTTGCATCAGACACCCAAGGTAATTTGAGAAGTGACCTTGTCACATCTCAGGTGTTCGAGGAAAACCCAAATGGTCAACCCCTACCTTAGACAACCAAGAAGAATCTTCGACAGGCCTTCCTTTCCACTTAACTAGATATTTTTCATGTTACCTATTTTAGGTACTTCTTCCCACATGGCTATCAAGGATTTCTTCTATCTTGTCCTTTCAAGTAGGTACCTGAATACTCCGTTATTCTTTTGTTGCTAGGCTTAAACAACACACACTAAGCTTTGACTTGCTTAGATGGCTAGTGGGCCCTTTCTCTTACTCTGTTTTGTTAATGTGTCAATAAGAGAAGGGGCCCACCAGCCACCTAAGCAAGTTAAAGCTTAGTGTGTGCTGTTTAAGTCCAACCTTCTTTTGTTGGTCCATCCTTTGTGCCACCTTCATGATACTCTATTAAATAAACAATGTTGAACATAACAGAAATGGTGATTCCACTCGACAACTCTACCTCATATACATTTCTTGAATCATGCTTCTTCAGAATCCTACATGGTCCAAATTGTTAGTGTTATTAAGATCACTTAGTTGACTATATTTAGCTATGCTAAATTTGGGTGTTCTTGTGCTTTTATTAGCATGTCTATGTTTAGAATAGGTGTCTAACTTAGCTTATCCTAAGTTAAGTAGTTGCATGCTATCTTTGGGCCACTACTATTCTTAGGCTTGCTTTCTTATTTATGGCATGTCTATTCTTAGAAAGACTCATTCATGTGAATTAATACATTCATCTGGTTTTTCTTTGCATATTGCTTGTGTCTTTGATAGCTTTGAGTGTGCGATTGTTCATCTTTCGTGACTCGTGTCAGTGTTTGCAATCTTCCATGAATGTTCTTGGTTTCCACACAAATTTCTTCATCTTCAACTTATTATATGTCCCCATTGGGAGCCTTTACTTCCTTAGGTGAACCATGACTTCATCACCAACCTTGAATTCCTTAAATTTTTGCTTCTGATATGCTTTAGTTGTGTACTAAGAATTTATTTTATTAATGTATTGTCACACCTCTCCATGCAAACTCTTTAACTGCTATGCAAAGTCTTTGGCCTTAGCAATTGATGCTGTCAAGACTAGGGGGTTTTATTAAACTACCCAGTCATGCAGCCATAACACACAACAGAAGCACAAAGGAAATTATTTTATTAACATCAAAATATCAACAATTACAATTCTATTGGCTCTTTAGCACTATATTGCAATATAATCTATAATGTGCTTACAACACCAAATCACCTTCCAGAACATACAAAGATCGCCCCCTTGTCCACATTCCTTCAACAATCCCCCTAGATCGAACACCCAATCTAGTTTTCTTCTCCGTATTTATCATTCTTTGCTGAAAATAATTCAACCACCATGATTCGTTAGCAATGGCAAGAACTACCAGGTAGTTATAGAAACTGAAATGTTACTACCAGAGCCTCTACATAATATATCCCCATCACCATAGTATTTTGCATTCGATAATCTATAAAAACTGGCTCAAGACAGTTTGCTGAAACTCACATGTTATCAGCAAAACTCATATGTTCTAAACTCTCGATATAAGTGCCTATCAACAAACTATCAGTTTTCTGAACCTTCATTATAAGGGCTTATCGGCAAAATTCCTCTTGTATGAACTTATCTATGATTTAACCCGTCCGCGAACCATTCTTTTGAATATCTTGTCAAAAAATACACTTTCCAGGAACTTGGGAACATCCCTTTATTATTGACAAAACAAAAATATTACAAACTTAGCCACCTGCCAAGTTATCGGTGAATTATGACTTTTATGAACTTAAGCCTTTGCCCTGTTATCAGTCAAATAAGGCTTTTACGAACTTAAGCCTTTTCCCATGTTATTGGTAAATTCTCCCACCTTTGAACTAACAAAGACTTAACATTTCCTTTTGTCGGTGAAATATGTGTTTCCCAAACCATTACCGGCATATCGACAATTTGCCGAAGCCACGAACTGGCTAAAGATGGATCATTTTCCCCTTATCGGCAAAGTGTCCAATCTATGAAATAAGAAACTTAACTGCCTTGAAAGCCTTATTGACGAAATGTGCCATTCTTGAACCCTTGTTAGTATATCGGCAAATTCGGAACCCATGAACTAGTTCGCATGTGGAACGGTTTGCCAATACCAATGTATAAGATACTAACTCTTTTATCAGCAATTATTGAAGACTACGAACTAGCCAGGAGTTAGTCTTTTCTCTCTATTGGTGAATTGACCATTTCACGAACTAAAGAAGTCTTGGCTCAACGTTTGAATCTCTTATTAGCAAAGTGAATTATCAACGAACCAGTCATTTTATCAACTAAGCTCAAATTCTCGCAACTTCATCGACAATTAAGAATCTTCATTCAAAAGACTTAAGAAATTTTTGCTTCCCTTGAAGGCTTTAGTTGGGAAAGTCGCCCGTCAGTGAACTGAAAATCGACTAACTGCCGAACCAGTGAATTGGAAAGTTTGCGAACTACAAAAGTTGCTAACTGGTCATAACTTAGTCATTTTTTATCCAAATTTCACAAAATTGGAACTGGAGATACCCATTAGGCTCTTCTAGATGATGCTTTTACTTGGCCAAAATAAATATGCATTGCTCTAGAAACAAAAATGCAAGAAAGAAAAGCCAAAACCAAATTAGAAAATAAAATATATATTTTTTATTTTTTGGTGACACAGGATTGCCAGTGAACCCGGATGCTCCTGCATCAGCACTACTCTTCTCTCCTCTATCTATCCTTCTTAGTTTAGAAGCATTTCTCAAACTACTCCCATATACAATTTGGAATGGATATTTAGCAGTACTCTTGTTGATAGAATTATTATATGCAAACTCTGCTTGTGGTAATATCAAATCCCATCCCTTGGGCTTATCTCCTACTAAGCATATCAGTAGGTTGCTCAAACTTTGATTCACTACCTTTGTTTGTCCATCAGTTTGTGGATGATGTGTAGAACTGAACTTCAACTCAGTCTTCAACTTCTTCCATAAGGTCCTCCAGAAATACCCAAAAAGCTTGGTATCTCTATCTGAAACATACTCCTCGATAGACCATATAGTCTAACCACCTCTCTGAAAAATAACTCTGCAATGTGAACATCACTAGTTTTCGGACATGGAATGAAATGTGCCATCTTTAAAAATATATGAACTACTTCAAATATTGAATCATGCCTCTCTATGTCCTTGGTAAACCAAGAGAAAAGTCCATGTTGATATCCTCCCATGGCCCATCTAGTATAGGTAATGGATGATATAGCCCAATATTCTAACTCACTTCTTTGGCAATCTGACATGCTCTACAACTTTGCACAAACTTCTTCACATCCTAGTGCAATTGTGGCTAGTAATAACTCTCACTAATAGGAGCAATGGTCTTATCTTGACCAAAGTGTCCTGCCAACCCTCCACTATGCTTCTCTTTAATAAGGTTCTCTCTCATGGAACTCCTCATAATGTACAACTGGCTTCCTTTGAACAACATACCATCTTGGATTATATAATCCAACCAACTCGTCCTATCTAGGGTAACAAGATCCAAAAAAGCTTTCTAGGCCTCTGAAAAGTCTGGATCTTCAAGGTACAAATTCTTGAGTTCATTGAACCCAACAACCTCTATCTTCATCTCTGTCAACAAATTTCTCCTTCTACTTAAGTCATTTGTAACTCTATATGATCTTCCACTCTTGTGCTTCAAAACAAAAGTATAACGATGCAAAAACTCAATCCATTTTACGTGCCTCTGATTTAACTTCCCTTGACTATTAAGATACTACAAAGCCTGATATAAGTATATAAAACAAACTCTTTCAAAAATAAATAATGACTCCATTTCTTCAAAGCCTGAACTATATCATAAAACTTTTTATAATAAACAAAATACTTTTTCTTGGAATCATTAAGCTTCTCATTGAAATAGGCAATGGACTTACCTTCTTGACTCAAAACAACTCCTATAGCACTGCCACTAGCATCACAATCTACCTAAAATACTTTATTGAAATCTAGAAGCATCAAAATAGGTTGCTTTGTGACTTTTTTCTTCAATGTATCAAAAATCTTGGCTTCTGGGTATGTGCAGGATCATCGTGGGCCAAACAGTGGCAATAGGAAAAAAATTGCATTTTTACTTAGCCAAATTCGTGACTTGGCAAAGTTTGACTTTGAAACGGATATCTATTTTGGTTCGGATACCAAACCAAAACGGATATCCATTTTAGAAACAAATATCCGTTTTGGAAACGAATATCCATTTTGGAAACGGATATCTGTTTTCTAAAAATATTTGGGATAAAGGCTTTTTACTGGTAGTCATTAATTTTCCACAGTCCATGATGTTGAGTTTGAAATGCTTCTGGATTTGACTGTGTATTATTATTTTCCTCAACGTTTCGAATCACACACAGTGATCCATCATTAGGAGAAAGATAGCAAGCAAGAGAAGAGAGAACATGAATGACAGTATGTAGACTTAAGACCACTTAAAAGGAGTGAGAGAGATGTGAGGCGCAAACCAAGATCACTTAAGGGAGAAGGATAGCTGCCTATCAAACCTAGTGAAGTGAGGGACAAAGAGGAGTGGGGGACATCTAGGCACACTAAGACAAAACAAACAAAGAAAGACTAACTAGGATGAGAGGAAGACCCAAGTAAAGAAAATTAAAAAAGCAAACAAAGGAGCAAGGCCACAAATTAGAAGGGAGCAAAAAGAGGAATAACTGTAATACAATCAACCATAAAGAACAAACTGAGGATAAAAGAGATAAGATAATTAAATAATTAAATAAATAATAAAAAAGGGGGGGACAACCGAAGAGGTTAAAATGTGAGGGATAGATTGGGAAAAGCTACATATAAAGAACAAGAGAGGGCTCCAAGTTAAAAGAGAGATAGGGGTGAACTACGAAGGCAAAGGAGGGGGGCTAACAAAAAAGAAAGGTAAGCCAATAACTATCCAAAGGAGGAAAGAAACTAACTGGGAGAAAGCATAAGAGAGAAGAGTAAATCATAAAAGGGAAGACAAGATACAATGACCAAATAATATATATATAAATATATAATCACAACAAACTCCAAGCCATAAACGGAGCACCAGGGGGCAACAAGAAATGAAGGATACGGTTAAAAACCTAGAAATTAAAGAGGAGGGAGAAGGGGGCAACGAGATCCAGAGGTTGGAGAGGGGAGGTTAAGCTAGGGGACAAGAGTATGAAAAATAAAAAGCTGAGAACGGGCCAAGGAGGGTAAAGAGGAGGAGGACAAGGAGCAAAGGGAAAGGGGGGAGAGGAGCCTAGGGGGGAGAGGAAAAGGGGATAAGATGAGGGCAAAAGAGGAGGGGCAAAGACTCAATCCCACAAAAGGGGACAAGGAGGGGACAGAGGGGGGGCGGGGGCAAGAACCAGTAAAGAGGGGAAAAAAGGACAAAGATAGGAGAAGGGAGAGGGGAGCTAACAAGATTGGGTCAGGAAAGAGAGGGGAGGGGTAAGAGGGGAGGATGGGGAAGAGAAATCGACTAAGAGTGAAGGAAATCATGATGGGGTAAGAGGGGAGGCTTTTTACTCATTTTGAAAATACACCTCTTAAATCTTGGATCTCCCATCAATATATGAACCTCCTTAAAGACCGTTTCTAGTGAAGGAGGAGGGCAAATTAACATTGGTAGCTTCTTTACACATTGATCCATAAGGATTTGTTAAACACTAAGAATCATCACTAATGAATTACTCAAATAATCACTAATAAAATATTCAATTTTGTTCATCAGGTGAAATAATCACTTTTCTAGACTATGTTCCAATATTTCAGGGATAGGAATGGTGGGGCAGCAGGGGTTGTGTTTTGGGGCGTTTTGGATTTCATGCCCTAAATTGCTTTACGCAATCCTTCATATGATTTGATTCATGATACATGGTTTGAGAAGGATACACATGATATACCCTTACCCTCTAGTGATAAAATTATGAATGATACTTTATGTGGTGAAGCTACACCTTCGTTAATCCTTCATGACATTGTTATTCCTTGTGATAATGATGTCCTTCATGTGATATGTTAGGACATAATGCAAAGTTAACATGGCATGAACTCTCTTGGAAGGGTAAGCATGGACTATAAGAACATTAAACTAGTTGGATCTGTTAAGCTCGCCATTTATGAAAGAACCTTTTAAAAGGTTAACCTTAATTAGGTAAGGTTATGTTTCAGTGTGGTTGTTTGTGCAACAATGTGTAAATTAATGTTACTAAAGGATAAATCTAACTATAATATACTAACATATTAATAACCATGAGAGCTAGGACTAACAATTAGACTAAAAACTTGACAAACAATACAACTTGGACACATGTAGGACTTGGAAAATGGAAAAGAATATAATTAAATGTGGAAAACAATGAAAAAGTGGTATTAGTTGCACCTATATAGAGAAGTGGTTTAGAGGTTGGTTAGGGGAATTATTTAGGGTTTAGAGTTGCTCAGGTTTAGGGGTTTAGGGTTTACAGTTTAAAGAGAGATAGAGAGAGGGGACTGATAGAGTTTGGGAGAGATAGAGGAGACAAAGGGGAGAGATAGGAGATAGAGAGTGAGAGACATGTCCAGAGAGAGAGAGAGAGAGAGAGAGGTTTAGGGTTTCTTGGGTTTAGGGGCATTATTTAGGGTTTAGGGTTTATGGTTTTGGGGTTAGGGGTTAAGGTTTAGAGGTTTAGGGTTTAGGGTTTAGAGAGAGATAAAGGACCAATAAGGAGATATAGAGGAGTCTAAGGGGAGAGATAGGGATATAAAGAGTGAGGGACATGGCAAGAGACATAGGGAGAGAGATTGAGAGGTAGAGGGACAAAGGTGATAGGGAGATAGGGGAGAGATAGGGAGATAGTGGTTTATGGTTACTTGGGTTTAGGGTTTAGGGGTTTGGGGTTTAGGGTTTCTCAGGTTTAGGGGTTAGGGGTTAGTGTTTAGGGGCATTATAATTTAGGGTTTAGGATTTATTGTTTAGGGGTTAGGTTTAGAGGTTTAGGGTTTTGGATTTAGGGTTTATAGAGAGAGAGGAATGATAGGGAGATATAGAGGAGTCTGAGGGGAGAGGTAGGGAGATAGAGAGTGAGGGACATGACTAGAGACATAGGGAGAGAGATTGAGAGGTAGAGGGACAAAGGTGGTAGGGAGATAGGGGAGAGATTGGGAGATAGTGGTTTAGGGTTACTTGGGTTTAGGGTTTAGGGGTTTGGGGTTTAAGGTTTAGGGGTTTAGGGTTTCTCAGGTTTAGGGGTTAGGGGTTAGGGTTTAGGGGTATTATTTAGGGTTTAGGATTTAAATTGTTTAGGGGTTAGGGGTTAGGTTTAGAGGTTTAGGGTTTTGGATTTAGGGTTTATAGAGAGGAATTATAGGGAGATAGAGAGAGGAGATGGAGGAGAGAGATAAGGAGATAGAGAGTGAGGCACATGGCTAGGGACATAGGGAGAGAGATCAAGAGAGGTAGAGGGATGATAGAGATAGGGAGATAGCGGAGAGATAGGGAGATATAGGTTTAGAGTTGATTGGATTTAGGGTGTACCTAGGTTTAGGGTTTCTTAGTTTTGGAGATAGCTAGATAGAAAGAGAGAGGAGACAGATAGGGAGAGGTAGAGGTGACAAAGGGGAGAGATAGGGAGATAGAGAGTGAGTGATATGTCTAGAGAAATAGGGAGAAGGATTGAGAGGTAGAAGGATGATAGAGATAGGGAGATAAGGGAGAGATAGGAGATAGAGTTTAGGGTTGCTCACGTTTAGGGTTTAGGGGTTAAGGTTTAGAGGTTTAGGGTTTAGTGTTTAGAGAGAGAGGACCAATAGGGAGATATAGAGTGAGGGACATGGCTAAAGCATAGGGAGAGAGATTGAGAGGTAGAGGAATGATAGTGATGGGGAGATAGTGAGATAGGGAGATAGAGAGATAGAGGTTTAAGGTTTCTTGGGTTTAGTGTTTAGGATTTAGGGGTTTATGGTTTCTCAAGTTTAGGGTTTAGGGGTTAGGAAATAGGGGTTAGGGGTTAGGGGTTAGGTTTAATCATGCATCCCAGTCATTCCCCTATCATTCCTATATATCCTATCTCTCCCCTCTATCTTTCCCTCTCCCTTATCGACGAAGCAAATGGAAACAAGAAAACTAGGACTCCCTTTCTCAAGTTTAGGGTTTAGGGCTTAGGGGAATTATTTAGGGTTTATGGTTTAGGGGTTAGGGTTTAGGATTTGGAAGAATTATTTAGGGTTACTTGGGTTTAGGGTTTAGGGGCATTATTTAGGGTTTACGGTTGCATGTCAAAAGTAGTCTCTCTCTCTCTAAATCTGTAAACCCTAAATAATGGCCCTAATCTCTAACCCCTAACCCGCATCTACCTCTCTCCTGTATCTACCTCTCTCCTGTATCTATTCAAAAGTGCCTTTAAAATACTATGAGATACCTTAGTATAAGTAAATCATATAAAAATCAAATATATATATCATCATAATCCTATATAAATTTTGATAGTTTGTCCAAAATCTCTCCTTTCATATGATACAGTCTTTCTAAAATTTGGATTGTATTTTATAGCTAAAATGCCTAAATACTTAAAATGCTAAAATAATAAAATAAAAAACAATGAAAACAAACTAAACAAGAAAAAGAAAACGGATATCCGTTTTGGAAACGGATATCTGTTTTGGAGAACATAAAAAGCGAAAAAAGACTACATTTTTGCAAACCCGTGGCTTGCAAAACATAGTCTCATCTTCAAAGAACGGATATCAGAGCTGAGGAACGGATATCTGATCCAAAGAGGTAAGATTTCGTGCATTTTTTTTGTTTGTTTTGTATATTCAAGCAATTTTTTTGGTTTTTATGCTAAGTGGGTATGTTTTGTAATTTAATTAGGTAAAATGGATGCACAAAATGAAAACCCAAACCCTCCACCACCAAACCCTCTCCCTCCAACAATAGAAGAGAATATTCAAAGAAGTATTGATCATATAAGTAGGATCATTGAAATGTATCGCCGCCACCCTCGATTGTCTATAATGACATTGAATTTAGAGGGAATCATTAATCATATTCAAACCTTGTCAACCCAACGCGAATCATTTAGGCAATGGCGAGAAGCCAAGAAGGCCAAATATGCTAACGGTTTGTCATATGAGGAAGTCAAAGATTTAGAGATTACAAAAACTATGTTAGCCCAACACTTTGTCAATCCTAAAACTGGATTGCATGTTGATGTCCGTAAGCCCAAGTTTTTAATCAAATGGTGTATTCATGAGGGTATTAGTCAAAACTTTTGGGATCGTTGGTGGATGGTTTTTGATAAACCACCCAACAACAATTTAGATGTACCTTTGTATTTCCTCCGTAAACTCTATGTATATTTCGTCATGGGTCAACATGTTAATTATTTTGATTTTAGAGAGTTTCAAGGAGTGGGCAAGGGAATGCCTCAAGATAGACCCGGGGCAATTAGACAAGTACAAGGTCCCTATATTCCCCCTCCTGCTATCCCTTCTCCACCCCCAATGCAGCACCCAGACGTTGTTGAAAATGCAACACAACAGGGCCTTAGTGCCATACACTCTTTGACCGAGCATTTGATTATACAAACATCTCAGTTTGCACAAGCACATGATGAAGGTGATGATATTGGATCACCTGGTACTACTAGACCGTCGTCGTCCAGATATGTATGTGTGCCCCATCATTGTATTTCTTGCAATCATTTATGCTTAGGTCCTATTATGGAGAGTAGTGAGCCATCGTTGAACACATCAGACTATTATCTCCATTCACGAGATGAGGCAATGGGGTCTAGAACTCAAGCTGAGGGGTCAGGGACAAGAGTAGAAGCTACCGGATCAGTAAACAATAGAGAAGGAGAAATGCATGAGCAATCTTTTATGCAATTAAAATTTAAAGTTAAATTTTATGGTCTATTCCATTTGAATATATAAACAACTTTATTAGTACTAATGTATCTAAGTGGGATAACAGTTGATGACAAAGGAGGAGTTGACAGAAGTTCATCATGGAACTTTGTCTGCCATCCAATTTGGCTTGGACTTGCCGGTATAATTTGTTGTACACATCAACTTTTTTTTTATGCATTTATTTCTGTGAGTAATTATATATTAATTTATATCTTGATGTTAATTTTATTTTATAGTCAATCAAAAATGTGAATGATGTGGCATCTTTGCCAATAGTCTTTTCTCGAACTCCTGATCGACCCAAGGGACTATCATTTGTAGAACGGCTTTCTCAACGCCAACAAAGGGTGGAGGTAATTTGATTGAATTGTACTTTAATTGATAATTTAGAAAACTTAAATATTTGATTATAGTCATTTAGAGTCTTACATTCTTGTCCTTCTTAATTGATGTAGGAGGCCTCGATGGTGATATGTGCTTGTTTTCTAGTAGATAAGTTTTTGTGTAGTGCATTTCCTATTTTAAATGTATGCATTTCCTATTTTGTTTAATAATTATATATTAATTTATTTCAATGTTATTTTGCTTTTATGTAGTCTCTTCAGAATGTGAGTGATGTGCCACCTTTGCCATCATGCTTCACTAGGACACCTGATCGTCTTAAGAGAAAATCATTTACAGAACGATTGTCTGAACAACAACATAGAGTCGAGGTAATTGAATTGAATTTTTCTAAATAATTGATAGTTTATCTAGCGGTCTTATAGTTGATTGTAGTGATTTAGATGTATGTTAATAAATGAAAGTTCTTAATTGTAGTAGATAAGAATCTATTTACTAACTTTAACTTATTTTTATTTACCATTGAAGAGATTAATCAAATTTGTGTTTTGACTTGTTAATGCAGGAAACTTCACCTCCATCAATTACTAGACATGTTGGTACAAAGAGGACACTTTTTCAGGATCCATCACAGATTGAGGATCCATCACAGATTGAGGGTCAAGTGGACTTGTAGTATTTGATGTAGCTATTTGGCATGTAGATTGTATATAGATTTTGAGACATGGCATATGCCACATTTTGTAAAAAATATTTTGAGTTGGCATATTTGCCAAATTTTTGTATGTCTACCATTATGGACTAGATTTTAATGTATATACACCTTGATATACAATATAATTTAAATTCCTTATGTGCAAGTCATGATACTTCCCATGATGCCATACATTATGATGATAGTTCTTTAGTCCATTGATGATATGTTTAGCATTGAGAATGGTTTTAGATCAAGAGAATGGTTTTAGATCAATAGAGTCAATAGAATCAATATGAAAAAATTCCTTATATATGCCCTAATCAAATAAGGTCACGATAAACCATTTCATCATGTATTTAGTCTTCATCTTGTCAAATTTTGTAAATATGTCAAAGTTGTCATATGAAAAATGTAAAAAAAATGCAAAAGTATGGAAGATGAATAGTCAAGTACTCAAGAGTTAGTTGGAGACTATTGGTTTCCCTCAAATCATGTATAAATATGCATAAACCTTCATGGAAAAGGCATTGGAGATGTATTGAAAACATTTTGAAGATGAATTGAAGACATGTTTGAATGAAATTAATGTCAAGAAACTCTATGTCAAGGACACTGGGTGCACATTATAAACATAAAAAAATTACATCTTGGGGGGAGGTGCCAATAAGGCCAATAAGGGTACTATTTCAGTTGGGTGTGTGTGTGTATGCAAATCCCATTTATGGCCGAGAAGCTCTCTATTTACTATTATTCAACTCTCGTTGATAGGAGGTTGGCTCTACAACTATTGCAATTTGTGTATGAAACCTAGATGCCTACGAGATCATATATATATATATATATATATATATAGATGTATGTATGTAAATCCTACAAGACAGTCATTCATGAAATTACTATGCAAAGAGGGTTTATAAGTTGCATTAGGGTTTACGACTATCCTAAAACAACATCGTGTATATGCTCATAAAAGCCATCAAACTCTGAGAATAAACTCGTCATTAGATAAGGAGTGGAAGGCTAAAGTCACATTCCCAAAAACCTCTTAAAATCACATGTCTCCTCTTATGAAAACTAGGGTCTTTGCCGATACATTGTTTCGTAAGAGCAAAGTCACTTAAGATCCTAAGAGCAAAAACCTTGCCAGGTGCCATATTTTTTATTCTACTCATCGTGGGGCTGAACGGACTACGTCAACATGTCAGGGTGGGTGGGTAAATGCTAGGGGAGGTCTCATTTTGTGCGCCAAGCATCCCAATCATTCCAGGCAAGAGGCTATCGGCAAAGTCCCCTAAGATCCTTGAGACCAAAAAACTGCCAAACTTTGACAGGGCAGTTCTCAGAATTCGTGATAATTGGGAATGTTCTGTTCAGACCTACAGGTGCACGTGACATCCTTCCACAATAACCTCTCTCATTTTTGGTCAACTCCATTCCGTTTGACCGTGCTGAAATCAAACGCATTGTTGCAAAATGCTTCAATTTGATGCAGTGGAAAGGTGCTAGGTGTGACATTTTTCATTCCATAGCTCGTGCGGTCGAATGGACTACGCCAACACGTCAGGGTGGGCGGGTAAATGCTAGTGGAGGTCTCGTTTTGTGCGCCAAGTGTCCTAGTCATTCCGGGCAAGAGGCTACCAGCAAAGTCCCTTAAGATCCCTGAGACCAAAAAACTGCCAAACTTTGACAGGGTAGTTCTTGGAATTCATGATAGTTGGGAATGTTTTGTTTGGACCTACAGGTGCACGTGACATCCTTCCACCATAACCTCTCATTTTTGGTCAACTCCATTTCGTTTGACCATGCCGAAATCAAACGCATTGTTGCAAAATGCTTCAATTTGATGCAGTGGAAAGGTGCTAGGTGTGACATTTCTCATTCCATAGCTCGTGGGGTTGAATAGACTGCGCCAAGGCATCGGGGTGGGTGGGTAAATGCTAGTGGAGGTCTCATTTTGTGCGCCAAGCATCCTAGTCATTCCAGGCAAGAGGTTACCAGCAAAGTCCCTTAAGATCCCTGAGACCAAAAAACTGCCAAACTTTGATGAAGCAATTCTCAGAATTTGTGATAGCTGGGAATGTTCTGTTTGGACCTACAGGTGTACATGGCATCCGTCCACAATAACCTCTCTCATTTTTGGTCAACTCCATTCCGTTTGACCGTGCCGAAATCAAACGCATTGTTGCAAATGCTTCAATTTGATGCAGTGGAAAGGTGCTAGGTGTGACATTTTTCATTCCATAGCTCGTGGGGTCGAACGGACTACGCCAACGCGTCGGGGTGGGCCAGTAAATGCTAGTGGAGGTCTCATTTTGTGCGCCAAGTATCCTAGTCATTCCGGGCAAGAGGCTACCGACAAAGTCCCTTAAGATCCCTGAGACCAAAAAACTGCCAAACTTTGACGGAGTAGTTCTCAGAATTCATGATAGTTGGGAATGTTCTGTTTAGACCTACAAGTGTATATAGCGTCCATCCACAATAACCTCTCTCATTTTTGGTCAACTCCATTCCGTTTGACTGTGCCAAAATCAAACTTATTGTTGCAAAATGCTTCAATTTGATGTAGTGGAAAGGTGCTAGGTGGGACATTTTTCATTCCATAGCTCGTGGGGTCAAACGGACTGCGCCAACGTGTCGGGGTGGGCGGGTAAATACAAGTGGAGGTCTCGTTTTGTGCGCCAAGCGTCCCAGTCATTCCGAGCAAGAGGCTACCGACAAAGTCCCTTAAGATCCCTGAGACCAAAAAACTGCCAAACTTTGACGGAGTAGTTCTCAAAATTTGTGACAGCTGGGAATGTTCTGTTTGGACATACATGTGTACATGGCGTCCATCCACAATAACCTCTCTCATTTTTGGTCAACTCCATTCCGTTTGACCGTGCCGAAATCAAACACATTGTTGCAAAATGCTTCAATTTGATGCAGTGGAAAGGTGCTAGGTGGGACATTTTTCATTTTATAGCTCGTGGGGTCGAACGGACTGTACCAACACGTCGGGGTGGGCGGGTAAATGCTAGTGGAGGTCTCATTTTGTGCGCCAAGCATCCCAGTCGTTCCGAGCTGTAAGCTACCGACAAAGTCCCTTAAGATCCCTGAGACCAAAAAACTGCCAAACTTTGACGGAGCAGTTCTCTGAATTTGTGATAGCTGGGAATGTTTTGTTTGGGCCTATAGGTGCATGTGGCATCCGTCTACAATAACCTCTCTCATTTTTGGTCGACTCCATTCCGTTTGACTGTGCCGAAATCAAACGCATTGTTGCAAAATGCTTCAATTTGATGTAGTGGAAAGGTGCTAGGTGTGACATTTTTCATTCCATAGCTCATGGGGTTGAATGGACTGCGCCAACGCGTCGGGGTGGACGGGTAAATGCCATTGGAGGTTTCCTTTCGTGCGCCAAGCGTCCCAGTCGTTCTGAGCTATAAGCTACTAACAAAGTCAAAAGTTGCTAGGATTGAAATTTTGCATTCCATAGGTCATGGGGCCGAACGGTTTGTGCCAACACGTCGGGTTGGGTGAGTAAATGCTAGGGGAGGTCTTGTTTTGTGTGCAAATCATCCCAGTCCTTCTGAGCTGTAAGCTACCGGCAAAGTCAAAAGTTGCTAGGATTGAAATTTTGCATCCCACAGGTCCTGGAGCCGAATAGTTTGCGCCAACATGTCAGGGTGGGCGAGTAAATGCTAGGGGAGGTCTCGTTTTGTGTGCAAAGCATCCTAGTCCTTCCGAGCTGTAAGCTACTGGTAAAGTCAAAAGTTGCTAGGATTGAAATTTTGCATTCCACAGGTCCTAGGGCCGAACGATTTGCGCCAACACGTCAAGGTGGGCGAGTAAATGCTAGGGGAGGTCTCGTTTTGTGTGCAAAGCATCCCAGTCCTTCCAAGCTGTAAGCTACCAGCAAAGTGATGCTTACAGCTCGGAAGGACTGGGATGATTTGCACACAAAACGAGAGCTCCCCTAGCATTTACTCGCCCACCCCGACATGTTGGCGCAAACCATTCGGCCCCAGGACCTGTGGAATGCAAAATTTCAATCCTAGCAACTTTTGACTTTGCTGGTAGCTTACAGCTCGGAAGGACTGGGATGCTTTGCACATAAAATGAGACCTCCCCTAGCATTTACTCGCCCACCCCGACGTGTTGGCACAAACTGTTCGGCCCCAGGACCTGTGGGATGCAAAATTTCAATCCTAGCAGCTTTTGACTTTGCCGGTAGCTTATAGCTCGGAAGGACTGGGATGCTTTGCACACAAAACGAGACCTCCCCTAGCATTTACTCGCCCACCCTGACGTGTTAGCGCAAACCGTTCGGCCCCACGACTTGTGGAATGCAAAATTTCAATCCTAGCAACTTTTGACTTTGTCGGTAGCTTACAGCTCGGAACGACTGGGACGCTTTGTGCACAAAACGAGACCTCCCCTAGCATTTACTCGCCCACCCCGACGTGTTGGTGTAAACCGTTCAGCCCCAGGACCTGTGGAATGCAAAATTTCAATCCTAGCAACTTTTGACTTTGCCAGTAGCTTACAGCTCGGAAGGATTGGGATGCTTTGCACACAAAACGAGACCTCCCCTAGCATTTACTCGCCCACCTCGACGTGTTGGAGCAAACTGTTCAGCCCCAGGACCTGTGGAATGCAAAATTTTAATCCTAGCAACTTTTGACTTTGTCGGTAGCTTACAGCTCGGAAGGACTAGGATGCTTTGCACACAAAATGAGACCTCCCCTAGCATTTAATCACCCACCCCGACGTGTTGGTGTAAACTGTTCGGCCCCACGACCTGTGGAATGCAAAATTTCAATCCTAGCAACTTTTGACTTTGTTGCTAGCTTACAGCTCGGAATGACTGGGACGCTTGGCGCATGAAAGGAAACCTCCTATGGCATTTACTCATCCACCCCGACGCATTGGCACAGTCTGTTCGACCCCACAAGCTATGGAATGAAAAATGTCACACCTACCATCTTTCCACTCCATCAAGTTGAAGCATTTTGCAACAATGTGTTTGATTTCGACACGGTCAAACGGAATGGAGTTGACCAAAAATGACAGAGGTTATTGTGGACAGATGCCACGTGCACCTGTAGGTCCAAACAAAACATTCTCAATTGTCATGAATTCAGAGAACTGCTCCGTCAAAGTTTGGCAATTTTTTGGTCTTAGGGATCTTAAGGGACTTTGTCGGTAGCTTACAGCTCGAAATGACTGGGATGCTTGGCGCACAAAACAAGACCTCCACTAGCATTTACCCGCCCACCCCGACGCGTTGGTGTAGTCCGTTCGACCCCATGAGCTATGAAATGAAAAATGTCCCACCTAGCACCTTTCCACTACATCAAATTGAAGCATTTTGCAACAATGCGTTTGATTTTGGCATGGTCAAACGGAATGGAGTTGACCAAAAATGAGAGAGGTTATTATGGATGGATGCCACGTACACCTATAGGTCCAAACAGAACATTCCCAGTTGTCACGAATTCTGAGAACTAATCCGTCAAAGTTTGGCAGTTTTTTGGTCTCAGGGATCTTAAGGGACTTTGCCAGTAGCCTCTTGCCTGGAATGACTGGGACGCTTGGTGCACAAAATGAGACCTCCACTAGCATTTAACCGCCCACCCTGACGCGTTGGCACAGTCCGTTCGACCCCACGAGCTATGGAATGAAAAATTTCCCACCTAGCACATTTCCACTACATTAAATGAAGCATTTTGTAACAATGCGCTTGATTTCGGCACGGTCAAACGGAATGGAGTTGACCAAAAATGAGAGAGGTTATTGTGGACGGATGCCATGTACACCTGTAGGTCTAAACAAAACATTCCCATCTATCACGAGTTCTGAGAACTGCTTCGTCAAAGTTTGGCAGTTTTTTGGTCTCAGGGATCTTAAGGGACTTTGCTGGTAGCCTCTTTCCCGGAATGACTGGGACGCTTGGCGCACAAAACGAGACCTCCAATAGTATTTACCTACCCACCTCGACGCGTTGGCGCAGTCTGTTCAACCCCACGAGCTATGGAATGAAAAATGTCACACCTAGCACCTTTCCACTGCGTCAAATTGAAGCATTTTGCAACAATGCGTTTGATTTCGGCACGGTCAAACGAAATGGAGTTGACAAAAAATGAGAGAGGTTATTGTGGAAGGATGCCATGTGCACCTGTAGGTCCAAACAGAACATTCCCAACTATCACGAATTCTGAGAATTGCCCCGTCAAAGTTTAGCAGTTTTTTGGTCTCAGGGATCTTAAGGGACTTTGCCGGTAGCCTCTTGCCCGGAATGTCTGGATGCTTGGCGCACAAAATGAGACCTCCACTAGCATTTACCCGCCCACCTCAACGCGTTGGCGCAGTCCGTTCGACCGCATGAGCTATTGAATGAAAAATGTCACAGCTAGCACCTTTCCACTGCATCAAATTGAAGCATTTTGCAACAATGCGTTTGATTTCAGCATGATCAAACGGAATGGAGTTGACCAAAAATGAGAGAGGTTATTGTGGAAGGATACCACGTGCACCTGTAGGTCCAAATAGAACATTCCCAACTGTCACAAATTCTGAGAACTGCCTTGTCAAAGTTTGGCAATTTTTTGGTCTCAGGGATCTTAAGGGACTTTGTCGGTAGCCTCTTGCCCGGAATGGCTAGGATGCTTGGCGCACAAAACAAGACCTCCCCTAGCATTTACCCACCCACCCCGACGCGTTGGCATAGTCCGTTCGACCCCACAATGAGAAGAACAAAAAATATTGTTCCAGTGGACACATTCTCAATCATTGACATGGATGATATCTCAGTACCATTCCTTTAGGCACAATATGAGCTTCCAATGGAAGGTGCATTTGTGAGGTTAGAGATGATGAAAAGTGTGCCTCATTCACAGTCATGTTTTACTTGTCTTCAATGATGATTCCTTGATTCAACTTAATCCTTTGATAATACATTTTAACCTCCTTGTGAAAGCACACTTTCAAGGTTGCTTGAGCAAGAGCTAGCGCCTCAACATCGAGGCACACTTTTGGTGTTCTAGAAGCATGAACTAGCACCTCAAATAGTAAGGCACTCATTCTAGGTTGTTTATTCTAGGCGGAAGTTTGGAGTTGAAATACATCAAAATAACAAGTTTCTTCATCACTTCAAACATATTTAACACTTTGAAGATCTCCAATGCATGATTAAATATCAAGAAACCAATGTATCATTTCATGAAGGTCTTAAGTGTTGTAAATATGCATTTTCTTATTTAATCATGTGTTGTAAATGAAGGAATGCAATGATTGCAATATGTGCACAAAACAGAATTTTTGATAAGGATTGAAAGGAAATGCTAAGAAAATACAATTGGCGGGTGTAAATCCAAAGTGTGGAAGCATAGACAAGGCATGTGAACAGTTTGGCATGACACCTCAAAGAGATGCTATCTCATGGAATGTAATGATTGCAAGATATGCACAAAATGGATTTTTTAAAAAGGCTTTAGAAACTTTGAAGCAAATACAATTGGAATGTTTAAAACCAAATTCCATAACCTGTGCAAGCATTCTCCCTACTTGTGCCAAATTAGGATCTTATATATACATATATGCACATAATGTCATGAAAATAATGTATAGTGTATATATCAAGCCATATAGGCGTGTACAAATAAAACCATATGGGTATATACAATGATATACATCGATAACATACAAAAGTATGTTTACAAAGACAAATACGCATATGTAACAAAATGTCCCAAAATTAAATCTTCTATGGATTGCTATCAAATAATCTATGGCTCTTGCTAGGCCATGAAGATGGTGAACCAGTCAATGACTCATCCTCTATCGCTCATCGACTAGACCTCCTCGATAGAGATTTTTGAATTTCCACCTATTAATACAATCAAACAACGTGCACATTAATATAGAATTTAATATTCAAAATATATAACATGACATAAGTAATCAATCACTTACCACCAATTGGTGATCCCTCTTGATCACTTGTTGTCTCTCTTCTTCTATAGAGCTGGATGGGTAGGGGAGGTGACGTCCTGTGAGAAGCATGAACAAGTAGATTTAAAAGTAAACATGAATATCATAAATATGTACATTAAATGTTGCGCTTATTATAGGACTGTTCTAGTACTATTTTAGGACTATTGTAGTTAAAATTGCATAGGCAAGGCACATGAACTGTTTGGTGGAATACCTCAAAGAAATGAGAATTTTGTCAAATGTTGTAGTTGCAATTGCCATGTGACACATGTATGTAATATGTGAAAGCATAGACAAGGCACATGAACTACTCGGCAAAAGATATCAAATACATGTCATCTCATGGAATGCCTTATGTAGAAAAAAGTACAAATGTGCAATATTAAGAAATACAAATGAGAACTAAAAATCATACCTTGAGTATAGTCAAAATAACCTACGATGCCATACAAAATAATTTACGATGCCATGCAAAATAATCTATGATGCCATGTAAAATAACTTTATTCGCAGTCCTGTATAGTCAAAAGCATGCATTATAGTTAAAGTAACAAGATTTTTAATAAAACAATTCTAAAAAATAAAAAAAACAAGAACAAGTTAAGATAAAAAATGTCATACCTATCCATCTGGAAGTTTTAATGCTAGTCAAGCGTACCTGAGGGGTCATCTCTTACCTTCAAAGTATCCAATATTAATTCATGATCAGCATTACTAATTGTCCATAGTTCTTTTGATTTTGGTTTTCCATAATGCTTTAGTAACTTGACATTTGTTGCTACAACTAGGTGAGAATACATCAATATGGTTTTATGCTTCTCAAAGTCTTCAAAGGCTGGGATGCCATTCTTTTTAATCATATATGTTCGTAACCAAGGCCCAGAAATAACAACTGATCCTATAGGATATGTGAACCCATCATCGTCTGTCATAGGTTGTGTTAGCTTTTGTTTTCTCTGTACACATCGTGCCAACCAATAGTCTAACCTCTCTTCATTTCCATGCGGTGCAACAACTGCATAAACATGACCTGGCTGTACAAGGTCTGAAAGATGTTCATAGTCAAATGAGCTCTCCATGTCATTGACCTTCATATAAAGGGATTAAATATTGTGGAGTCCATGCATCTACCCACTCACTTGACTCACAATTGTTCCAATCACATTTAATACAACTCTGACAAAAACAAGCTAATTCTCGTGTCCAAATAGTCCATGTACTTACATCTGAGCTTTGAAATGAATGCATCTTTGATGATTCACTGATTCTCTAACATTCCAATTTCTCTATCGCTATCCCATCATCAACCAACCAAAAGAACCTGCGCACTTCAGAATCAAGAGCCACTCCTCGTGACAATGCATAGTTACACCACTTAACAATGGAATTTGCATCACTGAATGTAGCACCACCTCTAATCTTTAGTTGTTCTTTAAAAAGAGCTCTCTTCACACATGCACCTGCTCCATCATGTTCACCTTTTCCGTGCCCGGCTTCAAAAAAATTCCAAATATGAGGTATACCCTTCTCTACATGCATTTTTCTCAACCAATAGAAATTACGAGCATTCTTGAATTGACCAGTGCAATTATTTGACCAAATGAGATGTTGATCTATTCTAATATCTTTTTCTTGCAAGAACCCATAAAATTGTTGAAAACAATATTGCACAAACTCTGCTGAATGAGATTGATCATCACTCATGTAAAAATGGTATTCTCTGACAATCTTCCTGTTCTCTTCTGTACTCTCGGGGGCATGTCTGTATGTGATGTGAACAAAAATAGCAATCTGAATAGAATTGTAGTACTGGGATTGAACTTCATTTTGGGGTTTCAATGTATAGTTTTTTGCAAAATCAACTACAGAGACAATAGTTCCAATCGGGAAAGAGTCTTTACACACCTTGAACTGTTGATCTAACCATTGAGACCTATGGCTATGTCTGACATACTTGTAGAGAAGATTTTTCTTAAAATCATCAATAAAATCAGCAATACTTACCTCTCTTACAATCAACTCACATCTAGAACCTTCACCTCCACTTTTCAAATTGTATTTCACTGTCTCATATCTCTTTTTCTCAACCATTCTCTTTCCAAAATCATGCTCGTTGCCCTCATGAAAACATGATACAAACTTTGATAACCCACCACATTGTAAACACTTTTCATTTAAACAATCATTCTTGTAGAACATGCAACCATCATCTCTAATACATAGAAATAAATCCAATAAGTCTGTAGATGACTTTGGTAGTTGGATTGCACCACACTCCTGTAACATTTCGTTAGTGTGCAAATTAGAACGAATATTGCATAATAATTCATGGTACATAGAAAATTCTACATGGTATTTGCAACAACATGTATTACGAACTTTAAGAGGAACACAATAAAATGGCTTAAGAGATTCAAATGCTCTTTGTGAGATTGTCATACCTGGGTGAGTTTCACAATATTGTTTGTACAATGTTGTTTGGCTACATTCCAAGTAATGTTTAGGATGTGGTGTGCGGTCTTTATCACCAATTCTTAACTTTACAACATCTTTTGCATTCGGTGATACCCTAGAGTTAGTGTGCCAAAATTGTTCAATTTCTTCCTTTGTGCTATCAATTAGCTTCTTGTCAACTCGTGGAAGCCTACTACTGAAAGCCCAAGTATCGTTGGCAACAGGACTATCTAGCCTTGATCTTAATGCTAGTGCTTTTGACAATGTTTTACGATTCAATCTTAAGTCAACACAAGTTTGCCTCATTAATCAAGCATTTCTTAATTGTTTGCTTACTATTGAGGTTGTTATTACTCTATGGGTAGCTCTTTTATCTTTCTCCTTGCTAGTCTTTCCAATAGAATTGAGTGCATTGAAAAGGCTTCTTACAATAATTTTATTCCGATCGGACACTTTGTTTAACCGAATCTTTAATTTCTTTAGTAAAGGTCTCATTTTGTACATCTTTAATAATTGCACAAAAAGTTGGCATTGTTCGGTTAATGTTTTCTTCTCAAAGTATTCATTGAAGAGTTTTGTAGCCCACAACCGAACCGTTCGTGATGACCTCTTGCCTTCAAGTTTTTCCATTATGTTCTCATCAATTTCAAGTAACCATTTTGGGGTTTTTGGGTGTTTTCCAATTTCATCACGGTTATTCTCTTCTTGACAAATGTCCTCTCTTCTTATGAAATTTGGAGATACATTGATTGTTCTTGTTTCATCCATGTTATCAACCTCATCAATTTTATCAACAAATGGATTATGGAGTGCAATTTCAACATCATGATGTTCATATCCACTTTCTTCAAGTGCACGTCTTCATTTTTCTTCTTCTTCTTTGTCCATGGTATTGCTATTATGAATAGGTGTTTCATAACATTTTTCAATATTTTCATTTGCAATATCATGGTGAATTTCATTCTTATCTAACATTTCATTATAATCAAAATTAACATCTTCAATTTGCATGTCATTAGATGGTAAAGAAGAAGATTCACCTTGATGAGCATTTGCCAAACCCACCCTTCCAATCCTCTTCCTTTCCCTATCTTTTCCCTAATTGCTTCAATTTCCTCCAATGTAACTGTCCTCCTCCTTTTTGCTTTACGACGACTGTTGCTCCCCACTAGGGGAACAAAAATATCACCCTTATGATTGTAACAAGAAAATTATGTCTCCAAAAGTGCATAAAAATATTCCTTTCACTGTCATAGCTAGAAATCATGAGTATTTCGACAGCAGAGGGTCTCTAGTTGCGGAAGTCGGGCCCAACAATATTCCTTTTGTCTTTTTTCTGCTTTTACAAAACGGATATCCGTTTTGGAAACGGATATCTGTTTTCAAAATGGATATGCATTTTGTAAAAGCCCAATACTTTGCAACGAACACTCTGCAACGTCCATATCGCTATTACAAAACAAATATCTATTTTTTTGTGTACATTTGGATTCTAGACTAGGGATTCATTGTATTATTCAATAAACTTGTGAATTACCATCTAATTTCAATGTTTACACACTAATCCACCTAGGTATCAACTTAATAAAGCTCTGGATATAAGCCATTATTTGATTTTAGGCTATCATCAAATGAGGAGCTTCTAAAGGCAAAAATGTTGTCCCAAAAGAAGGCTCAATGTTATTCGTAAAGACATTAGATTGTTAAAATACAAATTCAAGGTTAGATATTCCTTGGGCTATTTTAGTATAGAGAAGCAAAATTGCAATATATGACTATCCTAGGAATTAGAATGGTTGATCATAGGATATTCATGGCATTTTGATATTAATGGATGGATTGATGGATGTTTAGGGAGTTTAAGTTTAAATGTAATGTATGAGAATTCTTATTTATGAAGGATCTAATATGTCTTATGTCTTATTTGTAGGCCATTCAAGAAAGAAATGAAAAGATACCAAGGACTATCATAACACCTATTATAATTAGGTGCATCAAAGGATTGTCATCCAGGACCTTACCAATATGGGAAGTTATCAAAACCATGTCATGTTTAAAATTAAAGGCTTTATCACCTCTTTGTCCCTATAGGCCTATTAGAACAATAGGTCACATTTTATTCATATATTGGGGTTGAGAATAAACACTAAGCATTTTTAGTTATGGCAAGTGTAAATGGAAATAGATCACAACTTTAGACAATCTATCCTCTCCTAGATTGCACTGACTGAGTGGAAATTAAAAATTCCCTATTAATGTCCTTTATATACTGAAGGTATGGGTGAGAAAGGTAAACTTTGTATGTTGTAGACAAGTGATGCAGAGCAACATAGCAAAAGCTTACAAACAGGGTGTAAAATACCCATTAACCCACCAATTGCTCAAATAGCTTTTAAAATATTCTTCCCAAGGTCCAAACGAGACCGAAATACACTCTTTCTTTACTATCGACAAGACATTTCTATGTCTCATCGAACTATGCTTCACATGTTCTTCCTTTCTCTATTGTCGGCCAGACTTATCATTATCGGTAACCTTCAAATTTGCTAGCCTGATGTGGGACCTCTCGCCGATGTGTAGAATCCATCACTCAGGCTTATGTTATCAGTGTGACTCCTCCGTTGTTCTCTGATATACACACTTACTCTGATGTGAGATTCACCACCCTTATCTATCGGTAAGACCAATACCCTCGATGAGACTTTTTACTTGCATTCTGACATTATAACTCTCCCCGATGTGTTTACCGTCCATTAGTCATCGGTAAGACTTCTACATCAGTCAGACATTCTCTTCGATTTTTGATATCGTATCTCACACCGAAACAATAAACACCGAACTACACCATCGACCAGACCGCCTCTATTGGTGACACTTTTCTTCTCGCCTCCGATAGTCCATCTCTTTTCGATGTTCCTTCTGTCGGTGTGACTCCCTCTCATCGGTGTAGTTCTCAACCGTTCTTCCGATGTGCCAATAAATAACCCATCGGTGACACTTAATGATTGTCACCCCGATATGACTTGATTGGTGAGATCAATGTTGTCGGCTCAATGGAACTTTGTCTCTCCAATAATTATTGTCAGTCCGATGTCTTTGATTTAGCCTATACATAACATGACTTGTTATAACTGGTCGACTAACGTATCTTTTCTCAATTTTCCTGATATGGCCGGTCAACCTTTGTATCCTTTGACATGTACATTCACCATTTACAACCACGATAAACGATAGCAGGATATACACGAAATGTCCACGCATACATAAACGATATACCCATGGATTGTATCTTTGGTGAAACAATACCAATGGTACAAAATATGTTGCTTCTCTTCATCCAAAACCAATGGCACAAAATTTTTCAAAGATCAAGGAAACGGATATCCGTTTTCAGAACGGATATCCATTTTGAGTTGCTTTTACCGAAGCAAAATAGATATCCGTCTTGCTTTGGTACAAAGCAAGACGGATATCCATTTTGATTGTTGACTTTTTATGGATTGTAACGTGTTTTAATGTTTCAGTCTCTTCTTCGAACTTCACCCTTCGTGCTGACGACTTTTTTTAATGCAAAATTGATAAAACGAAAAGGGTTTATAGAAAAAATTGTTAGCTTTCTAAAAATATAAGATTTATTTGGTTATCATTTTATTAAATAATTATTAATAATTTTTAATATACCGTGTCTTTGAAATCCTGATGGACACACTGATTGAAAAACATCCATAACTTTCAAACCATTTCACCTTTTTGAGATCCGAAACCTACGTCACACTCTATGCTTTTCTGGCTATAGGTTTTAAAAAAAAAATTGAATTTTGATTTTTTTTTATCGAGTTAGGTTGGTTGGAAAATTACTTTTTATTTTTTAAAAAAAGTCACAGTAAAAAAATCAGAACTAATTATTTTATTAGAAAAAAATTTCAAATAAATATGCATCACATCCGGACATGAGTCCTCTACTTATTTTGAAAGTTTCAAAAATATATATATATTTTTACTCATAGTTAGGTTGGCTGGACAAACACCCACTTTTTATTTTTTTTTGAAAAATTTAATAGCTATTCATTGAACTATTCAATTTTCACTAAGTAAATTTAGTTTTTTTAAAAAAAAAATTAGTAGCCTATAAACTAGATTCAATTCTCTACAAATTTCATTCTTACATCTTTTTCAAATTGTATAGATAATCCATTCAAAATTTCACATGAACTTGATAAAATCTGATTTTTTGTATTTTCATTGCCACTTAGAGGTCTAGTTTGGCCCATCATGATCCTGCACATGCCCTTCTCCTATAGTCCATTTAAACTCATTTCTATCCCCTCTCATTGTCTCAGTTAGGGGTTCACAAATGCTACTGAAATTCTTGATAAATTTTCTATAAAAACTTGTCAAACCATGAAAAGACCATACCTTTGTAATGCTCCTAGGGGTAGACCATTCAATGATACCCTCACCTTCTTTAGATCCATTTTAAGACCCTCAATGGAGATAACAAATCCTAGGTACACCAACTCCTTTAAGAAACTACATTTCTTTAGATTAATCAACTTTTCTTCCCTCAACTTCTCAAAAAAATTTCAAACATGCATCAGGTGCTCATCTAAAGTCTTACTGAAAATCAAAATATCATCTGAATAAACAATGACAAATTTACCCAAAAACTCTTTTAGTAATTCATTCATGAGCTGCATAAATGTGCTCGGTGCATTGGTTAGCTCATATGGCATGACTAGCCATTCGTACATGCCCTTCTTAGTTTTGAAGGTTGTCTTCCTTTCTTCTCCTTCTTTGATTTGGTTATGGTGATAACTACTCTTTAGATCAATCTTTGTAAAGTACTTAGCTCCACTCAAGCAATCCATAATATCATCCATCCTTGGCAATGGGAATCTGTACTTGATTGTAATTTTGTTGTTGGCCTGGAGATCTGTACACATTATCTGCTCTCCATCTTTCTTCAATGCTAGTACTGTAGGTATCGCACATGGAATTAGGCTCTCCCTTATCAATCCTTTCCTTAACAACTCGTGAACTTGTCTATTCAACTCTTCATTCTCTACAAGAGTCATTCTATGGGCTGCCTTATTCATAAAACTGGCTCCTGGTATCAAATTTATTTGGTGACTTATCTTCCTCACCGGTGTTAAGCCTTCTAGTACATTATTAGAGATAATGTCCTAAACTTCTTCTAATAGATCTGAGACTTATGCTGCTACATCTTTACATTTCTCCTAGCTAATCTTAGGAATCAACACAAAGTAATGACACTCATGCTTCATACCATCCAAAAATTTCCTACCATCTACCAAGCAAATTCTGGTAGTACTACATACCTTTTCTTCCACTTCCTTCAAGGGCTTCAACTTATGATGAACTCCATCCTTTGTAAGGAAATAGGTGTTTGCATGGCCATCATCGACATCACACCTATTATACTACCATGACCTTCCCAACAGCATATGACATGTATCCATCAGTATGATGTCACACAACACCTTATCATGGTAGTCTCCATTCTTGAACTTGACTAAATGCTACTCATTGACCAAAGCTCTATGGTCCTTCTGCAACCATGCAATCCAATATGGATGTGGATGCCATCTCTTTATCAACTTCAACTTGTTAACCATCTCCTCTGAGAAAAAATTATCAGTGCTTCTACTGTCAATAATAATATCACAACACATGTCATTGCTGAACTCTTCCCAAGATTTATTTCTTCCCAAGGGGATAAATGTTGTTTGCAGGGATTGGATTGTGATTTATCTTCATGCACATGCCATTGGCACAAGAGCTACTTCATTATGTGGGGGATATCTAGTCTCATTTTCACCCTCTTAAGGGGGGGCTATTGATTGTATATTCATTATGGATATTGTTCTTGGAGGGTCTTGGTGTTAAGTCATTCTTCCATCACTCCATCACTTGTACATGTTTGTTTTATCTCTTTTGGAGAGGGGTTTTTTCCTACAAGTTTTTCTCCTTTACTCCATTTGTGAGAGATTTTTTGCACATGGGTACCTAACATGGCCTAGTAGTTGGGACCCATCTTTGCATCTTGGTCTACTTCTCCCTAAGTTGTACTTAAGAGGGGTATTAGTGTGAATGGGGATGTTTCCTATCTGGTTTGCCCCTTTGTAGTGTGAACAAGACACATTATCTAGCTAGTTCCTAGTTACTCAGTCCTAGCATTGGAATGTAACTGAATGATTGGAATGTAACTAAATGGAAGAGGCGGTTGTAGGGCGGTTCGCCTTCCATCGTATGTAACTGCCAATGAGATTTTTTAAATAGTCAGTTTGTGTTCATTGAAGGAGGACAGACAGACAGAGAGAGAAGATTTGTATGTATATTTATTCTGAGAAGGAGGAATAAAGAGGTTTTGTGTTTTGGTCTAATTCCATGTGATGTAGATTGGAAGCATTCCACTGGTGGAGATTTCTTCGAAATCAGTGGAATGACTTCCTTAGGAGTAGATTGCTTTGTGTTCTGTAGATTTAGTTGTTTCTGTGCATAGTTATTCGGTTACAAGATACAGAGGTTTATATCGGCATGAGTTTCGTGTTGTTTCACCGAGTATACATTTTGTGTGTATATCTCAAATGCATGTCGAGAGTCATTTCGTGTGTATATCGTAAAAGCACGTTGAGTGTGTATGTTGCAAAAGCACATTGAGAATGCATGTTGCAACTGTACATTGAGAAGATACATTGAGTTAGATACAAAGAATGACCGGCCGTATCGGTGAAATCGGGGAAAGATACATTAGTCGACTGGTGATAGCAAGTCATGTTATGTATATGCTAAGTTTGTGTATCGGCGTGAGTGACGATATTAGAAGGACATTCAAGGAGTTTGCCGAAGAAAGTGGTCTTGCCGAAGGCAACATAACACATATCAGCGTATCAAAAAAGAAGAATAAAGTCCCACTGATGTTTGAAGTCACTCCGACGGGTTGGAGTTCATCGGTGTATCGGGAGAAAAGAATTTGGGTTGGCCAATGGTAAAGGTCATGCCGATAGTGAAGGATGCATGTATTTCCTATTGTGTGGACTTTGAGAAGGATATTAAAGATGTTTGAGCATTATACCCTCTGTATTGTGGGTTAAATGGGTATTCTTGCCTATTTTGGGTGCTTCCACTGTGCACTCTGCATCAATTATCGACTCTTACATTAAACCCATCTCAACCAATTAATAGAATAAAGTTTATAAATTATATAATAGTAAACTTTTTAAAAATATTTTTTCAAAATTTTTTACTACCTTCCATACATAATTTAAATACTTGAACATAGAATAAATAGCCATTAAATCCATACAAATCTAAAACCCTTAAACACACAATATCCCCATAGATGGCGAACATAGTCCCCACACATTAAAATCCTCAAAAAAAGCTAAAAACCTTAAATATCTATAGAAAGCTAAAGCTTTTAGTCCCACTTCATTACTTCATTTTAAGCTATTCTTCGGTCCCTTATATCTCTGTCCCTTAAACCTTCACCACTAAAGACTATTTTTTAAATAAAGTCAAAGGAAAGAAAATAGATAAGTATTAATATTATTTAGCCTGCATCCCACCAAAACAATTCAATAGGCGAAGGATGTAAAAAATAAGAGACACAATGCGTCATGTTCCTGCCTTTATGTGTTGAATGTTAGTGTGCAATTCCGTATGCATATTTTTTATTGCATTTACGGCTTGTATGTATCCAAGATAAAAAGTAATATATAATGCTATATACAATGCCGTAACCGAAATCAATTGTAATCCAATTCATGAAGTGTTAGATCCAGATTTGTTTGTATGTTGTGTTGTAACGGAATGGACAAAGGGTAATATACAACACGGGAGGAAAAAATAAGTACAATCTAGTTAATGATCCTAAGAGTGCCATTTTACTTGTATGCATGTCGCTAACACTTTATGTATAGATTCCTTGTATGTTTATGCATTGAGCGCCGGAAATATACAAAGGTGACATACATATGCATTGCACTTATACAAGCCGCGGAAGTGAAAAGTTATTAAATGAGGTTAAATCGTTGTATATTTTGTGCCTTGTATGTATGTTTTGAGACATACACTGTAGGACATACAAGGCAGATTTCAAAAAGATTAAAATTTGGTTAATGTGATTGCATTTTAGTTCTAGGGCATAATATGGGTGAATTCCTTGTTGAAAATGAATAGGGGTTGCTTTTTGAACCATCTTAAAATTCCCTATATTTTGCAAGTTATGTGTGTTTTGGTAAATGTACAAGGGAAGGGTTTGTCTGTTGCGTATACAATGTCCTTTGTATATCGGGTTGCATATACAAGGTCTTTTGTATGTTGAGTCGTTGTATGGTACATATACAAAGTCTTTTGTATATTGCTTATATACAAGTGCTAGAAGCGAAGGGTTTATTAAATGAAAGTTCGTTGCATAATTTGTGCTTTGTATACATACAAAGGAGACATACATTGGGATATGTAAAGCTCATATACATCGCGGAACCGAAATGATCATAAAATATGGTTAAGTCATTGTATGCTTTGTGCTTTGTATGTATCTTACATACAAAGCCGATATACATTGCTCTTTATACAAGGCGGAACTGAAATGTTTATAAAGTAAAGTTAAATTGTTGTATGTTTCCGCTTTGTGTGTATGTTTCGGGTCTTTGTATATCGGGTTGTATGTACAAGGTATTTTGTATGTTGAGTCGTTGTATGGTACATATACAAAGTCTTTTGTATATCACTCATATACAAGGGCTAGAAGCAAAGAGTTTATTAAATGAAAGTTCGTTGCATAATTCGTGCTTTGTGCACATACAAAAGAGACATACATTGGGATATGCAAAGCTCATATACATCGCGGAACCGAAATGATCATAAAATATGGTTAAGTCATTGTATGCTTTGTGCTTTGTATGTATCTTACACACAATGTATACATTGCTCTTTATTCAAGGCGGAACCGAAATGTTTATAAAGTAAAGTTAAATTGTTGTATGTTTCCGCTTTGTATGTATGTTTCAGGACATAGAAAGCGAAACATACAAGGCTTTATATATACAAGGCGGACTGGACACATGCATAATTCATGCTTTGTATACATACAAAGGAGACATACATTGGGATATGCAAAGCTCATATACATCGCGGAACCGAAATGATCATAAAATATGGTTAAGTCGTTGTATGTTTTGTGCTTTGTATGTATCTTACATACAAAGCCTATATATATTGCTCTTTATACAAGGCGGAACCGAAATGTTTATAAAGTAAAGTTAAATTGTTGTATGTTTCTGCTTTGTGTGTATGTTTTGGGTCTTTGTATATCAGGTTGTATATACAAGGTCTTTTGTATGTTGAGTCGTTGTATGGTACATATACAAAGTCTTTTGTATATCGCTCATATACAAGTGCTGGAAGCGAAGGGTTTATTAAATGAAAGTTTGTTGCATAATTCGTGCTTTGTGTACATACATTGGGATATGCAAAGCTCATATACATCGTGGAACCGAAATGATCATAAAATATGGTTAAGTCGTTGTATGCTTTGTGCTTTGTATGTATCTTACATACAAAGCCGATATACATTGCTCTTTATACAAGGCGGAACCGAAATGTTTATAAAGTAAAGTTAAATTGTTGTATGTTTCCGCTTTGTATGTATGTTTGGGGACATACAAAGCGAAACATACAAGGCTCTATATATACAAGGTGGACCAGACACATGCATAATTCATGCTTTGTATACATACAAAGGAGACATACATTGGGATATGCAAAGTTCATATACATTGCGGAACCGAAATGATCATAAAATATGGTTAATTCGTTGTATGCTTTGTGCTTTGTATGTATCTTACATACAAAGCCGATATATATTGCTCTTTATACAAGGCGGAACCAAAATGTTTATAAAGTAAAGTTAAATTGTTGTATGTTTCTACTTTGTGTGTATGTTTCGAGTCTTTGTATATCGGGTTGTATATACAAGGTCTTTTGTATGTTGAGTCGTTGTATGGTACCTATATAAAGTCTTTTGTATATCGCTCATATACAAGTGCCGGAAGCGAAGGGTTTATTAAATGAAAGTTCGTTGCATAATTCGTGCTTTGTGTACATACAAAGGAGACATACATTGCGATATGCAAAGCTCATATACATTGCGGAACCGAAATGATCATAAAATATGGTTAAGTCGTTGTATGCTTTGTGCTTTGTATGTATCTTACATACAAAGCCGATATACATTGCTTTTTATACAAGGTAGAACCGAAATGTTTATAAAGTAAAGTTAAATTGTTGTATGTTTCCGCTTTGTATGTATGTTTCAGGACATACAAAGCGAAACATACAAGGCTCTATATATACAAGGCGGACCGGACACATTTCAGAGCTTGAAGGGATAAACCGTTAAGTCCAATGAATGCATAAATTGTTTGTATGTTTTGAGACATACAAAGCAAAATGTATAAGGCTTTATGCAAGCCGCGGAACCAAAAAGTTTTGAAATGAGACATGATTGTTTATGTTTCGTGCCTTGTATTTATATGCTTTCGGTTGTATACATTTTTCTATACATGCAAGCCAGAACTGAGGAAATATTAAAATTCGGTTAATACAATGTATCATAACTCAATGCATATTGGAAGATACATTGCACTATATGCAGGTTGCGGAACTAGAAAGAAAGTAAGCGATGGGTTATAAAAGTTGAAGTCCGAAAGGTGGCAGATACAAAAGAGCTTGTATATGTCTATGCTTGTATCTAAAAGTTTGATACAAGTGATATATGCATCGCGGAGATAGAAGTAAAAGGTAATATGGACCCCACCATTTGCATCTCATGTTCGAATGTATAATTACAATGTATGTTTACGATATTCAAGCTGATATACAAAGCGAAAGAGGCAAGTTAAAGATACGACACGGACGCGCAAAAGAAATAGAAAATAGAGAGGTCTTTTCTTTTTTGTATCTCGGATATGTATGTTATGAACATACAACGATATCTGTGTTTGCACATTCAGCCTAATTTAATGTAATTTTTATCTTCCTGCAATGAACAGACAAGAATTAAGCGCCATCTTTTAATAAACCAGTGTGTAAACAGTATAAAGCATTGATTCTATTTAAGTGAGACGTATATAATTTTTTCAATTTCATTTCAATTCATATTTCACTAAGTTGCCTTGTCTTTTACAGACTGTTAAATGCATGGATAGTTGTTGTCATATATATAGTTTATGCTATGTGTTTTGCAGACACAAATTTTCAATTTCTTTTGTTGTTGTTGGGATGGTTTTAAGATTCATGGCAAAGAGTAGAACTGATGTTAGTTACAAGTTTCAATTCTGTGTACATCTTAGGATATTGAAATTATTGGCATGGTTGTTTTAGGTGTGTTCTCACTCTATGCCAATTTGCTGCTTGGAAACAAAGTTGGCAATGGTCAATGGTATATAATTTTTTGCATTTTATTTCTAGTCACATTTCACTAAGTTGCGCTTTGCAATAATTGTAATCGGCCATGCTAGCTAAGCTTAAAAAATTCATTGCTAATAGAAAGCAAAAGTATGTCAAATGGTGGATTTCCACACATTATATATTATAATATTCCCTTGTCCCTTACAAATTTATCTAACTTTGAATAAACAACTTTACCCTCAAAATTTATCTAACTTTGGTTTGTCTAGTTGTTGCAGGATACACAAGTCTGTGGAGCACACTGAAATTAATTGTCTAACTTTTCTTACAATGTTGGATTTATATTTGAAAGGACTAATATATTTTTTTACATGTGTTCACGGCTGAAGTCCGCCAGGAAAATGAAGAAATTCTAGAATAACGAGAAGATGTAACACCTGTAATCATGAGTTGTTTAGAAAATACAATAGTTGAATCAGTTGTAGAAGGTAAAGATAGTGAAACATCTTTCCTTGAGTCATTTTATGGCGAGAATTGGGTTCTCTAGTTTATAATAAAGGTGAAGCAGAGTGCAGGTATGAATATTTTGAAAATCATAGAGAAGAAAGTGCTTCTTGTTTTACGTCATCAAACAATCAGCAAGAAAGATTTGATAAGGGGGAAGATAAATATGAAATTGATCTTGATACACTAGACAAATATATTGAATTATTAAACGCTTGTCAGGATAATGTTTCTGGATCTGAATTTAGTAGTTTTGATAGAGATGAGTTGATAAAGAAGCATAAATAGGTGGTGGAAGAATTTAAATGCACTATTGGTGATGAAGTTCCTATGATTGCAACTAATGGAGTGATAGAAAAGAAAGTAAAACCTAATTTCATAGCTGAGTTATTTGAGTTGAATGATCAAATGCAAGATTGTTGCAGGACCCGACAGAGTTGAGAGTTTGAATGCATAAGCCCGCTGCGGCTGCCAGATTCCTTGTATGTTTATGCGTTGAGCACCGGAAATATCCAAAGGTGACATACATTGCAATATACATTGGACGGAACTGAAAAGTTATTAAATGAGGTTAATTCATTATATGCTTTTTGCTTTGTATGTAACTTACATACAAAGCAGATATGCATTGTACTTATACAAGCCGCAGAACCAAAAAGTTATTAAATGAGGTTAAATCATTGTATATTTCGCGCCTTGTATGTATGTTTCGAGGCATACATTGTAGGACATATAAGGTAGATTTCAAAAAGATTAAAATCCAGTTAACGCGATGTATCATTACTTAATGTATATCCGATATACATTGCATTATATACATGTCCTGGAACCGGCAGTGAGTAAAATGCGGTTGATGAAAGAGTTGAAGTCTGAAGCACATACAAATGAGCTTGTGTGTTTCTTGCTTGTATCTAAAGGTTTGATACAAGTGGCGTTGTATGCATCCTGTGGTGATCGGCCTAACTTGTAACTATCGGCTTTCAATGGAGTTTTTACTCTGATGGTTGATGTCTGTCCGATGAAGGTTTGGTATCGGCGTAAGCAATGTGGTCGACAATGAAGATTGAAGTTACCCCGATGGTCTTGGTCACCCCGATGGTGTGATATAGAAAGAACAAAAGATGCATATAGAAGATGCAAAGCCAGATGTGAAGAGAAAATTAAAAACAGAAAAGTATTTGTATATTTAGCGCTTGTATGTTTACGATGTACGAGCTGGTATACAAAGAAACAATATGCATTTGCGAGATACAAGGGAAAAGGCGGGAAAGCAAAGCGAGAGGATTTTCAATGCATTTTAGAGCCCGATGGCATGTTTTTGGTCAACGATGGTTGACTGACCATTTTTGACGTTGTATATGCATTTGGATACGCGAATTTTCATAGATTCATAACCCGATATCTGTGTTTACACATTCAGCCTGATTTAATGTAATTTTTATCTTCCTGGTGGTTTATTAAAAGATGATACTTAATTCTTGTCTGTTTGTTGCAGGAGGACTAGATTTTTATTAATTATTAATTAATGATACTTAAGTGGCTTTAACAGCTTTGCCGAGTATTCATATAGATTGACAGGTGAACAGGGATTGCAATTTGCAGAAGACACCCATTGCAACACTTTCATTCATTTAGGTATAACCTTGTCAAAGTGCTCGATTGTGGTTATAGGTTATATATTGTTATTTTACTACTTTACAATTTGAGTACTCATATCTACTCTACATAATTATGAAATGCATTTTTTAGCTTTAAATTATATAAAACCTAAGTGGCATCAATACACATAGAGTACAGATGACAACAGGCAATACAATAGATTAGAAATCCTTCAAACAGTTTTACTAGAACACATGAAATGTTTGTCTATCTATCTATGCATATGTGCAGATACATAGAAAACCAAAAAAGATATGAAACATGCAAAATGTAAAGTAGCAGTAATCAATTTGGGAACATAGAAAAGTGAGATTTTTGATTAGCATGAGGCTTTGGACATAATATGTAGACAATCCATATTGAATGTTTATCTCATCACTCTATGAGTGTTTTTGCAACAGAGTAGTCTAAATATTTGCATCTAATAAAAAGAAGAGAAAGATGTGCTCATTTTCATTTTCACTTGACATTTTGAACAAAGTTGAAGACAATTTTACTGCAAATTATCATAGTATGCATAATAAGAGAGAAGTTTAGAGAATTATAATTTTTCTTGAAAGAATTTAATAAGGTTTCTAATATTTGCTTCTAATGAAAAGAAAATTTAAAACACATTCGATTAAGGACTTTGATTTTGTAGTCAAAAATACAAATTACATAAGTTCCAAGGCAAATTTTATCATTAGATATTTAATATAATAAAATTAGGCAAAATGATAAAGTAATGTGTAGTTCAGAGAGTAAAGACAGTATTAAAGAGGTATTGTGTATAAGATATATGTAACAAAAATGTAGTTTCATATGCTTTAGTATAGACTGGGAAAAACTATGCAATTCAATTTGGCCGCGGTGTTGTGCTGCATTTGCTTCCTACAAGATGAAGATGAAGGTGATTGTAAACATTTTTTTTTATTGGACAAAATAAGCGATAGGGAGGAGACACTATAGGCTTTGTCAAGAAGTTAAATTTGTTTGTTGTATTTTTTGTTTACAAGTAAGAAGTTGGAAGAAGAGAAAGGGTGTACCTTAACTTATATTGGCATAATGTGTTCATTTTTTAGGACAAGATGCATTAATGACGATATTGGACTTATTCAATGTAAATTTTCCTTTTTTGCTGAAGTCTCGTAACATGAAAATCACTGGTGATTTATCTTTGAGGTACTTGTCATAGCCGATCTATTGTGGGGCTGGCAGCAACATCTGTATGATATTGTTGTCGCAAGAGCAATGTATTATTTGTTTGTTGTTCATTGTCAGAATAGTCTTGAGATAGTGCGAGTAGATATAGGTGACCTATTCATTGCATCTATCACACTGGGTAGTTTCATTGTCAAGTGCTCCATAGGAATCAAATTTATAATTACATTTTGAGCAAAATGCGTGAAAAGGACTAGAAAATGCATTGGCTATTTTCAATGTTCCTTGTACCTGCAATACATATGGAAGTATTGTTTGGTTAGCAAGATATTTTTTTTGTTAATTTTGTTTTAGATTTGCCAGGGAAAAAATTGGAGATTGTAAGAGTTGTTAGCTCAAATGTTGAGTGCAGCAAAGTGTTTAAGTGATCCAAGGTCCTTTTGTCATTTAATACATCGATATATGTTGATTGGCAAGTGTGAAGCATGTTGTCTTTGGCATTGATCCGTTTGACAATATTTTTGAAAAGGATAAGTGGAAATTCATTCCTTTGGAGCTGTTCTTCCATTTTTAAGAAATGGTCCTCTAAATTCTAGTGCATTTGCAGTTGTACGTGTAAGTAGTGTAAGTAAGAAATGAAACTGTAGAAGAGTAATGAATGTTAATTGGAAAGTAGGTTCAAGAACTAGAAATAGTTTAAACAAGAAAGGAGACAGTTGAAGCATAAACAAGTACATGAACCTTTTGCATTTGCAACATGTTGTTTGCTTGAAATTGCTAATTCTTGCTTTATTTTCAATCTTTAATAAATGTCTCTATAACAGTTAAGCATTTTAATAATCTTTTTGGAGCAGTTATGATTTCATTAGGAAATATTGTTTAAAAATACTAAGCCATCACAGTATGTTATGGATGTTGGGCAGTTTCTGTCACTTCTGGGTCTTCTGCAGACCTCTACTGTGCAACAGGGAAAGAGCTACGACAGCAGCATAAGACTTAGATGATGAGGACCAAAGAAGTCACCTGTATTAGTATTAAATTTGTAGTGTTTATCTACTTAATATTTGCACCTCTAAAATTAAAAATCAACACACAAGTTGTTGCACCAACTATCCTCAAGAGGGAAGAGGTACAGTTAAACACAGAACAGAGAATAAATTGCAAGCAGAGAAGAATATGAATATTTACAACAGCAAAAAACTAAACATAATTCTACATAAAATAGCAGAGCAATCAGGAATAAGTAATAACAACATTCATGAATACATTGCATCAACGCATCATTTAGAGGTCCATTTCTTTTCCTGTTACTAGTGGGCTGAACAATACTATTCTTGTCTGGTACGAGTTCCGGTATTCAATTGACTATTGAGAGGTAGGGGAGGTGGGAGAGGAAGTGTTAGGTTGAGTAATGTTGTTAGATGGAAGGCACCAAATTATAAGAGATATGGCAACATAGATAGGTAGCAGATAGACTTCAACTATTTTTGGGCATTTGGGAGGAAAATATAGTACAGGAATGGAGACGATATAGTGAGTGACTATAGCCAGAGTTGTTTGTAAAAGAGGAAGCCAGTAAGGCGTGCAAAATGTCCAAAGATATATAGCAAGCCATACTAAATCTCATGCATGTGCACTGAACCGACAAAAGATGTACATTGTGTTTCAATAGGCTATAATTGAGGTACTTTCTAGAGCAAGTAAAATTCATCAAAAGTCATAGGAATGATCATTCCAAGAAGATAGAGAAAAAGGTTTAGTGAGTACTTTTACACTCAGCCTTGTAATATATAGATTTTGTTGGTCATGTATTTGGTGAGTACTTAAAGACTACTTTGTAAGATAATGTTGTGGACATAACTCATTTGCTTGTTCTATATTATTAGAGTGCAGCATGCAGGTAGACTTTTGAGAGAACTTATAGAGCGGGTCATGAGGGGTTCTGGTCTCCAGTTAACTGAAACATAGTTTCGTTCAAGCTGGGTAGATATGATAAAGAGTTGGAACAGGCAAGCTTTTTAAAATATAGTGTAGTTACCATAAAAAATAAAATTTTCAAAATGATTTAAAGTTAAAACTAGTATCTGGAATCTTCAAAAGTGTACCTGGGCTTTGTCAAACTCTGAATCTCCATCTTGCACATCAACGATATATTGGAGACCTATTTTTTTTGCTCTTGTAACCAATACACCTATAGTGCCTATAGCATATGGTTCGGTACTTGCCAACAATTGTTTTATGGCTGTGCTGGGGATAAATTTATAGTCAATACAAATTCATGATGATTTCCACTGTTGAGGACTTTGTTAGAACCAGTATGCAGTCACAATCACCACGATCATAATTTGTTCTAGGTGCAATTTGGAAGTTAGATATGGATAGTCTTGAACCTAGAATTATTTTGTCTTCATAGTGAGGAACGAGATCAGCAGTTACATTTAGCGTAATAGTCATTTCACCTTTTGTGTCTGTGAGGTCTGCGTGAAGTACTTCACGTGTCTTATTTGTCTTATCTAGTATAAATGTATACTTTAGATATATTTTTTTAAATATAAATATACTAGTATTTACGCCTAGAGGCCTTCTACAATGGGGTTGGAAATGAGAACTCTCATTTTGTGTGTAAATATATAGCAAAAAAAAATATAAACAATAAAAAATAAAATTAAAATTAAAAAAAATTAAAGAGAAAAATATCAAAAAATATGGAACCAACAAAGAAATTGGAAATTGGAAAAAATAAAAAATAAAAACCCAAAAAATGCTTAAAAATACTAAGCCATCACAGTATGTTATGGATGTTGGGTAGTTTCTGTCACCTGTAGGTCTTCTGCAGACCTGTATTGTGCAACAGGGAAAGAGCTATGACAACAGCGTAAGACTTAGACGATGAGGACCGAAGAAGTCACCTGTATTAGTATTAAATTTGTAGTGTTTATCTACTTAATATTTGCACCTCTAAAATTAAAAATCAACACACAAGTTGTTGCACCAACTATCCTCAAGAGGGAAGAGGTGCAGTTAAACACAGAACAAAGAATAAACTGCAAGCAGAGCAGAATATGAATATTTACAACAACAAAAAACTAAACATAATTCTACATAAAATAGAAGAGCAATTAGGAATAAGTAATAATAACATTCATGAATACAATGCATCAACGCATCATTTAGAGGTCCATTGCTTTTCCTGTTACTAGCGGGCTGAACAATACTATTCTTGTCTGGTACGAGTTCCAGTATTCAATTGACTATCAAGAGGTAGGGGAGGCAAGAGACGAAGGGTTAGGTTGAGTAATGTTGTTAGATGGAAGGCACCAAATTATAAGAGATATGGCAACATAGACAGGTAGCAGATAGACTTCAACTATTTTTGGGCATCTGGGAGGAAAAGATAGTACAGGAATGGAGACGATATAGTGAGTGATTATAGCCAGAGTTGTTTGTAAAAGAGGAAGCTAGTAAGGCGTGCAAAATGTCCAAAGATATATAGCAAGCCATACTAAATCTCATGCATGTGCACTAGACCGACAAAAGATGTACATTGTGTTTCAATAGGCTATAATTGAGATGCTTTCTAGAGCAAGTAAATTTCATCAAAATTCATAGGAATGATCATTTCTAGAAGATAGAGAAAAAGGTTTAGTGAGTACTTTTACACTCAGCCTTGTAATATATAGATTTTGTTGGTCATGTATTTGGTGAGTACTTAAAGATTGCTTTGTAAGATAATGTTGTGGACATAACTCATTGGCTTGTTATGTATGATTGGAGTGCAGCATGCAGGTAGACTATTGAGAGAACTTATAGAGTGGGTCATGAGGGGTTCTGGTCTCTAGTTAACTGAAACATAGTTTTGTTCAAGCTGGGAAGATATGATAAAGAGTTGGAACAGGCAAGCTTTTTAAAATATAGTGCAGTTACCATAAAAAAATAAAATTTTCAAAATGATTTAAAGTTAAAACTAGTATCTGGAATCTTCAAAAGTGTACCTGGGCTTTGTCAAACTCTGAATCTCCATCTTGCACATCAACAATATATTGGAGCCTTGTTTTTTTTGCTCTTGTAACCAATACACCTATAGTGCCTATAGCATATTGTTCGGTACTTGCCAACAATTGTTTTATGGCTGTGCCGGGGATGAATTTATAGTCAATACAAATTCATGGAATGATTTCCACTGTTGAGGACTTTGTTAGAACCAGTATGCAGTCACAATCATCGCGATCATAATTTGTTCTAGGTGCAATCTGGAAGTTGGATATGGATAGTCTTGAACCTGGAATTATTTTGTCTTCATAGTGAGGAACGAGATCAACAGTTACATTTAGCATAATAGTCATTTCACCTTTTGTGTCTGTGAGGTTTGCGCAAAGCACTTCACATGTCTTATTTGTCTTATCCAGTATAGCTTTATACTTCACAATGACGTCACCTTGGAAAATGTTGCCTGCTTTACGAGCATTCAAGTCTTCAATTGAAACTTGATTTTGATTCTTTACTTTTGATCTGCAAAAAGTAAAAGAAAATTAGTTCAAATCTAGAAATTTGATAAGGTATAATGTAGATGCAATCGAAGAATATTGTTTACCTTTTCAATTGTTGTTGGTTAATATTGTCCATTTGTTCTTCTGGTCTTTTGGCATTGTCCATTGTAACCTATATTTTTTTATCAATTTGTCATTTGCATAAATCTGTGTAGGCAAAATGAAAATATGTTGTTGTTCTAATGTTATATCAAAATATGTATAATTTGTACTATGGAATAAAAGAGTAAGACAATTTATAGACACAAGAAAATGAAATTGTATTCAAATGATGAAGCTATTGAATATATATGTCTTTTCTTTGTAGACATTAGGACTTTTTTTTTTATTAATCTGATTCACAAGATTTTGACAGTGTTGGTTTAGATGGTTTTGAACCAAAACAAATCACATATTTAAGAATATTCAGTTTTTTGAAAGGATTGAAATTAGGGAAGATCAATGAGGTTGTTGCTGCAATATGCTTTTCATTTGTAAATTTGTATTTTTTGTGTCAGTAAATTGGATGATACATGATTGAACAGTGGTTTGTATATAGATTAAATTTGTCAAAATATGTTTTTTGTTGATTTGTATGTTATTGAACAAAAATAGTTGAGATATTTAAGAACATTGAGTGTTCTGAGAGGGTTGAAATCTTAAAAAAGTAGTAAGATGGTCACTACAATATGCTTCCGATTTGTAAACTACGGCTTTTTTTGTCAGTGTATTAGACCATAGATGATCGATCAATGGTCTAGATAGAGCATGACACCTGGTTAACAAAAAATGCATATTGTGGTTTTGCATATGATTCAGGAGCTATTTTTTTTTTGTAGTTTTTTGTAGACATGTCAATGTTGAAATCTCCCACTAGGTAGAAGGTTTTATCTCCATCAATACATGAGAATACTTGGTTGGTGATTGCTATAATATCTGCAAATGGAGCATTGGGCTTGGCATATAAGTTACATATGTTAATTTGATTGTTCATAGAGCTTATTGTTAATGTTATTGCTTCTGTATATGATGTTGAATGTTGCATTGTTTTAGAGACTAATATATTTTTCTTGGTTATAGACATTACTCCGTGTATATGGTATGTTGAGTAAGAATTGAAATCTTTAAAAAGATTATTTGTATGAGAGTCTTGGATATATGTTTCTTGAAGGCACAAGATATCAGATGCCATGATATCAGCGTCATTGATGATGTCTTCTATATGCAGGTGTAGATTGCGAGTATTTAATGTGCATAATAGTAGTTCTGAATTAGTCTTATGTTTGATATCTCCATTTACAAATTGCCAATGTGCTGTTGATTTTAGACGAGACATTTCAAGGAATATTTTTTCTTTTATTTTGAAATTTTGCTTGGCAAGAGGCTTTAACAAGAATAATGTGTGGATTGTTTTTGTCTGGGAAAGTGTTGTATACGTTAATCCATGTTGTCTTATGCTCGTAGGATCAAACGCCAAGCCTTGCATTGTGAGTCCTTGAGATCTATGTATTGTTCTAGCACAAGCAAGCTGAATTGGAAATTGTTTTCTAATAGTTATTTTCTTGTTGTTTGAGATTTTCTGGATTGGCCTTGTGGTGCGAAGTATAGGTGTCCATTGTTTATCCATACCATTGTTATAACATTGTGTTAATTTAACACATTGATGGTGGCCAATATTTGGGTCATTAAATTTTATCCAAATAATGTCAAAAGCATTGGATATGGTATGCACTTTAAATGTTCCATCTGACCCATTTACTAGACCGTCTTGCGTATCATAATTACTAGTATAGATGTCTACAAGCATGTTTGGTTTCAAAAGTATTTGAGATGGTAAAGACATTGTGCGATTAAATAGATTTATTTCATTGCGGTTTTTGTCATGTTCATCAATTACATTCAGTACAGTTAGCTGTCCCGGAACCATTGACAACATATTTTGATTATGTGCATTAACATCTTCCCTTCTGTAAAACAGATAGGGGAATGTTGGGTCCATGGGTGGTGAGCGCAAACAAGTCTGATTCAAGTACTCTATATCATTATCTGTCTGTGAACCTACATGTATTCTATTGAGTATTCCAATAAATTTCTCATCTGTTTACTTTTGGAAATTAAGGTGTCTCAACCTTTGCAAATTCCTAATGTTGTATTTATTTATCCCATGTTGAGTTGCATAGTCAGCATCTTGTGTATATGCAGCAGGGTAAATTTTGGTGACTTTGGCAGCCGCGGTTTCCCCCTTCAATAATTAACGAGGGTTTGGGGGCAGCACCCCTGGTGCGCTCCCTATCGCAGTACAAGGCGGGGTCGAGGGGCAGCGCCCTCGTGGGGGCTTGGGGGCAACGCCCTTAAAACCTCAACTAATTTTTAATTAATGACAAGTGTCGGTGAGCATCTTTGCACAAGAGAAAGGCATCTTTGGGCGGTCAAGGGAGGTTATGACATGTAAGAGGAATATGATATTTTTAGTCAGTGTAGATTCTCTGACAGCTGTAAGGTGTGTAAGAGCATCTGTCGTAACCTATCTTGGGACCAGGCGCCCACTTCAGGATGGGATGTTGGACAAGTGTCCTTAGGCATGGGTTTTGGGGCATGAGTCCAAGATGGATGCCCATCTCTAGAAGGTTCCATATTTGCCTTGTAAACTCTATATAAACAGGTGCTTGGATGGGAGATAGATAACTTTGGTACAAGTACTGTTATGCTGCCGGAATATCTCCAGATTTGACATTCAAAGACTCCTGAAAGAGCATTGGCTCTGAAACTGTATTGTAATCTGTTATTGTTTACTGTAATACATTTGAGCTGTGTTTTGGAGTGTGGGGTTTTTCACCCGTAAGGGTTTTCCCCACGTATATCTTGTCTCTCTCTCTCTTCTGTCTACTTTCTGTGTGTATGTGTATTGCTTCTATATCTCTGTTAGATGTTCTATGTTGCTGTAGTTATAAGAATTAAATCAAATTTGCATACATCTCTCCTCATTAGATTAGCGTAGGAAGCGATTTCTGCACACCGAGCTTCCTTTCATTTACCGCATAGTTGATTGTAGATCATAGTATTTTATGTTGTCTTTACAAAAGTTGTATGGCATTAATTCTGTTAGTGTTGGTGTATTATCAAATACAACTGAATCTAGCACATGTTGTGCTTGATATAAATCACCACAAAAAATTGTATCGAGATTTCTAAAGTATGTAGTTGGCATTTGCATTATATCTCTTAATCGCTTATCAATGTAACGCAAAAATCTTGCACCCACCAATGAAATCTCATCTGCTAATAGCACACGCAATTGTTGATAATGCTTTGACATTGTATCTAAGATTTTAGCACTCAATGGAACAAACTTTGATTTGTTGAAAGGTATGCGGAATGCCGAGTGTAATGTTACTCCACCTATGTTGTAGGCTGCTTTTCCTGTAGAAGCAACTACTAGGCCTTTTGGTTTGTCTGGATCACTATCAATGGAGTTATTATATATGCGAAGGAGAGATTGAAATATTGCTTTTGCAGTAAAAGTTTTGCCAGTGCCTGCTCCACCTGTTAGAAACAAGTGTAATGGAGTTTTGTTATTTTTAATTTCTTCAACACAATGTCTTTTACAATTGCTTGTTGTTCACTATTTAACATTCGTCTCAAATTGAAGTACTCAACATTGTCCATAATATGTGGATGTTTTCTAATTTCAAATGCATTAGAGAATTGAGTTTTTGATTTGTTATGCTTTAGCATTTCAATATCGTCTTCTATGTTGTATGTTTCTTTCTGTGGATTTTGATTTAAAATGATTGATTCGTTTGGAATGTAACTATTTTTAGAACAGATTTCATCTATAGCTTTGTCAATATCACCCCATTTAGAGTTTATGTGGTAATTGTATTTGATACGGTTAACATTGATTGTGTTTTCATGATATGAATAAGCATCATGCCATGAATGGAAACCATGCTTCAATGTTTTTTCATTTATTGTGAAGGGTACATAAAGCAATAAATGTTCTCTGCAATAATTTTCCAAGTCAACATGTTTGTTAAAATTGGTAAAACGTATAATATTTGGTTTACCTTTGCGGTGCATTGGTTTGCCATCTTTTCTATATTCTGATACGAATTGTGCAAGGCAAACATGCGTGAGTGTTTCAGGTCGTGCTAAATAGTAATCTATTAAAGATTTACAAGCCACATTTTCTAATTCATCTGGTTCATTGTTCAATTATTTTGTAGACTTTAGAACAAAACTTTGATCACTATCAACGCTTGTATCAATGAATATACATTTTCTTGAACTATAGTTTAGTGGAAGTGATAGTACGATGTGGACAACTTGTTGTGTAGACATTTGTTGTAGATTTAGCAATGCATTTCCAAGTCTGCTTATCATTTTTATAGCATCGATATTATTTTGTTGATGGTCCCTACGAATTATTTTAAATGCATTTGTCATTGTTTTATCTATTTTTGTCATGTAGGAGCTACAATACATTGTTGCAGCATATGCATTAAGCACAAATTGTGCATCTGTATTTGCTTTCCATAGCCCAGGTATTTTTTTTGAAAAGTTGTTATTCTATATATGTGAAGGGTTTCATTTTAAGAAAATTGTAGGCCTATGGATTGTTGATTTTATAGCTGTGATTTAATCATGCTCATTCAGATTGATGTCTTGTAAAAACATTTGAAAGGAGATTAATTGGTCATAATTAGATTGTTCTAATACAAAAAAGATTTTTGTTGCCATTGAAACAGTAACTTCATTACTCTCTTTCAGTGGTTCGAGAACCATAGTTTTTTTCATTGGTGGAAATGGGAAATTGTATTTACAACAGTGTCATTTTGATTTTCTACATTGTTTTGTATGGTGGTGCCTGTGTAGAATAGCTATTTGAGGAGTCAAATCATCAGTGTTACAAGTGATGTATTTGTCAATAAATTGTTTAATATTTGCAACTTTATCTTTTCCTTAAATTGGAGCATCTTTAATCCATAAAAGAAAGTGGTCATGTTCATTGCCACAATTTTGGAATTCAGTTACAGAGAAATAATCCAAGAGCCTCCGAAGAAAGAGCTATCTATAAATATCAATTGTTTTAGTGCATTGATTCTATGTTTATAATAGCATACACATGTTACAGGGTCTTTTTTTATGAGATAGAAAATATTATTGTCATTTTTTGTGTCGTATTCTTGTTGTGAAGATGCACAATATATATTATGCAATGCTTCAAGTGCTTTTGAAAGGTGTTCCCAATGTTGTTTAGCGCTAGTAAATGTAAGAAAAAATGTAGGTGGTCCAAGTTGTCGAATCATTGCAAACACATTTTTTTTCAATTGATGTAAATAATCTAGAGATATTCTTATTCTTTTAAAGTCAACTTATCCAATGTCTGATTTGAGAATCTTCTCCAGGTCAGGTTTGCATTTGACATCTTTTTCTATTAGTTTTATGCCTTTTAACTGACCTTTTTGTACTCTTATCCACATTGTAGATAAAACTTGATGTATCAAAATCTTCATAGTTTTAAAAAATAGATTAGTTGTATGATATGCAAATTGTCTATTGGAATGAAGTAGTTCCCATTGTGCAATTTTTTGATATGAGAAATTCTTAACAATGTCATCATTACGTGGGTTTCCAAAGAATAGTGTGGGAAAGTTCATTTCTTCTGCGTATTTGTCTTTAAAGATTCTAATAGGATAATGGTTTTCTGCTGGTGCAACTTCTATGATTTTGTCTTGTATTTCATCTATACATTTAGATTCCGTGTATCCATGGACCAAGGTCTCACAAAGATTTTGCTTATCTGTATCAGATTCTGAATCTGTTTCATCTGTACAAAGGTCATCTACTATGCCACTTTCATCATCTATTTTAAGAGATTGTGTCTAGTGCTTATTTAACTGGAATTTTTCATTTTTGTACAGTGTTGTTTTGCTCAATTGGTTCAAAGCTTTCATTATAATAGTTGAATGCACAATTCCCTTTTGATATGCATTTTTATATTATAGTCATCTTTTTAGGGCAATTGCAATAGTGTATGTTTCATCGGTAGATCGTGGCAATGCATTATGTATAATGTTCATGTTCACTGGGACATTAATGATAGACCCAGTCAATCCAATTTGGAGTCTTTTGTAACCTAATTCCCATATTTGTGCGAATTCAATTCTCAGTGAAACAAGGCGCTCTTCCAGTTGCGTAAGCATTTTTACATATTGTAAACCTATGTTCATTCGAATATGTTGTGGTGTTGCATATTTTGGAAGCTTACATTGTTTCAATGTTTCATGGCATATGCGACAAATACAATTTGTCAATACATTGTTATTTTGATTTGTCAATTTATAATATGTTTGCTTTTCATTCTCTTTGAAAGCCATAATGTCTTTCTTAAAATGCAATGTCTGACAAATTGCACAAGCATGTATTAGTGTATCTTGAACTTTTTTTTGAAATAATTCTATTGGTGATGCTGAGCATCTAGTTTTCTTGGTTGTATTTTCCATTTGATGATTAGTACGTATTTGTTGTTTGATTTTGCGAAGCGATGTAGTGTTGCTATTTGCCATTTTTTGTTTTCTAATAAAATCACCATCATGATGTTGTTGATTAGTGCTTTGAAATTATTTTAGTTGTCTACATGTGATACATGGACTAGTATTGTTTGCTTGTACTAGATAAGGCACAAGCGGCTCAAAATGTCCTTGGAGGGGATTTGTATCATGAAATAAGATAGAATATGATTGTCCTTGGGATGACGGATTGAAGTGCAAGTATTTTTTGCCTGAAGTTGTTGACCAAAGGCATATTTGTATGTCCAGCCACTTTGACAACCAACGGATACAAAACAAGTCACCCCATAGACCAACTTCATTATTATTTGTAGAATGCACTGCATAAATACACATTCTACGTAGGTATTCTTCAACATTTTGTACACCGTGCAATTCATGCAATGTACGATTATCTAGTTCATAATTATATGAGGTGATTGGTTCTGGATCGCCTTGTCTGAGGCAACTCAAGAAGTGGTCTATAGCTCCATGCCATAATTGACTTGATGTGTATTGAGAATGAAGAAGTGACTCCAGCGAGTCAAATAAGCAATCCCCTACATTGTATTTAAATACATGAGTTCTATGTAATCCTTCATTTCTCAATGCATAGTCGATGTTCAGAATCTGAGTCTAAATTGCTAATTTGTATTTCTCTACATCTATGATTTGTTTTTGTTTATCAACTACTGGTACTCTTGTTCTCTTCATTTTTTTTACAAAGAAGAACAATGTTGTTGAAACTAGAATATCAAAAAAATGGTGTACTTGTAAAATGTCCATAACCATTGGTTAGACAGTTTTGATCATTGATAACTACAAAAGGCATATTACAAATCAAAATTAGAAGCAGGTTCTCTCCTAAAAGCAATGTCGATATGCAATTTTGAAATCCATTTTGTATTTCGTTTCCTTATTTCAAATCACAAATAAATATTTGAAAACAAATAAATTCCATGCTAAAATTCTAAATAGTCAAGACATTGTTTAAATGTAATGAAAATAATTGTTATTTTTGGATTATACAAGAAAATAAGGCATTGTAATGAAGAAGAAAAGTCTGAAGGATTTAAAACTAGTGGCAATGGCAATATCAGGTTCATGGGCTTGCATTATTGACAATGATTAGTAAAAGAGTAACACAAGAGGTTAATATTATTTTTACTTCTGAAACTGTTTGATTTTTAAGGGAAGTTCTAGTGCCTTATTTACTACAAGAAGTGAATTAAATAGAAGCAAGCAAACAACATGTAAATGCTGTATAAATTCATTGACAAATGAATTCTTTTAAAATAATAAGGGAAAATTTGTAACATACCTGGGTAAATTATTTTGCACGGAACTAAAAGCCACAGCCTGCAGATCATGCAAACAAGCAACAAACTCCATAGGGTCTCTGTCACCAAGTACATAAATTAAAAAAAATAAGAAATTTATAAAATAGATGGGGGGAAATAAAATTAATTTTATGCAGAAAATATATTACTTTTACCATGGTATTAAGCATAATGCTGATAGCATACTCAAGTTTGATAGTAAAAACTAGTTAATAAATAGTAAAAATAAATTGAAGACTATAGTTTTTTCCTGACATTTTAAAATTCTCCATGCCTATTGGCTGAACACTTAATTTCTTAGCCAAGTAAAAACATAAGACTATGTTACGTATTCAAACAGTAATCAGTATAATTTGTAGCAAAGCTTAGAGACTACATCTCTTCCACTAACAAGGAATGCCAAAAAGGAGCAACTGTAACTGATTTTGAAAATCAAGTCAGAAATATAAATCTTGAAGTGACAAAACCCTAACCATTTCCAAGCGTATATTTTAATGCTGAAGTCTAAATAGACAAAGGCTTAAAAACTGTATTTCAAACTAGATAGCTAATGCAAGTCATAAAGAAACAAGAATCTCTACCAAAAATTGAAGTCTATAATTAATGATGGAGGCTAAGAACATAAGAACAGAATAGAACTACTGACCCATAACATCCTCTACTACCCATTCTACAACAAAGGCTAGCCTACTTAGAACAAGATAGTTCATTTTTGCAATCTAAAATGGATAATAGCACACTTTACGATGCACTTCTATATTTTTTACAGCCATTTAGAAATATGGCACTCCCATATAGTGGTGTGCTCTCCTTGTCTCATGCTTAGAAAATGCATTTCTTAGTCACGTAGAAAGATAAGACTATGTCAGGTATTCAAACAGTAATCAGTATAATTTACAACAAAACTTAGAGACTGCACCTCTTCCACTAACAAGGAATGCCAAAAACAGAGCAACTATAACTGATTTTGAAAATCGAGTCAGAAATATAAATCTTGAATATTATGGCATAGCCTCCTTATCTCATGCTAAGCAGAAAACACATTTCATACATAGCCTCCGTATCTCATGCTAAGCTAAAAAATGCATTTCATAATTGTGTAGAGCAGATATGAGTACTGAGATTGTAAACTAGTAAAATAAGAATTTACAACCCATAACCACAATGGAGCACTTTGACAAGGTTATACCTGAATGAATGAAGGTGTTGCAATGGGTGTCTTCTGCAAATTGCAATCCCTGTTGAGCTGTCAATCTGTATGAATACCCGGCAGAGATGTCAAAGCCACTTAAGTATCATTAATTAATAATTAATAATAAAAACCTAGTCCTTTTTGCCGTGGATTGCACAACCTAGCACTGCTCAATTAATACATGCTATCAATTCATCCACTCAACATTGTCCTCACATCAAATAAAATTAATTCATTTTTTGGAAATTAAAAATCCATTTTTTGCACTGACTGTTTCTAATTTCATCCAATAGGAAAAACATATAAACCATATTTTCCCAGTTAAAAAATAGCAAAAATAAATTGAAGACTATAGTTTTTCCCTGACATTTTTTAATTCTCCATGCCTATTGGCTGAAAAAAATTGAAATTATTGCATCCAAGCAATGCATAAGTAATCCTGCCAAAGGTAGGAACTAATAATAATAATAAACAAACAATCCGCCATGGATATACAAAGGACATTGTATACGCAACAGACAAACCCTTCCCTTGTACATTTACCAAAACACACATACAAGGTCTTTTTTATGTTGAGTCGTTGTATGGTACATATACAAAGTCTTTTGTATATCGCTCATATACAAGTGCCGGAAGCGAAGGGTTTATTAAATGAAAGTTCGTTGTATAATTCGTGCTTTGTATACATACAAAGGAGACATACATTGGGATATGCAAAGCTCATAGGCATTGCGGAACCGAAATGATCATAAAATATGGTTAAGTCATTGTATGCTTGGTGCTTTGTATGTATCTTACATACAAAGACGATATACATTGCTCTTTATACAAGGCGGAACTGAAATGTTTATAAAGTAAAGATAAATTGTTGTATGTTTCTACTTTGTGTGTATGTTTTAGGAAATACAAAGCGAAACATACAAGGCTCTATATACAAAAGGCTGACTGGACACATTTCAGAGCTTGAAGGGATAAACCGTTAAGTTCGATGAATGCATAAACTGTTTGTATGTTTCAAGAAATACAAAGCAAAATGTATAAGGCTTTATGCAAGCCGCGGAACCAAAAAGTTATGAAATGAGATGTAACACTTTATTAACATGTTCCATTTTAATAGACATGTATACTGACATGCTAATTCAGTTATGCATGAATTTTATTCCATCTGGCAGCGACAGAGTGATGCACCTATGAAACAGGTGGTATGAGATGCATTATCGCCAAACACTTGAGTCTTTTCATTTTGAACAGAGCTTTGCCAATCAAGGTTAGGGTGTGGACAGATAAGATCATATTTTTAGTACGTCTCCAAAGATGCAGATGAGAAGTGCAAGCGTTGAACATAGCAATCCTATCCTACTGAAGGATTTGTCTCCCTCCAGATCTCACAGAGGTAATAATAAGAGGGAATGGCCTCAAAATCTCCTCAGGTTTCTGTTTTTCTTTATGCTGTTGGATTTCGCTATTTGGACATGGTAAATATTTTTAAAATATCAGTGGTTTTGCTTAAGCCACAATCTTTAAAATTGCTAAGGCTTAGACAATTTGCACTAAATGATTATTTGTTGTTTTGAACTGAAGATAGTGAGGTTATTGCAGGTGCATAAAAAATGGTAAGTTTTTTTTTTAAATGGTTTTACTTTTGTGACTGCATTTTAGACTGGTTTAGGTTATTTTGAGCTAAATGTAGCCATGAATGACAGAACCCACATTTAAATGTTTGACTATTTATTTTTTCAACATGTCATGGTAGTCTTAATCAATTTTTTCCTATGCTTTTCAGTTTGGCTATAATCTTATGGTTCAGTTTGTTTTGTACATTATGATAATTTTAGCCTTTATTATGTCGAATCTGGGTAGAAAAATAGGTGCATAGCCCTAATATATCAGTATATTGTCAGCATATATGGTAGAGTTATTTTTAAAGTTTATTTTAAACTTTAATGCTGTTGTTTTTCTCCTTGACAATGGCATTTAGTTCCACACTTCCAGATTTGGCTACTATGGTTATGCTCAACAACCAGACCCAAATGTGTATGGTAATGGATCCTATGTATATGGAAACTATCAACATCAAGTAAATTAGATGCAGTATTACCTCATACTAAAGCAGCTATGTCTTTTTGTAATTTATGACTATAATTAATAGGAATTTAGGATTTTTTGCTGGAAAAGCTTATCTATCTTCAAGAAAACGAGAACAATAGAATTTGCAAGAAAAGTCATTTGTCAAAATTAGGAAAATCACTAAAATAAAACCAAATTTATGACTAATACTCACATTACATACTTTATTTTGCAGGAGAGATTCAGGATTCAGGAACCACGCTGCTTCTCAAGTTAGTTGGTTTGGTTCTCAGACTGCTTCTCAGAGCTTTCAAATGCTTTCAAATATCCAGCTTTCTTTGATGACACCTATTAATTTCACAAAGATTTTACATTCAATGCCAGATCAATACATATCAATATTTGCATTGAATCATATATTTTTTTTTCACCTCATGTACTTTTCATTGATGACAATTGTTGTTTTATAACAATATTTTTGTCACATCATGTACTCTTTACATTGTGAATATATTTTTCATTAATGATAATCGTTGTTCGATAAAATTTTTCACATACCAAAAATATGGAAAAAACATATGAAAAATAAAAAAATTAATTTTTGCACTGACTGTTTCAAGTTTATAGTAGCTGTGATTTAATTCTGAAGGGCTCTCAATTAATACTTGGCACGTGAATGTACATTTTTATTATTTTTTAATAAAAAGCTTATTGCATCCTTTCAAAATTCAATAATTTTTTAAATCATTATTTCATTTTTTACACTGACTGTTCACAACATAGACCAATCAAATAATAGATAAATGATATTTTTTTAAATGATTAAATAAAAAAAATATGACTATAGCATTCTTGTTGGAAATTATTAATTCTTTGATATGATTGGATAGATAATTTAGAAAAATGCATCTAGCCGATGCAATAGTATACCTGCCGAAGGCAGGAACTAATAATATGCTACGACAAGTTACAAAACGATTGAGGAAATTTCCCTGCTAAATCTTGAACGAAGTCATTAATAAATGTCAACGACAACAGAGAGGAGAAGAACAACAACGAAGAAGAAAAAACAACAATAGAAAGATCAGATGAACCAAAAGATTCCAATCATCTTGCTCGCATATTAGCTAATAGAGACTGTCGATCTTGAAAGGCAACCCATCTTGCGAACAGAGGGAACGCCTTTGGCGTAATTACACCCATACTATTCTTTCATGTACAATGCAATAATTAAATCCATATAAAAAAGTTTTTCCATAAGTCTCGACAATTTAATATTTGTCAAGAATTAGAAACACAAATATTGTCATGTCATTTATACTTGATAATGTGGATGAGATTGGGTGTCTCTTTTCACTGATTCGAAAGTACAATAATTAGGGGAAATATAATTTATCAAAATTTACCTACTAGTCAAAAGAGGTATATGCAATTGAATCCACTCTCACAATTGAATCCATTGTCACAAATGGCAGCTTTATTCCTATAATAGACACAAAGATTGTCACATTCAAGCATTGAAATTTATGTGACAATCTGGATGGGATTGAGTGTATTATGTGACAATGTGGATGAGATTGAGTATATAAAGTACACAAAGATTGTCACAATTAGGCACTGAAATTTATGTGACAATGTGGATGGGATTGAGTGTATTATGTGACAATGTGGATGAGATTGAGTATATAAAGTACAATAATTAGGGGACATATAATTTATAAAATTTACCTATCAATCAAAATACATGTGCAATCGAATCCACTCTCATAAATGACAGTTTTATTCATATAAAAAATACCAAAGATTATCATGTTCTAGTAGTGAGATTTATCATTCTCCTTAAATATCATCCACTTCAATTGCTAAACAATCAAATAATGAATTTACACCTCATCCATACCAAAAAGTGGTAATTATTTGTCCTATTTTTATTGGCCAAGATTGACATTTAACTCTTGAAGTGGATAATGTTTAAAAATAACTGTTATACATGACAATGTGAATGGATTGGATAATACATACACTATTACTATCACAAATGATAGCTGTATTCCTATAATAAAGACACTCACGTTAAAGAAAATGCTGACCGATAATTTTAGATCATTTGACGTGGAGTATTAATAATGGGAGAAATGCCAACTTTTGGACGGATTCATGGGAAGGATGGCCGTCGCTAGATAGCTTACAAGAGTTATCAGAATTAAAAGAACAGATGATTCAAGACAGAGGAGAAAAGGTGGCGGACTACTTCGAAGGAGAAGACGAGGCAGGCTTAGTCAGATGGGTGGACCCTAGTAAGTACAATGTAGATACGGACACCAAAAAGAAGTATGTGGAAATACTTAACAAAAGGAAGATCAAGAAAAACAATGACAGCAATGAGATCATTTGGTGTGGTGCAAAGTCTGGACAATACACAGTTAAGATAGGATATCAATTATTGAAGTCAGACAGAGAAAGCAATTCATTAGATCATTGGCCAAAAAAGATTTGTTGGGACAATCAAGTTCTGCCCAAGGCAGGTGCTTTTCTGTGGACGGTGCTACATAGAAGTATTCTAACAGGGGACAGGTTGCAGAAGCTAGGGATCTATGGTCCAAGTAGATGTACACTGTGCAAGCAACATGAAGAGACTCTTGACCATTTGTTTTTGAAATGCCAGGTAGCTGATAAGGTATGGACGCATTTCCTCAGCCTATTAGAATGGAAAGGAGCCATGAATTCTACAATAGTAGATTTCTTGAAAAGTTGGCCAATACTACAACGGAAAGGTTTCTGGGGGAGCATCTGGATAACTATGCCATCCATGATAATTTGGTAGATTTGGAAGGAAAGGAATCAACGAATATTTGAAGAAAAAGAAATTCCTACAGAGAACTTAATTAAAAAAATAGAAATTGGATTAGTTGAAATACTTAACTCCAAAGCAAGTAGCAGGGGAGGATGTAAGTTTACATGTTGGGATGAGGCAATCATGAAATTATGGCCTGATCTTAAAATCCCGAAAGGGTTGGGAGGAGGAAAGAAAAATAGAGCCCAAACAAGATGGTTGGCTCCGCCAAGAGGTAGACTCAAACTAAATTTCGACGGGGCCTCCAAAGGCAATCCGGGAAAGGCAGGATATGGCTATATTATCAGGGATGAGAGGGGAGATTTTGTCTGGGCAGCTTCGGGCGCCCTGGGGGTGGCATCAAATAATATGGCAGAATTAGAAGCTCTATCTAGAGGGGTGATGGATTGCGCCAGGAAAGGTTGGACCAACATAGACATAGAGGGGGACTCTCAAATAGTTATTAATGCTGTCATTAGGAATAATGCAGCAAATTGGAATTTAAAAAAAGGAGTGCAGAGAATCAAGGACGTCCTGCAAAACTTGAATTTTTCCATTAGACACATTTATAGAGAAGCAAATAAAGCCGCGGACTTCCTAGCTAACCAAGGGATCATGAGAGGAGGAAAGGACGTCAGCGATTCAGACATTGCAAGCTGGAATGGACTTGCTGAGGTACTTTGCTCAGATAAGGGAAATCTGCAGAAGGTGGATGAGCTGAGGAATCACATATCCGACGGTGGAGTTTAGACAGGCAGATACTTACATTTGGTAGGACGATTCGGATGTCCACGCGATGTGGATCTCTTCAGTGCGGCAATGATGAAGGGAACTACCGTCTTGCATATTTTAAGCCAGTCGAAGGTTTCCTGGGATTAGAATGGTGGAAGAGATGGCCCGAATAATGGGAGTGCAGTGCCGATGTCTGGAGGAAGGAAAGGAGCAACAGGTGGGGTGCCTATTCAAACTAAAAGAAGAAGCTGCCAGAACAGCTATCTTGCAAATCATTGGAGGAGGGTCGTGGAGTGGCGGCCATGTACACGATGGTCGCGTATATCAGCTTTTCTTCGCCAATATTCAACTGATCATGGGCAGCTCCTTCTATGGGGTGTGTTGGGGAGCGCGGTTGGTAGCTCCAGCCAACCACACGGTAGTAATGGGGGAGATCGATGCGGTGGGAGGAGACCGGGCAGAGGAAATGCTGAAATTAGCCTATGCAAGGGGAATCGGATCCAAGAAGGCAAGAGATATCCTCGCTGCTTACAAAGAAGGCATTGGAAACCGGGACATGGAAACCTTTCGTAAGATGCTTCAGGAAAATAAAGGGGAGTTTACTGACGGCCAAATCGGAAGGCTTCTGGAGACAGCGGAAGGCATGATGATGATAATGCACGAGATTATGTAACACATTGGGCTGTTAAAAAGCTAAAGACATAGTAGTTTTTTAGCTCTGGATTAGTAGAATGTTGTGTTCTGTAAGTTGTTTTGTATGGCATTCCGGGATGGAATTAGCCAATAAATAAAAACAACGTTTTTATTCTATATTATAGATCAAAGGGAGCCATCCCCATGATGGCACTTACCAAAAAAAAAAAAAAAAAAAAAGACACTCACGTTAAGATACTGATATTTATACATGACAATGTGGATGGGATTGGGTGTCTCTTTTCATTGACCATTTAGTAAGGGCCCGAATTCAGTAGCTTCTTGCCAACTTATTACCTAAAAGGCCATGTTTTTCTGTAGACAAAGTGACAAATGACATCTCTGTTTCTATAGACTAGCAATTGGACCCATAGGTTCAATGGGCAGGTTGAAAACTTTATGAAGAAATTATAAAATTTGTTAGATATTTTTTATTATTTATTAATTTATAAGTTATTTAATCTACTAAATTATTTTATCAATTCTTATTGAATTTTCATCACATTAACTATTGTCTTCTTTCACTTATTTTTTATTACTAAATGTTGAGTTTAGTTTTGTATATAAAATTTCCAAAATATGTTGGGATCTAAGATGGAAATAAATAAATTGCTCATATTAAATTAATATAGATTTTTAAATATTAGTATTCTTTAATTTATTTTGTTTATTAAAAAAGAATAATTTCAATCTTAAAATCTAAGTTGATAAAAAAATTAACATAGTTTTATTTTGAATTTTTCAATTCATTTTATTAATCAAATGAAAAAATAATAAAAACTAAAATCTAAATTCGTATTACTAAAAGATTAAAATAAATTTCAATTTTTTCCTTTCAAAAATAAATAAAATATTTACATACTTTTAAATTTCTAAAATAATTTCAATTTCTCCCTTTCAAAATTAAATAAAATAATTAGTGAAAAAAAAATTAATGGAAGGCCACTTACCTCACTATGCTAATTTCCTCTTGAAGTTCTTTGAAGGGGCCTTGAAGAAGTTCTTTTTAAAGTTGTAATACCTCTTAACTTCTTCCATTCTATTTATAGATTTATTTTTCCTATTTTTTGTATTTTTCTAAAAATTTAATTTTAATTAAATTTATTTTTAAAAATGCATAACTCCACCAATTAATTTTATTAAAATTTATTTATTTTTGAGCATCTACAACTTAATATTCTTCTCCAAAATTTGACTATCATCTTAAATATTTTAGAATTTTAATAATCTAAATTAACAATAATAATATCATCTAATTTTAACCCTACTTTCAATAATGATAATAAAAAAATATTTTAAGATTTTAATGTCATTTAAACAAATAATGTGAACAAGCTAACTTTCCATCATATTTTTGGACAAGCTAACTTTCCATCATATTTTTGGATTGCTGTATTTATTTTATTATATCCAACTCCTTTCAAAGAATCACTCTCAATGGGACGTATGATAAATGTACACATATTGCTGTTGAATGCAAGCAACAATATAAAACTAATAATAACAATAAATAAAGGAGAAATTTTCTAAACTCGTTTGCTGTTCTCACGCCTGGGAAAAAATCATGTCACGTTATTTAAATGTTCCCCGGCTCCACTGTTTTTTAGGTATTGTCTATTTTATTTATTTATTTATTTATCAATTGTCAAAGTGATAAAGGTCAAAGGAGAATTTTTTTGTTTTTATTATTTATGATATTTTGAAAAACAATCAATAGACAAGATTGATTTCATGGTAGTACTTTTCATCTATATAATTCATCATGTGCTGCTCAGATAGGGAAAGCTTTCAACGTAAAAATGTAAAAATTCATACATGCTTGGAACAGAATTGAATCCACTGTCCCAAATGGCAGCTATATTCCTATGGTTAACAGGCGGTGGAATTCATGTGACAATGCCTACCAATGCATTATTTGTGGATTGCGTTGGGTGTCTCTTTTCTGACTGTAAAGTACAATAATTAGAGGAGAGTGTTCGCCAGCTACTTGCCAACCTTTTCTACTTATATTGCCTTTTCTCACTTAAAAATGTACTATTGAATCCACTGTCATCAATAGCAGCTGTGTTGTCACGTCAAGACAGTGAAATTTTTATGTGACAATGTGGATGGGATTGGAGGTCTCTTTTTGCTGACTGTAAAGTACAATAATTACCTACGGGAGAGAGTTCGGCAGCTTCTTCCCAGCTTTTTAAAAGGTCGTATTTCTCTGCGGACCAATGCCTATCAACTAGCACTTCCAACAAGAGATTTCAGGATAGGAAGCTTAAAAGAACGTTAAGAAGATTGGGAGGAATTGAAGGAATAAGATGAATCAATGTGATGAAAGCCCAAAATATTTGTTTGTGAAGGATTTTTGGGGAGATGATATCAAGATGAAGAAATTTCTCTAATAATTATGGAGAAATACATTTTTTTGTATATTTTATTTTTTATTATTTTCAATTTTATTTAATTATAAATTTATTTCTTAATTATATAATTTATTCGATTTATTTTTAATCAAATAAAAAGATACTTTATTGTTAATTTAAAAAATCTATAAAAGAAGAGAAAAAGTAAAAGACTTCTTCATTTGCATGTAACAAATTTTATAATAAGGAGAAGATTGAACTAACTTCATCCACTACTTGAGTCATTGTGGTTTCTTATGGAAAAAAAAAAACGTGCATAAATTTTTATTCACTATGAGTGGCATTGTCATGGGTAATGTTAAAATATTATGGCCATTTCCTAACATTATAGCCTTCTGTCTAGGGAAAAGTGGAACCAAATAAACAGAGCCAACATAAATATTGATTTGCATACCCCCTACAAATAAGCTATCAAAAGCTTTTTCATTCAAATTCGACCTTGAATTTTGAAAACCTTTAGGTTTTTTAAGGAAAAAAAACACAATTAATGTAAGCAGAGATCTCCAAGAAGTGTTACCTCAATTATTACTATTTAGAATGGTAGGGTAGGGTAGCTCAAAGCTGACAGTTCACTGAGTATTTCCAAAGTCAAATTAGCGAGAGGAAGATTACTACCATTTTGGGTATTTACCTAATTTATCAACAAAATTCCAGCTTAACCTAATTTATTGACACAATCTACAGACATGAAATTAGATTTAGGCTTGTGAAAAGGCCTTAATCAGCACAATTTTATATACCCAGACATATATGGCAATGGCCTTAGAGAAAATGCATTGTAGATATGAACTCTATCCTAAGCTTGGACCCAACAACCAGGTATGAACTCTACACTTATTTCCTAATATTCCCACAATGCTAGTTATACAGCTTCCAACTGTTCATTGCCAATCCATCACATCTCTTAATTATATACAATGTTGAAAAAAGCACCCGCCCTTGAAATCATTTCAAGGTGATTTACACAAAAACCCAACTTAATTCTATACAGTGATGCACATAGCCCATTGATTACAACAAACTTTGGGCTACAACCAAGAACACCCAATAAAGGATCCAATATGAGCCCAATACAAAACCCAACATAGGACCTCCATTGATTGGGCCCTTTACTGTACTTATCTACAAAACAAATACAAAAAGCAAAAAGAAATAAGAAAACCCAGAAAGAATTTTGTTGCACCCAAATCATTTTGATGAGCTACACTTTTGGATGAGAAGAGTCCCATTACCAATAGGAGGAGGGCTAAAGGCCAACTGACATGGAGTATACATCTAATACTTGATAGAAGTAATACTCCCAAATTTGGACCTAGTCTTGATAGTCCCTTCCAAGTCAAAATAAATCTTGTCCTTCTGTATTGAAACATTGAGATCCTCACCTTCCCTGGCCTCCAATTGTTCTGCCACAATGTTCATGTTGAGTAGAAGCCATGTGGTGTTCTTGGGCCACTAGATGAATGTGGTGCCCATCAAACTGACAATAGATATTGTGTGCTTGTCGAACTTGAGCTCAAACTTGATGTAGTCATAAGAAACAATAATTCTGTCATTGGGACTGTGTGCTTCAATAAGGAGATTGGTGTCAGAGCTGAGAATGAAGTTGCGATCGAGAAGAATACTGTTGAGGCTACCTCCCACAACATTGAATTTGGGTATGTGGGGATGAAAGGTGGAATAAATTAGGTTAAGCTAGAATTTTGACAGTGGTGAAGGGAGATCATCATTCTGGTTTTTATGGGGTTGTTGAGAGGCTGTCCCTTGCACAAGATGCTTTGCTTAGGGTTCATGCCAGGATTGCTAAAGATATTCCTTAATCTTCCTCAAATAAGAATCATTATGGCTCATTTTAACCACTGTAAGAAAAACCATTACACAATAAATATGCAAACAAAACTAGCATACCTGTTTAGTTCGAGCTCGACCCCACCAAATCAAAGCCCTTGTAAATAGTCTCAAACGTCATTGCTTGCTAGTTTTTCTTCTTCAACATCGCTATCCCAACTCTTTTTCTTTTTTTCTTCTTGGGTCTGTGCTCCTCATGTGCTGCTGACTTGGATAATTTCATGTTAGAGCTCTGACGTTTGAATCCTGTTTTGGCCTCGCCATTTTCTTCGTCCTCCATCTTTGACGTCTTTTTCTTTTTCTCGACAGAGAAAGGACTATGTTTAGACTTCTTCTTGGACTCCATTTTTGGAGCAGAAATCACCCGCATTTTAGGATATCAAATCCTTTAGCAGTTCTGGACTCCATAGACATAAAAAGGTCATTGGCCATGGAGGCCATAGAGATTAATTAATAAGTGATCTTGATGACAATATCTTGGCACAAATCTCATATTAATATCTTCATTAATGTCCTTAACACCTCCCTATAAAATCTTTGCAGGATCTGATTTATTAAGTTTTCGCAGCGCCTAGAGACACATCAAATATTCGGTTACCGACAACAATTTTTTTTAATGGCATCAATCCTTTATTTATCGGTATTATTTTTTTGGTGTTAATTAACAAATGGGCGGGAAAAAAATATGGCGTGAGATAATTCTGAGCACTATAATGCTCACATATAAAGCCTATCGACTAATTATAATTTTGTGGATTGAATCACACGGATTTTAACTTCATGATGAATTGGGAATCTCTTTTCCCTGATGCAAAGTACAATAATTAAACCTATACTCTATTATTTGATGCACAATACAATAATTAAATCCATATAAAAAAAAATGTGCCATAAATCTAGACAGTTCAATATTTTTAAAGAATTTATGTTATGTGTAATATAGTACTAGTAATTAGATTTATAGGTTTAATGGATAGTTTGGTAATTTCTTTTTATTACAATAAAATTTTGTTAGAGATAGATAACTTTTCTATAATCAAATTCTTAATTACTGTGGAAAATTATACAAAATATATGCAGTTTATTAAATGTATAGTTTATAGGATAGAAATTATTGAAATAACGTAGAAAAATAATTAGAACTAAAAAATTATGTATCATAGGTGAAATATATCGCGTCTATTTTTTATTAGAGCAAAATAATATCATGAAACTTTGAATTTCATATCATACCTAATCTCAACGTAAAAATGCCTTAAATGGCTACAACAACTCTTGTATGTGATAGTGTACATACACTCCAAGATTTTGGGAGTGAATCTACACCTTTGCAATTTAGTAATTTGAGCTGATTTAGTGAACACTAGTTCATTCAATATTTAGAAAAGAAATGTACTTCATTAATTACTATTTTTGGAAGGGATGAAGTGTAAAATTTCTATTGAATACTTGACCATTGAAGAGTGTGATGTTTAAGTAGAGTGTAGAGATATGGAATGCATCGGGTACAAAACCTCTCTACATAGTCTACTATGTTTGTATGGTGATTGGCATAGTAACATGAAATAGCTAAATACAATAAATATCCCCAAAAATAAGATTTTAATTCCAAGGTCATAAATTGAAAACAAAAATTAAAGTGATCTCATTCAATATTTTTAAAGAAAAAATTAGTACAACATGCTGTGTGTGTGTGTGTGTGAGAGAGAGAGAGAGAGTGAGAGAGAGAGAGAGAGAGAGAGAGAGAGAGAGAGTTATCTACTTGTAATTTTCTCATTGTGTTGTTACCTAATTTCACTACTAGCTCAATCAGGTAGAGTTTTTGTGTCTTAAATGGAAAAAGAAAGGTATATTTTTTATTTTTTTGCTACATTACATGCATGTGCATAAATAGAATCAGAAGGATTACATGACACTAGATCACATTTATGCAAATGCACATAACATAGAAAGGATTTCACAAATCTTTTTAGAAAGAGTAATCTTTATTGGTAAAATAAATGTATAAGGTCTCACACAAGCCGTGAGACTAACTATTTCATTGCAAATGAAAAGAGAAACTATACATTTATAGAAAACTAAAGAGATAAATATGCATATGAGATAGGGTGACTCCAATGACGAGTCTTGGTCCTGACTGTCGTGTCTTGTGTCATCTCGTGTTGTCCACTTGTCATGCACTCAGTTGTTGTCTCCTTGCTGCCCCTAGTTATCTTCATAAAATTTTGAAAAATAATGTTCGAGTAATGACAAGGCATCATACATCTTATGATATACATTTACAAATATACAGTTTGACTTCCAGGTGCAGTAAACCAGTTAGTATCACATGGACCTTCGAGAAAGCAATCACATAATCAAGAATATCAATCACATGCCCATGTTTTTCCTAACATGTTTGTTTCATGTGCAGATACAGGTGTCATTTACCACTCATTTCATTTTAGCATGTGGAGAAAATGTAGCTCCCACAAGGGTTGAGCCAAGCATGTCTAATTGAGAAACATTAATGCTTTCAAATAGTATAAAAGAAAGAGATACAATTGCAGAAAATGAAGTGCAAAAGCCATCTTGTAGCTGCTCATGACAAACATAATCTACAAATACAACATTTGATAAGAACAACATGATTTATTGCTAAAGACAGTCACATGAACAGTTTGAAGTGTCGTGCATTTGTAAACTATCATTAAGCATAGCATGGAAATGATAAGTGATGTTTTTTTATTGAGGAAGAGTCATTAAACATATATGTTTTGAAGAGTATCAATCTCTGTGAGATGAATGATTAGGACAGTCATAGTTATGGATATCACAATCATACAATTCCAAGAGTTTGATATGTCAAACATGGAGAGAACATCATACATGGACACATCAAGTACAGTAGGCAGAGATTATGTCAGAAATAGGCATGTTAGGGGTCTAAGAAATAAAGACAGAGATTATTTACTACAATACAGAGATTGATTCCATTTCACACTGTGTAGAAGCATTTAAGGGATGCCTAAAGATTGCCCATATTAGTCAATTGTCGGAATCGTGGTGGAATCCTATAAACTGTGCATAGCATTCCTTTAGACTGTGCATAGCATTCCTTTTTACTGAGAAAACAATGTTGAACAAGATATATTCAAGCATCCAAAGGAAGAAGGCCAAAGTCAGTCACAAGAACATTTTGAAGATAACCAAAGGTTTGCAAGAGTATTATAATCCCTGACAGAGATCTATACAAGATGACAATGAGATCAACTCTTTGAAGGATTACAAAGGATTTGATTAAGACAAAGATCATGTCTCTAATAGCTTAAGCGTGACTGAGGAAATCTTGACAAAAAGATAGTGATGCATGCATTAGAGGGATAGGGACAATCATCTCTATGACTATAGCAGTCTCTACTGGATCAGATAGATCAAAACAATTAAGTGACTATCAAAGAACTCCATATTTTTAGAGATAAACTAGAAACAATATCTTATGCTCAGAATGATTGCATGCTAACAAGGGACAATCAACAATCAATGAAGAACAATAGTGTATACATGCTACAGGAGCTATATGATTAAATACCATGAACAACTGACAAGTGCAGTTTCAGTACAAATGTATGTTACAAAAGTTCAAATTACTTAGCCAAGTGAGATAAAAGAAACAGAGTCATGCCTTTAAGTTGCTAGAGCTTTGTATCATCTGATACGGTTAAGGACAGATCATATAGAAGCATCATTTGACTATGATAAAAGAACAAGAAGACAAGTGGCAGATACAAAAAATCTAAGTGTCAAAGCCATAGGTATAGATGAAAGAAACAACAATAATACTTTTGACAAAGTATTAAAATCTTGTTATCATGTGATGCTTTGAAGCTATAGTGGAGGACAAGTCATATAAATGCATTATCTAACTATAATTGTCACAATAAAATGAAAGATAATGCATTCTATGCTAAGAGGAGTAGTCCATAGAAAGGAAGACATCAGTCCTATTAGAATCAAAACCAAGTGTGAAGTAGTCGTCATTGAGTTAAATAAATGATATAACAAAAATAGTGACAGTGCTAACAAGTTCAAACAGTGATATGGAGGTTGTCAAAAGCATTTTCTGTGTTGCACAAAGGCTGAACTATGGCCATGTCAAAATGAGGAAAATTTGTTGAGAAACAATGAAGGGTTTGGGTTTTAGTAACCCAATAGCAATTTTGGTGCCTGTGTAATGAAATGCCTATAGTAGAAAGAGGTCTTTCTTCACATATATCAAAACCCACTTGGGATTTTCTAGAGCTTCAAACAAAAAGAGAATCTGATAAGATAAGAGCAAAATAGTCTATGGCCCTGGCCATCAAAGAGTTTCAAACCCAGAAAATAGTAAGTAACATGTTTCCTTCATTTTTCTATCATGGGTGGATCTAGAACAAAGATATTTTTGTAGAAATAAAGAAAAATTCCTTAGCGCAAATGGTATATGGCCGTGGCCATAAATCATCAGCTTACCCATGGTTTGTTTTTGTTCTCCAAAACCTGTGTATGGAATGCATTCCCAAAGCTCAAAATAGAGATCTTCATGGTGGCCAAGAGATGGGGTATCAACAGAGAAATAAAACACATGAAGTGAGTAGAGAAAATCATTGAGGCCGTGGCCTATATGGCCCAGGAATCAATAAAAATGGAGAAACTTATTTAGTTTTTGTCATGACAGAAGACTTACCTCTGTAGTTTCCTTCAAGAATGCAACTAAAATGCTCTCGAAAACCAGCTACATATATGCCTTCAAAACCCATAGAGCAAGCTACAGAGAGTTCCATGGCGGCGCAGAACAACAAAGTTGCAAAAATGCAAAATGCAAATGAAGGCTCAAAGTTGCCTTTTTGCTTTAGGGTTTCAACCCTAAAAGAGCCCGATGGATTTTTGTGTTTTTTTTTTAAACTTTTTTATCTTTTCATAATATAGCCCGTGGTCAAAACTTAAGATATCTCATGCCTAGCATTTGTTAATGCTTTGTCCTTACACACTAGGCTTAGCACATAGATATTTAGGTGTCTTTTTATTTCTTTTGCATAAATATAGAATGTGAAACATTTAAACTTAAATAATGCAATTATAAATCATTTAAAGTTTATTGTTACCCTTAAATGCAAAAGAGGTTATGGAAGACATATGCAAAGTATTAATTGACCTTGAAGGTTGGTAGACACATGCCAAATATATAGCTACTAAGTTGCCTTAGAGATGAGTGGTTTGAATAAATCATAGAGGCAGTTAGTGGTTGCATTGAGTGTTGGAGAGCATCTAGGAGGTTTTTATTGTCTTTGGAGTTCTTTAGGAGTGGTTTTCATGTGTCATCATGTTAGACCAAGTCTTGATAGACTTTTTCCCTTATTTTGAGCTCTTTTGGAGGAGATTTAGGTGCTAGATTTGGGGTATTTCTGTGGTATCCAACCCAAGGTGGCTTCTAGCTCCTTGTTTGGTGGAATCACTTGGATAGTGATGGATATAGTCACTTATGTGACTCATTTTGTAAACAGTTCTGATTATGCATTTTGGAGTTAGTGATTTTGACAATCCTTTCTCATATGTGAGCATCTTTTGTAACTTATTTTACTTGATATGAAATACAGTGAAGCCCTTGAGTATCATTGACTTGGATTTTTGCCTACTTGTTCTTTGTACTATTGTACTTACAAACTTATTGATCAAGTTATCTGTGAGGTAATACTTATTTCCTTGTAGCTTTGTCTCAGATTTTAGAGACTTTATGCAAAAATTATACCAATGCAGGTTGCAAATTGTGTCAAAAGGTGTGAATTGCTTTTGAATGTGAAGATATTTTTCCTTTTGAAAGTCTAAACACCAAGACCTGTTTTTGAAATATTTATACAAAAGTATACAGTGGCAAGTTGTGCAAACATGTTTTATGTCATTATAGCAAGTGCATATATTTGAGTTTCATATTCCTTTTAATCAGGTGTATCACCCTTAGAATTTTAGTTTCAGTTTTAATACATGTATTTCTTACCCTTTTCATTGTCAAAGCCATAGAATACTCAGTCTAAGGTGATATAAAGTTAGGAAGCCAACCTTCTCTAGAGATTCACTCCAATTTCTAGGTGACCCACATCCATAGGAGTGTTTCCATGTTCCTCTAGAGTACCAATTTTCTACAAATTGGTAGGGTGCAACTTTTAGAGATAACAATTTTTGGCACACTCGGTGGGACTGTGAACTGATTCTCAGTCTATTTTGTACATTTTGTTACTGTTGTTTGGTGTGTACAACAGTACTTTCAGCTTGTTGGAGGCATTTTCTTTACACACCTGGAGACTTTGGAAAGAAATAACTACTGGTTTCAAGAAGACAAGTGTTGGTATGTACTTATTTTACTAAAAATTAGGCATGATTTTTATTACTGTGAAGAACATCAATGAGTTTTCAGCTCATAAAAATGCTGTAATATGTCTTCATTTCAAAGAAATATGTCTTATTTTCCACTATTCCATGAAAATCATGCATATGTGCTCTCTTACCAACCATATCACATAGAACAACTTGCTAGTTTTATTCCAAATGATCTTGTAATAGCATATTACTAGCAATCCTATCATGTTTTCCACCCTCCCATCCCTGCTCAGTCTCAATATCAACTGATATATGATCAAATTCAAACCTAAGAAGAGGTTTTTGATGCCAACCAACATGATTATTCACATAATCAGCTTCAAGAGCACCCTTACCAGAATGTGTTGGATTTGATCCAAAAGTTTGAATGTGTGTTGTGGAATTTGAGCCAAAAGATTGAACATATGAAGATTAGTGATGTTAGTAAGGAGTTCTCACACATGTATTGGATGTTGGTTGACATCGAGAAGTAGAAAAAGATTATCTTATAGCAGCAAGAGTTGGTTGAGCAATCCTTTGTTTATGATCAAGAGTGGATGACAAAAAGAATACAGTTTGAAGGAAGTCTTGAAGGAGAGATAGTTGCTAAAAAGGAGCAAATGAAGTTTTTGTCTACTCAGGTGCAAAGTAGTCGAGCTTACTCAGATTATCAATGCCAAAAAGGGTGTGAAACCCAGGCAGTCCTTTCCATTCCTACTTTCAGCTCAACTCTTCCTAACATCCAGAAAGCAAAAGAAGAGCAGATTCTTGACCAACATAGCTCACTCAACATGGAGGAAAATAGAAATATAAACTTGCTGCATTTAACTACGGAGGAATATAGATTAGAACAAAAGAAAATTAGATAGGAAAAGACCTTTCAAGAAGTGTCTTTGAATGCTCTAACTTATCAGCTTCCTTGTTTCGTAAAAGATGGAGAAAATGCTCCAATAGGACAACAAGGTGAAATGGTGAAAGAGGCTGATCGGGAAGAGCAGTTTACAGTTTGGAATGAAGGTGTGAGTTTTTCCACTCTAACAGCAGTTTCAGAATAGCAAGAGGACATCAAACAATCTAAGGAGTTGCTGATTGACAATAATCAGTATGAAAATGGAGCCTTGGACCATGAAGAAGAGCATAAATCTGAACCTAACACCATTTTCCAAGTTATGAGCTTTGATATATTCGAGCATGTTATGCATGAGAAAGCTAATGTTAAGCTTTTTGGGGAGATGTGCACATGTATAATTGAGCGGTTTTGTTCAATGTTGGATGACAAGGAATCAGACCTTTCAGGAGAAGTTGACAATCATGATGAACTAGAACAACAAGTTCATAAGCTTGAACAAGTGTTGAAGCAACATGAGGAATATAGTCCTAATAGAGAGGAGTTTATTCTCTCAAGTCAAGAAACTTCTCATGAATCTGATTTGCAAGGTCTTAGCTGGTTGGAGGAGATTCCTTTCTATTGTACTGAAGAGCTTGAGGCTGATATACGAATTAAAAGTTTGCTTCAAAAGGCTACTTCAATGTTTGAGTTTTTGCCTTCCATCATTGAAGAAGAAAGTCATGATTTGAAGTGTACCTCCTTGAGTGATAATGAGGATTTTGAGCTTGAACCAGTTGTCCCTAAGAGCCTTCCAAGACCTGATAGTTTTGATGAGTTGTTAGACACCCTAGTGGAAGAGGATTGTCCATTGACCATGGAAGAGGAATCAACATGGCAACTTATTATGCAAGGTGAAGATAATGTTGTTTTTTCTAAGCATCCAAATTATTTTATCTATAGTCCAAACTTAGCCACGAAGTAGGGACAACCATGAAAAGCAAGAAGATTGTGAAGCAACCAACAATGGGGGTCCAAGTTTTATCCATTCTAGGGGCTGTCCAATTAGATATTTCACTAGTATGGAGGCCACTAAAGTACTAGAGGTCATGCTTGAACCCAAGTATGAGGATGCAATCGAAGAAGAAACTAATTTTGGAGTTGCAGCTGAGAGTGATCAAATTCAACTCACTTGTCCAGTCCAGGACAGCAATAGGCATGATCAAAATCAAGGTGTAAGTGAGTTTATTTGCACCTTTCATGAAACATTGCAACAGTCTATTGAATATTTGCATGTGTTTCATGTTCTTTCAACAATATATAATCATGTAATGCATCAGTTGTTGATTAGAAAGGGGTGTCATTTTGCAAAGCTAGTCGATGTTTTTGTTTGACCAACTTCTTTGCTTGTTGGGGTAGGTTATAATAGGTTTCCAGATATAGTTTTCAATTCCCTAAGTGTTGTTCGACACAGTTAGGTAGTTTTACTTCTGAGTTTTGGTAGTGTTTGAATAAGTTTCCAAGGTATCATGTAGTTGTTCTACTGAGTTGCAGAAGTTAGAAATCTATTTGTCCAAGTGTTTTAGAAGTCACTGAGTGACCCTATGCCCAATGGATAAGCTTCAGGCAATTGGTTTGATGTTTAGCAGGAAAACATATAGTAGTTGTTGCCAAAAATGTTACCTAATTTCACTACTAGCTCAATCAGGTAGAGATTTTGTGTCTTAAATGGAAAAAGAAAGGTACATTTTTTATTCTTTTGCTACATTACATGCATGTGCATAAATAGAATTAGAAGGATTATATTACACTAGATCACATTTATGCAAATGCAGATAACATAGAAAGGATTTCACAAATATTTTCAGAAAGAGTAAGCTTTATTGATAAAATAAATGTATAAGGTCTCACACAAGCCGTGAGACTAACTATTTCATTGCAAATGAAAAGAGAAACTATACATTTATAGAAAACTAAAGAGATGAATATGCATATGAGATAGGGTGACTCGTCATTGCCTAAATGACAAGTCTTGGTCTTGATTGTTGTGTCTTGTGTCATCTTGTGTTGTCCACTTGTCATACACTCAACTGTTGTCTCCTTGCTGCCCCTAGTTATCTGCATAAAATTTTAAAAATTGATGTTAGAGCAATGACGAGGCATCATACATCAAATAATATACATCTACAAATATATAGTTTGACTTCCAGATGCAGTAAACCAGTTAGTATCACATGGACCTTCGAGAAAGCAATCACATAATCAAGAATATCAATCACATGCCTTTATTTTTCCTAACATGTTTGTTTCATGTGTAGATACAGGTGTCATTTACCACTCATTTCATTTTTTCATGTGGAGAAAATGTGGCTCCCACGAGGGTTGAGCATAGCATGTCTAATTGAGAAACATTAATTCTTTCAAACAGTATAAAAGAAAGAGATACAATTGCAGAAAATGAAGTGCAAAAGCCATCTTGTAGCTGCTCATGACAAACATTATCTACAGATACAACATTTGATAAGAACAACATGATTTATTTCTAGAGACAGTCACATGAATAGTTTGAAGTGCCGTGCATTTGTAAACTGTCATTAAGGACATCGTGGAAATGATAAGTGATGCTTTTGTACTGAGGAAGAGTCATTAAACATACATGTTTTGAAGAGTATCAAGCTCTGTGAGATGAATGATTAGGACAATCATAGTTATGGATGTCACAATCATACAATTCTAAGAGTTTGATATGTCAAACATGGAGAGAACAACATACATGGACACATCAGGTATAGTAGGCAAAGATTATGTCAGAAACAGGCATGTTAGGGGTCTGAGAAATAAAGACAGAGATTATTTACTACAATACAGAGATTGATTCCATTTCACACTGTGTAGAAGCATTTAAGGGATGCCTAAAGACTGCCCATATTAGTCAATTGTCAGAATTGTGGTGGAATGCTATAGACTGTGCATAGCATTCCTTTGTACTGAGAAAAGTATCTTGAACAAGATATATTCAAGAATCCAAAGCAAGAAGGACAAAGTCAGTCACAAAGAACATTTTGAAGATAACCAAAGGTTTGCAAGAGTATTATAATCCCTGACAGAGATCTGTACAAGATGACAATGAGATCAACTCTTTGAAGGATTACAAAGGATTTGATTAAGACAATGATCATGTATCTAATAGCATAAGCATGAATGAGGTAATCTTGACAAAAAGATAGTGATGCATGCATTAGAGGGATAGGGACAGTCATCTCTATGACTGTAGCAGTCTCTACTGCATTAGATAGATCAAAACAATTAAGTGACTATCAAAGAACTCCATATTTTTAGAGATAAACTAGAAACAATATCTTATGCTCAGAACGATTGGATGCTATCAGGGGACAGTCAACAATCAACGAAGAACAATAGTGTATACATGCTATAGGAGCTATATGATTAAATACCATGAACAGATGACAATTGTAGTTTCAATACAAATTTATGCTACAGAAGTTCAAAGTACTTAGCCAAGTGAGATAAAAGAAATAGAGTCATGCTTTTAAGTTTCCAGAGCTTTGTATCATCTGATATGGTTAAGGATAGATCATATAGAAGAATCATTTGACTATGATAAAAGAACAAGAAGACAAGTGGCAGGTACAGAAGATCTAATTGTCAAAGCCACATGTATAGATGAAAGAAACAACAATAATGCTTTTGATAAAGTATTAAAGTCTTGTTATCATGTGATGCTTTGAGGCTACAGTGGAGGACAAGTCATATAAATCCATTATCTAACTATAACTATCACAATGAAATGAAAGATAAAGCATTCTATTCTAAGAGGAGCAATCCACAGAAAGGAAGACATTAGTCCTATCAGAATCAAAACCAAGTGTGGAGCAGTCATCACTAAGTTAAATAAATGATATAACAAAAATAGTGACAGTGCTAACAAGTTCAAATAGTGATATGGAGGTTGTCAAAAGCATTTTTTGTGTTGCACAAAGGTCAAACTATGGCCATGTCAAAATGAGGAAAATTTGTTGAGAAACAATGAAGGGTTTGGGTTTTAGTAACCCAATAGCAATTTTGGTGCCTATGTAATGAAATGCCTACAGTAGAAAGAGGTCTTTCTTCACATATATCAAAACCCACTTGGGGTTTCCTGGAGCTTCAAACAAAAAGAGAATCTGATAAGATAAGAGCAAAATGGTGTATGGCCGTGGCCATTAAAGAGTTTCAAACCCAGAAAATAGTAACATGTTTCCTTCATTTTTCTATCATGGGTCGATCTAGAACAAAGATATTTTTGTAGAAATAAAGAAAATTTCCTTAGTGCAAATGGTATATGGCCGTGGCCAGAAATCATCAACTTACCCATGGTTTATTTTTGTTCTCCAAAACTCGTGTATGGAATGGATTCGCAAAGCTCAAAATAGAGATCTCCATGGTGGCCAAGAGATGGGGTATCAACAGAGAAATAAAACACATGAAGTGAGTAGAGAAAATCATTGAGTCCGTGGCCTATATGGCCCAGGAATCAATAAAAATGGAGAAACTTATTCAATTTTTGTCATGACAGAAGACTTACCTTTGTAGTTCCCTTTAAGAATGCAACTAAAATGCCCTTGAAAACCAGCTACAGAAATGCCTTCAAAACCCATAGAGCAAGCTACAGAGAGTTCCATGGCGGCGCAAAACAACACAGTTGCAAAAATGTAAAATGCAAATGAAGGTTCAAAGGTGCCTTTTTGCTTTAGGGTTTCATCCCTAAAAGAGCCCGATGGCATTTTCTTTTTATTTTAAACTTTTGTATCTTTTCATAATATAGCCTGTGGTCAAAACTTAAGATATCTCATGCCTAGCATTTGTTAATGCTTTGTCCTTAAACACTAGGCTTAGCACGTAGATATTTAGGTGTCTTTTTATTTCTTTTGCATAAATATAGAATGTGAAACATTTAAACTTAAATGATGTAGTTATAAATCATTTAAAGTTTATTGTTACCCTTAAATGCAAAAGAGGTTATGGAAGACATATGTAAAGTATTAATTGACCTTGGAATTTGGCAGACACGTGCCAAATATATAGCTACTAAGTTGCCTTAGAGATGAGTGGTTTGAATAAATCATAGAGGTAGTTAGTGGTTGAGTTGAGTGTTGGAGAGCATCTAGGAGGTTTTTATTGTCTTTGGAGTTCTTTAGGAGTGGTTTTCATGTGTCATCATGTTAGACCAAGTCTTGATAGACTTTTTCCCTCATTTTGAGCTCTTTTGGAGGAGATTTAGGTGCTAGATTTGGGGTATTTCTGTTGTATCCGACCCAAGGTGGGTTCTTGCTCCTTGTTTGGTGGAATCACTTGGATAGTGATGGATATAGTCACTTATGTGACTCATTTTGTAAATAGTTCTGATTATGCATTTTGGAGTGAGTAATTTTGACAATCCTTTCTCAGATCTGAGCGTCTTTTGTAACTCATTTTACTTGATATGAAATACAGTGAAGGCCTTGAGTATCATTGACTTGGATTTCTACCTACTTGTTCTTTGCATTATTGTGCTTACCAACTGATTGATCAAGTTATCTGTGAGGTAATACATTTCCTTGTAGCTTTGTCTCAGATTTTAGAGCCTTTATGCATAAATTATACCAATGCAGGTTGCAAATTGTGTCAAAAGGTGTGAATTGCTTTTGAATGTGAAGCTATTTTTCCTTTTGAAAGTCTGAACACCAAGATTTGTTTGTGAAATATTTATGCAAAAGTATACAGTGGCAAGTTGTACAAACATGTTTTTTGTCATTATAGCAAGTGCATGTATTTGAGTTTCATATTCCTTTTAATCAGGTGTATCACCCTTAGAATTTTAGATTCAGTTTTAATACATGTATTTCTTACCCTTTTCATTGTCAAAGCCATAGAATAGTCAGTCTTAGGTGATATAAAGTTAGGAATCCGGCCTTCTTCAGAGATTTACTCCAATTTCTAGGTGACCCACAGCCATAGGAGTGTTTCCATGTTCCTCTAGAGTACCAATTTTATACAAATTGGTAGGGTACAACTTTCAGAGATAATAGTTTTTGGCACGCCCGGTGGGACTGTGAACTGATTCTCAGTCCATTTTGCACATTTTGTTACTGTTGTTTGGTGTGTATAGTAATAATTTAAGCCTATTGGAGGCATTTTCTTTACACACCTTGCAACTCTGGAAAGAAATAACTACTAGGTTGAAGAAGACAAGTGCTGGTATGTACTTATTTTACAAAAAATCAGACCTGATTTTTATTACTGTGAAGAACTTCAATGCGTTTTCAGCTCATATAAATGCTGCAATATGTCTTCATTTCAAAGAAATATGTCTTATTTTCCACCATTCCATGAAAATCATGCATATGTACCCTCTTACCAACCATATCACATAGAACAACTTGTTGGTTTTATTCCAAATGATCTTATAATAGTAGATTACCAGCAGTCCTATCATGTTTTCCACCCTCCCATCCCTGCTCAATCTCAATATCAACTGATATATGATCAAATTCAACCTTGAGAAGAGGCTTTTGATGCCAACCAACATGATTATTCACATAATCAGCTTCAAGAGTACCCTTACTAGAATGTGTTCAATCTGATCTGAAAGTTTGACTGTGTTGTGGGATTTGAGCTAAAAGCTTGAACATATGAAGATTAGTGATGTTAGTAAGGAGTTCTCACACATGTATTGGATGTTGGTTGACATCGAGAAGTAGAAAATGATTATCTTGCAGCAACAAGAGTTGGCTGAGCAATCCTTTGTTTATGATCAAGAGTGGGTGACAAAAAGAATACAGTTTGAAGGAATTCTTGAAGGAGAGATAGCTACTAAAAAGGAGCAAATGAAGTTTTTGTCTGCTTAGGTGCAAAGTAGTCGAGCGCACTCATATTATCAATGCCAAAAAGGGTGTGAAACCTAGGCATCCCTTTCCCTTCCTAGTTTTAGCTCAACGCTTCCTAACATCTAGAAAGCAAAAGAAGAGCAGATTCTTGACCAGCATAGCTCACTCAACATGGAGGAAAATAGAAATATAAACTTGTTACATTTAACTACAGAGGAATATAGATTAGAACAGAAGAATATTGGAGAGGAAAAGACCTTTCAAGAATTGTCTTTGAATGCTCTAACTTATCAGTTTCCTTGTTTTGTGAAAGATGGGGAAAATGCTCCAATAGGACAACAAGGTGAAATGGTGAAAGAGTCTGATTGGGAAGAGCAGTTTACAGTTTGGAATGAAGAAGGTGTGAGTTTTTCCACTCTAACAATAGTTTAGACCAACAAGAGGACATCAAACAATTTGAGGAGTTGCTAATTGACAATAATCAGTATGAAAATGGAGCCTTAGACCATGAAGAAGAGCATAAATTTGAACTCGACACCATTTTCCAAGTTATGAGCTTTGATATATTCGAGCATGTTATGCATGAGAAAGCTAATGTTGAGCTTTTTGGGGAGATGTGTACAGGTATAATTGAGCAGTTTTGTTTAATGTTGGATGACAAGGAATCAGACCTTTTAGGAGAAGTTGACAATCATTATGAACTAAAACAACAAGTTCATAAGCTTGAACAAGTGTTGAAGCAACATGAGGAATATGGTCCTGATAGAGAGGAGTTCATTCTCTCAAGTCAAGAAACTTCTCATGAATCTGATTTGCAAGGTCTTAGTTGGTTGGAGGAGATTCCTATCTGTTGTACTAAAGAGCTTGAGGCTAATATATCAATTAAAAGCTTGCTTCAAGAGGCTACTTCAATGTTTGAGTTTTTGCCTTCATTGAAGAAGAAAGTCTTGATTTGAAGTGTACCTCCTTGAGTGATAATGAGAGTTTTGAGCTTGAACCAATTGTTCCTAAGAGCCTTCCAACAGCTGATAGATTTGATGAGTTGTTAGACACCCTAGTGGAAGAGGATTGTCCATTGACCATGGAGGCAGAATCAACATGGCAACTTATTATGGAAGGTGAAGATAATGTTGTTTTTTATAAGCATCTAGATTATTTTCTCTATAGTCCAAACTTACCCACAAAGCAGAACAACCATGAAAAGTAGGAAGAATGTGAAGCATCCAATAATGGGGGTCCAAGTTTTATCCATTCTAGGGGCTGTCCAATCAGATATTTGGCTAGTATGGAGGCCACTAAAGTATCAGAGGTCATGCTTGCACCCAAGTATGAGGATGCAATTGAAGAAGAAACTAATTTTGGAGTTGCAGCTGAGAGTGATCAAATTCAACTCACTTCTCCAGTCCAGGACAACAATAGGCATGATCAAAATCAAGGTGTAAGTGAGTTTATTTGCACCTTTCATGAAACATTGCAATAGTCTATTGAATATTTGCATGTGTTTCATGTTCTTTCAACAATATATAATCATGTAATGCATCAGTTGTTGATTAGAAAGGGGTGTTATTTTGGAAAGCCAGTCGATGGTTTTGCTTGACCAACTTCTTTGCTAGTTAGGGTAGGTTATAATAGGTTTCCAGATACAATTTTCAATTCCCTAAGTGTTGTTCGACACAGTTAGGTAGTTTTCCTTCTGAGTTTTGGAAATGTTTGAATAAGTTTCCAAGGTATCATGTAGTTGTTCTGCTGAGTTGCAGAAGTTAGAAATCTATTTGTCCAAGTGTTTTAGAAGTCTCTGAGTGACCCTATGCCCAATGGATAAGCTTCAGGCAACTAGTCTGATGTTTAGCAGGAAAACATATAGCAAATGCCACCAAAAATGTTACCTAATTTCACTACTAGGTCAATCAGGTAGAGCTTTTGTGTCTTAAATGGAAAAAGAAAGGTACATTTTTTATTCTTTTGCTACATTACATGCATGTGCATAAATAGAATCATAAGGATTACATTACACTAGATCGTATTTATGCAAATGCACATAACATAGAAAGGATTCCACAAATCTTTTTAGAAAGAGTAATATTTACTGATAAAATAAATGTATAAGGTCTCACACAAGCCATGAGACTAACTATTTCATTGCAAATGAAAAGAGAAACTATACGTTTATAGAAAACTAAAGGGATAAATATGCATATGAGATAGGGTGACTCGTCATTGCCTGAATGACGAGTCTTGGTCCCGACTGTCATGTCTTGTGTCATCTCGTGTTGTCCACTTGTCATGCACTTAGCTACTGTCTCCTTGGTGCCCCTAGTTATCTGCATAAAATTTTGAAAACTGATGTTAGAGAAATGACAAGGCATCATACATCATATGATATACATCTACAAATATATAGTTTGAATTCCAGATGTAGTAAACTAGTTAGTATCACATGGACCTTCGAGAAAGCAATCACATAATCAAGAATATCAATCACATGCCCATGTTTTTCCTAACATGTTTGTCTCATGTGTAGATACAGGTGTCATTTAACACTCATTTCATTTTTGCATGTGGAGAAAATGTGGCTCCCACGAGGGTTGAGCCCAGCATGTCTAATTGAGAAACATTAATGCTCTCAAACAGTATAAAAGAAAGAGATACAATTGCAGAAAATGAAGTGCAAAAGCCATCTTGTAGCTTCTCATGACAAACATAATCTACAGATACAACATTTGATAAGAACAACATGATTTATTTCCAGAGATAGTCACATGAATAGTTTGAAGTGCCGTGCATTTGTAAACTGTCATTAAGGATAGCATGGAAATGATAAGTGATGCTTTTGTACTAAGGAAGAGTCATTAAACATATATGTTTTGAAGAGTATCAAGCTCTGTGAGATGAATGATTAGGACAATCATAGTTATGGATGTCACAATCATACAATTCCAAGAGTTTGATATGTCAAACATGGAGAGAACAACATACATGGACACATTAGGTACATCAAGCAGAGATTATGTCAGAAACAGTCATGTTAGGGGTCTGAGAAATAAAGACAAAGATTATTTACTACAATGCAGAGATTGATTCCATTTCACACTGTCTAGAAGCATTTAAGGGATGCCTAAAGACTGCCCATGTTAGTCAATTGCCAGAATTATGGTGGAATCCTATAGACCATGCATAGCATTCCTTTGTACTGAGAAAAGAATCTTGAACAAGATATATTCAAGCATGCAAAGCAAGAAGGCCAAAGTCAATCACAGGAATAGTTTGAAGATAACCAAAGGTTTGTAAGAGTATTATAATCCCTTACAGAGATCTGTACAAGATGACAATGAGATTAACTCTTTGAAGGATTACAAAGGTTTTGATTAAGACAAAGATCATGTCTGTAATAGCATAAGCATGACTGAGGTAATCTTGACAAAAAGACAATGATGCATGCATTAGAGGGATAGGGATAGTCATCTCTATGACTGTAGCAGTCTCTATTGCATCAGATAGTTCAGAACAATTAAGTGACTATCAAAGAACTCCATATTTTTAGAGATTAACTAGAAATAATATCTTATGCTCAGAATGATTACATGCTAATAGGGGACAACCAACAATCAATGAAGAATAATAGTGTATACATGCTACAAGAGCTATATGATTAAATACCATGAACAACTGATAAGTGCAGTTTCAGTACAAATGTATGCTACAGAAGTTTAAAGTACTTAGCCAAGTGAGATAAAAGAAACAGAGTCATGCCTTTAAGTTTCTAGAGCTTTGTATCATCTGATATAGTTAAGGACAGATCATATAGAAGCATCATTTGACTATGATAAAAGAACAAGAAGACAAGTGGAAGATACAAAAGATCTAAGTGTCAAAACCACAGGTATAGATGAAAGAAACAACAATAATGCTTTTGACAAAGTATTAAAATCTTGTTATCATGTGATGCTTTGAAGCTACAGTGGAGGATAAGTCATATAAATGCATTATCTAACTATAACTGTCACAATGAAATGAAAGATAAAACATTCTACACTAAGAAGTGCAGTCCACAGAAAGGAAGACACCAGTCCTATCAGAATCAAAACCAAGTGTGGAGCAGTCATCACTAAGTTAAATAAATGATATAACAAAAATAGTGACAGTGCTAACAAGTTCAAATAGTGATATGGAGGTTGTCAAAATCATTTTCTATGTTGCACAAAGGCTGAACTATGGCCATGTCAAAATAAGGAAAATTTGCTGAGAAATAATGAAGGGTTTGGGTTTTAGTAACCCAATAGCAATTTTGGTGCCTATGTAATGAAATGCCTATAGTAGAAAGAGGTCTTTCTTCACATATATCAAAACCCACTTGGGGTTTCCTGGAGCTTCAAACAAAAAGAGAATCTAATAAGATAAGAGCAAAATGGTGTATGGCCGTGGCCATTAAAGAGTTTCAAACCCAGAAAATAGTAACATGTTTCCTTCATTTTTCTATCATGGGTGGATCTAGAACAAAGATGTTTTTGTAGAAATAAAGAAAAATTCCTTAGTGCAAATGGTATATGGCTGTGACCATAAATCATCAGCTTACCCATGGTTTATTTTTGTTCTCCAAAACCCGTGTATGGAATACATTCCCAAAGCTCAAAATAGAGATCTCCATGGCGACCAAGAGATGGGGTATCAACAGAGAAATAAAACACATGAAGTGAGTAGAGAAAATCATTGAGGTCGTGGCCTATATGGCCCAAGAATCAATAAAAATGGAGAAACTTGTTCAGTTTTTGTCATGACAGAATACTTACCTCTATAGTTTCCTTCAAGAAGGCAACTAAAATGCCCTTGAAAACTAGCTACAGAAATGCCTTCAAAACCCATAGAGCAAGCTACAGAGAGTTCCATGGCAGCGTAGAACAACAAAGTTGCAAAAATGCAAAATGCAAATGAAGGCTCAAAGTTGCCTTTTTGCTTTAGGGCTTCAACCCTAAAAGAGCTCGATTGCTTTTTGTGTTTTTTTATAACTTTTGTATCTTTCAAAATACAGCTCGTGGTCAAAACTTAAGATATCTCATGCCTAGAATTTGTTAATGCTTTGTCCTTACACACTAGGCTTAGCATGTAGATATTTAGGTGTCTTTTTATTTCTTTTGCATAAATATAGAATGTGAAACATTTAAACTTAAATGATGCAATTATAAATCATTTAAAGTTTATTGTTACCCTTATATGCAAAAGAGGTTATGGAAGACATATGCAAAGTATTAATTGACCTTGGAGGTTGGCAGACACATGCCAAATATATAGCTACTAAGTTGCCTTAGAGATGAGTGGCTTGAATAAATCATAGAGGTAGTTAGTGGTTGAGTTGAGTGTTGGAGAGCATCTAAGAGGTTTTTATTGTCTTTGCAGTTCTTTAGTAGTGGTTTTCATGTGTCATCATGTTAGACCAAGTCTTTATTGACTTTTTCCCTCATTTTGAGCTCTTTTGGAGTAGATTTAGGAGCTAGATTTGGGGTATTTCTATTGTATCTGACCCAAGGTGGTTTCTAGATCCTTGTTTGGTGGAATCACTTGGATAGTGATGGATATAGTCACTTATGTGACCCATTTTGTAAATAGTTCTGATTATGCATTTTGGAGTTAGTGATTTTGACAATCCTTTCTTAGATTTGAGCATCTTTTGTAACTCATTTTACTTGATATGAAATACAGTGATGGCCTTGAGTATCATTGACTTGGATTTCTACGTACTTGTTCTTTTCAATATTGTGCTTACCAACCTATTGATAAAGTTATCTGTGAGGTAATACTTATTTCCTTGCAGCTTTGTCTCAAATTTTAGAGCCTTTATGCATAAATTATACCAATGTAGGTTGTAAATTGTGTCAAAAGGTGTGAATTGATTTTGAATGTGAAGATATTTTTCCTTTTGAAAGTCTAAACACCAAGACCTGTTTGTGAAATATTTATGCAAAAGTATACAGTGGCAAGTTGTGCAAATATGTTTTCTGTCATTACAGCAAGTGCATGTATTTGAGGTTCATATTCCTTTTAATTAGGTGTATCACCCTTAGAATTTTAGTTTCAGTTTTAATACATGTATTTCTTACCCTTTTCATTGTCAAAGCCATAGAATAGTCAGTCTTAGGTGATTAAAGTTAGGAAGCCGGCCTTCTCTAGAGATTCACTCCAGTTTCTAGGTGACCCACAACCATAGGAGTGTTTCCATGTTCCTCTAGAGTACCAATTTTTTGGAAATTGGTAGGGTGCAACTTTCAGAGATAACATGTGTAATGAATGAATAAATAAGCTATATGGTTAACAAAATTTAATCACACTCTTTTACACTTATAAAAAAATGAAATTTATAGGATGATTTTATTATATACTCCTACACATGCCTAACATGATAAAATGGAAGGAAATGCCATATTACATGTTTATAACTATAATTTTTTTTTTTGAGGCAACATAGGCCTCAAACATTGTTTATTTGATATCTTTTGATCTAAACACATTTAAGACATGCATATCTAAGCATCTTATTCATAATCTAAAGTTGAAAAATCATATGAAAAATCTCTGCTATTCTGCATCGTATTGATTAAGAGTCAGACATAGTAAATACTTGTTCTCTAATTTTGAAACATGTGAAAATAAAAGATGTAATACAAACACATCATATGCATTTTTTGGAAGGGGTACTAATCATTTAATATAACTTCTTCATTGACTCTTGAATTTGAAGGACTATCAAACTTATCATTAGATAAGGTTGTTGTTGATTCAAGCCATGCACACTCGCATTGACCCAGCATATTCTTGTATGTGGAAATGGTCCATTTCACCTTGTTTATAGAGTAAAATATAAGTGTTGGAAAAGTTACTCTTTCTATTTGCTCTTGAGTCTCATTATAGTTTTGCAGAGGAGAGATTTTTTGATTGGCTACTTTGATATTTTCAAGACTAGAAATAGAACCTACTATTCTAATTTCTTGTGACATAATGATGATATTGTGAATTAGACTTAAACTCTCCCTAGTTGGTGGTATACCTAACATTGCATCATTTGGGGTTCTATGCATATGATGCCCACTATAATATCTTAAATGTCAAGATCAATAAGCATGTTGGCTACTAGTCTTTTGATTTCTCTTTCTCCTATCTTGTGAATTTGATAGAATCTTTATTGATTTTCCTTCTACAACAATATTTCTTCACAAAAATTAGTATTGGAAGGTTGGCAAACTAGAGCATGTTTAAGTTTGTCATTTATAGCTTTGTGATATCTTAGCACTATACTCTTCATCAAATGAAAGCATAGGGTCAATAAGGCATTTAATTACATGAATTGGCATGTGTATATAGTGTTGTTAACATTTATAAATGGCACATGTCTCAAAGAGGATGAGACATAAGGCTACACATACAAAGAAGACAGGCTATAGATTAAACAAAATAGTAGTTGGCTCAAAATTCTTAGCCCAAAATAGTAACCTAAGGTAACCTAGTTACTTTCAAATTTAGATCATTATTGTGTTATTGATTATATTTTATTTTTGATTCTAGATATTGTGTGAACATTGGTGCATGATGAGGAATGTATAGACTGGTGGGTGATCTAGGTTCGATGTTAGAAATGAAGGAAAACCACTACAATATGGAAATTTGAAATCATGTTGCAAATCTTAAATTTAATCTATAGAATACCAGAATGGAGATTAAAAGTATTGTAAGTCATCTACACAGAAATCAACAAACACATAAGAAACTCATTCAACATAGTATTTACATGGAGACAACTCTTTCGAGTAAAAATCTCCACCATAAAAGAGGCCAAGTATATATTATCTTCAAAAGAGATATTCACTTCCTTCTATTTTGCATTCAATCCAATTGCACCTATGTATCTATGAACTTTCACAACCTCTACCTTCTACCTCCTGAAGCACATGTTATATAGAAATTACATACAATAATGAGAATACATGAAATGTGGCATCCAAGCTTGGGAAAATTCTAATTCACTACATTGGGAATCTCACCAGCATGCTAAAAATAGCCTCTTATAGCTTCTTACACTATCTTACAAGTTGTCATAACTAACTATAATTATCTCTCCATTTTGGGTTCCTAGTTTGTCATACAATCCTTTGAAAATAGGAGATGGTCTTACATGTGTCATAGAATATCAATAACTTACATAAATATTCTCTTACACATGTCATAATCAATCCAAGAATAGCCACTCCAAGATGGGCACTTAGTTTGACCTTATCACCTCATTTACATTTCCAAAGATGCTCTAACCGGTAAATAGTAAATGTCTCCAAGTAAATAATTAATCATTGTTAGTAATAAATAATTAATTACCATATCTGTAAAAAAACAATTACCATCATTGGTGAAATCTTCATCCATTATGAACTTATTTACAAACAATATTAGGAATAATTAAATACATATGATTTAAAAGGTTGATGGCACTTTAATCCTAACATTTTATATAGAAATAATTGATGAAAGAACACCAATACACTAAGAGAGGGGTGTGTAATGTCCCCAATCTAAAATTTATTATTAAATCCAAATATAAAAATGTCTTTAACAAACTTAACACTAATATGCATTAAAATAATGAAACTAGCTAACTAGTTTGCACAAGTATTACACAAAAATGAACATAAAAAACTCAAATATTTTTTATTATGTTTTTCTGATACATATGACATGGAATCAGGATTGCAGTACTAATTTACAATAGAAACAACTTCTACAACTCTTCACAACAAATCTGCTAGCTACATCACCAAAATAGGGTGAAATACACGCGAAAATCACCATTAAACACTGCTAAAACTCCAAGAATCATGCCCAAATGTGTAGGAAATGAACCAAGGCATCTGGGGTTGATGAATAACAACATCACACATAGAAACACATTCCTAATACATTAGAAACAAAAAACATCACCAACAGAAGCTCTACAATCACTTAGAAATGCTCGAAACACACCCTGCATGCACACAAAAACTACACATGCAACACTCCTTAGATCAAAACAAAAATACCTAGCTGGTCAAAGCTGATCCAAACCTTTGAAATGGATGAAATAAATCTACTACACTAACATACAATGATCTGCAACAACACAATTGCTCTGAAAACACCAAATATCTACTCCTGCACACAAAACACTAAATCTACCAAAATCTCCAAATTCCTTCAGCTCTGATGCAACCTCTGGATGAGATTGCTATCTACAATCCAAGAACATTGCCCTCAAATCACCTAGAACTCATATCTACCGACCACAATCTCTAACTTCAAAGGTTTCCCTATCCACTGAAGAAAACACAAGCTAAACAACTCTGTGAGAAAATTGTCAAATTTGCAATAGTCCCAAATGTGTTTTTGGCCTCCAAATAAATAGAGGAGCAAACCCAAATGACCCCCTCTTGAAAAATTAAATTAAATAATATTATTACATCAATTTCCATCCAAAATAGGCCCACCATAATGACCGCTATAAGATTGCCCACCAAAATTAAATAATAACTCCATGCATGCAAGCTGTCATAAAACTACCAAGGAATCTGCTAAGAATAGATTGCCACCTAAACTTGGAGGTTACAAATCTTCTCACATGAAATACCACACCCTTCCTTAGGTAAATAATGTAAAATAATAATATTAAATTAATTATTTGACCCCTTTTATCATAAATAAGAATTAATAATTGATTCAGGCCCAAATAACCAATTTTAGATAATTATTTTCCAATTTCCATACCTTAGCCCAAGGAAAATATTCTAAATTGGAAAATATCTCCTCTGACATGAATTAAATGAAAAGGGGACATGACAAGTCCACCCTTCCCAAGATTGCTTTTCCTCAAGCAATGTAGACTCAGTTTGCTCAAGAACCATTGTGCCAATGTGATAAGTCATGCTATACTGCTAAAAAAGCCTTGATCATGTACCTGTCAAGTGAGACAACTCTTGCCAAAGAGTATAGTGCAAACCTGGAGATTTTTTATTCCTTAGTGACCATGCCCTATGCCAAATAGAAGTTTCCATATAATCTAGGCTCTTGGATGTGCAAATATTTGGTGCATTCTCCCCAATGCACCAACGCAGTTTTGGCCAACATCCTTCTTGGCATCTGAGGAACTCTTAGAGTACTAGGCCTAAGCTGAGTGATACTGATGTAACAATCACCAAGATATAACCAATTGATCCATGCTATCAATTGGTATGTAATATGTCTCCCCTTATTTTGCATTAGTGTCCTTTCTGCCACAACTTGCCTCTTTAACGGTGCATATGAAGTTTTGGCCAACATCCTTCTTGGCATCCGGTGAACTCTTAGAGTACTGGGCCTAAGATGAGTGATATTGATGTAACAATCACCAAGATATAACCAACTAATCTATGCTATCAATTGGTATGTAATACGTCTCCCCTTATTTTGCATCAATATCCTTTCTCCCACAACTTGCCTCTTCAGCGGTGCATATGCACTATTATGCGACAAGCCAATCCTAGAACCTTTGCAACTTATTTCCATGATATAAATTTGTTTTGTGCTAGTATTAGGACTATTATAACATCCATTGAATCCTATGTAACAACAAATATATCTCAGCGAAAAACCAACCATTTCTATCTTCAAAACATTGAACTATACATGGCTGAAATGCACACTAGCTGGCCCAAACTTTACCTCAACTTGAGGGATGGTACCTTCAGATTTATTAGCTGATCTATAATAGAGAAATATATGTAGTAGGATACCAAGTAACATCATGTAACAACAACATGTACACCACCATTTCCCAAAAATTGGATCTGCAAGTAATAGTGCATTTTGTCTCCATTGTATGTATGTACAAGCACTAGGTACTTTGTACCATAAGCATCTAAAATTTCTTATTGTATCACCAATATAATTTTTACAGCCTATAAGAATGTTATAATAGTTAATGCATCATTCACAATAGAAAATAGGTAACTTGGAAACAATTACCTCTTTTACCTTTGAATGGTAGAGGTGTACCCTGCTAAAAACAACACTAATTGTTCCATACTCTATCTCAATTTGAAGGTTGTTGAATATTACTTCAAGGTCTGATCTAGAACAATAATGGTATATTTGAGGAGCAGCAATGATCATCATATAATAGTAGCAAATACTCCCCAAACTTGCAAAAAAAGGTTCATTCTGATGGAAAACTATGCATTCTCTGAGCTCCTCCATTAGCTCATTCATTTTTTGCTGCTCATCATTTAGATCATGTCGATCCAAGTGGGTGCTGTCAATCTCCCCTATAGATACTTTGGCAATACACAAATACTCCCTAATAATTTTCCAAGTCTTGTTGGAGATCAAATATCATCATCATAATCAAAATCTCTTACCTCCTCTTCCTTGGGATGAGACCAAGGTATGCTCAAAATTTGGCTCCTCACTCCCACATTGTAGTCATGATAATTATCTTGTATTCCAAGGACTCTTACCATGTTGTCCAAAGCTCTACTACTTGAAAGATGGTTCGGACCATATTGTAAGTGGGTTGGAAGATGGCTATAACTGTTATAGTTAGCTTAAAATTTTCTTCCAAACAACAATATATCAACTAGAATATTGGCTCTTGGTATCCACAAAGAATGAAACTTCCTACACACAATATGAGGCAAAAATATCTTCCCAAATCCATGGTTGTAACATTGCATTCTTTTACTAAAAATTAGAAATATAATATTTAGAGACCACCTTGTATTAGTTGCAAATACCTCAACCATCAAAATGGGCTGGAAACTCCACTTTGTGATTGAAAAATATTTTTGATCTTGTGAAAGGGTCATGAATGTCTCCCATCGATATTTCATCCACATAACTATGACAACTTTTGGAGCTCCATCTTCAATTCCTTGAAGCTCTACCTCCCTTCTCTTGGATTCCATAGCGAATTTTCTCCTAGAATGCACCATAACAAAGTTAGTCACAATATCTTGAATATCAAAAAGACACTTAATTTGCTTACCCACATATATCATCAAGCTTCCCAAAAGAGCTATCTCCATTTGGCTATCATTCATGAGCTTGTCTTCAATTTGGTACTTGGCTCCCACAAGTGATCTATAAATTGTGAATATTGGTCCTTCACAATGTGGTTAAAAAGCACAACAAGCCCCATATGATCCCTTATGGATTCTCTTTCAATGCAAATGCAAAGAATGGTGAACTCGATATTAATCTCTCTATTCACTTTGGCTCCCATGAGATCACTTTTGTTAACATGCTTCCCATGGTGACCAAAATTCTGTAGTGATATAAGAGGAAACAACAAATATGAAATATGATTATTGTTTCCATACCTTAGGCTACCAATAATGAGATCATCCTCCTTTGATGAGATGTGGATTCTTGAGATACTCTCAACAATGCTATCCTTGCAACTCATAAGATCTCCTTCAAAAGCATGTCCACTCACCACACTACTTCAAAATCTAGTCATTGTCCCGCCTTTCAAAAGATGGGAGATTAATTCTTGTTTGTTCTTCCTAGACTCTTCAATCTATATGTTGGATTTGGATAGAGAACCTGGATCCCACACCCTTGTGCATAAGCCATTATATATTCTTTCAGCCTCTATGTGATGCTTTTCATGATTAGGAGAAAATTGTAATGATAAATTATCAAGCATTAGATCTTTTCCAATATTATTACATCCATTCCATAAGCTATAATCATGAAGACAATCAATTTGTATACCACTAATCGCTGATCCAAAATTTGCAGCAAGCTGAATTCCAATATTGGTGTTTGGTGAAGAACTTGCCTTATGTGCATGTCCCTCAATGGGGTCATCCTGAAACTTCTCATAAACTATGACATTATGTTTTATTCCATATGAGTGCTCCACATGTAAGTCTTTCCTTGTTGAAACCTCTTATACAATACCATCAACCTCACTTCTGCATTCAACAAGTGACACTTCCTTTTAGATTTCATCACATTTCCCCTGACACATACAATCATTGGAAGTCAATAAAGCATCTTTTATGACCAAAGAATTTTTACCTTCAAACTGAATGGTGGATTCCATCAAATTTTTCTTTTGTTCCATCTCCTACAAATATGATTTTTCTTTATGCTCCACTTGAACCATTGTATCTTCTTATGGTTCCAATTCTAGCTTCTCTATCTTCTTTCCAAGTTCTTTTGGTTCCTGATTAATGATTCCTTGTGACTCTAAATTTAACTACTCTTCTTGCTTCTTGATTTCTTTAACATCATTCAACTTTTCTTCTTCCTTTCTAGATCTTATGAATTACCTATCAAAAGATACTACAACTTTGAAAGCTTCAGGTTTACCTTGATACTCCTCAAAGATTTTGATAACCACCTTTTCTTGGGGCATAGTTCTTGTAAACTCTACATATTTTTGAAATGTTAGGGCTGGCTTAAAACCTTCAGAATGATTCTAGTATTCTTCATACCATCTAGCAATTTTGGAGGCACCAATTTCATAATCCCTCTCTATCAACCCCTTTATTAGAGAATTGAAGAAACTCCCATGATTCACACCAACAACTCAATTTACCCTACAGGCTGACAAGATCATGCTCTGATACCACTATAATGTCCCCAATCTAACATTTATTATTAAATCCAAATCTAAAAATGTATTTAACAAACTTAACACTAATATGCATCAAAACAACCAAACTAGCTAACTAGTTTGCACAAGTATTACACAAAAATGAACATAAACAACTCAAATTTTTTTATTATGATTTTATAATACATATGACATGGAGTTAGGCCTATAGTACTAATTTACAACAACAACTTCTGCAACTCTTTACAATAAATTTGCTAGCTACAACACCAGAATTGGCTGAAATACACATGGAAATCACCATTAAACACTGCTAAACCTCCAAGTATCATGTTGAAACATGTAGGATCTGAACCAAGGCATTTGGGGTTGATGAAGAACAACATCACACACTGCAACACATTCTTAATACATCAGAAACAACAAACAACACCAACAAAATCTCTACAATCACTCCAAAATGCTTGAAACACCCCTACACGCACACAGAAACTACACATGCAACACTCCTGAGATCAAACCTGTTGGTTTTTCTTCTGAATCAGCATTAGGGTTTGCCAGTTCTAATGCACAGGTAGATTCAGCCAACTGAATACAGGAGGTTGCGTGAACTCCTCCCCTTCACTTCTGGTTCTGTTGCACCAAGGGGGTGTCCCTATTTAATAAAAATATGACCTTGACTAGCTCAATGACAGAAAGATATAAATTGACAGCAACAGGCATAATACTCTCATGTAAGAACCATGATTTGTGTAACAAATCACAAGGTTGGTAGCATTCTTGGACATATGTGTCTGGTTAGGGATGAGAGCATGCAGGGGTTTCCTACTCCTAATCCTACAACTAACAGATGGAAGGATGAAAGGGTTTGAAATGATGTTTGGAGTTATGGGACCTTCCTAGACCCATTAAACAGACAGATTCCCAAACCAGTGCCTTATCTGGGCAGCAGAGTCATATCTAAGAATGTAAATGTCTCCCCATGACAACACTAATTAATATCCAGAGGACCTAAGAAGAATGCTACTGCCTAACAACAACATGTCCAAGAAAGAGTATTACTAATGATCATACTTGACAGATCCTATGATGCAATCTATTTCCCTTTGAATCTGATCAAAAGCCTATTTAACCACTCCTTGAGTAGATGCAATAAATCAGACACACAGTATGCATATACTAAAAAACTTGGAAGCCCTTGACAACCTTGTTTGAGAGGAAAACAAATGACATAGAGACAATCAGAAACAATACACACACAGGTGTTTTTCATTTAAAATCAATCTGCATAGAAGGCCATCACAGAGAAAATTATCATTTACAAGACAAGATAGATTAGTACACCAGACCAAGGACCGAATCTGTAGCAAAAAATGCCTTTCAAAATGTGAACACCTTATGTTCAGAGTCAGAGCAGAAAGCCCACAAAACATCCAACCTCTAAAATGAGTAACACTTCCAGCTTAAAAATAGCCAGAGGGAAGCGTACTCAACATTAATTACATGGCCAAAATTCAAAAATCCACCAGATACATCCATCAAAAAGAATGGCACTCAGAAGTCATCAATGCAGCAGACAAAGGAGGCCTCGAGCCTTGTGCCGCCATCTGGAAGTCTTCATGCTAAAAATCAGGCAGCCTGATCACTTGTCCCATCGTCCATACCCCTGCACTGTCGCCATTGATGGCTCAACCACCCGCGTTTCACCTGGAAACCGTCGCTGCGCTCAAAAGAGAAATTCCTGCCAAAATGCACTTCTCCGTAGGTTCAAATTATACAGGGGAATAATCCCACATGCATGGTGCGGAGACTCCTTCAATAGTTTAAAAGCATGGCCGTGAGCATGATAGGTGTCGAGCGCTTTTGCCACGCTCGACACACGCCTTTCTCTCCAAAAGCCCATCGCCAAGACCACTACCATCGGCCAACTCGAAAAACCTCTCACCGATCTCCATAGTCTGGTCGATCGCTACACCACACTCCCCCTCATCGGCCAGAGATTAGTCTATCGGCCAACCATTCCACAGTTCACCCGACAATACAACTCACGCCGATAGACCCTGGCTTCCTCCCTTCCGTCAATGTAACACACACCATCGGAGCATCCAAAAAGTTTCCTGCCGATCTCAAAGGTCACACCGATGACATCTTCGCCAGCTACACACTGCTCCTCCATCAGTCAGACTCACGCCGATGACACCGCATTGGCCAAACACCTTACATCAGTGGCCCAAAAATTTGCTTCGCCGATAGCCAAACACACGCCGATGGACATCCATCGGCCAGACCAAAACAATCGGAGCACTCAAGAAATCTTTCACCAACATAACAACTCCTGCCGATAACATATCGGCCTCCCACTTCCCCCTCCGATGGGTTGAACCAATGAACCTCTGAACCGGTTCAACAGCTAGGTTCAAAAGAAAGGTTCAACCGAGAAGTTCAACGCCGATACCAACTCAGTTGGCAACATAAAAGCAACCCCGCGAACCCATTGAACCGATGAACTTTGAGAAAAAGGGTTCAAGTTCAACCCGAAAGTTTGAAGACACAAAAACAAACTCATGCCGATGGAGAAAACTTGATGGCCCCTTCCTCAAGAACTGAGATGCAGATGCTGAAAAACACTGAGGGGCCCCAAAACTTAGAACTTTTTTGGATTTTTTGGGAGGGTGCCTGCGTGAAAAATTGTTGAATTAGCTGATAGTCAATTCAGGCACCAACAGTGGCTCTGTCTGAGGATGCATGCCTCTTGCAGGCATGGCAAGAACCACAGAACTCTGGGATGCAGACTAGTCCCCTATCCATTGGGCACAGAGTCATGAAAATATAATGATCTGCATCACCAAACACTCTTGATGGCCTAAGGCCACCAAGAAAAGAAAAACATGTATCTCCCTTTGTCAAATATCTTGTTTTCATCTGCATGCACTGGGTCAAGCTTGGAGATACTGCAAAGATCCACCCACAAACAAACCTTGTCATTTGCATACTCAACCCTCTGATTTGACTTGTCATTGTCACCCCTATGCAGACAACCTTCAACATCATGTGACATGTGGGTGTAGAATGTATCAAGCAATGCATATTCATATGGCATAGAACATAGGTTATCATCACTATGCATTGCAAAATGATTTCCTAGCTGGACTGAAAACTGAAAACACTCAAAGTCCACCATGCAACTAGGAAAATCAGAGCTCATTTCATATGCTGGCCTCTCAAAAGAAAAGCTTTCAAATTCACAATTGTGCACATCATGCACACAACCAATAGCAGCACCAAACTGGAAGAGATCAGGATCTGGCATCTCTTTCAAATCAGGCACATTTTCACAGTCACTTACCTAATGTATGTTGTTTCCTCTTTCATCAGGATGAGAAATAGAATCCAAGTCAAAAATAGTGCTCAAACCTTCACCATACTCAAATAGATCCTCATCACCATATGTGTCAAAGATGGGTGATCCAGGTACATCAGCTTGATCATTATATGCCATTTGTTCATGGGCAGTAGAGCACACATCTTCATCACCAATGGATTCACTTTGTGGAGGAGTATCGGCCTGTGTGTCATAAGCAAAACAGTCACTAAATAAAAAACAACCATGCTCTGCACTAGCACCTATTTCAATCTCTGACTGCTCTTCATGATCTCCATGTGTTTGAAAGGTAGGCAATGGGTCACACATGAGACTGCTTCTCTGTTTGCTTATATCTTCTCTGTCTTGAGTACAATACTCACAATTATCCCCACAAGTCCATTCAAAAAGTTGCTCATTGCTGTCCACAACCTCATTGTTGTTTTCATGGCCAGCTGCCTCATCATTGCAATGGGAGTCCTCATTAGTCCTTTCCTTGGCATCCTCAACTGATATCTTTTCATTTTCACTTTTATCTACACATGATGCCTTAATTATTTGGTCATTTACAGCTTCACAACCATTATTCACACCAAAGCCTGGGGACAAGGATTTCAGCATATGCTTATTTCTGATTTTTTCTATATTTTCTATGAACTTGTATGCCATCTTCATACTTGTCACCTTGAAATCCCTCAGTAATGTACTAGAGCCCTCCTCAAAAGCTTCAAAGAATATGCCAACACAGGCTGAAGTGTCAGGTCTGAAGACTTTTGGGATTTGTGAAAGGGCTACTGCAAACCTATGGCTGAAATCAATACATAGCTCTTTATCTTGTTTTCTAATTTTCATCAATTCTGCAACAAGATCAGCAGGTTCTTTTACAAATTCCTTTTTGAAACAGTCAGTAAGCTCATCCCAACAGGCAAAAAATCTCTTTGGAAAGCTCAAATACCAATCTTTTGCTTTTGCATCAAGGGACCTAACAAAAAACCTCATCCACATATCCTCATCTCTAAATGAATGTTTTCCCATGAAACTGTGAAAATTTTGGATATGTGCATTCCCATCACATACACTGTGACCACTAAATCTAGGCATCTGACAGTATATCCTAGTAGGCATACTTTCTACTTTATAATCAACCCATGACAAATCTAACTGGTCATACAAAGGATCAAAAGGGCTGACCAGAAGTTTAGCTTTATGACTGGCAGACACAATAGAGTTATCATGATTCAACTGGGCCTACCTAGCCTCTAAGAATATCAACCTATTTTTCATCTCTTCTATTCTTTTATCCAACAAATCATCCCCCTTTTGACTGAGTATGGGTGTATACATATTTGGATTCATAAAATTTTCCATCTTAGACATCCTATGATCGCCTAAGACCTAAGGTTTCCCCTGGCATCTAACTTATGCAGTAAATAACAAATATAAAGGAGAATGAGTTAGGTACCTTTTCTCATTCAGATGCAGAAATATGTACATCTTTGTCACATCACATACATCTATTTTTCATGTGCATTCAGATCTTTTTGCAGAGTCGCCACCTCTCCAGAGAGGACAAAATTTTCAACAACTGAAAGCTACTTTTCTAGGTTCATTCCACCAGTAGAGCATCATTTTGTTAGTGACTCGGATGGGCCACAAATATATCCATTTTTATCAATTCTCCCCAGCAGAGTCGCCATTTTGTTGGTTTTTCTTCTGAATCAGCATTAGGGTTTACCAATTCTAATGCACAGGCAGATTCAACCAACTAAATACAGGAGGTTACGTGAGCTCCTCCCCTTCACTTCTGGTTCTGCCGCACCAAGGGGGGTGTCCCTATCTAATAAAAATATGACCTTGACTAGCTCAATGACAGAAAGATATAACTTGACAGCAACAGGCAGAATACTCTCATGTAAGGACCAAGATTTGTGTAACAAATCACAAGGTTGGCAGCATTCTTGGACATATGTGTCTGGTTAGGGATGAGAGCATGCAGGGGTTTCCTACTCCTAATCCTACAACTAATAGATGGAAGGATGAAAGGGTTTGAAATGATGTTTGGAGTTATGGGACCTTCCTAGACCCATTGAACAGACAGATTCCCAAACCAGTGCCTTATCTTGGCAGCAGAGTCATATCTAAGAATGTAAATGTCTCCCCATGACAACACTAATTCATATCTAGAGGACCTAAGAAGAATGCTACTGCCTAACAGCAACATGTCCAAGAAAGAGTATTGCTAATGATCATACTTAACAGATCCTATGATGCAATCTATTTCCCTTTGTATCTGATCAAAAGCCTATTTAACCACTCCTTGAGTAGATGCAATAAATCAGACACACAGTATGCATATACTGAAAAACTTGGAAGCCCTTGACAACCTTGTTTGAGAGGAAAACAAATGACATACAGGAGACAATCAGAAACAATACACACACATGTGTTTTTCATTTAAAATCAATCTGCATAGAAGGCCATCACAGAGAAAATTATCATTTACAAGACAAGATAGATTAGTACACCAGACCAAGGACCGAATCTGTAGCAAAAAATGCCTTTCAAAATGTGAACACCTTATGTTCAGAGTCAGAGCAGAAAGCCCAAAAAACATCCAACCTCTAAAATGAGTAACACTTCCAGCTTAAAAATAGCCAGAGGGAAGCGTACTCAGCATTAATTACATGGCCAAAATTCAAAAATCTGCCAGATACATCCATAAGAAAGAATGGTGCTCAGAAGTCATCAATGCAGCAGACAAAGGAGGCCTCGAGCCTTGCGCCGCCATCTGGAAGTCTTCATGCTAAAAATCAGGCAGCCTGATCACTTGTCCCATCGTCCATACCCCTGCACTATCGCCATTGATGGCTCAACCACCCGCGTTTCACCTGGAAACCGTCACTGCGCTCAAAAGAGAAATTCCTGCCAAAATGCACTTCTCTGCAGGTTCAAATTATACAGGGGAATAATCCCACATGCATGGTGCGGAGACTCCTTCAGTAGTTTAAAAGCATGGCCGCGAGCATGATAGGTGTCGAGCGCTTTTGCCACGCTCGACACATGCCTTTCTCTCCAAAAGCCCATCGCCAAGACCACTACCATCGGCCAACTCGAAAAACCTCTCACCAATCTCCATAGTCTGGCCGATCGCTACACCACACTCCCCCTCATCGGCCAGAGATTAGTCTATCGGCCAACCATTCCACAGTTCACCCGACAATACAACTCATGCCAATAGACCCTGGCTTCCTCCCTTCCGTCGGTGTAACACACACCATCGGAGCATCCAAAAAGTTTTCTGCCGATCTCAAAGGTCACACCGACGACATCTTCGCCAGCTACACACTGCTCCTCCATCGGTCAGACTCACTCCAATGACACCCCATCGGCCAAACACCTTACATCGGTGGCCCAAAAATTCACTTCGTCGATAGCCAAACACACGCCGATGGACATCCATCGGCCAGACCAAAACAATTAGAGCACTCAAGAAATCTTTCACCGACATAACAACTCCTGCCGATAACATATCGGCCTCCCACTTCCCCCTCCGACGGGTTGAACCAATGAACCTCTGAACTGGTTCAACAGCTAGGTTCAAAAGAAAGGTTCAACCGAGAAGTTCAACGCCGATACCAACTCAGTCGGCAACATAAAAGCAACCCCGCGAACCCATTGAACCGATGAACTTTGAGAAAAAGCGTTCAAGTTCAACCCGAAAGTTCGAAGACACAAAAATAAACTCATGCCGATGGAGAAAACATGATGGCCCCTTCCTCAAGAACTGAGATGCAGATGCTGAAAAACACTGAGGGGCCCCAAAACTTAGAACTTTTTTGGATTTTTTGGGAGGGTGCCTGCGTGAAAAATTGCTGAATTAGCTGACAGTCAATTCAGGCACCAACAAAACCAACAATACCTACCTGGTCAAAGCTAATCAAAACCTCTGAAATGGATGAAATACATCTACTACACTAACATGCAATGACATGAAATGATCTACAACAACACAATTGCTTTGAAAACACCAAATATCTACTCCTGCACACAAAACACTGAAACTACCAAAATCTCCAAATTCCTTCAGCTCTGATGCAACCTCTAGATTAGATTGCTATCTACAATCCAAGAAAATGACCCTCAGATCACCTGGAACTCATGTACACCAGCCACAAGCTCCAACTTCAATGGTTTCCCTGTCCACTGAGAAAACACGAGCTAAACATCTTCGTGAGAAAATTGTCTAATTTGTAATAGTCCCAAATTTGTTTTTAGCCTCCAAATAAATAGAGGAGCAAACCTAAATGACCCCCTCTTGTAAAATTAAATAAATATTGTACATCAATTTCCATCCAAAATAGGCCCACCATAATGACTGCTGCAAGATTCCCCACCAAAATTAAATAATAACTCCATGCATGCAAGCTGTGATAAAAACTGCCAAGGAATTTGCTAATAATAGCTTGCCACCTAAACTTGGAGGTTATAAATATTCTCACATGAAATACCACACCCTTCCTTTGGTAAATAATCCAAAATAATAATATTATTTTAATTTTTTGACCCCTCTTATCCTAAATAAGAATTAATAATTGATTCAGGCCCAAATAACCAAGTTTAGATATAATTATTTTCCAATTTCCATACCTTAGCCCAAGGAAAATATTTTGAATATGAAAATATCTCCTCTAACATGAATTAAATAAAAAGGGGACATGACAGGGTGAATCAGTGTATATTAATTTTTACTATTTAACCAATATAAGAAATAAGATCATTCATAAACTAAGATCACACACAATCCACATAACACCAGATGTATGTGGAAAACCCTAAAAGGGAAAACCACAGTGAAGATGATCAATTTTCACAAAAAGCTTTTAACAAATGTCTTGTAAGCATTCACTTATAGGTACATTAACACCCAAGACAATGTTTGGAGGCACCAACCTATAGGTACACTATACACCTAATTGAGCACCAACTCAATGCAATGAGGCACCAATCCCTGTGTTTCTCAATCTATGAACATTTGACGGTGAGAAAAAGGGCATATACACTAGAAACCACATTTTTTGTTCTTCAAAACCAAATATATGTTACTCCTACACCTGCCTCAACATTTGAACCACCACTAACTGCTAAGAAAACTGAAAGTCTATAGTTTTAGAATCGTTACATAACAACCACCAATCAGTTAAACAGTTGCACAATAATGGAATAGTTATAGATCTAAATCACCATCTCAAAGATTCATTATGGTGTGTAATAGTCATCAGTATAATTGCCAATATGTATTCGACATTTGAGACATACTTGAGCTTCAAAAATAGTCCATTGACAAATGTATCTCTTTGTGAACTTAAAAGTTCGTTGTCACAAGCTATCAATGAATTTGTCATTTCGCAAACTAAAATGTTTATCAGTTCAACACCTTTAGTCACCAATTCCTTTTATTAGTAAAATTTTCTTTTACAAACCTCAACCTTTGTTGCCTTTATCAACAAAAAGTCTCTTTCATGAACTTGGGTCTTGGTCGCCTTTATCAGCAAAATTTCCCTTTTAAGTACCTTGATCACATTATCTTTATTATCAACAATTTATTGTTCTCATGAACCATGACTTAATCACTTTTATCAAACTTAACCTTCCACTTATGCTTCAACACCTTTTCCTTGAGCCACGAGCCAACTTTCCTTTTATTGTCAAAAACACAAAACCACAAACTAACTTTCCTTTGTACCCTTTGTTGCCTAATCGGCGAATGAGTGAAATGATGAACTGAACTAGTTCACAAAACAAAAACTTTACCGATAACATAATCAACAAAATGTCTCGAACTAGTTTGTGAAACAAAAACTTTGTCGATAATACAAACCTTGCACTTCACCCTTTCTTCTTTACGCCTATGTCAGTGAATTGACAACTTTCAAAGATCACAAACTAGTTGAGACTTACACTTTTCTTCTATCAATGAAATTCCAATTTCGTGAACCAAAGAAACTTTGACTTCAACTTGAAAGTCTTTATTGGGGAATTGAGTCATTGGCGAACCTAAGGGTTTGCAAACTAGTGACTTACTAACTAAGTTTGCAACTTCAAACTTTTATCAACCGAAGGCTCCTTTTCAATGAACTTAAGCACTTACAAACTTGTCCTTAAGTTGGAGAAATCAGCCATCAGCGAACTAAGCTATCGGCGAACTAAGCTATCGGCGAAATAATTAGTTCATGAACTAGGAATTTTCTTGACAAAGGTTCCTTTGATCGACTTGAAAATCCAAACCATCTTTTATGGCTTCTCAGCAAACTGTTTGATCGGGTAACTGTTGGGTTGATGAATTTAGAAATTCATGAACTGACGAAATCACCGACAAGAAATTGCCGACTGGCTATAACTTAGCCAATTTTTTCCCAATCTTCACCAAAATGAAACTAGGGATACCCAATCGAGTCTTCAACAAGATGATGTCCTTAGTTTTTGCCAAACAATTTGAAATGGCCTCCAATCCAACAATCTCCTAATCTCAATGCAATCAATCTCCTAAGCTCAATGCAATCACATCAATGCCAAATCAAACCAAATCCAACAATATCATCAATGACAAGACAAATAATAATTGCCTAAAGTGGCTCAAATAACTATTCAATAAGATAGTGTACATGCACCCAAGCTCTTGGGAATGAATCTACACATTGTATTGTTAATTTTTTGAACACCTTTAGTGAATGCCTAGTAAGAGTACTCATTGTTTATATTTCTAAGTTTAGTATTAAATGTTGGGTAGTTTGTCATAGCTCAAAATCTCTCTCCATTTTAAATATGTTCTTTCAATGTTCCACTTCAATGTCTTTCTCCAGTGATGTAGTTAGTAAAAAAGTTGAGTATTGAAGGCATGTTACCCTTGAGATGGACTTATTCATAACCGAACCTACCAACCACCTAGAATGTTATTGGTTACATGGGTTACACTTTATATGCTTTATTTGTGGAATTTTAAGGTTTTATTACTGAAGATAATGGAAGCATCAAGGGTTGATAAACACAAATATAAATCAAATCAAATCAAATCAAATCATTGTACCTTCAAAAACCTTTCTATTCCACCCTCCTTGATAGAGTGAAGGATTGTTGCACCCAAACCAGTCTCATCTTTACTCAAATGATGATGGTGCTATTGAGTTTCTTACATAGGTTGCTCAAAAGTCCACTAATATAACAATGTAGAAATGGAGGTGAAGGATGGACAACATTAGGCCAAGGAAAATAAAATTGGTGTAAATAATGCCTAGAAGATGTTTGATTTATAGGAGTTTGTAGCAGGTAAGATCAATGGTTGTAGTTGTAGGATAAAGATCAAGGGTTGTGGTTGAAAGGCGATGTGAGCAAATGAGAAGGGGAGCTTTGAAGGTCCAATGAAATGAAGAGGTGAGATCAATGGCTATGATTGTATGCTAGGGCATCTTTCAAATGGATGGTGGGGATTGAATATAGAGTTGACTTTTGAATTTTAAAATCAAGTCTATTGTGAGGGGAGATGATTAGTTGGAATAGGGTAATTAGTCTTAATTAAATAGGTATCTATTTAATTAATCACAGGGAGGGAAAATTAGAGGAGGGTAGGTAATTAAATAAAAGGAAATTTATTTAATTGACCTAGGATATGGAAGGGATAATGTTGGAATTAATTAAATAAAGAGACCTTATTTAATTAATTAAGGATGATGAATTAGTTAATTAAGTAAAAAATGAATTTTATTTAATTAACCAGGGCTAAGGGGAAATGGCATATGGAATTAACTAAATGAAACAAAGTTTATTTAATTAATTAGGGTAAGTGGATGAAAGGGTGAATTTAATTAAATAAATCAGAATTTATTTAATTAAATTGGACAAATGGATAAAAATGGGGTTGAGTTAGTGCAAAGACAATGTCGATGTGATGTTAGTGAGATGACGGAAAGGGTGGTGTCATCCCAGCCGTTTCTGGATGTCTACAGTGATAAATGTGTTTAGCCATGTGGATTAAGTGGTATTGTTTGGAAACCAAGTGTTGGAAAATGATAATAATGGAATTAAATGATTGCATAGTTTATGATGGGTATGATGTCTTAATAACATGATGTGTTGTATAGTTCCTTTTTTGATGCAAGTTTAGTTGAGACTATCATGATGGCTAGTGGAGGTTGGTTAACTTGTTATTTTGGTAGGTGATAAAAAAATGATTCGTGTGACTCCACTTGCCTTGGTGTGTCTTAATTCTTTATGGTTTTAGTAGTAATTATAAGTTATGTTGATGACTTGATGACATTATCCTATGTGTGGTATATATGTAAATCTTTGTGTGATGTGATGGTTGCTTCCTTTTGTGGGGTAAGTATCCTCTAGGATGCTTTTTAAGTGGTGACCATTTTAGTTGATTATTTGTTTTTCCCTTACTAATTGTTAAATGAAGTATGTTGACTTTTTCACCATGTTAGGATGGCCTAAAGGTGGGTCGTTTTACCTCCTTGTGACTTTCAGGAAAAAGTTAAGTCTTAGGAAGGAGGTTCTGAGGCCCACCCTAGTATGTTTGAATTATGTTCTCTTTTGGACTCGATTATTATTTTGATGCACCTAGGTCTTGGACATTGTGTATAGGCTTATGACCTTTGTTAAATAGAAAATATCAAACAGTGATGTTTGGATTAGAGTAATTGGAATAATTTGCATATGATGATGATTTTACTAGAAGTTGGCTATGATGTATTTCATTCAATTCTTATAATATAAAAGTATGTTTTGAATTGAATTAATATATGTTCTTCAATCATGAATATAAATGATCCATTTACCAAGTTGAATTTTAATGGAAGAGAATATCTATGTTAAATATATTAGAATGATAGACATGTGATGTCCATGAAAGGTAATGTGAAAATTAAATTTGCGTAGAGATATGCATTGTGATGAGTAAATGGAAGTTGAGTTATCGTTTGAACTATGAATGCTTGAATGCTATGTTTTATCACATTTCATGGTTATTTAGGCTATATGTTTGAACTTATTAATGGGTTCAAATGACTGTGTAGGTAATTTCCAAGGTTAATGGAAATTCAGAGGTCTATCAAGAAACCGTTGTGAATTTACCCCGTGACACTGAACCTACTCCCTAATATGGACTAAGGTCTTTGTTTGAATTTTTAGTGTTGATATGTATTGAGTTTTATGCAATTTTAATTGTTTAAGTGTTCTAAGGTTGTATCATGTTGAGTTGGATGATGATTTGTCATCCTTCTTGTTTAATTTCGGATTTGTGATTTAAGGGCTTTTAAAAATGTGTTATTTGGTCTTTTTTTTATTATTTTATTATTTTTAAGGCCCTAGGCCAAGTACCTATAGTATAGGTACTTGTTGGGCCACTAATCTTTGGTCTTGACGAAGTTTTGACCCTTCCAAAGTGCCTTGGGAAGGGAGTAACGAGATTTGGGTTTGGGGAAAAGAGATGGGTGACTTGTCACCATCCCATTCCTATTCTCCAAGGTTCATATATGGTCTTGGGTTGATCTCAAAGCCTCACACATGTGTGAGCACACAATGTAAGCCTTTCATGGGAAGAGAGCCCAAGTACTTCCCACTCCATATGCTTCACACATGTGAAAGCATTTGTGGGGAGATGTGTTCTTAAGAATGAATGGGAAGGTGACAAGTGTCACCACCCCATTGAAGGGATTTGAAATTCAAATCCCTATTTATCAACCTATTGAGGGTGAAGAAAGGGATTTTTTGCTCTTTTTTCATTTTGGCTTGTTTTGGATAAGAAGAAGGATAGATTGCATACTTGGTCTTGCAAGAAGATCTTGGAGAAAGGTATTTGAAGAGAACTCCACCAACTCTTTATAAATCTCTTGGAATCTTAGATAGGCAGTCTCTCAAGCTCTTCTTAATGTATGTTTATTGTTTTCTTGGTTATATGTTTATGGGATGTATTGTTAATGGTTTGTTTTTGTTATTGGTTTGGTGGTGTTGTTTATAGTTTGGTGTTTGAGTTTTGTGTAGTATTGAGAATGAGGTTTATGAAGGGTTGGGCTCTCACTCTCATTGAGAGAAGCCCAAGCATTGGGGTAGGAAGAGAAGTGATTTACTTCTTTCCCCCTTAGTGGACCTTGATATAGATTCAAGTGTTGTGGTTTCCTTGGCTATGAAGTTAGTTGTGTATTTTGGTTGAGTATTAAGTCATTCCCTTGTGTAGTGTGTTCCTGTGTTACCTTGAAGGCATCCTAGCTTGAGGGTGGCTTGTGAAAAAGCCTATGGTTGGGAGGTGAGCATCCCATTGTCTTGGATGAAAAGTCCTCATTTTTCCTAGTTTATGAAGAGCTAGGAGGAGTGCTAGGCACTATTGAAGTGGGTGTATTGTTACTTGATTAAACCACTATGTTGTAGACTTTAATTGTTACAAAATATACACAGTTTATTAAATGCATAGTTTATTGAAAAGCACTAGAAAAATAATTAGAACTAAAAATCATGTATCATAGGTGAAATCTATCCCATCTACAATTTATTAGGGCAAAATTATATCATCAAACTTTGAATTTCATATCATACCTAATCTCAACATGAATGTATTCCTTAGAGGGTGTGTAGGAATTGACATGCACTTCTTGATTGAATTTGAAAGTTTCTATCATGAAAGGTGAAATGACTTAGTGGTGGAAAAACTCACTAGCCACAAGTACGTTCTAAGTGTGAATGTCAACCTATCTAATATTCTTATTAACGTACCAGTAATTCCTTCTAGATATAAATACAATCCTTATCTCAAAGTAGCAGAAAAATAATTAAAATCAACATAAAAATGTCTTAAATGGCTCCAATAACTCTTGAATGTGATAGTGTATGTACACTCCAAGCTTTTCAGAGTGAATCTACACCTTTACATTATTTAGTAATTTGAGCTCCTTTAGTGAACATTAGTTCATTAAATATTTATAAAAGAAATGGACTTCATTAATTACTATTTTTGGAAGGGATGAAGTGTAAAATTTCAGTTGACTACTTGACCATTGAAGAGTGTGATGTTTAAGTAGTGTAGAGATATGGAATGCAGTGGGCACAAAACCTCTCTACATAGTCTACTATGTTTGTATGGTGACTGGCATAGTAACATGAAATAGCTAAATACAATAAATTTCCCCAAAAATAGTATTTTAATTCTAAGGTCATATATTGAAAATAGAAAGTAAAGTAATCTCATTCAATATTTTTAAAGAAAAATTAGTACATGAGAGAGAGAGAGAGAGAGTTATCTATTTGTAATTCTCTCATCCTGTAATGAATGAATAAATAAGCTATATGGTTAAAAAAATTTAATCACACTCTTTTACACTTATAAAGAAATGATAGTTATAGAACAATTCTATTACATATTCCCACACATGCCTAACATGATAAAATAGAAGGAAATACCATATTACATGTTTATAACTATAATACATTTTTTTAAGGCAACATAGGCCTTGAACATTGTTTATTTAATACCTTTTGATCCGAACACATTTAAGACATGCACATTTAAGACATTCACATCTAAGCATCTTGTTCATAATCTAAAGTTGAAAAAACATATAAAAAAATCTTTGAAATTCTACATCATATTGATTAATAGTCACAAATCGTAAATAATTATTCCCTAATTTTGAAACATGTGAAAACAAAATATGCCGTACAAACAGATCATATGCATTTGTTGGGAGGGGTACTAATCATCTAATATAACTTCTTCATTGACTCTTGAATATGAAGGTCCATCAAACTTATTCATAATCTAAAGTTGAAAAAACATATTAAAAAATCTTTGATATTCTACATCATATTGATTAATAGTCACAAATTGTAAATAATTACTCCCTATTTTTGAAACATGTGAGAAAAAAATATGCAGTACAAACACATCATATGCATTTGTTGGGGGGGGTACTAATCATCTAATATAACTTCTTCATTGACTCTTGAATATGAAGGTCCATCAAACTTATTCTTGGATAAGCTTGTTGTTGATTCAAGCCATGCATACTCTCATTGACCCACCATATTCTTGTATGTGGAATTGGTCCATTTCACCTTGTTTATAGAGTAAAATATAAGTGTTGCAAAAGTTACTCTTTCTATTTGCTCTTGAGTCTCATTATAGTTTTGCAGGGGAGAGATTTTTTGATTGGCTACTTTGATATTTTCAAGACTAGAAATAGAACCAACTATTCTAATTTCTTGTGACATAATGATGATATTGTGAACTAGACTTAAACTCTCCCTAGTTGGTCGTATACCTAACATTGCATCATTTGGGGTTCTATGCATATGATGCCCACTATAATATCTTAAATGTGAGATCAATAAGCATGTTGGCTACTGTAGACACCTCAAATTGGCTCAGGTTGAGGGTAAGTGCAGGAAGATGGGGGGCCAAAAAGGGGTCTTAAGTGGCCACTTTTTTTCTGAAATCAAGAAATACTAGCCTTGGATGAGAAATTGAGCATAGTTACACTCAAAATTTGGAGATGCAACCAAAACAATGTTCGCAGTGCTCCGAGTCTACTTTCTAAACTACTATTTTGTTTTGAAAATGGCATTGTTAAGGGGTTCAAAAGAGGGAGCCACAGAAATTGGTGTTGTTTCTGTCAAAAAAACATAACATAGCATGTTTTGTGGCTCCCTCAAAAGGTCAACTTTTTTTTGGTATTTTTAAAATCACTTCAGTGAGAAATTAGCTGATAGCATGTAGTTTATGCCCAATTTTTCTGATAATATTTTGATGAATATTTGATTTTTTACTAATTTTCAAGGTGGACACATCCTAAAAAATAGAATTTTGGCCGTGCTACCCCTATAAATTTTGAAAACTAATTGAAAATCATTTTTTTATTTTTTAAATATTTGTAGAATGGAGTCTAGTTTCTAAATATGTAATTTTTTTGAAATTTGAATGAATAGTTAATTTACAATGAAAAAAAGACCAAACAGTGGTTTTTGCCTAAAAACAAACACACAAACAAAAGAAATTAAAGATGAAAGGCTTAACATTGTTAAAATGTGAAAAAAATCACATCGTCAAATAGCTAAGAGAAAGCCTAACATTACCCAAGTGTTTGATTTGTTTGACCTTGAAACACGTGCAAATCTGAGGGTTAGCACAAACGAAATTATGTGAAATTTTGAAGAATATGGAAAAACACATCTGTGACTGTTCATAAGGCACTCCAAGCCTTTGGGTTGGAAATCCAAAGCAAATCCCAAGCCCAAGGCTTGGGATTCCCAAAGCAAGACATAATGCAAGCGCGTTATAACGCGCTTGTGTTATGTTTTGCTTTGCATTTTTCCTTTCCCGCAAGTCTGTTGTTTGTCATGTTTGACATAATAACGCGCTCGCATTATGTTCCCCTTAATTTTTTTTACGTTCAAGGCTATTAATCATGAGGGTTAAGGGATAAGGGATAGGGTTGGAGGGTTTAGGGATAAGGGATTAGCGTTTAAGGTATAGTATCGAGCTCGTTGAGGGTCTAGGAATAGGGATAGCGTTTAGGGTTTAGAGATGAGGGATTAGAGTTAAGGGATGATAGATTAGGGTTGAGGGTTTATGGTTTATGGTTTAGGGATAGGGTTGAGGGTCGAGGGATCAGAGTTAAGGGTTGAGGGATTAGGGTTTGACATTGAGGGTTGAGGTTCAAGGGTCAAGGGTTTAGGGATAGGGTTGAGGGTTGAGGGATTAGGGTTAAAGTAGAGTATGGAGGGTGTAAGGATTAGGGATAGGGTTGGAGGGTTCAGGGATTAGGGATTAGGGTTTAAGGTATAATATCGAGTCTGTTGAGGGTTTAGGAATAGGGATAGCATTTAGGGTTTAGGGATGAGGGATTAGAGTTGAGGGATGATGGATTAGGGTTGAGGGTTGAGGGATTAGGGTTTAGGGATAAGGTTTAGGGTTGAGGGTTGAGGGATTAGGGTTTAGGGATAAGGTTTAGGGTTGAGGGTTGAGGGATTAGGGTTTAAGGTATAGTGTTGAGAGTTGAGGGTTTAGGATTAGGGTTTAGGGTTGACAGATTAGCATTTAATGTCGAGGTTAGGGTTAGAGTGTTGAGGGTAGAGGGATTAGGGATAGGGTTTAGGGTTGAAGCTTTAAGGATTGAGGGTTGAGGCTTTAGGGATGAGGGTTTAAGGCTTAAGATATAGTGTCAAGTGTTGAGGGTGTAGGGATAGGGTTTAAGTTTTAAGGGTTAAGGGTTGAGGGATAGGGATTAGGGTTTAAGGTATAGTGTTGAGGGTTGATGGTTTAGGGATAGGGTTTAGGTTTGAGGGATTAGGGTTTAGGGTTGATGAATTAGGGTTTAATGTTGAGAGTTGAGGGTTAAGGGTTGAGGGTTGAGGGATAGGGTTAATAGTCAAGGGATTAAGGTTAAATAAGAGTGTCGAGGGTAGAGGGATTAGGGTTTAAGGTATAGTATCGAGCCTGTTGAGGGTCTAGGAATAGGGATAGCGTTTAGGCTTTAGGGATGAGGGATTAGAGTTGAGGGATGACGGATGGCGGATTAGGGTTGAGGGTTGAGGGATTAGGGTTTAGGGACAAGGTTTAGGGTTAGGGTTGAGGGATTAGGGTTTAAGGTATAGTGTTGAGGGTTTAGGGATAGGGTTTAGGGTTGAGGGATTAGAGTGAAGGGTTGAGGGATTAGAATTTGACATTGAGGGTTGAGGATTTAGGGTTTAGGGTTTAGGGATAGGGTTGAGGGTCGAGGGATCAGAGTTAAGGGTTGAGGGATTAGGGTTTGACATTGAGGGTTGAGGGTTGAGGTTCGAGGGTCAAGGGTTTAGGGATAGGGTTGAGGGTCAAGGAATTAGGGTTAAAGTAGAGTATGGAGGGTATAAGGATTAGGGATAGGGTTGGAGGGTTTAGGGATAAGAGATTAGGGTTTAAGGTATAGTATCAAGTCTATTGAGGATGTAGGAATAGGGATAGCATTTAGGGTTTAGGGATGAGGGATTAGAGTTGAGGGATGACAGAATAGGGTTGAGGGTTGAAGGATTAGGGTTTAGGGATAAGGTTTAGGGTTGAGGGCTGAGGGATTAGGGTTTAAGGTATAGTGTTGAGGGTTTAGGGATAGGGTTCAGGGTTGAGGGATTAGAGTGAAGGGTTGAGGGATTAGGATTTAACATTAAGGGTTGAGGGTTTAGGGTTAGGGTTGAGAGATGAGGGATCAAAGTTAAGGGTTGAGGGATTAGGGTTTGACGTCGAGGGTTGAGGTTCGAGGGTCAAGGGTTTAGGGATAGGGTTGAGGTTCAAGGGATTAGGGTTAAAGTAGAGTGTGGAGGGTGTAAGGATTAGGGATAGGGTTGAAGGGTTTAGGGATAAGGGATTAGGGTTTAAGGTATAGTATTGAGTCTGTTGAGGGTTTAGGAATAGGGATAGCATTTAGGGTTTAGGGATGAGGGATTAGAGTTGAGGGAGGATGGATTAGGGTTGATGGATTAAAGTTTAGGGATAAGGTTTAGGGTTGAGGGTTGAGGGATTAGGGTTTAAGGTATAGTGTTGAGGGTTGAGGGTTTAGGATTAGGGTTTAGGGTTGACAGATTAGCATTTAATGTCGAGGTTAGGGTTAGAGTGTCGAGGGTAGAGGGATTAGGCATAGGGTTTAGAGTTGAAGGTTTAAGGATTGAGGATTGAGGCTTTAGGGATGAGGGTTTAAGGCTTAAGATATAGTGTCAAGTGTTGAGGGTGTAGGGATAGGGTTTAAGTTTTAAGGGTTAAGGGTTGAGGGATAGGGATTAGGGTTTAAGGTATAGTGTTGAGGGTTGATGGTTTAGGGATAGGGTTTAGGTTTGAGGTATTAGGGTTTAGGGTTGATGAATTAGGGTTTAATGTTGAGAGTTCAGGGTTGAGGGTTGAGGGTTGAGGGTTGAGGTTGAGGGATAGGGTTAATGGTCAAAGGATTAGGGTTAAATAAGAGTGTCGAGGGTAGAGGGATTAGGGTTTAAGGTATAGTATCGAGCCTATTGAGGGTCTAGGAATAGGGATAGTGTTTAGGGTTTAGGGATGAGGGATTAGAGTTGAGGGATGATGGATGATGGATTAGGGTTGAGGTTGAGGGATTAGGGTTTAGGGACAAGGTTTAGGGTTAGGGTTGAGGGATTAGGGTTTAAGGTATAGTGTTGAGGGTTTAGGGATAGGGTTTAGGGTTGAGGGATTAGAGTGAAGGGTTGAGGGATTAGGATTTGACATTGAGGGTTGAGGGTTTAGCGATAGGGTTGAGGGTCGAGGGATCAGAGTTAAGGGTTGAGGGATTAGGGTTTGACGTCGAGGGTTGAGGGTTGAGGGCATTTTCTATTAAGAACTTGATTATGAGGGCTTGCCCCTTCATTGTTATGCCTATCATATGGCAAAGCATTTGGCAAGCTCTTGCAGGAAAGAGATGTGATCAATGCAAAGGATGTGATGAATCTATAGCAGGACAAAATGCGAGCGCGTTATAGCGTGCTTGCGTTTTGTCTTGCTATTGAAATGGTAAAAAAATGGTTACCCCCGTGATCTAGGCCCACATGCTCTATTTTCTTACTGATTCTGCGCGTGCTCCGACAAAAAAGAAGTGCTTTCATGTTGTTGGGAAGTTCACATGCACATTTGACACATTGTACCACCTTTGCATGATCTTTCCACCACCTTTTCTGCTTTGCCAACTTGAGAAGGAGGAAATAACATAGTTTTCACACCAAGTTTGATATATATCTATTCAAGTTTCAATTTTTGTAGTGTTGCAATGTTAATTGTGATTCAATTTTAGGAATTTAACATTATAGATTGGTTAATAGTATTGTTGTTAGTAATGATATTTGAGTGTTATTCAATTTAACATTGAAAAGGAAGCAAGTGGTGAAAAACTCAAATTGTTGAGGAGTTTGATGCAAGAAGATAAAAACACTACATAATTGGGTACTCTCTCCATTCAAATCTTCATTTTTTAGGTATGTCAAGTCTTTACATGCATGTTCTTTACATTTTCCTTATTTTGGATTGAATTACTTTATCATGCTTTATAATACATGTTTAAAATAGACACATTCCCAATCAAGAAAGCAGCTTACAATCTCACATGATGCCATGTATATTTTTTACACTTGGGCTCTTTAATAATTATGTGTAATAAACAAACCTTAACATACCATGATGTCAAACTATACAAGAATAAATCCTTACAACATAAAAGAAATACAATCCCACTATTATCTTGTATTCATTTCTTAGGAACTAATATTGGTCTCTTTATCATGCTACAGACAAATTCTCTGTCATGCTGAGGAAACAATCAAGAATTAAACCAACACAGGAAGAGATAGAAGCTAAGAATGCAAAGAAAGCAGTGGCTATGAGGAAACTTCATGAGAAGAGGAAATTGGACACGATAAATGAAGACATACCAATTGAAGAGGAACCGTAACCATCACAAAGAGATATGGTATTGGCGGTACAAAGAGAATGAATGCAAAAACTTCGTGGTACGAGAGATTTGAATATCATAGTTGGAGACACGTCCTCTACCACAAGTCAACATGTAGGGACACCATCTACCACATCTCAAGTTGAGAGTACATCATCACTCACATGTGATGAAGGAGGTACGCCATAGTTCCCACCTCAACCTCACGGTATGTCATCTATTCCATCTTCAATCGAAGGTATGCCATCTAACCCATCTCATTTAAATATTGATGAAACTCCTAATGTTGAGATGAATTTACCTAACTTGACACCACCTAGAATTTTGCATAGAAAGCCAAAGTATTTGATTGATATTGATGAGAATATTTTGCAGCCAATGGAAGGTAAGATTCCAAAATGCACTTGTAGAAGATATACTAATAAGATTTGGAGATTGTTCTTTGAAAAGTTAAATGAGATTGCAAGATGTCAACTATTCGTTGAAATGATGCGAAGTATAAAGTATAGGTCTATCATGAAGATTCTTGGGTTGAGAACATCAGAAGCTTCAAGTGAAAAATCTATTGTCAAGAATCTAATGAGTGCGTATGAGAGTGTGGGTAACACCTCACGCATAAAAGATAGTAATGCAACACGGCATGTGATTACATCGACTATAGTAAGTAGTCAAATGAGGAAATCTCGTCTCATTAGAAAGACAAGTCAAGAATTGAGAATTAATAGGAAAACTTTATCAAGAGTCATTGGAAGACGCCAAAGAATTGAGGACACTAATGCCAATGAATTATGGGCGTTCTCGGGGAGACTACCACGAAACGATAAACTAATTGTTGAAGCATTGAGATCACTAATTGAAGACTTTTGGAAGAATTACCTAAGGTTATCTTTGAATCAAAGGGATGTGGTAAGAAGGAGAATCGGTAGTCAGAACCGCGAGCCACATCCAAAGCATTTTTTGGATGAGACTCAAACACAGTTTTATGGTAAATTTCTAGAGAAGTATCCTCAAATTAAAATTTGTCAAAGATATTTTGAATTACTAAAACCTTTCTATGTTAAGATAAATCACACACGCACTAGTTGTTGTAGATTACATATTGAATTTTCTAACCATTTTGGTGCTTATAGGTCTATATGTTTAGATATGCATACTAACAATGATTTGTAGGGTTGTGCCATATGTGCCCCACCAACATCTTCAAGAGACTTCATATCAAGAATTTTATGTGAAAGAGAGAAGGGCAAATATTCTACAAGAAATTATGCTTGGATGGCACATGTCATCATTGCGGTGGCTTGCAACATTTGCCAATATGTGAACATATGGAAATAACACATGCGGTTGGAAATGAACTAGTAGAGTTTGGCAAGTATAAAACAATGGCATACAATACAAAAGATGGTAAAGAAGCAAAGAGGTGTGAATTAGTTATTGATAAGATTCCAGTGTATTAGTTTATGCCTATATTTCATGACAGCAAGTGTATGAGTATGCAAGACATGCCCATAGAGCTCGATGGTTGGACTTGCAATTCAAGTTATGCAAGGACACATTTCCAGTTGGTAGCATTGTTTTAGTCATCGACTTTGCAGAGAACTACTATCTACAGCCACAGCGTGAGGTGCAATCACAATATTACAACTCCACACAGGTTTCTATATTTGTGTACATCGCATTCATTCATGTGAATGATAGTATAGAGGATGACAGAAAGATCATAAGGGAGTATAATTTCTATATTAGTGATGATCACACGCATTCTACGGAGTTCGTGCAAGGTTGCTTTCAGGTGTTCTACAATGATTTGGCTAGAAGGGGCATATCGTTCAGTCAGCATATCATATGGTGGAATAACTGTGCGTCACAATTCAAGAACTCGTAGAATTTCTATTGGCTGAGTAGGAGGCATAATTTTATAGGTATCCAACATATGTGGAACTTTTGTGAGATTGGGCATGGAAAGGGGGAGCATGATGGTGTAGGAGCATGTATCAAAAGAGCCATAGCACAAGAATAGTTAAAGTATAAAGACAATGCAAAGTTGACAGATGCAAAATCGATTGTCGAGTGGTGTAATGCTTCCATGGGTCCAGGTAATGAAGGTAAGTCTTCGGTTCGTAGATTTTTTTGTTTGATAGATGATACTAACATTGCACCATATGAGGATTGTTGTACACTGACAGGATCAAATGAGATGCACTCTTTCAGAAGCTCAATTGCAGGTTCATGGAGTATCCATACATGAAAGATGTCATGCTTTTGTTCTTCCTGTACAATTCAAGTCTGGGACGAGTGTGTTGGTTTTTCTTCTGAATCAGCATTAGGGTTTGCCACTTCTAATGCACAGGCAGATTTAGCCAACTAAATACAGGAGGTTGCGTGAGCTCCTCCCCTTCACTTCTGGTTCTGCCGCACCAAGGGGGGTGTCCCTATTTGATAAAAGTATAACCTTGACTAGCTCAATGACAGAAGGATTTAACTTGACAGCAACAGGCAGAATACTCTCATGTATGGACCAAGATTTGTGTAACAAATCACAAGGTTGGCAACATTCTTGGACATGATGTCTGGTTGGGTATGAGAGCATGCAGGGATCCTAATCCTACTCCTACAACTAACAGGTGGAAGGATGAAATGGTTTGATTTGATTTTTGGATGCAAAGCTAGACATGGTATATAACCTCAACACAGAGCTAGATTGGTGCCTATCTAGGGCTTGGAGTCGGTAGACATACACCTGTGAATGATCAGCATGAACAACTAAAACTAGATTTTAGGGGGATATACATGATATCTGCCTTACAGATATCTCCCAATACAGAGTGTTAAGCTGTCTATACTTATGGCATCCCTATTGTAGTATACCCTTCCCAATATTCAATCTGAAAATAGTTTAATCTACCCCTTGAGCAGAAGTTAAAAGATTAAACATTCAACACAGGAATTCTATGTTCTAGAATCTCATACATTCCTTGAATGCCTGGACTCAAAAGAAAGATACATGCAAAACTGGAGACAGAATCAGCATAACACATGCAAACATAGCATTATTCATATAAAATTGACCATGAAATCAGTGGATTCATGCACAAACGTACAACAGGAGATACATAAACTCGCAAGTTTTGCCGCACAGAGCAACCAAAACTAGTTGTATCTTATTACAGAGCCAAAATGTCCAATTTTCAACAACCAAAACATTGGTAACACAGTCTGCCTATATCGGCTAGAAAGTGTACCCACAGCAATTAATTACATGATTTTTACAAAAAACTGCCAGATACAGCCCATGAGAGATGGCGCCCATAAGTTATCAATGTAGTAGGCAGGAGAGTTGACAGGGGTGGCCTTGAGCCTTGTGCCACCATCTGGAAGTCTTCATGCTAAAAATCAGGCAGTTTAATCACTTGTACTGTCGCCCACACCCCTGCTACAATTGCCATTGATGGCTCAACCACCTGCGGCCTACTTGGAAACCGTCGTACTGTTCAAAATGGAGCTTCCCGCCAAGAAGCACTTCCTCGCAGGTTCAAAATAATGTAGGGAGATTAATCCCACATGCATAGTGAGAAGACCACTTCAACATTTTATAAACATGGCCACAAACATACTAAGTGTCAAGCACTTTTGCCGTGCTCGACACACAAGCCCTCGCCCAAAGCTAAGCCATCGACTTGCCCCAAAAAACTCTCGCTGATCTATCAAGTCTCTCCGATGGCAAACAAAACACACCCTCCGTCGCCATGACTCCCTCCATCGGAGCATCCAAAAATCCTCTAATCGACCTCAATAGTCTCACCGACACCATCGCAAACTCCATATTTCCCATCATCGGCCAGAGATAGACCATCGGGCTAACTTCCATCGACTAGGCCGATAAAACAAGTCTCACCGATGGCCAAGCAAAAAACACCCGTCGCCAAGACAAAAACCATTGGCCAACCCAAAAGCAATGCTCGCCGACAACAAAAGTCACGCTGATGGCAACTTGGCTTCCCATCTCCGTCGGTGTGACTTAGACTGTCGGAGCAAGACCACAAACCTATGCCGATAGCTGCCATCACGCCGATGAAACCAAAAACATAAAGCTTTGAACCTTGAACCAGTTCAAACAGATGGTTCAATGGCGAGGTTCAACACTGAGGTTCGCCGACGAGGTTCAAACCGAAAGTTCAAAGACACAATCGGAGCACTCAAAAAACAAAACTTTCGCTGATGGACAAAACATGATGACCCCTTCCTCAGGAAAGATGAAGGGGTGCCAAAACTCAGAACCATTTGGATTTTTTGGGAAGGTGCCTGCATGAAAAATTGCTCAGAAACTGACAGTCAATTCAGGCACCAACAGTGGCTCTGATTGGGGACGTGCAGGTGCAAGACTGCAGCGAGAACCCTAGATCTCTGGGATGCAGACCAGTCCCCTATCCATTGGGCACAGAGTCAAACTTGCACCAATCTGCATCACCAAACACATTATTTTAAAATAAACATGGTGGCCCAGGGCCACCAAAAAGGAAAAACCAGACTTTTCCCTTGTCAAACACCTGATTTTCTTTTAATTTCTTCAAATGAAGCCTAAAAGTATTTAATTGTCTGCAGCAAGCCCCTTGGCAATTATTTGTGCTGTTGCTCATTTCTTTTTCTTCAACAAATCTATAGCTAGCTTCATCAGCATATATAATTATCAGTTGTAGAATGTCATCATCATATGAGTCACTGATGTTGCTTGGAAAAATAACAGACTCACATGAAACAAATGAATCCACATCAGAATTTTGCCCTTCCTCAAAAAATAAGAGCTCCTCTGTATCAAACATGCAATATTTAGGCACAAGCAACATCTCATAATCAAATTTATCTTGATGAACATACAGATATCCATCATCATCATGCACGACAGTTTTGTCATTAATGTCCACCTGAAATGTCTCAAGAGAAGGCAGAAATAACTTAGAATGTAGCCCTACACTGAAAGCTTCATAGTCACCCCTGCAATCAACACTATCCCCAACTGTATGAGCACACACATCTGTAATTTTCCCATCCACCTCTGAATAGTGACCTTGTTTTTTATCTTCACCAGTGCCTTGATAATCAAAAGCAAAGTTTTCAACCTCTGCACTATGAAGGTGGCCAAAATCTTCAAGGAAACATTCATAATCAGCATCCAAATATGTTTCATCATCTGAAAGGCTCACATATCCTTTGAATCAATGTTTTCTATATTCAGAGTGAAGCTCTGCATATCCACTTCATATAAATAATCAGGCATAACTGGGATATGCACACTACTGCAAGACACAACTTCATGTATGTCTCTCATTTGATCAATTGGAGGGCACCTTGTGTCTGCAGGCTTGTCTTCTAAAGGCTGATAACAATCTTTGTTTTCATTATTACAAGATGTGCTTACATTTTCTACAACATTTTCTTCATGCATCACATCATGGCTGCACACATTATTCTGAAATATATTTCCCTCTATACAATCATTTCTCAATGCACATACTGGGAGAGCTAAAATATATTCACTTTGATAACTGCTTTGACAACTTGCAGCCATGAAACCTACTGGCATTCCATATTTCTCATTGTTTTCTATGTCCATAGCAAATTGGAAAGCCTGGTGAAGTGTGACTGGTTCTTTATCTCTCGACAGATAACTCATTTCTTCATCAAATGCAGCCAAATAAATTGTCAAGCACAATGCATTATTAGGTCTCATATATTCAGGGATCTACCTGAGCAATTTAATAAACCTAAGATTAAAGGCTGGAACCAGCTCCTCATCTTCCCTTTGGATATTCATAAAATGTATGATTAATGAGGCCACATCAAACCTTTCACCAAACTGCCCTAGGAATGCAACTTCTAAATCTATCCATGAAGAAACTGAACAAACAGGCAGGTCTGAAAACCATATCCTAGCATCATCTTCCAATGACTGAACAAAGAGTCTCATTACTACATCTTCATCCTCTACCTCATAATCTTCTATTAAATTACAAAATCTTTGCAGATGTTTGTTTGCCGATTCAGAATCTGATCCACTATATTTTGGCAAACATATTCTAATTTTATTGGGAATAATATTTGGGTAACCATATATCCCTATGAAATTTAGGGCTTTATATCTTTCAATAAAGAATGGTCTTCTCTGAGAGCACGACCAAGCTTGTTGTTCTAAACTCAACATTTTGAATCAAAGATGAATACCTGGATATATGTTGCAGCATTGATAAGTTCTTTCAACAGAGTCGCCACCTCTCAGAGAGAGGACAGAATGTCAGCAAGGCACTTTTATTTTCTGGATTCATCACCCCAGCAGAGCACCACATGGTTCCTTTTTGCTGCAACAACTTCACTGGAAACTAGATTTTCCAACCCTCAGGTTACTTGACTCTCTCTCTCCCCAGTGGAGTCGCCATTTTTGTTGGTTTTTCTTCTGAATTAGCATTAGGGTTTGCCACTTCTAATGCACAGGCAGATTCAGCCAACTGAATACAGGAGGTTGCGTGAGCTCCTCCCCTTCACTTCTGGTTCTACTGCACTAAGGGGGGTGTCCCTATTTGATAAAAGTATAACCTTGACTAGCTCAATGACAGAAGGATTTAACTTGACAGCAACAGGCAGAATACTCTCATGTATGGACCAAGATTTGTGTAACAAATCACAAGGTTGGCAACATTCTTAGACATGATGTCTGGTTGGGTATGAGAGCATGCAAGGATCCTAATCCTACTCCTACAACTAATAGGTGGAAGGATGAAATGGTTTGATTTGATTTTTGGATGCAAAGCTGAACATGGTATATAACCTCAACACAAAGCTAGATTGGTGCCTATCCAGGGCTTGGAGTCGATAGACATACACCTGTGAATGATCAGCATGAACAACTAAAACTGGATTTCAGGGGGATATACATGATATCTGCCTTACAGATATTTCCCAATACAGAGTGTTAAGCTGTCTATACTTATGGCATCCCTATTGTAGTATACCCTTCCCAATATTCAATCTAAAAATAGTTTAATCTACCCCTTGAGCAGAAGTTAAAAGATTAAACATTCAACACAGGAATTCTATGTTCTAGAATCTCAGACATTCCTTGAATGCCTGGACTCAGAAGAAAGATACATGCAAAACTGGAGACAGAATCAGCATAACACATGCAAACATAGCATTATTCATATAAAATTGACCATGAAATCAATGGATTCATGCACAAACGTACAATAGGAGATACATAAACTCGCAAGTTTTGTTGCACAGAGCAACCAAAACCAGTTGTATCTTATTACAGAGCCAAAATGTCCAGTTTTCAACAACCAAAACAATGGTAACATAGTTTGCCTATATCGGCCAGAAAGTGTACCCACAGCAATTAATTACATGATTTTTACAAAAAACTGCCAGATACAGCCCATGAGAGATGGCGCCCATAAGTTATCAATGTAGTAGGTAGGAGAGTTGACAGGGGTGGCCTCGAGCCCTGTGCCACCATTTGGAAGTCTTCATGCTAAAAATCAGGCAGTTTAATCACTTGTACTGTCGCCCACACCCCTGCTACAATCGCCATTGATGGCTCAACCACCCGCAGCCTACTTGGAAACCGTCGCACTGTTCAAAATGGAGCTTCTCGCCAAGAAGCACTTCCTCGCAGGTTCAAAATAATGTAGGGAGATTAATCCCACATGCATAGTGAGAAGACCACTTCAACATTTTATAAACATGGCCACAAACATACTAAGTGTCGAGCGCTTTTGCTGCGCTCGACACACAAGCCCTCATCTAAAGCTAAGCCATCGGCTTGCCCCAAAAAACTCTCGCCGATCTATCAAGTCTCTTCGATGGCAAACAAAACACACCCTCCGTCACCGTGACTCCCTCCATCGGAGCATCCAAAAATCCTCTGGCCGACCTCATGTGTTACACCAATGAAGCCCATCGCAATCCCTTGTCGGCCAGACCAATCCCATCGACCAACCTGAAACTCCTTTAACCGACCTCAATAGTCTCGTCGACGCCATCGCAAACTCCATATTTCCCATCATCGGCCAGAGATAGAACATCAGGCCAACTTCCATCGACTAGGCTGATAAAACAAGTCTCACTGATGGCCAAGCAAAAAACACCCGTCGCCAAGACAAAAACCATCGGCCAACCCAAAAGCAACGCTCGCCGACAACAAAAGTCATGCCGATGGCAACTTGGCTTCCCATCTCCGTCGGTGTGACTTAGACCGTCGAAGCAAGACCACAAACCTATGCCGATAGCTACCATCACGCCGATGAAACCAAAAACATAAAGCTTTGAATCATTGAACCAGTTCAAACAGATGGTTCAATGGCGAGGTTCAACACTGAGGTTCACCGGCGAGGTTCAAATCGAAAGTTCAAAGACACAATCGAAGCACTCAAAAAAACAAAACTTTCACTGATGGACAAAACATGATGACCCCTTCCTCAGGAAAGATGAAGGGGTGCCAAAACTCAGAACCATTTGGATTTTTTGGGAAGGTGCCTACATAAAAAATTGCTCAGAAACTAACAGTCAATTCAGGCACCAACAGAGTGCAAGTTAAAGGAGTGGGTTGACGAATGGTAGTTAAGTTATCTTAGCCCACTTGACACGTATCGACCCCTGACGGCACTGGAACTAACACAGATGGAATCTTCAGTTGACTTTGACCACATATCAGATTTAGTTCAACCAGGTAATATAGGGCACGTATATGCATCTAATTTCATCTAGTTCAACTAGGTAATGTCATCTTACTTTGTAGTGTTTTTGTAATGTTGACTAATTTCATCTAATTTGCTACACATATCAATGTAGGGCATGTATATGCAGTTATTGCAGATGAAGATAATGAAGAGGGAGCAAATTATTACTTATGTCGTTGTGTTGAGGCTAAAAAAAAATTGGAGGCCCCTGTTACAAATGGAGAAAACATCGAATACCCTACAGGCTCAGTGGTTATTACTGGAACATGGCTTAGAAAGTATCCACATAAGAGTGTTAATATTTAGCTATTTCAGGACTTTGACATGCATCGGAAGATTCTTCATTGCTGAAACCTTGTCGTGGCATCCAATGTTCATTTGATAAAGTATCAGGGTAGACCTTTGAACAAAATATTGTGGAAGGTGCGTGAGTCTAACGATGAAGCAATACTTGACACAATCAAGAGTAGAGCAGACCCGGATGATTCATGGGATTAATTTGTAAGTATTCACATTGATTTTGTAAAGTCATGTTACATTGAGTTGTAAGTATGCACATTAATTTGTAAGGTTTATCTTTTTTTATTTCCTCCTGCATTTTTACACATATGTACACATTTTTACATCATCATGTTATGCATTTTTGGTGTCCTGCTCCTGATGTGACCAAACTCATAACTCACCCTACTTCCTCTAGACACCATTTGATGATCTCTCCAACACTCTAGATCCAGGGCGCCCAATCATGATGATGACCTATATACCATTCTCCCAAGGCGCTCATAATGAATGAAAAGAAGACCAAGGGTGCCCAAGCTTAATAGACTTATTTCTTTCAATTTTGATGATCCAAACTCTTGCAATATGACATCCACTTTCATGCCTTTAGATCTTCCTTCACATACAGGGTGCCAAATCAAGTTGAAAAATCTACATAAGGGTGCCAAAATGGATGAAAGGAGACATGAAATGTGCCTTAGGACTCCATGCTAAGGTTTGGGCCATTAAAGTCTCTTGATATTAGGTGCTCATGATGATGAAACTTAGAGCTTTTTCCTTTCCTATGCGCTCATCTAAGATGTTTGAATGATAAGGAGTGCCTCGACCTCTATAATGTACATTGGGCGCCAAAATCAAGGTGATTTTAAGTCACTTTGAGTCATTTGGGGTCAGTTTGAGTCTTTGAGTCATGTTGCAAAAAAGTGTCAATGTTGTCAAGTTGCACAAAGCAACTTTTACATTTTTGGTGTCCTGCTCATGATGTGACCAAACTAACTATTCCAATGCATCCGGATGGGTACATTTATGCTAGGCATGGTTCTATTTTTCACCCAAACATGTCGAAACAGTCCGAACTACATTGTACCGACGATATCCCTGAAGAGTCCAAATTGCAAAAAGGCAACAATCTTTGACGAAATGTTACTCGAAAACTATGTCACTTAGAAACATTCTGTCTAAGGTAACACTATCATGTAGAGTGTCTCTACAATAACCTCTCTCAATTTTTTATATCTCTGAGGTATTTGCGTGTGGTGAAAGGTTTTCTGCTACCTCAAAAATCGTCAGAAGGAGGCAGTGTAAAGTTGCAAAGGGGTGTAACTTTCGTCCTACTCCTGATGTGACCAAACTGACTATTCCAACGCGTCCAAATGGGCATATTTACACTAGGAATGGTCCTATTTTTCACCCAAACATGTTGAAACAGTCTGAGCTACATTGTACTGACAATATCCCTGAAGAGTCCAAAGTGCAAAAAGGCAGCAATCTTTGACGAGATGTTACTCAAAAACCATGTCACTTAGAAACATTCCATCTAAGGCAACGCGATCATGTAAAGTGCCTCTACAATAACCTCTCTCAATTTTTTATATCTATGAGGCATTTGCCCGTGGTGAAAAGCTTTCTACTGCCCCAAAAATTGTCAGAAGGAGGTAGTGTAAAGTTGCAAAGGGGTGTAACTTTTGTCCTGCTCCTAATGCGACCAAACTGATTGTTCCAACATGTCTGGATGGGTACATTTACGCTAGGCATTGTCCTTTTTTTCACCCAAACATGTCGAAATAGTCCGAGCTACATTGTACCCACGATATCCCTAAAGAGTTCAAAGTGCAAAAAGGTAGTAATCTTTGATGAGATGTTACTCAAAAATTGTGTCACTTAGAAATATTTTGTCTGAGGCAAAATGATCACATAGAGTGCCTCTACAATAACCTCTCTCAGTTTTTTATATCTTTGAGGCATTTGCCCGTGGTGAAAGGTTTTCTGCTGCCCCAAAAATCGTCAGAAGGAGGCAGTGTAAAGTTGCAAAGGGGTGTAACTTTCATCTTGCTCCTGATGCGACCAAACTAACTGTTCCAACACGTCTGAATGGGTGCATTTACGCTAGGCATGGTCCTGTTTTTGACCCAAACATGTCGAAACAGTCTGAGCTACATTGTACCGACGATATCCCTGAAGAGTCCAAAGTGCAAAAAGGTAGCAATCTTTGATGAGATGTTACTCAAAAACTGTGTCACTTACAAACATTCCATCTGAGGCAACACGATCACGTAGAGTGCCTCTACAATAACCTCTCTCAGTTTTTTATATCTCTAAGACATTTGCTCGTGGTGAAAAGTTTTCTGCTGCCCCAAAAATCATCAGAAGGAGGTAGTGTATTAAGTCAGGATGAAAGCCTATTCACTCTAGGTGCCTGTTGTGACCAAATCACACATCGCCCCATTGCAAATGGGGACCCCCTACTTTTCTTGAACTCCAGTGTGTTTGACTAAGCTTAGATGATATCTTGGGGTTATTGCATGATGAGGTCAGTGGTGTTTGAGTTTTAGAGCTCCTTGATGACTTGATCCTGATAGTGGGCACGTAGAGGAAGGAATGATTAAGGTGCACTTTGATAATCATTTCACCCTAGGTGAGCACCTAGGTAGAATTTGGAGTGGAAGCCTCAAATAATACCTTGAATTTTTAGATGCTTATTTTAGCTCAAATCATCATTATCTTGTGCCTAGAGTTGGAGTCTAACTACCTAGGGAGTCAAGGAGCATTTCATCATCTAGAGAATCTCAAACATGCGCCTTGAACAAGTGATGCTACAAGTGGTGAACAAAATGGGCGCATTGAAGAATTGAGCCCTCCAAGACATCTTGCAATTGCCTAAAAGTCCAAAATTTACATAAGTGAATTAAGGTGCCATTTTCCATCTCCAGAGCCTCCTTTGAGCGCCTTAACATGGAGTGAACGTTTTAGTCTATGAAAGATTGCGCCTAAAGAATATAACAACCCCTTGAGTCACTAGGATGAACTAAGTTAACAAAATAAACTTCATTGAGGGAGGCACACTTGTGCATCTAGACAACTCCAGTTTAGCACCTAAGAAAAAGCATGTTTAGAGACACCTCTCGAATGAACCCTCTAGAACCAATAACCATAGCTCAAGATCCATAACCATGAGAAGATAAAACATTAAAAAAATTCATCTAAAGGAGAGGAAATACCTCTTAGATCATAGTCTGCTGAGTAGACCAAGAGTGGGGAATGAGAATGCTCCTCGAAGATACACCAAGCCACAATGACTCTCTCCAATAAGAATCTTCTCTAGGTCCATAACTAACTCATGCCCATATCCAAGTGAAAGTCTCCTTGGTCTTCCTGCTAAAACCTCTAAAGGGTAACCATCTCAACAAGTGTCTCTAATCCCAAGAGAACTCTAGCCTCACCCAAGTCTCGAAGTATGTATGAGAACCTACAACCAATCAATCCATGTTAAGCTCCAAATGCAACACCACATTATCATGAAGCTCCCAAGCACATGACCAATGTACTCAATACCAAGAAAACCAACAAGACCACTGTCAAAACTCCAACTACAAAATTAGGTATCCAAACATGACATCATGATCTAACATCTCCTCCTAGAAGATCACATGCACCAATACAGACATCCTAGTCTCAAGAGAACTTGTATCATGCTAATACTCTAATATAGAATCAAGAGTCCACCAAGACACACTACCAAACACCTCTAAACCAAGGATCAACATCTACAACCACATGAAGATAACCATCTCCTAAAAATAGTAGCCAAGATGTCAAAGCACTCTCACTACAAATAATAATCATAATCCAAGAGTTTATCCATTACACCCAACCACTATATAAGATCATCCATCACTAGGTGACGAATACACATCACTATTAAAGCTCCCAATGAACCATGATATGAACTACACATGGCATTGTGATAACGATCTCCTAAATGAAGATCACCATGGTCCACACACACTCAACTATAATACTAATAACTCCAAAGTAGAACCAAGATCTCCAATCTAAGAAGATAAACCATCATTATTGTCAAAAGCTCACACTAAACTATGCAACTAAGATATCCATGACATCATGATAAACATGCTATAAGTCCCAATAACCAACTATCCAATCATTCTCATCATCCATCCTCTCATCCCAATGCAACATACCAATGCGCAAATGAGCATAGACAAGGAAAAATAACAAAGTCTACATCAACACTGAATCAATCCCGTGCATATAGGCAATATGCATTCAAGTCATCCCACTATAGTCAATGAGGTGTGCATCCCAAAAAAATGCATAACTTATAGATCCCAACCATTGAAAACATGCAAAATCATCATCACATTAGTAACTTCCAAACTGAGATATCAAATAATATAACTTATAGACTTCACCAAATCAATCATAGATTCAACTTTCCAAACAAGTTTACAAATGAGTAACCATAGTCAAGGAACTAATCAAGCATCTAAGAGATAAGAACAATGTGCTAAAAGTAAACCACAACACCACTTGTAATCATGAATCAAACATCAATAGAATAGGCAATTATTGTACCTGATGTGTCTTCATTTCATAAACTAGTAAACATCATTTGCATCCATACTTAAACCAATCTTATTGTTGTGTTTGATGTGTCCTCTTTCAAACAACCATTTAACAAAATTTGAGTCCAAACAATAAACATTTACAACCATAAACATCTCAAAGTCCAAAATCCAAACATTCTATCATCCTTAATCATTTCCATCATGGACCCTTGGTTTGAAAAAATTATTATGCAAGATAAAAACCCTATGCCTATTACCTTGTGCAAGGCTCATGCAAAACCCAAAATCACAATCAAAATAGGTCCTCAAACCATGCATCCTTTAAATTAGATCTTTTATCCAAATCAATCAAAAAATCCCTTTGACAATGATGATGATGATAGTCTTGTAGATCAAGATGATATCAAGATGACAATAGCATTAACTATGAGATCATTACATGCAAATTTTCCATAAACCTTCATCTCCCACTCATGAACATGCAAGAATATTTCAAACAAGAAATGACTAGCACTAGCTATCATGCCAATCCTTAATACACATCTAATGGTCATCCATATGGTACCTTTGGTAAGGGAAGAACCACTTTAGACCAAGGTCCTCATATTCAATTCATATCTCCAATCCCAACTGCATGTGAGAATTGTTTATTCTATGTATCCTATTCAAATCCTCCATCTCATAATCCTTACATTCCAACTTATCCCATCAATCCAAACCCACTACATCCAAATCATCCTTTTTAGATTTCCTCCAAGGACTTCTAGTGGAGGAAAAATCTCAAACTAGAAATCACAAATTCAATTAGTGTACCTCTCCCAAGCCTATCCAAAAGTCACATAGTACCATGCCTATCCATCAAACACCACTATGCAATCAAAATCCTAACAACATGCCCATGATCCAAGATCAAGTGCAATCATGCAAAGATATTATCAATCACAAGCCTATTAAGAATGAACTAGAGTCTTCTAGTACCATACTTTTCCATCAAACACCATCATGTAATCCATGGCCTATCAAGCCTATCAAAGAGTCTCTTACTAGAATTTCAAGTCAAACGTGGATTTATAATGCAAGTATGGACGCCATCAATAAAAAAAGATTTGTATTAACCAAATATCCATATAGGTATACATCAATATCTGTCGATATAAGTATAACATATATACAAAATAGCCATATAGGCTTACAAGAATGCCATATAGGCATACAATGTCAACTATGTACAATACAAAATATATGTCCACAAATGCCATATAGGCATAGAACAAAGGAACACAATAAAAAGTCATTCCCCTCTGGCTGGTGAAGAGAATAAATCATGAGCAACCTTTGATCTTCTAGGGGATGGAGATGCGCATGTGGGTGGTCTACTATGAACCCGAGGGCTACTCCTATTTAGGTCTTCCTGCATCTTTACCTGTTACAATAAAAAGTATAGACATTAATATATAGAAATTAGATGTTATAAAAAATGAAACATTTAACAAAATAATCACTTACCGCTAACATATAATCTGTCTCCTCACTTGCCTCAGTAGCAGGAATAGGCCCTAGTGATGTCATGTCCTATAGAAACCATCCAGATAGAAATTAAACTTCAAATCAATAATCTTTTGATTTTTCAAAACTAGACAACTATAATAATGAATGTAAATTGAAATTTACTAATCTGCCTCATACCCCTGTCAATGCCATGGAGCTATGAATCGCAGAGGCCACACCCTGCTCCATTGCCCTATGAACATGGGGAGGTGTCTCCATAGCCTGCATCATCTGGAAATAAAACAACATTATTCAATTATAAAAACTATAATAGTGATGCAAATCATGGCTCCTAACATACACACATGTTCATCTAAACATGGAAGTACACACAATATAGCACACAAATCACATACAAAAATTTAGTAAGTACAATTCATTCATTAAACCATTTATTTTATTACCTCCGTAAAGCTTTGAAGTCCACCACCGCTGGCAGGTGTTGCCATGAAATCTACAGTATTAACCTATTCAACATCCAAAATCAGATCTTAGAATACCATTCATATAACGATGCTATTCACATGTAATATTTATAATTGTTTACTAGTTACATACCTCGACAGTAGATGATCTAGTGAAAAATACAGGTGGAGAACCATTGAAAACTGCATCGACGCTATGACCTTGAAATTTCATTAAAATCATCAATTTAAATTAGTTAATCTTGTATTTCAAAAATAAAATTTAATAAATTAAATTCAATAAACTTGCTAATATTTACTTGAGTATCAAGGCCGAAAGTCTCATTCAGGAGGGTATCTGTCATCACCATCTACTCAGCTACAGATGTAGCCTATGCACCTGCGTCCTGACTGTCCATGGGGTCATAACCACAGGCTGACCTGCAAGCCTGACAAGTATGGGGTGGGACCCTACTCCTCGCACTATCTCCCAACCCACTCTGTGTTGCAGGACCAGCATGCTCTATGATGCTCTAGGTCAAGGCACTAATCGACTGAAGTGTATCGACCTCAACACTCTCCTTCACAATGGAAGGGATAGAAACATGCTCATGGGTTGGTCTACTAATTACTTATCTCACTACCTGCTGTGGGTTAAGACGTGCCCCTGGTCTATCTTGTGCTGACCCCCCACCTCTACCCTGGAAGTCCTGCATATCAAAATAGTTTGGCACTTTATTGAGGACAAACTCGCAGTAGAGTTTCCTCAAAAAGTATTGCGGGACCTCATTATTATTGCATGGAGGATGGTCAAAAACCATCCACCACCTCTAGCCAAAATTGTCCCTTATCACTTGGTTGTTGCACCAATGGATAGGGAACCTCTTGCATGTAATGGGCGGAGGTTGATTTGTTTGTGGGTTTGTGAAAATTGAACACAAGTCTAATTTTGTAATTTGTAATTTTTTCACATCTTGGTATGACAACTTGTCTGCATAGTAATCTCTAAACTCTCTCTTCTTATCCGTTCAACTAGTTATTTGCTTGCTAATTGAATCTACATTTGATAACGTAGACTCAAGAGATTCGGCAAGCGTGGACCTATGCAAGGTTGAAGTGGAAGGATCTTTCAACCTTGCAATTATATCTTCAATTTCTTTTTTGTTGTTTTCAATTTGCCCCATTATATTTTCTTGTGTTCCAGGGGCATGTCGAGGAATGGATGGAGGAGGTTGTTGTTCTGCAGGTATTTCCTCCTCAGGATTTTGTGGATTTTGAGGAGGAGGAGGAGGAGGTGCATTAACATTTCCTGACAATTAACAAAATATACATCAAAAATTAACAAAAACCTACCTATTTAGAAACAAATTCAAACAAAAAAACAAATATAACTCACTCCTTTGGCGTGCTCGACGTCGTGGCAGCATTTTGGAGACGAATCGATAAGCTTTTTGTGTTGAACGGAGTTCTGCGAAACGCGAGCGCGCTTTCTAGGGTTTGCAAGCCGTGGGTAGAGAGGAGAAGATAGAAAGAAATGAAATTGGAAACCTTCTTTTTATTTATAGGAAGTCATAATGCGAGCGCGTTATAACACGCTCGCATTATGACTTAATTTTTTTAAATTAATTTAGCCACTTTTTGGCCCCCCATCTTCTTGCACTTACCCTTGAATTAAGTAAATATTTTGATATTTATCTTAATTCATATTTTCTTTTGTCAATTAAATAAATATTATAAGTTTATTTGATTGGTTCATTATCCTACAATTAAATAAAATTATTTTATTTAATTAAAATCCCTAAATTCTTCTAATGTCTGAAATCCTAAATCCACCTCACAAAATCCACTTCATCAATCCACCTCATCTCTTCCACCTCACCATGTTGCACATATAATTAAATATTCTTAATATTTAATTAACTAATATCCTCCATTTTCCAAAATAAATCTTTAAATCAATTATCTTCTACCAAATTGAGTATTTAATTCAAATGTTCCCCACTAGCCTTCACCAATTGAATATTTAATTCAATGTTCCCCACTAGCCTTCACCAATTGAATATTTAATTCAATGTTCCCCACTATCCTCCACTATTGAATTCTTAATTCAATTGTTCCCCACTATACTCCACCAATTGAATTTTTAATTCAATTGTTCCCCACTATCATCCACTATTGAATTCTTAATTCAATTGTTCCCCACTATCCTCCACTATTGAATTCTTAATTCAATTGTCATAACCCACTATCCTCCACCAATTGAATTTAAAATTCAATTGTCATAACTCACTCTTCTCAAAAAAAGAATTTTTAATTCATCTATTATGAATTAAAGATTCACAAAAAAATGAGAGCCATTGATCTCATCTTTTGATCCCCACCCTCCATTGCCTTTTTAGAAAATCTATAAATAAGACCCTTCTCTAAGCAATTAAAGGGACTTCTTCTAGCATCCTTATCATGCCCAATTTCCTTTAGGAAATCTTCTTCTGGCATCCTCATATTGCCCAATTTCTTCTCTATTCTCCTTTTCATACCCTCCTAATGCCAAATTCATTCTAGCCTATCCATATTAGTTGAATGCAGTGAATCTATCCATCCCATTATCCTTCATTATCCCTATGTTCGAAGTTCATCTTCAACACAAGTATCACAGCCGTTCTGTTCTTGTCACCATCAACAAGCAAGGAAGAAAGCTCCCTGAGGGCCAATCTTCTTCATCATCAAGGTCGAGAACAGATAGGCGAGCAATGGAAGTCGAAAGGTAAAGGTTGTAAGTATCACTTGTTTGTTATTTAAATCTCCTTTTCCTTCATATTTCATTGATGTATTGGGTTATTATTTATCATTATTGATCAAATCCCATAATGATCAACACCTCTGCCCACCACCGCTGCCATTTCACCACCCCACCTCCTCCAGCCACCCCCCACACACACCAAAAACAAACCAAAAAATAAAACAGTCACTTAATATTAATATATATATATATTTAAATTTAAAAAAAAACATTATTTTTTTTTCTTTTTTTTTTTTTCTCTAAGGCAATCAGCCCCTAGTCACATGAAGGACCAGGGGTCTATTTAAAACCCTACATATAACCTTAACCACCAGAAGGAAGACCGTCGCATGTGACCACAGCTGGCGAAAACCGTTAGTAGTTAATGTTAAGTGTCAAGACCTCTTGTGCCTCCTACATGTCAAAAGAGGCTATTTTTTTTCAAACTCACACAACTTTTGCATACAGAGTCAAAAATTTGCAAACAAGGACTCATCGGAAAGAGGACTTAGTGAACTACACAGTTGTGAAGAAATTTTTAGGTGACTGTACCATTTTACAACTTTTTTTGCAGTCAAAGGCAAAGCTCTGTTACAACTTCAAATCATCATAACTTGAGCAAAACTCAGCCTTTTTCAGTGAATTTTTTTTTCAAAGTGTATGAAATTTTGTCTAGAATCTAATTATGCACTTCATTTTCCTGTATCAATTCATTTTTTATCACATTTTATCAGATTATCACTTTTCACATAACAATCTCCTATGCTAGTCTACTGGTTTCTTTTTGATTTTGGTGACTTGTAGGGACATCATTCGGGGCTGGAACAACATCAAGATCAGCAAATACAGATATTTGGATAGTGAAAACAACCTGGGTACATTCATTCTAATCTTTCATCTTCAATCTTGTTTTCATACACACTTCGATTTGGGCTCATAAAATCAATTAGTGTCTTTCAATCACATATCAAAATTGGGCATAAAATCAATCAGTGTCTTTCAATCACATCTTGAAATTGGGATTTAAAAAGAACCATTGTTTGAAGTGCCTTCCTCACATTTCAATTTCTAAGGGATAATTTACAACTACAAGTGTGAATCAAGTGTGCGTGTGTATGCTCTGTCCTTGCACCGCAAGGTGACCTTGGGGATCAAAAACACTTCACTTGATTTGCTTTTGTTTACTTTTCCTAGGAGGCCTGCTAGGGGATTTCATCACCCCTAGGGACGACCTCATCCGAGGCTGAATCAAAGACACCCTCATTGAAATCAGAATCTTGTCACTCTTGGCTAAGCCCCAAAGAGCTTTCCACCTTTGGCAAGTGAAGGTGAAGGGTGGGTTACCCCCTTCTCTCGGCTATGTGACAAGATTTTACTTTCAATTCCTAGTCAACCTCGTGTAAACATTTCCCACAAACCTAATTAGCCATACCCTACATCAAACTAGACATTAGGGCATGTTGATGTGTCTTCCACGTGTGCTTGTCTAATCATCATCATATTCTTCAAATTCAACATTCAAAATTGTGTATGTTTCTTACGTGAGTGATTCATGATTGTACATGTGTGATCATTAAAATATTGTCAAACCAAGCAAATATCAGACTAACACATTTGATCTGACTTATAGAGCTTTTATCCTCTGTTTCCATGCATTTACTACTGCGCATCCAAACTAGTAAGTTTTTCCAGTCTTGTGTCCATGGCAAACAAATTAGAATATCTTGATCAAAAACTCCAATCTCTGCTATTGCAAATACACTTAGGTCCCTCGCCCCAAGATTGTATAGCAATTATTCAACAAATCGACGTCTTACAACAAGAATTGACAAGCTTGCAAGCTGAACGTGCCAGTACTAGCTATGCCTTGCCCAAAAATTGTATATCTTTTTCCCATACTCATGACAAGGCAAGCACCACCTCAAGTTGGAAATCGTATACCACTTTGGCTCCTAATCCTCCTTCACCATATTCTAAGACACCTATCCCAAAGCATACCAGTTCTACAACAACACCACCATCTAGTTCCTCAAACTTTAAATGGCACACCAAAAAAGAGTCAGATGAGTGGTGGAAAAAATATTTTTTAGATTTATACAACGCAAGAAAAGCTAGGGAAAAAGCCAAATCCACTCATCCATCCCTTCATCCATCTACCCATACACCTATGACGGATGTGATCCAAGGGCTACTAGTAGAAAGTCAACCATATCCCCAAACTCCGGTCCTTGACCTTACCAAGGATTCTTCCAAGGCCATGTCAAATCCTACAACCCCTTGAGCTTATTGAAGAACCTCTTACCATGAACCAAAGTCAAGGTCCATCAAACATCCATATCATCAACCAAGAGCCTATCCAAGAGTCTTCTACCTCAACTGCAATTCAAACAACCCACGAGTTATGTCAAGAGAACACCTTAGAGCATGTGGAAACATCCACCCCTTGTCTAAACCAAGATCAAAACATTCCCAGCCGACCCCTTCATAACCTTTATCTCTTCAATGATCCTATACCTATACATGAGCAAGAAATCCAATTTCCCACCAGGCATAACCTATATCTTTTCCCTGATCAAGATACTATCGTTGATGAAGAAGCTATCCATGAGCAACTTGATCCTATGCCTGAGCTAGAGATCCAATGGCTTTTCTATGATCAAGATGATATCAATAATCATGAACCTCTCCATGAGCTAGTTGATCCTATCCATATCCTCACAACTATACATGAGAAGGAAATCCAATTCCAACCCATCCATAACCTTTACCTGTTCTATGATCAAGATATGCCCTATAAAGAGGATGTCCTTGAACAACTTGATCCCATACCCATCCATGAGCGAGAAGCCTCCATTACTCCTATCCATATTCCACCTAGTCCCATCCGTGATCCAACAACTTTCACTTCCCTTGATGAGACACTTGCCTCCCAAGCAAGCATAGAAGATCAAACCAGTAATGATCCTTCACCATCTGTTATTGACCATGCTACAAAGCCTCCACCATATATCCTTGATCTTACTAACTTCATGCATGAATGTTCTCTCTTAGAACACCAACAACCATTATCTGCTATCTCACTTTCCTCATCTAATAAGGAACTCGCTGCTAGTACACCTATACATAATCCTGCTATCCATCGTATACTCCAGAATATGAACTATCAAGGTAAAGGCTTAGGTCTTCATGAACAAGGTATTTTGGAGCCCATCCATGTCAACGTTCCTCCACCTTCATACGGCCTTGGATACATACCCCAAGGTGCACAAACTTAAGATGTTGGTACTTCCTCCACTCCTCCTAAGTCTACCACTTTCCATCACAAACCCTATCATATCCCCAAAACATATGTTGCCATTCCACCTCCATCATCCTACAATTGTCAAAAGCATGTAACTATACACCTTCCACCATCCAAACTCCCTCCGCTACTTCCAACTCCTAATATCCCACCATCCAATCTACCTCCACTACTTCCAACTCCTAACACCCCTCCATGCCGTTTACCACCACTTCTTCTAACACCTTATCCATCCATCTATAAATCCTCTAGATATCCCAATCATGGCCGACAAATGCACATATTGTCTAAACAACGAGATTTCACCAACCCCACTTCTACCATCCCACGGGGATTCAATGACAAATATGTGGATGCCTCTACCTATAAAGTAAAAAATCCTAAGAGTCCTCATGACCTAAGATATAAAAGCCAAGAATCAAAGAAGTATCCATATCAAAAGCTACATACACCCATACACCTCAATGCTAAACTGAACAAGGTGTGGATCCCCAAGCAACAAACGATTATTCCAAAAGCTGCACAAAAGCTGCATACACCCAAACCCATACCTCCACAGGTACTATCTAAAAGCAAAAGGGTTTGGGCACCTAAGAAAAAATCTCTCAAGATACATGAGGCATCCACCTCTCAAGAATCTCAACCATCCACTTTCTCCCATTCCATCCATAAGTCTGAAATTCTTCCATCCCACATGGCAAACAAAAATCAGAAAAATACTAAGTCTATGTGGGTCCATAAATTCCTAAATCATTCATCCACAAGCAAAAGTCTATGTTGCCTCCTACACTACTTTCCCATCACCAGCTTCAATGTTTACCATGGTATGTGCAATCATTGGTCATGATTCCCTTCCATTCCACAACATTTTCATATACCTCCATCTTGCCTTCCTTCCACTATTATCCTACACATCTTCCTCATCGTAGGCCCATGGTCCATGCTGTTGCATAAACCTTCCTTCCATCTTTGGATAAGTCCTTCTGTATTCCGCATCACAATCCACTATCTACCTAGGCCATATCACTTTCATGCAATCCCCTACCAACCTCTGTGAGAGCACTTGACATTGTCCATTCGACAGTATCTATCTAGCGGGACTATCACCTTTCAAGGAACTCTATACTTGAGTCCTTCCATATCCACCTTCTCCTAGCTAAATATTCAAAAAAAAAAAATGAAAAAGAAAAAAGTAAAGAAAAATCCCTTCATCCAATGGTGAAAACTAGGCAAACAGGCGCCTTGGATAAGTACCATGATGAAAACCTGGCAAACAGACGTCATGTGTAAGTTGATCTTCTATGTCACCTACACTTGGGGGCACCTTGTCTCATCGGCATATCACTTTTCTCCTACCAGTTTCCTTCTGTACCATTTCCTATCCTATCCTCTATCCATTACATACCTATCTTGTCCCGTCCATCCATCCAAACTTCCTTTCCTCTATTCTTTGGTCTTGATAAAGATTGGGGGCACAATGTTGACAAATGTTTTAGATGTCTCTTGACATACCTTATCCCTCGAAAACATGCAAATCCTTCATTATCCTCTCATCCTCCTATCATCATTAGCATTGTCATGAACAATCCTACGTACTCTACCTACAATGGGGCATGATATACTTATGCGACATAGCCCTTGGAGATCACATCCTTGTTTTCCTTCTATCCACTATTGCCCATCCTCATCACCATCTACTATCTTTCATCCATCTACATATCCGTGGTGGTTCCTTGTCATCAGTATTGTTTTTTCCATATCGATTCCATATCATGTCTTATCTGATCCATATCGTGTCTTATTTGATCCATATCTAATCCATGTATGTTCCATATCATGTCTCATCCAATCCATATCCTGGGTCCATTAGGGTTCTTCCCGAACTACGTCACCTCTGAGCTATCACGTAGGCAAGGCCATTATCCATGTGCCCCCGAGGCTCTGCTTCCCTGTCCATCTCATAAATTGTCGTCTATCCTCTAGTCCATCCATGGTCCAAGCCCTGAACTACGTTGCCTCTGAGTTATCATGTCGGCAAGGCCATTCTCAATGCGCCCTTGAGGCTTCGTTGTCCCATCAGTCCCATATCTAGTCTTTCTATCTATCTAGGTCCATACCACTTCTGCATATTCACCATCACCTAGGTCTTAGGTCCATCAGGATTCACCCCGAACTACGTTGCCTCTGCATTGTCACGTAGGCAAGGCCATTTAGCAATGAGCCCCTGAGGCACTAGGTCAGTCCCTTAGGGTCTGTCTCTCCATATCTGTTGTCATCTCACCCATAATAAGTTGATCCTTGTCTACACTTGGGGCAACTCCTCAACCTAGTTGTGGATTTGGATTCTTGAATGCCACCATTCTGAAAGGGGATACCAATAAAGGATTGCGATACCTTCACTAGACAAATGCATCAAAAAAGCAAGCTACCTAGAAAAAAATTCTCGATGCATAACATCAACCGGTCCAAAACAAAAGCAAAGCAGAGCACCATACCGAAACACCCAAAATAATTCTATCTCAAGTATGGCAAAAAGACACATCTAATGCATGAATGTTTTGTAAATAGGTTAACTTACAAGGTCTTGAATTTTGGTCAATTATGTCTTCCTACACTACTCAAGGATGCCAAAAGCTAGAGATACTATGATGGGGGCATGATTATTTTCTCTGTCTGCTGCTTGTGGATTAAACTTTAGTAATGTGACAATTTCTATCTAACGACATGATCGGTAAAAGATCATCGAGGACTCCGAGCTCTAAGCATGAAAAGGGGCAATCCTTATCTATTGAAATGCAAGAAGTACTCAGGTCATCTAGATTCAACTTTGACTAGATGCTTGTATTAACTTGCTATATCAAAATCCATGTAAGTAATACTCAGGTCATCTTGGTTTAATTATACCTAGATGCTTGTATTTTCTTACAACATAATAAAGCCCAATGATGAAAGCGCTTCAAAATACTTGCTATATCAAGGTGACAAATATCCATATCCATCCCATATCCAATTGTAGTTCATATCCATTTCCATATCCATCCTATATCCAATTACAAGTCTATCCTTAATCCATGCCAATCAAGTCAAGTCAATCTTGTCAAATGATCCAATCACAATCAGTGGTCTTGATCCTTGTCCGGTCGTAAACCATATCAATCAGTCATAACTATCCTTCGTGTTGCTCTAGGGATACATCACTCCACGCCATGACAACACTGTTGTATATCGTTATCATATCAAATGTCTTAGACAGGATGTTATATTGTCGAAACCAGACCCAGAGTCTTATAGACATATCTCATTCCTGAAACTAGACATCATTGACATATACCGTTGGTTTACCGCTCGACAGGGGCAATACCTTGTTTGTGCTTGTATCATTTGTGCATACTTGCTTACTTGCTTGTGTGTGTCATCATTTTATCTTGCATTCCATATCATTCATCCCTTTCTTCTGCATCCAACCATTTCATCTCCTGTCAACTTATCTCATCGTGAGATTGTCTGTCTCACGCCTTCCACCTTCTCCTCGTCCAATCTCTCGAGGGGGCATCCTATCATCATAACTTGTACCAGGGGCAAACTGGGGCATGTATCATTATCAAACTATTTATTCTTTGAAACAACGTGATAAAACACATTGCTTCAAAGAGGGGTAAAATGTAGACACCTAAAATTGGCTCAGGTTGAATTAAGTAAATATTTTGATATTTATCTTAATTCATATTTTCTTCTGTCAATTAAATAAATATTATAAGTTTATTTGATTGGTTCATTATCCTACAATTAAATAAAATCATGTTATTTAATTAAAATCCCTAAATTCTTCTAATGTCTCAAATCCTAAATCCACCTCACAAAATCCACTTCATCAATCCACCTCATCTCTTCCACCTCACCATGTTGCATATATAATTAAATATTCTTAATATTTAATTAGCTAATATCCTCCATTTTCTAAAATAAATCTTTAAATCAATTATCCTCCACCAAATTGAATATTTAATTCAAATGTTCCCCACTAGCCTTCACCAATTGAATATTTAATTCAATGTTCCCCACTAGCCTTCACCAATTGAATATTTAATTCAATGTTCCCCACTATCCTCCACTATTGAATTCTTAATTCAATTGTTCCCCACTATACTCCACCAATTGAATTTTTAATTCAATTGTTCCCCACTATCATCCACTATTGAATTCTTAATTCAATTGTTCCCCACTATCCTCCACCAATTGAATTTGTCATAACCCACTCTTCTCAAATTTTTTTTTTTTAATTCATCCATTATGAATTAAAAATTCACAAAAAATGAGAGCCATTGATCTCATCTTTTGATCCTCACCCTCCATTGCCTTTTTAGAAAATCTATAAATAAGACCCTTCTCTAAGCAATTAAAGGGACTTCTTCTGGCATCCTTATCATGCCCAATTTCCTTTAGGAAATCTTCTTCTGACATCCTCATATTGCCTAATTTCTTCTCTATTCTCCTCTTCATACCCTCCTAATGTCAAATTCATTCTAGCCTATCCATATCAGTTGAATGCAGTGAATCTATCCATCCCATTATCCTTCATTATCCCTGTGTTCGAAGTTCATCTTCAACACAACAAGTATCACAGCCATTCCGTTCTTGTCACCGTCAACAAGCAAGGAAGCAAGCTCCCTGAGGGCCAATCTTCTTCATCATCAAGGTCGAGAACAGATAGGCGAGTAATGGAAGTCGAAAGGTAAAGGTTGTAAATATCACTTGTTTGTTATTTAAATCTCCTTTTCCTTCATATTTCATTGATGTATTGGGTTATTATTTATCATTATTGATCAAATCCTGATTTTCCCATTCACAGCTACTACTCTTTTGATTTCTCTTTCTCCTATCTTATGAATTTGATAGAATCTTTATTGATTTTCCTTCTACAACAATATTTCTTAACAAAAATTAGTATTGGAAGGTTGGCAAACCATAGCATGTTGTTGTTGACCTGGTTCTTGATCTTGCACCCCCTGCTATTATGAAAGTGTATGGTATGGACTGGAATAGGCCAAGTACCTATTTCTTATGGTTGCCCTGCAGCGGTGATTTCATTGGTGGAGTTGGCCTTGGCTCCATGAGCATTTTTTGTAGATTGATGCTTTCTGGGGACAATCTTCCTTTGTTATAGCTCGATGAAAGGTACAGATTTGGTTTGAGGGAGATTAGATCCTTCATTCATCTTGTCTTTGACAGAGGTAAGTTGTTTCATCAATTTTGGGTAGGTTTGACCTGCAAGTGCTTGCAAATTTTGATTACAGTCATTTATCCTTTTTGTGCCTATTGATATATAAAATTGTGTAGGTTTCAGCATCAACATGGGAAGCTTCAAGAATGTGGGATTAACTCTTGAAACAACCTCCAAATTTTAGGGAAGCTGACTCTTCCTTCTTTCAATGGGATTTGGGACAAGGGGAAGAAGAAACAAGATTACAGATACAATGAAATAAAACTCCTAATCCTATGGTGATGCATCAGATTTAAAACCAACCCAGTTGCACAGTGTCAAACTCTAATAGATTTAACAAGAGAAATTAAAGAGCTTGCAGCATGATCAATAATGAAGTTTATAAACAAATTCAAAAGAGGCAAAGAAACAGAAAGATAAGAAGCAAGAACCAGAAATAGATTCAGTATGCACAAAGTAGTATTTCTCATTATTATTTGAAGAAGAACATACAGAGGCAAATATGCACAAAAAAAAATGTTACAACCCTCATGTGAAGCATACTGCTAAGGCAAAAATATATCTCTACCACTGCTTAAAATCTCTGATCCGTGTGTAACTCCCTTGGCACTATGACCCGGATCTATATTTATAACCCAGAAAAACAAAATCCCCTGAAGAAAATCCTCTGAAAAATATTTGTAACCGCCTCCATAAAATCTGCCCCAAAATCTGGCTGTGGAAACTGTAACTGGTTGTTTTGTTTCTACCATGGCTGGAAAATGCATTTGCCTCTATCCTTTACTTGCGTGAAAAACTTACCCCCACTCATTCTTTGTTTCCTATAGCTTGCCTTGAAAATAGTAGGGCTGCATCTCTTATCTTACGTGAAGAGTCAAAAATATGAGAGTCTTTATCATGAAGCTCCTACATTGTTTTTGGGAGGGACCCACCATTTTCAACTAGAGGCTTTAATAAAATATTCTTATTTATCTTGTTTAAACCTTACTTCTCCCATGAGCTTAAAATAATGAAACTCATATTAATTTATAAAGCATTAGTTTCATAAAAGAGGGCCCCACTATTGATATAAAATAATAACCCAGCTCCTTCTCACTAAAACTCATGTGACTCCTCCATTTATGAGTTTTAATAAAAATAATACAAATGTTTCTTCTCCCTCCGCTTGCTCCACGTGGCAGAAGGGCGGGTGTTTGGAATGAAACTTTTATTTCTGCCTCTCAAATTCTTGGAATCGTGACAAGTATCACTCTCCACTGCTTTCCTTTGCTTCTTGTGAGAGTCATTGGATGACTCTTGATCGAACGGTGCTTGATTCGTTGCATCATGGAACCCTATTCTATGTCTTCATATACATAATATCTGTGAAGTGGCCGCCATTCTTGATAATGTTGAGTCTTCATAAATGCAGATCAAGTCTTCCACTATAATACCTCCTCATTCATAGACCGGCGTGGGTATTATATATTGCTCCCTTTGATTTTCTATGTCTCTAGATATAGCTTCTTCATCTTACTGAATACCTTCATTGATCGCAGCATGATCACTAAGCTTGCACCATAGAGTTTTGATAAAGCTCGGGCCTTTCTACATGGCTGCGCCAATCTTCATAGAAGTGCATGTATCTTATGTGTGATGTGATTAATTACCAGCATTGTTCTCGTGGATGCCATTACTAATATCATACATCTTATTGCATGTTTATCTTTATTGGCTCGTGCCTCATATTTGGAATGCTAGCCGATCCATTCTTATGAAAGGTTGAGTGTCATATTTTGCAATGGTGCCTTTGATAGTGCAGTCCTCTTGAAAAGGCTAATGTCAATATGATGCCTCTAATGCTTATACTATGTTGTCATTATAAATGTGTCTTGCACCACTCCTATATGGACTGAGACTTTGAGCCCATAGCTTTGGATAGTTTGAATTTGAGGTTGCGCCTCTGTCTTATGTTTATGGCCTGCACCATTTAAAACACCATCCCCTATTAATTTGAATGCCTGCACCATGGAACGATAATTGAGACTCTTATATAGCTTGTGCCTATTCTCATACTTAGCTCAGAAGTCGCGGCATAATGTTTTCTTACGCCATGTATTTTAAAACCTGAACCTTTACTCATATGTATAATTGTGCCTTGCTCTATATATTCAGTGTCATCATGAATTCTGGCCTATGCATCAGATATGGCTAAATGAAGACTTTATTTTATTTACTACTGATTCTCTTATTACATAGGTTGCACCATACTCTGATCTTTCACACCTTCTATATGGTTGTAACTTCGTTCATTAGAGGTATTGCCTTTACATATGATCTGAAGTGGCTCATATCTTAGATTGCACTTTTGTCTACTATGCTCTACAACTTTGGATGCATTGAAACTTTGAAAGAACGTTATGGTACTCACTAGCTTTGTGCCTGATATTGCTATTTTTAGGGGCTGAGCATGCATCTTTTATAGACTATTTGCTCCTTGATATTTTGATATGATGATCCCTCTAAGAGCCTGCACCATTAAACATGATGACCGAGCTACATTCTAAAACATACTGAAACATACTGCACCACATCCTCTAAATGAAGATGGCACCGATTGCCTTGTCTTAAATCTATAAAACCAATTTTTTTGAAATGGAGTGAAGAATTTCTCAACATTTCTTGGCGACTATTTGGGAAAGTAACCCTGCTGACTGAGAACTCCAAAATCTCTCGTTTTAAGACCGAGCCTTATCCATTGGGCATAGAGTCAAAATATAGGTGGAAACCACTCTTTGATTACAAAACTGCTGATACAAATTGTTAAGCATGCGAAGATCTAAAATTGAATCACTGATGAACCAAACACATTCCAAAACTGAAGCCACAACTAACCACTCAAACTTTTGAGACTAACATAGAGCTGAATCACAAAACTGACCCTTCATCTTCTATTACATCTGAGACTTATTGAAAACAAAACAATTGAATCTGAAAACTAATGCTACTATTGTAGCTTATTCTGAATCATTGAATCTAATTTACATTCCAATTAAACTGATGGGGATATGCCCATTAATTGGGACAACAAAATAACTGCGATGTCTGATAATGCTTCTCCAATGAATCCATATTGAACTGACGATATACCAAATGAAATGCATGAAGAAAAATATTAGGAACTTGTACCTTTTGGCCTGCCTTGTTTTCGGAGGCTCATCCTTTTCACAAAAATACCAGTTAGGCTGATTTGCATGTTGTTTCTGCTTCAGTGGAGGGTGGGAAGGTAAAATCAATTGTTGGAGCTCATTCCTCTACTTGCATTTGAAGGCTTCTATCAACAGAACTTCATCAATGACCTATTTTATGGGTTCTTCAATAGGATCATGACTCAAGACAACATAAAAAATAGGTGTGTAGGTGACAGATCTGCCAATTACAACCTTAAATCTGATTGGGATTCCTTCTTGTAAGAAGAAGGGTGTATAATGTGTCTCAGTGTGTGACTCTTCACTTTTGCAAATGTCTCTTTGCACCTCATCATCTTGAAGCTATGAATCCTCATCAAGAAGAAGACAATAACCATTTTCAAAAATAGAAAACAAATCAGCTCTTGCATCTATCTTTGCTTCAAAATTTTCTTTATGATTATCTTCAATAGGCTTTGTAAATGAACCATGCACTTGCTCAATTGTAGGGTCTTCCTCATCCAGTAGCTGATAACGTTGTTGCAAAATTAAGAATAAATCCTCATCTTGCTCCAAATGTTGCTCATGCATATCTGTGCTATCTATCTCAAGATGTGAAACTTCATTACAAAAATAAAGACACTCTGTATTTGCAGATTCAAACATTTCCTTTGCAACATCTTCCTCAAGATGAGGTACATATGCAGCATCACTCTTTACCTAGTACTTTTCAGCTTCAAAGCCCCTCTTGAAGTACTTTTCAACTTCTAGAAGTGTCACTTCATCTTCATCATCTAAATCTTCTTTATGACTTGATAAAATCTCTGAGTTATATATTGTCATAGGGGCATGATACTGATAACCAGAAGAACATACATCATAGACAAGAGCTACCTTCTTGCTTGTATCTTGATCTTTGAGACTCGAATTTTCTTTGATTTCAAAATGGATAAGAACCTGATCTGTGGCTTCTATGGGCTAATTTGCAGCTGCATAGGCTTGTAAAGCATAATTATCAAGATAATGGGGTCTCTTCTATGTCTGAGGGAGGGTTTCTTCTACAAACTGACCACATTGGTATTGTTGTTCATAAGGATATTGAGGCATGACATTTGGATCAACTTGATACAGGGCTTGATCTTTTAGCTCATTGATCTCATAGGAGAGGGTTTTTATAAATTATTTTACTACACTCATCTCCTCATGATTTGAGAAATCAACAGGGAGGGTGGGTGGACTTAAATTTATATGCATTTGGCTATAAGGAGTCTGAGACAGGTTAGTTGCATGTGGCATCAAAGGTGTTAAACGTAGATGAGACAATTTACCAACCTCTATGTGGTTGTTTTCAGCTCTAATAGCCAAATCATATGACTGAGGCAGGGTTTCACCTCCTAATGCTTGAATCATAATAGATATTTTAGGGTCTAAAGCCTTTAAATAATACAAGAATGCAAAAATTGCAGATGGCCTCATGTTAATAGAGAATTTCTTCCATACCTTATCAAATCTTGAATTGAAGTCACACATGCTCTCCATTGGATGTCTCTTGATTGTGATGAGATTCTGGGTGAGAGAGCTGATGTCTATCCTCTCTTTGAACTGATTGTAGATGAGTCCTCCTAGCTGATCCCATCCAGTGATTGAACCAGGTTGCAATCCTTTGTACCATTCTTTTGCTTTGCCCTTGAGAGAAGATGCAAGCAATAGGAGGACATGATTCTCGGTTGTGATATTGTGAATGGTCCATAAATTTGCAACATCTTGAATGTGATCTACATGACAAACTGACCCATCTCCCAGAAAGTGAGGCAAAGATTTCCATGTCATGTCAGGAACTCAACCCTGCTGCTAAAGAACAAGAGAACTTGAATCCCAAGTCACAAAGGGTAGATCCCTTGCTTGAATATTCAGATGCACATAGATATTTGGGAATGCCATGGTCTACAAGAGTAAAGATCTGAGAATGAGTCCCCAGTAGAGTCACCAGGTGGAAGATTCATGCTCCAATGAGCAAATATTTTTGTGATTTTCCACCAAAATCACAAAATACAGGGCAAAGATTCAGTGAAAACAAAGACCCAAGTCTTTGATTCCAGTCCCACCGGTCATGCCAAAAACTGTTGATGTATAAAATTGCACAGGTTTCAACACCAACATGGGAAACTTCAAGAATATGGGATTGACTCTTGAAACAACCTCTAGATTTTAGGGAAGCTAGCTCTTCCTTCTTTCAATGGGGATTTGGGACAAGGGGAAGAAGAAACAAGATTATAGATACAATGAAATAAAACTCCTAATCCTATGGCGATGCGTCGGATTTAAAACCAACCCAGTTGCACAGTGTCAAACCCTAATAGATTTAATAGGAGAAATTAAAGAGCTTGCAACATGATCAATAATCTAATTTATAAATAAATTCAACAGAGGCAAATAAACAAAAAGATAAGAAGCAAGAACCAGAAATAGATTCAATATGCACAAAGTAGTATTTCTCATTATTGTTTGAAGAAGAACAAAACATAGAGGCAAATATGCACAAAATAAAATGTTACAACCCTCATGTGAAGAATACTGCTGAGGCAAAAATATATCTCTATTGCTGCTTAAAATCTTTGATCTGTGTGTAACTCCCTTGGCACTATGACCCAGATCTGTATTTATAACCCAGAAAAACAAAATCCCCTGAAGAAAATCCTCTAAAAAATCTTTGTAACTACCTCCATAAAATCTGCCCCAAAATCTGGCTATGGCAACTGTAACTAGATGTTCTGTTTCTTCCATGGCTGGAAAGTGCATTTGCCTCTATCCTTTACCTATGTGAAAAACTTACTCCCGCTCATTCTTTGTTTCATGTAGCTTGCCGTTAAACTATTAGGGTTGCATCTCTTATCTTACGTGAAGAGTCAAAAATATGAGTCTTTATCATGAAGCTCCTACTTTGCTTTTGGGAGGGACCCACCATTTTCAATGAGAGGCTTTAATAAAATATTCTCATTTATCTTGTTTAAACCTTACTTCTCCCATGAGCTTAAAATAATGAAACTCATATTATTTTATAAAGTATTAGTTTCATAAAAGAAGGCCCCACTATTGATATAAAATAATAACCCAGCTCCTTCTCACTAAAACTCACGTGACTCCTCCATTTATGAGTTTTAATAAAAATAAAATAAATGTTTTTTCTCCCTCCTCTTGCTCCACGTGGCAGAAGGGTGGGTGTTTGGAATGAAACTTTTATTTATGCCTCTCAAATTCCTAGAATTGTGACAAGTGTCACTCTTCGCTGCTTTCCTTTTCTTCTTGTGAGAGCCATTGGATGACTCTTGATCAGACAATGCCTGAGTTGCTACATCATGGAACCATATTCTGTGTCTTCATATATGAAATATCTGTGAAGTGGCCTCCATTCTTGATAATGTTGAGTCTTCATAAATGCAGATCAAGCCTTCCACTATAATACCTCCTCATTCATAGACTGGCATGGGTATTATATATTGCTCCCTTTGATTGTCTATGTCTCTAGATATATCCGCTTCATCTTACTGAATACCTTCATTGATCGCAACCTGATCACTAAGCTTGCACCATAGAGTTTTGGTAAATCTTGGGCCTTTCTACATGGCTGTGCCAATCTTCATAGCAGTGTCTGTATCTTATGTGTACTATGCTTAATTACCGATGTTGTGCTCTTGGATGTCATTACTAATATCATACATCTTATTGCCTGTTTATCTTTATTGGCTCGTGCCTCATCTTTGGAATGCTAGCCGAGTCATTCTTAAGAAAGGTTGAGTGTCATATTTTGCAATGGTGACTTTGATAGTGTGCTCCTCTTGAAAAGGCTAGTGTCAATATGATGCCTCTAATGCTTATGCTCTAGCGCCATTATAAATGTGTCTTGCACCACTCTTATATGGACCGAGACTTTGAGCCCATAGCTTTGGACAGTTTGAATTTGAGGTTGCACCTCTATCTTATGTTTATGGCCTGCACCATTTAAAATGCCATCCCCTATTGATTTGAATGCCTGCGCCATGGTGCAATAATTGAGACTCTTATATAGCTTGTGCCTGTTCTCATACTTAGCTCAGAAGTCATGACATAATGTTTTCTTATGCCATGTATTTTAAAACTTGAACCTTTACTCATATGTATAATTGTGCCTTACTCTATATATGCAGTGTCATCATGAATTCTGGCCTATGCATAAGATATGGCTAAATGAAGCCTTTATTTTATTTACGACTAAGTCTCTTATTACATAGGATGCACCATACTCTGATCTTTCACACCTTCTATATGGTTGTAACTTCGTTCATTAGAGGTCTTGCCTTTGCATATGATCTGAAGTGGCTCATATCTTAGATTGCACCTTTGTCTACTGTGCTCTACAACTTTGGATGCATTGAAATTTTGAAAGAACATTATGGTACTCACTAGCTTTGTGCCTAATATTGTTGTTTTTAGGGGCCGAGCATGCATCTTTTATAGACTATTTGCTCCTTGATATTTTTATATGACTATCCCTCTAAGAGCCTACACCATTAAACATGATGACCGAGATACATTCTGAAACATACTACACCACATCCTCTAAATGAAGATGGCACTGATTGCCTTGCCTTAAATCTGTAAAACCAAAATTTTTGAAATGGAGTGAAGAATTTCTCAACAGTGCCCTCACGCTTATTGTTGGAAAGAAAATGGGGAGGACTCAATCTAAAGATCTGAGCCTCAATCAATTCTCTATAGTTAGTTTATACCCCAAACAATACAACAAGAGAATCATGAAAAAAAACAAGGAATTATGGAATGCAGTAAGACTATACCATGCATACATATCAAGCACATTCATATACACTTACACATTAGGTTCAATCCTTATATCTCTATTATATATTCATCAAAACTTATATACAATTAGACAGGTCTAAGTATGTGTCATATCTATTTTTCCTCTTTCATTCAATCTTACTCTCTCTTACATCTTACATATTTTGTATTACACACACACACACACACACACACACACACACACACACACACACACACACACATATATATGTTACATTAGGGATGTGTCCCTTACAAAATGACACTATCTAAGTCAACCTTATCCTCCGCATTCCCTTTGTAGTGAGCTGTAGTAGGATCTATTGTATGCTCTCCTGCTGTTCATTCTCTGCCAACATCATCCCCCACTTTTGAAGTATGTCTTGTCCTCAAGACATGTGGTGCTAATTTTAGGGTAGGATGTTTTTGTAAATGACCTTGAGTTGTGGTAGAGTTGTATCCCATTGTTTCTTTGCTAGTTGTAGCACTTGGATTTGCCCCTCTATCTCAATATGAGTGCTTTCTGCATCTCCTAGGGTAATTGGTAGATCTATATTTTTTGTGCTTTTTGTTTTTCCTCAGCTAATGCCCCAGTCAAATTTGCTATTCGGAGGTCGTATGTTGTAGTTGTCTAGAGGTAGTTTTTCTTGTTTCGCTTCTTCCCTCAATGTGTTGTATACCCTCTTAGTAACTTCCTTTGTTTCTTTCTATATCCTCCTCCTATCTTCCCGAGTCATGCTCATGAGTGTATCCACTCTCTACTTTGTTCTTAGTTTCGTGACCTATAATTGAAATGATTTTGCTTTGTACTCTGTAGAGATGGATGGGTCTACCTTATTAATGGCCTTATGCCTTATTTTCTCATCCAATTCTACTAATTTTCCATCTTCTTTCTTAGGGCATCAGCTAATTCATCCAAAAACTCTTCAATCAAGTCTTCTAGCATTTTTTCATGTCTTTGCATGTGCCTTATCATTGCTTCCTGGATGACCTCCTTCTTCTCCTATGAGACCTCATTATATAGGTCTACTGTGTTTTTTAGTAGCCCAAAAATTTCTATAGCATTAGTCACCACATTTAGGTCTAACAGGTCCTCTTTCTCCCGTTCCTCTGTTTGCATTGTTTTTGCTTTCTTTTTCCTTTGCAGTTTACTACCTTCTACTTCTTATCCTTCTTCTATATCCCCTTCCATAGAGGCCTGGACTATACTCCTTAATTTTTCTTTCCTTTCTTCTTCTCTCTACTTAATTGAGCCAATACAGTTGATATCTCTTCTACATCAAGATATTTCTCTATCTATTGGGGCATTAATACTGTTTGTGAGGAAGTAGCAGGCTTAGCCACAAATTATAGTTGGCTATAAGAAACGAGTTATGTATCACCTTGTCCGAGGCAACTTCAAGAGAAATCAAAGATGTCATAGTGTAATTAACGAAGCTATCAAATAATGTCAAAATATATGAAACCAAAATTCACAAGTTCAAACATGTAAAGTTAACATTTTTTATATCATGAATTGTTTAATCACATTTCATTTTTTGTCATCACCACTCATCTTCTTGACCATAAATATCATATTATTAATTAGTATTGTACTTTGTTGATGGTGGTGATAGCTCTCCATAGTCACTGTTATAAAGGATAATTTGGGCATTGATTGACACATTTGCCTTCATTGCATACAAACTTGGGATTCCATAGTTTACATGTATAAGTCTAAAGGATGACATACCGTCAAGCACCTTAAACCTCACTCTAAACCTAGATTGGAGAGCACATGAAAGCCATTATTGTATAGAGACCAATCTATCATCATGTTGTTGTTCTCCCTTTAGAAATTACATGAATCATATACTAAATTGATAATTCAAAGTAGGTGTATCCAGGAAAATTGTTGGTTTAATTGTGATCTTTCAAATGCATTTAGCAATACATATATATTAGTAATTTTTTGGTATATAGCAGTTGGCCATGTAATGAAATCTCTTATTTCTATTTCAAGGTTAAAAAATTCTATTTCAAGGCTCATCCACACCTTTGACTGATATTGAATGTTAAACCAATTCACATAGTTTTCAAAATGTCTCTCATCAATTGTTGGAGCATGTGTTTGTATTTGGCCAGCCATTGTTTTCTTATGCTAATAGGAAAGACTTAGCTCTTCTATATAAAGGGAAACATTGTAAGGAAGTTGGAAATGATATCTACACAACCAACTGGAGATTGACTCATTTGTATGCTACAACATTTGTATGTTGTATCATAAGTGAAAGAAAAATAAACACAAGATTACTATATATTATTTTGTACATTACTAGTAAAGATATATTTTTTTAATGTTACCGAAACATGTTTGTGGCCTAAATAGCAATATCAAAGTTATGATGGTAGAAGGGTTTCGCTCTATCCAAGTTGAAGTAGATATTGAAGCCAATTGTGTGACATGTAAACAATGTGTAATCAAAATTACATAAGCTTCTAATTACAAATTATAAGGATATTCTATGGTTATTTAGTTAATCAAAAATTTAAATCATAAACTTCTATTGCAACCATACCAATCATAGAGCTAGTTGCAAAGTGTTGTAATGGACACTTAGAATTGTTGGTGTTGATGTATGTAAAAAAACATTTATTAGTAAAATAATTATTTATATAACAATGTTAAAATTAAAGTCGAACATCAACTGACATAATCTAATGTTTGGTAGCATTATTATAGTTAACTACTATAACTTGAAACATGCAAAGAGAAATTATTTTTCAAGTTCATACTATTGATTTGATTCAAGTATAGACATTGATAATTTATGTCTATTAATTTTTTTACAATTAGGAAGTGATAATTTTTAGAATGTAGCAATATTAGTACTGCATGTGGAAGTGATGCAAGAGCATCACTCTCAATGTGTTTTTATACTTTATTCTATTGATAGGAGTCTTAGTTGAGTGGGTTTAAGTCTTAGAGATCTTAGGAGGACCATTGGGATCATAATCCAATGGTTTAGATAGTTTGAATAGGCTAGAAACTCAAATTTTTGGTTTCCCGCCAAAATGCAAATTTGAATTTCCTAGGAAGTTTTGGCTTGTTGCAAGGTTGAGATTTGTTCGTCAACTCTTGTTTTTGGTTTCTTGAGCATAATAAGGTCTTAGTGGACCATGGAAATCATGTAAGGTCTTTTTGTCTTATTTTGTTCCTTAGTTCAAGTTTGAAAGTTACAAAAAGGCATAATTGTCAAGTTTGATGACATGGATATTAGGGTTATTGACAAAAAAGGACATATCCTCGATGGGTAACTATTATTTGTGGTTCCTTCATGTTAATTCAATGAAGATACATGCTCCAAGATTTGGTGGAAGCAAGATTTCAAGAAATGCCCTATTCTTTCATGATTTTTGATAGTTTTTATGCAAATACAGTCTGAATTCAAGTTTGTACAACCTTGTACGACACTGAGGCAGGTCTGAGAAATTATGGTCTAATAATGCTTTGTTTAAAGGTTCAAATGCAAGTGGTTTGAATTGATTTCATTGAGTTTTGTTAAAGTTATGGCTAAAACTCTGTACGCTACCCTGTTCTCGAAATAGGGTTTCCAAGGGGTAAGATTTGTGCATATTTTTTTGTTTTGACTGTGGGAAAATTTTGAAACTTGGTAGAAACCTTCATTTAATTTCTGCCCAGGGCTCTACAAAAGGAGAGATCTTGAATGTGTTGTAGGTGAAAATTCTATGGGTCTAAGTGCAAAAGGACTGTTAAACCCTATGAACCCTTAAGGGTTTTAGTGAATTTTTGCCCTTTTGAGTTTATCGTAAGAGAGCTAGGGTTTGGTAAGATCCTTTAGAGATGGTTGAATGTTGGTGAAGCCTGAGAATGTGTAAAGGAGGAGTTACATCATTCCAAATAACAATAGGTCAATTTGAGGGTTTGAGGTTAGGAATTAGGCTTGTAGAACAATCTTCAAAGCATAATCTGATTCTTCCATTGAAGGGCCAAATTGAAATCCTAGAGAATAGTTGAAGCCTTACATTTTCCCTTGTTCTTGCTTTTCCACAAAGTATTTAGGTTGTTTTGATCTGAATCATTATTGGTATCAGAGCCAAGTTAAGCAAGAACATTAGTAGAAGGGTTAATAATTCAAAAGAGTGAAGATGCCTCCAAGAAATACTGAAAGGGTGGTAGAGAGAATAGCAACACAATTGGGAGAAGCCCTTGATAGAGAAATGAGGGAAATGAGAGTCAATTTGGATGCAAGACTCAGTGTAGTTGAAGCTAACCAAAGAAGAGGAATGGTTACAGGGGACGTGAGTGACCAAGAGAAGTGGTGAATGAAGCACGTCAAGAAGAACCTCAAGAAGAGAGGGATGCTAATGAAATGAGGATGGAAAGATTGTTGAAGGAAGTCAAGGGTGAAGGAACCAAGGTGAAGGTGGAAATTCTAGTATATGCAGGTAGTTTGAATGGTGAAGAACTCCTTGATTGGATAGGAGAGTTGGACAAATACTTTGAATTAGAGGAGGTACCTGAAGAGTAGCTAGTAAAGTTGGCTAGGACCAAGTTGAAAGGTCATGCATTCCTATGGTGGGATTATGTTTAGGATGACATGAAAAAGAAAGTTAAATCCAAGATTACTTCTTGGGATAGGATGGTTGCCAAGTTGAAGGGCAAATTCTTGGCAGGTGACTACATGACTCAATTGTATAGGAAGTTGCAAAACTTGAAACAAAAGGATATGGGAGTGAAAGAGTACACTGAAGAGTTTTATAAGTTGAGTATCAGATCAGGACATATGGAGGATGATATTGATAAGGTTGCAAGATATCTTAATGGGTTTAAGTATAGCTTACAAGATGAGTTGAGCCTCACAAGCCCCAGGACACTTGAAGAATGTTATCAACTAGCCTTAAAGGTTGAGGAGAAGCTGAATAGGAAGAAAGAAAAGCAAAATAGAGGGAGAGGAAGGACTTATAGAGGTAGAGGTCCATATGTTGATAGAGGACAGTCACAAAGAGATCAAGGAGAGTCAAGCATCTCACAAGAACAAGCACCAAGTTCAAGAGGGGATTTTAGAGGAAGAAGGCCTAACTTTAGGGGTAGATTTGGACAAAGAGGATGATTCAATGGCTTCACAGGGAAATGCTACAAGTGCAACAAGTTTGTAGGTCATCAATCTTGGGAGTGTCCAGAAGAGCAAGAAACTACCGCATTTAGGAATGAAAGGAGGACTCAAGTTGCTCAAGGAGGAGATGAAGAAAGTATCAACTCCTCACCATCACCAGAAGAACCAAAGATAAGAGAATCCTTACTGATGAGAAGGACATTGATCAAGGTTCCAATGGAGAAGGAGCCACCTCAAAGAAATTCACTATTAAGGACTGTTTGCAAATGCCAAGGTAAGTGTTGTCAATTTGTTATAGATTCAATTAGTACTAATAATCTAATTGTTGTTGAGATGGTAAAGAAATTAAATTTGAAAAGATTACCTTATCCTACACCTTATAAAGTCTCAGGTTGAATAAGGGGCAACAAGTACTAGTTAATGAATAATGTTGGGCAGAGTTTCAAATAGGAAGGTATAAAGACAAGGTGTTATGTGATATCATCCCTATGGATGTATGCCATGTGCTGCTTGGTAGGCCTTGGCAATATGATAGGAAAACGATGCATTATAGTAGGAAGAATGTCTATGTTTTGGAGAAGAATGGAGTTACCTACACCTTAGCACCTTTGAAGGAGGAAGATAAAAACCAAAAGGTGGGATCAAGTGTGATGTTAATGGGTGAAAAGGAGTTTTTGAAGACAATGGAAGAGGAAGAGATAGGTTTTGCAGTGATGATCAAGCCTAAGATTGTCATAACAACAACAAGAATTTATGATTTTCCATGGGAGATACAAGACATGTTGAAGGGTTATGCAGATATAGTTGTTAATGAACTTCCAATTTCCTTGCCTCCATTGAGATAAATTAGTCATCATATAGAATTTCTAGAAGACACTAAATTTGAGTCCATAATGCTAGCTAAATAGATTGACTTGCTTGCCAACACTGTGAAGGATTCAGACTCTCAGTTGCTAGGATGGAAAGATAAAGTTTCTAATTCGGCTAAAGATGCTGAGCATATGCAATTGGAACTTGAGAATGCAAATAAAGTTATCCCTAATGTTCAAATACAACTTGGTGAATGTAAGATAGTACAAGATGGCATTAGGGAGCTAAGACCCAACATAGAGGTCCTTGAAAATACAGACAACCGTATGCAAAGTCACTGTCTCTTGCTGCAATACAAGGAAATTCAGTTATCAATTTCTCAGTCTAATACTAATACAGAAAGGGAGAAGGCCAATCATTCTGTAAAGTCAATGGAGAAGGCATAGATAGAATAGGCAAATTGCAAAGACAAAGTTCACATTGTTGATTTCCAAAACAAGACCCTTATATTAGATGTTGAAATGTTGAAAAGATCACTAGATGAGTGTAGGAAACAACACAAAGAAGTAATTGTAGAGGAGAATAAGCAAATTCAGTTGTCATTGCAAGTGACATTCATTACAATGGAAGCTGCATATTCATAATTGACTGACTAATGTAGTAATATAGATGAATTGCCACATAAGTTACACCATTGTGATGTGATTTGCCAAGAATTATCAGAAGATGACAACAAAATCTAATATCTGGAGGGTTTGTTTGAGGAACCTAAGTCATGTCTTCAAGACAAAGAAAACAATAAATCTGAGTTTGAGATTTTATTTGCATAATTTATGGATAAAGTCTTCGTTGTTGAAGCAATTTTACAAGAGAATGTTGGAGGTACAACTAATGCAGCAAGGTCAAAGGAGGATCAACTTTTGGAAATGAATTCTACGTTGCATGGCATGTGGAAGAATAGTGAAGAGAAGCCAGTTGAACAACTTAAATTTTAGTTGAGTAATGAGGGAAAGGCTTCTTTTGATAGACAAGCTGAGATTGAGGATCTTTGCAAGGAATTAGGGAGACCTAAGGTAAAAATGAGATAGGCATTAGACCATTTGAAATAAGTACAGGGCAACTTATAGGATTTCAAGTAGGACTCCACATATCAGATTAGCAAGTTGTAGGGGTCCAAGATAGATGCAGGAGCATCAATTTTCTTTTTCTTGGGAGTATGATGCATGAGCATTGCTCTCAATGTGTTTTTATGATTTATTATGTTGATAAGAGTCTTAGTTGAGTGGGTTTAGGTCTTAGAGGTCTTAGGAGGGCCATTGGGATCATAATCCAATGGTTTAGATAGTTTGAATAGGCTAGAAATTCAAATGTTTGGTTTCTCGCCAAAATGCAAATTTGAATTTCCTAGGGAGTTTTGGCTTGTTGCAAGGTTGAGATTTGTTCCTCAACTCTTGTTTTTGGTTTTCTGAGCATAATAAGGTCTTAGTGGACCATGAAAATCATGTAAGGTCTTTTTGTCTTGTTTTGTTCCTTAGTTCAAGTTTGAAAGTTGCCAAAAGGCATAATTGTCAAGTTTGATGACATGGATATTAGGGTTATTGAGAAAAAAGAATATATCCTAGATGGGTAACTATTTTTTGTGGTTCCTTCATGTTAATTCAATGAATATACACACTCCAAGATTTGGTGGAAGAAAGCGTTCAAGAAATACCCTATTCTTTCATGTTTTTTGATAGTTTTATGCAAATACAATCTGAAATCAAGTTTGTATGACCTTGTACGACACTGAGGCACGTTTGAGAAATGATGGTATAATAATGCTTTGTTTAAAGGTTCAAATGCAAGTGGTTTGAATTTATTTCATTGAGTTTTGTTAAAGTTGTGGCTAAAATTGTGTACGCTGCCCTATTATGGAACTAGGGTTTCTAGAGGGTAAGATTTGTGCATATTTTTTTGTTTTGACCATGGGAAAATTTTGAATCTTGGTAGAAACCTTCATTTAATTTCTACCCATGGGTTTACAAAAGGAGAGATCTTGAATGTGTTGTAGGTGAAATTTGTATAGGTCTGAGTGCAAAAAAGACTGTTAAACCCTATGAACCCTTAAGGGTTTTAGTGAATTTTTGCCCTTTTGAGTTTGCCGCAGGAGAGCTAGGGTTTGGTAAGACCCATTAGAGATGGTTGAATGTTGGTGAAGCCTGAGAAGGTGTAAAGGAGGAGTTACATCATTCCAAATAACAATAGGTTAGTTTGAGGGTTTGAGCCTAGGAATTAGGCTTGTAGAACAATCTTCAAAGCATAATCTGATTCTTCCATTGAAGGGCCAAATTGAAATCTTGGAGAATATTTGAAGCCTTACATTTTCCCTTGTTCTTTCTTATCCACAAAGTATTTAGGTTGTTCGCTTTGCATTAGGAAGTAGTAGTAGTAGCTATATAAACATGTAGATGCATAACCACTATTTGTAGTAGCATTTTCATTTTGGAGCTCAATAGATTTGGTAACAATGAGTAAATTTTTTTAGATGAGGCTATATATGTAGGCCTTTTCCAACAATTGAAGAAGGCGATGATTTCCAACTTGGTTTGGAAAAGTGGGTGTGGCATGGTGGGAAATAGGGACTGTGTTGGTGTCAAGAACCTCCTAGGAGCACAACCTATAGGATAAACCTTCACAATATGATAGAAGCAAAGCTATTTCACCAGAATGATGAAAAATATTAATGAGATGCAAAAATATTGTACATTGCCTTGCTTATAAAGGCAAGGAAAAGCTGGTAAAAAGATAACTAACAACAACTATCGAATAATAAACTAATATGCATCTAATAATGCATTATGATGCCTAAGTAAAACTTAAGCAAAGTAAATGGTAAAAACCCATTTAATCCAACACCCCCCTTAAGTGCAACTTAGGGAGTAGATTATTATGCAATATGCATCTCGGCTACACAACCATGTTAGGTACCCATTTACAATGAAAATGCAATCTCTCACAAGTGGAGAAAAGGAGAAAACCCCGTGGGACAAAAATCCTCTCCAAAAGAGAGAAAATTAAACAAGATGATGCATGAAGGACTCACTAATACCTAAAAGGACTAGATACATCATGTATATACAATCAATGATCCCCCCATAGGAAGGAAAAAAGAGACATTATATCCCCCCATAATGAAGAAGCTCCAATATTGATGAAGTATTCCTGGAAATAAAAGATGGCCCAATGCCTACAAGCAACACCTCTCCCCTTAGGAAGAAACAAGTCCACCAAATGATGAAGAAGCCACTCCATGTCCAACTAAAAGAAGGAGGAAGGAAGTCTCCAAATAGAAGTCTCTGAAGATTGAGTAGGAGTCTCCAAGCATGAATAATCCACCACATAATCATGATCAAACTCAACCAAGAAATGTGACAAATCAAGTCAAAGAGGAAACTCATCAAAGTCAATCTGCAAAGAAGATGTAGATGTATCAACAATTGTGTTGGGACTGTCATCAAAGAGGAGAGAAATCCCCTCAAATATGTCTCCCAAATCTGCAAGATGAGACTCTACAAGCAAGTTTGAGATACCTGTCAAATACTCATCCAATAAAGCAAGATTTGAAACACTATGATCAATCTGCTTAAGATAAGAACTCAAATTTGAAGAAGCAGGAGGTGAAGGAGGAAGAAGCTCAACACTAGTCTCAAGAACACCAAGATTCAAGTGACCAAACCTCTCCTCACAAACATGAACACCAGCGAAAGGAATATCATCATCAAGAGAAAAATGAGAAAAAGAATACAAGAAAGATGCATGATCCACAACCCTTGTAGCAATGATCTCTATAGTATTTATGTCTCGAATGTATACATGATCAGGAGTGAACTCAATTGTCTTACCTTGTGCACCATGAGTAATTTGATAAACTGAAAGGAGATTATTGGTCAAGGAGGGTACACAAAGAACATCATTAAAAGATCCTTCACCCATATCAATAGAACCTTTCTCACAAACCTTCTTGTATGTATTGTTACCCATCAAAATATTAGATGATCTACAAGGCTCAAAAGAAGGGAACATATCCAAAGAATATGCCATATGATGAGATGCACCTGAATCAAGAAGCCATTTCCAATTTTTAGGATTAGTGGAAGCCAAGAGTGCTTTATCTTTCATCCCATTAGCAAATCCTACATTCCCTGACTGTGTAGATGAAGATGTTGCTGATTGAGAAGCAGAAGAAGAAGACAAAGACTCTGATGAGGGTAGCGGGATGTTGTTTTTCTAAAGAAGGTGAGTAAGCTCATCAATCTTCTTAGTATAACACCTTTGCTCATCATGTCTGGATTTCTTGCAATAAGCACATTTGATCTTCTTTTGTGATGGTTCCTCTTTAGAAGAGTTCTTGGTCTTAGAAGTAGGTTGTGAAGGAGGATCCTTATTCTGCTTCTTGTCCTTGCCACCTGAAGCCTTAGGATCTTTTGCAAGAAGTGCTTGAGCCTTTGTAAGTGTCCATGTGCCCATTTGTGCCAAATTTGCTTGTTCCCTTGTGAGTTGTGTTTCAAAACCATCAAGAGAAGGCATTTTGTGTGCACTACCTAGAGCATCCATCATAGCATAAAATGCAGAAAAAATATAGAATAATTAGGACCTAACTTAGAGAGAGTAGATAGAATCAATTGCTCATCATCTTTTTTAACCCGCATTCAAAGAAATGCAATATGAGAGAATTAGGCTTGGTGAAAAAGTCTTGGATATTGTCAAAATGTCTAGGATCTAGATTCATTAGTTCATTCTCCAAATGAAATTTCCTAATCTTCTTTAGCTTACCAAAAAGACTGTCTAAGGTAGTCTAGATATCATTATGATGCTTACAAGATAACACATGATATCTCAAATTAGGAGAAATGGACATAATGAGAGTACCAAGAGCTTCATCTCTTCGATCAAACCATTTTCTTTTTCTACAACACTTGTGGATTCAGGATCTTGGTCAAAATTAATCCTTTGCAGTTTTAGTTTCAACAATAAAATCTCCATATCAGATTTCCACTTAAGATAATTTTTTGTAGTTAGAAGTTCTACTTTAGGCAAATCCATGATGAAACAAGATAATGCAACAAATATTCTTCACAATATAAACAACCAACCCCTTATGTTCACAAGAATTGAGCAAAACCAGTATCAAATTTCAATGGAGTAAAAGCACCATCAAACAACAAAATAAGTGAGAAATACGTCAACCACTACGAAGGTGATGAAAGAGCTTTCTGTTGATATTTGGTTTGCGAGAATCGGCCTCCATTTGCAAAAGTTATGCAAAAATGAAAAAAGGCTTATGAAGGCACTTTCAAGCACATGAGGGATCAATTTTACTCACCACGAGGGGGTGAAACATTTGGGCCTCTAGGGTGAAGTGAACCTTGATATTCAAAATATGTGGTGGGTTCCCGCGCCACATGAAAGCCAAGTTAGCCAAGCCAAATCACCACTTGCACAAGCTAAGCATCCTACAAGTCTCCAATTAACATGCATGAGAGAAAGTCAAAATTGAGCCTCGTGAACCTTTTCTCACACTATAACAAGGGTTGCCAGGCTATATGATAGATAAAAATTGTGTTACATTATCAATGTGGGACTAAAGTCCCTTGCTTATGTCCAAACAAAGCACATTCAATGGGCCCACTCGCTCCTCTATGTTGCTTAGATTGAAACCCTAAATTAATATTTATTGCAAAACTTTTAAAATGTTGAAGTCTGTTTGCAGAGATGTGTGAATCGGCCAAATCAGTGGCCTGCGCAATGCCTCCAACGCCTCCTCTTATGAGTGAATCTGTGCGGGCCTACAATCAGTGAAAGTTGGAACAATCCAGCAGCCACATGGGCATGGTGATTGCTTAATCCCAAGGTAACACCTTCAAATGGAGAACACCACCCTCACTACTCCCTTCAAACCTTTTCGTAGGTTCTGGTGATGGCTTTTGATGGCCTTTCAACATAGACGATCCTTTACATAGAGATATATTATTAATGATGCCTTCAAACAAAGAAATTCACTGAACAAGCATAGAAAAAATAGATATGAATCACTTTGCTGAATCCATTGTGATAACCATGGATGACTATCACGCCGCTCCTTCAAGGATTTAATACGAACAAAAAAACGTTGAACTACAAGGGTAAATCAACCACTGAATATGGGCAAGTTTTTGCAAGGCAGATGGTGCCTTTGATTTTTGCCCTTAATTCACTAATGAAAACTCTCAATGAAAGGAAACGCAAATAGTCAGCTTTGATACCATGTTGGTGTCAAGCACCTCCCAGGAGCACAACCTGCATGATAAACCTTCACAATACGAGAGAAGAAAAGCTATTTCACCAGAATGATGAAAAACATTAATGAGATGCAAAAATATTGTACATTGCCTTGCTTATAAAGCCAAGGAAAAAGCTAGTAATAAGATAACCGACAACAACTACCGAATAATAAACTAATATGCACCTAATAATACATTATGATACTTAAGTAAAACTTAAGCAAAGTAAATGGTAAAAACCCATTTACTTCAACAGATTGTATTGGTGGCCGTGGTCATAGTAGAGGAAACTTGATCAATATGCCTGAATGAGGGACGACTACACGAAAATGAGCATGGATTGATGAAGTTGTCAACACTACTATTTTCATAACAGATTTTGGAATTGGGAAATTTGGGTAGAAATGAAGAAGAGATATTAGGATCAATACTAGAACTTGCCAAATTGTAGTTTTCCCAAGGGCTTGCAATTGTAATGCCACTTTTGTTGATGTTAAGATCTATAGAAACAAAGATATGGATAGGCTTGTAACTTATTGCAATCACCTCCAACTAAGTGATCATGTGTAATGTCCCCTTCTAACAAGCCAAAATTTACGCAACCTTGCAACAATTTCAACTTGTAAAGAGCACATTAGTATTCCATTTTTCCTTTAATACTTAACTGTAACCATATATCATTACTTTCATAACAATATGTTTTTTTTTTTATACTTCATGATTTACCTTGGATGAGGTAAACTTAAGCCTATTATTAATCACTCCTTCCACCTCATGGGAGAAGATACTTTAGGATGTAATGTCACCCCAATCCTCATGGGTCTATCATTATTCCTTTGATTATTACATCAAAGGCCTAATCCTTCGATTCTCCAATCAAAGGCCTATTATTCCTTGGTTCGTCAACCACAGCCTATTATTTCTTGGTTCTCTAGCCAAGGCATATTATTCCTTGGTTGTCCAGCCAAGGCCTATTATTCCTTGGTTCTCCAACCAAGGCCTATTTATTCCTTGGTTCTCCAACCAAGGCCTATTCCTTCAATACTAGATTGAAGGCTTATTGGCTTCCTTGATTCGTCAATCAAGGCCTATAATTTATCCCATGATTTGGTCAATTACATTCCTCATTATCCACCCCATCTCTATGGTTAGGTTGATTAATACTAAGGCCTATTATCTATCCCTTGGGTAATCATGCCTTTTACAAATCCATTTCATATTCATAACTATGAATTTATAACCTTCTTGTACTCCTATCATTCTTAAATTTAATTGGTGTTCATTGTTAAATCCCCATATAAAATCACTATATCATGTCATAATGCCAATTGTAAAGATCACATATGTAAACATCTATTTTATTATTCAATTTCATAAACACATATATTAGATCCTATCTTATCATTTATATCTTACCAATTATATATTGAACAAGAATAAATTCTTACTTATATATATACACTTGTTTCTTAATACTAACTTTATTATTTAAAATCTTACAAATTATGAATTGAATAAGTAAGTGTAAATACTTACCTGCAATACCTTGCTGTTGAATGCTCTTGATAGACTGCTATTTGTCTCAGACCTGATGCGGCCTTGTCTTCCTTCCTTTTTTTATATATATATATATATATATATTCTTGCCTTTATGGAGAGAGACATCTCTTTGAATAGAGATAACTCTCTAAAGAGTCGTCTCTTTTTATAAAGAATTGTCTAATTCCTAATCCCCATAACTTTATTTAACACTGCCTTACTTATTGTAGCTTCTTATGTATGCTGATTTAATCGCAGCACCCTTTTTATTGTATTTGTTATGAATTCAACTTCCTTCTTATTCGCCGAACCCTTTGTTTATACTAATCGCTGCATTCCTTATATACGGTGCTATCCATGATAATCATTATTTTCCGTTTTAATAATGATCGCTGATTATTATCATTATTGCCCTTGACTAGATCACTTAAACTGATCGCTGCAGGGTATATTCCTTTAATTTATTTACTTTAAACTCTAACATTTATCTATACCCTTTATAACTCCTTTTAGTCACTAATTTATATGTATGATTTTTACTCATAAACAAATCAACTCTTTATGAATGTAATCGTTGACTTTGTAAATATAATTATATTATAATATTTAAATATTTATATTTATATTATTAATATCTATATTTTGTATTTATTTTATAATATAACAATATATATTTAAAATATTATTCTTATTATATATATTGAATATTATATTTAATCTTCGTATATATATATATTATGATTATTATAATAATATTTAAGTTCATAATATTTATATTTGTATTTTCATCTATAATTGATTATTTAATCGATTTAAATATGGGGACATGATATCATGTTCTTTTGCATTATATCTATTAAATTTGTCTAGGTATAATCAAACAATGCATCTTGCATGATCTTGGTGGTTTGAACTAAAATTGGGTTTAATTTGGAACTAGGGCCCAAAGTGGAGAAGGGTGGAACAAATTACTTGGAGAATTTGTATGGTTTTGAATTGATGTAGTTCAAATTTACATTGCATCGACGTCTCTCATGGATCTAGTAGTCATATCATAAGCATAATCAACATCTTTTATTGTATCAAATGTTCCAAGCCATCAATGTTGCTTAGACTTAGGGTCCCTAGTTTTTGCAACATAACGACCCCATGGACGTCTCCTAATTCCTCTATATCTCCATGTCTTTGTAGAATGTTTGAATTTCTACGGAGTCAAGTTTAGGTGTTGACTTCCTTGATTCTCTTCCCCAGAGTCTTGAGATTTTGAATGCTAAAGCAATTTCTCCATTTTCTCTTTGGCTTCTCTAGTCCAAGACCATAATTTCATTAGGACATATTTCCATTAAGAGTTTCCTATATTGGTGATTTCAAGTTGGTGATTCATATTTAAAAAAAAATAGAGTTGACTATGGCTTATGTAAACAAGTAGGAGAAGACTAATACACTTCATATTAGCAATATGAGGAAATGTGAAGTCTTCTCAACTAAGATGAGCAATGAAATGAGTATGGACATTTCAAATATTAGAATAGCAAACCCCAATAGACATGACACCATCATAACATAGGGATAGCCATTTTTTTTTGGCTAAGGTGGATTATTATAGAATTTATAATGAGTCTCATCTAAAATAACTAATTACAAGTACTTAGCATTCCGTCCACCTTGTCATGCATAATCTACAAATTTGTTGTTTTGATGTCCTCTAAAAGGTGTGCTACAATAAATGAACTATTTAAGTACTCATGTTCAAAACAATCAATCTACCATAAAATAATGATTGTAAAACACTAATGTAATTCATGATAATTGGATTAACCTTATGAGCTAAATCAAATGTTTTTTCCATTTGTAGACAAGGACATCCAAGATTGAAAAAGTGTAAGAAAATTGCAAATGCCTACTATAATCTATTCTTGTTCTCTAAATTTATTAAGAACATATATCTACTTTTTGAAAAAGAAAAAGGATTTGTAATTTATATTGAGTGACCAATAAGATTATGTCTTCTATGTTAGCTTCATATCATAAAAATCAAATGGACATAGCCTTCAATTATGTATTAGGTCATGATATATAGATATTACAAAGCCCCTTTGATCTTATTTCTTCATGGTAGCGAACTTTAGAACATTGCAAAGCTTCAGTAGGTAATTTAACCAATTTAAAGCTTAGGGCTTAGCAAGAAAATTACTTTTACAATATGAAAATGACTTGAAATTGAATGAATGAACCTTGTAAAAAAAGTATAGCCCTAAAGGACCAATAAGAGAGAAAAATAATCATGCATCTAGTAAATGAAGCTATTTACACAAAAGCTAACACTTAAAATAAGCCATACTTGTGATTTATAAATCAATCAATGTCTCCTCTTAACCACATACTTAACACATTGGCCCAAAAAAACAAATTGTGAATCTCATATTTTAGAAACCCTAAGGCCTAAACTATTGTTATGTTTTTTCCTCATTTTTCTTAATGACAATTTGGACTCTTACACTTTTGTCCTAAAAAATGATTCACTTCTCTTCCTATCTTAGAAAACTATCAAAGATACATAATTTTTATTTTCCATGTACAAATTACTTATATAAACAAAAGAGGTTCAAAATCTAAAATATATATAATTTAAAATAGAAAATAAATTGAATGGTTCACAAACACCCAAACAAAATATATAGACAAAGCAAACAAAATATATGCTTGCAAATTATAATTATAGTGAACATTAAGGAGGAGGTTCTCTACTTGTCAAAAAGTGGTAGATCCCAAGGAATAATAGTTTTACACCCTAATTTCAACATCATCAAAACTTACAAATACGAAGACATTTGATACTCTTTATATATAAAATGGTTATTATTAAGTTCAAGTATTATGATCATATCACAATAGGTATGTCAACTAGTTCAACTGTTGGAAAATGCCACAACTTATCCCTCTACTTAAATATCATTTATTTCAATTGAAGTGGTAAAACAATCATTACCAATTTTACACCTCATTCACAATAAAAATGTTAAATATTTATTCTATTTTTATTAGCCAAAATCAACCTTTGACTGTTGAAGTGGATGATATTAAATAAATTTTATTGTATCATATAAAATGTCATGCATACGGCCATTGGCGTGGGACATACTCCTCTATGAGGAATACGACTGATGCATCATTTTCTTTATGATACGTTGTATAATGAGGATTGGAAATCGGCGGTTTGCTCAGCTTCGTACGCGATGGAGGAGATCTTAGCCGAACACGTATTTGAGGCGTGATGACAACGGGATTTTGACAGTAGGATTTATTTCGTGCTTCGGACATCCAGGGCAGATATTTTCCTGGCATCATTCACATTTGAAATAATTTCATGCCTGAACAGTGAAAGATGGGGCGTTTAAATAAGCTGCCTCTGTCAAGTTTCCTCCCACTGAATGCAGTTGAGCAACTGAGGGTATACAGACTTATATGCTGTCGCTTGCGAGTGGAGGAAGAGGTGCGTTGTTATGAACGCTATTGGTCTTTTATATGCTGTCGTGGCTTGATTGAAACTTAAAAGCAGTTTCTTTGTGAACTCCCTGTCATTGGGAGGGGAATTTTATTTCTGTTGGACGGTTGAATTTGGAGAACATTAGAAGGATTAAGTAAGATTTTCTTGCTAAATGAGTGGTTTCAGTTTCTTGGGTGAGGATCTGTGTTTTAGTGCTTGCTATTGGAAATATTTGAAAGTGATTTTGTATGTGTTTTCTTGCCCTTACCTTTAGGCACTATACAAAACTCTGTGTTCGATCTGGTTAAGGTTGGTGAGCTTGTCTTTTGAAATGTTTGAACATTTTGTTGATTACAGTAAATTATATGCATTCTTGTCTACCAAGTTGATGTATTCAATATATTGGGTTGCTCGGGCAGTTTCTTGCAACGTTCAGTCTCATACTTTTGTCTTGGCGTTATGGTTGTTGGGATGGTTTGATGTTATTGTAGTGAGGTTTAAATCTGTAGACTAACTTAAATGGGCAAATGCATCTGACTGTCGGTACGTGTGTATGCTTTGTTTTGCCTCCCTATGTTGGGTTTACAACACAGAATAAGCATTCCAATCCCGTCACTATTTACTCAGCTGCCTGTACTATTACTAGGTAGCGCATCATTTACCTTGAGCCATAAGCCGTGCAGAGTAATTTTATATAGACGTAATTTTATATAGACAATTAAAATATAGGCAACTGCCTCCTTTGATACATTTTGTATGCCAATCAATGCATATATGGCTAACTGTGTATCTAATATGTCGAGCAGGGTAGTTTATACAGCGGTTGTTGCCTTCTCACTGTCATCGCATCCTTGCACTATTGGAGTGTTAGATCAACGTTAATGCCAGTGCAATGACTCAAATGATTTGTTACATTTAAATGTGAGTGGAACTTCTCACAAAACCTGCGCAGTCTTGAAGTTATGATGCTAGTCTCTGAGTTCATACGCCATATTATTGTGTTGTTATGCTTTCCTCTCATGATGGCTGGGTGTGGTAACGTGTTAATCATCAGGGTTAACATATTTCTAATATATTTTTCAGGGTTAACATAATTAAACTATTCTTCTGCCCATAAGATAAGAATGGAAACATTCCTTTGAGAAGTACACAATAATATATAACTAGCAATCGCACTTTAGTGTGCAATGGGTACGCCGAGATTGTTAAGGATTATGATTGTCTAGAAAATTGTAGAATGATTCTAGAGCTTTCCACAACTAGAACATTCCTAGAGCTGTTCTAGAAAAGAATATTGTAAGATATGTTCTAGAAAAGAACATTCCAGGTTTAAGAGTTTTCTAGAAAGCTAGAAGCTTCCAGGCTTCAAAGGTTCTATAACTATATATATGTGATTGGAGAGAGTTGTTGATGATAGAGCCTTTGGATGGTTGCTGGATATAGCATCCGGATAGCTGTTAGATACAGCATCTGGATTGCTGCTAGATACATGGCATTTGGATGTAATGCAAGTTAGATGAATATATATTTCTGAGTTATCTAACTCTGTTTTGCCCTGTGTTTGCTATGTTCATTGCTGTTATGTTTTGCCCTGTCTTTTGGTGTTTATTGGGCCTGTTCTTTCATGGTATCAGAGCGAGGTTATGGGTTCGAATCCCCTTGGGTAACGCTGAGGGGATTGTTGGAAAAAAAAGATTCAGCTAGAGGATCAGCCCAAGTTCAGCTAGAGTTTCAACCAGGTTCAGCTAGAATGTTTTCTTGGTTTAGCTAGAATGTTTTCCAGGTTCAGCTAGAGGACCATCAAGAGGTTCAGCTAGAATGTTTTCTAGTTCAGCTAGAGGTTCAGTTAGAAGTGTATTGCTGGAGTGATTTGTTTGCAGGGCAGAGATATTGCTGGAGTGATTTGTTTGCAGGGCTGAGATATTGCTGGAGTGATTTGTTTGCAGGGCTGATATATTGCTAGAGTGATTTTTGTTTGCAGGGCTATTGTTGGAAATGCAAGTTGGAACAAGCTAGAGGTATTGTTGGTAGTGATGATGAAGAAAATGACTTTTCAGCTAGACAAAAGATAATGAGTGTTGAAGGCTTAAAGTTTCAATCTCATATGAGCAAGCTAAAGGAAAGAAAGAATGGGAGCAAGCCATGAAAGAGGATTATGATCGAAGAATGCTTGGTATGCTAGAGGTGAACATTAAGGGGGGATAGTAATATAATGTTCCCCTCTCATTTGTATTTTTTCTGTATTATTCTAGCCAATCTTAAGGGGGGATGTTAAGGATTAAGATTGTCTAGAAAATTGTAGAATGATTCTAGAGCCTTCCACAACTAGAGCATTCCTGGAGCTGTTCTAGAAAAGAATATTGTAAGATATGTTCTAGAAAAGAACATTCCAGGTTTAAGAGTTTTCTAGAAAGCTAGAAGCTTCTAGGCTTCAAAGGTTCTATAACTATATATATGTGATTGGAGAGAGTTGTTGATGATAGAGCCTTTGGATGGTTGTTGGATATAGCATCCGGATAGCTGTTAGATACAGCATCTGGATTGCTGCTAGATACATGGCATTTGGATGTAATGCAAGTTAGATGAATATATATTTCTGAGTTATCTAACTCTGTTTTGCCCTGTGTTTGCTATGTTCATTGCTGTTATGTTTTGCCCTGTCTTTTGATGTTTATTGGGCCTGTTCTCACATGGTATTAGAGCCAGGCATGTTCTTACAGAGATAGCATGTAGATAAAAATAATAAGTAATTTCTTGAGAAGAGAGCAAATAATTTTGTTGATGGTGAATGGTTATTGTCCATCCATAAGTAGAATTGAAAGAATATAGTGATACGTGTTGTTGAGACATTTCTGAAAACATAAATCATTGGCCATCATGGGATTACAAAACTAAGCTTCCCTGTATAAACATAATGGCAAAAAGTGTTATGTTGTGTGATAGACTTGGGGCTATGGTCAAACATTGTAATGGGAAACCCTACATTAAAGATTAGGCTATGGTACTTTTACAATGTAAAAACTGGAGCTTGGTATGAAATGACTCTCTCTCTCTCTCTCTCTTTGTCTTTCAATCTCCCTCTTTAAATCCTTGTCTCCCTCTTTCCCTTTATCTTTCTATCTCTTTGCCTCTCTCTAGTTTGTCTCCCATTTTATTCTATATGCTGACAATGGTTCTAGATATTTTCATCATCAGTGTATATCAATGGATTTGGAGATGTACAATGCAAATTCCATAGATGGTAGTTGTTTCAAATTCTTTCCCAATGGTTTGTAATATCTTGCTCTAATGAACCAATATCATTGTGAATGTTTATGAATGGATGGAATAGCAACAGTCCACTCAAACAGAATGCTTCAAAACATTGATCATTTACTATTAGGATGGTGGTGAAACCAAGGGAGATTCAAATAATAGAATGTGTTAAGTGTTCTTTCCATTTGTTGGACTTCTGGGATAATTCATATGGATTTAAAATAACATTTGAAAATTAGAACTCATGGCCAAAACCTTGACAATTGAGATTGAGAAGTTTAGTAGGTAAAACTTTGAGTTAGGGGAATTGAAGGTTGAAGATATTTTAGTGGAGATAGATTAGTGGATCATAATAATTGTTGCACTTAATTTTCTACCATTAGCAATGGATCAAGATGAATGAGACAAGTTGGATAGAAGAGATAGATCTAATTCAATCTTGATGATTATTTTAGTACAAAACATTGCTAAGAGTTTATGAGATAAAATTATTGCATTATATCAAACTAAGTGTCTTATAAAAAAGTTATTTTTGAAAAGAAATTTGTATTCTTTAAATTTGCATGAAGGAGACTTTGTAACCGAACATTTAAATGTTTTTCATCTAGTAGTGAATCAGTTGGCTTCCATAGATATACAAATGGAAGAAGAGGAAAAATGTATCACTTTGATTTTGTTCATTAATAGATACCATCTTTCTATTTTGAAGCCTATCTTGATCTAAATGGATCAATATCCTTTCTTTGTTCGCTAGAATTGGGGGTGTAGAAGTTGCTTTGCATTGTTTGGGTATACCACTCAATTATGTTGTATTTTAAAATATTTGTAAAGAAAACAAGCTTATCCTCAATAGTTGGATAGAAAAAACACATCAAAAAGGGTAAATTGATTGAGATGGATGATGTGCAAAATTTGACAAAAGAAAGACATGATGAAATGATTAATTCAATAGGAGGTTTTGATGTGATAATATGTGGAAGCCCTTATAATAGTCTAACTTGTAGCAACAACAAAATATATGATATAAAGTAAGAATATATAAATCTTAAATGACCAATAACATGACAAGTTGAAAGTCATATTTCTCACAACCCTTTGATGATAATAATACATACAATTATATAATAATTTAAATTAAGGATTTTTTCAATAATGTGTATTTACTAAAAAAAATATTTAAAATCATGTCATTATAACTTTGTATTATGATATTATCATTTGATTATTATTATTTAATCTTAATTTTTTAAATTATCTTTGTAATGAGCTTATGACTCTTTTAAGAGCCTAAACATTGTAAGTATTTGTGTGTTCAATGGTATGTATCAAATGCCTTTAAGAACTTTTATGAGACCAATTGTAAAAAGTCATCCCTAAACCTCTTTATCAACTTAATTTAGTAAAATATAACTATAATTTATAAATTTCATATTTAAATTATTGTGTATTGAGAATAAGCAAATAATTCCAACTAATTCATTTATAATGTTTTAAAGTGACTTTGAGAGTGGTTTAATTTATCAACTTTTTCAATTGTGGGGATGCCCCCCATCTTAGGAAACAAAATGCCACCACTTTACCTTCCTTAAAAAACTTAAATTGAAGAACAAGTCAAAATTTGCATGAAATCGTCTAGACACTTGCATGCTTGAGCTTGTTGTATTCAATATTCTTCAACAATTGTGAAGTTGGTCTAATCAAGAGGGCCAACCTAGGAGAACACAACCCTTATCATCTGTCGATCTCCCAATGTATTTTTTCAATACTTCTAGTCCTTGCACATTGATAGACATCAAAGACAAGGGTGAATCAAGTCATGCAGGTACATAGTTTGCTAGATCAATCCAATAGATAGTAGAATGGTTCCACATATTAGGATGTTTTCGCAATATGGGATCAATCACACACAACATAGATCCGACCTGCATGAAATCCCTTGACTATTACATTCTCGAGACAACAAGTAGATCAAAAACATCTATTTTTATACTAAAATGACCAAATTCTACGTAACATAAAATTATTCTTCATCATTCTTTCAAAAGGTAAGGCCTAATCTTCTTTTCTTAATTTTTGAAAATTCATTTATTACAATTATCAATTCCCAACTAAATTATCAGTCAAACCTAAATTAAGTATACTTTTATTGCTTGCATTTATTTAGTTAACCTAAATTTATATAAAAGAGATTCTATTCCCTTACAATTATTTTCTCTTTCTTAATTTTTTAATTTAATGATAAATCCATTCCCACTCAAAAAAACATTTAATGACATCACATATACTTCACATAGGAATACTATGAGTAATTTAATATTTAAAATTTGTTAAAAATAATATAAACACCCACTACAACAAGAGACTTTAACACAAAGTTTCAAATTTCAATGAAATAAAGAAGTCAAACTTGTTCTAACACATCAAACAAGGGAGAAAAATACATCATGGGCAATAGTACAAGAACACAAATAATCAAAGTCACTTTAAAACATTATAAATAAGTTAGAATTATTTGCTTATTCTCAATACATTACAATTTAAATATGACGTTAATAAATTTGAAGTCAAACTTGTTCTAATGCTTTGATTATTTAGAGTATAATATGCCCCTACATAAAAAAATAAAAAAAGTCAACCCGTTGGACTATTTTCACCCATATGTGTCGATTTTATCTATCTTGTTGTTTGTGGATAAAATTTCAACCACAAAATTGTTTTATCTATTTAAGTTTTACCTATAATATATGACATTTTTCTCTATATATACAACAAATAGAAGTGAATCATATTCAAAGAAAAATAAGTCAAATTTATAGTGCTTCATTGTTCATAAGATAGTGACCCCATTGGAATCTCAAGTGGCAGTACTAATGGTTTGCCGGCTATGCTTTTCTCTAATGGCATATATATGTCTACAATGGCCACTGCTTTCAAACTTTTTATCCTAAAATTAAATGATAAATAACAAAGGAAAAGATAACCAAATATTAAGCAACAACAAATAATTCATGAGATATTGAGCTGTGACAAGTACTAAGTACTAAAATTTTGGACATATTCAAATGAAACTGAGGTAAAGTTCATAACCTATGTCACAGTTGTTTTATATATACATCAAGTTAATGAATTTGTAGACATAATCAAACTGCCTGAAACTATAAAAATAAATTTTTAAAAAAATAACTTGTAATATAATCGAGTTGCTTGAAATTGTGAAAAAAATGCACTAGGCCCCCATTGTAAAAGGTCTTTAAGTTGATACATTATAGTGGGGATTCAGTGATATTTATTAACTGTCAATGAAGACTTAGGAGAATGAGTATCCAACAAGGCTTAGGATACCATAATTATGACTGTAGATTTCTCGTGACGACGAAAGAATGGAATGCAGGCAAACTGAAAATTCTTTACATCAGTCTTTTTACTGCATTGTGACAGAGACCCGAGATAAATCTGTGGGTAAAGTTGAATCAATTATAATGCCTTTCAAGAACCCTATGAATGAGGACTATTTGTCTCAAATGCATACCATAAATAGAGAGTTCGTCATGAGAATTGTACAACTTAGAGCACTGTCTGCAATGAACTGAGCCCACTATTTCCTTGATTATTGTTAAAGCAGCAATTTCTAAATTGGTTTTAATTATTGTTTAATAGTAGGGGAAAGGGGCCAGTAGCCGCCCACCCTAACTTCACGCACGTCAAGCTCATAGCTAGACATATCAGACTTCAATGATTTTTTTTGGGTTTCTCCGTATGCGACCAAAGAGCTTAAAGCTATTCTTCAGCTTCTGGGCACTTATACATTTCACTATACGATGCGTTATGTGCACATGGGTCGAAAAAGTGTCATTTCAACATGTTGTCCTCATATATGTGCAACGATGTACCAGTAACCGCTCGCCATCACATTTGTGCGCTTGTCTTAATTTCATTGGTTAATTTATTAGAGTTGTGAACATGTATTGGTGCATTTGTAAACATGTACAAATGTTGTGAACATGTATTAGTGCATTTATGTTAATTTATTAAGTTGGTATTTTACATGTGTTGGTTTTTTTTAAAATTTTAATTGGGGAGTCAAGTGATTAAAAATTGAAAATCTATTTCAGCAGTGCCGCGTCCATCCTTTCACTGTCCAGAGATTTTGGAGTGAATCCAATCAACTTTTTTCACACAGCAAACCAAATTCCCAGCAGGAAAGTCGTCATCTGTTAAATGAAAAGCTGTAGGCATGGAGAACGGATTCGTCGGATATACAGTCCATTTACTCTGCCTCTGCAAAAGATTTCCAACAACTACTTTCATCACCACAATGAGGTCGGCTCTTCAATTTCGGCCGTGTTACTTCTTATGCATATCAGGATTTTCTGTTCTTATTGCAGTTTACTGTTTCAAATTTAAATACATTTTCTGCGCAGTATCAGAAACCGGTGAAGGTAAAACGCGCCGGCGAAAAACAGGGAACCAAGGCGACGAAGGAGGAAAAAAAGTGAAGGTAAATCGGACGGCTAAAATTTGTTCAATCGTCTTACACGTCTGTAAGCTACTGCAGACCGTCGATCCTCAAAGCCAGGGCTCTCTTTGTCAAAGGGAACGCCTTCGGCGTAAAAATAATCTGCCTAACAGAGGTATCATAGCAAGTTTAGTCTTGTGCCTGTGATTAAAGAACTATGGTTATGAATAAGAGAGAAAAGCATTAGCTACGGTGGGTTGTTTTTAAACGTCATCCACTTCAATAGTCAAAAGTTAATTTTGGCCAATAAAAATAGGACAAATATTTAGCACTTTTTGTTATGGATGAAGTGGAAAATTACTATTGATTGTTTGACCTGAATGATGTTTAAGTAAAGCTACGGCGGTCTCTCTGATTTCTGCATTGGATGCGGAGGGCATAAGGTGACATTCCGTCATTTGTTGCACAGGGAATCGGGTGCTGTAGCTTCAGGATATATCCTCCCCATGGAAGAATCCCTACAAATATGCTGCTAAAACAATAAAGAGTGTATATCATAAAACCATGAGTTTGTAAGGAAGTCGGAATCGTGTACTTCCTATATTTGTTCATAAATATTGTTGACTGTTCGCAAGGGTTGATATTTCAGGCCGGGAAAAGATGTTGAAGCTTTTTAGCAGACCCCGTGTGACTGTGAACAGAAGAAACGCAAGAGAAGATAATTGTTGCGGTGCATAAGGAATGCGGCTGCGTGGTAATTTCTGGCAAATGTAGTGTATTCAGTGTTCGTGGGCCCATCCATTGGCTGCGTGGTTTATAAGGTAATCCTGCTACTTTATATCTGCTGCCAATCCTTATTTCTTGTCTTATATCAGACATTATGTGTCTGGTCTGATTTCCTTCTTTCAAGCTGAAAATATAATGGAGTATACAACAATATGATTTTTCTTTTTGAAGACGCGAGATGCATTTTTATTGAACAACAAAATCTGAAGTAGAAGAACTTGAAGGAGGTGCAAAAATCAGACCTGTAAAGTATATTTTAGCAGCCATTGATATTTTCGCTATTTTTAATTTTTTGGATCATTTATGGAGTGACAAATAGACATAAGATGTAGATTTGCAGTTATAAGGAGTTTTTGGTGTGATAAAAGGAGAAATAAATGTTTATAATTGGAGTTCTAAGGTGATTATGTGTATTCAAGGTCTACAACTATTAATTTTGTTTTTGTTTACAAGTATTGTTGGTTGAGTTCAACTAGTAGTGAGTCTTTTGTTTTGAGTTGTTTCTACATTTTGCATCTTGGGATCTACTATAAATGAAGAGGGCATTTTATCTCTATAGATTAAGATTGACAACTCAGAAGAAGCTAATTAAATAGTTGAGTGTTGGAGGCAATTTCAGCCTACCTTTATGCAGTTTTGTGCTCAATATAATTTGCTACAATAAGAGATAGACAGGTTAGAAAATAAACATTTAGTGCAATGTTGAAGCATAGAAAAAAGATGTTAAGTAGAATATACTTCTTATAGAACTTCAACACAATAAGCATGTAAACCCAACATGTCCTTAAAGAAAGGTGTTGCATCTAGTCATGTCACAAAAGAAAAATGTTGTGTCTAAGCATGTGGATTGAAAATGTCAACATCGAAAGTCAACATCACATAAGACCCTTATAACCTAGACAACAAAGACTATTGTGTCAAAATCTAAGTCAAAAGTGCTTCATTCTATTGTATCGCAATCCAAACCCTTTGTGAGAGTTTAGGAATCTCAAAAAATAGGAAGATGTGGTCTCAATTACAAGGGTTTTGTTGGGTCTTATGTCGTAGAGTATTCTAAACCCATAAGACCCTTATATCCTAGACAACAAAGACTATTGTGTCAAAATCTAAGTCAAAAGTGCTTAATTCTATTGTATCACAATCCAAACCCATTGTGAGAGTTTAGGAATCTCAAAAAATAGGAAAATGTGGTCTCAATTACAAGGGTTTTGTTGGTTCTTATGTCGTAGAGTATTCTAAACCCATAAATTTTTTGTTAGGAGGGCATGTGAATATTTATATCATGTTGAGCCTTCACCTTACTTGTCATTCTTGTGAAGTTCAAAAATTTAAGTTATCAAAACAACCAAAAGAAATATGTTTAGAGTCCAATAATGCTCAAATTTGTTCACATTGTGGACTTCAAGGGCATCTTTTTAGTAATTGTTTTTATCTACACCCTTGTACATCATATGTGGTTTGCATACCCATTTTACCAAACATTGTTATCTACAAGAACCACCTCCAAAGTCTAAGGTGTATGTATTTTGGTTAGATAGATCATTCTAGATAGAGATCCAAAGTTGATTTGTTAACCAAATTTTATAAGATAGTGTAGTCTATTATTGATGATGAACATGTGCCTACTTATAATGGTGATGCTATTATACGTCATAATTCTTCTAATGATGATGTACATCTTATTGAGCCTACATTGACTACTATTTCTATTGATATTTTTTAGATGTCACTTAGTATAGTTGATAATCTATTGACTTTTATCCTCTTCCTGATGATGGATCAGTGAGTGTGATCTGAAACGTTATTCAAAGAATCATACACAGTTTAATCCAAAAGAATTTATTTCTATATTCAATGGACTGTGGAAAACTCATGCCTACTAATCTACCAATTGTTGAGAAGATTGAAGAATTGAATTTGCTTCCCATAAAGAATGATTTTGCTAAGCAATGTGATTGTATTGAGTATATTGGATATGCAACATATGATGATGTTAGTCCTAACTAATGTAATCTAATTATATGAGGCTATGGAGATTAAGATGTCACCTCTTGTTGATTCCATATGATATGTGCTCTCAACTCCAAGGAGACCAAGTTCTTAGCATTTTCCTCTAATCTACCAGGGGCAATCATGTGTGTATGCCAACTTGGAGTGGAGACTTCAGATCTAGATGATAGCATTTTGATCTTCAAATGGTTTGTTCTAGGTGTTGTAGATGACTTGTTGACACCTTGTGATTTGTGACACTTAATGTTGTGTTGCATTTGATGATGTCTAGTGACATGTTGATTGTAGATGTTTTGTGGATGGTAGATGTGTATATGTTCCTCCTTACTATATTGATTGTACCTAATGAGTGCTATTTTAGATATTATTTTTAGTGATAATAAAGAGTTGTCCCAAATTGGCAGTTAGTGACTACTATTGACCACTAAGGATTAGTCATTTTTTTAGATTACACATTGGACAAAACAAGCCCAAATTTGAGAACTATCAAGGTAATAGGCTCAATTCAAAATCAAAATTTGGGACTTGTCAAAATAACATGCTCAGTTCAATCAAAATTTGAGACTTGTCAATGTAATAGGCTTAGTTCATACAAGTTTGAGATTTGTCAAGGCAACAAGCTTAGTTTAAACAAATTTGAGACTTGTCAAAGAAAAAGGCTTCGTCTAAGTTTATGTTGGCATAATAGTCATATTAACAATGGTATTACATTGATAAATTTGCATTTATAGGTTAGTTTATGCATATTAAATAAATGTTAGTTTGTGGGAGTTATATTCGCATATGGAGATTATGTAGGTATTTATAAAATAGTTAAAGGGAAGAGGCTTTTATAAAGCCAATGTAATGCAATATAAAAATCATCCGAAGACAATATATTTTTCTATGTTTTATGTTTCGCTGTGTTAAAATGGTTTGATTTGGTTATCTGTGTTTATGCTCACCATATTTCAATATGGTATCAAAGCGTTAATGGTTTCTATACCTATGATTTAAAATTATGTGAAGGATCAAGTGGAGGAGAGACTATCAAGGGCAATGCTAGCCACAGTGCATGATGACCTATTGAATTGGGCGGTTAAGAGTTTGGCCGCTATATATGCCTGCACTATGTTTAGCACAACAGCCTAGCGGTTAGGGGGAAGCCAACATATAAAGAATATATCCTTGGAGACGTGGACAAGGTGCTGCGAAAGAACAGAATATAGTTTGGAGTTGTTTGAAGGCCATTGAACTTATTGTAGGCCATTGAATCTGTGTTGTATTTAGTGAAGACGTGTAAGTCAAAGTCTCATTCCATAGTATATTGTGTGACCATATGACACGAGTAGTTATGAGCAATTATGATCAGTTTGAAGGAGATTGCGTAGTGGCAACAAGAGTTTGTAAATTCCTTTGAAGATCTAATACGTTTGTTGTGCTTTGAGAACTAAAGGAGCAGTGTAAATTTGTTTGAAGTGTGCTACAAGGCACTGAAATCTGCAACTACAAGACGTTGAATTGTGATACAAGGCATTGAACTTCCAAATACTTCGGTTGCATACATTTTCTTACCCAACATTACTATAAGGTAAGAAAAATTTGCTTTTGGTTTCTATTTTGAAGTGGCACATGAATATTTTTAAGTGGTGGTCAGAAATTCAAAGAGGGATCTTAAATTTTGAGAAAGTGTGATAATTTTGTTATGGTTAGATATAATGAAGGTGGTTGTGATATTCTAGAGTTTTTATATTTTTATTTGGAGTAACAAGGTAAAAATTCTTGAAGGATTAATTTGATGAATGATATCTTGGAGGTATAAGGTTGACTAGTGTATGGGTCCATTATTGATCAAAATCAACATCATTATTTTTAACATTTCAACATGGCCACACATTATGTTTGTATTCTCGATGCCATCCATGATAGAAATTTGAGAGACTTGCATACTTGTGCTATTGAAGAGTCTAATGCAAATGGATAGAGTGTAACTACATCATATTGGAGGCAGGCGACATTAGAGGATGGAGGATTTTCCATCATCTCAAGTTAGCTTCTCACTTTGAGATGATGCTTTGCATGAGAAGCATTTTTGGTTTTGGTTGTTTTGCTTTTCTTTGTTGATGCTGACAGATTTGAAGAATGTATGTTTTGTGAAGATTTTGTTTTAGAGACAAGTTTGGGATTTGGTGTTGAGCTCAATATGGATTGTTGTCCAGTGAGCTTCAGAGTATATGATCGAGAATTATACCCTTTCGCAGTCACTAGACAATGATAGAGATCTGTCGCATCTCTTAGGGATTGTTGTTGAATAATTCAAGACTGTGATTTGAGAGTTTAGGACTAAAGAGCTTAAGAACATAGCTCAAAGCTACGCCTTTCTGAGGGTAGACGAGACAACATGATGGAGTCTCACTTGGTTCAAGATTTGTTCTTTGGGAGAAGATCTTCCATAAAATATGTATTCATATTATGTAATTAGCTTTGTTGAGTATATTAGCATTCAGGGGGGTCCCTTGGTACTATTATAGGAACAATGTAATAAGGGGGGAATGTTCGCATAATAGTCATGTATTAACAATGGTATTACATTGATAAATTTGCATTTATAGGTTAGTTTATGCATATTAAATAAATGTTAGTTTGTGAGAGTTACATTCCCGTATGGAGGTTATGTAGGTAGTTATAAAATAGTTAAAGGGAAGAGGCTTTTATAAAGCCAATGTAATACAATGTAAAAATCATCCGAAGACAATAATATATTTTTCTATGTTTTATGTTTCGCTGTGTTAAAATAGTTTGATCTGGTTATTTGTGTTTATGCTCACCATATTTCAATAGTTTAAGACCTATCAAAGTAATAGGATTTTTAAAGAAGCTTCAACCAACAAATATTCTCACCAAAGTGCTTGGCTGAGAGAAGTTTGAGTAGTTCAAAAGGGTGCTTGGTTTCATGATAACCCGTTTAGATTAAGGTGGATGTTAATGTGTTAATCATCAAGGTTAACACTTTTGTAATATATTTTTTAGTTTAAGTAGTTATGTGGTAGTTAAACTATTCTTTTGCCTATTAAAAAAGAATGTAAACATTCCTTTGAGAAGTACAAAATGATATATAATAATTAATCTATTCTATTATGCACTTACATTTTATTCTCAATCCTAACAAGGTGTAATAGTTTACCATTTTGTTGCCATGCAGGGAATTGGGGAGGCAGAATAGAAGTTTGTAGCATTAGGTACTTGTTGCACAATACTCCATTGGTGTTTTAGGTACCATTTGATGTAGTTGTCAGCCCTAAGCAATTTAACATGGGCCTTTATGAATAAATTGTATGATGTCATGATCCATTGGAATGCCAATCCCATATATTCCAATGTTAGTTATGTGCCATTCTTCAAATTATCTTGTGTTGCTATAAAATACGTCTTGCCAACTATGATTTTCAATTGAGATGGGGGCAAGTGCAAAAAGATGGGGGGCCAAAAAGGGGTCTTAAGTGGCCACTTTTTTTTCTTTTGAAATCAGGAAATATTGGCCTTGGATGAGAAATTGAGCATAGTTACACTCAAAATTTGGAGATGCAACCAAAACAATGTTTGTAGTACTCCGAGTCTACTTTCTAAACTACTATTTTTTTTTTAATATGATATAGATTAAGGGGTTCAAAAGAGGGAGCCATAGAAATTGGTGTTGTTTCTGTCAAGAAAACATAACATAGCATGTTTTGTGGCTCCCTCAAAAGGTTAATTTTTTTTTGGTATTTTTAAAATCGCTTCAGTGAGAAATTAGCTAACAACATGTAGTTTATGCCTGATTTTTCTAATAATTTTTTGATCAATATTTGATTTTTTACTAATTTTCAAAGTGGACACATCCTAAAAAATAGAATTTTGGTCGTGCTACCCCTATAAAATTTGAAAACTAATTGAAAATCATTTTTTTCTTTTTTTAATATGTGTAGAATGGAGTCTAGTTTCTAAATATGTAATTTTTTTGAAATTTCAATGAATAGTTAATTTACAATGAAAAAAAGACCAAACCGTGGTTTTTGCCCAAAAACGGACACACAAATAAAAGAAATTAAAGATGAAAAGCTTAACATTGTCAAAATGTGAAAAAAATCACATCGTCAAATAGTTAAGAGAAAGCCTAACATTACCCAGGTGTTTGATTTGTTCGACCTTGAAACACATGCAAATTTGAGGGTTAGCACGAACAAAATTATGTGAAATCCTGTAGAATATGGAAAAACACATCTCTGGACATTGAGAAGGCACTCCAAGCCTTTGGGTTGGAAATCCAAAGCAAATCCCAAGCCCAAGGCTTGGGATTCCCAAATCAAAACATAAAGCGAGCGCGTTATAACGCGCTCGCGTTATGTTTTACCTTGCATTTTTCCTTTTCCGCAAAAGTTTGTGCATTGTTTGTCATGTTTGACATAACTCGAGCGTGTTATAATACACTCAGGTTATGACCCCCTTGAATTTTTTTATGTTCAAGGTTATTAATCATGTATGTATGTATGTATGCCTATATGTATGTATGTATCTATATATGCCTATATGTATGTATGTATAGTGTCGAGGGTAGAGGAGGGTAGAGATGGGGGTGAGCCAGATAGGGGAGGAGAGGGGTGGATAAGGATTGAGTGATTAAGGTTGAGGGTCGAGGGTTTAGGGATAGGATTTAGAGTTTAGGGATAAGGTGTTGTTATATGGAGCCTAATCAGACTCGAAGGTTACATTTTCCCCACTTTTATCGGTGCGGTTTCCCTCCAAATTCCTACGGGGTCAAGGAGCAGCTCCCCTGGCGCATTCCTTGTCGCGATATAGGGCGGGGTTGAGGGGCAGTACCCCCGAAACCTCACACGGTTTTTTATTATTTTATAAAGGGACCGGGAGTTATTTTTCATTGACCGACATAAGAAAACCCTAATTTTGTAACCAACAAAAAGCTTGATAAAAAGCAGCTAAGGGTTAGGGTTTTGATATATTGTATTGTAGCATTTTGCAGCGGTATTGAGTTGCAAGGATTGCTGATTGTAATCGGTTTGATTTACTGGATAATAATATTGGACTCTCTGTTTGGTTGATGTAGCCTGAGTTTGGGTGAACCACGTTAAAACTTGTCTCTCGCTATTATTAATTCTGTGTATTTCTATTTCTCTGTTTAATCTTTATTTGCATTTAATTGATATCTTCTGCCGGCTAACCCTAACATAAGGGATTAGAGTTTAGGACCTTGAGGGATTAGGGTTTAGGGTTGAGGCTTTAGGGATAGCGTTTAGGGTTGAGGGTCATGGGATTAGGGTTAAGGTAGAGTGTTGAGGGTAGAGGGATTAGGGATAGGGTTTAGGGTTGAGAGATTAGGGTTTAAGGAATAGTTTTGAGGGTTGAGGGTTTAGGGATATGGTTTAGGATTTAAGGTTTAAGTGTTGAGGGTTGAGGATTTAGGGATAGGGTTTATGGTTTAGGGATAAGGGATTAGGGTTTAGGGATTAGGGTACCATAAATTATAATTAGGGATTAGGGTTTATGGTTTAGGGACTAGGGATTAGGGTTTAGGGTTTAGGGATGTACAATTAAGAAGTACCATAAATAAATTGGAATTTAGGAAGGGTTGGGAAAATTTTGTGAATCATCATGGGCTGGATATTAGAGATTTTGTTGTGTTCAAGTACATATCCAAGTCATAATTTAAGGTTAAGATATTTCAAAGAACAGGGTGTGTGAAAAACATCAATGCTCTTCGACTTATGAATACCAACATTGATACAGATAAAAGATGCCATTCTTCTAACAGATTATGTAGTTCAAGTCAACCGATGGGCAACACATTGTCGAATGAGTTGGTTTAATGGGTGTGCCTCCTTCTTCAAGGCCCAGGTGGGCAGGAGTGGGATGTACAATTAAGGGGTACCATAAATAAACTAGAATTTAGGCAGGGTTGGAAAAATTTTGTGAATCATCATGGGTTGGAGATTGGAGATTTCGTTGTGTTCAAGTACATATCCAAGTCATATTTTAAGGTTAATATATTTCAAAGAACAGGGTGTGTGAAAAATATCAATGCTCTTCAGCTTGTGAATACCAACATTGATACAGATAAAAGATGCCCTTCTTCTAATAGAGTATGTAGTTCAAGTCAATTGATGGGCATCAATTTGTTGAATGAGTTGGTTTAATGGACGTGCCTCCTTCTTCAAGGCCCAGGTGGGTAGGAGTAGGATGTACAATTAAGGGGTACCATAAATAAACTAAAATTTAGGCAGGGTTGGGAAAATTTTGTGAATCATCATGGGCTGGAGATTGGAGATTTCGTTGTGTTCAAGTACATATCCAAGTCATATTTTAAGGTTAATATATTTCAAAGAACAGGGTGTGTGAAAAATATCAATGCCCTTCAGCTTATGAATACCAACATTGATATAGATAAAAGATGCCCTTCTTCTAACAGAGTATGCAGTTTAAGTCAATCAATGGGTAGCAAGTTGTTGAATGAGTTGGTTTAATGGGCGTGCCTCCTTCTTCAAGGCCCAGGTGGGCAGGAGTGGGATGTACAATTAAGGGGTACCATAAATAAACTAGAATTTAGGTAGGGTTGGGAAAATTTTGTGAATCATCATGGGCTGGAGATTGGAGATTTCGTTGTGTTCAAGTACATATCCAAGTCATATTTTAAGGTTAATATGTTTCAAAGAATAGGGTGTGAAAAATATCAATGCTCTTCAGCTTATGAATACCAACATTGATACAGGTAAAAGATGCCCTTCTTCTAACAGAGTATGCAGTTCAAGTCAACCGATGGGCAACAAGTTGTCGAATGAGTTGGTTTAATGGGCGTGCCTCCTTCAAGGCCCAGGTGGGTAGGAGTGGGATGTATAATTAAGGGGTACCATAAATAAACTAGAATTTAGGCAGGGTTGGGAAAATTTTGTGAATCATCATGGGATGGAGATTAGAGATTTCATTGTGTTCAAGTACATATCCAAGTCATATTTTAAGGTTAAGATCAAATTCTTTACCTTCTATTCTTATTACTCTTACTTTATTAAGAGAAGAGTGTCAAAAAGAATGGGTTTAATTGTAAGCTAACATAAGGCAAAGTAGTTTTGTTATTACATTTTTCTGAGGGATCTCTAATAGTCTAATATAATGTAGTTTTCTATAATATGAACATCTGCATTTGTGTGAATGCTAAGCTTTAATATAGCAGAGTATTAAATCAATGCAATCAACTATTTATTGGGTTAAAATAACTTAGTTTTTGTAATGGTTTGGGAATGTAGGAGTTGCCAAAAATAGGTGAATGTCCTCTACAATTACCAAGAGAAAAAAGTTTAGTAGTTCTTGTGGATAGAGCTAGTAAACAATGGGAGATTATTTGTCTGTTTCATAACAATATACTTCCACTAAGTGCGGGGTGGACAACAAGAAAAATAGATGTACCCCAATGCAAAGCTTTTCTCATAATGATCATCCTTCTGATTTCAATTGTTAATTACTCACTATGGATGTACCATACACAAAGCTTTTCTCATAGTGTGTACACCTATTGGCATAATGAACCCCAGATGGGCCAGAAAAACATGCCATATAACATTACTAACATTAAAAAAGTTCATAGCCATTTTTCTGACATATTCTTGCAACTCAGATATCTTTAAGAGAAGAGTGTCAAAAATGATGGGTTTAACAACCTAACATAAGGCAAAATAGTTTTGTTGGGTTTAGGGTTCAGGGATTATGGTTTAAGGTATAGTGTTGAGGGTTGAGGGTTTAGGAATAGGGTTTAGGGTTGAGGGATTAGGGTTTAGGGTTGACGGATTAGGGTTTAGGGTTGACGGATTAGGGTTTAATGTTGAGTGTTGAGGGTTTAGGAATAGGGATAGCATTTAGGGTTTAGGGATGAGGGATTAGGGTTGAGGGTATACAATAAATAAACTATAATTTAGGCAGGGTTGGGAAAACTTTGTGAATCATCATGGGTTGGAGATTGGAGATTTTGCTGTGTTCAAGTACATATCCAAGTCATATTTTAAGGTTAAGATATTTCAAAGAATAGGGTGTGAAAAATATCAATGCTCTTTAGCTTATGAATACCAAAATTGATACAAATAAAAGATGCCCTTTTTCTAACAGAGTATGCAGTTCAAGTCAACCAATGGGCAGCAAGTTGCTGAATGAATTGGTTTCTGATGGGGAAAACAACAATGATGTTGAATCAATAGAAAAAAATCAAAATTAGGGTTGAGGGTTGAGGGATTAGGGTTTAGGGTATAGGGTATAGGGTAGAGGTTTGAAGGTTGAGGGATAATGTTCAAGGTTGAGTGTCCAAGGTTAAGTGTAAAGGGTATATAGGGTTTAAGGGTTTTAGGTTTGAGGGATTAAGGGTTTAAGAGTTGAGGGATTAGGGTTTAAGGCATAGTGTCAAGTGTAGAGGGTTTAGAGACAAGGTTTATGGTTGAAGGTTTAAGGGTTGAGGGTTGAGGCTTTAGGGCTGAGGGTTAAGGGATTAGGGTATAAGGTATAGTGTCGAGGGTAGAGGGTTTAGGATTTAAGGTTTAAGGGTTGAGGGTTGAGGCTTTAGGGATATGGTTTAGTGTTTAGGTTAAGTGAGACACCTAGATGACTAAGGACAGATGAAGAGGCAGACAAGGAATGACTAAGAGGCCTAGAGAGGGGAGAGGTAGAGAAGTGAGTGGGAGTTAGAGGTGATAGATAGAGAGGTGAAGGGAGAGATAGAATAAAATGAGAGTGAAGTTGACAACTTGAGGGAAAGATGGGTAAGGAGGGAGAGAGGTGGAGAGGAAGGGAAATATCTAGAGAGCCCTGAGAGATATACAAGTGAGAGACCTACAACCTTGGGAGAGAGGGGTGAGAGAGACAGGGGAGAGATGGGGGTGAGGCAGATAGGGAAGGAGAGGGGTGGATAAGGGTTAAGGGTTTAAGGGTCAAGGGTTTAAGGGTTGAGGGTTTAAGGGTTGAGGAATTAAGGGTCTCAGGGTTGAGGGATTAGGGTTTAAGGTATAGTGTCGAGGGTTGAACTCTAATTCCTCAACCCTTGACACAATACCTTAAAACCCTAATCCCTCAACCTTGGGGTTTAAGGTATAGTGTCGAGGGTTGAGGGATTAGGATTCAACCCTCGACACTATACCTTAAACCCTAATCCCTCAACCCTAAACCCTAATCCCTCAACCCTTAGACCCTTAATACCTCAACCCTTAAACCCTAAACCCTTGACCCTTAAACCCTCAACCCTTATTCACCCCTCTCCTCCCCTATCTGCCTCACTCCCATCTCTCCCCTATCTCTCTCACCCCTCTCTCCCTAGGTTGTAGGTCTCTCACTTGTATATCTCTCAGGGCTCTGTAGATATTTCCCTTCCTCTCCACCTCTCTCCCTCCTTACCCATCTTTCCCTCAAGTTGTCAACTTCACTCTCTCATTTTATTCTATCTCTCCCCTCACCTCTCTATCTCTCACTTCTATCTCCCCCTCACCTCTACCTCTCCCCTCTCTAAGTTTCTCAGTCACTCCTTGTCTAACTCTCCATCCGTCCTTAGCCATATAGGTCTCTCATTTAACCTTAAACCCTAAACCCTATCCCTAAATCCTCAACCCTTAAAACTTAAATCCTAAACCCTATCCCTAAACCCTCAACCCTCAACACTATAACTTAAACCCTAAACCCTATCCCTAAACCCTCAACCCTCAACCCTTAAACCTTAAACCCTAAAACCTCTACCCTTGACACTATACCTTAAACCCTAATCCCTTAACCCTCATCCTTAAATCCTCAACCCTCATCCCTTAAACCTTCAACCCTAAATCCTCTACCCTCGACAGTATGCCTTAAACCCTAATCCTTCAACCATTAAACCCTCGACCCTTAAACATTGGGCAAACTTTTGCAAAAAAGAAAAAAATGCAAAGAAAACAATAACACGCTCGCGTTATGGTTTTGTGTTGCCGAGCCAAAGGATCGGCAACACCAAGCCATAAGGCGAGCGCGCTATAATGCGAGCGCGTTATGGCTTTTTAAAAAGTTTTAAGAATTTGGCCACTTTTTGGCCCCCCATCTTTTTGCATCCACCCATGGTGGACACTAGATTCTACAAAACCATAAACTTCAAATTTACCTAAGATAGGAAAGAGTAATAGTATCAAGTCTAAGCAATATATATGATAAACAAGTCCACAAAGTATATGCAATATCGTATTAAAATTTGGCTCATTGTAACTTTTGGGTCCAATATTTATTAAGACATAGAAAGCAAGGAAAGGGGACACAAGCCTCAAGCAAAAAAGACAATAATTATTTTGAGTTCGTGGCGAACATAAATCATCTTTGAGCTTGGACTTAGACAATCACAATCGCTTAGTTGTGTGCAAGAATGATTTATGTCGAGGATTAAAAGACAATGAATGGGAAAAGTTGCCTAGCAAGTTGGTTTTATTTTATTGGGTCTAAGTTAAAATATTGCAAGCAAATGTTAAAGTAATTTGCAAGTTTCATCCTTTTGCTCAACCAAAACCTATAGAGCACTTCAAATGTAGGAAAATGTGGCGATCATGGTGGTAGTGGTTTGAGTGTGGGACAAATATACATAGTATAGAAATGGAATCTAAATGTGAGTGACCAATCAAGTTGCAACAAGAAGTTGTAAGTTTGTAGACATAAGGCTTCATGATCTTAGTGGACACAAAGTAGCATAGGATGTAGACATGAAATGATGAAAATTACATATTAGAGCATTTTAGTTGACCATAAACGATGAGGGGAGATCAAGTCTAGAGGAAGAATGGATGTCACATGGGTACAAGCTAGATGTGAAAGTGATAGGAAACCCAATTTTTAAAGACTTAGGGTTAGAATCAAATTGTAAAGCTTACTTAAGCCTAGGGGACTTTGATGCATGATGATCAAAAGATGCATGCTTAACATGACCATGAAAATTAAACTCTAGATACAACACAAAGATACCAAAGGAACGTGCGTAGATGATAAACATGAATCAAGCTCAGACCCTTTGAATTGGGTCCATAGAAAGGTAAATGGAGAGTTAACAATTTAGCAAGGATATAAAAAGTACTCAAGGACAAAATTGAATCCGAGAGATTAGCAATTTTGGGTGCGCAACCAACATTGGCTTTGGTTGGGTACATGCACCCCTCACACATCTAGCGAGAAGTCATGTTAATCTTTGGGAAGTGTAGACCAAACAAGAGCCACAATGGGATGGGAAGGAAGTGGAAAAAAGGTGATGAACAAAATCATAATAGCTATACACAAACACACACATACAAAATGCATGTTTACATGAAGAAGGGTCTGCACAATTAGAATTTCACATACAACCAACATGAGAGCACAAACTAAAATCTCGAATGTGGGCAACTATAGCATGGAGATCTTGCACTTTAGGAACTCTATGGATCATGGCCATAGAGAAGGTGAACACCACAACTTTCCTTGATCATAGATGTTTTTTCAATCATGATGAAACCCTTCACATTAAAATTCACATATTACATGATATAGTTCTAAAATTTCGTATGTACAAAGACAAGTGCATGAACTTGTCACCATTAAAGGAGACACTTGAATCATTTTGATAGCCTTGTTCTAAATCAAACAAGTCAATGTGTAGCATGCATGAATCGTTGTCATGGATTAACATTGTTAGGCTCAAATCTCAAATCTAAAATGGGAGACATTATATGATTCATAGGAATATTGGTTAGTGGATACAAGACTAAATAAGTTTTTTATATTTAGGTTTCTGGATTCAACTATGTCTCTTGTTTTTTTTTGACGTTTCGGATCACACTTTGTGATCCATCATCAAGAAGGTTTTACAAAAGATACGTAAATTACAGATTCCGTTGAGTAAATATCTCTTTTCCCTGCCTCCATCTATTTATACCCAGGTGAATCAGCAATTTACATATCTTTTGTAAAAATTTCTTGATGATGATTAGAAATGTCGAAAAAAAAAGAATTAAACCCAGAAACCTGAATATAAAAAATATAGACTATGGAAAACTAATGATTCAAAACTAACATAAGGTATCATCCTCAACATTGATTTGATCGCTAATCTTACTCGGCAAATTAGTAAGAAGTTTGGGAGCCTCCAATTTGAATGTTTCAAAATTACATACCTAAAACACAAAACACATTTGAATGCAAACTGCCCTTCGATATACAAACATAGAAGGTTGCATATTTTTTATTTTCAAAATCCTCCAAAATGGGTGATTTCCCTTAACTTCATCATCCCTTGGGTCCCATTGGATGCTTGTAGTCTTTTGTTACGCTAATAGGTGTTCCCCTTTGGAACCATTGACCTCATCTATAGTAGTAGATGGAAATCAATGGTTGGAAAATGTTTTGAGCAATGGGAGGACCATTGAAGAGATTGTAGCCGCTGAAGTTAAAATCAACAACAACTATTCAGTCGCTTGTTACACATAACTCCACACTTGTGTAATGGAAGATGGAACAATTCTTTATAATTTTCCTTTGCAAATCAGTAAGCAACCTCTCAAAAGATAGAACTTCTTTTATTAGTTCTGTGAGCAACTTAAATTTGTAATGTTAGGTGAAATGATGCATTCCATTATCATCTACGAGAATTGTATTTGGCTAGGGATACATAATCTCACTCTTATTTTTCTTGCACCTCTACAATTTAAAAGTTAGTAGCCACTACATTTAGCGAATTTGCTGCAATTTAAAAGTTAGTAGCCACTACATTTAGCGAATTTGTTGCTATAGATTGCAAGAGGGCTCAAACATTACTTGCTATATATTCCTAACCCTTTCCCTTCATTTGTATAGTTGTTATAATATTAATTATAAGGTATTATTCTAATGATCATAAGTAAATTAAGTAGGAATAAAATCTAGAGTTTAGAGAGTCGTGGGCATATTTTGAATGGTTGAACATTAAGACATGAGAAAGTGACTAGATAATAATTTATAGCCCTCTCTGGTTCAGGTGGAATTAGACTAAGAATTACATGACATTTTAGAACATAGTCATCGTGGTGAGTGAGAATAAACACAATTCTTGGTCTATAAACTACTTGGGTCTAGATTTTTAGACATGTTTAATCCTCAAACATAGACAAAATGAATTGAAGTTAACAATAAAGTTAGTTTCAAGGTGTAGTAACATTATTAGATGCAAAAATAAAGTTAAACATGGTGTATACGTGCCATTGGGTTTGGATTTGGATTTGAAAGACACTACCTAAGGATGATGTTTGAGTCCATAAAACACTTTGGATGCTAGTTTCTTCATATTGCAAACACAAGGCTCTCTATAGACAAAATTTAATACAACTTTGAGTGAGCAAGATGCCACAGGACACATTGAACAATGGACTTCAGCTTCTAAACTTATAGATGCAAGAATTATATTAATCATGACATATTTGCATTTTTTGGTTGGGGAATATGACACGGGATTAAATTGCAGACATGAGACTTCAAGTGAAGTAGATAATATAAAAGTTCAACCCCAAGCTGCAAGTTATGTTGGTGGATGTGAAAACGTCACTCGATTGGATTCTAATAGGCACCTCAAGTTTAGCCGTGAAACATGCTGAAAGAATGTGTTAGTGTGTTTCTTTCAAATTTCATAATTGTTCACATATACTTTTTACAGGTACACAATAAGTGCAATTGTTAGTAGTATACGTGTTTTCTAATATTTCCTAAACATTGCCAGAATAACTATTGTATTCACTACTTCCCGTGTCCGGAAAGCTCACAGGGACACGCAGGAGTACCAGCTCCAAAGAATTGAATGGGGGAAGTAAAGATTGACATCACTGGACAAAAAAAGAATTCTAGTCCTGAATTGTAACCCAGAGCTCATTGTTGATCATAAAATCCATTAGATGGAGTGAGGAAAGTGGACTAGTCATGATACAGCATATAGAAGACGTGTGGAATTGAATTAGAAAAATCAAAACTTCCCCTTTCCCCTTCAGACTCTCGCAGTGCTGGCAAAGAAATATGGATCCATTGTGTTTCTCTGCTTGGGCACCCTCCCCACCGTTGCAGTGTCTTCTTGATCTTTGCAACCAGACCAAACTTTACAGTAAGGAAATACATATGCTATGATCATAAAGACGTGGGTATGGCCCCTATGGAGCATACCGGAGATAGACGAGAAAGTCGTGAACAGAGTGGAGCTGCTCACAGTGAAGAGAATCGAGTTTTTTAGATTTTTTTGAATTTTTGTTACTTAATGTCTGGATTCACCCTCTGAAAATTTCCAAGATTTTAAGGATGTATTGAAATGGAGAAGAATATTTTAGAGTATAGAAAATACAAATATTTTGATAGCATCTATCAAGTATTGTGGTACGAAAGAAGAAGAGGAAATCGAGATAAAGGGTATATTTTTTTAAGGTAACGACCAAGGCAATCGTCAATCTGGTCTGGGAGACCCTCGTTGTGGAAGCTTAAGACTATATTTGTTTCTATTTAACTTTTAGTATTATATCAAAGAGTGTTCAGCCCATAGTATTTTTGGACAGCAAAATTTTGTGAATGCACAGGAATTATTGGTGAAAATTAGCAACAAAATATCCACCCTTACGAAAGTATTCTGGCTTGAATTTTGGCTCGTAATGCGTTGATGGCAAAAATCTCTTACAAAAAGATGACAGTAAAATCTACAAATCCAAAAATGTCAGGCAAGGCACGTTACTTGTTTGACAGAATGCCTCAAACAGATCTGTTCTCCTGAACTGCAGTGATTGCGAGATATGTAGAAAATGCATTCGTTCAAAAGGCTCTACAAACTGTGCGCAGGGTTGATCATGGTTACTAAGACGATCAAATGAAAAACCAAAAAGAAATTCATTATTCTTGTATAATATAATATGTCCTTTCCACAAGACATAAAGCTAAACTTGTCATACCTTGCAATGAATATTTGTTGGCTTAAGAAAGTTATTAGCCGATAGTTAGCGGATAGGCTTATATGTGGGAGATTTCTTCCGTGCATTCTAATTCTGTCACCTCTAATATTAATAATCACATGGATTGTAATACTCGCTTATCTTTCTTTAATGTATGACGTGTTTGGTGACCACTTTGAGACAAATTAGATTGGTGGGCCCACTGCCCATCCTTAGGTGAGCTACGGAGGGTGTATAAAAACTATCTATCATAGTCATTTATTATGCGCAGCCTGTCAAGTCATTAATTTCAGAAGGCTGAGTGATGTTTAAATGGTCAATAAAATGTAAATTATTTGCATTACTCCTATTATTACTTCCACCCCATTTAGTTTGTATTATGCTTAAAGATGTTTTTACATAATAAAGTATGTGATGAGTGAAACTAAAATCGTTGTTATTCTGGCTAGTTAATAAAATTTTACTATTTGGTTAACTAGCAGATACAATTAAGTTGCCATGAATATATGTTCAATTTAATAACATTAAAAATGGTAAAATATAAAAGTGGAAGATTATATAATATAGTAAGTAATAAGGATGATAATTGTATTTAGATTTTATTGAAATAATTTTGGTTAATTTTTTTTAAAAGTTGAGATAAATATAACTTTGTAGTTTGTTGTGAATTCAATACTTTTGTGCAGAAGGCATTCCAATGAGCTTCACAGTGTGGAGTGCATATACAGACCCCAATCACAGCTTCACAGTGTGGAGTGCATATACAGACCCCAAACAATATGATTGACAGAAAATTCGAGCCAAATATTTACCTTTTCTATCTTTAAATTATTTTTGTTATATGCAACGCCAATATGAATGCATATATATTATCAATTCTCATAATATATTATAAAGTATATTTTTTTTTTTTGTTGTATAAACCCTAGTTAGGGACCAGGGACCCATCCAAAAATAGGGCATAGCCCTTAATACACTCTTAATTATGTCTTTGAAACATTCATGCAAAAATATATAACTAGGGTGAGGGCAAATTACAAGGCCTTCTCCCCATAAACTGTCTTAAAAACTATAATAAACTGTCTTAAAAGCTAAACTAAACTGTCTTAAAGGTTGCTACATATTGACCTTGTGTGTTAGGTCAACCAGATCCACCTCCTCATGACAGGCGCATTTGAAGTCTACTCAGGCTTTCTCCTCCACATGGACTCCCAGCTTCTTAGCCATCTGCTCGACAGTCTTTTACGTCTCCACCAGGCCCAACATCAAGTCATGGATATGTCCCAAAATGACTTCGTGATTATCCTCAACTTCCTTAGAAACCTCTACCAAGTCCTCATGCACTAGTATGAATGCTGCTACGATGGAAATCAGAGTGGACAAGGTGAGTGATTGCACTGCATCGAAGACATTCCATCTTCCCCTTGTAGAACCTGGGTCTAACAGAAAGTTGGATAGTGCCTCTCTGAGTTTTCCACTATCTTGCCCATCAACATCCTTGGCCATTGCTAACATATTGCACATCCATTTCTGGAGTAAAGGGTTCTTTATCTCTGCATCTAAAAGAGCCACAAAATTCTCCATTGCCTCATCCCCTGAAAACTTGGGCAATTGCTTCTGCGGGGTGTAAGCCCTCCTCTTCTTCTCGCTAATCGTGTTGCTAGCCACCTTCCGCATCACCTGTCGGCGTTGAGGGATATAGACCTCCACCTTCCCCTTTCCTTTGTTGCTGCTCCCACCACCCATGGCTATGCTTTGCTCTGCAACACCTTTCATATATGCAAGAATCAAAAGCTCCTTGGGAATACCAAATGGAAAGAAACTCGTGTTCAAAAGAGGCAGTTGCCTCCACTTCTGCCACACGCCACCTCGAGGCATGATCGGCTAGCCTGGCCTCAGATACTTCGTATGCTCTACCTCTCATAAGCTTAAAACGGTGTCAGCTTAATGATCTTGCCCATTATCGGGCGGGTGCTCCTTGATGTCATGTTGGACTAGCCAGATCAACTCAAATGGGAAATTCACCCTAAGATCACCTCCTCCAATAGTACTTCTATTCTCAGCGTCAATACCTTGGTTGGATGCCCAATCGACAACTTGATTCCCAATTCTCTCTATGTGCAAGGCCTTGAAACTATTGACCCAACACATCACTTTTCTAATTTTTGCCATCACCTGTTCTAGCCTCCAATTGTTTGAAGCATCCTTGCTCAGCTAATCGATCACAATCTTTGAGTATCCTTCTACTCAAAGCTTTTCCCAAGTATGCTCCTTGGCTATGATGAGGCCTTCCCGAAGCGCTCTAGCTTCCGCCAAATTATTTGAGTCTATGCCTAGATCCAAAGAGTAGTATCCCAAAGGCTGGCCACTAGCATCTCTAAAAATTCCCCCACCACCAGCCCTCCCTAGGTTGCCTCGAGATGCTCCATTGAAATTCAACTTTATCCATCTTGTGTCTGGGGGAGCCATATCACCAGCCTGTCTTTCTCACCTTTAGGCAGTGATTTGTCAAAGTATCCCAGCCATCAGAATCTAGGCCACTCGTTGGCCAATGCTTATTCCTTTTCACACACTTTCCACTTCTCCTTCCTGATTTCTCTTAGTTCATTGATAACACATTCTATTTGGTCCACACTTTGTCTACTCCCCTTTCCTGCTCACAGAAGATTCTTTTGTTTCACTCTAACCATACATTCCAAATCAACAATGCCAGGAGAACTTCCCATACAAAACATAGCCCTTTGCTTTTGATTTTGAAGTTCCAGCTTTCCAAAAGCATGTTTACATCCCTTGGAGTGGCCCAAACTAACTTCCAATGACTAAGAAATCTACCCCATAACTCTTGAACAAAGTCACACAATAGGAAAATGTGACTGCCATCTTCACAAGCTCTCTTACATAGGATGCACTGAGAGGGACCTATCTTGCCAAGCTTAACCAACCTATCCGAAGTCAAGGCTCTACCTTTCCAGGAGATCCAAAGAAATGCGCACGCCTTAGGTAGCCCTATTTACTCTAGATTTTTGATATCACTGAAGAGTCTATAGACTGGCCTTGGTAGAAGTATTTGAAATGCACCTCTTTTACTGAAGCTTTGCCATCCCCATTGGACTGCCACATACGCTTGTCTTCTTCCTCTGAGAAGGGAACCTTTCTGATTGATTTAAGGACTTCAATCCATCAAGATTGCGCATCACCATCCAATCCTTTCGGAGTCTTCCATGCCCACTTTCCCTCCTTTTCCTTGTAATCACTCACCATAATCCCCAGTTTGGGCTCAACTATGGTTGCCAACTGAGCATACCAGGCGTTGACCTTCAACGGTTTATCTTTGATCCATGGGCCTTTCCAAAACCTAACCTTATCCCCATTTCCAACTTTCCACACCAAGTCAGGAATTAGAGTTCTGGCACAAATTTTTAGGAAGTTCCATATGCTGGAGCTTGAAGGTAAAATTATGTTTTCATCAAAAAGGAATTCTATCTAGTTCTGTAAATTTTTGGATTGAATAACTTTGCTCCACAACCTGTCCCTTTCATCGTAGACTCTCCACCCCAATTTGGGTCCTAAATCTTTATTCATATTTTTTAAATTTCAAAACCCCAATCCACCCAGCTTCTTAGGCTTGCAAACATCTTCCCATTTGACTAGGCTATATTTGAAAGCTTCTTCAGTGTCTCTCCAAAGAAAGATTCTTTGAGTTTTTTCCAAAGTTTTGGCCAGCTTGTTAGGAATTTTGAAAACAGACAGTGTATATGGGGGGACCTCTTCCAGGATGCTTTAATTAGGGTAATTCTTCCTGCTAGAGATGACCACTTCCCTTTCCAAGATGCCATCTTTCCTTGAACCTTATCAACCACTTTCCTCCATTCTTCTTCAGAAGTTCATTTACCCACCAATGACATCCCTAAGTAATTACTTGGAAGAGAGCTTACCTCAAAGCCCAGAATTCTTTGAACCTCCAAAGCATTAGAATAGAAATCCTTAAGGAAAAAAATGCGAGAGTTACTTGGGTTAACCTTTTGCCCGGCTGCTTGCTCATAAGAAGTGAGAATTTTCTTGAACCCCGAAGCCTCCCTTGTTGTAGCTTTGCCAAATAATAGGGTGTCATCTCAAATTGGAGATGAGTCATGTTGGGGCAGCCACTCGAAACTTGCAATCCTTTGATTTTCCTTTCCAAACCTGCCTTCTTTATTGCATAACTTAAAGCTTTAGCCACAATTAGGAAAAGAAAAGGGGATGGTGAGTCCCCCTGCCTCAATCCATGCTTTGTCAGGAAGAAAACAATGGCTCTTCCATTGATAAGAACTGCATATTGAATTAAGGAAATGCAACTAAGGATCCATCTGCATCGAACCTCACTACACCCCATTTTCTTCATGACTGAAATCAGAAAGTCCCATGAGACTCTGCCGTAGGCCTTGTTCATATCTAGCTTGATTATCATTCGTTCCTCCTTTTTTTTTTCTTTATAGAGTGTATGGTTTCATGTGCAAGCACCACCCCGTCTAGAATTTGTCTACCCTTTAAGAACCCACTCTGCTCTTCAAAGATCAAACCTTCCAAACAAGTTTTTAGTCTAGAAGCCAACGCTTTAGCTACTATCTTGTAAATCACATTACAGAGTGCAATTGGTCTATACTCATCAAAGTATTTGGGATTCCTAACCCATCATTCTTCTGTGGCATGCCAAATATCATCTGCCACCAAACCTCAAGACTTCTGGAAGAAGCCTGCTTGAAAGCCGTCCAGACCAGGGGCTTTCATAGCCCCTAAAGCCCACCACCCATGGCTACTCTTTGCTCTGTAGCACCTTTCATATCTTCCAGAATAAAAAAACTCCTTGGGAATACCAAATGGCAAGAAACTTGTGTTCATAAGAGGTAGTTGCCTCCACTTCTACCACATGCCACCCCGAGGCATGATCGGCCAGCCTGGCCTCAGACACTTCGCACACTCTACTTATCGTAAGCTTAAAACGGTGTTAGCCTAATGATCTTGCCCATTATCGGGCGGTAAGTATATTATTGTCTATTAATATATACTATAGTATATATTATTATAAACAATTATAATATATATTAATGTAACTGTGAGATGTATTTTATTGTTCAAAATTAACCTTTAATTATTAACCTTTAATTCTATCAAATTTATTAGAACTTAAACGTTAATTCCATTATAATATATATTTTTGTAAATTATATTTTTATTTAATTAAATGATGTTTGTGTTAGAAAAAAATAGTTATGCAGAAACCGCATTTACAAATGTAAATAAAAATAACTCTGCAAATAAAAATAACTAAAACTATAAAATTATTTTTAAAAACAAAACCAAAAAAAATTACCCAAATAATGGTTGGTGGCTTTTTCAAAAATAAAATTAAATAAAATAACTTTTGTTGGCTTTTTAAAGAGTTATTTTATATTATTTAATTTAATTTTAATTTTATATGCCTCTGCATTTCTCAATAATAATCTAGTTAATACTATAAATTAATTATCATATTAAATGTTGTATACAAAATTTTAAATATTTTATCAATACTAATATAATATTTTTTTTAATTCAAACTATTTAATTCAAATATATTATTAATATACATAAATATGCAATACAGTTTATAATATTCATATTGATAATATATTATATATTATTTTATATTTATAAATATAATTTATATATTATAAAATGCTATGAATATATATTAAATAGAACAAAATGGATTTGTTGAAAAAGCTTTAGAAATTTTCAAGCAAATTCAAATGGCAGGTGTAAAGCTAGACTCCACAAACCTTTGCTAGCATCATCCCTGCCTGTGCCAAAATGGGAACATTGGAACACGGTATGGACTTCTATCAAAGCATAATGAAATAGGGATTTTTTGTCCAATTTGTAGTTGGAAATGCTCTGGTAGACATGTATACAAAATGTGGAAACATAGAAAAAAATCGTGAACTGTTTGACATAATACCTCAAAGAGATGTAATCTCATGGAATGCAATGATTGCAGTATATTAACAAAATGGATTTGTTGAAAGGGCTATCAAAACTTTCAAGCAAGTGCAATTGGCAAGTCTAAAGCCAAATTATACAACCTTCGCCAGCATCCTCCCAACCTGTGCCAAAATGGGAGCTTTGCAACAGGGTATATAAATCTATCAAAGCATAAAGGATAGAGAAATTTGTTCAAATGTTGTAGTGGCAACTGCCCTAGTAGACATGTATGCAAAATCTGGAAACATAGACAAAGCACGTAACTGTTTGACAAAATGCCTCAAAGAAACGTGGTCTCATGGACTGCAGTGATTGCAGGATATGCAGAAATTGAACTTTTTGAGAAGACTTTAAAAACTTTCAAGCAAATGCAATTGGCAGGTGTAAAGCTAGACTCCACAACCTCTGTCAACATCCTCCCTGCCTATGCCAAAATGGGAACTTTGGAACATGGTATGGACATCCATCAAAGCATGAAGAATAGAGGAATTTTGTCAGATGTTGTAGTTGTAATTGTCCTGAAACACATGTATGCAAAATGTGGAACCATGGACAAGGCACATGAACTGCTTGATAAAATGCCTCAAACAACTATGGTCTCATGGACTGCAATGATTGCAGGATACACACAAATTGGATATTTTGAAAAATCTCTAGAAACTTTCAAGCAAATGCAATTGGTAGATGTAAAGCCAGACTGCACAACCTTTGCAGCATCCTCCCTACTTGTTCCAGGATGGAAGCTTTGGAATAGTCAATGAGCATCCATCAAAGCATAACGGAAGGGGGATCTTTGTCAAATATTATAGTTGGATAGAATGCCTAAAAGAGATGTCATCTCTTGGACTACAATCATTACTGGATATGCACAAAATGGATTTATTGAAAAGGCTTTACAAACTTTCAAGAAAATGCAATTGGTAGGTGTAAAGACAAATTAAACAACCTTTTCCAGCATCCTTCCTACCTGTGCCAAAATGGGAGCATTGAAACAAGGTATTGACATTCGTCAAAAAGTAAGGATAGAGGAATTTTGTCAAATGTAGTTTCAACTACCATGGTAGACATGTATGAAAAATGTGGAAGCATTGACAAGGCATGTGAACTGTTTGGCAAAATGCCTTAAGAGATGTCATCTCATGGAATGGAATGATTGTGGGATACATAATAGATTGATAAGGAGATGGACCCAAATATTATCCATGAAATTTGTCATCCCTTCATGTCTATAACTCCCTACGCCCACATATGGTGGAGCATGTTGGTACATGCTTCACATAAAAAATGAGACTTGATGTTGATGTTATAATTTACATATATTATACTAGTGTATTTGTTGATTATGTTTTAGAAATATGGTTTTTCAACTACATATTGTTGTATTATGGAAAGCTCACATTAGGTTTGCTCCACAAATGCCATTAAAAAACTGTTCAAATTTTAATTGGTGCCAGTTGTCATGCTATGTTTTGCAATTTAGAAATATGGTTTTTCAACTACATATTGTTGTGTAATAAATAGATAAGTAATAGTTTGAGTTACTACATACTACTATTATGACAAACTTTGACACAAAATTGGACGCACCGAATGGATTATTGAATAGACTTTTAGAACTTCCAAACAAAGCATTCAAGTCTGTAAATCCTTATTCTATTAACTTGCATTGTGTAAAAATGGTAACATGGAACAATAATTATGGAAAGCTAACATTAGGTTTGCTCCAAAATTTTCATTCAAAAACTATTCAAATTTCAATTGGCATCATGCCTCAAATAGATTGGGAAACAAAGATTATCCAAAATTTCCTTGAAAAATAAATAGCCATAAATGGAATGTTTGAAAAACACAAGATCTATTCAACAATATTACTAAATAGATATTGACTCATTAAGAATGCAATTTAAATAGATCATAAACAAGTTAGATCAGTAAAAATATTGGGCTTCTTAAATTTTATTAAGTGCAGGAACAAGACGTTGGTGCTTCACCAAGTACAAAACACTTCTAGCTTAATTTTTTTTAAAATTTTCAATAAACTAAATATGCTTTTGCTAAGTAAATATCAACGATGAAGTTATGTTTATTTCTTTTACAATGAATTGTGAAATTCCAAATAACTCATGGCCAACACATAACAAGAATTTGAAATTTGAAAACCTTGTTGGTTAAAGAATAGAGAGTTTGCCTTAGATTCAAACACTTTCTTGATCAAATGTGTATGAAATCACCCTGCTAACTTAGTTTTCACATATCAACAAATGTGGAAAGGTTCATGAAACCCCCAGATGAATGTTGCGATGCAATTACTTCCTGTTGTTGTGTCCATTGGCTTTTGAGAGCAAACAAGTGAGGCAGAGATGTTGGGTTCGAAACCACTCTGAAGCTGCGCTTCAACAATTTCTAGCACTTCGTGTGGGCTATCTCCCTTCCAAGGTAACCTGAAGGATACCCCTTTGATTAGTATTATTATTTTTTTTTCGCATTCACAGTTTGCGTCTTAAAATATATATTGCACCAAGAATAAAAAAGAAAGAACAAATCATCAATTAAATTTAAGCTGCAATTATAGAGTAAGAAATAAACTGCAATTATAGTATTTTAATATAGTTTTACCTTTTCCTATGGTGCAATATATTTTTGTTATGGTCATTCAATAAAGTAATATCTGTCTTCGTATTTAATTCGTTTTAACTTGTAATCAAAAATTTTAATTTAGTTTTCTTTTTATAAGATCTTATGTTATTTGTCAGGTCTTTGCTTTTGCTTTCTTGACATGCTTTTGCAGCCCTACAACTAGTAGGGAGATTAGTTACATTGCGGCTACTGTTAATTATGTTTTCTATTACTTACTCTTGATTATATTTTAGGTTTGTTTTTACAAGGATGCCAAAATGATTTAAATTTGATGGTCATTCATGAATTTTAATAAAAAAATTATTAACTAAGTTTGAAAAGAAAACTCATACACAATGAATTTCGGAATAAACCACTAATTATTTTTCAACTTATCCTTTATGGTGCAAAGAAATCAAGAGAAAACCACCATATATTTTAATAGTTTCTTAATAAATACAGTGCCTAAATCAAGGGAAATGAAGCAATAAGAAATTTACAAAGTGATTATAGTTTAATAGTAAATTTTAAAGCTTAAAAATACGAACTATGTTGTAAGAGAAGTAGGATTTTATTCATTAGGAAAATGTATTTTATTTTTGAACAATTAATTTAATATGATAATTATAATTGATCTAGTTTTGTCATTGATCTGTTGGTGACATTTGGCCATCATGGGATTACAAAACTAAGATTAATTGTATAAACATAGTGGCAAAGAAGTGTTACGTTGTGTGATACACTTGGGGCTATGGTCAAGCATTGTAATGGAAGAAATGGAGTAAATTAAATATGTTGACATGTATGCAAGAAAAGTTGATTTTGAATAGTAGAGGGTAAAAGTAGGTGTGCAAGTAAAGTTATTTTTTGTTTCAATCAATTATTTGCAAGTGATAGTGCCCTTAATGTGTAATAGGTATGCCAAGATAGCATGTAGATAAAAGTAATTAGTGGTAGAAGACATGAAGTGAGAGCTCATTATAGAGAAAATAGAGAAAATAAAATGGCAAACTAAGCAAGGGTAGAAGAATTAGAAGAGTTGCATGCAAGTAAATTTGTTTTTTTGTTTCGATCAATTATTTGCAAGTGATGTTGCCCTTAATCAGTCCTCTTCTTGTTTCCCAAGCATGTTGAGCCCATCTAGTTGAAATAGTATGCATAAGTATAGAATTGACAAGACTTTCCATTCAACAGTACTATTGTCTTGAATTGCATGTCCTTAGTCAAAATGAATTTCATCATTAGTGTATGTCAATGGATCTAGAGATGTATGGTGGAAATTCCATGGATGAAAGTCATTTGAAATTATTTCCCAATGAGATGTAATATATTTCTCTAATGAACCAATATCATTGTGAATGTTTCTGAATGATTGGTATATAAGCAATTTACTCCAACATAATTATTGAAAACATCGATCATTTGCTACTGGGATGGTAATGAAATGAGGGGAGATTTGAACAATAGCTAGTGTTACATGTTCTTTCCATTTGTTGGACTTCTGAGATGCTGCAAAATGTCCATTTGTAGCCACTTCAACAAACAACATTATTTTCAATTGTATTGGTCATGCCATGTATGAATCAATGAATCTTGGAGACGATATGTTGCTAATGTCATAGATAGATACACTTTAGTGTGCAATGGGTACACTAAAGAGGTCTTAAAGGTGAATTATTAGGTCCTTAAGAAAATTATGTGTTTCCCTAAGTGTAGTTCCCAATGGACAGTGTGCTAGGGTTTAGGATTTTCAAGCATGCAGAAATGAAGCTACAACAAACCCTAACTGCAATAGAATGCAAGCAAGCTTAGAAAGCAGTCAAATAAACACGGAAACCAGTAAAATCTAAGCTAACATTGACTAAATTCTATTGTCCTCCATCTTTGCATTGTGTTCTTAGATTTTCAAGTACATGCAACATCATGAGAAGCTCATGTATTTGATTTGCAAGATATTGGAGAGAAAAAGCAAATTTTAGAAGAAAAAAATGAACTAAGAGAGAAAAATGAGCTAGAAAAAGTTATTTTATAGAAGACCTGGTTTGAATGGATGGCCAGGATTGAAAGTTGACTTTGAGGCCAAATCAAGGCTGGAGAATGATTAGGGTTTCCTCACCACAAGAGGACAAAATTGAATTTTAAATTGAGAGAAATTGTGAGGTGGATAAATGGAATTTAAATTAAAGAAGTTTTATCCAATTTATTTAATCATGTGAAAAGGGGATTAAGTGATGGGATTGATTTATTTGTTTGAATAAATCAAGTGAAGGGGACATTAGGGTATGAATGAATAATTAAATAATCAATTGAAATTAATTATTTAATTATAGAAGAAATATGGTCAAGTGGACAAAAGGGATGAAATTGAATTGTCCTATCGCCTTTGTGACATGAGGACATTTTTCAGTGTCTACATTTTACCCCTCTTTGAGATGATGTTGCGACCAAGTAATAGCATTTTAAAGAAGCCAAGGAAATGGATAGAGGAAAAAGATGATGATGGAAAGATGGGACAATGATGCCCCCTCAAGAAGATAGGGGGGTTGGACAAACACGGGTAGGCTCTCGAAATGAAAGGGATTGGTGAAGGAAGAAAAATGGAGGAATGGATAGAAGAAATGAATGATATGTTGCAATGAAGGTGGAGGAATGAAGATGCGAGAGAGAGATGGTGGATGAATGAAAGATTGGCTAGAAGAATGGGAATGATATCTTGCTTTGATAGATTTTTGAGCTTCTCACTTGCAATTTTTGTGCTTATCATCATAGAACTTATTATGTCAAAGGACGACAATCACCATGGTATGTCAAAGGCCAAGGTGGAAAGTGTAGTCCCTTGTGAAATAGGCACATGACAGACAAGGAATGCCTGACTCAGACTAGTAACTATGATACCTTGTTGGAACATGCGATGAGATAACTATGAGGTGTACAAGTCCTTATGCAAGGAAGCATGTATTCTTTCCAATGCATAGGATGTCTTTGATTCACACCCAATGGAATCCCGATCACACACAAGACACCAAGTTGCCCCAGTCATTTTGCCATGACAAACCACAAGCATCAATCAAAGAAAAAAGGTCTTGCTCTATCCTCACTTCTCTTCATCACTTAGGGACTGCCTTGAGAATCATAAGAACGATACTGCAAAACAATCCAATAAAAGATAAGACAAACTAGACCAACAACCAGGTGGAACTTTTGCCAAGTGATAATGTGCTTGATTGATTATGATGATTGAATGGAGAAGGAGCCTGGTTTTAGGAAATTAAACATGTCGTATAAGACACCGGGTTTGGTTTTGATAATGCCCCTACCTGTCTAAAGAAAGTGATATGATTGATTGACACTAGTGTTGTTGGTCATACGAGCAACACCAGGGTTTGATTGATGATTAATTTTAGAAAATGGTGCATGTCGTATAAGGCACAGAGTCCTAGTTTCAATGATGCCCCATTCCGTCTAGGAATGTGATAGTTGATAAAGATAGTGACATGATTATCACAAGGCGATTGATTGGATTGATCGATTGGATAGCTTGTCTTGTTGATTTTGGGATTGGTTTGAATGCGCATTTGTTTGAAAGATTGATTGTTTTGGTCTAATCAAAGTGTCCATCTCGCAAAAGGATGACTTATTATGATGGTTGACTTGACGGATCCTAAGGGACTGACCTAATGCCTCGGGGGCGCATCAAATATGGCCTTGCCTACGTGAAAGCTTAGAGGCAATGTAGGTAGACTTGGGATGATTTGAAGAACTGATTTGAATGATATGATGATGTGACTGATTAGGATGTTTGAATGGATTGATCAAGATATTTGATTGAGTGATTTGGTTGAGGAATTGAATGATTTGAAGAATTGAATGATTTTATTGCTTGGATTTTGTAGGATTATTTGATTTTTTTGTATTTTTGGGAGTATTTTGATTTTTGGGGGCTTTGACATGTTTTGATTGTTTTGGATTTTTGAAATGTTGTGATTTTTTTGCATTTTTGGAATGTTTCAATTTTTTTGTGTTTTTGAATGCTTTGGGGTGTCAATGGATGACAATTTGAATAGCCTTTTGGATACCAATGACAAGGGAGGACCAAGTCTAGGTGGGAAGGGATGAATGGAAGAAAGGGGTGGATGATAGTGGCTAGAAGGAACGTATGCATAAGAGGGCAAGGATGTGATCTCCATGGGCTATGTCGCATAGGACTAACATGACCCATTGTAGGTAGTATGCTTAGGAGTTGACATGGAAAAGTTTATGAAAATTGGATGATTAGAGGGAATGGAAAGGACAAGGTATGCCAAGGGATATCCAAATCCTGTTTCAACATTTTGCCCCCAATCTTTATCAAGATCAAAAAAGGGAGAATGAATGGACTTGATAGGCTAGGTGTATGTATGTGGATGGAGGGAAATGGATAGAAAATGATAGGTCAGATGAGACAACGTGCACCCAAGTGTAAGTGACATAGAAGATCAACCTACACATGACATTTGTTTGCCAAGTTTTTATCATGGTACTTATCCAAGGTGTCTATTTACCAGGTTTTCACCATTGGACGAAGGGATTTCTCTTTATTTTTTTTATTTTTCTTTTCTGTTTTTGACTTTTTGACTTTTTGAATTGGAGAAGGTGGGTATGGACGAGAGGAACTCAAGTGTCTAGTGCCATGAAAGGTGAAAAGGAATGATGTCGTCGCATGGACCATGTCAAATGTCAATATGCTCATGGATGTTGGTAAGGGAGTTGCATGAAAGTGAAATGGATAAGATAGATAGTGGATTATGGAGGGAATGATAGTGGATCATGATGTGGATTATGTAGGGCCAATAGTGGATTATGTAGGACTTATGCTATGATGGATGAAAGGTTTATGCAAAAGCATGGACCATAGGGAGGTGATAAGGTAGATATGTAGGGTAATGATTGAATGATGGGGTGATGGAGGTATGAAAAGGAATCATGACCAATGGTTACACACACCGTGTTAAACATGGAAGCTTGTGATTGGATGGAGGTGTAGGAAGCAATGGTGATGTTTGCTTAGGATAAGGATAATGTAAGCATTTGGGTACCCACATGGACTTAGTGTTGGCAAGAGACACTATATGGATTCATGGTTGTTGTCATTGATGGCAACAAAGGTCATCCCACATATCCGCAAGTCATGGTGTGTCTCTACTGGAAGTCAGAATAAAGATTGTTGTGGTCCGGTGAATAAGAACAGAGCATGTGGCAAGGTCTGACAGATTGGTCCGGATCTCTCAGAGGAAGTGTCTTGGTACAGTGCGGATTTGGGGAAGTCAAGAGGACTACCTTGAGTGGTATATTCCAAGGATTTAGCCTCCGGTGATGGACAAGGAAAAAGATATGAATAATTGAGTACCGGATTCCTGAGAGACAGTGAAAACAGAGGATGAACTGACTGACAGAGTATCAGACTACTTTCCGGATGTGTTACTGTTGATGATAAAGGTTGTGAAGGCATGAATCATGTTTGGCCGACATGATTAATGATATCTGCAAGTATATGCTTGATCCGCATTGCTTGGTGAGCAAGGATTCAGCCGACAGAACAGAGTTTGTAAGAAACTAGACTGTTCCGGATGCCGACTAGAAAGGTGATGAAATTACTTGTGCAGATATATATAGAGGATGGATTTAGTTGTGAAGGGTGTGACGATGTCAAGAATATATGCGAAGAAGAGCAGAATAGAGCAGAAGTACCAAGACAGATCTGGTATGTGAAAGGAGAGTAGAATAAAGAACAGAGAAAAGATGAAGTGCAGCAGATCAGTGTACTGAGCCTAACCGGAACTAAACTCCAGCATATGCAGATGCTTCCAATCAGTTCAAGACTGTGATTCTTATCACTTTGTAGACAGTGTGTCTTCTTGTAGGCAGTGAGCCTCTTGTGAGCAGTGTGCTCGGGCAGTGAGCCCTAATTGGCAAGTGCCATTTTGTAATTTCCTATTCTTCTAACAGAGAATAATTTTGGGTTAATCACCCTGTGGTTTTCTCCCTTAACAGGGTTTCCACGTCAAAAATACTGTGTCATGTGTTTCTTATTTCATGGTAATGTTTTTGTGTTTGATTCAATGCTGCATTAATTAATAAGAAAACTCAAAAAGGAAATAATTAGGATAACTGATTCACCCCCCCCCCCTCTCAGTTATCAACAATTGGTATCAGAGCTAAGTTCCTCCTAATAGAGCCTAACAGCTTGAGGAAGATCTGGGAGTTCAAATGGATGCATATGGTTTAAGGGAGCAACTCAAGACTACCCTTGAGGATCTTGAACAGTCAAATTCTGAAGTCAATGAATTAAAGGAAAGACTCAAACAGGCTGATGAATTCATGAGAGAATTAAAAGACAAATTAAGTCTCTCTATGAAAAAGAGAAAGGAGCTGCTCCAACAGTTGGCAAGACAAAGTGAAGAAAGCAATACAAATGAAGAATTGACTGAGCAAACCAAGTTATGTGAAAAGTTATCAAAAGAAGTCATTATGTTAAGACATGAAATGGAATCAGGAACTATAAAGTTTACTCAAGAGATTGAAGAGAAAAGAAAGGCTGAAGACAATCTAAAACAATCTCTTAAGGAAAAATCAGAAGAATGCCACCAGATGGACAGGATTATCAGACATCTTGAATCTGATCTTGAAGATGCCAAAGAAAATGAAGAAAAACTTGAGGATCAAATTGCCTCTCTCAAAAGAGACCTTCAAACAGCAAATGAATATAAAGAGAAATTCAAGATAAGTTCTGCTCAACTTGAAGTTCTTCTTGGAAGTCAAAAAGGGACAGATGACAAGTATGGTTTGGGATATGAGAAAGGAGAAAGCTCCGGATCCGGTCAAAAGAATTTTGCATCAGAAAATCCAAGAAACAGGCCTAGAAGACCTCCGGTAAGATAGCCCAATGCTCAAAGATATTCATCTTTCAATGGATACTGCCACAACTGCAACCACTTTGGTCACAAAGCTAATCAGTGCAGAAAGAGAATGAATCAGATTAATTCATCCTTCTCCGGACAGTGCTTCAACTGCAAAAGGTATGGACACAAATCCCATGAATGCAGAAATATGCAAGTAAACAAATCATTCAAAGGTAGATGCTTTACATGCAATAGAGTAGGTCATATGGCTAATCAATGCAGATCAAGAGGATATCAGTCAATTATGCAAAGAAATGTTATTTGCCAAATCTGTAATAGGTCCGGTCATAATGCTAAAGTCTGCAGAAGTAAGAATCAGGACAAAAGAGGTCCGGTGTATAATCAGAATCAAGACAAGGGTAAACAAAAGATGAATGCGGATGAAGTTAGGAATCAGATGAGCAAGATTTGGGTGAAGAAAAGTTTAGAGAATGTAGAGGTTGGATCCGCACCAGACTCTGGTGCTGATATTTCTTCCGAAAATTAAAAAGTTAGCTCTGGCTTAGGGGGAGACTCAAAGAAAATCCTGTTCCCCCAGCCAATCAAGTGGTGCCTGATGTGGCACAAGATGCGGAGTAAAAAGTTTAAAGATATAAGTCTTGAGACGATCCAAATAAGATTTCAGAGGTCTGCATGGAGTTATGAAGAAGCTGTGATTGATCAAGTAAGACCTGTTCCGGGAGATGCTTCGGTATGACAGAGGATTACAAAAAGGTCCGGAGAGATCCGGAAGTGCACTATCTTATTCTGCGGATTGGACAGAGTGTTTGGGATGTTCTTGTAATGTGTCACCTTGATTTATTCATGATTGAAAGATCCGGATGATGTTCACAGATCAGGACTGATCCGGGATACTCCAAGCTATCCGGACAAGGCAAACCGGAATAATATAGGTGAAGCATTTATTGCAAACAGATATTAGGGTTTGCGGAGCAATATAAGGGATTTCTCAAAAATCATTTGCTCATTCTGCACTCAAGAAGAAGTGAAAAGTGGAGCTCTACAACAAAATTCATCAAGCACACCAAAGATCTCCTGCCAAAGTCATTGCATAAAGAAATCAATCCCACCACTCCGTGCAAACCGAAGGCGCATAAGGTATTCTCCATTTTTCATTATCTCACTGCAAATCTTTGAAGAATGGCTACTCCAAATATAGTTAAGATCTCTGATAGACCTCGCCCCACATTCAAGAAACATCCTTACAAATCATTGGAGGTAGATCCACTAGGAGCCTTCTCTAGTGTTCCTCATGGTGTATTGCATACGGAAGATATTAGGGTTTACATCCATGCGAATCTTGAAGACTTTGGAGAATCAAAGCTGATGGATATCTATCACAAACAATTGATAGATGACTCCTTTGAGATCAAACCTCAGTACAAAGCCATCCGGGACAAACACTTTGCACAGTGCATTCATTTCCCCTGTTTTGAAGAAGATGAATGGGTCCGGTATGTACTAAGTAGAGTACATGACAACTTCCTATGGTTGAACCAGCCCTTCAAGATCACCAAAGATGTAATTAGGGCTGTAACCGGTCTGCACTCATCCGGTGGTTTACCTGTTCTCAAGTCTGTCAAAAATCAGACAGTTAGTGATGCAACCGGATCCAAGTTTGACAAGAGAGCTATGACAGTTGATGACATCACTGAACCGGATGTCAAATTTGCAGCTATGATAATTGGTTACAAAATCTATCATTCCAGTAGGGAAAATTCAGTACCGAGAACTGCAATCTACACAGCTTATCAAATGTTAAAGGAGAATGCAGACTATGACTTGTGTGAGCTTCTTGTGAACCAACTCTTTGAAAATCTGTAGAAGATCAAGAAGGACAAGAAAAACTCCTTCAAGTATGGCAATCTGATCCTTTGTCTCTTCTTCTACTACATGAATGAGCTTCCCGGATCCAGTGGATGGATATGGCAGAATGACAGACCGATTGCCATCCAAATCAGAGACTATTTGCATGGACTTGGGGATGCTAAAGCAAGAAATACAGCTCTATGGGGATACTTCAAGAACTTCCAAAGCATGATGCATGCAAGAGAAAGAATACCCCAATCCCTTGTAGAAAAGTACAAAGACACAGTATGCTTCATGGTTGAAACAGATCAGTGTCTAATGGAGGCAGTGGAGCCAAGGACTGTTTGGATCATGCCCATGGGGTATGAAGTGGATGAACAGATAGTAGAGCTGCATGTTCAACACATGCTAAGCCAGCCCAAAGATCCTAAGGCAGAAAGGTTTGGAACCTTTGAGGAACTGAGTGTAAAGATACATGTAGAACTCAGGGAACCGGAGATAAAGAGGAAGGTAAGAAAAGAAGTTGAGCATATTGCTCAAGGCCTAGGAATCTCAAAAGAGGCACTTGATGCCAGTCGGGAAAAGAGGAGGAAGGCTGAGGAAGAAGAGAAAAGTAAAGAAAGTGTTCCGGTTGAAACTCCCACCCGGACCAGATCATCAAAAAGATTTGCACCTCCCACAACCAAAAGTTCAAAACCGGAAGTCCAGGCATCCGGTAAAAGATCCAAGACAAAAGCCACAAGGGCTTATGAAAGCCAAAAGGATGAAGAGGAAACAGAGTCAGATGAGGGAGTAAAAGAAATAAAGAAGCAGAAGAAGAAAGGATCCGGTAAACCCTCCATAGGCCAAGACAAGGATGAAATGGCAGAGGTATCTGTTGAAAAGCCCACTCTGTCTCTAGAGAGTGTAATCAAGTCGGTCACGGTGGATGGAAACCTTCAACCAATGACTGAATTTTATGATGACTACAGTGAGGCTGACCAAAAGATTCTGCAAGAAGCCACAGTCAAATATCTGAACATATACAATAAGGCTTTCATTGAGATCATATCTCTTATTCCTAAAAGCCTAGAAAAGGAATTAGAAATAAGAAAGAATAATGCTCATGCAAAAGATCTTGAGATCCGGGAGCAGATAGCTATTCAGCTATATCCTCAAATTGATCCCAAGACAATGAACATAATCTTCAAAGACTGCAAAGATGAGTTCAGAAGTAAAGCCAGGATGAATCAACTCATGCTTGGTGAGACTGACAAAGTGGCCCAAGAGACAGAAGAGATCCTCCGGAAGGCCTTCAAAAGGTTCAATCTTCCTGTTGTAGAGGACTTAGGTGCAGAAACAGCTGCGGATTTGGAATCATCTGTTCCGGAAGAAGTGGGCCCTGAACAGACAAACATCTCTCCTCCGGTTTCCCCTACAGTCTCCGGATCCAAAGAAGAAGAGAAATTACAGGAGAAGGAAGCAGGGGTGAAAGATAAAGAGGTTGACAGTTCCAAGACTGCAGAAGAAAAGAAACATCTGTCTCCGGCAAGAGACACTGCACAAACTGTTCAACAATTTTTGAGCAAAGCCACTATAGAAATTGATGAACCGGACTTGCTGAAAGGACCATTAGATTTTGACTCTTTGTCACCGGTGCAAACAATGAAAATAGCCTCATTTGCAAATGAGAAAGTCAAAGAGAAGCTGCTGAAATCTCACATGGAAGACTGTGAGCTTATGGAGGTAGCATCTGGAGTGCTAGAAAAGATCATGCCATCCTTTCAAAAGGATCCCACAGCCTCCTCTTCCGGTAATCTCAAAACCTTAGTCAGCAGTGTTAGTACACATTTTGAATCTCTAGAAAAATCTGCTGAAGAAAAGGTCCGGAAGGAATTTTTGGATAAAAGATTTTCAGAAGTATTAGAATTAATCTCTAAAGATAGGAAGATTGTGAGTATTGGAATAAAGAGCTTAGAGAATGCTCTTAAGGATGGCGGTGACATTTACAAATTTTGTATATCCTGGTCAAAGGCAACAGCAGAAATTGATAAGAAAATAAAAGAGGAACAGGACAAGCTACAAAGCTTATCTCAAAGTATTGATCCTCTCTCTTCCTCCATAATAAATCAAGAATGTCAGACTATTGCAGTCTTGAATGAAATAAAGAATCTTGAGAAGGAAAGGAAGAACATCACTAACCGGATGGGAGAACTTAGAAGGATTATAATCCCTAAGTTGGAAACTATGCATGAGGCCATCAGTGATGCTCAGACCACCGCCCAAACAAATGATCCGACAGATCTCAAGCGGGCAGAAGCTTTTGCATTTTTGTTGAGTGGTCACATTTCAATTTTGGATAGAATGAAGCAAAGTTGGGCTACAGAAATGATCCAATTGCAGACATTCTTTAGTATATGTGAGTATGTAAATATGCGGCTATGTATAGAAAATTTTTGAAAATTTTGATGTGCGGACCCTACCCTTTGCCATTGATGTCAAAGGGGGAGTGAGGAGCAGTGAAAAATGAGGAATCCAATTAAGGGGGAGTTCCGGAAATTGTATATAAAGACAGAGCATCAGCAAAGGGGGAGCATAGTGTAAACACTTAGTCATTTTTCACTAAGTGTTGCCATCAATGCCAAAGGGGGAGATTGTTGGCAAGAGACACTATATGGATTCATGGTTGTTGTCATTGATGGCAACAAAGGTCATCCCACATATCCGCAAGTCATGGTGTGTCTCTATCGGAAGTCAGAATAAAGATTGTTGTGGTCCGGTGAACAAGAACAGAGCATGTGGCAAGGTCCGACAGATTGGTCCGGATCTCTCAGAGGAAGTGTCTTGGTGCAGTGCGGATTTGGGGAAGTCAAGAGGACTACCTTGAGTGGTATATTCCAAGGATTTAGCCTCCGGTGATGGACAAGGAAAAAGATATGAATAATTGAGTACCGGATTCCTGAGAGACAGTGAAAACAGAGGATGAACTGACTGACAGAGTATCAGACTACTTTCCGGATGTGTTACTGTTGATGATAAAGGTTGTGAAGGCATGAATCATGTTTGGCCGACATGATTAATGATATCTACAAGTATATGCTTGATCCGCATTGCTTGGTGAGCAAGGATTCAGCCGACAGAACAGAGTTTGTAAGAAACTAGACTGTTCCGGATGCCGACTAGAAAGGTGATGAAATTACTTGTGCGGATATATATAGAGGATGGATTTAGTTGTGAAGGGTGTGACAATGTCAAGAATATATGCGAAGAAGAGCAGAACAGAGCAGAAGTACCAAGACAGATCCGGTATGTGAAAGGAGAGCAGAATAAAGAACAGAGAAAAGATGAAGTGCAGCAGATCAGTGTACTGAGCCTAACCGGAACTGAACTCCAGCATATGCAGATGCTTCCAATCAGTTCAAGACTGTGATTCTTATCACTTTGTAGACAGTGTGTCTTCTTGTAGGCAGTGAGCCTCTTGTGAGCAGTGTGCTCGGGCAGTGAGCCCTAATTGGCAAGTGCCATTTTGTAATTTCCTATTCTTCTAACAGAGAATAATTTTGGGTTAATCACCCCATGGTTTTCTCCCTTAACAGGGTTTCCACGTCAAAAATACTGTGTCATGTGTTTCTTATTTCATGGTAATGTTTTTGTGTTTGATTCAATGCTGCATTAATTAATAAGAAAACTCAAAAAGGAAATAATTAGGATAACTGATTCACCCCCCCCTCTTAGTTATCAACACTTAGTATTTGTATGACTTTTGCTTTTCATGTGGGTTGGAAGAATTTGAATTTTTGGAATGGAATGGTATTTATGAATGGATGAGGATGGTTGGGATTTTGTGAGGTGGATGCCTCATTTGATTTGATTGCTTTTTGCTTAGGGACCCATACCATTTTAGTTCTTGACTTTGCTTTTGGAGGTATGGGCTTAGATAGCTCTTTAGATGAATTTTGTTTTGAATTTTTGGATTGATTTCCTAAGGTATTAGGACCCTAAGGATTTTTGACTTTATGTGTAGAGGCATTCTATTTTTTGTTTTTGAATCCCATGGACATGGTGGAATCTTTATGTTTACAGGATGTGTGCATTTGTTGGCCATGATTAGGAATATGAGGGAATTTATGGATGATAGGTGTGTTAGGTGTTGGAAGCAATGGTGGCAAAGTGGATGGAGGGAAGTTAGGAGTTGGAAGTAGCGGAGGTAAATTTGATGGTGGAAGGTGTATGGTCACATGCTTTTGACATTTGTAGGTGATGGAGGAGGGATGATAATGTATGTTTTGGGGGTATGATAGGGTTTGCGATGGAAAGTGGTGGATTTAGGATGAATGGAGGAATTACCAACATCATTAGATTGTTGACCTTGGGGTGTATATCAAGGCCATAAGAGTGTGGGGGAACTTTGATATGTATGGGCTGCAAAATTCCTTGTTCATGAAGGCCTAAGCCTTTGCCTTGATAATTCATGTTTTGGAGCATGTGATGGACTAAGGGACTAGATTGAGTTTGGACACTAGACATGAGTTCTTTATTGGATGGAGAAGGTGATGTGGCGGATAATGGTTGTTGTTGTCCCAAGGAAGAACACTTATGAATGAAAGCAGATAGACCAAGTGGATATGATAGTGGATTTGAAATGGAGTTGGTGGTGGATGTGGAAGGGTCATTAGGATCTTGATTATCATTGTGTTCACTAAGATCCAATTTATTTGTTTTATCTTCTATGTTTATGTGTTCTTGGAAGGCACATGTCTCGTCATGACAAGTGGAAGTGATTGGATCATGGATGGGTGAGGTGGCAAGCTCTTGACCATGGAATGCATAACGTAGACTAAGAGGATCATCATGGTCTTCTTGATCATAGGGGAGATTTTGATCATATACGAGAGCTTGATCATGAAGAGGATTAGGTGTGTTAGGTATGGGTTGCATGGAAGGGGTTTGATCTTCACTAGAGTGAGGGTTAGATGTTTCTTCATGCTTAGGATTGTGTTCTTGACATATGTTGTGACTTTGGGTGGGAGTGGATGTGGATGACTCTTGGATAGGTTCGATATGTTCTTGACCACATGATGGGGTGGAAGAATTGGGCATGGCATTCAAAGGTTCTTTGATAGGCTCATGAATGGGTGCTTGACATGGGGATAGCTGATCCCTAGCTAGTAGCCATTTGATCACATCCTTTGCAAGGGCATGTGTGGAAGGACAATACAGTGGATAGATAATGAGGGTAGATGATGAGGACTCATGATTAGGATTAGGTGGAGCAGAAAGTTCCCATGGTGGGGGGGATAAGAGGGATGGATGGTGTTGTAGGATTAGGGTTCGGATTTTGATTGGATGAAAAGTCAAAGGGATTGGATGAAGTAGCGGATATGGATAACCCTTTAGGCTTACTTTTGTAATGTTTGATTCTAGGGCATGGGGTGGATGTAAGATTATAGGATGGTAAGGATAGAATGTACTTATAGGATGGTAAGGATAGAATGTACTTATAGGATGGATGAGGTAGACTTATGTTTCCCTTGTCAAAGGTGGCATTGGAATTTGAAGGCACTTTGTCTTGCTGCCAAGGTGGACTTGGATAGGCTTTGGGGTGCTAGAACCTTGTTCTCTAGGATTGTCATGGAATGACTCATGTCTTCATATTGTTGACGAGTGCTTGACTAGGATGAATGATGTTTTGGAGTGATTTGGAATGAGTAATATATGATAGAGTGTGGGATTGATTGGATGATTAGATGCGTGATTAGGGATGATTAGAGTATGGTTAGGGTTGCGGTTAGGATGACTTGGAAATGATTAGGATATGATTAGAGGTGAGATGATTAGGATGAATTTGAGTGAATAATGTGGTTAGAAAGGGTGATTAGGATGTGAAGGTTGAATGATGAAGATATGAGTAGGATGTGATTATGATGATGTAGAATGACAAGAATAATGATTAGGATGAAAATTGATTGGGATATGATTAGAATGATGTTGATTGGATGATGTGTTGGAAGGAATGTTTAGAATGAGGGATGACTAGGAGGATCTATTCCCTTTCTCTTTGTTTAGGAATGTTTAGAATGTTTGGAATGAGGGATGACTAGGAGGATCTATTCCCTTTCTCTTCATTTTGCAACCGTGTCTCTACCAAATGAGGCTTGTGCATTTTGGGATGGTATGTGGATATCAATGCAAGGTGATGAGGCCCAAACTATGATAGAGGCTAATGATATTAGTCTTTGAAAAGTCTAGCTCCAAGAGGGTACTCTCATCTACTAATGACCTTTCAAAGCACAAATTGGTTTTGTCGAGACCTTGAGGTGTGTAAGCAATGATTGATTAAAGTGAACCCATGAGTTTCAAAATTCACTTGTGAGGATGTACTTAAACTAGCCTTGGAGTATTAAGCCCAAGTGGAAGAAATGATTGATGAAAGTGAACCCATGAGTTTCAAAATTCACTTAGAATGGACTTAAACTAGTTGTGGAGTATTAAGCCCAAGTTGTGAGTGATCTGTGAAAAAGATGTCAAGGTCTCTTGGTCCAGATTTGTAGTTGTGATACAGTCAAGCTTCGATAGTTTCTCCCTATGTTTCAACCTTAGGATGACTAATGTTTAGGGTCCTCTATAGATGTCAAGGGTTGAATACTAATGAAATGTTGTGATGAAATTTGATCGTAAAGGAATGAAATTGGATATGTAGTGGGTGAACAGAACTAATAGGTCTATAAGGTTTCGACAAGGTTGCAATCAGATTTGATAGGGAGAGTAGATTCTCCAAGTTTTCCCTATGGTTGTGGTGAATTGTGATAGGAGATGATTAGGATGTGATTGATTGTATTGAAATGAATGATTCAGATATGATTGGGATGTGATCGATATGATTAGAACGAAGATGATTATGTGTAGTGATGGGGTTAAATGACTTAGATGGATCAGGAAGTAATTAGGAGAATGATGATAATGACTTGGATATGTTTAGGATATGTGATAGTGATATGATGTGGAATGATAATATGAAATTGATTGGATTTGAATGGCGAGGATGATGAGATGTAATGATTAGGATTTAACTGGGATTTGATTAGGAAGAAGGTGACAAGGGATGATTAGGGTTTGAATTATGGTGACTTGGATATGATTATGGTATGATATGGAATGATTAGGGATGAGTAGGATGAAGTGTAATGACTAGGATATGATGAATAGGATAATGATTAGGATATAGTGGAATGATGAGGAATGATAAAAAGGTTAGGATATGATTAGGGATGTCTTGGATATGATGTGGCTAAGATGGGTGATTAGGACATGATGACTTGGGATGGATGGATGATGAGTAGGACAATGGTGTGAATGATGTTTATGGGATTAGAAAGTGGATGACTATGTAGAATGATTAGGATGAAAATGGATTAGGATATGTGGAATGATTAGGATAATGGTTAGGTTTGGTTCGACTTGGATGGTATTGATTGGATTAGAAAGGGGATAATGTGAAATGATGAAAATGTAATTAGGATGCAATTAGGATGAGACAAGGATGATGATTAGGATATGGATGATGAGATGATGTGATTAGGGAAGGTGATTAGGGTATGATTGGGATGAGGTAGCATGATTAGGAATGGTAGGTTAGAATAGGATTATGATGAGGTGGAACAAAGAAGATATGACAAGAATGTGATTAGGAGTGATTAGGATAGATGTTGTTTGAATATGAGGGGATGATGTGTAATGATTAGGATTGATGAATAGGATGTGATTAGGATATGGTTGAATGATGAAGATATGATGAATAGGATGTGACAAGGAGGAGGTGGAATGTTTAGGGGTGATGAATAGGATATGATTAGGGTGAATTAGGATAAGGTGAATGATGTGAAATGATTAGGCTGTGGTGTAATTGGATGAGGATAACGATGTCTAATGATTAGGGATGATTACTTGGATGGATAGAATATGATGATTAGGATTAAGATGTGATTATGATATGATTAGGATGAGGTGAAATGATTAAGATATGATGGATAGGATATGTGATTAGGATGAAAATGGGTTGGCTCAGGAGGGTGATTAGGAATGATGAATAGGATATGGTGACTTGGACGGATTAGGATAATGTGATTAGGATATGATGTGGAATGTTTAGGATGAAATTGATTGGCTTATGGGAGTGATTAGGATATGATGACTTGGAATGTATGGGTTGGAATGAATGTTTAGGATGATGATTAGGCTTGAGCACACACATCAATCATAGAAGACATTTGGCAGTCAGATTGGTTGTTTTGAGTGACTCTTGATGTTTTGCAAACACTTGTAGACATGCACAATCCTAGGCTAGGAAAGGACAATACCTATTGAGTTCCCACTTGGTTTTACCCAACTGCGCCTACTTATGGTGTATAGCTCCAGGAACTTGGGGCATAGGCTCTCCCTTACAGTGCACTCACTTCTCAAGCACACCAAGTTCCAAGTCCTTAAGATGCATAGATCTTAAGATACTTTTCTATCACTGCCATAAGCTGTGAAAATGTGGGACAGCTATCAGAGTTTGATCATCTGACCTCCTGTATCAGCAAGTAGAGGGTTTTTGGCCACTAAACAAAGAGGTTCTAGTGTATATCCGAGGGACCGGCACCTCACGAGCATCTAGCAAGCCACTAAAGGCTTTGGCTAACCCTACTAGGAGTTTAATATACACAAAGGTATGCCTCCTTTCGAGCTAGCGTTGTATGGTGAGCACTCATATCGGTTAGACTTGGCTTTTCCCTTATCCTCAATTTATATAGCGGACCGGATGAAAGTACTACTTGGGGTCTCAAATGAGTTCCCCTTGCGGATGTGTCTCAAGAGTAGGCCCGCTCTAAGGCTCAAACAAAAGTGACTTAAGTATCGAAATACTTTTGATCACCAAGTTGATATGACAATGCGAGGGGAGAGCATATGTATTTTTGGACTTATGCCACACTAGACAAAGGTTCATTCATCATTAGAAATCAAATGTGTGGTGTGACAAATGCAAGTGTTCAAGAAGTGTTTTTGATTCCCAAGATCGCTTAGAGCGCGAGGGAAGAGCACACACTTCAAAAACACAAGCAAAGTCACCAAACAATGCAGACAGTGATTCATTTTAAACCCCAAATCAAGTGTGAAAACAACAAGATTAAGTTCATTTTAGTGCACCAAAACGAAATGTGCTTATGATAACCAAGACACATGCATATGAAAGAAATTAAATCCTTGCATCAAACGTGTTAGTAGTTTTAGTTTATAGTCTTTACTCCATGAATGTCACATGCTGCAAATAGAAATCAATAACATGAACAATTTGATGAAAAATGTGAAAAATGTGAAAGCACATGTATTTGCCCCTTTTTTGCAAGCCTGCAAGACAAAGAGGTCAAAAAGTGGAATCTGTAAAATCTCAAAAAAATTTGATCAGTAATAGGCAAACTAATGGTATAATCAAAAAATTTAGAAAATTTTAAGCACTTTAAAAAAAAATTGCATCGAAATCCAATAAAATCTGCTCAAGTTATGCTCAGTCAAAGTTTAAAATGAGGTCTGATTTTGACCAGAAATTTACCTAATAAAACTATACTATTACCTATTGAAACTAGCCCAATTGCGAAGTTTGCAGAGTCCTCTTTCCAATGCCACCAAATTTGTGAAATTTTGTCACCGTATGCAGAAGTTATATCGAAAAGAAAAACAAGCCCTCTTTAGGGCTTGCAAAGTCAAAAGTCAAACCTGGCTGTTTGAAGATAACCGCTAGAGGTTTCGGTAAGGGTGGTCACATGTAACTATTTTAACCTGGCGGTTATAGGATAGGTGGTCAGATGGGTGGTTAAGGTCTAATGGGGCCCCTGGTCACCCATGTGACCAGGGGTCGACAGAGATCAAAAAAAGAAAAGAAAAAAGAAAAAAAAATAAAAGAAAGTGAAGAGGGGCTCGTGGCCCACTCAATGGTCATTAAAGTGACCATAGTCTATTGCCAATAGGGCTTAAAATCCTGACAACATGGAAGGGGCTTAAAATCCCTAACGTTAGTGGCAGCGAACCCTAAGCCCAACGGGGAATTAGGGTTTCAAACCCACAGGTGCCAAAGACCGTGGACAAAAACGGGCGTTTCAAGCCAAGCATCAACGATCCGTCTGCCCTCTTCAGGCGTAGTAAACATTCCTCCCATGGCCAAAACATTGTAGTCATTAATGGATCTACAGTTCTGGGCCTCCTCTGTGGTTCCACATATGACCATGTAGACGCCCGAGAATTTGTTGGCGAATACAGAGGGCTTCTTTGCTGGCAGGGAGGTGGCAGGAACGGTGGCAATGGGTGGTGGCATTAAGAAATGATGGAAACACAAGGGAGACGACATGATATTTGAGCAGTGACCAAGGGTGTCACTAGGGTTATGAAATGAGCGGTGGCATTGACAGTCCTAAGTGGAGCCGAAGTCGAAGGGATGAGGGGGAGGTGACGCGGTGGCGTCGACAGTCCTAAGTGGAGCCGAAGTCGAAGGGATGAGGGGGAGGCAACGTTGTGGTGTTGTCAGTCGATAGTTGATATGTCAATGACGGCTAGGGTTCGCGACATGAGCAGAGCTGGACGTCACCACCAGTAGTGGCGATAGTGGTGGCGACTGAGGGTCTCAACATAGGGGTTGACAAACAAACAACACCCTCATTTTTTAAAGTCGACCTATAATGCCACTAAACTTGCAACCCAACATTATCATTAAACCCGCGATTTGAAACATAAACCTGCAACAACCAAACAAAATAAATCTGCAACATAGGCATAAAACCCTGCAAAGATTTAAACCTGCAAACACGGACTGCAACCAGAGACCAGAGTGGTACGGCATGTCCGTACTACACGGATCCGTATGGTACGGATTGCCATACTAATTTTTTTTTTCCAAAAAAATCAAAATTTTTTGCAGAGACCAAACCCTATCAAATTTTATGTTATTTTTCGCGGAAAGGGCCTTCGGGACTCAACGGTGAGGTCTGTTTGAGCTCCGGAGGTCACCTGTGAATTTATCCTTTCAAAAGTTGACAAAAACTGATCTTTTCACATCGGGTTCACCATTTTGTGCTAGGGTTTAGGATTTTCAAGCATGCAAAAATGAAACTATAGCAAATCGTAACTGCAATAGAATGCAAGCAAGCTTAGATAGTAGTCAAATAAACATGAAAACTAGTAAAAATCTAAGCTAACATTGACTAACTTCTAGTGTCCTCCTCCATCTTTGCATTGTGTTCTTAGATTTGCAAGTTCATGCAACATCATGAGAAGCTCATGTATTTGATTTACAAGATATTGGAGAGAAAGAGGAGAGTTTAGAAGAAAAAAATGAACTAAGAGCAAAATGAGCTGGAAAAAGTGATTTTATAGAAGACCTGGTTTGAATGGATGGCCAGGATTGAAAGTTGGTTTTGAGGCCAAATCAAGGGTGGAGGATGGTTAGGGTTTCCTCACCACAAGAGGACAAAATTGAATTTTAAATTGAGAGAAATTGTGAGGTGGATAAATGGAATTTAAATTAAATAAATTTGTCCAATTTATTTAATCATGTGAAAAAGGGATTAAATGATGGGATTGATTTATTTGTTTGAATAAATCAAGTGAAGGGGACATTAGGGTATGAACGAATAATTAAATAATCAATTGAAATTAATTATTTAATTATAGAATATATATGGTCAAGTGGACAAAAGGGATGAAATTGAATTGTCCTGTTGCCTTTGCAACATGAGGACATTTTTCAGTGTCTACAGATAGATGTTATCTTTGGATCATTGGCATGAAATGATTGATTGAAAGTCACTCTCTCTTTTCTGTTATCTCTATCTCTCTCCCCCACTTTATCTCTCTTACACATCTCTTATCTCTATCTCTCTCCCCCACTCTATCTCTCTTTCTCTATTGTTTTGATCACTAACATTTTCATAAGGGGTAAGTGCAAAAAGATGGGGGGCCAAAAAGTGGCCACATTGTTTCGAAAAAAAATAATACATAACGCGAGTGCGTTATAACACGCTCGCGTTATGGTTTGGTAATGACGAGCCTAAGGCTCATCAAAACCAAACCATATTGCGCTCGCGTTATTACTTCCTATAAATAAATAAAAAAGCACTTCACTTCATTTCATTTCTTTTTTTTCCTATATACTCGCAGCCTGCAAACCTTAGGAAGCGCGCTCGCGTTTTGGAGATCTCAATTCAACACAAAAATCTTTGCAATTCGTCACCAACATGCCTCCACGACGTCGAGCACTCCAAAGGAGTGAGTTTTTTTTTTTTTTGAATTTGTTTCTAAATAGGTAGGTTTGAGTTGATTTTTTATGTAAATTTCATTAATTGTCAAGAAATGTTAATGCACCTCCTCCTCCTCCTCCTCCACAAAATCCTACAGAATAACAACCTCCTCCATCCATTCCTCGACATGCCCCTGGAACACAAGAAAATATAATGGGGCAAATTGAAAACAACAAAAAAGAAATTGAAGATATAATTGCAAGGTTGAAAGATCCTTCCACTTCAACCTTGCATAGATCCACGCTTGCTGAATCTCTTGAATCTATGTTATCAAATGTAGATTCAATTAGCAAGCAAATAACTAGTTGGACGGATAAGAGGAGAGAGTTTATAAATTATTATGTAGACAAGCTGTCATACCAAGATGTGAAAAAATTACAAATCACAAAATTAGACTTGTGTTCGATTTTCACAAACCCACAAATAAATCCACCTCCACCCATTACATGCAAGAGGTTCCCTATCCATTGGTGCAACAACCAAGCAATAAGGGACAATTTCGGGTAGAGGTGGTGGATGGTTTTTGACCATCCTCCATGCAATAATAATGAGGTCCCGCAATACTTTTTGAGGAAACTCTACTGCGAGTTTGTCCTCAATAAAGTGCCAAACTATTTTGATATGAGGGACTTCTAGGGTAGAGGTGGGGGGTCAGCACAAGATAGACCAGGGGCACGTCTTGACCCACAACGGGTAGTGAGATGAGTAATCAGCAGACCAGCCCATGAGCAGGTTTCTATCCCTTCTATTGTGAAGGAGAGTGTTGAGGTCGATACACTTCAGTCCATTAGTGCCTTGACCCAGAGCATCATAGAGCATGTTGGTCCTGCAGCACAGAGTGGGTTGGGAGATAGTGCAAGGAGTAGGGTCCCACCCCATGCTTGTCAGGCTTGCAGGTTAGCCTGTGGTTATGACCCCATGGATAGTTAGGACACAGGTGCATAGGCTACATCTGCAGCTGAGCAGATGGTGATGACAGATACCTTCCTGAGTGAGACTTTCGGCCTTGATACTCAGGTAAATATTGGCAAGTTTGTTGAATTTAATTTATTAAATTTTATTTTTGAAATGCAAGATTAACTAATTTAAATTGATGATTTTAATGAAATTTCAGGGTCATAGCGTCGATGCAGTTTTCAGTGGTTCTCCACCTGCATTTTACACTAGATCATCTATTGTCAGGGTATGTAACTAGTAAACAATTATAAATATTACATGTGAATAGCATCATTATATGAATGGTATTCTAATATCTGATTTTGGATGTTGAATAGGTTAATATTGTAGATTTCACGTCAACACCTGCCAGCGGTGGTGGACTTCAAAGTTTTAGGAGGTAATAAAATAAATAGTTTAATGAATGAATTGTACTTACTAGATGTTAGTTGTCGTTGTACCAAAAGATCGACCTATTAATGCTCAATATAACCACTTGACTTAACAAGCACGGGAGGCGGTTAAGCCCTTGTCACAAACCACCGCAGCGCAACGCTGAACAAGAAGACCAAGGGTCACACCTTGCAACAATCCCCTCCCCAGCGCAAGCACGGGGTTTAAACCCGTGACCTCGGCTCTGATACCAACTGTTAGTTGTTGTTGCACCAAAAGATCGACCTATTAATGCCCGATACAACCACTTGACTTAACAAGCATGGGAGGCGGTTAAGCCCTTGTCACAAACCACCGAAGTGCAGCGCTGAACAAGAAGACCAAGGGTCACACCTTGCAACACTAGATTTTTGTATGTGACTTGTGTGCTTTATTTTGTGTACTTCCATGTTTAGATGAACGTGTGTATGTTAGGAGCCATGATTTGCATCACTATTATAGTTTTTGTAATTGAATAATGTTTTATTTTCAGATGATGCAGGCTGCGAAGACACCTCCCCATGTTCATAGGGCAATGGACCATGGTGTGGCCTCTGCGATTCATAGCTCCATGGCATTGACAGGGGTATGAGGCAGATTAGTAAATTTTAATTTACATTCATTGTTATAGTTGTCTATTTTTGAAAAATCAAAAGATTATTGATTTGAAGTTTAATTTCTATCTGGATGGTTTCTATAGGACATGACATCACCATGGCCTATTCCTACTACTGAGGCAAGTGAGGAGACATATTATATGGTAGCGGTAAGTGATTATTTTGTTAAATATTTCATTTTTTATAACATGTAATTTCTATATATTAATGTCTATACTTTTTATTGTAACAGCTAAAGATGCAGGAAGAACTAAATAGGAGGAGCAGCCCTCGGGTTCGTAGTAGACCACCCACATGCGCGTCTCCATCCCCTAGAAGATCAAAGGTTGCTCGTGATCTATTCTCTTCATCAACCAGAGGGGAATGACTTTTTATTGTGTTCCTTTGTTGTATGCCTATATGGCATTTGTGGACATATATTTTGTATTGTATATAGTTGACATTGTATGCCTATATGGCATTCTTGTAAGCCTATATGGCTATTTTATATATATGTTATACTTATATCGACAGATATTGATGTATGCCTATATGGATATTTGGTTAATACAAATATTTTTTATTGATGGCGTCCATACTTGCATTATAAATCCACGTTTGAATGGATATTTGTAGATGGCTACTTCAAATATTTAAAGTCCAATTGTATTACATAGGATGTTTGTTGATCCAATAAGCTAGCTATTGTTATTCAAGTATCACCTAAACCTCATTTTGGAACTAAAAGATAAAAGTTGTATTTAAAAAAAATGAATCATCATGTTGAACAAAAAATATTAATATTCTTTATGAGTAGCATACGATGTCAACTATATGCAATACAAAAAAATGAATCATCATGTTATTCTTTATGTTTGAGATCCAAAAAATAACTAAGTCAAGTAGACTGATATCCTGAAACATTAGGATGAATATCCAAGTCATTAGGATGATTGCGCCTTGAGAAAAAATCATTAAGATGAGTGCCTAAAGGAGACTTTCTTAAACATTCAAACATTGAGCAACGAGCATGAAGGGTTAAGGCGCAATTTGCAACTCATAAAGCCTCAAAAGGGCGCCCAACTTGGAGAGAGCATTCGTTTAAGACAAGGCACCCATTGACACATATTCCACCATAAAAGTGTGCCTAAGGTGGAAGGAGAACAAGCCTCTAGTAAGTGAAGCGCATCTATTGTCTAAACCACTTCATTATGGCACCCTAGCATGAGGAGGAGTATATAAGTCAATAGGAAATGGCACCTATAATGCAAATGAAGGACTAAGTGGCATTTTCAATAAGCATCAATTCACCTTGAGCTTTCAATAAATACATCAAATTGAGCCCCATAAGCCTAGGCGCCCTTTGCCTTCAAAAGAACCTTGTATTGGCGCCTTGGAGGAAATCAACTTACAATGACAAGTCTTGGAGGTTTCTCATTTTGGATGATGTCTTTTGAGATTAACTACAATGATTGAAAGTTAAGATGAGTGGAAAGAACCTATCTTGAACCTTAGACGCCCTTCATGTAATTTCCCACCATCATGAGCGCCTAGATCTAAGGAGTGAATGAAGGATATTAACATCAAGAAGCATGTTATCAATCAACTTGGAGAAGTCTTTGACAATAATTATGATGAATTGAGTACATGGAAGTAAAGGAAGTACATATCAACTCCAAAGTGTGCCTAATGATCAATAAGAAATTCTTCCAAAGCAAAGGCGCTCATTGTGAAATTTCCTACTAGTTTTGGCACCTTGAAGTCTAAGTGCATGAAAATCATGAGGATGAGCGCTTAGGGATGAGATAGTCTTCATAAGAGTTTAAATAAGAACATCATCAAAATGCTCCTTGGTAGAGAGACTTGAGACCATCATCAAATAAGCCAAAATATCTATCTCCAATCTAGGCGCAAATTCTAGCTCCTCCCAACTCAAATGAGAGCCCAAGTTGAAGTCAACTTTCATCTATACAACCCTCAAATTGTGCCTTGATTGAGGAAGGGATTTGAACCTCAAAATTTAATCATCTCAAGACAAAAGCTTCCCTAGACACTTGGCATTTGATTGAAATCATTGAGAATTAGAAAGAACCACCTAAGGATGTAAGGCACACTTTTCACCCATACAAGCCTAAAAATGCGCCTAAGGGAAATAACTTGATTTCATATCAATAGGTGAGTGCCTTGAGAGAAATGATCACTCTAGGTCATTTTCAATTGTTGAAAGCACAAAAATGATAAAGATAAAGGCAATTGAGTTAGATGCACTTTAGCCTCTGAGGACACCTCAATGAGCGCCTTGGGTGAAATTGCATGAGATGACCTTTTGGAGTGAGCGCTTGAAAGATAGAATTCATTCTAAGACATGTCTCATCATTTAGAATTGCAAAATTGCAAGTATAAAGACATTTAAATCTAGGCGCACTCTCCATCAGTACAAACCCATTCTAGCGCCTAAGGGAGAAATTGCATTGAAAGACACCTTTTGAATGAATCTCTTAAGGGAGATTGACCTCTTTAAGCCATTACAATTGTTTGAAATCATTTAAAGTGATAAATATGGACCAACTTGTGTTAGGCACCCTTTGCTCTTCTTTTTACCTATATATGCGCCTAGATTTGTAGTAAGATTATTCCATGTTTAAAGAGGATTCCTTTGTGTTATAAAATGTTTATCATGAGGATTGATGTGTTTCTTGGTTTGTATTGTAGGAAGATTGAAGGAAAAGGTAGGAGCAAGAGCTTGGAGTCGCCTAGAGTCATCATGTAGCTGTTCTAAAGGAGCCTTTCACATTTATTCATGCTAGAGAGTTAAGATGGAAGTACTCACTGCCAAGGAAACACCACTTCAAGAGGGAGCTGCTCCAAGAGGTCACAACAAGATATATTTCAAGTCTTCTTCATCAACAACATCACCAATTGCATCATGTTTGAAGACTTCCATCTATCACTTCAAGTTCCATTCATCTTCAAGTATCAACTAGATTCTTCATCAATCATCACTTCAAGATCAGCATGTAGCCGCTCCAAAGGAACTTCTCATCATCATCAAGCATTCTAAAGACATCCATTTAATTTCAAGTCCCTCTGATACATTCAAGCCTCCTTGAGAAGTCATCTACTTCACATATAAGGGAAAGTGTTATCATCAATATCTACACTTCAAAGGACCTTTCAAGTTGGAACATTTCTTCATCAAACATTCGAAGACATGCATCCAAGCTTCAAGTTCTTTCACAATCTTCAAGTCCAGGAGAAATTGAATCTAGTGAACTCATTAATTAGCGCCTAGGAGGAAAAGACCTTAAACTTACATTATTGAGTCAGCACTTTAGAAATTGAGCCATTCCTAGTCAATTGGAGTCATAAAATATCAAATACAAAGTCAAATTGGACTTAGGCGCTCCTTCATGTAATTTCCCACCATCATGAGCGCCTAGATCTAGGAAGATCATCCAATTGTGCCTAGGAATAAGATACAAGTCCAAGACCTCAAATTTGAGCGCCTAGAAGTGTGATGGATTGAAGAAGCTACATTGGCACCTAAGGGTAAGTTGTATCTAATGACATCACCTAATTGAGCACCTAGGAGGTATAAAGCTTAACATTGACATGAGGTCAAATGCTTAGTAAAGGAGAGTTTCTCAAACATTTAAACATGTGAATGAAGTCATAGAACTAAGTCATCTAGGCGCCATTTTCCCCTTGTGTACCCTTACATTTGCACCTAAGAAGAAGTTACTTCAGTTCATTGGAGTGTTTGAGTATTGAGGATTTCTTAGCAATGCTTTGCAACTTTACACTGCCTCCTTTTGACGATTTTTAGGGCAGCAGAAAACCTTTCACCACGGGCAAACACCTCAGAGATATAAAAAACTGAGAGATTATTGTAGAGGCACTCTACATGATTGTGTTGCCTTAGACGGAATGTTTCTAAGTGACATGGTTTTCGAGTAACATCTCGTCAAAGATTGCTGCCTTTTTGCACTTTGGACTCTTCAGGGATATCGTCGGTACAATGTAGCTCGAATTGTTTCGACATGTTTGGGTAAAAATAGGACCATGCCTAGCGTAAATGTACCCATCTGGATGCGTTGGAATAGTTAGTTTGGTCGCATCAGGAGCAGGACAAAAGTTACACCCCTTTGCAATTTTACACTGCCTCCTTCTGACGATTTTTGGGGCAGCAGAAAACCTTTCACCACAGGCAAATGTCTCAGAGATATAAAAAATTGAGAGAGGTTATTGTAGAGGCACTCTACATGATCATATTGCCTCAGATGGAATGTTTCTAAGTGACACAGTTTTCAAGTAACATCTCGTCAAAGATTGCTACCTTTTTGCACTTTAGACTCTTTAGGGATATCATCAGTACAATGTAGCTCGGATTGTTTCGACATGTTTGGGTGAAAAATAGAACCATGCCTAGCGTAAATGTACCCACCCGGACGCGTTGGAATAGTTAGTTTGGTCACATCAGGAGCAGGATGAAAGTTACACCCCTTTGCAACTTTACACTACCTCCTTCTGACGATTTTTGGGGTAGCAGAAAGCCTTTCACCATGGGCAAATACCTCAGAGATATAAAAAACTGAGAGAGGTTATTGTAGAGGCACTCTACATGATCACGTTGCCTCAGATAGAATGTTTCTAAGTGACATGGTTTTTGAGTAACATCTAGTCAAAGATTGCTGCCTTTTTGCACTTTAGACTCTTCAGGGATATCGTTGGTACAATGTAGCTCGGATTGTTTCGACATGTTTGGATGAAAAACATGACCATGCCTAGTGTAAATGTACCCATCCAGATGTGTTGGAACAGTCAGTTTGGTTGCATCAGGGGCAGGATGAAAGTTACACCCCTTTGCAACTTTACACTGCCTCCTTCTGATAATTTTTGGGGCAGTAGAAAACCTTTCACTACGAGCAAATGTCTTAGAGATATAAAAAACTGAGAGAGGTTATTGTAGAGGCACTCTACATGATCGCGTTGCCTTAGATAGAATGTTTCTAAGTGACAATTTTTTAGTAACATATCGTCAAAGATTGTTGCCTTTTTGCACTTTGGACTCTTTAGGGATATCGTTGGTACAATATAGCTCAGACTGTTTCGACATGTTTGGATGAAAAATAGGACCATGCCTAGCATAAATGTACCCATCTGGACATGTTGGAATAGTCAGTTTGGTCGCATCAGGAGTAGGACGAAAGTTACACCCCTTTGCAACTTTACACTACCTCCATCTGACGATTTTTGGGGCAGCAGAAAACCTTTCACCACGGGCAAATGCCTTAGAGATATAAAAAACTAAGAGAGATTATTGTAGAGGAACTCTACGTGATCGCGTTGCCTCAGACGGAGTGTTTCTAAGTGACACAGTTTTTGAGTAACATCTCATCAAAGATTGCTATCTTTTTGCACTTTGGACTCTTTAGGGATATCATCGGTACAATGTAGCTCAGACTATTTTGACATGTTTGGGTGAAAAATAGAACAATGCCTAGCCTAAACGTACCCATCTGGATGCATTGAAACTATCAGTTTGGTCGCATCAGGAGCAGGACACCAAAAATGCATAACATGATGTAAAAATGTGTATGTGTAAAAATGCAACAGGCAATTAAAAAAAGACAAACCTTACAAATTAATGTGCATACTTACAACTCAATGTAACATGACTTTACAAAATCAATGTGAATACTAACAAATTAATCCAATGAACCATTCGGGTCTGCTCTACTCTTTATTGTGTCAAGTATTGCTTCATGGTCAGACTCACGCACCTTCCACAAGATTTTGTTCAAAGGTCTACCCCGATACTTTATCAAATGAACATTGGATGCCACGACAAGGTTAGAGTAATGAAGAATCTTCTGATGCGTGTCAAAGTCCTGAAACAGCCAAACATTAACACTCTTATGTGGGTACCTTCTAAGCCATGTTCTAGTAATAACCACTGAGCTTGTAGGGTATTCGATGTCTTCTCCATCATCTGTAACAGGGGCCTCCAATTTCTTTTTGGCCTCAACACAACGACATAAGTAATAATCTATTCCCTCTTCATTATCTTCATCTGCAATAACTGCGTATATGTTCCCCACATTGATATGTGTAGCAAATTAGATGAAATTAGTCAACATTACAAAAACACTACAAAGTAAGATGACATTACCTAGTTGAACTAGATGAAATTAGATGCATATATGTGCCCTATATTACCTGGTTGAACTAAATCTGATATGTGGTCAAAGTCAACTGATGATTCCATCTGTGTTAGTTCCAGTGTCGTCGGGGGTTAATACGTGTCAAGTGGGATAAGATAACTTAACTGTCATTCGTCAACCCACTCCTTTGACTCGCACTCATCCCAGACTTGAATTGTACAGGAAGAACAAAAGCATGACATCTTTCACGTATGGATACTCCATGAACCTGCAATTGAGCTTCTAAAAGAGTGCATCTTATTTGATCATGTCAATGTACAATAGTCCTCATATGGTGCAATGTTAGTATCAACTATCAACCAAAAAAATCTACGAACTGAAGACTTACCTTCATTACCTGGACCCATGGAAGCATTACACCACTCAACAATCGATTTTGTATCTGTTAACTTTGCATTGTCTTTATACTTTAACTCTTCTAGTGCTATGGCTCTTTTGATACATGCTCCTGCACCATCATGCTCCCCCTTTCCATGCCCGGCCTCACAAAAGTTCCACATATGCTGAATACCTATAAAATTATGCCTCCTACTCATCCAATAGAAATTCCACGAGTTCTTGAATTGTGACGCATAGTTATCCGACCATATGATATGCTGACTGAATGATATGCCCCTTCTAGCCAAATCATTGTAGAACACCTGAAAGCAACCTTGCACGAACTCTGTAGAATGCATGCGATCATCACTAATATAGAAATTATACTCCCTTATGATCTTTCTATCATCCTCTGTACTATCATTCGCATGAATGAATGCGATGTACACAAATATAGAAACCTGTGTGGAGTTGTAATTTTGTGATTGCACCTCACGCTATGGCTGTAGACTATAGTTCTCTGCAAATTCAATGACTGAAATAATGCTACCAACTGAAAATGTGTCCTTGCATAACTTGAATTGCAAGTCCCACCATCGAGCTCTATGGGCTTGTCTTGCATACTCATACACTATGCTGTCACGAAATATAGGCATAAACGAATACACTGGAATCTGTTTAATAACCAATTCACACATCTTTGCTTCTTTACCATCTTTTGTATTGTATGCCATTGTTTTATACTTGCCAAACTCTACTAGTTCATTTCCAACCACATGTGTTCTTTCCATATGTTCACATATTGGCAAATGTTGCAAGCCACCGCAATGATGACATGTTCCATCCAAGCATAATTTCTTGTAGAATATTTGACCTTCCTCTCTTTCACATAAAATTCTTGATATGAAGTCTCTTGAAGATGTTGGTGGGGCACATATGGCACAACCCTGCAAAACATTGTTAGTATGTATATCTAAACATATAGACCTATAAGTATCAAAATGGTTAGAAAATTCAATATGTAATCTACAACAACAAGTAGTGCATGTGTGATTTATCTTGACATAGAAAGGTTTTAGCATTTCAAAATATCTTTGACAAATTTTAATTTGAGGATACTTCTCTAGAAATTTACCATAAAACTGTGTTTGAGTCTCATCCAAAAAATGCTTTGGATGTGGCTCACAGTTCTGACTATCAATTCTCCTTCTTACCGCATCCCTTTGATTCAGAGATACCCTTGTGTAATTCTTCCAAAAGTCTTCAATTAGTGATCTCAATGCTTCAACAATTGGTTTATCTTTTCATGGTAGTCTCCCCGAGAACGCCCATAATTCATTGGCATTAGTGTCCTCAATTCTTTGGCGTCTTCCAACGGCTCTTGATAAAGTTTTTCTATTAATTCTCAATTCTTGACTCATCTTTCTAATGAGACGAGCTTTCCTCATTTGACTACTTACTATAGTCGATGTAATCACACGCCGTGTTGCATTACTATCTTTTGTGCATGAGGTGTTACCCACACTCTCATATGCACTCATTAGATTCTTGACAATAGATTTTTCACTTGGAGCCTCTGATGTTCTCAACCCAAGAATCTTCATGATGGACCTATACTTTATACTTCGCATCATTTCAATGAATAGTTGACATCTTGCAGTCTCATTTAACTTTTCAAAGAACAATCTCCAAATCTTATGAGCATATCTTCTACAAGTGCGTTTTAGAATCTTACCTTCCATTGGCTGCAAAATATTCTCATCAATTTCAATCAAATACTTTGGCTTTCTATGCAAAATTCTAGGTGGTGTTAAGTTAGGTAAATTCATATCAACATTAGGAATTTCATCAATATTTAAATAAGATGGGCTAGATGGCATACCTTTGATCAAAGATGGAATAGATGACATACCTTGAGGTTGAGGTGGGAACGATGGCGTACCTCCTTCATCACATGTGAGTGATGATGTACTCTCAACTTGAGATGTGGTAGATGGTGTCCCTACATGTTGACTTGCGGTAGAGGATGTGTCTCCAACTATGGTATTCAAATCTCTCGTAGCATGAAGTTTTTGCATTCGTTCTCTTTGTGCCGCCAATACCATATCTCTTTGTGATGGTTTTGGTTCTTCTTCAATTGGTATGTCTTCATTTATCGTGTCCAATTTCCTCTTCTCACGAAGTTCCCTCATAGCCATTGCTTTCTTTGCATTCTTAGCTTCTATCTCTTCCTATGTTGGTTTAATTCTTGATCGTTTCCTCGGCATGACGAAGAATTTGTCTGTAGCATGATAAAGAGACCAATATTACTTCCTAAGAAATGAATACAAGATAATAGTGGGATTGTATTTTTATTATGTTGTAAGGATTTATTCTTGTATAGTTTGACATCATGGTATGTTAAGGTCTATTTATTACACATAATTATTAAAGAGCCCAAGTGTAGAAAATGTACATGGCATCATGTGAGACTGTAGGCTGCTTTCTTGATTGGGAATGTGTCTATTTTAAACATATATGATAAAACATGATAAAGTAATTCAATCCGAATTAAGGAAAATGTAAAGAACATGCATGTAAAGACTTGACATACCTAAAAAACAAAGATTCGAATGGAGAGAGTACCCAATTATGTAGTGTTTTTTTCTTCTTGCATCAAACTCCTCAACAATTTGAGTTTTTTACCATTTGCTTCATTTTCAATGTTAAATTGAATAACACTCAAATATAATTACTAACAACAATACTATTAACCAATCTATAATGTTAAATTCCTAAAATTGAATCACAATTAACATTGCAACACTACAAAAATTGAAACTTGAATAGATATTGTTATCACTCAGTTTTGCACCCTTGCATATAGTCGTGAAGCCTCTGCAAACTGGAGTAACATGGGACTAATCTCTAAGTGTGGGACTTTGCTAAGTGAGATCAGACCTCCGGAGAAGGCCGGCTTCCTTGTCTAGTTATCACTTAAAACTACTAAATTTTGAGGGGAAAGGGAGAGAGAAAGCTTGTAATGGAAATGAAATAAAAGCTTGAAAACAAGGGTGATGCACCAGACAGATTTAAAGAAATTTCCACAAAACTGAAGGATGCACAATACAATCACAATATGGCAAGTAGGCATACACAGGTTAGATGACTCTAGTAGAGGTGAGAAGCAATATGATTGTGAGGAATAAAACATTCATAGACAAACCATATGCAGATTCACACAGAACTAGAAAAATCAGTAAAGAGGTAAAATTAACTTGCATATATTCAATGGAAAGGCATGGTTGCAGCATATGAAAACCCTGTTTGGAAACAAAAAAGCCTTAATGCCAAAAAAATTTCCAACCCTATTTACAACATTTGAATGCATATATATAGCACTTGAAATTATTCTAAGTCGGTTACAAAAATCTACTCAATGAGCTATCATAGAAAAAGATTTCCATCGATTACAGCCCAGCTACATCAGTTATGGCATCGAAATCTGGAACTGGGCGGATGGGGAGATATTTAGAGTCTTTATTACAACTGCTTACTCATTGTCAATCTTCAGCCAACGCATCAATGAAGAGATATTTTGATCATGAATGTGAGCAGCTTCCCTTACCTGCAGCAATGAATGCAAAAACTATCTATATCTCGTTCAAGAAGTCGCTGAAATGTCCAGTCGTCCAAAATATGCAACTCCAGATCTGAATTTGAAAAAGTGACAAAACTCCTAAAAACCCTGCCAAATGAAAGAGGGGACCAAAATATGCAACTTTGCCTCTTGGAGCATGCCGAAATTCACCAAAATGAAGGAGATACAGGCAGTCAAACTTTCGGTCAACTGCCTGTATATATCACTTTTGCATCTCTGTGTATATCGCTACATCTTGGCGCCTGAATCAGCATTCAAAAACTCATCCTGCATCTCCTTCTGCACATACATAGCACTTTGCATATCGGCTCCTGTACATCCCTTTGTATTTCAAAAATTGTATATACATACAATTTCCCCCTGTATATGCGGGCCCTACCACTTGTATGTCCATCTTCTGCATGTGCAAAATACAAGTTGCAGACCCCAAAACACCATCTAGCTGCTTTTCATTGTTCTGCCAGATCCAGCTTGTACATTTTCTCCTTGTACATTTCTTTGTATATGCAAAAAAATACAAACGCCTATTTATACAAGGTGGACTCCAAACTCTTATGTGTCGAAACTGATCCTTGATTCAAATCCACCTTGTATATGCAATGTATCATTGACTTGTATATATCGCTATATACAAGCACCATATACATGCAAGTCGGACCCCAAATGACCATTAAGTATATTTGATTGCCCGTCAGGTCCGACTTGCATCTCCTCTCTTTGTATCTTTTCTTGTATATCGCAATGCATATACAAGCATACAATCGCATATACAAAGCACTACAAACGTGAAAAAAACATTGGCTGCGTTTGAAACTGCCTTGAAATCTGCCTTGCATCTTCCGCTTGTATATCATGATGTACATGCAAATATACAAGTCGCAGACCCGAAACTCTTTATAAAACCATTTAAAAATGCATTCGGGTCTAGCTTGTATGTTAACTCTTGTATCTTTGGTTGTATATGCAAATATACAACCGCATATACAAACCACTGTAGCACCTATTGAATGTACATACACTGCCCTTTGCCTTTGCACATCTTGACTTGCATGTTTACTTGTATATCACCGATATACAAAAGATCTTGTATATGGTGGACCCCACCTTCTGTACATTCGGCCATGTATATCTCCTTGCATCTGCGCGGGCCCCACGTTTGCATCTCCCTTTGCGGCACTGTAGCAAATGCACATTTGTTTGTATATGCGGATATACAAACACAAATATATAAACTCCCTTACATACAAACAAGGAATCTTTGATGGAATATACCTGCGATGCATATCTTCATTTTGTATGTTTCCTTGCATGTGCGAAAGATACAAACACCTATATATATATAAGGCGGACCTGAAAGCTTTATAGAACCAATTGAAACCTATATTCAGGTCCGGATTGTATATCAGCTTTGTATGTGCGAACATACAAGCTGATATACAAAGCACTATTCATGTGATCCTTTGTATCTCCATTTGTATATCTGAATATACAAGCCCCTATATACATGCAAACCCGATATACATTTAGCGAATATTCTGAGAATCTGCGGAAGATTCCCTATATGTATATTCATTTCCTTGGCCCGATATACATTCAGAAAATGTATATAACTCAAATTTTTTCATATTTTCCAAGGCCGATATAGATTTGCAAGCCCGCCAAATGTATATTTGAACTGTATATTGACCAAAGCTTTGACCATCAATAACTTCTTTATTTGGCCGAATTTCAGGGTGATGTAAAAAGCAAACCTGCCTATTTTTTCAAGCTCTTTCCAATGGTAAGGTTTTTTTTAGGCAATTTGGCACCTTTCATTTTTAGGCAACATTTTCCAAAGGCTTTTCAAGGAAAATACCAGGTTGACTATTTGGCTCTGGACAAAGGAAAAAAAGGGTCAACAATTTGGCGACCTCTATGGGATGTTTGCCTGCTAAACAATTAGATCAGTGGCCTAGACATCTATTGGGCATAGAGTCACACAGAGACTAAAATATAGATATTTCTGACCTTAGCAAAACAAGATAGAAGCAATGAAGAACACTTGGAAGGCCAAACCAAGACAAAATGTTGAAAGCAAACTCTTTCAACTATGCTAGACAGCATTTAGGGAAAGCAAAAGTAGATCTAAACTAATGTGCAGCAGCACTTATTGAAAGCATAGAGACCTAGTTTATTGATTTACAAGGCACTCATACCTCAAAACACCTCTTTAGGTGTATCCCATTGACTGGGATAGGCAGATTTTGTCTATCCATATTTGATAACTGAAATGCATTGTGCTCCTTGCATTCAGTAATGAGAAATGGACCACTCCACATGTTGTCAAACTTGGAATGTTTTCCTGGTCTACTTTTTAATTCATCCCATTTAAGCACCATGTCACCCATTCTAAAGCTTCTGGGGGTGGCCTTCTGATCGAAATTTCTTTTTGTTTGAAGCTGATGATATTCCATAGTCTTCATAGCCTTTTCTCTGATTTCTTCAAGCTCCATAAGCTGAGCATATCTGCCAGCCATGGGATTCTCTTTTTCAAACATTTCTAGCTGATTCATGATGTCTAGTGTTGGTAGTTCTACAGAGATAGGCAATCTTGCTTCCTTCCCATATACTAACATATATGGAGAATTTCCAATGGACCTCTTAGGAGTTATTCTGTCTACCCATAAGGCATATTTCAAATTAGTGTGCCAGGTCCTCTGGTTGTCCTCCATTGATCTTTTAATAATCCTTATGAGATTTTTGTTGGTAGACTCAGCCAAACCATTACCCTATGGGTAATAATTAGAAGAAGTATTCAGATAGATCCCATTTTTGAAAGCCCAATCAGTTATCTTTAGGCCAACAAAGGCTAAAGCATTGGCAGAAATTATTGACTCAGGCACTCTAAATCTGGAAATCAAGTCATGATAAAAATTTAAAACAACATTTTCATTTGACTCCTTTAGAGCTACTGCTTCAGTCCATCTTGTGAAAAAGTTTGTAGCTGTAAGAATCCACTTGTGGCCTGCACTTGATGGTGGATTAATGGGTCCTACGAAGTCAACACCCCATCTCATGAAGGGTTGCTCTATTTGAATTGGCCATAAAGTTAAGGCTGGCAGCCTTTCCTTTCCTGCAAAAATGACACACTTTACACATTTCCTTGCCCATGCATGGGCATCATTAAATAGGCTGGGCCAGTAATATCCAGCTCTCATTATCTTCCAGGTAGTAGTGTTCGCAACAAAATGACCCCAGGCTGCTGCTCCATCATGAAATTCATGTAGTACCTTGTCAGTCTGATCTTTATCAATGCACCTTAACAATACACCATTAAAGTCCTTTCTGAAAAGGATTCCATTTATTAAAACATATGCAACCGATTGCAGTCTATAATATCTTCTTTTAGTTCTATTTAGACCTGCTGGACATTTGCCAGTTTGCAAAAATTTAGTCATATCAGTAACCCAGCCTGTGTTTGCTATTGCTGCATTATCTTGAGGTGCATCCACAATGGTCAAAAGCATCTCATCCTCCTTGTTAGAACTGGTAGCGAGCTACTCGCTGAGTCCTCTGCCTCTGACAAGCTTGGTTACTTGGATATCCACATCATATTCCATGACCTTGGTGATCCAACCCACTCTCTTCTCATTAACATCTTTACTCAATAGGAACTCTTTCACGCTGGGATGAGCCACCATTAAATGTATCTTGTTATTGGAAACAAGATGCCAAAATTTCTTGAGGCTCCTTATCACTGCAAGGACGTGCTTCTCAACAAAGCTATACTTCTGTTCATATTCTTCCAGCCCCTGACTGAAAAAAGTAATTGGCTACTCAAAGCCGCTACTCTGCTTCTGCACTAAAATCACAGAGATTGTATCTAGGCCGCCATAAGCATATAGAATAAAATCTTTGGAAAAGTCAGGATTTATCAAAGTTGGTGCAGCCGCTAACGCCTCTTTAATGGATTCAAAGCTGAGTAGGGCTTCTTTTGTCCAACTGAAAACTATGTTCTTCTTTAACATGGATGTCGAAGGTTTCAAAAGATTTGCAATATCAGGGATGAACCTTCACAGAAAATTAATTCTGACAATAAAACTTTGTAATCCCTTCTTATGACTGGGTAAGGGCAGCTCCAAAATGGCCCTTACTCTTTCAACATCAATAGTAATGCCTTCTTTTGAGACAACGTACCCTAACAGCTTGCCTTCATGGACAACAAAAATGCATTTGTTTGGATTAAGGGATATCCCAAACTCTCGGCATCTCTCAAAAACTTGCCTTAAGTGGGATAAATGCTTAGATGCATTCTTGGAAAAAATTGTTATATCATCTAAGTACACCAGCACCAGTTTGTATAGCAAACCCTTGAACACCATATCCATGGCTCTTTGAAAGGTCGAGCCAGTGTTAGAGAGACCAAAAGGCATCCTCCTGTAGGCCATGGTGCCCCACTTGGTAGTGAAAGCAGTTTTGAACTAATCCTCCTCCTTGACTAACACCTGATTGTAACCAGAAAATCCATCAAGCAAAGAAAATATCTCCGAGCCAGCCACTACTTGTAAAATCTACTCCATTGATGGAAGTGGGTAGTGGTCTTTTAGGGAGGTTCTGTTTAGGTCCCTGAAATCAACGCACAGCCTAATTTCTCCATTTTTCTTCCTCACAGGGACAAGGTTTGAGACCCAAGAAGTATGCTTGATGGGAAAAATGATCTTTCCCTCAATTAGCCTAGTCAATTCTTTAATCATCAGGGGCTCTAGCTTTGGATTTAGGGGCCTCTGCCTCTGTCTTATAGGGTTTGCACCTAGTTCCAATTCTATGGTGTGCTGGGCAATATGAGGATCAAATCCCTTTAGGTTTGAATAATCCCAAGCAAATACCTCCTTAAATTCCTGACAAAGAGCAATAAAGGCTCTCCTGTCCTCAGCTGAACAGATTTTACCTATTTTGAGGAGTTTTCCCTTAAAAATTTCTAACTCCTCATAATGTTCCTCTTTTATTTGCATACTGGTCTTAGTCTTCTTCATCTGATCATCGGTGCCAAAAACAGACTCCAAAGTCACCAATCCCTTGGGCAGCTTGTTTGTCTTCAGCTAAATAATATGATCATTGCCATACTGTTGTTTGAGTTTATCTTGATTCATCATGGAAAACTCATCTTCCTCTAACAGGAATCTCAGAATCTATTCATCACTTTCAAAGACCTGCCAATGAACATTATTGTCGGGGATAGAGGGTCTGTCCACTATTTTTACATGAGGCTACATTTTCTCCTTTTGAATGTCACTAGGGATGTCAAATTGTGCCCCAATTGCAGCCAATCTATCAGCATGGGAGTTTTGATTTCTTGGAATGGAAATCAGATTAAAAGCATCAAACTCCTCAATCATGTTCCATACCCTATGCTTATAGCACTTCAAGGTATCATTTTTGGTAAGATGCAGTCCTCTTACTTGATTTACAATTAGTTCATTGTCCCCAAATACTTGCAAACAACCTATTTTCCTCTTTCTTGCCCACTACAAACCCTGAATTAATCTTTCATATTCAGCAGTGTTGTTTGTACATGCAAAGGCAAAATGGAAAGAAGAAAAATATTTTTCACCCTGTGGGGATACAAGCATTGCACCACCACCGGATCCATTTCTGCTCCTTGAGCCATCAAAGTACATTTTCCATACTTCTCCTTGCTGCTCTGTCTGTTGTTTTGCATCCTTTACCATACTTGGAATTGCTGCCTTAGGCTCATGAAGTATATAGACCCCCATACCATTTTCTTGAATATGTGCTTCAAGATCATCTACAACATCTTCTGAGGACCATTCCCTTAATAACACCTCTGGTATACTCTCAGTTTGTAACTCTGAGCTGCCACAAGTTCAGGATCATCAGAAATAATGTGATTTGCATTAACCACACTTGGTGTATAGGGCTCTATGTGATGATTTGAAAGCAATTTAGATCTTAGGGTCACCTTAGTGCCATATCTGGTCCTAAAAAACATATGGGACCAGTTAGAGGATAGGTATCCTCCTATTTTAGCTGTGAATTCTCTTGATAGGCACATGGCAAAATAGGGAGGCAAATCAATAATGAAGACCTCTTGGAAGATGGAAACATTGGGACAAGTATGTAGAGTAAGACCTAGGTCTTTTATTACACCCACAGTACTAACAACTGTTCCATCTAATTGGAGTACACCCTTCTCAAGAGGCTGGTACTTGAGCCCTAATTGGTCTGCAATTTGTTTAGGCATCATAGAACTGCTTGCTCCACTATCCACCATGCAATTATGAACTAATTTATCTCCAATTATCAATGATATATAGAATGGGAGTGGCTTAATACTTTTGTTAGGTTGTTTGTTGTTATCCTCAGAGGAATTAGTAAGGACAGCCCTATTTGGGTCAACAGTTGTATCTTTAGACACCTTCAAATCAGACAAGGCAGATTGCAATAGGTCTTTTTGGCCCAGGATGGTTAAAGAATCCCACATAGACATTGTCACATTCATCTTTTTCATATTTTCAATAATATTGAAAGATGGAATGGCACTCACCTTCTGATTTAATTTTGTAGCAGCGACGTTTGGTTGCAACGAGGCATCTCCCTTGCTTTTGCTGGGTCATTTCTTTGTAGAATATGGGGAATTTGGGGTGCAGGAACATCAACAGATGCTTTTCCTTTATTTGTTGCTTGTTCTACCTCATAACCCCTTTTCTTTGCTCTTGTATTTGCTGCAACTGAGGTGTTATCGTTGTTTATGCCACAAAATTCACCTTCCTGCCAGTTCATGAAAGCAGAATCACTCTGCGGTTGTTCCTGTTGTTGCACAGCCCCATCATTTGGTGTACTTGGCTATGAGGCTAACACATTTTGCACCATTAAAGCCTGGTTTATGACTCCATTTGAGCAGGCTGCTTGACTGTGTGGCTGATTGCATGGGTAGCACCACTCATATTCAGCTGCTAGGTTATTTTGAGCAGGGACAAGGTCCCTTACGGTGTTAATAGGTGCTGGATTATAAGGTAGAAAAGGCCTTTGATTTACATTTTGTCTAGCACTTTGATAGTTGCTTTGATAAGGCGGCCTATTAGCTTGATATAGTTGATTTTGGCCTTGAAATGATTGATTCTGCCCCTGGCTAGATTGCCGATAAGGTTGAAAGGGCCTCTGGGACTGTTGCTTCTTTATGTTTACCAGTTCATTTCCAAAAGTTTGAAGGATACCCCCAATCTTTTGTTGACTATTTTTAATCTCTTTCAACTCTTGAGATGAACTAGTGGCAGAAGGTTCAGAATTGACAGTATTAGGTAATGCTGCGATAGTAGGCACAGGGGAAAAACATGGAATTGACAAAGGCATAGAAGCCTGAATCTCAGGAAAGATAGGCACTGGTGGTCTGGGTGCTATTTTTTCAGCCTGAATGAGATTATTCTCTGCCCTAATTGCTAATTCATACACATCTGGTAAACTATTACCTCCTAGTGATTGAATCATTACTGAAATATCACTATTTAGGGCTTTTAAAAAATATAGAAATGCATATTCAGCTGGACGTCTTACCATGGCAAGGATTCTGTCCCATGTCTTTTGAAATCTAAAGTTAAAATCCATCATTTGCTCCTGAGGAGCTCTCTTTATAGTGGTCATCTGTTTAACCAATGATAGATTATCTGATTTGTCTTGAAGTTGTAATAGTTTGCACTGGTAAACTCCTGAACCATTGTAATGCCTTCCCCTTGAAAAGCTATGTCTCTGATGTGCTTAATAGGAGTAGTCTGATTTTCCCCTGTGAAATAGGGCAAACTCTTCAAAGTTGCCATTGGTATGACATCATGTACCGTTAGATTCAAAGGGCTACCCCCATCAAAAGTCACGAATGGCTGATTTCTTGCCATCTGAAGAGTGGTAGGTAGATTTGCTTGAGTTACTACAGGAACTACAAAAGCAACTGGTCTGAAACTTGGTGGAGTCGACTGTACTCTTTGGGAAACTGGAGTCCTTACTACTGCTCTGCTCTGTCTTCTAGGTGGAGAGAGATGCAAATATTCGAATGGACTTGAACTTGAACTCCTAGTTGCTATCTTTCTCATAAAACATGTATCAGCAAAACTGGTCTGTTTGTCTTTCCTCAGTCTGAGTCGCCAGATGTATAAATTTTAACCTCTTAAAGGTCTGCAATTACTGGTTGCACATCAAAACCAGCAATAATGGCTGTTAATTTGATTGTTACTTAGATTTCTTGGGTCCCACCGGGCGTGCCAAAGTTGTTATCACTTAGTTTTGCACCCTTGCATATAGCCGTGAAGCCTCTGCAAATTGGAGTAACATGGGACTAATCTCTAAGTGTGGGACTTTGCTAAGTAAGATCAGACCTCCGGAGAAGGCCGGCTTCCTTGTCTAGTTATCACTTAAAACTACTGAATTTTAAGGGGAAAAGGGAGAGAGAAAGCTTGTAATGGAAATGAAATAAAAGCTTAAAAACAAGGGTGATGCACCAGACAGATTAAAAGAAATTTCCACAGAACTGAAGGATGCACAATACAATCAGAATATGGCAAGTAGGCATACACAGGTTAGATGACTCTAGCAGAGGTGAGAAGCAATATGATTGTGAGGAATAAAACATTCACAGACAAACCATATGCAGATTCACACAGAACTAGAAAAATCAGTAAAGAGGTAAAATTAACTTGCATATATTCAATGGAAAGGCACAGTTACAGCATATGAAAACCCTATTTGGAAATAGAAAAGCCTTAATGCCAAAAAATTTCCAACCCTATTTACAACATTTGAATGCATATATATAGCACTTGAAATTATTCTAAGTCGGTTACAAAAATCCACTCAATGAGCTGTCATAGAAAAAGATTTCCATCGATTACAGTCCAGCTGCATCAGTTATGGCATCGAAATCTGGAACTGGGCGGATGGGGAGATATTTAGAGTCTTTATTGCAGCTACTTACTCATCGCCAATCTTCAGCCAACACATCAATGAGGAGATATTTTGATCATGAATGCGAGCAGCTTCCCTTACCTGCAGCAATGAATGCAAAAACTATCTATATCTCGTTCAAGAAGTCGCTGAAACGTCCAGTCGTCCAAAATATGCAACTCCAGATCTGAATTTGAAAAAGTGACAAAACTCCTAAAAACCTTGCCAAATGAAAGAGGGGACAAAAATATGCAACTTTGCCTCTTGGAGCATGCAAAAATTTGCCAAAATGAAGGAGATACAGGCAGTCAAACTTTCAGTCAACTGCCTGTATATATCGCTTTTGCATCTCTGTGTATATCGCTACATTTTGGCGCCTGAATCGGCATTCAAAAACTCATCCTGCATCTCCTTCTACACATACATGGCACTTTGCATATCGGCCCCTGTACATCCCTTTGTATTTTGAAAATTGCATATACATACAATTTCCCCCTGTATATGCGGGCCCTACCACTTGTATGTCCGTCTTCTGCATGTGCAAAATACAAGCTGTGAACCCCAAAACACCATTTAGCTGCTTTTCATTGTTCTGCCAAATCCAGCTTGTACATTTTCTCCTTGTACATTTCTTTGTATATGCAAAAAAATACAAATGCCTATTTATACAAGGCAGACTCCAAACTCTTATGTGTTGAAACTGATCCTTGATTCAAATCCGCCTTGTATATGCAATGTATCATTAACTTGTATATATCGCTATATACAAGCGCCATATACATACAAGTCAGACCCCAAATGACCATTAAGTATATTTGATTGCCCGTCGAGTCTGGCTTGCATCTCCTCTCTTTGTATCTTTTCTTGTATATCGCAATGCATATACAAGCATACAATCACATATACAAAGCACTGCGGATGTGAAAAAAACATTGGCTGCATTTGAAACTGCCTTGAAATCCACCTTGCATCTTCCGCTTGTATATTGCGATGTACATGCAAATATACAAGTTGCGGACCCGAAACTCTTTATAAAACCATTTAAAAATGCATTCGGGTCTGGCTTGTATGTTAACTCTTGTATCTTTGGTTGTATATGCAAATATACAACCGCATATACAAACCACTGTAGCACCTATTGAATGTACATACACTGCCCTTTGCCTTTGCATATCTTGACTTGCATGTTTACTTGTATATCACCGATATACAAAAGCTCTTGTATATGGTGGACCCCACCTTCTGCACATTCGGCCATGTATATCTCCTTGCATCTGCGCGCGCCCCACCATTTGCATCTCCCTTTGTGGCACTGTAGCAAATGCACATTTGTTTGTATATGCGGATATACAAACACAAATATACAAACTCCCTTACATACAAATAGGGAATCTTTGATGGAATATACCTGCGATGCATATCTTCATTTTGTATGTTTCCTTGCATGTGTGAAAGATACAAACACCTATATATACAAGGCGGACCTGAAAGCTTTATAGAACCAATTGAAACCTATATTCAGGTCCGGATTGTATATCAGCTTTGTATATTGGTTTGTATGTGCGAACATACAAGCTGATATACAAAGCACTATTCATGTGATCCTTTGTATCTCCATTTGTATATCTGAATATACAAGCCCCTATATACATGCAGACCTGATATACATTTAGCGAATATTCTGAGAATCTGCGGAAGATTCCCTAAATGTATATGCATTTCCTTGACCCGATATACTTTCAGAAAATGTATAGAACTCAATTTTTTTCATATTTTCTAAGGCCGATATAGATTTGCAAGCCCGCCAAATGTATATTTGAACTGTATGTTGACCAAAGCTTTGACCATCAATAACTTCTTTATTTGGTCGAATTTTAGGGTGATGTAAAAAGCAAACCTGCCTGTTTTTTCAAGCTCTTTCCAATGGTAAGGTTTTTTTAGGTAATTTGGTACCTTTCATTTTTAGGCAACATTTTCCAAAGGCTTTTCAACGAAAATACCAGGTTGACTGTTTGGCTCTGGACAAAGAAAAAAAAGGGTCAACCGATATATATCAAACTTGGTGTGAAAACTATGTTATTTCCTCCTTCTCAAGTTGGCAAAGCAGAAAAGGTGGTGGAAAGATATGCAAAGGTGGTACAATGTGTCAAATGTGCATGTGAACTTCCCAACAACACGAAAGCACTTCTTTTTTGTCGGAGCATGCATAGAATCAGTATGAAAATAGAGCATGTGGGCCTGGATCACGGGGGTCAACACTTTTTTACCGTTTCTATAGCAGGATAAAACGCAAGCGCCTTATAACACGCTCGCGTCTTGTCCTGCTATAGATTGATCACATCCTGTGCATTATCTTCTTTGGTGATCCATTTCTCTTTCCAAACCTTCCCCTTCAGACTTGAATGACCACAAGGTTTTTGAGGGAGAACTTTTCCTGCTTCCTGCAAGAGCTTGCCAGATGCTCCGCCATATGATAGGCATAACAATGAAGGGGCAAACCCTCATAATCAAGTTCTTGATAGAAAATGCCTATCAAGGAAGAAAGACAGATCTTCTTTGGAAGCAGAAGTTCTAGTTTGTGACAAATCCTTATCCAAGCATAAATAGCAGGGGTTCTGTCAAGCGATTGTCAATCCACTTCCACAAAGTCTCCTAAAGACTTCTTGATTGATTCCAAAACATCCACACCCCAAAATTGGAGAGGCAATCAATTTAATCGAACCCATAAATCTGTATTTGATGACAGAAACTCTCTTCAGGCTAGATTAAGAGTCCAACATTTCAGCTCAAGTCTAAACCCATCAACATCTAAATAACCTGAATACAAAATCTCTGTTTGCCTATCTTTAGAACTCAACCCTCAACGTCAAACCCTAATCCCTCAACCCTTAACTTTGATCCCTCAACCCTCAACCCTATCCCTAAACCCTAAACCCTAAAGCCTCAACCCTCAACCCTCAACGTCAAATCCTAATCCCTCGACCCTTCACTCTAATCCATCAACCCTAAACCCTCAACACTATACCTTAAACCCTAATCCCTCAACCCTCAACCCTAATCTGTCATCCCTCAACTCTAATCCCTCATCCCTAAACCCTAAATGCTATCCCTATTCCTAAACCCTCAACAGACTCGATACTATACCTTAAACCCTAATCCCTTATCCCTAAACCCTCCAACCCTATCCCTAATCCTTATACCCTCCACACTCTACTTTAACCCTAATCCCTTGACCCTCAACCCTATCCCTAAACCCTTGACCCTCAACCCTCAACGTCAAACCCTAATCCCTCAACCCTTAACTCTGATCCCTCGACCCTCAACCCTATCCCTAAACCCTAAACCTTAAAGCCTCAACACTCAACCCTCAATGTCAAATCCTAATCCCTCGACCCTTCACTCTAATCCCTCAAACCTAAACCCTATCCCTAAACCCTCAACACTATACCTTAAACCCTAATCCCTCAACCCTAAACCTTATCCCTAAACCCTAATCCCTCAACCCTCAACCCTAATCCGTCCTCCCTCAACTCTAATCCCTCATCCCTAAACCCTAAATGCTATCCCTATTCCTAAACCCTCAACAAACTTGATACTATACCTTAAACCTTAAACCCTAATTCCTTATCCCTAAACCCTCCAACCCTATCCCTAATCCTTATACCCTCCACACTCTACTTTAACCCTAATCCCTCGACCCTCAACCCTATCCCTAAACCCTTGACCCTCAAACCTCAACCCTCAACCCTCAACCCTCAACGTCAAACCCTAATCCCTCAACCCTTAACTTTGATCCCTCGACCCTCAACCCTATCCCTAAACCCTAAACCCTAAAGCCTCAACCCTCAACGTCAAATCCTAATCCCTCAACCCTTCACTCTAATCCCTCAACCCTAAACCCTATCCCTAAACCCTCAACACTATACCTTAAACCCTAATCCCTCAACACTATACCTTAAACCCTAATCCCTCAACCCTCAACCCTAAACCCTAATCCCTCAACCCTCAACCCTAATCCGTCATCCCTCAACTCTAATCCGTCATCCCTAAACCCTAAATGCTATCCCTATTCCTAGACCCTCAATGAGCTCAATACTATACCTTAAACCCTAATCCCTTATCCCTAAACCCACCAACCCTATCCCTAATCCTTATACCCTCGACACTCTACTTTAACCCTAATCCCTCGACCCTCAACCCTATCCCTAAACCCTTGACCCTCAAACCTCAACCCTAATTCATCAACCCTAAACCCTAATCCCTCAAACCTAAACCCTATCCCTAAACCATCAACCCTCAACACTATACCTTAAACCCTAATCCCTATCCCTCAACCCTTAACCCTTAAAACTTAAACCCTATCCCTACACCCTCAACACCTGACACTATATCTTAAGCCTTAAACCCTCATCCCTAAAGCCTCAACCCTCAATCCTTAAACCTTCAACCCTAAACCCTATCCCTAATCCCTCTACCCTCGACACTCTAACCCTAACGTCGACATTAAATGCTAATCCGTCAACCCTATACCCTAATCCGTCAAACCTAAACCCTATCCCTAAACCCTTAACCCTCAACACTATACCTTAAACCCTAATCCATCAACCCTAAAACCTAATCCCTCAACCCTCAACCCTAAACACTATCAATAAATCCTCAACCCTCAACACTATACCTTAAACCCTAATCCCTCAACCCTCAACCCTAATCCCTAAACCCTAAACGCTATCCCTATTCCTAAACCCTCAACCCTCAACACTATACCTTAAACCCTAATCCCTTATCCCTAAACCCTAAACCCTATCCCTTAACCCTTAACCCTTAAAAATTAGACCCTAAAGCCTATCCATAAACCCTCAACGCTCAACACTATATTTTAAACCCCAATCCCTTAACCCTCAGCCCTAAAGCCTTAACCCTCAATCGTCAAACCTTCAACCCTAAACCCTATCCCTAATCCCTCTACCCTCAACACTCTACTTTAACCCTAATCCTTTGACCATCAACCCTATACCTAAACCCTCAACCCTCAACTCTCAACATTAAACCCTAATCCGTCAACCCTAAACCCTAATCCCTCAACCCTAAACCCTATCCCTAAACCCTCAACCCTCAACAGTATACCTTAAACCATAATCCCTCAACCCTAAACCCTAATCCCTCAACCATAAACCCTAAACCCTATCCCTAAACCCAACAAAACTGCTTTGCCTTATGTTAGGTTGTTAAACCCATCATTTTTGACACTCTTCTCTTAAAGATATTTGAGTTGCAAGAATATGTCAGAAAAATGGCTATGAACTTTTTTAATGTTAGTAATGTTATATGACATGTTTTTTTGGCCCATCTGGGGTTCATTATGCCAATAGGTGTACACATTATGAGAAAAGCTTTGTGTATAGTACATCCACAGTGAGTAATTAACAGTTGAAATCAGAAGGATGATCATTATGAGAAAAGATTTGCATTGGGGTACATCTATGTTTCTTGTTGTCCACCCCACACTTAGGGGAGGTATATTGTTATGAAACAAGCAAATAATCTCCCATTGTTTACTAGCTCTATCCACAAGAACTACTAAACTATACCTTAAACCTTAATCCCTCAACCCTAAACTTTCAACCCTAAACCCTATCCCTAATCCCTCTACCCTCAAAACTCTACCTTAACCCTAATCCCTTGACCCTTAACCCTAAACGCTATCCCTAAAGCCTCAACCCTAAACCCTAATCCCTCAAGGTCCTAAACTCTAATCCCTTATGCCTAAACTCTAAATCCTATCTCTAAGCGCTCAACCCTCAACCTTAAACCTTAATCACTCAATCCTTATCCACCCCTCTCCTCCCCTATCTGGCTCACTCCCATCTCTACCCTCCTCTGCCCTCGACACTATACATACATACATATAGGCATACATAGATACATACATACATACATACATGATTAATAGCCTTGAACATAAAAAATTTAAGGGGAACATAACGCGAGCGCGTTATAATGCGCTCGTGTTATTTCAAACATGGCAAACAACACAAACTTTTGCGGAAAAGGAAAAATGCAAAGCAAAATATAACGCGAGCGCATTATAACGTGTTCACGTTATGTTTTTCTTTGGGAATCCCAAGCCTTGGGCTTGGGATTTTCTTTGGATTTCCAACCCAAAGGCTTGGAGTGCCTTTTGAACAGCCACAGACGTGTTTTTCCATATTCTTCAAGATTTCACATAATTTCGTTCGTGCTAACCCTCAAATTTGCACATGTTTCAAGGTCGAACAAATCGAACACCTGGGTAATGTTAGGCTTTCTCTTAGCTATTTGACAATGTGATTTTTTTCACATTTTAACAATGTTAAGCCTTTCATCTTTAATTTCTTTTGTTTGTGTGTCCGTTTTTGGGCAAAAACCACTGTTTGGTCTTTTTTTATTGTAAATTAACTATTCATTGAAATTTCAAAAAAATTACATATTTAGAAACTAGACTCCATTCTACAAATATTAAAAAAAGAAAAAAAATAATTTTCAATTAGTTTTCAAAATTTATAGGGGTAGCACGGCCAAAATTCTTTTTTTTGGATGTGTCCACTTTGAAAATTAGTAAAAAATCAAATATTCATCAAAAAATTATCAGAAAAATCAGGCATAAACTACATGCTATTAGTTAATTTCTCACTGAAGCAATTTTAAAAATACCAAAAAAAAGTTGACCTTTTGAGGGAGCCACAAAACATGCTATTTTATGTTTTTTTGACAGAAACAACACCAATTTCTGTGGCTCGCTCTTTTGAACCCCTTAATCTATGCCATTTTAAAAAAAAATAGTAGTTTAGAAAGTAGACTCGGAGCACTACGAACATTGTTTTGGTTGCATTTCCAATTTTTGAGTGTAACTATGCTCAATTTCTCATCCAAGGCCAGTATTTCCTTATTTCAGAAAAAAAGTGGCCACTTAAGACCCCTTTTTGGCCCCCCATCTTCTTGCACTTACCCTAAGTATCCTTGTTCATTTGGTTCATAGTTTATCATGATCATGAAAGGAGTGTACCAAGATACAACAAATTTAGAATAAATATGCTCATGGTTCTAATTACAAAGTGGCAAGACCTTACTGATGATAAAGAAGCCATTAAATTTCTTCATGAGGTTTATGGTAATGATGTTGAAAATCTAGACTTGTTGGTTGAACAAATGACAACAAGGTTAATTACTAATCTTGGCTCTTTAGCTTTCTGGTCATGTGATATTTCATATTTTGTGCTTGATATATTTATATTAATACATGCATGGGTGTAATATAGAATTAATTCAACTTAATTTTATTTTTACTGATCTGACTTGTTTATGATCTATTTAAATTGCATTCTTAATGAGTCAATATCTGTTTGCACATATTGTTGAACAGAATCTTGTGTTTTTCAAACACTCCTTTTATGGCTATTTATTTTTCAAGGAAATTTTGTCAATCTATAAGATTTCTTCTTTTTGTGCATTCCCAAAAAATAGTTGTACAGAGATTAAATTATTCCCAATATATTTGAGGCATGACACCAATTCAAATCTAAGTAGCAAACCCAATGTTATCTTTCCATAATTTTGGTTCCATGTTACCATTTTTACACATAACAATTTAATAGAAGAAGGATTTACAGTCTCGAATACTTTGTTTAGAAGTTCTAAAAATCTATTCAACATTCCATTCGGTGCGTCTAATTTTGTGTCAAAGTTTTTCATCATAGTAGTATGTAGTCACTCAAACTATTACATTGATATATTTATTACACAACAATATGTAATTGAAAAACCATATTTCTGAATTGCAAAACATAGCATGATAGTTGGGACCAATTGAAATCTGCACAGTTTTTGAATGACAATTGTGGAGCAAACCGAACAATAGCTTTCCATAATTCTGGTTCCATGTTACCATTTTCATTCATGGCAAGTTAATATAATAATGATATACAATCTCGAATGCTTTGTTTGGAAGTTCCAAAAATCTGTTCAACAATCCACTCGGTGCGTCCAATTTTGTGTCAAAGTTTGTCATAGTACTAGTATGTAGTCACTCAAACTATTACATAGCTATTTATTACACAAGAGAATGTAGTTGAAAAACCATATTTCTAAATTGCAAAATATATCATGACAAATGATGCCATAGACAATTTCAAGAAGGATGCAACATAAAACTGACTACATAAATATATGCAAGAGGAGCCACTATATTATGACAATTGATACTCCCTTGCAATGCCTATAAATCGCAAATTACACTACCTTCTTCAAACAATGCAATGCCAACAAGTCATGAAACACAAACACTTCTCAATAAACATTTACTTTACAAACAACCTATCGACAAACACTTCTCAAAAAACATTTACTTTACAAATAGCCTTTTGGCAAAATCCTTGCACGTTCACCAGTGCAACTGCAAGTTTTATTTTATTTTAGGTATGCCTAGTATTGGTAAGATTTGATTTTAATTTTGATTTCTAGTTGAAATTTTTGCTCATATAGTTTAATTAACAATACAATAAATTTTTGTATTAATTGAAATGAAATTAAAAAATATATATATTTAGATACACTGTACATTAACATGAGCCAATAAAAAAAATAGTATCTTTCAAATTATTGGATTAAATAATTAAATATAAATTATAACATTGTTACTTAAATATCTTAGTTATATATAATGATTAAGTAAATAAGTGAAAAAAATTGCATCCAATAAAGTAAAAGATAATATTATAAATTGAAAATTTTCCTAAAGAAAGAATGGGTTTACTTTGTCATTTCGAATAGTACTTTGAAATAAAGTAGAAGTATGACCCATTGGAATTCTTTGCAGGGAATTGAGATTTATGTGCTGGTAAAAGGAAAAGAGGTGGACGTGTTGGACGACACGTTGGCTTAACAAGAAATTTTAGTATTTGCTTGGAACGTAGCTTTCTTTTGCTCGCTGGTTTTGTATATAAGTGAAGGCACATGGCATTCTTTCGTTGAAGTCTTCTTTTCTTTGCCCCATCGCTATGGAAGTGGAAGAGCTTCGTTTTCGTTACCCACACCCGGAGCCCAAAGTCAGGCTCAAATTCAAGTTCATTTACATCGGGGATTACGAGGAAAAGGCATGTTTGCTGCCCAAGGGTTACCTTGGCAACACTTGAAGAATGCAGAAACAATTTAGACATCTTCGAGAAATGGGGACTTCCCATTAAGACGACTGGACTTGTCCATATGCATGTTTTGGATGGACATATAACAGCTTATGATAATAACTTTGCACTAAGCACATACTTTTATCCATATTGTAAATGGATCGTAGTGGTCAAGAAAAAAGAGTGGGACAGTGATGTAAAGAAATGGCGGAACTGCTCAGGTATAGAGATGCGATAGTAATGTGTTGGAATTTTTTTAATGTTATTTTATTCATTAGATTGAGATATCAGTTTTACTTTTTTTTTCACTTCATCATCTCATGTCATGCAATGTCATATTACAGCTTTCTACTCGTCAAATGGTAATTTGTTGAGAAAACAACTCTACCATGGAATCACTCTCCCCGAGATAGAAGTTGCAGCCAAGTACGCCTACAACTGTGAAGATGTGGAGGTGCTGTATTGGTTGTGGCAAAATCATGGGTTTCCATTAATTTCAGGCTTAGATGCGCCCCTCACTCCTTTGAGGAAAATGATGAAAAGGATGGAGTCTCATAGGCCCAGATTTCAGCCGCAAATGGAAAATGCAAGGGAAGAAGCCTCAACAGTTTTGAGTTATGCACTACTCAATGGCACGTGGGACTGGGGAGTAGCTGTAATCGAATTATTTATAGAAGTATACGGCTCGGCCTTCCTTGAAACAGCCGCTGCAATCACATTCACAAACGTAGAAAGCGTTCCCCTGTTCACAAAGCTCTTATCTCTATCTCTACATCAACTACAACACCAGATTCCCTACATTAAACCTCGCTTTGCAGAGGTTTTGATTGAGGCACTTGAGAGAGTGTACAGTCCGCTTGTGGAAATGATGTTGGAGTTAAAAGATTATATTGCCCAGATCAGCACAGATGACTGTGTGCGGGTTTTAAGAGCGGCAGTTGGTGGAGGGTACATCGAATTGGTGAGAATCTTGTTAAAGAGCAGGGATGGAGTTGAGCTCCCAGTTGAAGTGGACGACAAAGGAAAGACGCTCTTCCATTATGCCTTGTTTCATGCACAAGTCTTTCAGCTTTTGCAAGAAACATATGCCGGTTTGGATGACAATGTCATCACAAGACCGGATATATTTGGAAGAAACTTTATTCATTGGGCAGCAAAAGGAGCTTGTGACTCACAAGTTGTGTATCACATACTCGACTCTATTTCTTCAGCTGAGCGCCTAAGCCTATGTCATCAAAGGGACGGCCGAGGAAGGACACCATTGCACATTGCAGCATCCAAAGGCGACATCGGAATGATTGAGAAACTACTACAATCTTTTGAAGACGAAGGAAGAATATTGAAGTACATTCAAGAAACTGATTCCTCTGGTCAAACAGCACTGCAGTTGCACATGGCAGCAGGTGAAGGCCATGAAGATTCAGTCCAAATGCTTCTAGATAAAGGGTCCGACCCGCTAAAAGAACGTGATAGCCGTAAAAGAACAGCATTGCACCATGCGGCTCAAGTGAAGGATCCAAAGGCAGCACTTGCCACGTGCAAAGCACTTGTTATTGTTGTGGGCATCTGCAACTGGCATTGGCACTGCAGACGAGATGGAAAATGTGTATCCTCAAGTTAAAACCTATCTTGGAAGAAAAAACGTTGAAATTAGAGAACGAATCGGAAAACAACCTTTGTTAAGAGTAGCCGCAGTTAACAATAATCCTGAAATGGCATGGGAGCTTCTAAATAGAGGCGCTAGCATGGCAGACATTCTTGATCCCGTCTGGAGAAAGCATATGCCATCAGAGGAGTCGTCCGTTAAAAATGGTATGTATGGTCAAGGCCTTTCCTCTTTCTATTTGAAATGCTCTTTTCCTTTTGTAAAACATTTCTCATAGTTGTATTTTTCTTTGCGAAGTAATAAGTCACATGGAGAGAATGAAAGAGCAAGGACGAGATCAACCAAGTATGGAGGACAAACTTGGTAAATATAAGTTCTCTAAATCTACAAAGTTTTATACTTTTAAATGCATCTGCTGACAGAACAAGACGGTCTGCTCGAGTTGGTGCAGGAAGGCATGTATTTGCCGAAGGTCTAGCTGCTCTGTTTTTAAATCGATTTATTGAATCCCCAATTACTGTGGGCATTTCAGGAGAATGGGGTATGGGAAAATCAAGTCTCATGATTCAGGTACATATAATAGCTTTTGTGAAAAAAAAATTTATGGTAAAAGATTTCAATGCACTGTGATTCTTTTAAGTGTTTCAAAAACTCAAAATTAAGAACAAAATTAATATGGAAATGTTAAATTTTAAAAGATAATAACTTGCACGTGTTTTTTTTAGACCGAAAGGATTCTACTCATTACAGCAGCACAGTTAACATTTCCAAATCTTCTTCCATCGGAGCAATTTGATGGAGCTCAAAAGATCTCTCTTACTACAAGAGGCAGAAAAATATATCGATAAATTAAAAGAGGGGTTCACAATTTATCAAAAGATCTATTCAAAGACATAAAAGAGCTATATGATGACATCTCTGTAATGATGTCTTATCCGACAATAGTGGAGAAGATCATTTTCATCTGTGTACTAATTTTTCTCTGGCCCCGCATATTTTTAACTCGGTCAAAACATAAACAACAGGTATATGTTCAATTTAATAGAACAAATTATATTGTTTTATTTAAGTTTATTTAAATATTATATGTTTAACATTTTAATATTTATTAATAATTTTATATTTCAATAATTAAATGATAAATAATTATCCTATTTTTTAGTAGTCAAAATTCGCTTTTAATTATTAAATATATTTAAAAAATAATATTTGACTTTTTGAAACAGCACTCACTTGTCACTATGCTCACGGAATATCAACCTCAATATCATGATATTTATAAGTCACTGGCATGCATGGATAATAAACAGATGGTATGTGTCTAATCTCAATCCATTTTACAAAACAAATTCATTAATACAATATGAATTGATCGACATTGTTCTTTTGGTTCTTGTTCAGTTACAGTCAAAGTCAGTGTCACAACAACAAGAGCATCCATTGAGAGAAGTCCCTCGAATTTTGACAATTCGATACAATGCATGGCATTATAGAGATCGCTATGAAGCTTGGGCAGGGCTAGGAGTCACAATCACCAAAGGAATTGAGAATGCAATGACAAGAACTCAATGGATGAGTACGTGCTGGAGATATAGTTGGGCCAAACACAGTGTCAACATTTGGATACAAGTACTTTTACCTTGTCTACTCAGCATATCTCTTGCTGGATGGGTTGCTTGGATAGTCTGGATGCTACTAAAGCAAGAAAAATTTCAAGGTTTAAAATACGGATCCATACCTTTTACTGTAATAGCTATTTCATGGGTTGTCTTAAAATCAGTTATTTCTGTTGTCAAACCCGTGAGTACGCAAATGTTGGGTTATATCACTTCAACAGACCACACAAGTCACCTCGGTTATCAGCAAAATGTTATTGCAGACATCAATTTCTTGAGAAAAGAGCTTGGAAAAAAACCACATTGGTTTTTCTCTTTCATTTTAGGCATATGGTATTGGAACTGGTTTGGTTTATATGCTGACTTCATTGAAAATACAAGAATTCCGAAATTCATGCCAGCCTCCGGAGATCAAATTCGCATAGTGACCTTTGTGGACGACTTAGATAGATGCGAAGAGGAGGTCCTATTGCAGGTACGTGAATTCATAATTTTGGGTCATTTAATGCTTTCCTTGACATTCTTTGAAGGGTCACACTAAGTTTGTCTTGCTTACACAGGTGTTATCAGCAGTAAATCTAGTCTTAGCCGAATGCAAAATCAATGTCATACTGGGGACAGATAAAAAAATGATTGCAAGAGCAATTAAAAGAAAATTTGAAGACGTAGATGATGAAGATATTGCAGAAAAAATTATCTGCAAAATTATTCAAATTCCATTAAGCTTGCCAGATCCAACAGAGCAACAATCATATAGATTTCTAGAATACCACTTGGGACATAAAATCCCAGCTGAATGTAAGTTTGAAGTTGAAAACCATTGATGTACTCATAATAGTAATACATGTTATGGTAACACTAGGAGCAACCCTCAATTAATTTCATTTTAATATATTATTTTCATTCTATCAGAAATGATTTTATTATAGCTTTTGTTCCATTGCACAGATATAAAAAAGGAGAATGTTTCAGGAAGCCCGCGCGGACAGCTTGGTAAATATATATTTGTTGTAGAACCTTCAAATGTAAAACCTTCAAGAGGTAAGCAACTGACAGGTTTTAACATCACTAGTATCATTGTTTGCATGGGGATTTATTTTAAGTATTGAATTTATTATTTTGAAAATGTACTATTAAATATAATGGTAACACTCCCTAATAAATTTTATTTTGATGTATAATTTGATTGTCATAAATGCTTATACTACAATAATGTGATTTATGTTAATCACATGGACTACTCCATTGTACAGATATAGAAGGGGAAAAAGAACCTGCAAGCGAGGACGAAAATGTTGGTACATGCTGCCACACTACAGTGTTAAATATAGAGCCTTGCAATGAACTGGAACGAGGGTGTAGAGGTAGGAAACAATTTGTTTTTTCCAAAACCAATGAGAGCATGATGTTTGCACGATGATCTATTTGAAGGATTAATGCCAATTATTGAATAAATTGCTATTGAACAGGAATTATTAGAAAGGCAATTGACTGGTTGGATGACCTTTTGCAATTTGCTCGCTACACTTCAACTGAAGTTAGAGGTATATACAAGGAAGAAAGCCCTAAGTTATTGAGATCTGCAGAAGGCGTAAGATTAATTGCAGAAATACTGTTGCCAAACTATACCGAAGAAGAAGCTTTTATCTTTTATAAGTTGAGTAAATTCGCTTCAGGAAACCAAAAACTATCCCGAGAGTGGAAGCGCTTATTGAGCTACCACAAATTTGCATGGTATGTTCTTCTCCGAATAGGGGACGTATACAGCTTACCAACATGGAAGGAGGAATTGATTGGATGGATATTTGTTTGTTGGCGATGGAAACGTGAAATGAACCATTTAATCAAGGTAAGAAGAATAACGTGTTGGATAACTGATGTGGCACAGCCACATGTGCAGTTTCCATTTTAGTATTTCTATTTTCTTAGTTAGCTTCATTTAGATACTTTTAGGAATTTGGCAACTTTTGTGTTGCATGATGATGCATGTAAATCATGCTATCTTTGGTTTGTTGTTTTCTGTTTTTTCTATTTAGATTTCTTTGTAGCTAAGATATATATAATGTAATAAAGAGCTGTAGCTCTCTAGTTTTTCAACAGCAATAAAAGTTTATTCTCTGTGTCTGCATCTATCCTTTTATGGTTTTTTGTTTATTTGCTGTCATATTTGTGTGCTTAAAAATCTTCATTTGGTATCAGAGCAGGTTAATTTGTTAGAAAATTTATGATGTCAAATTCTAACTCTTTGCCAATCCCAGAATTTAATGGATCTGATTATGATTATTGGTGCATCAAGATGACAACTTTTTTGATAGGAAAAGATTTATGGGAAATTGTAGAAACAGGATATGAAGAGCCAGCTGATTGGAATGTTCTTGCAGCCAATGATAGAACAGCTAAGAAGGAAGCTAAGAAAAAGAATGCACAGGTTTTATTTCACATTCAAATAGCTCTTGATAAGAGCCTATTTCCAAGAATTGTAGGTGCACAGACAGCTAAAGATGCCTGGAAGACTCTAAAAGAAGCTTACCAAGGTAGTGATCAAGTTAAAGTTGTGAAGTTGCAGACATTAAAAAGAGAATTTGAAAATTTGAAGATGCAAGAAAGTGAAAATGTAAGTCATTATTGTGTAAGAGTAAAAGATGTAGTTAATAAAATGGCTACTCTTGGAGAAACTATGGATAATGAAGTTGTGATCAAAAAGGTGTTGAGGTCTCTAACACTAAGGTGGAACAATGTTGCCATCATCATTAAAGAAAGCAAGGATTTGACTGCTCTTCAGTTTGATCAGCTTGTTGGATCTCTCATGTCTCATGAAGAAAGATTGAGAGATTCATCTGGTGAAAGTAATGAGAAGGCGAAATGATAAGATTTTTTCTACAATGGATAAAAGTTTCAAATCTAAAATTAAGCTTGGTGATGACAAGTCCTTGGAGGTTGCAGCTAAAGGTGATATGGAGGTGAATACAAAAGAAGGTAAGAAAAGTGTGACTGATATTTATTACACTCCACAATTAAAACATAATTTATTGAGTGTTGGGCAGTTGTGTGAGAAGAATTATAAGGTGGTATTTGAAAATCAGCAATGTACAATTTATGATAAAAATCAAGGCAATAGGGTGGTTACAGTAGTGCCTATGTCAAAGAATAGGATGTTCCCATTGAAGTTTGGTGAACATAGCAGCCATCTTGCCAATATGGCATATGAAGATAAGGGTTGGCTATGGCATCTCAGATATGGCCATTTGAATTTTCATAGTTTAATGTTTCTCACTTCAAAAGCTTTGGTTTATGGTTTGCCTAAGGTTCAGGAACACAAGGAAGTTTGTGAAGGTTGTGCTAAAGGAAAGCATGCAAGAGAGTCCTTTCCAAAAGGTAATGCATGGAGGGCCCATTACCCACTTCAATTGGTTCACTCAGATATTTGTGGCCCTATGCAGACAAAGAGTTTGGGTAAGTCATCATATTTCATTACTTTTATTGATGATTACTCATGTAAGTGTTGGGTTTATTTTTTGAAGGCCAAGGATGAAGCCTTTGATACATTCAAAAGGTTCAAAGCCTTTGTGGAAAATGAAAAGGGTTGTAAGATCAAATGCTTGAGAATTTTGCTCAAGAGATTTTAGGAAGTATTGTGATATGCATGGCATCAAAAGGCAACTCACCACTTCTTACACACCTCAACAAAATGGGGTAGCTGAAAGGAAAAATCGTACAGTGGTGGAAATGGCAAGGAGTATGCTACATACCAAAGGATTAGACAATTCTTTTTGGGGTGATGCAGTTGCTACAGCAGTATACATTCTCAATCGGAGTCCTACTAGAGCACTTGACATGATGACTCCTTATGAAGCCTGGTATGAAAAAAAGCCTAATGTTAATCATTTTAGAGTTTTTGGTTGTTTGGCCTATGTTCATGTGGCTGATCAAAAGAGACACAAATTAGATCCCAAAAGTGAGTCATGCATTTTTGTTGGATATAGTGAGCAAAGTAAGGCTTATAGGTTGTATAACCCTCGCACTAATAGTATTCTTGTTTCAAGAGATGTGATTTTTGATGAAGGGGGAGTTTATGGTCATCAAAAAGGCCAAGTTGAGAAGTCTAAATCTGTTTTGAGTGGTGGTATTATTGCTGATATTGATCATGAGCAGCCAACTAATACTTCAATTCCAAGTGCTATACATCCACCAAATAGCCCCTCATCTACTTCTTTAGTTTCAAGTACAAGTCAAAATTCAAGTCCAAGTCCTACAAGGAAGGTAAGAAGCTTAAGTGATATCTATCAAAGAAGTACAATCCAAGCACATGAAGAGAATCCTATAGGTGAAACAATAAATTTTGCTTTATTTTCACAATCTGTTTTTGAACCATCGTGTTATGAAGATGCATGTGCTAATGAAGTTTGGGTGCAAGCAATGCAAGAAGAGATGGATGCTATTCATAGGAATGGTACTTGGGAGCTTACAGAGCTTCCTCATGACAAGAAAAAGATTGGAACTAAATGGGTCTACAAGACTAAGTACCATAGTGATGGGAGTGTTGAAAGACACAAAGCAAGATTAGTTGCTAAAGGCTTCACACAGAGGTATGGCATTGATTATGAAGAAACATTTGCACCAGTAGCACGACAAGAGACTATTAGAATGTTGATTTCCCTTGCAGCCCAAAAGAAATGGAGCATTCATCACATGGATGTGAAAAGTGCCTTCTTGAATGGGTACTTAGATGAGGAAATTTATGTGGAACAGCCACAAGGTTTTGAGGTGCACGGAAAAGAACATCATGTCTACAAGCTAAAGAAGGCCTTGTATGGCCTCAAGCAAGCACCAAGAGCTTGGTATGCTAGGATTGATGGGTATTTTCAGAAAAATGGCTTCAAGAGAAGTAAGAGTGAGCCTACCCTCTACTACAAACAAGAAGGTAATGATATTCTTATTGTGAGTTTATATGTTGATGATTTGTTGTATATGGGCAGTAGTTCTAAGATGAAGGATGAATTCAAGCATGCTATGATGAATGAGTTTGAAATGAAAGATTTAGGCCTTATGCAATATTTTCTAGGCATGGAGGTTTATCAAAGTAAGGATGGAATTTTCCTTTGTCAAACAAAATATGCCAATGATATGTTGAAGAAGTTTGATATGGTTGATTGTAAATCAGCCTCCACTCCAATTTCTCATGGAGTTGTGTTGTGTAAAGAGGATGGTGCTAAAAGAGTTGATGGGACAGCTTATAGAAGTGTGGTTGGCAGTCTAATGTTTCTAACCCACACAAGGCCTGATATTGCTTATGCAGTTTCTCTTGTTTCAAGGTACATGACAGAACCTTCTGAATTACATATGCAGGCTGCTAAAAGAATTTTGAGGTATGTGAAAGGAACTCTTGCTTTTGGCATTCATTACTACAGTTCTAAAGGCTTTAATCTAGTTGGTTTCAGTGATTCTGATTGGGGAGGTAGTGTGGATGACCAGAAGTCTACCTCTGGTAATTGTTTTACTTTTGGTTCTGGTTTGGTTTCTTGGAGTTCAAAGAAACAAAGTATAGTTTCTCTTTCTTCTACAGAGGCAGAATATGTTGCAGTCACCTCTGCAGGTACTCAAGCATTATGGCTCAGAAAAATTCTTGAAGAGATTGGAGAAAAACAAGTTCAGCCTACAGTTCTCTTTTGTGATAATATGAGCACAATCAAATTGGCAAAAAATCCCGTGCATCATAGTAGAACTAAACACTTTGATCTGAAATATCATTTTATCAGAGATTTGGTGCAAAAGAAAGAAGTAGAACTCAGGTATATCAAGACTACAGCACAACTTGCAGACATTTTCACCAAGGCAGTTGCAAAGGTTCAGTTTTTGATGCTTCGAGATCATATTGTGACTCCTCTCCGCATCAAGGGGGAGTATGTTGGATAACTGATGTGGCACAGCCACATGTGCAGTTTCCATTTTAGTATTTCTATTTTCTTAGTTAGCTTCATTTAGATACTTTTAGGAATTTGGCAACTTTTGTGTTGCATGATGATGCATGTAAATCATGCTATCTTTGGTTTGTTGTTTTCTGTTTTTTCTATTTAGATTTCTTTGTAGCTAAGATATATATAATGTAATAAAGAGCTGTAGCTCTCTAGTTTTTCAACAGCAATAAAAGTTTATTCTCTGTGTCTGCATCTATCCTTTTATGGTTTTTTGTTTATTTGCTGTCATATTTGTGTGCTTAAAAATCTTCATAACGACAGATTTTCTTATAAATTGATTGATATTACAAAGCCAAATCTAACAGCTACAATTTTGTCTGACACAGAATTGGCACAAATACACAACTGACCTTATTTCTAAGCAGAATAAAGACAGAAAGCAAAGATATTGCCGCGGCCCTCAATTTAGTGAAATTGTTGCTGAATGTATAGATCAATTGAGAGATCAATCAAAAAATTCAGAGAGTCCAGTATCAGAAGGAAGTAATACAACAAAGAGACAAGAAGACTTCATGAAACTAAGAGGGTCTTCAAAACAAGATCCTTCTATGAAAGCAATATTATGCTTATACAAGGATAATGAAGGAACTAATGAAGAAGGTACATCACAAAATAACTGGTGCAACATAAAAAAAATATTGGAAATTAGAGATGTTTCAATGGAAGCCATTCAAATATTTCAACAATTTCGGTTTTATTGTGAAACTGAGCACCTTCCGTGGCCTCTATCACATCTCTAAAACATGACTATTAGTCCCGCTGTAATTTGGACTCGACTGAAATTATTGATTGATTTTGTGACTTTATGTTTGACTCTACATCTGCCTATTTCATGTTTATATATTGACTATGAGGTACACTTTTAAGAATTTTATTAGTGTTATTGATTAATGATTATATGTTTTATTATTAGTTTTGGTTTTAGTATGGACAATTGATAATTAATTATTATTTTATTATTTTTTATTCAATTAAAAGTTTGTATTATTTATTAATAATATTTATTTTTCTAATGTTAAAATATAAATTTGATCCTAAAAAAATGTAAAAATTAATTATCTATTATTATCAGCTATATCTCATTACAACTTTCACATAAATTGAGGAGAATAATCTTCTATATTTAATTAAATATAATTACTTATCTAATAAGTTGATTTTCACAATTAAATGTTACTAAACTAAAAAAAATTTAATCCTACAAAAATTATTGGGACTAGTTTGAAGAATGCCATGAAACACATAAACATATATACTATATTATTAGTTCTTACTAGGGGTCGCTTAGTATAGCATTTATTGAATGTAAATATTTTTTCAACTTTAGTTAAATGACCATTCAAATGTTTGTATTTTTCACTTTTTAAATGTTTGGCTTGATAATAATACTATTTTTAGTAGTTTATAAATTTTTAAATATTTATAAATTTTTTTCTTTTAGTTTCTTATTGTATAATCAATCTTTCTAAAGTCTTATTATCAGTACAATTTAAACGTTAATAAAATAAAATTTATTATGAACCAATCACAATTAATTTTTTTGCTTCAAATATTAAGAACAAATAAATCTAGAAGCTATGGAGTCTCATTTTCCTATTAACTATCATTTATGACTTGTCAAAGTTGCTCAAAGAATACTACAATCTTTGTCTAAAATTTTGAAGTTGGTATCCTCTCGAAGGAAGGCTTTGAGTTGCTATTGGAGACAATTAGCTCTAAGTTGTGATTAACCATTCTAGCATTTTAGAGTTTTTTTTCTTTTTGCTAAATTGTAGCATCCAGTTAGTGTAAATAGTTCTTGAACATATGAGGTAGAAGTTTGCTTGTATGGTTATCTAGAAAGCTGTAAAGTATACAAAATGATATTCCAATTAAGCCTTTTAAGAATCCCTTATGATATTGTTTGCTCTTTATTTGTTTGATGCACTTCTCTAAAAGTTTGCTTCAAATGGGAGCAATAGGTTATGGGATACCTTACTATAACAGGTGGGCTCCAACTATTGGTGAAGTCCCCCTTCATAAACAATATATATTGCTAGGTTTTGTGAAGAGATGCAATTCATGTAGTCTTTAAAATAATTATGTTTCTTGGAACTCCCCATGGCATTAAAACTAGATTTAGTAGTTCTTGTTTGTTGGATCCTATTCTTATTATGGTGTCCAATTTTATTTCTTTGCTTGATCTCCATTTTGGGTCATGTCCTTATAACCTTTAAAAATCTAGCATGACATTTTTAACTTTTGATTGAAATGAGAATATTTTTTAGTTATGGTTTCAAGGATAGATAAATTGTTGGGTGGAGTTTTTAGTAAGAGGGGTTGTTTTAGATTGTATACTTGAACCAAGTGTTTTGCTTTTTGGTGTCAAAGGAAGCAACCATGTATGTGATCAAGAGAGATGGTAGGTAGGAAACTATGCATTTTGACAAGATTACTATGTAGTTGAAAAAAGTTGTGGATTGAATATAGAGTAAGGCGGTCTTGTTTTAGTTGCCTAAATGGTATGTGCTAGTGTTTACAAAAGTGTTACCATGTAAGATATCTAGATGAATTGGCTAATGAAACTATAGTTTCCATGACTGCAAACCATCTTGATTATGCCCAAGTTACTTTTTGATTCAAAATTAATGTTGTATTCATTTCAATTTGCTACAAATACCTTACAATCTACTTTTATTTTACAACTGGATACTAGAATAAGAATTTCCAATCTTCACAAATTGTTAAGAAATCATTTTCTAAGACTTAAGTTCTTATTATCTCTCAAAGTAATCTTTTATACTGTTACATACCCAACTCATGATTTAGCTTAATTTTATTTTTGTGTGGTAATCATGATGATTAACTATAGTTCAATGATTAGATGTTGTGGAAATATCTAAATTAAGCATTGATTATGTGAATACTGACTAATGTTAGTTAGACATGGGATTACATGCTCATATGATTAATTAAGTTTTATGAATTGAGAATCAGATGATGATGCACTGATCATGATTTTATGTTGGTGAGTGAAAATAGGAAATGAACCTTCCTTCGAAGATGGAAGGAGAGTATCATCCGAGAAGAAGAGATAGATGCCAAGAAATGGGCCAAATTGCCATCTGAGTATCAGAATTTATATCCTTATGAACCCTTGTAAGTTGACATGAGTCACATCTTTTCTTTGATAGTTGATTTCCTTTTTGAGACATCTTGTCAGTTGTGTTATCTCGATGATGTTTGCATCGACTCAACTAAATGGCATTCTTAGAACATCATCGCAAGTCGAGAGTTAGTCTTGTTAAGTGATGAAGAACTTTCTTGTTCTTTATTACTGAATCAGGATTTTAAACCTATTTTTGTCTTTATTATTTTACTAGGTTATATAGCCGTGTGAGGGGGAGTGACACTTGACCCCGGAACCCTATTGTTTTGGTGTATCATCCTTTGTTTTCTTTATGATGATAATCTTTGATAACATAGTGGTTTTATAACCCTTATTATTTTGTTAAGAGAGATTATATAAGTTATTAAGATGTGAACCTCCTTAGAGGTCAACCACCTTGGTATCATTTATATAAGTATATAATTATATTATTTTACCCACATATTGGTTACACTCGATACCCATCATGCATAAGGAGTGGGGAGAGGGAATATAGGTTGAGTGGAAGCCTTGTTGGAGCCCTCCTCACAGATCGGCTTGTAATGGACTGTGTGGATCAAAAGATCTTACGAGGTGGCATGTGAGGAACGCATGCAAAGAACCTTGTTCTTGCCATTGTATCGAATGCCATCAAAAGGAGGCATCAACTATGATTATTGTTGTCATGTGACTCTCTTAACGGAGTTGGTGAGAGAGAAATATCGAAAGAATATCAAGAGAAAGTCTTGTTACAGGCTACTACAACAATAAGGGAAGGGTGAGGAAGCTCAAACCCAATGTTTGGGATAAGCTTTTCACAAGCAAGATATCTATCACTGTATCGTAGTTACATGTATGTCATTCTTTAGAGCTATTAGCTCATATATGATGGAATTTAATACAGTTAAATGTCTTTGATAATTAAGGGCGTCGATTGTGTTGACTAGAGATGATTAATAATGTGTGTTCTTGGCTTGTAAAGACGAATGTATCTATGTATCTTTGATGAATATCTCTGTGGAAATAGAGTGAATGTAAATTGTTGTCGAAGGCTCAAGAGGCCACATTGTATTCTTGTTATGATGTTCTTTGAAGCTATTACATTTTGATGATACTCAGTCAACTAGAGGCCTTATTACCTCTACTGGTTACACATGTAAGAGAATTACATGTAGTAAACTAGTCTAAGCTATTATCGAGCTAATAATCTTTTAAATAATGTTTCCTTATAATTGTTCATCAGTCGATAAGGCATGAAGACATAGTGTTTAATCTTGAACCCAATAGCTCATTATTGTTTGATGAGTATAAGTTAAGGGTATCAACAAACGACATCAATACCTTTAGTACTATGCATATAATAACTATGGCTGAACCATATGATAGCAACAACCACTCTATACTTAGTGGTAAATCTAATTTTGGTGCCGTGTGCACTTAATACTTAACATATCAACTTGAGGTAAACTATGTCAACCTTTGACTGTCTTATATTGGTATTCTTTGTGCATATAATGCATGCCAAAGCTATAGTGTGATGCATGAGCATCCCTAGTTCAAGAGCAATCTTACATCAACCAAAAACATTTGCATTTCAGTTTATTTCTTTTCATTTTCTAGTTCAGTCAGTAGCAGTTTCTGTATTTTGGTCGGCATTCTACTGCAATTGCATTTTAGATCTTGCGAAGTTGGACTTAGCATCTAGACACCTTCATGCACAACATATCTAAAATTTAGAGCATTTGGATCAAGTACCAAAAATTTATCATTATCAGAAGATCGACTATTTTCTCAGAACAGAGCATCCTGATAGTCTCAGACAATCAGCTAAAGGAGAAGACCTGTGGAGTATTTCACAACCTTCGAAGCCTAATGACACATCATTCGATGATCTATGGTTTGTGGTTGACCTTCCCCGAGATCCGCACATCATTTGATTCATTTGCAGAGGAATTCTATTCATTTAGGTCTAACATTCCATGTACACATGATAACTCTTCATTGGGGTTTATGATCTTCCTTGGCTGACGTGGAGGAATCTTATGAACTGGATATGATATAATGATCTAATAGATCCCTAGGAAAGTAGTGATTGATGATTCTAAGTTCATAGTTTAGATTTTGTGTGAAGGAGCTTCAAAGCCATATCTTGTGCATAATCTGATGTACTGTAATTAGGCCTGTGAGCCCTAATTATAAGCCCACATATTGCCAGCCAACTTGTATTTGAATTCTATGATATTCTGAATGACTGAAACTACATTTGCTTCATATCTTTGAGTTGTTTCTGTTGTGTTTACTCTAGTTGCACAGTTTGGATTGTTCTCTTTGAGGACCCTCCTAATCGTGACTGCACCAAGTGGTATCAGAACTAAAGCCCAAATATTTGGGAGTGAATTGAGTGAAATGGGTGAAGGAATTCCATAAGATCTTGCTATAAGTAAATTGCCGAATCCGAGGCAGGTTACTTGTGTTGCAACTAATCGTCGATTGTGAGGCAGTTGTCACCTTGTAGCTTGATCGCCAAACTTGAGGTAGTTTGCACTTGATCCTAGAAAGATGTTGCCAATGAGAATCCCTACTATTGGAACAATGGTTGGAAGGATGGATGAGATGATGGAAATGATGAAAATAATGAGAATTCAATTGGATGTTGTCGAGGAAGATAGGCAAAGAGGATTGACACCTAGACCTAATGTTGAAAGTGATGACGAAGAGGAATTTCAATTTGTTGATCAAATTAGTGAAACCCTAGGAGGTGATGAAGAAGAAGAATCAGATCAGGTCAAGATGTTGTGAGCTATTTCAAAGATTGGAAAGAGATCTAGAGTTGATGTACCTAATTACACTAGTAATTTGAACCATGAAGAGTTGATTGATTGGACAAATGACATGGAAGAGTACTTTGAGTATGAAGAAGTTGAAGATCCAGAGAAGGTGAAATTTGCAAAAACAAAGTTGAAAGGACATGCTGCTATATGGTGAAAAGAAGTTCAATTGGATAGAAATAGAAGAGGGAAAGAAAAGATCACAGAGCGAGACAGGATGGCGACAAAATTGAAGAATCAGTTTGTACGTACTGACTATGAGTTGGAACTATTGAAGAGATTGCAAAACTTGAGACAAAAGGAGAAATTCGTGAAGGAGTATACTAAAGAATTTCATAAGATGATCATAAGGACAGGACATAGTGAAGCAAGCAAGGAGAAAGTGGCTAGATACATCAATGGACTAAGATTGAACATTCAAGAAGAACTAAGTTTGGTGAGGATGACAACACTGGAAGAAGCATACTAGTTTTCCCTGAAAGTTGAAGAGAAGTTGAATAAGAGGCATGATCAGAGACAGAGAGGCAAAGGAGGTAAATTTCAAAGAGGGAGAACATTTTCCAGAGGAGAGAGATCATTTGCATAGAAGAATAGACAAGAGAACACATTCAAAAAGGATGACAGAGATAATAATGCATACCAAAGAGACGACAGAAATTTCTATCACAGAGGAAACCCTAGTCCATACCGAAGTGAAGGATACAAGAGAGAAGGAAGAGGACCTGATAGGAGAACATTCAGAGGAACTTGTTTCAAGTGTGGAGGTGAAGGAGATAGACCATTTGAATGTAATCAAGGGAGTACAAGCAAGAAGACAGAGAATAGTGGAAGAGCAGCCTATGTAGAAGAAAAACTTGTTGGATCACTGAGTTCAGTTGGTAAACCTGAGAAAGGAGAATCACTTGTGATGAGGAGAGCACTATTTCAAGCAGAGACAAATGAGGAACCACAGAGGAAAAGCTTGTTCAAAATCATATGTAAATCAGGAGGTAAATGTTGTAAAGTTGTAATTGATAGTGGTAGTTCTGATAACCTAGTTTTAGAGGAGATGGTGACTAAGCTAAAGTTGAAAAGATTGAAACACCCTAAGCCCTATCAGATAGAATGGATTCAAGATGATCATAAGGTACTGGTGAGTGAACAATGTTTGGTGAAATTTCATATTGGATCATATCATGATGAAGTATTGTGTGATATTATGCCTATGGATATTTGTCATATTTTGTTGGGTAGACCATGGTAGTATGATAAAAAAGCTATACATGATGGGAGAAAGAATACATACACTATAACATCAAATGGAAAGAGAATTACTTTAATTCCTTTGGAAGATGATCCTAAGGGTGAAGTATGTGGAAATGCTAGAATATTTTTGGTAGATGGAAGAAAATTTCTAGATGGTTTGAGACATGAGAATATGTGTTATGTTCTAATCCCTAAGAAGCTTGAAACACTGAAGAAGGAGACTGAAGAATCACAACTAGAGGAGATAACTGAATTGCTGACAAAGTATGAAGACATCATATCAGATAATGTACCTGAATGATTGCCAACAATCAGGAGTATCAATCAACACATGGATCTTATACCTAGAGCTAGTTTGCCTAACAAAGTAGCATACAGAATGACACTGGCAGAGAATGAAGAATTGAATAGACAGATACAAGAATTGTTGTGGAAAGGTTTGATCAGAGAAAGTTTGAGTCCTTGTGTAGTACCTATAGTGTTAGCACCTAAGAAAGATGGAGAATGGAGAATGTGTACAGAATCTAGAGAAATAAACAAGATCATAGTTAAGTATATAATTCCTTTACCTAGGATGGATGATATCATGGATTGTTTGAGTGGAGCAAAATATTTCATAAAGATAGACTTGAAGAGTGGATATCATCAGATCAGAATCAGAGAAGGAGATGAATGGAAGACTTCTTTCAAGACAAATGAAGGATTGTATGAGTGGTTAGTGATGCCTTTTGGATTAACAAATATACTGAGTACTTTCATGAGATTGATGAATGAAGTTCTGAAGAAATTCTTGGGTAAGTTTGTTATTGTATACTTGGATGATATTCTAATTTTTAGTAAGACAAAAGAACATTTGCAGCACCTTAGACAAGTTTTACAGAGACTGAGAGAGGAGAAATTGCTAATAAACATCAAGAAATGTAGCTTCATGAAGGAAGAATTGGTAGGTTTGGGATTTGTGATTTCAGTAGAAGGATTGAAGATGGACCCTAAGAAAGTGAGAGCAATTGTTGAATGGCCTATACTGGAGAGCATTGGAGAAGTCAAATCATTCCATGGATTAGCTAGTTTCTACTGGAAGTTCAAAAATTTCAGTTCAGTTTGTAACCCTATGATAGAGACAATGAGAGGTGATAGCAAAGATTTCAAGTGGACATCAGGAGCAGATAAAAGTTTTAAGTTGTTGAAGCAGAAGGTGATAGAGCAACCTATTTTGGCATTATCAGATTTCAATAAGGTGTTTCAAGTAGATTGTGATACAAGTGGGAATGCAATTGGAGTAGTGTTAAGTTAAAAAGGTAGACCTATAGTATATTTTAGTGAAAAGTTGAATGATGCACATAGAAGATATTCAGTTTATGATCAAGAATTCTATGCTATAATTCAAGCCTTGAAGAAGTGGAGACATTACTTGTTGCCTAAGGAGCTTCTGTTGTAGACAGATCATCAAGCTTTGCAATATTTGAAAAGTAAAGGTAAGTTGAATCAGAGACATATGAGATGGGTAGAGTTCATGTAGAGTTATACTTTTGTGTTGAAGCATAGGAGTGGAAAATCAAACTGTTGGCAAGAGACACTATACGGATTCATGAATGTTGTCATTGATGGCAACAAAGTTCATCCCACACATCCGTAGGACATGGTATGTCTATACCGGAAGTCAATGTTGTGGTCCAGTAAACAAGAACAGAGCAGTCAGTAAGGTCTGAAAGATAGGTCCGGATCTCTTAGTAGAAGTATCTCGGTGAAGTGCAGATTTGGGGAAGTCAAGAGGAGTATCTTGACTGATAGATTCCAAGGTTTGAGGCTCCGGTGTGGAAAGGATAAAGAGATATGAATGCTTGAGTGTCAGGTTCCCAAGTGACAGTGTGAACAGAGGAAGAACTGACTGACAGAACATCAGACATTATTCTGGATGTGTTACTGATGTTGGTAAAGGTTATGAAGGCATGAATTATGTTTGGCCAACATGATTAATGATTTCCACAAGTATATCCTTGATCCGCATTACTTGGTGTGCAAGGATTCAGCCGACAGATCAGAGTTTGTGAAAAGATTGACTATTCTAGGTGCCGACTAGAAAGGTGATGAAATCACTTGTGCAGATATATATACAAGATGGATTTAGTTATGAGAGGTGTGGTGGTTGTAAGTGAAGTGCGAAGAAAAGCAGTAGAGCCGAATAAAAGTAGAGAGGAAGATCCGGTATGTGAAAGAAAAGCAGCATAAAGAAGAAGAAAGATGAAGTGCAGTAGATCAGTGTACAGAGCCTAAACCAGAACTAAACTCCAGCATATGTTGATGCTCCTTATCAGTTCAAGTATTGTATTACATTATTTATAAATTGTAGACAGTGTGTCTCTTGTAGGCAGTGTGCCTCTTGTGAGTAGTGTGCTCGGGCAGTGAGCCCTAATTGGCAAGTGCCATTTTTGTACTTCCATTCTTCTAACAGAGAATACAATCTTGGGTTAATCACCCCATGGTTTTTCCCTTAATAGGGTTTCCACATCAAAAATATTGTGTCATGTGTATTTCTATTTCATGGTTATGTTTGCTTGTTTGATTTGATGCTGCACTAATTATCAAGAAAGTTCAAAAAGATGAAATAACTAGATAACTGATTCACCCCCCTCTCAGTTATCAACAATTGGTATCAGAGCCAAGTTCCTCCTAAACAGAGTCTAACAACTTGAGGAAGATCTGGGAATCCAAATGGATGCATATGGTTTAAGGGAGCAACTCAAGACTGCCCTTGATGATCTTGAGCAGTCAAATTCTGAAGTCAATGAATTAAAGGAAAGACTCAAACAGGTTGATAATTTCATGAGAGAACTAAAAGACAAATTAAGTCTCTCTATGAAAAAGAGAAAGGAGCTACTTCAGCAATTGGCAAGTCAAGGTGAAGCAAATGATGCAAATGAAGATCTGAAGGAGAAAACTAAGTTATGTGAAAAGTTATCAAAAGAAATCATTATGGTAAGACATGAAATGGAATCAGGAGTTATAAAGTTTACCCAAGAGATTGAAGAGAAAAGAAAAACTGAAGATAATCTAAGACAATCTCTCAAGGAGAAATCAGAAGATTGCAACAAGATGGATAGAATTATCAGGCATCTTGAATCTGATCTTGAAGATGCTAAAGATAATGAAGAAAAACTTGAGGATCAAATTGTCTCTCTCAAAAGGGATCTTCAAACAACAAATGAATATAAAGAGAAATTCAAGATAAGTTCTGCCCAACTTGAAGTTCTTCTTCAAAGCCAAAAGATGGTAGATGACAAGTGTGGTTTGGGATATGAGAAAGGAGAAAGCTCCGGATCCAGTCAGAAGAATTTTAGATCAGAAAATCCAAGGAACAGACCTAGAAGTCCTCTGATAAGGCAGCCTAATGCTCAAAGATATCCATCCTTCAATGGATACTGCCACAACTGCAATAACTTTGGTCATAAAGCTAATCAATGCAGAAGGAGAATGAATCAGACTAATACATCCTTCTCCAGATAGTGCTTCAACTGCAAAAGGTATGGTCACAAATCTCATGAATGCAGAAATATGTAAATGAACAGTTCATTCAATGGTAGATGCTTTGCATGCAATAGAATAGGTCATATGGCTAATCAATGCAGATCAAGAGGATATCAATCAAATATGCAAAGAAATGTTGTTTGCCAAATTTGCAATAGATCCGGTCATGTAGCAAAATTCTATAGAAGCAAGAAGCAGAATAAAAGAGGTCCGATATATTATAATCAGAATCAAGATAAGGGAAAACAAAAAGTAAATGTGAATGAAGTTCGAAGTGAGATGAACAAGATTTGGGTGAAGAAAAGTATAGAGAATGTAGGGGATGGATCCGCACCAAACTCTGGTGCTGATATTCCTTCCAAAAATTAAAAAATGAGCTCTGGCTCAGGGGGAGACACCAAGAAAACCTTGTTCCCCCATCCAGTCAATTGGTGCCGGAACTGGCACAAGAAGAGTTGTAGATTGAAAGGTTCACAAAGGAAACATCCAAACAAACTATGGTTAAGATTTGGAAGATCTGCAAGAAGATTTGAAGAATCTAATCCTACCAGAATTGATCCAGTAAAATAGTCTTCCGGTAAAAAATAGATTCTTTACAAGTATTGTCTGGTTTGATTCAAACTATGGTGTCTTGATCTGCAAATAGATCAAATGACTAATGAAAGGATGATAGATTATCACTACTCTCCTAGAATAACTTCGAAATCTATCTCAGTGATCCGGAAAGGTTTTTGTCTCTGAATAAGACAAACAAGGCAAACTGGAATGAATTAGGTTGTGCATTTATTGCCGAATGAAAATTAGGGCTTCTCAAGAACAAAAGAGTTCATTCACTCATCATTTGTACACTCACATGTGAAGAAGAGAGAAAAGGAGCTTTGCAACTACTTCTCCCAAAGATCAAGACGATTCTTCATTCAGCTCAATCCAGATTTCATCGTGTGCCCTAAATAGCATAAAAGGTATTCTTCGTTCTTGATATCTCTTAGTAAGATTCATTGATGATGGCTACTCTGAATATAGTAAAGATGTCTGATAGACCTCGCCCCATATTTAAGAAGCATCCATACAAATCCTTGGAGGTAGATCCCCTAGGAGCCTTCTCTAGTGTTCTGCATGGTGTTTTGCACACAGAAGACATTAGGGTTTATATACACACAAATGTTGAAGAGTTTGGGGAATTCAAACTAAGAGATATCTATCACAAACAATTGATAGACGATGCATTTGAGCTCAAACCCCAATACAAGGGCTTCCGGATAAACACTTTGCACAATACATACATTTCCCCTGTTTCACTGAGGATGAATGGGTCAGGTGTATTTTGAGTAGAATACATGACAACTTCATGTGGTTAAATGGACCGTTCAAAATCACAAAAGATGCCATCAGGGTAGTTACCGGATTACACTCATCCGATGGGATTCCTATTCTTAAATCTGTGAAGAATCAAACTATAAGTGAGGCTACCAGATCCAAGTTTGACAAAAGAGCAATGACAATAGATGACATCTTTGATCCGAATGTCAAGTTTGCCTCCATGATCATTGGATATAAAATATATCATTCTAGCAGGGAAAATTCAATACCTGGAACGGCCATCTACACAGCTTATGAAATGCTAAGAAAGGATGCAGACTACGATCTTTGTCAGCTTCTCTTGAACCAACTCTTGGAGAATCTGCAGAAAATAAAGAAAGATAAAAAGAATTCATTCAAGTATGGTGGATTAATATTGTGCTTATTCTTCTACTTTATGAATGAACTTCCCGGATCTAATGGCTGGGTGTGGGAGAATGATAGACCAGTATCTATCCAAATTAGAGATTATTTGCATGGACTTGGTGATGTCAAAGCACAAAATACAGCCCTATGGGGATATTTCAAGAATTTCCAGAACATGATGCAAGCAAGAGAAAGGATTCCCCAGTCTATTGTTGAGAAGTACAAAGACACAGTATGTTTTATGGTAGAGACTGATCAGTGCCTAATGGAGGCAGTAGAACCAAGAACTGTATGGATCATGCCCATGGGGTATGAAGTTGATGAGCAAATTATGGAGCTGCATGTTCAACACATGCTAAGACAGCTAAAGGATCCAAAGGCAGAAAGGTTTGGAACCTTTGAGGATCTGAGTATAAAGATTCATGTGGAACTCAGAGAACCAAAAATCAAGAGGAAGGTGAGAAAAGAAGTAGAAAATGTTGCCCAAGGACTTGGTATCTCAAAGGAGGCACTTGATGCCCATAGGAAAAAGATGGAAAGGGCTAAGAAAGAGAAGAAGAAGGCAGCAAAGAAAAATGAGGAAAGTGCTTCGGCAAAACCTTCCACCTGGACTAGATCATCAAAGAGATCTGCACCTACCACTGCCAAAGGCTCAAGGTCATCAGAACCAGAAGCACAATCATCCGGCAAAGGAGAGAAAAGAACAAAGACAAAAGCTACAAGAGCCTATGCCAGTCAAAGGGATGAAGAGGAGACTGAATCTGATGAAGAAGTCAGGAAAATGAAAAAAAAGAAGAAAACATCCGGCCAACCCTCTACCGGATAGAAGGAAGAAGAAAAGATAGAGGAATATGTTGAAAAACCCACTCTTCACATTGATGACATAATCAAATCAGTCATAGTGGACAGAAATCTTCAGCCAATGGTTGAGTTCTATGATGATTATGGTGAAGCAGATTAGAAGATATTACAAGATGCCACAATCCGGTATCTAAATATCTACAACAAAGCATTCATTGAAATTATATCTCTGATCCCCAAAAGCTTGGAGAAGGAACTAGAAATAAAAAAGAACAATGCCCAAGCCAAAGACCTAGAAATTCGGGAACAAATAGCAATTCATCTATATCCTTCAATCAACCCCAAGACAATGAATATGGTATTCAAAGATTGTAAGGATGAGTTCAGAAGCAAAGCAAGGATGAATCAGCTTAGGCTTGGTGAGACTGACAAGGTAGCCAAGGACACAGAAGAGATTCTCTGGAAGGCCTTCAAAAGATTTAATCTTCCTATTATAGAGGATTTGGGTACTAACACCTCGACTACAAATGTTGCAGAAGAATCTACTGAGAAAATGTTAGAAGAGGTGGGCCCTGAACAGACTAACATTTCTCCTCCAGTTTCCCCTATAGTCTTCGGATCTACAAGAGAAGAAAGAATACAGGAGAAAGAAGTAGAAGTGAAGGACAAAGAAGATGACAGTACCAAGGCTGTAGAAGGAGAGAAAGCTCCAAAAGACAGTTCTGTGACTGCAGAAGAAAAGAAAAATCTGTCTCCGGCAAGAGACACTGCAGAATCAGTCAAGGACTTTTTGACAAAAGCAACTATGGCGATTGATGAACCGGAACTATTAAAAGGGCCATTAAATTTTGACTCTCTATCTCCGGTGCAAACAATGAAAATAGCTTCATTTACAAATGCAAAGGTCAAAGAGAAACTATTGAAATCTCACATGGAAGACTGTGAGCTTATAGAGGCAGCATCCGGAATGTTGGAAAAGATCATGCCATCTTTTCAAAAGGATCCCACAGTCTCTTCCTCTGGTAATCCAAAACTCTAGTCAACAGTGTTAGCACACATTTTGATTCTCTAGAGAAGTCAGCTGAAGAAAAGGTCCGGAAGGAGTTTTTGGACAAGAGACTCTCTGAAGTACAGGGTCTAATAACAAATGATAGGAAAGTTATGGATATTGGGATAAAGAGCTTGGAAAATGCTCTTAAGGATGGCGGAAATATGTACAAATTTTGCTTATCTTGGCCCACAGTGACCAAAGATATTGAGAGGAAAGTAAAAGAACAAGAGGATAAACTATTAAGTCTGTCTCAAAGTTTTGATCCTCTCTCATCCTCCATAGTAAATCAAGAGTGTCGGTCTATTGCAATCACTAATGCAATAAAGAATTTTGAGAAGGAAAGGAAGAATATAATTAGCTAGATGGGTGAACTTAGAAGGATCATTATCCCTAAGTTAGAGGCCATGCATGAGGCCATAAGTGAAGCTCAAATCACAGCCCAGACCAATGATCCAACAGATCTAAAAAGGGCAGATGCGTTTGCATTCTTGTTGAGCGGTCATATATCAATTTTGGACAGAATGAAGCAAAGTTGGGCTACAGAATTTGTTCAATTGAAGACAACTTTTGCAAACATACTTAAGTATATGTAAGTATGCCATATGTATATACTTATGTGGCTAAGTATAGTTGAACTTTTGAAAGTTTTGATATGCGGACCCTACCCTTTGCCATTGATGTCAAAGGGCGAGTGAAGAGCAGTGAAAAATGAGGAATCCAACTAAGGGGGAGCTCTGAAAAATGTATATAAAAATAGAGCATCAGCCAAGGGGGAGCATAGTGTAAACACTTAGTCATTTTTCACTAAGTGTTGCCATCAATGCCAAAGGGGGAGATTGTTGGCAAGAGACACTATACGGATTCATGAATGTTGTCATTGATGGCAACAAAGTTCATCCCACACATCCACAGGACATGGTATGTCTATACTGAAAGTCAGAGTGAAGAATGTTGTGGTTCGGTAAACAAGAACAGAGCAGACAGTAAGGTCCGACAGACAGGTCCGGATCTCTCAGTAGAATTATCTCAATGAAGTGCAGATTTGGGGAAGTCAAGAGGAGTATCTTGACTGATAGATTCTAAGGTTTGAGCCTCCGGTGTAGAAAGGATAAAGAGATATGAATGCTTGAGTGTCGGGTTCCCAAGTGATAGTGTGAACAGAGGAAGAACTGACTGACAGAACATCAGACATTATTCCGTATGTCTTACTGATGTTGGTAAAGGTTATGAAGGCATGAATTATGTTTGGCCAACATGATTAATGATTTCCACAAGTATATCCTTGATCCACATTACTTAGTGTGCAAGGATTCAGTCGACAGATCAGAGTTTGTGAAAAGATTGACTATTTCGGGTGCCGACTAGAAAGATGATGAAATCACTTGTGTGGATATATATACAAGATGGATTTAGTTATGAGAGGTGTGGTGGTTGTAAGTGAAGTGCGAAGAAAAGCAGTAGAGCCAAATAAAAGCAGAGAGGAAGATCCGGTATGTGAAAGAAAAGCAGCATAAAGAAGAAGAAAGATGAAGTGCAGCAGATCAGTATACAGAGCCTAAACCAGAACTGAACTCCAGCATATGTTAATGCTCCTTATCAGTTCAAGTATTGTATTACATTATTTATAAATTGTAGACAGTGTGTCTCTTGTAGGCAGTGTGCCTCTTGTGAGCAGTGTGCTCGGGCAGTGAGCCCCAATTGGCAAGTGCCATTTTTGTACTTCCATTCTTCTAACGGAGAATACAATCTTGGGTTAATCACCCCATGGTTTTTCCCTTAACAGGGTTTCCATGTCAAAAATATTGTGTCATGTGTATTTCTATTTCATGGTTATGTTTGCTTGTTTGATTTGATGCTACACTAATTATCAAGAAAGTTTAGAAAGCTGAAATAACTAGATAACTGATTCACCCCCCCTCTCAGTTATCAACACAAACAAAGTTGCAGATGCATTGAGTAGAAGAAGGAACTTGTTGATAGAGATAAGAGTCAAAGTGTTAGGATTTTATGAATTGAAGAACGTGACTGTTGTCGATGAGGATTGTACCCTTATGCAAAGTTGTGACACTCTGCAATCCTTTGAAACATGGGGACAAACTTAGGTTGTGGGTGACCTATAATGAGTTTGAACCTCCAGATTATGGGCCGGTTCCCTTAAAATATTCTATTGGAATGTATGATTCTCTGTTTTGGAAAAGGGGAAGAAGGAAACTATATGGAAATAAAACTGTAAAATTTAGTGATGCACCTAATATGGATGGAAACTATGCAATCTAGTTCACAATAGAACTCAGAAATCTGACTCACACAATCCAATCTTAGCATAAATATCACAAAAGTATTTCTAAGTCAGGCTTGAAAATAGACTTTTTATGAAGGAAAAGGATTTCTCACAACACAAAAGGATTATCTTCATTAACACAACCTAAGACATGTAATAACACTATGCTTAATGCTTCAAGTAATAGTGAGACAATAATTTTAAGGTTTTGATAATTAAACACAGTAAATTTCATCAAATCACTTCAAACATTTTTTGCAGGTTCAACTGATGCAACTGGAGCTAAAGATGAGGACTGGAGATCAACTGTCGATTAGCTCAACAACCTCCTTGCTCAGGCAATGATGGATATTTAATTTTATCATGTGTTTCTTATTTCTTTTATCATCAGATGTATAGCTTGCATATGTCTGCATTGCTCAGTTTAGTTACTCCCACAGCTTGTGTGGGACACATTTGAACACTTCTTTTAAACATGATCAGTTAATCTATCTTATGCACTTGATGTATGTATATTTCTTTTTCAATAAATGCATAGAATAGAGTAACAGATGTTGAATTGTATGTTCCAAACATGACATGAAATAATAGTTCAAATAAATATCTTTCTTTCTTTCTTCCAAATCAGATCAACTAAATAATTAATATGTCTTATAACTCTTGAAAGATAACACTATGTTAGATCAACTGTATTTCTTGAATGATTAGTACCTTGACAACTTGATTCTCTTGTCATGATGATTCATCAGTCCTGACTAGACTGATGGGTTATCCTGTCAATTGAATTCCATCTCTGCTTTGTCAAGACATCAACTATTCATTAAATGCATAACTTCAAAGTTTTTTTAATTCATCTTGAAACAACTGCACTTAGGTCTAACTAAATTTAGTGTGAACAAAATTTAGTAACATTTCTAGCGACCTCTCAGGGGTTTTTGCCTACTAAACAACTTAGAACCAGTAGCCTTGCAATTCCATTGGGCATAGAGTCTTTTCTACCCTGAACTTTGAAAAAATTCGCAACTCAAAACTGACTGAAACACTACAACAGCAACAAAACTGAAAACTGAAACTAAACTGACTTGCTTAAAACAAAGCCAGTAACATGTGCAAAAGCACTTCTTGGAAATGAAATACTGAACTGAAATTCTAATCTACCCTACTCTAACCAGCCAAAGGTGCTGGTAAAAAAAATCCATTAACTGTTTGGTTAAAATAGCTTCCCTTTCTGATTAAGAAAGGATGTTCTACAATGTGATCTGCTACTAACATGATATGATTGATAAGGACATACCTTATAGAATGCTGCAAAACTTTCTGAAGAATAAAAACAAACTCACTGAGTATTTGAATCTGATCATGCATATCTCTGTTATGGGGTAAAAAGATGATCTAATTTTGCTTTTCTGAGGCTGAAATCTACTCTGTGGGTACAACAACAATCTGTACATGTTTCTTTAGCTCTCTGATAACCATATCTCTAATTGGGCATTCTCTTGCAATGATGTATCATTGGTTGATACTCTTGGTTTCCTTATTGAGATCTGATGTCCTATTTTCACTTGCAACTTCAATCTGATTTGAAACAATTAGCTCATATGGTTGAAAAGAATGAATAATTACCTCTTTGATTTGATTTTGTTGATCACACACTGCTAATTCACATGATATCAGATTGTCATCTATGTTAGAACAAAAATTCTCTATAATATCTGAAAACATGCCTTCATCTAACTGAAATTTCTACACTGAAACTATATGAATTTCATCCCTCTGTTGTTCCACTCGCACACTTTCTTTGTTGTCTTCAAACTAATCAGCCTCATATTGTTCAAATGCAAAAGTCAAAAGATCAGAAAGCTGATTTACCTTGTTATACTCGTCATTTAATGACTTAGGCTTTTGATCACTACAAGAATCTAGTAGATTGGCAAGCTCCCTACAGGCTGAACAATCAGGGTCTTGACAATCAGAAATAGAATTATCTTGAAAAGATTGAATTTCTTCAATTAGTTCACTTGGCTGCTCTGAAAATAGATCAGATGTCTTATTCTCACAGAGAATATCATTTGATTTAGTTTCATGTTCAATTTGGTAACTTTTATGTTCATGTAAAACAAGATTGTTGGCCTCCAAAAGGGAACTGTCCTTTTGCTCTTCTAGCTGAAGTGAAACCTCAATGTTGTCTTTAAGAACCAGCAGTACATCATATTTTGCAATATTATCTGGCTGTCTTAAATCAGCTGGTACTTGTATGATGTTTTCATCTTGGTCAACAAAAGAAGGTAGTTGATCAAATAAAAGGACTGAATCCCCTTCTTTGTCTAGTTCATTCTCACTTGGAACTTGGGCAATTTGTCTCTGCAATTGAAGATTTTTCCCTTCCAAACTTTGTATTCTGCTTTCATTTATCTTGTGAACAGCTTTAGAGAACTTTTAAAATGATTCAAAATGTAAAATATTTGGGGCAACAGTGACCTCTTGCTCCATATCATATGCATTAAGCTTACTTTCAGCTGGGAACAGAGAAAAAATAGCAGCAACCTCTTGCTCCACATCTAATTTTTTTGATTTGGTGGCATAAGAAGGACTGCAAGAAACTTCAGCCACTGGTTTGAAACTTGGAATCTTGATTGGCATGGGCTCTAAAACCTTTTGCTCTTGCTCACTATACCAACTTGGAATCTTGATTGTTTCAAATACTACTACTTTTTCCTCTTCCTCATTTTGGATTGGTATGGAAGGGGTAGCCTTAATAAGATTTGGCATTTTGTAATCAAGATGTTTGGTCCAAGAAAGCTTCCATGGTTGCTCAAGACTATGATCACTTGGTTCAAGCAATTGATGTGATTGATACTGAGAATTATTGGTCTAATTTTGAATGCAAATAGATTCCTGATCAAAATCACAACTTCTAAAACTTGAAACTTGATAGCTACTAACCTCATTTTGAACAGGTTGCTTTGGGATGAATGTAGATGTCTGGATTACTTGTATGTGTACTTGTGTAAGCAAATACTTCAGCTGTGCTTCTTTTGCTGCTATCTCCCTTCTAAGACTTTCTTGAAACTGTATCCTTTATGCTTCCAATTCCTGCTCATGAAGATAATCCTAATAATTTAGTTCCTCCTGCTACTGCTCATATTCTTGTTGCCTCTTGAACTCCTCTATTTGCTTTGTGATTTCTAGCAATGTGTTTTTTGTTTCACTCATGCCATACTTCATATCCCTAATCTTTTGGGGAAGATTTTGAACATGTAAATGCTGATATGAAGGATGAGCAGGGGGTGTGAGGTAAGCATATTGAACATGTTGGTTTCCTTGAGAAACCATAGAATTTGGGTTAAAATTAGTAGCATGGTTGATCTGATATGGCTGATAAGATGATGGATTCACAGTATTTTCATGATATGATGGATGATATGACATATTCCTATGAAAGGTAGACATGTTTACTCATTCAAAGAGATGGAAAACAACTAAAATCAGATCTTGTGATACTTTTCATAGGCTGCAAGACCTAATCTATAAAACCAAAGTATTAGAGTTGCTAGGTACTTGAAAATAAACCTCTAAAAGGCTGATAATTTTGTTGTTCATACCAAAACAGTAGAAAAAATAAGTTCTATTGAACTAAAAATTAGTTCAAGAGTCTTACTGAGCGTACCAAAAATTGTTGTCGATGAAGATTGCACCCTTATACAAAGTTGTGACACTCTGCAATCCTTCAAAATATGGGGACAAACTCAGGTTGTGGGTGACCTATAATGAGTTTGAACCTCTAGATTATGGGCTAGTTCCTTTAAAATATTCTATTGGAATGTATGATTCTCTGTTTTGGAAAAGGGGAAGAAGGAAACTATATGGAAATAAAACTGTCAAATTTGGTGATGCACCTAATATGGATGGAAACTATGCAATCTAGTTCATAATAGAACTTAGAAATTTGACTCACACAATCCAATCTTGGCATAAATATCACAAAAGTATTTCTAAGGAAGGATTGAAAATAGACTTTTTATGAAGGAAAAGGATTTCTCACAACACAAAAGGATTATCTTCGTTAACACAACCTAAGACCTATAATAACAATATGCTTAATGCTTCAAGTAATAGTGAGACAATACTTTTAAAGGTTTTGATAATTAAACACAGTAAAATTTCATCAAATCACTTCATACAGTTTGCATTAAATAGAAATTTAAATACTTGGTTCCAAAGAACAAAGGAAAAATTGCGTGAAAACAAAGAAATTGAACCTATAACCTGCTGTGATCTCTCTATAAAACTGTCAAATAATGAGCTACAAAACCTTCTTCTCTCTCAAAGTGTAAAAGAGCAAAAGAATGCAAGAACTAGCAAAATCAAGTTTTGATTTACAATATATAGCTTGCTCTCACTAAGAGGCATGCAAAAAATAAACTGCAACTAACTACCTCTAAAAATAAGTCCTCCAAAGTGATCCATGAGCAAACTCAAAAATTCCTAAAAATAAGGGCTCAAACTACCACAAATAGAGCCAAAATAGCTTCAATTTGGACCTCTCCATGTGCTTGACCAAGAAGTTGACCAAAAAACTCTAAAATGCTCCTCAAATCATGCAAGAAACCCCTAGATGGCCTAGTTAACTCAACGCATCAATTGGCATGATCTTGCTTTTGCAAAATTGATTGTGAGTAAATAATAAAGTAATTAAAATAATTACTCTATTATTGGTTACAACTTGTACTACTTTTGATTTTACAATTTGTGAAAAATAATAAAGTAATTTGAAGAATATTACTTTATTATTTATTTACATTTGATTTGTTTGTAAAATTATGCATGAAAAGAATAAACTCCTTATCTCTCCAAATTACACATGCCTAGTTTGCATGATTTGAGCAAAAATAGGACTTTAAAGGAAAATATAATCCCCTTATAGCCCCTTGTAAAAAACATCCATTTGCATGCCATATGCCTCAAGGAAAATATACCCTTATCTCTCCAAATACAATGTATGAAAATACTAAGGCATCACATTACAAACCCTTATGACTCCTATTTACATGATTAGAAAACAAATATATAACTCTACCTTATTACTCCAATTACAATGCCAAAATGGCCTTACTGCCATATATCTTCACCATGCAAGATAGAAAACCCTAAGTCACCTTACCACTTTTCCATATGTATCATTATGCAAAAATAAGGCCTCTTGTTCTCCATTATCTTCTTCATGAAAAAATATATTCTCTCTGCCACCTTACATGTGTATCATGTCCTTATATGATCCTCATGAAAATATTCTATCTTAAGTCAAAAATCAACAAAAATACTCATGACTTATAGATTTCTCTTTGACCACGAGCTCTATCACTTGGCATTCCATCGGCCACTTTACATTTTCTAAGGTTATTATGATGTTTGCTCATGGCACAGGCCCCCTTTGGCATCATTAGATTCATTCAACACATAAGTGTTGAGCATGAGCTGGGAATGATTAAATCTGTTTGCAAATAAAAAACATAGTGATAAAAACACTAAGTCTCGAACCTCCTTCTTGGACTCTGTGTAGTCGATGAAAAAGCAAAAGATGAACCCTAACGTTCATTTTACTTTTCATTCACTTGGCTTGTTGCCTGAGCACTGCCAATGGAGAAACTAGGGTTTGAAGGTTTTGGAGTTCTTATTGCAAGGTCTCTAAAGATATTTTATGTTGTTCCAAGATTGGCCCATCACTATTTGTGGTAAGTCTCCTCGTTACTCTTGATTCTTCTCTAATTGTCTCCTCTATCTACTTGAGCAATGTTGTGGAGGTGAGTATTCTACAAAATGTATTGTATCTTCATTATTTTTGTGAGCAAAACTTGGCATTTCTGGACGCGGCCTGCATATTGAGTGTTATCTTTATGCATTACCCATTCTTTAACCAAAACTCCTTTTATCTTTGTATCTTCATTCTCTGCAACTGTATCTTCATTTGTTACTTTCCCACAATGAAATGTCATAAAAAAAGACAAGGGTTTCAAAGATTGTAAGATGGGTCCTCTGTAATTTTTAGAAATGATTTCATCTTGTCATTGTTGTGGCTGAATATGCACTATCTTTCTCAGTTTTACCTATGTATCCTCGTTCATCCGAACTTTAACTGCAAAATTTTTTGAGGTTTTCAAAAACTTGTGATGAAAGTTTCTTTGTTTTCTCTGAAAAAGATAGCTTTGGCTCATTATTTCTGACAAACCCTACTAGGGTTGTATGCTTTTGTATTGAGAAAACCTGAAGGTTATAATAGCTACTCTAGTTCTATATATGAGCTCTTTGTCCTATTTTGATTGGTCTTCTTATTTGGCACTGAGAAACTCTATGAAACTGTGAAGAAAGGTTTTTATCATATCATTTTATCAGGAAAAGATGAGGCTTTACTTCTTCTCATAAACCCTCTCTAGGGTTTCCTTTGTAGACTATGAAGGTCTTCCTCTGAAAGTTCTACTCTGTCAAAACATTCTTTACTATTGACTATTCCCTTTGTAATCTCCATGCCAAAAACTTGATCACTTTCTCTTTTTGACTGTCTATGTTGATTTTACTTGAATATCACTCATTCCAATGATTTTTATTTCATGTTGGGACAGTCATGATCATGACTGATTTTCACACCTCACTCATAACCAAAGTGGTAAATATTTGTCCTATTTTTATTTGCCAAACCAAACTTCTGGCTGTTGAAGTGGATGATATTTAAGCATAATCATTTGTAACTTTCAGTACTGCATTACTGTTGTTGACTCCCCATTATGTTTCTTCTTAGTATATACACAATAATCCTCTTAGATTGTTATGGTGATCCTGATAGCTCTCTAGGAATTTGTGACTATCTCTCATTTATTGATTGCTCCAATATTGACTTTCTCTGCTCTCACCATGACTATCTGTGAAGTTGTTCTTGTTCAAAGGCTACCAAATCCCATGCTTGGCTCCAGCTGTCTCAAAACTATCTCTTAATGACTGCCTTCTTGAAGGCTTATAGTTTTCCTTGTTGTGAGATGGTATGTTGCTCCTTTATTGTTGTACCTAATGATTGGTGTTGTATTGTTTTCATACATTCCTTTTATGCCTGATATCCTTAATAGACTGCCACTATTTGCCTAAACTCAGTCATGTAAAGTTGTTCCTCTATCTTCATTGTTTGCTGACCTTCTTTGACTTTCTCCCTTTTGACATCTCTGCCTGTTATCTACAAAATCTCTTTTCTCCTTCACTGAGTTTGCTGATGACTGTAGATATCCAAATATTGTCTTCTTTGTACTCTCTTTGTTTGGCCAAAAAGAGTGAAACCTGCTATGGTGATGGTGGGCTCTTTGATGACAGTCTCACAATCTCCAAATGACTATCAACAAAAATTCTAGTATGATTGTAAACAAGGTTATTGTAAGACTCTCTTGAAAGTGTAATTTCATTGAAATTTGTCTTGAAACCTCTAAAAGAACGATCTCAACTGTGAATGTTCCCCTTCCCTGGCAGTTGGATATCCTATGGATGCCTTCTTAAGACTTGGTGACTGCTTCTCTATAGTCTTAAATGACTATTTTTTGCATTTATCTTTCACATGACTACTTGACCTTTTGAGGACAGTCCAAATGACTATGCCAGACCACTAGGAATACTATTATGCTCCTATCAATACTTTAAAACCTTTATTAGGCCTAAAAAGTAGTTTGACTATGTCTAATATAGCTTTCCAAGTATTTCACAAATTCTCAAACCTTCACTATTGGTGGCCATCACAATACCTTGCATTCATGAAATGCCCTTGTTGATCAAGAGTTTTATCTGTCTACCCTGCATCTCTTACTTCTATGCTTTGTAGCTCCCACACACTATATCTTTTCATATCTCATTATGGTCAAAGATTATCATACATATACTGAAACCCCGACTAATCCTATTAACTGTGCAGTGATTTTAAGATGAAGTTTGAAAGATTTTGAGGGAGACAACACCATTTGCTTTTCACTTCAATGACCTCTAGAATGTATGTAGGTCTTCATAAGGTCTGTGGATCTCTTTTAATATCAGAGAATAAAATGAGAACCTACAGTGATGAAGGGCCCCTGGTGTTGTGTATCCTTCATGGGGGAAGACCTCTTGTCTTAGATTACTGGCGGATTATAGATTGTTCCTTGATCATTCACTATCTACACCTGACTTTTGTGTGCTATTTATAACTCATCATTCATTGCATGACAATAGTGAAATTTGCTTTCATGATGGATCTGTTCTTTTCATTGTGACTACATCAGGACTTTTCTCACTTTTCTCTCACTGTATAACTGTAGAAAACTCCCATTTGTCTTTACATGAAAGCTAGGAAGAGCCTCTTGTTATTTTGGCAATAACATCATATTATTCCTATCAAATTTATACTATTTGAATGTTGATTTTAGCATATCAGTGGCTTTAGATTTGGCATTTGTTGGCCATTTGATGCAGTGAAATAATTTGTAATCATTTCTATATCATAACAATGAATAGAATATGTAATACATTTGTAAGTTTCTTTGATCATACCTACATATGTAGGTTACGTTCATTATGAGCAGCTACAGGATAACATTTGCACTTCATTTCTTTACTTATATCTCTTTCTTTCATACTGTTTGAAAGCATAAATGGCTCTCTGATAGACATGCTGGGATCAACCCTTGTGGGATCCGTATTTACTCCACATGTTATGAGAAGAAATTGAAAATGAATGTTTATATGTACCTGCACATCAAACACACATGTTAGTCATAAAAATGTACCTTTGATTTCCAATGTAAGGCACCTGCTTGGTTGTCCTTTTCTGATCTTGATACTCATATCTGATTACTTTCTGATTCTTCACATGAAATGCATGATGTGACAAGTTGATATGTCTACTTGATAAAAGTGTATGATAACATTAAATATCCGGAGCTCTTACGGGACTTTCCCCAATTTTTTGTAGATTCAACTGATGCAACTAGAGCTAAAGATGAGGACTGGAGATCAGCTACCAACTAGCTCAACAACCTCCTTGCTCAGGCAATGATGGATATTTAGTTTTCATGTGTTCTTATTTATTTTATCATCAGATGTATAGCTTGCATATGTCTACATTGCTCAGTTTAGTTACTCCCACGGCTTGTGTGGGACACATTTGAACACTTCTTTTAAACATGATCAATTAATCTATCTTATGCACTTGATGTATGTATATTTGTTTTTCAATCAATGCATAGGATAGAGTAATGATGCTAAATTGTATGTTCTAAATATGACATGAAATAACAATTCAAATAAATTTCTTTCTTTCTTTCTTCCAAGTCAAATCAACTGAATAATCAATCTATCTTATAACTCCTGAAAGATAACACTATGTTAGATCAACTGTATTTCTTGAATGATTGATACCTTGACAACTTGATTCTCTTGTCATGATGATTCATCAGTCCTGAATAGACTGATGGGTTATCCTATCAATTGAATTACATCTCTACTTTGTCAACACATCAAATGTTTATTAAATGCATAACTTCAAAGTTTTCTTTTATTCATCCTGAAACAACTACACTTAGGTCTAACTAGATTTAGTGTGAACAAAATTTAGTAACAGTGTATGAGGAAGATCTTGATTTTGTAGAACCTTGGAAAGCATGTAAGAAACCTGTTGTGACAGATAGGAGTAAGTGGTTGGATTATTTCATTCAGAAAGATATGTTGTTCAAAGAAAATCAGTTATGCATACCTAGAAGTTCAATGAGAGATAATTTGATCAAGAGAAACATAGTGCTTGATTGGCAAGACATTTTGGCATTGATAAAATAGTGGATTTGGTAAGTGAAAATTACTTTTGGCCTCAGATACATAAGAATGTTAGAAAATTTGTGCAGAGTTGCAGAGTTTGTCAAGTTGCAAAAGGGAGTATTCAGAATACTGGATTGTATAAACCTTTGATAGTACTGGAGAGACCTTGGAAAGAAATTAGTATGGATTTTGTAATGGGATTATCGAAGACATAAAGAGGACATGATTCAATATTTGTAGTGGTGGATAGATTTTCAAAGTTGGCACATTTCATACCTTGTAAGAAGACAACTGATGTAGTGCATGTAGCTGACCTATTTTTCAAGGAGATTGTGAGATTGCATGGATTACCTAAGAGCATAATTTCAAACAGAGATACAAGATTTCTTGGATAATTTTGGAAGACACTTTGGAAGAAGATGAAGACAAATTTGAAATTTAGTTCAACATTTCATCCACAGACTGATGGATAGACATAGGTAGTGAATAGGAGTTTGGGAAACTTGTTGAGATGTTTGGTTGGAGAGAAGGCAGGAAGTTGGGATTTGATTTTTTCACAAGCAGAGTTTGCCTAAAATAATTGAGTGAATAGGAGTACTGGAAGAACACATTTTGAGATTGTTACTAGAGTAAACCCTAGAGGAGTAGCAGAGTTGAGAGATATCAGTTTGGAAGATAAAAGAAGTGTAGAAGAAGAAGAATTTGTAGGACATATGGAGACGGTGCATAATCAAGTGAAGAAGCATTTAGAGGAGATGAACATCAAGTATAAGGAGAAGGTAGATGAGAAGTGGAGACATAAGGAATTTGCAGTGGGAGATGAAGTGATGGTGTACTTGAGAAAAGAAAGATTTCCAGTAGGAACATATAACAAGTTGAAGATGAAGAAGTTTGGACCTTGTAGAATACTCAAAAAATTTGATTCAGGAAATGCATATGAAGTGGAGCTACCAGAGACATTGGGTATATCACGTATTTTCAATATTGCAGACCTCTATTAGTATCATGAAGCAGAGTTTAGTAACAGCATGGAAGAAGAATTGAAGAAGTAGCTACCACAACAAGCACTGGAGCAGATTGAAGACATTTTGGATAGTAGAGTTGGACGTAGCACCAGAGGAATACAATGCAAAGAATACCTTGTGAAGTGGAAAGGCAGACCAGAAGAAGATTTATCATGGATTTCTTAGGTTGAGGTAGACCGTCTTGGTTTCCCTCTAGCCCTGGCAACAAAGTGAGGGACTCACTTTTCCAATAACCCTAGATGTCTGATGCAAGAGCATCCCTAGTTCAAGAGAAATCTTGCATCAACCAAAAACATTTGCATTTCAATTTGTTTGCATTTCATTTTATTTCTTTTCATTTTCCAATTCAATTCAGGCAATTTAGTCAGTAGAAGTTTATGTATTTTGGTCCACATTCTACTGCAGTTGCATTTCATATCTTGTGGAGCTAGACTTAGCATCTAGACACCTTTATGCACAACATATCTAAAATTCAGAACATTTCGATCTGGTACCAGAAAATTATCATTATCAAAAGATTGATTATTTTCTCATAACAAAGCATCCTGACAGTCTCAGACAATTAGCTAAAGGAGAAGACCTACAAAGCATCTCACAACCTTCAAAGTCTAATGACACATCATTCAATGATCTATAGTTCATGGCTGACCTTCCCAGAGATCTGCACACCATTCCATTCATTTGCAGAGGAATTCTATTCATTTAGGTCCAACCTATCCGTGTACACACATTACAGCTCTTCATTAGGGTTTGTGATCTTCCTTGGCTGATACAAAGGAATCTTATGTTCCGAATATGATATATAATGATGTAATAGATCCATAGGAAAGTAGTGATTGATGATTCTAATTTATAGTTTAGATTTTGTGCGAAGGAGCTTCAAAGCCATATCTTGTGCATATTCTAATATACTGTAATAAGACTTGTAAGCCCTAATTGTAAGCCCGCATGTTGCCGACTAATTTGTATTTGAATTCTATGAGATACTAAAACTGCATTTGCTTCATATCTTTGAGTTGTTTCCGTTGTGTTTACTCTAGCTACACGGTCTAGATTGTTCTCTTTGAGGACCCTCCTAGCCGTGAATGCACCATAGTGACTTCCCATGGAAGTGAGAAGGTTAAAATAGACATGATGATATCTTCTTGGTAGCCATGATTGTATATCATATTCCCTATGGGAAAGTTATTCTTTTGATACACTCTTTTAACAAGAACTTACCCTATGTTATTACAAACTTTGTTGTATAAACGAAAGTAAATGCCTTCTTTGTGAATGGAAAATATCCTTATTAAGTCTATGGTAATAAAATGAGCTCTTGAGAGAGAACTTTCAAAAGAAATTGACTCTATGAGTCAATATAAGTATTCCATTTGATTATATGAACAGAGTATGAACCTTAAAATTAGGTAAATAAAGTAAACACCAACCAGGTAAGGTTAAGTGTTGAAAACATGAATGAACTTATTTCTTTAAGAAAGTGTGGGATAGTGTGACATGGAGTCACAAGTTCCCTGTTGCCTAAGCAATGAGACCCTTGGGAATGGATTTTCAAGACAGGAGTCAAATGTCCAAAGAATGGACTAAGACGTTTTTAAAATTTCTATCCAAGACCAAGGAAGGTTGAATTATGTTACTTAGGACATGACAGCTTATAAGTTGAGTTGAGGTGGTGGACATACGATGATGTTCATTGTGCTATGTATATGTATGTAAATCTTTGGCCAAAGTAATGCATTTGTCTCTGCATGCATTGTCAGTCCACAATGTTCTAGATGGCATAATGTCTCCAGTAGCGTCATGCATAGTTAGAGTGGATCTATAGTTGCATGACCGTGAGGCATAATGAAGGACACAACACCATATGCTCAGATGGAAAACCTAATGGTTCCTGATACCAATTGTTGATAACTGAGAAGGGGGGTGAATCAGTTATCTTAATTATTTTAGCTTTCTAAAATTTCTTAACAATTAATGTAGCATCAAATCAAATAAGCAAACATAACCATGAAATGGAAATAGCATCAATACACATGACACAATGATTTTGACATGGAAAACCCTGTTAAGGGAAAAACCACAGGGTGATTAACCCAAGATTGTATTCTCTGTTAGAAGAATAAGATAGTGCAAAATGGCACTTGCCAATTAGGGCTCACTGCCCAAGCACACTACTCACAAGAGGCTCACTGCCTACAATAGTTTATACAAGGAAACTAGATACTTGAACTGAAGAGAAGCATCCACATACATTGAGGTTCAGTTCCGGTTAGGCTCAATATACTAATCTACTGCACTTCATTCTTCATATTCTTGATGTTGTTGTCCTGTCACATACCGGACATGTATTACTACTATTATTCTACTCCTCTGCTTTTCTTCGCACTTCACAACACACAACACACCCTTCATATCTAAATCTATCTGGTATATATATCTGCACCAAAGATTTCATCCGCTTTCTAGTTGGGATTCGAAATACTCAATATTTTCCCAAACTCTTATCTATCGGCTGAATCTTTGCATACCAAGTAATACGTATAAAAGATATGCTTATAGAAGTCATCAATCATGTAGGCAAATCATGAATGATACCTCAAGAAGCTTGATCACCATCAATATCTCATCTGGATTTAGTTCTGATGCTCTACCGGTCAGTTCTTCCTCTGTCTACTCTGCCAAACAGAAACCCAACACTCAAGTGCTCATGTCTCTTCACTCTTCCATCACTGGAGGCTCAATCCTTGGAATCTATCAGTCAAGGTACTCCTCTTGACTTCCCCAAATCTGTACTTTACTGAGATACTTTCTTTGAGAGATCCAGACCTGACTGTTGGACCCTACTGCATGCTCTATTCTTGCTTACCGGACCACAACACTTCTTCAATCTGACTTTTGGTATAGGCACACCATGTTCTGAGGATGGGTGGGATGAATTTTGTTGCCATCAATGATAACACTCATGAAGCCATATAGTGTCTCTTGCCAACAATCTATACCTTTCGTGAAGGGTAGGGCCGCTTCCAGGTAGGAAGTTGTGTAGGGGACCACCGGTCTGTGGTTGGAGGAAAAGCCCTCCAATGATGCTCTCCTTCCCAAGAAGAATACAAGCCAAGGCTTATGAATACAGATGTCATATATTCTAGATATAGTGTTTTTCTCTATATGAGTTGATAGTTAGTGATTTTGTATAATTTAATATTTTATGTCTTGAGCATAACTTTGTAATTGGATAGTGAAGGTTATTCACTAATGAGAGATTATAGAATATTGTAATTCTAAGTTTTGTTATGTTCTAGTAAAGAATAACATGTTTAAATATTGTAATGATAATGATTCATTCTCTTTTATCCATGATTTGGATAATTGTGATGTTATCTAATTCTTGTTAAGATGATTATTTGTGTTTAATCAATTAAGCATTATGGATTGTGATGTTACATATCCTTTTTCGGTTCAAAATTTAGTTTAAGTTTATATTTCAAAGTAGATGGTTGTGATAGATTATGGCAATGATGTAAATGGGCTTAATGTTCACCTTCTAGTGCCTATGGCATTTAGATTTGCCTCTATTTTACCATCCTTAGATTTGGTAGTGTTGTAGGATAAAGAAAATATATAGCCATGTTCATATGCTCCTTTGATTATAGATAATATTTTTTAGATCATTATGAAGGCAAGTACTAACTTTAGTTTAGAACTTTTATCCTCCATTAGATGGTTGTGTCTAGTTACTTGAGAGACATACATATGCAAAACCTTAATTTTTTGTATCCTCACTTATGTATGATATGTGAGTTTTTCCCCCTTGATTTTCCTAATGTTACTTTTTTGGTGTAATTATTAATTGCACCTTATTAAGTTTATTTAGGTAATTTATTTTATTACTTAGGTAGAATAGGAAAATGTGTACAAGTCATTTCCTTCTTTCATAGGATCCTACTTTATCCTTAACCTCATGGATTTGGGATCTTGGATAAGCAAATCCCTTATTTTTTAGTTTTATGTCTTATCCTCATTCTCATCAGATTTGGAAACTATAAGGCGCTATATTGTATGCATCCTATCATGCAATGAATCAATTAGTTGATCTCTTTTGCATATTACATCCTTGAATAGAATAGTATTATTTTTTCATATCGATCTTCTCTTTGTACTTTGTTTAGCTCTCTAGATTTTGGGTGGCTATTTCCATATCCAAATCTAGCATGATATCAAAGTGAGTGAATGCCTAGGGATAGTTATTTAGAAGATCTAAGATTAGAGATCATAGTTTCTCTTGAATGTTGACTATGCTCTTCTCTTGCATTGAATGATGATCCAAAGAATTAGAAAAACTTGAAAGAAATTCCAGATTCAAGGGGTTTAATTGTGCTTTAATGTAGGTAGTTTTGGGTGATTTTTGATGTGTAAGAGCTCACCATTGAGTTCAGATCAGCTAAGAAAGTTAGATTTTTCTTTTATTTTGTCCAAGTTAGACATCAGAGGCCAAATCTATAAGGGTTTGAAGTTTGGAGGTTAATTTTAGATTTGGGGGGTACCTAAGCGTTTATAGGATTTTGGGTCAAATCTGACCCAACTATCATGTCAAGAAGGCCCAAGAACATATAGATTGATTATCAAATCATCAAAATAAAGGTAATGGCCTCAGAAATTCTTTTCCTTCATCATACATATTGTACAATTAAAAAAATGTGCAAACTTATGCTCAAGCATAGAATACTATAGTACAAGTGTAACTACATAACACCACTGCCACTGCCACCAAAGGTGGTTGTGACCACTTGGGGGTTGGCCACCCACTGCCACCTCCAGGTGGTACCATCACCACCCACTACCCCAACTCTTCTCACCCAACGAAAACTACCTTACAACTCAGTAAGTGGTTTCACACCCAAGACATGATATTTTTTATTTAAATTTGAGTGATTTCATCTCATATAGTAGTTTTGCAAAAATCTAGTGACAATTTAGAAATATTAGGGAAACTTGGAATACTCCAACAATTTTGTTTTTTTGGTGGATGACATCATCATGACATCAGTGGTCTTATCCTCCCCCCATCCTTCCCCCTTAATGATTAGAGTTTTGCTTTTTGCACTTGATTTTTGGAGGGCGATATCTTGGGCATATGAACTCCTTTTTCAGTGCATTTTTTTTTGGCCTATTTTTCGCATAATTCATGGTGGTGTGGGTATTTTCTGGTTTTGATGCACTATTGTTTTATAAATTATAGAAATTTTACTTTTGTTTTACTTCGTTTTCCCTTTTCAAATTTGAATTGGCACAGGTATGGAAATTTCACCATTACACCATAATTTCCTAGTCCATTTAATCACCAAATTATTCATATAGACGAGTCTTCTTTCGAAGATTTGTATACCCACAATTCCTTGAAATTTATTTCCAACTGCAACACATATACACATCAAAGTAGAAGATAAATAACTTGTAATAAATTCAATATTTTAGAAATTTCATAAGTGAGGTGAGAAAAAGTGGATAATTATATTTCTTATTTTTAGTTGCCTTTAGTCTTAAGAAATCCTCTACACGTGGAAATCTAAATTGTAAAATCAACAACTTTCCTGGTTTTTTCATGTTTAGTTGAAAGAAGCATATCTTAGATAAAGTGTTGCACAAGATGTGGTGATATGCTTGGAACTAAACATGAAAAAATAGGAAGGATGTTGATTTTACAAATCAAAGTTCAATGCATAGGGGATTTTTTAATATAAATTCAATGCCCTGCCCAAGGAAAATATGATCATCTCTAGTTAGAACCAACTACCAAAGGGTGCTCTATTCATAGTTAGATAATCTTGATTTTCTATTCAATTTTGGAGGATAACAATAAGCTATCATGTGGACAACAAATCTCAAGCTTGAGGGAAATTATGATGAGAGTAAACCTTCCATTGGCTATTGTTTGTCTCAATCATATTTCAGGTTGCTAGAATTTACAAGGGTATTGTTTAGATTTATTTTCAAAAGATGAATATTGGATATAATTTTAATATGTAAGGATGAGGAAATATATTTTGTTATGTCAAATACATTATATAATTTGGTCTATTGAGAAAGAATTGTTTTCAAAGAATAGAAGAAAAATATTCTTTCATTTAAACTTATTTTGTTGTACATATTCTTTATAAGTACTTTTCCAGAGTTATTGTTAGGAAAGGTTCAATGTAGAAATCTAATTATATTCTAGAATATATTTTGTTTCTTATATGGTGATAACAATTTTAGATATTTTCTTCTATTTCTGTTCTATTTTTGTTGTTTTTGGCCTATTTCTGGCCTGTGTTGTTTTTCCCTATGGGCCTTGCTTGTAAAGGGTTCAGCCCCTGGTTAGTTGCTTATAATAATCAAAAATAAATTAGATATTTTATTGTTATTGTAATATTTTTCCTGGATGAATTAAAAATGTTGTGTTGTAGATGTTTTCATTTAAAAGCTAGAACTTTCAGCTCATTTTTACATGTAGCAATAGATCAAATTAATAAATAACTGTTAATATTTTAAAAACTAGATTCACAAATATAAGAAAAGAATTTCAATTAATGAGCTTCAATTTATTCCCTATTATTTTATATAGTTATATTTTATTTATGTACATGATGTACTTAGCAAATAGATTCAATATAATTATATAAAGAATATGTGTATTTATTTTACAAACACATATATAAATTTATTTATTTATTTATTATTTAATCAATTTGTAAAAACTAAAAATGTGTTTATATATATATATACACACTTTTAAATAATAATGAAACTTGTTAAATTTGTTACAAGAGCAAAGGAAATTTTATATATATATAAAAATAAAAATAAAAAACATTAATGATAAGTAAATAAAATAATAATATCAATGATAATAAATGTTTTGATAAAACAATAATAAATAAAATAATACAAAGATTTGTTTTTTCCCATAATCTCTGTAAACATAGAGATTTATAAAAATAAAAACACAATATTAAAGAATACATAATTATAATTTTCATTTTAAGAGTATTATGTCATGCATATACTTTTAAAAAAAGAAGAGAAAAGGAAGAAGATACTCACTCGTATGGCTAAAAACCCCATCTAAAAATTTACCTGGAAAATCAAAAGAGATCTCTATCAAAATAAAAGTTCCATATCTCTCCATTAATTAAAAGAATCCAAGATGAAAGAGGATGTAGAAGATAATGAAGAGATTAAATGAAACAATTAGAAAAAGAGCTATTACATATATTGAGATTTTATTTTTAATAAAAAAAAATCATATTTTATTTCTTAATTAATTTCTTACTATTCAACATTTGGATAGGCGATCTTAGGGTTTTGATATCTTCTAGACACAACAGTGAGGTTTGTTTCACACCAAAATGCACCATTTACAATACCATGGATAAAACCCTCAAAATTGAGAAGAAAATTATAGATCCCATGCTCTAATACCATGTTCTAGAGTTATTATCACCTACAATAATTCTTCTACAAAGAGAGCTTGCTACACAAAAGTAGAAAACAAGAGAAAAATATGCTAGAATAATGATGCATTTATTTCATTATTCTCAAAAGAATAATAAAAAAGGAATATACATCCACATTTTCCAATAATAGATAAAGCAGAAAAGCTAGAAAAGCAATCTTATCTTGTGATGCAAGTCACAAAGATAAGAAACTAATAAAAGGAAATAAAATACTAATTAATCCTACCTAATTAACTTATGATAAATGTGGAAATATAAATTTACACCAACAATTGGATCCCTGAGGATGCAAGCCTATACTAGTACTAAGGATATTTTTATTCTTTAATTTTGAAAAGTTATTGTAGATTTATAATTAGTCTGGATTATTAATTTAAACAAGATGAGCAAATGCATTAAAGACAATAAACTCAACCCAAATTGAACACATGCCTCACTTTAGAACTAAATGAAGGAATTAAATAACATTCAAAGAACATAAGACACAGATAAAACTTCATGATTCAATGGGATTGCTTCATGATAATGTAGATGAATTGATATGAAATGATGTTGGTTTCTCTCTGCTTGAGATTTCCCAATTGGGTAGCATGTTGTTGCATGAGAGTATGCCCTTTTTATCCTTTAGAGGGGGTTTCTTAAATAGACATTCAACCATGACAATGGAGATTTGATATTTGATTGGGAGATCATTGGTGAGGATTAGCTTTCATGATTATGCAAGCTAGCTAGGTGACAAGTGGAAGGAAAGGATGAAATTGAAGCAATGGAGGGTGGAGATCACCTTAAAATGCATGAAGCTTAGAGATTAAAGCATGTGGAGGTGTAGGAGATAGGTAAGTGAATGGAGAGGATTGAATATTGGATTGGAGGATGAGGATATAAACATGTGGAAGATTCACACATATGGGAGTGTGGATACATGTGTAAAAATGGAGGGTGGAGATGTTTTTGGGATTTGAATGGATGGCGAGGATAAAAAGGTGATTTATTTGGATTTTAGTGGAGGAAAAAAGATTTAAGTAATTAGGAAGAAATTAGAGGAATAGATTAGTCTAATTAATTAAATAAGCATGTCTTATTTAATTAATTAGTTAGAAGAAAGGTTAGACTAGGTTAATTAAATAAATATGATTTATGCAATTAACTAGTAGTGGGAATTGATGAAGGGGATATGTTTAATTAATTAAATAAATATTACTTATTTAATTAATCATTGGAGGAAAGATGGCCTAATTAATTAAATAAATATTTTATTGACTTAATTAAAGTGAAGATGTGATGCAGGATTAATGATGCAAATTGATGGAAGCGTGATGATCTTAGGTTGAAATATGGAAGCAGATTTTAAGTGTCTAAACCTTACCCCTCTTTGAGATGGTGTTGTGACTAAGAGAAGTGATGTCATTTTAGAGAAGATAAGTATAGACACTTATTGAGATAGAGATGGTTGTAGGATGCCCTAGTCATTTGGAAGAATAGGGATTTGGAGATGGGTTAGTGATGCTCCCTTGAGAGAGTAGGAAAATTGATAGGACCCAGGTGGTCTCTCAAAAGGAGGACCAAGTTCGAAGAGATGAGAAATGACTAGGAGGGGTTTGAATAGGTAGAATAAAAAGGGGGATAGTTGGATGTATGGAGATTTAGAGATAATGGTATGTGAAGAAACAATATTAGTAAAGGGGGTGAGATGCAAAGGGATATGATATGTATGGATAATGATGCATATGGATGAGGATAGGGATAATGATGATGACATAATGCGTGATGATTCAGTATGGTGGATGGTAGGTATATGCTAGAAGGTAATTTCTGTGTGTTGATCAATTGAATTTTCTTGTAGCACTGAGCATTATGCACCATGATATAAGGGATCATGATGATGGTGTGACAAGTGCATGAAGGATGAATATTCAAGCTTGCATATGATTTGATGCACCATGATATGGAAGATTATGATGAAGTTGGTCATGAGGCACCCCAAGGATCAACTCACAAATGCAAACCACAAAAGAAACACACACAAGCAAGCAAATAAGCATGTACAAATGATGAAAATAAAAAATAAACAAGATTTCCTTTGATCAAGCTAAAATCCAATGATTGATTGATTTGATGATGATGATAGCAATGTCGATGTGGGAATGATATATTCCAAGAAAAATACAAGGATTAGGAATGATATATCTTGAAAATTATGATTGGTTGGTTGAAACTTAAACAAAGTTTGGATTTTATCAAGATTAAGGATGAAACTTATGGATGCTTTTGGATATGTGCCAGGTTGCTTGTCTAGATTTGTCTAGATTTTTCTATGTTGTTGTTATGTGTTTGGGTAACTGAGATCTTTGGATTAGTTGCATGGTTTGGATTTGGATTGTCTATGTGGATTGGATTATAGTTATGGGATCACAATCTTGAAGGCTTGGGTATCTAGAATTTAGGATTGTGGATCTGTATCAGGATTAGATTTGTTGTACATTATGGTTGGGATTGGCCAACATTCAAACCATTATGTAAAAAATCCATTCTACCACTAGGGGTGAGGGTTTTGGATGGATGGAAGGATGGGATTGTGAATGGAATGAGGGAGGGGATTCATGATGGAAATGGGGAGAATGCAGGATGTGATTTCAAAGGACTACATCACATAGGAATGATATACCCCACTAGGTTATATGCCATTTATGATGCTATGCTTGGACATATCAAGGGATTTCCAAAACCATGTTTCAAGATCTTGTCCACTTCCTTATTAAGGTCAAAAATGGGGATGAGGATAGGTATGCTAGCATGGGGATGTGGATGTGATGGGTGAGAATGATACGATGGTGGGATATGGATGATTGGCTAATGGTTGCAAAGGTTGGATGGGATGAGTGGGTTGAAGAAGCTTGCCCTCGAGTGTAGGGTGCACATAGACAATGGATTTACACATGACACCCATAAATGGGTTTTCATCATGGTACTTTCCCAAGGTGCCATACGAATGGTTTTGACTATTGGATGCTTTTTTCTCTTTAGTTATTTAATTTTTGATTTTTTGATCTTAGGATTGGAATTTCAAGAATTTTTATTCAAGCATATGCTTCTAGGGTAAGCTAATAATATCCCATTTTAAATAGCTACTTCATGTGGACCACACTGCTAGTGTTGTGTTTGATGGATGTTGTTATGAGCTTTATTGATTACTAAGTTAGCCTCTCACAAGGTGTTGCTAAGGAAAATGGAATGGGAGGCAAGTTGGATGAAGGATGTATGGTGATTATGTGAAGGTTTGAATGAAAGGGATGTGATGATGGAATTACTAGGATGATGGATTGGGATATGAAAAAAATTGGATGAAAGGCATGTGGTAATGGAGCTATGTTGGATGATGGATTGGGTTGGGTAAAAGGGGTGGGTGAAAGGATGGGATTATGGAGGTATAAGTAAATTTCATGGGACTAAGGGGAATTAGGACCAACAATTTAACACACCATGTTGTGTTACAAAATTGGATCTTTTATTGGATGTGATGGTGACTTTTGGATTTTTGAATTTGTGCACTTGTTTTCTTAGGATATTTTAGATTTTAGGATTCTTGGAAGTTAGTACTTTTGAATATTGGATCGGGTATCTTATTGCTAGATTTTTGAGCCCAAATGAATTTTATGTTTCATCTTGTTATATTTTTGATGCAAGAGCATCTAGGTCCATGAGCGATCTGCATCACCCAAAAAATTATTTTTTGTGTTTGTTTGTTCATTTTCTTCATGTTTTGCTTGCAGGAGTAGATGATCACATTATGGTAATTCTATTTATAATCATGGCTAGATGGTAAGTTCATCTTGAAGAGGATCCAAATGGGTATTCACAGTTCAAATTTGGTGAAGATTTGATGAAATTGACAAAGTATGCTTCTCCAGGACTTTTAGCTCCAACCGAACATTTCTAACCAAATATTCCATCTGGACATTCTCAACCGGACATCCAATTACGCTTCAACATTTGGTTGCATTTTAACATCCTATTGCATCGCTTTATGTCCAACTGGACATCTTCATCCATATGTCATGTTGAAGTGCTTTGTTCCTAACCAGATATTTTCTATTCAGATATCATGTTGCATTTCCATACCAAATCTGATTACATGTCCATATTTGGTTGTGTAGTTTAACTTCCAACCAGACATTTTCCATCCATATGTCCTATTATATTCTCATATCTGGATCCTGTTATATATCCACATCCAGTTACATTGCTTATTATCCAACCAGATATTTGGTTATATTGTCTTGTTCCTAATTGGACATTCCAAGTGGACATTTTCTAACTAGACATTCAAAGTGGATATTTTCCAACTAGATATTTCCATATCTGGTTGTTGTGCCTAAATCCCAACTAGACTTTTTTCATCCAAATATCCTATTGTACGACTCATTCCCATCCAGACCTTTTCAACTAGATATCTTGTTATATGCATGTCCTGATGAACTTAACCTGACATTTGACTTGCATGGAACTTCTATATGGAACCAGACATATCTAGATGCCCCAACTACATTCAAACTTGACATCTCATATCTAGTTGAACAGAACCTGACTGAATATATCTTGTTGAATTGAAAAACTATCCAGAAACTTCTAGAAGTGGAAAATTTATTTTCCAACCACCATTTTCAGTCAGTCCAAGCACAATGTCGATCAAATGGACCAATAAAATGATGTTGATTTGAAGAGCCAATCAGAGGAATATGATAGATGGATTTCATATGATAGTGATGGTTGCCGACTAGCATATTAACCACCTCTATGTTGTTAACCACCCATGTTGCTTATAAAAGGAATGTTTTATGCTTTGTAAAGCAATTATTCTAGGAGTGTGTTTGGTCAATCATCTTGATCGGGATTTTTGGGGTCATCTTTTGTAAGTTTCAAAGTCTTAAACTAGATGTTGTGGGTGTTGGTTTGATTGTAAGGCTTGATGCCAGGGCATGTGCACATGCAATTCTGTAACGTCATTGCACTCCTATTGTAATGTGTAATTCCAAATAAATAAATAAAGTTTCATATTGTTGTTTATGATTTTTGTCTGCTTGGTTCAGTAGTTTGACAAGACCCCTAGACCTTGATCTGCATCAATTTTTGTTTGGATATTTGAATTGCTCGGATTTGGGATTTCCATATTTTGGGGTTCAAATGGATTTCACATTTTTGGACTTCAAGGATTGTGGACGACTAACTTTTGTCTTGGGGTCCTTAGATTTTGAAGACTAGATTTTAAGACCCTTTGGATATTGGAATTTTAGATTTTTGGATTTGGAATTGCAGACTTAGGTATATTAGATTTTTGGGTCTTTGGCATGTAGATTGCTTAGTATTTAGACTTTTTGGGTGCAAGGATTTTAGGAATTTGGATGGGTTCCTTGGGATATGATGATGTATCCAAGTCAATTTTGAGTCCCATTTCTATGATCCTTTAGGGGAATATTATCTTGAAGTCCCATGAAGGTTGTGATAGTGTTGATGTAGTTTTGAGTCATGTTCACACAGATAAAAGTTTACACAATAAACCCCTATCTATCTTGAAAGGCTTCAAGATCCCTAAGGATTTAAAGTCCCAAGTCTCCAGTTGTCAGGTCTTGACTACCTAGTTTTCACTCAGGGTTAGTTGTGTTTTGTTATTTCTATTTTGGGGCCTTACGTGACTAGGAGTCATCTTCTTCTTGATCTAGTTAACTTCATAAAATATCTTGTATATCTTGCATAGTCTGCACATGTCTTTAACAACTTATGTCAAAGTCATAACTGGATGATTAAACTTTGAGTAAATTGCCATGACTTGGACATAACTTTGATCACTTCTTCTGAATTGTCCATAGTTAACTAATCTTTGTATAATTCCTTTGAATTCACTTAAAGATCTTCTTTAAAGAATGAAATTCATTGCTATTTATGGTTATCTGCTTTAGATTTATCATTATTTGCAATTATTTACAAAGATTTGTAGAAATAAAAGACAAAAGATAAGGTTTGGAAATATAAGTTCTAAGGAAATCAAGTTTTTAGTAATTCTACATGCATATCTAGACACTTCATGAATTGAAGTTAATCTAATTATACTTCACTAGGAGTTCCACAACTATGTATAATAGATGCAAATCTTCAATGGAAAATTGATAACAGTAAGCAATAATTCAAATGCACTCCAAAGGGATGTAGAAATTGACATTCTATACCATAAATCAACCAAGAGATTACTCAAAATTTATGATTAAATTGTAATCTTCTCCTTCAAATTCATTATATGCACAAAGATATATGATTGTCTTCACTGATTGAGAAGAACCGTGAGGTAAGTGACAAAGTTGTAAAACATACAAACTTAATGCTTAGAAAACTTCACCAATTCAATCTCCCTATTTACAAATGATCTAGATCCTTTTATAGGACAAGGATCTAGAATTAGTTACAATAATCAACAGTCAAGATTCCATCACAAATATCTACAATTACAAAACAAAGCACATGATTGCCAGTTGGCAATCAAGGATGGATGACAAGTGGAACTCATTATATTCCTCAGCATCTTCAAAGTGCATCCTCTAGAATATTCAGGCCACTAGACCTGTTACTTCCTGCATCACCAATCATTCGAATAGTCTTCTTGATATGAATCCATTGTACTAATATCCATTGCTATAAAAATCTCATCATGAGAATATTACATTACTCTGTATCCGATTTGATATCTTCTTCAACCAACATGCTTCTAGATTCCAAAGCACTATAGTGATCATATCCTGTGACTATTCTCTCTATATCAACTTTGTCAAAATTCTGGGCCTTGACCTTGGCATGCTCCTACATCTAGAGTTTCTCACCCACTGATATCCACTTGTTAGTCTATATATCTAACTTCTCCTTATACATCTTTACCTTTGTTGATAGGTCCATGACTTTATCATGGTTTTCTCTAAAAATGTCTAATAGGATCCTTCAAAACCGGCTCATACTTGGCCTTGAACACTCCAACGACAGTCTTTTCTTCATATGTCTCCTCATCTACCATTGTCTCAAGGAGTTCTTCTAAAATTTATATCTCATCGGTCAAGAGGTCATGTGCCTTGTTGTTGATATCTACAGTTTTGTGTCTGCACCCTTGTAATACGTCAGCCTCAAATTTCAAGTCCTTTATCCATATGGATATTTTTGGCATGGTTTGGACCATCATGATGTTCTAGCTCAATAATATTTTATATTGCAGCTTACGAACTACCTAAAGCTTACCAAGATCCTGATCATTCTGATATAATATGGTAGTGCACTCCTTCAAGGTATCTACCTTGCTCTTGATGAATGCTAGTGTGTCCCAGTTTGATAACGTGATTTGGATTGCTTCCTCCCCATCCTTTAAGAACTTGTGAAACCATCCCTCCATCACCTATGCCTAATGCTCCTTCGCATCTAGATCACTTATTTCTTCCTGCGTCACCAATGCTAGATTAGTTGGGACTTTTGTTATTTGCATTCCTAGGGCGAATAACCCCTTAATAAAACCCTTGATTTGGGTAAGTGCCCTTTCAGAGGGCCTGCTTCTTTAGCTTATCCTTGCAGATTCTAGCTGCTATTGTTAGGGTTAGTCGGCAGAAGATATCAATTACATGCAAATAAAGATTAAACAAAGGAATGAAAATACATAGAAATAATAACAGTGAGAGACAATTTTAACGTGGTTCACCCAAACTTGAGCTACATCCACCAACAGAGAGTCTAATATTATTATCCAGTAAATCAAACCGATTACAACCAGCAATCCCTGCAACTCAATACCACTACAAATGCTACAATACAATGTCAACAGAAACCCTAACCCTTAGATGTTTTTATCAAGAATTATGTCAGTTACAAAATAGGATCTTTTTATATCACCTAATAGAAAAATAACTCTCGATGCCTTTATAAAATAATAAACATTGATTGAGGTTTTGAGGGTGCCGCCCCTTGACCCCACTCTGTATCGTGATAGGGAGCGAGCCAGGGGCATTGCCCTAACCCTATTTTAATTTGGGGGGAAATTGCACTGATAAAAGGGGAAAATTTAACCTCCAAGTTTGATTGGGCTCCATATAACAATAATCTCCCACTTGGAGACTGATTAGACTCCACACCATATCATCTCCCACTTGGAGACTGATCATAACATTGCTGACCTTGTAGCTCCCACTAGAAATAAGCACCCTGGACTCTACTGTTCTAATTTTTTGTTTTCATTCTTGAAGACCAACCGAAGCTGAAGAGGAGCTCAACTTCTCTCTTGTTACTACCTTTGTAAACATATCCACTAGATTTTCATCTATACGGATTTTTTCTAGCTGTAACTGTCCATCATCCAACACCGACCGAATGAAGTGATACCTTAGCTATATGTGTTTGGTCTTTGAATGCAAGGCAGAATTTTTTGCAAGATGTATGGCACCCTGATTGTCTATATACAAATAACTATTAGCCTGTTGTTTACCCAATTCTTCCATGAAAGATTGCATCCATATCATCTCCTTGCTTTCCTCTATTGCAGCTACATACTCTACCTCTGTGGTGGATAAAGCAACCACCTTTTACAACCTAGAGATCCAACTCACCGCTATCCCACCTATAGTAAAGACATAACCTGTAGTACTCCGCTTGGTATCAATATCCCCTACCAAATCTGAGACCACATAGCCTGCTAAATATGTATTAGAGCCCCCAAAACATAAATGTTTATTGGATGTACCTCTCAAATATCTGAGAATCTATTTTACCGCATTCCAATGCTCCAATTCGGGATTACTCATATACCTGCTTACGACTCCTACAGCATGTGCAATATCTGGTCTCATGCATACCATGGCATACATTAAACTTCCTACAGCTGAAGCATATGGTACCTTGGACATTTTTTCTTCCTACTCTTGTGTCTTAGGACACATCTCCTTAGTCAATTTCAGATGACTAGGCAAAGGTGTGCTGATAACTTTTGCATTCTCCATATGGAATCTCTGCAACACCTTTTCAACATAATCAGCCTGAGATAGAGTTAATTTGCTATTCTTCCTATCTCTACAAATTTTCATGCCAAGGATTTGTTTTGCTGCCCCCAAATCCTGCATAGAAAATGATTGTGCTAACTGCTATTTTAACTCTCTTATGTGATCCATGTTAGACCCTGCTACAAGCATGTCATCAACATATAAACATAAAATAATGTAGCTGTCATTAACCAACCTCTTAAAACAAACACAATGGTCAGAATTACACCAACTGTAGCCTTGCTCAGCTATAAAACTATCAAATTTCAAATACCATTGCTGAGGTGCTTGTTTCAAGCCATATAAACTCTTCTTCAATCTGCACACCAATTTCTCCTTACCTTTGACCTCAAATCCCTATGGTTGTTCCATATATATCTCCTCCTCCAAATCACCATGAAGAAAGGCAGTTTTCACATCTAGCTGTTCCAAATGCAAATCTTCAGTAGCCACAATACTTAAAACAGTACGAATAGAAGTCATCTTAACAACAAGAGAAAAAATCTCATCAAAATCAATACCTTTTTTCTGTGCAAATCCTTTTACAACTAACCTAGCTTTAAATTTGTTCTTACCCCCAGCGTCCTCTTTCAGCCTATAAACCCATTTGTTTGGTAAAGCCTTTTTGCCTACATGTAACTTGCATAATTCCCAAGTTTAATTTTTTAGCAAGGAGTTCATTTCTTCTTTCATTACAAGCTCCCACTGAACCTTTGTATCCACCTACATAGCTTCATCATACCCTTTTGGTTCACCACCATCTATTAACAAAATATAATACAAAGAGGGAGAAAACCTTTGAGGAGGTCTACTTAGCCTTGTTGACCATCTAACATGCACTGGAGTTTGTGGTTTTTCTTGTTGTTGTTGTTGTGGAGCATGAGGAACCATTGGAATATCACTATTTGGAGTATGATCTAGCACCACATAATCCTTTTTTTTCTTCTCATGCTGCTACAACTAATCTTTGTACAACACCTTCTCATTGAATACAACATCCCTGCTTCTCACAATTTTTAGATTTTCAACATCCCAAAGCCTATAACCAAATTCATCAATGACCTATCCAATGAAGATACACTTTTTGATTTTGCATCCAGCTTGGCTCTATTTTTAGAATCTACATGTGCAAATGCTTCACATCTGAAGGTTTTGAGAAATGAATAACTCACCTTCTTACCTGTCCATGCTTCTAATGGAATACCACAGCCCAAAGGAACTAAAGGACATCTATTAATTAAATATATAGTGGTATTGACAGCCTCTACCCACATGTTTAAAGGCAGCCCAACATGCAATTTCATGCTCCTTGCACGCTCCATTATTGTCCTATTCATGCGCTCAGCCACTCCATTTTCTTGTGGAGTCCCTAGAACCATTTTCTCCCTACAAATTCCATTAAAGGAACAATAATCCTAAAAATTATTTGTTGCAGACTCACCACCATTATCAGATCTGAGACATTTTAATCTTTTACCCATCTCATTCTCAACCAAGCTTCTCCATTTCTTAAATGTTTCAAATACATCAAATTTCTACCTAAGAAAATAAATCCAAACCTTCCTAGTTGCATCATCTATGAATGTAACATAATACTGAGAGCCACTGAGAGAAGATACCCAAGCCGGTCCCCATACATCTATATGCACAAGCTCCAACTTTTCATCTTTTTTTTGCTTCCCATCCTTGAGAAAACTAACTCTCTTTTGTTTGCCATACATACAACTTTCACAGAAATCCATATTAATATATTTCAGACCTAGTAAAACTTTCTTAGAATGAAGTACCTTCATACCTTTTTCACTCATATGCCCAAGTTTGTTATGCCATAGTGTTGTCTCAGAACCTGCAGCAACTGTTTCAGTCTCTTCCTGCCAACCTGTAGCAACTATTCCTGAACCTATTTAATTCTTCTCTGCAACAACGAAAGTAGAAGGAACAGTATGAACTGTACAAAGATATAAGGTGCCTACTTTCACACCTTTTTCTAATATTAAGGCACCTCTTGAAACCTTCCAATTTTTATCACTGAAAGTAACTATGCAACCTTCATCAGCTAGCTGCCCTGCTAAAATTAAATTCCTACTCAGCCTTGGAATGTGCCTTACCTCTTGTAGTAGCCAATGATTCCCATTCTATAACTTAATCTTGATTCTTCCCTTTCCAACAATCTGACAGGGTTCATTATCTCCCAAATAAATCAGCCCAAAATCCCCTTAGACATAATCAAGAAAATAATTTCTATGGGTCGTAGCATAAAATCAGGCCCCTAAATCTAAAACCCATGAATCATCAACATTATCTAGGGAAAGAGTCAAAGCATCATCTTCAGATTTAATACTTACCACATTTGTCTCCTTATTGCCTTCTTGTTTGTCTCCTTTATTCTTCCGAGACCAGCAATCTTTCTTTAGATGACCTGGTTTCCCACAGTACCAGCAATCCTTCTATCCTCTGGATTGGGACCTCTTGTCCTTTGATTTTCCTCATGTCTTCCAATGACCTCTAGAACCTTTTCTTCTCTCCTTTGATCTGCCCCTACTTTCTGCATTCAGAATACTACTTGATGTGGATCCTTCTGAGCTTTTCCATTGCATTTCCTCACTAAGGATAACACCAACAACATCATCAAATTTCAAAGTATTTGAACCAGAGCCAGAGTTACTTACATCCATTACCAAGCTATTCCATCTTTCTGGCAAGGAACATAAAACCAAGAGAGCCCTCACCTCTTCATCAAATTTCACTTTTACAAAAGTTAACTAACTGATAATCGTATTAAACTCATTTAAATGATTTGTCACAGATCCACCTTCAATCATTTTTAAATTAAACAAACACTTCATGAGAAATACCTTATTTGAGGCTAAGGGTTTTTCATACAATTTAGCCAAAGCTTTCATCAGTTCATTTGTTGTCTTCACTTCTATTATATTGAATGCCACAGATGGTGTTAGGCACAACTGAATGGTTCCCAGTGCCTTTTTGTCTAGAAGTTCCCAATCCTCATCAGTCATTTCTGCTAGTTTCTTGGTTATTCCTTCCAACGGCCTCCATAAATCTTTATGATAGAGATAATCCTCCATCTGCATCTTCCATAATTGATAGTTCTACCCATTGAATTTATCTACCTTCAATTTACCCTCGTCCGCCATTGCTCCCACTTAACTGTGAGACTCCCACTCAACTGTGAGACCTTCTTGCAAATGATAATCAAACATAACCCACTCTGATACCACTTGTTAGGGTTAGTCGGTAGAAGATATCAATTAAATGCAAATAAAGATTAAACAGAGGAATGAAAATACACAGAAATAATAACAGTGAGAGACAATTTTAACGTGGTTCACCCAAACTTGGGCTACATCCACCAACAGAGAGTCTAATATTATTATACAATAAATCAAACTGATTACAACCAGTAATCCCTACAACTCAATACCATTACAAATGCTACAATACAATGCCAACGGAAACCCTAACCCTTAGCCGCTTTTTATCAAGAATTATGTCAATTATAAAATAGGGTTTTTTTATGTCACCCAATAGAAAAATAACTCCTGACGCCTTTATAAAATAATAAAAATTGTTTGAGGTTTCGAGGGTGCTACCCCTCGACCCCACCCTGTATCGCGACAGGGAGCGTGCCAGGGGTGCTGCCCCTTGACTCTATTTTAATTTGGGGGGAAATTGTGCCAATAAAAGTGGGGAAAATTTAACCTCTGAGTCTGATTAGGCTCCATATAACAACAGCTATAGCCTCTGCACTGCCCATGAGCTCATTTATTTCCTGCTTTGCAGTTGCATGTCTTAGATCTAGGGTGGTGATCTGATATTCATTCATGGTGATCTCACCCTTTTCCTTATCCATTGTAAGCACAACTAATTGGGTTGTCCTACATCTTGTTGCATCCCTTTTGATAGCAGATATTGCCCTCACCTTTCTCCTGGGCTTTATTCCTTCTACTGTTAATGACTTAAAATTAAAATGAATTAAATTAATAAGATGATCATTTACCTCCGATGCTAACCATCCTGGGACATTTGATGGTGGTCATTCTTGACCTGACTATTCAATGTGAACATCTTTAACCACCAGTTTCGTCTCTTTCTTTGGTCTTTCTCCTTGTTGTGAAGTCTCCTATTGGGAAACTTCCTACTGCAGAGGTTCTTGTTGTGGAGCTTCTACATCCACCTCCATAGGCTTATGCTCAAGATTTTCCACCTCTTGTTGTGGTTCCTCAACCCCTTGGTCCTATTGATCTTCATTAAGTGACAATGTATGTTGCACTTCCTTATATTGATCTCTTACTAATGGCTCTTCACCATGTTGTATATCTCCTTCCTCAGGTGTATCCTAAAGAGCTTCCCTTTGATCTTTTGAAAGAGTAGTGTCCTCACCTGAATTCTCCATCTTGATTTGTTGAGTTGGAACTACATCTTCTTGTGTCATGATACCTATACTTGGAACATCATTTTGGTCTATTGGTACATCTAGGGATCCTGACATCTTAGTGTCAAAAATCTCTTCTACCACCAGACCTTGAGTCTCTATTACTTCTGGGGCTTCTATCTCCTCCACTTCAACATGCATTTTTTTGGGTTCATCTAGTTGTGATGCCTGATGTGATAGTAGGGAAGAGACTGGCTCATTTGTCATGACATGAGTGACCTCATCATCAATCAATTCATGACTTGACTCAAGGGCAACTACAATTCTTCATCCCTTTCTTTCTCTTGTACTTTTGCTTCTTCAACCATTTCTTGTTTTGCATGGATAATTTGTTGGGTTATTTGGCCTCTCTACAGCTCCATCACCTAACCTCCAGTGTGGACTTGATATGCTGCCACTTGTTGTGCTAGATGAGCTTGGATAGCAACTTGTGGTGATGGCACTTCTTCTTGAGGATGACTTGATGTGAACATAAGTTTCATCTATGTTGGTCCTGATGTCTTGGTCTGCGTATCCATTGGTTTGGAGATAGCACCCCTCATGGGTGTATTCGGTCCTCTTCTCTTCTATTTGGGGATTTCTACCTCTTCCCATATGTCTGTAGCAGGTCACTCTTCTAGAGCTACGACTATGATGGGGATGGCACGTACTGTCTCCCTTGGAGGCAAGGGTCTGGTGGAAATACTTATACCTTTTATAGTTAGGGGCTCACCAGATGTGGATGTTCCCTCTTGTGCCAATTTGGCTTCCATGACTCTCCTCTTCACAATGAGGAATTCATCATAATATGTATCTCCTCTGTCTTTCCTCTTCCTTTTCTTATCATATGTCAAGCTTACCCCTTTGGCCTTGAGCTGATTTATCTTTTTTCTGAACCCACCTTTGGGTAGCGATCATGACATTCTTCATTATGACATCTATAAATGTCTCTTTCGACTTTATCCAGTCAGGTAGAGCCAGAGTCTCCTTGTACACTTGCTTGTTATAATAATCTGGATCTAAAGTTTGACCATCATCATGTAAGAGTCAATGTGACTTAGCAAGCCAGGATCCCTACAATCAAGACGACCTTCCACACAAAGATAAAAGAGAAGAATATGCTAAAACAATGGAGCAAAGATTATATACAACTATCATGAAAATTTTATTAATTGTTATGAAATACAATGAGTGAGCCTTGATTATAAAGGCAAGGATGACAATCAAGGATTTGTAGTCATGTGACAAGTGTCACATTCCTATCACATGTGACAACTAAGATGCCAACTAGAGCACATGTGTAGGATAAGACCACTCACTACAACTATCAACAACTAGAAACATCTAGAAGACTCACTAAGTCAACTTAACATGTTAATTATGTGTGATGTGTAAATATTATTTAACTAATAAATAGTTAAATAATATGAATTATCCACACAAGGGGAAATTAACTAAACTAGTTAGGAAAAACCCTATTCACACCAACACCCCCCTTAAGTGCAACTTAAGGAGTAGCTGACTAAAAACAAAGATACAATGATGGGTCTCAGCTACTAGGTCATGTTAGGTATCCATGTACAACAAATCTCAAGTGGAGAAAAGGAGAAAACCTCATGGGACAAAACTCCTCTCCAAAAGTGAGAATGTAGAAAACAAATGGAACAAAAGATGTGATGGAAGGAGGAATCAAGACCCCCCTAGAAATACATCCAACACATATGTATAATCATTTTCCCCCCCATAGGAGAGCAAGTGTGAGACTATAGGTCCCCCCCATAATGAAGTAGTTCCGGTGCTGATGGTGAATGCCTAAAGAAGAATGTTGAAGAGAATCCAAAGCCTACAAACAACATTCTGCCCCTTAGGAAGAAACAGGTCCAAAGGCTGATGTAGAAAAAACTCCATCTCAAGGTATGAGGGAAAAAGCCTCACGATGTATGATGTCTTTGAAAACTGCTCAAGTGTCCACATGTCACAACCAAAAGATCTCACATAATCAGGTGTTGCATGTCTAATCAAAGAATGTGACAGTCCAAGACAAGATGAAAACTTAAGATCCTCAATCTCTAAAGACAAAGAATCCTTTGAATGATGCTCAGGATACTCAAACTCAATGCCAAACTGTGACAAGTGAAGAGGAGAAGATGGTGCCCACACATCTGAAGTAGAAGAATCAACTCCTTCAAAGAGGAGATGAATGCCATCAATTATGTCCTCCAAGTCATCAAGATAGGACTCACAAAACAAGTCTAAAATACCTATCAAGTACTCATCCCATAATCTTGTATCCGGAAGACAAAGAATATCCTACTCAACTGAAGTGGATGAAACTATGTCAATGCCAATCTCTGTAGAAGTAGGAGAAGGAGGAAGCTCAAAAATAGTCTCAGGAACCAAAGTAGATGCAAGAACACCAAGGTTCAAGTAACTTCTCCTTATAAACATGATTCACACTTGATGCATGAGTGTGAATAGTAATCAATGGATCTACATCATCATCAGAAACAAAATGGGAGAAAGTATACAAGTGAGATGCATGATCAACCATCCTAGTAGCAATGATATCTCTTCTCTCCAAGTCTCGTATGATCACTAAATCAAGAGTGAACTCAATTGTCTTCCCTGCACCATAATGAGTAATCTGGTAGATGGAAAGGAGATTGGTTGTCAAGGAAGGTACACGCAACACATTGTTGAAAGTACTCTCACAACCATCAATAGTTCATTTACCAATTGCATGCATGTATGCATTGTTACCCATCAAAATACGTGGTGAAGTACATGATTGAAATGAAAAGAACGTCCCTTGTGAAGATGCCATATGATGAGAAGCGATTGAATCAAGAAGCCATCTATCTGACTGTAGACTTGTTGAAGCAAAGAGTACCTATCCTTTTCCCTTATCTAACCCATTTTCAAATCTCATTATCTTTGGTTGTATAGATGATGGTGGCAAAGAAGAAGAATTGGATAAAACTGATGTTGATGAAGTATACTCAATGTTATGCTTTTGAAGAAGTTGTGACATCTCATCAATTTTTTTCTCATAACATTTAGTCTCATCATGACCCAATCTCTTACAATAAGGACTCCTCTTTAGAAGAAGAGTTGGGGGTTTTCTTTGATTCTTTCTCTTGCTCATTAGACTTTGAATCCTTTTGTTTCTTTGCCCTATTATTTGAAGCCTTAGGATCCTTTGTGCTTTGTGTTGCAACTAGGGCTTGTTTTCTAGGAGACTTCAATGTTTCCATGTGTAGTAGCTTGGCTTGTTCTCTAGTGAGTTGTGCAACAAACTCCTCAAGTGAAGGCATAGTAAACTTACTCCCAAAAGCATCCATTGTAGCATAAAAGGTAGAAACATAAACTAAATAAGTGGGACCCAATTTTGCAAGAACAGATAGAATCAATTGTTCATTTTCTTTCTCAATACCACACTATTTGAGTTACAACCTGAGAGACTTCAACTTGGTGAATAAATCTTCAATTTGACCAAAATCTTGAGCATTAAGTGCAATTAGCTTATTCTCCAATTTGAACCTGTGATGCCCACCCTTGTGTGAATGGTTTTGTGGCACTATTAGACCTAATTGTATTGTGTTAGCTAGGCTTAAGAGAAGGTATGTGGTATGGTGACCTTGACCAAGAGTCATCCACTCTCTCCCCCTTATTTCAAATCCATGGTATTGGATTTTGTGTTATGAATATCCTTGGTTGGGAATGTGCTTTTTTGTTTGTGTGTGTGTTTGACTCCCTTGTGTTTGTGTGTATTTGGGGTTACTTATAGGCCTCCTAGCTCGGGGGAGGCTTGTGAGCAAGCCGATGGTTGGGTGGTGAGCTCCATTGGCCTTATTTTCCTTTGTGTTGTCTCATTTCCAATATATTTGGCTAAAGAAAGAGAGGAGAGTCTCCTTGGGAAGTTTGATTTGTAAAGAAGTTGGACATCTATGTAAAGGCTATGTAAAATTCTTAGCTCCATGAGCTTATATATGGGTAGAGTTAGGAGTCTTAAGTCTCTCCTTATAATAATTTGTATGTCATTGTACTTTGGAAGAAAAATGTATTACTTGCAAAAAGAAATAAATAATAGAATGTAAGTTCATGTATGTCATGTTTAATGAAATAATGAAGAAAATGGCAAAGCTTATTGTTGTTACTCTTGAAAATAGTTTGACTTTATACCCTCTATCTCTCTCTTCCTCTCTTCCACTCTCTTGTCAATTCTACGATGCAAAGAAAGATAAACCTTAATTGTTTCAAAAGGAAGGAAAAAAAAGGGTTCTTAAGTATTACTATCTTTTATATAATGTTGCATTCTAACAAACAAACAAAAAAAAGGAATGTCTTTTAGTTGAAAGTAATATATATATATATATATATATATATATATATATATATATATATGTTATTTTATTGTTAGTATATATGAAATAAATCATCTTTTAGTTGAAATTAATATATATAAGTTATTTTTTTTTTTATTATTATTACTATGTATACATAATGTTATAAATTAATCTCTATTTTAAATACAGATAGTTTATAAATTATAAATTAATTCTCTGTTTTAAAAACAGGTAACTTATAAATATCAAATGTTTGGCAATAAGAATTCTTTTTCTAAAAGTATATAAATGTTTTTCTTTTAAATGAAAATTGAGTTGTATTTTTTTTAAAAAGAAGAAAACATTCTTTTTTTTAAAAGAAAGTTGTTAGGGCAGCGGGGTGGGGAAGGGCCGAAGCCCTAACCTCCCAACCTCACAGGCCCTGAGGCGGACCCATCGTAGCCTTGTTGCGACAGATGGGCTTAAGCCCCACCACCACAGCAGAGCCTACGACAGAAGGCCGCCGCCCAATAGGGCTCGGCCCCTGCTCAGCTGCCATTTTTTTTTATTTTTTAAACTGAAACATATGTGCTTCCCTTCTACGCACAGTCCTATCCCCTACAACATTTTTTATATTGCATATATATATATATAAATTTCTTCTCAATATATATTCATTTGCAATCAAAAGAAATATATATAAATATATGTTTATTAATCTCTATGCTTCACTTAAGATGTTTGGAAATAAAATATTCCAGAAACCTATTTTGAAACTTTAAAAAAAAAAGGGAAAACTTTAGCTTCTTGCCTTGGAGAAATAGCCTTCTCATTTGGGAAGGGATTTCTCTGTTCCTTTTTCTCTCAAACCTACAAAACAAAAAAGATAAACTTGTGTGAGACTTGGTTATTGAAAGTGCTTTTATAAACCCAACTTTAGGGTTTGATAAGTTGCCCTAATCTTGAGGTAGATTAAACCAACTTTAAACCTGGTTGTCACTTTCTAAACCCACTTAAGGATGTTGATTTTATTTATTGCCATGGAACTACAGTTGTAGTTAATCCTTTCATTTATTCTATTTAGGTCATAGTTCTAAAGTTAAAGTGGTTTAATTTAAATTGATTTAAGTTGTGGTGTTAGTGCTATAGTTGGAGATAAATATTTATTTGTATTATTTTGTCATAAGTTCTATAGTTGTGGAAATTTAGTTAGTTTTATGTTTATTTTAAATTTATTTTATTTTTCACATAGCTGGAAAAATTAAACCCCTAGTAACGTTATGTTTGTTATACGAAATTTTCAGGATTGTGTTTATGATTATTGATATAATTATTATGGCCAATGGTAGAGATGAATATTTAATTAATTATATTCGTTGATAGACTTTTCCACTTTATTAATCATGGTTAAATGTTTTTAAATAAAGCTTTGTTTTTTTCTTTTGTCATCGCCATAGTGAAAATTTACATGTTTTGTTATAGCTTATCTAGCTCTACTATGTTACTTCCACTTTCTTAATTTTAACATAGTTGATAGTTGAGTGTTGGGGTTAGGTTTTTGACTTAGGTAAAAAATGAATCTCCCCTTCACTTCGGAAACCTTAAGGATGGTTCCTGGAAGGAGTCCACCCCTCTTAGTGATGTTTTAGTGATGCACACCCCCTTTAGTTACTATCTTTATTGTAGGGATTGCGAAAGGAGATTCGCATCATCCCAGACCTATTTGACATCCTCGCCTTGGGCAACATGCTTAACATGTGTTGCGAATACAACCACATTACATGTATGTGTCACTGAGCATGCATTTGGCATGCGAGGGGGCTTTAGAGTCGGGTGGGAAAACATTTTGATATTTCATGTCATAACCACATGAAAAATGTGGACATGACATGTGGTTACCATGTCATGACAACATGGCAAATGTAGGCATGACATTTGGTATCAGAGCCAGGTTTCAAACACTGGGATCTCTGGGTGTGTACTTTTGTTTGTGTTGGGCCAATTGTTGGTCATGCATACTTGTTTTACGTGTCTAACTCTAGCTTGCATAGCAACGAGTTCATAAGATACCTTGTGTGGGAATGACTTGTTTCCCTTGATTTTGCTTCTGCTAACTCCTATGTACAACTTGATGTCGTAGGTACTTGGGGAGTGTTTTCTTGATAAGTAGATTAATTGAAGGACCATACAAGTCCTAGATTCAAGAGTTAGTCAGCTTCTTGATAATGTTATCCTAAAAGGAAGTTTTTGTTTGAGTTTTGCTAGGTGTTTCATTCTAGTTAATCCATGATCCTTGTCCTAGTTGATGGTGCATTTTTATCCTTCTTTAGGGATCGCGGCAACCTGTTGTAGGTTGCACCCTTGGAAAGGTGTTTTTGTGGTAAAGTTATTGTCTTATGGCTACCTTGTAGGATTGCCCTAGTGAACATTTGAGTGGCACTTTGCAAGTCGTGAGTGCCATTGCGTCGTTTGAGACTTGCCCTTTTCTGACAATGTTGACTTGTGTTTATCCTACCTTGTAGGAGGAAAGAAATATATTTATGTGGTACACAAATCTTGGGCAAGACTAATGTACTCTATTTCCTTTATTCTCCACCTTGTGTCATTTAGTTAACCCATGTATTGAGGGGTGAGTTTTGTCTTGTTTAGATGACCCCTAGTTGGGATGTGAAGGAGTTGTAGACCTATAGTTGACCTTCACCTTGTTATATGATTAAGTGACCTTGTTGGGTAGTTGTCACTTGAAGAGTGAAAAGGGGATAAAATGGTATATTCTCTTGTAAGAGTCGCTTGGTACCCTCATTTTGAAGATGGAGTAGTGGAAATTAGCAGAGTTTGTCTTGTAAGGCCTTTTATGGCTATCTTCTCATGCATGACTTTGGGTTAAATGAAAGGATAGTAGTGGTTTCAAGGACCACTTTGCGGTTGCAAAACTTGTGACACTAGGTGTGTCACGTCGAGTTAACCTCCTTGCAAAACATTGGTGCCTAGTGGATATTAAGACTATGCACTACCTTAGCGTTAATTGTAATGTGATTTGTTCACTTATAGTTGGTACCTCGTTGATTAATGGTATAAATGTGGTGTGAGTGCTTGATTTCTTACCATGTTATGATAGTCAAAAAGTAAGATCTAGTTACGGGTGTAATTCCCTATTTGCTTATTTAATAATAACCTAAGTGCAACTTGATCCCTACCTTGCCACCTTGTTTCATTGGAGTTTTCTTATCTTTGTGTCTTGTTAGGGTGATGAATTCCCCTTGGGAGTAACGTATGTCCTTGTGCGTAGAAGGCTATAGTGAATCCTTGCATTGGGTTGTAGTAAGGAAAGATAAGACCCAATTAATTTGGTCCTTTTGGGTTATAGTGAGAACCCTCTTAGTAGTTCCTTCTTGTCTTTAATATGGGAGAACACTTGAGATGCTTTAGGAGTTAAGTAAGTGTTGCGACAAGATAGTTGGAGTGGCAACTCTTCTATCTTGAGTCTTTTAGTAGTTGTCATTGGGTAAGTCACGGGACGAGTCCCTTGTGCAACTGATTGCATGATTCCTCAAAGATGAACCTAATGTATAGAAATATATTATTTGATAGATTGCAATATTCTAGGCATTGAATTGATTAAGGACTCACACACCTTTCCATAGGGTAATGAATGTGGATAGTCCCTTGTTTGGTTATCTTGGAAGTGTTTGGGATTGTTAGGGTGTGTTGGGAAGTTGAGTTTGTTTTGTGAGTACAATAGTAAATGGTAATGTTACCCTTTGGTTGTTGGTGGTTAAGTGTTGTGATCGACATGTGTGAGCGACATAGATGTATCTATCGGGGTTGTTTTGGGTGTTTTTAAGACTATGGGTTTAAACTTGAGTTAGTTGTGAACGCCTTGGTTGGGGTTCTCTAACCTTGTTGCACTGAACTTTGTGCTAGGATAGTTGATGTGATTTTATTTACGACTAGGATTGCTTGGGCTTAGCCCCCACTCTAGTATCTTGGTACCTTGAGTAGGATTATTGTTGTATTTATGAACTACCTAGTGATATTATCAATCTATGGAAGTAAGTGTTTTTCAGTTGGTTTTGATAATATCCATGAAGTTGTTGGGTTGTGTTCCTTACTAGGAAGCATGAAAGGCCCCACTTTGAAGGTGACTCTTAGGATACCTAACCCTTGGCATTCTTTCCAAGCATGTCCTAGGTCACCTAGAAGTTGTGGGTGTACATGTCGTTGGGGTGTTTCATGATCTTAGTTGTGAATGTGACCACTCTCTCTCCTCTCCTTTGTAACTATGTTATATACATATGATGTGCAATTTTGGTTAATTTGTTGAAGATAATTATTTACTTATTGATGGAATTTTATTGATTTCAAAACCAATAGTATTGAGCTTCTTTTCTTGGGCTACTTAGCCAATTTAAGTTCTTATAGTCCTCTTACCTCAAGGACTTGTTTAATCGTATTTTGATTCAAATTTTGAATATTGAATTTTGGTGCCACTTTGGAATTTGATTTATCTTTTGAAATTTATCTTCTAAATTTTAATTCTTTTGAATCTAATTCATTAAAAATGATTTAAAAAGATTACCTTTTGCAAGCTTGTTATTTTGAGGATTTCCTTATTATTGCTACTGTTGGTACATGTGTAGTTATGTGAGATATGTAATCTACCCTACCCATAAGGGGTATTTGGTGAGATGAAAATGGGATTAGTTGGTCTTGGATATGATGTCATAAGGATGAGGATTGTAGATTGAGTTGGTTAAGGTTGGTCAAGATTCCTTGTTGACCTTGCGTGTTGACAAGTATTACTCTAGTACTTTCCCTTTAGGAAGGCTGAATCTCTATGCTAACATGAGAATAGTGCTAGAAAGGTTCAAAGGAGTAGATAGGTTGGGAAACCTTGAGTTCCTCCTATTGTTGTGTAAACCCATTATCCATGTGATTTTGGCTTCCTTGTGTTTAAGGGCTTTTAAATGCTTCAATCGTTTAAAGGTTGACTCTTGAGTTTTATAAAGACGTGGATGTCTAGTTTTCCGTTCCTTGATGCTAGGAACATATGGACATGTTTCATTTCTTATCTATTCTGCAAGTTCAACCTTGGCAGATTAGCAAAGACTTGTTGATAGAAGAGGCAGTCGTGACTTGTGAGGCATGTGTGTACTGCTTGGAATCTTTAGTGGTGTAACTTAGCATCGATGGTATAGTGAGTTGATCCGTGTTTGGGGCTATGATCGGTATGGTAGTTATGCCTAGTTGGATTACCCAAACTTCCTTTTGATTGCTCTTACATTAGTTTAAGTTAATTTGGAGGGCTTAATGAGAACATGAATCTGGTGAAGTTAGTTAGTGATGTCTAAAAGGCCTTTAGCGGTGCTAACCTCCTTGATGTGACTTCATCTTTTATGGCCTTGAATATTCTTGGTGATCTTTCTTAGGGAATTTGATGCCCTTGGGTTTGGTAATGCTAGTAAAGTTTTTAGTGAATGTGTTGTCTTTAGATCCTTAACTTCTCCTTCTTGGAGGAGGTTATTCTCTAGATTAATTATTAAGCAATTACCTTATTGGGTTCCTTTTTGTGTTTCTTACCATTGATTAGAAATAACTTTGAGTTCACCACCTTGTTGACATGTTGGAAGGTGGGTTGTTCTACCCCACCTCCATGTTAACTTCCAGGAGGAAGTTTAACTCTAGGGGAGGAGAATGTGAGGCCCACCCTTGTGAGATAGGTTTTGTGGCACTATTAGACCTAATTGTATTGTGTTACCTAGATTCAAGAGAAGATATGTTGTATGGTGACCTTTCCCAAGAGCTGTTATGGTGTTGTTGTGAATCTATTTATAAGGTGGTTGTGTTGATTGTGTATGTGAGATACATGACTTGATAAATCATATATGTTTCGACTGTGATGAATTGTCTTACCATTGATTGTCTAAACTACGTTTGTGAATGGATTTCGGTGTTATAAGAAAATTGGAAAGGGATTGTATCTTTGAACATAGGGATAAGTTTGTAATGTGGTTGATTATGTTACTTCTTGATTATTGTGAAATAAATGGTGATTATGTTATAATATGCTAAAGTGATTGAATTGTTGCAATAGCTATTAAAACACTTGATTTTGATGATTAGAAATAGAATTCATGAAAATGTTGAAATAAGGCTATGATGTCATAACACCTGGTCTATTGAGTGACTCTATGTGTGTTTAATTCTTGTTCTTCGGCTATTTATACATTGGACGTATTAATGTGTGTGTTGAAGTGTGCAGGCATATCCATAGCCAATGGATTTTTGGAGGTCTACTAAGTAACTCATGTATTTAACTAGTGAGTCCAACCTAATCCCTAAGGTGGATTAAGATCATTATTAAAATTGGAATGACTATAATGTGTTTTATTTGTACACTTTGAGTTTTGAGTCTCCTAAGGATGTCTAGTAGTGAGGTAGATGATGAGTTGTCATCCACATGTTTATTTTCATTCTTATGCTTCAAGGCTTCTTAATTGATGATATTTTTCTAAGTTTCACCTTTTTATTTGATCGCCTTGAAGTGTTGTAATATTGTATTGTTTTGGTTTGCACAATTTTGGTACTAAATATTTATGAGCCCTTTTTTATGTGGATTTATGATCCCCCTTGTGTTAATTATGGTTAATTAATGACCCTAGATCATACCCCTAGGGTCTAGGGCCATTTTTAGCATGTTAACTCTTGGTGTAACCCTCGTATGGTCACCTTAACTTGGCGCTTGAGTAAAATGACGAATTTGGGAGATGGGAAAGGTGGGTGGCAAGTCACCATCCCACCTTGACTAACCCCAGTCACCTTGGGTAAGGTTACCCTTATCTTTGAATGCTTTGGAAGCTTCCAAAGCCTTCACGTGTGTGAGACCTCTACCCTATGCTCTCACACATGTGTGAGAGCATTTGTGGGAGAGTGTGTGGCATAGTTGAAGGAGAAGGTGACAAGTGTCACCTTCTCATTCTTGTGAGGTCTCACTTGTGGGATCCCCTCTCCCAATGCTCTCACACATGTGTGATAGAATTTGTGGGAGAGTGTGGATCATGTTGAATGGGAAGGTGACAAGTGTCACCTCCTCATTCTTGTGGAGATTGTGAGAGGGTTGTGTGGATAAAGGAGAAGGTGACAAGTGTCACCTTCTCATTCATCAAGGCTTGTGGGAAAAGCCTACTTATCTCCCTCTTTGGGAGAAGAGAGGGGTTCTTTTTCTTTTGGCTTGTTTTTGGTCTTTGGATTTGGGGAGAGGAGCTTGGATCTTGGAAAGGAAATTTTTGAAGTGTTAGAGAACTCTTGTGTAGATCTTCTTCAACTCATAGGTAAGCTTTCAAGAGTCTTCAAGATTATGTAGTTGTTTACTTGCTTATTAAATGCATGGTTTGATATGCTCATGTTTGGTTGTTTTATTGTTTGTGTTAATGTTTTGGGTTGGGTTGTTATGGCAAATGCTCACCACTTGTGTGGAAGAAGCTTGCCTTGTAATTGGGGTTTGGAGAGAGGTGAGAACCTCCTTAGGGAAGGCTCACTCCATAAGAGGAGTTATGTGGTTTGAGGCCTTATTTGATACTATGGTTGTGTTAGAGAGGCAAGAGTGTCCTCCTTGAGAAAAATTGGAATATTAAGATGGTTATGTTGTTTTAGGAGATTATTTTGAGGAGATAATGGATAAGTTGATTTATGAGTAAGTAGTGTGAAGAAATGAGAAGTTTATATTGATGTCTTTCCCCTTGAGGAGAGTAGTCCACTCTCTCCCCCTTGTTTCAAATCCATGGTATTGGATTTTGTGTTGTGAGTATCCTTGGTTGGGAATGTGCTTCTTTGTGTGTGTGTGTGTTTGACTCCCTTGTGTTTTTGTGTATTCGGGGTTACTTGTAGGCCTCCTAGCTCAGGGGAGACTTGTGAGCAAGATGATGGTTGGGTGGTGAGATCCATTGGCCTTGTTTTCCTTTGTGTTGTCTTATTTACGGGATCTTTGGCTAAAGAAAGAGAGAAGGAGAGTCTCCTTGGGAAGTTTGAGTTGTAAAGAAGTTGGAAATCTATGTAAAGGCTATGTAAAAGCCTTAGCTCCATGAGCTTGTATATGGGTAGAGTTAGGAGTCTTAAGTCTCTCCTTGTAATAATTTGTATGTCATTTTACTTTGGAAGAAAAATGTATTACTTGCAAAAAGAAATAAATAATAGAATGTAAGTTCATGTATGTCATGTTTAATGTAATAATGAAGAAAAGGGGCAAAGCTTATTGTTATTGCTCTTGAAAATAGTTTGACTTTATACCCTCTATCTCTCTCTTCCTCTCTTCCACTCTCTTGTTAATTGTAGGATGCAAAGAAAGATAAACCTTAATTGTTTCAAAAGGAAGGAAAGAAAAAGTATTACTATCTTTTATATAACGTTGCATTCTAACAAACAAACCAAAAAAAAAGGAATGTCTTTTACTTTAAAAGTTATATATATATATATATTGTTAGTATATATGAAATAAATTATCCTTTAGTTGAAACTAAATACATATATAGGTTAATTTTTTTATTTTATATATATATATATATATATATATATTGTTATAAATTAATCTCTGTTTTAAATACAGATAGTTTATAAATTATAAGTTAATTCTCTGTTTTAAATATAGGTAACTTATAAATATCAAATGTTTGGCAGTAAGATTTTTTTTAAAACGTATATATACGTTTTTCTTTTAAATGAAAATTGAGTTGCATTTTTTTAAAAAAGAAGAAACATTTTCATAAAAAAGTTGTTAGGGCAGTGGGGTGGGGAAGGGCCGAAGCCCTAACCCCCAACCTTGCAGGCCCTGGGGCAGACCCATCGCAGCCCTGCTACGACGGGGCTTAAGCCCCATCACTGGGTGAAAGGTTGTCACCCAACGGCGCTAGGGCCCTGTGGGGTGCTAATACCCCGTTGGGGGCTCAACCCCTGCTTGGTCACCATTTTTTTTAAACTGAAACCTTTGTGCTTCCCTTCTACTCACAATCTTGTCCCCTGCAACATTTTATATATATATATAGAGAGAGAGAGAGCCCTCTATATATATAGTCTGTGTATATATACAGAGGGCTTCCTCTTTTGTTTCTTCTATTTTAATTAACCAAGTTATATATATTTCTTTTCTTCTGAATATATATTCATTTGCAATGAAAAGAAATATATATAAATATATGTTTATTAATCTCTATGCTTCACTTAAGATGTTTGGAAATAAAATATTCTAGAAACCTATTTTGAAACTTAAAAAAGAAAGGAAAACAAAAGGGAAAACTTTAGCTTCTTGCCTTGGAGAAATAGCCTTCTCATTTGGGAAGGGATTTATCTTTTCCTTTTTCTCTCAAACCTACAAAACAAAAAGATAAACTTGTGTGAGACTTGGTTATTGAAAGTGATTTTATAAACCCAACTTTAGGGTTTGATAAGTTGCCCTAATCATGAGGTAGATTAAACCAACTTTAAACCTGGTTGTCACTTTCTAAACCCACTTAAGGATGTTGATTTTATTTATTGCCATGGAACTATAGCTGTAGTTAATCCTTTCATTTTTTTATTTAGGTCATAGTTCTAAAGTTAAAGTGGTTTAATTTAAATTGATTTAAGTTGTGGTGTTAGTGCTATAGTTGGAGATAAATATTTATTTGTACTATTTTGTCATAAGTTCTATAGTTGTGGAAATTTAGTTAGTTTTATGTTTATTTTAAATTTATTTTATTTTTCACATAGCTGGCAAAATTAAACCCCTAGTGACGTTATGTTGACGAAATTTTTGGGATTGTGTTTATGATTAGTGATGTAATTATTATGGCCAATGGTAGAGATGATTATTTAATTAATTATAATCATCGTTAGACTTTTCCACTTTATTAATCATGGTTAAATGTTTTTAAATAAAGCTTTGTTTTTTTTCTTTTGTCATTGCCATAGTGAAAATTTACATGATTTGTTATAGCTTATCTAGATCTAGTATGTTACTTCCACTTTCTTAATTTTAACATAGTTAATAGTTGAGTGTTGGGGTTAGGTTTTTGACTTAGGTTGAAAATGAATCTCCCCTTCACTTAGGAAACCTTAGGGATGGTTCCTGGAAGGATTCCACCCCTCTTAGAGATGTTTTAGCAATGCACACCCTTTTTAGTTGCTATCTTTATCAAAGGAATTGTGAAAGGAGCTTTGCATCATCTCAGACCTATTTGACTTCCTTGCCTTGGGAAACACGCTTAACGTGTGTTACGAATACAACCATGTTACGTGCATGTGTCACTGAGCGCGCATTTGGCGCGCGAGGGGGCTTTAGAGTCAGGGGGAAATTTTTTTTAATATTTCATGTCATGACCACATGACAAATGTGGACATGACATGTGGTTACTGTGTCATGACCACATGGCAAATGTGGGCATGACAAAACCTTCTTATTTTATCTTGGTTGCCAAAGAGATTGTCTAATGTTGTCCATATCTCATTTAGTGTTGTACAAGACTCAAAATGAAATCTAAGATCTGGAGAAATAGCAAGACAAAGTGTGACATACTCCTCATCTCTTCTATCTAACCATTTTCTTCTCTCAATAACACCTGTGGGTTCAGGATCTGTGCCTAATGTTATTCTATGTAACTTTTGTTTATACAATAGAAACTCCATATTTTTCTTCCATTCATAATAATTATATGGAGTTAAAAGTGGAATTTGAGGCACATTCATGATGAAAAATAAAAAGACAACAACACCCCTTTACTATGTAAGAGATCCCCCCAATTTGTTGTGGCACTTTATACTTAGTGTGTTTTACAATTGTCCTCAAGGGAACAAAATTAGGAAAACAATCAAAATCTCTTTAAAAAGATATCTAAGTGAGATTACAATCACTCACAATGATTTATTACAGTAAACAAATCCTCTCAAAACAAATTTCACCTCCTCAAGTTTCAAAATGCTCAAGTTATCAATCAAAAGCTGAAAAACTAACAAATTGAATTAAATGAACTTGGAGAAGAACTAAGAAAAGTGCATGGATGGATTGAAAGAGATCCTAAATACCTTTATGATGCCACAAGAATCGTGAAAATCAGAGATCATGGCAGAAAGTTATGAGCTTGGAAGCCAAAAAAGAAGATTTGTCTTTAGCCTGCAATAAATGTTGTTAAACAACAAAATATGAAAAAATGACTAATACCACTGCAAAGTGCTCTCTATCAGCTTTTTATGGTATCTCATTTGCCCAATTTTGTGGTGCAGGAGCACCTAACAAATCATGTTTTTGTTTGTAATAAGGTCAAACTAACCAATGTTGTTTCTTTTCAGTTGCTGTTATTTAGTTTGTAACTGACCGGTTGAGAAACGGTTGGCCTCCCACAGCAGTGGGTTAAAAGCATAGCAAAACGAACATTGGGGTTTGGTTATGTTTTGTGTCTTGTTGTGTGTTCATTTCTGGAAGTATGTATGAATTGTGTTGAAGAACAATAAAGCTCTGTTCTGTCCCCTTTTGTGTTTTCTTGTTCTTAAGATTCAAGGATTTTATAATTGTGCTTAGTAGATTCCCTTTTCCTGTAGTCTGTAACAAAATGGTTCACTGAAGCATTCCACTGGTACGGTCCCTGTCAAGATCGGTGGAATGGCTTTGTTGTACAAGTATTCATTTTTTTTTCTATTTTATTTCCTTGTTCGGTGGCGCAGAGGACCAGATTGGATCATTTTACACAGTAGATGGCCTAGCATCTCCATGTGCTAGGGTTTGGTTGGAGAGTAAACAAGTCGTAGGAATAGCAGAGGAGTTGAAGTTGTTGTCGGTGAAACAGGAGCCATCGGCAAAATATTCCTCTCTCAGAGTGATAAGGATAGTCTGGCCGAGCACGGAAAGACTCTTGGTGTATCAGCTTAATAACACCGTAGTTCACCAAAGAGAGGTTCAAGTCGTTGAATGGAAGTCACAGTCTAAAGATTCATATTAGGATGATAAGGTCATCAGGTAGATAAGTTGGCATTGGACTGATAGTATTGGTCTTACCGATCGAGGCGTATTGGGGTGATAAGGGATAAGTGATACCGACGGAGATCCATCAGGAGAAATCGGCTAGCGGCAAGAGATCTTAAGGTTTGGTCGATAGCATTCGTTTGGCCGATGAGTGATTGGAGTGACTAACGTATCAGAGACACAAAAAGGAAGTTCGCTGAAGGTTGAAGTCACCCCGAAGAGTGGTTGGTCCATCAGCATATCAGCGAGGCAAATTCTAATGTGGCTGATAGTAATTTTCTTGCCGATAGGCAAAAAATGTAGAGTCACCCATCGGGAAGAGTTACGATGTCAGAGTGACAAGTTTGAAGACGACCGATGGTGATTTTCTTGCCGATAGGCAAGGAGTGTTAAACCTCACATCGGAGTGACTAAGACTTTAGAGAGATAAGTTGTAAAGTGGCCGATGGACAACGTGTTACCGAAAACGAAAGGAAGAGATCTGTTCGCCGAGCCTAGGAATAGTTCCAAAAGATTCAAGAGTTCAAAAGTTTAATATTTGATCAATTGTCCATTCCCATTGTGCACTCCTCATCATATTGGTATCAGAGCTTTAAAAGGTTCTGTTGTTGATCTGGTATATGTCAACAGAAGAGAGCGAAGGAGAGGCTAGCAATATGCCTCCAAAGGGGATGACCACTGAAGTGGTCAAGAAATTTAAGAAGATGGAAGAGAAGATCAAAATTGGAGTCAGGGAAGCACTCCAAGCAGAATTGAAGGCACTGAAGATAGGAAAAAGGATAGAGGAAGGTTCAGATGAAGAGGAAGAGAACAAAGAAGAAGAAGAGGAACAAGAAGAGGCAAAGATACTGACTGATCAAAAACATTTCCTGGAAGTCATTAAGGCTATTGGCAAGGACTCTTCAGAGGCTCGGATAGATATCCCCATGTTTAGTGGAAAGATGAATGCTGACGAAGTCATGGAATGGATTGAGGCTCTAAACAACTACTTCGAATACAAGGACGTTCCTGAGAATAAGAGAGTTAAATTTGCAAAAACCAAACTAAAAGGTGCTGCCCTTACGTGGTGGAATTACACCCAAGGAGAAAGGGTAAAGAATGGGAAGAGTATGATCTCTTCGTGGAGCAGAATGCTGGAGAAGATCAAGTCCCAGTTCCTTCCATCTGACTACGAGGTGTAGATTTACAGGAAAATGCAGAACCTCAAGCAAAAAGATATGGATGTAGCTACTTACACCAAGGAGTTTCACAAATACACTCTTCACTGTGGGTACATGGAGGAGGAAAAAGCTAAGGTGGCTAGGTATCTAAATGGTCTGAGGTTCAATATTCAAGATGAGATAAGTTTATTGACCCTTGAAACTGTGGAAAAATGCTTTCAAGTAGCATTAAGAGCTGAAGAGAAGCTGAAGAGGAAAGGTGAGCAGCAAGGTAGAGAAGAGGTGGCAAAAATTTTAGAGGCAGAGGCAGTTTTAGAGGAAGAAGTCCTAACCAGAGGCCTAATGGTGAGTCTAGCCAAGGAGAGCAAGTTGGGGACTCAAGTAGCAGAGGAGGCTACCAAGGAAGAAGGCCTAATGGAAGAGGTGGGACAAATGGATCAGGTAGAGGATCGAAGTTCTCCAATATGAGATGATATAACTGTAATCAGATAGGGCACCCAGCTTATAAGTGTCTAGAGAAGGCCTCAACTTCTCATGGTAATGAAAGAAGAACCACATTGACTCAAGAGGATGCAGGGGTGTGACATCTCCTGAAGTGAATTTGACATCAGAGATGGGAGAAAATCTGATGATCAAGAGGACACTGCTCAAAGAATCAGTGCAGACTGAACCATCACAAAGAAGAGCTTTGTTTAGAGTCAACTCCAAGATCCAAGGTAAGGTTTGTAAAGTTATTATTGACTCTGGTTCCACTGACAATATTATATCTTTAGAAGCAGTAGATAAATTGAAATTAGAAAAGATACCCCATAGCTGTCCATATAGGGTCAGTTGGTTAAACAAGGGACAACATATAGTCATCAATGAACAAGCATGGGTAGAATTCAATATTGGGGGGTATAGAGACAAGATTTTGTGTGACATCCTTCCAATGGATGCTTGCCATCTTCTATTGGGCAGACCATGGTAATTTGACAGAAAGGCTCATCATGATGGGGAAAAGAATGCTTACTCATTCCAAAAGGATGGTGTAACTTATAGGATATAGTCATTGGTAGAAGGGGATCCACAGCCTGTAGGATCTAGTGTAATGCTGGTAGGAGAAAAAGAATTCATGGATACACTAAAGGAAGGTGGTGGAGTAGGTTTTGCTTTGATTGTGAAGCCTAAGGGGGAAAATAAGGAAACTGTGAGAGAAGTACGGCCTAAGCAAGTCAGAGATTTGCTTGAGAGTTACAAAGAGTGATTGCAAAAGATATACCTAATTCTCTACCACCTGTCAGAGACATTAGCCATCAGATTGACCTCATACCCAAAGTAGTACTCCCTAATAAGATAGCATATAAAATGACCCCTCAACAGATTGAAGAGATAGCAAATCAGGTTCAAGAACTCCTAAACAAAGGACTTAGCCCGTGTGCAGTCCCTATTGTTTTAGCCCCAAAGAAGGATGGGAAATGGAGGCTTTGCATTGATTCTAGGGCCATCAATAGGATAACCATCAGGTATAGGTTTCCTATTCCTAGAATAGAAGATTTATTGGATTATCTAGGAGGGGCCACTTATTTCACCAAGATAGACTTAAAGAGTGGGTATCACCAGATAAGGATACAAGAGGGGGATGAGTGGAAGACAGCATTTAAAACCAATGACGGGTTGTATGAGTGGATTGTGATACCTTTTGGTCTTTCAAATGTCCTAAGCACCTATATGAGGCTGACGAATGAGGTGTTGCAGGAGTTCATAGGGAAATTTGTGGTAGTCTACCTTGATGATATCTTGGTGTTCAGTAAGAGCAAGGAAGAACAATTGAAACATTTGGGGATAGTCTTGAAGAGGCTGCAAGATCAGAAGTTACTGATAAACTTGGAAAAGTGTGACTTCATGAAACAAGAATTGGTGTACCTAGGTTTTGTCATCTCTAAGGGTGATTTGAAAATGGATCCTTCCAAGGTAGAGGCTATTTTGAATTGGCCTACACCTAGGACAGTAGGAGAGGTCAGAATTTTTCATGGCTTGATCACATTTTACAAAAAAATTATTAAGAACTACAGTGATATTTGTGCACCTATGTTGGAGACCATCAAGGGTGGCGGTAAGGTGAAGTTTGTGTGGACAAAAGAGGTAGACCAGAGTTTTGAAAGTCTGAAGCAGAAAGTTGCCAAGTATCCTATCTTAGTACTTCCTAATTTCAATAAAGTTTTTACTATTGAATGTGATGCAAGTGGGCTGGCCATAGGAGCAGTGTTGAGCCAAGAAGGCAGACCGGTGGCCTTTTTCAGTGAGAAATTAAATGAAGCTAAGAGGAAGTACTCCTCTTATGATTTAGAATTGTATGCCTTGGTACAAGCTCTGAAAAAGTGGAGGCATTATTTGCTTCCCAAAGAATTCATTGTGTACACTGACAATCATGCTCTCAATTTTTTGAATGGACAGGAAAAGCTCAGCCATAGACACATGAAGTGGGTGGAAAGTCTTCAAGCATACACCTTCACCATCAAGCATAAGAAAGGAATAACAAATAAGGTTGTTGATGCTCTAAGTAGGAGGGTGTTGACAGTGCAAGAAGTGCAGTTGCAAAGCATGGGTGTTGAAGCACTCAAAGGATTGTATGAAGAGGATCACAATTTCAAGGAAATTTATAGGGTATGCAATGAGTTTGCCAATGCTTTCCATACTGAATTTTTTGATTATACATTGCAAGATGGCCTTTTGTTCAAAGGAAGTTAGCTATGTATTCCTCAATGTTCAATGAGGGATAATATAGTGAAGGAAAAACACAGTGGTGGTTTAGGAGGACATTTTGGACTCCATAAGACTTTAGATCTGGTAAGAAGATTTTACTTTTGGCCAAAGATGCAATCTGATATTAGAAGGTTTGTTGAAAGTTGCATGGTATGTCAGAGAGCAAAGGGGGTCTCAACCAATGCAGGACTGTACCAACCTTTGCCCATACCAGACAGACCTTGGGAAAGTTTGAGTATGGATTTTGTGATGGGATTGCCCAAGACAAGGACAGGTTGTGACAGTGTGTTTGTTGTGGTAGATAGATTCAGCAAAATGGCGTACATTATTCCTTGTAAAACCACCAATGATGCTAGCTACATTGCAGGTTTGTTCTTTAAAGAAATTGTCAGGATTCATGGATTTCCTTTGAGCATTGTGTCTGACAGGGACAACAAATTTGTGGGACATTTTTGGAGAACCTTGTGGAAAAGATTGGGTACAAACTTGTCTTTTAGCTTAGCCTACCATCCTTAGACTAATGGCCAAACTGAGGTTGTGAATAGGTCATTAGGCAATCTGCTGAGATGTTTGACAAGAGAACATGGCAGTAGTTGGGATGTGGTACTCCCACAAGTAGAGTATGCCTATAATGATTCTACAAATAGAACCACGGGTTTAAGTCCTTTTGAAATTGTCTATGGTAGTCATCGTCGAGGGGTTTTTGAATTGAGAGATGTTCAGGGTTTGGACAAGAGGAGTGGACATGCTGATACATTTGCAGAGGCTATGAAGGAGATTCATCAACAAGTCAGGGATACTCTACACAAGACTAGTCACAAAATCAAGGCTAGTGTGGATCAACGAAGGAGATATGTGCAGTACCAAATCAGAGATCTGGTCATGGTTCACCTTAATAAGAACAGACTGCCCAAGGGAAGCCACAGCAAGTTGATGATGAGGAAAATTGGACCTTGTCAAATTTTAGAAACATATGGTCCTAATGCCTACAAAATTGAACTCCTTGATGATATTGCTATTTCACCTATATTCAGTGTTGTTGATCTAACATTATATAGGAGTCCTGATACAGGAGAAGGTGCAACAGATTCTACCCAGGCTAATGAAGAGTGGGTGCAACATTTACCACCTAAGGAACCACCAAAACTAGAGTGCATCTTGGATAGCAACATAGCCAAGAAGACCAAAAATCAGACCTATTTTGAGCACTTGGTTAAATGGCAAGGACTTCTAGACTCCAAAGCCACATGGATGCTGGAAGAAGACATCAAAAAGCAGGGTGGCAATTTGCAGCAGTTAGTCTCTAAGAGGACTTGAGACAACTTTCACCTGGGGAGTATGGTGCAGGAGCACCTAACAAATCATGTTTTTGTTTGTAATAAGGTCAAACTGACCAATGTTGTTTCTTTTCAGTTGTTGTTGTTCAGTTTGTAACCAACTGGTTGAGAAACAGTTGGTCTCCCACAGCATTGGGTTAAAAGCATAACAGAACGAACATTGGGGTTCAGTTTTGTTTTGTGTCCTATTGTATTTTCATTTCTAGAAGTATGTATGAATTGTGCTAAAGAACAATAAAGCTCTGTTCCCTCCCCTTTTATGTTTTCTTGTTCTTAAGATTCAAGGATTTTGTAATTGTGCTTAGTAGATTCCATTTTCCTGTAGTCTGTTGGAAAATGGTTCACTGAAACATTCCACCGGTACGGTCCCTATCAAGATTGGTGGAATGGCTTCATTGTACAAGTATTCATTTTTGTTTTCTATTTTATTTCCTTGTTCGGTGGCTCAGAGGACCAAATTGGATCATTTTACATAGTAGACGCCCTAGCATCTCCAGGTGCTAGGGTTTGGTTGGAGAGTAAACGAGTCGTAGAAATAGCAGAGGAGTTGAAGTTGTTGTCGGTGAAACAGGGGCCATCGGCAAAATATTCCTCTTGGAGCAATAAGGATAGTTTGGCTGAGTGCGGAAAGACTCTTGGTGTATCAGCTTAATAACACCGCAGTTCACCGAAGAGAGGTTCAAGCCGTTGAATGGAAGTCGCGGTCTAAAGATTCATATTGGGATGATAAGGTCATCAGGTAGATAACTTGGTGTTGGACCGATAGTATTGGTCTTACCAATCGAGGCGTATTGGGGTGATAAGGGATAAGTGATACCGACGGAGATCCATCAGGAGAAATCAGCTAGTGGCAAGAGATCTTAAGGTTTGGCTGATAGCATTCGTCTGGCTGATGAGTGATCGAAGTGACTAACGTATCAGAGACACAAAAAGGAAGTTCGCCAAAGGTTGAAGTCACACCGAAGAGTGGTTGGTCCATCGGTGTATCAGCAAGGCAAATTCTAACGTGGATGATAGTAATTTTCTTGCCGATAGGCAAAAAATGTAGAGTCACCCATCAGGAAGAGTTGCAATGTCAGAGTGACAAGTTCAAAGATGACCGATGGTGATTTTCTTTCCAATAGGCAAAGAGTGTTGAACCTCACATCGGAGTGACTAAGACTTCGAAGAGATAAGTTGTAAAGTGGCTGACGGATAACATGTTGCCAAAAATGAAAGGAAGAGATCTGTTCGTCGAGCCTAGGAACAGTTCCAAAAGGTTCAAGAGTTCAAAAGTTCAATATTTGATCAATTGTCTATTCCCGCTATGTGCTCCTCATCATTTTGACACCCTGGGCAAAAGTTATGCAAAAAATTAAAAAAAGCCCTACTTTAGGGCTTTGAGAAGCAAAAGAGGGCCCTTATCGCTGACATCAATAGTGCAGGTACCAAAATATTCTTCCCAAAATGGAATATTTTGTAGTTACCGAGAAACCGCTTGTGATAAAAAACTGGCTTATTTTTTAAAACCGTTGTCGACATCCTTGAAAACCACTATAAGAAATAGTCAAATCCACCTTTTAAATATCAAAACTGCCTTTGTTTGGCGAAACCACCATGATCAAAAACAAAAATTGCTAGAGTTTTGTTCCTTAACCGTTGAAAAAGGTTAATATGCAAAGGCTAATAGATTCAATGAATTACTGTCGGTTAATATGTAAAGGCTGACACCGACAAATTTGAGAGGGCTGGAGTGATCTTTGAAAGTGCTAACCAAAAAACTCTCACTAGTGGTGGTCTAAATTCCTACTGCCAGTTTGTTGACTGCAGATATGCCACAACTGTTGTCGGAAGATAAAAAGAATATGTTGATAGGAAGATTTGACGAGTTTGGAAAATTTCCCATGTCGAAGACTTTAAAGATCGCCAATGATGAAGTTTTAATTGTGGAAGAAACTGTCAAAGGCACTGCGGACTGTTTGATTGTCGGTAATTTAATGCCTAAGGATATAAAACAACTGCCGATGGATGACTTAAAGACCACTGATAAAAAAACAAATACCAAAAGTTTTAAATGATCACCAAATTTTTTTTGGAGATGCCAATCACTGCCAGTAGAATTTGGATGCTGACAGGATGGGATTAGGGTAGTTAATTGCGCTAACGAAGTAATTATTTTGCCCACCGATCTTGATCCGCATACCACCAGGGGTTTTGGGGATACGTGGCACCTTGTAGTTGTAGGTACCCTGTTGTCATAGGGTACGGACTAGTAAACAATTTTATCTGTAGAAAAAAAAACACACGATAGATAATAAACTATACGCAGACAAAGGAAATTAACCTGTGAACCATTTTATTACTCGATGGTCACAATTCGACGGATGATGCAACAATGTCTGCGCAAGCACGACACAGTATGGTATGGAACCATACGATTTTTCTGCAAGCCCTAACCAAGGGCAAAACAAATTTGCCAAAATTTTTCCAACTTTGGATTTTGGTGTTGAACAGCTAATCTATACAGATTTGGGCCTTCTGATAGTAATGGTGATGTTAGATTTGCTCCGGAACACACCTAAGACACATCTCTAAGCAAAACCTCTCCAATGAGGGAAGGGAATTGCAGATCTAGGTCTGATACCATGTAAGAGTCAATGTAACTCAACAAGCTAGGATCCCTGCAATCAAGACAACCTTCCACACAAAGATAAAAGAGAAGAATATGCTAAAATAATGGAGCAAAGATTCTATACAACTATCATGAAACTGTTATCAACTATTATGAAATACAATGAGTGAGCCTTGCTTATAAAGGCAAGGATGACAATCAAGGAGTAGTAGTCATGTGACAAGTGTCGCATTCCTATCACATGTGACAACTAGAGGATAAGATGCCAACTAGAGCACATGTGTAGGATAAAAAAACTCACACAACTATCAACAACTAGAAACATCTAGAAGACTCACTAAGTCAACTTAACATGTGAATTATGTGTGATGTGTGAATATTATTTAACTAATAAATAGTTAAATAATATGAATTATCCACACAAGGGAAAATTAACTAAAATAGTTAGGAAAACCCCCTATTCACACCAACACATCAGACTTCACCTATGAAGGCACCTCTAGACATCCCAAGGTCCTTATCTGGTTAAGGGTCAACCCTTGGTATCCGCTCTTCCTCACATCTTCCACATCATTGCAGTCAACCCAGTAATCCTCTAGATGAGGCACATGTAGTTTCTTACTCACCTACTTCTCCATGTGGTTGTAAGGATCAAATGTGTGTTGGAGAGGGAAACACTATAAGTTGAGCATTTGTAGCTTGGCCTCCGATAGTTTGGAGTCTTTAAACTCCACACACCTGTACCAACTAATGTCTAATGGGAACTTGATAGTCCCTTGCCTATGCTTCTAGATATACATCTCATATGAAGGGATGTTTTGTCTTGTTAGTTCGAGGAGTAAAACCCTATCTGTTGGGTACCTCAAAAACATGAAGGGATGACCTTCAAATCCTTCCATTCTGATATATGTAAATCTCGGGAACTAGATGAACTAGGACCCATGTGTAGTGATTACCCTTTAGGCATCTCTGGATATCTACTTGTCTCGGTCCCCTTCCATGAGCTGAACTAGCCACATCAAGAAGCAACCATTGACTCTTTTGTAATGTATTATAGATTAGTTCCTCTCTAGTTGGGGATAATATTACCACACCAGTTGCTCTCCCTACTTGTTTCCAAACTTCCCTACTATGTGCAATCCATCAAATTGGGATATGTATGCACAAGAATAAACCACATAGGAGGTCATGAAGAACCTTTGCTTCTTCTTTTTCCATCCAACCATGCCATCATGTATGGAGTCACTAATTACTTGTCCCTAGTGCACCACATCTCTAGCATCATTTATGAAATGGATGAGGCCAAACATCCGTAATTCTAAGGATCCAGAGTCTTCCTTTCCAACCATTTGATTCAGTAGAGTGACCATGTATTAAACTTCAAGATTGAAGTCAAATTTGTATAGGTTTTGTAGCATTTTTGGAAACTGTCTTCGACCTAGTTATCAGAGCCATCCATGAGGTATCCATTATCTTGCGACAATAAGCAACATTAGAGTTGTATTGTGTCGACAACACATTCAAATCTATCTCAAATACATACTGACTCCTCGGGAGGTTGAAGGTTTCACATATGCCCTTAGGCAAGAAATATTTGTATATTTTGTTGCAAGTATGGGCCTAACTAGTGTTATCATTGATGTCAACATACTCCTGTTGCATTGATGTCAAGGATTGGATGAGTTGTGTGCTAAGGATATTTTGAAAATTAGCCCTATCAAAAATAGAGAAGGATAGTGAAGACAATGAAGTTCTATGAAGCAAAAATTCCAATCAATTGAAGATCAAAGTATGCGCATCAAAGGGTTTGCTGATATGTGTCTGAAGGTGCTCCAGCCAAGATTTCAGAGATCCGCATGAAGATTTGGAGAAGTTATGGCCATATAAATAAAATTGGTTCTAGTAGCTGTTTAGAGGTGACAGAGTGGCACAAATAGGTCTGGTGAGATCTAGAAATGCAATATCTTGTTCTACAAATCTGGTGGCATGTTTGGGAAGCTAATGTGAATTGACAACACAATTGGTTCGTGGTTTGGAGGTCAACAAGCAATCCTTCTAATGTGACAGTGATGACTGACTATGTTCTTGAGGTTCTGGATGAAGATGTGAATGATTACAGTAAGCAGAAGTGGTGTGGATGTTCTTGGTGATTCAACCAAGCTTGTGAGGGTCTCTAGATTGTGTTCAGTTTCTGTTGGTGGTCCGCATTGAAGATTGAGCTCGTAATTGAAGATTTACCTTCGAGTGATGGTGTTCTTCCTAATCTTGGGCGACCAGATAATTTGCACATGTTGTGGATGATCTTGAAGATGTTTTGTGAAGCATGGCGTGTTCCTCGAAGGATATTGAAGTCCCAGATATGTGTGGCCAACTGTGTTGCAAGTATGAGGTGAGCCATTGTTGTCATTGATGTCAACATACTCATATTGCATTGACAAGAAGGATTTGATGAGCTGTGTGCTGAGGATATTGAGAAAATTAGCCTCAGTCAGGAACAGTGAAGAACAGTGATGAGAAGAAGGTAAATGTACTGTATAGGATGAGAACCGGAGGATGCGGATTAAAGGGTTAGTAGATATGAGTCTTGAGATGCTACAGTTAAGATTTCAGAGGTCCGCATGAAGATCTGAAGGAGTTGTGGCTGCCGGTATAGAACCGGGTCCGGCAAGTATCCAGAGGTGACAGAGGATCACAAAAAGGTCCGGTGAGGTCCAGAATTGTATCATCCTAATCTACGGATTGGACGGAGTGTTTGGGATGTCCTTGTGATGTGTCATCCTGATTTGTGTATGATTTGGAGGTCCGGAAGTACCTCTTGCATTATGACAGTGGCGACAGACTGTGTTCTTGAAGTTCCGGATGAGGAAGACAAGAGATCCCAGTAAGTAGAGGAAGTACGGATGTATCCGGACATTCATACAGGCTTGTGAAGGTTCTTGGATCATGTTTAGGTTGTCTTGTTGGTCCGCATTGATGGTAGAGCCCAGAATTGAAGTTATTCTTCCGGATGAAGTTCTTGCTCTGTTTAGCCGACCGGATGAGTTGCTCATCCTGCGAATGTTCTTGTGATGGCCGACCGGATGTGTTATTCATCTTGCGGATACTCCTATGGTTGTTTGCCGACTTAGATGTTTGTTCCTAAGTCGATGTCTTGTATAAATAACGGTTTGTGAGTTCATTTCAAAGTGGTGGTGTGTGGATGAGTGTGGCATAGCGAAGAAACGTGCGAAGGGCAGAGCAGAGATGTTGGGCTTAATTGGAACTGATCCGGACATGGTAGAGATGTCATTCTCCAGTTCAAGACTGTGATTTTCATCACTTTGTAGACAGTGTGTCTCCTTGTAGGCAGTGGGCCTCTTTGTGAGCAGTGTGCTCGGGCAGTGAGCCCTTATTGGCATGTGCCATTCATTTTTCTTTATTCTTCTAACAGAGAATAATTCTTGGGTTAATCACCCTGTGGTTTTTCCCTTAACCGGGTTTTCCATGTCAAAATCTTGGTGTTCAATGTGTTGATGCTTATCTGCTCTTGTGTTTATGTATTATGCTTCCATGGATGAGTATTTGATATGCTGCTAACTAACAACAGAGAATTAAGTGTTTTGAAAAAGAAGAAATTTTATACAACTGATTCACCCCCCCCCCTCTCAGTTGTATGCCCTAAATCCAACAATTGGTATCAGAGCTAAGTTCCTCTGATAGGAGCTTAACCGCTTGAGGAGATCCAGGATGTCATCATACAAGAAGGATAGTCCGAAGTTCGATGGAACCAACTTCACTCTCTGGAAAGGTCACATGAAGTGTCACTTGGAATGTATGGGAAAAGCATACTTGGCTATGATTTCAAAACCATATATACCTCCACAAGGTGGTCCGACAACTCTGAATGAAATCACAGAAGCTGAAAACAATCTGCGGACCAAGGAAGCTCTTCTAAGCGCATTGAATGACTCAGATCTCTCGAATGTCATTGACCTACCAACTGCATATGAGATCCTAACTAAACTGGAACTTCTGTATGAAGGAGATGAGTTTGTCAAAAGTGCAAGGTTGCAAAGTCTGAAAGGGAAATTTGAAAGATTGAAAATGAGAGATGATGAAAACATCACTACCTTTATGCCAAGAGTAAATGAGCTGGTATGTGGAATCAGAAATGCTGGTGGAACTTTAGATGAAAATGAGATTGTCTGCAAAATCCTAAGATCCCTTCCTGCTGCCTACAAAATCAAAGTTGCTGCCATTGATGAATTCAGAGCCCACACAACTGTCACAAGAGAACAACTGGCTGGCAAACTAGCTGCATTTGAAATGACCAAGTTTGGAGATGATCCTCCCAAGACTGAATCTGCTTTCAAAGCCAGTGCCTATGTGAAAGGCAAACAGAGATTTGATCTGGGTGAAAACTCATCAAGGAAAATGTCATGGTATGATCAAGCAAGAAGAGACATGGAAGAAGAAGAAGCAGAAATAGCTCAACTTGAAGCCCTCATTGCAAAAAGACTGCCAAGAGGATCCGGTAAGTATGAAGGAAAACTACCCTTTAAGTGTTTCAACTGCAATAAGATTGGTCATTTTGCCTCAAGATGTCCGGAGAGATCTGCAAGATCTAATACTGACAGACAAAGGTTTCAAAAGAATTGCTATTATGTTCATGAAGAAGATGACAATGAAGGAGTAACAGATGATGAATCAGAACTAGGAAGCAAATCCGAAAATGAGTGGGTGTTTATAGCCATCAAGGAAGAAGAATCAATACTCTCTAAATCTGTCAATCACAAAGTTGTTGAAAAAGCCTTGGCTGCTCAAGTGGAAGAAAAGGATGATTGGGTTATTGACAGTGGATGTTCTCACCATATGACTGGTGACAAGAATAAGTTCTTAGACTTGGAAAGATATGAAGGAGGAATGGTAAAGTTTGGTGACAATTCTGCTGGCAGAATCAGAGGTAGGGGAACTATTTCCTTTGATGGTAAGAGCAAAACAGGTAATGTACTGTATGTTGAAGGATTGAAGCACAATCTTCTCAGTGTTGGTCAGTTAGTGGACAAAGGCTATGATCTCCGGTTCAAGAATGGAAAATACAGAATCTTTACAAGCTCCGGAACTGAAATTGCATCCGGTACTCAGACAAAAGGTAATATCTTTCATCTGGTTGGTTCAAATAAAAGTTGTTTGTTTGTTCAAATTGATCAGAGTTGGTTATGGCATAGAAGAATGTGTCATGTAAATTTTGATAACATCATCAAGATAAGCAATACTCAGGCTGTGAGAGATCTTCCAAAATTAATGAAACCTACAAATAGTGTGTGTAAAGAATGTCAGTTAGGTAAACAAAGCAGAGTCTCTTTCAAAAGCAAAGATCAGTCTTCTACCGGATTGTTGGAATTAGTACATACTGATCTATGTGGTCCGACAAGAATCAAGAGTCTGCAGGGTGATAGATATTTCATGTTGTTAATTGATGATCATTCCCAGATGATGTGGGTTACCTTTCTAAAAGAAAAATCAGAAGCTTTTGAGAAGTTCAAAATCTTCAAAGCTATGGTGGAGAATCAAACTGGATTGAAACTAAAGTGTCTAAGGTCTGATAGAGGTGGTGAATTTACATTTGGTGAATTCATTGACTTTTGTGAGAAACAGGGTATAAGAAGACAGTTGTCTGCTCCTAAGACTCCACAGCAGAATGGAGTAGTTGAGAGAAAGAACCGGACCATCCAGGAAGCTGCTAGGACAATGATGTTGGAAGCAAATGTTCCTCAAATGTTTTGGAAAGAAGCTATCAGCACTGCAGTCTACACTCTCAATCGAGTTCAAATCAGAAACAACACCGGTAAGACCCCCTATGAACTCTGGTTTGGCATCACTCCTACTGTGAAATATTTCAGAGTATTTGGTAGCAAGTGTTATATTAAAAGAGATGAAGATCTAGGAAAGTTTGATGCTAGAAGTGATGAAGGAATTTTCTTGGGCTACTCCACTCAAAGCAAAGCATACCGGTGTTACAATAAGAGATTGAGGAAGATGATAGAAAGCACCAATGTAAAGGTTGATGAAGGAATTGAGAAGCCTTCAAGATTTTATGAGTTTGATGAAGATGACCAAGACAGTGTTCAAGGACCTCAATCCTCTCCGGTGAGACAGAGTCAGCCTGATCCGGTAAATCAGGAAGAAGAGATAGGTTTGAATGAGCCTGATCAAGAAACAGCAGTGCTGGATACTCCCAAAATTCCAAGGTATGTAAGACTGAATCACTCTGAAGATCAGATCATAGGTGACAGAAGCAAAGGTGTACAAACTAGAAGGAATATTGCTCAAAATCAGGATGAATGCTGTCTGATTTCAAAAATTGAACCTAAAACAATAAATGAAGCCTGCAATGATGAAAACTGGACCAAAGCAATGGAAGATGAATTGATGCAAATTGAGAAAAATCATACTTGGGATCTTGTTCCCAGACCTAGAGACAGGAATGTAATTGGAACCAAGTGGGTCTTCCGGAACAAACTAAATGAAGCTGGTGAAGTAATCAGAAACAAAGCTAGATTGGTCTGCAAGGGCTACTCTCAAATAGAAGGAATTGACTTTGAAGAGACTTTTGCTCCGGTGGCAAGAATTGAAGCAGTCAGATTACTTCTTGCATTTGCTGCCTTCAAAGACTTCAAGGTATGTCAGATGGATGTCAAGTCTGCCTTCCTAAATGGTGATCTGGAAGAAGAAGTCTACATTGAACAACCGGATGGTTTTCAATTGTCTGATAATGATGATATGGTCTGCAAGCTGAAGAAAGCTTTGTATGGATTGAAGCAAGCCCTAAGAGCATGGTATGAAAGGTTGGATAAGCATCTTGTGCAGATTGGATTCAACAAAGGTACTGCTGACAGTAACTTATATTTCAAAATTGATCATGAAAACATTTTGATTGTTGAAGTGTTTGTGGATGATATCATTTTTGGAGGAAGAGATAGTATGTGCAAAACTTTTGCAAATCAGATGAAAAGTGAGTTTGAAATGTCTATGCTTGGTGAAATGAATTTCTTCTTGGGTCTGCAAATTACTCAAACAAAAGAAGGGATCTTCATTTCTCAGACCAAATATGTGAAAGAATTGTTAAGGAAATTTGGTATGGAAGACTCAAACCCAATGAACACTCCTATGGCAACCGGATGTAAGCTAAGCAAAGATGATGATTCTCCAAAAGCAGATCAGACAAAGTATAGATCAATGATTGGTGGATTGTTGTATCTCACTCAAACTAGACCAGATATAATGCAGGCTGTTGGTCTTGTGGCAAGATTCCAGGCTGATCCTAGAGAATCTCATGTTATGGCAATCAAAAGAATTTTTAGGTACTTGAAAGGAACAGTTGAGTATGGTCTATGGTATCCTAGAGATCCGGATTTCTCTCTTCATGCTTACACAGATGCAGATTGGGCAGGAGATGTGGATGACCGGAAAAGCACTAGTGGTGGAGCATTCTTTTTGGGGAAGAGATTGGTTTCTTGGCTAAGCAAGAAACAAGATGCAATATCTCTGTCTACAACTGAAGCAGAATACATTGCAGCAGCAGGTAGTTGCACTCAAATCTTATGGATGAAGCAGATGCTAAGAGACATCAAAGTTGAATATGAGAAGCCTATCACAATTTTCTGTGATAATTCAAGTGCAATTAATATCTCCAAGAATCCGGTATTGCATTCTAAGACTAAGCACATATCTATTAAATTTCACTTTTTGAGAGAACAAGTAAACAAGGAAGAAGTCAGATTGGAGTATGTTCCCTCCAAGGATCAGATTGCAGATATCTTTACAAAACCTCTTCCCAAAGACTCTTTTGAATATCTCCGGGAGAAGTTAGGGGTCATGGCCCCTCCGGTGATGAACTAAGATGCACTGATGTGCATCAGTCCGGTGGCTATCACAGTCATATCTTGTGATCCGGACTAATGGGGAGCTGCAACTAAGGGGGAGCAGCTGGTATGATTCTGATGAATGAGAATTGCAAGTATGAGCTCTTTGCCATTGATGTCAAAGGGGGAGAGAAGACATGTGAAAAACAAGTGGTTGATGATCAAAGGGGGAGCAGTAAAGGAAGAGAAGACATATGAAAAGTTGAAGTTCTTGTCTTAATGGTTTTTCACATCATATGTTGCCATCAATGACAAAGGGGGAGATTGTTGCAAGTATGAGGTGAGCCATTGTTGTCATTGATGTCAACATACTCATATTGCATTGACAAGAAGGATTTGATGAGCTGTGTGCTGAGGATATTGAGAAAATTAGCCTCAGTCAGGAACAGTGAAGAACAGTGATGAGAAGAAGGTAAATGTACTGTATAGGATGAGAACCGGAGGATGCGGATTAAAGGGTTAGTAGATATGAGTCTTGAGATGCTACAGTTAAGATTTCAGAGGTCCGCATGAAGATCTGAAGGAGTTGTGGCTGCCGGTATAGAACCGGGTCCGGCAAGTATCCAGAGGTGACAGAGGATCACAAAAAGGTCCGGTGAGGTCCGGAATTGTATCATCCTAATCTGCGGATTGGACGGAGTGTTTGGGATGTCCTTGTGATGTGTCATCCTGATTTGTGTATGATTTGGAGGTCCGGAAGTACCTCTTGCATTATGACAGTGGCGACAGACTGTGTTCTTGAAGTTCCGGATGAGGAAGACAAGAGATCCCAGTAAGTAGAGGAAGTACGGATGTATCCGGACATTCATACAGGCTTGTGAAGGTTCTTGGATCATGTTTAGGTTGTGTTGTTGGTCCGCATTGATGGTAGAGCCTGGAATTGAAGTTATTCTTCCGGATGAAGTTCTTGCTCTGTTTAGCCGACCGGATGAGTTGCTCATCCTGCGAATGTTCTTGTGATGGCCGACCGGATGTGTTATTCATCTTGCGGATACTCCTATGGTTGTTTGCCGACTTAGATGTTTGTTCCTAAGTCGATGTCTTGTATAAATAACGGTTTGTGAGTTCATTTCAAAGTGGTGGTGTGTGGATGAGTGTGGCATAGCGAAGAAACGTGCGAAGGGCAGAGCAGAGATGTTGGGCTTAATTGGAACTGATCCGGACATGGTAGAGATGTCATTCTCCAGTTCAAGACTGTGATTTTCATCACTTTGTAGACAGTGTGTCTCCTTGTAGGCAGTGGGCCTCTTTGTGAGCAGTGTGCTCGGGCAGTGAGCCCTTATTGGCATGTGCCATTCATTTTTCTTTATTCTTCTAACAGAGAATAATTCTTGGGTTAATCACCCCGTGGTTTTTCCCTTAACCGGGTTTTCCACGTCAAAATCTTGGTGTTCAATGTGTTGATGCTTATCTGCTCTTGTGTTTATGTATTATGCTTCCATGGATGAGTATTTGATATGCTGCTAACTAACAACAGAGAATTAAGTGTTTTGAAAAAGAAGAAATTTTATACAACTGATTCACCCCCCCCCCTCTCAGTTGTATGCCCTAAATCCAACAAACTGTGTAGTGATGCGCATGAAGTTTTTGTAACAAGTCAAGTTGTATTTTTGTAATTGCTCTGTAATAAAATAAAGTATGTGTTGTGCTGACTTTGATGATCATTCCAAAGTCAATGTCATGTATAAATAAGATTTGTGAAGTCATTTAAAAGTATCCTTGTCATGATGAGAAAGTGATAGAGAAGAAGAGCAAAAAGCAGAGCAAAGGTGTTGAGCTCAAATGGAACTGTCTCAAGCATAGTGAAGATGCTAATCTCTAGTTCAAGTATGTAATATTTATATTCTTCTATAGACAGTGTGTCTCCTGTAGGCAGTGAGCCTCTTATGAGCAGTGTGCTTGGGTAGTAAGCCCTAATTGGCAAGTGCCATTTTATTCTTCTTATTCTTTTAACAAAGAATACAATCTTGGGTTAGTCAGCCTGTGGTTTTTCTCTTAACCGGGTTTTCCACATTAAAAATCTTGGTGTTATATGTGTTGAATGTGTTTTTGGTCTTGAGTTATTGCATTGTTCTTCCATGATTGAATCTTTGTTATGCTACTAAAATATAAGAAGGTTTTAAGTGGTTAAGGAATAGAAGTTTGGTGACAACTGATTCACCCCCCCTCTCAGTTGTCTATCCTAAAACCAACAATTGGTATCAGAGCCAAGTTCCTCTAGAAGAATCATGACTGCTCGTGGAGATCCAGGATGTCGACCTACAAGAAGGACAGTCCAAGGTTTGATGGAACAAACTTCACTACCTGGAAGAACCGCATGGAATCTAACTTACAATGCATGGGATATCAGTATTGGAACATAACCTCAACTAAATATGTTCCTCCAAGGAATGGGCCAACAACTATAAATGAAGTCAGGGATGCAGAAAATAATCTTTGAGCTAAAGAAGCCCTACTGAGTGCCTTGTCTGATACGGAGCTAACAAATGTTATGGGATTAAAGACTGCTTATGAAATTTGGATAAAGCTTGAAAATCTATATGAAGGAGACAAGTATGTTAAGTGTGCCAAGCTGCAAAGTCTGAAAGGAAAGTTTGAAAACCTAAGGATGAGTGAAGATGAGAACATCACTTTATATATGGTAAAAGTAAATGAGCTTGTATGTGGCATTAGATGTACTGGTGGAGTACTGGATGAAGATGAAATTGTTGCTAAAGTTCTCAGATCTTTACCTCCTGCATATAAACACAAGGTCACTGCTATTGAGGAAATTAGATCTTTAACAACTATCACAAGGGATCAATTGGTTGGTAAGATATCTACATTTGAGTTGGCAGAGTTTGGTGATGCACTTCCCAAGACTGAATCTGCTTTCAAAGCTAGTGCCTCTACTAAAGGCAAATAGAGATATGATCCAAGAGAAACCTCCTCAAGAAAATCATCTTGGTATGAGAAAGAAAGGAAAGATCTGGAAGAGGATGAATTAGAAGCTAAACAACTTGAAGCTCTCACTGCAAAAAGACTGCCAACAGGATCTGGCAAGTATGAAGGAAAATTACCTTTTAAATGCTTTGCCTACAATAAGATTGGTCATTTTGCCTCAAGATGTCCGGAAAGGTTTTCAAGGCCAAACCCTAATAGATCAAGGTTTCAGAAAAAGTGTTACTATGTTCAAGAAGATGATGATGAAGGAGTAACAGATGATGAATCTGAGATAGGAAATAAATCTAGAAATGACTGGGTGTTTATTGCCATTAAGGAAGAAGATCCAATGCCTATTGAATCTGCCAATCATAAGATGATAGAAAGTGCTCTGGCTGCTCAGGTTGAAGAAAAGGATGAATGGGTTATTGACAGTGGCTGCTCTCACCATATGATTGGTGACAAGAGCAAGTTCTTAAGCTTGGAAAGATATGAAGGTGGAGTTGTAAAGTTTGGAGATAATTCTGCTGGCAGAATTAGAGGCAGAGGAACCATTTCCTTTGATGGAAAGAACAAAACCAATGATGTTCTATATGTTGAAGGTCTAAAGCATAATCTTCTCAGTGTTGGACAGTTGGTGGACAAAGGCTATGATCTCTGTTTCAAAAATAGAAAATGCAAGATTTTTGAAAGCTCTAGAACTGAGATTGCATCCAGTACACAGACAAAAGGTAACATTTTCCACTTGGTTGGTACTAGAAAAAGTTGTTTATTTGTTCAAATTGATCAAAGTTGGTTGTGGCATAGGAGAATGTGTCATGTAAATTTTGATAATATCATCAAGATAAGCAACTCTTAGGCTGTAAGAGATCTTCCAAGACTGGTGAAACCTACTAATAGTTTGTGCAAAGAATGTCAGTTGGGTAAGTAGAACAGAGTCACATTCAAAAGTAAGGAACAATCTTCAACCGGATTGTTAGACTTAGTACACACTGATCTCTATGGTCCGGCAAGAATCAGGGGTCTGCAAGGAGATAGGTATTTCATGTTGTTGATTGATGACCACTCCCGCATGATGTGGGTAACTTTCTTGAAAGAGAAATTTGAAGCACTTGAGAAATTTAAAATATTCAAGGCTATGGTAGAAAATGAAATTGGCATAAACATAAAATGCCTCAGGTCTGATAGAGGTGGAGAATTCACATCCAGTGAGTTCATATCATTCTGTGAGGAACATGGGATAAAGAGATAGTTATCTGCTCCAAGGACTCGACAGCAGAATGGAGTAGTGGAAAGAAAGAATTGGACCATCCAGTAAGCATCTAGAACCATGATGATGGAAGCAAATGTCCCTCAGATCTACTGGAGAGAAGCTATAAGCACTGCTATCTATACTCTTAATCAAGTACAAATTAGAGACAATACTGGTAAGACTCCTTATGAACTTTAGTTTGGTATCACTCCTACTATGAAATATTTCAGAGTCTTTGGTAGTACATTCTATATTAAAAGAGATGAAGACCTTGGCAAGTTTGATGTTAGAAGTGATGAAGGAATATTCTTGGGATATTCTACTCAAAGCAAAGCATACGGGTGTTATAAAAAGAGATTGAGAAAGATTGTAGAAAGTGCAAATGTGAAGGTTGATGAAGGCATGGAAAATCCCTCAAGCTATTATGAGTATGAAGCAGATGATCAGAATGATTTCTCAGATCAAGGAGAACAAGTCCCAACTCCAGTTCAGATTCAGACTGATTCAGAGAATCCTGAAATACAAGAAGAAGAGACAAGTTTGTATGAACATGTTCAAGATTTAGAAGTACAAGAGCTTCCCAAAACTCCCAGGTATGTAAGACTGAATCATTCTGAAGACTAGATCATAGGAGATAAAAGCAAAGGTGTTCAAACAAGAAGAAAAATTGCTCAAGATATAGTGAAGTATTGTCTCATTTCAAAGATTGAACCAAAAATAGTAAGTGAAGCATGCAATGATGAAAGTTGGGTTAATGCAATGAAGGAGGAATTGATGCAGATTGAAAAGAATCACACTTGGGATCTTGTTCTCAGACCTAAGGACAAAAATGTGATTGGGACTAAATGGGTCTTCTGGAATAAACTGAATGAAGATGGTGAAGTAATAAGAAACAAAGCCAGATTGGTTTGTAAGGGTTATTCTCAAGTAGAAGGAGTTGACTTTGAAGAAACTTTTGCTCCAGTGGCAAGAATTGAAGCAGTCAGATTATTTCTTTCTTTTGCTGCCTTCAGATATTTTAAGGTGTATCAGATGGATGTCAAGTCTGCCTTCCTAAATGGTGATTTGGAAGAAGAGGTATACATTGAGCAACTGGATGGATTTCAATTGTCTGATCATGAAAATATGGTCTGCAAATTGAAGAAGGCATTGCATGGACTCAAACAAGCCCCAAGAGCCAGGTATGAAAGATTGGACAAACATTTTTTGAAGATTGGCTTCAACAAAGGTACTGCTGACAGTAATCTGTACTTCAAGATTGATCATGAAAATATCTTGATTGTTGAATTATTTGTTGATGATATCATTTTTTGAGGAAAAGATAGTATGTGCAAGACCTTTGAAAATCAAATGAAAAGTGAATTTGAGATGTCTATGTTTGAGGAAATGAATTTCTTCTTGGGTCTACAAATCACTCAAACAAAGAAAGGAATCTTCATATCTCAGACCAAATATATGAAAGAATTGTTGAAGAAATTTGGGATAGAAGATTCAAAGCCAATGAATACTCCCATGGCAACCAGATGTAAGTTGAGTAAAGATGATGAATCTCCTAAGACTGATCAGAAAAAGTATAGGTCAATGATTGGAGGACTGCTCTACCTCACTCAAACTAGACCTGATATTATGAATGTTGTTGGTCTTGTTGCCAGATTCCAAGCTAATCCTAAAGAGTCTCATGTCATGGCAATCAAGAGAATTCTTAGATACCTGAAGGGAACAGTTGAGTATGGATTATGGTATCCTAAGTATCATGATTTCTCTCTTCATGCTTATACTGATGCTGATTGGGCAGGTGATGTGGATGACCAGAAGAGTACCAGTGGTGGTGCATTATTTTTGGGTAAAAGATTGGTTGCTTAGCTTAGCAAGAAACAAGAGGCAATATCTGTTGGAAACAAGGCAGATAACTAAGAGGGGGGTGAATCAGTTATCTCAAAATTTCTTTTCTCTCTTTTCTTTTTGTTATCTTAATAATCAATGTTGCATCAAAACATGAAAGCATATGTAATCATAAGAACAGAAATAAAATCAACACACATAACACAAGGATTTTTACGTGGAAACCCTGTTAAGGGAAAAACCACGGGGTGACTAACCCAAGATTGTATTCTCTATTAAAAGAATAAAGGAGTACAAAATGGCACTTGCCAATTAGGGCTCACTATCCGAGCACACTGCTCACAAGAGGCACACTGCCTACAAGGGACTCACTGTCTACAAAACTTACAGAAGATAATCAAGTGTTTGAACTGATGAGAAGCATCTACAAATGCAAGAGTTTAGTTCTGGTTAGGCACAATACACTGATTTGATGCACTTCATTCTTCCTCTATTTTAATGTTGTTGCTCTGTCACATACCAGACTTGAATTACTACTCTCACACTTATCCCTGCTTTTCTTCACACTTTATTTCATCACTTATACTCCATACACACCTACATACTAAAATCCATCTGGTATATATATCTGCATCAAGGATTTCATCAACTTTCTAGTCGGCAACAAGAACACTCAAGATATTTTCAAGTTGTTGATATGTCAGCTTAATCCATGCTTGATTTGTGATGCGTATCAAAAATATAGGCATAGAAGTCATTAATCATGTCGGCCAACAATGTATAATCCCAAAAGTTGCTTGATCAACACCTTTTACTCATCCAGATTGAAGTTTGATACTCTGCCGGTCAGTTCTTCCTCTGTCTGCTCTACCTGACTGGAACCCAACACTCAGATGCTCACATATTTTTCTTGCTTTATCACTAGAGGCTAAATCTTTGGAATATAGTAGTCATGATACCCCTCTTGACTTGTCCAAGTTCACAACTTACTAAATTACACCATCTGAGAGATCCGGACCTGATTGTCGGACCTTGTTACATACTCTGTTCTTATTCACTAGACCAAAACAATCTTCAATCTGACTTCTGGTATAGGCATACTATGTACTGCGGATGTGTGGGATAGACTTTGTTGCCATCAATGGCAACACTTATGAAGCCACATAGTGCTTCTTGCCAACAATCTCCCCCTTTGGCATTGATGGAAACACTTAGTGAAAAATGGGTAAGTGTCGCAATAACTCCCCCTTAGCTGATGCTCTGTCTTTTGCATTGTTTTACTAGAGCTCCCCCTTAGTTGGATTCAAAAAATTTCACTACTCCTCACTCCCCCTTTGATATCAATGGCAAAGGGTGGAATCTGCATACCAAAATTTGCAAAAATTATCCTATACATGGCCGCATAAGTTTATATATATGTTATACTTACATATACTTAAGTATATCCGTAAAAGTGGCTTTTAACTGTACAAACTCTGTGGCCCATCTCTGCTTCATCCTATCCAAAATGGAGATGTGACCACTCAACAAAAATGCATATGCTTCTGCCCTTCTTAAATCTGGCAGATCGCTGGTCCGGGTTGTGGTCTGAGCATCTGTCAAGGCCTCATGCATTGCCTCTAACTTAGGGATAATTATCCCTCTGATTTCAGCCATTCTGTTCATTATGTTCTTCTTTTCTTTGTGCAGCCTCTTTATTTCATTGATGATAACAATAGCCTGGCATTCTTGATTCATTAGAGAGGTAGTAAGGGGATCAAAATTTTGAGATAAACTTGATAGTTTACCTTCTTGTTCTTTCACTTTCTTCTCAATGTCCTCTATCACTTTGGGCCAAGATAAACAAAATTTGTATATGTCCCCACCATCTTTAAGAGCATTTTCAAGGCTCTTTATTCCAATGTCTAGGGTCCTCCTATCATTAGCAATAAGTCCATGTACTTCAGTGAATATTTTTCCCAGAAACTCCTTCCGGACCTTTGCTTCTCTTGATTTCTCTATAGATTCAAAATGAGTCTTAACAGAATTTACCAAAATTTTCAAGTTACCAAAATGAGTTGCTGAATTCTCTTGTCAGTATCACTGTATTCATCATAGAACTCTATCACTGGTTGTAGGTTCCCATCCACAATAACTGCCTTGATGATGTCATCAATGGAAAGAGTGGGCTTTTCAACAAATTCCTCTGCCTTTTCTTCCTCATTTTTACTAGCAGGGAATTCCCTGGATGTTTTCTTCTTCTTCATTTTCTTGATTTCCTCATCAGATTCTATTTCTTCATCATCTTTAAGGATTGTGTATGACCTTGTGGCTTTGGTCTTCATCCTCTTTTCCCTTTTTCCAGATGTCTTGACTTCTAGTTAGGTATCCTTTGAGCTTTTAGGAGTGGCAGGTGCAGAGCTCTTGGAAGATCTAGTCCGAGAGGAGGCTTGTACCAGAACGTCTCCTTTCTTTGCTTCTTGTTTCTCTTTCTCAGCCTTCTCCATTTTCTCTCTATTTTCATCTACTGCCTCTTTTGATAAGCTAAATCTTTTGGCAATTTCTTCAACTTCCCTTCTTACTTTCCTCTTTATCTCTGGTTGTCTTAACTCAACATGTTTTTTTACACTTAGCTCTTGAAAGGTGCCAAACCCTTCTGCTTCGGTGTCCTTACACTAGCTCAACAGGTGTTGAATATGTAGCTCCAAGATTTTTTCATCGACCTCGTATCCCATAGGCATTATCCACACAGTTCTTGGCTCAACTGCCTCCATTAGGCATTGGTCAGTGTCAACCATGAAGCACACTATGTCCTTGTATTTCTCAACTATGGATTGAGTTATTCTCTCTCTAGCTTGCATCATGCTTTCAAAGTTCTTAAAGTAACCCCAGAGGGCTATGTTTTGGGCTTGAGCATCACCAAGACCATACATGTAATCTTTGATCTGGATTACAACTGGTTTATCATTTTTCCAAACCCAACCACTTGATTCAGGTAGCTCATTCATACAATAGAAGAATAGACATAGTATTAGACAACCATATTTAAAGGAATTCTTCTTATCCTTTTTGATCTTCTATAGGTTTTCTAATAGTTGATTTAGGAGAAGTTCACATAGGTCATAATTTGCATCTTCCCTCAACATCTAATATGCTGCATAGATTGCAGTGCCAGACACAAAATTCTCCCTGCTCGAATGATAGATCTTGCACCCGATTATCATTGAGGCAAACTTGACATCTAGATCTGTGATGTCATCTATGGTCATTGCTCTTTTGTCAAATTTAGATCCAGTCGCTTCAGTTATTGTTTGGTTCTTCACAGATTTAAGTGCAAGTAACCCACTGGATGAATGCAGTCCAGTCACTGCCCTGATGGCATCCTTAGTTATCTTGAAAGGCCTCATTAGCCACATGAATTTATCATGCATCCTTCTTAGAACATACTGGACCTAATCATCTTCTGCAAAACATGGAAAATGTATGCAATGTCTGAAGTGTTTATCCCGGAGGGCCTTGAATTCAAGTTTGAGTTCAAAATTTTCATCTATTAGCTATTTGTGATAAATGTCCATCAATGTTGGCTCTCCAAATTCCTCAATGTTGGCATGGATATAAACCCTAACATTTTTTACATGCAATACTTCGTGCGGGATGCTAGAAAATGTGCCCAAAGGATCAACTTCCAGAGATTCATAAGGGTGTTTCTTGAATTTAGGACGCGGCCTATCAGAGACTTTGACAACCACTGGAGTAGCCATTTTGCAAGAGATTCAGAGAGATTTTCAGAATGGAAGTACCTTTTCACACTTTAGAGTTTGAAATAGGAGCCGGAACAAATTGCTGGTTGAATTCATTTTTCTAGTTGATCTTAAGTGGATTGTAGAAACTTTGTAGCAAAGCTCTTCTTTTCTTCTTTATGGGTGCAAGTGTGCAAATAATGAGTGAAAGAACCTTTTTATCCTTGTGCAAACCCTAATTTCCTTTTTTAATAAATGCACAACTTAAGTTATCTGGTTGCCCTATTTTGAGAGGGATCTTCTTGAATCATTGCGCCGAACTTAGAATGATTGTCAGTGCAGATTGACAACGTATCTTCTTTTCTTCAATCATGCCATGGGTCTGCAGATCAAAGCATTTCAATTCTAAATCATACCGATCTATCTATGAAATTTTGCTTTACCTAATAGCTATCAGAATTGGATTAACTTGAGCAGTTATAAGTCTTGCAAAACTCTATGCGGATCTTTCACATTTTGACTGAAGGTTATTTGGAGGTTTTTCTTGAGAACCCTTTGATCTGCAGCGTCAGATGTTTACTCAATGTGCCAAATTTAGGCACTAGCTGACTAGCTGGGGGAAATTGTTTTTCTTTGTGACTCCCTCTAAGCTAGAGCTCACGTTTTTAGTTTTCGGAAGGAATATCAACACCGGATTCCAGTGCAGATCCATCCTCAATAATCTTTGTACTCTTCTTCACCCAAATCTTTCTTATCTCCTTTTGAACTTTATCCACATTCATTTTACCTTTCCCCTTATCTTGTTTCTGATTATGTTCCACCAGACCTTTTCTATCTTGATTTCTGCTTCTGCAAAATTTGGTAATATGACCGGATCTATTGCAATTGTAACATACAACATCTCTTTGCTTATTTGATTGATATCTTCTTGAGCTGCATTGATTAGCTATATGTCCCATTCTATTGCATGCAAAGCATCTATCATTGAATGAATTATTTATTTGCATATTTCTACATTCATGATATTTGTGACCATACCTTTTGCAATTAAAACATTGTCCGGAGAAGGATGGATTATTCTGATTCATTCTCCTTCTGCACTGAGTTGCTCTATGACCGAAATTGTTGCAATTGAAGTAGTATCCATTGAAGGATGGATATATTTGGGCATTTGGTTGCCTTATCAGAGATCTTCTAGGCCTATTTCTTTGATTTCCTGATCCAAAGTTCTTTTGACCAGATCCGGAGCTTTCACCTTTCTCATATCCTAAGCCATGCTTATCATCTACCCTCTTTTGGCTTTCAAGAACTTCAAGTTGAGTTGAGCTTATCTTGAATTTCTCTTTGTATTCATTTACTGTTTGAAGATCTTGTTTAAGAGTATCTATCTGATCCTCAAGTTGTTCTTCATTGTCTCTAGCTTCTTCAAGATCAGATTCAAGATGCCTGATTATTCTGTCCATTTTGTGGCAGTCCTCTGTTTTCTCCTTGAGGGATTGTTTTAGATTATCTTCAATCTTTCTTTTTTCTTCAATTTCTTGGGTGAATCTCATAACCCCTGATTCCATTTCATGCCTCACCATAATGACTTCTTTTGACAACTTCTCACATAGCTTATTTTTTTCATCCAGATCTTCATTAGTATCATTGACTTCACTTTGATTGGCTAATTTTTTAAGTAGTTCCTTTCTCTTTTTCAAAGAAATGCTAAGTTTTTCTTTTAGCTCATTTATGAATTCATCAGCTTGTTTGAGTCTTTCTCTCAAATTATTGACTTCAGAGTGGGATTGTTCAAGATCATCTAGAGCAGACTGAAGTTGTTCCTTCATACCATATGCATCCATTGAGATTCCCAGATCTTTCTCAAGCTGTTAGGCTTTGTTCAGAGGAACCTTGCTCTGATACCAATTGTTGGAAACAAGGCAGATAACTGAGAGGGGGGGTGAATTAGTTATCTCAAAATTTCTTTTCTCTCTTTTCTTTTTGTTATCTTAATAATCAGCGTTGCATCAAAATATGAAAGCATATGTAATCATAAGAACATAAATAAAATCAACACACATAACACAAGGATTTTTACGTGGAAACCTTGTTAAGGGAAAATCCATGGGGTGACTAACCCAAGATTGTATTCTCTATTAAAAGAATAAAGGAGTACACAATGGCACTTGCCAATTAGGGCTCACTGCCCAAGCACACTGCTCACAAGAGGCACACTGCCTACAAGAGACTCACTATCTACAGAACTTACAGAAGATAATCAAGTGTTTGAACTGATAAGAAGCATCTACAAATGTAAGAGTTCAGTTCCGGTTAGGCACAATACACTGATCTAATGCACTTCATTCTTCCTCTATTTTAATGTTGTTGCTCTGTCACATATCAAACTTGAATTACTACTCTCACACTTATCCCTGCTTTTCTTCACACTTTATTTCATCACTTATACTCCATACACACCTACATACTAGAATCCATCTGGTATATATATCTGCATCAAGGATTTCATCAACTTTCTAGTCAGCAACAAGAACACTCAAGATATTTCCAAGTTGTCGATCTGTCAGTTGAATCCATGCTTGATTTGTGATGCGTATCAAAAACATAGGCATAGAAGTCATTAATCATGTCGGCCAACAATGTATAATCCCACAAGTTGCTTGATCAACACCTTTTACTCATTCGGATTGAAGTTTGATACTTTGTCAGTTAGTTATTCCTTTGTCTACTTTGCCTGACTGGAACCCAACACTCAGATGCTCATATCTTTTTCTTGCTTTATCACCGAAGGCTAAATCTTTGGAATACAGTAGTCATGACACCCCTCTTGACTTGTCCAAGTTCGCAACTTACTGAATTACACCATCTGAGAGATCCGGACTTGATTGTCGGACCTTGTTACATACTCTATTCTTGTTCACCGGACCAAAACAATCTTCAATCTAACTTCCGGTATAGGCATACTATGTATTGCGGATCTGTGGGATAGACTTTGTTGCCATCAATGACAACACTTGTGAAGCCACATAGTGTCTCTTGCCAACAATATCTCTGTCCACTACAGAAGTAGAATATATTACAGCAGCAGGCAGTTGCACTCAAGTATTATGGATGAAGCAAATGCTAAGAGACATCAGAGTAGAGTATGAAGAACCTATCACAATCTTTTGTGATAATTCAAGTGCAATAAACATATCAAAAAATCCGGTGTTGCATTCAAAGACAAAACATATATCCATCAAGTTTCACTTTTTGAGAGATCAAGTGAACAAGAATGAAGTTAGAATGGAGTTTGTGCCCTCAAAGGATCAGATTGCAGACATTTTTACTAAACCTCTACCTAAGGACTCTTTTGAGTATCTCAGGGAGAAGTTAGGGGTTATTACCCCTCCAGTTCTAAATTAAGATGCACTGATGTGCATCAGTCCGGTAGATCCCACAGTCATATCTTGTGATCCAGATTGGTGTTAGGTAGCTACTACTCAGGGGGAGCAGTCAGCATGATTCTGAAGTATGAGAAGTGGTTGCAAGTATGTGCCCTTTTCCATTGATGTCAAAGGGGAGAGAAGACATGTGAAAAACAAAAAGTGGTTGCTGATCAAAGGGGGAGCAACAAAGGAAGAAAAAACATATGAATGATTGCTATTGATAGGGGGAGCTATGTCAGTCAGTGAGGAGAAGTTCTTATCTTGATGGTTAAAATAGTTTTTCACATCATATGTTGTCATCAATGACAAAGGGGGAGATAGTTGCAAGTATGGGCCTAACTAGTGTTGTCATTGATGTCAACATACTCCTATTGCATTGATGTTAAGGATTGGATGAGCTGTGTGCTGAGGATATTGAGAAAATTAGCCCTATCAGAAACAGAGAAGGACAGTGAAGACAGTGAAGTTCTATGAAGCAAAAATCCTAGTCAGTTGAAGATCGGAGTATGTGCATCAAAGGGTTTACTGATATGTGTCTAAATGTGCTCCAGCCAAGATTTCAGAGATCCGCATGAAGATTTGGAGAAGTTATGGCCATATGAATAAAATTGGTTCTGACAGCTATTCAGAGGTGACAAAGTGGCACAAATAGGTCCAATGAGATCTAGAAATACAATATCTTATTCTGTGGATCTAGTGGCATGTTTGGGAAGCTAATGTGAATTGACAACACAATTGGTTCAAGGTTTGTAGGTCCACAAGCAATCCTTCTAATGTGACAATGATGACCGATTGTGTTCTTGAGGTTTCGGATGAAGATGCGAATGATTATAGTAAGCAGAAGTGGTGCGGATGTTCTTGGTGATTCAAGCAAGCTTGTGGGGGTCTCTAAATTGTGTTCAGTTCGTGTTGGTGGTCCACATTGAAGATTGAACTCGTAATTGAAGATTTACCTTCAGGTGATGGTGTTCTTCCTAATCTTGGCCGACCATATAATTTGCGCATGTTGCGAATGATCTTGAAGATGATTTGTGAAGCATGGCGTGCTCCTCGAAGGAGATTGAAGTCCCAAATATGTGTGGCTGACTGTGTAGTGATGTGCATGAAGTCTTTGTAACAAGTCAAGTTGTATTTTTGTAATTGCTCTGTAATAAAATAAAGTATGTGTTGTGTTGACTTTGATGATCATTCCAAAGTCGGTGTCATGTATAAATAAGATTTGTGAAGTCATTTAAAAGTATCCTTGTTGTGATGAGAAAGTGATAGAGAAGAAGGGCGAAAAGCAAAGCAGAGGTGTTGAGCTCAAATGGAACTGTCTCAAGCATAGTGAAGATGTTAATCTCCAGTTCAAGTATGTAATATTTATATTCTTCTATGGACAGTGTGTCTCCTGTAGGCAGTGGGCCCCTTGTGAGCAGTGTGCTCGAGAAGTAAGCCCTAATTGGCAAGTGCCATTTTATTCTTCTTATTTTTTTAACAGAGAATACAATCTTGGGTTAGTCACCCTATGATTTTTCCCTTAATCGGGTTTTCCATGTTAAAAATCTTGGTGTTATATGTGTTGAATGTGTTTCTGGTCTTGAGTTATTGCATTATGCTTCCATGATTGAATCTTTGTTATGCTACGGAAATATAAGAAGGTTTTAAGTGGTTAAGGAACAGAAGTTTGGTGACAACTGATTCACCCCCCCTCTCAGTTGTCTCTCCTAAAACCAACATATTCTACCTTGGTGCTCCACTCTCCAAGCAATGGGATTATACTTTTGTGTGCATGTAATCACCAGCTCTATAGTGTCCATTACATAAGGGAAACCTGTAACATTGTACATGCCACTAGATACGATATTTCTCAGTGTCACCTCATCTTCATGAGCTTGGATTTGTGCACTAAAGACCTTTAAGTCCACCTTTTCGTAGTGGCTATCTGATGCTTGTCCAAATTTACACCATATTCCCCCATGTTTGGGACCCATTGGTGTCTTGAATTCCTCGTCATGCTACTTTTGTTGCTTCAACATCATGTCTTGCATGATGCAAACACCTGTAGTTAGTTCCTTCATTGGGATTTAGGGTCGCAGACTATTCTTAATCTTGTAAAGTAATATGAAATTTGTCATGGAAAATTAAATATATGAATTTGCTTTAAGTAAAAGAGACTAACCTTTCATAAAAAGAAGTTATTGTAATCACTAGGAAAGGAGAAATTTGTCATATACATACCTGGCAATCAAGAATTCACCTTTGTTATACTATTAGGAGGATGTTCGTTTACCATTGTGCATTCCGTTCACTTAGCTGCTTTGATCTACCTATACAAATTCACCTTCACTGTAATTCTCTACAAATTTGCTCTCTTGATCTCTTAAAATGCTTTGTGATTAACAAATAAGTCAGAGATTGCTTTTATCGTTCATGAAATTCACTAAGTGTGAAAACGTATTGAATTTTCATTGGAGTTGGTGAGCAATTACTATTCATGGGCAGCAAAAAGCAACAATTGTGTGTATATTTGCATTTTGAATTCAAATCTCAATGACAAAAAGCAACTTGTTGTATGGGAGTTTAATGAAAAGGACCAGATGGACATCTGGATCACAAATATCTAGTTTGAAATGTCTGGTGGAAATGTCCCTTTGACTTTGACCAAAATCAGGTGATGAGTTATGGTGACAAGTCAAGTCGGGTGATGTCATCACTGTCATGGTCAAACTACGTTGATCAGAGTGTCGGATGAGTGGATCTTCATATTTGATCAGGAAGGTCAGGACATTTAAAAATATCGAGTGCAAAATGTCTGGTGCAAAATCTCTGGTTGAAAAGTCAATAAACTAGGGGTAGCACAAGGCTTATAATGCTTTGGATAGGATATGGACATGGACATTACAAAATGTCCATTGCAAAATATTTGATCAAAAATGTTTGCTCTACTGGAATGTCTTCATATTAGGATAAATTTGACAGTCATCATCGAATATGAATCTTTAGATAGGACTAGATATTATAACTATTTGATCCTGTCAAGTTGAAATATCATGTTTGGTAGGAACGTCCAGTACTCGCAATGGTAAATTTGACAGTTTCAATAGGATCTGGGCCTGGACTTCATGGACGTGCCAATGTCCAGTCAGGTTGGATGATTAATGAGTTGTATTTGAATTTGATTTTATGTCCTAGTGTTTTAATGAAGGATTTGGAACCCGATATGGATATCGGACATGACATGATCATTTTGCAAATATCCATGTCTAGTTGACCGAAAATGTCCAGTTGACCAAAATATCAAATGGGCATAACTTGCTCGTTTTAATGAATTTTCACAAAGTTCAAGAGGCAACCCTGGTTAAAATTGTGTCCTCTATCCATTCATGACCTTTGTAGGGGATAATTTGCAACTTGAAATTTTCTTGAAATTTAGGCTCTAGGGGACATGATATTTTACCATTACCACCCAAGCGAACAACAAAGGACCAGCAAAGAAAAGGCAAAGTTGGGTCCTCATTTTTCTAGGGCAAAATGGGGCATGTTGTGAGACGACACAACAAATAGCTTCATCAAAGTCAAATGGTGTGTGATTTTGTTGGTCTATAGTGATGGCTGGTTAGGGTTGGTGATAGGGATGATGAGGTTGATGAAAGGATTGGTGATGGGGATGACAGGGTTGATGGAAGGTGTTATCAAGTAAAAAGTGGACACGTGCCTTTTTATCTCCTAGTTTAGCTCCTAGGTCCCCATGTTTACACTTCACATGCAAATTATTCATCCTAATGAGAAATCCCCTGAAACCCATGACAAATGGGGACTAGGGGCCCATTTTATCTCTAAGTCCCAACCAAAACGTCCCTTGGGACTTGGGCACCCGTGCCCAAGTCCACCCTAATTGGTTGGGGTGAAATTTAATATATGTCAGCATAGGACTTTTAAATGGGTGAAATTTGGGATCCTTGGTTTGCATAAACATGAATGGGTTCAAGGATGAAGGCATAATTCTTTACCTTGATAGTTCATGATTCTACACATTTTATTTGTGATGGGATATATGTTACTTTAGAAACAAGACATGAATCCATCATTAGATAGTCTAGAGGTATTAGGATTTTTAATTTTCTCATTTGTGAGAAGACCAAACCAAATAAAGGTAGTTGGGCCCAATGGGTATAATTTTTCTCTTTGATGGCATTAATGGGGGATTGATAGGATTTTTGTTCTTGGTTAGGATCAATAGGATCAATGTGGGAAATTTGATCTTGAATTGGTTGTACATAAGTTTGATCATGCATTGGATAAGGGTAGTGATACATTCATCTCATGATGTGGGTGCATTTCCCCGAAGATTGATGTCTCCTTGATTCTTTAGATCTTGGATGTAGTTCCTCAACTTTATGCATAGATGGGTGGGATGTATTTTGATTTAATGAGACTTGTGGATCTTAGATTTTATGGAGCTTATGAATCGCATGAAAGGGGTGGATTGCCCTCGCTTGGCTTTTTGTGTGGGTTGATTTGTGGGAATGGCAATGTTAGGAGGATTTTGGATGACTTGAGTGTCCTTGGAATTAGTAATCAACATGTTCATGCTTATCAAAGACCAATGATGCTTGAGAAGGGGTATTTCAAAACTCCTCAAATTCATTTTTTCAATTTGGATTCCTTGCTAATGCCCTTGGATAACATCCTTAATACCTAATTTGGGAGGATTAGAGTGATTGGATTGATTGGGTTGATTGGATTTTAGCTTAGGCTTTGAAGATTTAGTTGATGTAGGACTTGCACAAGAGGATAAGGTTACCAATTGCTTATTTGAGGTGTGGAGTTGGTCAAGAACATCTTGGTTTTGATCTTGGTTATGATGTGAAGGACCCTATTGTGCTCAAATGGTTTCTTCTTGGTAATGTTTAACATATAGATCATTTGGATAAGGAGCTGCATTGGTTGATGGGTTAGGAATTTTATGGTTAGGTAGATGGTTTGAAGGATTAGGATTGATATGGAGGGTAAAATGGTTTGATGGTTTAGGGTCTATATGGGCTAAGGTAAGGTTTGATGGATTAGGATTTAAATGAGGTGAAGGATGATTTAAGGATTTAGGATTTATATGGATATGTAGATTATGATTTTAAGGGATTGATGGGTGAGGATTTATAGGGATTAATGGGGGATTTATATGGGAAGATGGGGGATTTGATGGATAAGGATTGATAGGGATTGATGGAGGTTTTATATGGTTGGGTAGATGGTTTGAAGGATTAGGATCAACATGGTTGGATGGGTGGTTTAATTATTTGGGACTATATGGATAGATAGGTTAGGACTAGGGTTAATATCGATGGATAGGGATTTAATTGATGAGGATTGATAAGGGTTAACGGATTAGGATTAATATGGATGGATGCAAGATTTAATGGATGAGGGTTGATATGGGTAGATGGAGGGTCTAATGGATGAGGAAATATATAATTAGATGGATGGATTAATATTTTAGGATTTATGTGGGTTAGGGGATGGTTTGATGTATTAGAATTTAGGAGGGTTGATGGATGGTTTGATGGGTTAGGATTTAGAAGGGTGGATGGATTTTTTACATGATTGGATGGATGGCTTAATGGTTTAGGATCTATATGAGTTGGGGGATATTTTTATGGAGGAGGATCTTTTGATGGATGGTTACATGGATGTGGATTTATAGGAATTGGTGGATTATTTTATGGATTAGGATTAATATGGTTGGGTGGATAAGTATTGGGATTGGCCATGCATGGATTTTGATTTGGATGTTTCCCCTACACAAGTGTTCAAGGTTATAATTTGGGGGAATCTTGGCTCCTGTGCTTATAAGGTACCTAACCATAGCATCTTTATTTTGAAGTAGGAAATGATCTAATGGGGTGTAACCTTGTTTAGTGTTGGGTGAAACATTGGGGTTATCAAGATATTTTTCAAGGCTCTCATCATCAAAATATTCATCTTGATCTATAAGCCTCTCATCATCATGATATTCATCTTGATCTACAATGCTCTCATCATCATAATTGTTAAAGGGATTTTGGATTGGTCAAAAAAGGATCATGATTTCTTTCTTTGATTGGGTTAGGCTTTACAAATATTTGAGTCAATTTTTTCATGGGTTTAGCACAAACAAGAAGACAATGAAGACACAAGAATTCCTTAGCTACTCAAGTGTAGTGTTTAGAATTGTGAGTCCACCGATAATACAAAAAGTTGGTCATAAATTGTGTCACCCAATATATCAAAGTGCTAACTATGAAGGATTAGGATTGTACACATAGCCCACTATTCCATTTCAAAAGGTACGTGGTGAGTAACTTCCTAAGGCTAACCACTTACTAATGCATTACAAGTAGCAAATGGTTGAAAGGTTTGGTACATGCTAGGTTTACTATGCTAGGTTTGAACAAGATTCAACTAGAATGAGTCCTCTATATACCCAAGGGTACATGAGGCCCAAGTCCACGAGATAAGGGTGCTATCTAATGGCTTGTTTTGACAGGGTAAACCCCCTCCTTCACTTGGTAAACTATAAAGTGAATGCCAACTTAGCTCAAAATGACAACTCCTCCAAGTTGGAATTTATATACCCCACCAACACATGGGGTTTGGGCTTTGTTTCTTGGTGATCAAATCCAAGTTGATAAAGACTCCCTAGGAAGATAGAAAAAAGGGAAGGGATGGGTGTTTTTTATTCCCAAGATCATGAAATTGTGTGAGGGAAGAGCATACACACCCAACCTTTGGGTGATTCAAGTGAAATAAAACACTTTTGATCTTCAAGGTCACCCAAAGGTGTGAGGAGAGAGCATATGTGGTTTAATTCATGAAAGCACAACACACAAGACAAAAACAAGAAAATTTGCTTTTGATCCTCAAGATCGTCTAGTGATGCAAGAGGAAAGCATACTTAATTCTGTTGGGATAAGTTGCCATTAACTTGCAATCCTAACCAATTTCATGTGTCTCCAAAGCTCTTGGAATGAGTTCCCCAACACATAAGGACTTTGAGAGATAAATTAATATTTAATTATATTACTTGGCTTATTGTAATTAACTCTTAAATGGTAGGGTCAAACTTGGGAATCCACTTTTGGAGTGGGATCCATGAAGACTTGTTGACAACTCCTTGAAGTCTATTTTGAGAGTTTGGCAACTCCTAGTAAGTGGGAGTTAAACTTGGGCACCCACTTTTGAAGGTGTCTTATATTTAGACTTGTAGTTTGCTCTTTTATGTATATGAGTGGATATTGTTGATACACTTTGCACCAACATGATGTAGTAGTTAGCAGAGGAGTTAGAGATACATGATATTTTCATGAACATGATATAGTAGTTAATAGTGGATTTAGAGATGCATGATATTTGCATGAATATGATGTGGAAGTTAACAGTGAAATTAGATATGCATGTTACTTGCATGGACTTGTATGTTGTTGCATGTTACTTGCATGGACTTGCCTGTTGTTGCATGTTGCTTATATGGACTTGTGTGTTGTTGGATGTCACTTATATGAACTTGCATATGCTTGCATGTTACTTGCATGGACTTGCATGTTGTTGCATGTCACTTGCATGTGCTTGCATGTTGTTTCTTGTCACTTGCATGTGCTTGCATGTTGTTGCATGCTACTCCTATGGACTTGCATGTTGTCGCATGTCAATTATATGATCTTGCATGTTATTGCATGTCAGTTTTGAGAGGTTTCTTGTAGAACACTCCAACTCCAAAAACTTGTAGGATGGTACATCTCAGTGTTTCAAATAATAGGTATCAATTGTATGTTGAATCGGGTGTTCGCATGTCATTTGCATGTATAGAACAAGGTAATTTTAGAATAATATTAGGGACATCAATCTTGCATGTTGTTTGCATGAGATTGGTGTGTGTTGATCACTTTAGTTGACTGAAAGAGATTGGACAAACTTGGACACCCACTCTTGGGACTTTCAGTTGTTGCTTTTATTTGGAAATGTATTTGATGTTGGCTAAGTTTACTTGGGAAAACTTGGGCGCCCACGTCCAGGATAGGCAGTTAACAAGAAGATTGACTTAGTTTGACTTATGTCTTCTCTATTTGGAGCACTTGGGTTTTGCATGAAGATTTGTTCTCATGTTATCAATTACAATTGATTGTAATATGAGTTTCAAGCTTTCCAATTAAGAAGCTTTTGAATTAAGAATCTTTTGTATTAATTAAAAAAGCCCCATACATTTTCCAAAGAGTTGATTGTAAAAGACTTAGAAGAAAAAGCAAGAATCTTTTTGAATTTTTTAAAAGTTTGAAGATTTAAGAAGCTTTTGAAGTGCATCAAGGAATCAAAGGATTTCAATATTGAATGTAATCTTTCACAAGATATTTAAATACAAGCATAAACACCTTTGGTGTGGAGTTTTTTCCTTAAGGGTTTCTCCACGTAAATATTTGTCTTCTTGTTGCAAGCTATTTTCTTCTACTACATTGATTAAATTGGAAAAATACTCTAACATCTAAATTGAAAGTAATTTTTAGATTTCCACATGCCATTAATTTCATATTTGAAAATATTTTAAAGCTACATAGCTACAACTTTACCTTGTTCTATATCCCTTTTTCCAACAAATACTACTTATGTGGACAAGACAAACACACAAAGATTAATTTCCTTAGAGAATAAAGTGTGAGGTTAACTTTACTAGAAAATAATCTTGGACAAAACAACCTTGCAAGAATACATTAGTAGTTTGAAAGTTTTGGGCTTGGATGATCGTTTATGTAGGAAAATAGAGTTAGACCAATAGAAAAATGATTAAAACAACAAATAAAAAGATTACAACAAGATGGTTAACTAAAACTAAAAATCAACTATGAAACAACACAAATGTTGAAACACGGAGCAAGGATGCTAAAATTGGCAACGAAAACATTGAAAACTAGGTTAGAGATGCTCATATCTATATAATAGAGAAATAAAAAATAGAGACATTAAAGTATATGACACGAACATTAAAATCAAAACAAAGACACTATGAGCTAGGTTAGAAATGCCAAAATAAGCAAGGTTAGTAAAAAATACATGGAGATTGAAGGATGAAACAAAGATGTTGAACAAAACATGAGGATTACATAAACTACAACATAGACATCATAATGCCTACAATAACATAAAATTAGCAAGGGAACATAAAAAGGACACACAGCCCTACAAAATGTGAACAAATAGCTTAGTTAGAAATAAAATCTACTATTAGATTAATTAGTTAGCTAGCACAAAGTAAGGATTAGACAAATAAGAATCCATAAACCTGTAAAGGGTAAAATTTGGATGATTGGTTTTTGATAGTTTTTGTGTGTGTATCCCCCTTTCACCCTTTCATTCAATGACTTTGGATTGAGTGGCAATGCACTATCAGACCCTTAGTCACTATGAGATGTAGGGAAGATTGGATTTGTATGATTTGATTGCCAATTATGTTCAATTATGCTCAATTATACCTCAAAACCCTAATTATACAAATATGGAAGTAAACGGACAAATTATTTAGAATACTGCTATAGAGAGATGTAATATGACAAATGAAAATGCACCCATTTTTAGAGTTTGGAGGAGGAAAAGTCAAGGACTAATGAGTGGGCACCCAAGTCCAAGGCCTAGGTTTTTGTCAAGATTTGCAAACAAGATCTGCAACCTGTTCCTGTTGCACCAAAGGTTTTTCTGACATGGAACTTTGAGGACTAATGAGTAGGTGCCCTAGTCCAAGGAGCTATTTTATGATCTGATCTGTAAATCCAACACTTTGAGATACCCTCCTGCAACTTCACTTTTCTTGCATCTTCGACATGTAACCTGTAATCACGAAAACTTTGGGAGGGGGTTGTGGTGTTTAGAGGCTTGCCTTAGTCAAGCCCCAGAGAGACATTCAAGTCTTCTGAACACTGTTTTTAGATAGAGAGTGCGTGCCCTTGGGAGGCCGAGGCAAAAACCAAATGATAAATGCTCAAAAACACAATAGATGTCACCTTGTAGTTTTCACAGACAAATGTGGGAAGATAAAGACAGGTTTTAGTGGTCGGATGGGGAACCGGATTGCAGCACCAAGACTGCTTAAACTCACTCCTATACATGCACATCTTGCTGAAAAAATACAAGCTTCATGAAGGCCAGTTTTCTTGGATTACTAAGAGTGGGAGGCAAGAGCGCCACCTTTTTGCTAGCATTGGCAATTTTTCTATCATCTGAAATTTCAAACAAGTTAAAAATAATAATCATTAGTGTTACAGAACACAGGACGGGCTAAAAAGTTGTTATTGTTATAAGATTGTCCCAAAAGATGAGTCCATAGTGGATAACAGATTCATGCATGATAACTATGCTATTACTAACTCTCTAGAGGCTCCACTTGTAGTTGCAACCCCAATGAAAGTAAGCTCTTTTAGCTTAGCACATGGGCACATCTTTTCCACAAACAATCCTAATCTATTAGTGGGCTTAGTCTGATGAGCAATCATATTAGAGGATAGTTGAGTTCATGCAAAGACCTCTTTGGTTTGAATGACAAGCACACATTTGATTTGATTGAAATCCAATTGAAGAGGGCAAAATAGGCACAAACCTATCAGATCCTAGATTTTTGACCACCCTACTTGCTCCAAAATATGAAAATGATCCTAATGCTTTAGAGCCCATTGGAGATCTATTTGTTGCTCTAAGGAATATTAGTTTATATCCTAAATTATAGGGGAGCTAATGTGTTGCTTACTTACACTCGATTTACCAAATAAGGTGTTTAAAGAACAAAAATGATTGCAGAAGCAAAAGTTTGTTTTCAAGTATACCCAAACGAAGATAAAGCCTAGAAATCTCTTCCTAAAAAATACCTGTGAAACAAATTTCAAAGTCCAACAGAAAAGAAAATAAGATTTTAAGATTCAACAACAATTCCTTGCATTCATGGCAGCCACTTCAATATTGATGAGATTTTGATTTCAATGACTCCCTTGCATTTACCGGTCACATTGGTGGGATACCTAAATCAAAGGCAGTACAATTGAAGATCGTAGAATTTTAATGGGCAAAATTGGAACCGGGTATGATTTGTTACTAACAACCTTTTCTCCAGATGAGCGAGTCTTTCAAATAGAGTATGCTACAAAGACTATTGATAACAGTAGAACTGAGATTGGCATAAAATGCAAGGATGGAATTGTTTCGAGGGTATAGAATCTCATTGCTTCTAGGATGCTTCTAGAAGGATCTAACCAAAGAATTCATGTTGTCCATCATCATGCTAGCATGAGTGTTGCTAGGTTAGCAGCAGATGGTAGGAAAATTATGGCTCGTATGCAACTAGTTATGAAAGCATGAATGATGAACCAATACCTGTGGACAAGCTTGGGAACAATGCTACAGTTATGAGAAATATGAAAACACATGGGAAACCCTAATCAGGGAGACTCTAGTTAGTCTCTCTAATCTACCGAATGATGTAGGCCCCAAGCTATAATTAATAAAAAAATGCCAAGACAAAAGGGGTATGAAGTATAAAAATGAATATCGGGGAGACTTTTGATATCGAAGAGAGTATGTTTATGGTCTCTTCGAAAACCTGATGGAAGCATTAAATACAGTAAAACAAATTTGTAAGTATTGGATTTAACATAAATTGGGTACAGGGATAAAATGCCTAAATTAAATAAGCAAAGTAAAATATTTTATTTTGTTTGGTGATAATATAAAATAAAGTTGGAAAATCTTCTCGCCAACATGTGAAATATTTTCACCAAGAAAGTTATAAAGTGGGTAAATATTTTGCCAGAGGATCATAGTCACATTGCATACAAGTAAAAGGTGAGGTGAAAAACTCTAGCAAAGGATGGATAATAATAATTATTAAGATTAATTTTCATGAGACATGAAGGCAAAAAGAGATTAAATTAAATATTTTAATTTGCCGAAGGTAATTAATGAAATGAAGAGCTACACCGAAAGGATGTTTGAAGGGTCATAATCGTAAAAATACATAGCATATATATGAAGGGAAAAATCAAAGGAATCAAGAAGCAATTAGTAGAAGTAGTAGAATTAGAATAGGACATGAGAAGACTTCTGATATTATTGTAAAATCTATTTGAAGTAGAATCAATGGAGAAGATTGTTCAAATTTGTTGATTCACTTTCAGTGTTCAACTGTTGTGTTGAAATTAAATCTTATATGTTATTGTGTTGTCTCCAAAGTGGTAGATACTTTGAAGAATGTTGCTGATGCATTGATGAAGCCAGTGAGCACAGAGAAGTTTAGATGGTGTTCGGAGTCTATGGGCCTCTCAGCCTATAGCAGTTAAATCTTGTAATTCTATTGGCTCTTACAAGGTGTTCGACAAGTGGGAGAATGTTGGGAATTAAGGTGTCTCAACCTTGTAAATTCCTTACATTATTAATGTTTGTATTTATTATTTAATTGCCTATGTTGTAAATATTTATAAATTCCAATTGTCATATTGTGGGATGTGGCACGGTGATGTGTCAATCCTACATGGAATATGACAACTTGTAATTTTGTCCTCACATGAGGAGATAGGCATCCCACTTTGTGGTAGGAGCATTTTTCCATGTGTTGGCATCTTCCATGTTGTGTAAGGGAATGTTTGACCAAAATGGTTATGACGGATTCCTATGACGAATCTATGACATGTAAGAGTCAGAAATAGAAGGTTGTAAGATAGGTGAAGACATGTGTCATGAAGCATCTTTGAAAAAGGCACATTTGGGTGCCCCAAGGTGGACTATGAAATGTTGTAAGAGAATATGCTATTTATAGCCTGTGTATGATAGATTCTCTTACAGCTATAAGTTGTATCCGCTATGACAGATTCTATGATGGTCGTAAGTGTCGTAAGAGCATCTATCATAGCCCATTTTGGAAATAGGTGACCCCTTTGGGATGGGAGCTGTGGACAAGTGTCAAGAACATTCTACAATGTTGACCAAGTATCCTTAGGTGTGGGTTTTGGTCCATGAAGCCAAATTGGACACCCATTCCAAGAAAGGTCTAATATTGCCTTGTATTTTCTATATAAACAGGTGCTTGGAGAGGGAGTTGTATCACAGGTTCTACAAGGACTGTTATGCTACCGGTTTGACTCCAGACACGAGTGTCGAAGACCATTGAATCTTGCATTGCAAGTATATTGTAAACATATTTCAAATTTTTTAATACATTGTGCAAGTTTCTGAGTGTGGGGTTTTTCACCCGATAAGGGTTTTCCCCACCGCAAATCTTTGTCTCTCTTCTTCTATCTACTTTCCAGTTCTTGTGTTTTGCTGTAATATCTCATGTTAATGGTTTAAAATTGCTGTAATAGTTAGGATAAAATTGAATTTGCATAGCCCTCTCCTCATTAGATTAGTGTAGGAAGCGATTTCTGCACACCTAGATTCCTTTAAGAAAGAAGCAACATATCAATGAAGCTATTGGCTTCAGAATATCCTTACTAAACTTGGCATCACTTTTCAAAAGCCATCAACCATCTACTAAGACAACCAAAGTGACATCCTAATCTCAAAGAATCTGATTCATCATCAGCAGACCAAACACATTAAGATCCACAAGGAGCTGATTCAGGAGTAGGTCATCGATTTTCAGTATTGTCCTATAGCAGAGCAAGTTGCAAATATCTTCACCAAACCCTTCACTAAGAGCAAGTATGTTCATCTTCGGTCTCTCTTGGGGGTGCGAGACAACTCTTATGAGGGGTCACTTATCCCTTCTTGCTTCATCCTCTCATGGGGGAGTTTTTTCCCACTAGGTTTTCATCTTCCTTTTGTGTTTGAGGGGATCTTTTGTACATGGGTACCTCATCAAGCCTAGTTGTCAGGACCTATCTTTGCATCTTCGTTTACATTTCCCCCTAAGTTGCACTTAAAGGGGGTGTTAATATGATTATAGTTCTTTAGCTTTCTAGTTCTTTCTTAGCTAGTTCTCCACTTAGCTCTCTTCACACTAGGTTAAGTTTACTTAGGGACATTTTCACTTTATCCCATATTGGTTGTGTTTTTAGTCTCTTGGGTGGAATATCCTATATGTACCCACCTCTTGCTCTCATATGAGCATCTCATTTTTCATTGTATGCCTTGCATTCTCTTGAGTTGAATATAGTTTATCTGGCTCATATTTGATTTTTGTGTTGCTCTCTTTCATTCATTTGCATTCTTGGGTGGCTTTTTAGCTAAATCTTACAAAAATACTACTTGGATAAAAAGCAAGGGCCACACGATATATAAGTAAAAGGCTACCCCCCGAGGCAATAACCTACAAAGAAGGGCTAGTGATATGACGATCATGAGGGTGCTCCCTAGGTTGCTTAAGTGATAGAAACTGGCCAAACAAATCACTAATAAAATAGAAATTAGAGCACAAAACTTTTGAAATAAAGACCAAGGGGTTTTAGGTTGTGGGTAAAATTTGCAAGGTATTTACACTAGAACCCTGAGAGTTTTACAAGACATAACACTATCCATATAAATATTCCTCATTTCATGTGCCAATAGAGTTGCAACAAGTGCATCAATCTTTGGATCTTTGAGGTTAGTAGTGATAGCAAGAATGAAATTCGATTAAGACTCAAGCAAACAACAAAGAAGCATAATACACTTATCTTTCTCTTCTATATAAACATCCACATAAGCTAAATGACTCAAAATTAAATTAAAAGTATTCAAATGTTCAGCTACTGAATCACCCTCCTTTATTTTAAGAGAAAATAGCTTTCTTTTAAGATACATTTGATTTACCAGACTCTTGGCTTGATAGATTTCACCCAACCGCTTCCATAATGCATATGCAGTCTTTTCTACTGAGACATTCAATAAGATAGAGTCTACAAGGCATAACCAAATTGTTCCTCTTCCCTTTTTGTCCATCTTGTCCCAATCATCTTGACTGATGGTGTCAGGTTTCTTTTCTGTTGATGTAGATAACCATTGTTACCTCTCTTTGAGTAGATCCTCTATTTTTAGCTTCCACAAATTATCATTTGTTCCATTGAACTTCTCAATGTCTATCCAAGATGTAGATGCAACGATGACTTCCAGTCACACAATTTTGCAAAACAAAACTCCCACTGCAACACAAAAAACCTTCACACTTCCATCCAATTTCTGTAAGGAAGCTAAGGTAGCAGAAAAACTTCCAACACTAATCTTGAGAGGAGGGTTATGTAAAACTTTTCAAATCTTTACAATAGTTACAAAAATTATATAGAAATAAACATAAATAGCAATCATACCACAACACAATGGTTTGTGGGAAAAACCCTTTCAGGAGAAAAATTCCACACTCAAAAATCTGCTCAATATATTATTTAGAAATCAACAAGATTACAATATACTTGCAGATCAAGATTTCACAGGAGTGTCACCAACCAAAGATCTAGAGGTAACTCAACATCTATAAGACTCTCACACACAACCTTCATCTCAAGTACCTAATATATAGGAGATACAATACATGAAACCATCAAACGGTAATTACAAAACCATGAGCTAAAACCACCCAAAAAGGTCACACCCAAATTATCTCCAATAAAAGATGCCCTATGATGTGTCAAGACACACACCATGTAACTCCCCCTTACAACTCTTTTCTATGTCCAACACATTTTCACATTTTTCAATACGAGAGACCTAACTTCCAAAGGCCATAACTTTTGATCTGGGAGGCCAATTGATGAACTGTTTAATGAATTGGAAAGCTTGTGAAGAGATCTATGCACTTATACCATATTGGTTATTTACAACAATTTTTGGGGCTAGAAATGAACTCTAGATGCCTTAAAATTGACTTTGGAACTTTTTTAGGTATTTCAAAAATTGGAAAATTTAATAACTTGACATCCATACATGACTTTGGGTCAAAACTCACCTAAAATATTTATTTGGTAATTCTGTAGCTTTGGGGGAAATTTTGGACCCATATGTGCTAAAATGCAAACTTACTATAAATAGTAACCTTTTGTAATTGTAAGGTTGAGACACCTTTCCTAACATTCTCCAACTTGTTGAACATCTTGTTGGCAAGAGACACTGTGTGGCTTCATGACTGTTGTCATTGATGGCAACAAAGTCCATCCCACACATCCGCAGGACATGGTATGTCTATACCAGAAGTCAGATTGAAGAGTATCTTGGTCTGGTGAGCAAGAACAGAGCATGCAACAAGGTCCGACAATCAGGTCTAGATCTCTCAGAGGAAGTATCTTAGTAAAGTGCAGACTTAGAGAAGTCAAGAGGAGTACCTTGATTGATAGATTCCAGGGATTGAGCCTCCGGTAATAAAAGAGTGAAGAGATATGAACACCTAAGTATTGGGTTCCTGTTTGGCAGAGTAGACTGAGGAAGAACTGACTGGCAGAGCCTCAAACCTTAATCCAGATGAGATATTGATGGTGATCAAGGTTATTAAGGTATCATTCATGATTGGCTGACATGATTGATGATTTCTATAACTATCTTTTTTATACGCATCACTTAGTAAGCATGGATTTAGCCGACAGACCAAAGTTTGGAAATATCTTGAGTCTTCCGGATGCTGACTAGAAAGATGATTGAAATCATTGATGCAGATATATACACCAGATTGATTTTGGTATGAATGTGTGGGTGATGTGTTGTATTGTGCGAAGAAAAGTAGAGAGCAGTGTGAAAGCAGTAATACAGGTCCGGTATGTGACAGGATAGTAGCACTAAAGAAGAGGAAGAATGAAGTGCAGTAGATTAGTGTATTGAGCCTAACCGGAACTGAACCTCAGCATATGTGGATGCTTCTCATCAATTCAAGTATCTTGTTACCTTCTTTGTATCTTGTAGGCAGTAAGCCTCTTGTGAGCAGTATGCTCGGGTAGTGAGCCCTAATTGGCAAATACCATTTTGTACTTCTATTCTTTTAACAGAGAATACAATCTTGGGTTAGTCACCCCGTGGTTTTTCCCCTAATAGGGTTTTCCACGTCAAAATCATTGTGTTATGTGTATTGATTTTGTTTCTGCCTTTATGGTTATGGATGCTTATTTGTTTTGATGCTACACTAGTTATTAAAGGAGAACATAAAGTTGAATTAATTAAGATAATTGATTCACCCCCCCTCTCAGTTATCAACACACCTTACAAGAGCAAAGGGAGTATCAACACAATGATTTAATTGCTAGGAGATGAGATGCCTATAGAATCTAAACACCATCTGAACTTCTCTGTGCTCATAGCCTTAGTTAATGAATCTGTAACATTTATCAAAGTCTCTACCTTAACTAGATTCACCCTGCCATCCTCGACCATATCTTTGACAAAATGATAATGCACATCAATGTGCTTGGTCCTAGTATGAAATGTCAGGTTCTTAGCTAGGCATATCACACTCTGACTGTCACAATAAATTGTCACTATATCTTGTTTTATTTCGATATCTGAACACAATCTCTTAAGCCAAATGACTTCTTTACAAGTGTGAGTAGCTTCCATATACTCAGCTTTAGTGGTGGACAAAGAAACCACATCCTATCACTTACTCGTCCAACTAATTGCACCACCAAATAAATTAAACACATAAGCACTAGTGGATTGTCTGCGATCAACATCACCTGCCCAATCTAAATCCACACAACCATGAATATCAAGGGAATGCATGTCTCTTATCAAATTACCATGATAATACAAGGAACACTTTGAGGTACCCTGCAAATATATGAAGACTCTTTTAACTACATCCCAATGAACTCTACCAGGATTAGACATATATCTGGAAAGAACTCCTACTGCTTGGGCAATGTCTAGTCTAGTACAGACCATAGCATTCATCAAACTTCTGAATACACTCTAGTAAGGCACTATGCTCATGTCTTCCATCTTTGATGGGGATGTTGGACATTGTGAAGCATATAACTTCATTCCAACTATAAAGGGAACACATAATGGTCTACAATCTTGCATGTTAAACCTCTAGAAAATTGAATTGACATACTTACTCTAGCTAAATCATAGTTTTCTATTCACTCTATCTCTTCTTGTTTCCATCCCAAGAATGTGTTTAGTTACACCAAGATCTTTCATTTCAAATTTAGCCACAAGTTGAGACTTTAGTTTTGAGATCATTCCTTTCCCTTTACCAATAAATAACTTATCAACATATAATGCAATAAATAGGAAACAATCACCATCAAATTTATAATAAACACAATGATTTGATTTAGAATGCTCAAATCCCAAACTCAACACATATGTATCAAATTTATGGTACCACATCCTAGGACTTTGTTTGAGGCCATACAAAGATTTCTTCAATTTAAAAACTAAATTACTTCTACCTTTCACCACGTAGTGCTCTGGATATGTCATACAAATATCCTCCTCCAAATCACCATAAAGGAATGATGTTTTGTAGAGGAAAACTAATGTGTTGTAGACTTAAATAAATTCAAGGTTTTAGCCTAATTGAACAGTCCACTATCATTGTGTTCCTACATTGAATTATCAACCAAGAAGCGTAAGCTTATGATGATGCTTGCAATATCTATGCCTTCAAGACTCATTTCTACTCTAATCTAATCTTGTGTGATCCTTCTTTACCCAATCCTATTTACTAGAATGCATAGGAATGTAAAATAGTAAATAGAAATGAAAAATAGCAAAAATAATTTAATTTTCCAGTTGCTACGGGTACCTTCAGCAGAGGCTAAAGATAACTGTATTTAACAAAAAATCACAGTTTTAATCTAACATTTCAAGAATGATGAAAAAGCTAACACTAACCTCCGGAGGATTAAAAATGTGCACTCTACTCATGAATCACAGCTACTGGAAGTATCAATCAACAGTTCTTACTAGTTTGCAATATAACATAGAAAGTGGAATGAAACAAATAAACTAAAAATGTAGAAATAACTAAGAGAACATGTAAAGTGAGGGTTAGTACCTTGAGTGGCCAGCTCAGGGAACTATCTCACTTTTTTTGGAAATTAAATCTACTTCAGATCTTCACCCCTCTCATAACATACAGTTAAATTCAAATCATATCTACGGTAGAATCTTCTTCAGATTTTTATTCAAAATTGTAACATGTCTATAACAATTGATAACTGTAACAAAAGTAATGGCTAATTTGAAAATAGAACATAACAACTACTTAATCAACAAAAATCCTCTCCTATATAAAGATGGGAGAGTCTTATTCAACCTTCTAACTAACTGAGATCATCAATTAACTCCTAGACATTAGGATATTGTTTTTGAGATCAACTTATTAACTGGAACAAAGGAAACAGAGTCCTATCCAATTAGAAATTCCACCCATAACAACTCATAAATAAGATACATGAACTTCGGTGAGATTCCTAGAATGAGTCTTCTTTATCCTCTGCGTTTATTCTCCCATGATGACCACGTTTGTCTCCACCGATCACCATGTCTGGCACTTGGACCGCATCCTCATTGATTCCTCTATTCTACATTCTATTGTAATTACTCCTTCTTGGATTCTTTATTTGGCTGCACAAGGTTAATCATTCCAACATATATACAAAACAACCTCTTATAATAAACTTATGAAATCCTATCTATTTTTCATACATATTAATAATTCAAATCATCCATTTGATAATATAACCACCTGAATTCATTCATCAGCATAGGATCCAAGTCTTAGGAAAGTATATATGAAACAACATAAAATAGAGGTAATGTATATGGAGTCTTTGCATAACCATATAGAAAAGGTCTTTAAAACATATGAAAACAGTATAAAAAGGAGGACAATATTTCATCCCAACAGTTTTCACATCCATTTTCTCAACATCTATATCATAGTCAACATCAATAGAAAGCAAGAATCTAATGGATGTCATTTTTGCAACAGGAGAAAATATCTCACTATAATCAACACCCTCAACTTGAGAGTAACCTTTCGCAACCAACCATGCTTTGTACTTCTCAATACCTCTATCTGAACCAATCTTTTTCTTGAACACCCATTTGCAACCAACAAGTTTTCATCCTTCAGGCAATGGTACTAGGTCCCATGTATCATTCTTTTTCAAAGCTACCATTTCTTCATCCATAGCAATCTTCTAAGACTCTACATCTTTCATACATAATGCCTCTTCTACAGATCTAGGTTCATCTATGTTAGTAGTCAAAGCATTGAAGATACATCTCCAATCATTAGGTGAATACCTTTCAAGTGGTTGTCTATGCCTTATAGACCTTTAAACAAGTTGAGTTGGAGGTTCTTCCTCCTCTTCTAAAGATTCTGAGCTAGATGAGCGCTCCTCAACTTTTTGTTTATCTAGGGGTCTTGATTCAACTTTCTCAAGCATAGAAGGGAGTTGAATCACGTCTTTCTATTCACTTTGTTATGGTTGCAATGTAAAAAAAGAAGGCTTAATTTCTCTAAAAATAACACTTCTATTATATATTACCTTTTGTGCAACAAGGTCCCAAAGCTTGTATCCTTTCACACCATAACTATACCTGATGAAGGTACATTTCACAATCTTGTTCTCTAACATTGTTCACTTCTCCTTTGGCACATGTGCATATGCCTTGCAACCAAAAACTCTAAAATGTCTCATTAAGGCTTGTGCCTTGACCATGCCTTCATAGGCATTTTATCAACAAGAGCTAATGTAGGAGACCTGTTAATTAGGTAGCAAGTAGTGGTAACAACTTCAATACAAAACCTTTGTTCTAGACCAACACCACTAAGCATACTCCTAACCTTTTCTATCAATGTCATGTTTATTATTTCTACAACTCCATTCTATTGTGGAGAATACAAAGTTCTCTTTTGTCTTTGAATGCCACAATCTTTACATAATCTATCAAAATCATTAGAGAAAAATTCATTGTCATTGTCAGTCCTCAACCATTTTATTTTCTTTCCAAACTACAACTCAACCATTGCTTTAATTTCTTTAAATTAACCAAAAACTTCAGATTTAATCTTTAAAAAATATACCCATGACATTCTACAATAATCATCAATAAATGAAACATAATATGTGGATTCTCCAATGGAAGGAATGTCTACAAAGCTAAACACATCAGAATGAATAAGATCCAATATACCACAAGGTTTATGAGAATTTGAGTAAAATTAAATGCGGTTTTGTTTACCATAAATGTAATGCTCACAGAATTTGAAATCAAGATTACAATCAGTCAACCCTTCAACAAGGTTTTTATTTTTCAAGGTCCTTATACCTTTTTCTCCAATGTGGCCTATTCTATGATGCCATAACATAGTCTTCTCTATATGCAATTTTGATTTAGAAGAAAGAGCACCCTTAAGTTCCCAGAAGCCATGACCATTCACTGAAAATGAAACTCTCTCATTCTCCAATGAAGTAGTCACAAACTTTCTTTTAACAGTAGTACTATTACACTCAACATTGCATGCATCAAGCTTATACAATGTGCCAAATATGACACCTCTAGCAATCACCATAGCACCTCTAACCATCTTGCATCCTATATCAGAAAAGACTTCCTACACACCCACACCTATTAGTTTGCTCACAAATAATAAATTTTGTGTTAATCCAGGGATATGCAATACACCATTAATCTTTTTTACTCTACCATCAGGAAATCTAATTTTAACTTTACCATGGCCAACAATATTTAAATGAGAATCATCACCCAAGTACACTTTACCTCCATCAAATTCTTCATATTTAGAAAACCAATCTCTATTAGGGGTCATATGGAAAGATGCACATGAGTTAATTAACCATGCATCATTACATGCACGAGTGACCAAAGCTACAATGAATGCATCACCATCTCCCTTGTCAGACTCAAAATCGTAATCAAATTTCTTCTTTTTCTTCTTTTCTTCTTATTTTCTTCTTTACACTCCTTACAAAAGTATTCAAGCTTATTGCAATTCCAGCAAATAACTTTGGACTTTTTAGGAGATTTGGATCTCCCATTGGACTTGGATTTGTCACTCTTCTCACTCTTCTTGCCTTTTTATTTAGGTCTTCCATGAAAATTTAGGCCTTCTTTGGCACTAATGGATACCTTCCTCCCCATCTCTTGATAAAGAAAAGAACCAATAACATCTTCAACTTTCAAGACAATAGAAGTACTCCCAATATCCATAACAAGAGAATCCCACGAATCTAGCAAAGAACAAAGTAGGATCTAACATATTTCCTCCTCATCCATTTTTACACCAACTAATGCTAATTGAGCCACCAACATATTGAATGATTCCAGGTGGTCTACAATTCATCCACCCTCTTCCATTCTTAAAGAATCCAATTCTTCCTTAAGAAAATCTTGTTCACTAAAGATTTGACTTGATATATCTCACCAGGTTTCTTCCATAGTTTCTTCACAGAGGACTCTTCATGGACATTAATAAAAATAGAGTCTACCAGACACAATCTAATTAGACCCTTGGCCTTATGGTCCATAACATCATATTCAAAAGCCAAAGTAACATCTATAGATCTTGAAACATTCTCATCAATATCATCCCACAGATCTCGATCAATTAACATATTCTACATCGTCAGCTTCCACATCTCAAAATTATTACTAGAAAATTTGCCTACCTCTATTCTTTTTGGTATGCTCACCATGTAAAAATTCTTGCAACAAGATCACAAAGTATCTTCTACACAAGCTCCCACTCAAAAATATATTAGTTCAAAAAACCCAACAACCCACAACTGAAACCAAAAATGATCAAGCTTTGATACCACTTGTAAGGAAGCTAAGGTAGTAGAACAGCTTCCTACACTAATTTTGAGAGGAGGGTTATGCAAATAATTTTAGATCTTTACAACAGTTACAAAAATTATACATAAATAAACATAAATAGAAATCATACCACAACACTGTGATTATGTGGGGAAAACCCTTTCGAGAGAGAAACCCCACATTCTAAAAACCGTCCAATATATTATTCAGAAATCAACAAGATTACAATATACTTTTAGAGAAAGCTTTCACAAAAGTATCACCAACTAGAGATCTGAAGGCAACTCAACATCTATAAGACTCTCACACACAAGCTCCTCTCAAGCACCTAATATATAGGAGATACAATACATGAAACCGTCAAATAATAATTACAAAACTATGAGCTAAAACCACCCAAAAAGGTGGTGCCAAAATTATCTCCAATTAAAGATGCCCTATGATGTGTCAAAACACAAACCAACATGTGTAACTCCCCCATACAACTCTTTTCTGTGTCCAACATGTTTTCACATTTTCCAATATGAGAGACCTAACTTCCGGAGGCCATAACTTTTGATTTGGGAGGTTGATTGATGAACTGTTTGATGTGTTGGAAATCTTGTGAAGAGTTCTATGCACTTATAACCATCTTGGTTATTCAAGACAACTTTTGGGGCTAGAAAAAACCTCTAGATGCCCTGCAATTGACTTTGAAGCTTTTTCAAGTATTTCAAAAATTAAAAACTTTAATAACTTGACATCTAGACATGACCTTGGGTCAAAACTCACCCACTATGTTTATTTGGCAATTCCATAGCTTTGAGGAAAATGTCATACCCATACATGCTCAAATGTAAACTTACTATTTTTTAAGTGTGAAAAGGTGAAGAGTTTTTGTTTAGGGTTGATTTTAATGGTTTGTTTTGATCCTCCTTTCACCACTAAACATTCAAGGACATTCAATCGAGTAGAAACTCTAGTACAAATCTCATGTCACTTGGAACATAGGGGAAGATTGGAATTGTATGATTTTTTTGTTCAATTAAGCCTAATTATGCTCAAAACCCTAATTTCATAAAATCATAAACAAACAGACAAATTACGGGAAATGATCACACACAGAGATATTAAATGACAATCAAATACATACTAGATTTCAAAGTTTAGTGTCTGGAAAAGTCAGGGATTAATGAGTGCACCCTAGTCTAGTACCACAGTTTCTGTCGAGATCTGGGAATCTTGTCTGCAACCTGTTCCTGTTGTTCCAGAGATTTTATAGTTGTAGGATTTAGAGGACTAATGAGGGGGCGCCTGAGTCTAGGTCCCTGTTTTCTTCTCTAATCTACAATTCTAATAGTCTGCACTGCTCTCCTGCGACTCCATTTCTTTCACTTTCAGAACCTGTAACCTACAATCACAAAAAAGTGGGTTGGGCGTTGTGGTGTTTTAGAGGCTTGCCTTAGTCAAGCCCCGGAGAGACATTCAATTCTTCCAAACATCATTGTTAGATAAAGAGTACATATCCCTATGGGATAGAGGCAAAATCCAAATGATAAATGATAGAAAACACAATTGATGTCACCTTGTAGTGAAGATCTTATGGAAGGAAGATGCCCTTCATGCCATGAGGAGATGGATGCCAAATCTGCAATCACAAACACAAGAACAACACAAATTCTGCTCTGCAACACAATAATGGCTTTGAATCACTTTTACAAAATCATAATGCTTATCAAATTTCCATCTAGTTTGCAAATGAACCTTAATCATGCTTATATATGCAACTACAAACATTCTCGCTAAAAATTTTGTAATTCAAACTTACCGTGTCGGCATAGGACCTAAATAACGGTCATAAACTGAAACTTTGAAATTGGTCCCGACCTAAAATAAGGTAGGACTAGGGCACAGGCGCCCAAGTCCTCCCCCCTATTTCAGGCATGATTTATGTTAAGTGCATCCCCTGAGTCCCAATTGCCATGAAACTCTAGTATTTTATCATCAGCAGTCATCAAAAGCATGCAAGATGCTTTAAATGCATTCTAAAGGACCCGAGAGCTAAACCTTAAGAGGAAAAAGCCCCCAAGGTTACTTTTTCCGACATAACATTTAGCCCCCACTTTAATGTATGTATAAATGCAAGGCCAATACATGCATTAAAGTACGATAAACAAACATAGCAAACACACCAAGCACGGAGAAGACACGTCAATCACAGAGAAGACGGTAATAGGCACGCAAAACACAGAGAAGACAGTTAAGGTCATGCAAAACATGGAGAAGACAGTATTGAAGACACACAAAACATAGTGAATATAGTGATGATTTTCTTTTCTTTTTCTCATATATGAAATGCAGATGCAAGTACAAGGAAAGTAAAGACACCACTCATAATGCAGGAGGGACTCATCGCCACCGGTCTTTAAACTGCATATGGGGCAACACAAATGCCAAACAAATCTCAGAGTGCAGGAGGGACTCATCGCCACCAGTCTTTGAGATTGTACTTGAGAACAAACACGCCATACAAATCCCAAAGCATAGGAGGGACTCGTCGCCACCAGTCTTTAAGACTATGCTTGGGAACAAACAGGCCATACACACACACTTTGAAGATATGGAGAAAACACGGTAGAAAAGCGATGGAGTGTTCCTATTTATAGGTTCATCACCATCTCAGGGACATTACATGCACACACTGACAATTGGACTTTGCCACAACAATCCCTGAAGACGCGCTTAAGAGTTAAGTTAGTCACATAACTACTCCCCACCTCCGCAAAGGACTTTTAGAAAATGACAGGATGTGCACTCTCCACAAGAAATACACCATCCCCACCTCTGTAGAGGGCTTAAGATAAAAAGGATATACGTAATATCTTGCCTTTGTAGAGGTCTTACATGATTGTAAGTTGATTTCAAATAAATCTTAGTGTGCATGAGGGACTCGTCGCAACCAATCTTTAAGATTACACCTGAGACCAAACACACTTTGCTAGCATCTAAAATAGACAACTTACCCTATATATCCCCCACCTTAAGGTGGTTGATATTGTGTACCGATATTAGGCACATTAAGGTAGGAAGAAATCACACAAGGGAACATGAGCTCTCGCAAAGCCCATGCCCCTTGGAGGTGACATGTACTTTACAATTGCCAAATGTTCCCACAAACACATTCCTACAAGAAAAGTGTTAGTGTTCATATGATCATGATAAACAACAATGCATATGATCATTCACATCAAGAGAGCTAAGGTTATACTACAGATTTGGAGACCGAGTATAACCGTGGGGCTATACTGCAGAAATATCAAAACTGAGTGTAACCAAGGTGAGATTCAAAGATAAACAAAGTGCACGGAGCAACAGTATTGTTATGGTTTGTAAGTGTGATAAGACAACATCAAGATCACACAGAGTGATTCTACTAGCCAAGCGTTGAATCATATATATCAACCTCATTATCATGTATGGACATGGTCCATTTTTTGATTTCTCACCGAAGGGACACTATGTTCATATCAGTATAATAAGTTTTTTGCCATCTACCCACTAGATAGAAACACTAGAGGAAGGGGAACAATAAATAAAGAGAGGAAAAACAAATGCCTTAGGGACAATCACGTAGGAGGGTGCCCCCAAGTCACTAACCGCAATGCTATGTCCATAAGACACAACACACAATAGTGAAAAATAGAGGAGAAACAATATAGAAGAATGATGATACAAATAGAAGAAGTTCACAACAAAGGCAGTCTCTTGGTATCCTGAACCTTACAAGAGAATCAAGGGTCATCCCAGGAGGCCTAAACAACACATAACACATCATAGGGGAATCACAACACGAGAGAGAAATGGTTAGAAATACTTACCTATAGGGAAAACCAAACTAAGGGTTGTCATCAAGCAAATCATCCTCATCTTCCCACTCCCGAATGTTAGAGGAAAGTGGGACATAAGGTAGCATAGCCCAACTCTTATTCTTGTCTTCAAGTTGTCCATTCTTAAGGTCTTCTTGGTTTGATTCAATGTTAGGTAAGATGTTTTCTTGTTGAGATGCAATTCATTGGGCATAAGCTTGTCATCTCCTCCTCCTTTCTCTTGCTTGTCTATTTTCTTTTTGTCTTACCACTTATCTCTTGTAAGATAGTGTTTTGCTCTTCCATAGGTTTTTGTGTTTTAGAGGAGGAAGCACCAGGATCAAATCTCATTTGTAGATGGAATGTTTTGCTGTCGACAACTACCTCCTGATCCTTGTAAGGATAGCGGGGGAGGAACCTCAACATAGGGTCCTTTTCCTTTCGGTCTAGGATTTTCTTCAAATGCAGGTTGTTTGTCTCTTATTGTTTCTTGAATAGAAGGATAGACCAATTGATGTAATAGTTTTGTTTTGTAGTTTTTATAGCTCAAGAAGTTAAAATCTATCCGTGGCTCTGGTTCCACTTCAGATCTTTCCCAAAAGTAATCAAGGATAAAGTGTTATCTTGTAACCAAAAGTTTATACCTATTGCGAGGGATAATATGCACTTGTCCATTCAAAGGAAATTTTACATAGTTATAAATTGTTGAAGGGATAGAACTTTCATAGCTTTTAACCACAGATGTCTTAATTTTATGCGAAAAAGGTCCAAAATGGGGACAACATCAAACCATTGTTCTACAGATTTCTCAAATATGATAACCAATAAGGATATCTTCCCAGAAGTGTTTATAAAGGTTCCATTATGTGTTTTAATCATAATGTCCAAAGGGTCATAAAAGCCTTGTATCAACCCATGTGAATAAAGAAACTCTTTTGTTGCTACATTATTCATGCAGTTAGGATCAATAAGGGTTCCATCCACAGGATTTCCCAAAATTTTCACAGTGATATAAAGAGGTGCTTCAGTATCTCCAATTGTTCTATCATGAGGTGTAAACAAAATTTCGGGTTTGGGGACCTTTCTTTTCATGTAAGGCCTAGGAGAGAACCTATTGTTATTGTTACAATTATAAGCCATGTGTATAAGTTTTCACATCAATGTAAAATCAGATTTTAAAATCTTTTCAAAAGTAATGTAAAAGACAAGTGCAAAACTATGTATGAAAATGACCTAAAATGCTTGATTTTTTAACTTTTTTCAATGCAAATAAGTGAAAGAAAAGGTGTTGTAAGGAAATTGATCAAGGGAAGAAAATAATATGTTTGATATTATTCCAATAAAGCAATAATATCCTTCACAACATACTTTTGATGCAAACCTAGAATGATGACAAGTCCAAACCTAGTGAAAATACACTAAAATATGCAATTTTTCACAAATTTTCAATGCAAAGACCCAATAAAAAGGGTGTTGTAAAGAATTTTAGAAGGTGAAGTATATTATAGCAGTAATATCAGTCAAATAAAGCCATTAAATATGTCACAACACACTTGGAGTGCAAATCTAAGTCAAACCCTAGTGAAAATATAGCCAAAATATGCACTTTTTCACCAAATCTAAATGTAAAGGCCCAATAAAAATGGTGTTGTAAAGAATTTGAGGATGGGAAGAAAATAATAACCCTGATAACAACCAATTAGTGCAGAAAAATCCTTTATAACACACCTATGGTGCAAATCTAGAGAGACGGTAAGGCCAAAATCTAGTGAAAAAGTAAGGTTTTTAAACCCTAGGCATGAAATTTTGCAAGCAAACCACTATGATGCAACACTACAGTTATAAATCAGTCCTAGTGAGGGTTTTAAAAGGGTAGCAAAATTTGAAACAAGATTTTGACTACAAACCCTAGCTAATGCAAAACTAGGTTATATGGAAAAAATGCACAATTTCAAGCAATTTTTATCAATTCAAGCATGACAATGCAATCTAAATGAATGATGAATGAAAAATTTATGTACTTTAAATTAGATCTGATGGTACTGATAGAAATTTGTTGAAGTTCAATGCCAATTAATATAAATTATTTGTAAATGCAAGCTAAAAATGCCATTTTTTTCAAATTTTTTGTAATTTTTCAATTTTTTTGTAATTTTTTGAATGCAATAAGATGAACAATGATATGAATGAATGTAAATCTAAAGCACAACACTTAGCAAGGTGCAAAAATTGTAAAAACATGGGTTCACCAAAATGTTTAAGTGTGAAAATGTGAAGAGTTTTTGTATAGGGTTGGTTTTAATGGTTTGTTTTGATCCTCCTTTCACCACTAAACATTCAAGGACATTCAATCAAGTACAAACTCTACTACACATCTCATGTCACTTGAAACATAGGGGAAGATTGGAATTATATGATTTTGTTATTCACTTAAGCCTAATTATGCTCAAAACCCTAATTTCATAAATTCGTAAACAAACGGACATATTATGGAAAATGATCACACACAGAGATATAAATGACAATCAAATGCGTACTAGATTTTGAAGTTTAGTGTTCGAAAAAGTCAGGGACTAATGAGGGAGCACCCTAGTCCAGTGCCACAGTTTTTGTTGAGATCTGGGAATCTTGTCTGCAACCTGTTCCTACTGTTCTGGAGATTTTACAGTTGTGGGATCTAGAGGACTAATGAGCGGGCACCTGATTCCATGTCCCTATTTTCTTCTTTGATATGCAATTATGACAGTTTACACTACTCTCCTGCAACTCTGCTTCTTTCGCTTTCACAACCTGTAACCTGCAATCACAGAAAAGTGGGTTGGGGGTTGTGGTATTTAGAGGCTTGCCTCAGTCAAGCCCCGGAGAGACATTCAAGTCTTCCGAACATCGTTGTCAGATAAAGATTGTGTATCCCTATGGGATAGAAGCAAAATTCAAATGATAAATGATACAAAACACAATTGATGTCACCTTGTAGTGAAGATCTCATGGAAGGAAGATGCTCTTCATGCCATGAGGAGATGGATGCCAAATCTGTAATCACAAACACAAGAACAACACAAATTCTGCTCTGCAACACAATGATAGATTTGAATCACTTTCACAAAATCACAACGCTTATCAAATTTCCATCTAGTTTGCAAATGAATCATAATCATGCTTATATATGCAACTACAAATATTCCCGCTAAGAATTTTGTAATTCAAACTTACTGTGTCGACATAGGACCTAAATAACGGTCATAAACTAACACTTTGAAATTAGTCCTAACCTAAAATAGGGCAGGACTAGGGTGCGAGCGCCCAAGTCCTCCCTCCTATTTCAGGCATGATTTATGTTAAGTGCATCCCCTAAGTCCCAATTGCCATGAAACTCTAGGGTTTTCTCATTAGGAGTCATCAAAATCATGCAAGATGCTTTAAATGCATTCTAAAGGACCCGAGAGCTAAACCTTAAGAGGAAAAAGCTTGTTACTTTTTTTGGACATAACAACTATAAATAGTAACCTTTTGTAATTGCAAGGTTGAGACAACCACCCTAACAATAACACAACTGGCCAGGAATTGATACCAAATGTTAGAAATGAAGGAAACCACTACAAATGAAAATCTGAAATATAACTTGCAAATCTAAAATATAACTTGTAGAATATTAATGGAGATATGAGCCAAACATTAAAGAAATCAACAATACTCAAGAACCATACACATAACAAATGGATTTATGTGGAGGAAATCGTTTTAGGTAAAAATATCCACTAGGAAAATAGGGAAAATTTTTATTATCTTTGAAAAGACTACAATACATAAATTTCCTTAAATTCTGCATCCAATCCGACATCTTCTGTGTACCTACAAATAAACCCATTACTTTGCACTCCTCCAAAGCTTCATTTTATAGAAATTACAAGCTTTGTGAAGAAGCCACAAAATCCAAATGCCCCCATCTTGGGAATATTGCCTGCATGCTCAAAATAGTCCTCTTACAGATTCTCTTACATATGTCATAGGCATCTTCCCAATATGGGCACCTAGGACCAAGAATAGTTACTTATAGGATAATAATTGTCACCGTATGTTGATTCACTTACACCTTTTGACAACTATAAGTTGTCATAGATGCTCTTACAACTTATGACAATTGTCATAACACCAAAAATAGCTCTCCCAAAGATGGACGCTTAGATTCTCCAACTCATCTCATTTACTATCACCAATATGCTTTGACCAGTAATGTAACCTGACAACTACCTTCTTGTAAATAATTAATTACTATTTCCAATAAATAATTAATTATTGTACTAGTAAAAATAAATTACCATGTTAGTGGATTCCTCATCCCTTATGATTACATTAACAAAATTACAATATTAGGAGTAATTAATTAATCAGATTTACAAGGTTGATGGCACCTTAATCGTAAAATTTATTAGATTTTGATTCTTCTCACTGACTTGAGAACATGTATTAATTTTTTAGCAATTTTTCTAGGACACTAGCATGATGCACAGATGTCTACGTGATGTGATAGCATCTCGCAAGTTTCTAATATTTAAAACATTGGTTTCCCACCAAACTACCTATTGTTGCCTGTTGTAACATTTGTTTGCCAAAGAAACACCTTTATGCTCTAAATCTAACCCTTCAGCTTCCTCATAAGCCTCATGTAAAAGCAACTTTAGAGTTTAACTTTTTCTTTCTTGGTTCATTTTATTGCAACTTGGAACAATCTCTCTTGCTTAGCTTCTCATGGTCTGGCTTAGCTAAAACAACTCCATTGTTAAAGCTATATGCTGCTAGATTTTCCATTAACAACGTCATATGCTTATTTCTCTTCTATATCATGCTAGTAATGTTTGTTTGAATAAGTTTCAGTCTTGTTTGAATAGATATTGCAACACTCTCTTCTTTATCATACTTCTTTCCACTTCTCTTGGAAAATCACTTGGTAACTCTCACTTTCCTTTTATTGAACTCATACACACTAGTTTGTCAATCTATGTAGACCTTAGATTTTACATTCATAGATTCTTATCACTATCTTTAGTTCCTAGACACACTTAGGCTAAGAGTACACACTTCTTTATCATTTTCAATCTTGGTTTCTCATGGAGGTCAAAAGACCAAAATAGGGGCTTGACCATTCTTGGCAAGCTCCTAATTAGCCCCAAATAAATTTCTTGTCCTTTAGCTATAGGTTTTGTTGGGAGATATTCAGTCACATGAAGTTATGCAAGTATCATCCTCCTCTTGTCATTTTCATTTCCTTTTCAGAATACATAGATTAGATTTCTTATTTTTATTTTTGATATCCCTTGGGTCACTGCTCTATTGTTCTTATTTTCTTGTTATGCAGTTGTGCATGGATTTGAAGAAAATGACATATTTTACTATTACATTTTGTGCAACATTTTGTATGGATGATATTACGTTGCACCAACCTCTATGCACCACATAGGCATCCTTGGTAGTAACTTCTATATTTTATCTCCTAGTTCCTTTCTTTTTGATGTTTACAATTATGAATTTAGTTTGTTGATTATGTATTTCAGTTTCTTGTAAATTAGCATTCTTTCAACCTCAGCTCTCATATTTAATGTAATATAATATTATAAGTTAAAGGTAATATTTTTTATATATTACATTTTGGTGAACCTATGTAAAGTCTCACAAGTCATGTAACAACATTTAAACCAACTCAAAAATAAATGAAGTAAATAATCCACTTAAATACAACATCGCAATAACCAAAATAAAATGATGTAACTAATCTGTTTAAATGCAACATTGAAAGATAAAAAAGGTGTAATTAATCTGCTTAATCACAATATCTCAAATAAAAGATAATCTCATAAATATGAATCTCAATGTCATTAAATCTTACATAATCATGTGCTTAATCCAGGTAACAAGCACTATAAAATATTATACATAAATCCATTGGCAAGCATGCCATAATACATCCAATCAAGTACAATAATCATGTACAACAACAATAAATAAATCTATACACTCTCCAGCTGCACGAATCAAGTGGTCCACCACCTACAAGCCGAGAGACAAGAACATGGCTCAGGTGCTTTTCCACCCAACCATGAAGTATTTACACTTCCCCGGATCCCTTCATGACACGAAGGAAACCCAGCCCTGCACAAAATGTCTAGCTACCTGGTAACAATTGGCATGAGGGAACACCCAATGCAACCCTGATGTCTAAATGTGCAATTCTAAATAATGAAAAGCAAATTGTCTCACAACAGGATGTGGCAGAGATATCAATAAATAAGTTTACTATACAATAAACATCTATTTCAATGTCATTCTGATTAGATCTAATCATTTAAGTAACTTGGTTCAATTCCCGAAAAGAGGAAAAGCCATCTTTGACAAATCCACATTCGGCATTCTAGTCCCAAAAGTAACCCCATACATTCCTATATAAAAACTACTTCTTTCCCCAAGAAGCAAGAAAATAAAGTAAAGAATCACAAATTCAAGATTTCCAATAAATCAATCCAATCCCTTTCCCAAAACATCAATTACAGAATAATACACCTTCCAACAAGAATCGATCTTTCAAGAACATACAATTGCAATCATATGCTTATCAATTTGATATAGTTTCTAATCTTGTATTACAGTCACAATGTCTTCAATAATAATCATTTTAAGATATTAATTTATCTTGTTGTTATTTATGTGATAGGAAGTTTCAAAAATAATAAAAATAGTCATCATGTCGCAACTGCGACAGGAGCAGTTGCAGAAATAAAAAGATGAACATAGATCATTATTCAATCAATTTTTGGTCATGAATAAACATGTAATAGGTTTTCATCATCAGCATTCTTAGGAGAAATATAATATAGAAGTCTACAGTCTCTATTTAATCTTACTGTCATTTGCTTGCAGCATGATCTACTTAGTTTTAATCAATAAGTTTGTATATACTATTCAATAACCCTCCTGTCATTTCAGTGATAGGAGCTAAGACAAAATAAATAAATAATAAATAAAGAACTGTATTTGTAATCTAATTTATGTCATTTTAAGTTAATGGTTTAAAATCATGTTTTGGATAGCAAAATCAACACTGAAAAAATGTTTACCGAAACTAGTATTTTCATCTAAGTTTTAAGAGATTATGATCACATTATTTATTCATGAAAATAGTTCAGTTTAAAACTCATTCTTATCTAAAATAGCATCCAGAGAAAATACAATCATTTGTCTAACACGAAAATAAATTAACAGCATCTGAGAATTTGATTGTTCCAACGATAAATTCAAGATCAAGAAGAAAGCGATTATCATGGTTTTAAAAGCCTTTGATCATCCACAGACATAAGTGACAACAAGAATGAATGGGGACGATCCAGTCAAACAAGGAACAACAATCAACATGTAGAAATCAAAGGGATTAATTTGTTAAAATCACCCAAGAAGGTCGATCCAGCCAATATAAGAAAGGATGTCCAAAAGTAAGTCAATCAGCCATCAAGAAAACACCATGGCCATGTCAATGATCTGCTAGAATCAGGTAAAACAACCCAAGAGCTAAGTAGCCAGGAAAAGAAGAAACAACCAGGCAAAAACAAGGATGTTCAAACATATACAGTCCCAGCTAGACAATAGATAAAAACATTTAAAGATAGCCTAAGTCATGCCATTTAAATGCAAACCAAGTCAAGAAGAAAACCTAGAAATAAGAAGAATCTGCAGCTCCTGTCGAAGCCTCTTAACTTTCTCCTGTTGCTGAAATTCCTTCTGCTCCTGTCGCTTAGGAAAAGTCGCCTTTGCTGCTAAAACGTGGGTGGTTTCTTCCCAGCCCAGACTCCTTATTTTATCATATGAATTCCCTCTTATTTTTGGCGATCTTGTTTTAGGTTAAAAACTGAAGTTTGAATTCTCAGTTTGCATGAATAATCAACCAATCAAACTAGAGAAAATGCTATTTAAAACAATAAAATAATAATATCTTTTGCAGCTTACTATCGCATGAATGATAGTAGCATTTTTTTAATTCCTTCATTCTTGTTCTAAATATAATATTACTATTTTTAATATTATTTAACTATTGTTATTAAAACAAAACTAATTAAATAATCAAGAAGAGAAATGCAATACAATATTGCATATTTATATATAATTATATATATATATATATATATTTTTAAGGAATATATTGTCTTCCAAACATCTACAAGCAATATTTTATTATTTATTTAAATAGCATACAATACATCATTAGAATATATTTCAAAAAGACATTAAATTTAAGTAATCACATCATGTATTCGAAAGCGATTAACAACCACACATTAATGTAATAAAAAGCCATTCAATAATGCATATGCAACTACGTGATGTGTGTGATTGCATCAAGAAAATCCATCCATCAGTTCTTGCCAAGTGGCTAGAACACCTCTACCTCAACCATGCTCTCGTCTTCGACAAGTACTTGCATCCATTTGCACTCAACTCGATGTTAATAGGTTAGTGTCTCCAAAACATAGCCGAAGCAAATCATTGCATTTACATCAATATTACTTAATATGTAAATCAAGTTTTCCAATATAACTTCATAATAGTCACTTTCACACATTTAAAATTACTCAAAGTAAATCAACGATGGTAAATTTTCATTAATCTAGAATAATAGTAATGTCCATAAAAATGAGACGTGACATCCTTCCCCACTTGGAAGAGACATCATCTCGATGTCTTATTAAATATCAAAACAATAAAGTATCTATCAACCACCAATAAAGTATCAAGGTGTCATAAAACAATAATCATCAACTTGAAAGTATCAAAAGATCATAACAACAACTCAAAGTATCAAAGCAATAACTGAACTCAAAGTATCATAATCCATGCATGAATAAGAAATCTATGCTATATCCTCAAATAAGGAAAAGATCTATCAATCTTCTCTACATCCTCCCATGTGGCACTGTCCTCAGAATACTGATCCCATTAGACCTTATATTGCACCACATCTCTGCTACGCAACTTAATGTTGCACTTCCCTAGAATTCAAGTGGGCTCCACCAGCACCACTCCTGAATCTTGAACCTGTAAAGCACGCCAATCAAGAATATGTGACATGTCAAGATTATAAAGCTTAAGTAAAGACACATGAAAAATATTATGGATTCTGGCAAGTGCAGGTGGGAGAGCAAGTTTGTAAGCTACAGGATTAATCACTTCCAAAACTTCAAATGGTCCTACAAAACAAGAAGCAAGTTTGGATTCTTTGTCAAATGATACTGAACTCTTATGAGGTTTGACCCTCAAAAAGACTGTCACCAACTGAAAGTTGTCTAGGAGTTCTATTCTTATCTGAATAACTCTTTTGGTGATCTGAAGCTTGCTTCAACTTCTCCTTGATCAACTTCATCTGATCATCCATTTCTCTTAACATTTTAGGACCAATCACAATTTTGTCCTCCACTGTATCCCAACTGATAGGTGTTCGACACCTACGCCCATAAAGAGCTTCAAACGGTGCCATTCCCAAAGATGCATGGTATGAATTGTTATATGCAAACTCCACCAATGGAAGATACTCCTCCCATTTATACTATTGATCCATACAATACATTCAGAGAAGGTCTTCTACCACTTGGTTTACTCTTTCTATTTGACCATTCGTTTGAGGATGATAAGCCGAACTAAAATTCAAATTTGTACCCAAAGTTGCATTAAGTGTTATCCAAAATCTAGATGTCATGTGAGTGTCTTGATCTGAAATGATCGTCTTAGGCACTCCATGCAATCAAAAAATTTCTTGTACTACCTTCTTAGCTAAAACCATAGAACCATCTGAAAGATTTCCTGAAATAAAATGTGCTACCTTTGTCAACTTGACCACAACCACTAAGATGACATCATGCCTATTCTTAGACATAGGTAACCCTTGAATAAAATCCATGCTTATCACTTGCCACTTGTGCTTAGGAATACTGTGTGGATACAACAAACCTGCTGGATGCACATGCCCAGCCTTGACTCGCTGGCATTCCAAACATCGAGCTACAAATTCCATCACATCCCTCTTAAGTCTAGGCCAAAAGTATAAAGGTTTCAAACTTTTGACCATCTTTGTCACTCCAGGGTGACTTGAATAAGGTGCATTGTGAATCTCTTCAAGCACTAACTTCCTCAACTCTCCCGAGTTAGGAATATACATTCTTCCCTGAAATCTCAAAAGTCCATCTGATTCAATAACATAACCATCAAACTTGTGATCTAAGGGGTCTACTTCTAAAGCTTGCTTTACTCTTTCATAATGCTCATCCCCTTGAAGATTCTGAATCACTTTCTGTTTCAAATTAGATCTCATGGTAACAACGGCAGCCAAATGTCTTCTCCTACAAAGAGCATCTACTACTCTATTCTCCTTTCCTTTTATATACTCAATTCCAAAGTTGTACTCACTAAGGAATTCTAACCATCTTCTCTGTCGTGCATTAAGGTTAGGTTGAGAAAATGTATACTTGAGCCCTAGATGATTTGTTTTTAACTCAAAGGGCTTACCAAGAAGATAATGCCTCCACATATGAAGTGCATGAACTATGGCAACTAACTCAAGATCATGCAGTGCATAGTTGAACTCATGTTGCTTTAACTTTCTTGACTCATAAGCAACCACTTGCTCATTCTACATCAACACTCCTCCTAATCCTTCCCCTGAAGCATCTGTTATAACTGTAAAGTGCCCACTAGGATCTAGTATGGTCAAGATAGGAGTAGTTGTGAGCTTTTCCTTTAACACTTGGAAAGCTTGCTCACATCCTTTTGTCCATTCAAATTTCTTACCCTTCTTTTTTAGTGTGGTAATCAGTGCTTCTATGGTTGAGAAACCTTCCACAAACTTTCTATAATAACCTACAAGTCCCATAAAACTTCTGACTTCTGTCACACTCTGTGGTGCAAGCCATTCCATTATTGCTTTTATCTTCTCAGGATCAATTGCAATCCCTTATACTGAGATCACATGACCAAGGTAGTGCACTTTATCTTGAAACAATGTACACTTAGATAATTTACCATAAAGCTTTCTCTCTCTCAAATGCTACAAAACAATTCTCAAATGCCTTTCATGCTCTTCCATTAATTTAGAGTATATCAATATGTCATCAAGAAAAATCAACACAAAATCATCTAAACAATCTCTGAAAATGTTGTTCATCAAATTCATGAAAGTTGCTGGAGCATTAGTCAACCCAAATGGTACTACAGTGAATTCGTAGTGACCATATCAAGTCCTAAAAGCTATTTTAGAGATGTCCTCATCCTTAATCCACAATTGGTGATAATCAGATCTAAGGTCTATCTTCGAGAACACTGTTGCTCCTTTTATCTGACCAAAGAGCTCATCTATTCTTTGAAGTGGATACTTGTTCTTTATAGTAGATTTGTTAAGCATCCTATAATCAATACATAATCTCAAAGCACCATCCTTCTTCTTTACAAAAATGACCGATGCGCCCCATGGTGACACACTAGGTCTAATGAACCCTTGATTTAGCAACTCCTGCAATTGATCCTTAAGCCCATACAACTCTGTAGTAGTCATTCTGTAGGGTGCCTTGGATTGTGGCTCAGTCCCTGGTAGCAAGTCAATTGAGAAGTCAAATCCTCTCTTTGGTGGCAACTCTATCAACTCTACAAGAAATACATCTCTAAAATCTCTAAGGATTGGATAGTCATTGAACACTTGTTCTTCTTTGTCAAGGTCCTTTACTTGGACACCATAAATGGCACATCCTTTCCTCTTGGAGCTTTCTTCAATTGTATAGCTGAGATTTATCTAATCTCTAAGGTCTCTTAGATCCATTAATTTCCACTTGGTTCCCTAGGTCATCCAAACATCTAACAACCTTGTCTTCACAATTTACTAGAGACTTATGTTCAGTTAACCAATTAATTCCCAGAATTGCATCAGAAGAGCCTAAAGGTGCTACATATAGATTCACTTGTGTCTGAAAACTAGGAAGCTCTAACTCACTGCATGCTAGACATGAGTTTACCCACTTTTCTGCACTATTGCCATATTGTACCATCCAAGAGTTTTCCATATGTCTAAGTCTAATAGATAACTTTGATACTACTCTAGGATCTACAAGACATTCTATAGCACCAATATCAATCAAAATAGAAATAGGTAGTCCATAGAGCTTACCTTGGAACTGAATAGGTACTGCTTGAAACTTTACTTGTCGATTATCCACTCTGGCATGAATCTGATGTTGTGGTACTCCTTGTTGATTCTTATTTTCTCTTTTACGTGGACACGCATTTGCATAATGCTCTCCTCCACAATTGTAACATCCACCTTTAGGTGATCTCAGTCCTTCAACTCTTTCCCTCTGATTGTTGTTTCTGTTGTTATTGCCACCTCTTTTGTTTCCACCATTTCCATCCTGAGAATTATTACCTCTCTTCAAATTCCTGATCTGTCTACTATTGCCTTTATTATGTTGATAGTTCTGTTGATTATTCTGTGGTTTCTTATTTGAAAACTTAGCATCTCTTTGCTTATGGTAATTAGTTGTCTGTTGCAACCTCTGCTCTTGCTTCATTGCTTTCTCAAAAGAAGCATCCATAGTGAGTGGGTTATGAATGTCTACCACAGCTCTAATCTGTGGCTTCAATCCCAGAATAAACTTTTTGATCTGAAATCTCTCATCTGTCTAATACTGTGGAACATACTTAAGTAGATGAGAAAACCTTTCCCAATAACTGGTTACAGACATACCTCCTTGAATCAAATTCTGAAACTCTATCATCTTCTTATCGAAGAATAACTGTGGTAACCATCTTTTTCTAAATAGTTGCAAGAAAATCTCCCAAGTTATTTCACCAGGTAACAGCTTCTTATCTGCCTTTTCATTATCCCACCATGTTGCTGCTTCTTTAGTCAACTGGTAAGATCCCCACATAGCCTTCGTGTGATCTGAAAGGTTTCAGAGTCCAAAGTATTTCTCCATTTCAATTATCTAGGACTCAGCTCCATCTCCAATTTTCTTTCCATCAAACTTTGGTGGTCATACTTTCTTAGGTCTTTCCCCAATTCTTCTACTATCTTTGCTTGGTTATCAGCAATAGCTCCAATTTTAGGAATTGGAACTTCTATCCTTGGATTCTCATTTTGTGTCTCAACCCTTGGGTTTTCATTAGTATTCTAACCTCTAGGAATTCCTTTGATCTCCTACTCAAGAGTATTCATCCTTGTGTCCTGTCAGGTCAAGAGATCAAGAATACGGTCAAATCTTCCATCTTGGTCATTACTGGCATCTCCACAATCCCCAGCAGTTCAACCACCACGAGCACCTCCACATGCACCACCACGTGATCCTCTACCTTGACTACTTCCTAATCTATCACCACGATCAGTGTTTCTAGTATTCATGATGGTTAATCTATATCAAGTTCACAACTTTAGCACAATAGTCCCAAAACAAAGGCCCTAGTGTTAAACCTAGAGCTCTAATACCAAATGTAAAGCCTCACAAGTCATGTAAAAGCATTTAAACCAACTCAAAAATAAATGAAGTAAATAATTCACTTAAATACAACATCGCAATAACCAAAATAAAATGATGTAAATAATTCGCTTAAATAAAACATTCAAAGATAAAAGGTGTAATTAATCCGCTTAATCATAATATCTCAAATAAAAGATAATCTCATAAATATGAATCTCAATGTCATTAAATCTTACATAATCATGTGCTTAATCCAAGTAACAAGCACTATAAAATATTATACATAAATCCATTGGCAAGCATATCATAATACATCCAATCAAGTACAATAATCATGTACAACAATAATAAATAAATTAATACAGTCTCCAGTTGCACGAACCAAGTGGTCCACCACCTGCAAGCCGAGAGACGGGAACATGGCTCAGGTGCTTTTCCACCCAACCATGAAGTATTTACACTTCCTCGGATCCCTTCATGACACGAAGGAAACCCAACCCTGCACGAAATGTCTAGCTACCTGGTAACAACTGGTAGGAGGGAACACCCGATGCAACCTTGATGTCTAAATGTGCAATTCTAAATAATGAAAAGTAAATTGTCTCACAATAGGATGTGGCAGAGATATCAATAAATATGTTTGCTAGACAATAAACATCTATTTCAATGTCATTCCAATTAGATCTAATCATTTAAGTAACTTGGTTCAATTCCAAAAAAGAGGAAAAGCCATCTCTGATAAATCCACATTCGGCATCCTAGTCCCAAAAGTAACCCCATACATTCCTATATAAAAACTACTTCTTTGCCCAAGAAGCAAGAAAATAAAGTAAAGAATCACAAATTCAAGATTTCTAATAAATCAATCTAATCCCTTTCCCAAAACATCAATTACAGAATAATACACCTTCTAACAAGAATCGATCTTTTGAACATACAATTGCAATCATAAGCTTATCAATTTGATATAGTTTATAATCTTGTATTACAGTCACAATGTCTTCAATAATAATCATTTTAAGATATTAATTTATCTTGCTATTATTTATGTGATAGGAAGTTTAAAAAATAATAGAAATAATAAAAACAGTCCTCCTGTCACAACCACGATAGGAGTTGTTGCAGAAATAAAAAGATGAACATAGATCATAGTTTAATCAATTTTCGGTCGTGAATATACATGTAATACGTTTTCATCATCAACATTCTTAGGAGAAATATAATATAGAAGTCTACAGTCTCTATTTAATCTTACTGTCATTTGCTTGCAGTGGGATCTACTCAGTTTTAATCAATAAGTTTGTATATACTATTCAATAACCCTCCTGTCATTTTAGTGACAGGAGCTAAGACAGAATAAATAAATAATAAATAAAGAACTGTATTTGTAATCTAATTTCTGTCATTCTAAGTTAATGGTTTAAAATCATTTTTTGGACAGCAAAATCAATACTGAAAAATATTTACCGGAACTGGGATTTTCATCTAAGTTTTAAGAGATTATGATCACATTGTTTATTCATGAAAATAGTTTGGTTTAAAACTCATTCTTATCTAAAGCAGCATCTAGAGAAAATACAGTCATTTGTCTGATAGGAAAATAAATTAACAGCATCTGAGAATTTGGTTGTTCCAACGGTAAATTCAAGATCAAGAAGAAAGTGATTATCATGGTTTTAAAAGCCTTCGATCAGCCACAGACATAGGCGACAACAAGAATGAATGGGGATGATCCAGTCAAACAAGGAACAACAATCAACAGGTATAAATCAAAGGGGTCGATTTGCTAAAATCACCCAAGAAGGTCGATCCAACCAATATAAGAAAGGACGGCCAGAAGTAAGTCAATTGGCCATCAAGAAAACACCACGACCATGTCAAGGATTGGCCAAAATCAGGTAAAATGACCCAAGAGCTAAGTGGCCAGGAAAAGAAGAAACAACTAAGCAAAAACAAGGACGTTCAAACATATACAATCCCAGCCAGACAACAGATAAAAACATTTAAAGACAGCCTAAGTCACGCCATTTAAATGAAAACCAAGTGAAGAAAAAAACCTAGAAATAAGAAGAATCTGCAACTCCTGTCACATCCTCTTAACTTTCTCTTGTTGCTGAGATTCCTTCTACTCCTGTCACTCAAGAAAAGTCGCCTTTGCTGCTAAAACGTGGGTGGTTTCTTCTCGACCCAGATCTCCTTATTTTATCATACGAATTCCCTCTTATTTTTGGCAATCTTGTTTTAGGTTAAAAACTGAAGTTTGAATTCTCAGTTTGCATGAATAATTGACCAATCAAACTAGAGAAAAATGCTATTTAAAACAGTAAAATAATATCTTTTGTAGCTTACTGTCGCATGAATGACAGTAGCATTTTTTTAATTCCTTCATTCTTGTTCTAAATATAATATTACTATTTTTAATATTATTTAACTATTGTTATTAAAACAAAACTAATTAAATAATCAAGAAGAGAAATGCAATACAATATTGCATATTTATATATATATATATAATTTAATATATTTATTTATTTATTTTTAAGGTATATATTGTCTTCCAAACATCTACAAGCAATATTTTATTATTTATTTAAATAACATACAATACATCATTAGGATATATTTCGAAAAGACATTAAGTTTAAGTTATCACATCATGCATTCGAAAGCGATTAACAACCACACATTAATGCAATAAAAAGCCATTCAATAATGCATATGCAACTACGTGATGTGTGTGATTGCATTAGGGTAATCCATCCATCAGTTCTTTCCAAGTGGCTAGAACACCTCTACCTCAACCATGCTCTCATCTTCGACGAGTACCTGCATCCATTTGCACTCAACTTGACGCCAATAGGTTAGTGTCTCCAAAACATAACCGAAGCAAATCATTGCATTTACATCAATATTACTTAATATGTAAATCAATTTTTCCAATATAACTTTGATAATAATTACTTTCACACATTTGAAATTACTCAAAGTAAATCAACGATGGTAAATGTTCATTAATCTAGAATAATAGTAATGTCCATAAAAATGAGATGTGACAACCTGCTGCATAAACACTTAAAATACCTTCTTTTTCATTCCATTTTCTTTCAAAACTCAAAGAAAAATCTTTCTTCCTTCAAATTTTTTTGGGTCACTGCCTTGAACCCCATTCCATAGTCCTAAAGGAGAAAAATAGTGGCTTGTCAGATTGTCAACATCTTTCTTAATCAATTTTCTATATTCCATACCATCTCGTGGATTCTTCTAGTTCTTTCCCTTAGAATATTTGCATGCATGCATATGGACTATGAGATATTCTCTCATTTCATTAATTTTTATCAATATGTCTTGTATAATATAGCCATAATCTATAAAATAGGTACCTCTACATGTTCCATGCATGCGATCCTTTATTTTATCTTTTATAGATTTCTACCTTCAAATCTCTTATGCTTGTCTTTCCTTCTATAGTAGAAGACTTCACTATAATTATCTCCATGACCTATCATGAGATAGATGATGTTGATACTTCCTCTATTCCTACATCTTCCATGGTCCATGATGCTACCATGTCTCTTCCCATTTCTCTTCCTCCTTTAGTTACATGTTCAAACTCCTTGGACCTCCGAACACTAGTAGAAAAATAGAAATAAATGACTAAAAAAACTACCAAAAATTGGTCATGTGATCAGTAGTTTGGTCACGTGACCATTGGTAGTTTATTGCCGGTCATTTATCTCGCGACCAAATTTATGACTAAACAAATTTTAGTCATTAATTTAGTCATCAATTTGGTAGTTTATTTGGTAATTTGGTAGTATATTTGGTCATTGATTGTTGTTAATTGGTCATTGATCAATAAATGATTAAAAACTGCAATCACTGCTAGTTCATTTGCATCTTTATTTTAAAAAAACTTAATCCATCATCCACATAATCAACTTTTTAATTGGAAACTTTACAATTATTTCAATTATAGTTTGATTAATATAACTTTTTATATTAAATTTTGATGGAATAGAAAGAACAATCCCCTTTACAAAAAATCACTCACACCTCACAATCACTCACAAAAATCCACAATACATGAAAACCTTAAAGGCATACTCTGCCTAAACACAATATTTTGTAGCACAAAGACTTTTAATTTTATTGATTTTCAAAATAGAAATATAGTTTCAGAGAGTGTTTCCACCACTTGAAGTTTTTCAAAACCTCGTCAATGCTACCAATCATGAGGCAGGGCAATCAACAAATGAAACATGTAGATTAAAAGCTTCATGCATGCATTTTCAAATCCAGGGACATCACAAAAAGGACCGTCTTCCTTTCCACTACCGTATGCCTGCAAGGTCCATTGAATGCTGTTAGTTATTTTTGAGGCCTAGAACCAAAGAGAAACGCATCTTTCCACTTTCACATACCTTTCAATGGTCTAATAGAAATAGGAAATAACAACATATCAAAACCATCCTTGTTCACAGTGTACCACTTCTCCATACAGATGAATGAAAACCAAATGTTGTATCCATTTTCAGATAGAATCCAAATAGGAAACAATAACTTACTGAAACAAAAAGATGTGTCAAGTTTCAAATTGAATCCCAATTAGAACTGATCGTGTCTTGAACAAAATTCATTTACAGAAGTTCGTTAGCTATTATAAATCAATCTTGAGGTCTCATGATGGAATATTGTGCAAGAACAAGATTTTCTATAAATGAACTATTTCAAATAATCCAGACTTATGACTAGACCAGATTTGAAAAATATGTATAAAATAGACTATAATTCTCAGACTTAGACAGTTGTTATAATCAAACTCTAAAGGAACAGCCAATGGCAACCCACAACTAGCAATTGGAATGACCACGAGACTGTAGTAAAAAGGGAAGAGAAAAAAACATCTTAAACCATATTCGGTGTTGGGTGGCATCAACCCACTAGTTGAGACGTCATCCCATGAGAGCAAGGGTCTCTTGCGCTGTTCTTCCTGAAGCTACCATGCTAGGTCAACAAAATCCATAGATTAGAAGGAAACAAAAAAAAAGACACACTTTACCCTTTTGAACCCAAAATCATTAGAAAAAAAAAAGAAAAGGTGTGGCATCACCTTGATACAATGGACAGCCTGGAGGTGATCACCCTGTAGGTCTACTAAGTTCTTATGCTCAGTCGATGACCTCTACCATGGCGGCTAGAGAAAGACCTGCGGCAGTCATATTACCATCACCTGTAAAGGGATAAGCCCAAGTCATATTACCGTGCATCCATTATTTTCTAAATCAAAAACATAATAATAATACCATCACCTATAAAGGGATAATGGCCGTTGTTGCGAGGAGGTCCTAGTTATAAAATATGGAAAACACCATGATTGCCTCTGTCCAGAAAGAAATGTGTGGATTCCCAAATTTCTTGGCTATGCGATCCGGCCAAACAAAAAACGTGTCGGTGATGATGCGGGAGATTGGGGGGCCTTTTCGTTGCAGATCCTTTGAACCAATGTAGACTGTTAACCATTAAAAGGAGACCATGATAAAACTACGTAGGCCGAATAGCAATGTATAAGTTGCTGATAAAACAAAAAAAAATAGAGAGAGACGATAATACAGAGGGAAACTGATTCAAGAGGAAGAAAATGTTTGGTAAAAAAAAGGGCCATCTAACAACGAGTGCAGGCTAGGACATTACACACAGGTCGTAAGAGGTAAGCACATGGCATTGAGTAAGAGGGGGAAAAAGTCATTTAAAGACATGACAAAAGCGAAACACAAGGAGAAAACTGTTTAGAATAGATGAAGCCATTTTTATTTTAAAGGTAAAAAGTATAATGTTTACATCAAAGAGGCCACATGCACATATATCATTCAGGCCGATTTGTATTGAATATAATGTTGTTTATAATATTAAAAAAAAACTTTTTAAATAGATCAGACAAGCCATTTAATATAAGAAGGTTGATTAATATCTCAAACAAGCGCTTAAAAACATTGCACTGGCTGTTACATAGCTTAGGATAAATCGTTAACGAAAAAAATAGGCAAATCTATTAACGAGTACGTCGTTGAAAGAAGGGCAAGGCGAAATAACATCAAATGATCGATCAAAGATTATAAAACCCTCCATGATTCAGGTGATTAATTCCTCTACGTGAGACTCCATCTTATTCAACAGAGATTCCGCGAACTTGGTGTGATTCAGAGATCTGTCAAAGTCTACAGGCAATCCATCAGACACAGGTGTCGAACGGATATGGAGACCTGAACTTTGGGTGTTGTGGGCGAAAGGATCGCGACCATTATAAGCATCCACGAGCGCACACTAGTCACAAGGATGCACACTAGAGTCACAAGGACGCCTTGACATGGCGCAACAACAACCTAGGCACAATGAAACAAAAGTTAACTAAAAAAACAATAGATGAGATAAAAAATAGAGAGAGAGAGAGAGTGGTGTGAGGACAACACTCATTGGTCCTCATCCTCTTCTATGATGGGGAGAACTTGCTACAGAAAACCCTTCTCAACCAGGTTTTTGCCACCATAGAAACGTTGCTCTGCATAAGAAGATAGGAATGAAAGAGGAATTAGGGCTAGACAATGTTATTTTTGGATAGTGAGAAGTGCACCCTAATTAGGGCTAGGATTCTTTTTTATCCTCAAATTTCTCCTCATTGGGCCACATCTAATCCTTTACCAATTTTATTGTCTTTTTCTTAGCCTTAAATTTATCTTAAACTCCCTTAGGTTCGTAAGTGTGGTAGGGAGAAATTAATTGAAAGATCTATATGTCTTTTTTTTCACCACAACTTATGTTAGGCAGTGTCTAATCAAACCCAAGGAATAGTGTATGTATAACATATGATTGATTGTAGTTTGTTCTTATTTATGTTGTAAAAAGAAATGCTGTGGGATATAAAAATCTCCCGCTTTAATACAAGAGATATTATTAAAATTTATAATAATATAATATAATATAATATAATATTGTAATATTATATTATATTATATTATATTTTAATATAATATAAATATTATATTATATTATATAATATATAATATAATATATATTATATATAATTATAATATCTATCCAGTTTGTCTAACCAATTATTTAGTTGTGTTTTTTACTCAATGACCAAATTAGTCATTTATTTAGTCATTTATAGCTGTGTTGCAAAAAATTTTGGTCACGTGACTAAAATTTTTAGTCACCTGGTCATTTATTTACCATATTTCTACTAGTGGAAAGGAAGTGGAGACTTGTTTCTCTTCCTTCATCACCTATGAGATCCTATCCTTATAGTTGATGATACTTCTTCACCACATGGTTCTCAAATTTTTATTGATAACCTTTCCTTTAGTTCCTTTGCTGACTCTTCTTCAAGGGATGATGGGGGCCCACGCTTTTATTGTTCCTTCTTTTGGAAATATGGAATCTTTTATTGCTCGTCCCCTCCTCTTTATTTAGAGGATGAACTCCTTCTCACAGATATGTTTAGCATGCTAGCATCATTGATCTCTTAATGTCACATTAGCTAAAAGTCCTCCTTGACAAATATTGAGCATCATTCACATAATTCTTTATCTACTATTTTCTCTCCTACATTAGAGCCATCTCTTCTAAACCTTGATCCTCACCATTATATTTCTCCACCTTCTTTGCCTACTACCACTCCTATATCATTTTCTTTTTTGAAGGTATCACCACCGATTTCTAGTGAGCTACCTTCTATTGCTTCTTTTACATCTACATGGCTATGCTGTCCTTTATCTTCTGATATTCTTGCATACCCCTCTCCTGTTGGTATGGGAACTCTTTCTTTTGATAAATATAATGGCCATGGTGATCCATTGCACCATGTGAAACACTTCTCCACCATATGCTTAACTCATACATGTGATGACTATATCTTGGCAAAAATATTTCCTAACATATTAAGAGATATTGTCTTAGACTAGTTCTACACCTAACCTTTTGGTTCCTTGCATTCCTTTTCCAATGTTGCTCATTCCTTCATATCTCATTTTCAATATAACATGGAGCCTAGAGTCTCTCTTATACACTTGGTACAATGTAAATAATGTGTTGATGGGAGTGTTTAGGGCTTCACTTCTCACTTCTTTTCCTTGCTTGTTCAATGGGGCTGCCATCCCCCTAATGGCCTTCTTCTGCCTTTGTTTTGTGAGAACTTGTTGCAACATGTCTAACAGGCCATGCTTTCCGAGTAGTTTTGTTCTCTTTCTGACTTAGTTCCTTGTGCACTTGAAGTTGATCAAATCCTTCTAGAGCACCCTCACCTCAAATATCATGAATCTTCTCCTACCCCTCCACCCATGGATCCCCCTTGTGGCTCTTTCCCACCTACCCAACATTCTTCCTATCCATCCAAACCTAAACCTAGATCCTATGCACCTCTTGTTCACCCTCCTAAGCATATCTTACCCATTCTCCTAGAATCCAATCTTATAACCCTTCCACCTAATCAATTGAGATACACTCCTAAGCGTGGTTCCTCATCCTTTCCTTCATGTGTATACCATAGGATGTTTGGCTACTCTACCATTCATTGTCATGCTCTAAAGTCTAAGATTCAAGATCTTCTTGATGAGGGCATTATCACTTTTTCTTATGATGCCCCTCTTGTATCTCCTCTTGATGGCACTACTCTATTGGTAGATGAGGTTGAGCATGCTACCATTTCTGAGGCCTCCCATATACCCTCGGCATCCCCTATTTCTATTGTAGCTGCTATACTTCTCCCTTCTTATGATGATAAGTTGTTTCATTGCTAATAGGATCCAATAACTTATGTATTCACTCGTGTTACATCTCTACCCCTACAAAACTCTTTTCTTCACTCTCCTTGTGAGGTGGAGATGGCTAAGTCATTTGATCACTTCACCTTTATCATTGGTTGATTCCACTATCACTTTGTTGTGCTAGTACCTATTATGTGGCACATGTAGCTTTCTTTCTTTGCTTGTTGCCATTTGTGGCAGTATAATTTTAGGTGCAACCACCTTCTCTTTTCTTAGGTACCAACACAACCTTCTTCATCTTTGTTGTCCTAACCCATATTCTAGGGGTAGTGACAACTTGTTTAAGAAGCAAACACCCTACATGCATCCTTCTTGGGGATATTCTTCTTTCTCTATCCCATTTCATCTACCTTAAAATCAATTGTATACACTTCTTCTATGCAATTATTTTAAGGGGGGCATACATCTTTCATACATACATTGTTGGCATGCTCCCTACAACATTAGCCCTTGAATCATAGATTTTCTCTCATGACTCCTAGTGATAGACTAAGCTAGACCTTGGGTCATGCCATTATTCTTAACAACTTTCCTTTCTCTTTATTCTCTCCTCATGACCACTAGCGATAGAGTAAGTTAGAGCTTGATTCATTTATTCTCTTTAGTGTTAATTGCTTCCCTTTCTCTTTGTATGTATTTATTTATTCTCTCTAAAGAAATCAATTGACTCATTACATTCTTCTTGCCATATAAGAATTCATCTATTTGTTGTCTCTTTTGTTTTTGCTACATTTTGGGGATGATGCAAAGTATTGAGACAACTTTCACATTTAGGTCCCTTTCACGTTGACCCAAAATTTTTTGTTTGTTTACTATGTGCCTTCTTCCCATGTATTATTCATGTATTGTTTCCTTATTTCTTATATGTGTGATGTAGGTTTATGTGTTTTTGTCACAATTGTGTTGTAGGTTTTATGTTGTGCACTCTTCTATGCATATGTTTGTGATGCTTTGACACAGTGGTTTTGCAACTTTATACTTTCTAGAACACTATTGTCTTATAGGTTTTGTTGGCTAACATATTTGTTTTGCAGGTTCTCAACTTGGGGGCATGATTCCTCTACTCGAAGAATTTTTTGCATGCTCTACAGTATCCTTTTGGGTATCCTTTTATGATGTTATTTAATTTTAACATTTTATTTCTATACTTTAGAATAGCTTATCACCTATTATCATCAGTTAGCTAAAGTGGGGGCAAAATGTAACATAGAAAATTGTTCACACTATATTTTGAGCTTATTTTAGTGTGCATTCTCTTAGCATGTTTTAGGGATCATTTCAACCTAGTCTTTGCCTTTTCCTTCACCAGATTGCCAAATTTATTTATTAGATTCTTATTCTTCTTGGCTGATTTGAGACCTGTGTTAAATTTTTAACGATTTCTCTAGGACACTAGCACGATGTGTGGACGTCTGTGCAATGTGATAGTGTCTAGTAAGTTTTCAAAATTTAAAACATTGGTTCCCTGCCTAGTTACCTATTGTCTCCTACCGTAACACTCATCTACTTTAGAAACACCTTTCTGCTCTAAATCTGACTTTTCAGCTTCCTCATAAGCCTCATGCAAAAGCAACTTTAGAATCTAACTCTCTCATTCTTAGTTCTTTTTCTTACAACTTAGGAATCTATTCTACAATCTCTCTTTCACAGCTTCTCATAGTATGGATTGGCTGGAAACAACTCCATTATTGAAGCTACATGATACTAGATTTTACATTGACAACTTTGTATACTTATTTCTCTTCTACATCATGTTGGTAATGTTTGTTTGAATAAGTTTCATTCTTGTTTGAATAGATATTGCAACACTCTCTTCTTTATCATATTTCTTTCCACTTCTCTTGGAAAATCACTTGGTGACTCTCACCTTCCTTTTATCAAACTCATACACACTAGTTTGTGAACCTATGTAGACTTTAGATTTGACATTCATAGATTCTTGTCACTACTTTTATTTTTGAGATGCACTTAGGCTAAGAGCACACACTTCTTTATCATTTTTCTATCATCGATACTCAAGGAGAAAAAGCCAAAATAGGGTTTGGTCATGATAAGCTCCCAAGCAACCTTAAACATTTTTCTAGTCCTTCAACTACAAGTTTTGTTGAGAGATATATAGCCACACAAAGGTTTGCAAGTATCTTCTTCCTCTTGTCATTTTCATTTCCTTTTCAAAACACATAGATTAGATTGCTTATTTTTATTTCTGGTATCCCTTGGGTCACTAGTCTATTGTCCTTATTTTTTTGTTGTGTAATTGGGCACAAATTTGAGGCAAAAAACATGTTTTACTAGTATATTTGTGTAGTGTTTTGTATGGATGACAGTGTGTCGCATAGGCATCCTTGGCATGACTTCAAATTTTAGCTCCAGGTTCCTTTCTTTTTGTTATTTACAATTCTGAATTCAATTTGTCAATTCTATATTTTAGTTTCTCGTAAATTAACATTCTTTCAACCCCATCTCTCATATTTAATGTAATATATGATTAGAAGTTAAAGGTAACTCTTTTTCTATATTATAGTTTCACATGTTTCTTGCATCAAAAGGGTACTTGGACAACACATTACACCATTAGTAGAGTTGCCACCATTCGACGATGAAGGGAAGCTTATTTTGGTGTTATAAGCCATCATTGATATGGGAGAAGAAACCGAGGAACATAACAGTCACATAATACTTAGTTCATTGGAGAAACCTACCTGTAGAAGATGCTACATGGAAGGGACCAGAGGTTCTTGAGCACCCAACTCTACATTGCATGTGGGCAAATGATTTTGAGAAGGGCAAACTTGTAATCTCCCCTTTTAATTAATTAGCTTAGGTGGGCCCTAGCCTTATTTTCTCGATAAGGATATAAAGTATTTTAATAAAAGGGCCATGGTTTAGTAGCAATAAACAAAATAATAATAAATAATATGGGGGTGTTAGTTTCCATAAAATATCGTTGTAACTCCCAAGACACTTAACAACTTCTTCATGACAAATTCTATGACAAGAAATTAATGAGGAATTACAAGGCAATGTGGGGCTATTTTGAGGAAATAATCTCATTAAAATTTTAAATACTATCTCTGGGAGGGAAAATGAGGCTTATTAGTGCTAAATATTGAGGAGCTTGTTGGAGACATTTGCCAATTTATGCAATTTTCTATCATAGTTTGAGACCATTGGACTCTAGAGATCAGAGGATGAAACCCCTTTAGTTTCGAGAGATTGAAGGATGAAAACCCGTTGATTTCCTGAGGGCAATCTCACATAGAGATTGTATTTCAAAGCTTTGTTTAAAATTTTAGCATATATTTTGGTATTCACAACAAATTTTGTATTTATGAAGATTCAACATATTGTGGAAGCATGTATCTATAATCGCTAAAGCAACATTTTATTGTGGAGGAAGCTTTATTCATATTTGTGTGTTATTCTTTGAAGCTCCATCATATCTATTATTTTTGCAATCCATTGTTACATCTTTTGGGCATTGTTGTTATTGGAAATCATATATATATATATATATATGCTATCACCTTGCCCTCACATGATCTTGGTGTTTAGAAAGTGGTAAATATTTTATATTAAAATTTATTGAGATATTACATATTTGATTGTTGTTGTGGATAAGATTAATATTCAATATGACTAATTTGAAAATTAATATAACTAAAGTCTTAGAAAATTATACGATCAATCACAATATATTTACAATATGAAATTTCTCACATTAACACTTGAACAAATAAATAAATATTTTTTTTTTTAATAGAAAAAATATTCTTCTCAATTATAACAAATTAATATTTAATAATACTTTTAATTAATTATTGTAAATTATAATTTATAACATATTGCAATTAACACTTATGGCTACACATACCTATAAACAGGGTGCAAAACATAAGGCAAAAAGGGCATGTATGTGCAATTTGATATATTGGGGTTCAATTCCATGATTTGAAGTCGCCCGTTCTCGAGTTGTAAGAAGAAAGAAATGAGGGGGAGTGGGACAAGAAAAATTACCGTTGAACCTATCGTGCCAACAACGTATCACTCGTTTTTCTTTCCTCAGCGCGCGGCAATAAGTCCCCGGTTCGATTCTCATGCGCGCCCACGCCTCAAAAAAAGTTTGCAGTCTCCCGAAAAGAACTGGAGATAACGTTGGAATCAGAGGCGTAGAATTCTGAACGCTGAGTCGCGTTTGCAGGAATTACAAGACCTCGGAGTTCATAAACATTTTGCGCGGAAATTGTGCAGAGCTTTATCCGCCCACGGTCACATGCGTGACCACACGGCGGGGCTGAAGAATAATATTTTCCCGCTCTTTGTTTCCTCCAAATATTTTTACAGAATGTATCATATTTCTGAGCAAAGGGCATAAAATTCTGGAACAAAATAGCACGCAAAGGGATTTAAGACAGGGCTGTGAAAATACAGGGAAAGATTAAAGATTAGGACAAGTTTTTGAAATAACACGGACTAGAGGTGTTTTTAATACTACTCGGACCCGAGGTCCAGGTAAATTTGTGATATTTTCTATCAATTTGTCTCAAATTAGTGAGGTAGGCATTAAATTTGTGATATATTCCATTGCTGTGTCTCAAATGAATGAAGTAGGCAGTAAATTTATAATGTTATTCGTCAGTTTGTCTCAAATTAGTGAAATAGAGCGTCAATATGTGTTTAAATGTGTCTGCAAGCATGAGGAAGAACTAGAATTTCGCCTCAAAGGCTAAGGCTACGTCTTATTTTGTTGAAGAAATGGCTTAGGTCGACATATGGCTGCATTGTGAGCGAAGGACATGATATCAGCTGTAAGATGTCCTATAGTGTTAGAAAAGAGGAGATGAGAAGCAAAACTTGCTCATTCAGTGATTTTTCCATTCGGTAAGCAGATATACTTGTTCTTTTTAGTTTATAAAGCAAGAATTTGTTATATTTTCCAGTTTTTTCTTGTACATTATTATCGCTGATCAGTGAAATAGTCAAATAGCCTTGGGATATTTTTATCCGGGAGATTTTATTTTCAGACATGGGCATTCACATTGTTGAATTTAAGAGAGATCAGCTGCGCCTTCAAATTTAGGACCTTCTATTAGCTGTTAGAGTGCTCTACTACTGAGCTATTTGTCCCTTTATGGTCTAAAGTGTAGATTGTTTCTAATGTCTCCCCTTTAGCCACACTTCTAACCCTAAGACCTATTTGTTGCTGGGTTGCTTTAACACTGAGCTACTTGTCCCTTTGTGGTCCCAAGTCTAGATTATTTCTAACATCTCCCTTCAAGCCACACTTCTGTGCATGGAGTTCTAGGCAGTCTGTGATATCATGTTAAATTTTTATGGACCAGTTAATGCTTGAACCTTACAACCTCCCATTTGCTTCTGGTGCACTCTACCACTGAGTTACTCATCCTTTTGTGGTCCAAAGTGTGGATTATTTCAAACATGTGTCATCTGTCTTCTGTGACACTTTTTAAGGATTAATAAAATATTCCTTTTTTGTTTGAATTGAGGGGTGCCATGTGAAACACGTGCCTATGAAATTATGCTTTTAATTTTGTTTGAATGGAAGAGTTCTTGGTCAAGCCCATACCCCAGCACAAGAGTTCTTTGTCAAGCCCATACCCCATACAAGGTCTCTAAGTATGGCAGGCGTTTGAACCGTGGTTATTTTCACGGAAGGTGTCCTATCTCAATCACTAGACCACAGCCTGACCAACAGTAATTACTGATATCAATACTTTGGATATTGTGTAGAGCTTGTGCCCATTTTTACGTTCAATTCTAATGATTACTAAATATAAACAGGAAATATATCTTGTATAGTCAAAACTAACCAGTACACCAGTTTTGGGGCATGAAATCCCTTGTAGCATTTGTGATCCAGCTCAAATGTGTGTTAAAATTTGCCACTTTCATATCAATATTTTGAATGCTACACAGAATTTGAGTCTTTGTCCACTTGTTGGATGCTAAATTACAATACCAGCACAAAATACTTATTGATTGGATATGTGCTGATAGGTATGTGCAAAACACTTGAGGAGTGTTGTACCCATATGAAATTTTTCGTCTATGCATACAAACACCCTAAAAAGATGCCTAAACACACCTCCCAAGTACCATGTCGCCTTGTCATTATTTGCTAACCCCGCAGGTACAAGATACATCAAAGGAAATTGATACAAGGCTCGAATGGAGAAGGATTCAAAGAAGCCAAATTGGCTATGTTGTGCCAAATCAATTTTTTTGCTTCATTAAGGCATTTTGTGAGAGTCTGAAAAATTGGTCGTCTAAAGTCAAAAAGTCAAAATTTCTAAAAATAGACGTCAATTTTAGGTTTCTCTATTTCTAAAAATTTGCAAAAGGTCGAGTTTTCTCTATTGGGTCAATTTTGCTTTTTCAGAAGGCGAAACATGAACTCCGAGGCCATTAATGGAAGAAGTTCATTTGCCAGGGATCAGATTCAAGTTTTCAGTGTTGTTCAGAGGACGTAGAACTGTTGAACAATGCAAAAGAACGATGAAGACATCAAGAAAACATCTGGCAAATCAAAATCAAAATTTGAAAATTTGAAAATTTTGAAATTTTGAAAATTTTTTTAAGGCATTGGAGCGTTTTTCCCAAGGCGCGCATGCCAAGGTGAAAAGGCTCCAAATGTCAAAATGCAAATTTCAAGTTTGAAGACTCCTCTTCGTCATTCGGAGTGATCTTGTCTGAAAATGTGCTTAAAAAAGGTTAAGTCAAAAAGAGCACTTTCAAGGTGAAGCGTGCTCCAAGGTCAAAATGCTCCAAACAAAAACCAAACAAACAAAAGTCTATTTTAGGGTTTTGGCGTCCCAAAGGAGAAAAAACATGTTTTCTAAAAAAGCAAAGGTTAAATAGAAGAGGAGTTCCACTTCAACTTTATGCATGGAAGGGAAATAAAAAAAGCACTCTATTTTTAGAGGAAAAGCACATTGAAACCCTAGGAGGTGGCGCCTAGCTATATAGGAGGTATTTCTCCATTGTTTGTCATTTCCAAAGGCATGAGGAAGGTTTAGAAGCAGCGCTCAGCTAGGAGGAGGTATTTTCACCAAACAAAGGCATTTCTTCATGAATTTCATCAAATCAAAGGTAGATTGAAAGCTTTTTGGGCCAGCGTTCCATTTGAAGGAGGTAGATTCAACATGAAAGCTTCATTTCCCATCCATTCAAGGCAGGTTTGAAGATTTCAAGGGTAACGCTTCACGTTGGCAGCCCTTTTTGAGGGTTTTGAAGCTTTTTCTTTTGCTGGTTATGACTGTTCAAGACAAAAATCACCACCTACAGCTGTAGAAAAAGGAGTTTTTAAGGCTGTTATGTCCATTTTTTCTCATTTTTGTTGCATACCCACCTCGGGAAAAGGCATTTTCCATCAATCTTGACCATCTAGAGCTTAGATCCGGCACATTTTTGAAGGTACAACTCCATATTCTCACTTTCCAAAGGCAAAAATACATTTTTTTCATGAAAAATCAGAGTTGGACAGCGAAAAGAAAAGCCTGATTTTTGAGGACAGCGAGCACAAAAAGGTCTGATTTTTGCCTTTTTCAATGCGGGACAGCGAAAAAGAACACTTCTACAAGCCCAAAAGTCACCATGCAATATTCTTCTATCGCCATGGAGGCCAAATTGGCACTCATTCATGACTATCCGAAGGTCAAGGAGTATTTGGATCTCGCAAAGACAGTGGAGGATGCAAACACCATCCTACAGACGAAGATCGTGCATCTGGATCCTATCATTATCCCAGAAGAGGCTAAAGTTGATGAATTCAAGCAAAATCTCAATTCTCAGACTTAGCCATTTTTCACTATTTGTAGGAGAATTCTATTTTGGGCAGTTGGAGGGATTTCCAAAGTAGTTTCTATTTTGAGAACTGACTTTGCTTTTCAAAGATAAATCTATTTTTGGATTTGTATTGGAGATCATGCAAAATATCTTTAAGTGGAACTCAATGTGCAATAATATGCAATTTCAGTTAATTGAATTGCATGAGAGATATTTTATTATTTTAAATGCTAATAAGCTTGCACGCTTCCTATGCAACATTAGGGTTAGGGTGGAGAGTGTTAGTTAACTCTTCCTTTTATTTCCTTGCACCTTTGGTTTTTAGGGTATAAATAAGTGTATTCTACACATTTAAATTGAAATAATGGTAAATGCTAAAGCTTTTATTTTGCTCGCATATTATTGTTCAAGGGGTGTTGTGTGTTTTTATTACTTTGAGAATGAAAATATGTATTGTTTTTATGGAAGCTTTTTGTGTTGTTGAGATTGAGAGGAATTGTTTATGACTTTGTGCTTAAACATTCATTTCAGATCTTCTTTGTTCTTTTGTGTTAAATCAAATCGCCAGTTGTCCCTTTGATTCCTTTGTGCTTTGGATTCACTCAAAGAAATCAAAAGTATGCTCTTTAGTTTAGTTATTCTTTTGCAATATTCAGAAAATCTCTTATAGCATTGCAGAAGAGCTTGAATCGCCTTGTGCTCATGCCTTGAGAAACAAAAAGATAGGTTAAGTCGTATCTGTTAGAGTTGGCTATGATTGGAGCCACCCAGGATCTAGGACTTCATGAAAGCACAAGAGAGATCAAATGAAAGAATAATGCTATTCTATCAATGAATGCAAAAGAAAGATTGTTGTTGTTACAATGTACATGATATGCTTTGCTTATGAAGGCAAGGTGAGAGCTAGAAAGGTGGAGTGAAAGGTGGAGTGGAAAATGGAGATATTCCTCCAACATGTGTCAATTAGAGGATGATAACTAATTGCACATGTGGAGTATAAGACAACTCACTCCAACTATCAACAACTCAACACACAACTAGACTCAACTAGACATCTAGAAGACTCACTAAGTCAACTTAACATGTGTGAATTATGTGTGATGTGTGAATATTATTTAACTAATAAATAGTTAAATAATGTAAATTATCCACACAAGGGTAAACCAGTTAGGTGAAAACCCTGTTCACACCAACAGTATCGTCTTTTAAAATTTCTTGTTTGAGGGAGCTTTCCCTCCTGATTTGAAGAACAGTTCTACTGTACACGCTGTTTCTTTTAGAGTTGCACAGAAAGGTGCAAATTTAAACGCTAAAAGTTTTTGGCGCCCACCGTGGGGCACGAGAAAATTACTTCGAGCTAACACTCTATTTTGCATACATGACCATTTGGCCTCCTGTTGCCCCTGTTTTGCAGCTTCATCAGGGGCAAGAAGATATTGTTAACAATTTTTTGGCGACTCCGCTGGGGAAGGACATAAGACCTCCGTCTTATCCATTGCACAGATCAAGAAGGTCCAGAGTTCACATATTTCCCAGTTTCAAAGAAGATTTTCTATGGCAAATCAAGGAGGTAATCATGTCAACAATCGCCCACCTCGGCCATGGGGAAATCAAATCGGTCTGTTGGCACTAGCAGAAAATTGTGAGCTTCCTGAAGGATCAAGAAAAAGTTTTCCGAAGTTTCATGGTGATGGCAAGTAGCATCCCGATGAGCACATTTCTGCCTTCACCATTGCTTGTGGGATTCTCAACGTTGCACATGAAGATGTTGCAGCTCGCTTATTTGTGGAGAGCTTGCGGGACACCGTAGCTGAATGGTTTAATCACCTCGCTGCCGATTCTATCACAAGTTGGGAGTTGATGAGGGAGAAATATCTCGTCTGTTTCAAGCCTGCAGAGGACAGTCATGTCTTGTTTGCACAACTCTCAAACATCAAGAAAGACAAAAGTGAGCCGATGCGAGAGTTCGTGGCTAGGTTTAACCGTTTGGTTGGAAAAGTTGTGAACACCTTGAACCCTTCATAAAAAATTCTACTAAGTTGCTTCACCAATGCGCAGTCTTTTGAGGTTTCTTTCTATCTCAAGCAAAGACATTAGAACTGCAAGAAGCTCACGAGTATGCTGTTGAATTAGAGGATCATATGATCACTTCAGGAAAGATCCAGAGATATTCTATCAAGCCATTAGTGCCCTTGAATGTTGTACCACTTCCGCAGGTTCCATCTCCTTCAAATATGCCAAATTCTTTCATTAACTATGTTAGTGATCAACCTGCTTCACCTGTGCATCAAGTATCACTTGTACGTCAAGAGGCAGATGTGTCTTCTGCAATACAAATCTATTGCTTGTTTCATGCCACAAACCAACATGATGGAGAAAGTTGCTCGAAGACGAGAAGATTCATGCAGATAATAAAAGCATCAAATGAAAATCAAGGATTTTTAGATAATCCTGAATGTCTTTTAGACGAATCTGATGGTGGCTCTATGAAGGGATTTACCTAGTGTAAATCAAATGTTAGAAGGAATCATTTTCCTAACTCTGTTTCAAGCAACATCATGTGTTTGCATATGGAACATGAATGTTCAACAGAAGCTGAAAATTTGCATAATTTCTTTGAATATGAGGAAGGATCGTTGATGGAAGAACCTAAAGAAATGCCCGACTTGCATACTTTCTTTGAGGAAGAAGTGCAACACATCTCTTAAGAGTGAAATTGTGAAGAAGAAGAAATCAGATATGCTGTAGAGAGCAATGGTGAATCCAATTTGTTCTTCTCATCTTTTGAAAGTTGGTTTGAAGAACCTATGTCAGATACACTCAAAAGAGAAAAGACCAAAGAAGCTTTGCAATTGGAGCAAGAATGAGATCTTCATTTTGAAGATGATTCATCATTGGATCTTGACAGTTTTCTACATCACTTGGAGAGTGAATCTTCAGTTGAAGATACTGTCAATTTTCTTTTGCAGTTTAACCCATCTTCATCCTTGTCTCCAGAGAATTTCATACTCATCGATGAAGAAGATGATGCTAAACCTTTTGAGGTTATCCATGAACCTATGCAAGAAAAGGACATCATCGATGTGATAAAATCAACACAAGAAGCAACATATGAAGAAGCTCGTGCAGGAGAAGAGCTCATGGAATATTCAGTCTTGGTCACCAAAGAGAATCAATTGGACAAGTTTGAAATTCTCGACAAGTTTGTTGTAAGATATGCCATGTGTGAGATCAATCAAGTAGATGAAGAAGAAACACAAAGCTTAGAAGAATTTGTCCTTGATCTTGCTTGCATGTTAGAAGAGAAGTGTGTTGTTGCTGAAGATGAGATGTTGCCAGATATCCGCATTCATGGTCTCAAAGATACATTTGTTGAAAAAGATTGGAAGGTTGATAAGACTCAAAATGATGGATGGCGAAGTGAGCTACTTGGTGAAGATGTTATCCAGCGAGTGTACTTTGATGATGATCAGGAGCTCAAAGATTCAGATCTTGATTACTTATCACATTCAGATTCTGATGATTGGATGGATGAAGATATGATCGATGAGAATGATGAAGTACCTCAATCATGAAATAAGCTGTTGTTGACAGTTATGGATCTTGAAAGCCAAGAACAAGTGATGGAGATTCTGTATGAGCAGCTTCAACCTTTTCCAAGGGATAACGCATGGGCTGAGTTCAAGGTTGCCTATGTTGAAGACATGGATGAAGAACGTCATGTTCTATATGTGGTGGTTACCATTCCCATGAGCATATTTTGGCCACAACACCTTGCTTCATACCTTCAAAAGGAGGTTCCGTACCTTCACCTGTTGCAGAGGTTTTACGCTATGGAAGAAGATGATCAACCAGAGCTAACGCATATCAATTAGTTCATCATGAACTTCTTATGGCCTGATCGTGTCTACCCACCTGAATCATGGCTCTTCGAGAAGGTGTTGCTGAGGAAGAAAGACTATGTGTTGCCAAGACAAATTTCGTAGCTCAGGAGAAGAGGTTCTTATTTTTCTAAACCTGTAGATGGTTTCGTGTAATAGTCTTCATTTTCCTTGTCCTCGCTTGAAAAAAGAGTGTTTTGTGTGTCAAATTGTTTTGTATTGTGTTTCCCCTTTCAGTAATGTATTCGTTATGTAGTATTGTTTTTCCCAGTTATGTATCGTTTATTTGTCGTGTTTCGTTAGGTAGACCAGAGTTCCACCTTTAGGTGATTTTAGGAAAATGTATTGACTCTATTGCCCAACTGATAAGACACTGATCTACACTATAAAACTAGAGATTCTGAGGTCCTATGCCCCAAGTATACACCATGGTCCCCAGACAGAGCCTAATGTTGTACCCATACGAAATTTTTCGTCTATGCGTACAAACACCCTAAAAAGATGCCTAAACACACCTCCCAAGCACCATGTCACCTTGTCATTATTTGCTAACCCCGTAGGTACAAGATACATCAAAGGAAATTGATAGAAGGCCCGAATGGAGAAGGATTCAAAGAAGCCAAATTGGCTATGTTGTGCCAAATCAATTTTTTTGCTTCATGAAGGCATTTTGTGAGAGTTTGAAAAATTGGTCGTCAAAAGTCAAGATTTCTAAAAATAGACGTTAATTTTAGGTTTCTGGGTTTCTTAAGATATGGATGCTAGTAAAATTTTCTAAAAATAGAATCTCTTATTCGGCAGTCCTGCCTAATTCTGATTGGCTGATATTGCTTCACGATCAAGGTGGTCTAGACGGAATCTGCAAAAGGTCGAGTTTTCACTACTAGGTCAATTTTGCTTTTTTAGAAGGTGAAACACAAACTCCGAGGCCATTAATGGAAGAAGTTCATCTGCCAGGGATCAGATTCAAGTTTTCAGTGCTGTTCAGAGGACGTAGAACTGTTGAACGATGCAAAGGAACGATGAAGGACATCAAGGAAACATTTGGCAAATCAAAATCAAATTTTGAATTTTTTTTTGTAAGGCATTGGAGCATTTTTCCCAAGGTGCACGCTCCACCTTGGCGTGCGCGCCAAGGTGAAAAGGCTCCAAATGTCAAATGCAAGTTTCAAATTTGAAGACTCCTCTTCGTCATTCGGAGTGATCTCGTCTGAAAATGTGCTTCAAAAAGGTTAAGTCAAAAAGAGCACTTTCAAGGTGAAGCGTGCTCCAAGGTCAAAACACTCCAAACAAAAACCAAACGAACAAAAGTCTATTTTAGGGTTTTGGCGTCCCAAAGGAGAAAAAGCATGTTTTCTAAAAAAACAAAGGTTATAAATAGAAGAGGAGCTCCACTTCAACTTTATGCATGGAAGGGAAATAAAAAAAGCACTCTATTTTTACAGGAAAAGCACATTGAAACCCTAGGAGGTGGTGCCTAGCTATATAGGAGGTATTTCTCCATTGTTTTTGTCATTTCCAAAGGCATGAGGAAGGTTTAGAAGCAACGCTCAGCTAGGAGGAGGTATTTTCACCAAACAAAGGCATTTATTCATGAATTTCATCAAATCAAAGGTAGATTGAAAGCTTTTTGGGCCAGCGTTCCATTTGAAGGAGGTAGATTCAACATGAAAGCTTCATTTTTCATCCATTCAAGGCAGGTTTGAAGATTTCAAGGGCAACGCTTCACATTGGCAGCCATTTTTGAGGGTTTTGAAGCTTTTTCTTTTGCTGGTTATGACTGTTCAAGACAAAAATCACTACCTACAGCCATAGAAAAAGGAGTTTTCAAGGTTTTTATGTCCATTTTTTCTCATTTTTGTCACATACCCACCTCGGGAAAAAGGCATTTTCCATCAATCTTGACCATCTAGAGCTCAGATCCGGCACATTTTTGAAGGTACAGCTCCATATTCTCACTTTCCAAAGGCAAAAATACATTTTTTATTTTCATTAAAAATCAGAGTTGGACAACAAAAAGAAAACCCTGATTTTTGAGGACAGCGAGCACAAAAAGGTCTAATTTTGCCTTTTTCAACACGGGACAGCAAAAAAGAACACTTCTACAAGCCCAAAAATCACCATGCAATATTCTTCTATCACCATGGAGGCCAAATCGACACTCATTCATGACTATCCGAAGGTCAAGGAGTATTTGGATCTCGCGAAGACAGTGGAGGATGCAAACACCATCCTGCAGACGAAGATCGTGCATCTGGATACTATCATTATCCCAGAAGAGGCTAAGGTTGATGAATTCAAGAAAAATTTCAATTCTCAGACTAAGCCATTTTTCACTATTTGCAGGAGAATTCTATTTTGGGCAGTTGGAGGGATTTCCAAAGCAGTTTCTATTTTGAGAACTGACTTTGCTTTTCAAAGATAAATCTATTTTTGGATTTGTATTGGAGATCATGCAAAATATCTTTAAGTGGAACTCAATGTGCAATAACATGTAAGTTCAGTTAACTGAATTGCATGAGAGATATTTTATTATTTTAAATGCTAATAAGCTTGCATGCTTCCCATGCAGCATTAGGGTCAGGGTGGAGAGTGTTAGTTAACTCTTTCTTTTATTTCCTTGCACTTTTGGTTTTTAGGGTATAAATAAGTGTATTCTACACACTTAAATTGAAATAATGGTAAATGTTGAAGCTTTTATTTTGCTCGCATATTATTGTTCAAGGGGTGTTGTGTGTTTTTATTACTTTGAGAATGAAAATATGCATTGTCTTTATGGAAGCTTTTTGTGTTGTTGAGATTGAGAGGAATTGTTTATGACTTTGTGCTTAAACATTCGTTTTAGATCTTCTTTGTTCTTTTGTGTTAAATCAAATCGCCAATTGTCCCTTTGATTCCTTTGTGCTTTGGATTTACTCAAAGAAATCAAAAGTATGCTCTTTAGTTTAGTTATTCTTTTGCAATATTCAGAAAATCTCTTATAGCGTTGCAGAAGAGCTTGAATCGCCTTGTGCTTGTGCCTTGAGAAACAAGAAGATAGGTTAAGTCGTATCGTCTTTTAAAATTTCTTGTTTGAGGGAGCTTCCCCTCCTAATTTGAAGAACAGTTCTACTGTACACGCTGTTCTGTTTAGAGTTGCACCGAAAGGTCCGAATTTAAATGCTAACAAGGACCAATCCCTATGTTCTCACAATTGTGTTGTGGTTAGATTGCCACCTCGTGTCTTTTTGGATGTCTCTTGACGCATATCAGATTCATGTTAATCTGGATTTGTGCCAGTAAAAACTTTTGCTAACTCCATAGCAGTAGCCTGTAGAGACAATTCACTTGCAGTTACCTAATTTCTTCAGGCTTGCAGTTAGCTACTTGGGAAAATTTTCTCTTTCAAATTATATTAAGAGTTACATAGCTATAACATTGTCAGTGTTTCCCATATATCTACCTACCCACACACACTGAAAGTCCAAGTTGATGTGGGATATAAAATGTGCTTCCTGCCAAAAAGGGGTAAAGTAAACTTTTAGGTCTTGGCCTAGCCATCATTAGGATGTAAAAAGGTTGATGTCTGATGCATTAGACTCCCTTATTACTTATTAGTATGCATTCCGCTATAGGGTTTGATCTCATGACTTAGTACTGATGTATATGAGTCAAACTCTGTCACTTTATATCTGTATTTTAGAAATTGCATAGAATTTGGATCAAACCTTGTGTCTTTCTGCACTCTTTCTTAGGATTGCTTTATATAAAATACTTTTTACCTTAAAGGGCTAAGTTTAGCCAGCTTGCTGGATTTGGTAAATGAGATTCCCTTACAGGGATGCACCAACCTTACCTTGTGGGGTTCAACCTCATGATGTAGATCAGATGTACATGATGAAAAATTTGTCTCATTATACCATAAAAAAACAATTCAATAAATTCCTTAAACAAGAGGGCTAGGCAAAATAGAGTGACAAATTTGTGTTTTATACAAAATCAATTAAGTTCTCCTTCTTTCTTCCAGTGGAAACTTCTGCTCTTGCTCAACCCTGCCATTTGCAACCCTGTACGGTTCTCTTCTTGAGCATGATATGTTCTTGCTTTCTTTTCTGCTTTCTTGATGTCTATTGAATAATCTTGTGCTAATTAACATTTTACATCTTTCTCACTCCCATTAACCTAGTTATGGATAGCAGTAGAAACTAATATATAAATTAAAATTTATTGAAAATATTCTTGGCTATCTTATTGATAAAGGTGCTCTCCTCTGTGCTCAGAATCTGTTTATTTATGCTTTGTCAGTTTATTTTCTCGTAGTCAATATTTTTTAACATAATAGTTTTAGTTTGCTTCATTGGGCTACCTCCTCCTTAGTGTGACCGTGACCTTGCATGTTTTTATCCTTGTGCAGTGTAATTTATTTCTATTTACCTAAATTGGTTAGTAGTTGACATTAATGATAACTTTTCTTTTTCATTTTTAAACTGATATATATTTTTTACACCATTCTTGCTATTGATACTAAAATTGATTGGGCTTAGAGTATGTTTTTACACCATTGTTGCCGTTCATACAAGAATTGATCAGGCTTGCTAATGAAACTATCTGAAAGTATATAGGAACCGTAATGAATGAAGTTACTGCTATGGAGACCTAATGCTTTAACCTTCTGTATTTTCAGCCGTTATGTGGCGGAAGTTCGGCAAAGGGATGTTGAAAAATGCTGGCCATTTCATCCACAAATTTCCAAAAGTAGACTAAAGCAAGGAACAACAACTTTACTTCCATCACTTGAAGAGAATGTTATTCAATTTCAGGAGAAATCTGAGCAACAGATAGATATCTTGGAGGACAATATAGTCACCCATGGTCAGGCCAATGCTATGTTTAAACTAGAAATTGTAGTACCATATTGTGTTAATAAGCGGAAACCTGATGAGCTGGAAGACAATTCAACATTTCATCTAAGGGAAGATGGAACATATGAAAGGCGGGCAGAAGATGAAACAAATGAAAGGTGGGCATGCCATTTATTAGGGGCTATAAAATCAGAGGACATTCTTTCAGAAAATAACATAAATAAACAAAATCCTGAGCTGGAAGCCAAGCCACCATGTTTTTTAAGGGAAAATGAAACAAAGGAAAAGGGGGCGGAAAATAAAACAAATGGAAATGGGGCAGAAGGGGAAACAAATGAAGGGGTTGCAGAAGAAGAAACAAATGAAGGGGTGGCAGAAGAAGAAACAGATGAAAAGCATGCAGCATACCACTTACCACAGGAAATTAAATCAGAGATTTCTTTTTCAGAAAATAGTGTAGATAAGCAAAACTCTGAGCTGGAATCCAAGTCACCATGTCTTCTAAGGGAAGATGAAATAAATAAAAAGGGGGCAGAAGATGAAACAAAGGAAAAGGGGGCAGAAGGGGAAACAAATGAAGGGGTGGCAGAAGAAGAAACAAATGAAAAGGGAGCAGCATACTATTTATCAGGGGGCATAAAATCAGAGGAAATCCTTTCAGAAAAGAACATAAATAAGCAGAACCCTGAGCTGGAAGCTAAGTCACCATGTCGATTGGGGCATATAAAATCAAAGGAAATCCTTTCAGAAAGTAAGGTAAGTTAATAATCAAAACCCTATGTTACCGAATTGGCCAAAAACCTAGGTGTACCTGGGTATGATTTGATTCAGAATTGGAATTGGGTTCGATTTGCCCGTGGATTCATCCAGGGCATAGTTTTTTGTGCATGGATTCGTTTGGAATCATTCATGATCATATCATGTGATTCCAGCTACGTCGAGGCAATTCTGGGACGATTCCAGCAGCAGGTGACAATTTCAATGTGTTTTCTATGATTTTTGACCATCAAAATTGCACCCTAAACCCTAAACTGAGTCATTTTCACTTGTGTTTTGTTTGATGAGTCATAGGGAAAAAAACACTGTTTTGTTTGACAAGAAAGCAGCACCACAATAAGCACTGCCACTAATTTTCTCTGATTATGAAGCCATTTTCATTTTTTGAGGAGTTAGATAGCCAACATACTTTTACTACGAGTGGCGGTGGGGCTGCTTGTGGTTTTTCTAATCTACCTACATTATCTAGTGTCAATGATGATGATAATGTTGGTCTTGATGAAGATCCATATGATGCTGATTTTTTCATTTCTTTTTTTTTTGTATTTTTTTATGAGGAGAATTGAGAACCACATACCACATACTCAAAGGACTTAAAAAGCTTGTTAGGTGACATCTAGAGAGTAGTTAGTGCAACCCTTCACATCATGGCTTGACTCCTTTGCCAAATGCCACTTGAATTGAGAAATCCCTCTATTGCACACAAGGCCATGAAAATTGCACTTCACTTTGTTTGTACCCTAAGTCGATGTGCAATATGTACATGCAAAGTCTCTCTCATGTGGCATGCTGATTGAATCTGTGAAAAAATTGTATTTAGCTATACAAAAAACATAAAAATCATAAATATATACATATTTGCAGCCTCAAACTAGGAATTAAGTTCAGAATACCGCATTACATGCATAAAATAAACAAAACCACCATAAAAATAAGAAATACTTCTTTGATGTCAATTTGTCAAACAACCATGAAACTACTTTTGCAACAATGTTGACTTGCACAACAACATGGATTTGCACAGCAACAACGGCTTGTGCAAAATCACAGACATGCAGCAACAACAACAACTTGCTCAGCAACAGCGGTTTGCATAGCAACCAGTTATGCAACCACAATGGCTTGCATGGCAAGTGCTTGCACAACAATGACTTGTGGAACAACCACTGGCATAGCAACTGCTTGCGCAACAACTGTTTTTTATTTTCTATTGTTTAGAGGTCTATTTCAGGGTTATGGTTGATTTTTTAAGGTTAAATAGTCAACCTATGAAGTTAAATAGAAAAAGAAAATAAAAAAAAAGGTGTTTTGGGTGTCAGGTTTCACCTGTGTTTGCCCTAGGTCCTGCAAATTGGACTCGGGTTCACCCAGCTATGCTTTGCAGCATACAGAAATGAATTTGGTATCCACAGGGTCAACTAAACAAAAAGGGGACATTACAAGTCCTCCCACCCCGAGATTGCTTGTCCTCAAGCAATCAAATGAGACAAATCTGCATTAGGCCCAAACACTCCAACCAATTCCTGGATCCCAAATTAATCTAGGACTGTGGTATGCATTCTCTTGTGATATGCTATGCTGTGCCAGGTGTGCAAAAGAGAGTTTATGCAACCTTGCTGCTAAAAGTACTACAATCCTCCAAATGTAATCAGCAAACTTCCTAAAATTCTGTGATTCCCCATCATGCTTTTGCTGCCCCATGCTGATAAACACTGAAAAATCCACATAAATGTCCTCATGAAGTGGTTCTTTGTCCGTAACTCTCATACTCTTGGCTGTAATTTGATGTGGCAGCGTGTACTTGAGTGCTTTCATTGTAACTTGTTTCCCCTCATGTTGGAAACTCCATGGTTTGCAAGTCTTGAATGACTCTATGAAGTGAATGTAGCCATTGCATCCCAAGAACAATATCATCATAAATATATACATATTTGCAGGCTCAAACTAGGAATTAAGTTCAGAATACCACATAACATGCATAAAATAAACAAAACCACCATAAAAATTAAAAATACTTCTTTGATGTCAATTTGTCAAGCAACCATAAAACTACTTTTGCAACAATGTTGATTTGCACAACAACATGGATTTTCACAGCAATAACGGCTTCTGCAAAATCACAGAGATGCAGCAACAACAAGTTGCTCAGGAACAGCGGCTTGCATAGCAACCAGTTGTGCAACCACAATGGCTTGTGGAACAACCACTGGCATAGCAACTGCTTGCGCAACAACTGGTTTTTGTGTTTCTATTGTTTAGAGGTCTATTTCAGGGTTATGGTTGATTTTTTAAGGTTAAATAGTCGACCCATGAAGTCAAATAGAAAAAGAAAATTAAAAAAAGGTGTTTTGGGTGTCAGGTTTCGCCTGTGTTTGCCCTAGGTCCTGCAAATTGGACTCGGGTTCACCCAGCTATGCTCTGCAGTGTACACAAATGAATTTGATATCCACAGGATACCTGGACTGGGTATGTACTGGACCTAATCAGGTTCATTTTTTGAGTGAATCAACAAACAGAGATAAAAACAAAATAAAGCAACATTTTAAGTCTTTTTTATTATCAAAATAAATACAGCATACTGTTTTTAAAAAAACCCTAACCCTAAACCCTGATGGGTTAGGGTTTTAAGTTCTATTTATTATTAAAATAAAAACAGAAATAAAAGATAAATTAGAATCAATTAATAGAAATAAACCCTTACCTGGATTTCAAATATTTGAGTGAAGAGTTGTTGATCTGATTAATGCACCATCAAATCTGAGTGGAATCCTCCAATGTATCCCGAAAACTATGTTCAAAAAACCCTAAAATCTAGTCTGTTTTGTTGCAGAAAAAACCAGAGCAATTTGCGGTCAAAATGAAAAAAATCACAGTTTGCTGCCTTGTAAAGTGAAAAAACTGGAATATCTCCAATAAAATTGGAAAATCTTGGATAAATCAGAAAATACTGGGAAAATGTTGGCTGGAATATCACAAAAAATGGGGAATAGATTGGTCAAATGTCAGTCGATGATTTTTTGGGAAAATATCACAATTTTTGAAGAAACGATCAGTCTCAGAATCTGAGATCTGCAATTTCTTTTGCCATGATCTGCTTCTATGGATTCAAGTACAGCAGAAATAAAATATAATTTTTCTATTGTTTTCATTACAGTAAGTTGTAAATAATTTTTTGCCCATTTTAGAGAGGGTTTAAGGTTTTCATAACAAGCAATGCCCTTTTCTCTGTTTTTTTTTAATAAAAATTTAACTGTTCTTTTTTTTGAAGGTAGACAAGAGGGGTGCCCCATGGACATTGGGCCTCATCAGGGAAGGTGTAGAGGGGTGTGGGAGTGGCAGGGAGATGTGCTTATAACTGCAGTGTCTACCCCTTCCAAAAAAGGGCCTCCTGGGCCGCCATCCTTGAAATGTGTCCTGTAGACCCCATCCTAGAATTACTATAGAACATAGGAAAACATAGCAAAAGTCACTCAGTAACACAGTCAAAATTGAGGAACTCGAAATAAAACTTAAATCTTGAGTACCCTAGAATCTAGATGCTCATAAATACACTAATGTTGGGAATGCTCTCTTCCTTTTCTCGTTCACCTTTGCTCTTGTTGTTCTGGTCCATACAATTCTATGATAGCGTTCCTGAATTTCATGAGATTGCAAGCCTAAGAATAAATCTGCTTTCTTTGCTTTCTTGTCAGACTAGAAATACTAAATAGTATTTACCTAATAACTTCTATCCTAAAAAACAAAGTTGCCCAATTGGAATTGACCACTATGTGGGTGTGGTATGCCGGTACAGCAAATATTTTTAGGGGAAAACAGGAATTAAGTTCAGAATACCATATATCATGTATATGGTAAACAAAACTACCATAAATATTACAAATTTGAAATATGGTATACTAATTCGATATCAATTTGTCAAACTTGAATGTCATGATAGATATTCGTTGTTCAATATTAAAATAATACAATCAGTAATCAGCATCATATGGGTCCAATGTCATCACCATCATTGACATTAGATGATGTAGGTAGATTAGAAGAACCACAAGCAGCCTCTGCACTTGCAGTAAAAGTAGGCCATCTGACTCCTCAAAAGTGAAAATGGCTGCAGAATCAAAGGAATTTTGTGGCGCTGCTTACTCGTCAAACAAAATACAGTGTTTTCTCCTATTACTCGTCGAGCAAAACACAAGTGAAAAGTCAAACAAAATGCATTGAAATTGTCATCTACCGCTGGAATTGCCCCAAAATAGCTGGGATTGCCTGGGTAAGGTCATGAATGATTCCAAATGAATCTGTGCACAAAAAAATAATGCTCTGAACAAACCCACAGGTGAATCAAACCTGGTTCCGATTACACCTGAGTTTTTGGCCAATTTGGTAACGTAGCTAAAAAAGACACAAAAGCATATCTACTGTATTTTAAATTTTAATCCGAAATCACAATTTGATCATAAAGTCTTGAAATCTGCCCAAGCAATAGATGTATTAGTATTATACATCAACCATATTGCAAAGATGTATTGACAAACAATCAATATCTTTTACTTGTTTCCAGGCAAGCCAGCGGGTACAATCTCTGACATTTGGTAGTTCTGTCCCGGTTATTGGCAGTTTTGCAGTTCACTCATCAGGTATATCTATATCCAAACAGTGAAAACTAGATTTTGTTGTTTCTCGGGAACATCAGACACAAGCAGTAATAGCTTTAGCCCTTGTGGCATGAGTTCACACAAAGTTGGATTGGTGACTTTTGCATAATATCTCTTTTCGGTTAAATTAAATGTTTCTCATTAGGTTAATATTTGTGGGGTGAATTGAAAATCTTGGCCACATAATAATGGGCCTGCAAATGTTAATTCTTAATATGCGTATCTCAGAGTAGGTTTTTTTCATGATCCGTCTGACATGAAAGCTATTGTATATATCATGGCTGTTCCTGCAGATTCTTTAGTGGCAAAACTAAAGCCTGACATGCGGCCTCATAATCCCAGCTTCCCGAAAGGTAAATAATAGACGTAAGGCCATTTTAGAACCTAGAACTGTGCCTTGAAGATCATTGATTTAATTTTTTCAAAAACATTATGGTGAAAGAATGAGACATCTAATAAAAAGGACGGCCATGAAACTAAATGGAGTTCAAAGTATATTTTACAGAGACAAGGCTATGCACGTCAAAGATCTTATTAAAAGAGATGTTTAGCCCAGCTAAGTTTGCAAGGGGGATAATCAGCCGGGAAGGAACTCAAATTCATTGTTCCTTTCAAACATGTAGAGAAGAGAACTCTAAAAGCCATGGAACAACTGAGGGAAACAAAATTGCTCCCAAAGAACAAGAGATGGATGGTCAAGGGCCAGAAAATGTTTCAGCTAAAATGCCAGGTATGCAAGGAGATTCACATAAATGTAGGAAAAGGGAACTGGAGCTTCCACCTGGTGCAAACAGACAGCAACCTCAGAAGAGAAAACCATCTGCAAAATCAAACATCGACCAATCTGCAAAATCAAACATTGACCAAGGACCTCAGAAGGAAAAACAACCTGAAAGATCAAATATTGTTATCCTTGCTCTTCCAGCATTTCAATGCAAGAAAACTTGAGTTAGCATCAAAGCAGATGCTTAAATGATCAATTAAGAGAAGTGTGTCCAATACTAAACTTACACTAGATCTGAGGCAGAGGATGTGTTTTGATACTTGAAGCAGAGAATTGTTCATTTTTTGACACTTGAAGCAGAGAATTTTGAAAATTCCATATCAATCTTAGACAGCATGACAGACTGGATTCTTGGGGACCATAAGGGAACCAAAATACAGTTTCCAGTTGTGATATTCTGCAAAAGCAACTGGACAAAAGGAAGATTTATTATTGATCAGTCTGTAGTAAATTACAAGGATATCAGATGCTAGTTCTGTTTCATCAATTGCCCAGGGATCTTAGTCAAACTAGTAGGCAGACTAGCCTCAGAAGGATTTTTGGATACCAAGAAACTGGAAAAATTATAAATGGGAACAAGGATGCTTAAAAGTAAAACAATCCAACTTTAATGTTGTTCTAGAGAACCCGGGGAAAAGCAGATGAATGGCAGTTGAGTAGATGCAATTTCAGATGTATTGTCAATGAATATCAAAAAGATTTGGGGCGGGACAGTTATAATTTACAGGGATGTTACTTTTTCCCTCCATTTTGTAAAGGCAAAACAAAATCTTGGTGCCTTGTATATTTATAGTAGCAGCCAGATTGATCATTTCAATTTGCATCTTGTCCCCAAACACTCTGTTCAAAAGTCCCTTGCAAAATTATCAGTGCCTGTCATGGGTTTTGGAGGTAGCATCCATGTTAATGATATTTTGAGAAAAAGTTATCTGAGGCTACAATGATACAGATTCTATGGTACTGCCATGGAACAACCTTATCTTCATAATAAAAAATTCTCCAACCCCTTTATTTAGAGGCTTTTCAATATTTATGTTACTGTACTTAGGATAATGGTTTTGAAGATTTCTTTTTGAGACTATTGAGTTCAGATGTCCATTGTCTGCTAAAATCTGAAAGTTTAACTCGTACATTATTCTGTTTTCAGAATTTAGCAAGAATCTCATTCTAGTAGTTAACATGATTTCATCAAACAGATAATGTTTGTTGTGGATAAGCATCGGTGTAGGGTCTTCTATAAATATTCACAAATCAACTAAATATTTGAAGTGTTGCTTGTGAAATTTAACAGTATTTTGCCCTGGAGATCTATCTCTTGAATAACACACATCCATCCTCCAAATTTATCGGAACACTGGCACTCCCCAATATTGTGCATACAAAAATTTCTATTTACGACTGCACCTGGTTGGGTGTCAAAAGCATTTTGTTTGGTATGCCATATGTAGCAGGATCAAGGCCTAAATTTGGCAGTTGACCCTGCCTGTCAAACAAATTTTTCATGACAGTTATCTAATCAAACTTGTCCTTCAAATACTAAGACATACTTTATTATAAACAAAATTATATTTAAACTAAATACATGTATCAGAATAATTCTATAGAAATTTTGACGTTCTATTTGAAATCTACCCTTGTATATAATACAATCTTCCTAAAATTTTGATTGTATTGTATGGCAAAAATAGCTAAATATGGCCATATGGCCATCAAATTTAGGCCCTGAGCAGGATGATGCCAAAAACATCTTGCTGTCAGTGACAACTGTGTGGAGTAAGTGGTTACAGATTTGATGAGAATCATTGCTAATAATTCAGTACTTATCCTGTGTCCAAGCACTGAATAGGGATGGATCATGCACAGAGAACAAGATGCAATCTTTTGTTGCATCATGGCAGCTTTGACTAGCAAGAATGTTGCATTTCACAACAATGCACTTGTGCGATGACTAGGATAATTGAGACAAGGCTGTCGAGATAGGGTTATTATGTATGTCACATGTCAGATAAGTAAGAGCTGTGACTGAAAACTTAAGTATTATAGAAAAAATGCATGGAAATTTGTTGCATTGTGTTAATTAAGATCTTACTAGGCCACGAAAAAAAAAAACTAAATGATGTGAGGATGTTAAATATTGAGGTGCAAGTAAGAATAGATACAAGTCTCGCAAAAAATTTGCATTTCTGGAGAGGAGCATAGCAATAGAAAGTTTGGATAATAAATTTGATGCAAAGGCTCTAGGTATCAGTTGTGAGAAAGATCTGAAGCAGATGACAAATTATAGTAAATATTGGGCAGAATTGGGAACTAATTTTGTTGGAGTTGGCTATATAGTAGGTGGCAAAAATAATCCAGATAAAGATAATTCTAGAGAGCAGTTCTTGAACAGGTATAAAGATGACATGATGAGGTCCAATATAAAAAATGGCCAAGATTTCTCACACTAATTTATTTTGAGAAAGGCCAACCGGTAACAGGTGGGCTGAATTCAGGTGTTTTTATCTGGAGGAAAAGCAATTACCTAGTACTGTGAAATTTGTGGGGAGACACTGTCAGAATTATATTTGCCAAGTTATATTCTCGCATATATAGGATATCGTGAGATTTCATAATCAGTATTGCAAAAATTTAAGAGATATCCTTGAGAAAGGCAAAAGACGTGGTTTTTCAAGAAAATACTGATGGCAGACAGTAGACAGATGATTTCATGATCGAGAAATTAAACACCTGCAGAACTACTAAGTATCAACAGAATATTTTGAACGATTGCATATTGGATTTGAATGTTTCTGGATTTGACTGTATATTGGATTTGATTGCATAATGTTTACTTCCATCCAAAAGCATTATGCAGTCAAATTCAGAAGCATTCAAATCCAATACTATGAACTGTGGAAATCTAATGTCTTTAATTAATTGAAGAAACCAGAAACAAACTAGTTCCTACTCCAATTTAAAACGTAAACCTCATATTGAGCAATAAAAGAAGAGAACAATAACTTAACTTACCCAGGGAAGATATCCTTTGTTAAGTATGCTGATGATTTTGAATAATAATTGATTTCATGGTGATATGATGAGATGATGAATGAAGGAACAAGAGTTTAATTTATTGATTTTTGGGTGAGAGGATGAATGATTAAGATTAACTCAATTGATTTATAAACTTGAGTTTGCATGAGCTTTTCCTTTTGATTTTGATTTCATTCCAAAACTCGTTTGATTGACTTTTGCTTTATTTGATTTTGGAATGTGCAACCATAAATTAAACAACTTGCATCATTTGATGATTGTAAAATATTGATTTTTGACAATGAGTTGATTATGGAATGATGAGATAATTAATTAGTTATGTGTGCATGAATTTAATTAGGAAATAATAAACTAATTAATAGTGATTAATTAATTAATTAATTATGAGGTGATGTTAGTGGGATTAAATGAGATCAATTGATTAATGTGTAGAACTAATTAATTGACATGGTGATGTTAGAGTGAATTATCTCGGATAGATTAATATGTAGAATTAATGATAGAAACTAGCTCAATTAACATGTCTACATTTGCCCCTCTTTGAAAGGGCACTATGACTAAAATAAGTAGTGGCTTTTCAAAGAATGTGGAAAAAGAAGACAAAAGACATGTGCACAAGGATGCCCCAAGCGACATGATGGTTAGAGAAATGCCCCTTCGAGAGGGCATGTAGTAATATCCCCTTCCTAAGTGACTTTCATGATGAGTAATTTACCCTTTATCTCTCGAAGGCTAATTGACAAAATAAGGGAGATATTATTAAATTAATTATTTTATAAGGTTATTACTTAATTTTAAATCAAAAGGTAACCTTATATTTAATTAATTTAATATAGTGACTTAAAATGCACATTATATCATTGAAGTCACTAAAATAAAATAATAAGATTTTTCTAAAAGCCTCTTGAAGTGGGATTAAAAAAGTATAAAGCAAGGGGCAAGACAAACTTCCAGGTATCCGATTATTGTCATTTGCATTTGATGAGTTTTGTGGAGCCAAGGGTTTCTGCATATTGTCTACTTAGTCTTTGGAAACGAAAACTCCCATAGATTAGCATAACTGAGGTGGTGAAATATCCTCCGAAGGGTTGCAAATTGGAAGAGATACTTTAGTCCTTTCATTTGTGCTTAAATCTGAAGTATTAACCAAGGGTTTGGAGGTATTAATTTGTAGATCAAAAGTTTTGTTAGCTGCTACAGTGGCGTGAACAATGCCAAGCTACAGTACCTGTGCTACAGTACCCACGTGAACAATGCCGTGAACAGTGATCCGCTACAGTGATTCGCTACAGTAACTTGGCGCATGTTGATGAGTATATGCATTGGATTTTGGCTACTACGACTTCTCAACTCAAGGGCGATTTGTATATCAAGTTCTACATTAAATTTACATCATTTAAATTGGTCATTTGGCATTGTAATGGTGGCTGTCATAAGGTAGCTGTAGATGCACATTTTATATTAGATTTATAATGTCACTTGTACTCAGACTTTAGGAGTTGCAAAGCCAAGAGTCTTGGTGAATTCATGCTAGCATTGTTCCTGAGGATTGCATTTTAATAAGGAGTAATAAGTTGGGAGTCATATATTAAATGTAATGATCATTTTGATAGCATTATAGTATGCATGCCAACTGTTTGACAAAAATGTCAATTGGCTGTAGGTGTTGATTTATACTTACATAAGTCATCTATTGCTTTTGGAAAATACAAAGACACTTGCATTTCATGCTATACTTGTAGTTTAATCATTTAGCATTTATTTCAAGGCATTTGCATCATCTTATGTTCCAATTTCATCAAGCAAAGCAAACTGAAATACAAAAACAACAAGAACATACTTTGTATGCAAAGTGTTTGATGATATTCCTTGAGCCAAAAATTAGTTACAAGAAGTCAGTTTGAGCAAGGGATATTACAGTGGTATCGGAGCAGTTTCCTGCCATCCTTTGTTTGAAATCGGCTCCATTAATGCAACAAAGTGACTGGTATAAGAGGTATACAACTAGAGAAGAAAGGAAGCAAAAATAGTGGCCACAACCACCTGATCATGACACTATTAGTTGCTTTAGCAGCAAGACAGCGAGAGGTTGGTTCATCCGGCACTATGGGTGAAAGAAGTGAAGGTAGCCCTATCAAAAACAGAGGAAGAAATGATGAAGAACATGAAACACGTGAGCTCTTTACACAAATGGCTACAGGGCAGCAACAGGTGGTAGATGTTGTGCGGGCACTTACTACAATGATACAACAAATGAACCCTTAGAGAAGACGAAACCATGAACCGGATGATAATAGGAGTGTGGTTGGGACACCTAGGGCACACGCATCCTCTCACATGGCAGATAGGCCTACACGTCCTACTTTTTTAAGGAATGAACAAGAAGAGGAAAATGCAGAAGAAGGAGAAGAAATGTTCGCGGATACTCTTATGGTAGCTAATGATGAATGGGAGTTGTTGACACCACAAGTCAGGGAGCACATGAGCTTTGATAGGTTTGTAAGTCAAAGAAGAGAACACTATAGGGGAAAGCAAGAAAAGAGACCGAGAAATGAAAATAATGATTTGATGTATGCCGCTAGCAGAGTTACATTGCCCATGTTTGATGGTAGTGGGAAGGTTACAGCTCAGGCTTAGATTCATAAGCTAGACACCCTCTTGACTCTTAGACCCATGACAGAAAGGGATGCAATAAAATATGCTACTTTTCACTTGGAGGGAGTAGCCCACGATTGGTGGTATCATAGATTAGAGACATTGCATCATAATAGTATCACTTCATATCAGGAGTTTGTTGATAGATTGGTGGAGCGCTTTGATAAGAGAGATCCAAAGACATATTTTAGAGACTTGGCACAACTTAAGCAGACTGGGAGTTTGGAGAGTTACATTAGTGAATTTCAGAAATTATCAGTCATGGTCTCCAATATATCTGAGAGGAGATTGGTTGTGCTATTCATGGAGGGCTTATTGGAACCGTTGAGAGGATGGATAAAAGCTTTTGATCCCTCAACACTGCAGGAGGCAATAAAAAAGCTAGGAGTATGGAACTTGCAGCCCCTCAAAGTAAGTACTCATCTAAGGGATCCTCTTCATACCAGGACAAGACATTTCCAAAGAAAAAAAGAACTCTACACTCAAAGGGAAAGTCAACAGCACCTTTAGATCGTGAGACATTCAATGATTTACGAAGGAAAAAATTGTGCTTTTACTGCAAAGGACCTTATGATGCAAACCATGATTGTCCTTTAAGACCTAAGGGCAAAGCAAACAGGATTATGTGGGCATTCTATGAGGATTCAGAGTCGGACCAGCAATCTAATCAAGAGGAATCCAATGAGGAAAAACTTGATGATGAGACAGATAAGCATGAAATTGAGCCTGAAAATTTTGAGGAAGCGAATTTTCAAGAAGCACGCCTTACTAGCATACAACACGAGGGCTCATTTAGGATGCGTGGGGTTTTAGCTAGACAGAAGATCATTACCTTGCTCGATACAGGTGCCACGCATTACTTCATTGATGCTAGGTTGGTTGTGATGAGGAACAACCAGCGGTGGTATCAGAAATCGATGCCCTAATCTCTCACAACTGACAAACTAACAAATTGGCCCTCATTTCAACTCCATCGACCAAGTCTCATGTCCCTGCTGATACCCCGACTTCACCTTTGACCTTTGCTCATCGGTGAACACTTGCATTCCTTGGCAATGCGCTGACGAACCAACACTGAGAAACCTGTTAGGGTTTTCAACTCTCACGTGGCCTGAACTACACTCTATGCCTAGCACATCGAGATGCTAGGGCACGCTACTGTGCACCTCGCGCCGTCCGGATCCTCTACATCGATGAACAATGAAACAACACATGGAAAATGCAAAAAAACATACAGAACAGAAATAGAACTCAATGATACGGAGGTCATTCCACTGATTTCAAAGAAATCCACCAGTGGAATGACCCCGAATGATATCCCTTGCGATTACACTAGAACACAAACTTCTTTTATTTCTTCACAGAATTGATTTACAATCTTTCTGATCTAACTCTGTTCTTCTTCTCCATTCTTCTCCTCTCTGTTCTGAAATCGATCAGATCTCACATATTTATCCCCTCACGGGGTAGTACAGAAAATGACTCCCAGCGGCTGGGAGATGTAACCACCCAACCACTTAACAGCTGTCTAACAAACTATCCTAAAAATAGCAAGCACGGTCAATCCAGACCTTATTACATTTAATGTCTGTCTAGGACTTCATTGAAAACATAAAAACAAACTTTAAGACAGCTAATGCCTCATGAAGGCTCCTGTAGATTGGGTGCCTCCGCACCATACTCCCCAAGTTGAAAAAACTCTTGTCCCAAGAGTTATGTGGTCTGCTACAAACAACTTCATTTTGTCTTCAACCTTCTCAGCTTCAGGCTTCCATTCTTCGCATCCGTAGCTAGTGACCAACAAAATCAAACAACTATTAACTTTAGAGCTTCTTCAGGCTCCTTTTACTCCCATCAGTGGAGTACTCTTTAGGCTGCAACATCAAGTGCTTCTTCAATCAGGTATCCATCTCTCTCATTGCTTCACAACACCAACTCACCAAACCATTCATCTCACCCAACAACAGATTCTGGTGATGCACCTACCACTCTTTCCTCAGTGGTTTCTCTTTGCACTCTTATCCAGCCTAATCTCCATTGGAGAATGGTCATGACAGACCTCATCTTGTCTGCCCACACACACAACCTCAGAAAACATCCTTCTGCAGCTAGATGGAACAAGCACCTGCAACCAAACAACTTAGCAAATAAATAATGGTCACCAACAAAACATATTGTTTCAACTCTTCATCTCAGAAATAACATCTCTTCCCAGAGCTTTACTAGCTCTGATACCAATATGATGAGAAACAACCAGCGGTGGTATCAGAAATCGATGCCCTAATCTCTCACAACTGACAAACTAACAAAGGAGCCCTCGTTTCAACTCCATCGGCCAAGTCTCGTGTCCCTGCTGATACCCCGACTTCACCTTTGACCTCTGCTCGTCAGTGAACACTTGCATTCCTTGGCGATGCGCCGACGAACCAACACTGCGAAACCTGTTAGGGTTTTCAACTCTCACGCGGCCTGAACTACACTCTATGCCTAGCACATCGAGATGCTAGGGCACGCTACTGTGCACCTCGCGCTGTCCAGATCCTCTGCATCGACGAACAATGAAACAACACATGGAAAATGCAAAAAACATACAGAACAGAAATAGAACTCAATGATACGGAGGTCATCCCACTGATTTCAAAGAAATCCACCAGTGGAATGACCCCGAACGATATCCCTTGCGATTACACTAGAACGCAAACTTCTTTTATTTCTTCACAGAATTGATTTACAATCTTTCTGATCTAACTCTGTTCTTCTTCTCCATTCTTGTTCTCTATTTTGAGATCGATCAGATCTCACATATTTATCCCCTCACGGGGTAGTACAGAAAATGACTCCCAGCGGCTGGGAGATGTAACCGCCCAACCACTTAACAGCTGTCTAACAAACTATCCTAAAAATAGCAAGCATGGTCAATCCGGACCTTATTACATTTAATGTTTGTCTAGGACTTAATTGAAAACATAAAAACAAACTTTAAGACAGCTAATGCCTCATGAAGGCTCCTGTAGATTGGGTGCCTCCACACCAGGTTGAAAGGCGCGAAATTCAGATAGAGGAATTTGAGGGCATAAGAGTAAAAGTTGCTGATGGGTATACACTTAAGTGTGACAGGATGATTCCAGGTATTCCCATGCGACTGAATAACTTTGAGTTTAAGGCAGATTTTTATGTGGTGAACATGGGAGAAACTGACATGGTTTTAGGAATGAAATGGCTTCATGATATTGGGGAGTTTACCATTAACTTTAGGGAAATGGAGATGAGGTTTAAGGTGGATGGGAAGACTCATGTGCTAAAAGCCATCAGGGATACCAGCTACAAGATGATATCTTTAAACAAAATGGAGAGACTTATGTGCCATGAGATGGTTGAGTGGGCACTAGGGTGTATTCTAGTGCCAACACAGGAAGAGAAACAAAAACCAGCCTATCACCCAGATATACAGGAGTTGAGGATCAAGCACTCCAAGGTGTTCAGTGATATTCCACCAGGCAGGCCTCCAGACAGAGGGATTGAGCACATAATAGAATTGGAGGAGGGTGCTAAACCCGTGATGATCACTCCTTATAGACACCCCAAGCGGCTAAAAGATGAGATTGAAAAAACAATTAAGGAGCTGCTGGCTATGGGGCACATTAGGCCAAACAAATCACCTTTTGCTTTAGCAGTAGTCTTGGTCAAGAAAAAGGATGGTACCCTTCGGATGTGCATCGATTACAGGGTGTTGAATAAGAGGACAATTAAGAACAGGTACCCTATTCCTTGCATTGACGAGTTGATCGATGAACTTCATGGTGCTCGCTATTTCTTGAAAATAGATTTGAGATCAGGTTATCACCAGATTAGGATCAGAGAGCAAGACATCAAGAAGACAACATTTAGGTGCCATTGTGGATATTTTGAGTTTGTGGTTATGCCATTTGGGTTAACCAATGCTCCTGCTACATTTCAGTCCACTATGAACAAGGTTTTTCAGTCACAGCTGAGGAAGTTTGTATTAGTCTTCTTTGATGACATTTCGGTATACAACAGAACTTGGGAGGAGCATATCGCCCATTTGGATACAGTGTTGGGAATTCTTAGCAGGGAGTCCTTATACGCCAAGGAATCCAAATGTGATCTGGGCATGACAGAGTTGCTATACTTAGGCCATATCATCAGTGCTGAAGGTGTGCGTATGGACCCTGACAAAGTCAGAGCTATTATTGAGTGGCCTACACCTGAGAATCTTACTCAGCTTAGGGGATTTTTGGGTTTGTGTGGCTTCTACCGCATATTTGTCAGTGGATATTCACGTCATGCAACACCACTAACAGATTTAATGAAGAAAGGGGCATTTGTTTGGACACCTGAGGCACATGAATATTTTGAGAAATTTAAACAGTTGATGACTACTTGCCCAGTTCTTGCCTTGCCAGATTTCACTAGACCCTTTGAGCTACAGTGTGATGCTTCGGGTGAGGGAATTGGTGCAGTCCTTATGTAGGACAAGCATCCGATAGCTTTTGAGAGCGGGAAGTTATGGGGTCCAGAGAGGAGCTATAGTATTTATGATAAGGAGATGTTGGCCATTATGCATGCATTGGCCAAATTCAGGCAATACCTTGTAGGCAACAAGTTTTGCATTAAGACAGATCATAACAGCTTGAGGCATTTCCTAGGACAGCAAGATCTCAATGATCGTCAGCAGAAGTGGGTGAGTAAATTGTAATCATATGACTTGGACATTACTTATGTCAAGGGGACTCAGAACGTAGTTGTTGATGCTTTGTCTCGCCGTCCCCATTTGAGCTCTATGGTGGAGATTTCAGAGGATTGGAGACACTTGATTGTGGCAGAGTATGCCAAGGACTCATGGGCTTCTAGCATAATTGAGGGGTCAGTTCAGGACGACAAGTACTCAATTGTAAATGATCTTATCATTTACAAAGGTAGGATATTTTTAACCCCATGATTGGAGATGAAGAACACAGTGATGAGGTCTTTTCATGATACACCTATGGCAGGGCATCTCGGGTACTTCAAGACTTACAGGCAGGTTTGAGAGCGCTTTACTTGGAAAGGGCTCAAGATAGATGTTCTTTGATATGTCAGAGAGTGTCTTGTTTTCCAGTAGAATAAATAGGAACATACATACCCTGCAGGTTTACTTCAGCCACTTCCGATTCCTGATAGGAAGTGGGAGTGTTTATCCATAGATTGTATTACCAGTTTGCCGAAAACCCAGGGACGAGATTGTATTTATGTGGTTGTTGATCGATTAACGAAATATACTCATTTCTTTCCGATCATAGCTACATACTCAGCTGCACAGGTAGCAGAACTTTTCTTCCATGAGATATTCAGGTTGCATGGGTTACCTCGGAGCATTGTTAGTGACAGGGATAGTCGGTTCTTGAGTCATTTTTGGCAGAAGTTATTTAGACTATGTGGGACAGAGCTTACTCTGAGTACCAGTTACCACCCACAGACGGATGGCCAGACATAAATTGTGAATAAGTGGGTGGAGGGATATCTCAGGAACTACAATGCAGGGCAACAGAAGGGTTGGGTTAAGTGGATATACCTTTGTGAGTATTGCTACAATACCACTTACCATCTTTCGATTCATATGACACCATTTATGGCTTTGTATGGTTATGAAGCGCCCAGTTTCCTTGACTCGCTGATGAGTGACAATAGAGTGCCTATTGTAGGAGATTTGTTACAGGAGAACCAAGATATTATGAGAGCTCTTTGGGGAAATATCCAAAAGGCACAGAATCAACAGAAGTAGTATGCTGATCAGAAGAGAGTTGAGCGGTCATTTGAGGTTGGGGATATGGTGTATCTGATGTTACAGCCCTATTGACAATCCACTCTCAAGAAGAGTGGTGCAGAGAAGCTCAAGCCACGTTATTATGGCCCTTTCAGTATTATCCGGCAAGTTAGTGATGTGGCTTATGAGTTAGAATTACCGGCAGACAACAGAGTACACAATGTTTTACATGTGTCATGCCTCAAGAAGGCATTAGGTCATCGTGTGGTTCCTTCCACTACCTTACCACCCTTGGATGATGAGGGGAAGTTAATTCTGGTGCCTGAGGCTATTTTGGATGTTAGGGAGAGGCAGTTATGGAGACGGGTCATCAGAGAGTACTTGATCAAATGGAGGGATTTACCGGTTGAGGATGCCACTTGGGAATGCGAGGAGATTCTTCAACATCCAGAGTTGAGATTGCTTGGGGACAAGCAATTTCAGGAGGGGCAGATTGTAATATCCCCTTCCTAGGCAACTTTCATGATGAGTAATTTAGGCTTTATCTCCTGATGGCTAATTGACGAAATAAGGGAGATATTATTAAATTAATTATTTTATAAGGTTATTACTTAATTTTAAATCAAAAGGTAACCTTATATTTAATTAATTTAATATAGTGACGTAAAAGACACATTATATCATTAAAGTCACTAAAATAAAATAATAAGATTTTTCTAGAAGCCTCTTGAAGTGGGATTAAAAAAGTATAAAGGAAGGGGCAAGGCAAGCTTCCAGGCATCCGATTATTGTCATTTGCATTTGATGAGTTTTGTGGAGCCAAGGGTTTCTGCATATTGTCTACTTGGTCTTTGGGAACGAAAAATCCAATAGATTAGCATAACTGAGGTGGTGAAATATCCTCCGAAGGGTTGCAAATTGGAAGGGATACTTCAGTCCTTTCATTTGTGCTTAAATCTAAAGTATTAACCAAGGGTTTGGAGGTATTAATTTGCAGATCAGAAGTTTTGTTAGCTGCTACATGAACAGTGCCACGCTACAGTACCCACGTGAACAGTGCCATGAACAGTGACGTGAATAGTAACATGAACAGTGATTCGCTACAGTGATTTGCTACAGTAACTTGGTGCATGTTGATGAGTATATGCATTGGATTTTGGCTACTACGACTTCTCAACTCAAGGGCGATTTGTATATCAGGTTCTACATTAAATTTACATCATTTAAATTGGTCATTTGGCATTGTAATGGTGGCTGTCATAAGGTAGCTGTAGATGCACATTTTATATTAGATTTATAATGTCACTTGTACTCAGACTTTAGGAGTTGCAAAGCCAAGAGTCTTGTCGAATTCATGCTAGCATTGTTCTTGAGGATTGCATTTTAATAAGGAGTAATAAGTTGGGAGTCATATATTAAATGTAATGATCATTTTGATAGCATTATAGTATGCATGCCAACTGTTTGACAAAAATGTCAATTGGCTGTAGGTGTTGATTTATACTTACATAAGTCATCTATTGCTTTTGGAAAATACAAAGACACTTGCATTTCATGCTATACTTGTAGTTTAATCATTTAGCATTTATTTCAAGGCATTTGCATCATCTTATGTTCCAATTTCATCAAGCAAAGCAAACTAAAATACAAAAGCAACAAGAACATACTTTGTATGCGAAGTGTTTGACGATACTCCTTGAGCCAAAAATCAGTTACAAGAAGTCAGTTTGAGCAAGGGATATTACACATGTAGGGATGAAAGCTACAATTGGGCAATCAAAATGAGAAGAGGGGTATGAAATGGAAGAATTTGAGCTAGAATGGATGGGTTGAAGTAGAAGGGTAGGTTGGATGGAGAAGAAGTGTTAGTGATGGATAGTTAGTTAGGAGAAATGTTTGAGAATGAATACGAGTGTTGATGAATGTTGTGAATTGTGCATGAAATTCTAAATGTTTGAGCAACCTGATATTTACTATAACATATGACAGGATGCACTATGATATGGAAAAACCATGATGGCATTGTTATAATATGTCGTATGATTGACATAGGCATGACAAACAAACATAATAAGCATGACAAGAAAATAACAAGTGTGTTTAGAAATAATTTACATTGACAAAAGAAATCAAATAACAATATGCAATTTGTACTCTAAAATATGCGCAAACCTCATATTGAGCTTTTAACAGATTTGCTCACACTTGGCAATGGATTGTGGATGTCCAATGAAATATGCAAGCTTTTCGACGACATGTTATCAATTTGATTCAAAGATTCAAAGATAGACAAATATTATAGTTAATTTTGTTACTAGCCAACGAGAGAGGAATTTATGAAAGGAATGATAAATTTATAAATTTTTAAGATGAAGATACAAGTGGTCGAGATTGAGAGGATATAGAGTTAACTAGTTTGATTGACTAGTTTACTCAATTGATTAATTAGTCAACTACCCTGATTGACTAGTTAACTCTTTTGATTGATCAATCAACTAACTTAATTCATTAATCAACTATTTTGATTTAGAGTTAACTAAATTAAATTAGTTATCTAATTTGATTGATGAGTGGAATGTGGGATTGACTAAATTGACATGGAGTGAAATGTGAGTGAGGATAATTAGAATTATTTATTTATTTTAAATGATTATGTGTGTATGGATTAAGTAAGATCTAATTAATTAACTAATTAATTAAATGTGGGGTGATATTAGGAGGGATGGAATTAATTAATTGACGTAATATAATCAATTAATTGACATGGTGAATTATGCATTAACATGATGAAATTAACAAATTGAAGAGATGATTAGTTGATGGGGTGAAAATAGAATGAATGGAATATGATGATTACGACAGAATTAAGGTGGCAAAATCTACGTGTCTACATTTGCCCCTCTTTGAAAGGGAATTGCATTTAAAAGAAGCAGTGGCTTTTCAAAGAAAATAGGAGAAGATGAAGAATGAATGTAGGAGGATGCCCCAAGTTGCATGATGGTTAGAGAGATGCCACCTTGAGAGGACATGTGGGGATGAAAGAGATGGTGAACACTCAAAATGAAATAGAAGAACTTGGGCTAGAATGGACGTGTTAAAATCAAAGGTGATGGACATAAATGAGAATAAATGTTAGGTATGAATAGTTAACGAATAAGAAAAGTTGAAGAAACAAGATGACTGTGGATGATGCGATGAAGAATGCTGTGAAGCTTACACAATTTCAAATATTTGAGGAATTGATTTATTATAGCATATGATAGGATGCACCATAATATGGAAAAGCCATGATGACATAATTTCCAGATGTTGTTAGACTGACCCAAAAGAAAAGTCACAAGAAAGCATATGTCATATGGTACCATGATATGAAAGACCATGATGTCAATGGTGTGATATGCCACAAGGATTGACACAAATGTAGAACAAAACAAGAAAACACACAAGAAATTAAGTAGACATAAACCAAAAAATAAACAAGATTTTGCCCTTGGTCAAACTAAAAATCGAAGACTAAGTGATGATGACAGCATTGTTGATTTGAAAATGATATATCCTGACAAGAACAATGTAAGGATTGGGAACGATATATCCCAATAAGAATGTGATGATTTGTGTAAAACTGAACAAGGCTTGTAGCATGGTTATGAGCAAAACCTATGGATGCTTTTTGAAATGTGTTGGACTGCTTGGCTAGATTTGTGTGGATTGTTTTGCTTTTTTGTTGTGTTTGAATTGGTTAGAAACTTTTGATTTTGGATTGGTTGCATGAATTGGATTTAGATTACTTCTGAGTAGTCTTTAGCTTGTGCTATTAGATGAGGATTGTTATCTCAATGTTGTAACCAATGACAAGGGAAAACCAAGTTGAGTGACAAGAATGAAGGACAAATTAGATGGATGGAATGGTCAAGGAATTTCAAAATGGAAGGAGAGGATGGATGGAAGGAATGATCAAAGGATTCTAAGATAATATCCAAGGACCATGTAATGTAAGGATAACATGCCCCCACTCTATATATGTCATTCATGATCTTGTGTTACAATGTATTTTGAAGAAGGTATCAACTTGCTCCATAAGCTATGACAATATGCTGCAGTATTTGCTACAAAAGATTGGATATATCGATAAGTGTCTGAAGCATGTATCAGAATTGTGCCCCTATGCATAGCAAGATCAAAGGCAAGAAGGGAGGGTGGATGGATACGATAGAGTAGATATGCGGTTATGATGGGTGAGTATAATGGGATAAATAGGTATGATGGAGGATGAAACAAGTTTGCTCTCAAGTGTAGAATTCACATAAACAATTGATTTACACATGATGCTCGTGAACAAGTTTTCATCATGGTACTTGCCCAAGGTGCCATAGGAATGGTTTTCACTGTTGGGAAGTTTTTCTCTTTATTCTTTTGATTTTTTTAGTTTTCTAATTTTTTGAATTTTTGGATTTTTTTTTAATTTTTCAAAATTTTTAGGTTTTTAGCTAACTTTTGATTGTTACTGCTTTAGATAACAAGTTACTGTCTATCTAATGTAGCTGATCTGGATGCCCTTGTCATGACATGCTAGTAATAGCTTGCCTTGAGTAATTACTTTGCTAGGATCATGATGCCACTAATGTACAATCCACAAGTGTTGTGATGATCTATGATACCTATAGACACCTAAATTTTATTTATCATTGCTCCTAACACCATATCAAGATTTATCATCATATCGACATCATCCTAATTAAGCCCATTCCATACTAACATTCTTATCATTATTTAATTAATTTAGTCCCTTATTAGTTAATTAAATAATCATATTAATTAATTAATTAAATATATTATTTAATTAATGGACACTTCACCTGTAATGCCTTTGACGCTTGTGTCTTGTCATCTATTGATGCTTGCTTTGGATCTACTATTGTTTTTGATTAATATGGTCAAACAGGTTTTAAAAGGGGACCCTGAAACCCTTTACATAAGGAAGCAAACAAAAAGCAGAATGCCAACCAATAGTCAACTATAAGCTACCATAACAACTAAAACATAGAATGAGTAGCCAAAAAAGAGAATAGACTAAACTAAACTAGTTCATCTTCTTGAGAGTCTTAGCTGCCTCTAATTCCTATTCATAAAATTACTCATGCATTTTGGCAAAGTCCATGAGCTCTTTCTTTTCAACTTCAAACTGCTTTTTGTTTCTCCCCCTAGTGTGGGTCAAAGGTCCACCAGAGTCCTCAGTAGCCACCTGTTTACCAGTATTTTTAGTGCCATCACCCTTGTCCTGAATACCTAGATCTTCAACATCCATGATGTCCTTAGCTTTGCAATTCTTGAACTGCTCTTTTCTAAGCTCCTTTAGCTTCTCGGTCAGCACTCTCATCCCATTGAGGCTATTCTGAATGGTAAATTTGTTGATGTTTATGATTTTTTCTAAGTTGTTGTTCACCTCTATGATTTTCTCCTCCAGGTACAGGATCCTAGTGTTAAATTATTCTCTCATCCTGTTTAGTTCACGGTCCATTTCCTCCATTTTAGGAATAACCTCCCAATTTTTGAAGATTAAGGTGTCCTGCTTAGCAGTAGTGTTGTTACCTCTCCCCAAGCTTTTCTGCATCAGCTGGAGCTTGATATTGATTCTATTAATTTCTAGGAAGAATCACTTAGTCATTTTATGCTGTGAATAAACAACATTCTTAACCAGTTCGAACACCTCCTCGACCTGATCTCTGTTTCTCGCCTGAGCTAACAAGTCGTCAAAATCCTTGGGAAGGTTGCTAGAAGGATCATTGATTTTAGGAAATTTGAGACCTACACAAGGGTCGGGGATATGGATAGTCTTGCCATGTGTTTCCTCCGCCCTTTCATACAACTTCTTAGATGACTTATCCCTATTCCCCTACTTCGACATGGTCCCCTATTTTCGAGAAGCATAACCAACACCCTGAACAATCCCATCATCAACAATAACTTTCTCCATAGGTTTTTTGCCTTTCTTTACAGGAGTGGGGGTTTTCCTCTTAAGCGGCATAGCCTTCTTGTTTATAATCTCCTTGATAGATGTGTCAGAATCATCACTCGTGTTAAACCCTTCATACCAAGAGATGTTAACTTCCCTCTTCTAAGTTTTTCTTCTCTTTCTATAGGACTCTGCCTTACTATCCTCCTCTTCCTCTTCAATATTCCACTCCTCATCCTCAGAGTCAGTCTCCTCTTCACTCGACACCACACAACCCTTTTTCTTAGCACCGTGTTTTTCTTTTAGCCCTTTTTTAAGAGTGTTACTCTTCATATGCTCCATGATAAGTAAAATGAAGCTCTCATGCAGAACAGGGAGCTTAGGGTTTTTGCTATTTTCTTTATACCAAACTCCAGAGACGAAAGCAGGTAGAAGGGAAAAGAAACCAACATAGCATGGCGGAAGTGATTGAGAAAGTTGAAGTGGTAACTGTAGATGACCATGTACCTCCCGTCCAGAGTAAAATATCTCATAATCACTTCGGCCACCTCAGCCCAGATGAGTTTGATGGATAGATGATTATACCCTCTCGTTTGAAACTTAACCAACTTGTCCCTTTCATTGCCTTTGAAGAAATTGTTTAGGGCTTCATCGTTTTGTTTCCTCTCCCGGAAGAATTTCTTCCTTCTGGTGGATAGGCCTGTCACCATGGCAATAAGGTCTTTAGTTAAAGCTAATTCCCACCCATATGCCATAACCTTCTTGTTCTTGAAACCTTTGACGAACAGAGAAGTCACATTAGGGTCGGCTCCATGGAGATTTTCCATAAACAGAGTGAACCCTCCAGCCTCCAAGATATTCCAGACCTTCTTCTTCTGCCTAATCCCCTCACACCATGACAACTCAACCTTGTTCCTATCTCCCCCCATGCTGGAATTCAGACTCTTGAAGATACCACACTCTTTGTAGACTAAAGTGAAGACGAGAATGACAAAAAGAAAAACAAACTTGTTGCTTTTCCAACCCATAATCCGTGTGAGATGAATAATCTGGATTGAAGAGGCCTGCGAACCCTTTGAGATCATGATGATCTCATTAAAAAAAATGAGTTTCGTAACATGGGAACAATCATTATAAATCAACTCTTTAACAATGCTCGGGATTAAATTAATTTCCTCCCATATGAGCTTAGAATGGTGACTAACCCCTAGGTTGGCGAAAACATCTGCCACCTTGTTCCTTCACGGTAAATGTGATATATGTGGGTAGCTTCAAAGGTTCCCAACATGATAGCATCTTCAATTAGGGTCTCAATAGACCAACTAGGTTTAGAGGTGCTCTTTAGACAGTTGATGATGTTGTTAGAGTCACCCTCCACCCAAACTTTTCTATGTCCCTTAGCATGCGCCAGAGCAATAGAGTGATAGGCAGCCACAACTTCGGCATAGTGGTTTGTCTGGGTACCCAGAGGGAGTGCCACTGCCGCTATGAACCTACCAAGATTATCTCTTATCACTCCCCCACTACCAGCAGCTCTAGGATTACCTTTTGCCACCCCATCAAAGTTGATTTTGATCCACCCTTCCAAAGGCACTTTCCACACCACTTTCCCTCTAGAGTGTTTCATTTTTTTAAAGGGTATAGAAATATCTTCAGTGATGTCCCAATTCTTAGATATGTTGCTCTCCAACTGAGGAACCTCTATTCTTTTATTGTGAGAGAGTTGTTCTTCAATCCTAGCTTTGTAATTCTCCCTGATGCTCCTGACCACTTTAAAAAACAAATTATTAGGAGTTAAGCTACGATCTTTGAAGACTCTATTATTCCTCTCCTTCCAGAGGCTCCAAGCAATGTGAGGGAGACTTAGGGACCAAAGGAATCTAAGGGTAGGGTTAGAGATAGGGCAAGTCCACTGAGAAACCAACTCCTTGGTGGAGTTAGGGAAGGTCTAACTAAGATTCCATAAGGAAATAATCTTGTTCCAGAGCTCAAGAGAAAAAGGGCAGGAGAGGATCAAATGGAAGGAGTCTTCTAAATTCTTGAGGCATAAGGGGCATCTGTTGACAAGCGAGAAGCCCCTTTTACACAGGTTATCATATGTAAGCACCCTGTCTTGAGCCAACAACCAAAAGAAGATATTGATTTTAGGATTAAGTTTGTCATCCCACAATTTAGCCCAAAAGGGAGGATCCTTCACAGTAGGAATAAGTTCTTTGAACCCTGATGCCACAAAGTAATGCCTCGAGGAGGTGGCCTGCCAAATGAGTTGGTCTTCTTTTCTTCCAAGGGGAATATGAAAAACATTCAACCTGTGAACTGGAATTCAACCATGCGCCTATCAGTCGAGAAGTTTTTCCATCTACCTTCAGAAATGTAATCCTTGACCTTGGAGCCGCATGTGGAGGTGCATATGTCTTCAAAAGGGCTCACCCATTCCTGCTTACTGAGAGGGGAATCCCCAAACCACCGATCCTTCCAAAAGTCCACCTTGCTGCCATCCCCAATCTTCCATAAAGAACCTTTTCTGATAATTTCCCTAGATTGAGAGATATTTTTCCATATTTCAAATCCTTCAGGCAAAATAGAACTATCCAATGCTTCCCTGAAGTTATTGTAACCATGAAGGTATTTATTGTTCACAATTTCTGTCCATTCTTTCTTTTCTGATATCAAGCGCCAGGCATTGGCCGCTAGGAGAGTAGAGTTGAATTCTCTAATTTTTCTCAGATCAAGACCCCCAAAGCTTTTAGGCTTGCAAATCGAATCCCATGCAACTAACGAGATTCTCTTCTTCTCCTTAGTTCCAGACCAGAGAAACCTTTTTTGGATTTGTTCAATTCTTTCTTTGATTTTGGTAGGAATTTTAAACAGGGACATAGAATAAATAGGTAGATTTTGGAGGGAAGCTTTGATCAACTGAATTTTGCTTGCCTAGCTTAGGGTCGCTCCCTTCTAGCCCGCCAGTTTGGAATGAAATTTGTCAACCATTCTCTGCCAGAAGGAGTTAGGTATTCTTTTCTCAAACAGAGGTAACCTGAGATAGATGGAAGGAAGGGACTCAACTTTGTATTGCAAAATGCGAGCTATTTTTAGCTATTGGGTTCTAGAGTGTTGAAGAAGAAAATTGAACTCTTAGGAAAATTGATCTTTTGACTCGAAGCCTCTTCATAATTCAGCAGAATACTTCTCACCATGCAAGCTTCCTTGACTGAGGCTTCACCCATAATGATAGTATCATCGACAAATTTTGGTGAGAACAGGAGGGTCCAAGCGAGGAGGGATGTAGACCTTTGAAACTCCCTTGAAGAACCTCTTTCTAGATATTTCTGCCTAGGACTTCCACCATGATAACAAACAAGAACGGTGAGATAGGGTCCCCTTGTCTCAACCCTCTAGAGCTAACAAAAAATCCCGACGGAGAACCATTGACTATGACAGAGAACTTAGGAGAAAGGAAAAGTTGTCATAGAAGCTGAAGGGATTTCTCATTGAAACTAAATTTTCTCAAAACACTGGTAAGAAAATTCCAGTCAACTCTATTGTAAGCTTTCATGAGGTCTAGCTTAAGAAGGAAGCCCTCCTTTTTATTCATACATAGGGAGTGGATGTTCTCCTGGACCGAAATGATAGAGTCAAAAATTTGTTTGCCTAGAACAAAACCACTTTGCTGCATTGAAATCAGACGCAGGAGAAGGACTTGTAGTCTGCAAGCCATAACTTTCGAAATGATCTTGAAAATTGAATTACACAGACCGATGGGTCGAAAATCAACAAAGGTGTAGGCACCGGTCTTCTTCAGGATAAGAACAAGAAAGGTGGAGTTAAGTTCTTTAAGCAACCTTTTGCTTCCAAAAACTTCTTTAGTAGCATTGCAAGTGTCTTTGGCAACAATCTCCCAAAAGTTTTGGAAGAAGAAATGGGGGAAGCCATCAGGCCCAGGAGCCTTGTTACCTTCAAAGGAGAAGACATCACCTTTGATTTCATCCTCTGAGGGGATTTTGGTCATCATATCGTTGCCGTTGTCATCCATCACATTGGGAATAACCTGAAGCAAAGTGTTTTCATATTAAGATCCAAAGGTCCTTCTGCATTTAGAAGAGAGGAAAATAAAAGCTTAGCTTCCTTCTGAATTTCTACTTTGTCTGAGATAATCTTGCCCTTCGAAGAGATATCCTTGATTTTGTTAGCTACTCTATTCTTCATAGTAGTCAAGTGGAAGAATTTAGAGCTGCAATCTCCACTTTTCATCCAGATAGCTCTAGATCTTTATTTCCAAAAGTCTTCCTCTTTAGAGACAATCTTATGGAGGGAATTGAGGAGGTCAATCTCTGCCTCCCTGGTTTCTTGAGTCATACCATCTTTTTGGATTTCTCTCTGAACCCTATTTAACTCACCTTTCAAAGTCTCCTTCTCCTTAAAGATTTGACCAAAGGAAGATCTGTTCCATTTTTGCACATTACTCTTGACGTTATGCAACTTCTTCGCTAACCTGTACATGGCTGTGCCTTCCACCTCAATGTTCCACCATTCTCTGATCTTTTCCTTTAACTCTGGGTGATGCAGCCACATCTTTTCAAATCTGAAGGGGAATTTCTTCCTCTTGCCCCTTTTGTCCGTAGAGAGAACAATCAGGAAGTGATCAGACCCTAACCTAGTGAGAGCAGATAAATCACATGAGTAGGATTCAAGTTAGTTCATGGATATGAGGACCCTATCCTATCTGACTTGTATGAGATTTTCCCTAGTTCTTTGGTTAGACCATGTGAACTTGGCTCCCTTGAGGTCCAGATCTAACAAAGCTTCATCTTTAACAAAGTCCATTAGATCCATTTTGGAGTCTAGGGGTGCCTAAGAGCCACCCATTTTCTCATCATCTCTGAGCGCAGAATTGAAGTCTCCCATGACAAGCCATTTAGATTCACGGTTCGTCCTTCTGAAAACACCAAGTCTATGCGAAAGTTTCTTTCTGGAATTCTTATTATTAGGGGCATAGATGTTAGAGACAACCCAGGCAGTGTCATCTTTTTTATGAACAAACTTGGTAATGACTTGGTTAGAGTCCGCCAGAACTGGGTATCCAATTACTGCTTTAGGGTTCCAAAGAGTGGCTACCCCACCAGAGGCTCCCTCAGAGTTACTTCCTTGAAGGTCACAATCCACAAAGAATCTATTCTTGATTAAGTCCAGTTTCTCAGTCTGCATCTTGGTTTCTTGAATAAGCAAAATATCTAGCTTGAGATCACGGATTAAGTTAGACAGGAGGTCATGTTTGTGACTATTATTTAACCCCTTGATATTCCAAGAGAGGATCTTCATGATAAATTAGAGTTTGTGCTCTTAGAGCATAAGTCTAGGAGGGTTTTTTGGATCTACTATTGTTATTAGTGATGATAATTTATTATTCCAACGATGTGTTTTTTATGAGGTTTTGTCTTGGTATCTAGACTCCTGACTATGGATGCATATGTTATGACCTTATATGTTAGATTTTATAGTGTTATTGTTCCACTTCTTTTGCTATATATTGTACAGATGTGGTTGTTATACTTGGATTAGTATTTTGGATTACTATTGGTTATTGCATTTGGGTAAGTGCAAGAAGATGGGGGGCCAAAAAGAGGTCTTAAGTGGCCACTTTTTTTCTTCTTCTAAAATTAGGAAATACTAACCTTGGATGAGAAATTGAGCATAGTTACACTCAAAATTTGAAGATGCAACAAAAACAATGTTCGTAGTGCTCTAAGTCTAGTTTCTAAACTACTATTTTTTTGAAAATGGTATAGATTAAGGAGTTGAAAAAAGGAAGCCACAAAAATTGGTGTTGTTTCTGTCAAAAAACATAACATAGTGTGTTTTGTGGCTCCTTCAAAAGGTTAACTTTTTTTGATATTTTTAAAATTGCTTCAGTGAGAAATTAGCTAACAACATGTAGTTTATTCCTGATTTTTTTGATAATTTTTTAATGAATATTTGATTTTTTGCTAATTTTCAAAGTGGACACATCCTAAAAAACAGAATTTTGGCCGTACTACCCCTATAAATTTTGAAAACTAACTGAAAATTAATTTTTTTTAATATGTGTAGAATGGAGTCTAGTTTATAAAAATGTAATTTTTTTGAAATTTCAATGAACAATTAATTTACAAGGAAAAAAAAGACCAAACATTGGTTTTTGCCTAAAAACGGACACACAAACAAAAGAAATTAAAGATGAAAGGCTTAACATTGTCAAAATGTGAAAAAAATTACATCGTTAAATAGCTACTTGAGAAAGCCTAACATTACCCAGGTGTTCGATTTGTTTGACCTTGAAACACGTGCAAATCTGAGGGTTAGCACGAACAAAATTATGTGAAATCTTATAGAATATGTAAAAACACGTCATTGGACATTGGGAAGGCACTCCAAGCCTTTGGGTTGGAAATCCAAAGCAAGTCCCAAGCCTAAGGCTTAGGATTCCCAAAGCAAAATATAACACGAGCGCGTTATAATGCACTCGCATTATGTTTTGTTTTGCATTTTTTCCCTTTTTGCAAAAGTTTGCCTGATGTTTGTCAACATAACGCACTCGCGTTATGTCTCCCTTGGAATATTTTATGTTCAAGGTTATTAAGTATGTATGTATGTATGTATGCCTATATGTATGTATATATGTATGGTTGTATGTATATATGTATGCTTGTATGTATGTATGTATGTAAGGGTTTTGGGTTTAGGGTATATAAGGACCTGAGCTCGTAGAGTTTTTAGGGTTGAGGGTTGAGGTTTTTGGGTTTAAGGTTTAAGGTATAAGGTTGAGGGTTGAGGGATTAGGGATTAAGTAATAGGTTGAGGGTAGAGGGTAGAGGGTTGAGGGTTATAGTTGAGGGATAATATTCAGCTTGTTGAGTGTATAAGATTAATTATGTAAGGTATGGGGATTAGGGTTTAGGATATTGGGTTTAGGGTTTAGAGTTTACGATATGGATTGAGGGTATATAAGGCATAGGGTGACTTGGGTTGAGAGTGTATGGTTTAGGTTTTAAGTATAGTGTTGAGGCACAATATTCAGGGTTTAGGGTATAAGGGTGAGGTTATAGGGTATAGGGATGAGTGTTTGTGGGTGTAGGTTTTAGAGTTTAAGGTATAGGGTTGAAGATTGCTGGATTAGGGCTTAAGTATATGGTTGAGGGTATACGGTAGAGGGTTGAGAGTTTACAGTTGAGAGATAGTGTTCAAGGTTGAGTGTCTAAGATATAGGGTTTAGGGTTTAAGGTTGAGGGTATAAGGCATATTGATGAGGTGTAATGCCCACTCAATGAAATGACAAAATAATATTAAATTAATCAAAAATAATGGAAATATAATGAGATTACAGGAGATAAATTTCAAATTTTAACTTATGAATGTAAGTTAATGTAACTATAATATATAACATCTTTTATACAATTATACACATTTATACACATTCACAGACAAAGTCATATGATCATCTTTTCACAAGGTAGGAAGTTCTTCCTTAGCTCCACTATCTTGCTTAGTCTACAAACCTATAACTACACAACTAGATGCAAATATTAGTTCCACTAGTTCATCAATAACATATCAAATAATAATATACTAGCCTAAGGCCCTAAGGGGCTGACCTAATGTCTCAGGGGCTCATCCATGAAGGCCTTGCCTACATACGCGTAGCGTAGACTTTGTAGTTCGGATGGCTAGACTTGCAACCAAATGGTTGACTTATATACTTTATCTCACAAGGGATTTCAACAAAATATTTCTAGAATAAATTAATATACTCATCCTTGATTTTCCAAATTTAAATATACCATATGATAACCATATCATTCCACTTTTAAAGAGTGCATCAACAAATTTAATTTGTAAATAATGCAACCCTTCTCTTGAATAAATTACATAAATTTCCATAGGTAGTAATTATAAAAGTCTATCACAATTATGAAATTATCTTTCTATATTCAAGTACCAATGATATTTAGCGCACTAATTCTCAATATACATTTTATCTATGAAACAATTACATAAGCCCTTATTGAAATCTTACTAATAAATGAAATATCCTCTACTTAGAATACACGTACTTGAATAAAGATGAATAATTTTAGAATACAAAACTATACTACCCTTCATCCTAAACATCTTAAATGTCATACAACCAAAGTTTAATGCTAAAGAACTTGTCTAATTAATAAGACTCATCTAATACAACAAACTCCAAAGTAGATCCCTTCATTTAACCATACAATCCTTGAGGTAAAAGAAACATTAAACAAATGAATTTGTCTTATCTCTAGATCAATTCAATCATAGAACAATTCTCCTATAACCAAAACATATTAATTTGAGAATCTATACCATACCCGATCTTCTAGAGGGTTATTACTTATTTCTAAAATAATACTTTGAAATATAATACTTCTCTATCAAATAGTCATGACAATACTTCACAACTGATAAAATGCATCATGAAGAAAGGTTAGAAGAGTTAACCAAGACAATAGTATCACTTCAATAAGGTGAAAGAATATTCATAGGAATTAAATAATTTTATACTCATTTTCAAGAATATTAGTATTTTTCTAAAGACATTAATATCCTTATTCTAATATATAAATATATATAATTGGATGTCGACTTAAATAATTCATTAGAATAAGTACAAAAGATTACCGATTAAGAATAAAATGACTCTATGCTCCAATATATCCAACACAATATAACCTGAAACCCTTAACATTACAATAGGATAGAGATTAACTAACTACAATAATTTCAACAAGATACCCTTTCACTTCTAAGATGTTGCCTTTACAAAACACGTCTAATTACAATTAACCTATCACATCTTCTATCATATTATCCTAGTACATCATTAACCATTAAAAGATAAATGTTCCCTAAAATAACTAAATTAATATCTCTAGTACAAATTATATATAAAATTATACAACTAGTAAAATAATAGTGCTAAAAGACATATACAGCAAAGTTTGACTAAAAGATTATCTTAAAATGAAAAGCTATAAAATAATAACAACCATGGTAGGCTTAACAATACAAACATTACTAAATCCACAAATAGTATTAGACTTGTTACATGACCCAATCATATTACAACATTGTAATTATTATCATATTGACATACAGGTAACTATTGAGTGAGAACATGATTGAAAAATTTGCAATTCAGAGACCTTGCCACAAATCTCAAGTAAAACTATTCTTGTGTTTCTTCCAGACACTAAATTGTAATCCATGTGTTGCAGCGTAGTTCCTGCCAAATGTTGGGAGGGTGGTTTTGTCCTTTGCAGTATTTTATTTGCAGGTTTGTCAAGTCGTGATTTTTGTTGGCTTGGCCTTTAGTTTCAACTTCGTCCTTTAGCATGAATTTCTAGATCATGTTCATCAGTTGACTATCCACTTGACTATACACTGATCAACCCTATTGGTTGCAGTTAGTCAGAATAATGCCCTTCCTAATTAACTATACTATGATTCTAATAACACTATATGACCAATAAGAAAAATGTTCTTGACATAAGCTGCAACTAGTTTTTCAGGATACACAGGTTGTTATGAATACATTTATAAGTGCTAGTATATTGATGAAACTTGCTAATGGAGAGAACATAAACTCATATCAATACTGCAGCAACTAATAGAAATATGATTTGCTGGAATTAATCTGCTGAGCACATTTTCCTAGTCTGATCCTTTGATGAGGTAGAATCCTACGAATGTAGGTAACCATCTAAGTTAAGCCAACCAATCAATCTTTGGTAAGATTTGCAAACACAAGTCTTCCATGCCTCAGTAAATTACATGTCTGAATATTGCACTTATTGTTCTTTCTCAGTTATTATTCTCTTCCTGGGCAAACCCGCAACAAAAGCAAAAAAACTTCTTTTAATGAAAATATAACCTGATCTAACCCTTTTAACCCTTAAAATTAACATAGAAGTTACTTACAACACAAAACAAAAGTAAGCCACATTCCTGCCTCTCATTCCATGTTCATCGAAAACTCTATTTCTACTCATTGCTCAAGGTTGCAAGTTTTCTACATTTATCTTTAACAGTTGGCATTGAATTATAACTTACCAGCTGTGTTCAGTTTGTAGGATGCTTGAAGATCAGTTAGATTCTTGAGTGTATTGAGTTTGGGTCTCTATGTATATTCTAAATCATTAAAATCCCATCATGGATTAAGTTCATGTTAGCTTTGGAATCTCAAAAACCTCTTCATTGTCTGTGTATGCATGTATACATTTAATATTAAAAAATATAAACATGAGGCATGGCTAAATCTTATTTGGTAACACTAAAGCTGCAATTCAGACCTAACCCGCAAAAACCTAATTCCAATATTAGTGAAGAAGTTATTGAGACTCAAATGCAAACCCAGGAATTCACTCAATACTTCATAACTTTGTAAGTCTATCAGAAACCCAGTCTAGGAAGAGGCACAAAGCCCAAGGTCTAGAGAAAATAAACTCAAAAATCTAACCAATCACCAAACAACTACACCTCAAAGGCATGGCTCAATCTTTAAAAACAGAGACCCAAGCCTTAGATCTTGAATCTAATACATGATTTAACTAGTTTACAAATATCCTACAAATAGACAAGATGCATAGCATGGTCTTTAAAACCAGTAACCCACATAAGGTGTTACCCAAGTTGTGTAAACCAGCCTTGCTAATGTTGCTTTATACTTGCAACCAGTCCTACGCCTTGAAGCACAGATTTAGAAAAGGGCATAATCATAATCGCTTGCAGATGTAGAAAAGCTATAGGGTCATAGTTCTTCAATTTCATGGAGGTTGTAAAAGCATATAAACCAACTCAAAATAATGTGCCTTATAACAGGTAGAAGCCATATAAATCTTTGAAAAAAAAGGGTAACTAGTGCATACCTGGTTAGTATCCTTGATGCTTAGACTACTCAACAAGGTGTTGTCATCAACAAGTTTATGAGACACCTGCAAAATATTTTCCAAACTACAATTGCATGGCCTATTGTATAGCTAAAATAACTATGTAGAAGTTGGAGCTGGAGAAAATAAATTCTACACTAATTTCTTCAGCTGCATAAGGAACATGAATTAGGGAATCCTGAGAATTTTGGCATTATTTGCTATGACAATCAACTGAATATCATTGTTGGTAGTATTAAACATCACTATAGACATCAAATATGATTTTTGTGCTAATTTGTGAATGTAAACAAAATATCAGTAAATAAGTCATACAAAACAATTAATCCATAAGTTTTGATTAGTTTTCATTACATAATTACACTAATCCATAAGTGAGGGCTGTATTGATTTCTTTACACACATGTGATTTAAGCTTTTCTATATACATATTAAATCAAAGCTATAGGTTACATATTTATAGCCAGAACATGCATGTACAGTCACAGTCTATCAAATTACTTAAAAACAGTACTAGCAGTAGAGCATTTAGTAAATCAAGGTATAGTAAAGAGCATAATTAATAGGATGCTCATTGTTTGACAATTTTGACAATGGAATTGTTTATTGCCAATGTAAATGTTCCATATATTTGGAATCTACGTAGGAGGAACACTGTGGTGGAAATGTCATCACTGTATTGTTCATATGCAATTTTTGCAAGGTCTGGAAAGCTTTGCTGCAGAAGATCTCCATGTAAGTGGCAGTCAATATTGCCGTCTTGCTTGTGCAATGTGCAAATTAGATTGTGACGGTAGGAATATTGTGTCATTGTTCTACACTTTGTGCAGTGGGCTGAAGCTTTTTCAACAGGAGTGTCGAACAACATTGTGCGTCAACATGTATTGCAACACGCTTCGTAGGGAGGCAAATGGACATTCTTTGCCTTGAGTGTGCCAACTACCTGAAAAGAGAATGTAGTTAGTGCCAACTACCTGAAAAGTGAATGTAGTTGTTATGAATTCTGTGTGATAGTCAAAGAACATAATGTGTTATGTAATTTAACTATGACATTACAAATTTTTTTTTTGTTCTTGCCTGGATGTTGCATCTAGCAAGGGTTTGTAGCTATGCTTTTGTGCTTTCATCATTGCTCCTGCAAAAAAGTAGACTGGGCTGTGCACATGACATTTGTGCCTTTCAACCCATGTCTAACAAATTTTTTAAAAAGTAACATCATTTTTTCTATTATTGAGAGCATGTGTTGTAAATTTGTAGACAATTCTGTGTTGGTGTTTGGAATAACAACCTGTAAAAAAACTTGTGTTTGAAGTATTTACAAACTGGGCAATACATAATGTGCAGACGTAGATGCATATTGGAATCAACAAACTAGCACACCAGCCATTCTAGTACCCTTCAATTTTCTTGCTTTCCTACTACCTCTCCTAATAATAATAATAGTATACAAGTTTAGGAAAGGAAGAACGAAAAACTTCCCTCTTGGAAGCCTAGGCCTCCCTCTGATCAGCCAGACACTTGAATATCTGAGTGCAAAAAAATCTAACAAAAGCAAGGAATGGGTTGAAGAGAAGGTTGCAAAATATGGACCTATATTCAAAACGTCTTTGATGGGTTGTCCCACAGTGGTCATTACAGGCCAAGCAGGGAACATGTTAGGTCTCAAAAACACAGGTCGTTAATCCTAAGAGGTTGCCAGGCTCTCTTGACGTTTTTGGCTAATTGACATGGGGTAGATATGGCTAAACCCCCTTCACTTTAGGCTCTGCCAGACCTAAGCAGGTAAACCTCTAATTAATAAAGGAGATAAAGAGATGATCACTACTTTGATCAGAATTAATCTAACTATTGATAATGGCACAAATTATAAAACAGATGAAAAGATAGCAAGTTAATTCTAAGTGACCTAAATTGTAATGCTAAAACAATAATGCAATCTAACTAAGTAAATCTGAAGTGAATTTGTATAAGTGAAAATGAAAACACTAGACCAATGCCTTATTGAATATAGAGTCAGTATGATGATGAAATAAATGACTGTTTGTTTGGTAAAAACTCGAACTACCTGGCATGAAAGAATAGGTATGTAACTTGTACAACCCTGCATGGAAATAGTTAGTATTCCATACTTATATATATCCGATTGATAAAATTAAATTACTTGCATTCATCTAAAAGGATTTAATCCCTCTTTGAAGGAACATATCGGAATAATACTACAGTTGTAACAGATTTATCAAAAACTGGAGACATAACACAAACCCTAACTATATGACTCTTCTTACAGATCCATGACAATCTCTTCACAGTTACTGTGATAGATTTAAAGGATTTAATTTTGAAAGTAGAAACCAGTTAATCTTATCACACTATAACAACAAATGTGTATAGACAACCTGAAGATATACTTGATAACTCAAATTGAATAACAGAGAAGACTTTGAAAGGAGACAGTCATATAATTGAATAAATTTAACAGATAGTTGATACCAAAATCTGCAGTTACTGCTTCATGTTCACAGACTTGACTTCATCAGACAATGCTTGCACATGGTCTGCCAGAAATAAAATATATTAAAAGTGAACTAGCATTGTTGTTCAAATATAATCTATAGTATCCCCTGTTCTATTCTGTAATCTTTTCCTATTCTCAATTTTTTGTCTTCCTTTTTTTTTAATCTTTCTTTTTCCTTATATATTTTTCCTTACATATCCTTCTGGTCTTGGTCATCTCTTATAAAGAGAGGCATACAAGATTCAGACCAGTTACAATAGTTGTGATGGTTGATAACCGAACAACAGTATTTGTCTTAATAAAACAAATTCAGGAAAATTAATACTCGTCTTTAATCACCAAATGGATAACCATTTCAGGGTCAAACAAAGCTCTTTAACTGTAGTTCTACTTAATATCCTTCGAGGGTTTCTTTATTATCCCTAAAAAGACCAAATAAAACACAAATTAATCTCTGATCAAATGATTAAAACTAATTCATTCAAACATATTTATTTACTCAGCTAATTACTTCCCTTATCAATAATTTATCAGTTTCTCATGATCCTTTCGTGGGTGTTTTTATAACTTAATCCCCGCTGTGTATATCCTGCAAAAAACCCATATTTCAAATGTCAGAAGAATATCTTAACCATTCAGATTTTAATGTCATTTTTAGGGTTTCTATATTTTGTATCAGCAAGACCTCCTACATCAATGTAAGAATAACATTCTTCCCCAATCTATTTGGTGTCCCTGATATAATTATTGGTGAGAACCTTGTCGCTGAGACATCATGATATCAGAGACTCCTTAGTTTTTTACTCCAACTCTCCTCTTCTGCCGACGACCACTAGTTCTGTTTCACGGGACATTCATACAAGACGCGGACTCCATCAGGTCTATGAAACAAACTGGAATTAATTACATATCCGGTCATGTATAAACTTGTATATCCATTGGCGATGGGGCTCGCGTGGTGTTTCGTGCACTTGTATATACATTTCCTTTGTATCTTGTATACATACAAGCATTAAACATACAAAGACTTTTCTAGACATCCGACTTGTATCTTCGCTTGTACATCGACTTGCATCTTCACTTGTATATTGGGAATGTATCTTCGTTTGTATATTGGCTTGTATATCGAAGATATACATTGTTATTATACAAGCCCAATGTGCAAGCGGCGAGGCCCACTACTTGTATCCAACCTTCATATACAATGCCTGATACATACAAGTTCAATTGTATCTCCTTTCCGGACTCCTTGCTATTATGAACCATGGTTCATTTATTTTTGACTTTGACTTGTCTATGCATCCTCTGATATACATAAAGTCTTGATGCATCCCTTTAACCTGATTTAATTCTCTCCTGAGTTTCGAGTTGTATATTACTGTGTATCGACATGAGTTTTGTATTGTTTCGCCGAATGTACATTGCATACATATATCACAAAAGCATATCGAGAATGTATCTTTAGAATGTATGTTGGGAATGTATCCTTCGTCAGATGCAAAGAGTGACTGGTAGAAACAGTAAAGAGAACCAGTGATAACAAGTCATGTCTTGTATATACAATAATTTAGCATATTGGCGAAGGTCATCAGTGTGAATTTATCAATCGGTGATTCTTAATATCTTCTCCCTGATGATCAGTCTCACGCCAATACTCATTTCCCTTTGCATATCTCTCAGAACTCCGTTGGTGAGAGATGTAAGATCGGTGTAGTTTAAATAATTTTTGCCGATACAATAATCCCACCGATATGCTATCTTTGACCTTGTCCGAAATCCTTTATGACTTTTATTATCGATGTGACCTACATAGTCGGAGAGACCTGGGAAACATACCCCAATCAAGTCATCTTACACCGATCGTTATGACTGGGAATTTGTCTGTCTGATGAAGGGTTAACGGTGTCATGTGTTTATGGTTCGTCTTTAATGAGCACTTCAACCATGTTATATTAAGTCTTTAGGAATCATAATAGATCAAATCCAAATATTTCTATCAACTCATGTGTTAATCTCTGCTTGAAAACAACTGTGGATCTTTCCATATATGCTCACATACTGAAATCTTTGGATGATTGAAACTTAATATTTGCCAAAAAACAACCTGGGAATTTCAGTCCCAACCGTGGCTCTTTCTGGGGATGTATGCCCCTTGTGGGCATAACAAGATCCCAAATTTCTGAAGGAGCAGACCAATGCCTTCTTCATTTGACAATGAGTGAACTATGAAGGGTGGTGAAGATCCTGGGTTATCACTTTATGAAAAACTTTTATTTCCTGATAAGAGAGAAGGTTATCCGACTCTTCTAAACTACCATGCATGGAAAAGACCATTTAGAGAGTTTAACCAGAATTGTCCATGCACTGGCAATTCTTTTCTCTCGGGTTCTTTTTAAGAGAAAAAATGTTTCAAAAATTGCCCATGTACTGGCAGTTCTCTCTCCTCACCAGACATGTTCTATACATGATATGAATCCTCCCTTGCCTTACCATTGATGACAAAAGGTCCAATCCATAGGGCATCAAATTTTCCATGCTTCCCCTTTTCTTGATTTCTGGCATTCCAAATAAGCACTATATCACCTACCTCAAATTTTTTGAATGTTGCTTTTTTGTCATATAGGTACTTCATCTGCATCTGCATTTTTTTATTCTACTATATTGCTTGTTCCCTCATTTTGTTTAACTCAATTAGCTATTCTAGCCTTTCCTCCATTGGTTCTGGGACACCCCAATCCTCTTGGAAGATAAACTTACACACTGGCAACAGGTTGTGTATTGGGAGTCTAGCATGAGCTCCATATACTAGTTCAAATGGTGATTTGCCAATTGCTTTCTTTACTGTGATCCTATCAGCCCATAATGCCAATCTTAACTTAGAGTCCCAGGCTTTCTTGTTGTTATCCAACATTCTTTTTATAATCTTCAGGATACTTTTATTGCTGGACTCAGCTTGCCTATTACCTTGTGGGTGGTAGGGAGAAGAATATGAGATCGTAATGGCATAAGATTTACAAAAAATTTTAAACTCATCCGATCTAAAACACATTCCATTGTTGGTTATAAGCCTTAAAGGTACCCGAAATCTAGTTAAAATGTTTTCCAATAGGAAGTTGATCACAACCTTGCTAGTTGCTTGTTTAGTGGGTATTAGTTCTACCCATTTTGTGAAATAGTCAGTGGCTACTAATATCCATTTATGACCACCACTTGATTTTTCCATAATTTCTCCTATAAAATCAATTCCCCATTGGTGAAACGGGGCATCAACTTGCATAGGTCTCAAGGGTAATGCCCCTTGATATTTTAGCTTTCCTGAGAATCTCTGACAGGCCTCACACTTCCTAGTAAAACTATAGGCATCATTGAAAACCTTGGGCCAATAGTATCCAGCCCTTAATATCTTGTGTGTTGTGGTTTTAGCTGAGAAATGGCCACCACAGACTCCCTGATGCATCTCTTGTAAGGTAGATTTTGCTTGTTCTTCATCTAGACAAAACAGTAAGATACCATCATTATTTTTCCAAAAAAGATCTCCTTCTATAAGCACACATTTAGAAGCATGTAATTTTAGAGTCCTTTTCTTATTATCATCAAATCCGTTAGGGCATTTCATGTGCTTGAGGTAATACACTATGTCAGTATACCAAGGAGTTTTCTCAATACTTGTTATCATTTTCTCTTCATTTTCAATATTACATACTTGGGCAGCCTCAAGGTTTGTTTCAGTCATTAGTTTGGCTAACCCCTGTTCCCTTACTAGTTTTGTGATTTGAATTTCTATATCAAACTCCTGAAGTCGATTTATCCACCTACATCTCTTCCCAATTACTTCACTCTGCATGAAAACATCTTTGACTACTGCATTTGGTACATAAGCTATCACTTTAGCCCCAATCAAGTAAGGTCTAAATGCCTTGATAGCTTTCACCAATGCATAAGCTTGTTTTTCTGTGAAATCATAGTTAAGTTCTGCATGTTGGAGTGATTTACTGAAAAAAAGAAACAGGCTGCTCATAACCCTCATTATTCTTTTGTAACATAACTGCTGCTACTGTATGAAAAGATGCAAAGGAAAAGATCTGGAAAGGTTTACTAAAATTGAGAGACTTTAGCACTGGAGCTTCTTTAATTGCTCTTTTTATGGATGAAAAAACTTCTATGCATTCATCTGTCCAAATAACCTTTGCATTTTTCTTCGACATTCTAGATATAGGGTTAATTATTTCTGCAAAGTTCGGTATAAACCTTCTCACAAAGTTTATTTTTCCAAAGAATGATTGTATAGCCTTGACTATTTTTAGAATAGGAACTTTGTCTATTGCCTCTATTCTCTCGGGATCAATCCTAACTCCATCTTTGGATACTATGTGCCCAAGTAATTTCCCTTTTGTGACTGCAAATTTACATTTCTTGGGATTCAAGGAAATACCATACTCTAATGCTCTGATAAATATTTTCTCAAGGTGATTTACATGATCTTCGGCCTTTTTTGAATATACAGTGAGGTCATCCTAGTATACAACCATGATTTCATTTATTAAACCTGCAAAAGCAACGTCCATTGCCCTCTGGAATGTGGCTGCAACATTTGTAAGGCCGAATGGCATCCTTACATATACGTATATTCCCCATGGGGTGGTAAAGGCTGTTTTGTATTGTTTAGATTCTTTAACCTTTACTTGGTTGTATCCAGAGAACCCATCCATCATGGATAATAACTCACAACCGGTAACTCTCTACAGTAAAGTTTCCATGTTAGGCAATGGATAATTATCTTTGAGGGAGGATATGTTTAAGTTTCTAAAGTCAACACAAAGTCTAATATCCCCATTCTTCTTCCTAACAGGAACTAAATTTGAGACCTAGGATGAATGCCTAATAGGTTTAATTATGCCAGCTTCCCTGAGTTTTATAAGTTCCTCGTGCATTTTAGGTTCTAACACAGGGTTGATGGGTCTTTGTTTTTGTCTAAAAGGCTTGGCATCTAGCTTCAATGGGATTTCATGCTGGAACAAATCTTCCCTATAAGCTTTAAGATCATCATAAGACTAGGCAAATACATGTTTATATTTTCTCAATAATGTAATTAACATGCTTCTGATTGCAGGGGTTATTTTCTTTCCAATGTAGACCCTTTTAGGTGACAATTCAGTTCCCAAATTTATTACTTCCACATCATCCTCCTTTATTGTTACTTCTTTGGTAATGGATCGATCATTTGCATCAAAAACTCTTTCTAACGCTACTAAGCCATTTGGAATTTTATTTGTTTTAAGCTGGACAATTTCTTTCCCAAATAAAGTCTCTTTACCATTAATCTCTGCAACAAAAGCATTAAGATCAATCTCTTGATTCTCATACTGATCTATATAGTGCAAAAATTTGAGTAATTCAAAATCACTATCAAAAACCTGCCAGTTATATATGTTGTCTGGGATAGTTGGTATTGTTTTGAGCTCAACTTCTGAAATACCTGTCAAGGTAATGTCATCCCTTTTCAAAGCTATGTTTACAAGGAAGTCAGCCATTATATTTTTTGAGCTATCTATCCAACTTATTGAAAAAGCATCAAACAATTCTATATCATCCAGGACTGCATTTTTGTATTGTTTCAATCTTTTGTTTTTTGAGGAATATTTACCTTTGACTTGTGAAATAATCAATTTAGAATCTCCATACATTGCCAACAATTTGATTTTGTGTTTTCTAGCAATGTTTAGCCCAATTAAAAGTGCTTCATATTCAGCTATGTTATTTGTGCACTCAAAATTCAGAGAAAAGGAATATTTGAATGTTTTTCCTGACGGTGATATAAACAATACCCCGGCTCCATTTCCTGCTTTACTACATGCACCATCGAAATACATGGTCCATACTTCATTTTCATTAATTTTGGCTTCGTAATAAATTGGGTCCATATTATGCAATTTAGATTGTTCTTCCACCCTGAATGTACTAAAGTCTGTGTCACAAAAACAAATCATTTGATTTGGATTAATTTTCTCTATAATGTGTTCATACCTTGGCTCCCTATAGAGTTTAACTGCCCGTGTTCCCAATGGGATAGTAGCATAAGATAAATCTAATTGCACACTTCCCCCTACCATGGCAGTCCATTGTCTAGATAACAACATTCCATAGTTAGGTGGGATATCTACCACAGTGATGTCGATTTTATAAGAGGCTTCAAGATGAGATGCTAATTTTATCTCAACATCTTTCATGATTCTGACAAAAGGGACATATCTGTTATCCATTGCATAACATTTACCGAATGTAGTATCCACCCACATTCCTAACTCTTTCATAACAGCCATGGGCATTATGTTTACTGCTGCTCCTGAATCAAGCATACAATTCCTGACTAATTTGTTGTTTATTAGCAAGGTAATATAGAATGGATCTATTTGAGATGGATTTTTCATTAATGTTTCACCCAGGTATATCTCAGGTACTTTGATAGATTCTTGTTGCACATTTATTTTAGGACTTTGTTGTTCGGGTCTTTTGTCTGATACATTTGATATCATCTTCACCACTATATTTTTATATTTTTCCACCTTCATCATTTCTAGAAGTGGCACAGATATTTTCATTTGAGAAACAGCTTGAGCAATATCAAATGAGGGATTTGTGTTTAGTTCCGACCTATCAACTTTTGTTTGTCCCTTTTCCTCAGTTTTTGTGCTATCCTTTCTTTTGTTCGGTGTGTCAATAGGAGGTGTATCATGAGGTGTTTTCTCAGCTTTACTTTTATCATTTTTACCGGAAGTCTGATTTTTTATAAATATACTTCTGGGAATTCCTTGTTCAGCATTTACTGTTCTGTTTCTTAGATTATAGCTATTTTTGGCTTGTGCTACCACAGCTAATGTTAAGGCTCTTCTGTCTTCCTCATAAGGTTTTCTCCAATTGTAACGTTGTGCTGCATTGAGGTCATATCCACAATTTCCTAAGTCTTCTTCATGGTCGGAAAATACTTCTTGTTCTCCTATGTTCACATTATATTTTTGTGCTCCTACATCATATTCATACCCTGCTTCCTCGCTGGATGAATAATCTTCTTCAACAATGAAAGGTGTGATACCCAACATATTTATAGTGTGATGATCCATCTCAGGGTTATAAGATGCCTCATCTTTTTGTATTGATTGTGCTACCACACAATAATCAAGAGAGTGTGTAAATTATAGGGCATACACCATGGACTATTTTCTATCACATGGACTCCACTTTTCTTCAAAGGGTCAGGAGTGTCTTTTCCATAGTTATGTCTCCTATTGGTATCCATGGGCTTTCCATCTTTCTAGTTCGTATGATATGGCATATCATGGAGTCTTGGTCTTTCACTCTTATGTGAATATTCTTGCTTGTTTGTAGGAGGATTGGGATTTTGAGGAACTCTTATATTGTCTCTTTTTCTGATCATCCCAACAGCCTTTTTATTGTTTTCAATAGTGAGAGCCATTTTTTGTGCTTTTGCCAAGGTTCTAGGACTTTTTCCCCTGAGTTCATAACCTGTCTTCGGGTCAAATGCTTTCAAGTATATGCTAAGGGCTGCTTGGTTGTTCAATTTGGATTCTTGCGGGACCTTGTTATACAGTTTAGTGAATCTCAAATTAAAATCATACACCTGTTCATTTTGATACTTTTGAATAGTTATTAGTTCATGAAGAGCAAATTCTAGGGCACATTGATTTCCAAATTGTTCTAAAAATTGATCGTGGAAGTCTGTCAAGGAATATATTGAAGCGTATGGTAAGCTATTTACCCAGTCTCTTGCTTCATTAGTAAGAGATATCATAAACAATTTCATTTTTATATCTTCATATTCGTTACCAATGTCCTGTATAAAAGCATTGAATCGTTTGATATGTTCTTCAGCAGTCAATTCGCAGCTTCCTATAAACTTAGGCACATTGTTCCTCCAACTATTATCCATGGGATAAGGGTATAGCTGATATCCAGTCAAATCAAATTGTCTGGCCATACTTGTAGGATTAGGAGGTGGCATATTTGGGTATGGCAGATAATATTGGCATCCAAATGGAGGTTGCGGATACATATTGGGTTGGGCATATTGCTGATGATACATATTCTGTTGTGGGGGATGTTGTTGATATTGATTGTTATGTCTATGCCCTGGTGGTGGATGTTATTGGTGAACATTCCCAGTATTTGTAGGTGGAGGTCTTTGCATTTGACTATTTTGCAGAGGAGGATTATTGTATGTATTGTGGGATGCCATGTTTACATTTTGATGGTGAGGTGGAATATGGTGATGACCAGGTGGTGGATAAGGATTAGCTATATGCTAAGAGGGGTTATGTGCATTGGATGGTCTTAGATTTTGCGGTGGAATATTTTGTTGGGCATGGCTAACATGTGGCGTTGCTGAAGTATGTGAACTACTTGCATTTTGATGTAACCCTATTTGATTGTTCATCTGAACATGTCCACCCTACCTATGGGGAGGCACATACTTTGAACTGGTTACCTTAGTTCTAGATCTTATTTGTTGTAGTTCTTGTTTCATCTTTACTTCTTCTTTCAATCTAGCCCGCTCAAGTTTTTCCTGTAATTCAAGTACCTCTTGCTGCATCTGATCCTTAGTTCTCATGTCTTCTAGCTAACTATTAAGGATTTATGTGGATGTTACCTGATCTATGAATTCATCTTGAGCTTCTTCACCCTGTTGCAGTGACGCTTGGTAGTCATGTTCTACTTGATTTTGGTCTATCTCTCTCATAATCTGAGCTTGATGTTCAAGCTGTTCCTGAAGGGAAGGTCTGTACCAGGCAAGGACATCATCAGATTTGTCCTGATCAGGCTGAGTATATTGATTGTTGGATTGGAATTCATCTGATTCATGTAAGGGAGTGAAGCTGTTATGAGTTGTTATTGGCTGTTCTGAGGCATTCTCTGGAGAAATTTGGTTATTAGTACTACGAGACTGACTTGATATCCCAGTTTTCTTAGTAGGAGCCCTTAAAGGTGGGGATGATTGCAGTTTTTTACCATCAGCTTTAGATCTCCTACCATCCATTATGACACTTTTATTAGAAAACTAATTTGAGTTTTGTGTAGAGTCGCCACCTCTGGGTTTTTCCTTCCACCAGCAGAGTTATGCCTTTTAATTCTCTAACTCTAATAACATGGTCTACCACCAGGTTTCTCTATGTGTTTTCCCCAGTAGAGTCGCCAATTCTGTTAGGTCTCAAAAATACAGGTCGTTAACCCTAAGAGGTTGCCAGGCTCTCTTGACGTTTTTGGCTAACTGACATGGGGTAGATATGGCTAAACCCCCTTCACTTCAAGCTCTGCCAGACCTAGGTGGGTAAACCTCTAATTAATAAAGCAGATAAAGAGATGATCACTACTTTGATTAGAATTAATCTAACTATTGATAATGGCACAAATTATAAAACAGATGAAAAGATAACAAGTTAATTCTAAGAGACCTAAATTGTAATACTAAAACAATAATGCAATCTAAGTAAATCTAAAGTGAATTTGTATAAGTGAAAATGAAAACACTAGACCAGTGCCTTATTGAATATAGAGTCAGTATGATCATGAAATAAATGACTGTTTGTTTGGTAAAAACTCGAACTACCTGGCATGAAAGAATAGGTATGTAACTTGTACAACCCTGCAAGGAAATAGTTAGTATTCCATACTTATATATATCCAATTGATAAAATCAAATTACCTGCATTCATCTAAAAGGATTTAATCCCTCTTTGAAGGAACCTATCAGAATAATACTGCAGTTGTAACAGATTTATCAAAAACTGGAGACAGAACACAAACCCTAACTATACGACTCTTCTTATAGATCCATGACAATGTCTTCACAGTTACTGTGACAGATTTAAAGGATTTAATTCTGAAAGCAGAAACCAGTTAATCTTATCACACTATAACAGTAAATGTGTATAGACAACTTGAAGATATACTTGATAACTCAAATTGAATAACAGAGAAAACTTTGAAAGGAGACAGTCATATAATTGAATAAATTTAATAGATAGTTGATACCAAAATCTACAGTTACTACTTCATGTTCACGGACTTGACTTCATCAGACAATGCTTGCACATGGTCTACTAGAAATAAAATATATTAAAAGTGAACTAGCATTGCTATTCAAATCTAATCTACGGTATCCCCTGTTCTATTCTGTAATCTTTTTCTATTCTCGATTTTTTGTCTTCCTTTTTTTATCTTTCTTTTTCCTTATATATTTTTCCTTATATATCCTTCTGGTCTTGGTCATCTCTTATAAAGAGAGGCATACAAGCTTCAAACCAGTTACAATAGTTGTGACGGTTGATAACCAAACAACAATATTTGTCTTAATAAAATAGATTCAGGAAAATTAATACTCATCTTTAATCACCAAATGGATAACCATTTCAGGGTCAAACAAAGCTCTTTAACTATAGTTCTACTTAATATCCTTCGAGGATTTCTTTATTATCCCTAAAAAGACCAAATAAAACAAAAATTAATCTCTGATCAAATGATTAAAACTAATTCATTCAAGCATATGTATTTACTCAGCTAATTACTTCCCTTATCAATAATTTATCAGTTTCTCATGATCCTTTCGTGGGTGTTTTTATAACTTGATCCCCGCTGTGTATATCCTGCAAAAAACCCATATTTCAAATGTTAGAAGAATATCTTAACCATTCAGATTTTAATGTCATTTTTAGGGTTTCTATATTTTGTATCGGCAAGACCTCCTACATCGCTATAAGAATAACATTCTTCCCCAATCTATTTGGTGTCCCCGATATAATTATTGGTGAGAACCTTGTCGCTGAGACATCATGATATCAGAGACTCCTTAGTTTTTTACTGTGACGCTCCTCTTCTGCTGACGGCCACTAGTTCTGTTTCACGGGACATTCATACAAGATGCGGACTCCATCAGGTTAATGAAACAAACTAGAATTAATTACATATCCGGTCATGTATAAACTTATATATCCATTGGAGATGGGGCCCGTGTGGTGTTTCGTGCACTTGTATATACATTTCCTTTGTATCTTGTATACATACAAGCATTAAACATACAAAGACTTTTCTAGACATCCGGCTTGTATCTTCGCTTGTACATCAACTTGCTTCTTCGCTTGTATATTGAGAATGTATCTTCACTTGTATATTTGCTTGTATATCGAAGATATACATTATTATTATACAAGCCCAATGTCCAAGCGGTGGGGCCCACTACTTGTATCCAACCTTCATCTACAATGCCTAAGACATACAAGTTCAATTGTATCTCCTTTCCAAACTCCTTGCTATTATGAACCATGGTTCATTTATTTTCAACTCTGACTTGTATATGCATCCTCCGATATACATAAAGTCTCGATGCATCCCTTTAACCCAATTTAATTCTCCTGAGTTCCGAGTTGTATATTACTGTGTATCGGCATGAGTTTTGTATTATTTCGCCAAATGTACATTGCATACATATATGACAAAAGCATATTGAGAATATATCTTTAGAATGTATGTTGGGAATGTATCCCTCGTCAGATGCAAAGAGTGATTGGTAGAAACGGTAAAGAGAACTGGTGATAACAAGTCATGTCTTGTATATACAATAATTTAGCATATCGAGGTGAAGGTCATCGGTGTGAATTTATCAATTGGTGATTCTTAATATCTTCTCCCTGATGATCAGTCTCACGCCGATACTCATTTCCGTTTGCATATCTCTCGAAGCTTCATTGGTGAGAGATGTAAGATCGGTGTAGTTTAAATAATTTTTGCCGATACAATAATCCCACCAATATGCTATCTTTGACCTTGTCCGAAATCCTTTATGACTTCTATTATCGGTGTGACCTACATAGTTAGAGAGACCTGGGAAACATACCCCGATCAAGTCATCTTACACCGATCGTTATGACTGGGAATTTGTCTGTCCAACAAAGGGTTAATGGTGTCATGTGTTTACGGTTCATCTTTAATGAGCACTTCAACCATGTTATATTAAGTCTTTAGGAATCATAATAGATCACATCCAAATATTTCTATCAACTCAATTGTTAATCTCTACTTGAAAACAACTGTGGATCTTTCCATATATGCTCACATACTGAAATCTTTGGATGATTGAAACTTAATATTTGCCAAAAAACGACTTGGGAATTTAAGTCCCAACAGAACAAATTTCTCTTGCAAAATGACTACAACATTATCATGAACAAGAAGCCCATCACAGTAATGAGTATTGTGGGGAGAAAAAACATGTTTAAATTGGGCGTAGAAGATCACAAGCGGATGAGAGGTGCCATCATGCAATTCATGAAACCTGACGCCTTGCAGAAATTTGTGGGCAGAATGGAATCAGTTATTGTACAGGATTTTGCCAATTGTTGGGAAGCAAATGAGAGTGTTACAGTGTGTCCATTGATGAAGAAGCTTACCTTCCAAGTTGCATGTAATCTGTTGTTCAGTTTGAAGGACAACAAAGAGAGGCAGATATTGAGCAAGGAATTTAGTATAGCTGTGAAGGGTGTTTATTCTCTTCCCTTGAATTTCCCAGGGACTACTTTTAACAAGGCCTTAAAGGCTCATTCTCGCATATATAAGCGCTTATCCTTGCTACTAGAAGCTAGGAGGAAGGAAATAGAGGGAGGAGAGGCCTCACCTTACCAAGACCTAATGTCATGCATGCTGACTATGAAGGATGAAAATAACAAGACTCTCACAAAGGAAGAGATCATCGATAATATGATGTTGGTCATGATAGCCGATCATGAAACTACCTTTGTTCTTGTGACACATCTCATAAGAATATTAGTGCTACACCCAGATGTATACCAAAACATTCTTCAAGGTATTTCCCTCCCCCCTCCAATCTATTTTAATCTTTTCAATATTTTTCAATCTTTTCATTTTTTGTGTGATCACCCTATTTGGCTTTATTTTTCTATGTTAACTTTATGTGGTGCATAGAATAGAGAGATCCTGGAAGGGAAGCCACCAAATGAGCCCTTAAGATGGGAAGACATTCAAAAGATGAGATATACGATGCTGTTAGGGCAGAAGTTTGAGGTGGAGAAGAAGTTTTTTGCAAACACTTCTCCTACTAATACAAGTCAAGGTATTTTCAATACTTCCTTGTCTATCGACGGCTTCGGTTTGTTTACAACCACGGTACCCCCTCAAAGGTATTATATTTATCCTTCTAGACCAATGTAAAACAGTACAACAAGAACTTCTGAAAAAAAAAAAAACAAAAGCAAACAAAAAATACCTACCAATTTCCCTGCTTCAATGGAGTATGTCTCTGCATTTCTGCTATCACTCATTTCTTTTAATATACTGCCCATTTCTACTACCCAAAACTGTAGCATTGGACACCTCTCCACGCATTGCACAGGTGTCTGTAAAATCCAAAGAACATAGTAAATACAAACCCTAAACGTGCCAAAAAATCTGCACTCTTTTGATGCCCTGTACGAAGTCATTGGAATAGCAGACAGAGCTTGAAATTTACGCCTTCTCCCGCCTCGTTAAACCTCCCCACTGCTTTGACATCCTACAACCGCAACAATACACAAACCACATTTCACCAACTCTGCCCTGCATTAAACACAGGAGTAAACAGTGCACAAGTTTGCTGCTTACACATTGGATTTTCATTTTATTAACAAGAAAACAAAACAACTATTGGCTTGAAAAAAATAGTTTAATCACTCGTTACAAAAAGACTCACCGCTATAGTTCCATGGTAGGAACTAATAACCCACTTCACGCCATTCATCAACAAACCATCTTACATGCAAACAAAATATAGGTCAAGCAAATACTAATATAATCATTACACACCACATTTCTTGCAATCCATAATAATATAAAAACGTCCCATAATCCATAATGTAAAGATTTCAATTGAGGCACAGTCTAAAGATTTCTTGCAAAAGATAAAACCAATGATACATTACATACGTGATATATATATATATATATATATATATATATATATATATATATATATATATATATATATATATATATAAGGGTTTCGACAACTCAGAGTTGCAGATTCAGACGTTGCAACAGATAAAACTTCTAGATATAGTACAGGCATGAATTGTTTTGAAAGACACAGGTCGTAGATACTAAGGTTATAGAGGGTAAAGAAAAGATTACAAATTTCTATCTTACTGAGATACAAACCTATCCCCATACACGGTGGTTTGAAACTACAACATCCCTATCCATATGATCATCGAATAAAACTATTAATTATAATGCTTTTCATATGCATCGACGCCCAAAAGATATAAGTACTTCCATCATAAAGATCGACCGTTATTACTTAATAACTTAATGCCATAAAAAAAGAAAATCAACACATATATTTAAAAATATGCAAAGCAATTATTTAGAAGCACAAACAAAGTATATGAGTCGTTGAAATGCAATGATTACTGGATGTGCACAAAATGGGTTTGCTGCTAAAGTTTTTGAAACTTTTAATGCAATTTGGAAAATGCAAGGCCGGATATCACAATATGATTAACTCTAACATGAAAGAAAGATCACTTCCAAGTTCTGAATACTTTTAAATTTGAAAGGTCAGCAACCGAGATATAAATTAAATCCTTGATAGTATAAAAGATTAAAGAGCATATTACTACTATCACAATTTAACCAAATCAATTAATACTAACAACTACACAACCCTTAAAAAATCAATTATAATATCTCTTAAGTTTCATCTATAAACTATACTAGATTTCGAATGATATACACTGTGATCGTACATACTAAAGGCCGACTAAAGTTTCTAAATAGGTGCTCAATCATTAATAACTTTGCTACTACACTCAGGAGATCCGTTTCTTTTTATTCTTCAAGAGAGTTAAATGAAATATGTTACATCCAAGTGACAATTATAAAGGAATCATAAATATTTTTAAATGACAACAATCATTCTATAAGATGGGTGATACCGATGCTTAACTGCTACTGTTAATACCAAAGTCAACAACGAGATCATTAAATTAAATATGTGAAATACTCAACAAGGGAAATGACATATTTTGTAAGGAAGTTAAAGTAGCGGAAACACCTTCCTACGCCAATCTTGAGGAGAAACATATGCAAAACTTTTTAAAAAACTGATCTAACAATTACAGAAAGTCTAGAAGCACATTTAAAACATAAGATAAACAGTGAAACACAAAACCCTAGATATACGTGGGGAAAACCCTTTCAGGTGAAAAACCCCACACTCCAAAAGCCTGTTCAATATATTTCAAATCCAACAACAAGATTACATACACTTGAAGAGCAAGTTTATTACAGGAGTATCACCAGTAGACAACTTTGGAAAAATTCTGGTAGCATTCCGACAGCATAACAATACCTGCAAACTTACACTATGCAAACTACTCCTCAAGCCTCTAATTTATAGACTTCTGGCTATACAAGAAACCATCTATGGTTTTACAAAACCATGTGCGAAGCTTCTCAACCAAGATTCTAGTCTAAAAATAAGCTCTCACGTCCAAAATGAAAACCCCTATTTTTGACCCTTACAGATGTCATAGAATTTGTCATAATATGCCTAAAAATAGGCCTTCCATAATATACTATCATGTGGGCATCTTTTGACACCTAAAATACCAATTTTCAAAGCACCGACAATGTGTAACAACTGTAGGAAAATATTAAATAAAAATAACTATAACGGGAAATGTGCAGCAAGGTTGAGACACCTCGTTTCCCAACATTCTCCCACTTGTCGAATACCTTGCAAGGGCCAGGGGAATAACATCATCATGGATCAACTGCTAGGGGCCAAAAGGCCCATAGACTCAAAACACCACCTAAATTTTGTTGTGCTCATGGGCTTAGTTAATGCATCTGCAACATTCGCCACAGTCTCTACCTTTTCTAGCTTCACCCTACCATCCTCGACCATATCTCTCACGAAGTGATACTGAACATCAATGTGTTTGGTCTTGGCATGAAAAGTTGGGTTCTTCGCAAGGTAGATTGCACTCTAACTGTCACAATAAACTGTAACTGCACCCTGTTTCAATCCAATATCTGAACACAAACGCTTCAGCCAAATGGCTTCGTTACAGGCATGAGTAGTTGCCATGTACTCTACCTCAGTAGTGGACAAAGCGACCACAGCCTATCACTTGCTCATCTAACTGATTGTACCACCATTAAGAGTAAAAACATATTCACTGGTGGACCTTCTGCTATCGACATCACCAGCCTAGTCTAAATTCACAAAACCATGAATACTCAGGGAATACTGATCTCCTGTACCATAAAAACAAATAGAGTACTCTATTGTACCCCACAAATATCTGAAGACCCTCTTAACTACATCCCAATGCACTCTTCCAGGATTAGACATAAAACAAGAAAGAACTCCCACTGCTTGGGCAATGTCTGGTCTTGTATAGACCATAGCATACATTAAGCTTCCAACTGCACTCTGGTAAGGCACTCTGCTCATGTCTTCCATCTCCGATGGGGATGTAGGACATTGTGAAATAGAGAGCTTCATTCCCAATGTAATAGGAACACAAAGTGGTTTACAATCCTGCATGTTAAACCTTTGCAAAACTGAAGAAACATACTTACTTTGGCCAAATCATAGCTTTCTGTTCTCATGATCTCTTCTAATCTCCATCCCAAGTATGTGTTTTGCTACACCAAGATCTTTCATTTCAAACTTCGCAGAGAGCTGAGATTTCAATTCTACAATCAAACCTTTGCCTTTCCCAATAAACAACATGTCATCAACATATAAAGCAATTACCAGGAAATGATCACCATCAGATTTAAAATATACACAGTGATCAGATTTAGACCACACAATTCCCAAACTCAACACATAAGTATTGAACTTCTGGTACCACATCCTAGGACTTTGTTTAAGGCCATACATAGATTTCTTTAACTTACAAACCAACTTGCTTTTACCTTTCACCACATAGTGCTCTAGTTGTGTCATATAGATTTCTTCCTCCAAATCACCATGAAGGAAAGCAGTTTTCACATCCATTTGTTCGACCTCTAGGTCATAAGATGCTGCAATAGATAATAAAAATCAAATGGATGTCATTTTAGCAACAGGAGAAAAAATTTCACTGTAATCAATACCCTCAACTTGAGAGTATCCCTTCGCAACCAACCGTGCCTTATACTTTTCAACATTTCCATCTGAACCAATCTTTTTCTTAAAGACCCATTTACATCCAACAGGTTTACGTCCTTCAGGCAAAGGTACAAGGTCCCATGTATCATTTCTTTCAAGGTCTACCATCTCTTCATCCATGGCAACTTTCTAGGACTCTGCATCATTCATACCCAAAGCCTCTTGCACAGATCTCGGTTCATCAATGTTAGTATTCAAAGCAAATATACACTTCCAATGATTAGGTGAATACCCATACCTTTCAGGTGGTTTCCTATACCTTGTAGACCTTTGAACAAGTTGAGGTGGAAGTTCTCCACTTCTTCCTCCTCTTCTCCCTCTTCTGAAGATTCAGAGCTTGATGAGTTCTCCTCAACTTCTTGTCTATCTTGGGCCCTCGATTCATCTTCCTTAGGCATAGAAGGAAGTTGAATCACAACTTTTTTCTATTTAATTTCTTTATGCTATTCTGGCTGAAAAGTAACAAGAGAAGATTTAGTCTCTCTAAAAATAACACTTCTGGAATGAATTACCTTATGTGCAACAGGGTCCCAAAGCTTGTATCGTTTCACACCATAGCTGTAGCCGATGAAGATACATTTGAAAACCTTAGAATCCAACTTTGTTCTCTTCTCCTTAGGCACATGTGCATATGCCTCACAACCAAAAAATCTCATATGTCTAAGTGAAGGCTTTTTCCCCGACCACGTCTCCATAGGTTTTTTATCAACAAGCGCTGATGTAGGAGATCTATTTATCAAATAACAAGCAGTGGCAACATCTTCAGCCCAAAACTTTTGTTCTAGACCAGCTCCACTCTGTTGGTGCCTACACCTAGAGTTAAGGTTTCGAGCTAAAAATCCTCAGGCATTTTTATTGTAAACCTTCAAAAATTTCTAAGTCCCTCGGCCTTCACAGTTGTATGCATGTATCTTTGTATGTACATGGCCCTTTGTATCTATGTGTAAGTGCATATATACAAGGCCAAACCTAAAAATAAAGTTCAATTAGCTTCAAAAAGTGGAAAAATCAGTTGTATGCATCGTTGTATGCATATCAGGCTTGTATGCGATATTCGGGTTCATTTGTGGAGGTAAAAATATGGTTGTATATCGCATATTCCATCACAGATTCCGTGCTTTTATGTAAAAGATTGCATGTATATTTTGTTGTATATTCAATATACAATGGGTGAGATACAATGCCGGATGTCAAAAGGTGTTCAAATTAGGTTAAATGGTGGTCGGGCCCACAGGTATGTGGAAAGGGGATTGTATTGTATGTGACAAATACAATTTGACATACAAGGCAGAACATACAATCTCGGATTTCAAAAGTTATTAAATCGGACCTGGTGGATGCATACAATGGCAAAGTTGAAAAGTCAAATGCATTCCTTTGTATCTTGCGTTGTATGTATCTCCAATATACAACGGGCATATACAAGGTGAAATATGCAAAGCGAACGCGGCCAAGGAGTTAACAACATTGGTGAAGCCGGGTGAAATCCGTTGTTGTATATTGGGATTGTATGTTCCCAATATACAATCAGACATACACCAAGCAGATACAAAGGAAACATACAAGGCAGGAGCGGTCAAAGTCAACATTCTTCAAGAACTTGGTGGGGCCTGCGCAGTTGTATGTCCCACGATTGTATGTATGTGCTATATACAATGCAAAATACAAAGCACATATACAATCTGGATGTGAAAGGAGAATTTGATTATGGAGATTTCAGGCTGGGGTCCATGGGTTGTATATTGCACATTGTATGTATGTGCGATATACAATGAAATATACAAAGAGTTCGATACAATGCTGGATTTCAATGTTTTTCCAATTTGACTGATAAAAGTGATGAAGTCTGTGGTTGTATGTATATTGCATTTGTATATGCAATATACAAGGAGATGTACAAGAAAGGAGATACAATGCCTGGACCCGATTGAAATTTTAAATTGATTCATAATGTTTTGGGGTCCGCCCTTGTATGTGGTGATTGTATGTATATACAATTGCACATACAATTTCAAAAGCAAAAGTGGATACAATGGCTCGTCGGCAGGACAATGCCTATCAGTGGACACTTCCGGGGTCTTTCCGACGGCCGATGGACATGCAAATACAAAGCGATAGCGAACCAATCAGGTGCTACCACATGTCCAAAGTCAGTTGTATGTATATACAATTGCATATACAAAGATTTAAAGGCAAAAATGGGTGAAAAGGCATAAATGTATGTTCGCACTATGAAAAGTCAACGATGGAAAAAGGGCACCTACATGGTGTGATCTCACTGGTGGAAGACTTTTTGATGGTGCCGATGTGGATTTTCATGGTGAATGTGTGATTTGAAGCCGTGGATCTTGGCGATAAGGGGGAAATCAACGGTCCTATTTTGAATGCCTGAGGAAGGAAGGATTTCCTGTGTATTTGTAGTCGCATTTCAAGTGGGAAAGAGTTCCAGAGCACGCAGCCATTGTATTTCCAGAAGTTGTGGGTAGGTTGGCCATTAATGGCAAAATTTGTAGAGGCACGGTCTTGATTGATAGGTCAACTACCTGATTAAGGGCAAAAATCTTCAGTCAGTGGCTCACATCTCGAAACCACCTACTCCTTTCCTCTTTGTCTCTCTATTGGATTGAATGTTTTCAGCGCCATTTAGATGGTGCGATGTATCCGGAAAAATTTTGAAAAGACCATGTAATTAATGTTGAGTGCATGTTCTTGCTATATAAGTGAACTATGTTACTCATTTTAAAGGTTGTTGAAGACTTGGGCAATTTTTTGGGAGAAATAATGAAAAACAGAGCTTTTTGGTTGTTCTGTCTTTTTTGGAGTTTATGAGTTGCATTTGAATGCATGTTGCACATATGTTTAGTTTCATGTTATTTTTATATGAAAAATGCTTTGTTGCATGTGTTTAGTTGTCTGTCTCCATTGCTGTATGCATCCCTTCTTTTGAATCTGGTTGCTAAGGGTTACTTAGATTCTAGGATATAGATTTGCTGTATTGCATGCTTGATTTCTAACTTCCATTCAAGGAGTGGATTAAACTATTTTAAGTTAAGTATGAGGAAGAATGTATGGCATCAAGGATATTTGTAAGTAAAGATTGCTAAATACTCATTCTTGGGTGATGTTTGTAAGGCAAGCACCAATCTAACCCCTTTAAACTTGAATCTCTGTTGAGTTTGTGTAAATCATTCATATGTATACGTCTAGTTGACTCCTTGCCTTGAGATAGGCACTGGTCTGCTCTTGTGTAGTAGTTATGATCCAAACCCCTCTGTCTTGCATCCAAAACATAAAAACAAATCATTTCATAATTCCAGCGTGTTAGTTGTAGGAGTAGAAATAGGACCCCTGCATACTCTCATTCCTAACCAGTTAGATATGTCCAAGAACATTGCCAAACTTGTGATTTATCATGCAAATCTTGGTCCAAACATGAGAGTATTATACCTTTGTTGTAAAGTTAAATCCTTCTGTTGGGCGAGCCAAAGTTAAATCTTTACCTATAGGGATACCCCCTTGGTGCGGCAAAACCAGAAGTGAAGGGGAGGCAGGTCATGCAACCTCCTGTATTTGTTAGCCGAATTCGCCTGTGCATTGGAATTGGCAAACCCTTTGCCGATTCGAAGAGAAAAATCTAACACACTCAATATCCTCCTAGGCTTCTCCATCAACATTCTGTTAATTCTTTCTGCAACTCCATTCTGCTGAGGAGAATACAGAGTTGTCTTTTATCTTTTAATCCCGCAATTTATTCAAAATCTGTCAAAATCTACAGAACAGTACTCACCGCCATTATCAGTCCTCAAACATTTAATTTTCTTTCCAGTCTAAGTTTCTACCATAGCCTTGAACTCCTTAAAATGACTGAAAACTTCAGATTTACTCTTTAAAAAATATACCCATGTTCTCCTACTGAAATCATCAATGAAAGTAACATAATAAATTGATTTACCAATAGAAGCAACATCAACAGGACCAAATACATCCGAATGGATTAGATCTAAAATACATGAAGACTTATGAGAAGACGAGTAAAATTGAACGCGGTTCTATTTGCCATAAATATAGTGTTCACAGAAATCAAACTCTAGATTGCAATCATTCAAACCTTCAACAAGGTTCTTATTTTTCAGGGCTTTCAAACCCTTCTCTCCAATGTGGCCAAATCTCTGGTGCCATAACATGGTTTTCTCTACAGGCAACTTTGATTTGATAGATAGAGCACCGTTAGGTACCCAGAAGCCATGACCATCCGCAGAAGAGGAAACCATCTCTTTTTTCAGTGAAGTAGTTATGGCTTAATTTTATTAGAAGTCTATTGCACTCAACCGTGCATGCATCGAGCTGGTACAATGTACCCAATTTGCTTCCTCTTTCTATCACCATAGCACCTCTCACCATTTTTACACCTGCTTCAAAAAACTGTACATGCACATCCACATCTATTAGCTTGCTAACAGATAATAAATTTCTTGCTAGTCTTGGGATATGTAAGACACCATCAAATTGTCTAACTCTACCATCAGAAAATTTCACATGAATACTACCACAGCCAACAATGTCAAGGAAAGAATTATCACCCAAATACACCTTACCACCATCACAGTTTTCATACTTATTAAACCAGTTTCTATTAGGAGTCATGTGGAAAGATGCACTTGAGTCTATCAACCATGCATTATCCCCTGCACGAGTGGCTAAGGCTGCAATAAAAGGCATCTCCATCTTTCTCAGACTCAGAATCAGAATCTTGCTTCTTCTTCTTCTTTTTCTTCTCTTCTTTACATTCCTTTTGGAAGTGTTTAGATATTGCCATAGTTCCAGCATATTGCCTTGTACTTACCAGGAGATTTTGATCTCCCCTTATTCTTGGACTTAGAACGACCACGCTGCTTCTCATCTTTGCCTCATTCTTTTGGTCTTCCTCGAACACTCAAACCCTCTTTGGCATTCAGGGAGGCCTTCCTTCTCATCTCTTCAAAGAGTAGAGAACCAACAACATCCTCCATCTTCAGAGTTACTGAAGTGCTCCCAATGGCCATGACTAGGCTGTCCCATGAGTCTGGCAACGAACATAGCAAAGTTTGGCACCTTTCTTCTTCATCCATTTTCACCCCAATTGAGGTCAACTGAGTCACCAACATATTGAATGTTTCCAGATGCTCAGAAATTCGTCCACCATCTTCCATTCTCAAGGAATACAACTTCTTCCTCAAGAAAATTTTATTTACTAACGATTTAGCTTGGTATATCTCACCCAACTTCTTCCAAAGCTTCTTCGAAGTGGATTCTTCATGGAGATTTATCAAAATTGAATCTGCAAGACACAGTCTTATGAGACCTTTAGCTTTTCTGTCCATTACATCATATTTTGCAGCCAAAGCTGGATCCGTAGGCCTCTGGACATTTTCATCCACCGCATCCCATAGATCCCGATGAATTAACAGATCTTCCATCTTTAGCTTCCACATTTCAAAGTTTGTGCTAGAAAATTTTTCAACCTCCATTCTCCCAGATGTGCTCGCCATATGAAAAATCCTGCAACAAGATCACAAAGTATCATCTGCACAAGCTCCCACTCAAACCTTGATTAGCACAAAAAACCCAACAACCCACAACTGAAACCAAAGGTGATCAGGCTCTGATACCACTTGTAAGGAAGTTAAAGTAGCAGAAACACCTTCCTATGCCAATCTTGAGGAGAAACATATGCAAAACATTTTTAAAAACTGATCTAACAATTACAGAAAATCCAGAAGCACATTCAAAACATAAGATAAACAGTGAAACACAAAACACCACATATACGTGGGGAAAACCCTTTCGGGTGAAAAACCCCACACTCCAAAAGCTTGCTTAATATATTTCAAATCCAACAACAAGATTACATACACTTGCAGAGTAAGTTTATTATAGGAATATCACTAGAAGACAACTCTAGAAGAATTTCGGTAGCATTCCGACAGCATAACAATACCTGCAAATTCACACTATGCAAACTACTCCTCAAGCCTCCAATTTATAGACTTCTGGCTATGCAAGAAACCATCTATGGTTTTACAAAACCATGTACAAAGCTTCTCAGCCAAGATTCTAGTCTAAAAATAAGCTCTCATGTCCAAAATGAAAACCCCTATTTTTGACCCTTACAGATGTCATAGAATCTGTCATAATATGCCTAAAAATAGGCCTTCCATAATATACTATCATGTGGGCATCTTTTGACACCTAAAAAACCAATTTTCAAAGCACCAACAATGCGTAACAGCTGTAGGAAAATATTAAATAAAAATAACTATAACGGGAAATGTGCAGCAAGGTTGAGACACCTCGTTTCCCAACATATTTCAATATCAAATAAAAAATATAGGGTTCTCTTTGAGCCGGTATTGTGACCAAATCGCCATAGTCGGCGTGACAATCTACACAACAAAAATTAATACGAATTTATATATATATTTAAACATCATATCAATAATATTTGAAATTTTATTAAATAGACTATCATTGGCTTAATATATAATAAATTGTTTGAAAACAAAAAATAAGAAAGCCTGGCTGGGTGGCTAAGCTGAACCCAGCTGGTGCTTGGCTTATAGTGGGAGCCAAAATGAAGTAAAGAATACAAAAGTTTTAGTCAACTTAACTCAATCATTGGTTAATCTAGGAGAAATCACCAGTCTCCAAAATATATTTTAAGCATAACCTATAGGCATACAAAACTATCATAACTAATCATCACAAAGTTACAGAATATGATTATGCTTACCGGGTATAGTCCTGCACACACGAAATCACTATAGACTCACAAATCCATATTGTGAAGCAACTTCATACCTTTTCCATAGTTGATATCTTTGTGGCTACTGTTTGTAGAGTCATCACCATATTCGTATACAAAACAATATATCACGTTCTTCACAATGCAAGAGCCTCCAAAAGTAATTCGAAAACCAATCACCTTTTTGGCTTCTTCCATTTGATCTTTTAAAACTGCATAACAAGACTTTTCGTCTTCCTCAAGAATATGGTAAAATGACTCTTCCTCTTCAGCTTCCAGCTTTCGACAGCCTTTTTCTCACAAACTAAAATTAAATTTACTAAAAATATCAATCCCATTTCGTGAAGATAAAAGAATCTTTATAATCATAGAATAACTATATTGATAATTTTTCAATAAAATATCATTATAATTAAATAATTTCTTGAGATATGCCTTACATGAGGTTTGAGGGTTTAGGGAAAAGTATAGGGTTGAGGGTATAGGGTATAGGGTAGAGGTTTGAAGGTTCAGGGATAATGTTCAAAGTTGGGTGTCCAAGTTTAAGTGTATAAGGTATAGGGTTTAAGGGTATCTAGGGGTTGAGAGTTTAGGGTTTAAGGGTTTAAGGTTTGAGGGATTAATTGTTTAAGGGTTGATAGTTTAAGGGTTGAGGGATTAGGGTTTAAGGCATAGTGTTGAGGGTAGAGGGTATAGGGATGGGGTTTAGGGTTGAAGGTTTAAGGGTTGAGGGTTGAGGCTTTAGGCCTGAGGGTTAAGGGATTAGGGTTTAAGGTATAGTGTCAAGGGTAGAGGGTTTAGGATTTAAGGTTTAAGGGTTGAGGGTTGAGGCTTTAGGGATAGGGTTTATGATTTAGGGTTAAGGGATTAGGGTTTAACGTATAGTGTCGAGGGTTGAGGGTTTAGAGATAAGTTTTAGGATTTAAGGTTTAAGGGTTGAGGGTTTATGGCTTTAGGGATAGGGTTTAGGATTAAGTGAGAGACCTAGATGGCTAAGGATGGATGGAGAGGCAGACAAGGAGTGACTGAGAGACGTAGAGAGGGGAGAGGTAGAGAGGTGAGGGGGAGACAAAGGTGAGAGATAGAATAAAATGAGAGAGTGAAGTTGACAACTTGAGGGAAAGATGGTTAAGCAGGAGGGAGAGAGGTGGAGAGGAAGGGAAATATCTTGAGATCCATGAGAGATATACAAGTGAGAGACCTACAATCTAGGGAGAGAGGGGTGACAGAGATAGGGGAGAGATGGGGGTGAGGCAGATAGGGGAAGAGAGGGGTGGATAAAGGTTGAGGGTTTAAGGCTTTAGGGTTTGAGGATCAAGGGTTTAGGGTTTAAGGGTTGAGGGATTAGGGTTTAGAGTATAGTGTCAAGGGTTGAGGGTTTAGGTATAGGGTTTAAGATTTAAAATTTAAGAGTTAAGGTTTAATTCTTTAGGGATAGGGTTTAGGGTTTAGGTTCAAGGGATTAGGGTTTAAGGTATAGTGTCGAGGGTTGAGGGTTTAGGGATAGGGTTTAGGATTTAAGGTTTAAGGGTTGAGGCTTTAGGGTTTAGGGTTAAATGAGAGACCTAGATGGCTAAGGACAGATGGAGAGGTAGACAAGGAGTGACTGAGAGACATAGAGAGGGGATAGGTAGAGAAGTGAGGGGCAGACAAAGGTGAGAGATAGAGAGGTGAGGGGAGAGATAGAAGAAAATGAGAGAGTGAAGTTGACAACTTGAGGGAAATATGGCTAAGGAGGAGGGAGAGAGGTGGAGAGGAAGGGAAATATCTAGAGAGCCCTAAGAGATATAAAGTGAGAGACCTACAACCTAGGGAGAGAGAGGTGAGAGAGATAGGGGAGAGATGGGTGAGAGATGGGGGTGAGGTGGATAGGGGAGGAGAGGGGTGGATAAGGGTTGAGGGTTTAAGGGTTTAAGGTTAAAGGGTCACTTAGGGTTTAGGGTTTAAGGGTTGAGGGATTAGGGTTTAAGGTATATTATCGAGGGTTGAGGGTTTAGGGATAGGGTTTAGGATTTAAGGTTTAAGCGTTGAGGGTTAAGGCTTTAGGGATAGGGTTTATGGTTTAGGGATAAGGGATTACGGTTTCAGGTATAGTGTCGAGGGTTAAAGGTTTAGGGATAGGGTTTAGGATTTAAGGTTTAAGGGTTAAGAGTTGAGGCTTTAGGGATAAGTGAGAGACCTAGATGGCTAAGGGATGAGAGATAGGGGAGAGATGGGGTGAGGCAGATAGGGGAGGAGAGGGGTGGATAAGGGTTGATAGTTTAAAGTTTTAGGGCTGAGGGATTAGGGTTTAGCATTGAGGGATTAGGGTATAATGTATAGTGTTGAGGGTTTAGGGATAGGGTTTAGGATTTAAGGTTGAAGGGTTGAGGGTTGAGGCTTTAGGGATAGGGTTTAGGGTTTAGGGATAAGGGATTAGGGTTTAAGGTATAGTGTTAATGGTTGAGGGTTTAGGATTTAGGGTCTAAGGGTTGAGGGTTGAGGGTTTAGGGTTTAGGGATAAGGGATTACAGTTTAAGGTATAGTGTCGAGGGTTGAGGGTTTAGGGATATGGTTTAGGATTTAAGGTTTAAGGGTTGAGGGTTAAGGCTTTAGGGATAGGGTTTAGGGATAAGAGATTAGGGTTTAAGGTATAGTGTCAAGGGTTGATGGTTTAGGCATAAGGTTTATGATTTAAGGTTTAAGGGTTGAGGGTTGAGGCTTTAGGGATATGGTTTAGGGTTTAGGGATAAGGGATTAGGGTTTAGGGTTGAGGGATTAGGGTTTAGGGTATAGTATTGAGGGTTGAGGGTTTAGGGATAGGGTTTAGGGATAGGGTTTAGGATTTAAGGTTTAAGGACCTTGAGGGTTGAGGCTTTAGGGATAGGGTTTAGGGTTTAGGGATAAGGGATTAGGGTTTAAGGTATAGTGTCGAGGGTTGAGGGTTTAGGCATAGGGTTAATGATTTAAGGTTTAAGGGCTTAGATTTGAGGCTTTAGGGATAAGGGGTTAGGGTTTAGGGTTGAGGGATTAGGGTTGAGGGTTTAGGGACAAGGTTTAGGATTTATGGTTTAACGGTTGAGGCTTTAGGGATAGGGTATAGGGTTTAGGGATAAGGGATTGGGGTTTAGGGTTGAGGGATTAGGGTTTAGGGTTGAGGGATAGGGTTTAGGATTTAATGTTTAAGGGTTGAGGGGTGAGGCTTTAGGCATAGGGTTTAGGGTTTAGGGATAAGGGATTAGGGTTTAGGGTTGAGGGATTAGGGTTTGAGGTATAGTGTTGAGGGTTTAGGGTTTAGGGATAGGGTTTAGGATTTAAGCTTTAAGTGTTGAGGGTTGAGGCTTTAGGGATCTAGGGTTTAGCGTTTCAGGTTGAGGGATTAGGGTTTAGGGTTGAGGGATTAGGGTTTAAGGTATAGTGTTGAGGGTTTAGGGATAGTGGTGCAGGAGTACCCCTTCAACAGGATAAATATGCACAATAAGGTTTTAATAAGGATTTGACATTTCATGTCACTATGTAGCATTTATATGTTTAAGTCACATGTAACATTTTATGTTGGCTTTTCCTGTTGGTAAACATCAAATTTAACATTTTAGACATGTTGGGTTATGTGAAGGGTTAAACCAATGTGTCTGTCTTATGTGAAATAGATGTCATGGGATTAATTAGGGTTTCTGTTAATAATCATTGGAAAATTCAAAATTCTAAAAACAGAGGTGACGGGGTTAACAAAAACAGGGAGAGATGGAGGAGCAAGGGGTGGTTGTTTTTTCATTTTTCATTTTTTTCTTTTTTCTGGAACTGACCAAATGTAAGAAGCTGGAACGAAAGAATAGAAAGTCTGCAAATTATGTTTTGTAAATTTTGAACCCTGTGTGAAATCTTGGGAAATCAAATTGTTCTGTTTATTATCTGTATAGAACTGTTGTATTTTAATTTTAGTTATTTTGTGTCGTAATGCACGATTAAATTTCATTTCACTGGTGGATTTCTGTGAAATCAGTGGAATGGACTTGTAAAGTAGCTTTCCATTTTTGTTTCATTCTTTTGGTTGATAAACATGGAAGTATAGAAATTACAGAATCTGTTTCAGAGAAGATCATCAGCAGGAAAATTCAAATTTACATGTGAAGTATATACATAAATTGTATGCTGTAGATAGTCTATGAATATATCGCATTTGCATGCGAGCCTCATTCTGTGTATATACTGTGAAAAGGGGTACGTATAAAAAGTCTTGTTTGGTCAAGTTTGTGTTGTTTGGTGAATATACATTTCCTGTATATATTGTAATTGTATGAAGGTACTTTCTTTGTGTATATTGCTGTTGTATCTAGGTATCACCTTGTGTATATCGTCAGACAAAATGTGCATGTAAGAGTCCATTTGGGCTAAGTTTGGGATTGTTCGTTGAAATATACATTTTGTGTGTATACGCTGAATGTATGTCATAGACAGTTTGTGAATATATCACCATTGTATGTGTGTGTCAGTTTGTGAGTATACTGCAAATGCATATAGTTGCTATATGTTGTGAAGATGCAATGAAAATATACATTGCATGAGATGCAAAGGATGACCGGCCGAGGTGGTAGCTCGCTTGTATAGTGGATGGATGTTTGTCTGAAGATACAAGGGATGACTGGTGATAGCAGGGAGGAGAACCGGCTCAGTAAGTCGATAAATGTATGTTGAATAATGTATGTCGGAATATACATTTCAATATACATTTCGAAAGATACAATGGGTGACTGGTTGTGATGGTCAAAGTAAAGGAAGATGCAATGGGAGACTGGCGGTAGAAGGTCAGGAATTGCATAGACAAGACGAAGTCATCGGCGTGAAGAGAACCCATTGGGACAAGTATAGGGAGTCACAATGAAGGCAGGGTGTCACCGATAGAAAGCACATCGGCATAAGAAAAACATCGGGTGAACAAAATTTTGTGAAGCTGATAATACATGTTCTTGCCGATTGGGGTGACAACTGAAAGTGTCACCGATAGAGAGTTTATCGGTATGAGTCTTATCATCGGAAGATGAGAAGAAAGCTACGTAGATGGTAGGAAGTCTGAGTGATAGTGATAAGTCATCGGTGTGAGTGGTGCATCGGTGGCAGAATTCTTGAGTGAGCCGATGGTATAAGGTGTGGCCGATGTAAAGAAGATTTCGGTGAGACATTTGAATGTTCTTGCCGATATTGATAGAAGGGATTATTTTGTGTGTGTTTCCGCAGTGTCCCCACTCTGCACCAGATAGGGTTTAGGGTTGAGAGATTAGGGTTTGGGGTATAGTGTTGAGGGTTGAGGGTTTACGAGGTGTTGTGGTATCAGGGATAGGGTTGGTGTGGATAAGTTGGTCACTAGATGGGAGGAGATCGAGGATGGGGTTAGATGGGATGCTTAGATCTTGATTAGGATAGGAAGTTGATGTTTCAATATGTTTTGGATTTGACTCTAGACATATCTCTTATGTTTGAATGGAAGTGGAAGTGACTTGTATGGATGTGATAGGTGCTTGGATTGGCTCATCAACATGGCTACATGATGGTTCTTGACTTGCACTTATGGTAGGAGATTCTTCAATAGGCTTGGTAGGTGTTGGACTGCATGATGGTAATGGAGGGATAGGTATGGTACTTGGAAGCTCTTGTTCATGATTTGTGGGCTTGGGCCTGCTTGTGTTAGAGGGGAATGCCATAGGATGAGCAGATTTGGATGACTCTATAGCTTTGCTTTTGCCTTTATTTTTCACTAATATTCTTTGGAGAAGATCCTTCACAGATTCTTTGGTTGATGGATTAGGACTTGGAAGGTTTGATAGTGGATTAGATGGTGAATTATATGATGTGTGGATGATAGGGATTGATGGATTGGGAGATAGGTGGATCAAATGGTTAGGTGTAGGAGGGTTGGAGGGATACAGTGATGGGAGTATAGGGATTGATGGGTTGTGAAGTATATAGGATAATGGATGAAGGTTAATAGGATTGGAGGGATTTATGGATTGGGAGATGGAGGATTCTTAGTCAAATATTGTTCATGTAATCTTTTAAGTTTGATCATAAGTTGCTTGGTAAGATCGTGTGCTAGGTTGGTGTTCCCTTGATCAAAGGTAACATAACAATGGTTGGGGGATAGATAACTTGGAGGTATTGATAAGTTGGATAGGTATGATGGCATGGTCACATAAGGGGATGAAGGATGATATGAGGTTGATGGGGATGACATACATGATGGTGATGTGGATGTAATAGGAGCTTGGGAATCTCCAATGATGAAATGTGCTAAGGGGATATCACTAATGACATTTTTGCATTTTTCCTTAGTGATAGGATCAAAACCCTTATAGATATGTTTAAGTCTTTGTAATTGTTAGAATATATTAGGCTCATGATTCAAGATTCCATTGTTAGAATATATTAGGCTCATGATTCAACCCTTAAACCCTATATCCTATACACTTAACCTTGGACACTCAACCTTGAACATTATCCTTGAACCTTCAAACCTCTACCCTATACCCTATACCCTCAACCCTATACTTATGCCCTAAACCCTCAACCCTCATACATATGCAGTATACCCTCAACCTTAAACCCTAAACCCTATATCTTAGACACTCAACCTTAAACAATATCCCTCAACTGTAAACTCTCAACCCTCTACCCTATACCCTCAACCATATACTTAAGCCCTAATCCATCAATCCTCAACCCTATACCTTAAACTATGAAACCTACACCCACAAACCCTCATCCCTATACCCTATAACCTCACCCTTATATCCTAAACCCTAAATATTGTGACTCAACCCTATACTTAAAACCTAAACCATACACTCTCAACCCAAGTCACCCTATGTCTTATATACCCTCAATCCATATCGTAAACCCTAAACCCAATATCCTAAACCCTAATCCCCACATCTTACACAATTAATCTTATACACTCAACAAGCTGAATATTATCCCTCAACTGTAACCCTCAACCCTCTACCCTTAACCTATTATTTAATCCCTAATCCCTCAACCCTCAACCCTATACCTTAAACCCTAAACCCAAAAACCTCAACCCTCAACCCTAAAAACTCTATGGGCTCAAGTCCTTATATACTCTAAACCCAAAACCCTTAGATACATACATACATACATATAGGCATACACACATACATACATACATACAAACATGCGTACATATATACATATATACAAGCATGCATACATACATACAACCTGTATACGCCTAAAAATGACACAAATCATCCTAAATAAATATTCTAAATATTTATTCCATTCTTCTATTAATTAAATAAATATTCTAAATTTATTTAATCAATTCACTATCCCATATTTAAATAAATTCTATTTATTTAATTAAAATTCTTCTAAAGTCCCTCACAATTAAATAATCATAAATTATTTAATTAATCCAAATTCCTCTATCCTAAGTTCTAAATTCAAAAATCCACCTCACCTTTACACCTCACCTTTTCCACCTCACCCTGTCCACCTCATCAAGTTGCACATGTAATTAAATATATTTAATATTTAATTGCCTTGTTTTCCCTCACCCACATGGCCTATTTCTTCTCCAATCAGAGGTCAGTTAACCAATCAATCAAATCTGTTAACTAACCTATCAGTTGAGTCAAATCCTCAATCAATTCAGTCAGTTCCACAATCCACTCTTCTAACTGATCAATCAATTCTGTTAACAGACCAGTCAATGGAGTTAACTCTCCAATCAGTTTTGTCACATCCCACCTTTCATGATGGAGTTGGGACACTTGGCACGTTTCCACTGGTTGCACATTCCTCAACCATCCTCAACCGTTGATCTTCATATCTTCTCTCAACCGTTGATTCCTATTCCTCTGAGTCTATAAATGAAGCTTCATCCCTCCATTCTATTCATCCAGGCTTTTGACATCGTTACTCTGCAGAAATATCACCAGCGCGCCTTTGGCACCCATTTGTCATCCACAAGCTTGAGATCACCATTGTTGCATTGGAGCTCACCTTCATTGCATATCACACCATAGCCGTTCACCATCGACTTCCTCAAACAGCTTTAAAAGATTGCACTCTCTGAGGGCTCATCTCATCTGCGAAAGGACGATTCGTGATAGGCGAACAACAGAAGTTTCAAAACGGAAGAGGTTTGCTGTGTTTGTTCATTGCTTTGTTTACTTGAATCTTCTTTGTTTCACTATTCTGTTGATGTTTGGGTCTTATTTAATTCATTTGATTGATTTGACATTTTACCCTCACATTTTTGGCGCCCACCATTTTTGAGCTTTTTTGAAGGCAGGTTCCGTACAGGTCCCGCAGAGTCACGCACAGATTAGTTCGGCGCATCTGTTCATTTTTACGGCGCTTTTGAAAATCCTGTGCATCTGTGCATTCTTGCTGCGCTTTTACAGACTGTTACGGTGCTTTTGTTAAAACTGTGCATTTGTTAACTGTTACTGCGCTTTCATATAATATTGCTGCGCATCTGTTATAACGGCGCATCTGTTGACTGTTACGGCGCTTCTGACGACTGTTGCTACGCATACGTTAAAACTACACATTTATTCATTTTAACGGCGCATACATTCAAAACTACGGCGCATCCGTTAATTCTGCGCTTCTGTTGATCACTTCTGCGCATCTGATCACTGAAGCTGCGCATTTGTAACTAGCTCAGGTTTTAGTACTTTTCTAGAGGATTTTGCTAACGCTAACCCTTTTGCAGATGTTTGCTGGAGCGGTTTTGCATGATAGGCTCAGGTTTAGTTACATGTAGTTGCATCTAACTAGCTCACATTTCATTTTCTGGGAAAGAGTAAAATGGTTGTTCTTTACAAATCTTCATCTAGTCTTAATTAGGGAGGAAGTAATTGGTTTATTTCATGCTTGCATTGCAAACAACTTCCAAGTTATTGCTATCTAAGATTTAAAATTGAACTCATCACTGATCTTGCAGTTAAAATGAACCATTGCTATATCGTGAGACCTGAATTTCAAAGTTAACAATCTCGTGCAACGTGGACTTAAAATTGAACTCACAACTACTTTTTGAAGTTAAAATGAACCATTGCTATATCGTGAGACTTGAATTTCAAAGTTAACAATCTCGTGCAACGTGGATTTAAAATTGAACTCACAACTGCTTTCTGGGATTTAAAATTGAACCACTGCAATATTGTTGAAATCACTTCAAAGTTCTGTTTGAGTAGCTTAGCCCATTTAGTTTTTATCTTTTAACTAGGGTGGATCAATCAGTGTATTCTGTGCTTGCGAATGACAATAGGCTTATGCTCTCCCCTCTTCTGGGTGATCAGAGTGCCAGACTTGTCATTCTATTTGTTTAAACTTTAGGAGGGGCCTGCCCTTGGATGCACGCTTGTCCAAGCGGGAATGACCCTGAGTGGTAACAGGCTAACACCAAGCCCTGTCGAGCCACTTAAAATAAATTGTGCTTGAGGTGAAAACCTCCTGCAACGAGTGCTGTTATGTTACACCGACGGCCAACCTCCCCCAAAACCCTCTCAGGCGTAACCCTTTGAGGCTGGGAGACTCCATAACGGAGAGTAGCGCCGCCGCACGTGTAACCACTTGAATGGTTGCCCGAATTAAATACCTCTTGTTTTAGTGGCCCAAATCCCTTATAATCCATTTCTCGCCTAGGATTTTGTGCTTGCTTTTGTCCAAAATAGAGTCGAAAAACTACAAAAACAATGGAAAACTACAAAATACTCTTTGTGCTTGCTGTGTTTTCTTGCTAAATTAATCCATAATATCAGATCAGGAAGACCTTTTCCAGCCAAAGAATACCAAAAACAGAAGAAAAATCCCAAAAATTTGCAAAAAATACCAGAACTGCGCATATACACTTTTCTGCTGCGCATATACAGCGACTTGCTGCGCTTTTGCACTGACTGGCTGCGCATACATACCATTCTGCTACGCATATACACATTTTTGCTGCGCTTTTACAGCGACTTGCTGCGCATATACACCGACTTGCTGCGCATATACTTTTATGCTGCGCATTTACACACTGTTACTGCGCATACATACTTTACCAGAGCGGCACATATACAGCGACTTACGGCGCATTTGCCCATTCTTGCTGCACATCTGTTTCTGTGCATGTGTGACAGTGAGCATCTGCCCTATTTTTGAGAAATTTTTGTCAACTGTTCAGAGTACCCATTTCAGCCTAGTTTCATTTTCTGAGGTCAGAATCAACCTTGCAGTCAAATCTTCATCCATTTCACCCAATTCTCTCTCTTTCGTCGGTCATCCCAGTCACCTTCTGTCCAACGTCATTCTGTCCCATACCGATTCGACATAGGTCCTTCTTTGTTTCATTAGTGAATTCACGTAAGCCTAGTAGGTCACAGTACCTTTTGCTAGTAGTCTTGTTGAACGACTAAGCCCTACACAGTGAGACTGGTATCGACTACCCTTGCTAGTGGCTAGAGTCTTGTGTCAACTGTCTTACCTGAAGTCATTGAGCAAGAGAACCCTTTGTCCAAGTCTTGTCCTAGATATCCCATTCATTACAGTCTTAGTCGACACCTTGCCAAAATTTCTAATCCTAGTCCATTTCATCCCACCCCACCTTGCATGGTTCTTACTCGATCCCAGTACAACAAGCTAACTGAAATGGCTGACTCTTCCGATCACATCGCCCCACCACGCGATGATGATGAAGAAATTTCTCGTGAAGAATTAGTGGCACACATGCAAGATAGCAAATTCCAACGCCTCGTGGAGAAAGTGCTCCTTGAGGACCCCACCAAATATTTCCATCATCTTGCTAGTCTCAGAATCAAACTCCCCGCAGACTTTGACATTAGCTCCATCATGGAAAATGCAGATAATGAACGTGAGAGGGACACAAATGACACAGTCCCAAATGCACATGAGAGAGGCACAAATGACACGGTCCCCCAGGCCAATGAGAGAGGAAAACAACACATAGACCAAAATGCTCCTATGGCGGATGTGAGACAACAAATTGAGAATCTAAAGCTAGAAATCTCCAACCTTAAGATCGGCACCAGTTCCAAGAACTACTCCTTGGAAGATATAGCACCATACCCCTTTGACAGAAGTTTGGTCATGAAACCATTCCCCTTTCAGTTCGGAATCCCGAAATTTGACAAATACAAAGGGAAGGGGGACCCTAGAGATCATATCAGGGAATTCACTACGGCATGTTTAGAAGTAGCTCACAACGAGACCTACTTAATGAGACTGTTCCCAAGATCTTTAGGAGGTCAAGCTATGGAGTGGTTCTCGCGTCTCCCACCAGGAATCAAAACTTTTGATGAACTTGTCAATAAATTCATAACGCACTTCTCTTACAACATAGAACACGAGGTATCTATGCTAGACCTATGCAACACCAAACAAAAGGGTGGTGAGTCTTTTGCCACCTTCTTACAACGATGGAGACAGCTAGCTAGTAAGTGTTCTTATGACATGCCTGAGAAACAACTATTGGAAATGTTTGTCCACAATTTGAATCCCAATCTTAGCTATCAGATTCAGATACAATGCCCTACCTCATTCACCAAAGTCATTGAAATGGGGCTATTCATTGAGAAAGCTATGATCGCTAAAGGAACTCTCAAGCTCTACAAGGACACACCTCCTTCCAATTACACAACTGACAAGTCAAAGTTTTGGACCAAGAACAAGAACGTGGTAAACGATGGAGTAGTGGATGCCAAGGCGGCAGCCCCTAAACAACAACCCATATTCACTCTTAAGGAAGAAGCAAATAACGGTGCACTCAACAAGCCACCCCCTCGGGAACCTAGACCTTGGTTTAATTCGAATCCAAGGAGGAAATTCACACCGTTAGGAGAATCTCAAGAATCGGCCCTCAGAAAGTTGTTGGCTAACAATGAAATTTCTCTACCGCCAACAAGTGACTATGAGCCTATAGTCAAACCTCCCTATTGGAAGGACACAGACTACTGCGAGTATCATCAGGGAAGGGGGCACACGACTAACAATTGCATTCGCCTCAAGAATGTCATACAGGATATACTGGATCAGAATCAGGGAGGAACACAACAGCATACCTCCAATGAATCTCATGTGGCCTACCGCGATCCTCTTCTAAATCACAACAGGCCGTATAACTACAATCACAATAGCGGTCAAAATAATCGCAACAATGGCCACAACAACAACGATAGTCACAACGGCAACAACTCCAATGGCCATAACAATAATGACAACAATCGTAACAGGCCAAACCAGAACAGTGGATCGAGTAATGCTAACTATGCAAGCGTTCCCTTTGAGTACACCATTAACTGCATTTCTGAGCATGTTCCGCAAGTCAACGTCATATCCCCCAACCAACAACCAGGACCTAACAGAACTGGTTGTAGTATAATTACCCGCAGTGGTAAAGTCACGATCAATACCACCCCTCCAAGGTCGTCACCATCTCCGTCTAACTCCCGCCCATATAATGTCATCGACCAATTGCAAAAAACTCCGGCTCACATTTCTATATTGGAGCTCTTGCGTCTATCTCCTTCTCATAAGGAGATTCTTGAGAAAGCCTTAGTGGAAACTACTGTCCCCACTAACCTAGCCCAAGAAAAGTTTCAAACCATGGTGGGTAATTTGACATCCTCCACTTCCATCTCATTTACAGAGCAAGATGACCTTTCCATATCTCAACCCCACAACACCCCTCTACACATTGTCGCATTCGTGCACAAGCACCGCATCAAGAGGGTTCTCATTGATGGGGGTGCCGGTTTGAATATTTGCACTTTGAAGCTAGTCCTTGCATTGGGGTTTTCTGAACAGGTAGTAGATCCTAGACGGAAAATTACTATCAAAGCCTATGACGAGGAGGAACGCACCACAAAGGGCACGGTTGTCCTACCCATTCAAGTGGGACCGGTAATTAAAGATGTGGTGTGCCAAGTCCTTGATCGGGAGCTTGCTTACAATATTCTACTAGGGAGACCATGGATCCACGCCATGAAAGCTGTCCCCTCCACCTACCATCAATGCATAAAGTTCCCACACGATGGCAAGCAGGTCACCATACACGGCGACCCCGACCCCTACCAACATTGCAACTCTTTCCAAGCAAAACCGGAATGTGTCATACCCAACAATCGAGCCCATATCTCCCCTACTCTGCCACAAGACCATACTGCCGAAGCTTCCTCCTCATGGCCCAAACCAATGAAAATCACCATAAAAGAAAATGGCGTGGGGGAATACCAGATTGAGCACAGCCTCAACCTTGCAAAAATGCCCTTGTCTCCTCGCTCCTTTGGCCAGCCCAAGCATCAACCCAGGCATTTTCCAAAGCCCTCTGCTCCTCCTATCACTCCCGCAAACCCCTTTGTAAAATGGGGGACATTATCCGATGAATCAGAGGAGCGAGATCTCTTGCAATGGCTTTATGCCGAAGAAGAAAACACACCCCAAGAGCCATCTAGACTCCCTACAGAACTCTATGGACGGGGTGAAACCATCTTGCATAGGATGGGATATGAAGGACAAGGCCCTATCGGCCTCAGAAAGAAGGGATCATCGAACCTATACAACCTTCTTCCTCCTCTTCGGCTAGAAACACGACTGGCCTAGGGTACAAAGGCAAGGGTAAAGCCAAAGAAAATGCCTGCCTAGTGGAGACAATTCAAACACTCCAAGAGGATAGTGACGTAGATTCGGATGACTCCAATCAGTATGAATGGGACGAGCTGACAGAACACTCCTACGATGACAAGGAGGTTGACACCATCCAAACTCTTAGCCCATATCATGAGAGACAAACGCAACGGGACAGACCACTGGAGTCTGATTTGCCCCTCCCTGAGAGTATGGTTTTTGAGGAAAGTTTCGATTCCATTGTGATAAACAACTTGGAAGAAAGTACCACCCAGAACACTACCCCCACATGTGCTCCTAGTATTTCCATCCACACTATCAATGAATCAGGTCTTTCATCCGACTCCCTTCCCCTCTTGCACCCTGAGCTTATTGACTGGGATCTGCAAGGAACCCCCCAATTAGATATGTTCCAGAACGATGATGCCTACATTGACTATATGGGACTTAGAGATCACTTACCAAAAGGGGATCATAAAGCCAGTTTCGCTATCGAACTTAATACTGTAGCTTACTTCGGGGAGGGTGCCAAGCCTTCTAGTCACAAAAATATAAAGATCAAAAAGGAATCTGACAGTGAAAACTGCCGTGCGGCAGTGTCAGATTATAAAACAGTAAAAAGAAAGGACGTATCTGAAGGTGAAACCCAACTGTGGCACCTGACGATGGATTGCTTGACACCCTCCCAAGTGATATGTATCAAGAAAGGTCACAGATCGTGCTAGAGCCAACAGAGCCAATAAACATTGGAACCGAAGAGCAGCCTCAGATTATCCACTTTGCAAAATCTCTCACACCGCCTGAGAAAACCAGGTTTGTACCATTCTTTAAAAAGAAGAGAGGCAGCTTTGCTTGGTCATATGCCAACATGCCAGGTTTGGACCCAAACCTAATCCTACATCACTTGCCATTGGATCTAGGGGTGAATCTCGTAAAGCAAAAACTGAGAAAAATGCATCCCCATATTGCCCTCCTAGTCAAGGAAGAACTCAAGAAATTGTTAGACGTGGGGTTCATCAGGGCCATAGATTACCCCGAATGGATATCAAACATCGTGCCAGTGTCTAAACCAGATGGTAGAGTTTGACTATGCAACGATTTTAGAGACTTAAACAAAGCATGCCGCAAAGATGACTTTCCCTTGCCTAACATCGATATCATAGTCGACCTCACGGCAGGACATACAATGCTGTCACTTATGGATGGATTCTCAGGATACAACCAGATCAAAATAGCACCAGAGGATCAGCACAAAACCGCTTTCACTTGTCCATGGGGTACCTTTTGCTGGAATGTCATGCCATTTGGGCTGAAAAATGCAGGTGCTACATATCAGTGGGCCATGACAACTATATTTCATGACATGATGCATGTGACTATGGAAGATTATGTTGACGACATCTTGGCAAAATCACTCACCAGGGACTCACACCTAGACACATTAGAGAAAGTCTTCCAATGGCTGGACCAATTCCAAGTAAAATTGAACCTGAAGAAATGTGTGTTTGGGGTAACATCGGGCAAGTTGCTAGGCTTCATCATGTCAGCAAACGGCATAGAGGTAGACCCGGCCAAGGTCAAAGCAATCATGGACATGCCTCCACCCAAAACTCTAACATAGTTGAGATCCTTACAGGGCAAGCTATAGGCCATCCACAGGTTCATCTCACAGCTGGCAGACAAGTGCCACCCTTTCAGCCATCTCCTACATAAGAACGTTCCATTTAAATGGGATGAGCAGTGCGAAGAGGCATTCCACAAGCTCAAGGAGTACCTCATGAATCCTCCTATACTCTTGCCTCCGATCCAAGGAAAACCTTTGATTCTCTACATATCTGCTACACCTACTGCTCTTGGGGCTCTCCTAGCACAGCAAGACTATGAGAACAAGGAAAGAGCTGTGTACTACATCAGTCGAACCTTAGTGGGCTACGAGTTGCAGTACTCACAGGTGGAACGTTCATGCCTTGCGGTGGTTTTTGCCTCACAAAAACTCTGACACTACATGTTGGCACATCCTGTCAAACTCATTGCCAAGATCGACCCACTAAAATATCTTCTCAGCAAAGCAGCTCTCACAGGTCGACTAGCCAAATGGGTTATGCTTCTTAGCGAATATGATATAGAGTATGTGGACAGAAAAGCCATCAAGGGGCAAATCATCGCTGACCAACTAGCTGAGGCACCATTACAGGACACTTCACCAATGCAGTTTGAGTTCCCCGATGAGTCTTTATTCACTCTGTCAACATCTCCTTGGAAACTCTACTTCGATGGGTCTTACACCAACCATGGATCGGGGGCAGGTATCTTGTTCATCACTGCCCAAGGCGACACAATTCTAAAGTCCTACAGGTTGTTATTTCCATGCACTAACAATATAGTGGAGTATGAGGCTTTGGTAATTGGTCTCAAGATGGCCACTGAGTGGAAAATCCAAGCACTATGTGTCTATGGTGATTCTCAGCTCGTCATAAACCAGGTCAACGATGAGTATCAGACCAAAGATGAGAAGCTCATCCCATACAAACGGATGGTCGACGACCTCAAAGAACATTTTGGGACCATCTCATTTGAGCAAATACCCAGGATAGAGAACAAAGCAGTAGATGCAATGGCGACCATAGCCTCTCTTCTCGAGATACCTAAACATGAGTCACGGTATGAGTTCTTAGTAGAAACAATTCGACAACCGGCTTATGATCTCCTCGAATCCCATTCCATTTGCCACCTAATAGGATCCGATTCGCCTTGGTACGGTAAGACCTACACTTACCTCAAGGACAATGTCCTTCCTTTGGACCTCTCTTCCAACCAAAAATGAACTTTCATCCGACAAGCCTCCCGTTACACCATTATCGCCAATACCCTTTACCGACGTGGTCTGGATGGTACTTTACTCCGTTGTCTAGAACAAGAAGAATCTATAATTGCCTTGCGAGACGTGCACGAAGGGATCTGCGGAACACACTCCAGCGGTCCTTCCTTAGCTAAGAAACTCATGCGTTTGGGTTATTACTGGCCCAATATGGAAATGGATTCATATCAGTTCGTCAAAAAGTGCAAACAGTGCCAGATACATGGGAACCTGATTCATGTACCTGCTCAGGAGTTGAGACCTCTAACGACACCCTGGCCCTTTTGCCAGTGGGGACTTGACCTCGTGGGAAAGATTCATCCGCCTTCTTCCAACGGCCATAAATTCTCATAACCGCCACTGAGTACTTTACAAAGTGGATTGAAGCCATTCCCCTATCAACCGTCACAGGAAAGCAAATTTCCTCTTTCATTCTGAATTACATTATCTGCCGATATGGCATCCCTTCATCCATCATAACGGATAACGGGAGACCCTTCAAAAATCAGGATGTCCAGGAACTTTGTGAACGTTTCAAGATCCAACATCGCTTCTCCACTCCATATTACCCCCAAGGTAATGGCCAAGCTGAGGCATCGAACAAAACCATTCTGAAAATCTTAAAGAAGACTGTCAATGAAGCTGGTCGTGATTGGCACGTCCAACTTAATCCCGCTCTGTGGGCCTATCGAACCAGCATACGCACTCCCACAGGTGCTACACCCTACGCCCTCGTCTATGGTTCCGAAGCCATCCTTCCCATTGAGGTCGAACTCCCATCCCTTCGGGTGTCGTTGAAAGGTCTCATATCAGACGAAGAGTACAGAGTCTCCAGGCTACAAGAGCTAGAACTGCTAGAGGAAAGGCGCCAAAAAGCTTTTGACCATCTCAAAGCCTATCAACAGATGATGTCAAGAAGCTACAACCACAAGGTTAGACCAAGATGCTTCAAGGTTGGGGACCTCGTCCTAAAAGAGAACCCTCGCAATCAGCAGGACAGAGAAAAGAAAGGTAAGTTCGAGCCTAACTGGCTTGGACCCTATGTAATTGTAGCGGCTTACGGATCGGGGGCATATCAGTTGGCCACATCAGAAGGTGAGTTGTTTGATGATCCAATCAACAGCATACACCTTCGCCGATTCTATACCTAAGAGAACCCCAATGCAAGGGGGCACAATAAAGTCAAAAAAATCAAAAAAAATCAAAAAAGTCACAAAGAGAAAATACAAACAAATCAGAAAAAATAGAAAGCATACAAAAAAAAAATCGTCCTTTGGTGAAAACCTGGCAAACAGGCGCCTTGGATAGGTATCATGATGAAAACCTGGCAATCAGGCGTCATGTTACTTTCTAGCTTCTCATGCAAATAAAAGCAAGTGATGAAAACCTGGTAAACAGGCGTTACTTGTGACAAACCACATTCTCCATCTTTGGGAATCCAATCACCTTGAGCCCATTCTCCCTCTATTTTCCTCATTTGACCCATATCCATCACACAATAAACACTTGATAGTTACCTATCATGGCTTGATACTCACCTTGTGGCCTTGTCAACCAAGGTTTTGTCCCATACCGTCTCCTCAATGTAAGCCTAGTGTAGTGTCTCTCGTCAGTGTCTGTGGTCCGAATCCGTGAACTACGTTGCCTCTGCGCCGTCACGTAGGCAAGGCCATTATTCTAATGCGCCCCTGAGGCTTCCATCTCTCCCAACGTCCCATTCGTCTCTTTTCTTGTCTTCATTCTTGTCATCTTTCTTCTAGTCCATCCATGGTCCATTAGGGTTTACCCCAAACTATGTTGCCTCTGTGTCGTCACGTAGGCAAGGCCATTTAGCAATGCGCCCCCGAGGCACTAGGTCAGTCCCTTAGGGTCAGTCTTCTCAATAAGGATTGTGCGACCTTCTCATCAAGTAAGCAAATGCAAGCAAACACCCGCGCTTCGAGCAGAAATCTTGACTATGAGCATCTTAACCTATCCAATGCAAAGCAAATACCCAAGGTCTTCTAAATGATTTTATGCAAATTAAGGCAAGAAATAAACACATATCAACACAAATATGCTTTTGTAGATTGGAACCTAGGGTTAAGTTACAGAGTCTTGGTTTTTGCTATCATACCTTCCTATGCTACTCAAGGATGCCAAAAGCTAGAGATGCTATGATGGGGGCATGATTACTTTCTTTGTTTGTTGTTTGTGGATTAAACTTTAGTAATGCGACGCCTTGTCTAAGGACATGATCAGCAAAAGATCATCGAGGACATCCAAGGCCTTACATGAACGGAGGCAATTCTTGCTTGTTGAAACGCAAGAAGTACTCAGGTCATCTAGATTCAATTTTGACTAGATGCTTGTATTAACTTGCTCAATCACACTCCATGTAAGCGATACTCAAGTCATCTCGGTTCAATTATACCTAGATGCTTGTATTCACTTACAACATTTCAGAAAAGTACCAAAAACAAAATGCCTAATGATGAAATAAAGCAATCTAAAAGCAAAGCATCCGTCCTATATCCATATACGCATCCATGCATCCGTATCCCATACCATCCTCATTATCCAAACTATGCAGAGTAACAATATCACGAAAAGTTCCTAAGTCATTCTTTCGCAACCATTCTTCTACCCATCATGTCATTCTTGTGTCGATAGCATACATTTGGACATCACAAAAACAAGGCATATAGGAGCATATCATATCATTCGTAGAAACTAGTCATGCACATGATTAGGTTAGTAGAATGCACCATCCAATGCATTAGGTCGCCAATACATTTGCATCACATCTTAATCCTAAAAGCTCAGAAAATCAAACAACATAGCTAAGTGCATCACATATATAGTTACATCACCCCATAGTACTCATGTTACAACTGCATACATTCAAAGCATTACATCATATAAACATCCAGTAGCATCTCACATATCTATACAGCATCATAACATAGAAATCATGTTCCATACCCACATCTGCATTAGCTCATTTAGACACCACATATACAGTTACATCATAACATAGAAATCATGTTTCATATACATACATTTGCATCATCACATAGACATCATATTACATTTTACATTCATTTGTCACATTAGATCATATAGATATCATATAGCAGCATATCAAAGTATTTCTCATATAGCATCATATAGACCATCTAAACTATGCAATAGAATCACATCATACAATAGAAGTAAAATCATCATCTCATAACGCATGCAATAGATACCCAAAGCTGCATCATCATCCATACTATCATATACAAAGAGGTCCAAATGTACAATATCACCATCTCTCTCAAAATCAAAGTGTCATATACAATATGCGTCTAAATAGACGGTGATACATGTCCCAAAATGTACAAAATCTGGTCTGTGTCTACCCCTGCTGCTGTGGGCCACCACTGCCAGCTCCTGACTGCTGAGGTCCCATCACGGATGCCCCTGACTGCGAAGGACCTGCTCTGTGAGCCACCCCAGACTGACTCCTGAAACTCCCTGCCCTCTGGCTCGACGCCACGGCACCATGGTACAAGCCTCGGTAGTACTGTGCCTGCTGCTGCGCTCTGGCTAGGTCTGTCTGCGCCTGTGCCAACTGCGTCTGCAACTGGCCTACCTGTGCCTGTGCCTGCTGCACCTGCCCAACCAGAAACGAGCTCGCTGCATCTGTCCCCATGGCAGCCACTACTGTGTCCCTCTCTACACGGATAAGGCGTACCCGGACATCTGCCATGTCTCGCTCACGAGTCAAACCAGCGATCACCGCTGCGTCTGTATCTCACCTCCTCTCCACTCTCCTCAGCTGTGCCTGCAGCTCTCGCACCTGTCCCCTCAGGCTGGCTATAGTCCTCTCATGTGCCTCACCCTGCACTGGCCCCTGTGTTGCCTCTGCCTATCCTAGCCCCTGCTGCCGGGGCACCTGCTGCTGTGGCACCTGCTGCTGCGGCACCTGCTGCTGTGGTACCTACTGCTGTGGTACCTGCTGGGGTGGTGGCATCTATGCCTGCTGCTGCACCTGCTGCTATACCTCTCCCTGTCCTGGCACTGCCTGCCCAGCCCGATCTATCCTCCTCCACTGCCTCGGCCTCTCTGCAGCCCGGCCACCCCGTCCTCGTCCTCCTCTAGTGGCCCTCCGCCCTGGGCCAGCCTCTCCCTCCTCCTCTGAGTCTGCCTCGTCAATACGAGGCACCAGCATGCCAGGTCCTGAATATCTCAGGAATGGATGTGCAGTAATCCAGTCCTCATACTCCTGTGTGACCCCCGCATCCGCTATCTCTCGCCTCATGTCCCATGCCACATAAGGCAACTGCTGGAACTCTGCCAGAGCCTCCTCATAAGAAGCCATCGGCCCCCATCGGACCCTCTCTGCATGTGTCCGGGCAAACATGGCCTGTCCTTGTGGCATGCCCTGTCTCCGCCCAAACTGTCTCAGCACTCGGCCCACCATCTGCCTCTCCAAGATGTGCCATGTCCGGCCTATCAACCACCTGGTCTGGAAGCAGTAGGGCAGATCATCTCCCTCATCATCCCAGGGCTCGCAATCCAGATATGGTCGCCAGACGACCACATCTACCCCATCCAAAGTATGCCGCCAGTACTCTAGCTTCCCCAGCCTGTGCTGGGAAATCACTCCTGCATAGCCATAGCAGTATGGCTCTCCTCGCTGCCTCGCAAAGACGCACACCGGCCTGGTCACCGCTATGTGCTCCCATAGCCAAAACTATAACAGCAACACCCCAGCCAATAGACTCGTGCTGCGGTGGTACACCACCTGATGCATGTCATGATAAAGGTGGGCTAGCACGCAGGGTCCCCACGCATATCGGGTGCCCTCGGTCAGCATCCGCTCCATGATCCTGCCCCATCCAATGGGGAACCCGTGCGATCTCCTGTCCGGGCATACAACGCCCCCAATCAGCCCAGCCACAATCCCAGGGAAGTAGTCGTAGCAGTCATAGATATCCTGCCAAGGGATGACCTGCCCCACCAGCTCGGGATCATCAAATACTCGCTGACACTCGGCGAGTCCCGCGTCCCGCTGTGCGTCGTACTCCACCAACTCGCCTACTACGGGCAAGTGCAGTATCCTGTAGACATCCTCCAGCGTCACAGTCATCTCTCCAGTAGGGAAGTGGAAGGTCCCGTCCTCGCTATGGAATCTCTCCACGGCAGCTGTCAACAGTCCTCGGTTCGCCCGCACCTCGGGCATAAAGCAAACGTAATCTAAACCCATGGCACCAAGCGCCACTCTGTCAGCCTCCGTCAGCATGTATCTCTGCAATAGAGGCATAGGGAATGTCTCCCTCGACTGCAGCGTCTCTCGTATCTCCTCCTGCAAGCACGCAAAGCAAGGCATCAGTCTTAAGCTGCATATACCATACTCAACATATCTACTGAACTATATCAACTAAACTTAGCATTTCAAATTGAACAAAACAGCACACTACATCTCTTGACTAGATTCCTGCAATCTCGGAGATAGCTCATCGATTCCTGCGTCAAACAGGACACTAATCAAATCAATTTGGCTAAGTAATTTGCCATCCCAAGCAAATGCGCCACTACAGGTGGTAAAAGTGTCGTTTCTGGTATATGCGCCGCAAGAATCAACATATGCGCCGCAAAAATGCATATGCGCCGCTACAGTGCACGTAAGCGCCGTTCAAACACAGGCGCCGCAGAAATCCACGCATGCGCCGCGAAATTACGCATACGCCGCAAGAATCCACATATGCGCAACTTTAACAAATGCGCTGCTACATTTCACGCATGCGCGGCAGAAATACAAAAGCGCCGCCCAATTATGAAAGCGCAACTAGAATGCACAAATGCACAGCTTTCAAAGCGCAGCTTCGCGAGGCATATGCGCCGTTCTGCGTTTCGGCGCATTCATTTCACCTATTTTCTACGTGCATTTATGACACCTAAACTCGACCCTAGGAGAAATTTTTCGAAGCACATACCGGGGGTCCTGCCTCTGCTGGCCGCCCGAATCGTCGGACTCGCTCGAATCGGTGCTCCTCGCGTGGAATGTCTGCTGCTCTGGCTGCCATGCTGCTCTAAGTTTGCTCTGAGCTCTCCTTCTCCAATCCAGATCAACCAAGTGTGCAAATGACTATTCTTGTGGACCCAGCTCCTATTTATAGCCTCCAAACCCTAATTCTGGCTAGGTGTTGACTGTGACTACTTCCCGTGTCTGTTTTCCCCCCCGTTTTCTTCCCGCATCCCTGACCGCGTCCCTTTTCCTCCAACCTATCCTAACCCATTCCTCGTCGTGAGATCGTCCGTCTTCAAAACTTTCACCATTTTTCCCGTCCAATCTCCCGAGGGGGCATCCTATCGTCATTTAACTTGTACCAGGGGCAAACTGGGGCATGTATCATCATTCAGACTATCAATTTCTTTGAAGCAACGCTGTAAACTGCATTGCATCAAAGAGGGGCAAAATGTATACGCCTAAAAATGACACAAATCATCCTAAATAAATATTCTAAATATTTATTCCATTCTTCTATTAATTAAATAAATATTCTAAATTTATTTAATCAATTCACTATCCCATAATTAAATAAATTCTATTTATTTAATTAAAATTCTTCTAAAGTCCCTCACAATTAAATAATCATAAATTATTTAATTAATCCAAATTCCTCTATCCTAAGTTCTAAATTCAAAAATCCACCTCACCTTTACACCTCACCTTTTCCACCTCACCCTGTCCACCTCATCAAGTTGCACATGTAATTAAATATATTTAATATTTAATTGCCTTATTTTCCCTCACCCACATGGCCTATTTCTTCTCCAATCAGAGGTCAGTTAACCAATCAATCAAATTTGTTAACTAACCTGTCAGTTGAGTCAAATCCTCAATTAATTCAGTCAGTTCCACAATCCACTCTTCTAACTGATCAATCAATTCTGTTAACAGACTAGTCAATGGAGTTAACTCTCCAATTAGTTTTGTCACATCCCACCTTTCATGATGGAGCTGGGACACTTGGCACGTTTCCACTGGTTGTACATTCCTCAACCATCCTCAACCGTTGATCTTCATATCTTCTCTCAACCGTTGATTCCTATTCCTCCGAGTCTATAAATGAAGCTTCATCCCTCCATTCTATTCATCCAGGCTTTTGACATCGTTACTCTGCAGAAATATCACCAGCGCGCCTTTGGCACCCATTTGTCATCCACAAGCTTGAGATCACCATTGTTGCATTGGAGCTCACCTTCATTGCATATCACACCATAGCCGTTCACCATCGACTTCCTCAAACAGCTTTAAAAGATTGCACTCTCTGAGGGCTCATCTCATCTACGAAAGGACGATTCGTGATAGGCGAACAACAGAAGTTTCGAAACGGAAGAGGTTTGCTGTGTTTGTTCATTGCTTTGTTTACTTGAATCTTCTTTGTTTCACTATTCTGTTGATGTTTGGGTCTTATTTAATTCATTTGATTGATTCGACATTTTACCCTCACACAACCATACATACATACATACATACATACATACAAGCATACATACATACATACATACATACATACATATAGGCATACATACATACATACATATAGGCATACATACATACATATAGGCATACATACATACATACATACATACATACATGCATACATACATAATAACCTTGAACATAAAACATTCCAAGGGAGACATAACGCGAGCACATTATAACGTGAGCATGTTATGGCTTAATTTTTTTTAAAAAAAGTTGGCCACTTTTTGGCCCCTGAACTTTTTGCACCCGCTCATCTTTATGTTCATGGTTAATGATTCATGTTAGATGTACGAACAACATTCTTGAGTACAAAACTCTCTCATCGCAAGACTTCATGCCGTGATGCCCCTAAATATTAAACACATCACTATTTATGGTGATTCACAGTTAATCATATGACAAGTCATTGGATCTGATGGGACTCTGATAATTTTTCTTGGTTTCCTCTATTGGCCTTGCTTCAAGCTTCAATTTGGTGGTCCTGTGCTAGGGTTTAACTTTGAGTGCTACTTTAAAACCTTGTTCCCAAGTCCAAAACCCTAAACCCTAGGGGATTATACAAAGCATCGAAGTAACTTTTCTTCTAATTTACAATTGATTGCTTATTGCATGCGGCCAATCCTTAAGTCATCATTTTATGTCTAGAGCATCACTTGGTCACCAACCTTTTACTCCCATATTACCTTTTGTGCCCATGCACGTGTCTTAATATATTTTGTGCCTTATTCTTATATCGAGCTGCCCTTAATGAAAATTTGGCCCCCCTGTTTACCTAGTCGCATTAGGTTGTTTTGAAAGCACGTGCCTCATTTTTCTTTCTATGTGTTCGCCCTCGACCCCACAAGTACTAGAGATATTTTAAAATCAGCGGGATGGAATTGGGAAGTCCATATGGAAAGGTTTTAGGGAATTTCACTGTTCCATGAGGTTGTCTTTTACTAAGGCAAGGTATTCTACAGAAGCGCATAAAGGTGGCACATGGCAGGGTTTTTTCCAAGTGATCCAGTGGGGCCTGTTGGAGGTCCCATTTTTCCCACATGGCGGTCTGAAGGGTTTTCCGCCATTCTGCGAATCCCTTTGGGGTAGCCCACCTATAAACCGTGAAAGCACGGAAATGTGACAGGTGGTAGGATTCGATAGCTAATCATCCTATTGATTCGGTGGGTGCCAAGTGGTATTCCTTGTGGCTCTTCTACCATTTCGTGGAGCATTCCGGTAAGGTTCTTTTTAAGACCGTGAAACAATGGGAAGCTGCCACGTGTTTGTATTTGGCTATATCGCCACATGGATTTTGTTGACTTCTCTTTTCAACAGCATAGCTGAGGTGGCAGGGTGGCTTGTTTTTATTAATTCACGCCCCTTTTCCATGGATAATAGAGACTTTCACCTCATTAGACCTATCTATAATGTTGATTCAAATGTTCTATTTTGTGATCAATGACCCATTTTTGAATGGAGGTAACAGAGTGGTCGCACATAGTAAATGATGAATTAGTGTCATGATGGTTTCTTTAGGCGTGTGCCGAGCCTTCCTCACTGCCATTGTACAAGATGATAAGTTTGAATAGAGACTGGTGGGATATGTGATTTGCCCTCAGGGATTTGTATTCAGGCTTGATGGGATTTTCCACTTGACATTGTGACATAATTTGAGCAGGTTGTGTTGTTTTAAAGTGGATAAAGTGTTGCGATTGAGGAACCTAACTTCGCGCCCTCATTGTGAAAACTGGCATATGCAGGTGCTCTAGGTTCTAGGAAATAAATGTGATGATAGAATGCCACCTCCTTTTTCCTTTCTGGCATCATTGGTAGAATATTGAAATATTTCTATTTAAGACCAACATGCCATGGTACTGGCTAAACTAAAATGATCAAGAAAGTGCTAGTGTGACTATTCAGATGTGGGAGCCTCTGCAATTTTTCTATAAATATTATCCCTATTGTTATTACATGCATCATTCCTTCTATGCGGACACTATGGGTACTCTTCTTTCTAGTATGCTATATTTGCTTCCCCGTTCTTTAGGAAGTTCGTCTCTCTTCTCTTGGCTAGTATTGTTTTCCTACAAAATTAAGGAACTAGAGATGTTTTTCTAAGGGATGGGAGGATCCGATAAGATTCAGGGGATGAAGCAGCGGGCATAAAATTGCCTTCGTTTCCATGCTATCCTTCCATCTTGTTAGAAATGAAAGCAACACTACTTCAATGGAAATCTAATTCAATATAAATTTTTGCAATCTTTAACTGTGTGTTATTAATGAAGATTGTAACATAGAAACAAAACTATGCTTCACAGAAATGTAAAATTAGAAATATGAACACATAACACAATGTTTAACGTGGAGAAAACCCTTTTGGGTAAAAAACTCCACACAGGAAAGAGGCCCAATGTTTGTATTAATCTGAAAATGATTTACAATACAACAACACTTCAACTCTCTCCACTAGTCTTCAATCTGACAGCATTCTAGCAGCACTTGAGTACCTAAAATCTGTATTACAACAACTAATACATGGAAAATACTTATAGAAACATTTTCTAACTCATCTTAGGCATTCACCTTCTCCCTCCTAAGATTCTCCAACATGTAAACATTAATTACCATCTTACAAGCATCTTACACTTGTCCAAAAATAGCCATGCAAAAGCTTGGGGGCCCAAGACTAAATCTAGCCTCTTACAACATCTTATGACACATCATAACCATCATAGATTCCATAAAAGAGTATCTTTCCAAGATAGGAAACTTGGACTAAATATAACAAATATACAACTAACATATCCATCATATGCGTCATAGAATCAAAGAATCTTATGACAACTTGCAGTTGTCATAGATTCACTCACCAAACATCATGACAGTTGTCATACATGCCAAAAATAGTATATTCCTCAAGGGAGCACGCCTATCCTCATTTACTATGAGTTTTTTACATTTGCCAACAGTAAATGTCACTCCGTAACTGCCGCCGGTAACTCTGAAATTACAACTGTCAATGAGACTACCTCATTCCCTTATGGGTAATTACAAATAACAAATAATAAATGGGATAAAATACAATATTGGAATTTACAAGGTTAATGGCACCTTATTCCAACATTCTCCCACTTGACATTATACATTGTAAATCAACCCATAGGAAATCAAATGAAATAATCAGGCACTAGAAACAAGGCATGGCCTCTTTGCACCACATGAACTTTTCTGTGCTCACAGGTTTGGTCAATGAATCTGCAACATTCCCCTGATTGTCTATCTTTTTTAGCTCAATCTGTCCATTTGCAACCAACTCTTGAACAAAGTGATATTGAACATCAACATGCTTAGTTCAAACTTGATACATAGGATTTTTGGCCAAACATATAGCACTCTAGCTATCACAACCAATCTAAATGATCCTGCAATCAAAACCAATACCTGTACACAGTCTCCTCAACCAAAATGCCTCCTTAGAGACATAAGTAGCATCCATATACTCTACTTCTGTGGTGGACAAAGCAACTGTGGGTTGTCTCTTACTCATCCAACTCATTGCACCTCCAAATAAAGTAAACACATAGCCACTAGTGGACCTTCGACTATCCAAGTCACCTGCGCAATCTACATCAACAAGACCCTGTATGTCCAAAGATTTATCAGTAGTATCAGTACCAGAATAAACCAAACAATGATCAGGAGTACCTGCAAGATATTTAAATATCCTCTTCACATAGTTCTAATGCTGTCTACCAGGGTTAGACATAAATCTGCTCAAAACTCCCACTACTTGGGCAATATCTGGTCTAGTGCAAACCATTGCATACATCAAACTCCCTACAGCACTAGCATATGGCACATTAGACGTATCCTCAATATCATCTTCAGTCTTTAGACACATATCTAATGAAAGCTTAGTACCAATGGGTAAAGGAACTCTAACTGGGTTACAGTCCTGCAAACTAAATCTTTGCACAATAGTATTTACATACTTACTTTTCGACAACCAAAGATTTCTATTAACTCTATCCCTCCTGATCTCCATTCCCAAAATATACCTTGCAGCACCAAGATCCTTCATTTTAGATGCACCTAAAAGTTGGGCTTTAAGCTCACTGACCATACCCTTAGTATTGTTGAAAAACATGTCATCAACATACAAAGCAATAACTAGTATAGAATCATCAACACAATGAATGTAAACACAATGATCCTCCTCACTTCTAACAAAACCCAATTTCAAAAAAAATGAGTCAAAGTTTTGATACCACATTCTGGGGGATTGTTTTAGACCATAAAGAGACCTCTTTAACTTGCAAACCCAATGTTCTTTTCCTTTTACTTCAAAACCTGTAGGTTGTTGCATATGAATTTCTTCTTCAAGATCTCCATGCAAGAAAGCAATCTTAACATCCATTTGCTCAATCTCCCAATCATAAGCTACAGAAATGGATAAGAGAAATCTAATAGAAGTCAATTTAGTAACAGGAGAGAATATCTCACCAAAATCAACTCCCTCTCTCTAGGAGTAGCCCTTGGCTACCAGTCTAGCCTTGTACTTCTCCAATGCCCCGGTAGCTCCAAACTTCTTGAAGACCCACTTACATCCTATGGCCTTTCTTCCTTTGGGCAAATGAACAAGATCCCAGGTGTTACAAGAGTCTAAAACCATCATCTCCTCTTGCATGGCTAGCTACCAAGACTCACTATCATCTGCAGAAATAGCTTCCCTGTAGGATCTAGGTTCATTGTTAGTACTCAATAAAGCATATACACAATGGAAATCTGGTGGGCTATACCTATCAACTAGATTCCATTGCCTTGTGGATCTCCTCAAGGGTGGAGTAAGAGACTCTACTCATTCTTCTGCATGATCATCTGCATCAACTTCTTATGTAACTACAGACTCATCTTCATCAAAACTACTTGAATCTTCTTCTTCTTCATCCCCCAATCCATCATTATGTTCTTCTTGAGGTGCATCTTGCTGCTCTAACTCAAAGTGCACTCTCTTTACCTTTTCATCTTTTTCTTTTGGCTGCTCAGGTTCAGAAATAGCTCTAAGTTCCCTGAAAATTACATCTCTAGAAAAGATAATCTTGCTAGTTAATGGATTCCAAAGCTTATAACCTTTTACATTATCACCATATCCAATGAATGTACATTTTTTCAGCCTTTGGATCCAACTTAGATCGCTTTTCCTTAGGCACATGAACAAAAGCCTCACAGCCAAAAACCCTTAAATGTGAAACAAAAGGTTTCTTACCTGTCCACACTTGATAAGGTGTCAAATCAAGAGCCTTACAAGGAGATCTATTTATCAAGTAGCAAGCAGTACACATAGCCTCTGTCCAAAAGCATTTATCCAACTGTGCATCACTAAGCATACTTCTAGCTCTTTCTATAATTGTTTGGTTCATCCTTTCTGTAACAACATTTTGTTGTGGTGTATACAGAGTTGTCTTTTGTTTGATTATACCTGCATGCTTGCAAAACTCATCAAATTCCTTCAAGCAATATTCCCCTCCATTGTCAGATCTCAATATTTTTATCTTTAAACCTGATTGGTTCTCTACTAAGACTTTGAATTCCTTAAACTTAGTGAAAACTTCAGATTTATGCTTCATAAAATAAATCCATGTAAATTTGGATACATCATCAATGAAGGTTACAAAATAACTAGATTTTCTGATAGATTCATTATCCACAGGTCCAAACACATCCGTATGAATAATTTCTAACTTCTCTTTTGCTCTATTGCTTCCTAAAGGAAATGATTTTCTATTTTGTTTACCAAACACACAATGCTCACAAAAATCAAAGTGCTCATCAGAATAGGAGAAACCATCTGACAAATTTTTATTCTTAATAGTTTTTAGTACATTATTACTTGTGTGGCCCAATCTACGGTGCCACAACATACATGCATTTTTAGTATTAGTCTCAGATACATAGGAGGCATTATAAATTGTAGTAGCTTCAAGATTGAATAGGCCTTCGAATCTCTTCCCCTTCACTACCACCAAGTTCCCTCTCACTAATCTACAACCATGCTTGTGAAATGTCACATGCATTCCCAAATCATTCAACTTTGAAACTGAAATTCAATTTCTAGCTAATCCAGGAACATGCAAAACACCAGGGAGGGTTTTAATCCTCCCATCACTGAAACACAACAATACCTTTCCTTTCCTGATAATTAGATATGTAGAGTTGTCACCAAGGTAGATATTACCTCCATCATATTCTTCGTATGTAGAGAACCATTCCTTATGCGGGGTCATCTGAAATGAGCATCCTGAGTCAACCAACCAATTTTCATCAAAAACAATATTACATGCATAAAGTAAAACTTCTTCACCTGCATTCAAGGACTTATCCGAAGCACTCTCCCACTGTTTCTTTGGGTTTCTGCACTCCTTCACATGTCCCCTTTTACCGCAGTTCCAACACTTAACTTTGTTCTTTTTACTAGGAGTCTTAGACCGGCCCTTGGACTTGTCCTTAGCCCCTTTTTTATCTCCTTTTGGTCTCCTTTCCTTAGACCTTCCCTTGACACTGAGAGCATCCCCTGAACTATCCGAACTCTTCTTCCTCAATTCCTGTGACAATAGCACTAAAACAAGAGCATCCAACTTCGGATTCGCGAGGTTAGCAGTGATAGCAAGGATAACATTCTGCCAAGACTCAGGTAAAGAACAAAGAAGTAAGATACATTTATCTTCCTCACTAACCTCAACATCTTATGAATCAAGCTGACTCACTAACAAACTAAAAGAATTTAAATGCTTTGCATCTGATTCACCTTCTCGTAGTTTCATGGAAAACAATTTTCTTTTAAAATAAAGTTTATTTCCCATACTCTTGGGTTGATAGATCTCACCCAACCATTTCCACAACTTATATGCGGTCTCTTCCTTTGCGACATTCAATAGGACAGAGTCTGGAAGACACAGCCGAATGGTTCCATGTGCCTTCTTATCCAGTCTATCCCACTCATCTTGAGAGACATCATTGGGTTTCTTCTCTTTTTGAAAAGCCAACCATTGGTTTCTTTCTTCCAACAAATCTTTCATTTTCAGCTTCCACAACTCATACCCCATTCCATTGAACTTCTTAATGTCCATTCGAGAGGTTGATGCAATGGTGGATGCAACCATATTAACAACACAAGATCTGCAAAACAAACACAACCAAATCTCCCACTGTAGCTACAGCTTCCACACTACCACCCAAGACTCAAAGTTGGCCAGGCTCTGATACCAAATGTTAGAAATGAAAGCAACACTACTTCAATGGAAATTTGATTCAATATAAATTTCTGCAATCTTTAACTGTGTTATTAATGAAGATTGTAACACAGAAACAAAACTATGCTTCACAGAAATGCAAAATCAGAAATATGAACACATAACACAATGTTTAATGTGGAGAAAACCCTTTCGGGTAAAAAACTTCACACAGGAAAGAGGCCCAATGTTTGTATTAATCTGAAAATGATTTACAATACAACAACACTTCAACTCTCTCCACCAGTCTTCAATCTGACAGCATTCCGGCAGCACCCGAGTACCTAAAATCTATATTGCAACAACTAATACATGGAAAATACTTATAGAAACATTTCCTAACTCATCTTAGGTGTTCACCTTCTCTCTCCTAAGATTCTCCAACATGTAAACATTAATTACCATCTTACAAGCATCTTACACTTTTACAAAAATAGCCATGCAAAAGCTTGGGGGCCCAAGACTAAATCTAGCCTCTTACAACATCTTATGACATGTCATAACCATCACAGATTCCACAAAAGAGTATCTTTCCAAGATAGGAACCTTGGGCTAAATATAGCAAATATACAACTAACATATCCGTCATATGCGTCATAGAATCACATAATCTTATTACAACTTGCAACTATCATAGATTCACTCACCAAACATTATGACAGTTGTCATACATGCCAAAAATAGTATATTCCTCAAAGGAGCACGCCTATCCTCATTTACTATGAGTTTTTTACATTTGCCAATAGTAAATGTCACTCCGTAACTGCCGCCAGTAACTCTGAAATTACAATTGTTAATTAGACTACCTCATTCCCTTATGGGTAATTACAAATAACAATTAAGAAATGGAATAAAATACAATATTGGAATTTACAAGGTTAATAGTACCTTATTCCAACAGGTCTCACCCTAGTTAGGGGATTTGATTTCTTGTCTGGCAATTCCAATAACTTCATGTTATTGTGAGTCTCCAGATTGGGCTTAGGGGAAGAGAATCCTTATTCATCTCTCTTCCCCTCCCTCAGGATGGTGGCACTCAATAGAGCAACAACTGCAATTGAAGGAGTGTTTTCCACCTTGATGAAACAACTGGTGATGGAAGGGAGGAACTAAGTTGACAAGAACAGTTAGTTCTTTGTTTAACTTAGACTAATGACTGCTATTGTTTCGTCTTTGGCTAGGATTTTGGAATTGCCAGAGTTAGCTATGTGTGGATTCCTCAAGCTTCTTGAAGGTTGAGGTGGTTGTAAACCTCCTCTCAAAAGATGAGGAGTCACATCCTTGTGCCTAGAGCGTGGTACGATGGTGGGGACGCTTCCCATTGGGGGTTCCTTGTTCTTCTATTCCTAGTAGGTATTCTTATGTCTTCATGCGTGAAGAGTGAAGTAGAGGATTCTTGTTTTATGAACAAGTATCTAGATCTAAAGGGTTACCGAGCTTAAAAAAGGCATTTAACAAACTGCCATCGATTAGCATCATTGCTTTCCTCCATGCCAAAAATGGGGAAGCATACAAGACAAAGACTGATGGAGAAGATGATTTGTTGTAGAGACGTACCTGATTGGTTAGGCATGGTTATATTTGCATCTTGTTGGTGTTAAAAGTGTCAAATTAAAATATGACACTTGCCATAGGGCATGAAGCTTGTTTTTACTCCCTTATTTCTATAAAAGGGAATTCATAACCTTTGACAAAGGATCTTGGAGAAATTTTGTATCATAGTACACATAATAATAGAGTGGGTTTTCTTAATCTAGGTGTTTTCTGAGAATAGAATTTGATGTATTTGTGAATTTTTCATGACAATACCAGTTCATAGCTTGAATAGATTGCCAACTTCAAAATCATATTATCTCCTACATTGTATTCTTCATTTCATTTATGAATAGAAACTAATCAAGGATCATTTTATTCATCTTCATAGTCTTTCCTATGTATGAATGTTCCTCTTATGACTTTTACTCAAAGAGTGAATTTAATGCTTTAAGAGAATATTGAATGCTATGAATGTTTGCAGTAATTCCTAGGTAGAGTTGGTTTTGAATTGATTAAAGTGTGATAGTGTAATGCATTATTACAGTGTTTACATGAGTTGGGAAAATACTATTGTATTAGGTTTCATTTATATCTATTTTGACTCTGTAGCCTAGGATCTAGGCCCTGATCTCTTAGAAATTTTGTCTAATACAACTCCTTGGTCATCTATATTGAAATTCAAAATGAATTTCCATTTTTGAATTAAGTTATAAATATAATGCTATTCCTATGTTCTCCTGCAAGAGAATTGTGTTAAAGCCTGAGAATCTAGCCCATCACTCTAGTATATCAGTAATTCTTTAAGCATATTAGAGAGAACATATTTGCTAGGAACGATATTTGAGATAACTAGCAAAAGATCTAGCATAAATACTGTAAAGGACTACCCTCCTAGGTTTTGCAGAGCCTAAAGTGCAGAGGAAAAGGATTCAATCCACGTTTCCTGTTCGTTGGCCAATCCCTCAAGGCAATCAATCATTAGAATTAGCTATTCTTTAGATTGCCCTTTTGAGATCAAGTTGGGAATTAAAAACAACCAACAGATTGGCAAATCTACTGGGGACAGAACTAGTATTGTGTCTTATCTCAAGTCATAGATAAATTATTACATTCCCTTGTTTTTTAGGGTGGTGACTCTGATGATCTTACTGGTAGACTAAGGAAGAAAATTGTTGTGAAATAAGAGTATAAGATCTCTATATTATACTTTGAAAGTTGTTGCATTCAAACATTGAAATATTTAATAAGAGTTTCAGCTTGTTATTTGCATAACAAGTATTATACAAAATATTATCATTCCCTTTAGAGGTGGTGACTCTACTTGCTTTTGAACTAGTTGATCAAGGAGGAAACTGACTATGTGTTGAGAAGTTTTTGTGTGGCTCTGAAGTTGGAGAAAACCTAGAATAAACATAGGCTTTAAAGAGCTATGTGTTGTTTGAATTCAGTCCTCTATGAAAAGAGGTGGTGACTCTATGAGAAAGAACTTGATAAATGTGTGAAGTGAAGAGACCTAATGTCTCAAGTTACTGCTTGGAACCTCATTCATTCATTGGTTTGTTCATAGAAAGTACATGTTCAATGGTTCAACAGGTTCAATTGATGTGATATGTCTATCGGCATAAGGTTGGCCATCGGCTACTGTTACTCCGATGAAGGATTGAACATCACTCGTCAGGTTCAATGGTTCACCAAGTTCAACTGATGTGATATGTCTATCGGCATAAGGTTGGCCATCAGCTGCTATTAGTCTAATGAAGGCTTGAACTTTGCTCGTAAGGTTCAATGGTTCAACAGGTTCAACCGATGTGATATGTCTATCAGCATAAGGTTGGCCATCGGCTGAGCCTGTGGTAGGTACTCTAACGGTATTCTATTACTTTGATGAAGGATGAAGGCTTGGGCATCGGTGGGACAAGGAACCATCAGCGTGGATGGTGGAGTGGTCTCTGATGGCTTGGGCTATTCCAATGAGGCTTAGACTAGCATCGTCGGCAACAAAATTGCCGACGATAGTCTTACTGAGTGTTCGTGTATGTAAACCAGGATATCAAACTCAAACTGGTGAATGTGGGACTAAAGGTCTCACATGAATACGAACAGTTATGCGACAGTTGGAAGATAGCGATGCTGGGTTAGTTGAAACGAACAGTTAGGGCAGAAGTTCAAAATGGTTTTGCTCTTGAAGACTGTGTTATATACAGATTTGGTGAGGTCGTCTGGGAGTTGATTATGAGATTCGATCAAATTGTTCATTCTGTAGATGTACAGAGGAAATGAACTGTGCGTATGATTTGAGAATCGATACCTGAGCAAGAAGGCTGAGATCTTTATTGTAACATTTCTACGCTTACTATAAATAAAGATTGTCTCTCTTGTGGTGGTGGGTTTTTTTACCCGAAAGGGTTTTCCCACGTACATCTAGTGTTGTTCTCTATTATCTTGTATGTTTATTCTATATTTTCTGGTGTGTTCAGCTTTGTATTTGAATTATACGTTACCTATTTGCATTATCCCCTTTGAATTGATATTAAGGAAGCTGTATTCCATACCTGTGCTTTCCTTACAAATGGTATCAGAGCCTGGCCAATTGTGTTATCCTTATTGGTAGGTTGGGTTTTTTGTGTTAGTTCTGTGAGTGGGAGTTCTGTAGAGGTCTATTTTGTTAAATAAGATGGCAAGTGCATTAGGAAAAGTAGACATTGAATAGTTAAATGGCACAAACTTTGAGTTGTGGAAGCTTAAGGTTGAAGATTTGCTAGTCGACAGAGATCTTTGGGTTGCTGTGTCTAGGACTAAACCTTCAGGCATGAAGCAAGAAGACTGGGACCTGGCAGATAGGAAAGCCAGAGGACTGATAAGATTAAGTTTAGCAACTTCTATTTTATTGAACATCCATGAGGAGAAGACTGCAAACGCTTGGTGGAAGAAGTTGGGAGATATTTATCAGGGCAAGTCCTTAGTGAATAAACTTTTCCTCAGGAAGAAGTTGTACTCTCTAAAGATTGATGAAGGAGCATCTGTAGTAGACCATCTGAACTCATTTAATATGATTGCTGCACAGTTGAATTCTGTAGGTGTAAAAATAGAAGAGGAGGACCGCTGTATGCTTCTGTTGTGTTCCTTACCTAACTCATGGGATCATCTTGTGATGGCTATTGGAAGTACAACAACCACGTTTAAAACTGAAGAAGTTGTTGCCTCGCTATTATCTGAAGAGATGCAAAGGAAATCTTCTGAGATGGCCAAAGAGGCCATGTCTGTTCAAGGTAGATCAAAGGAAAGAGGCAAAAAGAAAGACAAGAAATGGTTCAACCGATGTGATATGTCTGTCAGCATAAGGTTGGCCATCGGCTGAGCCTGTGGTAGGTACTCCAATGGTCTTCTGTTACTCTGATGAAGGATGAAGGATTGGGCATCAGTGGGACAAGGAACCATCGATGTGGATGGTGGAGTGGCCTCCGATGGCTTGGGCTATTCTAATGAGGCTTAGACTGGCATCGTCGGCAAAAAAATTGCTGATGATAGTCTTACTGAGTGTTCGTGTATGTAAATCAGGATATCAAACTTGAACTAGTGAATGTGGGACTAAAGGTCTCACATGAATATGAACAGTTATGCGACGGTTGGAAGATAATGATGTTGGGTCAGTTGAAACAAATAGTTAGGGCAGAATTTCAAAATGGTTTTGCTCTTGAAGACTGTGTTATATACAGATTTGGTGAGGTCATCTGGGAGTTGATGATGAGATTTGATCAAATTGTTCATTTTGTAGATGTACAGAGGAAGTGAACTGTGTGTATGATTTGAGAATCGATACTTGAGCGAGAAGGTTGAGATCTTTATTGTAACCTTTCTAAGCTTATTGTAAATAAAGATTGTCTCTCTTGTGGTGGTGGGTTTTTTTACCCGAAAGGGTTTTCCCATGTACATCTGGTGTTGTTCTCTGTTATCTTGTATGTTTATTTTGTATTTTCTGGTGTTTTCAGCTTTGTATTTGAATTAAACGATACCTGTCTGCATTATCCCCTTTGAATTGACATTAGGGAAGCTATATTCTACACCTGTTCTTTCCTTACATGAAGAATATTTCAACACTCTTAAGTTTCCATTCATGAAGAGAATTTGCAGCAGTTGTAACACACTTCTAGAAAACTATTTGATCTTTGAGGAGCTTTCAGTTGCTTGAAGATTTTGTCCTCTTTGAAGAGGTGGCGACTCTACGAATGAACTTGATCAATTATTGAAGATTTGTTTCTATTTATGCAAGTGTATTGCATAGATCTGCAAAGTTTCCAGTCATGAGAAGAAAATGGTGAAGTTTGCAGTAATTTCTAGGTATTTGACTCTTCATTCTTGTTTCATCTTCAAAGAAAGATAAATCAGATGAATAGAAGTTATTTGTAAGAATGCTTTGTGTAGAATGTTATTCCCATGATGAATGGAGGTCTATAATGGAGAAGTAAGGGTTTCGTTGGAAGGGCTTAAAGTTTTGTCAAGATGTAGGACCCTGATGAAGTAAGTTGTGAAGGAAATAGGCTTTTGTTGAAAGCATATTTAAACATGGGTTGGTATTCTTTCCATCCTCCTACACATTTAAATGTCACAATGTACGGTTCACAACAACAATAGTCATATCCTCAGAGAAGGGTCTTCTCTATTGAAAGATATAAAGCATTGGATTTCAGTGGTATCCAAACTATCCAAATTCCATTTCTGATGAGGTTAGAGAGCATCTTCCAAAATTCAGTGGTAATAGTTCTAAATCAACAAATTTAGCATTTGCAGGATTTCAGTGACCTAATGGGAGATTACGAGGTTGATGCAGAAGATATTGTCATGAAGTTATTTGTCTAACCTTTGAAAGGAGACGCAAGGGATTGGTTTTCAAATCTACCTATGCATTGTATTCTTTCATGGCAAGAATTTAGAATAGTATTTATTGATCAGTTTGGTGAAAGGGTTAATGTAAGTTCATTAATTAAAAAGTTTTTTCACATTCAAAAGGATGAAGAAGAATTGGTCCCAACTTTTAATCTAAGGTTTGTAAAGATCATAATAGATATCCCAGAGGATATCAGGCCAAATGATGCAATGTGTTTGGTTATATACTTGGGTGCATTCAATGAAGAGATGAGTTATCTACTGAGAGATAAGAATCCTACAATAGTCCATCAACCATACTCTATGGCTAGGGATATTGAAAATAACTTGAAGCATATGAGGGTGATAGAGTATGGATTTACAAGTATTGACTTAATTGAAACAAATATCACAAATAATAGATGTGGTTCAGATGATAGCATTATCTACCAAGATTGTATGGGCTCTGATCTTTTAGTTGACTTTTCCTTCGGTCATTTAAGAAATAGTGACCTGATTGCAACATATGAACCCAAAGATAAGATTCAATATCTAAATAATGAAGTTATGAATGTTGCTTATAACCAATCCATAAGCTATCCAAATAAAAAGTTTATTTGCAATAGTTTGAATACCAAATGTGATGGAAATAGGGACCTATATGGGACTACTTATTTTAATCCTCCTAATCAATAAATGGGGATGTGTTCGAGTTCCCAACTTGGTAAAACAACCTGAGGGATAGATGATGTTCAAGAATATGGAGAATGTGTGGTGGTGCTAAATAAAGGGTCAGATCATGCCCCTGTAGTGGATAGTTTCTTTTGTTTTGTCAATTATATAAATGATAACAGTGATTTTCATTTTGATAGTCAAGACTGCTCCTTGGAAGTAAAAATGGAGCCTCTTGATAATATGAATAATTGTGAAAGAACAAACCGGTTTGTATTGGAGAAGGCTTCATGCCCTGACAAGTCATCCAAATATGAACATGAATATGAAGCAAAATCATCAGTTATTGATTACATAGATAGTGATAGTCATTTGTATTCCTCTCAGAATTATGATGATTTGAGTTTATTGAGGATATAAGCCATCAAGATAATGAAGAAGAAGTGTTTATGACAAGAATGAACATAAGGCGCAATCCACTTTATGACGAGCCTCCAGATTTACCAAAAGTGAGAAATAATAGTCCTTACTGGTGTAGAGATAATCCTATCTTTGCAAAAAATCTTAAAGATGCAAGATTCAAAGAATTTGAGGAGTAAGACTCCCAAGAGTTTTATAAATGTAGGGGCAATGTTGAAGCAGATAAATCCTGTAAAGTTGATGGTTTCAAATTGAAGAGGGACCTTGTTATATCTAAGGTTGGATTTCCACTACCAGGCATTAGAGCATAAATAGAATTGGTGATCTATCAGGATTAGAGGAACATAAATTAATGTCAATTCAGTTTCAGGGGATGTTTGTGGGTGAGCAGTTTTTATACAAAGGAATAAACTCAGATGATCATTCAATTGATACATTTCAATCTTTTGCCTTTGATTAGTCTGATTCATCAGACATGAAGCTAGAATATGACCTCAGGCTAGTAAAACAACATATTGAGGAAGTCCAAGAAGGCATTGCTTATGAGTGTTCTAAGTTTGATATAAGTGTAGTAGGTGAAGATAATGATACTAGTGCAAATCATCTAGCAGATTATGAGTGTTTTCACTTCTCAATTATGTCTGATAGGCTTGAAGGTGACTAGGAAAGAGATCATGCAAATTATTACAGTTGGCTTGATATGATAGATCCATATGTTACCCTCATGTTTAGTGAAGGTATTCTTCAGTCAGCATTTGGTTACATAAATCAGAGAAGCACAAGATACTTTGATAATAATAGACTCAAGAGTTCTGTGAGATGGATAAGCATCCGTGTTGACAATAAGATGGATTATGGTGACAACTCCAATTTTGTCTCAATGAAATCATTGGAAAATAAAATCTTCGACAGAGGCAGATTCTATTTTTCCTTTTATGGTGACTTTGGGCTACCATGTGGATTTTAGGGTATGTGTTTCTTTGGGTTGGGCATTTCTTGGTTTTAGAGGTGTTCTGTGGTCTGCTTCTCCAGAGATTTATGGGATCTCACTTTGTTCTATTTGAACAAACATCCCCAACTAGAGCCACTAATGGGACTCTGATAATTTTCCTTGGTTTTGTATGTTAGCCTTGCTTCAAGCTTCAATTTGGTGGTCCTATCCTAGGGTTTAACTTTGAATGTTGCTTTAAAACCATGTTCCCAAGTCTAAAACCCTAAACCCTAGGGGTTTATACAAAGTGTCGAAGTAACTTTTCTTCTAATTTACAGTTGACTGCTTATTGCCCATGGCCGATCCTTAAGTCATCATTTTATGTCTAGGGCATCACTTGGTCACTAACCTTTTACTCCCATATTACCTTTTGTACCTATGCACGTGTCTTAATATATTTTATGCCTTAGTCTTATCCTGAGCCCCCCTTAATGAAAATTCAGCCCCCCTCTTTACCTAGTTGGATTAGGTTGTTTTGAAAGTGCGTGCCTCATTTTGCTTTCTATGTGTTTGCCCCTGACCCCAGAAGCATTAGAAATATTTTAAAATCAACAGGATAGAATTGGGAAGTCCATGTGGCAAGGTTTTAGGGCATTATGTTGTTCCGTGAGGCTGTCTTTTACTAAGGCAAGGTATTATGTGGAAGTGCGGAAAGGTGGCATATGGCAGGGTTTTTTCCAAGTGATCCAACGAGACTCGTTAGAGGTCCCATTTTGCCCACGTGGTGATCTGAAGGGTTTTTTCGTCATTCCACAGATCCTTTGGGGGAGCCCACCTATAGACCACGGAAGAGCGGAAATGTGACAGGTGGCGGGATTCAACAGCTAATCATCCTATTGATTCGACGGGTGCCAAGTGGTGTTCCTTGTGGTTCTTCTATCATTTCACAGAGCATTCTAGTAAGGCTCTTTTTAAGACCGTGGAACAATGGGAAAATGCCACATGGATTTTTTTGACTTCTTTTTTCAATGGCGTAGCTAAGGTGGTAGTCTGGGTGGCTTGTTTTTATTGATTCGTACCCCTTTTCCATGGATGATAGAGATTTTCACATCATTGGACCTATCTGTACCATTGATTCAGATGTTCTGTTCTATGATCGACGGTCCATTTTTAAATGGAGGCAATGGAGTGGTGGCACATAGTAAATGATGAACTAGTGTTGTGATGGTTTCTTCAGGCATGTGCTGAGCCTTCCTTGCTGCCATTGTACAAGATGATAAGCTTGAATAGAAACTGGCGAGATACGTGATCTACCCTTGGGGATTTATATTCAAGCTTGATGGGATTTTCCACTTGACGTCGTGATAGAATTTGAGCAGGGTGTGCTATTTTAAAGTGTTGTCAGTGAGCCAACATCTCTCACGGGATTCGTGACATGGATTAACTGCCTCCCATGGATTCATTAACTCTGGCAGTTGTATCGGGCATTAACAGGTTGAACTTTTGGTGCAACGGTAATCGTGGGCCAACAATTGGTGTCAGAGCCAAAGGCTTTAGGTTTGAATCTCTTCTACGAGTGACGCGGGCTCCCGCGAGTGACGTTAGGGGGGATTGTTGGCAGTGAACAAGCATCTCTCACGGTATTTGACATGGCTTAATCACCTCCCATGGATTCATTAACTCTAGTGATTGTGTAGATGAAAAACTAATGTGTTGTAGACTTAAATAAAATTCAGGGTTTAACCTAACTGAATAGTCCACTATCATTGCATTCCTACATTGAATTATCGACCAAGGAGTGTAAGCTTATGATAATGCTTGCACTATCTATGCCTTCAATACTCATTTCTAATCTAAGTTAAATTTATATAATTCTTATCTTATCTAGTCCTACTTACTAGAATGCATAGAAATGTAAAACAGTAAACGGAAATGGAAAACAAAAAAAACAATCTAAACTTCTAGTTGCTATGGGTACCTTCAACAGAAGCTAAAGAGAACTGTATTTAATAGAAAATCATAGTTTTAATCTAACAATTCAAAAATGATGAAAAGGCTAACACTAACCTCTAGAGGATTAAAAATGTGCACTCTACTCATGAATCACAGTTATTGGAAATATCAATCAATAGTTCCTACTTGCTTCACAATATAACATAGAAGATAGAATGAAACAGATTAACTAAGAATGTAGAAATAAATAAGAAAGCATGCAAAGTGAGAGTTAGTACCTTGAGTGGCCAGCTTAGGGAACTATCTCACTTTTCCTGGAGATTAAATCTACTTCAGATCTTCACACATCCCATAACATATAGTTGAATTCAAATCATATCTAAGATAGAATCTTCTTCAGATTTTATATTTAAAATTATAACATGTCTGGAATAACTGATAACTATAACAAAGTAATGACTATTTTGAAAGTAAAACATAACAACCAACATAATCAATGAACTCATCCCTTAACTTATATAAGGATAGGAGAGTCTTGTGCAATCTTCTAACTAACTGTGATCATCAATTCATTCCTGGACATTAGGATATTGTTTTTGAGATCAACTTATTATCTGGAACAAAGGAAACAAAGTCCTATCCAAATAGAAATTCCAACCATAACAACTCATAAATAAGATTCATAAACTTCGGTGAGATTCCTAGAATGAGTCTTCTTTCTCCCCTGCGTTTATTCTCCCATGATGACTACGTTTGTCTCCACCGATCACTATGTCTGGCACTTGGACCGCATTCTCATTGATTCCTTTGTTCTGCATCCTGTTGTAATTACTCCTCCTTGGATTCTTTATCTGGCTGCACAGGGTTAATCATTCCAACATATATACAAAACAACCTCTCATAATAAACTAATGAAATCCTATCTATATTTCATGCATATTAATAATTCAAATCATCCATTTGATAATATAACCACCTGAGTTCATTTATCAGCATAGGGTCTAAGTCCTTGGAAAGTATATATATGAAACAACATAAAATAGAGATAATGTAGATGAAGTCTTTGCAGAACCATATAGAAAACGTCTTTAAAACATATGGAAACAATATAAAAGGAGGACAATATTTCATCCCAACATTCACCCCAACTTAGACTTTTGCTTGTCCCTAAGCAAAATTATAGAACTAGACACCTAAGGCAAAAGGTTATAATGCAGGGTAATTCTTTTGAGGTTTGTGTCCACTATAACTCCTTTTCCATGCTTGAGGTAGAACCCATTAGAGTATACAAGTCTTTCCATCCTGATCTGCTCAACATGCCTACACTGCTCACTTTTCCCTCCTGTCCAATGTGGCATTGGATAAAGAAATATAGGAGGCTGATAAGTGAGAGGTAACCATGATACTCCCTTCTCTTCTGATATCTGGATATATTTGTACAATCTTTCAAGCATATTCATGAAATTGTGGATAGAATGGGGTTCCTTCCTTTGTAACTCTGGAGTTAAACTATCCCATCTGCTCTGCACATACCTCTGACAATTTTGGATAATAGACACTGCCATCCTCTGTATTCTTCTATAGTCCCTAAGTCTTAAATCCATGATCACCTTACCTGGTCCTTTATGAGACGACAATGTCAACCATTGGGTTAAGATGATTTCAGGCTCCAAGGCTTCCTTCCTCAGTTGTAGTGGTACTTTCTTTTTCTGTTCTTCATATTGGTCCATCAATAACCCTCTGAGTTGTTCATTTTTAAAATATGACATTAATTCTCTGACCTCGAGGTCTCCAACATAAATGTAGGGATTCCATTATGTATCTTCATCCATTATATAATTGTGTAGGTAATACTCACACAACTGGTCTTGTTCTTCTAGGCTGACCTCTTTGAAGTAATTACAAAAGATAAAACCTTGAATCGAAGTCGAGTTGATCATTTATGAACATGTTAAACTGAAAACTAAGAAATTTTTCTTTCAAAAATAGTGCATACACTCTCAATGGAGATTTGCATCCCATAATCTACTTGGCCCTTTCAATAACCTCTATCAGCTTTTTCTCTAACTGTTTAATCTTCAAATCCTTTTCTGGAACAGATTCATTGAGGTTATGCTTTACTTTTTCCTAGTTTTCCTTCTCTTGCCTATTTTCATCAGTCAGTTTCATTAGTTAAAAACCCAAGGACAATGTAGTATGGTATGTTGGGATTTTTACCATGGGAGGTTGGAGAGTAAGTATTGCATCTTCCTCAATCTTTGCTTTATTTTCAGCCAGCTATGCTAACAAATCTAAATTAGAGTCGTGGCCATAAGTTTGGATCTTCTCCTCCAACTCTTGAATCCTCTTTTCCTTTTCTCTCTCTTTCTTCATAACCCCTTACCTATTCCTCAAGTTGCCTTATTCTATCTAGGGCTTCTTGCAACTCCTTCCTAATATCTATGTCTTCTATCAATTCCTTTTCACCTTCAAGATTTTCATCATTCCCTTTTTCAGGGGCATCAAAGATTTCCTTAGCAAAGTTATCTGGCATAAGTTTTCCCATTTTCCTTGCAATAAACGGATCTTCTGATTCATAATCAGAAGAAGAAATGTACCTTATTTTTCTAGCAGACATATTATCGTTTACATAGGCATCAGTAGAAGCATCCTCAAGAAGGTTTTCTCCCCTATTTGAATCTAGATTCAGAGGAGCTAGATCAATATCCTGCTGGCCTTTATTTTTGTCTTCTACTCTTGGGTGCTCAACAATTTTCTCTTTAACACCTTGCTTCCTCAACCTCCCTGATTGCCTAGGAGTAACTATCTCATGTTTTTCTACCTTTTTCTTCTTCTTGTTGTTCTCCCTCTGACTCTTTGTTTTCTTCCTAGATGTTGACGAAGTGGTTCTTTTTGTTTTAGGAATAGAGGTTGAGGGCTATTCAACTGATATAGGCCTAAACTCTAGAGGGTTCTCAGGTTGTGTTTCTTCCTGCTCGGTATCAACAGGGGGTTCAGCTTCATGTGGAATATCTTCCTCTAGCTCTGGTGCTTCCAAGAGTGTTGAGATGTCTACACATTGTTTAAATGCTTCCCACTCAATTTGTGGGTACTAAATCCTTAAACTCATTTTTACTAACAAAGCTATTAAATAATGGTGAGAAAGAGTTGTGTCTGCTTGTTGCCTCTGATACTCTGAAGACATTCTTCTTAGCATACTATACAAATAATTGGGAACATTGACAAGTTTCTCATGTCTCAAATGGTTGAGCAATTTAAGATGTGTTGTATATAGCATATTATATCTACCATCACAAGTGATATATTTGATAATATAGAAAGCACATTTCCCCCAAAAATATGGAAGAGATAATCATTTGGTACCTTGTGTGGTAGAATCTAGTTGTTCACCTCTTTCACAAAACTCCTCTCTGGTCGCAACTGCATCAACCCTGACTGGATACTCAGACCATGTTCTAGGAAACCCTAAAACTTGAGAAATTGCAAGCTCGGAAGTGTCTATTGTCAACCCTCTAACCATTGCTTCATCATATTCCAAAGTAAGTGCAAATTCTTGTACCATGTCATCATCATATTCTGTCAATTTGAGGAAGTAATCAAGCCAACCCAATCTAGTAAAAAGCGGAAGAACCAGCACATCCTCCAATATTTCCTTGTGTGTCGAGGGTTCCCTTCTGATTAAGTCTCCTCCCATTAAGACTATGAATTAGAATTCTACAATGTCAATTCTCTACACAATGCCAACTAACCAATTTCTACTGCTTCAGCTCACCACCCTGAAAAACTAGTCTTTCAATTTTCCTTTTCTTACTTCTCCACTATAACTCCATAACTCCTTAGGGTATTAATTCATTATTTGATAGAGGTGAGTTCATAGCGCAGAGTATTTGTCTAGTTTTCTCAAAGGCAGGGTTTTAAACAAGGTTTTGAAAGGCAAAAATGTGAAGGCAACAATGATTAAATGATAATCATTTGAAAAGAAACCCCTCCCCCCAACTTAATGATGAAGTGACTGCACTTCATATGGCAGGTGTGACGGATGGAGGAGTGATAAAAAGAAATGGTGGAAATATACATCGCATGCATGAAATAAATTATGAATAAACATGAAAATAAATAAAGAAATCTAAGTGTATTAATAGAAAGGTGTTGATTGTACATATATAGCGAAATGAAATAATTACCATACCTTGGAAGTTGTGAGCAGCACTGGTGAGGTGATAGAATATGCATGCAGCAAATGGGAAGTTGGATGTACAGCTATAGAGTGATAATGGAATAGTGCAAGATGGCAGATGGAAGTACCATTCATAATTTGAAGTGACACTTGGAATAATGTGAATGGATCAATTTGAAAGGAATATGGGTTGATGGAATGGGTGGGAGAATTGAGGTAGTGTTCACCAAGCAATGGAACAAAACAGTAGATTAGTGTTGCTACGGGAGCTTGCAGCACAGGTCCTGACTATGTAAATGTAAACATAATATAATAGGTCCCAGCTAAGTCAGGTCTCCCAACTAAAGAAGTTAAAAATAAGTCCTGATGGAGATATCAAGTTGTAACCATGGAAATTGTGCAGTGTGTGTATGTGGGAAAAATAAAGAAATTTAATTGTCAGCAATAGGGGTTGAGTATTGCAACTCAACCTCCACATCACTGGACATTGGTGTTGTATCAGCATCAAAATGTGCATTTTCTGGTGTTACAACAGCTGAATCAACATCATTTGGTGTCATAGCATTTGAATCAGCATCATCTGGTGTCATAGCATCTGAATCAGGAGTATCAGGAGGAGCATATTGAGCAAATAGAGATACCAGAAAGTCATCTCTCTGGAGTGACTTCTTGTACAATTTGAGCCTATGCCCATTGACCAATAGTGAAAACTGAACTTCATCAATAGCTTGCAGTTAAACTGCACCATTAGGAAAAACTTTTTGGATTTCATATGGACCTGACCAACGTGACTGAAGCTTTCCCTTGAAGTCCTTATACCTTGGGTCATAAAGTAGTGCCCAGTCTCCTGTAGTGAATTCCTTTGTTTTTATATATTTATCATGCCATTTTGCCCTTTGCTTCTGTATGACCTCTGTATGATGAATGGCTTCTAGTGTCATTTCATCCAAGGTAGTCAAATGTTGTAGCATTTCCCATTATGCAGTGGTTAGATCCATTCCTAGGTCCATTGTTGTCCTCAGGGTTTTATACTCAAATTCAATAGGCAGAATTGTAGTCTTGCCATAGACCAGCTCATAAGGTGTAAACCCTATAGTTGTCTTCCAAGTTGTTCTATATTCCCAAATAGCTTTAGGGAGCCTAGAAACCCAATCTCTTTAGTGAAGCTGCACTGTCTTGGTTAGGATGTTTTCAATTTCTCTATTAGTAACTTCTACCTGACCATGAGCCTATGGATGGTAGGGAGTAGATTTCTTATGCCTGATTTGGTATTCTGCAACCAATTTTGTTATTAAATCAGATGTAAACTGTGGTCCCTGGTCAATTACTATTTCTTTTGGAACACCATACCTAGTGAAGATGTCTTCATACAAGAATTTAGCCACATTACCATATCTGGCAAACTGTAATGCTTTCAGTTCTACCCATTTAGTTAAGTAATCTATACATACCAGGATATATTCTTTGTTGTTTGATGAAGGAGGTATAGGCCCCATAAAATCCAAACCCCACTTGTCAAAAGGAGCTAGGGAGATTTGTGGCTACAAAGGCATCTCATCACTTCTAGTAGTTCTCCCCATTCTCTGGCATCTATCATAGCTCCTAGTGTACTTGACAGCATCCTTGTGAAGCATTGGCCAATAATAACCTGTTGTGAGGATTTTAAAGGTTGTCCGCTTTGCTGCAAAATGTCATCCACAAGGCTCATCATGAGAAGCTTTCATGACATCAAATACTTCATCCTCCCTGATACATCTCCACATGATATTGTTTGGTCTGGTGTAGAATAGAAATCCAAAAATCCAAGAGTAAGAGAAACATTTATGCACCAGCTACCTCTTCTCCCTTGGAGAGAAATATCCTAGAATTTGCCCTGTAACCAAATAATTAGCTATATCTGCATACCATGGAGTGTATGTAGTGAGAGCAAATAAATGCTCATCAGGAAAGGAATCGTCAACCACTCCATCTGAAGACTGTGTAGGTAGTCTGGACAGAAAATCAGCAACAACATTGGCTTTGCCTGGTTTGTCAACAATTATAATGTCAAACTCTTGCAACAACAATAACCACCTTACAAGTCTGCTACCTACTATGGGTTTATTCATCAAGTATTTGATGGCTGCATGATTTGTATGGATGAAGACCTTGTAACCAATTATGTAGTGTCTGAACTTATTTATGGTATAAACAACTGCTAACATCTTTTTCTCTGTCACTATATAATTCAATTCAGCTCCTTGCAGATTCTTATTGACATAATAAATAGCATATTTCTTGGATCCTTCTTGTTGGCCTAAAACTACACCAATTACAAAATCTGATGCATCAGTATGAATGTGAAAAGGTAAGGTCCAATTTGGTCCTCTAAGTACAGGAGCTTGTGTCAAGGAGGTTTTTAGCTTTTCAAAAGAAGTCTGACAATCTAGTGTCCACTCAAATTCACTGTCTTTTGTTAACAGAGTAAATAGAGGTGCAACAATTTTGCTAAAATCTTGAATGAACCTTCTGTAGTAACCTACATGTCCTAGGAAACTCCTGACATCTTTCTGCTTATGTGGAATAGGTAGGGTGGAAATAAGTTCAATTTTCTTTGGATCCACTTGTATTCCAACACTTGAGATAAAGTGCCCCAAAACTATTCCTTGTGTCATCATAAGGAAACATTTTTCATTACTCAAAGAGAGATTATGATCTGTACATTCTTTCAATGCCTTCTCCAAGTTGTGTAGGGCTTCATCATATGTGTCACCATATGTGGTGAAGTCATCCATATAAATCTCCATACTGTCATGTGCAAAATCAGAGAAAATGCTTAAAACCACTCTTTGAAAAGTAGCTGGAGAATTGCACAAGCCAAAGGGAAAGACAAAGTATGCATATGTCCCCCAAGGGCAGGTAAACGTTGTCTTATCTTGATCTTCTGGAGCAATTTTAATCTAATTATAGCCACTAAAACCATCAAGGAAAGAAAAATATTTCTTGTCTGTTAGTGAGTCAAGAACCTGGTCAATGAAGGGCAATGGAAAGTGATCTTTCCTGGTAGCAGTGTTCAGTTCTCTATAGTCGACACAAACCCTCCACTTTCCTCCTTTCTTTGGAACTATACCAATGGTGAAACCCATTCACTATCTGAAATGGGGTATATGAAGCCTACATCCAAAAGTTTTTATAGCTCAATTTTAAGAATTTCCCTGAGGGTTGGATTCATGCGCCTTTGCTGCTACCTAATGGGCTTGTTGGTTTTAGGACAAACAACTGAGAGGGGGGGTGAATCAATTGTTACCAGAATTTATGTTCTTTAAACACTTAAATCCTTCTTAAATTTCTATAGCATAATAATGATTCAATCATGGAAGCACAATACAATAATTAAGAGAAGAAACATATTCAACACATATGACACCAAGATTTTAACATGGAACAACTAGTTAAGGGAAAAACCATGGGGTGACTAACCCAAGATGTATTCTATGTTAAAAGAATAAGAAGAAAAGATGGCACTTGCCAATTAGGGCTCACTACCTGAGAACACTGCTCACAAGAGGCCCACTGCCTATAGGAGACACACTGTCTACAGAATAATATAAATATTACATACTTGAACTGGAGATTAGCATCTTCACCATGCTTGAGACAGTTCCATTTAAGCTCAACACTTTTGCTCTGCTTTTTGCTCTTCTTGTCTCTACCACTCTCTCATCTCTACCAAGATACTTTGAAGTGACTTCACAATTCTTATTTATACATGACATCAACTTTGGAATGATCATCAAAGTCAACACAACATACTTTATTTTATTACAGAGCAGTTACAAAAATACAACTTGATTTGTTACAAAGATTTCATGTGTATCACCACATTGTCGACCACACATGTCTGGACTTCAATCTTCCTTGAGGAACATGCCATGCTTCGCAGAACATCTTCAAGATCATCCACAAGAGGTGTAAAACATCCGGTTGGCCAAGATTAGGAAGAACACCATCATCTGAAAGCAAATCTTCAATTTCAAGCTCAATCTTCAATGTAGACCATCAACACGAACTGGACACAACCTAGAGACCCTCACAAGCTTGCCTGAATCACCAAGAACATCCACACCATTTCTGCTTACTGAAATCATTTGCATTTCCATTCAGAACCTCAAGAACACAGTCAGTCATCACTATCTCATTAGAATAAATCCTTGCGGACCTCTAGACCACGAACCAATTAAGTTGTCAATTCACATTGGCTTCCTAAACATGCCACCAGATCCATAGAACAAGATATTGCATTTTTGGATCTTACCGGACCTATTTGCGTCACTCTATCACCTCTAAATAGCCGCCAAAACTAGTTTTACTCATATGGCCATAACTTCTCCAAGTCTTCATGTGGATCTCTCAAATCTTGACTAGATCATCTTTAGACACATATCTACAAACCCTTTGATGTGCATTCTCTGATCTTCATCTAACTAGGATCTTCACTTCATAGAGCTCTACTATCTTCACTGTTCTTCTCTGTTCTTGATAGGACTAATTTTCTCAATATCCTCAGCACATAGCTCATCCAATCCTTGGCATCAATGCAATAGGAGTATGTTGACATCAATGACAACATGGGTTAGGCCCATACTTGCAACAATCTCCCCCTTTGTCATTGATAGCAACATATGATGTGAAAAATTATTTTAACCATCAAGACAAGAAATTCTCCTCACTAACTGACATAGCTCCCCCTATCAACAACAATCATTCATATGTCTTCTCTTTCTTTGCTCCTCCCCCTTTGATCAACAACCACTTTTATTTTTCACATGTCTTCTCTCCCCCTTTGACATCATATCGGGGCAGCAGGATATTGAAGGAACTGCATGTGACGTCATCGTCATCAGGATAATCGTCATCAGGAGATTAGGGTGACGTAAGCATCGAAGGAAAGGTGCGTGAAGGATCGTCATCAAGATATATGGAGGGAACCGGATATTTTATATCCTGCTGATGAACATGATGTCGAACATCATGATGCTGAAGATAGAGGTTGGCGGTAAGATGAACAGTGAACGTCAGGAGGATGTTTGCGCTTGCCGAATGTGATGATGCTGCCGATAGCCGAATATGATGATGCTGCTGACAGGCGAAGGGTCGAAGGTTTGTCTGCAGGAGGATATCGGTCGGCAGAGAAAATATGATGATGCTGACAGTGTTAAGGGAAATATGATGATGATGATGATGGGTTGTAGACATACATGCTGTATGTCAAGGAGGAGCACCTACCTGACAGCTGGCCTCCATGAGGCAGTTAGTTTGTTTTGAGTCTTGTTAATGTTTCAAAGAAGGTCATATAAGACCAATGCATGTAATAAGGTCATGTTGACCGTGCTTTACTATTTTTAGCTAGGTTGTTAGGACAGCTGTTATGCTGTATGTCCGGTTGGATCCTCCCAGCCGCTTGGAAGCTCCCAGCCGCTGGGAATCAAGTGGTAGTACTCGCAAGCAGATCCTATTTATGTATTAGGATCGGTTAGTATTGCATATCATCGATCATTGATCAGACTTTGCAGAGAGTGAGACAGAGAGAGAGACAGAATATTGTATTTACATCTTTTGAAATCAATAAAGAGATCATGTTTGTGTCCATTCTCTGTTTTGAATTCCATTGTGTAATCGAATTGTTGTTCTGGTGGTTTCATGGATTCGCTGATCCATTCCACCGGTTGATTCGTCGAATCGGTGGAATGGCTATGTACAGTAGTTTAGGATTTAGTCTGCATTTTGTGTTTGTTTGCATGTATGTTTGCAGGATCGCAGTCGAGATGTGTTGAGAACCCTAGCATGGGTATGTGCTAGGTCGTACTGGTAGTTCGAGTCTGGAAAGTTGTCCAGGAAGCAGATCGGGTCACCTCAGGAGGTTCGGCGGATCAAAATTTGCTAAGGTTAGAAATTCGTCACAACGGCATCATCAGGATATTTCTGTGTATATCTTGCAGTTACTTCAGGCGTCATCCGAGTAGATGGAGGTGAGCATGATGCAGTAGTTTGCATAAGGTGAATGTGCATTGGGGTGATCATCATCAGGTGTTGCCGAGGAGGAGCGTATCGGCATAAGGTAGAAGATCGGGTTGATAAAACCATCGCGGGCCGATAATGTTAAGTTTGGCCGACAGCAGGATATTGAGGGAGCTGCATGTGACGTCATCGTCATCAGGATAATTGTCATCAGGATATCGGGGTGACGTAAGCATCGAAGGAAAGGTGCATGAGGTTATCGTCATCAGGATATATGGAGGGAACCAGATATTTTATATCCTGCTGATGAACATGATGTTGAACATCATGATGCTGTAGATAGAGGTTGGCGGTAAGGTGAACAGTGAACGTCAGGAGGATGTTTGCGCTTGCCGAATGTGATGATGCTGCCGATAGCCGAGTATGATGATGCTGCTGACAGACGAAAGGTCGAAGGTTTGTCTGCAGGATGATATCGGTCGACAGAGAAAATATGATGATGCTGACAGTGTTAAGGGAAATATGATGATGATGATGAAGGGTTGTAGACATACATGCTGTATGTCAAGGTTTTAGTGTGGATGCCTCTGCATCATAGTGGTATCAGAGCTCAGCAAAAGGTCTGGGCTGTTGTGTGTTGATTCTGTCACCGAAAGGGCAGAGGTAGAGTTGATTATGTCACCGAAAGGACAGAGGTAGAGGAGTGAGAGGTTGACAAAATGCCTCCGAAAGGTAATGGTACTGCAAGGGAATTGCAGGAGATGAAGGAAAAACATGCCAGAGAGATGAGGAAGATGAAGGAGCTTGCTGAAGCACTTCAAGCCAGGCTTGTAGCCTTGGAGAAGAACAAAAAGAGGGAAGTGGACGACAGTGAGTCTGAAGAAGATGAAGATGCTGTTGAAGAGTATGAAGAGGTAGCTGAAGATCTGGATGCTGAAGACCAGAGATTTGCAAAACTATTAAAGGCAGTGCAGAGTGATAAACCTAAGGTAAAGGTTGATGTTTCCAAGTATAATGGAAGTTTGAATGAAGATGAGTTACTGGATTGGATTGCTGCACTTGATAATCACTTTGAATGTGAAGATGTTGTTGAGGATCAGAAGGTAAAGATTGCAAAGACCAAGTTAGGAGGTCATGCTTTGGTATGGTGGGATTATGTACAATCCGAGAGAAGGAAACAAGGGAAGTCAAAGATCACTTCATGGGATAAGATGGTAGCAAGGATAAAAGGTAAATTCTTGCCTAGGGATTATGAGATTCAGATGTTTAAGAAGCTGCAATTTTTAAGGCAGAAGGAAATGGATGTGAAGGCATATACTGAGGAGTTTTATAAATTGAGTATGAGATCTGGTCATCATGAGAATGAGGTAGAAAAGGTGGCTAGGTACTTGGCTGGTTTGAGATTGAACATACAGGATGAGTTAGTTTTAGCTAACCCTAAGAGTGTGGAGGATTGTTACCAAATGGCACAGGATTGAAGAAAAGATGAATAGGAGACAAGATAAGTCCATGAGAGGAAGAGGAAGCAATATGAGGGGAAGAGGATTAGCCCCTACAACAAGGAAAACCAATGAGGGTCAAGAAGACACTGGTAAAGGACAGGGACAGTCTAATTTCAGAGGTGGATGGAAAGGTAATAGAGGCAGATTTGGAAGTGGTAGAGGTCCTACTACATTTTCAGGAAAGTGTTACACCTGTGGTGAGTTTGGTCATCCATTTTTCAAATGTCCAGAGAGCAAAGGTTCATCATCCAGAAATGATAGAACGAATGACAAGAAAGTACAACTTGTGCAAGAAGAGAAAGTAGAGCAAAGTGTGCAAAGTTCAAACACTTATCAAGGAGACAGAGTTCCTAACGGTTATGGGTATCCTGAGGAGGGAGAAGCATTGATGCTAAGGAGAACTAGTTTGCAGGCATCAAAGGATATGATGCAAAGAAGAGCTCTTTTCAAGACCACATGCAAGAGCAAAGGTAAAGTATGTAAGGTTGTCATTGATACTGGTTCAACAGATAACATGGTATCTCAGGAAATGGTGGATAAACTAAATTTGGAAAGGATTCCACACCAACACCCTTACAAGGCATCTTGGGTGAGTGATAGTCAATCACTTTTTGTCTATGAACAGGCATATGTTGATTTTCAGATTGGAGCATATCATGATAGAGTTTTGTGTGACATTTTGCCCATGGAATGTTGTCACCTACTATTGGGTAGGCCATGGCAATTTGATAGGAGGGTACTGTATGATGGGTATGCTAATACCTACACCATCAAGAAAGATGGGACAACTATTATGTTGATGCCATTACAGGAAGCAGCTGTAGTACAGAAGGCAGCAAAAATCATTTTAGTGGGAAAGGAGTTTATGCAGAAGCCTATAGGAGCAGGCATAAAGGCAGTTGAGGACACTGTAGGGAAAGGAGTTGTTAAGGACAACAAGTTGAAGAAAGTTTCAGTTTTGACTGACAGAGGTCAGCAGCAGGTTCAGAAACAGGTTTGCAAACAACAACCAGTTGAGAGGAATGACAAGGATGTTGTCATAGTTGGGACTATTGTTTGTCCTATAAAGGTTGAAAGAAAGACAGAGTTGAACATTACAGAAGTTCAAGAGGCAGTTCAGACAGAGGTTCTGGTCAGACAACCTGACAAACACAAGGTATGTGAGAGAAGGGCCTACATTGACAGGCATGAGGATTTACTTGCAAGAAAGCAAGTTACAGTTCAGAAGTCTTGGAGCAGCCGAGAGCCAGCAGAGGACAAAGCTGGAACAGGTCAAGACACTGCAAAGGCAAAGTGTAAAGGTGGAGGACTTCCACATCCTAACTCATGGGACATGAGTTCTTTTCTGTTGGGGAGTATGGTGCAGGAGCACCTACCTGATAGCTGGCCTCCATGAGGCAGTTAGTTTGTTTTGAGTCTTGTTAATGTTTCAAAGAAGGTCGTATAAGACTAATGCATGTAATAAGGTCATGTTGACCGTGCTTTACTATTTTTAGCTAGGTTGTTAGGACAGTTGTTATGCTGTATGTCCGGTTGGATCCTCCCAGCCGCTTGGAAGCTCCCAGCCGCTGGGAATCGAGTGGTAGTACTCGCAAGCAGATCCTATTTATGTATTAGGATCGGTTAGTATTGCATATCATCGATCATCGATCAGACTTTACAGAGAGTGAGACAGAGAGAGAGACAGAATATTGTATTTACATCTTTTGAAATCAATAAAGAGATCCTGTTTGTGTCCATTCTCTGTTTTGAATTCCATTGTGTAATCGAGTTGTTGTTCTGGTGGTTTCATGGATTCGCTGATCCATTCCACCGGTTGATTCGTCGAATCGGTGGAATGGCTATGTACAGTAGTTTAGGATTTAGTCTGCATTTTGTGTTTGTTTGCATGTATGTTTGCAGGATCGCAGTTGAGAGGTGTTGAGAACCCTAGCATGGGTATGTGCTAGGTCGTGCTGGTAGTTTGAGTCTAGAAAGTTGTCCAGGAAGCAGATCGGGTCACCTCAGGAGGTTCGGCGGATCAAAATTCGCTAAGGTTAGAAATTTGTCACAACGGCATCATCAGGATATTTCTGTGTATATCCTGCAGTTACTTCGGGCGTCATCCGAGTAGATGGAGGTGAGCATGATGCAGTAGTTTGCATAAGGTGAATGTGCATTGGGGTGATCATCATCAGGTGTTGCCGAGGAGGAGCGTATCGGCATAAGGTAGAAGATCGGGTTGATAAAACCATCGCGGGCCGATAATGTTAAGTTTGGCCGACAGCAGGATATTGAGGGAGCTGCATGTGACATCATCGTCATCAGGATAATCGTCATCAGGATATCAAGGTGACGTAAGCATCGAAGGAAAGGTGCATGAGGTTATCGTCATCAAGATATATGGAGGGAACCGGATATTTTATATCCTGCTGATGAACATGATGTTGAACATCATGATGCTGCAGATAGAGGTTGGCGGTAAGGTGAACGGTGAACGTCAGGAGGATGTTTGCGCTTGCCGAATGTGATGATGGTGCCGATAGCCGAGTATGATGATGCTGCTGACAGACGAAAGGTCGAAGGTTTGTCTGCAGGAGGATATCGGTCGGCAGAGAAAATATGATGATGCTGACAGTGTTAAGGGAAATATGATGATGATGATGAAGGGTTGTAGACATACATGCTGTATGTCAAGGTTTTAGTGTGGATGCCTCTGCATCATCCCCCTATCAACAACAATCATTCATATGTCTTCTCTTTCTTTGCTCCTCCCCCTTTGATCAACAACCACTTTTATTTTTCACATGTCTTCTCTCCCCCTTTGACATCAATGGCAAAGGGCACATACTTGCATCAATACTTCAGAATCATACAGACTAGTCCCCCTAAGTGGCAGTTTCCTATCATCAATCCAGACCACAAGATATGATTGTGAGATCCACCGAACTGATGCACATCAGTGCACCTTAATTCAAAGCTAGAGGGGTAATAACCCCTAACTTCTCCCTGAGATACTCAAAAGAGTCCTTAGGTAGAGGTTTAGTAAAAATGTCTACAATCTGATCATTTGAGGGCACAAACTCCAATCTGACTTCATTCTTGTTCACCTACTCTCTCAAAAAGTGAAACTTGATGGATATATGTTTTGTGTTTGAATGCAACACCGGATTTTTAGATATATTTATTGCACTTAAGTTATCACATAAGATTGTGATAGGTTCCTCATACTCCACTCTAATGTCTCTTAGTATTTTCTTCATCCACAATACTTGAGTGCAACTACCTGCTACTGTAATATATTATGCTTCTGCAGTGGACAGAGATATTACCTCTTGTTTCTTGCTCAGCCAAGAAACCAATCTTTTCCCTAAAAAGAATGCACCACCACTGGTACTCTTCCGGTCATCCACATCTCCTGCCTAATCAACATCTGTATATGCATGAAGAGAGAAATCATGATCCCTAGGATATCATAAACTATACTCAATTGTTCCCTTTAGATATCTGATAATTCTCTTGATTGCCATGACATGAGATTCTCTAGGATCAGCTTGGAATCTAGCAACAAGACCAACAACATTCATAATGTCAAGTCTAGTTTGAGTAAGATACAGTAGTCCTCCAATCATTGACCTGTACTTTTTCTGATCAGCCTTAGGGGATTCATCATCTTTGCTCAGTTTACATCTGATTGCCATGGGAGTATTCATTGGCTTTGAATCTTCCATCCCAAATTTCTTCAACAATTCTTTCACATATTTGGTCTGAGATATGAAGATTCCTTTCTTTGTTTGAGTGATTTGCAGACCCAAGAAGAAATTCATTTCCCCAAACATAGACATCTCAAATTCACTTTTCATTTGATTTGAAAAAGTCTTGCACATACTATCTCTTCCTCCAAAAAATGATATCATCAACAAATACTTCAACAATCAAGATATTTTCATGATCAATCTTGAAGTACAAGTTACTGTCAGCAGTACCTTTGTTGAAACCAATCTTCAAAAGATGTGTATCCAATCTTTCATACCAAGCCCGTGGGGTGTGTTTGAGTCCATATAGTGCTTTCTTCAACTTGCAGACCATATCACCATGATCAGACAATTGAAATCCATCCAGTTGCTCAATGTATACTTCTTCTTCCAAGTCACCATTCAGGAAGGCAGACTTGACATCCATCTAATATACTTTGAAATCCTTGAAGGCAGCAAAAGCAAGAAATAATTTGACTGCTTCAATTCTTGCCACCAGAGCAAAAGTTTCTTCAAAGTCAACTCCTTCTACTTGAGAATAACCCTTACAGACCAATCCGGCTTTGTTTCTAACTACTTCACCATTGTCATTCAATTTATTCCGGAAGACCCACTTAGTCCCAATCACATTTTTGTCTTTAGGTCTGGGAACAAGATCCCAAGTGTGATTTTTCTCAATCTGCATCAACTCTTCCTCCATTGCTTTAGCCCAGCCTTCATCATTGCATGCTTCATTTACTATTTTTGGTTCAATCTTTGAAATCAGACAATACTTTTATGAATCTTGAGCAATCTTTCTTCTTGTTTGAACACCTTTGCTTCTATCACCTATGATCTAGTCTTCAGAATGATTTAGTCTTACATACCTGGGAGTTTTGGGAATTTCTTGCACTACTATTTCTTGGACAGGTTCATTCAAACTTATCTCTTCTTCCTATATCTCTGGATAAGTCTAGATCTGAACTTCAAAAGGGGCTTGAACTTCTTGGACCAAAACATCACTTTGATTATCTGCTTCATACTCATAAAACCTTGATGGATTTTCAATGCCTTCATCAACCTTCACATTTGTACTTTCTACAATCTTTCTTAATCTCTTGTTATAACACCGATATGCTTTGTTTTGAGTAGAGTAACCCAAGAATATTCTTTCATCACTTCTAGCATCAAATTTGCCAAGGTCTTCTTCTCTTTTAATGTAACATTTGATACAAAAGACTAAAATATTTCACAGTAGGAGTGATGCCAAACCAGAGTTCATAAGGGGTCTTACCAGTATTGCTTCTGATTTGTACTCGATTAAGAGTATAGACAACAGTGCTTACAACTTCTCTCCAATAGATCCAAGGGACATTTGCTTCCATTATCATGGTTCTAGATGCTTTCTAGATGGTCTGGTTCTCTCTCTCCACTACTCCATTCTGCTATGGAGTCCTTGGAGCAGATAACTATCTCTTTATCCCATGTTTCTCATAGAATTCTATGAACTCTTTGGATGTGAATTCACCACCTCTATCAGACCTAAGACATTTTATGTTTAACCCAATTTCATTTTCTACCATAGCCTTAAATATTTGGAACTTCTCAAGAGCCTCATATTTCTCTTTCAAAAAAGTCACCCACATCATCCAGGAATGGTCATCAATTAGTAACATGAAATATCTATCACCTTGCAAACTCCTGATTCTTGCCTGTCCACATAGATTAGTATGTATTAAGTCCAATAGTCTGGTAGAAGACTGTTCCTTACTTTTGAATGTGACTCTGTTCTGCTTACCCAACTGACATTCCTTGCACAGACTGTTAGTAGGTTTCACCAATCTTGGAAGATCTTTTACAGCCTAAGTGTTACTTATCTTAATGATATTGTAAAAATTTACATGACACATTCTCCTATGCCACAACCAACTCTGATCAATTTGAACAAATAAACAACTTTTTCCAGTACCAACCAAGTGGAAGATGTTACCTTTTGTTTGAGTACCGAATGCAATCTCTATTCTAGAACTTTCAAAGATCTTACATTTTCTATTTTTGAATAAGAGATCATAACCTTTGTCCACCAACTGCCTAACATTGAGAAGATTGTGCTTCAAACCTTCAACATACAGTAAATCATTGGTTTTGTTCTTTCCATCAAAAGAAATAGTTCCTCTGCCTCTTATTCTGCCAGCAGAATTATCACCAAATTTTACAACTCCTCCTTCATATCTTTCCAGATCTATGAACTTATTTTTGTCACCAGTCATATCGTGGGAGCATCCACTATCAATGACCCATTCATCCTTTTCTTCAACTTGAGTAACCAGAGCTCTTTCTACCTATTTATGATTGACAGATTTAGTGGGCATTAGATCTTCTTCCTTGATGGCAATAAACACCCAGTCACTTCCGGATTTGTTTCCTGTCTCTGATTCATCATTTGTTACTCCATCATCATCATCTTCATGAACATAGTAACATTTCTTTTGGAATCTTGATCTATTTGGATTTGTCCTTGAAAATCTTTCCAGACACCTTGAGGCAAAATGACCAATCTTGTTGCAGTTGAAACATTTGAAGGGCAATTTTCCTTCATACTTACTAGATCCTCTTGGTAGTCTTTTTGCAATAAGGGATTCAAGTTGAGCAGCTTCTGCCTCATCTTCTTCTAGATCTTTTCTTGCTTTTTCATACCAGGATAGTTTCTTTGAGGAGTTTTTGTTGCAAGTATGGGTCTAACCAGTGTTGTCATTGATGTCAACATACTCATGTTGCATTGATGAGAAGGATTGAATGAGTAGAGAGGAGAAATGGAGACAGTGAAGTGGAGATCCCAGCTAAGATGCAGATCAGAGGTTGCGATTCAAAGGGTTTGTAGATATGATTCTTGAGATGATCTAGTTAAGTTTTCAGAGGTCCACATGAAGATATGAAGAAGTTATGGCCACTCAAGTAGAATCGGCTCTGAGATATGTTCAGAGGTGACATAGTGACACAGATAGGTCTAGTGAGATCTGGTAATACATTATCCCATTCTGCGGATTTGAGGGAGTGTTGAGGATGTCCATGTGAAGTGGCAACTCGATTGGTTCGTGGTTTGAAGGTCTAGAAGCACCTATTCCATTGTGACAATAATGACGGACTATATTCTTAAAGCTCTGGATGAAGGAGAGAAGAATTCCAGCAAGCAGATGAAGTGTGGATGTTCTTAGTGATTCAGGAAAGGTTGTGGTGATCTTTGGATCACGTCCAGTTCATGATTGGTGGTCCGCATTAAAGTTAGAGTGCGCATTTGAAGAATAACCACCAGATGATGGTGTTCTTCCTGAGACTGGCCGACCGGATGTATTACACGTCTTGCGGATGTTCTTGTAGATGTTTGCCGACTTAGATGATTATTCCTAAGTCGATGCCTTGTATAAATAAGGGATTGTGAAGTCTTTCCAAAGTATGTCTTGAGGTTATGAGTGTGTGGTAGCGAGGAGAAGAGCGAAAGGCAGAGCAGAAGTATTGGGCTTAAATGGGACTGATTCAAGCATGGTGAAGATGCTATTCTCCAATTCATGTATGTGATACTTACTTCTTTGTAGACAGTGTGTCTCTTGTAGACAGTGTGTCTCTTATAGGTAGTAAGCCTCTTGTGAGCAGTGTGCTCAGGCAGTGAGCCCTAATTGGCATGTGCCATTTTGTTCCTTCTATTCTTCTAATAGAGAATACAATCTTGGGTTAATCACCCCGTGGTTTTTCCCTTAATTGGGTTTTCCACATCAAAATCTTGGTGTCTTATGTGTTGATGTGTTTCTGCTTTTGATTTGAATGCATTATGGTTCATGATTAATATTTTGCTAATCAGTAAGAAGATTTAAGTGTTTAATTGGTGTAAGTTTTGTACAACTGATTCACCCCCCCTCTCAGTTGTGTGCCCTACGTCTAACAATTGGTATCAGAGCTAAGTCCCTCAAAAAGAGGTTAACTGCTTGAGGAGATCTATGATGTCATCCTACAAGGATAGTCTGAAGTTTGATGGAACCAATTTCAATCTATGGAAAGGTCACATGAAGTGTCACTTGCAATGCATGGGAATGGCCTACTGGACCATGGTTACAACACAGTATGTACCTCCACAGGGTGGTCCAAAAGCTGCGAATGAAATCATAGATGCTAAAAATAATCTGTGAACTATAGAAGCTCTTCTAAGCACATTATCTGATTCAGAACTCTCAAATGTTATTGACCAACCGACTGCTTTTGATATTTGGAAAAAATTGGAACTTTTGCATGAAGGAGATCAGTATGTTAAATGTGCAAGGTTACAGAGTCTGAAAGGGAAATTTGAAAACCTGAAGATGAGAGATGATAAAAATATCACTACTTTTATGCCAAGAGTAAATGAGCTTGTTTGTGGAATTAGAAATGCTGGTGGAGTCTTAGATGAAAATGAGATTGTCGGCAAAATTCTCAGATCCCTTCCTGCTTCTTACAAAATCAAGGTTGTTTCCATTGATTAATTCAGAGCCCATACAACTATCACAAAAGATCAATTGGCTGGCAAATTGGCTACATTTGAAATGACTGAGTTTGGAGATGATCCCCCAAGACTGAATCTACATTCAAAGCCAGTGCCCTTGTAAAAGGTAAACAAAGGTTTGATCTAGGAGAGAACTCGTCAAGGAAATTGTCATGGTATGAAAAAGCAAGAAAAGACCTGGAAGAAGAAGTAGAAACTTCTCAACTTGAAGCCCTCATTGCAAAAAGACTGCCAAGAGGAGCCGGTAAGTATGAAGGAAAATTGCCTTTCAAGTGTTTTAACTACAATAAGAATGGTCATTTTGCCTCAAAATGTCTGAAAAGATTTTCAAGGCAAAATCCTAACAGATCAAGGTTCCAAAAGAATTGTTACCATGTTCATGAAGAAGATGATAATGAAGGAGTAACAGATGATGAATTAGAGACAGGAAACAAATCTAGAAGTGAATGGGTGTTTATTGCCATCAAGGAAGAAGAACCAACATCCTCTGTTTTTATCAATCATAAAGTTGTGGAAAGAGCTCTGGCTGCCCAAGTTGAAGAAAAGGATGATTGGGTCATTGAAAGTGGTTGCTCTCACCATATGACAGGTGACAAAAATAAGTTCATAGATTTGGAAAGGTATGAAGGAGGAGTGGTGAAGTTTGGTGATAATTCTGCTAGTAGAATTAGAGGAAGAGGAACTATTTCTTTTGATGGAAGGAACAAAATTGGTAATGTTCTATATGTTGAAGGCTTGAAGCACAATCTTCTCAGTGTTGGACAGTTGGTGGACAAAGGCTATGATCTTTGGTTCAAAAATGGAAAATGCAAGATCTTTGAAAGCTCAGGAACAAAGATTGTATCTGGTACCCAAACTAAAGGTAATATCTTCCACTTGGTTGGCACTGATAAAAGTTGCTTATTTGTTCAAGTTGATCAGAGTTGGTTATGGCATAGGAGAATGTGTCATGTGAATTTTGATAATATCATCAAGATAAGCAATACTTAGGCTGTAAGAGATCTTCCAAAATTGGTGAAACCTACTAATAGCTTGTGCAAAGAATGTCAATTGGGTAAGCTGAGCAGAATCACATTCAAGAGTAAGGAACTGTCTTCTACCAGATTATTGGACTTAGTTCATACTGACCTTTGTGGCCCGACAAGAATCAGGAGTATGCAAGGTGATAGATACTTCATGCTACTAATTGATGACTATTCCCAGATGATGTGGGTAACTTTTCTGAAAGAGAAATCATAAACCTTTAAGAAATTCAAAATATTCAAGACTATGGTAGAAAATGAAACCGGATTGAAATTGAAATGTCTAAGGTCTAATAGAGGTGGAGAATTCACATCCGGTGAGTTCATAGAGTTCTGTGAGAAACATGGAATAAAGAGACAGTTGTCTGCTCCTAGGACTCCATAGCAGAATGGAGTAGTGGAAAGAAAGAACCAGACCATACAGGAAGCATCTAGAACCATGATGATGGAAGCAAACGTTCCTCACATCTATTGGAGAGAAGTTGTCAGCACTACAGTCTATACTCTCAATCGAGTTCAAATCAAAAGCAATATGGTAAGACTCCTTATGAGGTTTGGTTTGGCATCACTCCTACTGTGAGGTATTTCAAAGTTTTTGGTAGCAAATGTTACATTAAAAGAGATGAAGATCTAGGAAAGTTTGATGCTAGAAGTGATGAAGGAATATTTTTGGGTTGCTCTACTCAAAGCAAAGCATACCGGTGTTATAACAAAAGACTGAGAAAGATGATAGAAAGTACAAATGTGAAGGTTGATGAGGGAATTGAGAAACCCTCAAGGTTTTATGAATATGATGAAGATGATCAAAATGGTATTCTAACTCAAGAAGCCCAAGCCTCATCTGTTAGTCAAATTCAAGCTAATCCGGTAAACTAGGAAGAAGAAATGAGTTTCAATGAGCCTGATCAAGTATCAGAAGTGCAAGAAATTCCTAAAGTTCCCAGGTATGTAAGACTAAACCACTCTGAAGATCAGATCATAGGTGATAAAAGCAAAGGAGTTCTAACAAGACGGAGAATTGCTCAAGATTCAGAAAAATATTGTTTGATTTCAAAGATTGAACCTAAGACAGTGAATGAAGCTTGCAATGATGAAAACTGGACTAAAGCAATGGAGGAAGAGCTGGTGCAAATAGAGAAAAATCACACTTGGGATCTTGTTCCCAGGCCTAGAAACAAGAATGTGATTGGAACCAAATGGGTCTTCCTGAACAAACTAAATGAAGTTAGTGAAGTAATTAGAAATAAAGCCAGATTGGTCTGCAAAGGCTACTCTCAAATAGAAGGAATTGATTTTGAAGAAACTTTTGCTCCGGTGGCAAGAATTGAAGCAGTCAGATTATTTCTTACCTTTGCTGCTTTCAAGGATTTCAAGGTATATCATATGGATGTCAAGTCTGCCTTTCTAAACGGTGACTTGGAAGAAGAAGTGTATATAGATCAACCAGATGGATTTCAATTGTCTGATCATGGTGATATGGTCTGCAAGTTGAAGAAGGCACTGTATGGATTGAAGCAAGCCCCAAGAGCTTGGTATGAAAGATTAGATAAGCATCTTTTGAAGATTGGTTTCAACAAAAGTACTGCTGACAGTAACTTATATTTCAAAATTGATCATGAAAACATTTTGATTGTTGAAGTATTTGTTGATGATATCATCTTTGGAGGAAGAGATAGTATGTGTAAAACTTTTGCAAATCAAATGAAAAGTGAATTTGAGATGTCTATGCTTGGTGAAATGAATTTCTTCTTGGGTCTGCAAATTACTCAAACAAAGAAAGGAATCTTCATTTCTCAAACCAAATATGTGAAAGAATTGTTGAGGAAATTTGGGATGGAAGATTCAAAGCCAATGAATACTCCCATGGCAACCGAATGTAAGTTGAGTAAAGATGATGACTCTCCTAAGGCATACTAGACAAAATATAGATCAATGATTGGAGGATTGTTGTATCTCACTCAAACTAGACCAGATATAATGTAGGCTGTTGGTCTTGTTGCTAGATTCCAGGCTGATCCCAGAGAATCTCATGTCATGGAAATCAAGAGGATTTTTAGATATCTAAAAGGAACAGTTGAGTATGGTTTGTGGTATCCTAGAGATCATGATTTTTCTCTTCATGCATATACAGATGCAGATTGGGCAGGAGATGTGGATGATCGGAAGAGTACCGGTGGTGGAGCATTCTTCTTAGGAAAGAGATTGGTTTCTTGGCTAAGCAAGAAATAAGAGGCAATATCCCTGTCTACAACTGAAGCAGAATACATAGCAGCAAGAAGTAGTTGCACTCAAGTTTTGTGGATGAAGCAGATGCTAAGAGATATTAAAGTAGAGTATGAGGAGCCTATCACAATCTTCTGTGATAATTCAAGTGCAATAAATATATCTAAGAATCCAGTGTTGCATTCTAAGACTAAGCATATATCTATCAAGTTTCACTTTTTGAGAGAGCAAGTGAACAAGAATGAAGTTAGATTGGAGTTTGTGCCCTCCAAGGATCAGATTACAGATATCTTTACTAAACCTCTACCTAAGGACTCTTTTGAGTATATCAGGGTGAAGTTAGGGGTTATTGCCCCTCCAATGATGAACTAAGGTGCACTGAGGTGCATCAGTCCGATGGATATCATAGTCATATCTTGTGATCTGGATTAATGGGAGCTGCTACTCAGGGGGAGCAGTAGGTATGATTCTGAAGTATTGGAGTTGCAAGTATGAGCCCTTTGCCATTGATGTCAAAGGGGGAGAGAAGACATGTGAAAAACAAGTGGTTGATGATCAAAGGGGGAGCAGTAAAGGAAGAGAAGACATGTGAATGGTTGTTGCTGATAGGGGGAGTTGTGACAGTAAGGAGAAGTTCTTGTCTTGATGGTTTTTCACATCGTATGTTGCCATCAATGACAAAGGGGGAGATTATTGCAAGCATGGGTCTAACCAGTGTTGTCATTGATGTCAACATACTCATGTTGCATTGATGAGAAGGATTGAATGAGCAGAGAGGAGAAATGGAGACAGTGAAGTGGAGATCCCAGCTAAGATGCAGATTAGAGGTTGCAGTTCAAAGGGTTTGTAGATATGAGTCTTGAGATGATCCAGTCAAGTTTTTAGAGGTCTGCCTGAAGATATGAAGAAGTTATGGCCGCTCAAGTAGAACTAGCTCTGGCAGATGTTTAAAGGTGACAGAGTGACATAGATAGGTCCGGTGAGATCCGGTAATGCATTATCCCATTCTGTGGATTTGAGGGAGTGTTGAGGACATCCGTGTGAAGTGGTAACTTGATTGGTTCGTGGTTTGAAGGTCCAGAAGTACCTATTCTGTTGTGACAATAATGACAGACTGTGTTCTTAAAGCTCTGGATGAAGGAGAGAAGAATTCCAGCAAGCAGATGAAGTGTGGATGTTCTTAGTGATTCAGGAAAGGTTGTGGTGATCTTTGGATCGTGTCTAGTTCATGATTGGTGGTCTGCATTAAAGTTAGAGTGCGCATTTGAAGAATAACCACTAGATGATGGTGTTCTTCCTGAGACTGGCCGACCGGATGTATTACACGTCTTACGAATGTTCTTGTAGATGTTTGCCGACTTAGATGATTATTCCTAAGTCGATGCCTTGTATAAATAAGGGATTGTGAAGTCTTTCCAAAGTGTGTCTTGAGGTTATGAGTGTGTGGTAGTGAGGAGAAGAGTGAAAGGTAGAGCAGAAGTATTAGGCTTAAATGGAACTAACTCAAACATGGTGAAGATGCTATTCTCCAGTTCATGTATGTGATACTTACTTCTTTGTAGACAGTGTGTCTCTTGTAGGCAGTGAGCCTCTTGTGAGCAGTGTGCTTGGGCAGTGAGCCCTAATTGGCATGTACCATTTTGTTCCTTCTATTCTTCTAATAGAGAATACAATTTTGGGTTAATCACCCCGTGGTTTTTCTCTTAACCAAGGTTTCCACGTCAAAATCTTGGTGTCTTATATGTTGATGTGTTTCTGCTTTTGATTTGAATGCATTATGGTTCATGATTAATATTCTGCTAATCACTAAGAAGATTTAAGTGTTTAATTGGTGTAAGTTTTGCACAACTGATTCACCACCCCTCTCAGTTGTGTGCCCTAAGTCTAACAGTTTTCTCCTGGATCATATCTTTGTGTTGTTCTCAAAATCAGCTAGACTTATTTTTTGTAGACAACCCCTACGAAACTTGTCTGTTTCGTAGCCTACACTCTAAGTTTGCAAATCGAGACAAATATTCTTGGCCTCATGCGAAGTCATCTAACATCCTAGAATAGTTTGCAACATTCCCTTAAGTCAATTCCTTGAAATTTGTGCAAATCGATTAGGTTGCAAATCAATCAAAATATCAATTCTGATCATTTTAAGGTGTTAGTAGGTTTTTGAGTCTTGATATGCATAAGCGGTTAAAAATACCGCTCTTAGATATCCTTGATTTTCCAAAGTGTAATGTCGGCCCATTTCGCCACCCATACATATTTTCCCCTTGTCAAAAGTCGCATATGCAAGAGCAGTCATATTCACCGCTCATGCATATTGTATTTGTATGTGTAAAAGTGGTCTCATTCACCGCTCATGCATATTGTCCCTCATGAGTAAAAGCAGTCTTTCTGACTGACAAAACATGATCTCGTGAATCTTGAACTCAGGTGTCATTAATGGCACTTGTGTCACCATTAATACTTTGTTTTAAACCTTTTAAAGCATTTTTAATCATTGTTCTTTTTAGTTTTTATTCTCAAACTTATCAAATAAGTTATCCAAGCCTCCATGAAGTCGATTGAACCGCGGGACTTATGGATTGCGAAGATTTTGCGCCTAGGGTTTTTGTCTTTATTTTCAGGTAGGGTAACGTCTTTTTTTCTTGTTTTCATTTTTTTTCTTCCTTCTATTAGGGTTTGTTGATAATAGAAATGTTTGGGATTTATGTATATATTTATGTTTAGATTGAGTCATCGTTTTGCATGATTATGAAAACCCTAGTCGCCTTTCATGTGTTTTCCTTCGCTGTTCTTTGTTCATTATTGGCAGATCTCGTTATGCTCTAGTCTTAGCACAATCGACGGATTTGTCATGACGATTGTGAAACTTAGGTTTTGCCAGTGTTTCCCCATATGTATTGACAGACTTTTTCACCACCGATGCGTATTTTTGGTTTGTCTTCCCATATGAAATGGCGATCTTTTTGACCAACTCTACACAAGGCTTTTCCTCTATATACATCAGCGGGTATTTTTGCTGCTTGCGCATATACCTTATCAAGTTTTCTTGTCCCTCATGTAAGGGCAGTTAAAACTATCGCCCTTACACAAACAGTGTATTATCTCATAGGGAATCGCAGTAGAAAATTTTGCTTTCACATATAACTTGGAGTTTCAAGAGCATATGCCTTAACGGTTATTTTGACCGATTTCGCATTAAAACTTGCTTGTTCCCTCATATGTAAGGGTGGCAAATTTTTCATGTGTCCTATTGTTACAGAAGTTATAAAACTAGATTTTGCTAAAGCTCAAAGAGAATATGACAAAAATTCTAAGAAGGCTAAGAAGATAATTAACACTAAATGGCTTAAGACTTCAAGGTCAAACTTATCCAGGTGGCCGAGGAGTTTTCCCAGAAGTGATTTTATCGAAGAAGTTGGTGATCTCATAACTTTTCTTAGCAGGATAAGGGGGTTGGCTTCTTCGTCACTTTTTCATGAGTGGATGTACCCTTTTATCAAGGTTATACTTCAAGGCAAATAAGCCATCTTTTGGGGTGAGCAAATCAGCAATGCTTTGCATGAGCAATTGACTAAGGTATCCACTACTTTCAAATTCTATATGACTTCTTACCTTGTGTATATAGCAGCCTCCATGAGGATCTTTCCAGGTTTGACATCCGAAGCAGATAGGAGAGTGGTTCATGTATATCAGTACTATCCTCAACTGACATTGAAAGGTTCTATTCACCACTTTAGGAGGGTAAATGATGCTTTATTCGTAGTGTTCTTGTGTCTTTTTGACCCTCAGTTAGAGCAAAGAAGAGTTCAGACGAAGCTTGGTCAGTGGTGAATGATTATGGATGCATGTTCTTACAATTTCCTACTTTCTCATATTTAAGGGTTGGTTTTTTCCAAGGTTATCCTTATATGTTGCCAAGGTTTCCTTCAGACAAACTTGTTCTAATGGAATTATGTAGACAAATGATTGTCATACATAATAAGCAAATGGAGCTCAAGAAACCAGGATTCAAATTTCTAGTTGAAGTTGGCAGATTTTCAGTATCAACTATTGTAAAGGCTAGAGCCATGGAAACTGAAATGCAGCTAGTGACCATGAAACAGTTCAAACGAAGGCCAAGGTTTGATTGTAGGGGTGTAAAAGACAAGATCAAAAGGAAGACCCAGTTTCATGAGCCAATGGTTGAAGACATCTAGGTGGACTTGAGAACAGAAGAGGATATCAGAAAATTGGACTATAACAAGTTATCTCTGGAACAAATTGAGTATCTAGGACTGGTTGATATTCCTGAAGACTTGGTGGATGAGGAAGAGTTGATTGATCCTAGATATAATACTGAATAGGTTGTTGGTTCTCCTCTTCCTCCTATCCAATGGTCTCAAAAAGAATTGACTTCTCTAAGGAAAAGGTTTGAACCTATGTTGGCTAACACCAACAAGTGGTTAGCAGATAAGGGAATTGCTTTGAAAGAATTGCTTACGGGATCAGAGACTAAAATCCAAGAACAAACAGGTAAAAAGGTGGAGAATAGAACAAAGAACAAGAGTGACATTCCCTCTTCTTCCAAGCCACATAAGCCCAGGATCAAATTTGTGACAAAGAAGTCAAAGGCTGTAGAGAAAGAATCTGAGGTAGAAGAAATGGAAATTGAGAAACAAAATACTGATGAGCCAGCTACTAAGGAAATGGAGGTTGAAAATAGATCAACAGAAGGACAAGGAGATGAAGTTTTGTCTCCATAGGAGAATGTACAACAAGAGATGGGAGTCTCTTCTCCTTTGTCTGACATACCTATTTCAGTTCCTTTGTTTATTTCACCCATTGACATCCCCTCTTCTGAATCTCCATCACCTTCAAAAATAATTTTTGATAATTCTCAAACTACTTTTGATGATGTTCTTCATTCTTCTGGGTCTATTCCTAGTCTGTCCTCCTCATCTTTTGATATTGGAGATTCTTTGATATTTGATCACTTTGTAATGGGTTCTGAACAAGTTTCTAATGTGAATGTGTCAGGTGCAATGTTTACTAATACTCCACCTATTGTTTCTACTTCCAGTTCCAGTGCAGTTCCAGTAACACCAACAATGGAACGGACCCTAATGTGAGTACTTATGTGCTTCCTCCATGGATGTCAACATATACACCTAAAAGAAAGAAACAAGCCATCTCTCTAGATGACTTTAATTTTAGTAAGCTGGTGCTTGCTAAGGCTAAGACCCCAAAGAAGCCAAAAATTCTTTCAAGAATGCTAGGAGACAAAGGGCACAATTTTTTGGAGATTGCAAGGCCCCCACATGATGCAACCATAGAAAATTTTAGTATGAATGATTACTCTATTTCTAGGGTTGAGCTGGGCAAAATAACACATGAAAGTGTAAAGACTGACATGCAGTCAGCAATGGATATTTTGATTCAGAAATTTGACAAAGAAAAAGAGATGAAGGATCATTATAAAGCAATGGTAGAGAAATTGACTGCAATGGTAAGGAAGATTACTTTAAATTTAGAATCAGTGACTCCTGAGGTCGTTTCTGTAGAAGATCCTATCATCCAGAACGCTGAAAAGACTCACCTTAAGGGAAGAGTGCTTGAAGAATATTTGGAAAGGATGCGCACACAGGGAATCTCTCTTCTTATAGAGCTAGCTGAGAAAACAAGCAAAATAGAGAAAATCAGGGTAGAACGTGATGATTTGATTGATGTTGTTTCTCAGGATATTGAGCGTTTAGAACAGAATCATGATAAGTGGGTAGAGATGAGGAAGCTAAAAATACGTGCTTTGATATCAATTGGTGTCATTCCAAATAGGGATTCATATACTGATACTAAGGAGGCATTGACATTTCAGAGCCATGTGCTGAAAGATCTAATCAATGACCTAGAAACTGCAAGGAAGTTGAGTGACCAAAGTGATGTTAGTCTCTTGCACAAGTTGGAGGAGCTGCCATGCAATTTGGTGTCATAGGATAATCAATTTCTTTCTGCAAAAGAGATGATCCAGGAATTTGAGAATATGTTTCAGAAGGAGTTTGAGGACAAAACATTTTCAGTAGCCTCTGTGGATAATATTCTTGATAATCAGTTAACTTTGGATAATCTAAAGGCCAAGTTAACTAGCCATGCAAAATCAATTACCATGGTTAGAGATACAATAGTTAGAGCCTAGATGATTTTCAAGAACAAAGTTAGTCCGGACAGTCTTGGGATGCAAGCAGCGTTCACCATGTATGATTGCCATATGAAGAAAGAAGGCAGTGCAAGTTGAAGCAACTTTTTCATTACTTAGTTTATTTTCTACTTTTCAGATGTACTTTTGAAATAGTTTTGGACATATTTACATGTACTTTTCTCATATGTAATTACATGTAAAAACATAGGAAGTCCCAAATCAAAAAGGACTCCTTTGTTGAATAAGTCATAGTTAGTTGTTCTTTTCCTATTTTTGCTCTCAGTTTCTCTTATAAATAAAGAGGACTTCCATTGTAATTTTTATCTTTGAGTTATTGAAGCGAAACTCTGCCAAATTGAAGAGCATTTTGAAACTTTGTGTTCAAATTGTAAATCATATTTTATCAAGTGAATAGAAAAGCAAGCGATCTTTCAATCTTTGCATTGGAATAATTTGTGGTGTATTGGAAATTGTTCTTATGTCCTTTTCCTTATACTATCTTATTTACTTGATCAAATTGTAGTGTGAGTGTGAATAATCTGGGAGATGTTCTAAAGCTGGTTGTGGAGACTTTGTGCTACAACAACTATCTTTAGTTTGTGATTTTTTGTTTTGAAGTAAAAGATATTGGAAAGGATTTAAACTACTATTATCTTTTGTGATCGTATATTTTATTGTAGCATTCGGTGAAGACTTTGAGCTGCACCTTATCCTACTTAGTTCTCAATTGTAAATTAGTAAAAGGAGCAACAATAGACTTTGTGCTCTCGTGGGTTTCTTGTTTATTCAGATTTGTATTGTGAAAGTGTTCTTTTATATTGTAAACATCATTTATAAAAAAAGAGAAATGGACGATATGCTTTCACCCCAAAATTAGTTTTTAGTGCAAATAAGTTTGTAATAGTTAATAGAGAACCTCCCCTTGCTGAGAGGAGAGATTTATCTCATCACACTATGGTTGATATAACCATTTTTCCTTCAGTTAGTTGAAGACAAAATATTCACCCAACACCCAACACTTTGTTTGCCTTTTACAGAGGCACTAGCTTTGAATGCAAATTCAGTCTTGGGGGGTGCATCTCCAAACTCAGCCAATTCATATGCAAGTAATTTTCCAACCAATTGATCTCTTGTGATATTTGATAAAGATCTGAATTCCTCAATAGCAGCAACCTTGTGTTTGTAAGCAGGAGGTAAGGATCTGAGGACTTTGGCAACAATCTCATCTTCATCCAAGGTTCCACCAACACATCTAATGCCACAAACAAGCTCATTACCTTTTGGCATAAATGTAGTGATGTTCTCATCTTCATTCATCTTTAGATTTTCAAATTTTCCTTTCAGCCTTTGTAGCTTGGCACATTTAACATATTTGTCTCCTTCATGTAGAAGTGCCAGTTTTGACCAAATTTCATAAGCAGTTTTTAAATCCATAATATTTGTCAGCTCTGAATCAGATAAGGCACTTAGTAAGGCTTCTTTAGCTCAAAGATTATCTTCAGCATCTCTGATTTCATCTTTGGAGGAACATACTTATTTGTAGTTATGGTCTAATATTGCATTCCCATACATTGCAAGTGACATTCCATGCATCTTTTCCAAAGAGTGTAATTTGTTCCATCAAACCTCAGACTATCCTTCTTGTAGGAAGACATCCTAGATCTCCTCAAGTAGTTAAGCCCTTTTGAGGAACTTGGCTCTAATACCAATTGTCAGTTTTAGGACAGACAACTAAGAGGGGGGGTGAATTGGTTGTTACTAGAATTTTTGTTCTTTAAACACTTAAAGCCTTCTTATATTTCTACAGCATAATAATGATTCAATCATGGAAGCACAATACAATAATTTAAGAGCAGAAACATATTCAACACATATGACACCAAGATTTTAACGTTGAAAACCTGGTTAAGGGAAAAACCACGGGGTGACTAACCCAAGATGTATTCTCTGTTAAAAGAATAAGAAGGAAAGATGACACTTGCCAATTAGGGCTCACTGCCCGAGCACACTGCTCACAAGAGGCCCACTGCCTACAGGAGACACACTGTCTACATAATAATATAAATATTACATACTTGAACTAGAGATTAGCATCTTCACCATGCTTGAGACAGTTCCATTTAAGCTCAACACTTCTGCTTTGCTTTTCGCTCTTCTCCTCTCTACCACTCTCTCATCTCTACCAAGATACTTTGAAATGACTTCGCAATTCTTATTTATACATGACATCAACTTTGGAATGATCATCAAAGTTGGCACAACATACTTTATTTTATTACAGAGCAGTTATAAAAATACAACTTGATCTGTTACAAAAGATTTAATGCGTATCACCACACTATCGGCCACACATGTCTGGGACTTCAATCTTCCTTGGGGAACATACCATGATTCACAGAACATCTTCAAGATCATCCACAAGAGGTGTAAAACATCTGGTTGGCCAAGATTAGGAAGAACACCATCACCCAAAAGCAAATCTTCAATTTTGAGCTCAATCTTCAATGCGGACCGTCAATACAAACTTGACACAACCTAGAGACCCTCACAAGCTTGCCTGAATCCCTGAATCACCAAGAACATCCACACCACTTCTGCTTATTGAAATCATTCGCATTTCCATCTAAAACCTCAAGAACACAGTCAGTCATCACTATCTCATTAGAATAAATGCTTATGGACCTCCAGACCATGAACCAATTGATTTGTTAATTCACATTGGCTTCCTAAACATGCCACCAGATCCACAGAACAAGATATTGCATTTCCAAATCTTACTGGACCTATTTGTGTCACTTTGTCATCTCTGAACAGCTACTAGAACCAGTTTTACTCATATGGCCATAACTTCTCCAATTCTTCATGCAAATCTCTCAAATCTTGACTAGATCATCTTTAGACACATATCTACAAACCCTTTGATGTGCATTTTCTGATCTTCATCTACCTGGGATCTTCACTTCATAGAGCTCTATTGTCTTCATTGTTCTTCTTTGTTCCTGATAGGACTAATTTTCTCAATATCCTCAACATATAGCTCATCCAATCCTTGACATCAATGCAACAGGAGTATGTTGACATCAATGACAACACCAGTTAGGCCCATACTTGCAACATGGCCTATATCCATCATCTATGTATATCTTAGGCATGCATAAGGCAGAATCAATGCCTTTCATATCATTATAACCCCATGCAAATGCTATTGAGTGTGACTTTAAAACTCTATGCAAGGAGTGTTGTTGTTCATCAGTCAAGGCATTATTAATATTCAACATCTTTACTGGCCTGACTTCTAGTTGTTTGGACAGTTCTTGCAGAGAAGACAAATCAAAGCTGGGTAACACAAGTAAGCATTGCTGAGGTAATAAAGCATGAAATATTTGAGACACATCTTCTGATGAACAACTTAGTATTGTGATGCTCAAAGGGTCTTTCAAGCAAGATAGACAATCTTGCTGATGAACAATTAGTTCATCTTCATCTGGAACATCTAACAAGGGGTTGCGTTCAATAGTCATTAGTGTTTGCAAGGAGTAAGTGTCCCCTTCTTCCTAGAAAGGCCAAATGGTCTTCTCAAGTTCATGGTATGGTTGGGTTGGAGGATACAACACCAGTTTCTTAGTCACTGTCCCATTAGAGATGATCATGTTACCAGACCTACAACCTATAAATGCATCAGTAGTGGCAAGCTATGGTCTGCCTAGTATAAGAGGATAACCAGAAAGATTAACTTTGGGCTGCAAAACTATAAAATCACCTGGATACTCCCAAGAGTCTAATGTAATGACCAAATGCTCTATGACTCCCTTAGGTTTGACTGTGGACCTATCTTCTAATTGAAGAACTGTCTGGGCAGGCCTAAGATTATTCAGTTGGAGTATATGCATTGTTTCCTTGGTCATGACATTAATAGAAGCACCTAAATCTATTAGAGTTTTCTTAATCAAAGTCCCGTTGATCTTGACATCCACCACTGGACTTCTTGGGTCTGTATATTTTGGAACAATTATATTACGCAACATGATGTCTGCACGATTACCTAACACATGCGCTCTCTAGGGGTCTATTATCTTCCTTCCTGGCTTCTTTATGCAAAGATCCCTAAAAGTTTTGGTATAGATGGGGATATCCTTAATAGCTTGGATTAAGGGAATCTTGATGTTGATATCCTTCAGCTGGCTAAGAAGGGCAGTATCAGCTTGAGCTGGTTGCTTTTGCATGGTCAAACATTCAGGGAAAGGAGGACACTTCTGCTACAAGATAGGTTGGGCATCTTGGTTTGATTCAGGTTCCAAGGGTTGTTTATCTGGGGTCTCTTCAATGGGCTCTTCATCTTCAAGCTCAGTAATTTGGGGAGATGAAAGTTGATGAGTGCTAGGTAGCACCCATGAAATACATCTTTTTACCTCTCTTTTTCTCCTTTTTGATTCCATCTTCTTGATGACTGCACCTGAATAGGCTATCAAGATTGTTCTAAATAATGATTAATAGGAGATGAATTACTTAAGATCATGATTTATGATTAAAGGACTAATGTGCATGGAATTGATGGAAATAGGTAGAAAAACTTCTCTTTTTGAATCAACAGGTGCAGATGTTCGAGTTGGCAATTTTGTGTATCTTCGGAGGTAGTCCTAATGATCTTCGAAGATAATATCAGAATACCACGACATCAAAAGTTTTAGAGTAAAGAGGAAAAGCATCTCTGGAGTTGGACTGAAGTCTAGAGCATCTCTGGAGCTAAGCAAGAAGGCCAGAATTATATCTCTGGAGCTATAGATAGAGACATACATCTCTAGCGCCTCTTTACAGCAGAGAAAATTTCTAGCATAGTTGTTGGTCAGACACTTTTAGTGGTGATCATGATACCCCTAATATTACTCAAATCATCATCTAAGTGATTAAGGGAAATCTATAGTTAACTGCTAAGAGTTTTTATCTCTTTTTAGTTTTTGCATGATTTACTGATAAAACTGATTTAATATCCATATTTTCAGGGCCTTGCTTCCCAAATGTACTAAGACTGAAACTTAGATTTAGAGTGGACTTCTGTTCCACTCAATCTATTTTTGTTGCATGGTTATTTTTCATAGTTACACAGCTAGTATAATAAAGAGATGGATGCCATCTCATAGAAGAACTGGTAGATAAGATAAGTGATATCTCATCACTAATTTTATATATATACTTACAGAAAAAGCAAAAAAAGATAGCGATTATTTCTTCTGATTTCTATAATCTCATTTTGATATTAATATTTTGCAAAATACAAAGCTGATGGAATTGGACTGAGTTGAGTTGTGATATCATTCTCTTGTGCTGATTCTTTACTTTAGTCTTTAGCCCTAAGGGTGTGGAGCAAGGGCCCACTCTCACCACCAAGGTAGAAGGCTAGTATTGTTGTTTTGTTGTTTTAGATTTTGCTTTAAAAGATATTTACTGTTTTCATAGATAGATGCATGTTTCAGTTTATAGATTTGCTTTAAGTAATTTACTGTTCAGTTCCATTTTCAATATTCTTGGAATTTATTTCATAGTAGATAGATCAGTTCCTTTAAATCAGTAGAAGTCATTAGAGTTAGTTAGAGAAGACTGGAAACTATAGGATTCCTAATTGTAGATAGCCAAGGACACAGCCCTGGATTTGACAAAAGAAATATGATTAAATGATAAGGTACAATGACCCTTGTCAAAGGTCCTGCAAGTTTTTTCCCTGATCTAAGATGAACATTACTCACTTCCACTCCATAGGTGGGATATTGCATCACCTCATTAGTATAAGCCTGCTGAACAGGCTTGTTGTTAGGGTTAGGTGCAGGTTGGGCAGGGATTTGGGTAGGTCTAGGAGATGGTTTTGAGGTGGTGGCATGATGGCTGGCTACTGTGGCTGAGATGGAATCATAGGTTGTTGAAATTGTGCATTTTTCTGCCATTGTTAGCCCTTGTTCCACTGAGGCTGTCATTGTTGCTGCTAATTAGGCCACTAAGGATTATAGTTAGGTCCTTGGAAATTTTGTTATGGCCATGGGTTAGGTTGTTGCTGGTTCCAACTAGCTTGTGGAGTAGGCCATTGGGGATTTTCCCATTATGGGTTTTGCCATGCATTTGGGTTACCAGACCATTGCCGAGTATTCCAGGCAGAGAAGTTTTGATTTGTAGCAGGAAAGGGAGGATTAAAATTAAGTGGATCAGGAGGCATACCTTGTCATTGTTGCCATGGCCTTCTTTGAGTAATGAAGAATAATTGCCCGTCCTCTTCTTCAAATTGTTGTAACTCTGGTCTCTCAATCCTTTCTTGCTGGCTACTGGCCACCCTCTTGCATTTGCAATTGGCTTTCCTTTGTCTGCAGCTAAGGCAGTATTCAGTGAGAATTGCAACTGCCTCTTCTTGTTTCTTCTTGATGTGAAGAGTGTCTAACTATGTAGCCATGTGGCTAATGATATCTTCTTTCATATTGGTCAGCAAGTTACTAATTTCCACTCAAGAAACTCCATTAGTTGCCTTGCCTGCAATGACTACTCTTTCTCCTCTGGGCTTTTTGGAAAAAGTCCTAGAGTAGTTCCTACAATCTGACAAATATCTTCAAAGGGTAGTTGGGAGATATCCCCTGTTCCAATGAGATTTAGGGCATCCATGCAATCATCATTGACTCCTCTTAAAAAGACCAGCTTCAATGATTCTTCAGACAACCTATTCTGAGGGTTTTTCTTCAAGGAAAATTGGAATCTCTCCACATAGTCCTCTAATGGCTCCTCCTCCTTCTGTGACATCCTAAAGATGTCATCTTTCCTCCTATCATATCCTCTGCAGTAGTCTTTGTATTTTGCCAAGAATTTTGTCTTCATGGTATCCCAGTCTGGAATGGCATCTTTCCCTAGTCCCATAAACCATCTTAAAGCAACATCTTTTAGGGTAGCAAGGAACAACTTGAGTCTGTAAGGATCAGTGGTATAATCATAACTCCTACATAGAACATCAAACTCGAACAGGAAAGTGTCAGGATCTTTAGTCACCAAACCATAGAAAATAGGCAATGCAGATGGTGGTATATTTTTCAAAGTAGTTGTCTGTGCTAGGTCTGGTATAGGGAATTCAAATGTAGCTTGTCCTGGAGGATCCTCTACTGCATTTTCCATGGTTCTGAAAGTTCCCTTTGTGGTAGTAGAGGAAGCTGATGGAGATGTAGGGGATGTTGATGAAGATGTAAAAGGAAACTCTCCTTCAGTACTTCCTATTGTGTAGTTGTTGAAATCAGTTGTACCCTCGTTCTTCTAAGAAGTTGATGGGAGGAATCTACCTCGAGTATCTCTTTGCCTCCGCATACAGTAAATTGAGCCTTATGTTTTAGTTGCCATGCATAATGTTAGTAGAATGCCTGGTGTTTCTTGAAAAATGAATTTATGCAATCTAATACTGAAATCAAGATTTAACTTATAAAAGCATGTGAAATCTAACAAATGAGATTATGAAGATAGCACCATCCCCGGCAACGGCACCAAAAATGTAGAGGAAAAACTAATGTGTTGTAGACTTAAATAAAATTTAGGGTTTAACCTAACTGAACAGTCCACTATCATTGCATTCCTACATTGAATTATCGACCAAGGAGCGTAATCTTATGATGATGTCTGCACTATCTATGCCTTCAAGACTCATTTCTAATCTAAGTTAATTTTATATAATTCTTATCTTATCTAGTCCTACTTACTAGAATGCATACAAATGTAAAACAGTAAATGGAAATGGAAAACAACAAAAACAATCTAAACTTCCAATTGCTACAAGTACCTTTAGCAGAAGTTGAAGATAACTGTATTTAATAGAAAATCACAATTTTAATCTAACAATTCAAAAATGATGAAAAGGCTAACACTAACCTTTGGAGGATTAAAAACGTGCACTCTACTCATGAATCACAATTACTAGAAATATCAATCAATAGTTCCTACTTGCTTCACAATATAACACAGAAGATAGAATGAAACAGATTAACTAAGAATGCAGAAATAAATAAGAAAACATGCAAAGTGAGAGTTAGTACCTTGAGTGGCCAGCTCAGGGAACTATCTCACTTTTCCTGGAGATTAAATCTACTTCAAATCTTCACACATCCCATATCATAAAGTTGAAATCAAATCATATCTAAGATAGAATCTTCTTCAGATTTTATATTCAAAATTATAACATGTCTGGAATAACTGATAACTATAACAAAGTAATGACTATTTTGAAAGTAAAACATAACAACCAACATAATCAATGAACTCATCCCCTAACTTATATAAAGATGGGAGAGTCTTGTGCAACCTTCTAACTAACTGTGATCATCAATTCATTCCTGGACATCAGGATATTGTTTTTGAGATCAACTTATTATCTGGAACAAAGAAAATAGAGTCCTATCCAAACAAAAATTCTAACCATAACAGCTCATAAATAAGATCCATAAACTTCAGTGAGATTCCTAGAATGAGTCTTCTTTCTCCCCTGCATTTATTCTCCCATGATGACCACGTTTGTCTCCACCAATCACTATGTCTGGCACTTGGACTGCATTCTCATTGATTCCTCTGTTCTACACCCTGTTGTAATTACTCCTCCTTGGATTCTTTATCTGTCTGCACAAGGTTAATCATTCCAACATATATACAAAACAACCTCTCATAATAAACTTATGAAATCCTATCTATATTTCATGCATATTAATAATTCAAATCATCCATTTGATAATATAACCACCTGAGTTCATTTATGAGCATAGGGTCTAAGTCCTTGGAAAGTATATATGAAACAACATAAAATAGAGATAATGTATATGAAGTCTTTGCAGAACCATATAGAAAAGGTCTTTAAAACATATGGAAACAGTATAAAAGGAGGAAAATATTTCATCCCAACAGGTTGTATCGGGCATTAATAGGTCGACCTTTTGGTGCAATGACAATCATGGGCCAACATAAAGTAGATAAAGTGTTGCAACTGAGGAACCTAACTTGGCACCCTCATTGTGAAAATTGGCATATGTAGGTGCTCTGGGTTCTAGGAAATTAATGTGAAGACGGAATGCCGCCTCCTTTTCTATTTCTAGCATCATTGGTAGAATATTGAAAGATTTCTATTTAAGACCAACATGTCATGGTATTGGCATCAATATCTATTGTTGCTTCATTGATCAAAAGAAGCCGCTTGGACTCTTCACTACTCTTGTATGTGGTTTTGTCAATTTTCATTGCTGGTGTTCAGTCCATGTAAATCCTACCATTGTCGTTTGAGGCTTTCTCTGCAAAATAGGTCACTCTTCTTTATGCCCACATTGCAAACCGTTCCCTTTCCTATTCAATTTCCTTGATCTACTAGTACGCTGCTATCGTGTTTGTTGTATGTAAACCTCTTTTTGCACCCGCCTTATCTTTATTTTTGTGGCCTCTAAAACCACACTCTTTGTGCATCAATTCGTTGTTTGCATTGTCATCTACTTCTTGTGTGCATCATCTCGCTATGTTTCATTCTGACAGAATCTTGGGGCATTGCAACACATTTGTTGGGGTTTATGGTGGTTTAGAGCAAGCGGACCGTGTAAGATTCATAGTACTCCAAATCATGTTTAACAGTATAGACGTCATCTGATTTTATACTCTGTTCCCAGGCAAACCAAAATAATAATCACAGCAAAGGAAATTATAATTCAGGCAACCATTCCAATATCTGAGTAAGTACAAAAGTGAATTGTGTTTGAGAGTTTTGAGTCTTTGGAGAAAATCCAGTTTTTGCATAACCTGTGAGTATTTCATTCATTTCTGTTTGATTTGAAACTTGATCCATATAACTTAGCTCTTATTTATCTATTAGTGTCTTTGATTTTCAAACGTGAAAGGTGCAGATTTTTTTTCTAACATGAAAGGTGTAGATTTTATTCTAACGTAAAAGGTACAGATTTCATCCAAACATCTACCATATGTCTTTCAGCTCTTCTCGTATGCCATTTTAGGAGTCAGTTCAGTGCTTGAGAAAAATAAAAACATCGAGACTTCTATAAAATCAAAGCTACATTCAATATCACATTGGATATCAGAGAGCATCTCAAAGAACAAAAGCAAACATTCAATCTGTTATAATTTTCCCAAAGCAATTGGTCACACAATTCTTAAACCACGGCTCATATCTGCAAGGTCGAAGTCTACAGAGGTTGATGTTTCAAGTTTGCCCGTTGACTTGATCTAGCAGTCACCAGAACTTCTCCGCACAACAGATCTTCATCTAGATTTGATTTTCCAATTGCTTTGGTGATCAGGTCCAAGGTCATTTGAGTAGTATTTTTGGTAAAATATCGAAAACTTAGTTTTTTGTATTTTCTATGTCTTAGTAAATTACATTTTCAGAGGTGAAAAGTTTAAATTCCAAGAACATAGCTAGGAGTTATGATCTTGCGAAGGGGAAGATCAAAAATTTCATAATTTTAAACTTTTGTAAAAAGTTTTCACCTTCCAAGAGTTCTTTTTGTTTTCCAAGGGTAATGTGACCATTCATATTTTATGTAAGCCTATATATTTCGAATTGGAATGAATAAAAATCAATTTTTGGAGGCAATTCACAACTCCCAGTGAGTTTGCCTACTTTTAGAAACTCATTTCTTCTTTATTTTATTGCATTACAATACAACAGGCTCATCGCTAGGTATTGTCCAGATCAGTGGTATCAGAGCCAAGTTTGTTTGGTTCTTCTCGAATCGGAGAGGGTTTTAGCCACAAGCATTCAAACGATGTAACCTCAGCTCAAAATATTTCTAGGTTTTTTTGATAGTGTTGAAATCTTATCTAGGTATCTCTTATTTTTTGTAAAGAGTGCACGGATTTTGAGAAAATAGATTACAAATCTGAATCCCTATTTTGCTTGTTTCTTTTTTTGCCTTTTTAGAGCAGTTTCGCAAAATCAGGTATATCTTTCTCATCCAAACTCCATTTTGCACAAACAAGATATCATCGGAAAGAGGAATTAGAGCACTTTCCAAAGGTGTAGGTAATTGTTTCTAATTTTTTTCTCAACTACCTGTTGTTTTCACCAGAACTCAGGTCTTCTTTTTCAGCATTGCTCTTAGTATTTTGGGCATATCTTTTGCATACAGTGTCAAAATTGGACAAACAAAATATTGTTGGAAAGGTGATTTAGTCCTCCACATAGCCATAATATTATATTCCTTTGAGGTTCACTCAATCAAAAATGTTAGAACAGGATGATCATTGAGATCCTTTCAAGGCGATGGTTGAAGAAGCATTAACAAAACAATGTGAGGAGATGATGAATCTATTCTTGTGTCTGCTACAACAAAATCAAGGAAATCAACAACCCAACATGGGTAGAGTACCAGTTGATGGTCACACTCCTTTCAAGGTACAAGTAAATTTTGATATTCCAAATTTTGAAGGCAAAATAAATGCAGATGTTGTTGATGATTGGTTGTCAAAACTAGAAAGATATTTTTCTGTGAATCACTTCTCTAATGGTGAAAAAATAACCTTCGCTCTCCTCAAATCTAAGCATCATGTAAAACAATCATGGGAAAATAAACTATTGTCTAGAGAAAACCTTGAGTTTGATGGAGCAGTAGAGGATGATCCCACTTGGGGAGAGTTTGTGGAACATATCAAGAAGAATATTATCCTAAAAATTCATACGAGGATAAGTATATGGAGTGGCAGATGCTTCGTCAATAGAAAGACCAATCTGTTCAGGATTACACTAATACGTCCCATGCTCTTTCAACAAAGCTTGGCATCATTGATATGGAAAAACAACAAATTTTGAAGTACCGCAATGGGCTTCATCGTTATATCCAAATAGAGATGGAATTTCTCAATATTGAGACCTTGGGAACTGCTTACAAATATGCAATGAAGATTGAGGAAAATTTTGAACAAAAGGGAAAAAGGATTATTTTTCAAAGAATGAAGGTGACAACAAATTCATGGGAAAACAAACAGCTAAGGATCCCTCCTCACAAGCATCATCAACAACAAACAACAATGGAAAGAAGATGTGGTGTGAATTACATAAAAGTCCAAGACATAACACAAAGGACTGTCAAGCTGCCAAAGTGTTGATGACAGGGTTACAAGAAAGGAAGTTGAAGCTAAACATGAACCATTGCCTACAGACTCATTTGAGCAAACAGATGATGACCAAATAATTGAAGCTGACCCCTATACCATAGTTGCCACCACCAGGATTTTTCCTCATGAAGATGAGGAGCGTTTATTCCACTCAAAAATGTGGGTAAATGGTAAGGCCCTCCATTTCATCGTTGACAATGGAAGTCAAAAGAATCTAATCTCTGCTAAGACTATTAAAAGGTTGAACTTGCAGACCACACCTCATCCACAGCCATATCATGTGGGATGGGTAAGCAACCAAGAACGAGATATTCAGGTAAATAAGCAATGTCACTTACCTTATTCTATCAAACCATTCAAAGATGAAGTCATATGTGATGTGGCACCCTTGGATGTGTGTGATGTATTGTTGGGGCACCCATATATGTACAAGTGTCATGGTGTATATGGGTTCAGACCTCGCAGTGTCATTATCCAACTAGGCAAAAAGAAGTATCAGATACCTGAAGTAAGTCCTACACAACCAACATCTTTGATTATTGACAAACAATGTGAACATCTAATTTCTCATATTGGAACATTTGTTCTAACGAAGGATAAGAGGTCAATTGTAGCCAATATCCATTACAAAATGGTCACCACTACCACTCAGAAAAAAATAGATAAATAAAAGTAGGACATCACTCTGGGATATGATGGATAACAAGCTGACTGCATCCCATCCACAAACGGATGGGCAAACTGCACACCTACAATCATGCCCTACATGGTTCCATAGGGCATAGCCCATTTGAAATATGTCTTAGACATCAACCACTGGCTCCTATTGATGTAGCAATACCAGTCATCTCAGATGCTCCATCATCACATATGGCAGCCAAGTTTGTTGAAAAAATGCAGCAAGCTCTGGAGATATTGCGGCACACTAGGCAAAAGTACAAGGAAAGGCATGATCGGCATCATCTACCTCATCAATTCCATGTTGGAGAAAAGATCACTGATGTCTTGGTCATGACACTAAAAAGACAACTTATTCCTCTAGATTGTGTGGTTCAAGCAAGTAAACTTCCTCATCAAGGCAAGTGGTTCACCAGGGATCAAATTGAAAAAGTAGTTTCCTTAGTTGTTGTAGACCATAGATGCAATAGGGCCCATTGTCTCTCAAGGGGGAAGTAATGATCAGGTCTAGGGTCATTTGAGTGGTATTTTTGGGAAAATATTGAAAACTTAGTTTTTGGTATTTTCTACATCTTAGTAAAGTTTAAATTCCAACAAAATAGCTAGGAGTTATGATCTTGTGAAGGGGAAGATCAAAAATTTCATAATTTTGAACTTTTGTAAAAAGTTTTCACCTTCCAAGAGTTCTTTTTGTTTTCCAAGGGTAATGTGACCCTTCATATTTTATGTAAGCCTTTATATTTCGAATTGGAATGAATAAAAATTAGTTTTTGGAGGCAATTCACAACTCCCAGTGGGTTTGCCTACTTATAGAAACTCATTTCTTCTTTATTTTATTGCATTACAATACCACAAGCTCAACGCTAGGTATTGTCCAGATCATCTGGGCTAACAACGTTCAAATTAGTTTCCTAAAGTTGGATTTTATATCTCATTATTGCTTTTTTAATTAGTTCTTTCATTTAGTATTAATTTAGCTATATCTTTTAGATTTTAATTTAGTTTTCAAATTTAATCTCTTTTTTAATATTTAACTTACTTTTTTTTATCTAGCTTTCATTTTAGCCTAAATCTCATATAGTTAAAAACAAATTCCCTTAATTTTAACTTTTTAGCTTAAATAGTTCATTTTTTTCACAACATAGGCATTTTTTTGCCTTATAATCCTCTAACAGGCATTTTTAGCTTTATTATTCTACTAGGATCTCGTCTTGTGTTTACTTTGTTGTTTTTATGTGTGTAGGAAACACTTTTTGCCTCAATCACTCTACATCAAAAAATATAATCTATTTGTGGGAAACAAAGGAGAAAACACAAGGTGCACACCTTCCAAACTCTTTCTCTCTAGTTTACTAGGTTGTTTGAATAACATTTCATTTTTGGTTTTAAAACGAACAAGTGTTTGGTGTAAGAGTTGTTGGTCATCCAAGATCAGTGTGTATGCTCTTCTTTTGCGTGCTTAGCATGATCCTGAGGATCAAAAACACTATCTTACACCTTCATCTACACATTTTCTTTTGGGTTTTAAAATGAACCATTGTTTGTTGTGTTTGATAAAAGTAAACTTCACAATCTTAAATGGTTAAAATGAACATCTTGTTTTGGTAAATAATCACATCTTTGATCTCCTCTTGTGTGGCCACACAATTTTGAGGATAAAAAATAGTGTTTATTTTACCCTTTGTAACCTATTAGGAATTCCTTCCTAGAGAAGTGATCACTCTAGGGATGACCTTAACTCCCATTTTTTGGAAAAGTATAAATAGCGGGAGGCGAATCGAAAGACACCTCTCTTGGATCTGGCATATTATCATTATAACTAAGCCCCCAAGAACTTTATACCTTGGGGAAGTGATAGAGGAGCGTGGGTTACCCTCTCCTCCTAGTTATCATGATGGTATCCTTATTCATCTACAGATTTGGGCCTCAATGTACCCTCGAGGTATATAGAGGATTGATGTAGAGCATGCAGCAGATGCTTACATGACAGAGTGTAAAATACCCATCAACGCACAAAAAAACTAGGGTTTAACTTAGTCACCTTTCAATAAAGACCATACAATACCGAAATATGTATTCACATCCCCATCGACAAGATAACCTCTATCGGCCACCTCTAAAATCTCTATATCGATCGCCACCCTCTTACCGATGAAGAATCTCCTTTTCACCTATCAGCGGGACTTCCACTATCAGTGAACTCCTAGAGTCTTTTGTCGATCTCTATTGTCTCCCCGATATGCTAAACCCATCACTCAGACTTACACCATCGATGTAACTTTCCTCCCATCCTCCGATGCCAAGCTCCTTATTGCCATGACTTCCTCCTTTGGCATAACATTTTCTCCTTCGACCGATCATGCTTCTTGCACCGATACACCTTTGACTTAACATATACATGATTTGACTTGCTATCTCCGGTCTTCATTATCGATTCAACCGGTCTACCATTGTATCATTTGAATGTACATTACCAAATACAGTCTTTTGACATTCAACAACAGGATACACATGAAATGTCTATGACGTACACATGCGAGATATACACAAAATGCATCAACGTGAACCTTATACCGACAACCTCCTTTGCAAATTCTGTAATTGAACAGCACATGGAAAATGCAAAAACCTACAGAACAGAAATAGAACTCAATGATCTAGAGGTCATTCCACTGATTTCAAAGAAATCCACCAGTGGAATGACCCCAAACAATTTCCCCTGCAATTACACCAGAACACAAACTTCTTTTATTTCTTCACAGAATTGATCTACAATCTTTCTGATCTAACACTGTTGTTCTTGTTCTTCTTGTCCTTATCCTAAGATTGATCAAATCTCACATATCTATCCCCTCATGGGGTAGTACAGAAAATGACTCCCAACAGCTGGGAGATGTAACCGCCTAACCAACTTAACAGTTGTCTAACAAACTATCCTAAAAATAGCAAAGCACGGTCAATCCTGACCTTATTACATTTAATGTCCGTTTAGGACTTCATTGAAAACATAAAAACAAACTTTAAGACAGCTAATGCCTCATGAAGGCTCCTGTAGATTGGGTGCTCCTGCACCAAGGATACTTTCATTAGTGCACCTATTTTATCCTAGTTAAAACATTTAGCCTATCTACCCTATTCTCTCTCTAGGATTGTTGTTGTGTCTTTCATGTTTGCAAGATAAATATTGAAATTAGATCTATATAAAGTGTTTGTAAGTGTTTGCTTTTACATATGTATTTCATTTCAAATATAGTAGTCAAATCAAGTTATTAGTCAAAACATAAACTAGTTTCAATCAAAACTTGTTTGAACCTTTTTAAATTTTTTGTTTTGGGGTGGGTCCATTTATCGGCTTTTATTAGTTTGTGACATAATTACTTTGCCAAAATTATCCTAAACTTAATCACCCTTTAACCAATTCAAACAAACCCTAATCAGCCTTACCTTAATTCAAATATTCCCTAATCAACTTTCATCACCCTTTTAAAAGAAAAGCAAACTTCTATAGCAATCTAGGTATCTGCATAAGACACATTCTGAAAAGTGATAGATTGTTGCCCTTATCTTTATCATATATCCAATTGTTAAACTTATCAAAATCTTGGTGAACTATCAAAATCATCTTGAACCTATCAACTTATCTATATCAGGAAAATATCAAAGAGCACTAGATCTCTCCATCATATCATATCATATCTTAGCAAGTTATCATATCGGTATCATATCTGTTGCATATCAATTTGCTTGGACTCATAAATCTAATACAAGTGAACGTTATCATATCTTGAGCAAGTTATCATAACGGGATCATATCTATAGCATATCAGTTTGCTTGGACTCATAAGTCTAGTACAAGTGAACGTTATCATATCTTGAGCAAAAATATCATATTGTTTAGTAGGAAAAAGAGGGGGTTTTAGTTTCAAGGTTCAATCTTCCTTTCCCATCTAACATTCAAGGACATAAATCGAGTGAAGCCACAATCTCTTGCAAGAGGGCTCTGCTACAGATTTAGTGTCCCTTACAACAAAGAGGAAAATTGGAATTTGCTAACTAATTGATTAATTAAAGTCCAATTATGCTTAAAACCCTAATTTCATAAAATCGTAAACAAACGAATGAATCTCAACAAATGCTCACACACAGAGATATCAAATGACAATTAGATACATACCAGATTTTGAGATTCTGTATCTGGAAAATTCAGGGACTAATGAGCGGGTACCGGAGTCCAATGTACCAGTTTCTGTCAGGATCTTTGAAGAATGTCTACAACCTATTTATGCTATTTTAGAGATTTCACTATCTTAGGATCCAGAGGACTAATGAGTGGGTGCCCTAGTCCAAGTCCTGATTTTCCACTTTCCTCTACACTTTCGACACTCTGTTCTGCTCTCCTGCAACTCAACTTCTTCTGCTTCTGCAACCTGTAACCTGCAATCACAGAAAAAGGGGTTAGGGTTGTGTTGTTTAGAGACTTTCCTCGGTCAAGCCCCGAAGAGACATTCAAGACTTCCAAACATTGTTGGTAGATAAAGAGTGCGTATCCCTATGGGATAAAGGTAAAATCCAAATGATAAATGATTGAAAACACAAATAAATGTAACCTTGGAGGTGTTTCTCTCATGGAAAGAAGATGCTCTTTCATGCCATGAGAAGATGGATGAATGAAGCCAAATCCGCAACAAACAAACACAATAACAACATAACAATACTCTGCAACACAATGAAATCCTTGAATTACTTTAGCATAAGATCACAAGTTCATAATATCCATCTAGTTTACAAATGAGGTTCTAAACATGCTTATATATGCAACTAAACACATTCCCGCTAAGAATTTCATAATTCAAACTTACGGTGTCGGCATATGACCTAATTAATGGTCACATAACTAACATTGGAATTTAGGTCCTACCTAAAATAAGGAAAGACTAGGGCGTGGGTGCCAAAGTCCTCCCTCCCTATTTCAGTCAGGATTTGTCTCAAAGTTCACCCCCTAGGTCCTATTTGCCATAAAACTTAGGGGTTTTCTCATCGGGAGTTAACATGAATATGCAAGATGATAAAAATGCTTTCTAAAGGACCCGAGAGCTAAACCTTAAGAGGGAAAAGTCCAAGGGGGCATTTTCCAACATAACACATATCATTATCATATCTTATATCAGTGGAGATCTAGCATACCTTTGACTTCCTTGGTTTAGATTAAGCCTACGGTTCTCAACTTTGATTTTTGAAACATATCCAAATTTGATATCATTTTAACAATAGTATATGGTAACTACAAGAGCATGCTCTAAACTAGAAGAAATGGATCCTAGAAGAATATCCATCAATGTCTCAGGAACCTCTTATGTTTCAACCGCAAACACTACCCTTGAAGAATATGGCATGCCATCTATGACATCACCCTTGCCCTTGGAACAAGTGCTTGTGGAAGACCTAGATGAAATGCCTACTTCTAAGGAGGTTTTAAACTCATTGAAATATTGATGACTAGGCACCCTGATTACTATATGAACATGTTGCTAAAACAAGGGACTATAATTCCCTCTCAAGAAGAAATAAGACTCCTTGGGGATAAGGATCCAGTCATTAGCCAAATGTATACCACCATAGACCTCTTAACCCCTACCATTTTTAGAAATATCCCAAGAATGGAATCTATGCCTATGCCTCAATCTTCAAATCCCATGTTTATCACCAGTTCACCTACCATTCCAAATTTGTCCATGTCTATATCCAAACCTTTAAATTCCATGTTTACCACAAACCCACCCACCATTCAAGGTTTGTCCATGCCTAAAAAACTCATGTTTCTACCTCAAACATCCTTCAAACACACTATGGTACTCAAAATCGTTTTTCAATACCTCTACCCATATCCCTCGAATCCAAGTTCAAACCTCATCCTTTATTCCCCAAGGGCTAAATTTAATGTCTAATAATAACCTTTTCAACCAAAATTCAAATTCTAATCAAAATCCCCAAATTGATGAAGTAATGGTAATAAAGCAACAATTTCAAGAGTTGCAAAAACAAATGTTGGACCTTCAAATGGGAAGTACCAAAAAGAGTTATAATTTAGAGGACATTTGTCCCTACCCATTTGATAGATCCCTTAATATGATTATGTTCCCTAAGAACTTTGACATCCCCAAATTTGATAAATATAAGGGTAAAGGTGATCCTAGAGAACATGTGAGATAATTATATTTATCTTGCATGGAAGTATCCTGTAATGAAACTTATCTCATGCACCTATTTCCTAGAAGTCTAGGGGGGAAAGAAATAGAGTGGTTTTCTCACTTGCCTCAAGGGATCAAAAGTTTTCAAGAATTGGCTGAGAAATTTATCCAACATTTCTCTTATAACATTGAACATGAAACCTCAATGACTGATTTGTATAATACAAAGAAAAAGAATGGTGAATCTTTTGCTTCATTCTTACAAAGGTGGATGAATTTGGCAAGCAAAATTCCTTGGTCAATTCCCAAAAAACAATTGGTCAACATCTTTACTCAAAATCTAAATCAAGAAATGAGCTTCCATGTTCAAGTTCAAGGTCCTAATATCTTTTCTGAACTCATAAAAAGGGGTATGACCATTGAAAGAGCATCGATAGCGAAAGGTCTTGTCAAAATATATAAGGAGGATAAAGGAAAATCATATAATAATAATAATAGTAATAATCAATCTAAACTGTGGATTACAAATAGGAATTTTGTCCATGATGGAGTGGTTGATGCAATGCTACATTCAATTTCTAGAAGATTTGGATCATTGCAAAGGCATAATTTGGTTTATGAACCATTACCAACCTTAACAAGCTTACACTTAGTTTCACTATTCATGGTTTGTGGCATCAAAGGAATGCATATAAAGGTATATTGGACCCAAAGGTGCTTGTGGTGTGAATTGTATAGAGATTTATGAATCCATCATCACTACATTCAATTTGGGAGATTCATTCACACATTTGGCCAACTCCATGTTTCATAAGACATTGAGCTTTGTGCTAGCTTGTGGCTAACTAAGATCATTCCTAAGGATTGGAGTTTCTATATAAACCTCAGTCATAATCATTTGAAGGTGGTCAAGTTGGAGTTCAACTATGGGAGTCAAGTTTGAGGATTGTATTACAATATCTTTTAAATTTTCTAATTTGCAATCAAATGGCTAAGCCCTAGCATGTTGGAAGCCCATTGTGGCAAATTGAATTTCAATTATGATAATAAATGAGCATATTGTTTTTTAATGTGTAATTGAGTTATGTTGTTTGTGTGTTTGTGTTAAGGTTTCATGGTTGGATAGTCCTTTATTGGATCCTATATCCATGACTATATCAAATGGTATTAGAGTGAAGGTTTAGAATCTTGAGAGTGAGGAAGTTTATGCTTTTTGATAGATCACTAAATTGAGGCAACTTAAATAGGTAGCTTGTGGATAGATTATTGAATGTGAGGTAGTCACAAGGAGTTTGTAAGTAGGCTGTCAAGCAATTAGCATCAAATTTGTGAAGGAGAAATTTGAAACCCTAGAACAAATAAAGCATTAATAGTGAAGCATTATGATAGTGGTATGCATGAGGTTAGATCTAAGAATAGTTTTGAACAAGGTAGATAGAGTGCCAAAGCTTGAGGCAATTGTAAGGAAGTAGTGATTTGATTTAAAGTTGAAAGGAATAGATGTGAATCCTAGAGTTAGAGTTGCTAATATGAAGGAAAGATCCCTACAAAAGAAATTGAAAATGTTAGGGTTGATGATGAAATATGTAGTAAGTAGATTTGATAGATTGAAAAAGGATGAACAAATAAAGTTAGTTTTGGGTAAAGAAGAAAGGATAGAGATCAAAAGAAAGAAAACTAGTGTTGCAGAACAAAGTAGTGTCGACCAAGTGCAGTAGTGCTAAGAGGAATGAAGAATGTATGGTAAGAGATCTAACATTAGATAAATTTGAGGATGATGATGTTATAGAAAAGGTAGAAATAATGTTTAGTATGGAAAAGGATCTTCTAAAATTAATGACAAGCCTTGAGGCATAGGAAAGCAAAAAACTAGGTCAATTTAGATAAAGAATATATAGAGGATAATGATATGGAAGTCATGATTCATCAAGATAAAACAAGTGGAGATAGTAGAAATGAAGACATTCAAAGTAAGATACATGAGGAAATAAGCAAATGTAGTAACAAAGAAGAGGAATACAGAGTTGTGGTAAAGCATGAAGAGTTTAGAGTTGAAAATGAAGATGTTACAAAATCAAGGGTGTGTAGAGAGGAAAACCTAAAGGTACAAAAGTCACAGAAAGAAGAATTACTAGAGTTCCCAAGAATAAGAAGTAATTTGCATAATACAAATGGGGTAGTGGTGAAGTTTGCAGTGGAACAAAGTGAGTCAGATATAGGTTAGAAGACATTCTATAGAGTTACAAAGGATATAATATCAAGAAAAAAAGAGATACAGAAGAATAAGGTAGTACATGATGGAATTAAGTTAAATCAAAGAGTTTGTGGTGGATTTGAGATAGTGTGTGTGAGTATAGAGAAGGTGAATGCTTATTTTGCAATGACAAAAGTAAGAGTTGTGGAGGTGGAAATAGTAATCTAGATTTGATAATAGATAAAGAGATGATGTGGATGACGTAGTTGTTTGAAGTAAATGAAGAATTTAAGTGGAAAGGTGTGGCAGGATATAAATCTAAAGGTAAAGAACAATGTAGAAGAAGTTACAGTAGAACAGGAGGTAATTTGAAGATGTATGGTAATCAGGAGGGTTTTGTAGGAGGTGAATTTCTCAAATAGGGTAACCAAAATAGTGTTAGAGGTGAATTGGTGAAGGAAACATGTGTTGGTTTTTTCTGCAATAGCAGAGAAGATGGATATGAAGGGAATGAAGCCAAAATCTTTTGATAGATGTGGAATAACAAAATATGATATAATTGTGAGAATTTAGAAGGATGATAGAAAAAAAATAGAAGCAGTTGAGTTTGGGATAGTAGTAGATAGTGCAAACTTGGAAAATTAGCAAAAGTTTGGAGTATGTGGCAATAAATTTTGGTACATGAGTGGAAATTGTTGGAATACAATGGATCACTAAGAGGGGGAGTGAATTAGTGATCTAATAAAATTAACATTACTAATTCTTTGAACCCTTGTAAACAAGGTTAGAACATCAAAGCACTTAGATAACCAAAGAACCATATCAAATACACCATAACGCAAGATTTAAAGTGAAAAACTCTAAATAAGGAAAAACCACTATCCAACCTCACAAAAATCACCATTAGGTCTCACTGACCAAAATTTCACTGATTACACTTTTACATCTGATTTAGGAGCACCAACTCCAAACACAAAACAAGTAAACATACAAAGTACTACTCTGTTTACATTGATATCATTGGTTATAGCTGAATTCTATAACTCACTTATTCAAACACCTCTATGTGTAGATATTCAAAAATAGTAACATCTTTGAAGTCATCAATAAACACACTAACACATCTGTATTACAACTATGTTTGCAGTGATATCAAAGAGCACATATCACTTATGTAATACACATTGGATGAACGCAATATAGACTCACAACAAACCCTCTTCAATATGCTTCTTTGAAATGCAATCTACATGCTCATCTTTGCCTCACAAAATCATACATACACTTACAAAAGAAATCCTGCATTAATCACATCATCTTTACTCTCTTCAAACACCTGCATACTTAATGTAGAAGGTTTTGCCAATGAAATCATCACCATTATCCTTTTCAATACACTATTGTCTTAAAGAGTATTAAAAAAACATGCAACTTTTATATTCTCATACTTTCACTCATCACTTTGTTTATAGATATTACAAGACTCTTATAACGTCAAATCATTATCTATTATATTGATAAAACTATATTCTGCATTCTCAGTTCAGTGCAATGTTCCTTCATTCCATACCTCTTGATAAGCTGATATTCAATTATCCTTCCCTACTACCATCACAAAACTAACAAGTGAAGCTTTTCATCAGCAAAACTTCACACAAAAGAATACCCTTAATTTATCATTATTCCTTACTTCACAAGCCACGTAACAACCTCTTTACTCTAGTTTGAAACTACCAAACCCTCGGTTTCAAAAATAGATACAAGAAACTGACCAAAACCTGCCACAACCAAAATATGGTTATATGCCAGTCAAATTTCATTCACAAGGGATGGCTGTTGCAATTTTAATATCATTTAAACCTCCACCATCAATTATAGTCTTTGCATCATTGATAAGTTGAATTTACACCGTAGATTAAGACTTTGGCACTCAAATGCAGTTCCTTCCTCGGACCAACCGGTCACCACTAGGGTGAGGGGCCAGTTGTCTCATGACTTCGAACCATCCAAGTCATGACTTAAGTTGTTTTCCACCGGTGATAGCATGTCACCAACCAAACATAAGAAAAAGAAACATGTCACTACATAAACCTTTATAATTTGTATTCTAGGTTTAGGTGACCATTAGGGTTTTAGTAATGCATATTTTAGGTCTTCAAATGTTTATCAAAACCCTAATTTTTCATCACAACACTGACTTGAAATACCATAGAACCTTAACCTATCCCAATGACCTATGTTGTAGAGAAATATGAAGACCGTTTGAGCTTGAAGAGGAACACTTTTCTTTAGAGAGATTTAGGGTTTTAGGACGTAGAGAATAGGTCATATATTAACAAACCCTAATATGCATCCAATGGAATATAGACTTGAGTAATGATCCTTTGATTTCTATAACTAACCTCTAAGGAGGATAAAAAAGTGCCATAATGCCGAGTAATGGTAGTAATGCCATGATGTAAATAACAAATGAGAGTTTCCTTAATCAAGTGACAATTAACTCTAGACAACGACATCAAACCAACAACAAACAACCTTTAGAGGATCTAAGGCAACTTTTCTCTGAGAGAGGATACTTACTTTGTGAGACAAAGAGGTTGACAGGGACATCTCAAAGATCAATGACAAAATCAAATGAACTTCACAAAGACCGAATGAGACTGACTTTAACTCCTTCCTTGAACTTCTTTGACTGATGAGTACTAATTGAACTCCTTTGACCCTTATGATAGTCCACTACTGATGACACTCCTTTGACCCTTATGACAGTCCACTATTGATGACTAACTCCTTTGACATCAATGACCTCCAATGACTTCACCTTTGACATCAATGACAACAAGTTCAACAATCTCCCCCTTTGTCATTGATGGAAAAACATGAATCTCTCCACTCTCTTGAATCTCTCCCCCTTTGACATCAAGGACAAAAGAATGTGATTATACCCTTTGGCATGAGGTAATCTTCTATTCAATGAAGCTCCCCCTATTTGTAGAGTACTCCCTTGGGTATTGATGTCAACACATGCAATAATTGCACCTATTTTGCAACAAATGTACTTTTCACAACTCCCCCTATCTAATTACATAGTCACATTGCTTGGAATACTCTATCAATATCACACTGCTCACTGTCCACAAATAACAATCACATAGATGCTATATCACTATCCACATAGTATATTTTGATGCAAATTAATACAAACTGATACCATAGAGTCTGATACCAACAACCAATACACTATCATCACTGTCATGTAACAAGGATCACCAACAACCAACACATTGTCATGTAACCTTCTATCTGCTACATATACCTATACCTTCTTGGACCTATCACAAAGTGTCTGATATGATCTATCACTCTTGCTACTATCACGTCTTCTTTTGACTCCTTCAACTCTATCAAGATATACTGATGATCACTATTACTATGACATGATACAAAGCTTCAAGTAATAACTGGTCTTCACATATTTCTAATAGGCCATTGGATGATTGGTAGAGAAAGAAACTTAGAGAGAATGAGTAGGTGTCACCATGAAGGTTTGCAATATGGATTTGCACATTACAACATTTAGCATCAATCCCCTTCTTTCCACTGTATCTACAGACCATGCTCTATCCTTCTATGCTTTTTCATATTGCATCTCTCTTTCAAAACATGCTCTCAACACATTTGTGCATAGTCCTAGCACCGTCCTACTTTTAACAGACTTTCTAACCCTTTCATAGCTTTGGCATGCCCTTATAATGATTCAAACAAGATTTTACTAGGGTTCTATTGCAATATAAGGTTATTCAAGAGCTTTGTGAGCCTGCATAATATGATTTCTAGGGTTTTATAGGGTCTTATTGCAAAAATAGAAACTATAGACCTGTAACTTGTTGCTTTCTCTTGAAGACTTTCTCTTTACCTTGCACCACTGTCCCAATGTCTTTTGTACCTCTGTAAGCTCTTGGCATAGTTTATACATTTCTTGGTACATTCTGCTACTGATATTTCCACTTTACAATTATACTTTGATGTATGTCCACACCCACTTCCAAAGTTCCAATCTTGAGTAGAGACAGGGAACATGCTGGCAAAGGTTAAGGAGTCTGGATTTACACCCATCAGATGTATTTGCTTAGAAGTTTCTATATCCTTTTTAGCAAACTCGTGTTGAACATATCCTGTAAACATGTCATTCCATTAGACCATATTTCTTTGATGCATTTTGTCACAAAGTTCATGTTCCTTGTCTATTCTTCTATATTTTGCATACATGTCTACCAGGGCACTTGCAACTACAACATTTGACAACAATCCCCCTTTATACTTTGATGGATGACATACGCTGTTCTAAAGCTCCCATTTTTGCATAGGCTACAAGAATGTTGGCAAAGGTTGCAGAGTCTAATTTTACTCCTACCAACTGCATTTTCTTGAATATTCCTTAAGCCTTTTCAACAAATCTATTTTGTGTGTATCATGCAATCATTGCAATGCAATGCATACACTATTATGACTGACAACACTACAAAATCTGACTCCATATTGATGCACTAAAACATATTGTGACATGCATTGAAACATATCATCTTGATGATGATCTTGATGAAACCATGATACCACTGCTCTGATGATCTTATAATGCCACTACTTTGAGATCATGTACTCTATGACTACTGACTCTAAACTTGTGACTTCCTTACTGGCTCTACATTGCTCCTTGTGAAGGACTACAAGTCCTTGTTTAGGACCTATACTGCCTTAGACCTCAGTCTTCGTTTATTTCCTTACTATGGAGGTCTTTGTAATGTCAAAATATGTCCCCTTGGGGGCTTTTCCTCCTAAGGTTTAGCTCCTGAGTCCTTTAGAATGCATTTAAAGCATCTTGCATGTTAATGATGACTTCTGGTGAAGAAACACCTAAGTTTTATGACAAATGGGACCTAGGGGATGAGCTTATGATGAATCCTGCTTGAAATAGGGTGAGGACTTGGGTGCCCGCGCCCTAGTCTTGCCCTATTTTGGGTCAGGACCTATTTTCATGTGTCGGTTATGTGACCGTTATTAGGTCCTATGTCAACACCTCAAGTTTGAATTATGAATTTCTTGGTGGGAAGTTGTTTAGTTGCATATATAAGCATGTTTAGTGATTCATTTGTAAACTAGAGATGGACATTGTGAACTTGTGACTTTATGCTAAAGTGATTTAATGCATTTATGGTGTTGCAGAGTAGTATTTTGTTGTTATTGTGTTTGTGATTGTAGATTTGACTCCATCTCCTCATGGCATGAAGCTCATCTTCCTTCCATGAGAGATACACTTCAAGGTGATAGCTATCATGTTTTCTATTATTTATCATTTGGATTGTGCCTCTATCCCACAGGGATACACAGTCTTTATCTAATAATGGTGTTTGGAAGACTTGAATGTCTCTCCAAGGCTTGACCGAGGCAAGCCTCTAAACACCACAACTCCCAACCCACTTTTCTGTGATTGCAGGTTACAAGTTTCAGAAGTGATAGAAGTGGAGTTGCAGGAAGGCATTATAGACTGTCGGAAGTGCAGAGTAAAGAAGAAAACTAGAGCTTGGACTAGGGCGCCCACTCATTAGTCCTTTGGATTCCAAAGCGGTGAAATCTCTGTGACAACAGAATAAGGTTGCAGACATTCTTCACAGATCCTGCCAAAAGTAGGTACACTGGATTAGGGCACCCACTCATTAGTCCCCGACTTTTCTACACACTAAACTTCAAAATCTGGTATGTATTTGATTATCATTTGATATCTCTGTGTATGATCATTTTTCATAATTTGTTTGTTTGTTTACGATTTTACGAAATTAAGGTTTTGAGCATAATTGGACTTAATTAAACAACAAAATTCACACAATTCTAATCTTCCCCTATATTCCAAGCGACAAGAGATCTGAAGTAGAGTTATCTACTTGGTTGAATGTCCTTGAATGTCTAGTGGTGAAAGGAGGATCAACATAAACCCTTGAAACAAAACTATCAACCTCATCATCCCTCCTCTTTTTACCGTTAAACAGTCTTCTGAGTCACTGTTTTATTGTTTACTTTGTCAAATATTCATAGTCTTCAGACTTCTTGTCCACTACTTTTGGCACTCTGTATTCACTATGATAACCCAACATACCCTATCTTAAATTTGTCTGCAAGTCTCTGTATCAATGAACATCCTTCCTCATTCTCATCCTATAGATGCCTTACATGTTGTCAAGTAATCTCTTGCAAATCCTATGCCCTACTTTTGCTTGCACTCTCATTCTACTCTTTCTATTGCACCCTCTTTGTCTTCTCTAAGGGGTTGAATGGTAATGCAATAATTAGCTGCCCTAAGCTCATGGGTCATTTTATGCACTCATTGATGCCTCTTGTGCATTATGCACAAGATTAGGTTTTTCTTTCTCTTGGTCTTGTTTTCTTCTCCAAACTTTCACGGGTTCTTTCTTCTTCTTGATCAAAGTATTTGCCTTTTGTTGCTTGGTCAAAGTATTTGCCCTTTTGTTATATATAGATGGTTTCATCAAATTACTTATACAAAAATATGTTCTATGCCCAAATTTGTTGCATCTATAACATATGACATTGTAACCTAGAGCAAATGAATTATAGTTTGTTCTTGACAGCCCATAAGTACTTATATTTTTGTTCCATACATAATTATATCTTTCATGTGCCCTACAATCTCTTTCTTTATGACCAGAATTGTTACAATTGTAACACACTAGATCCATATTCCTTATTGAGGCAAAAGAGTTCATACTCATAAATTTAGACCTTCTCCTATAAGCAACTCTACAAGTTGTAGCCTTATGACCATAGCCATTACATGAATAACAATAACTAGGAAAGGAATAATTGTACCTTATTGATTGATTTTGTCTAATAGGTGGAGATCCTGTGGACCTGTTGGTTCTTCTTCTTCTACCTCTATTGATGACCTTGAAAAACCCATCATCAGTACTCTTATCTTTTGTCTTCTTCTTGTCTTCAGTCTCAGGAGTAGCAAAATGATAGTTTAGATCTATTTTCTTCCTAGGAGTTTCCCTGACCTTAGAACTCTGCCCTTTTTCATAGGCTAAGCCAGTATTATCCTTGTGATGTTTTTGGTTGCTCAACATTTCATTCAACTTGCTAGTGCTATCTTCAAATTTTTTATTTTTCTCTGATTGAATCTTGAGATTTTCAAGATCTTTTCTTAGAGTGACTATCTTTGTTTCAAGTTTTTGGCATTCATTTGTTTTGGCTTCAAATTTAGACTTTGTCACATCTACTATCCTTTTATCCTCTTCAATCTCTATTTTTAGGCTAATGATTAATTTGTCTAGTTCTTCAAGTCTTTCTTTCAGCAACTATTTGTCTTTCAAGGCCTATTCTTTTAACAAAGAGTTCTCTCTTAGTCTTAGACAACTATCTGACTTTGCTTTAAGTTCTCATTTTATTTCATCAACTATCCTTTGGGTTTATTCAAGGGTTAGAAGTGCTTTGGCCTTGGACTCCTTTTCTTCTTGAAGTTGCAACTTTAGTATTGAGTTTTCCTCTTTAAGTGTTTTAACCACATTGTAAGCATAATAGAGTTCTCCTTTCTTTGTTATTATCCTCAACCACAAGGATGTCCTCTCTTTCAGATACATCACCTTGATAAATACTAATCAATTTCTTCCAAACATCCTATATAGTTTCATAGTGCATAACTTTACAAGAAACATCATTAGACAGGCCACAAAGAATAGCACTCTTTTCCTTGGAATTACATTCATAAGCCTTTTTATCATCTACAATAGTATGTGGTTGAGAAGGTATAGTATACCCATTCTCTATGGACATCCACACATCAAATCCTAAAGAGGATAAGTAAGACTCCATCCTAATACACCAAAAAGAAAAATTTGTGCCATCAAAGAAAGGTGCTCAAGAAAATTCTTCTTATAACCTTGTATTTGTTTCAACTTGTGATCCATTTCTTACAACTGCTTCTACATCATCATTTGTATTTGGTTTTGATGGTGCTTGTTGATTAGCATTTTGCTTAGCATTTCTTCTTTCCTTAGTTCCTTTTCTTTTTTCCATAGTATTCCACTACCAAGATCAACCCAAGTCTATTAGACTTCTATAAGGAACCTATTGCTCTAATACCAATTGTTGAATACAATAGATCACTGAGAGCGGGGGGCTGAATTAGTGATCTAATAAAATTAACATTACTAATTCTTTGAACCCTTGTAAATAAGGTTAGAACATCAAAGCACTTAGAAAACCAAAGAACCATATCAAATACACCATAACACAAGATTTAAAGTGGAAAACCCTAAATAGGGAAAAACCACTATCAAACCTCACAAAAATCACCATTAGGTCTCATTGACCAAAATCTCACTTATTACACTTTTACATCTGATTTAGGAGCACGAACTTCAAACACTCAGGAGAACCAACTCCAGTTAAACTAGGAGCACCTACTCCAAACATAAAACAAGTAAACATGCAGAGTACTACTCTATTTACATTGATATCATTGGTAATAGATGAATTCTATAACTCACTTATTCAAACACATCTATGTGTAGATATTCAAAAATAGTAACATCTTTGAAGTCATCAATAAACACACTAACACATCTACATTACACTATGTTTGCAGTGATATGAAAGAGCACATATCACTTCTGCAATACACATTGGATGAACTCAATATAGACTCGCAAGAAACCCTCTTCAATATGCTTCTTTGCAATGCTATCTACATGCTCATCTTTGCCTCACAAAATCATACATGCACTTACAAAAGAAATCTTGCATTAATCACATCATCTTTACTCTCTACAAACACCTGCATACTCAATGTAGAAGGTTCCACCAATGAAATCATCACCATTATCCTTTTCATTACACTCTTGTCTTAAAGAGTATTAAAAAACATGCAACTTTTATATTTTCATACTTTCACTCATCACTTTGTTTATAGATATTGCAAGACTCTTATAATGTCAAATCATTATCTATTACACTGACAAAACTATATTCTACATTCTCATATCAGTGCAATGTTCCTTCATTCCATACCTCTTGATAAGTTGATATTCAATTATCCTTCTCTGCTACCTTCACAAGACTAACAACAAGTGAAGCTTTTCATCAGAAAAACTTCACACAAAAGAATACCCTTAATTTATCATTATTCCTTACTTTACATAGCCACGTAACAACCTCTTCACTCTGGTTTGAAACTACCAAACCCTCAGTTTCAAAAATAGTTATAAGAAACTAACCAAAACCTGCCACAACCAAAATATGATTATATACCAATCAAATTTCATTCACAATGGATGGACGTTGCAGTTTGAATATCATTTAAACCTCCACCATCGATTATAGTCTTCGTGTCGTTGATAAGTTAAATTTATACTGTAGATTAAGACTTTGGCACTCGAACGCAGTTCCTTCCTCGGACCAAATGGTCACCACTAGGGTGAGGGGCCAGTTGTCTCATGACTTCGAACCCTCCAAGTCATGACTTAAGTTATCTACCACCGGTGATAGCAAGTCACTGACCAAACATAAGAAAAAGTAACCCGTCACTATATAAACCTTTATAACTTGTATTCTAGGTTTAGGTGACCATTAGGGTTTTAGTAATGCAGATTTTAGGTCTTCAAATGTTTATCAAAACCCTAATTTTTCCTCACAACACTAACTTGAAATACCCCATAAACTTAACCTATCCCAATAACCTCTATTGTAAAGAAAGATGAAGACCCTTTGAGCTTGAAGAGGAACAGTTTTCTTTAGAAAGCTTTAGGGTATTAGTACTTAGAGATAAAGTCATATATTGAAAAACCCTAATATGCATCCAATGGAATATATCTACTTGAGTAATGATCCTTTGACTTCTACAACCAAACTCTAAGGAGGATAAAATAGTGCCATGATCCAGAGTAATGGCAGTAATGCCATGATTTAAATAACAAATGAGGGTTTCCTTAATCAAGAGACAATTAACTCTAGACAAGGACATCAAACCAATAACAAACAACCTTCAGAGGATCTGAGGCAACTTTTCTCTGAAGAGGATACTTACTTTCTAAGACAAAGAGGTTGACAGAAACATCTCAAAGATTAATGACAAAATTAGATGAACTTCACAAAGACTGAATGAGACTGACTTGAACTCCTTCCTTGAACTTCTTTGACTAATGAGTACTAATTAAACTCCTTTGACCCTTATGACAGTCCACTACTGATGACACTACTTTGACCCTTATGACAATCCTCTACTGATGATTGACTCCTTTGACATCAATGACTTCCAATGACTTCACTGTACCTCTGACATCAATGACAACAAGTTCAACAGAAATGATAACTACAAATGGATCGTGGAGTAATACATAATGAGAGAATAAGGAAGAATTTGAGGATTGGATACCACAAGTGAGGAAAAAGATAGAAAAGGGTCTAAAAGATGAATTTTAGTTTGAGTTGAGAAAGATAAGGGTTGAGAATTATAGGAGAATAGATTGGTGAAAGGTATTCAGTTCTAGAAAAGTGAAGTGGAAGATGAAATAATACTTGAAGAGAATTGTAGGTATAAGCAGAGATGTGGAATTTTGAGTACTTCCTAGTTCCTTTATCAAGACTAGTAAAGGTAGAAGGAGAAGCAACATTCATCTAATCCTACAAGCCTATTCATTTGTTAAGGGTGCACAGAGGTTGGTTTTCGGTCATTTTATCACTCAACCCTTATTTGCAAGAACTATGCTCACAAATCACTTACCCTAGTTGTCTGATGCAAGAGCATCCTAGGGTGTAAGAGAAATCATGTATCACCCAAAATATTTCCTTTTACTAGCTTTTTTTTGTTTGTAGGTTTTTCACTTACATTCCAGTCATCACATAACCTACTGCATTTTACTACAATTACACATTTCACTTCATGGAAGGGAATATATATTCTAAACTGAGCCTACAATGCTACATTCAATTTCTAGAAGATTTGGATCACTACAAAAGCATAATTTAGTTTCTAAACCATTACCAAGCTTAATAGACTTACACTCATTTTCATTGTTCATGATTTGCAGTAGCTTTCCAAAGTTTGTGGCATCAAAGAAACATATATCAAGATATATTGGACCCAAAGGTGTTTGTGGTATAAACTGAATAGAGGTTTATGTATCTTTTATGTAGAAAAAAAGACGTTTTGTTGATTTGATGGGATTGTTAGATGATTTAGCTAGATCCTCATTTCACTACACACATTCAAGGACATTTAACCAAGTTGAATCACAACTTCTGCAAGAAGACTCAACTACAGGTTGGTTGTCACTTGTAATGATAGAGAAATTTGGAAATTGATGATTAATGTATTAATTTTAGCTCAATTATGCTCTAAACCCTAATTATGCAAAATTGTAAACAAACGGACAAATTCTGATAAATGCCCACACACAGAGATATTAAATGAAGATTAGATACATACCAAATTTTGAAGTTTGGGATCCTGAAAAGTTAGGGGAAAAGGGACTCGCGTCCAAGTCCAAGGTGGTATTTTTGTCAGGGGATTCTGGACCTTTTCTACTATTGATTATCACCATTCTAGGGATTTTTAGCTCTATAAACCTAGAGGGCAAAGGGACTAGTGCCCAAGCCCTTGTATTGTTGTTTTCTTCTTTTTTCCTTTAGATCTAGGATCCTTATGCTCTGCAACACTCCTATGCAACTCAACTCCATAGAATTCGACACCTATCACCTGCAATCACAAGAGAGGGGTTGGGGGATTGTGTTGTCTAGGAGCTTGCCTCAGTCAAGCCCCGGAATGGCATTCAAGCCTTCCAACACTGTTGTTAGATAGAGAGTACGTGTCCTTGCAGGATAGAGGCAAAAACAAATTGACAAATGATTGATTGAAGCACAAATAGATATCACCTTAGAGTTGTACCTCTCAAGGAGATGAATATTTTTCACGCCATGAGAAGATGAAGCCAAATTTGCAATAACAAATACAACAACAATATTTTGCTCTGCAACGCAATGAATGCCTTGAATACTCGTAAATCATAAGTTTGCTAAAATATCATAATCATCTTCTAGTTTGCAAATGAAGTCCTAGACATGCTTATATATGCATTCCCTCTTTAATTTAATAATTTAAACTTAAGATGTCGGCACTAAGCACCTTTAACGGTAACTTTATTGACATTCAAATTTGGGACCCTACCAAAATAGGGCAGGGCAAGGGCATGAACGCCCAAGCCCTAGGACCTATTTTGGGTCAGGATCTAAGCTCTACAATGTCCCCTATGTCCCATTTGACATGGGTTTCAAGGCATTTTGTCTTGGGATTCAATTCTAGTATGCATGATGAAAATTAAGGGACCTAGGAGCTAAACTTAGGAGGTAAAAGTCCTAGGGGGATATTTTACGACATAACATTTAGCCCCCACTTTAATGTATGTATGACCCTACAACCCATACATACATTAAAGTATGGTCAAAACACAGCAAACATGCCAAGCACTTGAAGCTAATGCATACACAAAGATTGAGAAACTATCTCTAGCCCCCAGTCTCAGGTAGACATTAGAGAAAACACATCGCAGACACACCAAACACAATGAATATAGTAACAGGTATGTAAAACACGGAGAAGACAGTATTGAAGACATGCAAAACATGATGAATACACTGATATAGCATTGATATAACATTTTCATAATATATTTGTAAGGATATCTGAACCCTATTTATTAATTATGATATTTTATTGAGAATAATTAATTAATTGCACTGTTTTAGAAAAAATTATTAACATGAATTAGTATTGTTTTCAGAAGAAAATCATACATTGTCATTTTATGCTTTTATATTTACATATTTTATAAAGAATTCTTTTATTCTATGCCACTTGCAAGAAATGGCAGTTATGTAATTCAAGAGATAATTTTAGAAATTAATATTTATTACAGTTTCAAGTTAGTGGAGCTAGTTTTAGATTTATTTATGAAATTATGATATAAGTTATAAAGAAATTAGAATTTAGCAATAAGGTCTTGATATGGTTTAGTTAATTGATTTAAATTAATTATTCTTGTGTGTTGTGGGGAATAAGAGCTCTTTTATCATTATTTTTGGTAAAATTAAGACCATAGGTCAATCACCTACGGGTAGGGTACTTGTTTATTCATAAAAATTATGTTTTAGAGTTGTTTTAATGCATTTTTAGTGCACAAGAAAATAAGTGACGAGTTTGGCAAATGAAAAGTCATCTTCTCTTGAAGAGTCTTTGAGCATCCAAGTCATCAAGAATATGAAACTTGGAAAAAAGAGATATTATAATGAGACAGAAGTTTGGCTTCAAAAAAAAGATGGGAAAACAAGAGAAGAGCCCAAGTTTATTTCTGATTTTTGCGGATCAAGAGAACATAGATAGTTGATGGTGAAGATAATTCTTCAAGGAAATAACATCCATTTCGATGAGGCAAAGAAAGCGTACATCCATAGTGACTTGTTAGATGAAAAAATTCTGAATTTCATGAGGGCAACAAAAGCCTAGGTAGAAGAAAGGAAGCACACAATTGAATAAGATGGAAGCTCTCACATTAAGGAATCTTGGAATCTCTCTTCAGGTGCATTTGGAGATATTCTTCATTAATTAAATTCTTGAGGTATTCCCTTGAAAACTCACCATTATTTATGTTTAAGTTTTTCTGAAAATTTTCAAGAAAACTTGTTGTTGTCTCATGAAATTAACCTATCAAATGAATTTTTTTATAAAAAGCTTTTTGGGTTTTGAGAATCATATTTTCATCTTTCCAAAACATCTTATGGTTTTAAATTTCATTAAGTATTAAGAAAGTTATCAGATTTTAGTATTGTTGTAACCCTGCTAAAACCGTGTTGTAAACTCTGTTGATGTTTTATAAATTACTCTTTTCATGGGAAAGGGATTGTAAAATAATTTTTGGGTTATGAGAATATTTATTTAATATTTCTTGAACATTTTACAATTTTAGATTTTGTTACGTGTTTTGAAAGTTATCGTATTTTTACCACTGTTGTAGAGAAAATTGAAAGTCTAGGGTTTTGTTGGTAGTTTACTATTGGAAATGAATTATTTTCATTACATAAGTGTGTTAGATGAATTTGTATATTTTCTTTTTGGGAATGGGTATTATTATATAATCTTTCATATATTTAGTTGCATGCAAAAATTAGATTGAATTTATCAAGAATATACTTGTAGTGCAAGAAGGTCAAATTAAATCCTTATGTTGATTAGTTTATAAGAACAATTGTTAGATCACACATATATACATTGCATAGTTATTTGAATGTCAAAATTAAAGTAAAATAACATATTCTTTATCTTTTATTATTTCTATCATTCATTATAATATAGGGAATACTTTTTGAGTAATCAAATCATTCTCGATTTATAATCAAGTTTGGGTTAAATATGGATTTGAGGAAAAGGGATGATTGCAGTAAACACTACCTCCTCATCTTATATAATTTTTCTAATTATTTTTTGGGTTTTATTCCTCTTACTCTTATCTTTCCAAAACATCTTTAAATTTAGAATTCCACTAAGAAATGACAAAATTATGACAGATTTACTACTGGGTGGTTTTTCATGTTAAGGCTATTTCTATTCAATTATTTTATTTTATTATTATTCTTAAATTTATTTCTATTCACTAAATTAAGTTTGAGATTTGATAGGAGACTAATTTAATTAAATACATTTCCTTTTTAATACATTATTTATATTATGTTTAATATTATTGAGTACTTGTATTGGTAACAATGGTAAGAGGTGGATTTTATTTCCAATCATCTAGAATGTTTTGTCAACACTTGAAATTATTTTATATAGCTCAATAATTGAAGTTGAGAATCTTATTTAAGTAGAGTGGATTATTTTCTTAGAATCTTTAATGTGTAACTATTCATGTATGAAAGAATAGAACTCTTGAGATACTTGTGCATTGCTATATTGACTTAGGAATTGGAAGTTTTCTTATTGAATGGAAAATGTATTAGGCTCTTCATTAGATACCTTAAGTTATGTTTTACTTGTTTTTGGATAATAGAATTGTAGATTAGAATTTAGAAATGAGGCTAAAACTTTAAATTATAGTGTAAATGAGGAATTTAAAAAATATAATAGAAAATATGTTTCATATCAATGCTTATGGGAATGAGTAGGTAGAAATTATAAGTTGAAATTACGTTTAATTTATTAATATCATATATGTTCTTAGAATTCTAATAATTATGTTTTAATACATTTGTTCTAGTATGGTGTAGCGTTGACGATAAGTCTAGGATGATATAATGACTTAGTGAATATATGATGATAATTTCATATTGATGTTAGAAACTAAATCTTTAATGATTTGTCCAAAATCTTCTTATATTTTGATTAGAAGATTTGTTTACCTTTCTGAGTTAGAAAATAAACTAGAAAATAAATGTACGTTAGAATTAAATATTACCTTGAATTTGTATTGATCAAATTGAGAAAATGTTTGTTGAAGACTAGTCCTTGAGAATATTATTGTAACCTTTCTATGGTGGTTAAACCTAGGATGTACCAATGGTAAAATGATGATAAGTTATGTATGTCTTTGCTTGATGCATTGTAGGAAGTTGAATGTCAAAAATAATCAGTAATTAGTCATCTTTATTTGAGCATGTGTAAAGGATGTTCTTTCATCTATTCTAAGTGAGTAGATATTGCATGCATTAGTAGTGTTAAATGATGAAACAAGGGTATAATTTCCTTTATGAGTTCTAGAGAGTGTAAAAGCTACTACTTATGTTAACCTGGGTTTTGAATTTATGTGCTTAAGGTGTTTGATTATCATCAATGACATCATCTTGGAACTTAGAATGTATATTGAAGACTATATATATATGTTTGTTGATGTCTTGTCTTCCTAATGAGTGTATTCATATTGAATGTTCTTTAATGATAAACTTGGTAATTTCTTTGATTATATAATGATAACTTTTCTTTTGCATGATTAGTTAAGCTTAATAATAATTTGTATACCAGTTCTAAAAAGAATTATTTGCGTTTTGTGAAGTTTTATGAGAAAGAGAAAGGTAAACCTCAATCTTTTACTACTGTCAGGTATGGATTGAAACGTGTATGTGTATCTAAGATTGAGAAGATGTCGATATCATGTGAATAATATCTTAGAAGTTTTGATTTGTATGAAACCATCTTATGGTTGCAAGTTCAAGTTCTAAACTACGAAGTCTCTGTGCTAGGCGTACGTAGGCAAGACCATCATGAGCCCCCGAGACATTAGGTCGGCCTTTTAGGGCCTTAGTCTCGTTATTTTGTACATTGATATCTATTGACTATGCAGAACTAATGTTTACATTCAGTGTGCAGATCCAGGCCTGTTAATCGTGCAAGATACCAGAGCTAAGAAAGTATTTTCTACCTTGTGAAAGGATGATCATATGACATTTATTGTAAATGAGTATAATTGTATAAGAAATGTTATATCTCAAATTTTCATTTATGATGAATAAAATAAAACTTATGTTTAATAGGAAGTTTGTTAAGTTAGATTTCAATGAATTTTTCTCCTGTCTTCATATTTATTTCATTATTTCTTACTAAATTAATTATTTCTTATCATTTATTGATATTTTTTTATGGGTAGACATTACAATATTCCTAACATCTTCATATGCATGGAAATAAAAGTGTAACACAAAACCCCAAAGGGGAAAACACGCCAAACAAACCTCAAGTGTAGGTGGAGCCCATCGCTACACACACATAGGAGGGGAAAACATGCCAAACAAAGCTCAAGTGGGGGTTAACCACACAAGGGGGGAAACACATGAAAGACACGCAGAATACACGAGTAGTGTATAGTATGCCAAAGACATACTATACGTCTTAAACACAACAAACAAGGCGATGGAAGGAGCTTATTGCTAAGTTCCCACCATCTCAAACATGCTATAGGCACACTTGGCAGTTGGGCTTATGCCACAACAACCACCAAAGACACGCTTAAGGGAGGATAGTCTCAAATCCAACCCCTCCTCTGCAAAGGACTTTTGAAATAAAAGGATGTGCACTATCTCAAGAGATACACCATCCCCGCATCCACAAAGGGATTTCTGAATAAAAGGATATGCACGATATCCCGCCTCCATAGAGGGATTTTTTGATTGCAATATAGAATAAAGATGTGCACTCGCACCAAAGATACAACATCCCACCTCCGCAGAGAGCTTACAAACACACTTCCTTAGTAGCAAAATCATCAGACAACTTACTTTATATATGCCCCCACCTTAAGGTGGTTGATGTTGTGTACCAATATCAACCACGTTAAGGTTGAGAGAAAACACACAAGGGAACAAGAGCTTTCACAAAGCCCATGCTCCCAAAGGTGACATGTGCTTACTGTTGAAATGTGTCAGACAACTGAGAGGGGGGTGAATCAGTTGTCCAAAAACTCAAACACTTCTGCACTTAAACATTAATCACTTATCCACAATTATTATGATTTATCAATGAATGCATGAAATCAGAAGCTTAAACACAAATGCAACATTAAACACAAGAGACACCAGATTTTTACGTGGAAAACCCCAAGGTGGGGAAAAACCACGGAGAGGATTAGCTCTCAAAATATATTTCAATCTTTGAAAAATGATGTTCAGGCTTGGTCACTCCATGGGCCTAGAACATACTGGCTCACTGCCATGAAGTATAGCTAGGTCTAGCAGGCTCACTGCCTCAACCCTAAACCTAGAAAGATTACAATAAGGGCTGCTAAATCCTATTGGTGGCTCACTACCAGGCTCACTGCCATAATCACCATCTTCTTCATGTTTGAGATTAAAACATTTAAGTACAACGGTTCCTCTTCTCTGCTCTGCCTTATCTCCTCGCCCTTTTCCTTATCTTCCCATTTTTGCTCAAGGACACCTGCTCCATGACTTAATCACTAGTATTTATACACTTCATCAACCTTGCAATGATCATCAAGGTTAGCATTACAATCATCAACCATTGAAACAATCTTCAAGGTTGGCATTACAAACATTTACAAAATAGGTCCTGAATTATTACAACATTATGCAAAGGAAATGAAGTAAAGATGTATGAGGTGTTGGATCTAGGGCATACAACTAAGAGGAGGGGGGGTGAATCAGTTGTATGAAAACTTGCTCTTACTTCAAACACTTGATTCTTCTTAGTTAGTTAACAGCATATCAATTAATCATCCATGAAATCAAAATGAATAAACACAAGAGCAGATAAACATCAACACATTGAACACCAAGATTTTGACGTGGAAAACCCGGTTAAGGGAAAAACCACAGGGTGATTAACCCAAGGATTATTCTCTGTTAAAAGAATAAGAAAAATGAATGGCACATGCCAATTAGGGCTCATTGCCCGAGCACACTACTCACAAAGAGGCACACTGCCTACAAGGAGACACACTGTCTACAAAGTGATAAGAATCACAATCTTGAACTGGAGAATGACATCTCTACCATGTCCAGATCAGTTCCATTTAAGCCCAAAAACCCTTGCTCTACCTTTCGCACTTCTCTTCGCTATGCCACACTCATCCACACAATCCACACATCAAAATGAATTCTCAAACACTTATTTATATGAGACATCAACTTAGGAACAATCATCTAAGTCAGCAAACATCACAATAACATTCGCAAGGCATGTAGAACATCCGGTCGGCCTGTTACAGGAAGAACATCAACAACTGGTAGCCATAACATCAAATCCAACTCTAACTTCAATGCGGACCATCAACATGAACTAGATATGATCCAATGATCAACATAACCTTCCCTGAATCATCAAAAACATCCGCACTTCATCAGCTTACCGGAATTCTTCTATTCATCATCTGGTACTTCAAGAACACAGTCTGTCGCCGCTGTCATAATGCAAAAGGTACTTTCAGACCTCAAAATCATACACAACTTGAGACGACACATCACAAGGACATGCCAAACACTCCTTCCAATCCGTAGATTAGGATAATACAATTCCGGACCTCACCAGACCTTTCTGTGATCCTTTGTCACCTCTGAACACTTACCGGAACCGGTTCCACACAGACAGCCACAACTTCTTCAGATCTTCATGCGGACCTTTGAAATCTTAGCTGAAGCATCTCAAGACTCATATCTATAAACCCTTTAATCCGTATCCTTTGGTTCTTAACCTATACAGTACATTTGCCTTCTTCTCATCACTGTTCTTCACTATTCCAGATGGAGACTGATTTCCTTAATAACAACAGCACACAACTCATCCAGACCTTCTTACTAATGCAATATGAGTAAGTTGACATCAATGACAACACTGGTTCACCTCATACTTGCAACAATCTCCCCCTTTGTCATTGATGGCAACATATGATGTGAAAAACCATCAAGACAAGAACTTCTCCTTTCTGTCACAGTTCCCCCTATCAACAACAACTTTTCACATGTCTTCTCTTCCTTTACTGCTCCCCCTTTGATCATCAACCACTTGTTTTTCACATGTCTTCTCTCCCCCTTTGACATCAATGGCAAAGGGCTCATACTTGCAATTCTAATACATCAGAATCATACAAGCTGCTCCCCCTTAGCAGTAGCTCCCCATCATCAATCTGGATCACAAGATATGACTATGATATCCACTGAACTGATGCACATCAGTGCATCCTAGTTCATCACTGGAGGGGCCATGACCCCTAACTTCTCCCGAAGATATTCAAAAGAGTCCTTGGGAAGAGGTTTAGTAAAGATATCTGCAATCTGATCCTTGGAGGGAACATACTCCAATCTGACTTCTTCCTTGTTAACTTGTTCTCTCAAAAAGTGAAACTTGATAGATATGTGCTTAGTCTTAGAATGCAATACCGGATTCTTAGAAATATTAATTGCACTTGAATTATCATAGAAAATTGTGATAGGCTCCTCATATTCAATTTTAATGTCTCTTAGCATCTGGTTCATCCATAAGATTTGAGTGCAACTACCTGCTGCTACAATGTATTCTGCTTCTATTGTAGACAAAGATATTGCATCTTGTTTCTTGCTTAGCCAAGAAACCAATCTCTTCCCTAAAAAGAATGCTCCACCACTGGTGCTCTTCTAGTCATCCACATCTCCTGCCCAATCTGCATCTGTGTAAGCATGAAGAGAGAAATCCAGATCTCTAGGGTACCATAGACCATACTCAATTGTTCCTTTCAAGTACCTAAAAATTCTTTTGATTGTCATAACATGAGATTCTCTAGGATCAGCCTGGAATCTTGCCACAAGACCAACAGCCTGCATTATATCTGGTCTAGTCTGAGTGAGATACAACAATCCACCAATCATTGATCTATACTTTGTCTGATCTGCCTTTGGAGAGTCATCATCTTTGCTCAACTTACATCTGGTTGCCATAGGAGTGTTCATTGGCTTTGAATCTTCCATACCGAATTTCCTCAACAATTCTTTCACATATTTGGTCTGAGAAATGAAGATCCCTTTCTTTGTTTGAGTAATTTGCAGACCCAAGAAGAAATTCATTTCACCAAGCATAGACATTTCAAACTCACTTTTCATCTGATTTGCAAAAGTTTTGCACATACTATCTCTTCCTCCAAAAATGATATCATCCACAAACACTTCAACAATCAAAATGTTTTCATGATCAATTTTGAAATATAAGTTACTGTCAGCAGTACCTTTGTTGAATCCAATCTGCACAAGATGCTTATCCAACCTTTCATACCATGCTCTTAGGGCTTGCTTCAATCCATACAATGCTTTCTTCAACTTGCAGACCAGATCATCATTATCAGACAATTGAAATCCATCTAGTTGTTCAATGTAAACTTCTTCTTCCAGATCACCATTTAGGAAGATAGACTTGACATCCATCTGATATACCTTGAAGTCTTTGAAGGCAGCAAATGCAAGAAATAATCTGACTGCTTCAATTCTTGCCACAGGAGCAAAGGTCTCTTCAAAATCAATTCCTTCTATTTGAGAGTAGCCTTTGCAGACCAATCTAGCTTTGTTTCTAATTACTTCACCAGCTTCATTCAATTTGTTCCGGAAGACCCATTTGGTTCCAATCACATTCCTGTCTCTAGGTCTGGGAACAAGATCCCAAGTACGATATTTCTCAATTTGCATCAATTCTTCCTCCATTGCTTTGGTCCAGTTTTCATCATTGCAAGCTTCATTTACTTTCTTAGGTTCAATCTTTGAAATCAGACAGTATTCATTTGAATCTTGAGCAATTCTTCTTCTTGTTTGTACCCCTTTACTTTTATCACCTATGATCTGATCTTCAGAGTGATTTAGAGTTACATACCTTGGAACTTTGGGAGTTTCTTGCACTACTAATTCTTGATCAGGCTCATTCAGAAAACCTTCTTCTTCCTGATTTACCGGATCAGTTTGGATCTAAATTTCAGAGGAGGAAGGAGCTCCTTGCACTAGAGGATCATTCTGATCATCTTCATCACATTCATAGAATTTTGAGGGCTTCTCAATTCCTTCATCAACTTTTACATTAGTACTTTCTATCATCTTCCTCAGTCTCTTATTGTAACACTGGTATGCTTTGCTTTGAGTGGAGTAACCCAAGAAAATTCCTTCATCACTTCTAGCATCAAACTTTCCTAGATCTTCATCTCTTTTAATATAACACTTGCTGCCAAATACTCTAAAATATCTCACAGTAGGATTGATGCCAAACCAAAGTTCATAGGGGGTCTTACCGGTATTGTTTCTGATTTGAACTCGATTGAGAGTGTAGACTGCAGTGCTGATAGCTTCTTTCCAAAACATCTGAGGAACATTTGCTTCCAACATCATTGTCCTGGCAGCTTCCTGGATGGTCCGGTTCTTTCTCTCAACTACTCCATTCTGCTATGGAGTCCTAGGAGCAGACAACTGTCTCCTTATACCCTATTTCTCACAAAAGTCAATGAACTCACCAGATGTAAATTCACCACCTCTATCAGACCTTAGACACTTCAGTTTTAGTCTGGTTTGATTCTCTACCATAGCTTTGAAGATTTTGAACTTCTCCAGGGCTCCTGATTTCTCTTTTAGGAAGGTAACCCACATCATCCAGGAATGGTCATCAATTAGCAACATGAAATATCTATCACCTTGCAGACTCTTGATTCTTGTCGGACCACAGAGATCAGTATGTACTAATTCCAACAATCCGGTAGAGGACTGATCTTTGCTTTTGAAAGAGACTCTGCTCTATTTACCTAGCTGACATTCTTTGCACAAACTATTTGTAGGTTTCACCAATTTTGGAAGATCTCTTACAGCCTGAATATTGCTTATCTTGATGATGTTATCAAAATTTACATGACACATTCTTCTATGCCATAACCAACTCTGATCAACTTGAACGAACAGACAACTTTTATTTAAACCAACCAGATGAAAGATATTACCTTTTGTTTGAGTACCGGATGCAATTTTAGTTCCAAAGCTTGTAAAGATTCTGCATTTTCCATTCTTGAACCGGAGATCATAGCCTTTGTCCACTAACTGACCAACACTGAGAAGATTGTGCTTCAATCCTTCAACATATAGTACATTACCTGTTTTGCTCTTTCCATCAAAGGAAATAGTTCCCCTACCTCTGATTCTACCAGCAGAATTGTCACCAAACTTTACCATTCCTCCTTCATACCTTTCCAAATCTAAGAACTTATTCTTGTCACCAGTCATATGGTGAGAGCATCCACTGTCAATAACCCAATCATCCTTTTCTTCCACTTGAGCAGCCAAAGCTCTTTCCACAACCTTGTGATTGACAGATTCAAAGGATATTGAATCTTCTTATTTGATGGCAATAAACACCCATTCATTTCCAGATTTGCTTCCTAGTTCTGATTCATCATCTGTTACTCCTTCATTGTCATCTTCTTCATGAACATAATAGCAGTTCTTTTGAAACCTTTCTCTGTCAGTATTAGACCTTGCAGATCTTTTCGGACATCTTGAAGCAAAATGACCAATCTTATTGCAGTTGAAACACTTAAAGGGTAGTTTTCCTTCATACTTACCGGATCCTCTTGGCAGTTTCTTTGCAATGAGGGCTTCAAGTTGAGCTATTTCTGCTTCCTCTTCTTCCATGTCTCTTCTTGCTTGATCATACCATGACATCTTCCTTGAAGAGTTTTCTCTTGGATCAAATCTTTGTTTGCCTTTCACATAGGCACTGGCTTTGAAAGCAGATTCAGTCTTGGGTGGATCATCTCCAAACTTGGTCATTTCAAATGCAGCTAGTTTGCTAGCCAATTGTTCTCTTGTGACAGTTGTGTGGGCTCTGAATTCATCAATGGCAGCAGCCTTGATTTTGTAGGCAACAGGAAGGGATCTGAGAATTTTGCAAACAATCTCATTTTCATCCAAAGTTCCACCAGCATTTCTAATTCCACATACCAGCTCATTCACTCTTGGCATAAAGGTAGTGATGTTTTCATCTTCTCTCATCTTCAATCTTTCAAATTTCCCTTTCAGACTTTGCAACCTTGCACTTTTGACAAACTCATCTCCTTCATACAGAAGTTCCAGTTTAGTCAAGATCTCATATGCAGTTGGTAGGTCGATAACATTTGAGAGATCTGAGTCATTCAATGCACTTAGAAGAGCTTCCTTGGTCCGCAGATTATTTTCAACATCTGTGATTTCATTCAGAGTTGTCGGACCACCCTGTGGGGTACATATGGTTTTGAGACCATGGCCAAGTATGCTTTTCCCATACACTCCAAGTGACATTTCATGCGACCTTTCCAGAGAGTGAAGTTGGTTCCATCGAACTTCGGACTATCCTTCTTGTATGACGACATCCTGGATCTCCTCAAGCGGTTAAGCTCCTTTCAGAGGAGCCTAGCTCTGATACCAATTGTTGGATCTAGGGCATACAACTGAGAGGGGGGGTGAATCAGTTGTATGAAAACTTGCTCTTACTTCAAACACTTGATTCTTCTTAGTTAGTTAACAGCATATCAATTAATCATCCATGAAAGCAAAATGCATAAACACAAGAGCAAATAAACATCAACACATTGAACACCAAGATTTTGACGTGGAAAACCCGGTTAAGGGAAAAACCACGGGGTGATTAACCCAAGGATTATTCTCTGTTAGAAGAATAAGAAAAATGAATGGCACATGCCAATTAGGGCTCACTACCCGAGCACACTGCTCACAAAGAGGCACACTGCCTACAAGGAGACACACTATCTACAAAGTGATAAGAATCACAATCTTGAACTAGAGAATGACATCTCTACCATGTCCAGATCAGTTCCATTTAAGCCCAAAAACCCTTGCTTTGCCTTTTGCACTTCTCTTCGCTATGCCACACTCATCCACACAATCCACACATCAAAATGAATTCTCAAACACTTATTTATATGAGACAACAACTTAGGAACAATCATCTAAGTCGGCAAACATCACAATAACATTCGCAAGGCGTGTAGAACATCCGGTCGGCCTGTTACAGGAAGAACATCAACAACTGTTAGCCATAACATCAAATCCAACTCTAACTTCAATGCGGACCGTCAACATGAACTAGATATGATCCAATGATCATCATAACCTTCCCTAAATCATCAAAAACATCTGCACTTCATCAACTTACCGAAATTCTTCTCTTCATCATCTGGTACTTCAAGAACACAGTCTGTCGCCACTGTCATAATGCAAAAGGTACTTTCAGACCTCAAAATCATACACAACTTGAGATGACACATCACAAGGACATCCCAAACACTCCTTCCAATTCGTAGATGAGGATAATACAATTCTGGACCTCACCGGACCTTTCTGTGATCCTCTGTCACCTCTAAACACTTGCCGAAACCAGTTCCACACAGACAGCCACAACTTCTTCAGATCTTCATGCAAACCTCTGAAATCTTAGCTGAAGCATCTCAAGACTCATATCTACAAACCCTTTAATCCGCATCCTCTGGTTCTTAACCTATAAAATACATTTGCCTTCTTCTCATCACTGTTCTTCACTGTTTCGGATGGAGACTGATTTCCTTAATAACAACAGCACACAACTCATCCAGACCTTCTTACTAATGCAATATGAGTAAGTTGACATCAATGACAACATTGGTTCACCTCATACTTGCAACATGAGAATCATGCCACGCCTTAGCTAGGACTCAAACATGATCTTCCACACCACAACATGCTTCCACAATCTTCAAGGAATCTCCACAGTTACTAGAATTAACCAAGTCGGCTAAGATTGGTTACACGCTACATTATCTAGGAACAATCTTTAAACATGATCTCAATTCAGGGGACTTAACGTGGACCAATGTCCAGAAAGGAACATGATTAGGATACATCCAAAAGCACATTATGATCATCAGGAGTAGCCACACGAACCTTAACGACTTATCCATTGGAACCTTCTCACCGGAACACATAAACTTCACTGTCTTCAACTAACATAAAAGAAAGATACCTTGCAGACCACCAAAACATGAACCACTACAATTGTACGCACTTATCATCATCCCAAACTTCCCTCTAGAATCACAGAACAAAATACTTTATTGTGGAGGAATGCAGAACAAAATACTTTCTCCCTATCACTAGAGAATAATCAAAGAAAGCAGGTTTTACTCTGGTGAATGCAACTCTCTTAACTCTTCACACTGGAGGCTCAAACTCAGGATTTAGCATCTTCATACATCTCATTAAATAACTTCCAATCCATAGACCAAGATATTCAACCAGCAAGAAATGTGGAGCAATCTACCGGACTGTTCTTTAGCATACAACTCACTTTCTATACTTGCACTTCACTGTAACTCACTTGTTCCTTTTGGAGGGGCCAATTTTCTCAATATCCTCAACATACAAAGCTTCTAAACAAGTAATAGAATAGGACATAGTTGAAACCAATGACAACAAAGATATGTTAACATCAATGACAACACCGATTAGGCACATACTTGCAACAATCTCCCCCTTTGTCGTTGATGGCAATATATGATGTGAAAAACTGCAACAGCCATCAAGACATGATTCTCCCCCTATCTCTTTACACATCTACACTATTTCTTTCTGACCAAGATTCTCCACCTATATTTTTACACATCTACACTCTTTCTTTCTGAGTTTTTCACATGACTTCTCTCCCCCTTTGACATCAATGGCAAAGGGTACATACTTATAATCTGTTGCTTCTGAACCAAACTTTGTTGTAAACTCTTTCCATCTGACTACTCCACCTTACTTGATGCTTTCTCTGACTACAACTTTGGTCTTTCTCATGAACTTATTTCCTTCTTCAGTTATTCAGATCTTGATGCTATTGCATTATTTCCTCTGACAGTAACACTGCAACACTTACTGCTCTTTATTAGAAACTCATATTAGCATTATCTATCTACTTCCCCTGGGAGATAACCTCATAATCCACTTGTCTTCAGCAACCATCTTTGATTTTTGCTTGCACTGCTACACCTTTTTCTTTTTACTGGTCTAAATACTCCCTATTAGTGGTACACATCAAACTGCATTTAGTTCACATTAGGACCTTCATGTGCATATCTTGTCTTCTCAAAACCTTACATTTGATGACATCCAACTATGATATTCCATCTTTTATCAACTCTCATGACAACTTATGAGAACAATGCATTTCCATAGATCAACACTTGTTTGTAGCTTTTCTCCTACAGCCTTTCCTGAACATCAATTACAACTATCAGTTCCCCATTAGTAGCTAAAACAATGTCTTCTTCACCTTGCCAAAATTCATGACCTGTCAACCTATCCCTTAAGTCCATGTGTGACCAATTCATCTGTCACATCATAACTCCTAATGCAGACCATATGAGACTCTAGAATTCATATCCAACATTCATCATTGACCTCTTAACATACCTTTAGAACTGCAGAACAAAATATGTAACAGTGGAGAAATGCGGACCCTTGTGCTCGGTGCTGTACACTATCCCTGACTTAACTTTGATCATCAGGATTTGGAATATTCACAATGTGACTTCCTGGAAAATATGTTCACCAAGTGTTTATGAACAACATACTTGAACTGCATATAATGATTTTCAACTGCAGAGGCATACTGACCCAATCTCCATCACTTACTTTGCATACTGCTCATACTTAGTCTTTTTAGGCTTATGAACCAAAATCCTTTCAAGTGATTTGCCATAGCATATCTTTGTGTCAAATCTCAGTACTGACTATTTAGCTGGGGGATTTAGAATTTTCAATACGGCTCCCCCTGAGTCACAGTCCACAATTTACTTCCTAGAGGAAGTATCTATTCCAGAGTCTAGTGCAGACTCATCTCTTGCTTCATTTACTCCCTTCTTGACCCAAACCTTGTTCATCACTTTTTCCACTAGTTTCCTCAATTCTGATTGATTATCCTTCTTCATGTTCTTACTTCTATAGAATTTTGCAAAATATCCAGGCTTGTTGCAATTGAAGCACATGGTATTTTTTTTACCATTGTTTCTTCCATTCATCCTTGACCTACATAGGTTGGCCTTATGCCCAAAATCATTGCATGTATAACAGTAGCCACTGAAAGATTCAATTGTCTTATTTGTGCCATAGTCTTTTCTCACTTGACTTCTACACTTATTAGCCCTGTGCCCCATTTTATGGCATGCATAGTACCTAATAGAATTCTGAATTACTTTACTTTTGCATTCAACAGCTTTATGACCGATTTTATTGCATGTGAAACACTGACTAGAGAATGATGGAACATTTTGATTCATCCTGATTCTACACTGAGTAGCCTTGTGACCAAACTTGTTACATGAATTACAATAACCTTTCAAGGATGGGTACCTTTGAGCATTTATTTGCCTGAATGATGGTCTTCTAGGTCTATTTCTTTGATCCTGAATCTATTTGCTTTTATCCTTTTCCTCAGCATTCTCTTCTTGACCTACTCTGGAACCTTTATCTTTTTCAAGTCTCATGCTTTCTTTATCATCAATATCTTTCTAACTTGTCAATAGTCTATCATATTTGGCGGCACTCACATTGAATTGATCTCGTTGAGCCCATGCATGTTTTAGATCATCTTTCAAATCCACAACTTCCTCTTCAAGCTTTATGCAGTCTTTAGTTTTGTCTTTCAGACATTCCTCAATTTTTGCTTTTTCTTCATTGTCCTCTTTTAGTTTTTGCTGAAGCTGCCTGATTTGCTTTCTCAACTCTTTTATGTAATCATTTGCTTCTATTATATTTCCCTTTAAATCCATATTTTCTTCTTCTGATTTCTCAAGATTTTCAAGTACAGTTTTGGAATTGTTACTGTCAATACTGGCAATCAAGCATAGATTCATTTGATTCACAACAGCTCTGTGTCCTTCCACGTCACACTTTGTTTTGTCACTGATGGTCTGGGAACCTTCATCTACTTCATTTTGTAGATCCTCATTGATTGAGTCAGAGTACTTTTGAATGTTCTCATTAACCTTGACATTTGTACTTTCAACAATCCTTCCCAATCTATTGTTGTAACAGAGGTAAGCTTTGGTCCAAGATGAATATCCAAGAAAAATGCCTTCCTCATACTTAGCATTGTCCTTTCCCATTTTAATGAAGCATTTGCTTCCCAAGATTTTGAAATATTTCACAATGGGTATTGATCCATACCACAACTCAAAGGGAGTCTTTACTTCTTTGGTTTTTACCTGAACTTTGTTTAATGTATAGATAGTGGTTTGAATTGCCTCCTTCCAAAATGTATCTGGCAGATTTCCTTCTTCCATCATTAATTTTGCAGTTTCCTGAATAGTTCTACTTGCTTCTTCCATTATCTTATTTTTTGTAGAGAGCTATTTTTCTATCCCATAGGTTTCACAAAACATATTGAAATCGTTGGAGATGAGCTCTTCTTCTTTGCCAATTCTCAGACTTTTGATTTTCATGCTTAGCTCATTTTCAGCCGTTTCTTTAAAAACTTTGAGTGCATCTAGAATGTCTGATTTATCCTTTAAAAAACCGATCCAAGTCATTCTAGAAAAATCATCAATAAAAAACATAAAGTACCTGTCATCATGGAGGCTTGGTATTCTTGTAGGACCACAAAAGCTTGTATGAATCAATTCCAATTGTCCAGTGGAAGATCTTTCTTTATCCTACAATATTTTTCTTGACAGTCTGACATTTTGGTGCAGGAGCACCCAATCTACAGGAGCCTTCATGAGGCATTAGCTGTCTTAAAGTTTGTTTTTATGTTTTCAATGAAGTCCTAAACGGACATTAAATGTAATAAGGTCTGAATTTACCGTGCTTTGCTATTTTTAGGATAGTTTGTTAGACAGTTGTTAAGTTGGATAGGCGGTTACATCTCCCAGCCGCTGGGAGTCATTTTCTGTACTACCCCATGAGGGGATAAATATGTGAGATCTAATTGATCTCAGGATAAGGACAAGAAGAACAAGAACAATAGTGTTAGATCAGAAAGATTGTAGATCAATTCTGTGAAGAAATAAAAGAAGTTTGTGTTCTGGTGTAATCGCAGGGGAAATCGTTTGGGGTCATTCCACTAGTGGATTTCTTTGAAATCAGTGGAATGACCTCTGGATCATTGAGTTCTATTTCTGTTATGTAGGTTTTTGCATTTTCCATGTGTTGTTCGATTACAGAAATTGCAAAGGAGGTTGTCGGTATAAGGTTCACGTTGATGCATTTTGTGTATATCTCGCATGTTTACGTCATAGACATTTCGTGTGTATCCTATTGTTGAATGTCGAAAGACTGTATTTGGTAATGTACATTCGAATGATACAATGGTAGACCGGTTGAATCGGTAATGAAGACCAGAGATAGCAAGTCAAATCATGTATATGTTAAGTTGAAGGTGTATCGGTGCAAGAAGCATGATCGGTCGAAGGAGCAAATGTTATGCCGAAGGAGGAAGTCATGGTGATAAGGAGTTTGGCATCGGCGTGAGTAGCATCATCGGAGGATGGGAGGAAAGTTACACCGACGGTGTAAGTTTGAGCAATGGGTTCAGCATATCGGGGAGACAATAGAGATCGACAAAAGACTCTCAGAGTTTGCCGATAATGGAAGTCCCGCCGATAGGTGAAAAGGAGATTCTTCATCGGTAAGAGGGTGGCAATCAGTATAGAGATTTTAGAGGTGGCCGATAGAGGTTATCTTGCTGATGGGGATGTGAATACATATTTCAGTATTGTATGGTCTTTATTGAAAGGTGATTAAGTTAAACCCTAGTTTTTTGTGGGTTGATGGGTATTTTACACTCTGTCATGTAAGCATCCACTGCATGCTCTGCATCACATTTCCTACAAGTGATGTTGTTTGAGTAATCAATTTCTGGTAGGTCCTTCACAATTTGAACTGAGCTTGTTTTTATTAAATCATCAAGATTTGTATGACAAAGTCTTCTATGCCAGACCTAGCTTTCATTGGTCTGAGATGTGAACCCAAGAAAGTCACTTTTTCTAAGAAGATAGAGATTCTCTTATGTTCTTTTTCCAATTGCTATTGTAGCTCCAGATTTCTCTTTGATTTCAAGGGAATCATTCTCAAACATAAACTTAAAACCCTTTTTGCATAATTGTCCAATGCTTAAGAGGTTTTGTTTCAAATTTTTTACATAAAGAACATCTTCAGAAATTTGTCTATTTCCAAAATTGATTGATCTTATTCCACAAATTTTAGCAGTGCAGTCGTCTCCAAACATAATTAGCCCTTCATCGCATCCTTCTAGACTTACAAACTTACTCTTGTCACTAGTCATGTGGTTTGAGCAGCTACTATCAATAACCCAACAGTTTTTACTTTGAAACATGACTTCATCACTAGTGCATACTTTAGAACATCATGGATGATTGACATTCTTTTCTCCATGAATCACTTCCTTGGACAATCTTTCATTGATAATTGTTGATGAGCATTCAGGTGCAATGATGTGTACTTGTTTTCCTTTTGACTCCATTTAGGATCTCCTTCGAGTTGTTACTCTTTCCAAAGGAACTTGGATCTAATACCAATTGTTGAAATGTGCCAAACAACTGAGAGGGGGGGTGAATCAGTTGTCCCAAAACTCAAACACTTCTGTACTTAAACATTAATCACTTATCCATAATTATTATGATTTATCAATGAATGCATGAAATCAAAAGCTTAAACACAGATGCAACATTAAACACAAGAGACACTAGATTTTGACATGGAAAACCCCAAGGTGGGGAAAAACCACGGAGAGGATTAGCTCTCAAAATATATTACAATCTTTGAAAAATGATGTTCAGGCTTGGTCACTCCATGGGCCCAAAACATACTGGTTCACTGCCATGAAGTATAGCTAGGTCTAGCAGGCTCACTGCCTCAACCCTAAACCTAGAAAGATTACAATAAGGGTTGTTAAACCCTACTGGTGGCTCACTGCCACAATCACCATCTTCTTCATGTCTAAGATTAAAACATTTAAGTACAACAGTTCCTCTGCTCTGCTCTGCCTTATCTCCTCACCCTTTTCCTTATCTTCCCATTTTCGCTCAAGGACACCTTTTCCATGACTCAATCAGAAGTATTTATACACTTCATCAACCTTGGAATGATCATCAAGGTTGGCATTACAATCATCAATCATTGGAACAATCTCCAAGGTCGGCATTACAAACATTTACAAAATAGGTCCTCACCTATTACAACATTATGCAAAGGAAATGAAGTAAAGATGTATGTGGATCATGCCATGCTTTAGCTGGGACTCATACAATCTTCCACACCACAACACGCTTCCACAATCTTCAAGGAATCTCTGCAATTACTGGAATTAACCAATTCGGCTAAGATTGGTTACACGCTACATTATCTGGGAACAATCTTCAAACACGATCTCAATTCCTTAATGCAGACCAATGTCTAGATAGGAACATGATTAGGAGGCATCCACAAGCATGTTATGATCATAAAGAGCAGCCGCACAAACCTTAACCACTTTAGCCATAGGAATCTTCTCACCGAAACACATGAACTTCACTGTCTTTGGCTGACATAAAAGAAAGATAGCTTGTGGACCACCAAAACATGAACCACTACAATTGTAGGTACTTATCATCATCCCAGACTTCCCTCTAGAACTGCAGAGCAAAATACTTTATTGCAGAGGAATGTGGAGCAAAATACTTTCTCCCTATCACCAGAGAATAATCAGAGAAAGTAGGTTTTACTCTGGTGAATGCAACTCTCTTAATTCTTCACACTAGAGGCTCAAACTCAGGATTTAGCATCTTCAGACATCCCTTTAAATAACTTCCAATCTGCAGACCAAGATATTCAACCAGCGAGAAATGTAGAGCAATCTACCGGACTATTCTTCAGCATACAACTCACTATCTATATTGCACTTCATTGTACTCACTTGTTCCTTCCGGAGGGGCCAATTTTCTCAATATCCTCAACATACAAAGCTTCTAAACAAGTAATAGAATAGGACATAGTTGACACCAATGACAACAAAGATATGTCGACATCAATGACAACACCGATTAGGCACATACTTGCAACACTTATGATCACCAAATGTTCCCACAAGCACATCTTAATCTAAGAAAAACATGAAATCTATGCATGAAAACAAAGAAGCCAAGGCTACACATACAGGTTAGAATCCAAGTATAGTTGTTGGGCTTATACTGCAGGCATCTCAGAATCGAGTGTAACAACAAGGCGAGACACCAAAACAATCAAAGTGCATGGAGTAGATGTATTGTTATGATTTGTTAGCAAAGATAAGACAACATCAAATATCACACTGAGTGATTCTATTAGCCAAGCGTCAAATATATAAATCAACCTCGTCTTCATAAATGGACTAGATCCATTTTTGTTTGCTTGCTGAAGGGATACGCGGTTCGTATCAATTAGTTGTTTGTTTTTTGTCATCCTCCAACTAGGTAGAATCACTAGAAGAAGGTAAGCAATAAAATGAGAGAGGAGAACAAGTGTCTTAGGAACAATCACGTAGGAATATACCGCCAGGTCATCAACCCCAATGCTATGTGCCCAAGACACAACACACAACAATAAAATAGAGGAGAGGCAAGATAGAAGAATGATGACACAAATAGAAGAATGGTCACAACAAAGGCGGTCTCCTAGTATCCTTAACCTTACAAGAGTATCAAGGGTCATCCAAGGAGGCCTAAACAACACATATAGCACAACATGGGGGAACACAACATGATTCTAATAACATATATGTCTAAGAGGCCACCCTTGAGAGAAACTATAATAATTACTACAATGAGTGTGGCTTAAAGAGGGAGAAATGCTTACCTAATTCCTTTGGATATTTCTTGGCAAACAATTCTTGTCTATCAGCCCAGAATATCTCGCATGTCACTTCCCTCTTGTTGATATTGTATTAACATTAAGTTTAGGATGATTAGAGGCTTTAGTGGGCTTCAAAGAGCGGTATCCAATACCGGTTATGTAGTTAATTTTGACAACTTGTAAAGGTACTCTGATTCCTTGTTGATTTACACCACATCCATTACCTACATAGTCACAATTTCTATACAAAATCTAAAATCCATGACCATAGAGGGAATCCATTTCTTTAGAGGAATGTGAAGCCTTATAGGTCTCATAATCTGCAGTATAAGTAAGGGTATTGTCTTTTTTTCTACCAAGGAGACTTTAGGTTTCTTAGGTGTTTCAAAAGATTGGTTGGATGAGATCGATGCAACTTTTGATGTGCTGGAGTTATTAAGTTTATATTCCCTTGGTCTAGAAGGAGTAAAATCTAATGAACCCCAATCACCACCAAAAAGTGCATTCGAAGGTTTAGAGTCTTGCACAACATTATATGTGGCAAGTTTGGATGAATCAACCTGTAAGTTGTTTAGACTCCTATGATTATTAACTTGGATTTGTTTTTCGATGTGCAAACAACTATTTGGTTTAGGATCAGCTTCCACGGTGTAGAGCTTGTTTTGATAAATAAACTTTATTGATTGATGAAAGGTAGACGGAACTGCCCCCATGGCATGGATCCATGATCTATCGAGAATCATATTATATGAAAGCGAACCAGGCATGACATGAAAAATGGTCGATAATGTCATGGGACCAACCTTTACAAGTAGGGTTATAGTACCTATAGATTGGCTACCTTTATTATCAAAGCCGCAATTGCTAATCTTATCTGGTTTGATTAAAGATGTGTCATTCTTGATTCTGTGTAGTAGTTCAATGTCACAAACATTAAGATCTGATCCATTGTCAATCATAACTTGCTTTATCAACTTTTATTTATTGTGACAAAGATCATAAGAGGATCATATTGGTTTTGAACTTCGGCTGATGGTAATTCATGTGGTTGAAACAGAATATCTATTTTTGTCGCATCCATACAATCTAACAGAGATTCTACATCATTTAGCTTAACAGCGGGTGGTACAATCACCTTTTGTAAAGCTTCTTGGAACATTCCATGGTATGTTGGCGATGTTTGTAATAAATCCCAAAGAGAGATCTTAGCCGGAGTAGTGCAAAGCTGCTCGACAAGATCATATTCTTGACCTTTTTTAGGAGTAAGATGAGGTGGTGGAGGGAGCATAGGTTGTGAGCATGGAAGAGAAACAAGCACATGAGGTGCTTTCTTACTTTGTTTGTTATTATGGGTGTTGTATGTGTGAGAAATCATATTGTGGTGTGTTTGTTGCGACACATTTTGAATACCTCGATTTCTTTGAGTGATTTGTCTTGCCACGCTTAGAATGTAACTTGGAGGTCGAGGTGGTTTTGGATCACCTTGAACTGTAAACACTGGTTTTAATTGAGAAGGTGCATTAGGTGCCCCTTGCACAACTATCTTAGGAATATTGCTACACTTATCTATTAACCCCTTGGTGGATGGAATAAGTCTATTAGTGAATATTGAATTAAAATTGTTTTCCTCTTGATTATGCTCAACATCTATCCCTAAAGGCTTTAATGTGAGAGACCTTTTTCTCATCCACTAATGCTTCATCTTGGCCAAGGAGAGCATTGGAATGAAATAAAGGTGAGGTGTTGTTAAGAAGGTCAGAGGTGATTGCATCATTAATGATGTCTAAGGGACTTAAACAAAGAATAGGATAACATATGGAATCATCATCATCATCATATGTTTTAGCTATTAGTTTCAAAGCATTAAAAGAACTTTCACACTTATCATTCTCAATGTGTTTTTTTAGATCTACTACCGAATGGTATGTATTCATGAGAGATGTGAAGTTGTTAAAATCAGATACATAGTCAAGGATTTCAAATGAAGAGCATTTAAATATATCCTTATGATACATAGCTTGTATATAAGTGAGAACATGAGGATTCATATTAAAAAATTTGTAGAAATTCTCAAAGTTTTTGATATATGCATGTAAAGATACCAAAAAACAATGAGATGAAGATGCCATAATAAAATATCTTGAAACATCAATGTCTAATAATATCTTGTAAGACAAGACATGCAAAGTTCTATGATACCTAACTCACCCTAGATGTGTGACTATTTCACTCCTAAGCACTTGTTTGAGGGAAAGGGCTAAACAGACACATAAAGTTGACAATAAACACAATGGATAGGAGGAAAGAGTACAACACAACAAGGGCCAATTGATGATTTTATGTATTTAGATTGAATGCAATAAAACAATACCAATATATGCTTGTTTATGCACCTACAATGGTCACTTTTTCCAATGCAAATGCCTAAAATATGTAGTATTGTGATGAAATTGATGACAGGAAGCAAATTAAAACCTTATTATCAGTCCAATAATGCAGCAAAATCTTTCATGACACACCTATCATGCAAATCTAGATGAAGGATAAGTCAAAATCTAGTGAAAATGCAAAAATTTTCAAACCCTAATAGTGAAATTTAAGGCATGGAAATGTGCAAAATGATGTGTAAATGAAGTCTAATAAGATTTAAGATATGAAATAGCTTAGATCAAATCTGAAATGATGTCAAAATCCTATAATGCTCAATGCAAGTGCCATTTTATGGAGAAATGAGTGAATACGCTACTTTTTTGTTGAAATTAACTATGTAAATGCAAAATTTGAGATATAAATGCAAAGACACACAATAATGAGACATGAAAATCAAAAATCAGATTTGAATGAGTGCCAAAGAGTAGTAAAATCTGTAACAAGATTTAACTACAAACCCTGGGTTTTGAAATCACTAGGTTATGAGAAAAATCTGAAATTTCAAGCAAACCCTAGCAATTTTAGTGTGACAATGCAATGTAAAGGATTATAGGATGATTTATTTCTATAATTTATATTAGATTTGATGTAAAAATTAGAGATTAGATGAAATTCAATGAAATTGATGCAAACTATGCCCTAATGCAAGCGTAGGATGCATTTTTTTCAAATGTTTGCAAGATTTACGAATGTAAAATGAAGTAAATGATATGTATGAATGCAAATCTGAAGTATAACACTCAACAAGGTGCAAAATGTAATAAAAACACGGGTTCACCAAAATTTTATGTAGAAAAAAATAGGCTTTGTTAATTTGATGGGATTGATAGATGATTTAGCTAGATCCTCCTTTCACTACACACATTCAAGGACATTTAACCAATTTGAATCACAACTTCTACAAGAGGACTCAACTACAGGTTGGTTGTTACTTGTAATTATAGGGGAATTTGGAAATTGATGATTAATGTGTTAATTTAAGCCCAATTATGCTCTAAACCCTAATTATGCAAAATCGTAAACAAATGGATGAATTCTGACAAATGCTTGCACACATAGATATTAAATGAAGATTAGATACATACCAGATTTTGAAGTTTGATATCTTGAGAAGTCAAGGACAAAGGGACTCATGCCCAAGCCCAAGGTGGTATTTTTGTCGAGGGATTATGAACCTTTTTTGCTACTGATTATCATCATTCTGAGGATTTCCAGCTCTGCAAACCTAGAGGGCAAAGGGACTAGCACCCAAGCCCTTGTAATGCTATTTTCTACTTTTTTCCTTCAGATCTAGGATCCTTATGCTCTACAAAACTCCTATGCAATCCCACTCCACAGAATTCCACACCTGTCACCTGCAATCACAAGAGAGGGGTTAAGGGGTTGTGGTGTTTAGGAGCTTGCCTCGGTCAAGCCCCGGAATGACATTCAAGCCTTCCAACACCGTTGTTAGATAGAGAGTGCATGTCCTTACAGGACAAAGGCAAAACCAAATTGACAAATGATTAATTGAAGCACAAATAGATATCACCTTGGAGGTGTAGCTCTCAAGGAGATGAAGTTCTTTCATGCCATGAGAAGATGAAGCCAAATCCGGAATAACAAATACAACAACAATATTTTGTTCTGCAACACAATGAATGCCTTGAATATTCTAAAATCATAAGTTCACCAAAATATCATAATCATCTTCTAGTTTGCAAATGAAGTCCTAAACATGCTTATTTATGCATTCCTGCTTTAATTTCATAATTCAAACTTAAGATGTCGGCAAAGAGCACCTTTAACGGTAATTTTATCGACATTCAAATTTGGGACCCCGCCAAAATAGGGCAAGGCAAGGGCGCGAGCACTGATGGGATTGATAGATGATTTAGCTAGATCCTCCTTTCACTACACACATTCAAGGACATTTAACAAATTTGAATCACAACTTTTGCAAGAGGACTCAACTACCAGTTGGTTATCACTTGTAATTATAGGGGAATTTGGAAATTGATGATTAATGTGTTAATTTAAGCCCAATTATGCTCTAAACCCTAATTATGCAAAATCATAAACAAATGGACGAATTCTGACAAATGCTTGCACACAAATATTAAATGAAGATTAGATACTTACTAGATTTTAAAGTTTGAGATCTTGAGAAGTCAAGGACAAAGGGACTCGTGCCCAAGCCCAAGGTGGTATTTTTGTCGAGGGATTTTGAACCTTTTTTGCTACCGATTATCATCATTATGAGGATTTCTAGCTCTGCAAACCTAGAGGTCAAAGGGACTAGCACCCAAGCCCTTGTAATGCTATTTTCTACTTTTTTCCTTCAGATCTAGGATCCTTATGCTCTACAAAACTCCTATGCAACCCCGGTCCACAAAATTCCACATCTGTCACTTGCAATCACAAGAGAGGGGTTGGGGGGTTGTGGTGTTTAGGAGCTTGCCTTGGTCAAGCCCCGGAATGACATTCAAGCCTTCCAACACTGTTGTTAGATAGAGAGTGTGTGTTCTTACAGGACAGAGGCAAAAACAAATTGACAAATGATTAATTGAAGCACAAATAGATATCACCTTGGAGGTGTATCTCTCAAGGAGATGAAGATCTTTCATGCCATGAGAAGATGAAGCCAAATTTGGAATAACAAATACAACAACAATATTCTGTTCTGCAACACAATGAATGCCTTGAATACTCTAAAATCATAAGTTCACCAAAATATCATAAACATCTTCTAGTTTGCAAATGAAGTCCTAAACATGCTTATATATGCATTCTCACTTTAATTTCATAATTCAAACTTAAGATCTCGGCAAAGAGCACCTTTAACGGTAACTTTATTGACATTCAAATTTGGGACCTCGCCAAAATAGGGCAGGGCAAGGGCGCAAGCGCCCAAGCCCTAGGACCTATTATGGGTTAGGTTCTAAGCTCTACAATGTCCCTTATGTCCCATTTGACATGGATTTTAGGGCATTTTGTCTCGGGATTCAATTCTAATATGCATAATGAAAATTAAGGGACCCAAGAGCTAAACTTAGGAGGTAAAGGTCCTAGGGGGACATTTTACAACATAACTGTTAGCAACATGGTAAAGAGACACTATTGGTATGAGTGTGATATGGTGTTGTCATCAATGGAAACAGTCAGATATGATTGGGAACAGGTCTTGAGACAAGTTGTGTACAACATTTTTGGTTCGAAAAGAATGACTTAGTCAAATTGACTCAGGATTGGCATCTTACTGAGCTAGTGATAAAAAGTTGGATGGTATTCCTCTGCAGATGCAGACTCTAGTATGCAGTTCTAGTATGTTTCATATAGTTGTTTGATGATGTTATATTCCAAGTCTCATGTTCTAGAAATCTCCAGAAGCTACACTTTGAATTGCTTAAGTCCAGGTTAACAAAGTTCATTCATGAGCAATGCAGAATACCTAAGTATCTTAGTCTACATTTCTCTACTATTGGTTGTTTTGATTTGTGATTTGGAGGTGTTGTAAACTACTAAACACATGTTAGGAGTATCCAATTCTAGATTTATAGAGTATGAGGTTTACCGGATGATCATCCACAAGCTCCTAAGTATCGACATTCAGGTTGACAGTATTTCACAATGACAGAGACAGTAGTTTAGAGATCCGCATTTTGCCACATAATAATATCGTGACTCGTGGTTCTGAAGGTATGTTGGGTGATGCATAATGAGTGTTTGATATGAATTTTAGATTTCCTTGTGGTCTACATTAGAAGTTGTGTTATGACAGTAGATTTGGTTAAGTGTATACTTAAGGATGAAGCCAACATACAAGTTGGATTGATATGCGATAAAGATATATTGTTTGGATCATCATTCTAAGTGGTTCTATAATAGGTCCACACCTATATGAAAGTTCTTGAAGGATTGCATTGGTCTGCATAACTTCTTGTGTAAAGAATTCAAGCCGACAAAGTATACCTTTTTGTGTACACATTTCATTTCTGGCAAGCCGACCCAATTTTGAGTTAGATCTTGTTGCGGATATAAATACTTGATAGATTTCAATGTTAAGTGATGTGATGTAGCATTGAGTTCATGTGTTTGCGATCTAACACCATTTTTGTGATCCATAAAGTGCAGTAAGAGTGTAGAGGAGAACAGAACAGAATATATGTGAGCAGAGTAGAGAAATAGAGTAGTCATTATGAAGAGCTTTGAAACTGTATTTTGAGCTATCAATGGAATTGTATTCCGGCACTCAATAGATGCATTTGTAATAGTTCTTTATTGGTAGTGAGCCATTCTCTCTTCTCTTCTATCTTTCTTTCTCAGTGGGAAGTGAGCCCATCTATGTAATATCTTGTAACCGGTTATAATATATTGTGAGCTAATACTCACCGTGGTTTTTCCTTTTTGGGTTTTCCACATAAAAATCCTGGTGTCTATGTCTTATAACTTTATGGTTGCTTTTCCTATGTTTATTTTACATTCATGTTATTGAATTTAGTAAATGTGTTAAAGAGCATGTGAAGGAATGGTTTTATAGAATATTGATGCACCCCCCCCCTCTCAGTATTCCTTGTGTTCAATAGTTGGTATCAGATCAAGGTTCCTTGGAAGAATTCTAACATCTTGAGGAAGATTTGGGAAAGTGAACACATGGCAGCCAAAAGATATCCTACTCCTCCAGAAGCAATTCATCCAAGTAGTGTTACAATTGATGATTGCATATATGTTAGCAATGAAGAACTGAAAGTTGCTCTTGAAGATCTTGATAAGTATGAAGAAGATATTCGGGATCTGAAGGAGAATGCCAAGGAAGCTGATGAATGCATCTTGAAGCTAAGGGAGCAAGTCAAGAAATCCAAGGAAAGGAGCAAAGAGCTAAGTGAACAATTGAAAGCAACAAATGAAACCTTAAATAGTTTATCAATGCTGATTGAAGAGAAAGAAAAGGTTGAGGAGCATTTAAGTCAATTTGTGAAAGGCAAGTCTGAGGAATGTGAAAAGCTGGCAAAAGATGTTGTGATTCTGAAACATGATCTAGAAATAGCTAATAGTTACAAAGAAAAGTTCAAAATAAACTCTGCAAAGCTTGATGAGTTGATTGGAAGTCAGAAAAATCTAGATGATAAGAAAGGTTTGGGATTTGAAAGAGGAGAAAGTTCTAAATCGGGACAAGTTAACACTGAGATGAAGAGAGACAAAGGTAACTAGGTCCAAAATCAGAGAAATAGACCTAGAAGACCTCCGGTCAGGCAACCAAATGCTCAAAGGTACCCATCTTTCAATGGCTATTATTTTAATTGCAATAAGTTCGATCATAAGGCTACTCAGTGTAGGAGCAAAATGAATCAAAATGTTCCATCATTCTCTGGTCAGTGTTTCAATTGCAAGAGAATTTGTCATAGAGCAAATGAATGTAGAAATCAGATAAGGAATGGTTTCGACAATGGAAGGAATACTCAATCTTTCAATGGAAAATGCTTTACATGCAATAGATTCAGGCATATGGATAACCAATGTAGATCAGGAAGGAACCAAGGACAGAGGAATGTTGTTTGCTACAATTGCAATAAACATGGATCATTGCAAAATTCTACAGAAGCAAGAATGTGAAAAGAAATAATCCTACAGAAAAGAGGAAAACATAGTAGAGGGAAGATAAAGGAAAGAACAAGGTTGATCTGGCAGAAACCAAGAAGAAAATGAGCAAAACTTGGATTAAGAAGGATGTAAATGAGGTCAAGGATGGATCTACACCAGCCTTTGGTGTAGATACTTCCTCTGGGAAGTAAATTGGGAGCTCTGGCTTAGGGGGGCTTTTGTTGAAAATCTTGATCCCCTAGCCAGATAGTTGGTGCTGAGATCCAGCACGAGGATATGAGTTAATGAGCTATTTGAAGAATCTTTTGAAGAAGTTACCAGTAGAAAAAAGGTCTAATACAGTGCATTGCAGAGCAATCTTGATCATCTGTGATTAACAGTGAAGTGTTTGACAACTTTTCAAAAATTGGCATTTATGGCGATTAGGTTTTGGCAAATAAAGGATAAAAGGCTCGCACTCGAAGGAATAATCATTTCGCATTCAAGTTTTCAAGCATTCAAGAAGATCAGAAGCTAAACCCTAAGCAACTTCAGTGATTTCCAGTGATTCAAAGCGAAGAAACCCTAATTCAATGAAAAGAGGTATTTACAATTGAAACTTCTCTGTGAAATTGTTTGAATTATTGTGGAATCATGTCGACCCCACAAGTAATAGATATCACAAAGAGGCCCCATCCAAAATTTAAGAAATACCCTTTCAAATCAACAGAAGTTGACCCTGATGGTGCATTTTCAGAAGTGTCGTATGGCATAATGCATGAGGAAGACATTAGGGCATACATTCATGTTGCCCTAGAAGAACATGGTGGTAGCCAACTTGTGGATCTGTATCTGAACATATGAGCAGTGATGATTTTGAATTGAAGGAAGAATACAAGGCGTTGGCAAAGAAGAAATTCATATAATGTGTAGACTTCCCAACGTTTGCAGAGGACGCATGGGTTCGATATGTGCTTAGTAGGATTCACAATGAATTTTTGTGGCTTGAAGAACCCTTCATGATCACAAAAGAAGCAATAAGGGTTGTAACATGATTGAACTCCACTGGAAATGTGCCCGTACTGAAGGCTGTGAAGAATAGCACTATAATAGAGGAAACCGGTGCTTAATTTGACAAAAGGGCATTGACAATGAACTCCATTGAAGACCATGCAGTGAGATTTGCATCAATGGTGGTTAGATATAAAATACATTTTACCAACCGGGAGAACTCTGTATCTGAAACCACCATCCACATATGAGATGGTCAAGAAGAACATTGACTACAACCTCTATGAGTTGCTCCCGCAACAGTTGATGGAAAACTTGAAGAAGACCAAAGAGTCTAATATCCCTTTAAATATGGTATGTTGATCATTTGCCTTTTCTTCTATTTTATGAAAGAATTTCCCAAAATGAAGAATTTGGTCTGGTTTGATAACAAACCTATTGCTATACAAATTAGAAATCATTTGAACAACTTAGGCAGTCATGATGCACAAAATAAAGCCTTGTGGGGTTACTTCAAAAGTTTTCAAAAGGCCATGCAATCTAGGGCAAGGATACCTAAATCAATAGTGGAAAAATACAAAGATGATATATGTTTTATTGTGAATAAAGATCAGTGTGTAATGGTAGTTGTAGAGCCAAGGATAGTATGGGTCCCTTCTATGGGATATGGAGTAACTAAGGATGTGTTGATTGGCTCAGCTGAGCTCACGTTGAGAAAACCCAGGGACACCACTAAAGAAAGATTTGGAACATGTGAACAAATCTCAGTCAAAGTTCATGTTGAATTGAGAAAGCCTGAAATTGTAAAGAAGGCAAGGAAAATGGCAAAGGAATATGCCCAGAGCAAGGGGTTTACAAAAGAAAAAATTACAGAAGCTAGAGCAAAGGCAAAAGCAGCAAGGATAGCTGGAGAAAAGAAGCAAGATGAACCAGAAAAGGATCTGGAAGAGCCTGAGAAGAAATTAAAGAAACTTACAGTGCCAAAGAGGAGAACAAGAGGTTCAATCTCTACTAAAATTACATCTAAGTCCTCTGGTTCCACTCCTTCATTGAGTGTGGAAGAACCTACAAAGAAATCCACTGCTGCATCAAAGAAAGAAAACCAAGGGCAAAGGGATGTATGTGAGTGTTGGAGTTGATGAAGAGGAGACTGAAACAGATGAAGTAGAGAAAATGAAGGCTAAGGCTACTGAAGTCTGCAGGAGTAAACATGACAAGCCCTCTGGTAAAGGCATAAGCAAGAAAAAGTCAAGGAAAACAGAGCCCAAAGAAACAAAGACCACAATAACTTTAGAAGACACTCTAAATGCTATGACAACTCATGGTAATCTTAAGCCAATAGCAGAACTATATGATGAGTACAATGATGCAGATAAAGGCATCATTAAAACTGCAGTGATTAGATTTTTGGAGATGTTCAACAAGGCTCTCCTTGAAGTGATTATTGACCTACCAAACAGCTTGGGCAATATTATGTCTGCTAGAAAGGAAGCAGCAATGGCAAAAGATTTAGAGTTAAGAGAACATGCAGTAATAAAGTTGTGCCCGGATATAACTATTGAAGAGAAAACCAAGGTCACCAAAATACTTGGGGAAAATTTTGAGATAAAGAAAAGGACCAACATTTTGCTATCTGGAGACATAGAGAAATTGGTGGACACAGAAAAAGTAACTCTTGATGTCTTAAGAGAGATTAACATCCCTACAATTCATGATAAGGAAGGATCAAATGTTGGTTATGATACTTCTCTTCCAGAAGTCATCTTAGAACAGGGTTTGAATCAAACAGAGTCAATTCCTCTAGAAAGCCCAAGAACAAATGCAGAAATGGAGCAAGAAGAGGACAAAGTTTTTGAGAATGTTGAAGCCCCTCCATAGCAGAATGAAATTGTTGTTCTTGGAGATCAGGATGAGGAACGAGCTAAGGCTAGCCCCTCTCCAGAACATAAAACTAATGAGCAAGAAACTATGGACCAAACACCTCCGGAGCAGACTAAAGAAGAAGTGTCTCATGACATGGCAAGAGACACTGCTGCAGACACTCAAGATCCTGTGTATTCAGTTAGAGAGATTTTGGAGAGGGCAAAAGAAGCTCAAATTTTGGATTCACCTGAGTTGCTACAAGGACCTATCAACTTAGACTTCATGACACCTCTCCAGAAATTGAAATTAGGGACAATTGTCCAAGCCAAGGCTCAAGAAGAAATTTTGAAGTCCCATATTCAAGATAGTGAGCTCATTGATAAGGCATCTGGTGTTTTAGAAAAATTAATTCCTTGACTGCAGAAGAACATATCTCTAGCCCCCACTAAACAATTTAAAAGGCTAATAAACTCTGTAAATTCACATTTTGAGTCTTTTGAAAAGGCTGTAGATAAAAAGGTTAGAACAGAGATTAATAATAAAAGGTTAGTTGAGCTGAAAAATAAGTTAGCTCAAGATAGAATCTTGCTGGATAATAGCATTATGAATGTAGATAGTGCTATCAAAGAACCCAACGATATACACAATTTTTTTCTAACATGACCAAGAACTACAAAAGAAATAAGGGAGAAAATAGATGCTATGGAACTTCAATTGCTAAAATTGTCAAAAACATATGATCCAGCATCTGATTCCATCAAGAAAGTAGAAATTGAAGGTATTCATGCAAACATAAGCAGTCTGCTGAATCAAAAAGAGGCCATTAAAAGTAGAATGTGCCAGCTCAGAGAGATAATAGGTTCTAAAATTGATTCTATGACTAGTCTAGTAGTTGAGGTAGTAAAGATAAAGGCAATAACTGAAGTGCCTACCACTATAAAGCAGAGGAACAGGTGTTCCAAGTGAATGAGAATATTTAGATTTTGAGCAAGGTTAAGGCCCGGTTGGATGGAGAGATTGCTCATCTAAAAATCATATACACAGACATCCTTTCCACTTATAGTAAGTTATGTGATTTCACTTGTACATATGTGGCCAAGTATAATAGTTTTAAAATTTGATACAATTTTGTCACTTGTACATACACCTTTGCCATTGATGTCAAAAGGGGAGAAGAAAAACTAGTGAAAAATATCTAAATACCTAAGAGGGAGGAGAAAAATTGGATGTACATAGTAAGGGGGAGCAGTATGAACATTTTTCACTAAGTGTTGCCATCAATGCCAAAGGGGGAGATTGTTGGCAACATGGTCAAGAGACACTGCTGGTATGAATGTGATATGGTGTTGTCATTGATGGCAACAGTCAGATATGATTGGGAACAAGTCTTGAGACAAGTTGTGTACAACATTTTTTGGTCCAGAAAGAATGACTTAGTCAAATTGACTAAGTGTTGGCAGTTTACCGAGCTAGTGACAGAAAATTAGATGGTATTCCTCCACAAATACAAATTCTGCTATGCAGTTCTGGTATGTTGCATATAGTTGTTTGATAATGTTATATTCCAAGTCTCATGTCCTAGAAATCTCTGGAAGCTACACTTTGAATTGCTTAAGTCTGGGTTAACAGAATTCAATCATGAGCACTGTAGAATACCTAAGTAACTTAGTCTGCATTTCTCCACTATTCGTTGTTTCGATTTATAGTTTGGAGGTGTTGTAAACACATGTTAGGAGTATCCAATTCCAGATTTGTAGAGTATGAGGTTTACCGAATGATCATCCACAAGCTCCTAAGTATCGGCATTTAAGATGACAGTATTTCACAGTGACAGAGACAGTAGTTTAGAGATCCGCATTTTGCCACATAAGAATATCATGACTCGTGGTTCTGAAGGTATGTTGGGTGATGCATAATGAGTGTTTGATATGAATTTTAGAGTTCCATGTGGTCCACATTAGAAGTTGTGTTATGAAAGTAGATTTGGTTAAGTGTATACTTAAGGATGAATCTGACATACAAGTTGGATCGATATGCAATAAAGATATATTGTTTGGATCATCATTCTAAGTGGTTCTATAATAGGTCCACACCTATATGAAAGTTCTTGAAGGATTGCATTGGTCCGTATAACTTCCTGTGTAAAGAATTCAAGCCGACAAAGTATACCTTTTTGTGTGCATGTTTCATTTCTGGCAAGCCGACCTAGTTTTGAGTTAGATCTTGTTGCGGATATAAATACTTGATAGATTTCGATGTTAAGTGATGTGATGTAGCATTGAGTTCGTGTGTATGTGATCTAACACTATTTTTGTGATCCAAGAAGTGCAATAAGAGTGCAGAGGACAACATAACAGAATATATGTGAGCAAAGTAGGGAAATTGAGTAGTCATTATGAAGAGCTTTGAAACTGTATTTTGAGGTATCAATGGAACTGTATTCCAGTATTCAATAGATGCATTTGTAACAGTTTTTTATTGGCAGTGAGCCATTCTCTCTTCTCTTCTATCTTTCTTTCTCAGTGGGCAGTGAGTCCACTTGGACAGCGAGTCCACCTGCAGTGAGCATTTCTATGTAATATCTTGTAACCGGTTATAATATATTGTGAGCTAACACTCATTGTGGCCTTTCCCTTTTTGGGTTTTCCATGTAAAAATCCTAGTGTCTATGTGTTATGACTTTATGGTTGCTTTTCCTGTGTTTATTTTGCTTTCATGTTATTGAATTTAGTAAATGTGTTAAATAGCATGTGAAGGAATGGTTTTATAGAATACTGATTCACCTGCCCCTCTCAGTATTCCTTGTGTTCAACAATAACAGTATCCATCATCATTGCATTCAATTTGGGATATTCATTCACACATTTTGATTCAACTATATGTTTCATAAGGTAGTAAACTTTGTGCTAGCTTGCAGCTGACTGAGATCATTCCTAAGGGTTGGAGTTGTTATATAAACATCACTTATAAGAATTTGAAGGTAGTCAAGTTGGAGGTTTGAGATGGGAGTCAAGTTTGAAAATTGTATTGCAATATATTTTGAATTCTATAATTGTAATCAAACGATTGAGGCCTATAATGTTGGATGCCCATTGCAACAAATTGTATTTCAGTTATGATAATGAATAAATGATCGTATTGTTGTTTGATGTGTAATTGAGTTATTTTAATGCTCCTATGTCCATGACTGCATCCCTCCTAAAATTGAGTTCTTGGTACAAATAAGGGCCCTTATAAATCGCTCAATATTCATTAAAAATATATACTAGTATAGATATCTTAAATACATTTGGCTAGAAGAAGCTAAGAGATCAAGGTGCCCATATTAAATTTATGGCATAAGTTAGATAAGCATCTTGCATTGATATCTCTCTATGTTTTCTAGATAAATGTATTTAAGATTGTTAGGAATAAAAAGTAAAACCACTACAAATTGAAATCTAAAGTTAAGACTTAATGTTCATAAAAATCCATTCATCCAAATACTATTTAACTATAGAATGCCAAAAAGAGATTATGTAATTAAACTAGCAACATGAGAAGTTAGCAACACCATGAAAACATAACATAACACAGTATATAACATGGAGAAACCCTTTCAAGAAAAAAACTCCACCAAAGAAAAGAGGACAAGTATGTATTATTCTTCAATGTACATAATACAATATCAACACACTACCACTCCAAACTTTGACAACATTTTGACAGCACCTGCATACTTGTGAAACAAACTCATCTAATCCACTATCTCATACTCTTAATATATGGGAAAGGAAGAGGCCAAAACCATGGTATGTTGCATGAAATCCCATGCCCAACTCATAGAGTGTCTTTCAAGAATAGTAAATAATATAATTTCACATTGACTTCACATGGACTCAATCAATGAGTCTCCAATTAGAAATTTAACCATTATAGCATCTATGATGAAGTAACTCTTACATCCTCAAATGTAGCACTCCAAGATGGAGTTGCCAACTGATGCTTCATAACAAGTTTCCATTCCTCAATCCTAGCACCAATAATTGGGAAAGTTCCATAAATGAGTCCAAAGTCATAAAATAGTAATTGTCAATGTTGTGCTCAACTTCCTTGATGAGTGCATATGATAACTATTGCCAAGAATATATGGAATTTAAATTATAATTTATTATTCCAATTACATCCTAGGTGCCCAAGGGCACTTTCCAAGAATGTTGGAGACACATAAAAACTATACATAGAATTTGCAAGGTAAATGGAACCTTAATCCTAACATTCTCTCACTTGACATTATACATTGCAAATGCACCCAAAGGAAATATAAATGAAATTAATTATAAAAAACAAGGCCCACGGCCTTCTTACACCAAGATAACTTTTTAGTGCTCATAGGCTTGGTAAGAGAATCTGCAACACTCTCCTGATTGTCCACCTTCCGCAACATAACTTGTCCATTTACAATCATATCTTGAACAAAGTGGTATTGAACATCCACATGCTTTGTGCGAGCATGAAAAATTGGATTCTTATCCAAACATATTGTACTCTGGCTATCACAACCTATCTAAATTGTCTTGTGATCAAAACCAATACCTGCACACAATCTCTGTAACCAAACTATCTCCTTGGAAATATTGGTAGTAGCCATATACTCTTCTTCTGTGGTAGATAAAGTGATTGTGGGTTGTTTTTTACTCATCCAAATCATTGCACCGCCAAAGTAAAAGCATAGCCACTAGTGGACCTCCAACTATCCAAATCATTGGCTCAATCTGCATCAAGAAATCCCTATATGTCCAATGTCTTACCCACACTGTCAATACCAAAATAAGCCAAACAATAATCAGAAGTACCACACAAATATCTAAGAACCCTCTTCACATAATTCTAATGCTCTCTACCAAGGTTAGACATAAACCTGCTCAATACTTTCATTGTTTGAGAAATATATGGCAGAATGCAAACCATTGCATACACCAACCACACTAGTATATGACACATTAGACATATCCTCATAATCATCCTCACATTTGGAACATATATTTAAAGTAATCTTAGTGTCAATAGGTAAAAGAATTCTAATTAACTTGCAGTCTTGCATATTAGATATTTCCAAAATAGTATTCGCATACTTACTCTATGACAACCAAAGCTTTATGTGCTCATGATCCCTCCTAATTTATGTACCCAATATGTATCTTGCTACCCCCAGATCTTTCATCTCAAATGCACTTGAAAGTTGAGCTTTAAACTCACTAATCATACACTTGATGTTACTGAAAACATGTCATCCACATACAAAGCAATAATTAGTATATGATCATCAATACATCTAATGTAAAAATAGTGATTCTCCTTGCTTCTTACAAAACCCAACTTCAACACAAATAAGTGAAATTTTTGATACCACATCTAGGGTGATTGTTTCAAACCATAAAGAAACCATTTTTGTTAGAGTCGCTCAAGGACTCACAAGAGCCAAGATCACCTACAATAATTCTTCTACAGAGGAGAGTTGCACACAATTGCATCAAGACGAAAAACACAGAGCGTGCATGAGAATCCAGTACATTGTTGATTTTGCATAAGCATGCATGGGGAGAGTTGCTTCTACATTCACCAGTGGATTTGTTTCTTGTGAAGGGGAGAAATATTGTTTGCAAGCAATGGATTGAATTATGTCTTCAAGCACTCATCATTGGTACTAGAGCTGCTTCTTGGAGGGGATTCAGAATATCTTTGATTTACTCTCTCTTGTGGTGGGACGTTCATTATGTATTTGTGGTGGACTTGATTTTGTAATCATCACTTGTACATATTTATTTTTTGTTCTCTCTTTTGGAGAAGAGTTTTCTCCCACTAAGTTTTTCTCCTTTTCTCTGGTTATGAGAGGTTTTGTTTGGAAATAGGTATCTAATTAGGCTTTGTTATCAGGACACATCTTCATTTTTCTTTTTAGCTTGTGTATAACCTCTCTAAGTTGTACTTATGGGGAGTTGGTGTAAAATGATATTTACACGTTAGCATAAGTTAATTAGGGAGTCATTAGATAAAATTTGTTTTTCTATGTGTATTGCCTTATCTGATTTTTCTACCTTGTCTCTTTTTGGCAAGTGTGGTTATATATCTTTGTATTATTCCTTTGTGAATAATTTAATACACATGCAATTATTGATTCCAATTTGATCTCTCATTTCAGCTTCTACTTTTTGAATCAATCCTCTTGGTAGAAGAAATACTATAGATGATTTTGGGAATCTAATAGTTTTAACCTACATACCAAGTGTTCCTTCCCTTTTGCCTCAAAACCTTTAGGTTGTTGCATATAAATTTCCTCTTCCATACCTTCATGCAAAAATGTAGTTTTAACATCCATTTGTTCTATTACAAAATCATAAGTAGCAACTATGGATAAAATAAATCTAATTGAAGATAATTTAGCAATAGGAGAGAATATTTTACCAAAATCAACTCCTTTCTAGGAGTAGCCCTTGGCCACCAGTCTGGCTATTTGCTCCAAATTTCTTCTCATAGACTCGTTTACAACCAATGGTTTTCCTACCTTTGGGCAAACAAACAAGATCTCAGGTGACACACAAGTCTAAAGCCATCATCTCCTCCTACATAGCTTGTTCTCAAGACTCACTATCATCTGAAAAAGTAGCTTCCCTATAGGATCTAAGTTCATTATTAGTACTTAACAAAGCAAATACACAAAAGAAATTTGGTGGGCTATATCTATCAACATGATTTTGTTGTCTTGTGGATCTTCTCAAGGGTGGAGTATGGGATTCTTCCACTTGTTCTTCTGCATGCCCAACCTCTCTAGGGTCATCATTCTTAGTGTAACGTCAACAAATGTCCCCTTGGGGGCTTTTCCCTCATAAGGTTTAGCTCTTGGGTCTTTTGCATGCATTTAGGACATCTTACTTCATAATTTGGCATCCCGATGGAATGAGCCCTAGGTAACATGACAAATGGGACCTAGGAGGACCCCTTTAGCTAGACCCTACCCAAAATAGGGGGACTTAGGCACCCGCGCCCTAGTCCTGCCCTATTTTGGGGTAGTCCCAATTTTTGGGTGTTAGCTTGTGAACGTTATTTGGGTCCTATGCCGACACGGTAAGTTTGAATTTATGAAATCTTGGCGGGAGTGTTTGTATTTGCATATAAAAGCATGTTTAGGCATTCATTTATAAACTAGATTACAACTAGATGATCATTGTGATGTTTGTGCACTCTCAAGGTGATTCAAGGCTTCCATTGTGTTGCAAGAGCAGAATTGTGTTGTTTATGTGTTTGTGTTTGCATATTTGAGCATCCATTTCCTCATGGAATGAAGAGCATCTTCCTCCCATGAGATCTTCACTACAAGGTGACATTATATTGTGTTTGTGATCATTATTTCATTTGGTTTTTGCCTCTGCCTCCCTAGGCACGCACTCTCTATCTAACAACGATGTTCAGAGACTTAAGTGTCCTCCGGGGCTTGACTGAGGCAAGCCTCTAAACACCACAACCCCCTCCCAAAGTTTTCATGGTTGTTGGTTACAGGTTGAGGAGCTGGACAAAGTGAAGTTGCAGGAAGACATCTTGAAGTGTCAAAATTACAGATCAATGAAACAAACAGCTACCTGGACTTGGGCACCTGCTCATTAGTCCTTGAAGTTTCATGACGGGAAAATCTCCAAAACAGCAGGAAAGAGTTGCAGACTAAGTTCTTAGATCCAGACAAAAACACAATCCTTGGACTTGGGTGCCTGCTCTTGTGTCCCCAACTTTTTCGCCTCAAAACCCCGAAAACAGGTACTCTATGATTTGACATTTTACATCTCTCTGCAAGAGCTTTTTCTGTAATTCATCTGTTTCCTGTCGCATTTGTAAAATTAGGGTTTTAATGGTTAATTGAGCATAAGAGAAGGAAAATTGATAATTAAACACCCTAATCCAAGTTTCCCTACATCTCACAGTGACTTAGGGTATGATAGTGCATTGCCACTCGACCCTAGGTCCTTGAATGTTAAGGGTGAAAGGAGGATTCAAACATCTAAGCACTCAACCATTAAACAAATCCAAATTTTACTCTAAACACTTAAAACTCCCACTTGAACCCTCTTCTTCTTCTCCATCCTCAAATCCATCATTTTGTTCTTCCACATGTGCATCTTCTTTGTTCAATTCAAAGTGCATTACCTTCTTCCCTTATTTCCCTTTTGGTTGTTCAAGAACATAAATAGTTTTTGGCTCCTTGAAAATAACATCTCTATAAAAACAACTTTCAAGTTTAGTAGATTCCAAAGCTTATAACCCTTGATATTCTCACCATATCCAATGAAGATGCATTTATGTGCTTTTATATCTAGCTTAGTCTGCTTTTCTTTAAACACATGAACAAAAACCTCATAGCTAAAAACCCTTAAATGTGAAACATAAGGTTTCTTATCTATCCACACTTCATAAGATGTTGAATCAAGAGTTGTACAAGGAAGATATATTAAGATAATAACAAGTAGTACTCACAGCTTCTACCCAAATGGGTATGTCCAACTGTGCACCACTTAACATACTTATGGCTCTTTTCATCAAGGTTTGATTCATCCTTTCTGCCACCCCATTCTATTGAGGTGTGTATGAAGTAGTCTTTTGTCTGATTCTACCTGCTTGCTTGCAAAACTCATCAAATTCTTTAGAACAATATTCCCCTCCATTTTTAGATCTCAAGACCTTTATCTTACATTTCAATTCCTTTTTTACTAAGGATTTAATTTTTTTAAAATTACTAAAACCTTTAGATTTGTCACATAAAATAAATCCAAGTAAACCTTGAAGCATCCTGCCTGGCTTGTCTGATGGTGCTCATGTGGATTTTGGGGGCCTCTCCCCTGGTGGTGGAGACTGTAATGCCTACAGTTGTTCTCCTTAGCATTAGCCCTACCCTACATGCACCTATTGGTGTCATTTCACCCACCTGTCAAGCATAATCTGGAGATGTTGACTTAGTCTTGGGGGTCAAAAATGGTGACTGTGTTGATGGCATGAAGCATATTGCTTCCCTAATGCTCCTATGAAGGGTTTGGCTTGTGGCCCCCCTTTGTCATATGCCACCATTACTAGTTGGGAGGTCCCATCTCACCCTCCACATGGCAAAACTCAGCCCATCCTCTATTCTTAGTCCTCCCCGGTCATTATGTGTGATGAGTAAATGATTGATAATGAATAGTTTTTACACCTCTCATGGCCTAGCTTGCATATTTACCAACTTGTGGCCCTCTCTTCCAGACTTGCATATGTGGGTTTTGGACTCTTGGTAGCCTCTTGTCAAGGGCAAAATTGAGTTGTACCCCTACACTAGGGGTTTCTTTATTGTGACATTCAAATCTTCACATGACATGGATTTGATTTTGGATTGCTCAATGGGGATGTGGGGTGAGAATTCCCTCCCGCTCAAACAATGGTCTACTTCCTTCAATCCACTCTCAAAATTGCTTAATATCATGCCTATGTGGGTAAGACTTCCCCATCTCCCTCTTCATTTTTGGGTTAAGTCTTGTTATGAGGCCATTGGCAATGCTACTGGCCATTTTTTGAAGGTTGATGATACCACAAATCTCATGATCCATCCTACTTTTTCCTATATTTTAGTGGATATCGATACCTCCAAGACACTTTCTGGGGTTGTTGCTTTGTTGGTGGACGATACACCATGAACTCAACCGCTTAATTATGAGGATCTCCCCTTTCGCTGCCAAAAATACTTCTCCATTAGACACATGGCTTATGATTGTCCTTCTCATTGCAAGGTAGGATTGGCTATGTGGTGGCGGAATGCCTTCATTGACCACTTGACTGTTGGTGATTTTGACTCTCAGAATGATAGGCCTTTTTCTCTAGTTTCCCCTGCGATGGATCTCATAACTGTGGCGGTTTCCCCTAGGGGTGGTGCATATTTGGTGATTCCCTCAATTCCTACCAAGAACTCTTCTTCTAATCCGTCTCTAGCTACTCCCTCGTCGGCTCCTATTCCCCCCCATAGCTCATTGCATTGGGACCCCTACTATAGCTCTGTCTACTAAGTATGTGCGGCTTTCAACTTCCATTGGTAGACATTTTCCCTCCTCACAAGAGGTGGGTTTGGTGGAGGATGTGGTAGAGGACCTTCTCTCCTCTCTCCTCGATTAGATGATTCAAATAATGTTTCCTAGAAGGTTGTTTGTCGTAGGAAGAAGAATCTTCCTCTTTTGTGTCTAACTCTTACCCCCAAGTCAAGGGTGTGCAGATTGCTCATTTGAGATTTAGTATTGTGTAGGTTGGCCCTTTGTGTGGTGGGAGTGTAGTTCCCATGGGTAGCTTGGCTACAACTTTGTAAGGTTTCAAGACCTGTCAAAACCTAAGGTTTGTATAGGGTTTATGGTCCCTTTAAAACCAACTTATCTTAATCAAAACATCCACAAGACCAAACACATCCATATGAGTTATTTCTAATTTACTCTTTACTTTATATTTTCCTAAAGGAAATGATTTGTTTTGTTTCCCAAACAAACAGTGCTCACAAAAATCAAAATATTCATCAAAATAAGAGCAATCGACAACCAATCTTTTATTGATAATGGTTTTTAAACATTTTTCACTTATGTGGCCCAATCTATTGTGCCACAACATATATGTATTTTTAGATCTTTCAATTACATTGGTGGGATTACAAACAGTAGTGGCATTCAGCCTAAACAAGGCCCTCATTCTTGACCCTTTCACTATCACCAAGCTTTCTCTCACCAACCTACAACTGGTCTTATCAAAAAGTTACATGCATTCCCAAATCATTTAGCTTTGATACAAAAATTAAATTTCTTGTCAATCCAAGAATATGTAAAACATCTGGGAGAGTTTTTATCCTCCCATCACTGAAACACAACTTTATCTTTCCTCGTCCAACAATAGGCTATGAACTATTGTCTCCAAGGTATACTTCCCCACCATCATATTCCTGATATGAGAACCACTCCTTAGTGGAGTCATGCGATACAAGCATCCTAAGTCAACCAACCAATGATCGTTAGAAATATTATTATATGAAAGAATTAAGGCTTTATCACTTGATTTTGAGGACTTTTTATGCAAGAGTCCCATTATTTCTTCTTGTTTTTGCATTCTTTCTTCACATGTCCCCTCTTATCATAATTCCAACACTTCACTCTATTCTTTTTAGGAGTTTTAGGCCAGTTTTTATATTTCTCTTTAAGCCTCATTTGTTCTCTTTTAGATCCACCTCTTTCCTTGGACCTTCTCTTGACATGAAAAGCATCCATTGAGCTATCCATAGTGGTTTTTTTCCTCATTTCCTGTGACAACATAGTTGCAACAAAAGCATCCATCTTGGGATCTGTAAGATTAGCACTAATATCAAGAATGATATTCTCCCATGACTCAATCAAAGAATATAGAAGCATAATGTACTTATCCTCCTCACTTATCTTAACATCTATAGAGGCTAATTGACTCAAAATCAAATTAAATAAATTTAAATGCTCTACAATCGATTCACCTTCTTTCATTTTCAAAGAATAATTTTCTTTTCAAATATAATGTATTCACAAGAATTTTGGCTTGGTAGATTTCACCTATCCTTGTCCATAAGGAATATGTAGTTTTCTCTTCTAAAATATTTAACAGGACAAAGTTTGCAAAACAAAGCGGGATTGTCCCCCGTGCTTTCCTATCCATCTTGTCCCACTCATCTTGATCTATTTTACCAAGTTTGTTTTCCTTTGTTGCAACTATCTATTGATCCCTCTCTACAAGAAAATTCTCCATCTTCAGCTTCCACAACTCATAGTTAGAACCATTGAACTTCTCAACATCTAACCAAGATGTAAATGCAACCATGACTTCCACACACAACTATGCAAAACAAAATTAAATAAAACTCCCATTGCAGCCTAAAAAATTTTTCCCTTCCAACCATAAGAGTAAAGTTGACCAGGCTCTGATATCAAATGTTACGAATAAAAGGTAAAACCACTACAAATAGAAATTTGAAAACAAGTCTACTAATCTGAAATTAAGACTTAATGTTCATGAAAACCCATTCATCCAAATACTATTTAACTATAGAATGCTAAAAGGAGATTATGGAATTAAACTAGTAACATAAGAAATCAACACTACTATAAAAAAACATCACATAACATGATATATAATGTGGAGAAAACCTTTCAAGAAAAAACTCCACCAGAGAAAAGAGGACAAATATGTATTATTCTTCAATGTACATAATACAATATCAACACACTACCTCTCAACTCTGACAATATTCCAACAACACCTAATCCACTATCTAATACTCTCAATATATAGGCAAGAAAGAGGCCAAAACTATGGTATGTTGCAAAAACCCCATGCCCAACCCATAGAATATCTTCTGAGAATAGTAAATAATATAACTTCACATTTACTTCACATGAACTTCATCAATGAGTCTCTAATTAGAAATTTAACCTTTACAATATCTATGACAAAGTAACTCCTACATCCTCAAATGTAGCGCTCCAAGATGGAGTTGCCAACTAATGCCTCAAAACAAGTTTCCATTCCTCAATCCTAATGCCACGAATTGGAAAAGTTTCATACCACTATTGTGCTCGACTTTATAATTGCATATGACAACTAATGTCAAGAATCTAAGGAATCTAAATTACAATTTATTATTCCATTTACATCCTAGGTGCCCAAAGACACCTTCCAAGAAGGTTGGAGACACATAAAAATTATATATAGGAATTGCAAAGTAAATGGCACCTTAATCCTAACAAAGATATCTATATTGGTTTGTCTACAATTTTAATAAATTACATACTCCATATCTTAACTACATAACTATATCAATAGTGCCAAAGTTTTATGAAAACAAATAATTTTCAATAGTTTTATATGTTATTTATTTCTTAAAATACATAACTTTTTCAATTACTTTATTTTTACTTGAAGAGCAATTTTTTCTATAGTTTTCAAAAAATTAACTGAAAATAAAACAAATTTACTTCATATTTTAACTTATTAAGTACATAGTTATTTTTTAAATAAAAGATTTATTAATAAAAAGTGAAGATTCAAACAAATGAAACCAAAATGAGAAGAACAAAAAATAAGAATGTGTAGTGTAATGAAAATAAACTAGCAATTGGACCTATAGGTTTAATGGGCAAGCAGAAAAGTTTATGAAGAAATTATCCAATTTGTTAGATATTTTTTATTATCTATTAATTTATAAGTTATTTAATCCACTAAATTCTTATTGAAATTTCTATCACATTAACTATTGTCTTCTTTCACTTATATTAGTAAATTTATTTTTACCTTACATATTGAGATGAACAAACATATTGGGTAAATGTAGTAAATCCACTAAATTCTTATTGCAATTTCATCACATTAACTATTGTCTTCTTTCACTTTCACTTATATTAGTAAATTTATTTTTACATTACATATTTGTTGGCATTTATAAATTACTTGAGTTAATTTAAAGAGACTATGCTGTAAGACTTTTCATATTCTTCAAATGTAATAAAGATTTCACTCCATAATTGCCCAAGTTTTTCTATTTTTCTATCTATTTGGCTTACATGAATTTATTTATTTACACATTTTATGAATTTTGTTTAGTTTACTTGAGAATCTAAATCTTGTTTACGGGAATCTTAATTGAATCTCTTATTGATTTTTATATAATGCATCATAGACGCAAATGCATATTTAATCATATAATTATTTTAAAAATAATTATGTGAGGGTACAATAGATTTATGTTCTACAACTTAAATCTAATATTATGCACATAAGGCATTTTTCTATTAAATAGATACTAAGATGGCTCATAATCATTTTTATAAGTATGTATTTGATATATGAACTTTTATAAAATCTATCACATAATAATTCTACTAATTTGTATAATCAATAATTTAATATACATTTTATTATTGATATATAATTAATTATATTATTTCATTAATATTTAAAATATCAAATTTATAAATAATATATATATTTGCCATATTTTTTTACTTGATTTTAATGTTTGTTTTATTCAAAATAATATTTCCCAAAAAAATTATCATGTAAACCTAATAAAAATTAAAATTTGTTAACATGGAAAATAATACTAGATTAAAAAAAAAATGCAATAATACTAATATATTAAAAAAACATTAGAAAAATAAAATAAAAAATTAAGGTAAATCATTAAAAAAATAAAATAAAAATTTAAAGAAATTGAAGGTAAAGGGAACTTTTTTTGTTTTTTATCATTTATGATATTTTGTTAAAAAAAAAAAAAAATAACAATTTATCAATTGGCAAAGTGATAAAAGTAAAAGAAATTTTTTTGTTTTTATCATTTATAACATTTTAAAAAATAATCAATGGACAAGATTGATTTCATGGTAGTCCTTTTAATCTAGATCCTTCATCTATATAATTCAGCATGTGACACTCACATAGGGAAAGCTTTCAGCCTAATTATTACTTCAACTAATTATTTCATTTTCCAAATAGAAGTAAATAGATGAATAAAAAATATAAAACTATTTTATTTACTTATGAGTTTTTTTTTTTCTTTGAAACTATTTTATTTATTATATACAAATTATTTATTTTATTTACATTATTTATTTTTATTTGAAGAGTTGTTTTTTGGTAATACATTTATTTTACTTTTGTATGTAACTTTATTTTAGTAATTCTTTTGCTTTGTTTTTACTTTGAAAAATGCAGTATATCTTATATATTTATATGTTTATTATTTTTTAATTATTTTATTTCTAAGGATTAATATATATTTTAAAATTTTGATGTCTTTATATTTAAAAGATACATGTCAGCTCCAAATAGTTTTTCCTTTATCTTTCTCTTACAATCATAAATTCTCCCCTATCACTCTAGGCATGATAAATTGTATAGAGTATTAATATTGGTTATAAGTTATGACAATAATCTTTGATGCTTGCTGAAGGTAGATGCATCGATACAAGAGGAAAAGAACATAAAATAAAATAAAAGGAGGTGGGTAATGGTGAGCAATTTCTTGTCTGCAATAGGTGCGACAAAGAAAAGTAATAAATGTATTGTCCAAGCATTGGAGATAAAACAACTAGTACTACATTGAAGGTGTCCATATAAATTTGTTTTATTGTAAGGCCTAATGATAGCATTACTACCCCCTCTTATGAATTGTTAAAAAACCTTCTTGTTGCATACAGCATAAGCCAACAATACCAGCAATCCTCTAATGGGCAACCAACAAAATATGAGCATTTTGACAAGTTTAACTATCAAAGAAGACTACACTTCTATATAAACACTTTTTTTGTGCCAAATTTATTCCCTGTGCCTAAACTAAGCAAGGACTAATATTTTACTTTTGCCAAATTGTTGGTACATGCCAGTTTCTCCCAGGGTCGCAGTTACAGTGCTTTAATATTTAACATACCAAGGTTATAGGAGGGCAACAAATCATAATGGCAACTAACTTGGCTTTTAATCAGAAGACACAAAATCACACTGGCAGCTAACTCTGGTTTTTGCTACTGTCTGAGGTAGATTTTTGGGTCATGTGACTAATATTTTGAATGACTTCGACATTTCACCAAATACTCATCTGTACAGAAATATGTTATAGGATGTTGTAGTAATTATTTCATTCTATTATCCTCCAATTCTGTATTATAAAACATGATATTAGTAATATTTGAGTTTGCCAGCCCATTTCTGCTACTTAATTTTACTGAAAAATGGTAGAGCCATGGTGCTGATTTCCATGACCCTGATACTTATGTTTTCCTTCCCAGTTAAAGTATAAAATCTTTGGGCCTATGGTAATCCCTTCAGGAAGGATTTTATCTGATTTAAAGATTATGGCAACTTGGACGTGTCTATAACGCTACCATCCTTAGACATTACAGAACTTGCAAGATTAATCAAGGTAGAATTGAGACCCAAAGAAGGAAGGAATCTGATGTTCATCTCAAAGACATGTTCAACATTCAAGTTGTGATCTGTTTATACGACACCGAAAAAGGAAAGGCATTTCCTCCTGTTATCATTGACAGATTTGATCTAGTAGATGCAAGTTTTGTGTTTAATTTGATTATGAAATTGAGAAACACAAATCTGGGAAACAGAGTGCTTGGCATTCGTAATAATATACGTGTACTTAAATTTGTTGCAAATTCCCAATTTTCTGTGAAGATGGAACACTTTTTCAGCAGGTGACGCTCAGGACTCAAACACTTGCATACACTTATTACATTAATCTAGGTTTTAACCCCGGAAACCAGAGGGGTTCCCTGAGCTCACACCACAGTTCACCGCCCCTAGCGTGCACTACAACACCAGTTGCATCCAGAATGAATGTAATGCTGCCAACCCAGGGCATTATGGAACCACATATGAGAATGGTTAAAGGCGAATGAGTGTTGGCTCAAATATGGACTCTTGTGGCAAACAGAGTTGTGATTAAAATCCTAATCAACTATCCTGGCACATCCATACACCATGCATAATGGGAAACGTATTCCTATGTATTTGGAGTAAACCTCTGCCATTCCATAGAGTGTACAGATGTGCCAGTATAGTATGATCCATTTAAATCTCTGCTATCACTCCAAAGATGGATAAAGCTTTGGCCAGTGGAAATAATCAGCAGCAGCTATATCTCCCACAACTATTTTGCTGCTTTTTCTGAAAGAAATCTCAGTACCCTTCAAAAATCTATACACAAAATCATGTGATCGAACTGCTTCTGATACTAAAGGTAAATCTCTGAATTACTTAAAAGTGTTTGTTGAAGCCCATGACATGTTCAACTACAGTGCATTTTGTAATGGCAATGCAAAAATATGTTTCAAGTTCAATATTTGAAATATAATCAAACTTTATGCATTCATAAAATATAATACTATTAAAGCTTTACACTTATCATATAGTTTATCCTTGTTTACAAAATCAACCGTTTTAAGAGGAGCCACTAAATAGAAAGTTGAAACTATTTACCCCACCATTATTCAAAATGCAACAGCACCCCTCTCCCATTTAACACCAATCCAATTCTCTAAGCCTCTCACCCTATGTAAGATTCCCTGATTTATACCTACAAATAAGCAAGTCTCCGAGAGCTCGCCTTCTTGGTTTTGTCTACCTTCTTAGCTGGTTTCTTGGTTGATTTCTCATTCACTCCTGCATCTGACTCATCATTGATCCATCCCACTGATTTCTGAGCTGAATGCATCAGCTGTGTCAAGCCTGTTGAAACAAAATGAAAACAAAGGGTCTCACATTAAAGCAAAATATGTAGAAAACCAGTACTAACACTAGAAACAAAAAGAAACATCAGAAAAATAGAAACGTGAGACCAGCAAAAGGCCGCTCATAAAACACCAAATTTAAATCACACAAAACTATATAGTAGAAAATGGTGTCACCAACAAACAACTGCTTTTAAAATGCCCTCACCACAACAACATATGCTGCAAATACAAATAAGCCAGTCACACCTCTTTCCAAAAGGTATCATCTGAAAAAATCAATAATCCTAGAGTTTAGGAGCTCAACAAAGAAAAATTAATTAAACCTGTGATATGATCTAACAAACATTCTTCGTGTGATCAGATGTTCAAATAAATTCAACCTTAAAAACCTAGAAATGTTTGTTAACTGCTCCTGATGTCAAACAGGTTAGACCTTTCGAATAAGGCCCTGAACAGTTTTGTCCCAAGTTAACTACATGAAAAAGTTGACAATCTGGTGTGACAAAGTGAGTTTCATCAATCAGTTCTGGATCGGGAAAAAAAAAATTGACAAACCTAGAATTTTTTTAGGTTATTCATATTTCATTGGGTAAATCTAAGAATCTTGGTTTTGTACATAGTCACGAATCACCAGGAGACATGGGATTCAAAGTTCTGTGCCACTACTATGAAATAGCGCTTGGGAGTTCATGGACAAGACTGCTTATATTGCATCTATGTTCTATGGGGAGATGTCTCCACCTCTTTCTTTGTCCCCATCCTCCATCCCCTCTTACTCTTTTTCTATGCAAATATTTTCCTAGGATTGTGGGAATACTCCTGGCCACCCTCCTTCTGTGTTTCCACATGCCACTTCCATGGGGAAGTTGATATTGGAGAAATGAACCACACATGAATCGTAATAAGAAGCATACCAAAAAGCACAAGTCACAGAGGACCCATAGCTCAGTGGTAGTACGACCCTAACATGTACATGGGAGGTCCTGACTCCTAGATTGGAATCTTAGCTGGTGCATGAAAAATTAACATGGTATCAAAACAGGGGTTAGTCAACAAGTGCACAAAGCAACTGCAAAGCCTGTTTCCCAGTGGGAAATCAATGGACATGTCCAGAATTGCCGGTCCACAGAAAATAACATGGAATGAAAACAAGGTTAGTCAACAAGCATACAGAACAACTGCAAAGCCTGGTGAACATGGTATCAGAGCAAGGTTAGTCAACAAGCATACAAAACAGCTGCAAATACTGGTACCCGGTGGTAAATCAATGGACACATCCAGAATAACCATGGGATTCGAATTATATGGCCATCAATCAAAGACAAGCACGTGTGCATGTGCTACAGACTGCAAAGGAGTTTTTGCACCTGCTCTTATACCAAAATGATGGAATAACCAGGATTTATTCGTCATTTGAATATGCTTCTATACAAGAAATCCAACATGTTGGTATTTTAGGTATACAGGTCAAACAAATTTAACCATTTAACAAGTTCTATATCAAATCTAATTGAACAACAGCATCACACAACTTATTACCTAGTTTAACATTCAGTTTCTAACAGTTGGTTAAACTTAATATCATATTTAAGTATATTCACCAAGAGATGTAGGTGTTGTACTTGACATTGGTAGAGCTTCTCATGATACCAAAACGATGGAATAACCATGATTTATTTGTCATTAAATAGGCTTTAATACAAGAATCCAACAGCATATGTTGGTATTTTGTGAATGCAGATAGAAAAGACAAATGTAAGCATTTAACAAGATCTACAGCAGATCTAACTACGTAAAAGCATCACACAACTTATTACCTAATTTTGATATTCAGTTTCTAACAGTTGGTTGAACTTGATATCACATTCACACATAATCACCAAGAGATGGAGGTGCTGGAACTGAGAGATTGGTAGAGCTTCTCATTCCTCAGTCAAGTTTCCTGGCGTCTAAAGTTATACATGTAACTAAGTGATCAACTAATTGAAAAAGAAACTAAAGATAATTTTCAAATCTTCCTTGTTTTGGATAATAATATCCTTTTTCTACGCGTTTGGGACATTAATGCGACAGGGACACTCATAAGAGCATAACCTAGGATCACATCCCAGAAACAACAAAACCACCCATAACTCAAATCTTGATGATGTGATTTACTGTGAACCATGCTTATAAATCTTTAAAATATGATTCAAACTTACTGCACACAACCATAAAGGTGACCCAAATTTTACCAAGCTCTATACTGAATGCAGCTCCAAGAAATTCCCTCTGATCGGTGTCTGTGATTTTGGCAATCAAGGTCATGAGTCCAACTCCCCGGACAAAAAATATAGTTTCATACAACCCCACCCACAGAATCAATCAGCCTAAGATATACCGAGCTCCATGCAGTTAAAAGAAATTTCTTCTGATGGCTGTCAGTGATTTTTGGCAATCAAGGTCATGACTTCAACCCACAGGGGAAAAATTACATTTTCATAGAACCCCATCCATGGAGTCAATTACCCTCAGGAATGGCTAGACCACCACCAACACAATCTTATAAAAATCGACAAATGGGTACCCTTATCAAATACCCAGATCTCAAACAAAATTTAAAAACAAAAAGGTTCCAGATCTATAAAAACTTCCACACGGCGAAAAAAGAAATAAGGAAGAAGAAGAAGAAGAGAAATGCAAAAATATGAAATTAGAAAATCCTACCATCCCTCATGGCCTTGGCATCATAGTTCTTCTCCCTGACCTCCTGCAAAGTGGCTGAAAGCTTCCAGTAGAGAGGTCTCCCAACATAAAATGCTACAACGCAAATCAATACCAGCAACACCACCCTTAAACCTAATCTACTAGCTTGGTTTGCCATTATTATTATTTTCCTGTTTTGTCCCTGGTTCAGATCATTGAGATTTCAATCTGAATAAAAGACCAAACTGAGGCCCACCCTGTCTAAAGCTTTTTGTTTACCGTGTCTCATTGATCTCATACAGTTTTTATTAATTAATTATTTAATCGAGGATTATATAAATGTTATTTCTTAATTTAAAATGTTTTTTCGACTTAAGAAGTTTGTCAATCGTAGTCCTTGCTAAGATACATAGCCCTGTCACATGAGCGCATATGGGGAAATTGGTATCCTTGAAGGCCCATCTTGAGAACAACTCTTTTATGAATGAATGAATGAATAACTTTTAACATTTACTTGTTTTGGTCTTCTGGGACCACCAACCTTGTTGTTTTTGTTTTTTGTATTTCAATCATTTTCGTGATCAAGATGCTGATGAGCTCTCCCAACTTCTCAACAGTCCCCTCACTGAATAAATTGTGCCAAGAGACAACTTCCAAGCTATCGGCATAATTATCCCTAATGTTCATGAAAGCATCACACTCCATAATAAAGTGTTTATGATTCCATTGCCTCGATAGTGCAAAAAATACACACTCATTCTTCCCATGCTTCTTTAGGTCTTTTCCACCGCCCCGTTTCACATCGGAGTTGATGAGAGTTAGTTCTTAATTGAGCAATAAGAATCTTTGCTCTCCATGAAATACTAGCCCATATGTACGCTTTTTGTTGATAATCACATGTGGGGTTGAATTCGTCAAGATAATATTTCTTCTTTCTCCCTAGCACTTTCCCCCATATACGCTCGCAGAACTTATCCATAACAAAAGCTTTTACCTCTTTGTTATTCATGAGGCAATCATTCAAGTAGATATTTCATTTCTTCATCCATTTGTTGTTTTGTTTCATCCACATCTTCTATTCTTTCACTTATGATGTCTTTGAAAACAACTTTAGGCCATCTACCTACTTCCATTTGATCATTTCTTTTAAATACCTTATGAGACACGTCATAGCAATTATTCAATAGGAGTTGCCCCTGTTTCACTCAACATTATCTCATAAGGGACCGAACATTTTATTTTGAACCTGCTTGTGATCAAGCGCTTTTGAATTTTCTCAATTTGTTTCCACTTTGAATCTGAAGTGAGCTACTAGCCCACAATTCACACCCATAAAGCACCACCAAAAGCACCAAAAGCCCAAAAAGAACCTAAGTAGTTTTCCAATCCCATAACTCTGCCTCTCTACATCTATTTTGAAGAGCATTTAATGCTTTTCATCCTCCCAAAGATCTCTTCTTTCTGTAGCCCTCCCAACTAAGCTTGTTAAAGCTAATCCTGAGGTATTTGTACTCAGTTACTTCTTCAAGGGTATTGCCTTCAAAGTAGAACTTATGCTAACTCATCTTCCTTCCATTGGAGAAAATCATGTTTTTGGTCTTGCTGGTATTGACTTGCATCCCCATTACTCCGCAAAAATGTTCAAGAGCATACAAGTGCTCTTGCAACCCGTGAGCCGATTTAGCAATCAAAATAAGGTCATCAGCATATAAAAGAAGCTTTATCACAAACTCTCCCAAATGGACACCATCCCCTCCTTGCAAATTTAGCAACTCTTCAGCTTGTCAATATATAATCCAAAAAGAGTAGGGGATAGTGGGCAGTGTTGCTTAACCCCAATGTCACTCCTAAAACTTTCTGAAATTCTTGTTGAAGTTCTGATTTTGACTTTGACTCTTTATAGAGCCTATGGACAATCACTCTAAAATGCAAAGGAATCCTAAGTTCTTCCATTCTACACCATAGCTTATCCCTGGAAACCATGCCAAAAGCCTTTTTGAAGTCAACAAAACAACAAAATGCTTCTTCCCTTTCCTCCCAAACTTTTTCAATGATGTGCCTCAAAGTGATTCCATGATCAACCATAGAGTGCTTAGGTCTAAAACCTACTTGTCCTTTCGCTCACTTTTCTTTTTATTCCGCCCACTTGTTGATTCTATTTTTGACCATGCTACCAAATAGTTTTGCAAACAAAAGATTGATCATTATGGTCCTATGATTGGAATTTTCAGTATATAGGTTCAAGCTTTTGTCAATCGGCTTAAGCATAAACTCTAGGTTAGAAAGAGTTGTTGTGGTGCTCAAATAGGAGTTTTTGGTATATAGGTTCAAAGTTATTGACAAAGCTAGGAATTTTTTTAAGTCTATGTGCCTCGAGCATGCCAAAGAACAAAGCAAATCCATCCACTCTTCTAGGAGTGACTATTCTCCTTATAAAATGCATCTTTTAACATTCATACCATCCCATCATAACATTATTAACACATCACCATATACTCCATCTTGACCCCATTATGACACCATCCCCTAATTCTATTGCTTTTCATAAAAGTATGTTGTTCAATTATGTTTCCCAAAATAATTGGGGCTCCCTACTTGTCATGGCATTCCTTGTATCCCATTTCTTGAGCTTAAATCCATAATCCCTTTCTTTTTTTCAACAAAAACTGCATTTACAAGTTGCAGTGGAGGGAAGTGGAGAGAGAATAGCTAGTTGTGCAAAGGGGGGTCTATGAAGGGTTTCATCTTCTTCTTCAACCATTGTTACTTCAAACCCTTTTACTCTAGCATCTCTTTGTTTGACTTGTACGTTTACTCAACATTTCTTCAACATAAAAAAATAGATTTTTTGTGGGGTACTACAAAAATATAATAACTATTTGCAAAATGAGGGGTCACAGACCAAAGTTATGAGCCCTGGTGTCCTGCTTATAGTGTTTATACCCCAGTTATGATAGTGAGAGAATGATTAGATCATTTGCAGTAAGGAATATCATCATGCGGTAGATTAATATAACCTATAAGACATTACACATATTTTAAACATCAAAATGCGTCATCAACAACCTTATATCTTCCTTCTTATCTATATAATCATTATGTATTACAATGGTTGGTCTATAGTCTCTACTCTATATATAGATTTCTTTATCTTTCTTACATTCTTGCACTACTACTATTATTATATATCTAGGATTATACTAGGGATGTGTTGCTTACAAAGCAAGTCTATTCCTACTAGGCCTAGTTGGCCTTGTGCTCTACATTCCATTTGCAGCTAGTTGAGATGGCTTCTAATCCCTGTACTGGTTGCTGCCAACATCGTCCCCATCTTTAGAACCATGTCTTGTCCTCAAGACATGCAAAATTGCTTCTAGTTTGCAGGCAAGATGTTCTTATATATTGTCTTCAACTGTGCAAATGTTGTATCCTATTGAGTCTTTGCTTGTTGTAGCACTCGGGTCTGTTTGTGGGTCTGAACCAACATTTTCTCTGCTTTCGCAACATCAGTTGGGATTTATATGTGTTGTATAGTTTTCTTTACTTTTCTTAGTAGACCTGTCACATGGGCCAATCTTAGACTTACCACCTCCTGAAGCTATTTGAATTGGGCTTTAATCAGCTCCCTTTGATCTTGCAATTGTTGGAGTTGAGTGTGCATTGTTTCCATTTGGGTCCTTATTGTGCCATTTGCATCTTGAGTTGGGTCATATGTGCCTACCACTTGTAAGATATGTGCCTCTATCTAGTCTATTTGGTTTTTGAGGCCTTTTGTGAGTGTAGGCCATTGCAAGAAAAATTTATATTAAGTGTTGATGTCATTAGTTGTTTGTTGTATAGTATTGATATGTGTTTCCAACTATGTGTGTGTGTTGCAGCACACTTCTTTCTTGCTTCATCCATTCAATTCTTTTCTATTTCTAATGTCACTTTGTTTCTAATGTTGGTGGCTTGGGTGTCCATCTCTACTCTAACTCCATCCATTAACATTTTTAGTTGTTGCCACAATGGTAATGATGTATCTCTTTGTAACTGGGGTAGCTTGTTTTAAATTATAGTTATGGTATCCTCTAGCTACTCTGCACTTTCCACATGTTGTTTTAGTATCTCTTCTTAGGTTGTGCTATGGAAAATATCCCCTAATTGAAATTTTTGAATTGGGGAGATACTTGTCAAGTCCACATGTGACCCTATTAAGGGTAGTTGCAACAATTGAGGTGTCGGAATTGGTTGTATCTGTCTTTGTTGCACCAAAAATCCTTAATGGACTATATAGGGGAAGTTGAGGTGGAAGAAGAGGCCCTTGGTGGAGAGGGTGGTTGTTGCTAAGGTCCCTATCCCTTTGTCTATTGGCTATCTTGTGGGCTACCTATGGAAGGTGTAGGTTGTTCCTGCTGACTCTTTTTCTCTTCTTCCATTAGCGTCGGATAAGCTTGCCTTGTGACTGTAGTTGTTTCCTTTTGAATCTTTCCTTTTGCCTGCTAATTTAAGGCCATTGATGTATCCACCCTTTGTTTTGTCCTCAGTTCCTTTGCATGTAGCTATTATGTCAGAAAATGTCCCCTTGGGGGCTTTCCCCTCTTAAGGTTTAGCTCATGGGTCCTTGGAATGCATTTAGAGCATCTTGTGTGTTAATTTTGAATCCCAGTGAGAAAACCCTAAAGTCTTGTGGCAAATAGGACCTAGGGGGTGCTATTGAGATGACTCCTGCCTAAAATAGGGGGGAGGACTTAGGCGCTCGCGCCCTAGTCTTGCCCTATTTTGGGTCAGGCCTTAATTTGATGTGTCGGTTATATGATAGTTGTTAGGTCCTATGCTAACACTAAAAGTTTCAATTATGAAATTCTTAGCGGGAATGTTTGTAGTTGCATATATAAGCATGTTTAGGACTTCATTTGCAAACTAGATGGACATTGTGAACTTGTGATCTTATGCTAAAGTGATTCAATGATTTCATTGTGTTGCAGAGCAGTGTTGTGTTGTTATTATGTTTGTTTATTATAGATTTGGCTCCATCTCCCCATGGCATGAAAGAGCTTCTTCCTTCCATGAGAATTATATCTTCAAGGTGACATTTGTTTGTATTTCAATCATTTATCATTTAGATTTTGCCTCTATCCCGCAGGGATACGCACTCTTATCTGACAACGGTGTTCAGAAGACTTGAATGTCTCTTCAGGGCTTGACTGAGGTAGGCCTCTAAACACCACAACACCCAACCATACTCCTTCATGATTGCAAGTTATAGGTACCAAGTTTCATGGAGTGGAGTTGCAGAGGAAGGTTGCAGACGACAAGGATTCAAGATCTGAAAGAAAGAAGCGAAATAGAGCATTTTCAGGACATGGGTGCCTAGGGCAATGTCCTCAGGAGTTACAGAGACAAGAATCAGAGTTCCAAGGACATTCTACATCTAAAGGAGCTTCTACATCCTAAGAATTAGCTTGCCTTGGACTAGGGCGCCCGAGGGAGTGTCCTCCTCATTTCAGATGATGAAAATAGACGGAACAATGATTATCAGTGTTGGAAGGAGTTCTACATTCCACAAAGAAAATAGTGCCTTGGACTTGGGCACCCAAGGCATTGTCCTCGAATATTCTAAATTTCAAACTTCAAAAAATGGTCAGTTATTAGTCTCTATCCTTTTCCTTAATCTATAGACATTTATCAGAATTTACCAGTTTATTCACTGTTTTACATAATTAGGGTTTTAAGATCATTTGAGCATTAAATTGAGATATTTATTGATAACATCTGAGCTTCCACATTGTTCCAAGTGACAACCCAACTTGTTAGATGAATGCTCTTGCTTAGTAGAGATTCAACTCGGTTGATATGTCCTTGAATGTTTTTAGTGAAAGGAGGATTTACCCTTGAAACTAAAACCATCCATCTTTCTCTTTTTACCTACAAAACATTTTGGTGAACCCATGCTTATGAATTCTTGCACCTTGTTGAGTGTTGTGTGATAGATTTGCATTCATTCATCTTATTGCATTCAAAAAATTACAAAAAAAAAATAAAAAAATTGAAAAAATTGGCATCTTAGGCTTACATTTTAGCATAATTTGAATTAATAGCATTTAATTTCATTTAATTTCTGTTATTTTCATCAGATCTGATTTAAATTACATAAATTCATCATTTAGTATTCATTTGCATTGCATTTTCATGCTTAAATTATTAAAAATTGATTGAAATTATGTATTTTTCATAAAAACCTAGTTTTGCATTAGCTAGGGTTTGTAGTTAAAATTTTGTTTCAAATTTTACTATTGTTTTAAACACTCATTTAGTTTTAATTTCTAATTGTAGTGTGGCATCATAGTGTCTTTATTGCAAAATTTCATGTCTAGGGTTTGAAAACCTTGCATTTTCACTAGATTTGGCCTTATTGTCTCTCTAGAATTGCATTATAGGCCTGTTGTAAAGGATTTTGCTGCATTATTTGACTGATATCATGGTTATAATCTGATTCCCCTCCTCAAATTCCTTACAATACCCTTTCTATTATGCTTCTACATTGAAAATTGGTGAAAAATTGCATATTTTAGGTCTATTTTCACTAGGTTTTGACTTGTCATCAATCTAGATCTGCACTATAGGCATGTTGTGAAGGATATTTCTGCATCATTGGATTGATATTAGGCATATTATTTGCTTCCCCTCTTGAAATTCCTCACAACACCTCTTCCTTTAGTGATTTGCATTGAAAAACATGAAAAATTAAGCATTTTGGATCTTAAACATATCTTGCTCCTTGGGTTTGTTCTATTAGTTTGTGCATTGCGTGTTGCATGCTTTTGTATGAGTATTATAACCTTCTGCCCTAGTAGAAATATCCCTTTAAGAAGAAGTAGTTTAGACTTATGGGATCTAGTGCTCCTAAAGAAAACAATATTCCTACCTCTGAAAATCCATTGAACACCGTCTTTACAAAGGGAGAGACACAAATTTTGCAAGACACTATACCTCATACAACTACAATGGAAGCTCAAATATTTCATGATGTCGAGGACACTATTGAGGTGGTCACACATGTACATAATGAGCAAATAAACAAACTTGATAAAGAGCTAGTCGATTTTCAAGCATTTGTAGAAAATGAAAGGATAGCGGAATAGGCTATACCTGCAATTCACAACATAAGGGAGTTGATAAAAGAAGGACAAGATGGTGTTAATGTACTTTGAGGCTTAGCACATATTGTACAAACTAATGTTATGCCGATGACTAAATGTGCAAAAGTTATTAATAACATATCATCACTAACTCATACGCAGTATCGACACCTATATCGACTACTCGAATGTCTACCTTCACATCAACAATTTTAACTACTAATGCAAATGATTGTAGTAATTCTACCACTGGTATTGGAGTATCTAATGACATTAATTCACAAAATTACAAAGTTGTGGGATTTAACTATCAGAACTTGGCACCTAAGGTGACCTCTTTTATGAATAATTACTCTCAACCACCTCTCCATCCCACTTATTCTCAACCACCTTTCACATATAATTATTCACAACCACCTTCCACCTTCAATTACTCTCAACCACCTTTCATTTCCGTTCACAACCAATCTCCTCAAAATGTCATGCATAAGTCTTCTAATTCTCAAACCGCATCTCCTAATGATGCCATCTTAAACCAACTTTTGCAAGGCATGACTTCTTTACAACAAAAGGTGACAAGCTTGATGAATTCTTCACAACCTAATATACCAACTTATCATGCTCGTATTCCCCCATCTTATGCAATCTTGAGAACTCCTATGCCCGAGAGGTTTGAGACTCCTTGCTTTGTAAAATATGGTGGAAAAGGTGATCCTAATACTCATGTGGAAGCAATCACAGCTCTGTGTAGTAATTTTTACTTTGAAGAGGATTTGTTAGCAAAACTTTTTCCGCAATCTTTCAAAGATATTGCTTTAGAATGGTTTTGCTCTTTACCTCTGAATTCAATACACTCTTTTTCATAGTTAGTTGATCAATTTTTACAACATTTTCAAGCAAACATTGGACCTCAAGTCTCTTTGATTGATTTAGTTCATTGCAAGAAAGGTCCGAAAGAGAAGTTAATTGAGTTTATTAGTCGGTATCAATCTCTCTATGCACAAATTCAATATCAGATGAAGGATGAGGATGTTCAGAAGGTGTTTATTACAAATCTACAACCTGACATCCATGATAAGATTCTCTTAATGAAGTATAACTCTTTTCAACATTTATGCACCACCCTTTGTGATTATCAACTTTCGTCTAGTCAATATGAAAACTAAAACTCATCGGCTCAAGTTGGTCAATCCATGGGTGGACCGTCACAAAACAACTTTAAGAGGAATAATAAGACTTTCATCAAGGTTAATGGACATAATTCAATCAATTTCTCACAAGTGTCTACTATCACTAATCCGAAGAAGACACCGTTTCAACAAAGAAAGTTTACTCTGATATCTGAATCCTATCATTCTATCATGAACCAAGATGTGAGTAATAATCTCTTGAAGCTTCCTCCGATTAAACCGTTGGATCCTAGTAGAATACAAGGACCTTATTTCGATGCTAATGCTTTTTGTCGTTATCATTGGCAACAAGGACATGATGCTGAACAATGTATGCATCTTAAACATGAAATACAAGACCTCATGGACTCGAATGCTATACAAGTCTCTGGTGTGAATGATAATGGAAATAAGTCGGTTGCTCCTTCGAATCAAAATTTACAAATCTTTACTAATCCTTTCCCTAAGCATACTGATAACAACATGACGGAACAAAACATGGCATAAGTAGAAGATGACTATTTAAACTACGATGATATAATTGCCACAATAGAGGTGGATAAGGAAAATACTGAAGTATTACCTCATCCACGAAGGAATGGTATTTATGCTGAGGTTCCTCCTTCGCTATCCCTTCAAGGATCGGGAGATAACCAAAACACATTGGAAAGACAAATGGAACAATCGAAACAAGAGATTCCAACAAAAGAAAAGATTGACATGGTACAAGGTAGTCCTTTTCACTATGATAGATAGAATCAACAAAATAAGAGAAATAAAAATCGAAAAAGAGAAAGACAGTTATCATCAGTTGGAAATAATAGTGGTTCTCCTCCTCATAAGAAACAAAAGATTTCACATACACAAGTATTTGAAAAACAAGCATTGAATGGACTTTATGACAACAAAGAACACTATAATAAGAACCACTCAAGCTTTGCACAAAACTTGATGGAGCATCTCTCCAAGATGCTCGCAAGTTTTAAATTTTAGTTTGGTTGTCCCTATAGGTAAGTATTTCTAACCCTTTACCTCCATGTTGTGTTTCCCTCGTGATGTGTTATGTGTTGTTTAGGCCTCCTAGGATGACCCTTGATTCTCTTGTAAGGTCAAGGATACTGGGAGATTATCTCTGTTATGACCCTTCTTCTATTTGTATCATCATTCTTCTAGATTGATTCTCCTCTATTTTCATTGTTGTGTTGTGTCTTAAGGACATGGCGTTGCGGTTGGTGACTTGGGGGCACTCTCCTATGTGATTGTTCCTAAGGAACTTGTATCTCCTCTCTCAATTCATTGTTTACCTTCTTCTAGTGGTTCTATCTAGCTGGCAGATAATGAAAAACATATAATACTGATATGGACCTAGTGTCCCTTCAACAAGAAATCAAAAAATGGACCTAGTCCATACATGACGAGGGGGTTGATATATATTATCTGACGCTTGGCTAGTAGAATCACTCCATGTGATATTTTGATGCTATCTTATCGCACTTACAAAACATAACAATATTGTTGCTCCGTGCACTTTGTTTATCTTGGATCTCACCTTGCTTTGCTCTTTATGTGAATGATTACATGCATTGTTGTTTATCATGATTATATGGTTGCTAACACCTTTTCTTGTAGGAAATTGTGTGTTTGTGGGAACATTTGGTGATCATAAAGTACATGTCACCTATGGGGGCATAGGCTTTGCGAGAGCTCGTGTTCCCTTGTGTGTTTTCTCTCTACCTTAATGTGCTTGATATCGGTACACAATATCAACCACCTTAAGGTGGGGACATATATAAGGTAAATTGTCTGATGATTTTGGTACTAATAAAGCATGTTTGTAAGCCCTTTGCGAAGGCGAGATGTTGTATCTTTGAGCGAGTGCACATCTTTATTTTATATTGCAATCATTAAGCTCTCTGTAGAGGCGGGACATCATGCATATCCTTTTTATTTTAAGCCCTCTGCAAAGGCAAGGATGGTGTATTTCTCAAGGAGATTGCACATCCTATCATTTTCTAAAAGTCCTCCAGCAGGCGGGGTTGGATTTGAGACTATCCTCCCTTAAGTGTGTCTTTGGTGATTGTTGTGGCGAAGCCCAATTGTCAGTGTGTGCCTATAATGTGCCTGAGATGGTAGAGAACTTAGCAATAGGTTTCTTCCATCGCTTGTTTGTCGTATTTTCTCTATGTCTTCCATGTGTGTGTGTGTATGGCGTGTTTGTTCCCAAACATAGTTTCAAGACCGGTGGCAATGATTTCTTCCTATGATTTGGGATTTGTATGATGTTTTTGTTCTCAAGTGTAGTTTTAAGACTGGTGGTGATGAGCTCCTCCTGCATTTGGGTTGTGTTTACTTTCCTTGTACTTGCATTTGCATCTATATATGATAAAATGAAAAAGAAATAATCACTATATTCACTATGTTTTGCATGTCTTCAATGTTGTCTTCTCTGTATTTTACGTGACTGTAATTGTCTTCTCTGTGTTTTATGTGACTGTAATTGTCTTCTCAGTGTTTTGCATGCCTATTACTGTCGTCAATGTATTTGGCGTGTCTTCATCATGCTTGGAATGTTTGTTGTGTTTGTTGACCTTACTTTAATGCATGTATGGGCCTTGCTTTCATACATACATTAAAGTGGGGGCTAAATGTTATGTTGGAAAATGTCCCCTTGGGGGCTTTTCCCTCTTAAGGTTTAGCTCCCGGGTCCTTAGAATGCATTTAGAGCATCTTGTGTGTTAATTTTGAATCTCGATGAGAAAACCCCAAAGTATTGTAGCAAATAGGACCTAGGGGGTGCTACTGAGATGACTCCTGCCTGAAATAAGGGGGAGGACTTGGGCACTTGTGCCCTAGTCCTTACCTATTTTGGGTTAGGCCCTAATTTGATGTGTCAGTTATATGATCGTTGTTAGGTCCTATGCCAACACCTAAAGTTTGAATTATGAAATTCTTAGCAGGAATGTTTGTAGTTGCATATATAAGCATGTTTAGGACTTCATTTTCAAACTAGATGGACATTGTGAACTTGTGATCTTATGCTAAAGTGATTCAAGGCTTTCATTATGTTGTAGAGCAATGTTGTGTTGTTATTGTGTTTGTTTGTTGCAGATTTGGCTCCATCTCCTCATGGCATAAAAGAGCTTCTTCCTTCCATGAGAATTATATCTTCAAGGTGACATTTGTTTGTATTTCAATCATTTATCATTTGGATTTTGCCTCTATCCCGTAGGGATATGCACTCTTATCTAACAATGTTGTTCGGAAGACTTGAATGTCTCTTCGGGGCTTGACTGAGGCAAGCTTCTAAACACCACAACCCCCAACCACACTCCTTCGTGATTGTAGGTTACAGGTACCGAGTTTCATGGAGTGGAGTTGCAGATGACAAGGATTCAAGATCTAAAAGAAAGAAGCAAAATGGAGCATTTTCGAGACATGGGCACCTAGGGAAATGTCCTCCAAAGTTACAAAGATAGGAATCAGAGTTCCAAGGTCATTCTACATCTAAAGGAGCTTCTACATCCTGAGAATCAGCCTACCTTGGACTAGGGCGCCCGGGGCAGTGTCCTCTGCGTTTTAGGTGACAAAAACAAATGAAACAGTGATTATCAGTGCCGGAAGGAGTTCTGCATTCTGTGAAGAAAATAGTGCCTTGTACTTGGGCGCCCGGGGCATTGTCCTTGAATATTCCAAATTTTGAACTTCAAAAAATGGTCAGTTATTGGTCTCTATCCTTTTCCTTAATCTATACACATTTATCAGAATTTACCAGTTTATTCACTATTTTGCATAATTAGGGTTTTAAGAGCATTTAAGTATTAAATTGAGACATTGATTGATAACATCTGAGCTTCCACATCATTCCAAGCGACAACCCAACCTATTAGGTGAATGCTCCCACTTAGTAGAGATTCAACTCAGTTGATATGTCCTTGAATGTTTGTAGTGAAAGGAGGATTTACCCTTGAAACTAAAACCATCCATCTTTCTTTTTTCACCTACAAAACATTAGCTACATCATTTTTTTCTTTTTTGTGTGGTGGAGAGGCTTGGGTCTACTTCCTCTAAGGCTCACTTTCTTTTTTCTTCCTCCGGCTCCATTTCTTTCTATTTTCTTCCTTATTGCAGAGGTTAACTAATCTAGGAAATTTTCAATGATATTTTCTAAGGTGTCCTCAAACATCCTTATGTGTCTTATCATTGCTCTCTCAATGACTATTTTATTCTCCGGACCCAACTTATCATACATTTTGGCAGTCTATTTGAATATTCCCTTATTATTATTTATAGTTGTTAAAAGTTCAACATCCATAATTGTTTCCTCTTGGGATTCCTCTTGTATCTCCATTTCTATCGTTGATTGTCTATTGCTTCTTGTTATTCTTTTGTGTAGTGGTTGGGAGTTTTCTGGTACCTCCTCCTCCCCCTTTGTTTGTCCCCTTGTTGTTTGTATTATTCTACATTTTACTCCTTGTTTTTGCCTTGGTTTCTTCTTCTCCGCACTCATTTGCAGTAGTATTTATGATACCTCTTCTATAGAGGGGTCTGTTTGCGAAGGTTTTAGAGTGGATACAGATGTTGCTTGTGAGGATATCCCTTGCTTTGTTTTAGCTTGTGATCCCATGGTCCCTAAATTTAGTCTCTCTGATCTTCGCACCTACAATGTAGTTGTGCTTGTTTGTGGTGGATCTTGGTGTGGGATATCCCATTTTTCTTGTATTTTTTCTTTATTTTTCTCCAATTGCTCCTCTACATTCTTCTTATGATGTTTATCCATGAACTTCTAGTATGTCCCAAATCTCTCCACATTCTAGTCCTTGGGTTGTTTGAGGATATTCTTAGCATATGACTTTATGAGTTCATTGCTTATTTTGTATGGAAGCCTAAGGATCCAAGAAACCCTAGGTTCTGTTAGTGTAGGTTTTTTTATTTTCCCTAGGGATATTTCTTTTTCCTACACATTATTAAGCTTTCTTAGGTTTATTATGTGTGGTTAATACGAGGACATGTGGTGAAATACATCAGCTACATGTGTAACTCTCTCCCACACATGGGTAGTTAAGTTACACATCCTCTTTTGGCTTTTTGTGCCATCTCTCATAACCACTATTATGTCTTTACCTGAGTAGGTTATGGGGTAGTTAGAGTTCTCACATTCTTTTGGATTTATGTGCCACCTCTTTTTTGTCTTCACTCGAGGAGGTTATGCCACATGTTTTGTCATTTACCAAGTAGGTAAAACCTCCCACCTTTTATGGGTAGTAGGAGTTAATGCACCTCTTGGATGTATATGCCCTATTTTGCTATATATACAACACTCTCCTCTCACGGTAGCTAGTTAAACACTAGTTTAGTACCAGTTCGGTGAAAGCTCTGTGAGAGTATCGAGAGTATTCTCAAATTCTCTTGCATTGTCTCTATTTTTCTCTCTTTTCAGATTCTCTTTCCATTCTTCTATTTTGATCTTTGATCATCTGTCGACTGGAGTGTATGTGATCTACGACCGACATAAGATCCTAGCTCGGTTCTCGCTTCTCGCAGAATCTAACATGGTATCAGAGCCTATTTGTTTGGTTTAGTTCATTTTTGTAATCTTGATATTTGAGAGATTTGAGACTTTAGATTGCTAATATTTTTTCAAAAACCCAGTATGCTCTTCTCTTGCATCCTCGGATGATCTGGAGAATCAGAACAATTGACAAAAAATAAGCATCTGTATTACTCTAGCATGCATATTTGTGTTCTTGTGAGATCTGGGTGATTGCAGCTCTTTTGGTAATCTTGGAGGTGTTTTTAGTGTCTCCATAGCGTCCAGAAGGCTCAAAAAAGTAAAAATTGGCTTTTGTTTCACCAAATTCAGAGATCGGAGGACCGAGTTGCTACAAAGGTTTTTAAAGGGGTTCCTAGAGGTAGCTAATAAATTGGAGCATTTTCAGTCCAAATGGACCTCGCCAGAACGGCCAAAAACCTAAAGATCAACTGTAAAATCATCAAAATCAGAGTTTGGAAATTTTTGAGCCAAAATTTTTTCATCCCTAGGTTGTATTGATGGTCAAATGGCCATCACGGAAAACGGACTTAAATTTGACGTTCATCTGCTTGTCAAATTCACTGTGTTATATTTGACATTCAAACAGTCATCGCGGATGTCACTGTCTTAAATTTGATGTCTGAATGACCGTCAGTAGGTAGACCCCTCTCCATCTGCATTTTTATTTGACAGTCCAACTTCAAACTACTATAACTTGAGCATACAAACTCTTTTTTTGATGCATTTTTTTTATTTAGGGTAGAATTTCGTGCTCTACACTGTCGTGAAGTCATTTTTATGATTTGATGCTCCATAAATTCAAAAATTGAAGATTCTTCCAAAATTTGTTGCGCAGTTCTCGTTTTGAGAACTTTTGGGAGCCATAACTTGCGCAAACGGACTCCGTTTTTGGTGCTATTTTTTCCAAAGTTCATATTTTTCTGTGTACTCTGTATTGGTGCTCTCAATTTGATCTCATATTGTACTTAGTTGTAGTTTTTGTGTTTTTTACATTTTGGGTTTGTAAGAGTTTGAAAATCTGAAGATTTGCATTGTAAATCGCACTAATTATAAAGTGTCAACATTGTAATTTCTGGGGGGTCATTTTAGAAACTAGTGAAAAGGGGGTGGTGTCTCATGTGTCTCTTTTTTGCACTTCTCTTTCTATTTTGCAATCTACTTTTCTGCACAGATGGATGCATCTACACTTCCTGCCTTAACTCCATATAACTATTTTGAATGGAAATCTAAGATGTTAATATATCTTAAAAGACATGGATATCATCGGGTTATAATGGGACTTGAGATAGAACCTCAAGATGCTGTAAAAAAGACAAAATGGTTTAATAAATGTGATGAAGCCTTTGGTACTGTGTGTATGCCAGTCTCTCCTAACCTTATTTTTCACATTGAATCTTGCACTACACCAAATGATGTGTGGACCACATTGGAAAAACTCTTTGGTAAGCAGGATGAGTTAAGGGGTCATCAATTGGAGAATGAACTCGTAGGATTGAGTCCGAGCAATTTTGATACCCTACAAGACTTCTTCACAAAGTTGAAAGCCATCAGATTGTAGTTGAAACAGTGTGGAATAGAAAAAGAAGACAAACAAATGATCTTAAGCATTCTTTCTAAACTTGGTCTGAACTATTCAGTCTTTGTTTCTACATTTTATGCCACAAAAAGTGCCCTAGGAAAGAACTACAAAATGCCTTCTCTAGATAAGTTTGCCACAGAACTCACCTAGGAGCAAGATAAACTGGTTCACATGGGTACAATTAAACCCTTGAAGTCACATGCCATGGCTGCAAATCAAGGCACAAAAGAACATAAGGGGTTTGGCACATAGGAAAAGAAACAAAAGAACCAAGGAGAGAAGAAGAAAGATCAGAAACCTGTTGCTCTAAATGCAGCTAGTCAGACCTCTTCATCAAAAGGTGAACAACCTAAGAAGGAGAGGGTCAAGTGTTCTTATTGTAAGAGGCCTGGACATGATGAGCACAAGTGTTTAAAGAAGCAGATTGATCACCTGTCCAATCTTCTTGAGAAGAACAATATCAAAGTGCCTGACTCTGTCAAGCAGAGTTCATCAAAAGGGTCTTCAAAGGACACAGAAAAGAGTAAGGGGAAAGGAAAGGGCAAGGCCCTAGTTGCAATTGCTTCACAACCTGATACCTAGATAATTGACTCAGGTGCTTCGCACCACATGGCTTCTTCTCAGGATAGTTTTGCATCCTTAATGCCATGTACTATGCCTACCATACTCATGGGTGATGACACTACTATAGAAGTGCATGGGAGAGGGTCTGTTGACATGGGCGAAGGAACATTCCAGGATGTTCTTTGCATTCCATCTTTGTCAACTAATCTCTTATCTATTTATCAAATCACTCACACTAGCTCTGGCAAGTGGGTTGAGTTCACACCAGATAATGTGGTCATCAATGAATTGCATGATGGGTCTATAGTTGTTGTGGGAAAATAAGATCATCAGTCTAGATTGTATCAATTCTCTCACTTTGTTCCTGACTCTCATTCAATATTTGTACTCACTCATGTAGATGAGGTGATTCATTTGCGGCATCAGCGGTTTGGCCACTTGAATTACCGCTACTTGCAGCAACTCAATCAACATGACATGGTTTTAGGTTTGCCTTCAATTCAATTTTCTAATGGAGTTTGTCAAGGGTGCATTCTTGGTAAGCATTCAGAGGAGAAGTATGACAAAGGCAAAGCATGGAGGGTCACACAGCTTCTGGAGTTGGTACACAGTGATTTGGCAGGACCATTTCCACATCCTTCTTTTAGCAGGGCTCGATATGTTCTGACATTCATTGATGATCTTTCTAGATACACTTGGGTATATTTTCTCAAATAAAAGTCTGAGGTCTTTGAGTCTTTTCAAGACTTCAAATCTTTTGCAAAGAAACAATCTAGGAAGGCCATCAAGGTTCTGCGTATAGACAATGGGGGGAATACGTCAACCATAGGTTTGAGCAGTTTTGTGCCTCTGAGGGCATTGATCTTTAGCACATAGTTCCCTATAGTCCACAACAGAATGGTGTTGCAGAATGCAAGAACAAGTCTTTGAAAGAGATGGCCAATTGTATGATTCACTCTAGGTCTATGGCACCTCAGTACTGGGCAGAGGCCATCAACTGTGCATGTTACATCCAGAACTGCATTCCTCACAAAGTTGTGAAGGGGGTAACTCCTTTCCAAGCTTGGACTGGTCGGAAACCCACAGTTAAGCACTTTTAAGTGTTTGGTTCTCCTGCATGGGCCCACATTCCAGCAAAGAAACACAAGGCTATGGATTTGCAGAGCAAGCCTTGCATATTTGTTGGGTACCCAGACGGTGTCAAGGGCTACAGGCTTCTCCACCCTACAACTCATGAGTTGTTCATTGAGAGGAGTGTTCGTTTTGAGGACTCTTCTAGTTCTTCTCCTATCACTTCTCCATCCACCATCACATTGGAGACATTGCAACATGATGATAGTTCTTCAGAGGATCTTAATCCTCCTAATCCACATGAGGAGTCTTCTTCCTTCACGTTAGATGGCGACAGTGATGATGAGGATCCACCCTCTTCTCCTAGTCATCATTCAGAGGCTGATGATTCTCTTCCAGATTCTCCTGCCATAGGGCCTCTTTAGTCTCGTCAAGCTTTGCAGTCTGTAGGTGATTGGGTGGGTGATCCTTTAGATACAAGAAGAACAAGGTCACAATTTCAGCAGGCTCCACATCTCTTTATTACTTTAGCTTTTGATCCATAGACTTTTCGGGAAGCTTCTGGTGTCCCCAAGTGGGATGCAGTAATGTAGGAAGAGATTAGTTCCTTGGAAAGGAATCACACTTGGGATTTAGTCCCTCTTCCTAAGGGAAGAAAACTTGTTCGATGTAAGTGGATCTATCTGACAAAATTTGCGACAAATGGGTCAGTTGACAAGCATAAGACTTGCTTGGTTGCTAAAGGATTCTCCCAGGTGCCCGAGATTGACTACTCTGAGACTTTTGCGCCAGTAGCCAAAATGAATTCCATCTGACTTGTATTTGCTATAGCTGCAACCCATCATTGGGAAGTTCATTAGATGGATGTGAAGAGTGCTTATCTTCATGGTGACCTTCACGAGGAAATCTACATGGAACAACCATAGGGGTTTGTTCAGGATCCTTCATTGGTTTGTCGACTTCGGAAGTCTCTCTATGGCCTCAAGCAGGCTCCTTGAGCATGGTATGCCAAGATGAACTCCTTCCTTTTGTCAGTTGGGTTCACACGATGCCATTCTGATCCGAACATCTACATTCTATAGCAGGATGATACTCTAACATTTATGGTTCTCTATGTCGATGACTTGTTGATAACAAGGAGTCACTCAACCACCATCAAGGCAGTGAAAATTGCTCTTCATGATCAATTTTTGATGTCAGACTTGGGTCTTTTGCCCTACTTCTTAGGGATTGAGATCACTCAGTCATATTCAGGTATCTTCATGGCACAACCCAAGTATGCACTTGACATGCTCTCCAGATTTCGCATGGCTGACTGTAAGCCTGCACCGACTCCATTTATGTCCAGGGTCAAACTTGAGGCTAAGTGTTCTTTACCCTTGGTTGATGGCACTTTATATAGACAGCTTGTTGGGAGTCTCATCTATTTGACTCACACGAGGCCTAACATTTCATATGCCGTGGGCATGGTCTCTCAGTTTATGTAGGAGCCGCATGAGTTGCATTGGAAAGCAACTAAGCAGATTCTCCACTATGTTCAGGGAACTCACAGTTATGGCATTCACTATGCAGCGGGCGTGGAATTTGACTTGGTGGGATACACAGATTCAGATTGGGTAGGCGATTCTCAGGATCACAAGTCTACCTTAGGGTATTGCTTCTCACTTGGTTCTGGTCCAGTTTGTTGGTCAAGCAAGAAGCAGTCTGTAATTGCTCTTTCATCTCTAGAGGTTGAGTATCGAGGGACAGTTAATGCCACCACTGAGGCCATTTGGCTTTAGAATATTCTCACTGAGTTTGGCATTTCATTTAGAAATCCCACAGTCATCTTTTGTGATAATCAGAGTGCAATACAGATCTCGAGGAATCCAGTCCATCACCAGAGGACGAAACACGTTGAGATACATATGCACTATATTTGGGAGCTGATTCAAGCAAACATCATTGATCTCAAGTACATTCAGACATCAGAGCATATCGCAGACATCTTCACCAAACTCTTCACTGAGAGCAAGTTCTTTCATCTACAAGCTTTGCTAGGGGTGTGGCCAATGTCTACTTCAGGAGGGGCTTCTTAGGGGCTTCTTAGTCCTTTGCTTCACTCTCTCTACTATGGGGTTCTCTCTCTCTATTTAGGGGGGCCTATTCCTTTGTGGGGGGGGCTTCTTCTCTTTTGGGGGGGAATTCTTTATACATGGGTACCTCATCAGGCTTCACTTGCCAGGACCCATATCTTTTCACCAACCTAAGCTACGCTTAAGGGAGGGTGTTAGTGTAGGTTTTTTTTATTTTCCATAGGGATATTTCTTTTTCCTACATACTATTAAGCTTTCTTAGGTTTATTATATGTGGTTAATATGAGGACACGTGGCAAAAAACATCAGCTACATGTGTAACTCTCTCCCACACATGGGTAGTTGAGTTACAAATCCTCTTTTGGCTTTTTGTGCCACCTCTCATAACCACTATTATGTCTTTACCTAAGTAGGTTATGGGGTAGTTAGAGTTCTCACATTCTTTTGGCTTTATGTGCCACCTCCTTTCCGTCTTCACTTGAGGAGGTTATGCCACATGTTTTGTTATTTACCAAGTAGGTAAAACCTCCCACCTTTTATGGTTAGTAGGAGTTAATGCACCTCTTAGATGTATAAGCCCTATTTTGCTATATATACAACACTCTCCTCTAATGGTAGTGTCATGCCCACATTTCACATGCGTTCACAACACGCAAAACATGCATGTTATGTCCACATATGACATGTGGTCATGATACGAACTATCAAAAATTTTCTCTTATTACTTAAATTTTTTCCCTCGCACGCATAAGCGTACTCGGTTGCGTATGTTTAAGATGTAAACGATAAGTGTCTTCGGAATATTCCACACACGTGGACATTCATTTTGCTTGTAAGATGTTCACTACGTTTAGAAATGAGTTGGTCTCTATAGGTTTTCTCAGCCTATTTTATACTGCTTCGCATTTTGCGTTTACTCCTCTATCTAATTGGGTTGCAGTTTCTAGTACAGATCGACCTGTAAATTTAAAAAAAATGCTAAAATTAATTGTCTTATTATTTCACTAAATAAATATTTATATTTAAATATTTTATCTTCGTTGCAATATATATAAATCTTATTTTAAAAAAAAAATATTCCCTTTCCACAATGAATAAATGATATTTAAATATTTACATATTTAATTATACTACAATTATTTATCTATATATATAGATATGTATATGTATATATATATTAACCTATATATATATATATATATATATATATATATATATATATATATATATAATCATTCATACAAATATCTCTAATGAAATAAATTTCTCTTTTTTTTTTTTTTTTTAATTGAAAACCCCTCAATCATCATATATAAATGTATATAAGTGTGTATATACGTATATATGCACTCACATATATATATATATATACACATTTTTTTTAATTAAAATCATTATAACCCATACTAGTGGAAATTCCACTTATAATATTATAGAGTATTTGCATAAATCTAACTCATTATATATATATATATATATATTCATAAAATATCCATTGGTGCAAGCTCATTTGTTTACAAATAATATATCTAAACATACATAAAATATCCATTGGTGCAAGCTCATTTGTTTACAAATAATATATATATATATTCCTACAATTGTTCTTTTTTAATGCTAGTGGGAAACCCACTTTGTTTTTTTTTAAAAAGTAATTTTGGTAAACTCCAACTCATAGTGGAGAGGGTTATATAACCCTAACATCTTTTGTTGTTTTGAATGTGTTTTGTTTTTTTTGAATGCAGGCAAGGAGCGGCGGCCATGGAATGTGGCGCAGCGTGCAGGGGGCAAAGTGAGGTAGGCAGGGCGGAGGTTGTAGGCAGCGGAGAGGGGGAGACGTTGACGTGGCAGAGGCGATGCATAGTGGACGGCGGGAGGGAAGGTGGTGGAGAGGGAACCGCAGGGGAGTCGGCGCTGAGGGATCCCGCGGGTGGCACGGCTTATGTTACAGTCACGGTGGGGGGGGATGTGGGGAGGGGCGGAGCCCCACCCACATCCCACGACATGGGGTGTGGGTGGGGCTCCGCCCCTCCCCACACCCTCCTTGGTGTATAAGATATCCGGTGGGGGTTTAAACCCCACCACAATACTGTGTAAAATGTTTGGCTGTTACAAATAAAAACAACGCCCATTTTCTCAACAAATTTTCGTAATTTTTAATGAATACTAATTAAATAAATGAATATGTATATATATATATATTTATATTTATATATATATATATTTATATATATATATATCTCATTTTCTCAATTTTATTTAATTTAAATCTATTTTAAAAAAATTATATATATATATATATCTATATATGTATATGTATATGTATATGTATATGTGTGTGTGTGTGTGTGTATATATATATATATATATATATATATATATACATACCAGAATCCAAATTTTCACAACTTCATTCATTAAAAAACATTATATATGCTAGTGTATCCATTTCTCACAACTATATTTAATAATAAAAATATATTTAATCCATAACAAGCTTCCCATTTCATACAACCCTTCAGTTCTCACCATTAAAATATTTCTTTTCACAATTTCTCTTTTTTTTTTTATAATATAATAAATACTTCAGAGATACAGAAAATAAATAACCACATAAATCTAGTTTTTAACTAAAATGATCTATCAAATAATCTTTTCATTTTCAACTAGATTTAAGGATCAGAAGTAAATACATGAAGCTATAAATCTTTTCATTTCAATGACACACAATAGACAAGTAAAATTCATTTTAGAATATTTCCCATTGCAAACTCAACTCAAGTTTTAGTTTTGTAATCAAGGCAAATTGCATCTATCATAATACTGTAAAAATAACTTTCTCACTAACTAAAACAAGGGATATAATTAATCCACTGATCCAACTTAACAAACAAATCTCACCACTTACAACTTGGTAACATAGAACAAACAACTGTAAAAATCCCACAACTCTCATACACTCTAAGGGAGGAATTTACTTCTTCTCCCTATACAATATTTCTAAAACTTTCACAGGGAGCATTTTCTCTTTTTCAAAGAAACTATTACAGGAAGAAATTTTAAAGAGACAAAGCTCTTATTACAATTAGGAAGATAGAACATTTTCTTTAACAAGGCAAAATTCCTTCAATCTTTTTGACAAGCTCCAATAGTAACCTGCATGACGACAAGGGAGAAAACAACAACCAACTAGCTCTCCTCCCTACCTTAGACCCGCAAGAGGGTCACCCCCGAGCTAGGGAGATCATCCTAATACCCAGGGTAGAAAGGACCAAACACTTAACAACATTGAGTACAACAACAAAGCAAATAACACACACACTCCCATGGTATACTCACAAAACAAAGACTCAGCTTAGGTGAGTTCAGGGAGGGCAGGGAAGTAGATGCTTCTCACTCAAGGTGTCTTTCTTACATATTACATATATCACAACTGATCACATGGCCTTAAGCCAACAAGTTAATCTTTCATAAGGCCTCAAGCCATCCAAACAATCAAATTTCCAGGGATATCCAAATAGACTCTCAAAGCCATAAAGCCCTCTTGGCTCAAAAGTACCAACATGCCCTCAAGGCATTTCATATATCAAGAAAACAAGAAAGACACCCAAGGAGGTTCACACCTTCCCTTCCCTATATGTGATGAACATTGCCTTCCAACTGGAAGGAGCTCTTTCAACACCCAAAACAAACCCCAAAAATAACAGAAAACTTATAGAAGACAATTTCAAACTCATTCATCAAGCAAGAAACAAACATACATATCAAGCAACAGTTCATACAAGAGAGTAGTCTTGTTCACCAACCTTCCAAAGCCCAATTATGGAAGAAATTTGATGAAGAGCTCCACTCTAGCCTCCTTCTTTTCCCCAATAATCCAACCCCCTTACTCTCCTCCTCCTTTCTCTTTTAAAACTAATTCCCTCTATTTTCTTAATTTCCCAAGTGGCATTAAACAATTAATCCACAACTCATCCATTATCCTAGTGGACTTAAAAACAATTAACCCCCCACTCAAGAGGTTCCCCACTAAAGTCCTTTTACAACACATGGAGAATAAACTACAATAAGTAAAATAAAAATAAAGAAGAGGAGTGGGTGACACACCACCCTCATTAAGGGGAACCCCACCAAAAGAGAGGCACAAGGAAACAAACAATCCATTATTAGGGGATCATGGAGTTGTTCCATGACTTGGAAGTGGGCCTGAGTGTGGATTCCACTCATCCCATTGTCCCCATGCTTCCAATTTCGTCACTTAACTTTACTATGAAGTTTAAGTGACCATACGGAGGCTAACCCAAGATTATCCTAGTCGAAAAGGTCCCTAGACCCATGGGGTATAACCCAAGGTTGATTTTTGCCTAGTTAGAACTCCTAGAGTCAATAAAAAACACAAGAAAAAGGGTCTAAAAGAAATAAAGTTAAAACAAGATTTAAAACAACATTTCTTTACAACACTTATCACAATAAAAGTAAATCAGAAGATAGCCCTTATTCCCTTGACCTCATGCAACATTAACACATTACAACATTACAACATTTCTGCAAACACGAGGTTGATCTTAGTTCCTCGTGGAACTAGATCGGCTCACAAGGGATACAACATAGGGTATGGGATGATCTCCTATATATGTGGTTTCGTTAGTAATACCTGCACACTCAAACTCGAAGTCAATAACTCATAAAAATATCATAGCCGAAGCAATTTAAATTCATGCATCCCTAAACATTCTACCATATAATCATACTAAAATCACAATAAATTTCTATTTCAAATGTTTATCCATTCATCATTTTCTTAAAGCAACATCTAATTACCATTCCACAATTATTTCCTTAAAAATCAATTATGTTTAATAAACAAGATTCAGGATCAATAGTCTCTCAACATAAAAATAATAACAATAGCACTGCAAATAGTCTCATGAACAATAGTGTAAAAAGTAGGCCTCAAATCCTCTCCCCCTAAGATTGTACTCCTCCTAGAAGTCATCAAAGAGGTGAGGGTAAAGTGTCTTCAGTCTCGTAGCATCTTCCCATTTTGCAGTGACCTCATCATACATATCCCACTGGACCCTAACCTGGTCCAGCTCTCGACCTCGAAGGCCCAGCGTCCGACGAGCCAATATGTGTATTGGCTCCAAAGCCAACTGTCCGTCTACCTCTACCTAAAGAGCACTCCAATCCAATACGTGAGACAAGTCAACTATATAACGACGTAAAACTGAAACATGAAAGACATCGTGGATACGAGACAGGCTAGGTGGCAAGGCTAAACGGTAGGCTATAGGTCCTATCCTCTCTAGGATCTCAAAAGGTCCTACAAACCAGGGTGCGAGCTTAGAGCCTTTTTTGTAACAGATTGGACTCTTATGCAGTCGCACTCTCAAGAATACCCTGTCACCTACTGAAAAACTTTGATCCGTCCTCTTCGCATTTGCATACTTTTTCTGTCTATCCTGAGCTTCCTGCAGTCTCTATCTGATCAAAGTGACCTACTATTCCATATCCTGGGTTATTTCGGGACTAATGGCAACTCAGTCCTCTAATCGATCCCAACTCAAAGGCGTTCTGCAAGGTCTGCCGTATAAAGCCTGGTAACGAGGCATACCCAGCGAGATGTGATGCCCATTGTTGTAGGCGAACTCAACCAGATACAGGTACTCCTCCCATTTAGACTGATGATCCATAACATACATGCGAAGCATGTCCTCTAACACCTAATTTACTCTTTTTGTCTGGCCGTCGGTCTTAGGATGATAAGCGGAACTGAAGTTGAGCTGTGTGCCCAACGCCTGATGTAAGGCTCTCCAAAAAGATGATGTGAAAACAACGTCTCTATTAGATATAATGTGGCGAGGTACTCCATGCAGTTTGACAATCTGATCTAGAAACACTCTCGCCACTGATGGTGCATTGTACGTGGTGCGTACCGGTGAGAAATGCCCCACCTTGGTCAGCTTGTCAACTGTCACCATGATGGCATCATGGCATCGTGATGACATAAGTAGACCAATAATAAAGTCCATGGAAATGGTGTCCCATTTCCACTCAGGTATCTCATGTGGATACAAAAGTCTTGCTGGATGCTGATGCTCAGCCTTGACCCTCTGACACTCAAGGCATCGAGCAACATACTCTGCAATGTCGCGTCTCATCCCAGCCCAATGATATAACTGCCGCAAATCTGCATGCATCTTCTTCACTCCCGGATGAGCTGAATAGGGTGCTCTATGAGCCTCAGAGAGTATCACTGTACGTAGATCACCCGCACAGGGTACATAGATGCGTTGCCTATGTCTAAGCAATCCATTTGACTCAAGGGAATATCCTACGAATTTACCCTTCAAGACCCTCTGATTCTGGATTTTCTGTTGCACCTCAAGAAACCACTCGTCCTTAGGAAGATGCTGTAAAATACATTCTCTCAAATCCACTTTCAAAGTTAGAGTCAGAATCTCGTGGCGCCTCTGACTCAAGGCGTCAGTGACCACGTTCTCCTTTCCTTTGATGTAGTGGACATCAAAGTTGTATTCACATAAGAATTCCATCCAACGTCGCTAATGGGCGTTTAAATTAGGCTGAGTGAAAATATACTGCAAGCTATGATGATCCAAATGGAGCTCAAAACATCGGCCTAAAAGAAAGTGTCTCCAACGAACAAGAGCATGAATAATAGCTGCGAGCTCTAGATCATGAGTAGGGTAGTTTAGCTCATGTGTTTTAAGTTTTCATGATTCATAAGCAATCACTCTACCACCCTGCATAAGCACAGCTCCAAATCCCTCTAAAGATGCATCGGTGCAAACAACAAAATCTTCTACCGGATCAGGAACAACTAATATGGGAGCGCTGGTAAGATGTTCCTTAAGGATCCCAAAGGCCTTCTCACACTACTCAGTCTAGGTGAATCCTGTCCCTTTTCACTGAAGGGAAGTGATAGGATGAGCTATCCTGGAGAAACCTTCGACAAACCTACGGTAATAACCGGCTAGTCCCATAAAGCTCCTTACTTTTGTAACACTGGTGGGTGCTGGCCAATCCTGAATTGCTCTGATCTTCGATGGATCTACGGAGATGCCATCGCCTGATAAAATGTGTCCCAAATACTGCACCTCCTTCCTAAAGAAGGCACATTTCGCCGGGTTGCCATAGAGCTGATTCTCACGTAAACACTGCATTACTTGACGCAAATGGTCTACATGTTCCTCCTCGGTCTGTGAATAGATCAAAATGTCATCTAGAAAAATGATCACAAACTGATCTAGCTAAGTGCGGAACACCCCATTCATAAGACTCATGAACACTGCAGGGGCGTTCGTCAATCCAAAAGGTACCACTGTAAATTCATAATGGCCATATCTGGTTCGGAAAGTAATTTTGTGAATATCTGCATCTGTGATTCGTAATTGGTGATACCCAGATTTTAAATCAATCTTTGAAAACACTCTAGCTCCTTGCATTTGGTCAAAGAGATCATCAATCCTCGGCAGAGGATACCGGTTCCTCACCGTCACTTTGTTCAACTGCCTGTAGTCCATGCATAGTCGAAGAGATCCATCCTTCTTCTTTACGAAGATAACTGGTGCGCCCCATGGAGAAACGCTAGGTCGGATGTGTCCCTTCTCTAGTAATTCTTCTAACTACAGTTTAAGCTCTGCAAGCTCATGTGTAGTCATTCTATAAGGTGCATGAGATACTGGTTCTGCCCCTGGTATTAAATCGATATGGAAATCAACTTCTCTGCATGGAGGCATACCAGGTAACTCTGGTGGAAAAACATCTGCAAATTCTCTCAAGATGGGGTGATCATCTAATGTAGTCTCAGGTTCATCTTCTGATCTATCGTTGACTATGATAGCAAACATCTGACAACCCTTCCGCATGCAACACTTAAGTTGCTGAGCGGATATCGTTCAAGCAGTCGTGGGCTTCTGTATGCCCACTATCTCGACCGGTGTGCCATGATCATCTGTGCAACTAATTGTCTTCTGACGGTAATCTAGCTTGGCTCTGTGAGCCGTAAGCCAGTCCATGCCAAGAACTATGCTGTAGGTTCCTAATGGCATCACCCTAAGATTCCATGTTGTAATGAAAGAACCCAAGGAAACTTCACAATTTCTAACAATGGAATCGACTGACATCCTGGCCCCATAGGCCAACTCGACCTCCCACCTAATGTCCTATCTAGAAGCCACCAGCCTGCAACATCCCACTAACGATGTAGATATAAAGGAATCGGTAGCTCCGGAGTAAAAAAGGATAGAGATGGGAGATTCTGCAATCATACCTGCTGTCTCAATAACTGAAGCCTAAAAATCAGCCTGGCGATTGTCAACCGTTGCAAACATACGGTGGGATTTACCCACATCACCCACAATCTGCTCGGAACCTCCTGCATGATGTTGTCCCCCTGTTGTATAACCCTATGGGCACTCTCTAGCTATGTGTCCAGCTTCACCACAAGTATAACAAGGGCCCCTAATCTGTACTTGTATAGTCTGAGTCCTACTCGATTGCTGCTGCCCTGTTCTGCCAGTAGACCCCTGTGAACCCCTATACGACTGTTGCAGTCTCGTGGGTCCCGCAGGTGGTCCCTACTGTCTCTGATCTCTGCGCGGGCCCTACTGCTGCCAACCTCTATTATTTCCCCCATGTGACTTCTGTTGTGTTCTAGCTTTCTGTTGCTGCTGTGACTGCTGTTGTTGTGGGGGCCTAGGAGGTAATGGTGCTGAACTGTATCCTCCTCTAGGGGGTGGCTGTGTTTGCCTACAAAAATTCTGTTGATGTTGTTGTTATCCCTGATCCTAGAACTGAGGGCGAGAACTCTGCCCCCGTCCCTAAATCTCCGCAACAATGTAAGCCTTCTCAGCAGCATCACTCAGAGTTTGGGGATCTACCATTCGAGCAGGTCCTGCTATACTGTGGTTTAGACCTCTGATAAACTTATGCACCAGGAGTTTCTTGTCATGGAGATACTCCGCATATCTGGATAACTTTGTAAACTTACTCTCATACTGTGCCATTGAAAGTCCCCTCTGCTGTAGGTCATGAAACTTGTCTATACGACACTGTCTGTAATGGTTTGATAGATAACGCCTGTTGAAGCGCTCAATAAAGGTCTCCCATGAGAGGGTGTCTAAGGAAAGGCGACGCTTGCACTCCTCAGTGCGCCACCATGTAGTTGATGCATCTCGTAATAAGTGTACTGTCACACGGGCCTTCGTGTTGCTTGCGTATGGATGCAACGTGAAGCACCTGTCCAAACTAATAAGCCAGGCCTCTGCCTCAGCTCCCTCTGTGGTTCTAATGAAAGTAGGAGGGTTCAACCTCAATATGTCCCTAATGGGATCTCCTCTATCACTGCGCCCCCTGTAAGGCTCATCTGCATGATAATTATAAGGCCTGGGACCCAATGCTCTACTTGCCCTATCTCGTCATGCCTGGCATGATGTGTGGGGCTTCTGCTACGGGCCCTACCGGCTGAATTAACCTCCTCTATATCAGGCAACTCGACATAAGGCTCCACACATGGTACCCCCTGTGGCTCTACGCGGGGCTCCACACGTGGCTCGACATGAGACTCAGCTCGTGGCTCCACGCGTGGCTCCTCTGGCGGAACATCGCGGGGCTCGACACGTGGCTCTATGCGCGGCTCAACTACAGCCGGTGGAAGCCTATCTAAGATAGCCTATAAGGCCTGTAATATCTGTGGTCCGATATCTGGTGGGGCTGGTGGTGCTTGCGGTACCTGAGGAACTGGTTGTGCCTGTAGAACTGGCTGAACTTGTGGAATTGGTTGTTCTGGTGGGGCTGGCTGATCTGGTCCCACAGCTGAAGAATCAGTGTGCACCTTGGCGGCTGGAGTGTGGCGGGACAGTGTTTGCCAAACTCATCTGGGAGGCATCCTACAAAATGAGGTAATCTCTAGTCAGTTTGGTCGCGGAAGTGATAATGTGCCTAAACAAGCCTAGTGTTTTAAAACGACTGGGCTTTGATACCAAATGTCATGCCCACATTTCACATGCATTCACAACACGCAAAACACGCATGTTATGTCCACATATGACATGTGGTCATGATATGAACTATCAAAAATTTTCTCTTATTATTTAAATCTTTCCCCTCGCACGCGTAAGCGTACTCCGTTGCGTATGTTTAAGATGTAAACGATAAGTGTCTTCGGAATATTCCAGACACATGGACATTCATTTTGCTTGTAAGATGTTCACTACGTTTAGAAATGAGTTGGTCTCTATAGGTTTTCTCAACCTATTTTATACTGCTTCGCATTTTGCGTTTACTCCTCTATCTAATTGGGTTGCAGTTTCTAGTATAGATCGACCTGTAAATTTTAAAAAAATGCCAAAATTAATTGTCTTATTATTTCACTAAATAAATATTTATATTTATATTTATATTTAAATACTTTATCTTCCTTGCAATATATATAAATCTTATATTTTTTAAAAAAAATTTCCCTTTCCACAATGAATAAACGATATTTAAATATTTACATATTTAATTATACTACAATTATTTATCTATATCTATATATATATATATATATATGTATTTATATATTAACCTATATATATATATATATATATATATATATATATATATATATATATATATATATATATATATATATATATATATATAGGTTAATATATAAATACATATATATATAAATCTATATATAATCATTCATACAAATATCTCTAATGAAATAAATTTCTCTTTTTTTTTGTTTTTTTTTAAATTAAAAACCCCTCAATCATCATATATAAATGTATATAAGTATGTATATACGTATATATGCACTCACATATATATATACATTTTTTTTAATTAAAATCATTATAACCCATACTAGTGGAAATTCCACTTATAATATTATAGAGTATTTGCATAAGTCCAACTCATAATATATATATATTCATAAAATATCCATTGGTGCAAGCTCATTTGTTTAAAAATAATATATATAAACATACATATATATATATATATATTCCTATAATTGTTCTTTTTTAATGCTAGTAGGAAACCCACTTTGTTTTTTTTTAAAGAGTAATTTTGGTAAACTCCAACTCATAGTGGAGAGGGTTATATAACCCTAACATCTTTTGTTGTTTTGAATGTGTTTTGTTTTTTTTGAATGCAGGCAAGGAGCGGCAGCCATGGAATGTGGCGTAGCGTGTAGGGGGCAAAGTGAGGTGGGCAGGGCGGAGGTCATAGGTGGCGGAGAGGGAACCGCAGGGAAGTCGGCGCTGAGGGATCCCGTGGGTGGTGCGGCTTATGTTACAGTCACGGTGGGGGGGGATGTGGGGAGGGGCGGAGCCCCACCCACATCCCACAACGTGGGGTGTGGGTGGGGCTCCGCCCCTCCCCACACCCTCCTTAGTGTATAAGATATTCAGTGGGGGTTTAAACCCCACCACAATATTGTGTAAAATGTTTGGCTGTTACAAATAAAAACAACGACCATTCTCTCAGTGAATTTTCATAATTTTTAATGAATACTAATTAAATAAATGAATATGTATATATATATATATCATTTTGTCAATTTTATTTAATTTAAATCTATTTTTAAAAAATTTATATATATATATATATATACTAGAATCCAAATTTTCACAACTTCATTCATTAAAAAACATCATATATGCTAGTGTATCCATTTCTCACAACTATATTTAATAATAAAAATATATTTAATCCATAACAAGCTTCCCATTTCATACAACCCTTCAGTTCTCACCATTAAAATATTTCTTTTCACAATTTCTCTATTTTTTTTTTTACAATATAATAAATACTTGAGAGATACAAAAAATAAATAACCACATAAATCTGGTTTTTAACTAAAATGATCTATCAAATAATCTTTTCATTTTCAACTAGATTTAAGGATCAGAAGTAAATACATGAAGCTATAAATCTTTTCATTTCAATGACACACAATAGACAAGTAAAATTCATTTTAGAATATTTCCCATTGCAAACTCAACTCAAGTTTTAGTTTTGTAATCAAGGCAAATTGCATCTATCATAATACTGTAAAAATAACTTTCTCACTAACTAAAACAAGGGATATAATTAATCCACTGATCCAACTTAACAAACAAATCTCACCACTTACAACTTGGTAACATAGAACAAACAACTGTAAATCCCACAACTCTCATACACTCTAAGGGAGGAATTTACTTTTTCTCCCTATACAATATTTCTACAATTTTCAAAGGGAGCATTTTCTCTTTTTCAAAGAAACTATTACAGGAAGAAATTTTAAAGAGACCAAGCTCTTATTACAATTAGGAAGATAGAACATTTTCTTTAACAAGGCAAAATTCTTTCAATCCTTTTGACAAGCTCCAACAATAACCTGCATGACGACAAGGGAGAAAACAACAACCAACTAGCTCTCCTCCCTACCTTAGACCCGCAAGAGGGTCACCTCCGAGCTAGGGAGATCATCCTAATACCCAGGGTAAAAAGGACCAAACACTTAACAACATTAAGTACAACAACAAAGCAAATAACACACACACTCCCATGGTATACTCACAAAACAAAGACTCAGCTTAGGTGAGTTCAGGGAGGGTAGGGAAGTAGACGCTTCTCACTCAAGGTGTCTTTCTTACATATTACATATATCACAACTGATCACATGGCCTCAAGCCAACAAGTTAATCTTTCACAAGGCCTCAAGCCATCCAAACAATCAAATTTCCAGGGATATCCAAACAGGCTCTCAAAGCTATAAAGCCCTCTTGGCTCAAAAATACCAACATGCCCTCAAGGCATTTCATATATCAAGAAAACAAGAAAGACACCCGATGAGGTTCACACCTTCCCTTCCCTATACGTGATGAACATTGCCTTCCAATTGGAAGGAGCTCTTTCAACACCTAAAACAAACCCCAAAAATAACAGAAAACTTATAGAAGACAATTGCAAACTCATTCATCAAGCAAGAAACAAACATACATATCAAGCAATAGTTCATACAAGAGAGTAGTCTTGTTCACCAACTTTCCAAAGCCCAATTATGGAAGAAATTTGATGAAGAGCTCCACTCTAGCCTCCTTCTTTTCCCCAATAATCCAACCCCCTTACTCTCCTCCTCCTTTCTCTTTTAAAACTAATTCCCTCTATTTTCTTAATTTCCCAAGTGGCATTAAACAATTAATCCACAACTCATCTATTATCCTAGTGGACTTAAAAACAATTAACCCCCCACTCAAGAGGTTCCCCACTAAAGTCCTTTTACAACACATGGAGAATAAACTACAATAAGTAAAATAAAAATAAAGAAGAGGAGTGGGTGACACACCACCCTCATTAAGGGGAACCCCACCAAAAGAGAGGCACAAGGAGACAAACAGTCCACTATTAGGGGATCATGGAGTTGTTCCATGACTTGGAAGTGGGCCTGAGTGTGGATTCCACTCATCCCATTGTCCTCATGCTTCCAATTTCGTCACTTAACTTCACTATGAAGTTTAAGTGACCATATGGAGGTTAACCCAAGGTTATCTTAGTCAAAAAGGTCCCTAGACCCATGGACTGTGAAGTTTAAGTGACCATATGGAGGTTAACCCAAGGTTATCTTAGTTAAAAAGGTCCCTAGACCCATGGGGTATAACCCAGAGTTGATTTTTGCCTAGTTAGAACTCCTAGAGTCAATAAAAAACACAAGAAAAAGGGTCTAAAAAATATAAAGTTAAAACAAGATTTAAAACAACATTTCTTTACAACACATATCACAATAAAAGTAAATCAGAAGATAGCCCTTATTCCCTTGACCTCACGCAACATTAACACATTACAACATTACAACATTTCTCCAAACATGAGGTTGATCTTAGTTCCTTGTGGAACTAGATCGGCTCAAAATGGATACAACATAGGGTATGGGATGATCTCCTGTATATGTGGTTTCATTAGTAATACCTGCACACTCAAACTCGAAGTCAATAACTCATAAAGATATCATAGCCGAAGCAATTTAAATTCATGCATCCCTAAACATTCTATCGTATAATCATACTAAAATCACAATAAATTTTCATTTCAAATGTTTATCCATTCATCATTTTCTTAAAAGCAACATATAATTACCATTCCACAATTATTTCCTTAAAAATCAATTAGGTTTAATAAACAAGATTCAGGATCAACAGTCTCTCAACATAAAAATAATAACAATAGCACTGCAAATAGTCTCATGAACAGTAGTGGGAAAAGTAGGCCTCACAGGTAGCTAATTGAACACTAGTTCAGTACTAGTTTGGTGAAAGCTCTGTGAGAGTATCGAGAGTATTCTCAAATTCTCTTACATTGTCTCTATTTTTCTCTCTTTTCAGATTCTCTCTCCATTCTTTTATTTTGATCTTCCATCATCTATCAACTAGAGTGTATGTGATCTACGACCGACATCAGATCCTGGCTCGGTTCTCACTTCTCCCAGAATTAACAGGTTCTACTACCTCCATTAGAGTGAAATCTTTGTCCACTAGAAAAACTATGTCCTTGGCATACTTTTCACTATTTCATATGATATCCTCTCTTTGTTTTGCATTTGTTGTTGCAAGGCTTTGAAAAACTCCAAATATGCCGCAATGTAGGTTGTTGTGTCCTTGAATTGCTAGATATGGTGTTTTGTCTATGCAGCCACCGGCATATGTGTTTGCCATGTTTTTCTAAAGAAAGATGGCAATGCATTCATGAAATAGAATGTGAGGAATATGATGAGGATACCATACCAGAATTGACACGGTGTGTTATTGGTCTTATGTAGATTCTCCATCAGCTACTCATATAGGACCTTGCACAAGTCAAAATATTTCCCCTCGACCACCATTTGATATGCGGTGTGAATGACGATACCGTTGCTAAGTCTTCCTAATTTGCATAGTAGATTTTATACATGATACCCATTGTGGTGTGTCATACTACTAGATTTGTGATTTTTGTAATGTTTAGGCTTCTCCCATCATACGTAACTCTAGTTAGCTATGTAACCTTCTCATTTTTTATTACCTTCCCCCTTAGTGCAAAGGCATGCTACCACTTGAATTGCTTGCTTTGTAATGCAACAATGTTTGTTCAAATAGATGAATTCACCATGAATTATGATCAATATTATTCTGATCCAACCATGCTCTACGAAGAAATCAAGGAAATCTTTCCATATGTCTAGTTTTTTCTTCTCCACCTCTTGGTACTATGGCATGCAATTTATTTGGTTTGGCTGGAGGAGTGTTCTTCGGAGCTCCTCAAACTTGTATGATCTATCTCTTATATTAGTGCATGGATGTATTTCCTCACATCCTTTGTATATATCACGTTGGTTGGGATGACATAGAATGCAAAGTAAGTGTGGTACAAAAAATTGGGATAATAAAATTTATAGGTAATGTAGCATCCATCCCATATACTAGCTTAAATGGAGTAACCCTAGTTTCCCTTTTATAGGATGTTATGTATGCCCATAATACAGTTGGAATCTTGATATCCCAATTTATCCTATTCCCATTGCATATTTTTGTTAATGTTGTTCCTATAATTTTGTTGAATGCCTCACTTGCTCCATTGGCTTGTAGATGGTATGGAGAACTTTTATTATGTGTGACCATAAATCTGCTCAGTAACTCCGTAATTACCTTATTCACAAAGTGTTTACCTTGATTGTTTGTGATACTCAGAGGACACCCAAACCTTGTGATTATATTCTCATATATAAACTTTGTGATAGCTTTAGTTGTGTAATCTTTGGTTAGTTCTACTTCTTCCCACTTTGTAAGATATTCCACTGCAATGATTATAAACTTGGATTTTGTGTGCTTAATTGGTGGATCAATGGGTCCCATAAAGTCTATGCTCCATTTTTTAAATGGTGTTTGGGCTAGGACTGGCCATAATGGCATCTTATCCCTTGCAGTAGGTTTGCCTACTCTTTGACAAATATCATATATTTCTTGGTAAACAAGTTGGCATCCTTAAACAGTGTTGGCCACCATAACCCTGAGAGCATAACTTTCTTTGCGGTGGTGTCTCTTGAATTGTGTCCTCCAAAAATGCCCTCATGTGCTTCCTTGAGGATGTCTCTTCTTTCATGCTCAGAGACCACTCTTTGTATGATGTCATCTCTTCCAAATACATGTAATTCACCTTCAATGAGTGTGTATGGTAAAAATTTCTTTAGTAGTATTTGTTTCTCATTTGATGAGATGTTCTCCAAAAATTTATTTGTTGATAGCAAGCTTGTCACATAATGTAAGTCTTTGGGCATCACATTGACCCTAAATAGATTTATGGCAAGTAGATCTTCTAGGTTGTCTAATTCTTCCCCTATTTCAATCCTAGATAAATAGTTTGGACCTTGGTTGTTCTTTCCTAGTTTCACCATAATGTTAAAATAAAACTCATGAAATAGTAATAGCCATCTACATATTCTTCCTTGCATTACTAGTCTATTCAATAGGTACCTTTGAATGGTGCATGGTCTGTCTAGAAGGTGAAATGTGTAGTTAGTGGGTAATGTCTAAATTTGTGTAGTGCATACACCATTGCTAAAGCCTCTCTTTCGGTAGTTGTATAATTTTTCTCAACTTGTGAAAGTTTGTGGCTTGCAAATGTTATTGGGTGGTCTTTGTTCTCACCAGGTTGAGCTAGTGCTATGCTAATAGTTGTTCTAGAAGCATCATATGGACATGAAATGGAATTGTCCAATCCAGGAACTAGTATTGGAGCCTCCACTATTTTCTATTTTAATGTGTCAAATGACTGTTTTGGTAGACTGAAGGCATATTCCATCCATTGAGGGAATATTCCTTTAAATTTTATTGATGTCACCATTGCATCAATAGTGACATCATCATATTTCCTCCCCCATCTAGACCCCCCTCTAGTATGCATTATGGTTTTGGCAGTCCAACTTCAGAGGCCTATATCTTAGCCATATTGGCTCCTTTTTGGAGCAGTTTTTCTTATTTAGTCCAAAATGTCATAGGCTTCATAGTGGTGCAATCAGTTTTTATTTTTATTTTGGTGCTTGATTTTTCTAGAGATTATAGATTTTCACATTTGTTGATATGTAGTTCTCATTTTAGGAACTTCTAGGGCTTCATTTGGGCTCATACTATAACATTTTTGGGTGATTTTTTGAAAGTACATAATTTTTTGAGTACTTCTTAGATATATAATCAGATTGATCTCATTTTGGATCCAAATTATACTTTCATTTTGAAGCCTAAATTGATATTTGTAATATACTAAGATCAAAGACCACTTTGTTGTTTTGGTTGGTGGAAAATGTAATCACACTAAATATAAAGTGCCAACATCATATGTTGTTGGGGTTTCTCATGATTGAGTGAAATTAGGGGGTAATGTAGTGAGTTTTGATTTCTAATCTTTTGAGGAGATATCATGGTTTTTTCAATTCATCCTCCTATGATAAATCTAAAAAAGGATAATTATGAGTCTTGGAAAAAACATTCTTACACATTGCATGTGACTTAATCTTTTACCTTGTCATTATGGACTCATACCTAAACCAAATACACCTCAAAATAAAAATGCATAGGCAAATAATAATGATCATATTGTAGGGTTGATTTGCTCTAGTGTTGATTATGACACTATGTGGGCTATGTCAAACATTGATTGTTCACTTACACTTTGGACTAAGATTTGGGAGATCTATGGAGACCCTCATATCTCCCCATTGGTAGATGATCTTGCTATGGATTTCTTCAGACCGATTGATGATGCAAATAATATACCCTTTGATGATGATACATAAGAGGAGCTTGAATATCTAGTAGGTCTTAATTGTTGTGATGACACAAAACTTCTTTGCTTCTCCTTCTCCTCGTATTAAGATCACTACTCCACCATCACCTTTTGCTACTTCAGAGTTCAAAGTTGCTTCCTTGAGATTGCTTCCAATGATTCTTTGCAAAAGGGCCATTTTAGTCTTCCTGATACACCTCATTGGGATTCCTATTTATTAGACATTACATCTTTGTTTGTGGAGTCTCATATTTTAGATTTTGAGGACACATTTGAGGGGTTATCTCTCCTCTTTGATGGCGTTAATGTCATCACATCTTCAATGTTTTTAGATGCAATTTCAAGTATCCTTCCTCTCCTAGTTCTACATTGATTGGGCATTCAGTTCCTAATTTGGAGAAGACGTCATTTTCCAACACGAGGTCACCAGAGTTGTATTCTGAGACACACATATTGATTTGGATTTCCTTTTCATCCAACTTGTGGAGTTGCTTCTATATCCACCATTGGATTTGCTTATTCCCAAGGGAGTACATGTTGTTTGCGGGCAATGGATTGTATTCTATCTTTGAGCATTCATTGGCACAAGAGCTACTTCTTTGTGGGGGGTCTATCATCTCATTCATTTTCTCCCATGGGGGGTTATTCATTGTATATTGGTGACAAAAGTAGTCCTTGGTGGGTCATGTTGAGTCCTCCTTCTTTCACTTTCTTATTTTCTCTCTTTTGGAGAGGGGTTTTTTCCCATAGTTTTTTTTCCTTTTCCCTATTTGTGAGAAATTTTTTGTAGATGGGTACCTAACATGGACTTGTAGTCGAGACCCATCCATCAATCATCCATCATCATTGCATCATTTGCATGTTTCTCATTCTTTGGATAAGTTGCACTTAAGGGGGGTGTTGGTGTGATCAAGGGTATTTCCTATCTAGTTTTCTCTTTATAGTGTGAACATGACACATTATCTAACTAGTCATTAGTTCGGACCTATTCACACATGTTCACATGTTAAGTTTATTGAGGGCTCTAGGAATCTTTCTAGAAGTTTCTAGTACACATGTGATCTTATCCTCTAGTTATTTGTAGGTTGAAGGAATAAATTTTGGTGAGATATTTTCTCTAGCTATAAAAATTTAATCCATTAAATTTATGTTATTTGTTGTTTCAACATTTGATCTTGAGGTTGAGAAAATGGATGTGAAGATAATTTTCTTACATACAGACTTGGAGGACAAGATCTACATGACATGACTAGAGCACTATGTGGTAAAGGGCAAGGAGTCATTCGTTTTCAAGTTAAAGAAATCTCTTTATGGTCTCAAACAACCTCCTAGAATGATGTACCAAAGGTTTGATTCTTATGTTTTGACGTTGAGATTTGTGAGATCCAAATTATATCACCATGTTCATCATTAATAGGATGATAATTAGTTTAATGTTATTACTTTGTATCTAGATGACATGTTGTTGATTAGTAACAATAAATATATGATTAGGGATTTGCATTTTCAACTTTCATCACAATTTGATATGGAGGATTTGAGGATTGCTAAGTTTTTCTTAGGGATAGAGATCGCTAGGGATTTGAAATTTTAGCTTTCATCACAATTTGATATGAAGGATTTATGGATTGCTAAGTTTATCACATGGATAGAAATCATAAGGGATAGAATATAAAATTTTTGGTTGAGCTATAGGAAGTATGTGAACTTTTTTTGCAATGTTTCAAATTGATAGATTGTAAAGTAGTGAATGTTCCTTTTTCTATTGGAACAAAGCTTTTAGTTGAGTACTATCCATCTACGTCTAGTGAGATAGAGGATATGTTACGTGTACCTTATACTAGTGTGGTTGGGAGCCTCATGTATGATACAATCTACACCAAACCATATATTATCTAAGTAGTGGGAGTCTTGAGTCAATTTATGGTAAATCCTAGCAAGGATCATTAGGTAGTAGTAAAGAGTCTTTAGATATTTATAGGGCACTATAGAGTATTCAATTTCCTACTCAGGTGGTACTATGAGTCACTTATAGCCAAGTCATACTGGTACTCTAGGTCACTTGCAACCAAGTTGTAGTGGTTCTATGGGTCACTTGCTAAGGGGTACTAATATTATGGGTCACTTGTTAAGGGGTACTAATGTTATGGGTCACTTGTAGCCAAGGGGTAGTGGTACTATGGTTCACTTGTAGCATAGCAATGTTAGTGGCACTTAGAGCAATGCTAGTGTGAACTTGTAACACTTAGTGGATATATAGGGATTTGTAGCCTCAGATTGGATAGGAGATGTGGATAGCAGGAGGTTGACTAGTGGCTATGTGTTTAGCTTGTTCAGTGGTGCAATAAACTAGATGAGTATGTGATAGGCTATGATTACTCTTTTCATGACAAAGGTAGAGTACATGGTAGCTACTTGTATACGCCTAAAAATGACACGAATCATCCTAAATAAATATTCTAAATATTTATTCCATTCTTCTATTAATTAAATAAATATTCCAAATTTATTTAATCAATTCACTGTTCCATAATTAAATAAATTCAATTTATTTAATTAAAATTCTTCTAAATATCCTACACAATTAAATAATCATAAATTATTTAATTAATCCAAATTCCTCTATCCTAAGTTCTAAATTCAAAAATCCACCTCACCTTTACACCTCACCTTGTCCACCTCATCAGGTTGCACATGTAATTAAATATATTTAATATTTAATTACCTTATTTTCCCTCACCCACATGGCCTATTTCTTCTCAAATTAGAGGTTAGTTAACTAATCAATCAAAAGTGTTAACTAACCTGTCAATTGAGTCAATCCCTCAATCAATTCAGTCAGTTCCACAATCCACTCTTCTAACTGATCAATCAAGTCTGTTAACTGTTTAGTCAATGGAGTTAACTCTCCAATCAATTTTGTCACATCCCCTCTTTCATGATGGAGCTGGGACACTTGTCACATTTCTACTAGTTGCACATTCCTCAACCATTTGTAGCCATTGATCTTCATATCTCCTCTCAACCGTTGATTCCCATTCTTCCAAGTCTATAAATGAAACCTCATGCTTCCATTCTATTCATCCAGGCTTTTGACATCGTTACTTTGCATAAATATCACCAGTGCGCCTTTGGCACCCTTTTACCATCCACAAGCTTGAGATCGCATACTTGCATTGGAGCTCATCTTCATTGCATACCACCATAGCCATTTACCATCAACTTCCTACGAACAGCTAAAAAGAGTGCACTCTCTGAGGGCTCCCTTCATCTGCAAAAGGATGATCGTAATAGGCAAACAATAGAAGCATCAGTTTCAAGGAAGGTTTGCTTTGTGTTATTCATTGCTATTTTCGGTTAATCTTTCTTGTTATCCACTATTCTGTTGATGTTTTGCAGGGTGCATCCTTTTATCCAGCGGTCCGAAGAGTGCTTCTGTAGGGTGCATCCTTTTATCCAGCGGTCCAAAGGGTGCTTCCGCAGGGTGCATCACTTTATCCAACGGTCCGAAGGGTGCTTCCGCGTCCTTTTATCCAACTGTCCGAAGAGGTTTTTTTGCAGGGTGCATCCTTTTATCCAGCGGTCCAAAGAGTACTTTTGTAGGGTGCATCCTTTTATCCAACGGTCCAAAGGGTGCTTCTGTAGGGTGCATCACTTTATCCAGCGGTCCGAAGGCTGCTCCCGCATCCTTTTATCCAACTGTCCTAATAGCTTTTTCGCAGGGTACATCCTTTTATCCAGCAGTCTGAAGGGTGCTCCCACAAGGTGCATCGTTTTATCCAGTGGTCTGAAGGGTGCTTCCGCATCCTTTTATCCAATGGTCTGAAGGGTGCTTCTGTAGGGTGCATCGTTTTATCCAGCAATCCTCTATCCTGCCTTCTTCTACATGTCATAAGGGTGGTATCTTTTTCTTTTTGCCATAACAGGAGCATACGAACTCGTAATCTCGCAAATAAACACTCATTGGAAAGGTAATTCTGTGAACTTCACAATGGATCAGGTTTGATCAAGTGATTTTATCATTTTGTTAGCTATTTTTACAGTCAAAGTTCAGATATCTTTCCAAGCTTAAATCTAGCATTTTTTCTTGAAAACTAATGATTTATCTGTGCAGCTTGACTTAAACACTTGTCAAAGAAAGGAGAAAAGAAACTTCTGATATATCTTCTACAGGGTTGAGAGCTAGATAGTTTTATTTTCCTTAACACACACATCATAGTTTAACTAGGGGGAAAGTAAAACAACTTGCATACAATTTCCATCTAGTTCTAATTAGGAAGGAGTAAACCATTGTTCATGCAACTTGCATACAATTCTCATCTAGTTCTAATTAGGAAGGAGTAACTCATTGTTCATGCAACTTGCATACAATTTTAATCTAACTCTAATTAAGAAAGAAGTAACTGAATCATTTGTTTCTTGCATTGCAACACTTTCCAAGTTAATGCTATCTGGGATTAAAACTAAACTCACCTTTGATTTTGGGGTTAAAATTGAACTACTAATATCTCGTGAGACCAAAACTTCAAAGTTAACTATTTCGTGCTACGAGGATTAAAATTGAATTCACCATTGATTTTGGGGTTAAAATTGAACTACCGCTATCTCGTGAGACCAAAACTTCAAAGTTAACTATTTCATGCTACGAGGATTAAAACTGAATTCACCATTGATTTTGGGGTTAAAATTGAACTACTGCTATCTCGTTGGACCAAAACTTCAAAGTTAACTATTTCGTGCTACAAGGATTAAAACTGAATTCACCATTGATTTCTGGGATTAAAACTGAACCAATGCTATCTTGCTAAAATCACTTCAAAGTTCTGTGCTTGAGTAGATTAGCCCATTCAATTTTTTTAATTTTAACTAGGTTGGATTAACCAGTGTATTCTGTGCTTGCGAATGACAATAGGCTTATGCTCTCCCCTTTACTGGGTGATCAGAGTGCCAGACTTGTCATTCTATTTGTTTAACCTTTAGGAGGAGCCTGCCCTTGGATGCATGCCTGTCCAAGTGGGAACGACCCTGAGTGGTAACAGGCTAAAGCCAAGCCCTACCAAGCCACTTAAAATAAATTGTGCTTGAGGTGAAAACCTCCTGCAACGAGTGCTGCTGTGTTACACTGATGGCCAACCTCCCCCAAAACCCTCATAGGCGTAACCCTTTGAGGCTGGGAGACTCCATAACAGAGAGTAGTGCCGCCACATGTGTAACCACTCGAACGGTTGCCCTCATTAAACACCTCTTGTTCTAGTGGCCAAAAACCCTTGTAATCCATTTCGAGCCTAGGATTTTGTACTTACTTTTTTTTAGTCCAAATAGAGTCAACAAAATCTCAAAAAAAAAAAAACCATAAAAATATCTTTGTGTTTGCTATGTCTTCTTGCCATAATTGAGAAAAATCAGATTAAAAGACTGACTTGCAACCAAGAAACCAAAAAGCACTGAAAAACGTGTCAAAAACTTTGCAAAATCATTCGAAGAAACCAGAGTTGCGCATTTGTCCTCTGCCAGAATTGTGCATTTACCTCGACTTGCTGTGCATTTACCTTCTGAAATTGTGCCTCTGAAGCTGCATATCCAAAATAGTAGGCTTTTTCAGCCTTCTACCAGTTTCTGTCAAGATGAGAAACCAATTATAAGCATTTGCTCAAAAAGTCCAATATCTGCAATTGCAAATAAACTCAGGTCCCTCGCCCCAAGAGTGTATAGCAATTTCTCAACAAATCCAAGTCTTACAACAAGAAATGGCAATCTTGAAAACCGAACGTGTCAGCACTAGCTACGCCTCACCCCGAACTCATACATCTATTTCCCGTCTTAATGATGCTCATGACAAGGCAAGCACCACCTTAAGTTGGAAATCCTATACCACCCTATCTACTAGTCCTCCTTCGCCACCTTCTAAGACACATATCCCAAAGCATACCAGTTCTACACCAACACCACCCTCTAGTTCCTCAAACACTAAATGGATGACCCAAAAAGAATCAGATGAGTGGTGGGAAAGAGTTTGTCCAAATTTATACAACTGGAGAAAAGCTAGAGAGAAAGCTAAATCCCCTCATTCACCTATCTATACACCTACCAATGATGTGATCCAAGGGCTACTGGCAGAGAGTCAACCATGTCCCCAAATTTCAGTCCTTGACTTTACCAAAAATCCTTCATGTCATTCGCAACCCCTTGAGCTTATCGACGAACCTCCTACCATAAACCAAAGTCAAGGTCCATCAAACATCTATGTTGTCAACCAAGAAGCTATCCAAGAGCTATCCACTTCCATTCAAACAACCCAAGAGGTATGTCAAGAGTCTAATCCTAAGCATGAGGAAACATTAATCCCTAGTCTAAGTCAAGATCAAATCACTTTCTTGCAACCCATCCATAACATGTATCTTTTCCATGATCAAGATGATATCCATAATAATGAACCTCTCCATGAGCCAATTGATCCTATCCATCTCCCAACACCTATACATGAGAAGGAAATCCAATTCCATCCCATGCATAACCTTTATTTGTTCTATGATCAAGATATTCCCTATGAAGATGTCCTTGAGCAACTTGATCCCATACCCATTCATGAGCAAGAAGCCTCCATTTCTTCTATCCCTCTTCCATCTAATCCCATCCATGATCCAACAAATTTTTCTTCCTCTGATGAGACACTTGCCTCCCAAGTGCACATGAATGATCAACCTAATAACTTAGATCCTAAAGAGCATAATGATGATCAAGATTCTAGTGATCCTTCACCATCCATTATTGACCAAGCTGCAAATTCATTATCATATATCCTTGGTCCCACTACCTTCATGCATGAACATTCTTTCTTAGAACACCAACAACCATTATCCTCTATCTCGTCTTCTCCATCCAATAAAGAACTTGTGTCTAGTGTTCCACCTACACATAATCCTGTTATCCGCCGCATACTCTAAAATATGAACTATCAAGGTAAAGGCTTAGGCCTTCATGAACAAGGTATTTTGGAACCTATCTATGTCAATATTCCTCCACCTTCATACGGCCTTGGATACATACCCCAAGGTGAGCAATCTCACGATGTTGGTACTTCCTCCACTCCTCCCAAGTCTACCACTTTCCATCGCAAACCCTATCATATCCCCAAAACATATGTCGCCATTCCACCTCCATCATCCTACATTTGTCAAAAGCATGTGACCATACACCTTCCACCATCCAATCTACCTCCGCTACTTCCAACTCCTAATAGCCTTCCGTGCATCCTACCTCCACTTCTTCCAACACCTTACCCATCCATCTATAAATCCTCTAAATATCCCAATCATGGCCAACAAATGCACATGTTGTCTAAACAACGAGCTTCCACCAACCTCACTTTCGCCATCCCCAGGGGATTCAAAAGCACAAATTTGGATGCCCCTACCTATAAAGTCAAAAATCCTAAGCATCCTCATGACCTAGGATACAAAAGCCAAGAATTAAAGAATTATCCATATCAAAAGCTGCATACACCCACACACCTCAATGCCAAATTGAAAAAAGTGTGGGTCCCCAAGCAACAAATAATTATCTCAGAAGCTAAACAAACGCTGCATACACCCAAACCCATACCTCCACAGGTACTATCTAAAAACAAAATGGTTTGGGTGCCTAAGCAAAAAGCCTTCAAGTTACATGAGGCATCCACCTCTCAAGAATTCCAACCATTCACTTTCTCCAATTCCATCCAAAAGTATCAAATCCTTCCATCCCACATGACAAACAAAAATCAAAACAATGCAAAGTCTATGTGGGTCCCTAAAGGCCTATATCATTCATCCACCAAGAAAAACTCTCCATTGCTTCCTACACCACCTTCCCATCATCAGCTTCAATGTTTATCACAATATGTGCAACCGTTGGTCATGATTCCCTTCCATTCCACAACATTTTCATATTCCTCCATCTCCCCTTCCTTCCACTATTATCCTACATATCTTCCTCATCCTATTCCTATGGTCCATGCTTTTGCATAAACCTTCCCTCCATATTCTGCATCGTAATCCACTATCTACCTATGCCATATCACTTTCATGCAATCCCCTACCTACATCTGTGAGAACGCTTGACATCGTCCATGCGACAACATCCATCTAGTGGGATTGTCACCTTTCACAGAACTAGATCCCTGAGTCTCTCCCTTCCATATCCGCGTTTTCCTACCCAAATGTTTCAAAAAAAAAAGGAAAAAAAAGAAAAAAGTAAAGAAAAATCCCTTCATCCAATGGTGAAAACCTGGCAAACAGGCGCATTGGATAAGTACCATGATGAAAACCTGGCAAACAGTCGTCATGTGTAAGTTGATCTTCTATGTCACCTACACTTGGGGGCACCTTGTCTCATCAGCATATCACTTTTCTCCTACCAGTTTCCTTTCATACCATTTCCTATCCTATCCTCTATCCATTGCATAACTATAATGTCTCATCCATCCATCTAATCTTCCTTTCCTCTATTCTTTGGTCTTGATAAAGATTGGGGGCACAATGTTGACAAATGTTTTCGATGTCTCTTGGCATACCTTACCCCTCCAAACCATGCAAATTGTTTGTTATCCTCTCATCCTCCTATTGTCATTAGCATTGTCATGAAAAATCCTACGTACTCTACCTACAATGGGGCATGTTATACTTATGTGACATAGTCCTTAGAGATCACATCCTTGTTTCCTTCTATCCACTATTGCCCATCCTCATACCTACCCATTCCATTCTTTATCACCCATGCATCTACCTATCCGTGGTGTTTCCTTGTCATCAGTATTATTTGATCCATATCTGTTCCATATCGTGTCTTATCTATTCCATATCATGTCTTGTCTGATCCATATCTATTCCATATCTGATCCATATCTGTTCCATATCGTGTCTCATCTGATCCATATCTTAGGTCCATTAGGGTTTACCCTGAACTACGTTGCCTCTGTGTCGTCACGTAGGCAAGGTATTTTAGCAATGAGCCCCCGAGGCACTAGGTCAGTCCCTTAGGGTCCGTCTCCCCAATAAGGATTGTGCAATCTTCTCACCAAACAAGCAAATGCAAGCAGAACCCGCGCTTCAAGCAGAAATCTTGACTATGAGCATCTTAACCTATTTAAAGCAAAGCAAATACCCAAGGTCTTCTAACTGATTCTATCTAAATTATGGCAAGAAAAACACATCTAAACGCAAATATGCTTTGTAGATCGGAAACATGGTTAACAATTCGAGTCCTGATTTTTGCTATCATACCTTCCTATGCTACTTAAGGATGCCAAAAGCTAGAGATGCTATGATGGGGGCATGATTACTTTCTTTGTTTGCTATTTGTGGATTAAAGTTTAGTAATGTGAAGCCTTGTCTAAGGACATGATCGACAAAAGATCATCGAGGACATCCAAGGTCTCACATGAACGGGGGCAATCCTTGTTTGTTGAAACGCAAGAAGTACTCAGGTCATCTAGATTCAAGTTTGACTAGATGCTTGTATTTACTTGCTCAATCAAAATCCATGTAAGTAGTACTCAAGTCATCTCGGTTCAATTATACCTCGATGCTTGTATTCACATACAACATTTTAGAAAATGTACCAAAAACACAATGCCCAATGATGAAATAAAGCACTCTAAAAGCAAAGCATCCATCCTATATCCATTTATACATCCATACCATACCCCATGCAATAAAGATCCAACAATGCAAAGTATCAATACAAATAAAAGCTTGTGAGTCCTTCTATCGAGTCTTTCTTCTATCAATCAGATTTCTATCTATCATCATATCTTTTATCCTTGTCCAGTCAGTCTGAGCAATGATCCAAATGCAAGGTCCATCCTTAATCCATACCAATCAAGTCAAGTCAATCTTGCACAAATGATCCAATCACAATCAGGGGTCTTGATCTTTGTCTGGTCGTAAACCAACTCGATCAGTTAATCAATCAATTGTCTTATACAGGATGTTGCATTGTTGAAATTAGACCAATACACGTGTCTTACACGACATGCTTCATTTCCTGAAACCAAACACTATCCTTCATGTTGCTCTAGGGATCTATCATTCCCCGCCATGACAACACGCCTGCCATGTTGGTCTAGGGATATATCATTCCCCGCCATGACAACACTGTTGTATATCATTATCAGTATATCATTGGTTTACCGCTTGATAGGGGCAACACCTTGTTTGTTCTTGTGTCATTTGTGCATACTTGCTTGCTTGCTTGTGTGTGTTATCATTCTATCTTGCATTGTGTATCATTCGGCTCTTTCTCCATCCTTCTTCATCGTGAGATTGTCCGTCTCACGCCTTCTGCCTTCTTCCTGTCCAATCTCCCGAGGGGGCATCCTATCGTCAGTAAGCCTGTACCAGGGGCAAACTGGGGCATGTATCACTATCAGACTATCGACTTCTTTGAAACAACGCTATAAACAACATTGCATCAAAGAGGGGCAAAATGTATACGCCTAAAAATGACACGAATCATCCTAAATAAATATTCTAAATATTTATTCCATTCTTCTATTAATTAAATAAATATTCCAAATTTATTTAATCAATTCACTGTTCCATAATTAAATAAATTCAATTTATTTAATTAAAATTCTTCTAAATATCCTACACAATTAAATAATCATAAATTATTTAATTAATCCAAATTCCTCTATCCTAAGTTCTAAATTCAAAAATCCACCTCACCTTTTCCACCTCACCTTGTCCACCTCATCAGGTTGCACATGTAATTAAATATATTTAATATTTAATTACCTTATTTTCCCTCACCCACATGGCCTATTTCTTCTCAAATCAGAGGTTAGTTAACTAATCAATCAAAAGTGTTAACTAACCTGTCAATTGAGTCAATCCCTCAATCAATTCAGTCAGTTCCACAATCCACTCTTCTAACTGATCAATCAAGTCTGTTAACTGTTCAGTCGATGGAGTTAACTCTCCAATCAATTTTGTCACATCCCCTCTTTTATGATGGAGCTGGGACACTTGTCACATTTCTACTAGTTGCACATTCCTCAACCATTTGTAGCCATTGATCTTCATATCTCCTCTCAACCGTTGATTCTCATTCTTCCAAGTCTATAAATGAAACCTCATCCTTCCATTCTATTCATCCAGGCTTTTGACATCGTTACTCTGCAGAAATATCACCAGCATGCCTTTGGTACCCTTTTACCATCCACAAGCTTGAGATCACATACTTGCATTGGAGCTCATCTTCATTGCATACCACCATAGCCATTTACCATCGACTTCCTACGAACAGCTAAAAAGAGTGCACTCTCTGAGGGCTCCCTTCATCTGCAAAAGGATGATCGTAATAGGCAAACAACAGAAGCATCGGTTTCAAGGAAGGTTTGCTTTGTGTTATTCATTGCTATTTTCGGTTAATCTTTCTTGTTATCCACTATTTTGTTGATGTTTGGGTCATACATTATTCATTTGATTGATTCACGTTTTACCCTTACACTACTCATGCCTACAAGGAGGTTGTCTAGCTTCAAAAATTCTGTTCATATGTTGGTATGAGTTAGGGAGTAGAAAGGATTAACTATGATAGTCAGATGCAATAATCTTGGCAAAGAACCTAACTTTTAATGAAGGACAAAGCACAATGTTGTTTAGTACCATTTTGTTTGTGACATAGTGGAGTATGGGAGGGTTATGCTAGAGAAGGTTGATACTTTAGTGAATGTTATAGATACTTTGACAAGTCCAATAAGCACAAAGAAATTTAGATGGTGCAGTGAGTCTATGGGCCTTGAAGCCCTTGGTAGATAATTCACTATTTGTTGGTGATTCCTTTTGCTCTTTCAAGGTATACAACAAGTGGGAGAATGTTGGGATTAGGTGTCATACACCTTACAAATCCTAATGTTCGATTATTTATTTATTTTATATCTATTTATATGTCCACATGAAAAATGACATTACACTTGAGGTGGCACTTTATGCCATGTGTAAATTATATCATGAAGTGTGTAAGAATATATCTAATGTCATGTAGGATTGTAAGAGCATCTATGACATTGTAATATATACTAGATTCTATGTTGCATGTAAGAGCATTCAAGAGGTAGGTTACATAGTGGAATATGAATTTTGACCAACTTATAATAGGTAAGAATGATGCATCATATACCATCTTTAAAAAGAGATAATGAATCTAAAGTGGGGCGTCCAAGTTTGGTGGGTGGTTATGTCGTGTAAGGAATAATGTTGTTTTTGGTTGTTGTCCCATCATGGATTTTGGCATTGGGATTTTACATGGGGATTTGAGTGCCACATTTAGCTCATTGTATTTAGCCTATGGTTTTGTGAAGCTATTTGTTGTTTCAATTTTGGAACTTGCTCTATATATTTAGGTGCTTGGATGAAGATGTGTAGTCTTGTGATTTTATAGGGGTTTATGTTGTCAAAATTTTTCTAGATAGAGTTGGTGTGACAAGGGAGTGGAAAATCCATCTGATTATATTGTAACCATAATATTATTGGTGACTAAATAATACATTGAGGCTCCTTTTTTTGCTAGGTTTTTCTTGAAAGGGTTTTTCTAAGGTAAATAACCATTTCATTTCTATTCTATGTGATTGTATGTTGTTGCATGTATGTTTTATATTTTTGGAAATATCATATCTATTTCTATTGTTTGTCTCTCCTCTAGAGATTAGTGTATGAAGCATTCCATTTTTATCTTGCTTCCTTTCAATGCCCCATGCTTAGGTTTTCTAGCTTTTATACTATCTATATGCCAAATTTATCATGACTGTATGGTATCACTCTTACATGTTTATCATGTTATCATGACCATATGTTCATCATGTTTACATCTCCTAGGTTACCTACATGTTATATGTTTTATGACATTGACATGTTTCCATATGATTATCATGTTTATAACTTATGATATTTGTTATGTCAGAAAATGTCCCCCTTGGGGGCTTTTCCCTCTTAAGGTTTAGCTTTCGGGTCTTGTTTATGCATTTAGAGTATTTTTCATGTTAATCTAACTTCTCGATGAGAAAACCCTGAAGTTCCATGGCAATTTGGACTCAGGGGATGCACTTATGACAAATCCTACTTGAAATAGGGGGGGTGGACTTGGACACCTACGCTCTAGTCCTACCCTATTTTAGGTCAGGCCTAATTTTTAAGTGTCGGTTTGTGACTGTTATTTAGTCCTATACCGACATGGTAAGTTTTAATTACAAAATTCTTGGCGGGAATGTTTGTAGTTGCATATATAAGCATGTTTAGGCATTCATTTGTAAACTAGATGGTAATTTTGATTCATGAGCTTCTGTAGAAGTGATTCAAGGCATTCATTGTGTGTTGTAGAGTAGACTTTGTGTTGTTGTTGTGTTTATATTTACAAATTTGGGCAGCCATCTCCTCATGGCATGAAGAGCTTCTTCCTTCCATGAGATCTTCACTACAAGGTGATATCAATTATGTTTTCAATCATTTATCATTTGGATTTTGCCTCTATCCCACAAGGACACACTCTTTCTCTGACAACGGTGTTCAGAAGACTTGAATGTCTCTCCGGGGCTTGACTGAGGCAAGCCTCTAAACACCACAACCCCCAACCCACTCCATGTGATTGCAGGTTATAGGTGTCACATCTAGAAGAAGTGGAGTTGCAGGGAGAGTCAACAGGCATCAAGGATTCAGGATCTAGAAAGAAGCTGGACACTAGAGCTTTTCCTGGACTCGGGTGCTAGTCCCAGTGTCCTCCGCAGTTGAATTCCTAGAAATGGTTCAAGATATAGTGCGAATCAGTGTCGAAACGAGATTAGGATTCCACAAAGAAACTGTGGCACTAGACTAGGGCGCCCGCTCATTAGTCCTTGACTATTTTGCTTTTAAAACTTTGAAATCTGGTATGCATTTGATTATCATTTAGTATCTCTGTGTGCCAACATTTTCCGTGATTTGTTTGTTTGCTTCTGAATTTGCATAATTAGGGTTTTGAGCATAATTGGGCATAATTGAACAACAAATCTACACAATTCCAATCTTCCCTACATTCCAAGTGACTGTAGGCCTAATGTTAGATCTCTTACTTGACCTAAAGTCCTTGAATGTTTAAGGTGAAAGGAGGATTCACATAAACCATCAAATCAAACCCTTTTACAATTTTACCTTAAACATTTTGGTGAACCAGTATTTTTAATGAATTTTGCACCTTGATGAGTGTTGTGCTTCATATTTACATTCATTTCATTCATTCATTTCATTGTTCATCTTATTGCATTTGGAAAATACAAAAAAAATTGAAATATTTAAAAATTTTGAAAAAAATTGGCATTTTTAGCTTGCATTTTCATATAATTTGAATTAGTTGGCATTTAATTTAATTAAATTTCTATCATTATCATCAGATCTGATTTAATTTACAAAAATTCTCCATTCATCACTAATTTAGATTGTATTTTCATGCTTGAATTGTTAAAAATTGCTTGAAATTTTGCATTTTTCGATATAACCTAGTTTTGCATTAGCTAGGGTTTGTAGTCAAAATCTTGTTTAAGATTTTAATACCCTTATAAAACACTTATTAGGACTTATATCTAACTGTAGTGTTGCATCATAGTGGTTTTCTTGCAAAATTTCATGCATAGGGTTTGAAAACCTTGATTTTTCACTAGATTTGGCCTTATTGTCTCTCTAGATTTGCACCATAGGCGTGTTGTAAAGGATTTTTCTGCACTAATTGGCTGTTTTTAGGGTTATTATCTGCTGCCTCTCCTCAAATTCTTTACAACACCTTTTTATTGGGCTCTTACAATGGAAATTTAGTGAAAAATTACATATTTTAGCTATATTTTCCCTAGGGTTTGACCTTGAGTTGCACTATAAGCATGTTGTGACAAATTTTTTGGCATTAGGTGGCTGTTATTATTGTTATAATTTTCTTTCCATCATCATTTCCCTCAAAACACCCTTTGTCATACTCTTTTGCATTGAAATTTGGTGAAAATTTGCATATTTTGGTTATATTTGACCTAGGGTTTGACCTAGATTTGCACTCCAAGCGTGTTGTGAAAGATTTTATGGATTTATGTGATTGGTATTATTGCTATAATTTTATTCACTTCCTAAAATTCTTTACAACACCCATTTTGTTAAGTCTTTGCATTGAAAAGTTGTGAAAATTTGCATATTTTAGTGCATTTTCACTAGGTTTTGACTTAACATCACCCTAGGTTTGCATCAAAAGTGTGTTGTGAAGTATTTTATGGATTTATTGGACTAATATTAGACATATTATTTGCTTCCCCTGATCAATTTCCTTACAACACCTTTTCTTTCACTTATTTGCATTGAAAAAAGTTAAAAAAATCAAGCATTTTAGGTCATTTTCATACATAGTTTTGCACTTGTCTTTTGCATAAAAAATTGAAAGGCCTTTAAAATCTTATCTCACATTGATTTGAATACATATACACATGGATTATAATCACAACAATAACAATAGGTTCCCTCCTAGGCCTTACATGAAAAGAAAGGTCCCCGAACCTGAAATTGTGTTTACACCTCATGATAGAACAATTGGAGAAACTGAAGGACCTCTTTATATCACTGTAAAGATAATGGGAAATCCTATGGATGGAACCCTTATTTATCCTAATTGCATGACTAATGTCACCACGGAAGAGTTCCTCTATTCACATCAACCAATGCAAGGCTCTTATGACCCTTCGGATATGATGATTAAGACACATAAGGGAACCTTTGTGAACACTTCTGGGAAGATATCTTTGTTGGTAACTGTATTTGAAAAACATGTAGAACAATGGTTTGATGTTGTCTCCATTTCTGACCTTTTCCATATCAAACTAGGAAATCCATGGTTAAAGACTATGAAAGTTGTCCCTTCAACAATTTATAACTGTGTAAAATTTCCCTTGAATGGACAAGTGCATACTATTCATCGCAATAGGTATAAACCTTTGGTTACAAGACAACATTTTACACTAGATTGCTTATGGGAAAAATTTGAGGTGGAATCAGAGCCACGAATAGACTTTAACTTCTTGGGCTATAGAAACTAAAAAGCAAAATTATTACATCAAGTGGCCGGTCCCTCTATGCAAGACACAACAAGAGACGAACAACTCGCATTTGAAGAGAATCCTAGACCAAAAGAAAATGGACCCTATGCTGAGGTTCCTCCCCCGCCATCCTTACAAGGATTGGGAGGTAGTCATCGACAATAAAATATTCCACCTCGACAAATGAGATTTGATCTTGGTGCTTCCTCCTCTAAAACACAAAAACCTATGAAAGAGAAAAACACTATCTTACAAGAGATAAGTGGTAAGACAAAAAGAAATAGACAAGCAAGAGAAAGGAGGAGGAGATGACAAGAATATGCCCAACGACTTGCATCTCAACAAGAAAATATCTCACCAAGAAAATATATCACCAAACATTGAACCAAACCAAGAAGACCTTAAGAATGGACAACTTGAAAACAAGAACAAGAGTTGGGCTATGGTACCTTATGTCCCACTTTCCTCTAACATTCAGGAGTGGGAAGATGATGATGATTTGCTTGATGACAACACTTAGTTCGATGATCCTACAGGTAAGTATTTCTAACCCTTTATCTCTCGTGAAGTGTTTCCCCCGTGGTGTGTTATGTGTTATTTAGGCCTCCTGGGATGACCCTTGATTCTCTTGTAAGGTCCAAGATACCAGGAGATCGCCTCTATTGCGACCTTCTATTTGTATCATCATTCTTCTACATTGATTCTCCTATATTTTCACTGTTGTGTGTTGTGACTTATGGACATAGAGTTGCGATTGGTAACTTGGGGGCACCCTCCTATGTGACTGTCCCTAAGGCACTTGTTTCTCCTCTCTTGATTTATTGTTTCCCTTCCTCTAGTGTTTCTATCTAGTGGGCGGATGATGAAAAACATATTATACTGATGCGAACCTAGCGTCCCTTTAGCGAGAAATAAAAAATTGGACTTAGTTCCTATATGACGATGGGGTTATATATATTATTCGATGCTTAGCTAGTAGAATCACTTCGTGCACTTTGTCATGTGATCTTGATGATGTCTTATCTCACTTACAAAACATAACAATACTGTTGCTCCGTGCACTTTGTTTGTCTTTGAATCTCGCCTTGGTGACACTCGATTCTGAGATTTTCATGGTATAGCCCCATGGTTATACCTGATCTCTGAATTCATAATATAACCTTGGCTCTTTATGTGGTTGATCATATGCATTGATTTTGTTGTTTATCATGATTATATGGACACTAACACTTTTCTTGCAGGGATGTGTTTGTGGGAACATTTTGGTGATCGTAAAGTACATGTAACCTCTGGGGGCATGAGCTTTGCGAGAGCTCGTGTTCCCTTGTGTGTTTTCTTCCTACCTTAACGTGCTTTATATCGATACCTGATATCAACCACCTTAAGGTGGGGGCATATATAAGGTAAGCTGTCTATTGTAGATGCTAGCAATGTGTTTGTTCTCAGGTGCAGTCTTAAAGACTGGTGGCGATGAGTCCCTCCCGCACTCTGAGATTTGTTTGAAATCTATTGTATTCATTTAAACCCTCATTAGAGGTGGGGATATCGCATCCCTTTTCTATCTTAAGCCCTCTGTGGAGGTGGGGATGGTGTATTTCTCGTGGAGAGTGCACATCTTGTCATTTTCAAAAAGTCCTCATCGTGAGGCAGGGAGCGGTTCTGTGACTAACTCAACCCTTAAGCGTGTCTTCAACAATTGTTGTGGCGAAGCCCAATCGTTGGTGTGTGCCTGTAATGTGCCTAAGATGGTGTTGAACCTAGAAATAGGAACACTCCATCGCTTGTTTCTCGAGTTTTCTCCATGTCTTCCAAGTGTGTGTGTATTGTGTGTTTGTTCCCAAGCATAGTTTAAAGACCGGTGGCGATGAGTCCCTCATATGCTTTGGGATTTGTATGGCATGCTTGTTTTGCTTGGCGTGTATTGTGTGTGTGTTGCCCCATATGTAGTTTAAATACTGGTGGTGATGAGTCCCTCGTGCATTATGGGTGGTGTGTTTACTTTCTTGTACTTGCATCTGCATTTCATATATATGAAAATGAAAAAGAAAAGAAAAATCATTACTGTCTTCTCTAGATTCACTATCTTCAATACTGTATTCTTCGTGTTTTGCGTGACTGTAATTGTCTTCTCCGTGTTTTGTGTGCATGTTATTGTCTTCTCTGTGATTGGCGTGTCTTCTCCGTGCTTGGCGTGTTTGCTGTGTTTGTTGACCGTACTTTAATGCATGTATTGGCCTTGCATTTATACATACATTAAAGTGGGGGCTAAATGTTACATCAAAAAATGTCCCCTTAGGGGCTTTTCCTTCTTAAGGTTTAGCTCTTGGGTCCTATTTATGCATTTAGAGTATTTTTCATGTTAATCTGACTTCCCGATGAGAAAACCCTGAAGTTCCATGGCAATTTGGACTCAGGGGATGCACTTATGACAAATCTAGCCTAAAATAGGGGGTGGACTTGGGCGCCTGCGCCCTAGTCCTATCCTATTTTAGGTTAGGCCTATTTTTTAAGTGCCAGTTTGTGACTGTTATTTAGGTCCTATGCCGACACAGTAAGTTTCAATTATGAAATTCTTGGCAGGAATGAGCTTGTGTAGAAGTGACTCAAGGCATTCATTGTGTATTGTAGAGCAGACTTTGTGTTGTTATTGTGTTTGTATTTACAGATTTGGGAAGCCATCTCCTCATGGCATGAAGAGCTTCTTCCTTCCATGAGATCTTCACTACAATGTGATATCAATTATGTTTTCAATCATTTATCATTTGGATTTTGCCTCTATCCTTCAGGGATATGCACTCTTTCTCTGACAACGGTGTTTGGAAGACTTGAATATCTCTCTGGAGCTTGACTAAGGCAAGCCTCTAAACACCACAACCCCCAACCCACTCCTTGTGATTGTTGGTTATAGGTGTCGCATCTGGAAGAAGTGGAGTTGCAGGGAGATTCAGCAGGCATCAAGGATTCAGGATCTAGAAAGAAGCTGGACACTGGAGCCTTTCATAGACTTGGGTGATAGTCCTAGTGTCCTCCGTAGTTGAATTCCCAGAAATGGAAGATACGGTGCGGATTAGTGTCGAAAGGAGATCAAGATTTTGCAAAGAAACTGTGGCACTGGACTAGGGCACCTGCTCATTAGTCCCTGATTGTTTCACTTTTTGAACTTCAAAATCTGGTATGCATTTGATTATCATTTAGTATCTCTTTGTGCAAGCATTTTTCGTGATTTGTCCGTTTGCTTCTGAATTTGCATAATTAGGGGTTTGAGCATAATTGGGTATAATTGAACAACAAATCTACACAATTCCAATCTTCCCTACATTCCAAGTGATTGCAGGCCTGATAGTAGATCTCCTACTCGACCTAAAGTCCTCGAATTTTTAAGGTGAAAGGAGGATTCACATAAACCATCAAATCAAACCCTCTTACAATTTTACCTTAAACAATATTCTGTTTATTCTTACATGTTTATCTTTTGCTCACATGCCTTACATATTATGATTCTTATCATGCTCCTTTGTCATGCTTATATCTTACATCTTACTTGTGATTACAAGATCCTTATCTAGCATTTATGAATATTCTTATCTTGTTATTCACTTTCATTGGGGGCAACATTAGGAGCACCTTGCTTTCACTTATTACACATACTTTCATGATCGCATCTTTTACATATGTAATTACATTACTTATTATATAATTATCTATGTTTATCATTGTTACCGGTTTTATCATGATCATATCTTTTTCTCCTTACCTCTAATTATTTGCATCCTTTGTATGTAACTTATTGGAGGGGGCATATGTCACTAATGTTCCTTTTGCAAATTATCTTTTATAGTTACGAGATCATAATCATTCCCACATTGAAGGGACCTTTATCAACCTTTATGCATTATTATAATCTTTTGTTTATTCAAAATCCTATCATCTTTCCAATTAGTTGGAACCCTACCACTTTCCACTTAGATGAAATCTCTTACTCTTCTCCTTTTTACTTTCACTATTTTTGAAGATTGTTTTCAAGTAAGTTGTAGTTAGTGCCTATTTTAAATGTGTGACAAATACTACTCATGGCATGCTTTTTTTACAGGTTTCAAATGGAGCACTCACAATGAAGAGAGTACAAGAATCATCATCCATATCCGTATCCTTTGAGTGAACTTGAAATATTTGTTTTCCATGTTGACTTCTTGTTTTACTTTGACATGCATCATTTGAGTAGTTTGCATTCACATCAAAGTGGGGGCAAAATGTAATGGTGAAAATCACATATGCAATGCCCCTTTCCCTTATGTTCATTGGGCCCACTTTGAATACATTATCCTTTACATATTAAAAAATCTACATGTTGCACATTCTTGTGTTAAAATCTACGCATGACCTTATCCTAGTTTGTCTTCATCACTACTCATCCCTATGAATTGGTTTTGATACCCATATCTCTGATTTGCCACCCTTGTTGAGATCCATGGGTGCAAAATTGACCTAGGTAATTTTAATGTGCGTGGATCTGAGGCTCAAACTTTAAAATCTCAAAATTTAAATTGAACCTTGTCGACCTTTTCTTACTAGCCACTATGCACTAAGCTAGCACACATTTGTGTGGATTTGTGTGCTATGTTGTTGTATTTTGGACATGCATTATTCATTTTGAAATCATCAAATAATAATTACATACCGTTGTCATAGAGCATTCATGATACATTCATAGAAACATTACCAGAGTATACATCAACATACATTATCATAGGCATCTATCTTCGATCATTGTTCCAAAGTTGTTAAATTGGTCAATCTAGGGGATTGACCAATTGAGAATAAATCCATTCCTAACAAGTTCCCTAGTGGTGTTTATCAACACCACCCCATTGTGGATACATGTACCATGAGTTGATGCACAACTTCTATAATCATCAATTCCCTACTACTTTACTTCTATAGTTTGAGGTTCAATTTTACATGCTAGATTAGTTTTGTAGGTGAAAATCTAAACCACAACAAGTACAATCAATTTAGAGATTCTCAGCGACTTGTTTGACCATGCCTTTCATCTTCTACACATTGACAAATCAATTTCAAACATCTTCAATAACATATTCCTTTGTCCAAATTTCAAACTAAATATCACATTTAAATGGTTTACTTTTTATAAATTTGTTTGATTGTACATTTTTAACTTTTAATTCCAACTCTTAAATCTCCAATGGTTATTTATTTAATACTTTATCTATTTAATTGACCTAGATATTTACAATAAAAACTAGGGTGAAGGAATAGATATTTATTAAAAAAAACAAACCTCACCTATTTAAGAAATGGATGGCAACGACTCTTAAAAGGGCTCCAAGAGCTATAAATATCTTATACGAATTATTCTACCGCAGAGTGGAAAAACAGCTCTTACAAAAAGAGAGCGAAGGTTCGTTAGGGTTTGAACCTAGGGTTTTATATATTCGGCTTTGAGAGCAATTACAGGGTATTTCCGTAAGCGATAAAAATAGGAAAAAAAAAAAATGAGCAGGTTTGGAGGCGATATAGATACCAGCTTCGCGGGCATGGCTACATCATTCAAGCGCCCTCGCACAGATTACGAATACGCGGGAGGAGACCCAGGTTTTAACGATTATTACAGAGAAATACCTTCGCAGGAGTACGCGACCAGAGATCGAATCCCCCCGGCTCTTCTTCTTCCAGCAGACGCCTCGAGCACGCTGTTCGTCAAGGGTTTGCCCACCGACTGTTCTCGCAGAGAGGTGGCTCACATTTTTCGGCCTTTCCGCGGCTTTAAAGATGTGAGACTCGTCAGCAAGGATTTTCCCAGGGGAGATACCCTTGTGTTTTGTTTTGTGGAGTTTGAAACTCCGAGCTTTGCTGCTGCTGCGCTGGGGGCTCTGCAGGGTTATAAGCTTGACGGAAATGATCGAAATTCACCGGTTCTGGAAATAGAGTTTGGGCGGAGTAGTTCTGGAGAGAGGGGAAGAAGAGGAATACGAAGGCGCTCCGATTCTCCGCCCTATTATCGACGCCGGTGATTTTGATTTGTGTTTAGCGATCTGTTTTTTAACTAGTCGATCAGATTTTCGGAAAATTTTCTGTCATCGGAACTGCTAGTGCCAATTATCAGTAGTCTTTTAATTTTAGGGTGAAATGAACGGTGCGTTTTCTTATATAATTTAAATGTTAGTTGTGTACAATTTTTTATTATGAAATTGGATTGAGCTTCGTTTTGATTTATTTCAACTAAATTGAGGGCTAAATGGACGGTGTTTTGCCTATATGGATTCAATGTTAGTTGTCTGCAAGTTTCGTTATGAAATGGGTTGAGCTGCTCTGTGATTTATTTCAATGTGCATGAGCTATAGATCTGTGTATGTTGAAAGCATTTTTTCTTCCGAAGCAGCAGCCCTTAGCGATGCTCCCTTACTATAGGGCTCGCCCCTTTACCCTTTAACTTCCTGGGCGAAGAGAAGGCTGCTCCACACCGCTCTCTACAATTTAATTGGGAGTTGAATTTGGGTGGCTGGCAGTGCCTCCCCATTTAAGCTAACTCAGGGGATTGCAATTGTTTCTCACCTGTCTAAATTTCTGTTTGAGATGGGCCTAATTATAATAGATTTATAGTTGTTTTTTTGGCAGAAAGATTAGAATTGTGTTATGGTAAACTTTGTAGTAGATAGAAAAGATTAAAAGTGTGTTAATTGCAAAAAAATTGAAGGTAGAAAAAATGGGCTTTGAGTGTGTGTATTAGAAAGCTTTATTCAATTATTATATAGGCCACATATTTTTTCTCTTGGAGGGAGGTTTTATGCATGAGATTTATAGATTTTGCATGCACCCATTTCCTAGAGAATTTAGAAGCAATTTTTTAATAGGTTGGTTATGAATATAGTATATGGCAGACACAGAGATAGAATTCTGGAGGGAATGTAATCTTCAGAGCGGCCGCCTGAAAAGCATTTCTGGGCCTTTTTTTTATAATGGTTAAAATCACATGTTACACATTCCAAACGGTAGGAGAATTTCGGCCCATTTTTGTTCATTGACTAACTTGATTAAAGCAGCCCATTTTTTTCATTAACTAATTTGATTAAACTAGTATATTTATAGTTTAAAAAATATATCTACAGTATCCCAGATGTACTAAAGACAGAATATGATTTTCTGCAGCATTTTACTTTAGCCTGCTTTCTGTCCATTTTTTTTAGGTTTTCAATAGTTTTTGTGATTTTTTCCATTTTTTTAATACTACCCTGAAGACACGCTTTCTAGGGGGATTCTTGGGGGGAGAGACTGGACCTTGTGACCTTCCGGTACCACGTGGGTAGGGCGAGATTGGACCTTGTGACCTTGCCTACAGACACACTTTCTAGTGGGGGATTCTTTGGGGGGGCGGGGGGGACTGGACCTTGTGAGCTTTCGGTACCATGTGGTTGGGGGAAGATTTGACCTTGTCGCCTTGCTTGCAGAGCCGGGGAAAGGGGGAGAGACTAGACCTTATGACCGCGGGGGGAGACTGGACCTTGTGACATTGCCTACTGGTGCTGGACCTTGTGACATTGCCTATCGATGCGTCGAGACATGCCTTCGGGTACCACGTGGGCCGGGGAGATAGGCAAGGGACCTAGTGACCTTGCCTATCGAGCAAAGCCCATTCCAATTTCTTTTTTGATTTTGATTTTTTTTTTAGTATCTTTTTTAGTTTTTATTTTTGAGTTTTTGTGATTTTTTGTTATTTTTTCTTTCAACCTTTCCCATTTTTTTTTTTGATTATTTATTTATTTTTTTACTCTCACTACAAGCATGCTCTCAATTAAAAATAAAAATAAATGACGATGGTTATTCTTGAGGAGATATTTTAAAATAATATTATTAATTGAGAGCATGCTTGTTTGATGTTCTCTTCCATTAAAATTTGGATTGAAAATAATGATCTATGGAACCCTCCATCATCTTTTGGTAACTATGTTTTAATGTTTTTAATTGGGAGCAGGTTTGTTAAATTAGGGTTTTACGTTATTTTTTAATTTTGTTATTCTGGTTATAAGAATATAAAGAGGAGAAATATATAACCATTTATTTAGCAAGCTTAATTACATAGGTTGTTTTTAAGATTAATTGATGAGAGTCTGGGATGGGACTTAAAAAAGTTTAAAAAGAAGCTCACATAAATAAAATGTATGAATATATGGGACTTAATTTTTTTTAAAAAAAGTTCACATAAATAAAATGTATAAATATGAAAGTATAATATTGCTGTGAAGAAATAAATTGCTTTCCACAAATAATTTAGGTTTAAGTAAATTTAATTGTATTAAATATAAATTAATTTAGATTTGTTTTAGAGTTGGTTTGATAAAATGAAAATTTATTTTTAGAAAATTAAATGTGATGGATGGAGCATTCAGCGTTGCAAATAATGATGAAGAATTAATGTTAAATGTTATAATGAAAATCAATGTTGTGTCATGTTAGAATCATTTGTTTTACAAATATAAAGTTGATGTCATGTCATTTGATATGAACAAAAAATTGCTACTACCAATTGGGAAGATGTCTTGGATGTCATTTGATATGTATAAAAATTGATACTACAAATTGGGAAGATGTCTTCGGTGGCTTTGTGTAATCTTGGGAATGAGCTTGGTTGTGTGGGAATGAATTGACAAAATTGGGGCAAAGATTAGTTCATTTTCTCCTTCATTATTGACATTGTTTACAAACACTTTTGGGGAGATTGTTAGATTGTTAGGGTTAAGTTCTCTTAGATCAACACGTCAACCCCTTAGATGGATTGACTTGATTGGTTGTGCCTTATTAATCTAGGCCCAAAACTAAATGGAAATTGGCACAACTATGCAAGTTTCACTATTACAATTGTAAAGAAATAAAATGAAATTCTTTATTAAAATTAGGATTAACAAATGTAAGATGCAATGTAATCCAATTAGCTTAATTTAGAGTTGACATATAATATGATAAATAGTTGTTTATTGTTCTGCTCATAACTTTCGAACTTATTTCATATTTTCTTAAAAACTTGGATGTGTCAAAAATAAAACAATTAAATCTAAATTGGGTTGTTTTCAAAATTTTATGTAAAGCTAATTTTGTGCCTATAGATTTAATCTTTGATTTGTGGAAATGACTTTTGACTATGGAAATGATCAACATAGTTTTGGTCAAAATTTGCTTGCCTTAGCATTAACTTTGGGAGCTTGTTAAGCAAGAATATTTTCTTAATGTCAAGCCCCTAGATGTTTGTTAATCATTTTGAACAAATGTTTGTTAATCACTTTGAACAAATGATCAAGGCACACCAACTTCCAGGCCCAAAACTAAATGGAAATTGGCACAACTATGCAAGTTTCACTATTACAATTGTAAAGAAATAAAATGAAATTCTTTATTAAAATTAGGATTAACAAATGTAAGATGCAATGTAATCCAATTAGCTTAATTTAGAGTTGACATATAATATGATAAATAGTTGTTTATTGTTCTGCTCATAACTTTCGAACTTATTTCATATTTTCTTAAAAACTTGGATGTGTCAAAAATAAAACAATTAAATCTAAATTGGGTTGTTTTCAAAATTTTATGTAAAGCTAATTTTGTGCCTATAGATTTAATCTTTGATTTGTGGAAATGACTTTTGACTATGGAAATGATCAACATAGTTTTGGTCAAAATTTGCTTGCCTTAGCATTAACTTTGGGAGCTTGTTAAGCAAGAATATTTTCTTAATGTCAAGCCCCTAGATGTTTGTTAATCATTTTGAACAAATGTTTGTTAATCACTTTGAACAAATGAACAAGGCACACCAACTTCCAGGCCCAAAACTAAATGGAAATTGGCACAACTATGCAAGTTTCACTATTACAATTGTAAAGAAATAAAATGAAATTCTTTATTAAAATTAGGATTAACAAATGTAAGATGCAATGTAATCCAATTAGCTTAATTTAGAGTTGACATATAATATGATAAATAGTTGTTTATTGTTCTGCTCATAACTTTCGAACTTATTTCATATTTTCTTAAAAACTTGGATGTGTCAAAAATAAAACAATTAAATCTAAATTGGGTTGTTTTCAAAATTTTATGTAAAGCTAATTTTGTGCCTATAGATTTAATCTTTGATTTGTGGAAATGACTTTTGACTATGGAAATGATCAACATAGTTTTGGTCAAAATTTGCTTGCCTTAGCATTAACTTTGGGAGCTTGTTAAGCAAGAATATTTTCTTAATGTCAAGCCCCTAGATGTTTGTTAATCATTTTGAACAAATGTTTGTTAATCACTTTGAACAAATGATCAAGGCACACCAACTTCCAGGCCCAAAACTAAATGGAAATTGGCACAACTATGCAAGTTTCACTATTACAATTGTAAAGAAATAAAATGAAATTCTTTATTAAAATTAGGATTAACAAATGTAAGATGCAATGTAATCCAATTAGCTTAATTTAGAGTTGACATATAATATGATAAATAGTTGTTTATTGTTCTGCTCATAACTTTCGAACTTATTTCATATTTTCTTAAAAACTTGGATGTGTCAAAAATAAAACAATTAAATCTAAATTGGGTTGTTTTCAAAATTTTATGTAAAGCTAATTTTGTGCCTATAGATTTAATCTTTGATTTGTGGAAATGACTTTTGACTATGGAAATGATCAACATAGTTTTGGTCAAAATTTGCTTGCCTTAGCATTAACTTTGGGAGCTTGTTAAGCAAGAATATTTTCTTAATGTCAAGCCCCTAGATGTTTGTTAATCATTTTGAACAAATGTTTGTTAATCACTTTGAACAAATGATCAAGGCACACCAACTTCCAGGCCCAAAACTAAATGGAAATTGGCACAACTATGCAAGTTTCACTATTACAATTGTAAAGAAATAAAATGAAATTCTTTATTAAAATTAGGATTAACAAATGTAAGATGCAATGTAATCCAATTAGCTTAATTTAGAGTTGACATATAATATGATAAATAGTTGTTTATTGTTCTGCTCATAACTTTCGAACTTATTTCATATTTTCTTAAAAACTTGGATGTGTCAAAAATAAAACAATTAAATCTAAATTGGGTTGTTTTCAAAATTTTATGTAAAGCTAATTTTGTGCCTATAGATTTAATCTTTGATTTGTGGAAATGACTTTTGACTATGGAAATGATCAACATAGTTTTGGTCAAAATTTGCTTGCCTTAGCATTAACTTTGGGAGCTTGTTAAGCAAGAATATTTTCTTAATGTCAAGCCCCTAGATGTTTGTTAATCATTTTGAACAAATGTTTGTTAATCACTTTGAACAAATGATCAAGGCACACCAACTTCCAGGCCCAAAACTAAATGGAAATTGGCACAACTATGCAAGTTTCACTATTACAATTGTAAAGAAATAAAATGAAATTCTTTATTAAAATTAGGATTAACAAATGTAAGATGCAATGTAATCCAATTAGCTTAATTTAGAGTTGACATATAATATGATAAATAGTTGTTTATTGTTCTGCTCATAACTTTCGAACTTATTTCATATTTTCTTAAAAACTTGGATGTGTCAAAAATAAAACAATTAAATCTAAATTGGGTTGTTTTCAAAATTTTATGTAAAGCTAATTTTGTGCCTATAGATTTAATCTTTGATTTGTGGAAATGACTTTTGACTATGGAAATGATCAACATAGTTTTGGTCAAAATTTGCTTGCCTTAGCATTAACTTTGGGAGCTTGTTAAGCAAGAATATTTTCTTAATGTCAAGCCCCTAGATGTTTGTTAATCATTTTGAACAAATGTTTGTTAATCACTTTGAACAAATGATCAAGGCACACCAACTTCCAGGCCCAAAACTAAATGGAAATTGGCACAACTATGCAAGTTTCACTATTACAATTGTAAAGAAATAAAATGAAATTCTTTATTAAAATTAGGATTAACAAATGTAAGATGCAATGTAATCCAATTAGCTTAATTTAGAGTTGACATATAATATGATAAATAGTTGTTTATTGTTCTGCTCATAACTTTCGAACTTATTTCATATTTTCTTAAAAACTTGGATGTGTCAAAAATAAAACAATTAAATCTAAATTGGGTTGTTTTCAAAATTTTATGTAAAGCTAATTTTGTGCCTATAGATTTAATCTTTGATTTGTGGAAATGACTTTTGACTATGGAAATGATCAACATAGTTTTGGTCAAAATTTGCTTGCCTTAGCATTAACTTTGGGAGCTTGTTAAGCAAGAATATTTTCTTAATGTCAAGCCCCTAGATGTTTGTTAATCATTTTGAACAAATGTTTGTTAATCACTTTGAACAAATGATCAAGGCACACCAACTTCCAGGCCCAAAACTAAATGGAAATTGGCACAACTATGCAAGTTTCACTATTACAATTGTAAAGAAATAAAATGAAATTCTTTATTAAAATTAGGATTAACAAATGTAAGATGCAATGTAATCCAATTAGCTTAATTTAGAGTTGACATATAATATGATAAATAGTTGTTTATTGTTCTGCTCATAACTTTCGAACTTATTTCATATTTTCTTAAAAACTTGGATGTGTCAAAAATAAAACAATTAAATCTAAATTGGGTTGTTTTCAAAATTTTATGTAAAGCTAATTTTGTGCCTATAGATTTAATCTTTGATTTGTGGAAATGACTTTTGACTATGGAAATGATCAACATAGTTTTGGTCAAAATTTGCTTGCCTTAGCATTAACTTTGGGAGCTTGTTAAGCAAGAATATTTTCTTAATGTCAAGCCCCTAGATGTTTGTTAATCATTTTGAACAAATGTTTGTTAATCACTTTGAACAAATGATCAAGGCACACCAACCGATCATGCAATATGCCTAGGCAATGGCGATGTTGATGTATGCTTAATGTTATGCTCTTGTAGTGATGGAATGTGTAAAATAGCTGTTGATGTATGCTAATGTTACACTCTTGTAGTGATGGAATGCGTGACATAGTTCTCTCATGATCTAAAAGTGAATTAGGGTTCATCCTTTTATACAACACTTTGTTACACAAATTCACACATTTCATACTCGAGGTGACTCAACAAGTAATGACAAATTCACACATTTTATGAGGGAATCAACTTGAACTCAAATTTAAATTTGAATTTTTATGAGGGAATCAACTTGAACTCATTTAAATTTGAATTTGGAACTTTTGGGATCATTTCCACATTGCCTATAGACTTGATTCAGGATGACTGGATAAATTGTTAGGTTTAACACATCACTCCACCAGTCATTGCATTAGGAACAACCTAGTCAAAGTGAGTCCAAGATGAAAGGGAAAAGTGGAGGGTGTGCACTTTTCACCATTGAAAATATAAAGTAGGTATTGTAAGGTTGAAAAATGCGTACTTATCTATTTTCCCTTTCAATAAGCTTGATTTTAACTATTTTGACCCCCCTAAAGTTCATCACTTCTCACTAAACATGACCCCTTTCACATTTAAACCATAATTTTGCATCTATTTCATTTAAGATACTAGCAAATGTGCTAGTGATCCATGAATTTAAATTTTTCCTTCCTTGCCTAAACACTTACATTTTCATAAACCCTAAACCATAATTTGCCTCCAATGGTCAAACGAGGTCAAAAGTTTTTTTTATAAAAGTGGAGTGAACTAATCAAAAGGATCTAGGACTCAGACACTCTCTTTAAAGATCTAGAGCCTATTTTAGACACCTAGGACTTCACACCTACTACACACATCATAAACTTGGTTTGCTTCAATAACATACATTTGCACTCAAGACTACTTATACACCTACAAATTGATCCATGCTTTATTGTTGAGTTCACTTGGGGATCTGACTGAGGTAGGTGACTGAGGTAGGTCACTAAATGTGACACTAGGTTTTTTTTCTTTTAGGTATTGTAGGTAGATGTGTAGGTGTAGAGGATTTTGTTATGCATAGCAGTTTTTGTTAGAAAACATAGAGGACACGACTACAATAGTATAGGATGCCATCACACATGTACTAAACTCTAGCGCATTGAAGGGACACTAGTGCATCCTATTAGACATGACCACACTTGAGCAAATAGGAATGCACACACACGACAAAACTATTGGTGTATGTGTGCACTTCTACACTTGGTATGTATTTCTCATGCATCTACTACACCATATGTTAGGCTTACTTAGGTTGAGTTTTATTTAATGTTTTGCTACATCATTTACCTTTGGTAGTTAATTATACACTTCTCTATGTGGGTGGTGAGTTTTTTTATCCTCCTCCTCACTTAGTTGTATTGCTTATTAATGCAACTCTTTTGCTTATATTTGCATACTTGATGAATGGAATAGTCATTGTGTTGATCTTGGGTAGATGAATGGAATAGCTTTGGCAAATCTAACATGTTATCAAACCTTTGATGTTAAAAGACTAGTTTATCTCCAATATTGTGGGCTTTAAGGGTTTAAAGAGACATTGTTTTGCATGTCATTTTGGGTGAATGGGAGAGAAAATCCAAGTTCAACATTGTATCTAGATGATTTAGAAAATTGTTTTTTTTCCTTTTATTCATCCAAATCGAACATTTAGAGAGCAACTAATAAGGGCTTTTTGCTTTTTGTCATTTCTATTTTTTTTCTAGGTTACAAGGACTTCAGAGCATTTTGTATCAAGTCTGACTTTGCTATTACATATGGAGTGCCTAAAAACCCTAAGATCATTTGTTAATTCATCTAAACTAGACAATTTTTCTTAGGACCTTAGAATTTTTTTCTAGGTATGTTAAATGACCTAAAAACAAAGCAAAACCTGAGTGTTGCTGCTTTGCAACCTCCATTACTTGTTGCCCCTGCATCTTCCTAGTGCCACTATCATTGGTGCTCAACTCCTTGCTATTCACATTTGAGCAATTTTCAGTGACTTTAGATTTTTTTGACGATGTCAACAAGTTCATAGTCCTTAGAAACTATTTCCTGATAAGTTTTGGTGGTTTCATGGCTATCTGTTGTGGCTTTTCAATCTTTGCCAACAATTTTGCTGCTCTCAACAAATTCCAAAGAACTAGCTCCAATTCCCACCTATCACCTACAATGTAATAGTATTTTATTTGAAAGAAAATATGAAACAATTTCCTACTTAATCTTACATGAAAAGATCTTACAAGTTATCTAATCTATGCAAGTTTCAATAGCATTTTGGCATGGTAATATACCACTAAAGAAATAGCAATAATGAAAGAAAGAATGAAACAACCACACAAGATAGACATTGATATACATGGACCTCCAAAGTATTTGAAACTAATGTAATATTAACAAAAAGTTACAATACAATATCATGCTCTGAGCCTTCACAGGAGATCAAGACTCTCATTCCAGGAGGAAACCATGCAAGATAACCACACAAGAACTTAGAATTCTATAACAACAATAAGAAACCATTGTTGCATTCTTTATGAGACCACTCTAATTGCATATGAGATACACACATCCCACTCCATGTTCTTCAAGATCTCTCAACAAGCAACTACTCACTACTTAAGCCTCTAGACATGTACACCAAGTGTCACTCACAATAAACATATAAATTCCATCCCAAGCCCTCTCTATATAGGCACAAGAGTAACATGAAAATGTACCAAGTTTTCTAATCAATGCACTTGAGTGACATTTCCCAAGGTGGACATCTAAGTTTGACTCTACACTAAGAGTCATTACCACTTCTAATGCAAACCCAAATGTTCTCTCCAATCTAAATGCTCAAGATGTCCTGGGTTCATGCTACTTTGCATTAAATGCATTTTACACTTCTTAATAATTAAATGCATTTCTCTAATACACCTCTCGCATTAAACCATGAGCACATTAAGCCATGTTCTTACTAAATCATGACCCTCAACATTAAATACATTTCCCTAATGTGCTTCTCACATTAAATGCATTTCCAATATTACAACTATAAAAGAAAATATTGCACTAACTAAAGTGCGCTGCAACACATCAATGTAGATCAAAACTTTATAAAATATTAAATATTTTATGCAAGGTGAACAACACCTTCCCCAACACTATTTGTTGATACAAATTCCTCCCTACTATACTTGGATATTCTTTTTCCACCTATTCTACTATGTGTTGCTACCAGAGAGTGTCATGTCATCTAATATGAAGTACAATCCATAGTACGTTCTTGCCATGTTTACCTTTTCTACGTGCCAACACCCAATCTATATGGTGCAATAAGATTGTCCATATGCCCAGTATGGTCTAGTTAGCTACTAACATCATCATTCGTATGACTAACATTATCATCCTCCTTGGAGGACCCTAAGATGTAGGGTTCACATTTTGATTTTAGCATCGAAATTTTAAAGGGCTTGTTCTCACTCATGAACTATAATTGAAGTCAAATGTTTTTTGACGTTAGCTATTTTTTCGACGACTACGTAGTGGTAAGGTCATTTTTTGGACTTGGTGCCCCTGGTTTCTACAAGTTGTAGTTTTATTAGGCTTTTGTTAAATAATTCCTATTTTGGAAACTTCCAAAGTTCTATTCTTGCTCATACAAACTCCTTTTTTAGTGTCATTTTTAGAAAGCAATTTTTTTCATGTACTTCACATTGGTGCTCATATTTTGTTTACTTTGTTTCAAAATTATATTGTCAGCTTATTGGTCATAATTATACATTTTAAAATCCAAGATCAAGACCACTATAGGAGTTTTTTCATGTGGCAACTGTAAACACACTAAACATAGAGTGCCACCATTTTTTTTTGTTGGGGATAGGTTTTTTGATTGAGTGAATTTTGGGGGTAGGGATGGAGGCAAGGGTGAGGGGTGTACACTTGTAATTGTCCTTTGTTGTAGTTCTTTTTCCTTTTTTGTGTTCTTTAGATTTTTTTGCAATAGCTCAACAAAGTCCAATTCTAACACCATAAAACTATTTCACATGGAAGTCAAATGCTTATTCAATTATGATCTAAATGATTTCATAAATACATTATAGAAAATGAAAAAGAACTAATTGTAGAAGTTGCAAAAATTGAATGGTTGGACAAATGTGATCTAGCATTTGGATTTATATGTCTTAGTATGTCTCTTGATCTTATTTTTCATGTTGAGTCACTTGACACACCTAAAAAGTTTTGGGATAAACTTCATGATGTGTTGGGCCATGTTGGTGTAATATTTACTTCACCTTGGATATGTTCTATCATGATATTGTACCTATAGTTTTATAAATTTACTTAGGATATTAGGAACAATCAATTTTGCTTGTCTAAGTAGTTAATAATGACATATGTTCATCTTGAGTTGAGGCACACAAATGCCACCACTACCTCATCAACTCTTGATTGATAGTAGTTAGGTGCCACCTCTATTCAGTCAAGGTCACCTCTGTCTTAGTTAGATTGACAGTTAAATTGAGTTTGTGAATAAAATATAAAAATATATTTTATTTAGTGGAGATATTTGAAGAATAAAATAAAATATAAAAATATATTTTATTTAGTGGAGAATTTAGATTTTTATTTAAATAATTAAAATTATTTAATTATTTAGCAGAATGAAGGTGATGTATATGAATTTAATTAATTAAATAAATGTGTTTATTTAATTAAATGAGAGGAAATGAATCAGATAAATAAATGAATTTATTTATTTATTGATAGAAGAATGTGAAATGATGAAATAAATATTTAAAATATTTATTTAAGTAGAGTCATGCCAATTTTAGGTGTATACAAAGTTAACTCACATCATAATAGGGAGTGATTTAAAGTTAAACTCATGACCTCTAGACATGATCTCCTTGATCCATGCATCATAGAGGCTATATATTTGTATGCAATCCTTTATAATTAATTAATCTTTTTATCCTCAATATTAAATTTAATTGATATTTGCATTCTCCATAATTTGTTGTTTGCATCCAACTCTTTGTAATGTTCATTCTTTATTCATCTAAATCTAGGTTTGTGTTTGGATTCTCATTGAATCCTACATGGTATTAGAGCTAGGTTGGTGTTTTTAGTTGGTTCATATCCTCTAAGTAATTGGGGTTCAAATCTTGGGGTTTCAAATCAAAGCTTTGGTGGAGAGATTAGTTTTTTGTGCATCCTAGCTCGAATAGAATTACACCATCATGTCTAGAAGGGCCAAGAACCTACAAATCAACATTAAATTTATCAAATTCAAAACAATTTGTAGAAAAAACAAAATTTTTAATCATAAGGCCTTGGACACAACCCTAACTCAAGAACAAAGAAAATATTTTTTATTCCTATTTATTTTTAATTTTTGATTTAAAAAAACATTTAAAAATCAAAATTTAAGAAAAATAAAAAATAAAAAAAACAAGAATGAAGTATTTTATAGCGCGTAGGGCGCCCTCTTGAATAGGCACATAGAATAGACCATCTATTATACATAGTACATGCAGGTACCTTTGCCTACACAGTAACACTTGTTACCTTGTACGCACGAGTGCTTGGAGTTTTTTTTTGAGGAATATTTGAAAGGTAAGCGCATTTTTTATTACTTAATTAAGGGAGAGGGACTGATGGTGGGTAGGGTAATATTGAGTGAGGGGTCCACGTCAGCATCATCTAAGTTAGAAATTTTTTTTTGCTACGTCCCTTGACAGTCGAGTTGGCACCCCCCATTTTTTTCTTGGCGTTTTTCAAGCACGTTTATCAATGTTTTCAGTGTATTTTTCAAAAACTATCAAAAAAATGCTAAAAAGTGTCATCGACCAATACTGGACAATAGTAGGGTCCCTTTGTGGGTTGGCACCATGCCAGTAATGGCTCATTTTAATACCAATTAATGCACATTAACTGCCCAACATCCTACCGCGACGGTCTTAATGTCTACCACCTCGATATGTACACCATTCACTTAGTCTTGCTTAAAGCTTCACGAAAACTCCATTCATGAGAACAATTTGCATTTGGAGCGATTGTTTTCACTATTTTTTGAGAAAGTGGTAAAAAAATACCCTACCCACCATAGGACATATTATGAATTTTATATGAACCTGTCCTATCATATTAAGAAGGATATTTGAATTTTTTGCTGGGTCTTTTAATGCCCAAAAGTGGGCCCCAGGCTGTCATATACTATACCCACCATACGTCCTATACCCACGATGGGTCCCTCTCCCTTATGCTAAAGCTAAAGCTCTTATAATATTTGCGCTACTCTAGTGATCTTTTAGGTATATAGAATCTAAAGTCAACATCCATATATTTAAAAATAAAGCACCCATTTTTTCCACAATATTTTTATTTAGAATATTCTATTCTAGGTGTTTGAATTTTTTTAATAATTTTTTCAAGGTTTTCAACCTTTTATTTAAGGTGCTTTTTCCAAAATGGGCATATTTTTAATTAGGGATATCTATTTTTGGTGTTTTTATAGGGGTTCGAAAGCTAGTTCCATCTTCCATATGAAATAATTTGTTTCTATTTTTGGTTTCATTTGTGCATATTTAGAAATAGATTTTTGGGACTTTTATGTGCATCTCTATAAAGACTTGTAATTGCACTAATGATAAAGTACCATCTTCTACTTATCTAGGGAGGGGGGTTTATGCAATCATGCATTGTAAAAACACACTAATGATAAAGTGCCAATTGAACTATTTTAGGAAGGTGTTCTTGCAATTTGCATTTCAACTCTCTTTTGCTCTATCTTGGAATTGCACTAAGATAAAGTGCCACATTTTTGTGTGTTGGGGTTCTTGATTGAGTACATTAAAGAGGCTAAGGTGGGGAGGAGCGTGGGGGAGGGGTGGGTGAGCTGGGAAAAGGAGGCGGGGAAGATGTTGTGCTTGGTTCTTCTTCACTATATAGTTCTTTCATTTTGTGTTCTTAACATGGGTAAAACTGGTATTGATCTCCTAACTCCATATAATTACACAACTTGGAAAACATCAATATGGAATTATTTAAGAGGAAAAAGTTGCACTAGATATGTAAATGAATCAATTTATGAACCTACTGATGCTAACAAAAAGGAGTGGGAAAATAGTTCTAAGAGAGATCTTGGTTTTATATGCTCATTAGTGTCTTTTGATCTCTAATTTCATCTTGACAAATGGCAAGCATAGGACACTTGCTAAATAGTATGGTAAAATTGATAAAGTTAGGTTATCAAATCAATAATGACTTGATGAACCTTGATCCAAGCAGTTTTGATTGCATCCAAGACTACATCTCAAAGATTAAAACAACTAAGAACACAACTAAAGGACTGGTAAATTGATAAAGGTGATTTACAACTAAATTTGAATGTGCTATTTAAGCTTGGTTCTAAATACTCAAATTTTGTTTTTGGCGTTCATATCAATCAAATGTTTATTGGAGCCTCGTATGTTGCTCCTACTTTTCATGCATTTTCTAATCTTATAATCCAAGAACAAGAAAAATGACTCAAATGGGCATCATGAAGTCTTCTAAGACACATGCATTAATGGCTAATCAACCTAGGAGACATAAAGCATCAGAGGATCATGAACATAAATAAAAGAAGAAAAGGAAAAATCCATAGAAAGATAACACACAATCTTCATCAAAATTAGATTATGAATCTTCTTCCTTAAAAGGGGATTCATCTAAGAAAGAAAAGCCCTCATGTGCATATTGCAAAAGAATAGGGTGCGATTAACATTAATGTTATTCAAAACAAATTGATGAGTTGAAGAATCTTCTTAAGAAGGATAATATCAAATTGCCTTCAACTTTGTCACTAGGTACATCATACTTTAAGTCAAAGGATCATAAGAGTAAGGCACTTGTTGCTATTGCAAATTATAGTTTAAGGAAATGGATCCTTAACTCTAGAGCATCATATGGCTCCATCATATGATATGTTTTCTTCATTTGAGATTTGTTCTATGCCTCATATCCTAATGGGTAACAATACTTCATGAGTGTTTATGGGAGAGGGTCTATTGACATGGGTGGAGGATCATTTAATCATGTCCTTTGTGTACATTTCTTTTCAACTAATCTCCTATCCATTTATTAGATTACACATAGTGGAATAGGTAAAAGTGTAGAGTTTACACCTAATTCTATGGTTATTCAAGACTTGTAAAGCAGTGATATTGTTGTAGATGGGGAGGTGGATCATCAATCTAGACAGTATGCTTTCCTACATTTTCTCTTGACACTTCTTTGACAGATGTTCATACTTAAGCATCTAGTGTGGATAATTTTAAGGATGTGTAATATGATCACTTAAATCTTCAAGTCCTTCCATCGATTGAGGTTCTAGAGGAATGCACTGATATTCCTCCATCATTTCCTACTACATCTATAGAGTTTACAATTACCTCTCCTAAGTAGGTTCATATAAGCCTTCTCGATCCATCTTATTCAGACATCTATCTATCAACCATTTCACACCTATTTTTGGAGTCTCATCTTTTGGATCTCAAGGACACCATTAAGGACTTAGTTTTCCTCTTGATGTGGTGTTTCCACAATTGCATGTCCATCATCATTAGCTCTTGTTCTTCAATAGTATCCACAATGCTTTGAGTTGTCATCATCTTCAGTGAGGCTTAGGACACCTAATCCAATCTTGATACTTTTTAGCATTGACTTGACAACATTTGAGTACTTTCTAGAGTTCATGTTATATTTTCTTCCCACATATTCCCTTTTGAAATGGGAAGATCTTCTACATTCACTATTGGATTTATTTCTTCCTAAGGGGATAAATATTGTTCGAGGATCATGGATCATCTTCAACATTAATAATTAAGCATCCACCATTGGCACATGAGGCATCACATTTGGGGAGGCTACCTAGTCTCTCTCTTCATTCCCTCTCTTCATGGGGTTCTTCATTCTCTTCTTCTAGGGGAACTTATTGTATATGGGTACATAACATGGCCTTGTTGTCAAGACCCATTTCTCCTAAGTTGCACTTATGGGGGTTGTTCGTGTAATATTTACTTCACCTTAGATATATTATATCCTAAGAGTGATATAACACCTATTTAATAAGTTTACTTATGATATTAGGAATAATTAATTTTCCTCATCTAAGTAACTAAGAATGACATGTGTTCACCTTGACTTGAGGTACATAAGTGCCACCACTATCTCATCAAATCTTGATTCATAGTAGTTACGTACCATCTTTGTTCAGTTAAGGCCACCTCTATCTTAGTTAGATTGATAGTTAGACCGAGTCAACTCACCTCTTGCCTGTGAGTGATTTGGAGTTAAACTCATGACCTCTGGACATTATCTCCTTGATCCATACATCCTAGGGGCCTATATATTTGTATGCAATCCTTTGTAATTAATTAATCTTTTTATCCTCAGTATTGGATTATAGCTGATATTTGCATTTTGCATAATTTGTTGGTTGCATCTAGCTTTTTGTAACTTTCTTCATTCACCTAGAGGCTTGTCTTTAGATTCTCAATGAATCCTATACCTCAAGTAGATGAAATCAAAGGTCATCAACTTGAGAATAAATTAATTAATCTAAGTCCAAGCAACTTCGACATCATTTAGGACTTTATCACACTATTCAAAACATTGAGAATACAACTTAAGGAACATAATATTGAAAATAAAAATGCATCGTTGATCTTGAATGTGTCGTCAAAACTAGCAACTAACTAATTTTTGTTTATTTCTAATTTCTATGTTATTAAGAATTCCTTTGGATTAGTATTCACCATGCCTTCCTTTGATGCATTTGTTGATAGTCTCATTAGGGAGTAGGATAAATTGATTCAAATGGGAATATAAAGGCCTTTCAAATATCATGCTTTGGTTGGAAATCAATCCATCAAGGGTTAGAATGCTTTTGGTAACATTGGGAAGAAGTAGAAGAACAAGTCATAGTTCTTTACTCCGAAGGTATATTCTCAACCCTCTTCTTAAAAAGGGGACTCATATAAGAAAGAGAGGGTCAAATGTGGCTACCACAAGAAGTTAGGACATGAACCACAATGTCATAAGAAAAAAATTGATGAGCTAAAGAATATTCTCTAGAAGAACATTAGTCTTCCTTATTTTCTTGCACATGGTTCTTCTACTCGCTCTTCCAAATCAAGCAAAGGGAAAGGAAAAGCATTTGTTGTAGTTACAGACCTCTTTTCTAGGCCATGTATTCTTAAATCTAGTGCTTTGAATCACATGTATTCTTCTAGACCTAAGTTCTCATTGTAGACACTTAAAATTGACCATGTCCATTACGACACCTTGTCGACATCACCTTGCAACACATTTGTCCTAGGTCCCCCTCTATCCCAAATTAATTAAATAAATCATATTTATTTAATTAATATTATCTATCTTCCCTTTTATCCAAATTAATTAAATAAATTAAAAAATTCCTCACATTATCCCCCCTCTCCAACAATTAATTAAATAATTTTATTATTTAAATTAATTATTGAGAGTCACATGACTAGCTTGTCCTCATCCTCATCCACTTGACATAATTAATAAATGTCTTACACAAAAGTCAAACTGGCTTTGCATCTCAACCATCTAATTCAAACTAAACCTCTTAAGCTCCACTGTTCACATAAGGATTTCCCTAATCCTCCACCTCTTAATCCTAGCCATCCATCCTATCAACCAAGCATCTACAAATCTAGCCTCAACCAAGCCATTATCATCCACATTCAAAGTAACATCATGCTATCTAAATCATCATAGATCTCCCATTATCAAGCCTCCATGTTATGCAAAGTTATGCTGTTGGACTAAGTAACCAACATATCAATCAAACATTATCAATGAGCATAGCTAGGTAGTACTAGGGTGCATACTACTCTTCTATCGAGGAGAAAGAGTGATTGGAGGTGAAGGTATTGTGTGTATTTCATTTCCTCTCATCATTTCCTTGTCTTCATTTTGGCATGCTTGGTGGGACCCACGTCCCTTGATCTAAGCTTGTTTTCTAGGTTTTAGTAGCTTTTTGTTACAAGTTTAAAGTTATTTTGGTGGAGATTTGAGGTTGGCCTATCACAGAAAGCCTCCTATGGTAAAACCAACCTCATCATTGTGTCCGGGAGGCCCAAAAACCCTAGTAAGCATATAAAATTTATCAATTTTCAACACTAAATTTTTTTTGAATTTTTTTAGCCTGACCCCTTGTAGATCCGTACCATATGGACCTTACAAATCAGTATGGCTCTGCAGACACCAGCATAGGATTTCATCAATCAGTTGCAAGTTTTTTACATAGTCTAACCATTTGTTGAAATTTTTAGCCATAGGTTTTTCTAATCGTTCACTGGTTTTAAATACTGCTGCAGGGTATGTATTGTTCTGACACATTTTTATTTGTAGGGTTTTCCACTTTACTCGTTGGTCTGTCCACCGCCATTGGCGCCGTTTGAAAATTCCCTGCCTAAAATTCCAAGCGCAGAGTTTATCTTTTATCCGTGGATCACACGCATTTTCCACCAAGTTTAATGCTTTTTAATTGCTGGTCCTTTTGTCATTATCCATGGGTTTGTTTGTAGGTGTTTGATCTTGCTTTTTACTATAGGTTTAAGTGTTGAATTCTCTAGTCAATGAAGTTTTCCCCTCTATCTGCAAGGTCGCAGGTGTCTCTATGTTAACCATGACTGTTTTCTCAGTGTTAACCGTTGGGGACCATTCCACTGGCCTTATCACTATCAATGCTTGCAGACATATTAACCATTCACCACCAGTTTAACCATGAAAATCTATAGTATCTTTTGTCTATAGGTTTACGTCGTTATTGCTTGCCTGGTTACATTGAAAACCCTCTGGTTTCCTCAGGTCAGATAGACGATGGAGGCCACAATAGAGGCTAGACCATGTAGCCCGACAACTATGGTCTTGGCCACTTTGGTGAGTGGCACCACCTAGAGTTAACCTCCCACCCTCAACCATAATGCCTTTAACCACGCCCTTTAATTTTAACTTTAACCTTGACTTGTTAATAGTCTTGTGATGACATTTAATCTTAACTTTTATAACTATGTGTAACATCCCAATTGGAATAATAGATAAACTCAAACATAATTAAGAAAATATTCAACATGTGTTCAGTGTGGTTTTTCTGTTGTTTTATGTTCAGTTTTTACAGTCCCTTGTTGGCCGTTTTCTCCTTTATATTTTAATGCTTTTCTTCAATAAAAAAATATTCACTCTTTTTTTTTTCCAAAATTTAAGACAAAATATCCTGATCACTATATTACATTTGCAATATCCAAGTACACTATACTTATTTCAAAAGAAGGCCGCTTCACATGTGACTAAGAATTGCACATATAACAATTAGTCGCTTTTCTTACGACTTACAATATTTATCAATATCATTTACAAAATAAGCAATGTATTTTTGTTCACAAGTCTTTGACAGTCAACTATAGGAGAGCGAGAGAGCATCACCCTCGTGCGTTTCCTCCAACCACAAGCCGACGGTCCCCCGCTTACCTTCCTCCCTGGAAGTGGCCCTTCCCTTCATGAAGGTAATAGATAATGAGAATCAACTAATTTTGTATGCTATCTGAGAACTAGTGATGTGTCCTATCTAATGACAATCGACTATACAACTCTAGTCTAGCTCTAGCTATGTAAGACCCATTCTGATTTTTCAACTATCTGGTACACCATGAATCGATAATGCAAGCAGTGACTTTTGCATTACTTAGATAAAGTTTCATATGTATAAATAGTCATATGTTCACTCACTCTTTTCTCAACTTGGAGACAACATTCTTATTAATTATTTATTTTATTTATTCATAGCAACTCTCTTGGTCTTGCTTAGACCACATTAGTCATAAAGACATATACCCTTATCTACTAGTCATTATTGACAAATCTAAGGTGAGAGCTTTAGATGACTAGTGTAAACACATATTGAATCCCTCTATGCATCTTTGCAATCATGGGTCTATGACATCTTATCATCTACTCAATGGCTCATTCACCTAATCCCATGTTCATCCATAATCATCAACACATACAAGTTTAACACTTAAATCTTATAGATTATCAAATGTAGACTCTATCTATGTTATTAAGTATTTGACTCATAATCTATCAATAATAAGATATAAATGTGTAATAATACAAATTAGATACTTCTCCTTATGTATATCAAAGAGAGAATTCAAATTATCATGATAGTCTAAAGTTTAACTTATCGTTGGCATAAAGAGTGTTTCTCAAGACATTCTTGTGGCTATACTTGGCCTAAAATAAGTAAAAGAATAAATCTAATGTCAAGTGTTCCCACACTAGTTTTCTGCTAACCCTTGTTTAGGTTACTAAACCAAACTTGGTTTCCAATAAACTGTCGGTCTTTTCTAAGACATGACTTATTCTTGTCACCATTGGCCTCTAGTTGTAACACATTCTACCTAATATGAAACATAGTCGACCTAAATATAATAATAACTCATTTGACCTCAAAATAACATCAAAGTCAACCTCTTATATTATGATATTTGACATCAACATACCATTACTATCGGCCTCATTGTACTTTTACAATTGGCCTGTTATATACCATAACAATCAACCTCAATATAGTTTTACTGTCAGCCTGAAATATTTCATAGCACTCAGCCTCAATATAGTATTACTGTCAACCTAAGATATTTCATAACTATCTACCTCAATATAGTTTTACAGTCAGCCTGAGATATTTCATAACTCTCTGCCTCAATATAGTCTTGTAGTCGGCCTGGGATATTTCATAACTCTTGACCTGTTATATATACCATAATACAACTAACCATTAAGCATAATGTATGGCCTTGTTATATACTCCGCTGACCATCTAATCATAATGCATAGCCTTGTTATATACTCTGCCGACCATCATAATGCATGGCCTTCGCTATATGACAACTTGGTTTAATCACACAACCATACAACTGATACTATCCTTCTAATATATTTACAACAATCAATAAAGAATACATTATGGTATAATAGAGATATGTAACTCTCTTAACCTAGGTATTTTTCTCATAACATTCTCTTAAGATACATATATCATACTAAGGAAAAACATATCTTCTGAGTTGTTCAATTCATTCTCTAATGAGATACGATACCTACTCATGCAAATGTAAACCTCAGATGAGGACGATCAACAATAGATTTTCTACATAAGTCTACTTGCAATTTCAATGAATATAAAACAATATCACCATCACTTTCAGTGGTGTAATAATGAACTTGCTTGTTATTTGCTAAAGGCAGCATGCTGACACAGTTTCACTGCATCCCTAGTTCCTCTTCCTTCTCTCTTTCCTTCAAAGTTTTTCCAGTATTCTTTTTCTCCTTTTCCAAGATTACTTCTCTCCTAAAATCCCCCTTCTTCTACATATTATGGCGCCTCATCTAAAGCACCACTATGTTCCTCGCTCCATAACCCCCCGCGACACTCTCTTCATGCAAAAAATAATGGAGAGTGTGGAGAACATGGAGTTATTTCTCCTTCTCCACTCCCAAGCATCTAGGGACTTTGCTAGAAGAAAAAAGAGACTTTTATCAAACCTAATAAATTATTAACTAATGATAATAATAATAATAATAATAACTTTATAGATAGACATAACATACTTACCTAATAGGTGTCAATATTGCATACTTTTGAATACTAAATGTATTCATCTGAAGCACAATTATCAATGGAACATCATCACAAGTTGACTAAGATCTTGACAACAAATTTAAACATGTTTAGTCGATTTACACATGTCAACTTGTCATCCAAAGGCATAAACCAAGTTTCTATCAAATGATAAAAAATATTTACCCCGTCTAAACGACGACATAGCTTGGCAAGAGCAAACACAATCTCTCTACTAAGTATATGTGTGTGAGTTTTCATATGGCATAAGGATTGTTGCATTCTCGTGATCTAACATCCTCTCCATGGTGATACTCTCTCTCCTTATATCAAAGGGAAAATACACTTTTCTTGCATCCACCTCAATTCCATGACGATAGTTAGTCCATTACATCATTTTAACCATATGTTCAATAATGACGTCATAATCAATTATCTCTTGCATATAAGTTAATATAAAACAAATGCTTTTCCCATTAATCTATAATCATAATATTTTCTCTGACTAACCATCTATCTCCTTGAAAATAAATACATTAGTTTAAAAACAGGATGTGACACTAAGTTTTTGATTAGCGATTAGCTTTGTATTGGTTGTTAACTGTCATAAATAATATTTAATCTTAGCATTTACTAGTATATTTGTCATTAGTGGCTAGCTTTGTAGTATCTCTTAACTGTTTAATCCTAGCTTTGATTGCTACAATTATTGTTAGAATGGCCATGTGATCAAAAGATTGCTAACCTCTAGTGGCTAGTAAATCACTAGATGTTAACTTTTTTTGCTTAACATAACCACCGGCCTCTCTGCACATGTGACCATCCTGTCACTAGCTGCTATAGTTAACACTAACTGCTAGGTTGACCTCTTTCCTCCTATAGTGCCAAAAATAGGGTTTTTTTTCAATTTTGCATAACTTTTGCCTAGCATATATGAATTTCATGAAATCATAGGCCTTGGAAATTTGACTCAGCTAAATTCACAGTGGTGTAGGCCTCATTGATGAATACAAGGAATACTGAGAGGGGGGGTGGGTGAATCAATATTCTATAAAATAATTCCTTTGCATGCTGTTTAATCCATTTACCAAATTCAATGACATGAAAGCAAAATAAACATAGAAACAACAACCATAAAGACATACCACATAGACACCAGGATTTTTACGTGGAAAACTCCAAAAAGGGAAAAACCACGGTGAGTGTTAGCTCACAATATATTATGATATCAATATAGAATTACATGAAGGCTCACTACCCAAGGACTCACTGTCCAAAAGAAGTGCTCACTGCAATAGGCTCACTGCCAAATAGAAGAGAAGAGAATATAGAAAGAAATGGCTCACTGCCAGGAGAGGACTACTATAGGTGCATCTACAGAATGCTGTGGTGCAGTATGAATTAGCTCAGTATATAGAGTCAAAGGTCTACATGATGTCTACCCTGCATTTTTGTTCTACTTCACATATAGTCCATTCTTCTGCCTTTACTGTCCTTTTGCTTAATCACAATACTGCCTTAGGTTGCACAATCATGAATTCACACTTTATTCACACTTATCCATACCTCCAACACTGAAATCCATCGAATATATATCTGCAAAAAGATAAATCTCACAATTAGGTCGGCAAGCCAAACATAAAATGTGTATACAAATGTTATACCTTGTCGGCTTGATCTTGTGCACAAACAACAATGCAGACCCAAACAAACATACAATAGTCTTCATATAGGTCAGGACCAATCATTCAACTGCTTAGATTGATTGTTCAAACAATATATCTTCACCGCGTATAGATCTAACATGTCTGTCGGCTTATCCCTTAAGTACACATTTGACCAGTTCAATTGTCACAGAATAACTTCCAATGCGGACCATATGAGATTCTAAAAATCATATCCAATATCCATTATAGCTCTCTTGTCATACCTTTAGAACCACAAAACATAGTATTCAACTATAGACAAATGTGGATCTTCGAACTGTCACTCAGTCACTGTGAAACATTGCCAGACTATAAGCCGATAAGGAACAACTTGTAGAAAGTGATAAAAGGAACTTCAGAAGCTATAACTTTGGATTTAGGTAGTCATAATAAGTATCTTTACTACCTCAAAATTGCAAGACAAAATATATAACAACGGAGGAATGCAGACCCTTTTACTTTGGTACTGTGCACTGTTCCTATCTTAACTCTGTTCACCCGGACTTAGACATTTCACGATATGACTTCCAGAGGAAGTCAGAACTTGAACACTAGAACATGTGACCACCAAATATCTGTGAAAAACATACCTAAACCACATATAATGATCTTCAACTGCGGAGGCATACTGACCCAATCTCTGTCAATTTGTAGCTTGCCCATACTTAGCCATTTTGACTAAGTTAGTCTTCCAGACCTTTCCTAAACCTTGGGGCCATAACTAAAAACCCCTTTACTATGCTTTGTTGTCATTAATGGCAACATACAACTTTCCACCAGAGCAGTGTCTCTTGACTATGTTGCCAACAATCTCCCCCTTTGGCATTGATGGAAACACTTAGTGAAAAATGCTTATTTGCTCCCCCTTTCTATATACACTCTATTTTTCTTCTCCTGCTTAGGTGTTTGCCCATTTTTCATTGTTTTTCTTCTCCCCTTTTGACATCAATGGAAAAGGTGTATGTACAAGAGTAAAAATTGTGTCAAGACAACAAAAACAACAAAAACTGTTATATTCTGCCGCATATGTACAAGTACAATCTTCAACTTAATTTGTTGTGGGTTGTAGGATGTCATTGAAAATGATCTTGATTTGAGCTAGCTCTCCATCCCAACTCTTCTTTGTATTGTCCAAAATTTGAATATGGCCATTTATTAAGAAGACTAATTTCTATGCCTTTTGTATATCAGAGGGTGTGTCAATTAGTGCACTTACCTGCAGTGCTTCTGCTGCAAGATTTGACATTGAGTCTAGCTTAGGACTTATTAGTCCTCTCAACTGACACATTCTATTTTTCATTTGATCCCTCTTATTAATTAGATTACTTAAGTCATTATGAATATTGATAACTTGTATCTCTTTGCTACTTACTAACTCAACTGTCGGATCAAACAACTTAGAGATATTTGTTAGCTACAGTTCCAAATCCTTGATCTTTTCTTCTAACTCCTTTGTGGCATCTGACCATGATAAAAAAAATTGTACAAATCATAGGCTTCTTTAATGGCACTTTGTATACCTTTTATTCCATTATCTAATAAAGTTTTATCATTGATCAACATGGTCTTCAACTTAGTTAATCTCTTTTCATCAAACTCTTTCCTTACTTTTGTTTTTGCAGACTTTTCAAAAGATTCAAAATGAGTCCTGATTGATTTTATCATACCTTTAAGTTGATCAGTTGATGATAATGATGTATCTTCCTGGTATGTAGGCATCAACTTCTCCAACACATCAGATGCTGTATCAATGAGCTCATTGTCTTGTATATTTGTTTTTAACATCTCTTCCTGAGCCTTAACTTGCACAATTGATACCAATTTGAATTTCTACATAGGAGACATTGAAGCCAAGTTTATTGGTCCTTGCAGAAACTCAGGCTTACCCAAAACTTGTGTCTTTTTCCAAAAATTTCTTGCCAGAGTCTACAGGATCCTATAATGTAGAAGTCTCTTGCCCTTTCATCAGATACTTCTTCTTCTTGATTCTGCTCTGGAGGTTCCAGATTCATATCCTCATATTGATCAATGTTTTGAACTGGTGCAGGACTCTTCTCGGTTGGTACCTCTTCTTGATTATTAGCTTTGTTTTGTCCATCAGTCTTCTCCTTGTCTATTTGGTCATTAGTTTGTTTTTCTATATGAAGACTTGTCTCAATTTGGTCCTTGTCAACTGTATCTAGACCATCAGTAGCAGGGGTTGGATCTTCTTTCTCCTTTATCTCTTCATCATTTTTATCTAACCCTTGGTCCATGCTAACTTCCGGAGTCGCTGTGTCATCTCCAACACTTGTTTCTTTATTGTCATAGATGGTTGAGAGATGAAATTCCTTCAACACTTTCAAAGTAACTTCTTCAGTCTCCTTGACTACTTTCTTAATGTCATCTGACATGAGAGTGTTCATCCTCTTCTTTGTTCTAAACTCTTTGTTAAACACTTTGGAGATTTTTTCCTTATCTTCAGGGGTGATCTTCAGACATAACTTTATCAATGTATGCTCTCTGAGTTCAATGTCCTTTGCCATAGCAATTTTTTTCCTTGCAGACATTATACTTCCCAAGCTGTTTGGAAGATTAGTAATTATTTCAATGAGAGCTTTATTGTAGATGTCCAAGTATTGGATGAAAACATCCTCAATGACCTTTTTATTTGCACCGTCAAAGTCATCATACAATTGGGCAATATTGAAAGGAAGCTAGTTGTGTGGAAAACGCTTCCTACACTAATCTAATGAGGAGAGGGCTATGCAAATTCAACTTTATCCTAACTATTACAGCAATGTTAAACCATTAACATGAGATATTGCAGCAAAACACAAGAACCAAAAAGTAGACAGAAGAAGAGAGACAAAGATTTAAGGTGGGGAAAACCCTTATCAGGTGAAAAACCCCACACTCTGAAACTTGTACAATGTATTAACAAATCTGAAAGAATGTTTACAATACAATTGCAATGCAAGCTTCAATGGTCTTCGACACTCGTGTCTGGAGTCAATCCAGCAACATAACAGTACCTGTAAACCTGTGATACAAAACCATCTCCAAGCACCTGTATATAAAGAGAAGTAGTACGAATGGAGGTAGCTTCTAGAGTAAGTCACACAAGGAACTCGTCCAAATCCATGTGGCCCAATTTCCAAGGCCATAAAACATGTGTATGACACATGTAAGTGATTCTCTTTCATCCCTTACAACCCCCCAACTTGGGCACCCCAAATTTACCCAATTAAGGTATGACAGATGCTCTTACAATGTCATAAAATCCATCATATATGACAACTCTTACAGTTGTAAGAGAATCTGTTATAACTGTCTATTAATAGCAAATTCTCTTACAACCTTGTCATAGTCAAACTTGGGTGCCTACTTCCCCATGCAAGATGCTTTTGGACACTTGTCTTCACCTATCATATAATCTTCCATTTCTGGCCCTTACATTTCATAGATTCTGTCATAGCTCTTACGTGTCATAAACCTCTTACAACACTTGAAAGATGCCGACACATGGAAAAACTCTTCTACCACAAGGTGGAACGCCTATCTCCTCATATGAGGACAAAAAATACATGTGGCCACCTTCTATGTAGGATGACACATCACCGTGCCAACTCCCACAAAGTGACGAAATAGGATTTGCATCCAAATTACAATAATAGGCAAAAAATAAATACATTTAAATAATAAATGCTAGAAACTTGCAAAGGTTGAGACACCTTAATTCCCAACAAATATGTTTTAGATTACCATCAACTGTAATGGCCTTCAATACTTCCTCCAGACTCATTATAGTTTGGTCTTCTATAGGTGCTTCAGTCTTAGCCTTCTTTCTCCCTTTACCCTTACCATAGGTCTTCCTTTTTGTGGCATCAGAGGGTTTGCCTTGCTGAGAACTAGAGGGTGGTGCACTTTGTGCCTTCATATCCTCTACCTCTTCATCAGTCCCAGTTTCCTCATCATCAATTGGACCAACACTGACATACACTCTCTGACCTTTGGTCTTCTTCCTTTTACGAGTTTGCACTTCTGCAGTTGTTGTGGAGGGAATACCAGAGGATTTAGATGTTGTCCCACAGGAACTTGCACCTCTTGTTCTTCTTTTTGGTGCAACAGGTGCCTCTTATTGCATCTCTTGCACTCCCAGAGCTTTATTAACTTCCTTTTCTTGTTCCTTCTCCTTTTCTTTAGCTTATCTTTCTGCCTTAGCTCTAGCTCTTGTGGCTGATATTTGTTCTTTGATGAATCCTTTGCTTAGTGCACATTCTTCTACCATTTTCCTAGCCTTTTTTTGGATTCCAGGCTTCCTTAGTTCAACATGAACTTTTACAGAGAGCTCTTCATATGTGCCAAACCTTTCCTCTAAGGTATCCCTAGGTTTTCTTAACATGTGTTGGGCATATCCATCTAACACATCAGCTGCTACTTCATACCCCATTGGGATGATCCAGATTGTTCTAGGCTCAACAACCTCCATCATACATTGGTCTTTTGTGACAATGAAGCATATGTCATTTTTGTATTTGTCCACAATTCCCTTAGGAATCCTTTCCCTAGATTGCATAACTCTTTGAAAATTATTGAAATAGCCCCATAGGGCTATGGTTTGTTCCTCATAGCTTCCTATGTTGTTTAGATGATCCCTAATTTGTACTGCAACTAATTGATTGTTTAACCAGAACACGTTTTTCATTCTGGGTAATTCTTGCATGAAGTAGAAGAATAAGCAAATGATCAAATTACCAAATTTGAAAGGGTATGACTTCTTCAGGTTCTCCATTAGCTTTTGTCATAGTAACTCACAGAGGTCATAGTCTGCATTTTCCTTAATCATCTGATAGGCAGTGTATATAGCAGTACCGGAGATAGAGTTTCCCCGGTTGGAGGAATAGATCTTATACATGGTCACCATTGAGGCAAACCTTATTGCATGGTCTGTAATGTCATTTACAATTAATTCCTTCTTGTCAAATTGGGCTCCGGTTGCTTCTATCATGGTGTTATTCTTCACAACTTTTACAGGGGCACGCCACCAGTAGAATTTAATCCTGTCACAACCCTAATCGCATCCTTGGTGATCTTGAAAGGCTTTTCAAGCCACATGAACTCATCATGAATCCTGCTTAATACATACTAGATCCATTCATCTTCCACAAATGTAGGGTAATCTTTGTATTGAATGAATTTATTCTCTTCCAAAGCCTTGTATTCTTCCTTCAATTAAAATTGGTCACCACTTAGATGTTTTAGGTATAGATCTATGAATTTACTATCACCATGTTCTTCTAGGGCAACATGAACGTAAGCCCTAACATCCTCCGCATGCATTACACTATATGGTTTACCTGAAAATGCACCCATTTGATCGACTTCTGTTGATTTGAACGGATGTTTCTTGAATTTTGGCCGAGCTTGCTCAGTGATATCAACAACTTGTGGGGTTGCCATTTTTGTAAAGATTTAAACAAATTCACAATAGGGTTTCAAATGGAAATACCTTTTTCTGCCGAGCTAGGGTTTTCTTTACTTGAATCACTTTGTGTCGCTTTGAATCTCTGAAGATCGTTGAAATCGCTTGGAGTTCACGTTTAGTTTCTCTTAGACACTCGATAACTTGAATGCAAAGTGAATTGTATGTTGAATGAGCTCCTTTTTAACCCTTGTTATGAAAACCTAAGTTGTCATAAATGCTTGTTCATAAAAAGATGTCAAAGTCTTTTCGGTAGAAAACAGTCGATTAGGATTGCTCTGCAATGCTCTGCATTTGAACTTTTTCTACCAGGATTTCTTTCCAAAGATCTGTCATATAAGGCTTTCCATCATGCTTTTGTGCCGGATCCTAGCACTGACCATCTGGCTAGGGGATTTGGATTTTCACTACAACTCCCCCTGAGCTAGAGCTCCCAATTTACTTCCCAGAGGAAGTATCTGCACCAGAGACTGGTGCAGATCCATCCTTGACATCATTAACATCCTTCTTAATCTAGACCATGCTCATTTCCTTCTAGTGATTTCCACTGGATCAATCTTTTTCTTACCTTTATCTTCTCTCTACTATGTTTTCCTCTTCTTTGTAGGATAGTCTCTTTTCTCATTCTTGATTCTGCAGAATCTTGCAACATGTCCAAACTTATTGCAATTGTAGCATACCATATTCCTCTGTCCCTGATTCCTTCTATTGATTGGATTCATCCTTGATCTGCATTGATTAGCCATATGCCCAAATCTATTGCATGCAAAGAACTTTCCATTGAAGGATTGAGTATTCCTTGCATTGTTAAAACCATTTCTTACCAGACTTCTACATTCATTTCATCTATGACCAATTTTCTTGCAATTGAAACATTGACCAGAGAATGATGGAATATTTTGATTCATTCTACTCCTACACTAAGTAGCCCTATGACCATACTTATTGCATTTAAGACAATAGCCATTGAAATATGGGTACCTTTGAGCATTTGGCTATCTGACCAAAGGTCTTCTAGGTCTTCTTTTCTGATTTCTGAACTGGTTGCCATTGTTTTTCCTCATTTCAATGTTTTCTTGACCTGAATTAGAGCTTTCTCCTTTTTCAAATCCCAAACCTTTCTTGTCATCTAGATTTTTCTGACTACCAAGCAACTCATCAAGCTTTGCAGAGCTTATTTTGAACTTTTCTTTGTAACTGTTTGCCACCTCCAAATCAAACTTTAAAAGTATAATGTCTTTTGCCAACTTTTAACATTCTTCAGATTTGTCTTTCAACATTTGATTCAAATTTTCCTCAACTTTTTCTTTTTCTTCAACCAACCTTGATAAATTATTTAGGGTTTCATTTGCTTCAATCAACTATTCACTTAGCTCTTTATTCCTATCCATTGATCTATTAACTTGATCTCTTAGCTTCAGGATGCATTCATCTACTTCTTTGACATTTTCCTTCAAATCCTAGATATTTGCTTCATACTTATCAAGATCTTCAAGGGTTGTTTTTAATTCTTGATCAATTGTGACACTGTCTAGAACAGGATACCTTCTGTCTTCCATGAGTACTCTTTCCCATATCTTCCTTAAGCTGTTAAACTTCTTCCAAGGAACCTTGCTTTGATACCAATTGTTGAATACAAGGAATACTGAGAGGGGGGGTGAATCAGTGTTCTATAAAATAATTCCTTCACATGCTCTTTAATCCATTTACCAAATTCAATGACATGAAAGTAGAATAAACATAGAAACAACAACCATAAAGACATAACACATAGACACCAAGATTTTTATGTGGAAAACCCAAAAAAGGGAAAAACCACGGTGAGTATTATCTCACAATATATTATGATATCAATACTGAATTACATGAAGGCTCACTGCCCAAGGACTCACTGTCCAAAAAATGTTCTCACTATAATAGGCTCATTGTCAAATAGAAGAGAAGAGAATATAGAAAGAAATGGCTCACTACCAGGAGAGGATTGCTACAGGTGCATCTACAGAATGTTGTGGTGTAGTACCAATTAGCTCAGTATACAAATTCAAAGGTTTTCATGGTGTATGCCCTACTTTTCTACTCTACTTCACATATACTCTGTTCTTCTGCCTTTACTATCCTTTTGCTTAATCACAAAACTGCCTTAGGTTGCACAATCATGAACTCACACTTTATTCACACTTATCCATATCTCCAACACAAAATCCATCGAATATATATATCTGCAACAAGATAAATCTCACAATTAGGTCGGCAAGCCAAACATGAAATGTGTATACAAATGTTATACCTTATCGGCTTGATCTTGTGCACAAACAACAATGCAGACCCAAATGAACATACAATAGTCTTCATATAGGACGGGACCAATCATTCAACCACTTAGATTGATTATTCAAACAATATATCTTCACCGTGTATAGATCTAACATGTCTGTCAGCTTATTCCTTAAGTACACACTTGACTAGTTCAATTGTCACATCATAACTTCCAATGCAGACCATATGAGATTCTAAAAATGATATCCAATATCCATTATATCTCTCTTGTCATACCTTTAAAAACGTAGAACATAACTTTTTCAACTACAGACAAATGCAGATCGCCGAACTATCACTCAGTCACTATGAAGCATTGCCAGACTGTAAGACAATAAGGAACAACTTGTAGAAAGTGATCAAAGGAACTTTAGAAGCTATAACTCTGGATTTAGGTAGTCATAATAAATATCGTTACTACCTCAAAATTGCAAGACAAAATATGTAACAATGGAGGAATGCGGACCCTTTTACTTTGGTACTGTGCACTGTTCTTGTCTTAACTCTATTCACCCGGACTTAGACATTTCACCATATGACTTCCGGAGGAAGTCAAAACTTGAACACTAGAACATGTGATCACCAAATATCTTTGAACAACATACCTGAACCACTTATAATGATCTTCAACTGCGGAGGCATACTGACCCAATCTCTGTCACTCTGTAGCTTGCCCATACTTAGCTATTTTGACTAAGTTAGTCTTTCAGACCTTTACCAAACCTTGGTACCATAACTAAAAACCCCTTTACTATGCTTTGTTGCAATCAATGACAACATACAACTTTCCACCAGAGCAGTGTCTCTTGACTATGTTGCCAACACTCCTAGATTTGGCTTGAAAAATCAGGTATAATCGTTTGAATCTCATCTTTGCTTGCAAAATTCATTTGATTGAATATCTTTTGCAAAACATATTGAAATTTGATGATTTGTTTTTTCAAATTGCTCTAGATTTCATAAGAAATCTGATAAAATTATCCAATTTGATGTATTATGTCACCTAACATTTGATTTTTTGACTCTTTCTCTCTAATCCATTGACTAGACCTTCTCTTATAACTTTTTTGTAGCTCCACCTATTAATACAATTAAACAATATACACATTAATATAAGAAACATGAAATATACAATGACATAAGTAAAAAATCAATTACCACAAGATGATGATCCTTCTCAATCATCTGTTGCCTCTCTTCATCTATAGGTGCACGAACTAGAACTGCAACCTCCTATGAGAAGAATGAAGAAGCAAATTAGATTAAAGATCAATATCATTTATTTATGTTGAATGATGTGAGATAAAACAAGAAATACATAATGACATTTACATGTTACTGGATCATACCTCGGTCAAAGGCACTAAAGACAAAACAAAGTTAGTAATGTCCACCTCCATTTGTCACAAATATGAGGAGTCTGAATTGATGTCATCAACTAAAAATAGAAAAACATTATTTGACTAAAATCTACATAAGATTATTTAAATGTACATAATGATTAAAAATAGTAAAATTTACCTTAGTGAAACTTGATAAATGACTAGCCCTAGACCAACTCCTTGTGATGTTGGAGGTCCAACATCCACCTATTCATTATCAAATTCATATTTTAAGATTACCATTTATATACGATAAAAAAATTATATGTAACTTATATTTATTATTTTGTGACAAATTACATACCTATGGACTTTACATGGCTGCATAACCTTGTATTGGATGACCGAAAGATGTAGGATGGGTGTTTTGAACATCAAATTTCATAATATATACAATTATTTACATTAATTTTCATTCATAATAGATTAATATAGTTAATTATAGATTTCAAAAGGAAATACAATAAACTATAGAACCTTTTTAAAAATTACCTATCTATCAATGTAAAAGGTCCCATCCAACAACTTATTTGTTATTACCATATTATCTAATACAGATGTATCCTGGTCCTGGCCTTATGTAACATACTCCTAAAATTGTGGAACATCCTCTCCAGTGTGTGTATCATCAACATCCTCATATCCATAATCACAAAGAGCTCCACAATAATGACAAATGTGTGGTCAATATTGATGCCTACTAGGCTCACCCTCATTAGCTTGTGAAAGAGGCCTACTATGTTGTAGTAAGGTCTGCATGAGGGAACTGATAGACTGTAGCATCTCCACCTCAACACTCTCCTTCAAAACATAAGAGACTGTGACATACTAAACATATGGCTTGGCTAGGGGTCTCATTAGGTGGTCCTAAACACGATAAACCCCCTCCCTATCCTATGCAGAGCTTTTGCTTGTCACACATTAAAATAATTTAAAATGTCATTGAAGACAAACTCACAATAAAGTTTCCTCAAGAAATATTGTGGCACCTCATTGTTGTTGCACGGAGGATGGTATAAAATTGTCCACCACATATTCCAAAATTTATTCACTATTCCTTGGTGTCAGCACCAATGAATAGGGAATCTTGTACAACTTCCATGAATTGACTCATTAGTTCTTGGATCAATTAACAATGTGTTGGTTAACATATTTGTCACCTAACTCTATATACTCTCCCCTAGACAAGTGACAAATGTAATCAACAGTTGAGCCTACTATATTTGTATTCTACAAAGGCTCTCTACTTCTTTAACAAGGTGCAACTACCTTTGAAAGATATTCTATTGAATTGAAACCAAAATTGCTTTTAACCAGAAAGCAAATAATAAAGGCAGAGCTTTTGACCAGAAAGTAGTAAAGGTAGATTTACATCCAAACTACAAGAAGTTTAAAGAATTCAGCAAAATATATCCACAAACTAATATGAACTAAAATCATACACCATATATTTACCACCTCAAATAATATATCGAAAGATAAATGATTTGCAGCAGTGAGCAAGAATCAAAGATATCCAACCACCAAGATATAAAAATATCATTAACACCAGTAGAAACACATTCAACATAAGCATAACATGAATTCAAATAATCACAACACAAACTCCATGATCATTCAAAACTCTACTGTATTAATTCTCATTACATATATCAAAGTAGCTAAAACCAAAATTTACTATCACCCTTGCAACACAAAGTTTGTCCAAAAATCCTAAATTCGACTAGCTACCCAGAACATATAGCTAAGCTAAAAGTAACTGTCTTTAAAACCATAATGGCTTCTTGAAACAACTGATTTAAAAGATGTTTAAACAATAATAATAATAAAAGGACCCTCTAGAGCCAATAGTTTTAGAGCAAACATTATGAAGACATTAAAACATGAAATTGAAATCAATTGAGGATTTGCAAATCCTCGTCTCCGTTGTCCACCTCATCCATCGCTTCTTCTTCTTTCACCTACTTGCCTTCTCTAGTACCACTTTGCACCACTTGAGGTATCTGTGCCCACAATCTTGCCTTATATGCCTTGTATTTAGTGATAACAGGTGTCAATGACATTCCCAGTGGGGTTCCTGTCATGCTGATCCGACGCTTCTTTTTCATCATTGTTCTATCAGAGTCCACCACCTTTCGATGCACATCATCAAACTTATTTCTGGCAGTGTTGATATGAGCTGCTACTTTCACAAGCCTCCCCAGTGATTCACCGGTAATTGCATTGTAGTTCATTACTTCCTCAATTACTACCTTTTTGAAATTCTATTTTATTACCTTCACATCCAGGAGTTTCCCATCGTCAGACCCATTAGATTCCACCTCCAAAGTAGCAAAGTCCCTTTTAATATCCATCATCTCCCTATTATAGACTACAACTACTTTCCTCATTTCATCCTCTACTGCAATTATGAGACAAAGTTTCCATTCAACAACATCAACCCACACAGGTATGTTTAGCTCTCTGGGATCAGTTACTACTTCCTCAGCTACTAGGATGCCGGGATCCATGGCAGCCATTTCTTGTATCTCTTTAGAGGCTAAAGATAGGCTATGATGGTCACTTTTGGCCTTTTCAAATTCAACTATCAAAACCTCCCTCTTAGCATATACAGAATCATATAATTTTACTGCCTCCTCAAAAAATACAAGACCATCAAAAACAATTTTCTCGACCCACTGATCCATAGCATTTTTCAAAGACAAAGATGTTTTGACTTGTTGGAACAAATTAGGATTGAGGATATGAAGGTCGACATTTGGGGGTATTTCAATAGTAGGTGTTATTATTTTGACAACTGAATTAACAAAGGATGACAAAGAACTTACATGTGCCAGAAGCTTTGAATTTTCTTCATGCAACCCCTTTAGATATGTTATTGACTAAATATTTGACATGGTAAAGGTCGCCCTCTGCAGTAGAAGGTCCTAGATCTACTCTTCTCATTCTAAAGTCAACTTCTGTCACTTCATCTTCATTCTTATCCACCACTGGGTCTGTAATTTCCAGGAATTGATTCCCTGAGGCAGGGTCGGTTACCATCCTTGACATCCTTTTAGCATGTTTTGGCCTTGGAGTGCCTTGCAACAAATTTGCTACAGTATCAATGCCTTCATTTGCAGGTGGAGTATATCTCTTTTTCTTGTGAACTATTTTATTTAACCAACTAGGAGATTGGGCCATAACATTAGCAGTAGCAACAAGAGGAACAGGGTGAGAAATTTGCTCTGGGGGTTCATTTTGATGAGGGGAGCTTGGCGGGCTTAGCAAAGAGTGCAATAGGCTATCTTCTCTGATCTGAGAGAAAATAAAAGAATCACTATCACTTATAGGGTTATTTATAGGTGGCACATGGTCTGCTTTGGAAGAAGAAGCAACCAATCTAGTAGTTCCTTTTGCTGGTTGGGTATCTTGTTCACACATCATTTTCAACTTCACAGACTCCTCAAGAGGCCTGTCATCATCACCATTCGATTGTGAGCCTACTCTATGAAGAGTCAGGTCCAAACTAGAAGATCTCCTGTATGAATGGGTGGTTTAGGACCTGCCTGGGTTTTGAGAAGTCGAATCCTTTAGCATAGTGGAACCAACACATTCTTTCATCTTTCCTTTTAGCCATTTTTCTGTTCTCCTCAACACATGAAGGGAAAGCAACTTAACATCTGTAACTTCTTTTTTAGACCATTTCATAGGAGGTAAGGGGTCTGTTGACACAACATGATAACCATCATCCATTATGCTTGAGTTATCGTCAACCTTGTTAGGAACCTACAGATCTAGCTTGAAAGCTCGAACCTAGTTTGTGGTTAATCTCATCCATTTTCTCCTTTGTACCTCCCTTTCATCTACATAGTCTTCCCAAAAATCCTCGAGTTGAGGCTGATGTAGGTAGGAACCACCTCCATGCATATTCTCTTTTATGAAGTTTTTACTGTCAAAAGCTGCGCGGGGTGATAAACTATGGAGACTGAATTCTGATAATAACTTATCAACATTTTTGGCCACATCATTACTTTTACAAGAATAAAAAGATAAAGTCACAGGAAAAGAATACCCTTTCTTCTTCATGGCTTGATATTTCACACTTATAGATGCCATCTAACGACATAGCTCAAGCAACACCAAATAATCAGAAGGGTACCGAGGTGATTTCAATGGGGCATTTTCATAAAACTCAATTCTCAGATAAGAAAAATGATCAAATTGTATATAAAAACTACCAAATTGCAAGACCAGAGCAGAAGCAGCAACTGAGAACCTTCACTCTATTGAACCATTAATCTTTTTAGCTAACATCATGGAAAAAACATCATTTACTCTCCTAAAATCTTTCATACCTTCTACCTTTTGCAATTGAGGAAAAGTCTGGTACACAGGCGCACTTGCCGTAGGATTGCCTTGAATCCTCAAGCCAGGCCAAGCGGCCTCTCTTCAAGCCAATACATACACCAGTTGGGAACACATGTAGAAACTCACTCTCCTTGCAAAATTCATCAACTGTTCATGCAAACAGTCACTAATAATCTTTGCCCAATCAATGCGATGGTCCCCACAAATTAACAAGATGAATCTACACATCTAAAATTCAAAAACATCTGATTCTAGGTTCCCGACTACTATGTTTAGCAAAGTTATCATGTCTAAAATTTCTTCCTTAAAATGGCTCCTCCTTAGGTTGGTGGGAAGGCAATATTTCCCAGTCTTTTCAATTTCCAACCAGTTTTTAGCAATGCAAGTGCAACACCAATCTTTCCTTTCATTATATTAATTCTAGGTAGAAGATACAAAAACATCTGCATTATCTTCATATTCCTCCAAATTCAAAGCTAGAGCGATAGATTCTGAATCAACCTTTGCCACAATGGCACCATTAGAAGTCCTTATCTCCTGTGACTGAGGGAAATAACCATTTTCACACGCCACTATCAATTTAGGGCAATGCACGGCGAGCGAAAAGACTCCAGCTTTATCCAAACCACTACTAACAATCTTTCCCGCTAATGGGGTTTGATTCTCTGACTGCATCCTTCCCCAGAAGTCCTCCAAATCAACATGGCCCAGGTTGGTATCTCTCACCCTGACAGACCATTCTCCACTATAAAAGCCATGGGGACCCCTTGAAATTTGAACTTCATCTTCATATACTCAAGGAACCAGAACACCAGAGACTCCGAAGCATACGCATGCAATACGGGGTAATGCAGAGCACTAACAGGAAATTCTGTGTAGATACACGTTTCTAACTCCTCAAAGAAAGTGTTATGCTTTTATAACAGAGAAGCAACAAGAGAGATAGAATTTCTAATCTTGCTAACCTATAAAAATGGAGTTATGTTGATATCCCACACATAGCAAGCTAGCTGTTTTAATACTCTGCACACATTCTCTTTGTGAAATGACACAACTTTAGATGAGAGGAAGAGTTTATCAATGTCACCTCACATAAATTCACTTATAGAGAACATTAAATTCTAGCGGTGAATTTAGCTTTTGAAATCATTAATACATGCCTCAAGTTTCCCTCTGAGAATTGTGCCACTGTGTCTTCATGTACTTCCAATTAAATGTAAAGTGACAAGTGTCATTCCCTTACTTTGTATGCCAGTGCAACAAGAACACCGCAACAATTCCTTTGAAGTCAGCAAGTCAGGTGAGAATTGAAGTTTTGAACTGCAAGTCAGAGGTTTGGAAGTTCAAGGAACTCCCAACCTCCCGGTAACAAAGGGATTTCATAATACCAAGACACAAGGAAAGACTCAAGACATGGACTATTCACACAAGTCGGCAAGTCAGGTGGTTCAAGAACTTGTGAACCCGCTGACATGGTTCAAGAGTGCAAGGAATTGCCGACGACTCGAAATGTGACTAAGTAAAATCTGACTCGGGATGAAAAGGCAATAAGTGATACACATAAGGTGGACAAAAGACTAAGATGTGGACACTTTAGTACATTTTTCCAAAAATGGGGTAACACAATGCACATAAATTAGATTTCAATATTTTCTTGTCTTTGACTTGTTTATATGATAATCTTGTAGGATAAAATTGTCGTGCATTCTCCCTATAATTTGAACATGTGTTAATTTGGCAAGTAATGGAATCTATGTGAGAAATAATTGAATCCGAGGATGTCACAAGGGCTCTCTGATGTGCGTTGGTTGCATTGGAATTTTTTAATTATTCAATTAATGTTTCAAGTTATTTATTTTTTCCTCAATCTTCCCTAATATGTTGGCTTGTGTCTCATGAGGATGTCAAAGAATCAATGGAGGAGTTTGGGAAGGGTTTGTTTGTGCCCGCTCTTCAATAAGAATTTCATCATGCACTTAGTTTGGTGAATCAGGGTTTGGAGGCATTGGGGGGTTCATTTGCTAAAAAATTAAAAATGAATCAAAACAATTGCAAAACAAATGTTTCATATTCAAATCACTAAAAACACAAAACTTACCTCATCGAGCTTGCCAACCTCATGGAGTTCATGAATGTTGTGGCGGCATGGTGTTGGTGTCAAATTTACTTTATCTACCATAAAATGCACTCATAGAAAATCCCTCCCATGTTTTGGAAGTTGTGGCAAGGAATGAAGCTATAATTGTGTTTTTTTTTAATTTTATTTCATTAGAATAACGTGAGCACATTTTAGCTTAGTAGTGATTGAACCTTAGGATCGTCACTACAAAGCCATAATGTGAACGCATTATAATGTGCTCAAATTATAACCAATTTGGACCAAAGAGGTTTTTTGGCCATTTTTTGGTCCCCCATCTTTGTGCACACACCCACTATGCATGCCCTATCCTACTCTATTGTATTCAAATTTTTTAGTTGGCATGATTCTAGGAGTCTTCATTGTGCACGAGAAATCAAACTTTAGTGATTATGTTCTTAGAAACAATATAAAACCTATGCTCTATTTCATGGAGGTCCATGCCCGTATGCTTTAATGGGGTTCCTTATATACTGTTATCAAGCTCCTCCATCGATTCAAGAACCTTTATCAATGTTTTGGTTGAACCTATTGTTAAACCATGTAAGAGCATAGTCGTAAAACCCTAGTGTAATAAAATCCTTTTTAAGATTTGGTGGGGAGAGAAAAGACATGTGGCACATTTTTATTCACCAATGGCTAATCTTTGGCCAATAACCAAACCAATCATGTTCACTTTAAATTGATTTTCATGTACCCACCATTAGATTTCCAACCTCTCTTGCACTCACAATATAATCTTCATATACATTAAGGGGGCTTGAGTTCATTGCACACACTTTTTGTTATAAAACATCCTTAACCACTTAGTACTAGTGGTTAGAACTCAAGTCATTGCTTTACATCATAAGGTGACTAGCCTCATCAGTAGTTAGAAAAGGTAACCTATGATAGACCATTAAACATTGAAACCAACTATAAATGTGACACATGATAATAATAGTACAAAGGCATCATGGACAAATTGAGCTAATAAAATAGCACCGTATGCACATTAGACTAGTAATAAGGTACCATGACAAGACTTGGCTGCATGCACATACATATGACATGATTAAGGGACACCACATATATTGGCATAGCTAATCAAACTAAATACGTATATATGAATTAATAGATGGGTCATTGCTGATTGGGATTCAAATAGATAAACATAAGTGACTATAATATTGTTTTTATCTAAATCCATTTCACATTTGTAAAGGTATTATCGCACACAAGCATCCATATAGACTTGAACATAGCCTTGTAAGGACCCATAGTCCTAACCATTTCTTCTCAAGTAATTAATTTTGTTGGGATAAGGTGCCATTAACCTTGTAAATCCCAATATTGTATTTATTCCATTTATTATTTGTTATTTGTAATTACCCATAAGGAGATGTAATAGTTTCACTGATAGTGGTAATTCTGGAGTTATCAGTGGTAGTTACATAGTGACATTTACTGTTGGCAAATGTAAAAACTCAAAGTAAATGAGTGTAGGTGCCACCTTGGGAGAATCTACTATTTTTAGCATGTATGACACACATCATAATGTTTGGTGGGTGCATGTAAAGAATCTATGACAACTGCAAGTTGTCATAAGATTCTATGACACTATGAAGCATATGACATATATTAATGAGTTGTAAGTTGCTATGTTTAGGCTCCCAAGGTTCCTATCTTGGAAATATACTCTTTTATGGAATCTATGATGGTTATGATGCATCATAAGATGTTGTAAGAGGCCAGATTTAGTCTTGGGCACCCAACCTTTGCATGGTTGTTTTTGGACAAGTGGAAGGTGCTTGTAAGATGGCAATTAATGTTGGCATGTTGGGGAATCTCATGAGAGGGAAGGTGAAAGCCTAGGATGAGTTGAAAAATATTTCTATAAGTATTTGCCATGTATTTGTTGTTGCAATACAAATTTTAAGTACTCAGGTGCTGCCATAATGCTGTCGGATTGAAGACTGAATGAGAGATTGGTGGTGTTGTATTGTAAATCATTTTCAGATTAAACTTTGGGCCTCTTTCTTGTGTGGAGTTTTTTACCCGAAAGGGTTTTCTCCACATTAAACATTGTGTCATGTGTTCAATTTTTTGATTTTCCATTTCTGTGAAGCATAGTTTTGTTTCTGTGTTACAATCTCCATTAATAACACACATTTAAAGATTGTAGAAATTTATATTGAATCAGATTTCCATTAAAGTAGTGTTGCTTTCATTTCTAACATTTGGTATCAGAGCCTGGCCAACTTTGACTCTTGGGTTGTAGTGTGGAAGCTGTAGCTGTAGTGGGAGATTTGGTTGTGTTTGTCTTGCAGATCTCGTGTTGATATTATGGCTGGATCCACCATTGCATCAACCTCTCGTTTGGACATTGAGAAGTTCAACGGAATGGGGTATGAGTTGTGGAAGCTGAAAAAGGAGGATTTGTTGGAAGAAAGAAACCAGTGGTTGGCTGTTCAAAAAGAGAAGAAACTCGATGAAGTCTCTCTGAATGAGTGGGATAGATTGGATAAGAACACGAGGAACCATCCGTTTGTGTCTATTAGACCTTGTCCTATTGAATGACACAAAGGAGGAGACTGCACACAAGTTGTGGAATCGGTTGGGTGAGATCTACCAAGCCAAGAGTATGGTAAATAAACTTTATTTAAAAATAAAATTGTTTTCCATGAAATGGTGAGAAGGTGAATCATTTGTAGAGCAATTAAATTCTTTTAATTTGTTGTTGAGTCAGCTTGCCTCAGTAGATGTTGATGTTAGTGAGGAAGATAAATGTATCTTACTTCTTTATTCTTTACCCGAGTCTTGGGAGAATGTTATCCTTGCTATCACTGCTAACCTCATGGATCCGAAGTTGGATGCTCTTGTTTCAGTGCTACTGTCACAGGAATTGAGGAAGAAGAGTTTAGATAGTTTAGGTGATGCTCTCAGTATTAGGGGAAGGTCTAAGGGGACCTAAAGGAGATCAGAAAGGGGCTAAGGACAAGTCCAAGGGCCAATCTAAGACTCCTAGTAAAAAGAACATAGTTAAGTGTTGGAATTGCTGTAAAAGGGGACATGTGAAGGAGTGTAGAAACCCTAAGAAATAGTGGGAGAGTGCTTCAGATAAGTCCTCGAATGCAAGTGAAGATGTTTTACTTTCTGCATGCAATGTTGTTTCTAATGAAAACTGGTTAGTTGACCTAGGATGCTCATTTCATATGACCCCGCATAAGGAATGGTTCTCCACATATAAAGAATATGATGGAGGTCATATCTACTTCGGTGACAACTCTTCATATCGGGAAAGGAAAGGTATTATTGTGTTTCCGTGATGGGAGGATTAAAACCCTCCCCAATGTTTTGCATATTCCTGGATTATCTAGAAATCTGATTTTAGTTTCGAAGTTGAATGATTTGGGAATACATGTGACATTTGACAAGCATGGCTTTAGATTGGTGAGAGGGAACTTGGTGGTAGCGAAAGGGAAGAGATTCAAAAATTTGTTTAAGCTTGAAGACACTACAGTTTGTAATGCCTCTTATGTTTCTGAGGTTTCTGAAAACACTTGTATGTTGTGGTACCACAGATTGGGCCACACAAGCAATAATGTATTGAAAACTATTAAGAATAAAAGTTTGTTGGACGGTTTCTCTTATTCTGATGAGCACTTTGATTTCTGTGAGCATTGTGTGTTTGGTAAACAAAACAGAAAATCATTTCCTTTGAGAAGCAATAGAGCAAAAGAGAAATTAGAAATTATTCATACGAATGTGTTTGGACCTGTGGATAATGATTCTATTGGAAAATCTTGTTATTTTGTTACCTTCATTGATGATGTATCCAGATTTACATGGATTTATTTTATGAAGCACAAATCTGAAGTTTTCACTAAGTTTAAGGATTTTATAGTCTTAGTTGAAAACCAATTGGGATTGAAGATAAAAATATTAAGATCTGACAATGGAGGTGAATATTGCTCTAAGGAATTTGATGAGTTTTGCAAGCATGCAGGTATTATCAGTCAAAAGACAACTCCATATACACCACAACAGAATAGTGTTGCAGAAAGGATGAACCAGATAATTATGGAAAGAGCCAGAAGTATGCTTAGTGATGCACAATTGGATACATGTTTTTAGGTAGAGGTTGTGTGTACTACTTGCTACTTGATAAACAGATCTCCTTGTAAGGCTCTTGATTCGACTCCTTATGAAGTGTGGACAGGTAAGAAACCTTCTGTTTCACATTTAAGGGTTTTTGGCTATGAGGCTTTTGTTCATGTGCCTAAGGAAAAGCGATCTAAGTTGGATCCAAAAGTTGAAAAGTGTACATTCATTGGATATGGTGATAATGTCAAAGATTATAAGCTTTGGAATCCACTAACTTGCAAGATTATCTTTTCTAGAGAACTTAGAGCTATTTCTGAACCTGAGAAGCCAAAAGAAAAAGAAAAGGTAAAGAAGGTGCACTTTGATTTAGAGCAGCAAGATGCACCTCAGGAAGAACATAATGATGGATTTAGGGGTGAAGAGGAAGAAGAAGATTCAAGTAGTTCTGATAAAGATGAATCTGTTGTGATAGAAGAAGTTGGTGCAGATGATCATGCAAAAGAATGAGTAAGGTCTCTTACTCCACCGTTGAGGAGATCCACAAGAGAACAGAATCCAGTTGATAGGAATAGCCCACTAGATTTCTGTTGTGTATATGCTTTATTGAGTACTAACGATGAGCCTAGATCCTACAAGGAAGCTATTTCTGCATATGATAGTGAGTCTTGGCAATTAGCCATGTAAGAGGAGATGATGGCTTTAGACTCTTGTAACACCTAGCTCTTGTTCATTTATCCAAGGGAAGAAAGGCCATAGGTTGTAAGTGGGTCTTCAAGAAGAAGTTTGGAGAAGACAAGTCATTGGAGAAGTACAAGGTTAGACTGGTAGCCAAGGGCTACTCCCAGAGAGAGGGAGTTGATTTTGGTGAGATATTCTCTCCTGTTGCTAAATTAACTTCTATTAATTTTTTTTTATCTATTGCTATAGCTTATGATTGGGAGATTGAGCAAATGGATGTTAAGACTGTGTTCTTGCATGGAGATCTTGAGGGAGAAATTTATATGCAACAACCTATAGGTTTTGAGGTAAAAGGGAAAGAAAAATGGGTTTGTAGGTTAAAGAGGTCTCTTTATGGTTTGAAACAGTCCCCTAGAATGTGGTATCAAAAGTTTGATTCATTTGTGTTGAAATTGGGTTTTGTTAGAAGCGAGGAGGATCATTGTGTTTATATTCATTGTGTTGATGATTCTATACTGGTGATTGCTTTGTATGTTGATGACATGTTTTTTTTCAGCAATACTAAGGGTATGATCAGTGAGCTTAAAGACCAACTTTCAGGTGCATTTGATATGAAAGATCTTGGTGTTGCCAGGTATATTTTGGGAATGGAGATCAGAAGGGACAGAGGTAACAGAAATATTTGGTTGTCACAAAGTAAGTATGTGAATACTATTTTGCAGAGGTTTAGTTTGCAGGACTATAACCCAGTTAGAGTTCCTTTACCCATTGGTACTAATCTTTCATTAGATATGTGTGCAAAGAATGAGGATGATTTTGAGGATATGTCTAATGTGCCATATGCCAGTGCTATAGGGAGTTTAATGTATGCAATGGTTTGCACTAGACCAGATATTGCCCAAGCAGTGGGAGTTTTGAGTAGATTTATGTCTAACCCTAGTAGACAACATTGGAATTATGTGAAGAGGGTGTTTAAATATATTGCAGGTACTCCTAATCATTGTTTGGTTTATTCTAGTACTGATAGTGCTGATAAATCTTTGGACATATAGGGTTTTGTTGATGCAGATTGGGCATGTGACTTGGATAGTCGAAGGTCCACTAGTGGCTATGTGTTTACTCTGTTTGGAGGTGCAGTAAGTTGGATGAGTAAGAGGCATACCACATTTTCTTTGTCCACCATAGAAGCAGAGTATACGGATGCTACTCATGTCTCTAAGGAGGCAGTTTGGTTGAGGAGATTATGTACATGTATTGGATTTGATTGTAGGATCATTCATATTGGTTGTGATAGCCACAATACTATCTATTTGGACAAGAACCCCATGTATCATGCTCAGACTAAGCATGTTGATGTTCAGTATCACTTTGTTCAAGAGTTGGTTGCGAATGGACATATTGTGCTAAAGAAGATAGACATTCAGGAGAATGTTGTAGATTCATTGACCAAGCCTGTGAGCACATAGAAGTTTGTGTGGTGCAGAGAGGCCACGGGCCTTGTTTCTAGTGCCTGATTATTTATTTTGTTTTCATATGGGTTGATTTACAATGTATAATGTTAAGTGGGAGAATGTTGGGATAAGGTGCCATTAACCTTGTAAATCCCAATATTGTATTTATTCCATTTATTATTTGTTATTTGTAATTACCCATAAGGAGATGTAATAGTTTCACTAATAGTGGTAATTCTGGAGTTACCAGCGGTAGTTATGGAGTGACATTTACTATTGGCAAATGTAAAAACTCAAAGTAAATGACTGTAGGTGGCACATTGGGAGAATCTATTAGTTTTAGAATGTATGACACACGTCATAATGTTTGGTGGGTGCATGTAAAGAATCTATGATAGCTGCAAGTTGTCATAAGATTCTATGACACTATGACGCATGTGACAGATATTAATGAGTTGTAAGTTTCCATGTTTAGCCCAAGGTTCCTATCTTGGAAAGATACTCTTTTGTGGAATCTATGATGGTTATGACACGTCATAAGATGCTGCAAGAGGCCAGATTTAGTCTTGGGCACCCAACCTTTGCATGGCTATTTTTGGACAAGTGGAAGGTGCTTGTAAGATGGCAATTAATGTTTGTATGTTGGGGAATCTCATGAGAGAGAAGGTGAATGCCTAGGATGAGTTGAAAAATATTTCTATAAGTATTTTCCATGTATTTGTTGCTACAATATAGATTTTAAGTACTCAGGTGCTGCTGGAATGCTGTCAGATTGAAGACTGAAGGAGAGATTGGTGGTGTTGTTGTATTGTAAATCATTTTTAGATTAATACAAACATTGGGCCTCTTTCCTGTGTGGAGGTTTTTACCTGAAAGGGTTTTCTCCACATTAAACATTGTGTCATGTGTTCAATTTGTAGATTTTGCATTTCTGTGAAGCATAGTTTTGTTTCTGTGTTATAATCTCCATTAATAACACACAGTTAAAGATTGTAGAAATTTATATCAAGAATCAGATTTCCATTAAAGTAGTGTTGCTTTCATTTCTAACAAATTTTGTGTAAAGTAGAATTAATAAAAGCATTGGATGCATATGCTTTGTAAATTGTCCCTTTTGTTAAGTTAGTTTATCCCATATGCTTGGGAGGTAATAGTTCTACTAGGTAGAATTAGTATAAATAGAGGATTTTTCTAGTACAATGGGTACCCATGAACTATATTGTATTGAGAACTACTCAAAGGAGGATATGCTTTCAAAGAGGATTGCAATATTGTATAATGTGATTTTATCAAATCGATACAATATTGTTCATTATGTTTCAATTGAGCTTTTATTTTCTATATTTCATGAATATGGTTATTTTTTGCAGGTAACACCATAACATCTAGTATTAGAGCTCTTTCTAAAGCCATGTTTTCTTATAGTTCTTTTCCATTCAGTTCCTTATACAATTACCGACTGTATGCTCTCACCTCACCCTCTTGTGATCTTGGTGATACAAAAGTGGATACATAAGTAATGACACTAAGAATTTGCTCAAAAATTTCCCAAATTTCCCTTGCTATTAGTTATTATTTCTATTTTAATGGTAGAAACCCTATACTGGGGGTTTTAAAATATCACAAAAGAGCTACCATTTTGGGCAAAGTTGGATTCTCCATATAGGTTTCAGTGAAGGTCAGAGAGGTTGCCCTCCCAAAACATACCATTAAACAACCTCTATATACGGTCTTGTGCTTCCACATACCCTCGGGTATGTTCGAAGACTCCTTAGGATTTTTGAAACCTATCTCTAAGAAGCCATTAACTATCTATCCTTTGTGATGTACCAATAAGTGGTTATCCCCAGGAAGTTACTCACACCATACTAGATCCCTCTAGATCTGTATATTTGTAGAATCATATACTAGACATTCCTTGTAGAAACCACCCTTTTCACCTATTATCTCTTCCCCACCCTAGCCTTTTTAGGAGATGGAGAATACCACCACTAACTTGATTATTGTTTCTAGGATCGACAGAGAATAGTTTATATAGAAACACAACATTTCACAAGGGTGTTGCAACATGAGTATCAATTAGCCAGTAATTTTCAAACCAAGAATCATGTCATATTTTCACATAGAAGATTTGCCTCAAAGAGATCTAAAATAATAACCTTAAATTAAAAAAATTATAATAAAATATTTTCCCCTCTCCACTTGATTTTCCCATTTTGATTCTCACTTCAAGCTGGTCATTTTGGCATATTACCCTAGCACCTTTTTTTAGCCACCTTGAGACCCCTCTTATTATGGTGAACACCTAATCTAAGAAAATTGATGCGACATTAGTAGCTAAACTAGAGGAAATTGACTCCCACATCTCCTCCCTCAATGATGGACAAGCCAAAATATTGGAATCTCTTAATCATGTAATTGGTCATGATTCATCCCATATTTGATGGTACAAACCCTATTAGTTGGATCTACAATGAGCTGAATAATAATTCACTCTCCATAACACTCCTTAGGGGGACTGTTGAACACCCAAAGTACTGAGAGGGGGGGTGAATCAATACTTTATTAAAATTCTTACTTATTGAACTAATAATCCATTTACCACATGCAATAACAAAGCTAATTAAGCATAGAACAAACAACCAAAATCTATCACACATGAACACCAGAATTTTTATGTGGAAAACCCAAAACTGGGAAAAACCACGGTGAGTGTTAGCTCATAATATATTATGTAGGATCAATATCGAATTACAATAAAGGCTCACTGCCTTAGGGCTCACTACCCAAAATAAGTGCTCACTATAAGAAGGCTCACTGCCTAGAGAGAGAAAGAAAGAAGAAGGGTGGCTCACTACCAATTTGAACTACTTAGATTGAATCTACTCATGCATGGATGCAGCTCCAATAAATTTTCAAAATACTGTCTCAAAACTCTTCATCTTGACTGCTTTGTTTCACTGCTCTGCCTTTACATTAGACAAGATCTCTCTTCTTTTACTTTTTGTCGCCTACTCTACTGTTCACAATCTACACACATTCACATTCATACTACCCAACTCAAACACCAAATTCAATCACATATATAATCTGCAACAAACAAAATCTTCATATTAGGTCAACCTATTAAAGTGTACCGTGTAGTCATGCATTATGTGCTTTGTTGGCCAAATTTTTTCTCCAAAATCTATGGCAAACCCAAAAAATATTTGAAACACCTTCACACATGTCGGCCTTAACTGTTTCACCACATAGGATTAAGTTCCAAACACTAAAACTTACCGTACACACATCATATTGTTATGTTAGCCTTATTTCTCAGACTGTTCACTAGTTCAGTTCAACTGTTAGACAACATATTCCACTGTAGACCACAAGACCTGTTCAAATTCATATCAAAGATTCTTCACCCATCATAGTTCATACATCCAAAACCACAAGGAAAAATATTCTTTTACAGTAGAATGTAGACCACTGAAACACATGCCCTATCATAGTGACATTGCACCATACCAAGTAGCGATACTTAGGCATTCATAATTGACTCTCTGGTGGAACTTAGAACTTGTAACTCTGGATTTGGATACTTCAAACATGTGTTTACAACACCTCATAACTGCATAACAATATATGCAATAGTAGAGGAATGCGGACCAAAGTTAAGTGTTCTGTTATAATTTCCTCTGTTCACTGCACTGCCAAACTTAGACTTCTTGAAGATGAACTTTTGGTACTCATCAAAGACTAAAATATTGGACAATTGATCATCTAAGGACTATGAACAACATACCTGATCCACATGATATGATCTTCTACTGCGGACCAATGTAATCCATTATACTGCTGCTTTGTCGCTATCTCCTATACACTGCTAACACTTAGCCAAAATAGCTAAGTCTTCTTTTTTGGATCAAAACACTATTCTAATCTTGTACCTATACTTGTTGCCATAAATGACAACATCTTCAGACATCATACACAAGTTGCCAACAATCTCCCCCTTTGGCATTGATGGCAACACTTGATGTGAAAAACGTGTTACAACTCCCCTATCTTTTTATACACTGCTCCCCCTGTCTTCATGCTTCCTTTATTATTTTTCAAAATTGTTTTTCACATACTTCATTTCTTCTCCCCCTTTGACATCAATGGAAAAGGTGTACATGATACAAGGATATGTACAAGTTGCCAAAAACTATTTTTCTACTGTACCACATATATACAAATGATGTCAAAAATGCTTATTATTGTTGTTTCGGGAGAATATCTTTATAGATTGTCTTCAGGTGCACCATTTCTTCTTCCCAACTGGTCTTAGCATGAGTCAACATTAGTATGTGCCCATTAATCTGGGCCACAAAGTCTTCTGCTTTCTTCACTGTATTAGGGACTTCAATGTTTTGCCTTGTTTTGTTTGCAGCTGCTATTAACTTGGTCAAGGATGCAATTTTAAAACTTGCTACTTCCCTAAGCTGACTCATTCTATGCTTTATGATTTCCCTCTGGGTCTGCAACTTATGTATATTAGAATGAATGGTTTCAACTTGAGCCCTTTGATTACCAATAACATCTTTTGTCGGGTCATAAGATCTAGATATCTTCATTATCTGAGCTTCCCATTTATCTATTTTATCTTTTATATCCTTAGTTTTAACCGGCCATGTGAGACAAAATTGATACAATTCACTAGCTTCTTTGAGGGCTAACTGTGCATATTCTATACTTTTATCTAACAAATTTTTGCCTTGAGAAGCCTTATCTTTTAGCTCCATTAATCTCTTGCTGTCTATTTCAGCTCATACCCTTTTATCAGTAACTTTCTCAAATGATTCAAAATGGGAATTCATAGACTCTATAAGCTTTTCCATCTGCTCTATAGGAGAGATTGTTCTATCTCTCTGAACTCTGGGCATGATCTTTTCAAAAATATTTATTGCTTCTCCAAGCATCTCACTGTCTTTCATGTGAGACTTTATTATTTCTTATTGAGCAGTTGCTTGAAACATTGTGCCCAATTTTAATTTCTGCAAAGGAGACATAGTGGTCAAGTCTATTTGTCCTTGCAGTAAATCTAATGTGTTTGCACTTTGAGCTTCTTTTTGCTTCAACATAAATTCCCTTAACGAATCAGTAGTATCTCTTTTTATCTCTTCACCATGAGACACTACAACTTCTTGTCTTTCCGGAGGGGGATCTTGAATGTTTTCTTGTTCAATTCCTTCAGGATCTAGAGTAGGAATGTCCATCATTTGTTCATTTTCCTCTTTTCTCTGCTCTTCTTGTTCCTTAGAGATATCTTGTTCAAGGACTACTCTTGCTTCCTCAGACTTCTTATTTTCAATCTCTTTCATTTGTTTATCTGGAGGAACTATTTCACTTTGATCTAATTAACCTCCTCTTCACTCCTTGTGCTCACCATAGGATTAACTATACCTTGCTCCAAGGTCTGTTCCACATCTGTCTCTAGAATTGTATTGTTACCACCAGAATTCTGTTCCTCTTCATCAGTATCAACAATGGTTGAAATTTTTAGTTCATGTAGCACTTTTAGTGTTATCTCCTTTGTCTCCTTGACCACATTCTCTATTTCACCAGACATCAGAGCATTGACTCTTTTCATGGTTTTGAATTCCACACTGAGCTTTTTGGTGACTTTGGTTCTTTCTTCAGGAGTGATGTCTGGATAGAGTTTTAACAAGACATATTCTTTGATCTCAGGATCCTTGGCCATAACACCTTATGTCCTTGCTAACATTATACTGGCTAAGGTATCTGGTAACTCATCTATTACTTCAATCAATGTTTTGCAGAACATGTCTAAATATCTTACAATTGATGTTTTAATGATTATTTTATCTGTATCTAATCTTTCATCATACAAGTCAGCAATAGGATTTAAGGTACTGTGTTGAGAAAATGTATTAACCAAGGCTTCCAAGGATAAACTTGCTTCTTCTTCTGTGTTCTCAGTCTTTTCTTGTTTATTCTTCTTCTTCCCCTTAGCTTTTTTGGAGGGCTTCCCAGTAGTGGCTTCATTTTTTTTGTCCTTTTTGTTTTGACTTCCTCATCTATTTTTGTTTCTTCTTCTTCTTCATCCTTTCCAAGGCTCACATATACTCTTTTGGTGAACTTTGCTTTCTTTATTTTCTTCTTCTCGTGTGTTTTCTTCTTTGTTTCCTGCTCTTCTATCTTTTCTTTCTTAGGTCCGGAGCTCTTGGAAGTATTTTCGACAATGGTAGAAGCTCTTGTTCTTCTTCTAGAGCTTGTTGTGGGCTTTTCTTGCTCAGATTTCTCCTCTTACTTTTCTAGAGTCTTTGATGTTTTCCTTTTCTAAAAATTTGATGTCTGTTCTACCAGAGCACTTGCAGCTTTTGAGGCCTCTACTTTGTCTCTTTCTTCACTTATTTCTTCATCTATAAATCCTTTGCTTTTAGCAAACTTCTCTACCATCTTTCTTGCATTCTTCTTAATCTCAGGTTGTTTGTGTTCCATGTAAACTCTGAGAGATAGTTCCCTAAAAGTGCCAAACCTTTCTTCCTTGGGATCCCTAGGTTTTCTCAACATTAGATCTGTGAAACCAATCATGACTTCTTCTGTCACCTCATAACCCATAGGTGGGACCCAAACTATTCTAGGTTCAACAGCCTCCATGAGGCATTTGTCCTTATCTACCATGAACACTATTACCTTCTCATACTTCTTTACAACGTTTTTAGGGATCTGGGCCCTATTCTGCATTTTATTTTGAAAATTCTTGAAATATCCCCATAAGACTGCATTCTGTTTGTCTGCATTTCCCAAACTGCTCAGGTGATTTCTAATTTATGTAGCTACAGGTGCATGATCAAGCCAACCAATGTTCCCTATGCTAGGTAGCTCTCTTAGGAAGTAGAAGAATAGGCAAGTGATCAAAGTTCCATATTTGAAATGATATTTTGTTTCCTTTGTTCTTTTCAAATTTTCCATTAGTTCACCCCAGAGCAATTCACATAGGTCATAATCTATGTTATTTTTGACCATGTTGTAACATCCAAATTTGATTTGACTAGAAAAAAAACTAGGTTTTAACAAAAGTAAATTTTTTTTTCCTACTAGGTAATCAAATACAAAAGAACTTATCTACTACCAATTATAACATTTTTCACTTTACCATAAACATGATCTCATTTTCATAAAACTTAAAGAAATGATATACAATAAACATTTTGTTTTCTAACAATTTGAAATTTTCTTGGAACAAATAAAATATCGGAAACATACCATTAACATGCATCTCGATTGTCGACCCATCACATTCAAGACTTGGCAATCCTCAGTATTTGGAAGAGAAAGTATCTTCAAGGAGCTTAACCTCCAACCACAGACCGTTGGTCTCCCGCACTCCTTCCTAACCGGAAGTGGCCCTACCCTACTCAAGAGGATAGACTTAGGATAACCATCGGTGTTTGCCATCTAAGCTCTAGTGTTGTAACTTATGTGTCTTGTTATCGTGCAGATCCCTAGATACCCTCTAGTCCTGTATGACTCTCCATAAGAAATGCCATCCAGTTACAGTGAACATTCGATGCACTTGAGGATCGTGCACCACCTTGGCCAAAGGATTTGTTTTTTTAAATAGCGTTCTAAGAACGCATGAACTTAGTTCACCCACCCTACTCGACTTGAACTGATCGAAATCCTACAGTTTCCTATTTGTAAGGTTTAAACAAATGTCGACCTCGATGACCTCAAGGTTTTAGGATTTTCTCCTGCAATAGCGCATGGCGCAACATTTAATCTCATCCCGAGTTTATAGTTTCATAATCCCATATTCATATAAAACATCGTTTAATAACACCCACTCCTAAGTGGTTTCAAACTTGGTTACTCGGTTCCCATGTTTATACAACATACCCAAGTATACAAAACAATTTCCCGTTACCCCAGAATTTAAAGGTTTTAGACTCATAAAGGTCTACAAAATAAAACGACACTAGAATCATCGCATGCAACGTAATCTAGACTCAAAATGTGGGTTTTCCCACCCTACTTGTTCATTACAAAACCATGACGGTTTACGACCAATACTAAAACTTTAACTCTCTACTCCCCTTTTCAAGTCAAATAGTTTCACATGAGTCATTGAGGTAAGAGTCGTAGAATAAGATAATAAAGGGTTTGGAATCTTTCTTATGACATTAGAGATGACCAAACACATGGTCAACCTCTAACTAAAGATATAAGACGAATAAGACACTAGCTAGTTACATTAGTCTACGTTCCATGTCTTGTTTTCAGAATCTTTATCTATTAGAACCGAGAGATGTTTTAAAATCTTATCCTTCTCTGATTTGAGTTGGTAACACAGTCATATAGAAATAACTAAATGCATACGTCTTTACCGACACCTAGTAAAATCTAGTTCACAACTTGCATCATGCGTATATCAGCATTGGTGTATAAATACATTTAAAAACTGTGTTCTATGATTGTTATGGTCTGTTTCATGATATTTAATGATATCATTTCCTAAGAAGACAGCATAGTTTCGTTTGTGAGAAGGTAACAATAATACATATTCCTTGTAATCAACCCACATTCTGAGCTTACAGTATGATGAAGTTATTTGCAAATCCTTTTCGTTGTATGATCTTTTACTAGTTTAATACTCTACACATTTGACCAGCAATATAACACATAGGCTGTCTACATTCATAACTACGTCGAAAACATGAAAGAACTGAGGCTTACACTATCATTATCATCTACGTTGCATGATTCCTACATTTTCATTGCAAAATAAGACACACATATCAATCATAGACTGCGCAATGTGGAAGAATAGGAACCTGTTGATGGACTACGAAGTCTGCTGTTGCTAGCTCATCCTCTAAATATTTTGCTTCGACTCAATCCCACCGAACTCTCCTCCCATGTCCTCCTCTGGTTAACCACCCAGAAAACAATGTTCAGGCCGCGCAAAATGAAGAAGAATCAATCCCCCTCACTCCGGTTTCCCATCTCTTAATCAACCGAAAGCTCATGCCTTAGAAAAGCGCCTACCATGATGTGGCATAATGGCCTTTACTCAGTCGGTTTTCATTTCTTCTAACCGAACACCCTCCTCAAGCTGCGCACAACAACAAGATTCTCGGGCCTTTATCACATGGTTGCACTTCTTAACAACAGAAAAAAACTACCCACTCGACTACCCACAGTGATGGGAGATAAGGCATTAACTACTACCGTTACTAGCCTAAACACATGGAGTCAAATAACTGTCTTTTTACTTGACTGCCCACTTATCACGACCACTAATAAGATGGAGGCTCCTTTGGTGACGTGGCTTGTTAGTGGACATAACAATCCCACCCACACTCGTACATTAAGGCTTCTAATCCTCCAAGAGCAACTAAAAGCTGAATTGTGGGGTTAAGCTCGACAAGGCAGTGGTTAAGAAATGTCTAAAGCATCTTTTTGGTCGAAAAAGAAAAAGAGATAAAGACCAACTTAATAAGGAAACTCAAGGTTAGATCGATAATATCTCGTGGTCAAAGCTAGAAGAAAAAGACTCATTCCCAACAATGACCAAAATAAATTATTACACGCTATGGCTTCAAAATTGACATTCGTCGATTTCCAAAAAGAATAAATTCACAACACAAGTTTGACGCATTTTTTTACGGCAATCATGACGGATTGAGCATAACGCAAAACAAGTTCCTACATCGTTAGACGCACAAAGCTGACTTCTCGCATCTTTCGACTACGAGATGTGATTCACGAATCCACCACCAGTAGGTTCATTTAATTACCTATAAATGAAATAATAATTGTCTATATAAGTCGACTCACTTTGGTGGACTTACGACAACATCGTCGATTCCAAGATTCTATATGACGACTTACAAAAAGGATGTTACACCTTATCTTCAGACGTCGACATCTAGTCTTAAACTATCCTAGTCGAAAAACAAGACTAAATTGATGGCTTCAAGGTTTATCTACCTGTTTGGCGTTTTCAGTAACAAACACCCATGGTTAATTTCCAGAGTCTATACTCTCTCTCAAAGATAATCTCTTCCCGTCGAACATGATCCACCTGTTCCTGCAACGACAGTCTCACATACAATTTTGTGGTCAAAGCACCTATGTTCCAAATCAAAGCATAATATATCCAACTCTTAACAAAAAGAACATTTAGTCTACAACATCACATTGATCATAATCAATAGATTCTAAAATTTCATAGAACTAACTTTGTATAATAAATCATCAGTTTCCATGTCGTCCACAACATATTATATTACTGAAATTTGCAAGAAAGTAAATAGCATAATTGATTTCAAAAAGAGGGATGTAACATATCCTTCCCCTTTAAAAATCATCGTCCCCGATGATTAAGTTTATCAAGCAAAATTTAAACTTAAAACAAACTTTTTATAGTGCAACATTAATGTCTTTGAAAAGTTTAGGAAATCTTTGGTAAATGTCTTTATAGTCTTCCCAAGTGGCGCTATCCTCGCCATATTGGTCCCACTGAATTTTGCATTGCAAAACTTCTCGATTACGTAAACGAAGTTTACGCATTTTGAACACCTTGAGTGGCTCGATCACAACCACCCCGGGTTTTTGCATCTGTAAGGAATTCCAGTTAAGGATGTGGTTATTACCTACAAAATATTTCTTTAAATACGAAACATGAAAAACATTATGCATCTTAGACAAGGCTAGAGGTAGAGCAACTTTGTAGGCAACTGGATTGATAATCTCAAGGACTTCGAAAGGTCCGACATAACAAGGAGCTAATTTCAAAGATTTACCAAATTTTATTGAACTCTTTTGGGGTTTCACTCGCAAAAGCACTTTCTCGCCAACTGAGAAGTGTCTAGGCACTCGTTTGTGATCTGCATAACTCTTTTGCCTGTCATTGGCTTCTGCCAACCTCTTCCTAATCATTTTTACTTTTTCTTCCATATCAGCAAGCATTTCAGGTCCAATGCTTATCCTATCTTCCAGCTTATCCCAACTTATAGGAGTTCTGCATTTCCTTCCATATAATGCTTCAAATGGCGCCATCTTAATGGCAGAATGATAGGAGTTGTTATAGGCAAATTCGACAAGAGGTAGATATTCCTCCCATCTATATTGCTGATCCATGCAATACATTCTCAAAAGGTCTTCTAATACCTAATTCACCCTTTCTATTTGTCCATCAGTTTCTGGGTGATAAGCAGTACTCACATTAAGTTTAGTCCCTGATGCAGAAAATAAGGTTTGCCAAAACCGTGAAGTTATCCGAGCATCTCTATCAGATATAATCTTTCAGGTACACCATGCAATCTAAAAATTTCTTGCACAAATTTTTGAGCCAAAAGATGAGCTCCATCCATCAAATTTCCCAGTATGAAATGTACGACCTTGGTTAGTTTATCCACAACAACCAATATTGCATCATGCCTATTCTTAGACATTGGTAACCCCTGAACAAAATCCATACTAACAACTTGCCATTTCCATTTCGGAATATCATGTGGGTATAACAATCTAGCAGAATGTTGGTGTTCCGCCTTAACTCTCTGACACTCCAAACAGCTAGCTACAAATTTTGCAGCATCACTTTTCATTCCCTTCCAGAAATATAGCGGCTTGACATCCGCTAACAGTTTTGTTACACCAGGGTGTCCAGAGTAAGGAGCACAGTGAACTTCCTTCCACACAAGGTTTCTAAGTTCTACTGAATCAGGAACATAGATTCTTCCCTTGAATCTCATTAATCCATTGGATTCAAAACCTAATCCGTCATATCTTGGGTCCTTAGGGTTTAAGTGCAGAGCCTGTTTCACTTGTTCATAATACTCATCTCCAGATAAGTTTTGCATTACTAAGTCTTTAAAGTTAGCATGTATGGAGATTATAGAGGCTATGTGCCTTCTTCTGCTTAAGGCATCAGCTACTCGGTTTTCCTTGCCTTTGATATAAGAAATTTCAAAGTCATAATCTGATATTAATTCGAACCATCTCCTTTGCCTTGCATTGAGATTAGGTTGTGTAAATATGTAGCGAAGGCTTTGATGATCAGATTTTAGAATAAAAGTCCTTCCCAACAAATAATGTCGCCACATCTAAAGGGCGTGAATCATTGTTGCCATCTCTAGGTCATGAGGAGCGTAGTCCTGCTCATAGTTTTTCAGCTTCCTTGACTCATAGGCTACTACCCTGCCATCTTACATAAGCACACCTCCCAATCCTTCCCCCGAGGCATCAGTGATAGCCTCAAACTCTCCCTCAGGATTAGGAACTTTCAAAATTGGAGCGGTTGTTAATTTTTCTTTTAACAAGTCAAAAGCCTTTTGACATTCATCCGTCCAAACAAACCTTTTTCCTTTTCTTTGCAAGGAGGTAATTGGGCTAGTAATGCTTGAGAAATTCAATACAAATTTCCTGTAATACCCTGCCAATCCCATGAAGCTTTGTACCTCTGACACATTGGAAGGTTCAGGCCATTCCATAATAGCTTTTATTTTGGCCGGATCAACTGATATCCCATCGGCTGATATTATGTGCCCCAAATAGTGCACTTCTTTCTGAAAGAAGGTGCACTTTGAGAGTTTCGCATACAATTTGTGTTCTCTTAATCATTGCAAGACTATTTGAAGATGCCGTGCATGCTCCTCTTCATTTTTGGAATAAATTAGAATATCATCAATAAAAACTAGCACAAACTTATCAAGACAATATCTGAAAACACTATTCATGAGATTCATGAAAGCAACAGGTGCATTGGTCAATCCAAACGGCAACATCGTGAACTCATAATGACCATACCTCGTTCTAAATGCTATCTTGGGAATATCTTCATCTTTCAACCTTAACTGATGGTATCCAGATCTCAGATCTATCTTAGAAAAGACTGATGCACCATGCATTTGGTCAAATAGATCATCAATACGTGGCAAGGGATACTTGTTCTTTATTGTCGCCTTGTTAAGCATCCTATAATCTATACATAGCCTTAGAGTTCCATCTTTCTTTTTGACAAATATAACTGGGGCTCTCCATGGTGATACACTTGGCCTAATTAGATTCTTTGACAATAGCTCCTGCAACTGAGCTTTTAATTCCATAAGTTCAGTGGTAGTCATACGATACGGAGCTTTAGAGATTGGCTCCGATCCTAGTTTAATATCTATGCCAAAGTCAAATGTTCTTTTTGGAGGCAAGCCTGGTAGCTCCTCGGGAAATACATCCCTGAAATTGCATAGATATGGATATCTTTCCTCAAATGTTTGTTTCTCCAAGGTTTCCTCTACTAGGTCCATTTTGACTTGGAAAAAGTTGACATCCCTTTCGCCTAGCCCATTTTAGTTGTTTTGAAGAAATGGATCTAATCCTTATTTCCCTTTGAATTCCTTGGAGATTTACTATTTTTCCCGTCTCATCCAGACACTCAATGGTTTTATGAAAACAATCTACTTTGGCTTGATGTTTCCACAACCAATTCATTCCTAGGATGACATCGTAGGACCCTAAAGGCGCTATGTATAAATTTGCCTCAGTGGTGAAGTTAGAAACATCAATCTTAGCTTCGAACAAACATTGCTCTACCTGAGCCTTTGAGTTATTTGCATACTCAACTGTCCATGGTTTTGACATAAAACCAGCTTTTCTAGAAAATTTACTTAAAACTCTAGGTGACACAAAATTTTCTGTTGCACCAGTATCAAATAGAATAGAAACAGGAACTCCAAATAAGGTACCTGTCATCTCAATAGGGGTGATCTGATACTCCGCTTGTCAATTGTCAAGAGCGGTATGAATCCTTTGCTGAAATGCTTCCTGTTGCGAAGGAAGTTCTGTGTTCCTAGGCTTCCCATTCTGCTTCTTGTTAGGGCAATGGTTGGCATAATGATCTCCTCCACAAGAAAAGCATCCTCCTATAGGTCCTCGCTTCTCAGATGGCCTACTTGCAAAATCATCATTCTTCTTAAAATTAACATTTCTCTTATAATCTTCACCTCTTCGCTCATTACCAAATCCCCCTTGATTCTTTCGATTTCCCTTATCAAACCTCCTGTTTCCATATCCCTTCTCATTTTTCCTTTTATAAGACTGATCGTTGTAGTTCTTATCAAACTTCTTGCGTTTCTTATCATGGTAAGCAGAGATAGATTTGATCTTTTGCTCCTGTTTAATTGCCTTTTCATAAACTTGATCCATTGTGCTTGGACCATGCACCTCCACCTCATCGCCGATCTGAGGATTGAGTCCCATGATGAATTTTCTGATTTGGAACCTTTCATCCTTTTGGTATTGAGGAACATACTTCAGTAGTCTAGTGAATTTTTCTGCATACTCGACCACAGATAGTTCACCTTACCTGAGGTTTTGGAAATATGTTAACTTCTGATCAAAATATAACTAAGGTAACCATCATTTTCAGAATAGTTCTACGAACTCATCCCATGTCACCTTCAAGGGACTTAATTCCAGCTCCATTTTCTTATTCATCCACCAAGTGGACGCTTCCCCAGATAGCTGATATGCTCCCCACATGGCTTTAGTAACCTCAGAGTAATTTCTGATCTCAAAATATTTCTCCATCTCCGTTAACCATGCTTCTGCTGCATCTCCAGTTTTCGTTCCATCAAACTTTGGAGGATTAACCTTCTTCATATCCTTAGATAACTCTAATGCAAGTTTATCCTTGGTTTTTCTTTGGACTTCATTGTCGTCAGGATTTTCACTTGACGTGCCATTTTCCCAATGTTTACTCTTGCTTGTATAATGTGAGTTCTCGTTTTCACCCTCTGTGTTGCCAGTTTCATCCATTTTCTTTTCCAGTTTGTTCAACCTTTCCATGGTTTCAGTAAGCATGTTTAAAATCCTATCCAACTTGTCAGTGGAGTTTTCCTGAGAGTTATGACCTTCTCGATCCTCCCCCTCGTTAAACTCTGATTGGTCCATGATAGTTTAGTTTCTCACTTGGTTAAACATATACTAATCAGTTTTATGCTTATCATATTATATATCATAAAAAGAAAACAACAATTGATCATAATCATAATTGTTCTCAAACCAAAATTTTGTCTTTATTCATTTTTCAAAATTGTTTCAACATCATTAGAGATAGACATATCTCATGTTTTTACTCAATATTATCTAGTGGAGTGTAACCTTCGGATTCATTGTCTGACACATAATCACAAGGTGTATACCCCTCGGACTCACTATCAGAAGATAGCTCAATGATCTCAGCTCTAGGTACTACACGAGGATCCCTAGTGATCATGGGTATACTAATAGGTACACTCTCAGGTACACTAATAGGTACAATATTAGGTACAATATTGGGGCAGCAGTTGATCATGATTCGAGCTGCCGTCGTTGCCCCCTCTAGGAGTTCTCTCCTCATTCGTTTAAGTCGTGACATTGCATTGGCTAAGGTTTCCACATCATCAAGCCAAATGTCATTTTCATCATTAGTTTTCTCAATGGTCTTGATCATCGCAAGCCGTTTCTGCTTAGCTTGCAGATAACGCTTCTTACCCGTGAAGGATTTTCTTGCAGTTTGCTTGATGCGTACCATCCTGGCACAGGAAATCAAATCATTAGCTACCCGCATAATGTTGATTTCCTAATCAGGTTAGTGGACTCATCAGCCCTAGTGCTGAACCTGGTTAGCTCTGATACCATATGTAACATCCAAATCCGATTTGACTAGAAAAAAACTGGGTTTTAACAAAAGTAATTTTTTTTTCCTACTAGGTAATCAAATACAAAAGAACTTATCTACTACCAACTATAACATTTTTCACTTTAACATAAACATGATCTCATTTTCATAAAACTGAAAGAAATGATGTACAATAAACATTTTGTTTTCTAACAATTTGAAATTTTCTTGGAACAAATAAAATATTAGAAACATACCATTAACATGCATCTCGATTGTCGACCCATCACATTCAAGACTCGGCAATCCTCAATATTTGGAAAAGAAAGTATCTTCAAGGAGCTTAACCTCCAACCACAGACCGTCAGTCTCCCGCACTCCTCCCTAACCGGAAGTGGCCCTACCCTACTCAAGAGGATAGACTTAGGATAACCATCGGTGTTTGCCATTTGAGCTCTGGTGTTGTAACTTACGTGTCTTGTTATCGTGCAGATCCCTAGATACCCTCTAGTCATGCACGACTCTCCACAAGAAACGCCATCCAGTCACAGTGAACATTCGATGCACTTGAGGATCGTGCACCACCTTGGCTAAAGGATTTGTTTTTTTAAATAGCGTTCTAAGAACGCATGAACTTAGTTCACCCACCCTACTTGACTTGAACTGATCGAAATCCTACAGTTTCCTATTTGTAAGGTTTAAACAAATGTCAACCTCGATGACCTCAAGGTTTTAGGATTTTCTCCTACAATAGCGCATGGCACAACGTTTACTCTCATCCTGAGTTTATAGTTTCATAATCCCATATTCATATAAAACATCGTTTAATAACACCCACTCCTAAGTGGTTTCAAACTTGGTTACTCGGTTCCCATGTTTATACAACATACCCAAGTATACAAAACAATTTCCCGTTACCCTAGAATTTAAAGGTTTTAGACTTATAAAGGTCTACAAAATAAAACGACACTAGAATCATCGCATGCAACGTAATCTAGACTCAAAATGCGGGTTTTCCCACCCTACTTGTTCATTACAAAACCATGACGGTTTACGACCAATACTAAAACTTTAACTCTCTACTCCCCTTTTCAAGTCAAATAGTTTCACATGAGTCATTGAGGTAAGAGTCGTAGAATAAGATAATAAAGGGTTTGGAATCTTTCTTACGACATTAGAGATGACCAAACACATGGTCGACCTCTAACTAAAGATATAAGATGAATAAGACACTAGCTAGTTACATTAGTCTATGTTCCATGTCTTGTTTTCAGAATCTTTATCTATTAGAACTGAGAGATGTTTTAAAATCTTATCCTTCTCTAATTTGAGCTGGTAACACAGTCATATAGAAACAACTAAATGCATACATCCTTACTGACACCTAGTAAAATCTAGTTCACAACTTGCATCATGCGTATATCAGCATTGGTGTATAAATACATTTAAAAACTGTGTTCTATGATTGTTATGGTCTATTTCATGATATTTAATGATATCATTTCCTAAGAAGACAACATAGTTTCATTTGTGAGAAGGTAACAATAATACATATTCCTTGTAATCAACCCACATTCTGAGCTTACAGTATGATGAAGTTATTTGCAAATCCTTTTCGTTGTATGATCTTTTACTAGTTTAATACTCTACACCTCTGACCAGCAATATAACACACAGGCTGTCTACATTCATAACTACATCGAAAACATGAAAGAACTGAGGCTTACACTATCATTATCATCTACGTTGCATGATTCCTACACTTTCATTGCAAAATAAGACACACATATCAATCATAGACTACGCAATGTGGAAGAATAGGAACCTGTCGATGGACTACGAAGTCTGCTATCGCTAGCTTGTCCTCATTGAGCTCTTCAGTGACATCCTCTAAATATTTCCCTTCGACTCAATCCCACTGAACTCTCCTCCCGTGTCCTCCTCTAGTTAACCACCCAGAAAATAATGTTCAGGCCGCACAAAATGAAGAAGAATCAATCCCCCTCACTCCAGTTTCCCATCTCTTAATCAACTGAAAGCTCATGCCTCAGAAAAGTACCTACCATGATGTGGCATAATGGCCTTTACCCAGTCAGTTTTCATTTCTTCTAACCGAACACCCTCCTCAAGCTGCACACAGCAACAAGATTCTCGGGCCTTTATCACATGGTTGCACTTCTTAACAACAGAAAAAAAACTACCCACTCGACTACCCACAGCGATGGGAGATAAGGCATTAACTACTGCCGTTACCAGCCTAAACACATGGAGGTCGAATAATTGTCTTTTTACCTGACTTCCCACTTATCATGACCACTAATAAGATGGAGGCTCCTTTGGCGACGTGGCTTGTTAGTGGACATAACAACCCTGCCCACACTCGTACATTAAGGCTTCTAATCCTCCAAGAGCAACTAAAAGTTGAATTGTGGGGTTAAGCTCGACAAGGCAGCGGTTAAGAAATGTCTAAAGCATCTTTTTGGTTGAAAAAGAAAAAGAGATAAAGACCAACTTAATAAGGAAACTTAAGGTTAGATCGATAATATCTCGCGGTCAAAGCTAGAAGAAAAAGACTCATTCCCAACAATGACCAAAACAAATTATTACATGCTATGGCTTCAAAATCGACATTCGTCGATTTCCAAAAAGAATAAATTCACAACACAAGTTCGACGCATTTTTTTACGGCAATCACGACGGATTGAGCGTAACGCAAAACAAGTTCCTACATCGTTAGACACACAAAGCCGACTTCTTGCATCTTTCAACTACGAGATGTGATTCACTAATCCACCACAAGTACGTTCATTTAATTACCTATAAATGAAATAATAATCATCTATATAAGTTGACTCGCTTTGGTGGACTTACGACAACATCGTCGATTCCAAGATTCTATATGACGACTTACGAAGAGGATGTTAAACCTTATCTTCAGACATCGACATCTAGTCTTAAACTATCCCAGTCGAAAAACAAGAATAAATTGATGGCTTCAAGGTTTATCTACCTATTTGGCGTTTTCAGTAACAAACACCCATGGTTAATTTCCAGAGTCTATACTTTCTCTCAAAGATACTTTCTCTTCCCGTCGAACATGATCCACCTATTCCTGCAACGATAGTCTCACATACAATTTTGTGGTCAAAGCACCTATGTTCCAAATCAAAGCATAATATATCCAAACATCATTTCTCTTAACAAAAAGAACATTTAGTCTACAACATCACATTGATCATAACCAATAGATTCTAAAATTTCATAGAACTATCTTTGTATAATAAATCATCAGTTTCCATGTCGTCCACAACATATTATATTACTGAAATTTGCAAGAAAGTAAATAGCATAATCGATTCCAAAAAGAGGGATGTAACACATGTCATATGTTGTGTATATAGCAGTTACAGAAATAGAATTCTCTCTGTTGGAGAAGTACACTTTGTATCCAATGACCATTGATGCAAACCTGACTGTTGGATCCTCAATGTCATTTATGGTGAGAGCTCTCTTATCAAATTTAGCTCCTGTTAGCTGCATTAGCACATTGTTCTTCATTTTCTTCAAAGCTGGAACCTTTCTGGTGGAGCACATACCAGTTATAGCCTTGATGGCTTCTTTTGTTATCATTTATGGCTCATCAAGCCACATAAACTCATCATGAACCCTGCTCAAGATGTACCTAACCCAGGCATCATCCGGGATCACAAGAAAATCTAGCTAGATATCTAATTTCTTCTCATTCAAAACTTTGTAATCTTCTTTCAATACAACATTAATAGTAGTTAGTTCATCCAAGTACAATTTTCCTAGTTTCATGTGATTGTATTCCTCTAGGTTAGCATGAATGTATGCCCCAACATCTTCTGTATGCATAACACCATACAACACTTTCAAAAATGCACCATCAGGGTCAACTTCCATTGATTTGAAAGGATGTTTCTTAAATTTTGGATGGGGCCTTTCTGTGATCTCTATTACTCATGGGACCAACATTTATCCACAAAAAGTCAAACAATTTCACAGAGAGTTTTAACTGTAAATACCGCTTTTCGCCGAATTAGGGTTTCTTTGCTTTGAATTGCTAGAATTGCTTAGGGTTTCACTTCAGATCTTCTTGAGTACTTGAAAACTTGAATGTAAAGTGATTATTCCTTCAAATGTGAGACTTTTATCCTTTATTCACCAAAACCTAATTGCAATAAATACCTATTATGTCAGAAAAATGCACCCTTGGGGGCTTTTTCCTTTAAGGTTTAGCTCCCGGGTCCTTAGATTGCATTTAGAGCATTTTGCATGATAATTCAGACTCCCGATGAGAAAACCCTTGGGTCTTGTGACAAATAGGACCTAGGGGGTGTTAATTTAACAATGCTGGAACAAAGATAGGGGGTGGACAAGGGTGCTAGCGCCCTAGTCCAACCCTATTTTGGGTTTGCCCTAAATTCAAATGTTGGGTTTGTGACTGTTATTTGGTCTCCAGGCTGACATCTTAAGTTTCAAATACAAAATTCTTGGTGGGAATCTTAATAGTTGCATATATAAGCATGTTTAGGTTGTCATTTGCAAACTAGAAGATGTTTACGTTAGAAGATGATTGTGAGCTTTAGGCATACTTGAGATTTTTGTGATATTATTGTGTTGTAGAGCATAGCATTGTTATTGTGTTTATTTTTGCAGGTTGGATTATATCTTCTCCTCATGGCATTGAAGAGCTTCTTCCTTCCATGAGAGCTTCATCATCAAGGTGACATCTATTATGTTTTATTATCATTATCATTTGGATTTTTGCCTCTGTCCCACAAGGACACACACTTTCTCTCTCTGACAACGGTGTTTGGAAGACTTGAATGTCTCTCTGGGGCTTGACTGAGGCAATCCTCTAAACACCACAACCCCCTCCCACATTCCATGTGATTGTAGGTTATAGGTTGCAAAAGTGGGAGAAGTGGAGTTGCAGGGAGCAGGAGGATACTACGTAGATTCCAGATCCCGAAGGAGGAGCCTGATTAGACTAGGGCACCATCAACCTTGTCCTCTACATCTAAAGTCATAGAAATAGACTAGACAGTGAGCATTAGGGTTTGCAAAGCTTTTGACATCTGGAAGAATCTCCCACAGTGGACTAGGGCACCATCAACCTTGTCCTCCATTGTCGGATCATGGAAAACAGAAAATATAGTAGAGATCAGTGCCAGAAGGAGATCGAGAATCCACAAAAAAACCTGTACCTTGGACTAGGGTGCCATCACCATTGTCCCTGACATTTTTGTTTTCTAGACTATGAAAAATAATGAGTTAAGGTTCTCTGCCCTTTGCTTAATTCCTGTAGCATTTGTCGTAATTCACAGACTTGATTACTGTTTTGCTTAAATTAGGGTTTCAAGAGCATAAAATCATTAGTTAGAAATCTTGTGTGATCACATCTAAATTTCCCAGTAGAAAACCAAGTGGCAACTCAAATTTGATAGCTGACTCTCCTCTTGATAGGAGAAGCACTCGGTTGAAAAGCCCTTGGAATGTTTTGTGGAAAGGAGGATTCAAACTAAAACAAACAAACCCATCATCCCTCTTTTCACATTAAACATTTTGGTGAACCCATGTTTTGAACTTTTTGGCACCTTCCTGAGTGTTGTTTCATAGATTTACATTCATTCATTTCATTGCATTTGAAAATTTTAAAAAAATTGGTATATTTGAAAAAAAATTGAAAAAAATTGCATTCTAGGGTTTGATTTTGACATAGTTTGTATTCATTCAATTGTATTTAATTAATTCTATGATTTTTACACCAGATCTGAAGTTCATTATCATTCAGTTCATTATTTTCAAACTTGCATTTGAAAAATTACAAAAAAAAATTAAAAAAATTGGAAAATTTGGAAAAGTTGGCATATTAGGCTTGCATTTTTGTAAAATTTGAATTAATTGGCATCTAATTTAAACTAATTTACTTTATTTGAATTAGATCTGATCCAAAACACAGAAATTCATCATTTACAATTCATTTGCATTGCATTTGCATGCTTGATTTGCTAGAAATTGCTTGAAATTGTGGATTTTTCATGAAAACCTAGTTTTGCATGAGCTAGGGTTGTAGTCAAAATCTTGTCTCAGATTTAACTACCTTGTTAAAACACTCATTAGGTATAATATCTAATGGTGGTGTTTCTTTATAGTGGCTGCCTTGTGATATTTCATGGCTAGGGTTTGACAACTTGCATTTTTCATTAGATTTGGCCTTATCGTCTTGCTAGACTTGCACTCCAAGCATGTTGTAAGGTATTTTATTTCACTAATTTGATGTTATTAGAATTATTATATACTTACCCTTCTTAATTTTCTTACAACACCTTTTCTTTTGGGCCTTTGCATTGAAATTTTGTGAAAATTTGCATATTTTCGCTATTTTTGCACTAGGGTTTGATCTAGTGTGGCACTATAGGCGTGTTGTAACATATTTTTTTGAATTAGGTGACTTTTATTACTGTTATAAGTTACTTTCCATCATAAGTTACTGTTATAAGTTACTGTTATAAGTTACATTTTTGCCTATTTTCACTAGGTTTTGGCTTATCGACTTTCTAGATTTGCTTCAAAAGCATTTTGTGAAAGGTATTATTGAATTAGTGAAATTTTATCAGGTATATCATTTTCTATCCCTCTTGAAAATATTCACAACACCTCTTCTTTCGATGGTTTGCACTGTGAAAAGTTGAAAAATCAAGCATTTTTACCTTTAAACATATCTTGCTTCTAGGGTTTATCCTATTAGTTTGTGCATGCTGTTGCATGAGTATTATAACTCGCTTCCCTAATAGAAATATCCCTTTAAGAAGAATCATAAGACTCATGGGATCTAGTGCTCTTGAAGAAATTGGTACACTGAACACCTTCTTTACAAAAGGAGAGACACAAATGTTACAAGATACTATACCTATCACAAGTACAATGGAAGAGAACTTTTCATGATGTTGATGATACTATTGAGGTGATTGGACATGTATATGATGAGCAAATAGATAAACTTGATAAAGAGTTAGCTGAACTCCAAACATTTATGGAAAATGAGAGGATAGCTGAAGAAGCTATTCCTGCAATTCATAACATAAGAGAATTGATAAAAGAAGGGCAAGATGGTGTTAATGCGATCCGTGGTTTAGTACATATTGTACAAACCAATATTATGCTAGTCACTGAATGTGCAAAAGTGATAAATAACACTTTTTCACCATCTCATACACAAGTATCGGTACCTATACCGACCACAGGAATATCTACATTTACACCGAATATTTTGACAACTAGTGCAAATGCTTGTAGTAACGTCACCAATGGTATTGGAGTATATAATGGCACTAATTCATAAAATTACAGAGCTGTCAGATTCAACTATCAAAACCTTGCCCCTAAGGCGTCTTCATATCACTCTCAACCACCCATTCAATCTGCTTATTCTCAACCATTTTCCACCTATCTTTATGCTCAACTACCACCCATTTATTCAAAACCTCCGCTTGTCACTACCCATACTCAATCTCCCCCACACTTTGATTCCAATTCCTCACCACAATCTGCATCTCCTAATGACACCATTTTAAATCAACTTTTGCAAGGCATGACCTCTTTACAACAAAAAGTGACAAGCTTGTCAAATGCTTCACAACCTAATATACTGACTTACCATGCTCGTAATTCCTTATCCTATGCAATCTTGAGAACTCCTATGCTTGGGAAGTTTGAAACTCCTCGCTTTAAAAAATATTTTGGAAAAGGCGATCCGAATACTCATGTGGCGGCATTCACAACTATGTGTAGTGATTTCTACTTTAAAGAGGACTTGTTAGCAAAGCTTTTCCCGCGATCTCTCAAAGATACTACTTTGGAATGGTTTTTCTCTTTGCCTCCGAATTCAATATATTCCTTTTCCTAGTTAATTGATCAATTTCTACAGCATTTTCAAGCAAACATCAGGCCCCAAGTCTCTCTAATTGATTTGGTTCATTGCAAGCAAGGTCTGAAAGAGAAGTTGACTGAGTTTATTAGCTAATATCAAGGACTTTATGCACAAATTCAATATTAGATGAAAGATGACGATGTTCAAAAGATATTTATAACAAATTTACAGCCTAACATCCGTGATAAGATCCTCTTGATGAAATATAGCTCTTTTCAACACTTATGTACCGCCCTTCGTGACTACCAACTTTCCTCTAGTCAATATGAAAATCAAAATTCATCGGCTCAAGTTGGTCAATCCGAGGGTGGATCATCACAAAACAACTTTAAGAGGAATAATAAGAGTTTCATCAAGGTTAATGGACTGAATAACTTTTCTCAACTTTCTACTATCACTAATCCGAAGAAGGCACCGTACCAACAAAGAAAGTTCACTCTGATATGCAAGTCCTATCATTTTATCATGAATGAAGCTCTGAGTAATAATCTCCTGAAGCTTCCCCCGATTAAACCAGTGGATCCTAACATAATGCAAAGACCTTATTTTGATGCTAATGCCTTTTGTCACTATCATTAGACATAAGGGCATGATACTGAACGATGTATGCGTCTTAAACATGAAATACAAGACCTCATCAACTTGAATGTTATATAGGTATCTAGTGTGAATGATAATGGGAATAAGTCAGTTGCTCCACCGAATCAGAATTTACAGATCTTCACTAATCCTTTCCCTAAGCATACAGATAACAATTTGATGGAACAAAATACACTACAGGTAGAAGAGGATTAATTAGATTATGATGAGATAATTGCTACAATTGAAGTGAATAAGGAAAATACTCAAGTATCACTGCGTCCACGAAGAAGAGGTATCTACTCCGAAGTTCCTCCTCTGTTATCCCTTTGGGGATCAAGAGAGAATCAACATATACCAAAAAGACAAATGGAAAAACTGAAGCAATAGATTATGACAATAGAAAAGGTTGAAACAGTACAAGACAATCCTTGTTGTTATGATAGATAGAACCAACAAAACAAGAGAAATAAAAGTTAGAAATGAGCAAGACGATTATCATTAGTTGAAAATAACAGTGGTTCTCCTCCTCACAAGCAACAAAAGATTACACATAAACAAGGAAGTGTTGAGAATGTACCGCATGGACTCTCTGATAACAAGCAACAACCTAATAAGAACCACTCAAGCTTCTCACAAAACTTGATTGAATACCTCTCCAAGAGGTTCGCAAGTTCCAAAATCTAGCGAGATGTCACTGACAGGTAAGTATCTCTAACCCTTTATCTCTCATGATGTGTTTCCCCTGTGATGTTTATGATTATTTGGACACTAACACTTTTCTTGCAGGGATGTGTTTGTGGGAACATTTGGCGATCGTAAAGTACATGTCACCTCTAGGGGGCATGGGCTTTGCGAGAGCTCGTGTTCCCTTGTGTGTTTTCTTCCTAACTTAACATGCTTGATATCAGTACGTGATATCAACCACCTTAAGGTGGGGGCATATTTAAGGTAAGTTGTCTGCTTTAGATCATAGTAAAGCGTGTTTGAACAATTTGAAAATCAATCAAAATCATTTAAGCCCTCTATGGAGGTGAGATATCGAGCATATCCTTTTATCTTAAGCCATCATCACAAGGTGGGGATGGTGTATTTCTCAGAGAGATTGCATTATCCTGTCATTTTCAAAAGTCCTCATTGCGAGGTGGGGAGTGGTTCTGTGACTAACTCAACCCTTAAGTGTGTTTTTGATGGTTGTTGTGGTGAAGCCCAATCATTAGTGTGTGCTTGTAAGGTGCCTGAGATTGTGATGAATCTAGCAATAGTTTCACTCCATCGCTTGTCTGCCATGTTTTATCCGTGTCTTCATCGTGTGTGTGTATGGTGTGCTTGTTCTCAAAGTGCAAGACCGGTGGCGATGAGCTCCTCTACACTTTGGGATTTATTTGGCGTGTTTGTTCTCAAGGTGCAAGACTGGTGGTGAACATCTCCTCTACACCTTGGGATTTTGTTTGGCGTGTCTGTTCTCAAAAAGTGCAAGACTAGGGGTGAATAGCTCCTCTACACTTTTTGGGATTTGTTTGTTTACTTTCCTTGTACTTGCATTTTGCATTTCATATGGAAAAATCAAAAATAAAATAATCACTGCATTCATTGTATTTTCTATGCTCTGCGTGCCTTCAATGATGTATTCTCTGTGTTTTGCATAACTGTAACTGTGTTCTCTATGTTTTGTGTGCTTGCTACTGTCTTCAATGTGTTTGGTGTGTCTTCTCTGTGCTTGGCGTGCTTGCTGTGTTTGTTGACCTTACTTTAATGCATGTATTGGCCTTGTGTTTAATACATACATTAAAGTGGGGGATAAATGTTATGTTAGAAAAATGCACTCTTGGGGGCTTTTTCCTTTAAGGTTTAGCTCTCAGGTCCGTAGATTGCATTTAGAGAATTTTGCATGATAATTTAGACTCCCGATGAGAAAACCCTTGGGTCTTGTGACAAATAAGACCTAGGGGGTGCTAATTTAACAATGCTAGAACAAAGACAAGGGGGTGGACAAGGGTGCTAGCATCCTAGTCTAGCTCTATTTTGGGTCTTCCCTAAATTCAAATGTCGGGTTTGTGACTGTTATTTGGTCTCTAGGCCACCATCATAAGTTTCAAATATGAAATTCTTTGCGGGAATCTTAATAGTTGCATATATAAGCATGTTTAGGTTATCATTTGCAAACTAGAAGATGTTTATGTTAGAAGATGATTGTGAACTTTAGGCATACTTGAGATTTTTGTGATATCATTGTGTTGCAGAGCATATCATTGTTATTGAGTTTGTTTTTGCAGGTTGGATTACATCTTCTCCTCATGGCATTGAAGAGCTTCTTCCTTCCATGAGAGCTTCATCATCAAGGTGACATCTATTATGTTTTATCATCATTATCATTTGGATTTTTGCCTCTGTCCCACAAGGACACGCACTCTCTCTCTAACAATGGTGTTCAGAAGACTTGAATGTCTCTCCGGGGCTTGACTAAGGAAAGCCTCTAAACACCACAACCCCCTCCCACATTCCATATGATTGCAGGTTACAGGTTGCAAAAGCAGGAGAAGTGGAGTTGCAGGGAGTAGGAGGACACTGCGGAGATTCCATATCCCAAAGGAGGAGCCTGATTAGACTAGGGCACCATCAATTTTGTCCTCTACATTCAAAGCCATAGAAATAGACTAGACAGTGAGCATCAGGGTTCATAGAGCTTCTGACATCCAGAAGAATCTCCCACAGTGGACTAGGGCGCCATCAACATTGTCCTCCATTGTCGAATCACAGAAAATAGAAAATATAGCAGAGATCAGTGCCAGAAGGAGATTGGGAATCCACAAAAAAACTATACCTTGGACTAGGGCACCATCACCATTATCCCTGACATTTCTATTTTCTGGACTGCAAAAAATAGTGAGTTAAGGTTCTCTGCCATTTGCTTAATTCCTGTAGAATTTGTCGTAATTCACATATTTGATTACTGTTTTCTTAAATTAGGGTTTCAAGAGCATAAAATCATTAGTTAGCAATCTTGTGTGATCACATCTGAATTTCCCAGTAGAAAACCAAGTGGCAACTCAAATTTGATAGATGACTCTCCTCTTGATAGGAGAAGCACTCAGTTGAAAAGCCCTTGGAATGTTTTGTGGAAAGGAGGATTCAAACTAAAACAAACAACCCCATCATCCCCCTTTTCACATTAAACAATGCCAACTTCCAAAAAGCTGTCAAACACTTCATTTTCAAGCACAGTCTATCTAGATTGCTTTGCAATGCACCACACTAGATCTTTTTCTACCGGTAACTTTTTCAAAAGATTCATCAAATTGCTCTTTAACTCATATCCTTGTGCTGGATCTCAGCACCAACTATTTGGCTAGGGGATCAAGATTTTTCATTAAAGCTCCCCCTGAGCCAGAGCTCCCAATTTACTTCTCGGAGGAAGTGTCTGCACCAGTGACTGGTGCGGATCCATCCTTAACCTCATGTATCTCCTTCTTAACCCATATTTGATTCATCTCTTTCTTAATCTCTGCTAGATCTACCTTTTGTACTAGTTTCTTTATTTCAGTCTGATTATCCTTCTTCACCTTCCCGCTTCTGCAGGATCTTGCAAAGTGTCCAGGTCTGTTGCAATTGAAACATACAACATTTCTCTGTCCATTGTTCCTTTCATTCATCCTTGATCTACATTGGTTAGCCTTGTGACCATATCTATTGCATGTGAAATAATTCCCACTGAAAGATTGAACATTCCTTCCATTGTTATAATTGTTCCTAATCTAACTTTTGCATTCACTAGCTCTTTGACCAAACCTCTTACATATAAAGCAGTTACCTTTGAAGGTCTGAGCATTCCTTCTATTGTTATAACCATTCCTTATCTGATTTCTACAATCATTAGTTTTGTGACCTACTTTGTTGCAAGTAAAACACTGACTAGAGAATGATGGAACATTTTGATTTACTCTGCTCCTACACTGAGTAGCCTTATGACCAAATTTATTGCATGTATTACAATAACCATAAAAAGAAGGGTACCTTTGAGCATTTGGTTGCTTGATTGGTGGTCTTCTAGGTTTGTTCCTTTGGGTTTTAAATTTTTCTTCATAACTTTTTTCTTTTTCCAAATTAGACTTTAGGTTTCCAACTTCCTTTTCAAGCTTTGTGCAGTCTTTAGTTTTGCTTTTCACCAACTGATTTAGATCTTCTTCTACTTTTGCTCTTTTTACAACTTCCACTTTTAGATTACTCAAGTTGTCTTTTGTAGATATCAATTGTTCACTAACCTCCTTGTATTTTTCTTTGAATCTCTTGACTTGCTCCCTCAATTTCTTGATACACTCATCTCCTTCCTTGACATTATCTTTTAGATCCCTATTTTCCAATTCAACCTTTTCAAGGTCTTCAAGGGTAACCCTTAATTTATCTTCATTAACAAGAAATCATTCTTCTTTTGTGGTTTCAAATGAATCAATTTCTTTAGGAGGAGTAGCAAACCTTTTTCCTGCCATGTGTTCACTTTCCAAGATCTTCCTCAAGCTATTAGACTTCTTCCAAGGAACCAGGCTCTGATACCAATTGTTGAACACCCAAAGTACTAAGAGGGGGGGTGTGAATCAGTACTTTATTAAACTTCTTTCTTATTGAACTAATAATCTATTTACCGCATGCAATAACAAAGCTAATTAAACATAGAACAAACAACCAAAATCCATCACACATGAACACCAAGATTTTTACATGGAAAACCCAAAACTAGGAAAAACCACGGTGAGTGTTAGCTCACAATATATTATGTAGGATCAATACCGAATTACAATAAAGGCTCACTGCCCAAAAGAAGTGCTCACTGCAAGAAGGCTCATTTCCTAGAGAAAGAAAGAAAGAAGAAGGGTGGCTCACTGCCAATTTGAATTGCTCAGATTGCATCTACTCATGCATGGATGCAACTCCAATAAATGCTCAAATTATTGTCTTAAAACTCTTCATCTTGATTGCTCTGTTTCCCTGCTCTGCCTTTACATTAGACAAGATCTCTCTTCTTCTATTTTTTGTTGCCTACTCTGTTGTTCACATTCTATACACATTCACATTCATACTACCCAACTCAAACACTGAATTCAATCACACACACACACACACACACACACACATATATATATATATATATATCCGCAACAAACAAAATCTTCATATTAGGTTGGCCTAATAAAGTGTACCATGTAGTCATGCATTATGTGCTATGTCGGCCAAATTTATTCTCCAAAATACATCCAGTAGACCCAAACAATATTTGAAACACCTTCACACATGTCGGCCTTAATTGTTTCACCACTTAGGATTATGTTCCAAACACCAAAACTTACCGCACACACATCATATTGTTATGTCGGCCTTATTCACAAACTATTCACTAGTTCAGTTCAATTATCAGACAATATGTTCCACTATGGACCACAAGACCTGCTCAAATTCATATAAGAGATTATTCACCCATCATAGATCATACCTCTAGAACCGCAAGGCAAAATACTCTTTTGCGGTAGAATGCAGACCACTGAAACACATGCCCTGTCACAGTCACACTACACCATACCAAGTAGCAATACTTAGGCATTCATAATTGACTCTTCGATGGAACTTAGAACTTGTAACTCTGGATTTGGATACTTCAAACATGTGTTTACAACACCTCAGAACCACATAACAATATATGTAATAGCGGAGGAATGCAGACCAATTCAGTTAAGTGTTATGTTATAATTTCCTCTGTTCACTGCACTGTTAGACTTAGACTTCTTGAAGATGAACTTTTGGTACTCATCAAAGACTGAAATCTTGGACAATTGATCATCTAAGGATGGTAAACAACATACCTGATCTGCATGATATGATCTTCTACTACAGACCAATGTCATCCATTATATTGTTGCTTTGTCGCTATCTCTTGTATACTGCTAACACTTAGCCAAAATAGCTAAGTCTTCTTTTCCGGATCAAAACACTGTTCTAATCTTGTTCCTTTGCTTGTTGCCATCAATGACAACATCTTCAAACATCATACACAAGTTGCCAATAGGGACATGGTCTCTATTGCTTCATTCAACTTGGAAAAAGAACCAATTTAGTGGTACAAATGGTATAGGAAGGGCAATTCTAAACCTATTTGGACTAGTCTAAGTGCAAATGAAGACTTTTTTGGATGTTTAACAAAATTGAGGCAACTTGGTTTTTTTCATGACTATTAAACTAAATTTGAGAAAAATTCCAATGAAATTGAAGGATTGACAGATGACTTCTTTACTATCTATTTCAAGTGGCCTCAAGGAGGAAATTTAGGTTGAGATTAAAATGTACAAACCCAAGGATATGATGACTACCATAAGTTTGGAAAAACTTGCAAAAGATAAGCTCATAGGTCATCATCAATTCTCCAAGATCACCCCATCCAAAAATATTTTGTTGAATCATGTTGTCCCCACCCCTAACAATCACTCCACACCTATCAAATGTCTCACTAAATTTGAGATGTGAGCTCATTGAGAAAATAGGTTGTTGTAATTGTGATGAAAAAATTACACCAGGCCATCATTTTGTACAACACAAATTATATTTGATTGATGTGGAATCTCCACTTGAAGTGGATGAATGGGAAGATGCCAAAGATTCCTAGGAAGAGGAGAATATACAAATTGAAGATTTGCATGTTGACCTTGCTCATGAAATTTCTATGCATGCATTGGCCAGGATCTCCACCCCTCAAACAATGAAGGCCAAATAATTTTTAAGAAACATGTTATCACAATTCTCATCGATTTAAGTAGCATTCATAATTTTATCACCCAAGATAGACTAAATAAGTGGACTATTTTGTCCACCCTTGTTCTAACTTTGAAGTAATAATTACTAATGGAGGAACCTTAACTTGTAAGGGTGAGTGCCAAAATGTTTGCATTTCCATGTGGGGCTACACTTTCAAATCTGATATATTTTTCCTTCCCTTCAATGACTGTGACATTATGTTGGGAGCACAATGGCTCCATGCTCTTGGTCCTATCTTGTGGGACTTTTTTGATCTTTGAATGTAATTCATAAATAATGGTCAACAACACACCTTACAAGGCATAACCCTTGGATTTTCTATTGAAGTTACCAAGTCTTTTGTCTCAAGCCACCCCAAGGATCTCCAAGGGATTTTACTCCACCATTCAATGTTCTTCCTAGAACCTAATAGAGTACCTCAAAGCCACATTGAAGATCAACCATCCAACTATTTCATGGGAACACACCTCCAAATATCTACCTTGATAGGTACACATTTTTGTAAAAGATTGATATAGAGAAATTAAACTAAGAACTACTATGCCAAGGGGTTATTAGGTCCTTACTCCTCCCCAATCTTATTCATGCACAAAAAGATGGGTCTTGGTGCCTTTGCATCAAGGATAAGTTTTCCATTCCAATGGTCAATGAGCTCTTAGATGAACTCCATGGTGTTTGCTTCTTCTCCAAGCTAGATTTACAATCAAACTATCATTAGATCCACATCAAAGAGAACATTCCCAAAATAGCCTTCTACACTCATTATGATCATTATAAGTTTTTCCCATGCCATTTGGACTCACTAATGCACCATCTACCTTTCAGAGCCTAATGAACAAGATTTTCCATCCATTTATGTGGAAGTTCATCTTAGTATTTTTTGATGATATTCTTATTTAAAGTTAGACATCGGTAGAGCACCTATTATAGTTGGACCAAGCTCTTCAAATCCTTTCTGCTAACCACTTATGTGTTAAATTGTCCAAATGCTCCTTTGGCCAGAGAAATATAGAATACCCAAGGCACATTATTTCTAAGGTCAACATTCAGGGGGATCCAACAAAAATGGTTGCCATGTATAACTAGCCTAAACCAAAAAACACTAAAGAACATTTGTGAATTCTTAGGCCTCACCGAATATTACCACTATTTTGTAAAAGATTATGGCAAGATTTCTAACCCCCTCAAAACTATGTTGAAAGATTCCTTCTAGTGCTCTACAACTGTAGAAGTGACATTTGATCTACTTAAAGTTTAATCAATTGATAATCTCTATCCTATAGAAGAAATAGATAAATAGACAAGCCAAACAAAAACCAAACCACCTTGTAATTTATGGCAACTCAAGTATGTTGGGCACATGGCCTAAATTTGATGGCTGTATAACCATGTTTAGGCATTTTTACCGTAAAATACAATTAAAATTTTAAAAATACCATATCACATAAAAGGAGGGATTTTGAATAGACTATCAAAATTTATATAGGATTATGATATATATTTGGTTTATATATAATTTTACTTATACTAAGGTATGTCATAGTATTTTAAGGGCACCTTTGAATAGACAACTATCATAGAAAAATTGCTTGACAGGCAGGGTCGACTGTCAAATTCAGGCCCTAGAACCTAGGCAAAGGGACACCCCAAATTGATATACATTCTGTAAAACCCAAAACCTAGTTTCCTAATCATATTTTAAGGAAACCCGAAATTAAATATACATATATTGATATCGTATTAATCAGACCCATTAGGATGAACCAAAAATTGATTGCTATGTGTTGGGAAATTAGGTGTCTCAACCTTGCATATTTCCTGTAGTTATTTATTTTGTATTTAATATATTCTCACAACTCTTACATATTGTCGGTGCTTGGAAAATTGGTTTATTAGGTGTCAAAATATGCCAACATAGTGGTATGTTATGGAAGGCCTATTTTTAGGCATATTATGACATATTTTATGACATCTGTAAGGGTCAAAAATAGGGGAGAATACTTTGGACGTGAGAGCCTAATTTTAGACCAGAATCTTGCCTTCTTGGGCACTATACCTCATGAGAGGTTTTGCACATGGTTTTGTAAAACCAAAGAATTGTTTCTTGATTGTGAGAGGTCTATAAATTGAAGGTTTAAGGAGAATTTTGTAGTGTTGAGTTTGCAGGTACTGTTATGCTATCAGAATTCTTCCAGAATTGTTTACTGGTGATACTCCTGTAATAAACTTTCTTTACAAGTGTATGTAATCTTGTTATTAGATTTGTAATACATTGAGCAAACTTTTGGAGTGTGGGATTTTTTACCTAAAAGGGTTTTCCCCACATATATATGGTGTTATGTGTTTCATTGTTTATTTTTTGTCATGATTATGTTTCTAAAATTTATGTAACTGTTAGATCAGTTTTAAAATGTTTTGCATAATATCTCTCCTCAAGATTGGCGTAGGAAGTTGTTTTTGCTACTTTAACTTCCTTACAAGTGGTATCAAAGCTTGATCACCTTTGGTTTCAGTTGTGGGTTGTTAGGTCTTTTGTGCTAATCAAGGTTTGAGTAAGAGCTTGTGCAAAGGATACTTTGTGATCTTGTTGTAGATATTTTTCAGATGGCGAGCACATCTAGGAGGATTGAGGTAGAGAAGTTTTTGGCACAAACTTTGAAATGTGGAAGCTGAAGATGGAAGATTTATTGATTGATCGAGATCTATGAGATGCAGTGGACGAAAATTTCCAGAGGCTTACGGATCCAACATTGTTTGCACAATATGATGTAATAGATAGAAAAGCTAAAGGTCTCATTAGACTATGTCTTGCATATTCAATTCTGATAAATGTCCACGAAGAACCCACTTTGAAGAAGCTTTGGAGAAAGTTGGGTGAGATATACCAAGCCAAATCTCTAGTAAATAATATTTTCTTGAGGAAGAAGTTGTACTCCTTGAGAATGGAAGAAGGTGGATGAATTTTTGAGCATATGGAAACATTCAATATGTTGGTGACTCAGTTGACTTCGATTGGGGTTAAGATGGATGAAGAAGAAAGGTGCCAAACTTTGTTGTGTTCGCTGCCGGAATAATGGGACAACCTAGTCATGGCCATTAGGAGCACTTCAATCATCTTGAAGATGAAGGATGTTGTTGGTTCTCTACTCTTCAAAGAGATGAGAAGGAAGGTCTCTCTGAATGCCAAAGAGGCTTTGAGTATTTGAGGAAGACCAAAAGAATGAGGCAACGATGAGAAGCAACGTGGTCATTCCAAGTCCAAGAATAAAGGGGAGATCAAAATCTCCTGGTAAGTCCAAGGCAATATGTTGGAATTGTGGCAAATCCGAACACTTCCAAAAGGGATGTAAAGAAGAAGAAGAAGAAGAAGAAGAAGAAGAAGAAGCAAGATTCTGATTCTGGGTCTGAAAAGGAAGATGGAGACACCTTTATTGTAGCCTTGACCACTCGTGCAGGTGATAATGCATGGTTGATAGACTCAGGTGCATCTTTCCACATGACTCCTAACAAAATTTGGTTTAGTAAGTATGAAAACTATGATGGTGGTAAGGTGTATTTAGGTGATAATTCTTTCCTTGACATTGTTGGCCATGGTAGTATTCATGTGAAAATTTTTGATGTTAGAGTTAGATAATTTGATGGTGTCTTGCATATCCCAGGACTAGCAACAAATTTATTATCTGTTAGTAAGCTAATAGATGCATGTCTGCATGTACAGTTTTCTAAAGCAGGTGTGAAAATGGTGAGAGGTACTATGGTGATAGAAACGGGAAGCATATTGGGTACATTGTACTAGATCAATGCATGCATGGTTGAGTGCAATATATCACTTTTGATAAAATTAAGCCAGAAACTACTTCACTGAAAAAAGATGGTTTCCTCTTCGGCGAATGGTCATGGCTTCTAGGTACCCAAGGGTGCTCTGTCTATCGAATCAAAGTTGTCTGTCGAGAAGACCATGTTATGGCACCAAAGGCTTGGCCACATTGGAGAGAAGGGTTTAAAAGCCCTGAAAAATAAGAACCTCGTTGAGGGGTTAAATGATTGCAATCTAGAGTTTGATTTTTGTGAACATTGTATTTATGGCAAATAGAACCACGTTCAGTTTTACTCGTCTTCTCATACAAGCCTTCATGTATCTTAGATCTAATCCATTCAGATATATTTGGTCATGTTGATGTTGCTTCTATTGGTAAATTAGCTTATTATGTTACTTTCATTGATGATTTCAGTAGGACATGGGTATATTTTTTAAAGAGTAAATCTAAAGTTTTTAGTCATTTTAAGGAGTTCAAGGCTATGGTAGAAACTTAGACTGGAAAGAAAATTAAATGTTTGAGGACTGACAATGGCAGTGAGTATTGTTCTGTAGATTTTGATAGATTCTGTACAGATTGCAGGATTAAAAGACAAGACAATTATGTATTCTCCTCAGCAGAATGGAGTTGCAAAAAGAATGAAAAGAATGTTGATAAAAAGGTTAGGAGCAAGTTGAGTGGAGCTGATCTAGAACAAAAGTTTTAGGCTGAAGTTGTTGCCACTGCTTGTTATTTGATCAATAGATCTCCTACATCAGCGCTTGTTGATAAAACACCAATGGAGGCGTAGTCAGGGAAAAAGCCTTCACTTAGACATCTGAGAGTTTTTGGTTGTGAGGCATATGCACATGTGCCTAAGGAGAAGAGAACAAAGTTGGATTCTAAGGCTGTCAAATGTATCTTCATTGGCTACAACTATGGTGTGAAAGGACACAATCTTTGGGATCCTGCTGCACAGAAGGTAATTTATTCCAGAAGTGTTATTTTAGAGAGACAATCTTCTCTTGTTAGTTTTCAGCCAGAAAAAATTAAAGTAACTGAACAGAAAAAAGGATGTTATTCAACTTCCTACTATGCCTGAGAAAGTTGAATCGAGACAACAAGATAGACAAAAGTTAAGGAGTGCTCATCAAGCCCTAAATCTTCAAAAGAGGAAGAAGAGGAGGAAGAAGTGGAAGAACCTCCACCTCAGCTTGTTCAAAGGTCTACAAGGCATAGGCAACCACCAGAAAGGTATGGGTATTCACCTAATGATTGGAAATGTATATTTTCTTTAAATGCTAACATTGATGAACTGAAATCTATGCAAGAGGCTTTGGCTATGAATGATGCAGAGTCTTGGAAACTTGCCATGGATGAAGAAATGACAGCCCTTGAAAGAAATGATACATGGGACTTAGTACCATTTCCTAAAGGACAGAAACCTGTTGGATGTAAATGGGTGTTTAAGAAAAAGATTGGTTTAGATGGAAATGTTGAAAAGTATAAGGCACAGTTGGTTGCGAAGGGATAATCTCAGGTTGAGGGTATTGATTACGGTGAGATCTTTTCTCCTATTTCTAAAATGACATCCATTCGGTTTTTATTATCTATTGCAAAAACTTATGACCTAGAGGTCGAGCTAATGGATGTGAAAAATGCCTTCCTTCATGGTGATTTGGAGGAAGAAATCTATATGACACAGCGAGAGTACTACGTGGTGCAAGGTAAAAGCAAGTTGGTTTGTAAGTTGGGTAAAAGCACAAAGCTATGTCACACTTTTAGCCAACTTATTAGCACAAGTGAATTTAAGTATTTCTAACTAAAAATTAATTTTGGTCAAACATATGATCTTGTAAGATTTATTCTAGCTAAGTTAGATATGTCCACAACTTTTCCAACTAAAATTGTTGGCTAAATGCATATGTAGCACCACTATGAGGCCAATTTACCAAAAAAAGAAAATTATTTGAAAAACTTGATAGTTCAACATCTTCTAGTTGTGTAAATAACATTTAAAAAAAAAATAAAAATACCCTTTTGTAGACCTATAAGTTTAGTTTTCAAAAATATATATATTTTAATAGTTTAATTATTATTTATATTTTCCTTTCTATTTTTAATAAAAGTAGGTTATCAACACAAAACATTAGGTCGATTACCATGTCAAGGAAAAATAGTAAAACTTATTAAAAAAATTTGAAAAAAAAATGATGCACGAGATAAAAGAATCGATATCAAGATGGTATAATTTTTTCCCCATTTTATATAAATAGTTAATATGAAAGTTGATGTCGAATGGAAACAACTACGTTTTAATACACACACATTTTATTATTTATTTAAAAATATATATTTATCAAAATTGGAAAAAAATATATCCATGAACTAAAGTTTCAAGTTATAAATACACACAAAAAAATTGAAAAAAAAAATAAATTTACTATATAAAGATTGACGTCTCATGTAACTTCATTTTTCAGCATTTTATCAGCAACTAAATTATAGTGTCAATTTATTAAAAATTATATTCAAATAATTTTTTAAAAAATACAAACATAAAATATACTAAAAAATAAATATTTTATTAGTTTATATCATTTCAAAATTCAAAACATATATGTCAATTTTTAGTGATTCAAGTTTAAAAGTTGGATCAGCATTAGTCGTTTCCTTTATAAAAGTGTGACACAACTTTGTGCTTTTACCCAGTTAAATAAATCTTTGTATGGCCTTAAACAAAGGCCTAGGATGTGGTACTAGAAGTTTGATACATATGTGTTGAGTTTGGGATTTGTGTGGTCTAAATCTGATCACTGTGTATATTTTAAATCTGATGGTGATTGTTTTCTGTAATTGCTTTATATGTTGATGACATGTTTATTGGGAAAGGCAAAGGTTTGATTGCAGAATTGAATTTCAACTCTATGAAATTTGAAATGAAAGATCTTGGTGCAGTAAAACACATACTTCGGATGGATATCAAAAGAGATTGTGAGAATAAAAAGCTATGGCTAGGCTAGAGTAAGTATGTTTATTTAGTTTTGTATAGGTTTAACATGTAGGATTGTCAACCACTTTGTGTTCCTGTTACTTTGGGAACAAATCTCTCTATTTCACAATGTCCTACATCCCCATCGGAGATGGAACCCATGAGCAGAGTGCCTTACCAGAGTGTAGTTGAAAGCTTAATGTATACTATGGTTTGTACAGGACCAGACATTGCCCAAGCAGTGGGAGTTCTTTCCCATTTTATGTCTAATCTTGGAAGAGTGCATTGGGATGTAGTTAAGAGGGTCTTCAAATATTTGCAAGGTACAGAGTACTCTATATGTTTTTATGTTACAATAGATCAACATTCCCTAAGTATTCATGTTTTTTTGGATTCAGACTGGGCTGGTGATGTTGATAGTAGAAGGTCCACTAGTGCATATGTGTTTACTCTTAATGGTGGTCTAATCAGTTGGTTGAGCAAGCGACAGGCTGTGGTTGCTTTGTCCACTACAAAGACAGAGTATATGGCAGCTACTCATGCTTATAAGGAGGCCATTTGGCTGAAGCGTCTATGTTCTAATATTAGATTAAAATAGGGTGTAGTTACCATTTATTGTGACAGTCAGAGTGTAATCTGCCTTGCGAGGAACCCAACTTTTCATGCCAGGACCAAACACATTGATGTTCAATATCACTTCGTGAGAGATATGATCGAGGATGACAGGGTGAAGCTAGAAAAGGTAGAGATAATGGTGAATGTTGCAGATGCATTAACTAAGCCTATAAGCACAACAAAATTCAAGTGGTGTTCTGAGTCTATGGGCCTTTCAACCCTTAGCAGTTGATCCATGATGGTATGTTTCCCTTGGCTCTTACAAGGTATTCGACAAGTGGGAGAATGTTGGGATATAAGGTGTCTCAACCTTGCACATTTCCTGTAGTTATTTATTTTGTATTTAATATTTTCTCACAACTATTACATATTGTTGGTGCTTTGAAAATTAGTTTATTAGGTGTCAAAAGATGCCCACATAGTGGTATGTTATGGAAGGCCTATTTTTAGGTATATTATGACAAATTTTATGACATATGTAAGAGTAAAAAATAAGGGAGAATACTTTGGACGCGAAAGCCTAATTTTAGACCAGAATCTTACCTTCTTGGGCACTACAACTCATGAGAGGTTTCACACATGGTTTTGTAAACCACAGATTGTGAGAAGTCTATAAATTGAAGGCTTGAGGAGAAGTTTGTAGTGTTGAGTTTGCAGGTACTGTTATGCTGCCAGAATTCTTCCAAAATTGTTTACTGGTGATACTCCTGTAATAAACTTGCTTTACAAGTGTATGTAATCTTGTTATTGGATTTGTAATACATTGATCAGACTTTTGGAGTGTCGGGTTTTTAACCTAAAAGGATTTTCCCCACGTATATCTGGTGTTATGTGTTTCATTGTTTATTTTTTGTTATGAATATGTTTTTGAAATTTCTGTAATTGTTAGATCAATTTTAAAAAGTCTTGCATAATATCTCTCCTCAAGATTGATGTAGGAAGTTGTTTCCTCTACTTTAACTTGCTTACACTATGCAGGCTTTACCTTGTAGTTTCATCAAACAATAGAGGGGGCTCTAATTTTGAATTGAGAATAGGAAGAATTACATCACTACAATCTAATAAAACTAACATTTAGTGTTTGATCATACATAAATATAAGTTGAAAATGAGAAAATGGATCTTTGAGCGAGCACCCAACATAATAAAATAAAATGAATTGATTATACTTATAGTACTGCCATGCTTGCTTTTAGGCTTGTGTTGTGAATCTTACTGCAAAATAAATTCCAAGATCCTAATTTAGATCATGCTACACATCTAAGGGATGGAGAAGATAATTCTTAGATATTCTCATAATTTATACAACTTGCAGATCTTTAGCCAATATTGTTGCACGCTGTGAATGTGGTATATTGTTGCAAATTGTGAATGTGGTATGACACAAATTACAAGATCAAAATAAAAGCTTTCAATTGTGGAGTAGGGTGTTGCATAGATTCTTGCCTCTGAAGTTGGGCAACCAACACAGTCTCAGGACTCTACAAAATTTGTTGAACTACTTGTTGCTGAGATTCTATATTAAAGTCCTAGAGGAAGGTAAGGATAAGGATGCAGAGTTTGGAAGTTATGGGTGGGAAGCTTCAAGAATCTATAACTTTATGTTTTCATGTTTTAGGGCAAGTAAAATTCTTTATTGTGATTGATTGATATAAACAAATTTTAATTATTATTAAGAAAGTTTGATTACAACAAGATTCAAAATAGTCATGTTAATAGAGATAAGCCAATAAAAACTTAGAAAATGAGATTTTAAAAATATTAGAAATTATAAAAGAAAAAATATTGTTGACATGAGCCTAAACATTAAGAAAGTAAAAAATTCAAATATGTGATTTGATCAATTGAAATTTAGTTAAATTGCATTTAATAGATGCTATCAAACCTTCCTGTCGACAGGTACTAACAATAAGATTAAAAAATAATTTTTTATAGTAACATGGCAAAAAGTCCAAATAGCCATTATTTTACACCTAACCCACTTTAAAAAACCTAATGTTCACTGTGAGAAAACATTTGTGAGCAGAAAGAATTACACATTCAATATTCACCATTGCTTAGCAGGCCAACATAAATGATTTGATTACTCATCTATATTCCTCAACTCTTATTTTGCCACACAATAGATTCCTCTAGAAGAAATGAATATAATTTGCATATTCTAGGGAGTGAAAATTTGGCTTTAACAAACCACTTTTCAATGATAATGAGAGAGTATATTTACAATTGTTGATTTTTGCCCAACACCAATAATGCTTGTTAGTTTCCTTCCATACATGTTGAATCATTGTCATTGTCATTGCCATCTTAGGTGAGATTTCATAGATTGGGAATGTTTCAATTTAAGACATTCCATTCTATATTTCCTTGCCTTGGCCGCAACTACAGATTTACTATTTATCTAAACTATTTAAAGAACACTCTAACACATCATGTCCAATTGACACCTTTAATAATGCTAAATTTGAGGAAATTGTTGGAGACTGTGTTGAAGTTGGGGGTGTTTCTTTTTACCCAACTTCAATGCTAGCTACAAAACAAATAAATATTCTTAGTTCATTTTTTTTAAGACTGCAGGAATCGGGTAGCCCCCCTATAAACTGCGGTGTGCCTGGTAAACTTTTTTCACGTGCCCAGTGACACTGGCACGACACACCCTTCGGTACCATGGGGACGGGGGGGAGACTGGACCTCGTGACCTTCTTTACCGCAACAGAATTTTTTAGCCAATCAAGCTAGGGCCCCCGCCCTATTTCTTAGTTCATTCATTGGGATGCACTTTTTAGAGGAATAGAATAAATAGTTACAAAATTAAATAAAAATATGTATTCATTATAAAGAAAGCAAAATTTTTACTTACTATTACATTATAAAATACTTTGTTACTGAGATAAATTTTAATAATCTTCTAATATAACACAAAATAATAAAATCAAGAAGAACATTTGGCAATCTGGTTGGCATCTTATCTTAAGATCTTCAAATAGATGTCATGTAAGCTGCAGGAGATGTGGCAAGCACCAATAAGATTACAACGCGGTCCCTTGTTGGGGCCCACCTTCAAATTAAAATAGTAGTAAAAGTTTCCATACATGTAACAACACTTCTTGTGACTAAGGGAGAGGGGCCAGTAGTCGCCCACCCTAACTTCGTGCATGTCAAGCACATAGCTAGACATATCGAATTTCGACGATTTTTTTTTGGGTTTTTCCGTATGCGACCGAAGAGCTTAAAGCTATTCTTTCAGCTTCTGGGCACTTATACATTTCCATGTAGGACGCGTTATGTGCACATGGGTTGAAAAATGGTAATTTCAACATGTCGCCCCATACATCCACACCGATGTGCCAGTAACCCCTCGCCATCACATTTGTACACTTGTCTTAATTTCATTGGTTAATTTACAAATGTATTGGTGCATTTGTGAACATGTACAAATGTTGTGAACATGTATTGGTGCATTTGTGTTAATTTATTTGGTTGGTATTTTACATGTATTGGTTCTTTTTAAAAATTTAATTGGGGGGTCAAGTGATTAAAAACATAGCAGTTATTGGGGCGTGGGCGGCAATTGGCCCCTCTCCCTTAAAACTTGGGGCGAAACAAAAACAACAATTGAAAAAAAGCACATCTAAAAAAGAAGAGGCATGTACAAAAGAAACATTAGTGCCACCAACCTTGAATTTGAGCTTGGGCTCAGAGTGAGGATGCATGGATGTGGACTAGCTACAATGTCACTACTAGAGAGACGGTGATGGAGGTGGAGGCAGAGAGCCTCTCGTTGCAGCAGCATGTTGGGGTCATCCCGCGTCAGCTTTACACTAGCTGCCGCCCTCCCTGCGGCTGGCTGCAAGGCCATGGGCTTGTCTTCGTAGTTGTAAGAAGGATACGCCACTCCAGAGTGTTGATGCTTGCATTCCCACGAAGCAAAATGGACGCCACACACCTAGCCCAATTCCAACAACGCCTACAGTGCCACCCGCTCCTTGGGGCTCAAAAATCTACTCAGCAAAGCCACCATCTTCCATTGCAGAATACACCAGATGTGGTGAAGGAGATCAAATAACCTATCTATGTAAGGTATAGATTATCCTGACAACTTGAAGTGCCTTCTGGAGAGCATGGAATGCATGTACACCACCCTGTACAAGAGTTACTTGAGGCATTATAGGCAGTTCTAGTGAGTGGCAACAATCATCATCCGATTTATTAGTTTGTCCCTTATTTCTCCTCTTCACACCCTTTATATGCTTTTTGATGCCACGTCCCTTGCATGCTCATTGCTGGACCCAAATCTCATCTTTTTTGTGGTGCTTTTGATGTATAGTCGTGGCACGTTGATTCATTCTCTACCTTCGTTGATTACAACTGCCAATAAATACATTGGTCCTATGTGGTACCTCTTCTTTGACTTTTGACTTTGTTTAGTTTTTTCACTCTGGATTTCCCATACTAGTTTGGTCTTACGTTACTAAAATCATAAGTACACAAAGCATAATTTAAGTTGTCGGACTAAAATTAGTACACCAAATTTATGCCTTTGTAAAAGCTAACAGTGACCATTAGTAATTTTTTGGCAGAAATATTGTGTGGGACTATGGACATGCACTCTAAGCTCTATGGAATGAACTCCAAGCTCACAAGACTATTATTAATTATTAATTAAAATGCATCACTATTTGGACTAGTATTTTAAAATTGATTTGTCTCATAGTATACTAAAATATTATTTGGTTGGAGATTAGTTAAGGTTTTTATTGTAATGATAAATAACTTGTAGATTAATTCATAATAAATTTGTGAGTTAATGTAATTTTGAACTAAATGTTAAAATAGTAAATGTGAAGGAGAAAGGTATTATGATTGAAGAATGAATGATTTGTTTGTAGCATTGGATTTTGAATTATCAGTCATTTAGAAATGCTACCTCTATGTCATTGTAATGCTTTGGTCTTTGCATTGAACTTGTGTCTATGTCTAGGGTCAAGTCCATAGGTTAGGGTCTTTTCTATGTTTGCATATTTGTTCTTTGTGTGAAAATTTGATCTTGCTCAATGTGTACCTCTATTCTACAATTTTCTAACCCTTATTACATTGCTAATAACTTCTATTTATAACTAAATGATAAGGCTCATCTCACTTAGATGATTGACACTTGTCAAATATATTTACAATTAGTTTAATAAAGTTGTTAGACTTGGGAGAAGCCACGGAGATTAAAGAGTGTAGTTATCAAGTCAAATGGATTCAACATCAAGAGGTATCATGAAGGACATATCATGTGTAAGCCAATACAAGTTCACATGTCTTGTTAGAGTCAACTACTAATATTTGTTTGACAATTTCCTTCCTTCATTAATGTAGTGTGATTGATAATGGAAGTTTTTGATCTTGATAGAAGGGGTATCGTTTGCAACATTTCTAAACTTAAAACACAGCTTCTAACCTTTTAAGAATCTGAACTTAAGTGGCACTTTTAAAAATGCTAACAACTTTATTAAACTAATAGTATATCTATTTGATAAGTGTCACTCATCCAAGTGAGATGAGCCTTGTCATTTGGTTATAAATAGAAGTTATTAGCAATGTAATAGGGGGTTAGAAAATTGTAGAGCAAAGGTACACCCTAACTAATCATGCAAATTGAAGAGTAGAGGTGCATAATGAGCAAGATCAAATTTGCACACAAAAAATAAATATGAAAACATAGAAAAAACCCTAACCTATGAACTTGACTCTAGACAGAAGCACAAGTTCAATGTAAAGACCAAAGTATTACAATGACATAGAGGTAGCATTTCTAAATCAATGATATTTCAAAATTCAATGCTACAAATAAATCATTCATTCTTCAATCATAGAACTAAGTACCTTTCTTCTTCACATTTACTATTTTAACATTTAATTCAAAATTACATTAACTTGTCAAAGGGCCCTTGGTCTGTTGGTGAAGTTGAAAGGTTTTGAATGAGCCCACCAGGGATCAAGTCTTGCTGAGTGCACAGCCAAACCAGTAAAAGAATGAATGAATCGCCGCTGTACATCTAAAGCACCACAAAAAAAAAAAAAAAAAAAAGAGATTTGGGTCCAGCAATGAGTAATTGGGCTATTCTTAAATATCATCCACTTCAAGAGATAAAAGTTAATTTTGACCAATAAAAATAAAACAAATATTTACCACTTTTTATTATGAATGAAGTGTAAAATTATTATTGTTGATGATATTTAAGAATGTAATGGACATGAAGGAGACATGCATCAAAAGGATATAAAGAGCGTGGAAAGGAGAAACAAAAAGATAGAAATAACAAGGAAAGATAAATCGGATGATGATTGTTGTCACTCACAAATACGGAGGGGTGTACATGCATTCCACGCTCTCCGGAAGGCACTTCAAGCTTTCGGGATAATCTTTACCTTAGATAGTTCGGTAATTTGATCTCCTTCACCGCGTCTGCCGTATTTTGCGATGGAAGACGGTAGTTTTGCTGAGCAGTATTTGAGCCCGAGGAGCCGGTGGTGCTGCAGGCGCTGCTGGAATTGGGCTGGGTGGACCTCAAAGATAGAAATTTGAGGTCCTCGCCCAAAAACTGTAGCGGGCATTTTTGCTTCCTGCTGAAAAATGTCAGGATTTATTTCCACCAAATGACAACTCTGTTTTGAATTAGAAATACACAAGGATCGAAATTTGAGGAAGAACATTTGGCAATCTTAAGATCCACAGTTACCATCGTGAGGTCCGTGAAATGATTTGTAATATCTTTCTTGATGGAGTCTTGGCAGTAGACCTCACTGCTTTATCTCGAGATAAGGGGAATTAGGTTTTGCTCTTCTTAAAGAATGGAACATTTACATACTATGTAATAGTTGAGACAATCTCTAGATGTTGGTGCCATCACATTAATTAGCAAATAGCAGCTGTAGGTTCCAGGCAAGGGTGTTGCAGATAGAATAATAATAAAGGAGGTAACTCACCAAGGTACAGACATTGCCAATTTTATGTCAGCATTAGCTTTGGAATTATGTTTTTCCCTTCACAGTGTTCTCCAAAAATCTTTCTCCTAAACATTTCCTGCTAACCACTCTGGACTTTTAATGTATTGCAAGGAAACCAGTTGTATGGAATTTATAATAATAAAATATAAGATAAACCAATAGTAGGCTTCTCTGGACTAACTGTCACACCGCGAGAATTGATTTTGTGGGCTAACCGTCACTCTGGGTCTAGTCGTCTAGGTGAAGGTGCAGGTTTAGAAAGTTTACTAGCACTTTACAAGTTTTGGTGTAAGGGCAAACATACAACTTCACGGTCCATTTCACTACAAATTTATATCTGCTGAAACTATTGTCTGCCAGCGATAAATTAAACCTCTTTCTCCATTTCTCAGCATCTCTCATTTTAGTAAACTTACACTGTCACTATCATTCTTTGGGAGATCACGAATTAAGCTTGACTATAGAGCAATCCACATAACAAAGAGCAAGGAGCAATCAACATGAGTATTGGGTGCTATCTCGGTATGCTCGATCAAATGTGGTTTGTTTGTGTGTGTGTGTTTGAAAGGTAATTGCTTTGTTGTTTTGTATTGCTTTCATCTATTTTGCATATTCAAATTATAACTATCACAAAGCCAATTAAAACTTATAAAATTAAATTTAAAAAATATTAGAAATTATAAAAGAAAAAATATTGTTGACATGAATCTAAACATTAAGAAAGTAAAAATTGAAATATGTGATTTGATTAATTGGAAAAGTTAAATTGCATCCAATGGATGCTATCAAACCTACCTGTGGACAGGCACTAACAATAAGATTAAAAAATCACTTTTATAGCAACTTGGCAAAAAGTCCAAATAGCCATTATTTTACACTTAACCCACTTTAAAAAACCTAATCTTCACTGTGAGAAAACATTTGTGAGTAGAAAGAATTACACATTCAATATTCACCATTGCTTAGCAGGTCAACATAAATGATTTGATTACTCATCTATATTCCTCAACACTTATTTTGCCACACAATGGATTCCTCCAGAAGAAATGAATAAAATTTGCATATTTTAGGGAGCGAAAATTGGGCTCTAACAAACCACCTTTCAATGATGATGAGAGAGTATATTTACAATTGTTGATTTTTTGCCCAACATCAATAATGCTTGTTAGTAAAATCACCTCAATTACTAACAAGGGATTAATTAAATTACTTCCTAAAGGGAAAAATAAAGATTCCATTTCAGGTTGGCATCCAATTACTCTCTTGAATACGTCTTACAAAATTATTGCTAAAGCATTAGCTTTAAGAATTAAACCAGTTGTCAAGGGCATTGTTAGACCAGAGCAAACTGGTTTCCTTGGAGGCAGATTTATTCTAGACAATCTGATTTTAGCTTGGGAAACTTGTGAATGGGCTCAACAATCGGGGCAGAATACTATCCTTGTTAAATTAGATTTTGACAAAGCTTATGACAGAATGCGATGGAGATTCATCATCAAAATGATGCAATGGCTGCGTTTCGGGCCCCAAATCTTCTCTCATGTTTTTATGCTCTTCAAAGATGTCAATGCTCATATCATGATTACTAAGGCTATTTCTGATTCATTTCCCCTGCACCGATCAATTAGACAGGGCTGTCCATTATCACCCTTTCTGTATGTTCTCACTGTTGATGCTTTGGGATATTTATTACAGAGAGCAAAGCAACTGCATCTTATTCAAGGCATTTCTATCCCCCAAAATAATGTGGTTATTAATTCTCACTTTGCTGATGATAGTATGCTTTTCCTGCAAAACTTAGAGAAGGAAATTAATAATATTCTGGATATTCTAAATCTTTATTGCTCAGTGTCTGGATCCAAGCTAGCTCATCAAAAAAGTGAGTTTTTAATGATTCAGATGGTTCCTGTTCCACAATGGATACCCAAAGATTGGAGGCAAATCAAACACGGGGAAATCACTCGATATTTGGGTATCCCATTTGTGTTGGGTCTGTCTCTTGCTGATATGTGGAAATGGTATCTTAATCGATTAAAAACTAAACTTTTTAGTTGGGGTAGCAAATTTCTCTCTTTAGCTGGAAAGGTGCAGGTTGCTAACAAAATATTCTTGGCTACGCATGTGTATATTTCTTCATGTTGGATGCCTTCGAGGAAAGGATATGAGGACTTATGCAAGCTTATCAGACAATTCCTTTGGTCCAAATGGGAGGGTAGTGTTGGTTATAGTTCCATTTCTTGGTTGCATTGTATTCAACCTAAACAAAACGGTGGGCTCGGGCTCATAGATCCTGAAACCCAAGGAACATGCTTGGTTGCTAGATGGATCATTAGAGCTGCTAAAGGTGACAAACCATGGAAACTACTTCTTAGACATAGATTTATCACAATGGTTGTTAAAGGGAAATGGCAAGACATTAATTGGTTAGATAAAATTCTCTTTGCTACTTACTTCCAGATTAAGGCTTCTGCTCCCATGCAATCCATTTGGAAAGCTTGGCAGAAAGTGTGTCAATTCCTTTCATGGAGAGATTCTTTGCAACATGGTTTCAGCTTCTCATCTTCTTCCATATGGTGGAACAAGCATGTTCAATTTCAAGAGAAACCTCTTGCCATTATGTTTCCTAGAGCAGCAATCTTTCTTTTCAAAAAGAATATTAGACAGTTTAGAGATTTATGGAACTTTGAGTTTATGCAGTGGCTCTCATGGCAAAATATTAAAGACAAATATGGGCTGAGCAACAAATACGAACAATTTATTTGTTTCATACAATATCTAGTGCCTCCTAATCTTTCCATTAAACTCTGTACCCTAATTGAATGTAATTTCTTTAAGGATTGGCATTGGTTATCCTTTCATCAGTTTTTTTCCTTACCCTTGAAACATGTATATCTCAATCTTCTTCCTTCCCTGAATTTTATGTCCCGGCTTAACACTAAATGGAGGTGTAGGCTGAGTTATAAATGCTGGAAAAATTTGAGTCTACAAATCTGGAAATCTAAATTAGATGCTGATGCTCAAATGCTCACATGGAAGTTACTACATTACAAATTACCTGTTGGGGAAAGAATGAGGTTTTTGCATATCCAACCGGTTAAATGTCCTAATTGTCATGCAAAAGAAATGATCAAACATATTTTTTGGGACTGTAACACTGCCAAAGTTTTATGGAATACAATTTTTAGAGACTTGCCTGCTCTATTTGGACATCATTTAAGGTGGAAGGAGGTGTTGCTTGGTCTGGGGTTGAGGAATAATATCATTGCTAATTCTATAAGAAATGTTATTCTGCTGCATTTATGGAAAATTAGATGTAATGCTGTATTTACTTATGCTTCCAGCCACCCGGTAGCTGAAATTCCAAAACTTTACTCTAATATCTTTTTCAATATTGCTTCTGTTTATTCTCAGATTCAGGACAAAGAAAAATTTAAAAGTTGTTCATTAGTTGGAGCAAATTATCCATCAAATCAAAGGTCTAATACGAAGAATAAACAGGCCACAGATTCAATCCTTATGAGTTTACAATTTGAATTAACAATTGATGGTTGTAGGTGGACAGCTGGTTCTGGAGGTTGCAAGGTGGATTACACTTCTCAAATGATTCTAGAGCTTTTTCTCAGCATTGTTATTCTTTGTACAGGGCTTGTTTGCTGTTCCAAATGAAATACAAGAGATGTTACAGTCAAGCTTGAACAAGACTTAGCATCAATTTCTTTCCTTCGAGTTTGGGGCAGTGATCATGTTGGTGGCTCTGTTAATAGAGTTCATTCTTCTTTATCCATTGTGTATAGTCTGTTTGTTGTCAGCTATTATGTTCTATAGGTTTATATTTTGCATCAATGTTATATGTTATATGGCTGTTCTTTCTTGTGTTGTAGTTGATGTATGATGGTTTTTTTATGTTAGCTATTATGTTTTAGTGTTGTAGGTTTTGTAATAGTGTTATATGTCGCCATTATGGTTGTTTTTTCTGGTGTTGCAGCTGATAGTTAATGTTCTAGTTGTTGGTTCTATTCTTTCTGGCAGTCCTTGTAGACTACTTTATTCCTTGTACATATTTGCTTTGATCAATATAAAACAAAAATAATATTTGTTAGTTTCCTTCAATACATGTTGAATCATTGTCATTGTCAGTGCCATCTCAGGGGAACTTTCATAGATTGGGAATGTTTCAATTTAAGACATTCCATTCTATATTTCCTTGCCTTTAGTCACAACTACATATTTACTATTTATCTGAAGTATTTGATTATTTGAATGTAAAAATCAATGGACATATTATTGGACAAATCTTCAGCAGGGATGTTTAAATCTGGTAGAGCAAAAGCACGAGAAGAACACTCTTAACACATCATGTCCAATTGACACCTTTGATAATGCTAAATTTGAGGAAATTGTTGGATTTACCCAACTTCAATGGTAGTTGCAAAACAAATAAATAAATATTTCTTAGTTCATTTATTGGGATGCACTTTTTAGAGGAATAGAAGAAATAGTTAAAAAAATAAATAAAAATATGCATTCATCATAGAGAAGCAAAATTTTTACTTACTATTACATTATAAAATAATTTGTCACTGAGATAAATTTTAATAATCCTCTAATATAACACAAAACGATAAAATTAGGAAGAACATTTGGCAATCTGGCCAGCATCTTATCTTAAGATCTTTAGACAAATGCCATGTAAGCAAGAGACATGGCAAGTGCCAATAAGATTACAACACAGTCCCCTAGGGAGCCCACCTTCAAATTAAAATAGTAATAAAAGTTTCCATATGTGTAACTAAAACTTGGGGCGATTCAGAAACAACAAATGGAAAAAAAAACACATAAACCCAAAAAAGAAACAAGGCATGTACAAAAGAAATAGCAGTGCCACCAACCTTAAATTTGAGCTTGGGCTCAGAGTGAGGATGCATGGACGCGAACCAACTACAATGTCGCTACTACAGACGCGGTGACGAAGGCAGAGGCAAAGATTCCATCATAAAATACAATAGACATGGTGAAGGAGATCAAATAACCAAGCTATGTAAGGTATATATTATCCCAACAGCTTGGAGTCCCTTCTGAAGAGCGTGGAATACATGTACACCGCCCCGTACAAGAGTTACTTGAGGCACTATAGGCAATTTTGGTGAGTGACAACAATCATCATCTGATTTATTATTATTATTGTCCCTTGTTTCTCCTCTCCACGCCCTTTATATGCTTTTTGATGCCACATCCCTTACATGCTCATTGTTGGACCCAAATCTCATTTTTTTGGTGGTGCTTTTGTTGTACAACCGTGACACGTTGATTCATTCTCTGCCTACATGGATTACAACTACTGATAAATACATTGGTCCTATGTGGCACCTCTTTTTTGAATTTTGACTTTGTTTAGTTTTTTCACTCTAGATTCCCATACTAGTTTGGTCTTACTTTACTAAAATCATAAGTACACAAAGCATAATTTAAGCTGTTGGACTAAAATTAGTAGACCAAATTTATGCCTGTATAAAAGATAACATTTACCGTTAGTAATTTTTTTGGCAGAAATATTGTGTGGGACTGTGGACATGCACTTTGAGCTCTATGGAATGAACTCCGAGTTCACAAGACTATTATTAATTATTATTTAAAATGTACCACTATTTGAACTAGTATTTTCAAATTGATTTGTCTAGGAGTATACTAAAATATTATTTGGTTGGAGATTAGTTAAAGTTTTTATTGTAATGATAAATAACTTGTAGATTAATTCATAATAAATTTGTGAGTTTATGTAAATTTGTACTAAATGTTAAAATAATATATGTGAAGGAGAAAGGTACTTAGTTCTATGATTGAAAAATGAATGATTTGTTTGTAGCATTGGATTTTGAATTATCATTCATTTAGAAATGCTACCTCTATGTCATTGCAATGCTTTGGTCTTTGTATTGAATTTGTGCCTCTATCTAGGGTCGAGCCCATCGGTTAGTCTTTTCTATGTTTGCATATTTGTTCTTTGTGTGCAAATTTGATCTTGCTCAATGTGTACCTCTATTCTACAATTTTCCAACCCTTACTACATTGCTAATAAATTCTATTTATAACTAAATGATAAGTCTCATCTCACTTAGATGATTGACACTTGTCAAATATATTTACAATTAGTTTAATGAAGTTTAATAGACTTGGGAGAAGCCATGGAGATTGAAGAGTGTAGTTATCAAGTCAAAATGGATTTAGCATCAAGAGGTATCATGAAGGACATATCATGTGTAAGCCAATACAAGTTCACATGTCTTGTTAGAGTCAACTACTAATATTTGTTTGACAATTTCCTTCCTTCATTAATGTAGTGTGATTGATAATTGAAGTTGTTGATCTTGACAAAAGGAGTATCGTTTGCAACACTTCAACTCAAAACACAACTTCTAACCTTTTAAGAATTTTGACTTAAGTGACACTTTTAAAAGTGCTAACAACTTTATTAAACTAATAGTATATCTATTTGATAAGTGTCACTCATCTAAGTACGATAAGCCTTGTCATTTGGTTATAAATAGAAGTTATTAGCAATGTAATACAGGTTAGAAAATTGTAGAGCAGAGGTACACATGACTAATCATGCAAATTGAAGAGTGGAGGTACACAATGAGAAAGATCAAATTTGCACACAAAAAATAAATATGCAAACATAGAAAATACCCTAACCTATGGACTTGACCTAGATAGAAGCACAAGTTCAATGCAAAGACCAAAGCATTACAATGACATAGAGGTAGCATTTCTAAATCAACGATAATTCAAAATTCAGTGCTACAAATAAATCATTCATTCTTCAATCATAGAACTATGTACCTTTCTCCTTCACATTTACTATTTTAACATTTAATTCAAAATTAAATTAACTCATCAAAGGGCCCTTGGTCTGCTGGTGAAGTTGAAAGGTTTTTAATGAGTCCATCAAGGATCAAGTCTTGCTAAGTGCAAAGCCCCTGACACCAGAAGGGATGAGGTCAGGATCGTGCCCATGATGAATTTGGCGTAATGGTTACCCCTCAATCCTTAGATGATCTCCATCAAATTTATTATTATGAATTAATTGATTTGTGACAAGTTATTTATCATTACAATCAAAGCTTTAACTAATCTCCAACCAAATAATATCAATTTGAAAATATGAGTCCAAATCATGATGCATTTTAATTAATAATTAATAATAGTCTTGTGAGCTTGGAGTGCATTCCATAGAGATCAGAGTGCATGTTTGGAGTCCCGCACAATATTTGAACTACCAAAAAATTACTAACGATCATTGTTAGCTTTTACAGGGGCATAAATTTGATTTACTAATTTTAGTCTGGCAGCTTAAATTGTGCTTTGTGTACTCTTGCTTTTAATAATGTAAGAGCAAACCAGTATGGGAATCCATAGTGAAAAAACTAAGCAAAGTCAAAAGTCAAAGAAGATAGGACCAATGTATTTATTTGAAGTTGTAGTATATGTAGGGAGAGAATGAATTGTGTCACAACTGTACATCTAAAGCACCACCAAAAAAAAAATTGGGTCCAACAATGAGTAATTGGGCTATTCTTAAATATCATCCCAATAAAAATAAGACAAATATTTAACACTTTTTATTATGAATGAGGTGTAAAATTATTATTGATTGTTTGACTCCAATAATGCAATGGACATAGAAAGGACATGGTATCAAAATGATATAAAGAACGTGGAAAGTGTTGATTTTTTGTAGCTTGGAAGGTGGGCCCGTGTGGAGGGTGGAAGTTGCTTAAGGGCAACTCAAGTTGGATATTTAGCAATAGCATAATTTCTTTTTTTATTAATAGAATGTTTCTTTAGTTGTGAGGTGGAGATAACACCAAGAGTGATTTTATGTGCCAAGTTATGTAAGGAAAGTTTCTTTTGTCTTGCAAGAAAAGTTTCTTTTGTCTTGCAAGGCAAGTTTCTTTTCTCTTGCAAGGAAAGTTTCTTTTGTCTTATCAGGCAAGTTTCTTTTCTCTTGCAAGGAAAGTTTCTTTTGTCTTGTCAGGCAAGTTTCTTTTCTCTTGTAAGGAAAGTTTCTTTTCTCTTGCATCAGCGGGGCTATTTATGTAAGATTGCTGTAGCAACATTGTATTGTATTATGTGTGGAAAGGTTGCTGTTGAGGCTAAATAGAAGATTCAACATTTGCAGTTTTTCCCCATATTGGGGTTTCCTGGTTATATCTGTGTTATTGTCTCTTTGTGTATGGCTTCTTGTTATTTTTGCTTCCGCTGTTATTTGCTGTTATTTAATCCAGAGTATTAATTGTTATAAATCAGATAGAGGTTATATTCTATGAATTTATTGTGCAATTAATTTATAGTTGAGTTATAAGAAATTAAAAGAAAGGAGAAACAAAAGATAGAATAATAACAAGGAAAGATAAATTGGATTATGATTGTTGTCACTCACCAGATACGGGGTGGTGTACATGCATTCCACGCTCTCCCAAAGGCACTTCAAGCTTTTAGGATAATCTTTACCTTACATAGCTCGGTTATTTGATCTCCTTCACTACGTCTGATGTATTTTGTGATGGAAGACTGTGGCTTTGCTAAGCAGTATTTGCTGCTGGAATTGGGTTGGGTGGCGGCATCCATTTTGCGTCATGGGAATGCAAGCAGCGGCACTTCGGAGTGGCGTATTTTTCTTGCAACTACGAAGACAAGCACGGGTCTCGCGTCTCCCAGTAACGACATTGTAGCTGGTCCGCGTCCATGCACATTGCAACCTCACGCTGGAGCCCAACCTCTTTTTTCCATTTGCTGTTTCTGTTTCACCCCAAGTTTTGTTGATATTTGATGCCTGGCATTGAGAAATATAGAATTTAGGAGTTTTATATTTAGAGTTGATGTTATTTTTTATGTATGATGCAGGGGAAAAATGGGGGAAAAGAAGAGATTAATTTTAGAAATTGCTCACTTAATTTAAGTGTTGCATGATAGTAATTTTTTTTGGATGCTCTTTTCTGTTATATTTAGAACCATTGTAATCTCTATAAAGAGATGTATTGAGACTGTTGTATGTGGTAAGCTAGTAATGAAAAGAAGGCAATTTAGTGTTATATTTTGCATTGTGTAATATTTGTCTATAGTTCAACTCTAAAGAGTGTTGTATGGAGTTCTTTTGTGTTCTTTGCTACAAATAGATTTAATTATATTTTTTCAGATTAGATAAAGAACTTTCAGAATCTACAAGTTTTAGTCCCAACAAGTGTTGTTACACATGAAAACTTTTATTACTGTTTTAATTTGAAGGTGGGCCCCAACGACTGCATCCTAATTTTATTGGGGCTTGCCACGTCGCCTTCTCACATGGCAGCTGTTTGAAGAATAAATCCTTGCTTTTTAGTAATATTGACACGTGGCAATATGCCTAAAGCAGCATTGGCTAACTCTGTTTGCAGTTAAGGAGAGAGCCGAGAGGTCTCGTTGGTAGTTTTAATCAAAGCATTTAATTGTGAAAATTGTAAATAGGAAATTTGAGGTCCTCGCCCAAAAACTGTAGCATGCATTTTTGCTTCCTCCTGAAATATGTCAGGATTTATTTCCACCAAATGACAGCTCTTTTTTTAATTAGAAATACATAAAGATCTAAAAATCAGGAAAAACATTTGGCAATCTTAAGTCCACAGTTACCATCCCGAGGTCCGTGAAATGATTTGTAATATCTTTCTTGATGGAGTCTTGGCAGTAGACCTCACTGCTTTATCTCGAAATAAGGTGAATTAGGTTTTGTTCTTTTCAAAGAATGGAACATTTACATACTTTCTAAGAGTTGAGACGATTTCTAGATGTTGACATGATTTTATATCTTCTCTTTGTGTGATCTCTCTATAGATTTCAACCCTAGAAAGGTTTTTTAAACGGTTTTAATTGTCATTGATCTAAACTTGCCAATACTCACATTATTTTGAGGAAAATGACCTTTACGCAAGTTTAATGTAGGTTAATTAAATAAATGCATACGTGTTTCAATTGTGGGAGTGATAAATTGAACAATTAAAGTTAATTTAGAAAATTAAATTCCAAAGGATGAAGGTATTTAGTTCTAGGATGGTGAAGAAGAAATAATTTTGATGTTGCACAAAATTCCACCTATCTTGGGACTAAAAAATGGTTCCTTTCTATTTGTAATCTATTTGGAAATCAGAACAATTTATCAACCCTACTATAGGTCAATTCTACATATCTGAATCATTTCTATAGGCATGGATTTGAGTTGTGAACATTTTTGTCTATACAATTATATAAACATAAGATCCTAGGGTTTCACAGTCCCTTCCTCATCTTCTTCTAAATGGCCTCACAAACCTCTAATGTGTAGAGTGAATATCCAAGTATTCATTCATTCAAAATTCTCACAATTTATCCCATAACTAGATCCCCTAAAATATAGGATGAAAAGGCAAGTTGAACCCATTTGGGAAGTTCTTAAACCTTTTTTTAAAGACATTAATATTAAAGATAATTCTTTTTATATTAATTAATTAATTATCATTTATAATATGTAAATGCATATTTATATTATAAGATCTACACCTTTTAGTTAGAAACTTATAACTATTATTTTGGTCTCATTGATAAAAGTACGAACCCTTCATAAACTTTTGGCTCTAAAACTCCCTCTTAATGTTTATAGGGGCATTTACTATCGATTTCTTTTAAAAAGAAAAGATGAAATTCCTCTGTAATGTAAGACTTATTTGACATACAACAACAAGGACAATATATATGTCAAGATGAAGATCATGTATTCTAGAAGTTGCATTTTAAACTTCTTGTTATAATTTAAATCCCGATTTTCTTAATAATGCAAACAAAGAGGTCTTATATAATTTCTTATTGGAGCCCAAGTCTCTTCAAAATAATCTCCCCCTAGGTTCTTTTACATAATGCCCATAGGTCTTACATACATTACAATGCTTTACAAGTAGAAGAAAAAATACATAGGAAGAGATCACATAATGTCCATAGGTCTTATATATAATACAATAGTTGACCACTGGAAACCTATGACATTGTCATGCACACTCCCCCTCAATGGCAATGCCTTGAGGCCTAGTATTGTTCTAAATTTAGAGAATTTTGCACTATACAAAGGTATTGCAAATATATTTGCCACTTGATTATCAAATTGATAGTATTGGAGAATAATGTCACCATTGAGAAATTTTTATTAAATTGAAGTACACATAAATAATGTGCTTTGTTCTTTGATGTTGAAGTTGATTTTTGAAAAGAGCAATACAACTCTAGCTATCACATAATAAAGTGGTAGTATTATTAGAACCCATATGAAGCTCATCCAATAATCTTTAGAACCATAATAATTCTTTTGTTGCTTTTGTTTTACTTTTCTTTCAACCTTTGTAGATTAAAGAGCCACAATAGGTTTTTCTACTACTCTATGTGATAGCACCTACACTATATTTGCACATAGCCAGAGGTGGATTTCCTATCAACAGAATCACTAGCATTGTTAATCTAATGATCTCCAAATAAATCGGCAATCTTGGTGCAAGAATAAAAAAGACCATAATTAATAATACCTTTGATATAGCTTAATATTATATTTGTAATTTTTTAGTAAGATCCACATAAGTATTTTGCATAGATAGATAGATGCAATACCTATTATATAGGTAGCATCTGGCCTAGATATAGTTAGGTAAAAAATTCCTACTGATTATTTGTATAATGTAGGATTTGTCTTTTCATATGATGGTGTAGGATCTAATTTAATGTTTACCTTAATAGATATAGAAGATAATTCATATTCCAACATATTAAATTTATGTAGTAAATCATGTGCATACCTTTCTTGAGATACCAAAATAGAATATTGATCCTAGGATAGAGCCATTCCCAAGAAATGATGAAGAAGACCTACATTAGTCATTTAAAATGATTTACTTTCATACTTGTTGATTTGAGAGTTTAGACTACCTATAATAAATAAGTCATCCACATATAACACAATTACAATACTAATATGATCATTCTAAATAAATAATTTTTTATGAGAATAACATATAGAGAATCCAAGGGAAAAAAACTTGTGATCTTTGCATACTAAGCTGTAGGAGCTTATTTAAGACCACATAGAGATTTAGTTTACACACATATGTCTATTTGATGGTTTCTATAAATCTTTATAGGTTGAGACATATCAATTTTTACTAAAAATTACCATTCAAGGATGTATTTTACACATCCATTTGGTGAATCTCCCAGTCAACTGAGTTGTTAAGGCAATAAGCATCTTTATAGTGCTCATTTTTCCTATAAAGGAAAAGGGCAAAACAATTTTTCTAAGTGAATCCTCTAGTGACTAATCTTGCCTTATATATGTGGATTTCACAATAAGAGTTATATTTAACTTTGTATAACCAATGACAATCAACACATTTTTTATAGAAGGTGGAGGTACAAGATCCAAGTCTTTTTTTTAATTAGAGAGTGATACTCTAATTGTATTTCATCCTTCCATTTATTTATCTCTGTTAGCTTCTTAAAAAAAGTTAAGGTTCACTTTCATAGAAAGTCATTAGGAAATAAGATATATATGTTGATTCTAGGTTTTTTTTTTCATATATGAAAGGATTCTCTTTTGAACTAGATTTTGAAGCCACTTAGGTCTTTTGGGTTGAGGATTATCCATAGATTCCTTTCCCTTCAATTCAACAAATTGAGTTTCATTCTTTTGTTTTTAGGTTCTATATAAATTATTTTGATTTTTTATCTTATTGATGGTGGCTAGGTACCAACATGCCTAGCCATCAATACTCATTTACATATGGTGAATTACCATTACTTGAAGATCTTGTCTATATTAAAATTGTGTAGTATTGATGTAGGAGCATCATGGTCCACATGCAATCTTGCATGACCAAAAATAGTTGTAGGTTTTTATTTTTAGTTTTTTCAATTTTTTGTGTGTTTTTTGCCTTGTAGTTTTTGTCAACTTGCTCTCTTAGGAAGGTGCTATAGGAATTTTGCTAGTTTGAAAATAATTTTAGACTTGAAGTTAAGTTGCATGCCTTCTTAACATTGTTTTAGTACTAACCATGTTGCTATCGGTCAATTTCATAACTTGCTACAGAATAGGAAACAAGGAATGTGTATTTTTTCTTGTAGGACCTATGTACTACTAATACTACAAGGGCTATGCATTTTCTTGTTACATGACCTATATATTTTTGCTACAAGGACTATGCACTTTCTATTGAAGGACTAGTGTATTGCTACTACAAGGGTTGTGTATTTTCCTATTAGAGGACCTATATATTCTACTATAGCGACTGTGTATTTTCTACTACAGAACCTATGTATGTTACTATAGGAGGACTGTGTGTGCTATGTTTTTAAGTGTTCATGCCTAGGTGACAAGTTGCAATAGGAATTATAAAGATTGTGATAGATATTAATTTTGAGTTATATTTGGTACCAATTAGATAAACAATTATTATTGCTCTATGCAATAAATAATAATGCATTATATGAAATGTTTTAAACTCTTATGAAACCCTAATTGTCAACTATCTTATTGAAGGGATACTTCTACCTTCTCTAATCAATGTGACAAAAAGGACATGATATATCATACGACTAGTATTAAGTCAATATAGTCAATATGCCACATTTTGATCTCTTTGATTTCTTGTTGACTTATTTACACATGGTAGCTAATTTTAGAGGTCACATCAAGATTTTTACTTCCTCCTTTCTTGGTGGTGATAGATTTATTACTCACATGGAATGATTTATTATTTGTTGTCACATCTCAGACTTTGATGCTTTTTGAACTTACTTTATGTGGAACTAAATTGTGGATGATTATGTGTGGTTGAATAAATATTGTGACTATTTTGAAAGATGAAATAAGTAAATGATTAATTTATTATGGAAAAGATCAAATGAAATGAATATTATTTTATGATGGTGCTTTGATTGTGCTTCGACTATTTGGACGCTAACCTATTAATGGGAAATTTGAGTTTTCATGAGTTGCAGGTTGTTGAAGACAATAGTGTGGTTAAGGTAGAGGAGGTTAGCAGCTTGGCAGAGTTAAGATGGAGGGATTTCTCTTACACACACAACACTTAGAATCATATAGATGCATTAGAATTGCATTAATTGATTATATTATATAGTTTCTTATTTCATTGTGTAATAGATGGATTATTTAATTAATTAACATTTAATATTATGAGCTCATATGAAAATAAAAGAAATAGTTTAGATTTGTTTATTGATTTTTATTCAAAATTAGAATTAGTATTATTTATTGTTTTTGAGATAATTGTGATGCAAATAGGTAATAAATCATGGGCTTTATTGATAATATGAGATAAAATATAGAAAAAAAAAACAAGATTTAGAAAATAAAACAATGAGAAAGAAAACAATAGAAAAATAGAAAAAGAATACTTAAATTTAGAAAATAAAGCACAAAAACAAAGCAAAACAAAGATAGAGAAAGAAAATAATAAAAGAGAAGGAATTCTCATTCTCACAACATTCATTCATTCTTTCATTCACAACTTTAAAATTTGAGAAAAAAAAAGAAAAATAGGAACAGAGAATAGAAGATTGGGGTTTAACAAGGAATCAAGAAAAGAAAAGAAGATCACGGAAAGGATAAAGAGCCAAACCAGTTACAAATGTTGTGGAGGATAAATTTACCATGTTCCATTTCTATTTAGTCTATTTCGTTGTAGTTGGAATAATTTATTTGTGAAATTTTTATTGCAATTTGCCTTGCCAAACTGTAAACCTTGTGTGAATTTGATATTATACTGCTATTATTATGTCTGAATAAATTGTTGTTGACGATCTAAAACCACATATATATACATATGTTATCATAATAGTAAATAATAATACTGCATATTTGATACTTATATATATATATATATATATATATATATATTATCGATGGATTGGAAATATATAAATCTATATCACTACTTTAAGAAATCTTGGATTCTTGTCCGTCACTGTCATGGACACTCATCTCATTTGGCTCTTGGTATACATTAGTCATTCAGTCTTCATTGTCCTCAGGTTCTTGTCACATTGCTTCATCCTTTGGTTCATGCCCTGCATTCTGGAAGTCATTATTTAGGCATACATCTTTCTGCACTTGCCAGTTTTGATAGTAAAACCCTTGGCTATTGTCCAACTCTGTTCCACATTTAGATACCTTAGAACTTACTTTCCTCAGTTCCACTTCAGGATCTATATGCCATGGAACCTCTCGATCCAAGATATGGCACCTGTTATCACTGCATTCACAAGCATCCATTCCTGGTATAGCCCCCAGCTTCGGAGAAGCTCTTAGCTGGTCAACCGGTGTATTGAAGTTTTGACTAGATTTTTCCAAAATCTTACCTATTTCATTTTCCTTTATCTCCTTCTTTTTCAACTTGCTGTATACCTCTTGAAAATCTATGTATGAATTAAAGAACCTGTGGTCCAATTTTATTGAGTTGTTGGCACAAAAGTTAGTTTCTTTTATATCTTCTTTATTGAATGTGTATACACCTAAAATTGACATGACTCTACTTAAATAAATATTTCAAATATTGATTTCATCATTCACATTCTTCTATCAATAAATATATACATTTATTTATTTATTTGATTCATCCCCTCTCATTGAATTAAATAAATTACATTTTATTTAATTAATTAAAATCACTTACACCAACTTCATTCTTCTAAAATAATTAAATAATTTTAATTATTTAATTAAAATCTCTTATTCTTCCAAATTTAAATAAAATAAAAAATCCTCACAAAAATAAAATATATTTTTATATATTTTATTTATTCCTCTCAATTATCTATAAAATAATTAAATAAATTCATTTATTTAATTATGCTTTCTATCTCTTCGAAAAATCATTCTTATCTTCCAAAAATAACTTTCCTCTTGTCACACAAAAGCAAAACTCTGAGTTACAAAAGAAAAATTAGTTTTAAAGCATCTTTAAAGCAAAATGTCTCTTAAATTAGAAAAATTAATTCTAAATTAAGAAAATCAAATCTCATCCTCATCAAGAGAGGAGTTAACTCAACTAAGCTGCTTTTGGAATGACATCTGTCCTTCTATTGGATGCACGTTCCTCAACAATCCTCCTCTGTTGATTCCTTCTTTTCTTCTCAACCATTGATCTTCCCTCACTCTCTTCTATAAATACAACCTTCTTCTCTTCATTTCATATCTGGATTTTGTGTAAACTTATGCTACAGAGATACCGATGCGCCTTTGGCACCCCTACTCCCATTTGAGCATTCTCAACTCATATTCCATTTCTGTGTTTGAAGCTCATCTTCAAATACATAAGTATCATAGCCATTCTTCCTTTGTCATTTTCAACAAGCAAGCAAGCAAAAGCTTCTGAGGGCTTCACAAATCAAGATCAAAGAAAGATAGGCAAACTACGGAAGGTGAAAGGTAAAAGGTGTAAGTATTGTTTTGCATTGTTTTAATCTCCTTTTATCTTCGTATTCTGTAGATGTTTGGGTATTTTTATCATTGATTGATTAACCTATTTTCCCCCTCACATTTTTGGCGCCCACTGTGGGGCCCTTGCCCCTTTACTAATCAAAAAAATTTGAGTTTTCTTGTAGACAAGTCCATACAGGTGACGAACAGGTCTTTGACAGAGAGTTTTTGCGCATTTGACTTCTGAAACGGCGTATACACCTCCCGAGGCTGCACATCTGCTTTTCTGGCGCATCTGACCTCTGCAGTTGCGCATCCAACCTCCAAAGTTGTGCATTCAACCTTGGCTTCAGCACCTGAGTTCAACTTGCGCATACACTCTGTCTAATTGCGCATCTGTCCAAGTTGTGCATTTGCCCTATCTTTTTGCGCATCTGTCCAAGTTGCGCATTTACCCTATCATTTTGCGCATACGTCCTGTCAAACGACGCATGTGTTGTTATTGTGCATATACCTCGGGATCTTGCACATTTGCTTTATATTCTTGTGCTTCTGTACAAAAGACGCATACACTCCTTGTTTCTGTGCATTCAGGCTGCAATGTTGTGCGTCTGTCTTATGCTTTTTTGTTGTATGGTTTCTAATTTTTGCATGTTGAGCTAACGTCAGTTTTGCAGGAGTAGTGGCTGGATTAGGTCATCTAGATATTTTGCATAAGTTCACTTAGACTAACTAAGGGTGAAAGTAACAAGTGCATTTCATAACAAACTTCACATAGTTTTCTAACTAGGAAGGAAGTAACTGAACCTCATTGCTATCGGTGCATTATTGATTTATTTTCTAGTTTAACCACTGCTATCTCTACAATTAGGTAATGAACAATGCTATGTCTTAATCACTTTCAAAGTTAACAATCAGGAAAATGAACAATGCTATGTTTTAATCACTTCCAAGTTAACAATCGTGTGAGTGCACAAGTAGAGTAGCCCATTTAGTTTTCCTATTTTTAACTAGGTTGGATAAACAGGTGTTTTCTGTGCTTGCGAATGACAATAGGCTTATGCTCTCCCCTTAACTGGGTGATCAAAGTGCCAGACTTGTCATTCTTTTTGTCAAACCTTTAGGGGGGCCTACCCTTGGATACACACTTGTCCAAGTGGGAACGACCCTGAGTGGTAATAGGCTAAAGCCAAGCCCTACCAAGCCACTTAAAATAAATTGTGTTTGAGGTGAAAACCTTAAGCAACGAGTGCTGCTATGTTACACCGACGACCAACCTCCCCCAAAACCCTCATAGGCGTAACCCTTTGAGGCTAGGAGACTCCATAACAGAGAGTAGCGCTGCCGTACATGTAACCACTTGAATGGTTGCCTTAACTAAGAACCAATTGTGTAGCAAGCCAAAAACCCCTATTCGTTGATGCAAAGGGCAGAGCTCTTGAAGCAGCCTCGATTCAAGTGACTCTTAGTAGAGGTAGCAGGGACAATCCTAAGGTTCGGTGTGGGTACGAGCCTAAGGAAACCTGGATCTAGTATGTGTGAGAAGTGAGTGCCATGGAGGGGAGCCGGTGCTACTAGATCTTGGAGCTACATGCTTTGAGTGGCACAGCTAGAGGATTCAACGAATATTGTCTCATCCAGCCTAGGTTGTACTTGTTTTGAGTCATAATAGCCCAAAAACGCAAAAAAATATAAAAAGATAAAAATCATGTAAAACTTCTATGTGTTTGCTATGTTTTTGCCATAATTGAACATCAACATCATCAGAAACACCAAGTTTTTAAAACCAAAAACAGTAAAAATCCTTAAAACGATCCAAAATTTCCAAAATTCAGAGAAAACAAGCAATTTAGCCAGAGTTGCGCATCTGCACCGACATTTTGCGCATTTGATTCAACTTTCTATGCATCTGCCAGTATTGCGCATCCGCATCCTGTTTTGGCGCATGCAAACTTCACCAGTGTTGCACATATATATCAACTTTTTACGCATTTGCCTTGTGTTGTTGCACATTTAAACCAGAAAGAAAAAAAAACCATATCTTCCAAGAGCAAAATTTTTCAAAAACTTTTCAAAAACCATCTTCAAACCTGTTTCAGTTTTTCAAAATCTGTTAAGGCCTTGCAAGTCAGCCATTTGTCCTTCTTTTCCACACCATAGCTGCTTGTTCATCCAAAATCTCGCCAAATTTTTTCCAAATTTCCAACAAGGTTATAGCCAAATTATTCTTGATCAAAATCAAATCTCAAGCAAAACCTAGTGAGGCTCCAATATCAAGGGTTACTTATCCTTTCAGAACTCCACTAGGGGGTTGTGCAAAGCTAGTCAACATCAAGTAACAGATTCCTAACATCCTAGCTTTTGACTATTGCTTTTGTATATCTCACTTTGTTTCACACCACCTAGATCTAAGAAGAACCTTGCTAAAACCTTGTTTCATCCTAGCACCTTGCTCAAAATCTCATTTCATCCCATCTCTTTACTACCTTGCATGGTCTTAACAAGATTACAAAAATAAAAATAGTTAGAAATGGCTGAGAAAATGATTCCAAATGCTCACGAAAATGAAGAAGAAATTTCTATGGATGAGATCCTCCACACGCAGCATGACCCAAAATTTCAACACTTATTAGAAGGGGTGCTTGCCCAAGACCCAACAAAACTCTTTTTACATCTAGCAAGTCTAGGAGTCAAACTCCCTAAGGATTATGACGTGGAGGCTCTCAAAGAAACTGACGAAGAGAGAATCCCTGAAGGAAGTAGACATGATGAAATACCCACGGATAAGAGCAAAGCAACAACTGACTCCTTGGATGCCCTAAGTCTAATGAACCAAAAATTTGAAGATCTCCAACAACAATTTTTAGACATGAAAATGGAAGCATCGACAAAACATTACACCCTAGAGGATATTTCACCGTATCCTTTTGATAGGGCCTTGGTCATGATACCTTTCCCCTCAAAATTTGAGGTGCCTAAGTTTGACAAATATCGAGGAAAGGGTGACCCAAAGGATCACATCAGAGAATTCAATGCTGCTTGTCTTGAGGTCGCACATAACGACATCTACCTTATGTGACTCTTCCCATGAAGCTTAGGTGGGCAAGCCATGGAATGGTTCTCTAGATTGCCACTCGGTATTAAAACTTTCAATGAGCTTGTAGACAAATTTGTCACCCACTTCTCTTACAATATTGAGCACGATACCTCAATATTGGATCTTTGTAACACCAAACAGAAAGGAGGAGAATCTTTCACCGCCTTCTTACAGAGATGGAGACAACTGGCAAGCAAGTGCCCACACCAAATGCCGGAGAAACATATGCTAGAAATGTTTGTCCACAATCTGTAAATGGACCTAAGCTACCAAATCCAAATCCAATGTCCTACTTCTTTTAGCAAGGTCATTGAGATGGGCCCCATCATAGAAAAAGCCCTAATCGCAAAAGGTCAAATCAAGCTCTATAAAGACTCTCCCAATACCAACACCAACAATGACAAACCTAAATTCTGGACTAAAAACAAGAACGTTGTGAATGACGGGGTGGTGGATGCCAAGAATGCGACACCTAAGCAACCAATTTTTAACCTATCAACACCTCAAAATAACCTCCCTCAAAACAAACCAAGAAATACCGAATCTAGGTTTACCAACTTTTGGCCTAGGAGAAAGTTCACACCTCTGGATGAGTCACTAGAAACTGCCCTACGAAAACTAATCGCCAACAATCTCATAATGCTTCCCTTAGCAGGAGAGTATGAACCAAAGGTCAAACCCCATTGGTGGAACGACAACAACTTCTGCGAATATCACCGAAACAGGGGGCACAAGACAAATGATTGTATTGCACTCAAGCATATAATCCAAGACTTAATAGAGCAAAACAAAATATCTGTTAACGGTCAATCTCATGGACATACTTCCAACAACGATCATCAGGCATTCAAGGATCCTCTTCCTAACTACGAACAGGGAGGACCTTCCAACAGAAATAACAGTGGCTCTAACAACGCAAACTACACAAATGTCAACTTCGACTATGTTGTTAACCATATCTCAGAAGGTGATTCACACATCAATGTGATCGCTATCAACAAGGATTCGGATTGCAACGTTACTACCTGTAGTAACAGGGTCACCCTTAGAGGAGCTTCTGCTCCTCCATCTAGTCAATACAGTATCGTGGATCAACTCCACAAAATGCCTACACACATCTCCATATTGGAACTTCTGCGTCTACCTCCTTCTCATAGGTCCATACTTGACAAAGCCTTAGTAGAAGCCTCCGTTCCCACGAACCTAGCTGAAGAGCAATTCCAAACTATGGTCGGTCACATCACCTCACCGCACTCCCTATCATTCACTGAGAAGGATGATATGTCTATCACTCAACCCCATAACGCCTCCCTTCACATTGAAGCTTTCATACATAAACACAAGATCAAAAGAGTCCTAACAGATGGAGGGGCTGGTTTGAATATCTGCACATTGAAACTAATCCTTACATTGGGGTTTTTAGAGAAGGCTATAGATCTGAAAAGAAAAATCACCATTAAAGCCTATGATGAGGAGGAAAGAACGTCCAAAGGAATTGTTACCCTACCAATCAGAGTGGGCCCCGTAGTAAAAGATGTAGCTTGTCAAGTCCTTGACATGGAGCTAGCATACAACATTCTTCTTGGGCGACCATGGATACACGCTTTGAAAGCAGTACCTTCAACATACCATCAATGTATCAAATTCCCACATGAAGGTCAAGAGATCACCATCCAAGGTGACCCTAACCCCTTTCAATACTACAACTCTATTCAACCAAAACCAGAAGTTGTAATCCCCACCAACCATGCTTCTGCCGCCTCTTCATCTCGTATAGATCCAGCTACACTAGCTTCCTCTTTAGGGGCATCTCAACCTAAACTCCAACTCAAAGATAAAGGCTTGGGTGAATACACGGTATCTCAGTCCCTCTGTTTAGCTCAACTACCTATATCTCCTAGATCTTATGGGAGACCCATCCTAAAAACACCCACAACAGAGAAGCCTACCAAAGGACCATTTGTGAAATGGGGAAGCCTAGAAGATGAAAGCGATAAAAAAGATATACTACAGTGGCTATACAAAGATGAGGGTAGTTCCTCAACACAACATGACCATCCCATTATACAAACGGCACAGTACGGTCAAGGCTTTCAAATGCTACAGAGAATGGGGTGTGAAGGACATGGTCCACTTGGTTCAAGAAAGGATGGCATCACTAAACCCATCCAACCTCATACCTTAACAGCCCGAGACACTATAGGGCGAGGGTACACTAGAGCATCAAGAAACAACAAAACCAACAAGAACAAAGGCAAACAACCAGAAGCATCCACTAGCAATCTGGTTGAACAAATTTAGAGAATGCAAATGGGGAGCACAACTGATTCTAACGAGTATGAATGGGATAGCCTCTTTGAGATGTCTTGTGATGAAAAGGATATTGACGTTGTCCACGAATACGACCCAACCCATGCCAACGAGAGACAAGGTCCAAGGGCTAGGCCATTAGAGTCTGACCCGCATAGCAACAATAGTGAAAATCGTGAGGAAGGAATGTTTCCCCCCTTGAAGGATCCATTGATAGAGAGTACCATCGCAGACTTTGCCCATTCTATCAATAATTTTGTCCTAACCATCAACACCGTTGAAACAGACCAACCTAATGATCCCTTACCTTTGGTACACCCTGAACTTATAGACTGGGACCTAGAAGGCACTACCCTTGAGCTTGATACCTTTGAAAATGACGAAGCCATCATCAATTATCTTGAGCTTAGAAATCACATACCTGCAGGACTCCACAGAGCTGGCTATGCTATTGAACTCAACGAGAAGGCCTATTTTGGAGAGAGAGCCAAGCCTTTCAGTCATAAAAACATCAAAATAAAAGAACGATCTAATAGTGAAAACTGCTCCGCGACAGTGTTAGATCATCAAAATAGTAAAAATAAAGACGTATCCAACGGTGAAAACCTCTCTGAGGCACCGAAGGATGGAAGGCTTGACCCTCTCTCCAATCTTACACATCAGGAGAGATTGTCGATCTTGATAGAACCAGCATAAGCAATCAATGTCAATGCAGGCGATAATCCCAGAATGGTCCACGTGGCAAAGGCTCTAACAGAACATGAAAAACTAGCATTTACAGATTTCTTCAAAAGAAAGCAAATCAACTTTGCATGGACATACACTGACATGCCAGGGCTAGATCCAAATCTTATCATGCATCATTTATCTCTAGCTCCAGGAGCTAAACCGGTCAAACAAAAACTCAGAAAGATGCATCCGCATGTGGCCCTCATGGTAAAAGAGGAACTGAAAAAGCTGTTAGACGTTAGATTTATCACGCCTATAGACTATCTTGAATGGGTTTCAAATATAGTACCAGTGGCTAAACTAGATGGCAAGGTCAGAATATGCAATGATTTCAGAGACTTGAACAAGGCTTGTCCCAAAGATGACTTCCCCCTACCCAACATAGACATGATTGTCGATCTTACAGCAGGACACACTATGCTGTCACTCATGGACGGTTTCTCAGGATATAACCAGATAAAGATTGCACCCGAGGACCAACACAAAACTGCCTTCACATGTCCTTGGGGCACCTACTGTTGGTGTGTTATGTCATTTGGTCTGAAAAATGCTAGGGCAACATATCAGCGAGCCATGACAACAATCTTCCACAATATGATGCACACTATAATGGAAGACTACGTCAATGACATTCTGGCAAAGTCTCTTACAAGAGAAGGGCATCTAGCAGTACTAGACAAGATCTTCAACAGACTGGAACAGTTTAATGTGTGCCTTAACCCAAATAAGTGTGTATTCGAAGTTACATCAGGTAAACTACTGGGATACATAGTGTCGGCAAATGGTATTGAAGTTGATCCTGCTAAGGTAAAAGCCATCATGGAAATGCCACCTCCTAAAAATATTTCCCAACTGGCAGACAAGTGCCACCCATTCTCTCATCTGCTACACAAAAATGTACCCTTCAAATGGAACGAGTCATGTGAACATGCATTTCAGCAACTAAAGGAATATCTCATGAAACCACTTGTGTTAATTCCACCAATTCAGGGCAAGCCTCCATTACTATATATCTCAGCTACACCAACAGCTCTGGGAGCTCTCCTTGCTCAACAGAACTATGATGGAAAAGAATAGGCTATCTATTACATTAGTCAAACACTCATTGGATACGAATTGCAATACACACCAATAGAAAGAACATGTCTAGTTGTTGTATTTGCCTCGCAAAAATGGAGACATTACATGCTGTCACACTCTGTTAAACTGGTGGCAAAGATTGATCCACTGAAATACTTACTCAACAAGGCTGCCCTAACAAGTAGATTATCCAAGTGGGTCATGCTTCTTAGTGAGTTCGACATCGAATATGTGGATAGAAAAGCGATAAAAGGACAAGTGCTTGCAGATCAACTAGCAGAGGCACCTTTAATGGATGACAACCCCCTGAGTTTTGAATTTCTAGATGAATCTATCTTCCATGTCAACATAGCAAACTGGAAAATGTACTTTGACGGCTCATATACCCAACATGGATCGGGGGCAAGTATCTTATTGATCACACCTAATGGCGACACTACTCCAAAGTCATACAGGTTAATGTTTCCCTGCACTAACAACGTAGCAGAATACGAGGCCCTAGTCATCGATATCAAATTGGTAGTTGAGTGGAACATCAAGGAACTCCATGTCTATGGTGACTCACAGCTGGTCATCAACCAAGTAAATGATGACTACCAAACGAAGGATGAGAAACTAATTCCTTACAAATGAATGGTAGATGACTTCAAGGAATATTTTGTCAAGATATCTTTTGAACAGATACCAAGGATCGAGAATAAAGCTGTAGACGCAATGGCCATGATCACATCTCTCCTTTTCATCCCAGGCAATCAAACATGATATGAGTTCTTAGTAGAGCCAGTCTCCTATCCCGCTTATGACACCCCAAAGTCCCATATCATATGCCACATCGTAGCAACCAATTCCCCACTTTATGGTAAAATATTTGCCTACCTAAAAGAGAATACCCTCCCACCCGACCTTTCCAGCAACCAAAAAAGAACCTTCATCCGGTAGGCATCCCGGTATGCCATTGTCGCAAACACCCTATATCGCCGAGGTCTCGATGGTACTCTCCTTAGGTGTCTAGATAGAGAGGAATATCAAACTGCTCTAAGTGAAATACACGACGAGATATGCGGGACTCACTCTAGTGGCCCTACCCTAGCCAAGAAACTCATACGCATGGGATACTATTGGCCAAGAATGGAACAAGATTCCTACCATTTTGTCAAGAAGTGCAAGAAATACCAAATCCACGAGAACCTGATACATGCACCAGCGCAGGAGCTATAGCCATTAACAACGCCTTGGCCTTTCTGTCAGTGGGGACTCGACTTAGTGGGCAAGATCCACCCTCCTTCCTCAAGTGGCCATAAATTCATTATTACTACCACAGAGTACTTCACGAAGTGGATTGAAGCCGTGCCCTTAGCCAACATCACAAGCAAACAAATTGCCTCATTTATCCTGAACTATATCATCTATCGTTATGGTGTCCCTTCATCCATCATCACTGATAATGGACGACCCTTCAAAAATCAAGATGTCAGGGAACTATGCGACAAATTCCATATCCAGCACCGCTTCTCAACTCCTTACTACCCACAAGGTAACAGCCAAGCTGAGGCATCAAATAAAACCATTCTGAAAATCCTAAAGAAGACTGTTAATGATGCTGGCCGTGATTGGCATGTCCAACTGAATCCTATGCTGTGGGCCTACCGCACAAGTATCCACACATCCACAAGCTCAACACCATACTCCTTAGTCTATGGATCTGAAGCAATATTGCCCATTGAAGTCGAGATCCCATCCTTGCGTGTTTCACTAAAAGGCCTCATATTAGATAAAGAATACAGAGTAACCAGACTCCAAGAACTAGAGCTGCTCGAAGAAAGAAGGCAATAGGCCTTTAACCATCAGCAATGCATGTCCAGAAGCTACAATCACTAAGTAAAGCCTTGAGTATTCCAAGTGGGTGACCTAGTCCTAAGAGAAAATCCAAGAAATCAGCAAGACCGAGAAAAGAAAGGAAAATTTGAACCTAACTGGCAGGGTCCCTATGTCGTCATCACAGCTTATGGATCAGGGGCATATCAATTGGCTACATCTGAAGGTGAACTGTTTGATGATCCTATCAACGGCATGCACCTCCGCAAGTTCTATACCTAAAACCCCTAATGTAAGGGAGTCCTAAAAAATCCAAAAAAATTAAAAAGTGATAAAAAATAGAATAAAAAAATCAAAAAGAATGAGAAAATAGAAAAAAAAAATCGTCCTATGGTGAAAACCTGGCAAACAGGCACCTAGGATAGGTACCATGGTGAAAACCTGGCAAACAGGTGTCATGGATACTTTTAGCTTCTCGTGCAAATAAAAGCAAGTGGTGAAAACCTAGTAAACAGGCGCTATCTGTGACAAACCATTTCCTCCGTCTATTCTGGCTTCATGTCTCTTGTGTCCATCATATCGTCAATCTTGACCTTGTCCTTTGAACCATACTCGAACTACGTCGCCTTTGAGTTATCACGTAGGCAAGGCCATTCTTGAGGCTCCACTGTCCCATCTGTCCCGTGTCTAGTCCTTCTGTCTACTGGGTCCATACCGTTCCTGCATCTTCACCATCGCCTAGGTCTTAGGTCCATCAGGGTTCACCCCGAACTACGTTGCCTCTGCGTCGCCACGTAGGCAAGGCCATTTAGCAATGAGCCCCCGAGGTACTAGGTCAGTCCCTTAGGGTCTGTCTCTCCATGTCTGTTGTCGTCTCACCCATAATAAGTCGATCCTTGTCTAAACTGGGGGCAACTCCTCAACCTAGTTACGGATTTGGATTCTTGAATGCCATCGTTCTAAGAGGGTACCAATAAACAGATTGCGATATCTTTCGCTAGACAAGCGCAGCAAAAAGCATGCTACCCAACAACAAAGTTCTTGGCATAAACCATCAACCTGTCCTAAACAAAATAGAGCACCATACCAAAAGAACTCAAACCAATTCTATATCAATTATGGCAAAAAGACACATCTAATACAAGAATGTTTTGTCAACAGGTTAACTTACAAGGTCTTGAATTTTTGTCATTATGTCTTCCTACGTTACTCAAGGTTGCCAAAAGCTAAGAGATGCTATGATGGGGGCATAATTTTTCTTTGTCTACTGCTTGTGGATTAACCTTTAGTAATGTGACGACTTTTGTCTAACGACATGATCAACAAAAGATCATCGAGGACTCCGAGGTCTAAACATGAAAAGGGGCAATCCTTGTTTGTTGAAACGCAAGAAGTACTTAGGTCATCTAGATTCAAGTTTGACTAGATGCTTGTATTAACTTGCTAAATCAAAATCCATGTAAGGAATACTCAGGTCATCTCAGTCTAATTATACCTAGATGCTTCTATTCCCTTACATCATTTCAAAAGTGCAAAATACCAAAAAAAAGTGCCCAATGATGAAAGCAAAAGACTTGCAATCCCAAGATGACATATCCACATCCGTATCTGTCTCATATCCAACAAATACATATCATCCATGCAATAAAGCAAATCTTGCAGTATATCAAACAAAAGTCAGTATTTCTTCATCTTCTTCTATTCCACTCATCTATATCATCTTTGTGTTGATTGAGTACATCTGGACATATCAAAAACATAGCATATAAGTTGCATATCACATCACATGAGATAGTCATTCACATGATTACATCATTTGCATACATAATAAGTACATTAGATCAATTTCCATACTTTTTTTAGGTCATCCACATACATGTGCATCCATATATCATATCTAAAGAAAATCAAAAACCTAGGTCACATACATATAGAACTGCATAAATCCTATCCATCCACATTAGAATTTGCATAAATCAAAATCATTCATTTAGTATGCATCACATATAACACATCATAAGATAAGCTGCATCCATAGCATATAAACATCAAAGCATCACATATATAGCCCATGCATATAGATCAGGAAACAACAACATCATCACATAAACATCAAACCCCTGTCCAAATGTACAATATATCACAATCTCTGTCCAATCTCAGAGTCATGTGATAAATGTATACAACAAATGGTGATACATGTCTTAGAATAAAAGTACATATATCAGCTATCTCAGCCCTTTATTGCAAATGTGCTACGATACAATCAAAACTGGTACAAGTATCTGGGTCTGTCTAACCCTACTGCTAGGGCATGCTGCTCCCTGCACTGGCTGCTCCTCTATCCCCCCTATCGGTTGTGGGCCCCTCACTGAGGCTATGGACCGAGACCCACCTTCTCTCTGAGCTGCCTTTGACTGGCTCCTAAAGCTCGTAGCTCTCTGGCTCGTTGGCACAACTCCATGGTATAATCCCCTGTAATACTGAGCCTGCGCCTGGGCTCTAGTAAGCTCACTCTGCACTTGAACTACCTGTGCTTGCTGTACCTGTGCCACCAAGAAACTAGAGGTCCCATCTGTACCCATAGCCATCACGGCTACATCCCACTCTGCCCTCATAGCCTACATACTGGCTAAGGCTGCGTCTCTCTCTGGTCAACTCGGATAACCGAGTCGCATCTGACTCTCTCTGTGACTCTGCTGCTCTTAGATGAGCCCTTAGCTGCCTAATCCAGCTTTGTAGTGAAACTATAACCTGCTACTGCACATCAAGCTGTGGAGCCTGCTCAGCCTATGCCACCTGTTGCACTGGCACCTGTCCCTGTATCGGCTATGCCACCTGCTATGGCAGTGGCATCTGTCTCTGTGCTAACTCTGGCTGCACTAGCACCTGCACTTGTGCCTGTCCAACTTCTTGCTAACCCACAAGCCCCTCTCTGACCCTCTGCCTCTATCTTGATCTCCCATCATCTCCTTGATCTCTCCTCCTCCTCCTCCATCTTCCCCTCCCCTTGCCAGCTGTACCCTCCCCGTCTGAATCATCCTCATCTATTCGAGGAGCTAACTCTCCTGGCCCTAAATATCTCAGGAGAGCTAACTCTCTTGGCCTTGAATATCTCAGGAACGGGTGTGCTGCGAACCACTCCTCATAATCTGGCGTCATGCCAGCGTCCACTATCTCCCTTCGCATGGGCCAAGCTGCGTGAGGAATCTGATGAAAGTCTGCCAAGGCCTCCTTGTATGATGCCACAGGACCCCACCTGTACCTCTCTACATGAGTCCTGGCAAAGCGTGCCTCCCCCTGTGGTCTGCCCTAGACTTGGCCAAACTGTCGCTGCACTTTGCTCACAATCCACCTCTCCAGAATGTACCTAGTCCTACCAATAAGCCACCGCGTTTGGAAGCAGTACGGAAGCTCATCTGCCTCATCGTCCCATACCTCACAGTCTATGTAGGGACACCAGACAACTGCATCTAAGACATCAAAAGCATGCCTCGAATACTCCAACTTCCCCACCCTGTGCTGGGAAATCACACCTGCATAGTCGTAACTATAGGGCTCACCCCTCTGCCTGTGAAATACGCATATCGGTCGTGTGATAGCAATGTGCTCCCACAACCAAAACTACAACAGTGACGTACCCATAGATAAACTGGCTCCTCTGTGATAAACCACCTGGTGCATGTCTCTATATAAGTGTGCAAGCACACACACCCCCCATGCAAACCAGGTCCCGTCTGTGATCATACTCTCCAGCACTCTCCCCTAGCTGATCAGGAAACTGTGCGCTCTCCTATCGGGGCATATCACACCACCGATCAGTCCAGCCACTATACCCAGGAAGTAGTCATAGCAGTCATGCATGTCCTGCCACGAGATATCCTCCCCCACCAGACAACTGCATCTAAGACATCAAAAGCATGCCTCTAATACTCCAACTTCCCCACCCTGTGCTGGGAAATCACACCTACATAGCCGTAACTATAGGGCTCACCCCTCTGCCTGTGAAATACGCATATCAGTCGTGTGATAGCAATGTGCTCCCACAACCAAAACTACAACAGTGACGTACCCGCAGATAAACTGGCTCCTCTGTGATAAACCACCTGGTGCATGTCTCTATATAAGTGTGCAAGCACACACACCCCCCATGCATACCGTGTCCCGTCTGTGATTATACTCTCCAGCACTCTCCCCTAGTCGATCGGGAAACTGTGCGCTCTCCTATTGGGGCATATCACACCATCGATCAGTCCAGCCACTATACCCAGGAAGTAGTCATAGCAGTCATGCATGTCCTGCCACGAGATATCCTCCCCCGCCAGCTCTGGATCATCAAATACGCATCTACACTCCTCCAAGCCATCGTTCCGCTATGACTCATACTCTACCAGCTCTCCCTGAATCGGGAGGTGCAGAATCTGGTACACATCCTCAAGAGTCACCGCCATCTCCCCCGTCGGTAGATGGAATGTGCCATCCTCGCTATGAAATCACTCCACCGCTGCCATCAACATAGCCCAGTTCATGCGAACCTTGGGCATAAAGCAAACATAGTACAGACCCATAGCGCCTAGAGCCTTGCGCTCTATCTCGGTCAACATATACTGCTGCAACAACGACAATGGGAACTGCTCTCGTGACGTCAGGATGGTCCGAATATCCTCTTGCAACCAAGCAAAGCATATCGTCAACAAAATCCATACCCATATCAAACATACTCAAAGAAATCAAACTATCCTATCATTGGCTTAACATATCAAATTAAACAAAACATCATATCATCTCTCGAATAGATTCTCGGCAATCTCAGAGATCGCTAATTAATTGACGCATCGATCAGGATGCCAATTGGGTTAATTTCGTTAAGTCAACTAATTTTCCTAGTGCAAATGCGCCAATCCAGGTGGCAAATGCGTCGATCCATATCACATGCACCACTTCACCATGAAAGCCCCACTTTTTGATGCGTATGCGCTGTTCTGGCACAACCACTTATTAGGTCAAATGTGTAATTTCCTGGCAAATGCGCTAGTTCTTATGTCAAATGCATAATCCTGTTAAATGCACCATCTCAAGACTCAAATGCACAATCTCCCAGTAGATGCGCCAATTCATAGCACAAATGCGCAAACGTAGCAAATGCGCCAATTCAAGAAGCAAAAGCGCAACATTATCATATGCGCCAATCTAAAGCGTAAATGCGCCATCTCGAGACGTATGCGCCATTTCGGGGCTCATATGCGCCAAACGGGAGTTTTTGCGAATCTATCTTAGTTGGGTTCCCTAGCCATTAATACGCTCAAAAATTGACTTTTAGCAAGTTTTGAAGAAACACGTACCGGGGTTCCTGCCTCTACTGGCCGATCGAACCGTCGAATCCTCTCAAACCGATGCTCCTCGCGCGGAATATCCATCTGTCTGGCTACCATGCTCTCCTAAGCTCTCTAGAGGACAAATCAACTATGGACAAGTGTACAAATGAATAGAATATGTGGACCCAACTCCTATATATAGCAAGTGACCCATACCTAACTGCATGACGCCTGTGGCTACTTCCCATGTCTGTTTCTCCGAACCATATCCCATTTTTCTCCGACATAAACCATTCTTCACCTTCTTCTGTGTGAGATTGTCTATCTCACGCCCTTCTGTCTTCTTCCTGTCCAATCTCCCGAGGGGGCATCCTGTCGTTAAACTTGCACCAGGAGCAAACTGGGGCATGTATCACTGTCAAAAATTCTTATTCTTTGAAACAATATGATAAAACACATTGCATCAAAGAGGGACAAAATGTATACACCTAAAATTGACATGACTCTACTTAAATAAATATTTCAAATATTTATTTCATCATTCACATTCTTCTATCAATAAATAAATACATTTATTTATTTATTTGATTCATCCCCTCTCATTGAATTAAATAAATTACATTTTATTTAATTAATTAAAATCACTTACTCCAACTTCATTCTTCTAAAATAATTAAATAATTTTAATTATTTAATTAAAATCTCTTATTCTTCCAAATTTAAATAAAATGCAAAATTTATTTAAATAAAATAAAAAATCCTCACAAAAATAAAATATATTTTTATATATTTTATTTATTCCTCTCAATTATCTATAAAATAATTAAATAAATTCATTTATTTAATTATGCTTTCTATCTCTTCAAAAAATCATTCTTATCTTCCAAAAATAACTTTCCTCTTGTCACACAAAAGTAAAACTCTGAGTTACAAAAGCAAAATATCTCTTAAATTAGAAAAATAAATTCTAACTTAAGAAAATCAAATCTCATCCTCATCAAGAGAGGAGTTAACTCAACTAAGTTGCTTTTGGAATGACATGTGTCCTTCTTCTATTGGATGCACGTTCCTCAACAATCCTCCTCCGTTGATTCCTTTTTTTCTTCTCAACCATTGATCTTCCCTCACTCTCTTCTATAAATACAACCTTCTTCTCTTCATTTCATATCTGGATTTTGTGTAAACTTATGCTGCAGAGATACCGGTGCACCTTTGGCACCCCTACTCCCATTTGAGCATTCTCAACTCATATTCCATTTCTGTATTTGAAGCTCATCTTCAAATACATAAGTATCACAACCATTCTTCCTTTGTCATCTTCAACAAGCAAGCAAGCAAAAGCTTCTGAGGGCTTCACAAATCAAGATCAAAGAAAGATAGGCGAACTACGGAAGGTGAAAAGTAAAAGGTGTAAGTATTGTTTTGCATTGTTTTAATCTCCTTTTATCTTCATATTCTATAGATGTTTGGGTATTTTTATCATTGATTGATTAACCTATTTTCCCCCTCACAGAATGTAGTCCTTATTTCCATCAGTTGTTTGAACTTGTCTAAAGAGATTTCCATTATAACTAATACCTGTTCAAAAAAGTTAGATGCAATGAGATTCACAAGAATCTCAGTGGGTTCCCTCTTCTTTCCCATAAATATTTCATCATTCCTTTTTTTCCATAAAAACCAAAGAATTTCAATTGACAAAACAAGCCAGAAGGAATTAGCTTTTGCATTCAAACCATTAATGAATCCACAAACAATTTCTAATCTAACTTCAAAAACAGATGTAGACCAAAGGCTTATATTTTCCATGAAAAAAGACTAGACCACTTTTGCATACCGACAGTCCAGAAATATATGAGATACTAACTTAGGCTTATTACAAAAGGAACATATAATAGATTCAAAACCAAGGTTCATCTTGTTTAAGATCAACAACCATCTAAAGCAAGCCTTTTTTGGTTCTAGAGCTTTGGACCAGATACTTTTAAAGGTTCTAGTTATGAGTTTACTATCCAGAGTGTATCCCCATGTGGATTTGATATGGAGAGGGATGTCTATATTTTTAGTAAACATTTTATACATCAATAGAGGTTTAATTTTCACAACAAAGTTCCATCCTCCCAATTCAAATTCTCAATATTTTGTTTATCAATTATGGATACTTTCAAGATGAGTCTGTTAAACAAGTCCATGTTTAGCATTGAGAAGACTCTAGAGTGAATTCCTTCCAATTGAAATTGATTCTTTATTGTTTCCCAATTTTTAGTAGTCCATCTTCAAATAAATCACACAGATTGTTCAGTCCTTTTTCACATAACTTTTTGGCTGGACACCCTTGAGTTAAGACAAGAAATTTACCATTATGTTTAATATTCCACTAGATTGATCTTTGATCCCAAATAATACATTTTTCTAAATTAATAGCCTCATTACCTTGGATGAAGGGCTTAGCATGCTCCCAAGCTTGCCAAATGCTATAGAAGACAACAGATCCCCCTGGTTTAGACTTAAAATCCCTAAACAAAGCATCATAGAAAAAGATCTTATCCCAGCGTTTTTTATTTATTGGGAAAACACTTTCAATATTATTTCTTACCAGGATTTTCCATGGTTCACTCCCAGAGAGGGAGTTGATAATCCATTTTGTAGCTAGTGTTATGCCTTGGAGTCTCAAGTCTTTGAGCTCCAGACCCCCCATAACTTTACTCACACAACACCACTCCCACTTAACCAAGTGTCTTTTCACTTTTCCTTTCCCATCTAACCACAAGAATTCCCTGATTGATTGATGAATACCATTAAAGTGGTATTTTGCAAAAAGCCACATAGATGAATAGAAGATAGAGTATACAGAAAGATTTTTTTGGTAAATTTGAGTCTTGCTTGCAAGGGAAAGGTGCATTCTACTCCAATTCCTTAGCTTCTTCTCAATTTTTGCAAAGAGCCATTCCCACATATGCTTAAGAGAAGGGAAAATGGCAAAGGGGATCCCCAAAAAGAGAACTTGTTTCATGGGCTCCCCCACTGCCATTTGCCATCATCTAACCAATCTGGTTTTGAGTTAAGCCAACTTAGAAGGATTGACTTGGAGCAAGATATATTTGAGCTAGAGGCTAAACAAAAAATATCCAATCTTCTCTCCAGGTTATCAAATTCAACTTTAGAGATTTTGGGAAAGAGAGCAATGTCATCTGTAAATTGAACATTCAACAGCCTTTTTCCATTAGGTAGTGAAATGCCCTCTAATTTTCCATCAATTAAATCAGTTCTTAATATATAGTGGATTGCCTCAGATGCAAGAATGAACAAGGCCAGGGAAAGAATACAGCCTTGCCTAATGGACCTACCCATCAAAAATGGGGCAGAAAGAACACCATTAATCTCAACCTGAGCTAAGGCATCTACAAATAACATCTCCACCATTTTACAGAAGTAATCTGGGAAGCCAATAGCCCTTAGCATTTTGAAAATAAAGGACCACTTGATCCTATCATATGCCTTTTCAAAATCTAGTAGTAAAATTCTTGCATTTTGATTGGTTTCTTTAGCCCGATGAAGGGCTTCCCAGCTTGTGACAAGATTTTCTAATATATATCTGCCTTTAATGAATCCATTCTGGGTTGGACTAGTTATAATTGGTAGAATATCCCTTAACCGAGAGGCTAAGACCTTGGCAATAATCTTATAAGACACATTTAGAAGTGTAATGGGTCTCCAATTCCTCAGATCTATTTTATTCCCATCTTTCAGCAATAATTTAATGATACCTTTGTTTATTTCTTTCCCCGAGGTCCCTTTTTCAATGGCTTCATTATATACTTCAAACAAGTCATCTACAATCTAGTCCAGGTTCATTTTGTAGAATTCTACAGGAAGCCGATCTGCCCCTAGAGACTTGCCATTGCTCATTGAGTTAATGGCATCTTTTATTTCATCTTTGGTTATCCTGTTGTTAAGCTTCTTACACATTTATGATGTTATTTTCTTCTTACAAATCCTTGCACACAGATCTTAAGCTTCTGCACACCCTTGTCTTTTGTCTTCTGCTTTAAACAACATTTCATAATTTTTTTTAAATGCCTCCAAAATCTCCTCTTGACTGTTTAAATAGACACCATTCTCCACTATATCTTGAACATTTTGTTTAATGTTTTTTGTTTTTAAGAAGGTTAAAAAAATATTTGGATCCCTTGTCACCATCTTTCAACCAGTTAAGTTTGGGTCTAACTTTTTCTCCTTGAGCTTTCTTCATCTGAACTTTCCTCAGACTATGTTTCACTTTTCCCATTTCCACAATCAATTTCTCCTCATTTAGATTCTCTTGGATATCTTGCTCTATCCTAAGGAATTCATTTTGTAGAGAAAGTTTCTCTCTTTTACTGTCTAATGCATACATTTTCCCTACAATTTTGAACACCAATTTACATGCCTCAATCAACTTGTTCCAATACGCTATTCTATCTTGATCCTTGAATTTCATTTTGCAAATGCTTCTTAGAGTTCTAATACCTCCATCACAGTCTTGATCCTTCAGAAGTTCATAGTTAAGTTTAAAAGAGGATCCAAACTGCTTCCTTGTTATTTATTTTTTCTTTTTCAATGAAACAACTATTTTGATTGGATGATGATCAGAGAGAGGGTTCAGGATCACTTGAATTTTATTAGCTTCTTTCTCCCTCACAATTAAGGAGTCTTTTTTGAAGTAGAATCTGTCTAGTCTACAATGTATTCTATTGCCCTTCTTTTGATAGTTGGACCAAGAGTACCAGATTCCCCTACTACTATCTTTTTGACCTTCTAAAGGATCAACCAAATTGAGGGATTTCTTGAGCCTTAACAAAAAAAATTTCATTACCTTTCCATTGCATAGTTTTACCACCTTTTTTGTCTTTTGTGTGTTCGATCATATTGAAATCACCACCTAAAATCCATGGGACTTTTGGCAAATCTGTGGCCATCCAATTCCATAATTCTGCTCTTCTAGAATATTCATTGGGAGCATAAACAGAGAAAAGCCCCATCTCAACTCCATCTAATTTCATAGTAACCCAAATACATCTATTACAAGGGGAAAGACCAGATTCCTTAACGAATTTCTCCCATTTTCTGTTTAACAGTATGGCATTTCCACCTCTATCCTTATCATGCTTAGAGGAAAAGGCCAAAGCATCTTTTCAAATGAATCTTAAGGTGTTTTCTAACATGAAGCCTACTGCTTTAGTTTCTTGAATAAATAGAACATCCATTTCTTTATTCTTATTGCAAAAATCTCTGACCACATATTTCCTATCAGGAGACTCCAAACATCTGACATTCTAGGAGTAACAATGCATGTATCTCATTACAAGGAGGAAGAGGGAGATGAGGTGAGGCTTTTGAGAAACCAATCTATGCAAAGAATTTTAGAATAGGGCCATCTTTCCCTTTCTTACTTAGCTTAACTAAGCTGTTAGATCTGCTCATGTCTTTTCTTTTTCTTCCTTCGTCATTAGTTTTGTCACTATCATGTTCCTTGCCAACTCTTTCTCTTTCCTTAGGACAAGACCTATCTCTCCTGATGCTTTGGGGTTTTAATAATGTTTGAGTATATATATATATATATATATATACACACACACACACACACACCCAAACATTATAACGGAGCAGGAATTAGCTTTTATGTCATGTCAACTACATCATACTTAGATTTCAAGGGATTTGGATTCGTCTACAAAAAGTTATCGCTATCAGAAGTTCATCAGTTTTCACATAACAGAGCATTCATTCAGTCAGCATGAGAACAGAAGGTTTGCAGAGCACTGGGTCATCCCATAATAATGTTTTACACTTTTTTGCCAAACTTGACATTAAAATCAACATTTTGAACTAAATCTTCACTTTTTGACACCTATAGGCGCTAAACCGTTAGGAATTTGAAGATGATGCAAACTAGTGATTTGTGAGATTTTGTTTGTAGATTCTAAATATATTTTAAAAAAAAAATTGGAGTTAAATTGTAATTTTTTTTGCATTTCTTTTGATAACTAGTTTTTAATAGTAAACAACATTTTTTTAGAGTAATGTGTATTTTGTAGCACATGACTTTTTTTTCTACAAAGGATAAAATTCTGATTCTTTTGAATTTAGATTGGTAACACCGATATATAGGGTATGCATTTGGTTTTCTAATGTTTTGTTGAATATATTTTTTAATTAAGTTTTGAAGTTAAACCAATTATAATTTAGACATATGCGTATTCCGTAAAACATAACTTTTTCTGTATGTATTGAAATTCAATTTTTTATTGAAACAAGGACATCAATACCTAGGGCATAGATATTTAAAAAAAAAAATTCACTAAATTACTAATTTTCCATGTGTGTAGAAGAGAGAACTTGATGTTCAGTGAAAAACATACATTCACAAGAAATAAAAAATAAATATAATATTCAAATTAAATATATTTAAAATTATACTTTTTGGGAAGCTTTAAATAAGGACTACATATTTACAAAACATAAATTTTAAATGAATTCATTTGATCCCCCAAAAGGTAAATCAAAAGTGACTTTTTATTAGCATTTTGATAGGTGTAGAGAAGACTCCATTATAGGTATGGTTTAAAACTAGCAGGGTTCTATCCAAAGGGGTTTGAATCTAAGGGGGTTTGATCAAACCCTCTTCAATTAAAATCTTTTAAATGAAACCTTTCAAGGCTTAAACCATTATATTTTCTAAAAATGTGATTTTAACAAAAATCAGGATGTCCCAGAAAGTGTAACCCATTATTATGGCAGCACCCCACTTCCATGACTTGCGGAGCCAAATGGGACATATCACAAGGCAAATAAGTACCAGATAGACCTTCCTTGAGGTCTGCACCAAGTTCCATTCATTTGCAGAGCAACACCATGAGTTATAGGTTGACCTACATGTTATTTACACATTTCATCATTCATTGGAGTTTGTAACCTCTTGTGGCCGACGTGGAGGATTCTGAGCTTGAAGTTGATATATATATATATATATCTCCTAGATGCATTAGGAAGTCAATTAGTTGGTATGATAATATAGATAGTTAAATTCTTTCCGAAAGACACTTCAATGCCATATCTTTCATTTCTGTTGTAACTTGGAAAGCAGGCCTGTGAGCCCTTTGATTGTAGCTCGCATGTTGCCAGCATATAAGCATTGTGATTGTTTAATATATTGAGCGTTTGAATCTTCCATTGCATTTTGTTATTGTGTTATTTCCATTGTGTTACTCTTGTTGAATGGTTGGACAATCCCCACTTAGGACCCTCCATCCATGACTGCACCAGTATCATAACTCTTACACTAGTATGAGAGCAATTATGTGTTAGCTCTTACAAAAAGCCTTCCTTGGGATTACATGTATTCTTTGAACTTAGCTATCATTCAAGCATGAGAACATTCATCTTTGATTTTCTAATGTATCACTAACTTCAACTTTCTATTTACATTCACTTTTTCCTAAACTCTACCCAAATGATCCCCAATGGTATATAAATTCAGTTGCAATGTATTTTCTTTCTTCCCTTTTTAGATACAAATCGTGCAGTGACATAGTTTTGGTTGCCCAATTCCATCTTCATTCTCAATGGGTTTTGTAAATGGATACTTTGAAACCCATTTGAGTTGAAAATTCTATGACATGTTTCACTCTTCAACATGTTTTAATTATTTTTATCAATGCCACCACTACCACTAGCATCCCCAATATTACCTTGTGTGAAATTAATTTTTGATTCTTTCATTACCAAATTGCGACCAAGAGTCACTACTTAGAAATCCACTTTTTATTAAGAAATCGCATCCACATTAGAAGTCAACTGTGGAAGACCAAGAGTCACAACTTAGAATTCCACATTAGATGTTCCTATGGAGATTTGTACTTGGGTCTCCACAATGAGAACCCAACATTTTAACCAATTAAGCTCAACCCCTTGGACAAGTCTTAAACTATTTAATTAATTTTATAATTTAAAATAAAATAAATTTTAATTTGCTCACATAATACGTCGGCTTGTACAGGCAAACAGTAGGTTTTATTTAGGTCGAATAGGTATATAAATCTCTGTAACTTTGCCAAATTGGGTGTCAAATCATCTCTCTTGACTCGTGAAGAGTTTTCCAAAGTATACAAACAAAAAGAAAAGCGTTGTCGACTGTTAGTGCTTGTGAAGGGCATTCTTCGGTGATCTCAGATTATACAACAAATCTATCGACTTCGTTTGAATTGTGAACAGAAGTTTACTGAAACGACAGTTGCTACTGTTTTGCCAAGCTTTAAAAAGGATGAGGAGGTTTGATCGTATGGCTTCCATTTCCCTTGCTAAGCGCCCTCGCAGTGAATATTAATATGATGATTATGTATCTCGCCTCGGCTTAACGTCAAGCGAATCTCTCGCTCTTTACAGTCGTCGGTGTATTGAGAATGGAAATGTTGTTTCTGAGATGAACGACCGCCTTCCTCTGTCTGTGGATTCGTCGAATACTTTGTTTGTGAAAGGTTTGCCTGCTGACTGCAATCAAAGAGACGTAGCTCACATATTTCGCCATTTCCGGGGCTACAAAGGATTGAGGGTCGTAAGGAAAGATCAAACTCAAAAAAATGGAGAAAGAGATTGTCGTAATGTTGTATTGTGCTTCGTGGACTTTGTGGATCCCAACTGCGCTACAATTGCGTTCGAGTGTTTACAAGGTTATGTGATGGATGAAAACGAGCCACATTCATCGATCCTCTCCATTGAATTTGCACGTAATTGTAGAGGTTTACAAGGTTTTCGTCGTCGACCTTAATTTACAAGGGATTTAAACAGTCAGGATTAAATATTATATTATGATGAATTGTTGGGCAAAAATGTTTTGAAGATACAATTTTTTTGTTAATATGGTAATATGTGTACACTTGTCCTCTCAAATTTTAGTTATATATTTATATAAGTTTTAAATATTTTAAAATCTTATTATAATGATGGAATAGGGATTTACTTTTATTATGTATTTTAGCCATTGAACTGTAGTTCTCATACTTATGATGAAAGTTGTTTTCTAATGAACACAAAAGTAGTGAATGGAAAAAAAGTATATGAATTGTTTTATATTTATTTTTTAATTAAATCTATATTTTTAGAGAAGTTCATATTTATTATATTTTTTTCATAAAAATATAACAATTTCATTGTTTTTTATAGTAATATTTAATCTTTATAAAAGTACAATTCCTCTCAAATTTGTTTAAGAAAATGTTTAACATTATTTTATTATTCAAGTATAATTCTAAAAATACATTTACCTTATGTCAATATTTGGTTGATATTAATGTGCATATTTAAATGAAACAAGGAGAATAAACTATTATATTAGAAATCGCTTTTAAGGGCAATGTGAGGCCGATTATTTTACCTCCCTTATTTTGATCGTTATGCATTTCAATTGATGACATTATCAGACTTTTAGTGACTATGGTTTTATTATGCAGACTTGATTTCTATCTCCTGATTATGATAGGACATTGATTAGACATATGTGGTTTGATTCGATCATATTGGATGATATTTTGTGATTTGACATATGGGATATATTAGATGATATTTTGTGATGAGATTCTAATTATTTATGTGATGTGGACTATTTGACATGTGATTGAAAATGTAGTTTAATTTGGAGTTATGTATTGATGATTATGGTTGTATTCGATTGCGTGAATTTAATTCCAGTTGCTTCGGCTATGATTTTTTATGATATGATTGACACTTGATCGAGATGTGCAGGTTTTACATTCCCTAGCCACGGGAAATTGGAGGTAGAATTCACACTATGTTATCCCCTATAAAACTAATCCATTCCCAAGAGGGATAAGGATCACGTTGGAATTTGAATGTTGATTTGAGTACTTGATTTAATTTTATTATTTTGGCCTTAGTACCCCTTGTCTATTTAATTAATAATAAGTGTTGTATAATTTTACTTGATTTACACCACTTGGTATTTATTTTAATTTTGAGGCCATTTAAAAGTGGATTTTTAACCCCCTTTGTGAATCCTAGTGTCCAAAAAGTTACCCTAGGTGGTTACCTATGAGTCTAGGGTCAACTTGGACTATCTAACCTTAGATTTGACTCACTTTTGGTCACTCTAAACTATGGTTTAGTAAAAGTGACGAAAATTTGAATTAAGGGAAGGTGGGAGATGAGTCATGCCTTGGGAAAGACTCATCTCCCTTCCCAAAGTGTGGGAACCCTTTCCCAAGGAAGACTTGGGAGGTCTCCAAGACTCCCAAGTGTGTGGGAGCTTCCCCCAAGAATCTCACACACGTGTGAGAGGATCTTGGAGGAAGATGGCTCCTTGAGAGAATAAGAGGATGCTATATGTCATCCCTTATCCTCTTGAAGGTGTGAGTGGGATTGCCACCTCACCACTTGTCCTCTCACACTTGTGTGAGAGCACAAGTGGATAAGGTGAGGATTGAGAGGGAATGGGAGGATGACACTTGTCATCCTCACACTTCCTCTCCCTTGCAAGTGGCATGGGAGGAAGGAGAAGGTGACAAGTGTCACCTTCTCATTTCTCAAGGCCAAATTGATGGCCTATATTATCTCCTCTTTTTGAGGAGTGTGGGGTTCTTGCAATTTTAATTTTTCTTGCTAATTTTGAGGAGTTTGTGAGAGTTAGAGGTTTTTCTTAAAGGATTGGAAGGTTTGGGAAGGCTTGGAGCTCTTCACCAAACGTGCTTCCATTATAGGGCTTTGAAGGTAAGCCCCTTGAACTTGTTTCTCACCCTTGCTATTTAATGTATTGTGTCATAATTTTTGATTATTTTGTTGTTTGCATTGCTTTTGTTGGGATGGGAGTTATGGTGAGAGCACCTCCAATGGAGGTAATGCTCAACTTGTATGGGTAGGGGAAAGGAACCTCCTTGAGGTCACTCCCACATTTTGTATTTATGCCTTGAGGGCTTTTATTTGTTGAGAAGATTATTGAATGGCAAGAGTGCCATGAAGGTTGTTTTGTGATATTGTGGAGAGTGGTGTTCTTGGGGATTTTGGCTTGAGACCGTGAGTTGATATTTTGTCATTTGGGTGACCTTTGAAGTAGAGGGGTCCATTCCCTACCCTCAACAACTCATTTTTATGAGTTGAGTTTTGTGCTAAACCTATGGGGCTGATTTTGTGTTGTTGTGTTTGATTTTGTTGTGGAATGGTTTACCTGTGTGAATCCCTACCTCCCTAGCTCGGGGGTGACCCACTCGCGGGTCTACAGTAGGCAGGAGAGCTTTTTGAAGTGGCTGGTTTTGTTGTCCTTGTGTTGTGTTTATTGCAGGTTTTAAGTGGAGAAATGAAGTGGAGGAGAGCCCTTCTTTGTGTGGTTTTGTAGTACTATTAATGGCTGTTGAAGCCATGGCCATTGTGGCCTCATTGTATTTTATTTTGTAAAAGATTGTTTGGTTATCCTTGCCATGAGTTGGCTGTAATAAATGTTGTATGCAAAGTATTTTTTTTATTTAATTAAAAGGCTGTTTATCTTCCCTATTTTTGTGAGTTAAGATATGAGAAATGCATGAGAAATGTTAGTTAATTTTCTGTCATTGTAGTTCTCAAAAGAAAATATGCATGTGTTATAAGGATGTTGTTTGGATCTCATTTTAGATGAAAGAAAAGGAAAGTGCATTTTTTTGTTTTGCCATTAATCTTTAAATATATATATACATGAGTTGTAATGGCTGTTAGATTTATTATAGAGGAAAGAGAAAAAGAAAAGAAAAGAAACACTTAGTTGTAAAAGTAGTTTATTACATACAAAAGAAAGAGTTAATTCAGTTTTCTGCATTAAAAGTTTACAATATTAGTTGTTGTTGAAAAGAGAAAAGAAAAGAAAAATCTATTTCTGTATTGCATAATGCCAAATATATATATATATATAGATAGATAGATAGATAGATAGATAGATAGAGAGAGAGAGAGAGAGAGAGAGAGAGTTGTTGTCCAATTTACTGTTTAAAACTGAAAGTCATTCTTTTTCTAGTTAAGTCTTATTTTGGGAAAATATGTATTGAGTATATATATTTTTAATATATATAGATATATATGTATGGGAATACATATATATGCATATATAAATATATATATACATAGTGTTTTATTTCCTTGTTCATCAAGATGTAAGTGCTGTATATATAATGAAATATATAAACATACATATATATTTAATAAAATACATATATATGTGTATGTATTTATATATATATATATATATATATATATATATATATATATCCCTCTCTCTACCTTTCAAACCTCTAGTGCTGCCCCTCCTCACGGACCTTCAGCATTGCTGCTACAGTGCTCCGCCCCCTCCGCCTCCTATGTGTTTCACCGTCGCCGCCACCAAATGGCCCACCTTGCCTTCAAACCTTGCATCAAATTTCAACTTTAATATTTCTATTGCAATCTCTACTTTGATCTATGACTGAAATTACTTCCAGCTACCTTCCATGGCCTCCATGGGAGCTTTGAAAACCCTAACCTGCAGGAGGAGGCAAAACAAAATGCAAAATGATGAAAGTTAGAAAATTAGGTCAATGTAGAAAACAAATACAAAATAAGAGATTAGGGCTTGAGAAAGAATAGAAAAGAGGAAATTAGGTCAACTTGCTATTAGAAAACAATTTTTAATTTATTAAGGCTTTTCTCATTTTATTTGTGAGGTTTGTATTTTATCCTTTATTTTAAACCTCCATTTTCTTTTTATTGTTTTATTTATCTTTTGAGATCTCTTTAAATGAATTCTAAAATTGGAATGGGTTGATTTTGGCAATTTGATTTTGTCTTGTGTTTTAAATTTAATTTTTGAGTAAGGGTATTTTTCTCTTTCCCTTGTTTATAGAATTATTTAAATCGGGATAACGAATTCATTTTTACGAAATTTTATCATTTCAATTTCATCTTTTTTTTATTTATTATTTTACGGGGAGAGTTGTTTAAACTCTCCTCCCTCATCTATTAAATTTTTGAGTGAGTTATTAAATATAATGCCAAAATTATATTTAATAACGAACTCATTTTTTCTGTTGAATTTAATCGACGTCTTGTGTTTAAATTTATTTTATTATTCTACTTTACATCGTTGATTTTGTTTCTAAGTTAATTTAATATTTAATCGTATATTTTATTTATTTTTCCTATTGGTGTTTTATTTAAAATTTATTTTTGCGTTTATCGAAAACGCGTTATGCTGTCAGAATTTTGCTAGATTCTTAGGGTTCTTTTTTTTATGCGATATTTTTTTTATCATCTTTATTCCATCATTCCACCTTCAATCGCACGCCATCATGTCATCATAATTAATCACTTTTTGATCCGAGTTTAATTAGGGTTCATTGCTGGCGAATTCATCTTCATCTAGGAAACTTAGGGTTCAGATTAAATTAGTCTAACCCTAGAAGTGATACCCTACGTGTCGCATACCCCCTAGACGGCTTTCACCATCGCGGTTATGTAGACTTGTTTACGCCTTAGGCGTATTGCCACTGAGCACGCAGATGCATGTGAGGGTTTCCTAGGGATAGGCAGGAAAGTTTTTCGTAGTTCATGTCATGACCACATGGCAAATGTGGACATGACACGTGTGATGTGTGTCGTGACCGTATGGGAAATGCGGGCATGACAGGCAACATCCTTATAAACGCTTTAATGAGCTAATTTTTTTAAAAATCAGTTAAACACATACAAAACTAAAACAAATATTATTTTGAATGTCTTAAAAATATTACTTGTATCAAAGAGAATTTTATGTTCTAAGTTAAATAATAAATAAGAATGTGTGATAAAATAAATTAAAAATAAATTAGTGTAATAATACTCTTATGAAATTGTATATAAAATAAAAGATTCATAAAATTTTATTAGTATATTTATATATTTTTATGTTTTTCTTTAAAATGAATATCTAATATTATAGATTTTCAATTTAAATTTATGTCAACTTTTAATTTATCTCACCACACCTTACTTTACAAAGATAGTTCAATGTGTGTGAAAGCTCACAACAATGAATTAAACATCAATTAAATTTTATAATGATTATTTAAAAATGAATGTATATTAAATGAGTTTCATTACCTTACAATTATTACCAAAATACATGATGAATAATATTATTAACTTAATAAATATATTTAAAGTATATAGTGTCATAAGGGATAAAAGTGTATGCCTTGCACTTTTACACCTATATTTTATGTCACTTTGTTTAGGTACATTACATTTATACATACTTATAACACTTACTTTGATTTGGTGCAATAACTAAATTTTATCCTAATTCACATAAGCTAGTTGATATCAATTTATATCTCCCTAATTCTTGTTATCCACAAATAATAGCATTACCCTTCCTAGGACTATGTCATGCCATGGTTTGGTTTGCCTAATGTCAACTTTTAAATTCTTTCTCTCCAAACTAAAATTTTCAAATTATGATTGTTTTCCCTTAGCTTACACACAAATGACCTCAAGTTTAGAAACCAAGGACTTGTATTTATAAGCATCTCCTAGGTGATTTGGAAGTAGGAAGTGTCAACAAGAGTTACACACAAGGGAATCTACATCATAACAACTTATCACTATAACATAACCGCATGTGTGACATTTCTTTAGATCTTGTAAGTTAATAGTATTAGAGGACATGTCTACATGAACAAGATAGGGCTATGAGCTATTAGGATCAAATTGTAGGCATAAATTACTCTGAGTTATTAGAAAACTTAGTATAAGTTTGTTCTACTAATTAGCATTTCATCATAAAATTTGGGTTCTATCATATCAATTATGGTGCATCAATTGATCAAAGAAAAAAATTGATAATCACATTGAAATAGATAAACTCCCAATCTTTCTTATTTTTATTTACATATTTATGTCTCATCTCTTTATGAATCTAAGTCTCATTATTTAAAATACATTATCTTATGAGTAGATCTCATGCATATAAATAAATATATTTTTAACCTTAGGGTTTTAGGTAGAAATTTATTTCCTTTTATTCTAATGAACTTTTAAGTTTTAATACCCCCTAGGGATTTGTTGTAGGATATCATCATTATTCAAACAAACTATAGTTCTTTGATTTTGTCATCAAACATTGTCATCCAAAACTAAAAAGGATCAATTGATTTGATATAAAAATGTAATGATATAAATAGGCCTCTTATTTTTCTTTATCTTCATTATTTAAACCAATTAATTGCAAGTGGTACCTTTTAAATGACATTTTTGTGAACTTCCACTTACTTATATTTTAAACATCTTGTGTTTCAAGGAGGACCCAATCCTTTAGTGAAAAATACTTTTGTGCTAGCCCCAAACACAAATGGATATCTTTCAGTTACTTATAAAATTGTGACAAGAGGTCAAAAGTAAGTATATAATCAACAAACACTACTACCTCCAAGTCTTAATTTACCTCCTACACCTAAGATCTCAATTAAATCACATAATTAATGTTCTACCATTGGCAAATTATAGAATATTCAATTCAAATATCTTTATGGGATTTAATGCATGCATTTGGAAAGTACATCAAGATATTTTGTAAATTTTTTTGGGAAGTATCATTATTTTAAACCTAATTCCAAACCCACAAAAGTTGACACCATTTTAGAGTTGATTTTGATAACAATAATAACATTATTTTGTACTCTAAATAATTTATAAATACTTCAATCATACAATAACATGTATGTCTTTTTCATATCATGATTGGGTATGATAAAACAAAAATTCAACATGCTTTAGTTGATAATAGTTCTAGATTGAGTATATATTGTGAGAACCTTATACAAAAAGTCAAGATAGATACATCCAATTATAAAAATTTGAAGTCACATTCAAAGAATTTGATAGTGTGCGAAGAGCTCCCTTGGGAAAAAATATTTTACCTTAGTTATTATAACCCCTTTAAATACTTTATTCCATATTCAATACTAACTCATCTTGGATACAATATTCTATTAGGGGATCCATGAATCTATGTTATGATTTTGATGTCCCATCGATACTTCAATGGTCATTAAAATCCACTAAAAAGATAAGTTTAAGTCATTGATGTTGATGAAGATCCTTTTCAAGTTTTTCAAATGATCGAAGGTCAATGATTTACTATACATCAAAATTAATTTATCCAAGAAGATATTTAACCTAAGGTAGATGATATCAAGTGTCCTTTGATGCGAATCATGAAGATGATTGGGGTACTTTATATTTTACATCATCATATATGGGATGTTATAAAATAAATTCTAACGTGATTTTTATATTGCTTCCTTACTTATGGACCTATATATACATTCAATAACAAACCAAAACTCAAGCATGTTTGTAATGATAATCATTCATTTAAAGAAGATTTTGTATTTGATCATGGATTATGTTGGTTCCTAAAAATGTACTCCAAAATCCTAGAGCATTTCTCCTCCTTCCAGGCCATGGCTGTCATCAGAAAGGTGAGAAAGGGGCTCATCCATAGATTTAGGATGTTTAAGGCCAACTCTATGAGAGTGGGCATGCTCTCTTGCACTTTAGGTTCATCTAGACCCAGGAGGGATATTCCTAGAGGTATGAAATAGAACATAAACTGGCAACCACAACCATACCCAATGTGCACTTGACCCCCATAATTGCCACTAGGTCAAGATGATTGGTTGCACAAACCTCTAATAAAGTTGATCATACATCTTGTATATGCACCCACAGATGACAACATTTGTATCCCTATAAGATGAATTCATTTGACATTCTTTACACAATGACAAGATGTGGACATGCACAACATGATTCAAACAAGTTATAAATAGTTTTGTGACACTTCAAATAGATCCCTGGTTTTAATACTAAATCATGAACAACATGTAAACTAAACCCACTCCTACTCCTACAACTAATAGGACAAGGATTTGATAAAAAGATTATTGGCCCTTCACCAAACTGAACCAATGCCTTCTCCATTGGGCAACACAGTCATGAAAAGCAAAGGGGGAAGACACATACAATAAGCAACAACAAAAATAGATGTGCAATCACATACATATTAAAGATTACATTTTATATAGGGGACAAACTTAGTAATCCAGAACAAAACTGCAACAAACCATTTGTAATAAAGAGAAGAGCAACACAAGAGCCTTATATTGTATTAAAACATTGTCACACATTTATCTAATATCTATTACAATTGCACCAACAAATATGGTGAAATAAAACATACATGTATGACTATACATTAACCTGAGTAGTTACAAATAGGCATGGAGACATACCACTGTGTAAACCATGCATTTAAGACCCTTCCTATGATGTATCATATGTATTCTTCCATTTGCAGCCTTGATTGGCTTTGTTTGATGCCCTGGATCCACCATGAGCACTTGCACCTCCATAAATTAGCTCAATGACCAACCCTTTTTACATATTCAAAACATGCATGTACATATAGCATTATTTTTCATAGTTGCACTTGGGAAAAATAACGAACCCCATCAACTTTAGTAACATCAACATTGAATTACATCCACCATGCCATTGGGCTCTGAAATGATCACTAATAATAGCTCAGAGTCTCACTAGAGCATCCCATTGCATATTGATAAGTCAATGTACTACAAAGGCAAATCTATTGGGCCCAAACAAAGTGGGCTTCCACCAAGTATCCTTCTTCATAATCAGAAGTAGAAGACTCCTTGCAACTTCGACAAGAAAATAGTATACACCAGTCAAGAAGGCCACGCTATCAAGCTCCCAAAAAAACATTCATCTGCCTTTGATTGAGGAAAATCGAGCACATCTCTGATCTCTGAATTCTGAAGTCCAAAAGACTTAAGTAAAGAAAACCTGTCGAGCATTGACAAACATACCTCCACTAATCATTGATCTATTTGAGCAAGAGAACAATGAAATCTCCAAACCTCAAAGTCTAAAGAAATGCAAAGGCACCAAACTTGGAAGGAAAAATCATCAAGTCCTGATAAATTAGGCTACCACCAAACTTCCTTTCATTCGGTCATGAGGAAAATGCACCTCCCGACACTGCAATCCTGAAAAACTTAGGCAAATATGAAATGTTAGGGATCAAGAGTGGGGAAATCATAAAACACATGTCCCAAAAGAAAGCAAAACCAATAATCCCTGATGTTGCGATATTGAAATACTTAGACAACTGTATAACGTTAGGAATCAGGGAGTGAGGCCACCACAAATCACTTGCCCAAGAGGAAAAGAAAGACAAGGAAGATGAAAACCGCAACACCAAAAAACTTAGCAGTTATGAAGAATCAGGGATTGAGGAAGTTCCCAAACTCATGCCTAATTATCAAAGGAAAGTGGGTAAGTTTGACACCATGCTCCTGAAGGACTTAGACAAAAGGGCGAGGAACCAAGGCAGAGTTCAGGGCTGATAAGGATGGCATGCTGGCACGGGGAACCCTAAAACTCCAAAACTCTCACAAAAGCACAAGGCTAAGGAAATGGCCAGAAACATCCCAGACTTAATTTTTTTTGGATTTTTGCTAATGTTAGCATATGAGGGTGACATGTAAGGCCAAGGACAACTCCAAGGCAAAAAACTTACAAAGGTATACCCATTCAAGGGTTCTTTGATCATATATCAATGATGGGATATACATGACAACTACAATGTGAGGGCACCAGACTTGGGATTTTTGCAAATTTAGGAACCAGAAAATCTAGGCACTAACAGAGGCTCTAGTTGGGGACATGTACCAAACTTGGCATAACAAGGATTAGTTATCTTTGGGACAGACCATAAAAATAAAAACACATAGGAGAAACAAATAATGCATTTACAATAAGGGCATATATACATCAAGATAACTTACAGTCATAGGAATGAAGGCACAAAAGGAATAATGACTATAAAATATTTTTAACACAATGCAAGCCAACCCTACATAAGGAAACTAGAACTACTTACCTTTGTCAAAGACAAGTTGAATGAAGGAGTTAATCTCCCTCAAACCAAATCTACACTCACCATCCAGTTGCAACAAAAGATGGATTTACATGCATGTTCCAATCTGCTAGGCCAGCTCCACCACAAACAACACCATTGCATGAAAACCACAAATAATAGGTTCTCAAACTAATCCACATCATATAATGCTTGTTCCTAACATCAAAAGGTGAGATAATAAAGATCAAGTCAGCATCAAAAGATGTGGATGAAGACACACACCCATCCACATGTGCAATATTATTATCTCCACTGACCTCCACATGTGAATCGAGGAAAAAGGAAAATGCCTCCAATTTCACAAGGCAAAGGAAATTATACTTGACTGCACTACTGATCTATAGAAGAAGATGAATCTTTCAAATCAAAATAAAAAAATCTAGGTTTTGCATGTTGGGAATTAATGTGTCTCAACCTTTGCAAGTTCCTAATGTTTTATTTATTTATTCAGCACTATGTTGTAAGATCCCATGTTGAGTTGGCATAGTCGGTACCTTGTGTACATGCAACAGGATAAATTTTGGTGACTTTGGTAGCTGTGGTTTCCCCCTTGAATAATTTAATGGGGGTTTGGGGGTAGCACCCCTAGCATGCTCCCTGTCACAATACAGGGCGGGGGCTTGGGGGCAATGCCCCTGAAACCTCAAACGACTTTTATTTAATAAATGTGTCGGTGGTTAATTTTGTTAACCGACAAAATGAAAAATGACGTTGTAAAGCCCTAATTTCTGGAAGCTTCTAAAATTTTGTTATAAGCAGCTAGAGAGTATGAAAGGTCACGAGATGCGAATGAGAATCAACAGTGTGTACTTCTAAAAGAACTTGCATTGCAAGTGTGTTGTAATCATCTTTTTGATTTGATCATACATTGTGCAGGTTTTGGAGTGTGGGGTTTTTCACCTGAAATGGTTTTCCCCACGTATATCTTGTGTTGTGAGTTTTGTTTGTGTAATGTTGGAAAATGTCTGGGCTTGGGGACTTTTCCCTCATAAGGTTTAGCTCCCAGGTCTTTAGCATGCATTTAGTACATTTTAGTTCATATTTTAGTATCCCGATGGAATGGGGCCTAAGTCCCATGGCAAATAGGACCTAGGAGGACCCCTTGAGTTGTACCTTGCCTAAAATAGGGAGGAGGACTTGGACGCCCGCACCCTAGTCCTGCCCTATTTTAGGGCAGCCCCAATTTTCGGGTGTCAGTTTATGACCGTTAGGAGGTTATTTTGCTAACACGGTAAATTTTGATTTTTAAAATCTTGGCAGGAATGCTTGTAGGTGCATATATAAGCAAGCTTAGGCATTCATTTGTAAACTAGATTTCAATTATATGATCATTGTGAAATCTAGGCATTCTCAAGGTGATTCAAGGCTTTCTATTGTGTTGCAAGAGCAGACTTGTATGTTTTGGGTGTTGATATTTGCAGATTTGAGCATCAATCTCCTCATGGCATGAAGAGCATCTTCCTCCATGAGAGCTTCACTACAAGGTGACATATCACTGTGTTTTTATCGTTGATTCCTTTGGTTTTTGGCCTCTACCTCACAAGGGCATGCCCTCTTTATCTGACAACGTGTTTGGAGACTTAAGTGTCCTCCGGGGTTTGACTGAGGCAAACCTCTGAACACAACAACCCCCAAACCAAGTCTTGTGATTGCAGGTTATAGGCATCACATCCAGAAAAAGTGGAGTTGCAGGAAGGCTGGGAAGACCTCAGGGATTCAGGATCTGAAGGAAAGACAGACAAAGGAGCACTTATGGGACTAGGGCGCTCGCTCCAGTGTCCTCCGTAGACAAATTCTAGAAAATAGAAGTTACAGGGCTGATCAGTGTCTGAAGGAGGCCCAGATTCTCTAAAAAAGTAGGTACCTTGGACTTGGGTGCCAGCTCCAGTGTCCTCGACTATTCCGCTTCGGAACCTCGAAAATAGGTATTCTGTAATTTGGCATTTTACTCCCATCTGCAAGAACTTTTTTTTGTAATTCATTAATTTATTGTCGTATTTGCATAATTAGGGTTTTAATGGTCAATTGAGCATAGGAGAAGGAAAATTTGATAATTAATTCCCTAATCCAACTTTCCCTACATCTGCAAGTGACCTAGGGTATGATAGTGCCCACCACTCGACCCTAGATCCTTCAATGTTAGGGTGAAAGGAGGATTTTAACGTCTAAACCACAAAAGATCAACAAATCCAATCACCTCCCCACCTTGGTTCTAATTCCTCACAACAAACTGCATCTCCCAACGATGCCATCCTAAACCAACTTTTACAGGGCATGACTGCTTTGGAACAAAAGGTAACAAATTTGACAAATTCCTCGTAGCCTACTTTACCAACATATCATGCCTGTAATCCATTATCCTATGCAATCTTGATAACCCCTATGCCTGAGAGGTTTGAGACTCCTCGCTTTGAAAAATATGGTGGAAAAGGAGATCTTAATATCCATGTGGCAGCATTCACAGCTATGTGTAGTGATTTTTATTTTGAAGAGGATTTGTTAGCAAAACTTTTCCTGCGATTTCTCAAAGATACTGCTTTAGAATGGTTTTGCTCATTGCCTCCGAATTCAATACACTCCTTTTTGCAATTGATTGATTAATTTTTACAACATTTTCAAGCAAATATTGGACCCCAAGTCACTCTTATTGACTTGGTTCAATGTAAACAAGGTCCCAAAGAAAAATTGATAGAATTCATTGGTCGATATCAAGGATTTTATGCGCAAATTCAGTATCGGATGAAAGATGAAGATGTTCAAAAGATATTCATTACAAATCTACAACCTAATATTTGTGATAAGATTCTCTTGATGAAGTACAACTCCTTTCAACATTTATGCACCACCCTTCGTGATTATCAACTTTCATCTAGTCAGTATGAAAACCAAAACTCATCAGCTCAAGTTGGACAATTCATGGATGGATCATTACAAAACAACTTTAAAAGGAACAATAACAGGGGTTTCATCAAGATCAATGGACCAAATACAAATGTGTCTGCTATAAACAATCCAAAGAAACGATCGTATCAACCAATGAAGTTTACTCCGATATATGAGTCCTATCATTCTATCATGAATCAAGCTGTGAGTAATAACATTCTAAAGCTTCCCCTGATTAAGCCTGTTGATCATAGTAAACAAGGACCTTACTTTGATGCTAATGCCTTCTATCATTATCATCAGACACAAGGACATGACACTGAATGATGTATATGTCTTAAACACGAGATACAAGACCTTATTGATTCAAATGTCATCCAAGTATCAGGTGTGAATGATAATGGAAACAAGTCGGTTGCTCTGCCGAATCAGAATTTACAAATCTTCACTAATCCTTTTCCTAAGAATACAGAAAATAATATGGTGGAACAAGATCTAGTGGAAGTAAATGAGGATGATTACTTGGACTATAATAGTATCGTGGGAATGATTGAAGTGGATAAGAAACAAATGGATAACCCACCTCATCCTCAAAGAAATGGGAATTTATGTTGAGGTTCCTCCTCCGTTATCTGTATATGGATCAAGAGATAATCAAAATACCTTTGAAAAGAAAGAACAACAACCGATATAGATGAGCAAGATGGTACGGGATGAATCCTGCTACTATTCTAGAAAGATTTACCAATGAAAACTTGCTAAAAATTAGAAAAGAGCAAGATGACAATCAATAATCGAAAATAATAGTGGTTCTCCCCCTCATAAGAAACAAAAAGTCTCATTTAAACAAGGATTCAAGGAAAAAACATCATATGATAACAAACAAGACTTTAATAAGAACTACTCAAATTTTGGATTAAACATGATCGAATACCTATCCAAGAGGTTCGAGACCTCCAAGATATAATATGAAGGCCCTACAGGTAAGTATCTCTAACCCTTTATCTCTCTCGTGATGTGCCTCCCTCGTGATGTGTTATATGTTGTTTAGGCCTCCTAGGATGACCTCAGATTCTCCCATAAGATTTGGGATACCAGGAGACCGCCTCTATTGTGACCTTCTTCTATTTGTATCATCATTCTTCTAAATTGCCTCTCTCTGATTTTATTGTTGTGTGTTGTGTCTTACAGACATAACGTCATGGTTGGTGACTTGGGGGCACCCTCCTATGTGACTGTCCCTAAGACACTTGTTTTCTCCCCTCTTATTTATTGTTTCCATCTAGCGGGTGGATGACAACAAACATTTATGCTGATGCGGACCCAGTGTCCCTTTCGAGAGCAATCAAAAAATGGACTATAGTTCCTAATATGACAATGGGATTGTATATCTTATTTGACGCTTGGCTAGTGGAAGCACTCGTGCTTTTTGCACAGTGAATGTTATGATGTTTCTATTGCATTTATGAACCTTAACAATATTGCTGCTCCGTGCACCTTTGTTTGCCTTTGAATCTAGCCTTGGCGGTACTCGATTCAGAGAGCTTCGTGATATAGCCCCTGGTTATCCTCGAACTTTGAATTTGAGGTATAACCTTGCCTCTTTGTGTGGATAATCATATGCATTGATGTTGTTGTTTATCATGATGTTGTAGACACTAACATGTTTCTTGCAGGGATGTGTTTGTGGGAACATTTGGCGATCGTAAAGTATATGTCACCTCCGGGGGGCTTGGGCTTTGCGAAAGTCGGTGTTCCCTTGTGTGTTTTCTTCCTACCTTAACTTGCTTGATATCGATAACTGATATCAACCACCTTAAGGTGGGGGCATATAAGGTAAGTTGTCTATTATAGATGTTAGTAATGTGTTTGACCTCATATGCATAGACTTGCACCCCAGAGTAGTGCATCGTGCATCCTAAGTTTGTTTACAATCAATCAATCAATCATATAAGCCCTCTGGGGAGGCTGGATATTGAGCATATCCTTTTTCTTAAGCCCTCTATGGAGGCAAGGATGGTGTATTTCTCAGAGTAGATTGCATCATCCTATCATTTTCAAAAGTCCTCTGCAAAGGCGGGGAGCGGTTCTGGGACTAACTCAACCCTTAAGCATGTCTTCGGTGATTGTTGTGGCGAAGCCCAATCGTCGGTGTGTGTCTATAATGTGCCTAAGATGGTGTTAGACCTAGAAATAGGTACACTCCATCGCTTGTCTGCTGTGTTGACTCCGTGTCTTCAAGTGTGTGTGTTTTGGCATGCTTGTTTTGTATGGCGTGTTTGTTGCCCCATATGCATAGACCAGCGCCTTCGAGTAGTACTTCCTGCATTTTGGGAGGTTTGTTTCCTTTCCAGTACTTGCATTTGCATTTCATATATATGAGAAAAAGAAAAGAAAAGATATCGTTTATGTCTTCCATGCATTAACTGTCTGCTCTGTGTTCTTCGTGACTGTAACTATCTTCTCTATGTTTTGTGTGCCTGTTACTGTCTTCTATGTGATTGGCATGTCTTCTCCGTGTTTGGTGTGTTTGGTGTGTTTGTGACCTTACTTTAATGCATGTATTGGCCTCGCGTTTATACATACATTAAAGTGGGGGCTAAATGTAACGTCAGAAAATGTCCCCTTGGGGGCTTTTCCCTCATAAGGTTTAGCTCTGGGTCTTTAGCATGCATTTAGGACATTTTAGTTCATATTTTAGCATCCCAATGGAATGAGGCCTAAGTCCCATGGCAAATAGGACCTAGGAGGACCCCTTGAGCTGTACCTTGCCTAAAATAGGGGGAGACTTGGGTGCCCGTGCCCTAGTCCTGCCCTATTTTAGGGCAGCCCCAATTTCTAGGTGTCAGTTTATGACCGTTAGGAGGTTATTTTGCTGACACGGTAAAGTTTGATTTTTAAAATCTTGGCGGGAATGCTTGTAGGTGCATATATAAGCAAGCTTAGGCATTCATTTGTAAACTAGATTTCAATCAGATGGTCATTGTGAACTCTAGGCATTCTCAAGGTGATTCAAGGCTTTCTATTGTGTTGCAAGAGCAGATTTATATGTTTTGTGCGCTGATATTTGCAGATTTAAGCATCAATCTCCTCATGGTATGAATAGCATCTTCCTCCATGAGAGCTTCACTACAAGGTGACATATCATTGTGTTTTTATCATTGATTCCTTTGGTTTTTGGCCTCTGCCTCACAAGGGCATGCCCTCTTTATCTGACAACGGTGTTCAGAGACTTAAGTGTCCTCCGGGGTTTGATTGAGGCAAACCTCTAAACACCACAACCCCCAAACCAAGTCTTGTGATTGCAGGTTATAGGTGTCGCATCCAGAAAAAGTGGAGTTGCAGGAAGGCTAGGAAGACCTCAGGGATTCAGGATCTGAAGGAAAGATGGACAAAGGAGCACTTCTAGGACTAGGGTGCTCGCTTCATTGTCCTCTGCAGACAGATTCTAGAAAAAAGAAGTTGCAGGGCTGATCAGTGTCTGAAGGAGGCCTAGATTCCCTAAAAAAGTAGGTACCTTAGACTTGGGTTCCCGCTCCAGTTTCCCCGACTGTTCCACTTCGGAATCCCGAAAATAGGTATTCTGTAATTTGGCATTTTACTCCCGTTTGCAAGAGGTTTTTTTGTAATTCATTAATTTATTCTTGTATTTGCATAATTAAGGTTTTAATGGTCAATTGAGCATAGGAGAAGGAAAAATTGATAATTAATTCCCTAATCCAAGTTTCCCTACATCTGCAAGTGACCTAAGGTATGATAGTGCTCGCCACTCGACCCTAGATCCTTCAATGTTAGGGTGAAAGGAGGATTTTAACATCTAAACCACAAAAGATCAACAAATCCAATTTTACCCTAAACAATTTGCATTTGAATGTTGTTGTTACCTTCTTGTTAATGTGCATATTAATCTATAATTGTAAAAGGTTACAATTTGCATAAATCTTTCCTCAGTAGATCAGTGTAGGAAGCATTTTCCATGTCCTTGCTTCCTTTCATGGCATACTTTCAAGTTGGGCTGCCACATGTTGAATTTCAGGCATACACATGCCTTTCCATTCACTTACATCAATGTCCCACACAAAGGACTCAACCTTAATAGCAACACCAACACATTCAAGATCCAGTGAACAATCAACCTTAAAGTGGAAAAAAACATATTCATTTGTATTTCCACCAAACCATTGAGCACAACTTTCATATGTGTTGATAAAACCTTCAATCTTTGAATCATAAACATGACCCAGGATGCAATCTAAACCATTCGCACAACTATCATCATAAGACACTTCAAGTGAAGAACCAATTTTCTCCAATTGTCTCTCTATTCTGTGATCACCTAGGTAATTTGTTGTCTCATATCCACTACGGCAAACTGACGAGTGACACACTTCTTCCTCATTCATCTTTCTAACATTTTCTTGTAGCATGTATGAATCACATTTTGCATGGGAAAGACAACAAACCTTGCACCACAAAAATAGGTTCTCATATGCATCGACATGGTCATCATCTTCACATTCATTGAGGGCAAGTTCTTCACACTAACATTCCATAGCTGAACTAACACTTATCTTTGATCAGTTATCATCATGTGTAGCCACCTCTTTATATTCCTCATGCAAACAAACACTAGTTGCTTCCTCAACATCTAATGGAACAAAAGAGGGTAGCAAATCAAACAAGAAACAAGTCTCTTGTTTATTCTCTATATTACTTGTGCACATACAACATGATCAACCTCACAAGCTGATCCATCTAACTGTTCATTCTTGTACACATCTTCCTCATTGTTCAATTGGCCACATACCTTAATAACAAGCTGAAGATCATCATAGATTTCATTATTTTCATCTTCAATTGATGAACTATCCACCGAAGGTAGGTGCATATATTTTCTTCATCGTCAGCATCCATGTCACACAATGCACCACCTTCATCTTCTACCTTTATGACTACACAATTATCAATATTTGATGTTCACTCATCGGATTGGTTGCATCCATAGGATTGCTACTCATATCAAAATGTTCATTACCAATATTACTTGTTCGTGTGGATAACTTTACTATGTAGTCATCTCTTACTTTCTCCATGTAGTCTAGGCATAAATATGTCTGTTGCATACTCATTATTTTGAAATCATCCTGCACAACACTCAATACATCTTCATATGCTTCAAAAAGCATATCAATGCAAGGGGAGCATTAGGTCTAAAACTATCATGAATATTGGAAAGGGCAAGAGAAAACCTATGACTAAAGTCCATGCTAGACTTTGCCTCTTGTCTTTGATCTTTTCTAATTCTGTGACATGATCAACAGGGCCAACACCTTTAGCAAACTCTTCCTCAAATGTAGCCAAAAGTTCATCCCACAAGGCAAAATATTTCTTAGGAAAACTCTGAATCCATTATTTTCCATTTCCATGCAAGAACCTAATAAAAAATCTCATCCACATGTCCTCATCTTCAAACTAATGTTATTCCATGAATTTTAAAACTCATCAACATGTGTGTCCCCCTCCTAAATAGTGTATCCATCAAACTTGGGTAACTAGCTATAGACCTTAGTTGGCATGCTTCGTGTTTTGTAGTCAACCCAAGAGAGGTCTAACTGATTATAAATTGGATCTAAGGGAGGAATAGGGGACTGAGAAATTTGATTTTTAGGGGTAGCAGGGAAAGCATTGGACTATGCCCTAGATTCTAGCAACCTAATCTAATTTTCTATTTTTCTCTCTTGTTGCCATAAGGACTCTATCAGTTGTTTGTTTTTATCAATTTCATATTGTATCCTAACTAAATCATTTTGGTTTTTCATGGGTGCATATAGGTTTGGATTCATATAAGGTTCATAGCCATGACTAAAACAAGCATTACCAGAATGGTCATATGTATCCAATCCAATGTAGTTTCTAGGGTCTAAAACATAGGAAGATGCATATGAAGGGGCATCCCTAGAGTAATCATATCCATACCAATTGATCATCACTAAAGCATTCTACAATGTAGGATAGAAAACAAAGGTATAACAAATATATTCCTTCACCATGATAGGAACTCAATCTCAAAGGTAGGAAGGAAAAATTGTGTACCTGTGCACACCAGCTACTGTACCTTGAGATGGGGTCTTTGAGTCACTAACAACAAACACACTATAGCAGAAACAAACTTTCTTTGTTCTTTGATAGAAAAGTTGCCACCTCTTTCAAAGAGGAATTCGTTGAAGCATGATTGATCTTCAAGGCCACAAACTAATTTTGGGTTCAAATCACCAGAAGAGTCTTCAAATTCTTAAACCTTTAACTTTTCCTCGATAATGGTGTCATTCTGTTGGTTCCCAAAAATGCACTGTAAAATCCTAGAGTATTTCTCCTCCTTCCAGGCTAGGGGTGGCATTACAAAGGTGAGAAAGAGGCTCATCCATAGATTCAGGATGTTTAAAGCCACCTCTACAAGAGTGGATATGCTCTCTTATGCATTGGGTTCGGCTAGACCTAGGAGGGATATCCCTAGAGGTATGAAATAGAACACAAACTGGCAACCACAGCCATACCCAATGTACACTTAACCCCCATAGCTATCACTAGGTCAAGGCGACTGGCTGCACAAACTTCTAATAAAGTTGATCATACATCTTGTATATTCACCCAGAGATGACAACATCTGTATCCCCACAAGATGAATTCATTTGACATTCTTTACACAATGACAAGATGCAAACATGCACAACATGATTCACACAAGATCTATATAGTTTTGTATCACTTCAAATGGATCCCTATTTATAATACTGAATCATGAACAACATACAAACTAAACCTACTCCTACTCCTACAGCTGACATGATGAAGATTTGAAAAACAGATTGTTGGCCCTTCAGCAAACTAGATTGATCCCTACTCCATTAGGCAATAGAGTCATGAATAGTAAAGGGAGAAGACATACATCCAATAAGTATCAACAAAAATAGATGTGCATTCACATACATATCAAAGATTACATTTTATAAAGGGGACATACTTAGTAATCCAGAATGGAACTACAACAACCCATTTGTGACAAAGAGAAGACTAACACAAAAGCGTCGTATTGTATTAAAATGTTGTCACACATTTATCTAATCTCTATTACAATCACACCAGCAAATGTGGTGAAAGAAAACATAGAGCTCCAACTATACATTCCCTTGAGTAGTTACAAATAGCCATGGAGACATACCACTATGTAAAACATGCATTGTGACAAGGTGTCATTAGACCTTGTACTTTAGTTGAAATATATCAGTTTATCGACTGGGTTGTGTCCAAGGCTATATGCAATAGGAGATTCAAGTATCTTGTTTTAGTAGTGATTTCTTGATTTTTTTAAAATGAGATTTGCAAAATAAATTCTAATTAGAAAGCATGGAAATTTAGGCTAAGAAAAACTTCAAGTAAACAACTGAAAAATTATTAACAACCTATACTAGAGGAAACTAATGAAACTAATCTATAAAAGATTAAGAAAAAATAATCTATGAAAGCATGAAAAAAACAAGATCTAGACTATGCTTTAGAATTTTCATGAAAATATGGAAATTTAAACCACATAAGAACTTTGGAACTTCTCTACCACAGAATAGTGGAAAGAAGCTTTAGAACTCTAAAATATCTTAATCAACACCTATGGAATATTGAACTACAATTGAATTCTGAATTTCACTTAAACAATAATCATGACACAAATCGTGCAGGTTGACATAGATTAATCAAGGCACCGCATTTTTGAAAGGATAGAAAACAATAATTTGATAACATAAACAATGTCAATAACACATTCACATAACACCAAAACAAATACTTATCTATCTATCTCCTTTCCATTCGAGTGGACATCTCTCCAAAATATTCTAACTAGCTCAAATCATATCAAACAACATGAATCCATTCCCATCTCGCATAAGCATGTATACATAAAACTTATTGACTTTAAAGCAACTTTTAGAACTCTGTTATCATTGTGTGTTTTATAAAAACATAAGGTTTTCTTTTTTCTACCGAATATCCAGAAATCTAGGGCAGCTTATCATTGCCACTTAAAAATTCTTCTAACAAGAAAATATAACAAACTGCCTTAAAAGAGTTTGACTTGTAGTGAAATAAAGGGGGTTCTGAGTGGAGCTTAAATGTATCTGGTGTCTTTTAAATAACAGAAAATAAAAGAGAATTTTATATGGATAGAAAAGCATAAAGAAACTAAAGTCTTCAAATACCAGTCTCCTTCATTTCCAGTGCTTCTACCTTCCAGCAATGATGACTTCAGTCTTCATTAAATAGCTGCTTTCTCCACTCCATTGTTTCCGAGTCATGTTTATGAAATAACATATATTTTCACAACACTTCACCAACGTTAGTGGTCAAAATTCAATGAAATTAAGGACAAAGCCTTATATACTATTCCTTCATAAATAAACAACATTTATCATAAGATTTTAATAAATTGGCATAATTTGAGTCCAATCTATCAGTACAAGGGGTAATTGGGTCAATATTAAGATGAGATTATTTTTACCTCATCACATTGAAGACCCTTCCTATGATGTATCAAATGCATTCTTCCATTTGCAACCCTAACTAGCTTTGTTTGATGTCCTAGATCCACCATGAACACTTGCACCTTAGAAATTGTCTCAGCGACCAACCTTTTTTACATCTTCAAAACATGTATATAGCAATATTTTCCATTGCTACACTTACATGGGAATGACCAACCCCATCAAATTCAGTAACATCAACATTGAATTGCATCCACCATGCCATCAATCTCTAAACATCGATCTACCTTTGCTAAACATTGATCTATTTAAGCAGGAGAACAAGGAAATCTCTAAAATCTAAAGTTTAAATAAATGCAAAGGTGCCAATCTTGGAAGGCAAACTCATCGAGCTTCAAAAAATTGGGCTACTATCAAACTTCCTTCAATTTGATCATGAGGAACACACACCTCCCAACTCCATGATCCTAAAAAACTTAGGCAAATATGAAATGTCGGGGATTAAGGAGTGGGGAAATCATAAAATACATGCCTTGAAAGAAAGAAAAACCAAGAATGCTTGACGTCATGATCTTGAAAGGCTTAGAAACGTATATAACATTAGGAATTGGGTAGTGGGGCCACCACAAATCACCTGCCCATGAGGAAAAGAAAGCCAAGGAAGACTAAACTTGCGACATCGAAAGATTTTGTAGTTATGAAGAATCAGGGATCAGGGATCAAGGAAGTTCCCAAACTCATGCCTAATTGTCAAATGAAAGTTGGTAAGTCTGACACCACAATCTTGAAGGACTTAGACAAAAGGAAAGGAACCAATGTAGGTTTTGAAGTTGATAAGGATGGCATGCTAGCATGGGAAACCCTAAAATTATAAAACTCTGACAACATCACAAGGCTAAGGAAATGGCTAGAAACATCCTAGACTTAGATTTTTTTGGAGTTTTGCTAATTTTAGCATATGAGGGGAGGTAGGAAGGCCAAGGACAACTCCAAGGAAAAAAATTACAAAGGTATACCCATTGAAGGCTTCTCTGATTGGATATCAATGATGGGATATGCTGGTTCCCTAACTTGTATCTTAGTAATTCCTAAAGATTTATCAGATCCTGTGGTTGGAATTATTGGAGGGTTGGCCAACGAATGGGAGAAAGATTGTACAACATTCTCCCCTACACTTCAGGCTCTGTAGAACCTAGGTGGCAACCATTTTAACACTAATTGGAAAACTTTAACAAAATTATACAGTAGTGTCTAGTAGATATGAGTCTTCATACAATTTAACAAGGATATGTAAATAACACACATTAAATTGTTTTCACACATTAAATTGTTTTCTCCTTGTAATCTTTAAGACCTAGTATGAAGAGCGTAAACAATTATCATCAAATCATAATTCATTTAAGATTTTTTGTTGTGAAATGTTTCAGTGATATGAGTATGCTAGATAGTCAAATCAGTGCCTATTTTGGGATACAGAGTTGTAATATTGCAAAAGAACCAAGCTCTAACACTAAATATTTCTAATGGTCATGTTAAAAATATTATTGCCTTACAATAATATGACCTGATAATGGTTGTTATATGTAATCATACTTAGTAATCTATTTCAGATGCAAACAACTTTATTAAACTCCATGATAGCATTTACATTGTTCCTTGAACAAAGACTAACACAAAGAGTAATTCAACGCAACAAGTGTGATTGAAGAATTTTATAATCTTTCATTATTCATTCAAAAGATGTATACATCATAAACTAGAGACAACTTACACAATAACACACATTTCTCATATAAGCTCAATCAGACATAGTATGTTATTACAAACGTTTTCACACATTATATTCATGCTATCCCTAATACACACTAAAAGACTTAAGCATCCTGTGCTTTTTCCCCCTTTTTACAAATAAAGATACAATCCCCTTTTATAGAAGAATAGAGCACGTAGGCTTGTGGATGAGTGACACATGTCACTATTACAATGGACACCAATGAACTCCTTTATAATGGAAATGAGTGTAGCAGTTTGAAAGTTATTTGAGGTGGTCCTGATGTAGTCAAGACCAGGGGGTTTTATCAAACTACCTAGTCATGCAGCCAATAACACACAATGGAAGCACAAGTTCATTCACAGATCTAAAAATATTTTATTAACATCAAACATCAACATTTACAAACTCATTGGCCTTCCAAAGCTTCAACATTAAGCATTACACTACAATATTCAATTGATTATGTGCTTACAACACCAAATCGCTTTCCAACAAATACAGAGATCACTCCAATCTACTATCGTCTCAACTGTTCTGAGAGGAACCTCCAATAAACAACAAACTCATCTATCTCCTAAGAAGAACCCCTCACAATATGCAATGGCTTCCCAATTATACACAGATTGGAAAGAAAATAAAAATTTGACAGTTTCATAACTGAATCCCAATAGTTACCAAATAGTTGAACAACCGCCAAGCAATTGAATAGTTATACTATTGAACTATCACCTCAAACACCCATGATGGCATATCTGTCACCATTGTGTACATTTGGCAATTTATACATACTTCAGGCTCTAAGACACTCATCAGAAAAATGTTTCCACAAACCATGGAGTTCTCTATCGGCATTCCTTCACGTTTTTAAACTCAAACTTTCCTCGACACACCACTAAAAAGAAGTTGGCAAAAGTTGTACTTTGCAATCTCAAAAGTTTGCTGACACATGCTATCAACGAATTAGTTGGTTCACAAACTAAGAACTTTTCTGGTACAAAGCCTTATGCCATCAAACCCCTTTATCAGCTAAGTTTACTTTTCACAAACTCTTTGGTGGTTTATCGACAATTTTTGGAAATTGTGAACTAGCCGAGACTTAACACTTTTCTTCTATCGACAATACTCCAAACCAATGAACCAAGGAAACTTTGACTTCAACTTTGAAAGCTTATCGACGAAGAGAGTTATCGGTAAAGTGAACCTAAAGGTTCGCAAATTGAAGATTTTACTGACTGAGTTTTCAACTTCAAACTTTCACTAACGGAAATCTCCTTTTCAATGAACTTGTAGCATTTGTGAACTTGCCCTAAATCTTAGTCAGAGAAATCATCCATCAGCGAACTAAGCTATTGGAAAACTAGAAAGTTCATGAACTAGAGATTTTTCTGACAAAGGCTTCCCTTCAATAAACTTTGAAAATGTGAACTCATCCTTATGACTTGTCGACAAACTGTCGGATTGGCAAACTGCAGGGTCAGCAAATTGAACAGTTCTCAAACTGGAGAAATCGTCGACTGGTTATAACTTAGCCATTTTTTGCCCAATCTTCACCAGAATTGAACTGGGGATACCCAATTAGGTCTTTTAACAAGATGGTGCCCTCAGTTTGGTGAAACAAATTTGAATTTTCTCCAGAAACACAAAGCCAAAAACCAAAGATCTTAGAAAATAAAATATATTTTTGGTGACACATTATTGCTTGTTCGTCCGAGATGCTCCTGCATCAAACACACTGGGTAGGAAAATTTTGTGAGTAGGATTCACAACATGGAGTTGAGTAGTGGGACTACTCTTCTAGGTTGAAAATTGTTGAAAATAGGACAGACAATTGAGAGGGGCGGTGAATCAGTTGTCTCAAAACTTTGGAACTTTCTTCAGTTAATTCTTTCTTTTACCACTTAATAATAAATCAATAACTTAACTGTAAAAACAAAAATCATAAGTGTAAGAGAAACAATATAAAAACACACTTGACACCAAGATTTTTGATGTGGAAACCCAGTTAAGGGAAAAACCATGGTGGGGGTTAACCCACAAAAATTAATACCCTGTTAAAAGTATTTTTACAAATGGGAATGCACATGCATTTGGGCTCACTACCTAGAGCTCACTGCTCAAATGGAGGCTCACAGCCTATAGAAAGATTACAAGAGAATAGCATAGATTTTGAACTGATAAATAAAATCTACCCATGCAATAGTTTCAGTTCCGGTTAAGTGCAAAAATTGATCTTACACATTTCATCTTTGCTCTGCTCTTCTTAATGCTCTGCTTTTATTCGCATCTTAGATTTCTGCTCTTCTCACATTTACACCTTATTTGCACACCATACACAAAATCATCCAATTCCATCAGCTATATATATCTGCAACATGATCTACAATCATTTTACTAGTTGGCTTCAAGAACATTTAGAACTTTGTTGAGTACTCTGCTATGTCAGCTAGATCCATACATAATATGGGATGTAGACCAAAACTTGTACTTGCAAAACATCAATCATGTCAGCTACCAACACTGATCATCACCAATTGCCCAATAAACAACTTCTATACATCCGAAATTAAGATCATTCACAAGGTCAGCTTGTTGTTCTTCTGTTTGTTCTGTCAAATTGAAACCCAATACTCAAAGGATAAAACTCTCGATTTAGAGTGTCTTGACAATGCTTTCAACTACTTTAGATCCACAACAAACTATGCCTTTCTACCAGAGAGATCTGGACCAAGATACCAGACTCTGTCATTGCTCTGTTCCTAATTGCTCGGACTTAGACAAATTCTGATTCTGACTTCTGGTGTGAACAAATTATGTTATGCGGATGAATGGGATGATCTTAGTTGCCATCTGGTGGTGCTCACCTAGGGTTAGGGTTATGAGTTAGGTCTGCAAGCTTATATTTGTGTTCTTTCAAACCCTCGATGCCTTAGATTAAATTTTCCTCAACCTTTTGCATTGTTTTTTCTATTTTGATGTTGACTTCCTGTAGTGGGTCCCCGGTTGTTAAGTTTCATCTTCGTGCCTTTGTGCTCATAGGTTGACCAGCCCCCATGCAATGTTTCACCACCTTTTCCTATCGCACTAATGAAAAAATGCTAGGTTTTTGTATGTACAAGTGCAAATGTATGTGGACAGGCCTAAAAATGCATACTGACTTTCAAAAAATGGAATAATTTAGTTGTATGCATTCCTGAATGCATATCGGGTCCAAAAAAGGTGCATATACATTGAGGAATCTGTCACAGATTTTGGGAATATTCCCTGAATGTATATCGGGTTTGCATGCATATTTGTGTTGTATGTTTGAACATGCAACGGCTACATATAAAGGAGTGGACATGCATTTGCTACAGTGCAATATATAAATGGTCTTGTATGTTCGGCATTATACAAGGTGGCAGTGAAACATTTGGTGGGGCCTGCTTCACATACAAAGGGGTTTGTATCTCACACACAAAGCAAAATGTACAAGGCAAATGTGCATTCGCCATATGAAAGGAAATTTGCAAGGGGCCGACATATAAAGGGTGGGGCCCGCGGACATACAAGGCGGATTGTATGTTGGTTGGATGCATCGGCGGCGATATACAAGAAGACACATACAAGACAGGTTATGAAGTTGGTGCCCACCGCTTGTATATTTGTGATTGTATGTTCAAATATACATTCCTAATATACAAGCCAGAATCTAGAATGAACATGCAATCTGGTTGATAAGGGATAAAGTCCGCTGCTTGTATGTATGATTTGCTTGTATGTTTGTGTTGTACATGCTGATATACATTCAAAGGATGCAAGAGTAAAGTGCAAGCCAGATTTGAATATTGTTGCGATTTGATTGATAAGATGGCTAGCGTCCGCGGCTTGCATGTATATGGCATTGTATATGCCGATATACAAACAAAAGGAGATACAAGGCCCAGATTTGAAAGTTTTTCAAATCTGATGGATAAATGGCTGGGGTCCGTTGTATGTATATTGCATTTGTATGATGCGATATGTAAAGAAATATATAAGTAAAGAGATACAAACCGGACCCGATTTGAATTTTGAAGCGCTTCATAGTCATTTGAGGTCTGTAGAATGTATATTGCAATTGTATGTTCACGTATACAAAATGAAGATGCAAAGGTTTAGGTACAAGTTGGACTTCAAGGCAATTGTTATATGCTTCATCATAATTTGAAGTCCATGGCTTGTATGTATGGTGTGTTGTGTGTGCTGATGTGCAAGGGGATGTACATACAAGGCCCGTATCTGAATGCAGGTTCAAATTTGTTCTATAGTGTCTTGAGATCCGCCTTGTATGTAATTGATTGTATGTATATACAATCTCACTTTCAACTGCATATACAAGGGCGAAAAGGGCAAAATGGATGGCAGAAAAGTTAGCGATGGATGCATAGGATGCTGACATGGCACGATATCATTGGTGGGTGACTTTTTAGCGTGTTTTGACGCCATTGATCTCAGTGATAGGAGAGTAAGATCGACGGTTGTGTTTTAAACCTTCAGCGAAGGATTTTCCTATGCATATGTAGTCGTTTTTGGGTGGGAAAAGTTCTAAGGCTCGCAGGCCGCTGCACTCTAGGAAGCCACAGGTAGGTGAGCCATTATTGGCAATTTGCAGAGGCATGGTCGATGGAGTTGACGGGCTAACTACCAGATTTATGAGGAAAATCTGTGAGCGGCGGCACATCTCCCGAGATCACCTATTTTTCCTTCCTGTTCTGCCTGTGCTTTTAATGTTTTGGGCACCATTTTTGGTGGGGTGTATCTGGCAGGAATTTTGTTTTGCCTTGTAAATTTTGTTGAATAGACAGTCTTGTTATAAAAGGCAAGCTGTGTTATTCTTTTTGGTTGTTAAAAATTGGAGAAATTTTGGTGCTGTGATAAGATACAACTTCATTGGTGGCTCTGTTCTAGGTGTTTTGTGAGTTTATGAATCATATGTTATATGTTTTATGCATAAATTTACTAGTTTCATGTTGTTTTATATGAGTAATGCTTCATTGCATGTATTCTATTATTTGTCTCCAAATTGAATGTTTTCTTCTTTTGAATCTAAACAGCCAAGGGGTGTTTAAGATTCTAGGACATGGTTTCGCTATGTTGAATGCTTAGTCTTTTACTTCTGCTCAAGGAGTAGATTAAATGTTTTGGGTTAAGTGTTGGGAAGAATACATTGCAATAAGGATGTTTGTAAGCAGAGATAATTGAATACTTAGTTTTGGGAAGTATCTATAAGGCAGACACTATAAATCCCCTTGAAACCCAATCATTGATATATGTTTATGGTAACCATTCACATGTGTATGTCTATTGACTCCGAGCCCTGAGATAGGCACCAGTCCAGTCTTGTATTGAGGTTACAACCAAAGTCCTAGTTTTGCATCCAAATACCAAAAATCAAATTCATACTTCAAAATACAAACCTTTAGGACATTTAGAAGTAGTCTTAGGACCAAAATCCTCTGATTCACAACTAAGCATAGGCCCAAAGCTAGCCCCTTTGCACTTATTTCATAGTTTTGGTCTGCATAAGAGAGGATTTATCTACTTTGTGTCAACATCCCACCAAGTTAATAAGCATATTTTATAGATGTTGAGTAGGGAATACCCCCGTTGGTTTTGCAAAGCCTAAAGAAGAAGAGGAGATATTTATAGAGTCTATCTCCTGTACTGTTGGCCCCTGGCCCGAAAATCCTATTGATCAATGATGGCTACCTTGTAGGGATAACTGAGAAGCATCCAGTTGAGAAAGACACTAACAGATTTGGTGACTCCGCTGGGGACTCTTTGTGTAAGAACCCTGGTTTAAAAGAAAACAATTCCTAGTTGTAGGTGGCTATTCTGAACAAATCTCCCAACCGGTAAAGTAAAAATTTGTATGCAAGGGAGAAGATCCCTGCGTAATCCTCTATCTGAAGAATTACCCAGAAAAATGATGTACAGGAAAAAAGTGACTGTTCAAGCCAGTCAAGAGGGTTCTCCCAGAAGTAATGATAATATTCAAGACAATCTAGGGTCTTTAGAGCAGACAATACCTTATTTTTCAAACACTGAGGCTGAAATCCAAAATGTATATGAAAGACAACAAGGTGTAAATTTGAGAGTGAGATCAGAGGTGTTTCAGGAACGCCCTTTCTTAGATCCCTTTGACAGATTTGAAGAGATTAAGTCCCCAAGGGATGATGATGATGACCAATATGGAAAGGGACCATCCTCTTCTATGCCCAAAGATGAACAATTAGCTGAAGAAATCAAAAGCTTAAGAGCTGAATTAGAATATTTACAAGCTGTAAAGATTAGAGATGATATGAGACAAAAAGTGCAAGCTCTGAGAACTGCTCAACATGATGTAGTCCCCACCCTTGATAATGCAAATGTCTTGAGAAACCAACATAGAAATGAAATCCAGTATCAACAGAATGATCAAAGACAAAATGTAAACAATGTTAGGGTACCATTAAATATTGTGAGGAATCAGAATGCAAATAGGAATGCCGATGTTAACCAGTTTGGTAGACAGCCTATGCAGCTGGACAGATTCAGGTAGCTTGTTTTTGATGGTATTCCTAGTTACCCTAACCCCATTGACAAACATGTGAGGCCGCAGGTGCCAAAGTTTTCAAGAAATAATACTATGTTAGGTGAGGATCATTTAAAAGCCTTTCAGAATGTCATGGACAACTTTGAGGTTGAGCATGAGGATGTTTTTATGAAATTGTTTATGCAATCCTTAGTTGATGAGGCTAGAGAATGGTATAAGGGTCTGCCTGACAGAAGTATCTCATCATGGGATGACTTCAGAAGGATCTTTAAAGAACAATATGGCGACAAAACTGATCCAAGATTTTTTGTAAATGAATTCACCAGCATCACTAAAGGGTCAAATGAGCAGGTTGCAGATTTTAATGCTAGACTCACTAAAGTGTTGAACAAATTGCCACCTCACATGAGGCCTAATGAACCAATGTGCATGGTGCTGTACATAAATGCTTTTGATGCCAAAACAACCTATGGATTAAGAGATAAGGATCCTACTAGCCTCAGGGATGCTTTTAGGATTGCAACAAATATTAAAAATAATAGGAAAGCATCTGGTAAGACAAACAGAAGGGATGATGTGAAGATTCTACAAAATCTAAATAAGCCTCAAAATACTCAAGGTAATGCATCTACTTCTGAGGATAAACTAGATAAATTGACAACTATTGTTAAGGACTTAAGTTATAGACTTGCTAAAAATGAAAAGGGAATAGGTCCTGACAGGCAGGTTTACTAGAGACAAGAAAAGAGACCATCATTGCATGATATGCCATATAACACTAATTGGCATAATGGTAAACCCATTTTCCCACACAACAACACTAATCAAAAGACTCAAAATGTTAAGGAAACACTAGATCCTTTGAAGAAGGTTGTTAATATTGTTGATGACACCCCATGGTGCATAATATGTCAGATGCCTCACTCATAGTCACAATGTATGATTGCTCAGTCTTTATATAATACTGATGTTGCCTATGATGAATGCAATGAGCCACATTGTATGGAGGATGATAGTGTCAATATGTTGTCCACAAACAGGGAGTATCCTTCTTATGATACTGATGCAATCACAAATAATGAGATTCAGGTCTGCCAGCAGGTTTCCTGTGATGAAGATGATGAAGATAGCTATGCTTATGCTCAGGACTCAAGCATCTTTTTGAATAGCTTGAGGAGGCCTTCTGATGAAGAAATTAGGGCCCTTATAGCTGCAGCAGTAGCTCAAGTCAAAAATAATTATAACCTTAGAGGTAAGGCTCAGGTAAGTGATCCACGCCAACCACAAGACACTTTTGTGAGCCAGCCAGTGCATAATCATAAAGGGGTTGAACCACAAAAGAAACAATGGAATAATAATAAGCAAAATTTTACGCAAAAAACAAGTCATGATCCTTAAGGACCAAAAAGTAGAGTTCCCCAGGTTGAGGATCAAAACAAAAATTTTCAGATCAAGAATGACAGTCAGGGGGCCATAAAAGTTAAAGCTGGGTCATCTCAAGATAAAAATAAAATCGTGGATCAGGCTACAACTGTTCTACAAAATTATGCTCCATTTGACATAACTCAAGTCTTGTCCCAGATAAAAATCTCTGTTCCATTGATGGAGTTGATGAAAGTTGAAGAATTTAGAAATAAAGCATTGTCCTTGATTTCAAGAATGCCTTGTCAAGCCAAGCAGAATGCTGAAACTCAGGGTAAGAAACAAGCCCTGTGTATTGATGAAGATGAGACTCCTGAAGTATATCTGGGGGTGACCATAACAAAATGCCCTTCACAGGTTGAGCCATTTTATGTCTCCCTTGTCATCAATGGAAAAGTGATTAAAAATTGTATGCTTGACTCAGGAGCATCAACAAATATCACGCCTTTGGCTATCATGCAGCAAGCTGGGTTACAGATAGATAAGGCATGTGGAAAGTGCTATGCAATGGATGCTAGGGAAGTACCAATCATTGGAATCATGAAAGATGTGGATTTCAAGCTGGCAGCATACCCAGAAAAGGCCTACAAAATGAACATAACAGTTGTTGACATAAAGCCACAATATGGTATGTTATTATCTAGAAGATGGGCAACATTGATTAGTGGGAGTATGCAATTAGACCTATCATATGCCATGATCCCAATGAACGGAAAAGATGTTAAGTTGGTCAGAGAAGAAAGGTCACTAGAAATAGTTGAGGATCAAGAGTTAGAAGAGCATGTGTGTTTTGTTGATACTGACTGTGAAAATTTTAGAGTTGTCTTTGATGATCAGGGAGGTAAAGGGAGAGACATTTGCATTCAAGAGCTTGACCGACAGGGTCTGTGGACCATGTATTTTGATGGAGCTTGTGCAAAGGAAGGCTCTGGTGCTGGAGTTGTGTTTCTTTCACCAACTGGTAAGCTTCTAAAATTCTCTTTCTTGCTGAAGTTTGCTTGTACAAATAATATTGCAGAATATGAAGCACTGTTGCTGGGATTGAATGTTGCTCTGAAGCATGGAATTAAAATGATAAAAGTATTTGGAGATTCAGAATTAATTTTTTCCCAGGTTAGAGATAAGTATGCTTTGAAGAATAAAAGGTTAAAACAATACAAGCATGCTATGTGGGATACAATTGAATTGTTTGATGCATTTTCAATAAACTGGATAGAGAGATCAAAAAATGTCATGGCATATTTTTTAGCTAATGTGGTCGTAAGGCCGGATGATATTACTATGTTTGATGTTAGAAATGTTGAGGTTAAAATTAGACCTGCAATACCAGAAAATATATGCAGTTGACAAGTATTTGGTTATGATAAAGATTTGTTGAGGTTCCTGCACTACATAGATGAATATGAGAATCAAGAGATTGATTTTTAGAATTTTGTAGAAGTTGTGGATGGGAAAGAGACTCTTTTGGGGAAAGAAGTAATTCAACTCAAAACAAATAAAATCCCCAGAGGGCTGGTTGCTTTAGAGAGAGCATTTGACAATAGGGACCAATTTGTTACAAAGGCATCTCCTACAAATAAGAATGATTTGGAGGAGATAAACTTGGGGACATCTCATGGCCCCAAAAGGGTATACATTAGCAAACAACTCAAGCCACACATCAGGAACATGTTGATAGCATTATTGAAGAAGTATAAGCATGTCTTTGCCTGGTCATATGAGGACCTAAAAGCTTATAGAGAGGATTTATTTCAGCATGAGATCCTATTGAAGCTTGGAGCTAAGCCATTCAGACAGAAACAAAGACCTATTAATCCAACTCTGGCTCCAAAAATGCAAGAAGAGCTTATGAAGCTTAGGGAGGCTGGAATAACTGTGCCTATCAGACATTCAACCTGGGTGTCCAATCTTGTCCCAGTTAGAAAGAAAAATGGTGACATAAGACTTTGTGTTGACTTCATAAATTTGAATATGTCTTCTTTAAAGGATAATTATCCATTGCCCAACATGGAGGCTATGCTGCAGAAAGTAATTGGTTGTGAGCTTTTATCCATGATGGATGGATTCTCAGGATACAATCAGGTAAAGGTAAAAGAATCTGAACAATATAAGACTACCTTTACCACTCCATGGGGAACCTATGTATATATAAGAATGCCATTTGGACTAACAAATGCAGGTGCTACATTTCAAAGAGCTATGGATGTTGCTTTTGTAGGATTGATTGACTCAATTCTGGCTGTGTATCAAGATGATTTAACTACCTATTCAAAAAAGGAGGAGCAACATTGCATGCATCTTCAACAAATTTTTATTAGAGCATTGGAATATGGCATTTCACTTAACCCAAAGAAATGTGCTTTTGGGGTAGTGGAAGGAAAATTATTGGGACACATTTTTTCTAAAGATGGAGTTAGGATTGATCCTGAATGGGTTGCTGCAATTGACAGAATTCAGATCCCTAAAACTGTAAAAGGCATTCAGTCTTTCTTTGGACAAATTAATTTTGTTAGAAGGTTCATTCTAAATTGTGTAGAGGTCACAAAGGATATCTCTAAAGTGTTGAGGAAAGGTGCAGCTGTCAAATGGGAAAGTGAAGCAACTAAATCATTTCAGAACATCAAAGAAGCTATAAAGATGGCTCCTGTATTAAGATCTCCTAATTTTTCTATGCCACTTTAGTTGTTCTCATTTGCTTCTTTTCACACTGTTGTTGCATGTTTATTACAGAAAAATGAGGATGGTTTTGAGCAACCTATTACTTTCTTTAGCATGTCATTGCAGGCAGTTGAATTGAAGTATGATATCATGGAGAAGCAGACATATGCACTAGTTAGAGCAGTCAAGAGTTTCAAGCCGTATCTAGTGGGCTCTCAGATAGTTGCATATGTACCCCATGTAGCAATCAAGGACATTTTCACTCAGCAAGAGGTGACAGGAAGAAGATGCAAGTGGATAAACAAGTTGCAAGAGTTCAACATTGAGATACAAATCACAAAACTGGTAAGGGGACAAGGTTTGGCTAAGATGATGACACAGTCAAATCTAGAAGCATGCCAGGTGAATGTAGTTCAGGATGAAATTGTTAATATATCAAAATCTGAATGGTACAAGGACATTATATATTACTTGCAGAATTTGAATTGTCCTTCCCATCTCAATGATAGTCAGAAGAGGACTTTAAAATTACGTGCTATCAAATACATAATTGTTCAAAAAGAATTGTATTGGAAGAATCCTGATGGTGTCCTACTTAGGTGTGTGGATGAAAACCAGGCTACAGATATTTTAAATGACATGCACAAGGGAGTGTGTGGTGGACATTACACTGCCAAGACAACAGCCCACAAAATTCTTAGAGCAGGCTACTGGTGGCCTACTCTTTTCTCAGATGCACAAAAGTTGGTAAGAAGATGTGATTCCTGCCAAAGGTTTGTAGGAAAACTCAAGTATGAAGGTGCATTACCCCTTAGAACTGTAACTGTGGAGGCTCCATTTCAACAATGGGGAATCAACTTTATAGGGGAAATCTCAGAAAAATCAAGTGGGGGACATAGTTGGATTTTGGTTGCTACTGACTATTTTACCAAATGGATTGAAGCCATTCCAACTAAGAAAGCTACAAGCAGGGTGGTGATGAATTTTATTCTGAAAAAAATTATTATCAGATTTGGAGTGCCATTCAAAATGGTTACAAATAATGCCATGTGCTTCAGATCTGGTGAATTTGTTGATTTTTGCATCAAATATGGGATTAATTTGTCATATGCATCACCATATCATCTACATGGAAATGATCAGGTAGAGTCAAGTAACAAGAGCCTTAAGAAAATCATCAAAAGGATGGTAGATAAGAACAAAAGGGCTTGGGATTCAAAGTTAAAAATGGCATTATGGGCTGACAGAGTAACAGTGAAAAAAGCAATTGGAAGGTCTCCTTTTGAGCTAGTATATGGTGCAGCAGCTAAGTTACCTGTGAATAGTCTCTTGCCAGTTTATAGATTCATACAAGAAAATGATTCAGAAATTGAAGACTCAATGAATGAAAGGATAAATCAACTGGTTGCCCTGGATGAAATTAGAAGAGAAGCACAGAAGACAAATATCAAGAAACAATAGAAGGTAAAATATTTGTTTGATAAAAGGGCTGTAGAAAGGAAGTTCCAGATGAATGACTTAGTCCTGGTTTGGAGTGCAAAGAATCAGGATAAGGGCAAGCATGGTAGATTTGAGCCCTTATGGATGGGCCCATATCAAATCAGCAATACTCATGGAGAAGATTCCTACTTTCTCCAGGCCCTAAATGGTGAACTACTGGAATTCCTTGTGCACGATCAGTTCTTAAAGCCCTATTTTTCATAAATGAATACCTTGTGTGCACATTGTAAATTAGGTGTAAATAGTTTGTACATGCCTTGTATAGTCACTGGTGTCTTATGTTTTGTGTTTTGCTTGGTCTGTCCCAGAGTGGTTTGGTTCTCACTGTAGCCTTGCGCTTGCACGTCCCCAGTCAGAGCCGGTGGTGGTGCTCACCTAGGGTTAGGGTTTTGAGTTAGGTCTGCAAGCTTATATTTGTGTTCTTTCAAACCCTCGATGCCTTAGATTAAATTTTCCTCGGCCTTCTACATTGTTTTTTTCTATTTTGATGTTGACTTCCTGCAGCGGGTCCCCGGTTGTTAAGTTTCATCTTCATGCCTTTTTGCTCATAGGTTAACCAGCCCCCATGCAATGTTTCACCGCCTTTTCCCATCGTACTAATGAAAAAATGCTAGGTTTTTGTATGTACAAGTGCAAATGTATGTGGACAGGCCTAAAAATGCATATCGGCTTTCAAAAAATGGAATAATTCAGTTGTATGCATTTCTAAATGCATATCGGGTCCAAAAAAGGTGCATATACATTGAGGAATCTGTCACAGATTCTGAGAATATTTCTTGAATTTATATCGGATTTGCATGCATATTTGTGTTGTATGTTTGAACATGCAACGGCTACATACAAAGGAGTGGACATGCATTCGCTACAGTGCAATGTATAAATGGTCTTGTATATTCGGCATTATACAAGGTGGCAGTGAAACATTTGGTGGGGTCCGCTTCACATACAAAGGGGTTTGTATCTCTCACACAAAGCAAAATGTACAAGGCAAATGTGCATTTACCATATGAAAGGAAATTTGCAAGGGGCCAACATATAAAGGGTGGGGCCCGTGGACATACAAGGCGGATTGTATGTTGGTTGGATGCATCGGTGACGATATACAAGAAGACATAGACAAGACAGGTTACGAAGTTGGGGCCCACCGCTTGTATATTTGCGATTGTATGTTCAAATATACATTCCTAATATACAAGCCAGAATCTGGAATGAACATGCAATCCGGTTGATAAGGGATAAAGTCTGCTGCTTGTATGTATGATTTGCTTGTATGTCGGTGTTGTACATGCTGATATACATTCAAAGGATGCAAGAGTAAAGTGCAAGCCGGATTTGAAAATTGTTGCGATTTGATTGATAAGATGGCTAGTGTCCGCGACTTGCATGTATATGGCATTGTATATGCCGATATACAAACAAAAGGAGATACAAGGCCTGGACTTGAAAGTTTTTCAAATCCGACGAATAAATGGCTGGGGTCTGTTGTATGTATATTGCATTTGTATGATGCGATATGCAAGGAAATATACAAGTAAAGAGATACAAACCAGATCTGATTTGAATTTCTAAGCGCTTCATAGTCATTTGAGGTCTGCAGAATATATATTGCGATTGTATGTTCGCGTATACAAAATGAAGATGCAAAGGTTTAGGTACAAGTTGGACTTCAAGGCGATTGTGATATGCTTCATCATAATTTGAAGTCTGTGGCATGTATGTATGGTGTGTTGTATGTGCCGATGTGCAAGGGGATGTACATACAAGGCCCGGATCCGAATGCAGGTTTAAATTTGTTCTATAGTGTCTTGAGATCCGCCTTGTATGTAATTGATTGTATGTATATACAATCTCACTTTCAACTGCATATACAAGGGCGAAAAGGGCAAAATGGATGGTGGAAAAGTCAGTGATGGATGCATAGGATATTGACGTGGCATGATATCATTGGTGGGTGACTTTTCAACGTGTTTTGACGCTATTGATCTCAGCGATAGGAGAGTAAGATCGACACCTGTGTTTTAAACCTTCAGCGAAGAATTTTCCTGTTCATATGCAGTCGTTTTTGGGTGGGAAAAGTTCTAAGGCTCGCAGGCCGCTGCACTCCAAGAAGCCATGGGTAGGTAAGCCATTATTGGCAATTTGCAGAGGCATGGTCGATGGAGTTGATGGGCTAACTACCAGATTTATGAGGAAAATCTGTGAGCGGCGGCACATCTCCCGAGCTCACCTATTTTTCCTTCCCGTTTTGCCTGTGCTTTTAATGTTTTGGGTGCCATTTTTGGTGGGGTGTATCTAGCAGGAATTTTGTTTTGCCTTGTAAATTTTGCTGAATAGACAATCTTGTTATAAAAGACAAGTTGTGTTATTCTTTTTGGTTGTTGAAAACTGGACAAATTTTGGTGCTGTGATAAGATACAACTTCATTGGTGGCTCTGTTCTGGGTGTTTTGTGAGTTTATGAATCATATGTTATATGTTTTATGCATAAATTTACTAGTTTCATGTTGTTTTATATGAGTAATGCTTCATTGCAGGTATTCTGTTATTTGTCTCCAAATTGAATGTTTTCTTCTTCTGAAACTAAACAGCCAAGGGGTGTTTAAGATTCTAGGACATGGGTTCGCTATGTTGAATGCTTAGTCTTTTACTTCTGCTCAAGGAGTAGATTAAATGTTTTGGGTTAAGTGTTGGGAAGAATACATTGTAGTAAGGATGTTTGTAAGCAGAGATAACTGAATACTCAATTTTGGGAAGTATTTGTAAGGCAGACACTATAAATCCCCTTGAAACCCAGTCATTGATATATGTTTATGGTAACCATTCACATGTGTATGTCTATTGACTCTGAGCCCTGAGATAGGCACCAGTCCAGTCTTGTATTGAGGTTACAACCAAAGTCCTAGTTTTGCATCCAAATACCAAAAATCAAATTCATACTTCAAAATATAAACCTTTAGGACATTTAGAAGTAGTTTTAGGACTAAAATCCTCTAATTCACAACTGAGCATAGGCCCAAAGCTAGCCCCTTTGCACTTATTTCATAGTTTTGGTCTGCATAAGAGAGGATTTATCTGCTTTGTGTCAACATCCCACCAAGTTAATAAGCATATTTCATGGATGTTGAGTAGGGAATATCCCCCTTGGTTCTACAGAGCCTAAATAAGAAGAGGAGATATTTATAGAGTCTATCTCCTGTACTATTTGCCCTTGGCCCAAAAATCCTATTGATCAATGATGGCTACCTTGTAGGGATAACTGGGAAGCATCAAGTTGGGAATGACACTAACACCATCAATGACAATACTTATCAATGTGAAGCAGTGTCTCTTGCCAACAATCTCCCCTTTTGGCATTGATGGCAACACTTAGTGAAAAATGACTAAGTGTCTAATGTAGCTCCCCCTTACTCTGTACACTTGTGCTTCTCTATTAGTTTCGAAGCTCCCCCTTTGCTGGATTCTACATTTTTCATTGGTTTTTACTCCCCCTTTGACATCAATGGCAAAGGGTGGGTTCTCAAGCTAAAATTCTCAAAAAATTCTGTATATACTACCGCATATGTACAGCTAATCATTAAGTTCTATTTACATAAACTTGAGAATGTCTGCAAAGTTGGTTTTTATTTGCACAAGTTCAGAGGCCCAAGTACTCTTCATTCCATCCAAAATTGAGATGTGCCCACTCAACAAAAATGAATATGCTTCTACCTTTGATAGATCTGATGGATCACTGGTCTGAATTGTAGTTTGAGCTTCAGATAGGACATTATACATTGTCTCTAACTTAGGGGCAATGAATCCCCAGAGCTCACACATTCTCTTCATATTTTTTCCTTTCTCTTTGACAAGTTTCTTTATCTCCTCAGTTAAGCTAATCACTTGACATTCCTGACTTATGGTTGACATAGTTAGAGGATCAAAATTATTGGATAGATTTGACAATTTCCATTCTTGTTCCTTTATCTTCTTCTCAATATCCTCACTTTGGGCTAGGATAGACAAAATTTATATACATCACTTCCATCACTTAGAGCATTTTGAATACTCTTTATACTAATAGAAAGTATAGTCCTATCATACCCTATCAGACTTTTAATTTCACTAAATTTCTTATCCAAAAACTCATTTCTGACTTTTGTCTCAGCAGACTTCTCAAAGGACTCAAAATGTGTATTTACAGAACTTACAAGATTTTTCAGATGTCTGGAGGGGGAATCAGATGAATTCTTCTGGTAGGAAGGCATTAACTTCCCCAAAATCCCGGTTGCGAGCCCCAGTAGCTCATTGTCCTCCATGTGGAACTTTAGCATCTTTTCTCTAGCCTTTACTTGGATGAATGATGCTATTTTCATTAATTGAATTGGAGAGAGAGCATCAGGATTGGCTAGACCTTGGAGTAGTTTAGGTTCATCAAGCTTAATTATTTCTTTCTCAAGAAGACTTTTCACTGCATCTGCAGTGTCTCTTGCAACATTTTCTGAACCATCCTTTGTTCATCAAATTTCTCAGTATCTACTTTAGGTGCTTCAACGATTGCACCATCTTCTTCTGCTTTATCTTTCTTTCCTTTTTCCTCCTCTTTCTCTACTTTACTTTTCTTTGTGTTCTCTGCAGAGGGACTCTTTCCTATTTGTTCACCACATGCTACCTAATCTGGAGGGCTCTGTGTAGTAGTAATATCCTCTTCTTTTCTAGAATGGTCAGGTGGAGGAGTTATTTCTGCATCAATTATTTTGTCTATCAAATTTGTGTCCTCCTGATTGACTTGTTCCTCTTCCTCAACTTCTCCAACATTCAGATCTGATGAATCAAATCCAACATTAGTCTCTTCATAGGTTAACTCTGGAGGAGCTAAATTAACACCTTGGTCATTAATTCTTATGTTAATCTGTTCTTTTGGAGCTTCATGTTCCGGAACTAGAGGATTGACTTCTTCTACTTGTTTCTATGAAATAATATAATATTTATCTTTATCTAAAGCCCTTCTCAAGATTTCTTCTGTTTCTTTTGCAATTTCCTCAGTTTCACCAAGCATTAGTTTGTTCATCCAGACCTTGCTTCTGAAATTATCTTTAACTTCTCTAAGGATTTTATCTACTTCTCTTCTGGTCATCAAAGGACACAAGGTGGAGAGAACATACTCTCTGAGTTCTATGTCTTTATCCTTAGCTACTTCTTTCCTCATTTCTAGTACTTTCCTTAAACTTTTAGGAAGTTCTTGTAAAATTTCCAACAGGGCTCTATTGAATTTATTCAAATATATGATAATGGCATCTTCCAAGATTTTTTATTTGCTTGATCAAAATTATCATAGTAAACTTTGATAGGCTTTAAATTTCCATGAATAGTGATTGTTTTTACAATTTCATCAATAGTCATAGCGACCTTACCAGTTACTTGCTTTTTACTAGCCTTCTTACTTCTGGAAGGCTAGTCTTTAGAAGTCTTTGAAGTTCTGGCTTTCTTGGATCTTATTTCTTTTACGTCTTCATCTGTCTCTGTCTCCTCATCATCTTTGGTGCCTTTGTGGGTTCTTGTGGCCTTGGTTTTCTTTCTTTTCCTTCCATCACTGAATGGAGTGGCTTCCAGCTTCTTAGTGGAAGTGGACTTGATTTGCTCAGCAAGAGTTGCAGAACTCCTTGTCTTCCTTGAGGAGCTTGGTGGGACTTCTGGAGCGACTGCTGGCTCACTCTATACTTTTTCTTCTGTAGTCTACTCAGTGCTTTTCTTCATCTTTTCAATTCTTTTTCTATTCTATTTTACTGCCTCCTTGGTTATGCCAATGCTCTTAGCATACCTTTCAACTTGTCTCTGCACTTTCCTCTTGGTCTTAGGTTGTCTGAGCTCCACATGTAATTTTAGACTTAGTTCCTTGTAGATTCCAAACCTTTCCACGGAGGTATCTTTAGGTGTGCTTAGAAGATGCTGAGCATACATATCCAAAACTCTTCCATCCACCTCATAACCCATAGGCATTATCTAAACTGTCCTTAGTTCTATAGCTTCCATCAAGCACTGATTTGTGTCAACCATGAAACATATGTCATTTTCATACTTCTCCACAATTGTTTTAGGGATTCTCTCCCTTGTTTGCATTAAACTCTGGAAGTTTTTGAAGTAGCCCCAAATGGCAATCTTTTGGGCTTGGGAGTCACCAAGGCTAAGAAGGTGATCTCTTATTTTCCATGCTACTAGTCTGTCAGTTGTCTAATGCACACCTTGAATTCCAGGTACTTCATTCATATAATAGAAGAACAAGCATATAATCAAGGAACCATATTTGAAGGTATTTTTCTTATCATTTTTTATCTTTCTCAAATTCTCAATCAACTAATTTTGTAGTAGTTCACAAAGATCATAATCAGCATTTTCTTTAACATTTGATAGGCTGCATATATTGCAGTTCTGGAGACAATTTTCTCTACTGGAGCGGTAAATCTTGTACACAATCACCATGGAGGCAAATTTAACATCCAGTTCTATGATATCATTAATGGTCATTGCCCTTTTGTCAAACTTGGCACTGGTAGCATCAATCACTGTCTGGTTTTTCACGGCTTTCAGCATGGGTAATCCGCTGGAGGAGTTTAACCCAGTTACAATCTTGATAACATCCTTTGTAATCTTGAAAGGTTTCAATAGCCATATGAACTCATCATGTGTTTGGCTTAAGATGTATTGAACCCATTCATTTTCATCAAATATTAGAAACCTAATGACTTGCAAAAAATGTTTGCTTTCTATGGCTTTGTATTTCGGTTTCAATTTGTGGCTATCATCTGTTAAGTAGTTGTTGAGTGAATCCAAGAGTTTCTAGTTTCCAAATTCATCCATGTTACAGTGGACGTATGCCCTAATATCCTCAACATGCAGTACACCATGTGGAACCTTAGAAAATGCGCCCAACGGTTCAACTTCAATTGATTTGTATGGATGCTTCTTAAATATTGGTCGGGGCCTTTCTGTTACATCAACAACTAGAGGTGTAGCCATTTGCAGAAATTGAGAACTCAAGAGATTTTGTAGAAAATAGAAAATACCTTGTTATGCCAATTAGGGTTTTTGCTTGGAAATCCTTTTCTCGCTTCCAAATCTTGAGAATTCTTAGCTCTAAGCTTGTCCACTTATTTCTTCTTGTTTTCTCCTAATACAAAGTGTTCCAAATGAGGAATGAATAACCTTTTTAAGTTTCGCAGCACCTAATTTGCTTTTGTAATAAATGCTTTTCCCTAATGCATCCGGTTGCTCTGTTTCTTGGGTAATCTCTCATGAATCACTCCGCAATTTGCCATAATCACTTTCTTTCTTCCAAAAATCCTTTCAGATATTCTGAATCAATCCAAGGTACCTTTTCTCATTGTGTCAGATCCAGGCACTCACTTACTGGCTGGGGGGATTTGATTTACAATGCTGCTCCCCCTGAACCAAGGCTCCCAAATCAATTCCTGGAGGAATTTTCAGCACCGGATTCCAGTGCGGATCCATTACTGTCATTTATAATTGTTTTCTTGACCCATGTCTTGTTTATTTCATTCTGAGTCTCATTCACATCAATTTTTTCTTTGCCTTTGTCTTGTCTCTGCTCATCTAGTTTTCTGTTTACTGGACCTTTACTTCCATTGTTCCTACTTCTACAGAATCTTGCAATATGACCATATTTATTGCAATTAAAGCACACAACATTTCCTTTTTTATAAAATTTATTTCTTCTTGATTTGCACTGATTAGCCATGTGTCCAAACCCATTGTAAGAAAAATAGTAACCATTGAAGGAATTGCCAATTCCTCTATTGTTACCATTATCCATTATCATACTTCTACATTCACTTGATCTATGACCATACCTCTTACATTTGAAGCATTGACTGATAAAGGATGGACCATTTAGATTTACTCTGCTTCTACACTGAGTAGCTCTATGACCAAATTTGTTGCATTTGAAACAATTTCCATTGAATGATGGATATCTTTGAGCATTAGGCTGTCTTACCATAGGCTTTCTAGTTCTATTTCTCCCATTCCTAGGTCAAAAATTTCTCTATCAGGATCTGGAGCTTTCACCTTTCTCATATCCAAGACCATGCTTGTTATCAACCCTTTTCTGTCCCTCGAGCAGAGCTTCAAGTTTTGCTGAGCTTATCTTGAACTTCTCCTTATATTCATTTGCAATATCTAGGTCATGTTTAAGAATGACAATTTGTCTTTCAAGTTCTCTCTCATTGTCTCTACTTTCTTGTAGATCAGACTCTAGATGGCCATCTATTCCATCCAATTTGCAACATTCTTCAGTTCTTTTTTTTAGTTTTTGATTTAGATCTTCTTCAATTTTCTTCCTATCTTCACTTTCTTTGGTTTGCCTCATCACCCCAGATTCTATTTCAATTTTTAGAACAACAACTTCTTTTGACAGCTTCTCACATTCCTTTGTCTTTTCTTCCAAAGCTTCATTCATGCTATTTTCTTCAGGTAAACTGGATAGCTACAGAAGTAGTTCCTTTTTCCTTTGCATAGATTTCTTTAATTTATCTTTTAACATTTCAATGGTATCATCGGCATCTTTAAGTTCACCTCTCAGATTACTAATTTTTGTTTTAGACTAAACAAGCTCTTCTAGGGCCAACTGAAGTTGATCTTTGAGTGAACCCATTTAAAACTTCTTCCAATATCTTTTCCTCAAGCTGTTAGGCTTCTCCAAGGAACCTCACTCTGATACCAATTGTTGAAAATAGGACAGACAACTGAGAGGGGGGGTGAATCAGTTGTCTCAAAACTTTGGAACTTTCTTCAGTTAATTCTTTCTTTTACCACTTAATAACAAATCAATAACTTAACCATAAAAACAACAATCATAAGTGTAAGAGCAGCAATATAAAAACACACTTGACACCAAGATTTTTAACGTGGAAACTCGGTTAAGGGAAAAACCACAGTGGGGGTTAACCCACAAAAATTAATACCCTGTTAAAAGTATTTTTACAAATGGGAATGCACATGCATTCAGGCTCACTGCCCAGAGCTCACTGCTCAAATGGAGCCTCACAGCCTATAGAAAGATGATAAGAGAATAACACAGATTTTGAACTGATAAATAGCATCTACCCATGCAAGAGTTTTAGTTCTGATTAAGTGCAAAAATTGATCTTACACATTTCATCTTTGCTCTGCTCTTCTTACTACTTTGCTTTTATTCACATCTTAGATTTCTGCTCTTCTCACATTTACACCTTATTCGCACACCACACACACAAAATCATCCAATTCCATCGGCTATATATATCCAAAACATGATCTACAATCATTTTACCAGTCAGCTTCAAGAACATTTAGAACTTTGTTGAGTACTCTGCTCTGTCGGCTAGATCCATACATAATATGAGATGTGGACCAAAACTTGTACTTGCAAAACATCAATCATGTTAGCTACCAACACTGATCATCACCAATTGACCAATAAACAACTTCTATACATCTAGAATTAAGATCATTCACAAGGTCAGTTTGTTGTTCTTCTGTTTGTTCTGTCAAACTGAAATCCAATACTCAGAAGCTAATATCTTTCGAGTCCTTCAGCACCGGAGGACAAAACTCTAGATTTATAGTGTCTTGACAATGCTTTCAAATACTTTAGATCCACAGCAAACTATGCCTTTCTACTGGAGAGATCTGGACCAAGATACTAGACTCTATCATTGCTCTATTCCTAACTGCCCGGACTTAGACAAATTCTAATTTTGACTTCCGGTGTGAACAAATTGTGTTATGCAAATGAATGGCTTAGACAAATTCTAATTTTGACTTCCGGTGTGAACAAATTGTGTTATGCAAATGAATGGGATGATCTTAGTTGCCATCAATGACAACACTTATCAATACAAAGCAGTGTCTCTTGCCACAACCTACATCAAACTCTATTGTTGTATTAGGCTTAGAAGACTTCTTTTGCCTCTGCTAGCATCTTGCCAAGACACTTGTCGTCCTACTCCACCAAGTTCACTCTGCACTCCTCTTTCTCAATATGGAATCTACTCCACCATAATCCGACCTCCTCCACCAATTACAACTCTCACTCTTCTCTAATCTTGTGGTATCCAACCCACCATATTCTGAACAGCTCCACCAATATGCATCTACACTATTCTCTGTAACATCATACAAATCTTTCCCTGCATACAAATAAACACTAACAAAATCCATCTATACCATCTCTTCAACATTCACTAACTCTTTTTCTATACTCATTACCTCATTCATCTCAACATGTAAATCATCTTTCACAAATTTAATAAAGTATAGATTTACCTCTTTCACATGTTCCTTTGTTGCAGCTGCAACATCTGGCTTCTCAGTATTTGATGCAATCTCTACATACAATCCACTCTCATCTTCATCATAAACATGAAAAATATTATGCATTACCTCTTTCTCTGCAACCTTTTCATCATCACTATCTATTGCCACATCTTCTTCACCTTCACTTTTAGCTACAAGTTCACTTTCCAATACCTCTACATCCTCCAAAGGACTCTCAACCACTACTGCATTATCCTCTTCTTTCTCAACCTCCATACTTTCCTCTTTATCACTTTATTCTTCTATGCCTTCACCATGACATACTACTGCAATCTTCAATGCCTCTAGTCTCACCTCCACTCTTCTCAATTCCTCATGAATTGCCTCTTCATCTTCCTCCTCATCCTTCTCTACACACAAATAATAATTAGAAGAATAATAGGACTACACCTTACCCATATTCTTTTCTACCTTCCTCTTTTCCATGTCTCAATTTTTCTCTATCTTTATACTTTGCTCCAAGGCATCCATCCTTCTAGAAATCTCTACACATTGGTCTTGAATTCTCACCCAACTTTCCCCATCCAACCTTCTTTCCTGGCTATTAATAAAAAACTCTTAAGGCCCTACCCAAGGCCAAAATCATACTCTGCTTCTTCTTTGACATTTCTACAAACACGTTGCACACATTCTGCAATGTGCAACACACAATCAACTCTCTCTGTGACTTCAATGTCTTCTCTCAACTCTCAATTGCTCACGACTCCTCGCACACCTGCAACAATTCTCTCGAGCTCCTCAGACAACACAGCCACTTCCACTACCACCCGCAGGTTTTGGTGTAGACTGCCTCACATTCGGCGCTCTACCCACACACTCAAGACCTTTGCTCTGATACCATTTGATGTAGTCAAGACCACTGGGTTTTATCAAACTACCCAGTCATGTAGCCAGTAACACACAATGAAAGGACAAATTCATTCACCAATTTGAAAATATTTTATTAACATCAAACATCAGCATTTACAAACTCATTAGCCTTCCAAAGCTTCAGCATTAAACATTACACTGCAATATTCAATTGATTATGTGCTTACAACACCAAATCATTTTCCAACAAATATAGAGATCGCCCCAATCTACTATCATCTCACCTCTGTTCTAAGAGGAACCTCCAATAAACAATAGACTCATCTATCTCCCAAGAAGAACCCCCCACAATATGCAATAACTTCCCAATTATACACAGACTGGCAAGAAACTAAAAAGTTGATAGTTTCATAATTGAATCCCAATAGTTACCAAATAGTTGAACAATCGCCAAGAAATTGAATAGTTATACTATTGAACCGTCACCTCAAAACATCCACGATGGCATATCTATCGCCATTGTGTACATTTGGCAATTTGTACATACTTCAAGCTCTAAGATAGTCATCGAAAAAATGCCCTTTCCATATGTTGGCACCTATAAAAATTTTATTCCAAAATGCCCATTTTTTCCCATAAAACCCACAAATTCTTACGCAAATTTCCAAGAAAATGTCACCATTGGATAAAGAATTGAATTCTGGGCAACTTTTCCTTTTGAACCATCTCAAAATTCCTTGAAATGAAAAAGTTATGCTTGGTCAAAGTTTGGTCTTTATGTTTTTTGCCTTGGTCAAAAAATGGTTTCTCCCTTAGAAAAAATTTATATTTTGCCTTTGGTTGGCAAATTGGCTTTTCTCGAACTTCCAAACTTTTCTAGTTCGGCGGTTTGCCGATTCGCCGACAAGGTGACAACAGAAGCTAAGGAAGCACTTCACCAACATGGAAAAAGGTTTATGTATGTGGCCAAGGAAGGAACTCATGCTTTATTGGTGAATTGGTGAAAGTTTGAAATAGCGAACTAGTTCGGAGTTTCGCAAGTTTGTCGATTCACTGACAAGGCGATGAAGGGAAAAGAGAGACAAGCTAGCGGCAAAGAGATAAAGGAGAAGGAGAAGGATAAAACACCTTTAACAGTGATATTTTGAGTTAGCGAACTCAGAGGTTCACTAATGGCGAAGTTCATCGATGGTGGACTTCGCCCACAAAGAAGAAGGAAGTTGTCACAGCATGGAATGAAGATAAGGCAACGAAGAAGTTGAAGACAAAGGACATCTTTGTTGGCAAAAGTGGAGGTTCACAAACCTCCAAGTTCGTCAACTAGAGGTTCGACCGATAAGAGATTCACCGATAAGGCAAATAGTGAAAAGCAAAAAGGAATAGGTTTGGCAAATTTCACTTTTGCTGACAAAGGAAAACAAAGAGATGACAAAGGGAAAATAAAAGGGTAGGTGGCAAATTTCGTGATTCTTCATTTTTGTTGATAAGATTTGGCTAAGGCAAGAGAGAAAAAGTGCCCTTGTTGGGAAACTGGCAAAAAACTGAACTTTCCATAAGTTCGTGTTTTTCACATTTTCCTGATAAGGTGATAAGATAGAGCCAAAAGGGAGATGAAATAGAAGGTTTGGTAAAAGGTTTTTTTGCCAATAATAAAAAAATAGTGCCACGACCATTGCTTCTAAAAAGTGCAAGTTTGCCGATAGAAGGAAAAAAGACAAGGCATGGTGTTATTGGCAAATCGGGTGGAAACCAAACTTTTCATAAGTTTGGGTTTTTATCATTTCACTAATAAAGTGATAGAGAGAATAATGGAGAAATAGCTCAAGTTTGGAAAAAGCAAGTTTTGTCGATAAAGGCAGAAACAGGTGCAAAGGGCGGTAGGTTCGGAAAAGTGAACTTTTACCGACTAAGAGATGGTGAAGGAAAAGGGATGAGTTCGGAAAAGCAGGTTTTTGCCAATAAGGAAGAAAAGAAAGCACTAGGGATGAGTTCAACAAATGGTAGATTTTTCGATAAAGCCAATCAAGTTTGAAAATGTTGACTTTTGTTGATAAGGCAAATAATGAAAATGAAAAGAATGGGCAAAGTGGACGTGGTTAGAGAAAGTTGTCTTTTGCCAACTAATGAAAAGAATGGACAAGTTATGGATTGCAAAACTTGCTGACAAGGGATAAAGCCACTTAGTTTGGTATAATCATATTTTGCTGACTAATGCGTGAGATAAGGTGAAAATGAAGGTGGTAAGCAGAAGATGAAATTTGCCGATGGTGCAGGTAGAGGTGAGTTCCCGCTGGAGGACATTTGTCGATGAGGAAAAATTGAAATGCAGAATCAGATGTAAAGCATGGATTTGTAAAGTATAAAGGCTTTAAACTTTTAAAGTGTTGTAAAAGCTTTACAAACACTATTAGCGGGCTCTTATTTAAAGGCACCTTTTGGCCCTTTGCCGCCATGAAAGCATGAGGTTGCAAAAATCACAAACGTCAAGATAGTGGCTAGAATAGTATTCACCATCAATACACATGTACAAAATTTAATATGGATATGGTGTGTTTCAACATCCATACTTTCTGTAGGTACCTCAAGGATGCATGTTAGTATGCAAGGCATGGGCTTCCTTATGTCCCGCTAGTTTTCTGACATGGCCATGTGCCTCAATCATTGCAGCGTTGTTGCTTGTTGACTGGGATTTCAAACATCCTGGAACTACACAATTACTATATATACATGTTTGAATGACATTCTCAGGGTTGGTCTCTGAGCCAATTGTCTAGTCTGGGAGAGCCTAAGGAGTTTCTTTGGCATCAACACATGATCTATCTACTTTGTTAGTGAAGGGATTTATTCAGCATAGAGTAGGAAGGTTGTGTAATGCATATTTGAATGTAATTATATCTCTCCATGGGAGTTTCTTTTGATTTTGGTAAATATATAATCACAGTTGTATATTTTCCCTTGCCACATTTGCTGGTATGATTGTAATAGAGGTTTGGAGGTGTGTGACAACATCTAATTTAATACAAGGATTTCTATTTGTCATTTCTTTGTTGCATATGAATCATTGCAGTTCTCTTTTGGAACATTAAGTATGTCCATTGTATGAAGATCTATCAAAAGGTCATATATGTAAATGTATGCTTAGTTCTATTGATCCTTTACTGTGCATTTCCTTTCCTCATTGCATTCTTAGGCTCTATTGTCCAATGGAATAGGCACCGGTCCATATTGGAGAGGGATCAAACACTTTTTATAAATCAAAACAAATCAATCACCTGTGGTTCAAGGAAAAAACCATATGTCATGTGCATGTACATTCACACAGTTGAATCAGCTATATAGGGGTTATGTGACAACTAATCATTCTTGACTTAGTGACAGTCTTTGGAGTCAAGATGATGAGTTGGGTTTGGTTGTCTAGTATTTTTAGTTGTTCATCTGGTTTGAACTGAATACCTATTCAGATATAGCCCTTGGAATATCCCTCCAGAGTCTAAGCTGAGCTCAAAGTGTAGAGGAGTCTACCCACTCCTGTAGTTGGCCAAAACTCCCCTTAACTTGTTGATAAACCTCTTCCTTTCACCTTGACGACAATCCCTGGCCTGAGTGTTTTTATAGGAATGTTTTAAAGTTTTGGGTTGAAGTTATTTTGGGAACCAACATTCTGGTGTAATTGTTGGGGATGATTTGAAAAGATGAAGAATTTGAAGACCTTTGTAATAGCATGTTGCAGTTGTGCAATATGTTGTTGTGGGTAAGTTGGCAGCCTTTCAACTTACGCCAATAGACTGGCATCAATGTATTGCTGGGTTATAAATATTTAAAGACTCTACTGGTGTGAGCAACCCAGAATGAATTTTGATGCCTCGAAGATCAGTCATGCTTCAAGGGGTTTCCTCATTCATTGAGGTGGCGCCTCTGTTGTCAAAATAAAATGAAGTGTTACTATTGTGTGCACATTTCAAGGAGGTTGCAACTGGTTACTTGGTACAAGTTTTTCTTTCTGCCTTGACCATGGTTTCTTTCTCAATAAAGGAACATGTTGTTTGCTTTCCTTTGTCCTTCACAAATGGTTTGTAGTTGGTCATGGCCAACTAGTATGAATATGGGTACCTTAGGGAGGATTCTTCCTATGCATCTTCTTATGTTGAAGACCCTAGGAACTATATGGCCTTTGACCATCCTGGTAATGCATTTTCTGATTGTAGCCTTGCCAATTTTACAAACCCATAAATTTTTGAGCCCTTGCATAATAGAAATGAGTCATCTAGGCTGTAGTATGAGATTGAAGAATAAAAGTAGTTGTTAGAGTCTTTGCTACAGCAAGAAAAAGAATTAGGAAGCTGAATCAGGCTGCATCAGTCCATGCCGCAGTTTGATTACCTTCTTGTTGTTCACAATTGTTCTTTTCCTCGGCCTCCTCCTATTGCAAATGAAAATACTTATAGACAGCTGGACCTCTCATAAGTCAGTTATGAGCAACAATCCATGCCCAAAAAGATTTACAATCAGATGCCATTATTTGATGGGAGTGAGGTTTTCGATGGGAAGACACACATTGATGCATTTTCAGACTTCACATGGATAAATTTCAATTTGGAGATGAGGATATGTGGATAAGATTTTTTGTAATATCTCTATGTGGAATAGCACGGAAGTGGTTGGTTATTTTCCCCGACTAGCCTTTTGCTTCCTGGGATCAATTTGTGGCTACTTTTGAAGACTTTGCAAGTAGTCTAGACCCTATTTTTTTGTCCAAGAACTAGAAAATATCAGAAGGCAAGAAGGAGAGTCTAGCATGGAGCTTAGCAACAGATTTGTAATGGCCTATCTCACATCCTAGAAAAATTCAAACCTAATCTTCCTGTGTGTATTGATATGTATTTGAGAGCTTATGATGATTCTATGGGCTCAAGTTCTATACGAGAGGAATTCAATCATGTGGATTTGCAATAGGCCTATGTGTTCATTGATTATGTTGACAAAGTTAAGCAGGATATGATTGCAAAATCTATATCCTCAGATGTAGAGGTAATTGGTAATGAACAGGCTGTTGTAGATAACAGGGATGTGGACGCTCCATATGATCTAGACACAATATCAAGTGATGATTGTGTGCAGAAGGGTAGAGGAAGGTGTTGGCACAGTGTATGAGAGTGATTCAGATGAAAACAGTAGTGACTGCACCCACATTCAATTGGATCAGTCATCAGTGGATGATGAAAATGAACAAATCAATGATGGCTTTTAATCTGGTGAAGAGACTTTCGACCCTGCTACCTGTTGTAGTATTGTAGACTGCCTGGAAGGTATGTGTGCAAGTGAAACGTTGAATGACTTAGCTCATGTAGTTGATTATACAGAGCACACATATATTGATGAAGCAAATGATGATGAAGAGATGAGTATAAGAGATAATGCCCTCTATGAGGAGCATGCAAGTTTGTCAGATAACAGTGTTTATGATTATCATTGGTGCATGGATAATCCTCTTTTTGAAGGTGACTTTAGGCTCAATGAATTTGAGCTGTTAGCTTTGGAGGTGGAGAGTCATATGTTGTATGACACAACTACCTGTGGACAAAAAATGGAAAGAGATGGATGTATACAAAATGATGTTGAGGGTGAACAAGAGATTGGGTTCTTGTTTGGTGTGTTACCCTCATTTATCCCTGATGATGACAATGAGGTCATTGGCACTTGTTTGCATGAGGATGATGTGAGTTATGCTTCAACTGGACATCATGAGGGCAATGTTACAGCTATAGGTGATTCTGAGGTAATTGTTTCCCACTTTGAAGACCATGTAACTGATGATTTTCTAGAGCTTTGTTTGGGGCAATTACCTCTGATTAATGTGGATCATATTGAGAGCACATTTTTAGGCTTATTGGCTGGGCCTGATGACATTTTGGTTGAATTTCCTAGTGTGGGTCAAGTTGTTGACCTACAGTGTGATGAGGAGAAAATCATTTTTGATTTTCTTAGCAACAAATTCTACACATCATTGTGTGCCAAGGAATACAAAATAGAGAGGCAATTGAAGATTATTATCTTCACTTGAAGTGCCTCAAATTTCAGACATATATTCTATTGGTAGAGACTTCACTCCGAATCATGCCTTTGATTCAGTCATTGAGGAAAGCATTAGCATCAATGCAGTTGGGCCACAAGAGATTGAATAGTCTTATGACATAACCCAGTATGAGACCGCACCTAGGCTAGATGAGTTTTAGCTTGATAGTTTCCTTCATCCTGATATTTATGCAGGCCCAGAAATGCATCATGTTGACATGGGACTTGAAGGTGGGTGCTTATATATGAGTCAGCATGATGATGAATCATATTATTTATGGCTTCCTTGCTCTGGTGAATTTTTTTTCCATCTTCAGCATGATGATATGAATGTCTGTATTTTGTATGTGCATGCATGCAAAATGTTTTTGCTGTTGATGTTGGGTGATCAATGCAACAAAGGATTGAGGGAGATTAGCTCCTTCAATAGGCTTGTCTTTGATAGAGGCAAGTAGTTTCATTTTGTTTTCCTGCAGGGGTGGCCTGCAGTGTCCCAAAATTTTGGTTGTAGTCTGTTGACTGTGTGTGTCTTCATAAATATGTTTTGTGTGTGTCCCTTTGTGTGTTGGTCTACCTAGAGATTTTCTAGATCCTCGCTATGACATTGCTTGTCACACGTCCCCAACCAGAGCCAATGTTGGCATCTATAAAAAATTTATTCTATAATGCCTATTTTGCCCCATAAAACCCACAAATTTTTGTGCAAATTTCCTAGAAAATGTCACCATTGGATAGAGAATTGAATTCTGAGAAACTTTTCCTTTTGCACCATCTCAAAATTCCTTGAAATGAAAAAGTTATGCATGGTCAAAGTTTAGTCTTTATGATTTTTTCCTTAGTCAAAAAATGGTTTCTCCCTAAGAAAAAATTCATATTTTGCCTTTGGTTGGCAAATTAACTTTTCCCAAACTTCCAAACTTTTCTAGTTTGGTGGTTTTCTGATTCGCTGACAAGGCAACAACAATAGCTAAGAAAGGACTTCACTGACAAGGAAAAAGGTTTATGTATGTGGCCAAGGAAGGAACTCATGCCTTATCGGTGAATCGGTGAAAGTCTGAACTAGCGAACTAGTTTGGAGTTTCACAAGTTTGCCAATTCACCGAGAAGGCAATGAAGGGCAAAGGGAGACAAGCTAGTGGCAAAGATATAAAGGAGAAGGAGAAGGATAAAATGCCTTTATCAGCGATGTTTCAAGTTAGCGAACTCAGAGGTTCGTCGATGGTGGACTTCGCCGACAAAGAAGAAGGAAGCTGTCGCAGCGTGGAATGAAGATAAGGCAAGGAAGAAGTTGAAGACAAAGGAAAGCTTTGTCAGAAAAAGTGGAGGTTCGTAAACCTCCAAGTTTGTCGACTAGAGGTTCGGCCAATAAGAGATTTGCCGACAAGGAAAATAGTGAAAAGCAAAAAGGAATAGGTTTGGCGAATTTAACTTTTACCGACAAATGCGAACAAAGAGATGACAAAGGGAAAATAAAAGAGCAGGTGGCAAAGTTCATGATTCTTCATTTTTGCCGATAGGGCAAATATTGAAAATTTTGTAAGGCAAGAGAGAAAAAGTGCCCTTGTCGGGAAATCGGCAAAAAAACTAAACTTTCCATAAGTTTGTGTTTTTTCACATTTCATCGATAAGGCGATAATCTATAGAGCCAAAAGGGAGATGAAATAGAAGGTTTAGCAAAAGGATTTTTTGCCAATAATAAATAAATATTGCCACAACCATTCGTTCTAAAAAGTGCAAGTTTGTTGATAGGAGGAAAAAAGACAAGGCATGGTGTTATGGGCAAATTGGGTGGAAACTGAACTTTTCATAAGTTTGAGTTTTTATCATTTCACCGATAAGGCGATAGAGAGAATAATGAAGGTGAAATAGCTCAAGTTTGGAAAAAGTGAGTTTTGTTGATAAAGGTAGAAATAGGTGCAAAGGGCAGCAGGTTCAGAAAAGTGAACTTTTGCCAACTAAGCGATGGCAAAGGAAAATGGATGAGTTTGGAAAAGCAGGTTTTTGCCGATAAGAAAGAAAAGGAAGCACTAGGGATGAGTTCAGCAAATGACATATTTGCCGATAAAGTTAGCCAAGTTCGAAAATGTTGACTTTTGCCGATAAGGCAATTAATGAAAATGAAAAGAATGGGCAAAGTGGATGTGGTTAGAGAAAGTGGTCTTTCGCTAACTAATGGAAAGAATGGGCAAGTTCTGGAATGTCAAAAATTGCTGATAAGGGAAAATTCCGCTTAGTTCGGTATAATCACATTTTGCCGACTAATGCGTGAGATAATGTGAAAATGAAGGCAGCAAGCAAAAGATGAAATTTACCGATGATCCAGGTAGAGGTGAGTTCCCGCTGGATTTTTGCCAATGAGGCAAAATTGAAATGCATAATTAGATGTAAAGCATGGATTTGCAAATTATAAAGGCTTTAAAATTTTAAAGTGTTGTAAAAGATTTACAAACACTATTGGCGGGCTCTTATTTAAAGGCACCTTTCAGCCCTTTGCTGCCATGAAAGCGTGAGGTTGCAGAAATTGCAAATGTCAGGATAGTGTTTGGAACAGTATTTACCATCAATATGCAAGTACAAAATTTAATATGGAGATGGTGTGTTTCAACATCCATACTTTCTGTAGGTACCTCAAGGACACATGTCAGTATGCAAGGCATGGGCTTCCTTCTGTTTCGTTGGTTTTCTGACATGGCCATGCGTCTTAGTCATTGCAGCGTTGTTTGTTGACTGGGATTTCAAACATCTTGGAGCTACACGATTACTATATGTGTGTGTGTGTGTGTGTGTGTGTGTGTGTGTGTGTGTGTGTGTGTGTGTTTGAATGACATTCTCAAGGTTGGTCTCTGAGCCAATTGTCTAGTCTGGGAGAGCCTAAGGAGTTTATTTGGCATCAACACATGATTTATCTGGTTTGTTAGTGAAGGGATTTATTCAGCATAGAGTAAGAAGGTTGTGTAATGCAGATTAGAATGTAATGGTATGTCTCCATGGGAGTTTGTTTTGATTTTGGTAAATATATAATCGTAGTTATATATTTTCCCTTGCCACATTTGTTGGTATGATTGTAATAGAGGTTTGGAGGTGTGTGACAACATCTAAGTTAATACAAAGCTTTGTATTTGCCATTCCTTTGTTGCATATGAATCATTGCAGTTCTCTTTTAGATCATTAAGTATGTCCATTGTATGAAGATCTATCAAAAGGTCATATGTAAATGTATGCCTAGTTCTCTTGATCCTTTGCTATGTATTTCCTTTCCTCCTTGCATTCTTAGACTTTGTTGCCCAATGGAATAGGCACCGGTCCATATTGGAGAGGGATCAAACATTTTTTTATAAATCAAACAAATCAATCACTTGTGGTTCAAGGAAAAAACCATCTATCCTGTGCATGTACATTCACACAGTTGAATTAGCTATATAGGGGTTATGTGACAACCAGCCATTCTTGACTTAGTGACAGTCTTTGGAGTCAAGATGATGAGTTGAGTTTGGTTGTCAAGTATTTTTAGTTGTTCATCTAGTTTGAACTCAATACCTATTCAGGTATACCCCTTGGAATATCCCTCCAGTGTCTAAACTGAGCTCAAAGTGCAAAGGAATCTACCCACTCCTGTAGTTGGCCAAAATTCCCCTTAACTTGTTGATAAACCTCTTTCTTTCACCTTGACGACAATCCCTAGCTTGGGTGTTTTAGGAATGTTTTAGAGTTTTAGGTTGCATTTATTTTGGGAACCAACACCATGAACCACGGAGTTCTCTATCGACATTCCTTCAAGTTTTTAAACTCAAACTTTCCCCAACACACCACTATAAAGAAGTTGTCGGTAAAAGTTGTACTTTGCGAACTCAAAAGTTTACTGACACACGCTATCGGTGAATTAGTTGGTTCGTAAAATAAGAACTTTTCAGCTACAAAGCCTTACACCATCAAACCCCTTTTATCAGCTAAGTTTACTTTTCAAGAACTCTTTAGCAGCTTATCAGTAATTTTTGGAAATCGCAAACTAGTCAAGACTTAATACTTTTCTTCTATTGGCAATATTCCAAACCACCGAACCAAGGAAACTTTGACTTCAACCTTGAAAGCTTATCGGGGAAGAGAGTTATCGGTAAAGTCAACCCTCGACGAACCTAAAGGTTTGGAAACTGAAGATTTTACAAACTAAGTTTTCAACTTCAAACTTTCATTGACGGAAAGCTTCTTTTCAATGAACTTGTAGCACTTACGAACTTGCCCTAAAGCTTAGTCAAACCCATCAGCAAACTAGACAGTTTGTGAACTAGATATTTTTTTGACAAAGTCTTCCCTTTGACAAACTTTGAAAATGCAAACTTGTCCTTATGGCTTGTTGGCAAACTATCGGATCGACGAACTACTAGGTTGATGAATTGAATAGTTTACGAACTGGAGAAATCACTGATTGGCTATAACTTAGCCATTTTTTGCCCAATCTTCACCAAAATTGAACTGGGGATACCCAATTGGGTCTTTAACAAGATGGTGCCCTCAGTTTGGTGAAACAAATCTGAATTTGCTCCAAAAACACAAAACCAACACTGGAAAGAAAACAAAGCCAAAAACCAACTTAGAAAATAAAATATATTTTTGGTGACACATGATTGCTTGTTCGCTTGGGATGCTCCTACATCAGGTCCACAATGTCTTGTTGCCATAGGGATTAATCAAAATCAACTAAGATAGCCTTGACCCACCTAAGTGAAACATTGGCTGCTACCAGCAGTTATGGTGGTGGTGGACGAGTGCGAAAGTGCTCCTCTCTTGAATCCCTAAGCTATGTAAACAAGCATAGAAGATTGGAATTCAATAGATGCAATCACCTTGAACTCTCTAGATGTTGAGTGTGGCAGTGAGGAAAATGGTAAATTTGGACTTAACGAGGAGAGTGAATTGTTCTACTCTAATGTTGTTGCAGATGCTTCATCAAAGCGCACACCTCACCAGGTTGCAGACATAAAGAGATGAAGACCAGATAGGTGAGATTGCACCATCTTCCTATAGAACAAGGTCATCAAAAAAGAATAGGATGATATTGACAGTGAAGGATTTCTCTTTGAAGGCCAACACATCCCTTGCATCCACCGGCATAGATAGAAGAACATCAAAGGCTCTAGGAAAGGAACTAAAATTTATCCACCTTGAATATGGAGTTGGGAGGACTAACCAACTCCAGTAGAGGATGGAGAGATTATGCACCACTTGGGCATTTTTCATGAATGCTTTGCTCTCCATCGAAAGCCCATGTCATAGTTCAAAACTTGCCTTAGAAGCCAGGTGAACCAAATAACTTTTATTCCAATTCTGCCCATTCTAGGGAGGAAATTCTCACTTCTGCCTCTGAACTCACACAACTGCAAACATGAGAATGTTGAGAAGCCCCATGAAAGTAAAGGGATCATCATTTCCACTTTCTAAGAATACAAAAATTAACCCCTTTCAAATAAGACTAAACACAATTGTCCCAACATCATATTTTCTTTTATAAGCAAACCCTAGGCTGATTTGGCCTTTGGCTAAAATCCCAATCTTGGTTGGATCCTCATGATTACTCGTATCCAAAACTTGTGCCATCTGATTATCTGCAGCACCTTGAAGGAATGGCATGCATACAAAAAATATTGCTCTGAGCTTAGGTGGTGTTAAAGATTTACATCACACCATGTGTGCCTCTATACCCATGCACAATACACTTACTTTTTGTAGGTCATTTGTGATCTTTAACTCATGCCATTTTGCTAACATGGGTTGTATACCTGGCATCACAAAGTACCTTTGGTTCTCTTATAAAACTATATAGGTATGATTCTAATTCAAGTAACTTATCCATTTGAGCATTACACTAGGCTAAATCAACTTTGTCCCTTTGCACAATAGATGAGACTAGTGCTGAGGTAATGTTGCAAAACCTCCTCCTTCCAATCACTCAATGATTTCTCTTGGCCACTGATGAGGTAAAAAATACCTTCATCATCATTAGCCCAAATGATCCTTTTCCATAGTCTGACTAAGCCTACTTTGCCAATATTATTTGATTTTATATGATAAATTGTTGCTTATTACTTAAAAATTATGTATAAATACTCTATTTTCCATTTTGACTAAATTGAACGTTGAAACTAATGAAGTGTAGTTGTAAAGGAAATAGTTTTGTTAAACAGGGCTCACGGTGAGGAGGAGAAGACTTTATGGAGAAAAGAGTGCTCCAAGAATCTAGCTCTAGAAGTTGGAGACTCCAGAAAAAGTCCTAAGCAACACCAACAAAAGTCCCAATTTTATTTATTGTTCCTCACATGAAATATGCTCAACATTTCTATTTTATAAAAGACTGTTATATATAAAGGGGGGGATAAGATGTTGAAGTTTAGTTAATGAAAATTCAATCAAGCCCTCCTTTCACATACACATTCAAGGACATAAACCGAGTTAAGTCACTACTGTTGCAAGAGGACTCAGCTATAGGTTTGGTGTCACTATGAAATGATAAGGAAAGATAGAATGTATTGATGAATTTGTTAAACATTAATCCGATTAAGCCTTAAACCCTAATTATGATTTCAAATACAGATGAACAAAATACAACAAATGATCGCATAGGAAGCGCTAAATACATATTAGAAACATACTAGGATTCAGATTTCAGAAGGTAAAAAATTCAGGGACACTCGGGTGGGCATCCTGGTCACAACAGGTCACTTTTTCTATAGATCTAGAATAGTGAGGTCGAGGAAGACAACAACCTGCTTCAGGAGTTTCTGGAGATGATAGTCAGGAGGACTAGAGGGCAAGCACCCTAGTCCAATAGGTTAGGTTTTCTACAATTCTTCTCAGATCCCGAATCTCTATTTGTTGCTCTACTTCTCTGCAACTCCACTTCGCAAGATCCCGCACCTATAACCTACAATCACAAGAGAGGGGTTTAGGGGTTGTGGTGTTTAGCAGATTGCCTTGGTCAAGCCTCGGAATGGCATTAAATCCTTCCAACACCATGATTAGATAGAGTGTGTGTCCTTGATGGACAAAGACAAAATCAAATGATAAGATAGATTAATTGAAACACAAATAGATGTCACCTTAGAGGTGAAACCCTCACGGAGATGAAGAGCCTTCAAATCATAAGGAAATGAGTTGATGAAGCCAAATCTGCAACAAACACATACAAACACAACACAATTCTGCTCTGCAACATAATGAATGCCTTGAATGCTCTTTGCTTGCCTTAATCAACTAGGAGTAAAATGAAGTCCTAAACATGTTTATATATGCATTCCCGCTAACTTTCATAATTCAAATTGAAAAGTCTGACAAAGGGAAACCTTTTTAACGGTCCTATGTCGACAATTTAAATTTAGGTCCCGGCAAAATAGGCCTCGACTAGGGCGTGGGCACCCAAGTCCAGGAGTGCTTTTTGAGTCTTAATTAACATTAAATGTGGACCCCTAGGCCCCATTTGACATGGGTTTCAGGGGAAATTGCTTCGGGATAAGTTTTAAACATGCATGATTAAATTAAGGGGACATAGGAGCTAAACTAGGAGGTAAAAAGCCCTAGGAAAATGTTTTACGACATAACATTTAGCCCATTAAAGTATGGTCGAAAACACATCAAACACACCAAGCACATGAAGCTAAGGCATACATAAAGATTGAGGAACTATTTCTAGCCCCTAGTCTCAAGTAAGCACTAGAAGACACATTGAAGACACGCAAGACACAATGAAGATAGTAGAGCACACAAAACACAATGAATATAGTGGAAGCACGCAAAACATGATGAAGACATGAGAGCAGTCATGCAAAACATGATGAATACATTGATATAACATTTTCATATATGAAATAAAATCCTAACTAAGGGGCGGGGGGATCTCATTACTACGCCCTTAAAACTACCAAAAACACGCAATACAAAACTCATAATGTAGGGGGAGCTCATTGCTACCCCCTTGATACTACACCAAGGGGAAGACATGCCAAACAAAACTTGAGTGTAGGGGGAGCTCATCGCTACACCCTTGAAACCACACAAGGGGAAGACACATCAAACACACAGAATATACGAGCGTCGTATAGCATGTCATAGACATACTATACGTCTTATACACGGAAAACACAAGCGATGGGAGGAGCTTATTTCTAAGTCCAACCATCTAAAACATGTTGTAGACACACCTACTAGTTGAGCTTATGCTACAACAACCGCCAAAGACATGCTTGAGGGAGGATGGCTCAAGATCCCTACCTCGCAATGAGGACTTTGTATAAAAGGATGTGCACTAGCTCAAGAGATACACCATCCCGCCTTCCACAAAAAGGGCTTTGTAGATGCAACCCCACCCGTGTCACGGAGACACCTTACAGTGAAAAGGAAGCATGTGCTAAAAGTATACAACCCCACTCATATCACAGAGACGCCTTACAGTGAAAATGAGGTATACACAATAGATCAATGTTTGCAAACACGCTTTGTTAGTGCCAAAATAATCAGACATATATCATTATATATGCCCCCACCTTAAGGTGGTTGATGTCGCTTACCGATATCAAGCACATTAAGGTAGAGAGAAAATACACAAGGGAACAAGAGTTCTCTCAAAGCCCATGCCCCCAAGGTGACATATGCTTACGATCGCCGAATGCTCCCACAAACATATTGATATAATATGCTCAGATAAACAACAATATGGTTAGAAATCTTACTCTAAGATAATAACCAAATAAAATCATGAAAGTTATGCATAGAAACAATCATATCAAGGACCAAGGCTATACTCATAGGTTCGGAGCTGAGTACAACCGTTGGGATATACTGCAGGTACCTCGGAACCAAGTGTAGCAACAAGGTGAGATACCAATCAAAGTGTACAAGAACAGATTGAGTGGATTGTAAAATTTTAGTCACAAGAAATTCCATAAGATGATACATCACATGGAGTGATTCTACTAGTCAAGCGTCAAATACATATATAGATCAACCCCATCTTCATATATGGACTAGGTCCATTTTTGCTTTCTTGTTGAAGGGACGCATGGTCTGTAATAGTATTTGTTTGTTTTCATCATCTGCTAACTAGATAGAACCATTGAAGAACGTAAACAATAAAATGAGGTAGGAGAAACAAGTGCCTTAGGAACACCACGTAGAAGGATGCCCCCAAAACACCCTCCGCTACGCTATGCCCCCAAGGCACGACACACTACAATAAAATATAGGAGAGGCAAGATAGAAGAATGATGAAACAGATAGAAAAATGGTCACAATAGAGGTGGTCTCCCAGTATCCTTGACCTTACAAGAGTATCAAGGGTCATCTAAAGAGACCTAAACAACACATAACACATCATGGGGGAACACAATATATATAAGAGGAGCTCAAACTTGTGAGCATCTTAGAAAGGTGCTCCATCAAGTGTGGAAAAAAGTGTGAGTAGTTCATACATGATTGATTCTTATTTCCAGAGCGGTCATGCAGTACTTGTTTCTCAAGTCCCTGTATATTTGAAATCTTTTGTTGCTTGTGAGGAGGGGAATCATTGTTATTTCCCACTAATGATAGTCGCCTTGTTCTTTTCTAATCCTTTGCTTTCTTATTTTGATGAACTAGCCTTTCGCGGCGGAATGGGATATTTTTCACTATGGCAACCTTTTCTTGTATCATAATATCTTGTGGTGGTTGTTCAATTTGCATATCCGGTGCATTTTGGTTGTCTCCTGATCCTTGAAGGGATGACGATAGAGGAACCTTAGCATAGATAGCATTTCCACGTGGATGAGGTGAGTCTTCAACCTTCTCCTTATCCACTTCTATCATGCCAACTATTTCATCATAGTTAAGATAATCATCGTCAATATACTCCATTGTATTTTATTCTACCATATTATTGTCGCTATGCTTAGGAAGGGGATTTGTAAAGATCTGTAAATTTTGATTTGGAGGGGCAACCGACTTATTTCCATTGTCATTCATACCAGTTACCTGTATTATATTAGAATCGATGAGGTCTTGAATTTCATGTTTAAGATGCATACATCTTTCAGTGTCATGTCCTATCTAGCGGTGATACTAACAAAAAGCATTAGAATCAAATGATGGTCCTTGTATCCTAATACTATCAAATGGTTTCACAGGAGGAAGCTTCAAAAGATTGTTTCTTACTACTTGATTCATAATTGATTGAAGAGAGTCAAATAATGGAGTAAATTGTCGATGTTGTTGTTTGAATTGAAATGGTACCCATTTAGGATTATTAATCGCAGACACTTGTGATTGAAAATTATTTGAATGTTGTCCATTGATCTTGATAAAACTCTTGTTATTCCTCTTAAAGTTGTTTTGTGAAGGTCCAACCGTGGATTTACCAACTTGAGCTAATGAGTTTTGATTCTCATACTGACTATACGAAAGCTGATAATCACGAAGGGTTGTGCATAAATGTTGAAGAGAGCTATACTTCATCAAGAGGATTTTATCACGGATGTTAGGTTGTAAATTCATAATGAATATCTTCTGAAGATCTTCATCTTTAATTGGGTATTGTATTTGCGAGATGAGACCTTGATATTGACTGATGAATGCTATTAATTTCTCTTTCAAACTTTGTTTACAATGAACCAAGTCAATCAAAGAGACCGTAGGTCTAATGTTTTCTTGGAAGTGTGTAAGAATTGATCAACTAGTTGCGAGAAAGAGTTTATTGAATTAGGAGGTAAAGAGCAAAACCATTCCAAAGAAATATCTTTGAGAGATCGTGGGAAGAGTTTAGCTAGCAAGTCCTCTTCAAAGAAGAAATCACTGCAAATCATCGTGAATGCTACCACATGAGTATGAGGATCACCTTTACCACCATACTTTTCAAAGAAAGGAGTCTCAAATTTTTCAGGCATAGGGTTTCTAGGATTGCATAAGATAAAGGACTATGAGAATGATAAGTTGGTAAAGTAGGTTGGGAAGAATTAGTCAAGTTTGTCACCTTTTGTTGTAAAGAGGTCATGCCTTGCAAGAGTTTGTTTAAAAGGGCATCATTAGGAGATGCAGTTTGTTGTTGAGAAGAATTAGAAGCTGTGGTCATGAAGTTTTGAGGTGACTAGTTGTGAGTGGTGATGAAAGGTGGTTGAGAACAATTTTAAGTGAAAGGTGGTTGAGAATAGGTAGAATGGAGAGGTGGTTGAGAGTGATTATTCATATAAGAAGTCACCCTAAGTGATAAGTTTTGATAATTAAATCCCACAGCCTTATAATTCTATGAATTAATGCCATTAGATACTCCAATACTAGTGGTAGCATTACTACAAGCTTGTGCATTAGTAGTGAGGATGGATGATGTGAAAGTAGACATTCCAATAGTCAGTATAGGTGTCGATACCTGTGTATGATTTGGTGATGACAAATTGTTAATAGTATTTGCACATTCAGTCATTGTCATAATGTTGTTATTCACTATATGGGCAAGTCCATGGAGTGTATTAACACCATCTTGTCCTTCTTTTAACAACTCTCTTAGACTATGAACAACACGTACAGCCTCTTCAGCTATCCTTTCTTTATCCACAAATGCTTGAAAATCAGTTAGTTCCTTATCAAGTTTGTTTATTTGATCATCAGGTACATGCATTATCACATCAATAGGATCTTCAAAACCATGAAATGTTTGTTCTTCCATTGTAGTTGTAGGAGGTATGATATCTTGTAAAGTTTGTGTTTCACCTTTTGCAAAGTAAGTGTTCAATGGATTTTTCGATGTTGGTACACCGTTGCTATCGGGATCACTAGATCCCATTAATCTAAGACTTCTCCTTACAAGGATGTTCTTATTACGATGAGGAGTCAAACAACTCATGCAAATTTTTATAACACTCAATGCACTGAGTAAAAAAACAAGGAGTAATGTGCTTGTTGAAATACACAATGTGTAAATTAGAAAATATGCCAAATTTCAATCTAAAGCATTGAATGATGCCAAATTTTCAAATGACCAATGAATATATACTTGAAAATGAATGCAAGATCTGAAATGAAAGATATTTATGATGAATGTGATGAAATAATACAAGTCTATGTTTGTTTATGAACCTAAAATGCTCAAAATTTTCACTTTTTTTCAATGCAAATGTGCTTATGATGCAAATGTAAATGCAAAAACACACAATGTAGCAACACTACAGTCCAAAATCAGATTTGAAAGAGTGTTTAAATGAGTAGTAAAATCTAAAACAAGATTTTAACTACAAACCCTAGCTTTTGAAATTACTAGGTTATATGAAAAAATGCAAATTTCAAGTAAAACCCTAGCAAATGAGATATGTAAATGCAAGGTGAATGATCATGAAATGATGAAATGCTATAATGTATCTCAGATATGATGTAAGTATCAGAAAATTAAATGTTTTCAATGATATGCGAGGAAAATAGTGCAAACTATGCCTTAATGCAAGCCTAGAATACTTATTTTTTCAAAATTTTCAAATGTATGCAAGATTTTTGAATGAATGAAGATGAATATGATATGAATGAAGATTAATATGATATGAATGAATGCAAAACTGATTACAACACTCAGCAAGATGCAAGTTCAATAAAAATACGGGTTCACCAAAATGTTATATATAAAAGGGGGGATAAGATGTTGAAGTGTAGTTAATGAAAATTCAATCAAACCCTCCTTTCACATACACATTCAAGGACATAAACCGAGTTAAGTCACTATTGTTGCAAGAGGAAGCTACAGGTTTGGTGTCACTATGAAATGATAAGGAAAGATAGAATGTATTGATGAATTTGTTAAACCCTAATCTGATTAAGCCTTAAACCCTAATTATATGATTCCGGATACAAATGAACAAGATACAAAAAATGATCGCATAGGAAGGCACTAAATACAAATTAGAAACATACCAAGATTTAGATTTCCAAAGGAGAAAACTTCGAGGACACTAGGGCGGGCGCCCTAGTCCAACATGCCACTTTTTCTGTAGATCTTGAACAATGAGGTGAGGAAGACATCAACCTACTTTAGAGTTTCCAAAGATGATAGTCGGGAGGACTACAGGGCGGTAGCCCTAGTCCAGTAGGTTAGGTTTTCTATAATTTCTTCTCATATCTCGAATCTCTATTTGCTGCTCTGCTTCTCTGCAACTCCACTTCGCAAGATCCTACACCTGTAACCTGCAATCACAAGATAGGGGTTTGGGGGTTGTAGTGTTTAGGAGCTTGCCTCAATCAAGCCCTGGAATGGCATTCAAGCCTTCCAACACCTATAGATAGAGTGTGTGTCCTTGATGGACAGAGGCAAAATCAAATGATAAGATAGATTGATTGAAACACAAATAGATGTCATCTTAGAGGTGAAACCCTTACGAAGATGAAGAGCCTTCAAATCATGAGGAAATGAGTTGATGAAGCCAATTCTGCAACAAACGCATACAAACACAACACAATTCTGCTCTGCAACACAATGAATGCCTTGAATACTCTTTGCTTGATAATCATAAGTTCACCTTAATCAAATAGGAGTAAAATGAAGTCCTAAACATGTTTATATATACATTCCTGCTAACTTTCATAATTCAAATTGAAAAGGCCGACAAAGGGAAACCTTTTTAACGGTCCTATGCCGACAATTTAAATTTAGGTCCTAGCAACACAGGCCTGGACTAAGGCGCGGACGCCCAAGTCTAGGGGTGCTTTTTGAGTCTTAATTAACACTAAATGTGGACCCCTAGGCCCCATTTGACATGGGTTTCGGGGGAAATTGCTCCAGAATAAGTTTTAAACATGCATGATTAAATTAATGGGACATAGGAGCTAAACTAGGAGGTAAAAAGTCCTAGGGAAACTTTTTACGACATAACAAAGACATTAGTATTTTGAGAGCTTACACTCGAAGCTTTTACTTCCTTTTTAGTTATTTGATCAAAGAAGACTTCTCAAAAATTTAATGTTTTCAATTCAAACTTTATAGGCATAAAAATGTTTGAAACTGTCGACCTCTAGATCTTAGGCATAATTCTAGCATAGAAACTATATAGCATTGTTTCATATTTTCAAAAAGGATAAGAAGGAAGATAATAGACTATTCTAATTTTTAAAAAATTGCTCTGTAAAATTTTGAATATTGTGTGATAAGACTGTTGGAGTTCTAAACAATGTTTTGAAGCTTTACAAAGTATTTTTACTGCATATTCTAGAGTGCTGGCCACTCGAAGGATTAATATAGATAAGTATATGTTCTTTATGTAATGTATGTGTTAGTAGTAAGTTTTGTCAAGTATTGAATTCTTTGATGTATTGTGCATGATGTGTTAGCCTGCAAGTTTTCTAGTGTTTTGTATTGTTCTGTAGTAGTTCTTTCTAGTACTATGGTTTTAAGATCAACACTATGATTTTCAAATGGAATTCCAAAGTTCCAAGGTTTTGTGAATTTGTGTTAATAAATTAAGTTCCAGTTTGTTGTTCATTATCATAGTTAGGGTTTTCATGCTTTCATAGATAAATTTCACATGCTTTCTAGTTTAAAACTATTTTTTCTTTCATAGTCAGATTTATTCCATTTAGTAGTTTAGCTTCTTAAAAGGCTTTCCTAGAATAGCTTTAGATATTTTCTAGTTTATAAATTGTTTATCTTTCCATTTTTAAAGGCCAAACACTGTTGTATTGAGATACCTAGTCTCCTTTTGCAAATAGCCTTGGACACTACCCTGGTTGACAAACTAATAAATCAAGTTAAAGTGTAAGGTTCAACGACACCCTATCACTTTTTGGTGCCATTGTCGAGAACATGCATAAAGTGTTATTAGTAAAAGAATTAGGTAACTTTGATATAGTCGATCAAAACGGATTGTCAACTCCTTATTCTACATGGTCAGAAAAAGGGGTCCACATGGAAGATTAGTAGCAAAACCCCCCAACTAGACGTTCCAACCATTGAATCTAGGGAATAGAAGCCTTAGTTGAAGAACTTTTTCAATACGAACTGGTCAATTAGGACTGACCTGAGACTTCTCAAAGTACCTTGGTTACGTAGCCATCAGAACAAGGTCATATAGAGGAACACATCCTCTTAGAAACAATGGCAGAAGACAATAATGATCACCATAATAACAGGAATGGAAGGAAAGCAATACAAACATTTACTTATCCTATTGCTCTCAACCTAGATGAAGATGCACCTATGAAAAACATTTCACCTTCTATCCTACCACCTTTAGAGGATGGGCCTCAGAAGATCCAGACCAATTTCTCTTTGAGTTCAAAGTCCCCTGTTAGACATATGACTACAAAGCTAATAATCAAAAACTAAAATTGTTTCCTTCAACCCTGCGGGACTCAATTATGTGATGGTTCATGGGACTGGCTTCAGGATCAATCAACTCTTGGGATGAAATGGAGATTGTCTTCCTAGACAAATATCAAGATTACTATAGGGTTAGCAAGAGAAAGGAAGAACTGTTAGGCTCAAACAAAAACAATGAAAGTTTGGAAGATTTTCTAGATAGGTTGATCTTCATAGTAAAACGTTGTGGTGAAGAAATGATGAACCCTGAGATTCTTAAAACTATATTCCTAAAGGGACTCAATGAAAGGGAGATGTAGCTAAACTGGACCTCATGGAAATTTCTGCTTTATGTAGAAGTTTTTTGAGAACTCCAGGAGGTATTAGGAAGTCCAGTCTGACTGGAGGTTCAAATGAAATTGGTCAAATTCGAGAGGAAATTGCAAATCTTAAAATTGACATTCTCATCTAGCTTAATACCACCTTAGATGGCATACAAGCTAAAACACATAATCCTGAAAAATTATCCATCTATTGTCCCACATGTAGGAATAAACACCTGTTATGAGAATGTCGACTGAATAAAACTATTTTTTTCCAAATTTGTGATAAAAACCATTCCACAAACTAGTGTGACTTGTTGAGTTCAATTAAAAATTCAAAGAAAAAGGCATCCCAAGTTGAAGAGGAAGTCAATTATATTGGATAGAGACCTGAAGGAAATTTTTCCTATGGGCAAAATTCAAATCCACCATGGCATCCTCAAAATAATTGGAATAATACCCAATAGGTGACACCTTGGCCTCAGGGGCCACCTAATTGGGGACCTTATTCATGGGGACCTCCAGAATGGATAAATCAATAATGGAAAAATCCATCTTGGTCCAATCAGGTGCAACAACCTTGGTATTCTTTGAACCCTATTCCTTAGTGGAATCAACCATTAAATCAGTTCTATCAGGGACCTCGGCGAATGCAAACTCAATAGAAAAACCTTTTAACACCTCCCCAGAATCTGTAACAAATTGAACAAGTTAATCAATCACAATTCCCTGTGCAACTAGTGGTAAATCCAAAAAATAATTGTCAGGTTGTCCCTATATATTTTACTAAACAAGAGAATATGACAAGAATTAATGTTATACATTGTGGAAACATGCAATTAAGGTCAGGAAAAGCACTACACCAGCCTACTATAGTTGAAATCATGGATGAGGAAGAAACATTTTCAAACAAAAAGGATATTAGGACCAAAGAAACCTCCAAGAAATCTGTGGAGAACCCCCACAAGGTATTAATAAAAGAACAAACTTCTAAGCAGGTTCTCGAGTTGGCTTCCGAAAATTCTCCAAAACCACCTTCTGACAAGCTTTCGAAGTCCAGCACTAAGGATATTATTCAATCATCTTTGGAAGTTGAACTTATGAATAAATAAAAGCATCAAGCTCCTTTTCCAGAGTGACTAAAGGGAGCAATTCCTAAAGAATCTCTGGAACCAATGAAATCAACTGAAATCGACCTCATTCAAGAAATAAATGTCCAAACATTGAAATCCAACTACTTCAGGCCATTAGAGAGATTACAAAATTAAACCAACTTGTAAAATAGTTATGTATTAAGACACCGGTAAGAAAGAAGAAATAAATTAATACATTGCAAATTGATGCCTATCTCACCAATCTTCTTTCTGAAGACTTTTTTTCACCAAAATATGGTGATCCTGGTAGTCCAGTTATAACTGTATCAATTAATGGGGTCAAGATTCCTAATGCGCTAGTTGATTTAGGGGATACAATCAATGTAATGACCATGGAAGTAATGGAGATGCTGGCATTAACAAATTTACAACTTATGTCAACTATTTTGCAAATAGCCCTGGACACTACCCTAGTTGACAAACTGATAAATCAAGTTAAAGTGTAAGGTTCAATGACACCCTATCAGCCACCATTGTCAAGAATTGGGGGTAGCAAACACTTTTCAAGGGCTTTAAAACTATTCAACTTGTCTCTCAACATCACATCCAACCTGCTTTGGAAAGCAAAGATGTCATTCAACATTCCTGCCAGTTCACATGTGTTTGACAACTCATTTAGAACCTTAGACTCAATTGCAATCATTTCACAATTTAATGTTGTCACTTTGAGCAATTAATTTTCAAGTGGGCTAAAACCTGCTCAACATGCCGTGAACTATAGAATACTTTGAATGTCAATTGTTGATTTGTTGTGAAACCAAGATCAATGGCCAACACACACAACAATTCCTAGTGCCAGAGTTTTAAATTTCATTTTATCAAGTTACACTATGAAAGAGAAAATTGCACTAAATCCTAGGGACGACACTTGTCCCAATCTTTGCCAAGTATCCGTTGTCGGGCCCAATTCTATGCAAAGGACATGCGTCAACATGTCGTGCCCTCGTGACTCCAAAGGTGGCTTCGTAGTGAGGTGTTGAAAGCAAAGCTCTGCGTTGTGTCGAGATAATGCCACATGGTTAATAAGCAGGGGCCACAATTTATATTAAAAAAAGTTCTTTCAAAGAGGGTGACCAACGCCTCCACAAGGCTCCTTTTCTCTAAATAACCCAACGGGTCCCATTGCTAGATGGCAGCATGGCACTTCTCCTTCGAGTGTCAGACCATGGAACCTTGAAATTGAGCGTGGGCATGCCAAGTGTCACACCCCCACACAATTCTTCATTTGATTACTTTAGGCCCACCTTTGGATCACAACTTGACACTTGGTGCTTTGGCACTTTATCTTGAGTGTTAGCAAGAGCAAGGCACTAACCGGTGAAGTGGACAGAACAACCCATAAATGTAACGATAAAGAAGATATAATTTAAATGACTTAAAAGATGACACATGGTAAACAAGCCACTGGCGAAATAGATTTTGGGAGCAAAATTTTGAAAACTCAAGCAAAGGGTCTTGGTAAACTTTACAAGGGCATACTTACCCTAACCTTAGGAAATTTTACAAGTCCTAACAGGATATACATGACAACTGCAATAGGAGGGCACTAGACTTAGGAATTTTACAAATTTGGGAACCAAAAAATTTGGGCACTAGCAAATTAGACTCTAATGATGATATTTATTTTCTTCCTCTCAATTACTCCATAAAACTTGTATTTCTAAAGATTACAATATTACAAAATAATGGGTACAAAGGAAAATGTCTAGGAATCCATGAATAAGAAATGCTTGTTCCTCTATAACACAAATCTATTATTGTAAGAGAAAATATAAGTTATCTTCCCCCAAATGTTGTAAAAACCTTAGAAAATTGTCATAAAGACCACTTTGTTTCTATGATGGCTCTTGAGGAAATATTCCCAATTCATTTTATTTATTCAAATTTGTTTTACATATCACACACACAAATTACTCCTCGAGTAAATACCATTTTTAAAGATCTCAATCAATCACAAAGTATTATAGCATGCATGCCAATTTTTCTATATTTCATTATTATTAAGGTCCTTCATTTTCATTAAGGGACCATTCTTACATTGAAAAGTTTAATGATTATCATACACTAAGTTTTTGTAATTATCATTATTACAATAAATCAATTTAAATATTATTAACATACACACATTTGTCCTAGCATTCTAATGGTGTTTACCTGCCAACACAAATGCTAAAAATAGACTTAAGCAATTTAACATGAAAATTTGAATAGATTATCTACACAATCGAAAAAGTATGTAGTAATTTAAAAGTTGTAGGAAATTTAATGTGAAAAAAATTGAATTAATTTGGTGAAAATTGGATAATATAATGAGGCACTACTAAATTTTTTGAAAAAAATAGGTGTCATTTTAGCGGATTTTTTTTTCTTTCAAACTTTAGATATAAATAAACAACACACGTGTGACACATATTTTTTTTAATAAAAATTATAAGTAAATAATTATGTATGAACTTTAAAAAAAAAAAAAGACTTGTAGCCAATGAAGACACATCTTTTAGATTTGAAAAGGGATAAATGGTTTCAAATTTATGGACATTTTTTAATTACTATATCTATCAAAAATTCTACGTAGAAAATTATTAATAATTACCTATTAAATTATAACTAGGTATAATATATTTTTAAAATCTTGAGTTCATTGGATATTCCTTTTCATTTTATCAAATTTAAATTGAAAAAAGAGTATGTCAAGGGTGAAGTTGAGCAAAACCTATCAAAACATCCCAACTCATCATTTGCATGGAAAAGGTAGGTTTGGGATTCCCAAGCCTAATTCTCATGCGATTTTCAAGAAATAAATTTTGAAACCAAAATGGATATCTGTTTTGAAGAAATGGGTTTTTAAAATGGATATTTATTTATTCCCCCATGCAATCCATAAATTTGGGAGTGTTAGGGTTAGCCGACAGAAGATATCAATTAAATGCAAATAAAGATTAAACAGAGGAATGGAAATACACAGAAATAATAATAGAGAGAGACAAGTTTTAACGTGGTTCACCCAAACTCGGGCTACATCCACCAACAGAGAGTCCAATATTATTATCCAGTAAATCAAACCGATTACAACCAGCAATCCCTGCAACTTAATACCATTGAAAATGCTATAATACAATATATATTAAAAACCTTAACCCTTAGCCGCTTTTATCAAGCCTTATGTCAATCCAAAAAAAAATTTTGGGGGCTGTGCCCCCGAACCCCGGCGAGGATACATGGCTAGTGTACAGTACTTTCCTGATCATTCACCACCTACCAACAATCTCCCACTTGGAGACTAATCAGGCTCCACACCAAACAATCTCCCACTTGGAGATTGATCCTGGATGACACTGCTGCGCATGCAGCTCCCACTGGAAATAAGTACTCTGGACTTTGTTGTTCTGATTTTATTGTTTCAGTCTTGAAGACCAACTGAAGCTGAAGAGGAGCTCAACTTCTCCCTTGTCACTGCCTTTATAAACATATCCGCTGGATTTTTATCTATATGTTGTTGGCAAGAGACACTATATGGATTCATGGTTGTTGTCATTGATGGCAACAAAGGTCATCCCACATATCCGCAAGTCATAATGTGTCTCTACCGGAAGTCAGAATAAAGAATGTTGTGGTCCGGTGAAGAAGAACAGAGCATGTGGCAAGGTCCGACAGATTGGTCCGGATCTCTCAGAGGAAGTGTCTTGGTGCAGTGCGGATTTGGGGAAGTCAAGAGGACTACCTTGAGTGGTATATTCCAAGGATTTAGCCTCCGGTGATGGACGAGGAAAAAGATATGAATGGTTGAGTACCGATTCCTGAGAGACAGTGAAAACAGAGGAAGAACTGACTGGCAGAGTATCAGACTGCTTTCCGGATGGGTTACTATTGATGACAGAGGTTGTGAAGGCATGAATCATGTTTGGCCGACATGATTAATGATATCTACAAGTATATGCTTGATCCGCATTGCTTGGTGAGAAAGGATTCAGCCGACAAAATGAAAGTTTATAAGAAACTAGACTGTTCCGGATGCCGACTAGAAAGGTGATGAAATTACTTGTGCGGATATATATAGAGGATGGATTTAGTTGTGAAGTGTGGTGTGGATGTGGAGAGATATGCGAAGAAGTCCAGAGAAAGAGTAGAGGTAGCAAAAAGGATTCGGTATGTGAAAGATAGCAGAATAAAGAACAGAGGAAAGATGAAGTGCAGCAGATCAGTGTACTGAGCCAAACCGGAACTGAATTCCAGCATATGCAGATGCTTCCAATCAGTTCAAGACTGTGATTCTCATCACTTTGTAGACAGTGTGTCTTCTTGTAGGCAGTGGGCCTCTTGTGAGCAGTGTGCTCGGGCAGTGAGCCCTAATTGGCAAGTGCCATCTTTGTAATTTCCTATTCTTCTAACAGAGAATAATTTTGGGTTAATCACCCCGTGGTTTTCTCCCTTAACAGGGTTTCCACGTCAAAAATACTGTGTCATGTGTTTCTTGTTTTATGGTTAATGTTTTATGTTTGATCTTATCCTGCATCAATTAAAAGGAAAGTTCAATAAGGGAAATAATTAGGATAACTGATTCACCCCCCCCCTCTCAGTTATCAACAATTGGTATCAGAGCTAAGTTCCTCCTAATAGAGCCTAACAGCTTGAGGAAGATCTGGGATTTCAAATGGATGCATATGGTTTAAGGGAGCAACTCAAGACTGCTCTTGAGGATCTTGAACAGTCAAATTCTGAAGTCAGTGAATTAAAGGAAAGACTCAAACAGGCTGATGAATTCATGAGAGAATTAAAAGACAAATTAAGTCTCTCTATGAAAAAGAGAAAAGAGCTGCTTCAACAGTTGGCAAGGCAAAGTGAAGAAAGCAATACAAATGAAGAATTGACTGAGCAAACCAAGTTATGTGAAAAATTATCAAAAGAAGTCATTATGTTAAGACATGAAATGGAATCAGGAACTATAAAGTTTACTCAAGAGATTGAAGAAAAAAGAAAGGCTGAAGACAATCTAAGACAATCTCTTAAAGAAAAATCAGAAGAATGCCACCAGATGGACAGGATTATCAGACATCTTGAATCTGATCTTGAAGATGCCAAAGATAATGAAGGAAAACTTGAGGATCAAATTGCCTCTCTCAAAAGAGACCTTCAAACAGCAAATGAATATAAAGAGAAATTCAAGATAAGTTCTGCTCAACTTGAAGTTCTTCTTGGAAGTCAAAAGAGGACAGATGACAAGTATGGTTTGGGATATGAGAAAGGAGAAAGCTCCGGATCCGGTCAGAAGAATCTTGGATCAGAAAATCCAAGGAACAGGCCTAGAAGACCTCCGGTAAGACAGCCAAATGCTCAAAGATATCCATCCTTCAATGGATACTGCCACAGCTGCAACCACTTTGGTCACAAAGCTAATCAGTGCAGAATGAGAATGAATCAGATTAATTCATCCTTCTCCGGACAGTGCTTCAACTGCAAAAGGTATGGACACAAATCCCATGAATGCAGAAGTATGCAAGTAAACAAATCATTCAAAGGTAGATGCTTCACATGCAATAGAGTAGGTCATATGGCTAATCAATGCAGATCAAGAGGATATCAGTCAAATATGCAAAGAAATGTTATTTGCCAAATCTGCAATAGGTCCGGTCATAATGCTAAAATCTGCAGAAACAAGAATCAGGACAAAAGAGGTCCGGTGTATAATCAGAATCAAGACAAGGGTAAACAAACGATGAATGCGGATGAGGTTAGGAATCAAATGAGCAAGATTTGGGTGAAGAAAAGTTCAGAGAATGTAGAGGTTGGATCCGCACCAGACTCTGGTGCTGATATTTCTTCCGGAAATTAAAAAGTGAGCTCAGGCTCAGGGGGAGACTCAAAGAAAATCTTGTTCCCCCAGCCAAACAAGTGGTACCGAATGTGGCACAAGATGCGGATCAAAGGGTTTGTAGATATGAGTCTTGAGATACTTCAGGCAAGTTTTCAGAGGTCCGCATGAAGTTATGAAGAAGCTGTGATCGATCAAATAAGACCTGTTCAGGAAGATGCTCCGGTATGATAAAGGATTACAAAAAGGTCCGGAAAGATCCAGAAATGCACTATCTTGTTCTACGGATTGGACAGAGTGTTTGAGATGATCTTGTAATATGTTACCTCGATTTATTCATGATTGAAAGATCCGGATGATATCCTCAGATCAGGACTAATCCGGGACACTCCAAGCTATCCAGACAAGGCAAACCGGAATGATGTAGGTGAAGCATTTATTGCAGACAGATATTAGGGTTCGCGGAGCAATTTAAGAGATTTCTCAAAGGTTATTTGCTCATTCTGCACTCGAGAAGAAGCGAAAAGTGGAGCTCTGCAACAAGGTTCATCAAGCACACCAAGGATCTCCTGCCGAAGTTATTGCATAAAGAAATCAATCCAACTACTCCGTGCAAACCGAAGGCGCATAAGGTATTCTCCGTTTTTCATTACCTCACTGCAAATCTTTGAAGAATGGCTACTCCAAACATAGTTAAGATCTCTGATAGACCTCGCCCCTCATTCAAGAAACATCCCTACAAATCATTGGAGGTAGACCCACTAGGAGCCTTCTCTAGTGTTCCTCACGGAGTTTTACATACCGAAGACATTAGGGTTTACATACATGCAAACATTGAGGAATTTGGGGAATTCAAATTAAGAGACCTCTATCACAAGCAACTGATAGATAATGCTTTTGAGCTTAAACCAGAGTATAAGGATATTCAGAAGAAACAATTTGAGCAATTTATTCATTTCCCCTGTTTTGAAGAGGATGAATGGGTCCGGTATGTACTGAGCAGGATGCATGACAACTTTCTATGGCTAGATAGACCCTGCAAGATCACAAAAGAGGCAATTAGAGCAGTAACTGGCCTATACTCTTCCGGAGGGGTACCTATCCTCAAATCTGTCAAGAACAACGTTGTAACTGAGGCCACCGGATCAAAATTTGACAAGAGGGCAATGACCATTGAAGATATTTCGGATCCGGATATCAAATATGCATCAATGATAATAGGATACAAGATCTATCACTCCAGCAGGGAGAATTCTGTATCCGGAACTGCAGTATACACTGCCTATGAGATGCTAAGAAAGAATGTAGAGTATGATCTCTGCGAACTACTGCTAAGCCAATTGATGGAAAATATACAGAAAATCAAGAAGGATAAGAAGAATTCCTTCAAGTATGGTACTCTTATTGTATGTCTATTCTTCTACTTCATGAATGAGCTACCCGGAACAAGTGGATGGGTATGGCAGAATGACAAACCAGTTGCAGTCCAGATAAGAGACTATTTGCATGGACTTGGGGATGCAAAAGCGAGAAATACAGCTCTATGGGGATACTTCAAAAACTTTCAGAGCATGATGCAAGCAAGAGAGAGAATTCCCCAGTCTCTCATTGAGAAATACAAGGACTCAGTGTGCTTTATGGTTGACACTGATCAGTGCCTAATGGAGGCAGTAGAGCCTAGGACTGTCTGGATCATGCCCATGGGGTATGAGGTGGATGAACAGATAGTGGAGCTGCATGTTCAACACATGCTAAGTCAGCCCAAAGATCCTAAGGCAGAGAGGTTTGGAACCTTTGAGGAGCTGAGTGTAAAAATACATGTAGAACTCAGGGAACCTGAGATTAAAAGAAAGGTAAGAAAAGAAGTAGAGCACATTGCTCAAGGCCTAGGTATCTCAAAGGAGGCACTTGATGCCAGCCGGGAAAAGAGGAGGAAGGCCGAGGAAGAAGAGAAAAGCAAAGAAAGTGCTCCGGTTGAAGCTCCCACCCAGACCAGATCATCAAAGAAACCTGCACCTCCCACAACCAAAAGTTCAAAACCGGAAGTTCAGGCATCCGGTAAGAGATCCAAGACAAAAGCCACAAGGGCTTATGGAAGCCAAAAGGATGAAGAGGAAACAGAATCAGATGAGGGAGTAAGAGAAGTAAAGAAACAGAAAAAGAAAGGATTCGGTAAGCCCTCCACAGGCCAAGACAAGGAGGAAATGGCAGAGGTAACTGTTGAAAAGCCCACTCTGTCACTAGAGAGCATAATCAAGTCGGTCACGGTGGATGGAAACCTTCAACCAATGACTGAATCATATGATGACTTCAGTGAGGCCGACCAAAAGACTCTGCAGGAGGCCACAGTAAAATATCTTAACATATATAATAAGGCTTTCATTGAAATAATATCTCTTATTCCTAAAAGCCTAGAAAAGGAAATGGAAGTAAGAAAGAATAATGCTCATGCTAAAGATCTTGAGATCCGGGAGCAGATAGCTATTCAGCTATATCCTCAAATTGATCCCAAGACCATGAACATTATCTTCAAAGACTGCAAAGATGAGTTCAGAAGCAAAGCCAGGATGAATCAACTCATGCTTGGCGAGACTGACAAAATGGCCCAAGAAACAGAAGAGATCCTCCGGAAGGCCTTCAAAAGGTTCAATCTTCCGGTTGTAGAGGATTTAGGTACAGAAACAGCTGAGGACTTGGGACCCTCTGCTCCAGAAGAAGTGGCTCATGAACAAACTAGCATCTCTCCTCCGGTTTCCCCTACAGTCTCCGGATCCAAAGAAGAAGAGCAACTACAGGAGAAGGAAGCAGTGGTGAAAGACAAAGAGGTTGACAGTTCTAAGACTGCAGAAGAAAAGAAACATCTGTCTCCGGCAAGAGACACTGCACAAACTGTTCAACAATTTTTGAGTAAAGAAACTCTAGAGATTGATGAACCGGAGCTTCTAAAAGGTCCATTTGATTTTGACTCTCTCTCTCCGGTACAAACAATGAAGATAGCTTCATTTGCAAATGCCAAGGCAAATGAAAAGCTCCTGAAGTCTCATATGGAAGACTGTGAGTTGATAGAGGCTGCTTCCGGAGTACTTGTAAAAATCATGCCATCAATCCAGATAGATCCGACAGCCTCCACTTCCGATAATCTAAAAACCTTAGTCAGCAGTGTTGATACACATTTTGATTCTCTAGAAAAATCAGCTGAAGAAAAGGTCCGGAAAGAATTTTTGGATAAAAGATTTTCAGAAATAATAGAATTAATCTCTAAGGATAGGAAGATTGTAAGCATTGGAATAAGGAGCTTAGAGAATGCTCTTAAGGATGGCGGTGACATCTACAAATTTTGTATATCCTGGTCAAAGGCAACAGCAGCATTTGACAAGAAAATAAAAGAGGAACAGGATAAGCTACAAAGCTTATCTCAAAGTTTTGATCCTCTCTCTTCCTCTATAATAAATCAAGAATGTCAGACCATTGCAGTCTTGAATGAAATAAAAAATCTTGAGAAGGAAAGGAAGAACATCACCAACCGGATGGGAGAACTTAGAAGGATTATAATCCCTAAGTTGGAAACAATGCATGAGGCCATCAGTGATGCTCAGACCACCGCCCAAACAAAAGATCCGACAGATCTCAAGCGGGCAGAAGCGTTTGCATTTTTGTTAAGTGGTCACATTTCAATTTTGGACAGAATGAAGCAAAGTTGGGCTATAGAAATGATTCAATTGCAGACATCCTTTGCAGACATTCTTCAGTATATGTAAGTATGTAAGTATGCGGCCATGTATAGGAAATTTTTGAAAATTTTGGTGTGCGGACCCTATCCTTTGCCATTGATGTCAAAGGGGGAGTGAGGAGCAGTGAAAAATGAGGGATCCAACTAAGGGGGAGTTCCGGAAATTGTATATAAAGACAGAGCATCAGCAAAGGGGGAGCATAGTGAAAACACTTAGTCATTTTTCACCAAGTGTTGCCATCAATGCCAAAGGGGGAGATTGTTGGCAAGAGACACTATATGGATTCATGGTTGTTGTCATTGATGGCAACAAAGGTCATCCCACATATCCGCAAGTCATAATGTGTCTCTACCGGAAGTCAGAATAAAGAATGTTGTGGTCCGGTGAAGAAGAACAGAGCATGTGGCAAGGTCTGATAGATTGGTCCGGATCTCTCAGAGGAAGTGTCTTGGTGCAGTGCGGATTTGGGGAAGTCAAGAGGACTACCTTGAGTGGTATATTCCAAGGATTTAGCCTCTGGTGATGGACGAGGAAAAAGATATGAATGGTTGAGTACCGGATTCCTGAGAGACAGTGAAAACAGAGGAAGAACTGACTGGCAGAGTATCAGACTGCTTTCCGGATGGGTTACTATTGATGACAGAGGTTGTGAAGGCATGAATCATGTTTGGCCGACATGATTAATGATATCTACAAGTATATGCTTGATCCGCATTGCTTGGTGAGAAAGGATTCAGCCGACAAAATGAAAGTTTATAAGAAACTAGACTGTTCCGGATGCCGACTAGAAAGGTGATGAAATTACTTGTGCGGATATATATAGAGGATGGATTTAGTTGTGAAGTGTGGTGTGGATGTGGAGAGATATGCGAAGAAGTCCAGAGAAAGAGCAGAGGTAGCAAAAAGGATCCGGTATGTGAAAGATAGCAGAATAAAGAACAGAGGAAAGATGAAGTGCAGCAGATCAGTGTACTGAGCCAAACCGGAACTGAATTCCAGCATATGCAGATGCTTCCAATCAGTTCAAGACTGTGATTCTCATCACTTTGTAGACAGTGTGTCTTCTTGTAGGCAGTGGGCCTCTTGTGAGCAGTGTGCTCGGGCAGTGAGCCCTAATTGGCAAGTGCCATCTTTGTAATTTCCTATTCTTCTAACAGAGAATAATTTTGGGTTAATCACCCCGTGGTTTTCTCCCTTAACAGGGTTTCCACGTCAAAAATACTGTGTCATGTGTTTCTTGTTTTATGGTTAATGTTTTATGTTTGATCTTATGCTGCATCAATTAAAAGGAAAGTTCAATAAGGGAAATAATTAGGATAACTGATTCACCCCCCCCTCTCAGTTATCAACATATGTATCTTTTTCAGCCTTAACTGTCCATCATCCAACACTGACCAAATAAAGTGATACCTCAACTGTATATGTTTGGTCTTTGAATGCAAGACAAAATTCTTTGCAAGATGTATGGCACTCTGACTGTCTGTATACAAAGAACTGTTAGCCTGTTGTTTGCCAAATTCTTCCATGAAAGATTGCAGCCATATCATCTCCTTGCTTGCCTCTTTTGCAGCTACATACTCTACCTCTATGGTGGATAAAGAAACCACCTTTTGCAACCGTGAGATCCAACTCACTGCTGTCCCACCTACAGTAAAGACATAACCTGTAGTACTCCGCCTGGTATCAATATCACCTGTCAAATCTAAGTCTACATAACCTGCTAAATCAGTATTAGAGCCCCCAAAACATAAGTGTTTATTGGATATAGTTCTCAAATATCCGAGAATCCATTTTACCAAATTCCAATGCTTCAATCCGGGATGACTCATATACCTGATGACGACTCCTACAGCATGTGCAATATCCGGTCTCGTGCATACCATGGCATACATTAAACTTTCTATAGCTGAAGCATATGGTACCTTGGACATTTTTTCTTCCTCCTCTTGTGTCTTAGGACACATCTCCTTAGTCAATTTCAAATGACTAGGCAAAGGTGTGCTGACAACTTTTGCATTCTCCATATGGAATCTCTGCAACACCTTTTTAACATAATCAGTCTGAGATAGAGTCAATTTTTTGTTCTTCCTATCTCTGCAAATTTTCATACCAAGGATTTATTTTGTTGCCCCCAAATATTTCATAGCAAATGACTGTGCTAACTGTTGTTTTAACTCTCTTATGTGATTCATGTTAGACCCAGCTACAAGCATGTCATCAACATATAAACATAAAATAATGTAATTGTCATTATCCAACCTCTTAAAATAAACACAATGGTTAGAATTACACTGGTTGTAGCCTTGCTCAGCTATAAAACTATCAAATTTCAAATACCATTGCCGAGGTGCTTGTTTCAGGCCATACAAACTCTTCTTCAATCTGCACACCAGTTTCTCCTTACCTTTGACCTCAAATCCTTAGAGTTGTTCCATGTATATCTCCTCCTCTAAATCACCATGGAGAAAGACAGTTTTCACATCTAGTTGTTCCAAATGCAAATCTTCAGCAACCACAATACTTAAAACAGTACGAATAGAAGTCATCTTGACAACTAGAGAAAATATCTCATCAAAATCAATGCCCTTTTTCTATGCAAATCCTTTTACAACTAACTTGGCTTTAAATCTTTTCTTACCTCTATCTTCCTCTTTCAGCCTATAAACCCATTTGTTTGGTAAAGCCTTTTTACATGCATGCAACTTACATAATTCCCAAGTCTAATTTAGCAAGGAGTCCATTTCTTCTTTCATTGCAAGCTTCCACTGAACCTATGTATCCATCTGCATAGCTTCATCATACCCTTCTGGTTCACCAGCATCTGTTAACAAAATAGAATACAAAGAGGGAGAAAACCTTTCAGGAGGTCTACTTAGCCTTGTTGACCGTCTAACATTCACTAGAGTTTGTGGTATTTCTGGTTGCTGTTGCAGAGCATGAGGAACCACTGGAACATCACTATTTGGAGTATCATCCAGCACCACATAATCATTTTCTTTCTTCTCATACTACTGCAACTGATCTTTGTACAATACCTTCTCATTGAATATAACATCCCTGCTTCTCACAATTTTTTGATTTTCAAAATTTCAAAGCCTATAACTAAATTCATCAATGTCATATCCAATGAAGGTACATTTTTTTGATTTTGCATCCAATTTGATTCTATTTTTAGAATCTATATATGTAAATGCTTCACAGCCGAAGGTTTTCAGAAAAGAATAACTCACCTTCTTGCCTATCCATGCTTCATCTGAAATACCACAACCCAAAAGAACTGAAGGACCTCTATTAATTAAATATACAACAATGTTGATAGCGTCTGCCTACATATTTAAAGGGAGCCCAGCATGCAATCTCATGGTCCTTGCACGCTCCATTATTGTCCTATTTATGCGTTCAACCACTCCATTCTCCTGTGGAGTCCCTAGAACCGTTTTCTGCCTACGGATTCCATTAAAGGAACAATAATCTTCAAATTCTTTGTTGCAATACTCACCGCCATTATCAGATCTGAGACATTTTAATCTTTTCCCTGTCTCATTCTCAACCAAGCTTCTCCATTTCTTAAATGTTTCAAATACATTAGATTTCTGCTTAAAGAAATAAATCCATACCTTCCTAGTTGCATCATCTATGAATGTAACATAATATCGAGAGCCACCGAGAGAAGATACTTGAGCTGGTCCCATACATTTGTATGTACAAGCTCCAACTTTTCATTTTTCTTTTGCTTCCCATTTTTGAGAAAACTGACTCTCTTTTGTTTTCCATACACACAACTTTCACAGAAATCCATATTAATATATTTCAGACCTGGTAAAACTTTCTTAGAATGAAGTACCTTCATACCTTTTTCACTCATATGCCCAAGTCTATTATGCCACAGTGTTGTCTCAGAACCTGCAACAACTGTTTCAGTCTCTTCCTACGAACCTGCAGCAACTGTTCCTAAACTTGTTTATTTTTTCTCTGCAACAGCTATAGTAAAAGGAACGGTATGACCTGTACAAAGATATAAGGTGCCTACTTTCACACCTTTTGCTACTATTAAGGCACCTTTTGAAACCTTCCAATTTTTATCAGTAAATATAACAATGCAACCTTCTTCAGCTAGCTGCCCTACTGAAATTAAATTCCTATTAGTCTTGAAACGTGCCTTACCTCTTGTAGTAGCCAATGTTTCCCATTCTGCAACTTAATCTTGATTCTTCTCTTTCTAACAATCTGACACGGTTCGTTATCTCTTAAATAAACCAGCCCAAAATCCCCTTGGACATAATCAAAAAAATAACTTCTATAGGGCGTAGCATGAAATGAGGCCCCTAAATTTAAAACCCATGAATCATCAACATTATCTAGGGAAAGAATCAAAGCATCATCTTCAGATTTATTACTTACCACATTTGCCTCCTTATTTCCTTCTTGTTTGTCTCCTTTATTCTTCCGAGACCAGCAATCTTTCTTCAGATGACCTGGTTTCCCACAGTACCAGCAATCTTTCTGTCCTTTGGTTTGGGACCTCTTATCCTTTGATTTTCCTCGTGACTTCCCATGACCTCCTGAACCTTTTCCTCTCTCCTTTGATCTGCCCTTGCTTTCTGCATTCAAAACACTGCCTGATGTGGATCCACCTGAGCTTTTCCTACAAATTTCCTCACTCAGAATAACACCAACAACATCATCAAATTTTAGGGTATTTGAACCAGAAACAGTTACTAACCGCCATTACCAAACTATTCCATCTTTAGGCAATGAACATAATATCAAGAGAGCTCTAACTTCTTCATCAAATTTTACATTTACAGAAGTCAATTGACTGACAATCGTATTAAATTCATTTAAATGATCTGTCACAGATCCACCTTCAACTATTTTCAGATTAAACAAACGCTTCATGAGAAACACTTTATTTGAGGCTGAGGGTTTTTCATACAATTTAGCCAAAGCTTTCATCAGACCATTTGTTGTCTTCGCTTCTGTTATATTGAATGCCGATGGTGCCAGGCACAACCGAATGGTTCCTAGTGCTTTTCTGTCAAAAAGATTCCAATTCTCATCAGTCATTATTGCTGGTTTCTTAGCTACTCCTTCCAACGGCATCCATAAATCCTTTCGATAGAGGTAATCCTCCATTTGCATCTTCCATAACTGATAGTTCTGCCCATTGAATTTATCGACCTTCAATTTACCCTCATCCGCCATTGCTCCCACTCAACCGTGAGAATGTCACTCAACCGTGAGACCTTCCTACAGACGATAATCACAACCCGCTCTGATACCACTTGTTAAGGTTAGCCGACAGAAGATATCAATTAAATGCAAATAAAGATTAAACAGAGGAATGGAAATACACAGAAATAATAATAGCGAGAGACAAGTTTTAACGTGGTTCACCCAAACTCGGGCTACATCCACCAACAGAGAGTCCAATATTATTATCCAGTAAATCAAAACGATTACAACCAGCAATCCCTGCAACTCAATACCATTGCAAATGCTACAATACAATATATATAAAAACCCTAGCCCTTAGCCACTTTAATCAAGCCTTATGTCGGTTACAAAATAGGGTTTTTTTATGTCAGTCCAAAAAAAATTTCGGGGGCTGCGCCCCAAACCCCTCCTCGAGGCCCAGCCCGGCCCTAAACCCCAGCGAAAATACATGGCTAGTATACAGTACTTTCCTGATTAGTCACCACCTACCAATAGGGAGGGGGGAAATAATTTATGGACATTATCCTTAATAGAAATGTTGAAAGCCATGTTTTTTTGTGTCATGCCAGACTTTTCTTTAAGTTAAGTGCACAATCTTTTCTTTGGCACACTAGTTGTTATCTTTTCTCTGTTTTTTAGGATAGACATGAGTTTGTGTCTCCTTTTATGCAGGTCTGCAGGCGTCCCTCAACAAAACCATTATATGTTCCTTTAGCACATTGATGTTGAGTCGAATATAGACTTTTTAAGAGATCTGTCTTCTATATTTTCTTTAATTGAGCCCTCTACTTGTTAAGTAGGAAAGCTTACCAACCCGTGTCTATTCATCTCAATTCCTTCCAACCTCATAAGTTCATATTCAAGTAGATAACTACTTGTCAATTAGGGAAACTCAACAATCTGTGTAAATTGTTTGTAACTGTATATAGTTAACAAATTGTGCCTATTCTTCTCAATTCCTTTCATCCACACATGCTCATTTTAAACAATAAAAAATCACATGTGCCTCATCCTCAACTTTTCTCTGGCTGCACAGCAAGTCCAAGTATGCTTCTTAATCTATAGTATCGTGCAAGATTATAATCTTGTCAAAACACCATCTCTGTTGGACAACTCAAGCATGTTCATGTTTAAAATGTTTCAAAAATTATATCTACTGGATAACATAGTGAATTTAAGCAACTTAGTTTTTACTAAATTTTGAAAGCAATTGTAGAGGCATTGAGCTTAGAGGCCACAAATTTTGTATTATTACTGAGACAAATGTTTTATTCCTTCAGGTGGACTTGACAGAATATGTAGACAAACATGAATTTGTTTTTGAGGCTGTCCTAGATGAGCATGCTACAAATGATGATGTGACTTAATGTCCCCATGCCATTTTTCTCACTTCGAGTAAAATCATTATATCATGCTTACAAGTATCCTTGATCAGGTCTGTCAAGAGACTGTCCAACACACGGCTCCAACAATTTTTCATTGCATAAAGGCAACCTGCTTTGCTTATGGTCAAACTGGCAAGTGGCTTCATACTTAATTTCTTTTACCCAAATTAAAATTCATGCAGCTTAGGTGTTCAGATTTTGAATTAACTTTTCCCCCATCTTCCCCTGAACCTCATAACTATGGGCAGCAACACAACTGTTTAATTAGTTTTCAATGTTGATATAAGAAAAGAAAAAACTTTAGGTCAATTTCTGCTAGTGGAAACAGATTAGATCTTTTAATGTGAGTATAAATATTGTATGCATATGTACATGTAGTTGGTTAATCCTTAATCTGAATAATTGAAGAAAACATGTGCAAAAAATGTTAATAGTACACTATTCTCTAAAGGAGATTTAGAAATTGCATATACACAAGTCCTAGAATAGCACCCAAAGGCTTTACTAGCTTTTCCATGGTTGAACTACGTTTTTAAGGTTTCCTGAAATTATTCTCATATTGTCACAATGTGCATGGTATAGTGTGCACGCTTTCTTGTTGTCAATGTATCATATATGCTGATATTTCTAATTGAAACTTGTTTTCACCATGACCAATAATGTTTTGGAAACTATTCATTGTTCTTATTGTAGTTTTTGACATAGCTTATTACATATTGAAGTGGTACAGCTAGAGTAGATCATGACAGAGGAGCTTAATATGCAATGAGAATGGCATAATCTAAAAATGTCGTCAAGTGAATGGCAAAATCTAAGGGGGTTCTGATATTACTATTATTAACACCTAGAGTTGTCACATGGTACACCATTGTTGTAGTTGATGTATTGCAGGTTTGGTGGGAACCTAAGTCCCCGGATTCGCCGAATTTCGGCCATGAGATTCGAAATTCAGCGGATTTATACAAAGTCTAAAAATTCGCAGAAATTCGTATAAAATTCGTACGGTAGGTTTTCCGTTAAAATTCGTACAGTAGGTTTTCCGTTGAACTTGCTCAATGTATTTGGTTGAACTTGACATCTTCTGCGCCTGCGCCCACTCCCTGCGCCCTCGATTTTCCTCTCCGTCTCCTCCCCACTCGCGTTACACAATTATATTCGTTTAAAATGTATTTATTAAAGTGCAATTATATATAGATTGCCCATAGGCTTTTATATGTGAGCATTATAGTGCTTGGAATTGTCTCACGCCGTAAAAATTCACGACAGAAAATTTTCTAAACTCGTCAGTTGTTCCTATCGGCTTATTCCTTGAACCTTCTATGGGTGCAAGTGCTAGTTTATTTAATATATTTTTATTTTTACATTTTTAAAATAAAATTAGTATTTTTTATTTAAAATGTAGTGTATTTATAAGTTAGTTGTATATATATATATATATTAAAAAATTCAAATTTATGTAGACGAATTTAATAACGAATTTATTTTCCAATATTTTCCTTGCCGAATTTTTCCCAAATTTCATCCTAGCGGAATTCGAATTCGAACCTGATGACTTAGGTCGGAACATTAATCTTTCTTGCTGGTGCTAGAAGTTTCTATCTAAATGTTGACTAAAAGTAGACAATTGGATGTTGAAAGAGTGTTAGTTAAACTTGAAGTTGTATGCTATGTCATGTACGTATATGGTAATACTATCTTCAGCATCTATAAAACAATTTTATTTATGTTTCATACTGCTTGTATGAAGGGTAGGTCACAAGAAGGCAGTAATCAAGCAAATTGTCCTAGACAATTGAAGATTCTAGCAACTAAGAGATGCCATCTACCAAATACCTCTAGTTGGGATAATAAAAAATGGCAGATGACATACCTTTCACAACAAAATGCTTCTAACTTTCAATCTCATGGAGTGAGAATAACCTGCAAGTCCTATCCGCACAGGGATATGATGGCTGGTCTCAATTTAGAGCTGGTAGGAGGGCACCCTCAGTTGTCCAAAGATAAATCGGCCCCTTCAGTATCTTAAGAGAACAATGGCCTAACAAACAACATGCATGAGGATAATTCTAAATCAAAATTGTTGAATCCTAGCCCTCCCACATCCCAAAGTTTCTATATACTTTAATAACATTTTTTCAGGTCTATGTCCACACCCTTGGATATGTTCAATAGGTACATAGGTTCTCATCATGGATATCCATCTAACCAACATTTATAAATATCATACTGGCATGTAAATGCATTGCCATATTCAAAAGTTCAGAATGAGAATCTACCTTGATTTCCATTTGTATAATTGAAGTCCTCTCTGCCACATTTCACAAATGCTTGGGAATCAGCTACTATCCAAGTTCCAGATTGAAAACCCGCCTTGACAGCCATCTCCGTTTGGTAGCTATCTTGATTTGGACTATGGGACATAGAGAAAGGTAAAGATAGTTTTTTAAGTCAATGCCAAGCGAGACACCAATACTATGTTTGAGACCTCCCTTGCGGCAGCCTGCAAGAAGATCTTTTTCCATTTAACTTAAATATTGTTCATCTAGGGTGTATGTATTCTACCCCTGTGGATTTGAACCTCTACTTCCTCTATGTAGTACACAAGCCTTCACCATTAGATCCACTAAAGCTGTAGATATAATGGAAGCCTAAATCCTTTGTGGAATGCAGACACCCTTGAGCTCCATGTTGTTTAAACCATTTTTCAAAATCAACCTCCAAAGGTATTTTCTGACAAAATTGATAATCACAAGATTTTGCTCAAAAAGTCATAGTGTTCAGCTTCTCCTTGAAAGTCAATGATGGGAATTCTCTCTTCCTCTCCACTATTCTGTCCACCTAGAGGCCATTCAAAGTGGCTTATCCCTGTGGTACACACCATCTATCTAAATTCTATTTGAATGTGATATGATTGATGATTTACATCACTCGTATGATTGGTGGGTGAAAGCACTCGACCAATGCGAGAGGGCAGTTATTTTCATGCCACAGTATTTTGTGGGCAGCCCGTGTCTAGTGGGTGTGTTTGCATGTAGCACTTTTGCTGTGGCTCTTGTTCCCATAGACTTCTCGGTCATGTGGATTTTATTAAAATCTTTCATTCATTCAATAACGAACTTGTCATTGGGCACTCTTCCATTAGTTTTTCTCCTTACTCTTTAAGGTCAAATAGGAGCTGGAAACAATTTACCATTAAAGAATCAGTTCCTCTATTAAGTGGCATCCAAGTAAGTTTTCAACACTCTGGGGAGTGTTACCATAAATTGTTGTGCCAGATTCTTTTCATTATCTGCCAAGATGACATACCAGCTTTAGTTTTCATTAAAATGGAAAGAATGCAAGGAGGAGCCAGAATTGAGCCAGAATTAGGACTTCTCATGACTCAAATCCCCCATGCTTGATAGAAAGTAGGGGCCTCCTTACACTCTGCAGAGATAACAAGTCTTGACCAAGAATGGGTTTGAAACCCTTGTCTAATGGGATGAATAGTTGCTCTTTGATGTCATCTAATCATTCTAGCTTCATCCATTGATCATGCAAATGTATGATTTACTGTCTGTTCCACTTGGTGCAATTAAACCATAGAAGTCCTTAAATTAATCAACAAATGCCAAAAACATGTTTTTTTGCACACTAGCGTGCTAAGTTGTCCGCTCTGGTACGGAAATGGTATGGGTTCAAGTTCAAGTATGTCGGTACAACATTTTTTTGGGCAGGTGTGGGTACAGCAGTGTGTATATATAGATATAATATTTTTCTGTATTTGTATCTATAAAAATATTAAATATTAATAAATATAAATACATATATATTATACAAATTAATAAAATGTAAATAGCACTATGTAAATTCATAAAATATATAAATATATTAAAAATAAATAAATAATTTATAATTTTATAAATAATAAATATGATTTTATAAATTTTTTTTTAAAAGTTGTAGTATTGGATTACCAAGCTCTTGTCGTTGGCGGGTAAGTTTCAAGTTTGTTCGAAAATCTTGGCTGCCACACACGTTTATTATTCTTCGTGTTGGGTTCCCTCCAAAGCCTCTTATTTGAAAATCAAGAAGCTGCTTAGAGATTTTTTGTAGGCCTCTCACGACGGCACTCAAGGTTTCCATTGAGCTCCCTGGGATTTATGTTGCCTCCCTAGTGACGCTGGAGGACTTGGCTTGATCTACATTTGTCGCCAAGGCATTGCCTTGTGTCTTAAATGAATCATTCGAGCCCTTAAGGTAACGAGGCTTGGAAAATTCTTGTTAGGCACTGCATCAGCACTGGCATTCCTACTGGTCGACCGACATGGAAAGGTTTGGATATAGGCTCCATTCTCATTATGAGAGAGCCTATTTCCATTCAAAGCACTTTCATGATCAAAAGCATTTGGAAAGCCTGGGAAGCTCTCAAGCCTTGGCTTCACTGGGCTGGGGATGAGTTTCGTAATGGTCTATCCATTAACTAGCAATCGATTTGGTGGTCCCCTATTTTAAGCAATCAAGACCGGCCGCTTGCTAAGTTGCCTTGGGTTTAGGCGTTAAAATTTTTTAAGCACAAGATTCATGTTTTGCCTGACTTTCAAAATCCAGCCACCAAGAACTTCCTTTCTTGGCCCGAATTCAAGCATAAATTCAGGTTTCTGAATTTAGAACATGATACCTATCACGCTGTCATTGAGGACATTCCTCCTCACATGCTTCATAAGGTGGGAGTCCGCTCTCTCAAACTATGCTGGAAAGACTGGAAGTGGTATCCCGAGACTTCTTTTCGGAGTTACAAACCTTGTAAAGGATACTCTTGGTCGTCTTCCCATTTGCGTAATGTGGAGCAGCTTAATCACCGTTGGCATATTCAGTCCTCTCCTGGGACCTTGCACAGATAGTTTCAATGTGTTTGATCTGCTGTGGTTGAGCCTAAGTTGGCGCATTTTGCTTGATGTTTGTTGTATCAAGGTCTTCCCCTAGGGGATCGCTTGGCTCACATGGGCATTACCACCCTCACTGCCCATTATGTGGGTAGATTGAGACTCTCAAGCATCTCTTCTTGTTTTTCCCTCGAAATCAAGAAGCTTGGAATTGGATACATGATTTCTTTCGACCTTTTAGACCTCATGCCTTTTCTTGGCATATGGTCTTACCGAGAGATTGGCCCTATCTTCCCTGCCGATATGCCTAGATCTGGCACACTTTAAGGCTGGAAATTCTTTTTAACATTTGGAAAGATAGAAATGCTGCTATTTTTAATCATTGTTCTGCTAATAAGCATTTTTCATTGTACACTAAAGCTCTCATTTGCTCTAATGTTCTAATGCAGATTCAAGTGCAAGCTAGCAAAGTCGCACTTGAAATCGCCCATCTCCAGGAGTTGTTGGACCATTGGGGCAACACTCCCTGCACTGTTGCCCGGGTACCGCCTGATTCTTCCTTCTCTTGAGGGCGTTGACATGGCCGCAGTCAGACTTCTCGTCATGATCAACGGGACCGTGGAGGCAGCCGTGGTGACCGTGATCGTGGCTCTCATTCTCATGGCCCTCAACCCTCCAGGGATTCTGTTGTCCATGGAGACTGGTCCTTGCCTTCTAGACTACCATCTCCTCGGCGGATACTAGCTAGCCAGACACTGACAAGTTTCCTCGGCTCTAGCTTGCCATTTCCCCAGTTCGCACTCAACCGAAGGAGAATGAAGATGCCACTACTGCTCCTAATCGGTGGGAGCCTATTGATGATGCTACCCCTGGGGACTTCTGGGGGAAACTTGATAAGGATTCCCCTCCATCTGCTAGTGCTGCTCTTGCAGCTTAATGTTTTTTCTGTCTTTTCTTGTTAGACATAATGCTTAGCCTTTGAGGATGTGACTTCTGTTTTATTCGCCTTTTGAGGCTTATGTTTTATTCGCCCTTTGAGGTTGTGACTGTGACTGTGACTGTGTGGGTGTGACTTTTGACCACCCGTTTTTTTTTGTGAATATGTACTATTTATTAGTCAATTGTCAATCCTAGCAACTCCCCATTATAGTGTAAGGCGGTTTGTGGTTTCAGCCCGTTGATTGATGTGCTCTCCATTCCAGTCATAGAGATGTCTAAAGGCTGGCCATTATTTGTCATTTGAATTATATGTTTGTTATGTAGGGGACATTCAACAATGGGCATCAACTGAGGAAAATGATGCAGCTGCAGCAAACGGACTGTTGTTTTGGCATATTTTTTCTAAGTTTTTGACTTTTTTTTTCTTTTAAAATCCCATGGGATTCTGCCAAGGCACAGCCTTGCTGCCCCAGGTACCCTTTGGGACGTACCCACAGGGTACCCGTGGAAACCCGCTCCTGTTCTTTCCTACAATGGGACCCTAAAGCAAGGAACCTGTTAACATAGACAGTATGGGGCAACAGTTTAATTATCTATTAATATATTTATTTACACGTTACAGAGAGTGGGAAGAAATTTACAATGCAACCTCTGCCACTGAAAGCAATTCAACACATGTTAGAATTATTTCAGACAACATACAGATATCAGGGTTTCCAATTATGGATTGGCTTCTATGAAATATATGGTGGGAACCTTTATGATCTTCTAAATGAAAGAAGGTTTCCCTTGGCTCTTTTAACAGTATTAACTATAAAATTATGCCATTTTAAATGTTGAGGTCAGGCTCTATTCTCAGCTTAAGCTTCCTTTATTATGTGCAGGAAGCTATGCTTGTGAGAAGATGGGAAACAGCAGGTTTGTGTTGTGGGCTTGCAGAAGTACAGAATATCTGATGTTGGGACTTTCAAGGGTTACATTGGAAAAGGAATTGCTGCTAGAAGCACAGGTTCTACCGGTGCAAACAAGGAATCTTCTCATTTTTTGAGCGATTCTTTGACTTGTTATCAAAAATTCAGCAGATGAAGCAAAGCCAAGGCGATGGTTGGCAAGCTTTCCTTTACTGATCTTGCCGCTAGTGAGCGCAGTGCTGATACTACAGACATTGATCGTCTGACAAAGTTATATCTAAGTAATTTCAAGTGTTCTATTGAATTTGAGAAAGAAAAGAAATTAGAATCTACTCATACCTATTTTGCCTTTTTTGGGGGTTACGTACAGAATTTAAGGTGCAGAAATAAATAAGAGTCCGCTTGCTCTAAAGGAATGCATTTGAGCTCTGAATAATGACCAGTGCCATATCCCATTCAGAGGAAGCAAGCTAACAGAAGTATTGAAGGACTCATTTGTTGGGAACTCCAGAATTGTTATGATTTCCTGCATTTCTCCAAATTCAGGCTCTTGTAAGCGTACCCTCAACACACTTAGATATGCTGATTGGTGAAGACATTTTCGCTATGCCAAGATTCATATAGATGTTCATATATTTGAAAAATATTTTAGCAGTAAGTCCCAGAGAATATATGCAATGCAACCCAGCACACTAAAAGCCATGTGAATTAGCAATGCTCTGTGTTTACAGTATTTAGCGATGCTCTGTATTTACAGTAAATTATGCACCTAGTAAACTTTTTAATGTGACTGGCGACTGCGACACGCCACGTGAATGCTTTTGCCTGGAGCAATGAACCGGTGAGGCCACAACACAGGGGACCTCATCCCCTAGCAAGAACACTTCAAACCCGCGAGCTCGTTGGCCCAGTGGGGGTTTGAACTCTGGTGTCCGCCACTACAACCGAGCGACTTAACCACCGAACCACGCCCTTATCGGCGGAAAATATTTTCTTTCTTGCAATGAACTGTAGTAGTTTGATTTATTTCAGATAATAAAGTATTAACTGTGAACTTTATTGGACATGCCAACTAGAATTTAAAAACAAAGCATAACTGAGTTGAATTTGTATGTTTCATATGCAGGGCGAAGAGTGTCTCAAAAACGAGTTTACCAAAAAAGGAATCAATCTCAGGCTATCGATCTCAAAAGAATCCATTGTAGTTGCTACTAAGTTTTGTTCTAACACTAATAACTGTGAACTTGGTGAATGCAGAAATCGATATATTGAACAGAACAATTGGAAAAATCATTTTTATGACAATAACAATCAAATGTAATCGTGCTCACCATCATCTTTTCTTCCGTTAGTATCATCAGATCAGAATGGCTATGATCCCGGTGTTTACCATGATATAAAGGAGCAAGACCCAAAGATTAGTTCTGAAAATTCGTCATACAGAGAGATAAAACCCTACTAAGTTCAAAATACATTTTAACAGAAAAGAACCAATCATAGATCATACATACCATGACAACTGCTGAAAGGCATGGGGACAGAGATGCATCCGGAACAATCCCAAAAAATACAAAAGATATCATAGACGCAGAGGACTTGAATATTATATTGAAGGTGGGTAGGTCATGTGAGATGAATCTTTCAGTTGTTTTTTGTAAAATTATGTTCAAATTTCATTGTATTTCAAAGACTCTGAATAACTAGCCTAAGTATTTCTCTAATTTGCAGCCTTCAGAGAATACATATAGAATATTTCTCTACATTATCGAAGAGAGTAATTCAACTCAGCTTAATCTGCTTTGGAGTAGTATAACTATTATGTTAATTTGTTTGCACTTTTTCCCTCAATGTAGGATGAGGAAGTGTTGTGACTGCTCACAGGTGGACGACACTACATATTGTCAAGGAGGCGTGCTCTCTGCTTAAAATTTTAAGTACAGAGGGAAAAATGAGTTAATCTTATGATAGTCATTTCCCACTGCAGTATAGACATATTTTAAGAAAAGATATGATGATAAAAGTAGCACAAGACATACAAGAGGTTTTATGCTTCTTTACATGTAAATGAAAAGGAAGAAAATCCAATGAATCTTTGTTGGGGCAATGTATATTTATTTGATTAAGATTCATTGGATTTTGTAGCCTCTGTCGAGTAAAGGCTGACATACTTTTTAATACATTTGGTGTTTCTGTTGTGCATCATTATGTAATATCATTTAACTCACGAAATATTTTTAATGAAGATTGAATCATGATTAGTGTAGTTGCTTTGTGAAAAAATGTTCAATCACATACTTTTCATGTTTTAGATCTCATCTTGCATCAAAACAAATGCAAACATGTACATATGAACAATTCAAACAAATCCCTTTCTACGAAACTACTATTTTTTCTTCGGTCTTGCCACTCAAACAATACAACAAGTGCAATTGCACATGAAAATCTAGATGCCTCACACCCAACAATCAATAGTCAATTGATCCTGCAAAGGAAATATAGAATAGAATGTCTTAGATTGAAACATTCCCGGTCTGTGAAAGCTCCCCTGAGATGGCATTGATAACGACAATGGTTTGACATAAATGGAAGGAAATTGACAAGTATTATTGATGTTGGGTAAGAATGGACAATTGTAAATATGCTCTTTCTCTTCACCATTTAAGGGTAGTTTGTTAGAGCTTAGATTTTGCTCCATGTGATATGAAAATTTAATTCATTTCTTCTAGAGGAATCCACTACCCAACAGAATAAACAGTGGTGAATATTGAATATGTAATTCTTTCTATTCACAAATATTTTCTCATAGTGCGGATCAAGTTTTGTAAGGTTTCGTAAATTGGGTGCCCCACACCCAATTTACAAAACCTAATCTTGACTATGAGAAATATTCAGACACCCAATTTAGAAAACCTGATCTGCACCATGAGAAATATTTGTGAAGAGAAAGAATTATGTATTCAATAGATCAAGTTTTAATTTGGACTATGGAAAAATATTTGTGAATAGAAAGTATTATGCATTCAGTATTCACCATTGCTCAGCAGGCCAACATAATTAATTTGCTTTTCTCATCTACACTCCTCAATGCTTATTCTGCTGGGTAGTGAAATCCTCTAGAAGAAATGAATTAAATTTGCATATTGTAGGGAAAGCGAAACCCAGTTCTAACAAACTGCCCATCAATGGTGAAGAGAAAGAGCATATTTACAATTGTTAATTCTCACCTAACATCAATAATACTTGTCAATTTGCTTCCATACATGTCAAACCATTGTCATTATCAATGTCATCTCAAGTGAGCTTTCATAGACTGCAAATATTTCAATCTAAGACATTCCATTCTATATTTCCTTGCCTCAGCTGCAACTACGGCTTTGCTATTTGCCTGAACTACTTGGTTGTCCAAATCAATGGACATACTATCAAACAAATATTCAACATCTTCTGCAGGGATGTTTAAATCTGGAAGAGCAAAGGCATGTGAAGAAGACATTGTGGGCACTAATGAATCTTGTCTTAGAGATTTACAAACCCAACTTATGTGATCAGAATGTAAAAACCTTTCAGCAGTTGAATCCCAATCCATTACTGCAACTAAAGGTGAATTCTTGACAAGATTCTCAGAAGACTCTAATGCACATGACCAATTGACAGCATTAACAATGCTATATCTAAGGAAAGTGCTAGAGACTGGGTAAGAAGTCGGCGTTGTGCCTTTTTGCCCAACTTCAATGCTAACTGCAAAACAAATAAATATTTCTTAGTTCATTTTTCAGGATCTACTTTATAGAAAAATAGAAAAAATAATAAAATAATTATTTTTCAGTATTTGTGATTAGTTTATAAAACAATTCTATAATACAGTAGAATCTTGAAAATCATCTTTTACTTTTTAATTTTCTGTACTTAATTACCTCTGCTTCAAAACTTTATTCTTATCCCTCAATGATTGAAAGCTATTAAATAACTTCTCCTTTTCCTATTGAAAAGAAAGAAATCATCTTAATGACACTTCTTTCATTATGACATTTAGTGACTTCTACAATAAAAATTAACGAGAAACAAATATTTTCCTCATGGAAAAGAGAAAAATCATCTTAATAAAAATTCTTTCATTATGGCATTTAATGACTTTTGCAATTAGAAATAACAAGAAACAAACCTTTTCCATGTCTTCCTTTTCTGATGATAGTCCAATAAACAACTCCTTCAGCTCTGCAAGTGTCTGCAAACAGGACAGCTCTCATTAATCAGCCACCTAATGGTCAAATTCAAAGAAAAAAATATACACAAATGAACACATACATACCTTTTTCTTTGGGCCTTTTCCATTTGAAGGGTTGTGCACACCTAATTTTCTTTCCACCTGTACCAAAATGTAAATTTGATTATTTAATTGAACTAGATAGAAACAATGGAAAGTAGAATTAAATTTTTAAACCCAACCCTTCAAATAGAATTTTACAATGTCTCCTTGTTTTGAATTTTTAATAAATTATCTACAGATTTGGAAAATAAGATTTAAATGAGTTGAATTTGGATGTGGATGGCAGCTAATCTGAATTTGGATAACCGTTTACAAATTGATTTCATTTTACTGGTAAGCATTCCATGTAAAAAGCATACAAAATTAATATCATTTAAATGATGAATATTCCATGTAGAAAGCATATAAAACTAAAATCATTTTTAAATGCTGAATAAGTCCATGTAAAATGTATTGCATTAAAAATCTTCACTTAAGATCAAAGGTAGTCATTTTAAGATGCAAAATACTCAGAAGATTACAAGTAGTCTCTGTGAGACGTAAAAAAAAAATGTAGTACTATGCTGTGAACTTTTAGCTTTAAACGTAAGCACTTTCATTCTCGAATAGACATTCACTGAAGAAAATGGTTTGAGCAGATGGAAATTTATAGTGAAATGGACAGTGAAGTCCACCTCTGGTTATCTTATATTTCATTATTATATATTCCATACCACTAATTTCCTTGCGATATATTGCAAATCTAGAGTACACAGCAGTAAAATTTTTAGCAGGAACATTTTTTGAGAACAATGTGAAGTGAAAAATATAATTCCAAAGTGGTAGTGAAAAAGTGTAAGCTAATGGTGACATTAAAAATTGGACAATCTATGTACCCTGGTGTGTTAACTCCATAATTCCTATCTGAAACACCCTGGCACCTACAGCTGCTATTTGCTAATTAATATGATCGCACCAACATCTAGAAAACATCGCACCACAACGAAATATCTCAACTATCTAAATGTCCCACTCTTTAAAAAGAAAAAAAAATTCGCCTTGTCTCAAGAGATAAACCAGTGAGTTCTACTGCCAAGATTCTATCAAGAAAGGCATTCTAAATCATATCAAAGAACTGCAGAATGGTTACTGTGGATCTTAGGATAGGATGGCAGCCAAATTGCCAAACGTTCTTCCTAATTTTCAGATCCTCGTGTATTTCTAACATAACATCTATAAAATGCAGCACCACAAGGAAACCCCTCAATTCTTAAAACATTCTATATGTCCTACTTTTCAGAAAGAGCAAAACCAAATTTCTAGTATCTAGAGATGATTCAGAGAGGTCTACTGTCTAGGCTGTCATAAAAAAGCACCCACCATGGACTAAAAGATGAAGACTGTTTAGTCCAATGGCCAGCCTGGGAAAAAGCTTAAAACAATCAGCAAGCTCTGTTTTTGACTTCTACCGAAACAAAACTGTCGGCTATTTAATTATATGTATATGCACACTTGCAGCAGAGTCACTATGGCTGTCAGCAGGCAAAATGTAGGTCACGGGATTGAGATGCCGGAGTTTCTTTAAAATGTGAGGGTGCCAGACTGTGACTAAATAGTAAATACATACTATTCTGATTTTCGGGTGGTCATATATTTCACATGAATCTCTTATCCATTCCTGTATACCTGGTTGCCTGTAACGCTACGGGCAGCCTATCCAGGGCTAGCTTGCTGCTAACGTGGAGGGCCAATTCCCTAATTTAATCAACAAGTGCTGCTAAAAAAATTTAGAATTCATAGGTTGGGCATTCTAACACTAGTTAGATATATTTGAGGAAAAAATTTCTCAAGTTATATAAAGCAGGTTCAATCTCGGCTTGAAGAGGCTCCTGAACAATGCCATCCTAAAAAATATATTTTGGGCTTTTTCTTGTTCCATTCAAGCTCTTTTGGATTTGCTGCCCAGATAATTAAGTGGCAAAACATTTAAGAGATCATAGCTGGCATGGTTCGAGTGCGCTTTGACAGAATAAAAGCCATGAGCCTGTATTCCTAGGCAACGGATCTTGTGCTTGAGTGGAGGAATAAAGTGCGTGTCCTATACTGGAAGCACAGTCATCAGTGCAGCATCATCTCCTATACTGGAAGCTACCCGAGTCTAAAGCAGTGGTCCCATTGAGGGGGGTCTAACTAAGATTTCTCAGCAGGTGCTGCTAAGATAGATTGGGAGACTTTTCCTGCAAAGTGGTTCCAAGGAATTTTTTATTTTTTGATAAGAAATTTTTGGTGGATGTGAGAAATTACAGAAACCATTTTGAAATAGATTGTACATATTTTATAAAAATATTAAATTCATAAAAGATATCATGAAAACTGTCAGAGACATGGCCCCTAATTTGGTAGGGTAAACTTTCAGGACCCCTCCAGGCTCCAACCACCAGCTTAAAGTTTATCAAAACCGTGTTGTTGAAATATTTTCGAAACATTTTAAAATAAGCCGTCCAATAAATTTTTCAACTTAAAACTTTTAACTCCAAAATTTATGGATGCTGGTGGTCTCATGAGTTTTTCAGTTTAATACTAATTGATTTGGCAGAGATTTTCTAGGACATTAAAAATCATCAAATAAAAAATTTTCCCTTCAAAATGGAATCTAATAACTGGTAAATAAGAAATTTTTCCTCCAAAATAGAATCTAAAAACTAGTAAATAAGAAATTTTTCCTCCAAAATAGAATCTAAAAACTGTTAAATTCCTAAGCTGGTGGAGGAAACTTTTAGCCCCACCTCAAATATACCTGCTCAAAATCAATCATGTAAATAAAAAGAAAAGATTCTAATTTATTAACAATTTTTTTTGGGTTTCATGTGCCTCTTCCTTATATGCTCAGGACGTCAGGCTTTCCTTTTCTCTATTGTCCTAGACAGTGATCCCATGGATGCCACGTAAGCAGGTGACATGGCAATCACCCAACAAAATTAGGTATCACAATGCCCTGCTGGGACCCACCTTCAAATTAAAACAATAATAAAAGTTTCCATACGGTAACAACGCTTGGCTGTGAGCTGTGACTAAAACGTTTTTTTTTTTTTTTTTGGGTTTATGTATTGAAACAGCTGAGTCTGTGACTAAAACTTGGGGCGAAACAGAAACAGCAAACTAAAAGAAAAGCACATAAAACCAAAATAGAAAAAAGAGGCACGGACAAAAGAAACAGCAGCCTCACCAACCTTGAATTTGGCCCTGGGCCCTGGGCCCCAGCGTGAGGTTGCATGGACGCGGAGCAGCTACTCGGAGACGTGGAGGCGGATGCAGAGTGCCTCTCGTTGCCGACTAACAACACTCATCATTCGTTTTATGTTATTATTCTGTCCTTTTCTTTCTCCTCTCCACGCTATTTATATCCTTTTTAAATGCCACGTCAGTTTTTAGTTTTTTCCCTGCATGCTCATCGCTGGGCCCACATCTTATCTTGTTTCGCGGTGCTATCTGCGCTTTCGTTCTACAGCTGTGACGCGTTGATTCTTCTCTGCTTACGTGGAATATAATTGCAAGTTAAGGGCATTGGTCCTATGTGGAACCGCTTCTAGCTTCTTTCTTATTTTTCCTCTCGATTCCTACTCTGTTTTACAAGTCTCCTGCACATAATTAAAATCAAAACAGACTAAAGTTTTGCAAAATTCCTGAAAAAAAAATGTTGTACGGAACGGTGTGCATGCACTCCGCGCTATATGGAGTGCTCTGTGCTCTATTCAATATTTTGATTAAATCCATTTCATATCAAATTAGAGAGACGACAATTTAATAAAAAAAATATATAGAAAAAAAAAATCAAAATCAAAATTAAAAAAAAATTTGAATAAATCAAAAATCAAAAAGAAATTGTAATAAATCAAAAATTAAAAAAGAAAAAAAAAATTGGAAAAAATTAAAAAATAGAAATTAATTTTGGAAACCTCACTGAAAAAAAATTGAGAAACTCACAAAATCTATAAAACATAGAAAACACAATAAGATAAAGAAATTAAGAAAATGTTAAATCACAAAAATTATAAAACCAAAAAAAAATTTGAAAAAATAAAAAATAAAAACTAAAAAAGAAATTGGAAAAATAAAAAATAAAAAACCAAAAAAATATTCTATGTGCTTTTATATATATATATATAGATTTTTAAATATAAATATACTATTATATTTATATTTAAAAAAAATATCTAGCCGAGAGATATCTTCTCAGGGTATGTAGTTCTTTCTAGTTTTCCAATACTTTTTTTATTTTCTCCACTTTTTTTCAATGGTTTTTTTTTTTTTTTTGTTCCGTATTTTTTGTGATTTTATAATTTCTTTTCTTGATTTTTATTTTTAATTTTTTCTAGTTTTTATTTTATATTATGAGCTCTCATCTCCACCCTCTTATGACTATAGAATGCCTCTCGGCATAACTAGTATATTTAGGATATCTTTTTTTCATAGTTTTTTTATTTTCTCACTTTTTTTCGTTTGCAATTTTTTTTTCGGTTTTTATTTTTTAATTTTTCCATTTTCTTTTTTACTTCCATCTCCACCTTTTTCTCCTTCTAACAGTTTCCAATTTCTTTTTTAGTTTTTATTTTTTATTTTTTCCTATTTCTTTTTTGGTCCATAGTTTTTGTGATTTAGCTTTTTTTCCTTCAAACTATTTTTAAATTTTTTATTTTTTTTCCTTTGATTTTTTAAGTTTTATTTTTATTTGTATTTTAACATTTTTTTTTATTTTGTCCAATTTATTTTTTGGTTCCATAATTTTTGTGATTTTTTTATTTTCAATTTCTTTTTTGGTTTTCGTTTTTTACTTTTTTTCCAATTTTTTTTGAGTTTTTAGTTTTTATTTTTTCCAATTTTTTTTTTGGTTTTTAGTTTTTATTTTTTCCAATTTCTTTTTTTGTTCCATAGTTTTTGTGATTTTATTATTTTCAATTTCTTTTTTGGTTTTTAGTTTTTATTTTTTCCAATTTCTTTTTTTTTCCATAGTTTTTGTGATTTTCTTATTTTCAATTTCTTTTTTGGTTTTTAGTTTTTATTTTTTCCAATTTCTTTTTTTGTTCCATAGTTTTTGTGATTTTCTTATTTTCAATTTCTGTTTTTGTTTTTTTTTTTATTTTTTCGAATTTTATTTTATCAATTTCTTTTTAAATCACCAAAAATATCAAACAAAAATAAATTGAAAAATTAAAAAATAAAAATGATGGAAAAAAAAATATGGAAAAGAGATATCCCTCGACATATTTAGATATATATTTTAGAATATAAATATATTAGGATATAAATTTACGCAGAAAAAATGAGTGCTCTCATCCCCACCCCACTTGAGTGTACTAGTATATTTATATTTAAAAAAATATATTTTAAATATGTCGAGGTATATCTTTTTTCCATAGTTTCTTTGATTTTCTCTTGCAATTTCTTTTTTAGTTTTTATTTTTTAATTTTTTCAATTTTTTTTTTGGTTCCATAGTTTTTGTGATTTTCTACAACTTTTTCTCCTTCCAACAGTTTCCAATTTCTTTTTTGGTTTTTATTTTTATTTTTTCCAATTTCTTTTTTAGTTTTTTTTTTTTTTCCAATTTCTTTTTTGGTTCCATAGTTTTTGTGATTTAGCTTTTTCTCTTTCAACAGTTTTGAATTTCTTTTTTAGTTTTTTTCTTTGATTTTCTTAAGTTTTATTTTTTATTTCCTTTTTGGTATTTTAAATTTTTTTATTATAAATTCAGGCAGAAAAAATGAGTTCTCTCATCCCCACCCCGATGTGACTGTATAACGCCTCTCAGCGTAAATATATCTAAATATGCTAAGCGATAACTTCTCAAGTTTTGTCCATTTTTTTTTTAAAAAGAGGGTAAAAACTTTATTAATCAAAGAGAGCAGTACAAAGCATAAAAGTAGCAAGAGGCCCAAACGGGTCCAAAGACAACAATCAAGAAATCAAGAAGTGGTCATGCAACATCTGACATCCTCCGTGACCAAATCCACCAAATCCTAAGCAAGATCCCCAGGTAAACTGTCCCAATCATCCACCAACTAGGTCCCATTCTTCTCAAAAGCCCATTTGGCTAACCCATCAACTGCCTTATTCCATTCCCGAGAGATATGAGAGAAGGTGATAGAATCAAATAATTCTCCAAGACTGGTGATTTATTTAGCCACCACCACAAGCTACCAACTAACATCATCAAACTGCCTTCTATTTATCAAGTTTATCACCACCTGAGAATCTGACTCGTAGATAATCTTATTCCAGCCAATGGCATATGCCTTCCTCAAAGCCAAAAGAATAGCCAAGGCCTCCATAAGATTATTAGAGTGCAACCCCTTATATTCTGAGAAGAAAAACACAACCACCCCAGAACTGTCTCTACCCACCCCACCAATGCCAATGTGCCCAGGGTTACCCCTTGCAGACCCATAAGTATTGATTTTCAAGACTCCAGTGGGAGGGGGCAGCTAATGCCCTTCCCTAGAAACCTTCCTTCTAGAACACCTGCTCCACCCAAGCTTGGGCCTTCCAGGGCCCCCAAAAAGAATCCCCAGATTACGAATCACTTTAATATCACCAGGATCCACCGGGGCTGACAGATCACATTTAGCATACAAGGTCTCCTGCAAAGCCCCAAGAATGCGAGACCAAACTTGACCCATCAACAACTTCTTATCCAGAAAGACCTGTGGTTGCGCTCCAACCAGATGTGCCATATAATCAGACTAGGGCCAACTGGCCATGCTATGTGTAGAAACGAAGTCCTCACTGGAATGGGCCCAAAGTTCCACCAAAACTCCTCCAGAGAAGAAGGGTGCCTGACTGCAAACTCCAGGCCCCCCACTAAAATGCTAAATAGTTCTAGCAAAAGGGCACTGGAAGAAAAGATGTGAAACAGTCTCAACATCTTTTAAGCATAAGAAACATAATGAAGGACCTTGGAAGCCACGCTTACAAAGGTTATCCCAAAACAAACACCTACCATAAACCACTAGCCAAGAAAAGAAATTGCATTTTGGCCAAGAGAATTTATTCTAAATATTTTTCCACCAAGGAACCTCAGCACTACCCCAGGCTTGTTTGTCCAAAACATAATACCCTGAAGCAACAGTGAACTTCCCTTTTGGATCTGGACCCCAAGCTAGCACATCCCGCTTTGGAAGAGAACAACAGACTCTATCAGCCAAAATAGAGGACAACTCCCTCCTATCCTCCAAAGATCCACCCATGGGCCATTCATGCATATCCTTCCATTGGTAAACAATAGTCTACCCCAAAGCCTGAGGGAATTTGAAATCCATCACTCTACTCCAACCAGCCTGAACAAAAATCCTACATAAATCCTCCAAGTGAGGGTGCGAGGAGAGGATAGGCGGGAAGCCATCCCTGGAGTCATGCCAAAAAAGAGCATCAGAGCCTCTATTGCAGATCTAAAACAAGCCTTGTTTAACCAGCGCAGCCCCCCTCTTGAGAGTATTCCAGATCATAGAACCTCTCCCTGAAAGGCTAAAACAAGGCACCTCAGCGCCCTCCACCTCCCCAAGGTACTTGAAGGTAAGGATCCTAGCCCAATACTGATGCTGATATGAACACCATCTCCAGTATAGCTTAGCAGCCAAAGCCTGTCCATTCCAATCTATCCTACGTAAACCTAGACCACCATCATGCTTTGGCCGGCAAACAACTTCCCACTTAATTAAGCTCCACTTCTTCAAAAGGATATTACCCGACCAAAGAAACTGCCGACAGAGGCCCTCAAAATCTTTGATGAAACTTGAGGGAGAAGTCAACACAAAGCACCTGTATAAAGGAAGGGCCTGCACCATGGACTTCAACAGAGTAACTCTTCCAGCCGTAGATAACCATCTATAGGTCCAATGACAAACCAGCCCACAAAATTTATCCATCACATCCTACCAAAAACACCTAGGAAGTGGGCGCACATTCAGAGGGATGCCAAGGTATATAAAGGGAAGTTTCCCCACCTGAAACCTTAAGATCCTAGCAATACGTTGCTAAATAAGCCTAGGGGTGTTAAAGAAATAAATGCAAGACTTACTTTCATTAATGCTTTGACCTGAGGCAGCCAGGTAACAATCCAAAATCTGGCGCAAAGCAACCGCTTCAGCCACCTTAGCAACACCTATCAAAGTCGTATCATCCACAAACTGAAGATGAGTTTGAGGAGGAAGAGAATTGCTCCATTTCCATCCCTGAAAGAGCTCGTCCATAACACGGGACTTAATGAATCTCCCCAAGCTTTCATCCATCAAGATGAACAAATATGGGGATAAGGGGTCCCCCTATCGAAGACCTCTAAAAGCACCAAACAGATCCGAAGACTCCCCATTTATGAGAACAGAAAATGAGGAAGTCCTCACACAACTCATGACCCAATCAATCCAATCACAATTGAACCCGAAGGCTCTGAGAATTTTGATCAAAAAGCCCCAGTTAACTCTGTCATAAGCTTTAGCCATGTCCAACTTTATAAACATGGCCTTTTCCTTAGAAGAGGCCATAGAGTGAATAGTCTCAGCTGCAATAACTACTCCATCCAAAATCTGTCTACTCGCAACAAAGCCCCCTTATTCCTCCGAGATCAACTTATCCAAACATGGCTTCAAACATTCAGCAATTAGCTTTGTAATGATTTTATACACCACATTGCACAAAGCAATTGGTTGAAAAAGATCCAAAGAATTAACACCCTCACATTTTGGGATAAGAGAAAGAAATGTGGCATTCATGGCTCGCAACATTTGTTTATTCCTAAAAGACTCCTGCACCACCTCTAATAGATCAAGGTTGATGACTTCCCAAAATTCCTAGAAAAACTCAGCCGGGAACCCATCAGGACTAAGAACCTTCCCTTTTTTCAACTGAAACACCACATCCTCCAACTCATTCAAAGAAATGGGTTTAAGGAGAGAAGTATTCATATCCGTAGTCACCAGAGAGGGAATACAAGTCAGGATAGAAGCTTCCTCCTCACTAGCAGGTGGGGTATCTTCAGAAAAGAGAGCAAAGAAAAAATGAACCGCCTCACTAGAGATCCCCGAAGAGGAAGAAAGAACAGAACCCTCAGGAGAGCGGAGAGAAGAGATAAAGTTACCTTGTCTTCGAGCCTTCACTAATTTATGAAAGAAGGAAGTATTCCTATCCCCTTCCTGAAGCCAATCAACATGAGCCTTTTGTTTCCAAAAAAATTCCTCACGAAGCTCCCATTCCTTGAGGTCTTTAACTGCAGTAACCTCAAGCTTGCTTAAATTCACATCCAGACCCTAATCCCAAATCTACCTGGTAATAGAATCCAAGCGCTCCTGGGCAACCCTTTTCTGCTAAAACACGTTGCCAAATTCCAATGTTTCAATTTATACTTCACAAATTGAAGCCTCTTCACAAATGAATACATATATGTACCAAAAGCAGGTCATCCTTCAGTCCACCATCTAGAAACCAAGCCCAGAAGACTCTCCTCCCTGAGCCACATAAGCTGAAATCTAAAAGTTTGTTTCTTAGGACCACCAGCCAAACGTGCAAAGAATTTGATTGGCCAATGGTCTGATCCTCGCCAATCTAAAATTTTAGAACTTGACAGCCACTTGTCACCCACCCAAAAATAGGAAACAAGAAACCTGTCTAACTGTTCAGAAATGGCATCATCCTCAAGCTTCCTATTATTCCAAGTAAACATGTCATTCAAAGGTTTGATATCCACAAGCCGGAGCCGAACCAAATTATCCCTTAGAAGATCAGAAGACGGGTCCAAATGAGGTACACCCCCCTTTTCTCCTCAAGGGAGGCAATTGCATTAAAGTCACCTGCCATAATCCAGGGGAGAAAAGGATCCAACGATCTCAGAAGATTGATATGAGACCACAGGAGAGTCTTACCAGGGACATCCGTTGGAGCATAAATTTTAAAAAGAAGAATTCTTTCCCCTATCTCCAAACTAATTGCAACCAGAGAAATGGAAACCTACTAGAGATCCACCAAATAGGAGAAATTCACCGAGGGTCCCAGAGGCAAGCAAGACCCCCTGAGCTGCCTTGTGCACCCACACACTGGCAAAACCCTCTGTTCCAAATCTTAGAAACACATTGCACCATACCATCCACAGATAACTTCGTCTCCTGGATGAAAACCACATCTGGAGAATGAGCACTAACCAAGTCCTGAATAGCCTTTTGTCTAGGGATGCTATTCATACCCCTTACATTCCATGATAACACAATCATCGTGAAGGGTGAGAGAAGTGAGTATCCAATGTCTTCACTGACCCAGATTCCACCAATGTCTCTCCAGCCATCTTAACTTTCTCCTAATCCTTCTTCCTCCTCACCTTCTGGGGCTTATCAAGAGCACACTTTTTCAGGGATTTTTGCTATAGACCCAGAATAGGAGAAGAAGAGAGGGCTTTTTTCTTACCAGAGTCTTCCAAACCCGGTCCACTGGCTAAACTCACTCTTTCATCCGAAGAGGCCAGGGGGGTTTCCACCAAACCACAAGAGTCCCCAAACCCAACATCGGGGGGAGGAGCAACTGAATCCATCACCACCCCGGAAGCCACCATAGGAACTAGGATTGAGGTAGTGACAAGCAAAGACTCAGAATTATGATCAACTAAAGGAGAAGCTTCAACATGCATGTCAGAAGAAACCCCCTCCTCATGGACTAATTCATCCAAAGCCTCAAACTTGTTAAAAGTCTCCTCCTTTTGACGATCTCGAAGAGTCCTCTTCAGACCCTGATTCTTGTTTCGTGCCTTAACTGGTACAAAGCCATCTTTATCCAGTACTACCTCCTGCATGGGTGCTTTACCCTTTTCTGCCCTTGGATTAGACAGAGCCTTCACATTATGTGAACCACCAATACCTGAGGCATGAGGGCACCTCCTTTGAAGATGGTCATACTCATGGCACAGCCAGCACCTGAAAGGTAAAGTCTCATAGTCTAATTGTTGAGTCCAGGAGATAGACCCAAAAATTAGATCAATAGAATCTGGCAGAGGTTGGCTCGGATCAATCTCCACACAGACCCAGGCATAGAAAAAAATTTGCTTCTCTAGAGTTTGCTGAGACAGGCCAATAGGCTTCCCCAGCAGCAACGTAATTGATTGCAGAATATCTTGTCTCCAACATTCCAACAGCAACCGAGGAAAACGAACCCACACCGGCACCTTCGAGGGCAGCTCCTCCGCCAAGTTAAAGCCTGCATGCCAAGGCTTCATGAAAAGGCCAACTTGATTATAAAAGTAGGGCCCTCCCTCAAAAACCTTGTTAAGATACACGAAAAAACCACTAGAAAGAAGTTATTCGTAGCTAGCAAGATTTCAAAATCACCTTCTGGATTCCATGACTTATGAATCCAGGGTTCCAGAAAAGGCATCGAAACCCTCAATCCCATAAATTTGTAGATTAAAACATGTTTTCTATAATACTCCAGGTCCTCGGTTACCACCTCTGTTTGAATCACCAGCTTCAGATGAACTTGAGCTCTTTCCAAGCACCTGTTTATCTTATGCAATTTCAAAGCACCAGTGCTAAAAACCCCAACATTAGGCAGGGATGGATGAGGAAATTCATCACCAACCTTTGCCATAGCAGCATCCCCCGATGTCTCACCCAAAGGCACAGACCCTACCATTAGAAAAACCCCTCAAGCCCTCGCACCACACACCTGCACTAAACAATACCCCCCCCCCCCCCGAAAGCTAAAAAACCCCACCCTTGCTGAAAACAACCCCACAGAGCCTGATCTGCAAAGAAAAAATGCATGCAACAGAGAACAAACACATGCAGACTGCGACCTGCTACAGGTCGCGGGACTGCACAGAGCTCCCGCGCACACGCTCCATCCTCCTCAAGTTTTGTCCATGTTTTTTTGTTTTCCATAGCTTTTCTAATTTTTTTTCCACTTTTTAAAATTTTTTCCATTGGTTTCATAATTTTTTTAATTTTCTCCACTTTTTTGCTTCAACCATTTCTAATTTCTTTTTTGGTTTTTATTTTTTATTTTTTTATTTTTAATTTCTTTTTTTGTTTTTATTTTTTATTTTTTTGCTATATATTTAAATAGAAAAAAATGAGTGCTTTCATCTCCACCCCGATATGACTGTAGAATGCCTCTCGACATAACAAATTTATGCCTGATCAAACCAAATAGTAAACATTAGTAATACTTTTGGTTGCTAAATGATTGGTTATAGAGTAATTTTTTTTGAAAAGTAGTATTGGGATGGGTGACTTTCCTAGCTATTTTATTGGTGTGAACATCACGTAGATGCAATGAGTGGTAAGTGGACCTTTCATTCTCATGTGAGATGGGTTTGTGTGAACTCCTACTCCTAAAATATTAATCAATAAGTTTGATTCCCAATATAAATATCATAATTTGACGCCATGCAGAAAATACTTCCTACTTGTCAATAGATGAGCTAAAGGGGCTCTATAGTGAATGGATCATAAGGCACAACACTCGCTGAAGGTTTTGCAAATGGGTTGGCAAGCAAAGTGATTTAATCTTGGGGTAAACCCCATGGTCAAGTATGCTTGAGTTGGCATATACTAGGGAAGTCCCCATGCTTCACCCCTATGAGCATCACTTAGATGCAATGAGTGCTAAGTGGACCATTCATTCTCATGTGACATGAGTTCGTGTGAACCACTACTCCTTAAATATAGATCACTAAGTTTGACTAAAAAATATGCAGTTAATGTTGATATAAATATCATATGTATATATATATAAATATCATATGTATATATATATAAATATCATATGTATATATATATATATATATATATAAATATCATATGTATATATATATATATACATACATATATATATATATATATATATATATATTATTGGTCTCTTTCAAACAGGTATTATAGCTACAATTGATAAAAGTTAAATTATTAGATTTGTTTGAGGATATTTTATTTCCTATTTTATAATTTTGCAATGTTTGTGATTAATTTTTTAGTTGTTTGAAGTTGTTGCCTTTTTAAAAAAATCTTATGTTAATTTTATAATATTGTTAAGAACCCGTGTTTAACCCTTCTCTTTACTTTGTTAGTATAAATTAGTTGCTATGGACGTGTATGCTTTGTAAGTCATCCCATGAGCATATTATATTATCCCACATTCATGGGAAGTAGTAGTTGTTTTGATTAGACTTAGTATATAAGTATGTGTTGAGGCCAATGAAGTTATCCACAAATTTGTTGTATTGAGCTTGTTCAAAGGAGGTTGCCCCCTCCAAGTGGCCCGTGATCAATAAATTCCTTCTATATTTCTAGTATTTATATAATTTTGTTATTTCATGCATTTTTCATTATATTGTTGCAGGAGGTTCCTCTCATATGGTATCAGAGCGTTTTCTTGGGCTCGTTGGGTAGAATTTTTGACAAATCTTTTTTTCTATAGTGGCCATCCAGGCACTATGATTATAGCAACAATATTTTTTTCACATCTGTATTGTTATTTGGTTTGCAGGTTTGGATCAGGGAACATCCCTATCTGTTTAACTATGGGAAGTGCTTGGGCATATAGCCCTAAAACTCATTGTGAGGAGTACCACAGGAACCTCGAAGTAGTTGGCCCATTGAGAGGACCTGCCAACGAAAATGGCAATGACCCCTACCCGATTGACTAGTTCCCATCCATGAGGTAAACCAAGAGCTGTCGTTTATGGCAAAGCGGTTATCAGTTTTACTTGAGCCGTGGAGTGAGGGGTACTACCTTGACACGCAAGTCGTTAGATAATATTGGTGGCCAGAGTGATTCCTTTGAACCTTTAGGAAGCCAAACATACTTGGGGCCCATATCTATTGATAGCCAACAAATTGCAGATTGAATCCATCCGGAGCAGTTGGCAGATCATTTCTAGAAAAAAAATCTGTGTGATTTTTATTTTTTCGCCATATCTTTCTTGCCTTAGTTCTGTTTCCTCTCAAAATTCATTGGAACACCTAAAATTTCATTCCTCACATTTCCTTCTTTGAGGTCCCCTATCCCAATTCCACTTTTTTTATTTTTAAGATTTGCCATAACTTCTTCAATTTTCGCCCAATAGCCTTCAGATTTTACCACATCATTCCTTTCATATTTATGCTCATTTGTGTCTTTTGGACAAATTTTCCCATTCTTTCACCTCGCTTCTGAAATCACCATTTTCTTCTCCCATTCCCCTTAGAAAGTGTCCAAAAGCTAATCAAACCCCAATTACCCATTGCAATTTTCCCCAAATTAAAATTTCCCTTTACTAAACGTGTTTTAGCACACATTTTTCTACACATTTAAACAAAATAAAAAATAACAAATCTTCTGGCTATGGTAGTAACTTGATCAGGAGCAAAAAATATGGAGGATGAAATTTCCACCCTCAAGTCCAAAATCCAAGATCTTGATGAAAAAATTATCGGCCTCAATCTTCAACATTCAACCATGAACAACAAACGACAGCCAGAGTCTTCTTTAGACACTAAGTTTTCTTCTTCCAACAATTTTTGTGGGCCGAAGCTTAATTTTCCTTGATTCAATGGTGTAGATCCGACTGGATGGATATATCGGGTAGAATAATATTTTAGTCTGCATAATACTTTTGATGTCAATAAAGTTGCACTTGCCTCCTTTCACCTGGAACATGAAGCCCTTCAATGGTTCCATTGGTATATCAAGGCTCATGACGAGCCACAATGGACCGATTTTTGCAACCTCATTTTGCAACGGTTTGGCCCTAGTGCTTTTGATGACTTCACTAGAGCACTCACTAAATTTTGCCAAACAGGCACTATGAGAGAGTATTAGACAAAATTTAAAAAACTGGCTAATCACACAGAGGGATTGTTTGATGAATTCTTCAGGAGTTGTTTTGTCATTGGTCTAAAGGATGCCATTCAATCGAAGGTTAAAATGTTCTATCCCATTACAATGATGGAAGCCCTAGGGTTGGCTAAGTTGATAGAGGACAAGATCACAACTCAGCAGTGATCCAAATCCAATTTTGTTCCATTCAGAAATACAACCCCCCAAAGATCTCAAACAACACCAGCTCCTAGAACAACTCCTATCAAGCAGTTGACTAAAGCAGAGATGCAGGCACGCAGAGAAAAAAGACTTTGTTATAATTGTGATGAGAAATTCACTCGGGGGTATCGATGTGTTGAGAAAAATCTCTACCTATTGGATGTGGAGTCTCCACCTGAAACTGAAGTTTGCATAGATGCTCAGGATACAGTAGATGATCAGGCAGAAACTAAGCAGCCACTTTTTGAACTTGCTTCTCAAGAAGACCACGCAGAGATCTCTCTCCATGCCTTAGCAGGAGTCACCACCCCACAAACCATGCGGGTCAAGGGTTACTTCAAGAAGCTCCCTCTTACAATACTTGTTAATTCTGGTAACTGTAAAGTACTCAAACCAAGTCAACAGTTACTGAAGTAAACAATCCACTTATTTGCATCAACTCAAGTAAAAAGAAAAGATCTCATAATCATTAATCAATAATCTCATTAAATCTTACAAATCGCGTGCTTAATCCAAGTGTTAACATTATAAATAATATACAATGTTCATTGGCATTCATGCCATAAATCATCCAACAAGGTACAATAATCATGTACAAGATAAGAATAATAAAGCAAACAAACTCTCTAGTCACCACGAACCCACATGGTCCTCTTACGAGTCAAGAGATGAGAACATGGCTCAGGTGCTTTTTCGCCCAACCATGAAGCAATTAAACTTCCCCGGATCCCTTCATAACACGAAGGAAACCCATCCCTATACGAAACATCTAGCAACCTAGAAACAACTGGCATGAGGGAACACCTGATGCAACCTAAAGTCTAATGTGCAAATCTAAATAATGATATGCAAATTGTCTCATAACAAGATATGGCGGAGATATATATAAATAAAGTTTTGCTAGACAAATATTCATCTCATTTCAATGAATTCCCAGCTTGGTCAAGCATATAAAATATTTTCAGGTTCAATTCCCGAAAAGAGGAAAAGTCATCTCTAATATTACACATTCGGCATCTGCCCATAAAGTAACCCCAAACACACTTAAAAGATAAAATACTTCTTTTTCAAAGCAAAAACAACCCACATTCACCTAAAAACCATTTCTAATCCCTTTCCTTTGCACACTCAACGAAAAATTCAATTCAAGTAATAAAATTAATAATGATGTATGCCTACTCCACTTTTAAATGAGCTTCCATGCATGATTATTTCAAATATCATTACTATCTTTTCTCAGTTTTGCTATCTATTTCTTGATTCATGCAACAAAGATGAGAGAAAAATTCATTTAAAATAGAATAGATTCTAGTACTATTTATAATGGCATTTACATAGATATCCATATGGTAAATTTGTTCATTGATTTCAAAGGTTTAAGCTTGATCTAAGTTTTCATAACCAAAACAATAACACATACTTTTGCCTAAATACAGTTTATTAATTCTTTTCTTTGCTCAACCAATGAGAGTGCACTTTCAAGCAAGTAATTCATTAAAGAGACATCTATACAAGCTTTATTAAATTGATTTTATTTCACAATCTATATTTCATTCAAATGTTCATAAAATGATAAGTTTTCTATTTCCAACCAAGTATATCATTTCACTTCAAGAATGCTTGTAAATAAGACAATGGTATATCCACATCAAAACTTACTCCATTCACAACAAAAATAAAAGAAAAAGATAATTTAACCTATAATCTAATTCATTCAAAGACCTTGTTGTCCACTACAGGAAGAATTCACTAGCTGTGACAGGAAGGTTGACAGTAATAACTATGACAAGAACTGTGATAGGAAGTTTAAAGTAAATAAAAGCAACAAAATTCCTAGAAGTTTGCTATAGAAGTTCAATAGTCTACGACAGGTACACCACAAATTGGTGACATAATAACTAACCAAGACAGGAAATACAGTGAAATTGCAGTGATAGGAAATACAATACAATATGCTTAGTTATCTAAAGATACCACCTAACAGTGGTAAAAACATGTATAACCAAGACAAATACATCTAGTAGGGTAGTGTGTGAATAACAGAGAACTAACTAATCTGTGATAGGAACTTGAGAGATCAGCTATAGTATTAAGATAGACAGTAACAGCTGTGACAAGAATTGTATAGGTTTGACAAGAACTATATAGTTCTGTGACAGGAACGCAAAAGTGAGTATAGTTATCTAAAATTATCACCCAACACTAATAAAATTATATATGCATATCCATGACAAAGCATCTTAACCAAGGTAGTTTGATAAGCTAAATTTCTTCAAGACAAGAACTTAAAGATTTGATACAACAATAAAATAGACAGAAATAACAGCTATAGCAGGAACTTATAAGTCTGCTACAGAAAACTCCCAAACAGGCTACTGTCAAACTAGTGACAGGAACTTATAAATAAGTTGCGATAGAGATATAGTAACAACAACTATGGAAACACAATATGGCTACGACAAGAACGATAGGAATGACAGTAAGCTATGACAGGAATGACAGTAAGCTACAACAGGAAAAAACACGGTCTACTGCGACAGGGAAAAACACAGTCTACTGCGAAAGGAATAACAGTAAGCTATGACAGGAACGATAGGAATGACAGGAAGTTGCAACAAGAAAACTAGCCGAAAAGATAAAACAAAGGCCATTAAGATAGTCAAATAGGCCATCCAAATTATAACATAGACCAAAGGAAGGAAGAGAACCAGGCATATTCTTTAGTATACATAGTCAAAATTTAGTATTTAAATTCAAAAAAAATATAGTACCCGATTTTTACACGATCCCTCTATAGGTTGAAATTTCCCTTCTAACGTTTGATCTCTTCTTCTCTATGGTTCCCTCTCCCTTCTGTTACCAATTTTGATGCAGATCCATCCGCCTATTGTGCCTTCCTTCCTCTATTCTTTGTTTTTAATGAATAATATTCTTCTAAAATTGACATTGTATAATTAGATCCGCTTCTTCTTTGAAATCTCCAGTCTTCTCTTTATTTGCATGGCAAAAATGGTGTTGAAATACCACTCATTTCTCCCTTTTAATTTTAAACTCTCTCTCTCTTACTACTACCGCTATGGAAAAATTTAAAAAAAGCTTTTAAGTTTTAGATTTAGTTAATATATCTTTGCTTTTATTTTAGTATTTTTAAATTATTAATATATATTTATTTTATTATTTTTAGATTTATTATTATATAATATAGACTAATATAATGTTTTTATCCTTTATAAAATAATAAAGCATATTTTATTTAAGTCTAACAAGAATAATAATATATATTAATTAATCAATTTAATCAAATAAAGAAAACACTTCAATAATATACTTTATATATAAAAACACTTTATTTTTATTGTTTGCAACAATAATATTTTATTTATAGAAAAGCATTTAATTTATTTATTTAATAATTTAAAGGAAATAGCTTATGCAATTATAATATATGTATCTAAGTCGAATAACATAATTACGAACATGGTTAACTATGTATTTCAAGTGAACATACCATAGCATCAAAAATCACATGTTTAATTATTTAAGCATCAATCATGTCCATTCACTATATAAAATGCACCAACAAGACTAATAACCACATGACGATGCATAATAGAACCATTCAATGATGCAATATGACATGAGACTATGTGAGTGTGTGCGTGCATCAGGTTTATCCATCCCAACAGTTCTTGTCGGATGGCTCTCATCTTTGACATTTCTCTTGCACTCAGTCACACTTAGATTTTCATTAATAGGTTAGTTCCTTATAATCATAGCTGAGACACAGTAAAATGTATAGCCATAATCATAACCATAATATCCATTATTAAAATCAACTTTCAAATTCATGCATTTATAACATTGCAATACTTACATTCACATAAATGTGGAACCACTTATAGTAAAACAAGCATAGTAAAATGTCCAAAGATCTAATTTATAATAAAGTCTAAAAAATGAGATGTGACAGTAGCACTCATAACTTCATTGACCCTCGGATCACCAAATAGGTTGATTGTTTTGTCCATCCTTGCTCCAACTTTGAAGTCATGATTGCCAATGAGGGCACATTACCTTGCAAAGGGAAGTGTCACAATGTGTGTATCTCTATTGGAGATTATAACCTGCACTCTGACAAGTTAGCCTTGCCCTTAGGCGGATATGATGTGGTTTTGGGTGCCCAATGGTTATGCACACTTGGACCCATCTTATGGAATTTTGCTGACCTTTGGATATAGTTTTCAGATAATGGGTAAAAACACACATTGAAGGGCTTACAATTGGGGTCTATTAGCATCATAAGTTCACATCGCACGGAAAAGCTTCTTAAGAAGAATTCACACGGTGTCATTGCCCGGCTCCATTCCATTCAGATGTAACCATCAATGGTCTCTACTACTCCTAATCTACAATGAATTTTGGATAGGTATGCATGTGTCTTTGCTAAACCAATGGGATTGCCACCTTCACGACTAGAGACCACTGTATTCAGCTCCTTCCTGGAAGCGTTCCTCCCAACATCAGGCCCTACCGCTACCTATTTCACTAAACGATAGAGATTGATATGCTCATTCGAGACTTACTGAAGCAAGGCATTATTTGCCCCAGTACCAATCCATTTTCTTCACCAGTTCTTGTCTGGAAAAAGGATGGGTCATGGCGCCTCTACATTGACTTCCGAGCACTTAATCACATCACTATCAAGGATAAGTTTTCTGATCTCTGTTGTTGATGAGCTTCTTGATGAGCTTCATGGCCCTCATTTTTTCTCCAAGTTGGATATTCATTCTGGATATCACCAAATCTGAGTTCATGAGGAAGATATCCCTAAAATAGTTTTCTGCATGCATGATGGCCACTATGAGTTTTTGGTTATGCCCTTTGGCCTCACTAATGCCCCTTCAACATTTCAGGCATTGATTAATAAAATATTCCAGCCATACTTGCAGAAATTCATTATGGTCTTCTTTGATGATATCCTTATCTATAGTAAAACATGGGCTGAGCATCTCTAACATCTAGATCTTGTACTACAACTTCTCTCTAATCATCATCTCTATGCAAAACAGTCTCAATGTGTTTTTGGCCAAGACAAAGTGGAGTATCTCGGGCATATTGTTTCAGCACAAGGGGTTCGGGTGGATCCTACAAAAATAGCTACCATAAAAAAAATGCCGCATCCTCAGACACTCAAGAGCCTCCATAATTTTTTGGGGCTGACTGGCTACTATCACAAGTTTGTCAAGGATTACGGGAAGATTGCAACTCCACTTACAGTTATGTTGAAAAATGATGCTTTTACCTAGACACAAGTTGTTGGGTGTGCATTTGAAAAATTGAAACAAGCTATGTGTACTACACCTGTCCTAGCTATGCCAGATTTTTCCAAGACCTTCACTATCGAGAGCGATGCTTGTGGCAATGGACTAGGCGATGTTCTCCTCCAAGAAGATCGTCCCATTGTGTTCATCAGCAAAGCTCTTTCTAGCAAGAATTTAGTACTCTCTACATATGAGAAGGAAACAATGGCCATTTTGCATGCAGTACAGAAGTGGCAGCCATACCTACTGGGGAATCATTTTTACATCAAAATTGATCACCAAAGTTAGAAATATTTCCTGCAACAACGGGTCTCCTCCCCAATACAACAGAAATGGGTTAGCAGACTCATTGGTTATGACTATGAGATCACTTACAAGAAGGGTAAGGACAATATTGTGGCGGATGCTCTTTCTTGCATATTTGATGACCAAGCTTCTCTTTTAACTATTTATATGCCTATTTTGAAGTGGTTAGAATTTATCTAGTAGGGCTATGTCAATGACTCTTCATTATCCCAAATCATTCAATAGTTGGCCACTAACCTCTCTGTTGTTCCACATTATTCTTGGGATGGTGCTTCTCTACGATACAAGCTTCATTTGGTGCTTCCCCAGAGCACAGATCTTCAACAAGCTATCTTCGATGAACTCCATGCTTCTCCATCAGCAAGGCACTCAAGGTTTCTCAAAACATACGAGCGAGCATGGCATAACTTCTTTTGGAAAGGAATGAAAAGAGCAATTCAATAGATGGTGGTTGAATGTGATACCTGCCAACGCAACAAGGGTGAAACGACACTCATTCCTGGGTTACTCGAACCCTTGCCCATCCCTACAAGGATTTGGACAGATATTTCTATGGATTTCATTGAGGGGCTCCCTAAATCTAGAGGGAAGATAGTGATCTTAGTTGTGGTTGATAACCTCTCCAAATATAATCATTTTTATGCCCTCATCCATCCTTATACCACCTCATCAGTCACACAAATTTTCATGGACTAGATCTTCTGTCTTCATGACATCCCTTCTTCCATTGTCTCAGATTGTGATGCAACCTTCACTAGTCATTTTTGGATAGAACTATTTCGACACATTGGCACTAAACTGAAGATGAGTTCTGGGTATCATCCACAAATGGATGGCCAGGCTGAAGTTGTCAACAAATGTTTGGAAACTTATCTTCATTGCTTCACCTCAGAACAACAACATCAGTGGGCAAAGTGGCTTCCTCTTGTTGAATGGTGGTACAATACCTCCTACCATACTTCAACTAAAATGACTCCATATGAAGCAATCTATGGTCAAGCACTGCCAGTGCTCCTTCCATACTCCCCCAATAGTTCACTAGTTCAGGTAGTCAACACGATTCTCTGAACCCAAGATTAGATTCTCAGCATCTTGCGGGACACTCTTCACATGGTAAGAAATCGAATGAAACAACAAGCTGATCAACACTGTTCAAGTAGGTGATATGGTTTTCTTCACCTGCAACCATACAAGTAATCATATCTAAAATTCAAAGGGTGTCATAAGCTGGCTACAAAGTTCTATGGGCCATATAAGGTTTTTCAGAAGATTGGGTTGGTTGCTTATAAATTGGAGCTCCCACCTTCTTCTTGAGTTCATCCAGTGTTTCATGTCTCTTGTCCAAAGAAAGTTTTTCACACCAACATTAGAGCACAAACTATTTTACCAGAACTTGATAACAAAAGATCTATCATTCTGGAGCCAAAGGCAATCCTTGATAGGCGCACTCATCAACTTTGCTCCCGATCCATCATAGAGGTATTAATTCAATGGCACGACATGCAACCAGAGGATGCAACATGGGAACCACTCTTTTAGATTCAGCAACAGTTCCCACATCTTAAGCTTTGAGGACAAAGCTTTTATAAGAGGAAGGGGATGTTAAGAACCCATGTTTAACCCTTCTCTTTACTTTGTTAGTATATTAGTTGCTATGGATGCATATGCTTTGTAAGTCATCCCATGAGCATATTGTATTATCCCACATTCATGGGAAGTAGTAGTTGTTTTGATTAGACTTAGTATATAAGTATGTGTTGAGGCCAATGAAGGCATCCACAAATTTATTGTATTGAGTTTGCTCAAAGGAGGTTGTCCCCTCGAAGTGGCCCGCGATCAATAAATTCTTTTTGTGTTTCTGCAATTTATATAATTCTATTATTTCGTGCATTTTTCATTATATTGTTGGAGGAGGTTCCTCTCAAATATTTATTATAATAAAAAAGTATTATTATATTTTGTATTTATTATAATTTATATTAAAATATAATAATTTTAATTAAATATAATGCACTGAGTCAACTATTAATTGTTCCTCCTTTTACATAATTTCTAAATTTTATTTTAAAAATATACCCTTACTCTAGATAAAATATAAAATTTAACTAGCATTCAATGACTTTGTATAATTGTTCTCATGGCAAGGATTTATTCTAGTATTTGGAAGAAAGAGGTAGGGTAAAGTTTGTGCTTGTTCAAAAACTTTATGGATATTGCCTCAATATGTTTTTATGTGTGTTGTGCCATATACTTTTCCCCATTCATCTGACTAATTTGTATTTCTACAAGTAATCTCTCTAATAAATTTTACATTTATTTTGTTGGGCATTTGAAATTGTATTAGTTTCGTAGTGTATCTCATAATTCAGTAGTAAAGGCAATTTCAATCTTTTTATTTAGAATTATAATTATTATTTACTAGTTGAAATTTGTAGGTTAATTTAATGTTGTTTAAGTGCCATCTATATACTAAGAGTAGATAATTTAAATAAAAAATAAAAATAATCATACTCAAACATTTCATTTTCCTCTCAACATTAAACAACTAAAATGACTTCAATTCATAAGTATCAAACCAATCATCATAAATTGCTTAATTAAGAAAATTATATTTGACATTTAACTTGAACAAAATAAATAAATAATCAGTAATCATAATATTATATATTATATATTATATATTGGTTAGTGGTGTAGAGTCACTCGAATACCCACCATAACTAGTGCTCTACATAACATGAAAAAGGCACCAATTAAAACAATTTAGCTATTTTTGCTTGTTAGAAATGAAAGCAACACTACTTTAATGGAAATCTGATTCGAATAAATTTCAGCAATCTTTAACTGTGTGTTATTAATGGAGATTGTAACACAGAAACAAAACTATGCTTTACAGAAATGTAAAATTAGAAATCTAAACACAACACAATTACACAATGTTTAACATGGAGAAAACCCTTGCAGGTAAAAAAATCCACATAGGAAAGAGGCCCAATGTTTGTAGTAATCTACAAAAGATTGTACAATACAACAACACCACCAATCTCTCCTTCAGCCTTCAATCCAACATCATTCCTATAGCACCTGAGTACCTAAAATCTGTATATCTGCAACAAATATATGGCAAATACTTATAGAAATATTTTCCAACTCATCCTAGGTGTTCACTTTCTCTCTCCTAAGATTCTCCAACTTGTAAACATTAAATGCCATCTTACAAGCACCTTCCACTTGTCCAAAAACAACCATGCAAAGGTTGGGTACCCAAGACTAAATCTTGCCTCTTACAACATCTTATGATGAGTCATAACCATCATAGATTCCACAAAAGAGTGTCTTTCGAAGATAGGAACCTTGGGCTAAATATAGTAAATATACAACTAACATATCCGTCATATGCATCATAGAATCACAGAATCTTATGACAACTTGCAACTATCATAGATTCACTTACCAAACATTATGACAGTTGTCATACATGCCAAATATAGTAGATTCCTCAATGGAGCATGCCTACCCTCATTTACTTTAAGTTTTTGCATTTTCCTATAGTAAAAGTCACTCTGTAATTACCTCCAGTTGCTGTGAAATTACCCCTGCCAGTAAAACTAGTACATCTTCTCATAGATAATTACAAATTACATATAATAAATGGAATAAATACAATATTGGGATTTACAAGGTTAATGGCACCTTATCCCAACATTCTCTCACTTGACATTATACATTGCAAATCAACCCATAGGAAATCAAATAAAAAATAATCAGGCACTAGAAACAAGGCCCATGGCCTCTCTGCACCATACAAATTTCTCTGTGCTCACAGGCTTGGTCAATGAATCTGTAACATTCTCCTGAGTATCTATCTTCTTTAGCTCAATCTCTCCATTTGCAACCAAATCTCGAACAAAGTGATACTAAACATCAACATGCTTAGTCTGAGCATGATACATGGGATTCTTGGCCAAACAAATAGCACTCTAGCTATCACAACCAATCTGAACAATCCTGCAATCAAAACCAATACCTATACATAGTCTCTTCAGCCAAACTGCCTCCTTAGAGACATGAGTACCGGCCATATACTCTGCTTCTATGGTGGACAAAGCAACTGTGGGCTGCCTCTTACTCATCCAACTCACTACACCTCCAAACAGAGTAAACACATAGCCACTAGTGGACCTTTGACTATCCAAGTCACCTGCCCAATCTACATCAACAAAACCATGTATGTCCAAAGATTTATCAGCACTATCAGTACTAGAATAAACCAAACAATGATCAGGAGTACCTGCAAGATATTTAAACACCATCTTCGCATAATTCCAATGTTGTCTACCAGGGTTAGACATAAATCTGCTCAAAACTCCCACTGCTTGGGCAATATCTGGTATAGTGCAAACCATTGCATACATCAAACTCCCTACAGTACTAGCATATGGCACATTAGAAATATCCTCAATATCATCCTCAGTCTTTGGACACATATCTAATGAAAGCTTAGTACCAATGGGTAAAGGAACTCTAACTGAGTTACAGTCCTGCAAACTAAACCTCTGCAAAATAGTATTCACATACTTACTTTGTGAAAACCAAAGCTTTCTGTTAACTCTATCCCTCCTGATCTCCATTCCCAAAATATACATTGCAGCACCAAGATCCTTCATCTCAAATGCACCTGAAAGTTGGGCTTTAAGTTCACTTATCATACCCTTAGTATTGTTGAAAAACAACATGTCATCAACATACAAAGTAATAACCAGTATAGAATCATCAACGCAATAAATGTAAACACAGTGATCCTCCTCACTTCTAACAAAACCCAATTTCAAAACAAATGAGTCAAACTTTTGATACTACATTCTGGAGGACTCTTTCAGACCATAAAGAGACCTCTTTAACCTGCAAACCCAACGTTCTTTTCCTTTTACCTCAAAACCTGTAGGCTGTTGCATATAAATTTCTTCTTCAAGATCTCCATGTAAGAACACAGTCTTAACATCCATTTTCTCAATCTCCCAATCATAAGCTACCTCAATGGATAAAATAAATTTAATAGAAGTCAATTTAGCAACAGGAGAGAATATCTCACCAAAATCAACTCCCTCTCTCTGAGAGTAGCCCTTGGCTACCAGTCTAGCCTTGTACTTCTCCAATGACCCGTCTGCTCCAAACTTCTTCTTGAAGACCCACTTACATCCTATGGCCTTTCTTCCTTTGGGAAAATTAACAAGATCTTAGGTGTTACAAGAGTCTAAAGCCATCATCTCCTCCTACATGGCTAGCTGCCAAGACTCACTATCATCTACAGAAATAGCTTCCCTGGAGGATCTAGGTTCAACGGTAGTACTTAATAAAGCATATACACAATGGAAATCTGGTGGGCTATACCTGTCAACTGGATTCCATTATCTTGTGGATCTCCTCAAGGGTGGAGTAAGAGACTCTACTCATTCTTCTGCATGATCATCTACACCAACTTCTTATGTAACAATAGAATCATCTTCATTAGAACTACTTGAATCTTCTTCTTCTTCTTCACCCCCTAATCCATCATTATTTTCTTCCTGAGGTGCATCTTACTGCTCTCAATCGAAGTACACCTTCTTTACCTTTTCTTCTTTCTCTTTTGGCTACTCAGGTTCAGAAATAGCTCTAAGTTCCTTGAAAATAACATCTCTAGAAAATATAATCTTGTGGGTTAGTGGATTCCAAAGTTTATAACCTTTGACATTATCACCATATCCAATGAATGTACACTTTTCAGCCTTTGGATCCAACTTCGATCACTTTTCCTTAGGCACATGAACAAAAACCTCACAACCAAAAACCCTTAAATGTGAAACAAAAGGTTTCTTACCTATCCACACTTCATAAGGTGTCAAATCAAGAGCCTTACAAGGAGATCTATTTATCAAGTAGCAAGCAGTACACACAACCTCTGCCCAAAAGCATTTATCCAACTATACATCACTAAGCATACTTCTGGCTCTTTCCATAATTGTTCGGTTCATCCTTTCTGCAACACCATTCTACTGTAGTGTATACGGAGTTGTCTTTTGTCTGATTATACCTGCATGCTTGCAAAACTCATCAAATTTCTTAGAGCAATATTCCCCTCCATTGTCAGATCTTAATATTTTTATCCCTAAACCTGATTGGTTCTCTACTAAGACTTTGAATTCCTTAAACTTAGTGAAAACTTCAGATTTATGTTTCATAAAATAAATCCATGTATATCTGGATACATCATCAATGAAGGTAACAAAATAACAAGATTTTCCAATAGATTCATTATCCACAGGTCCAAATACATCTGTATGAATAATCTCTAATTTCTCTTTTGCTCTATTGCTTCCTGAAGGAAATATTTTTTTGTTTTCTTTACCAAACACACAATGCTCATAGAAATCAAAGTGCTCATCAAAATAAGAGAAACATCCAACAATTCTTTATTCTTAATAGTTTTTAATACATTACTGCTTGTGTGGCCCAAATTGCGGTGCCACAACATACATGTATTTTCAGTAGTAGCCTCAGATACATAGGAGGCATTACAAATTGTAGTGGCTTCAAGCTTAAACAAGTTCCCGAATCTCTTCCCTTTTGCTACCACCAAGTTTCCTCTCACCAATTTGCAGCCATGCTTGTCAAATGTCACATGCATTCCCAAATCATTCAACTTCAAAACTAAAATCATATTTCTAGCTAATCTAGGAACATGCAAAACACCAAGGAGGGTTTTAATCCTCCCATCACTGAAACACAACAATACCTTTCCTTTCTTGACAATAGGATATGAAGAGTTGTCGCCAAGGTAGATATTACCTCCATCATATTCTTCATATGTGGAGAACCATTCCTTATGTGAGGTCATATGAAATGAGCATCCTAAGTCAATCAACCAGTGATCATTAGAAACAAGGTTACATGCAGAAAGTAAAACTTCTTCACCTGCATTTGAGAACTTATCCGAAGCACTCTCCCACTGTTTCTTGGGATTTCTGCACTCCTTCACATGTCCCCTTTTACCGCAGTTCCAACACTTAACTCTATTCTTTTTACTAGGAATCTTAGACCGGCCCTTGGACTTGTCCTTAGCCCCTTTCTGATCTCCCTTTGGTCCTCTTTCCTTAGACCTTCCCCTGACACTGAGAGCATCCCCTGAACTATCCGAACTCTTCTTCCTCAATTCCTGTGATAGTAAAATTGCAACAAGGGCATCCAACTTTAGATCTGTGATGTTAGCAATGATAGCCAAAATGACATTTTCCCATGATTCAAGTAAAGAACAAAGAAGCAAGATACATTTATCTTCCTCATCAACTTCAACATCTACTGAAGCAAGCTAACTCATCAACAAATTAAAAGAATTTAAATGCTCTACAACTGACTCACCCTCTTTCATTTTCAAAGAAAACAACTTCCTTTTTAAATAAAGTTTCTTTACCATACTCTTAGCTTGATAGATCTCACCCAACCGTTTCCACAACTTGTGTGCAGTCTCTTCCTTTGCGATATTCAACAGGATAGAATATGACAGACACAAACGGATGGTTCTCCGTGCCTTCTTATCCAGTTTTGCCCACTCATCCAGAGAGACATCATCAGGTTTCTTCTCTTTTTGAACAATGAACCATTGGTTTCTTTCTTCCAATAAATCTTCCATTTTTAGCTTCCACAACTCATACCTCGTTCTGTTGAACTTCTCAATGTCCATTCGAGAGGTTGATGCAATAGTGGATGCAGCCATAATAACAACACAACATCTGCAAAAATAAACACAACCAAATCTCCCACTGCAGCTACAGCTTCCACACTACCACCCAAGAGTCAAAGCTGGCCAGGCTCTAATATCAATATTAGAAATGAAAGGAACACTACTTTAATGGAAATCTGATTCGAATAAATTTTAGCAATCTTTAACTGTGTGTTATTAATGGAGATTGTAACACAGAAACAAAACTATGCTTCACATAAATGCAAAATTAGAAATCTAAACACATAACATAATGACATAATGTTTAACACAGAGAAAACCCTTGTGTGTAAAAAAATCCACACAGGAAAGAGGCCCAATGTTTGCATTAGTCTACAAAAGATTGTACAATACAACAACAACACCAATCTCTCCTTCAGCCTTCAATCCAACAACATTCCTGCAGCACCTGAGTGTCTAAAATCTATATATTAGCACAAATACATGGCAAATACTTATAGAAATATTTTTCAACTCATCCTAGGCATTCACCTTCTCTCTCCTAAGATTCTCCAACCTGTAAACATTAAATGCCATCTTACAAGCACCTTCCACTTGTCCAAAAATAGCCATGCAAAGGTTGGGCGCCCAAGACTAAAATTGGACTCTTACAACATCTTATGACGCATCATAACCATCATAGATTCCACAAAAGAGTATCTTTCCAAGATAGGAACCTTGGGCTAAATATAGCAAATATACAACTAACATATCCGTCATATGTGTCATAGGATCATAGAATCTTATGACAACTTGCAGTTGTCATAGATTCACTTACCAAACATTATGACAATTGTCATACATGCCTAATATAGTAGATTACTTAAGGGAGCATGCCTACCCTCATTTACTTTGAGTTTTTACATTTGCCAACAGTAAAAGTCACTCCGTAATTACCTCCGGTTACTCTGAAATTACCCCTGCCAGTGAAACTAGCACATCTCCTCATGGATAATTACAAATTACATATAATAAATATAATAAATACAATATTGGGATTTACAAGGTTAATGGCACCTTATCCCAACAATGCCTTCTTTTGAATGGGCACAAAGAACTATAAAATTATACTCATTAATTTTGTCAATACTACACTATATATTTTGGTTGGGTGTGAACTCATTATTGTTCATAACCCTAGCGACACCAAAGTCAACAATATGTGCTTCTAGATATTCATCAACAAGTATATTTCTATGTTTCAAATCACAATATATAATTGTGTTCTAGCATTGATGGTGAAGAGAAGCCAACCCACACACAACTTCAATGATTATACCTAGTCTTTGCTTCCAAACTAAAATTAGCCATTTGGACATATCATGTGGAGCTTGTGCAAGTTCCAACTATCATCTCTATTTCATAACCAAGAACCTTTATAGAGATTTCCCCCAACTGATCTAACACTTGATCAACGTGTAGTTGAGCCCTTTTATGGAACGTATGATGACTAAGAGTGGCTTTGCTATATCTAGCAAGATATCCCACTTTTGTTGCTACATTTTTAGTAAATTAACGTAGGGTTTTAGCTATTATTACATACTAATACTATAATCTACCATCACATTGCAATTGATACATTACCTTGAATTAAATGCATCCATGTGTAGGTTAAAAAACATGCAAGGAAAGGCAATTCACTAGGAAAGAGGCATATAAATAATTATTTGTATAGTTTGCATCATGAGTGATATTTTCTTACCTCACAACTTTTCACTTAGGTCTTATTGGTAGGTGATTTTGGATTGTGCAAAAGGCCTTTTTAGTTTTCTAAAAGTGATTTATTTTGAGCCATAATTATTTATGTGTATATCAAATGTTGGAATAAAGAAAATATCTAAATGCATACAAAACACATATCCTATTCAACACTAATGTACACCTTCAATTGAGCTATGATTTGCTTACAATAGATGAAAGGGGAATAAGAAATCTCACCAACACAAACCTTGTTTCCATATGGGATGTACTCAAGTTGATTTGTTATTGTTGTGTTGTAATTTGGTTGCTCATTCTAGCATCATGACTTTACTTTGCATCCAATTCCTACTCTTGGAAATGGCTTGAGGAATGGTTGATGAATATGATAAATGGATAGGATTAAATCTTGTGTAATGGAAGGATGAGGTTCATTAATTCTCATGGGAGAATGAAAAGCCTATGAGTGGCATCTTATGATTGGTGCACATATTGAGGACAAATGGAGGGTGAAGGTTTTCTTATTTTTAATGAAGGGCGATGATTGAAAAGGCCATTTCTAGAGCCATGTGCAAGTGTGGATCCTTGTTCAAAGTTGACTTTACTTATTTGGTGGAGGGATGTACAAATGATTAATCAGTTTAAGGTTATTTAATCAACTAATGATTGAAGAGGATTTTAGGATAAATAAAATAAATATTATGTATTTATTCAATTTTAGAGGGAATATTGAGGATATAATTGATTGATTAAATAAATATAATTTATTTAATTAGTGCTAGAAGTGGAATCACATGATAGACCTAGTGTGATGATGATAGAAATATAGGAGTGCATTTTTAGGGGTTGTCTCTCTTTGAGGCAATGTTACATAACATCATTTCAAAGAAGAATAAAATATAATAATTTTTTGAAATAAAATCCCTAATCACTTGGAGTGATGATGAGGAGTGAAGTAGAGATGTCCCCTCCATAGGGTAGGTAGGGTTACGAGGATTGAATGGGATCTTAACAAGATAAAACATGGCTTAGTGGTGCAAAATAGGGTTGTAAAGGAAACTTTAGATTGGAAAAGTGAAAAAATTGGAGGGAAAGCCTATAAATAGGAGATTTAAGGGCCATAAAAAGTTCATTTTTACCTTTCTAGAGGAGAAGAAAGGAGATTTGGATTTGGGAGAGGAAGTGGAGTAAAATGGAGCATACATGTGGTTGATCATCATCGCAACAAGCTGGTTCAGGAATACAAGCAATGTCTACCAAGTTTTCCATCAATGAGTTTGAAAAACTTTTACATTTTCCTAAGTTTTGAGGGCATTTATGAGGGGGTTAGGGTGAAACATGCCTGCACTAGGGCACACTTAGTGCAGGGGGAGCAAATATGGCATAGGGGCTCAACTTGGTGGTGCAGGTGCCATTATGATGTAAGCTCACACATGTGTGGTGCAAGCGCCATGATGGCGTAAGCACATAAAATGTGGCACAAACACCTTGATGGTGCAAGCATGGAGAACATGACATGAGTGCATGGGGAAGAAAGAAAAGGAAAGTTTTTAGAGGAAAGAAGGGGATTTGAGATAGATTAGGGCTTGAGAGGAAAAATGGGGATTTTGGGTAGTTTTGGAAAAATAGCAATTAGGGTTAGACAGGAAAATGGGGATTTGGGTAGGTTTGGAAAAATGGAGATTAGGTTTAGAGAGGAAAATTGAGATTCATGCAGGCTTGACAAAATAAGGATTAGGTTTAGGTAGGAAAATAGGAATTTAGGTAGATTTGGATAAATTAGGGTTTGAGAGGTAGATTGATGAGTGTGTGTGCATGTGTAGAGGTTTTCTATTGTGGTGGCATGGGAGAGGTGATCCATAATGTTTGGAATAATGTGACACTTTGACAATGATGACTAGGGTTTACTGGAGGTGGTAGGTTTGAGGTACCTAGCATATATGCCAAAGATTAAAGCAGATATGGCCTTGCTGATAATGTTGACCAAGTGATGGCACTGAAAGACATCCACCTTTCATCTCTTGATAAGGGATATAATAGTGATAGGGGAGGATGTATGGAGGATTTTCCAAATTTCAACTTATGGGGATTAGGCATATTGTAAAGTTACTAACATCCAAGGATCTTTGTGATGACTAGCGGGGAGAGGGAAAATGTTGATGCATGGATGGCCTTAGATATTGATGCATGTGTGGGTAAGGTATATTTGGTACCTTTGGTTTTAATGGTGATCATCAATGGCATGATACTAGCTAACAAGACCGATACATTCTTCATGATGAGGTTCTTGGATATGGTGGTTGACATGGTAGAGATGGGTACATTATTTGCTTGGAGTTTGTGCATGTTGGTGCACTTATACAAGGATCTACATTTGATAGTGTATCAAGATGGGTAGAGCATTAGGGCTTCAACGCTATTGTAGACATAGGCATGGGAGCACATTGTGATTGGTTGGCCTAAGGATATGCATGTGGTGCAAGAAGTGAATGAGCCAATAGTGTATGGATGGAGGATCTTTGAGGATGGTTAGCAAAGAAATCTTGGAGAGATCAGCTAGTATAGGCAATTGATCACCTAGTGGCAGTTTACATCACATGGAGGTCATACAAGATGAGTTATGCACGGGGTGGAGAGGAGAAATTCTAATATGGATTCACATTAATGTCATGCTATATTTTTGGGTGGTGCAACCACATCACAGAGAGGCATAGGATAGCCACAATCATGAGATAGTATAGCTTATAGCAAGACATCCTCACCCTTCCACATATGTGGGCATGGGTGGTGAGAGAGATTAGGTTTTGGGTGCCAACAATGGATAGACAGGAGATTGTAGATAGATGGATCACCTTGTCACATGTGTAGTGGGATGAGAGGTCAAATGCGGTAGACATAGGGACCATGGATTGATACAATGCTTGGTGGGTAGGAATCAGGCCCAAGCAGTTGATGATACCACATCAGCTAGGAGCATGATGATGGCCCAAGGATTTGGAAGCCACCATCCAGGTATTGTTGAGAGCACAAGACCACTGATAGGGGTGAGGAGGTGGGAGAGTGGGAGCATAAGTGGTCCCACAATAGTAGTGGTAGTGGCACTACTAATTGTAGGGGGAGATAGCAGAGGAGATGATGGAGGAGATGGGAAATATAGTTTGACGTGTGATGTGCTAGCATAGTCCAAGAGGTTGTAGAGGTTAAGGATACCATAGAGAGTCTATGCAAAGATCTTGTACAAGTGTTGTGATAGAGGGACACTCTTAATATAGAGCAGGACGACATGAAGCTAAAGTGAGACAATATAGTGTAGGAGAGGGATAGTCACTAGGCTAGGTTAGATGTCACTCAAATAGAGCGTGATGTGGCAATACAAGGATCACAAGGGATGGATGGTCTTAGGGTTGAGAGGGATGGGTTATAGGCTTGATTAGACATAGTGATAGAAGAGTGATAGTCTACAAATGGTTAGGGATAGTCTACAGGTGTAGTGAAATAGGGCACAAGCAAAGATATAACAATTAAGGAAGGAGAAAGATTAGTCAGGGGATTATTGGTCACATAGGGCATGTCCTAGGCATTCACTGAGCTAGCTAGTTCTTAAAGGAGTACATAGAAAGCATTAAGGGAGGCACAATATTATAGATCTTTGTATAAGCATGCAATGTCAATAGAGCAAAGGGAGCCTTCATTTGCAGAGAACTCAAGTGCTCAATTATGGGTCTTAGGTAGATCACAGTTAGTGAGTAGGCCACCATGACTAAGGCCATTAGTAGGACCACAACCATCTCTAGGACCATCCACAGGGACACATGAGGGAGAGGGGATAGTGACAATCGTATATGACTGTCAATGACTTACAACATATTTTGATGAGGCCATGTGCCATTTTGTATTTTGATTTGATGTACATATATTTTATTATGATATATGATATATGTTTATGAGTGATTCATTGATGTGTGGCATGGATGAGTTCATGTATAGGTCCTAATTTGATGTTTATGGATTGATGCTTATTTTATGCTTGTGGATGGATGTTTAGATGGATGAATATATGGTTTATACATGGTGTATGATTATGTATGCATGTTGTAGATGTTTATCATTTATGGATGCAAATTATATGATTGTGTATATGTTGTGATTATAGATGATTATGGGTTATGCATGTTTTATGTATGATGGAAGATGCATATGTAGATATATGATTAGATGATTGATTAGATTATATATGATTATGGATTATGTACATTCATAGGTAGATGGATGTTTAGATGGTTATGAATGTATGCTTTGAATCAATATGCTTTTGGTTATGGCATATGTGGAAGAAAATGAATGATAGATGGTAGAAATTTAAATTAGAAAAAGATGCTAATAAATGAGGAAAATTGTAGAATGATGATAATAATAATTATACATGGGAGAAGAATGAGGGTAATGATGATAATAGATAGGATGGATTTTATAATGAGTTTTTTTGAAATTAGATGCAAGTACATGCTGAAATGTGGTGAGCAATATAGATTTGATATAGCACTTGAAATTATGCACCAGGGTATGAAGAAAGTGGTGACGGTGTGTTTTGTACATAAAGGACTAACTCACAAACTCTTAGGAATTTATAGGTCCAATAAAACCAAATCCACATAACCCATAAGGAGAAAATGGATGCAATAAATAATCGTAATGCAAAGATCAAATGACAAACACAAGATATACCCTGGGAAAATCCTCAAGAGGGAAAAATCTAGCCTCCAAAAGCATCCACACTCATATGTATTATTCAACAAAAGATATTACAATACATGCCATGAGTCTCCATGAATACCTCTGAATCCTCAAGCACCTCCAATGCATCCTGCATGTATCCAAGCATGAATCCACACATCTCATGCCATGCTTTACAATATGCACTTACAGAAGAGAACTCAATACAATGACAATCTCTTACAAACCTCCATTTTCCAAAAATGAATTATCCAACCAACCCACAACTAATGACCACGTGCTTGCTTTTATAGACCAAGCTCACTCAAATACAACTTGTGGTATTGGATAAAACCATGTGTTCCAAAACCATGGATACACAAAACCATTGACCGCTTATTTAATATTGGTACTACATTTTCCTAACAATTACATAATACAAATAAACAATTAACTACTCTTTGTGTCCCACAAACATAAAATAATTAACCCAATGTTACATACAACTTATACAAGTGGTGAATACATAATACAATATTATGCAAGGTGCACAACACATATTCCAACATTCTCCCACTTGTATACATTGCATAAGGGTCAATCAATGAAATACATCATCATAGGCCAACATGAGATCACATGAATCTTCAGCATGCTCTCGTGCTCCATCAAGATACTTGCAATAAAATCAAAGTGACCACCATGTCAAGCAAGAAATCTCATCCTCTAACGTGACACCTATGAAAGAAAAAGAAGATACCAAGGTGAAGATGCACCAATCTAATGAACAAAAGCATCAAATCCAAGTGATAACAAAAGGCTCCAAGCTATTGTCAAAGGTAAAAATCCACATGACTGGAAATAACACCCACATCATATGCTAATACATCCAATCATCCATACCTCATGAGTATCAACAACATCAATAAACTCATGCCAACAACATATCCAACCCATATACTGCAATCATAAGTTCCATGTATAAAAATTTGTCAATGAAGAACACATACATCCAGGAACTCCCACTGCATGGGTAATGTCAAATCTGAAAATAGATCAAAGGCATATCAAGTCTACCAACCAACGCTCAAAACAAGGTGTGGCTAATCAATAAGTCAATGTCGTATCAAGAACAATCACAATGATCCACACATGCATGATAAATCGTTGCATACTCTCTCACAACATGTCACCATAACTCTCCTAAGTCCAACCATATCAACATGATCCTCTAGGAAGTAGCCATAAGACAAAGAGAGAAAACGTGTAAATAATAATGTCCTTCTACAAACATCTCAAAGTGCTAAGTTGTGTCAAGTATGATCTCCTCTACAACCCCAAATGAAAAGCCTCAACGACACCTAACCATTCAATCTCATAGATCAAATGAACATATGTAACATGTAACAAACATGGATGTAAGCCTCTCTAATCAAGGTAGATCAAACTCATAATCATTCCATAACTAGGAATAAGCTCAATCACATCTCCTTAACTCCTCATAATGAACATCATAAATCAAACCATATGAACAAGGAGATAACCATGCTAACATCCCTCAAATGAACCCTCCAGAACCAATAATCGTAGCTCAAGATCCATATCTACGAAAAGTTAAAGCATAAAGAAAAATGCATCTAAAAGGATGGACAATACCTCATAGATGATAATCATCGAGTAGACTAACAGTGAGGAATGAGAATGCTCCTCCAGGATACACCAAGCCATAAAGACTCTCTCCAAGAACAATAGGTCCATAATGAACTCATGTCCATATCCAGGTGTAAGGCTCCTTAGTCTATCTTTTGAAACCTCCAATGAGTAACCATCTCAATAAGTGTCTCTAATATCAAGAGAACTCCAGCCTCACCTAAGAGTCCAAGTATCCAAGAGTACCTCCATGATCAATCCATGCCAAACTCCAAATGCAATACCGTACTATTGTTATCCCATTTTTTCTCTGTCAAGAGTCAAATGGTTAACCTAGCATTTCCTTGAAAATCCTTTGGAAATGCTCCTATGAAGCTTAAAGTGCCAAATTTCCCAAAGAACCTTGCCTAAGAAACCTTACCATTGGAAAGAGCTTGAAAAAATAGGCAGGTTTGCTTTTTACACCACCTTGAAATTTGGCCAAATAAAGAAGTTATCCATGGTCAAAGTTTTGGTCAAACATACTTTTCAAATGTGCATTTTGGCGGGCTTGCAAATCTATATCGGCCTTAGAAAATATGAAAAAAATTTGAGTTATATACATTTTCTGAATGTATATCGGGCCAAAGAAATGCATATGCATTTAGGGAATCTTCCGCAGATTCTTGAAATATTCGCTAAATGTATATCGGGTCTGCATGTATATAGGGGCTTGTATATTCAGATATACAAATGGAGATACAAAGGAATATGCAGTGAAAAGATACAAGGCCGGCAGACATACATGTGCCATAGTGGATGTACATTCGCCAAAAATGCAAAGGGAGAAAATATACAAGGTAATATACATTGAAGATTCCTTAGAATATTCTGCGCTTGTATGCATAAAAAGGCTTGTATATTGCTTTGTATGTTCGCACATACAATCGGCTATATACAAATGAAGATATGCATTGTGGGTATATTCCATAAAGATTCCCTGTTTGTATGTAAGGGAGTTTGTATATTTGAGTTTGTATATTTGCATATACAAGCGTGCAAATGTACATTTGCTACAGTACCGGCATGACATACAAGAGGTGGGTCCGCGCATATACAAGGAGGCTTGTATGTTTTGACATACAAAGGATCTCATGAATAGTGGCTTGTATATCGTGCATATACAAGCAAAAATACAAGCCGATATGCAAGCTGGATTTCAAATGGATATCATTTCTGCCTCATTCAGGCTTCGGGTCCGACTTGTATGTATGAGGCTATTTATATATTATGATATACAAGAAAAAATATACAAAGAGTAGGAGATGCAAGCCGGACCCGATAGGTAATCAAATATACTTAAAGGTCATTTGGGGTCCGACTTGTATGTATATGGCGCTTGTATATTGCGACATACAAGTTAAAGATGCATTGCGATAGACAAGGCAGATTTGAATCAAGGATCAGGTTCGGCACATAAGAGTTTGGAGTCTGCCTTGTATAAATAGGCATTTGTATATCTTGCATACACATGGAAATATACAAGCTGGATTTGGCAGAACATAAAGAAGCAGCTAAAGGTCATTTGGGGTCCATAGCTAGTATGATTGCATATACAGAAGGAGATATACAAATGGTGGGGTCCACCAAGGTACAAGCACTTGTGCATATTTTTTGGTTGTATGTTTGTTTGTATATTGCGATATCCAAGGTCAAGATACAAGCTAACATACAAGTGGTAGGGCCCGCATATACAAGGGGAAATTGCATGTATATGCAATTTTTGAAATACAAAGAGATGTACAGGGGCCGATATGCAAAGTGCCATGTATGTGCAGAAGGAGTTGCAGGATGAGTTTTTGAATGCCGATTCAGGTGCCAAGATGCAGCGATATACACAAAAATGCAAAAGCGATATATACAGGCAGTTGACTGAAAGTTTGACTGCTTCTATCTCCTTCATTTTGGTGAATTTCGGCATGCTCCAAGAGGCAAAGTTGCATATTTTGGTCCCCTCTTTCATTTGGCAGGGTTTTTCAGGAGCTTTGTCACTTTTCAAATTTCAGATCTGGAAATGCATGTTTTGAATGATGAATATTTCAGAGACGACTTTGGCAGGTGGAGATATTTTTTGGACATTCATTGCAGCATAGAGAACAAGCAGCTCGCATTGACGACAAAGAATATCTTTCCACTATTTCATCTCCAGATGCACGATGAGTAAGCTGCTACATTAAAGACTAGAAAATATCTCCTCATTTGCCCAGTTCCAAATTTCAACGCCATAACTGATGTAGCTAGACAGTCATTTCAGTCATGACAGTTCTTTGAGAGGATTTTTTGTAACTGACTTAGAATGATTTCGAATGCTATATATATGCATTCGAACGATGTAAATAGGGTTGGAAATTTTTTAGCATTAAGGCTTTTCTGTTTCCAAACAGGGTTTTCATATGCTGTAACCGTGCCTTTCCATTGAATATATGCAAGTTAATTTTACCTCTTTACTGATTTTTCTAGTTCTATGCGAATATGTGTACGACTGTCTGTGAATGTTTCATTCCTCTCAATCATATTGCTTCTCACCTCTGCTAGAGTCATCTAATCTATGTATACCTACTTGCTGTATTTGATTACATTGTGCATCTTCTTAGTGTTGTGGAAATTTCTTTAAATCTGTCTGGTGCATCACCCTTGTATTCAAGTTTTTTATTTCATTTCCATTACAAGCATTCTCTCTCCCTTTTCCCCCCAAAATTTAGTAGTTTTAGGTGATAACTAGACAAGGAAGCCGGCCTTCTCCGGAGGTTTGGTCTCATTTAGCAAAGTCCCACACTTAGAGATCATTCCCATGTTATTCCAGTTTGCAGAGGTTTCACAACTGTATGCAAGGGTGCAAAACTAAGTGATAACAACTATCATGAAGCTTCCAAGCAAATGACCAAAGTACGCAATACCACGAGAACCAACAAGATCACTATCAATGCTCCAACTACACATCTGCATAATCAAGAAGCCCATCATGACATCATGATCTAACCATCTCCTCCTAGGATATCACATGCACTGATGCATACACCTTGTCTCAAGAGAACCTGTGTCATGCCAAAACTCTAACCTAGAATCAAGAGTCCATCAAGACACAATATCAACATCTCTAATCAAAGGATCAACATCTCCAATCACATGAGGATAACCATCTCCCATCAACATAACTGAAAATGTCAAAGAACTCTCACTACCAAGAGCTCCTCCATGGCATCAACATCCACTGTAGAAGATCATCCATCACAAATGATGAATCCACATCACTGCCAAAGCTCCCATTGAACCATGATACTGAGCTATCCATGGCAACAAAGTAACCATCTCCTAAATGAAGATTAACCATGGCCCCAACACAATCAAGGAATCCCACTGTAACAATAACAGCTCCCAAAAGGTTGAGTAAATCATAATCTCCAAACCAAGAAGATAAAACCATCACTGTCAAAATCTCACATAAAACCATGTATCCAAGCTATCCATGACATCATGATGAACATGCTACAAGTCCCAATAATCGACTATCCAGGCACTCTAATCATCCATCCTCTCATCCCAATGCAACACACCAATGTACACATGACCACAAACAAGGCCAATTAACAAAGTCTGCATAAACACTAAATCAATCTCATGGATAAAGACAGTCCACATCCGAGTCATCTCACTGTGGCCAAGGGGTAGCTAATCCACAAAACTACATAACTCATAGATCCAAAATAAATGTAACATGCAAACTAAGCTATCAAAGAAGATAACCTATAGGCTCCAAGACTCAAACACCAAATCGTCACCAGATTCAATTTGCCAAACAAGTCCACAAACGAGTAACCATAGTCAAGGAACTAATTAAGCATCCAGGTGATAAGAACAACCTCCTAAAACAACACCACAACACCACCTGTAATCATGAATCAAACATCATATCCCATACCTATCAATCGTATACATGATCATGTCGGGCCAATACAAAAGTGTACCTGCATATCCATGACACTATAATCATCATCATCTCTATACCTATACTCAACTCCCACTAAAATGAGACTCCTAGTCTAACACGCGTATCAACCATGTCCTCAAATCAGAAGACAACCTATGTACCTATCTCCATCAAAGACCAAACTCTAAAAACACCTGCAAACCTATATCTAGAAGCACCAAATCTAAAAACCTACTATACCATGTTGATGGTCTCATAGCAACATGCACTCCCAAAAAGTTTCTGCCCAAAAAATCCATTCGAATGCACTCATAATCACACTATGAATCTCAGGCTCCTAAAAGTGATCAAACAAGTACCAATCCCTCTCTGCACACCAAACTGAAGATATACATGATCCAAACTATAGTACACTACAATAGCTCTCCAACACCTATTCAAAATAAAAAATCTGATTATGTATGCAAAACTTATGAGCATAGAATTGTCCTGGAACAATGCCTGACTTCTGATAGGCTGTCATGAGGTCCTAACACTTTAGTTGAAAAATATTAGTTTATCGATTGAGTAGTGTCCAAGGCTGTATGCAATAGGGAATATTGTTTCGATATCTCATCTAGAAACAATTTCTTGAATTTTTTAAAAAAGACTTAAACAACATATCAAACTAAAAAGCATTTGAACTCTATACTAGAAAGCATTTGAACTCTATACTAGAAATTCATACATGCAATTTTTGCTATGAACTCGAACAATGACTAATCCTATAATTGCACACACACTCAAACTTTCAGTTACAATTAACAACAATTTGAAACTAAAGCAGATGCTCTAGAAATGTTAAACGAATAGAGCTCCAAGAATCAACGTTTTAAACATCACATCCTGTAGGCACACAAAATGGAACTAAACATAAAATAACTCCACTCTAAACAGAACATTCACAAAAATAGAAATACTTATCTACTCCACAATCCCGCAAGTGGCCAGCTCTTGGGAAAAATTCATCTTTTAACTCAGATCACATTCAATTGTTCCCACAGCAACATAGTAACTCCATTCATATCTTCATAATTCAGAAGGAAATATTGAGAATAACACTATTTGTATTCATTATCATGAAAAATATTATAGAACATAGCTCTCCAATTATTCGCCAAAAAGAGATTTTTATCATTCTTCACACAGTATGATATATATATCCATGTTTTGAGAAACTAACTAAAACTGAACTATTACAAAATCCTATATTCCATATGGCGGTTAAATGCCATTGAAAAAGTCTTATAATAGAAAAACAAAATTTCAACTACTGATGTCTTTATGGAATAAAAACATGTAAAAGGCTCTAAGTGGAGCCATAAAGTCTCAGATAACCAACAAAAATTAACAGAATTAAAAGAGTCTCCAATCAATGCACGCCTAAATTTCTGGTGCCCTCAACTTATGGTGCACTTGACCTCAGCTACTTGAAGTCCACTCCTCTCATAGGCCATGCATTAATCCTACACAATTACTCAACTCTGCATACCATTATATCAACATTTAATAGCTAATTTCAATAAATTTAGGAAATAAAGATTTGTACAATATTTCATTAAAAATAGATAAGTATTGCTTCTAAAAACAAACAAATTGGCATGGCTAGGGTGATTGGGTAATGCAAAAAGGGTTATTTGTTATATCAAAGGAATGAGGTTGTTTATACCTCATCATCCTCCCCTTATTAGCCTTGAGCAGGTCCTCCTACTCTCTGATGAATCCTCTGCCTTTCTGCATCTCTTTTCCTATTTAATTCATCAAATTTTGAACTGAGTCATATATTTCCTCTGCTTCCTCATCAAAATAGTCAGGGTATTTTAGAAAGCCTTTGGTCAATCTAATTCTCATCTACCATGTATGTAAGTCTCTAAGATCATGTTCTGCAACCACAAAAACTATAGGGGGTGGTTGTAGAAGTAGTGGAGGCCTATAATGCATCCCTATCCACTTAGTTTTGATTTGTTGTAGTATCTTTGTTAATGCCTCAGCTCTTCTATAAGACCATCTAAGGTTGGTAGGGGAAATCATTTCTCTCCTTTTCAAATACATAGGTAGAGGGGTATATCTTTCTTCACAGGCACTCCAAGCTCTATTAATCAATAGTGGTCCATTAACTTTGAAGTCTTCAAAATAGATCCTGATACTTTCATTGTACTTCTCTCATATGTGCATAGCTCTTAACCCTTTGAAACTGAGCTTTAAAAGCAAAAGGCTTCTGATTAGGGTATCTCATTTGTAATCCCACAATCCTTTCTACATGGAGATATTCCCTAGTTCTATCCTGCCACTGAATTTGATTTTGCATGTTGGACATAAATGCCCTTAGTTGAACTTCCCCCACATAAAGGTTGATAAAGAAATCATTATGTTTTTCAAGAAACAAATTGTGTATGAAAAATTCACACAACAAATTTTTCTGAACAGGAGGTGCCTCTTTGAATGCTTCTAGGAAATGTTGATCATCTGGGTCATGTGGCAAGTTGCAAGAAATTCTTAAGAGCCTCCATCTCAATAACTGCTCATTAAGGAACATGGAGTACAGTCTGGATGGTTTCCTACAGGCCAATAATAGTTCTCCAATTTTACATGCATTAGTTTTAGCTTTATACAACTTGTCATAAGATTCCTTTAATAATACCATTTCCTTTTTAAGTCTAGCATTTTCAGCCCTAGATTGTTTTAGGAAATAGCATCTCTCCATCCATTTGGTCAATAGGGGAGGAATGTGGACTTGAAACCACTCCATCTTAGTTGGCTCAGTTTGAGCCTCTTTTGACTCCATGGTTGGCTTGACATTGACTTCTTGTAAATCTTGTTCCAATTCAATAGTTTTGCTCAAAGCTTTGTTCAGTTCTAATTTTTGTTTTTCTTGTTCCTCTGCAAATGTTTTCAAACACTGCTCCAAATTGAAGGTTAAATTCTTAATCTATTTATCCTTTTCAGATAGACTGGTCAAATATTTCTTATCTTTTTCTTCAATTTGTTGCAGTTGGGACTGTAACTCTTTAATGATTTGATCTTTCTATTCTAGAAGTTCTGTTTGTTTTCCTATCTCCTATTGTTGTTTGTTTAACTGTTCCTCATTCTACTGCAGTTTATCTTTCAATTGCATAATCTTTCAATTCCTTTGTTTCTGGTGTCATACACTCATTTTTTTATCATTTCCATCTGTAGAAAGGGGGAAATAAAAATTTCTGCCTCACTGCTAGACATATATCCTTCATTAGTCACTTCTAGTGGACCCTGTTTTATGTCACATTATCTAAAGGAGACAATTATCTCACCTCAGGTACTATATCAATTTCTTGAATGTCCAATGGCTGATGTAAGGGAGAAATTATTTTTACAGGCTATACTCATGAACCTCTTCTTCTTCAACTAGAACATAATTGGGCATTTGTTCACTTATTCCCTCTTGTCCTTTTTCTCCTATTTCTTTTTGTTCTTCCTTAGTTGGGTCAATTCCTTGTTTAGACTTAGAGAGCTTACTGATTTCCAGGGTTTGAGTTATATCATCACATGGTTGAGATACATTTTCATCTGGCTGGGCTACTTTTTCACAAGGCTAGGCTATTTCTCCACAAGATTGAGATACATTTTTATCTAGCTGGGCTACTTCTTCACAAGGCTGGGATACATTTTCATCTAGCTAGGCTACTTATTCACAAGGATGGGCTTTTTCTCCACAAGGTTGCCCCTCTTGTCTCTTTTTCTTAGGAATAGGAGACAATTCACAAGCTGCGGCACAGCTAAATTCAACGGCCAGTCATTTGCTCCTTCTTGGAGGAGGGGGTTTTTGCAATTTTATCTTAGGCCTCCTATTTTTTATAGGGCCAAATATATTTATCCTCTGAATCTACTAAATCCACATTTTTTCATTTCTCAGGGGTCTCAAGTACATTATGTGGTTTAGGTCTTTCCTCAGGCTCTGAGAGGCTTACTGGATTTTCTGGTGCCTCGCTGGCAGGAGCCTGTCTGTCATTTTGAGGCACAAGGAAGGGTTCTTTCAAATTTTGTGCTGCCCCACCAGATGACTCACCTGCCTCAAAATGCCTTGAGGGCTCAGGGTTCTCAAATTTCTGCAGAAATTTCTGCCATTTTGCATCTGGTTTTCTTTTCTTATGGAAATGATGCTTGCAAATTAAATGAACAAGACCATGATGTTTCAAGGGCCTAGACCCTATTTTGAACCTCTCTATCATATTAACAAGGGAATCATGGAGGAAGGCAGGAAGGTTAACCCTTAATTCAGGGTTTTCCAAGCCATGACGTAGGTGGATGAGTAGCTGAAAGGGGGGACCAACTATAGTGAGGCATTACCCTTCACATGTGAAGTATTTAATGATCCAAGCAACCGCTATTCTCCACGGGTGTTTATAACTAGCAATGGGTGAGATTCCCCTTCCCATGCAAAAAGTTCTATCATTTTCTGATAATGTTTGTGGTTTCTGACAAATTAACACCTTCATTCTCAATACCATATAAATTAGAGATATTTTGGGGACTCACCTTGAACTTCTTCCTGCACATAATTGACTGGCCATCTAAAAAGTTTTCTATAAATTCCTTGACCAGCTACGCATGATGTCCCTCAAATTTCTTCATAAATTCCATCCATCCTACCCTCTAAAATAGCTTCAAAATATTCCCTAGTGCTAAGAATTTATCTGGTGAAGCTGGCTTAGATTTGCGTTTGGCTCCTCCCATTCTATTTCTTACTGGTAATATTGCTAAGTGACTACTGAAATATTGTGGCACTCGAAAATGATAAAACTACTCAAGTAATTGATAGGCAAATTAAAGAAAATGCAATTTTTAAGGCCACCTGTACTTCGACAATGTTGATAAGACAAGAATTAATTCAGGGCACTTAGCTTCTTAGTGGTTCATTATGACATTGCATGGAATAGAGTGAGTGAGCCGCCACCTTCTCCAGGGAAGAAACGGTTCACACGTTTTGCCAAATTTGGAAAAGAAAAGGGGGATCGTGCCAATTCATCTATTTTTATTCACAATAAATTACCTATTTAAAATAAAAGATGTACGTACCTTTCATTCCACTATTGATTTGAAAGTTGCTTATTTATGCTAATGTAATAGTATCTTGGGTGGCGGTACCATTTAATTCAAACGGAATGAATTTATTATGACATGAGAATGGGGTAGTGGAAAGTATTTACTTATTATGATGATAGGTTGCCATAATAATATTATTTATTATGGTAGGGAATGACAAACTCATGGTGGCTTAACATGGTGTATTATGGAGGTGACAATAGGTGTGTTTTAAGGATGTAGAAACATTTACACATAAGGGAATCACACACTCAAAATGATGGAGGAAGATGTCTAAGGAATAGAGATACACAATATGAACAAAATTTTGGAGCATCACTGCAAGATGTAGCCGGAATGCAGAAATAAAGTTTTGAAGCATCATTGAAAGATGCAGCCAGAATGCATGAACAAAGTTCCAGAGCATCGCTAAAAGATGTAGCCAGAATGAAGGAACAAAGTTTCAGAGCATCACTGAAAGATGCAACCGGAATGCAGGAACAAAGTTCCACAGCATCATTGAAAGATGCAGTCAGAATGAAGGAACAAAGTTTTGGAGCATCACTGAAAGATGCAGCTAGAATACGGGAACAAAGTTTCAGAGCATCATTGAAAGATGCAGCCGAAATGCATAAATAAAGTTCTAGAGAATCACTGAAATATGTAGCTAGAATTCAAGAACATGATGAGGACATGGATCTATTCAAACAAACAAGTTCTAGAGCATCGTTGAAAGATGCGTCAAACTTTTTACTCTTCAGAGATGAATCCCTGCAAAATAGTGATAAAATTTAGATAGGCACAAAGATGAACATGTGAATAAATGTCTCCTAAATGCATACATACACACTCATATATATATAACTACTCAATATATTGCCTCTGTCGAAGCAGAGTCAACACATTGAATTTCTCCTTACATTTCTACTAGTTGAGTAAACTCTTCTTTGTTGATAGGTTTATGGTAGATCTGTAGTTGATGTCCATTGACTAAGAGAGTTTGAGTATCACCATTAATGGGTTTGAACTGCACTCCTCTATTTGGGAATACTTCAGAAATCTCGTATGGACCTAGCCAATGATTTCTCAGTTTACTTTTCTAGTCTTTGTATCGAGAATCAAATAGCAGCACCCAATCTCCCTCATGGAACTCTCTTTCTTTGATGTGTTTATCATGCCAGGCCTTTTGTTGTTGTTGAACTAGCTCAGTTTGATGGATAGCTTCTAAGTGGAGTTCATCTAATTCACTAAGCTGCAAGACTCTCTCTACCTGAGCCCGATTGAGGTTTAAATCTAACTCCATTGTTGTTCTAAGAGTTTGAAGTTCAAATTCAATGGGCAAAAGAGGTTTCTTCCCAAAGACTAACTCGTAAGGAGTAAGACTAGTGGTTGATTTCCAAGTTGTATTGTAGGCCCAAACAACTTCAGGCAATTTTTTGGCCCAGCCTCTTCTTCCTGATGAAACTATTTTGTCAGGATATTTTCAAGCTCCCTATTAGTGACTTCTACATGACCATTTTCTTGTGGGTGATAAGATGACAACTTTTAATGGCTTACCTAGAAATGATCAGTAAAGGCTAATAAGACCTTAGACATAAATTGGGGTCCTTGATCTATGACAATTGATCTAGGGGCTCCAAATCTGAGAAAAATCCTGTTATATAGGAAGTCTATAATCTGTTCTTCTATAACAACTTTCAATACTTGGACTTCTGCCCACTTGGTTAGATAGTTTGTATAGACCAAAATATATTCTTTTCCTTGTGAAGGGGGATCTATAGGACCGATGAAATCCAAACCCCACTTTTTAAATGGTTCAAAAACTATCTGCGGCTGCAGAGGCATTTCGTTGGATGTCATGGGTCTTCCCACTTGCTAGCATTCATCATAGGGACGAACATAGTTCTTCACATCCTTGTGCATAGAGAGATAATAATATCTGGCACCTAAGATTTTATGGGAAGTCCTTTTGGCAGAGTAGTGTCCACCAAATGGATCATGGCAAGCTCTGAGGATGCTATATGTTTCATCTGGTCTGACACAACGTCACAGGACCAAGTTAGGGCCACATCGGAATAACATGCCATTAATCCATTTGAACTAAGCACTTTCTTGAATGAGGCATTTCTTTTGTTTTGATCTAAAGTCTAGCGGAAGCTCATAGGTGGCTAAGTAATTAGCAATGTTTGCAAACCAAGGTGTTTTAATAGAGACAACGAATAAGTTTTCATCTGGAATTCATCCTGTACAGGAGTACAATCTCCATTATCTTGTTTTATCCAAGATAGAAAGTATGCAACTACATTGAATTTCCCAGGCTTATCCATTATGGTCACATTGAATTCTTGGAGGAGTAATAACATTTGATTATTCTCCCATTTACTAAGGGTTTGTTCATCAAGTATTTGATAGCTGAATGGTCTGTGAATACAGTCACTTTGTATCCTATAATGTAATGTCAGAATTTGTTTATTGCATAAACTATTGCTAGAAATTCTTTCTCTGTGGTGGTGTAGTTTTATTCAATGGGGATCAAATGTTTACTGATGAAATATATAACGTACTTTCCTCTGTTTTCATCTTCTTGACCTGACACTGCTCCAATAGCATCGTTGGAAGCATCGACATAAATATGGAAAGGGAGTTTCCAGTTAGGTCCCCGTAGGACTGGGGCCGAGACAATCTTTTCTTTAATAATGTCAAAGGATATTTGACATTGTTCTGTCCAGACAAAATCCACATCTTTCTAAAGAAGAGAGAACATGGGAGTTGCAATCTTACTAAAGTTTTCTATGAACCTCCGGTAATACCCAGCATGTCCTAAGAAACTTCCCCAAGGATAGGTGAAAGTAGTTTTGTCCTGGTCCTTTGCTTCCACTTGTATTTGGTTATATCCACTAATCCATCTAGGAATGAAAAATACTTCCTGCTAGATTATCCAAAACTTGATCTATGAAGGGTAGTGTGAAGTAATCTTTGTAGGTCTCTTTCTCGAGTTCTCGGTAGTCAATGCACACTCTCCATTTTTCATTTTTCTTTGGCACTACTACTAAGGGTGAAACCCATTTGCTGTCAGAGATAGGATAAATGAATCCTACTTGTAAAAGTTTCTCAATTTCTATTTTGACAATATCTTTGAGAGCAGGATTGAGTCTTCGCTGAGGTTGATGGACTGATCTAACATCCTCAGTATAGATGTGGTCAGAACAAACACTTGAGTGAATTCCTCTCATGTTTGTATAGTCCCAAGCAAAAGCTTTGGACCTATTCATCAAAACATTGAACAATTTGAGCTCATCTGACTATGTCAACCAACTATTGATATTTAATTTTTTTCTTGGTAGTAACATGATAGTCTTGGTCCCAGGGAAGTTGGAGGTGATGGTATGAACTTCTCTTGTTAAGGTGTTGAGAGGACAACTGTGCGGTATAGTTCTATGGAGTCTGGAAATATCTTCGAAGAAGTGATCTATTTTCAAAATGATATTAGCCAGGGGACAGGGTAACGCTGTGAAGTTGGTGTAATCATGTTCATTATCTTCAATGTGGATTGGATGTCCCAAAATTTCTTCCACTTCTAAAATCTCTTCATCATCTGAGTCTAAGGTGAGGTCTTGGATGTTTTCTAATTCATCTTCCAACTCTTCACCATGTTGTTTAATGACTACCATAGCAAGTGAAGCTAGATTCTCTTGTTTGTTAGATTCATCTGATTCATCAACCCAAACTTGGTTATGCTCAGCAGGTTGAGTGGGGGGATATAGGCTTAAGTGTTTACTATTGGGACCATGTGAAATGATTGTTCCTCCTACTTTGCGATCAATCTTAGCTGCAACTATAGCTAACCACGGCCTACCCAATATTACTGGGTAGCTATCCTTGGGTGTGAGGGATTGGATGATTTGGAAATCTACTGGATATTCCCAATCATCAACCTTGATAGGGACATTTTCTAGGACACCTTTGGGAATGGCTATGGATTGATTTGTCATTTGTAATATGGTAGTTGTGGGACACAAATCAGCGAGTCCTAGTTTTTCCATAACATCCACCGTCATAACGTTAATGGTTGCTCCCAGGTCCACTAGTGCATTAGGTATTGCTACCTCATTGATTGTTATTGTTATGAGTAGACTACTTGGGTCACCATATTTTGGGGTTGAGGTTTTTCTACCTAGAAGGTCAGCTAGATATCCATTTATGTGCACCATATTAATCTATTTTGGTTTCCTTGTTGGTGTTTTTATGCACAACTGTTTAACTAGTTGGTTAAGTTCAGGAATTTCCTTAATCGCCTGTAACAAGGGAATCTCGATATGGAGTCATTTAATTTCCTGTATTAAAGCAGTTTCATTAGACATTGGCATTCCTAGAGAGTTGTAGATGATGCTTCTGGATTAAACTGTGTTAGATTATTTTTCCTCTCAACGTTTCGGGTCACACTCTGTGAACCATCATCAGGAGAAAAAAAGAGAGCAAGAGAACAACAAATGATGAATTGCAGACTAGAGGCTGTCTTAAAAAGAAGAGGGAAAGGTGTGGTGGGGAAACCAAGAAAAGAAGAGTGGGATAAGGGGAGCCCCAATACTAACACAAGGCACCAATGAAGAGAAAAGATAAAAAGACAAATTAGTAAAAATTAGTAATAGGGGGAGCCCCAATTACTAATTTGTCTTTTTATCTTTTCTCTTCATTGGTGCCTTGTGTTAGTATTGGGGCTCCCCCTATCCCACTCTTCTTTTCTTGGTTTCCCCACCACACCTTTCCCTCTTCTTTTTAAGACAGCCTCTAGTCTACAATTCATCATTTGTTGTTCTCTTGCTCTCTTTTTTTCTCATGATGATGGTTCACAGAGTGTGACCTGAAACGTTGAGAGGAAAAATAATCTAACACAGTTTAATCCAGAAGCATCATCTACAACATCATGGACTGTGGAAAATTAATGACTTCTATTATCACCCTTCATGGGAGGGAATTATGCTTCAAATCAAAACAGCTAGAGAAGCTGAGAATCAAGCTAGCCAAGAAAATTGCAGACTTAGCCTTCCTAAAAAGATGCAGGGATAGTGGTGTGATTCCGTCTTTCATCAAGATTTGCCACCATCTCTAGAATCAGAAGACCAAACTCATCTTCCATCGTGCAGGTCTCTCTCTCATCAGATCGGTTATCAAATCTACTAGGGTTGCCATCAATCTACTGTCATCCAGGTTATACTATCTACACCTTGAAGTAGCTAACTCTCTTCGTCCTGACCTCTGGATGCTCCTTGATTATTCCTCTCAGACCAAAGCTTCTTACCACAAGGAGGAATGTGTCAGAAGGCAAAAGAAGAAGTTTCTAAGGCTAGTTCACAGAGATTGCCATCCTGCGATTGAGCATCGACTAGTTTACACTACCCCCCCTCCACTCTGACAAGAGATCCGTCAGTATGCCTTGGTTCTAGCTCGGCATGATCCTCTGGTGAAGCCTAATGTATCAAATTGGTCTGCATCTCCGAACCTTGCTGCCCCCGTGTCGAACCCACCCCCGATTGTTTCTTCTCATCCCAAACACAGCCCACCTTTGTCACCTTCTTCTTTCGCTCTATCCCTGGATAAGCCAAGCTATCTCTCCAAATTGACTGACTTTGTAAACTTGCCCTCTTCTAACCAAAACCTAAGCCTGGCTACGGTCTTCCATCCTCCTCACTGTGCTACAATTTCATCTGAGCCTTCCCCTCGTAACTCTGCACTCCAACCACATCTCGTCACTCCTATGGCGACCAGTGATGTGCATCTCCAAACCATTCCAGGGACCAACGAAGTGTTACGTCAAACCAGTGGCCGCGCAGATACTCTGATCTTGCACCAGACTTCCAACGAAGTGTTGCCTCTAACCAGCGGCCGCGCTAATGTTCAGATCGTTCACCAGGATTCTGCCACACCTAGCAAGCTGGCTCTTCGTTCTAGTATCCTCAGCGTTGACCGGCACCAACAGCTGTCTCCCTCCAACGTTCTTCTTCACGAGTCTCCAGGTATGCCCAATTCTTTCTCTAGTTTCCAACGTCTTTCCTCTCCATTCAAGTCTAGCATTCATGTTGATCTGATGTCTGATTGCCATCCTTCCCTCTCTCGAGCCATGGGCAGCTCCTCATTGGCCCTTTCTAACCGGTCCTCGGGCATATCTACCAACCCATCTATTCATGTACCTCCTCTATCAGACTCCATCTCCATCGACATACTGGCTACCATTTTTTCTACGCAATCTTCTCTTTATGAGGGGTTTAATTGTGTTTCGACCTCCCAGTCTCCCTCTGCCACACGGTCCCCTCCCCTTGCTTCCCATCGTCCCCTTGTAAACCGCAGCTCACCTTCTCTCCCTCGGACTTTGAGTCACTCTTTTCAGTCCCTATTGGACCGATCTACCAAACCGATCCAATCTTCTAGACCCCTTCCACATCGAGTGGAAACCATGTTTAGCAACCAACCGGTTTTCCTCCCAACCATGGAATTGCCACATGATGGTGATTCCCTGAGCCTTTCGATCCCGAACTCCCCCTCGGCCTCAGGTGCCCTTACCCCTCCTCTTCCCCCTTTACGATCTAACCCATTGACTTCTCTTCCCCCACCCCCGAGACCTTCCCTCAACTGTAACTTGATCCAGGATTGGGAAAATAAACTTTTGATCAACCTCTCGAATGTTCCTTTAGACCCTCTTGCCATCAACCTTCTAAAGAGAGGTCTTGGTTTTGCCATCTCTCCTCACGCCATTCCTTATTCAGACTTTCTTATCAACATTGAGAATGCCATTCGCACTCTGCCTGTTGACCTTTCTGAGGAAGTTGGACAGGATTGCGCTGTCGCTCTAAGACACGCCAAGCCTCCCAAATGCAACTATCACAAAGCTGAACTCCGTGCTTTCAACAACTTATCGAGCAACCATGATCTCGTCATTGTCAAGGTAGACAAGGGTAATGCTACTATCATCATGAACAGACATGACTACATATCCAAGATGAGAGATATGTTATCCGACAGTGACAGCTACAGAATCCTCCCCCGCAACCCTATTTCCCAATTTTTTAACAAAGTCAAAAGAATCATTTCTCATTCCTCCCTCGACAATGATACCAAAAAGAAGCTCCTTCCCACCAAAGAAGTCTCTCCTCGCATTTATGGTGTGCCTAAAATTCACAAGGTTGGCATGCCTCTTCGACCCATTGTTGACACCATTGACTCCCCAACTTTTAAGCTTGCATCCTACCTTTCCAAGCTCCTTGCACCTTTAGTTGGTAAATCCAACTCCTACATCAAGAACTCTTCCCATTTCGTCAAATTTATCAAAGACCAAAAGTGTGAAGAAAATGACCTCTTGGTTAGCTTCGACGTAATATCCCTTTTTACCAAGGTTCCAATCCCTGAAGTCATTGAGCTAATTCGATGCAAGACTAATGACGAAATTGCCTCCTTGGTAGAGTTATGCCTCAGATCCACTTTCTTCACTTTCCAAGGAGTAGTCTATGAGCAATTGGATGGAGTCTCCATGGGATCTCCTCTCTCTCCCATTGTGGCGAACCTTTTCATGGAACATTTCGAAGATATCGCCCTCAACTCGTTTCCCCTAAAACAAAAATGGTGGAAACGTTATGTTGACGACACCAACATTTGTTGGCCCAATGGTCGAGAGAACCTTGAAGATTTCCACTTGCACCTAAACAACATAGCCCAAAGCATTTCCTTTACCAAAGAGTTGGAAACCAATAACCAACTCCCTTTCCTGGATATTTTGCTCATAAAAAACCAGATGGTACCTTGGGCCGTACAGTCTACAGGAAAGCGACCCATACTGATTTATACCTTCATGCTACCTCTCACCACCACCCTGCCCAAAAAGCCAGAGTCCTTAAAACTCTAGCCACCAGGGCCCTCCGCATCTGCGATGATGATCACTTAGACCTTGAACTTTCCCATCTCTCCAAAGTCTTCAAATTGAATGGTTTTAAAAGCAAACTCATCTCTCGGGCTTTCAAACAAGCCAAATCTCGTTTCCATTCCTTGCCCAATAAGTCTCAACACTCCTCCCCACCTAGAGCCTCTATCCCCTATATAGAAGGCATCTCCAACAAAATCTCCAAGATTCTTCTCAAACAAGGTGTTCACTGTGCCTTCAAACCCATCTCCACCCTTAAGAACCGCATCCCTTCACCTAAAGACCCTAGAGACCTCTTCCTGAACTCTGGAGTTTATAAGGTGGTGTGTTCTTGTGGTATTCCCTACATCAGGGAAACAGGTCGTTCCTTCTGTACCAGGATTAAAGAGCATAGCACCGACATTAAACATGAACGAATCCAAAAATCAGCCCTAGCCGAGCACTCCTCAAAAACCAAACACCACATTTGCCTGGAAGACACTCAAATTTTAGTCAAAGAAGACAACTTCTTCAGAAGGAAACTTAAAGAAGCCGTAGAAATTAGTAATCACCCCTCTAACCTTAACCGAGATGTTGGTTGGAATATAAGTTTCTCGTGGCAACCCTTACTCACCCGCCTTCGAAACGGTTGTCCCCCCCTCCGTGATCGCTCCCCATCTTCATCCCTTTCCTAGTCCTCTTACCCTTCCTCCTCTCCTCCTTACCTTTTGTCCCCGTTCTTCCTCTTGTCCCCCCCTCTCCCCTTTCTTTCCCTTTTTTTTATCCCTTCTCCTCCATCTGCCTGAGCAACCCTACCCTTGCCCTTCTGTCCTCTCCCCCTTATTAGTTCTCGAGTAGGCACCCCTCCCGTTCCTTCCTATATCTTTTCCTCGGGTTTCTTCCTCCGTCGTCTGCCTTGGCTTTTCCTCTCCCTTCTTCTCCTAGCTTGCTTTCTCTCTCCTCTCCCTTAGCGCTCTCTTGGTTTCTCGTTCCCACTCAAAAAAATTTGCTCATTGTTTCCTAGGTCAGGCGCGTTCCTCAGAGCTTTCTAGATTTTTTCTTCCCCCTCCTTGTTTCTTTGCAGGCTCTTGTCTCTTCCCGCTCATTTTCCTTTCACCTTCTAATGTTAGTGTTGTGGTAATTTTGTTTGCTTTTTTGTTTCTTGGTTCTTGATTTTTGGTCTTTTCTTGCTTTCCTTGTTTTTTATCTCTTTTGTTTTTGAGGTCTTTCATCCTTGTCTTGTTTTCTATGTTCTTCTTTTTTTAACTCGATTTATATCATAATATACACTTCGTTTTAATTTCTTTTATTTCCTTTCTTTTTGAAGTTTTTTATCTTTGACCTTTTTATGAAGTTGATTCCTCTCCTTCCAGCGGTGCTCTTTTGCTCTCCTTGCTTCTTTTTTAGTGTTCTATTGTTTTCTGGTGTTTTCTTTTTATCTTTGTCATTGTTTGTGTTTGTCTTAGAAGTTTTTTAATGTCTTTAGTTAGATTTTTAGTTTTATTCCTCCTTTAAGAATTTTTCATGTCTTGTCCTAGGTTTTCTGTATCTCTTGTTTTCTTTTACCTAGGACTAGCTTTAATTTTTTAATTTCCTGCATTTATTAGGTAGGTGGTTCTCTTAGTGTTTCTTCATTTTCTCTTGGTTTTGCTTCTTCCTTGATTTCTCTTACCCATACCCTTAGTTTTCTTAGCTTTATTATTTGCTTGCCACACACACACACACACTTATTTATATCCCTTTTTATTTACTAGGTAGTCTATGCTTGTGCCCCCTTCCCCTATTTTTTTTTCTTTACAATTTTTATATTTGAGGTGTTGTCTTTTTCTCATTAAAATTTTTTGGTTATTTTCCTTAGGTTATTTGCTCACTGTTGCCAACCTTTTTTTTTTTTTTTACTAATTTGTCTTTTTATCTTTTCTCTTCATTGGTGCCTTGTGTTAGTATTGGGGCTCCCCTTATCCCACTCTTCTTTTCTTGGTTTCCCCACCACACCTTTCCCTCTTCTTTTTAAGATAGCCTCTAGTCTGCAATTCATCATTTGTTGTTCTCTTGCTCTCTTTTTTTCTCCTGATGATGGTTCACAGAGTGTGACCCGAAACATTGAGAGGAAAAATAATCTAACACAGTTTAATCCAGAAGCATCATCTACAACATCATGGATTGTGGAAAATTAATGACTTCTATTCCTAGAGAGTTTCTAGGAACAGTTTCTTTGAGTTGTTCTGGAAAGGGTGCCTAATTTTTCTTTCTTAGCATAGATTCTTTTTCTAGAGTATTTGATGGTCATTTGGTGACTTCTTCTTGAGATGATTCTATGGTAGTTGGTGAATTTACTTGAAATTGTGTTAGGGATAACTTCTCCTGATTGTTCCCAGGGTCATGCTCTAAAGGTACAAGAAGAGTCTCTGGCTCTATGTTAAGTTTCTCGTTTGGGTCTTCTGTGATTTCAACAATGGTGGGTTGATTAAGTGTTTTTCCTAACCTCAACTATAGGTTTCCACAATAGATAGCATTAACTCCCACCATGTTATCTTGATCAACAGAATATACTGGGGCATTTTGACGTGTGTTCTTGGGATTAGGGATAGGTTGTGCCGATAGTGGTGGTTGATTAACTTGTTCATTCTGTTGAGGATTCTGGGGAGCCAGAAGAAGGTTCTATTGTGGATTTGGCATTCATCTTGGACCATTATAAAATTGATTTGGTGGTTAGGTCCATTGTGTAGGTTGATTGTGAGGGTGCCATTGTTGTTGAGGCTGGTTTGACCATGGAGGATTTCCCCGAGCTTGGTTTGTCCATTCAAGTGGTCCCCATGGTGGGTAAGATCCCCAACTAGGTGATACTAAAGGCCAAGGAGCTGTCCACTATGTATTGTTCCAATTGTTTGAAGGTTGCCATGTAGGGTTGGAGTTTTGACCACAGGAGAAATTCCCTCCAAGTCTTTGACCCACAAAATTGATCTCCTCCTCAGTGTGAGATGACCTTTTTTTAGAATTCTTGATTGCATCCAGGATCTCACATTGATCAGTGGCATGACTCTTTTCATAATTTTGTCAAATGTCAGCTTTATCTAAAGGGCATTCTCTTAACAGATGTTTGTTTTGACACCTAGGGCAATAGATGGATAAAGTCTTAGGATTACGTGTTTCGGCCTGTATTCCATCAAAAGTGGGGTTTAGCTGAACAAGAATATCAGTTTTTAGATTTTCTATTTCCTCTCGTAGTTTACCTATTTCATTTGAACCTCTTAAAAACTAGATTTATGGATGCCTCCTTGAGTACGAGAGAAAATTCTAGCATAACTTAGCGATATCATTGAGTTCAAGTTGGGACACATCTCCCTTTCCCATTAAATCTAGGCTTCTTCTAGCATCCTCATCAAGTCCTTTGAGAAATATGGTTTTCAGAATTTTTGGGCTTATGGCCTCTTCACCACATCATTTGGTTAAAAAGAGGAACCTGTCAAGGTAATCTTCCAAACTCTCATCTTCTTTTTGTCTTAGTTTGAACAGTTCCTCTTTCCTGTCACTAATTCTGCAGTAACTTTGGTATTCATCTAAAAAGATGGTTTCCATGTCATCCCATGTGGTTATTGACCCTGAAACTAACCCCATGAACCAACGCATTGTAGCATCTCTCAGAGTGGAGGGAAAGAGTTTAAGTTTCTGGTTATCATTTTTGTAATCATAAGTTTGACATAGGACTTTGAACTCAAAGAGGAATTGGTTACGATCTTCAAAGGATAATCCTCTGAAAGTCGGTAAAATGGAGGGTGAAATGTTTTTATGGGTGCATTGTCATCTTCATTGAGAGCAATAGGATAGGTAAATGTCCATGCCACTCTTCTTGGGTTATCGCCATCTCTGTGATTTTCTCTTCCATTGAGAGGGTCATTATTGTGATTATTAGCCATGATGTCAAAAGGAATATTCTCCTCCTTGAAGACTAGGTTTGTTGGTTGAATGATTACCTCCTCAAAGGTCTAGTTTGATGGTAGAACTTCTGGGGTATTTTGGGAGGTCTCAGGTTGATTCTGCTTGATCAATTCGTAACTTAGTTCTTTAGCTGAGACTTCTACCTCCCTACTTATGGTTGGAACTACTATTGGGGGGGTTCTTGGTATAAATCTTTTGTGTGGACCTTGTTTCCTGACCATGCAGAAAGAGAGGTTTGGCAACTATTTTTGGGTGTTTAGTACAAAAGGTCTCCAAGTATTTCTTTAATAACATGTAGAAAAGAATCATTCCCCAGCAACAGTGCCAAAAAGTGACAGGCTATTGTGAGGTCCTAAGACTTTAGTTAAAAAATATCAGTTTATCGATCAGGTAGTGTCCAAGGCTGTATGCAATAGGGAATATCGTTTGGATATCTCATCTAGAAACAATTTCCTAATTTTTTTAAAAAAAGACTTAAACAACATATCAAACTAAAAAGCATTTGAACTCTATACTAGAAAGCATTTGAACTCTATACTAGAAATTCATACATGCAATTTTTTACTATGAACTCAAACATTGACTAATTTTATAACTGCACACACACTCAAACACACAATGGAACTAAACATAAAATAACACCACTCTAAATATAACATTCACAAAAATAGAAATACTTATCTACTCTACAATCCCACGAGTGGCCAGCTCTTGGGAGAAATTCATCTTTTAACTCAGATCACATTCAATTATTCCCACAGCAACATAGTAACTCCATTCATAGCTTCATAACTCATAAGGAAATACTCAGAATAACATTATTTGTATTCATTTTAATGAAAAATATTGCAGAACATAGCTCTCTGATTATTCACCAAAAAGAGATTTTTATCATTCTTCACACAGTATGATATATATATCCATGTTTTGAGCAACTAACTAAAACTAAAATATTACAAAATCCTATATTCTAGATGGCGGTTAAATGCTATTAAAAAATTCTTATAGCATAAAAATAGAATTTCAACTACTGATGTCTTTATGGAATAAAAACATATAAAAGGCTTTGAGTGGAGCCATAAAGTCTTAGATAACCAACAAAAATTAACAGAATTAAAAGAGTCTCCAATCAATGCATGCCTAAATTTCTGGCACCCTCAACTTCCGGCGTGTAGAGTGATCTACATTTTGTCTTAGTTTTAGCAGTGTGGTGATAAAAGTTACAGTGGCTTAGTATATTTGTGGCTTATTATATTTGTGTCTCTGTGTTTCTGTGCGCGAGTCGCGCCAAGTGTCAAAGCTACAATAATGGAACAAGCATCAAGTTTTATGCGGAGGTTGCCGTGTGTTACCTTTTTTGCTGCGGAGTGCACCATGTATTGGGTAACATCTCTTGTTACATTTTGTTTCAAGCTTGCGGAAGGCACCACATGTCGCTAGTAGAAGCAGTCTCAAAAAGTTTTTTTCTTGCTTTGCGGGTGCCGCTGTGTGTACTTTTGAGTTTTATGCAGATAATGCCGCGTGTTCCTTTTTTCAAAATTTATATTGATATCGGTATATATATGGTGGGCCACAATTCAAAGATAGTTTCAAGCTTGCAGAGGGTGCCACGTGGCAATAGCGGAGAAAGGGTTACTTTATTCATAATTTTCTTATAGCAGAAACATTTTGATTCATAGTTGCAGTGGAATGCGACAAGTGTCAGCTTCCGAAGGATCCTTTAAAGGTTTCATTAGTTTCAACTATGTCATCGGAGGTTGTCACATGTCTAGCTTGCTTTCTATGGAGGGCACCATCTATCCCAGTTTATTTCCTATGTGGGTAATGAGTTATGAATGTAGTGGGTCTCATTGATATTGTGTCTCAATTTCTAAGTGAAGTGGGTTGTGACAGATGTCACAACGCTAAGGCACCCGGGTATAAAGACATAGTCATCAAGTGCTTGGTGGGGTAGGACACATATCATTTTGAAGGCTGCGGAGTGTGACAAGTGGCTATTTCCTATGAATTTCTTTGAAGGCAAAAGAGTTTCAAGTATATGCAGACACTGCCATCTGTCATAATTTCTTTTGAGCATTAAGTGCGCGGGTGTCGCCATGTGTCTTAGTCTCGATACAGTTAGTGTGCCACATAATATTATGCCCCAGCCAATGAGTGCGTAGGAAGGATGGCTGTTGTAGATTCAAAAGATCATAACTACCATGGACTTTCAATAATCTTCAGTTTTGTTTGGCCGTTGAAGATTCAGGTTGTTGCAGGCAATCTTGGATTAAGTTTATGATTATAAATATGTAGAATTTATAATAGAATACAAGACTTTTTGGGAACAAGTTTTCAATTAGAAATTTAAAAAAGATCTAATAGAGGATCCAGAGACTTTGCTGTGACCAGTTTATGTCATTTTGCCTTTATTTTGTTGTTCTTGATAAGAAAGTCAATATATCTGTGCATGTTTCTGTGCCTTTTATGTTGTTGGAAGATTAATAAGAAGAACTATGTTCTATGCCTTGGTTGATATCATCTGTGTCTTTGCAAAGTTATCTAGTTATAAGCCTTTGATAATATTCATTATATCTATTTATATTGATCATGCAGTATCTGTTCTTTAAATATAACTATATCTTGAGAATAGATTCATTGTGCTTGAATTGAAGGAGTACTTTTTACTTAGGCGCATTGCCATAAATTAGATTTGTTTATTGTATCTGTAATCCTATTTATCTCTTTCCCTTTACTCAAAACCTGATTGAAATAGGAAAAGCCAACTTCTTTAAAATCTGGAGGTTGTTTCAAGTAGCAAGTCTCACATTCTTGAAACTTCCCATGTTGGTGTTGGAACCCGCGCAATTTTATACATCAACAATTTTTGGCACACCCAGTGGGACCTTTCTTGAAGTTCCTATCAAGATTGTATGAGCCAGAGAGTGACAAGGAGCCAGAGCTATGGACCTACAACAAGAGCTCAGTTTGCTGCTAATCCAAGCATTCTTTTACCACCATTAGTAACTACTCCAAGGAGAAGAGTGAATCAGGTTGTAGTAACACAAGGAACAAATATGGGAGCACCTATACCTCCAAGGAACTATGTAAATTGGAACACTGGTAGTCCTCTCATTCTCCCAGTACCGCCAACCACTTGGGATCCTATTCCAGCCAATGCTTTAAAGGCTCTACCTAAGTTTAGTGGAGAAGATTTCAAGACACCTGGGGAACATCTACAAGATGTAACTGATGTGTGTGCAGTGGATGTTATTACTGAACAGAATGTGGCAATAAGACTGCTAGCAACTTCTTTCAAAGGAAAGGCTCTGGATTGGTATAGATCTCTCACTCCAAATACAATATCTACATGGGATCAACTTGGTGATGCTTTCTTTACAAGATTTGAAGAGAAAGGTGATAAATCTTCCCTGCTACAACAATTAATCACTATCAAAAGGGCACCGCAAGAAGCCATGACTGATTTTAACTCAAGATTTCAAAAGACTTGGGATAGAATTCCAAATACAATAAGATCATTATCAAGTATGGCTATTGTGTTCTACCTCAAAGCTTTTAATTCTGATATATTAGTAATGATTCAGTCCCTAGGAGGTCAGACACTGCCAGAAGCATATGAGTTGGCTGTCAAGGCTAAAAACAACTTGATAGATGCTGGAAAATTGCCCCAAGGCCTCCTATGCCCATGTTCGCAAAAATCTCCCTACCTTTACCACAAGAAGCTCTGAATCTTGTAGTTCCACCTGTGTCCATGTATTCAATCCCAATACCTCAACAACTTGCTATGGCAACTACCTCTGCTCAACCATATGAAATGGATGATGTCAAGAATATTCTAAGGACCTTTTCAAATGAGATAATTAACCTAAAGAGACAACAAAATTCCTATTCAAAGCCTCCTTATCAAGGTTTCCAAGGAAATAGACCCCCTTATCAGCCAAATCAATATCAAGGCCCTCAAAGGCAAAATAATCCTCATCCTTCAAACCAGTTGGTTTCTGTCCCTACACCTCTACAAACTGTTCCTCATAATCCCAATAGAGAAATAGTTCCAGGACAAAATAACTTAGCAGAAGACACAAATGCCTAGTGCTTTCCCTGCAACAATGCCCATATGCCCAGAGATTATCCCAGAGGTAATTTGCAGCAAAAGATAGCAGAACAGAGAAGGTTAGAAGGACAATTCCTGACATCTAATGCTCCACCATATTAGTTCCTTAGTGTCCAAAACACAGTAATGGTTGCCCAGATGCAAGGGATGCCTATACAACAAGAAGAGGAAATAGCTCTTGAACATGCCTTATTTTGATGGATTGAAGAGGAAGATTCAGTGTTCTTGAATGAGGCATCCACTTCAAAGAAACCATTAGTGCAGTCAGACTATTATACCAGATCAAAGAGGAGAATGATGGAACAGCTTGAAGTCACAAATAATGAGATTATCGGAACTTCTCCATTTCAAAATCATCAAAATCTAGTCTCTAGGCAAGAAGTACCCTAGACGGTGCAGAATCAAGTAGCCTTGGGTCAGATGTTAGAGAGGACAAGGTACCCTTACTATCCAAAGACACAAGCATTAGGACTTGTGAACGTGGTGGACCAGCTAAAAAGAACTCCAACACACATATCAATTTGGCATATGTTGGCTATTCCTGAGTAGAAGACACTGTTACAAGAAGTTCTGCAAGGTCAAGAGGCCTCTAAATACACCAGTGCTAAAGGATCTACTGATAAAGGGAAAATCCAACATAAAGATACTATACCTCTACAAACAACAGCTCTATTGAACAATGCATCTAAGGTAGGTAAATCTAAACCAGATCCATTTTATCTGACTTTAATAGTTGGGAAAAAATTGCTACATAATGCAATGATAGATTCTGGAGCTAGTACTACAGTAATGCCAAAGCAGATAGCAGATGCTTTAAAGATAAAGTATGAGCCACTTACTAGAGGGGTCATGCAGTTGGATGGAAAGTCTGTTCAAACTATAGGAAAAATTAAACAACTTTCGTTACAACTATATACTTGTCCCAATATAACTGTCAATCAGGATGTGGTAGTCATAGATATTCCCCCTGTATTTGGTTTATGCCTGTCCAAAGATTTCACAGCCAAAATAGGAGGTTACATGTCACTAGATTGGTCACACCTAATCTTAAGAACCAAGTATGGGACAAAGATGAAAGTATTGTCTGAGCCATTATTTAAGGACCATATTACTAATGAACCAACCCCAAAAATAGAAGCATCCCATGCCATGATGAATAAGGAAGAGAGAGTCTTTGTTGAAGAATTAGGTGACTGGACTGAACATGACCAAGAAGAAGAAGAAAACAATCAGTTGTTGACTATGATGCAGAGTGACCCTTATGGAAATTATGACTCTACTAGTCTAGGCACTTATGTCATCTTTGAAGAAGACCAAGAAATCCTAAATATTATAAGGAAAGAAGTATCAGAAAGTGGAGGGTCTAAAGGAAACTCAGAAATCTTGACCTTAAATTTGATGGGGCTAGGAGCAAGAATGGTGCTGGAGCAAGTATTTGCCTTACTACCCCAAATGGTGAGAAAATTCTAAGAGCCATTCGTTTTCAGTTCGCCTGTACCAATAATGATGTTGAATATGAGTCTTTGGTGCATGGACTCATGTTGGCCAAGAAAAAGGGAATTAAGAATCTGATAGTTAAAGGAGACTCATAATTGGTGGTAAAACAAATCAGAGAGAAAGCAATGGCCAAAAAAGTAAGAATGATGTCCTATCGACATAGGATTTGGGATCTGATAGATGGCTTTGATGCTTTCAATATTGAGGTAGTGCCCAAAGCCCAAAATTTAGAAGTAGATAGAATGGCACAAATTGGTTCACAATTTGACCCAGCAAGTGATTTATTAGTTAATAATGAGTCAGTTAAGGTTATAGTAAGACCAACAATCCCAGACAATGATCAAAATTGGCAATTTTTTGACAATGATCTTCAAGTACTTTCATTTTTACAACAATCAGGGGAGTTTGTTGACCAGTTACACCCCAAAATTGAGGAAGCATATGGTGATCAAATTATCCAGCTAAGGTCAAATAAACTCCCTAAAGGACTGATTACTCTAGAGAATTTATTTGACCCAGAAGATGCAAGCCTAGAGAAAAGAGGTTTAAGGCAAATAAGGAGGATTATTCTGAAATTCAAGTTAGTGAAGGAAGAAAGTTAAAAATAGGTAATGCTACAACCCAAGAGGAAAAAGAGAGGTTGATTGCTTTATGTGACAAATATGATAAGGTGATTGCTTGGACCTATGAGGACCTCCACGGCTATAATAGAGATATCATCCAACACACCATAGAGCTCATTGAAGGATCAAAATTGGTTCGACAGAAGCAAAGGCCAATGAATCCTAGAATTGAACCTCTAATGGTGGATGAGTTGCAAAAGCTTCTGGAATCAAAGATTATTTTCCCAATTAAGCATTCAACCTGGGTGTCAAACCTAGTGCCTGTAAGAAAGAAGAATGGTGACATAAGACTTTGTATAGATTTTAGGGATCTGAATAAAGCATCTTTGAAAGATCATTATCCCCTGCCTTCTATGGAACAGATTTTACAAACTGTGGCTGGGTCATAAAGGTTTTCCTTACTTGATGGTTTCTCAGGATATAACTAGATTTGGTTAGCAGATAAAGACCAGCATAAGACAACGTTCACTGCAAAGTGGGTAACATTTGCATATGCTAAGATGCCCTTTGGCCTTTCGAATGTTGGAGCTACTTTTCAACGTCCAATGGATGTAGCATTTGGGGAGCTTATAAATAAGATCATTCTGATCTATCTAGATGACTTAACTATTTTTTCTAAGAATGTCAGAGATCATTTTGACCATTTAGAGGTTGTTTTCAAGAAATGTCAAGAGTTCAGGATCTCTCTAAATCCTAAGAAATGTATCTTTGTTGTGCCTTAGGGTAAACTTTTGGGGCACATAGTGTCAAAGGATGGGGTTTCCATTGATCCAGAGAGGGTCACAGCTATAATTAATCTATCTTTGCCAATTAACAAGAAAGCAGTTCAATCCTTTTTAGGGAAAATTAACTTTGTAAGCTGCTTTATATCTGATTTTGCAGGTCTAATTAGACCAATGACACTGTTGCTTAAAAAAGATCTGGTTTTCAAATGGACTACAAAAGGAAGACATGATTTTGAAGAGGTCAAGAGAGCCATTTTAAGAACCCCAGTACTCAGAAACCTGGATTTCTCTAAACCTTTTATAATGTATGTGTATGAGGGAGAATTCAGTGTTGCTGCTATTCTAACACAGAAAGATGATCAAGAGGAAGGAGAGCATCCAATAGCTTTCTTCTCTAGAACTCTTAGGGAGTATGAATCAAGATATAATTTCGTGGAGAAACAAGCATATGCCATGGTAAAAGCCCTTAAAAAATTTAGACATTTGGTAACATGAAATAAAATTCTGATATTAGTGGCTCACCCCAGTGTAAGAGAATATATTATGGAGGGTGAGATCACTGAGAAAAGAGCCAATTGGATAACAAAGATTTTAGAATATGATGTAGAAGTAAGACCCACCAAGTTTGTCAGAGGTAAAGGACTGTGCCAATATATGACCCAAGACATAGAAAGATCAGTGTCTGAAGAAACAGAAAATGAAAATGTGTTGAAACTCCAAGAGGTTGACCAAGACTCTTGGGTCAGAGACAGGGTACAATTTATGAAGTATGGGGTGTTCCCAAATGAACTCTCCCCTAATAAGAAAAGGTATTATAGGCAACAAGGAATCCATTTTGTATTAATTGATCAGATCTTATTTAGAAGGAATATTGATGGTATACTCTTAAGATGTATAGAGAAGGATGAAGCTCAAAAAATATTACATGAATTGCATCATGGAGCCTCAGGTGGACATTTTTCAGCAAGGATTACTGCAATCAAAGTGACACAAGCTGGATATTTCTAGCCCACTTTGTTTACAGATTGCCATTAGATGGTTAAGGAATGCCAGGCTTGCCAATTTTATACTGGCAAGAGGAGAAATGCAACAATGCCTCTAAGTCCCATAGTTGTGGATGAACCCTTTGCTCAATGGGTTTTAGATTTTATTGGCATGATCAATCCAGTATCAAATATGGGACACAAATGGATTCTTACAGCAACAGATTACTTTACCAGGTGGAGTGAAGTAGTACCACTCAAAGAGGCAACAGAAAAGGTCATACTAGAATTTTTAGAAGGCATAACTTCTCAATTTGGTTCTCCTCGTACCATCATATCAGATAATGCTAAAGCATTTTTGGGAACTAAATTATTGAGTTTGATTTAAGAAATGGGATATATTTGAAGACTTCTTCAAATTATTACCCACAAGGTAATGGTTTGGCAGAGTCCACTAACAAGAACCTTATCAGACTCATAAAAATGATATGAACTAATTATCAGAGAGAGTGGCATAATTTACTTAATATAGCACTGTGGGATGACAGGATCACACCAAAGCAAGTAACTAAAATGTCTCCCTATGAGTTGGTTTATGTTAAACCTGTAGTGATGCCACTAAGTTTAGAGATTCCTTCTTTACAACTGTTGAAGTAGATAGAAATTGAGGAAAATAGCCCAATGCAAGTCAGACTTGCTGAGTTGTTGGAAGTCCAAGAAAAGAGAGAAAAGGCACATGAATCAGTAATGAAACATCAGAAAATGGTTAAGAATTGATTTGACAAGAAGACTTCTAATCCCATTTTTGAAGTTGGCTCTCTGGTATTGAAGTGGGATGAAAGAGCTGCCAAGCCGGGTCGACACAACAAATTTGAATCATTATGGACAGGCCCTTATAAGGTTTGTTCTTGCAAACAACAAAATTCATTTGAGCTGGAAACCATGAATGGAGACCCTAAAGAGATTCTAGTGAATGGGATCTTCTTGAAGCATTATACCTAAGCAGGGGCTCATCATGTATCATAGTTAGTTATTTTTGTATCCTTTTCCCACTTTCCCTTTCAAATAAGTGTTCAGTGGACATGTGTTAGCAGTGCAAAGCCCTTTCTCTTTTAGCCCTTGCATTTATTAAGGTTGTTTGACAATCCCCAAAATTCTAGGGAGGTACATGCTTTTTCAGAAAGATAGCCACTCCCATAGCATATCTGACACTCCGTCTGATGCAAATTTTGAAAAGATACATTAACTGTCTCTTGGTATTAATGCCATTAATACAATGGGATGTGTCATTTAATGTTCCATAATGTCTAATAAGCTAGGTTTTAAGTCCTTGAAAGTGTCATTTGCTTCTATCTTCATGCCCTAAATCGCTGTCGCATTCAAGTTTTGTTCCTCACAAGCACTTTTTAGCTAATTATAAACTCCGCTAATAGTTTTGCTCTTATTTTCTATGTCAAAACTTTCTTAAATCTTCTCACAAAGATACAGATATGTCTGAGACACAGTCACCAAGAGAGGGACTTGGAATTTTTGAGTCGACTGATAAATTGATGAACAACAAGTCATATGCTTCGGCACCTGTGTAACCAAGGAAGTCCTATCCAAGAACAAGGGTTCTTGAAGTAGGATTATCTATTGACCCAGATCAAGTAAAAGACTATGCAGATAATATATATGATACACCTCTTCAAAAGAACACCAAGAATCTTCGAGAGGGAGCACATCAGAGGTGCCTCATCTGAGCGAACAAGGGGTAGTATGAAACTTTTGGTATGAGAATATGGACTTCTCAATTGGCGCAGTTCCTGGTTCCAAATGTACACCCTTGTCCTGAATTGATTGAATTGTGTGCGGAGTTGTTTCATGCACCATCAAATTCTATTCAACAGGGTACTTTCATAGTTCATATTACGCCTAAGACCATAAGGGACATGTTGGCCCTGCAATATGATAGAACGGCAACATTTCTAACTATTGCCAAGATGCAAGGCACATGGATAGACTTACATAGCACACTGAAATTCCTGAATTTAGAGATGCATTTGGGCGAAGATAATACTCATATGCCTACACTACCCACTGGCCGCACACAATTTAACCCTGATGTTCAGGATGCTCTTTCAATGATAGCTTTCATCTTTAGAATGAAGGAGGACAACATAGTTTATGATTGGCAATTGGCAATCATTTTCATAATGAAAACTATAGATAAATCTCAGGAGTATTGGCTGGATTTTTTAGAGCAAATCGTTGCAGCCATGATTGACCAACTTGTCAATTTCAAAACAAAACGAGTGTTCAGGTATTCCGCATTCCTGTTTCATCTTATGCTGTTTCAAAATTTTGGTCTTTTCATGCAGCATATGCCCTTAAATATGTATGACTCAGATTTAGATCATAGTAGAACCATTCCTGTGTCAACATGGACACATGTGTTATCTAATACCTCAAACCCCTACGATTTTTACAAGTCTTTTGTTGCCCCTACTTTTGGCTAGTTAAGTCCCAAGCCTGTGGAACATAGGATGACATAGAGTATAAAGGGTTTCCTAGCCAACTGTCCAATCCCCTATGACTACTTCTTTAGAGCCCACACTACCATAATCAGAGTCCATGGTTTCACTGGAGAACCTATGCTATTACCTAAAGTCTTGACCCCTAGGGTCATACTTTTAGAGGTTACCCGTCAAGTATCTGTTGTAGATAATGATTTTAGCCACAAGAAAAGAAAGAAAAAGATGTATGATGTTCCATGGGCCAGAGGAAACATGACAATTGAAGTTAGAGGAATAGAGAGCCTCTTATTAAGGAAGTTAGCTGCCCTTGGTTTTCTTATTATAGAAGATAAATGGAAATATGACCCAAATAGTTTCCTAGCTTCCTGGATAATAAATAATAAGGTTCGTGCCAAGATGGTACATGAAGGATGCCAATTCTGGGAGGATAGGATGTCTCTAAAAGAAGATAGCCCAAATCTCTATGTAGAATTAACTGATTTGCCCTATGAGGAGCCTAGGCCATGGGAAACCTTCTATGTCAAAGAGAAATAATATGACCCTAAGTTGAAAATGACCGTGGGTCTAAGGAAATCATTAAAAGCAAAAGAATGGAGAACATAAAAGATTGAAGCCTATTGGAAATATAGGCAAGAGATCTATGAGATTACACATTCATTTGGAAATGTTGAAAATGATGAGACATGGGAGTCAATCTAGGATGAGTGGCATCCATCCCCAGTCTCAAGTCCAGACACAAGCAAAATTCAGAAGAAGGATGAGGAATCAGAAGAGGAAACAGAGGAGGCCCCAAGAATGCAAGAAACATTACAAGCATCATCTGTTGATCCTAGGTCTTCATGGCCTCAATCCCTTAGCACATTAGAGAAGCAAAAAGGAGTTGTGTCATCACCATTTCTAAGAACTCATACAACTTTGACATCTAGGGGTTCCAGAATGGTCCCTTTGCAACAACTAGTGGTTGTAAATATTGAAGATGAAGAAGCAAAGGAAACAATAGAGAAATAGGGAGATTGATCCTGCCAAAGGAAGAAGAAGAAGAAGTAACAGCACCATAGCAACAACAAGTGCCAGTTCTCTCTTCCATGACTCAAGTAAGTACTTCTTCTCTCTTCTCTCCTGTGTCTTTTTCTTCTCATTTAGGAGTGGCAATCCCAAATACTCAGGTTTCCATGTCTCTTGCCACTTCTGCTATGCTTACACAAACCTCTGCCCTAACTACCAGTGCACCGGCCATGTCCTCATAGGCCATAACCATGCCATTGTTTTCTCCATCTATGCCCAAACAGACCCCACCCCAAGTTTGCCCTAGCCAACAATTATTTACTATTCCTTATGGCCAGCCTCAAGGTCACCGCTGGAGGTTATATTGCATCTCCTCCAACCTTCCAAGCTCAAGCAAATACAACAAAAAGGGCTAGAGAGGCCAGAATGGAAAAGAAGAGGAAGAAGGAAAACAAAAGCCTTGCTATGGCTCACATGAGGTCACTCTTTGACCCTATTCAACAATCATTGACAGTGACACATTTGTCCCCAAATATGGTAAAACCAAATGAGCAAATGCAACCACAAAATTATGCTATGAATGCTGTGGCCATGGATATGTCTCTCTTCAGGCCACATGATAGGGTTGGGCTGATGAATGAGACTGCAACTACTGTGGCTACAGACTACTTGAAAGTGTCTAAGAAGTTACAAAAGACAGAGAGTAATTTGGCTCAGGAGAAAGTGAATAGCAGTAATCTCACTTGGGAAATTCAGTCTAAAATAAATGAGATTGATAATTTGAACAAACAATTGCAGAACACTATTTCTTTATAGATACATTAGGCTGTACAGGCCCAGATTGCTTCTCTTAAGACTGAGTTGGCACAGGAGAAGGCTGCAGTGACTATTTTAAGATAGGAAAAAGCCACTATAGAAAAGAAGTATCAAGATAAATTGCAAGAGGCAACACAGTTGCAACAAAAATTATTGAGTGAGCAAAATGCCAATAGTGCAGCTCAGGCACAATTCATGGCTGAACAATAGAGAACAAAACAACTGACAATTGAGTTGGCTAATAGACCACAGAATGCAGGAGTTCTAAATTTTGTAAAAGAGCTATATGTTTCAGTATGGAAGAGAATCTTTGAGGAGATTATTTAGCTAAAGCCATCTTTGACTTTTCTATTAAATGCTCAGCAGCTGTGTGAGAAGGTAGAGACTTTTGTGCAAGCCACTTTATCTACTATTTCACTAAGGGTTTCTAACTCTCATCTTTTGTTGAAAAAGTTGTATGACACAACAGATGAGGCATTATCAGCAGCAAGTATTGATGATAGAATGATTGCTGCTAAGAAGGTCAATGAAGTTTTGAGTTGTAATTCTGTAGCTACAAATTGTCAAGATCTTTTAGATATAGTGAAGGAAAGAGTAAAGAATATGAGGAAACACATTGAGGATTTGGTGCAACTGGGTCTTCCTTCACCTTTCCCAGATGGTAATACAATGTTGATGATAGATGACATCAAGGCCCTTCTTTTGACAAAACAAAAGGATCAGACAATTTTCTAGGGTCTGAGTGATTCTTCAATAGTGGGGGAAGTTGAGACTGTGTTGATACCTATGGCCCAATTGGAATTTCAATTAAAAGCTGTGGTTCAGATTCTGTAATCATTTTCCCATAAAGATATAATTAATCTTGATTTTGCTTTTCAAGATTTGCAGAGTAGACAGGGGCTGTCAGATTTAGAATGGTCTGTATATTAGACATCATTGCAAAATCTATAATTTAGGTTTCATTTCAATAACAATATCTTTTTGTCAGTTTTGGGTTCTTTCAGAGCATGCTCAAAAGTCCTGATGGTCACCAAGAACTGTAGAGTGATCTACATTTTGTTTTAGTTTCAACAGCGTGGCGATAAAAGTTACAGTGGCTTATTATATTTGTGTCTATGTTTTTGTGTGCGGGTTGCGCCAAGTGTCAAAGCTACAACAATGAAACAAGCATAAAGTTTTATGCAGAGGTTACCGCATGTTACCTTTTTTGCTACGGAGTGCACCACGTATTGGGTAACATCTTTTGTTACATTTTGTTTCAAGCTTGTGGAAGGCGCCACATGTTGCTAGCAGAAGCATTCTCAAAAAGTTCTTTTCTTGCTATATGTTTGTGGGTGTTGCCATGTGTCCTTTTGAGTTTTATGCAGATGATGCCGCGTGTTCCTTTTTTTAGAATTTATATTGATAGCAGTATATATGGTGGGCCATAATTCAAAGATAGTTTCAAGCTTGCAGAGGGTGCCACGTGGCGATAGTGGAGAAATGGTTACTTTATTCATAATTTTCTTGTAGCAGAAACATTTTGATTCATAGTTGCAGTGGAACGCAACAAGTGTCAGCTTCCAAAGGATCCTTCAAAAGTTTCATTAGTTTCAACTATGTCGTTGGAGGTTGCCGCGTGTCTAGTTTGTTTGTTGTGGAGGGTACCATCTGTCCCAGTTTATTTCCTATGTGGGTAATGAGTTATGAATGCAGTGGGTTGCATTGATATTGTGTCTCAATTTCTAAGTGAAGTGGGTTGTGACAGATGTCACAACGCTAAGGCACCCGGGTATAAAGAAACAATCATCAAGTGCTTGGCAGGATATGACACGTATCATTTTGAAGGCTATGGAGTGCGATAAGTGGCTGTTTCCTATGAATTTCTTTGAAGGCAAAAGAGTTTCTAAGTATATGCAGACGCTGCCATCTGTCATAATTTATTTTGAGCATTAAGTGCGCGGGTGTCACCATGTGTCTTAGTCTCGATACAGTTAGTGTGCCATATAATATTACGCCCTAGCCAATGAGCACGCAGGAAGGATGGCTATTGTAGATTCAGAAGATCATAACTGCCATGGACTTTTAGTAATCTTCAGTTCTGTTTGGCCGTTGAAGATTCAGGTTGTTGCAGGCAATCTTGGATTAAGTCTATGATTATAAATATGTAGAATTTATAATAGAATACAGGACTTTTTGGGAACAAGTTTTCAATTAGAAATTTGAAAAAGATCTAATAGAGGATCTGAAGACTTTGTTGTGACCAGTTTATGTCATTTTGCCTTTATTTTGTTGTTCTTGATAAGAAAGTCGATATATCTGTGCATGTTTCTGTGCCTTTTATGTTGTTGGAAGATTAATAAGAACTCTGTTCTGTGCCTTGGTTGATATCATTTGTGTCTTTGCAAAGTTACCTAGTTATAAGCCTTTGATAATATTCATTATATTTGTTTATATTGATCATGCAGTATCTGCTCTTTAAATATAACTATTTCTTGAGAATAGCTTCACTGTGCTTGAATTGAAGGTGTACTTTTTACTTAGGCGCATCGCCATAAATTAGATTTTCTTATTGTATCTGTAATCCTATTTATCTCTTTCCCTTTACTCAAAACTTGATTGAAATAGGAAGAGCTAGCTTCTTTAAAATCTGGAGGTTGTTTCAAGTAGCAAGTCTCACATTCTTGAAACTTCCTATGTTGGTGTTGGAACCCACACAATTTTATACATCAACATGACGCACTTGACCTCAGTTGCTTGAAGTCCACTCCTCTCGTAGGCCATGCATTAATCCTGCACAATTACTCAACTCTACATATCATTATATCAACATTTAATAGCTAATTTCAATCAATTTAGGAAATAAAGATTTGTACAACATTTCATTAAAAATAGATAAGTATTGCTTCTAAAAACAAACAAATTGGCATGGCTAGGGTGATTTGGTAATGTAAAAAGGCTTATTTATTTTATCAAAGGAATGAGGTTGTTTATACCTCATCAGCTTTAGGCACCAAATTTTGACACAAATAGAAAAATATGATGACCAAACCTATACCACTGCATAGTTCTTAGAGAGACCTTTCCGACATCTATAAGAAGTTGAAAAACTGATACCGTGGGTGATTTAAGTTATTCCTTCCTGAAGAAAATGCCCTTCGAGGGCTAAAAGGAGACCCCTAGTGGGATCCTATTTGTACTACTAATGTGGTGCTGACTAGGCAAAAAAATACATGTTGACATAATAATAGGTGATTGAGTGGCGACTATGTGGCAATGAGTTGGCATGTTGACATCATCACTGGTCCTTCTAGTGCAGGTGGCAGACTCCAAACGGGAATAAAGTTTGTTTTATCAGACTCCATGGCATAAAAATATTTTAATTATATTAAAGTCTAGAATAAAAAATTGTATTTCACTGTCAAAATTTTAAATAGCCCGCGGGGCGCAGGGCTCCACCTACCGACACCAGTTTCTAGCTGGGCCTATCGTTTTGGCAGCCAGGATCAAGGGCTTGCCGACCACAACCTAGATGAGATGGATTTGAAAATCAAATGCTTGAGGTTTGATAGAGGAGGAGAGTTCACATCAAATGAATTCAATTTCTTTTGTGAAGAACATGGAATAAAGAGACAGCTATCTGCGCCCATAACTCCACAACAAAATGGAGTTATTGAAAGGAAAAATAGAACACTTCAAGAAGTTACTAGAACCATGATGAAGGAATCTCATCTTCCAGAAGCATATTGGAGAGAGGCAATTCACACCATTGTATATATCCTAAATAGAGTTCAAGTAAAAGGTAATAGTTCAAAGACTCCTTATGAATTGTGGCATGGTAAAGTTCCTATTGTGAAATATTTTAAAGTTTTTGGTAGCAAATGTTATATCAAAAGAGAAGAAGATTTAGGCAAGTTTGATGCTAGATGTGATGAAGGAATCTTCCTTGGTTACTCCACTAAGAGCAAGGCCTACACGTGCTATAATAAGAGGCTGAATAAGATCATTGAAAGTGCAAATGTTAAAGTTGATGAATGTAAGGAAAGGTCTTCATAATCAAGTGAATATGAGTTAGATGATCCAGATGTTTCAGCAGTGGTACAACATGAAGACAACTCAGATGAAGAAGAACAAGCTCCAGTAAGTGCTACCAAAACTCTAAGGTATGTAAGACTCAGTCATTCTGAAGATCAAGTCATAGGAGATAAGAGCAAAGGATCTTAACCAGAAGAAAAGCTACAGAGGAACAAGTAAATTTCTATCTGATTTCCAAGATTGAACCTAAAATTGTGGATGAGGCTTGCAAAGATGAGAATTGGGCAAAGGCTATGGAAGAGGAATTGATGCAGATAGAGAAGAATCAGACTTGGGATCTTGTTCCCAGACCAGTAGATAAGAATGTAATTGGCACAAAGTGGGTCTTTAGAAACAAGATGAATGAGAATGGTGAAGTGGTAAGAAACAAAGAAAGGTTGGTATGCAAAGGATATGCTCAAGTTGGGGGAATAGACTTTGAAGAAACTTTTGTTCTAGTGGCAAGGATTGAAGAAATAAGGATGTTTTTGGCTTTTACAGCATACAAAGATTTCAAGGTTTATCAAATGGATGTGAAGTCTGCTTTCTTAAATGGAGAGTTGGAAGAAGAAGTCTATATTGAACAATCGGAAGGATTTCAGTCAATAGATCAGGGTGACATGGTATATAGATTGAAGAAAGATTTGTATGGATTAAAACAATCTCCCAGGGCATGGTATGCATGGCTGGACAGGTATCAGATATAGATAGGGTTCAGTAAAGGTACTATAGATAGCAATCTCTACTTCAAAATCAATGATGAAAAAATACTGATTGTTGCAGTCTTTGTTGATGATATTATTTTTGGAGGCAATGAAGGTATGTGCTCAATTTTTGCTAGAGAAATGCAAAGTGAATTTGAAATGTCCATGTTTGGAGAGATGAACTTCTTTTTAGCTCTGCAAATAAGTCAATTAGATAAAGGTATCTTCATTTCTCAATCTAAGTATGTGAAAGAGTTGTTAAAGAAATTTAGGATGGAAGACTCTAAACTAGTTTGCACACTTATAATAACTGGTTGTAAGTTGAGTAAAGATGATAACTCACCTATGGTAGACCATAAAAGGTACAGATCTATGATTGGAGGATTACTTTATCTGACTCAAAACAAACCTGACATAATGCATGTAGTATGTTCTGTGGCAAGATTTCAAGCAGAACCCAAGGAATCACATGTGATGGAAGTAAAGATAATTCTGAGATATTTAAAAGGTATAATGGATTATGGTTTGTAGTACCCTAAGAATAGTGACTTTACTCTCAGTGCATATACTGATGCAAATTGGGCCAAAGATGTGGATGATTGAAAAAGTACAAGTGGAGGTACATTCTTCTTGGGAAAAAGGTTAGTATCTTGGTTGAGCAAGAAACAAGATTGAATATCCCTGTCTACTACAGAAGTAGAATACATTGCAGCAGCATGCAGTTGCACTCAAGTGTTATGGATGAAGCAGACTTTGAAGGACATCAGAGTTGTGTATGAGGATCCAATTGCAATCTTTTGTGACAACACAAGTGCCATAAACATATCAAAGAATCCAGTGATGCATTCAAGGACAAAGCACATATCCATTAAGTATCATTTTCTAAGAGAAAAGATGACAAAGAATGAAGTCAAGTTGGAGTATGTTTCTACAAAAGATCAGATTGTAGACATTTTCACCAAGCCTCTGCCTAAGGATACCTTTAAGTATCTCAGAGAAAAGTTAGGGGTTATCACCCCTCCTCTAAAATAAGATACAAAATAGTGCATCAGTCCGGAGGTGCTCAGAGATCCGGATTGATGCTTTTTAGGGCTACTTCTCACGGGGAGTAGTCAGAGAGATTAGATCAGAGTATAAGAGTGCAAGTATGTGCCCTTTGCCATTGATGTCAAAGGGGGAGAGAAGTCATGTGAAAAACTTAGATAGACAAAGAGTGTAGATGTGTAAAGAGAAAGGGGGAGAATCTTGGAGAAAGAAAGAGTGTAGGTATGTAAAGAGAAAGGGGGAGAATCTTGTCTTGATGGCTATTGTAGTTTTTCACATCATATGTTGCCATCAATGACAAAGGGGGAGATTGTTGCAAGTATGTGCCTAATTGGTGTTGTCATTGATGTCAACATATCTTTGTTGTCATTGGTGTCAACTGTATCTTATTCTATTACTTGTTTAGAAGCTTTGTATGTTGAGGATATTGAGAAAATTAGCCTCTCCGGAAGAAACAAGTGAGTTACAGTAAAGTACAGTATAGACAGTGAGTTGTATGTTGAAAGAACAGTCCGGTAGATTGCTCCGCATTTCTTGCTGAATGAAGATCTTGGTCTGCGGATTGGAAGTTACTTAAAGGAATGTCTGAAGATGCTAAATCCTGTGTTTGAGCCTCTGGTGCAAAGAATTAAGAGAGTTGCATTCACCAGAGTAAAACCTAATTTTTCTGTAAGTTCTATTGGGTCAAGGAGAAAGTAGTATGCTCTGCATTCCTCCACAATAAAGTATTTTTCTCTGCAGTTCTAGAGGGAAGTCTAGGATGATGATAAGTGCCTACAGTTGCAATGGTTCATGGTTTGGTGGTCTGCAAGCTATCTTTCCTTTATGACAATTGAAGATAGTGAAGTTCATGTGTTCCGGTGTGAAGATCCTATTGTTAAAGTGCTTAAGGGTTGTGCGGTTGCTCCTGATGATTATAACATGCTTGTGGATGTCTCCTGATCATGTTCCTATCTAGACTTTGGTCCGCATTAAGGAATTGAGATTGTGTTTGAAGATTGTTCCTAGATAATGTAGCGTGTAACCAGTATTAGCTGACTTGGTTAATCCCAGTGATTGCAAAGATCTCTTGAAGATTGTGGAACCATGATGAAGCATGGAAGATCATGTTTGAGTCCCAGCTAAGGCATGGCATGATCCGCGTACACTTTTACTTCATCCCCTTTGCATAATGTTGTAATAGGTCAAGACCTATTTGTAATACCGACCTTGGAGATTGTTCCAATGGTTGATGATTGTAATGCCAACCTTGATGATCATTCCAAGGTTGTTGAAGTGTATAAATACTTGTAGTTGAGTTGTGGAAAAGGTGTCCTTGAGCGAAAATGGAAAAATAATAAGAAAGGTCCAAAAGGCAGAGCAGAGAAGAGGCAGAGCAGAGAAGAGGTAGAGCAGAGTAGAGGTAGAGCAGAGAAGAGGAATTGTTATACTTTAATCACAGACATAAAAAGGTGTTGATTATGGTAGTGAGCCTAGCAGTGAGCTGCCAGTAGGGTTTAATAGCCCTCAGGGTTTAACAACCGTTATTGTAATCTTGCTAGGTTTAGGGTTGAGGCAGTGAGCCTGCTAGACTTAGTTGTTCTTCATGGCAGTGAGCCAGTATGTTTAGGCCCACGAAGTGACCAAGCCTGAACATCATTATTTCAAGATTGCAATATATATTGAGAGCTAATCCTCTTCGTAGTTTTTCCCCACCTTGGGGTTTTCCACGTAAAATATGGTGTCTCTTGTGTTTGATGTTGTATCTGTGTTTAAGTTTTTGATTTCATGCATTCATTGTTAAATCATAATAATTGTGGATAAGTGATTAATTTTTGATTGCAAAAAGTGTTTAAGTTTTTGAGACAACTGATTCACCCCCCTCTCAGTTGTCCGACGCATATCAACATGTGGCATGTTTGTGTTGGAATAGGTGTTGTACACCTTGCATAATATTGTATTATATATTCACCACTTGTATGAGTTGTATGTAACATCAGGTTAATTATTTTATGTTTGTGGGACACATAGAGTAGTTAATTGTTTATTTGTATTATTTAATTGTTAGAAAAATGTAGTACCAACATTAAATAAGGGGGTCAATGGTTTTGCATATCCATGGTTTTGGAACACATGGTTTTATCCAATACCACAAGTTGTATTTGTGTGAGCTTGGTCTTTCAAAGCAAGCACATGGTCATTAGTTGTGGGTTGGTTGGCTAATTCATTGTTGGTGGATAAAGGTTTGTGAGAGACTGTCATTGTATTAAGTTCTCTCCTGTAAGTGCATATTGTGAAGCATGGCATGGGATGTGTGGATTCATGCTTGGACACATGGAGGAGGTGCTTGATGATTCAAAGGCATTCATGGAGACTCATGGCATGTATTGTAATATCTTTTGTTAAATAATACATATGTGTCTAGATGCTTTTAGAGGCTAGGTTTTTCTGTCTTGAGGGTTTTTCCAGGGTATATCTTGTGTTTTTCATTTAATCTTTGCATTATGGTTATTTGTTGAATGATTTTCTCCTTATGGGTTATGTGGAATTGGTTTTATTGGATTTGCAAATTCCTAACATGTGGTATTAGAGCTATGTTTATGGTTGTGGGAGGTGTGAGCTCCCTAGATTTGTTGATAACACTTGTGTGTGTAGATTTGATGCAAAATGGAAGCTATGGCAATGCATGAAAGGATTTTGGACATTACAAGGTTTTGTACAGGTTGTGTTACAAATTTGGGGTTTTGGGTATTGCAGATTTGTTGTGTATTTTGCAGATCTGAAGGTAAAAAATCTTGGCAAAGGGTTTCCTGGTTATGTGCTTCAATATGAGGGTTTTGAGGAGGAATTTCTGTAGATGACCTCTTGGGACAAAACAAACCTTGCCATTAAGTCTAGGAGGCTCAAGAGGTGAAGAAAAACATATAATTTCATATCTTTCGGCCACTGTGACTTGAGGCAAAAACATTTATGCCTCCCCAGGTCAGCGGTACAGTTGTATGGTTGTCGTGGGTACCTAGAGATTAAAAAATATTTTTTAAAAAATTCCTACGCAAAAAAATATTTCTATGGTTTTGAAAAAAAATTGATTAAAAAATTTTAAACTATAGATTTGAAAATTTTTAAAGATAACAAAAAAAGTTGGTGGTGGCGGCAAGGGGGGGTGTCTATAGACCCCTGTACCCTACGATAGCAGCAAGGTACCCCCCTGTCGGTACAAGGTATCAGCCTCAGCCAACAAGATCGGCCCCTTCGCCAAATGTGGTCAATCGCCGGTCAGTTTCAACCATTGCCTTAAATGCCTTGAACTTATCTAGAGCTTCAAAAAGGTAACCCAAGTCATTCTAGAATAATAATCAATAAGCAACATGAAATACCTATCTCCTTGCAAACGTCTTACTGTGATAGGTCCACACAAATCTGTATGCACTAGCTCAAGTAGTCCTCCAACTGATTGGTCCTTGCTTTTTAAACTTGTTCTTATCTGTTTCCCAAATTGACACTCCTTGCAAATAGGATTAGCAAGCTTCACAAGCTTAGATAGATCTCTAACAGCCTGTGCAGTACTTATCTTCATAATATTATCAAAATTTATGTGACACAACCTTCTATGCCATAACCAACTCTCATTAGTCTGGGTCAACAAGCAATAGTTATCAGTTCCTTTCAAGTGATAGATATTACCTTTGGTCTTCTTACTAGTTGCAATGACTATTCTGGATCTTTCCCTAATCTTGCATCCATTTTCCTTGAAGCTTAAATCATAGCCCTTGTCACACATCTGACCCACACTCAAAAGATTGTGCTTTAATCCTTTCACATACAAGACATCTTTAGTATTATGCTTGCCATCAAAAGAAATAGATCCTTTCCCACAAATCTTACCAGATGTATCATCTCCAAACCTAACCAGTCCACCATCATATCTTTCCAAACTCACAAACTTACTTTTGTCACCAGTCATGTGGTGAGAGCAGCCACTATCAATAACCCATTCATCCTTGTCCTTAATGACCTAAGCAGCCAAAGCACTTTCCACTGGTTTTTCTTCCTTCACACAGCTAGTAGAATTAGTAGACACAGGATCTTCCTTAATAGCAATAAACAAGCATTCATTTCCAGAGGTACTAGCATTATCTGGTTCACCATTATCTGATACTTCTTCATCATCATAATAACACTTCTTTTGGGTCCTAGGCCTGTTCTCATATCTTCTTCTATTTCTTTCAATTCTTTCAAGACATTTGGAAGCAAAATGACCTACTTTACCACAGGAAAAACATTTGAAAGGTAATTTGCCTTTATACTTACCAGATCCTCTTTGCAGTCTGTCTACAAAGTTGGCTTCAATTTCATCAAACTCATCATCAGATTCTACCTTCTACTTTTCTGATCTGGAAGTTCTTCTAGGAGTACTAGCTTTGGAGGCCATCTCAACTTTCGATAGAGCATCACCAAACTCTCTCATTTCAAAGGCAGTAAGCTTACCAAGCAGCTAATCCATGTCAACCTTTTTTACTTGCATGAATTCTTCAATTGTATCTACCTTGTGACAGTAGGACTTGGGCAAAGATTTGAGAATTTTCATCACAACTTCCTTATTGTTGAGAGTTCCCCCTATGGATTTTATCCCTGTGACAAGTTCATCAACTCTTTGCATAAAGGCTGATATGTTTTCAACCTCATTCATCTTCAAACTTTCATATTTCACTTTCAGACTTTGTAACTTGGCTTCCTTCATAGAATCATCTCCTTCATACAGATTTTTCAACTTTTCCCATACCTTATTTGTAGTTTCAAGATCCACAACTTTTGTCAATATTGAGTCAGTTAATGAGCTTAGCAGAGCATCCTTTGCCTTGACATCTATCTCATATTCTTTGATTTCATCTTCATTCGTCATACCATTTTGAGGCATGGTGTATTCTATTTCTGTAGCTTTCCATACTTTGTAACCAAGACAAAGAAGATGACTTTTCATCCGAGTCTTCCAGAGAGCATAATTCATTCCATCAAAATGTGGCACTTCCTTCTTGTAAGACATTTTGGATCTTCCTCAAGCTGTTAAACTTTCTTCAAAGGAACTTGGCTCTGATACCAATTGTTGATATGTGCCAGACAACTGAGAGGGGAGGTGAATCAATTGTCTCAAAAACTTAAACACTTTCTACAATTAAACATTAATCACTTTTCCACAATTATTATGATTTAACAATGAATGCATGAAATCAAAAACTTAACCATAGATACAATATCAAACACAAGAGACACCAGATTTTATGTGGAAAACCCCAAGGTGGGGAAAAATCACGGAGAGGATTAGCTCTCAATATATATTGCAATCTTGAAATAATGATGTTCAGTATTGGTCACTCCACAGGCTTAAACATACTGGCTCACTACCATGAAGAACAACTAGGTCTAGTAGGCTCACTGCCTCAACCCTAAACCTAGCAAGATTATAATAAGGGTTGTTAAACCCTGAGGGTTGTTAAACCCTACTGGTAGCTCACTGCCATGATCAACACCTTTTTATGTCTGTGATTAAAGTATAACAATTCCTCTACTCTACTCTACCTCTACTCTACTCTGCCTCTTCTCTGCTCTGCCTTTTCTCTGCTCTGCCTCTTCTCTGCTCTGCCTTTTGGACCTTTCTTATTATCTTTCCATTTTCACTCAAGGACACCTTTTCCACGACTCAACTACAAATATTTATACACTTCAACAACTTTGGAATGATCATCAAGGTCAGCATTACAATCATCAACCATTGGAACAATCTCTGAGGTCAGTATTACAAATAGGTCTTGACCTATTACAACATTATGCAAAGGGGATGAAGTAAAAGTGTACGTGGATCACGCCATGCCTTAGCTGGGACTCAAACATGATCTTCCACGCTTCTTCATGCTTCCACAATCTTTAAGAGATCTCTACAATCACTGGGATTAACCAAGTCGGCTAAGACTGGTTACACGCAACATTATCTGGGAACAATCTTCAAACACAATCTCAATTCCTTAACATGGACCAAAGTCCAGATACGAACATGATCAGGAGACATCCACAAGCACATTATATTCATCAGGAGCAACCGCACAACCCTTAACCACTTTAACAATAGGATCTTCACACTGGAACACATGAACTTCATTGTCTTCAACTATCATAAAGGAAAGATAGCTTGTGGACCACCAAACCACAAACCATTGCAACTGTAGACACTTATCATCATCCCAGACTTCCCTCTAGAACTACAGAGAAAAATACTTTATTGTAGAGGAATGCGAAGCATAATACTTTCTCCTTGTACCAACAGAACTTACAGAAAAATTAGGTTTTACTTTGGTGAATGCAACTCTCTCAATTCTTCGCACGGGGGGCTCAAACTCAGGATTTAGCATCTTCAGACATTCCTTTAAGTAACTTCCAATCTGTAGACCAAGATCTTCATTCAGCAAGAAATGCAGAGCAATCTACTAGACTATTCTTTGAACATACAACTCACTATCTATACTGTACTTTACTGTAACTCACTTGTTTCTTCCAGAGAGGCTAATTTTCTCAATATCCTCAACATAGAAAGCTTCTAAACAAGTAATAGAATAAGATATAGTTGACACCAATGACAACAAAGATATGTTGACATCAATAACAACACCAATTAGGCACATACTTGCAACACTGCAAACAAAAGGATGCCCCAACATATCATCAAGGTATATAAAAACCTTGGTGGGATATATGATGGGAAAACCACCGAACACAAAACTCAAGCAAACAAAAGTAAATCCCCTATCAAGATGTGCCATGATATAAGGATCATGGCTACCTTGAGGTATGTTGCAAGTCAATAGATAAGCAAATAATCAAAATTAAACAAATGATACATAGGTTTTTACCTCTTGCCAAAGTGTAGAATGAGGGTAATGATGATGCCTAATGTGGGGAATGAAATATCTCATGAAGGTAAGTAATGAGATGGTGCAATATGAATCATGCAATGACTAGGGATTCAATCTAGTAAGGAATAAAATAATGTTATCCACTTATCCTCCTCTAATTTGAATCCAATTTACATTAATTAACTCATAATTAGATTTAAATTGTTAAGATGATCATTTATAGACTCTCCATATTTCATCTTCAAAACTTGTATAACTTTGTTTTCTAGAATAGTTTGTTAACTAGACTCTTAGACTAATATAGAGTTCATGTCTTCTTTCATAACAAATATGTAGTTAGTTCTTTTGACACATTCATTAATACAAAATCTAAAAGACAAAATGGGATAGTACTTGGATTTCTTATCTAGTTTATTATAGTCCTCATCAAACATACCTATAGGTTTCAGCAAAAAATATATTATTGTCCACTAATCTCTCTCTACCAAGAGGTCTTCAGATTTTGACTTCCATAAGTCAAAATTTTGACCACCGAATCTCTCAATTTTAGATTTTGAAGTGCTATCCATGAGTCCAAAACAAATATGCTATATTTTCTTAGAAAATATTTCAAAATCTCCCATTGGAAATAGTTATACATGTATGATGAGAAAAAGGTGTCCCCTTCCTTTCATTGAACAAACCTTGGCACAAAACCATTGAGGGTTTCCAAACATACATATGTTGTCACACCACATGATGTGGCCCTATCCAAGAAAGAAACATTTGATACCAATTGTTGGGAAATTAATCTTCAATATGATTAATAACTAGGATATTAGAAACTTGGAGACCATGTGATCAAATATGGTTACATTTAGTGTAGTAGTAACAATTAGGAAAGCACATAAACCCGTATGTAAGCCACATACGCATGAGACACAAGTATTTACATGGAAAACCATTATAGAAAAATCCCACCAACAAAAGATATTTACAATTATTTTAATCTAAAACAAACTTCAAATACAATTAGTGCCTTTACACATTTCCTCAATTTTTAGAATAGAGAGTACAACATCCATACTCATGCTTCACAACATCACTATATCATCAAGAAACTTGGCAACTTCAACCTATTATATTTACATGACAACAAAAAGTAACTCAAAGTCTTTCTTGGAATCTCAACCAACTCAATACTCTAACCACTCATGGAGTACCAACCATCACATAGACATATCATGATCATACTATGATGTCATCATGTCGATCACTTCAAATAGAACATCTAAAACTAACCCATCTAATTAAATACTACTACAATGATCTAGTCAAAGATTTTTAATGAAAACATGTGAACATGTACATGTCTTCCTACACTACAACCAAAACCAAACCATGGCTTATGGAAGTAAATAAAAACTTTCTTATCACTTGTAGTACCTCTAAACACCTCCTACAACATACACATGTCCTTAGTTCCCATTGCATGCATTATAGCATTGCTACATGTGCACCTACACTGCCATACATGTTCCAACAACTCTCTCAGATCATGACATGGTACTAGTGAGTTATTCATCAAATATATTATATTTGGTACCATAGAAACATTGAGTTATAACACATCTTCATGCCATACTACAACATCTAACTCTACCACATTCATACTACATAGGCTTTTGACATCTTTTACCTGTCTACAATCAAACTTGTTAACATGATCTTGAACAATCTTAAATCTTCTCACTCATGAACTCTCTGTAGGTGAATAGCACACCAAAGTTCCAACAACATATATGGTGGCTCAATCACAACTATTTACTAGCTATTTTTTTACAATTCTATCACAACCATAACATTTTTACTTTTTTGGTGGACCATCACAACTCTAACATTTGGAGCAAGGTGGCTCCTTCAAAGCCAAACTTCTATCTAGGTGACTCCTTCACAACCATATCCATATTTATATATTTGATTTATCATAGTCTCTTCTCTTCATTTCCACTTTGGATGATCCTCCATGTATCCAAGTTATTCTTTCTCTTACCACATTCAATAATAAGTAGATGATAATTTTATAGTGTGTAAAAATTTTCTTCTAAATAGTTTGTCCTAACAGTAATTTATTCTTGTGTGTGCATTAGAGGATGCTTGGGTGAAAAATGAATAGAAGAAAAAGATCCAAACTAGGGTAAACTCTTTTCTATCCTTTATATCAAGTATTCTAAATGTAATGTTTGTTTACTTTAGTATATGCTTGATTCAATGTGGTTCACAAGCCCACAAAAGTGGGGGCAAAAATTATAAAACTTTTTTATCTATTTTTTCACTCATTTTGGTGTGTGTCACCTCTATATGTTATTAAGATTCATTTAGTATGTTTATGAGCCTAAAACCCCTCATATATGTGACAAACTAGTCAACTAGGAACCCATTCTATTGTCAGAAATCCATTCCCCCTTATTTGTAGTGTTCACTAGTGTCCCTCAAAAATTTTGCATCCCTTCTCCCACCTAAATCCTAATTATTTTTGTACCAAGTCTCCCTAAAATACTTTATAAAAGTCCCCTTTCACTTTCATTCAAATCTTTTGGTTCTTGGCTCCCTTGACACACTTCTAGGTTCCCTTGGCATTCTTGATCCTCAAACCCACTTTGCACTACACACATTCCTACATTGTTGAGTTCCTCAACTCCTCCATTTCTAATACCTTTCCATTGTATCCCATTCAATACCTTCCCCTTGGAACACCTTAATCTTCCCTTTCCCTCATCTTCCTTCCATAACACTTTACACACCACTATCACCCTAGCAATCCTCTAGGGTTTTCTACCTACACCATTTACACACACCATTTGTACATTTGCACCTTAGAGTTTCACACATGAGATATGCTACCATTACTTGAGGCTAAAACATGCTAGCTGTTGGGAATTAAGGTGTCTCAACCTTGGTAATTCCTTGCATTATTTATGATTGTATTTATTAATTCATTGCCTATGTTGTAAATTAATTGTAAATTCCATATTGTCATTTTGTGGGATGTGGCATGGTGATGTGTCATCCTACATGGAAGATGACAACTTGTAATTTTGTCCTCACATGAGGAGATAGGTGTCCCACTTTGTGGTAGGAGCATTTTGCCATGTGTCAGCATCTTTCATGTTGTGTAAGGGAATGTTTGACCGAAACGGTTATGACAGATTCCTATGATGAAGTTATGACATGTAAGAGTCAGAAATAAAAGCTTGTAAGATAGGTGAAGACATGTGTCATGAAGCATCTTTGAAAAAGGCATATTTGGGCACCCCAAGGTGGACTATGACATGTTGTAAGAGAATATGCTATTTATAGCCTGTGTATGATAGATTCTCTTACAGCTGTAAGTTGTAACCGCTATGATAGATTCTAGGATGGCCATAAGTGTCGTAAGAGCATCTGTCATAGCCCATTTTGGAAATAGGTGACCCCTTTGGGATGGGAGTTGTGGACAAGTGTTAGGCACATTCTACAATGTTGACCAAGTGTCCTTAGGTGTGGGTTTTGGGCCATGAGGCCAAGTTGGATGCCCATCCCAAGATAGGACCAATATTGCCTTGTATATTCTATATAAACAGGTGCTTAGAGGTGGAGAAGTATTATAGGTTTTATAGGTATTGTTACTCTGCCGGATTGACTCCAGATATGAGTGTTGAAAACCATTAAATCTTGCATTGCAAGCGTATTGTAAATAACTTTCAGTTTTGATAATACATTGTGCAGGTTTCTAAGTGTGGGGTTTTTCACCCGATAAGGGTTTTCCCCAAGTTATATCTTTGTCTCTCTTCTTCTGTCTTCTTTCTAGTTCATGTGTATTGCTGCAATATCTCTGTTAGATGTTCTATGTTTTTGTAGTTGTAAGAATCAAATTGAATTTGCACTCTCCTCCCCTCATTAGATTAGTGTAGGAAGCGATTTCCGTACACCTAGCTTCCTTTCAGTTGGTATCAGAGTCTAGCCAGTTTTGGTCTTAGCTATTGGGTAGGGGCTTTTTGAGCTGATCTTAAGTTGAGTGGGAGTCTGTGCAGAGTATTCTAAATTCTATTACAACAAGGAGATGACAAGCACATCTAAAAGGATTAAGGTGGAGAAATTCAATGGCACTAATTTCAAGCTGTGGAAGCTCAAGATGGAAGACATGCTTGTTGATCGAGACCTTTGGGAAACTATCAATGGAACTAAACCAGTTGCAATGTCACAAGTTGATTGCGATCTCAAGGATCAGAAGGCTAAGGGTCTCATAAGACTTAATCTTGTTGATTCTGTTCTATTAAATGTCCATGAGGAGACTACTGCAAACTTGCTTTGGAAGAAATTGGGAGATGTGTATCAAGCCAAATCCCTGGTTGACAAACTTTTTCTAAGAAAGAAGTTGTTTTCTCTTCAAATGGAGGACAGAGGATCCGTTGCATAACATATGAATGCTTTCAACATGCTAGTTGCACAATTAACATCCATTGGTGTGAAGATGGAGGAGGAGGATCATTGTATGACCTTGCTTTGTTCTTTTCCAGACTCGTGGGATCACCTTGTAATGGCTATTGGAACCACCACATCCACATTCAAAATGGATGAAGTGGTTTCTTTGCTGTTATCTGAAAAGATGCAGAGAAAGTCTTCTGATGCAGCCAAAGAGGCTCTTGCAGTTCGTGGAAGACCCAAGGAGAAAGGGAAAAAGAAGGACAAGAAAGATGAGAAGAGTAGATCCAAATCCCGTGGGAGATCCAAATCTCCTGGAAAGTCCAAGGCTATCTATTGGAACTGTGGTAAATCTAGGCATTTCTGAAAGGAATGTAAAGAAGAAAAGAAAAAGAAGAAGAAGACCCCAGATTCAGATTCTGACAAGTCACAAGATGATGGTGATGCTTTCATCACAGCCCTGGCAACCCATGCATCTGATGATGTGTAGCTGATTGACTCTGGTGCATCATTCCACATGACTTTGCATCAAGACTGGTTCACTAAGTATGAGGAGTTCGATGGTGGAAAGGTGTACTTGGATGACGACTCTCATCTAAAGATTGTTGGTCATGGAAGAGTCTCTATCCGAATCCTTGATGGATGAGTGAAGGGGATCTCTGGGGTTATGCACATCCCATGCTTAGCACAAACCCTGCTTCTGTAACTATATTGAATGATGCAGGTGTGCAAGTTGTCTTTTCGAAAGAAGGATGCAAGATGACTAGAGGAGCTATGGTGCTTGCTAAGGGTACTAGGAGAGGTACTATGTTTCAGATGGAGGCATGCATTTCACAATGCAATAGTTCTTTTGACTCAAGGAAGAGGGTAGCAGTCATTTCATCCCCACCATCTGAATGAGCAGTGAAGAAATCTGTTATTTCTAATTCTGATGGTTGTAATCATGCCTTGGAAGTTAAACTTCCTATTGAAAAGATAATGTTATGGCATAAGAGATTTGGCCACATTGGTGAGAAGGGTCTACGTACCCTGAAAAATAAAAACTTCGTTGAGGGGTTAGATGATTGTAATCTTGAGTTTGACTTTTGCGAACATTGCATATATGGCAAACAAAACTGTGTTCAGTTTTATTTGAGTTCTCATAAGTCTTCTGGTGTGTTGGACCTTGTTCATTCTGATGTATTTGGTCCTATTAATGTTCCTTCATTATCAAAATCTGTATATTTGTATCTTTCATAGATGACTACAGTAGAAGGACATGGATTTATTTTCTCAGAAGCAAATCTAAAGTCTATAGTAAGTTTAAGGAGTTTAAGGCCTTTGCTGGAAATTAGACTGGTAAAAAGATTAAGTGTTTAAGAACTGACAACGGTGGTCAGTTTTGTTCTACATAATTCGATAAATATTGCAAGGAACTTGGGATTGAAAGACATAAGACAACTCCATACACCCCGCAGCAAAATGGAGTTGCAGAGAGGATGAACAGGACACTGATGGAGAAGGCTAGGAGTATGCTTAGTGGAGCTAGCCTAGAACAAAAGTTTTGGGTTGAAGTTGTTACCACTGCTTGCTATCTTGTAAATAGATCTCCTACATCAGCTCTTGTTGGAAAGACACCTATGGAGGTGTGGTCTGGTAGAAAGCCTTCAATAAGGCATCTTTGTGTTATTGGTTTTGAGGCATATGCACATGTGCCTAGGGAGAAGTGGTCAAAATTGGAGAACAAGGCTGTTAAGTGTATCATCATTGGCTATGGTGTCGGTGTGAAAGGATACAAGATTTGGGACCCTATGGCTGAAAAAGTGTTGTATAGCAGAAGTGTCATCTTCAGAGAGCTTACACCTTCTTCCACTGTTTTATAGCCAGAAGAAAAAGAAAAGAAAGAGGATGTTGTTCAGTTTCCTCCTACCCCTGAGAAGACTGAACAGAAAGACAATGTTGGACCTGATGATGAGGAGAGCTCTTGCAGCTCTGAAAGCTCAGATGAAGAAGCTGAACCTCAACCTCAGCCCTTGAAAAGGTCTACATGGATAAGAAAGCAACCTGAAAGGTTTGGTTTTACATTGCTTAATTCTAGTTGTGCTTTTGCTTTGCTTACTAACAGTGATGAACCTAGAACTGCATCAGAGGCTATGGACATGAAAGATGCAGGTTCCTAGAAGGAGGCCATGGAGGATGAAATGGCTTCTTTGGAAAAGAATCAAACTTGGGACTTGGTGCCTTTACCCCCTGGATGGAAACCCGTTGGATGCAAATGGGTGTTCAAGAAGAAATTTGGTGCAGATGGCAATGTTGAGAAGTATAAGGCCAGAATGGTTGCTAAGGGGTATTCACAAGTGGAGGGTATATATTATGGTGAGATCTTCTCTCCCATTGCAAAGATGACATCCATTCAATTCTTGTTGTCTCTTGCAACAGCTTATGACTTAGAGGTAGAACAAATGGATGTGAAGACAACTTTCCTTCATGGTGATTTGGAGGAAGAAATCTACATGTCACAGCTAGAGCATTACATGGTGAAAGGTAAAGAAAATTTGGTTTGCAAGCTTAAGAAGTCTTTGTATGGTTTGAAACAGTCCCCTAGGAGATGGTACTTGAAGTTTGATGCCTTTGTGTTGTCTATTAGATTTGTGAGATCGAAATCAGATCACTATGTGTATTATAAGTTTGATGGTGATCGTATTCCCATTGTTGTACTGTATGTTGATGATATGTTGCTCATTGGGAAGGGTAAGAATATGATTTCTAATTTTAAATCTCAGTTGTCAGCATAGTTTGAAATGAAAGATTTAGGGGCAGCTAGGTACATTCTAGGAATGGAAATCAGAAGAGACAGAACCAACATAAAACTTTGGTTAAGCCAGAGTAAGTATGTGAAGACCGTGTTGGATAGGTTCAGCATGGCAGATTGTAGACCATTGTGTGTTCCTGTTTCTTTGGGGACAAATTTGTCTGTTGAGGATTGTCCAAAATCTCCTAGTGAGGTGGAGGACATGAGCAGAGTACCTTATGCTAGTGTTGTTGGTAGTTTGATGTATGCTATGGTCTACACAAGACCAGACATTGCCCAAGCAGTGGGAGTCCTTAGTCGATTTATGGCTAATCCTAGACGGGTTCATTGGGATGCAGTTAAGTGAGTGTTCAGATATTTGAGGGTTACTTCTGAGTATTCCATATGCTATCATGGTAATGTTATAAGACCTCCACATTCTATTGATATTCGTGGATTTGTGGATTCAGATTGGGCAGGTGACATTGACAACAGGAGATCCACCAGTTCTTATGTGTTTACACTGCTTGGTGGTGCTATTAGTTGGATGAGTAAGCGTCAACCTGTGGTTGCTTTGTCCATGACAGAAGTTGAGTATATGGCAGCAACTCATGCTTGTAAGGAAGCCATTTGGCTTAAGAGATTGTGTTCCGATATTGGTGTTGATGTAGGTCAAATTACGATTAGTTATGATAGTCAGAGTGCAATTTGCCTTGCGAAGAATCCAACTTTCCATGCTAGAACAAAGCACATTGATGTTTAGTTTCACTTCTCATGAGACATGGTTGAGGATGGAAAGGTAAATTTGGAGAAGGTAGATACTTTGAAGAATTTCACAGATGCACTGACAAAACTAGTAGGCACAAAGAAGTTCAGATAGTGTTTGGAGTCTATGGGCCTCTCGGCCTATAGTAGTTAAATCATGTTATTCTATTGGCTCTTACAAGGTGTTCAAAAAGTGGGAGAATGTTGGGAATTAAGGTGTCTCAACCTTGGTAATTCATTGCATTATTTATGATTGTATTTATTAATTCATTGCCTATGTTGTAAATTAATTGTAAATTCCATATTGTCATTTTGTGGGATGTGACATGGTGATGTGTCATCCTACATGGAAGATGACAACTTGTAATTTTGTCCTCACATGAGGAGATAGGCATCCCACTTTGTGGTAGGAGCATTTTGCCATGTGTTGGCATCTTTCATGTTGTGTACAAGAATGTTTGACTGAAACGATTATGACGGATTCCTATGATGAAGTTATGACATGTAAGAGTCAGAAATATAAGCTTGTAAGACAGGTGAAGACATGTGTCATGAAGCATCTTTGAAAAAGGCATATTTGGGCACCCCAAGGTGGACTATGACATGTTGTAAGAGAATATGCTATTTATAGCATGTGTATGACAGATTCTCTTATAGCTGTAAGTTGTAACCGCTATGATAGATTCTATGACGGTCGTAAGTGTCGTAAGAGCATCTGTCATAGCCCATTTTGGAAATAGGTGACCCCTTTGGATGGGAGCTGTGGACAAGTGTTAGGCACATTCTACAATGTTGACCAAGTGTCCTTAGGTGTGGGTTTTGGGCCATGGGGCCAAGTTGGATGCCCATCCTAAGATAGGACCAATATTGCCTTGTATATTCTATATAAATAGGTGCTTGGAGGTGGAGAAGTATTACAGGTTTTACAGGTACTATGACTCTACTGGATTGACTTCAGATACGAGTGTCGAAGACCATTGAAGATTTCATTGCAAGTGTATAGTAAACAACTTTTAGTTTTGATAATACATTGTGTAGGTGTCTAAGTGGGGGTTTTCACCCAATAAGAGTTTTCCCCACATTATATCTTTGTCTCTCTTCTTCTGTCTTCTTTCTAGTTCATGTGTCTTGCTACAATATCTCTATTAGATGTTCTATGTTGCTGTAGTTGTAAGAATCAAATTGAATTTGCACTCTCCTCCCCTGATTAGATTAGTGTAGGAAGCGATTTCCGTACACCTAGCTTCCTTTCACTAGCTAGGGGCCTGATTGAGGCAATCTCTCAACTCTAGGATTAATTTTTTTCTTTCCTAAATTTTTATAGGTTATTTTTTAATTTTATTAACATATCTTTAGATTTTGTGAGCCTCAAAGATGAGGGATTTTTGGCAAGGCATCCTTGAAAGTTCTAGAGGCACGTGATAAAAGGATAATAGTGTCTCTAAAAGATCACTAGTGACTCTATTAGATAATTGTTACAAGAGAAGGTCACTAGTGCCCTTGGCAAACACCAATATGCATGTCAAATATTGGTTCCTAGAGAAGGTCACTAGCACCTTTGTTAGTCATGAGCATCTACAAATTTTCCTAAGAGCCCTATACTTGTCTAGAAGTTCTTGCAATCAAATTTCTAGCCTTCCATAACCATTTCTAGGCCCCTTTGATTACTCAATACACTCTTTATTTCACCTTAATCTCTTTCCTTTACGTGTTTTCTAGTTTTAGTTCAATTCCTAGCTCTAATATTTCATTTACTTGGCATAAATCTAAATTTTCTTACTTTGTTGTTATTTGGGAATAAATCATATTAGTTAAGTTGACTGAATGAAGTAGAAGTCAAACTACATAATCTTAAAAGTTTAGGATAGTGCACACTTGTTAGTATTATATTTAATAAGACAATTCTCCACACAAGTAGAATTAATGACTTGGGATAACTATTGAGCGCTATTTCCTTATAAATGGACCTGGATACATTTCCATCAATGGATTAATTGCATCTTGTTTGATATGATTTGTGGTTTCCAAGTCATCAAAGATGGATTAATTTCCTCTTACTTTCCATGACTATAGTTTCCAAATCATTAAAAGTTGTTTTAACAAAATTTCTTTTTATTAAACAAATTTGAGAGCTTGTGTAAAGATATGATACTTTTGGGGAGAATTCAATTATTCATGAAAGTGATATTTAGATTATAACTTTAGATAAGTCATATCCACACTAATTATTCAACCTTCTTGATTAACATTAATGTTTGTTCTTATAGACACTAAATACACATTGAATTTTGAGGTCCATTATAGGCTTCAAATTGCCCCTAATGGAGACTTATTTAAGATTTGGTAAAGCTTTATAACCACCAAAATTATAGGTCATACAAAAAGAGATAAAATTTTTTCTAATCAAGACACAATCAAAGGCAAGATAATCATCCTATCTTCCCATGAGGTTTATAACTATCAAATAAAAGAAATAATAGAATAAGTTACCTGGGTGGGAGAAAGTACAAATATTTTAAAACATCTATGCATTGAATTTCCTTATTTGCATTGCAACACATTAATAAAACAAGATATGCATTACATCCAAGTCTTGTCATTGACTAGTTTGTGTGTTGATTGGGGAAATAAATGATTTGGTGAATGTGGTTGGATTTGGAAATAAGGATAATGTTAAATGGATGGTGTAAATTTTAGGGATCTACATTTTTACAAGAACATAATCATTAGTGTGCAATTGATTTGCATTTTAGAATGTGAAATAAATTTAGGCAAATGAATGCAATTATGGCTATCATAAAAGGCAATACAAATATAATTAGCCAGTCATAGTAGATTTTATCATGATTTTAGTAGCTAGTATATCAAATAACTAGTCTTATGTGCTACTACAATGATAGATGTTGTAAAGGCTCTGAAATAGTACAAACTTAGTGGCACATCTTATGAGAATATGATAGCAAGTTAGGATTCCTAGATGTAGGACAATTTGTTGTATTTTTCCCATGTTTAGATAAAAGTAATGGTGGTACCAATCATAGTTCATGGGTGGGAGGAATATTTTCAAAAGGGTTGAAATACATAACCCAAGATTTCTAATAATCATAATGTAAAAAAAATTGCATCACTATGTAACTTTGATGATTGACCCCTCAGGGGATTCACTTAATAGATCAATGTCATAGCACCCTCATTCATAGGGTACTAATAAACACCCTCATTTTCATTTCTACCCCTCAAATTTATGTTTTTGATACCCCCTTCGTATACACTAGGATAATTTAAATACCTCCCTATTTTCATGTGTATCCTATGTACCTATTTTTGGATACATTTGCATATCCCCTTAGTATTTCCACCCTGTCAACCAAAGGAATTACCCACACCTAGACATATAAATCAAAACTAGTTTTAATTGACATCCCATACATTAAAACCTTGATGCAAAAAACCTGGATGAGTTATGACAAATATGTCATCTTGCAGAAGTATTTGATTTAAAATCAATTATTGATCTCAAACCCAAACCCTTGCCACACCATCTTTAACAATGAATCCCCCTAATAATAGATACCTCAAGTATAATATACATATTAATCTAAGTTATAATGGAAAGGTTTTAAAGATTCTTGGTGATTCTTTTAGGTAGGGTTGTGACATTACCAAAAGGTATCTAATAATTGGTTTTAAGAAAATTAGATAGGATAGTTGATATTAAGTAAGCACCCTTGAGATTATGAGGCTCTAACATGATATAAGACTATGTGGTCTAGAAACATGTTAATTCCATGACCATGACAAGACCGACACAATGAATGGCATTTCCATTGATTTACCTATGTAAAATGATATGTAGAGGTTTTGGAATGCCACTTATAAAACCTCCACTCCCTTTTGCACATACATCCCATGTTAGGAACCCGTGTTTAACCCTTCTCTTTACTTTGTTAGTATATTAGTTGCTATGGACACATATGCTTTGTAAGTCATCCTGTGAGCATATTGTATTATCCCACATTCATGGGAAGTAGTAGTTGTTTAGATTAAACTTAGTATATAAGTAAGTGTTGAGACCAATGAGGCATCAACGAATTTATTGTATTGAATTTGCTCAAAGGAGGTTGCCCCCTCGAAGTGGCCTGTGATCAATAAATTCCTTCTGTGTTTTTGCTATTCATATAATTTTGTTATTTCGTGTATTTTTGATTATATTGTTGCAAGAGGTTCCTCTCATCTGGTATCAGAGCGCTTTCTTGGGCTTGTTGGGTGGAATTTTTGCAAAAGCTTTTTCCGTAGTGGCCTTCTAGCCGCTATGATTGTTGCAGTAATATCTTTTTTTTGCATTTGTATTGTTCATTTGGATTGCAAATTTGAATTAGGGAACATCCCTATTCGCTTAAATGTGGGAAGTGCTTGGGCATATAGCCCTAAAACTCATTGTGAGGAGTACCACAGGAACCCTGAAGTAGCTGGCCTATTGAGAGGACCTGCCAACAAAAAGGGCAATGGCCCCTATCCGATTGACTAGTTCTCATCTATGAGGTAAACCAAGAGCTGTCATTTGTGGCAAAGTGCTTATCAGTTTTATTTGAGCCGTGGAGTGAGGGGTACTGCCCCAATATGCAAGCAGTTAGACAACATTGGTGGCTAGAGTGACTACCTTGAACCTTTAGGAAGCCAAACAAACTTGGGGCCCATATCTATTGACAGCTGACAAACCGTAGATTGAATCTGTCTAGAGCAGTTGACAGACTGTTTCCAGAAAAAATAAGTAAAAAAAAATTATTTTTTTGCCATATCTTTCTTGTTTTAGCTTTGTTTCCTCTCAAACTTCATTAGAACATTTGAAATTTCATTCCGCACATTTACTTCCTTGAGGACCCTATCCCAATTCCACTTATCAAAGCCATAAATCCCACATTTTGCTATTTTTAGGGTTTGCCATAACTTCTTTGAATCTCACCCAATAGCTTTGAAATTTTACCCAGTCGTTCCTTTCATATTTCTGCTCCTTTGGCCCTCTAGGAAAAAAATTTCCATTCTTTCACCCCGCTTCTAAAATCACCATTTTCTTCTCCCATTTCCCTTAGAAAGTGTCCAAAAGTTAGTCAAACCCCAATTATCCATTGCAATTTTCCCCAAATTAAAATTTTCCCTCACTAAACATGTTTTAGCACACATTTTTCTACCCATTCCAAAAAAAAACTCTTGGCTATGGTTGTAACCTGAATAGGAGCAAAAACATGGAGGATGAAATTGCAGCCCTCAAGACCAAACTCCAAGATCTTGATGAAAAAATTCTCAGACTCAATCTCTAGCATTCAACTATGAACAACATATGACAACCATAGTCTTCTGCAGACACCAGGTATTCTTCTTCCAGCAATTTTCATGGGTCGAAGCTTGATTTTTCTCAATTCAATGGTGAAGATCAGACTTGATGGATATACCAGGCAGAGCAATATTTTAGTCTTCATCATACTTTTGATGTCAACAATGTCCCACTTGCATCCTTTCACTTGGAACATGAAGCCCTTCAATGGTTTCGTTCGTATATCAAGGCTCATGACAAACCAATATGGACCAATTTTTGCAAACTCATTTCGCAACGATTTGGCCCTAGTGCTTTTGATGACTTCACTAGATCACTCACTAAACTTCACCAAATAGGCATTGTGAGAGAATATCAGATTAAATTTGAAAAACTGGTCAATCACACGAAGGGATTGTATGATGAATTCTTTAGGAGTTGTTTTGTCAGTGGTCTAAAGGATGCAATTCGATCTGGGGTTAAAATGTTCCATCCCAGCACAATGATGGAAGCCCTAGGGTTGACTAAGTTGGTAGAGGACAAGATCACAACTCAACAGCGATCCAACTCCAATTTGGTTTCATTCAGTAATACAGCTCCCTAAAAATCTCAAACAATGCCAGCTCCTAGAACAACTCCTATCAAGCATCTGACTGAAGTAGAGATGCGAGCATGTAGAGAAAAAGGAATTTGTTATAATTATGATGAGAAATTCACTCGAGGCCATTGATGTGTTGAGTAAAAGCTCTACCTATTGAATGTGGACTCTCCACCTGACATTGAAGTTTGGGTAGATGCTCAGGAGACAACAGATGATTAGGAAGAATCTCAACAGCCACTTGTTGAACCTGCTTCTCAGGAAGACCACCTAGAGATCTCTCTCCATGTTGTAGTAGGAGTCACCATTCCACAAACCATGCAGGTCAAGGGTTACTTCAAGAAGCTCCCTCTTACCATACTCATTGATTCTGGTAGCACTCATAACTTCATTGACCCCTAGATCATAAAACAGGCTTATTGTTTTGTCCATCCTTGCTCCACCTTTGAAGTCATGATTGCTAATGGGGGCACCTTACCTTGCAAAGTGAAGTGTCACAATGTGCATATCTCTATTGGAGATTATAGCATGCACTTTGACACGTTTTCCTTTCCCTTAGGTGGATGTGATGTGGTTTTGGGAGCCCAATGGTTACACACACTTAGACCCATCTTATGGGATTTTGTTGAACTTTGGATTGATTTTTCATATAATGGGCAAAAACACACATCGAAGGGCTTACAACCAAGGTCTCTCAGCATCATAAGTTCACATCGCATGGATAAGCTTCTTAAGAATAATTCACATGGCGTCATTGCCCAGCTCCATTCCATTCAAATGCAACCATCAATGGTCTCCACTACTCCTTTTGATCTACAATTGATTTTGGATAGGTATGCATGTGTCTTTACTAAACCAATGGGATTTCCACCTTCACGGACAGAGGACCACTATATTTAGCTCCTTCTTGGAAGCGTTCCTCCCAACATCAGGCCCTATTGCTACCCATTTCACCAAAAGACAGAGATTGAGATGCTTGTTCAGGACTTACTGCAGCAAGGCATTATTCGCCCTAGTACCAACCCATATTCTTCACCAGTTCAGGCAATCAACACGATTCTCTGAACTTGGGATCAGATTCTCAGCATCTTGCGGGACAATCTTCACATGGCAAGAAATAGAATAAAACAAGTTGATCAACACCATTCTGAGCACACTTTTCAAGTAGGTGATATGGTTTTTCTTCACCTGTGCCCATACACACTATCATCCCTAAAACTCAAAGGGTGTCATAAACTGGCTCCAAAGTTCTATGGGCTATATAAGGTTCTCTAGAAGATTGGGTCGGTTGCTTATAAATTGGACCTCCCACCTTCTTCCCAAGTTCATCCAGTATTTCATGTCTTTTGTCTAAAGAAAGTTCTTAGCACCAACATCAGAGCACAAACTATTTTACTAGAACTTGATAATGAAGGATCCACCCTTCTAGATCCCGATGCAATCCTCGATAGGTGCACTCGTTAGCTTCATTCCTGATCCATCACAGAGGTATTAATTCAGTGGCACGGAATGCAACCAGAGGATGCAACAGGGGAACCTCTATTTCAGATTCAATAACAACTCCCACATCTGAAGCTTTGAGGACAAAGCTTTTCTAAGAGGGAGGGGATGTTAGGAACCCGTGTTTAACCCTTCTCTTTACTTTGTTAGTATATTAGTTGCTATGGATGCATATACTTTGTAAGTCATCTCATGAGCATATTGTATTATCCCACATTCATGGGAAGTAGTAGTTGTTTAGGTTAAACTTGGTATATAAGTGTTGAGACCAATGAAGGCATCCACAAATTTATTGTATTGAGCTTGCTCAAAGGAGGTTGCAACCTCGAAGTGGCATGCGATCAATAAATTCCTTCTGTATTTTTGCTATGTATATAATTCTATTATTTCGTACAATTTTCATTATATTGTTGTAGGAGGTTCCTCTCATCCCAACCCCAAATATCTACCTATATCACATTAATTAAATCATCCCCTTTCCTCTTAATACTAAAGCGATATATTGGGTCACATTTTGATTATTAAAAAACTCCATTATGAATGCAAGTGATAAGGTATTGCTATTTAGGTGAATCCCCTAAGGTTGACCCCTCTTCACTATAAACTCTTATGATAGTCATAATTACTTGTCAAGTCAAATAAGGTGTACTTTGGTATTGACTTTTAATTTGTTCCTATCTTTTTAACATTACAAAATAAATTGTGCAAGACAAATATTTACAATTTTCTTTGGACATGCAATATAATAATCTATCAAAAACTTGTCGCTGACATTTTTAAAGTCATTAGGTTCTTTACTTAGTTTTTTTGTGGGTTTTAAAACAAATGTCATTTCACTAAAAGTGCATGTCTCAATAAATATGCATGTCCTCGATCTATTATTTAAAGGAAGAGGTAAAACTATATGAGTAGCTTGCTAAGTAGACATTTGTTATAAGTTAAGCAATGCATTTCAAAGTTTTCCTATCATTTTTATATCATCAATGTTTTTTTAATAATCTTTACAAAAGAATTAAAAGCATGTCATTGATTTTATCATTTTTTGTCATATATGAATCATAATACATTGTTGTAGCATAGGCATTGAGAATGAATTATGCATCTGTGTTTGCATTCCATAATTGTGGGATATTCTTTACGAAACTATTAATCCATATATGACAAGATTTTCTTATCAAGTACACTGTTGGATGAGTAGTTGTAGAATGTATGGCTAGAGCGAATTTATTTACATTCATATTGATGTCTTATAGAATCATATCAAGTGATATCAATTCATTATATTTTAGATGTTCTAAAATGGAGGATTTTTTTGTAGTGGAGAATATGTTTGTTGTTTACTTCACATGGTTCAAGAATTGTAGTTTTTCTCATAGGGGGATGGAGGAAGTTGTAGTGACAATTTTATTTTGTTGACTTCTTCCATTGCATAGTATGGTGATGTCTATGTGCTTTAGCTATGTTCTTATCTAAATGTTGAATGCCATAAGTTATGTATTTTTTTACAAGGTTTTTAATGTCTGCATTATGTTCACGCTTGTTTACTTGATTTTAAAATTCTATTATTGAGAAGTAATCTAAGATCTTTCCAAAAATGAACCATCTATGCATATCAATTGTTTCATTACATAGATTATGTGCATGCAATAACATGTTCAAGCAACAAGATCTTTTCTTATTAAAAAATATTTATTCTTTTAATTAATTGAGTCAAATTTAGTGTGGGCTAATTGGTTTTCATGTTTTCATGCAATCAAGGAGAGGGACCAATAGTGGTACACCCTAACTTTACTAGTTTAGATGACAATGTAGGTATGACATTGACACTAACAAATTATATTACTGGGTAGCTAGGGATGTGGATAATTTAAATCTTTTATTTCACCATCATTATGATTTGTCAAACTTATGTCATTGACATGCTTTTTGTTGAGCTAATATAATAGACCCAATAAAAATGATCAACCAATAGTTGTACATTAGGAATCAATAGTTGTGCATTAAGTCATTTTTTGTTGGTGTGCCAATGTAGCATCACATGATTTATTACTTTTTGAATCTAATGGGCATATTTTATTCAATTATTAGTATTGGGTGTTCAACTATTGAGTCCCCTCTCACAACAAATAGAAGTACACTATTCAAAATATTGGGCTTTAAATGTACAAGTACTATCACAACTACTAGTACCCACTCAACTATTGGACCCTCCCCTATTTTTGTGAATGGATCTCAATATTTCTTTACACTAGTGAATGTAATAAAAATGTGGATGGTCCTAGCTATTGTATCATGGCAAATACATTTTTCTTTAGTTGATGTAGTTGATTCAAGAATATTCTCATTCTTTTAAAATATACATATCATATGTTAGATTTGAGTATTTTTTTCTAGATTAGGCTTGTATTTGACATCATTTGCCAACAATTTTCTTCTTTTTAATTGTTGTATATGTATTCCTATCCACATGGTGGAAAGAACTTGGTATTTGAGGATTTTTATTGTCTTGAAGAATGTTTTTTTGTGTGATATGCAAAGCCTCAGTTTGTGTGTTGTAATTTCCATTGTGCAATTTTTTGATATGAAATTTTTTTTTGTAATGTCTTCATCAAGTGAGTCACCAAAAAATAGAGGGGAAATTCATTTCTTCTACATATTTATCTTGGAAGATTCCAATTGGATGCTTTTGTTATGTTGGTACAATTTCTATAATTTTGTCTTGTATATATTTTATATATTTTGATTCACTAAAGTCATCTGTCAAAGTTTTGTTGGGCATTCTATTGTAAATGTCACTATCTATGCACTTCTATTTGACATAAAGTCATTATCTATGTCATTATCATTGTTTGTTCATACAAGTAGTTGTCATTTTTCTTCTATTTGAATGTTTTGCATTTTGTACAATCTCTTATTGCATTCCTATACCAAGGTATTCATAATGATATGTGGTTGCACCCTTCCTTTTTTGTGGGCATTTGTATATTGCAATTGTCTTTTCAAAGTCAACTATTTTTTATGTGTCATTATTAATAGAACATGGCAACGCTATTAGTAGAATGTCAATGTCTATTGGCACATTGATAATAGACTCATTTAATCCTATTTGTGATATTTATGTTTTAATTGTCAAATTTGTTGAAATGAAATTCTAAGAGATATGATCTGTAAGATTCATTATGATATGATATAATGTTGATAAGTAGGTAACTTGCAATGTTTCAAGAATAGTTTACACATGTAACAAATTTTGATTCAAAATATTTTATTTCTAATTGTAGATAGTTTATAATATGTTTGTTTTTTTTCTAACAAATATCTTATGCCTTTCTTGAATTGTAATTGTTGACAAATTGCACATTCATGTGTTGGAGTGTCTTGAATTTTTTTAATAAACGTCTCTATCGGTGACACAAACTTGTTTTTTTAAAGCTATGCATTCTATATTGACTTTTGTGTATCTCTTGCCTAGTTATGTGAAGAGATCAAAATGTTTAGATCAATGCATTTATTGTTTCTAATAATTTGTTTTAGTTTACAAAGGTTCAGTTCAATTCTTTGTTTTTAAATGGTAGATCATATAAATTTGCGAAATGATTGTGAAAATGATTTGTGTACTCTATTCCAAGTGGCTTATTGTTTTTGATTATGGTGAGCTGCAAACAGGGGTACAAATCCTTGTACAAAACAACCCAAAGGGGAAAACAAAAGGCTTACATAGGCTAGAAACAAAGCATCAACAACAGAAATACAACAAAGCCCAAAAGGCTAAGCAACAGAAATGCAACAAGGCTGCAAGGAACAACACACTAAACAATAGCAAAACCTGACCTAGAAGGTCGAACACCCTTAGCCCAAGTGCGGGTTTGAGAAATGTGCTTAGGAAGACCTCCCTTCCTCCTTTGGACAATAGTCCAAAAAATCTCACTATCTCCATCCATAGATTTAGGAGAAGTAGGAGGTGAAGTTCTCACCAAATCCACAGAAAGGTGTGAAGCCTAGGGAACAACACCAACCCCAACAACAAACTGTGCACCTACAACAACAATTAAAGACACAGCAGCAACAACATGAGAGATCCTTGCAGCAGTCCCAGTAGCAGCATCAACAACAGTGGAGGACCCTGCTACAGGCCCAATGGCAGAAGAACCGTGCAAATCATATGGCACTACAATAGGGACAACATGGGAGAACCTAATAGCAGTCCCAACAATAGTCCCAGCAACAGTCTTAGTAGCAGGGGAGGTCCCTATAATAGATCTTGAAGCAACAGGAATAGACCCAACAACAGTCCCAATAGCAGTCCCAACAACAACATCAGAAACCACCACAACATTAGGGACAGTCCCAACATCATGAAAAGAAGATTCAGACACCTCAGAACTAGAAATATCACCAGCCGCATCAATTGTGAGTTGTTCAAGCAAAGATCCCTTCCACCAGGAGGAAAGACGTGGGATCTTTGAATGAGGGCACCCAGAAGCAAGATGTCCTGTTGCGAAGCACCTTCAACACTGGAAGGGAATACCTTCATAATCTAAAATCTGACTCCAAGAACTATCAGCAACCTTCAAAATAATCTTCATTGGGAGAGGCTTAGATAGATCCAAATCCACAAGAACAAAAAACCCTTTGCACAAGGGTAAATTTCTATTTTCCCCTTTGTGACAGGGTGCCAATGCTTCGATATCCAGATGTTTAAATCACCTAGCCGAGGCCACAATTAGTCAAATCTACAAATCAAACCCTGCTTAGAAAAATAATTCTCATTTTTTAAAACCTCCTCACCTAAGACCACAACAGGGGGAGGTGAATCAGATAGAGAAACTAATCTTCGAGCTACAACAACATTAGTAAACTCCACATGCTTATAGGAGAACCTTTGCAAATAGCATTCACATAAGAGCCAGATCTAGCGTCAGGGGACTTAGGGGCGCCTTTGTCGTCATTGTCACCACTCACGCTAGATGAGAGAACATCAATATTCATGCCACCAAGCACTGAGCCCTATAGCACCACAAGAGGTGGAACCATCACAGACTTCTCCAAAGAATGAGAACCAGATTCCTCACCCAACGAAGCCACATCCACAACAAATTTCCCTCGTTTGAACACGAAACCCTACCCTGTCCAACGAGCGGGAGATCAAATTTTGAATTCAGGGAGGGGAGCGAGAGGGAGCGAGAGGAAGCCATCTCAATTTTTTTAGTCTATGTGTGTTTTTTGGAATTTTTTTTGAGGAAACGACATTGTATACTTTTGTTAGGTTTGCACAATGGCAAATTTAGAGAACACAACTTTTGCTATCTATGTCTATATTTGTATTTTTATTTATAACATATAAGACAACCATTGTAAGCAAAATTATCCTCCTTCAAAGTTTACTTTGGTCATATGACATTCCAATCCTTGTAATATATGTTTTCTAATATGAGATGTATCACTAATTTGTACATCATCATACAAGTGAGTGCTTTTTCATCTTGAGCAAGAATTGCATTGCAAAAAGATAGAGTTGTGCAATGTCTTAGAGACTATCATAATCATAGTTTGTTAGATCAGCAATGGCATTGAAAAGACTCACCACAATCTCATGTTGAAACTACTCCTTTGCATAATGCAATATTACATTTATTGAAGGTATGTTTGGTGCAATAGTTTTCAATGGTATAATTGGTTTGACTTCTATTATATTGAGCAATATGTGTACGATGTATGAAAAGTTTTTTACAAAGATTTTTGGGGAAAAAAATTAGTAGAACATACTCGTTGTATTAACTCAACCGTTCACAATACAATAAGATGTTTCTCACCCATAATAACCCTAATTCAAGTGCATTTATTTACATCACCATAAAAAACCACCAAGTAGTACTACAAAACAATGGCCATCAAATCATGAGCCAAAAAAACCATCTTAAAGAAAGGGCCCCAATTTTTCTCAGAATCCATCAAGGATGTAAAGCATAGGGCACATTCCTAACACACACATATATAAACTGGCAGTCTTATTATGTTTTTGTGGACTGCAAACTTATAATTCATCACTTGATGAACATAAGAACAACTTTATAAATTGAATCCAGTAATTACTTGTAACAGGGAATTTCCTATTCAATGTTGGTCTACTTCTATAACCATCAATCTCCATTTATTTCTGAATTTTAGCCTGTAGAAGAGAAGACTAATTAGTATCATAATTTGAAACTCCACTATTGAAGTTTGAAACATATCGCTTTTTTCTTCTAGTAAACTAAAGCCCAACCAAAATTTATTCAAACTTATATCATTGAGGACTAACAAGTATCATCTTTTATGTTTCTACAATTTCCTCAGGGTTAGGTTTTGTTTTTGTATACGTATCAATCTTGTTCACTTCCTATAGTCAAACCAGTATATTATGTCACACATCAGGGCAAATGATTACAGATTAAAAACAAATTACACCTTGAAATAACATAAGGCAGAGATACAACAGAATTTGCCCTTGCTTGAATCCATTTCAATAGTTTTGCTCAGCTAGTTGTCATGTCATAGTTTCTTTAAGACAGGATATACAATCTGAAATCTTTCAAAAAAAGCAGCATATGCAAGAGTCCACCTAGTTTTATAAAGCATTTCACAGTTGTCAAACAATAAATACAACAGACTCATAAGTCCACATTTATCATTTCATGTAAAATTGAATAACGTATTGCTTACCACACCGAATTCAACCAAAAAGAATGGCCATCAGAAAAATTTTCAAAAGCATTTTCCAAATAGTCAAGAGCGGGCGCTACCATGGTTGAGAAAGCAAAAAGGTGAATTTACATATAAAATTCCTCCTTATATGCACAACCTAGAACACCTATAAAATTTTCATTTCCATTCTCTCTATTAAAAGTTATTGTAATTGCAAAAAAAAAAAAAAAAACATTCTTCTTACCAACCACTTCTGTTACCTTGGTTTCTGGCTTGATCAATGTCATGAACACAGTTTTTTAAAAGAAAAAAAAGAATATTTAAGCAGCTCATTTGCAGCCTTCTGCATAATTCCAATGAATGCCAGTGTTAAAGGACTCAGGTGACAGATTCTGAAAGTAATAAAGGGATTTGCATGCAAGGTTGGTAAAGCCAGGGTTCTACCTTTCCCCTGTCTCCCTAAATGTCGAAAGTTGCACACTTTCTTGTTTTTCACTACTTACATTACAATTAACAAACCTCTTAAGACTTTCTTAACCATTCAGATGTGATGATTTATATTTTAACATGGGATAAATTATTGCAAAATTAGGTAATCTTGAGGCATAATCCCTAAACTGTCATCAAGGACTTCTGTAATGTAGATTTAAGTTATCGACAAACTTGAAGTGCATAACCATTTGGGTTATGACATGGAATAGCAGTGAAAATAGATAAAGTAGTTAGAGACATTGTATGTACTGTGGAGATGAGTTTAGGTCCTTCAAAGTTGTTTTTTCATTATATTTAAGCAAGTCCAAACTCTCTCCTATGACTTCGCCATTGTGCTCAAGAGAAGAAACCTAAAAAATAAATGGAATATATTATTTTCATGTTTCACTCCAAGATATGACTTGGAGAATATACATATGTGAATAAAATATAGTTGTATTGTCTTCTGACTGTTCTCTAAAACCAAGGAGTAGCTTGTCACAACAAGAAGATATGTAATGATAAATGTCCAATATGGGCTAACTTCAGTGCAACCAAATGTTTGAAATGTGAATTACCCCTGTTACTTGCATGAAACTAGCATACCTTTAGGCTTTTTCTAATAGTAATGACACTAATCTGTGTAAAAATAGGACTGGATTTTCCTTAGAGATTGTCAAGTCCCAGCGAAGGAAACAGACTATAGCTCCGAAAGCCCTTCCTATCTAAGTAGATGACATAAAAAACAAAGATATAAAATTAAAAAGCATATAAGTAGCCTACCGAGCCAAAAGGATAAACTTTTTCCTTATACCATGTGGGCTTGTCCTGCAGATCTATTACAAAGAGCTAAATATCATAAAAACCCTGTAATTTGTTTTATTTAAAGGTTAATCAATTGATAATCTCTATACCATAGAAGAAATAGATAAATAGACAAGCCAAATGAAAACCAATCCACTTGTAATTTCTGGCAACCCAAGTACGCTGGGCAAAGGGACACCCCCAAACTGACTGACATTCTGTAAAACCCAGCTTTGTATCATATTTTAAGGAAACCCAAAATTAAATATGGATATATTGATATCTTATTATTCAAACTCATTAAGATGAACCCAAAATTGATTGCTATGCAGGCTTTACCTGGTGGTTTCATCAAATAATGGAGGGGGTTCTGATTTAGAATTGAGAACAGGAGGAATTACATCGCTAGAATCTAATGAAAATGCCATTTAGTGTTTGATCATACATAAATATAAGTTGAAAATGAGAAATGGATGTTTGAGCGAGGCACCCAACATAATAAAATAGAATGAATTAATTATCCTTACAATATTGCCATTCTTGTTTTTAGGCCTGTGTTGTGAATCTTACTACAAAATAAATTCCCAAATCTTAATTCAGATCCTGCTACATATCTAAGAGATGAATGTTGGAAAACGAGGTGTCTCAACCTTGCTGCACATTTCCCGTTATAGTTATTTTTATTTAATATTTTCCTACAGCTGTTACACATTGTCGGTGCTTTGAAAATTGGTTTTTTAGGTGTCAAAAGATGCCCACATGATAGTATATTATGGAAGGCCTATTTTTAGGCATATTATAACATATTCTATGACATCTGTAAGGGTCAAAAATAGGAGATTTCATTTTGGACGTGAGAGCTTATTTTGAGACTGGAATCTTGGCTGAGAAGCCTCGCACATGGTTTTGTAAAACCACAGGTGGTTTCTTGTATAGCTAGAAGTCTATAAATTGGAGGCTTAAGGAGTTGTTTGCATAGTGTGATTTTGTAGGTACTGTTATGCTATCGGAATGCTACCGGAATTCTTCCAGAGTTATTTACTAGTGATACTCCTGTAATAAACTTGCTCTGCAAGTGTATGTAATCTTGTTATTGGATTTGAAATACATTGAGCAGGCTTTTGGAGTGTGGGGTTTTTCACCTGAAAGGGTTTTCCCCACGTATATCTAGTGTTTTGTGTTTTATTCTTTATTTCATATTTTGAATGTGTTGCTAGAATTTCTGTAGCTGTTAGATCAGATTTAAAGTTTTGCATATTGTCTCTCCTCAAGATTAGCATAGGAAGTTGTTTCTGCTACTTTAACTTCCTTACAAGTGGTATCAGAGCCTGATCACCTTTGGTTTCAGTTGTGGGTTGTTGAGTTTTTTGTGCTAATCAAGGTTTGAGTGGGAGCTTGTGTAGAGGATACTTTGTGATCTTGTTGTAGGCTTTTTCAAATGGTGAGCACATTTGGGAGGATTGAGGTAGAGAAGTTTTCTGGCATGAACTTTGAAATGTGGAAGCTGAAGATGGAAGATCTGTTGATTGACTGGGATCTATGGGATGCAGTGGATGAAAATATCCATAGGCCTATGGATCTAGATTTGGCTGCAAAGTATGATGTAATGGATAGAAAAGCTAAAGGTCTCATAAGATTGTGCCTTGCAGATTTGATTCTGATAAATGTCCACAAAGAACCCACTTCGAAGAAGCTTTGGAAGAAGTTGGGTGAGATATATCAAGCTAAATCTCTAAGAAGTTGTATTCCTTAAGAATGGAAGAAGGTGGACGAATTTCTGAGCATCTGGAAACATTCAATATGTTGGTGACTCAGTTGACCTCAGTTGGAGTTAAAATGGATGAGGAAGAAAGGTGCCAAATTTTGCTGTGTTCGCTGCCAGACTCATGGTACTTATGGCTATTGGGAGCACTGTAGTCGTCTTGACGATGGAGGATGTTGTTGGTTCTCTACTTTCTGAAGAGATGAGAAGGAAGGTCTCTCTGAATGCCAAAGAGGCTTTGAGTGTTCGAGGAAGACAAAAAGATCGAGGCAAAGATGAGAAGCAGCGTGGCCGTTCCAAGTCCAAGAATAAGGAGAGATCAAAATCTCCTAGTAAGTTCAAGGCAATATGCTGGAACTGTGGCAAATCCGGTCACTTCCGAAAGGAATGTAAAGAAGAGAAGAAAAAGAAGAAGAAGAAGCAGGATTCTAACTCTGAGTCCGAAAAGGAAGATGGAGATGCCTTTATTGCAGCCTTGGCCACTCGTGCAGGTAATAATGCGTGGTTGATAGACTCAGGTGCATCTTTCCACATGACTCCTAATAGAAACTGGTTTAGTAAGTATGAAAACTATAATGGTGGTAAGGTGTATTTGGGTGATAATTCTTTCCTTGACATTGTTGGCCGTAGTAGTATTCATGTGAAATTTTTTGATGGTAGAGTTAGAAGATTTGATGGTGTCTTGCATATCTCAGGACTAACAAGAAATTTATTATATGTTAGCAAGCTAATAGATGTGGGTGTGCATGTATAGTTTTCTGAAGTAGGTGTCAAAATGGTGAGAGGTGCTATGGTGATAGCAAGAGGAAGCAGATTGGGTACATTGTACTAGCTTGATGCATGCACAGTTGAGTGCAATAGCACTTATGATAAAATTAAGCCAGAAACTACTTTGCTAAAAAAAGAGATGGTTTCCTCTTCTGCAGATGGTCATGGCTTCTGGGTACCCAAGGGTACTTTGTGTACCGAATCAAAGTTGCCTACAGAGAAGACCATGTTATGGCACCAGAGACTTGGCCACATTGGAGAGAAGGGTTTGAAAGCCTTGAAAAATAAGAACCTTGTTGAAGGTTTGAATGATTACAATCTAGAGTTTGATTTCTGTGAACACTGTATTTATGGCAAACAGAACCGTGTTCAGTTTTACTCATCTTCTCATAAGTCTTCATGTATTTTGGATCTAATCGATTCAGATGTATTTGGTCCTGTTGATGTTGCTTCTATTGGTAACTCAGTTTATTATGTTACTTTCATTGATGAATTCAATAGGAGAACATGGGTATATTTTTTAAAGAGTAAATCTAAAGTTTTCAATCATTTTAAGGAGTTCAAGGCTATGGTAGAAACTCAAACTAGAAAAAAAATTAAATGTTTGAGGACTGACAATGGCGGTGAGTACTGTTCTGTAGATTTTGATAGATTATATACAGATTGTGGGATTAAAAGACAAAAGACAACTCCGTATTCTCCTCAACAGAATGGAGTTGTTGAAAGGATGAATAGAACGTTGATGGAGAAGGCTAGGAGCATGTTGAGTGGAGCTGGTCTAGAACAAAAATTTTGGGCTGAAACTATTGCCACTGCTTGTTATTTGATAAATAGATCTCCTACATCAGCGCTTGTTGATAAAACACCAATGGAGGCATGGTCGGGGAAAAAGCCTTCACTTAGACATCTGAGAGTTTTTGGTTGTGAGGCATATGCACATGTGACTAAGGAGAAGAGAACAAAGTTGGATTCTAAGGCTGTCAAATGTATCTTCATCTGCTACAGCTACGGTGTGAAAGGATACAAGCTTTGGGACCCTGTTGCACATAAGGTAATTCATTCTAGAAGTGTTATTTTTAGAGAAACTAAATCTTCTCCTGTTATTTTTCAGCCAGAACATCATAAAGAAATTAAACAAAAAAAAGATGTGATTCAACTTCCTTCTATGCATGAGGAAGATGAATCGAGGCCCCAAGATAGACAAGAAGTTGAGGAGAGCTCATCAAGCTCTGAATCTTCAGAAGAGCATGAAGAGGAGGAAGAAGTGGAAGAACCTCCACCTCAGCTTGTTCGAAGGTCTACAAGGCATAGGCAACCACTTGAAAGGTATGGGTATTCACCTGATGATTGGAAGTGTATATTTGCTTTGAATACTAACATTGATGAACCGAGATCTGTGCAAGAGGCTTTGGGTATGAATGATGCAGAGTCCTGGAAAGTTGCCATTGATGAAGAGATGGCAGCCCTTGAAAGAAATGATACATGGGACCTTGTACCTTTGCCTGAAGGACGTAAACCTATTGGATGTAAATGGGTCTTTAAGAAAAAGATTGGTTCAGATGGAAATGTTGAAAAGTATAAGGCACGGTTGGTTGCGAAGGGATACTCTCAGGTTAAGGGTATTGATTACGGTGAGTTTTTTTCTCCTGTTGCTAAAATGACATCCACTCATTTTTTATTATCTATTGCAGCAGCTTATGACCTAGAGGTTGAACAAATGGATGTGAAAATTGCTTTCCTTCATGGTGATTTGGAGGAAGAAATCTATATGACACAGCCAGAGCACTACGTGGTAAAAGGTAAAAGCAAGTTGGTTTGTAAGTTAAAGAAATCTTTGTATGGCCTTAAACAAAGTCCTAGGATGTGGTACCAAAAATTTGATACTTATGTGTTGAGTTTGGGATTTGTGCGGTCTAAATCTGATCACCGTGTATATTTTAAATCTGATGGTGATCGTTTCCTAGTAATTGCTTTATATGTCGATGACATGTTTATTGGGAAAGGCAAAGGTTTGATTGCAGAATTGAAATCTCAACTCTCTACGAAATTTGAAATGAAAGATCTTGGTGCAGCAAAACCCATACTTGGGATGGAGATCAGAAGAGATTGTGAGAATAGAAAGCTATGGCTTGGCTAGAGTAAGTATGTTTGTTCAGTTTTGCAAAGGTTTTTAAACATGCAGGATTGTAAACCACTTTGTGTTCCTGTTACATTGGGAATGAAGTTCTCTATTTCACAATGTCCTACATCCCCATCAGAGATGGAAGACATGAGTTACCAGAGTGCAGTTGGAAGCCTAATGTATGCTATGGTCTGTACAAGACCAGACATTGCCCAAGCAGTGGGAGTTCTTTCTCGTTATATGTCTAATCCTGGAAGAGTGCATTGGGATGCAGTTAAGAGTGTCTTCAGATATTTGCGGGGTACAACAGAGTACTCTATTTGTTTTCATAGTATAGGAGATCAACATTCCCTGAGTATTCGTGGTTTTGTGGATTCAGATTGGGCTGGTGATGTCGATAGCAGAAGATCCACTAGTGCATATGTGTTTACTCTTAATGGTGGTGCAATCAGTTGGATGAGCAAGCAACATGCTATGGTCGCTTTGTCCACTATTGAGGTGGAGTACATGGCAGCTACTCATGCCTATAAAGAAGCCATTTGGCTGAAGCGTTTGTGTTCAGATATTGGATTGAAACAGGGTGCAGTTATAGTTTATTGTGACAGTCGGAGTGCAATCTGCCTTGCAAAGAACCTGACATTTCATGCCAAGACCAAACACATTGATGTTCAGTATCACTTCGTGAGAGATATGGTCGAGGATGGCAGGGTGAAACTGGAAAAGGTAGAGACTGTGGCGAATGTTGTGGATGCATTAACTAAGCTTGTGAGCACAACAAAATTTAGGTGGTGTTTCGAGTCTATGGGTCTTTTGGCCCCTCGCAGTTGATCCATGATGATGTTATTCCCCTGGCCCTTGCAAGGTATTCGACAAGTGGGAGAATGTTCAGAAATGAAGTGTCTCAACCTTGCTGCACATTTCCCGTTATAGTTATTTTTATTTAATATTTTCCTACAGCTGATATGCATTGTCAGTGCTTTGAAACTTAGTTTTTTAGGTGTCAAAAGATGCCCACATGATTGTATATTATGGAAGGCCTATTTTTAGGCATATTATGACAGATTCTATGACATCTGTAAGGGTTAAAAATAGGGGATTTCATTTTGGACGTGAGAGCTTATTTTGGGAGTGGAATCTTGGCTGAGAAGCCTTGCACATGGTTTTGTAGAACCATAGGTGGTTTCTTGTATAGCCAGAAGTCTATAAATTGAAGGCTTGAGGAGTTGTTTGCATAGTGTGAGTTTGCAGGTATTGTTATGCTGTCGGAATGCTACCGGAATTCTTCTAGAGTTGTTTACTGTTGATACTCCTGTAATAAACTTGCTTTGCAAGTGTATGTAATCTTGTTATTAGATTTGGAATACATTGAGCAGGCTTTTGGAGTGTGGGGTTTTTCACCCGAAAGGGTTTTCCCCACGTATATCTGGTGTTTTGTGTTTTATTCTTTATTTCATGTTTTGAATGTGTTGCTGGAATTTTTGTAACTGTTATATCAGATTTAAAGTTTTGCAAATTGTCTCTCCTCAAGATTTGCGTAGAAAGTTGTTTCCGCTACTTTAACTTCCTTACAATGAAGAAGATAATCCTTTAAATATGCTCATAATTTATAGAACTTTCAGACACATCTTTAGCCAATATTGTTGCAAACTGTGAATGTGGTATGACTCGGATTACAAGATCAGAATAAAAGCTTGCAACTGTGGAGTAGGGCACTGCATAGATTCTTGCCTCTGAAGCTGGGCAGCCAACACGGTCTCAGGATGCTGCAAAATTTGCTAAACCTATATTGAAGTCGAAGGGGTAAGGATGGAGAGTTTGGAAATACGAGAGAAGCTCCAAGAATCTATAACCTATGTTTTCATGTTTTAGGGTGAGTTAAAATTCTTTGATATAAATGATTTTTCATTGTTATTTAGAATTTTGATTACAATAAAACTTAAAATAGTCATATTAATAGAGATAAGATGATAAAATCTTAGAAAATTAGATTTTTTAAAAAAATTGAAATTATTAAAGGTAAAAATATTAGTCTAAACATTAAGAAAGTGAAAAATTCAAATATGTGATTGGTCAATTGAAAAAGTTAAATTGCATTCAATGGATGTTATAGTAACCTGCCAGCTGGCTAGAACTAACATTAAGATTAAATAATCACACTTTTTATAGCAACTTAGCAAAGTCCAAATAGCCATTACAGATTCAATATTCACCATTGCTTAGCCAGCACAAATGATTTGATCACTCTAGAAAAAATGAATTAAATTTGCTTATTTTAGGGAGCAAGGTGAAGAGAACATATTTACAATTGCTCATTGTCAGTGTAAGTGCCATATCAGGTGAGCTTTCACAGATTGAGAATGTTTCAATCTAAGACATTCTATTATATATTTCCTTGCCTTGGCTGCAACTACGGCTTTACTATTTACTTGAACTACTTTATTTTCAAAATCAATAGACATATTATTTGACAAATCTTCAACATCTTCTGCAGGGATGTTTAAATTTGGAAGAGCAAAAGCATGTGAATAAGACTCTAATGCATCATGTGGAATTGATGCTCACTTTGAGAAAATTGTTGGGAACTCGATAGAAAGTTGTTGTTCTCTCTTTTTGCCCAACTTCAATTCTAATTGCAAAACAAATGAATATTTCTTAGTTAATTTATTAAGATGCTCTTTTTAGAAGAATAGAGGAAACAGTAAAAAAATATTAAATAAAAGTATGCATTCATTATAAAGAAAGTAATTTTTTTTTTCTTACTATTAGATTATAATATGCTTTGTTACCGAGATTCTTTAATATAGGGCAAACCAACATAATTTAATTACCTTCTGGTTCAAAAGTTTATTCACATCAGTCCATGATTGAAAGTTGTTAAATAGCTTCTCCTTTTCCTAATTGAAAAGAGAAGAATCATTTTAATAACACTTTTTTCATTATGATATTTAATGACTTTTGCAGTAAGAATTAACTGTTAAAAAACAAACCTTTTCCTCATTGAAAAGAGAAAAATTCTTAATTACATATAATGACTTTTGCAATAAGAATTAATAATAAAAATAAATAAACCTTTTCCATCTCTTCCAGTTCTAAGGATAGTCCAATAAAGAACTCCTTCAGTTCTGCAAGAGTCTGCAAACATGTCAACTCTCAATAATCAGCCATCTAATTGTAGAATTCAAAGAAAAAACATACGGAAATGAACTCATAAACACTTTTTTCTTTGGCCCTTTTCCATTGGAAGGGTTGTGCACTCCTAATTTTTTTTCCACCTGTACCCAAAATGTAAATGTGATATTTTTATTGAACCATATAGGAACATCAAAAATAGAATTAAATGTTTAGACCCAACCCATGGAATTTTACAAAAAAAAAACATATAAAATGAAAATTAATATCATTTAAGTGATGAATATTCCATGTAAAAAGCAGCGCCACCAACCTTGGATTTGAGCTTGGGCGCCAAAGTGAGGTCGCATGGATGCGAACCAGCTGCGCTGTCGCTACTGGGAGACGCAGAGAATACGCCACCGTGGAGCACTGCCACTTGCGACCAAATTCTAGCAACACCTGCAGTGCCACCCACTCCTTGGGGCTCAAATCATGCTCAGCAAAGCCAAGGTCTTCCATGTGATCCATCGCCAAACACAGCAGAGATCAAATAATGCAGAATGTAAGGTATCGATTCCTTCCGGAGAGCGTGGAGTGCATGTACACCGGCCTGTACAAGAGTTATTTGAGGCACTGTAAGCAATGCAACAACAATCATATATCTTTCCATGTTATTATTCTGTCCTCCGTTTCTCCTCTCCAAGCTTTTATATGCCATGTCCCCTGCATGCTCATTGCTAGGCCCACATCTCATCTTTTTTCGCGGTGCTTTCGATGTACATCCTTGACACGTTGATTCCTTCTCTGCCTATGTGGACTACAATTGCAAATAAATGCCCTCACAGCATTCGTCTTATGTGGCACCAGGGGTCCTATGTGGCACCTCTTTGTTGTTTAGTTTTTTCACTCAATAGGCTCCGATACTTAGGACTGTTCTTGTCTTTTACGTTATTAAAATCTGTTACCTTACCGTGTGATTTAAGTGCACAAAGCACAATTTCAGCTACTGGACTAAAATTAGTAGGTCAAATTTATGCGCCGTAAAAAGCTCCCAGTGACCATTTGTAATTTTTTGGGGAATGCATACATGCATTTCGAGCTCTATGGACATTCAAATTGATTTGTGTCGGAATATTGTAAATTATTAATTGGTTGGAGGTTTTTGTGGGTTAATTAATTGATGAGATGCATGTCCATATTTGTTATCTCTAAACTCAGGATTCATTAAAGTTCTTATTATAATGGTAAATAACTTGTGACAAATTAATTTAGATTAATTAATAAGTAGTATATTTATATTTAAAAATATATATGGATATCTCCATATCTTTTTTCCATAGTTTATTTATTTTCTTTAATTTTTTCATTTTTTTGGTTTTCTCTAACTTTTTCTCATTTCAACTATTTAAAATTTTTTTGGGTTTTTATTTTTTATTTTTTCTAATTAATTTTTATTTTTTATTTTTTGGGATTTTTTTTGGTGGTTGTGATTTTCTTGCTCCTTTTTGTTTTTTCAATTTTTTTTTTTCAATTTTTTATTTGTTGAGTTTTATTTTTTTATTTCTTTTTGGTATTTTAATTTTTTTAATAAATTTACAAAGTGTTTTTCTCGTTCAACTTCAAATGTTTCCAATTACTTTTTTGCTTTTTATTTTTTATTTTTTCCAATTTCTTTTTTTTTTTCTTTTGATTTTACAAGTTTTTATTTTTTATTTCTTCAAATTTCTTTTTTAGTTTTTATTTATTTATTCATTTCTTTTTAGTATTTTAACTTTTTTATAAATTTAAACAGTTTTTCTCCTTCAACTGTTTCCAATTTTTTTTTGTTTTTGTTTTTTATTTTTTCCATTTTCTTTTTGGTTTTTATTTTTTATTTTTATTAATTGATTTTTTATTTTTTTCTAATTTCTTTTTTGGTTCTTTTGATTTTATAAGCTTTTGCTCTTTTTATTTTATTTTATTTTTTTTCAAATTTCTTTTTTAGTTTTTATTTATTTATTTCTTAAGTTTTATTTTTTATTTCCTTTTTGGTAGTTTAATTTTTTTTAATAAATTTACGTAGAGAAAATAAGTGCTCTCATCCCTACCCTGTATAACGCCTCTCGGCATAATAAATTTGTGACAAATTAATTTAGATTAATTAATGATGAATTTGTGACAAATTAATTTAGATTAATTAATGATGAATTTGTGACAAATTAATTTAGATTGATTACTGATGAATTTGTGACAAATTAATTTAGATTGATTACTGATAAATTTGTGACAAATTAATTTAAACTAATTAATGATAAATTTGTGAGTTAATGTAATTTTAAATTCAATAGTAAAATAGTAAATGCAAAGGAGAAGGGTACTTATTTCTATGATTGAAGAATGAATGATTTGTTTGTAGCAGTAAATTTTGAATTAGCATTGATTTAGAAATGCTACCTCTATGTCAGTGTGATGCTTTGGTCTTTGCATTGAACTTGCACTTCTGTTTGAGGTCGAGTCTATAGATTAGCATATTTTCTATGTTTGAACATTTGTTCTCTGTGTGCAAATTTGATCTTCCTCATTATGTACCTCTACTCTACAATTTGCATTATTAGACTTTATTTGCTCTGTTGCTTCTACTATTTGAGACTGTCAACATTTAAATATACATTTGAATGATTTTTTTATGCTACAAAGGGATATGTTAACCTAGACCAATCCCTAGAAATGTGTATAAAAGATTGAAGAAAACAAGCATGCACCTTAGAATGTGTTGTGGATTTTTGTTGTTCAGTATTCTTTGTTGATCAATATTCTTAGTAACTCCTAATAAGCTCATTGAAGAAGTTTATACCTATTATCTCTAGAGATTTGTCAGATTTTAAAGGTATGAGGAACTTCTATAATGAAAATTACTAAATAAATAGGTCCAACGATGAGATGAACTTTGAGCTTTACATGACTTAAGAGGGCATTCCTACAAGATCTTATGATTATGCACAATTCACTAATCTTAGCCATTCTAGAGACAATCATTACCAGAGATTAAGAGATAATCATAATATTCTCATGTTTAAATAACTTTGATCCTATGTGGCACCTCTTTGTTGTTCAATTTTTTCACTCTATAGGCTCCGATACTTAGGACTGGTTTTGTCTTTTACGTTATTAAAATCTGTTACCTTATCGTGTGATTTAAGTACACAAAGCACAATTTTAGCTACCAGACTAAAATTAGTAGGTCAAATTTATGCGCCGTAAAAAGCTCCTAGTGACCGTTTGTAATTTTTTGGGGAATGCTGACATGCATTCCGAGCTCTATGGACATTCAAATTGATTTGTGTCAGAATATTGTAAATTCTTAATTCGTTGGAGGTTTTTGTGGGTTAATTGATGAGATGCATGTCCATGTTTGTTATCTCTAAACTAAGGATTCGTTAGAGTTTTTATTATAATGGTAAATAACTTGTGACAAATTAATTTAGATTAATTAATAAGTAGTATATTTATATTTAAAAATATATATGGGATATCTCCATATCTTTTTTCCATAGTTTATTTATTTTCTTTAATTTTTTCATTTTTTTGGTTTGATATTTTTTTGGTTTTCTCTAATTTTTTCCCCTTTCAACTGTTTATAATTTTTTTGGGTTTTTATTTTTTCTAATTGATTTTTATTTTTTATTTTTTGGGATTTTTTTTGTGGTTGTGATTTTCTTGCTCCTTTTTGTTTTTTCAAAATTTTTTAATTTTTTATTTGTTAAGTTTTATTTTTTATTTCTTTTTAGTATTTTAATTATTTTAATAAATTTACGAAGTGTTTTTCTCCTTCAACTTCAAATGTTTCCAATTGCATTTTTGGTTTTTATTTTTTATAATTGATTTTTATTTTTTATTTTTTCCAATCTTTTTTTTTTCTTTTGATTTTATAAGTTTTTATTTTTATTTTTCCAAATTTCTTTTTTAGTTTTTATTTATTTATTTTTAGTATTTTAATTTTTTTTATAAATTTAAACTGTTTTTGTTTCCAATTGTTTTTTTGTTTTTATTTTTTATTTTTTCCATTTTCTTTTTTTGTTTTTATTTTTTATTTTTACTAATTGATTTTTATTTTTTTATTTTTTCTAATTGATTTTTATTTTTTATTTTTTCTAATTTCTTTTTTGGTTCTTCTGATTTTATAAGCTTTTGCTCTTTTATTTTTTATTTTTTTATTTCTCAAGTTTTATTTTTTATTTCCTTTTTGGTAGTTTAATTTTTTTTAATAAATTTACGTAGAGAAAATAAGTGCTCTCATCCCTACCCTGTATAACGTCTCTCGACGTAATAAATTTGTGACAAATTAATTTAGATTAATTAATGATGAATATGTGACAAATTAATTTAGATTAATTAATGATAAATTTGTGACAAATTAATTTAGATTGATTACTGATAAATTTGTGACAAATGAATTTAAACTAATTAATCATAAATTTGTGAGTTAATGTAATTTTGAATTCAATGGTAAAATAGTAAATGCAAAGGAGAAGGGTACTTAGTTCTATGATTGAAGAATGAATGATTTGTTTGTAGTAGTGAATTTTGAATTAGCATTGATTTAGAAATGCGACCTCTATGTTAGTGTGATGCTTTGGTCTTTGCATTGAACTTGTGCTTCTGTCTGAGGTTGAGTCTATAGATTAGCATCTTTTCTATGTTTGAACATTTGTTCTCTATGTGCAAATTTAATCTTCCTCACTATGTACCTCTACTCTACAACTTGCATTATTAGACTTTGTTTGCCCTGTTGCTTCTACTATTTGAGACTGTCAACATTTAAAAATACATTTGAATGATTTTTTTATGCTACAAAGGGATATGTTAACCTAGACCAAACCCTAGAAATGTGTATAAAAGATTGAAGAAAACAAGCATGCACCTTAGAATGTGTTGTGGATTTTTGTTGTTCAGTATTCTTTGTTGATCAATATTCTTAGTAACTCCTAAGAAGCTCATTGAAGAAGTTTATACGTATTATCTCTAGAGATTTGTCAGATTTTAAAGGTACGACGAACTTCTATAATCAAAATTATTAAATAAATAGGTCCAACGATGAGATGAACTTTGAGCTTTACATGACTTAAGAGGGCATTCCTACAAGATCTTTGATTATGCACAATTCATTAATCTTAGCCATTCTAGAGACAATCATTACTAGAGATTAAGAGATAATCAAAATATTCTCATGTTTAAATAACTCTGATCCTATGTGGCACCTCTTTGTTGCTTAGTTTTTTCACTCTATAAGCTTCGATACTTAGCACTATTTTTGTCTTTTACGTTATTAAAATCTGTTACCTTACCATGTGATTTAAGTACACAAAGCACAATTTCAGCTACCAAACTAAAATTAGTAGGTCAAATTTATGCGCCGTAAAAAGCTCCTAGTGACCGTTTGTAATTTTTTGGGGAATGCCGACATGCATTCCGAGCTCTATGGACATTCAAATTGATTTGTGTCGAAATATTGTAAATTTTTAATTGGTTGGAGGTTTTTGTGGGTTAATTAATTGATGAGATGCATGTCCATGTTTGTTATCTCTAAACTGAGGATTCGTTAGAGTTTTTATTATAATGGTAAATAACTTGTGACAAATTAATTTAGATTAATTAATAAGTAGTGTATTTATATTTAAAAATATATATGGGATATCTCCATTTCTTTTTTCCATAGTTTATTTATTTTCTTTAATTTTTGCATTTTTTTTGGTTTTCTCTAACTTTTTCTCCTTTCAACTGTTTATAATTTTTTTGGGTTTTTATTTTTTATTTTTTCTAATTGATTTTTATTTTTTATTTTTTGGTGGTTGTGATTTTCTTGCTCCTTTTTGTTTTTTCAATTTTTTTTTAAAATTTTTAATTTGTTAAGTTTTATTTTTTATTTCTTTTTGGTATTTTATTTTTTTTAATAAATTTACGAAGTGTTTTTCTCCTACAACTTCAAATGTTTCCAATTGCGTTTTTTATTTTTTATAATTGATTTTTATTTTTTATTTTTTTGAATTTCTTTTTTTTCTTTTGATTTTATAAGTTTTTTTTTTTTTTCAAATTTCTTTTTTAGTTTTTATTTATTTATTTATTTCTTTTTAGTATTTTAATTTTTTTTATAAATTTAAACTATTTTTGTTTCCAATTGTTTTTTTGTTTTTATTTTTTATTTTTTCCATTTTCTTTTTTGGTTTTTATTTTTTATTTTTACTAATTGATTTTTTTTAAAAAATTTTCCTAATTGATTTTTTTTTTTTTCTAATTTTTTTTTGGCTCTTATGATTTTATAAGCTTTTGCTCTTTTTTTTTTTTTTCAAATTTCTTTTTTGTTTTTATTTTTTTATTTCTTAAGTTTTATTTTTTATTTCCTTTTTGGTAATTTATTTTTTTAAATAAATTTATGTAGAGAAAATAAGTGCTCTCATCCCTAGCCTGTATAATGCCTCTCGACGTAATAAATTTGTGACAAATTAATTTAGATTAATTAATGATGAATTTGTGACAAATTAATTTAGATTAATGAATGATGAATTTGTGACAAATTAATTTAGATTGATTACTGATAAATTTGTGACAAATTAATTTAAACTAATTAATGATAAATTTGTGAGTTAATGTAATTTTGAATTCAATGGTAAAATAGTAAATGCAAAGGAGAAGGGTACTTAGTTCTATGATTGAAGAATGAATGATTTGTTTGTAGTAGTGAATTTTGAATTAGCATTGATTTAGAAATGCTACCTCTATGTCAGTGTGATGCTTTGGTCTTTGCATTGAACTTGTGCTTCTGTTTGAGGTCGAGTCTATAGATTAGCATCGTTTCTATGTTTGAACAGTCGTTCTCTGTGTGCAAATTTGATCTTCCTCACTATGTACATCTACTCTACAATTTGCATTATTAGACTTTGTTTGCTCTGTTGCTTCTACTATTTGAGACTGTCAACATTTAAAAATACATTTGAGGGTAAGTGCAAGAAGATGGGGGGCCAAAAAGGGGTCTTAAGTGGCCACTTTTTTTCTGAAATCAAGAAATACTAGACTTGGATGAGAAGTTGAGCATAGTTACACTCAAAATTTGGAGATGTAACCAAAACAATGTTCATAGTGCTCCTAGTCTACTTTCTAAACTACTTTTTTTTTTTGAAAATCGCATAGATTAAGGGGTTCAAAAGAGGGAGCCACAGAAATTGGTGTTGTTTCTATCAAAAAACATAACATAGCATGTTTTGTTGCTCCCTCAAAAGGTCAACTTTTTTTGGTATTTTTAAAATCACTTATGTGAGAAATTAGCAAATAGCATGTAGTTTATGCCTGATTTTTCTGATATTTTTTTTGATGAATATTTGATTTTTTACTAATTTTCAAAGTGGACACATCCTAAAAAATAGAATTTTGGCCGTGCTACCCCTATAAATTTTGAAAACTAATTGAAAATTATTTTTTTCTTTTTTTAATATTTGTAGAATGGAGTCTAGTTTCTAAATATGTTTTTTTTTTGAAATTTGAATGAATAGTTAATTTACAATGAAAAAAAGACCAAACAGTGGTTTTTGCCCAAAAACGGACACACAAACAAAAGAAATTAAAGATGAAAGGCTGAACATTGTTAAAATGTGAAAAAAATAACATCGTCAAATAGCTAAGAGAAAACCTAACATTAACCAGGTGTTCAATTTGTTCGACCTTGAAACACGTGCAAATCTGAGGTTAGCATGAACGAAATTATGTGAAATCTTGAAGAATATGGAAAAACATGTTTGTGGCTGTTCAAAAGGCACTCCAAGCCTTTGGGTTGGAAATCCAAAGCAAATCCCAAGCCCAAGGCTTGGGATTCCCAAAGCAAAACATAACACGAGTGTTATGTTTTGCTTTGCATTTTTCCTTTTCTGCAAAAGTTTGTGTTGTTTGTCATGTTTGAAATAACGTGAGTGCGTTATAACGCGCTCGCATTATGTTCCCCTTAAAAATTTTTATGTTCAAGGCTATTAATCATGCATGTATGTATGTTTGCCTATATGTATGTATGTATGTATGCCTATATGTATGTAAGTATGTATGTATCTATGTATGCCTATATGTATGTATGTATAGTGTCGAGGGCAGAGGAGGGTAGAGATTGGAGTGAGCCAGATAGGGGAGGAGAGGGGTGGATAAGGATTGAGTGATTAAGGTTTAAGGTTGAGGATTGAGCATTTAGGGATAGGATTTAGAGTTTAGGGATAAGGGATTAGAGTTTAGGACCTTGAGGGATTAGGGTTTAGGGTTGAGGCTTTAGGGATAGCATTTAGGGTTAAGGGTCGAGGGATTAGGGTTAAGGTAGAGTGTTGAGGGTAGAGGGATTAGGGATAGGGTTTAGGGTTGAAAGTTTAGGGTTGAGGGATTAGGGTTTAAGGTATAGTTTAGTAGTTCTTGTGGATAGAGCCAGTAAACAATGGGAGATTATTTGCCTGTTTCATAACAATATACCTCCCCTAAGTGCGGGGTGGATAGCAAGAAACATAGATGTACCCCAATGCAAATCTTTTCTCATAATGATCATCCTTCTGATTTCAACTATTAATTACTCACTGTGGATGTACCATACGTAAAGCTTTTCTCATAGTGTGTACACCTATTGGCATAATGAACCCCAGATGGGCTAGAAAAACATGCCATATAACATTACTAACATTAAAAAAGTTCATAGCCATTTTTCTAACATATTCTTGCAACTCAAATATCTTTAAGAGAAGAGTGTCAAAAATGATGGGTTTAACAACCTAACATAAGGCAAAGCAGTTTTTTTGGGTTTAGGGATAGGGTATAGGGTTTAGGGTTGAGGGATTAGGGTTTAGGGTTGAGGGATTATGGTTTAAGGTATAGTGTTGAGGGTTTAGGGATAGGGTTTAGGGTTGAGGGATTAGGGTTTAGGGTTGACAGATTAGGGTTTAGGGTTAACGGATTAGGGTTTAATGTTGAGAGTTGAGGGTTGAGGGTTGAGGGTTTAGGGATAGGGTTGATGGTCAAGGGATTAGGGTTAAAGTAGAGTATTGAGGGTAGAGGGATTAGGGATAGGGTTTAGGGTTGAAGGTATAATGATTGAGGGTTGAGGCTTTAGGGCTGAGGGTTAAGGGATTGGGGTTTAAAATATACTGTTGAGTGTCGAGGGTTTATGGATAGGTTTTAGGGTTTAATTTTTAAGGTTTAAGGGTTGAGGGATAGGGTTTAGGGTTTAGGGATAAGGGATTAGGGTTTAAGGTATAGTGTCGAGGGTTGAGGGTTTAGGAATAGGGATAGCGCTTAGGGTTTAGAGTTTAGGGATGAGGGATTAGGGTTGAGGGTTGAGGGATTAGGATTTAAGGTATAGTGTCAAGGGTTGAGGGTTTATTGATAGTGTTTAGGGTTGAGGGTTGAGGGATTAGGTTTTAGGGTTGATGGATTAGGGTTTAAGGTATAGTGTTGAGGGTTTAGGGTTTAGGGATAGGGTTTAGGGTTGACAGATTAGCGTTTAATGTCGAGGTTAGGGTTAGAGTGTCGAGGGTAGATGGATTAGGGATAGGGTTTAGGGTTGAAGGTTTAAGGATTGAGGGTTGAGGCTTTAGGGATGAGGGTTTAAGGCTTAAGATATAGTGTCAAGTGTTGAGGGTATAGGGATAGGGTTTAAGTTTTAAGGGTTAAGGGTTGAGGGATAGGGTGTGAGGACCACCTTTTTACTTCTGTTCTTGTGACTATTTACATTACTATTATTGATACTTTTTATATGTGTGGGATAGTAGTTCCCAGACTTGTTAAACTATTAAACTTTATTTTGTTTATGGAAAAACTAATTGGGTGATGTTTGGATAAGTTTACATTTCAGAAAAGTTAATTAGGTGATGATGGAAAATTGTAATATGATTTCATTTATGCTATTTAGAACTATGTCAGGATAATGCATGTTTTTAAGTTGCTTCGGCTATGATGATTATATGTGAAACTGATCTTGCAATTTAGTGTGTAGGAATTTACTAATCATACCACAGATTTCGGAGATCATTCCGCACCTTGTTATTGTTATTCCCTGTTAAGCCGATCTGGTTCCACAAGGAACCAAGATCACTCTGTGTTTGATATGGTGTCATAATGTGGTCTTTCATAAGGTTGAATGGGTTGGTCTACCCTCTTGTAACACTAACTTATGATTTGTGTTGTAAAAAGTTTGAATTTGAATTTATTTTCTTCTATTTAAATCTTGGAGGCCTTTTCTTGTGCTTTACCTTGACCAAGGTTGTCCAGAATGGGTTAAAGTTGACACTGGGTCATACCCCATGGGTCTAGGGCCCCATTTGGCATGGGTAACCCTTGGGTAACCTCCATCTAGTCATTTTAACTAACCCCTGAAGTTAAGTGGCGAAAATTGGATGTATGGGGGGGACAAAATGGGTTGTACCAACACCCAACCCATCCCTCTTCAACTCCCAAGGTATGAGATGACTACAAACCCATCCATTATAGAGGGATTGACTTGAAGTCACCCTCACCATTAGTGAGATTCCCCATGTGCTGTGGGGTCATCCATGTTGAAGGAAGGGAGGAGAGGCATGGGTCACCTATCTTTTCCTCCTTTAACTCCTTTTATTTCTCCCATGCATAAGAGAAATGACATGAGGAGAGGGATAAGGAGTACTCTAGGGATGGGTGAGTGACATAAGCCAACACTCATCCCTTGGGACATAATAGTGGTTTTTGGGAAGGGTGAGGAGGTGACAAGTGTCACCTCCCCATTCCTCTAAACTGGAGAGTTTTAGGTTATTTGAATACCATTTTTGGAAGGGAGGGGAGTTAGTTGATTTTTTTTGGGAGAGTTTTATTTTCCATGCCAGAATAGGAAAGTTAGCTTGAGAGGAGGAAAGGAAGAAGGAGTTGGTGGCTAAGGTTGGAAGAGATCTCAGTGGAGCTCTGCAACAGTTTCATTCCAGAAGGACTTGTAAGGTTGGTTTGGTTTTACCTTTCTTTCGTATATCTGAATGTTGTATGAAAAATTGTGTGAAAGATGTTTATTTATTGTGTTTTAGATTTGTTTCTGTGGGATCTATTGTTGGGTTGTTGACAGAGCTTCTCCCACTTGGGAGAAATGCTCATCAAGTTTGGAGTAGGGGAGGAGTGATCCTCCTCGGGTGCATACCTGTTTTCTTCTTTTGGGATGTTGAAAGCCTTGAGGGCTTGTATTTGAGACTGGTTCTTTGACTTGAGAGTCAGATATAGATTTTTTTTGGGAAATTTTGTGATCAAACTTGGTTTGAGGCCAAGAGATTTGTACTGGTTATAATATCTGTAAGGGTGTCACCCTGGAGTCGAGTGTATCCACTCTCCTGCCCCTTATGAAGCTCACTATTGTTGAGTTTTCATGTTGTGTAATTTATCCATGGGTGTTTGTGTGCTTTGGGTTTGTTGTTGTTCCTGTTGTGAAGTGGATTGCTTGAGTTTACCCAGGTGTGAGTATGGTCTCCTTAGCTCGGGGGTGACCCTCTTGCGGGTCTACGGAAGGGAGGAGAGCTATATGTGTGGTGTTTTCTTCTTTGTTTGTCTTTGATACGCAGGTTTCCTTTTGAAGCTTGTGGTTGGAATTGGAGGAGCACTAAATTTGGTTCATTGATCTACATCCTGTTTAAGTCCATCATGGAGGGATTCTTTTCCTCTGTAATTGTATAATTTACTGTATGGGGAAAGAGGGAAATTCTTCCCTTTGTCATTATGTATAATTTTTCAATCATATTAGACCTGGTGATGAAACTTGTAGTGATAGACAAACGAATGAAGTTTACTTTCGTATTGAAATTTGTTATTGTTTTGGATCAAGAAAATGATATAATTCATTTTAGTTTTTGAATGGAAGAAAAGAATAAATTTCTAGTTAGATAGCCTTGTTAGAAATTGTAAATTGAATTTTATTTTTAAAGATATATATCAATAAAGCAGTAATTCTTTTTATATGAGTTGTGGATTAGCCGTAACCTTTCCAAATGCGAGCCAATGAAATTTGATCTATATATGATTTTGTATTAAATCGCATTTAAGTAGACGTTACTAAATCTCAGGTTTGACATTATCTGTATTAAGTCAGAAGATTGCATACTAAGAAAGGTTTGGAAGGCAGTAAAATTTAGTTTTAATCTATTCTCTACCTTTTAAAAAAAAAAAACAATTTTTCGGTTTAATTCAAAAGGTGATTTTAATTGTCTATAGTTGAAATGGTAAATTTAATAATAGAAAATGTAATTACAAGATAAAACTGTTTTCTTTTGCTTTCATTTCTCTGTGTTTATGAGGTTACTGCGAAAGGAAATTATTAAAATGATAGTTAAATAGAGTTATAATTATTAGTCTTGCTATTCTACATCTCTGAAGTTTAGTTTTTTTTATTTGTAATTTCTGTGTGTTAAATTTCTCTATAAAGACACAAAAAAAATAAGTTGAGAATAATATTGTAAATTCTCTGTATTTTAGCTTTAATAATCTAACTCTCTGTATTTTAATTTATGTTATTTTATATTATTTTTTTTGAAAGGCATAAATCTGAGATTTGATATATATATATATATATATATATCATGATACTGGAATTGTTTTTGTTTTATTTAAAATGACAGAGTGAGTTTTTATGTTAAAAAGAAATAGAAAGAAATAAAGAAAAAAGAAATAATACACTACATGGGCGGTGGGGTTGAAAACCCCACCGCAGCCCTTGAAACACATGGAGGTGTGGGGAGGGGGCGGAGCCCCCACCCACACCCCATTACGTGGGATGTGGGTGGGGGCTCCGCCCCCTCCCCACACCCCCGCCTCCCACGACCATCGCGGCCATAAGACCCGCGGCCTCCGCAGGCTTCTGCACGCCGCGCTCACCACCGCCCTCTGCACCCCTCCACCGCGGGCTCCCTTCGCTCTAACACCACCTCTCGCCTCACTCCCCTGCCAGTGGCTCCCCCTCTGTTGACACCTCCGCGGCCGCCGTGCCGCCCAAACTTTGACCCCCGCCGCTGCCTCTGCGGCCACCACTGCCGAAACCTGTCTGCCACTGCGGACCCTCCACTCCGCCGTCCCCTGCCATGGCCACCGCCACCGCTACTCATGCCCTCTGCCTGCAATAAAAATTACAAACAATTAGGTTTTTGATGTTTAATAAACAAAAAAAAAGAAACAAATAAAATATGACTATGGAATGGGACTTTATAAAGAGGAGAGCCTCTTATTTTATATCACAATGGATTATAATTGTTTTTATATATATATATATATATATATATATATATATATATATAGGGGAGAGCCTCTTATTTAAGAAAACATGGATATAAAATGTATATATATATATATATATTTTATTTAAAATAAAGAATTACGATTGTAATTATAGCATTATAATAAATAAGAGTAATAATAACAACAGTAATTAAAATAAGAGAGAATAAAATTATAACTTAAGAGAAAGCATAACGGAATATACTATAAAGAGTTCTCGGAAGTTTAACTATCAACGAAAATTAATAACCAGGAATATGAAGAGGAAAATGATGCGTCACCTTGCTTAAAAGGTCACTGGAAATAAACTTAAGAAGCCATCACAGACATTCCATGTGAGGCCATTTTAATCTCAACTGTAGTTAGTAAACATCCAGAGAAGAAATCCTGCGAGAGATTAAGAAGAAGAAAAACTAACATTGGAAAACACAGAAGAGAAAATGCGCAGTATTTCCCACATGGGATAAGAGAACTAAGTTGATGGATCCTTCCACTTAATTTGCTTAGGAACAGGTTTAATTATTACATGGCGAATCCTAGATCGGAGAAAATCAGGAAACCGAGTCCAGCGAAGTAGTAAATTGGCCAGTAGGATTTGGGAAATCTGGATGTTAGGAAATAGATACAGTGATAACTCTGATTGATGTAGAATATGAAGAAAGGACAGGATAAACATAAAGAATACGAAGAGACCCAAAAGAGAGAGACCGGAATATAAACAAATGAAAACATCAGAGAAATAGTTAAGGTGAGTGCGATAAAAATACAATCAAAATTAAGATCCAGAGAAACGGAAGAGAGGGCAAATGAACTGCCTTGTTGAGAATGCTAAGTCGAAGGAGTATGTTTCAGGAAACAAGAGAGGAGACAGACAAACGTGCTTTGTTGAAAAATGATGCAATAGGGAGATCACGAGTCAGTTTAGTAGGAACAAGGCATCGTGGGAAGTTGTTAACCTATCAAGGAACTCCGTAAGTAGTATAGTGTTGAGTAATTCCCACTTATGCCGTAAGGCGTTATGCTATCAAAATCTGTCGAGAATTAGGGTTAGGGACCTCAAAAATATAAATCTTGTAGGGACGTTAACGGCGTCAAGGAGACCCCCTTGTTGGACTGCTTGCATCTGGTTGCATGCAATTGTACTTGTACCCCGCTGACAACTATAGTAATTTCTCCTTGAGCTTTCACCACCGAGCATGCTTATGCATGCGAGGGGGTTTCTAGGGTTGTGTGAGAAAATTTTTGATAGTTTGTGTCATAACCACATGATAGATGTGGCTATGACACGTGTGACGCGTGTTGTGACCACATGGAAAATGTGGGCATGACATAGGGATTAGGGTTTAAGGTATAGTGTTGAGGGTTGATGGTTTAGGGATAAGGTTTAGGTTTGAGGGATTAGGGTTCAGGGTTGATGAATTAGGGTTTAATGTTGAGAGTTGAGGGTTGAGGGTTGAGGGTTGAGGGTTGAGGTTGAGGTTGAGGGATAGGGTTAATGGTCAAGGGATTAGGGTTAAATAAGAGTGTCAAGGGTAGAGGGATTAGGGATAGGGTTTAGGGTTGAGGCTTTAGGGATGAGGGTTAAGGGATTAGGGTTTAAGATATAGTGTCGAGTGTCAAGCATGTAGGGATAGGTTTTAGGGTTCAAGTTTTAAGAGTTAAGGGTCGAGGGATCAGAGTTAAGGGTTGAGGGATTAGGGTTTGACGTTGAGGGTTGAGTACATTAAGGTTCGAGGGTTAAGGGTTTTGGGATAGGTTTGAGGGTCGACGAATTAGGGTTAAAGTAGAGTGTTGAGGGTATAAGGATTAGGGATAGGGTTGGAGGGTTTAGGGATAAGGGATTAGGGTTTAAGGTATAGTATCGAGCCTGTTGAGGGTCTAGGAATAAGGATAACGTTTAGGGTTTAGGGATGAGGGATTAGAGTTGAGGGATGATGGATTAGGGTTGAGGGTTGAGGGATTAGGGTTTATGGATAAGGTTTAGGGTTGAGGGATTAGGGTTTAAGGTATAGTGTTGAGGGTTTAGGGATAGGGTTTAGGGTTGAGGGATTAGAGTGAAGGGTCAAGGGATTAGGATTTGACATTGAGGGTTGAGGGTTGAGGTATAGTGTTTAGGGTTTAGGGATAGGGTTGAGGGTCAAGGGATCAGAGTTAAGGGTTGAGGGATTAGGGTTTGACGTTGAGGGTTGAGGGTTGAGGTTCGAGGGTCAAGGGTTTAGGGATAGGGTTGAGGGTCGAGGGATTAGGGTTAAAGTAGAGTGTGGAGGGTATAAGGATTAGGGATAGGGTTGGAGGGTTTATGGACAAGGGATTAGGGTTTAAGATATAGTATCGAGTATGTTGAGGGTTTAGGAATAGGGATAGCATTTAGGGTTTAGGGATGAGGGATTAGAGTTGACAAATGACGGATTAGGGTTGAGGGTTGAGGGATTAGGGTTTAAGGTAAGTGTTGAAGGTTTAGGGATAGGGTTTAGGGTTGAGGGATTAGAGTGAAGGGTTGAGGGATTAGGATTTGACATTCAGGGTTGAGGCTTTAGGGTTTAGGGTTTAGGGATAGGGTTGAGGGTCGAGGGATTAGGGTTTGATGTTGAGGGTTGAGGGTTGAGGTTCGAGGGTTAAGGGTTTAGGGGTAGGGTTGAGGGTCGAGGGATTAGGGTTAAAGTAGAGTGTGGAGGGTATAAGGATTAGGGATAGGGTTGGAGGGTTTAGGGATAAGGGATTAGGGTTTAAGGTATAGTATCAAGTCTATTGAGGGTTTAGGAATAGGGATAGCATTTAGGGTTTAGGGATGAGGGATTAGAGTTGAGGGATGAAGGATTAGGGTTGAGGGTTGAGGGATTAGGGTTTAGGGATAAGGTTTAGGGTTGAGGGTTGAGGGATTAGGGTTTAAGGTATAGTGTTGAGGGTTTAGGGTTGATGGATTAGAGTGAAGGGTCAAGGGATTAGGATTTGACGTTGAGGGTTGAGGGTTGAGGATTTAGGGTTTAGGGATTAGGGATAGGGTTGAGGGTCGAGGGTTAAGGGTTTAGGGGTAGGGTTGAGGGTCGAGGGATTAGGGTTAAAGTAGAGTGTGGAGGGTATAAGGATTAGGGATAGGGTTGGAGGGTTTAGGGATAAGGGATTAGGGTTTAAGGTATAGTATCAAGTCTATTGAGGGTTTAGGAATAGGGATAGCATTTAGGGTTTAGGGATGAGGGATTAGAGTTGAGGGATGAAGGATTAGGGTTGAGGGTTGAGGGATTAGGGTTTAGGGATAAGGTTTAGGGTTGAGGGTTGAGGGATTAGGGTTTAAGGTATAGTGTTGAGGGTTTAGGGTTGATGGATTAGAGTGAAGGGTCGAGGGATTAGGATTTGACGTTGAGGGTTGAGGGTTGAGGATTTAGGGTTTAGGGATTAGGGATAGGGTTGAGGGTCGAGGGATCAGAGTTAAGGGTTGAGGGATTAGGGTTTGACATTAAGGGTTGAGGGTTGAGGTTCGAGGGTCAAGGGTTTAGGGATAGGATTGAGGGTCGAGGGATTAGGGTTAAAGTAGAGTGTGGAGGGTATAAGGATTAGGGATAGGGTTGGAGGGTTTAGGGATAAGGGATTAGGGTTTAAGGTATAGTATCAAGTCTATTGAGGGTTTAAGAATAGGGATAGCATTTAGGGTTTAGGGATGAGGGATTAGAGTTGAGGGATGATGGATTAGGATTGAGGGTTGAGGGATTAGGGTTTAGGGATAAGGTTTAGGGTTGAGGGTTGAGGGATTAGGGTTTAAGGTATAGTGTTGAGGGTTTAGGGATAGGGTTTAGGGTTGAGGGATTAGAGTGAAGGGTCGAGGGATTAGGATTTGATGTTGAGGGTTGAGGGTTGAGGCTTTAGGGTTTAGGGTTTAGGGATAGGGTTGAGGGTCGAGGGATCAGAGTTAAGGGTTGAGGGATTAGGGTTTGACGTTGAGGGTTGAGGGTTGAGGTTCTAGGGTCAAGGGTTTAGGGATAGGGTTGAGGGTCGAGGGATTAGGCTTAAAGTAGAGTGTGGAGGGTATAAGGATTAGGGATAGGGTTGGAGAGTTTATGGATAAGGGATTAGGGTTTAAGATATAGTATCGAGTATGTTGAGGGTTTAGGAATAGGGATAGCATTTAGGGTTTAGGGATGAGGGATTAGAGTTGAGGGATGATGGATTAGGGTTGAGGGTTGAGGGATTAGGGTTTAGGGATAAGGTTTAGGGTTGAAGGTTGAGGGTTGAGGGATTAGGGTTTAAGGTATAGTGTTGAGGGTTTAGGGATAGGGTTTAGGGTTGATGGATTAGAGTGAAGGATCGAGGGATTAGGATTTGACATTGAGGGTTGAGGGTTGAAGCTTTAGGGTTTAGGGATAGGGTTGAGGGTTGAGGGATCATAGTTAAGGGTTGAGGGATTAGGGTTTGACGTTGAGGGTTGAGTTCTAAAGATAGGCAAACAGAGATTTTGTATTTAGGTTATTTAGATGTTGATGGGTTTAGACTTGAGCTAAAATGTTAGACTCTTAATCTAGCCTGAAGAGAGTTTCTGTCGTCAAATGCAGATTTATGGGTTCGATTATATTGATTGCCTCTCTAGTTTTGGGGTGTGGATGTTTTGGAATCAATCAAGAAGTCTTCAGGAGACTTTGTGGAAGTGGATTGGCAATCGCTTGATAGAACCCCTGCTATTTATGCTTGGATAAGGATTTGTCACAAACTAGAACTTCTGCTTCCAAAGAAGATCTATCTTTCTTCCTCAAAGGGCATTTTCTATCAAGAACTTGATTATGAGGGCTTGCCCATTCATTCTTATGCCTATCATATGGCGGAGCATCTGGCAAGCTCTTGCAGGAAACAAGAAAAGTTCTCCCTCAAAAACCTTGTGGTCATTCAAGTCTGAAGGGGAAGGTTTGGAAAGAGAAATGGATCACCAAAGAGATGAATAATTTCTTATTTCTCAGACACCATCAGTGGTTTTTCTCTAATGCAAAGGACCTACCAAGATGGAAAGCATTTAAAGATTATATGATCTACAAAGGAAAATCTCTTAATTCTCCCAGAATGTCATCCTTCAGCAAGGCGGGACCAAGTGGCTTGGCTCTTCCAGTCATGGATCCTCCCATATTTAAGAGGAATTGTAAGGCTTGGAAGTGTCAGCTGATGAAGCACAGGATGTGGTCATCCCTGCTTGTGTTAAGGAAGATAATGCACATGATGTGATCAATCTATAGAAGGACAAAACGGGAGCACATTATAACGCGCTCGCGTTTTGTCCTTCTATAGAAACGGTAAAAAAGTATTGACCCTCGTGATCCAGGCCCCCATGCTCTATTTTCATACTGATTCTGTGTGTGCTCTGACAAAAAAGAAGTGCTTTCATGCTGTTGGGAAGTTCACATGCACATTTGACACATTGTACCACCTTTGCATGATCTTTCCACCACCTTTTCTGTTTTGCCAACTTGAGAAGGAGGAAATAACATAGTTTTCACACCAAGTTTGATATATATCTATTCAAGTTTCATTTTTTGTAGTGTTGCAATGTTAATTGTGATTCAATTTTAAGAATTTAACATTATAGATTGGTTAATAGTATTGTTGTTAGTAATTATATTTGAGTGTTATTCAATTTAACATTGAAAAGGAAGCAAGTGGTGAAAAACTCAAATTGTTGAGGAGTTTGATTCAAGAAGAAAAAAACACTACATAATTGGCTACTCTCTCCATTTGAATCTTCATTTTTTAGGTGTGTCAAGTCTTTACATGCATGTTCTTTACATTTACCTTAATTCAGATTGAATTACTTTATCATGCTTTATCATACATGTTTAAAATAGACACATTCCCAATCAAGAAAGCAGCCTACAATCTCACATGATGCCATGTATATTTTCTACACTTGGGCTCTTTAATAATTATGTGTAATAAATAGACCTTAACACACCATGATGTCAAACTATACAAGAATAAATCCTTACAACATAATAAAAATACAATCCCACTATTATCTTGTATTCATTTCTTAGGAAGTAATATTGGTCTCTTTATCATGCTACAGACAAATTCTCTATCATGCCAAGGAAACGATCGAGAATTAAACCAACACAGGAAGAGATAGAAGCTAAGAATGCAAAGAAAGCAGTGGCTATGAGGGAACTTCGTGAGAAGAGGAAATTGGACACGATAAATGAAGACATACCAATTGAAGAGGAACCACAACCATCACAAAGAGATATGGTATTGGCGGCACAAAGAGAACGAATGTAAAAACTTCGTGCTACGAGAGATTTGAATACCATAGTTGGAGACACGTCCTCTACCACAAGTCAACATGTAGGGACACCATCTACCACATCTCAAGTTGAGAGTACATCATCACTCACATGTGATGAAGGAGGTACACCATCGTTCCCACCTCAACCTCAAGGTATGTCATCTATTCCATCTTCGATCAAAGGTATGCCATCTAGCCCATCTCATTTAAATATTGATGAAATTCCTAATGTTGAGATGAATTTACCTAAACACCACCTAGAATTTTGCATAGAAAGCCAAAGTATTTGATTGAAATTGATGAGAATATTTTGCATCCAATGGAAGGTAAGATTCCAAAATTCACTTGTAGAAGATATGCTCATAAGATTTGGAGATTGTTCTTTGAAAAGTTAAATGAGGCTGCAAGATGTCAACTATTCATTGAAATGATGCGAAGTATAAAGTATAGGTCCGTCATGAAGATTCTTGGGTTGAGAACATCAGAGGCTTCAAGTGAAAAATCTATTGTCAAGAATCTAATGAGTGCGTATGAGAGTGTGGGTAACACCTCATGCACAAAAGATAGTAATGCAACACGGTGTGTGATTACATCGACTATAGTAAGTAGTCAAACGAGGAAAGCTCGTCTCATTAGAAAGATGAGTCAAGAATTGAGAATTAATAGGAAAACTTTATCAAGAGCCGTTGGAAGATGCCAAAGAATTGAGGACACTAATGCCAATGAATTATGGGCGTTCTCGGGGAGACTACCACGAAAAGATAAACCAATTGTTGAAGCATTGGGATCACTAATTGAAGACTTTTGGAAGAATTACACAAGGGTATCTCCAAATCAAAGGGATGTGGTAAGAAGGAGAGTCGGTAGTCAGAACCATGAGCCACATCCAAAGCATTTTTTGGATGAGACTCAAACACAGTTTTATGGTAAATTTCTAGAGAAGTATCCTCAAATTAAAATTTGTCAAAGATATTTTGAAATGCTAAAACCTTTCTATGTCAAGATAAATCACACATGCACTACTTGTTGTTGTAGATTACATATTGAATTTTCTAACCATTTTGATGCTTATAGGTCTATATGTTTACATATGCATACTAACAATCTTTTGCAGGGTTGTGCCATATGTGCCCCACCAACATCTTCAAGAGACTTCATATCAAGAATTTTATGTGAAAGAGAGGAAGGTCAAATATTCTACAAGAAATTATGCTTGGATGGCACATGTCATCATTGTGATGGCTTGCAAAATTTACCAATATGTGAATATATGGAAAGAACACATGCGGTTGGAAACGAACTAGTAGAGTTTGGCAAGTATAAAATAATGGCATACAATACAAAAGATGGTAAAGAAGCAAAGAGGTGTGAATTGGTTATTGAAAAGATTCTAGTGTATCAGTTTATGCCTATATTTCGTGACAGCATAGTGTATGAGTATGCAAGACATGCCCATAGAGCTTGATGGTTGGACTTGCAATTCAAGTTATGCAAGGACACATTTCTGGTTGGTAGCATTGTTTCAGTCGTCGACTTTGTAGAGAACTACAGTCTACAACCACAACGTGAGGTGCAATCATAATATTACAAGTCCACACAAGTTTCTATATTTGTGCACATCACATTCATTCATGCAAATGATAGTACAGAGGATGACAGAAAGATCATAAGGGAGTATAATTTCTATATTAGTGATGATCGCACGCACTCTACGGAGTTCGTGCAAGGTTACTTTCAGGTGTTCTACAATGATTTGGCTAGAAGGGGCATATTGTTCAGTCAGCATATCATATGGTTAGATAACTGTGCGTCACAATTCAAGAACTCACAAAATTTGTATTGGCTGAGTAGGAGGCATAATTTTACAGGTATTCAACATATGTGGAACTTTTGTGAGGCCGGGCATGGAAAGGGGGAGCATGATGGTGCAGGAGCATGTATCAAAAGAGCCATAGCATGAGAAGAGTTAAAGTATAAAGACAATGCAAAGTTGACAGATGCAAAATTGATTGTCGAGTGGTGTAATGCTTCCATGGGTCTAGGTAATGAAGGTAAGTCTTCAGTTCGTAGATTTTTTTGGTTGATAGATGATACTAACATTGCACCATATGAGGACTATTGTACACTGACAGGATCAAATGAGATGCACTCTTTCAGAAGATCAATTGCAAGTTCATGGAGTATCCATACATGAAAGATGTCATGCTTTTGTTCTTCCTGTACAATTCAAGTCTAGGATGAGTGTGAGTCAAAGGAGTGGGTTGACGAATGGCAGTTAAGTTATCTTAGCCCACTTGACACGTATCAACCCCCGACGACACTGGAACTAACACAGATGGAATCATCAGTTGACTTTGACCACATATCAGATTTAGTTCAACCAGGTAATATAGGGCATGTATATGCATCTAATTTCATCTAGTTCAACCAGGTAATGTCATCTTACTTTGTAGTGTTTTTGTAATGTTGACTAATTTCATCTAATTTGCTACACATATCAATGTAGGGCACGTATATGCAGTTATTACAGATGAAGATAATGAAGAGGGAACATAATATTACTTATGTCATTGTGTTGAGGCCAAAAAGAAATTGGAGGCCCTTGTTACAGATGGAGAAAAATCGAATACCCTACAGGCTCAGTGGTTATTACTGGAACATGGCTTAGAAGGTACCCACATAAGAGTGTTAATGTTTGGCTGTTTCAGGACTTTGACATGCATTGGAAGATTCTTCATTACTTGAACCTTGTCGTGGAATCCAATGTTCATTTGATAAAGTATCGGGGTAGACCTTTGAACAAAATCTTGTGGAAGGTGCGTGAGTCTGACCATGAAGCAATACTTGACACAATAAATAGTAGAGTAGACCCGGATGGTTCATTGGATTAATTTGTAAGTATTCACATTGATTTTGTAAAGTCATGTTACATTGAGTTGTAAGTATGCACATTAATTTGTAAGGTTGGTCTTTTTTTAATTTCATACTGCATTTTTACACATATACACATTTTTACATCATCATGTTATACATTTTTGGTGTCCTACTCCTGATGCGACCAAACTAATAGTTCCAACGCGTCCGGATGGGTATGTTTAGGCTAGGCATTGTTATGTTTTTCACCCAAACATGTCGAAATAGTCCGAGCTACATTGTACTGACGATATCCCTGAAGAGTCCAAAGTGCAAAAAGACAACAATCTTTGATGAGATGTTACTCAAAAATTGTGTCACTTAAAAACATTCCATCTGAGGCAACGTGATCATGTAGAGTGCCTCTATAATAACCTCTCTCAGTTTTTTATATCTCTGAGGCATTTGCCCGTGGTGAAAGGTTTTCTACTGCCCCAAAAATCATCAGAAGGAGGCAGTGTAAAGTTGCAAAGGGGTGTAACTTTCGTCCTGCTCTTGATGTGACCAAACTAACTATTCCAATGCATCTAGATGGGTACATTTACACTAGAAATGGTCCTATTTTTCACCCAAACATGTCGAAACAATCCAAGCTACATTGTACCGATGATATCCCTGAAGAGTCTAAAGTGCAAAAAGGTAGCAATCTTTGATGAGATGTTACTAGAAAACCGTGTCACTTAGAAATATTTTGTCTAATTCAACGCGATCATGTATGGTGCCTCTACAATAACCTCTCTTAATTTTTTATATCTCTGAGGCATTTGCCCGTGGTGAAAGGTTTTCTGCTGCCCCAAAAATTGTCAAAAGGAGGCAGTGTAAAGTTGCAAAGGGGTGTAACTTTCATCCTGCTCCTGATGCGACCAAACTGATTGTTCCAACGCATCTGGATGGGTACATTTATGCTAGGCATGGTCCTATTTTTCACCCAAACATGTCGAAACAGTCTGAGCTACATTGTACTGACGATATCCATGAAGAGTCCAAAGTGCAAAAAGGCAGCAATTTTTGATGAGATGTTACTCAAAAACCATGTCACTTAGAAACATTCTGTCTAAGGCAACATGATCATGTAGAGTGCCTCTACAATAACCTCTCTCAGTTTTTTATATCTCTGAGACATTTGCTCGTGGTGAAAGGTTTTCTGCTGCCCCAAAAATCTTTAGAATGAGGTAGTGTAAACTTGCAAAGGGGTGTAACTTTCGTCCTACTCCTGATGCGACCAAACTGACTATTCCAACGCGTCCGGATGGGTACATTTACACTAGGCATGGTCCTATTTTTCATCCAAACATGTCGAAACAGTCCGAGCTACATTGTACCGACGATATCCCTGAAGAGTCCAAAGTGCAAAAAGGCAGCAATCTTTGACAAGATGTTACTCAAAAACTATGTCACTTAGAAACATTCTGTCTGAGGCAACGCAATCACGTAGAGTGCCTCTACAATAACCTCTCTCAATTTTTTATATCTCTGAGGTGTATGCCTGTGGTGAAAGGTTTTCTGCTGCCCCAAAAATCATTAGAAGGAGGTAGTGTAAAGTTGCAAAGCATTGCTAAGAAATCCTCAATACTCAAACATTCCAATGAACTGAAGCAACTTCTTATTAGGCGCAAATGTAAGGGTACACAAGGGGAAAATGGTGCCTAGATGACTTAGTGCATTTCTATGACTTCATTCACATGTTTAAATGTTTGAGAAACTCTCCTTTACTAAGCGCTTGTCCTCATGTCAATGTTAAGCTTTATACCTCCTAGGCGCTCAATTAGGTGATGTCATTAGATACAACTTACCCTTAGGCGCCAATGCAGCTTCTTCAATCCATCACACTTCTAGGCGCTCAAATTTGAGGTCTTGGACTTGTATCTTATTCCTAGGTGCAATTGGATGATCTTCCTAGATCTAGGCGCTCATGATGGTGGGAAATTACATGAAGGGGCGCCCAAGTCTAATTTGACTTTGTATTTGATATTTTATGACTCCAATTGACTAGGAATGGCTCAATTTCTAAAGTGCTGACTCAATAATGTAAGATTAAAGTCTTTTCCTCCTAGGTGCCAATTAATGAGTTCACTAGATGCAATTTCTCCTGGACTTGAAGATTGTGAAAGAACTTGAAGCTTGGATAGATGTCTTCGAATGTTCGATGAAGAAGTGTTCCAACTTGAAAGGTCCTCTGAAGTGTAGATATTGATGATAACACTTTCCCTTATATGTGAAGTAGATGACTTCTCAAGGAGGCTTGAATGTATCAGAGGGACTTGAAATTGAATGGATGTCTTTGGAATGCTTGATGATGATGAGAAGTTCCTTTGGAGTGGCTACATGCTGATCTTGAAGCGATGATTGATGAAGAATCTAGTTGATACTTGAAGATGAATGGAACTTGAAGTGATAGATGGAAGTCTTCGAACATGATGCAACTGGTGATGTCGTTGATGAAGAAGACTTGAAATATATCTTGTTGTGACCTCTTGGAGCAGCTACCTCTTGAAGTGGTGTTTCCTTGGCAGTGATTACTTCCATCTTAACTCTCTAGCATGAATGAATGTGAAAGGCTCCTTTGGAGCAGCTACATGATGAATCTAGGTGACTCCAAGCTCTTGCTCCTACCTTTCCTTCAATCTTCCTACAATACAAACCAAGAAACACATCAATCCTCATGATAAACATTTTATAACACAAAGGAATCCTCTTTAAACATGGAATAATCTTACTACAAATCTAGGCACATATATAGGTAAAAAGAAGAGCAAAGGGCGCCTAACACAAGTTGGTCCATATTTATCACTTTAAATGATTTCAAACAATTGTAATGGCTTAAAGAGGTCAATCTCCCTTAAGAGATTCATTCAAAAGGTGTCTTTCAATGCAATTTCTCCCTTAGGCACCATAATGGGTTTGTACTGATGGAGAGTGCACCTAGATTTAAATGTCTTTATACTTGCAATTTTGCAATTCTAAATGATGAGACATGTCTTAGAATGAATTCTATCTTTCAAGCGCTCACTCCAAAAGGTCAACTCATGCAATTTCACCCAAGGCGCTCATTGAGGTGTCCTCAGAGGCTAAAGTGCACCTAACTCAATTGCCTTTATCTTTATCATTTTTATGCTTTCAACAATTGAAAATGACCTAGAGTGATCCTTTCTCTCAAGGCACTCACCTATTGATATGAAATCAAGTTATTTCCCTTAGGCGCAATTTTAGGCTTGTATGGGTGAAAAGTGCACCTTACATCCTTAGGTGGTTCTTTCTAATTCTTAATGATTTCAATCAAATGCCAAGTGTCTAAGGAAGCTTTTGTCTTGAGATGATTAAATTTTGAGGTTCAAATCCCTTCCTCAATCAAGGCACAATCTGAGGGTTGTATAGATGAAAGTTGACTTCAACTTGGGCGCTCATTTGAGTTGGGAGGAGCTAGAATTTGTGCCTAGATTGGAGTAGATATTTTGGCTTATTTGATGATGGTCTCAAGTCTCTCTACCAAGGCGCATTTTGATGATGTTCTTATTTAAACTCTTATGAAGACTATCTCATCCCTAAGTGCTCATCCTCATGATTTTCATGCACTTAGACTTCAAGGTGCCAAAACTAGTAGGAAAATTCACAATGAGCGCCTTTGCTTTGGAAGAATTTCTTATTGATCATTATGCACAGTTTGGAGTTGATATGTACTTCCTTTACTTCCATGTACTCAATTCATCATAATTATTGTCAAAGACTTCTCCAAGTTGATTGATAACATGCTTCTTGATGTTAAGATCCTTCATTCACTCCTTCTTCTTAGATCTAGGTGCTAATGATGGTGGAAAATTACATGAAGGGCGCCTAAGGTTCAAGATAGGTTCTTTCCACTCATCTTAACTTTTAATCATTGTAGTTAATCTCAAAAGACATCATCCAAAATGAGAAACCTCCAAGACGTGTCATTGTAAATTGATTTCCTCCAAGGCGCCAATACAAGGTTCTTTTGAAGGCAAAGGGCACCTAGGCTTATGGGGCTCAATTTGATGTATTTATTGAAAGCTCAAGGTGAATTGATGCTTATTGAAAATGCCACTTAGTCCTTCATTTGCATTATAGGCGCCATTTCCTATTGACTTATATACTCCTCCTCATGCTAGGGCACCATAATGAAGTGGTTTAGACAATAGGTGCGCTTCACTTACTAGAGGCTTGTTCTCCTTCCACCTTAGGCACACTTTTATGGTGGAACAGGTGTCAATGGGTGCCTTGTCTTAAATGAATGCTCTCTCCAAGTTGGGTGCCCTTTTGAGGCTTTATGAGTTGCAAATTGCGCCTTAACCCTTCATGCTTGTTGCTCAATGTTTGAATGTTTAAGAAAGTCTCCTTTAGGTGCTCATCTTAATGACTTTTTCTCGAGGTGCAATCATCCTAATGAATTGGATATTCATCCTAGTGTTTTAGGATATCAGGCTACCAGACTTAGTCATTTTCAAGATCTCAAACATAAAGAATAACATGATGTTTCATTTTTTTGTATTGCATATAGTTGACATTGTATGCTACTCATAAAGAATATTAATATTTTTTGTTCAACATGATGATTCATTTTTTTTTTAAATACAACTTTTATCTTTTAGTTCCAAAATGAGGTTTAGGTGATACTTGAATAACAATAGCTAGCTTATTGGATCAACAAACATCTTATGTAATACAATTGGACTTTAAATATTTGAAGTAGCCATCTACAAATATCCATTCAAATGTGGATTTATAATGCAAGTATGGACACCATCAATAAAAAAAAATTGTATTAACCAAATATCCATATAGGCATACATCAATATTTGTTGATATAAGTATAACATATATACCAAATAGCCATATAGGCTTCCAAGAATGCCATATAGGCATACAATGTCAACTATATACAATACAAAATATATGTTCACAAATGCCATAGAGGCATACAACAAAGGAACACAATAAAAAGTCATTCCCCTCTGGCTGGTGAAGAGAATAGATCACAAGAAGCCTTTGATCTTCTAGGGGATGGAGACACGCATGTGGGTGGTCTACTACGAACCCGAGGGCTGCTCCTCCTATTTAGTTCTTCCTGCATCTTTAGCTATTACAATAAAAAGTATAGACATTAATATATAGAAATTACATGTTATAAAAAATGAAACATTTAACAAAATAATCATTTACCACTACCATATAATCTGTCTCCTCACTTGCCTCAGTAGCAGGGATAGGCTGTGGTGATGTCATGTCCTCTAGAAACCATCCAGATAGAAATTAAACTTCAAATCAATAATCTTTTGATTTTTTAAAAATAGACAACTATAACAATGAATGTAAATTAAAATTTACTAATCTACCTCATACCCCTGTCAATGCCATGGAGCTATGAATCACAGAGGCCACACCATGCTCCATTGCCCTATGAACATGGGGAGGTGTCTCCGTAGCCTACATCATCTGGAAATAAAACAACATTATTCAATTACAAAAACTATAATAGTGATGCAAATCATGGCTCCTAACATACACACACATTCATCTAAACATGGAAGTACACACAATAAAGCACACAAGTCACATACAAAAATCTAGTAAGTACAATTCATTCATTAAACTATTTATTTTATTACCTCCATAAAGCTTTGAAGTCCACCACCGTTGGTAGGTGTTGCTGTGAAATCTACAATATTAACCTATTCAACATCCAAAATCAGATATTAGAATACCATTCATATAACGATGCTATTCACATGTAATATTTATAATTGTTTACTAGTTACATACCCCGACAGTAGATGATCTAGTGTAAAATGCAGGTGGAGAACCATTGAAAACTGCATCGACGCTATGACCCTGAAATTTCATGAAAATCATCAATTTAAATTAGTTAATCTTGCATTTCAAAAATGAAATTTAATAAATTAAATTCAATAAACTTTCTAATATTTACCTGAGTATCAAGGCCAAAAGTCTCACTCAGGAGGGTATCTGTCATCACCATCTGCTCAGCTGCAGATGTAGCCTGTGCACCTGTGTCCTGACTATCCATGGGGTCATAACCACAGGCTAACTCGCAAGCCTGACAAGCATGGGGTGGGACCCTACTCCTCGTACTATCTCCCAACCCACTCTGTGCTGCAGGACTGGCATGCTCTATGATGCTCTAGGTTAAGGCACTAATGGATTGAGGTGTATCGACCTCAACACTCTCCTTCACAATGGAAGCGATAGAAACATGCTCATTGGCCGGTCTGCTAATTACTCGTCTCACTACCCACTGTGGGTCAACACGTGCCCCTAGTTTATCTTGTGCTAACCCCCCACCTCTACCCTGGAAGTCCTGCATATCAAAATAGTTTGGCACTTTATTGAGGACAAACTCACAGTAGAGTTTCCTCAAAAAGTATTGCGGGACCTCATTATTATTGCATGGAGGATGGTCAAAAACCATCCACCACTTCTACCCAAAATTGTCCCTTATCGCTTGGTTTTTGCACCAACGGATAGGGAACCTCTTGCATGTAATAGGTGGAGGTTGATTTGTTTGTGGGTTTGTGAAAATCAAACACAAGTCTTATTTTGTGATTTGTAATTTTTTCACATCTTGGTATGACAGCTTGTCTGCATAATAATCTCTAAACTCTCTCCTCTTATCCGTCCAACTAGTTATTTGCTTGTTAATTGAATCTACATTTGATAACATAGATTCAAGAGATTCAGCAAGCGTGGAACTATGCAAGGTTAAAGTGGAAGGATCTTTCAACCTTGCAATTATATCTTCAATTTCTTTTTTGTTGTTTTCAATTTGCCCCATTATATTTTCTTGTGTTCTAGGGGCATGTCGAGGAATGGATGGAGGAGGTTGTTGTTCTGTAGGATTTTATGGATTTTGAGGAGGAGGAGGAGGAGGAGGTGCATTAACATTTCCTGAAAGTTAACGAAATATACATCAAAAAACAACTCAAACCTACCTATTTAGAAGCAAATTCAAACAAAAAGACAAATAAACTCACTCCTTTGGTGTGCTCGATGTCGTGGTGGCATTTTGGCAATGAATTGATAAGATTTTTATGTTGAATTGAGGAATCCAAAATGCGAGCGCGCTTCCTAGGGTTTGCAGACTGCGGGAATAGTGGAGAAAAAATAAATGAAATGAAATGAAATGAGTTTTTTTTTTAATTTATAATAGGTCATAACGCGCTCGCATTTTGCATTAATTTTTTTTGAAAACAATTTGGCCACTTTTTGGCCCCCCATCTTTTTGCACTTACCCTTGAATGATTTTTTTATGCTACAAAGGGATATGTTAACCTAGACCAACCCCTAGAAATGTGTATAAAAGATTGAAGAAAACAAGCATGCACCTTAGAATGTGTTGTGGATTTTTGTTGTTCAGTATTCTTTGTTGATCAATATTCTTAGTAACTCCTAAGAAGCTCATTGAAGAAGTTTATACCTATTATCTCGAGAGATTTGTCAGATTTTAAAGGTACGAGGAACTTCTATAATGAAAATTACTAAATAAATAGGTCCAACGATGAGATGAACTTTGAGCTTTACATGACTTAAGAGGGCATTCCTACAAGATCTTATGATTATGCACAATTCATTAATCTTAGCCATTCTAGAGACAATCATTACCAAAGATTAAGAGATAATCAAAATATTCTCATGTTTAAATAACTCTAATCCTATGTGGCACCAGTGGTCCTATGTGGCACCTCTTTGTTGTTTAGTTTTTTCACTCTATAGGCTCCAATACTTAGGACTGTTTTTGTCTTTTACGTTATTAAAATCTGTTACCTTACTGTGTGATTTAAGTACACAAAGCACAATTTCAGCTACCGAACTAAAACTAGTAGGTCAAATTTATGCGTCGTAAAAAGCTCCTAGTGACCGTTTGTAATTTTTTGGGGAATGTTGACATGCATTCCGAGCTCTATGGGCATTCAAATTGATTTGTGTCAGAATATTGTAAATTCTTAATTGGTTTGAGGTTTTTATGGGTTAATTAATTGATGAGATGCATGTCCATGTTTGTTATCTCTAAACTCAGGATTCGTTAGAGTTTTTATTATAATGGTAAATAACTTGTGACAAATTAATTTAGATTAATTAATAAGTAGTATATTTATATTTAAAAATATATATGGGATATCTCCATATTTTTTTTTCCATAGTTTATTTATTTTCTTTAATTTTTTCATTTTTTTGGTTTTCTATAACTTTTTCTCCTTTCAACTTTTATAATTTTTTGGGGTTATTATTTTTTATTTTTTCTAATTGATTTTTATTTTTTATTTTTTGGGATTTTTTTTGGTGGTTGTGATTTTCTTGCTCCTTTTTGTTTTTTCAATATTTTTTTAAATTTTCTATTTGTTAAGTTTTATTTTTTATTTCTTTTTGGTATTTTAATTTTTTTAATAAATTTATGAAGTGTTTTTCTTCTTCAACTTCAAATGTTTCCAATTGCTTTTTTGGTTTTTATTTTTTATAATTGATTTTTATTTTTTATTTTTCCAATTTCTTTTTTTTTCTATTGATTTTATAAGTTTTTATTTTTTATTTTTTCAATTTTTTTTAGTTTTTATTTATTTATTTCTTTTTAGTATTTTAATTTTTTTTGTAAATTTAAACTGTTTTCCTTTCCAATTGTTTTTTTGTTTTTATTTTTTATTTTTATTTTTTATTTTTTCCATTTTTTTTTTGTTTTTATTTTTTATTTTTACTAATTGATTTTTTATTTTTTTCTAATTGATTTTTATTTTTTATTTTTTCTAATTTCTTTTTTGGTTCTTCTGATTTTATAAGCTTTTGCTATTTTTTTATTTTTTAAAATTTCTTTTTTAGTTTTTATTTTTTTATTTCTTAAGTTTTATTTTTTATTTCCTTTTTGGTAATTTAATTTTTTTTAATAAATTTACGTAGAGAAAATAAGTGCTCTCATCCCTATAATGCCTCTCGGCATAAAAAATTTGTGACAAATTAATTTAGATTACTTAATGATGAATTTGTGACAAACTAATTTAGATTAATTAATGATAAATTTGTGACAAATTAATTTAGATTAATTAATGATGAATTTGTGACAAATTAATTTAGATTGATTACTGATAAATTTGTGACAAATTAATTTAAACTAATTAATGATAAATTCGTGAGTTAATGTAATTTTGAATTCAATGGTAAAATAGTAAATGCAAAGGAGAAGGGTACTTAGTTCTATGATTGAAGAATGAATGATTTGTTTGTAGTAGTGAATTTTGAATTAGCATTGATTTAGAAATTCTACCTCTATGTCAGTGTGATGCTTTGGTCTTTGCATTGAACTTGTGCTTCTATCTGAGGTCGAGTCTATAGATTAGCATCTTTTCTATGTTTGAACATTTGTTCTCTGTGCGCAAATTTGATCTTCCTCACTATGTACCTCTACTCTACAATTTGCAGTATTAGACTTTGTTTGCTCTGTTGCTTCTACTATTTGAGACTGTCAACATTTAAAAATACATTTGAATGATTTTTTTTATGCTACAAAGGGATATGTTAACCTAGACCAACCCCTAGAAATGTGTATAAAAGATTGAAGAAAACAAGCATGCACCTTAGAATGTGTTGTGGATTTTTGTTGTTCAGTATTCTTTGTTGATCAATATTCTTAGTAACTCCTAAGAGGCTCATTGAAGAAGTTTCTACCTATTATCTCTAGAGATTTGTCAGATTTTAAAGGTACGAGGAACTTCTATAATGAAAATTACTAAATAAATAGGTCCAACAATGAGATGAACTTTGAGCTTTACATGACTTAAGAGGGCATTCCTACAAGATCTTATGATTATGCACAATTCATTAATCTTAGCCATTCTAGAGACAATCATTATTAGAGATTAAGAGATAATCAAAATATTCTCATGTTTAAATAACTTTGATCAATTCTTTTGAAAACATCCATCAATGAACCAAGCTAATAAGGAAACAAAGTTAAGCCCAATTTCTCTATCATTAACTCACAATGTGTTAGTTCATGGTAGAATATGAAGGCGATCTTGAAATATGTAGAAATGGTACATTCACATATGTATAAGTAGAGGAAGAAGAAATAAAGTAAAGCAAACATGTTCCCTTGTACCATTATGTGAAATGTGAATGAATAAATAAGATAAATTACTCTTCCAAAGGATTTGTCATTTAAATTTATAAAGTATGTGATAAGAAACTTGTAGACCAATGCCTATTCCTATGCATCATAGGCAATGGCATATGTAAAGTATGGTTTAAAAAAAAATGATTTACTAGGCTCTATCTTGCAAATGCCACACTCTTAAATGGACTTCCACTCATTCAACACAAATCATACTTAATTATCCATTATTTAAACTAGAAATCCCACAAGATTGCATTTGATAAAAATTATAGACAACATTTGGTTGCATACTAATCAAATCACAATACAAGCACAACAAACTACCTAGAAATATTAATGGAACTTCCTGAAATAACTAGTCAAATAATGTAGACAATTTTGCATTTAATAAATGGAAACATGTCTTATATTAATTCTCTGAGAAAAATATACATGTTCATTTCAAATGACTTGTTCAAAAATTGATTCTTATAGTTTCTTGCTTGGAGAATGTCTTGGATTTCTTGCACTAAGAGGCTAAATAAATTTCCTAACCCCTATTACATTGCTAATAACTTCTATTTATAACCAAATGTCAATGCTCGTTTCACTTAGATGATTGGCACTTGTCAAATAGATTTACAATTAGTTTAATAAAGTTGTTAGCACTTTTAAAAGTGCCACTTAGGTTCAGATCCTTTAAAGGTTGAAAGTTGTGTATGTTGAGAAGTGTTGTAGATGATACCCCTCTTGTGAAGATCAACAACTTCCATTGGCAGTCATACTACACCAATGAAGGAAAAAAATTGCGAAACAAATATTATTGAGAAGCCATTCCTTCATAATCAACCCAAAATCTTTCCCTAAGAGAAGAAGGGCATCTATCAATGTGAAGGATGTGAGTTTTGAAATGGCCTTCTCCCTTTTCATTGATGAGATTGATTGCCCTATGAAACTTATGTCCCCATGCAACTCTTATAACCGTATAATGTTTATCATTTTTCTCGTCAAGTTGCAAAGAGAGATGGTTCAAAAAATTTTGGACCTAGTTGCTTGCAAAATCTTTGTCTTCTCCATATTAGTAGTTGACGCTAACAAGACATGTGAACATGTATTGGCTTACCCATGATATACCCTTCATGATACATCTAGATGCTAAGTTGATCATAACTTGATATCTAGACACTCTTCAATCTCCATGACTTCTCCAAGTCTAACTTTGGTACACTCCTCCACCAATTATTTTTGAGCAAATCTTGATTATGAACTCATGAAGTTTCCTAGAACTTTACTTTATTGTATAGGAACAACCCCTAGTAACTTTACTAACCATGTGACTTATCTTTTAGTAGTAGGGTATGGCCATTTAAATCCTACCATATATGTCCTTCTAACTTGATGGTGCTTTGACACCCACATGGCACCAATTGTAGCAATGTACAACACTACCATACCTACCTTAACTTTAACTATAGTCTCTAACCACTTGCTTAGTTATTTTAATCATCATATGTGGCATTCAATTCTTACATTTTGATAACATCACATAGTCCAAAATGAATAAAAAAATCTAAAAGAATGGAAAGAAAGTATATAGAAAATTTAATAACCCTTGGATAAACCCTCTATCCACTCCTCACATCCATCTTCAGGCCAAATTTCTTTAAGGATCATCTTCATTTTATTCATACTGGCAATATACCTAACATATAAAGCAACTCTAGCCTCTCTAATGAAGTTATCCATCTTTGTTTCAAGGGCTATATAGGGCCTCTTTAATCTGATAACTAAATAAGATAGAGTCCACCTTTCCCTCTTGTAGCAAAGGGATAACAAAAATAGATATCAATCCATCAAACTCATTCTTTCAACTTCACAATACCCTTTTCTCTCCATTTAATTCTTCCATGGTAGGGATGCCAAAGTCAATAAAAGATTAGAGCTCATATGCTTTTTCTCTTAATATATATTTTTTGTTTACAAAAGAAGACACATCATATATTAATTATGATACTTCATATGTTTCTACAATTTTGTTGGAGCTCCCAAGTGCATACTTGAGATTCTTATAGATGGTCTTCATTAGAATCACTTTGAGAAGCCACCTCATATTTATTTCAACCAACTTTCTAGGCTTAGTTCCTAAATTTAACCTATGACTTTTTGAATGTTGTTGTTGCATTCCCATAAATCATTTTCCATCCTAGGAAGACTTGACACCCTGGTATTGAGCACACATTTATTATTTCCTCAAATCTTACCTAGTCCTAGTTGTCCATACTAGTCTTTCTTCTTGCAAGGCTCTTAGTTTATCCTTTAATTTATTTATTTCCTCTTAAGAGGTAGTATTGCCTTGGGATGTGCTAGGAGGAGGTGTAATTGATCTTGATTTAAATAATTAAATTTAATCCAAATATCCCTTTGATTTTTCCCTTTCTTCACCAAGCTCTTTGTTCAATTTTATGACATCCTACAACAACTTATTGTAATTATTTTGTAATTTTCTAGTAGGGGCTTCACTGAATTGTGTTATGTGTACCAACAATAAGGTTTCTTATGGTGCAAAAGTATCACCCACTCTCTTGACTATCGATTTCCCAATTAATCCTTAAGGGCCATCATAGACATATGGCTTGTCATGATCTAGGGAAATTGCCGACATTGATAGGTTTTCCTGAGTAAGGAGTATTTTGAACTTGAGTAGAGTTTTCTTGCTTATTCAATGCTCTAGAACATATCACCTACCTTACTATTTCTTCTTAAGGTGTCAATTGCAATTATAGAGGTGAGATCCCATCCTATGAGTAGCAAGAAACCACTTTGTCTTACTAATCCTTAGGCTTGCTTTGGCGTCATGTTGTCAATATTAAACTCAAAGATGAGGCACTTTTTGCAATGTTTGGGCCATTTCCCATCAATCTAGCATACTATCTTCTAGTTGCCAAATCTTTGCTAGATTGTGTCTTTAATTTGAATACAAAATTCCTTAATTCCTCTATTCTAATAAAATTATCATCTAATATGAAAATTTCACAAGCTTTATTTCTCACATCATTAATAATTTCATCACAATCAAAATGTGCCAAAAAATTAATAGCTCTTGGAGCTATGGTCTCAATCCACCAATAATGCTCAGTGGATTCTACAACATCCATAATAGGATCACCAGTTGGTACAAATTCATCATATCCCTTTGTGTCATCATAAGTGATAAGAGGTTGTGAGGGAATAAAGGCTTGATGATGGCCTCTAACAGAAATGATTTGTTGTGGTTGCATAAAAGGACCTTCCATTATGGGCTTTTCTCCTTTGATTGAATTGATTGAGAGGTGCTAACCCTAGGTTGTGTCACAACTTCATTCATAGGTAATGCTAGGAGATAAGAGGTTATCACACTTTTATCCACAACCTCCACTAGCTTTACGCTATGGCATTACTCTCATTGTGTCCACATTATCCAATTTGACTATCATTCTCTCTATTAGTCTTGAATTTCATAGTATACCCCCTTATAATTTAGGTCATTCAACTTTCTTGTTTTCTCAACAAGCACTATTTTTTTCCATTTTTCCCTTCTCATATCCTTTTCAATTGTGTTCTTGCAAATCCTAATAAGATCCCCTCCATTGTATTGATGCACATATCCAACTCTTCTAGCATGTTTCCTCAAATTATGGATTAAGCATTTAGGATCATAGCGTATGGATTTATCCAATTCCATGTTATATTTGTAGATAATGTCACTTATCCTATCATATCCCTCTTTGCCCAAAATAGTGAAGTCAAAGCCTTGAGGGAGCAATATACCTTTTCTCTTTTGGATCCTAAAGTACTCATAATTTGCATTACTCATCTACCACATAGCTTCCAAGAAATCTAGATTCTAGAAAGAATTACCTATAGTATGTAAAAGTACATCCATTGGTTTCATCTCGTCTCATCCTTCAATCCTTTCCTAATATGATTCTTCATGCACATTTGAATGTTTGAAGTTTCATATAAGCAAAAGATGTAATAAATGTGACAAGGAATTAGAAAGTATCACCACGATAATATATTCTAATACTCTTACAAATTTTAAAATAAGGTCTTCCACATAGATGTTATGTTTCTAGACAATACAAAGACATATTTCCAAAGGCAAAACCTTTATACTTAATAAATATTGTAAGATATTGCCATTGTGATACTTGCATTCACAATAAATTGAAAAGTACACTTTCCATATATATCAACCTTTATCTTTATTTTTTTTTCTTCTCTTTGGAGGGACTTGTTCTACACTAAGTCTCACTCACTTGCCCTTCACAAGATTCATTTCCTAGAACTTTAATAAGTATCAATAAAGTTTGTAGGAATTCAAAATAGTGAAACAAATTGAAATGTGGGACAATAAGAAGTAAAGTGTTATAGAGTACTAGTGTCTATCACTCACTTGTCCTTCACAAGATTCATTTCCTAGAACTTTAATAAGTATCAATAATTTTTGTAGGAATTCAGAATAGTGAAACAAATTGAAATGTGGGACAATAAGAAGTAAAGTGTTATAGAGTACTAGATTTAATCATATATAGAAATTATTTAATGGTTGAATCAAATGGATTGCTTTACGCCATCATTTCCTCTGCTATATTGATGCAGAGGTAGATCTAAAACCAATGGGTGACAGTCCCAAAATCCAACTTCAATTAGCAGGGCATATTGATCTTTAACACACTAATCTGCCCCTTCACACACAACACCTTGTTACATGATAAAAGGGCTTCAAGACCTTGTTCTACAACAAGGGACAACATGACTTGAATGAACCTAGGGAGTATGAGACTATTTGAAACTCACTTGACATAAAGACAAAATCAAGGAAACTTCAAGGACTTGATACAATGCTGCCTCCAATGAAAATGGTGCAAAAGAATAAGACAGTCCTATGTGAGAGCATTTCAAACTTGAAACAACCAAAGTAAGCCTTTATCCAGGTCTGCACACCCACCAAAAACATCAATAAACATTTTTTCAAACCATGGATCAAGTTTTTTCCAACGTGGGTTAAGAGAGGAAATCACTATTTTTTTTCTAGTTTCCTCCTATGGACTGGTTAAGAAATCTCTCAAACGCATGCATGAAACTTCACAAAACCAAAGCCAAACTAAAATATAGATCAAAACAGAATTTTCCTCAAGATTTGGGCGTTTTTCAATCGTTCAAAAAAAAGTTATCCCATTTTTAATGTCGGCTGCCAGCCCTAGCTAGGTTTTGGACAGTTTTCACCAAAATCATTATAACTTCAACAAAAATAGATGGAATCTCCTGCAACCAATGCCATTTGAAAGAGGATTCAACAATATTTAACATGCAACTGGTTTCAATCCATTATAAAGGCAGTACAGGCTGTACAAGAGCTAAAAATCTTGCTGCAACTATAGAAAACCACAAAAACTGGGATAGTTTTGGCAAAATCTCAATAACTTTCTCAAAAATAAACGAAATGACCTAAAACCAACGGAATTGGATAGTTAGATCACCCCTCTATCACATAAAATAGGTTTCATGGCATAAATATTCTGTACAAATTCATGGTACGGTCTGCAACAACAGCAAAATACAGAAAAACAGAATTTGGGACAGCAAAAAACAATGTTTTTTTCATTTCCTTATCTTAAACATCATAAAAAATCCTCCTTATTCGACCACCACTCCATTTTTAAAGCATTTAAAATTGTATATAATCTTTTACATTCCATTCCCATCATGGGAAGAGGCTCAAAATAGCCTAACTACTGATTTTTACGAAAAAACTGATTTTTTCTAAATATAGACTGTCATAACTTTTTATGACTGCAGACTACTAACTCATTCTAAATCTCCACTACATGAAATGACTAAAGTAAACTCCACTAACTGACAATTCCTTTTAAGTCTTACAACATGGAAATTTAATTGACTAACCTATAAAAACATTAAAACTTAAAGTCATCTTGCAAACTACCTATGGCTACAAGACTGTCCTACCTAGGACTAATAACATAACCAAAAGATTCTTTTCAACATTTGGACATAGTCCAACTACAATCATGGCATTAAGCCTTATTACAACATGAAAAAGACCTTAGTGAACAAAATAAGACAACTTGAAAATCAAGTAGAATCTCGACATCTTGGTGCTCCTGCACCATACTCCCCGACATGATGAAAACTCTTGTCCCAAGAGTTAGGGGATCTGCTCCAACCATTCGTCCATCTTGTTGGGATGTTCCTCTGACTGGTGACAGGGAACATGAACTCTCCAAGAGTTAGCTTCCTCCTTCTCCAACCTGCATGGCTCCTATAAACAGTGTTAGAAACATAAAACCTCTTGTGGTGTCCTTGCCTAGGACCTTGCTGCTGCAATGCTTCAGCTCTTCTCAACTGGAGGTTCTGATTCATTCCTCCTTGGACTCTCTGCTGTTTTTTTTCCTTCTTCTGGCTCCTTATAGGACACTCAATGTCCCCTACCTTAACATAACTCAAGTCCCAAGCCTGTTGCTCTCTAGGACTGTCATCCACCTTACTCTGTTACAACTGTTGCTGCTGTGTGCAATCACCCTGAACCTGGACATTCAACTTTAATTTCTCCCCAAAACAAATAGTAACCTGTTCCTTCTTCTCCTCACAAGGTAAAGGAATCAATTTGAATTGCTTACCATCTTTGTGCACTACATAGGTATTAGTATACCCATCATGAATAGTCCTTCTCAAATACTGCCATGGTCTACCCAAGATTACATGCCCACATGTCATAGGAATAACATCACACAAAACATAGTCCTGATATGGACCAATTGTGAAATCAACATAAGCCTTCTTAGTGACCATTACCTGTTGTTCTTGACTCACCCAAGTGACATGGTAAGGGCTAGGATGATCAAAAGTTTTCAATCCCAACTTATTCACCATTTCCCAAGAAACTAAGTTATCATGAGAACCTGAATCTACAATCAACTTGCATATCTTGCCATGGCTCAAACAATTAGTTCTGAAAATAGATACCTGTGGTGGTTGCTACATCTTACCTCTTTCCACCATGAGCATCTCTCCATCCATCATTGGAGAGGCTGATGACATTTTTGGTTCTTCTGGCTTCTCCTCCTCTTGTGCCAAGTGAACCCTTCTGTCCTTGCTCCTATCATTCTTCTTAGGACATTTAAAAGATGTGTGTCCCACCTCATTGCAGTGATAACATCTGCCTGTAAACACTCCTCTTCCAGATCCAAATCTACCTCTACCTTGGAAATCTGCACTCTGTCCTTGTTTGAAATCAGCACCTTGTCCTTGTGCCTTGCTCATGTCTTCTTGACTTTCACTAACTTGCTTTGTATTGAAATATCCTCTACCTCTAGAGGTATTGCCTCTGCCTCTGGCTGACTTATCTTGTCTCCTTTTCAGCTTCTCTTCCACTCTAACTGCCATCTAATAATAGTCTTCAACACTCCTTGGATTTGCCAACACTAGTTCATCCTGCATGTTAAATCTCAAACCACCAATATACCTAGCAACTTTTTGCACTTCAGTTTCATTTTGACCAGACCTTATACTCAGCTTATAAAACTCTTCAGTGTATGTCTTAACATCCATTTCTTTTTGCCTTAAACCTTGAAGCTTCTTAAACATTTGAACTTCATAATCTTTAGGCAAGAATTTACCTTTGATTTTTGCTACCATCTTGTCCCATGAGACAATCTTTGCCTTTCCTTGCTTTCTTCTCTTTGTCTGCTGATAATCCCACCATAACAAAGCATGACCTGTCAGCTTGGTCTTTGCAATCTTCACTTTCTGATCCTCAAGAACTTCTTCACACTCAAAGTGATTGTCCAATGCTGCAATCCAGTCTAACAACTCTTCATCATTCAGGCTTCCTCCATACTTTGGCACATCTATCTTCATCTTGTGCTTGTCATCTTTCACTGCCCTCAGCAACTTCACCATCCTCTGATCCTCAGGTCTAACTCTTCTTCCACATCTTCATACTCAACTTCTTCTTCTTCCTCAGACTCAATCTCTTCACCTAGAGCCACTCCTCTTCTCTGATTTTGTTCTAGGGTAGCCATTCTTTCCTTCAGCTCCCTCAGCTCTCTAGCATGCTTCTCTTTCAACTCATTCATCTCTTGATCCGTGTTTCTTGCTCTTGGAGGCATCTTGATAAACTTCTTCAACTCAACACTTCACAAACCTACTAACTGTGCTCTGATACCAATATGATGCAGAGGTAGATCTAAAACCAATGGGTGACAGTCCCAAAATCCAACTTCAATTAGCAGGGCATATTGATCTTTAACACACTAATCTGCCCCTTCGCACACAACACCTTGTTACATGATAAAAAGGCTTCAAGACCTTGTTCTACAACAAGGGACAACATGACTTGAATGAACCTAGGGAGTATGAGACTATTTGAAACTCACTTGACATAAAGACAAAATCAAGGAAACTTCAAGGACTTGACACAATGCTGCCTCCAATGAAAATGGTGCAAAAGAATAAGACAGTCCTATGTGAGAGCATTTCAAACTTGAAACAACCAAAGTAAGCCTTTATCCAGGTCTGCACACCCACCAAAAACATCAATAAACATTTTTTCAAACCATGGATCAAGTTTTTTCCAACGTGGGTTAAGAGAGGAAATCACTATTTTTTTTCTAGTTTCCTCCTATGGACTGGTTAAGAAATCTCTCAAACGCATGCATGAAACTTCACAAAACCAAAGCCAAACTAAAATATAGATCAAAACAGAATTTTCCTCAAGATTTGGGCGTTTTTCAATCGTTCAAAAAAAAGTTATCCCATTTTTAATGTCGGCTGCCAGCCCTAGCTAGGTTTTGGATAGTTTTCACCAAAATCATTATAACTTCAACAAAAATAGATGAAATCTCCTGCAACCAACGCCATTTGAAAGAGGATTCAACAATATTTGACATGCAACTAGTTTCAATCCATTATAAAGGCAGTACAGGCCGTACAAGAGCTAAAAATCTTGCTGCAACTACAGAAAACCACAAAAACTGGGACAGTTTTGGCAAAATCTCAATAACTTTTTCAAAAAGAAACAAAATGACCTCAAACCAATGGCATTGGATAGTTAGATCACCCCTCTATCACATACAATAGGTTTCATGGCATAAATATTCTGTACAAATTCATGGTACGGTCTGCAACAACAGCAAAATACAGAAAAACAGAATTTGGGATAGCAAAAAATAATGTTTTTTTCATTTCCTTATCTTAAACATCATAAAAAATCCTCCTTATTCAACCACCACTCCTTTTTTCAAGCATTTAAAATTGTATATAATCTTTTACATTCCATTCCCATCATGGGAAGAGGCTCAAAATAGCCTAACTACTGATTTTTACTAAAAAACTGATTTTTTCTAAATATAGACTGTCATAACTTTTTATGACTGCAGACTACTAACTCATTCTAAATCTCCACTACATGAAATGACTAAAGTAAACTCCACTAACTGACAATTCCTTTTAAGGCTTACAACATGGAAATTTAATTGACTAACCTATAAAAACATTAAAACTTAAAGTCATCTTGCAAACTACCTATGGCTACAAGACTGTCCTACCTAGGACTAATAACATAACCAAAAGATTCTTTTCAACATTTGGACATAGTCCAACTACAATCATGGCATTAAGCCTTATTACAACATGAAAAAGACCTTAGTGAACAAAATAAGACAACTTGAAAATCAAGTAAAATCTCGACATCTTGGTGCTCCTGCACCATATATGGAAGAATTCCACCCTCCAAATTATAGAGGTCGTGAAAATAATGAACAATGGTAAAAAGGATAGATATTAAAATTAAACATATTTAAAAAATGTTGTTTGACATAGTATGGATAACATTAATTGTTTAGTAAAAATATTAGTTATGCTTAATTCAAATTAAATACTTGCTCTCTATAAGGGAATTACATTAACACCTACCATCTCTTCTCATCTTTCATCCCCTTCTTTGGAAGATTTTTGCACATCCGAAGGATGAAAGGCCTATAAGAAAATGAAGTGATTTCAAATGAGATAAATGGTTGGAATGTATCATAGAGGTGATATTGATCATAATCTTTACAATTTTTAAAATAACACTTGCCATATATCAATATTTTTTAAATAAATAAATCATAATTATTATGTTTGCAAAATGTATTTGAGAGATATCAAAAAGGTGAAACTGTTAGGATTAAGGTGCCATCAACCTTGTAAATCCTATGTATTTAATTACTCCTAATATTGTTTGTAAATCATTCATAAGGGATGAAGTATTCACTAGGAAGCGATCTTGTTTCAATCGCACTTTGGATCCTTGTACTCAATGGGGAGGGTGTGGGGGGTTCCCCCCCCACTACTATTGTCAGGAGGTCCAGGGGGTTGCCCCCAAAGAATTTTTATAGAAAATTACCTTGGAAAATATTGTAATTTCGTAGTCAATCTAAACCATTCATCATTATGTCACAAATCTTGTCACGATAGAGGTTATGTTAGTGTTTTTCTCCCTAGAAGGCAACTCTCTTTTAAAGAGGGCATTGTATTATGGTTGTGTATGAGTATTACATACACTGTTGGATTGAAGACCTGAGAGGAGATTGATAGTTTTGTATTGTAAACTCTATTGAAGTTAATATAGACTAGTGCATCTCTTCTTGTGTGGAGTTTTTTTCCCAAAAGCATTTCTCCATGTAAACACTATGTTGTGTGTTTGATCTCCTATTCTATTATTTATTTATGTTGATTTCATACTATCTCCATTTTGGTTCTACACTAGATTAATAGTTATAGTTTTAATCAGATTTCCATTCTATAGTTATTCACCTTCATTTCTAACAAAAACCTTGTAATTAATATTCTAGAAATCATCATTGTGATACTTCTATTTTGGACTCATCAACAACGAAAAATAGAAAATTTACCTTTAATAGCTAGTTGTGCTAAAGATGGCAATCTATTATAAAATTCTATACAAAAAATTACCTGAAGTTTGATTGTAGTAATACAAGAAACATTTTTTAAGGCTAGGGGACTAGGTATGTTATACATCTTGCAAGTCCTAGGTGATTTGATTCCTGGTTTCAACTAGTGGATGATCTTGTAGATTAGCTAGTAAAGTAAGAAGATTGTAGAACAGATTAAGAAAAATAGATATGCAAACCAAAACACACTCTACTAGGAAAGACTTTTATTAGATAATCCACTTCTATTCAAATTGAATAGGATGTTGTATTTTGTAGAAATCAAATATTAACCAAGACATAGTGTAATAGAATTAGACACAAAATCACTATTCTACCAATGAGATAAAAATCAAAATAGGAGAATAGAGCTATTTCCATTAATCAAGAGACAAGATGCAAATACAATAAGTGCAATAAATTTAAGAAGCTATATGCATAAATCAAGATGGACACATTATGCTATCTTATGTTATGTCATACAATAAATTCAAGAGTGAACACATTTATAAGAAATGGAAAAGAGAGGAGGTGACAAATAGATCCAATAGGAAGTTTAACTCACAAATCTACAAATGAGGAAAGACTATCTCCTCTGGAAGATACCAACACATAACCCTTTATAATCCACCCCAAGATAATCCTAAGTTAAACCTAGGTGTCAAAAAAGATTATTAAAAAAAACCTACACTAACACCTCCCATTAAGTGCAACTTAGGTGAATGAGAATGGGTCATGGAAAATGAGTAGACAATACCTTCAAGGAGAGAGAGAGAGAGAGAGAGAGAGAGAGAGAGAGAGAGAGAGAGAGAGAGAGAGAGAGAGAGAGCATGTTGCCAGCCTAAAGTGGAATAATCTCCTGATATCCCTATAAGATCAATAGCTCCACAAAGAAGAGAGAGAATGAAGATGCAGGTAGTCTCATAATGAGTGTTGAAGTAGGCTCCTTTGCATCAAACAATGCATCTTCCTCACCGGTTACAGTCTATGCCTCACTGGCAAACCTCACTGGTTACAAACTATGCCTCAATGGCAAACCTCACTAGTTACATATCCTATGCCTCACTAGAAATAGGAGCACTTACAACAATCTTAGAAAAACAAAAAGTATACAGAGGGTTACTCTATTTCAATACAAATCACTGATCTCTACATATCCTGATTCAATCAAACCCATACACAATCTGCATTTCCTTCTCAATCAACTCAATCTACATATCCCCTCTTCACACTATCTCAATTCATCTGCATCGCTCTTTCATTTATTTCTGCATGTCTCTTTGCAACAATATATATCTACATAATGCACTCACACTGTGCATGATTCACTTGCAACATCTCACTCTGTCAAAGACCATTCATATTCTGTATATCTCACTCAAACAGTATATCACATCTAACTACATGCATTTGATCTCATTCCCTTGAGGATCATTATACATCAGATCATGCATCCATCTTGTCAATGAAAACACTATATTTTATGTCCTTTGCAAGCCCCTTTATCAACAAACACCTTATAGCCTCTCTCTCTACATTTTTCCTTCACAAAAATAGTGCCTCTATATATAAAATAAATCATCTGATTTTTTAGTATCAATCAACACTGTTCTCTCACATGAAGTTCATGTCTTCCATCATACTTATCATTCAATACTCCTTTCTCTTTTTATCAAGAATCTTCATCTGCAAAATTGCATATGCATTATCATTCTGCACACATTTGGAAAAACCTTGCCATATCAATTTTTCATTAGCAAGTATATACCAGTGTCTTCCTTTTGAAATCCCTACATCCAGTTATCTCTCTCTATCTTTAGAGAATTCATGCTTCCCTTTTTATAACTGTTATATTAGAAAAATACACCCTTGGGGGCTTTTCCCTAAAGTTTTAGCTCCTAGGTCTTTAGATTTGCATTTAGAGCATGTTGCATGTTAAATCAGACTCCTGAAGAGAAAACCCATGGGTCTTGTGGCAATTAGGACCTAGGAGGCTGCACTTTAATGATCCTTGAGAAAAGATAGGGGGTGGACAAGGGCGCTAGCGCCCTAGTCCAACCCTATTTTGGGTTTGCCCTATTTTTAAATGTCAGGTTTGTCACCGTTATTTGGTCTCCAGGCCGACATCATAAGTTTCAAATACAAAATTCTTGGCGGGAATCTTAAATAGTTGCATATATAAGCATGTTTAGGTTATCATTTGCAAATCAGAAGATGTTTAAGTGAGAAGATGATTGTGAACTTTATGCATACTTGAGATTTTTATGATATCATTGTGTTGTAGAGCATATCATTGTTATTGTGTTTGTTTTTTGCAGGTTGGATTACATCTTCTCCTCATGTCATTGAAGAGCCTCTTCCTTCCATGAGAGATTCATCATCAAGGTGACATTTATTGTGCTAAGTTATTAATCATTGTCATTTGGTTTTTGCCTCTGTCCCACAAGGACACACACTCTCTCTCTGACAATAGTGTTTGAAAGACTTGAATGTCTCTCCGGGGCTTGACTGAGGCAAGCCTCTAAACACCACAACCCCCTCCCACACTCCTTGTGTTGTAGCTTACAGGTATCGGATATGAAGAAAGTGGAGTTACAGGGAAGGTAGGTAGAAATTGAAGATTCCAGATCTAAAAGGAAGTGGACATTGTGGGACATTTCAGGACAAGGGCGCCATCAACCTTGTCCTCCATTTTTGGATCACAAAAAATAGAAGACACAATAGAGATCAGTGTCGGAAGGAGATCGGGACTCTGCGGAAAAAGCAACACACTGGACTAGGGTGCCTTCAGTATTTTAAGAGAACAATGGCCTGACAAACAACATGCCTGAGGATAATTCTAAATCAAAATTGTTGACTCCTAGCCCTCCCACATCCCAAAGTCTCTATATACTTTAATGACATTTTTTCAGCTCTATGTCCACACCCTTGGATATGTTCAATACATACATAGGTTCTCATCATGGATATCCATCTAACCAACATTTATAAATACCATACTAGCATGTAAATGCATTGCCATATTCAAAAGTTTAGAATGAGAATCTACCTTGATTTCTATTTTTATAACTGAAGTCCTCTCTGCTACATTTCATAAATGCTTGGGACTCAGCTACTATCCAAGTTCCAAATTGAAAACCCGCCTTGACAACCATCTCCATTTGGTAGCTATATTGGTTTGGACTATGGGACATAGAGAAAGGTAAAGGTAGTTTTTTAAGTCAATGTCAAGCGAGACACTAATATTATGTTTGAGACCTCCCTTGCGGTAGCCTACAAGAAGATCTTTTTCCATTTAACTTCAATATTGTTCATCTAGGGTGCATGTATTCTACCCCTCTGGATTTGAACCTCTACTTCATCTATGTAGTACACTAGCGTTCACCATTAGATCCACTAAAGTTGTAGATATAATGGTAGCCTAAATCCTTTTTGGAATGCAGACATCCTGCAGCTCCATGTTGTTTCAAACCATTTTTCAAAATCAACTTCCAAAGATATTTTCTAACAAAATGGACAACCACGAGATTTTGTTCAAGAAGTCATAGTGTTCAGCTTCTCCTTGAAAGTCAATGATGGGAATTCTCTCTTCCTCTCCACTATTCTGTTCACCTAGAGGCCATTCAAAGTATCTGATCCCTATGGTACACATCATCTATCTAAATTCTATTTGTATGTGATATGATTAATTATTGACATCACTTGTATGATTGGTGGGTGAAAGCACTCGACCAATGGGAGAGGGCAGTTATTTTCATGCCATAGTATTTTGTGGGCAGCCCATGTCTAGTGGGTGTGTCCCATGTCTAGTGGGTGTGTTTGCATGTGGCACTTTTGTTGTGGCTCTTACTCCCATAGACTGCTTGGTCATGTGGATGTTATTAAAATCTTTCATTCATTCAAATAACAAACTTGTCACTAGACACTCTTCCATTAGTTTTTCTCCTTACTCTTAAAGGTCAAATAGGAGCTGGAAACAATTTACCATTAAAGAATCAGTTTCTCTAATAAGTGGCATCCAAGTCAGTTTTCAACACTTCGGGGAGTGTTAACATAAATAGTTGTGCTAGATTCTCTTCATTTTTTGCCAAGATGGCATACCAGCTTTAGTTTTTCGTTAAAATGAAAAGAATGCAAGAAGGAGCTAGAATTAGGACTTCTCATGACTCAAATCTCCCATGCTTGATAGAAAGTAGGGGCCTCCTTATACTCTGGAGAGGTAACAAGTCTTGACCAAGAATGGGTTTGAAACCCTTGTCTAATGGGATGAATAGTTGCTCTCCAATGTCATCTAATCATTCTAGCTTCATCCATTGATCATGCAAATGTAAGATTTGCTATCTGTTCCACTTGGTGCAATTAAACCATAGAAGTCCTTAAATTAATCAACAAATGCCAGAAACATGTTTTTTGAACACTAGTACATGCTAAGTTGTCCACTCTGGTATGGAAATGGTATGGGTTCAAGTTCAAATATGTCAGTTCAAGTTTTAAAATCTTGGCTGCCATGCACATTTATTATTCTTCGTGTTGGGTTTCCTCCAAAGCCTCTTATTTGAAAATCGAGAAGTTGCTTAGAGATTTTTTGTGGGCCTCTCACGACAGCACTCAAGGTTTCCATCAAGTTTCCTGAGATTTATGTTGTCTCCCTCATGGCACTGGAGGACTTGGCTTGATCTCCATTCACCGCCAAGGCATTGCCTTGTGTCCTAAATGAATCATTCGATCCCTTCAAGGTAACAAGGCCTAGAAAATTCTTGTTAGGCACTACATCGGCAACGACATTCCTACTAGTCGACCAACATGAAAGGCCTAGATATAGGCTCCATTCTCATTATGAGAGAGCCTATTTCCATTCAAGGCACTTTCGCAATCAAAAGCATTTTGAAAGCCTGAGAAGCTCTCAAGCCTTAGCTTCACTAGGCTGGGGATGAGTTTCGTAATGGTCTATCCATTAACTAGCAATCGATTTGGTGGTTCCCTATTTTAAGCAATCAAGATTGGCCACTTCCTAAGTTTCCTTGGGTTAGGGCATTAAATTTTTTTAAGCACGGGATTCATGTTTTTTATCTAACTTTCAGAATCCAGCCACCAAGAATTTCCTTTCTTGGCCCAAATTCAAGCATAAATTTAGGTTTCTTAATTCAGAACATGATACCTATCAGGTTGTCATTGAGGCCATTCCTCCTCACATGCTTCATGAGGTGGGAGTCCGCTGTCTCAAGCCGTGGTGGAAAGACTGGAAGTGGTATCCTGAGAGTCCTTTTCAGAGTTACAAACCTTGTAAAGGATATTCTTGGCCATCTCCACATTTGCATAATTTGGAGCAGCTTAATCACCGTTGGCATATTCAGTCCTCTCTTGGGACCTAGCATGAATAGTTTCAATGTGTTTGGTCTATTTTGGTTGAGCATAAGTTGGCGCATTTTGCTTGGTGTTTGTTGTATCAAGGTCTTCCCCTAGGGGATCACTTGGCTCACATGGGAGCTACCATCTCTCACTACCCATTCTATGGGAAAATTGAGACTCTCAATCATCTCTTCTATTTTTTTCCCTCAAGCTCATGAAGCTTAGAATTGGATACATGATTTCTTTTGACCTTTTAGACCTCATGCCTTTTCTTGGCATATGGTCTTTCCAGAAGATTGGCCCTATCTTCCTCGTCAATATGCCCAGATTTGGCACACTTTCAGACTGGAAATTCTTTTTAACATTTGGAAAGATAGAAATGCTGCTATTTTTACTCATTATTCTACTGATAAGCATTTTTCATTATGCACTAAAGCTCTCATCTACTCTAATGTTTTGATGCAGATTCAAGTGCAAGCTAGCAAAGTTGCACTTGAAGTCACCCATCTCTAGGAGTTGCTAGACCACTGGGGTAACACTCCATGCACTGTTACTTAGGTCTCGCCTAGTTCCTCCTCCTCTCGGGCATGTCGACGTGGCCGCAATCAAACTTCTTGTCATGACCAACGAGATCGTGGAGGTAGCCGTGGTGACCGTGATCATGGCTCTCATTCCCATGGCCCTCAACCCTCCAAGGATTCTACAGACACTTCTAAGACCTACACCTAGTAGATAACAAAGAAACCACACCATTATGCAGTGTGTCAATGTGAACTTTAGGCCCGAACTTGACATTAATTGCCCCTCTATACATAGATTCAGAATTATGCAGACATTTTTAAGACCTACACCTAGTAGATGGAGACACTTTTAAGACCACCTACACTTTTAAGATCTACACCTAACAGATAACAAAGAAACCACAAGATTATGCGGCATGTCAGTGTGAACTTTAGGCCCGACTTGACATTAATTTCCCCTCTATACATAGATTTAGAATTATGTGGTGTGTGGGTTGGTAATTTAGAATTATGCGGTGTGTCAGTGTGAACTTCAAGCCTGACTTGACATTAATTGCCCCTCTATACATAGATTTAGAATTATGCGGACATTTTTAAGACCTACACCTAGTAGATAACAAAGAAACCACACCATTATGTGGCATGTCAATGTGAACTTTAGGCTCGACTTGACATTAATTGCCCCTCTATACATAGATTCAAAATTATGCAGTGTGTCAATGTGAACTTTAGGCCTGACTTGACATTAATTGCCCCTCTATACATAGATTCATAATTATGCGGTGTGTTAATGTGAATTTTAGGCCCGATTTGATATTAATTGCCCCTCTATACATAGAAGCAGGTATAAGTGGGACTTTGTTTAGGCTGCTTAATAGAAGCAGCTAATTTCTAAAAGTATGTAAATGGCTTGGGAGTGAGTGCTCCAAAACTTTTAAAAAATGGGGGTTTTGTGTTACCTGGTCTGATGAGGAAGGTATAAGTGGTAGACATAGAATTCTAAGAGTAGCACCAGCAGATGGAGGGGGATCCTTATCATCAGGTTTCCCCCAGAAGTCCCTAGGGGTAGCATCATCAATAAGCTCCCACTGATCAGAAGAAACTTAATGTTTTTTCTATCTTTTCTTGCTTAGCCTTTGAGGATGTGACTTCTGTTTTATTTGCCCTTTGAGGCTGTGACTGTGATTGCAACTGCGTGGGTGTGACTTTTGACCACTCATCTATTTTTGTGAATATGTACTATTTATTTCTTTAATATAAGTTAAATAGAATATTCATCAATATATATATATAAACATAAACCTACAGTAATCTTCTTCTTGGTCTGGAAACAAGCAAATCACTCGACTGATAGGGAGGCCTTTAAGACCTCGGGGTAATCTTCTTCTTGGTCTTGAAATAGGCAAGGTACTCGACTGATAGAGGAGGACGAGACCGACGGGTCACTCGGTCACAAGTAAGGAATAGTCAATTGTCGATCTAGACAACTCCCCATTATAGTGTAAGGCGGTTTGTGTTGAGAGCTGAAGCCCAATCTGTCTGTCAGATACATCCTGGCAGTTATTGGTGTAACACTCCTGACAGCTCTTGGGGTAACGCATCTATTTTCTTAGTGAAATGCCCCTGTGTCCTTTGATATTCTCTTTTGGAGTTTATTCTTGGATGAGTCTTCTGGAGGTTAACAGATATAGAATGTAAACTGCCATATGAGCAGAGTGCTGCAGATATACTGTAATTAGTCTTTTGAAGATATGGTGAAGATAGAGAGTTAGTGGCTGAGAGTATATAGTGATTTTATCTTTGTAGCCATTTAACACTGGTTGTATTGTAAGATACTAAAAATAGAGAGTTTAATAAAGAGGAGAATCCCCTGCTGTTTAAAATTGGATGTAGCCATTTTAATGGTGAACCACTGTAAATCTTTTGTGTCTTATGTTTATTCATTTCTGTTCTGATTTTTGCAATTCTTTTTGTCTGTGTATTTAATCTACAATTGGTATCAGAGCTATGGTGAAAAAGTTGTTTTGGAAATCGTGAAGAATTTCTAGGAAAATGGATGTAGCAGTCTTGGATGATTGGGCTTCAGCTCTCAACAATCTCCCACTTGAAGTCCAATCATTGTTGCAAGAGAGCTATCCAGAGAAATCCCCCACTCCATGTTAATGTTACATTTTAATCAAGACTGAAGACCGTAGTGTCTCAAAATGTTGTTATTGTAGATTAAATACAGTTTGTGGTTTAAGCCCGTTGATTGATCAGTGCTCTCCATTCCAGTCATAGAGATGTCTGAAGGTTGGCCGTTATTTGTCATTTGAATTATATGTTTGTTATGTAGGGGACATTCAACAATAGACATCAACTGAGGATAATGATACAGTTGCAACAAACAGACTGTTGTTTTGGCATATTTTTTCTAAGTTTTTGACTTTTTTTTCTTTTAAAATCCCATGGGATTCTCCCAAGGCATGGCTTTGCCGCCCCAAGTACCCTTTGGGATGTACCCACAGGGTACCTAGGGAAACCCGCTCATGTTTGTTCCTACAATGGGACCCTAAAGCAAGGAACCCGTTAACATAGACGATATGGGGTAACAGTTTAATTATCTATTAATATATTTATTTACACGTTACAGAGAGTAGGAAGAAATTTACAATGCAACCTATGCCACTGAAAGCAATTCAACACATGTTAGAATTATTTCAGACAATATATAGATATCAGGGTTTCCAATTATGGATTGGCTTCTACGAAATATATGATGGCAACCTTTATAATCTTCCAAATGAAAGAAGGTTTCCCTTGGCTCTTTTAACAATATTAAATATAAAATTGTGCCATTTTAACTGTTGAGGTCAGGCTCTATTCTCAGCTTATGTTTCCTTTATTATGTGCAGGAAGATATGCTTGTGAGAAGATGGGAAACAATAGGTTTGTGTTGTGGGCTTGCAGAAGTACAGAATATCTGATGTTGGGACTTTCACGGGTTACATTGAAAAAGGAATTGTTCTTAGAAGCACAGGTTCTACCAGTGCAAACAAGGAATCTTCTCATTTTTTGAGCGATTCTTCGAGTTGTTATCAAAAATTCAGCAGATGAAGCAAAGCCAAGGCAGATGGTTGGCAAGCTTTTGTTGATTTTGGTAGAGCCAAAACTAAAATATAATATTGAAGATTTACATTGTAAACGATAACAACAATAAACTAGAATTTCATATAATATTTCATTGTTTTACCTTCTATACAATGGTTTATAAAGCCATACTTTTCCCTTGTAACCACCTATGGGAATAACTTCTGGAAAACTAACAACTAATCTAAAACTAATTTATTAAATGTAAACCTTATTTCCTAACAACCCCCTTTAAAGTTTACATTACAAAAGAAAAAAAAAACAAAAGAAATATTGTATCGGTCCTTAAACTCCTCCTATCTAGGTAAATATCTGATTAACCACCTCTGCATCAGCGTAAACTCCTCTGTCTAGGCAAATGTCCAACTCTACATCAACCTAAACTCCTCTGTCTAGGCAAATGTCCAACTATGCATCAACCCAAACTCCACTGTCTAGGCAAATGTCAAAATCATTGCATCACCATCAACTTAGACTTCTTTGTCTAAGTAAATGTTAAAACCACTCCATCAGCATCAACCTAAACTTCTTTGTCTAGGTAAATGTCTAATTATACAACTCCAACTCATCAACCTGTGGAGTGAGACACACTCAACTATCCGCAGATACCACACACAAACAACAATAGATTTGTGGATTCAATATCCACAATTTCTTGTCCCCCCTTACTCGTGAAGAGACTAGAGATAAACACTGGTGCAATGAATCATCCTTGAGCGAGAAGCTAGTTCGGGATGATGAAGATCCTCCTTGTCCAATAATACTTGCTTAATTCTTAGAGAAGATATTCATCCTCCTTGTCATTGTGAAGAGATTCTTGATCATATATTGCAAAATCAAATGTTTCTCCTTCATTTTTAGGAAGAGTCAAAGCATTATTTGTTTTTAACTTGCCATCAATAAAATCCCTAGCACTATAAATCCCTTGTAGACAATATGTAACACTCAATAATTCCCTCTTGCACTTCTCCTTTACAACTGCTCCATCCAAAAGCATGGCATCACTAGAAACAACACCTTGATCCATACCAACATTCGTGACATTATGGCAAATCAAGGAAATTAAATTATTATCCAATGCAACATTAAATAAAAAATAAAGACGTTGAACATCTTTCATACAAAATAGAACATCTCCTTCCATTTCATTTATGTTTTCATCATGACATCTACATATGAGGCAGACATCACAAGTTGACTACACTCTGCATATTTACTGATCATAGAGATTCAAATAACTGTTCAAAACTAGACAAAAGAAAACGTCATATGCTCTAAAAAGTCACAGCACTAATAAGCCAATTTCTTCATTCATTATTCTCCAAACTCCGTGTCGAGATCTTATCTAATTTAACATTAAATGCTTGCAACAGGATTTTTCTCATAAGCAGCAACTATTTCTTCTTGCCTCTATAATCTCCCGTGAGCTCTAAAAATTGCACTCACAAAATCTTTTTTTTTTAAATGTATTTAATAAAAACTGATATTAACTTTTCCATTATAGGTCAACAGATAGGCCCACACATACCAGACAAGATTTATGTCAGTTTTATCCTCCAGCGCAGCCTTGTCTATGCTTCCACATTTCTTTTCTGAAAAATGGTGAATAAACCCAGAAGATCAAAACTGCAGTAGCATCAAACTCACAGTAGCACACGCCTTTTTGTTAAAAAAATTTCCAAACACCAAGCTGCAAGCTTAAGGTTTTATTCCCTTACACTACATCGGATCCTCTCCTCTACATGTAGCAAATACAAACATTATGGCTTCACAGGACAGGGTTCTTAGGGTGTTCTACTACCAATGTTGATTTTGGTAGAGCCAAAACTGAAATATAATATTGAAGATTTACATTGTAAACTATAACAACAATAAAATAGAATTTCATATAATCTTTTGTTGTTTTACATTCCATACAATGGTTTATAAAGCCTTATTTTTCCCTTGTAACCGTCTATGGAATAGCTTCCCAAAAATTAACAACTAATCTAAAACTAATTTATTAAATGTAAACCTTATTTCCTAACAGCTTTCCTTTACTACAGACATTGATCGTCTGACAAGGTGATATCTAAGTAATTTCAAGTGTTCTATTGAATTTCAGAAAGAAGAGAAATTAGAATCTACTCATACCAATTTTGCCTTTTTTGGGGGTTACGTACAGAATTTAAGGTGCAGAAATAAGCTCTAAAGGAATGCGTTCGAGCTCTGGATAATGATCAGTGCCATATCCCTTTCAGAGGAAGCAAGCTAACAAAAGTATTGAAGGACTCATTTGTTGGGAACTCAAGAATTGTTATGATTTCCTGCATTTCTTGAAATCCAGGCTCTTGTGAGCATACCCTCAACACACTTAGATATGCTGATTGGTGAATACATTTTCGCTTTGCCAAGATTCATATAGATGTTCATATATTTGAAAAATATTTTAGCAGTAAGTCCCAGAGAATATATGCAATGCAACCCAGCACACTAGAAGCCATGTGAATTAGCAATGCTCTATTTTTACTGTATTTAGCAATGCTCTATATTTACAGTAAATTATGAATACGGATGTCACTTCTTATTTGCTGGTGTGACAGGTTAGCTTTAGAAAAGTATTTTCTTTCTTGCAATGAACGGTAGTAGCTTGATTTATTTCAGATGATGAGGTATTAACCAGGAACTTCATTGGACATGCCACCTAGAATTTAAAAACAAAGCATAATTGAGTTATGCTTTGTATGTTTCATATGCGGGGTGAAGAGTCTCTCAAAGACAAGTTTACCAAAAAAGGAATCGATCTCAGCCCATCGATCTCAAAAGAATCCATTGTTGCTTCTCAGTTTTGTTCTTGTATACGCCTAAAAATGACACAATTCATCCTAAATAAATATTCTAAATATTTATTCCCTTCTTCTATTAATTAAATAAATATTCTAAATTTATTTAATCGATTCATTGTTCCATAATTAAATAAAATCTATTTATTTAATTAAAATTCTTCTAAATGTCCTACACAATTAAATAATCATAAATTATTTAATTAATCCAAATTCCTTTATCCTAAGTTCTAAATTCAAAAATCCACATCACCTTTTACACCTCACCTTTTCCACCTCACCTTGTCCACTTCATCGGGTTGCACATGTAATTAAATATATTTAATATTTAATTACCTTATTTTCCCTCACCCACATGGCCTATTTCTTCTCAAATCAGAGGTTAGTTAACTAATCAATCAAAAGTGTTAACTAACCTGTCAATTGAGTCAAATCCTCAATCAATTCAATCAGTTCCACGATTTATTCTTCTAACTGATCAATCAAGTCTGTTAACAGACCAGTCAATGGAGTTAACTCTCCAATCAGTTTTGTCACATCCCCCCTTTCATGATGGAGCTGGGACACTTGTCACATTTCTACTAGTTGCACATTCCTCAACCATCCTTAGCCGTCGATCTTTATATCTCCTCTCAACCGTTGATTCCCATTCTTCCAAGTCTATAAATGAAGCTTCATCCTCCCATTCTAATCATCCAGGCTTTTGACATCGTTACTCTGCAGAAATACCACCAGCGTGCCTTTGGCACCCTTTTGTCATCTACAAGCTTGAGATCACATACTTGCATTGGAGCTCATCTTCATTGCATATCACCATAGCCATTCACCATTGACTTCCTAAAAATAGCTAAAAAGATTGCACTCTCTGAGGGCTCATCTCATCTGCAAAAGGACGATTTGTGATAGGCGAACAACAGAAGTCTCGAAATGGGAGAGGTTTGCACTGTGTTTGTTCATTGCTTCGTTTATTGAATCTTTCTTGTTTCACTATTCTGTTGATGTTTGGGTCATGTTTAATTCATTTGATTGATCACCATTTTACCCTTACATTTTTGGCGCCCACCGTGGGTCCGTTTGCCCCTTTATTTTACCGTTTCTGAGATTTTTTGAAGGCAGGTTCCGTACAGGTCACGCAGAGTCTTGCACAGATTACTTCGGCGCATCTGTTCATTTCCACGGCGCATATAAACACTGTTACGGTGCTTTTGTTTCTTTTGCGCATCTATGTATTTTTGCTGCGCTTCTGCACACTGTTACGGCGCTTTTGTGTTTCTGCGCATATGTGCATTTATGCTGCGCTTTTGAAGACTGTTACTGCGCATTCATTCCTTTTAACTGCGCATATGTTCAATATTGCGGCGCATTTATTAATGCTACGCTTCTGTTGATTATTTCTGTGCATATGATCACTGAAGCTGCTCATTTGTAACAGGCTGAAGTTTTAGTACTTTTCTAGGGGAAGTTGCTAACGCTAACCTTTCCGCAGGTGTTTGCTGGAGCGTTTTTGTAGGATAGGTGCAGGTTTAGTTCCATGTAGTTGCATCTAATTAGTTCACATTTCATTTTCTGAGAGAAAGTAAAAATTAATGTTCATTCAAATCTTCATCTAGTTCTAATTAGGGAGGAAGTAACTGGATTTATTTCTTGCTTGCATTGCAAACACCTTCCAAGTTATTGCTATCTAAAGGTTAAAATTGAACTCATCAATGATCTTGAAGTTAAAATGAACCATTGCTATATCGTGAGACCTGAATTTCAAAGTTAACAAACTCATGCTACGCGGTTTAAGAATTGAACTCACTACTGCTTTCTGAAGTTAAAATGAACCATTGCTATATCGTGAGACCTGAATTCAAAAGTTAACAATCTCGTGCTACGTGGTTTAAAAATTGAACTCACTACTGCTTTCTGGGATTTAAAACTGAACCACTGCTATATTGCTGAATCACTTCAAAGTTCTGTTTGAGTAGATTAGCCCATTTAGTTTTTCAATTTTAATTAGGGTGGATTAATCAGTGTATTCTGTGCTTGCGAATGACAATAGGCTTATGCTCTCCCCTCTTCTGGGTGATCAGAGTGCCAGACTTGTCATTCTATCTGTTTAACTTTTAAGAGGGGCCTGCCCTTGGATGCACGCTTGTCCAAGTGGGAACGACCCTGAGTGGTAACAGGCTAACGCCAAGCCCTACCAAGCCACTTAAAATAAATTGTGCTTGAGGTGAAAACTTCCTGCAACAAGTGCTGTTATGTTACACCGATGACCAACCTCCCCCAAAACCCTCTCAGGCGCAACCCTATGAGGCTGGGAGACTCCATAACGGAGAGTAGCGCCGCCACACGTGTAACCACTTGAACGGTTGCCCGAATTAAATACCTCTTGTTTTAGTGGCCCAAATCCCTTATAATCCATTTCTCGCCTAGGATTTTGTGCTTGCTTTTGTCCAAAATAGAGTCGAAAAAAAATTGCAAAAACAATGAAAAACTACAAAATATTCTTTGTGCTTGCTGTGTTTTCTTGCTATTAAATTTATAATATCAGATCAGGAAGACATTTTCTAGCCAAAAAATACCAAAAATAGAAGAAAAACTGAAAATTTTGCAAAAACTTTAGAGCTGCGCATTTACACATTTCTACTGCGCATTTACAGAGACTTACTGCACTTTTATAATGACTTGCTGCGCATATACCTCTTTGCTGCGCATATATGCACTGTTGCTACGCATATATAATTCACCAGACCGACGCATTTACTGCGACTTGCTGCGCATTTGTCCATTTCTGCTGCGCATCTGTTTCTGCACATATGCGACAGTGAGCACTTGCCCTATTTTTGAGGAGAAATTTTCACCTGATCAGAGCACCCATTTCAGCCTAGTTTCACTTTCCGAGATCAAAGTCAACCTTGCAGTCAATCTCCATCCGTTTCACCCAACTCTTTCTCTTTCATCCATTGTCGCACTCACCTTCTGTCCAAATCACTCTTGTCCCAAAGTCAGCCTATCCCATATCGATTCGGCATAAGTTCTTTTTCGTTTCATTAGTGAATTCACGTAAGCCTAGTAGGTCACAATACCTTTGCTAGTAGTCTTGTTGAACGACTAAGCCCTACACAGTAAGACTGGTATCAACTATCCTTGCTAGTGGCTAGAGTCTTGTGTCAACCGTCTTACTTGAAGTCATTGAGCAAGAGAATCCTTTGTCCAAGTCTTATCCTAGGTATCCCATTCATAATAGTCTCAGTCGGCACCTTGCCAGAATTTCTAGTCCTCACCCCCTCCATCCCGCGTCACCTTGCATGGTTCTTACTCGATCCTAGTACAACAAGCAAATTGAAATGGCTGACTCATCTGATCACACTCTCCCACCACGTGACGGTGAAGAAGAGATTTCTCATGAAGAATTAGTGGCGCACATGCAAGATAGAAAATTCCAACACGTCGTAGAGAAGATGATCCTTGAAGACCCCCATAAGTATTTCCATCATCTTGCTAGTCTCAGAATCAAACTCCCCGTAGACTTTGACATTAGCTCCATCATGGAAAATGCAAACAATGATCATGAGAGGGGCACAAATGACACAGTCCCACATGTGCATGAGAGAGGTACAAATGACACGGTTCCCCATACAAATGAGAGAGGAAAGCAACCCGTAGATCCAATTGCTCCTATGGCAGACGTGAGACAACAAATCGAAAGTCTAAAGCTCGAGATATCCAACCTTAAGACTGGTACAAGTTCTAAGAACTACTCTTTGGAAGATATAGCACCGTACCCCTTTGATAGAAATTTGATCATGAAACCATTCCCCTATCAGTTCGGAGTTCTGAAATTTGACAAATATAAAGGGAAGGGGGACCCTAGAGATCATATCAGGGAATTCACTGCAACATGTTTAGAAGTAGCTCACAACGAGACCTACTTAATGAGACTATTCCCGCGATCTTTAGGTGGTCAAGCTATGGAGTGGTTCTCGCGTCTCCCACCAGGAATCAAAACTTTTGATGAACTTGTCAATAAATTTATAACGCACTTCTCTTACAACATAGAACACGAGGTATCTATGCTAGATCTATGCAACACCAAGCAGAAGAGTGATGAGTCATTCGCCGCCTTCCTACAACGATGGAGATAGCTAGCTAGTAAGTGTTCTTATGATATGTCTAAGAAGCAGCTATTGGAAATGTTTGTCCACAATCTAAACATTGATCTTAGCTATCAGATTTAGATACAATGCCCTACCTCATTCGCCAAAGTCATTGAAATGCGCCTCTTCATTGAAAAAGCTATGATCACTTAAAGAACTCTCAAGCTCTACAAGGACACACCTCCTTCCAATTACACAACAGATAAATCAAAGTTTTGGACCAAGAACAAGAATGTGGTCAATGATGGAGTAGTGGACACCAAGGCGACAGCCCCTAAGCAGCAACCCATATTCACTCATAAGGGAGAAGCAAATACCAGTGCACTCAACAAACCACCCCCTCAGGAACCTAGACCTTGGTTCAATTCAAATCCAAGGAGAAAATTCATGCCGTTGGGGGAATCTCAAGAGTCCACCCTCAGGAAGTTGTTGGCTAACAATGAAATTTCTCTACCGCCAACAAGTGACTATGAGCCTATCGTCAAACCTCCCTATTGGAAGGACACAGATTATTGTGAGTATCATCGAGGAAGGGGGCACACGACTAACAATTGCGTCTGCCTCAAGAATGTCATACAGGATATCCTGGATCAAAATTAGGGAGGAACACAACAGCATACCTCCAATGAATCTCATGTGGCCTACCGGGATCCTCTTCTGAACTACAATCGGCCATATAATAACAATCACCACAATGGCCACAACAGCAACAATGGCCACAATGGAAACAACTCCAATGGCCATCCCAATAATGACAACAGTCACAACCGGCCAAATCAGAATAGTGGGTCGAGTAATGCTAACTATGCAAGCATTCCATTTGAGTACACCATTAACTGCATTTCTGAGCATATGCCGCAGATCAATGTCATATCCCCCAACCAACAACCAGGACCTAACAAAACTGGTTGTAGTATAATTACCCGCAGTGGTAAGGTCACAATCAATACCACCCCTCCAAGGTCATCACCATCTCCGTCCAACTCCCGCCCATACAATGTCATCGACCAGTTGCAAAAAACTCCAGCTCACATTTCTATATTGGAGCTCTTGCATCTATCTCCTTCTCATAAGGAGATTCTTGAGAAAGCCTTAGTGGAAACTACTGTCCCCACTAACCTAGCCCAAGAAAAGTTTCAAACCATGGTGGGTAATTTGACATCCTCCACTTCCATCTCGTTTACGGAGCAAGATGACCTTTCCATATCTCAACCCCACAACACTCCTCTACACATTGTCGCATTCGTGCACAAGCACCGCATCAAGAGGGTTCTCATTGATGGGGGTGCCAGTTTAAATATTTGTACTTTGAAGCTAGTCCTTGCACTGGGGTTCTCTGAACAGGCAGTTGATCCAAGACAGAAAATTACTATCAAAGCCTATTTCGAGGAGGAACAAACCACAAAGGGCACGGTTGTCCTACCCATTCAAGTGGGACCGGTAATCAAAGATGTGGTGTGCCAAGTCCTTGATCGGGAGCTTGCTTACAATATTCTACTAGGGAGACCATGGATCCACGCCATGAAGGCTGTCCCCTCCACCTATCATCAATGTATTAAGTTCCTGCACGATGGCAAGCAGGTCACCATACAAGGCGACCCCGACCCCTACCAACACTACAATTCTTTCCAAGCAAAATCTGAATGTGTCATTCCCAACAACAGGGCCTACATTTCCTCTACTTCGCAACAAGACCATACCGCCGAAGCTTCCTCCTCGAGGCCCAAACCGCTGAAACTTACCATAAAAGAGAATGGCGTGGGGGAGTACTCCATTGAGCACAGCCTCAACCTTGCCACCATGCCTTTGTCTCCTCGCTCCTTTGGCAAACCCAAGCATCAACCTAGGCATTTTCCAAAGCCATCTGCTCCTCCTATAACTCCAGCAAATCCCTTTGTAAAATGGGGGACCTTATCTAATGAGACAGAGGAGCGAGATCTCCTACAATGGCTTTATGCTGAAGAAGAAAACACACCCCAAGAACCGCCTAGACTCCCTACAGAACTCTATGGATGGGGTGAAACTATCTTGCACAGGATGGGATACGAAGGACAAGGCCCCATAGGCCTCAGAAAAGAAGGAATCGTTGAACCCATACAACCTTCTTCATCCTCTTCGGCTAGAAACACAACTAGCCTAGGGTACTAAGGCAAAGGTAAAGCCACGGAAAATGCCTGCCTTGTGGAGACAATTCAAACACTCCAAGTGGATAGTGATACAGATTCAGATGAGTCGAATGAGTATGAGTGGGACGAGCTAACAGAGCACTCCTACGATGACAAAGAGATTGATACCATCCAAACTCTTAGCCCCTACCATGAGGGACAGACGCAACGGGACAGACCACTGGAGTCTGATTCGCCCCTCCCTGAGGTTATGGCTCTCGAGGAAAGTTTCAATTCCATTGCGATAAACAACTTGGAAGAAAGTACCACCCAGAACACTACCCCCACCAATGCCCATAACATTTCCATTCACACCATTAATGGATCAGATCTCTCATCCAACTCCCTTCCCCTCTTACACCCTAAGCTTATTGACTGGGATCTGCAAGGAACCCCCCAATTAGATATTTTCCAGAATGATGATGCTTACATTGACTATATGGAACTTAGGGATCACTTACCAAAAGGAGATCATAAAGCTAGTTTTGCTATCGAACTCAACACTGTGGCTTACTTCGGGGAGGGTGCCAAGCCTTCTAGTCGCAAGAATATCAAAATCAAAAATGGATTTGACGGTGAAAACCGCCATGCGGCAGTGTCAGATCATAAAACAGTAAAAAGAAAGGACGTATCCGAAGGTGAAAACCCAATTGTGGCACCTAACGATGGAATGCTTGACACCCTCCCTAGTGATATGTACCAAGAAAGGTCACAAATTGTGGTGGAGCCAACAAAGCCAGTGAATATTGGCACCGAAGAGCAGCCCAAGATTATCCACTTCGCAAAATCTCTCACACCACCTGAGAAAACCAGGTTTGTACCATACTTTAAGAAGAAGAGAGGCAACTTTGCTTGGTCGTATGCTGACATGCCAGGTTTAGATCCGAACCTGATTCTGCATCATTTGCCATTGGATCCAGGGGTGAAGCCCGTAAAGCAGAAATTGAGAAAGATGCATCCTCATATAGCCCTTTTGGTCAAGGAAGAACTCAAGAAATTGCTAGATGTGGGGTTCATCAGAGCCATAGATTACCCTGAATGGATATCTAATATTGTGCTAGTATCTAAACCAGATGGCAGGGTTCGACTATGCAACGATTTTAGAGACTTAAACAAAGCATGCCGCAAGGATGACTTTCCGTTACCAAACATCGACATCATAGTCGACCTTACTGCAGGGCATACAATGCTATCACTCATGGACGGATTCTCCGGGTATAACCAAATCAAAATAGCACCGGAGGACCAACACAAAACTACTTTCACTTGTCCATGGGGTACCTTTTGCTGGAATGTCATGCCTTTTGGGCTGAAAAACGCAGGTGCTACATATCAGCGGGCCATGACAACCATATTCCATGACATGATGCATGTGACCATGGAGGATTATGTTGACGATATCTGAGCAAAATCTCTCATGAGAGACTCACACCTAGATATCCTAGAGAAAGTCTTCCAACGGCTGGACCAATTCCAAGTTAAATTGAACCCGAAGAAATGTGTGTTTGGGGTGACTTCAGGCAAGCTGCTAGGCTTCATCGTGTCAGTAAACGGGATAGAGGTAGACCTAGCCAAGGTCAAAGCAATAATGGACATGCCACCACCCAAGACTCTAACATAGTTGAGATCCTTACAGGGCAAGCTGCAGGCCATCTGAAGGTTCATCTCACAGTTGGCAGACAAGTGCCAACCTTTCAGCCACCTCCTACATAACAATATTCCATTTAAATGGGATGAGCGGTGCAAAGAGGCATTTAACAAGCTAAAGGAGTACCTTATGAACCCATGCGATCTCCTGTCCGGGCATACAACGCCCCCAATCAGTCCTGCCACAATCCCAGGGAAGTAGTCATAGTAGTCATATATATCCTGCCACGGGATAACCTATCCAGCTAGCTCGGGATCATCAAACACCCGCTGGCACTGGGTGAGTCCCACGTCCCGCTGTGCATCATACTCTACTAACTCACCTACCACAGGCAAGTGCAGTATCCGGTAGACGTCCTCCAAGGTCACCGTCATCTCTCCCATCAGAAAGTGGAAGGTCCCATCCTCACTGTGGAATCTCTCCATGGTAGCTGTCAGCAGTCCACGGTTCGCCCACACCTCGGGCATGAAGCATACATAATCCAATCCCATGGCACCAAGCGCCACTCTGTCAGTCTCCGTCAGCATATATCTCTGCAATAAGGGTATGGGAAACATCTCCCTCGACTGCAGTGTGTCCCGAATCTCCTCCTGCAAGCAAGCAAGGCAAAGTGTCAGTCTCAAGCGACATATACCATACTCAACATACCTACTAAACTATATCAACTAAACTTAGCATTTCAAATTGATCAAAACAGCACACTACATCTCTTGACTAGATTTCTGCAAACTCAGAGATAGCTCATCGATTACTGTGTCAAACAGGATGCTAATCGAGTCAATTTGGCTAAGTCCTTTGCTATCCACAGCAAATGTGCCACTATAGGTGGTAAAAGCACCGTTTTTTGGTATATGCGCCGCTAAAATCAGCATATGCGCCGCCTCACACCAATGCGCCGCCACAGTGCACGTATGCGCAGATCCAATAGATGCACCGCAACATTCGGCATATGCGCCGGCATATTATGAAAGCGCCGCTAAAATCAGCATATGCACCGCCTCACACCAATGCACCGCCACAGTGCACGTATGCGCAGATCCAATAGATGCGCCGCAACATTCAGCATATGCGCTGGCATATTATGAAAGCGCCGCTACAATCGACATATGCGTAGCATCAATAGATGCGCCGCTACTTTCAACATATGCGCGGCTTAACTACACATGCGCCGCCAAATTACCTAAGCGCCGCTACATTGCACAGATGCACAGCTTTCATGTATGCGTCGCCGAAACCGGCATATGCGCTGTGCAACAACAAATGCGCCGCTTCGCGAGGCATATGCATCGTTCTGAGTTTCAGCGCATGCGTTTAACCTATTTTCTACATGCATTTATGACATCCTAAATCGACCCTAGGAGAAATTTTTTGAAACACATACCGGGGGTCCTGCCTCTACTGGCCGCCCGAATCGACGGACTCGCTCGAATCGGTGCTCCTTGCGCGAAATATCTGCTGCTCTAGCTGCCATGCTGCTCCAAGTTGCTCTAGGCTCTCTCACTCCAATCCAGAGTAAACAAGTGTACAAATAACTATTCTTGTGGACCCAGCTCCTATTTATAGCCTCCAAACCCTAATTCTGGCTAGGTGATGACTGTGACTACTTCCCGTGCCCGTTTTTCTTCCCGTTTTCTTCCCGCATCATTGACCGCGTCCCTTTTCCTCCAACCTATCCTAACCCCTTCGTCTTCGTGAGATTGTCCGTCTCTGAATCTTTCACCCTTTTCCCGTCCAATCTCCCGAGGGGGCATCCTATCATCATTAAACCTGTACCAGGAGCAAACTGGGGCATGTATCATCATTCGGACTATCAAATTCTTTGAAGCAACGCTGTAAACTGCATTGCATCAAAGAGGGGCAAAATGTATACGCCTAAAAATGACACAATTCATCCTAAATAAATATTCTAAATATTTATTCCCTTCTTCTATTAATTAAATAAATATTCTAAATTTATTTAATCGATTCATTGTTCCATAATTAAATAAAATCTATTTATTTAATTAAAATTCTTCTAAATGTCCTACACAATTAAATAATCATAAATTATTTAATTAATCCAAATTCCTCTATCCTAAGTTCTAAATTCAAAAATCCACATCACCTTTTACACCTCACCTTTTCCACCTCACCTTGTCCACCTCATCGGGTTGCACATGTAATTAAATATATTTAATATTTAATTACCTTATTTTCCCTCACCCACATGGCCTATTTCTTCTCAAATCAGAGGTTAGTTAACTAATCAATCAAAAGTGTTAACTAACCTGTCAATTGAGTCAAATCCTCAATCAATTCAGTCAGTTCCACGATTTATTCTTCTAACTGATCAATCAAGTCTGTTAACAGACTAGTCAATGGAGTTAACTCTCCAACCAGTTTTGTCACATCCCCCCTTTCATGATGGAGCTGGGACACTTGTCACATTTCCACTGGTTGCACATTCCTCAACCATCCTCAGCCATCGATCTTCATATCTCCTCTCAATCATTGATTCCCATTCTTCCAAGTCTATAAATGAAGCTTCATCCTCCCATTCTAATCATCCAGGCTTTTGACATCGTTACTCTGCAGAAATACCACCAGCGTGCCTTTGGCACCCTTTTGTCATCTACAAGTTTGAGATCACATACTTGGATTGGAGCTCATCTTCATTGCATATCACCATAGCCATTCACCATTGACTTCCTAAAAACAGTTAAAAAGATTGCACTCTCTGAGGGCTCATCTCATCTGCAAAAAGACGATTTGTGATAGGCGAACAACAGAAGTCTCAAAACGGGAGAGGTTTGCACTGTGTTTGTTCATTGCTTCGTTTATTGAATCCTTCTTGTTTCACTATTCTGTTGATATTTGGGTCATGTTTAATTCATTTGATTGATCACCATTTTACCCTTACAGTTCTAACAGTAATAACTATGAACTTGGTGAAAGCAGAAACAATTGGAAAAATCAGTTTTATGACAAATACAATCAAATGTAATTATGCCCACCATCATCTTTTCTTCCGTTAGTATCATCACATCAGAATGGCTATGATCCCGGTGTTTACCATGATACAAAGGAGCAAGACCCAAGGATTAGTTTCTAAAATTTAATCATAAAGAGAAAGATAAAACCCTACTAAGATTATTTTTTTGTTTACAGAAAAGAACCAATCATAGATCATACATACCATGACAATTGCTGAAAGGCATGGGGACAGAGATGCATTTGGAACAATCCCAACAAATACAAAGGATACCATAGACGCAGAGGACTTAAATATTATATTGAAGGTGGGTAGGTCATATGAGATGAATCTTTCAGTTCTTTTTTGTAAATTTATGTTCAACTTTCATTGTATTTCAAAGACTCTGAATAACTAGCCTGAATCTTTCTCTACTTTGCAGCCTTCAGAGAATACATATAGAATATTTCTCTACATTATCGAAGAGAATAATTCAACTCAGCTATATATGGTTTGTAGTATAACTATTTTGTTAATTTGTTTGCACTTTTTCCCTCAATGTAGGATGAGGAAGTATTGTGACTGCTCACAGGTGGACGACACCAAATATTGTTAAGGAGGCTTGCTCTCTGCTTAAAATTTTAAGTACATAGGGAAAAATGAGTTAATCTTATGATGTCATTTTCCACTGCAGTATAGACATATTTTAAGAAAAGATATGATGATAAAAGTAGCACAAGACATACAAGAGGTTTTATGCTTCTTTACATGTAAATGAAAAGGAAAATCCAATTGATCTTTGTTGGGCCAATGTATATTCATTTGATTTTGTAAATTTGTAGCCTCTGTCGAGTAAAGGCTCACATACTTTTTAATACATTTGGTGTTTCTGCTGTGCATCATTATGTAATATCATTTTACTCACGAAATATTTTTAATGAAGATTGAATCAGGATTAGTGTAGTTGATTTGCGAAAAAAATTAAATCACATACTTTTTCATGTTTTAGATCTCATCTTGCATCAAAACAAATCAAAACATACATGTACATATGAACAATTCAAACAAATCCCTTTCTACAAAACTACTATTTTTCTTCGGTCTTGCCACTCAAACAATACAACAAGTGCAATTGTACATGAAAATCTGGATGCCTCACACCCAACAATCAATAGTCAATTGATCTGCTAAATGAATATAGCATGAAATGTCTTAGATTGAAACATTCTCAGTCTGTGAAAGCTCATCTGAGATGGCATTGATAGCGACAATGGTTTGACATGTATGGAAGGAAATTGACAAGTATTGTTGATGTTGAGTGAGAATCAACAATTGTAAATATGCTCTTTCTCTTCACCATTGAAGGGTAGTTTGTTAGAGATTAGATTTTGCTCCCTATGATATGAAAATTTAATTCATTTTTTCTAGAGGAATCCACTACTCAACAGAATAAACAATGTGAATATTGAATATGTAATTCTTTCAATTCACAAATATTTCTCATAGTGCAGATCAGGTTTTGTAAATTTACAAAACCTGATCTGCATTATGAGAAAACACCCAATTTACAAAACCTGATCTGCACTATGAGAAATATTTGTGAATAGAAAGAATTATGCATTCAATAAATCAAGTTTTAATCTAGAATATGGAAAAATATTTGTGAATAGAAAGTATTATGCATTCGATATTCATCATTGCTCAGCAGGCCAACATAATTGATTTGGTTTTCTCATCTACACTCCTCAATGCTTACTCTGTTGGGTAGTGAATTCCTCTAGAAGAAATGAATTAAACTTGCATATTATAGGGAGAGCGAAAACCCAACTCTAACAAACTACCCTTAATGGTGAAGAGAAGAGCTTATTTACAATTGCTAATTTTCACCTAACACCAATAATACTTGTCAATTTGCTTCCATACATGTCAAACCATTGTCATTATCAGTGTCATCTCAAGTGAGCTTTCATAGACTGGAAATATTTCAATCTAAGACATTCCATTCTGTATTTCCTTGCCGCAGCCACAACTATGGCTTTGCTATTTGCCTGAACTACTTGGTTGGCAAAATCAGTGGACATATTATCAAACAAATCTTCAACATCTTCTGCAGGGATGTTTAAATCTGGAAAGCATGTGAAGAAGACCTTGTAGGCACTAATGGATCTTGTCTTAGAGATTTACAAACCCAACTTATGTGATCAGTGTAAGAACAGGCCCAAAAACACCAAAAGACAGGGCAAAACATAACACCAATGAACAGAGAAAACACAAGGCAAATAGAGTTAGATAACTTAGAAATATATTTATCTAGCTTGCAAGACATTACATCCAAATGTTGTATCTAACAGCATCTCCATAGCTCCTTTTCTTTTTCACTTTGGGGTTCTCAATTTCCTTGTTCACTATCCTCCATAAAGCCTTTTCTCTCAGAACACTACCATTCTGTCCTTGGATCTTTGAGCCTTGCCTATATATTTCTTCAACACTCCTTGTTTTTTGTCTAGCTGAAATGCCATCTTCTTTATTCTAGCAATATATTTGCCCTACAAACAAATCACTCTAGCAATATATTTCTAGTTGAACCTCTAGCTAAATCTCTAGCTAAATCTGTAGCTGAGCTTGTAGCTGAACATGGAAAACATTCTAGCTAAATCTCTTGAATCTCTAGCTAAACCTAGAAAATATTCTAGTTGAGCCAGGCTCTGATACCATGTAAGAACAGGCCCAAAAAACACCAAAAAGACAGGGCAAAACATAACACCAATGAACAAAGAAAACACAGGGCAAACAAAGTTGGATAACTCAGAAATATATTTATCTAGCTTGCAATACATTACATCCAAATGTTGTATCTAGTAGCTATCCAGATGTTGTGCCTATCAGCTATCCAGATGAGGTGAAAATTAAAAGGAATGCTTGGTATGTTAGAGGTGAACATTAAGGGGGGATAGTAGTATAATGTTCCCCTCTCCTTTGTATTTCCCCTCTCTTTTGTATTTTCTTTGTATTATTCTAGCCAATCTTAAGGGGGGATGTTAAGGAAAGTAAGATTGTCTAGGAAAAAGCAAATTTTTTCTAGAGTTTTCCACAATAGAAAGTTAGGCTTTTTCTAGAGTTTTCCATAAAACTAGAAAAATCTATAATGCAATCTAGAGATAGAACATTCTAGCTTTTTAGAATTAAAATATAGAATTATCTAGAAAGATGGAAACTTCCAGGCTTTAAAGTTTTTGTAATTATATGTATGATTGTACAAAGATGTTATATACGACATTTTGGATGGAATATAATTCAAGTTAGATAAATATCATATTGTCTAAGTTTATTAACTCTGTTTTGCCCTGTTTTTATTTGATGTTATGTTTTTATTGTTTATTGGGCATGTTCTTACAATCAGAATGCCAAAGCCTTTCAGCAGTTGAATCCCAATCCATCACTGCAACTAAAGGTGAATTTTTGACAAGATTCTCAGAAGACTCTAATGCATCACGACCAACTGACACCATTAAAAATACTATATCTGAAGAAAGTGCCGGAGACTGGATAGGAAGTTGGCATTGTGCCTTTTTGCCCAACTTCAATGCTAACTGCAAAACAAATAATATTTCTTAGTTCATTTTTCGAGATGTATTTTTAGATGAATAGAAAAAACAATCAAATAATTATTTTGATACACTAGATGAGCTTCAGTATTTCTGATTAGTTTATAAAATAATTCTATAATAATATAGTAGAATCTTGAAAATCATCATTTACTTTTTAATTTTCTATACTTAATTACTGTTGGGTATGTGTGTGGAGCCAACTCATTATAATGGCTTCCTCTTTGTAACAACATCATCTTCTTTCTCTTGTAACCAATGCCTTTGTTTGTAACCACCACATCTTCCTATAATGACAACACCTTCTTGTAACGGTTGTCTCTTCCAGTGTGCAGGCTTTGTGTTGGGTATCTTCTTTGCAAGAAGTAGCAATGAAGGTTTGTATGGTAATATATACTGAGCATTGCTGGAGGAATGCAATGTATGAAAAAATAGAGAATTAATAAAGTGAGAATCCCCTGTGAATGTGGACGTAGCCTTTTTGGGCGAACCACTATAAAATCTGGTGTCTTCTTGTCTGTGACATTTTTATTCATTTCTCATTCTATTTTATTTTCTGCATTTTCTTTCATTTGTTCTGCTTAGATTTATCAACAATTGGTATCAGAGCCAATGGTGGAAAAGTTTTTTTGGAAATCCTGAAGAATTTCCAGGAAAATGGATGTAGTAGCTTTGGATGATTAGGCTCGAGCTCTCATGTCTTGGTCGTATGGCTTTGGAGAGAGTTTTGATGAAGTGGGAGCTACGGAGACTATTGCAAACAGCAACACGGAGCTAGATGAAATTGTGCCAATAGAAGTAGATGAATCTCCTGTCTATTTGGTTTCTGATCCTACCACTGAAGTTCTTATGGGTGATGTTGATCCTGATTCCCCGAGCACTGCCCAGGCAAGGTATGTGTGGGAAAGGCCTCCACAAAATTTGGGAGGTGAGGATTTTTACATGCTAGAAGAATCAGAGATCCTACAGAGGCTGAAGGAAATAGAGGATACATCAGCAATATATGTTGATGTGAAAGATAAAACAAAATGTCATGTACATTGGTGGGATGGCTGGAAAAATAAGGAGGATTCTGCTGAAGAGGAGAAGGATGCTAGATTTAGAATTGAATCTGCACCAGAAGAGTTTTTTAGAAGACCTCAAAATTGAGCTTAGAGCACTTCTTGAACGCACAGGTGATGCATAACACAGGAAAGCCATCATGGCAGAGTTGTGGAAGAGAGCAAAGGCAGATAAAACTAGTAAGTCTGTAAAGGACCTAGTATTGCTTATCTATGAAATGGTTTCTTTCACTTCTACCTTTTGTCTGGATAATCCAAATACCTTTGCTTCCAACATTCATAGGATGTTGAAGCTAGGTCTCAACATTTATGCGGAAAAAGATGTGTAGGTGGAGATCTTGGTTCGAACCCCGGATGAGGAGGTGAAAGGGATTTTAATGGCTCAAAGAAGAAAGTGAAAGCGCGGTGGTGATGAGACTCTTGAGAAGGAGTGGAATGACACTCATAATTGTGATAACAATCATAGTCATAATAATGGGTCGCCGCAAAGCGTGCTGAAGAGATTGAGGCGACAGCTGATGGAGGTAGTTGAGAATAGGCCCTCCACTCTTCAAGAAATCAAAGCAAAGCTCAAAGAGGCCAACCTTAGGCACCAGCAATTTCATCAGTGGCTGACAAACAAAGCTCGATCAAAGCCGAAAAGTCCCACACATTCTGCTAATCCTAAAGACTTGGCCCAACACCTTGAAGCCAATCTATCTGCCATTGAGCAAAAGAGGCTAGAGCTGCTATCATAGGCACATATGTGTTTGGCCAAGTCATATGAGCTTCGACAAGCTGCTAAAACTGAAGACGCACGCCAAGTGTTTGAGAAAATACCTGAACGAAACTTGGTTTCTTGGACTACTTTGATAGGAGGATATTGTCAGCAAGGTTATGAAGATGAAGGATTGAGACTGTTTTGTGAACTTCTGAGAGTGGGACTAGAGCCGAACCAATTTACTTTTTCATGTGTTTTCAAGGCATGTGCTAGTTTGGGATCTCTGCAGTTTGGTGAACAACTTCTTGCTTGCAATTTTAAGGTTGGATTTGAGTCGGATGTTTTTGTGGCGAGTGTCCTTGTTGATATGTTAGCTCAATGTGAGAGTGTAAGGGATGCAGGCAAAGCATTTGACAAAATAGTTGAGCCAGATATGGTTTCCTGGTCTGCTATTATCACAAGGTATGCCTGAATGGGTATGGCAATGGAGTCATGGAACATTACTGGAAAATGCTTATGACTGGCAATAAGCCAAACAGGTTTACCTTCTCTAGCATGCTTAAGGCGTGTGCTGACGTAATTGCTCTTGGAGTAGGTAGGCAACTACATACCCAAATTATTAGAAGTAATTACCAATCAAATTTCTTTGTGGGAGCTGCCCTTATTGATTTGTATGTCAACTGTGGGCAAATGGAGAATGCTTTTGAAGTGTTTGACAAAATACCTAAACGTGACATGGTTTTGTAGACTTCCATGATAGTACGATGTGCTCAGAATGGCCTGAGTGAGGAGGCTCTGATGATATTTAGAGAAATGCAACAAGCAGTGGCAAAGCCCGATCAATTCACCTTTACTAGTGTTTTCCATGCATGTGCTACCCTACATGCTTTGGAAAGAGGTAAGCAAGCCCATGCCCACTTGATGAAAATTGGATGTGGGTTGGATATTTTTGCTGGAAGTGCCCTTATTGACATGTATGCCAAGTGCATAAGTATAGAAGATGCTTTGAATGTTTTTGATGAAATGCCAGACCGAAATGAGGTCTCGTGGAATACACTGATTGTTGGGTATGTGCAGCTTGGATATAGTGAATTGGCTTTGAAACTGTTTAGTAAAATGCAGGAAGCAAGAGTGAAGCTAAGCCAGGTTACTCTCACAAGCATTCTTCTGTTTCATAAGTTTATTTCAACAATTTTTGGCGCTGAATACATCAAGATGTTTGTGTTGGACGAGGCTTATAAGATGCTTTCCACGTGTTTTAAAGATCCAATTGTGAATGTGAATGGTGTTTGGGATAATGTAGAAGTTTTTGGGACTCAGGGTCTCACAGATTTGTAAGGAAATGTGAGCATCTCATAACGTATTTCTAAGAACAATGGTGTCTTTGACAGATTTAAATTCTTTTCAATTACTTCAAAAACATGCACAACTATGCCATTAAAGCAGAAACTAACATAGAACATTTCCAACATTGACCCTTAGAGGAAAGTACAAGAGAACATTACCCAGTTTCAATAGCAGAGACATTAAACATGAAAGACAGAACAAGAACACATATTTACGTGGGGAAAACCCTTACGAGTAAAAAACCCCACACTCCAAATCACAGAGCCATTGTATTATTCAGCAACCAAACAGTTACAATACATTTATAGACTCATAGCCTTTACAGGAGATTAACATCTTGTTCCTTCTAAAGAATATCTGACAGTATAACCTTGTACAAAGTTCTCCAACACTCAGTTGGTTCTTCATACTGTTATTGTGCCACAAATAGCACACAGTATAGAACTTCACCTTCTCGGCCAGAACCCTTTCACTTGAACTCTGTTTACACTCTCTCCTCAGTCCTTTTACATACTATTAACATGCTACATACAACATACAGCATAGGACTTCACAGAAGGAGAAAACCAGAGCTCACCAGATTGATCGCACCATCCAACTCTCTCTCACTCTATCTATTCCCAATTGCTTTTAGCAATCTAATCAAGAAACTCATGCAACTGACCATTCATTCCAAGTGCCCAGCATCGCTATCTTCCAACCGTCCAAACTGCCGCTTCTAACTGTTTGCATATTCGTGAGAAACTTTAGGCCCACATGCATCCGTCATCAGGCGACTTTCCAGTTTATAGACTCAACCACTTAATAAGACTATTGTCGGCACTTTTGTTGCCGACGACCCCAGTCTAACCTCATTGGTGTAATCCAAAACCATTGGCCAACCACTCAGTATTCACAGCAACGAGTCCTTGTGCCACCGATGCCCAAGACTTCGTGCCTTCATCAAAGTAACATAACCGTCAGAAAGACATCAACCTTCGGTGTAACTTCATCCTTCTTCGCCAACCACGTTCCTCTCGCCGATGCCAAACTTTTGCCAACTCCCATTGGTAAGACAGTTCATATCGGAGCAACATCCCTAGGTTGGGCCGATAGTTATTCTCACGCCAATGCCAACTTCACATATCGTTGAACCTGTTAAACCATTAAACCTTAACGTGAGGTTCAAGCCTTTCATCGGGGAGACACTATCGTCGGAGTGATATCTTCAGCTAAGTCTGATAGCTAGAGTCAAGCCAATGGACCACTGAATGTATGAACCATTGAACCTATCCTATTGAACCAAGAAACCAATGCCGTCGAACCATTGAACCAAGGAACCGTTGAACCAATGAACCAATGCCGCTGAACCATTGAACCAAGGAACCAATGAACCAATGCCGTTGAACTAAGGAACCTTTGAGCTATTGAACCTATAATCTGAGTCACTAGTACTCAACATTCTCCCACTTGACGAAGGAATTACAAGAAACCATCAATGCTCCAAGTCACAGAATCAAAGTTGATATTGCCTCAGAAACAAGATAGACCATCAGCTAGAACAACAATCAAAAAGCTGATTGCTCCCATCCAACTGAACCAAAAAACCCACTTGACTGAAAATAGCACACACAACCAGTGCTAAAACATCCAATCACTCATACCTTGAAGGTATGAACATCAGTAGACTCATGCTACCTACACATACACCCATCAACTGCAAATACAAGCTCCATGTGTCAACCAGCCGAAGAAAACCAAACACATCAAGAACTCCCACTGCATGGATAATGCAGATCTGAAAAAGATTAAGACATACTAAGTCTACCAATAACATAACACAGAAAGTGTGAACATCATGTGGTACCAAGGAAACATCCACCATGATATGCAAAAATCTATAAATTAATAACCTATACATCTCACCACCAGTCCAAAAATCTCTCAAGTTCTTCACACCCAACAATGAAAGAGATAACAGAACCTCCATGTCATCACCCAAAAGCATAAGTGAAAACACGTGATCACAAACTAGTGATCACTTCAGCTCCGAACAAAACCTCAAAACAATGTAATGTGAAACACACCATCAGAGAAAATAAATGAGACCAAGAGAAACATTGCACATCATATACCTGTAGACAATCCTTCTACATACACCTCTAAATGCTAACTGTGTCAAGTATGATCTCCTTCTTAAAAAACCCAAAGAGAACATCATAACAACACCCAAAGTTGTTCAAGCTCATAGAGATCAAATTCAACATATGTAATCATGCAACTAAACATGGATGTAAGCCTCTCAAACCAAAGAAGATCAAACTAATCCATTTCCTATTTCAGGAAATCAACCCATAAAACCATCTCCTAACAATTCTCATCAATGAATGATATCAAATGCACAAGGAGATTAATCATGCTATCCATCTCTCACAATGAATCCTCTAGAGCAGTTCAAGATCCATGTCTATGAAAGAAAGCATAAAACACCTGAGAGAAACAATGGGCAATACCTCTCAAGTTATAAACTGCCAAGAAGACCAAGAGTGGGAATGAGAATGCTCCTCCAGGGTAATCGAGTCTATATGACTTCTCTAAGAGCAATCTCCTCATTGGTCTCTGTTGAACTCACATCCAACCAAGGTAAAGACTCCTCGGACTTCCTACTGCAAAATCAGAATAAGCACAGCATATACAGTCTCACCTTATTCTCCATGTATCCATGAGTACCTTCGAACAATCACCTCATGTTGAACTCCAACTACATCACTACAACACTATGAAGTAATCAAGCAAATGATAAATGTACCCAAACATAGAGAAGTAACCAAATCACTGTCAAAGCTCCAATCATCTGAACCAGGAACTTATCATGACATCATGATCTTACCATATCCCTTAGGAGATACCATGCTCCAGGTGAACATAACCATGGTCTCAAGAGCAATGTATCATGCCAAAACTCAAATGCTTAAACAGGAGTATATCATGACATGAACCAAACAAACTCTAAACCAACATCACCTGTCAAGCATCACCAACACCTCAACCAAAGACTTCATGAATCCTCCATGACTCCAAAATGTTACACATCCTCAAATAGTGTCCTTGCAAATGTGAAAGAACCCTTCTGCAGCAACAAGATCTAAGAGCTCCTCCTAGTAACATCTGCAACACTAAAGAAGATCATTCGCCACTAAGTGATGAATGCATAGTCAATGCTAAAGCTCCCACTAAACTGTAACAACTGAGCTTTCCAAGCATCATGACCAAACATCTCCTAATCTAAAAATCCTCCAGGTCCACACATTAACATGTCCATGTGACAATAAAACCAAGTGATACCAAGACCTCCAAACCAAGGAAATAAACTATCACTGTCAATAGCTTACACAAACCTGTGTATTCAAGCTAGGCATGACATCATGATACACATACTACAGGTCTCCATAACCAACTATTCAGATACTCTACAACATCCATCCTCTCATCCCGAAACAGTCACACCAATGCACAAGTGACCACAGACAGGGCCAGCTAACAAGTCTGCATAATCACATAATCAATCTTGTAGATATAGATCGTCCACTTCCAAGTTATCCCACTGCAACCAATAGGCTATACACACCTAAAAACCTGCATAACTCATAGATCCTTACACTGAAACATGCAAACCCACTATTGCACTAGAAACTGCAAAACTGAGATCTTCAAGGAATAGATAACAATGTAGACAACATGACTCAAGCTCCAGATTACTTACAAATCTGATTAGCCAAACATGTCCACAACCTGAGCACCATAGTCAAGAAACGAGAAGCATTACCACATAAATGCTGAGTGACCTATCACTTACCAGTACTCCCATGTAGAGAAAGCATTTCATCTCCTCACATCATGCACAAAGCATGCATGAAAAAATGCAACTATATCATCCAGCAACACCCCAAAAGCCAGGGTCTAGAAATAGCTTAACTGCAGCTTCACAAAACCACAAGTTTTTCTTTTGACCGTGTAAAACCTGCAAAACCACTGTGTTTGAAAAACACGCATGCACATCCATACCCACTGCACATTTGGAAGACCCAAAACTCTGCAACATAAACTCCATAACAGTTAAACTAGAATAATGGATCATCATGAATATGCATAATCATAGATTTTAAGGAAAAACTATAAAACCCCTCAAATCCAGTAAACATGAATCTAAGTCATGCAAGTACAAAATATCCAATTAAGGAAACAACAGTTCAAGAGCTTCAGGCCCACTTGTAGACCAATCCCTCAACCACCAACATGCACATGCATCCGAGAGAATCAGGCTATTACAGAAGCTCTCAGACCATCCAATGATCAACTCCATAGCCTACATGCAATCAGGGTAACAAAAAATTATGCCTTCCAATACCAGGAACAAAACACCCAGCAAAAGCACAATACTTCATGGCTGAGCAGTAACACAAACTTCTTCGTATCATCAAAGAGCCTCTCACACAGACACCCAATATGAAAGTTACTACAGCAACACAACCACAAACCAAACCCCATGCAACAAGATTAAATACTGTCAACTAAGAGCCTCAGGCCACATCATGACCAGCTCCAGTCTCTTCATCTTCACCATCCTTCAAGCGCCTGCTGTAACATGAAGACAAGATTAACTGCAAGACTTCCACTCAAACAAGGATGAAACAAATAGACGTTTCCTTCAGATTTCCTCAAGCCTGTCACACTAAGAAATCATTATAGAAGGAATACCCAGACCTTATACACCAGGAACTCTTACATGCAAACACATGCAGCACACAAATGTACACATGTGAGCAACAAAGCAGATCCCAGAAGAAGGCTCTAATACCACTTGTAAGGAAATGTGAGCATCTCAGAATGTATTTCTAAGAATAGCGGTGTCTTTGACAGATTTAAATTCTTTACAATTACTTCAAAAACACGCACAACTATGCCATTAAAGTGGAAATTGACATAGAACATTTCCAACATTGACCCTTAGAGGAAAGCACAAGTGAACATTAACCAGTTTCAACAGCAGAGACATTAAACATGAAAGACAAAACAAGAACACAGATTTACGTGGGGAAAACCCTTATGGGTAAAAAACCCCACACTCTGAATCACAGAGCCATTGTATTATTCAGCAACCAAACAGTTACAATACATTTAAAGGCTCATAGCCTTTACAAGAGATTAACATCTTGTTCCTTCTGAAGAATATCTGACAGTATAACCATGCACAAAGTTCTCCAGCACTCAGTTGGTTCTTCATATTGTTATCGTGCCACAAATAGCACACAGTACAGAACTTCACCTTCTCGGCTAGAACCCTTTCACCTGAACTCTATTTACACTCTCTCCTCAGTCCTTTTACATATTGTTAACATGCTATGTACAACATACAGCATAGGACTTCACAGAAGGAGAAAACTAGAGCTCACCAGATTGATCGCACCATCCAACTCTCTCTCACTCTATCTATTCCCAATTGCTTTTAGCAATCTAATCAAGAAACTCATGCAATTGACTGTTCATTCCAAGTGCCCAGCATCGCTGTCTTCCAACCGTCCAAACCACCGCTTCTAACCGTTTGCATATTCGTGAGAAACTTTAGTCCCACATGCATCCGTCATCAGGTGACTTTCCAGTTTATAGACTCAACCACTTAGTAAGACTATTGTCGGCACTTTTGCTACCGAGGACCCCAATCTAACCTCATCGGTGTAATCCAAAACCATCGGCCAACCACTCAGTATTCATAGCAACGAGTCCTTGTCCCACCGATGCCCAAGACTTCGTGCCTTCATCAGAGTAACAGAACCGTTAGAAATACATCGACCTTTGGTGTAACTTCATCCTTCTTCGCCGACCACATTCCTCTCGCTAATGCCAAACTTTTGCCAACTCTCATTGGTAAGACAGTTCATATCGGAGCAACATCCCTAGGTTGGGCCGATAGTTATTCTCACATCAATGCCAACTTTGCATATCGTTGAACCTGTTGAACCATTGAACCTTGACACGAGGTTCAAGCCTTTCATCGGGGAGACACTATCGTCGGAGTGATATCTTCAGCTAAGTCCGATAGCTAGAGTCAAGCCGATGGACCACTGAACTGATGAACCATTGAACCTATCCTGTTGAACCAAGGAACCAATGCCGTCGAACCATTAAACCAAGGAATCGTTGAACCAATGAACCAATGCCGCCGAACCATTGAACCAATGAACCAATGCCGCCGAACCATTGAACCAAGGAACCAATGAACCAATGCTATTGAACTAAGGAACCTTTGAGCTATTGAACCTATAATCTGAGTCACTAGTACTCAACAAGATTTGGGGCTACATTGGTTATCACAGAGAGTGAAATATGATTCAGAAACTGGGATTGATAGGGAAATTCAGAGAATTTTGATGGAGCTCTTAAATCAAATGGACGGATTCAATTAGATTCGAAAATCTATGGAGGTTATTCATTTCGATGTGCTTTGGAGGAGCTGAATCTGCAATGTTTGTAAACATCTTTTGGAGACACTACGGTCTTCAATCTTGATCAAAATTTGACATTAAGGTTGTACCTGCAGGGGATATCTCTGAGTACCTCTCTTTCCAGAATGAGTTGTCTTCAAGTGGGAGATTGTTGGGTACGTGTGTGAAGCCAACTCATTGTAATGGCTTCCTCTTTGTAACAGTAACATCTTTTTTTTGTAACTGATGCCTCTGTTTGTAACCACCACATCTTCCTCTAATGACAACACCTTCTTGTAATGGTTGTCTCTTCCAGTGTGCAGGCTTTGTGTTGGGTATCTTCTTTGCAAGAAGTAGGAATGAAGGTTTGTATGGTAATATATACTGAGCATTGCTGGAGGAATGCAATGTATGAAAAACCAAAGAATTAATAACGTGAGAATCCCCTGTGAATGTAGACGTAGCCTTTTTGGGCGAACCACTATAAAATTTGGTGTCTTCTTGTTTGTGACATTTTTATTTGTTTCTCATTCTGTTTTATTTTCTGCATTTTCTTTCATTTGTTCTGCTCAGATTTATCAACAATTGGTATCAGAACTAATGGTGGAAAAGTTGTTTTGGAAATCGTAAAGAATTTCTAGAAAAATGGATGTAGCAGCTTTGGATGATTGGGCTCTAGCTCTCATGTCTTGGTTGTATGGCTCTAGAGAGAGTTTTGATGAAGTGGGAGCTGCGGAGACTATTGCAGACAGTGACACGGAGCTAGATGAAATTGTGCCAATGGAAGTAGATGAATCTCCTGTCTATTTGGATGTTGATCCTGCCACTGAAGTTCTTATGGGTGATGTTGATCCTGATTCCCCGAGCACTGCCCAGGCGAGGTATGTGTGAGAAAGGCCTCTACAGGATTTGGGAGGCAAGGATTTTTACATGCTAGAAGAATTAGAGAGCCTACAAAGGTTGAAGGAAACAGAGGATACATCAACAATAGATGTTGATGTGAAAGGAGGATTCGACTGAAGAGGAGAAGGATGCTGGATTTAGAATTGAATCTGCACCAGAAGAGTTTTTTAGAAGACCTCAAAATTAAGCTTAGAGCACTTCTTGAATGCACAAGTGATGCACAACATAGGAAAGCCATCATGGCGGAGTTGCGGAAGAGGGCAGAGGCAGATAAGACTGGTAAGTTTGTAAAGGACCTGGTATTGCTTATCTATGAAATGGTTTCTCACTTCTACCTTCTACCTAGATAATCCAAATACCTTTGCTTGCAACATTCATAGGATGTTGAAGCTGGGTCTCAACATTTATGAGGAAAAAGATGTGCAGGGGGAGATCCCAGTTCGAACCCCAGATGAGGAGGTGAAAGGGATTTTAATGGCTCAAAGAAGAAAGTGAAAGCACGGTGGTGATGAGACTGTTGAGGAGTGGAATGACACTCATAATCGTGATAACAATCATAGTCATAATAATGGGTCGCCGCAAAGCGTGCTGAAGAGACTGAGGTGACAACTAATGGAGGCAGCTAAAAATAGGCCCCCCACTCTTCAAGAAATCAAAGCGAAGCTCAAAGAGGCTGACCTTAGGCGCCAGCAATTTCATGAGTGGCCGACAAACAAAGCTCAATCAAAGCCGAAAAGTCCCACACATTCTGCTAATCCTGAAGACTTGGCCCAACACCTTGAAGCCAAGCTATCTATCGTTGAGCCCCAGCGAGAAGTTGCACGAGTGTTGCTACTCTGAGACGTGGAGGCTGATGCAGGAAAAATACGCCACTCTCGAGCGCCCCCACTGCCCTGCGCCTGCTCCAATTCTAGCATCACCACCCACTTGTTGGAGCTCAAATGCAGCTTAGCAAAGCCACGATCACCGTCTATGTGATCCATCGCAGGTGAAGGAGATGAAATAACCCAAGTATGTAAGGTGTGGATTCTATTCCCGAGAGCTTGGAGTACATGTACACTGCCCTATACAAGAGTTATTTAGACATTTCTGGTGAGTAACAACACTCATCATTCCTTTTATGTTATGTATAGCTGTATTTGAAGATTTTAACTGTAAAATACAAAGAAAATAAATATTTGACTGTATTGATATACATGTAATTTATTTTAAAAACTGTAAAAAAAATAATTAATATGAAAATATGATTGTATGCATGTATATATTATATATTTTCTTTTTATTTTTAAATTTTTAATCCCAAATTTTTAGAATTGTTTTTTATGAATATAATTATATATTCATTCTAAATTATATAATATATATAGTTTTTCCTTCTATTTTTAAATTTTTTAATAGAAAAAAAAAATTCAAAATTTTTAGATTTGATTTTTACAGAATATATTCATTCTAAATTTCTAGTTTTTCCTTTTATTTTTAAATGTTTTAATAGGAACTTCTATTATTTAAGAATTTCCCAAATTTTTAGATTCACTTTTTAATGAATATAACTATATATTAATTCTAAATTATATATATATATTCCTTTCATTTTAAAAAAATTTAATAGAAATTTCTATTATTTAAGAAAAAAAATTTCCAATTTTTTAGATTTGTTTTTTAATTTCTAAATTTCTACGCTTTTTAGCACATCTCTGTAAGCTTTTTATATATATACCTTTTGTTTTTATATTTTTTAATAGGAACTTCTATTATTTAAAAAAAATTCCTTAGATTTATTTTTTATAAAATATTTTATTTATTCTAAGCTTTTTCAACACAACTTTCTAGGCTTTTGCTTTACATCAAAATTAGTGAAATAGAAAAAATTGGAAATAATGATATTAAATTATTAATATGTCCAGCTTGATATAAAATTTGACTTGCATTTAGAAAAATTAATTGTCATGTGACAGGCAATAATGAAGACTAAACTGTAGGAAAAAAATTCCATGACAGACAAGGTGGACTATCAAATTTAAGCCCTGAAATTTCTGACCTTTTGTTTCTCCTCTCCACGCTATTTATATCCTTTGTTTAATGCCACGTCATTTTTTAGATTTTTCCCTGCATGCTCATCGCTAGGCGCACTTGTACAACTGTGACACATTGATTCTTCTCTGCTTATGTGGAATACAATTGCAAGTGGCTTAAGGGCATTGGATCTATGTGGGTTTGTGTGAACCACTACTCCTTAAATATGGGTCAATGAGGTTGACTCAAAAAGTATGCACTTAATGTTGATATTACGGATTAAAAAATAAAGAAATTAAAAAAAAAAATCATAAAAATCAAAAAAGAAATTGAAGAAAATAAAAAATAAAAACCATGAAGGATAGAAAGGTGGAAAAAATCACAAATAATATGGAAAAAGAAAATTTTGGAAATGAGAAACCACAAAAACTATCAAAAAAAAAAAGAAATTGGAAACTATTGAAAAAAAGTGGAGAAAATCACAAAAAAATATGGAAAAGAAAAAAGATTTTTTTTAAATATAAATATATTAGTTATTAAATTGATAAAAATTAAATTATTAGATTTGTTTGGGGATATTTTATTTTCTATTTATAATTTTGTAATGTTTGTAATTAATTTTTTTAATTGTTTGCCCTTTTTTTAAAAAACTTATATTAATTTTATTATATTTATTATAATTAAAAAATATTTTTATTCAATTCATAAGTATCAAAGTTCAAACCAATCATCATAAATTGTTTAATTAACAAAATTATATTTAACATTTAACTTGAACAAAATAAATAAATAATCATTAATCATAATATTATATATTGGTTAGTGGTGTAGAGGCACTCTAATACCCACCATAACTAGTGCTCTACATAACATGAAAAAGACACTAATTAAAACAATTTAGCTATTTTATGTCTTCTTTTGAACTGGTACAAAGAACTATAAAATTATACTCATTAATTTTGTTAATACTATACTACATTTTTTGGCTGGGTGTGAACTTATTATTATTCCTAACCCTAGCCACACCAAAGTTAACAATATGTGCTTCTAGATATTCATCAGCAAGTATATTTCTATGTTTCAAATCACACTGTATAATTGTGTTCTTGCATTGTTGGTGAAGATAAGCCAACCCACACACAACTTCAATGATTATACCTAGTCTTTGCTTCCAAACTAAAATTAGCCATTTGGACATATCATGTGGAGCCTGTACAAGTTCCAACTATCATCTCTATTTCATACCCAAGAACCTATATAGGGATTTCCCCCAACTGATCTAACACTTGATCAATGTGTGATTGAGCCCTTTGATGGAAAGTATGATGACTAAGAGTGGCTTTGCTATATCTAGCAAGATATCCCACTTTTATTGCTACATCTTTAGTAAATTAACGTAGGATTTTAGCTATTATTCCATACTAATACTATAACCTACCATCACATTCCAATTGATACATGACCTTGAATTAAATGCATCCATGTGTAGGTTAAAAAACGTGCAAGGAAAGGCAATTAATTGGTAAAGAGGCATATAAATAATTATTTGTATAGCTTGCATCATGAGTGATATTTTCCTACCTCGCGACTTTTTACTTTAGTCTTACTGGTAGATGATTTTGGATGGTGCTAAAGGCTTTTTTAGTTTTCTAAAAGTGGTTTATTTTGACCCATAATTCTTTATGTGTATATCAAATGTTGGAATAAAGAAAATAGATGAATGCATACAAAACACATATCCTATTCAACACTAATGTACACCTTCAATTGAGCTACGATTTGCTTACAATAGATGAAAGGGGAATAAGAAATATCACCAACACAAACCTTGTTGCCATATGGGATGTACTCACATTGATTTGTTATTGTTGTGTTGTAATTTGGTTGCTCATTCTAGCATCATGACTTTACTTTGCATCCAATTCCCACTCTTGGAAATGGCTTGAGGAATGGTTATGAGAATGATGAATGGATAGGATTAAATCTTGTGTAATGGAAGGATGAGGTTCATCCATTCTCATGAGAGAATGAAAAGCCTATGAGTGGCATCTTATGATTGGTGCACATATTGAAAACAAATGGAGGGTGAAGATTTTATTATTTTTAATGAAGGGTGATTATTGAAAAGGCCATTTCTAGAGCCATGTGCAAGTGTGGAGCCTTATGCAAAGTTGGCTTTACTGATCTGGTGGAGGAATGTACAAATGATTAGTTAGTCGATTAAACTATGTTATTTAATTAACTAATGATTGAAGAGGGTTTTAGTATAAATAAAATAAATATTATGTATTTATTTAATTTTAGAGGGAATATTGAGGGGATAATTGATTAATTAACTAAATATAAATTATTTAATTAGTGCTAGAAGTGGAATCACATGATAGACTTGGTGTGATGATGATAGAAATGCAGGAGTACATTTTTAGGGGTCAACATTTTGCCTCTCTTTGAGGTAATGTTACATAACATCATTTCAAAGAAGAATAAAATATAATAATTTTTTGAAATAAATGCCCCCATCACTTGGAGTGATGATGAGGAATGAAGTAGAGATGCCCCCTCCATAGGGGAGGTAGGGTTACAGGGATTGAATGGGATCTTAACAAGATAAAACATGGCTTAGGGGTGCAAAATAGTGTTGCAAAGGAAACTTTAGAGTGGAAAAGTGAAAAACTTGGAGGGAAAGCCTATAAATAGGAGATTTAAGGGCCATAAAAAGTTCATTTTTACCTTGCTAGAGGAGGAGAGAGGAGCTTTGGATTTGGGAGAGGAAGTGGAGTAAAATGGAGCATACATGTTGGTTGATCATCTTTGCAACAAGTTGGTTCAGGACTACATGTGATGGCTACCAAGTTTTCCATCAACAAGTTTGAAAAACGTTTACATTTTCCTAAGTTTTGAGGGTATTTATGAGGTGGTTAGGGTGAAACATATCAGCACTAGGGCACCCCTGGTGCAAGGGGAGCGTGAATGGCGTAGTGTTCAGCTTAGTGGTGCAGGCATCATTATGATGTAATCTCACACATGTGTGGCGCAAGCGCCATGATGGCATAAGCACATAAAATGTGGCACAAACACCTTGATGGTGCAAGCATGGAGAACATGGCATGAGCACATGGAGAAGCAAGAAAAGGAAAGTTTTTAGATGAAAGAAGGGGATTTGAGATAGATTAGGGCTTGAGAGGAAAAATGGAGATTTTGGGTAGCTTTGGAAAAATAGCAATTAGGGTTAGACAGGAAAATGGGGATTTGGGTAGGTTTGGAAAAATGGAGATTAGGGTTAGAGAGGAAAAAGGGGATTCACGTAAGTTTGAAAAAATCAAGATTAGGTTTAGAGAGGAAAATGGGAATTCAGGTAGGTTTCGATAAATTAAGGTTTGAGAGGTAGACTGATGAGTGTGTGTGTATGTGTAGAGGTTTTCTATTGTGGTGGCATGGGAGAGGGGATCCATAGTGCTAGGAATAATGTGACACTATGACAAGGATGACTAGGGTTTAATGGAGGTGGTAGGTTTGAGGTACCTAGCATAGATGCCAAAGATTAGAGCAGATATGGCCCCGTTGATAATGTTGACCAAGTGATGACACTCAAAGACATCCACCTTTCATCTCCTAACAAGGGAGATAATATTGATGGGGGAGGATGTATTGAGGATTTTCCAAATTTCAATCTATGGGGATTAGGTATACTAGAAAGTTACTAACATTTAAGGAGCTTTGTGATGACTAGCGAGGAGAGGGAAAATGTTGATGCATGGATGGCCTTATATATTGATGCATGTGTGGGTAGGGTATATCAGGTACCTTTGGTTTTGATGGCGATCATCAATGGCATGCTACTAGCTAACAAGACCAACACATTCTTCATGGTGAGGTTCTTGGATATGGTGGTTGACATGGTGAAGATGGGTACATTATTTTCTTGGAGTTTGTACATGTTGGTGCACTTATACAAGGGTCTACACTTGATAGTGTATTGAGATGGGTGGAGCATCAGGGCTTCAACGCTATTGTAGACATGGGCATGGGAGCACATTGTGATTGGTTGGCCTAAGGCTATGCATGTGGTGCAAGAAGTGAATGAGCCAATAGTGTATGGATGGAGGATCTTTGAGGATGGTTAGCAAAGACATCTTGGAGAGATCAGCTATTATAGGCAATTGATGACCTAGTGGCAACTGGCATCACATGGAGGTTGTATACACCTGAAATTGGCTCATGTCAAATTAAGTAAATATTGTAATATTTATCTTAATTCTTATTCTTCTATCAATTAAATAAATATTCCCAATTTATTTATTTGATTCATATTTCTCCACAAATTAAATAAAATCATTTATTTAATTAAATCATCCAAATTCTTCTAAAATCATTCTAAATTAAATAATACTAAATTATTTAATTAATTCTTCTCATTCTCTATATTTAAATAAATCAAAATATTTATTTAAATTATCTATTTCCTCCAAAATTGAATTAATACCAAAAATAATTCAATTAATCCATGTGCACTTGTAATTAAATATTTTAATATTTAATTAGCTAATATCCCCTCACCCACGTGTCCTATTTATCCTCTAGTCAAATCAGTTAACTCTTCAATCAATTCACTTAATTGATTAGTCTATTCTATTAACTAATCAATCATCTCAGTTAACTCCTCAATCTATTCTGTTAACTACCTTGATGCATGAAGGAGAAAGACACTTGTCCTCTCCCTATTCGTGCACATCCTCTCAAATTTCCTCAACCTTTGATCTTCTTATTCATTCTACACCATTGATCTTCTTTCTCACAAATCTATAAATACAACCCCTATTCCTCCATTTCATTCATCCAAGCTTTTTATAAACTTACTCTGCAGGAATCACAGCACGCCTTTGGCACAAATCACTCCATAGCTTGAGATCAATTTTCACATCATTATCACCATTATTATTGTATTGTGAAGATCCTCTTCATTGAAAAACCTATCAATAGCCGTTCTCCATTGTCATCTTCGAAAAAAGCAAGGAAGTGCACCTTCTGAGGGCTCTATTCATACACGAGATCAATTCGAGATAGGCGACCAATGGAAGTCATGGAATAGAAAGGTTTGCAAGGTATTGTGCTCTTTGTGTTTGATCTTATTTGTTTCAATTTCATTGAGTTATTGGATTATATTGATGTATTGATATTATTCCCATTTTTTTGATAACATTTATGGCACCCACCGTGGGGCCCTTGCCCCAATTTAACTTCAAAATTAAGTTTTTGTGTGTTAGAATCCATACACAGGACGTTTCTACACATCCATCACATTCTATTGCACATATGCTCATTGATACTACGCATCTATCAAATCTACACATCTACTCACTATTACTGCACATCTGTCAAATATGCGCATCCACTCACTAATACGGTGCATACACTCACTGATACTGCATATTTGTCAAATTTGCACATCCATTCACTGTTACAGTGCATACACTCACTGATACTGCGCATCTGTCAAATCTGCACATTTATTCTATGTATCTGCTCATACATTCTCTATTATTGCACATTCATTCACTTTATCTGCGCATTTATTCTGCTAGGGTTTTTGAGCTATTTCTCAAGAAATTTCTAACACTAACATCATTTGCAGGAATATTCAAAGATCCACCTTGCAAGTTAAGAGCTAGTCAGGCATATAGTTGCATAGTTAACTCTCATCTAGATCTAAATAGCAAAAGAAGTAATTGAGCTTGTTCGTGCAAATTTCACTTAGATCTAAATAGGAGGGAAGTAATTTGTACTTGTTGCATCACAACTTGAACATAGTCCCAACTAGAAGGATTAAAATTGAATAATTGCTCTCAAAAGCTTTTTCAAAGTTAACAAATCTTGTGTGCCTGATAGAGTAACTCATTTAGTTTCTCTTTTTAACTAGGAGGAAAGAACTAGTGTTTTCTATGATTTTGGAGTGATGATAGGACTATTCTCTCCCCTTAACTGGGTGACCAAAATGCCAGAATCATCATTTCGCATGTGTTACCTTTAGAGAAGCCCACCCTTGGAATTCCTTCCTTCCACGTGGGACGACCTTAAGTGATAACAGCTAAAGCCAAGTACCTCCAATTCGCTATAAATAAATTACGTTTGTGTCGAGAGTCACAAGCGACGGGTGCTGTTGTATTACACCGACCAATGTTTCCCCCAAAACCCTGTGGAGCGTAACCTCTGTAGGCTGGGAAGCCTTCTTATCGAAGTGAATGGCCGCACATGTAATCACCCAAACGGATGCCTTGACTAAAATCCTTTTGTTCTAGTAGGCCAAAATCCCCTATTTGGTGACACAGGAGGAAAACATTCTCCAGATCCATCCAACGTGATGCACTCATTTAGTGTAGAGACAGAAAAGTTCAACTCTTCGGAGGAGCTATAACTTGGTATGCATGAGAAGTGAGTGCCGTGGAGGGGAGCCAGTGCTACCAAGTTATTAGTTGTCTCCCTTTATGCAAGTGGCTGGTGTAAAAACCAAGTTGGAACTCATCGAATACTATCCTTGCTAACCTTAGGATTGTGCTTGCATTGTAATAAAAAAACCAAAAAAAAAAATCAAACAATCATGAAAATATTCTTTGTGTGTGATGTGTCTTTCTTGCCATAATTGAAGAAATAAATCAAAAAGAGAAACATTCAAACAAAGAACCCAAAAACATTGAAAAATGTGCCTTTACCAGGTCAAAATCAGTCAAAATCAAACAAAACAGCACAGATCTATGCATCTACTTCATCCTACTGTGCATTTGCTTCACCCTGCTACGCATCTATTTTCTGCTGCACTTTTCCACAGTTCTGCTACGCATTTGCTTCACCCTACTATGCATCTATTTTCTACTGCGCTTTTCCACAGTTCTACTGCACATTTGCTTCACCCTGCTACACATCTATTTTCTATTGTGCTTTTACACAGTTCTGTTGCACATATACTTTTCTCACTAGATCAGTGCTTTTGTTTCCTATTGCTGCACATTTATACTCTATTCTGGCGCATTTGCTTTTCCACCAAATTTGCGCTTTTGTTTCCTATTACTGTGCATATACACTTTATTCCTGCACATCTGTCACAATGAGTACTTCCATACAGTTTGTCAGAAAAACACCTACTTTTTTGAGCATCCATTTTAGTCTTGTATCAATTTTTGAGGTCAAATTAACCGGCCAATCACTTCTCTCGTTCATTTCCACAGCGTACCCTCTTTTCCGTCATTCACCTCATCAAAATTTCACAAAACTTCCTAAGAGCAAGTCAAACTATCAAAACTAGGTTATTACAAGGCAATTTTTGGATCATATCAGATTCAAGCATCACTAGTAAGTCTCCACTAATAGGATTTATCATCCTTCTATCTCAAAACTTCACTACTATGTTTTGGTGCAAAACTAGTCTCTACCAAGTAATTGGATTCCAACCATCCTTACTTTTGGCTACCATTTTGTATTGACCAACTTGTTTGAAACCATTGATCAAAGAAAACCCTTGTTCAAATCTTATCACCACAAGTATCCCCTTCACTACAACCTCCAAGCACATCTTACCAAAGCATCTAATTTCACCCCACTCCATTCCAAATCACATTGCATGGTACTAACTAGATCGCAGAAGCAAAAAAAATTGAAATGGCTAAAACGTTCGACAAAATTGTCCCCTCCCCTCACGACAGTGATGAGGATATATCTCACGAGGACATACAAGAATCTCTCCAAGATAGAAAATTTCAACGAATGATGGACAAAGTACTCAACCAAGACCCTAAAAAGTTTTTTCTCCACCTAGCAACCCAAGGAGTTAAGCTCCCCGTTGTCTTTGACGTCACAATGTTGAAAGAAATCGAAGAGGAAAGAATTCATAAAGACAGCACATGTGAGGAAAGAACCCTTGACACAGACAAAGGCAAGAAAACCACAAACTCAACCACATCTTTAGACATGTTGACAAAATAAGTTCAAACCCTACAACAACAATTAGTGGACCTCCAAACAAGGATGTCCACTAAACACTATTCGTTGGAGGATATCTCATCATATCCCTTCGATAGGAGCTCGAACATGATCCCCTTTCCCCTTAGATTTGAAGTTCCAAAATTTGACAAGTATAGAGGAAAGGGTGACCCTAGAGACCATATCAAAGAATTCAGCGTTGCATGTCTAGAGGTTTCTCACAATGAAACTTTTCTCATGAGACTCTTCCCTAGATCTCTAGGAGGGCAAGCCATGGAGTGGTTCTCTCAACTCGCCCCGAGTATCCGTACTTTTGATGAGTTAGTGAATAAATTTGTCACGCATTTCTCGTATAATATCGAACATGAGGTATCCATGCTTGACCTTTGCAACACAAAATAAAAGAGTGGTGAATCCTTCGATGCTTTCTTACAAAGGTGGAGGCAACTTGCAAGCAAGTGCTCATATCATGCCCCTGAGAAACATATGACAGAAATGTTTGTCCATAATCTCAATCCCAATCTAAGCTATCAATTTCAAATCCAATGCCCTAACTCATTCACAAAAGTCATTGAGATGGGGTTATTGATCGAAAAAGCTATGATCGCGAAAGGACAAATAAAATTATTCAAAGACACTCCTAATTCAAACTATACCATGGATAAATCAAAATTCTGGACCAAAAACAAGAACATCGTCAATGATGGAGTGGTTGATGCTAAAGTAGTGGCTCCTAAGCAACCAATTTTAAATCTCAAAGGAGCATCAAATAATGCAACACCGAGCAAACCTTCATCAAATGAACCAAGACAACCATACAACTTTCCTCCTAGATGAAAATTTACACCACTAGGAGAGTTATATGAGTCCGCTTTAAGAAAGTTAGTGGCAAACAATGAGATCACCCTTCCCACTGCAAGAGACTATGAACCTCAAGTCAAACCTTCTTGGTGGAAGGATACCAATCTCTGTGAATACCATAGAGGCAAAGGCCATAAAACTGGTGACTGTATTCGCTTGAAAAATATCATACAAGACTTACTAGATCAAAATCGTGTGGGCACAAAAGATCATCCCTCTAACGAATCACATGTGGCATTCAAGGATCCGCTCCTTAACCATGACAGGCAGAACACTTATAACACAACAACAATAACAACTAGCCAAATCACAATAATGGGAACAATGATGCTAACTACATGAACATGTTAGATCTAGGGCACACAACTGAGAGGGGGGGTGAATCAGTTGTACAAAACTTGCTTCTATTTCAAACACTTAAATCCTCTTTGTTATTTAATAGCATATCAGTTAATCATTCATGAAAGCATAAAGCATAAACATTAGAGCAGATATACATCAACACATGAGACACCAAGATTTTGATGTGGAAAACCCAGTCAAGGGAAAAACCACGGGGTGATTAACCCAAGGATTATTCTCTGTTAGAAGAATAAGAAAAATAGATGGCACATGCCAATTAGGGCTCATTGCCCGAGCACACTGCTCACAAGAGGTACACTGCCTACAAGAGACACACTATCTACAAGATAACAAGTATTACAAACTTGAACTGGGGATTGACATCTTTACCATGCCTGGATCAGTTCCATTTAAGCCCAAAAACTCCTACTCTGCCTTTCGCACTTCTCTTTGCTATACCATGCTCATCACCGTAAGACACTATTCAAAATGAATTCACAAACCCTTATTTATACAAGGCATCGACTTAGGAACAATCATCTAAGTCGGCAAATACCTACAAGATCATTCACAAGACGTGTAATACATCCGGTCGACCTGTCTTAGGAAGAACACCAATATCTGTGGTTATTCTTCAAATGCAAACTCTAACTTCAATGCGGACTGCCAATAAGAATTGTACACAATCCAAAGATCACCAAAACCTTTCTTGAGTCATCAATAACATCTGCACTTTATCAGCTTACTGGAATTCTTCTGTTCTTCATCCGGAACTTCAAGAACACAGTCTGTCCTCACTGTAATATTGAAAAAGGTGCTTCCGGACCTCCAAACTGTGAACAAATCTGGTTGTCACTTCACATGAACTTCTTCAACACTCTCTCCAATCTGCAGAATGAGATAATGCAATTCCGGAGCTCACCGGACCAATCTGTGACACTCTGTCACCATTGAACGCATGCCAAAACCGGTTATACTTGAGCAAACATAACTTCTTCAGATCTTCATGCGAACCTCTGAAATCTTGATTCGAACATCTCAAGACTCATATCTACAAACCCTTTAACCTACATCCTCTGATCCTCAACCTATTGAGGACTTTTGCCTTCTTCTCATCACTGTTCTTCACTGTTCCTGATTGAGACTAATTTCCTCAATAACCTCAGCACACAGCTCATCCAATCCTTCTCATTAATGCAATATGAGTATGTTGACATCAATGACAACACTGGTTAACCTCATACTTGCAATAATCTCCCCCTTTGTCATTGATGGCAACATATGATGTGAAAAACCATCAAGACAAGAACTTCTCTTTTCTGTCATAGCTCCCCCTAACAGCAACAACTCTTCACATGTCTTCTTTTCCTTTATTTCTCCCCCTTTGATCATTAACCATTTGTTTTTCACGTGTCTTCTCTCCACCTTTGACATCAATGGAAAAGGGCTCATACTTGCATTTCTAACTCATCAGAATCATACCAGCTGCTCCTCCTTAGTAGCAGCTCCTCATCATCAATCCGGATCACAAGATATGACTGTGATATCCACCAGACTAATGCACATCAGTGCATCCTAGTTCATCACCGGAGGGGCCATGACCCCTAACTTCTCCCTGAGATACTCAAAAGAGTCCTTGGGAAGAGGTTTAGTAAAAATATCTGCAAGCTGATCCTTGGAGGGCACATACTCCAATCTGACTTCACCCTTGTTCACTTGCTCTCTCAGAAAGTGAAATTTGATAGATATATGCTTGGTCTTAGAATGTAATACCGGATTCTTAGAAATATTTATTGCACTAGAATTATCACAGAAAATTGTGATAGGCTCCTCATATTCTACTTGAATGTCTCTTAGCATTTGCTTCATCCACAAAAGTTGAGTGCAACTTCCTGCTGCTGCAATGTATTCAACTTCAGTTGTAGACATGGATATTGCCTCTTGTTTCTTGCTTAGCCAAGAAACCAACCTTTTTCCCAAAAAGAAAGCTCCTCCACTTGTACTCTTCCAATCATCAACATCTCCTACCCAATCTGCATCTGTATATGCATGAAGAGAAAAATTATGATCTCTAGGATACCATAGACCATACTCAACTGTTCCTTTTAAGTACCTCAATATTCTTTTGATTGCCATGAGATGAGATTCTCTGGGATCAACCTAGAATCTCACCACAAGACCAATAGCCTGCATTATATCTGGTCTAGTATGAGTGAGATACAATAATCCTCCAATCATTGATCTGTACTTTGTCTGATCTGTCTTAGGAGAGTCATCATCTTTGCTCAACTTACATCTGGTAGCCATGGGAGTGTTCATAGGCTTTGAATCTTCCATTCCAAATTTCTTCAATAGTTCTTTCACATATTTAGTCTGAGAGATAAAGATTCCTTTCTCTGTTTGAGTAATTTGCAGACCCAAGAAGAAATTCATTTCACTGAGCATTGACATTTCAAACTCACTTTTCATTTGGTTCGCAAAGATTTTGCACATACTGTCTCTTCCTCCAAAGATGATATCATCAACAAATACTTCAACAATCAGGATGTTTTCATGATCAATTTTGAAATAAAGGTTACTATCAGCAATACCTTTGTTGAAGCCAATCTTCAAAAGATATTTGTCCAGCCTTTCATACCATGCTCTTGGAGCTTGCTTTAGACCATACAGTGCCTTCTTTAATTTGCATACCATATCACCATGCTCAGACAACTGAAATCCATCCAGTTGTTCAATGTACACCTCTTCTTCTAAGTCACCATTCAAGAAAGCAGATTTGACATCCATCTGAGACACTTTGAAATCTTTGAAGGCAGCAAATGCAAGAAATAGTTTGACTGCTTCAATTCTTGCCACCGGAGCAAGGTTTCCTCAAAATCAATCCCTTCTATTTGAGAGTAGCCTTTGCAGACTAATCTGACTTTATTTCTGATTACTTCACCAACTTCATTTAGTTTGTTCCAGAAGACCCATTTGGTTCCAATCACATTCTTGTTACTAGGTCTAGAAACAAGATCCCAAGTGTGATTTTTCTCAATTTGCATCAACTCTTCTTCCATTTCTTTGGTCCAATTTTCATCATTACAGGCTTCATTTATTGTCTTAGGTTCAATCTCTAAAATCAGACAACATTCATCTATATTTTGAGCAATTTTCCTTCTAGTTTGCACACCTTTGCTTTTGTCACCTATGATCTGATCTTCAGAGTGGTTCAGTCTTACATACCTTGGAACTTTGGGAGTTTCTTGCGCTTCTATTTCTTGATCAGGCTCATTCAGACCTAACTCTTCTTCCTAATTTACCGGATCAATCTAAATCAGACTTTTAAGAGAGGATTCAGTTCCTTGAACCAGAACACCATCCTGATCATCTTCATCATACTAATAAAACCTTGAGGGCTTCTCAATTCCTTCATCAACCTTCACATTTATACTTTCTATCATCTTTCTCAGTCTATTATTGTAACACTGGTAAGCTTTGCTTTGAGTGGAGTAACCCAAGAAAATTCCTTCATCACTTCTAGCATCAAACTTTCCTAGATCTTCATCTCTTTTAATCTAACATTTGCTACCAAATACTCTGAAATATCTCATAGTAGGAGTGATACCAAACCAAAGTTCATAAGGAGTCTTATCGGTATTGCTTTTGATTTGAACTTGATTGAGAGTGTAGACTGCAGTGCTGACAGCTTCTCTCCAAAACATCTGGGGAACATTTGCTTCCATCATCATTGTCCTGGAAGCTTCCTGGATGGTTTGGTTCTTTCTTTCTACTACTCCATTCTACTGTGGAGTCCTAGGAGCAGATAACTATCTCTTTATACCATGCTTCTCACAAAAATCTATGAATTCACCAGATGTGAATTCACCACCTCTATCAGACCTCAGACATTTCAGTTTTAATCCGGTTTGATTCTCTACCATAGCCTTGAAGATTTTGAATTTCTCAAAAGCTTCTAATTTCTCTTTCAGAAAGGTAACCCACATCATCCAGGAATGGTCATCAATCAGTAGCATGAAATATCTATCACCTTGCATACTCTTGATTCTTGTCGGACCACATAGATCAGTATGAACTAATTCCAATAATCTGGTAGAAGATTGATCCTTGCTTTTGAATGAGACTCTGCTTTGTTTACCCAGCTGACATTCTTTGCACAAACTGTTTGTAGGTTTTACCAATTTTGGAAGATCTCTTACAACTTGAGTATTGCTTATCTTGATGATGTTATCAAAATTTACATGACAATCCTTCTATGCCATAACCAGCTCTGATCAACTTGAACAAATAGATAACTTTTATCAGCACCAACCAAGTGGAAGATATTACCTTTAGTTTGAGTACCGGATGCAATCTCTGTTCCGGATCTTTCAAAGATTTTGCATTTTCCATCCTTGAATCAGAGATCATAGCCTTTGTCCACCAATTATCTGACACTGAGAAGATTGTGCTTCAAACCTTCAACATACATCACATTACTAGTTTTGTTTCTTCCATTAAAAGAAATAGTTCCTCTTCCTCTGATTCTGCTAGTAGAATTATCACCAAACTTTACCACTCCTCCTTCATACCTTTCCAAATCTAAGAACTTGTTCTTGTCAACTATCATATGGTGAGAGCATCCACTATCAATAACCCAATCATCCTTTTCTTCAACTTGGGCAGCTAAAGCTCTTTCTACAATCTTATGATTGACAGATTCAAAGGATATTGGATCTTCTTCCTTGATGGCAATAAACACCCATTCATTTCCAGATTTGTTTCCTATCTCTGATTCATCATCTGTTACTCCTTCATTATCATCTTCTTCATGAACATAGTAACAATTCTTTTGAAACCTTTGTCTGTTAGAATTTGGCCTTGTAGATCTTTCCAGACATCTTGAGGCAAAATGACCAATCTTATTGCAATTGAAGCACTTAAAGGGTAATTTTCCTTCATACTTACGAGATCCTCTTGGCAGTCTTTTTGCAATAAGGGCTTCAAGTTGAGCTATTTCTGCTTCTTCCTCTTCCATGTCTCTTCTTGCTTGGTCATACCATGACAGCTTCTTGAAGAGTTTTCTCCCGGATCAAATCTTTGTTTGCCTTTCACATAGGCACTGGCTTTGAATGCAGATTCAGTCTTGGGGGGATCATCTCCAAACTTGGTCATTTCAAATGCAGCCAGTTTGCCAGCCAATTGGTCTCTTGTGAAAGTTGTATGGGCTCTGAATTCATCAATAGCAGCAACCTTGATTTTGTAGGCAGCAGGAAGGGATCTGAGAATTTTGCAAACAATCTCATTTTCATCCAAAACTCCACCAGCATTCCTAATTCCACACACTAGCTCATTCACTCTTGGCATAAAGGTAGTGATATTTTCATCATCTCTCATCTTCAATCTTTCAAATTTCCCTTTGAGACTCTGCAACCTTGCACTCTTAACATACTCATCTCCTTCATGCAGAAGTTCCAGTTTAATCCAGATCTCATAGGCAGTTGGTAGGTCAATAACATTTGAGAGTTCTGAGTCAGTTAATGCGCTTAGAAGAGCCTCTTTGGTCCACAGGTTGTTTTTAGCATCTGTGATTTCATTTAGAGTTGTCGGACCACCCTGTGGAGGTACATATGCTTTTGTGACCATGGACAAGTATGCTTTTCCCATACACTCCAAGTGACATTTCATGCGACCTTTCCAGAGAGAGAAGTTGGTTCCATCAAACTTCAGACTATCCTTCTTGTATGATGACATCCTGGATCTCCTCAAGCGGTTAAGCTCCTTTTAGAGGAACTTGGCTCTGATACCAATTGTTAGATCTAGGGCACACAACTGAGAGGGGGGGTGAATCAGTTGTACAAAACTTGCTTCTATTTCAAACACTTAAATCCTCTTTGTTATTTAATAGCATATCAGTTAATCATTCATGAAAGCATAAAGCATAAACATCAGAGCAGATATACATCAACACATGAGACACCAAGATTTTGACGTGGAAAACCCGATCAAGGGAAAAACCACGGGGTGATTAACCCAAGGATTATTCTCTGTTAGAAGAATAAGAAAAATAGATGGCACATGCCAATTAGGGCTCACTACCTGAGCACACTGCCTGGATCAGTTCCATTTAAGCCCAAAAACTCCTACTCTGCCTTTCACACTTCTCTTCGCTATACCATGCTCATCACTGCAAGACACTATTCAAAATGAATTCACAAACCCTTATTTATACAAGGTATCGAGTTAGGAACAATTATCTAAGTCAGCAAACACCTACAAGATCATTCGCAAGACGTGTAATACATTCGGTCGGCCTGTCTCAGGAAGAACACCAATATCCATGGTTATTCTTCAAATGCAAACTCTAACTTCAATGCGGACCACCAATAAGAATTGTACATGATCCAAAGATCACCAAAACCTTTCCTGAGTCATCAATAACATCTGCACTTTATCAGCTTACTAGAATTCTTTTGTTCTTCATCCGGAACTTCAAGAACACAGTCTGTCCTCACTGTCATAATGAAAAAGGTGCTTTCGGACCTCCAAACTGTGAACAAATCTGGTTGTCACTTCACACGAACTTCTTCAACACTCTCTCCAATCTGCAGAATGAGATAATGCAATTCTGGAGCTCACCAGACCAATCTGTGACACTCTGTCACCACTGAACACCTACTGGAACCGGTTCTACTTGAGTGAACATAACTTCTTCAGATCTTCATGCGGACCTTTGAAATCTTGACTGGAACATCTCAAGACTCATATCTACAAACCCTTTAAACTGCATCCTCTGATCCTCAACCTATTGAGGACTTTTGCCTTCTTCTCATCACTGTTCTTCACTGTTCCTGATTAAGACTAATTTCCTCAATAACCTCAGCACACAGCTCATCCAATCCTTCTCATTAATGCAATATGAGTATGTTGACATCAATGACAACACTGGTTAACCTCATACTTGCAATAGAACATACCATTCGAGTACACCGTTAATTGCATATTAGAGCATACCCCACAAATCAATGTGCGTTTAACAAACAATCAGATTCCAACACCAAATCTAATTGCAATGTCACCACCTGCAGTGGGAAAGTCACGTTATACACACTCCCTCCAAGGTCATCATCCTCACCATCTACCCACCACAAGTACAACGTCATTGACCAACTACGAAAGACTCCGGCCCATATTTCCATATTAGAGTTGTTGCATCTATCACCATCCCACAAAGAGATTCTTGATGAAGCCCTAGTGCAAACCACTATGCCCACCAACTTGGCCCAAGAGAAATTTCAAGCCATGGTAGGTCATCTTACCTCACCTAACATCCTATCATTCAATGAACAGGATGATCTATCTGTATCTCAACCCCATAACGCATCATTACACATTGAGGCCTTCATTAATAAACATCGCAAATTAAAAGGGTTCTCATTGATGGAGGAGCAGGTTTGAACATTTGCATGCTAAAATTAATCCTTACATTGGGGTTTTCAGAAACTACAGTAGATCCAAGAAAGAAGATCACAATAAAAGCCTATGATGAAGAAGAACAGAAAACCAAGGGCACTATGGTGTTACCATTAAGAATTGGACCAGTGGAGAAAGAAGTTGTTTGCCAAGTCCTTGACAAGGAGCTCGCATATAACATTCTCCTAGGTAGACCTTGGATACATGCCATGAAAGTTGTGCCTTCCACATATCATCAATGTATCAAGTTCCCTCACAACGGCTGAGATATCACCATTCAAGGTGACCCTGATCCTTTTCAACACTATAACACTATCCAATCAAAGCCAGATTTCATCATCCCTAATAATAGAGCTTCCACATCTTCCACATCAAAGGCCAAAGAGAAGAAGGTCAAGATTAAAGAAATAGGGGTAGGAGAGTGCTCCATCGAGCATACCTTTTGTTTAGCCAAAATGCCTTTATCTTTGAAGTCCTTTGGGTGACCTACACCCTACCCAAAACTATCTGCTCCTCTCGAAACCCCCAAAGCTCCCTTTGTCAAATGGGGCACCTTATCAGATGAGAGTGAAGAAAGAGATGTTCTGCAATGGATCTACATAGACGAAGATGACACACCACGAGACAAACAACCAAATCTCACAACAGAAATCTATGGGCGTGGTAAATCTTACACAGAATGGGCTATGAAGGATCGGGTCCCATCAGCCTGAGAAAAGAAGGAATAACTGAACCCATTCAACCCCCTTCATCCTCATCGGCCCACGACACAAGAGGGCTAGGATACAAAGACAACAACAAAGGCAAAGCTAAGGCTACTACTTGTTTTGTGGAATAGATCTATATCCTCCAAGAAGATAGTGATACATATTCTAATGAGTATGAATGGGATGACCTCTCAGAACATTCCTATGAGGACAAAGGAATCAATTTTCGTTCGCACCTATAGCCCCTACCGTGAGGGACAAACTCTAAGGCATAGACCAGTAGAGTGTCATTTGCCCATTCTAGAAAGAACAACTTACGAGGAAGGTCAGAGTTCTCATGAGACAGATAATCTTGAAGAAAGTACCATCACAGACCTTGCTCCTATCATTCCTAATCCTGATCATATATCCATCCTTACCATCACACCCATAAAATTAGATCAACCTATCGATCCCCTCCCCCTAGTACATCCTGAGCTTATCGATTGGGATCTACAAGGAACCCCCAACTAGACATGTTCCAGAACGACGATGCCTACATTGATTACATGGAACTAAGAGACCACCTACCTGCAGGAGATCATAAAGCTGGCTTTGCCATAGAACTCAATACCGTAGCTTATTTTGGAGAGGGTACCAAGCCTTCCAATCAAAAAAATATAAAAATCAAACATGGATCTGATGGTGCAAACCACCCTGCGGTAGTGTCAGATCCCAAAAAAGTAAAAATAAATAATGTATCTGATGGTGAAAACCTCTCTGAGGTGCCAAATGATGGAAGGCTTGACACTCTCCCCAACAACATGTATCAGGAGAAGTCACAAATTGTGGTAGAACCTACAGAACCTGTTGACATCGGCACAGAAGGTAACCCAAAGATCATGCACTTTTCCAAGTCTCTATCTCCAGTGGAAAAAAAAATTTGTGGCCTTCTTCAAAAAGAAACAAGTCAACTTTGCTTGGTCCTATGCAGATATGCCTGGGTTAGATCCAAACTTGATCTTGCATCATCTACCACTAGATCCTAGAGTTAAACTTATTAAACAAAAACTTAGGAAAATGCATCCACATATCGCATTGCTAGTCAAAGAGGAACTAAAGAAGCTACTAGATTCAGGGTTCATTAGAGCAATTGATTATTCGGAGTGAGTATCAAACATTGTACCAGTATCAAAACCTGATGGAAGAGTCAAATTGTGTAATGACTTCAGAGATCTCAACAAGGACTATCACAAAGATGATTTTCCATTGCCCAACATTGACATCATAGTAGACTTGACAACTGAACACACTATGCTCTCTCTTATGGATGGTTTTTCTAGCTACAACCAAATCAGCATAGCACCAGAGGATCAGCATAAGACAACATTCACATGTCCATGGGGTACCTTCTACTAGAACGTCATGCCATTTGGGTTAAAGAATGCAGGAGCAACATACCAACGGGCAATGACTACTATCTTCCACGACATGATGCACGTCACCATGGAAGACTATGTGGATGACATCCTTGCCAAGTCAATTACAAAGGAATCTCACTTAGATGTCCTAGAGAAAATCTTTCAGCGGCTAGAACACTTCAAGGTTTGATTGAATCCAAAAAAGTGTGTGTTTGGAGTCACCTCCGACAAACTCTTAGGTTTCATAGTATCAACCAATGGGATTGAGGTAGATCCTGCAAAGGTAAAATCTATCATGGAGATGCCACCACCAAGGAACATCACCCAATTGCAATCTTTACAAGGAAAATTATAGGCAATCAGTCAGTTTATCTCACAACTGGTGGACAAATGTCAACCTTTCACTCATCTCTTGCATAAGAACATCCCATTTAGATAGGATGAGAAGTGTGAAGACAGATTTCTCAAATTGAAAGAGTATCTCATAAATCCACCTATCTTGATGCCACCTATTCAAGGCAAGCCACTATATCTTTACATATCTACAACACCAACAGCTCTTGGAGCCCTTTAGGCACAACAAGACTATGAAGACAAGGAATGAGCAATCTACTACATCAGTCACACATTGGTGGGGTATGAATTGCAATATTCTCAAATCGAAAGATATTGTCTTGCGGTTGTTTCTGCTTCCCAAAAACTACACCATTACATGCTTGGACATTCCATCAAGCTAATTACAAAGATCGATCCATTAAAATACTTGTTAAGCAAAGCAGCTCTAACAGGCCGCCTAGCTAAATGGGTAATGCTACTAAGTGAGTATGACATAGAATATGTGGAAAGGAAAGCTATAGAGGGTTAGATCATCGCAGATCAGTTGGCAGAGGTACCATTACAAGATACTACTCCAATGACATTTGAGTTTCTTGATGAATCAATTTTTAGTATCACAACACATTCATGGAAGCTCTACTTTGATGGGTCTTATACAAACCATGGATCAGGGACAGGAATCTTATTAGTAACTCCTCAAGGTGACACAATACCTAAGTCCTATCATCTACTTTTTCCTTGCACAAACAACATAGCAGAGTATGAGGCCTTAGTCATTGGTCTTAAGATGGCGGCAGAGTGGAAAGTGAAAGAGCTACATGTCTATGGAGATTCACAATTCATCATCAATCAAGTAAATGATGCCTATCAAACGAAAGATGACAAACTAATACCATACAAGCATATGGTAGATGACTTTAAAGGATACTTTGTGATAATCTCCTTTGAGAAGATTCCTCGCATAAAGAACAAAGAAGTAGATGCCATGGCAACCATCGCCTCACTTCTCGATATACCAGAGAATGAGTCATGTTTTGAGTTCTTGGTGGAGTCAGTCGCACAACCAGCTTATGATATCCCTGAAACACAATCTATTTGCCTCCTAGTAGGATCTGATTCACCCTTGTATGGTAAAATTTACACTTACCTCAAGGATAACACCTTACCAGCCAACTTATCCAACAACCAATGCCAAACCTTTATCCGCCAAACATCCCGTTATACCATTATCGCTGACACCCTCTACCACCGAGGTTTGGATGGTACTCTACTTAGATGTCTTGAACGTGACGAATCTCAAACCACCTTACGAGAAGTACACGAAGGAATTTGCGGAACACACTCTAGTGGTCCTACCTTAGCTAAAAAACTCATGCGTTTGGGATACTATTGGCCGAACATGGAGACAGATTCATATCATTTTGTCAAGAAGTGCAAGCAATGTCAGATTCATGGTAACCTCATCCATGCACCAGCTCAAGAACTACGGCCTTTAATGACACCTTGGCCCTTTTGTCAGTGGGGACTTAACCTTGTGGGCAAAATCCACCCTCCATCATGCAATGGCCACAAGTTCATTATCACCGCCACTAATTATTTTACCAAGTGGATTGAAGCCATCTTACTCACCAATGTCACATGTAAACAGATTGCCTCCTTCATCCTTAATTACCTCATTTGTCGATACAGAATTCCCTCATCCATAGTCATAGATAATGAAAGACCCTTCAAAAACTAGGATGTCTAAGAGCTTTATGACAAATTCCAAATCCAACACCTCTTATCCACCCCATATTACCCACAAGGCAACGATCAAGCATAGGCATCCAACAAAACCATTTTGAAAATCCTCAAGAAAACTGTCAACGACACCGGCTGTGATTGGCACATGTAACTAAATCCCACTCTGTGGGCCTATCGAACTAGCATACACACTCCCACAAGTGCCACACCATATGCCTTTGTCTATGGTTCTGAAGCCATTTTTCCCATTGAGGTTGAGTTACCATCTTTGAGGGTGTCAGTAAAAGGTCTTATAACTGATCAGGACTACATAATTTCTAGACTACAAGAGTTAGAATTATTGGAGGAGAAACGATAGAATTCTTTCAACCATCTCAAAGCCTACCAACAAAGAATGTCTAGAAGCTATAATCACAGAGTCTGTCCAAGGGTCTTTAATATTGGTGATCTAGTGCTCAGAGAAAATACCTGCAATCAGCAGGATCGAGAGAAGAAAGGAAAGTTTGAACCCAATTGGCTCGGTCCTTATGTAATCATTGTTGCCTATGGATCAGGAGCATACCAGTTAGCTACATCAGAAGATGAGATGTTTGATGACCCAATCAACAGTATGCATCTTCTCTGGTTCTATACCTAGAGAACCCCAACGTAAGGGGGGCAGAAAATTTTTAAAAAATCAAAAAAATCAAAAAATTCAAAAGCAAAAAAGTGGGAAAAGACAAAAACATGGCAATAAAGGAAAAATAGTGAAAACCTGGCAAACAGGTGCTCTTTGCAATGCAAACTGCTTCCTCCATCTTTGGGAAACCATCACCTTGTGTCCATTCTTCCTACCATTATCCATCATCCGATTGCATCTGTTTCGCAAAACCACCTAACGATAACCTATCATGGCTTGATACTCTATCACCATTGTCACCTTATTACCTAAGGTTTATCCACTACCCTATCCATAGTGTCAGCCTGTCATAGGGTCCATCATCAGTATCTTATCATCCTGAACTACGTCGCCTCTGCATCTTCATGTAGGCAAGGCCATCTTGTATCGATGGGCACCCGAGGCTACCCATCTGTTCCATACCTTATCACCCATCCTCTGGTCCATCTGCATCTGCACCATTTTCCATCACCTAGGTCCTAGGTCCACAAGAGTCCACTCCCTGAACTACATTGTCTTTGCACCATCATGTAGGCAAGGCCATCATCGATGGGCACCTGAGACACTAAGTTAGTCCCTTAGGGCCCGTCTCTTCATGTCTATTGTCCATTCTTCCATAATAAATTGATCCTTTACCTGACTGGGGGCAAGTCCTCGACCTGGTTACAGAGTTGGATTATGCGATGCCACATGTTCTAAGAGGACACCAATAAGGATTGTGATACCTTTCAGTAGACACACACGTGCAACAAAGCACGCTTCCACACAAAAGTTTTGATGCAAGACATCAACCTATCCAAAGCAAAACAAACAAGTGCCTAAAACACTCAAAATGATTTTATCTAAATTATGGCAAGAAGACACATCTAATGCAAGAAAGTTTTGTTTTGATTGGTTGTACCTTAAATTTTAACTTTTGTTATCATGTTTCCTACGCCACTCAAGGATGCCTAAAAAACTAGAGATGCTATGATGGGGGCATGATTATTTTATTTGTTTGCTGCTTGTGGGTTTATCTTTAGTAATGTGAAGCCTTGTCTAAAGACATGATCAACATAATGATCATCGAGGACATCAAAGGTCTAAACATGAAACATGTGTAATCCTTGTTTGTTGATACACAAGAAATACTCAGGTCATCTTGGTTCAATTATACTTAGATGCTTGTATTAACTTGCTAAATCAAAATCCATGTAAGCAATACTCAGGTCATCTTGGTTCAATTATACTTAGATGCTTGTATTAACTTGCTAAATCAAAATCCATGTAAGCAATACTCAGTCATCTTGGTTCAATTATATTTAGATGCTTGTATTAACTTGCTAAATCAAAATCCATGTAAGCAATACTCAGGTCATCATGGTTTGATTATACCTAGATGCTTGTATTTCCTTACAATATTTTAAAACACATGAACAATAAAAAAATAAAAATCACCCAATGATGAATCAAGAACTTTAAAATACTTGCAATATCAAGGTGACAAATATCTGCATCCATACATATCCAATTACATTTCATATAGCATCCATAAAATAAAGATTCTTGTTCAAAGTGCCAATGTTTGCAAATAAAAGGCTTGTCATTGCTTCATTCGCGTTTCTTCTATCAATCAAATTTATATCTATCATTGTGTCTTTCATCAAATCTCTTCTACGTCGATTGAGTACACTTGGACATAACAAAAACATATCATCATTTTGCATTTCATATTAGGTGAGATAGTCATTAAATTGATTAAATCATTCACATACATATTGGTGTAACAAAAGCATGTCATCATTTTGCATTTCATATTAGGTGAGATAGTCATTAAATTGATTAAATCATTCGCATACATATAGGTGCATTCAATCATCTATATACATTTGTATCAGGATAACATAGTTTTTCATTAGAAAACCATCAATGTCACGTCTCAAATTCTAATACATTATGAACTTACTATATTTAGAACTATTTGTGGATAATTATGTGTGGATTAAATAAATGTTAGTTAATTTGACTTGAATTAAATAGATAGACACTTATTTTATGTCAATTTGAATTAAATAGATGGTATTTTATTTTAATTTGAAAGATGGAATAAGTGAATATTATTTGAAATGATAAAGTGAATATTATTTTATTAAATAAATTGTTATGCTTTGGCTATTGGTCACTAACCTATTAATGGAAATTCAAGTTTCATGAGTTGCAGTTTGTCAAAGACAAGGGTGTGGTCAAGGTTGAGGTGGTTAGCTCCCTGGCAAGGTTAGGCTGGAAGGGATTCTCTCAAATACGCACACATGTAGATGGCATGTAGATGCATTAATGTTGTTTTAATAAAATGTTGTTCCTTAACATTTTATTAGAAAAAATTCTTTATATTTTCTAAGTTATTATTTTATTTATATTAAAAATATTATAAAGTAAAATTAAATTATATATTTTTATAGATATATATTTATATATTTTATTTTAAATGATATGTGAGTTATAAAGTAAATTAAATTATATAATTATATAGACATATATTTATTTATTTTATTTAAATTGTATGTGGGAAAATAATTATATTATTATTATTATTATTTTAGAAATAAGTTATATGTCAAATTTATTATTAAAATCATATTAGATATTAAATTTATCTCTTTTTGGAATTAAAATTATTATTTTCATTTATTTCCAAGAAGTAATAACAAAACTAAATCAAGAGTTTTAAAATTAGAAAAATCTACTTTATGTGAGAATTAGAAACTAAAAACTTAGAAAAAGAAAATAAAAAAAGATAGAAATCCAAAAAAATTCAAAATAAAAAAAATAAAATCCTTACAAAAATTAGAAAGTGAAAAATGGAAAGAATTTGGAAAAAGAAGAAATAAAGTAATTTAAATAGAGATTAAACTCTCATTATTATACACAAGAAAATTTCACAGCATTGAAGCAAAAAGAAAATTAATTACATAATATTTATTTTTACTGTAAATCTGAAAATAAAAAGGGGAGAAAGAAAGAGCGAGGATCCAATGGAAAAGAAGAACAAAAAAAGGATCGACAAAAGGATAGCAATTACTAGGTTTTAAGCATACCCATTTTTGCCTGTGTTTGGATTATTCTCTGTGGATTGTTAAATTCATTAAAATTGTTTATTATCTAAATATCGTTGTGATGTAGCTAATATATGAAGTATGACTGAATATTTAGCATTGGGTATCTCTATTATATATATATATATATAATTATCAACGTGAATGTGCATTTTCTCATATATATATATATATATGATGATTACAGGTTATATTATCATCTATTATCAATATTATATATATATATATATATATATATATATATATATATATATAAATTGTATATACATATATATATTTATATTAGAAATGAAAACATAATATGAAAATCACTGTGAAAATTCCAAATTACAATATTGAAGATTTTTGCTGACGGTAATATCGTAAATGTTATTGAAAGATATTAAAGAAAACATGGCATATAGCCGTAAATAAAATGGGTCATTGCCTTCCATATGATAACTATTCATTGGAACTATTACTTTTTCCCATTTCGCTGGTCTATTCCTATTTCACTGATATTTAATCTTTGATATATTTTTAGTTTATAATCACCGCCGGTTATTTCATGAAGTTCATCGATCTATATATATATATATATATATATATAGAGAGAGAGAGAGAGAGAGAGAGAGAGAGTCAGTTTACCTTGTTTTCTGTTGATATAAAGTGATATGTATATATATTTATAAGAATATAATTGTCTTATAAATAAGTTTGTAGTCCATACTTTTTTTTTCTTTTCTTTCTTTTACTGAATATAAACAAATTTATTATACTTAAAATTTGGATAAATAAATCTATTGCAGGATAGTAATTTATTAAAAACTTTTTTATCAGTTCTATAGAAAAGCACGTTTTTCATACTTGTCCAACTTTTATCTGTCAAATTTCCAAAACCAATGGGATGAAAAAATCTAGCACCCAAGAAAACTAATGGATCCAACTTTTGTTCAAACAATAATTTCTTACCAAATTTGAAAGATCATTATAAACCATCAAATTTTGAAACTTAGACAACATAATCAATACACAAAGCATTACTTTAAACTTTTGGGAATGGTTTCTTCTTTCTAGTAAATGGTATGTTTATATTATGAGAGTTACTTTACTTCCGGGACATGATGCCAAATGTGGGCTCCCAGAGACGGTAATTTACTTTTTCTAAATTACCATTTTATTTTTGTTGAGCTTGGCCAAGCTGTTAGACCATTGAAAAAGATGTATTTGAAAAGCCTAGAATTATATGTCTCTGCCACATCCTATTGCGAGAGTTATGTCATTTCTAGTATAGTTAGGAATGCATACAGGCACTAAGCATGCATCGAGAGCTCCCTCCTGCCTTTACCATTCCGGGTTGCTAGGCTCCTCCTGCAGGGTCTGTGCTTCCTATGAGTTAGGAAGGAAATCGAGGAAGTTCAGTACTTTGTGGTTGGGTGGAAAAAGCACCTTGACCACATTCTTAACCTCATCTTGCGGGAGACCATTGTGGTCATGGCGGTTGAGATCAGAGGTTCTTTTATTATATGATTCATATGGATATAGTTGTATTAATTTTGTATGGCTTGCTCAAGCCCAATTGTAATTGCACTCTTATTGATGTAACTAAAATATGGATACAATCTCATGTAATATTGAATCAAATATTTGAAACACCCTTGTTCATGAAAGTAACTAGAAATGTAAAATTTGTTGAAAATGAAGGTAGAACTGTTGCTATGAACTTTTAAATTTTGTGTAGCAAAGCTGAAATAAAGATTAACTTGTAACAATTTACTCAACAATTGATTTGCACATTCAATTCAATATCGAAGAGAACAGAAGAGAAGAGAAGAACTTGCACATCATTTACGTGGAGAAACCCTTTCGGGAAAAAACTCCACACCCAAAGATATTTCCTGCTTGTATTAAATCTTCTTTTAAAGGATTACATTTAATACTTGAAATTTTCTCTAAGTCTTTGATGCACTTCAAAAACTTCTTGCATTTTTTCTCTAAGTCTTTTTCCTCAAATCAACTCTCTAGAAAATGTATGGGGTTTACAATTAAATTTAAAACACTTCCTTTTCATTCAAGAACTTTTTAATTCAAGAACCCTCTTTTAATTCAAGCACTTCTTAACAAGAACTTGAAACTCAAAATATAATCAATTGCATTTGATAGCATAGCTTCCAAAGCTCATGCAAAAATCAAGCTCACTTAAATTGAAAAGACTGAACTCAAACATAGTCCAAACACTAAATTAACTGATCCTCCAAGATGTGGGCACCCAAGGTGGCTAAAAATAGCTTTCCCATCATCAAACTTATCACCAAGTAAAAGCAACATTAGAAACTCCTCTATTTGGGCATCCATACTTGCCCAACGAGTTTCTGTTAACTGAAGTGATCAAATACACATCAAAATCATGCAAACAACATGCAAGATTGATGTCACCAAGGTTATTCTGAAATATCTTGTTTTGTACATACAAGTGACATGCAAACACCAGATCCAACATGCAACTGATACCCATTACCTGAAATTCTGAGAAGTACCATCCTGCAACTTTCAGGAGTTGGAGTGTCCTGCAAGTGATATCTTAAAACTGTCATGCAAGCATTTTCAACAACATGCAACTGATACCCATTTCCTGAATCACTAAGATGTACCATCCTGCAAGTTTCTGGAGTTGGAGTGTTCTATAAGTAATCTCACAAAAATGACATGCAACTACATGAAAGGTCATATAACTAACATGCAAGAACATGCAAGGTCATAAAAGTCCATAGGAATGACATGCAACAACAGGCAAGCACATGGAAGTGACATGCAACAACATGCAAGGTCATTTAAGTCCATAGGAGTGATATGCAACAACATGCAAGCACATGCAAGTGACATGCAACAACATGCAAGTCCATGCAAACTATTCTGACCACGTGCAAGCAATATCCACTTCATGCATTTCTAATACTGTAGTTAACTCCAACATTATATCCATGCAATGTGTCTCAACAATATCCACTCATGCACATAAAAAAAAAGTACAACTCCAAGTCTAAAAATAGGACCCAAGTCAAACTCCCACTGACTGGGAGTTATCAAACTCTATCTTAAGACTTAGGAGAAGTCAACAAGGTCTTCATGGCTCCCATCTCAAAGTGGGCGCCCAAGTTTGATATTATCCATTTAGAACATATATGCAAAAGTCAAAGTGTTGTAATTAATAAATAATTAATCTCTCAAAGTCTTAATGTGTTGGGGAACACATTCCAAGAACTTTGGAGACACATGAATTGGTTAGGATTGCAAGTTAATGGCAACTTATTCCAACAAAATTATGGATTAATTAATTTTGTACTTCATTTTTTAGAGACTTGCTATCTTTGTGAAATTATGGTTATTTGATTATTGTAATCATTTTTCTTTCCAAATTTAGAAGTTAGTGTTCTTTTGAGTTCCTTGTTTTAGTAAGTAAGATTTTTAGCCTCATTACAATAAAAAACATAGCTATCAATAATCATCTCATACCATTTTATTTGCATAACAAGTGTTGCATATTAGATATCATAAATATTTGGATAACATACAAACATAAAAAAATAGAGTGCATCCATGATCATCCCATTAAAAAAAAAGCACGTAGACCATCATAACTACATCATCATATATAATCATAAAATGGAAAAGTGTCCCAAGTGTACAAAATTAGTCCGTCATCCATGATCAAATCACAAAAGGTGTACATCAAAATAATAATGATACATGTCTCAGTAGATGTACAACATAAGAGTGATATATACATAATCTGGCTATCCATGAGCCATAAAAAAATGTATGTACAAAGAAAAAATCTGTACAAACTTGCAGCTAACCCTGTTGCCGCGGGATGTTGTTCCTGGCACTGTCCTCTCCACCTCAGCATGTCCTAGACTGTTGTGGGCCCATGCCTGAGGCCATCGACCGTGAATCGCCTGCCCTCTATGAGGACACAACCGCTTATTGGCTCCTATAGCTCGATGCCCTCTGATCTACTGGCACTACCTCGTGATATAGCCCTCTGTAATACTGTGTCTGTGCTAGAGCTGTAGCCAACTCTCCCAAAACCTATGTAATCTGGGCCTGAGCCTATGACAACTGTGTAATAAGAAGTATTATAGCCGTGTCAGTGCCCAGGGCGGCTACGGTTGCATTCATCTCCCCTATCAAGACTTGTACTCTAGCCAGTGCGGCATCCCACTCTGCAATGATGCCAACAATAATCCTTGTGTCTCCCTCTATCAGAGCCAATGCAGCTCTCAGTTGTGCTCTCAACTGTCTCAGCTGGCCTCGTAACAAAACTACTGCATCCTCCTACACCTGCTGCTGCAGGTCAGGCTGATCAGGTGCCTGTGGTACCTATGAAACAATTGTCGGTACTGCATGATGTGCCATCTACTGGGGTGGGGCATGCCCCACTCTTTGTTGCTATCTCAGTCGGCCATCATCTCCTCCTTCACCACCTCCTCCATCTCCTCCTCCACCACCTCCTCCATCTCCTCCACCATCTTCTCCTCTCCTTCTCCTCTATCTCCTCCTCTATCTACCTCCATCCTCCTCCTCCCCTGACTCCACCTCCTCTAGACAAGTAGCTAACTCTCCTGGACCCAAGTACCTAGGGAACGGGTGCAAGAAAAATCAATCCTCAAAATCCTGTGTCATCCCTGCATCAATCACCTCCCGCCTCATCAGCCATGCCTAATAGGGAATCTGTAAGAAATCCACCTGGGCCTCTTCATAAGAAGCCACATGACCCCATCGCCGCCACTTTGCCCATGTCCTTGCAAATAGTGCTTGCTCCTGTGGCATACCCTGTATCCACCCAAACTACCGAAAGACACAACTAACTATCTACCTCTCTAGAATATGATGGGTCTGCCCAATCAACCACCACGTCTGAAACACATACGGCAGCTCATCACCCTCATCATCCCATTCCTCGCAGCCTAAGTAAGGTCACCACACAACTCCATCCACATTATCCAATGCATGGCACCAATACTCCAACTTACCCAGCCTATACTGAGTAAGTACACCCATGTATCCATAGGAGTATGGCTCATCCCTCTGCCGGTGAAATGTGACAATAGGCCATGTCACTACAATGTGCTCCCAGACCCAGAACTATAACAAAGAAACACCTACATAAAGACCCGACGCTCCACACTACACAACCTAATGTATATCATGGTAGAGGTGGGCTAGTACACAAGTACCCCAAGCAAAATGGGTGCCATCAGTCAGTATCCTCTCTAGGGTCTGATCTGAGCCAACTACAAATCCATGTGATCTCCAATTAGGGCATACAACACTTCTGACCATGCTAGCTACAATCTTGGGGAAGTAATCATAGTAGTCATACATATCCTAATAGCTAATCACTAATCCCTCTATGTCAGGATCATCAAATATCCTCCTACACTCAGCTAGACCGCCATCACGCTGAGAGTCATACTCTACCAACTCCCCTACTATCAGAAGTCTCAGGATCCTGTAAACATCCTCCAAGGTCACGGTGATCTCACTGGTAGGGAGGTGGAATGTCCCATCCTCGCTGTGAAAGTGCTCTACTAGAGCAGTCAATAGACTGAGGTTCATACAAACTTTGGGCATGAAGCAAACATAGTACAAACCAATCACTCCAAGCACTAGACAATCCGCCTTTGTGAACATGTGTCATTGCCGCATAGTAACCAGGAATTGCTCCCGAGACATGATGCAATCTGAAATATCCTCCTGCCATCAACAAAGCAAGGGTCAACCATAACCGTATCAATGCCAAACTGCTCAACTATCAAACCTATCATAATCACTTACTTAACATATCAAATTGATTAAACCAAGCATATCATCTCCTGTCTAGATTCTATCAATCTCAGAGATTGCTTATCAATTGTCACATCGATCAAAAGGCCAATTGAGTCAATTTTGCTAAGTAACTGACTATCCTAAGCAAATGCGCCATTCTAGGTAGCATTTGTGTAGTATCAGAGAAAAATTGCAACTTCATAGTGCATGCGTTGCAACCTATGGTAAATGCGTAGAACTTACAAGTGTGCAACAAAAAGACGTAGATGCGCAGTATCGCAACACATGCGCAGAAACCTATAGCAAATGTGCATAACTAATAAATGTGCAGAAAAAAAACCTAAATGTGCCTTAACACTACAAATGTGCAGTTTCGAGGCACAGATGCACCGAAACCCAAAGCTGTGCATATGCTTCAGTATCTTTGCCACGCATTTATTGCACTAATAAATGCACCTAGCCTAAATTTTTTGATATACGTACTGGGGGTCCTGCATTTGTTGCCCGCCTGAATCATTGAACCCGCTCAAAACGATGCTCCTCGACCAGAATATCCATCTCTCCGCTGACTGCCTCTTGTGCTCTACAAAGCTCCTAATAGCTCTCACAATGAGACAAGTGTGCAAATGACTAGGATTGTGGACCTAGCTTCTATATATAGACATGCAACCCTAACTAGCTCTGTGGTGACTTTGCCTACTCTCTGTGGCCTTTCTCCATCATTTTCCTCACCCTAACCTATCATTCAACCTATCTCATCATGAGATTATCCATCATCCTGTCAGTTTCTTCCTGTCCAATCTCTCAAGAGGGCATCCTACCATCGTTAAACCTGTACCAGGGGCAAACTGGGGCATGTACAAATCAAAAAAAATTTAACTTTCTTTGAAACAACGTGATAAAACATATTGCATCAAAGAGGGGCAAAATGTATACACCTAAAATTGGCTCATGTCAAATTAAGTAAATATTTTAATATTTATCTTAATTCTTATTCTTCTATCAACTAAATAAATATTCCCAATTTATTTATTTGATTCACATTTCTCCAAAAATTAAATAAAATCATTTATTTAATTAAATCATCCAAATTCTTCAAAAATCATTCTAAATTAAATAATACTAAATTATTTAATTAATTCTTCGCATTCGTTATAATTAAATAAATCCAAATATTTATTTAAATTATCTATTTCCTCCAAAATTGAATTAATACCAAAAATAATTCAATTAATCTATGTGCACTTGTAATTAAATATTTTAATATTTAATTAGCTAATATCCCCTCACCCACTTGTCCTATTTATCCTCCAGTCAAATCAGTTAACTCTTCAATCAATTCACTTAACCGATTAGTCTATTCTGTTAACTGATCAATAATCTCAGTTAACTCCTCAATCTATTCTATTAACTTCCCTAATGCATGAAGGAACAGGACACTTGTCCTCTCCCTATTCGCGCACATCCTCTCAAATTTCCTCAACCATTGATCTTCTTATTCATTCTACACCATTGATCTTCTTTCTCACAAATCTATAAGTACAACCCCTATTCCTCCATTTCATTCATCCAAGCTTTTTATAAACTTACTCTACAAGAATCATAGTGTGCCTTTGGCACAAATCACTCCATAGCTTGAGATCAATTATCACATCATTTTCACCATTATCGTTGTATTGTGAAGATCCTCTTCATTGCAAAACCTATCAACAGCCATTCTCCATTGTCATCTTGGAAAAAAGCAAGGAAGTGCACCTTCTGAGGGCTCTATTCATACATGAGATCAATTTGAGATAGGAAACCAATGGAAGTCATGGAATAGAAAGGTTTGCAAGGTATTGTGCTCTTTGTGTTTGACCTTATTTGTTTCAATTTCATTGAGTTATTGGATTATATTGATGTACTGATATTATTCCCATTTTTCTGATAACATAGGTTATACAAGATGAGTTATGCATGGGGTGGAGAGGACAAATTCTATTATGGATTCACACTGATGCCATACTATATTGTTGGGTGGTGCAACCACATCATAAAGAGGCATAGGATAGCCACAATCATGAGATAGTTCATCTTATAGCAGAACATCCTCGCCCTTCCACATATGTGGGCATGGGTGGTGAGAGAGATTAGGTTTTGGGTGCCAACAATGGATAGACAGGAGGTTGTAGATAGATGGATCACCTTGTCACATGTGTAGTGGGATGAGAGGTCAGATGTGGTAGATGTAGGGGCCATGGATTGATACAATGCTTGGTGGGTAGGCATCTGCCCAAGAAGTTGATAATACCACATCAGCCGAGAGCATGATGATGGCCCAAGGATTTGGAAGCCACCATCCAAGTAGTGTTGAGAGCACAAGACCATTGATAGGGGTGAGGAGGTGGGAGAGTGGGAGCATAAGCGGTCCCACAATAGGAGTGGTAGTGGCACCACTAATCGTAGGGGGAGATAGCAAAGGAGATGATGGAGGAGATGGGAAAGATAGTTTGATGTGTGATGTGCCAACATAGTCCAAGAGGTTGTAGAGGTTAAGGATACCATAAAAAGCCTATGCATAGAGCTTGTGCAAGTGTTGTGATAGAGGGACACTCTTGATATAGAGTAGGACAACATGAATCTAAAGTAAGACAATGTAGTGTAGGAGAGGGATAGTCTCTAGGATAGGTTAGATGTCACTCAAATAGAGTGTGAGGTGGCAATGCATGGAGAACAGGGGATGGATGGTCTTAGGGCTAAGAGGGATGGGTTATAGGCTTGATTAGACATAGTGATAGAAAAGGGATAGTCTATAAATAGTCAGGGATAGTTTGCAGGTGCAGTGAGATAGGGCACAAGCAAAGATCTAACAATTAAGGCAGGAGAAAGATTAGTCGAGGGATTATTGGTCATATAGGGCATGTCCTAGGCATTCACTAAGCTAGCTGCTAGTTCTTCTAGGAGGACATAGAAAGTACTAAGGAAGGCAAAATAATATAGATCTTTGTATGAGCATGCAATGTCAAAAGAGCCGAGGGAGCCTTTATTTGTAGAGCACTCAAGTGCTCAATTATGGGTCTTAGGTAGATCATAGTCAGTGACTAGGCCACCATGACCAGGGCCATTAGTAGGATCACAACCATCTTTAGGACCATCCACAGGGCCACAGGAGGGAGAGGGGATAGCGATAGTTGTATATGATTGTTAATGACTTATGACATATTTTGATGAGGCCATGTGCCATTTTGTATTTTGATTTGATGTACATACATTTTATTATGATATATGATATATGTTTTTGAGTGATTCATTGATGTGTGGCATGGATGAGTTCATGTATAGGTGAGTTAATTTGATGTTTATGGATTGATGCTTATTTTATGCTTATGGATGGATGCTTAGATGGATGCTTAGATGGTTTATCCATGGTGTATGATTATGTATGCATGTTGTAGATGTTTATGATTTATGGATGCAAATTATATGATTGTGTATATGTTGTGATTTTAGATGATTATGGGTTATGCATATTTTATGTATGATGGAAGATGCATATGTAGACAAATGATTAGATGATTGATTAGATTATATATGATTATGGATTATGTACATGCATAGGTAGATGGATGTTTAGATGGTTATGAATGTATGCTTTGAATTGATATGCTTTTGGTTATGGCACATGTGGAAGAAAATAAATGATAGATGGTAGAAATGTTAATTAGAAAAAGATGCTAATAAATGAGTAAAATGATAGGATGATGATAATAAAAATTATATGTAGGAGAAGAATGAGGGTAATGATTATGATAGATAGGATGGATTTTATAATGAGTGTTTTTGAAATTGGATATAGGTACATGTTGAAATGTGGTGAGCAATATAGATTTGCTATAGCACTTTATGCACCAGGGTATCGAGACAGTGGTGACGATGTGTTTTCCACATAAAGGACTAACTCACAAACTGTTAGGAATTTGTAGGTCTAATAAAACCAATTCCACATAACCCATAAGGAGAAAATGATGTAGCAAATAACCATAATGCAAAGATCAAATGACAAACATAAGATAAAACAAGATATACCTTGGGAACACCCTATGTTTAGGGTAAAATTGAATTTCATTAATCTTTGTTGTTTAGATGTTAAAACCCTCCTTTCCACTAAACATTCAAGGATCTAGGGTCAAGTAGTGAGCACTATCATACCCTAGGTCACTTGCAAATGAAGGGAAACTTGGATTAGGGAATTAATTATTAATTTTTCCTTCTCTTATGTCCAATTAACCATTAAAACCCTAATTATGCAAATACGACAACAAATTGACGAATAACAGAAAAAGCTCTTGTAGACATGAGTAAAATAACAAATCACAGAATACCTATTTTCAGGGTTCCAAGGCGGAACAGTCAGGGACTAAGGTGCGGGCACCCAAGTCCAAGGTACCTACTTTTTCAGGGAATCTGGACCTCCTTCCGACACTAACCAGCCTTGTAACTTCTGTTTCCCAATATCTGTTTGTGGAGGACACTGTTGCGGATGCCCTAGTCCTGAAAGTGCTTCTTTGTCAGACTTTTCTTCAAATCCTGAATCCTTGATGTTTGCCAAGCCTCCCTGCAACTCCACTTTTTTCCAGATGTAACACTTGTAACCTGCAATCACAAGACTTGGTTTGGGGGTTGTGGTGTTTAGAGGTTTACCTCAGTCAAACCCTGGAGGACACTTAAGTCTCCGAACACCATTGTTAGATAAAGAGGGCGTGCCCTTGTGAGGAAGAGGCCAAAACCAAAGGAATCAATGATAAAAACACAATGATATGTCACCTTGTAGTGAAGCTCTCATGGAGGAAGAAGCTCTTCATGCCATGAGGACATTGAAGCTCAAATAAGTAAATATCAACACACAAAACATACAAGTCTGCCCTTGCAACACAATAGAAAGGCTTGAATCACCTTGAGAATGCCTACAGTTCACAATGATCCTCTAATTGAAATCTAGTTTACAAATGAATACCTAAGCTTGCTTATATATGCACCTACAAGCATTCCCGCCAAGAAATTAAAAATCAAACTTTGTCGTGTCAGCAAAATAACCTCCAAATAGTCATAAACCGACACCCAGAAATTGGGGCGGCCCCAAAATAGGGCAGGACTAGGGCATGGGCACCCAAGTCCTCCCCCCTATTTTGGGCAGGGTATAGCTCAAGGGGTCCACCTAGGTCCTATTTGTCATGGAACCTAGGTCTCATTCCATTGGGATGCTAAAATATGAACTAAAATGTCTTAAATGCACTCTAAAGACCCAGGAGCTAAACCTTATGAGGGAAAAGCCCCCAAGGGGACATTTTCTGACGTTACATTTAGCCCCCACTTTAATGTATGTATGAATGCAAGTCCCATACATGCATTAAAGTAAGGTCACAAACATAGTAAACACACCAAGCATAGAGAACACACACCAATCGCATAAAAGCAAGTAATAGGTACGCAAAACATGGAGAAGACAGTTACAGTCATGTAGAACACAGAGTAGACAATCAATGCATAGAAGACACATTAATGCATGGAAGATAGAAATGATATATTTTCTTTTCTTTTTCTCATATATATGAAATGCAAATGCAAGTACTGAAAAGTAAACAAACCTCCCATAATACCGGATGCACTACCTTAAGGCTCAAGTCTCAGTATATATGGGGCAACACACACGTAATACATGCAAAACCTCCCAAAATGCATGAAGCACTACTCAAAGGCACTGGTCTCTGCATATGGGGCAACAAACACACCATACAAAATAAGCATGCCAAAACACACACACTTGAAGACACGAAGAAAACACGATAGACAAGCGATGGTGTGTTCCCTATTTCTAGGCTCATCACCATCTTAGGCACATTACAGGCACACACCGAAGATTGGGCTTCACCACAACAATTGCCAAAGACATGCTTAAGGGTTGAGTTAGTCACAAAACCACTCCCTGCCTTCGCAAAGGACTTTTGAAAATGACAGAATGATGTAATCTGCTCCGAGAAATACACCATCCCCACCTCCATAGAGGGCATAAGAAAAAGGATATACTTGATATCCTGCCTCTACAGAGGGCTTACATGATTGATTGATTGATTGCAAACAAACTCAGGATGCACGATACACTACTTTGGGGTGCAAGTCTTTGCATCTGAGGTCAAACACATTGCTAACATCTATAACAGATAGCTTACCTTATATGCCCCCACCTTAAGGTGGTTGATATCAGTTATCGATATCAAGCACGTTAAGGTAGGAAGAAAACACACAAGGGAACATCGACTTTCGCAAAGCCCATGCCCCCCAGAGGTGACATGTACTTTACGATCGCCAAATGTTCCCACAAACACATCCCTACAAGAAACATGTTAGTGTCTACAACATCATGATAAACAACAACATCAATGCCTATGATTGACCACACAAAGAGCCAAGGTTATACAATGAATTCAGAGTTCAAGGATAACCAGGGGCTATATCACGAAGCTCTCAGAATCGAGTACTACCGAGGCTAGATTCAAAGGCAAACAAAGGTGCACAGAGCAGCAATATTGTTAAGGTTTGTAAATGTGATAGAAACATCATTAATATTCACTATGCGGAAAGCATGAGTACTTCCACTAGCCAAGCGTCAGATAAGATATACAACCCCATCGTCATATTAGGAACTAAGTCCATTTTTTGATTGCTCTCGAAAGAGACACTAGGTCCACATCAGTATAAATGTTTGTCGTCATCTGCCCACTAGGTGGAAACACTAGAGCAAGGGAAACAATAAATAAGAGAGGAGAAAACAAGTGTCTTAGGGACAGTCATGTAGGAGGGTGCCCCCAAGTCACCAACTAAGATGCTATGTCTATAAGATACAACACTCAATAATGAAATCAGAGAGAGCAATTTAGAAGAATGATGATACAAATAGAAGGTCACAATAGAGGCAGTCTCCTGGTATCCCGAACCTTACGGGAGAATCTGAGGTCATTCCAGGAGGCCTAAACAACACATAACACATCACAAGGGAAGCACATTATGATAGAAATAAAAGTTTATAGATACTTACCTGTAGGGTCTTCATAATATATCTTGGAGCTTTCGAACCTCTTGGAGAGGTACTCGATCATGTTTAGAGCAAAATTTGAGTGGTTCTTATGAAAGTCTTGTTTGTTATCATATGATGCTTGTTCATTAAATCCTTGTTTAAATGAGACTTTTTGTTGCTTATGAGGGGGAGAACCACTATTATTTTTGTTTGTTGATTGTTGTCTTGCTCTTTTCTGACTTTTAGCAAGTTTTTGTTGTTGAATCTTTCTAGGATAGTAACGGGAATCATCCTGTACCATCTTGCTCGTCTATATCGGTTTTTGTTCTTGCTTTTTAAAGACATTCTGATTATCTCCCGATCCATATAAGGATAACGGAGGAGGAACCTCAGCATAAATTCCATTTCTTCATGGCCAAGGTGGATTATCCATTTGTTTCTTGTTGACTTCAATCATACCCACGATACTATCATAGTCCAAGTAATCATCCTCGTCTACTTCCACTAAATCTTGTTGCACCATATTATTTTCGGTATGTTTAGGAAATGGATTAATGAGATTTGTAAATTCTGATTTGGCAGAGCAACTGACTTATTTCCATTATCATTCACACCTGATATCTGGATGACATTAGAGTCAATAAGGTCTTGTATCTCATGTTTAAGATGCATACATCATTTAGTTTCATGTCCTTGCGTCTGATGATAATGACAAAAGGCATTAGCATAAAAGTAAGGTCCTTGTTTACTAGGATCAACAGGCTTGATCGAGGGAAGCTTCAAAATGTTATTACTCACAACTTGATTCGTGATAGAATGATAGGACTCGATATTGGAGTAAACTTTCTTGGTTTATATGATGCTTTCTTTGGATTATTTATAGTAGACACATTCATATTTGGTCCATTGATCTTGATGAAACTCCTATTATTGTTCCTTCTAAAGTTGTTTTGCGATGATCCACCCAAGGATTGACTAACTTGAGCCGATGAGTTTTGGTTTTCATACTGACTAGACAAAAATTGATAATCACGAAGAGCGGTGCATAAATGTTGAAAGGAGTTGTATTTCATCAAGAGAATCTTATCATGAATATTAGGTTGCAGATTTGTAATGAGTATCTTTTGAACATCCTCATCTTTCATCTGATACTGAATTTGTCCATAAAGTCCTTGATACCAACCAATGAATTTAGTCAACTTTTCTTTCGGACCTTGTTTACATTGAACCACGTCAATAAGAGTGACTTGGGGTCTGATATTTGCTTGAAAATGTTATATAAATTGATCAATCAACTGCAAAAAGGAGTGTATTAAATTCAGAGGCAATGAGCAAAACCATTCTAAAGCAGTATCTTTGAGAGATCGCGGGAAAAGTTTTACTAGTAGATCCTCTTCAAAATAAAAATCACTACACATAGCTGTAAATACTGCCACATGAATATTAGGATCACCTTTTCCACCATATCTTTCAAAGAGAGGAATCTCAAACCTCTCAGGCATAGAAGTTCTCAAGATTGCATAGGATAACGGATTACAGACATGATATGTTGGTAGACTAGGTTGCAAAGAGTTTGTCAAACTTGTTATCTTTTGTTGCAAAATAGTCATGCCTTGTAAAAGTTGGTTTATGATGGCATCATTGGGAGATGCGGTTTGTTGTGAGGATTTGGAACCAAGGTGAAGAGGTGATTGAGCTTGAGATACGATAGGTGGAGGCTGAGAATAGGTTAATGGTAGTTGGCCACAAGGATAGGTGGAAGATGGTTGTGAGTATGTAATAGGTGGCTGGGAATGAGTGAAATAGATAGGAGGTTGAGCACAATTATGCATAGAGGAGGTCCCTTTGGGAACCAAATTCTGATAATTAAATCCTATAGCTTTGTAATTAGTGCCATTAGATACTCCAATACCAGTGGTAGCATTACTACGAGCATTCGCATTAGTTGTTAAGATTGTTGACGTAAAAGTGAATATTCCTGTAGTTGGTATAGGTGCCGAAACTTGAGTATGAGATGGTGATAGAGTGTTATTTATCGTTTGCACACATTTGGTCACCGACATGATATTGGTTTGTACAATATGTGCTAGACCACGAATTGCATTTACACCATCTTGTCCCTCTTTTATCAATTCTCTTATATTATGAATTGTAGGGACAACTTCCTCAGCTATTCTCTCATTTTCCATAAATGATTGAAATTCAACTAGCTCTTTATCCAATTTTTCTATTTTCTCATCAGATACATATCCTATTGCCTCAATAGTGTTTTCAACATCATGAAAAGTTTGTTCTTCCATTGAGATTGGAGGATGTATAGTATCTTGCACAATTTGAGTTTCTCCCTTTGTAAAGAAGGTGTCCAAAGTACCAACTTCTTCAAAAGCACTAGATCCCATTAATCTTTTACTTCTTCTCAAAGGGATATTGTTTTTAGGACAGTGTGTCATAAATCTTATACAAAAGCATACAACACACAATGTTCAAACTAAGAAAACAAATCCTAAGAGAAGGATATGGCTCAATGCCAATGAATGGAACAAAGGGTGTTATAAGGATTTTGATCGAGGACAGCAAGTTATATGTATGGTATCAGTCCAAACAGAAATATAATCACTCTCAACACACTCTTGATGCAAATCCAAGATAATGCCAAGTCAAAATATAGTGAAAATATGTCAAAATACGCACTTTTTTCACCAAAACTCAATGCAAAAGAGCATAAAAAAGGGTGTTGTGAGGAAAATGATGATGGACAGAAAATAATATCAGCAATAACAACCACTTGATGCCAAAAAATACCCAACACAACATGGTTGTAGCAACACTTAAGGTAAAACCCTAGTGAAAATATAGCAAAATATGCAATTTTTCACGGTTTTTCAACTCCAAGACCTAGAAAAAGGGGTGTTGTAAGGAATTTTAGGAGGTATAGAAAATAATATCAATAATATCAGTCACCTAAATCCATGAAATTGATCACAACATGCTTGGAGTGCAAAGTATGCCAAACCCTAGGGCAAAAATAGCCAAAATGTGTAGTTTTTCACCGAATTTTCACTACAAGAGCCCGTTAAAAGGGTGTTGTGAAGATTTTTATGAGGGGAAGAAAATAATTACCCTGATAATAGAAAAATAATGCCAAAATAAATTTCACAACACACCTGCGGTGCAAGTTTGGAGAGTTGATAAGGCCAAATTTAGCGAAAATTATTGTTTTTGAAGCCCTAGGTTTGAAATCTTGGGATAACATTCTATATGAATGCTTTGAAGTCTAATTTATCATGAAATTGACTTAATCTCATATCTAAAAATGGTTTTCTAGCCTTAACATGCAAAATGCCCATGCAAATTTAATGAAAATGCATCAAAATTGCTAGTTTTTGTTGAAATTTTCTATGTAAATATGCAAATATTTTAAATCTAAATGCAAATTCACACTAAAATGCAAGACTAAAAACAAATGCAAATTTGAATGAGCCTCTAAAATTAGTAGAAAAATATGATAAAATATTTTGCCTACAGACCCTAGATTTTGGAATTACTAGGTTATATAAAATTGTCAAAATTTCCACAAAACCCTAACAATTAAATGATGAAAATGTAAAGATAAATTTGTGATTTTTTATATTTTTCTATATTTTATATCAGATCTGATGCAAAAATCATGAATTAGGAAAATTTAGGAAGAATTGATGCAATTTAGTAAGCCAAACAATGCAATTTTTTTGTATTTTTCCAATTTTTCAATTTTTTTGAATTTTTCTCAATGCAATAAAATAAATGACCAAATGAATAAATGAAATCACACCAAATCTGCATACAAACACTCAGCAAGTTGCAATTTAAGTCTAAAAACATGAGTTCACCAAAATGTTTAGGGTAAATTTGGATTTTTTTAATCTTTGTTGTTTAGATGTTAAAACCCTCCTTTCCATTAAACATTGAAGGATCTAGGGTCGAGTGGCAAGCACTATCATACCCTAGGTCACTTGCAAATGAAGGGAAATTTAGATTAGGGAATTAGTTATCAATTTTTCCTTCTGTTATGTCCAATTAACCATTAAAACCCTAATTATGCAAATACGACAACAAATTGACTGTTAGGAACCCGTGTTTAACCCTTCTCTTTACTCTATTAGTATATTGTTGTTGGACGCATATGCTTTGTAAGTCGTCCTGTGAGTATATTGTATTATCCCACATTCATGGGGAGTAATAGTTGTTTAGATTAGACTTAGTATATAAGTACGTGTTGAGGCCAATGAAGGGATCCACAAATTTATTGTATTGAGCTTGCTCAAAGGAGGTTGCCCCCTCGAAGTGGCCTGCGATCAATAAATTCCTTCTGCGTTTCTTCTATTTCAATTATTTCATGCATTTTTCATTATATTGTTGCAGGAGGTTCCTCTCATCTGGTATCAGAGCGCTTTCTTGGGCTTGTTGGGTAGAATTTTTGCTGAAATTTTTTTCGCAGTGGCCTCCAGGTGCTGTGATTATTGCAGTACTTATTTTTTCTTTGCATCTGTATTGTTCATTTCAATTGCAGGTTCAGATCAGGGAATAATCCCTATCCACTTAACTATGGGAAGTGCCTGGGCATAGCCCTAAAACTCATTGTGAGAAGTACCATGGGAACCCCAAAGTAGCTGGCCCATTGAGAGGACCTGCCAATGAAAAGGGCAATGGCCCCTACCTGATTGACTAGTTCCCATCCGTGAGGTAAACCAAGATCTATCGTTTGTGGCAAAGCAGTTATCAGTTTTACTTGAGCCGTGGAGTGAGGGGTACTGCCCCAATACATAAGTCGTTAGACAACATTGGTAGCCGAGTGGATCCCCTGAACCTTTAGGAAGCCGAACATACCTGGGGTCCATATCTATTGCCAGCTGATAAATCACAGATTACATCTGTCTAGAGCCATATTTTCCTTACTTTAGCTCTGTTTCCTCTAAAAATTCACTGGAACCCCTGAAATTCCATTCTGCATATTTCCTTCCTTGAGGACCTTATCCCAAATTCCACTTATCGAAGCCAGAAATCCCACATTTGTCTATTTTTTGGATTTACTATAACTTCTTCGATTCTCACCCAATCGCCTTCAAATTTTGCCACAATGTTCATTTCCTATTTCTGCTCCTTTATCCCTCTTGGACAAATTTTCCCATTCTTTCACCCCGCTTCTGAAATCCCCATTTTTTGCTTCCCTGTCCCTTAGAAAGTGTCCAAAACCTAGTTAAACCCCAATTACCCATCAGAGTTTTTCCCAAATCTAAATTTTCCTTTACTAAAAAAGTTTCTATTTTTGTTTTTCTACCCATTCCCCCAAAAAAAACTCTTGGTTATGATTGTCACCCGTGCAAGAGCAAAAAACACGGAGGATGAACTTACAGCCCTCAAGACCAAACTCCAAGATCTGGATGAACAAATTCTTGGCCTCAATCTTCAGCATTCAACCATGAACAATAGATAGCAGCCAGAGTCTTTTGGAGACACTGGGTTCGCTTCTTCCAGGAATTTTCGTGGGCCAAAGCTTGATTTTCCTTGCTTCAATGGTGATGATTCGACTAGATGGATATACCAAGCAGAACAATATTTCAGTCTGCATAATACTTTTGATGTCAACAAAGTCCCACTTGCATCCTTTCATTTGGAACATGAAGCCCTTCAATGGTTCCGTTGGTAAATCAAGGCTCATGAAGAGCCAAAATGGACAGATTTTTGCAAACTCATTTTGCAATGATTTGGCCCTATTGCTTTTGATGACTTCATAGGAGCACTCACTAAACTTCACCAAACTAGCCCTGTGAGAGAATATCAGATAGAATTTGAGAAACTGGCCAATCACACAGAGGGATTGTCTGATGAATTCTTCAGGATTTGTTTTGTCAGTGGTCTGAAGGATGCAATCCGATCTGAGGTTAAAATCTTCCATCCCAGCACAATGATGGAAGCCCTAGGGTTGGCTAAGTTGGCGGAGGACAAGATCACAGCTCAACAACGATCCAAATCCACTTTTGTTCCATTCATAAATATGGTTTCCCAAAGACCTCCAATCACACCAGCTCCTAGAACAACTACTATCAAGTATTTGTCTGAAGCAGAGATGAGGGCACGTAGAGAAAAAGGGCTTTGTTATAATTGTGATGAGAAATTCACTCGAGGACAGATGTGTTGAACAAAAGATCTATCTCTTGGATGTGGATTCTCTACCTGCAACTGAAGTTTATGAAGATGCTCAGGATATAGTAGATGATCAGGTTGACATTCAGTAGCTGCCTATTGACCCTCCTTCTTAGGAAGACCACCCAGAGATCTCTCTCCATGCTTTAACAGGAATCACCACCCCACAAACCATGCGAGTCAAGGGTTACTTCAAGAAGATCCCTCTTACAATACTCATTGATTCTGGTAGCACTCATAACTTCATTAACCCTCGGATCGCCAAATAGGCTGATTGTTTTGTCCATCCTTTCTCCAGCTTTGAAGTCATGATTGCCAATGGGGGCACATTACCTTGCAAAGGGAAGTGTCGCAATGTGCATATCTCTATTGGAGATTATAACCTGCGCTCCGACATGTTTGCCTTGCCCTTAGGCGGATGTGATGTGGTTTTGGGCGCTCAATGGTTACGCACACTTGGACCCATCTTATGGGATTTTGCTGAACTTTGGATGTAGTTTTCAGACAACAGGCAAAAACACACATTGAAGGGCTTACAACTAGGGTCTCTCAGCATCATCAGTTCACATCGCATGGAAAAGCTCCTTAAGAAGAATTCACATGGTGTCATTGCTCAACTCCATTCCATTCAGATGCAACCATCAGCGGGCTCCACTACTCCTTCAGATCTACAATGAATTTTGGATCGATATGCATGTGTTTTTGCTGAACTAGTGGGATTACCACCTTCATGACCAGAGGACCATCGTATTCAGCTCCTTCCTGGAAGCGTTCCTCCCAACATCAGGCCCTACTGCTACCCATTTCACCAAAAGACAGAGATTGAGATGCTCGTTCAGAACTTACTGAAGCAAGGTATTATTTGCCCTAGTACCAGTTCCTTTTCTTCACCAGTTCTTCTTGTCTAGAAAAAAGATGGGTCATGGCGCCTCTGTATTAACTTCCGAGCACTTAATCACATCACAATCAAGGATAAGTTTCTGATTCCTGTTGTTGATGAGCTTCATGGCGCTCATTTTTTCTCCAAGTTGGATCTTCATTCTGGGTATCACCAAATTCGGGTTCATGAGGATGATATCCCTAAAACGGCTTTTCGCACACATGATGGCCACTATGAGTTTTTGGTCATGCCCTTTGGCCTCACTAATGCTCCTTCTACATTTCAGGCATTGATGAATAAAATAGTATGGCCCTACTTGCAGAAATTCATTCTGGTCTTCTTTGATGATATCCTCATCTATAGTAAAACATGGGCTGAGCATCTCCAGCATCTAGATCTTGTACTGCAACTTCTCTCTGATCATCATCTCTGTGCAAAACAGTCTAAATGTGTTTTTGGGCAGGAGGAAGTGGAGTATCTCGGACATATTGTTTCAGCCCAAGGGGTTTGAGTGGATCCTGCTAAAATAGATGCCATGAAAAATTGGCCACATCCTCAGACACTCAAGAGCCTACATGGTTTTTTAGGAGTGACTGGCTAGTACCGCAAGTTTGTCAAGGATTACAGGAAGATTGCAGCTCCATTAATAGCTCTATTGAAAAAGAATGCTTTTACATGGACACATGCTACTGAGTGTACATTTGAAAAACTGAAACAAGCTATGTGTACTACACCTGTTCTAGCTGTGCCAGATTTTTCCAAGACCTTCACTATTGAGAGTGATGCTTGCAGCAATGGACTTGGTGTTGTTCTCCTTCAAGATGAACATCCCATTGTGTTCACCAGCAAAGCCCTTTCAGGTAAGAATTTAGTACTCTCCACATATGAGAAGGAAATGATGGCTATTTTGCATGCAGTACAGAAGTGGCGGCCATACCTATTAGGGAATCATTTCTACATCAAGACTGATCACCAAAGTCTGAAATATTTCCTGGAACAACGGGTCTCCTCCCAGCACAACAAAAATGGGTTAGCAAACTCATGGGTTATGACTATGAGATCACTTACAAGAAGGGTAAGGACAATATTGTGGTGGATGCTCTTTCTCGCACATTTGATGACCAAGCTTCTCTTTCAGCTATTTCTATGCCTGTTCCAAATTGGTTCGAATCTGTCCAGTAGGGCTATGTTAATGACTCTTCATTATCTCAAATCATCCAATAGTTGGCCAATAACCCTTCTATTGTACCGCATTACTCTTGGGATGGTGCTTCCTCAGAACATAGATCTTCAACAAGTTGTCTTCTATGAACTCCATACTTCTCCATCGGCAAGGCACTCTGGGTTCCTCAAAACTTATGAGCAGGCATGGCGTAACTTATTTTGGAAGGGAATGAAAAGGGCAATTCAATAGATGGTGGTTGAATGTGATACCTGCCAGCGTAACAAGGGTGAAATGACACTCCTTCCTGGATTGCTCAAACCCTTGCACATCCCTACATGGATTTGGACAGATATTTCTATGGATTTCATTGAGGGGCTCCTAAAATATGGAGGGAAGATAGTGATCTTGGTTGTGGTTGATCACCTCTCCAAATATAGTCATTTTTGTGCCCTCAGCCATCCCTATACTACCTCCTTAGTCGCACATATTTTCATGGACTAGATCTTCCGTCTTCATGGAATCTCTTCTTCCATTGTCTTAGATCGAGATGCAACTTTCACCAGTCATTTTTAGACAGAACTATTTCACCACACTGGCACCAAACTGAAGATGAGTTCAGGGTATCATCCACAAACAGATGGTCAGATTGAAGTTATCAACAAATGTTTGGAAACTTGTCTTTGTTGTTTCACCTCTGAACAACAGCATCAGTGGGCAAAGTGGCTCCCTCTCGTTGAATGGTGGTACAATACCTCCTACCACACTACATCTAAAATGACTCCATATGAAGTAGTCTATGGTTAGGCACCACCAGTGCTCCTTCCATACACCCCCAATAGTTCACCAGTTCAGGCAGTTGACACGGTTCTCTGAACCCAAGATCAGATTCTTCACATTTTGTAGGACAATCTTCACATGGCAAGAAATCGAATGAAACAATAAGCCGATCAGCACTGTTCTGAGCGCACTTTTCAAGTAGGTGATATGGTTTTTCTTCATCTATAGCCATACAAGCAATCCTCCCTGAAACTCAAAGGGCATCATAAGCTGGCTCCAATGTCCTATGGGCCATATAAATTTTTTCAGAAGATTGGGTCAGTTGCTTATAAATTGGAGCTTCCTCCTTCTTCCCGCATTCATCCAGTATTTTATGTCTCTTGTCTAAAGAAAGTTCTTGGCACCAAAATCAGAGCACAATCTATTTTACCAGAACTGGATAACGAAGGATCCATCATTTTGGAGCCAGAGGCAATCCTTGACAGGTGCACTCATCATCTTCACTCTCGATCCATCACATAGGTATTAATTCAGTGGCACGGAATGCAACCACAGGATGCTACATGGGAACCACTCCTTCAGATTCAGCAATAATTTCCACATCTTAAGCTTTGAGGACAAAGCTTTTCTAAGAGGGAGGGGATGTTAGGAACCCGTGTTTAACCCTTCTCTTTACTTTGTTAGTATATTGTTGTTGGACGCATATGCTTTGTAAGTCATGCCGTGAGTATATTGTATTATCCCACATTCATGGGGAGTAATAGTTGTTTAGATTAGACTTAGTATATAAGTACGTGTTGAGGCCAATGAAGGGATCCACAAATTTATTGTATTGAGCTTGCTCAAAGGAGGTTGCCCCCTCGAAGAAGCCTGCGATCAATAAATTCCTTCTGTGTTTCTGCTATTTCTATTATTTCGTGCATTTTTCAGTATATTATTGTAGGAGGTTCCTCTCATTGACAAATAACAAAAAAAGCTCTTGCAGACAGGAGTAAAATAACAAATCACAGAATACCTATTTTTGGGGTTCCGAGGTGGAACAATTGGGGACTAAGGTGCAGGTGCCCAAGTCCAAGGTACCCACTTTTTCAGGGAATCTGGACCTCCTTCTGACACTGACTAGCCCTATAACTTTTGTTTCCCAAGATCTATCTGCGGAGGACACTGTTGTGGGCACCCTAGTCCTAGAAGTGCTCCTTTTTCTAACTTTTCTTCAGATCTCGAATCCCTGATGTCTGCCAAGCCTCCCTGCAACTCCACTTTTTCCAGATGCGACACCTGTAACCTGCAATCACAAGACTTGGTTTGGGGGTTGTGGTGTTTAGAGGTTTACCTCAGTCAAACCCCGGAGGACACTTAAGTCTCCGAACACCATTGTCAGATAAAGAGGGTGTGCCCTTGTGAGGCAAAGGCCAAAACCAAAGGAATCAATGATAAAAACACAATGATATGTCACCTTGTAGTGAATCTCTCATGGAGGAAGAGGCTCTTCATGTCATGAGGAGATTGAAACTCAAATCTACAAATATCAACACACAAAACATACAAGTCCACTCTTACAACACAATAGAAAGGCTTGAATCACCTTAAGATTGCCTAGAGTTCACAATGATCCTCTAATTGAAATCTAGTTTACAAATGAATGCCTAAGCTTGCTTATACATGCACTTACAAGCATTCCCTCCAAGAAATTAAAAATCAAACTTTACCGTTTCAGCAAAATAACCTCCTAACGGTCATAAACCGACACCTTGAAATCGGGGCTGCCCCAAAACAGGGCAGGACTAGGGCATGGGCACCCAAATCCTCCCCCCTATTTTGGGCAGGGTACAGCTCAAGGGGTCCACCTAGGTCCTATTTGTCATGGAACCTAGGTCTCATTCCATCGGGATGGTAAAATATGAACTAAAATGTCCTAAATGCACTCTCAAGACCTGGGAGCTAAACCTTATGAGTGAAAATCCCCCAAGGGGACATTTTCTGACGTTACACCCTCGAGAGGGAAAAACCTAGCCTCCAAAAGCATCCATACTCATATGTATTATTCAACAAAATATATTACAATGCATGCCATGAGTCTCCATGAATACCTCTGAATTATCAAGCACCTCCAATGCATCCTCTATGTGTTCAAGCATGAATCCACACATCCCATGCCATGCGTCACAATATGCACTTATAGGAGAGAACTCAATACAATGGCAATCTCTCACAAACCTCTATCTGCCAACAATGAATTAGCCAACCAACCCACAACTAATGAACATGTGCTTGCTTTTATAAACCAAGCTCACACAAATACAACTTGTAGTATTGGATAAAACCATGTGTTCCAAAACCATGGATACACAAAACCATTGACCCCTTATTTAATATTGGTACTATGTTTTCCCAACAATTAAATAATACAAATAAACAATTAACTACTCTATGTGTCCCACACACATAAAATAATTAACCTAATGTTACATACAACTTATACAAGTGGTGAATATATAATACAATATTATGCAAGGTGTACAACACCTATTCCAATATTCTCCCACTTGTATACATTGCATAAGGGTCAATCAATGAAATACATCATCATAGGAAAACATGAAATCACATGAATCTCCAGTATGCTCTCGTGCTCCATCAAGATACCGCAATAAAATCAAAGTGACCACCATCTCAAGAAATAACTCCTCTCATCCTCCAACGTGCCACCTATGGAAGAAAAGGAACATGCCAAGGTGAAGATGCACCAATCCAATGAACACAAGCATCAAATCCAAGTGATAAGAAAAGGCTCCAAGCTTCTATCAAAGGTAAAAACCCACATGACTAGGAATAGCACCCACAACATATGCTAATACATCCAATCATCCATACCTCATAGGTATCAACAACATCAATAAACTCAGGCCAACAACACATCCTACCTATATACTACAATCACAAGTTCCATGTATAAAACATATCAATGAAGAACACATACATCCAAGAACTTCTACTGCGTGGGTGATGTCAAATCTGAAAATAGATCAAAGGTATATTAAGTCTACCAACCAACACTCAAACCAAGGTGTGGTTAATCAACAAGCCAATGTAGTATCAAGAACAATCACAATAATCCACACATGCATGATAAATCATTGCATACTCTCTCACAACATGTCACCATAACTCTCCTAAGTCCAACCATATCAACATGATCCTCTAGGAAGTAGCCATAAGACAAAGAGAGAAAACCTGTAAATTATAATGTCCTTCTACAAGCACCTCAAAGTGCTAAGTTGTGTCAAGTATGATCTCCTTTACAACCCCAAATGAAAAGCCTCAACAACACCCAACCATTCAATCTCATAGATCAAATGAACATATGTAACATGTAACAAACATGGATGTAAGCCTCTCTAATAAAGGTAGATCAAACTCATAATCATTCCATAACAAGGAATGAGACCAATCACATCTCCTAAACTCCTCATAATGAACATCATAAATCAAACCATTTGAACAAGGAGATAACCATGCTAACATCCCTCAAATGAACCCTCCAGAACCAATAATTGGAGCTCAAGATCCATAACTATGAGAAGATAGCGCATAAAGAAAAATGCATCTAAAAGGATGGGCAATACCTCATAGATGATAAACTACCGAGTAGACCAAGACTGGGGAATGAGAATCCTCCTCCAAGATACACCAAGCCACAAAGACTCTCTCCAAGAACAATCTCCTCTAGGTCCATAATGAACTCACATCCATATCCAAGTGTAAGGCTCTTCAGTCTATCTGTTGAAACCTCCAATGAGTAATTGTCTCGACAAGTGTCTCTAATCGCAAGAGAACTCTGGCCTCACCTAAGTCTCCAAGTGTCTAAGAGTACCTCCATGATCAATCCATGGTAAACTCCAAATGCAATACCGCACTATCATGAAGTTCTCAAGAAAATGGCTAAAGTACTCAATACCAATAGAACCAACAAGATCACTATCAATGCTCCAACTACACATCTGCATAATCAAGAATCCCATCATGACATCATGATCTAACCATCTTCTCCTAGGAGATCACATGCACTGATGTATACATCCTATCTCAAGAAAACCTGTATCATGCCAAAACTCTAACCTTGAATCAGGAGTCTATCAAGACACAATATCAACATCTCTAATCAAAGGATCAACATTTCCAATCACATGAAGATAACCATCTCTTGTCAACAAAACTAAAAATGTCAAAGAACCCTCACTACAAAGAGCTCCTCCATGGCATCAACATCCACTACAAAAGATCATCCATAACAAATGATGAATCCACATCGTTGTTAAAGCTCCCACTGAACCATGATACCAAGCTATCCATGGCAACAAAGTAACCATATCTGAAATGAAGATTAACCATGGCCCCAACACAATCAAGGAATCCCACTGTAACGATAACAACTCCCAAAAGGTCGAGTAAACCATAATCTCCAAACCAAGAAGATAAAACCATCATTGTCAAAAGCTCACATAAAACCATGTATCCAAGCTATCCCTGACATTGTGATAAACATGCTACAAGTCCCAATAGCCAACTATCCAGTCACTCAAATCATCCATCCTCTCATCCCAATGCAACATACCAATGTACAAATGACCACAGACAAAGCCAACTAACAAAATCTGCATAAACAATAAATTAATCTCGTGGATAAAGATAGTCCACATCTAATTCATCTCACTGTAGCCAAGGAGTAGCTAATCCACAAAACTACATAACTCATAGATCTAAAACAAATGTAACATGCAAACTCATCATCACACTAGTAACATGCAAACTAAGATATCAAAGAAGATAACCTACAGACTCCAAGACTCAAACACCAAATCATCGCCAGATCCGATTTGCCAAATGAGTCCACAAACGAGTAACCATAGTCAAGGAACTAATCAAGCATCTAGGAGATAAGAACAACCTCCTAAAACAACACCACCTGTAATCATGAATCAAACATTATAGCACATACCTATCAATCGCATACATGATCATGTCATGCCAATGCAAAAGTGTACCTGCATATCCATAACACCATAATCATCATCATCGTTATACTTGTACTCAACTCCCACTAAAACGAGACTCCTAGTCTCACACGCATATCAACCATGTCCTCAAATCAGAAGACAATCTATGCACCTATCTCCATCAAAGTCCAAACTCTAAAAACACTTGTAAACTTGTATCTAGAAGCACCAAATCTAAAAACCTGCTATACCGTGTTGATGGTCTCATAGCAACATGCACTCCCACAAGTTCCTACAAAAAAAATCCATCTGAATGCACTCATAATCACACTCTAAATCTCAGGCTCCTAAAAGTGATCAAATAAGTACCAATCTCTCTCTGCACACCAAACTAAAAGTCTACATGATTCAAACTATAGTACACTGTAATAGCTCTCCAACGCCTATCCGTAATTGAAAATCTGATTCTGTATGCAAAAGTTATGAGCATAAAACGGTCCTAGAGCAATGCTTGGATTCAGGCACCAAATTATGACACAAATTGAAAACTCTGATGACCAAACATGTACCACTGCGTAGTGCTTGGAGAGACCTTTCTGATGCCTATAAGAAGTCAAAAAACTGATACCATGGGTGAAAGTTATGCCTCCCTGAAGAAAATGCCCTCTGAGGGCTAAAAGGGGACCCCTGGTGGGACCCTGTCCATACTGCTAACATGGCACTGACTGGGAAAAAAACATAGGTGACCAAGTGGCAATTATGTGGTGCTAAGTTGGCATGCTAACATCATCACTAGTCCTGTTGGTGTAGGCGGCAAACTACAATGAGAATAAAGTTTGTTTTATCGGACTCCATGGCATAAAAAATGTTTTAATTATATTAAAGTCCAGAATAAAAAATTGTATTTCACTGTCAAAATTTTGAATAGCCCATGAGGTGCAAGGCTCCACATGTCAGCGCCAGTTTCCAATTGTGCCTATCAGTCCTACAGCCGAGACTGGAGGCCTTAGAGCTCGCTGGCCAGGGCCCAGCTGACCATGTCTGGTGATTTTTAATCTTTTTTTGTTCTCTTTTAAAAAAATTCAAATCTATAGTTTAAAATTTTTTAATCAAATTTTTTTCAAAACCATAGAAATATTTTCTTGTGCAGGAAAAGTTTTTTGAAAATATTTTTTAATCTTTGTGTATTTGTGACAGTCGTACGAACGTATCACCGACCTGGGGAGTATAATTTTTTTTGCCTTGGGTCATAGTGGCCGAAATATATGAAATTATGTGTTTTTCTTCACCTCTTGGGCCTCCTTGACTCAATGACAAGGTTTGTTTTGTCCCAAGAGGTCATATACAAAAATTCCTCCTCAAAACCCTCATATTGAAGTACATAACCAAGAAACCCTTTGCCAAGATTTTTCACCTTCAGATCTGCAAAATACACAACAAATCTGCAATACCTAAAACCCCAAATTTGCAACACAACCTATACAAAACCTTGTAATGTCCAAAATCTTTTCATGCATTGCCATGGCTTCCATTTCGCACAAGATCTACACACACAAGGGTTATCAACAAATCCATGGAGCTCACACCTCCCACAACCATAAACATGGCTCTAATACCACATGTTAGGAATTTGCAGGTCCAATAAAACCAATTCCACATAACCCATAAGGAGAAAATGACGCAACAAATAACCATAATGCAAAGATTAAATGAAAAACACAAGATAACACAACATATACCCTGGGAAAACCCTCAAGAGGGAAATGTTGCAAGTATGGGCCTAACCGGTGTTGTCATTGATGTCAGCATACTCTTGTTGCATTGATGTCAAGGATTGGATGAGTTGTATACTGAGGATATTGAGAAAATTAGTTCTATCAGAAACAGAGAAGATCAGTGAAGACAGTAAAGCTCTATGAAGTAAAGATCTCAGCTAGATGAAGATCAGAGAATGTGCATCAAAGGGTTTGTAGATATGTGTCTGAAGATGATCCAGTCAAGATTTGAGAGGTCCACATAAAAATGTGGAGGAGTTATGGCCATGAGAGTAAAACTGGTTCTAACAACTGTTCAGAGGTGACAGAGTGACACAAATAGGTCCGGTGAGATCTGGAAATACAATATCATGTTTTGCAGATCTAGTGGCATGTTTGGGAGGCTAATGTGAATTGACAACTCAATTGGTTCGTGGTTTGGAGGTCCACAAGCAACCCTTCTAATGTGATAGTGATGGGCGACTGTGTTCTTGAGGTTCTGGATATAGATGCGAATGATTACAGTAAGCAGAAGTGGTGCAGATGTTCTTGGTGATTCAAGCAAGCTTGTGGGCGTCTCTAGATTGTGTCCAGTTCATGTTGGCGGTCCACATTGAAGATTGAGATCGTACTTGAAGACTTACCTTTGAGTGATGGTGTCCCTCCTAGTCTTGGCCAACCGGATGATTTGCACATGTTACGGATGATCTTGAAGATGTTTTATGAAGCATGGCATGTTCCTCGAAGAAGATTGAAGTCCCAGTTATGTGTGGCTGACAGTGGAGTAATACACATGAAGTTTTTGTAATAAGTCAAGTTGTATTTTTATAATTGCTCTGTAATAAAATAAGTGTATGTTGTGCCGAGTTTGATGATCATTCCAAAGTCGATGTCATGTATAAATAAGAGCTATGAAGTCATTGAAATATGTCCTTGTGGTTATGATGAGAAGGTGGTAGTGAAGAGGAGCAAAAAGCAGAGCAGAGGTGTTGAGCTTAAATGGAACTAACTCAAGCATAGTAAAGATGCTTATCTCCAATTCAAGTATGTAATACTTATATTCTTTTGTAGACAATGTGTCCCCTGTAGGCAGTGGGCCTCTTGTGAGCAGTGTGCTCGAGCAGTGAGCCCTAACTGCCAAGTGCCATTTTATTCATCTTTATTCTTCTAACAAAGAATACAATCTTGGGTTAGTCAACCTATGGTTTCTCCTTTAACTGGGTTTTCCACGTCAAAATCTTGGTGTTATATGTGTTGAATTTGTTTTTGCTCTTGAATTATTGCATTATGCTTCCATGATTGAATCTTTGATATGTTGTTGAAATATAAGAAGGCTTAAAGTAAATAAAGAATAGGATTTTGGTAACAACTGATTCACCCCCCCTCTCAGTTGTTTATCCTAAATCCAATAATTGGTATCAGAGCTAAGTTCCTCTAGAAGAAGATTAACCGCTTGAGGAGATCCAAAATGTTGACCTACAAGAAGGACAGTCCAAGGTTTGATGGAACAAACTTCACTGCCTGGAAAAGTCGCATGGAATGTCACTTACAATGCATGGGAGATTAGTATTGGAGCATAACTATAACTAAATATGTTCCCCCAAGGAATGGCCCAACAACTATAGATGAAGTCAGAGATGCAGACAATAATCTTTGAGCTAAAGAGGCCCTATTAAGTGCCTTGTCTGACTCAAAACTGACAAATGCTATGGGACTGAAGACTGCTTATGAAATTTGGACAAAGCTTAAAAATCTATATGAAGGAGACAAATATGTTAAGTGTGCCAAGCTGCAAAGTCTAAAAGTAAAGTTTAAAAACTTGAAGATGAGTGAAGATGAGAATATCACTTTATATATGACAAAAGTAAATGAGCTTGTATGTGGCATTAGATGTGCTGGTGGAGTATTGGATGAAGATGAAATTGTTGCTAAAGTTCTCAGATCTTTACCTCTTGCATATAAACACAAAGTTGTTGCTATTTAGGAAATCAAATCTTTAACAACTATCACAAGGGATCATTTGGTTGGTAAGATATCTGCATTTGAGTTGGCTGAGTTTGGTGATGCACTTCCCAAGACTAAATCTGCATTCAAAGCCAGTGCCTCTACAAAAGGCAAACAAAGATATGATCCAGGAGAAAGTTCCTCAAGGAAATCAACTTGGCATGATAAAGCAAGGAAAGATATGGAAGAAGATGAGTTAGAAGCTGAACAACTTGAAGCCCTTATTACAAGAGACTGCCAAGAGTATCCCATAAGTATGAAGGAAAATTACCTTTCAAATGCTTTGCCTGCAATAAGATTGATCTTTTTTGCCTCAAGATGTTTGGAAAGGTTTTCAAGGCTAAACCCTAATAGATCAGGTTTCAGAAGAAGTGTTTACTATGTTCAAGAAGGTGATGATGAAGGAATAACTGATGATGAATCTGAGATAGGAAAACAACACCGGAAGTACTGGGTGTTTATTGCCATCAAAGACGAAGATCCAATGCCTATTGAATCTGTCAATCATAAGATGATAGAAAGTGCTTTGGCTGCTCAAGTTGAAGAAAAGGATGAATAGGTTATTGACAGTGGATGCTCTCACCATATGACTGGTGACAAGAGAAAGTTTCCTAAACTTGAAAGATATGAAGGTGGAGTTGTAAAGTTTGGAGATAATTTTGCTGGTAGAATCAGAGGCAGAGGAGCCATTTCTTTTGATGGAAAGAACAAAACCAGTGATGTTCTGTATGTTGAAGGTCTAAAGCATAATCTTCTCAGTGTTGGACAGTTGGTGGACAAAGGCTATGATCTTCATTTCAAAAATGGAAAATGTAACATCTTTGAAAGCTCTGGAACTAAGATTGCATCCGGTACACAGACAAAAGGTAACATCTTCCAATTGGTTGGTACTGGCAAAAGTTGCTTATTTGTTCAAATTGATCGAAGTTGGTTATGGCATAGCAGAATGTGTCATGTGAATTTTGATAATATCATCAAGATAAGCAACACTCAGGCTATAAGAGATCTTCCAAGACTGATGAAACCTACTAACAGTTTGTACAAAGAATGTCAGCTAGGTAAGTAGAGCAGAGTCTCATTCAAAAGTAAGGAACAATCTTCAACCGGTTTGTTAGACCTAGTGTACACTGATCTCTGTGGCCCAGCAAGAATCAGGAGTCTGCAAGGAGATAGGTATTTCATGTTGCTGATTGATGACCACTCCCGGATGATGTGGGTAACTTTCTTAAAAGATAAATCTAAAGCACTTGAGATGTTCAAAATATCCAAAGCTATGGTAGAAAATGAAATTGACATAAACATAAAATGCCTCATGTCTGATAGAGCTGGAGAATTCACATCCAGTGAGTTCATAACATTCTATGAGAAACATGGGATAAAGAGACAGTTATCTACTCCAAGGACTCCATAGCATAATGGAGTAGTGGAGAGAAAGAACTAGACCATCTAGGAAGCACCTAGGACCATGACGACTGAAGCAAATGTTCCTCAGATCTATTGGAGAGAAGTTGTGAGCACTGCTGTCTACACTCTTAATCGGGTACAAATCAGAGGCAATACTGGTAAGACTCCTTATGAACTTTGGTTTGGTATCACTCCTACTATGAAGTATTTCAGAGTCTTTGGTAGCAAATGCTACATCAAAAGAGATGAAGACCTTGGCAAGTTTGATGCTAGAAGTGATGAAGAAATATTCTTGGGATATTCTACTCAAAGCAAAGCATATTGGTGTTATAACAAGAGATTGAGAAAGATTGTAGAAAGTACAAATGTGAAGGTTGATGAAGGCATGGAAAATCCTTCAAGGTTTTATGAGTATGAAGCAGATGATCAGAATGATGTCTCAGTCCAAGGAGAACAAGCCCCAACTCCAGTTCTGATTCAGATTGATCTGGAGAATCCTGAAATACAAGAAGAGACAAGTTTGGATGAACCTGTCCAAGAATTAGAAGTGCAAGAGAATCCCAAAACTCCCAGGTATGTAAGAGTGAATCATTCTGAAGATCAGATCATAGGAGATAGAAGCAAAGGTGCTCAAACAAGAAGAAAAATTTCTCAAGATTCAGTGAAGTACTGTTTGATTTCAAAAATTGAACCAAAAACAATAAGTGAAGCATGCAATGATGAAAGCTGGGTTAAAGCAATGGAGGAAGAATTGATGTAGATTGAAAAGAATCACACTTGGGATTTTGTCCCCAGACCTAAGGAGAAAAATGTAATTGGGACTAAGTGGGTCTTCCAAAATAAAATGAATGAAGAAGGTGAAGTAGTAAGAAACAAAGCCAGATTGGTCTGTAAGGGTTATTCTCAAGTAGAAGGAATTGACTTTGACCAAACTTTTACTCTGGTGGCAAGAATAGAAGTAGTCAGATTATTTCTTGCCTTTGCTACCTTCAAGGATTTCAAGGTATATCAGATGGATGTCAAGTCTGCTTTCCTAAATGGTGATCTGGAAGAAGAGGTATACATTGAGCAACCAGATGGATTCCAATTGTCTGATCATGAAGATATGGTTTGCAAGTTGAAGAAGGCATTATATGGACTCAAACAAGCCCCAAGAGCTTGGTATGAAAGATTGGTTTCAATAAAGGTACTGCTGACAGTAATCTGTATTTTAAGATTGATCATGAAAATATCTTGATTATGGAAGTATTTGTTGATGATATCATTTTTGGAGGGAAAGACAGTATGTGCAAGACTTTTGAAAATCAAATGCAAAGTGAATTTGAGATGTCTATGTTTGGGGAAATGAATTTCTTCTTGGGTCTGCAAATCATTCAAACAAAGAAAGGATTCTTCATATCTCAGACCAAATATGTGAAAAATTTGTTGAAGAAATTTGGGATGGAGGATTCAAAGGTAATGAATACTCCCATGGCAACTGGATGTAAGCTGAGTAAAGATGATGAATCCCCTAAGACTGATCAGAAAAAGTATAGGTCAATGATTGGAGGACTGCTCTACCTTACTCAAACTAGACCTGATATTATGAATGTTGTTGGTCTTGTTGCCAGATTCCAAGCTGATCATAGAGAGTCTCATGTCATGGCAATCAAGAAAATTCTCAGATATCTAAAGGGAACAGTTGAGTATGGATTATGGTATCCTAAAGATCATGATTTCTCTCTTCATGTATATACAGATGTTGATTGGGCAAGAGATGTGGATGACCGGAAGAGTACCAGTGGTGGTGCATTCTTTTTGGGAAAAAGATTGGTTCTTGGGTAAGCAAGAAACAAGAGGTAATATCTTTGTCCACTGCAAAAGCAGAATATATTGCAGTAGCAAGTAGTTGCACTCAAGTTTTGTGGATGAAGCAAATGCTAAGAGATATCAGAGTGGAGTATGAAGAACCTATCACAATCTTCTATGATAATTCAAGTGCAATAAACATATCAAAAAATCTGGTGTTGCATTCAAAGACAAAACATATATCCATCAAGTTCCACTTTTGAGAGAGCAGGTGAACAAGAATGAAGTCAGATTGGAGTTTGTGCCCTCAAAGGATCAGATTGCAAACATTTTTACTAAACCTCCACCTAAGGACTCTTTTGAGTATCTTAGGGAGAAGTTAGGGGTTATCACCCCTCCAGTTCTGAATTAAGGTACACTAATGTGCATCAGTCCGGTGGATCCCATAGTCATATCTTGTGATCCAGATTGATGTTAGGAGGCTACTACTCAGGGGGAGTAGTCTGTATGATTCTAAAGTATATAAAGTGGTTGCAAGTATGTGCCCTTTGCCATTGATGTCAAAGGGGGAGAGAAGACATGTGAGAAACATAAAGTAGTTGCTGAACAAAGGGGGAGTGGTAAAGGAAGAGAAGACATGTGAACGGTTGTTGTTGATAGGGGGAGCTATGTCAGTTAGTGAGGAGAAGTTGTTGTCTTGATGGTTAAAACAATTTTTCACATTATATGTTGCCTTCAATGACAAAGGGGGAGATTGTTGCAAGTATGGGCCTAACCGGTGTTGTCATTGATGTCAACATACTCCTGTTGCATTGATGTCAAGGATTGGATGAGTTGTATGCCAAGGATATTGAGAAAATTAGTTCTATCAAAAACAGAGAAGATCAGTGATGATAGTAAAGCTCTATGAAGTAAAGATCTCATCTAAATGAAGATTAGAGAATGCGCATCAAAGGGTTTGTAGATATGTGTCTGAAGATGATCTAGTCAAGATTTGAGAGGTCCGCATGAAAATGTGGAGGAGTTATGGCCATGAGAGTAAAACTAGTTCTACCAACTATTCAAAGGTGACAGAGTGACACAAATAGGTCCGGTGAGATTTGGAAATACAATATCATGTTCTACGGATCTGGTGGCATGTTTGGGAGGCTAATGTGAATTGATAACTCAATTGGTTCATGGTTTGGAGGTCCACAAGAAATCCTTCTAATGTGGCAGTGATGGGTGACTGTGTTCTTGAGGTTTCGGATGCAAATGCGAATGATTACAGTAAGCAGAAGTGGTGCGGATGTTCTTGGTGATTCAAGCAAGCTTGTGGGGGTCTCTAGATTGTGTCTAGTTTGTGTTGGCAATCCACATTGAAGATTGAGCTTGTAATTGAAGACTTACCTTTGCATGATGGTGTTCCTCCTAGTCTTGGCCGACCGGATGATTTGCGCATGTTGTGGATGATCTTGAAGATGTTTTGCGAAGCATGGCTTGTTCCTCGAAGAAGATTGAAGTCCCAGTTATGTGTGGCTGACAATGGAGTAATGCGCATGAAGTTTTTGTAATAAGTCAAGTTGTATTTTTGTAATTGCTCTGTAATAAAATAAGTGTATGTTGTGCCAACTTTGATGATCATTCCAAAGTCGATGTCATGTATAAATAAGAGCTGCGAAGTCATTCAAATATGTCCTTGTGGTTATGATGAGAAGGTGGTAGTGAAGAGGAGCAAAAAGCAGAGCAGAGGTGTTGAGCTTAAATGGAATTGACTCAAGCATAGTAAAGATGCTTATCTCCAGTTCAAGTATGTAATACTTATATTCTTTTGGAGACAGTGTGTCTCCTATAGGTAGTGGGCCTCTTGTGAGCAGTGTGCTCGAGCAGTGAGTCCTAACTGGCAAGTGCAATTTTATTCATCTTTATTCTTCTAACAGAGAATATTATCTTGGGTTAGTCACCCCATGGTTTTTCCCTTAACCAAGTTTTCCACGTGAAAATCTTAGTGTTATATGTGTTGAATTTATTTCTGCTCTTGAATTATTGCATTATGCTTCCATGATTGAATCTTTGATATGCTGTTGAAATATAAGAAGGCTTAAAGTAAATAAAGAATAGGATTTTGGTAACAACTGATTCAAACCCCCTCTCAGTTGTCTATCTTAAATCCAACAGGAAAAACCCAGCCTCCAAAAGCATCCACACTCATATGTATTATTCGGAAAAAGATATTACAATACATGTCATGAGTCTCCATGAATACCTCCGAATCATCAAGCACCTCCAATGCATCCTCCATGTGTCCAAGCATGAATCCACATATCCCATGCCATTCTTCACAATATGTACTTACATGAGAGAACTCAATACAATGACAACTTCTCACAAATCTCTATCTGCCAACAATGAATTAGCCAACCAACCCACAACTAAGGACCATGTGCTTGCTTTTATAGACCAAGCTCACACAAATACAACTTGTGGTATTGGATAAAATCATGTGTTCCAAAACCATGGATACACAAAACTATTGACCCCCTTATTTAATATTGGTACTACATTTTTCCAACAATTAGATGATACAAATAAATAATTAACTAATCTATGTGTCCCACACACATAAAATAATTAACCCAATGTTACATACAACTTATACAAGTGGTGAATACATAATACAATATTAGGCAAGGTGTACAACACCTATTCCAACACAAACATGTTGCAAATAAAAGGATGCCCCAACATATCATCAAGGTATGTAAAAACCTTGGTGGGATATATGATGGGACAACCACCAAACACAACACTCAAGAAAACAAAAGAAATGCCCTAGTATAACTGTCAAGATGTGCCATGATATAAGGATCATGGCTACCTTGAGGTATGTTGCAGGTCAATAGATAAGCAAATAATCAAAATTAAACAAATAATACATAGGTTTTTACCTCTTGCCAAAGTGTAGAATGAGGGAAATGACGATGCCTAATGTGGGGAATCATTCAATGACTAGGGATTCAATCTAGTAAGGAACAAAATAATGTTATGCACTTATCCTCCTCTAATTTGAATCCAAATGACATTAATTAGCTCATAATTAGATTTAAATTGTTAAGATGATCATTTATAGAGTCTCCATATTTCATCTTCAAAACTTGTACAACTTTGCTTTCAAGAATAGTTTGTTAACTAGACTCTTAGACTAATAAAGAGTTCATGTCTTCTTCCATAACAAATATGTAGTTAGTTCTTTTGACACATTCATTACTACAAAATCTAAAAGACAAAAATGGATAGTACTTGGCTTTATTATCTAGTTTATTATAGTCCTCATCAAACATACCTATAGGTTTCACCAAAAAATATATTATTGTCCACTAATCTCTCTCTACCAAGAGGTCTTCAGATTTTGACTTCCATAAGTCAAAAATTTTGACCATTGAATCTCTCAATTTTGGATTTTGATGTGCTAGCCATGAGTCCAAAAACATATGCTATATTTTCTTAGAAAATATTTCAAAATATCCCATTGGAAACAATTATACATGTATGACGATAAAAAGGTGTCCCCTTGCTTTCATTTAACAAACCTTGGCACAAAACCATTAAGGGTTTCTAAACATGTATGTTTTCACACCACATGATGTGGCCCTATCCAAGCAAGAAAAAATTGATACCAAATGTTGGGAAATTAATCTTCAATATGATTAATAACTAGGATATTAGAAACTTGGAGACCATGTGATCAAATATAGTTACAATTAGTGTAGTAGTAACAATTAGGAAAGCACATATGTAAAAATGTATGTAAGCCACATACGAATGAGACACAAGTATTTATAGGGTAAATCCTTACAGAAAAATCCCACCAACAAAAGATATTTACAATTATTTTAGTCTAAAACAAACTTCAAATACAATTAGTGCCTTTACACATTTCCTCAATTTTTAGACTAGAGAGTACAACCTCCATAATCATGCTTCACAACATCACTACTGTTGGTAAGAGACACTGCTTTGCTTGATAGGTGTTGTCATTGATGGCAACTAAGATCATCCCAATCATCCACATAACACAAATTGTTCTTACCGGAAGTCAAATTTAGAATTTGTCTAAGTCTGGACAGTTAGGAACAGAGCAGTAACTATTGGAAAGAGACACTGTGTGGCTTCATGAGTGTTGTCATTGATGGAAACAAAGTCTATCCCACACATCCGCAGCACATAGTATGCCTATACCGGAAGTCAGATTGAAGAGTGTTTTGGTTCGGTGAACAAGAACAGAGCATGTAGGAAGGTCTGACAATCAGGTCCGGATCTCTCAGATGGTGTAACTCAGCAAGTTACAGACTTGGACAAGTCAAGAGGAGTACTGTTATTACTATATTCCAGAGATTGAGCCTCTGGTGAGAAAACATGGAAAAGATATGAGCATCTGAGTGTTGGGTTCCAGACAAGCAGAGCAGACTGAGGAAGAACTGACTGGCAAAGTACTAGACTTCAATCCAAATAAGTAATTGATGTTGATCAAGCTATTTGAGGGATCATACAATATTGGCTGACATGATTGATGACTTCAATGTCTATGATTTTGATACACATCACATAGCAAGCATGGATTCAGCCGACAGATTAGTAAGTTGTAGATATCTTGAGTATTCCGGTTGCCGACTAGAAAGTTGTTGAAATCTTTGGTGCGGAAATATATATCTGATGGGTTCTAGTATGAAGGTGTGTGTGTATAGATGTGATGAAATAAAGTGCAAAGAAAGGTAGAGATAAGTGTGGAAGCAACAATACAAATCTGGTATGTGACAGAGCAGCAGCACTAGAGCAGAGGAAGAATGAAGTGCATTAGATCAGTATGTTGAGCCTAACCGAAACTAAACTTCAGCATCTGTGGATGCCTCTAAACTTTGTAGACAGTGAGTCTCTTGTAGGCAGTGTGTCTCTTGTGAGCAATGTGCTTAGGCAATGAGCCCTAATTGGCAAGTGCCATTTTGTACTTCTTATTCTTTTAATAGAGAATACAATCTTGGGTTAGTCACCCTGTGGTTTTTCCCTTAACAAGGTTTTCCATGTAAAAATCCTTGTGTTATGTGTGTTGATTTTATTTCTGCTCTCATGATTATGTATGCTTATATGTTTTAATGTTGCACTAATTATTAAGGAGAAAAGAAAGTTAAGATATTTGAGATAACTGATTCACCCCCCTTTTAGTTATCTGTCTTGTTTCCAACAATTGGTATTAAAGCTAAGTTCCTCTAAACAGAGCCTAACAGCTTGAGGAACATCTAGGAATCTCAATGGATATGTATGGTATGAAGGAACAACTTCAGTTTGCCATAGATGATCTTGAGCAATCTTACTCTGAGGTCAATAACTTGAGAGAAAGACTCAAACAAGCTGATGATTTCATAAATGAGCTAAAAGAAAAACTGAGTATCTCTGTGAAAAAGAGAAAGGAACTACTTCAAAAATTAGCAAGTCAGAGTGAAGCCAATGATACTAATGAAGATCTAAATGAGAAAAACAAGCTATGTGAGAAGCTATCAAAAGAAGTCATTATGGTAAGAAATGAGATGGAATTAGGGGTTATGAGATTCACCCAAGAAATTGAAGAGAAAAGGAAAATTGAAGATAATCTAAAGAAATCCCTCAAGGAGAAAATAGAGGACTGCCACAAAATGGACAAAATAATCAGGCATCTTAAATCTGATCTTGAAGAAGCTAGATATAATGAAGAACAACTTGAGAATCAGATAGACACTCTTAAACAAGATCTTCAAACAACAAATGAATACAAAGAGAAATTCAAGATAAGCTTAGCTCAACTTGAAGTTCTTCTTGAAAGCCAAAAGAGGGTAGATAACAAGCGTGGCTTGGGATATGAGAAAGGTGAAAGCTCCGGATCCGATCAGAAAAATTTTGGATTAGGAAATCAAAGAAACAGGCCTAGAAGACCTCCGGTAAGGCAACCAAATGCTCAAAGATATCCATCCTTCAATGGATACTGCTTAAATTGCAACAACTTTGGTCATAAGGCAACTCAGTGCAGAAGGAGAATGAATCAGACCAATCCATCCTTCTCCGGACAATGTTTCAACTACAAATGGTATGGTCACAAATCTCATGAATGCAGAAATATGCAAATAAACAATTCATTCAATGGTAGGTTCTTTGCATGCAATAGAATAGGACACATGGCTAAGCAATGCAGATCAAGAGGATATTAGTCAAATATGCAAAGAAATGTTGTTTGTTACAATTGCAATAGATCCGGTCACATTGCCAAATTTTGCAGAAGTAAAAATTAGGATAAAAAGGGTCCGGTACATCATAATCAAAATCTAGAGAAGGGAAAAGGCAAAGTGAATGCAGGCGAAGTTCAAAGGGAGATGAGCAAGATTTGGGTGAAGAAGAATACAAAAAATGATGGGGATGGATCCACACTGGAATCTGGTGTTGATATTCCTTCCGAAAACTGAACAGATGAGCTCTGGCTCAAGGGGAGTCACAAAGAAAAATAAATTCCCCCAACCAGTGAATTGGTGCCTAAATTTGGCACATGGAATGTTGTGGATTAAAGGGTTCTTAGAAAATTATCTAAATAACCATCGGTGAAAATATGAAAGATATGCATGGAGTTTTGCAAGAGTTTAATCATCCAAGATTGATCTAGTTTGACAGCCATCTGGTAAAATAGGATTTTCACAGACAGATCCGGTATGATTCAAAATTGAGATAACTTGATCTGCGGATCCATGGTATGATTGGAGGAAAGAAGATACATTGTCAATTATCATTGAAAATGATTCTAAGTGCAACACAGTGATTCAAGAAAACTCTCTCAAAACAAGGCAACCGAATAACTTAAGTTGTGCATTTATTGCAAAAGAAATTAGGGTTTGCAAAAGAATAAAAGGGTTCTTTCACTCATCATTTGCACATTTGCATTCGAGAAGAAGAAAGGAGGAGCTCTACATCAAGTTTCTACAACACTCTCAAAGATCAACCGTAAAATCCAATTCAACTAGCGATTTGTTCCAGCTCTTATTTTGAACCCTAAAAGCGCAAAAAGGTACTTCCATTCTGAATATCTCTCTCTGAATCCTTTGCAAAAATGGCTACTCCAATGGTTGTTAAGATCACTGATAGGCCGCGGCCAAAGTTCAAGAAACACCCCTACAAATCCCTAGAAGTTGATACCTTAGGCACTTTCTCTAGCATTCTGCATGGGGTTCTGCACGTAGAAGATGTCAGGGTTTACATCCACGCCAATATTAAGGAATTTGGAGAATCTAAGTTGATGGACATCTACCATAAACAATTAATAGATGAAAGTTTTGAACTCAAACCTCAATACAAGGCCCTCCGGGATAAGCACTTTGGACATTGCATCCACTTTCCCTATTTTGCAGAAGATGATTGGGTCCGGTATGTTCTTAGCAGAATACATGACAATTTCATGTGGTTGATGAAGCCCTTCAAGATAACAAAAGATGCCATTAGGGCAGTAACTAGATTGCACTCGTCTGGTGGGTTACCTGCACTCAAATCTATCAAGAACCAGACAGTAAGTGAAGCTACTAGAACTAAGCTTGACAAGAGAGCAATGACCATAGAAGACATCACAGATTCGGATATCAAATTTGCCTCTATGATAATTGGATATAAGATCTATCACTCCAGCAGGGAGAATTCTGTGTCTGGGACAGCAATATATACAGCATATCAGATGTTAAGGGAAAATGCAGACTATGACCTATGTGATCTTCTTTTGAACCAACTGTTAGAAAACTTGCAGAAGATCAAGAAGGATAAGAAGAACTCACTCAAGTATGGTTGCTTAATACTGTGTCTATTTTTCTACTACATGAATGAGCTGCCTAGATCAAGTGGTTGGGTATGGCAAAATGACAGACCAGTTGCCATACAAATCAGAGACTATATGTATGGACTTGGTGATGCTAAGGCTCAAAGCACAGCACTCTGGGGATACTTTAAGAACTTCCAAAGTATGATGCAAGCCAGAGAAAGGATACCTCAAACCATAGTTGAAAAATATAAGGATACAGTGTGCTTCATGGTTGGTACTGATCAATGCCTAATGGAGGCAGTTGAGCCCAGAACATTGTGGATAATGCCAATGGGTTACGAAGTAGATGAGAAAATCATGGAGCTACACGTTCAACACCTGTTGAGCGAGCCAAAGGACCCTGAGGCAGAAAGGTTTGGAACCTTTCAAGAATTAAGTGTAAAGATACATGTTGAGATAAGACAACCGTAGATAAAAAGGAAAGTCAGAAGGGAAGTAGAGGAAATTGCCAAAAGATATGGCATATCAAAAGAGGCAGTTGATGCAAATAGAGAAAAAATAGAAAGAGCTGAGAAAGAGAAACAAGAAGTAGAAAAAGGAAGTGCTCCGGTACAAGCCTCCTCCCGAACTAGATCCTCAAAGAGCTCTGCACCTGCCACCCCTAAGAGCTCAAAAGACACCAAACCAGAAGCCAAGACATTCGGAAAGGGAGAAAAGAGAATGAAAACAAAAGCCACAAGGTCTTACATAAGTCAAAAGGATGATGAAGAAACAGAGTCTGATGAGGAAGTTAAGAAAATGAAAAAGAAGAAAACATCCGGGGAATCCTCTGTCGGTAAAAACAAAGAAGAAAAGGCAAAAGAGTTTGTTGAAAACCCACTCTTTCTATTGATGACATCATCAAGGCAGTCACTATGGATGGGAATCTGCAACCAGTAATAGAATTTTATGATGATTATAGTGATACTGACAAGAGGATCTTGGAAGAAGCTACAATCAAGTACCTAAATATTTATAATAAAGCATTCATTGAAATCATTTCATTAATTCCCAAAAGTCTAGAGAAGGTACTTGAACTTAGAAAAGAGAATGCTAAGGCAAAGGACTTAGAGATCTGAGAATAGATTGCAATTCAGCTTTATCCTTCCATTACTCCAAAGCAAATGTGTTGTCCTCAAAATCAGCTACGCTTGTTTTGTAGACAACCCCACGAAACTTGTCCGTTTCGTGAATCTACACTCTAAGATCGCAAATCGAGAAAAGATTTCCTTGGTCTCGTGCGAAGTCCTTTGACATTCTAAAATCGTCTGCGACATTCCCTTGAATTGATTTCTCGATATTCGCGAGAATCGTTTAAGTCGTAAATTGGTTGAGAGGTCAAATTTTAGTCATTTTCAAGTGTTAGAGATTTTTTTTTATTTTTGACATGTAAAGATGGTTATTTCAGCCGCCCTTACATGTTCAAGTTTGAACACATGTAAAAGCAGCTATAAACACCGCTGTTGCAATATTTAAAAGTTTGTCGAGTTATATGTAAAAGCGGTCATAAACACCGCTATTGCATGTTTTAAAAGTTCTTTTTAATCATATGTAAAAGCGACGTTTTTGACCGCTATTACATATGTCGGACTTTGTGTTTTAGGCTACGGCGGCCGAAATACCCACTCCGACAAGATCTTCAAATCTTTCGACTGGAGTGCCATTAATGGCCACTCGTGCCACTCACTTAGTATTTGTGATCAAGTTACTTAATGTGTTTTGACGTCTTATTTTATCATTTCGTTTCTTCTCCCGAGCTATCCTCCAGACTTCTCCAACATCGTTTGATCGCACCGTCAACGGATCGACCTAATCCATCGCTTTCAAAACCTAGGGTCTCAAGTTTTAAATGAGTAAGTTTTCTATTTTTCGTTTTCTTCGCCGTTTATAATGAGTATCATTTAGATCTTTGTTGTTAGGTTTTCGTTACATTTTGTTGTTTTCGTGGTTGTTTTCTTTTTGTATGTAAAGCCTGTTTATGATGTGTATTGGACTTGTTTTCGCACCTGAGGTACCCTAGATTTTGCCTAGAAGCCTCCAAGTTTCTACCGCCTAGACCCTCAATCCTTGTTTTACACCGCAATGTAATGTCGACGGAGTTCGCCGAACATACCAGGTAATCATGTAACGGCGGTAATATCTGCCGCCCTTACATTGAAAGCGGCATGTTCTTTCCCCTACCGGAGCGGTCGAAACACCCACTCGAACATGTTAACCAATGAATACCTCAAGTTTTCATTCAAATGCAATGGCGGCATTTTCATCCGCCCCTACACCGAAATACATTGTTACTCTCCTGCAAGAGCAGCCAAATCACCCGCCCGAGCAATCGAGATTTTCAATTTATCACTTGTGATAGCGGTCATTTTGACTACTCGAGCATGTCAAACTAAACTTCCAAAACACTTACAGTAGCGGCGTTTTTAACTACCTTTACACATGAAATCTCTCCCAACTTGCAAGAGCGGTCCAATCACCTACCCAAGCACATTTCCTTGATTTTTTCCTAACACTGGAAAATTCATTTTTCAAAGCCGAAAGCCCGCTTTCACCCTCACCTCGATTTGCGCACTCAAGCCCTTTTAACGCATGCTTTCCCATCCATGATCGTCAAAACGCAGTTGACCCAGTTTATCCAATTTTCCCCTAACTGCAAGATCATGGCTTTTTGTAGTTCTCAGTCAGCATTCGTGGTGGTTTTCGAGTTCACAGTTTTCCCCAGGGCTCATGTCAGAATCATCTCCTTCAAAGTCCAGAGCCATGAAGTACAAGTACCAGGGTGTCTTTCCGGTAACGGCAGTTCAGTCGAATGTCGATGAAATCAGAGACATTGAGATTGGACACGTGGATATGGTCGAGTTCATAGATAGAACTAAACAAGCAAACCCCTCCCGGCATATGCAGAAAATCATTGACAGCAATATCCATTTGGTAGCATCCTTTCCTGTCAGTGCTCATAACCTGAAATTTGTTCTACAAGTGGCTAACCACTACAATAGGGACACTAGAGCCGTGACAGACTCACAGGGGAATGTTATCATGAGATTGGATGCAGAGTTCATGGACAAAATCTTCATGTGTCCACCACTTGAAAATGTCGGGCAAATTGATTTTGCTCAAGGTCAGCAAGATTATGACAATGATTTGGAATCTGCTAGGAGGCACATAAATAGCAAATGGCTAAAGATTCCTAGGGCAACTTTGACCAGATGGCTAAAAGACCTTCATAGGAGTGATTTTGTAGAAGAAGTGTGTGACTTGATTACACTCTTGAGTCACGTTAGAGGACTCCCTTCTGCCTCCAAATTCCAAGAATGGATGTACACTTACATCAAGGTGATTCTACGAGGAAATCAGAAGATATTCTGGGGTGAACATATCAGTAATGCTTTGCACGAGCAACTGGTAAGGGTCAACACTACTTTCAAATTTTACATGACCTCTTACCTTGTCTACGCTGCTGCAAGTATGAGGAACTTTCCAGGTTTGACCCAGGTAGGGGACAGGAGATTGGTCCCAGTATATGAATACTACCCCCAAATCACTCTGAAGGGGTCGATTCACCATTTCAGAAGAGTCAATGATGCGTTCTTCTCAGTTTTCATGTGCTTGTGGGATGGTACACTGGTTCAGAGAAGAGTTTCAGATGAGGTGTGGCAAGTTGTAAATTCTTTTGGTTGTTTATTCCTTCAATTCCCCACCTTCACGTATCTTTGGGTAGGATACTATCCTGGTTACCCTTACATGCTGCCACGATATCCCAGTGATCGCATTGTTCTTATGGAGCTTTGCAGACAACTGATTGTGGTTCATAACAAACAGATGGAGCTCAAGAAGTCAGGAATAAAGTTTCCTATTGAAATTGGGAGGTATTCAGTTCAGTCTGCCAACAAAGCTAAGATAATCGACTCCGAGTTGCAGTTAATCACCATGAAGACCTACAAGAAGAGAAACCATTTTGATTTCAGAAGGGTCCAAGACAAAATCAAGAGGAAATCAAATTTTCATGAGCCAATGGTGGAAGACATATGGGCCGATCTCAGGACCCAAAATGAGATCAGAAAACTAGATTTCTGTAGGCTTCATCTGAGTCAAATTGAAGAACTGGGACTGGCTGATATTCCAGAAGGAATGGAGGACGATGGAGATGTCCTAGATCATGAACATGAGGCAAAGAATGTGGAAGCTTCACCTCTCCCAGAGGTGAAATGGTCAGTCAAGGAAGAGACATCCATCAGGAAAAGATTCCAACCTATATTAGCAAACACCAACTTGTGGTTGGAAGGTAAAGGGATCAAGTTGAAAGAGTTCCTTATAGGATCCGAAGAGGGGACACAGGAGCAAACAGGTAAGAAGGTTGAAAACTGAACCAAGAACAAGAGTGATACTCCTTCTTCCTCCAAGGTACACAAACCAAAGATCAAATTCATATCCAAGGGAGGAAAGAAGAAGGAAACCACAGAGGTTTCAGATGCCACTAAGTCAGATATTGAAGACATCACTGATGACCATATGGAAATTGAGGATGTTGAGACTGAAGAACAAAATGTTCAAAAGTCTAAAGATAAGGTATCTGATGAAGCTGAACAAGGTGAAGATGAAGGTACAGCGGTAGAGCGACTTGATAGTTCTCCGTAGACTCCTGTGAAAGACCTTCCTTCTGATACACAAGCTCTTACACCCCCTCCTCATGTTTCATTTTCTGATAGTTTGCCAGTGATTTCTAATGTTCCTCTTTCTCCCATTCTTGTTGTTTCTTCTGACAATACTCCTCAATCCATGAGGGCTAGTCTTGGGACCGTTTTTGATTCTTCTGGTTCCATTCTGAGTTTATCTTCCCCTTCTTTTGATATCGGAGAACAGACTGTTTTGGAGAACCTTCTTGATGCTTCACAAAAGGTGATTGATACAGGTGTCGTGTTCACCAACACAAGTCCAATTGTCACCATCACGGGTATAAGCACGGAGCCAACCAAGCAAGTAGTGGATCCCCCTCCAGCTGTCGACGCATCTATACTTCCTCCATGGCTATCTGCCTACACTCCAAAGAGGAAGAAACAAGCTATCTCACCTGATGAGATTGACATTGAGAAGCTGTTCCCCGTGAAAGCTAAGAATCAAAAGAAGAAGCCTAAGACTGTTTCTAGGCTAGTCACTGAAAAAGGAATCAGATATGCCAAAATTGCTAAACCTCCTGAAGATGCCACAGTTGATACTTTTGACGTGAGCAGTTATGTCATTTCAAGGGTTGAACTTGGTAAAGTGACTCATGAAGGAGTCAAAGTAGATTTCCAAAACACGGCCACTACTCTACTGGAAAAGTATGATGAAGCCAAAAGGGAAAAAGAGAAATACAAAGCAAAAGCAGAACAACTGGCTGCCATCCTTCAGAAAATAGTGAAGTCATCAGAGATAGTGGAACCAATGGCAGTGACAGTGGAAGATCCCCTGATACAGAAGGTTGAAAAAGCCCAAGCTAGAGGCAAAATAGTGGGGGATGTAGTGGAACGGTTGTTGGCCCAAGGACGAGTTCTATTGAAAACTACTGTGGAAAGAAAGGAGAAAATGGACAAGGCCAAAGCTGAGCTGGATAATCTGGTGGATCTACTTTCGCAGGAGCTGCAAGATCAGGAGGAGAGTCTAGAAGAGTGGACAGATATGAAGAAGATCAAGATAAAGAATTTGATCACCATTGGGGTCGTCACCAACAGGGAATCATATCTCAAGACCAAAGAGACTCTAGCTCATCGTATTTTCATAATAAAGAGTCTACTTGAAGATCTGTGTCAAGTCGGCAAGCCAGCAAAGATAGTGATGTCACACTCCTACATCGGCTGGAAGAACTTCCTTGCACCTTGACAAGGGAAGATCAAAGCTTCCTCACGGCACAGGAAATGATAAATTCTTTTGAAGAAATGGTACAAAAGAAATTTGAAGAGGAAGCTCCCTCTGTGCTCTCAATGGACAACCTGTATGATCAACATTCGACTCTGGAGAACCTGAAGGATAATTTAGAAAAGCATGAAAAGGCAATAAAGGCAGTGAAAGATTCAATCCTCCGAGCTCGCACCATCTCTGAAAACATAGCAAAACCAGATGCATGCGAGATGTCAGTTGTTCAAACCATGTATCAGAACTTCTTAAGGAACAAGGATGGAGGAAGCTAATGCCTTAGCTTATTTTTCTTAGTTTTTATGTAAATGGAATTTTGTTTTGGACATCTACACATGTAATTTTCCAAAATGTAATTACATGTGAGACAAGAGAAGTCATAAGTCAAATAGGACTCTCTTGTTGAATAAGTCAAATTAGTTATAGATTTCCTAGATTTTCTCAAGGTCTTTCCCTATAAATAAAGGGGACCTCTTTTGTAAATACTATCTTTTGTCTATTGCAAGAAAACTCTGGCGAATTGAGAAGCAAATCAAGACTTTGTGCTTTTTGTGAAAATCAATATTCAAATATTTATCAATACAAGAAAGCAAGTTTAATTCCAATCTTTGTCTTGGAATTATTTGTGTTGTGATAGTTTTGTTCTTACGTCTTGCTATCATAGTCTTATTTGATAATAATTGAAGTGTGGAGTTTATTACAAGTGATTGAAGAGCGCTCTTAATTTGATTCTGGTAAACTTTGTGTTATCAAATCAGTTGTGGGTTATATGTCCATGTTTGTGAAAATACAATAGTTTGGAGACTCTGTGCTGCAAGTTGTTCTATTTGATTTACTTTTATCATCTTGAGGAGTGAACACTTTGCGCTACATTCTACTTCAAATATTTCCGTTTACAAGTAATAAGTGAGGTAATAGAAAACTTTGTGTTTCTGTGATATTGTGATAATTTACGAGTCTTATATCAAGAGTTTGAAATATAAACATCTATTCTGAAAAAAGAGAATGAGATGAGATGGAACCACTACAAACATAGTTTTTAGTGTACATAAATTTGATAAGTTGTTTGATTTGCAAAAGTTAAGTAATTAGAGGGAATCTCCCCTTGCTGAGAGGAGAGACTTTGTCTCATCATAGCTGTGGCTGATATACCCATTTTGCCGTTAGCGAGTTAACGACAAAATATTCACCCAACAAAATGAACATGATCTTTAAGGATTGCAACGATGAATTCTGGAGCAAAGCAAGAATGAACAAACTTATGCTTGGAGAGACTAATCAGGTAGCAAGAGAAACAGAAGACATCCTCTGGAATGCCTTCAAAAGATTCAATCTTCCTATTATAGAGGAAGTAGGTGAAGAACCTTCTACCATGGATGTCGAAGGATTAAATGCATCAAAAGAAGAATCTACTAAGAAAAATGTAGAAGGATCAAAAGAGATAGATGAGGAGAAAGCTAAGGACTTGGATTCCTCTATTTTGGAAGAGGAAGTTCATGAAGAAGTTAACATCTCTCCTCTGGATCCCACTGTAGATTCAGGAACTGAAGGAGAAGGAAGAAAAGAGGAGAAAGTGAGTCAAGAAGAGGAATTAAAGGGAAGAGAAGATCTCTGATGACAGTTCAGAGATTCCAAAAGAAAAGAAGACTTAGTCTCTGGCAAGAGACACTACAGAGGTAGTGAATAATTTCTTGAACAAAGAGCTGATGGAGATAGATGAACCGAAACTATTCCAAGGACCTTTAAATTTTGATTCTCTCTCTCCAGTCCAGACAATGAAAATAGCATCCATTACCCAAGCTAAGGCAAAAGAAAATCTTTTGAAGTCTCACATGGAAGATTGTGAGCTGTTAGAGATTGCATCTAGTATATTGGAGAAGATCATGCCATCTTTTCAAAAGGATCCATCGGCCTCTCCATCCGGTAACTTGAAATCTCTAGTAAACTCTGTTAGTACCCATTTTGATTCTTTAGAGAAATCGACAGAAGAAAAGGTTCGAAAGGAATTTTTGGCAAAAAGGTTCACTGAAGTACAGGGACTCATTACTAATGATAGGAGGACCCTAGATATTGGGATAAAGAGCCTTGAAAATGCTCTTAAAGATGGTGGGGACATGTACAAATTTTGTCTATCTTGGTCTAAAGTGACAAAGGATATTGAAAAGAAGGTGAAAGAACAAGAAGGTAAACTATCAAGTCTATCTCAGAATTTTGATCCCCTCACTACATCCATAATGAATCAAGAATGCCAGGCTATTGCCATTATAAATGAAATAAAGAGTCTCGACAAAGAGAAGAAGAATATGATAAGCAGGATGAGTGAACTCAAAGGGATAATCATCCCTAAGTTAGAGGCAATGCATGAGGCCTTATCAGATGCTCATACCACAGCCCAGACTAGTGATTCAGCAGACTTAAGAAGGGCAAAAGCTTATGCATTTTTGTTGAGTGGTCACATCTCTATTTTGGACAGGATGAAGCAGAGCTAGGCAATAGAATTTGTACAATTGAAGGCCACTTTTACGAATATACTTAAGTATATGTAAGTATAACATGTCTATATACTTATGCAGCTATGTATAGGTTGATTTTTGCAAATTTTGGTGTGCGGATTCCACCCTTTGCCATTTATGTCAAAGGAGGAGTAAGGAGTAATGAAAAATGTGGAATCTAGCTAAGGGGGAGCTCTGGTAAAATAGTGCATAAGATAGAGCATCAGCCAAGGGGGAGTTAGCTGCGACAGTCATTTTTCACTAAGTGTTGCCATCAATGCCAAAGGGGGAGATTGTTGGCAAGAGACAATGTGTGGCTTCATGAGTGTTGTCATTGATGGCAACAAAGTCTATCCCACACATTTGCAGCACATAGTATGCCTATACCGAAAGTCATATTGAAGAGTGTTTTGGTTCGCTGAACAAGAACAGAGCATGCAGCAAGGTCTGACAATCAGGTCTAGATCTCTCAGATGGTGTAACTCAGCAAGTTGCAGACTTGGACAAGTCAAGAGGAGTATCATGACTACTATATTCCATAGATTAAGCCTCCAGTGAGAAAACATGGAACAGATATGAGCATCTGAGTGTTGGGTTCCAGACAAGCAGAGCAGATTGAGGAAGAACTGACCGACAGAGTACTAGACTTCAATCTGGATGAGTAACTGATGTTGATCAAGCTATTTGAGGGATCATACAATATTGGCCAACATGATTGATGACTTCAATGTCTATGATTTTGATATGCATCACATATCAAGCATGGATTCAGCTGACAGATCAGTAAGTTGTAGATATCTTGAGTATTCCAGTTGCCGACTAGAAAGTTGTTGAAATCTTTGGTGCGGATATATATATCTGATGGATTCCAGTATGAAGGTGTGTGTGTATAGATGTGATGAAATAAAGTGTGAAGAAAGGCAGAGAAAAGTGTGGAAGTAGCAATACAAATCCATTACGTGACAGAGCAGCAGTACTAGAGCAGAGGAAGAATGAAGTGCATTAGATCAGTATATTGAGCCTAACTGGAACTAAACTTCAGCATTTGTGGATGCCTCTCATCAGTTCAAATACCTGGTTACCTTCTATAAACTTTGTAGACAGTGAGTCTCTTATAGGCAGTGTGCCTCTTGTGAGTAGTGTGCTTGGGCAGTGAGCCCTAATTGGCAAGTGTCATTTTGTACTTCTTATTCTTTTAACAGAGAATACAATCTTGGGTTAGTCACCCCATGGTTTTTCCCTTAACAGGGTTTTCCACGTAAAAATCCTTGTGTTATGTGTGTTGATTTTATTTCTGCTCTCATGATTATGTATGCTTATATGTTTTGATGCTACACTAATTATTAAGGAGAAAAGAAAGTTAAGATATTTGAGATAACTGATTCACCCCCCCTCTCAGTTATCTACCTTGTTTCCAACAGTAACAGGGTCTGGTATTTTGGTCCAGATCTCTTGGGCTGAAGGCCATGGTTAGTTGTGGATCTAAGTGAGTCATATGCATTGTTAAGAAAGTATTAATCTAGATCTTTGTCCTCTGGTGATAAAGGATTCAAAAGATATTAGCATCTGAGTACCAGGTTCTAGTTTGTCAGAGTAGACAGAAGAAGAAGAGGCTGACCTGGCAAAAGGTCTTGATTCCGGATGTATGGAAGTTGGTTGTTGGATAATTAGCGATGATCAGTGATAGTGACCGACATGAGTAATGTTTTTCAAGAGCAAGTTTTGGTCTGCACCTTAAGTTATGCTTAGATCCAGTTGACAAAGCAAAGCATTTATAAAAGTTCTAAGTGTTGTTAAAGTTGACTGCTAGAATGATTATAGATCATGTTGCGGATATATATAGCTGATGAAATTGGATGATTAAATGTGTGTGGTGCCTGTGAATAAGGTGAAGGTGAGAAGAGCAGAAATCCAAAGTGTGAATGAAGGTAGAATAGTAAGAAGAGCAAAGTAAAGATGAAATGTGTAAGATCAGTGTTTATACTTAACCAAAACTGAATTTCTTGCATAGGTAGATGCTATTAATCAGTTCAAATCTTTGTCATTCTCTTGTAATATTTCCATAGGCAGTGAGCCTCCATTTGAGCAGTGACCTCTAGGCAGTGAGCCCGAATGCATGTGCATTCCTATTTGTAAAAAAACTTTTAACAGGGTATTAATATTTGTGGGTTAACCCTCACCATGGTTTTTCCCTTAACCAAGTTTCCACGACAAAATCTTGGTGTCAAATGTGTTATTTATGTTCTCTGTGCATATGTTATTGATTGATGTTGAAATGTTAAATTGATTATAAGTGGTAAACAAAGATTAAAAGTAAAAGGACTAAAAATGTGTGACAACTGATTCATCCCCCCCTCTCAGTTGTTCGGACCTAAACCAACAATTGGCATCAGAGCAAGGTTCCTTAAAAGAAGCTTAACAGCTTGAGGAAAGATCTTAGAATAAGTTTTTTAATGGGTTCACTTAAGGATCAACTTCAATTGGCTCTAAAAGATCTTGATCAGTCCAAAGCAGAAATTTACAATTTGAAAGATGAAATCAAGGATGCTGATGACACCATTGAAATATTAAAAGACAAATTAAAGAAATCTTTGGGAAGGAATAAGGAGCTACTTCTGCAATTATCCAAGTTATCTGAAGAAAATAGCATGAATGAAGCCTTGGAAGAAAAAACAAAGGAGCGTGATAAGCTGTTAGAAGAAGTTGTTGCTCTAAAAGTTGAGATAGAATCTGGGGTAATGAGGTTTACCAAAGAAATTAAGAAAAGGAAGAAGACTGAAGAAGATTTAAATCAAACTCTAAGAGAAAGAACTGATGAATGTTACAGATTGGACAGTATTGCTGGTCATCTAAAATCATATCTACAAGAAAGCAAAGACAATGAAAGAGACCTTGAAAGACAAATTGTCATTCTCAGACATGATCTAGAAGTTGCAAATGAATACAAGGAAAAGTTCAAAATAAGCTCAGCTAAACTTGAAGCAATACTTGAGGGTCAGAAAGGAGATGAAGACAAGCATGGTATTGGATATGAAAAAGGTGAAAGCTCTGGATCTAGACAAAGAAACTTTCAACCAAGGAATGAGAGAAACAGGACTAGAAGACCTCCGATAAGACAACCTAATGCTCAAAGGTATCCATCTTTCAATGGAAATTGTTTCAAGTGCAATAAATTTGGTCATAAATCCACTCAATGTAGAAGTAGAGTAAATCAAAATAATCCACCCTTCTCCGGACAATGCTTCAATTGTAAGAGGTACAGTCATAAATCCAATGAATGTAGAAGTATGATAATGAATGACTCATCATATAAAGGAAATAGGAAACCTTTCAATGGCAAATGTTTTACATGCAATAGATTTAGACATATGGCAAATTAGTGCAGATCAAGAGGAAATCAATCAAATGGGCAAAGAAATGTTGTGTGCTTCCATTGCAACCGATCCGGTCATTTTGCAAGGTTCTGCAGAAGTAGGATCAATGAAGGAAGAGGTCAGGTAAACAGAAAACCAGATGAGTAGAGACAAGACAAGGGCAAAAGAAAAATTGAAGAGAATGAGATCCAGAATGAAACAAGTGAGACATGGGTGAAGAAATCAATTGTGAACCATAGTGATGGGTCCACATTGGAATCCGGTGCAGATAATTCTTTAGGCAATTAAATTAGGAGCTTTGGCTTAAGGGGAGATGCATTAAAAATCAAGAATCCCCCAGTCAGTAGTTGAGTGCCTAGTTATGGCACAATGTGAAAAGGTACCTTGTATTTTTGGAAGGATTTCTGGAAGAAAGGAAGTGATTATGGCAAATTTTGGAGCAATACATGAAAGACTATTCAAAACAGAGCAACCGGATGTGCTAGGGTAGAGCATTTATTACAAAGGAAAATTAGGTGATGCAAAGTTTAAAAGGGTAATTCATTCTTCATTTGAAACACTTTGTATCTGGAGAAAACAAGAAGAAAGAAGTGGATGAGCTTAGAGATGAGAATTCTCAAGATTTGGAAGCGAGAAAAGGATTTCCAAGAAAAAACCCTAATCTGCGCTACAAGGTATTTTTTGTTTTCTACAAAATATCTCAAATTCTAAATTTCTGTGTATGGCTACTCCTCTAGTTGTTGATATAACTGAAAGGTTCCGACCAATATTTAAGAAGCATCCACACAAATCAGTTGAAGTTGAACCATTGGGCACATTCTCTGAGGTTCCACATGGTGTACTACATGTAGAGGATATTAGGGCATACATCCACTGTAACATGGATGATTTTGGAAACCTAAAACTCTTGGATTTGCTTAACAACCACTTAACGGATGACAGCCACAAATTGAAACCGGAATACAAGGCCCTAGAAAGCAAATATTTTTTGCAAGTCATTAGGTTTCCTACATTTGATGAAAATGAATGGATTCGATATATTTTAAGACAAATACATGATGAGTTCATATGGCTATTGAAACCATTCAAGATCACAAAGGATGTTATCAAGATTGTGACTAGATTAAACTCAACCGGTGGTTTGCCCTTGTTGAAAGCCGTGAAAAACTAGACAATGACTGATGCTACCGGTGCCAAGTTTGACAGAAGGGTGATGACTATCAATGATATTTTTAACTGGATGTCAAATTCACCTCCATGGTGATTGGGTACAAAATTTACCACTCCAGTAGAGAAAACTCTGTCTCCAGAACTGCAATATATGCAGCCTATCAAATGTTAAAAGAAAATGTTGATTATGATCTTTGTGAATTATTATGAAATCAATTGATTGAGAACTTGAGCAAGATAAAGAAAGATAAGAAAAATTCCTTCAAATATGGTTCCTTGATTATATGTTTGTTCTTCTATTTTATGAATGAAATACCTAGAATTCAAGGTGTGCATTGGACAACTAACAGGCCAATAGCATGGCAAATAAGAGATCACCTTATCATCCTTGGTGACTCTCAAGCCCAAAAGACTGCCATTTGGGGCTACTTCAAAAACTTCCAGAGTTTAATGCAAGCAAGGGAGAGAATACCTAAAACAATTGTGGAGAAGTATGAAAATGACACATGTTTCATGGTTGACACAGACCAGTGCTTGATGGAAGCTATAGAACCAAGGACAATCTGGATAATGCCTATGGGTTATGAGGTGGATGAAAGAGTTTTGGATATGTATGCTCAACATCTTTTGAACACACCTAAAGATACCTTTGTGGAAAGGTTTGGAACATACAAGGAACTAAGTCTAAAATTGCATGTGGAGCTCAGACAAAAATGAGACCAAAATGAAAGTGCAGAGACAAGTTGAAAGGTATGCTGAGAGCATTGGCCTAACCAAGGAGGTAGTAAAGTAGAATAGAGAAAGAATTGAAAAGATGGAGAAAAGCAATAAGAAGACTATAGAAGAAAAAGCAGAAAGTGAACCAGCAGTCGCTCTGGAAATCCCACCAAGCTCCTCAAGGAAGACAAGGAGTTATGCAACTCTTGCTGAGTAACTCAAGTCTACTTCCACCAAGAAGTCTGAAGCCACTCCATCTGATGATGGAGGGAAAAGAAAGAAAACCAAGGCCACAAGAACCCATAAGAGCACAAAAGATGATGAAGAGACAGAAACAGGTGAAGTGAAAGAAATAAGATCCAAGAAAGCCAAAACTTCAAAAACTTCTGAAGAACAGTCTTCCGGAAGCATTAAGGCCAGTAAAAGGTTAGTCACTGATAAGGTCGCTATGACCATTGATGAAATTGTAAAAACAATCATTGTTCATGGAAATTTAAAGCCTGTCAGAGTTTAATATGATAATTTTGATCAGGCAAATAAGAAAATCTTGGAAGATGCCATTATCACATATTTGAATAAATTCAATAGAGCCCTGCTGGAAATCTTACAAGAACTCCCTAAAAGCTTAAGGAAAGAAGCAACTAAGGATAAATACATGGAACTCAGAGAGTATGTTCTCTCCACTTTGTGCCCTATGATGACTAGAAGAGAAGCAGACAAAATCCTCAGAGAAGTCAAAGATAAGCAAAGTCTGGATGAACAAACTCATGTTTGGTGAAACTGAGGAAATTGCAAAAGAAACAGAGGAAATTTTGAGAAAGGCCGTAGACAAGGATAAGTATTTTATTATTTCAGAGAAACAAGTTAAAGAAGCCAATTCTCTAGTTCCAAAACTAGAAGCTTCAGATGAAGAGACTAACAAGAGAATTGATGACCAAGGTGCTAATTTAGATCCTTTGGAGTCAATCTATGAAGAGACAAATGTTGGATTTGACTCATCAAATCTAAATATTGGAGAAGTTCAGGAAGAGGAACAAATCAATCAAGAGGACATAGAAATGGTAGACAGAATAGTTGATGTAGGGGTAACCCCTCCACCTGATCACTTTGGAAAAGAAGAGGATATTGCTACCATACAAAGCCCTCTGGATCAGATAGTAGGTGGTGAGTAAACAGGAAAGAGTCCCTCTGAAGAAAACACAGAGAAGAGTAAAACATAGAAAGAGGAAGAACAAGGAAAGAAGGACAAGGCAGAACAAGATGGTGCAAATGTTGAAGCATCTAAAGCAGATACTGAGAAATCAGGAGAACAAAAGGATTGTTCTAAAATGATTGCAAGAGACACTGCAGATGCAGTAAAGAATCTTCTTGAAAAAGAAATTATTGAACTTGGTGAGCCTGAGCTACTTCAAGGCCTAGCCAATCCAGATTCTCTCTCTCCATTTCAATTGATGAAAATAGCATCATTCACCCAAGTAAAGGCTAGAGAAAAGATGTTAAAGTCCCACATGGAGGACAATGAGCTACTGGGACTTGCAACCAAAATTTTGGAGAAACTAATGCCAACCTATCAGAAGAATCAAAATGATTCCGCCTCCGGACATCTAAAAAATCTTGTAAGTTTAGTAAACTCTCACTTTGAGTCTTTTGAAAAGTCTGCAAAGGCAAAAGTTCAAAAGAATTCCTGAATAAGAAATTCAGTCAAGTTAAGAATCTAATAAGGAGCGATAGGTTGATACTAGGCATTAGCATGAAGAGCATTTAGAATGCCAGATATATATAAGTTTTGTTCATCATGGTCTAAAGTCAATGAGGATATTGAAAAGAAGATAAAGGAGCAGGAACAGAAAATATTAGCTCTATCTCAAAATTTTAATCCTCTAACTGCCTCTCCTATAAGCCAGGATTGTCAGGTTATTAGCTTGATCGATGAAATAAAGGGACTTGAAAAAGAGAAAGGTAATACTATGAAGAGAATGTGTGAACTCTAGGGACTGATTGCCCCCAAGCTGGAATCTATGCATAATGTCTTATCCGAAGCCCAGAATGCACTTCAGACAAGTGATCCTCTGGATCTAGCAAAAGTAGAAGCATATGCATTTTTGTTGAGTGGGCACATCTCTATTTTGGATGGAATGAAAAATACTTGGGGCTCTGAACTTGCACAGATAAAAACTAGTTTTGCAGATATTCTAAAGTTTATGTAAATAGAACTTGTTGATTAATTGTACACATGCGGCAGTATTTACAATATTTTTGAAGAATTTTGGCTTGTGGACCCCACCCTTTTCCATTGATGTCAAAGGGGGAGTGAAGGGCAGTGAAAAATGAGGAATTCAGTTGAGGGGGAGAACCGGAATAAGTAAAGGGCATGGGTGTACAAATAAAGGGGGAGTTGCACTAAGACAGTCATTTTTCACTAAGTGTTGCCATCAATGCCAAAGGGGGAGATTGTTGGCAAGAGACATTGCTTTGCTTGATAGGTGTTGTCATTGATGGCAACTAAGATCATCCCAATCATCCACATAACACATATTGTTCTTACCAGAAGTCAGATTCAGAATTTGTCTAAGTCTGGACAGTTAGGAACAGAGCAGTAATAGGGTCCGGTATTTCGGTCTGGATCTCTCAGGCTGAAATCCATGGTTATCTACATATCTAGGTAATTCATATGCATTGTCAAGATAGTCTCAATCTAGATTTTTGTCCTCCAGTGATAAAGGATTCAAAAGATATTAGCATTTGAGTATTGGGTTCCAGTTTGTCAGAGTAGACAGAAAAAGAACAGGCTGACCTTGCAGAAGGTCTTGATTCCAGATGTATGGAAGTTGTTTGTTGGACAAATAGCAATGATTAGTGATAGTGACTAACATGAATAATGTTTTTCAAGAGCAAGTTTTGGTCCACACCTTAAGTTATGCTTAGATCTAGCCGACAAAGCGGAGCATTTATAAAAGTTCTAAGTGTTGTTAAAGCCAACTTCTAGAATGATTATAGATCATGTTGTGGATATATAGCCAATGAAATTGGATGATTAAATGTGTGTGGTGCATGTGAATAAGGTGAAGGTGAGAAGAGAAGAAATCCAAAGTGCGAATGAAGGCAGAATAGTAAGAAGAGCAGAGTAAAGATGAAATGTGTAAGATCAGTGTTTATACTTAAACGGAACTGAATTTCTTGCATAGGTAGATGCTATTAATCAGTTCAAATCTCTGTTATTCTCTTGTAATATTTCCATAGGCAGTGAGCCTCCCTTTGAGCAGTGATCTCTGGGCAGTGAGCCCAAATGCATGTGCATTCCTATTTGTAAAAATACTTTTAACAGGGTATTAATATTTGCGAGTTAACCCCCACCATGGTTTTTCCCTTAACTGGGTTTCCACGTCAAAATCTTGGTGTCAAATGTGTTATTTATGTTCTCTGTTCATATGTTATTGATTGATTCTGAAATGTTAAATTGATTATAAGTGGTAAAGAAAGATTAAAAGTAAAAGGATTGAAAATGTGTGACAACTGATTCATCCCCCCCCCCTCAGTTGTCTGGACCTAAACCAACAACTACATCATCAAGAAACTTGGAAACTTCAACCTATTTTATTTACATGACAAACAAGAAGTAATTCAAAGTTTTTCTTGGAATCTCAACCAACTTAGTACTCTAACCACTCATGGAGTACCAACCATCACATAGACATATCATGATCGTACTATGATGTCAGCATGTCGATCACTTCAAATAGAACATCTAAAACTAACCCATCTAATTAAATACTACTACAATGATTTAGTCAAATTTTTTTAATGAAAACATGTGAATATGTACATGTCTTCCTACACCACAACCAAAACCAAACCATCACTTATGGAAGTAAAGAATAACTTTCTTATCACTTGTAGTACCTCTAAACACCTCCTACAACATACACATGTCCTTAGTTCCCATTGCATGCATTCTAGGATTGCTACATGTGCACCTACACTGTCATACATGTTCCAACAACTCTCTCAGATCATGACATGGTACTAGTGATTTATTCATCAAACATCTTCATTTTTACTTTTTTGGTCGATCCATCACAACTCTAACATTTGGAGCAAGGTGGCTCTTCAAAGCCAAACTTCTATCTAGGTGACTCCTTCAGAACCATATCCATCTTTCTATATTGGCTCTATCATAGTCTCTCCTCTTCATTTCCACTTTGGATGATCCTCTGTGTATCCCTTATTCTTTCTCTTACCACATTCAATAATAAGTAGATGATATTTTTAGTGTGTGAAAATTTTCTTCTAAATAGTATGTCCTAACAATAAGTTCTTCTTGTGTGTGCATTGGAGGATGCTTGGGTGAAAGACAAATAGAAGAAAAATATTCAAACTAGGGTAAACTCTTTTCTATCCTTTATATCAAGTATTCTAAATGCAATGTTTGTTTACTTTAGCATATGCTTGATTCAATGTGGTTCACAAGCCTACAAAAATGGGGGCAAAAATTATAAAACTTTTTTGTCTATTTTTTTACTCATTTTAGTGTTTTTCATCTCTACATGTTATTAGGGTTCATTTAGCATGTTTATGAGCCTAAAACCCTGCATATATGTGACAAACTAGTCAACTAGGAACCTATTATATTGTCAAAAACCCATTCCCCCTTGTTTGTAGTGTTCACTAGTGTCCCTAAAAAATTTTGGATCCCTTCTCCCACCTAAATCCTATTTCTTTTTGTACCAAGTCTCCCTAAAATACTTTATAAAAATCCCCTTTCACCTTCATTTGTATATTTTCGTTCTTGGATCCCTTGACACACTTCTAGGTTCCCTTGGCATTCTTGATTCTCAAACCCACTTTGCACTACACACATTCCTACATTGTTGATTTCCTCAACTCCTCCTCCATTTCTAAGACCCTTCCATTGTATCCCATTCAATACCTTCCCCTTGACACACCTTAATCTTCCCTTTCCCTCATCTTCCTTCCATAACACTTTACACACCACTATCACCCTAGCAATCCTCTAGGGTTTTCTACCTACACCATTTACACACACCATTTGTACATTTGCACCTTAGAGTTTCACACATGAGATATGATACCATTACTTCAAGTTAAAACATGATAGCTAGGGGCCTGATTGAGGCAATCTCTCAACCTTGGCATTAATTTTTTCTTCCCCAAAATTTTATAGGTTATTTTTTAATTTTATTAACATATCTTTAGATTTTACGAGCCTCATAAAGACGAGGGATTTTTGGCAAGGCATCCTTGAAAGTTCTAGAGGCACATGATAAAAGGGGAATAGTGTCTCTAAAAGATCACTTGTGACTCTATTAGATAATTGTTACAAGAGAAGGTCACTAGTGCTCTTGGCAAACACCAACATGCATGTCAAATACTGGTTCCTAGAGAAGGTCACTGGCACCTTTGTTAGTCACGAGCATCTACAAATTTTCCTAAGAGACCTATACTTGTCTAGAAGTTCTTGAAATCAAATTTCTAGCCTTCCACAATCACTTCTAGGCCCCTATAATTACTCAATACACTCTTTATTTCACCTTAATCTCTTTCCTTTACGTGTTTTCTAATTTTAGTTCAATCCCTAGCTCTAATATTTCATTTTCCTTAGCATAAATCTAAATTTGCTTACTTTGTTGTTATTTGGGAATAAATCATATTAGTTAAGTTGACTGAATGAAGTAGAAGTCAAACTACATAATCTTAAAAGTTTAGGATAGTGCACACAAGTGTTAGAATTATATTTAATAAGACAATTCTCCACACATGTAGAACTAATGCCTTGGTATAACTATTGAGCGCTATTTCCTTATAAATGGACCTGGATACATTCCCATCAATGGATTAAATGCCTCTTGCTTGATATGATTTGTGGTTTCCAAATCATCAAAGATGGATTAATTTCCTCTTACATGCCATGACTATAGTTTCCAAATCATTAAAAGTTGTGTTAACAAGAGTTCTCTTTATTACACAAATTTGAGAGCTTGTGTAAAGATATGATACTTTTGGGGAGAATTCAATTATTCATGAAAGTGATATTTAGATTATAACTTTAGATAAGTCATTTCCACACTAACTATTGAACCTTCTTGATTAACATTAATAGTTGTTCTTATAGACACTAAATGCACATTGAATTTTGAGGTCCATTATAGGCTTCAAATTGCCCCTAATGGAGACTTATTTTAGATTTGGTAAAGCTTCATAACCATGAAAATCATAGGTCATACAAAAAGAGAAAAAAAGTTTTCTAATCAAGGAAGACACAATCAAAGGCAAGACAATCATCCTATCTTCCCATGAGATTTATAACTATCAAATAAAAGAAACAATCTAGAATAACTCACCTAGGTGGGAGAAAGTATAATATTTTAAACATCTATGCATTAAATTTCCTTGTTTGCATTGCAATACATTAATAAAACAAGATATGCATTACATCCAAGTCTTGTCATCGACTAGTTTGTGTGTGGATTGGGGAAATAAATGATTTGGTGAATGTGGTTGGATTTGGAAATAAGGATAATGTTAAATGGATGATGTATTTTAGGGATCTACATTTTTACAAGAACATAATTATTAGTGTGCAATTGATTTGCATTTTAGAATGTGAAATAAATTTAGGCAAATGAATGTAATTATGACTATCATAAAAGGTAATGCAAATATAATTAGCCAGTTATAGTAGATTTTATCATGATTTTAGTAGCTAGTATATCAAATAACTAGTATTATGTGCTACTATAGTGATAGATGTTGTAAAGGCTTTGAAATAGTAAGAACTTAGTGGCACATCTTATGAGAATATGATAGCAAGTTAGGATTCCTAGATGTAGGACAATTTGCTGCATTTTTCCCATGTTTAGATAAAAGTAATGGCACTCCAGTACCAATCATAGTTCATGGGTGGGAGGAATATTTTTAGAAGGGCTGAAATACATAACCCAAGATTTCTAATAATCATAATGTTGTAAAAAAATTGCATCACCATGTAACTTTGACGATTGACCCCTTAGGGGATTCACTTAATAAATCAATGTCATAGCACTTGCATTCATAGGGTACTAATAAACACCCTTATTTTCATTTCTACCCCTCAAATTTATGTTTTTGATACCCCCTTTATAAACACTAGGATAATTTAAATACCTCCCTATTTTCATGTGTATCCTATGTACCTATTTTTTGGATACATTTGTATATCCCCTTATTATTTCTACCCTATCAACCAAGGGAACTACCCACACCTAGACATATAACTCAAAACTAATTTTAATTAACATCCCATACATTAAATCCTTGATGCAAAAAACCTAGATGAGTTATGACAAATATGTCATCTTGCAAAAATATTTGATTTAAAATCAATTATTCATCTCAAACCCAAACCATTGTCACACCATCTTTAACAATGAATCCCCCTAATAATAGATACCTCAAGTATAATATACATATTAATCTAAATTATAATGGAAAGGTTTTAAAGATACTTGGTGATTCTTTTAGGTAGGGTTGTGACATTACCAAAAGGTATCTAATAATTGGTTTTAAGAAAATTAGATAGGATAGTTGGCATTAAGTAGACACCCTTGAGATTATGAGGCTCTAACACAAAATAAGATTGTGGTCTAGAAACAAGATAATTTCATGACCATGACAAGACCAACATAGTGAATGGCATTTCCATTGATTGACCTATGTAAAATGATATGTAGAGGTTTTGGAATGCCACTTATAAAACCTCCACTCCCTTTTGCACATACACCCCAACCCCAAATATCTACCTATATCACATTAATTAAATCATCATGTTTCCTCTAAATACTGAAGCGATATATTGGGTCACCTTTTGATTATTAAAAACTCCATTATGCATTCAAGTGATAAGGTATTGCTATTTAGGTGAATCCCTTAAGGTTGACCCCTCTTCACTATAAACACTTATGATAGTCATAATTACTTTAGAAGTCAAATAAGGTGTAGTTTTTAAATCGTTCATATATTTTCAACATTACAAAATAAATTATGCAAAACAAATATTTACAATTGTCTTTGGACATGCAATATAATAATCTATCAAAAACTTGTCAGTGACATTTTTAAAGTCATTAGGTTCTTTACATAGTTGTTTTGTGGGTTTTAAAACAAATGTCATTTCACTAAAAGTGCATGTGTCAATAAATATGCATGTCCTCGATCTATTATTTAAAGGAAGAGGTAAAACTATATGAGTAGCTTGTTGAGTAGACATTTGTTATAAGTTAAGCAATAAATTTCAAAGTTTTCCTATCATTTTTATATCATCAATGTTTTTTTAGTAATCTTTACAAAGAATTAAAAGCATGTTATTGATTTTATCATTTTTTGTCATATATGAATCATAATACATTGTCGTAGCATAGGCATTGAGAATGAATTGTGCATCTGTGTTTGCATTCCATAATTGTGGGATATTCTTTATGAAATTATTAATCCATATATGACAAGATTTTCTTATCAAGTACACTATTGGATGTTGTTATATGGAGCCCAATCAGACTCAGAGGTTAAATTTTCCCCACTTTTGTCAGCATGGTTTCCCCCCAAATTAATTAACAAGGGAATTGGAAGGGGGGCAGAGCCCCTCTTGCAGGGATCGGGGGGATGACCCCCTGGTGGGGGCTTGGGGGCAATGCCCCCAGCGGGGGTTGCTGGGGGTAGGGCCCCCAGTCAAGGGCTCGGGGACAGCACCCCCAAAGTAAAAATTGTCTATTATTTTATAAAGGTGTCAACATTTATTTTTCTATTTACCGACATATAAAACCCTATTTTTGTAACCAACATAAGTCTTGATAAAAAAACAACTGTAGAAGGCGAAAAGGCTTAGGGTTGGGGTCTCCATTGATATTGTATTGTAGCATATTGTAGCAGAATTGAGTTGCAAGATTGCTGGTTATAATTTGTTCAATTTACTGGATAATAATATTGGACTCACTGTCGGTGGATGTAGCCTGAGTTTGGGTGAACCACATTAAAATTGTCTCTCATTGTTATTTTTGTGTATTTTAATTTCTTTGTTTAATCTTTGATTATCTGCATTTAATTGATATCTTTAGCATGTTATTCCTAACAAGTGGTATTAGAGCAGGTTGTGTTCGATTATCATCTATAGGAAGGTCTCACGGTTGAGTGTGAGTCTCACGGTTAAGTGGGAGCAATGGAAGACGAGGGTAAATTGAAGGTAGATAAATTCAATGGGCAGAACTATTAGTTATGGAAGATGCAGATAGAGGATTATCTCTATCAGAAGGATTTATGGAGGTCGTTGCAAGGGAAAGCCAAGAAACTGACAGCAATGACTGATGAGGATTGGAAACTTTTGGATAGAAAGGCACTAGGAAGCATTCGTTTGTGCTTGGTGCCATTGGTGGCATTCAATATTTCAAAATTGAAGACGACGGATGAGTTGATGCAAACATTAGCAAAGTTATATGAAAAGCCTTCCGCTTTGAATAAGGTATTTCTTATGAAGTGTTTATTTAATATGAAAATGGTAGAAGGTGGATCGGTTACTCATCATTTAAATGAGTTTAATACAGTTACCAGTCAATTGACTTCTATAAATGTAAATTTTAATGAAGAAGTTAGAGCTCTCTTGATATTATGTTATTTGCCTGAAAGATAGAATAGTTTGGTAATGGCGGTTAGTAACTTTGTTTATGGTTCGAATAAATGAAAATTTGATGATGTTGTTGGTGTTATTCTGAGTGAGGAAATTCATAGGAAAATCTTAGGTGGATCCATATTAGGTAGTGTTTTGAATGCAAAAAGTAGGAGAAGATCAAAGGAGAGAGGAAAAGGTTCTGGAGGTCATGGGAAGTCATGACAAAAATTAAAGGACAAGAGGTCCCAATCTAGAGGAAAGAAGGATTGTTGGTATTGTGGGAAACTAGGTCATCTGAAGAAAGATTGTTGGTCTCGAAAAAATAAAGGAGACAAAAAAGAAGGCAATAAGGAGGCAAATGTGGTAAGTAATAAATCTGAAGATGATGCTTTGAATCTTTCCCTAGATAATGTTGATGATTCATGAGTTTTAGACTCAAGGGCCTCACTTCATGCTACACCTCATAGAAGTTATTTTCTTGATTATGTCCAAGGGATTTTGGGCTAGTTTATTTGGGAGATAACGAACCCTATCAAATTGTTGGAAAGGGAAGAATTAGGATTAAGTTGTAGAATGGGAATCATTGGCTACTACAAGAGGTAAGGCATGTTCCAAGGTTGAGTAGGAGTTTAATTTCAGCAAGGCAGCTAGGTGATGAAGGTTGCATAGTTACTTTTAGCGATACAAATTGGAAGGTTACAAAAGGTGCCTTAATAGTAGAAAAAGGTGTTATAGTAGGCACCTTATATCTTTGTACATTTCATATTGTTCTTTCTATTTTAGTTGTTGTAGAGAAAAATCAAACAGGTTCAGAAACAGTTGTTGCAGGTTTGCAGACAGAGACTAAAACAGTTGCTACAGGTTCTGAGACAATAATGTGGCATAATAAACTTGGGCATTTGAGTGAAAAAGGTATGAAGGTACTTCATTCTAAGAAAGTTTTACTAGGTCTAAAATGTATTAATATGAATTTCTGTGAAAGTTGTGTGTATGGAAAACAAAAGAGAGTTAGTTTAATCAAGGATGAGAAGCAAAAGAAAGATGAAAAGTTGGAGCTTGTGCATACAGATGTATGGGGACCAGCTCAAGTATCTTCTCTTGGTGGCTTTCAGTATTATGTTACATTCATAGATGATGCAACTAGGAAGGTTTGGATTTATTTCCTTAGGTAGAAATTTGATGTATTTGAAACATTTAAGAAATGGAGAAGCTTAGTTGAGAATGAGACGGGTAAAAGATTAAAATGTCTTAGATCTGATAATGCTAGTGAGTATTGCAGCAATGAATTTGAAGATTATTGTTCCTTTAATAGAATTCGTAGGCAGAAAATGGTTCCAGGGACTCCATAGGAGAATGGAGTGGCCGAGCGCATGAATATGACAATAATGGAGCGTGCAAGGAGCATGAGATTGCATGTTGGGCCGCCTTTAAACATGTGGATAGAGGTTGTCAATACCACTGTATATTTAATTAACAGAGGTCCTTCAGTTCCTTTGGGTTGTGTATTCCAGAGGAAGCATGGACATGTAAGAAGGTGAGTTATTCTTTTCTCAAAACCTTTGATGTGAAGCATTTGCACATGTTGATTTTGAAAATAGAACCAAGCTGGATGCAAAATAAAAAAAGTGTATCTTCATTGGATATGGCATTGATGGATTTGGTTATAAGCTTTGGGATTTTAAAAATTTAAAAATTGTGAGAAGTAGGGATGTTGTATTCAATGAGAAGGTGTTGTACAAAGATTGGTTGCAACAACATGAGAAGAAAGAAAAGGATCTTGTGGTGTTGGATGATACTATGGACAACGATGTTCTAGTGGTTCCTCATGCTCTGTAATAGCAACAACAAATACCAAAAACTCCAGCGAATGATAGATGGTAAAAAAGGATAAGTAGACCTCTCGAAAGGTTTTCTCCCTCTTTTTATTCTATTTTGTTAACAAATGCTGGTGAACCAGAAGGGTATGATGAGCTATGCAGGTGCATACAAAGGTTTAGTGGGAGCATGAAATAGAAGAAGAAATGGACTCCTTGCTAAAAAATCAAACTTGGGAATTATGCAAGTTGCCTGTAGGTAAAAAGGATTTACCAAACAAATGGGTTTATAGGCTGCAAAAGGAAGATGAAGGTAAAAACAGATTTAAAGCCAGGTTAGTTGTAAAAGGATTTGCATAGAAAAAGTGAAAGGAAGCTAGGTGTGCAGAAATGCTTCCTACACTAATCTATTGAGGAGAGGGCTATGTAAATTCAACTTTATCCTAACTATTATAGCAATGTTAAACCATTAACATGAGATATTGTAGCAAAACACAAGAGCCAAAAAGAAGACAAAAGCCGAGAGACAGAGATTTACGGTGGGGAAAACCCTTATCAGGTGAAAAACCTGTTGCAAGTATGAGGTGAACCAGTGTTGTCATTGATGTCAACTTACTCATATTGCATTAGTAAGAAGGTTTGGATGGGTTGTGTGCTGTTGTTATTGAGGAAATTAGTCTCCATCTAGAACAGTGAAGAACAGTGATGAGAAGAAGGCAAATGTACTGTATAGGTTAAGAACTAGAGGATGTGGATTAAAGGGTTTGTAGATATGAGTCTTGAGATGCTTCAGCTAAGATTTCAGAGGTCCGCGTGAAGATCTGAAGAAGTTGTGGCTGTCTGTGTGGAACCGGTTCTAGCAAGTGTTCAGAGGTGACAGAGGATCACAGAAAGGTCTGGTGAGGTCCGAAATTGCATTATCCTAATCTGCGGATTGGAAGGAGTGTTTGGGATGTCCTTGTGATGTGTCATCTCGAGTTGTATATGATTTTGAGGTCTGAAAGTACCTTTTGCATTGTGACAGTGGCGACAGACTGTGTTCTTGAAGTACCAGATGATGAAGAGAAGAATTTCGGTAAGCTGATGAAGTGCGGATGTTTTTGATAATTCAGGGAAGGTTATGATTATCATTGGATCATATCTAGTTCGTGTTGGCAGTCCACATTGAAGTTAGAGTTGGATTTGATGTTATGGCTACCAGTTGTTGGTGTTCTTCCTGTAACAGGCTGACCGGATGTTCTACACGCCTTGTGAATGTTATTGTGATGTTTGCCAACTTAGATGATTGTTCCTAAGTCGATGTCTTGTATAAATAAGTGTTTGAGAATTCATTTTGATGTGTGGATGGTGTGGATGAGTGTGGCATAGCGAAGAGAAGTGCGAAAGGCAGAGCAAGGATTTTTGGGCTTAAATGGAACTGATCCAGACATGGTAGAGATGTCATTCTCCAGTTCAAGATTGTGATTCTTATCACTTTGTAGACAGTGTGTCTCCTTGTAGGTAGTGTGCCTCTTTGTGAGCAGTGTGAGTGAGCCCTAATTGGCATGTGCCATTCATTTTTCTTATTCTTCTAACAGAGAATAATCCTTGGGTTAATCACCCCATGCTTTTTCCCTTAACCAGGTTTTTCACGTCAAAATCTTGGTGTTCAATGTGTTGATGTTTATCTGCTCTTGTGTTTATGCATTATGCTTTCATGGATGGTTAACTGATATGCTGTTAACTAACAAAGAAGAATCAAGTGTTTGAAGAAAGAACAAGTTTTTATACAATTGATTCACCCCCCCCCTCTCAGTTGTATGCCCTAGATCCAACAATTGGTATCAGAGCCAAGTTCCTCTAAAAGGAGCTTAACCGCTTGAGGAGATCCAGGATGTCATCATACAAGAAGGATAGTCTGAAGTTCAATGGAACCAACTTCACTCTCTGGAAAGGTCGCATGAAATGTCACTTGGAGTGTATGGGAAAAGCATACTTGGCCATGGTCTCAAAAGCATATGTACCTCCACATGGTGGTCCGACAACTCTGAATGAAATCATAGATGTTGAAAACAATCTGCGGACCAAGGAAGCTCTTCTAAGCACATTTAATGACTCAGATCTCTCAAATGTTATCAACCTACCAACTACATATGAGATCTTGACTAAATTGGAACTTCTGTATGAAGGAGATGAGTTTGTCAAGGGTGCAAGGTTGCAAAGTCTGAAAGGGAAATTTGAAAGATTGAAGATGAGAGAAGATGGAAACATCACTACCTTTATGCTAAGAGTGAATGAGCTGGTATGTGGAATTAGAAATGCTGGTGGAACTCTGGATGAAAATTAGATTGTTTGCAAAATTCTCAGATCCCTTCCTACTGCCTACAAAATCAAGGTTGCTACCATTAATGAATTCAGAGCCCACACAACTGTCACAAGAGAACAATTGGCTGGCAAACTAGCTGGATTTGAAATGACCGAGTTTGGAGATGATCCTCCCAAGACTAAATCTACTTTCAAAGCCAGTGCCTATGTGAAAGGCAAACAGAGATTTGATCCAGGAGAAAACTCTTCAAGGAAGATGTCATGGTATGATCAAGCAAGAAGAGACATGGAAGAAGAGGAAGCAGAAATAGCTCAACTTGAAGCCCTCATTGCAAAGAGACTGCCAAGAGGATCTAGTAAGTATGAAGGAAAACTACCCTTTAAGTGTTTCAACTGCAATAAGATTGGTCATTTTGCTTCAAGATGTCCGAAAAGATCTGCAAGGTCTAATACTAACAGACAAAGGTTTCAAAAGAACTGCTATTATGTTCATGAAGAAGATGACAATGAAGGAGTAACAGATGATGAATCAAAACTAGAAAGCAAATCTGGAAATGAATGGGTGTTTATTGCCATCAAGGAAGAAGATTCAATATCCTCTGAATCTGTCAATCACAAGGTTGTGGAAAGAGCTTTGGCTACTCAAGTGGAAGAAAAGGATGATTGGGTTATTGACAGTGGATACTCTCACCATATGACTGGTGACAAGAATAAGTTCTTAGATTTGGAAAGGTATGAAGGAGGAGTGGTAAAGTTTGGTGACAATTCTGCTGGCAGAATCAGAGGTAGGGGGACTATTTCCTTTGATGGAAAGAGCAAAACAGGTAATGTACTATATGTTGAAGGATTGAAGCATAATCTTCTCAGTGTTGGTCAGTTAGTGGACAAAGGCTATGATCTCCGATTCAAGAATGGAAAATGTAGAATCTTTACAAGCTCCAGAACTGAAATTGCATCTGGTGCTCAAACAAAAGGTAATATCTTTCATCTGGTTGGTTCATATAAAAGTTGTCTGTTTGTTCAAGTTGATCAGAGTTGGTTATGGCATAGAAGAATGTGTCATGTAAATTTTGATAACGTCATCAAGATAAGCAATATTTAGGCTGTAAGAGATCTTCCAAAATTAGTGAAACCTACAAATAGTTTGTGCAAAGAATGTCAGCTAGGTAAACAGAGCAAAGCCTTTTTCAAAAGCAAAGATCAGTCCTCTATCGGATTGTTGGAATTAGTACATACTGATCTCTGTGGTCTGACAAGAATCAAGAGTCTGCAAGGTGATAGATATTTCATGTTGCTAATTGATGACTATTCCCGGATGATATGGGTTACCTTCCTAAAAGAGAAATCAGAAGCCCTTGAGAAGTTCAAAATCTTCAAAGCTATGGTAGAGAATCAAACCAGATTGAAACTGAAATGTCTAAGGTCTGATAGAGGTGGTGAATTTACATCCGGTGAGTTCATTGACTTTTGTGAGAAGCAGGGTATAAAGAGACAGTTGTCTGCTCCTAGGACTCCACAGCAAAATGGAGTAGTTGAGAGAAAGAACCAGACCATTCAGGAAGCTGCCAAGACAATGATGTTGGAAGCAAATGTTCCTCAAATGTTTTGGAAAGAAGCTATCAGCACTGCAGTCTACACTCTCAATCGAGTTCAAATAAGAAACAATACCAGTAAGACCCCCAATGAACTTTGGTTTGGCATCACTCCTACTGTGAGATATTTCAGAGTATTTGATAGCAAGTGTTATATTAAAAGAGATGAAGATCTAGGAAAGTTTGATGCCAGAAGTGATGAAGGAATTTTCTTGGGTTACTCCACTCAAAGCAAAGCATACCGGTGTTACAATAAGAGACTGAGGAAGATGACAGAAAGTACTAATGTGAAAGTTGATGAAGGAATTGAGAAGCCCTCAAAGTTCTATGAATGTGATGAAGATGATCAGAATGATCCTCCGGTGCAAGAAGCTCCTTCCTCCTCTAAAATTCAGATCCAAACTAATCTGGTAAATTAGGAAGAAGAAGTTTGTCTGAATGAGCCTGATCAAGAATTAGTAGTGCAAGAAACTCCCAAAGTTCCAAGGTATGTAACTCTAAATCACTCTGAAGATCAAATCATAGGTGACAAAAGTAAAGGGGTACAAACAAGAAGAAGAATTGCTCAAGATTCAAATGAATGCTGTCTGATTTCAAAGATTGAACCTAAGACAGTAAATGAAGCTTGCAATGATGAAAAATGGACCAAAGCAATGGAGGAAGAATTGATGCAAATTGAGAAAAATCGTACTTGGGATCTTGTTCCCAGACCTAGAAATAGGAATGTGATTGGAACCAAATGGGTCTTCTGGAACAAACTGAATGAAGCTGGTGAAATAATCAAAAACAAAGCTAGATTGGTCTGCAAAGGCTACTCTCAAATAGAAGGAATTGATTTTGAAGAGACCTTTGCTCCTGTGGCAAGAATTGAAGTAGTCAGATTATTTCTTGCATTTGTTGCCTTCAAAGACTTCAAAGTATATCATTTGGATGTCAAGTCTACCTTCCTAAATGGTGATCTGGAAGAAGAAGTTTACATTGAACAACCGGATGGATTTCAATTGTCTGATAATGATGATATGGTCTGCAAGTTGAAGAAAGAATTGTATGGATTGAAGCAAGCCCCAAGAGCATGGTATGAAAGGTTGGATAAGCATCTTATGCAGATTGGATTCAACAAAGGCATTGCTGACAGTAACTTATATTTCAAAATTGATCATGAAAATATTTTGATTGTTTAAGTGTTTGTGGATGATATCATTTTTGGAGGAAGAGATAGTATGTGCAAAACTTTTGCAAATCAGATGAAAAGTGAGTTTGAAATGTCTATGCTTGGTGAAATGAATTTCTTCTTGGGTCTACAAATTACTCAAACAAAGAAAGGGATCTTTATTTCTCAAACCAAATATGTGAAAGAATTGTTGAGGAAATTTGGTATGGAAGATTCAAAGCCAATGAACACTCTTATGGCACCCGGATGTAAGTTGAGCAAAGATGATGACTCTCCAAAGGCAGATCAGACAAAGTATAGATCAATGATTGGTGGATTGTTGTATCTCACTCAGACTAGACCAGATATAATGCAGGTTGTTGGTCTTGTGGCAAGATTCCAGGCTGATCCTAGAGAATCTCATGTTATGGCAATCAAAAGAATTTTTAGGTACTTGAAAGGAATAGTTGAGTATGGTCTATGGTACCCTAGAGATCCGGATTTCTCTCTTCATGCATATACAGATGCAGATTAGGCAGGAGATATGGACAACCGGAAGAGCACCAGTGGTGGAGCATTCTTTTTGGGGAAGAGATTGGTTTCTTGGCTAAGCAAGAAACAAGATGCAATATCTTTGTCTACAACTGAAGCAGAATACATTGCAGCAGCAGGTAGTTGCACTCAAATCTTATGGATGAAGCAGATGCTAAGAGACATTAAAGTTGAATATGAGGAGCCTATCACAATTTTCTGTGATAATTCAAGTGCAATTAATATTTCTAAGAATCCAGTATTGCATTCTAAGACTAAGCACATATCTATCAAGTTTCACTTTTTGAGAGAACAAGTGAACAAGGAAGAAGTCAGATTGGAGTATGTTCCCTCCAAGGATCAGATTGCAGATATCTTTACTAAACCTCTTCCCAAGGACTCTTTCGAATATCTCTGGGAGAAGTTAGGGGTCATGGCCCCTCCGGTGATGAACTAGGATGCACTGATGTGCATCAGTCCGGTGGATATCACAGTCATATCTTGTGATTCGGATTGATGATGGGGAGTTGCTACTAAGGGGGAGCAACTGGTATGATTCTGATGTATTAGAATTGCAAGTATGAACCCTTTGCCATTGATGTCAAAGGGGGAGAGAAGACATGTGAAAAACAAGTGGTTGATGATCAAAGGGGGAGCAGTAAAGGAAGAGAAGACATGTGAAAAGTTGTTGGTGATAGGGGGAGCTATGACAAAAAGGAGAAGTTCTTGTCTTGATGGTTTTTCAAATCATATGTTGCCATCAATGACAAAGGGGGAGATTGTTGCAAGTATGAGGTGAACCAGTGTTGTCATTGATGTCAATTTACTCATATTGCATTGGTAAGAAGGTTTGGATGAGTTGTGTGATTTTGTTATTGAGGAAATCAGTCTCCATCCGGAACAGTGAAGAACAGTGATGAGAAGAAGGCAAATGTACTGTATAGATTAAGAACCAGAGGATGCGGATTAAAGGGTTTGTAGATATGAGTCTTAGATGCTTCAGCTAAGATTTCAGAGGTCCGCATGAATATCTGAAGAAGTTGTGGCTGTCTATGTGGAACTGGTTCCAGCAAGTGTTCAGAGGTGACAGAGGATCACAGAAAGGTCCGGTGAGGTCCAGAATTGTATTATCCTAATCTGCGGATTGGAAGGAGTGTTTGGGATGTCCTTGTGATGTGTCATCTTCAGTTGTGTATGATTTTGAGGTCCGGAAGTACCTTTTGCATTGTGACAGTGGTGACAAACTGTGTTCTTGAAGTACTGGATGATGAAGAGAAGAATTTCGGTAAGCTGATGAAGTGCGGATGTTTTTGATGATTCAGGGAAGGTTATGACGATCATTGGATCATATCTAGTTCATGTTGGCAGTCCGCATTGAAGTTAGAGTTGGATTTGATGTTATGGCTACCATTTGTTGGTGTTCTTCCTATAACAGGCCGACCGGATGTTATTGTGATGTTTGCCAACTTAGATGATTGTTCCTAAGTCGATGTCTTGTATAAATAAGTGTTTGAGAATTCATTTTGATGTGTGGATGGTGTGGATGAGTGTGGCATAGCGAAAAGAAGTGTGAAAGGTAGAGCAAGGATTTTTGGGCTTAAATGGAACTAATCTGGACATGGTAGAGATGTCATTCTCCAGTTCAAGGTTGTGATTCTTATCACTTTGTAGACAATGTGTCTCCTTGTAGGCAGTGTGCCTCTTTGTGAGTAGTGTGAGTGAGCCCTAATTGGCATGTGCCATTCATTTTTCTTATTCTTCTAACAGAGAATAATCCTTGGGTTAATCACCCCGTGGTTTTTCCCTTAACCAGGTTTTCCACGTCAAAATCTTGGTGTTCAATGTGTTGATGTTTATCTGCTCTTGTGTTTATGCATTATGCTTTCATGGATGGTTAACTGATACACTGTTAACTAACAAAGAAGAATCAAGTGTTTGAAGAAAGAACAAGTTTTTATACAACTGATTCACCCCCCCTCTCAATTGTATGCCCTAGATCCAACAAAACCCCACACTCAGAAACCTGCACAATGTATTAACAAATCTAAAAGAATGTTTACAATACACTTGCAATGCAAGATTCAATGGTCTTTGACACTCATTTCTGGAGTCAATCCGGTAGCATAACAGTACCTATAAACTTGTGATACAAACTCCATCTCCAAGCACCTATTTAAATAGAACATACAAGGCAATTTTGGACCTTTCTTGGAATGGGCGTCCAATATGGCATCTTGGACCAAAACCCACGCCTAGGGACACTTGCTCAACATTGTAGAATGTGTCTGACACTTGTCCACAACTCCCATCCCAAAGAAGTCACCTATTTTCAAAATGGGCTATGACAGATGCTCTTATGACACTTACGACCGTCATAGAATCTGTCATAGCGGTTACAACTTACATCTGTAAGAGAATCTATCATACACATGCTATAAATAGCATATTCTCTTATAACACATTATATTCCACCTTGGGGCACCCAAATATGCCTCATTCAAAGATGCTACATGACACATGTCATTACCTATCTTACAACCTTCTATTCTCGACTCTTACATGTCATAGATTCATCATAGGAATCTATCATAACCGTTTCGGTCAAACATTCCTTACACAACATAGAAGATGCTGACACATGGCAGAATATTCCTACCACTAAGTGGGATGCCTATCTCCTCATGTGAGGACAAAATACCAAGTTGTCATAATCCATGTAGGATTGACACATCACCATGCCACGTCCCACAATATGACAAAGTGGAATTTCCAATTATTTACAACATAGGCAATGAATAATAAATACAAACATTACAAATGCAGAGAATTACCAAGGTTGAGACACCTTAATTCCCAACATTCTCCCACTTGTCGAACACCTTGTAAGAGCCAATAGAAAAATAGGATTTAACTACTATAGGCCGAGAGGCCCATAGACTCCGAACACCATCTGAACTTCTCTATGCCCACTAGTTTCGTCAATGCATCTACAACATTCTTCAAAGTATCTACCTTCTCCAAATTTACGTTTCCATCCTCAACCATGTCCCTCACGAAGTGAAACTGATCATCAATGTGCTTGGTTCTAGCATGGAAAGTTGGATTCTTTGCAAGGTAAATTGCACTCTGACTGTCACAACTGATCGTGATCTAACCTCCATCAACACCAATATCTGAACACAATCTCTTAATCCAAATGGCTTCCTTACAAGCATGAGTTGCTACCATATACTCAGCTTCTGTCATGGACAAAGTAACAACTGGTTGTCTCTTACTCATCCAACTAATAGCACCACCAAACAGTGTAAAAACATAAGCACTGGTGGATCTCCTACTGTCAATCTCACCTGCCCAATCTGAATCCACAAATCCACGAATATCAATAGAATGTGGAGGTCCTAAAACATTACCATGATAGCAAATGGAATACTTGGAAGTACCCCTCAAATATCTGAACACTCGCCTAACTGCATCCCAATGAATCCGTCCAGGGTTAGCCAAAAATTGACTAAGGACTCCCACTGCTTGGGCAATGTCTGGTCTTGTGCAGACCATAGCATACATCAAACTACCAATAGCACTAGCATAAGGTACTCTGCTCATGTCCTCCACCTCACTAGGAGATTTTGGACAATCCTCAACAGACAACTTTGTCCCCAAAGAAACAGGAACACACAATGGTCTACAATCTGCCATGCTGTCTGTCCAACACGGACTTCACATACTTACTCTGGCTTAACCAAAGTTTTCTGTTGGTTCTGTCTCTTCTAATTTCCATTCCTAGAATGTACCTGTCTGCCCCTAAATCTTTCATTTCAAATTGTGCTGACAACTGAGATTTAAAATTAGAAATCATATTCTTACCCTTCCCAATGAGCAACATATCATCAACATATAGTGCAACAATGAGAATACGGTCACCATCAAACTTATAATAAACACAATGATCTGATTTCGATCTCACAAATCTAATTGACAACACAAAGGCATCAAACTTCAAGTACCATCTCCTAGGCGATTGCTTCAAACCATACAAAGACTTCTTAAGTTTGCAAACCAAATTTTCTTTACCTTTTACCATGTAATGCTCTGGCTGTGACATGTAGATTTCCTCCTCCAAGTCACTGTGAAGGAAAGTTGTCTTCACATCCATCTGTTCTACCTCCAAGTCATAAGTTGCTGCGAGAGACAACAGGAATCAAATGGATGTCAACTTTGCAACGGGAGAGAAGATCTCACCATAATCTAAACCCTCCACTTGTGAATACCCCTTCACAACCAATCTGGCCTTATACTTCTCAATACTGCCATCTACACCAATCTTCTTCTTGAACACCCATTTGCATCCAATGGGTTTTCGTTCAGGAGGCAAAGGCACCAAGTCCCAAGTTTGATTCTTTTCCAAAGAAGCCATTTCTTCCTCCATGGCCTCCTTCCAGGAACGTGCATCCTTCATATCCAAAGCCTCTGATACAATTCTAGGTTCATCACTGTTAGTAAGCAAAGCATAAGCACAACTAGAATCAAGCAATGTAAAACCAAACCTTTTTAGGTTGCTTTCTTATCCGTGTAGACCTCCTCAAGAGCTGAGGTTGAGGTTCAGCTTCTTCCTCTGAGCTTTCAGAGCTGCTAGAGCTCTCCTCATCATCAGGTCCAACATTGTCTTTCTGTTCAGTCTTCTCAAGGGTGAGAAGAAATTGAACAACATCCTCTTTCTTTTCTTTTTCTTTTAGCTGCAAAATAGTGGAAGAAGGTGTAAGCTCTCTAAAGATGACACTTCTGCTATACAACACTTTTTTAGCCACGGGGTCCCAAAGCTTGTATCCTTTCACACCAACAGAATATCTGATGAAGATACACTTAACATCTTTATTCTCCAACTTTGACCACTTCTCCTTAGGCACATGTGCATATGCCTCACAACCAAAAACACGAAGATGCCTTACTGAAGGCTTTCTACCAGACCACACCTCCATGGGTGTTTTCCCAACAAGAGCTGATGTAAGAGATCTATTTACCAGATAGCAAGCAGTGGCAACAGCTTCAGCCCAAAACGTTTGTTCTAGACCAGCGCCACTAAGCATACTCCTAGCCTTCTCCATCAGTGTCATGTTCATCCTCTCTACAACTCTATTTTGCTGCGAAGTGTATGGAGTTGTCTTGTGCCTTTCAATCGCAAGTTCCTTACAATATTTATTGAATTTTGTAGAACAGAACTCACCACCATTGTCAATTCTCAAACATTTAATCTTTTTGCCAGTCTGATTTTCAGCAAAGGCTCTAAACTCCTTAAACTTGCTATAGACTTCAGATTTGCTTCTGAGAAAATAAATCCATGTCCTTCTACTGTAATCATCTATAAAAGATACAAAGTATACAGATTTTGATAACGAAGGAACATTAACAGGACCAAACACATCAAAATGAATAAGGTCCAACACACCAAAAGACTTATGAGAACTCGAGTAAAACTGAACATGGTTTTGTTTTCCATAAATGCAATGTTCGCAAAAGTTGAACTCAAGATTACAATCATCTAACCCCTCAACAAGGTTCTTATTTTTTAGGGTACGCAGACCCTTCTCACCAATGTGGCCAAATCTCTTATGCCATAACATTGTCTTTTCTGCAGGAAGTTTAACTTCCAATGCACGATTACAACCATCAAGATTAGAAACAACAGATTTCTTCACTGCTCGTTCAGATGGTGGGGATGAAGTGACTGCTGCCCTCTTCCTTGAGTCAGAAGAACTATTGCATTATGCAATGCATGCTTCCAACTGAAATAGAGTACCTCTCCGAGTACCCTTAGCAAGCACCATAGATCCTCTAGTCATCTTGCATCCTTCTTTCGAAAAGACAACCTGCACACCTGCATCATTCAAACTACCTACAAAAAGTAGGTTCCATGCTAAGCCTGGGATGTGCATAACCCCAGAGATCCCCTTCACTCAACCATCAGGGAATCGGATAGAGACTCTTCCACGACCAACGATCTTCAAATGAGAGTCGTCACCCAGATACACCTCTCCACCATCGAACTCCTCATACTTAGTGAACCAATCTCGATGTGAGGTCATGTGGAATGATGCACCAAAGTCGATTAGCCACACATTATTAGATGCATGGGTTGCCAGGGCTGCGATGAAGGCATCACCGTCATCTTGTGATTTGTTAGAATCTAAATCAGGAGCTTTCTTCTTTTTCTTCTTCTCCTCTTTGCATTCCTTTCGGAAATGCCAGATCTTTCCACAGTTCCAACAAAGAGCCTTGGACTTTCTAGGAGATTTGGATCTCCTACAGGATTTGGATCTATCCTTCTCAGCTTTCTTGTCCTTCTTCTTCCCTTTCTCCTTGGGTCTTCCACGAACTGCAAGGGCTTCTTTGGCTGCCTCAGAAGACTTTCTCCGCATCTCTTCAGATAACAACGAAGAAACCACCTCTTCCATTTTGAATGTGGATGTGGTGCTTCCGATTGCCATGATAAGATGATCCCATGAGTCCGGCAAAGAACAAAGCAGGGTCATACACCGATCCTCCTCCATCTTTACACTGATAGATGTCAATTGTGCAACCAGCATGTTAAAGGCATTCATATGCTCAGCCACGAATCCTCCATCCTCCATTTGAAGAGAATACAACTTATTTCTCAGGAAAAGTTTGTTGACAAGGGATTTGGCTTGATACACAACCCCCAACTTCTTCTAAAGGAGTGTTGCATTGGTCTCTTCATGGACATTTAACAACACAGAATTGACAAGACTAAGTCTTATGAGACCCTTAGCCTTCCGATCCTTGAGATCCTAATAAGCTTGTGTCATTGTCGCTGGTTTAGTTCCGTTCACACTTTCCCAAAGGTCTCGGTCAACTAACATGTCTTCCATTTTGAGCTTCCACAGCTCAAAATTACTGCCATTGAACTTCTCTACTTCAAACCTTCCTGATGTGCCTGCCATCTCCTTGTTGTAATAAGATACAGAATGCTCTGCACAGACTCCCACTCAACCTAAAATTAGCTCAAAAAACCCCTATCCTACAACTAGGACCAAAGGTGATCAAGCTCTAATACCAACTGAAAGGAAGCTAGGTGTGCGGAAACGCTTCCTACACTAATCTATTGAGGAGAGGGCTATGCAAATTTAACTTTATCCTAACTATTACATAAATGTTAAACCATTAACATGAGATATTGCAGCAAAACACAAGAGCCAGAAAGAAGACAGAAGAAGAGAGACAGAGATTTACGGTGGGGAAAACCCTTATCGGGTGAAAAACACCACACTTAGAAACCTGCACAATGTATTAACAAATCTGAAAGAATGTTTACAATACACTTGCAATGCAAGCTTCAATGGTCTTCGACACTCGTTTCTAGAGTCAATCCAGCAGCGTAACAGTACCTGTAAACCTGTGATACAAACTCCATCTCCAAGCACCTATTTAAATAGAACATACAAGGCAATTTTAGATTCTTGGAATGGGCGTCCAATATGGCATCGTCGACCAAAACCCACGCCTAGGGACACTAGGTCAACATTGTAGAATGTGTCTAACACTTGTCCACAGCTCCTATCCCAAAGAGGTCACCTATTTCTAAAATGGGCTATGACAGATACTCTTACGACACTTACGACCGTCATAGAATCTGTCATTGCAGTTACAACTTATAGCTGTAAGAGAATCTATCATACACATGCTATAAATAGCATATTCTCTTACAACACATCATATTCCACATTGGGGTGCCCAAATATGCCTCATTCAAAGATGCTACATGACACATGTCATTACCTGTCTTACAACCTTCTATTCTCGACTCTTACATGTCATAGATTCGTCATAGGAATCCGTCATAACCGTTTTGGTCAAACATTCCTTACATAACATAGAAGATGCCGACATATGGCAGAATATTCCTACCACTAAGTGGGATGCCTATCTCCTCATGTGAGGACAAAATACCAAGTTGTCATAATCCATGTAGGATTGACACATCACCGTGCCACATCCCACAATATGACAAAGTGGAATTTCCAATTATTTACAACATAGGCAATGAATAATAAATAAAAACATTACAAATGCAGAGAATTACCAAGGTTGAGACACCTTAATTCCCAACAAAAAGGGCATTGATTTTGATGAGATTTTTTCTCCAGTTGTTAAGATGACTTCTATTCATATTGTTTTAAGTATTGTGGTTGTTGAAGATTTGTATTTGGAACAACTAGATGTGAAAACTACCTTTCTCCATGATGATTTGGAGGAGGAGATATATATGGAACAACCACAAGGATTTGAGGTCAAAGGTAAGGAGAAACTAGTGTGCAGATTGGAGAAAAATTTATATGGCTTGAAACACGCACCTTGGCAATGGTACTTGAACTTTGATAGTTTTATGGCTGAACAAGACTACATCCGGTGTAATTCTGACCATTGTGTTTATTTTAAGAAGTTGGATGATGATAGCTACATTATTTTATGTTTATATGTTGATGACTTGCTTGTAGCGGGGTTTATCATGGATCACATAAGTGAGTTAAAACAACAGTTAGCAAAATCATTTGTTATGAAGGATTTGGGGGCAGCAAAACAAATCCTTGGTATGAGAATTTGTAGAGATAGGAAAAACATAAAATTAACTCTATCTCAGACTGATTATGTTGAAAAGGTGTTGCAAAGATTCCATACGGAGAATGCAAAACCTGACAGCACACCTTTGCCTATTCATTTTAAATTTACTAAGGAGATGTATCCAAAGCCACAAGAGGAGGAAGACAAAATGTCCAAGGTACCATATCCTTCAGCTATAGGAAGTTTAATGTATGCCATGGTATGCACGAGATTGGATATTGTACATGTTGTAGGAGTTGTAAGCATGTATATGAGTAATCCCATATTGGAGCATTGGAATGCGGTAAAATGGATTCTCAGGTACTTGAGAGGTACATCCAATAAACATTTATGTTTTGGGGGCTCTAATACTGATTTAAAAGGCTATGTGGACTTAGATTTGGCAGGGGATATTGATACCATGTGGAGTACTATAGGTTATGTCTTACTATAGATAGGATAGTGGTGAGTTGGATCTCAAGGTTACAAAAGGTGGTTGCTTTATCTATCATGAAGGCGGAGTATGTAGCTGCAACAGAGGCAAGCAAGGAGATGGTATGGCTGTAATTTTTCATGAAAGAATTGGGAAAACAACAAGCTAAAAGTTATTTGTTTACAGATAGCCAGAGTGCCATACATCTTGCAAAGAATTATACGTTGAATTAAAAGACTAAACACTACAGTTGATGTATCACTTCATCTGGTCGGTGTTAAAGGATGGATAGTTAAGGCTAGAAAGGATACATATAGATGACAATCTAGCGAATATGTTTACAAAGGTGGTGACAAGGGAGAAGTTGAGCTCCTCTTCAGCTTCGGTTGGCCTTCAAGATTGACAATAATAAATTTTGAACATCAGGGTCCATGGTGCTTATTTCCAATGGGAGCTACAGGGGCAGCGGTGTTATGATCAGTCTCCAAGTGGAAGATTGTTGTTATATGGAGCCCAATCAGACTCGGAGGTTAAATTTTCCCCAATTTTGTTGGCATGTTTTCCCCAAAAATTAATTAACGAGGGAATTGAAAGGGGGGTGGAGCTCCTCTTGTGGGACCGAGGGGGATGACCCCCCCGACAGGGGCCCAGGGGCAGAGCCTACAGTGGGGGTCTGGGGGCAGCGACCTCGACCGGGGGCTTGTGGGCTCGAGGACAGCACCCCCAAAGCAAAAATTGTCTATTATTTTATAAAGGTGTTGACAGTTATTTTTCTCTTTGCTAACATACAAAACCCTATTTTTTGTAACCGACATAAGTCTTGATAAAAAATGATTGGAGAAGGTGAAAAGGGTTAGGGTTAGGGTTTCCATTGATATTGTATTGTAGCATATTGCAATGGTATTGAGTTGCAATATTGTTGGTTGTAATCTGTTTGATTTGTTGGATAATAATATTGGACCCTCTGTTGGTGGATGTAGTCTGCATTTGGTGAACCACATTAAAATTGTCTCTTGTTGTTATTTCTGTGTATTTTAATTTCTCTATTTAATATTTGATTATCTACATTTAATTGATATCTTCTGCATGCTATTCCTAACATTGGATGATTAGTTGTGGAATGTATGGCTAGAGCATATTTACTTACATTCATATTGATGTCTTATAGAATCATATCAATTGATATCAATTCATTATATTTTAGATGTTCTAAAATGGAGGATTTTTTTTGTAGTAGAGAATGTGTTTGTTGTTTACTTCACATGGTTCAAGAATTGTAGTTTTTCTCATAGGTGGATGGAGGAAGTTGTAGTGAAAATTTTATTTTGTTGACTTCTTGCATTGTGTAGTATGGTGATGTCTATGTGTTTTAGCTATGTTCTTATCTAAATGTTGAATACCATAAGTTATGTATTTTTTTACAAGCTTTTTAATGTCTACATTATGCTCACGCTTGTTTACTTGATTTTGAAATTTTATTATTGAGAAGTAATCTAAGATCTTTCCAGAAATGAACCATCTATGCATATCAATTGTTTCATTACATAGATTGTGTGCATGCAATAACATCTTCAAGCAACAAGATCTTTTCTTATTAAAAAACATTTATTCTTTTAATTATTTGAGTCAAATTTAGTGTGGGCTAATTGGTTTTCATGTTTTCATGCAATCAAGGAGAGGGACCAATAGTGGTACACCCTAATTTTACTAGTTCAGATGGCAATGTAGGTATGACATTGACACTAACAAATTATATCATTGGGTAGCTAGGGATGTGGATAATTTAAATCTTTTGTTTCACCATCATTATGATCCGTCAAACTTATGTCATCGACATGCTTTTTGTTGAGGTAATATAATAGACCCAATAAAAAGGATTGACCAATAGTTGTACATTAGGAATCAATAGTTGTGCATTAAGTCATTTTTTGTCGATGTGCCAATGTGGCATCACATGATTTATTACTTTTTGAATCTAATGGACATATTTTATTCAATTATAAGTTCAACTATTGAGTCCTCTCTCACAACTAATAGAAGTACACTATTCAAAATATTGGGCTTTAAATGTACAAGTACTATCACAACTACTAGTACCCACTCAACTTCTAGGCCCTCCCCTAATTTTGTGAATGGATCTCAATATTTCTTAACACTAGTGAATGTAATAAAAATGTCGATGGTCCTAGCTATCATATCATGGAAAAGACATTTTTCTTTAGTTGATGTAGTTGATTCAAGAATATTCTCATTCTTTTAAAATATACATATCTATGTTAGATTTGAGTATTTTTTCTAGATTAGGCTTGTATTTGACATCATTTGCCAATAATTTTCTTCTTTTTAATTGTTGTACATGTATTCCTATCCACATGGTGGAAAGAACTTGGTATTTGAGAGTTGTTATGATCTTGAAGAATATTTTTTTGTGTGATATGCAAAGCCTTAGTTTGTGTGTTGTAATTTCCATTGTGCAATTTTTCGATATGATAAATTTTTTATAATGTCTTCATCAAGTGATTCACCAAAAAATAGAGGGGAAATTCATTTCTTCTACATATTTATCTTGGAAGATTCCAATTGGATGTTTTTGTTATGTTGTTACAATTTCTATAATTTTGTCTTGTATATATTTTATACATTTTGATTCAGTAAAGTCATCTTTCAAAGTTTTGTTGGGCATTCTATTGTAAATGTCACTATCTATTCACTTCTATTTGACATAAAGTCATTATCTATGTCATTATCATTGTTTGTTCATACAAGTAGTTGTCATTTTTCTTCTATTTGAATGTTTTGCATTTTGTACAATCTCTTTTTGCACACCTATACTAAAGCATTCATAATGATATGTGGTTGCACCCTTCCTTTTTTGTGGGCATTTGTATATTGCAATTGTCTTTTCAAAGTCAACTATTTTTTATGTCATTATTAATAGAACATGGAAATGCTATTAGTAGAATGTCAGTGTCTATTGGCACATTGATAATAGACTCAATTAATCCTATTTGTGATATTTATGTTTTAATTGTCAAATTTGTTGAAATGAAATTCTACGAGATACGAGCCTTTCTTCAAATTATGTAAGATTCATTCTGATATGATCTAATGTTGATAAGTAGGTAACTTGCAATGTTTCAAGAATAGTTTAAACATGCAACAAATTGTGTTTCAAAATATTTTATTTCTAATTGTAGATAGTTTATAATGTGTTTGGTTTTTTCTAACAAATATCGTATGCCTTTCTTGAATTGTAATTGTTGACAAATTGTACATTCATGCGTTGGAGGGTCTTGAATTTTTTAATAAATGTCTCTATCGGTGACACAAACTTGTTTTTTTAAAGCTGTGCATTCTATATATTGATTTTTGTGTCTTTCTTGCTTGGTTATGTGAAGAGATTGAAATGTTAACATCAATGCATTTATTGTTTATAATAATTGTTTTAGTTTACAAAGGTTCAGTTCACTTCTTTGTTTTTAAATGGTAGATCATATGAATTTGTGAAATGATTGTGAAAATGATTTGTGTACTTTATTCCAAGTGGCTTATTATTTTTTAATAAAAAGAGGGTAAAAACTTTATTGATTCAAGAAAGCAATACAAAGCCAAAAATTACTAGCCAGAATCAAAAACATCAAGCAACACCCAAAACACAACTCATATCTTCCATAACCAAGTTCTCAAGCTCCCAAGCAAGGCCCTCAGGGAGACAGCTCCAGTCATCCACTTTCCAATTTCCCATCCGTTCAGAAGCCCATTTAGCCAAACCATCAGCCACCTTATTCCACTCCCTACGGATATGGCAGAAGGTGATAGAATCCAGGACCTTACCCAGAGAGATAATTTGTCTAACCACCCCAGCCAGCTGCCAATTTACATTCTCCAACTGTTGCTTATTCAGCAAGTCTACCACAATTTGAGAATCTGACTCACAAATTATCCTTCTCCATCCAAGGGCACAAGCCCTTTTCAAAGCCAAAGGAATAGCCAATGCCTCCATGAAATTGTTAGAGTGTTGGCCACGATACTCTGAAAAGAAGAACACAACCACTCTTGAGCAGTCCCTACCAATGCCTCCAACACCAGCGTGACCTGGATTGCCTCTAGAGGAACCATTAGTATTGATCTTCAGTACCTCCAAAGGTGGAGGTATCCAATGACCATCTCTCCGAACCTTCCCTCTATCACCTCGACCCAAACCAGGCCCAGTTGCCCCCTTGGCACAAATAGAAAGCCCCAAACTCCAAATAATTCCCATATCTCCAGGGTCCACATGGGCCGAGAGATCACACCTAGCCGCCAAAGTCTCCTGAAGACCTCCCAAGATCCTCATCCAAACCTGCCACACTTGAAGTTTCCTATCCAAGAAAATCTTGTGATTACGCTCTAGCCAGATATGCCAAATGATGAAGCTGGGACCAATTGTCCAAGTAGTGTGGAAGAAGGAAGTCTTAGCTGGAGAACTCCCCAGCCTACTCCAGAAGTCCTCTAAAGACAAGTCATGCCTACATGGTTGCCTCCAGACTTCCCACCATAAATGCCAGATCACCCTAACAAAAGAGCTTTAGAAGAAGAGATGAGAAATGTTCTCATTGCTATTAGTGCACATTACACATAGAAGGGCCCTAAAAGCCCCACTTCCAAAGATTCTCCCATGTCAGGCATCTATTATAAATCACCAACCAAGAAAAGAAATTACACTTGGGCCAAGAGAATTTATTCTAAATCTACTTCCACCAGGGGACCCCCATGCACCCAAACATCTGCTCATCCAGAACCTGGTAACCAAAGGCAATAGTGAATTTGCCTTTCTGGTCACCTCCCCAGGACAGAACATCCCTCTCCAATAGAGAGCTACAAACCCTACCAGCCAAGATGTCATCCATCTCCTGATGGTCCTCCATTGATCCCCGAGGTGGCCACTCATGCGGGTCCTTCCACCTGTACACCATAGCCTGACCCAAAACCTGAGGGGATTTAAAATCCATCACATAAGTCCAACCAACTTACAAAAAATGCCTACATAGGTCCTACAAGTGAGGGTGTGTAAACATAATAGGAGAATGCCTATCCCAGGAATCAAACCAGAAGAGAACCTCTGAACCCCTGTTGCAAATCCAGAACAATCCTTGTTTAATCAACTTGGATCCCCTCTTGAGGGTATTCCAAACCATAGATCCCTTACCCATTAGGCTGTATCTGGCAACATCCACACAATCCACATCCCCAAGGTATTTTGAGGTGAGGATCTTAGCCCAAGTCTGTTGTTGCTGAGAACACCATCTCCAATACAGTTTAGCTGCCAAAGCTTGCCCATTCAAATCAGCGTGACGCAACCCAAGACCACCCTCCTGCTTTGGCCAACACACAACATCCCACTTGACCAAACTCCACTTCCTCGAAAGAAGATTACCAGACCACAAAAACTACCGACAAAGACTCTCAAAGTCTTTCACAAAGCTGGTAGGGGTAGATAACACAAAGCACATGTACAATGGGAGAGCCTGAACCACAGACTTCAAAAGAGTCACTCTTCCTGCAATAGAAAGCCACCTGCAAGTCCATTGACTTACCTTTTTTTGAAACTTCTCAATAACATCCTGCCAAAACACACGAGGTAACGTGCGAACAGCCAGAGGAATGCCAAGGTAAACAAAAGGAAGTGAGCCAATCTGAAACTTGAGGATACCCGCAATTCTCTGTTGAATAAGGTTAGGAGTATTAAAGAAATAAATAAAAGACTTGCCTTCATTGATGCTTTGCCCTGAGGCGGCCAAATAACAGTCCAAGGCCTTCCTTAGATTGACCACTTCATCCACTCTGGTGAGACCCATTAACATCGTATCATCCACAAACTGAAGATGGGATTGGGGGGAATGTTATTGTCCCATCACCAACCCTAAACAAGACCAAGCCACACACGAGATTTCAAAAGTCTCCCAAGCCCTTCAACCATCAAAATAAATAAATATGGGGATAAAGGATCCCCTTGTTGAAGGCCCCTAGAAGCCCCAAAGAGTTCAGAAGGCTCTCCATTGATGAGCACAGAAAAGGAGGTAGACGTGACACAGCTCATAACCCATTCAATCCACGCACTGTCAAACCCAAAGCTCTCAAAATCTTGGTTAGAAAATCCCATTTGACACGGTCATAAGCTTTGGCCATATCTAGCTTAATGAACATAGCCTTCTCCTTGGAGGAAGCCATAGAGTGAACAATCTTGGCTGCAATAACCACACCATCTAGAATTTGCGTACCAGCCACAAATCCACTATGTTCCTTAGAAACCAATCTATCTAACCATGGCTTCAGGTGTTCAACAATCAGGTTGGTGATTATTTTGTACACCACATTACAAAGGGCAATAGGCCTGAAGAGATCCAAAGAATTAGCCCCCTCCCACTTAGTGATGAGAGGCAAGAAGGTGGCATTCAAGGCTCTTAGAATTTGCTTATTCTTTTGAGATTCCTGAACAACCTCAAGAAGATCAAGCTTTATAACCTCCCAAAATTCCTGAAAGAACTTAATTGGGAACCCATCAAGACTAGGAGCTTTACCTTTCCTCATCTAAAACATAATATTCTCCAACTCCAGTAGAGAGATCGGCTTGAGAAGGGACTCATTCATTTCACCAGTCACCAAGGGAGGAATGCAAGCTAAAATTTTAGCTTCTTCCTCACTGGAAGGAAGGGAATCATCAAAGAAGAGAGAAGAGAAGAACCGTATGGACTCTTTTGAAATCTCACCAGAGGAAAGAAGAGGGTCACCATCCGGGGACTTGAGAGATGAAATGATATTTCCTTGCCTTCTATCCTTAACCAAATTGTGAAAGAAAGAAGTATTCATGTCCCCTTCCTGAAGCCAATCAATACAGGATTTTTGCTTATAGAAAATTTCCTCACAAAGCTCCCATTCCTCCACCTCCTTCACAACTGCAGCTTCCAACATACTCAGCTCCTCAAATAACCCCTGAGACCGGATCTACTGAGTAATGGTGTCCAAGTGCTCTTGTGCAACCCTTTTATCCTAGAAAACATTGCCAAAATGGTGTATATTCCATCGTTTCAACATATATTTGACATACTAGAGTCTTTTAGCAAAGGAGTACATAGCAGTGCCAAAAGCAAGCTTTCCAAACCTCCACCATCCTGGGATCAAATCATGAAGAGACTCATCACGAAGCCACATAAACTAAAATTTAAAAGACTATTTTTTAGAGAATCTAGACAAGCAAGCGGAGAATTTGATCGGCCAGTGATCTGATCCCCGCTAATCCAAAATCTTAGAGCTAGTCATCCATTTGACACCAACCCAAAATCCGGACACCAAAAACTTGTCTAACCTTTCAGAAATAGCATCATCACTAGTCCTCCTATTGTTCCAGGTAAATAACCCATTCACGGGTTTGATATCCACCAAATTCATACAAGCCACATTGTCCCTCAAGAGATCCGAGAAAGGATCCAAACGGGTAATCCCACCCCTTTTCTCTTCTAGAGATGAGACAACATTAAAATCACCTGCAAGAATCCAAGGGAGAAAGAGCTCCAAAGAACACAAGTATCTAATATGAGACCACAAATGAGCCTTACTAGGGAGATCCGTAGGAGCATAAATATTAGAAAGAAGAATTCTCTCACCAAACTCCATACTAGAAGCAATAAGAGATATAGGGCACCCGCCAAAAAGCCACCAGAGAGGAAAAACTCTATGCAGATCCCATAAACAAGCAAGTCCCCCTAAGCTTCCCTGCGCCCCCACACATTAACAAAGACCTCTACCCCAAATCTTAGGAGCCAAATTCAGAATACTTTCAACAGACAACTTAGTCTCCTGGAGGAAAACCAAATCAGGAGAGTGAACACGAATCAACTCATGAATAGCCTTTTGTCTAGGAATGTTATTCATACCCTTAACATTCCAAGATATCACAATCATTGTTGGGGCTAGGAAAAGTGAGAATCAATAGTCCTCATTGAGCCAGACTCAACCAATGTCTCTCCAATCAGCTTTACCTTTTCCTGATCCTTCTTCCTACCTGCTTTAAGAGGCTTCTCAGGAGCCCCCTTTTTGGGGGGGTTTTGCTAGAGGCCCAAAATAGGAGAATGAAACTTACCTTTACCAGAGTCCCCAACAACCTTCTCAATGATGATCCCAGAACCAGGAGGATCAGGAACCATAATAGTGTCTGTCGTCAAGCCAATTCCCCCAAGCTCAAGCCCTGAGGAAGGGAGATCTGTGTCCATCTGAGCTAATTGACCCCGTGCTAGGGCCTAGCTAGAAAAAGTATTTGGCTGATCCACCAGACACTTCTTCTCAACAATAGTACTATTGGCAACTTGCATTTCAAAGGGAACACCTTCCTCTTGAACCAAGTCCTCTAACACTTCAATCCTATTGAGGGTTTCCTCTTCCTGCCTGTCTTTAAGGGTCCTCTTTTGTCCCCTATTCCTATTATGAGGCTTAACATGCACAAAACCATCCTTATCCACCTCCACCCCCTGCATGGGGGCCTTACCTTTGTCCACCTTCGAGGCAGACTGATGAGAAGCATTAGCCACACCAACAGCCAAAGCGGCTTTGGGGCACTTCCGCTGCAAGTGGCTATATTCATGACATAACCGGCAATGAAAAGTTAATGCCTCATAATCCAATTGTTGGGTCCAAGAAGTTGCCCCAATGCTTATTTCCACCGAATTCGACAATGGGTTATTCAAGTCAATTTCTATGCACACTCAACAAAGGAAAGAACCCTTTTATTCAAGGTTTGTTGAGAGGGCCCAATAGGCTTACTGAGAAAGAGAGCAATCTGTAATATGTCACTTCGCCAACATTCTAGGGGCAAGTGAGGGAGGCGAACCCAAACTAGAATCTGAGAAGGGAGCTCCTCAGCGGAGTTGAAACCCACATGCCAAGGTTTCATGAATAGACCCACCTGGTTGTGGAAGTACAACCTACCTTCAAAAGCCCAATTTCTGTCAGCAATACAGGAAAAGTCCACCATGAAGAAATTGTTGGCCGCCAACATAATATCAAAATCCTCGTAAGGGTTCCAAGTCTTGCGAACCCACGAATCAAGAAAGGGGAGCAAAGTCCACATCCCCATGAACTTGCAAATCAACACATGCTTGTTGTAGTACTCCACGTCTTCTACCACAGAGTCTGGTTGTATCACAAGCACCAATCATTCCTACGATCTCTCTAAACACCCATTTACTTTGTGTAGCCAAACACCACCATTCCTTGTCAAACCCTCACTAGGGTTACCCAAATTCGCAAAGATTTGACTTCCACCAGGGAGAGAAGAACCTGGATCGGACTTGTCCACCGATGCATGTAGCTCCATGAGAAAGAAAGAAAAACTTCCGTCCCGATAACCAGATCACTGCGAGCAGCGAAAACAAACACTAAAGCAGCTCCACAAAAAAAGCAAAACACAGAAGAAAAAAGAATCAAACCCCCCCGAAAGCATGCAAGCACCCCCCACCAGAAATATGTGCCTTCGTATGCCACCCCACACACATGCAGACGCAGTTGATCAAAAAAGGAAGAAGAAGAAGCCGCGACCTGTTACAAGCCACGGGCTTCCAAACCCCGCAACTCCACTTACTCGTCATCCTATTTTTTTTCATTTCCACCTCCAAGTGGCTTATTGTTAGTCTATGTGTTTTTTGGATTTTTTTTAAGGAAGCGACATTGTATACATTTATTAGGTTTGCACAATGGCAAATTTAGAGAACAAAATTTTTGCTATCTATGTCTATATATGTATTTTTATTTGTAAAATATAAGACAACCATTGTAAGCAAAATTATCCTCCTTCAAAGTTTACTTTGGTCAAATGGCATTCCAATCCTTGTAATATATGTTTTCTAATATGAGATATATCACTAATTTGTACATCATCATACAAGTGAGTGCTTTTTCATCTTGAGCAAGAATTGCATTTTAAAAAAATTGAGTTGTGCAATGTCTTAAGAGACTATCATAATCATAGTTTGTTAGATCAGCAATGGCATTGAAAAGACTCACCACAATCTCATGTTGAAACTACTCCTTTGCATAATGCAATATTACATTTATTGAAGGTATTTTTGGTGCAATAGTTTTCAACGGTATGATTGGTTTGACTTCTATTATATTGAGCAATTATATTGAGCAATATGTGTATGATGTATGGAAAGGGTTTTACAAAGATTTTTGGGGAAAAAAAATCAGCAGAACATACTCACTTCTTGTATTAACTCAACCGTTCACAATACAATAAGATGTTTCTCACCCATAATAACCCTAATTCATGTGCATTTATTTATAAATACATCACCATAAAAAACCACTAAGGAGTACAACAGAACAATGGCCATCAAATCATGAGCAAAAAAACCATCTTAAAGAAAGGGCCCCAATTTTTCTCCCAATCCATCAAGGATGTAAAGCGTAGGGCACATTCCTAACACGCACATATATAAACTGGCAGTCTTATTACACTTTTGTGGACTGCAACTTATAATTCATCACTCGATGAACATAAGAACAACTTTATAAATTGAATACTCAAGTTTTCTGCATCTACATCGAATCCAGTAATTACTTGTAACAGGGAATTTCCTATTCAATGCCGGTCTACTTCTATAACCATCAATCTCCATTTATTTCTGAAATTTAGCTTGCAGAAGAGAAGACTACTTAGTATCATAATTTGAAACTCCAATATTGAAATTTGAAACATATTGCTTTTTTCTTCTAGTAAACTAATGCCCCCCAACCAAAATTTATTCAAATTTGTATTATTGAGGACTAACAAGTATCATCTTTTATGTTTCTACGAGTTCCTCAGGGTTAGGTTTTGTTTTTGTATACGTATCAATCTTGTTCATTTCCTGTAGTCAAACCAGTATATATTATGTCACACATCAGGGCAACTGATTACAGATAAAAAAAATTTACACCTTGAAATAACATAAGGCAGAGATACAGAAGAATTTGACCTTGCCTGAATCCATTTCAATAGTTTTGCTCAGCCAGTTGTGTCATGTCATAGTTCTTTAAGACAGGATATACAATCTGAAATCTTTTAAAAAAACAGCATATGCAAAAGTCCACCTAGTTAGATAAAGCATTTCACAGTTGTCAAACAGTAAATACAACAGACTCATAAGTCCACATTTATCATTTCATGTAAAATTGAATAACATATTGCTTACCACACCGAATTCAACCAAAAAGAATGGCCATCAGAAAAAATTCCCAAAGCATTTTCCAAATAGTCAAGAGCGGGCGCTGCCATGGTTGAGAAAGCAAAAAGGTGAATTTACATATAAAATTTCTCCTTATATGGACAACCTAGAACATCTATAAAATTTTCATTTCCATTCTCTCTATTAAAAGTTATTGTAATTGCAAAAAAAAAACATTCTTCTTACCAGCCGCTTCTGCTACCTCGGTCTCTGGCTTGATCAATGTCATGAACACAGTTTTTGAAAAGAAAAAAAAAGAATATTTAAGCAGCTCATTTGCAGCCTTCTGCATAATTCCAATGAATGCCAGTGTTAAAGGACTCAGGTGACAGCTTCTGAAAGTAATAAAGGGATTTGCATGCAAGGGTTAGTAAATCCAGGGTTCTACCTTTCCCTGCCTCCCTAAAAGTTGAAAGTGGCACGCTTTCTTGTTTTTCACTACTTACAGTACAAGTAACAAACCTCTTAAGACTTTCTTAACCATTCAGATGTGATGATTTAGATATTAACATGGAATAAACTATTGCAAAATTAGGTAATCTTGAGGCATAATCTCTAAACTGTCATCAAGGACTTCTGTAATGTAGATTTAAGTTATCGACAAACCTGAAGTGCATAACCATTTGGGTTATGGCATGGAATAGCAGTGAAAACAGATAAAGTAGTTACAGACATTGTATGTACTGTGGGGATGAGTTTAGGTCCTTCAAAGTTGTTTTTTCATTATATTGATTCAAGCAAGTCCAAACTCTCTCCTGTGACTTCGCCATTGTGCTCAAGAGAAGAAACCTGAAAAATCAAAGGAATATATTGTTTTCATGTCTCACTCCAAGACATGACTTGGAGAATATACATATGTGAATAAAATATAGTTGTATTGTCTTCTGACTCTTCTCTAAAACCAAGGAGTAGCTTGTCACAACAGGAAGATATGTAACTCTAAATGTCCAATATGGCTAACTTCAGTGCAACCAAATGTTTGAAATGTGAATTACCCCTGTTACTTGCATGAAACTAGCATACCTTTAGGCTTTTTCAATAGTAATAACACTAATCTGTGTAAAAATAGGACTGGATTTTCCTTAGAGATTGTCAAGTCCCAACGAAGGAAACAGACTATAGCTCTGAAAGCCCTTCCTATCTATGCAGATGACAGCAAAAACAGAGATACAAAATTAAAAAGCATATAAGTAGCCTAAAAAGCATATAAGTGGCCTACCGAGCCAGAAGGATAAACTTTTTCCTTGTACCATGTGGGCTTGTCCTGCAGATTATTGCAGAGAGCTGAATATCATAAAAACCCTGTAATTTGTTTTATTTAAAGGTTAATCAATTGATAATCTCTATACCATAGAAGAAATAGATAAACAGACAAGCCAAACGAAAACCAATCCACCTTGTAATTTCTGGCAACCCAAGTACGCTGGGCAAAGGGACACCCCCAAACTGACATACATTCTGTAAAACCCAGCTTCACATCATATTTTAAGGAAACCCAAAATTAAATATGCATATATTGATATCATATTAATCAAACTCATTAAGATGAACCCAAAATTGATTGCTATGCAGGCTTTACCTTGTGGTTTCATCAAACAATGAAGGGGGTTCTGATTTAGAATTGAGAACAGGAGGAATTACATCACTAGAATCCAATGAAACTGCCATTTAGTGTTTGATCATACATAAATATAAGTTGAAAATGAGAAATGGATGTTTGAGCAAGGCACCCAGCAGAATAAAATAGAATGAATTAATTATCCTTACAATACTGCCATTCTTGTTTTTAGGCCTGTGTTGTGAATCTTACTGCAAAATAAATTCCCAAATCTTAATTCAGATCCTGCTACACATCTAAGAGATGAAGAAGATAATCCTTTAAATATGCTCATAATTTATAGAACTTACAGACACATCTTTAGCCAATACTGTTGCAAACTGTGAATGTGGTATGACCCAGATTACAAGATCAGAATAAAAGCTTGCAACTGTGGAGTAGGGCGCTGCATAGATTCTTGCCTCTGAAGCTGGGCAGCCAACACCGTCTCAGGACTCTGCAAAATTTGCTAAATCTATATTGAAGTCGGAGGGGTAAAGATGGAGAGTTTGGAAATACGAGAGAGAAGCTCCAAGAATCTATAACCTTATGTTTTCATGTTTTAGGGTGAGTTAAAATTCTTTGATATAAATGATTTTTCATTGTTATTTAGAATTTTGATTACAGTAAGACTTAAAATAGTCATGTTAACAGAGATAAACCGATAAAATCTTAGAAAATTAGATTTTTTTTTTTAAAATGAAATTATAAAAGGTAAAAATATTAGTCTAAACATTAAGAAAGTGAAAAATTCAAATATGTGATTAGTCAATTGAAAAAGTTAAATTGCATTCAATGGATGTTATAGTAACCTGCCTTAAATAATCACACTTTTTATAGCAACTTAGTACATTCCAAATAGCCATTATTTTACACCTAACCCACTTTAGAAAATCTGATCTGCACTGTAAGTAAATATTTACGAGTAGAAAGAATTACAGATTCAATAGAAAGAATTACAGATTCATTGCTTAGCAGCCAGCATAAATGATTTGATTACTAGAAAAAATGAATTTGAATGGTGAAGAGAACATATTTACAATTGCTCATTTTTGCCCAACACCAATATTGCTTGTTAGTTTCCTTCCATACATGTCAAACCTCATTGTGAGTGTCCTCATTGTGAGTGTGAGTGCCGTCTCTTCACAGATTGAGAATGTTTCAATCTAAGACATTCTATTCTATATTTCCTTGCCTTGGCTGCAACCACGGCTTTACTATTTACTTGAAGTACTTGATTGTCAATATCAAAAGACATATTATTTGACAAATCTTCAACATCTTCTGCAGGGATGTTTAAATCTGGTAGAGCAAAAGCATGTGAAGAAGACTCTAATGCATCATGTGGAATTGATGCTAAGTTTGAGGAAATTGTTGGAAACTCGGTAGAAAGTTGCTGTTGTCTCTTTTTGCCCAACTTCAATTCTAACTGCAAAACAAAAACAAATGAATATTTCTTAGTTAATTTATTAAGATGCACTTTTTAGAAGAATAGAGGAAACAGTAAAGAAAGTAAATTTTTTTTCTTACTATTAGATTATAAAATCCTTTGTTACCGAGATTCTTTGATATAGGCAAAACAACATAATTGACAACATAATTTATTTACCTTCTGCTTCAAAAGTTTATTCTCATCCGTCAATGATTGAAAGCTGTTAAATAGCTTTTCCTTTTCCTGAAGAATCATTTTAATACACTTTTTTCATTATGTCATTTAATGACTTTTGCAGTAAGAATTAACTGTTAAGAAAGCAAACCTTTTCCTCGTTGAAAAGAGAAAAATTCTTATAACATTTAATGACTTTTGCAATAAGAAATAATAAAAAAGAAATAAACCTTTTCCATCTCTTCCTTTTCTAATGATAGTCCAATAAACAACTCCTTCAGCTCTGCAAGAGTCTGCAAACATGACAACTCTCAATAATCAGCCACCTAATCGTAGAATTCAAAGAAAAAACATACGGAAATGAACTCATAAATACCTTTTTCTTAGGCCCTTTTCCATTGGAAGGGTTGTGCACGCCTAATTTTCTTTCCACCTGTACCCAAAATATAAATGTGATTATTTTATGGAACCATATAGAAACATCAAAAATAGAATTAAATGTTTAGACCCAACCCATGGAATTTTACTAAAAGAAACATACAAAATGAAAATTAATATCATTTAAGTGATGAATATTCCATGTAAAAAGCATTCAAAGCTAAAATTATTTTTAAGTACTGAATATTCCATGTAAAAAGTATTTCATGAAAAAATTTCACTTAAGATCACAGATAGTCATTTTAAGATGTAAAATACTCAGACAAATTACAAGTAGTCTCTGTGAGATGTAAAAAGAATGCAGTACCATGCTGTGAATTTTAGCTGTAAACATTAAGTAATTTCTTTCTTGCATTAGCCTTCACTGGCAGATAAGAGTCTGAGCAGATGGAAATTTATAGGTTTGAGCAAATGGAAATTTATATAAAATGGACAGTAAAGTCTACCTTTGGTTTATCTTATATTTTATTATTATATATTCCATACTACTGGTTTCCTTGCAATACATTAAAAATCCAGAGCGGTTAGCAGGAAATGTTTAGGAGAAAGTTTTCTGGAGAACACTGTGAAGGGAAAAACATAATTCCAAAGCTAATGGTGACATAAAATTGGCAATGTCTGTACCTTGGTGGGTTACCTCCCTTATTATTCTATCTGCAACACCCTGGCTTGGCACCTACACCTGCTATTTGCTTATTAATGTGATGGCACCAACATCTAGAAATTGTCTCCAACTCTTACAAAGTATCTAAAAGAGCAAAACCTAATTCACCTTATCTCGAGATAAACCAGTGAGGTCTACTGCTAAGAATCCATCGAGAAAGATATTATAAATCATTTCATGGACATCAGGATGGCAACAATGCCGTCCAGATTGCCAAATGTTCTTCCTGATTTTTAGATCCTTGTGTATTTCTAATTCAAAAAAAAGAGCTGTCATTTGGCGGAAATAAATCCCGACATATTTCACCACGAAGCAAAAACGACCGCTCCAGTTTTTGGGCGAGGACCTCAAATTTTCCGTTCACAGTTCACACAATTAAAAATTTCGTGTTGATTAAGACCACGAACGAGACCTCTCGGCTCTCTCCTTACTGCAAACAGAGTTGGTTAATGCTGGTTTAGGCATATTGCCACGTGTCACTATTACTACAAAAGTCAGGATTTAGACAGATGCCACGTAAGCAGAAAACGTGGCAAGCACCAATAAGATTACGACGGAGTCCCTTACCGGGGCCCACATTCAAATTAAAATAATAATATAAGTTACCATACGTGTAACAACACTTCGCTGTGACGAAAACTTGGGGCGAAAACAGAAACAGAAACAGCAAATGGAAAAAAGAAAAGAGCACATAAACCCAAAAAAAAAGAAAGAGAGGCATGCACAAAAAAGAAAAAGCAGCTCCACCAACCTTGGATTTGAGGTTGGGCCCCAAAGTGAGGTCACATGGACGCGAACCAGGTGCGCTATCGCTACTGGGAGACGCGGTGGCGGAGGCGGAAAACCTCTCGTTGCCGCTCCACCACAGCGGCGTCTTGGGGCTGCGCCGCGCCGCCTTTACCTCACCCGCCGCCACCACCGCCGCCGGCACGTGCTTGTCTCCGTAGTTGCAGGAAGAATACGCCACCGTGGAGCGCCGCCGCTTGAGCCCCCACAACGCTAAATGGCGGCCGCGCACCCACCCCAATTCCAGCAGCGCCTGAATCGCCAGCCGTTCCTCGGGGCTCAAATTGTCCTCAGCAAAGCCACGGTCTTCCATGTGATCCATCGCCAAACACAGCAGAGATCAAATAAGCGAAGTATGTAGGTATCGATTCCTTCCAGAGAGCTTGGAGTGCATGTACACCGCCCCGTACAAGAGTTTATTTGAGGCACTGTAAGCAATGAAACAACAATCATCTATCTTTCCATGTTATTATTCTGTCCTCTGTTTCTCCTCTACATACTGTTTATATCCTTTTTTATGCCACGACCCTGCATGCTCATTGCTGGGCCCACATCTCATCTTTTTTCGCGGGGCTTTAGATGTACATCCTTGACACGTTGATTCTTTCTCTGCCTACGTGGATTACATTTGCAAATAAATGCCCTCAGGACATTGGTCTTATGTGGCATCAGTGGTCCTATGTGGCACCTCTTTGTTGTCTAGTTTTTTCACTCTAGGCTCCCATACTTCCTGTTTTTGTCTTTTAGGTTATTAAAATCTGTTACCGTATGATTAATTACACACAGCACAATTTAAGCTACTCGACTAAAATTAGTGGCCGAGCTCTACGGACATGCATCACTATTTGAACTAGTATTTTCAAATTGATTTGTGTCGGAATATTCTAAATTCTTAATTGGTTGGAGGTTTTTGTGGGTTATTAATTGATGAGATGCATGTCCATGTTTGTTATCTCTAAACTCAAGATTCGTTAAAGTTTTTATTGTAAATTTGTAATGGTAAATAACTTGTGACAAATTAATTTAAATTAATTAATGATAAATTTGTACCAAAAATTAATTAATGATGAATTTGTGACAAATTAATTTGGATTAATTAATGATTAATTTGTGAGTTAATATAATTTTGAATTACATGTTTAAATAATAAATGTGAAGGAGAAAGGTACTTAGTTTTATGATTGAAGAATGAATGATTTGTTTGTAGCATTGAATTTTGAATTGGCATTGATTTAGAAATGCTTTGGTCTTTGCATTGAACTTGTGCTTGTGTCTGGGTCGAGTCTATAGATTAGCATATTTTCTATGTTTGCATATTTGTTCTCAGTGTGCAAATTTGATCTTGCTCATCATGTACCTCTACTCTACAATTTGCATGATTAGACTTTGCTTCTACTATTTGAGACTGTCAACATTTAAAAATACATTTGAATGATTATTGTTTTGCTACAAAGGGATATGTTAACCTAGACCAACCCCTAGAAATGTGTATAAAAGATTGAAGATAATAAGCATGCACCATAGAATGTGTTTGTGGATTTTTGGTGTTCAGTATTCTTAGTAACTCCTAAGAAGCTCATTGAAGAAGTTTATACCTATTATCTCTAGGGATTTGTCAGATTTTAAAGGTACGACAAACTTCTATAATCAAAATTACTAAATAAATAGGTCCAACGATGAGATGAACTTTGAGCTCTACATGATCTTATGATTATGCATGTAATTCATTAATCTTAGCCATTCTAGAGACAACCATTATCAAAGATTAAGAGATAATCAAAAGATTCTCACATTTAAATAACTCTAATCAATGCTTCTAAAAACATCCACCAATGAACCAAGCCAATAAGGAAACAAAGTTAAGCCCAATTTCTCTATCACTAACTCACAATGTGTTAGTTCATGGTAGAATATGGAAATCTTGAAATATGTAGAAATGGTGCATTCACAGATGTATAAGTAGAGGAAGTACCAAAATGTAAAATGTGAATGAATAAACAAGATAAATTACTCTTCCACAGGATTTGTCATTTAAATTTATAAAGTATTTGATAAGAAACTTGTAGACCAATGCCTATTCCTATGTATCATAGTCAAGAAACAAATTCATTTAGGCAATGACATATGTAAATTATAGTTTCAAAAAATAAATGATTTACTATACTCTATCTTGCAAATGTCGCACTCTTAAATGAACTTCCACTCATTCAACACAAATCATACTTAATTATCCATTATTTAAACTAGATATCCCACAATTCATCTAGGCAATGGCATATGTAAATTATAGTTTCAAAAAATAAATGATTTACTAGACTCTAGCTTGCAAATGCCGCACTCTTAAATGGACTTCCACTCATTCAACACAAATCATACTTCATTATCCATTATTTAAACTAGATATCCCACGAGATTGCATTTGAAAAAATTATAGACAACATTTGGTTGCATACTAATCAAATCACAATACAAGCACAACAAACGTGTGCCTAAAAATATTAATGGAACTTATTGAAATAACTAGTCAAATAATGGAGAAAATTTTGCATTTAATAAATGGAAACATGTCTTATACTAATTCTCCAAGAAAAATATACATCTTCATTACAAAAGACTCGTTCAAAAATTGATTCTTATAGTTGCTTGCTTGGAGAATGTCTTGGATTTCTTGCACTAAGAGGCTAAATAAATTTCCTAACCCCTATTAAATTGCTAATAACTTCTATTTATAACCAAATGGCAATGCTTGTGAGGCCCACCCCTTTTCCTTTTATGTGGACACTTTAGTATTTGACATGTGTGTGACTATGATATAATGGTTAGATGATTGTACTATTTCTTTATGTTGATACTAATATGTGTAGATTTATGTTACTATGTTATTTTTATGGGTTGTTTGGATTATTGAGTTTATTATAATGACAAGAATTATATATATATATATATATATATATATATATATATATATATATATATATATATATATATATATATATATATATATATATATATGCCTGAATAATTTAACATGATTTAAAGATGATACTATAAATTTATGATCTCATGGTTTAGAATTAAATTTTAAGATTTAGTTATTTAGATATTTTCTTAGATAGTGAATTGGTTCAGCGATTTTGCTATGACATAGTGATATTTGAAATTTGTGGCCAAGGCAAAAGAATCCAGAGACTTCCAAGGAACCACTCTTGTTTATACCCTATTTACCTAAACTTAATTTGTAGAATGGATTTAAGGTTTATAATGTCATGGGAATGTGTGTGGGAATAGATTTGAATTGTTTAAATTTTATTGGTTGGAATAATTGCAAAATAAATCAATGGGTTATTATGTTATATCAAATTTAGAAATTATCATACTATTAATTTTCTTTGATGTATTAACTAGAGTATCAATTGAGATTGATTCATGATTTAAATTCCTTAAAGTAAAATCATATAATAGAAAGCTTTAAGTTTCTTTAATAAGTTATTTAGATTTTCTAAATTTTATGTTAAGTTCACTACTATCTAGTAGTAAGATTTGTATTTCTATATTAATTTCCATGAATCCTTATCTTATAGTTGGCCACATCTTTTGTTGGCATACTTTTTAAATTCTTTGGTTTTTATCCTTTAATAAATAGAATAGATAAAAAGTGCCAAGAAATATACCTTATTTATACTTAAGATTATTTTTCTAATTTAGTGCAAGGTAGTTTCCTAAAACTAGTTGATTTGTCCAAATTATAATAGTAGTTGTTTTTTAATTTGGTTTTTAATTTTAAAACAATCATATACATTAAATTGAGATTTAATTTTTAAATAAATTATTAAGTTTTATGTTATCCAAACTTAGCTATTATTGGTATTAAATTTTAGAATTATAGGTGATTTTAAATTGTCAATTTTTTTCTTTAAATTAAAATAGTGTTCCTTTATTTTAATTAGTAAGTTTGTTTTATTTCTAATCATAGAAACAAGTATTTCCCTAGTTTTACTTAGCCATTTAATTTGTTATGACGTGATTTCTAATTAGATAATTTATATATTTTATTTATATTTTTTTATTAATTCCTTAAAAGCAAATAATAATTCCTTAAAAGCAAATAATCTCTTAGCCATTTAATTTGTTGTTAGCCATTTAATTTGTTATGACGTGATTTCTAATTACATAATTTCTATATTTTATTTATATTTTTTTATTAATTCCTTACAAGCAAATAATCTAAAGTAAATTGAATTAGATTATTTATTTATTTAATTTCATAATTCATAGTTTAAGACATGATGATTTAAATTTATTTTCATAAGTAATAATTTTATAGTTGATAATTTTAGAAGATGTCAATTGGCTTTTAGCTTTGATTATAAAATAGATTCTTAATATGTGTGCTTCCTTGGAATCTGTTACTATTTGGCCAAATGGGCCTCTGATCATTTGTAGAATTGGAACATTGTAGATAGGGGTCAATTACCCTCGGATTTATCTCAAAAGTTGGACCACTTAGTGGAGATTGACAGGGGTGTATAATGCCCTTGCTTTGTACTTCTTTGTTTTAGTTGGAATAAATTTTACCCTCTTTTAGTTTAGTAGAATTAGTTTTGTTAAATGTTTTATTATGTTTTAATATACGTATTCTATCCCATTTTTATTTTTGTGTGCTCTTGTCCCTCAAACAATTTTTCTTTCCTTACTCGATTTGTTTAGGTTATAGCTTAGACAACAGTAAGTGTAGATATAATATGTATGTTAATTTATTTGATCTTTGTTAAACAAATAATTTTTTTTGTAGTTTCGCTTGTGTGTGCACCCATTTGTATGTGTGTATATAGGTGGGCATGACAATGCTCGTCTCACTTAGATGATTGGCACTTGTCAAATAGATTTACAATTAGTTTAATAAAGTTGTTAGCACTTTTAAAAGTGCCACTTAGGTTCAGATTCTTTAAAGGTTGAAAGTTGTGTTTTGAGAAGTGTTGTAGATGATACCCCTCACACTACACCAATGAAGGAAAAAAATTGCCAAACAAATATTCTTGAGAAGTCATTCCTTCATAGTCAACCCAAACGTTTCCTTAAGAGAAGAAGGACATCTATCAATGTGAAGGATGTGAGTTTTGAAATGGCCTTCTCCATTTTTATTGATGAGATTGAGTGCCTTGTGAAACTCATGTCCCCATGCAACTCTTACAACCATATAATGTCTATCATTTTTTTGTCAAGTTGCATAGAGAGATGGTTCAAAATTTCTTGGACCTAGTTGCTTGTGAAATGTTTGTCTTCTCCATATTAGTAGTTGACTCTAACAAGACATGTGAGCATGTATTGGCTTACCCATGAAATATCCTTCATGATACCTCAAGATGCTAAGTTGATTATAACTTGATATATACACTCTTCAATCTCCATGACTTCTCCCAAGTCTAACTCTAATACACTCCAATTATTTTTGAGCAAATTTTGATTATGAGCTCATGAAGTTGCCTAGAACTTTACATTATTGTATAGGAGCACCCCCTAGTAACTTTACTTTACTAACCATGTGACTTATCTTTTAGTAGTAGGGTATAGTCAATTAAATCCTACCATATATGCCCTTTTAACTTGATGGTGCTTTCACACCCAAATGGCACCAATTGTAGCAATGTACAACACTATCCTACCTACCTTAACTTTCACTATAGTCTCTAACCACTTTATTAGTTATTTTAATCATCATATGTGGCATTCAAATCTTACGTTTTGATAACATCACATAGTCCAAAAAGAATAAAAAAATCCAAAAGAATGGAAAGAAAGTATACAAAATAATTAATACCCCTTGGAAAAACCCTCTATCCACTCCTCACGTCCATCTCCAGGCCAATTTATTTTAAGTATCATCTTCATTTTATTCATACTGGTAATATACCTAACATCTAAAGCAACTCTAGCCTCTCTAATGAAGTTATCCATCTTTGTTTCAAGGGCTAGGGCCCTGTTAATCCGATAAATAAATAAGATAGAGTCCACCTTTCCCTCTTGTAGGAAAGGGATAACAAAAACAAATATCAATCCATCAAAATCATTCTTCCAACTTCACAATACCCTTTTCTCTCCATTTGATTCTTCCATGGTAGGGATGCCAAAGTCAATAAAAGATTGGAGCTCATATGCTTTTTCTCTTAATATAGTTTTATTGTTTACAAAAGCAAACACAACATATAATAATTGTGATACTTCATATGTTTCTACAATATTTTTGGAGTTCCCAAGTGCATACTTGAGACTCTTATAGATGGTCTTTATTAGAACCACTTTGGGAAGCCAACTCATATTTATTTCAATCAAGTTTGGGCCATGTTCCTGAATTTAACCTATGACTTTTTGAATATTTTTGTTGCATTCCCATGAATCATTTGCCATCCTAGTAAGACTTGACACCCTGGTCTTGAACACAAATTTATTATTTCCTCAACATCTTACCTAGTCCTAGTTGTCCATACTTGTCTTTCTTCTTGCAAGGCTCTTAGTTTATCCTTTAATTTGTTTATTTCCTCTTAAGAGGTACTATTGCCTTGGGATGTGCTAGGAGGAGGTGTGATTGATCTTGATTTAAATAATTAAATTTGAGCCTAATATCCCTTTCTTCACCAAGCTCTTTGTTCACTTTTATGACATCCTACAACAATAGAGTGTAATCATTTTGTAATTTTCTAGTAGTGACTTCACTAAATTGTGTTAAATGTGTACGAACAATGAGGTTCCTTAAGGTGCAAAAGTATCACCCACTCTCTTGACTATTAATTGCCCAATTAATCCTTAAGGGCCATCAGAGACATATGGCTTGTCATGATCTAGGGAAATTGCCCACATTGATAGGTTTTCCTGAGTAAGCTAGTATTATGAGCTTGAGTAGAATTTTATTGCTTGTTAAAAGCTCTAGAACATATCACCTACCTTAATATTTCTTCTTAAGGTGTCAATTGCAATTATAAAGGTGAGATCCCATCCTATGAGTAGCAAGCAACCACTTTGTCTTACTAATCCTCAGGCTTGCTTTGGCGTCATGTTGTCAATATTAAACTCAAAGATTGAGGTACTTTTTGCAATGTTTGGGTCACTTCCCATGAGTCTAGCATACTATCTTCTAGTTGCCAAATCTTTGTTAGATTGTGTCTTCAACTTGAATACAAAATTCCTAAATTCCTCTATTCTAATAAAATTATCATCTAATATGAAACTTTTACAAGCTTTATTTCTCACATCATTAATAATGTCATCACCATCAGAATGTCCCAAAAAATTAATAGCTATGGGAGCTATGGTCTCAATTCTCCAATAATGCTCAGGTGATGCTACAACATCCACAATGGGATCACCAGTTGGTACAAATTCATCATATCATTTTGTGTCAACATATGTGATAAGAGGTTGTAAGGGAATCAAGGCTTGATGATAGCCTCTAGCAAAAATGATCTATTATGTTTGCATAGAAGGACCTTCCATTATGGGGTTTTTTCCTTTGACTGAATTGGTTAAGAGGTGCTAACCTTGGATTGTGTCACAACCTCAATCATAGGTAATGTTGGGGGATCAAAGGCTATCACACTTTGATCCACAACCTTCACTAGCTTTACCCTATGTGGCATTACTCCTATTGTGTCCACATTAGCCAATTTGACTATCATTCTCTCTATTGGTCTTGAATTTCACAGTATACCCCCTTACAATTTAGGTCATTCAACTTTCTTGTTTGCTCAACAAGCACTATCTTATTTCATTTGTCCCTTCTCATATCCTTTTCAATTTTGTTCTTGCAACTCCTAATAAGATCCCCTCCATTATATTGATGCACATATCCAACTCTCTCAACATGTTTCCTCAAATTATGGATGAAGCATTTAGGATCATATTTTATGGCTTTATCCAATTCCATGTTATATTTGTAGATAATGCCACTTATCCTAGCATATCCCTCTTTGCCCAAAATAGTGAAGTCGAAGAACTTCTCTTGAGGGAGCAACATACCTTTTCTCTTTTGGATCCTAAAGTACTCATAATTTGCATTACTCATCTACCACATAGCTTCCAAGAAAGCTATTATAGAAAGAATTACCTATAGTGTTGGGATAAGGTGCCATTAACCTTGTAAATCCCAATATTGTATTTATTCCATTTATTATATATAATTTGTAATTATCCATGAGGAGACGTACTAGTTTCACTAGCAGGGGTAATTTCGGAGTAACTGGAGGTAATTACGAAGTGACTTTTACTGTTGGCAAATGTAAAAACTCAAAGTAAATGAGGGTAGGCGTGCTCCCTTGGAGAATATACTATTTTTAGCATGTATGACAACTGTCATAATGTTTGGTAAGTGAATCTATGACAGCTGCAAGTTGTCATAAGATTCTAAGATTCTATGACGCATATGATAGATATGTTAGTTGTATATTTGCTATATTTAGCCCAAGGTTCCTATCTTGAAAAAATACTCTTTTGTGGAATCTATGATAGTTATGATGCATCATAAGATGTTGTAAGAGGCCAGATTTAGTCTTGGGCCCCCAACCTTTGCATGGCTGTTTTTAGACAAGTGTGAGATGCTTGTAAGATGGTAATTAATGTTTACAGGTTGGAGAATCTTAGGAAAGAGAAGGTGAATGCCTAGAATGGAGTGGAAAACATTTCTATAAGTATTTTCCATGTATTTGTTGCTACAATACAGATTTTAGGTACTCAGGTGCTGCCAGAATGCTGTCAGATTAAGGACTGAAGGAGAGATTGGTGGTGTTGTTGTATTGTACAATCTTTTGCAGATTAATACAAACATTGGGCCTCTTTCCTGTGTGGAGTTTTTTTTACCCGAAAGGGTTTTCTCCATGTTATACACTGTGTCATTGTGTTATGTGTTAAGTTTTCTAATTTTGCATCTCTATGACTTTCATAGTTTCAATTTATGTTACAATATCCATTAATAATACACACTTAAAAGATTGCAGAAATTTATTTGAATCAGATTTCCATTGAAGTAGTGTTGCTTTCATTTCTAACATTTGGTATCAGAGCCTGGCCAACTTTGACTCTTGGGTGGTAGTGTGGAAGTTGTAGCTATAGTGGGAGATTTGGTTGTGTTTGTTTTGCAGATCTTGTGTTGTTATTATGGTTGCATCCACTGTTGCATCAACCTCTCGAATGGACATTGAGAAGTTCAATGGAATAGGGTGAGTTATGGACGCTGAAAATAGAAGATTTGTTAGAAGAAAGAAACCAACGGTTGGTTGTTCAGAAAGAGAAGAAACCTGATGATGTCTCTCAAGATGAGTGGGATAGACTGGATAAGAAGGCACAAGGAACTATCCAGTTGTGTCTTTCAGACTCTATCTTGTTGAATGTCGCAAAGGAGGAGACTGCACACAAGTTGTGGAATCGGTTGGGTGGGATCTATCTATTTAGTGGAAAATTCGATTTGTTAATGTTTTGATGTTTAAATCCTCCTCTCCACTTTACATCAAGGATCTAGGGTTGAGTGGTGAGCACTATCATACCCTAGGTCGCTGTGAGATGTAGGGAAACTTGGATTAGGGAATTTAATTATCAATTTCTCTTCTCTTATGCTCAATTGACCGTTAAAACCCTAATTATGCAAATATGACAATGAATTGATGAATAATAGAAAATGCTCTTGCAGACGGAAGCAAAATACCCAATTACAGAGTATCTATTTTCAGGGTTCTGAGGCGGAACAGTTGGGGACTAAGGTGCAGGCTCCCAAGTCCAAGGAACTAGTTTCTTTGCGAGATCCTAACCTCCTTTCGACACTGATCTGCACTGTAACTTCTATTTCCAGAAATTTAGTTGTAGAGGACATTGGTGCAAGCGCCCAAGTCCTGGAGATGCTCCGGTGTCTGGCTTCTCTTCGGATCCTGAATCCTTGATGTCTGCTAATCCTTCTTGCAACTTCACTTTTCCCAGATGTGACACCTGTAACCTACAATCACAAGACTTTGTTTGGGGGTTGTGGTGTTTAGGGGCTTGCCTCAGTCAAGCCTCGGAGGACACTTAAGTCTCTGAACACCGTTGTCAGATAAAGAGTGTGTGCCCTTGTGAAGCAGAGGCAAAAACTAAAGGAATTGATAATGAAAACACAATATAATGTTCACCTTGTAGTGAAGATATCATGGGAGAAAGATGCTCTTCATGCCATGATAAAATGGATGCTCAAATTTGCAAATACAAACACACAAACCACACAAGTCTGCTCATGCAACACAATGAAAACCTTGAATCACCTTGAGAACACTTGAACATCACAATTTCCATCTAGTTTCTAAATGAATGCCTAAGTATGCTTTTATATGCAACTACAAACACTCCCGCCAAGATTTTCATAATTTAAACTTACTATGTTGGCAAAGGACCCAAATAACGATCATAAACTGACACCCCAAAATTAGGGCTGCCCCAAAATAAGGTAGGACTAGGGTGCGGGCGCCCAAGTCCTCCCCCTATTCTAGGTAGGGTACAACTCAAGGGGTCCTCCTAGATCCCATTTGTCATGTTACCTAGGGCTCATTCCATCAGGATGCCAAATTATGAAGTAAGATGTCCTAAATGCACACTAAATACCCGAGAGCTAAACCTTATGAGGGAAAAGCCCCCAAGGGGACACTTTTTTACGTTACATTTAGCCCCCACTTTAATGTATGTATAAATGTGAGGCCAATACATGCATTAAAGTATGGTCACAAACACAACAAACACGCCAAGCACAGAGAAGACACGCCAATCTCATAGAAGATAGTAACAGGCACACAAAACACGAAGAAGACAGTTACAGTCACGCAAAACACAGAGAAGACAGTAAATGCATAGAAGACACATTAATGCATGGAAGACAGGCATGATTTCTTTTCTTTTCTTTTTCTCATATATATGAAATGCAGATGCAAGTACAGGAAAGTAAACAAACCTTCCATAATACAAGATGCACTACCCTAAGGCACAGTTCTCTATATATGGGGCAACACACACGCAAGACACACAAAACCTCCCAAAATGCAGGAAGCACTACCCGAGGGTGCTGGTCTCTGCATATGGGGCAACAAACACGCCACACAAAACAAGCACGCCAAAACACACACACTTGAAGACACGGAGAAAACATGACAGACAAGCGATGGAGAGTACCTATTTCTAGGTCCAACACCATCTCAAGCATATTACAGGCACATTACAGGCACACACCAATGATTGGGGTTTACCACAACAACCACCGAAAACATGCTTAAGGGTTGAGTTAGTCATAGAACCGCTCCCCGCCTCCGCAGAGGACTTTTGAAAATGACAGGATGATGCAATTTTCTCTGAGAAATACACCATCCCCGCCTCCGCATAGGGCTTAAGAAAAAGGATATGCTCAATATCCTACCTTTGCAGAGGGCTTACATGATTGATTGATTGATTGCAAACAAACTCAAGATGCACGATGCACTACCCTAAGGTGCAAGTCTTTGCATCTGAGGTCAAACACATTGCTAACATTTATAACAGACAGCTTACCTTATATATGCCCCCACCTTAAGGTGGTTGATATCAGGTATTGATATCAAGCACGTTAAGGTAGGAATAAAACACACAAGGGAACACCAACTTTTGCAAAGCCCATGCCCCCCCAGAGGTGACATGTATTTTACAATCACCAAATGTTCCCACAAACAAATACCTGCAAGAAACATGTTAGTGTCTACAACATCATGATAAACAACATCAATGCATATGATTAACCACACAAAGAGCCAAGGTTATACAACGAATTCAGAGTTCAAGGATAACCGTGGGGCTATATCACGAAGCTCTCCGAATCGAGTACCACCAAGGCTAGATTCAAAGGCAAACAAAGGTGCACAGAGCAGCAATATTGTTAAGGTTTGTAAATGCGATAGAAACATCATAAAACTCACTATGCAGAAAGCACGAGTGCTTCCACTAGCCAAGCATCGGATAAGATATACAACCCCATCGTCATATTAGGAACTAAGTCCATTTTTTTATTGCTTTCAAAAGGGACACTAGGTCCGCATCAGTATAAATATTTTTTTGTCATCCGCCCGCTAGGTGGAAACACTAGAGGAAGGGAAATAATAAATAAGAGAGGAGAAACAAGTGTCTTAGGGATAGTCACGTAGGAGGGTGCCCCCAAGTCACCAACCGCAATGCTATGTCCGTAAGACACAACACACAACAATGAAATTAGAGAGAGGCAATATAGAAGAATGATGATACAAATAGAAGAAGGCCACAATAGAGGCAGTCTCCTGGTATCCCCGACCTTATGGGAGAATCTGATGTCATCCCAAGAGGCCTAAACAACACATAACACATCACGGGGGAAGCACATCACAAGAGAGATAAAGGGTTAGAGATACTTACCTGTAGGGTACCATCGTTAAGAATATACATGTCTGGGATACATGTTATGTTGTTTTGATCTTATTGAATTAACATTAAGTGTAGGGCGATGAGAGGCTTTCTTCTCTTTAAAAGGGGTCTATCCTATGCTGCTTGAGTAATGTGTTGAAGTGGATTCTATAGGTACTCGAATCCCTTGTTGATTTATACCACATCCCTTACCTACATATTCACAATTGTTATAAAGGATTTTAAATCCTCAACCATAAAGGGATGTCATTTCCTTAAAAGATGGTGAAGCCTCATAGGTCTCGTAGTTTGTGGTATAAGTGAGAGTATTGTTTTTATTTTCTACCAAGGGGACTTTAGGTTTTTTAGGTGCTTGAAAAGATTGCTTAGGTGGTATCGATGCCACTTTTGACTTGTCAAGGTTGTTAATTTTATATTCCCCCATATTGCAAGGATTAAAATCCAATGGGCCCCAATCATCACCAAAGAGTGTATTTGATGTTTTGGAGTCTTGCATAACATTATTCATTGATGGATCACCATGCAAATTGTTTAAGCTCATATGGTTGTAAACTAGTTTTTGCTTTTCAATATGTAAATAGTTATCTGGTTCAAGATCAGTATGAATAGGATTAAGTTTACCTTTGAATATAAATTTGATTGAATGATGCAGGGTGGAACGGATTGCCCCCAATGCATGAATCCAAGGTATACCTAGAATCATGTTGTAAGATAAAGAACTAGGCTTGACATGAATCAGGGTAGGCACAATCACAGGTCCCACTTGTATAGGTAAAGTTATAGTACTTATGGATTGTCGTCCAACATTGTCAAAACCATGGATACTTAACGGTTCCAGCTTGATGGCAAATGTATCAACTTTAATCTTATGTAATAAGTCAATGCCACAAACATTAAGAGCTAATCCATTATCAATCATAACTCTCTTAACCAATGATTTGTTTATTGTGACGAAGATAACGAGAGGATCATATTGGTTTTGAACTTCAACTAATGCTAATTCTTGTGGTTGAAAGAGAATATTTGTTTTTGTGGCATGCATACTATCCAATACAGCTGCTACATCATTCGTCTTAACAACAGTTGGCACAATCACCTTTTGTAAAGCTTCTTGGAGCATTCCATGCTATGTAGGTGATGTTTATATTAAATCCCAAAGAGAGATCTTAGTCAGAGTAGCGCTAAGCTGTTTGACAAGATCATACTCTTGACCACGTTTATGAGTAAGACAAGGTTGTAGAGGGAGCATAGGTTGAGAACATGGAAGAGAGATAGGCACATGTGGTGCTTGCTTACTTTGCTTGTTATTATGGGTGTTATATGTATGAGCAATCACATTTTGTACACCCTGATTTCCTTGAGCAAATTACTTTGCATAAGCATAGATGTGATCCGGGGGTCTACCTTGAACAGTAATCATCACCTTTAAGCAAGAGGGTGCACTAGGTGCCCCTCAAACGATCATCTTAGGAATATTGCTACAAAGTTTATTAATCAATATTGAATTAGCATTGTTTCCCTCTTGGTTGCACCTAACATCCATCCCTAAAGTATTTAATGTGAGAGACCTTTTCTCATCCACTAATGCTACATATTGGCCAGGGAGAGTAGTGGGATTCATCATACTCTGTGGCGGAAAAAGGCTTTTCACTCTCATCTTTCTCATGAGTGTTCCTAGAGATGAATTCAGTTAAATCTTCTAATATCAAAGGATATGCTCCTATGAGTAAAGTGAAGCTACTAAAATCATGTGTATAACAAAGTAATTGCAACTCATATGTAGAACAGATAGAAGCATCAATACCACTGATATAAGCTATGTGTTCTAGAATATGAGGATTCTCATTAGTGAAATTAGAGAAATTTTCAAAATCTAGGATATACTCATGCAAAGATTTCAGAGATGAATAACATGAAGATACCATAATGCAATGTAAAATCTGATTTTAACAAATTTCCAAGAGTATGCAAAAGGCAAGTGCAAACTATATGCAAAAATGATCTTTAAATGCTTGATTTTTTGTACTTTTTCGATGCAAATATATGAAAGCAAAGGTGTTGTAAAGAAATTGATCAGGGGCAGCAAATATTATGTCTGATATCAGTCCAATACAGCAATAATATCCTTTACAACACGCTTTTGATGCAAATCTAAGATGGCAACAAGTCAAAATACAGTGAAAATATGCTAAAATATGCAATTTTTTTCACCAAATCTCACTGTAAAAGAACATGACAAAGGGTTTTGTGAGAAAAATGATGATGGACAGAAAAATATATTAGTAATAAAAGCCACTTAGTGTCAAAATATCCAACACAACACGCTTTTAGTGCCAATTAAGGTCAAACCCTAGTGAAAATATAGCAAAAATAGGCTATTTTTCACAGTTTTTCAATTCCAAGACCTAGCAAAAGGGGTGTTGTAAGGAATTTTAGGAGGTATAGTAAATAATATTAGTCACCTCAATCTATAAAATTGATCACAACATGCTTGGAGTGCAAACTAGGTCAAACCCTAGGGCAAAAATAGTCAAAATATGTAGTTTTCACTGAATTTTCAATACAAGAGCCCGTTAAAAGGGTGTTGTGAAGATTTTTAGGAGGGAAAGAAAATGATTACCCTGATAATAGAAAATTAATGTAAAAATACTCTTCACAACACACCTATGGTGCAAGTTTATAGAGTCAATACGGCCAAATTTAATGAAAATCGTTGTTTTTAAAGCCCTAGGTTTGAGATGCTGACGCAAAATGCTATGTGAATGTTTTGAGGTCTGATTTATGATGAAAATTAAATACTCTCAGATCTAAAAATGATTTTCAAGCTTTAATATGCAAAATGCCCATGCAAATTTAATGAAAATGCATCAAAATTGCTAGTTTTTGTTGAAATTTTCTATGCAAAATTGCAAATATTTTAAATCTAAATGCAAATTTACATTAAAATGCAAGACTACAGCCAACTAAAAATTTGAATGAGCCTCTAAAATCAGTAGAAAAACCTGAGAAAAGATTTTGCCTACTAACCCTAGATTTTGGAATTACTAGGTTTAATGAAAATTGTCAAAATTTCTACAAAAGCCTAGCAAATTAATGATGAAAATGCAATGTAAATTTTTGAATTTTTGTATTTTTATGTAGTTTATATCAAAGCTGATACAAAAATCATGAATTAGAAAAATTTAGAAAGAATTGATGCAATTTAGTATGCCAAACAATGCAATTTTTTTTAATTTTTCAAGTTTTTCAATTTTTTTAAATTTTTTCTCAATGCAATAAAATGAATGACTATATGAATGAATGAAATCAATCCAAATCTAAAGACACACACTCAACAACTTGCAATTTAAGTCCAAAAACACAGGTTCACCAAAATATTTAGTGGAAAATTAGATTTGTTAATGTTTTGATGTTTTGATGTTTAAATCCTCTTCTCCACTTTACATTCAAGGATCTAGGGTCAAGTGGCGAGCACTCTCATACCCTAGGTCACTGTGAGGTGTAGGGAAACTTGGATTAGGGAATTTAATTATCAATTTCTCTTCTCTTGTGCTCAATTGACCATTAAAACCCTAATTATGCAAATATGGCAATGAACTGACGAATAATAGAAAATGCTCTTGCAGACGGAAGCAAAATACCAAATTACAGAGTACCTATTTTTGAGGTTTCGAGGCGGAACAGTCAGGGACTAAGGTGTGGGCGTCCAAGTCCAAGGTGCTAGTTTCTTTGCGGGATCCTGACCTCCTTCCGACACTGATCTGCACTGTAGCTTCTATTTCTAGAAATTCAGCTGTGGAAGACACTGGTGTGAGCACCCAAGTCCTAGAAATGCTTTGGTGTCTGGCTTCTATTCAGATCCTGAATCCTTGATGTCTGTCAATCCTTCCTGCAACTTCACTTTTCCCAGATGTGACACATGTAACCTACAATCACAAGACTTGGTTTGGGGGTTGTGGTGTTTAGAGGCTTGCCTCAGTCAAGCCCCAGAGGACACTTAAGTCTCTGAACACCATTGTCAGATAAAGAGTGCGTGCCCTTGTGAGGCAAAGGCAAAAACTAAAGGAATTGATAATGAAAACACAATATAATGTTCACCTTGTAGTGAAGATATCATGGGAGGAAGATGTTCTTCATGCCATGATAAAATAGATGCTTAAATCTGTAAATACAAACACACAAACCACACAAGTCTACTCTTGCAACACAATGAAAACTTTGAATCACCTTGAGAACACTTGAACATCACAATTGCCATCTAGTTTTTAAATGAATACCTAAGCATTCTTTTATATGCAACTACAAACACTCCCACCAAGATTTTCATAATTCAAACTTACCGTGTCGGCAAAGGACCCAAATAACGGTCATAAATCTACAACCAGAAATTAGGGCTGCCCCTAAATAGGGTAGGACTAGGGCGTGGGCACCCAAGTCCTCCCCCCTATTTTGGATAGGGTACAACTCAAGGGGTCCTCTTAGGTCCCATTTGTCATGTTACCTAGGGCTTATTCCATCGGGATGCCAAATTATGAAGTAAGATGTCCTAAATGCACACTAAAGACCCGGGAGCTAAACCTTATGAGGGAAAAGCCCCCAAGGGGACATTTTCTGATGTTACACTATCAAGCCAAGAGTATGGTAAATAAGCTTTATTTAAAAACAAAATTGTTTTCCATGAAAATGCGAGAAGGTGAATTAGTTGCAGAGCAATTATATTCTTTTAATTTGTTGTTGAGTCAGCTTGCTTCAGTAGATGTTGAAGTTAGTGATGAAGATAAATGTATCTTACTTCTTTGTCCTTTATCTGAGCCTTGGGAGAATGTTATCCTTGCTATCATTGCTAACCTCGCGGATCCAAAGTTGGATGATCTTGTTTCAGTGCTACTGTCACAGGAATTAAGGAAGAAGAGTTCAGATAGTTCAGGGGATGCTCTCAGTATCAGGGGAAGGTCTAAGGAAAGGGGACCTAAAGGAGATTAGAAAGAGGCTAAGGACAAGTCCAAGGGCTAGTCTAAGACTCTTGGTAAAAAGAACAGAGTTAAGTGTTGGAAATGCGGTAAAAGGGGACATGTGAAGAAGAAGTGCATAAACCCCAAGGAAACAGTGGGAGAGTGCTTCGGATAAGTCCTTGAATGCAGGTGAAGATGTTTTACTTTCTACATGTAATGTTGTTTCTAATGATCACTGGTTGGTTGACTCAAGATGCTCATTTCATATGACCCCGCATAAGGAATGGTTCTCCACATATGAAGAATATGATGGAGGTAATATCTACGTTGGTGACAACTCTTCATATCCAATTATCGGGAAAGGAAAGGTATTGTTGTGTTTCAGTGATGGGAGGATTAAAACCCTCCCTGGTATTTTGCATGTTCCTGGATTAGCTAGAAATTTGATTTCAGTTTCGAAGTTGAATGATTTGGGAATACATGTGACATTTGACAAGCATGGCTGCAGATTGGTGAGAGGGAACTTGGTGGTAGTGAAAGGAAAGAGATTCAGGAACTTGTTTAAGCTTGAAGCCACTATAGTTTGTAACGCCTCCTATGTATTTGAGGCTGAAAATGCATGTATGTTGTGGCACCATAGATTGGGCCACACAAGTAATAATGTATTAAAAACTATTAAGAATAAAGAATTATTGGACGGTTTCTCTTAATTTGATGAGCACTTTGATTTCTGTGAGCACTGTGTGTTTGGTAAACAAAACAGAAAATCATTTCCTTCAGGAAGCAATAGAGCAAAAGAGAAATTAGAGATTATTCATATGGATGTGTTTGGACCTGTGGATAATGAATCTATTGGAAAATATCATTATTTTGTTACCTTCATTGATGATGTATCCAGATATACATGGATTTATTTTATGAAACATAAATATGAAGTTTTCACTAAGTTTACGGAATTCAAGGTCTTAGTAGAAAACTAATCAGGTTTAAAGATAAAAATATTAAGATCTGACAATCGAGAGGAATATTTCTCTAAAGAGTTTGATGAGTTTTGCAAGCATGTAGGTATAATCAGACAAAAGACAACTCCGTATACACCATAGCAGAATGGTGTTACAAAAAGGATGAACTGAACAACTATAGAAAGAGCCAGAATTATGCTTAGTGATGCACAATTGGATAAATGCTTTTGGGCAAAGGTTGTGTGTACTGCTTGCTACTTGATAAATAGATCTCCTTGTAAGGCTCTTGATTTGACACCTTATGAAGTGTGGATAGGTGAGAAATCTTCTATTTCACATTTAAGGGTTTTTGGCTGTGAGGCTTTTGTTCATGTGCCTAAAGAAAAGTGATCCAAGTTGGATCCAAAAGCTGAAAAGTGTACATTCATTAGATATAGTGATAATGTGAAAGGTTATAAGCTTTGGAATCTACTAACCCGCAAGATTATCTTTTCTAGAGATGTTATTTTCAGGGAACTTAGAGCTATTTCTGAACTTGAGTAGCCAAAAGAAAAAGAAGAAAAGGTAAAGAAGGTGCACTTTGATTTAGAGCAGCAAGATGCACCTCAGGAAGAACAGAATGATGGATTGGGGGGTGAAGAAGAAGAAGAAGATTCGAGTAGTTCTGATGAAGATGAACTTGTTGTGACAGAAGAAGTTGGTGCAAATATCATGCAGAAGAATGAGTAGAGTCTCTTACTCCACCCTTGAGGAGATCCACAAGACAATGGAATCTAGTTGACACGTATAGCCCACCAAATTTCTATTGTGTATATGCTTTATTGAGTACTAATGATGAGCCTAGATCCTACAGGGAAGCTATTTCTACAGATGATAGTGAGTCTTGGCAATTAGCCATGCATGAGGATATGATGACTTTAGACTCTTGTAACACCTAGGATCTTGTTTGTTCACCCAAAGGAAGAAAGGCCATAGGTTGTAAGTGGGTCTTCAAGAAGAAGTTTGGAGCAGACGGTTCATTGGAGAAGTACAAGGCTAGACTAGTAGCCAAGGGCTACTCCCAGAGAGAGGGAGTTGATTTTGGTGAGATATTCTCTCCTGTTGCTAAATTGACTTCTATTAGATTTCTCTTATCCATTTCTACAACTTATGATTGGGAGATTGATAAAATGGATGTTAAGACTACATTCTTGCATGGAGATCTTGAGGAAGAAATTTATATGCAACAACCTACAGGTTTTGAGGTAAAAGGAAAAGAACATTGGGTTTGCAGGTTAAAGAGGTCTCTTTATGGTCTGAAATAGTCCCCCAAAATGTGGTATCAAAAGTTTGACTTATTTGTTTTGAAATTGGGTTTTGTTAGAAGCGAGGAGGATCATTGTATTTACATTTATTGTGTTGATGATTATATACTGGTTATTGCTTTGTATGTTGATGACATGTTGTTTTTCAACAATACTAAGGGTATGATCAGTGAGCTTAAAGCCCAACTTTCAAGTGCACTTGAGATGAAGGATCTTGGTGTTGCAAGGTATATTTTGGGAATGGAGATCAGGAGGGACAGAGTTAACGGAAAGCTTTGGTTGTCACAAAGTAAGTATGTGAATACTATTTTGCAGAGGTTTAGTTTGTAGGACTGTAACCCAATTAGAGTTCCTTTACCCATTGGTACTAAGATTTCATTAGATATGTATCCAAAGACTGAGGATGTTCTTGAGGATATGTCGAATGTGCCATATGCTAGTGTTGTAGGGAGTTTGATGTATGCAATGGTTTGTTCTAGACCAGATATTGCCCAAGCAGTGGGAGTTTGAGCAGATTTATGTCTAACCCTAGTAGACAGCATTGGAATTATGTGAAGAGGGTGTTTAAATATCTTGCAGGTACTCCTGATTATTGTTTGGTTTATTCTGGTACTGATAGTGCTAACAAATCTTTAGACATACAGGGTTTTGTTGATGCAGATTGGGTAGGTGACTTGGATAGTCAAAGGTCCTCTAGTGGCTTTGTGTTTATTCTGTTTGGAGGTGTAGTGAGTTGGATGAGTAAAAGGCAGCCCACAGTTGCTTTGTCCACCACAGAAGCAGAGTATATGGCTACTATTCATGTCTCTAAGGAGGCAGTTTGGTTGAGAAGATTGTGTACAGATATTGGATTTGATTGCAGGATCATTCAGATTCGTTGTGATAGCCATAGTGCTATCTGTTTGGCCAAGAATCCTATGCATCATGCTCGGACTAAGAATGTTGATGTTCAGTATCACTTTGTTCGAGAGTTGGTTGCAAATGGAGAGATTGAGCTGAAGAAGATAGACACTTAGGAGAATGTTGCAGATTCATTGACCAAGCCTGTGAGCTCAGAGAAGTTCGTATGGTGTAGAGAGGCCATGGGCCTTGTTTCTAGTGCCTGATTATTTTCATTTGATTTCCTATGGGTTGATTTACAATGTATAATGTCAAGTGGGAGAATGTTGGGATAAGGTACCATTAACCTTGTAAATCTCAATATTGTATTTATTCCATTTATTATATGTAATTTGTAATTATCCATGAGATGTATTAGTTTCACTGGCAGGTGTAATTTTGGAGTAACCAGAGGTAATTACGGAGTGACTTTTACTGTTGGCAAATGTAAAAACTCAAAGTAAATGAGGGTAGGCGTGCTCCCTTGGAGAATATACTATTTTTGGCATGTATGACAACTATCATAATATTTGGTAAGTGAATCTATGACAGCTGCAAGTTGTCATAAGATTCTGAGATTCTATGACACATATGACGGATATGTTAGTTGTATATTTTCTATATTTAGCCCAAGGTTCCTATCTTGGAAAGATACTCTTTTGTGGAATCTATGATGGTTATGACACGTCATAAGATGCTGTAAGAGGCCAGATTTAGTCTTGGGCCCCCAACCTTTGCATGGTTGGTTTTGGACAAGTGTAAGATGCTTGGAAGATGGTAATTAATGTTTATAGGTTGGAGAATCTTAGGAGAGAGAAGGTGAATGCCTAGAATGGAGTGGAAAACATTTCTATAAGTATTTGCCATGTATTTGTTTCTGCAATACAAATTTTAGGTACTCAGGTGCTGCTAGAATGTTGTTAGATTAAAGACTGAAGGAGAGATTGGTGGTGTTGTTGTATTGAACAATCTTTTGTAGATTAATACAAACATTGGGCCTCTTTCCTGTGTGGAGTTTTTTTACCCAAAAAGGTTTTCTCCACGTTGTACACCGTGTCATTGTGTTATGTGTTAGGTTTTCTGATTTTGCATCTCTGTGAAGCATAGTTTCAATTTATCTTACAATATCCATTGATAATACACAATTAAACTAGTAAAAGCACCAAAGGTGCTATCAAATGGCTGATAGGCACAAATATTTATAGGCCTATCACTAAATAGTATACATTTATATTTTTATTTTGAATTGTGTGTGTGAAATTTATACCATGTTTTATAAATTTGGGACTCACTTTATGAGTGTGTTTGTATTTTGGAATGCTTGAACTTAAGTTTGTATGCATTCTTGTACTAAATTTGTATGAATGAATTATGTTTGAACATTGGTATATGAAATTTTTGTTTATGTAAATTGTGAGTACATGTGGGAAATTTAATTTAGGCATTCACTTTGTGGTCTATGTGCAGAGGGAGGGGAAGTTAATTTAGGCATTCACTTTGTGGTTTGTGTGTGTGTTTAAAAATTAATTTTTGTATTCACTTTGTGGTTTGTGTGTGTGTTTAAAACTCCAATCACAATAAAAACTAATAATATTTACTTAACAAAACTTTCCTTTTACTAAAGGCATCTACAAATTTTTTTTGACTTGTTAGGATTATGATAGCCTTATAAGTGCTCTACTTACATTAATTGTGGTTCTATTGGAATTTCAAAATCAATAATAATATAGTAAAATAATAAGTTCCATTTTTTGTAAACCTAATTAATATATATAAAAACTTTATAAAAATAATTATATTAATTAAAGAAAATTTATAATTAAAAAAACTTAATTTAAAAAATATACATATTAAAACTTATATGAAAAGCATAAAAAAACATTATAAAAGAGATTAGAGTATTGGAAAAGAAACTTAATTTATAAAAGAGATTGACTATAAAATAATTTAGTTATTCAGCATGCTTGTTAATCATTTCAAATACTACAACTCTTGAACAATAGTAGTAAAATATAAACCCTCTACAAACCAGCAAAAATGGGATGTCCAAAAACCTAAAGTGCTGCAAAAACCAAAATAAGGTCAAATTGCGCCAACATTGCTTTCAAGCTATTGACAGCAACATCATAAACCAGAGAAAGTTCTTATGCTAGAAAAAAAATCTAAGTTTTTAGGCGTGGAGAGGGCAAGAAGAAGTTGAATTGAGGAGCTAAAGAGAATGAAACTGCCGCCACTTGTTCTTCATTACCTAATTTTTTTATTTATTTTGGAAAACTAAAAAATTGAAGGACTACCAAAGTTATGGCAGTTACAAGATGTGTGCACATATAGAATGGCCTATCAGCCAAAAGATTGCAGAAATTTATTTGAATCAGATTTCCATTGAAGTAGTGTTGCTTTCATTTCTAACATATAGTATGTAAAAGTACATCCATTGGTTTAATCTCCTCTCATCCTTCAATCCTTTCCTAGTATGATTCTTCATGCACATTTGAATGTTGAAAGTTTCATATAAGCAAAAGATGTAACAAATGTAACAAGGAATTAGAAAGTATCACCATGATAATATATTGTGATACTCTTACAAACATAACAAGGAATTAGAAAGTATCACCATGATAATATATTGCAACACTCTTACAAATTTTAAAATAAGGTCTTCCACATAGATTTTATGTTTCTAGAGAATATGAAGAGGTATTGACAAAGACAAAACCTTTATACTTAATAAATATTGTAAGATATTTCCATTGTGATACTTGTATTCAAGATAAATTGAAAAGCACACTTTCCATATACATCAACCTTTATCTTTAATTTTTTGGCTTCTCTTTGGAGGGACTTGTTCTACACTAAGTCTATCACTCACTTGTCCTTCAAAAGATTCATTTCCTAGAATGTTAATAAGTATCAATAAAGTTTGTAGGAATTCAAAATAGTGAAACAAATTGAAATGTGGGAAAATAAGAAGTAAAGTGTTATAGAGTACTAGATTTAATCATTTATAGAAATTATTTAATGGTTGAATCAAATAGATTTCTTTAGGCCATCATTTCCTCTGCTATATGGGAAGAATTCCACCCTCCAAATTATAGAGGTCATGAAAATAATGAACAATGGTAAAAAAGCATTAGGGGAAATTTACATTAAAAAAATGGGCCTCCTAAGGATGACATCATCAAAATATTGAGCTATCAAAAATCAACTAAAAGATGACATCAACACGTCATCCAAAATAAAAATAAAACCATTTATTTTTTAAAATTAAAATTTTAAAAATCCTATGAATTAACTCATGATGGTTAATTAAACTCTACATATCCTATTCTATCTCAATCATCTTTCTAAATAATAAAGACTCTTTTTGTTTTTTAGATTTATATTCTTAAGTTCTATTATAGAAATTATTATGTTTTCTACAAAAATACTTTCATTCTTTAGGAAAAAAATTAAAAAGCATTTCAAAAATATTTCAACAAATCTTTTCTTAGAAAGTGTAGATTTTAAAAGTATAAAGATAAAAGATTTTCAAAGAAAAACAAATTAAGAAAAGAAATAATATAAAAAGAAAAGTAAATTTGAGTTTTATAAGGAAATATAATAGGAAGATAAAAAGCTAAAAATATTTATTTATATTTTAGAGAAAGGAAAATAAAAAAGCTATTTAAAATGTTCATTTTTAGTTTTTACATATGCTTAAAACGCTTAAACTGCTTTTGAGTAGATTCTTTTAAGTAAAACTTGAATTTAAAGCATGGAACTAGAAAGTGTATCTTTTAAAATATAACTTAAAATAAAATAGAAAATGGAAAATAAATCAAGAAAAGAAATAATATAAAATGAAAAGTGAACTTGAGTTTTAATTTTAAAAATGTATCTTTTAAAATATAACTTAAAAATAAAATAGAAAATAGAAAATAAATCAAGAAAAGAAATAATATAAAAATACAAGTGAACTTGAGTTTTAAAAGAATTATAATAAAAATATGTGAACCCACATAACTCATGTAGTTAAGTAATTTATATTTATTTAATTATATTATATGAGAAATTTTTTGCTTTTTTAGAGTTTCTTAGGAGGCCCATTTTATATGTAAATTTCTCCTAATGGATAGATATTAACATTAAAATTATTTTTAAAATGTTGTTTGGCATAGTATGGATAACATTAATTGTTTAGTAAAAATATTAGTTATTGTTATGTCAAAAAAGTCCCCTTGGAGACTCTTCCCTCTTAAGGTTGTTATCACTAGGAATTGCACATGTATGCAAGGCTGGTTAAAGCACTACAATTCCGTGTAACATGGGACTAATCTCAGGTTGTCGGTGCCCTATGACGAGATTAGACCTCGAGATTGTGGGCTAGTTCCCTTTAGATGTTCTATTGAGATGTATGTTTTTACTTTTTGGGAAAAGGGAAGAAAGAAACTAAATGAATACTAAAGGTAAAATGGTGATGGATCTGATATAGATAAAAATAATGCAATCTGATTCACAATGTTTGCCTAGAAATCTGACTTCTACACAATCCAGACTTGGCATAAATACCACAAAAATGATTCTAAAGAAGGTTTGAAAAATAAGTTTTTCTGAAGGAAATAGTTTTTTCACAGCATAAAAAGTCTATTTCTGGTTAACACAACCTAAGACCTGTGATGAATATATGTTTTAATGCTGTAAACAAGGAGGTGAGACAATAATTTTGAAGGTTCAATAATAAAACACAACAAAATTTCATCAAAATCACTTCAACATTCAGCACTAAAAGGAAAGGTAATTCAACTGATCTGAAATAAACAAAGGAAAGCTTTGCAAAAAGACAAAAGATAACCTGTAACTTGCCGATCTCTCAATAAAACTGTAAAAGTGAGCTACAAGAATTCTTCAATCTGTCTGAATCAGAATGAGAATCAAGAACTAGCAAAAACAAACTTTTTCTTTATAATATATAGGACTGCTCTCTCCAAGAGGCATGCAAAAAAAAAGGACTTGCAGATAACTACCTCTAAAAATACTCATTCCCGAGCAACCTCAAAAATCTTCAAAATTAGGGTCTAAAATTGCCACAAATTGAGCAAAAATAGCTTCAATTTGGGCCTCTCCATATGTTTGACCAAAATTTTGACCAAGGACTCTAAAAATACTCCTAAAAGTCATGCAAAACCTCCTAGGTGGCCTAGTTAACTCAACTAATCAATTTGCATGAGCAAAAATTGATTGTGAGTAAAAAATAAAGTAATAGAATATTACTCTATTATTGGTTACAATTTGTTCTATTTTTTATTTTGCAACTTGTGGAAAATAATAAAATAATTTATAGAGTATTACTTTATTATTTATTTACAATTAATTCATGTGTAAAATCGTGCATGATTTAGAAGAAAAATATCACTCCTTATCACTCCAATACATTTGCCTATTTTGCATAATAGGACTTACGAATAATTACAAAATTCCTTATCACTCCAATGATCAATGAGAAAAAAATATCTCCCTCTGCAAGGAAAATAAAAAGAAACTGAGTCACTCCACATAACATCCATCCACAAAACAAATATGCATAAATCTTCTTATGACTCCCACTTGTTGCCTTTGTGCACATACATCACATTTTCTAAATCTCTTTATATCCCCATATGCAATTTGAGATTAAGGAAGGAAGAACAACTCCATTATGCAATTTGACCCCATGCATAAAAAATGCCCATCATATACTGCCACCATCATATACTGCCACCATGCAATCTCCAACTACAATTGCCTTTATGCAATAAACACTACAAGACAATACCTTATTACCCCATGAAATCATATCTCCACCATGCATGAAAGCTTACCTTTGAAAACTCCATGTATAGCATATGCATATACCATGTCAAAACATACACCCTCTTGGCTGTTAGTCCCCATGCATAATGAGGAGATACCTATCTTTGGATGCTTTGAAAATGGATAAGGAACTTGAGCATGTGATTTGTTGTTCATTCACCATCCGACCACCAAGGAATCTTCAAAAGGTTTTATAAGGCTTGGAGCCTTTCCCACACATCACATCGACCTCTTGACTTAATAAAAATCAACTTCTAAAGCATTACTGTCAGCCTCTTCATGTTATGATGGCTAGGGAAAGTCTTGACCACGGCAGCAAATTGGATGTAATTATTGATTTTTTTGTAAGTAAAAAAAAAACACTCGAGCAAAGGACCTTCGAAGAAGAGAAGGCAAACAACCCTACATTGCTCATTCACTCTTCATTTGACTTCCCTCTTTAAGCTCTACAACTTCTATGCCGGCCGAGGGTTCAAACTATCTCCATCATGGCTTTGGTCTTCTCCTTTCAACAGCTTCTCGTTGTTGTTTGACATGGAACTCTGCATGATTAGGAAGAAGGTAACTCTGCTTTTTGTTTGATATGAAAGATTTTATGGAGTTGTAGCTTTATTTCTTTCAAATGGCCATGGCCTTCTTCTTCATTATTTGCTCTCTGTTTGCAGTGCAATCTTTGATACCTTCATTTTTTGTTTATGTGTACCTCTTCCTTGGCAGTCTTCATCTGATCTTGAAAGTTTGAGGCCACTGTGAGGCCGTGGAATAATCTTTCCTCCTGTCAGCAACAAGGGTAAGTACTTGCCATTTTATCTCTATAGTTTCATTTATCTTTGGTTTCACTCTTTATAGCATGACAAGTCTGTAGGTAGACATGGGTATTGTATTTTATAGCAAAAAATGCTATGTCACTGTCGGCCATGGCTGTATATTTCTTCTTTTGCCTTGATCAATTTTCATCATGTAGAAACTTGAGAGTTTTAAAGTTTTTTAAGATGAGGGTTTTGACATCTCCTCCATTTCTAGAACCTCTACCTGCCATGGCTATGCTTCTCTTGAAAATAGGCATCAAAAGTTGTAGACACTCGAGGGTTTGTAAGCCTTGAAGTTAGGGTTTCAACTTCTTCCTTCTTTCATGTTTCTTGCTTCTCTAGCATGGTTATGAATGTATCATGGCATCTGTTTGAAGTTTCTTACTGTGTCTGCAAAAAATACCATTAGGGTTTGATTTCTTGACATGGGTATACAGTTTTTTTAAAAATAGTTTCTCTTTTTGTGTAGCACCACCTTGACTGTGGTTTTTTCTCCATCTGTTGGAAGAAGTATAATAGTTTGAAGCATTAGTAAGTGGGTTTTTCTTTCTTTACTTCACATAACACCTTTCCTCCTATCCTTGTGACTGTCTCACATTTCTGATGATACACTTTACCCTATCTTTCCACTGTAGCTACTAGGTTGAAGTATATTTTGGTATTTTGTATGACAACAAAACTTTGTGATATTCTGTATGATGACTTTAACATCTGCTTCCATTGCATCTGTAGCATAAATTGCATGAGTATCATACCTGTACATTTCTGTGAGGTTCTTCTTATGCATATCTCTTCAAGTTGCATGAATGTAATGTGATGGACTATATGTCATGTGGAAACATCCTTGACTGGTTACTGCCTTTGTTGCAACTGGATATATATTGTGGCACAGGTGTCATGCTACCTCTTGACTATCATATGTATTGGGATTCTTCTGTGCATAAATATCATGCATATTTGTCTCTTGATGTCTTTCAAGTCATATATATAGCATAGACACGTGTTCTTATTTCTTCTTGGTTGTTATGCATTCTTTCAATACACCTGTAGCATGCCTTTGTGCATCCTTGCACCTGTAGTCATCTTTGTGCATACTTTAAGGTCTACCTGTAGCTTCCTTGTGCATCTTCATATCTCTTCTAGCTATTTCTCTTTCATCATTTATGCACCTCTGTATTATAGATATGTGTTCTTTGTCCATCCATTTATCTGTAATCATTCTTGTGCACATTGACTACCTATCTTATCATTTTTCATGCTCTTTTGTAGATGGATATGACCATTATGATATATCATGAATGTATCTTGCTTATATAAGCCATTTCATTGGTCACTGTCCCTGACTGTCCATGGTGATGGTGACTGTATCTGTATCTTGATCTTCATTTATCTCACTTCTCTTGGACTGTATCTCTCTTTCTTGCACTATATCTCTCTTGACTGCATCATGGCATCACTGTAGCTTTGGGCATGAGAAATAAAGTTTTGTCAAAGCACAATAATGTTGAAATGCATGGAATCCACTCTATTCATCCTTGAATTGTTGCATTCTTTATGTTCTACTATACTCTATGTATACTGTATTTGCAACTCTATACATGACAATCTCTTGTTTTTCGATTGTAATTGACTGTCATGTCTGTGATGACATACGTAGCAACTCCATAGCTTGTTCTTCCTTTAAGATCACTAGTGGTTAGTGACAGTCTTTATCATTTTTCATGCTCTTCTGTAGATGGCTATGACCATTATGATATATCATGAATCTCTCTTTCTTATATAAGCCATTTCATTTTCATTTATAGGTTCTCCTTAATGCCTGAATCATATAAGATTCTTGGCCTAGTTGTTTCATCCTTGAGAAAATAAAACCCATCTGCTCCAGTAGAACTATTTCATGTGGCATTTTGTTTGACTATTTCTATGAGACACTTGCAACTTTGAATGTGATATAGTTGTTTAAACTTTGATCATCTTAAACAGTATGAAAACAACATGAGCAATACCTGGTATAAAATGCTGCTTCATCTTACTCCTTTGTCATAATGAGATGACCCTTCACATGATTTATTCTACAACTTGTTCAAACGATACATAAGTTCTTGTTTCCTTCTTTACTCTATCTCTCTTCTCTTTATCAGGCACAATAAACTAAAAACTTGTATCACTCCTTAGATGACTATAATCCGATTTCTGAATTTGTCCTTTTGTCAATCTTGACTCAGTCATATAGCTTTGATTTGCTTCAATCAACTGAAATAATGTCATGATGACATCTTCTTTATGTAAGTTGATTAGATGATGCATGGTATAGCTTAGAATGATGCATCCTATCTTTTTATGATACTCTTTTCAAAAAATGAAAAGAAACATGATGGGCTCAAACCCTCGTGGGAGCCACATTTAATCCACATGTTTATTTGTCTTCAAATTAGCAACAAAATTTGTCCTATACCTGCACAGTGAACAAACAAGTTAACATAAAAAAGTACCTGATAACATTGATTGATCTCCTTCATGATTTCTTCTTGATTTGTATCATTATCTGATCTGATCTCTTATCTAAATGCATGATATGATAAGTAGATGTCTCTGTTTGTTAAAAGCATGTGATAACTGTAAACATCCGGAGCACTAACAGGGTTGTCCCCAAAATTTTACAGGTTTCAACTAGATGGTGGCTTGGAGTGATGAATGAAGATTGAAGACTTGAAGGCCAGCTTCAACAGCAACCTCCATCATCAGGCAAGGATGGATGTTTAGATTTATCATATGTTCTTTTCTCTTTTCTTTTATAAAACAGATACATAGCTTGCATGTCTGCAATTGCTCAGTCTAGTTACTCCCACAGCTTGTGTGGGACAAATTTGAACATTTCTTTTAAACATGATCAGTTAGTTTCTCTGATGCATATGATGTATATGTATTTCCTTTTTAATCAATGAATGAGATAAAGTAACAGATACCTGGATGTATGTTCAAAACATGACATGAAATAATAGTGTAATACCATATCTTTATCTCTTTATTCAAAACTGATTAATCTGAATAATCAATTTAACTTATAACTCCTGAAAGATCAAACTTTGTAGTACAATTGTATCTCCTTGAATGTTTGATCCTTTGATGATCAATTCTTTTGTCATGATAACTTATCAGTCCTGATTGGACTGATGGGTTATCCTAACAACTGGATCTTCTTTTCAACTTTGTCAAGGTATCAACCATTCAAGAATGCATAACTTTGAAGTTTTCTATTATTCCTTCTAAACAACTAAACTTAGGTCCAACCAATTTTCAATGTGAACAAAAAATTAGTAACATTTCTGGCGACTTCTTAGGGGTGTTTGCCTGCTAAACAATTTAGAACCAATAGCCTTGCCTTCTCATTGGGATAAGAGTCATTTCTGCCCTGAATTTAGAGAATTTCTACAACTCACACTAACTGAAAACAATAGCAGCAATTAACTGAAAATTGAAACTAAAACTGATTTGCTTAAAACAGAACCAGCTACATGTGCAGAAGCACTTCTTGGAAACAAAACAACAAAACTGAAACTAACTATGCAAAAGCACTTATTTGCAGCATAAGGCTGCCTTACTTAGTAACATATCTTGAGGTGAATCCCATTAACTGGGATTGGCAACACCTCACCATCTAACTTAGCAAGCTGAAATGCATTGTTTTGCTTGCACTTTGTGATTATATATGGTCCATCCCACATTGCATCAAACTTTGTATGTTGTCCTGGTCTGCTTTTCAATTCATTCCACTTGAAAACTAAGTCTCCTTCTTTATAAACTCTTGGTACTGCTCTTTTATCAAAAGTCCTTTTCATTTGGGCCTAGTGTACTTCCAATGTTTTCAAGGCCTCTTTTCTAATCTCTTCAAGTTTAATTAGCTGTGCAAGCCTGATTTCCATTGGTTGTTCTTCAAGTAACTCTAGCTCTTTTATATAGCTAAGTGTTGGCAACTCCACTGTTATTGGTAACTTGGCTTCCTTTCCATATGTAAGCACATAAGGTGAATTACCTGTTGATCTTTTAGGTGTAATCCTATCAGCCCACAATGCTAACTTTAATTTATCATGCCAAGACCTCTAATTCTCATCAACTATTTTCTTTATAATCTTAATCAGATTTTTGTTAGTTGATTCAGCCTATCCATTACCTTGAGGGTAATAATTTGATGAAATATTCAAGAATATGTTATTTTTGACAGACTAATCAAATATTCTTAATCCAATGAATGCTAAAGCATTATCTGAAATACTTGAGTCAGGAGTTCCAAACCTGGACACTAGATCTTGGTAAAAATTTAGGTCTGATGTTTCATTAGCATCTTTCAAAGCAACTGCTTCAGTCCACTTAGTGAAATAATCAGTAGCAGTCAAGATCCACTTGTGTCCTTGGCTTGAAGGGTGATTAATAGGACCAATGAAGTCCAATCCCCACTTGCCAAATGGTTGTTCCACTTGAATTGGATGCAAGGGCATTGCTGCCAGCCTTTGTTTACCCACAAAAACTAAACATTTAAGACATTTCTTTACCCATTCATGAGCATCCTTGAACATGTCAGGCCAATAGTAACCAACTCTCATAATTTTTAGAGCTGTTGTTCTAACTGCAAAGTGACCTCCAGCAGGTCCATCATGAAATTCTTCTAGAATCCTTTGAGTCTGACTTGACTGTACACATCTTAGTAAAACATTGTTAAAATCTCTCTTGTACAGAATTCTGTCAATTATGGCATAAGGAATTGCTTGTAATCTGTAATATCTTCTTTTAGATCTGTCCAGGCCTTGTGGACAATGACCAGTGTGCAGATAATGAATCATATCATACACCCAACTTGCAGGGGGGTCTGGGATAGCAGTTGTTTCATTGTTTTGAAGCACTGTCTCAGCCTCTCCTTCAAGTTCCTTGATGTATCCTTCATTTCCTACAAGTAGTTCACACAGTCCTTTGCCTCGGATCAGCTTGATTACCTTAATTTGTATGTCATATTCCATGACCTTTGTTATCCACCCTGCTCTCTTATCATTTAAATCTTTACTGAGTAAAAATTCTTTCACTGTTGGGTGAGAAACCATTAATTGAATTCTATTATTTGAAAGCATGTGTTTGAATTTCTTTAAGCTCCTGATAACAACTAATACATGCTTTTCAAGAAAAGAATATCTTACCTCATAGTCATGCAGAACCTAGCTGAAAAATGCCACTGGTTGTTCCATTCCTTCACTGTTTTGCTGAGATAGCATAGCTGATATAGTATCCACACTGCCAAATGCATATAAAATGAAGTCTTTATCAAAATTTGGATTTATCAGAGTTGGAGCAGCAGCAAGTGCTTCCTTTATTTCTTCAAAACTCTGCTTTCCTTCTTTGGTCTAGCTGAAGTGAATATTCTTCTTCAGCATTGTTGTAAGAGGTTGTAAAAGTGCTGCTATGTTTGGAATAAACCTTCTTACAAAGTTAATTCTTCCCAGAAAGCTCTGTAAGCCTTTCTTATGTGCAGGAAGAGGTAATGTCAGTATAGCAGTAATTCTTTCAGGATCAATTGATATTCCATCCTTAGACACAATGTGTCCTAGCAGTTTGCCTTCATGAACAGAGAAAATACTCTTCTTTGGGTTTAATGATACCCCAAATTCTCTACATCTTTCAAAGATTAGTCTTAAATGATGAAAATGATCTTCAGCTTTTTTAGAAAAAATAGTCACATCATCTAAGTATACAAGCATAATTTTATTAATCAGACCTTGAAAAGCCATGTCCATTGCTCTCTGAAATGTTACACCTACATTTGATAAGCCAAATGGCATCTTTCTATATGCTAGTGTGCCCCATTTTGTGGTAAAAGATGTCTTGTATTGATCTTCCTCTTTTACAAGAATTTGGTTATAACCTAAATAGCCATCCAATAAAGAAAATCTCTCTGATCCTGAAACAATTTGCAATATCTGTTCCATAGATGGTAAAGGATAATGATCCTTTAAAGATGCTCTATTTAAATCACGGAAATCAACACATAATCTGATTTCTCCATTTTTCTTTCTGACAGGAACCAAGTTAGAAACCTATGAAGTATGTTTGATAGGAAAAATGATATTACCTTCAATGAGTTTATTGAGTTATGTTTTCATGAGCACTTCTAGTTTGGGATTCAATGGTCTTCGCTTCTGTGTGACAAGTTTAGCTTTGGGTTCCAGCTCTATTATATGTTGAGCTAACTCAGGGTTGAAACCTTTCAGATCTCCATATTCCCATGCAAAAATTTCACTGAACTCTTGACAAAGCTAGATGAATTGTTTTGTACATATCCTTCCCAACTTGAGCAACTTTCCTTTAAAGATCTCAATAGGTTCATAATGTTCTTACTTTATTGGCAAGCTGGATTTGTCTTTTCTTACTTGATCATTAGTATTAAAGATAGATTCCAAGGTCACTAAGCCCTTGGGTAGCTTATTTGATCTTAACTAAAATATTTGATCATCATATTGTTGTACAAAATTCAATTGATTACCTGCAGAAAATTCAGCTTCTTCTATTAAGAAATTTAGAATCTATTCATCACTGTCAGACACTTGCCAACTGACATTATTATCTGGAACTGATGGTCTAACAGCAACTTTAACGTATAAAGGAGTGAATATTCTTCATTTCAGCAGGAATATCATATTCAGCTCCTATAGCAGCTAGTTTGTCAGCTTGCTTGTTATCAGTTCTAGGTATAGATATCAGATTAAATGCATCAAACTCTTCTATCATGTCCCAAACTCTATGTTTGTATAATTTTAGCAAGTCATTTTTTGTAGCAGCAAGGTTTTTGACTTGTTTAACCACTAACTCACTATCTCCAAAAACTTTTAAACATCCGATTTTTCTCTTCCTTGTCCATTCTAGTCCATGAACTAAAGCCTCGTATTCAGCTGAGTTGTTAGAACAACTGAAAGCAAATCTGAAAGATGAATAATATTTCTCACTTGTGGGATAAACTAAAACAGCTCCTCCTCCAGCTCCTACCTTACTTCTAGAACCATCAAAAAATAGTTCCCAAACATCATTTTCAGATTCTACAGTTTGTTGTTTTTCTTTTTTAATCAAATTTGGAATAACTGTATTATTTTCTTGAATCATGTACACACCAAGGCCAATCTCATCCATTTGTTCAAATGGATCTGTTTCATGATTTTCTGCTACCCATTGGTCTAGAACCGAATCTGAAATTCCTTCTAAAGGTGTGTTTGGATCTTAGATAGGAATCAGATCCTCTTGATCAAAAATGGGAAGATTTGCATTTATAGAACTGGGTGTATACGGTTCCAAATGATCTTTTACTAGTGGTTCAGACTTGATTGTAACCTTGGTTCCATATCTAGTTCTAAAGAATAAATGTGTCCAATCAAATGATAAATACCCACCTAACCTTGTTGTAAAATCTATGGATAAGCAAATGGCAAAGGTAGGTGGCAAATCAATGACATAAATGTCCTGGTATATAACAAAGTTTGGACAAGCATGCAGAGTAAGGCCTAAATTTTTAAACATTCCAGTTGTACTCACTTCAGTTCCATCCATTTGTACAACACCTTTAACAACAAGTTCATATTTCAGACCTAACTTATCAGCTAGCTATTTTGGCATAACTGAACTGCTAGCTCCTGAATCTATCATGCAATTATGTACTAAATAGTCACCCACAATCAAAGTGACATAAAATGCTGGAGGTTTGCCTACTAGTTTAGGCTATTCTATTCTTTTTTCTATTTCATTTGCAATCATAATACAAAGTTGATGTGATTTTTGTACTTCATTTGACAAAGGCAATTGAGATAGAGCATTTTGTAACAAATCCTTTTGTCCTGGAATGTGTAAAGCATCTAAAATAGACATGCTTACTATTGTCTTTTTTATATGATCCAAAATATTAAAAATAGGGCCACTAACCTTTTGTTGTACTTTTGGGACAGCAACCTCTGGTTGGTCTTTTGCTGGCTGTTTATTTTCTGTAGTTGGCTGTCTTGACAAAATGTGCAAATCTTTTGATGTACAGGCTTGATTTTGCTCATTTCGAGTTGTAGAAACTATATTTTTCCCTTTATCAACTAGCTGTGATACATTTCCAGCTTGCTATTTACTAGTTTTAGCTTGCTGAGTTGTATTTCCGGACTGTTGTTGCAAGTCAACAGCGCTCTTTTTCGATCTTGTGTTTGTTACAATATTAGTAAAAGATTACTTTTGACCTGGCAATTGATTTACACCACAAAATTCATTAGCCTGCCAATTCATTAAAGTTACATCGGGATTAACATACTGAGGCTGAATGTCCAGCTGGTTGTTTATATCACTTACTAAATTTTTAGCAGCAACATAGTTATTTTGTACCATCAAAGCTTGACTTACTATTCCATTTGGGCAAGTGGCCTGATTATGAGGCTGATTACAGGGATAGAACCATGCATAATCTTGAACCATGTTGTTCTGTATAGGCACTATTTCTTTTGATGTACTGACAGCATTTGGATTGTACTGTTGATTTGGCCTATTGTTGTAGTTTCTTCTTTGACCCTGATAATCTGCTTGATAACCAGGTCTATTTACTTGGTAAGGGGCTGCTTGGTAAGGTCTATTGTTTTGATTTGTTTAAATTTTTAGACTCACTAAGTCATTGCTCACAGTCTGCAGTATTTTTACTATGCTTTGCTGGTTTTCTTTCAGCTCTCTAAATTCAGAATGAATGGGATATGTATTGTTTTGTGTATTGAATAACCAAAAGATGGTATTGTTGAAATATGTGGGGCTAAAATTGGTATTAAAGGCTGTATATCTAGAAAAATTGGCATTGGGGGCCCAGGTGCTATCTTACCAGCTTGTATTAAACTGTTTTTTGCTCTTATTGCAATATCAAAAGCAGCTGGTAAAGTTACCCCTCCCATGGATTGTATCATAACAGCAATATCAGAATTTAATGCCCTTAAATAATACAAAAATGCTCTGTTGATGGTTTCACTGTTTCAGGTATTCTATTCCATGTTTTCTAAAATCTAAAATTAAAATCTGTCATTTGCTCTTGTGGAGCCCTCTTAATAGTAGTCATTTGTTCAACTAATGATAAATGATCAGACTTGTCCTGAAATTGCCTATTCAAAGCAACACCTAATTCATCCCAAGATCTAATTGAATTGACTCTTAAGCCTCTAAACCATTGAAGAGCTTTACCTTTTAGTGATGCTGCCATCAACCTGATTGCAATGTTTTCTTCAATGATATGGTGAACAGTACATAAAGACGCCGCATCTCTGATATGTTCAATGGGTGTAGTTCCATATTCTCCTGTAAAACTTGATAAACTTTTCAATGCAACCATCGGTATGTCATCATGTTGATTTAGATTCAAAGGGCTACCTCCATTAAATGACACAAAAGGCTAATTTCGAGGTGGTGGTGGATTTCTTCCACCACCTCCCGGGTGGTGGTAACACACCTCCACCTCCTCCACCAAGAGATGGTAATACTCCTCCTCCTCCTCCTCCTAGTAAAGACATTGGAGTGGGTAAAACTTGAGCTAGTGTTTGGACTAAAACCTCTTGGAATATTTCCCGTAATACAGGTTTTTCAGCAGTAAACTCGAGAAGAAGTGGTTCCTCTTGGAAAACATGAATCTGTTCTTCTGGGGTTGCTGGTGGAGAACTTAAAAATTTTGTTGATGAACTTACAAACAATGGATTTTGATGTGAAGCAAAGTCAGGATGTGTACTTAGCAGATCTGTAACAACTGATAAATTTGGTGTATTAGCCTCTTTCTCTGATTTTATTCTCTTTTTTGGTGGAGATAACTGATTATGCTTCTTCTCAGAATTTTTACTTGACCTTGTTTGATATTTTTTCATAGGCTGCAAGATCTGATCTGAAAAAACTAAAGTATTAGAGTTGCCAGGTACTGATAAGAAACCTCTAAAAGGCTAGAATTCTATTACTCATACCAAAAAAACAAAAAGAAATAAGTCCTTTTGAACTGAAAATCAGTTCAAAGTCCCACCGGGCGTGCCAAAAACTGTTATCACTGGGAATTGCACCCGTATGCAAGGCTGGTTAAAGCACTACAATTCCATGTAACATGGGACTAATCTCAAGTTGTCGGTGCCCTATGACGAGATTAGACCTCCAGATTGTGGGTTGGTTCCCTTCAGATGTTCTATTGAGATGTATGCTTTTACTTTTTGAGAAAAGGGAAGAAAGAAACTAAATGAATACTAAAGGTAAAATGGTGATGCACCTGATATGGATAAAAATAATTCAATTTGATTCACAATGTTTGCCCAGAAATCTGACTTCTACACAATCCAGACTTGGCATAAATACCACAAAAATGATTCTAAGGAAGGTTTAAAAAATAGGTTTTTATGAAGGAAATGGTTTTTTCACAGCATAAAAAGATTGTTTCTGGTTAACACAACCTAAGACATGTGATGAATATATGCTTTAATCTTGTAAACAAGGAGGTGAGACAATAATTTTGAAGGTTTAATAATAAAACACAGCAAAATTTCATCAAAATCACTTCAACATTCAGCACTAAAAGGAAAGGTAATTCAACTGATATGAAATAAACAAAGGAAAGCTTTGCAAAAAGACAAAAGATAACCTGTAATCTGTCGATCTCTTAATAAAACTGTAAAAGTGAGCTACAAGAATTCTCCAATCTATCTGAATCAGAATGAGAATCAAGAACTAGCAAAAACAAACTTTTGCTTTATAATATATAGGACTGCTCTCTCCAAGAGGCATGCAAAAAAAAAGGACTTGCAAATAACTGCCTCTAAAAATACTCATTCCCGAGCAACCTCAAAAATCTTCAAAATTAGTGTCTAAAACTGCCATAAATTGAGCAAAAATAGCTTCAATTTGGGCCTCTCTATATGTTTGACCAAAATTTTGACCAAGGACTCTAAAAATACTCCTAAAAGTCATGCAAAACCTCCTAGGTGGCCTAGTTAACTCAACTAATCAATTTGCATGAGCAAAAATTGATTGTGAGTAAATAATAAAGTAATAGAATATTACTCTATTATTGGTTACAATTTGCTCTATTTTTTATTTTGCAACTTGTGGAAAATAATAAAGTAATTTATAGAGTATTAATTTATTATTTATTTACAATTAATTCATGTGTAAAATTGTGCATGATTTAGAAGAAAAATATCACTCCTTATCACTCCAATATATTTGCCTATTTTGCATAATAGGACTTAGGAATAATTACAAAATTTCTTATCACTCCAATGATCAATGAAAAAAAAATATCTCCCTCTGCAAGGAAAATAAAAAGAAATTGAGTCACTCCACATAACATCCATGCACAAAACAAATATGCATAAATCTTCTTATGACTCCCCCCTATTGCCTTTGTGCACATACATCACATTTTCTAAATCTCCTTATATCCCCATATGCAATTTGAGGTTAAGGAAGAACAACTCCATTATGCAATTTGACCCTATGCATAAAAAATGCTCATCATATATTGCCACCATCATATACTGCCACCATGCAATCTCCAACTACAATTGCTTTTATGCAATAAACACTACAAGATAATACCTTATTACCCCATGAAATCATATCTCCACCATGCATGAAAGCTTACCTTTGAAAACTCCATGTATAGCATATGCATATACCATGTCAAAACATACACCCTCTTGGTTGTTAGTCACCATGCATAATGAGGAGATACCTATCTTTAGATGCCTTGCAAATGGATAAGGAACTTGAGCATGTGATTTGTTGTTCATTCACCATCTAACCACCAAGGAATCTTCAAAAGGTTTTATAAGGCTTGGAGCCTTTCCCACACATCACATCGGCCTCTTGACTTAATAAATATCAACTTCTAAAGCATTGCTGTCGGCCTCTTCATGTTATGATGGCTAGGGAAAGTCTTGACCACGGCAGCAAATTGGATAAAGTAATTATTGGTTTTTTTGTAAGAAAAAAAAAACACTCGAGAAAAGAACCTTCGAACAAAAGAAGGAAAACAACCCTAAATTGCTCATTCACTCTTCATTTGACTTCCTCATTCACTCTTCATTTGACTTCCCTCTTTGAGCTCTGCAACTTCTATGTCGGCCGAGGGTTTCAACTATCTCCATCATGGATTTGGTCTTCTCCTTTCAACGACTCCTCTTTGTTGTTTGCCATGGAACTCTTCATGATTAGGAAGAAGGTAACTCTGCTTTTTGTTTTATATGAAACATTTTATGGAGATGTAGCTTTATTTCTTTCAAATGGTCGTGGCCTTCTTCTTCATTATTTGCTCTCTATTTGCAGTGCAATCTTTAATACCTTCATTTTTTGTTTCTGTGTACCTCTTCCTTGGCGATCTTCATTTAATCTTGAAAGTTTGAGGCCACTGTGAGGCGGTGGAAAAATCTTTCCTCCTGTCAACAACAAGGGTAAGCACTTGCCATTTTATCTCTGTAGTTTCAATTATCCTTGGTTTCACTCTTTATAGCATGACAAGTCTGTAGGTAGACATGGGTATTGCATTTTATAGCAAAAAACGCTATGTCACTGTCGGCCATGGCTGTATATTTCTTCTTCTTCCTTGATCTATTTTCATCATGCAGAAACTTGAGGGTTTTAAATTTTTTTAAGATGAGGGTTTTGACATCTCCTCCATTTCTAGAACCTCTACTTGCCATGGCTATGCTTCTCTTGAAAGTGGGCATCAAAAGTTGTAGACACTTGAGGGTTTGTGAGCCTTGAAGTTAGGGTTTCAACTTCTTCCTTCTTTCATGTCTCTTGCTCCTCTGGCATGGTTATGAATGTATCATGGCATCTATTTGAAGTTTCTTACTGTATCTGCAAAAAATACCATTAGGGTTTGATTTCTTGACATGGGTATACAGTTTTTTTTTTAAATGGTTTCTCTTTTTGTGTAGCACCACCTTGACTGTGGTTTTTTCTCCATTTGTTGGCAAAAGTATAATAGTTTGAAGCATTAGTAAGTGGGTCTTTCTTTCTTTACTTCACATAACACATCTCCTCCTATCCTTGTGATTGTCTCACATTTCTGATGATACACTTTACCCTATCCTTCCACTGTAGCTACTGGGTTGAAGTATATTTTGGTATTCTGTATGATAGCAAAACTTTGTGATATTCTGTATGATGACTTTAACATCTACTTCCATTGTATCTGTAGCATAAATTGCATGAGTATCATACCTTTACATTTCTGTGAGGTTCTTCTTATGCATATATCTTCAGGTTGCATGAATGTAATGTGATGGACTATATGTCATGTGGAAACATCCTTGACTGGTTACTGCCTTTGTTGCAACTGGATATATATTATGGCACAGGTGTCATGCTATCTCTTGACTGTCATATGTATTGGGATTCTTCTGTGCATAGATATCATGCATATTTGTCTCTTGCTGTCTTTCAAGGCATATCTGTAGCATAGACACGCTCGTTCTTATTTCTTCTTGGTTGTTATGCATTCTTTCAATACACCTGTAGCATGCCTTTGTGCATCCTTGCACCTGTAATCATCTTTGTGCATACTTTAAGGTATGCTTGTAGCTTCCTTGTGCATCTTCATATCTCTTTTAGTTGTTTCTCTTTCATCATTTATGCAGCTCTATATTATAGATATGTGTTCTTTGTCCATCCATTTATCTGTAGTCATTCTTGTCCACACTGACTACCTATCTTATCATTTTTCATGCTCTTCTGTAGATGGATATAACCATTATGATATATCATGAATGTCTCTTACTTATATAAGCCATTTCATTGGTCACTGTCCCTGACTGTCCATGGTGATGGTGATTGTATCTGTATCTTGATCTTCATTTATCTCACTTCTCTTGGACTGTATCTCTCTTTACGGCATTGTATCTCTCTTGATTGCATCATGGCATCACTGTAGCTTTGGGCATGAGAAATAAAGTTTTGTCAAAACACAATAATGTTGAAATGCATGGAATCCACTCTATTCATCCTTGAACTGTTGCATTCTTTATGCTCTACTGTACTCTATGTATACTGTATTTGCAACTCTATACATGACAGTCTCTTGTTTTTCGATTGTAATTGATTGTCATGTCTGTGATGACATACGTAGCAACTCCATAGCTTGTTCTTCCTTTAAGATCACTGATGTTAGTGACAGTCTATCATTTTTCATGCTCTTCTGTAGATGGATATGACCATTATGATATATCATGAATGTCTCTTGCTTATATAAGCCATTTCATTTTCATTTATAGGTTCTCCTTAATGCCTGAATCATATGAGATTCTTGGCCTGGTTTTTTCATCCTTGAGAAAATAAAACCCATCTGCTCCAGTAGAACTGTTTCATGTGGCATTTTGCTTGACTATTTCTATGAGACACTTGCAACTTTGAATGTGATATAGCTGTTTAAACTTTGATTATCTTAAATAGTATGAAAACAACATGAGAAATACCTGGCATAAAATGTTGCTTCATCTTACTCCTTTGTCATAATGAGATGACCCTTCACATGATTTATTCTGCAACTTGTTCAAATGATACATAAGTTCTTGTATCCTTCTTTCCTCTGTCTCTCTTCTCTTTATCAGGCACAATATACTGAAAACTTGTATCACTCCTTAGATGACTGTAATCTAATTTCTGAATTTGTCCTTTTGTCAATCTTGACTCAGTCATATAGCTTTGATTTGCTTCAATCAGCTATAATGATGTCATGATGACATCTTCTTTATGTAAGTTGATTAGATGATGCATGATATAGCTTAGAATGATGCATCCTATCTTTTTCTGATACTCTTTTTCAAAAAATGAAAAGAAACATGTTGGGCTCAAACCCTCGTGGGAGCCACATTTAATCCACATGTTTATTTGTCTTCAAATCAGCAACAAAATTTGTCCTATACCTGCACAGTGAACAAACAAGTTAGCATAAAAAAGTACCTGATAACATTGATTGATATCCTTCATGATTTCTTCCTGATTTGTATCATTATCTGATCTAATCTCTTATCTGAATGCATGATATGATAAGTAGATGTCTCTGTTTGATAAAAGCATGTGATAATTGTAAACATCCGGAGCACTAACAGGGTTGTCCCCAAAATTTTGCAGGTTTCAACTAGATGGTGGCTTGGAGTGACATATGAAGACTGAAGACTTGAAGGCCAGCTTCAATAGCAACCTCTATCATCAGGCAATGATGGATGTTTAGATTTATCATATGTTCTTTTCTCTTTTCTTTTATAAAACAGATACATAGCTTGCATGTCTACAATTGCTCAATCTAATTACTCCCACGGCTTGTGTGGGACACATTTGAACATTTCTTTTAAACATGATCAGTTAGTTTCTCTTATACATATGATGTATATGTATTTCCTTTTTAATCAATGCATGAGATAAAGTAACAGATACCTGGATGTATGTTCAAAACATGACATGAAATAACAGTGTAATACCATATGTTTCTCTCTTTATTCAAAACTGATTAATTTGAATAATCAATTTAACTTATAACTCCTGAAAAATCAAACTTTGTAGAACAACTGTATCTCCTTGAATGTTTGATCCTTTGATGATCAATTCTTTTGTCATGATAACTTATCAGTCCTGATTGGACTGATGGGTTATCCTGGCAACTAGATCTTCTTTTCAACTTTGTCAAGGTATCAACCATTCAAGAATGCATAACTTTGAAGTTTTCTATTATTCCTTCTGAACAACTACACTTAGGCCCAACTAATTTTTAGTATGAACAAAAAATTAGTAATAAAGGTTTAGCTCCTGAGTCCTTTAGAATGCATTTAGATCATCTTGCATGTTAATGATGACTTCTGGTGAAGAAACCCCTAAGTTTTATGACAAATGGGACCTAGGGGATGCACTTGTGATGAATCTTACCTGAAATAGGAGAGAGGACTTGGGCGCCCGCGCCCTAGTCCTATCCTATTTTGGGTTAGGACCTATTTTTATGTGTCGGTTATGTGACCGTTATTAGGTCCTATGCCGACACCTCGAGTTTGAATTATGAATTTCTTGGTGGGAAGTTGTTTAGTTGCACATATAAGCATGTTTAGGCATTCATTTGTAAACTAGATGGACATTGTGAACTTGTGACTTTATGCAAAAGTGATTCAAGGCATTCATTATGTTGCAGAGCAGTATTTTGTTGTTATTGTGTTTGTGATTGTAGATTTGGCTCCATCTCCTCATGGCATGAAAGAAGATTCTTCCTTCCATGAGAGCTACACCATCGAGATGACATTCATTTGTGTTTTCAATCATTTATCAATTGGTTTTTGCCTCTATCCTATAGGGATACACACACTTTATCTGACAACGGTGTTCAGAAGACTTGAATGTCTCTCCGAGGCTTGACTAAGGCAAGCCTCTAAACACCACAACCCTTAACTCACTTTTTTGTGATTGCAGGTTACAGGTTGCAAAAGTGGAAGAAGTAGAATTTCAGGGAGGCATTATAGAATGTTGGATGTACAGAGAAAAAAGAAAATTAGGGCTTGGACTAGGGTGCCTATTCATTAGTCCTCCAGATTCTGATGCGGTGTGCGGTGAAATCTCTGTGACAGCAGGATTGTGTTGCAGACATTCTTCAGAGATCCCAACAAAAATAGGTACACTGGACTAGGGCACCCACTCATTAGTCCCCAATTTTTCTGTACACCGAAATTTGAAATCTTGTATGTATTTGATTGTCATTTGATATCTCTGTGTGCGATCATTTTCTGTGATTTATCTGTTTATTTATGATTTTACGAAATCAGGGTTTTGAGCATAATTAGACTTAATTGAACAACAAATTCACATGATTCTAATCTTCCCCTCTGTTCCAAGTGATAGGAGATCTGTAGTAAATTTCTCTACTCGGTTGAATGTCCTTGAATGTTGTGGTGAAAGGAGGATTTAGCATAAACCCTTGAAATAAACCAAAACCCCATCTTCCTCTTTTTACCACTAAACATTTTGTTGAACCCGTGTTTTATTTGAATTTTGCACCTTGCTGAGTGTTGTACTTCATATTTGCATTCATTTAATTCATAATTTTCATATTGCATTTGAAAATTTACAAAAAAAATTAAAAATTTTGAAACTTTTGAAAAAATTGGCATTTTTAGCTTGCATTTTCAAATAATTTGAATTAATTTGTATTTAATTTCATCTAATTTTTGTTATTATCATCAGATTTGATTTAATTTACAGAAATGCATCATTCATCATTCATTTACATTGCATTTCCATGTTTAAATTGTTAAAAATTGTTGGAAATATGCATTTTTCATATAACCTAGTTTATGCATTAGCTAGGGTTTGTAGTTAAAATATTGTTTCAGATTTTACTACTATTTTAAACAATCATTTAGGACTGATTTTTATCTGTAGTGTTTCATCATAGTGACTTTCTTGCAAAATTTCATGTCTAGGGTTTGAAAACCTTGCATTTTCACTAGATTTAGCCTTATCGTCTCTCTAGAATTGCATCATAGGTGTGTTGTGAAGGATTTTTCTACACTAATTGGCTGTTATCAGAGTTATAATCTGTTGCCCCTCCTCAAATTCCTCACAACACCCTTTCTATTCGGCATTTGCATTGAAAATTGGTGAAAAATTGCATGTTTTTAGTGTATTTTCACTAGGTTTTGACTTGTCCTCATATAGGATTGCATCAAAGGTGTGTTGTGAAGGATATTGTTGGTTTATTGGACTGATATTAGACATATTATTTTCTTCCCCTCATCAATTTTCTTACAACACCTTTTTTTTCACTCATTTGCATTGAAAAAAGTTGAAAAAAACTAGCATTTTAAGTCATTTTCACATATAGTTTTGCCCCTGTTTCTTGCATAACTTTTGAAAAGATTTTAAAATCTGATTTTACATTGATTTGAAAACATATACACATGGCTTATAATTGCAACAATAACACTAGGTTGCCTCCCAGTCCTTACATGAAAAGAAAGGTTCCTGAACCTGAAATTGTGTTTACACCTCATGATAGAACAATTGGAGACACTGAAGGACCTCTTTATATCACTGTGAAGATAATGGGAAATCCTGTGGATGGAACCCTTATTGATCCTAATTGTATGACCAATGTGGCAATGGAAGAGTTCCTTTATTCACATGGTTTGATACAAGACTTCTATGACCCTTCGGACATGATTAAAACACATAAGGGAACCTTTATAAACATTTATGGGAAGATATCTTTATTGGTTATTGTATTTGACAAATCCATAGAACAATTATTTGATGTTGTCCCCGTATCTAACCTTTTTCGCATAAAATTAGGACACCCATGGTTAAAAGCTATGAAAGTTGTCCCTTCAACAATTCATAACTATGTAAAATTTCCTTTGAATAGACAAGTGCATACTATCCCTTGAAATAAATATAAACCTTTGGTTACAAGACAACACTTTAGCCTTGATGACTTCTGGGAATGATCTGAATTGAAACCAGAGCCATGGATAGATTTTAACTTCTTGGGATATAGAAACTACAAAACACAATTATTACATCGAGTGGTCGGTCCTTCTATTCAAGAAACAATAAGAGACGAACAACCCGCATTTGAAGAGCATCCTAGACCAAAAGGAAAAGGACCCTATGTTGAGGTTCTTCCCCTGCCATCCTTACAAGGATCAGGTGGTAGTTGTCGAGAGAAAAACATTCCACCGAGACAAATGAGATTTGACCATGGTGTTTCCTCCTCTAAAACACAAAGACCTATGGAAGAACAAAACACTATTTTAAAAGAGATAAACAGTAAGACAAGAAGAAATAGACAAGCAAGAGAAAGGAGGAAGAGAAGACACACGTTTTCCCAACGAAACACATCTCAACAAGAAAACATCCCGCCTAACATTGAGTCAAACCAAGAAGACCTTAAGAATGGACAACTTGAAGACAAGAATAAAAGTTGGGCTATGGTACCTTATGCCCCACTTTCCTCTAACATTCAGGAGTGGGAAAATGATGATTTGATCATTGACAACCTTTAATTAGGTTGTCCCTATAGGTAAGTATTTCTAACTGTTGTAGGAGCATCCCTGGTTCAAAAGTAATCTTGCATCAACAAAAATTATTTGCATTTCAGTTTGTTTGCAGTTCAGTTTGTTTCTTTTCATTTTCTAGTTCAGTTCAGGCAGTTCAGTCAGTAGCAATTTCTTTATTTTGGTCTACATTCTACCGCAGTTACATTTCAGATCTTGCGGAGCTGGACTTAGCATCTAGATTCATTCATCTACATCATATCTGAATCTCAGAGCATTTGAATCAAGTACTGGAAAGTTATCGCTATCAGAAGATCAATTATTTTCTCATAACAGAGCATCCTGACAGTCTCAGACAATCAGCTAAAGGAGAAGACTTGCGAAGCATTCCTCGACTTATGGAGCCTAATGACACATCATTCAATGATCTTTGGTTCATGGCCGACCTTCCCTGAGATCCGCACATCATTCCATACATTTGCAAAGGTGTTCTACATGATTAGGTCTGACCTATCCGTGTACACACGTTACAACCCTTCATTAGAGTTTGTGATCTTCCTTGGCCGACACGGAGGAATCTTTTGCACTGGAGATGATATATATGGATGTAATAGATCCTTAGGAAAGAAGTTCATGATAATAGAGATAGTTGATAGTTTAGCTCTTTCGCAACGGGACTTCAAAGCTATATCTTGTGCATACTTTGATATTCTGTAATCAGGCCTGTGAGCCCTAATTGTAAGCTCGCATGTTGTCGGCTGATCTGTATTTAAATTCTATGATATATTGAATGACTGAATCTGTATTTGTTCCATATCTTTGAGTTGTTTCCATTGTGTTTACTCTTGATGCACGGTCTGGATAGCTCATTCTGTGAACCCTCCTACCATGACTGCACCAAGTGGTATCAGAGTGAAAGTTTGAATCTTTGGGAGTGAATTGACCGAAGTTAGCAAGGGAATTCCGTAAGATCTTTCTATGGATAGATCGCCGAATTGAGGCAAGTTACTTGTGTCGCAACCAATCACCGATTGTGAGGCAGTTGTCACCTTGTAGCCCAATCGCCAAACTTGAGGCAGTTTGCACTTGATCCTAGGAAGAATGCCGTTGAGGAGAGTTGCTGCTGTTGGAGCAATGGTTGGTAGAATGGATGAGATGATGGAAATGATGAAAATAATGAGAATTCGATTGGACGTTGTTGAAGAAGATAGGCAAAGAGGATTGACACCTAGACCTAATGTCGAAAGTGATGGTGAAGAAGAATTTCAATTTGTTTAACAAACTGGCAAAACCCTAGGAGGTGATGAAGAAGAAGAATCAGATCAAGTCAAGATGTTGTGAGCAATTTCAAATATTGGAAAGAGACCTAGAGTGGATGTACCTAATTACACTGGTAATTTGAACCCTAAAGAATTGATTGACTGGATAAATGACATGGAAGAATACTTTGAGTATGAAGAAGTTGAAGATCTGGAAAAGGTGAAATTTGCAAAGACAAAGTTGAAAGGACATGTTGCTATATGGTGGAAAGAAGTTCAGTTGGATAGAAACAGAAGAGGAAAAGAAAAGATTACGAAGTGGGATAGGATGGTGACAAAATTGAAGAATCAGTTTATACCTGCTAACTGAGTTGGATTTGTTGAAAAGATTGCAGAACCTAAGACAAAAGGAGAAATCTGTGAAGAAGTATATGGAAGAATTTCATAAGATGATTATAAGGACAAGACATATTGAAGCAAGCAAGGAGAAAGTGGCCAAATACATTAATGGATTGAGATTGAACATTCAAGAAGAACTATGTTTAGTGAGGATGACATCTTTGGAGGAAGCATACCAGTTTGCCCTGAAAGTTGAGGAGAAACTGAATAAGAGACATGATCAGAGAAGCAAAGGAGGTAAATTCCAAAGGAACAGAACATTTTCCGGAGGAGACAGATCACATCTGGAGCATAATAAGTTTGACAGCCCATTCAGGAAGGAGGACAGAGATAATAATGCATACCGGAGAGATGATAGAATTTTTTATCGGAGAGGAAACCCTAGTGCATACTGGAATGAAGGCCTGATGTGCCTGATGTGCCTTTGTCCAATAGGTCACTTGTATATCTCATATACATATCACTAGTACAAAAAATGGTAGGTGCATATATCTATCCTACATACTTGAGGGTGGAGGCCTCAATGAATTGCCTCTAGGTCTCTCCTCCCTCTATCATACTAAATTTGTTGAGTACGCTCATAATGGTGACCATGTGTGGTTATGAGAGCAACTCTTGCTCACCTCTATCCTCCCCTCTACTCTACCTAGAGCCTATCATAGGCGGGCACCAATTTTGGTTGTTGGTACTCCTAACAAGAGTGATTGCAACCTTGACGATTATTAGAATGCCTCATCAAGCATGTTTGCAATTCAGTGATCACTAGTGCGCCTTGCCAAACACGAAAGTGCTCTAATGGGCAGCTACACTGACCACGTCGCATACACACTTTGTGCACCTCCACCCCACAAACCCCCCATTTGCAAATAATTGAATTCTTTCTTTTATTTATTTCAAAATTCAAAAAAAATTAAACAAAATCCAATAGGGGAGAGGACCCAATAGTTGAGTGGGGTCCAATTGTTGACATAGTACTCATGGGTATAAGATTTAGTCTTACAACATATTTATACTATATATTGTCAATGATTATTCTACATGTAAATAAAAATGACCAAATGTTGAGCATAAGTATTTATAATTGAATGAAATGTATTCTTTAGATCTAAAAAGCAACAAATCATGTGATGCCACATCGATACACCAAAAAACATGATTTAATGCACAACTATTATAACTTAATGCACAACTATCAATCTACTCTTTTTGGGGTCTTTCTGGACACCTCATCAAAAATCATGTTGATGTGGCATCATATTTGATGATGTGGACCTTAAACCTTAGTTTTAAGTAGGAGCCTTGCTAAGTAAGCTGCTATAAATTTTTTGGATTAATTCAAAATTGCCACATATGATTTTGAGAGGCATGAAGTTAGGGTACTCAACTATTGGGTCCTCTCCCCTACCTCTAACATAACCTCACCTACTACCACTAAAGCTCAAATCTGCTTCATATTTGTGCCCTTATACACTCATTGCTATGACATTGTCTCTCTCCTCAATCTCCCCTCACAATGAAATGACAAGTTAAAATGAAATTACATTTTTCTTTTCTCCCCTCTTTTTATCTTATACATCCTTTTTCCATTTTGCCTTTTTCGTGCTATAATTTATATTTAGAAGGTCCCCTTTAAGTTTAAATTTTCATTCTCTTTCTTCTCCTCCTATGTTGTGGGCTATTCAAAATTTCTCTCCTTTCTAGCTCTTATGCCCCTCTATTTTTCCTTTATTATTTGTCTCTCTTATTCATATATTCTATATCTTGCTTTTAATCACCTAATCCTTTTGCTTGTTTCTCTTTTCCAAGTCCCTTGTCCTTCTTGCTACTTTTTCTGCAGGGGCACTCAAATGGGGCAACACCATGGCTATGACATTGTCTCTATCTATTTTTGTTATATCTTTGCTCTTTGCTCTTGATGGTCCAAATCTAGGTTTTTCACTCATATCCCTTTCTCTCCCCTAATTATCCCTTGCTTCTATCAGCAATCAATTAGAGGGGAAAGCATACATCCCCTAAAATAACAATTTTGACTGCCAATGACTCCTTCACAACCACAGTGGCTTTGTCATAGTTGTTTACTAGTTGAATAGTAATGGCTTTCTCATAGACGTGGTGGCTCCATCACAGCTAGAGCATTTGGACCAAGGTGGCTCCTTTAAAGCCAAATTCCTATCTAGATGGCTCCTTCACAACAATATCCATCTTTCTATCTTGACTCCATCATGGCCTCTTCTCTTCATATCCACTCCAAATGATCCTCCATGTATCCCTCATTCTTTCTCTTACCAAATTCAACAATAGGTAGATGATAATATTTATAATGTGAATTTTTTCTTCTAAATACTTTTTCATAACACTAATTTGGAGGATGCTTGGGCAAAAGGCAAATAGAAGACGACGAGTAGAACTCTTATGTATCATTTATGTCAAGTATTTAAAATGCAATGCTTATTTACTTTAGCATACTTGCTTCACTATAGTTCACAAGTCTACTAAATTCGGGGCAAATTGTATAAAATACACATATTTTACACTTTTTCCTCTATGCTATGCACTCATTTTAGTGTCACCCCTAGATATGATTAAGATTCATTTAGCATGTTTATGAGCCTAAAACCCCTTAGAGATGTACCAAACCAATCAATCAAGAACCCGCTTTGTTGTCAAAAGCTTGTTCCCCCTTGTTTGTAGTGTTGTGCCCTTCAAGACACTAGTCGTTCTAGTGTCCCTTAAAAAATTTGAATCATTTCTCCTGCCTAGACCCTAATTCTTGTTGTATGAAGTTTCCCTAACAACTATCTCACCTATAATACTCTAAAGTCCCCTTTCATCCTCATTTGAATCTTTTAGTTCTTGGCTCTCTTAACACATTATAGGTTCCCTTGGCATTCTCGATCCTCATACACACTTTACACTACATGTGTTCCTTTGTTGTTGAGTTCATGCACCTCCTCCATTGCTAATATCCTTCTATTATAGCCCCTTGAATACCTTCCCCTTAGCACACCTTAAAATTCCATCACCCTCATCCTCCTTCTATGGCACTACACACACCACTAACACTCCACTTGCACCATTTGCACATACTATTACCACATCTACACCTTTGGGTTTCACATGCTAGATTTGCTACCATTACTTGAGGCTAAAACATTCCAACTAGGGGTTCAACTAAGGCAAGCTCTCAACCCTAACACTCAATTTTTCTTCCCTCAAACTTTGACAAGTTATTGCTAATATTTCTCCAAATATTGTGAGCACCATAGAGAAGAAGGAACTCTAATAGGTCATCCTTGAAAGTTTAAGGCACATGAACAAATGACAAGAGTGTCTACAAAAGGTCACTAGTGCCACTACCAGACAATAGCACCATGAGAAAGCTATTGACACCCTTGTTAGACACCATTACATGTCGAACAATAGTTCCCAAAGGTCACTAGTACCTTTGTGAAACACAAACATCTCTAGATTTTCTTGAGAGCTCAATACTTGTCCAAGAATTCTTCTAATCATCTTTCTAGCCTTTCACAACCACTTCTAAGTCTCTGCTTCTCTATCCTTAAAACAAAAACAATATATATATATATATATGAAAATGTCGGCATGTCTATTAATAAAAAGATAAAATATAACACTTTCACAAAAAATAGTTTGGGTGGTATAAGGGCACACCCCAAAAGCAAGTCATATGGACCTAGCCCAGAAAGTTCTAGAGTATCAAAGGTACACATCTATAAAAACAGTACAAAAATTATAAAAACATAAGATATTGCAGAATTAAACAACCAAAACAATCCCTGTAGATGGCGGATCCCTGTCATCTGGGTTCCCCCATATTATTGTAGGGTCCGGGATGACATCTGGGGGTGCCTAGCCATCATCATTCTCCTGATTATCATTATCTATGTTTGGCTCCTGGTGTTGTGGTGAGATAGCCAAATTCAAGCGTGGAAAAACCTTAGTGTTATCACAACTAGTGTTGGTTCGATTGGAAGTACCAAGAGACAACCATCCTGTATTATCACCTGTAGGCCAACCTGCATTATCTCCAGTAGGCCAACTCGCATTGTCACCTACAGCACTTGCAGGATGACCTGAAGTCCATCCACGATTACATGGAGAGGCTGAACGTCTGCGACGGTGGGGTGTGCAGCAAGGAGCGGGCTGAGAACATGGCCGGGAATCCCTGGCTGATCCACTTCTTCACTTGTGACCCTGGGAAGGTGAACAGGCTCTGACAGAGGAAGGAGAGGGAGGAACTCGTGCCACTATACAAGGAGCATTCCCCAGTGATCCGACAATTCCTGTGAGCAACTTCAAGAGCCACCTTGTTTCCCTGAACTTGTATCTACAAAAGAACATTAGAACAGAGAATTGTTTTAATGTAAAGAGAAACAGTTGTTCCAATGTGATTGTTTGAAAATATACAAGAATTTATATCTTTCCATATTGTAAAAAGAATCTCCACCCTGAAGATATGCCAAATCTGAGTAAATCTTGCAAGAAACCTCAGAGAATCACCTAGAAGTATTATCTGCCATGATAAAGGCTCTGGCCTGAAAGGGCGAAAGAAATCATAAATCCATAGCCAAAATTGTTGGGCTTTGGTGCAATACCAGAAGAGATGCTAAAAAGTCTCAAGTTGTCCACAAAAAGGACAACGGGGATCTTGAACCCCAAGATGAAAAAGTCTTGCTCCGACTGGCAACCCTTGAAAAAGAAGGCACCAGGCAAAATGTGCTAACTTTGGCTCAAGAATAGTTGACCAAACAATAGCAAATCTGTTATGCCAAAGAGCCATTGAACTATGAAGGAGCTGTCGCTTATTAAGCATATCTATCATTGGCAAATGGGGCGAAAGCCCCCTGTAAGCAAGCCTTGGCTTATAATGATGCATTAGTGTGTCTAGATACCATTTCCAGTCTTTCCACCAAAGCCCTGATGGAGAGGATTCCTACTTTATGAAACATTTCTGTTGGAATAGCCGTGACAATTCTATCATAGGTCGCTTGATTAGTTCTCTGAAGGTCAAATTTGACTCGAAGATGTTGCCATGCCATAAGGCTCATGGTGGGTCTATGGAAAATAACCTGTAGGGTTTGAATACCCCTTTTATGGAATCTAAGAGCCTTTATGCCAGGTAATGTGGCTAATGGCTGGTCTGCATTGGAAAAGAGAGGTGACCACTAGATATTGTGGTGACTGAAAGAAAGACCATCACGAAATCCGTCGCCAACCCAGCAGAGCCATGGTATAACTTTTTTCCAGGGTTTCCAAAATGCTTTTAGCCAGCTCTAATATTTCATTTAGTTAGTGTAAATCTGAGTTTGCTAACTTTGTTGTTATTTGGAAATTAAATCATATCAGTTAAGTAAAGTGAACACAAAGTAGAAGTCAAAGTACATTATATTATTTAATAATAAGACAATTAGTGCCTTGGGATTTAACTATTGCTATTCTAAATGGACTTTGGAGACATTGTCATCGATGGATCAATTGCCTCTTACTTGCAATGATTTGCGTTTGCAAATCACTAAAGATGGATTAATTGCCTCCTACCTGCCCTGACTGCGGGTTTCAAATCATTACAAATTCTTGTTTTAAACAGGAGTTCTCTATCACACAAATTTGAGAGCCATGTAGAGACACGATACTTCGGGGAACATTTATCTAATCATGAAAGCGACATTTAGATTATAACTTCGGATGAGTCATATCCACGCTGGCCAATCAACCTCCTTAGTTGACATAAATAGTTGTTTCATTGACACTAATGCACTTGAAATTTTGAGGCCCAGTTTACGACTGCTTTTAGAGTTGGTAAGGCTTCATAACCACCAAAATCGTAGTTCATACAAAATGAGCTGAAAAGTTTCCTAGTCAAAGAAGGCATATCAAAGACGAGACAGTCATCCCATTTTCCAACGAGATTTATAAAGATCAAACAAAAGAAACAATGGAATAACCCACCTGCATGGGAGAAAGTACAAATATTTCTGAACAGCTAGACATTAAATTCCTTTGTTTGCATTGCAATGCGTTACTAAAACAGTAAGATTAAATAATCACACTTTTTATAGCAACTTGGCAATGTCCAAATAGACATTATTTTACACCTAACTCAATTTAGAAAAACCTGAGAAAAGATTTGTGAATGTAAAGAATCACACATTCGATATTCTTGATTTACTCATCTACATTCCTCAACGCTTATCCTGCTGGGTAGTCGATTCCTCTATAAGAAATGAATTAAATTTGCATAATATTAGGGAGTGAAAATTGGGCTCTAACAAACTACCCTTCAATGGTGAAGAGAAAGAGCATATTTACAATTGCTGATTCTTGCCCAACACCAATAATGCTTGTCAGTTTCCTTCAATACATGTCAAACCTTTGTCATTGTTAGTGTCATCTTAGGTGAGCTTTCACAGACTGGGAATGCTTCAATCTAAGGCATTCCATTCTATGTTTCCTTGCCTCAGCTGCAACTATGGCTTTGTTATTTGCCTGAACTACTTGGTTGTCAAAAATGGACATGTTATCAGACAAATCTTCAACATCTTCTGCAGGCATGTTTAAATCTGGAAGAGCAAAAGCACGTGAAGAAGACATTGTGGGTGCAGCACTTGAATCCCAACCTATTGGTGCAACTGAAGTTGAATTTTTGACAAGATTCCCATAAGACTCTAATGCATCATGTTCAATTGACACTTTTAATGACGCTAAGTCTGAAGAAATTGTTGGAGAATGGGTAGGTAGTTGGTGTTGTCTCTTGTTGCTCAACTTCAATGCTAACTGCAAAACAAATGAATATTTCTTAGTTCATTTATTAAGAACCATTTTTTGTATGAATAGAGAAAACAATAAAAAAACTGTTAAATAAAAATATATATTCATTAAAATAAAAATAAAAATTTCATTTCCTATTACATTAGATATCAATTTCAATTTTAATAATTCTTTGATATAGCAGAATGTTGAAAATCATTTTCTACTTTTATTTTCTATAATTAAAAGCAAGAAACAAAACAACAAAATTAATTACCTCCCGCTTCAAAAGTATATTCTCATCCCTCAACAATTGAAAGCTGTTAAATAGCTTCTCCTTTTCCTGATTCAAAAGAGAAAAATCATCTGAATAACACTTTCTTCATTATGACATTTAATGACTTTTGCAATAAGAATTAGCTGTCAACGAAAAAACAAACCTTTCCCAAAATCATCATAATAACAATTCTTTCATTATGACATTTAATGACTTTGGAAATAAGAATTAACAAGAAACAAACCTTTTCCATTTCTTCCTTTTCTGATGATAGTTTAATAAACAACTCCTTCAGCTCTACAAGTGTCTGCAAACATGACAGCTCTTGTTAATGAGCCACATAATGGTTGAATTCAAACAAAAATACCTACAGAGATGCACTCATGAATACCTTTTTCTTAGGGCTTTTTCCATTGGGAGGGTTGTGCACTCCTAATTTTCTTTCCACCTGTACCAAAATTTAAATGCGATTATTTTATAGAACCAGATAGAAACATTTGAAAATAGAATTAAATTGTTGGACCCAACCCTTCAAATAGAAGTTTACAATGTCTCCTTGTTTTGGATTTTCAATAAATATTAAATTATCTACAGATTTGGAAAATAAGATTTAAATGAGTTGAATTTGGATTCGGTGGCAGCTAATCTGAATTTGGATAACCATACAAAATCGATATCATCTAACTGATGAGCATTCCATGTAAAAAAACACACAAAATTAATATCATTTAAGTGAAGAATTTTTTATGTAAAAAGCCTACAAAACTAAAATCATTTTTAAGTACTGAATATTCCATGTAAAATGTACTGCATAAAGTATCTTCACTTAAGATCACAGGTAGTCATTTTAAGATTTTAAAAAAATGCAATACTACGCTGTGAACATTAAGTACTTCTTTCTTGCATTAACATTCGTTGACAGATAATAGTATGAGCAGATGGAAATTTAGAGTGAAATGGACACTAAAGACTAACTTTGGTTTGTCGTATATTTTATTATTATATATTCCATACCATTCGTTTCCTTGCAATACATTGCAAATCCAGAGTAGTTAGCAGGAAATATTTAGGAGAAACATTTTTGAAGAACAATGTGAATTGAAAAACATAATTCCAAAGTGGTACTGAAAGTGTGTAAGCTAATGGTGACATAAAATTGGACACTGTCTGTACCTTGGTGTGTTGCCTAAGCCTTCTTTATAATTCCTATCTGCAACACCCTGGCCCCTACAGGTGCTATTTGCTAATTAATATGATAGCACCAACATCTAGAAAATGTAGCACAACGACGAAATGCACTTTTAGAAACTATCTAAATGTTCCAGTCTTTAAAAAAAGCAAAACCAAATTCACCTTATCTCAAGAGATAAACCAGTGAGGTCTACTGCCGAGATTTCATCAAGAAAGACATTATTAATCATTTCATGGACCTCAAGATGGTAACTATGGATCTTAAGATAAGATGTCAGCCAGATTGCCAAATATTCTTCCTGATTTTCAAATCCTCATGTATTTATAATTCAACATCTAGAAAATGCGGCACCACAAGGAAACTCCTCAATTCTTAAAGCAATTTATATGTCCCACTTTTCAGAAAGAGCAAAACCAAATTTCCAAGTATCTAAAGATAATCGAGAAAGGTCAACTGTCTCGGTTGTGCCAAAAAAAGCATCAACAATGATGTAAAAAACACACAATTGAATCCAAAAGCACTTTCAATCCAATATGTATATGCACACTTGCAGTAGAGTCACCATGGCCGTTGGCAGGAAAAATGTAGGTCATGGGGCTGAGTTGCAGGAGTTTTTTAAAATGTGACGGTGCTAGATTGTAACTAAACAGTAAATACATACTATTCTGATTTTCAAGTTGTCATATATTTCCCATGAATCTATTATCCATTCATGTATCTATTGTTGCCTGTAACACTAAGGGCAGCCTATACTGGGCTAGCTTGCCAGTCACATGGAGAGCCGATTCCCAGATTTAATCAAAAAGTGCCTGCTAATTCTTTTTAGAATCCATAGTTTTAACATTCTAATTTCTAATAATATATAAGAGGCGCTCCCAAACAATGCCATCCTAAAAAATGTATTTTGGGTTTTTCCTTGTTTCATTCAAGCTCTTTTGGATTTGCTCCCAGCAAATTAAGTGGCAACACATTTAAGAGAGCATAGCTGGCATGATCCGAGTGAGCTTTGATAGATTAAAAGCCATTTGACTGTATTTCTAGGTCACGGATCTTGTGCTTGAGTGGAGAAGACAAATATTTAAATCTAGAGGAATGAAGTACATGTGCCCGGTAGTGTAAGCGCAGACATGAGTGCAGCTGCCAGCATCATCTCCTCCTATACTGGAAGCTACCCTGAGTCTAAAGAAACGGTCTCATTGAGGGGGTGCTAACTAAAATTTCTCAGTAGATGCTGCTAAGTTATATTGGGAGCTTTTTCCAGCCAAGTGGTCTTATGGATTTTTTAAGAAATTTTTGGTGGAACTCACTGCAGGGCCTTAATTTGATGGTTGACCATATCTCTCAAGCATTCATTTTGTGACGGTTATCCATACAAAGTTGCCCTTCAAATAGGAAGATATATATATAGACAGTATGTTGGAAACAGGGCCCAAAGAACCCACCTGTCAAGCAAATTTTTTATGATTGTTGTTATTCATTTGAAGTTGCCATCAAATATTAAGCCTGGTTGGAAATATTCCCTTTCATGTGATACAGTATTCCTAAAATCTTGACTACATTTTAGGAAAAAAATGTCTAAATACGAGCCATCAAATTTCGGAAGTGAAAATTTTTAAATGAAAAATTATAGAAACCATATTGAAATAGATGGTACATATTTTTTTTTTAAACTTTAGTATTTTAAAAAAGATGTCAAGCAAACTGCCACATAGAAATAAATATCCCTAAGTTGCTAGGGGAAACTTTCAGCCTCCTCCTAGCACCAGGTCAAAGCTTATATGCACATATGTGGGGCTGGTACTTTATAGGGAAAGATTCATTTATTTCTGTAACTGCATTTTTCCCTACTCCATGGGGCTGTCTTCAGAGTAAAAAGCAGGGCCCAAGCCCCTTCCATGGGACTGCATCCTAAAACCAGTAGATGCTCCGAGCAACAGGCATGTTGGACTATGAAACAATCTTTCCTTTCTCTATTGTCCTAGACAGTGGTTCCATAGAGATAAAAGATTCAAAAATGTTAGGAAGTTTAAATAAAAATGGCACTCCTTAGCCATTGGCTCTAAGCCAAAGAAGATCGAGCCCTAGAAGAATGAGATGTTACAGGTCTTCTATCATTTCAAAATTTGACTCTATACTTCAATTTTTAAAAATAAAAGGTCACATTAATACCTAGAGAGCTATCATCTGGCGGAAATAGCCTACATCCCAGCACATTTCAGCGGGAAGCAAAAACGACCGCCCCAGTTTTTGGGCGAGGATCCCAAGTTTCCTATGTACAGTTTACACTGTAAATAATTCGTCTGGACTAAAAATACGGAAGAGACCTTTCGGCTCTGTCCTTAGGTTGCTTATTACTGCTATAGGCATTATGCCACGTGTCAATATTGCTTAAAAAGGAAATCTGTTGCCACGTAAGCAGACGACGTGGCAATAAGGTTAGCCTTAGGTACCGCGGGCACTTGCCGGGCCCCACCTTTGATTTTAAAATAGTAATAAAAGTTTCCATCCGTGTAGGTAGTAACACACTTCGCCGTGACTGCCTAAAACTTGGGGCCAAAGCAATTCATCTGGCAATGGTTGGTCAAAGAGATTCTTGCATGCATATTACACACACAAAGGGCGGGCCCACAACAAACAGGTAGTAAAGCATGGGACCCACAGAGTCGCTGGCGCGTGGCCACCGGACACACCCAATTCCATCATCAACGGCGTACGTTTATTCCTGCGACTGCGGATCGAGGCCGACCCGTCGATCCAAGTGCGTTATGTCGGCCTCACAGACAATGGAAAGCTAACGCGATAAACCGGCTGATTCTCTGCAATACCGTTCTGCGGCTTAACACCGCAGCTGTATGAAAAGAAGGCACTAGAATGAAAGGTGGTCAGGAGTTCGACCCCCGCGGAAAGCAACTAAATAAAACTAGATCTCAGGATCTGTACTACCAAAACCCGTTAACTTAATCACGCTCGACTCCCACCCCCAACCGCCAAACAGAACCAAAACAACAACCGTCGTTCGCAAACAAACAAACAAAACAAAACAAAAAAAGCACAGAAACCCAAAACAGGAAAAAGAGCCATGTGGAAAAGAAACAGCAGCGCCACCAACCTTGAATTTGAGCTTCGGCCCCAGCGGGAGGTCACATGGAGTCGGACCAGCTGCACTGTCGCTACTGGTAGATGCAGGGGCGGAGGCGGAAACGGAGCGCCTCTCGTTGCCGCTCCACCTTAGCGGCGTGGTGGGGCTGCCCTGTGCAGGCTTTAAACCACCCGCCGCCATCACCACGGCCGGCGGCGCGGGCAAATGTTCATCTTGGTAGTTGCAGGAAGAATACGCCACTCTGGAGCGCCGCTGTTTGCGTCCCCAAAACGCAAAAAGGCGGGCAGGAGGGCGGCCCAATTCCAACAGAGCCTTAAGCGCGAGGCGCTCGTCGCGGGTGAAATCCTGGTGAGCAGCAACAAAGGCAGGGTCGTCCATGTGATCCATCGCAGAATACAGCAGACGCGGTGGGTAGCAGCAACAATCACCATCCGCTTTTATCTTTCCTCGTTATCATTCTGTCTTTTTTTCCTCCTCCGCTGCTTTTATATTCCGTCGCCAACATACGCCCGAGCTTCGGTGACCACGTGTCGCGTGGAGAGCAGCTCACTCGAATTTAGGGCAAACCGAGACAAACATGGCGAGCATGTCCATGTCCATGTCCATTGCCACACTCCACGCTCTTCTCTCTCTTTATATCCTTTTTATGCCACATCATTTTCACCTTCTTTCCTCTCCTCTGCATGCTCATCTTATTTCGCCGTGCTTTAGCTGTACAACTGTGACACGTTGATTCTTTCTGCTTACGCGGACAACATTGCAAATAAGTGTCCTAACGCCATTGGTCCTATGTGGCACCATCCTTTTAAGTACACACACCACAATTTAAGCTGCCGTACTAAATATAGTAAAGCAAGTTTACTCTGTGTCAAAGCGAAGAGTGACCGCTTAGTAATTTCTTCGTTGCCACGTACTTTTCTTCTGTGCTTTTTTAAAATCAAACCATACATACAAAGTTGCTTAAATTTGACAGTTGTATATCTGTATTTAGGCATTTTTGCTGTAAAATTTTAAAAAGACTGTATCATATGAAAGTACAGATTTTGGACAAACTGTCAAAAATTATATAGGATTATGATATATATATATATATATATGGTTTTTATATAATTTACTTATAATAAGATATCTCATAATATTCTAAAGGCACTATTGAATAGATAACTTTCATAAAAAAATTCCTTGACAGGAAAGGTCGACTGTCAAATTTAGGCATCACTACAAACTAGGGATGAGAATTTTAAAGCGGAGCAACAGAATCATTTTTATTATTAATTTAAATTCATCACTATTTGGACTAATTCGTGGACAGTTTTTTATTTAGTTCGAGGTTTTTGTGGTTGGTTAGTTAAATGATGAGATTCCAGTTGTCATGTGTTAGTGTATGATCATTGATGAGAATGAGACGCATGTCCATGTTTATTGTCTCTCAATATTTTAATTTTAATTATTTTCTATACTTTTATTTTTATAGAAGAATGATAGTATCTTATTCAATTTCTTTTAGATGGAGAGTTTTATGCATTACTCTAAGCCAACACTTTTTAGGTTAAGAGTTAAACATTGAGCTATATTTATTTGTGATCTTGACTTCATCTTTTATGTTGTGGGGTGTCCTCTATTCAACAAGACTTGATTCTTGTTGGGCTTATTCACAACCATTCAACTTCATTGGCATAGAGAGGGTTCTTTAACATGTTTCTTCATTTCACTATTCATAAATCTTCTCCAGGGGTCATATAAAAGTATAAGATCAAGATTTTGTTCCAAACCAATTTAGTAAAATGGATGTCCATCAATCTTTAACCTTTGATATCAAATGAGACAATTAAAAAAAAAATCTATTAATCTATTATAATTATCAATAAATAATAATATAAACTTTATAATTAATATTGTTACTTAATTTTTTTAATTTAAATTTAATTTAAAAAATATATATTTCTAATAAGAATATTTATGAGTTTTAATTTAGATTTCAAGAACTCTTAAATTAGTAAGCTCTTAACATTGTCAAGAATTAAGGAAGCTTCTTGGATAGTGTGAAATTATTTTATTTAAAACCGCGATGTGGAGAGTCAATTTTCAAAATAAAAAACAACGCGTAATTTGTAGGCCCCCGACTATGGTTGACTTTTTATTATTTTCATTTTGTTTTTCACTAAAATGAGTCATGTATGAAAGGTAAAAGTTACGTGACATGATGATACTTTCTTATCCCTTTTTTTCAGAAGTAATTGGGAGCTCCCTAGGTTGAAATGGGTTTTGTGGACGATGAAGAAATTATTGTTTTTTGGGGGGCCGGGGGATGAATTTCTAATTACATTTGGAAGTCTTTAAAATTGTTTTATTTATTTGTACATCGTTTTACACTTTAGAAGTCTTTAAAATTGTTTTATTTATTTGTACATTGTTTTGTATCAATTAAAAAAACACCTTTAAAATTGTAGGTTGTTTTACCTATTAGTCTTTGTTTGGAGTAGAAATATTTATGTTATGTTTTTATTTGACTATATTAGTTTGTTTCATAGAAATTTATTTTATTTTATTTTGTTATTTTGGGGATTTATTATAATTGTACAGTAATTTTTTATTAGTTTTTAAACTTTGCGAGATGAATTTGTAAATTTTTATTTATAAAATAAAAGAAAATGTAATTATAAAGAATATAAAAAAATTAAATCAAATTACAAAGTATCAATAATATTGTTCCTTGTCATAGGGTAGGAGAGTGGAGGGTTTCCTCCCTCTTTCTATTGGTTCTAAATATCTGGAGAATTATGTGTCACAGATGGTTGTTTAAAGAAAGAAGAGAGGTCTTATAAAATTTGTCTCTGAATACCATATTCGGTCGGGTCAAGGGTGTGCAGATTGCTAGGTCTGGGGCATCCGATTAAAATTTAAAAATTGTCTTTAGCAATTGATTTTTGGTTTTAATGTGTGGGTCAAGTGACAGAAGCATGAGAAGGAGGCTGCTGTCACCAAGGTGACATGAACAATAATAATTAATTATTAAAATCTAGAAAGTGGGATAATGAAGAAGATGGTGATTATGAAAATCAGTTACTTTGTTATTTGAGGTTAGTAACAGACGGAAGGTGGCAAAAGGTAGAAAGGCAAAAATAGACAAGGTGACAGAAGGCAAGAAAAGGCAGGCTGCATGTAAGGAAAACGCTGATTGCACTAAGAATAGAAAATGGTAACAGCCATGCAGGCCAAAGAGATAGAAGGCAGGAAGAAATCGTCGATACAGAAATAATGGTGGAGGCCACAGTCACTGAGAAAAATAGGAAGACCGAATATGTTTAGAGGCCAAGGATAGAGGAGAAGGTCATTACACGTAGAATGGACAAAAGCGGCCGTTGTGCAGGCTGCATATAGACTGAGACAAGCGATAATGTGGGGAGGCTGATATAAAATAGAAGAGGCCACGCGTATGTAAGGAGGGACCGCGAATATAAGGGAGAAGCAACCAGAAATATGGAAGACTGGAGGCCGATATTTAGAATGAGAAACAGGCCGAAAACATATTGAAGGAGGCCGTGAGTTAATGCAAGCGCATATACCATAAGGAAGGCGGCATACATATTGGTGGTGGCCGTAAAATATAGAAGGAGCCCATGTGGAAGATAAGATGTCGTCGTTGTGATAGAAGGCCAACAGTAACAAGATAGAAGAGAGCAAGCAGCAGAAAATAAAGGGGGGGAAGGCTGCATATTTACAGAAGGAGGTCGTATGCAGAAGATGGAGGATTAGAAGTGACAGAAAAGAATAGAGGTGGCCAAGTTATTGAATCGACAGGAAGGCCGATACATGAAAGGCCGAACATTGAAGGATAGACAGGAAGTGGTGGCCAATGCAATGAAGGCCGAATGAGTTCATAGGGAAGAGTAGATGGAATAAGAGAGGAAGCGATAGAAATTAATGAGGAGACTACGTGTATATCAGAAGAGAGGCCGATGAGAGGCCAAAGAGATTAATGTTTAGATTTTATTTTAAATAGTTTTGAGATATATTGTAATAGAGGCCAAGTTGATAAATGAAATAAAAGATCAATTTGTGATTACAATATATCTCAAAACTATTCAAAATAACATCTAAACATTAATCTCTATGGCCTCTCATCGGCCTCTCTTCTGATATACATGCGGCCTCCTCATTAATTTCTGCTGCTTCCTCTCTTATTCCATCAACTCTTCCCTATGAACTCATTCAACCTTCATTGCATCAGCCACCACTTCCTGTCTATCCTTCAATGTTTGGCCTTTCATGTATCAGCCTTCCTGTCCATTCAGTAACTTGGCCACCTCTATTCTTTTCTATCGCTTCTAATCCTCCATCTTTTGGATATGACCTCCTCCTGTAAATATGCGGCCTTCCCCCATTTATTTTCTGCTACTTACTCTCTTCTATCCTGTTACTGTCAGCCTTCTATCACAACGACGGCCTCTTATCTTCCACATGGCATCCCTCTATATTTTACAGCCACCGCCAATATGTATGCCGCCTTCCTTATGGTATATGCGCCTGCATTAACTCACGGCCTCCTTCAATATGTTTTCGACCTATTTCTCATTTTGAATATCGACTCCAGTCTTCTATATTTCTAGCCGCTTCTCCCTTATATTCGCAGTCCCTCCTTACATACGTGCGGCCTCTTCTATTTTATATCGGCCTCCCCACATTATCTCCTGTCTCAGTCTATATGTGGCCTGCACAATGGCCGCTTCTGTCCATTCTACATGTAACGGTCTTCTCCTCTAGCCTTGGCCTCTAAACATATTCGGTCTTCCTATTTTTCTTAGTGACTGCGGCCTCCACCATTATTTTTGCATCGACAGTTTCTTCCTGCCTTCTATCTCTTTGGCCTACATGGATGTTACCATTTTGTAATGAAATAACTTGCACAATGGAAGAAGATGATATGAAATATTCTGCAAATACTTGATAATAACTGAGAATAACAAGCCACTTCGAGGGGGCAACCTCCAAATATCTCCAATGAGAACACACTTCACAATATGATGATGAAATAAGACTCGCATCCTCCTATATATACCTAATTATGCTTAGGATGGATAGACACACCCCTATATAAGACCTAGTCTAACCTATCTAACTAAATAATAATATAATAATGATAACATGACTTAATTAGGAGTTAAGATAGCCACAAGCTGACTATTCATAACCCAATATACACCAATATTAAGGGCGTAGCATGCCTCCCCTCTTCAAAGAAGCATTGTCCTCAATGCTAACCAAGTGTGGATTCTTTTGAATGAACTCCTTGTCCTCCCATGTGGCCTCTTTAACTGGTAAATTCTTCCATTGGATAAGATACTCAGTGAGGGTTCTATTCCTCAGCTTCTTCGTGCATGTTTGAAGAATGCACTCTGGTTCCAAAATGATTCTTCCTTCTTCATCAAGCTCTGGTAGTACTATTTGAGTAGGAATATTATGCCCAATTACCTTCTTCAAACAAGAAACATGAAAAACTAGATGTATCTTTGTTGTTGGTGGCAACTGTAGCTTGTAGGCAACACTACCAATCTTTTGCATGATTTGGTATGGCCCATAATATCTTGGAGACAACTTATTATTCTTTTTTTGTTGCTTCAGTGAGATTTGCTTATAAGGCTGCAATCTCAAGAAGACCCAATCCCCAACTTCAGAATTTCTTTCACTACGATGTTGGTCTGCCTGTTGTTTCATTCAATTTTGTGCCATGGCTAAATTCTCCTTGAGTCTTGAAAGTACATGTTGTTGATGAAACAAGTGGTCCTCTACTTCCTGAGCTCTTGGTGACACCTTTAATGATGATGTGATGGAAGGAGGATGATATCCATAAAGTGCCAAAAATGGAGACATTTTTTATGAGCTACGAAAAGAAGTGTTATACCACCATTCTGCAAGTGGTAGCCAATCTACCCATTGAACTGTTTCTCTGAAGTGAAACAACGGAGATATCCTTCCAAACATTTATTAACAACCTCATTTTGCCCATCTGATTGAGGGTGGTATGAAGAACTATGAGCCAATTGAGTACCCAAACATGAGAATAAATCTTTCCATAAGTGACTAGTAAAGATAGGATCACGATCACTGACAATAACCTTAGGTGTACCATGTAGCTTTTGGATATTCTCCAAAAAAACATTTGCCACTGCACTTGCTGTAAAAGGATGTGATAATGTAATAAAATGTGCATATTTAGTGAGGCGATCAACTACTACCATGATGACATTATGACCTTTAGATTTGGGAAGCCCTATAATGAAGTCCATGGATACCTCTTCCTAATGCTGTCTAGGAATAGATAAGGGTTGACCTGGTGTCTTAATTGTCTCCCCCTTATTTCTTTGACAAACCAAACATTCAACCACAACTTTTTGAACATCACCTTTTAGCCCTTCCCAAAAAAAATCTTGCTTGACCCGATGATATGTCTTCAAAAATCCTGAATGACCACCAACTGGGGACTCATGTAGCTCTGTGAAAATCTTGTGTTTAAGAGTGGAATTCTTGCAGAGATACAAGCACTCGTTATACCAAAGAGTATCCCTCTTCAAACAAAACTTATCTGAACTACTAGGATCACTTTTTAATTGTTGGATGAGATTACTTGTCACAACATCATTTTGCCACTCTACTTTGGCTTCTTCCACCCAATTTGCTTGTACTATTGAAAGAGCACACAATAAGGCTTCATCTTTCTCATCCTTCCTAGAAAGTGCATCTGCCACAATATTTTCCTTTCCTTTCTTATATACAATCTCAAAGTCATATCCCAACATCTTAGTGACCCATTTTTGTTGCTCTTCAGAGGATAATCTTTGTTCCAAAAAATATTTTAGGCTATCATGATCTGTCTTAACCTTGAAGTGTCGACCCATTAGATAAGGCCTCCATTGTTTAACTGCATGAAGGATCACTAGCATTTCCTTCTCATAAATATAATGCTTCACAAATCTTCTATAGTACCTTGTCAATCCGAAGAAACCCCTCAATTTCTTAATGGTTTTTGGAATAAGTCATTCCATGATAGCCTTAATTTTGTTAGGGTCCACCTTTACTCCTTCATGTGAAACTATGTGTCCCAAATACTCCACCTCCTTAAGACCAAAAGCACACTTGGATGGCTTAGCGTAGAGTTGATGATCTTCAAGTAATTGTAATGCTTGATCTACATGCTGCAAATGTTCTTCCCAAGTCTTGCTATAAATCAATCTATCATCAAAGAACACTAACACAAACTTTCTCAAGAACTTCTTAAAAATGGAATTCATCAAACTTTGGAATGTAGATGGTGCATTGGTAAGACCGAATGGCATCACCAAAAATTCATAATGACCCTCATGAGTTCGAAATGTTGTCTTACAAATATCTTCCTCCTTAATCTGAATTTGGTGATAACCAGATCTAAGATCTAACTTGGTAAAATACATAGCTCCATTCAATTCATCTAGCAAATCATCAATGACTGGAATAGGAAACTTATCTTTAATGGTGTACATGTTGAGCACTCTATAATCTGGACACATGCACCAAGTTTCATCCTTCTTATGCACCATCACCACAGGCGAGGAGTAAGCACTTTGGCTATGCCTGATAATTCCTGCCTCTAGCATCTCCTCAACAATTTTTTCTATCTCACTTTTTTGTATGTGTGGGTATCTATAAGGCCTGATGTTTGGTGGTTGGCTCCCTAGAACTAGTTGTATGGCATGATCATGATCCCTCTTAGGAGGAAATCCTTTAGGCATATCTCCAAGAACCACTAAGTGACGATCAATTATTGCTTGTAAATCTGGATGAGTAAGAGCATTAGATTGAGAGACTTCTAATGAACATAGTTGGGCCACAAATCCATCCGCTCCTTTCTTAAGCAACTTTTGCATTTGATGAGAGCTTACCAGCTATGGGGATTTTGCCTTCAACCCCCTTAGCTCTAGTAGCTTTCCTTCTGATTGAAATCTCATGAATAGTTCTTGGAAGTTCATCTCAGTTGTTCCTAATGTAGTAAGCCATTGTACTCCCAAAAGAATATCTGTTGCACCCATGGATATCACATACATTAGAGTATCAAGTTGATGATCTCCCATGGATAATTTAATGCTATGACACTTCCCCGAACAACTAACTCTACCACCATCTGCAATCAAAACCTGAAACTCTGGGGCTGGATATATAAAATAATTTAGATGAGTTGCCAACTTTTTGTTGATGAAATTATGAGTACTACCTGAGTCGATCAACACTATTACTTTCTGCTTCTTTAAGAAACCCACTACCTTGAGAGTTTGTGACGCACTGAAACCTAAGAGTGCATGACAAGAAATGATTGGTTGAGTATCATGTGATTCCTCACTTGACTCCCTACCCTCCTCTAATATGGGTTCCTCCTCTTATTCCTCACTTGGACCTTCAATATAGAACAATTTCTTTTGACTACATTTATGTCCTTGACTGTATTTGCTATCACAATTGAAACACAACCCTTTTTCTCTTTTCTCCTCAATTTGTTGTGGAGTCAACCTAGTAGGTTGAGGAAGAGAAGGTGTTGAATATCCTTTCTCTCTTGTCACATTAGCCCCTTGATTCTTAGGAATCAAATACTTCTCCTCTACCCTGCGTGCCAAGATAAAAGACTCATTTACCGAGCTAAGACTAAACATGCGTACCTCATGTTGAATGTGATCCTTGAGACCACCCAAGAATAAATCATTCAAGTTCTCCTCTGTAATTGTATCCACTCTTAAGGATAGATTTTGGAATTTCTAAATATAATCCTTAACTGATCCTGTTTGTTGAAGTTTAGCAAGCTGAATGAAGAAGTTGTCTGTCACACTATTGCTATATTGTGCTTGGAGTTCCTCTATAAAAATTGACCATGAGACAGTGAGACCTTTTTTCCTCTGATGAGTACAAAGCCAACGATACCAAATGAATTGATCTGGTTCTAGATATAGGGAAGCCATTATGACCTTTTGTCCATATGGGATTTGATGTACTTCAAAAAAATTCTCCATTTGGTTTATCCATGTTAGAGGATCCTTGCCATCGAACTTGCACATGTCCACTTTTGGAAACAAATTCCTAGATCCCATAGGAATATTAAAATTTGTGTTAGTATTAGCCGACTTGGAGGTTTCACCTTGGTTGCTTGAAAACTCCTTTCTTGGTTCATTCATATAGGCGCTTAACATGCTTTGTATATCCGATATATCTCCTCTTAGGTCACACATATCCACCTTAATTGAGGAAATGTCTTCCTTGACCTTAATGATTTCCTCATTATGATTAGTATCCTCTATTGTTACCCCATCCTTATCAGGAGTCTTCCCTAATGTGACAACATTCTTTTTGCCCCTTGCTGCAGGCCCTATCATGATCGGAAGCAATACTTTTGAAATAAATCACACAAATGAAACCTAAATTATCTAAAATTTTTACTGTAACTTACTAGGGTAAAAATACCTCTCACCTAGAAAAATGTCCAAAAAATAAGCAAATTTGCAACCTTGAGAGCAAATTTTGTGGAAACACTAATTTTGCAATAACTCACTTATTTCTTCTTCAATTTATATAAATTTTGGACTGTAGTGTCCTCTGGTATGTCTTCAAAAACCCAATAAAAATTAGGCTCTAATTCAGCTGGATATGAGAGATATGTAGATCCCAAATAAATTGTGTAGAAATCGTAATTCTGCAATAATTTGCTTAATTCTGCTCCAATTCCTCTAAAATCTAGACTATAGCTTCTTTAATATGGTCTTCAAAAACCCTTTAAAAATCTTGAAATAAGTCTCTAAAATCTGAAAGTTATGCTCTTCCCAAAATTGCCTCCAATATTGAGAAAAACCTTGCCTCTACGATGCCAAGATCATGCTCTGATACCACTTGTAATGAAATAACTTGCACAATGCAAGAAGGTGATATGAAATATTCTACAAATACTTGATAATAACTGAGAATAACAAGCCACTTCGAGGGGACAACCTCCAAATATCTCCAATGAGAACACACTTCACAATATGATGATGAAATAAGACTCACATCCTCCTATATATACCTAATTATGCTTAGGATGAATAGACACACCCCTATATAAGACCTAGTCTGACCTATCTAACTAAATAATAATATAATAATGATAACATGACTTAATTAGGAGTTAATATATCCACAAGCTAACTATTCATAACCCAATATACACCAATATTAAGGGCGTAGCACATTTTCTATTCTTAGCGCAATCAACATTTTCCTTCCATGCAACCTACCTTTTCTTTCCTTCTATCGCCTTGTCTATTTTTGCCTTTCTGTCTTTTGCCAACTTCTGTCTATCACTAACCTCAAATAACAAAGTAACTGATTTTCATAATCACCATCTTCTCCATTATCTCACTTTCTAGATTTTAATAACTAATTATTATTGTTCCTGTCACCTTGGTGACAGGAACCTCCTTATCATGCTTCTCTCACTTGACCCACACATTAAAACCAAAAATCAATTGCCAAACACAATTTTCAAATTTTAATCAGATGCCCCTGCATCAGTCAAGCATAGCTTTTTATTTTGTAGTGTTTCAGTTCTTATGATGTAGTTGTGGCTCAAGGTAGCTTGGCTGCAGTTGTGCTATTGTTCGACTATTGTAATAGTTGAGGCCCTTTTATGTAAAAGATTTCAAGTCCTTTCAAAACCTATTTTACCTCTTAATAAAAAACAACGTTCCTTGTCTATTTAAATTGTTACTTCTCTTTCACAATTTTTAATCTTTGTGAAGTATGTTAGAGCCATTTATTTTTCAAGTATATCTACTCATTATTTGTCTATTGATTTATGAATAGAATTTATAATATCATAATAATCTAAATTAAGAGCCAAGAATCATAAGGAGGCACTGCCTTGGTTGCAAGAAATGCAATAAGGTGTCTTTAATAAAAATAAAATATAAACAATTAAAAATATTGTGTTGCATAAGTCTTTGGAAATGCAAGGGAAATTAGTTACAAATATGTTCTTGGATAGGTGAAATGGCAATTGGATCTTGTAAACATGTGCTTATAATTTTTAGTTGGAGTTCTTGAAAAAAAAAATTAGAGAATGGGTTTTTGTTAGCATCCAATTTTAGGTCGGTTGTTGTAGTTGTCCAAGGAATGGTCACCTCTATTGGAAGATAGTTTCAAAGAGCAGAGTACTCTAATTAATTGAGATTTCTAAGCATCCAACAAGTTTGTGGTTTTCTAGAAATTGCTCTACAATTTATTTGAATCCTAGTAGAATTCTATTCTTTGTGTGGGCATAAATATGATCTTGGAATCTTAATACCAAGACCTAAACAAGGATTGTGCAACAACATGAGTCCCTACCAAATGCTAACAACACAAAGCATGACAAAAGTGCCTACAGTTGTTTGATGCTACAAGTATGCACGTAAAGGGTGCAAGGTCTGGTTTGCATGTGTCAATTGCATCTGTTGAGAGTTGTACCATGCTTGCAATTTATTTTTCTATGCCTTGATAAATGAGAACATTACAAGATTTGGTAGAACCATGATAACAAAATCAAATTTTATGTTAACGAAAACATGTTCTTATGTTGAATCAGTTCTATTTATGTTGAAGACCACCACTTTGTGAAGAAACATTTACTAATAATAGACATAAGATTTCCACAGTCCATAATAATGTAACTTGATGCTTCTAGATTAAACTGTGTGATGGTATTTTTTTCCCCTAAAAAAAACGTTTCGAATCACACTACATGATCCATCATTAGGAGAAAGAAAGCAAGAGAGGAGAAATATAGTAGATAAATTTGTAGACGCAATAGGTTAAATAGAAAGGGGGAGAGAAATGGCACGGGGACCAATAGACCACACGTGGGAAACAACACGAATAAGAACTTAATCACCAACACAATAAATTATAGAGGGACTTCACAAGTCCAAGTAACACCTAAAAAAGCAATCAACCAACTAAAAGAAAACAATAATAATGAAACCCATAACTCCAACACATAAAATTATTAAATATGTGTGTGTGTGTGTGTGTGTGTGTGTGTGTGTGTGTGTGAGAGAGAGAGAGAGAGAGAGAGAGAGAGAGAGAGAGAGAGAAGAAGAGACAATAATTAAATAAAAACCAAATAAATAAACTACTAAGGTGAAATGAAAATAAGAAATAAAGGGGCAAAAATGGTCAAAAAAGAAGAAAACAAAAGCAAGTGCAAATACACTAATAAGTGTGTGTGTGTGTGTGTGTAATCAAAAGGGAACAAAGAAGAATATAAAAATAAATAAAATAACAATTGATTCAACTACAATATAAAAAATTTGTAAATAAGTAATAGAGGGGGGGGAGACGTGCAATAAAGAAGGAACCAAAAGTAAACAATATAAGAATAAAATCAAAGAGGAAAGAAGGAAAAACACCTAATAATAGAATTAATAAGAAAGCCTATGAAAATAGTGGAAAGGAGTCAAAAGCACCAAAAAAGAAAAAAGAATAAAGACCAAAGAATGAAGGGGCGAAAGGCTAAGAAGGAAAGATAAGGACCAAGAGTGCAAAAGAGAAAAGGTAAAAATGAATAAATGAAATGAAAACGAAGAAAGAGAAAGGCAAGAGCTAGAAACAAACTAAATAGCAATATATATATATATATTTGTAAGGAAAAAAATGAGAAAGAATAAGTATGCAATCATGAACATAAAAGAATTAACCTATGCACCTAAACAAAAGGAAGCAAGAAAGTGAAATAATGATGCATATATACACCTATGTGTGCTAATGAAATGAATATAAACCTACAAACTGATGGGCTGCAGAATTAGTCTCTTTTATGTTACTTTTTATACTCCAAAAACTTCTTTCATGGCATCCTTTAAGACATTTATCCATGTTTGCACTATGATATGTTGACCTTCTTTATACTTCTAAGACCTGAACTTATAGTATTAATGTGGAATGTGATGATCATATTATCTAATGAATGAATTAGATATAGATATGTATAAAAGTATAAATAAGATGGTTTTATGGTTAGTCATGGAGAATGCTTGTGGTATATGCTTTTGGAAACTAATTCTATATGCAGAATTGGACGTGTCATGATGAGATCGAGCATTTGTAGCAGGTTGCAGACAAATGAGTTAATAGAAGTATGAGTTTCAACGCTAAGAATGCAGAGACAACTGAAGACAATTATGGAGCATCATGGATAGTAATAAATTAAGGAGTGGATTTGTTTCAAATATGGTTATGGACATTGTTCATGCATCAGACTTCTAATTTGATTTGAATTCTTCTTCTTATAGTCAGTTAGAATAAGAATGTGATCTTGACTCCACCACCTAGTATCTAGGTGCGGTAAATGATCAAAGTCAGTTAATTAATAAATAAGGCTCTCTCTCCATTTTGTATAGTAAGGGGGAAGATGAGATATATAAGGTAGCAGAGTCAAGTTGTTAATAGTTCAGTTCAATTCAGTTATCATTCCCTTTTCTATGTGCAAAGACTCAAGCATGTTACATTTATGGAATACAATCTGGATATGATAGAAAAGAGATTTCATTGTTGAACACTTTGATATGAGTTGATTATGTATGGAATAGGTTAAGCTTTGATATGTGTTACAAAGATACGTAGAATATGGATTAGATTTTCTTTCAGTTAAGGAAGACAGTCTCTTGAACTGGCCACTCAAGGTACTGATTCTCTCCTTGTTTATTTCATTTTAGTTAATGTTGGTTTATTAGTTTTCTGTTAAAACATAATTTGAATTCAAGTTGGTATTATGTTTTGATCAAATAGATATAGTTCATGAACAATTGCATATTAGTATCTTCACAAATCCTCCGAAGGTGAACAATTAGTCATTTCATTCTTGACAATTCAATTAAGTTAATTCTACAAGTTTCCCTATTGTAATAGTTATCTACAGGCCTTGTTGTAGGTACTCGTAGCAACTAGGAGTTATAGTTGTTTTCATTGTTTTATAATTCTGTCAATTCTAGCAAGATAGATTTGTTTGTTTAAAGTTAAAATAGAATAGCTGGTAACCATATGAGCCTTGAAGGAATATACTTTGCAAGTACCATCATAAGCTTGCACTCCTTGGTTGATAATTCAATGTAGGAATGCATAGTGATAGAGTGGACTGTTCAGATAGGTTTTCCCCTGAATTAGTTAAGTCTACAACACATTAGTTTTCCTCTACATTTTTGGCGCCGTTGCCAGGGATGGTGCTAACTTCTTAGGCACATTTTTGGTTTTTCTTTACATGTTTTCATAATTTAATTGTTTTCATGTTTTCTAGCATTAGTGCTAATCAAAACACCTTTCAGAAAACACCAGGCATTCTATTAACATTGTGCAGGGTCGCTGAAACATAAAAGCTCAATATACTGTATGCAGAGGTAGAGAGACATTCGAGGAAGGTTCCTCCCATCAACTTCTCAAAACACCGAGGGTATAGCTGATTTTAACAACTATACAATAGGAAGTGCTGAAGGAGAGTTGCCTTCTACATCTCCATCAACACCCCCTACATCTCCATCAGCTTCCTCTACTGCCATAGAGGGAACTTTCAGAACAATGGCAGAAGTAGTAGAGGATCCTCTAGGACAAGCTACATTTGAATTCCCTATACCAAACCTAGCACGGGCAGCTACCTTGAAAAATATACCACTATCTGCTTTGCCTATTTTCTATGGTTTGGTGACTGAAGATCCTGACACTTTCCTGTTCGAGTTTGATGTTCTGTGTAGGAGTTATGATTATACCACTGATCCTTACAAACTCAAGTTGTTCCCTGCTACCCTAAAAGATGTTGCTTTAAGGTGGTTTATGGGACTTGGGAAAGATGCCATCCTAGATTGGGATACCATGAAGACAAAATTCCTAACAAAATACAAAGACTACTGTAGAGGACATGACAGGAGAAGAGATGACATCTTTAGGATATCACAAAAGAAGGAGGAGCCATTAGAAGACTATGTGGAAAGATTCCAATTTGCCTTGAAGAAAAACCCTCAAAATAAATTGTCTGAAGAATCATTGAAGCTGGTCTTTTTAAGAGGGGTCAATGATGATTGCATGGATGCCCTAAATCTCATTGGAATAGGGGATATCTCCCAATTACCCTTTGAAGATATTTGTACAGCTTGCAGGAACTACTCCAGGACTTTTTCTAGAAAACCCAGAGGAGAAAGAATAGCTATTGCAGGCAAATTAGTTAATGGAGTGTCTCGAGTGGAAATTAGTAACCTGCTGACCAATATGAAAGAAGATATCATTAGCCATATGGCTACATAGTTGGACACCCTCCACATTAAAAAGAAACAAGAAGAGGCAAATGCAATGCTCACTGAATACTACCCAAGCTGTAGACAAAGGAAGGCCAACTGTAAATGCAAAAGGGTAGCCAGTATCCAGCAGGAGAAGATTGAAAGGCCAGAACTTCAACCATTCGAAGATGATGATGGGAAACTATTCTTTATTGCTCAGAGAAGACCATGGCAGCAAAGGCAAGGTATGCCCCATGATCCACTTAATATAATTCATCTTTTCCTACTGCCAATCAAAAAAAATTTGCTTGGAATAACCATCCTTGGCCTGCTAATCTAAATGTTTGGCAAAGCCCACCATGGTCTACTCCATAGGCAGGGTGGAACCAATAGCAACAATAGCCTCAACAGACTTTCCAAGGCCCTACCTATAATCCCCAGTGGCCTACTCAACAACAGCAATGGCAACCTCAATGGAACAAGGGCCAACCATGGCAGCCAAACTCCCAATATTAGCAACCCTTGCTTCCACCTCAGCCACAACCATAGCAATAGGCCATAATGGCTCCACCAGCACCTTCAAATCACCCTCCTAGACCTTCCCAAATTCCTGCCCAACCTGCACCTAACCCTAACAACAAGCCTATTCAACAAGCTTATACTAATGAAGTGATGCAGTACCCCACCTATGGAGTTGAGGTAAGTAATGTTCACCTCAGATCAAGGAAACACCTTGCAGATCCTTCATCTCCCCAAATCACAGAGTTAGATGATGGAGAACCCATGGAGGAAGCCTTAGATGAATCACCCTTGGAACCTGAACCAATTTAGGAACCTCAACCTATATCAAACCCTAAGCCTCCTTTTCCTGAGCGCTTGGATATCCAAAAATAGCTAGAACAACCCACCAATGACCTTATAGAACAGTTGCAAGATATAAATATAAAGACACCCTTGATTCAGGCCATCAAAGAAATTCCTATCTACACTAAGACAATCAGGGATCTCTATATCAAGAAACCAGGAAGAAAAAGAGTTGACCCAAAAACAGTCCATGTCTTAGGTAACCTTGCAGACATCATGATGGGAAATATCATCGTTCCTAAGTATACTGATCTAGGAAGTCCAGTGGTCGATGTCAAGATCAATGGAGCCCTAATCAAGAATGCCTTAATAGACTTGGGTGTAGCAATCAATGTCATGACTAAAGACATAATGCCAATGTTGCAATTAACCAATCTTAGACCTACTCAGACTGTTCTGCAATTAGCTAATAGGTCAACAATAAAACCTGAAGGTATCATTGAAGACTTAGTCATTGCATTAGATTCCTGGGAATATCCTGCTAACTTCATTGTATTGCAACCTAAAGTAAATCTTGCTAGTTACCCTCTTATACTAGGCAAACCATGGCTTGCTACAACTGATGCATTTATAGGTTGTTGGTCAGGAAACATGATTATATCTAATGGAACCATTACCAAGAAATTGGTGTTGTATCAACCAGCCCAACCATACCATGAATTGGAGCAAACTATTTGGCCTACTCTAGAAGAAGAGGATAGTTATTCTTTGCAAACCCTGATGACCATTGAACGTAGTCCTTTGTTGGATATCCAAGATGAAGAGGAGTTACTAGCACACATTCTCCAAAATGACTGTGGGAGGCACCCACAACAACAAGATTGCCTATCCTGTCTGCAAGACCCGCTGAGCAATATAATACCTAGCCACTCCACTGAAGAAATTTCTTAATTGTTTCATGCCTTACTACCCTAGCAGCATCTACCAATCTTTCCTAGCCTTGATGTGTCTTCCATTCAACCAATGACTAAACCATTAGAGATACAGCCTGGAAAGATGTTGACTATCAATAATGCCTTGACTAAAGAAAAGGAGCAATCCCTTCAAAATGTCCTACAGTCCAATTCAACAACTTTTGCATGGGATTATAGTGATATGAAAGGCATTGACCCAAATCTATGCATGCACAAGATCTATATTGATGCTGATTTTTGACCTATCAGACAACAACAAAGACATATGAACCCTGCTCTAAGGGACATAGTCAAGGCTGAAATTCAAAAACTTCTAGATGCAGGTTTTATTTACCCTTTTTTAGACAGTGAATGGGTTTCACTATTGGTGATAGTTCCTAAAAATGGTGGCAAGTGGAGAGTTTGTGTTGACTACAGAGAACTCAACACTGCCACCAAAAAAGATCACTTTCCATTTCCCTTTATTGACCAAGTCCTAGATTCTTTGGCAGGAAAGAAGTACTTCTCATTTCTTGATGGCTTTAGTGGATATAATTAGATAAAGATTGCTTCAGAGGATCAGGATAAAACCACCTTTACCTACCCCTGGGGGACCTATGCATACTATGTTTTACCATTTGGACTGTGCAATGCTCCAGCTACTTTTCAATGAGCAGTCCTTAGTCTTTTTTTCTGATTTTGCTCATGATAGCATGGAGATTTATATGGATGACTTCACCACATATGGTGAAACATTTGATGAGGCTTTGCAGAATCTTGAAAAAGTTTTGAAAAGATACACAGAGCACAATTTGTCCTTAAGTAATGAAAAGTGTTTTATGATGATGACTGAAGGAGTGGTGTTCGGACATTTCATTTCATCTATAGGTATCCAAGTCAACCCAAAGAAGATATAAATAATCTCCACATTGCCTATTCCACAAAAATTGAAGGATGTTAGAAGTTTCCTTGGGCATGCAGGTTATTATAGAAGGTTTATTCAAGATTTTAGCAAAATTGTTGCTCCCTTGTTTGCACTTCTATCTAAGGATATTGAATTTGCTTGGACACCTGAATCTCAACATTCTTTTGAAAAATTGAAAGCAGCTCTGACACAAGCCCCAGTCTTGAGAGGTCCAAATTGGAAATTGCCCTTTCATATTCACACCGATGCCTCAAACTTTGTCATTGGGGCAGTGTTAGGACAACAAGAAGGCAACAAGGAATATGCAATTTATTACATCAGTAAAAACTTGCATTGGAAATTGCCCTTTCATATTCACACCGATGCCTCAGACTTTGCCATTGGGGCAGGGTTAGGCCAGCAAGAAGGCAACAAGGAATATGCAATTTATTACATCAGTAAAAACTTGCAAGGGGCTGAGCTAAACTACACAGTGACAGAGAAAGAAATGTTGGCAATTGTTTATGCCATCAACAAGTTCAAACACTACATAACCGGCTACAAAGTATTCATTCATACTGATCACATAGCCATCAAATATCAGATGAACAAACCAATAGTGGGTGACACGCTGGTCAGATGGTCATTATTATTTCAAGAATTTGATATCACAATTGTTGACAAGCCTGGTAAGGCTAATGTAGTTGCTGACTTTTTATCTAGATTGCCCACTCAATCCTCAGATGGTGTGATTGATGATTCCTTTCTTGATGAGCATCTCTTTGCTCTCACTATCCACACACCATGGTATGCAGACATAGCAAATTACTTGGTTACAGGGCAAATTCCAGGATATTTTTCACCAAGAGAACGGAGACAACTTGTTCACAAATGCTTTCCCTACTCATGGATTTTAGGTTTTCTCTTCTATACGAGACAACATCAGGAGAAGATGCATCAGAGAAGATGAAGTGTTTGATATCATGAAGGTTTGTCATGATGAACCATGTGGGGGACACTTTGCAGCAAAAAGAACAGCCTTCAAAATTTTGACAACAGTGTATTATTGGCCAACACTTCACAAGGATGCTATCAAATATACCAAAGCCTGTGATAGGTGTCAAAGAATGGGTAGACCAACTAAAAGTGATGAAATGCCATTGCAACCACAAATTTCATTAGTTCCTTTTGACAAGTGGGGACTAGATTTTGTTGGTCCTATTTCTCCAATCTCCAACAATAAGGAGTATATTCTGGTATGTAATGATTACCTTACAAAATGGGTTGAGGTCAAAGCATTGTAGTTTGCAAGAGATGATAATGTAGCTAAATTCTTATATGAAGACATTTTCAGCAGATATGGTGTGCCAAGGGAAATAGTAACAGACCAAGGTCCTCAGTTTACCTCAGATCTAATTACAAAGCTAGTGGAGGAATATCAAATAAGGCATAAAAAGTCTACCCCTTATCATCCTCAAGCCAATGGACAGGTTGAGGTAACCAACCGAGAACTGGAAAAAATCCTGACCAAGACAGTACAAGTCCATAGGCGAGATTGGGTTACTAGGTTGCCAAAGGCTGTTTGGGCCTATAGAACCACCTGGAAAACCACTACAGGGTTTACCCCATATGAATTGGTTTATGGGAAAACAACAGTCCTCCCAATTGAATTTGAACATAAAACACTAAGGATAGTTGTTGATCTTGGGATGGATTTGACAGCAGCACAACAAGATAGGATTCAACATCTTAATGCTCTGGATGAAATCAGGCTTGAGGCACTACACCATACGGAAGTTGTCCAGCAACAGAGGGTCAAATGGCATGACAGTCATATTAAGAACAAAGCATTTATAGCTGGTGATTGGGCACTTTTATATGACTCCAGGTATAAAGACTTCAAGGGCAAGATCTAATCCAGGTGGCTTGGACCTTATGAAATCATGCAATTTTTCCCAAATGGAGTTGTTCAGTTGCAAACTATAGATGAGGTCCGATTTTCACTCTTGGTCAATGGACATCGGCTAAAGTTGTATAAGAGGCCATTGCAGAAGGAAGACTTCATTGTTTCCTTAGCTACTACATATGGTGCCTCTCGTACTCTTGATGAGAATACTATGACACCAGTTGATGCAGCATCAGAGGATGACCCACATGGCCTGACTAGTGATGTAGAGGTTGAGTTAGACTACTCAACCCCTGTAGCTGAGGCATAATCTCTTTTGCTTTCCAAACACATGAACACACTACACCACATGCACACACAGCACCTTTACCATGATGTTTCCAACATTCAGCTGGGACCTGTTTACATCTTTCAGCTGGGACATGTTTACATCTTTTAGTTGGGACCTGTTTACATCTTTCAGCTGGGACCTATTTACAAATTTTAGCTGGGACCTATTACTTCTACACTTGTTCTGATCACCATCAAAATATTTACTTTGGAACAATGTTGCAAGCACTTGTAGTAACTACATATGTATTCCATTCAATACCCCACACATCCACTCAATCCATACACTACGCCTTGCTTCATCACCGTGCCTATACCTCATGCGCCAAATTTCAAGCAATTCCATCACATCACACATGCTAACGTGCCACCTCACCATTCATCCGCATGCATGACCTTGCAGTTCCAGTGGATTAATTGCATTATACACAATATCTCCTTTCGAGGTGTGCTCCCACATTCCTTTTCGAAGCATTGTTCTCGAGGTAACTTTTCATGATTGCCATTAAATTTCTTTATATGCATTTATCATTATCCTTATTTACTTCATGCATGCGATAATATTTCATACCATTCCAATTAATAATTACAACTTCCTACCACTTCCTTTGCCACGTGAGTGAGGTCACTTCACGTTCAGTTGGGGGGAAGGGTTGTCATTCTTGATTTTTCAACTTTTCGACTGGTTTTCAAATGAGTTTTCATCCCTGTGTACTATGTAAACAACTAGTGAGAGTTACCTTCCTAATGTCTTTGCTTTTGCTTAAGTCAAATCAAGTTAACCTCGAGTAGCAAGAGGAATTGCAGAGCAGCATAAGAATTGGGGTTAAGTCTAACAAAGTGGTAGAGTGGAATTATACAGAGGATTATAGACATGGGAGGTGACTTAGTAAGGAGAGAGCCATCTATGCACAAAGAGATTCTTGAAGATGTGCTAGTTTTACCGCTCTTCACCAGAGTAGGACGACTCAAGTACTTCTTAAAATTGACAGAGTGTGACAATGATATGGCCGCAGAATTTGCAGTTACATTGCAAAGTGATGAAGCAGTAGTAAAAGGGTTAACAGTTGATGCTTCTGAGATAGCTATAGCCCAAGTGACTGGACTGCCATGCACTGGGTCAGAATACCCAGCCCAAGCTGATGCAACCGCTGCTAGAGAAGAATTCTGCGAGCGAGGTGAGCATTTAGACTCAATAGTTCAAGGTATAAAATGCCTATCTCTACCATTTTTCTAGGGCAAATGTGCTACCTACATTATCAGGTATTTCACTTGTGATGGGAGGTATAATATGCTGTACACTGTGCATTTTAAATTATTGAACCATCTTCGTCATGAGAAATTGGTCAATGTTCTAAACTACCTCTATAACCTCCTAAAGAGAATGGCTTCAGAATACCAAAGGAAGCTAGAAGACACTTCAGTGTCTCATCATTGTTTAATTGCATTACTGGTTAAGAGGAGTTTGCAAATACAATACCCACAAATTGATTAAGAGGCCTTTAAGGATTGTGTTGATATTTCCACCTTGTTGGAGCAACCTCATGAGGAGGATGAGGAACTCCCATACAATGATGAACCTGAAGACGAACCTGTTCATGAAGAACCGAAGGAGGAAAGTGTCCTTGAAAATAGACTTGAAGAAATAGGGGAACCGTCATTCTCTCCTTCTGAACATGTGACTCCAAATCATGTAAGCAAGAAGAAAAAGAAGAAGAAGGAAGGAAAAGATGTCAGCAAAGAAAAGACAAAAAGGAAAAAGAAGGAGAAAAATGTCAATATAGGGGAAGTAAAGGAAAGACAAAAGAGGAAAGGTAAAAAGAAGATGAAAAGGGCTATTGAACAAGAAACCACTACCCTTAGGAGATCAGGCAGATTAAGGAAATAGACAGCTAAAGAAAAGATTGGAGAACAAAGACAAGATTCTGAGGAAAAGGGAAATACTCCTGTGAATGTTCCTATTGACATACTTGAAGATGATATCTCTGCAATTAAGGATAATATGAATGCTTCTTCAAAGAAGAAAAAGTATGTTCCTTCTTCTGACTCTGACTCAGAGGACCCATTTATTGCCAAAAAGATGAGAAAAGCAACCCCTAGTAGCCCTGTTAAAGAAATTTTTAATGCTTCTAATAACAATGATAGTGGTACTGTAAAATTTGAGCAAAGGAATGAATTGTTAGAAGAAAGAGACCTTCGGAAAGAACTTCAGGAAGCATTGGACATAATCAAAACCTTGGAGGATCAGGTAAAGAGGTATGAAGAGAAGGAGATAGAAAAAGAAAAGATGATACAAGAATTAGAGGAGAGGATTTAGACATAGAATCGAGGGTCTAAATTAGATTTGTTAGCACAATTAGCTGTTAGCAATATCATCTCGGATAAGGAGAAGGAACCCCCTCCATCATTTCCTGAGATAAGAACTCCAGCATGCCATACTACTGTTTCATGGGGTTTTGAGTTGCTAAAAGTCTCTAGTAGGTCAAAACAAGATACAGAGAATTGGGATAAAGAAAGGAAAAAAATTAATGAAATAATTGAGAATCAAAATCTTGAAATTAAGAAATTAGAGGCAAAAATGGTAGGTATAATTGATAGGGCCATGGAAATCATTGAATGCAGACCACCTTCAAGGGTTTATGCATTATTTTTAAAGGAGAAATTTCTTAGTTTTGAATTCAATAGATTTGTTAATGACCAACCAGCTTTGCAGTCTAGACATAGTTTCTTCAGTTATTTTCAAAAGGTCAGTATAGAACAACAAGATCAACTATGTGAGTTCTGTTTGCACAATTACCTATTAGAGGAAGAAATCCATCTATAAATGTTGGATATTTACAGCTGAGAGCAATAATATCATACCTAAATAATGAAAAGTTGAGAGGAGAATTGATGGATAGGTATGAATAATATGAGAAGAAGGTATCACTACCAATCAGACAAGAGGCACTTAAATCCGTGAAGATATCCTCATAAAATGGTACAGACTTCTCTCTCATAAGGGCCTAGGCAAAATCATTATGGACCTAAGAATAAGGGATCACAGAAGGGTACAGAGAATGATGGGATCCATTTTACAAAGTTGTGTTAGATATGTGCAAAGCAGATGGAACAGTTTGACACCTACTCTTCAATAGAAAGAACCTCATTCCTTGCATAACTTTATGAACATGTCTGAAAGATTGCACAGGTACATTCAAATTTCAGAGAATTAAGGTGTGGCATGCTTACCACTTACCTACCATCCACCTCTACTCTTATATCCAGTTCCACACTGGACATGTGAAAAGGGAGAGGAATGCAGGACTGCAGAAGCTATCAGACTACAAAGGATTTCATGCTACAATGCGTTCTATCTGAAGCAGGGTGAGGGTGTCAGGGTAGTTATGGATTTGAGGCAAATAGTTTTACATTATAATTCATTTCCCTAGGTATCTGTTTGAGTAATTTTGCTTGAGGGCAAGCAAAAGGTTAGTCGGGGGGAAATGATGGGCTACAGAATTAGTCTCTTTTATGTTACTTTTTATACTCCAAAAACTTCTTTCATGGCATCTTTTAAGACATTTATCCATGTTTGCACTATGATATGTTGACCTTCTTTATACTTCTAAGACCTGAACTTATAGTATAAATGTGGAATGTAATGATCATGTTATCTAATGAATGAATTAGATATAGATATGTATAAAAGTATAAATAAGATGTTTTTATGGTTAGTCATGGAGAATGCTTGTGGTATATGCTTTTGGAAACTAATTGTATATGCAGAATTGGACATGTCACGATGAGATCGAGCATTTGTAGCAAGTTGCAGACAAAGGAGTTAATAGAAGTATGAGTTTCAATGCTAAGAATGCAGAGACAGCTGAAGACAATTATGGAGCATCATGGATAGTAATAAATTAAGGAGTGGATTTGTTTCAAATATGGTTATGGACGTTGTTCATGCATTAGACTTCTAATTTGATTTGAATTCTTCTTCTTATAGTTAGTTAGAATAAGAATGTGATCTTGACTCCACGACCTAGTATCTAGGCGCGGTAAATGATTAGAGTCAGCTCATTAATAAATAAGGCTCTCTCTCCATCTTGTATAATAAGGGGGAAGATGAGATATATAAGGTAGCAGAGTCGAGTTGTTAGCAATTCAGTTTGATTCAGTTATCATTCCCTTTTCTATGTGTAAAGACTCAAGCATGTTACATTTATGGAATACAATCTGGATATGACAAAAAAGAGATTCCGTTGTTGAACATTTTGATATGAGTTGATTGTGTATGGAATAGGTTAAGCTTTGATATGTGTTACAAAGATACGTAGAATCTGGATTAGATTTTCTTTCAGTTAAGGAAGACAGACTCTTGACCTGACCACTCAAGGTATTGATTCTCTCCTTGTTTATTTCATTTCAGTTAATTTTGGTTTATTAGTTTTCTGCTAAAACGCAATTTGAATTCAAGTTGGTATTATGTTTTGATCAAATAGATATAGTTCATGAACAATTGCATATTAGTGTCTTCACAAATCCTCCAGAGGTCAGCAGTTAGTCATTTCATTCTTGACAATTCAATTAAGTTAATTCTACAAGTTTCCCTATTGTAATAGTTATCTACAGACCTTGTTGTAGGTACCCGTAGCAACTAGGATTTATAGTTATTTTCATTGTTTTATAATTCTGTCAATTCTAGCAAGATAGATTTGTTTGTTTAAAGTTAAGATAGAATAGATGGGAACCATATGAGCCTTGAAGGCATATACTTTGCAAGTACCATCATAAGCTTACGCTCCTTGGTCAATAATTTAATGTAGGAATGCATAGTGATAGAGTGGATTGTTCAGATAGGTTTTCCCCTGAATTAGTTAAGTCTACAACACATTAGTTTTCCTCTACACAAACAAGACCCTAGAGATTGTATAACTATGAAACAATATGAGAATACCAAAAAATAAGAATGAGTAAGACATAGATAATGTAAACATAAATAAACAAAACCAAACAATATCTACCTATATACAACACCAAGAAGGAAACCACGCAAGGGAATAAAGGCAAGGGCAAAAACACATATATGAGCATATGTGGAAAAACAACCAACCAAAAATAAAGGGGAGCGAATGCACAAGAAAAAGACACCAGATCCTAAATAGAGTAAATTACAACAACAAAGGATAACATAGGATGACGAGAGAAGAAAAACCTAACGATACAAAGAAGAATAGATGAAGAAGAAGAAACAAATAAGGGTGAACAAGCAAGCAAAGAGCTAGAAACAAAACTAAAAGTAAACTCTCAAAGTAAAGCAACCCTAAAAACTAAAGAAAAGGGGCAGACGAGAGATAAGAAAAGATAGCCTACGGAAAGAGAAAGGAGGAATAAAAGGGTGACAAGATGACTGAGGGGTTAAAGTTGGTGAGTGAGATACTTGGGCCATGAAGGGGGAAGGTAGGGGGAAGAGACATGGCAGAAAAGGAGGGTGAGAGAACAAGACTAAAAAGGAGTAGGGAAAAAAATACCATCACACAGTTTAATCTAGAAGCATCGAGTTACAACATTTACTAATGTATGTGCAAGCAAGTGGAGCATAAAATAAAAGAAGTTAGATTAGAGTTAAAATTTACAAAGCATCAAATTTGAATAAGAAGTATGATATAATATCATATTCCAAAATCAAATGTCATCTATGTAACTCTAGAGTTAAAGCATCTGCTGAGAGCTATGCCATGTGTGCAATCCATTTTGCCACATTGCAGTCCCTATCCTACCAGAAGAAGTCTAGAGAAATGGATTTTCCTGTCAAACCAATAGCAATTAAGAACTTCATACATGAGGAAAATAAGAGCTTTGATAGAATCATGGTAACAATCTATATAAATAAAATCTCCTAGATGCAGTATCTTGCTCTTAAAAGAAAGTAACATGTATAAAATATGTCTGATTTTGATATTCTTGAACATGGACTAAATTGGATGTTGCATCAAAGAAACAACATGAACCAATTAGTTTTAAAATTTTCCTTTATAAGTATCATGTTAATGATAATAAGGTTTCTAAGATGGATTGCTATCCATAAGTATTTTATAGTTATTTTTATAATATTTCATAGATTAAGGATGTTGTAGTTTACAACTCTAAAATATTGATCGGTGGCATGTGCAGTGTGCACAGACATATATCATGAATCTAGTGTGCCAAGACTTCTTTGAAGATGTGTGCTACTGTATGTGTTTGACAGTTAGCTTCCATAACCATTGATGAAACTTGACATAAACAAAAGTGGTGTTTTCGATTTAGAAATTGTGATATTGTAGTTGTAAAAACAAAGAAAACAAATCATACTCATGTTTAATTGGTGTGTGTATCCAGTTGGGTCCCAAAATAGCTAATCCAAAACCCTAGAACATTACCCAATCTCTTAGGCTAGGGTTATCATCAAGAGGATTGGGATGGGGCTCATCAACAAGTTAAGGATGATTTAGGGGCAACTGATAGGAGTGGATAATCTACTCCTCTCTTCAAGATCAACTAGACTTAGGAGGGTAATCTTAGAGGTATCCCTCAATAAAGACTTAGAACAACATAAAATACTTTCAGATTTACAACATTGCAGCAATACTCAAGTTGCAGTTTTATTCCCCAATAATGTCATTAGATTAAAACAATCTTATTGCACTATAAAACATCTTTTTAAGCTAATGAATGCATTTCTGAAACATAAAAGATACAAAGGGCATACATTTAGTCTGAGAAACTTGAATGTTAAACTTATACTGGATTTTCCCTAGTTAAAACATAACCAAATAATGCATACACACTGTTGTTATTTCTACCTTACACATAAAAGATTTGGTTCATTTTATGAGATTGTGGGGGGTTAAGAAACATCAGGCCGATGCCTATTATGGGCTACAGAGTCATCAATCTATCAAGGGAAACAAACATGAAGAAACATATGGGTGTTATGCATAAAAATTGATTACAAATGGTGGATATACTTATTTATCCATCACTCTAATGCATTCATTCACACACAACACTAAAATGATCACTGAAATGGCTGCAATGTATTAAGAGTTTGTCTCACTACTCAAATCAATGATTACATTCATGTTACTATAACAAGAGGAAACCCTGACAAAAATTGAGGGGTTTTCTGAAATGAATACACAAAATGTTGGAGAAGTCCACAATATGCAATCAGTTAAACCTATAAATTTTCATATATTTCTGAATATTTGATCCCTAATACATTGATATGGAAGTTTTTTGAAGCCTGTAGAGAACTACACCTTCTTCTACTTGGAGATCTTGTAAAAACAAACCCTTCTTACATGTCTCGACCACATATATATAGCAATCCCTTCTCTTGTTGTGCTTGGGTGGGAATCACCTACCCCATCTACCTCTGTAACACACCCAATGAGTGGAAATTAGTCGGGAAATCAACAATGAGCATTGAATCACACCCACTTCTCTACCTACCTATGTTTTATCTTTATTTCACATTAATGATGTCCCAGGTGCAAGCCTATGGCATTCAAGATTAACCAAGATCCCATGTATAAGGCTCAACAACCTCATAGTGTATTGCACTACATGAGTCATGTCGCTTGAGATTCAACAAATTGCGCAATCAAATAACTCTGGAAAAACTAAAGTGTCTTGGAGGAGTGCTAAGATGCCATGCATCCCTTTAGAGATGCCTCTTTATTTTCTTCACAAGGCTCAGAGACTTGTTGACTTGCTTTGATTAATGGCGCAATGCCTAACACTTGTTAGCTCTAACACAATCTTGGTGATGCATAAACCATTGGATATCTTCAGCTTATGATCGACAGTTCAAAGCCTTTAATGTCTCAGAGAAAAATGGGACCCACTGCCTGTGACTTGGCATTAAACAACTAATGGCACAATGTTTAAAACTTGTCAGGCATGCCTTCTTTGAATTGTTGCGCAGTTGCACCAAATGTCTCCTCCATATGCCTTCCTCAATTTCTCTCTTATTTAATAAATTTGGACCCACTTTCTCATTGAGTCATCACCTTCAACCAATGACGCAATGAGAAAATTGTGTTAGTTCTATAATCCTGAAAAGGTGTGTGGTGCCGCCACATTGCATTAAGAAAGCGTCGAAGATTGAAACTTAAATAAAGAAGGGGACTGCCTCAAAAATGACTTAGCATTGCTTCAACCAATGGCGCAACATTTAAAATTTGTTAGAACTGACAACTTAAAAACTTGCACGGTGTTGCCACCTAGAAACATCACATTAAGCATCTACGGTCTTATGGTTCTTTGACATTTCAACGATTTTGAGAACTGATGAACCTCCATTAGCCTTGTTCTCTCTTTTTGTTCTCATCTATGTTCTTTGTTTTCTTTTTAGTGATTCAACAATTTCACAAACTGGTGAACTTGCCAAAAAACCACTTCATCATTTCTTTCTTTTGTTCTCTTTGACATTCATTTTTTATTTTGACAATTTGAGAAGTTCACGAACTGACAAACTTGTCAAAAAGCCACTTCATTTACATCTTTTTTTTTGGTGTTTTAGTACTTTTTGAAATTGGTGAACCGTCGAACCACTTTCTAACTCTCTTTCCTTCATCATCTTCCCATGTCCTCTTTCCTTTGGTGTTTCAACAATAATGCAAACTAGTGAACCACTTTTGGTAGGTTCACGAGTTCGCGAACTTGTCAAAATGCTAAAACACAAGGCACTCTGGGCTTTCGATAGGTTCACAAAGTGACAAACCTACTGAAAGGAAAACACTTGGATGTATTTCAAAGGATTTTCATACTTAGATAATTTTAGGATGGGGGCCCATAGAAGATCTCTCTGATCATAAATAACTGATGGGCAAAGTATGGATGCAACAAGGAGGCACAAACATGGGATTTTTTGCAATTTTGGGCACAATGAACCCAAGTCCCAATAGTGGCTTTGGTTGGGGACATGTGCCTTACAGGGATAGCAAGAATCTAGAAGATCTCTGGGAGCAGGCTAATAAAGGGGACAAGGCAAAAAACACTATGTATATATAGGGCAAAAAATAAAAGGGAAGCTGAGAAAAAATAGAAGAGTACCTCATTACTTAGTGTTGATGGTGAAGTTAGTCACAAACAAACATGAAATAAAAGTTACACAACAACCCTTATTTATCTTGCAAGATACGATGAATTCAAAGAATTCATGATCCCAAGTCTCCGTTGATTAGTTCATAATCTACTGACGTTACTCAGTGGTTGATATGTGTTACTATTTTCCATTCAGGGGCCTTACGTTCATCAGTAATTTCTACCTTTACACTATGAACTTGCTCAAATAATGTGCCTACAGGTTGATATTTGCATGATTTCTACCATTATTTGCAAGTCTTTGCATGATATTTTCAATATTACATGCATTTTTTAGCTCAAATATGCTAATGATGTTCAGTTATCTACGAGATGTCAGCATATTTCTCTATTCTGCTTATTATTTATTTATGTATTGCAGTTATGGAAGTGATTTCAATGAAATTAAGAAAAAGAAAATAACAAAGATAGGGTTTAAAGAGTGAGATTCCCAAAATTACTTGGCTGAGATCAATGATCCATATACATATTCCCATACAGCATTGAAGAGAAAGAAACTAGAATCATACTTCACCAGGACATGACACAAATCCACATGATCCAGTGCAAATCTTCAAAGGAAAAGTTGACAACAACATGCAATAAAATGAAAGCACTTCTATTGAACACAACATTCACCAGTACATATCCAGAAATCAACTTGAAGATTACGTAAAGTTTACAATCAAGATGTAATCTGAAGCTTCATCTCCATTCAGTATGCTTTAAAACAAGTATATTTACAATGATTTGAAGAAAGAACCTTGACATTTCAATAGTTCAATCCTCATTAGTCTCAGTAATCCAATCTCCTATACTAAATTATTTTAGGTCAGACTCAGAATGATTCACCTCCCTCTGCAGAAAATGAAAGGGGCTCTATATATATGGCTCTGATTATCCCCAATATGGTTCCCCAAAAACCCTAGTCAATTGGCGGTGGAAAATAAATCCTGCCCAAAAACTCTGAGCAACATATCTTTTCTGAGCATCAGGTCCTTTGTATATTTAGTTATATGTATCTTTGGATATACATTTGGGTATGATACAAGTGTTTAACCAGATTTTAAACCATTGGAATTTCGCATTGTATGTTACCTCAATGTATGTCCGTAAGCATACATACAACGCGCGAATATACAAGGACTTAACTTCTTATCATAACCCTTTCGGGTCCGCACAATGTATAAGTGCATTGTATCTCAGCTTGTATGTAGAACACATACAACGCACAAAGCATACAACAACTTAACGAACTTTAATAACGCTTCGGTTCCGCAACATGTATAAGTGTAATGCATATCGGCTTTGTATGTAAGATACATACAAAGCGCGAACATATAACGAATTAACTCTCTTTAAATTTCTTTCGGGTCCACGGCCTGTACATTGGCAATGTATATAACAAATGTATGTAAGATACATACAAACATAAGATGCATTACGTGGATTTTAACCAAACATTCACTTCAACCCATAATTGCGTCGGGTCCAACCTGTATGTACAAATAAAACATTAGCAAATGCATACAAGTATAAAAGCATACAAACAACTTTGTATGTAAACCCGATATACAAAACCCCTTGCATGTGCAACATACGACGACCTAACATACAAAGACCATTGTATATGCAACCTAATTTATAAAAGACTTTGCATATAAGCGACCCGATATACAAAGGGCCCTGTACATGCAACATACAAACCCGAATGTACATTTTACCAAAACACTCATAACTTGCAAAATATAGCAAATTTTAAGATGGTTCAAAAAGCAACCCCTGTTCATTTTTTACAAGGAATTCACCTGTACTCTTCCCTGGCACTTAATGCAAAAGTTTCTCTATTTTCAACAAGGTTTGTATTATTCACTCTCTTTTTTCCCTTACCACCAAGCAGAACAACACACACAAGCAACAAGCAAAAAGCCACAGCAGGGGTCCTCATTTTGCTAAGGAGTAAAATGGGGCGTGTTGTGAACATCACAACACTTAGGAGAAGTAATGCTTCAAATATTGACCATGGATTGGAAGCTCCATGAACTCTGCATTCAGATTCTTGAGATGAAAAACATTATAGTCAAGCTTTACAACAATCTCAAACAGTCCCATCCATAAAGGATCAAACTTCCCATGCTTTCCTTTGTCCTCTAATAGATAGCATTCCACATAGGGACCACATCTCCAACTTGGAAATTTATTTGAAGTGATCCCTTGTCAAATAGATATTTCACTATTTGCTTATGTGATGAGACTTTATCATACGTAGATCTCCTACTTTCATCTAGCTCTGTTAATTCCAAAATACTCTGAGAAACTGCACCACCTACATCTTTTTCAATATTGTGTAATAACTGATACAAGGGTAATTCCATGCTAAGTGTCATTTTAGCTTCTAGTTTGTATACAATTTTGAATGGACTCTTACCTATAGCACATTTACACGTTATCCTATTGGCCCAAATTGTAAATTCTAACTTATCATCCCATATTTTCTTATTCACGTCTAGAGTCCTTCTAACAATCTTCATGTGGCTTTTATTAGTGGATTTAGTTTATCCATTACTTTGGGGATGATAAGGAGATGAGTGGATCAGATTAATCCCATATTATAAATATACATTCAATACATCTTGAGATCTAAAACACATGGCATGATCAACAATAATTATATGTGGCTCAACAAACTTGGTTATGGTGTCATTTGTTAGGAATTCTATCACTACCTTTACCATAGCATTGCAGGTTGGAATAGCCTCAACCCCTTTGGTGAAGTAGTCAGTTGCTACAAGGATCCATTTGTACCCATTACTTGACTTTTCTAGAAACATCCTTGAACAATGTGGGCCACCAATACCCTACCCTAATTATTTTATGTGTTGTGGTCTTATCCTTGAAATGTCCTCCACAAATGCTCTGATAGCATTCATCAATGACCCTCTCAGCTAGTTCCTTATCCAAACATTTTAATAACAACCCCTTAGGATTCCTCCACATCAAATTGCCATGAATTAACACATACCTTTGGGTTCATAGCTTGAGTGTCCTTTGCTAATTTCCACTCAGTCTTGGAGGACAACACATGATCTTTAAATAAAAGATAATATTCTTATACCAATGATTATCAACTAGATGACAAAAGCTAATATAAGGAGCTTCACTTGTTTTATTTACCTTCGTTGCCTCTAAGTTTGCATCAGCCATTAGCTTAGCCAAGCCTTGGCCTCTAAATAGTTTGGTGACCTAGACCTCTATATCATATTCCTGGATCCTGTTGATCCATCTACATCTTCTTCTAAAGGCCTCCTACTGCATGAAGATGTCTTTCACAACTATGTGTGGTACATATGCAATAGTTTTTACACCCATGATGTATGACCTAAAATTTTTAACCGCCTTGACCAAGGCATAGGCATGTTTTTCCATTGTAGAATATTTCAGCTCAGCAACCTACAAGGGTTTACTAATGAATCCAGTAGGTTGCTCATACCCATCCTTGTTTTTTTTTAGCAAGACAACAACTATGGTGTAATAGGAAGCAAAAGAGAAGAGTTGGAAAGGCCCAGAGTAATCCGGGCTTATCAAGATTGGCACATCCTTGAGAGCTTCCTTTATGTTAGAAAATGCCTCAGTTGATACTTTACTCCATGTGACCGATTATCCTTTCTTGAGCATCTTGGATATGGCCTTGGTCTTCTTAGCAAAGTTGGGGACAAACCTCTACATAAAGTTAATTTTCTCAAAGAAAGATTGGACACCTTTGACTAATTTAGGTTGAGGGATGAGGTCAATCACTTTCACTCTGTCTAGATCTATCCTTACCCCATCTGTTGACACAATGTGTCCCAACAACTTTCCTTCTTCAACCCCAAACATACATTTCTTGGGATTCAAATAAATCCCATACTCAAGACACCTCTCAAAAATCATTTCCAAATGTTTGCAATGGTTTTTCTTTCTTTGGAGAATATAGTCAGATCATCTTGGTAAACTACCATGATCTCATCTATGAGGCCTGCGAAGGTAACATCCATTTCCCTCTAAAATGTTGAACCTACATTCTTCAAACCAAATGGCATTCTCACATAAACAAAGATGCGCCAAGGAAGTAACTGTTGTCTTGTATTGCTTCAAATCCTTGACCATCACTTGATTATAGCTTGAGAATCCATCCATCATGGACATCAATTCTGATCCAGTCACCCTTTGCAACAGATGGTCCATGCTTGGGAGAGGGTAGTTCTCCTTAAGTGAATTAATGTTCAAATTTCTAAAGTCTACACAAAATTTGATCTTTTTTCACATTGGAACCAAGTTGGATACCCACTTTACATGTTAGATAGGATTAATGATACTGCCTTCTTTTAGCTTCATTGATTCTTTTTACATTTGAGGAGTAAGAGTAGGAATGATTGGTCTTTGCTTCTATCTGAAAGATTTTGCATCAGGTTGGAGGGGAATAATATGATGAAATAAATCTTCTATATAAGCTTTGAGTTCATCATAAGACAATGCAAAACATTTCTTAAATTTTTTGAACAATGTAGTCAGCATTTGCTTCTCATTGGGTCTCAACTTCTTAATAATGTAAACCATTTTTGGGGCAACTTCAATTCCTAGGTTCACACCCTCAACACTATCTTCTTCAATTGGCTTGCTTTTGCTCTTCCAATGATCTGCATTATCAAACATTTTTTCCAATGCTACAATCCCTTTAGGAATAATGTGTGTCTTTAGTTGTAGGTCATCTCATTACCAAATAAAGTCTTTTTGACATCATCATCTTCAACCATAGGCTGCCAATCTATTAGCTGATTATCAAAGTCATCCATACAATTTAAGAACCTATAAATTTAATTGCTATCATCAAATACTTTCCAACTGTAGATGTTGTCAGGAATGCTGGGCCTTGTGAGAACTTCAACAACATACTAAGAATGGGAAGAGGTTGAACGTAGATTAAACTTTGAGGTTGCAATAGCTAGAGTATCTGCCTCTTCATTTTCAGACCTTTCAATCCACTTGATGCCAACAACATCAAATAATTCCAAAGTATCCCACACTGCATTCTTGTATGCTCTTAACCTATTATCTTTGGCTGCATAAACACTTCTAACATGCTGCACAAGTTTAGAATATCCCTGGATTTTCAAGCATTTGATTGCATGTTTATGAGCAATATTCAAGCCCAACAAAAAGGGCCTCATACTTGGAAATATTGTTTGTACACTGAAAACCGAGCCTAAAGGACAGCCTAGACCACTCCCCATCTAGTGATATCAAAACAATACCAGCACCTGAGCCATCTCTTGAGTATGCACCATCAAAACAAATCGTCCACAAATAATATACATCACTAATAGGAGGAGCACGATGAAGTGGATCAACAATAACATCATGATTATCATAATTACAATAGCCAATGAAGTGACCAATTCAATAATGAAGAAGTTTATATCTTTGTTGGCTTTGTAACGATCCCCTAAACCATCTTCCATTTTCTTCTCCCTATACAAATTCACCTATACTCCATGCATAGGGATAGTAGCTGTAGACACCTAAAATCAACCTTGTCCTTACGACATCACCTAGACACCCATTTTTGCGATACTTTTATCCTAGGACCCTTTCATTAGCCAATTAATTAAATAAGAAAAAGTTGCGCAACAGTAGGAGTCCCTACCAAATGCTGCCAACACAAAGTGTGAGAAGAATATGGGGGAAAAACAGACGTGCAAAAGTTAAGCAGATTTGGAAAATGCAAGTAACTGTACAAAAAGCAGTGTGTGAAGGAAATGTATATGGTCACGAAGCCTGCTTAGAATGGAAGAATGGTCCCTGTCACTGATTGCAGAGTTGCAAGATATAGTGTTAAATTCTAGTTGTTTGCATTTCTTGTTGATATTATGCACAACTGATTAATCGCACCAAACTTATCATTTGTTTTTAGTTTCTACTGATCACGCTGAGTGGGCTATATCAGATATAAGGAAAATCCATGGAGGAGGTTTAGTAGTACTAAAGGACGAATCAAGAATAAAGACTAATATCCAAACCTAATTTGCATTTATGTAAATTTTGAATATTAATGTTAACAAACCAATTGAAAATGAACTATAGTTGCTTGAATACGAAATTGATGAAATAGGAGGTTTAGCAATACTAAAGGGCGAATCAAGAATAAAGACTAATATCCAAACACAATTTGTATTTATGTAAATTTGAATATTAATGTTAACAAACCAATTGACAAATGAACTATAGTTGCCTGAATACGAAATTGATGAAATATGGATTCAAGAAGCAGCATTGGATAATGATTATTAATACCATAATGTCAGTTTTTACAGCCTAACCCTTATCACTATAAAGATATTAACAATAGTTCTTATGAAATGTAGCATATGCTTATGACAAGAAATCATATCCATTGGTAGGTATAGTGTTACACAAAAATAAGCAATTTTAATTTGAGAGGGCATGCAATATCTCCGTAAAGGCTATGGATTTATTTTTGGTATGACACTCTTAGAAATTATTTTGTCCAATTATCAATGTATCACTGATGTTGGATTTTTGTAGTTGCACAGTCTATACATACGCCATATGCGAGCTTGCCATTGTGCTTGCAAATGCACACAACGAAACTCCTTCTGTTGGACAATAGCTACATAAAGTGGTTTGTTATGCAACATGTACCCTGCAGTTGCACTCAAAAGTGAGATCTCCTACACAACTCTAACACCCAAGCTACTATAGTAATACATGTAAAGAAATGAACTACTTACCGGATAGTTCTACAATAGCTCTGTTTGCTTCTCATGGAGTTGAGAAGCAAACAAATCCAAAGCCTTTACTATGTCCTTTCTCATCCAGCATTATCTTTGAAGAGATGATTGTGCCATATTGACCGAATACTTTTTGCTTCCTCATCATCAACTATATCATCAATGTTTTTAACATATACATTTGACCCCTGTACATGAGATATATAAAAATATAAGGATAGGAAAGATTGGAAAATTTTAGAAACAAATTAAAAAGTAAAAATGAACATGTATGGGAGGACAATGATGAATGAATTGTCATTGATGTCAAAAAGAGTGTAGTTGGTATATTGGATAGGTGTGGGAGATAGGAGTGATGATGATGTCTTGATGGAAGAGCTAGGTGCTTCATGGACAAGAAAATTAATTCATGCTTGTCATGTTGTCAGAAGTAGCATATTGGATGCTATGTTGGATTCATCCAAGATGGTGTTCATTATGCCTTAAGCTGTTCATGACAAGATATGCAGAGATTTGGTCTTCATGGTTTATGGTGTTCATCTTCTTCTTATGTTGGTCATGAAAAGATATGTAGGATCATGATCTTCAAGGTTGTTGGTGTTACCCATGTCAATGAGATGCAATTTATGATATGTGTCCTCAGATTTTCATGTTGGTTGGTGCTACATTACATATTTAGGAGTTGATACCTTGCATTCATTGTTGTGTGATAAGTTGTGTCATCGATACCATTATCATGTTGGTTTGTCAAAGTTGTCTTCATGAAATCAGATATGCTTTATGTGTCATGCAATATCTTTTTAGGAGTACTTGGTGTTCAGTCATGTGTCATGCAAAGTTATGCAATAAGTGTTGAGTTATTCATGCTTGTGAGGTACATGAGTTGAGATGTTGAGTTGATGCAAGGTGATCACACATGAGTTGAGATGTTGAATTGATGCAAGGTGAGATCACAAGGTGTTGGGTTGATGGTGATCAAAGGGTGTATTTGTTTATCAATGTTTGAGTTCATGCCTTGTTGGTGTTCACATGTTTTTGGTTTAGGAAATGTGTTGCAGGAATTGAATAGTTGAGAGATTGATCAAGTTAGTACTTCAGGAGTTCTCAAAATACTTCATTACTTACAGTTGGTCCATACTTCAGTGAGTTGTGACATTGGTCTTCATACACCAACATTAGGAGAAAAAGCTAAGTCTACATCTGTAGCATTAAAGTTGTGTTGATGTCTGTTGGGATTGACCCAAAGAATCTTGATCATTCATTACAAGAAACTTGTTATCAGTGATTTGTGCTTGTCAGAGGAAAATGAGGATATGGTCTTTCATATTTCATTATCTAAAGTTTTAAATCCAGTTTGTTCAGAACTGTCCAGCATTAACTTTCACTTCAGGGGTGCCAGATTTCATACAAGGTTTTATCAAGTTGGTCTCTACTTATCTTGAGCCTTTCATAGCCTAACATTCTAAGTTTTTTTGTTTAAAGGTTATAAACTCTAACTTAAAAAAAAAAAAACCTTTCTATACTCTCCTCTGCCCGTCATGACATATTGCACTTTTTGTTTTAATTTTCTATTGACTTGCAAGCACAGGTCACATCACTTAATTTGACCTGCTAAAGGGGCCTTTACTCATATTGCTGACTGGTCCCTTTTGATCCTCCTTACCTTTTGCAACAGTTTCCCCTTTGAGCGCATGAGCACCAAAAAGACAATCAAAGGCTCCATTTTAAAGTGAGAAGGGCGCATTTTGAATAATCAATGGTTTATATTTAAACTTTGATATCTACTCCTCTACAATGCACTTTGACATGCATTTGATTGTCTTTCTATATGGCTACATAGAATAATGCCTTTTTAAGGCTATTTTTGGTATGTTTAAAAGGGCATAAAATCTTGGAGTTTTTAAAAGCATTTTTAGGGGATTTTTATGAAGATTCTTTTCTAATTTTGAAACTCAAGTGGGCCTCTTTCTCTCTCGTGCCATGAAGATAAAAAGGAGAAAGTTAATTGTTTTTTTCTAAAATGGGCATAGTAATAAATTATTTTTTAAGAGGTATTAAGGAGCTTTTATGATTTCTTTTTTTTTTGTCCTCATGGAGAAGGTTTTTGGAGAAAAGGATCCGAATACAGAAGATATGGAAGATAATTTTTTTGGGGCAGATTGATTAAATTCATTGAAGATTTTATTTAATGATATATGATGGATATCATTCATGATTTTTATAGAGAAGATGAAAATATTTTATGCAGGGAAGATGAAAGATTGAAGAATATTGAAGAAAAGATATATGCAGAGAAGAAGTAAATGAAGGGTTTTTATTTTATGAGAAGAGGAAAATGAATTAGAGAAAAGAAGAATATGAATGGTTATGCAAAGAAGAGGAATTTGATCTTTTTTTTTACAGGTTCTTCATAGATGGAAACGAATATACAGAGAAGAGATATATGTGATGATTTATGCAGAGATGAGAAGAATGTGAAAGGACATTTTTTATATAATGAATTTGTAAGTGTGTTATGTGAATGATTTTGAAGGTCTGAGATATGCAGAATTGAAGACATATTTTTGTGAGAGAAAATGAAGTGAACCAGGTGAATATTTTGTAAGGTGTATGAGATGATATTGCAGGTGACTCAAGAACATTGTGAGAAGACATTATGAAGCATATATTCAGAGCAATTGATTTCCAAACTAAGAAAAGATGATTTAAGAGATTGTATTTGAATCTTTGTGTGAGTGATGAATCACAGGGTATGTAATGGTGCAAATCAGATTGACTTGCAATCATTTCTTGCACACTAGACTTTATGTTTTGATAATGGTGATTGTATTTGCCAGTGAGGCAGATTTATGCCAATGAGGCTTGTATGGTCAATGAGACCTATTTGTAATCAGTGAGGTTTTTGATTAAGCTAGTAAGGCATTTAAGAGTGGTTTTTCTTCCCCTTGAGGGTTTTCCACTCATCAAATCAGGTGTTATGTTTATTGTTTGTCTTCATGTGCCCTAATGATTTGTTCTTATAGTCCTAATTTATACCTTTCATTATCATATTTGTGCATATGTGTTTAACAGATCATTGATGTCTTTCTCTCTCTTTAACTTGTAAGTTAATAGGTGTAAAAAGTTGTAAAAGTTTATATAACACTGATTCACTCCCCCCCTCTCAGTGTTGTCCTGGACTCCAACAGACAAACCCAAATAGAAGCACGTAAAACATCTAAGACAAGCTTCTGACTGAAAGATATGTGAACTTACCTGATATTTTAGTATGCATTCTTGGCATTTCTCTTCAAATTGCCGCCTTAGCATTTGCACACGCTCTGACTTCTTTTGAGCCCTTCCTACATATATCACCTTAGAGGTTGACCTCAGAATGAATGCGAGGAATCATAATTCATTATGGGAAACTGTTTGAAGGAATACAATAAAATGAATGCTCTAAAAGAAAATAGTACATTAAGAAATATTAGCCAAAGACTTACCCAATTGTGAACCATTCATACTTTCTACTGCATTTTTTGCATCATCTAGATTATCGAAGTTAACAAAACCAAATTCTTTTGAATTGCCATTTTCACCATTCATGATAACTATGTTAGTAATCGTGCCAAATGTTAAGAGCTTCTCAGACAGAAGTTCCTTTGCCACATTTTTTCCAGATTCTCGATATACGAATTGGTAAACTTCTGATCAGCAAAATTCCCAGCATATATGGAGACACAGAAATATTGAAGACAGAAATAGATAGTAAATTTTGTCATTAGTTTGATTTTCTTAAGCATTTGATATTAATCAAAATAAAATTTTATTCAGCAAGTTAACAAAGAGATCAGAGTAACACTCCAAACATAGCAAATTAGACAATAATAGACAAGTACAGATCCCAAGCACAACAAACTAGAATTTTCTTCTATGACCAGAAACAAAAGAGACTAACCAAAAATACTAAACATTTAATGTCATGGAGGTCCTTAACAACCATTCTTAGGTGGTGAGCTACTTTTTGCATAACAGAAAGCACTTGACCTGGGGATGATTTAACAAGGTATAAACATAATGAATATTATATGTACATAATTTTTCTAGAAGTTTTGTTACTCTAGGCATAAAGTCTCCATTTTGACAAAAGGAACAATTTGATAGGAATGTTCTCTTTCCTAAATTAGAAGTGTGGGGTGCTGAAGCCAGTTTCAGATTGGGTACGGCTGTGGAAAATGTAGAACTTGTCATGTTACAGAATAAAAAATACATGCTTCTATCTTCTAATAATCTTCCATGCAAATAAATGTTCATGAAATTCAAGATGAAGGGTCTTGTACTGAGGAGTGTTTTGGTTCTCAAAACTAAGAAGCACTGAGGCCTACTTGTTCATTAACCTCTATTTTGTATTTAAAGTATAAAGGCTTATGGTCTGTAGGACATGGAAGTGTTTTCCAACCTAGCTCTCTGTAAGATGCTGGTAACCATTTCCTAGGATAGGAAATAATTTTGGATTCGTGGTATCATCTAGGTGCCAGATAATTTCATCATATTCAATTTCTCAACTCTAAAATAGAGAAATTTAGGTCTCAAGTAGAGTTCCCTTGTAATACCTCTTTAAATTAAAGGGGAAAACCAACAAACTGACTTGAATATGAAAGATAATGCCTTATTAAAACCCTTGGTAGCATGAGCCCAAATGTTCAAACTTTTTATCTATTCTTCATTTGCACTTGTGGAACTCCTAAACCTTGTTATATTATCATATTCCATAAAACTCACAATGAGCTAAATCTTGATAGTGCCAAAAGGCCAGTCCTGTGCCAGAGAGAGTTGGAGTTCTTAGGGACGATAGAAGTTTGATCATGGCCTTCTAACCAGTAGTATGGACAAGAAGAAAGATTCTTCCATCACCACGGATATCCCCCACCTTCATCAAACCACAACATTGTAGTTTAAGCTCTTTTGGGTTTTTCCTTGTTTTATTCAAGCTCTTTTGGATTAGCTCCCCAGCAGATTAAGTGGCAACTAAAATTTCTTGAGTAGATGTTGCTAAGATATATTAGGAGCTGGTTATGATGTCATTTGTTAGGAATTCTACCACTACCTTTAGCATAGCATTGTAGGTTGGAATAGCCTCAACCCAGTTGGTGAAGTAGTTAGTTGCTACAAGGATTCATTTGTACCCATTACTTGACCTTTCTTGAATTCCCCCTATAAATCAATTCCCCATTGTTGAAATAGGGCTTCAACTTGGAAAATCATGAGGGAAAGGGCACCTGCAAACTTCAACTTACTAGAAAAGCTTTGGCATTGATCACATCTTCTCACCCATCTAGAAACATCCTTGAACAATGTGGGCCACCAATACCCTACCCTAATTATTTTATGTGTTGTGGTCTTATCCTTGAAATGTCCTCCACAAATACCCTAATAGCATTCATCAATGACCCTCTCAGCTAGTTCCTAATCCAAGCATTTCAATAACAACCCCTCAGGATTCCTCCACATTAGATCACCATGAATTAACACATACCTTTGGGTTTGGAGCTTGAGTGTCCTTTGCTAATTTCCACTCATTCTTGGAGGACAACACATGATCTCTAAATAAAAGATAATATTCTTATACCAGTGATTATCAACTAGATGACAGAAGCTAATAATAGGAGCTTCACTTGCTTCATTTACCTTCATTGCCTCTAAGTTTTCATTAGCCATTAGCTTACCCTAGCATTGGCCTCTAAATAGTTTCATGACCTACACCTCTGTACGATATTCCTGGATCTTGTTGATCTATCTACATCTTCTTCCAAAGGCCTCCTATTGCATGAAGATGTCTTTCACAGTTGTATGTGGTATATATGCAATAGTTTTTACACCCATGATGTATGACCTAAAATTTTTAACTGCCTTGACCAAGGCATAGGCAATTTTTTCCATTGCAGAATATTTTAGCTCAGCAACCTACAAGGGTTTACTAATGAATCCAGTAGGTTGCTCATACCCATCCTTGTTTTTTTGTAGCAAGACAACAACTATGATATAATAGGAAGCAAAAGAGAAGAGTTGGAAAGGCCCAGAGTAATCCGGGATTATCAAGATTGGCACATCCTTGAGAGCTTCCTTTATGTTAGAAAATGCCTTAGTTGATACTTTACTCCATGTGACTGATTACCCTTTCTTGAGCATCTTGGATATGGGCTTGGTATTCTCAGCAAAGTTGGGGACAAACCTCCACATAAAATTAATTTTCCCAAAGAAAGATTGGACACCTTTGACTAATTTAGGTTGAGGGATGAGGTCAATTGCTTTCACTTTGTCTAGATCTATCCTTACCCCATCTTTTGACACAATGTGTCCCAACAAATCTCCTTCTTCAACCCGAAACATATATTTCTTGGGATTCAAATAAATCCCATACTCAAGACTATTAGAGTCACACAAGGACTCACAGGAGCCAGGATCATCTGCAGGAAAAATTCTACAAGAGAGAGCTGCAAGAGGATAATGCACAAGCCAAATGCATTTGAATATGTGCTTCACATTCACAATACTAGAGTTACATAAATAAGACAAAAATGACAGATGATGATACATGCAATAAATGTCTCAAGCACTAAAAAGAAAGACAACTAACCTTCCTAAAAGATAACCACTTGCCAAATAGGGACAAAGTGTAAAGGAAAGCTTAAGTCACTCACCATAAATCTCTCCAGTATGAGAAAGGAAACATTATCCTAAAAAGAATCTCTCTAATTAACTTATGTAAAAGTGAAATATGATTTTTCACCAACAAAGACACCTCTCAAAAATCATTTCCAAATGTTTGTAATGGTTTTTCTTTCTTTGGAGAATGCAGTCAGATCATCTAGGTAAACTACCATGATCTCATCTCTGAGGCCTACGAAGATAACATCCATTGCCCTCTGAAATGTTGAACTTACATTCTTCAAACCAAATGGCATTCTCACATAAACAAAGGTGCCCCAAGGAAGTAAATGTTGTCTTATATTGCTTTGACTCCTTGACCATCACTTGATTATAGCTTGAGAATCCATCCATCATGGACATCAATCTGATCTAGTCACCCTTTGCAATAGATGGTCCATGCTTGGGAGAGGGTAGTTCTCCTTAAGTGACTTAATGTTCAAATTTCTAAAGTCTACATACAATTTGATCTCTCCATTCTTTTTTCACATTGGAACCAAGTTGGATACCCATTCTAAATATTAGATAGGATTAATGATACCGCCTTCTTTTAGCTTCATTGATTCTTTTTACATTTGAGGAGTAAGAGTGGGGTTGATTGGTCTTTGCTTCTATCTGAAAGGTTTTGCATCAGCTTGGAGGGGAATAATATGATGAAATAAATCTTCCATATAATCTTTGATTTCATCATAAGACAACGTAAAACATTTCTTAAATTTTTTGAATAGTGTAGTCAGCATTTGCTTCACATTGGGTCTCAACTTCTTACTAATGTAAACCATTTTCGGGGCAACTTTAATTCCTAGGTTCACACCCTCAACATTATCTTCTTCAATTGGCTTGCTTTTGCTCATCTAATGATCTGCATTATCAAATATTTTTTCCAGTGCTATAATCCCTTTAGGAATAATGTGTGTCTTCAGCTGTAGGTCATCTCATTGCCAAATAAAGTCTTTTTGACATCCTCATCTTCAACCATAGGCTACCAATCTATTAGCTGATTATCAAACTCATCCATACAATTTAAGGACCTATAAATCTGATTGCTATCATCAAATACTTGCCAATTGTAGATGTTGTCAGGAATGGTGGGCCTTGTGAGAACTTCAACAACATACTAAGAATGAGAATAGGTTGAACGTAGATTAAACTTTGAGCTTGCAACAACTAGAGTATTTGCCTCTTTATTTTCATACCTTTTAATCCACTTGATGCCAACAACATCAAATAATTCCAAAGTATCCCACACTGCATTTACATTGAAAACAGAGCCTGAAGGACAGTCTAGACCACTCCCCATCTAGTGATATCAAAACAATACTAACACCTGAGCCATCTCTTGAGTATGCACCATCAAAACAAATCATCCACAAATAATATACATCACCAATAGGAGAAGCACGATGAGGAGGATCAACAATAACATCATGATTATCATAATTACAATAGCCAATGAAGTGATCAATTTCAAAATCGAAGAAGTTTATTTCTTTGTTGGCTTTGTAATGATCCTCTAAACCATCTTCCATTTTCATCTCCCTATACAAATTCACCTCTACTCCATACACAAGGATAGTAGCTATAGACACCTAAAATCAACCTTGTCCTTACGACATCACCTAGATACCCATTTTTGTGATGCTTTTATCCTAGGACCCTTTCATTAACCAATTAATTAAATAAATAATATTAATTTAATTAATTTAGTCCATGTTTCCCTTTAACCACATTAATTAAATAAATTTTATTTATTTAATTAATTGGCTAATGAAATGGTCCTATTATTTTTCACTTATCCTAATCCTTATACACTTTTACCTATTAGTCTTAGCCGAGATCATGAAAATAGGTCCTATCCTTCCCATAGCCAAGATCATATAAATATCACTATCAATTAAGTCATTTCTACCTAGAGCATCTATATAGAGCACCTACCTAAATCTATCCCAGAGCATTTTGAGATCCATCTAGCTTTCAAGTATTGTTATGCTGCTAGTGTGAGTAATCAACATTATCAATTCAAAGATCATTATCAAATATCAAGGGCAACATAGACTACTTTGGTAATATTGTTTCATTTCCTTTCATTAGGTACTTGCTCTTGATGTGATGTTGAATATGGAGTAGGTTATTTGATGTATTTGTTCCTTATTTGATTTCTATTTTTTGCATACACATTTTGGCACATTTGGTGGGACCCACGTCCCTTGATCTAGCTTGTTTTTGCAGGTTTTGTTATATTTTTGTTGCATGTTTATGCCTTTTTTGGAAAAAACCCTAGTTTTTAAAGATTTCTTCATATCTTTCAAATGGCTAGGAATTTTTCTACAATTTTCCATTGACGTTTGTGGATCATCTAAGGATGCTACACTAGAAAATTCAAGTTTATATCATCAATTTTGGGTGAGTTATGATGATTTTATGATTTTTCATAAAATTGCTTTTTAGGGTGCAAACCAATGAATTTTTTTGGCTATTTTTACATTTCTAAAAAGCTCTTAGAATTTTAGTAGGGGTATATTCTTTGCATTTTTATTTTTGAGGTTCAAAATTTTCAAAATAATCAGATCTATGTTGACTATGGATTTTTCATAAATCTACTTTTTATAGCACAAATCAACAAATTTTTTGGATATTTTACATTTCTGGAAAGATCTTAGAAATTTAGTAGGGGTCTATTCTTTGCATTTTTATTTTTGAGGTCAAAAAAGTTGCAAAATAATTAGATCTATGTCGACTATGTGAAAAAAAATTGAAATTGCAAACTTGTGATGAGTAAATCTTTTATATCCATCTATTTTGTTGCATCATAACATTATTTTTGATCTTTGTAGTAGTTTTATTATCATTTCTAATATATTTTCTTGTAGAAAACATATTTTTCCAAGACAATCTCTCAAACTACTAACAAGTTTGTTGTAGGATCACTTGTCAAAAGGCTTGTTAGTAGGTGATCAAGAGTATCGCAAACTACACCATTGTACCTTATATGACATTATCATGTGCTACAAAGGGTTTGTGGTACCATTTGGGTCATCCCTAGACCCATTTATGGGTCATGTAGGCCTTAAATAGCCTTAAACACACCCTAACACACCTTAACAAGCCTTACTATGGATACATATCATAAAGGAAAGGGTGAATTCGTAGAAGGGAGTTAATTAAGAGTATTTAGGAAAGGACATAAGGGAAATACACCATGAAAGAGTATTAAGAGCCTATATAAGGAAGAGGAATGTGAGAGAGAAGAGCATGATGAAGCGTGATGATGTGAAGAAGCATAATAAGAGAGGAAGATGGAAGATATCACTAGTAGAATTTGGCAAATAAATGACTAGGTGACTAAAACTTTTAGTCACGACAACTAAAAATGACTAAATTCTACTAATTTTTGGCAACATAGCTATAAATGATTAATTTGATCATTGGGTAAAAAACACAACTAAATAATTAGTCACACAAATAAAAATGACTAAATAATTAGTCACACAAATAAAAATTAGACAATATGATTTAAGGCAAGAGGTACTTTTACCCTTACAAACTAAAAACCCAGGAAAATAAAATCCAAATTTAAGATTTTCTCACGTCACATAAAAGGGACTAGGTAGAGAGTCATAACGTTATTTTTATTTATATCGACACGAGAAAATCTGAAGTAAGAAAGGGAACAAGAAGAGGGCGAGTTCAATAGTTTTGGTATACAGTCTGTGTGTTACTTGGTGAAGAAGCATTTGTAGGCAATAAAAAGGGAAGAGGGTTTTTAGTGGTTGTGTGATGGAGTGTGTGTTTGGACTGGTTGGGGATCATTTTTCTTTGGTTGTGGCCGATACGTCTACCATGCAGAGCATTGTAGTGTAGAAGACATCCGAGGACAAAATAATGCTCCTCAATTCTCACAAGCTCATGGGTGCCGGCGGCAAGGGTGGAGATAGGTACACATTCATTGCACTTTAAAAAAAACAATAATCCTTTTCATATTTTTGGTTTATAGGGTTTTGTTTCTATGTGTGATTAGTAGCCGTATTTCTAGCCTTGATTTACAGCTCTGTGCAATTCACGGAATACATTCAGAAGAATGTTCATCTTTATCAATTTTGCAACGGCATTCTGATATTTGGTTTTGTTTTTATTCCATTTTCCATTAATTTCCCTTGTGCAATAACATTCAGCTTATATCCCACAAGACCCAAGCTTCTCTTTTTTTTAAAAAGAATAAATCACTTATTCAGGTAAGTGCAATTACATATTTCCATGGGATTGTCCTGAGAGTAAAATTAGGAGCCCAAACCCTCTATTATAGATTACCATAGATTGCAATGATAATAAATAGAGGGTAATTTTTTTCCTCTCAATAGCTTCATCCATAAAGTACTTCATCCCACTGCACTAATTTTTTTTTCAAAACTGCTTTAATAGGATGTGAAATCTACAAATCCATTCACAGTAGCCATTCAGCTCAAGTAGATAGGGAGAATGCAAATGGTTCAAAAGGTCCACCTCAACTTTGAATTCATGTTCTCCTTGATTTCCACCTCTATCAAGCTGTTTGATGGCCACTATTCTGTCATCAGGCAAGACACTTTTGTACACTAACCCAAATCCTCCATAGCCAATAACATTAGTAGGGTTAAAATTGTTTGTAGCAAATTGAAGCTATCCGTAAGTAAACACATGGGCTTCTTTGTGTCTTATAACATGGATGGCAGGGATAGGAGGACTAATGTGATCTGGTGATAAACTTTTCCTCAAATATGGGCTACCGTTCTCACTGGGTTGTCTTGATATATTGCCATTACTGGGATTTTTTTTAGGATCCATCAATTTTCCTTGCTATATGGCTTTTGTTGCAAGTATGGGCCTAACCAGTGTTGTCATTGATGTCAACATACACCTGTTGCATTGATGTCAAGGATTGGATAAGTTATATGCTGAGGATATTGAGAAAATTAGTCTTATTAGGAACAGAGAAGAATAGTGAAGACAGTAAGGTAAAGATATCAGCTGAGATGAAGATAAGAGGATGTGCTTCAAAGGGTTTGTAGATATGTGTCTTAAGATGATCCAGTAAAGTTTTGAGAGGTCCGCATGAAGATCTGAAGAAGTTATGTCCACTTGAGTAAAATAGGTTCTGGCAGTTGTTCAGAGGTGACAAAGTGACACAAATAGGTCCGGTGAGCTCCAGAAATGCAATATCTTGTTCTGCAGATTTGGTGGTGTTTTGGAAGTCAATGTGAATTGACAACTCAATTGGTTCGTGGTCTGGAGGTCCACAAGCATCTATTCCAATATGACAGTGATGACAGACTGTGTTCTTGAGGTTCTGAATGAAGGAGAGAAAGATTTCAGTAAGCAAAAGTAGTGTGGATGTTCTTGGTGATTCAGGAAAAGCTTATGGAAGTCTTTGGATTGTGTCCAGTTCGTGTTGGTGGTCTGCATTGAAGATTGAGCTCGTAATTGAAGAATTACTTCCGGATGATGTTGTTCTTCCTAAGTCTGGCCAACCGGATGAGTTACACATCCTGCGGATGATCTTGAAGATGTTTTGTGATCCATGGCATGTTCCTAAAAGAAGATTGAAGTCTCAGATCTATGTAGCCGACAGTGTGTTGATCCGCATGAAGTCTTTTGTACTAAGTCAAGTTGTATTTACTTGGTAATGTATGCTAACTTGGATGATTATCCCAAAGTCAAATGTCTTGTATAAATAAGAATTTGTCAAGTCATTTCAAAGGTGTGTGGATGAAGATGAGAGTGTGGTGAGAGAAGAAGTGCGAAAAGTAGAGCAAAAGTATTGGGCTTAAATGGAACTGACTCAAGCATGGTGAAGATGCTATTCTTCAGTTCAAATATGTAATATTTATTTTTCTGTAGACAGTGTGTCTCCTGTAGGTAGTGGGCCTCTTGTGAGCAGTGTGCTCAGGTAGTGAGCCCTAATTGGCATGTGCCATTTTGTTCTTTTTCTTCTTTTAACAGAGAATACAATCTTGGGTTAGTCACCCTATGGTTTTTCCCTTAACCAGGTTTTCCACATTAAATCTTGGTGTCACATGTGTTAATGTGTTTCTGCTTTTGAATTGTTGCATTATTTTTTCATGATTGATTTATTATTATGCTGCTGAATTACAAAGAGGATTTAAGTGATTAATTAGAAGAAAGTTTTGGACAACTGATTCACCCCCCCTCTTAGTTGTCTGTCCTGAATCTAACAATTGGTATCAGAGCTAAGTTCCTCTAAAAGAGCTTAACCGCTTGAGGAGATCCAGGATGTCTTCCTATAAGAAGGATAGCCCGAGGTTTAATGGAACCAATTTCACTCTTTGGAAAAACCGCATGGAATGTCATTTGCAATGTATGTGAATGCAATATTGGATCATGGTTTCAAAGAAGTATGTTCCTCCACATAATGGTCCAAGAACTATAGATGAAATCAAAGATTCTGAAAATAATCTTTGGGCTAAAGAAGCTCTACTAAGTGCCTTATTTGATTCAAATCTAACAAATGTTATAGATCTAAAAACTGCATATGAGATTTGGGAAAAACTGGAACTTCTGCATGAAGGAGACAAGTATGTTAAATGTGCCAAGCTACAGAGTCTGAAAGGAAAATTTGAAAACATGAAGATGAATGAAGATGAGAATATCACCTCTTACATGACAAAAGTAAATGAGCTTGTATGTGGCATTAGATGTGCTGGTGGAGTTCTGGATGAAGATGAAATTGTTGCTAAGGTTCTCAGATCCTTACCTCCTGCTTGTAAACACAAAGTTGCTACTATTGAGGAAATTAGATCCTTAACAACTATCACAAGGGATCAATTGGTTGGTAAGATATCTGCATTCGAGTTAGCTGAGTTTGGTGATGCACTTCCCAAGACTGAATCAACATTCAAAGCTAGTGCCTCTACAAAAGGCAAACAAAGATATGATCCAGGTGAAAGTTCTTCAAGAAAACCTTCTTGGTATGAGGAAGCAAGAAAGGATCAGGAAGAGGATGAATTAGAAGCTGAACAACTGGAGGCTCTCATTGCAAAAAGACTGCCAAGAGGATCCGGTAAGTATGAAGGAAAATTGTCTTTCAAATGTTTTAACTGCAATAAGATTGGTCATTTTGCCTCAAGGTGTCTAGAAAGATTTTCTAGGCCAAACCCTAATAGATCAAGATTTCAAAAGAAGTGTTACTATGTTCATGAAGATGATGATGAAGGAGTAACAAGTGATGAATCAGAGACAGGAAACAAATCCAGAAGTGACTGGGTGTTTATTGCCATCAAAGAAGAAGATTCAATGCCCTCTGAATCCGTCAATCATAAAATGGTAGAAAGAGCTATGGCTGCCCAAGTTGAAGAAAAGGATGATTGGGTCATTAACAGTGGATGCTCTCACCATATGACAGGTGACAAAAATAAGTTTATAGATTTGGAAAGATATGAAGGTGGAGTTATAAAATTTGGTAATAATTCTGCTGGCAAGATCAGAGGTAGAGGAACTATTTCTTTTGATGGAAGGAACAAAACCAGTAATGTTCTATATGTTGAAGGTCTGAAGCACAATCTTATCAATGTTGGACAGTTGGTGGACAAAGGCTATGATCTCCGATTCAAGAATGGAAAATGTAAGATCTTTGAAAGTTCCAAAACAGAGATTGCATCTAGTACTCAAACAAAAGGTAATATCTTCCACTTGGTTGGTACTAGTAAAAGTTGTTTGTTTGTTCAAATTGATTAAAGTTGGTTGTGGCATAGAAGAATGTGTCATGTGAATTTTGATAATATCATCAAGATAAGCAACACTCAGGATGTAAGAGATCTTCCAAGACTGGTGAAACCTACTAATAGTTTGTGTAAAGAATGTCAGTTGGGTAAGCAAAGTAGAGTCACATTCAAAAGTAAGGAACAGTCTTCTACCGGATTATTAGACTTAGCTCATATTGATCTATGTGGTCCGGCAAGAATCAGGAGTTTGCAAGGTGACAGATACTTCATGTTATTAATTGATGACCACTCCTCGATGATGTGGGTGACTTTTCTGAAAGAGAAATATGAGGCTCTTGAGAAATTCAAAATATTCAAATCCATGGTAGAAAATGAAACTAGATTAAACATAAAATGTCTGAGGTCTGATAGAGGTGGAGAATTCACATCCGATGAGTTCATAGAATTCTGTTAAAAACATGGGATAAAAAGATAGTTGTCTGCTCCAAGGACTCCACAGCAGAATGGAGTAGTGGAAAGAAAGAACCAGACCATCCAGGAAGCATCTAGAACCATGATGATGGAAGTAAATGTTCCTCAGATCTACTAGAGAGAAGCTGTAAGCACTGTTGTCTATACTCTTAATCAAGTACAAATCAGAAGCAATACTGATAAGACCCCTTATGAACTCTGGTTTGGCATCACTCCCACTGTGAAATATTTTAGAGTCTTTGGTAGCAAATGTTATATTAAAAGAGATGAAGACCTTGGCAAATTTGATGCTAGAAGTGATGAAGGAATATTCTTGGGTTATTCCACTCAAAGCAAAGCATACCGCTATTATAACAAGAGATTGAGAAAGATGATAGAAAGTACAAATGTGAAGGTTGATGAAAGTGTTGAAAAACCCTCAAGGTTTTATGAATATGATGAAGATGATTAGAATGATGTTTTGGTCCAAACCCCTTCTGAAATTCAAATCCAGACTAATCCAGAGAATCAGGAAGAAGAGATAAGTCTGAATGAACCTGTTCAAGAAATAGAAGTGCAAGAAACTCCCAAAATTCCCAAGTATGTAAGACTAAATTTCTCTAAAGATCATATCATAGGTGATAAAAGTAAAGGTGTTCAAACAAGAAGAAAGATTGCTCAAGACTCAGAAAATTATTGTCTGATTTCAAAGATTGAACCAAAGACAGTGAATGAAGCATGCAATGATGAAAGCTGGACTAAAGCAATGGAGGAAGAGCTGATGCAAATTGAGAAAAATCACACTTGGGATCTTGTTCCCAGACCTAGAAACAAGAATGTGATTGGAACCAAATGGGTCTTCCAGAATAAACTGAATGAAGATGGTGAAGAAGTCAGAAACAAATCTAGATTGGTTTGCAAGGGTTACTCTCAAGTAGAAGGAGTTGATTTTGAAGAAACTTTTGCTCTAGTGGCAAGAATTGAAGCAGTCAGATTATTTCTTGCCTTTGCTACCTTCAAGGACTTCAAAGTATATCAGATGGATGTCAAGTCTGCCTTCTTGAATGGTGACTTGGAAGAAGAAGTATACATTGAGCAACCGGATGGATATCAATTGTCTGATCATAGTGATATGGTCTGCAAGTTGAAGAAAGCACTGTATGGACTTAAACAAGCCCCAAGAGCCTGGTATGAAAAATTGGATAAGCATCTTTTGAAGATTGGTTTCAACAAAGGTACTGCTGACAGTAACTTGTACTTCAAAATTGAACATGAAAATATTTTGATTGTTGAAGTATTTGTTGATGATATCATTTTTGGAGGAAGAGATAGTATGTGCAAGACTTTTGCAAATCAAATGAAAAGTGAATTTGAGATGTCTATGTTTCAGGAAATGAATTTCTTCTTGGGTCTGCAAATCACTCAAATAAAGAAACGAATCTTCATTTCACAGACCAAATATGTGAAAGAATTGTTGAAGAAGTTTGGGATGGAAGACTCAAAACCAATGAGTACTCCCATGGCAACCGGATGTAAATTGAGCAAAGATGATGACTCTCCTAAGGCTGATCATAAAAAGTACAGGTCAATGATTGGAGGACTATTGTATCTTACTCAAACTAGACTTGACATTATGAATGTTGTTAGTCTTGTTGCTAGATTCCAAGCTGATCCTAGAGAATCTCATGTCATGGCAATCAAGAGGATTCTCAGATATCTAAAAGGGACAGTTGAGTATGGTTTATGGTATCCTAAAGATCATGATTTCTCACTTCATGCATACACAGATGCGGATTGGACAGGAGATGTGGATGACCGGAAGAGTACCAGTGGTGGAGCATTCTTTTTGGGGAAAAGATTAGTTTCTTGGCTGAGCAAGAAACAAGAGGCAATATCTCTGTCCACTGCAGAAGCAGAATATATTGCAGCAACATGTAGTTGCACTCAAGTATTGTGGATGAAGCAAATGCTAAGGGACATAAGAATGGAGTATGAGGAACCTATCACAATCTTCTGTGATAATTCAAGTGCAATAAATATATAAAAAAATCCAGTGTTACATTCAAAGACAAAACATATATCCATCAAGTTTCACTTTTTGCGAGAGCAAGTGAACAAGAATGAAGTCAGGTTGGAGTTTGTGCCCTCCAAGGATCAGATTGCAGATATTTTTACTAAACCTCTACCTAAGGACTCTTTTGAGTATCTCAGGGAGAAGTTAGGGGTTATTACCCCTCTAGTTCTGAATGAAGGTGCACTGATGTGCATCAGTCTAGTAGATCTCATAGTCATATCTTGTGGTCCAGATTGATGATGGGAAGCTGCTACTCAGGGGGAGTAGTTGGTATTGATGCAAGTATGTGCCCTTTTCCATTGATGTCAAAGGGGGAGAGAAGACATGTGAAAAACAAAAGTGATTGCTGATCAAAGGGGGAGTAGTAAAGGAAGAGAAGACATGTGAATGGTTATTGTTGATAGGGGGAGTTATGACAGTCAATAAGGAGAAGTTCTTGTCTTGATGGTTAAAATAGTTTTTCACATCATATGTTGCCATCAATGACAAAGGGGGAGATTGTTGCAAGTATGGGCCTAACCAGTGTTGTCATTGATGTCAACATACTTCTATTGCATTGATGTCAAGGATTGGATAAGTTATATACTGAGGATATTGAGAAAATTAGTCTTATCAAGAATAGAGAAGAACAGTAAAGATAGTAAGGTAAAGATATCAACTAAGATGAAGATAAGAGGATGCACTTCAAAGGGTTTGTAAATATGTGTCTTAAGATGATCCAGTAAAGTTTTGAGAGGTCCGCATGAAGATCTGAAGAAGTCATGGCCACTTGATTAAAACAGGTTCTGGCAATTGTTCAGAGGTGACAGAGTGACACAAATAGGTCTGGTGAGGTCCAGAAATGCAATATCTTGTTCTGCAGATTTGGTGGAGTGTTTTGGAAGTCAATGTGAATTGACAACTCAATTGGTTCATGGTCTGGAGGTCCGCAAGCATCTATTCCAATATGACAGTGATGATAGACTGTGTTCTTGAGGTTCCAGATGAAGGAGAGAAAGATTTCAGTAAGTAAAAGTAGTGTGGATGTTCTTGGTGATTCAAGAAAAGCTTGTGGAGGTCTTTGGATTGTGTCCAGTTCGTGTTAGTGGTCTGCATTGAAGATTGAGCTCGTAATTGAAGAATTACTTCTGGATGATGTTGTTCTTCCTAAGTCTGGCTGACCGGATGAGTTACACATCCTGCAGATGATCTTGAAGATGTTCTATGATGCATGGTGTGTTCCTAAAAGAAGATTGAAGTCTCAGATCTATGTAGCCGACAATGTGTTGATCCGCATGAAGTCTTTTGTAATACATCAAGTTGTATTTGCTTGGTAATGTATGCCGACTTGGATGATTATCCCAAAGTCAAATGTCTTGTATAAATAAGAAGTTGTGAAGTCATTTCAAAGGTGTGTGGATAGAGATGAGAGTGTGGTGAGAGAAGAAGTGCGAAAAGCAGAGCAAAAGTATTGGGCTTAAATAGAACTGACTCAAGCATGGTGAAGATGCTATTCTTCAATTCAAGTATGTAATATTTATTTTTTTGCAGACAGTGTCTCCTGTAGGCAGTGGGCCTCTTGTGAGCAGTGTGCTCGGGCAATGAGCCCTAATTGGCATGTGTCATTTTGTTCTTCTTATTCTTTTAACAGAGAATACAATCTTGGGTTAGTCACCCCATGGTTTTTCCCTTAACTGGGTTTTCCACATTAAATCTTGGTGTCACATGTGTTAATGTGTTTCTGCTCTTGAATTGTTGCATTATGTTTTCATGATTGATTTATTATTATGCTGCTGAATTACAAAGAGGATTTAAGTGATTAATTAGAAGAAAGTTTTGGACAACTCATTCACCCCCCCCTCTCAGTTGTCTGTCCTGAATCTAACAGCTTCTTCTACCTACATTGCTTCTTCTACAGCGGTAGAATCCAAGCAATAATAATCCCAGAGAAACCAAGCTGCAAATTGTGGCTACTGTTACAATAACCGCATGGCTACTATGTACTCCTCTATGTTGATCAACATGCGGCTTACCCCATAATCTTAGTATGTTTGCAACAATTTACATAGGCAATACTCAAATTGTTTTATTTTCTAATTTAATTTTTTTTATGAATTGATTTTCATGGTATGAATTGAGGTCATAAGTTTTGATTTATCAAGTTTGTGAGGTTTTCCATCTTTTAGGGTTTTGACCAGTATCTTCTCACATTTTGGATTATTCAAGATTAGTTAAATATTTGCACTTTGTGCTATTACTATTCAACATTGGCCACATCTATCCTCTAATCTGTGATCCTAGAAATGAGAAATAAGAAATGAGATGGCATTGGCAACATGATGGGAAATTGGAACAGGTTCAAGTTGACTTCTGCTTAGTCACAATAAATGCTTGTACATTTAAACACCTATTTAAATATGTAATTTATGGTGCAAATTACAATTGCAAACAAAAGACATAACACATCGTCACCTCCAAGCACACCCTACCATCTACCCCAACAATGTTTGGCTCCATTAATGTTCCAAACATTACAAACAATCCTCACAGTCATTCAGTAGTCTGCATTTGCAATTGAAGGAGGTAGTGCCATCGCCTTTTAAGGTCGATGGGTTTCAATTTGGAGACTTAAATCCTTACTACAACCCTGCCACATGGACTCCCGCCTATAATTATTTCCCTATTTGTCCATATCAACAACCATCTACCTCAACACTTAGCTCTTTATGAAAGCCACCTCAAACGCCCAGGTCAATTTACTTTGCTGATGTTGATGTTAGAAAAGACAACAAACCTTCTATGGAGTCAATGTAGAGTAAACAATCTCAATTTCACCCCCCTAAAATAGAAGACACACTCACAATGGACAAGGGGCTCAAAGGAAGAAAAAAAAATTAATTTAAACCAATGACTCTCCACCCTAAAAACAAGACCCTACAACTATTAGTTACCAAACCATTGGCCTTTATATCTATTGTCATGAAATTTTCCAATTCCAATTTTCAAATTTAATGTCTTCCATGTAATTCAAAGTTGTCTCATGTATCTCTCAAGTTGTTAATTTACCATGTCAAGTTTCACAATTCGAATTTTAAGTGTGGACAATTTGCATAAAAGGTTCCAATATCAAAATGCTCAAATGTCCAATTGGTCCTAACGAAGGTTAGGTCTTGTGAAAAGTTAAAATCCCTAAGTTAAAAGTTGGGAATTTGCCCTCGGTAGAGTTTTAGAGTTTTCATGCACTTTTTTAATTTTTAACGGACTACGAAGGAACCCTGAAATTCTACGTGTTTGTATTATGGCAGAGCTCATGAAACTGAAAGTCTTGTGTGAAGATTTTGACATGACATTGAATGAGTACTACAAAGTACCTCATAAGATGTTGGATATTTACATAGCCAAAAATGTGTACTATAGGTACTTTGATGGCTTAGATCAAGAAGCAACCTCGTGCCATGTGTTGACACCTTACTCGTTAGTCAATCACCATTGACCTTTCTCACGGTTCTATCTTTGTCTGTCATTCCCAATCTTAACCACCATACCACAGACCCCATTGTATGATTGTCGCAGTGTTGCAGGTTATATAACGCACCACCGCAAGGCCATTCCATTGACCATCGCGGGACGGCGGTATGTATACTGCACTACCGCAAGGCCATTCTATTGACCATCACGGGATGATGGTATGTATACTGTACTACCGTAGGCCAACTTGATAGATCATTGCGAGGTGGCAGGTTCTTCACCGCACTACCCCACAGACTGTCAAAAGACTCCCACGGGATGGTGGTTAACACCGCCATCTCGCACCTCTCTTATCTGTACTCAGCGGTACTACAGTAAACACTGGATTTGATAAAAATGATAGGACTTTAGGGTTTTATAGACCTTATTAGGGCTTAATAGAGCTCTTAGGGTTTACAAAGAACTTGAAAATATTATGCAGACCTTCCTATGTTATACATATCCCTAAAACTCTTGACAAACCTTCTTAGGGCTATAAAAACTTTGAATGCTTGAAATACCTCATGGTGATGGGGATCTTACCTTTGTATGCATTGCCAACATTACCCATTATTTTGGGAATGAAGATCATTTGGTGATTGATTTTTCTTCATTACTTCTCACTTGATAAGCTTTTGGTACAACAATACACTTTACCCTTCCACTATCTTTGATTCCTTTGTATGGTCACTCTCTGCCTAGTTGACATTTATTTCTCCATATGATGCCACAAGTACTCCAAAGATAATCACATACACCAAATGCTTCACAAACCCTTCATAAAAGTTTGACAGACCTAGAAATGTTTGGTAGACCTTTTAATAGCTTCAAAGACTCTTCATGGATTAACAAACCTAATGAATGACTACAAACCTTTCTATTCTTGTCTTGGCTGGGCCATGTACAGGCCTGTTATGGGTTCCATAGGGTTTCTAGAAGTCTATCTATATAGACCTTACAAATGTCTCATAAACCTTTAGAAAACTTCACAGACCCTTAAAAAGCTTGTGCATACCTTTAATGACTTGATAGAGTTCCTAATGATCATGCAAAATGTCTCATGGTTTATGCAAGGTCTTCAAGGTTTTATAATATGTATTTTAGACAATCTCATGCTTTACAATAGATCATAAACTCTTAACGATTTGATAAAGTCTTTTAAGATTTAACAAGGTCTTAAGATTATACAGAGCTTCAATAACCTTTGCATGCTTTTGAGACTCTTTACAAACATTACAATGGTTTTCACAGATCCTAAGAGAACTTCACAGAGCTTTAATGGTTATACAAAGCTTCTTTGAACTACATAGACCCTAACATGATTTGATAGACTTGATATGGCTTAAAAAGACTTCTTAATAGTTATATAGGCCTCTTAACACTTTGTAGACCTCTTTTAAGCTTCCATAGTCTCCTTAATGCTTGATGGACCTCTGATCTCTAATGATTTTCATAGTGTTTCTAGGTTTGACAGAGCTCTCACCTTGATTTAATACCTTGTACAAGCATGTATGGCTCTGTTGGTCTTGTAGAACTCCTGTAGATCTCCTCCATGAGCATACATTCTTGAAATAGACCTTCTAATGCTCTACAGAGCTTCTAGGATTGTGATACTTCTATCATAATGTATGTATAAATGTGTATCACTTGTAGAACAGTGTAGGAGAATCACTATAGAAGATGAATAACTACTCTATCACTGGGGATGAATAACTACTCTGTCACTAGACAATTACTAGAATTGATGTGTGTTTGAGATTTACACAGCGGTCTAACAGAAACATGGTATAGTATGAAAATAATTTCATTGTCTCATTTATTGACTTCGTTAAGAGGGTCTTATGCCCTGCTCATTTGAAAACATGAGGTGTGTATACACCTAAAAATTGACACGACTTGGTCTAAATAAATATTCTTAATATTTATTCCATTCTAATTCTTTGTATCAATAAATAAATAAACAAATTTATTTATTTGATTCACATTCCTCTAAATTAATTAAATATCAAAATATTTAATTACCCCAAACTTTTCCATAAGAATTTAATTTTGTTTACACAAGTTCAACTTTGATTTTCATTCAACTCTTATATACCACCATCAAATCTATTCAATCACAGTCCACTAGGTTAGATTTATCATTTGTAGGTTTACAGGTCAATTGCCATAGGCCTCCTTGAGATCCTCACTTATTGGCATATTGAATTACCAACTACCCACATCCTAACTCCTACACCCACTACTCATTTATCATGACACTCAAATTTGAAAGCACCATGGGTGCATTAAGATGTGCTCACCACATTTAAACTTTGTCACACAACATCAAAATGTTATTTCTTTCACTAGATAAGCATTGAGGACCAACACCCATATCTACACCTTATTGATCAACCAACCACATGTAGACATTGATATATTAATATCAATAATTAGTACTTTAGAACAATGCAAAATAATATGAGCCCATCAAATGTATCACAACATATGATTACACTACTACACCACAAGAACACTGAGCACACATGTCTTTAGGCCCATATGATCTCTAGTGCATATATTTATAGCCAATCATAATGAGCACATGATATCCCCCTTTGACATGTAGTAGTAGTCAATCAAAATGATCCAATGGTCCTCAAGATCCCATCTTCTTCCAAACATAAAATGAGCTTAGGGAGAACGAGAGTTGTACATCCCAAATGAGATGAATGGTTAGTGTAACCCTATACTAAAATATCACAATCCTTTAACCAAGAGATTCATTGGTCATCAGATAATCCACATCATTAGAAGATCATATGAGACATTATTCTAATGAAATTGCCTCTATGCACATGGGCTCATGGGATTACCACACTACTCCACACTAGAACATAGTGAATGCAAACATGCATGGACACAAAGTAGAGAAAGGGCTTGTTGACATGTAAAAATACACATGTTAACCTCATGAGTCGGGGAAACTAACTGCTCTCTTGAAAAGACTAAGAAGCATCCCTAAGGTCTCAAGGTCACTAGATCTTGGTATTTTTGTAAGGAAGCTAAGGTAGTGGAACAACTTCCTACACTAATCTTGAGAGGACATTTATGCAAAACTTTTCAAATCTTTTCAACAATTACAAAAATTATTAATGTTTATGCTTCAAATGATGCATTAGAAAGATCTGCTTTGTGGCGGTGGATTGCGAATTCATTGCCTGTTGCCACATGGCTTATTTGTGGAGATTTTAATATGGTTGGAATGACTACTGACAAGGATGGTGTTCTACCTTTTTGGTGGCCAGCTGGCGAAAGAGAGGCATGGTTCCATATGTGCAATAAATTGGGATTTTTTGATCCCAATGTTGGCCGCCGTCACTCCAGTCCTTTATGGCATACTTGGTGCAATTTTTGGGCTGGAACTGACAGGGTCTTTAAAAGCCTTGATCGTGCTATGATTTCTACGCAATCTTTTTTTAAATTCTCCATGTCATCCACCCTTCTTGTGCAGCCGTTAGTGGATGTGATGTTGTCAGATCACTTTCCAATTCAGTTTTCCATTGAGTGGCAGCTCACTCAGCCACGCGCCATGAAATCTTAGTTTTTTCTGAACACTTCCTTGCTTTCTCATCAACCCACCTTGGCACACATTTCAACTATTTGGAATTTAGAATGTTGGCCATTGCATGCTACTAGTTGGATTAAGTGGTGGAATGATTCTATTACCCGCACAGTGAGGTTTCTTCACATCTATGGCCGTCAGCTGGCCAATTTCAGGAGAAGGGCTTATGAAGCTACTGTCACTGCTTTGAAATTTGCTTCTGAGGCCTTGGTTGCTGAGACTTTTTCTCCTTCTAAGCAAGTCCTTGTTGCCAATTTTTGGCATCAAAAACAAATGGCTGACTGCCATGCTGCCAGAGGAGCACAACTTAAAGCCAGAATGCACTGGCTAAAAATTGGGGACTGTGTTTCTAAGGAGTTCTTTCTTTCTCTTCGAGCCAAACATTCTTCACACGATATTAAGCAAATCAAAGAGGACAATGTTGTTCATACAGATCTGCCAGACATTCTCCAGACTTTTGTAAGACATTATGAAAAAGTTTTCACTGCTCAAGATTACACTCCTGAGCGATAAACTGCTTTGCATGATCGTCTTGCAGTTGTTCCAAACAGTCTGTCCTTTGCACAGACTCGCTTATGTGATCAACTTTTGACCATTGAAGACCTTAAGGAAGCTGTCTGCTCTATGGCAGATGGGAAAGCGCCTAGAATTGATAGCTTTCCTTTTGAGTTCTACAAAGCCCTTTGGGATTGTTTAGGAAAAGATTTACACAATGTCTACCTTGAAGCATTGCATTCCAATTCTTTAGGAAATATTATAAATCATGGAAACATTAAGTTCATACCTAAAGCTGGTGATCCGGAGGATATCTGCAACTGGAGGCCCATTACCCTCCTCAATGTCTCGTACAAAATCATTGCTAAAGCCCTTTCGCTCAAACTCTGCAACCTGCTTCCTTTGATTGTCTATCCTAAACAAATAGGCTTCATTAAGTCCAGATATATATTAGATAATATCATTGTTGTTTGGGAGGGAATGGAATGGGCCCAAAAATCAAACCAAAAAGCATTTTTTTAAAAAATAGATTTTGTTAAGGATTATGATCGCATTGAATGGCGCTTTATCCTTGCAATGCTTGCAGCATTAGGGTTTGGAACCTCTTTTATACAATCACTCAAAATGCTCTTTTCAGATGCTTCTACTTGCATCACTATCAATGGCCAACAGTCTCATACTTTTGGCCTTTTCAGATCAATCCACCAAGGATGCCCTCTTGCCCCAAGTCTGTATGTTCTTGCAGCAGAAGGTTTTGGTTATCTTCTTGCTCATTCAGTTTCCAATAGGTTTGTTCATGGTATTTCTTTACCAAATTGTTCCAGCCAGCTGGTTAATGGTCATTTTGCTAATGACTCCTTTTTAACCTTACTGGAAGAAGAAAATTGAGTTCAAAATGCTCTTGGTTGTCTGGAGACCTTTTGTTTGGCCTCAGGTTCTTCCATTCAATGGCACAAGATGTTATGCTATAGACAGTCTATACTTCCCACTCCTCATTGGCTTCAGCAATATGGATGGTGCTGGGTTGGCCATGGTGAAATTTTTAGATTCCTGGGTATTCCTATTGCATTCCAGGGCACTTCTGCCACCCTATGGCAAGATGTTCTTACCCGTGTGGAGCAAAAACTTGCCGTCTGGATTACTAAGCCTCTTTCATTGGCTGGTAAATTTTAGGTTTGTTCTAAGATCTTGGTTGTAACCCATGTTTATTATTCTTCTTGTTGGGCTCCTTCAAAAAGCTCTTATGCCAAACTGGAAAAACTCTTGCGGGATTTCCTATGGACCTCTTCTGATACTCGCCATGGTTTTCACCATGTTGCATGGGAATTTTGCTACCTTCCCAGAGATTCTGGAGGACTTGGTATTCTTTCTACTCATTGCCAAGGAACTACCTTGGCGGTCAAATGGATTGTTCATGTGCTCACTGGTTGTGAGGCATGGAAGGTTTGACTCCGGTATAACATTGAAATGGGTCATCCTATGCACAAACCGGCTTGGAAAGGAATTAATTTTTCTACTCAAATTTCAGGCACATTTGTGGTTAAGAGCATTTGGAATGCTTGGGAAATAATTAAACCTTGGTTATGTTGGGTTGGTGATGGTTTTCGTGCTAGTCTTTCATTCAATCACCTTAATATTTGGTGGTCACCTCTCCTAGCTTCTGCAACTCAACCTTTGGCTAAATTGCAAGGTTTAAAGGCTCTCAAATTTCACAAAAAAGGTGTTCAGACCCTTCAGGACCTATTTCATAGACCCACTATGAGCCTTTTGGCTTGGGAACCATTCCGTGTAAAATTTTCTCTTTCAAAAGTTGATAAGCCTACTTATGACAGAATCATCATGGCTATTCCAACTGAAATGTTGCACAAGGTTGGAATTCAGTCCAACAAGACATGGTGGAAGGACTGGAAATGGTATCCAGACACACCTTTGCATCATTTCAAGCCACGGATGGCTTATAGGTGGCTTTCACCTCATTTGCCCATGGCTGCCACTCTTAATAAGCGTTAGCTTATTCATAGCTCTTTAAGTCTTTGGCATTCCAGGTTTTAAACTATTTGGTCTACCATTCTTGAGCCAAAACTTGCTCATTTTTCTTGGTACATTCTCTTTCAAGGCTTGCCTATTGGTACTAGGCTGTTTCACCTTGGAGTCCAGGATCCTCGTTGCCCTTTTTGTGGATAGGCTGAAACTATTCAGCATCTCTTCTGGTATTGCACTAGAGCTCAGCAATTCTGGATATGGATTCATGATTTTTTTTGGCCTTTCAGACCTGAGCCATTAACCTAGCAAATCATCCTACTGGGTGATTCATCGAGGTTTCCTAAAAAATTTACTCAAATCTAGCATATTTTCAAGGTGGAGATTTTATTTACATTATGGAAAGATTGTAATTCTTGTATATTTTCAGAAAGCAAAATTGGAACTAATGTTTCTTTGTACATTAAAACTATTATCTGTTCTAATGTTCTCCTGCAGATTCAAGTGCAAACTAACAAAGTTGCCTTGGAAGTGGCTCACTTACAAGAGTTGTTGGATCATTGGGGGAATGCTCCCTGCATTGTGGCTTGTGTTCCTCCCTCACCATCCTTTGTCAGAGCTTTCTCTCCTAACAGACGCATAAGTGGTTCGACCAAAGATTCTTGGCCTCGCTCCCAGCCTGCTCCGTGTTGCGGTGTTCATTGGGGTAGGCGCTCGGCCTCTCCACATCCGCGTGGATGGACCTCTGGCCATGCTGCTAGTGCAGCTGGGGATAACGTGGGGTGGCCCGTTATGGATAATGCAGGTAATGCTGGTTGGCTTGCAATGGACAATGCAGGCTGGAATGCTCCTAGTTCTTCACATCCACCATCTACAGGGTGGGATAATACTAAGGTTTTCCCTCAGTTAAATTTGGCTATCTCACCTTAGCACGAGGAGCCAAATGTTTAGAAAGAAGAACAAGAAATTGAAGATCGCTGGGATATGTTTGATGTCAACTCGGACTCCATGGACATTTGGGGGAAACCGGATGATAGGGATCCGCCATCTGCAGGAATGGCATTGGCTGCTTAATTTTGTTTTCTCTTTGTTTTTATATGGGTCCTGTACCCTTTAATACTTTGTTCTAGATATTTTTGGGCTTAGCCCATGTGGCTCTTGGGGTGTGCCTTTTAACCACCCGTTATTTTTTTGTGAAGTGTTATTTTATTTAAATAGATAAATTGCATTTTCATCCAAAAAAAAAGTCAAAATTAAATAAAATCTTTTATTTAATTAAATTCTTCCAATCAATTAAATAATTCTTAATTATTTAATTAAGTCAATTCATTCTTCTAAATTTAAATAAATCAATCAAATTTATTTAAATTCTCTCAATCTCTAAAAATAAAATATAATCAAATATTTTATTTATTTTTCCAAATCATGCACAAACAATTAAATAAATTTATTTATTTAATTTGCTTTCTTATCTTCTAATTCTTCTAAATATCTTCCAAATCTTCTAAAAATAAGTCTTCTTCTTCAAGCACATAAAATTAAATAATTTATTATTTAATTTCTCTCAAATCATGCAAAAGCAAATCACAAAGTTGAGTTAACTCACTCAATCAACCTTGTTTTTATCAATATCTCTTAAATTAGAAAAAAAACATTCTAATTTATGAAAGCATATCTTATCTTTATAAAAGAAAGCAGTTAACTCAAATAAAACAGCTTTTGTGTGACACATATCTTCTTTCTATTCGTGCACATTCTCTCAAGTTTTCTATACCGTTGATCTTCTCATTCTTTCTATACCGTTGATCTTCTCTCTCACAAGTCTATAAATTGAACCCTCTTCTTCCATTTCAATCATCCAAGCTTTTAGTATTGTTACTCTATAGGAATTACAGCATGCCTTTGGCACCCAAGTCATTCCATTTGCTTGCGATCAACTTGTTACCATATCACTACCATTGTTGTGAAGCTCATCTTCATTACAAAGCACTATCATGGCCATTCTCCATTGACAATCTTGGAATAGCAAGGAAGTGCACTCTCTGAGGTCCTTATTCATACATGCAAGATCGATTGAGATAGGCAACCAATGGAAGCTATGAAGTATTGAGGTTTGTAAAGGTTTTATCTTTGTTTGTTTGATCTTGATTATTTCCCTTTTCGTTGAGTTTTGGGTATTATTGATATTGATATATTGATTATTCATGTTTACTCTAATTTTCCCTTAACATTTTTGGTGCCCACCGTGGGGCCTTGCCCCAATTTAATCCAAAAACTGAGTTTTTTTTTGGTGCCAAGGTTTCATACACAGAGAGTTTCGGTGCATCTGAGCAATTCTATCATGCATCTGAGCTCTGTTCTGGCGCATATGATCTTTCGGCGCATCTGACCTCTGAAGCTGCGCATACACCCTCTGTTATGGTGCATCTAACCTATGAAGCCGCGCATACACCCTCTGTTACAGCGCATCTGATATTCCTGCGCATATGCTCTTTGTTCTTGCACTTTTAAAATTTCTGCGCTTCTGAGCTTTGTTTCTATGCATTCAAGCTCTAAAGTTGCGCATCTATTCTGATTGCTAACGCTGACACTTTTTGCAGGAATATTCTCTCATCTACTTGCAGGATTAGGGGCTGGTTTAGTCATTCTAGCTGCATTGTTAACACACATCGTCTTTTTAAAGGATAGTAATTGAATGTTCATGCAAAATCACATCTAGATCTAACTAGGAAAGGAGTAACTTGAACCTTGTTGCATCAACAACTTGAATCTAGTCCCAATGCATTGCTATCTTGTTTTCAAAGTTAACAACTTACGTGTGTGCCCAAGTAGCTAGCTCATATAGTCTTTTTCATTTTAATTAGAGGAAAAGAACCACTGTCATTTAGGTTTTTGGGAATGATACCAAGCCTATGCTCTCCCCTGTCTTGGGTGACCAAAATGCAAGACATATCATTTTTGCATGTGTTAAACCTTTAGAGAGGCCTGCCCTTGGATATCCTTTCGTCCTTGGGGAACAACCTTAAGTGGTAATAGGCTAAAGCCAAGCCCTGCCGAGCCACTATAAATAAATTATGTTTGGAGTGAAAGCTTCAAACAATGAGTGAAGTTGTGTTATATCGACAGCCAACCTCCCCCAAAACCCTCCAAGGCGCAACCCTTGCAGGCTGGGAGACTCCATAATGGAGAGTAGTGTTGCCGCATGTATAACCACTCGAACGATTGCACTTACTAGTCATCCTTATTTTAGTAGCCCAAAATCCTTCTATTTGTTGGCGCAAAAGGTGGGACCTTTGAAGCTGCCCCAATTTATGTGGTTCTTAGTAGAGATAGCAAAGAGAATCCTAAGGTTCGGTGGGGATACGAGCCTTGGGAAACTTGGATCTTGGTATGCGTGAGAAGTGTGTGCTATGGAGAGGAGCCAGTGCTACCAAGATCCTGAAGCTATCCGCTTTGAATATGCATAGCTAGGGGATCCGACAAATATTTCTTTTTCCAACCTAGGATTAGTACTTTCTTTTCGAGTCAAAAAGAGTCCAAAAAATCACAAAAAAAAATTAAAAATTAAAAACCATGAAAACATTCTTTGTGTTTGTTGTGTCTTCTTGCCATAATTAAGAAAATCAGATCAAAAAGACCATCTTGCAACCAAGAAACCAAAAACACTAAAAAATGTGCCAAAAAATTGCAAAAATACTTAGAAAAACCAGAGTTGTGCATCTGTCCTACATAGCTGCACATACATTTTGACCTGTTGCACATTTGTACCGACTTTTGACGCTTTTATCACCTATTACTATGCATTTGAAATTTACCAGAACTGTGCTTTCATCCCAACTTGCATCCGCAATAGTGAGCATTTCCTGAGCTTTTGAGAGAAAATTTTCAACATATCTGGGTACCCATTTTAGCCTTGTTTTAGTTTCTGAGATCAAATCCACCATGCAGTCACCTTTTCCATTTGTTTCCGTAGCACACCCTCTCTTTCGTTGGTCATCTCGTCCACCTTTCACCACGTCTTTCAAAGACAAAGTCAAGAGTTCCATATCAGATTAGTGCAAGACCTTTTTTCAGATAATTTTAGATTCAAGTAACCCTAGTAGGTCATAGAATTTCACTAGTGGTCTTGGTGCATGACTAGTCTCTACACAGTAAATGGGTACTAGATATCCTTACTTGTGGCTATCATCTTATGTCGACTGTCTTACTTGGAATCATTGATCAAAAGAGTCCCTTGTTCAAATCTCGTCACAAGTATCCTCTTCTCAACAATCTCCACGAACACCTTACCAAAATCTCTAGTTTCATCCCACCTCTTCCCACGTTGCCTCGCATGGTTTTAACTAGATCTCAATACCAAAAACAACTTGAAATGGTCGGGACATCAACCGCATTGTCACCCCTCACGACAGTGATGAGGAAATCTCTCATTAGGAGTACCAGGGAACCCTCCAAGATCAGAAATTTCAACACTTGCTAGAAAAAGTGCTCCATGAGGACCCTCACAAGTACTTTATTCATCTTACAAATCTAGGACTTAAACTCCCCACTGACTTCGATCTCAACAAACTGAAAGAGACCGTAGAGGAAACTCATGAAAACCACTGTTATGCCCTTACTTCTATAGTGTATATGGTTATGAATAGTCGGCTTGTGGCTATCTTAACTCTTAATTAAGTCATATTATCATTATTATATTGTTATTTAGTTGTTTAGGTCAGCCTAAGGCTTCTATAAGTCTATCTAAGTCGGCCTAGATGATATCCTAGGCATAAATAGGTATATATAGGAGGTAGTGAGTCTCATTTCATATCATATTGAGTATTGTGTTCTTACTAAAGACTATTGGAGGTATCCCCCTCGAAGAGGATTAGGAGGTTGCCCCCTCAAAGTGGCATATTATTATCAAGTATTTGTAGCATATTACTATTATATTCAGATATTGTGCAAGTTGTTTCATTACAAGTGGTATCAGAGCATGATCTTGGCATCGTAGAGGCAAGGTTTTTTCTCAATATTAGAGGCGATTTTGGGAAGAGCATAACTTTTAGATTTTAGTGAATTTTTTAAAGATTTTTAAAGGGTTTTTGAAGACCATATTAAAGAAGATACAGTCCAGATTGTAGAGGAATCAGAGCAGATTTGAGCAAATTATTGCAAAATTATGATTTCTACATAATTTATTTGAGATCTACATATCTCTCACATATTGCCGAATTGGAGTATAATTTGTATTGGGTTTTTGAATATATAATAGAGGAGCCTACAGTCTAAAGCTCAGAGAAATTGAAGCAAAAATAGGCAAGTTATTGCAAAATTAGGGTTTCCAACAAATTCACTCTCAAGGCAGTAAATTTGCTAATTTTTTGGATTTTGTTTTTGAGTAAGTTGTATCTTGGATCTAGTAAGTTACAGTAAAATTTTTAGAGAATTTACATTTCATTTGTGTGATTTATTTCAAAAATATTGGTTTCCATCATGACGGGGCCTACAACGAGAGGCAAAAAGAATGCTGCCACGCCGGGGAAATCCTCTGATAAGGATGGGGAAACAATAGAGGATAGTAATCCCAATGAGGAAATAAGTAAGTTCAAGGAAGAGATTAAGAGGCATATGTGTGACCTAAGAGAAGATATATCAGATTTACGAAGCATGTTAAGCACCTTTATGAATGAACCAAGAAAAGTGGTCTTAAGCAACCAAGAAGAAGAAGAAGAAGAAGCAGATGATGATGATGAAGAAGAGGAAGAAGAAGAAGAAGCAAAAGAAGAAGAAGAAGAACAACAACAACAACAACAAAAAGAAGTAGAAGAAGCAGAAGAAGAAGAAGAAACAAAAGAAAAAGAAAAGGGCAATGAAGAAGAAGTGAAAGAAGAAGAAGAACTTCCTAGTCAAGTTATTCAACCTATGCAAGGGTACCATGTACTATTCCTCACCTCTTCCTCTATGGCACATCAAAAGGTTCAAGTAAAGGAAGAACACATTCATCACCAACAAAAGCTAGATGCAAAGGGAAGACACATCTTGGAGCTGAAGTTAATTTTCCAAACACACATGAATAAGCTGAGGACATCAACAGTTCCAAATTACCTCGTTATAAGGAAATATCTTCTAGTTGAAGTTATCACATGGGATGATGAAGATTATATGAAGAAACTACCACAATTGATCAGCATCGAGGACAACGCTTTTGTAAAGGTGGGGGCATGTTATGCCCTTACTTCTATAGTGTATATGGTTATGAATAGTCAACTTGTGGCTATATTAACTCTTAATTAAGTCATATTATCATTATTATATTGTTATTTAGTTGTTTAGGTCAGCCTAAGGCTTCTATAAGTCTATCTAAGTCGGCCTGAATGATATCCTAGGCATAAATAGGTATATATAGGAGGTAGTGAGTCTCATTTCATATCATATTGAGTATTGTGTTCTTACTAAAGACTATTGGAGGTATCCCCCTCGAAGTGGCATATTATTATCAAGTATTTGCAGCATATTACTATTATATTCAGATATTGTGCAAGTTGTTTCATTACAACCACACTAGTGAGGACAAAGGAAAGAAAGTCATAGACCCAAACATACCTATGGAAGAAATGAGGAAACAAATCAAGGACCTAATGCAACAAATGACAGATCTCAAAACAAGAACAAACACTAAAACTTACTCCTTCGAAGACATTGCACTGTACCCCTTTGACAAATGTTTGAACATGGTGCCCTTCCCCTTTCGGTTCGAAGTTCCTAAGTTTGACAAATATAAAGGGAAAGGAGACCCAAGAGATCACATTAGGGAATTTAACGCTGTGTGGATGGAAGTAGCTCACAATGAAACTTTCTTAATGAGACTATGCCCTAGATCTCTATGTGGTCAAGCCATGGAATGGTTCTCACGACTTCCACCAGGTATCAAAACTTTTGATGAGTTAGTAAACAAGTTCATCACACACTTCTGATATAACATTAAACATGAAATCTCCATGCTTGACCTATGCAATACAAAGTAAAAAGGTGGTGAATCTTTCGCCTCTTTCTTACAAAGATGGAGACAACTCACGGGCAAATGCTCATATGACGTACCTAAGAAGCAATTGACAGAAATGTTTGTCCACAACCTTGACTCCGATCTAAGCTACCAAATCCAAATTCAATGCCCTACCTCATTTTTGAAAGTCATTAAGATGGGACTATTTATCAAGAAAGCTATGATCACCAAGGGGCAAATAAAGTTGTACAAGGACACCCCTAACTCTAACTACACCACAAACAAGTCAAAATTTTGGACAAAGAACAAAAATGTTGTCAATGACGGAGTAGTTGATGCCAAAGTGGCAACTCCCAAACAATAACCAATCTTCACTCTCAAAGGAGAAGCAAATAATGCTACACCAAACAAAACCTTCTCTCACGAGCCAAATCCATGGTTCAACTCCAACCCTAGGCAAAAATTCACACCACTAGGAGAGTCCCAAGAGTCTGCATTAAGAAAGCTATTAGCCAACAATGAGATCACTCTTCCACCAACTAGTGACTATGAACCTCAAATAAAACCTTAGTATTGGAAAGATACGGATTTTTGCAAATATCATAGAGGAAGAGGCCACACGACCAACAACTGTATCCATCTCAAACATGTCATTCAAGACATACTTGACCAAAATCAGGTAGGCACTAAAGAACATACCTCTAACGAGACACATGTGGCATACAAGGATCTACTCCTCAATCACGACAGGCCATACAACAACAACAACAACAATAACAATCGCAATAGGCATAATCAAAACAACAGAAACAACAATGCTAACTATGCGAGTGTACCATTCGATTATACTGTCAACTGCATATCGGAGCACATCCCACAAGTCAATGTGGTCACATTCAACCAACAAACAGGACCCAACAAAACTGATTGCAGTATTATCACCCATAGTGGTAAGGTCACATTAAACATGCTTCCTCCAAGGTCATCACCTTCTCCATCTAACCCCCATATGTACAATGTCATAGACCAACTTTGGAAAACTCCTACCCACATATCTATCTTAGAGTTGTTACGTCTGTCTCCCTCCCATAAGAAAATTTTCTTAAAGGATGTTGTTTTCCAAGTCCTAGACAGGGAGCTAGCCTATAATATCCTCCCAGGTAGACCCTGGATTCATGCCACGAAAGTTGTGCCTTCTACCTATCACCAATGCATCAAATTTTCTCATAACGGTAAGCAGATTGCCATCCAAGGTGATCCATATCCTTTTCAGCATTGCAACACTATCCACTCAAAGACTGATTGCATCATCCCCAATAATAGAGCTTCTACATCCCCAATCTCGTAGCATGATTCAACCTTTGAAGCTTCCTCATCCAAGTCCAAAGAGCAGGAAATCACCATCAAAGAAACAAGGATAGGGGAATACTCCATCGAGCACAACCTCAACCTAGCCAAACTACCCCTATCTTCGAGATCCTTTGGGCGGCCTACACCTTTTCCAAAGCCATCTGCTCCTTCCAAAACTCCCACAGCTCCCTTTGTAAAATGGGGTACCCTATCAGATGAAACAAAGGAAAGAGATGTCTTGCAATGGCTCTACACAAAGGAAGATAATACACAACAAGAACCACCTAAACTCCCAACAGAAATCTATGGGCATGGTGAGTCTATCCTACACAGAATGGGTTATGAAGGACAAGGCCCCATTGGCCTAAGAAAAGAAGGAATCATCGAACCCATTCAACCTTCCTCATCCTCACTGGCTAGAACTATAAAAGGCTTAGGATACAAGGACAAAGGCAAAGCTAAGGCCAATGCTTGTTTTGTGGAATAGATCCATGCCTTACAAGAAGATAGTGACATATATTCCAATGAATATGAATGGGATGAACTTACTGAGCACTCCTACGAGGACAAAGGAATCGACACCATTCAAACCTATAGCCCCTACCATGAGGGACAAACTCTAACGCATACACCTTTAGAGTCTGATTCACCAACTCCTGAGAGTATGACTTTCGAGGAAGGTCAAAGTTCCATCGCAATAAACAATCTGGACGAAAGTACCATCCTGGATCCTATCCCTACCAATCTCAATCCTGACCGTATATCCATTCAAACCATAACACCCAATGAATCAGATCTATTTTCTAATCCCCTCCCCCTTGTGCATCTTGAACTTATCGACTGAGATTTACAAGGAACCCCACAACTAGACATGTTCCAAAATGATGATACCTACATTGACTTCATGGAACTTAGGGACCACCTACCTACAGGAGATCATAAAGTTGGCTTCTCTATTGAACTCAACACTGTGGCTTATTTTGGAGAGGGTGCTAAGCCTTCCAGTCACAAAAACATAAAAATAAAAACTAGATCTGATGGTGAAAACTGCTCTATGGCAGTATCAAATCCCAAAATAGTAAAAAGAAAGGACGCATCCGATGGTGAAAACCCAACTATGGTACCTGACGATGGAAGGCTTGACACTCTCCCCACTAACATGTATCAAGAGAAGTCTCAAATTGTTGTGGAACCTACAGAACCTATCAACATTGGAACAGAGGAACAACCTAAGATCATTCACTTTGCAAAGTCTCTAACTCCACTAGAAAAGATTAAGTTTGTACCATTCTTCAAAAAAAAGCAAGTCAACTTTGCTTGGTCATACGTAGATATGCCTAGTTTAGATCCAGATTTGATTCTACATCATCTTCCACTAGATCCATGGGTCAAACCAGTCAGACAGAAGCTCAGGAAGGTGCATCCACACATAGCATTACTAGTGAAAGAGGAACTCAAGAAACTGTTTGATGTAGGGTTCATCAGGGCAATAGACTATCCATAGTGGGTATCCAATATAGTGCCAGTATCCAAACCTGATGGCAGAGTGAGATTATGTAATGCTTTCTGAGACCTCAACAAAGCTTTCTGCAAGGATGATTTTCCATTGCCCAATATTGATATCATAGTCGACTTGACAGCAAGACATACCATGTTTTCTCTAATGGATGGCTTCTCCAGATATAATCAAATCAGGATAGCACCAGAAGACCAACATAAAACTACTTTCACTTGTCCATGGGGCACTTTCTGCTGGAATGTCATGCCATTTGGGTTCAAGAATGCAGAGGCAACATATCAATGTGTTATGACCACTATCTTCTATGATATGATGCACATCACAATGGAAGACTATGTAGATGACATCCTCGCAAGGTCACTCACAAGAGAATCCCACCTAGATGTGCTAGAGAAGGTCTTTCAAAGACTAGAACAATTCAAAGTCAGGTTGAACCCGAAGAAATGTGTGTTTGGAGTCACCTCTGGCAAGCTCTTAGGCTTCATTGTATCAACAAATGGAATAGAAGTGGATCCTGCCAAAGTCAAGGCTATCATGGAAATGCCACCGCCAAAGAATATCGCTCAACTGCAGTCTCTACAAGGCAAGTTGCAAGCAATCCATCGGTTCATATCACAGCTGGAAGACAAGTGCCAACCTTTCAGTCATCTCTTACATAAAAACATTCCATTTAGATGGGATGAGAAGTGCGAAGAAGCATTTGGCAAACTGAAGGAATACCTCATGAACCTCCTATTCTAATTCCGCCTATCTAAGGTAAGCCACTATTACTTTGCATATTTGCTATGCCAATAGCCCTCAGAGCCCTATTAGCACAACAAGATTATGAAGGCAAAGAAAGGGCTATCTACTACATCAGTCACACGTTGGTGGGCTACGAACTACAATATTCTCAGATAGAAAGATCTTGTTTGGCTGTAGTTTTTGCTTCCCAAAAACTACGACATTACATGCTAGCACATTCAGTCAAGCTTATTGCAAAGATAGATCCACTGAAATACCTATTAAGCAAAGCATCTCTAACAGGTCACCTAGCCAAGTGGGTAATGCTATTAAGTGAATATGACATTGAGTATGTAGACATAAAGGCTATCAAAGGACAAATCATTGTTGATCAGTTAGCAAAAGCACCATTACAGGATACCACACCAATGACATTTGAGTTTCCAGATGAATCCTTAGTCAATATCACAACACACTCATGGAAGCTCTACTTTGATGGATCCTATACAAACCATGGATCAGGAGTAGGAATCTTGTTGGTTACTCCTCATGGCGACACCATACCTAAGTCTTACCATTTTCTATTCCCATGCACAAACAATATAGCAGAGTATGAGGCCTTGGTCATTGGTCTCAAAATGGTAGCAGAATGGAAAATCAAGGAGCTACATGTCTATGGTGACTCTCAACTAGTAATCAATTAGGTCAACGATGATTATCAAACCAAAGATGACAAGCTAATCCCATACAAGTGCATGGTCGATGACTTTAAAGAGCACTTTGTGATCATCTCCTTTGAGCAAATACCTTGCATTGAAAACAAAGTAGCAGATGCCATGGCAACCATTGCCTCACTCCTCAAGATCCCAGAGAATGAGTCATGGTATGAGTTCTTGGTGGAGACAGTTACGCAACAAGCTTATGATCTCCCTAAAACACACTCCATTTGCTTATTAGTTGCATCTGATTCACCCTTGTATGGTAAGATTTACACTTACCTCAAGGATAACACCCTACCTTCTAACTTATCTTCTAACCAATGCCGAACCTTCATTCGCCAAACCTCTGGTATAATCGCCAACACCCTATATCACCGAGGTCTAGATGGTACTTTACTTTGATGTTTAGAATGGGAAGAATCTCAAACCACCTTACAAGACGTGCATGAAGGAATCTACAAAACACACTCTAGCGGTCCTTCTTTAGCTAAGAAACTCATGCGTTTGGGTTATTATTGGCTGACCATGGAAACAAATTCATATCAGTTTGTGAAGAAGTGCAAACAGTGCCAGATACATGGAAACTTGATACATGCACCTACTCAAGAGCTACGACCTTTAACGACACCTTGGCCCTTTTGTCAATGGGGACTCGACCTTGTGGGCAAGATCCACCTGCCCTCATCCAACTGCCACAAGTGCATAATAAACACCATAGAATATTTTACCAAGTGGATTGAAGCTGTTCCACTCTCCAATGTCACAGGCAAACAGATTGCCTCATTCATCCTCAACTACCTCATCTGTAGATACAAAATTCCCTCATCCATTATCATGAATAACGGAAGACCTTTTTAGAACCAGGATGTCCAAGAGCTTTGTGACAGATTCAAAATCCAACACCATTTCTCCACCCCCTATTACCCCCAAGGCAACGGCCAAGCAGAGGAATCCAACAAAACAATCTTGAAAATCCTCAAGAAGATAGTCAACGATGTTGGCTATGATTGGCACATACAATTGAATCCCGCTCTGTGAGCCTATCGAACTAGTATACGCACTCCCACAGGTGCTACCCCTTATGCCCTTGTCTATGGATCAGAAGCCATTTTGCCCATCGAGGTCGAGTTACCATCTCGAAGGGTGCCGTTAAAAGATCTCAAAACTGATGAAGAGTACAGGGTTTCTAGATTGCAAGAGCTAGAGCTGTTAGAGGAAAAGAGATAGAACACCTTCAATCATCTCAAAGCATATTAGCAAATGATGTCACAAAGCTACAACCACAGAGTCCGTCCAAGAATCTTCAAAGTTGGTGATCTAGTACTTAAGGAAAATCCCTGCAATCAACAGGATCGGGAAAAGAAAGGCAAGTTTAAACCCAATTGGCTTGGGGCTTATGTGATCGTTGCTACCTATGGATCAGGGGTATATCAATTGGCAACATCAGAAGGTGCACTGTTCGATGACCCAATCAACAGTATGCATCTTTGTTAGTTCTATACCTAAGGGAACCCCAATGTAAGGGGGGCATAAAATTCAAAAAAATAAAAATATCAGAAAAATACAAAAAAATCAGAAAAAAACAAAAAAAAATCAAAAAATGAAAAAAAAAAAAACAAAAAAATTGTCCTTTGGTGAAAACCTCGCAAACAGGCGTCATGTGTACTTTTAGCTTTTCGTGCAAATAAAAAACAAGTGGTAAAAACCTGGTAAATAGGCGTTACTTGTGATAAACCACCTTCTCCATCTCTGGGAAACCAATCCCCTTGTGTCCATTCTTCCCTCCATCATTTCTCATTCAATCCATATTTGTTCCATAATAAAACACCTTGTGTAACCTAATGATAACCTATCATGGCTTGATACTCTATCTCTTTTGTCGCCTTATCAACTAAAGTCTTATCGAGTGTCCTATCCACAGTGTCAACCTAGCATAGCATCTATCGTTGGTACCATAGGGTCAATCCTGAACTATGTTGCCTCTGTGTCGTCACGTAGGTAAGGCCATTTTTTAATGCTCCCCCGAGGATCCAGTTCCCCATCTATCCCATATTTGGTCCTTCTATCTATTTGAGTCCGCGCCACTTTCTATTGCCTAGGTCTTAGTCTGTTAGGGTTCACCCTGAACTACATTGCCTCTATGTCATCACGTAGGCAAGGCCATTTAAGCAGTGCGTCCCTGAGGCACTAGGTCAGTCCCTTAGGGTCCATTTCCCTAGTAAGGATTGTGGACACTTTCACTAGACAAGCATGCGCAACAAACCCTGCTTTCAAGCAAAAATTTTGACCTAAGGCATCAACCTATCCAAAGAAAAGCAAGCAAGTACCTAACACACTCCAAATGATTATCTCTAAATTATGGTAAGAAAACACATCTAATGCAAGAATGTTTTGTGTTCATGATCAAGTTAAGTTACAACATCTTAATTTTTGTTATCATGTCTTTCTATGCTACTCGAGGATGCCAAAACTAGAGATGCTATGATGGGGGCATGATTACTTTTTTTTTCTATTGTTTGTGGATCAATCTTTAGTAATGTGACGACTTTTGTCTAACAACATGATCAATAAAAGATCATCGAGGACTTTTGAGGTCTAAACATGAAAAGGGGCAATCCTTGTCTGTTGACATGCAAGAAATACTCAGGTCATCTCGGTTCAATTATACCTAGATGCTTGTATTAACTTGCTAAATCAAAATCCATGTAAACAATACTCAGGTCATCTCGGTTCAATTATACCTAGATGCTTGTATTTTCTTACAACATTTTAAAAGCCCAATGATGAAACAAGCACTTCAAAATACTTGCAATATCAAGATGACAAATATCCATATCCATATCCATAACATATCCAATTGCATTTCATATCTGCATCCGTATCCATATGCATTTGCATTCCATATCCCATACAATAAAAAAAATTATGTGTAGAGTATCAATGTTTACAAATAAAAGCTTGTTAGTCCTTCACTCGAGTCATTCTTCTATCAATCAAATTTCTATCTATTTATTCATCTTCATCCCAATCCAAATCAATCCGAGCAATGATCCAAATGCAAGTCCATCCTTAATCCATACCAATCAAGTCAATCTTGTCAAATAATCCAATCACACTCAGTGGTATTGATCCTTGTCTGGTCGTAAACCAACTCAATCAGTCATAATTATCAGTGGGAGATACATTTCCCATGCCTATCGTGTTTCTCTAGGGACATATCATTCCCCGCCATGACAACACTATCTATCATGTTGCTCTAGGGATCTATCATTCCCCACCATAACAACATTATCGTCAATCCATATCGATTATTCATTTGGTTTACCACTTGACAGGGGCAATACCTTGTTTGTTCTTGTGTCATTTGTGCATACTTGCTTGCTTGCTTATGTGTGTTATCATTTTATCTTGCATCGCGTATCATTCGACTATTTCTTCAACCATTTTCTTCACCCCAACCTATTCTTCCAACCTTCTTCATCGTGAGATTGTCCGTCTCTCGCCCTCAAAAGTCTCTCCTCGTCCAATCTCCCGAGGGGGCATCCTCATCCTATCTTTCCATTGCCATCTTTTTCTTCTATCTATACCTTAGCTTCTTTGAAATGATGTTACTCGACACAAATCTCATCATCTCGAACATCACATCAAAGAGGGGCAAAATGTATACACCTAAAAATTGACACGACTTGGTCTAAATAAATATTCTTAATATTTATTCCATTCTAATTCTTCTATCAATAAATAAATAAACAAATTTATTTATTCGATTCACATTCCTCTAAATTAATTAAATATCAAAATATTTAATTACCTCTTCTAAAGTCAAAATTAAATAAAATCCTTTATTTAATTAAATTCTTCCAATCAATTAAATAATTCTTAATTATTTAATTAAGTCAATTCATTCTTCTAAATTTAAATAAATCAATCAAATTTATTTAAATTCTCTCAATCTCTAAAAATAAAATATAATCAAATATTTTATTTATTCTTCTAAATCATGCACAAACAATTAAATAAATTTATTTATTTAATTTGCTTTCTTATCTTCTAATTCTTCTAAATATCTTCCAAATCTTCTAAAAATAAGTCTTCTTCTTCATGCACACAAAATTAAATAATTTATTATTTAATTTCTCTCAAATCATGCAAAAGCAAATCACAAAGTTGAGTTAACTCACTCAATCAACCTTGTTTTTATCAATATCTCTTAAATTAGAAAAAAACATTCTAATTTATGAAAGCATATCTTATCTTTATAAAAGAAAGCGGTTAACTCAAATAAAAATTCTTTTGTGTGACACATGTCTTCTTTTTATTCGCGCACATTCTCTCAAATTTTCTATACCGTTGATCTTCTCATTCTTTCTATACCGTTGATCTCTTCTCTCACAAGTCTATAAATTGAACCCTCTTCTTCCATTTCAATCATCCAAGCTTTTAGTATCGTTACTCTGCAGGAATTACAGCGTGTCTTTGGCACCCAAGTCATTCCATTTGCTTGCGATCAACTTGTTACCATATCACTACCATTGTTGTGAAGCTCACCTTCATTACAAAGCACTATCATGGCCATTCTCCATTGACAATCTTGGAATAGCAAGGAAGTGCACTCTCTGAGGGCCTTATTCATACATGCAAGATCAATTGAGATAGGCAACCAACGGAAGCTATGAAGTATTGAGGTTTGCAAATGTTTTATCTTTGTTTGTTTTATTTTGATTATTTCCCTTTTCGTTGAGTTTTGGGTATTATTGATATTGATATATTGATTATTCATGTTTACTCCAATTTTCCCTTAGCAAGGTGATTATGTCTAAAGTCTTTTGTTTGGATTTCATGCTTTCTCAGTCACTTATTGAAAGTTGAAACAATTGTATCTATTATATTTGTTTTTAATACTGAGATTAGTTATGCTTCTGGGTTTAAATTAGTTTGGTGTTTGAAATTATTGTACTGTTTCCAAGCATGGGATCAATGCAAGCAGCTTTGCCAAATTTTAGTGGTCCTCCACTAGCAGGACCTTGTCCTGCTTTAGGACCTCTTAATGATCAGTGGACATCACCTTCACAACCACTAGTTCCTTATCCAATTGCTGCTCCAGGTAAATAATCTCCTTGTTGATGGTGAACTTTTAGTTGTATTTCACCTATTATGAAACCATACATACTTAAGTTTGTCATTCTATTCAAAGGTAAAATTTTAAATCCTAAATGAAACATTATGGGCTGATTTGTAACTTATATAATTATTGAAAGATTGGAGTTAAATATAAGGCCTTAGTTGCTTTTGGTCTTTGTCTTTTGGTTGAATCAGTATCCAACAAAAGCAGTGCATGCTTGCTAAAGCAATGAAGTATTTTTTGAAAATTTAGGCCGTTTCTTTTGGGTTGAGTGCTTTTGTAGAGTTTGTAGCCCAGGGCCCAGGCTAAAAGCTTGAGTTTGGGCAAATCAAATCATAATCTCATGGATTTGATTGTTGGGTTGGGGGTTGTATATATGTAGTAACAATTTTTTATGTCTGCAGCTGGAACTCTGTGAGGTATCAGTCCCTGAATGTTCTTTTATCAAATGCATGTATAGATGCGTATCACTTGTAGAACATTGTAGGAGAATCATTGTAGAAGATGAATTGATTCCACATGCTTCTTAACTAACCTTGTTTCATTTCATGAATACTTGAACCTTCTCAAATGGATAAGCCCATCTTTCCTCAAGATAGCCAGCATGGGCATGAAGGTCAACCATGCACACCTAATGATCAACTATATATGTAATGCAATAAGGGTTACTAACGTCTAAAGTATGTCCAGCCCTCATCCACTAAACCTACATGACTACATGCAACTAGAACACAAGCAAAGATTACAATGTCGGTGTTCCAGAGTGCTTCATTAATTCAAAGATTAATTTTTAGAGCTTCCTTACAAAATCCATTTTGTGCACATTCTGCAATCATATCATTTCATTCCATGAGATGACATCACTTTGAGGCATTCTATCAAACAATTCATTTTGTACTACATTTTGGTGTCAAAGCTTTGGTAATTATGGTTAGTTTCATTACATTCAAATTCTAAATTATGGGAAATTATATACAGTAAATAGATTGATGGCTGTTTGGATAGTGAAATTAGCTTTCTTAGAAATTAATTGAAATATCTTGTCTTGAAATATCTAGAAGGATTATTTTAATTAAAGAGGATTTTGTGGTTATTTTTGTAAGAATGATTAACAATAATTTTACAGTGCAACTAGCCTGTTATTTTCATTCAAGATACAAGTTATCAAATTCAAGCACATACCAAGAAGATGGTACTCTACTTCAAACCCTCAACCTCACTTAGTTTAGTCTGCTTACATGGGGATATTAAGGAAGTTACTAAAAAATTAATATATATCATTTGTTGTTTGTGAAGGAGAATCCTGTGAGATCCAATATGGCAGTGGATCACTATCTAGTTTCTTAAGTAAAGATGATGTCACAGTTGGGAAACTTGTTGTGAAACATCAAGTTAGTAATTTTTGGATGTTAAGGCTTCCCAGTTGGATATCAAAGATCTTTTCTCATCATCTTAATTTGGAATTTATGTATAAATGGATTCTTTCATGGTGCAGGTCTTTACTAAGACAACACATGAAACCGGGTTGACATTTTTGTTGTCTAAGTCTGATGCCATTCTTGGGCTTGGTTTCTAGGAAATTTCTATTGATAATGTTGTTCTAGTCTAGTTAGTGTTGATAGCCTTCATTCTATAATCTAAGCGTATCACCTTTCTTAAAATTTGAACAAGGTTCTAAAATCAAGGATTCAATATACATATTTCAAGCCTATGTTGAACACTTTGTTTAAGACATTTGTTGACAAGGCTATAATTTTTTAATTGATTTATCTTTCTGTTGTGTTTGGACATTTGTAAACTTGCAATATACAATGCACTTTTATTCTTTTTGAATTGAGACTAATAGTAATTTTGTTGGTTGTATTGAGGCACAACTTCATTCATGGCGGAAAAGCCAACACCCTGTTGCTCATATCAGATGGCATGTTGCATATAAAGGATGAAAGATTTTAGGGTTATTATTGGCTGCATTGAAGGAGAGAGCTTCATATATGGGACATGATCAACACTCTCCTCCTTGGATTCTACACGTTACAACTTGCTCCAGGAAGATTGCCCACATCGCAGGAGTTTTAAGAAATGAAAGGGGCATGTGCTTGCATTGAAGGGATCCAAGCATGTGTTTCCATCATTGCAGAAGTTTTTTGGAGAAGTTTCTTTCTTGTCATTTCTGTGCATTGTAACTCAGATTTTAAGTCTTGTGATTGAAAATAAACATTGTAATACTCTATTTCTAAGCATTTTTCAAGCAAGATAGATATTTCAGACTTGTGCAAGCTGTAAGAGCACCTTTCTTTTAATAAAGTTCAGTGATTTTGCCTTCTCAATGGTTGTCTTATTGTGTACAATTGATGATTGATGTGTATTTTTGTGTTTTATGTTTAAATCCTTAAATATCAGTCAATTAAAATGACTAAATATACTACTAATTGACATCAATTAATAATTAAATTGACTAAATATACTTCTAGTTGTCAGAAATCAGTGAACAGTGAATAAAAATGACTAAATATACTACCAATTTGATCAAAATGATGATTAAAAATAATGACAAAATAAACTACCAATGGACAAAAATCAGTCAATAAAAATGACTAAATACAGTTAACAACAATCAATGACTAAATTAACGACTAAATATATTAGTGAATAAAAAATAACTAAATAAGTGACCAGATTACAACAATCAATGACTAAATATACTACCAAATTGATCAATCAAAACAAACAATAAATGACTAAAAATGGTTTAGTCATCAATTTGGTCACATTATAAATGACTGGCAATAAACTACTAATGGTCACGTGATCATGTTTGGTCATTTATATGCAATTTTTAGTAGTTTTTTAATCATATATTGTTGTTTCTGTACTAGTGTATGGAAGAGATATAGATATGATGAGAAGAGGGAATATATATGTATATATTGATAAATGAAAGTGTGACCAAAAGGGGGTCACGCCCAAGAACAAAGAACATAGCCTTAGCTGCACGACCAGAACAACAATGGCTACCTAGACCATCCAAATTCATCTCCCTAGATCCCAAATCTTCCAATCAAATGCCTCCTAGCATGGAGACAAGTCTGTAGGAGTACAATCAACACTGAGAGGGGGGGGTGAATCAGTGTTGTGTGAATTTTCATATCTTTTTACAAACTTTAACTTTCAGAGCACAAGGAGAGAAAGATAGCATTAATTTGTCATATGCACATGACTGTGAATATAGAAAGAGAACAAAACTTCATAAGTAAATCATACACATATAGAGAAGATTATGGCACAAGATTTGCACGAGTGGAAAACCCTCCAGGGGTAGAAAAACCACTCTAAAACTACCTCGCTGGCTTAACTGATAAAACATGCCTCACTGGCTACAAAGAAGCCTTATTGGCTATAATATGTGTCTCACTGACAAATGTTAAGGTCTCACTGACCTATAAGCCTCACTGGCATACTGTGCCTCACTGGCATAGACAATTTTCCATCATAAAATTCTGTGTGCAAGAATTGATTGCTATTCAATCTGATTTGCACCATTATGCAACCTGTGTCTCATCATATACCCTTATACCTCCTATTTGATTTTCAAATCAAGAACATACAAAACAATTCCTTTTACACATCTTTACAACACTCTTATCTCTGCAAATTTGATTCACCTGATACATATTCACCTGCATTTTATCTTCATGGTTCAATCTTTATCTTTATTGCTTGATGTCCTCATACTGTGTTTGATCCATTCCTGCACAAACATAATCTCACATAGAGTAAACTGAAAATATCTTCAATACTCCATATTGATCCACATCACCACACACTCTAATCAATCCACCTGCAAAGCCATTATATACAAGATAATCATTTACATCCTCTCTGCAAACAAAAAAATTTCACCTTCTCTCTGTAAATCAAAAACCTTTCATTTGCAATTATAAAAACATCAAGAAGTCCAAACACCAATCCATCTGCAAGAAGAAAAACTTTTTCATATTCCTCTGTGCCTATTCAAATAAAAAATAATAATTCAAATCCCATTTAAAACTTTTGATCTTCCATCTTCAAAAATTGATTGCTTTATCATCATCTCTAAATTTCATCTTCTCTGTATTTGATGTTCCTCTTCTCTGAAAAATACAAACTCCATTTGTAATGTTTTATTTGTATGTCTTTAACCTACATATGAATCACACAATTTCAACAACTTTTAATGACCTTTCATATCCTTGATATTCTTGCATAATAATTTTCATCTATGAAGAATTTTTTTGAATAAATCTTTTCTTCAATTCTTAATATTCCATCTTCCCTTCAATCTCTTCAATGATGCTTCATATTCCTTCACTAAATTCTTCAAATCACAAAACCTCTGTCAAAAATCTCTCTGCTAATGATCCTGCAAAGAAAATAAAAAACATTTCTCCAAAAAAAAATTAATCTTCTCACAATTTCTTTCCATAACCATTCAATTTCTTCTTCTTCCTGATTCAAGAAACTCCCATCATATTCAAACTGCCCACTTTAAAAAAAATCATATTTAGGTCCTCTGCATAAACTCATAAAAAGTCTTAATCTTTATCATCATAAATTAAATTGATTCTAAAAAAAATTCCAACCTTTTGCTTTACTTCCAATGAGAGAATCCAAGAAAGAAATAAAATCTTTCTAAAATAAGTGCTTTAAAAAAAACAACTAGTTGCCTTTTAGAAATTATCTAAAATTAGCTTTTAAAAAGTTAAGCTTTTTCCACATTATTTGATGTCATAATGGGCCACGGATTAGATGTCAAAAATCAAGTTTTTAAAAAAAAAAAACAAAGTCACAAACGTGACATTTCACATCCCATGCTAAAAAGACTTGTATGACTTTTATAGGAGATTATAACTATGACATTTGCTGCTCATTTCATATAAGAGGAGACCGGTCAACAAAAATGTTTTTTCCTTTTGAAACCTAAATCGGGCTCTTTATATTCCATAAAACATTTTTTTTAATGTTTTTTTGAAACTCCATAAAACCTTCATAGGAATCGGTTTCCAAAGTATTGTTAGTAATGTTCTTTTTTTTTAAATCATGCTCCCCTAAACATATATTCTATGGCTTTCTAGAAACCGGGCTCTCCATAAAATGTGCTATGGCTTCCACTTTTTAAACACAATTGATGCCTTCAAAAATAAATCAAGACCATCTTTTTCGGCCTTCATAAGGCTTTGATGTATTTTATAAATCATGCTTTTTCCATGAACAATTCGTGCCCCACATAGTTTTTAAAAAAAAACTTTGACTTGATTCCCACTCGGGCTCCATTGACTATCTTATTTGAATATGCAATGTTTTAACACTCACCATCAGTATTGCTAGGAGAAAGGAGGCCGGTCTTCCTTAATGTGAACACTTCATGCAATTAAATAATACCACTGATCTTACCTCCTGTCACATGCATTGAAGACTGATACAAAAGGTTTTAGAAGAGGAAAGGGCCGATTGCCCAATGTCACTTACACTCTTAACATTGCCACCTGCTCATACCTCTAACTTTTTCTACAAGATAACAAACATGAGCTTCCAATCTATGCAAGAATAATGGAATAACCATTCTCCTTTATTTTCAACAAACAATGCTTCTGATGATCAGTAAAAACAACATAATCAACATTACCAAGGAAAAGCAACAACTGGTTCAACTAAATTCCTTAGTATCTCAATACCATGAAGCAACATGAGATAAGCAATGCTTGTGATGACTTGTGATCATCTTGACTAACATTATCCTCCAAATGAGTGCACACACAAGCTTCAATTTGATAACAAGATAAAAAACACTTTACCATACTGAACAAGCTGTGCTACACAAGATGATGTCTCCTGCTTCTGTCAACAACTTCACACAACTCTTGATGAACACACATATCTCTACATCAACCTTTTGCACTTACCTCCTAAAAGGTGACCTTTGAAGATATGAACCAATATACACACTAAACATGAGAATCCATCCAGAGAACAACTCCTGTCAAAACTAACATATTGGAAACCTGCAAGACCTTTTTGACATCAATGACAACCTGTCACCATCAAAGTCATACGACCAGTTCTCTGAATCCATGTCAATGGCATGATTTGCCAGTTTATCGGCCTCCTGGTTACCTTCCTACAGCTTATGGGAGATTCTAAGATCTGTGAAATCTGAGAGCATCTTCCAAATTTGTGAAGTCCATTTCTTGAACCTCCAGTTGGGGCAATCCTTCTGTCTAAGTGCATTGATAATAATATGTGATTCACCCTCCAGATGAATTTGGTCATAACCACCTGCTCTACAGGCCTGAACACCTAAACAAGTAGATTGGAATTCCGCAATGTTATTTATAGTCTCCCCCGGCTTCATGGCTTTGAGCTTCAAGATCTTATCGTCTAAATCCTTGACACTGCACCCCACCCTTGAAGGGCCAGGGTTGCCTCGACAAGCACCATCAAAATTAACTTTGGTGCACCCATCGTCAGGAGGCACCCAATGAGTATCTACTCTTTTCTTAGCCTTTAGTGCAGGTTGATTTACTCCATACATAGAGGCGATCACCAAACCTAGCCAATTCTGAATCATTCGATCATCCCATCTTGTAAACATGCTTTTGGAAAGGGATTGACTACGAGCAACATTATTTAGTACTTCTTTGATAGCATTCTCAATTTTTAGCACCAACATCTCCACAGTCAATTCCTTGTTTTGGAAGAGACGATAGTTTCTCTCTTTCCAGATTCCCCAGATAACAACTGAGAGGCTGATTGTCCAAAGGTTTCCAAAGATTGAGCCTCTATTCAATGTTGGCCAACAATTAAACATGGAAAGAAGGTCCTAGGGTAAGGGTGCTAACCATTCTAGCCTTTTTGTGACTTTCTTCCAGCAGTGATTAACAACTTCACAAAGTAACAAAAGGTGGTCGACCATTTCAGTTTGGTTCTTGCATAATGGGCAGCGAAACAAACCTTGAAAGCCAAGTTTACGTAGCCTATCTCTAGTGAGAATTCACTTCTGTAATGCTGCCCAAGAGAAGACCCAAGCCTTTGGTAGGCATGCCTTATTCCATATTAAATGTGTGGGTCAATCTTCCTTCCTTATTGCTTCCTCTTTCAGTTTATAACCCATCTTAACTTTATAATTTCTAGATTTATTTGCACACCACCAAACTTGATCCTCCCTTTCTGCCCACACAATCTTCCTACCAGACAAAATCCTTTCAAGAACCTCAACTTGCTCCCAAGGGGTAGAAATCCCCTATATAGAATGCCGATGCTTTTCTACAAATCCGTTGCGCTTATGGACTTCTACATAATTAGCCACTTGAAGACCCCAGTGGTTAGAAAGCCAATCTCTTATCTCAGTAAGGTTTTGATCATTAACAAGAGCAGTTAAGAAGCCTTCCCATGAGTCCAACTAGAAGTCTTCCTTCTCCCCATTTCCAATGTCCCAAGCAACAGGATTTGTAATTATGTCCCTGCATGCACAAATGAAGTTCTAGCTTGTCAAACCTGCAATAGGGTTCTCAATCTAGAAGATCCCAGTGGGATCTTGGGAGTCTAGGTACTTGCTTTGCAATACCCTGGCCCATTTTTGGTCTAATTTATTGTATAGATTGCACACCAATTTAGCCCCAAGGGCTAATTTCATAAGTGTCCTCTACCTGAGTCCCACCCCACCAGCCTCTTTTGGACAACAATTTTTCTCCCAAGCAACCAAAGGTATTTTATGTTGGTCCTTGCTACCATTCCAAAAAAAGGATTGCGTCCTTTGGTCTAACTAATCACAGATACTTTGGGGTAGTTTCATACAAGACATTGTTGTTATGTAGAAAAACGGGGATAGGGTTGATTTGATGTATAGTTAGATTCTCCTTTCGCTACACACATTCAAGGACATTTAACCAAGTTGAATCACAACTTCTGCAAGAGGATTCATCTATAGGTTGGTTGTCACTTGTAATGATAGGGAAATTTGGAAATTATTGATTAATGTGTTGATTTAAGCACAATTATGCTCAAAACCCTAATTATGCAAAATTGTAAACAAACAGACAAATACCAGCAAATGCTCGCACACACAGATGCTAAATGATGATCAGATACATATCAAATTTAGAAGTTCAGAATCTTGAAATGGCGAGGGAAAAGGGATGCACACCCAAGCCCAAGGTAGTGTTTCTGTTGAGTGTTTCTGGTCTCCTTCTGCCACTAATTATCCATGTTTCAAAGATTTCAGGCTCTACAAACCTGGAGGGCAAAGGGACTAGTGCCCAAGCCTTGATAGTGCTCTTTTCTACCTTTTTCCATTAGATCCAGGATCCTTATCCTCTTCCACACTCCTATGCAACTCCACTCTTTGAGATTTGACACTTGTTACCTGCAATCACAAGGAGAGGGGTTGGGGGTTGTGGTGTTTAGGAGCTTGCCTCAGTCAAGCCTCAAAATGGCATTCAAGCCTTCCAACACCATTGTTAGATAGAGAGTGTGTATCCTTGTAGAATAAAGGCAAAAACAAATGATAAATGATTGATTGAAAGCACAAATAGATATCACCTTGAAGGTGTAGCTCTCATGGAAGGATAAGCTCTTTCATGCCATGAGGAGATGGATTGATGAAGCCAAATCTGCAACAAACAAACACAATAACAACACAAGACTGCTTTGCACAATGAACACCTTGAATATCCTTAGCATAAGATTACAAGTTTGTATTATCCATCTCTAGTTTGCAAATGAAGTCCTAAACATGATTATATATGCATTCTCACTTTAATTTCGTAATCAAACTTAAGATGTCGACCGGGAACACCTTTAACAGTCACTTTACCGACATTCAAATTTGGGACCTCATTAAAATATGGCAGGACAAGGGCGTGAGATCCCAAGCCCTGGGACCTATTTTGGGTCAAGGTTTAAGTTGCACAATGTCCCTCAATCCCCATTTGACATGGGTTTCAAGCCATTTTGTCTCAGGAGTCAATTCTAACATGCATGATAAAAAACAAGGCACTCGGGAGCTAAACTTAGGAGGTAAAAGTCCTAGGGGGACATTTTACAACATAACATTTAGCCCCCACTTTAATGTATGTATGATCTTACGACCCATACATGCATTAAAGTACGGTCTAAAACACATCAAACACACCAAGCACATAAAGAAGATGCATACACCAAGATTGAAAGACTACTTCTACCCCTAACCTTAGGTAAGCATCAGAAGACACATCGCATACACGCAAAACACAATGAAGACAGTAGGAAGCACATAAAACATGGAGAAGATAGTATTGAAGACACACAATACACGATGAATATACAAGAGCAGTCACGCAAGACACGATAAATATAATGATATTTCTTTTTCATTTTCATATATAAAGATGCATATAAAGTAAAAATGCAACACACAACCCCAAAATGTAGGAGGGGCATTTCGCCAACCCTTGAGACTACATATGGGGGAAAAGACACACCAAACAAATCTCAAAGTGTAGGAGGGGCATTTCACCACACCCTTGAGACTACACTTGAGAGAAAACACATCATACAAAACCCAAAGCATAGGAGGAGCATTTCGCCACACCCCTGAGACTACACTTGGGAGAAAACACACCATACAAATCCCAAGTGTAGGATGGGCGTTTCACCACACCCTTGAGACTACACATGGGGGAAAACACATGGAAGACACACAGAAGACACGAGCATCGTATAGCATGCCAAAGATATACTATATGTCTTAAACACGACAAACAAGGCGATGGAAAGAGTCTATTACCAAGTTCCCACCATCTCAAATGCATTGCAGACACACCTAAAGGTTGGGCTTATGCCACAACAACCTCCAAAGACACGCTTAAGGGATGACAGTCTCATATCCAACCCTACCTGCTCAAAGAACTTTTGAAATAAAGGGATGTGCACTAGCTCAAGAGATACACCATCCCCACCTCTATAGAGGGCTTTTGAATAAAAGGATATGCACAATATCCCACCTTCGTAGAGGGCTTTTTTATTGCAATATAGATAAAGATGTGCACTCGCGCTGGAGATAGAACATCCCACCTCTGCAGAGGGCTTACAAACACACTTCGTTAGTACCCAAATCATCAAACAACTTACCTTATATATGCCCCCACTTTAAGGTGGTTGATGTCGTGTGCCGATATCAAGCACGTTAAGGTAGAAAGAAAACACACAAGGGAACAAGAGCTCTCGTAAAGCCCATGCCCCCAAAGGTGACATGTGCCATGATCATCGAATGTTCCCAAAAACACACAATTTTCTATGATAAACAAGAGAGGTTAGAAATCTTTTCCTAAGATAATAACCACATAACATGATAAAAGCAATGCAAACAATCAAGAGCCAAGGCTATACTACGGATTCATAAACTGAGTATAACCATGGGGCTATACTATAGAAGTCTCAGAATCAAGTGTAACCAAGGCGAGACTCAAGATAAATAAAGTGTACAGAGTAGATGTAATGTTATAGTTTGTAAGGATAGATAAGACAACATCAAAATATCACACGGAATGATTCTACTAGCCAAGTGTTAGATATATAAATCAACACCATCTTCATATATGGACTAGGTCCTTTTTTTCTTTGCTTGCTAAAGGGACACAAAGTCCGTATCAGTTTTTATTTGTTTTTCATCATCCTCCGACTAGATAGAATCACTAGAAGAAGGTAAACAATAAAAATGAGAGAGGAGAGTAAGTGCCTTAGGAACAATCACATAGGAGGATGCCCCCAGGTCATCAACCACAATGCTATGCCCCTAAGGCACGATACACAACAATAAAATAGAGGAGAAGCAAGATAGAAGAATGATGATACAAATAGAAGAATGGTCACAACAAAGGCGGTCTCTCGGTATACTTGACCTTACAAGAGTATCAAAGGTCATCCAAGGAGGCCTAAACAACACATAACACATCATGGGGAGATATACAACACAAAGGTAAAGGGTTAGGAATACTTACCTAAAGGCACAATCATGCTAGAATTTGGAACTTGCGAGCATCTTAGAAAGATACTCCATCAAGTTTTTTGTGAAGCTTGAGTGGTTCATATTATATTGATCTTTGTTTCCAGAATGTCCATGCGGTGCTTATTTCCCAAATCCTTGTATATTTGAAATCTTTTGTTGTTTGTGAGGGGGAGAATCACTGTTATTTCCTACTGATGATAATCACCTTGTTCTTTTCTGATCCTTTGCTTTCCTATTCTGGTGAGTCAGTCTTTTGCAATAAAATGGACTATCTTCCACCGTAGAAACCTTTTCCTGTGTCATAATATCTTGTTTTGGTTGTTCAATTTGTAGATCTTGTGCATCTTGGTTGACTCCTGATCCTTGAAGGGATAATGGTGGAGGAACCTCAACATAAATACCTTTTTTTTCATGGATGAGGTGAGTTTTCAATCTTCTCCTTATCCACTTCTATCATATCAACTATTTCATCATAATCAAGATAGTCATCTTCTAGCTCTATTGTATTTTGTTCTACCATGTTGTTGTCATTGTTCTTAGGAAAGGGATTAGTAAAGATTTATAAATTCTAATTCAGAGGAGAAACCAACTTATTTCCATTATCATTCACTCCACTTACCTGTATAACATTCAAGTCGATGAGGTCTTGAATTTCATGTTTAAGACGCATACATCGTTCAATATCATGCCCTTGTTGCTGATGATAATGACAAAAAGCATTAGCATCAAAGTGATGTCCTTGCATTCTACTAGTATCCAATGGTTTGATCGGAGGGAGCTTCAAGAGATTATTACTCATGGCTTGATTCATGATAGAATATAAGGAGTTAGATATTGGAGTGAATTGTCTTTGTTGTTGTTGATATTGAAACGGTGCCCTCTTCAAATTAGTGATAGCAGACACTTATGAAAATTTGTTTGAGTTCTGTCCATTAACCTTGATGAAACTCTTATTGTTCCTCTTAAATTTGTTCTATGAAGGTCTGGCCATGGATTGACCAACTTGAGCTAATGAGTTTTGGTACTCGTACTGACTAGACGAAAGTTGGTAATCATGAAGAGTTGTGCATAAATGTTGAAATCTGTTATAATTCATCAAGCAGATCTTATCATGAATGTTGGGTTGTAGATTTGTAATAAATGCCTTCTAAACATCCTCATCATTCATCTGGTTTTGAATTTGTGCATAAAGAGCTTGATTCTGACTAATAAACTTAGTTAACTTCTCTTTTAGACCTTGCTTGCAATGAACTAAATCAATCAATGAGACTTGAGGTCCAATGTTTTCTTGAAAATGTTGTAAAAATTGATCAACTAGCTGAGAGAAAGAGTGTATTGAATTTGGAGGTAAAGAGGAAAACCATTTTAAAGCAGTATCTTTGAGAGATCGTGGGAAACGTTTCGCTAACAAGTCCTCTTCAAAGTAGAAATCACTACACATAGCCATGAATGCTACCACATGAGTATTAGGATCACCTTTTCCCCCATATTTTTCAAAGCGAGGAGTTTCAAACTTATCAGACATAGGAGTTCTCAGAATTGCATAAGATAGAGGGTTACAAGCATGATAAGTTGGTATATTAGGTTGTGAAGAATTTGTCAAGCTTGTCACCTTTTGTTGTAAAGAGGTCATGCTTTGCAAAAGTTGGTTTTGGAGGGCATGATTAGAAGATGCAGTTTGAGAATTAGAAGCCATGTTCGTGAAATTTTGAGGAGATTGGGTATGAGTGGTAATGAAATGTGTTTGAGTGTAATTGTGAGTGGAAGGTGGTTGAGAATAGTTGTAAGTGAAAGGTGGTTGAGAATGCGTGGGATTGAGTGGTGGTTAAGAGTGATTATTCATAAAAGAAGTCACCCTCTAGGTGGTTGGTTTTGATAGTTGAATCCCAAAGCTTTGTGATTTTGTGAATTAATGCCATTAGATACTCCAATACTAGTGGTAGCATTACTACAAGCATGTGCATTAGTAGTGAGAATTGTTGATGTAAAAGTAGACATTCCAGTAGTCGGTATAGGTGCCGATACTTGTGTATGAGTCGGTGATGACATATTATTAATAACATTCGCACATTCAATCACATGCATAACATTATGATGCACTATATGCATTAAACCTTGAAGCATGTTAACACCATCTTGTCCTTGTTTTATCAATTCTCTTATGTTATGAACAATAGGCACAGCTTCTTCCGTTATTCTTTCTTTTTCCACAAATGCTTGAAATTCTTCTAGTTCCTTTTTAAGTTTGTTTATTTTCTCATCAAGTACATGTGTTATCACATCAATAGGGTCCTCAACATCATGAAATATTTGTTCTTCCATTGTAACAATAGGAGGCATGATATCTTGCAAAGTTTGTGTTTCTCCTTTTGTAAAGTAGGTGTTCAATGGATTTTTAGGTGTAGGAACGCTGTTAGTTTCAAGAGCAGTAGAACCCATTAATATAAGACTTCTCCTTACAAGGATATATTAGGGCAGCGGGTTATAAGACTCATGCAGAAGCATACACGACTCAATGCACAAACTAATAAAACAAACCCTAGGATGAAGGTATATTTGTTGAAATACACAATTTGTAAATGCAAAAATTAAGATTTATATGTAAAAACACACAATGATGAAACACTATAGTCCAAAATCAGATTTTAAAGAGTGTTTAAAAAGAGTAGTAAAATCTGAAACAAGATTTTAACCACAAACCCTAGCTATTGCAAAGATTAGGTATTATGAAAAATGCACAATTTCAAGCAAATTCTAACAATTTAAGCATGAAAATGCAATGCCAATGATTATTTAATGATGTACTACTATAATTTATATCAGATCATATTTAAAAATTAGAGATTAGATGAAATGCAATGAAATTGATGCAAACTATGCCCTAATGTAAGCCTAGGATGCCATTTTTTTTTCAAATTTTTCAATTTTTTTGTAGATTTTCAAATGCAGTATGAAAATGATAAATTAAATGAATGCAAATCTGAAGTACAACACTCATCAAGGTGCAAAATTCATTAAAATCATGGGTTCACCAAAATGCTGTGTAGAAAAAGCGAGACATGGTTGATTTGATGTATAGTTAGATCCTCCTTTCGCTACACACATTCAAGGACATTTAACCAAGTTGAATCACAACTTCTATAAGAGGATTCATCTACAGGTTGGTTGTCACTTGTAATGATAGGAAAATTTAGAAATTATTGATTTAAGCTCAATTATGCTCAAAACCCTAATTATGCAAAATCATAAACAAACATACGAATTACGACAAATGCTCAGACACAGAGATGCTAAATGATGATTAAACACATACCAAATTTCAAAGTTTAGAATCCTGAAATGTCAGGGGCAAAGGGACTCACACCCAAGCCCAAGGTAGTGTTTTTTTTAAGGGTTTCTGGACTCCTTCTGCCACTGATTATCCTTGTTCAGGAGATTTCACGCTCTACAAACCTGGAGGGAAAAGGGACTAGTACCCAAGCCCTGATAGTGCTCTTTTCTACCTTTTTCCGTCAAATCTGGGATCCTTATCCTCTGCCACACTCATTTGCAACTCTCCTCTTTGAGATTTGACATATGTTACTTGCAATCACAAGGAGAGGGGTTGGGGGTTGTGGTGTTTAGGAGCTTGCCTCAATCAAGCCCCAAAATGGTATTCAAGCCTTCCAACACCATTGTTAGATAAAGAGTGTGTATCCTTGCAGGACAAAGGCAAAAACAAATGATAAATGATTGATTGAAAGCACAAATAGATATCACCTCAGAGGTGTAGCTCTCATGGAAGGATGAAGCTCTTTCATGCCATGAGAAGATGGATTGATGAAGCCAAATCTGCAACAAACAAACACAATAACACAAGACTACTATGTATCACAATGAACACCTTGAATATCCTTAGCATAAGATCACAAGTTCACATTATCCATCTCTAGTTTGCAAATGAAGTCTTAAACATGACTATATATGCATTTCCACTTTAATTTCATAATTCAAACTTAAGATGTCGGCTAGGAACACCTTTAACAGTCACTTTACCGACATTCAAATTTGGGACCCTGTCAAAATAGGGTAGGACAAGGGCGCGAGCATCCAAGCCCTGGGACCTATTTTGGGTTAGGGCTTAAGCTCTACAATGTCCCTCAAGCTCCATTTGACATGGGTTTCAATCTATTTTGTCTTAGGAGTCAATTCTAAGATGCATGATAAAAAACAAGGGACTCAGGAGCTAAACTTAGGAGGTAAAAGTCTTAGGGGGACATTTTACGACATAACAATTGCATGAATGGGAATAACTGAAACCACTATTTTGAGTAGCATGATTCCACTAGCCGAAGAGAGCCATTTCCCTTTCCACGAATCTATTTTCAACTTGAAATTGTAAAGAATATTATCCCAAAGATTAATTTTATTTGCACTGGCAAAAAGAGGAAGCCCCAAAAACTTACCTGTGAGCTTACCAATCTTGAAACCCAGCATGTTGGCAATGTCCCTTTGCTTCCAAATGTGTATTAAAAAGAAGATATCTGACTTTTTCCAATTGATACTTTGCCTAGAGATGCTGCAATATTTGACTAGAGTGGTCTTAATAGTTCAGGCCTCTATTCGACTAGCCACCCAAAAAGCATTGTGTCATCTGCAAACTGTAAATGAGTAAGGGGATCAATCCTAGGAGCAACGTTGATTCCCTTTCATCAAAGCGACCATCATGCCACTGAGATGCATCTTCCTAGAGCCTCCACCATGATAATAAAGAGGAAGGGGGAGAGGGGGTCCCCCTACCGAATGGCTCATGATGAGGGGAAAAATCCTTGCAGACTCCCATTGATTAAAATTGAGAAGTAGGGGCTTGAGATGCAACTCCTAATCCACTAAGTACATTCCTTACTAAAACCAAATTGCTCCATTACCTCTAGAAGGAATCCCCAATCCACTTGATCATAGGCTTGGCTAATGTCAAGTTTCAAAATCATCCTCTCTACCTTTTCTTTCCTCACAGTGTGAATCTCCTCATGAGCCAAAATAATCCCTTCAGTGATTGATCTACCAGAAGCAAATCCACTTTGCTCTTCTGAGATGATTAAGGGAAGAACCAATTTTAACCTATTAGCCATGACCTTGGTTACAATTTTATATAATGTGTTACATAATGAGATAGGGTAGAAATCCCCCATCACTTCCACCATTGTTTTCTTTGGAATGAGGGAAATACAGGTATTATTCAAGTCCTTCAACATAGAGCCACTAAGTCTTGATTCCTCTACTGCTGCAACAATATCCCCTTTGATTAGGCACCAAAAGTGTTGGAAAAAATGTGCAAGAAATCCATCTGGCCCTGGGGTCTTGTCTGGGCCAAGCTAGAAGGTTGTTGTCTTAACTTTACTCTCCAAGGATAGACGCATAAGATGTTCATTTAGAGCATTATCAACCAGTACTGGGATGTTGGCAAGAACTTCTGCTCTCATCACACCATCAAATGCAACTTGTCTATTCAAAAGAGATTGAAATAAATTGACAACCTCATCACCAATCTCTTTTGTCGACAACTGAGGGACTCCATTTTCATCCTTAATTTCAGCAATTCAATTTTTTCTTCTGTTGGTAATAGTCGAGTAGTGAAAAAATTTGGTGTTTCTGTCTTCGTCCTTGAGCCAGAATTCCCTAGACTTTTGGCGCCAGAAAATCTCCTCCCTCCTCAAAACCTCCATATACTCCTCTGTCAGAGATTTCTCCATGTGGTAATCCTCCACCCCCATTCCATATTTAATGAGTTTCTCATTGAGATCTGCTAATTTGGACTCTATCTTGTGCTTTTCCTCAAAGATATTCTTGAAATGATGCTTGTTACAATCCTTCAATTTAGTTTTAATAAAGATGAGTTTCTTATGGAGAACAAAGATTTTTGTCCCTTCTATAGCGGGTGCCTCATTCCACCATTGGGTCATCCTTGCCTCCAAATTATGGTCCTGCAGCCACATGCACTCAAATTTGAAGGGGCATCACTCAAAATCAACATTTGGTTTGAATTCAAGCAGCACCAGAAAGTGATCTGATCCAGAGATTGGAAGGATGGTTGAGTCGTAGGTTAGGTGAATATCATTCTGATTCCCCACAAGGAATAATTTGTCCAATCTCTCTGTTATGCCCGTGAAACTGGCTCGTCTGTTAGTCCACGTAAAAATGCCATTTTTTGGTTTCACGTCCAACAATTGATTTTGATTGACAAATTGTTGAAAATCCACCTGAATCTACACCTATCTTCTAACTCTGCCTTGCTTCTCTGAGTTGTCCAAAGTAGCATTGAAATCTCCCCCAATAATCACATTAGTAGCACCCAACCTTACAATTATGTTTGTGATATTGGACCACACCTTCTTGCCAATAGTTGTCATAGGCCCATAGACATTTAAAAGGTAAACCTGTCTGGGGAGGTCACCTGATGAGATCTCCATCAACATCCAGTGCGTGTCCTTTTCCACTATTGATGTATTCACCCTTCTTGGACTCCACAGCACACTCATTTTGCCTAAGGCCCCAACAACATCAACAAAATAGCTCTGCCATTGTCTCCATTTGCCCATCATCTTGATCACATTCTCTAACTTTAACTTAGTCTCTTGGATCAATACTATATCTAATTTTTCCTAGCCAAGTAGTTGCTTGACCGTGTGTATTTTATTAGGGGCATTAATGCCCCTAACATTCCATGTTAGGATCTTCATTGTGACTCGGGGAGGGTCACACCCTTCCCCGATCTTAGCTTCATCTAGCCTTTAGCATTGTCGGCTATTTACAGTTTCACCTTGTTAGGCTTTCACCCTCTTCTTGCTTTCTCCCTGAGCCTTGGTTTCATTAGCTTCAACTAACTTTAAAAAATCTTTCTTGGCTCTAAAATATCCACCTATTCCTCCTCAACATCAAAATCTTCTTCTGATTTAGAACCCCACTCTATCTCTGCCTCCATACAGTTAGGTGGAATTTGTTCATAGGCATTTGAGTTCATTTTTTTTATCTGAGGGGGCCTCACTTCTGGCTTCCTCAAGTTTTTTGAGAGGTCCTTCCCCTCATTGTTGTTGGGGAAAGTACCTCTTTCCTCAGGGGTTGCCTTCGCCAATTCTTCCTGGACCAAAACTCGCTTTGAAAGATCTCTATCCTCAGACATACAACATGTGGGCTCCTGAGTACACAAATTGCCTTCTTCTCCAGTCCCCTGATCCACCTTAACAGGTTCTATTGATGTAAGAGTATCTATTTTCTGAGAATTTACCGCACACTCTAGCATGTCCTCATTCCTATCTTTTTCAATATGTATGTCTTTTTTCTTACAAGAGGGCTCAATCCATGCCTTACTCTCTCTAATGATGTTCTGTCTCCATATTCCCCTATCAGAGTGTAGCTCCAAAGCTTCAAGAATTGGTAGTAGGGGTTTCAATTTTATGCAAATTCTGACGAACGCACTTTGATCCTACTCTTCCATAGCTTCATCAGCTTTGATGAAAGACCCTAAATTGTCACCAATGACCTTCAATGTTTTCTCTGTCCAGTATTCTGATGGGAGATTATCTAATTTGATCCATACTTTCATCTCTAGGATCTCCTCCTTAAGGGGGTCAAAATTTGGCACCCAATCTTTGAGATAGAACTCTCTACCATCCATAACATAAGGGCCCTCATTCAAAATCTTCTTTTTCATCCTATTAGAGGGGCAGATTGCCAAGTAAAATCCATTTGGGAGGGGTTTCAAAGTGATTGTGATATGCCAATTTTCACAACACCACTTCTGTATCTTAGTGAGAGGAGGTCGATCTCCGCCCATTTCATGAAAAGGCATTCCATTCCAACTCCTTGATAGTATTATCCAAATCATCCCCTTTCAGATAGATGGCAATGCAATGGTTAGGGATTCTGTGCCCTAGAGGGATACAATTTGCCCTTGTAGCTCTTAGATTTATTGATGTTGTCCAATCATTATTTCCAAGAAAGCCATTCTCTGGTCTCCGTTGTCTTACATGATCAAAATTTTCAAATCTAGAATGATTCCAACCTAAATTTCCTTCATTGGACCTCGATCTAGGGTTTTGGATAAAACACCGATTATCATAAAAACACCGCACATACAGAGATCTCTCCTTTCCGTAATCCTCCCATCCCCCGCGTGATCTCCTCTGCCATCCACCATTTGGGCTACTAGTTCCCTTGCGCTCCCATCGTCTGATTCTCTGTCGTTCCCGCTTCTCTAGTCTACACCCACACTCCCAAATTTGCCTTTCCATAGTCACCATGTATGTATATATATATATATGATATGAGAACTATTATGTAATATTTAAACATTTATGATATTTATTATATATTAAATATGATGTAATCTTACCGTATTATGTTATTTCATACCACAAATATATATATATATATATATATATATATATTATATCACTGTCACTGCTGGGGTATAAAGACAACATAAGAGTAAGCTAGGCTCAGATCTCCAGGCTGTGTCCTATTATTTCTCTTGCCAACATTTGGTTCCGTTGCGGGACCTTGGTAAGGATAGTGGAGAATAAGGAAGGAAGAAATAGATAGACTTTTTTTTTCAAGAGTTGCGGTAGAAATCTCTTAGGTTCTACCTTTGTGAGAGGGGGGAAGTCACCTAAGGGATGACATATGGAAAGGGTAAGGGCTCTCAAGAGATCCCTGAAAAGATGTAAGCGTTCAAACTAATTCAACCGTGGGATACATAAGGATTAATGAAACACCATATCAAAAACACCCATGGCCAAGGGAGATAACAAGAAACTAAGAGAGATTGGTGAAGTCATAAAATTCACAATGGACATGAATATGGAAGAGAAAAGGAGAAAACAAACCCAGGATCAATAGAAGCGGTACCACAACAGAATTGAAAAGGCAAAGGAAATAAAGGAGGAATGTACCATAAGGGTTGTGGAAGAAAAAGAATATAATGAGGATGAGTGTGCCAATGAGGGTGCTACTGAGCATGCCAAGGTGGGTGCTACCAAAGAAAATAACATAGGAGGAAAAGAGAGAATGGATAAAGATGCCAATGAGGGTGTTGCTGAGTGCACCACTATGGGTGCAGCTGAAATGATGAGTAAAGAAGGGAATCAACCTCTGCAAATAATACATCCATAAACAAATCCTTAAATTTAGATGAAGAATACATGGATGATGTGGTAAGGTGAAGTTTATTATAGATAAGAGATACAAAAGGAAGTGCATTACTGTGTTTGGTAATTTAGATCCTAGGAGTTTAAGAGAAGGAATTAAATTAATAACGTTAATGAATGACATGTCATTTACAAACAAAAAAATTATCTCCCAGAATGAAGAGGCACTTTGAATAGTTACAAACCCCAGACCAGGAGTCACCCTTTTTGCCTTTTAAAAGTGGAAGGATTTCCATAGAAGAAGTAAACAAACAATTGAATAGAAAAGAAGAGATAGAGCAAGAGATTGTAATAAATTTTGAAGAACTATTGGGGAAATATTATTTTAACATTCAGTTGACAAGAGATAAACAGAGAAAGAATAAACCTAAATAACAAAAGATGATGAAGGAACCTATAACTCACCGCAAGCAAGTAAAATAGAAGGAAATTCATAAAACAATCATGTTAACATTGGAGATAAGGTATTGAGAAGAAACAGACATCCACTCAGCCTTAAGTTTTATATATATCATTGATTTTTAAAATATCATACACAATAGAGGTATCGACATCTAATTTCTAAGGATAAAGCTCATTTCACCTACACACACACACACACACATATATATAGAGAGAGAGAAAGAGAGGGAAAACTCAGGCCGCTAAGAACAAAAGCAGACCAATATGATTTAACACATGTATAAACAAACTCATGCCATAATAAATTATAATAGGTTGTAATAAATTTAACACAGGCCATTATAAACTTTTACACAAGTCATTGAGATTAATATAGAAGTTGATATGGATAAGACACGGACCTTATAAATATAAATCGTGTTTTTAACATAGAGGCCGATAAGAATAAAGTTGAGGCTGAGACATGAGAAAACACAGGAATAGAAAAGCAAATATCAATATCAATACACATTCTCCACACACCTTCCTTCTTGGGCTCTAGTACTACAGGTACCAAACACAGGCTCAAACCCTCCCTGGTTAGACCCTTCCTCAACAACTCCTATACTTGCCTATTCGATTCTTTATTTTTTTCTAGCATCATCCTATGTGATGCCTTATTTGGCAATTTGGCTCCTAGAATTAGGCCCATGTGATGATTGATACTCCTCACTAGTGGCAATCCATCTAGCATATTATGATGTCCTTAGATTTGATCAACAACTTTGAAATCTCTTGTGGTGCCTCCTCATCACTTGTAGTAGTGTTCTTTGCATCTATGGTGTTGCACACCTTAGGAATCGATAAAAAAACATTCTCATGTTCTAATCCTTTCAAGAACTTACTTCCATCCACTAATCATATTCTAGCATTGCTACAAACTTGATCTTCCCTATCTTTTAGTGGCATTATCCTATGTCTCTGGTTGTTCCTTGTTACAATATAAGTGTTTTCTCTTCCATCATGTATGACATTCTAGTCAAATTGTTATGACCTCCCCAATAGTCGATGACATACATCCATCAACATCATATCATATAGGACTTCATCATGTGGTAACTCCCTATCTTAAATCTTACCTAATATCTCTCATTAACCATTACCTTATGTTCCTCCTGCATTCAAGAAATCACATAAGGGTTTGGATGTCTTAGCCTCTTCGAATTAGAATTCTCAACCATTTCCTCATATACCAAGTTATTTATACTTCCACTATCAATGACAACTTTATAATGCTTGCCCCTTGATTTACATCTTGTTTTAAACAGGTTCTTTCTTTGTATTAGTCCTTCTTCCTTATGGCACTTCATCAAGGCCCTCATAACTAGTGACTCTCCATGTTTGGGGTCATCATATAACTCATATGATCTTTTTGTTTTCTCATCCCCAAATGTAACTCTTGTGCTACCTTTTGTTTGCTTCCCATGACATTGGAAACACTTAAAGGCTTGGTTTCCTTTTTCTTTGCACTTGAAACATGTCCCTCTAAAAGGTCTTTTCTCATCCCTCCTATATCCTCCTCTTCCCTACTAATACCCATATTCTTGCTATGTATCACCTTCTCCTTTGTCTTTGTGGTAGTTGTTGCCATCTTCTTGGATTTTACAGTAAGTGTTATGACTCCTTCATTGCAATAAGTACCACTGTCCCTATGGTAGGTATTGTCAATCCTCATGTCTTCCCTATAGGGTCTCCTATTGCCACACCATAATCTTTCCCTATGGGGTCATCCACTCTTCCTCTTTACCGATTCTTCTTATTTTTGAATCTTCTATCTAGTTTATCTTCTACCATGATCACAAACTAGTATGCCTCTTCTATGGTGGTCAACTTGACCAAACTTGACTCCTCTTGGATACTTTTTGTTAATCCATTGATGTATCTTGCAACCTTATCTTTGTCTGCCACACTATGCCTTATCCTAATAATCATCTTGTGAAATTATTTAGTATACTCCTTCATAGTCCTATCCCTTTGTCTCTGGCCTTGCAATTTCTTCAATAATTCCAATTCATAACCCATTGGTTTAAATTATCTTTTCAACTTTGTCCCATTCTATCCCATTTTGTTTTTCTTTCCTTTCCCCTATAATTTATTTCTAATTGCACTTCTTTGGACACTAAACAACAACATGTCCTTTTAGCTTGGTATTTGTAAACCTAACCCTTTTGGGATCTTTAGTTTCCTCATTCTCAAAATACTCATCTAAATCATTTATCCAGTCAATCAATTCTTCATAATTCAAGTCACCACAATAGTTAGAAATCTCAATCCTAGGTCTCTTACCAATTTTGGAAATGGCCTTTAACACCTTAACCTAATTTGATTCTTCTTCTAGGTCTTCCAAATCTTGCACATCTTCTCTTTCATCTTCTTCGACATTGGTCTCTTCATCATCCCTTGGGCTTCAACCCCTCTTCCTATCTTCCTCCAAATCCTTCAACTAGATCCTATTCTCCCTTACCTCTTTCAATAATTCATTCAACTTTTGAACAACATTAGCAACACCTTGGACTCTTCAAAGTGGCATCTTTTGTGGGAACTAGTGTAAACCACATGAGGTCAATAGTCTACCTAAAACCACCCCTTGCAACTACCTCTCAATTAGTGTTCTATTGACAAGCTTCTTGTAGGCTACCTCGATTCAATGATTTTATGGAGTAAAAAGCACACACTTGCCTTTTTACCTCCTCATTTAGCTCCTAGGTCCCCGTGAGTACATTATACACCTTAAATATTCATCCCGATGCAAAATCCCCTGAAACCAATGTAAATTGGGAACTAGGGGCCCATTCTTAGCCTTACCCTGGACCAAAAAGGTACCTCAAGACTTGGGCACCCACGCCCAAGTCCTCCCTGATTGGTTGGGGCAAATTTCAATGTATGTCAGCATAGAACCTTTAAAAGGGTTTCTCCTTGTTGGCTCTTTTGGTTAATTTCATGAATGTTAGCGGGAAGGCATATATAAGTGTGTTTTTGAGTTCATTTGCAACCTAGATGGATATTACAAACTTGTAATCTTGGAGCAAAGAGTGTTCAAAGCATTCATTGTGTTTCTAGAGCAGATTTGTGTTTGTATTGTGTGTGTTGTTGCAGATTTGGAATCATCATCCATCTCCTTATGAGTCGAAGGATCTTCATTCTCCTAAGGGCTTCACCTCCAAGGTGATATCATTGTTATTTGAATCATTCTATCATCAGTGATTTATGTTTAGCCTCTATCCTACTAGGGCAAGCGTTCTCTATCTAACAACGGTGTTGGGAAGCTTAAATGCTATCCTGAGATTTGACTGAGGCAAGTCCCTAAACACCATAACCCCCAAACCTTGTTTCTTCTTGTGTGCAGGTTACAGGTGCAAGATCTAGAAAGGTGAAGACACAGGAAGGCCAAGTAAGGGAAAGGGTTTTGCAATCCGAAAGCATTTACAAAATATTCCTCTACGAAAGACTTGGGCACCCATGAAATAGTCTTCCTGTCTAAACAGACACTAGAGTCGGCATTAGGACATTCTCTGTTACATTTCTTTAGTTTTTAGTTTTTGAAGACTCCATCTTTCTAGACTTGGGCACCCACGAAATAGTCCTCTGACTTTCCAACTTCCAAGACATAGGTTCTGACATCTATCTGATCACTCTTGTGAAATTGGTTTCTTCTTATTTGCTGAACATCTTCTGTTATAATAAGATCTTTACAAATCTAGGGTTTAGTGCATTGATTGACCTAGGGTTTGATATTTAAGGCTTGATTAAATCAGATCTTTCCACAGTACTCTTAAGTACAAGATCTATAGCTAAGTCCTCCTCCATTTGGTTGTGATTTGGCTCAATCTTGTCCTTAATGTTATTGTGGAAGAGGGTTTGATCTAGTGTGCATGCTAGTCTTCATCATTCATCTTTTTCACATAACATTTTGGTGAACTTGTAGCCACAAGAATTTGCATCAGATCTTGCATTGATTAATAACATACTTTTCATCATTCATTAAATGAAATTTTGCATCATTTCATATTAATGGTGGAAAATTCATAGTCTTGTAATTAAACATTGTGTATTTCAACAAGAATAACTACCTTAATCTTATTGATCATATTATTGGTTAGTGCATTGAGTGTTATAGGAATTTGCATGAGTTGTATAACCCTTTTCCCTAATACAAACACTTTTGTAAGGAGAAGTAGACTAATGGGTTCTAGTGCTTTGAATAGCACCAATATGCAAACATCAGAAAATCCATTACACAACTACTTTACAAAGGGTGAATCAACATCTTTGCAAGACATCATAAACACCACCATGATAGAAGAACAAACATTTCATGATTCTGAAGATGTGATTGATATAGTTTCACATGTGCCTGAAGAACAAATCAAGAAATTGGACAAACAACTAGCTGATTTTCAATAAATTGTATAACATGCACATCTATCTCATAAAATAATACATATTGTTGATGGTATAAGAGGATTGTTACAAGAAGGACAAGAAGGTGTTGACATGCTCCGTGGATTATCCCACATAGTGGATCATAACATTATGCTTGCGGCTAGCCACGCGAATAACATTGAAAATGTGTCACCACCAAAGTATATAAACTCACAAGTATTGGTACCTATACCGACCACTATAATATCAACTTTTGCACCATCAATTCTCACCACCAATCCACAAGATTGTAGTAATGCTATCACTACTATGGGAACATCTACTCGAAACAATTACAAAGTTGATGCATTCAATTATCAAAACTCAGCACCTCCTCTATCCATACCCATGAATAATTATTCTCAATCACCCATCACCTCCACTCATTACCAACCACCTTTCAATTTCATGACTGTAGCATCAAATACTAGTGTCTCAAATCCGCAAGCCACATCATCTAATGGTGCTCTCCTAAACCAACTTTTGTAGAGCATGTCATCCTTGCAACAAAAAGTGATGAATTTGACTAATGCTTCCTCTCAACCTACCTTACCAACATATCATGCATGGAGTCCATTATCTTATACAATCTTGAGAGCTCAAATGCGCAACAAATTTGAGACTCCTCACTTTGAAAGGTACAGTGGTAAAGGTGATCCTAATACTCATGTGACAACATTCACAATGATGTGCAATGATTTCTTCTTTGATGAGGGTTTGTTAGCAAAACTCTTTCCCCAATCTCTCAAAGATATGGCTTTGGAATGGTTTGCTCTCTACCTCCTAATTCTATAAATTCCTTCTCACAGCTAGTTGATCAACTCTTGCAACATTTCCAATAAAAAATTGGACCTACTATCTCATTGATTGATTTAGTCCATTGTAAATAAGGTCCAAAAGAGAAATTAATGGAATTCATCAGTCAATATCAAGCTCTCTTTGCACAAATACAATATTTGATTATAGAGGAGGATGTTAAAAAATTATCCATTACAAATCTACAACCGAATATAGGTGACAAAATACTTTTGATGAAGTATAGTTCTTTCCAATATTTATGCACAGCTCACCGAGATTACCAGCTTTCGGCTAGTTAGTATGAGAATCATACCTCATGGGCTCCTATTGGTCAATCTATAGCTGGAACATCTCAAAATTCATTTAAGAAGAACAATATGAATTTCATTAAGATTAATGGGCAACATTCGAACAACTTTCACTCACAAGTGTCCGCTATTACAAAGCCTAATCGGACACCATTTCAATTCAAGCAGCAACAAAGACAATTCACTCCATTATCGGATTCTCTTCACTTGATAATGAATCAAGAAGTGAACAACAATCTTTTGAAGCTTCCTCCTACTCATCCATTAGATAGTAGTAAGATGCAAGGACCTTCATTTGATGCTAGTGCCTATTGTCACTATCCTTGCTCAGCAAGACATGATACTGAAAGATATATGCATCTGAAACATGAAATTCAAGACCTCACCAATTCTAACGTGATACAAGTTGCTAGTGTGAATGACAATGAAAATAAGTCGGTATCTCCTTTGAATCAAAATCTATAGATATTCATTGATCCTTTTCCTAAACATAATGACAACAACATGGTGGAACAAAACACAATATAGATATTGTAGATGATTATCTTGACTATGATGAAATAATTGGTATGATAGAAGTAGATAAGATGATAAATGAAGATATACCTTGCCCATGTGGAAAAGGTATCTACATTGAGTTTCCTCCTCCATTATCCCTTTATGGATCCCCAAAGATAACCAAAATGCATAAGATACGTAAATGGAACATCCTACATGTAATCACTTGACACAAGAGAAAGTTGTGACGATGAAAAGCATCCCATATCATCATGAAAGGCTCATTCATCAAATAATGTAGAATAAGAAAGAAAAAGAAAGGAAAAGAACAAAACATGAATCATCGATGGAAAAAGGTAATGATTCCCCTCCCTGCAAGCATTAGAAGATTTCAAACATACAAGGTCTTGAGAAACAAGCACCGTGTGACCGTTTTGGAAGAAAACATCAAACAGGTATTGAGTCCCTCACACATATTACCACACTTGGTGGAGCACCTCTCTAAGATGCTTGCAAGTTTGGCTTCGTCTTAAATAGATATATGTATATATGTATGTGTTGTGTTGTGTTCCCCCGTGTTGTGCTAAATTTTGTTTAGGTCTCCTTGGACGACCCTTGATACTATTGTAAGGTCACAATACAAGGAGACTGCCTCTATTGTGACACTTCTTCTATTTGTGTCTCTGTTCTTCTACTCTCCTCTATCTTATTGTAATTATTGTGTGTGGTGCCTTGGGGGCATAGCGTTGTGGAGGATGTCTTGGGGGTATTTTCCCACATTATGAACCTAAGTCACCTTTATCTCCTCTCTCATTTTTAGTGTTTACATTCTTCAGTGGCTCTACTAGTCGACAGATGACGAAAACAAATAAATCCTGATAAGGACCGTGCATCCCTACAATAAGAATAAGATGGACCAGTCCATCTATGAATATGGGGTTAATATATTACTAACGTTGGACTAGTAGAATCACCTCGTGTTGTGATCATGTTGTGAAGATTTCTTGTAACAAACCTTTTCAATACTCTAAATCTGCTTCTATGCACTTTGGATTGTTTTATATCTCACCTTGTAGCTACACTCGGTTCTAAGATACCTGAAGTATAACCTAATGGCTATACTTGGTTCTGAACCTGATAGTGTAGCCTTGATTTCTTTATGTGGTATGTTACCTTATTTCTATGCATGAATATTGTTGATGATTAGAATTTGATACTAACGTGTGTGATTGTTGGGAACATTCGACGATTGTTAGGAACATTCAGGGATTGTTAGCACATGTCATCTTTGGGGCATGGGATTTGTGAAAGCTCTTGTTCCCTTGCATGTTTTTACTTTACCTTAAACATGATTGATATCGGCAAGCGGGATCAACCACTTTAAGGTGGGGGCAGAGATTGTGGTTGATTATTTTAGATATTGATGATAAAGCGTGTTTGTGTATGATTCCTTTTCACCGTAAGGCATCTGCAGATGTGTTGGTAAATAGATTTGTTGCTTTAAAATAATCTTCTTGAGTAACTCCATTCGCCCTTGGATTAGCAACAACCTGCTCACAACAGTTGAACAATCGCAGGTCTATGTCGATTGCTCTCTGCGTTTAAGAGGGGCAGCTCCCTCGTATGATAGGGGCATTTTGGATTTTCTACAATTATAAGAACAAAAACTAAGAAATAACAAATAGTAGTGATGACATAAGAGTTAAAATAATGAATTTAAGTTCCATGCATCCAAGTAGCTATACCAAAACTTGATGCGAAATATCTTTCTCACAATGCAACTTTGAAAGGAAAGCACATGATCATTATTGATGAAATGTACGAATACCAATAACAACACATGAAATCAAGTTGAACACACATTCAAAATGTTTCTTTATTGCTTTCAAACTTGAATAACACTATCCGAGTCTTTCATACACTGTCATGTGAAAAAGTGGAACCCCTTTTGATTGAAATACAATGAAGTATATATATGTGAGGTTAGTAACCACTTAGGGTAACTACCTCAACCACTTTTTTAAAACTACTTAACTTAACTACCTTCATAAATGCCCTAATTTTGAATAACTAACTTTCTTTCACAAAGCTAGTCGCTTAGAGTAACTACCTTGCTTAGGCACTTGAAATAACTACTTTGTAAGAAAGAGTTAGGAGGAACCAAGGGCCCTTCATCTACATAATTCATCATGTACTGATCACATAAGGAAGGCTTTCAACCTAATAAAATGGAATTACTTACAGGGAAAACCAAATGCCAAGATATTTTGAATTTAGTAGAGATCGCCTTTTTCTTGGCACTGTCGAATGGCTGACCTCAGAGAGAAGTTTGGGATCAAATTCTTCTGCACAAGTTTCTTGTTTGTCATGGGTGATGTGTCTTTTCCACAATCGAACCATCCTTGTATCACCTCCTTTTCGTATGTGAAGCCATCTTCAGCAACATAAGGATCCCGCATAACCTCCTTGAATATTGGACAGAGGAAGATACCGGGAACATGACCGGCGTTTGAAGCAAGGACGGCAGTGTTTCGAAGCTGATTCAACATATTCATCACAGTTAGTTCAAGGTCCGGCCTCTTCTTTCTTACCCGACATGTGCAATGCAAGGCAAGATAAGCCAGTTGAGTAGCCTGCACAACTGGCCAATCACCGGCTGAAGGATCCAAAATCTACTCCAATTTCACACATTCTAGAGCACGTTCCACCTCCTCTACCAGTCCCCAAGCCGGTCTCTCGGTGAGCAGCTGAAGAATGACAATTCCCAGGCTATAAACATTGGATTTGGTTGAGTATTTGCCGCTTGTAAGATATTCTGGATCCATGTAACAAAATGTGCCTTTTGGCTATGATTCTGAGAGTAAATCATGTGGTAGAAGATGAGCCAGACCGAAGTCACTTATTTTGCTCATATAATTTTTGTCAAGGAGTATATTTCTGGGCTTGAGATCACGGTGAATGATGGGATCTGGTTTAAAATTGTGTAGATATTGTAATGCGGAGCAAATTTATGCGGCGATGTGAATTCTGGCGTGCCAAGGGAGCGGCCGACGAGCTTTTCTGGAGCTCAGGTGATCTGCCAGGCATCCGTTTGACATATACTCACAGATTACACAACCTCGCTTGAAACAAGCTCCCACAACCTTGATCAAATGCAGATGTCATACTTCTCTTAAAATATCGATTTCGCATTCGAACTCCTGACGATTGTATTTACTTGAAAGATTCTAAATCTTTCTCAACAGATCCATTGTTCATCTTGCTTCAAAAGCTCCCATCTTTGCATAGGCTACATAGAGATGCTGGTGATGGTTGTGGAGTCCCGTAACCGCTCCTAAATAAAGACTTGGAAAGCCTTTGCCACTGGTCTATATAACCGTTTCCTCACATGCTGAATATTGGGCATCATGGGTGAAATGAAGTGTTTGGATGTTTGTTTAAGTTATGACGAGGCACTTCTTCAAAAAGTTCTCGAGGATCGTTAGTGGTTATGAAATGAATGACAACACCCGACAATTAAAACAACGGGTTCATTCATCGGCGGTAAATGTTAGTTTAATTGTTGATAAAACTTGCCGATGGAAACATGAGACCAACAACTGGCGCTAACTAGGGATGAGGACTGTAAAGGACGCGGGATGAACCTAGAATCATTTGGAAATGAATAGTGCCTTAAATCCATTGGGTAAATAGAGTTAGGATATAACATGATGTTCAGGAGAACAAGGATACCCAAAGAGACAAAAGGACAAATGACAAAGGACACATAGAGACGAGGCAAACGAAAAAAACTAACAGAAACCAAAACAAGATAGACACAACAAAAACTCCTAATTAACCTATGTACATGGTAGGTGATTCCTACCTTAGACTGCTTCAAGAAGATCATGTGAAACCATTAACGGACTGAGAAAAATAGGCACCTGTATGAAAAAGAGATGTGCACGGGTGAGGCACCTGGTGACTCAGTAGACATTTCAGGATGGTGAGAAAAATAAAATGTGAGAAATATGAGGACTCCTTAAATAGTACGCCAAACAACCATTTCTTGTTATAAGCATCTAAATCTTTCCCTTTCCAAATTGAACTGGTGTTGCTCTGTGTAGCTTCAGACATATCTTCGTGCATCATGTTGAGCACACCAATGTCTTCTATATGAAGATCTTTTTGATAATCTGGTTTGCAATAAATTATCCCACGAATTGGACAACCTTCATACAATTTGTGATGTGGAGAAATCCATGTAGACACACCCATTGAATCATGCTTTTGAATATCAACTTGAGAAACATTTGTGGGAAGGCACTCGTTCACAAATAAAGGATTAAGGTAGACACCTTGGCTATAGAGGGATTCATTGTCTAAACTTTTTGAGCACCAACTTGGGACATAAACATCATGAGAGTTAATTTTATTGAATTCCTCCATTGGATCATCCATTACCTCATTACTTGCTTCATTGTTGGCACAACTCCCACAACTATCCTCTGAAATAGGGGTTTCTTCTTGATCTAAAGATTTGAAAAGAGGATTGCTGTGAACTTTAAATGCTCCATAAGACAAAGATTGCGCTTCCAACATGACATGGACATTTGTTAATGTATCTACATAGCTTTCAATTTTAACTTGCTCAATATTCTGTGGACTCGATGATTCTTCTCCATGGAATTCTTCATGAAATCTGAAAACTTCATACTCCAAGTGCATGTATGATAAAGAGTGAATGTTTGATGATTCATATTCATTTTGAAGTTGATCTTTGACTTTTGTATTAACTGTACCACTAATTGAAACTCTATCAATATCTTCAAAAGTAAAGGTCTCTGTTTCTGAAGCTAAGGAAGATATTTGCAAGGGTTCAGTTATGGTTGCCTCTACATTGATTATAGTAGTACAAAGTTGTCCAATAGCTGTTATACCTCTGATTTCATCAATAGGTCTTTCCACCTTAGCAATTGGAGATGTAGGAATATCTTTTCCATATAGAAAGTCATCATCAAAAGTATTGAGACACCAGTTTGGGACAAAAACTATATGAGATTCATCTTTATTCTTCTCTTCTTCATCATTTTCTTGAATCTTGGGCTGCATGGATGTCTTGAAATTATTTACTTCTCCTTTAAGATCTTTGTTTTTAGGTACATGGAAGACTTCTTCTTTAACATGTGATAAAGGAGAGAGGATGACATCTTCTTCGGAAAGAAAATCATCTTCAAGAGTCTTGAGACGATCTTGTGGTATTATTTCATCATCCTCCTCCTCTTGCTTAGGTCGCATGCATGTCAAGAGAACACTTTGCAATTCGTCTTCATGATCTTTGTTTGCACTTTGGTCAAAAATTTCTTCTGCATTTCCTTGAACATTAACCATGTCATGGAAACCTTCCTCGAAAGACATAGTTGTCGAACTGGAGCAAGTTGTCACAAGAGGAGTGACATTCTTTAAAGAAGATAAGAACATATCATCTGGATAGATTTCTTCTTCATCATTGCATGTTTCCATACAATCTTCTTCTTCTATCTTCATCACTTCTTCTTCTTAGTCTTCCTTAAGTGGACATGCATGTTCCGATGAGTCTCTTTCGGACACTTCCTTCAATACAGGTTCATTTGTAGGAAAAATCTTTGCCTCTTCATTGTTGTCCTCATCATGCGAAAGATATATCTCAGTATAGTTTCTTTTCTCTTCAGGTGTATGAATTTCCTCTGATAGGAAGTTTTGATCAAGAGCAAGAAAATAAGTCTTCTTCCCATCTTTTTGTTCAATCTTCTGTAATGTTTGAAGCAAAGAAGGATGAATCTGGTTAGAATCGAGTTGCATGCCACCATAGAAATTCTTCAAAAACTCTACTTTCTTAGGGTCATCAAGAACTTGATTTTGTTGAGCAGAGGACGTAGGAGAAGGATAATCTTCATCATCACTATCACTGTCTGATTCAGGAAGTTGCATGTTATGTATCTGTGTTCTTCGATACCAAACAATCTTCTAGGATTCTTCTTTCAGATAGAGTCGCCAATCTTCTTTTCTGGGGAGATACTTGTATATTCTTGAGGAATAAAAAGGCGCCAACACTTTAGCTCGTTTCCCCAGCAGAGTCACCAAAAATCTGTTGGTAAACAGATTTGTTGCTTTAAAATAATCTTCTTGAGTAACTCCATTCACCCTTGGATTAGCAACAACCTGCTCACAACAGTTGAACAATCGCAGGTCTATGTTGATTGCTCTCTGCATTTAAGAGGGGTAGCTCCCTCGTATGATAGGGGTATTTTGGATTTTCTACAATTATAAGAACAAAAACTAAGAAATAACAAATAGTAGTGATGACATAAGAGTTAAAATAATGAATTTAAGTTCCATGCATCCAAGTAGAGACACCAAAACTTGATGCGAAATATCTTTCTCACAATGCAACTTTGAAAGGAAAGCACATGATCATTATTGATGAAACGTATGAATACCAATAACAACACATGAAATCAAGTTGAACACACATTCAAAATGTTTCTTTATTGCTTTCAAACTTGAATAACACTATCCGAGTCTTTCATACACTGTCATGTGAAAAAGTGGAACCCCTTTTGATTGAAATACAATGAAGTATATATATGTGAGGTTAGTAACCACTTAGGGTAACTACCTCAACCACTTTTTTAAAACTACTTAACTTAACTACCTTCATAAATGCCCTAATTTTGAATAACTAACTTTCTTTCACAAAGCTAGTCGCTTAGAGTAACTACCTTGCTTAGGCACTTGAAATAACTACTTTGTAAGAAAGAGTTAGGAGGAACCAAGGGCCCTTCATCTACATAATTCATCATGTACTGATCACATAAGGAAGGATTTCAACCTAATAAAATGGAATTACTTACAGGGAAAACCAAATGCCAAGATATTTTGAATTTAGTAGAGATCGCCTTTTTCTTGGCATTGTCGAATGGCTGACCTCAGAGAGAAGTTTGGGATCAAATTCTTCTAGACAAGTTTCTTGTTTGTCATGGGTGATGTGTCTTTTCCACAATCGAACCATCCTTGTATCGCCTCCTTTTCGTATGTGAAGCCGTCTTCAGCAACATAAGGATCCCGCATAACCTCCTTGAATATTAGACAGAGGAAGATATCGGGAACATGACCGGCGTTTGAAGCAAGGACGGCAGTGTTTTGAAGCTAATTCAACATATTCATCATAGTCAGTTCAAGGTCCGACCTCTTCTTTCTTACCCGACATGTGCAATGCAAGGCAAGATAAGCCAGTTGAGTAGCCTGCACAACTGGCCAATCACCGACTGAAGGATCCAAAATATGCTCCAATTTCACACATTCTAGAGCACGTTCCACCTCCTCTACCAGTCCCCAAGCCGGTCTCCCAGTGAGCAGCTGAAGAATGACAATTCCCAGGCTGTAAACATCAGATTTGGTTGAGTATTTGCCGCTTGTAAGATATTCTGGATCCATGTAACAAAATGTGCCTTTTGGCTCCAATTCTGAGAGTAAATCATGCGGTAGAAGATGAGCCAGACTGAAGTCACTTATTTTGCTCATATAATTTTCGTCAAGGAGTATATTTTTGGGCTTGAGATCACGGTGAATGATGGGATCTGGTTTAAAACTATGCAGATATTGTAATGCGGAGCAAATTTTTGCGGCGATGCGAATTCTGGCGTGCCAAGGGAGCAGCCGACGGGCTTTTCTGGAGCTCAGGTGACCTGCCAGGCATCCGTTTGACATATACTCACATATTACACAACCTCGCTCGAAATAGGCTCCCACAACCTTGATCAAATGCGGATGTCGTACTTCTCTTAAAATATCGATCTCGCGTTCAAACTCCTGACGATTGTATTTACTTGAAAGATTCTAAATCTTTCTCAACAGATCCATTGTTCATCCTGCTTCAAAAGATCCCATCTTTGCATAGGCTACATGGAGATGCTGGTGATGGTCGTGGAGTCCCGTAACCGCTCCTAAATAAAGACTTGGAAAGCCTTTGCCACCGGTCTGTATAACCGTTTCCTCACATGCCGAATATTGGGCATCATGGGTGAAATGAAGTGTTTGGATGTTTGTTTAAGTTATGACGAGGCACTTCTTCAAAAAGTTCTCAAGGATCGTTAGTGGTTATGAAATGAATGACAACACCCGATAATTAAAACAACGGGTTCATTCATTGGCAGTAAATGTTAGTTTAATTATTGATAAAACTTGCCAATGGAAACATGAGACCAACAAGATGTAGGTGGGTTGTGTACTTTGTTTTGCTTTGTGTATACCTCCTTTTCACTATAAGGCATATGTGGATACATGTGGGATTGTATACTTTGTGCTTCCTTTTCATCGTAAGGCATCTGCGGATGCAGGTGCGGTTGCATTTTGAAATCCCTTCTGTGGAGGGTGGGATTGTGTCTTCACTTGAGCAATTGCACATCCTTTTAAAAGTCCTCTACGGAGGCGGGGCTGGATCTTGATTTATTCACCCTTAAGCAGTCTTTGGTGATTGTGGCAACATATCTCAATCGTCAGGTGTGTTTGGCATGTCTTAGATAGTGGAGTGTAGGGATGAACTCCTTCCTATCACCCACATTTGCTGTGTATAAGACGTATAGTGTGTCGACGACATACTATATGGTGCTTGTGTATTCTATGTGTTTTTGTGTCTTCCTTGCATATCTTACGTGTTTTTTGCATGGCCTAAAGGCACATAATGATGAGCTCCCTCCACGCTGTGTGTTTTGTGTTCCTTTGATGGTGGCACGTAGCGATGAGCTCTCCCCATCACCTATTTAGGATTATTTATATATAATTATTTAATCATGTCTTCTATGTGTATTGCGTGACTGTATTCATGTCTTCTCTATGTATTGCATGCTTCACTGTCTTCTCCATGTATTGCATGCTTCCTTACTGTATTTACTATGTTTTGCGTGACTGTTATGTGTTTTCTTATGTTTTCCTAATCTTGGGGGCTAGAAATGGTCCTTCAAACTTAGGGTGTGACTTCGCTCTTGTGTTTGATATGCTTTGACCATACTTTAATGCATGTACTGATCATAAGATCATACACACATTAAAGTGGGGGCTAAATGTTATGGAGTAAAAAGTGGACACTTTCTTTTGTACCTCCTCGTTTAGCTCCTAGGTCCTCATGAGTACATTATACATCTTAAATATTCATCTTGATGCAAAATCCCTTGAAACTAATGTAAATTGGGAACTAGGGGCCCATTCTTAGCCTTACCCTGGACCAAAAAGGTGCCTTAGGACTTGGGTGCCTGCGCCCAAGTCCTCCCTGATTGGTCGAGGAAAATTTCAATGTATGTCAGCATAGAACCTTTAAAAGGGTTTCTCCTTGTCGACTCTTTTGGTTAATTTCATGAATTTTAGCAAGAAGGCATATATAAGTGTGTTTTTGAGTTCATTTGTAACCTAGATGGATATTGCAAACCTATGATCTTAGAGCAAAGAGAATTCAAAGCATTCATTGTGTTTCTAGAGAAAATTTGTGTTTGTATTATGTGTGTTGTTGCAGATTTCGAATCATCATCAATCTCCTTATAAGTTAAAGTATCTTCATTCTCCTAAGGGCTTCACCTTTGAGGTGATATCATTGTTATTTGAACCATTCTATCATCATTAATTTATGTTTATCCTCTATCTTGCTAGGGCACACACTCTCTATCTACCAACAGTGTTGGGAATCTTGAATGCTATCCCGAGATTTGATTGAGGCAAGTCCCTAAACACCATAACCCCCAAACCCTGTTTCTTCTTGTGCGCAGGTTATAGTTGCGAGATCCATAAAGGTGAAGACATAAGAAGGTTGAGTAAGGGAAAGGGTTTCAAGATCTGAAAGCATTTACATAATATTCCTCTACAGAAGACTTTAACGCCCATGAAATAGTCTTCCTACCTAAACAGACACCAAAGCCGACATCAGGACATTCTCTTTTACATTTCTCTAGTTTTTAGTTTCTAAAGACTCCGTCCTTCTAGACTTGGGCACCCATGAAATAGTCCTCTGACTGTCCAGCTTCTAGGACATAGGTTCTAACATCTCTCTGATCACTCTTGTAAAATTGGTTTTTGCTTATCTGTTGTACATCTTCTATTATAATCATATCTTTGCAAATCTAGGTTTTAGTGCATTGATTAACCTAGGGTTTGATAAAAGGCTTGATTAAATCAGATCTTTCTATAGCACTCTTGGGTACAAGATCTATAGCTGAGTCCTCCTCTATTTGGTAGTGATTTAGCTCGGTCTTGTCCTTGAATGTTATTGTGGAAGAGGGTTTGATCTAGTGTGCATGCTAGCCTTCATCATTCATCTTTTTCACACATAATAGGTGATATATTCACAAGTAGAACTACTAGAATATACCAACTTGCTCTCCTCAAGATTTAAATCTTATGATCTCATACCACTTTATGTAGTCATGGACAAAGGATCCAATGAAGGATAGTCCAACCATTTAGCAAAAGCTCAAAACATGCAACACTCACAACAAGGCTCAATGAAATAGTAGCATGATCTTTTTTTGAATTCAAACTACAAAATGATTATAATCTGCCATAGTGAGCTTCCTACATGCTAGGCTATAGCTATTTGATTACTACTATAGAATTTATTATATTCAAGTTCAATACATTCTGTGACATTTAAATCCTCATCCTCAAGCTCCATCTTGAACCTTCATGCTTGTATTCACACTTAGACCTTCAAATTTCTACTGAATTCTTCCTAACTTTTCTTGATGATATCAAATGATTGTGAATGACATATATAGCAATCTCAAACCTCCAAAATGAATTATGTAAGCTTCTAGTGGTGCAAAGTTCAATGCTTCATGAAACATGTAGTCAACTAGTGTAAACAAGTTTGTCGATCAAAGTAGTGATAACAAAATGGGGAATCCATGTAGTGTTGAATGTTTATCCTTCAGGATCTAATGAATCTTCTCATAAACTCCTTGTCAGTACAAACTCTAAATAATCTAATGCAGTTGAAAAAGCTATGATTGTGCAAGTTCATCAGCCCTGTATACATTCACAAACAAAATTATGCCATTATGTTGATCCAATTTTCCTCAAACATGGATATGACATCAATTCACCATTGTATAACATACTCCCAAAACCAAAAAACTAAATATCAACTTGTGGTGAAATGCAATAGCTTCTTCTGCAACTAAATTGTAAATGAAAACTTATAAATAAATAAACAAACAAAGTGAAGAGAAAATATGTTTCTTTGATGCAAGATTTCTCTTGTTCCTTGGGATGCTCCTACATTAGATAGGTTCTAGAGTTGCTTAATTTAATCCTTGACTAATCTTTTTTTTCACAACTTGAGTAACTAGGTGAAGTAATTATTTAATACACTATTGCTATATTACATTTAGAAATTCCTTTGTAAAAATCAAGTAGGTGAAACTAAGGGTTTTCTTCTTTTAAGCACACAACCATCTATACCACTATAACCTTTTATCCACATGGGATTCAATGAATATCAAAAAATTCTCCATTTGGAGAATCCTTTCCATAAAATTTGTGTCTACTTTTAGTACCAGATTTTGAGATCTAACATTGGGAGTGGGCAATGTGTGGATTCAAGTACTTCATTGTGATGATGATAACATCTAGATATAATCACTAATGGAGGACAATGTTTTATGGATGCTCACCAATTCTCCTTGCATGTTGTGCACACCCTCTTCTAGCTAGCCCACTTTATCATCCAATGGAGATGATATCATTACTAAATGCCCTCATGAATCTAAATATAAATCTAGATCCTCTTTTTTGGATTTTTTCTTGCTGTGTTAGAATTCTTTCTTTCACTTCTAGTCTATAGCCTTGTCATGCTAAGGCCTGATAGTGTAAAATCTTATTTTCACTATTGATTTGTCTTTAGCTGGATGATATAGGTTTATGTTAGCCCCAAATAAAAAATTCAAAGAGTAGACCCTTAATGAATTTTTACAATCTTTCCTAAAAATATGAATGAATCTAGAAAATTCTAAAAACAAATTAACCTAAAATTGTAATAACTCACTTAATATTGACCACCAAAGTCTAAAATTTAAACTATAAGTTTCTTTAATGCTCCTCTAGCTCTAGTAAAAAGTGGTAGACAAATTCATAGCTCTTTCTGAGATCTAGGAAAATCTTCAAAAATAAAGATGAAACTCTAATTTCACAATAACTTTTCCAAAAATGCTTCAATTGAACTCCAATTTTGATTGTGGTTGCTTCAATATGTCCTTGATCAACTCTCCAGATTGCAAAAAGAAATTGGTCAAAATGAGAGAGGTGTTCTTGACAACTTGACGTCCTAAATACTAAAATTTGTTTTCTTTCTTATCTTTGGATGCCAAGATCATGCTATGATACCACTTGTAATAAAATTACTTGCACAAGAGAATATTATAATAGGTGATAAGTTGCAAATACTTGATAATAATAATAATCCACTTTGAAGGAGAAATCCTCCAAAATTCTCCAATTGGAATATAATTTGTAATATGATGATAATAAAATAACCACTACCTCATATATATATCATAGTTATGTCATGGATGCCACTTATGCCGACTTAAAGTTAACTATGTAAGACTATATAAATGATAATATAACTTAATTAAAGGTTATGCTAGTAACGAGTCAACTACACATATCCTAATACAATCAATGGGTTAAGGGTATACTGAAGGGTGTTGGAATTATAAGCTTGATCCTCTCTAAATATCACCTGAGTGATATCTCTACCCACTTAAGTTTTGGCATAATTCATAAAAAAACATTTAATGAATAGAAAATTAAAATAAAAATATCTAATTATCAAGAAATTTCTAGAATTTCTTGAGATGTTTGTAAAAGCCATCAAATTTTTTGGCATATGTCCCCAAATTCATATTTTTTATGCCTTCTTGTTTGCCTGTTGCTCTATTTTTGCCCATCAATGATACAAAGTCTAAGGATCCTAGTTAAATGGGTTGTATCTTTTTTCTTTATGTGCTCTTGTGTCTCCTTGTGTACCCCTATACTAATTGTTTAATTTTCACATATAGCCTCATGCTTAGCGATCTCTTATATTGTAGTCATGGTGGCCCATTTATGATCTTATGACCTTATGGAGTTATTAAGAAATAATTCAATGGTGATGATCTGAAGTGTTGTGGGTTGTGATTTAATTCTATGATATCATGTGCTAGAGGGGTAGGCATGGAAAAGCATGTATCTTATGTAATAGAGATTAATATATTGCAAGAGGTCTATGGGCTTTCGATCAAATTTAGATCAAGCAACCCATGTAACCCTCAAGTTTGTGAGTGTTTTCATGCTCTTTCTATGATACCATTGGTCAAACATGTTTTGTCATCCCTTGTGGGCCCCTTTATCATGTTTTCATGCATTTCAGAGTGTGACATCATCATGTGCTACATGGCACAATTGCGCACCTCTAGTGGGTGATAAGGAGTTGTCAATTTTCCTCATGCACCATTGGTTGGCTTGATTTCATGTCAGTGACTGGTGGGGCCCTTTATTTTTACTTTGTTTTTGTGCTCATGGATCTCATAAGAGTCATCAAATTTGATGTTGAGTTGGAAGATCTCATGGTTGGTGCAACCTAAAGTGTATTGGAGTGTGTTCAATTTCTTTGGTCGCACCATTGGTTTGTGCACATGATATAAACATATGTGGTGGGCCCTCTAAGTTCTATTGGTGATTTTTATTTCATTATGAGCTATAGATGGAAAGCCCCACATCACGTTTGGCGAGACCCTTCATTATCTTTTGTGCACATGCATGCTTGTGACTATTGAATGTTATTATTGGCATGAGGTTTATTTGGAGGGTCCCATGAGCTCTTATGCAAGGAATGATATTATCCATGCTATAGAACCATATAATCTTGTGGTGAGCTATATGATCCAACAACCCATGCAAATTTATGGATTTAGCCCCTATTATGTCAAAGTGGAGTTGCAGGAACCCTTGGATATCGTTTGTGATTGATAATTCCCACATGTTGAGGGAGATTTAAGTGACGTTATTGCTATTGGTTGGTGTAGGTGTTGCATTGGAGATCATGTGGGCCCAAAAGTATGTTTTCCTAACTTCTAAATGGTGCAAAAGTATGTGTTGGTCTTCATTAATGCCACACATAATACATTGTGCTCAATTAATTTTTATTGGCCCTTTGGACCAATCTATGATCATTACCAATTTTTGCATGTGCTTGGAAGATCAATATGTAATGCCATGTATTTCCAAATGGCATCCATTTAATGTGACATGGTGAGTTCTTTGTGTGCTTATTTGGTGGGATAATCATGTTCTATTTCCATGCAACATGATTCAAAGGCAATGAGCTCATTTTAATGTGCTTGCAATGCTTTATGATTTGTGCACTATGATCTAATAACATCAAATGTTTGGTGAGCATGTGACCTGTAGGTGGTTGTGGTGTTAATGTGCCAATGGTGGTAGTACTTGAGAATTCCTATGACAATTGACACATTTTATGGATGGTTAATTTATCTTAGAGGACCTTGATATGTGGATCTGAAGGTGGTTGCTAGATGTTTTAATGCAAAGTAATATGTGGGTCTATGTTATGCTCCAAGAATTTTGTGCAAGATAAAATCTCTTTCGCATGGATTGACATCCCAACATTTAATTTAATCAAATCTTAATGTAGGAAGTTGCTTCTATAGGTGTTGTTGTAATGGGTGGGCATGTCCTCCCTTATCTTTGTTAGAGATGCATGCTTGATTAAATTTTCTAAGTACTACTGGAAGATCCAATTTTTATGATGAATTCAATGCTAATTGTTGTGGTGTCCTAACAATTTGCATGTGTGATAAGCATCACAATTTCATGTTCTATGGGCTTGCTAGATATCTATTATGTATTCCTATTTTAATGTTTTAGGGATTGGTCATTGAGCCAATTTTCTTGCACTACATTGCTTGAGTGTAGTATAGGGGATCAATAGTTGCAAGTCACAATTTTTTGTATGCTAGGAAATGTTTTGTAAATTGCTTAAGTGTAGGCTAGGAAATGTTTTGTATGATTCTGGGAAGGCATAGTCAAGTAGAAACCTCTTCATTGATTGGATGTCTCCATTACTTACTAAAGTATTTTAGGAGTTTGCTTCTATATGTAACTCTTAAGTCACATTTGTTGGCTTGTACGATTAATGGATTAGTTGGTGTGGTAGCACTATCAAGCTGTTGTAAAGTCTCTATAGAAATCTTTTCCTCAATGCATGTAGAATACTTCTAAGTAGTGATGGATTTTTTAAGTAGATTTATTGATGTGAAATATCATGTCTTATTGATTTGTAATTTCTTGCAAGTCTTGTTCCCATCTATTGATTTATACAGGTTTCCCCCCTTCCTCATTGTTGATTCTATTCCCAATGAATAAACACATGTTAGGATGGTGAAATGATCAACCTTTCATTTTAAAACATATTTTTATGCATTCCTAGTAGTTTAAGAATATATTAGGCCTTTCCTACTATCATAATTCAATGGTATAACCTATGTTGAATCTCTAGTAAGCTGAATTTGATTAATCATTGGAGAATCATGATAGTTTGGTTTGCAACTTGCACATGTGTATGAACAATATAAGGGGATTCATATGTCGGAATGCATAATTGTTTCTATCTTTTTGTGCACATGCAAGATTTCCTATAGTTGCTTACTAAGAGGTCTTTGGTATGTTCATAATGACTCAATATACTAATATTTAGTGACAAATATTTGAGGTATTAGTTTGTATTGGGTATGGCTTGTTGAGATCTAATGTGTTTTTCCATTTCTCTTTAATTATGTTATTTAAACCTCTAGGATGACCCTCCACAACGTTGTAGAGCTAAAAGTGCAGATGAGTTTACTCAATCATGTTCATTGGTCCATTGTTGTCCTTGTCTAATCATAAGTCTAACCTATTAATCTATGCTACCTTTCCCAACCTTAGGTTTTGGTGTTGTCTTTAGGATTTGTGGAGCTACAACAGTGATTAGCAATAAAATTATTTAAAATTGTCTAAGTGGTTAGAGCTATATGAAGAAAACTTCTGAAATTTATTAAAAATGTGTAAACAATTTAGATAAACATGTTATTAACATAGCCTTAAAAATTAGAGGAAGATTAATAAAGAATTAAAAAGATAGTAAGATTTTATAATTTATAATTATTGTACATTTTTTGTATTCTAAACAAGTGTATTTAAAACTTAATAGTTAAACAAAACATTAGAAAAATAGAGAACACACAAATTCATTCAATCCTTAACTATATAATAACATATATTGTACATTTTTTGTATTCTAAACAAGTGTATTTAAAACTTAATAGTTAAACAAAACATTGGAAAAATAGAGAACACACAAATTCATTCAATCCTTAACTATATAATAACATATTATATTTCTCTTTAATTTTAGAAAATATTTCAATTTTTACATTTTTTAAATTATATGATTTTAGTTAAATTTTAATTTCATTTATGATAAAAAATAAATATTTTAATCAATTAAAAATAACTAAATATAATTAATTACTCTTCTATTTAAACTTTTTAAAATAATAAAAATAATAAACATTTTAATTAATTAAAAATATTAAATCTAAAAAAATAGGTCTAATAAAATTTGATTTTTTAAAATAAAAGTTATATCATTACATTTCTATTTTAATTTGGATCAATTAAACATAATTAAAAATAACTAAATATAATTAATACTTTCCTTTTATCTTTCTATAAAATAATTATCATTGTTTATATTCAAATGATTGATATTAAAATAGTTAAATTTATCTTATACACTCTATATCCACTTTCATTTAATAAATTTAAGTCCATTTAAAAAACATAATAATAAAAATTGATAGTGAGGAGAATTAATGAGCATGCAAGAGAGCAATAAAATCAACTCAAAGAAGAGCAAATTCACAATTAAACTGCATATACCACATTAATTTCCTACCAAGCAATGCACATTAAAAACATTTCCTACAAACTCTTCTAAACTCACATTAATGTGGTATATAGGACTAGGTTATATATCAAGTAGCATCTAAAAAATTGTATATGTAACTTGGTGAAAAACTCTTTTAAAATATTATGAAAAGTGCCCTATTTATTTTATTGGATGGTATTGTGTAAAATAAAATTAAACAATGAAGACTACCATGATAATTATGTTTATTTAAGATGGTGTTTTTAAACACTAAATGTGTTTTAAAATATAAGGTATATAAAATTACACTAATAAGTTATGAATTCACCATACAAAATGTATGAACTTACATTTATAATAAAGAATTTAAAATTTAACATTATTTAAAATTAAATAGTATAAACATTAAAATCAATTTTATTATATATGAAGTTAATATACAATAATAATAAAAAAAATTAAATATTAAAAAATTAATACTTCATTTTTATAAATTTCTAGATTCATTTATTAAAAATTATTGATTAGTTGCAAATTTCACTTTTAAAAATGTTTGTAAATTTATTTTAAATAATTTTAATTATAATAAAAAACTTAAATTAAAAAATATTATATAATTTTTAAATTGTGAATACCTAACTTTAATAATTCTTTTCATAAAGTATACAATCATCACTCATTCAAAATAAAAATTTGAATTAATAAAATCTAAATACTCAAATTAAACATAGAATTACAGCTTCTAAATCAATCTATTAAAACATAAAATTATTATTAGACAAATTAATAAAATTGAAAAACTTTGGGTAGAAGAAAAAAAAAAACACTAACATATTTACGAGCCTTCCGTCTTAGACTCTTAGTGAAAGCCACCAAGTTTGAAAAAAGAATTAACAAAATCTTTTTTAATCAAAAGATTCAGCAAGTGACATGCAAAAGATGATGAGAATTACCTTTTTAAAAAAAGGTGTTGATAATTTCTCAACGTTGAATATTTCGAAGAGATTTATATTTAGTCTGCTTTTTAAAATATGAGGTAGTTATTAACTTATTATGGAAAGCTGTGTGGTATAAATAGAGGAGATTTTCTATTTTAAGGAGTAAAATATATATATATTTTGTTGCTGGCTTGCTGCCCAATTATACGGAATATTTAGTTTTCTCAGGCAATCAGAAATAAATGAGATGGATCATTCTGATTTCTCAGAAGATGAATGTTTGGCTGCCCAAGCCTTGCTTCAATTGAGTTCAAGTGAGGAAGTAAAACAACAGAATAGACAGTTGATAGTTGAATCATGGGGTCATCAAGGAAAGCGCTCCACAATGATATGTTCATCCACTATCATTAACAATATCAATTGTGAGCAAGAACAGTTGCAGACATTGCATAAAAAGAGGATAAAGAGAATTCAAGACAAGACTCATAGAGAAAGAATGAAGATGAAAGGGAAGGAGTGTAGTGCAAATGCAAGCACCAGTACACAAACAGTTGTCCCATTTAATAGCAGGAAGAGGGGACATCTCAGCTCATATGCTCAGTTATCTACTCCTTCCAACCTAATAATCAAATTTAAGGTTAGTGCTGTGTACCCAACTGTGCTGCAGATATGCTGCAGATGTGAGTTAAAATTGTTCTTGGTTAAATAAATTCTTAGTATTTTTGGGTAGTTAAATCCTATTTATTAGGAGAAAGTTGTAAGACCTAATTAAAACCCATTTGTTTTAATTAGATTTAGTTAATACAACAGCATGCAAAGTAAGGTTATGTACTTAAAAGATGTAGCTTTATTTTTTGTTTTTGTTTTTAATGTTTTTTTTTTCCATCATATTTCCTTTGTTCTGGTTGATAAAATATATCCTACCATATGGACTAAGAAATATTTTTTTCTTTTTCCTTTTTTGGCAGTTGGCAAAGAAGTTGGGCGAAAAAGAAGAGTGGCATCTTGGAAATGAAGTCTTGGAGTCTTCTGAGAATAATGCTAAAAATTTGGATAGGATTTCAAGTGCTGAAAGGGTTTCAAGTTCTCATCAAACTAGTTCTTGGGGTAAATCTCTACTGGACTCATCAATGCCCACAAGTTCCTTGCCACATGATTTTCCTTTTGCTCTTCCGGATTTGAATATCCCTCTTGAAGATTTATCTGAGAATATATCTACCAATTCTGACGACCAAATACATGAAATGAACCAAAAGGATGCAGAGGCGGTTAAGGTATTAGGCAAGGAAACGTCTTAGATTGAAGCATTCCCACTCTGTGAAGGCTCAAATGAGATGTCAGTAATAAACAAAATGGATTGAAATTTATGGAAGGAAACTGTAATATTTTTTTGGGGTTTTGAACACTAACCAGCAGTTGTACACCCGCCATGTCTGTGAGACAAATTAGACATCTGGGAATGATAGGCATTAGTTGTTGAAATTTAATTTGAAGGATCAGGTTATCTTCTATTAAAAACATGACCAACATTTATAATGTTTGTGAAGACAATATTATTGAAATTTAATTTAAAGGATTAGGTTATCTTCTATTTAAAATATTATAGATATTTATAATTTGTATTTAAAGTTTGTCATAATAATATAAATATATTGGTTGTATGCATAAGAATAGATGTAAATTTTTTATAATTAAATATTTGTAAAATACTTTCTAACACACCACTTGAATGTTGAATTATTAATAACAAAATTACTTTTATATACCTTCAACAAAAAAAATTACTTTTATATAAAGCATTAAATTGATAGATCTCTAAAGGGACAACATATTTTATTTTATGTAGACTTTTTATTGTATGTTTTTTTCACTTTTTATCTTCTCAGTTTGAGGCTTATGACAATGTATGTTTGTATTTACCAAAGTTCTCATTTTTGTAATTTAAACACCACTCTGATTGAGCTTGTCATTGTAAGGTAGCAAAACAACTTCTTACACCAAAACTTTTCATATATTTCCAATAGTTACAAAAATTATATATAAATAAACATAAATAACAATCATTCACAAGAGTATCACCAAAGTTACAATATACTTGCAGAGCAATCTTTCACAAGAGTATCACCAACCAGAGATCCGAAGGCAACTCAACATCTATAAGTGTCTCATCCACAACCTCCATATCAAGCACTTAATATATAAAAGATACAATACATAAAATTGTCAAACAGTAATTGCAAAACCATGAGCCAAACTACCCAAAAGTGGCACACAAATTCTTAGGGTTTCATTATCTTCAAACAAAGATGCTTACATGTCAAAACATGCATTAACAAGTGTAACTCCCCCTTACAGCTCTTTTCTGTGTCCAACATGTTTTTATATTTTCCAATATGGGAGGCCCAATTTTTGGACGCTGTAACTTTTGATCCGAGAGGCCGATTGGGCCCTTTTTTAAAAATTGAAAAGCTCAAAGAGATATGCACCACTGATGGCAATGACAAAAAAATTGAAATTTTAATTTTATCGAAAAACTAATTCTATAGCCTATAAATTGAGTTTTTCTATTTTTATAACCGAAAAAACATATTTTATGTAATTGCAAGGTTGAAACATCTTTTCTAACATTCTCCCATTTGTTGAACACATTGTGAGAGCAAAGGGAGTATCAACACCATGATTTAATTTCTAGGGGCCGAGAGACCCATAGACTCTGAACACCATCTAAACTTCTCTGTGCTCACAGGCTTAATTAATGAATCTACAACATTCATCAAAGTCTCTAACTTAACTAGCTTCACCCTACCATCCTCGACCATATCTCTAACAAAATGATATCAATGTGCTTGGTCCTGACACATGAAAATTTGGGTTCTTAGTTAGGTAGATCACACTCTAACTGTCACAATAAACTATCTTTGCACCTTATTTTATTTCAATATCTAAACAAAGTCTCTTAAGCCAAATGGATTCTTTACAAACATGAGTAGCTTCCATATACTCAGCCTCAGTAGTGGACAAAGCAACCATAACCTATTGGTTACTCATCCAACTAATTGCACCACCAAATAAACTAAACACATAAGTGTTGTGCCTTGCACACACGACCCATTTTGCCAAATGGAGACCCCCTCTTTTGCTTTGTCTTGAAGTCTCAACCTCTCTTGCTTATAATGATGAGAAAGTGAATTTGTGCTTAAAGTGCAGGATTTGCTTCAAATTTCAATGTATTGAATGTTTGGAGTCATTTGATGTTGTGCATGATTGATTTGGAGGTGTCTTGGGTGGTCTTGTGCTTAAGAAATAGCCATTTGTTGCTCGTTGCACTAAAATTGGGTGTTACTGCATCTTGCTAAAAAATCCCATGTCACTGGTTATTGCCCTTGAGATTGCTTTTACAGGATGTGTCATGTTAAAATTCTTAGTTTCCATATCTTATAGTTACAAAATCATGTCAAATTCCACAAGATTTTACTAACGGATTCGCATACTTTCATTCTAACACATGGTCCTGAAGCCCTAATTTGGCTAAGTGTGAAACCCTGAAAATCCTGAAAATGGCTAAGTCTGAAATCTGGTGGAACCACAAAATTCTAGAATCTGCATATGAAATCCTATAGATCTGGAACCTATCTCAAACATCCTGAAAGTATATTTAAAAATATTTAAAGTATAAAAAATTTAATATCTGGCGCTAAAAACACCTCCTACTGCAAAAAGCGCTAAAAATGACCCCAATCGACCTTTGCGATAAAAATGACCCCAACTGACCTTTGCACTAAAATTGCATTCTACCGACTTGCACTGAAATGGCCTTCCACCGACTTAAGTCACGCAGGTCGATCGATGTTAAAACCCGCGCAGGTCGGTCACTTTGAAAAACCCCACCAACAAACTTTGTGATAAAAATAAACTCAACAGACCTGCGCTAAAAATGGAAGCGACTGACCTCATGAAGCATCGTTTTAGTCGATCGGACCCAAAATCTGCACTAAGGTCAGATGAACCTAAAATCCACGCTAAGGTCGGATGAACCTAAAACCCTCGCTAAGGTCAGATGAAGTCAAAATCTACGCTAAGGTTGGATGAAGTCAAAATCCCCGCTAGGTCAGTTGGAAGCAAAATTAATGCTAAGTCAGTGACCCTCAAAATCAGCGCTTTTTGGTATTTTGGCCTGAAAATTGAGTTTTTTCAAGGAGCAAATTGGATTTTCTTGATGGATTTGAATTGCATATCTATTTGTCACATCATGATGACCATTTTACCAATTTTGTGTGAATTTTTTGCACGTTTTATGATAATTAATGCCACTGCACATAAAAGGTCAGTGACCCCCAAAAATCTCACTTATTGCAGAAAAGGCTAGAAAAACATGAAATTAAAGTCTGCAAATGGATCCTAATGACTACAAAAACTTCCTAGATCAATATATTGGCCAAATTGGTACTTGAAAATGGTAAAAAATGCAGAAAATCATGTAACAATCACTAGATTTAAGAGGTTGTTCATAGAGAAAGTGACATTGACAATGGGTTGTTTTTTACTAATCCATGACTGCAAATGAACATGTTTTGATCCAAATTGATGAAAAATGACTTTTTAATATGAAATTGATGCTTTGCATTGTGAATTGTAGGTCTTGGAGGACAAAGGAGTCAATTGGAGCTACCTTGGAAGGGTGAACATACAAAGGTACCCTGCTGACCTAAAGATGCAGAATCGACATTCTATCAACCAAATCACTGTTGCACATACAAAAGGAAGTCAATATGATGTCCAAGATGATGGAGATGAGCTACAAGAGTTAAAAACATACAAGATCAAGTTTATTTCATTGTTGTTCCTGCAGATCCAGTCTAATGTCCAAGACATACATACAACTGTCCAAGCAGTCCAGTCATCAAAAATCAATCCAGCAAGCATCTTGATGGATATATCTTCACTAAAATGTGTCACATACTCCTCTTGATCCAGTCAGCATTTGGAATCCCATAAATCCACATCAACTCATATTTTCAAGTGTCATGCGACTCTATTTTGGCTTTATTAGGCCTTGAAAATTAACTTTTTATCATATACAGCCAAATGGGTATCCATTTTGTCTAGATTTAATGTATTTGCAAGCTGTATTTTATTTTTTCCTTAGAGGACAAATACAAATCTGAAAATGTAACAAACTACTACACTGCATTAAATGTCATGTAATTTAGACCATTGGTGTTGAGTTAATCTCCACCGTCCATTGAAAAACTCAGTATGGTGCCTTGTCTATAAAAGGGCCATCATTTTCTCTCATTTGTAAGTAAGATTAGATACTGAATTGTTGAGACTTTGCCAAATTGTGATCAATACAAAGCAAGTTTTGTAGGTTGCTGGAAATTTGTGTTCTTGTGTTGTCCTCTTTGGTTTTCATGGTTCATATCAATCTGAATTTAATTAGTTGTGCTTTTGCAATGATGGGTAAATGTTCAGATATCTGATGAATGCTTTGGTCCATACTATTAGTGCTTGTTGATGGTAAGTTGTTGTGTATAGTTAGCCTAGGCCTTGTCATTGAATATAGTTTGGTTGCATTCCACTAGTTAAGTTGCGCCATTGTCTGGGTGTTTAATGAGTGAATGCAATTTGAAAATCATAAGGATCTTTTGAAGATTGCATCATTTCTTACAACATTGTGGGTTCCCTATCCTGGTGAAATAGGAAATGGTTTATTGAGAGTATTTGTCTATCTGCAGCATTTTACCCAGTTGTGACTGTCACTTAGGATCTCTTATCCCTTCATTTTCTCCTTTTCCTTTTGTATTTTATTTATATCAAGTTTGTTAGGTTAGGTTATAAGCATCATCTACATCACAAATCTGCTGAAAGTATCATAGGGTTTCTGCATACACTGCTATCATATTCTATAAACCCTACATTTCATGTAAGACCCCTTGTTGGCTAGCTGTATTATCCTTGGGGCAATCCTATCTTGGATATGATGTCTTTTTCAAGAGAGGTGTGATACCAGCAATCATACCTACGTTGTTGTGTGCTAAAACACTCATCAACAGAATTGGCGATAGAAGGAGCGCATGAACTAAGATTTTATGTAGGCTTTCAATTTTGTTGGTTCATTACACATGCTAAGATGAAGTGATTGTACAGAAAATTCTGATCCAATGGGTACACATAAGGGTTTTAGTGATGAAATCCCTTCATTCTTCAGAGGACCATCTCAACAGACGTATCATGAAGAGAACTTCCAAGTGAACATCCCACTTTTCAAAGAAGTGTTAGATAGGCAAATCAGGGTGAAGTATCCTCCACTAACCTTGCTTGATTTTAGTTCACCTCAGGTCTACACTGTACGTCCTAGAGAGCCACATGACAAGATTGATTGTTTAACTTTTCTTCAAAGATTGGACCTGCATTTAAAAGGATTGCTCCCTTTTTTTGAGATATACAAGCCTGAAGTAGGATATATGCATGACAAACATATTCAAAGAAAGATAATGCATTGGAGGAGCTGCAGTATGGATGGATGCATATGCATGTGATCATGCCTCAGTTGAAAGCACCCAAAGAGTTGAGGTTGCAGAAGCTGTAAATCCACCATTCATAGTTGATCAGAGTCAAAAGCGTCACCCAACTAAGGAGTATACAGTCCCTGATTGGTTAAAGCCTAGTTTCCATTCACTAGACCTTCCAGCTAGGTTAAAACTCAGTTTTCAGTCACATGACAACAAACACAACAATGTGCAAGGTCATATTTCTATTATTGAAAATACTGATAAGTTAGACAATGAATTAGACCTGATATATAGTCATGTTAAGAATGCTGATCAACAACTAGATGCTTCAAAGATATCAAGTTTTCAGCCTAATTTTGCTGCTACCAAGGAGGAGAACAACAGTTCATTTCAGACTGCTGATAATTCTAAGTTTGAACAACAATTAGATCAGATTGGACATGTGCAAGAACAAGGAAAAATCAGTCCTCCAATTGAAGAATAGTCATGGACAACAATGCAGAAAATCATTTCAGTTGACATATCTGAGCTACAATCGAATTATTCAGAGAAAAGTGATCAAACTCTTGATTGCATCAGCCCAGTACATCATCATAATCAGCCATATCAGATCAATGTAATTACTGTAGAAGAATCTCAAGATGAGCCAAATGTTGTTGATTGATACAGAGGAAGTTTCTTTAGAGCATGTGACTGATATGGATGAAGTAGATTCAAATATATCATATTTCCCAATTATTGATCCTGTTTACAAATGCAATGAAGATGATCTCCACATGGTTGATGCTGATCCAATGACAAGAAATGAAAGTATAAGTCTGCAATCTGAGAATAAAAATCAAACAATCATGTAGAGTGATGGCTTGGAAGCTTTTTCATGTCAGTCACTTGATCACATCATTGAGTTGGCATCAACAATGAGCAAAGATTTGCTACGGCATGGGAATTCACCTCATATGTCAGATTTTGCTTTAGCCAATTCATGTCGAATTCATCCAGATGACCCACATTCTAAAGTCAGTTGTCCAGACTTCCTGTTTGCTTGGGAAGTTGCTGCAGCATTCAGTGCTCCAGAACAAGATATGGCCAAACACGAGTTGAGACCTCCCAAAGATGAGAAGGTATTTGGTACAATGCAGCAAGGTGATGAACTTACATGCCCAACTGATGGTACTAAAAATTAGGTTGTATCTTCCTTTCTCCACTCAGTTCCAATTATCAATTTGATTATGGTGATTTAGGTAAGACAACTTTCATTTGGATTTATCATGGACCTAATGAACTCCCCCAATTGCTAATCCTGCATAATTGGTACTCTGAATATGAACCTAGCATGCCTCTACCTCACTTTTCATAGTACAAAAATGAATTTTTTAGACTTAGGACACTGACCTGCACCTTGTTACTTCTGCATGTCCTAAGAAATAAGTGATGGGGTAGTGTAAATACCTGTTGTCCAAGATCTTTGTACCTAGTCTTGCTTGCTTCTAGTTAGGATTTAGTTAGTTTCTACTTTTTGTTTTTCCTTAGTTGTTAGTTGTTCTTTTTGTTTTCTGTTTGCTTTGGTTAGAGTAGTTTTCTTTTCTTTTCGCTTCTACGCTTGCTTTACTTGGATTCTCCATTTCTCAAATGTGGTGGTAGTTATGTAGACCTGCAAGTGCTTCTTTCTTGGGTAAGTAATTTGGAATATTTCTTTGAGAAGCCAAGGTTTCTGCTTAGGTCTTGCTATGGCTTCCGTTGTTATATTGGAGAGTATGATGTCTATTCATTGGAAAGGAGTTGTTAGTTGGTGCACCTGAAGTATTTTCTAACCATATATCTCTCACACTTTAAACAATCCTGAGGTAGCTAAGTGAGTCTGGGTGATCTTGTGTTAAGTGAAAAAGTTTGGATTCCCATTTTACCACCCACACCAGTACTATGGATCCAGATGAGAGTGACAGACGGTACTAAGTACTGCTAGCCTATTGGGTAAAAATAAAAGGTGTTTTTCAACACCAGACCCACTACAAAGTATCAATATGAAGATTATCATTTGAAGACTCTCACATGAAAATTGTTATCTAAAGATTATTAGCATCAGAGATCATCAAAGGCATTATCAAGAAAGAATATCATTGCAGAAGAGTTGCTACTGGAAGAATCATCATTCGCTTCTATCAAGGCTCATCACATCTCAACATCTGAGCATTCTCTGGGTGGTAAAATGATCCCAACTTCATAGCTTAGCACGAAGGATCTTAGATGAACTTAGTTGCCAAAGGGTGAGAATGAATGCAATTGTACATATTCAGGTTTTCAGGATATGGATGGTTGCACTGGTTAGTGGTCTTTGATTCTTTGATAAGATATCATGTTTTCTCATCTAATGTGTGGGAAACAAAGAGATTCTGGGTTTGAAACTTAAGTTTATCTTAGAAATGCTCTGGAGCATTTTCTAGCAGAGTCCCCTTTTGTTGTGCCTTGCACACACGCCCCATTTTGCCAAATGGAGACCCCCTCTTTTGCTTTGGCTTGAAGTCTCAACCTCTCTTGCTTATAATGATGAGAAAGTGAATTTATGCTTAGAGTGCAGGATTTGCTTCAAATTTCAGTATATTGCATGTTTGGAGTCATTTGATGTTGTGCATGATTGATTTGGAGGTGTCTTGGGTGGTCTTGTGCTTAAGAAATAGCCATTTGTTGCCCGTTGTGCTCAAATTGGGTGTTACTGCATCTTGCTCCAAAATCCCATGTGACTAGATATTGCCCTTGAGATTGTTTTGCAGGATGAGATTGTTTTGCAAGATGTGTCATGTTGAAATTCTTAGTTTCCAGATCTTACAGTTGGAAAATCATGTCAAATTCCACAAGATTTCACTATCAGGTTCGCATACTTTCATTCTGACACATGGTCGTGAAGCCCTGATTTAGCTAAGTGTGAAACCCTGAAAATCCTGAAAATGGCTAAGTCTGAAATCTGGTGGAACCACAAAATTCTAGAATCTGCTTATGAAATCCTATGGATCTGGAACCTATCTCAAACATCCTGAAAGTATATTTAAAAATATTTAAATTATAAGAAATTCAATATCTGGCACTGAAAACACCTCCTACTGCAAAAAGCGCTAAAAATGATCACAACTGACCTTTTCACTAAAAATGACCCCAACTGACCTTTGCGCTAAAATTGCCTTCTACCGACTTGCGCTGAAATGGCCTTCCACTAACTTAAGTCACGCAGGTTGGTCGATGTTAAAACCCGCACAGGTCGATCACTTTGAAAAACCCCGCCAACAAACTTTGCGTTAAAAACAGACTAAACGGACCTGCGCTAAAAATGGAACCGACTGACCTCATGAAGCATCATTTGTCGATCGAACCCAAAATCCACACTAAGGTCAAATGAACCCAAAATCCGCGCTAAGGTCAGATGAAGTCAAAATCCCCACTAGGTCAGTTGGAAGCAAAATCAGTGCTAAGTTAGTGATCCCCAAAATCAACACTTTTTTGTATTTTGGCCTGAAAATTGAGTTTTTTCAAGAAGCAAATTGGATTTTCTTGATGGATTTCAATTGCATATCTATTTGTCACATCATGATGACCATTTTACCAATTTTGTGTGGATTTTTTACACATTTTACGATAATTAATGCCACTGCACATAAAAGGTCGGTGACCCCCAAAAATCTCGCTTTTTACAGAAAAGGCTAGAAAAACATGAAATTAAAGTCTACAAATGGATCCTAATAACTGTAAAAACTTCCTAGATCAATATATTAGCCAAATGGGTACTTGAAAATGGTAAAAAAATGCAGAAAATCATGTAAAAATCACTGGATTTAATAGATTGTTCATAGAGAAAGTGACATTGACAATGGGTTGTTTTTTACTCATCCATAACTACAAATGGACATGTTTTGTTTCAAATTGATGAAAAATGACTTTTTAAGATGAAATTGATGCTTTGCATTGTGAATTGTAGGTCTTGGAGGACAAAGGAGTCAATTGGAGCCACCTTGGAAGGGTGAACATACAGAGGTACCCTGCTGACCTAAAGATGCAGAATCGACATTCTATCAACCAAATCGCTGCTGCACATACAAAAGGAAGTCAATATGATGTCCAAGATGATGGAGATGAGCTACAGAAGTTAAAAACATACATGATCAAGTTTATTTCATTGTTGTTCCTGTAGATCCAGTCCAATGTCCAAGACATGCATATAATTGTCCTAGCAGTCCAGTCATCAAGAATCAGTCCAGCAAGCATCTAGATGGATATATATCTTCACTAAAATGTGTCACATACTCCTCTTGATCTAGTCAGCATTTAGAATCCCGTAAATCCACATCAGTTGATATTTTCAAGTGTCATGCGACTCTATTTTAGCTTTATTAGGCCTTGAAAATTGACTTTTTATCATATACAGCCAAATGGGTATCCATTTTGTCCAGATTTAATGTATTTGCAAGCTGTATTTTGTTTTTTCCTTAGAGGACAAATGCAAATCCAAAAATGTAACAAACTACTGCACTTTATTAAATGCCATGTAATTTGGACCATTGGTGTTGAGTTAATCTCCATCGTCCATTGAAAAACTCGGTATGGTGCCTTATCTATAAAAGGGCCATCCTTTTCTCTCATTTGTAAATAAGATTAGATACTAAATTCCTGAGACTCTGCCAAATTGTGATCAATAAAAAGCAAGTTTTACAGGTTGCTAGAAATTTGTGTTCTTGTGTTGTCCTCTTTGGTTTTCATGGTTCATATCAATCTGAATTTAATTAGTTTTGCTTTTGCAATGATGGGTAAATGTTAAGATATCTGATGAATGCTTTGGTCCATACTATTAGTGCTTGTTGATGGTAAGTTGTGTATAGTTAGCCTGGGCCCTGTCATTGAATATAGTTCAGTTGCATTCCACTAGTTAAGTTGTGCCATTGTCTGGGTGTTTAATGAGTGAATGCAATTTGAAAATCATAAGGATCCTTTGAAGATTGCATCATTTCTTGCAACATTGTGGGTTCCCTATCCTGGTGAAACAAGAAATGGTTTATTGAGAGTATTTGTCTATTTGCAGCATTTTACCCAGTTGTGACTGTCACTTAGGATCTCTTATCCCTTCCTTTTCTCCTTTTCCTTTTGCATTTTATTTATATCAAGTTTGTTAGGTTAGGTTATAAGCAGCATCTACATCACAAATCTGCTAAAAGTATCATAGGGTTTCTACATACACCGCCATCATATTCTATAAACCCTGTATTTCATGTAAGACCCCTTGTTGGCATAGCTAGACATTCCACTAAAGTTATTCCAAGCAAGCTAAGACCTAGCTATATTATCTTTGGGGCAGTCCTATCTTGGATAGGATGTATTTTTCAAGAGAGGTGTGATATCAGCAATCATACCTGCGTTGTTGTGTGCTAAAACACTCATCAATAGAATTGGTGCTAGAAGGAGGGCATGAACCAAGATTTTATGTAGGCTTTCAGTTTTGTTGGTTCATTACACATGCTGAGATGAAGTGACTATACAGAAAATTCTTATCCAATGGGTACACATAAGGGTTTTAGTCATGAAATCCCTTCATTCTTCAGAGGACCATCTCAGCAGATGTATCATGAAGAGATCTTCCAAGTGAACATCCCACTTTTCAAAGAAGTGTTAGATAGGCAAATTAGGGTGAAGTATCCTCCACTAACCTTGCTTGATTTTAGTTCATCTCAGGTCTGCACTGTACATCCTGGAGAGCCGCATGACAAGATAGACTATTTAACTTTTCTTCAAAGATTGGACCTACATTTAAAAGGATTGCTCCCTATTTTTGAGATATACAGGCCTGAAGTGGGATATTATGACAAATATATTCAAAGAAAGATAATGCATGGAGGATCTATATTATGGATGGATGCATATGCATGTGATCATACCTCAGTTGAAAGCACCAAAGAGTTGAGGTTGCAGAAGCTGTAAATCCACCATTCATAGTTGATCATAGTCAAAAGGGTCACCTAACTAAAGAGTATATAGTCCCTGGCTGGTTAAAACCTAGTTTCCATTCACTGGACCTTCCAGCTGGGTTAAAACTCAGTTTTCAGTCACAGGACAACAAACAAAGCAATGTGCAAGGTTAGATTTCTGTTATTGAAAATACTAATAAGTTAGACAATGAATTAGACCTGATATATAGTCATGTTAAGAATGTTGATTAGCAACCAGATGCTTCAAAGATATCAAGTTTTCATCCTAATTTTGCTGCTGCAAAGGAGGAGAACAACAGTTCATTTCAAACTATTAATAATTCAAAGTTTGAATAGCAGTTAGATCAGATTGGACATGTGCAAGAACAAGGAAAAATTAGTCCTCCAGTTGAAGAACAGTCATGGACAATAATGCAGAAAATCATTTCAGTTGACATATCTGAGCTACAATCGAATTATTCAGAGAAAAGTGATCAGACTCTTGACTGCATCAACCTAGCATATCATCATAATTAGCCATATCAGGTCAATGCAATTGCTACAGAAGAATCTCAAGATGAGCCAAATGAAGAAGAAGAAGATGATGCATCACTTCAAGGCATCATTGACATCAAGAATCAAGTTATGTAGGAGGAAAGGGATCTTGTTGCTACTGCAGAAAATGAATGTGCAGTCCAAATAAGAAGGTTGTTGATTGATACAGAGAAAGTTTCTTCAGAGCATGTGATTGATATGGATGAAGTAGATTCAAATATATCATATGTTCCAATTATTGATCCTGTTTACACATGGAATGAAGACGATCTCCACATGGTTGATGCTGATCCAATGACAAGAAATGAAAGTATAAGTCTGCAATCTGAGAATAAAAATCAAATAGTCATGCAAAGTGATGGATTGGAAGCTTTTTCATGTCAGTCACTTGATCACATCATTGAGTTGGTATCAACAATGAGCAAAGATATGCTGCGGCATGGAAATTCACTGCATATGTCAGATTTTGCTTTAGCCAATTCATGTCGAATTCATCCAGATGACCCACATTCTGAAGTCAGTTGTCCAGACTTCCTGTTTGCTTGGGAAGTTGCTGCAGCATTCAATGCTCCAGAACAAGATATGGCCAAACACGAGTTGAGACCTCCTGAAGATGAGAAGGTAGTTGGTACAATGCAGCAAGGTGATGAACTTACATGCCCAACTAATGGTATTGCAAATCAGGTTGTATCTTCCCTTTCTCCGCTCAGTTCCAATTATCAATTTGATTATGGTGATTTAGGTAAGACAACTTGCATTTGGATTTATCTTGGCCCTAATGAACTCCCCCAATTGCTAAGCCTGCATAATTGGTACTCTGAACATGAACCTAGCATGCCTCTACCTCACTTTTCAGAGTACAAAGATGAATTTGCCAGACTTAGGACACTGACCTGCACCTTGTTACTTCTGCATGTCCTGAGAAATAAGTCACGGGGTAGTGTAAATACCTGTTGTCCAAGATCTTTGTACCTAGTCTTGCTTGCTTCTAGTTAGGATTTAGTTAGTTTCTTGTTGTTTAGTTTAGTTTCTACTTTTGTTTTTCCTTAGTTGTTAGTTGTTGGTAGTTGTTAGTTGTTAGTTGTTCTTTCTATTTTTTGTTTGCTTTGGTTAGAGTAGTTTGCTTTACTTTTCACTTCTACACTTGCTTTGCTTGGATTCTCCATTTCTCGAATGTGGTGGCAGTTGTGTAGACTTATAAGTGCTTCTTTATTGGATAAGTAATTTGGAATATTTCTTTGAGAAGCCAAGGTTTCCGCTTAGGTCTTGCTATGGGTTTTGTTGTTATATCGGGGAGTATGATGTCTATTCATTGGAAAGGAGTCATTAGTTGGTGCACGTGAAGTATTTTCTAACCATATATCTCTCACACTTTAAACAATCCTGAGGTAGCTAAGTGAGTCTGGGTGATCTTGTGTTAAGTGAAAAAGTTTGGATTCCCATTTTACCACCCACACCAGTACTATGGATCCAGATGAGAGTGGCACACGACACTAAGTACTGCTAGCCTATTGGGTAAAAATAAAAGGTGTTTTTTAACACCAGACCCACTACAAAGTATCAATATGAAGATTATCATATGAAGGCTCTCACATGAAAACTGTTATCTAAAGATTATTAGCATCAGATATCATCAAAGGCATCATCAAGAAAGAATATCATTACAGAAGAGTTGTTACTGGAAGAATCATCATTCGCTTCTATCAAGGCTCATCACATCTCAGCATCCGAGCATTCTCCTGGTGGTAAAACGATCCCAACTTCATAGATTAGCACGAAGGATCTTAGATGAACTTAGTTTCCAAAGGGTGGGAATGAATGCAATTGCACACACTCAGGTTTTCACGTTATGGATGTTTGCACTGGTTAGTGGTCTTTGATTCTTTGATAAGATATCATGCTTTCTCATCTAATGTGTGGGAAACAAAGAGATTCTGGGTTTGAAACTTAAGTTTATCTTAGAAATACTCTGGAGCATTTTCCAGCAGAGTCACCATTTGTTGTGCCTTGCACACATGCCCCATTTTGCCAAATGGAGACCCCCTCTTTTGCTTTGTCTTGAAGTCTCAACTTCTCTTGCTTATAATGAGGAGAAAGTGAATTTGTGCTTAGAGTGCAGGATTTGCTTCAAATTTCAGTATATTGCATGTTTGGAGTCATTTGATGTTGTACATGATTGATTTGGAGGTGTCTTGGGTGGTCTTGTGCTTAAGAAATAGCCATTTGTTGCCTGTTGCACTAAAATTAGGTGTTATTGCATCTTGCTCCAAAATCCCATGTCACTGGATATTGCCCTTGAGATTGCTTTTGCAAGATGTGTCATGTTGAAATTCTTAGTTTCCAGATCTTATAGTTGCAAAATCATGTCAAATTCCATAAGATTTCACTAACGAGTTCGCATACTTTTATTCTGACACATGGTCTTGAAGCCCTGATTTGGCTAAGTCTGAAACCCTGAAAATCTTGAAAATGGCTAAGTTTGAAATCTAGTGGAACCACAAAATTCTAGAATCTGCATATGAAATCCTAAAAATCTAGAACCTATCTCAAATATCCTAGAAGTATATTTAAAAATATTTAAAGTATAAGAAATTCAATATCTGGTGCTAAAAACACCTCCTACTGCAAAAAGCGCTAAAAAAGACCCCAACTGACCTTTGTGCTAAAATTGCCTTCTACCGACTTGCACTGAAATTGCCTTTCACCGACTTCGGTCACACAGGTCAGTCACTTTGAAAAACCCCACCAACAAACTTTACGCTAAAAACAGACTCAACGAAGCTGCGCTAAAAATGGAACCAACTGACCTCATGAAGCATCATTTTAGTTGATCGGACCCAAAATCCGCGCTAAGGTCGGATGAACCTAAAATCCACGATAAGGTCAGATGAACCTAAAATATGTGCTAAGGTCAGATGAACCCAAAATCCGTGCTAAGGTTGGATGAAATCAAAATACCTGCTAGGTCAGTTGGAAGCAAAATCAGCGCTAAGTCAGTGACCCCCAAAATCAACGCTTTTTGGTATTTTAGCTTTAAAATTGAGTTTTTTCAAGGAGCAAATTAGATTTTCTTGGTGGATTTGAATTGCATATCTATTTGTCACATCATGATGAACATTTTACCAATTTTGTGTGGATTTTTTACACGTTTTACGATAATTAATGCCACTACACATAAAAGGTCGGTGACCCAAAAATCTTGCTTTTTATAGAAAAGGCTAAAAAAACATGAAATTAAAGTCTACAAATGGATCCTAATGACTGTAAAAACTTCCTAGATCAATATATTGGCTAAATATGTACTTGAAAATAGTAAAAAATTCAGAAAATCATATAAAAATCACTAGATTTAAGAGGTTGTTCATAAAGAAAGTGACATTGACAATGGGTTGTTTTTTACTGATCCATGATTGCAAATGGACATGTTTTGATCCAAATTGATGAAAAATGACTTGTTAAGATGAAATTGATGCTTTGCATTGTGAATTGTATGTTTTGGAGGACAAAGGAGTCAATTGGAGCCACTTTGGAAGGGTGAACATACAGAGGTACCCTACTAACCCAAAGATGCAGAATCGACATTCTATCAACCAAATCGCTGCTGCACATACAAAAAGAAGTCAATATGATGTCCAATATGATGGAGATGAGCTACAGGAGCTAAAAACATACAAGATCAAGTTTATTTCATTGTTGTTCATATAGATCTAGTCCAATGTCTAAGACATGCATACAACTGTCCCAGCAGTCCAGTCATCAAGAATTAGTCCAGCAAGCATCTAGATGGATATATCTTCACTAAAATGTGTCACATACTCCTCTTGATCCAATCAGCATTTGGAATCCCATGAATCCACATCAGCTCATATTTTCAAGTGTCATGTGACTCTATTTTCGCTTTATTAGGCCTTGAAAATTGACTTTTTATCATATACAACCAAATGGGTATCCATTTTGTCCATATTCAATGTATTTGCAAGCTGTATTTCATCTTTTTCCTAGAGGACAAATGCAAATTTAAAAATGTAACAAACTACTGCACTTCATTAAATGCCATGTAATCTGGACCATTGGTGTTGAGTTAATCTCCACTGTCCATTGAAAAACTCGGTATGGTGCCTTGTCTATAAAAGGGCCATCCTTTTCTCTCATTTGTAAGTAAGATTAGATAATGAATTGCTGAGACTGTTAAATTGTGATCAATACAAAGCAAGTTTTGCAGGTTGCTGGAAATTTGTGTTCTTGTGTTGTCCTCTTTGGTTTTCATGGTTCATATTAATCTAAATTTAATTAGTTGTGCTTTTACAATGATGGGTAAATGTTAAGATATCTGATGAATGCTTTGGTCCATACTTTTAGTGCTTGCTGATGGTAAGTTGCTGTGTATAGTTAGCCTAGGCACTGTCATTGAATATAGTTTGGTTGCATTCCGCTAGTTAAGTTGCGCCATAGTCTGGGTGTTTAATGAGTTAATGCAATTTAAAAATCATAAGGATCCTTTGAAGATTGCATCATTTCTTGCAACATTGTGGGTTCCCTATCTTGGTGAAACAGGAAATGGTTTATTGAGAGTATTTATCTATCTGCAGCAGTTTACCCAGTTGTGACTATCACTTAGGATCTCTTATCCCTTCCTTTTCTCCTTTTCCTTTTGCATTTTGTTTATTTCAAGTTTGTTAGGTTAGGTTATAAGCAGTATCTACATCACAAATCTGCTAAAAGTATCATAGGGTTTCTACATACACTGTTGTCATATTCTATAAACCCTGCATTTCGTGTAAGACTCCTTGTTGGCACAGCTAGACATTCCACTGAAGTTATTCCAAGCAAGCTAAGACCTAATTGTATTATCCTTGGGGCAGTCCTATCTTGGATAGGATGTCTTTTCCAAGAGAGGTGTGATACCAGCAATCATACTTGCGTTGTTGTGTGCTAAAACACTCATCAACAATAAGCATGGTGGATCTTCTACTATCGACATCATCTACTGATTCTGAATCCACATAACCATGAATATCAAGGGAATGTTTGTCTCCTATCAAATTACCATGATTTTGTTAGTTTCAAGATTGACAACTGAGAGGGGGGGTGAATTAGTTGTCTCAAAACTTTTCCTTTATTAACCACTTAATAAATCAATCATGGAAACACAATGCAACAATTCAAGAGCACAAACATATTAACACATATGACACCAAGATTTTAATGTTGAAAACCTGATTAAGGGAAAAAACATGGGGTGACTAACCCAAGATTGTATTCTCTACTAAAAGAATAAGAAGAACAAAAGGGCAAATGCCAATTAGGGCTCACTGCCCGAGCACACTGCTCACAAGAGGCCCACTGCCTACAGGAGACACACTGTCTACAGAATAATAAATATTACATACTTGAACTGAAGATTAGCATCTTCACCATGCTTGAGTCAGTTCCATTTAAGGTCAATACTTATGCTCTGCCTTTCACTTTTCTCCTTTCTACCACGCTCTCATCTTCTCCCCGATACTTTTGAAATGACTTCACAACTCTTATTTATACAAGACATTGACTTTGGGATAAACATCAAAGTTGGCATATTTTACAGAGAAAAAACACAAATACAACTTGACTTATTACAAAAGACTTCATGTGAATCACCACACTGTCGGCCACACGGATCTGGGACTTAAATCTTCTTTGAGGAACACGCCATGCTTCGCAAAACATCTTCAAGATCATTCGCAAGATGTGTAAATCATCTGGTCGGCCAAGTTTAGGAAGAACATCATCATCCGGAAGTAAGTCTTCAATTATGAGCTCCATCTTCAATGCGAACCACCAACACAAACTGGACACAATCCAGAGACCCCCACAAGCTTGCCTGAATCACAAAGAATATCCACACTACTTCTGCTTACTGAAATCATTCTTTTCTTCATCTGAAACCTCAAGAACACAGTCTGTCATCACTGTCATATTGGAATAGACACTTGCGGACCTCCAGACCATGAACCAATTAAGTTGTCAATTCACATTGACTTCCTAAACACTCCACCAAATCCGTAGAACAAGATATTGCATTTCCAGATCTCACCGGACCTATTTGTGTCACTCTGTCACCTCTGAACATTTGCCAAAACCAGTTTTACTCATATGGCCATAACTTTTTCAAATCTTCATGCAGACCTCTCAAATCTTTATTGGATCACCTTTAGACACATATCTACAAACCCTTTGATGCGCATCCTCTGATCTTCATCTTAGCTAGGATCTTCACTTCATAGATCTTCATTGTCTTCACTATTCTTCTCTATTTCTGATAGGACTAATTTTCTCAATAGCCTCAATACACAACTCATCCAATCCTTGACATCAATGCAATAGGAGTATGTTGACATCAATGATAACACCAGTTAGGCCCATACTTGCAACAATCTCCCCCTTTGTCATTGATGGCAACATATGATGTGATAAACTATTTTAACCATCAAGACAAGTACTTCTCCTCACTGACTGACATAACTCCCCTATCAACAACAACCATTCACATGTCTTCTCTTCCTTTACTGCTCCCCCTTTGATCAGCAACCACTTTTTATTTTTCATGTCTTCTCTCCCCCTTTAACATTAATGGCAAAGGGCACATACTTGCATCACTCAGAATCATACAGACTGCTCCCTCTGAGTAGCAGCTTCCTATCATCAATCTGGACCACAAGATATGACTGTGAGATCCACCAGACTGATGCACATCAGTGCACCTTAATTCAAAACCGGAGGGGTAATGACCCCTAACTTCTCCCTGAGATACTCAAAAGAGTCATTAGGTAGAGGTTTAGTAAACATGTCTGTAATCTAATCCTTGGAGGGCACAAACTCCAATCTGACTTCATTCTTGTTCACTTGCTCTCTCAAAAAGTGAAACTTGATGGATATATGTTTTGTCTTTGAATGTAACACTAGATTTTTTGATATATTTATTACACTTGAATTATCACATAAGATTGTGATAGGTTCCTGATACTCCACTCTGATGTCTCTTAGCATTTGCTTCATCCACAATACTTGAGTGCAACTACCTGCTGCAGCAATATATTCTGCTTCTACAGGGGACAGAGATATTGCCTCTTGTTTCTTGCTTAGCCAAGAAATTAATCTTTTCCCTAAAAAGAATGCTCCACCACTGGTACTCTTCTAGTCATCCACATCGCCTGCCCAATCCACATTTGTATATGCATGAAGAGAGAAATTATGATCTCTAGGATACCATAAACCATACTCAACTGTTCCTTTTAGATATCTGAGAATCCTCTTGATTTCCATGACATGAGATTCTCTAGGATCAGCTTGGAATCTGGCAACAAGACCAACAACATTCATAATGTCAAGTCTAGTTTGAGTAAGATACAATAGTCCTCCAATCATTGACCTATACTTTTTCTGATCAGCCTTAGGAGAGTCATCTTCTTTGCTCAGTTTACATTCAGTTGCCATGGGAGTATTCATTGGTTTTGAGTCTTCCATCCCAAATTTCTTCAACAATTCTTTCACATATTTGGTCTGTGAAATGAAGATTCCTTTCTTTGTTTGAGTGATCTGCAAACCCAAGAAGAAATTCATTTCCCCAAACATGGACATCTCAAATTCACTTTTCATTTGATTTGCAAAAGTTTTGCACATACTCTCTTCCTCCAAAAATGATATCATCAACAAATACTTCAACAATCAAGATATTTTCATGATCAATTTTGTGTTACAAGTTACTGTTAGCAGTACCTTTGTTGAAACCAATCTTCAAAAGATGCTTATCCAGTCTTTCATACCAGGCTCTTGGGGCTTGTTTGAGTCCATATAGTTCTTTCTTCAACTTGTAGACCATATCACTATGATCAAACAATTGAAATCCATCTGGTTGCTCAATGTATACTTCTTCTTCCAAGTCACCATTTAGGAAGGCAGAATTGACATCCATCTGATATACTTTGAAATCCTTGAAGGCAACAAAGGCAAGAAATAATTTGACTACATTAATTCTTGCCACCGAAGCAAAAGTTTCTACAAAATCAACTCCTTCTACTTGGGAATAACCCTTGTAGACCAATCTGGCTTTGTTTCTGACTACTTCACCATCTTCATTCAGTTTATTCCAGAAGACCCATTTGGTTCCAATCACATTTTTGTTTCTAGGTCTGGGAACAAGATCCCAAATGTGATTTTTCTCAATTTGCATCAGCTCTTTCTTCATTGCTTTAGTCCAGCTTTCATCATTGCATGCTTCACTCACTATTTTTAGTTCAATCTTTGAAATCAGACAATACTTTTCTGAGTCTTGAGCAATCTTTCTTCTCATTTGAACACCTTTGTTTTTATCACCTATGATCTAATCTTCAAAGTGATTCAGTCTTACATACCTGGGAGTTTTGGGAATTTCTTGCATTGCTATTTCTTGGACAGGTTCATTCAAACTTATCTCTTCTTCCTGATTCTTCGGATCGGTCTGGATCTAAATTTCAGAAGGGACTTGAACTTCTTGGACCAAAACACCATTCTGATCATCTTCTTCATATTCATAAAACCTTTAGGGTTTTTCAATACCTTCATCAACCTTCACATTTGTACTTTCTATAATCTTTCTCAATCTCTTGTTATAACATCGGTATGCTTTGCTTTGAGTAGAATAGCCCAAGAATATTCCTTCATCACTTCTAGCATCAAATTTTCCAAGGCCTTCATCTCTTTTAATGTAACATTTGCTACCAAAGACTCTGAAATACTTCACAGTGGGAGTGATGCCAAACCAGAGTTCATAAGGGGTCTTACCAGTATTGCTTCTGATTTGTACTCGATTAAGAGTATAGACAGTAGTGCTTACAACTTCTCTCCAGTAGATCTGAGGAACATTTGCTTCCATCATCATGGTTCTAGATGTTTCCTGGATGGTCTAGTTCTTTCTCTCCACTACTCCATTCTGCTGTGGAGTCCTTGGAGCAGATAACTATCTTTTTATCCCATGTTTCTCATAGAATTCTATGAAATCTTTGGATGTGAATTCTCCACCTCTATCAGACCTGAGACATTTTATGTTTAATCCAGTTTCATTTTCTACCATAGCTTTGAATATTTTGAATTTCTCAAGAGCCTCAGATTTCTCTTTCAGAAAAGTCACCCACATCATCTGAGAGTGGTCATCAATTAATAACATGAAGTATCTATCACCTTGCAAACTCCTGATTCTTGCCGGTCCACAAAGATCAGTATGTACTAAGTCCAACAAACTGGTAGAAGATTGTTCCTTACTTTTAAATGTGACTCTACTCTGCTTACCCAACTGACATTCTTTGCACAAACTATTGGTAGGTTTCACCAGTCTTCGAAGATCTCTTACAGCCTGAGTGTTGCTTATCTTGATGATATTATCAAAATTCACATGACACATTCTCCTATGCCACAACCAACTCTGATCAATTTGAACAAATAAACAACTTTTTCCAGTACCAACCAAGTGGAGGATGTTACCTTTTGTTTGAGTACCGGATGCAATCTCTGTTCTAGAACTTTTAAAGATCTTACATTTTCTATTTTTGAATCAGAGATCATAGCCTTTTTCCACCAACTGTCCAACACTAAGAAGATTGTGCTTCAGACCTTTAACATACAGTACATTACTAGTTTTGTTCTTTCCATCAAAAGAAATAGTTCCTCTACCTCTGATTCTGCCAGCAGAATTATCACCAAATTTTACCACTCCTCCATATCTTTCCAAATCTATGAACTTATTTTTGTCACCTGTCATATGGTGGGAGCATCCACTATCAATGACCCAGTCATCCTTTTCTTCAACTTGGGCAGCTAGAGCTCTTTCTATAATTTTATGATTGATAGATTCAGAGGGCATTGGATCTTCTTCCTTGATGGCAATAAACACCCAGTCACTTCTAGATTTGTTTCCTGTCTCTAATTCATCATCTAATACTCCTTCATCATCATTTTTATGAACATAGTAACATTTCTTTTGGAATCTTGATTTGTTTGGATTTGCTCTTGAAAATCTTTCCAGACACCTTGAGGCAAAATGACCAATCTTGTTGCAGTTGAAACATTTGAAGGGCAATTTTCCTTCATACTTACCAGATCCTCTTGGCAGTCTTTTTGCAATAAGGGCTTCAAGTTGAGAAGCTTCTGCTTCATCTTCTTCCAAATCTTTTCTTACTTTTTCATACCATGATAGTTTCTTTGAGGAGTTCTCTCCTAGATCAAACTTTTGTTTGCCTTTTATAGAGGCACTAGCATTGAATGCCGATTTAGTCTTGGGGGGTGCATCTTCAAACTTGGGCAATTCAAATGCAGCTAATTTTCCAACCAATTGATCCCTTGTGATATTTGAAAAAGATCTGAATTCTTCAATAACAACAACCTTGTGTTTGTAAGCAGGAGGTAGGGATCTAAGAACTTTGGCAACAATCTCATCTTCATCCAAGATTCCACCAGCACACCTAATGCCACAAACAAGCTCATTTACTTTTGGCATAAATGTAGTGATATTCTCATCTTTAGGTTTTCAAATTTTCCTTTTAGACTCTATAGCTTGGCACATTTAACATATTTGTCTCCATGCAGAAGTTGCAGTTTTTCCCAAATCTCATACATTGTTTTTAAATCTATAACATTTGTTAGCTCTGAATCAGATAAGGCACTTAGTAAAACTTCTTTAGTCTAAAGATTATCTTCAGCATCTTTTATTTCATCTACATTTGTCAGACCATTCTTGGAGGAACATACTTCTTTGAAGCCATGATCCAATATTGCATTCCCATACATTGCAAGTGACATTCCATGTGTCTTTTCCAAAGAGTGTAATTGGTTCCATCAAACCTCGAACTATCCTTCTTGTAGGAAGATATCCTAGATCTTCTCAAACGGTTAAGCTCTTTTAGAGGAACTTAGCTCTGATACCAATTATTAGTTTCAAGATAGACAACTGAGAGGGGGGGTAAATCAGTTGTCTCAAAACTTTCCCTTTATTATAACATGGAAACACAATGCAACAATTCAAGAGCAAAAACATATTAACACATATGACACCAAGATTTTAATGTGGAAAACCCAGTTAAGGGAAAAACCACGGGGTGACTAACCCAAGATTGTATTCTCTGTTAAAAGACTAAGAAGAACAAAATGGCACATGCCAATTAAGGCTCACTACCTGAGCACACTTCTCACAAGAGGCCCACTGCCTACAGAAGACACACTGTCTACAGAATAATAAATATTACATATTTGAACTAAAGATTAGCATCTTCACCATACTTGAGTCAGTTCCATTTAAGCTCACTACTTCTGCTCTGCCTTTCTCTTTTCTCCTTTCTACCATGCTCTCATCTTCTCCCCGATACTTTCGAAATGACTTCACAACTCTTATTTATACAAGACATTGACTTTGGGATAATCATCAAAGTCAACATATTTTACAGAGCAAAAACACAAATACAACTTGACTTATTACAAAAGACTTCATGCGAATCACCACACTGTTGGCCACATAGATCTGGGACTTAAATCTTCTTTGAGGAACATGCCATGCTTTGCAAAACATTTTCAAGATCATCCACAAGATGTGTAAATCATTCGGTCAACCAAGTTTAGGAAGAACATCATCATTCGGAAGTAATTCTTCAATTACGAGATCCATCTTCAATGTGAACCACCAACACAAACTGGACATAATCCAGAGACCCCCACAAGCTTGCCTGAATCACGAAGAATATCCACACTACTTCTGCTTACTGAAATCATTCTCTTCTTCATCTGGAACCTCAAGAACATAGTCTGTCATCACTGTCATACTGAAATAGATGCTTGCGGACCTCCAGACCATGAACCAATTGAGTTCTCTATTCACATTGACTTCCTAAACACTCCACCAAATCTGTAGAACAAGATATTGCATTTCCGGATCTCACCGGACCTATTTGTGTCACTCTATCACCTCTGAACATCTGTCAGAACCAGTTTTACTCATATGGCCATAACTTCTTCAAATATTTATGCGGACCTCTCAAATCTTTACTGGATCACCTTTAGACACATATCTACAAACCCTTTTATGTGCATCCTCTGATCTTCATCTTACCTGGGATCTTCACTTCATAGAGCTTCATTGTCTTCACTGTTCTTCTCTGTTTTTGATAGGACGAATTTTCTCAATATCCTCAGTACACAACTCATCCAATCCTTGACATCAATGTAACAGGAGTATGTTGACATCAATGACAACACTAGTTAGGCCCATACTTGCAATAGATTTAACACAAGGAATACTCTGAGGTACCCAGCAAATATCTAAACTCTTTTAACTACATCCCAATGAACTCTACTAGGATTAAACATATATCTAGAAAGGACTCTCATTGCTTGGGAAATGCTTGGTACAATATAGACCATAACAAACATCAAACTTCTAACCACACCTTGGTAAGGCACTCTACTCATGTATTCCATCATTGATGGAGATGTTGGACATTGTGAAGCAGACAACTTCATTCCAATTGTAAAAGGAACATACAATGGTCAACAATATTGTATTTTAAACCTCTTTAAAACTAAATTGACATACTTACTCTATCCAAGCCATAGTTTTTTGTTCACTCTATCTCTTATGATTTCCATCCCAAGAATGTGTTTAGCTGCACCAAGATCTTTCATTTCAAATTTAGTTGTAAGTTGAGACTTTAGTTATGAAATTATGCATTTCCCTTTAGCAATAAATAACATATCATTAACATATAATGCAATAAAAAAGAAACGATCACCATCAAATTTATAATAAACACGGTGATCTAATTTAGAACGATTAAATCCTAAACTCAACACATATGTATCAAATTTTTGGTACCACATCCTAGGACTTTGTTTGAGGTCATACAAAGATTTCTTCAATTTGTAAACCAAATTATGTTTACCTTTCACCATATAATGCTATGGTTGTGTCATATAAATATTCTCCTCGAAATCACCATGAAGGAATGTTGTTTTCACATCCATTTGCTCAACCTCTAGATCATAAGTAGCAGGAATAGAAAGCAAAAATCTAATGGATGTCATTTTTGCAACAGGAGAAAATATCTCACCATAATCAACACCCTCAACATGAGAGTAACCTTTTGCAACCAACTGTGCTTTGTACTTCTCAATACCTCTATCTAAACCAATCTTTTTCTTGAACTCCCATTTGCAACCAATAGGGTTTCATCCTTCAGGCAATAGTACTAGGTCCTATGTATCATTCTTTTTCAAAACTACTATTTCTTCATCCATGGAAATCTTCCAAGACTCTGCATCATTCATAGGTCCTAATGTCTTTTTTACAAATCTTGGTTCATCCATGTTAGTATTCAAAGCAAATATATATCTATAGTCATCAGGTGAATACCTTTCCAACAGTTTTCTATGTCTTATAGACTTTTGAACAAGTTGAGTTAGAGTTTTTTCCTCCTCTTTTGAAGATTCAGAGCTAGATGAGCTCTCTTCAAATGCTTGTCTATCTAGAGGCCTCGATTCATCTTTCTTAGGCGTAGAAGGAAGTTGAATCACATCTTTCTATTCAATTTGTTCTTACTGCAATGTAATAGAAGAAGGATTGGTTTCTCTAAAAATCACACTTCCACTATATATTACCTTATGTGCAACAGGATCCCAAAGCTTGTATCCTTTCACACCATAACTATAACCAATGAAGATACATTTTTGTTCACTTCTCTTTTGGCACATGTGCATATGCCTCGCAACTAAAAACTCTAAGATGTCTCAATGAAGGCTTGTGACTCGACCATGCCTCCATTGATGTTTTATCAATAAGAGCTAATGTAGGAGACCTATTAATCAGGTAGCAAGAAGTGGCAACAACTTCATCCCAAAACCTTTGGTTTAGACTAGCACCACTAAGCATACTCCTAGCCTTAGATCCATCAGTGTTATGTTTATTCTTTCTACAACTCCATTCTATTGTAGAGAATGTGGGGTTGTCATTTGTCTCTAAATGCCACAATATTTATAGAATCTATCAAAATCATTAGAGCACAATTCACTTCTATTGTCAATCCTCAAACATGTTAGTTTCTTTCCAATCTACAACTCAACCATTGCTTTAAATTCTTTATACTAACTAAAAACTTTAGATTTACTCTAAAGTTAAAAAATATACCCATGTCCTTCTGCTATAATCATCAATAAATGAAACATAATAGGTGGATTTTCCAATGGAAGGAACATCTGCAAGGGGTCAAACACATTAGAATGAATAAGATCTAATACACGACAAGATTTATGAGAACTTGAATAAAACTGAATGTGATTTTGTTTACCATAAATGCAATGCTCATAAAATTAGAAATCAAGATTACAATCAGTCAACCCTTCAACAAAATTTTTATTTTTCAAGGTCCTTAAACTCTTTTCTCCAATGTGGCCTAATCTTTGGTGCCATAACATAGTCTTCTTTATAGGTAATTTTGATTTAGAAGAAAGAGCAACCTTAGGTACCCAAAAGCCACAACCATTCGTTGAAGAGGAAACCCTCACTTTTTCCAACATTGTAGTCACAGACTTGCTTTTCATAGTTGTACTATTGCATTCAATAGTGTATGCATCAAGCTTATAAAATGTGTCAAATCTGACACCTCTAGCAATCACCATAGCACCTCTAACCATCTTGCATCCTGCATCAGAAAATACTACCTACACACCTACATCTATTAGTTTGCTCATATATAATAAATTTTGTGCTAACCAGGGATATGCAACACACCATTAATCTTTTTTACTCTACCATCAAGAAATTTGACATGGCCAACAATTTTAAATGAGAATCATCACCCAAGTACACCTTACCTCTATCAAATTCTTCATATTTAGAAAACTAATCTCTATTAGGGGTCATATGGAAAGATGCACATGGGTCAATTAACCGTGCATCATTACTTGCATGAGTGTCCAAAGATGCAATGAATGCATCACCATCTTCCTTCTCAGATTCAAAATCAGAACCAAATTTCTTTTTTTTCTTCTTTGCACTCCTTACGAAAGTGTCCAGGCTTACCACAATTCCAACAAATAACTTTGGACTTTCTAGGAGATTTAGATTTGTCACGCTTCTCATTCTTCTTGTCTTTTTCTTTAGGTCTTCCATGAACATTTAGGGCCTCTTTGGAATTGATGCCCGTACCTTCCATCTCATCTCTTTAGAAAGAAAAGAACCAACAAAATCTTCAACTTTCAAGATAACAAAAGTACTCCCAATAACCATAACAAGAGAATCCCATGAATCAGGTAAAGAACAAAGTAAGATCTAACATCTCTCCTCATCCATTTTTACACCAACTGATGCCAATTGAGTCACCAACATATTGAATGCTTCCAGGTGGTTTGAAATTCATCCATCCTCTTCTATTATCAAGGAATACAACTTGTTCCTCAAGAAAATCTTGTTCACTATAGACTTGGCTTGATATATCTCACCAAGTTTCTTCCATAGTTTCTTCGTAGAGGACTCTTCATGGACATTGATTAAAATAGTCTTCTAGGAACAATCTAATTAGGCCCTTGGCTTTATGGTCCATAACATCATATTGAGTAGCCAAAGTAGCATCTGTAGGCCTTGACACATGCTCATCAATAGCATTCAACAATTAATAGATATTTCATCTTTAGCTTCCACATCTCAAAATTGTTACCAAAAAATTTATCTACCTCTATTTTCTCTGATGTGCTCTCCATCTAAAATTTTTTGCAACAAGATCACAAAGTATCTTCTCTCACAAGCTCCCACTCAAAACTAGATTAGTTCAAAAAACCCAACAACCCACAACTGAAACCAAAGGTGATTAAGCTCTGATACCACTTGTAAGGTAGTGAAACATTTATGTGGGGAAAACCCTTTCGAGTTGAAAACCCCACACTCCAAAAGTAGCTCAATATTATTCAAAAATTAACAAGATTATAATATACTTGCAGAGAAAACTTTCACAAAAGTATCACCACCTAGAGATACAAAGGAAACTCAACATCTATAAGACTCTCACCCACAACCTACATCTCAAGCACCTAATATATAGGAGATAAAATACATGAAACTGTCAAACGGTAATTACAAAATCATGAGCCAAAACCACCCAAAAGTGGCACCTAAATTCTAAGGGTTTCATTATCTCTAATCAAAGAATCCTTATGATGTGTCAAAACATGCATCAACATATGTAATCCCCCCTACAACTTTTTTACGTGTCCAACACATTTTTACATTTTCCAATACGGGAAGCCCAACTTCTGGAGGCCATAACTTTTGATTTAGGAAGCTGATTGGACCATTTTATAAAATAATTGAAGAGATCTATGCATTGGGCACCACCAATGGCGATGTTAAACAACTTGGAATTTTTATTTTGGAAAAAAAAAAACTCTATTTAAGTTTTTCTATTTTAATAACTAAAAAATCACACTTTATGTAATTGCAAGGTTGAGACACTTTTTCTTACATTCAAACTAGTCTAAAAAATTATCTATTGTTCTTCCATAATTATCTACATAGTTGCATACAACAAAAAATTCTTATGATTCATTTTCTCACAATTGTTGTGACAATCATGGATAATAGTTTGAGAATTTAAATTCAAATTATTATTGATATTCACAAATAATTATTAAGGATAATACGTCTAAAAATAAAGTTTAGTACAATAAGTTAAGAGATAGGTTCTATTATGTCTATAAATAAAAGGTGTATGTTGTATTTTATAAATGGCTAAGCAACTAAAGTTAATATAAAAATATAAATTAAGTATTAAAAAAATCTTTTATATATGTCATTTCTCCTAGTTTTAACACATTATACTTCCTATCACCTATATCCTCTTTTTGACTAAATGTAGTATGTAAAGAACTATGAAATGTATTTCTTTATAGCTGCTTCTCTAAATGATTTTCTTATTAATTCTTTCTAGCTAGGAACCAACAATACCTTTAGGGTAGAAACTAGTATCCATCTATAATGTATCCCATATACTGTGTTTCCCACATGGAAAATGAACATTTCTCTAAGTTTGCATACATCTTGTGTTTCCACAAAGTGTAAAGTACTTACTCAATATGGAACATATGCACATCCTATGTTTTATTGAAGATCAATATGTCATCAACGTAGACTACAACAAATGAGGTTGTGAATGGCCTAAGAATATCATTCATCACCTATATTAATGTGGCTAGAGCATTGGTTAGGCTAAAGAGAATGAGTAACTACTTAAATAAACCTTCTTTGGCATTGAAATTTATCTTCCAAATGTTTGTAGGTTCAACAAAAATCTAATGATACCCAAACTTAAGATCAAGTTTGGTGAAGAAATTCTAATTACAAAGGTAGTCCAACAAGTCCTCAATCCTTTGAGGAGGGTAGTGGTTCTTCACTATGATCTTTTTAAGATCTATATAGTCAATGCACAACCTCCATGTGTTGTCCTTCTTCTATGCAAGAATAATTGGGTTACCAAAAGGCAATAAGATGGGCCTAATGTCCTTTCTCCACAAGTTCATATATTTGTCAATTGATATTTTCATTCTCCAAAAATGATTTGTGGTAAAATGAAGCATTAGGTAGAGGTAGTCTAGGCATCAAATCAATAGTATACATTATTACATAGTGTGTGGGCACTTCTTCTAGTGACTAAAAGATAACCTTGTATTCAACCAACCTATAGTTCAACTGTGAGCTCTCTACTAATGTTGTTTGAGGAACTGTAGTATGTTTTTTTTCCACAAGGATGTTTTTACATTCAAGTCTCACCATTCAAAAGTACAATCTTAAATTACTATAACTAACTAGCTTCTTACAATATTTGGCACTTATGAGTGATGGCTTTGGAACTACTTCTACTATGTAGTATCTCTTACATTCAACATCTATGACAATGTTTCTTGGATTTGCTTCATAGTGTTAGGAAAGGTGTGTTGTACACCTTGCATAACCTTGCATAATACGTATAATGTAATATTTAATTGTGGTGCATCCTAGAGATGTGAACATCACAATGGGTTAGGCATTCCTAGGCCCACTTGCAAGTTGTATGTAACATTGGGATAAATATTTAATGTGGGTGCACATTGCAAAAACTTAGTACTATAAAGGGAAAACTTAGTACCAAAAAGTAAATGAGGGAGACATGGTTTAGTGAGCTTATGGTTTAGAGGGACATGGTTATGTAATACCACTTAGTATATTTGTGCAATCTTAATTCTATAAAAGCAAGCACACAAGTAGTTGTTGAGGTTGGTTGTTTTAGCTTGCATAGCCAAGATTGAGCTTCTCTTGTAGGTTGTATATGTGAGGAGAGGAAGCATGGATTGGGATGTGTGGTTACATGATTCTCATTTGCTTGTTCACATGGAGTGCAATTAGGGAGCTTGATGATTCGGAAGTATTCATGGAAGCTATGTATTGTAAATTTTATTCATGAGATAATACAATGGGTGTGGATGCATTTGGAGGCTAGGTTTTTCCCTCATGGAGGGTTTTCCAAGGGTATATCTTGTGTGATATTAATGGCATGTTTGTCTATTCTTTCTCTTGTGGATTTTGAATACTTGTCTGCATATTTTTCTCATGGGGTTATGTGGATATAGTTCATTATTGCTGTAAATTTCCTTTCAGTTGGTAGGTTTACAGGTTGTGGGAGGACATCTCCCAGGTATTTGTAACCCTTTCTATGACTAGATTCTGTGCATAGTTTAATTCATGGCCTTGTAGGACAATTATGAATGCATTTTCAAGGTTGCAAGTGTGTTTGTAGACTTGGGTTGTTGCAGATCTAGGGTTTGATGCAGATTTGGCAAGTGGGTTTTCTATTTGGGCTTTTTCTATGAGCATTTTGGGGGTGAGTTTTGTTGAATTGTTGTCATTGATGTCAAAGAAAGGAAAGGAGCAATCAACATAATAAGGAGCAATCAACATTTGCATTTTGTGGAGTTTGTCAAAGTTGTGTTGAAGATTTATCAGTCGGTAAACACAAAATAAGACAAACCATCTTATTTGGTAGAAAAGACAAGTAAACATCTTATATTGGCAACAAATGTTCATCAGCAACTGTCAGCAAAATGTTCCACATTCGAACCTGTTTTATATTGAAGAAAAGAATTAGATGAAAAAAAAAGTCAAATGATTTCTATCGGCAAAGTTATCATTTTGCTAACTTGTTTGCCAATTTGGATTTTAGTTGATTTACCAACAAAGCAAAGAAAATTTTTGACAAGTGTTTGAAGAAAAGCATTATCAAGAATATTTTAAATTCCCAAACTAGTTTACAAGTTCAACTTTTAGCAAATTTGCTAACTAGCTGAAAACAACTTATGAATACTAGATATAATATCTTTTGAAAAGAGTCTTCAAAAGTTTTAAGTATTTGTCCCTATTGTCGGGAAAGTGCATCAAAGACTAACTAGTTTGAAAGTCAGTGTTTTTCTCAATTCGATAACTGAGTGATACTTGGCTAAGATTGAACAGTGTGTGGAGATATAAAGGTAGTTCGTGATAGTTGAGAATCATCGACAAAGAGAAATTGGTAACAAAGTTGGTGAGATGGCCAAGTTTGGGACTTTCTATTTTTGTCGATAACGATCAAAGTGCAAAGTTTGAGGCCAAAGTTTGAGAAAGATATCTTTTGTTGATAAGCTATTAAAATGTGTACTAAAGTCCATAAGTTTAGAAAAGGCTATATTTGTCAATAAAGCATAAGAAGATGAAGATAAAGGCATAAGGAGTTAAGTTAAAGGCTGAGGTTCTCAAATTTAAGAATTCACCAATAATGAAGAAAACAAGAGTAAGTTCATAATCATGTACTTTAGCCAATAAGTATTTGTGATTGCTTTGACAGAGGTCCAAAAAAGGTGGCATTTGCCGATAAAATCATTTTATACTAAGATTGTGTAAAGTAGAAGTGGCCGATAAATGTACGAAGGACAAAGTTTATAAAAACAACTTTTTGCTGATAATGTGTGTCAAAAGAGATAGTTCTGAGAAATGTATTTTTTTCAATAAGAGGCACACAGACTTAAAAGACAAAAGTTTAGAAAGTTTAGATTTCACTGACAAAAGGCGATAAAATCTAGTTTTGAAAAATTAACTTTTGTCGATAGAGAAGGAAGGAGCCTCATGTCATGCCCAAATTTCCCATGCGGTCACAACACGCATCACACGTGTCATGTCCACATGCGCCATGTGGTCATGACATGAAATACCAAAAATTTTCCCACTCTTCCCTAGAAATCCCCTCGCACGCGTAGGCGTGTTCAGCGACGTACGCTTAAGGCAAAAACAATACAGTTATCGGCGGCGTACCAAATACATGTGCGCACACCCTACGCAAGGAAACGCATGGTTTCCTGACTTAGGTTAATCTCACGAATTAAATTTGAACAACAATTGTTTTAGGTGATAGGTCATTTTTCAGCAAAGCATGATCATCTGATTCTTCTTTCCATTGTCTAGAATTTAATATTAATTTCTCCTCCTTCAGACTTAGCATTTTCAACCAAACCCGTTCATTTGCCCTCTCTTCCTTTTCTTGGAATTTAGTTTTGATTGTTTTTCTATCACGTTCATTTTACCGTTTCTCTGAAATTTAATTTTGATTGTATCTCATTTCCCTTCCCGTTGTGCAAGATCTTCTTATCCTATTTTTTTTCTTCACGTTCTTTATCGAACAGCAATAACACTACATCCTTTACATTATTCCTAATTTCTTGGTAAACCATATCACTTACACAGGGTTGGTTAGCTTCACTTGACTCAGTCCCCCTAGGGTTCCGTTCTAGGTTTTAGTTCAATGTTTGAATTAATTTTAATAATCAACCTGTTCCTAAACAGGATTAACGGTAGGTTAAACTTACTTAGTTCTCTTAGCCCTGTTCAGAAATACCGCACATTTTCTCCTCTTTGTTTTCTAAGGTTAGTTGTTCTTTCTCTGTCTCTCTCTTTTTTTTTTAATTGGACATTTATTCTCTAAATCTATAGTTGAGTTTAAAATGGCCACTCATGGAATGCCTGTGATGGCTTGTTTGCGTTTATTTTCAGTGTCCTTTGTAAATGAAGGGATCATACTTTCCTCTTTATTTTCTTGTCATTTAATCTAGGATAATTGTTAAAACTTCCGAGAAACTCTTCCTTAAAATTAAAATATATTTACCTATGCTCTTTTTAAATTGTAATGTATAAATAATGTATTTCTGAATTGCAACTCTGAGTTTAAACATCTATTCAATTCGTATTATACATTATGCATAAATAAATCCCACTTTCCTCGATTAAAATTTCTATTTCAAATCAAATGTTTTAAACTACATATAGTTTTCCTTCAATGAATAGTGAAAAGTGAATAGTAAAAGTAAATAGTGAATAGTAAAAATGAATAGTGATTAGTGAATAGTAAATAGTGAAAAGTGAATAGTAAAATGGTCCCCATCCTAAGAAGAGACCCTCAAGGTGGCAATAATTTCAAAAGCAATACTGCAACCCAAATTTCATTTCTTTCATGGTAGCAAAATTACAACTTGACTTATAACAAAATTTAAAACTAATATTTCTACTAAGCTTGCACAAAAATAATACTTTTACAAACTTAATTAAAACATCAACTAACTCACAATTTTGCAAGTAGAAGAAGAAGGAACTAGACGAGTCTAATATCCTTTTAAAAATAAATTTTCTCTTCCTTTCCTCATTTTACAATGGTAAAACTTAATGAACAATAGAAATACAAATATCAACCCAAAAACAGAGGATTTCTTCCCAACTTCAAAATACCAATTTATACAACAATAGGGAGATAACTTTCTCCTTTTGACGAATAAACCAGGATGCAGTCACTAATCCTTAAGAGTAAAGGAAAATAAAATATTTTCCTAACACAAGAAACTTCTCCAAACTTCACAAATAGCTCCAAGAATACCTGCATAACACATAAGAGAAGAAACACCACACAAGCTACTCTCCTCCCTACCGTAGACCCGTAAGAGAATCACCCCTGAGCAAGGGAGATTATCCACACACCTAGGGAATCTAAATCCACTTCACAACAGGTAAAAAAATAACACACCGGAACACACATACACCCATGGATATTTACACAACATAAAAACTCAACAAAGGTGAGTTTACAGAGGGGTAAGAGAGTGGACACACTCAACTCTAGAGTACCACCTTTCACAATAATTCAACACAATTTTTCTCATGGCCTCAAGCCAAACAAGATCATCAGATTTCAAGAAATATCATATTTGGCTCTCAAGCCATATAACCAATTTTCTCAAATTCACACAAATGCCCTCAAGGATTTCAACATCTCAAAAGAAACAAGGCATGCACTTGAGGAGGATCACTCCTCCCTTACCCCACACTTGATGAGCATTTCTCCCAAGTGGAAGACGCTCTATCAACACCCCGCAGTTGATGAGCATTTCTCCCAAGTGGAAGAAGCTCTGTCAACAACCCAATAAAATTTCCCCACATTAACAAAATTTACAACACAAGCAAAATAAATAATTTTCACACATCCTTCATGCAACAAATAAATAATTTTCGCACATCCTTTATGCAACAAATAGAAATGCATAGGAAAAGCCATGAAATCCAAATAAATAATTTCCGCACATCCTTCATGCAACCAATAGAAATACAAAGGAAAAGCCATGAAATCCAACATTAAAAAGCCCTTTAATGGATGAAGTTGATGAAGAGCTCCACACTTAGTCTCTTCTCCCAATCTCTCCTTCTCAAAAAAAATAATCTCTCTATGATCACAAGCAAAGGATAATGAATGGAGGATATAGGATGGCTAGAATAATTTCGGCATTATGAAGCTATGAAGAAGAGAATAGAGAAGGAATTGGGTATTATGAGGATGCCAAAAGAAGATTTCCTTGAAGAAATTAGGCATGATAAGAATGCAAGAATGAAGTCCCCCTGCAAGAATGAAGTTCGCCTACAAGAATCAAGTTCCCCTGCAAAAATCAAGTCTTCTCTAATTGCTTAGAGAAGGGTCTTATTTATAGATTTTTTAAAAAGGGAATGGAAGGTGAGGATCAAGAGTTGAGATGAAGGGCTCACATTATTTGTGAATTTTAAATTCATAGTGGATGAATTAAAAATTCATTTTTTTGGGAAGAGTGGATTATGACATCAAGGGCTCACATTATTTGTGAATTTGAAATTCATAGTGGATGAATTAAAAATTCATTTTTTTGGGAAGAGTGGATTATGACATCAAGGGCTCTCATTATTTGTGAATTTTAAATTCATAGTGGATGAATTAAAAATTTATTTTTTTGGGAAGAGTGGATTATGACATCAAGGGCTCTCATTATTTGTGAATTTTAAATTCATAGTGGATGAATTAAAAATTTATTTTTTTGGGAAGAGTGGATTATGACATCAAGGGCTCACATTATTTGTGAATTTTAAATTCACATGTGAGGACAAAAATGAATTAAAGATTGTAATATTTATGATTTTTTAAGATTGTAATATTTAAATAACCCCACTCCTTTTTCCACTATCCCAAGTGGAATTAAAAAAATATCCCCACCCATGAAGAACCACACCACTTCATGGGGATTCTCACCAAAAGTGAGGGGACAAGAAGATAAGCCCCTCCATTATTGGTGGACCATGGAGTCATTTCAAGCCTTGGAAATGGAGAAAGGATAGGCTTGAGTGTTGATCCCACTCATCCTATCCTTCCCATGCCTCCAAATTCGTCACTTAACTTTACTGTGAAGTTAAGGTGACCATACGGAGGTTAACTAAGGGTTACCCAAGTCAAAAGTGACCCTAAACCCATGGGGTATAACTCAGGGTCAATTTAAATTTAGTTAGGACACCTAGGGTCAAGTTAAGACACAAGAAAAGGGTCTCAAAAATTTAAATTAAATAAATAAAATTCAAATACATTTCTTACAACACAGATCATAATTTAATTTTACAAAAGAGTAGACCTAACCCATTCAACCTCATGCAAGACAATAGTACAACATTACAACATTGCACCAAACATAAAGTTGATCTTGGTTCCTCATGGAACTAGATCGACTTCACAAGGGATTACGACATAAGGTGTGGAATAATCTCCTGTATCTGTGGTTTTGTTAGAAATACCTACACACTCAATCTCAAAGTTAATTCCACATATACATATCATAGCCGAAGCAAATTTAATACATGCATTTCTAAAGCATACCACAGTTCTTATAAACATAATAAAATCACATGACAATTTTCTATCTAACCTCACCCAATTAGTTTTCCTAATAGAATAAACATCTATATAAGATCACCCAATTTGTTTTCTCCTAAAGCAAACATCTAACTAACATCACCCAATTAGTTTTCCTTTAACATAATAAGGTTTAATAGTTTAAAAATCTGAGAACAACAGTCCCATAAATATAAAAATACCAACAACAGTAAGCTAAATAGTCACATGTACGGAAATAAAAAAGTGTAGGCCTCACATCCTCCCCCCCTAAGACTGTACTTCCTCCTGGAAGTCATCAAAGAGGTGAGGATACAGAGTCCTCAGTCTCGTTGCATTCTCCCATGTTGCGGTGACCTCGTCATACATGTCCCACTGGACCTTAACCTGGTCCAGCTCTCGACCTCGAAGGCCCAGCGTCCGATGAGCCAATATGCAAATTGGCTCCAATGCCAGTTGTTCCGTCTGCCTCTACCTAAAGAGCACTCCAATCCAATACGTGAGATAAGTCAGAGATATAACGACGTAAAACTGAAACATGAAAAATATCGTGGATACGCGACAGGCTAGGTGGCAAGGCAAGACAATAGGCTACAGGTCTTATCCACTCCAAAATCTCAAAAGGCCCTACAAACTGAGGTGCAAGTTTAGAGCCCTTTCCGTAATGGATTGGACTCTTGTGCGGTCGTACTCTCAAAAATACCCTGTCACCTAGTGAGAAGCTCCGATCAGTTCTCTTTGCATCGACATACTTCTTCTGTCTATCTTGTGCCTCCTGAAGTCTCTATTTAATCAGTGCAATCTACTGCTCCATGTCTTGAACTAGTTCTAGACCAATGGCGACCTTGTCCTCTATTTGATCCCAACTCAATGGTGTCCTACACGGTCTGCCGTATAAAGCCTAGAAAGGAGGCATACCCAATGAGCTATGATGCCCATTATTGTAGGCAAACTCAACCAAATACAGATACTCCTCCCATCTAGACTGGTGGTCCATAACATATATACGAAGCATATCTTCTAACACCTGATTAACTCTCTCTGTCTGTCCGTCGGTCTCTGGATGGTATGCTCAACTGAAGTTGAGCTGTGTTCCCAATGCTTGATGTAAGGCTCTCCAAAACGATGAAGTGAATACAGAATCTCTATCAGAAATGATGCGGTGAGGTACTCCATGAAGTCTAACAATCTGATCTAAGAACACTCTCGCTACTGATGGTGCATTGTACATTGTGCGTACAGGTGATAAATGCGCCACCTTGGTCAACTTGTCAACTATTACCATGATGGCATCATGACGACGTGATGACATAGGTAGACCAATGATAAAGTCCATGGAAATGGTGTCCCATTTCCACTCAGGTATCTCATGAGGGTACAACAGTCCTGTTAGATGTTGATGCTCAGCCTTGACCCTCTGACACTCAAGGCAATGAGCAACATATTCTGCAATGTCTCATCTCATCCCAGCCCAATGATATAACTGTCGCAAATCAGCATGTATCTTCTTCACTCCTGAATGTGCTGCATAAGGTGCTCTATGAGCCTCTGAAAGAATCACTGTACGCAGGTCACCTACATAGGGTACATAGATGCGCTGCCGATGTTTAAGCAAACCATCAGACTCAAGAGAATATCCTGTGAGTTTACCCTTATGGGCACCCTGATTCTGAATTTCTTGCTACACCTCAAGAAACTAGTCGTCCTCCGGTAGATGCTATAAGATGCGGTCCCTCAATGGTGCAGGAGCACCCCTACAAGACAGGATATAGGTTCATTGTCCGCATGACAAGACATTAGTCTATTTTTAGCATGTTTGACTTCATAATGTAATAAGGTCCATTGGACCAATGCATATGTATTAGATCAGCCTAGGAGAGTGTGTAGGCAGTTAGAGTTCGTGATTAGGTAGTATGAGCTGTCCTCTCCCAGCCGCTTGGAAGCTCCCAGCCGCTGGGAACCGAGTTGGTAGTACTCTTAGGATATTGCTATAAATAATTCAGATCAGTTAGGGTTTGATATCAGAGAGAGAGAGTAGTAGTTATGTTATGTTGTAATGATATCATATCAGAGAGAGTAGTAGTTATGTTATGTTGTACTGGTGATTGAGTGAAATCCAGAGATCAGTCCAGACATTGTGAAATATTATTGTAGAAACAGGACATTTGTGTTTCATCTGAATAAGATCTCATCAAATTGCATTATCTGGTTTATCAGCTGTTTATGTTTTGATTTCTGTTCTGATTACAGGTTAATGGATTCTTTCAACCCTTCCACCGGTTGATTCTGTGAATCGGTGGAATGGTCATGCATGTTAGTTTAGGTTGTATTTTAGTTTTCTGTTTATGCATTTCATTGTGTGGGAGATCGATTGGTAGCATGCTGTGAATCAACCTAGCATCCTCATGTGCTAGGATTTAGGAAGATAAACTGTTAAGTTTTGATCTGAAGGTGATCCGGCCCGATCATCATATTTTCTTTGTAAAATTGTGCGGTTCTGTGAGTTTGCATGTAGCTGACGGATATACAGGGATCTGCATGTGCTTTTCCAGACGGAGTGAATCGCATCGACATATGTGAGTATATCGCTATCCGGATCGGGTTATGAAGCTAACGAAGACTGTATGTTTCAAGTGCATCAGGATGATATAGGTTGGATATATACTCAGTGTGTATATCATCGTTAGGATCATCTTTCGTGTGTATCCATCGTCCGCATGTTGCTATCGCATGCAGGAGTGAAAGTTCACTTTTTGGCTAAGGACCGGAAAGGTCATCATCAGGATATTGAAAAGATCACCGGATATTCATTATCATGTTGCGGAGGATATAAGTGTCTTATATCCTGTTGACATCATCATCAGGTGCATTGACATCATCATCGGGTGCAAGTGACGTCATCGTCATCAGGATATTGCGAATATCACCCTATGCAAGTTTATCCTGCTGTCGCTAAGTGTTTTGGCATCATCAGCAGAAAGTTTGATTAACATCATCAGGATGTTTCAATATGACCTGATAAGTCATATCCTGATGCTGTTGTTTCAGTAGTCGGATATCGGGGTGATGTAAGCATCGAAGGAAAGGCACTTGAAGTTGTCGTCATTAGGATATATGAGAGGAACCGGATATTTCATATCCTACTGACGAAGGGTGATGATGATGCTAAACATCATGATGCTGCCGATAGAGTTTGGCGCTAAGTGAATAGTGATCATCAGGAGGATAATTGTGTTCATCGAGTATCATGATGATGCTGACAGGCGAAAGGCAAAAGGCGATAAGGAAGTGAACAGTAGTTAGCAGGAGGATATTTCATGCCTCTTCAAAATATGATGATGCTGTCTGTGTTAGCAAGAAATATGATGATGATGATAAGCCGATAGGTATTACATATTGCATGTCTAGGATTTTAACATGCTGGTTGTGTTAATGACTCCTCCTTCCCATTTGTAAGCTTCTGTTGCGTTTTCCTCTGCATCACTCAAGTTCACCTTTAATGTCAAGATCAGGATCTCGTGGCGCCTCTGACTTAAAGCATCAACAATCATGTTCTCCTTCCCTTTGATGTAGTGGACATCAAAGTCGTACTCGCATAAGAACTCCATCCAATGCTGCTGGCAAGCATTCAGATTTGGTTGTGTAAAAATGTACTGTAAGCTATGGTGATCTGAATGGAGCTCAAAGCGTCGACCTAAGAGAAAATGTCTCCAACGAACAAGAGCATGAATAACTGCTGCGAGCTCTAAATCGTGAGTAGTGTAGTTTAGTTCATGTGTCGTGATTCGTATGCAATCGCTCTACCTCCCTGCATAAGTACGGCTCCCAAACCCTCTAATGATGCATCCGTGCAAACAACAAAATCCTCTGCAGGATTTGGAATCGCTAAAATGGGAGCACTGGTAAGACGCTCCTTGAGGATCCCAAAGGCCTTCTCACACTGCTCAGTCTAAGTGAAATTTTTCTTTTTTCGTTGAAGGGAAGTGATGGGATGTGCTATCCTAGAAAAGCCCTCGACAAATCTACGATAATAACCGGCTAATCCCATAAAGCTCCTAACTTCTGTCACACTAGTGGGTGCTGGTCAGTCCTGAATTGCTCTGATCTTCGATGGATCTACGGAGATGCCATCACCTAATAAGATGTGCCCCAAGTATTGCAACTCTATCCTGAAGAAGGCACACTTTGCCAGGTTGCCATAAAGCTGCTGCTCTCGTAAGCGCTGCAAAACTTGACGCAAATAATCCACATGTTCCTCCTCGGTTCACGAATAAATCAAAATATCATCAAGAAATATGATCACGAACCGATCCAAGTAAGTACAGAACACCCCATTCATGAGACTCATGAATACTGCAGGGGCGTTCGTCAAACCGAAGGGCACCACGGTGAACTCATAATGGCCATATCTGGTTCGAAAAGTAGTCTTATAAATGTCTGCCTCTGTGATGTGCAATTCGTGATACCTAGATTTTAAAACAATTTTTGAGAACACTCTGGCTCCCTGCATCTGATCAAAGAGGTCATCAATCCTAGGCAGAAGATAATGGTTCTTCACCGTCACCTTGTTCAACTGCCTGTAATCCATGCATAATTGAAGAGACCCATCCTTCTTCTTCACGAAGATGACCGGTGCGCTCCAGGGTGAAACGCTAGGTCAGATGTGCCCCTTTTCAAGTAACTCCTCTAACTGCAGTTTAAGTTCTGTAAGCTCATGTGTAGTCATTCTGTAGGGTGCACGAGACACAGGTTCTGCACCTGGCACTAAGTTGATGTGAAAATTAACCTCTCTGCATGGAGGCATACTTGGTAACTCCGGCGGGAATACGTCGGCAAAGTCTCTCAAGATAGGGTGATCATCTAAGGTAGTCTTAGGCTCATCCTCTGATCTGTCACTGACCGTAATAGCAAACATCTGACAACCCTTCCACATGCATCGCTTAAGCTGCTGAGCGGATATCATATGAACCATCGTGGGCTTCTGAATGCCCACTATCTCGACCAGTGTGCCATGATCATCTAAGCAACTAATTGTCCTCTGGCGACAATCTAGTTTAGCTCTATGAGTCGCAAGCCAGTCCATACCTAGAACTACTCCATAGGATCCTAATGGCATAACCCTAAGGTCACATGTTGTAGTGAAGGAACCTAAGGAGATCTCACAATCTCTAACCACGGTATCTACTGACATCCTGACCCCAGAGGCCAACTCAACCTCCCACCTGTGTTCTGCCTTTAAGCCACCAGCCTGCAACATTCCACTAACGATGTAGACAGGAAAAAATCGGTAGCTCCAGAGTCAAAAAGAATAGAGATAGGAAAATCCCCAATCATACTTACTGTCTCAATGACTGAAGCCTGGAAATCAGCCTGGCGGTTGTCAACCGCTGCAAACATGAGGTGGGATCTACCCATGTCACCTACAATCTACTCAGATCCTCCTGCACGGGGCTGTCCTCCTGCTGTAAATCTCTATGGACACTCCCTAGCTAAATGCCCTGCCCCACCACATACATAGCACGGGCCCCTAGCCTGTAACTATACAGACTGAGTCCTGCCCGATTGCTGCTGTCCAGTCTGCCTAGTAGACCCATGTGAACCTCTGCTTGTTTGTTGAGGCCTTGCAGGTTCCGCAGAAGATCCCTGCTGTCTTTGGTCTCTATGCTGGCCCCGCTACTGCCATCCACGGTTCTGTCCCCCTTGAACCCTCTGTTGGGGCCTAGATTTTTGCTGATGCTGCTGTGAAGGCCTAGGAGGTAATGATGAGGAATTAAACCCTCCTCTCTGTGGTGTAAATTGCGGTCTACAAAAATTCTATTGTTGTTGGGGATTACGATCTTGATACTGCGGGTGTGAATTCTGCCCTTGTCCCTGAATTTCCTCTACAATAAGAGCCTTTTCATCAATCTCGCTCATGGTCTGGGGATCTGCCATACGTACTGGTCCTACTATCCCGTGATTCAAGCATCTGATGAATTTGTGTACCAAGAGTTTCTCGTCTTGGAGGTACTCCGCGTAACGAGAAAGCTCGATGAACCGGCTCTCATATTGAGCAACAGTGAGTCCTCTCTGCTGTAACTCATGGAACTCATCAATCCTGCACTGTCTGTAATGCTCTAACAAATATCGCACATTAAAGTGCTCTATGAAGATATCCCAAGTGAATGTATCTAGGGATAGTCGGCGCTTGCACTCCTCAGTGCATCACCAGGTAGCTGCTGCATCTCTTAGGAGATGCACTGCCACTCGCGCTTTCGTGTTGCTCCCGTAAGGTCGCAACGTGAAACACCTGTCTAGACTAATCAACCAAGCCTTGGCCACAGCTCCCTCAATAGCTCCTGCGAAAGTAGGTGGGTTGAACCTAAGCAGATCTCTAATGGGATCTCCTCTGTCTCTGAGCCCTATAACCAGCTCATCTAATCCATACTCATACAGTCCATGGTATACCTATCCTACCCTCCTAGTCTCATCTCGTCTCAAGTGTCTCAGAGGACTCCTACTTCGTGCACAGTAGGCTGACCCTACCTCTTCTACTATAGTGTCAGGAATCTCAACGAAAGGCTCCATGTGTGGCACCTCTAACGGATCTATGTGGGGTTCCACATATGGCTCAGCATGCGATTCCGCATGCGGCTCATTACATGGCTCTTCTCATGGATCAACACGAGGTTCATTACGTGGCTCTGGAATAGCTGGTGGTAACCGCTCTAACAAAGCCTCCAGTGTCTGAAGAATCTGTGGGCCTAGGTCAATTACTAGTGGTGTCTGTGGTACGGGTGGTGCCTGTGGTTCGGGTGGTGCCTATGGTACGAGTGGTGCCTGTGGTTCAGGTGGTGCCTGTGGTACGGGTGGATCTGCGATAACTGTGGGTCCTTGTCCCTCAGCTGAGGAATCACTATGCACCTCAACGAATGCCATGTTGCGCGATCGCGCTTGTCGAGCACGCCGGGGAGGCATCCTACAAAACATGGTAGACTCTAATTAATCAACGTTGCAAAATAATAACGTGCCCAATTATGCCCAGTGTTTAAACTTGGCTCTGATACCAAATGTCATGCCCACATTTCCCATGCGGTCACAACACGCATCACATGTGTCATGTCCACATGCGCCATGTGGTCATGACACGAAATACTAAAAAATTTCCCACTCTTCCCTAGAAATCCCCTCGCACGCATGGGCATGTTTGGCGGCGTACACTTAAGGCAAAAATAATACAGTTGTCGGCGGCGTACCAAATACATGTGCGCACACCCTACACAAGGAAACACGTGGTTTCCTGACTTAGGTTAATCTCACGAATTATATTTGAACAACAATTATTTTAGGTGATAGGTCATTTTTCAGCAAAGCACGATCATCTGATTCTTCTTTCCATTTTCTAGAATTTAATATTAATTTCTCCTCCAGACTTAGTATTTTCAACCAAACCCATTCATTTGCCCTCTCTTCCTTTTCTTGGAATTTAGTTTTGATTGTTTTTCTATCACGTTCATTTTACCGTTTCTCTGAAATTTAATTTTGATTGTATCTAATTTCCCTTCCCGTTATGCAAGATCTTCTTATGTTATCCTATTTTTTTCTTCACGTTCTTTATCGAACAGCAATAACACTACATCCTTTACATTATTCCTAATTTCTTGGTAAACCAGATCACTTACACAGGGTTGGTTAATTTCACTTGACTCAGTCCCCCTAGGGTTCTGTTCTAGGTTTTAGTTCAACGTTTGAATTAATTTTAATAATCAACCTATTCCTAAACAGGATTAATGGTTGGTTAAACTTACTTAGCTCTCTTAGCCCTGTTCGGAAATGCCACACATTTTCTCTTCTTTGTTTTCTAAGGTTAGTTGTTCTTTCTCTTTCTCTCTCTTTTTTTTAATTAGATGTTTATTCTCTAAATCTACAGTTGAGTTTAAAATGGCCACTCATAGAATGCCTGTGATGGCTTGTTTGCGTTTATTTTCAGTGTCTTTTGTAAATGAAGGGATCATACTTTCTTCTTCATTTTCCTGTCATTTAATCTAGGATAATTGTTAAAACTTCTGAGAAACTCTTCCTTAAAATTAAAATATATTTACCTATGCTCTTTTTAAATTGTAATTGTATAAATAATGTATTTCTAAATTGCAACTCTAAGTTTAAACATCTATTCAATTCGTATTATACATTATGCATAAATAAATCCCACTTTCCTCGATTAAAATTTCTATTTCAAATCAAATGTTTTAAACTACATATAGTTTTCCTTCAATGGATAGTGAAAAGTGAATAGTAAAAGTAAATAGTGAATAGTAAAAATGAATAGTGATGAGTGAATAGTAAATAGTGAAAAGTGAATAGTAAAATGGTCCCCATCCTAGGAAGAGACCCTCAAGGTGGCGGTAATTTCAAAAGCAATACTGCAACCCAAATTTCATTTCTTTCATGGTAGCAAAATTACAACTTGACCTATAACAAAATTTAAAACTAATATTTCTACTAAGCTTGCACAGAAATAATACTTTTACAAACTTAATTAAAACATCAACTAACTCACAATTTTGCAAGTAGAAGAAGAAGGAACTAGACGAGTCTAATATCCTTTTAAAAATAAATTTTCTCTTCCTTTCCTCATTTTACAATGGTAAAACTTAATGAACAATAGAAATACAAACATCAACCCAAAAATAGAGGTTTCTTCCCAACTTCAAAATACCAATTTATACAACAATAGGGAGATAACTTTCTCCTTTTGATGAATCAACCAGGATGCAGTCACTAATCCTTAAGAGTAAAGGAAAATAAAATATTTTCCCAACACAAGAAACTTCTCCAAACTTCACAAATAGCTCCAAGAATACCTGCATAACACACAAGAGAAGAAACACCACACAAGCTGCTCTCCTCCCTACCATAGAACCGCAAAAGGGTCACCCCCAAGCTAGGGAGATTATCCACACACCTAGAGAATCCAAATTCACTTCACAACAGGTAAAAAAAATAACACACTGGAACACACATACACCCATGGATATTTACACAACACAAAAACTCAACAAAGGTGAGTTTACAGAGGGGTAAGAGAGTGGACACACTCAACTCTAGAGTACCACCTTTCACAATAATTCAACACAATTTTTCTCATGGCCTCAAGCCAAACAAGATCATCAGATTTCAAGAAATATCATATTTGGCTCTCAAGCCATATAACCAATTTTCTTAAAATCACACAAATGCCCTCAAGGCTTTCAACATCTCAAAAGAAACAAGGCATGCACTCGAGGAGGATCACTCCTCCCTTACCCCACACTTGATGAGCATTTCTCCCAAGTGGAAGACGCTCTGTCAACACCCCACAGTTGATGAGCATTTCTCCCAAGTGAAAGAAGCTCTGTCAACAACCCAATAAAATTTCCCCACATTAACAAAATTTACAACACAAGCAAAATAAATAATTTTCACACATCCTTCATGCAACAAATAGAAATACATAGGAAAAGCCACGAAATCCAAATAAATAATTTTTGTACATCTTTCATGCAACAAATAGAAATACAAAGGAAAAGCCATGAAATCCAACCTTAAAAAGCCCTTTAATGGATGAAGTTGATGAAGAGCTCCACACTTAGTCTCTTCTCCCAATCTCTCCTTCTCAAAAAAAATAATCTCTCTATAATCACAAGCAAGGGATAATGAATGGAGGATATAGGATGGCTAGAATAATTTCGGCATTATGAGGCTATGAAGAGGAGAATAGAGAAGGAATTGGGCATTATGAGGATGTCAGAAGAAGATTTCCTAGAGGAAATTAGGCATGATAAGAATGCAAGAATGAAGTCCCCCTGCAAGAATGAAGTTCCCCTACAAGAATCAAGTTCCCCTGCAAAAATTAAGTCTTCTCTAATTGCTTAGAGAAGGGTCTTATTTATAGATTTTTCGAAAAGGGAATGGAAGGTGAGGATCAAGAGTTGAGATGAAGGGCTCACATTATTTGTGAATTTGAAATTCATAGTAGATGAATTAAAAATTTATTTTTTTGGGAAGAGTGGATTATGATATCAAGGGCTCTCATTATTTGTGAATTTTAAATTCATAGTGGATGAGTTAAAAATTATTTTTTTGGGAAGAGTGGATTATGACATTAAGGGCTCTCATTATTTGTGAATTTTAAATTCATAGTGGATGAATTAAAAAAAAATTTTGGGAAGAGTGGATTATGACATCAAGGGCTCACATTATTTGTGAATTTTAAATTCACATGTGAGGACAAAAATGAATTAAAGATTGTAATATTTATGATTTTTTAAAATTGTAATATTTAAATAACCCCACTCCTTTTTTCACTATCCCAAGTGGAATTAAAAAAAATATCCCCACCCATGAAGGACCACACCACTTCATGGGGATTCTCACCAAAAGTGAGGGGACAAGAAGATAGGCCCCTCCATTATTGGTGGACCATGGAGTCATTTCAAGCCTTGGAAATAGAGAAAAGATGGGCTTGAGTGTTGATCCCACTCATCCTATCCTTCTCATGCCTCCAAATTCGTCACTTAACTTCACTGTGAAGTTAAGGTGACCATATGGAGGTTAACTAAGGGTTACCCAAGTCAAAAGTGACCCTAGACCCATGGGGTATAATTCAGGGTCAATTTAAACTTGGTTAGGACACCTAGGGTCAAGTTAAGACACAAGAAAAGGGTCTCAAAAATTTAAATTAAATAAATAAAATTTAAATACAATTCTTACAACACAAATCATAATTTAATTTTACAAAAGGGTAGACCTAACCCATTCAACCTCATGCAAGACAATATTACAACATTACAACATTGCACCAAACACAGAGTTGATCTTGGTTCCTCATGGAACTAGATCGGCTTCACAAGGGATTACGACATAAGGTGTGGAATAATCTCTTGTATCTATGGTTTTGTTAGAAATACCTGCACACTCAATCTCAAAGTTAATTCCACATATACATATCATAGCCGAAGCAAATTTAATACATGCATTTCTAAAGCATACCATAGTTCTTATAAACATAATGAAATCACATGATAATTTTCTATCTAACCTCACCCAATTAGTTTTCCTGTAATGTAAACATTAATCGGACATCACCCAATTAGTTTTCCTAATAGAATAAACATCTATATAACATCACACAATTTGTTTTCTCTTAAAGCAAACATCTAACTAACATCACCCAATTAGTTTTCCTTTAACATAATAAGGTTTAATAGTTTAAAAATCTGAGAACAACAATCCCATAAATATAAATATACCAACAACAGTAAGCTAAATAGTCACATGTACGGAAATGAAAAAGTGTAGGCCTCACACCTCAGTTTTGAAAAATGAGATTTCACCGACAAAGGGCGACAAAGACAAGTTTTGAAAAATTAAGTTTTATTGATAAAAGCAACAAAGACCTGAGTTTGCAATATTACATTTTTGCCAATAAAGGTATATGTTCTATGTCCAATGTAATACTTGCAAAAATTAAATTGGCCACATAAACGATAGATTACATGGACGAAAAGGCCACATAAGAAACAATATGTTTGGGATGATCTTGTTGACTCTGAAGTGAACAGAACGATAGGATATTTCACCGATAAACAATTTTGAGCCTCGTCTGGATTAGTTGTATAAGAATTAACGATTTGAAACTATCGATGTTCAATTTTTGAGTGGTTGATGGCAGTTCAAATGATTGGGCTATCTATTTTTATACACATTGAATCTGTGGTGAATAGGTTACACACAAAATCGAATATCTTCCATTCATAGGTATAGAGGGCAAAGGTTGTACGAACATGCAAATGTTCATAGGTAGACTGTATTGAACAAGAAAGGCTCTGTTAAAGTGAACAAAGAATGTAGAGAGCATAGAGAGGAGTATATCGTGTTAATGAAAACATAGAGTGCAGAAGTGCTAATGAGACTGTATATGAATTGAAGGGTGTATTTCAGGTTAGTGAAGAACCAGTGTCTGCACATCAGAATTTGTAAAGATTCAGGGGTTGGTGCCTCATTGGGGTTGGTGCTGTTGGTTTTTTCCCAGACTAGATGCTTATTCCCAGATTTCCCTACAAGGTAGCCATCAATGATCAACAGGATCTCTGGGCCAGGGGCCAACAGTGTAGGAGATAGACTCTATATTTTATCTCCTCTTCTTCTTTAGGCTCTGCAAAACTTAGGGGGGATTCCCTACTCAACATCCATGAGGATATACATACAAGGCTGGGATGCTGACAGAAAGCAGATAAGTCCTCCTGTAAGTAGACCAAAACTGTAAGATAAGAGTAAAGGGGCTAGCTTTGGGCCTATTTGCAGTTGTAGACAGAGGACTTGGATCCTAAAACTAATTCTACTGTCCTAATGGTTGTTTTAAAGTTTGATTTTGATTTTAAGTTTGGATGCAAAGTTAGACATGGTTGTAACACAAACACAAAGCAAGATTGGTGCCTATCCAGGGCCTAGAGTCAGTAGACATACACCTGTGAATGATATGCATGAACAACTAAAACTGGATTTCAGGGGGACACATATGATACCTGCCTTACAGATATCTCCTAATACATAGTGTTAAGCTATCTATATTTATGGCATCCCTACTGCAGTATACCCTTCCCAATGTTCAATCTGAGAACAATTTAATTTACCCCTTGAGCAGAAGTTAAGAGATCAGACATTCAACACAAGAATTCTATGTTCTAGAGTCTCAAACATTGCTTAAATATCCAAACTCAGAAGAAAGATACATGCAAAACTGAAGACAGAATCAGCATAACACATGCAAACATAGCATTATTCATATAAAATTGACCATGAAATCAGTGGATTCATGCACAAACGTACAACAGGAGATACATAAACTCGCAAGTTTTGCTGCACAGAGCAACCAAAACTAGTTGTATCTTATTACAGAGCCAAAATGTCCAGTTTTCAACAACCTAAAATGAGTAACACTTCCTGCTTATAACAGCCAAAGAAGCGTACTCAGCATTAATTACATGGCTTTGACAAAAAAATCGCCAGATACAGATCCTTCAAAGGAATGGCGCTCAAAATTTATTGCTGCAGAGACAGAAAGTAGACAATGGTGGCCTCGAGCCCTGTGCCACCATCTGGAAGTCCTCATGCCAAAAATCGGGTACATGACTGTTCAACAACTCGCCCATGCCCCTGCTATAGTCGCCATTGATGGCTCAACCACCCACGGCCGCTAGGAAAAACATCGCAGCGCTCAAAAAGAATTTCCCGCCAAAACATGCTTCTATCGCAGTTTCAAATTATACAGGGAGATTAGTCCCACATGCACGGTGAGGAGACTACCTTAGTAGTTTAAAAGCATAGTCACTTGCATAATAGGTGTCGAGCGCTTTTGCCATGCTCGACACACGCTCCTTCACCCAAAAGCCCATCGCCTAGACCCAGGCCATCGGCCAACTCCCAAATCCTCCTGCCGATCTATCAAGTCTCGCTGACGACACCTCCCGAAAGCCTACAACTTCCATATCGGCCAGAGAAGAACCATCGACCAACTCCACAAAACTCATTCCGACATCAATAGTCTGACCGATGACCACAAACTACACTCTACACCCCCGTCGGTGTGACTCCCTCCATCGGAGTATCCAAAAATCCTCTGGCCGACCTCAACAGTCTCGCTGATGATGCCGATCACTTCGATGAACCAAAAACATAAAGCTCCGAACCTTTGAACCATGAACCGGTTCAAACAGATGGTTCAACCGAGAAGCTCAATGCCGAACGGAGCACTTCAAAAAGAACATTTGCCGAACACAAACACAAAGCCTTGAACCGTTGAACCATGAACCAAAAGGGTTCAACGCGGTGGTTCAAAATGATGGTTCAATCATAATCTGAGCACTCAAAAAGAAGTTTTGCCGATAGAGAAAGTCACAGCGATGAACAAGGAAACTTAGGGCCCAAAAAGAAAAAACCCTCCAACATCTGCGCTCAGAGCCAGACCAAAATGGGTACCAACAGGTGCCTCGGTCTTTTGGGTTGGTACTTATAGGTGTATAGTGTGCCTAAAGGTTGGAGCCTCAAAGCATTGTCTTGGGTGTCAATGTACCTATAAGTTGGTGCTTGCAAAACATTTGGAAAATCTTTTATTGTGAGGTTGGATTTGAGCAGTAAACTCAAGTAACATTCTCATTGTGGTTTTTCCCTTTTGGGTTTTCCATGTAAATCTGGTGGCTCCTTGTTTTTGTGTGATTTATGTGTGCTTTTAATTCTTGACTACTGATTTAACTTTAAAGTTTTAACATACACTGATTCACCCCCCCTCTCAATGTATTTGTGTTCTTTCAACAAGTTTTTCCTAGATACCTCCTAGAAAAAAATAGACCTCACCATTAAGTCCAAAAGGCCCAAAAACCTATGGATCCATAGATAACTTGACTATATTTGGTGATAGAATTTTTTTGACCATTTTAGGGCCATGGAGGAAACTCGACAAAATCTGTCCGTATAGTCATACGAAATACGTACGGTCGTACAATCCATACATTATCACAATCATAATTTGTAGTACAGTCAGCATCTATAGAGAATATTTCTACGGTATGCCATGTCTGCATCATCTTCAGGTATGGTCTACAAATTATTTTAAAAAATTGGTTGGTAGGAAGGTACATGTCGATGTAGGTGTGATGTCAGTGAGTGTAGAGGAGGGATTTTTCAAAGGTAGAATCCCTTGGTTATATGGTAGAATATCTACCTATTTTTTTCTCTTGTTCGTGCAATAGGGTAGTGACTAGTCACACCCAACCGCAGGGGCTAGACCCCTGGGAGGTGGGCGAGTCACATTGTTGGATTACCACCAACTAGTGCCACCTGTCACATAAAAAATTTCCACCCATGAGCCAAATACCTGCCACCACCATAGGTGGAGAAACCACAAAGCTTCCACCTTTTTGCCACCACAATCGGTTGCATCGCCAAGGAGCCACCACTATTTAGTTTTGAAGGCCTAACAGAGCAATTTTCTTCCAAAAGCCATAAATTTCACCTTGGGACTCAGATTTTCAACTTCTTATAGTCTGCAAAAAGCTCTTTCCAAAAGTACACTATGATATTAGCGATTTTCCAAATTTTTCTATTTTAGATAGAAAATGCATGTTAGAAGCTAAGATTGCTCTTTGTGATTTGGCAAGTCATATCTTGGGCCTACGGTGTTCGATTTCGGACCTCTTATAGGCAACAAAGAGAATTTTCTAAGCATTATGTAGTGGATTAGGTTTAGAGATGTTGATATGTGATTTGTTCACTTCAATTTTTGTTTGATCTATTTGTTGGTTCCTTTGACTGTGGTACTTTGTGAGTTTGTGGCAAATCAAATCTAGAGGCAATTTGGTGTTTGAGTCATGGAAAACTTACATGTTTATCTTTGATTACCCTTGGTTGACATGATTACCAATGTATGGTTGAATTTTTATGTTACATTGTGAGAGCTACGAGTTGTACAGTGTTGTAGGTTGTCTACACTTACAAGTTGCATGGATAGCTTGGATGTGGGTTGTCTATACCCAGAGATATTTTAGTGTTTATGCATATTCTATTTGGTTGGCCTAGTTTGGTCACTTGGTTCATTAGTTTGGTTGTCATTATGAGATAGAGAGAGATGGTGTTACTTGATATAGTTATGTTATGGGACCTAAACTTGTTGACTATATGGTATAGTTGTGTGAGACTTGGTGGGAGTTTGATGTAGGTACATTAGGTGGTGATCATGGTGTCATGTAGGTTCCTTGTATGCTTGGGAATTTGGTACTACATGGTCATTATCCAGATGCATTGTTGGTGGTGTTGGATTGATTCATAGATTGCAAGTGGTGGTTTATCTTCTTGGTTTGGAGATCATGGTTTTACTCTACCCTTTGAGAGTTGTTGATGTTGCAATGGAATTCATTGATTGTGTTGGGTCCATGGATGATCTTCAGTTAGGAGATAGTTATCACGATGCCATGTGTAGATTGATATCATAGTTTAGGGGGAGCTTTGGAAATGATGTGGATTCATTACTTGGTGATGGATGATCTTTTGAGGTGGTTGTTGCTGTCATAGAAGGAGCTCTTGGATCTCATTTCTTACATGCAATGAGAGTTCTTTGACATCTTGAGTTCTATTGACAAGGGATGGTTATCTTCATACGATTTAGAGATGTTGACATCTTGGTTTACCATGGTGGACCCTTGGAGTCTTTGGTAGAGGTGTTGGTTATGATTTGTCAATTTTTACAGGTGATTCTTATTTACAAGATGGATGTTATTGTGCCATGGTAGACTCTTGATTCTAGATTAGAGTATTGTCATGATACAGGTGCTCTTTCAAGTGAGATATGTTCATTTGAGACATATGATCTTCCTTTGAAAAGATGTAGATCATGACATCATGATGAGTTCCTGATTATGCATTTCAAGCTTTGATGGTGCTTTATGATAATCTGATTAATGAGTGGTGTGATCATTTTGTTTGTGAGCTTCTGGTTATTGTGGTGTTGCATTAGAGTTTAGTTGGCATGATATGATTGTTTGTACAACTATTTAAGATTTGGGTGAGGATAGATCTCTTATTTCTTAGAGATTGTGTGTTGAGATGGTTACTCTTTAATGAGGTTTCAATAGGAAGATCGAGGAGCCTACACCTAGGTTGAACTTGAGTTCAACATGGACCTATTGAGGAGATTGTTCTTAGAGAGAGTCATTATGGCTTGGTATATCCTAGAGGAGCAATATCATTCCCCACTCTTGGTTCTCTTAGTGGTAAATGATTTTATAGGTATTTCCCACTTGATTTTCAATGTATTATTTCTTTATGTATTGTCTTCTCATCTATGCTTGAGTTTTGAGCTATGGATGTCCATTTTGAGGACTTGCTTGAGGAGTAGATGCATGGTTATGATTTATTATCTCCTTATGTTTGGATCTTAAGTTGTTTTGAGGTCATTGTGTTCAAAGGAGATGGTTAGTTGCTTTGGGCATATTCCTTGTTGAGGGAATGGAGGTTTTGTTTGATCTTCCTTTGGTTTGAGAGGATTACATCTTTATTAGTGGGATGTTGAGGAGGGTTCTTGGTTTGGAATTTTAGGAAGGAGATCATATTTTTTTCATATCTATAGCACATTGGTGTTGGTTTAAGGACATGTTTTTTATTTACAGGTTCTCTCTTGTTGCTCTAATGCTTCTTCTTGGATGTTCATGTTCACATGACATTGGGTTTTTTTTTCTATTTTCTAGGACATGAAGAACTTGAGAGAGGTATGGATTTGTGGTGAGAGATTTATGTTGCAGTTAGTTTGTAGGTCTTTCATATTAGTGTATGTGTTATTTGACACTGTGTGATAGAAGATTTAGCCACATCTTCTATGTGAGTGCTCTTTCTGGATCTTTGGATGCCTTGATTGATTTTAGATTTGACATTACCCACGTAGTGGGAGTTCCAAGATGCATATGTGTCCTTTGTTGGATGTTCTCATTATACTGTGGTGTTGAGGGTCTTGAGGATTGTTATTACATGTTTGTGTTGTTGCCTTGGAGAACTTCTTTACACAATATAGAATATATACAGGGACTTGTGATCATTGTGGTTTGGGCTAGATATGTTGATGGCAAAAGGTCTACTCGTTATGGTTAGTATACCTTGGATTGGAGGTATGGTTAGTTGGATGTGTTAGCAACTAGTTGTGGTTGCTTATCCAACTATGGTGACTATTTCTTGGCAGTTGCTCAAGCGTATTTGTTTCCATTGGATTTGGTGTTTGTGTTTGGATATTAATTGAGGCAAAAAAAATTCTTCTTTGTGATAGTTTAGTGTGGCATCTCTTTGGACTGGATATTATCTTTTGTGCATTGGAATGATGGAGGATGAGAGGATTCTTGTTTGATATGATGGTCACCTTGATTATTGTTGCAGGTATCTTGATGGAGAACATGGATGTTCACATGGTACATGTTGGGCATATGAATCATTTCCTTGATGTTTGAGTTTACTTTTTGACCCCTTATGCAATGTATACAACAAGTGGGAGAATGTTGGGAAAAGTGTGTTGTACACCTTGCATAACCTTGCATAATATGTATAATGTAAAATGTAATATTTAATTGTGGTGCATCCTAAGATGTGAACATCACAGTGGGTTAGGCATTCTTGGGGCCACTTGCAAGTTGTATGTAACATTGGGATAAATATTTAATGTGGGTTACACATTGGGAAAACTTAGTACCATAAAGGGAAAACTTAGTACCAAAAAGTAAATGAGGTGGACATGGTTTAGTAATCTCATGGTTATGTAATACCACTTAGTGGTTTTGTGTAGTCTTAATTCTATAAAAGCAAGCACATGATTAGTTGTTGAGGTTGTTTGTTTTGGCCTGCATAGCTAAGATTGATCTTCTCTTCTAGGTTGTATATGTAAGGAGAGGAAGCATGGATTGGTATGTGTGGTTACATGATTCTCATTTGTTTGTTCACATGGAGTGTAATTAGGGAGCTTGATGATTCAAAAGTATTCATGGAGGCTATGTATTGTAATCTTTATTCATGAGATAATACAATGGGTGTGGATGCTTTTGAAGGCTAGGTTTCTCTCTCATGGAGGGTTTTCCTAGGGTATATCTTGTGTCATCTTGATGGTATGTTTGTTAATTCTTTTTCTTGTGAATTGTAAATACTTGTTTGCATATTTTTCTCTCATCGAGTTATGTGGAAATAGTTGATTATGTAAATTTCATTTCACATAGACTACATGCCAATAGTAAAGATATGGTTTCCCAAGTAAAACATCACATACCTCTAATGGAGAAATGTCACAAAGGATTGTCTTTTTAAAGGCTTGATATTGTACACTAGTTGACACTACTAAATAACACATTTCTCAGAGCTTACACTAAACCATCCAATGGAGTATGGTTGTGGGTGAGGTGTCAATGGTCAATTCAATATTCAAACTACTTTAAAAGAAATTAGGTTCTTCTAACTTCCATTTTCAATAGTGAAATGCACTGGTTGACAATATATCTGTTAGGACAGTAAAAATTTAAAATTTTACTATCTTCTCACTCCACTATATTTGAACAAATCCTAAAAAATATCCCAAAAGACCATAGTAAAAATTTAATGTATCTCACAGGATGTCTATAGATAAGCAGTACTAAAATACTTAAAGGTCAATCTATCAGCAAGATGTCGTATTGCTTACACCGATACATGAGGGATCATTTGAAAATTAACCATCGGTGTGAGAATAGAGATCGGAAAGAGATTTATAGAAGTCACCAATGGAATAAGTAATACCGATAACCTTTCATCGGCAAGAGAACCAAGTGGTCATACCGATCGGTATGACTAATAATCATCAGAGGATCCTTCAAAAGTTACCCCGACGGCATATGTCATATCGATGAGGTATTTCGGCAAGAGTTTCACCGAACATCCTGCGGGGGCAATGAAATAAATAGCCATCGGCAAGAAATGAATTATCGGGATGAGAAACAAATAAGTCTCCGATACTCAATGTCTTGGCGAAAAGAGAGTTTTTGCTGAGACTCATAGCGATACAAATATCTATCAGGATGACTCGACATATCGGGACAAAGAAATTAGGTCTTGCCGACTCACAAGTCACGGCGATCAAAAGGTGTCGATGACACTTTAATAAACTCTATCTGATAAAGAATATAAAAGTGGCCATCGGGGAGATGATTTGGATCGGGTTATCTTTTAAAAGCTATCCCGATAGTATATTTCATTCCGATGGGAATAAATTCATACCTGTTGATATTATAGCGGTGAGACATTAACAGAGTCATTCTGATCCAAAGTAAAGATGACTATCGGCGAGATGACAAAGCTCGGGGAAACATAAATATGTTATCCTGATAGTATTGATCACCCCAATAAACAAATTATTATCGGTGAGACTCTTACCGATAGTTATAGCGGTAAGACTTATTATGTCGGAGGGAAATCTCAATCACACGGCGATGAAACAAGTCCTGCCGATGGTCACACTAATTGATTGTTCGCGCCACAAGAAGTATTAAAGTCACCCAGACATTTTAAAAAATCACGCCGATGACAAGAGTTATGGCGATGTGACATTTCACAGCGATGAACATTAAATTGATCATACAATTAAATACAAACGGCTACGAAATCCTTTACAATCATTGTAGTCACAAGGTCATTTGAGAGGAGAATACAGAGGAACTCTTGAAGCAAGAGCAGAGGATTTCCATTACAGCCATCAAACGATAGGTACAATCATACAAACCATTGTATAGCTTGTGTTTGAATTTTTCTGCAAAAGTTTGAAAATGGACACTCCGGGAAAGGGGAAAGGAAGAAAATCACAAGGGGAAACCAGTAAATCTAAAAAACAAAAAACTAAACAAACCCTTGAGGAAAAAGGAAAAGACAGAAAACTCAATCAGGACTTGATTGACCAATTGCCTGGATCGACTCCCAAGGCCAGAAGGTCTGCTCAACTCAGAGCAGAAGTTGAAAAATTAGAAGATAAACATAAGCACCTGGGAGATATTTGGACCCCAATAAGGGGATATGAGCTTTTTAGATTCCATTATAATAGAAGATTTAGGAATGCTCCTGTGTCAAACCCATGGCACTTGAATTTGGGAAAATTGGTTGTGCCTAACGTATTCCTGAATGTGGAACTCCTTCGACTGCTTGCCAGACATTATAATTCAAGCTTGAAAGCCCTCTGCAACCCACAAGGGGAACCAATTGTGCATTTGTCAAAAAATGCTATTTGTGAAGTGTTTGATCTAGATGATTTATGCAATGTCCCTATTATTTATGAAGATCTTGAGAAAGAATATTGGAGAATGGATACAACTTACAATGGATGGAGGTTGCCCATTCATAGGCCCAGGATTGAAGGAGAAGTGATGCCCTTAACTTAAAATGATTGTCCTCCCTTCCATGTAGCCATATTTGAACCATATATACAGTATACCTATTATTCTGTGGGCCAAGTCCTTGGTTCAGACGTCCCCAAGTTCGTGACTATGCCTCTAATGGTCATAGCCTCTGACATTCAGTGCCATAATGCGAGGCAGTTTGATTATGCTTCCTATATTGCTAATAGAATAGATTCTGGCTTATCTGCAATAAAAAACAGTGCCCCAGCATGCTCTTTTGAGCATTACTCAATGCTTATGCACATGGTGTTGTATTTCGGCCAGGAAGTAGGGTTATGGCCAAGTGAGCTTAAAGTTGTTACTGCAGATAAGAAAGGGGAAAAAATACCCATACAAATGTGGACTAGAATATGGGATAGTAGGTATGCCCACTCCAGCTATACCCAATTTGAAGAACACTGAGTAAAAGTTTTGTACAGGTATTTTAACCACCCCTGTGAATATTCAATTTCTACTGAAATAAAAAGATTCCTCAGGCCAAAGGATTTTGGTGGCCCCCTACTGTCACTCATAATTGGGGAGACTGGTATTGCTTTGAGGATGCGACTATGATCAGGGTTTATGGTTTTGAAGATGCTCCATTCATATTGCCCAAGACTGTCCCTGACAAGCTTGCATACTTAGAAATAATCAGGCAAATGCATTGCTCAAATGTAATGCATCTGAGTTCACATGATAAACAATCATTTATGCCCAGCACTTTATGTTTTGGAGATTTTACTGTGGTTTCAAAAGAAGGTTACAGTCTCATTTTGGATAAATTAATGCACTATAATATGAGGAGTGCTGAGGCCAGGAAAGGGTTTGACCCTGAAGGTTTTATTGACTCTGCACGCAGGAAACAAAATCTTAAGGGATACATGCACATACATTATCCACATGACGATGTTATTAGAGACTTAGAAGAGGCTGAAGTTGAGTTGGTGATAGAAAAATATAACAGGGATTTAAGTGAAAAGAAAAAGCAACTAGCAGAGATTGAAGTTGTATCCTCTGAGAATGAAGAAATGGCAGATCAAGAACAGCCACAGGACAAAACAGCAAAAATGTCCAAGAGGAAAATGCTACAATATCAGCCTCCTGTTGTGCTACATGATGAGGAGGGGACTGCTGATGAGGATCCACGCTAAACAGCTTATGATTCTTTTATCTCTGACGATAAATTTATTCAGTCAAAAGAATTTAAGTCATTCTTGTATAAATACAAAGGGAAAGAAATCAGAGAGATAGTAGATGATGTTTCTGCTGATAATGAAACACAATTGTTAGATATGTTGAAGGTAATAGTAGATAAAGAGATGCAGGACATGACACCTAGCAGGGGTAGAGTGTTGCTTAAGGATGCAGGGGTTATGATTTTTCCTGGCCTTGATTTAAATTCTACTTTAGTTTTTGACAGTTTTTTGAATAGTTCAAATGATAAGTATAAACTTACTCCAGAAGGAGTTAATGAAGTATATATGGGAACAAGATACAATAATGATGAAAATTCCTTAATGATATGGGCGTTATATCCTCCCCATCAGAAAACGGCCATCATAGATACTGAAAAGACTTTTGGCCAGGTCATGACTTTGAAAGCAGGGGAAACTGACCCTCTGATTACTGCAGACATTGGTATCAATGTTGCAAAATTGAACAAGGCACAAGCTCAAATGTTGATCAAAGAGAGAGATGCATACAGATTGAGTTGTGAAAGATTGACAAAAGAAAATGATTACTTGAAAGATGCTGTTAAGAGTACTTTTGGCCAATCCACAAAAAGAATAACTCAAGGTGAGAGCTCACAAGGCATTCAAGCATTATCCCCTTACCAGGCAACACAAATTTAGATAGATGCATTTGTTACAATACTGCAGAGCAGGTATGCAAACATGGTGCGGTGGTTAAACCTATTTTGGGATAACTACTCAGAAAATCACAAAGCAGTTAAAGAACATGAAAGACTTGAAAAGAGAATACAGGGAAAATTGATTGAGATACGAAGCAGAAGTGCTACTGATAGTACAGGCATCTCTGATGTAGGAGCATTGCTCAAACAGCACCAAAAATACTATGACAAACTTAAAGCTGATGCTAAGGAAGGTACTGATGCTTCAAATGCAGGAGTGCCCGTGTTATTTAAAGACAATGGAGAGTTAAAGAGCAAAGAAGAATGGATTGTTGATTGTCAAGTCATATTACACGAGGCCACAAGAGCTCTCAAAGACAAAATTTCTGCATCTGGAGAAGCTTGCAGACACCTGGAAAGAATGGTCACACTTGATATGATTACCAGAGATGCTATTGACCTTACTGATTCTCACCGTGATCAGGAGTATTTAGATCACTTGGCTAAAGTTTATTTATGGCTGAATAGAGCCTAATCATGATTATGTAATAGTTGTTAATGTTTGTTAAGTATCCAAAAGACTTATTGAAGAGTTATGTCTCTTCATAGAAACATCTATATAGGTTCAAACAATTGGTGCTAAAAGATCATCAGCAGTAGAATATAAACAGATACATAAAATACAATGTCTCATAATGGCCGTGCTATATATTTTATTTGAAGAAGAAATTGAAGTTCTCTGATTCAATGGTCTTACTTTGGCATCAGTTGTTTGTTAAATTTATTCAGTTGTATGGTTGTCTCCATTTCTGCATCTCCTTGTTATTCAGATTAACATATCAAGTATATATTTGATATGTCAATACACGTTTGTTGTATCTGTGTGATTAAATAGGTTGGTATCCCTTTAAGGAATTAAACCCTTCCGACTTAGTCACAGTAGCATAGAAGTGTTAAGTGTGGATTACTAAGTAGAGCCATATAATTAGGATTGCCATTCTGTCTCCATATTAATATTATCAATCATCTCTTGCATATTTCACTCAATTGGTTCCTTCAAGAAAGGATTAAATTGCCTTCTGGTGAATAACAAGGAATTAGATCATATTGATTGGATCATTTAAGAAGATTATGTCAATCATCTCCCTGCACGTTTATACAAGTTATAAACTAGAGTTGTGCCAAACAATTAGAATTATTACCACTAGGAAACCACTAGTCCTAGTCCTTCAATTGACTCTGTTACCCAATAAGGCACTGGTCCTATTTAACTCATTATTTAAATCTTTACCTTGATATTGCTTATACAATTTCGACCAATTACTTATTAATCGGTTAGCAAGCTTTTTATCTATCCTATATCCTTTGCCATTGTAGATAGATTCAATTAGTACACACATTCACATTTAGTCTTTTTTAATTTTCCAAGGTTCACCCACCTAGGTGTAGCAGGACCTAAAGCATAGGAAATCATCAAACCTTGAAGATTGATTTCGTCAAGTTAGTTCAAAAACATTGAAAATCTAAACATAGAGCTTGGCATCCTCTTAGGATTGGCAACCTGCATTTTTGAGACCTAACAAATTGGCGACTCAACTGGGGACTTAGTAAAAGACCTTAGAAATTAATCTTTTCTTCCATAGAGTCATTTCAGAAAATTTAATCTGGTAACCCTGTTGGTGACAAGAACCTTACAAATAAAATATAAACTTTTCCTATTTAATAAATTAGTGGCGACTCTAGTTACAATTATAACAAAGAATTCAATATCAAATGGATGGTAGGAGATCCAAGATGGAAGGTAAAAAATTGCAGTCCTCTCCACCACTTAGAAACATTTCCAAAAGAAATGGAAATTCAAAATATTCTCACCAAGATAATAATCTGGATATCCAAGAGAATGATTCAGAGCAAAATATTTCAATTCACAACAAATTCACACCTCTGCATGATTCAAACGAGAACCTCAGTGGAGCAACTGATGATATTTTGGCAAGGTACAGACCCACTCCTCAAGAACAGCGTGATTATGATGCAAAGATCATGAGGGAGATTGATCAAAACCAAGCTGAAAATGACTTCAAGATGTCATTACATCAGGGAGAAGAGATGGGATATGGATTTTCAAACTAGGGAATGAATGATAATCCAGAACATCAAGAAATAAATAACAATGCAGAGAATTTAAAAGACATGAGTGAAGAGCAATAGCAAATACTCATGCTCCGGGAAGAACTCAAAAGGTACAAGATGCTAGGAGAGAAGGGGTTGTTGAAGCAAGAAATTCAACAGAACAGAAATAAAGCTGAAACAGTCCCCCCAAAATATGTGCCTCCATATAGAGGAAACAATTCAAGAATGCCACAACAAAATACAGGTGGAATTACAAATTCACATACACCTAGAAATCATCAAAATACCGTACCCCAAAACCCTAGACCACCTCCTATACGTAATGCATCTCAACATATGGCAAATACTTACCCACCCCCTGGTCAACAATATTATAGACCACAAAACAATTACACAAATCCCCACATGAATCAACATCAACAATATGCATATCATCAGCCACCAGGTGGATATAATTACTATCCCAATCCACCACCTTTGAACTTCCCACCTCAAAACCTTGCAAATATATGTAGTCAATTTGACTTAACTGGATATCAATTGTATCCATGTCCTATGGATAGTACTTGGAGAAATATGGTTCCCAAGTTTACTGGAAACAATGCAATATCTGTGGAAGATCATATCAGAAGTTTTAATGCTTTTGTACAGGATATTGGTATGGATTGGGAAGACATTAGAATGAGGTTATTCATGATGTCCCTCACTGAAGATGCCAGAGATTGGTTTAACAGCTTGCCTGATACCTCAATCAATTCAATAACTGACTTCCATAACCAATTTAAGGATCAGTATGGCAACCAATATGCTCTTGAGTTTGCATTACATGAATTGATAAGTATACAGAAGTATCAAAATGAGTCAGTATTTGATTTCAACTTGAAATTTTCCAAGTTACATAATAAGGTACCACATGGAGCCAAGTTATCTGACCCGGCAGCACTAAGTATCTATATGAAAGCATTTGACCCCAAAACAGGGTACGAGCTTAGAAACAGGTGTCCTGCAACCTTGGCCGAGGCATAGAAAGTGGCCCTAACTATTGAAAACAATAGGAAGGCTGCAGGAATGGTCAGTAAGAGGGACAATCATAGAAATCTTCAGAATCCAAATGTTCAACAGACTAAACCAGAGGGTCAGCATAGGCCTGAAAGACCTAGGTTGCATGATATGCCCTACAATACAAATTGGAAGGATGGAAGACCCATCGATAACAGTAGAAAGCAACTATATGGAAAGGATACTCCTGATCCCTTGAAAAGAAACATGGCACATATGGCAGAAAATAAACCTTGGTGTTTTGTGTGTATTTTACCATATTTACCTGAATACTGTGAGGTAGCTAAATCAATACAGCAAGAGGAAATGCTATACAACTATAATAGAGATAATCACACTATAAATATGATGCAAGATACACCATGTGTGGTCACAAAAGATTACTCTTCAGAAGAAGAAGAAGGATATGAGTATGATGTAGGGAACCAAAGGCATCATATTAACATGGGAGAACAAGAAATATTTTTAGACCAGGACAATAGTTGTGAGCAACCTATTTGTTATAACAACCAGTCATATGGTCAATGGAGAAAGCCTACTGATGATGAAAGAGAAGCTCTCACAGTGGCTGCAGTGGCTCAAGCTCGAAACGCTTACAACTTAAGGAATAGAACAACAAATGTTGGGCAAGGAACTCCTAGGAGTGTATTTATAAAAGACCAAAATAACAAAGCGAATAATACAAAATCACTATCCAAAGAACCAAAAAAGGGGGATAAAAGTAAAATGAAAGAAAATCAAGAAAAGGAGAACACAAAAACAGAAAAGAATGACCAGACCATGGCCCATTCTTTTGACATTGCTCATGCAGTGTCTCAGGTGAAGATATCAGTTCCGCTCCTAGAGATGATGAAAATAGATAAATATAGGAGTACAGTTGTCAAGATGATTTCTAATACACCAAATCTGAAATATAAAGGGTTTGAAAAGACAACAAATAATGTGCATCAAGAAAATTTCAAAATGCCTGAGGTATACCTTGATGACACACTTACAAAAAATCCCTCACAGGTAGATCCATTATATACTACACTAGTAATCAAGAACAAGATAGTCAGGAATTGCATGATTGATTCAGGTGCTGCCATGAATATCATGCCTATAGCAGTTATGAAAGAATTGGGAATGTGGGTTGATACTACATACGGCCAGTGTTATGCAATGGATAATAGATCCATTCCAGTAGTTGGTATTATGAAGAATGTAGAGATAAAACTTGCCTCACACCCTGAAGCAACTTATAACATTGATATTATTGTGGTTATATCCCACCGTATTATGGAATGCTTCTATCAAGGCAATGGGTTGCAATGGCAGGAGGCAATGTTCAGTTAGATTTATCATATGCCACCATACCAGTGGGTGGCAAGGAAATCAAGTTGTGCAGAGAGCCAAGGTATGACAATATTATAGAAAGAATGGATCGACATCAGATAAATTTCTTTTGTGATACAGATTTAGGAGTTTTCAAAGTTGGAGAAACTACACCAGAATTGCATAACACTGATCCAATACACATTGAATCTATGAAAGAAGAAAATGATATGTGGAAAATGTATTTTGATGGTGCATGCAGCAAAATAGGAAATGGGGTTGGAGTAATTTTCATTTCACCAGGAGGTAAAACTTTCAAATACTCTTTCCTATTGACATTTGAATGCACAAATAATGTAGCTGAGTATGAAGCCTTGCTCATTGGCCTAAACATAGCCACTAAACACAAAATAAAAAAGTTAGCTGTCTATGGTGACTCTGAATTGGTCATATCCCAAGTAAGAGAAAAATACTTATAAAAAAAAAAGATTAAGACAGTACAGAAATGCAGTTTGGGATGATATTGAATTGTTTGATGCCTTTTCAATCAACTGGGTTGATAGGTCTAAAAACATTATGGCAGACTTTTTAGCAAACATAGGATTAAAGAGAGATGATGTCACACTAGGAGGGATTACGAAAGTTGAATTTAAACTAGACCTACTATCCCTGATAATATACAGAACTGGCAAGTGTTTGATAGCAATGCTGATATAATCAATTTCTTACATTGTGCTGACTATTATGAAAATCAAGAAATTGATTTTAATGCATTTGTAGAGGAACACGATGGGAAGGAAACCCTTTTTGGCCAAGAGGTGGTTCAGTTGAAAACGAACAAGATACCCAAGGGACTTATTGCATTAGAAAAGGCATTTGATGGCCACGACAGATATAAAAAGAAAGACACACCAGTGATACCTAATGACCTTGAAGAAATCAATTTAGGGACACAAACAACCCCAAAGAATGTGTATATTGGAAGAAATCTTGACCAAAAAATCAGGAGCAGACTCATCAACCTGCTCAAAAAGTACAGGCATGTGTTCACTTGGTCATATGATGATTTAAAGGCATATAGAGAGGATTTATTTCAACATGAGATACCATTGAAGCCAGATGCTAAACCATTCAGACAGAAACAGAGGCCGATCAATCCTACATTGGCCCCTAAGATGTTAGAGGAACTCACAAAGTTAAGGGATGGAGCTATAATCAAACCTATTAGACATTCTTCCTGGGTTTCAAATTTAGTACCTGTCAGGAAAAAGAATGGTGACATTAGACTGTGTGTGGATTTCAGAAACTTGAATAAATCTTCTCTCAAAGATAATTATCCTCTCCCCAATATGGAGGCAATATTGCAGAAAGTCACTGGATGTGAATTGTTATCAATGATGGATGGTTTCTCCGGTTACAATCAGGTAAAAGTCAAGGAGTCAGAACAATTTAAGACTGCATTCACCACTCCGTGGGGAACATGTGTATTTGAGAATGCCATTCGGATTAACTAATGCTGGAACAACATTCCAAAGAGCAATGGATGTGGCTTTTGCTGAATTGATCAATAAGATTATGATAGTATATCAAGATGACTTGACAGCATATTCAAAAAGGGCTGAAGATCATTGCACACACTTAGAACAAATATTTATCAAAGCCCTAGAATATGGGATATCATTGAACCCTAAAAAATGCCATTTTGCAGTAACAGAAGGAAAGTTGCTTGGCCATATAGTCTCGAAGGAAGGAGTTAAAATAGATCCTGAAAGGGTAAAAGCAATCGATCAAGTCCCTATTCCAAAAAATGTAAAAGCTATACAATCATTTTTTGGTCAGATAAATTTTGTCAGAAGATTTATACCAAATTTTGCAAAAATTGTTTGTCCTCTATCAAAAATGCTAAAGAAGAACTCAGAAATGAAGTGGACAACAGAAACAATAGAAGCATTCGCTAATATTAAGAGGGCAATCAAGCAAGCCCCAGTTTTAGTATCCCCTGACTTCAGTAAATCATTCCAACTGTTTTCATTTGCTTCCTATCATACAGTTGTAGCAGTGTTATTACAAAAAAACAATGATGGATATGAACAGCCTATCTCTTTCTTCAGCAAGTCCCTTCAGAATGCAGAGTTAAAGTATGACATTATTGAAAAACAAGCATATGCATTGGTAAAAGCAGTAAAAAATTTTAGACCATATTTGGTGGGGGCTAAAATTATAGCATATGTTCCTAATGCTGCAGTGAAGGATGTATTGGTCCAAACTGAAGTCACCGGTAGGCGATGTAGGTGGATCAATAGGATTTAGGAATTCAATATTGAAATCCAAATCACTAAATTGGTGAGGGGACAAGGTCTTGCCAAATTGATGGCTGAAAGTAATCTTGAAGCCTCTCAGATATGTAATGTTGATGCAAGTACCAGTATTGAACATACTACATGGTATACTGATATAATATATTATCTAAAACATATGAAGTGTCCTGAAGGGTATGATGATAACAAAAGGAGGACACTCAAACTACAAGCTTCAAAATATGTACTCATCAGTGGGGATCTTTATTGGAAAAATAGAGATGGGATTCTGCTATTATGCTTGGATGAATACCAATCAAAACATATTATGAAAGAGTTGCATGAAGGCATGTGCGGAGGTCATTTCTCAGCAAAGACTACAGCCCATAAAATCCTGAGGGTAGGATACTATTGGCCTAAAGTTTTTAATGATTCATACCATTACACTAGAAAGTGTGAAGCATGCCAAAAGTTCTCAAGGAAATTAAAATATCAGGGAGCACTACCCTTAAAACCTATGCAGGTTGAGGCTCCATTTTATCAGTGGGGTATTGATTTTATAGGTGAAATCTCAGAGAAATCAAGTGGGGGGCACAAATGGATTTTAGTGGCTACTGATTACTTTACAAAATGGGTAGAAGCGATCCCAACTAAACAGGCGACAAGTAAAGTTGTCATTAATTTTCTAATGGAGAATATTATATGCAGATTTGGTACTCCAGTAAAACTGATTACAGATAATGGGATGTGTTTTAGATCTGATGAATTCAAAGGATTTTGCAGTACACATGGTATCACTGTTTCTTATGCTGCTCCCTACCATCCACAGGCCAATGGACAAGCAGAATCAAGTAACAAGAGCCTCTTGAAAATCATAAAAAGAATGTTGGATGGAAACAAGAAGGCTTGGGATTCAAAATTAAGAATGGCAGTATGGGCTGGTAGGATTACTGTAAAAAGAGCAATTGGGAGATCTCCTTATGAGTTGGTGTATGGAACACAAGCAAGATTACCATTGGAAAATCTTATACCAGTATACAAATTCATTCTCCAGGAAGACTTGAATATTCCTGAACCAATGGAGGAAAGGTTGGAACAACTGGTAGAGCTTGATGAAACAAGAAGAATAGCTCAGAGGTAGAATGTTAAATTACAATCACAAGTAAAATATCTCTTTGACAAGAAGGCCAAAGACAGAAAGTTTGAAATAAATGATCTGGTACTGATGTGGAATGCAAGGTGTCAGGACAAAGGAAAACATGGAAAATTTGAAGCCCTATGGTTAGGTCCTTTCGTTATCACTGGCAAGGGAGGTGATGACTCTTACTAGGTACAGAATATGTCAGGAGAGGAACAGGAATTGCCTGTACATGGGCAATACTTGAAACAGCTCTTTTCATAAACATGTACAAAGAGAATTGAGCGTTGCCAGTGCATGGACAACCCTCAAATAATTCTCAAAATATTTTATTCCATGCACAGTAGTCTAGGAATCATTCCCGTTCCCCATCATTTGTTACTTTCCTTTTCCCATCTTCATAAAAACATCACCCCAAATAAATAAAATATGTGGTCTACTTCGCCAAGAGATTTGGATCCTTGTCATACTCACAGGGAGAATACATCCCAGACAGAGCCACTGTTAGGACAATAAAAATTTAAAATTTTACTATCTTCTCACTCCACCATATTTGAACAAATCCTAAAAAAAATCCCAAAAAACCATAGTAAAAATTTAATGTATCTCACAGGATGTCTATAGATAAGCAGTACTAAAATACTTAAAGGTCAATCTATCGGCAAGATGTCGTATTGCTTACACCGATACATGAGGAATCATTTGAAAATTAACCATCGGTGTGAGAATAGAGATCGGAAAGAGATTTATAGAAGTCACCGATGGAATAAGTAATACCGATAACCTTTCATCGGCAAGAGAACCAAGTGGACATACCGATCGGTATGACTGATAATCATCGGAGGATCCTTCAAAAGTTACCCCGACGGCATATGTCATACCAATGAGGTATTTAGGCAAGAGTTTCACCGAACATCCTGCGGTGGCAATGAAATAAATAGCCATCGGCAAGAAATGAATTATCGGGATGAGAAACAAATAAGTCTCTGATACTCAATGTCTTGGCAAAAAGAGAGTTTTCGCTGAGACTCACAGCGATACAAATATCTATCAGGATGACTCGACATAATGGGACAAAGAAATTAGGTCTTGCCGACTCACAAGTCACGGTGATCAAAAGGTGTCGGTGACACTTTAATAAACTCTATCCGATAAAGAATATAAAAGTGGCCATCAGGGAGATGATTTGGATCGGGTTATCTTTTAAAAGCTATACCGATAGTATATTTCATTCCGATGGGAATAAATTCATACCTGTTGATATTATACCGGCGAGACATTAACAGAGTCATTCCGATCCAAAGTAAAGATGACTATCAGCGAGACGAAAAAGCTCGGGGAAACATAAATATGTTATCCTGATAGTATTGATCACCCCGATAAACAAATTATTATCGGTGAGACTCTTACCGATAGTTATATCGGTAAGACTTATTATGTCGAAGGGAAATCTCAATCACACGGTGATGAAACAAGTCCTGCCGATGGTCACGCCGATTGATTGTTCGTGCCACAAGAAGTATTAAAGTCGCCTAGACATTTTAAAAAATCACGTCGATGAGAAGAGTTATGGCAATGTGACATTTCACAGCGATGAACATTAAATTGATCATACAATTAAATACAAATGGCTACGAAATCCTTTACAATCATTGTAGTCACAAGGTCATTTGAGAGGAGAATACAGAGGAACTCTTGAAGCAAGAGCAGAGGATTTCCATTACAGCGATCGAACGACAGGTACAATCATACAAACCATTGTATAGCTTGTGTTTGAATTTTTCTGCAAAAGTTTGAAAATGGAGAATCTGGGAAAGGGGAAAGGAAGAAAATCACAAGGGGAAACCAGTAAATCTAAAAAACAAAAAACTAAACAAACCCCTGAGGAAAAAGGAAAAGACAGAAAACTCAATCAGGACTTGATTGACCAATTGCCTGGGTCAACTCCCAAGGCCAGAAGGTCTGCTCAACTCAGAGCAGAAGTTGAAAAATTAGAAGATAAACATAAGCGCCTGGGAGATATTTGGACCCCAATAAGGGGATATGAGCTTTTTAGATTCCATTATAATAGAAGATTTAGGAATGCTCTTGTGTCAAACCCATGGCACTTGAATTTGGTAAAATTGGTTGTGCCTAACGTATTCCTGAATGTGGAACTCCTTCAACTACTTGCCAGACATTATAATTCAATCCTGAAAGCCCTCTGCAACCCACAAGGGGAACCAATTGTGCATTTGTCAAAAAATGCTATTTGTGAAGTGTTTGATCTAGATGATTTATGCACTATCCCTATTATTTATGAAGATCTTGAGAAAGAATATTGGAGAATGGATACAACTTACAATGGATGGAGGTTGCCCATTCATAGGCCTAGGATTGAAGGAGAAGTGATGCCCTTAACTGAAAATGATGGTCCTCCCTTCCATGTAGCCATATTTGAACCATATATACAGTATACCTATTATTCTGTGGGCCAAGTCCTTGGTTCAGACGTCCCCAAGTTCGTGACTATGCCTCTAATGGTCATAGCCTCTGACATTCAGTGCCATAATGCGAGGCAGTTTGATTATGCTTCCTATATTGCTAATAGAATAGATTCTGGCTTATCTGCAATAAAAAACAGTGCCCCAACATGCTCTTTTGAGCATTACTCAATGCTTATGCACATGGTGTTGTATTTCGGCCAGGAAGTAGGGTTATGGCCAAGTGAGCTTAAAGTTGTTACTGCAGATAAGAAAGGGGAAAAGATACCCATACAAATGTGGACCAGAATATGGGATAGTAGGTATGCCCACTCCAGCTATACCCAATTTGAAGAACACTGAGTAAAAGTTTTGTACAGGTATTTTAACCACCCCTGTGAATATTCAATTTCTACTGAAATAAAAAGATTCCTCAGGCCAAAGGATTTTGGTGGCCCCCCTACTGTCACTCATAATTGGGGAGACTGGTATTGCTTTGAGGATGCGACTATGATTAGGGTTTATGGTTTTGAAGATGCTCCATTCATATTGCCCAAGAATGTCCCTGACAGGCTTACATACTTAGAAATAATCAGGCAAATGCATTGCTCAAATGTAATGCATCTGAGTTCACATGATAAACAATCATTTATGCCCAGCACTTTATGTTTTGGAGATTTTACTGTGGTTTCAAAAGAAGGTTACAGTCTCATTTTGGATAAATTAATGCACTATAATATGAGGAGTGCTGAGGCCAGGAAAGGGTTTGACCCTGAAGGTTTTATTGAGTCTGCGCGCAGGAAACAAAATCTTAGTGGATACATGCACATACATTATCCACATGACGATGTTATTAGAAACTTAGAAGAGGCTGAAGTTGAGTTGGTGATAGAAAAATATAACAGGGATTTAAGTGAAAAGAAAAAGCAACTAGCAGAGATTGAAGTTGTATCCTCTGAGAATGAAGAAATGGCAAATCAAGAACAGCCACAGGACAAAACAGCAAAAATGTCCAAGAGGAAAATGCTACAATATCAGCCTCCTATTGTGCTACATGATGAGGAGGGGACTGCTGATGAGGATCCACGCCAAACAACTTATGATTCTTTTATCTCTGATGATAAATTTATTCAGTCAAAAGAATTTAAGTCATTCTTGTATAAATACAAAGGGAAAGAAATCAGAGAGACAGTAGATGATGTTTCTACTGATAATGAAACACAATTGTTAGATATGTTGAAGGTAATAGTAGATAAAGAGATGCAGGACATGACACCTAGCATGGGTAGACAGTTGCTTAAGGATGCAGGGGTTATGATTTTTCCTAGCCTTGATTTAAATTTTTCTTTGGTTTTTGACAGTTTTTTGAATAGTTCAAATGATAAGTATAAACTTACTCCAGAAGGAGTTAATGAAGTATATTTGGGAACAAGATACAATAATAATGAAAATTCCTTAATGATATGGGCGTTATATCCTCCCCATCAGAAAATGGCCATCATAGATACTGAAAAGATTTTTGGCCATGTCATGACTTTGAAAGCAGGGGAAACTGACCCTCTGATTACTGCAGACATTGGTATCAATGTTGCAAAATTGAACAAGGCACAAGCTCAAATGTTGATCAAAGAGAGAGATGCATACAGATTGAGCTGTGAAAGATTGACAAAAGAAAATGATTTCTTGAAAGATGCTGTTAAGAGTACTTTTGGCCAATCCACAAAAATAATAACTCAAGGTGAGAGCTCACAAGGCATACAAGCATTATCCCCTGACCAGGCAACACAAATTCAGATAGATGCATTTGTTACAATACTGCAGAGCAGGTATGCAAACATGGTGCGGTGGTTAAACCTGTTTTGGGATAACTACTCAGAAAATCACAAAGCAGTTAAAGAACATGAAAGACTTGAAAAGAGAATACAGGAAAAATTGATTGACATACAAAGTAGAAGTGCTACTGATAGTACAGACATCTCCGATGCATGAGCATTGCTCAAACAGCACCAAAAATACTATGACAAACTTAAAGCTGATGCTAAGGAAGGTACTGATGCTTCAAATGCAGGAGTGCCCGTGTTATTTAAAGACAATGGAGAGGTAAAGAGCAAAGAAGAATGGATTGTTGATTGTCAAGTCATATTACACGAGGCCATAGGAGCTCTCAAAGACAAAATTTCTGCATCTAGAGAAGCTTGCAGACACCTGGAAAGAATGGTCACACTTGATATGATTACCAAAGATGCTATTGACCTTACTGATTCTCACCATGATCAGGAGTATTTAGATCACTTGGCTAAAGTTTATTTATGGCTGAATAGAGCCTAATCATGATTATGTAATAGTTGTTAATGTTTGTTAAGTTTCCAAAAGACTTATTGAAGAGTTATGTCTCTTCATAGAAACATCTATATAGGTTCAAACAATTGGTGCTGAAAGATCATCAGCAGTAAAATATAAACAGATACATAAAATACAATGTCTCATAATGGCCGTGTTGTATATTTTATTTGAAGAAGAAATTGAAGTTCTCTGATTTAGTGGTTTTACTTTGGCATCAGTTGTTTGTTAAATTTATTCAGTTGTATGGTTGTCTCCATTTCTGCATCTCCTTGTTATTCAGATTAACATATCAAGTATATATTTGATCTGTCAATACACGTTTGTTGTATCTGTGTGATTAAATAGGTTGGTATCCCTTTAAGGAATTAAACCCTTCCGACTTAGTCACAGTAGCATAGAAGTGTTAAGTGTGGATTACTAAGTAGAGCCATATAATTAGGATTGCCATTCTGTCTCCATATTAATATTATCAATCATCTCTTGCATATTTCACTCAATTGGTTCCTTCAAGAAAGGATTAAATTGCCTTCTGGTGAATAACAAGGAATTAGATCATATTGATTGGATCATTTAAGAAGAGTCTGTCAATCATCTCCCTGCACGTTTATACAAGTTATAAACTAGAGTTGTGCCAAACAATTAGAATTATTACCATTAGGAAACCACTAGTCCTAGTCCTTCAATTGACTCTGTTACCCAATAAGGCACTGGTCCTATTTAACTCATTATTTAAATCCTTTACCTTGATATTGCTTATACAATTTCGACCAATTACTTATTAATCAGTTAGCAAGCTTTTTATCTATCCTATATCCTTTGACATTGTAGATAGATTCAATTAGTACACACATTCACATTCAGTCTGCTTTAATTTTCCAAGGTTCACCCGCCTAGGTGTAGCAGGACCTAAAGCGTAGGAAATCATCAAACCTTGAAGGTTGATTTCGTCAAGTTAGTTCAAAAATGTTGCAAATCTAAACATAGAGCTTGGCATCCTCTTAGGATTGGCAACTTGCATTTTTGAGACCTAACAATATCCACATCTAAAAATGGAACAATCTTTCTACTTCCTCAATGTCTACAAGGGAAGTAGAGATGTTTGTAGTAGCCATCATAGCATTAGGTTTTGAAACAATCCTTCTACATCCCTTGATGTCTACAAGGTAATTAGAGATGTATGTAGTACCCACCATAACACTAGGTTCAAATTCCATGATCAACTTACCCCTATCTTGTGCGGTAGTGCTACTATCTGCTCCTTCAAGTTGTGCAAGTAAAGCCTTCCAAGTGTAGCATTTTTTTTGTGGAATGAATGTTGGAATGTGAACTATATTTTAGGAATTAAGGTGCCTCAACCTTTGCAAGTTCCTAGCATTACATTTATGTATTCACTTATTATTTAGAAATTATTTATTAATTTGGCCTCATATTGGGAAATGAGGCATCCCACTTTGTGTTGGCATTTTGTGCCATGTGTCAGATATCTTGGAGGTGTGTAAGATGTCATAAGTTGGAATATTTGGAGAACGAGGGTAAACAAAAGATCTTATGATGGATTTTTATGACACATAAGAGAGTAAAAATAGGGGGTGTTACATTGGAATCTTGACCAACATTATGATGCACATCATAAGCATCTTCTTATTAAAGGTAAATTCCAAACTTGAGCGCTCAACTTGTGGAGACTCCTATGAAAAGTTATGATAGATGTAAGAACATATTCTAATAATAGCCAAAAGACTTTTCCAAAGGTGGGCATTGGAATTTTGTGCCAATTTGAGTGACACATTTGGTCTCATGGTTTTGGCACTTAGTTTTGGTAAACCACTTGTGGTTTGTAATTTTCCTATAAATTAGTGTTTGGAGTTGTAGTTTGTATGTTGTAGTTTGCAAGTCAAAATGTTGTCAAAATCACTCTAGAATCAAGTTGTTGATTATACTCCTATAAAATATTGCTCTGCAAGTGTATTCTAACCTATTATTGTTATTGAATAATGCATTGGGATACTTTGAAGTGTGTGGTTTTTTACCGAAAGGTTTTCCCACATAAATCATTGTGTAATGGTTTGCATTGATTTTATTTTTGTATGTGTTTCTACATTTTCTATAATTATTTAGATCAGATTTTAAAGTTTTTGTACATCCCTCCTTTCAAGGTTTAGTGTAGGAAGTTGATTCCACTATCTTTGCTTCCCTACAAGTGGTATTGAAGCCTGATCACCTTTAGTTCTAGTTGTTGGGTTGTCGGGCTTTTGAACTAATCCTATTTTGAGTGGGAGATTGTACACAAGAGAACTTTGTGATACTATTATAGGAAATAAAGATGGCAAGAATGTCAAGGAGAATTGAGGTAGAGAAATTTTCTAGTGTAAATTTTGAGTTGTGGAAGATGAAGATAGAAGATTTACTAGTAGACAAAGATCTTTGCGGTGTAATAGATGAAGAAGTTTCCAGACCTTCTAATGCAACCATAGTTGCACAGTATGATATAATGGGCCAAAAAGCTAAAGGTCTTATCAAATTATGCCTAACAAATTTTATTTTGATAAATGTCTATGAGAAGTCCATTGCTAAGAAATTGTGGCAAAAGTTGGGTGAAATTATGAAGCAAAGTCCCTAGTTAATAGGCTTTTTCTATGAAAGAAGCTATATTCTTTGAGAATGGAGGAATCTGGACAAATTGTAGACCATCTAAATGCATTTAACATGTGGCATAGTTGAACTCAATGGGTGTTAAAATGAATGAAGAGGATCGATGTATGACTTTGATATGTTCATTTCCTAATTCATGGGACCACCTGGTAAGGGCCACTGGGAGTACTTATGTAACTTTGAAGGACGATGTTGTTGTTGGCACCTTAATTTTTAAAAAAATGAGGAGGAAATCTTCCATCAATGCCAAGGAGGCCTTGCATGTTCATGGTAGATCAAAGGAAAGAGGCAAGAAGGACAAAAAATAGCAAGACAAGTCTAGATCCAAATCCAAGGGGAGATCTAAGTCTCATGGAAAGTCCAAAGTGATATGTTGGAATTGCGAGAAGCATGGACACTTTCAAAAAGAACATAAAGAAGAGAAAAAGAAGAAGGAAAAGCATGATTCTAACTCTGAATCTAAAAAGGAAGATGGCGATGCTTTTATTATAACTTTGGCAACACGTGAAAGTGATAATGTATGGTTGATAGATTTGGGTGCATCTTTCCATATGACTTCTAAAAAATATTCATTCATAAAGTATGTGGAATTTGATGGAGGTAAGGTGTACTTGGGTGATGATTCTCATCTAAAAATTGTTGGTTGTGGTAGATTTCAAATTAAATTTCCTAAGGCTAGAGTTAAGGGAATTAGTGGTGTATTGCATATCCATGGGTTAGCATGAACCCTTTAATCTATAAGAAAATTAATTCATGTGGGTGTGTGTGTTGTCTTTTTATTCTAGATGCAAGATGGTTAGAGGTGCTATGGTTATTGCAAGAGGTGTCATATTGGGCACATTATGTTAGCTTGATGCATGCATAATACAACGCAATAGTACTTATGTACAAACCAAATCTTCATCTATTTCATTGAAAAAATGATTTCTAGCTTCTTTAGTGGATGGTCGTGCTTTATGGGTACATAAGGGTGCTATTTTTACAGAGACAAAATTACCTACTAAAAAGATAATGTTATGGTACCAAAGATTAGGACATATAGGTGAGAAGGGTCTACAAACCTTAAAGAATAAAAACACTGTTGAAGGTTTATCTAATTGTAATTTTGAATTTGATTTCTATGAACATTGCATATACATGAAGCAAAACTACATTCAATTTTATTCTAGTTCTCACAAGTTTTCTAGATTATTGCATCCTATCCATTAGGATGTTTTTGGTCTAGTTGATGTTATTTTGATTTCTAAATCTATTTATTATGTTAGTTTTATTGATGACTAGTAGGATATGTGTTTATTTTCTTAGAATTAAATCTAAAATTTTTTAGTCATTTGAAAGAATTTATGGCTTTGGTAGAAACATAGACTAGTAGAAAAACAAATATTTTGAGAACTGATAATGGTAGTGAGTATTGCTTTGTAGATTTTGATAACTTCTATAAGAATTGTGGTATTTAGAGGCATAATACAACTATGTATTATCCTTAGTAGAGTGAAGTTGCAAAACATATGGAGAATGATAGGAGTATGCTAAGTGGAGTTGGCTTGGAACATAAGTTTTGGGTTGAGGCTATATAGCCACTGCTTGCTACCTAATAAACAAGTCTCCTACATCATCTCTTATTGACAAAACCTATATGGAGGTGTGGATAGGTAGAAAGCCTTCATTAAGGCATATTTATGTTTTTCATTGTGAGGCATATGCACTTGTTCCAAGGGAGAAGTATACAAAATTGGATTACAAGGCAATAAATGTATCTTCATCGATTATAGTCATGGTGTGAAAGGATACGGTAAGATTTGGGAGCGTATTGCAGAAAAAAAGTTTTATATAGTAGAAGTGTTATTTTCAAATAAATTAAGCCTTCTTCCATTGTATTAATGTAGCCAAAATAAATTGAAAAGAAAGATGTCTAGTTCAATTTCCCCCTACACTAGTGAAAGTTGAATTGAAAGCCCAAATTAGACCTAAAGTTGGGGAGAGCTCTCTAAGCTTAGAATCTTTAGAAAAGGATGTAGAACCTCCACCTCAGCTTGTACTAAGGTCAACTCAAATACAATTGCTATAAAGGTATTCTCCTAGTGATTGGAGATGCATTTTTTATTTAAATACTAACAGTGATGAGCCAAGAAATGAGGTGTCTCAACCTTTGTAAGTTCCTAGAATTGCAATTATTTATTTACTTATTATTCACATTATTTAATAATTTGGCCTTGTTGGAATACTAAGGATCACTGAGAGGGGAGGGGGTGAATCAGTGATTTGATAAAACTAATTTATTCATCATCCCAATATGAATGCAATTAATGTCAACATACCAAAAACATCGAGAGAAACAGAATCATGAAACCATAACACAAATGTTTAAAGTGGAAAACCCTATCCAGGGAAAAACCATTGTCCAACCTCACCAAAACTTTATTAGGTCTCACTAACCAAAATCTCACTAATTACATACAATCCTCACTGGCCTGGATCTCAATGATCACATACATGCCTCATTGGAAAAGATCTCACTGATCACATACAAGCCTCACTAGCAATCTCACTGATCACAGGATCTCACTGATCACATCAACTCCAATTTCAAAGAAAGAAGATAAAGCACAGAGTACTACTCCATTTACATTGATATCAATGGTTATAGATGACTTCTATAACTCATTTGTTTAGGCACCTCTAAGTATAGATATTCAAAACAATACTTCAATCCGCCTTTACAGCTTAATCAGACATTAACTCTTTAAGACCATTATATGTCCAATACAAAAGTACATGGCATCATGGAACAATATAAGAACAACATATACTCAAACATATATCAATATTCCCTTCTTTACACACTACATCATTCTACTTGTCACATAATATGTCTAGCAAACATACATCCACTTTGCATCAGCATATGCCCTTGTATCATCATAATGCATTCACTTTGAATCAACATATACCCTTGACATTTCATTTAAAGACTGAATAGAATCAACACAAACTAAACATATATTGAGAGAAAATATTTCTTTACCTCTATGATGAACACACTCTATCACTGTATCTCAATCTGCCCACAATGTATTCTGTAAGAACATCACTGCATACCTTGTCCTCTCACTATGACATCTTTATCCATATAGAGACCTTCAAGATTATATGCACAACATAACTAGAGCACTCACATCATAACTCTCTCTATCATACTGCTTTTGATAGATCTATATCAGAGGTTAAGATTTTTATCAAAAACACATATATCAAGGTCTCACACATCAATGCATAGGCATTGTCATACAAGTCTTTCTTTATGTGCAATTAGATAAGCTTCACACTGCCTTTGTCGTGTTTTCAAGTTCAAAGTCCTCAAGCATTCTTTGTAAAACATAACCTCTCCTTATACTCTATTATTTTTGTTTACCATGAATATAACTCACTGTTTTGATGACATTAAAGATCTTCATCTGCACATAATAAAACTTAAACAATTTCCATACAGACTGATCTCTCTCATCAGAATTCCATCCACACATTCATAAAAAAAAAAATTTTAAACCAACAACAATAGATTCTATTTACAAAACCCTGATGCAAAAACAATTGAAGAAATTGCTCCAACTAACAAGATGATCAGATGCCCACCAAGTTCCAAGCTAATTATGTGGCTGTTGGTATTTAAAAAAGGTTTAAAAGATGAACTTTGATTTTACCTTTCGTTCCCACCTCACATCAAATATACACCATTGATTTCAATTTGGCGCCCAACTACAAAGTGGCCACCTGATAGAGTTGTTTGCCATAAGAAAGGGGCCGGTCAAAAGCATGTTTCAGGACCCCTTAAGTTGTACTTAAGTGGGTGTCAACCTTTGATCATAAGTCACTTTTTAAACATAACAAAAGGTAACTTAGCATGACGCCCTTCATAGGATGTAGACCCTAAGTTATTAAGTCTAAACCCTAGGTCTTTAGAATTCTTCCTTAGGGTTTTAGGTCAATCTCCATGATTCAAAATGCTCCCACTGAAAACTGAATGTATGAATTGAATGAACTGAGATATCATAGCGGACAAAGAAAACTAGTACAAGCAAATTTCAATGCACTTGAAGTAATATTGACCATGCCATTTTGAATGAGCACTTCATCAATAACATGACATGCCAACTGATGACAACAAATCTCCTGAACAAGCTTGATCATCTTGACATCAATGACTGACAAATCATAACAACAATGCTCTTTGACACCAATGACACAACCTAATGCAATTCCAACAAACTCATGCACTTTTGACATCAACTGAATTCAGTCTATCATCATCAACTGAGTTCAACTAAGCAACCAATTCAATACAACTAAGTGCCTTTATCACCAACATGTTGAGAAATCAATTCAACTGATGGTGACCTTTGACAATGTCTTTGATGATGGTGATATTTGACTATGATATTCCAATGAAGGCAACAACACAACTCCTTTACCAACCACCAAACACCATGGGAATGAATGAACAAAATAAACAAGTACCTTTACCATGTTCTGATATCTTTTGACATCTTTACCATGCATTAACAAAACTTACCATGAAATGCATATAAACCATCAACACACCCTTTTGTCATCTATGTCATCTTACCTTTGACATCACATGCACCTTTGTTAAGAAACTTTGTCATAAAGATGACAATGAAACATCACCTTTACATCAACAACATGATCAACCTCTGTCACATAACAACTGACTATCAGGTCACCAAACACTGATCAACATGTGTATCATGATCATCAAGACAAACATCAACTCACACAACACAAACTCCAACTTACATGACAACCTCCAACTTTTGACATCAATGACAAACACATCAACAAACCTTATATTGGGAAATGAGGCATCCCACTTTGTATTGGTATTTTGTTCCATGTGTTATATATCTTGGAGGTGTGTAAGATCTCATAAGTTGGAATATTTGGAGCATAAATGGAATGCCCTATTTTGGAGGGTAAATAAAATACCTTATGATGCATAAGAGAGTAAAAATAGGGGGAGTTACATTGAAAACTTGACCAACATTATGATGCACAAAATAAGCATCTTTTTATAAATGTAAATTCCAAACTTGGGCACTCGACTTATGGAGATTCCTATGATAGCTTATGACAACTATATGAGCACATTCTAATAATAGCTAGAAGACTTTTCCAAAGGTGGGCATTGGAATTTTGTGCCAATTTGGATGCCACATTTTGGATCATGGTTTTGGCACTTCATTTTTGTAAACCACTTGTGGTTTGTGATTTATAATTTGCCTCTAAATTGGTGCTTGGAGTTGTAGTTTGTATGTGGTGTAGTCACTATAGGAGGGTTCACAAAATGAATTGTCCAGACCGTGCAGCAAGAGTAAACACAATGGAAACAACTCAAAGATATGAAGCAACACTGATTCAGTCATTTAGTATATCATAGAATTCAAATACAGATCGGCCGACAATATGTGGGCTTACAATTGGGCTCACAGGCCTGATTATAGAATATCAGAATATACACAAGATATAGCTTTGAAGTTCCCTTGCGAAAGAGCTCAACTACCAAATTATGAATCTATTTCTAACTGACTTCCTAAGGATCTATTACATCAATATATATGATCTCTAGAACATAAGATTCCTCCGCGTCGGCCAAGGAAGATCACAAACTCCAATGAAGAGTTGTAGCGTGTGTACACAGATAGGTCAGACCTAATCATGAAGAATTCCTCTGTAAATGAATGGAATGATGTGCAGATCTCGGGGAAGGTCAGCCATGAACCAAAGATCATTGAATAATGTGTCATTAGGCTCCATAAGTCAGGAAATGCTCTGCAGGTCTTCTCCTTTAGTTGCTTTTCTAAGACTGTTAGGATGCTCTGTTCTGAGAAAACAGTCAATCTTCTAATAGCGATAACTTTTTGGTACTTGATCAAAATGCTTTGAATTCTAGATATGATGTAGATGAATGAATCTAGATGCTAAGTCCTGCTCTACAAGATTTGAAATGCAACTACGGTAGAATGCGGACTAAAATATAGAAACTGCTACTGAATTGCAAACAAACTGAAATTGCAAACAAACCGAAATGCAAACAAACTGAAATGCAAACAAACTGAAAAGAAACAAACTGAAATGCAAATGTTTTTGGTTGATGCAAGATTTCTCTTGAACCAGGGATGCTCCTGCATCAGACATCCGGGGTTATTGAAAAAGTGAGTCCCTCACTTTGCTGGGGCTGGAGGAAAACCAAGACGGTCCACCTCAGCCTGAGAAATCCATGATGAATCCTCTTCCAGTCTGCCTTTCCACTTCACAAGATATTCTTTGTAGTGTCTTCCTCTAGTGTTGCGTCCAACTCTGTTGTCCAAGATGTCTTCAATCTACTCCGGTGCTTGTTGTGGTAACTGCTTCTTGAAGTCTTCTTCATGGTTGTCACTGAACTCTGCTTCATGATAATGATATAGGTCTGCAATGTTGAAAATAGGTGATATACCCAATGTATCTGGTAACTCCACTTCATATGCATTTCTTGAGTCAAATTTTCTGAGTATCCTACAAGGTTCAAACTTCTTCACCTTCAACTTGTTATATGTCCCAGTTGGAAATATTTCTTTTCTCAAGTATACCATCACTTCATCTCCAACTGCAAATTCTTTATGTCTTCTCTTCTCATCCGCTTGCTCCTTATATTGATTTTCATATCTTCCAAATGCTTCTTCACCTGATTCTGCACTGTCTCCATGTGATCTGTAAATTCTTCTGCTTCTACACTTCTCTTTTCTTCCAAACTGTTATCTCTCAATTCTGCAACTCCTCTAGGATTTACTCCAGTAACAATCTCAAAAGGTGTTCTTCTGGTACTCCTATTTACTGAATTATTGTATGCAAATTCTGCTTGTGAAAGAATCAAGTCCCAACTTCTGTCTTTTCTCCAACCAAACATCTCAACAAGTTTCCCAAACTCCTATTCACTACCTCTGTCTGTCCATCAGTCTGTGGATGAAATGTTGAACTGAATTTCAAATCTGTCTTCATCTTCTTCCAAAGTGTCTTCCAAAAGTATCTAACAAACTTTGTATCTCTTTCTGAAACTATGCTCTTAGGTAATCCATGCAATCTCACAATCTCCTTGAAAAATAGGTCTGCTACATGTACTGCATCAGTTGTCTTCTTACAAGGTATAAAATGAGCCATCTTTGAAAATCTATCCACCACTACAAATATTGAATCATGTTCTCTCTATGTCTTAGGCAATCCCATCACAAAATCCATGCTTATGTCTTCCCAAGGTCTCTCCAGTACTATCAAAAGTTTATACAATCCAGTGTTCTGACTATCCCCTTTTGCAACTTGACAAACTCTACAACTCTGCATAAACTTCCTAACATTCTTATGTATTTGAGGCCAAAACTAATTTTTACTCACCAAAGCCACTATCTTATCAATGCCAAAATGTCCTGCCAATCCTCCACTATGTTTCTCCTTGATCAAATTATCTCGCATTGAACTTCTAGGTATGCATAATTGATTTCCTCTGAACAACATATATTCCTGAATGAAATAATCCAACCACTTACTCCTATTTGTCACAAAATGTTCCTTACATGCTTTCCAAGGTTCTACAAAATCAGTGTCTCCCTCATACATGTTCTTCAATTCATTAAAACCTAACACTTCAACTCTCATTTATGTCAACAAGTTTCTTCTCCTACTCAAAGCATCAACAACTTTGTTTGACTTTCCACTCCTATGCTTCAATACAAATGTGTAACTCTACATGAACTCTACCCACCTCATATGTCTCTAGTTCAACTTTCCTTGATTGTTCAAATACTACAAAGCTTGATGATCTGTACACAACACAAACTCTTTAGGCAACAAGTAATGTCTCCACTTCTTCAAGGCTTGAATTATGGCATAGAACTCTTGGTCATAAACTGAATATCTTCCCCTTGCATCATTTAAATTATCACTGAAATATGCTACAGGTTTTCTGTCTTAACTTAGTAATGCTCCAATTGCATTTCCACTTGCATCACAATCAACTTGAAATACCTTATTGAAATCTGGTAATGCCAAAACAGGTTGCTCTATCACCTTTTGCTTCAATAGTTCAAAACTTTTATCTGCTCCAGATGTCCATTTGAAATCTTTTATGTCACCTCTCATTGTCTCTCTGTCATAGGGTTACAAACTGAACTAAAATTTCTGATGAACTTCTGGTAGAAACTAGCCAATCCATGAAATGATCTAACCTCTCCAATGCTCTCTGGTGTAGGCCATTCAACAATTTCTCTTACCTTCTCAGGGTCCATCTTCAATCCTTCCACAGAAATCACAAATCCCAAATATACCAATTATTGCTTCATGAAACTACACTTCTTGATGTTTATCAGCAATTTCTCTTCTCTCGACCTTTGTAAAACTTGTCTAATATGCCACAAATGTTCTTCCTTTGTCTTACTAAAAATTAGAATGTCATCCAAGTACACAATAACAAACTTACCCAAGAATTTCTTCAAAACTTCATTCATCAATCTCATGAAAGTACTAGGTACATTTGTCAATCCAAAAGGCATCACCAACCACTCATACAATCCTTCATTTGTCTTAAAAGCAGTCTTCCATTCATCTCCTTCTCTGATTCTGATCTGATGGTATCCACTCTTCAAATCTATCCTTGTGAAATATTTTGATCCACTCAAACAATCCATGATATCATCCATTCTAGGTAAAGGAAATCTATACTTAACTGTGATATTGTTTATTGCTCTAGAATCAGTACACATTTGCCATTCTCTATCTTTCTTCAGTGCTAACACTGTAGGTACTGCACAAGGACTCAAACTTTCTCTGATCAAATCTTTCCTCAACAACTCTTGTATCTGTCTATTCAATTATTCATTCTCTATTGGTGTCATTCTATGTGGTGCTTTATTAGGCAAACTAGCTCCCGGTATAAGATCCATGTGATGACTGATACTCCTTATAGGTGGCAATCCTTTAGGTACATTGTCTGATATGATGTCTTCATACTCTTTCAGCAACTCTGTTATCTCCTCTGGTTGTGGTTCTTTAATCGAGCCTTCTTCAATGTTTCAAGCTTCTTAGAGATCAAAGAATAACACATATTCTCATGTCTCAAACCATCTAGAAATTTTCTTCCATCTACCAAACAGATTCTAGCATTCCCACATACTTCACTCTTAGGATCATCCTCCAAAGTAATCAAGGTAATTCTCTTCCCATTTGATGTTATATTGTATGTATTCTTTCTCCCATCATGTATAGTTTTTCTATCATACTGCCAAGGTCTACCCAACAAAATATGACATACATCCATAGGCATAATATCACACAAGACTTCATCATGATAAGATCCAATATGAAATTTCACCAAACATTGTTCACTCATCAGTACCTTATGATCATTTTGAATCCATGCTATCTGATAGGGCTTAGGGTGTTTCAATCTTTCCAACTTCAACTTAGTCACCATCTCCTCTGAAACTAGGTTATCTGAACTACCACTATCAATAACAACTTTACAACATTTACCTCCTGATTTATATCTTGTTCTGAACAAACTCTTCCTCTGCGGTGGTTCCTCATTTATCTCTACTTGAAATAGTGCTCTCCTCATCACAAGTGGTTCTCCTTTCTCTGGTTTACCAACTGAACTAGGTGATCCAACATGTTCTTCAACATAAGTTGCTCTTTCACTGTTCTCTATCTTCTTGCTTGTACTACACTGATTACACTCAAATGCTCTATGTCCTTCACCTCCACACTTGAAACAAGTGCCTCTAAATGTTCTCTTATCAAATCCTCTTCCTTCACTTTTGTATCCTTCATTCCGGTATGAATTATAATTACCTCTATGATGAAAATTTTTGTCACTGCTCCGGTATGCATTGTTATCTATGTCTCCCTTCTTTAATGTGTTGTCAAACTTGTTCTACTCCAGATGTGATCTATCTCCTCCAAAAAATGTTCTACCTCTCTAAAATTTACCTCCTCTTCACCTATGTCTCTAATCATGCTTCTTATTCAGCTTATCTTCAACTTTCAGGGCAAACTAATATGCTTCCTACATTGATGTATCTAGCCACTTTCTCCTTGCTTGCTTCACTATGTCCCGTCTTTATAATCATCTTATGAAATTCTTCTATATACTCCTTCACAAATTTCTCCTTTTGTCTCAGGTTCTGCAATCTTTTCAATGGTTCTAACTCATAGTCAGCAGGTATGAATTGATTCTTCACTTTTGTCACCATCCTATCCCACTTTGTAATCTTCTCTTTTCCTCTTCTATTTCTATCCAACTGAACTTCTTTCCACCATATAGCAGCATGTCCTTTCAACTTTCTCTTTGCAAATTTCACCTTCTCTAGATCTTCAACTTCTTCATATTCAAAGTATTCTTCCATGTCATTTATCTAGTCAATCAACTCTTCAAGATTCAAATTACCAGTATAGCTTTCCAATCTTCGAAATAGCTCGCAACATCTTTACTTGATCTGATTCTTCTTCTTCATCACCTCCTAGGGTTTCACCAACTTGTTCAACAAATTGAAATTCTTCTTCATCGTCACTTTCAACATTACGTCTTGGTGTCAATCCTCTTCGCCTGTCTTCCTCGACAGTGTCCAATCGAATTTGCATCATTTCCATCATCTCATCCATTCTACTAGCCATTGTTCCAACAACAACAACTCTCCTCGGCGGCATTCTTCCTAGGATCAAGTGCAAACTACCTCGAGTTCGGCGATCAGGCTACAAGGTGACAACTGCCTCACAATCGGTGATCGGTTGTGACACAAGTAACCTGCCTCAATTCGGTGATCTGTCCACAGCAAGATCTTATGGAATTCCCTCACCAACTTCACTCAATTCACTCCCAAAGATTCAAACTTTCGCTCTGATACCACTTGGTGTAGTCATGGTAGGAGGGTTCACAGAATGAACTGTCCAGACCGTACAACAAGAGTAAACACAACAGAAACAACTCAAAGATATGAAGCAACATAGATTCAGTCATTCAGTATATCATATAATTCAAATACAGATCAGCCAACAACATGTGGGCTTATAATTGGGCTCACATGCCTAATTACAGAATATCAGAATATACACAAGATATAGCTTTGAAGTTCCCTTGCGAAAGAGCTCAACTACCAAATTATGAATCTATTTCTGACTGACTTCCTAAGGATCTATTACATCAATATATATGATCTCCAAAATATAAGATTCCTCCGCGTTGGCCAAGGAAGATCACAAACTCCAATGAAGAGTTGTAGCGTGTGTACACAGATAGGTCAGACCTAATCGTGAAGAATTACTTCGCAAATGAATGGAATGATGTGCGGATCTCAGGGAAGGTTGGCCACGAACCAAAGATCATTAAATGATGTGTCATTAGGCTCCATAAGTAGGGAAATGCTCTACAAGTCTTCTCCTTTACCTGCTTTTCTGAGACTGTCAGGATGTTCTGTTCTAAGAAAACAGTCGATCTTTTGATAGCGATAACTTTCCAGTACTTGATCCAAATGCTCTAAATTCTGGATATGATGTAGATGAATGAATCTAGATGCTAATTCCTTCTCCACAAGATTTGAAATGTAACTGCGGTAGAATACAGACCAAAATACAAAAACTACTACTGACTGAACTACCTGAACTGAACTGGAAAAGAAACAAACTGAATTGCAAACAAACTGAAATGCAAATGTTTTTGGTTGATGCAAGATTACTCTTGAACTAGGGATGCTCTTGCATCAGTATGGTGTAATTTGCAAGCCGAAATGTTGTCGAAATCACTCCAAAATTAAGTTGTTGATTGTACTCCTATAAAAGATTTCTCTACAAGTGTATTGTAAGTTTTTATTTTTATTGAATGATACATTAGATTGCTTGGGAGTGTGAGTTTTTTTAATGAAATGTTTTCCCCATTTAAATCACCATGTAATGGTTTGCATTGATTTTATTTTAGTATATGTTTCTACATTTTCTATAACTGATTAGATTAGATTTTAAAGTTTTTGTACATCCCTCCTCTCAAGGTTTAGTATAGGAAGTTTATTATGCTATCTTTTCTTTCCTACACTATACACCACTTGCCAATCTTGGCTACTTATTTTGATCCTTCTGTGGCTATTACTTCTTTTATGGAGGGTGTTGAGAGCCATTTCCTAGTTTGGAATTTTGCTTAGAGGGATTAGGTTGGGATTTGGTTTGATGCTTTGAATATTCTATCTTGGTTAAGATGACTTTGTCCTTTACTTCAAACTTGCAAGCAAATTTGTAGTCTTCTAGAATGAAGGAGATCTACAGGAAATCCATATCTGATTGGATATATGTGGTCTCAAACCTAACCTATACTTCAAAATAAGTTTTTTTTCTAAATCTTGAATACGTAGTTTGGACACCAAAGTATGAAAAGTATCTATGTATTCTTACACCGATTGATCTCAACCCTAGTACAACTCAGAGAACTTGATTCACTAGTCATCATAGTTTCTTAAAGGGTATAAGGTTTCTTTGAGAACTACAACAAAATGATTCCACATGTCTAAATGTGTGTCTACCTCATCCTCATGTGTTGTCTAGTAGTTATTCCACCATTTCTTCACTGAGAGAAATTTTTAGAAGAGTGTATGTAATATTTTCTTAGTTAGAGAGATGATTAACTATATAGTATGAAAAATTAGGTTAATCTAGTCTATCTAGGGCATCCACATCTATAATTCCTTTGAACATGGGGATGTCTATATTGACTTGTACCTTATATGGTATGTGACAACCAAATGATTGATGCGAATTGGAAGGGTTTTAAACTTTCTAAAAATTTATGAAAACAAATAAAAAATACATGCTCTTTCATGTACATGATGTTCTTCCAATGCTTCTCATTGTCTTTGCAAAGCATCCTCTATCATTTTCTAGAACATATTCAGTCTTGGTGTCACTTATGCTTTGTCTCCCATATAATGATATGAAGTTGTGACAAAGGGTCACAAATTTCAAGCCCTAACTTCCTATATTCATACCTCATATGAGTGGGCATACAAACAAAGATGGATTTTAGATACCACTAAAATACTATTAAAAAATGATATGAAGTGAATTTGATTTGATACCATTAATCTAGGGCCTAAGGTAGAACTCAATGGACAACCAAATTAAAGAGATTCAATTAGGCTATATGCACAAAAGGTTTTATATTTATGATAGAGATTAGAATGTGCAAAGAACAATTGAACAAGAAACTGAGAAGACAATTGACAACTATATTATAATTGTAACAACAAATTTGTGCTATGTTAGTTCTCTACAATATATGTGAGATCATATGTGTGTGATACCTATCTCCTCATCATCTAACCATCATACAAAGAATAGCTATGTACATTAATATACAAAGAGACAATAAGATGAATCATTATTGGGGATCATGATAGTTCATATTCTTGTTTCAGCTAGCACAACCACTCACAACTATCAAGAAAAAGTCAAGCCACGTGGAATCATTGATGTGGAGTTATGACTTGTGGTTTGGAATAGGGGTGCTAACTAAAATGAGAATCCTATTAACAAAACTACAAAGGCTACCAAGCAATGCTTGAGATTTATAGTATGATCTAACTTGACCCAAATACTCCTAGATCATTACATATCTTAGATGCTCCATATAGTATGTGTGCGAATCCCATCATGTCACATTTTTCATCTATCTCAAGCACATCACTTTCCTCCCATGCAATAGCAACCATAGAATATGCCACACATCCTCTAACATAATGGTCATCTTTTTTGTTAGCAACTGAAATACATAATTGTCTAACTCCTATCTCTCCACTAATGTTCTCAAAAGTGTAAGATGATACCACATGTACAATAACTACTACACATATTGTAGACTTACCCTCTCTAGCAATGTACTCTCCTAATTTTTCATCTCCAAATCTAATAAGTATTGTAGCACAACATTATACAACCTCTCTTTCACCTCTACAAATATTCCATGTCATAGATCAACACACACCACAAACACAATTTGTTAGTCTCATTATTCCTATCCAAAATTTAACATGCCATCATTCTTTACATTTTATTTTCCCTAGGACATTAGTATGCTTTTTGAGGACTATACCATGGGATGTTACTATAGGCCACGAGAATCAAGCATGTGATCATTTAGAGACCTATGCAAGGTTGATTACATAATCATATGTAGGGTTCAGATGTGTTCACATACTGGTGGACATAATTGCATAGTGATGGACTATTGTTATAACCTATTGAGTCTTTAGGTGTGTAAATCAATTAAATATATAATAATTGAGCATAAAATAAATATAAAATTGAATAGCATTGTTACATAGAGACAAAATTTATGGTGGGGAAACTATAAAAGTGAAAAACCCCACAAAGCACCATTAATGAGAAAAACTTCCAATTTCTTGATAATAGCAAGCTCAAGAACCTAGGGACAATCCTTTCCTCCTTCCAAATGGCCTCACAAAAATGGCCTCTTGTGCAAAGTGAATACATATATTCACCAACTCAAAAATTCTCGCCATATCCCACAATAGGATTCCCTAAAACATAGGGTGAGAAAATTGGTTACACCCTTATGGAAAGTTGTGAAACCTTATCATTAAGACATTTAATATTTAATTAATAAATTAATATTAGAAATAAGTTTTCTATTAATTAATTAATTAAATATCTTTATAATAAATTATAAGCATATTAGTTTTATAAGGTATACCTTATATTAGAGCCTTATAAATGTTTATTTTAGGCCTTCTTATAAAAGTTGGACCTCTAATAAATGTTATGCTCTAACACTCCCCTTAATGTTTATAGGGGGCATATGCTATCATTTTTTTTAGAAAGAAAAGACAAAGTTCCTCAGTAACAGGAAACTTCTTTGACAAACATATAATAGGGTTAAAATATATTTCAAGATTAAAACTAGGTATTTTGAACTACATGATAAACTTCTTGTCATAATTTAGATCTTAGTTTTTCTTAATGATGCTCACAAAGAGGTCTTATAAAGTTTCTTATTGGAGTCTGAGCCTCTTCAAAACAACCTCCCCAAGTAGGTTCATTATATAATACTTGAATGTGTTACATAAAATACAATACTTTACAAGTGGAATAAGAAATAATGAGGAATAAATTGTATAATGTATGTAGGTCTTATTTATAGTATAGTAGTTGATTACTAGCTGGAAGTGGCATTGACATGCACACTCCTGCTCAATGGCAACTCCTTGAGGCCTAGCACTACTCTAAATTTAGAGAATTTTGTACTACATAAGAGGTTCTATAAAAATATTTGCCACCTAATCATTAGTTTAACAAAAGTAGAGAATAATATCACCATTGAAAATTTTCTCATATGAATTCTGCATGGATTTCAATGTGCTTTGTTCTTTGATGTTGAACATGATTTTTGGCAAGAGCAATACAAATCTAGCTATCACATAACAAGGTGGTACTATCAGTAGTACCTAGATGAAACTCATCTAATAACCTTTTAAGCCACATTAATTTTATTGTTGCTTTTGTTGCACTTTTATATGTAGCCTTCATAGATAAAAGAATCATAATAGGTTATTTTTTACTACTCCATGTGATGGCACCTTCAACATATTTGAAGGCATAGCCTAAAGTAGATTCCCTTAATATTATGTTTTTCATTTTCCAAAGATCCACATAAGGATCTTGCATAAATCTAGATGCAATACATATTACATAGATAATATTTGGTCTAGATATAGCTAGGTCTATCAAACTTCTCACTAATTATCTGTACAAAGTAGGATTGATCTTTATACATTATGGTTTAGGGTTTAATTTAAAGTCGACCTCAATAGGTATAGCTATAAATTTATAACCATCATATTAAATCATGTGCATACCTTGTTTATGATACCACAATAGATATTGATCCTAGGAATAGTCATTCCTTAAAAATGATGAAGAAGACCAAGTCAATCATCTCAAATGATTGATTCAGTTTATTTTTATACTTGTAGACTAGAGAGTTAAGACTACCTATAATAACTAAGTCATGTCCACATATAACACAATTATAATAATCTATCCATTTTTAATTTTTGATTAGTAAACCATTTTCAAAATAGCACAAAGAATCCAATAGATTGAGAAAAGCTTGTGATCTTTACATTCCAAGATCTAGGAGCTTTTTAAGACTAGATACAAAGATGTTTTTAATTTATATACATGTCTCTTTGTTTGTTCAAACCTTAGGTTGAGACATAGATTTATTCTTGGACATCACCATTCTGGAATATATTTTTGACATCCATCTAGTGATTCTCCTAGCCATTTTGGACTGCTAAGGCAATAAGCATACTTATGGTGCACATTTTTCCATTGGTAAAAAGACTTCTTTATAATTAAAATCATGTCACTGGGTGAAGCCGCTAGCAACTAACATTATCTTATATTTGTTGATTTCACCATATATATTTGATTGTATATAGTCAATGACAATCAACAACTTTCCTTTTGAATATGGTGGCACAAGATCCCATCTCTTTTAAGTTAGGGTGCAATTACCCTAATTTTATTGTATCCCTCCATGTCTTATCTTTGTTACCTTCTTCACAAAAAGAAACTAAGGTTCACTTTCATATAAGGTAATTTAGGGCATAACATATAAGTTGAATCCTGGTCATTTTAGATGAGGAAGGATTCTCTATGTGGCTTCTTGAGTAAGGATTTGAAGCCACTTGGATCTTTTGGGTTGAAGATTATCCATGGATTCCTCCCCCTTCAATTCATCAGATTGAATTCAATTCTATTGTTTTTAGGTTCTATGTGAAGAAATATATGTAGAATGATAAAAAGATATCTCTAAATCTTGCAAATCTATTAGGATAAGCATAAGAGATCATGAATATATTTTCTAATGATAATATTGATAGAACTTCTCAAATAATGAAGCATTTAGAGTGTATACAACCAATTTACCTCCATAACTACGATTCTTATTTGCTAGTATTTTTAAGCAATCTTTTCAAAATAAGCATATTGTAGTACTTTCTCATTTAATGAACTTTCCTACAAGAATAATATGGTCATGACAATAGTGGAGATGTTAATATAAAATGATATACTAAACTCTAGAGTATGTCACTTTTAACTTGGTAGCTCAAAGTCTTACGAAACATTCAAAAACAAGGATGTTCATTTATTAATAAGGCTTCTAGATCTCTTCAAAAATCCTTATAAATCTATAAGAGCATTGAATAATAAAAAATAATGCTTGATGAATCATCCTCTCTAATTTCCTTTGAAATAGGTGTTATTGCAACAATATAAGAGATCAAAAGTTTTAATGCACTTAATATTGAATCAAATAAAGGCATGCCATAATAGGGACTATTTCACAAGGGTATTAGGACCTAAATTACCCTTGATATCTCATGGATTAAGAGTTTCTATGTTTTCAAAATCAATTACTAGCTGGTGACAAATAGCCTAGAAGACACCCTACATTTACATAAAAAATTCCTATAGAGATGTAAACTTAGGTGTTAAACAAGTCAAGTTTGTATATCAAACCCTCAGCCCACAAAAAGAAACATATCCAAAAGCCAAAAATGGGTAGATGACAACTTGGTATTTGGTGGCCCTCCAAAGTAATGAAACCACCAAGCAAATAAAGCTCAACGCACTTTTAATGACTACCATTCTTATTTATCTATCTTGAGGTGTGTAAATTAATTAAATATATAATAATTGAGCATAAAATAAATGTAAAATTGAATAAAAATATTACGCAAAGACATAATTTACAGTAGGAAAAGTATCAAGGTGAAAAAACCCACAGGCATCATTAACGAGAAAAACTTACAATTATTATATAATAACAAACTCAAAAACGTGGGGACAATCACTTCCTTCTTCCAATCAGCTCAAAAAAATAACCTTTTGTGCAAAGTGAATACAAACATTCAAGAACTCAAAATTCTCATCATATCCCACAATAAGATTCCCTAAAATATAAGTAGAGAAGGTTGGTTACACCCTTACAAGAAGTTGTCAAACCTTTTCACTAAGACATTTAGTATTTAATTAATAGTAAAGATAAATATTTTTATATTAATTAATTAAATATTTTTTATAATATGTAATAAACATGTTTATTTTATAAGGTATATACCATAGAGCCTTATAAATGTTTATTTTAGTCCTTATAAAAATTAGACCCCTAATAAATATTATGCTCTAACAACTATGATGCAAGCCCACAAACACCTTCATGCCCCATCAAACCACAAAATTCCCCCTTAATTTCTCACAATTATGAACAAATACTTAAAAGTCATGTAGAAAACTAAAAAAATCTCATACTTGTGCCAATGGCTTCCTAGCTACTGTTCAAGATTGCACCTAGTCCACCCTTGTCCTCATGAACTCTCATCTTTGTGGCATCATACCAATTCTTTCTCAAAGCTCAAATAACAAAAATGAGTGGTAAAATAAAATTTTCACTTTATCTAATTTCTATTTTACCCCTTTTTTTTTAATTTCACTCTATTAAAATTTTCCTTTTCCTTTTCACTTCTTCCTCTATCTCGACATGAACCCCATGTTTTCTCCTCTCCTCTTGGTGATGATGCTTTCTCTATACACTCTTGATATTATCACACCCCTTTTGCTTTATTTTCTACATTTCATTAGATTAACATGATTGCCGGTTCCTTCTTTCTATACAATTCTTCTATTCTAGTGATTTCATGATATTCATTCCTTTTTCTCCTAGAGGCAATAAACTAGGGGAAAAATTTGTATCCCACCCTATTTATTGTATTTCCAACTTCTCACTCCTCCCCTCACTGTTAGTGTAGGAATACTAATGCTATTACTTATACCATGAAAGAACGTAGAATCGACTAAGCCAAAGCTGATCACAAAATGGAGTAAAAGCAATAAAAATTGCAATGCATAAACTATGCACAATGAGAGTACATATAGATGAAGATTTTGAGTCGAATCAGAAGTTGACTCAAACACTCAAAGAGTGGTGGAAAATGAGTGTCGACACATAGCTTGGAGAGTTGTGTCGAACTCTCCAAGTCGACACCTAACCACCAGAGATAAACTTTTTATGCCAAGCTGGCCATCGAGTTCTTCAAAAGTGCCTCAAGTAGGCATTTTTTCATTTTGTCATAACTTTCACCCACAGAGGCATTTTTTGACAAAGTTATAATCAACAGAAAAGCGTTTCCATGTACTATGTTGTAGCGAATTCAAACAAAAAAATCACCTTTTTTGATGGGTTTTTAATCCTCAAACCCAATTGTACTCACAATTTTTGACAGGACATAACTTTTGCCCACGATATCAAAAATTAGCAATTTTTTTTGAAAGTGCTCAGAATTTTCACAAGGAATTCATTAGTGTAGGTAAAATTTTGTTTTGGATAGCCATTTTCAAAAATTTGTAAAACTATTTGTGTTATAAATGGGTGATTTGGCTACCAAACTTGCACCAAGTGTAATTTTCTCTTGCACATCTTTCTAGGGGGCCTATGTTTCAACACTAATCATTTTTTTTGGGGGGGGGACTTGTATTTTTACTTTGATGGTGCTTAAAATTTTATTATGTATATTGTTGTGGATGACACACATACTCCCTTCCATTCGAGTATTCTCAATAAACCTCATAATAAATGGAAGATCAAATGTGGATATTGTGGGATAAAATGGCATACAACAGAAGAATGCCATCATTGTAAAATTGATGAACTAAGACAACAAATTATTCATGCATATCAAATTTCTATTGATCATTATAAAGCACTTGCAAAAAAATCTTGTCTCACTAAGCCAACTTGTGAGACACCACCATCAGTTGGGTATGTACATTGTAGTTAGATGACTTATATTAAGATTTCATCTCCACCATCACATGTTGCTACATCTAAATCCATATTTGATTCTCTCCATGGCTTCAACAGATTCTATGCTTCAAGACATTGATTATGTTTTTCCAGATCCACCACATTGGGATGCATATCAACCCAACATTTTTTGTCTTTTTGTAGAGTCCTACATTATAGATTTAGGAGACACCATTGAGGACATTCATCTTCTATTCGATGTCAACTTTGATGAAGTTGCATCACCATATTTATCTTCAGATATTATTGTTCTTGCCTTGCCTACATCAGCTTCTATAGTGCCAGATTTTGCAGATATTTATGAGTCCACATATTTGACTCCGTCATCATGTATTTTGACATCCTTTGTAGTAGTATTAAATTCTTCTGGGTCCAATTATCGCCATATATCCATGGTTCCTATTCCTGAATCTTTTATGGTACCTGATTCATTCTATCAGCATTTGTCACATAATAGCATTGTCTTGGAGATCCTTGAGCATCCTTCAAAGATATCATCTGAGTCTTTGAATCATGTACATAATTTAGAGACCTTCATACTTCTTCCTGTATGTTCCTATTTGGAATGGGAAGATCACTTGCACACTTCTGTGGTTTGATTTCTTCCTAAGGGGAGAAATGTTGTTCAACATTTGTGGATTGTCTTCTGTTGGGAATTAAGGTGTCTCAGCCTTGGTAATTCCTTACATTATTAATATTTGTATTTTAATATTTAATTGCCTATGTTGTAAATATTTGTAAATTCCATATTGTCATATTATGGGATGTGGCACGGTGATGTGTCAATCCTACATGGAATATGACAACTTGTAATTCTGTCCTCACATGAGGAGATAGGCATCCCACTTTGTGGTAGGAGCATTTTTCCATGTGTCGGCATCTTCCATGTTGTGTAAGGGAAACAGTTATGACGGATTCCTATGATGAATCTATGACATGTAAGAGTCAGAAATAGAAGTTTGTAAGATAGGTGAGGACATGTGTCATGAAGCATCTTTGAAAAAGGCATATTTAGGCGCCCCAAGGTGGACTATGACATGTTGTAAGAGAATATTCTATTTATAGCATGTGTATGACAGATTCTCTTACAACTGTGAGTTGTAACTGCTATGACAAATTCTATGACGATCGTAAGTGTCGTAAGAGCATCTGTCATAGCCCATTTTGGAAATAGGCGACCTCTTTGGGATGGGAGTTGTGGACAAGTGTCATGCACATTTTACAATGTTGATCAAGTGTCCTTAGGTGTGTGTTTTGGTCCATGAAGCCAAGTTGGACGCCCATCCCAAGATAGGTCCAATATTGCCTTATATTTTCTATATAAACAGGTGCTTGGAGATGGAGTTTGTATCATAGGTTTACAGGTACTGTTATGTTGTCGGATTGACTCCAGATACGAGTGTCGAAGACCATTGAAGCTTGCATTGCAAGTGTATTATAAACATTCTTTCAGATTTGTTAATACATTGTGCAGGATTCTAAGTGTGGGGTTTTTTCACCTGATAAGGGTTTTCCCCACCGTATATCTTTGTCTCTCTTCTTTTGTCTTCTTTCTGGTTCATGTGTGTTACTGTAATATCTCATTTAGATGTTCTATGTTTCTGTAGTTGTAAAGAATAATTTGAATTTGCATAGCCCTCTCCTCAATAGATTAGTGTAGGAAGCATTTTCCGCACACCTAGCTTCCTTTCATCTTCAGCATCCAGTATCGAGCTTCTACTAGCACTACAAAAGGTATTTTGAGAGGAGGCTGCATGGTTAGTCTTCTCGTATCAGTTTTGGGAGGATCCATATCTTTGCATGGAGTTCATTCCTTCACATTTTTTGAGGGATCACATCGACCTTCTCATCTTTTATCTCCCATGAAGAGAACATATATTGTACATTCGTGATAGAAGTAGTCCTTGGGGGGTCACCATGAGTCCTTCTATTTTCTTCTTCTTATTCACTTGTACAATTCTTTTGTATCATTTCTCTTTTGGAGGAAAGTTCTTTTACCATATGGTATTCTTTCTTTCTCCACTTTATGAGAAATTAATGGGTACCTAACATGGCCTAATAGTCGGGACCCATCATCATCTTTGTATTCTCCCTAAGTTGTACTTAAGGGGGGTGTTAGTGTAAATAGTGGTTTTATCTAACTAGTTAGTTTCTAGTCTACATAGTCAAAGTCATATTCACACATAAGCTTAAGTTTACTTAGCCTTTTAGAAAGTTGCCTCACCTCATGTGATGAAGACACATGTCCTCATACATATGAGACACCTCTTTCATTCTGGCTTGCCACTTGCCCTCACACATGTCATGTGAGTTAGACAAGTGTTGCATACTTGTAGGGGTAGTCAGTAGTTTATTCCTACCTTCCTACCTCCTTCTCCTTGCCTATTTATGCAAGGTTTCTCTTTGTATTTTACACACTCTCATTGTATATGATAGATATGCTTATTGTGCTCAAATTTTCACTTGTTGAAGGTTATATTCTTTGTGCTTGCTGATCTTGGCTACTCCAACACTCACTCACTCCTCAAGTGATACACTACTATTTTTAGACTCTATTTTTCTTAATCTCTTTCCCATGGCATTTTATTTTCCTTGCCTCAAATTGACTTCCTCTTTCTTCGCAATCAAATCGAGGGGAGATATAATATTACAACTACTACTTTCATCAATATCATGCAATGGTTAAAGTGGTCCTTCATGGATCCTACTGTTAGAATCTTGAAAAGGAATATAACCTAGAATCAAATTGAAAGAACTAGAATCAATAAACTGTAATGCAAAAGAAATGAATAGCATAACAATACTATGAGAGAATAATGTAAATGCACTAATGGCATAATAACATTATGAGATAATTATAGCTCTAACCTTACAAAATGAAGAGACATACCTTGCTTATAAAGACAATGATGAGAGATAAGAAGTTGTAGTCATGTGGCAAGTGTCATATTCCTATTACATGTGACAACTAGAGGTCAAGATGCCAACTAGTTGTGTAGGATATGACAACTATAAGGCAACTATCAACAACTAGAAATATCTAGAAGGCTCACTAAGTCAACTTAACATGTGAATATGTGTGTGAATATTATTTAACTAATAAATAGTTAAATAATATGAATTATCCACACAAAGGAAAAGACTAGTTAGGTAATCTCCCTATTCACACTAACACCCCCCTTAAGTGCAACTTAGGGAGAAGCTGACTAAAGCAAGAATGCAAAGTGCAAGAATGGGTCTCGACAACAAGGCCATGTATAGTACCCATGTACAAAAAATCTCTCACAAATGAAGAAAAGGAAAAAACCCAATGGGAAAAAAATCCTCCCTAAAAGAGAGAAAATACACCCCCTAGAATAGAGAGAGTAAAGAGAAGGACTAGAAGACCCCCCTGAAGTGGACACTTGCCTCACCCCTAGCAAAGCTCACAAATGAAGGAACTTTCTCTTAGTGAAGGGTTTGGTGAAGATGTCAACAATCTGCTCTGATGTCTCACAATACCTGAGATCGATGATATTCTCATGAATCAACTCTTGAATGAAGTGCATGTGAATCTCAATGTGTTTGGTATGTTGATGATGGACTGGATTGCAAGATATCTGATCACACTCTGTTTGTCACAAAATATGATTGTAGGCTTCTAGAAGGGAATAACAAACTCATTGAGAATCTGCTGAAGCCAAATAGCCTTAGTAGTAGTATTAACTACTCCTCGATACTTAGCCTTTGTAGATGAAAGAGCAATAGTAGACTGCTTCTTGCTCGACCATGAAACTGGACTGGAACCAAGAGAGAAGCAATACCCTGTAGTAGACTTGTGATCCTGAGAATCACCTGCCCAATCTGAATCTGTGCATCCCACCAAGTCAATATCCATGCTTGTTGCATAATGAATCCCAAAACTGTGAGTGCCCTGTACATAGTGAAGAATCCGCTTAGCTGCCTTCCAATGTAGCTCATGTGGCTCCTACATCAACCGAGAGACCATGCCCACAGCATATGAAATATTTGGCTTTGTATGAGTCAAATAGATGAGACTCCCAACAAGCTGTCTATATAAAGTGCCATCTACCAAAGGAAAAGAGCACTTAGCCTCAAGTTTGACTCCTGACAGAAATGGAGTCGGTGCAGGCTTACAATCAGCATGCAAAATCTAGAGAGCATGTCAATTGCATACTTGGGCTGTGAAAGGAAGATACCTGATGAAGACTGAGTGATCTCAATCCCCAATAAGTAATGTAGAAGGCCCAAGTCTGACATCAGAAACTGATCATGAAGGGCAGTTTTCACTACCTTGATGGTGGATGAGGAACTCCCTGTAATCAACAAGTCATCAACATAGAGAACAAGGAGTGTAAGAGTATCATCCTGCTGCAGAATATACAAATTTAGATCAGAATGGCATCGTGAAAACCCACATTAGGGAAAATTTACATTAAAAAATGGGCCTCCTAAGGATGACATCATCAAAATATTGAGTTATCAAAAATCAACCAAAAGATGACATCAAACGTTACAGTGACATCGTCCAAAATAAAAATAAAATTATTTATTTTATAAAATTAAACTCTCTAAAATCCTATGAATTAACTCATGATGATTAATTAAACTCTACATATCCTATTCTATCTCAATCATCTTTCTAAATAATAAAGATTTTTTTTTGTTTTTTAGATTTATATTCTTAAGTTCTATTATAGAAATTATTATGTTTATTAAAAAAATACTTCCATTCTTTAGGAAAAAAATCTAAAAAGCATTTCAAAAATATTTCAACAAATCTTTTCTTAGAAAGTGTAGATTTTAAAAATATAAAGATAAAAGAATTTCAAAGAAAAAGTAAATTAAGAAAAGAAATAATATAAAAAGAAAAATAAACTTGAGTTTTATAAGGAAATATAATAGGAAGATAAAAAGCTAACAAATATTTATTTATATTTTAGAGAAAGGAAAATAAAAAGCTATTTAAAATATTCATTTTTTATTTTTTATATACATTTAAAAAACTTAAACTACTTTTTAGTACATTTTTAAGTAAAACTTGAAATTAAAGTATGGAATTAGAAAGTTTACCTTTTAAAATATAACTTAAAAATAAAATAGAAAATAGAAAATAAATCAAAAAAAGAAATAATATAAAAAGAAAAAGTGAACTTGAATTTTAATTAGAAAGTGTATCTTTTAAAATATAACTTAAAAATAAAATAGAAAATAAATAATATAAAAAGAAAAGCAAACTTGAGTTTTAATCTAAAAAGTGTATCTTTTAAAATATAACTTAAAAAAAAAAAAAAAATAGAAAATAAATTAAGAAAAGAAATAATATAAAAAGAAAAGTGAACTTGAGTTTTAATTAGAAAATGTATTTTTTATAATATAACTTAAAAATAAAATAGAAAATAGAAAATAAATAATATAAAAGAAAAAGTGAACTTGAGTTTTAATTTAGAAAGTGTATCTTTAAAATATAACTAAAAAATAAAATAGAAAATAGAAAAGAAATCAAGAAAAGAAATAATATAAAAAGAAAAATGAACTTGAGTTTTAAAAGAATTATAATAGAAATATGTGAACCCACATAACTCATGTAGATAAGTAATTTATATTTATTTAATTTTATTATATGAGAGAAGTTTTTTTTTTGGAGTTTCTTAGGAGGACCATTTTATATGTAAATTTCCTCTAATGACTCTCAGAAGGAAGGAGTCCATCTTGGCATACCAAGCCCTAGGGGTTTGTTTGAGGCCATAGAGAGACTTTCAAAGATGGCAAACAAGTGAAGGATCCTGAACAAACCCATGTGGCTTCTCCATGTATATCTCCTCCTAAAGGTCTCCATGAAGAAAGGCACTCTTCACATCCATCTGACGAACTTCCCAACGATGGGATGCAGCAATGGCAAGAACAAGTCAGATGGAAGTCATCTTGGCCACTGGCGCAAAAGTCTTAGAGTAGTCAATCTTGGGAACCTGGGAGAATCCTTTCGTGACCAGACGAGCCTTATGCAAGTATCAACCGACCCATTTGCAGAAAATTTTGTTCGATAGATCCATTTGCATCGAACAAGTTTCCTTTCCTTAGGAAGGGGAACTAAATCCCATGTGTGGTTCCTCTTCAAGGAACTGAACTCTTCCTGCATAGCAGCATCCCACTCGGGGACACCAGAAGCTTCCCAAAAGGACTGTGGATCGGAAGCTGTAGCAATGAAGAGATGTGGAGCCTAGTCAAACTGTGACCTTGTTCTTCTATCATCTGAAGGATCACCAACCCAATCACCTGTTGACTCCAATGTCTGACGAGCCCAAAGAGGCCTCATAGGGGAATCTGGAGGAGAATCATCAACCTCTGAATGATGACTAGATGAAAAGGATAAATCCTCATCATTACTGTCGCCATCTGAAGAAGAGGTAGAAGACTCCTCATCAAGATCAAGAGGGTTAGGAGCCTCCGAAGAGCTATCATCATGACGCAATGGCTCCAAAGTAATAGTGGAGGGAGAAGTGATAGGAGGAGAATTGGAAACATCCTCCTCAAACTAAACACTCATCTCGATGAATAACTCATTAGTAGTGGGATGACAAAGTGCTTAACTGTGAGTTTTTGACTGGTCCAAGCTTGAAAAGGAGTAACCCCCTTGACAGCGCGGTGAGGTACTCAGTTCTGGATATAACACGCATAGTTGATGGCCTCTGCCCAATACTGAGGTGCCAAGGATTTGGAGTGAATCATACAATCGACCATCTCATTCAAGGACCTGTTCTTTCGCTCTGTGACACCATTCTATTGTGGAGTATAAGGAACTATATGTTGAAGATCAATACCCTCTAAGGCACAAAACTTTATCAATACCCTATAAGGAATTATATGCTGAAGATCAATACCCTGTGGTTGACATATTCACCCCCATTATTTGTTTGTAGAATTTTGATGGCCTTCCCTGTCTGTTTCTCTGCAAAAGATTTGAATTCTTGAAAAGACTCAAAGACCTCTCTCTTATGTTTGAGAAAATAAACCCAAGTGTATCTGGAAAGATCATCAATGAAAGTTAGAACATATCTTGCCCTGCTGAAAGAAGGATGTGGAAATGGACCCACCAAGTCACTATGTACTAACTCCAAAAGCTGTGTGGCCCGCCATGCTTTGCCTTTATCAATTTTTCTTTAGGATGCTTACCAAGAACACAAAATTGGCAACTCCATTAGAAAAATGAATAGAAGGAAACCCTATGACCATGTCTTGTTGACTGAGTTGTTTCAAGTAGTGGTAGTTCAAGTGGCCAAACCATTGATGCCACAAACAACTCACCTCATCTAAGTGAGTGAGCAAAGCAAGTGAAGGAGAATCAAGAACAAAGTGAGAAAAGTGATATAGTCTAGATTTATGATCAACCTTCCCCATGGAAACTGAAGACCCACTGTTCATCTCATTGATTACCACTGTGTCTGGAGTGAACTCAACCCGCTTGCTAGAGCCAATATGAGTGATCTAATAGACCGATAGGAGATTAGTTGATAATGATGGAACACAAGGAACATCCTAAAATGTTCCTTCATACACATCAACTGACCCTCTCCCATGCACCTTGATAGGTAATTCGCCACCCAATAGAATAGATGGCATAGAACATGGCTCCAAGGAGATAAAATTATCTTGTGATGAGGCCATGTGATGCGAAACACCCGAGTCAATGATCCAAGAATCTAGTTGTGAAACAACAGAAACAAGGGCCTTACCCTTTCCTTTCCCCTTACCTTTTTCTTTTACTATGTCCTTTGAAGAATCTTGTGATGAACTCTGTTTGACTGAATCAGGTAACTTAAGATTGTTCTTTTGAATAATATTTGTCAGGTCATCAATATGCTTCTTCAAACATTTATGTTCATCATGTCGTGTTTTCTTACTATAGGAACACTTCACCTTCTCCTTCTTACGCTTATCACTTTTTGAAGAAGAGGCCTTAGTAGCTGCTTTAGAAACAACTTTATTTTGATCTTGTTTCTTCTCTCCCTGATTTTGTTGTTTCTTATTTTGTTTGCCACTTCCCTTCTGATCTTTAGTGTCATGATTTGCAGCCAAGGCATGAGAGTTAGAAGGCTTGATTGTACCCATTTGAATCAACTTATCTTGCTCCCTTGTGAGGTCATTTGCAAAATCATCAAGAGAAGGTATTGTATAATTGGTTCCTAGGGCACTTTTGGTGGCATGAAATGTAGAAACAAATATAGAATATTGTGGACCTAGCTTGGAAAGACTACTTAAGATCAATTGTGAGTCTTTCTTCTAAATCCCACACCATTTCAACTGCAACCTTATGGCCTTAAGTTTTGTGAAGAAGTCCTGAATAGTGTCAAAACTGGTAGGACTTAACCCTATGAGCTCATTCTCTAGTAAACATCCCCTCATTTCATCATGTTTATCAAAGAGTTTATCCAAAGTGGTCCATACTTCATTTGGTGTAGAAAGAGATTCAATGTGAAAAAACAAATCTGGAGATATAGACATACACAAGATTCCAAAAGCTTCATCCAACTTATTAAACCATTTAGTCTTTTATGCATCTATAGTAGGTTCAGGTTCAAGCCCCATTGTTATTCTATGCAACCCATTCTTCTTTAGATAGATTGACATTTTAGATTTCCAATCAAAGTAGTTGTATGGAGTGAGCATTGGAACTGTATTTTGATCCATTTTAGTGCAGAAAAGAGATTGAGAATGCAAGAACTCAAAGAAGGCACACACGAGACAACCCCCCCTTTTTACTCAATCAAGGAACCCCCCAAAGAAATATGATTTGGCACTTTATATTTAGTGCAAGTACAATTTCCACTAGCAAAAAACGCTTAGTTGACTTGATCTCAATGCTTTACAAATTCTCAATCAAATGAGTGTGTGCTCAAAGTACAATCTTGGAGTCAAACCAAGTATGGAAAATAACACTACTGCATAGTACTTGAAACATCATTCACTTTCAAAAAAAGAATCACCTCAATCTGAGGTTGTATGCAAAAGTTATGAGTCTTTGAAGTTCCCAAAATGAGAACTGTGTAGCGTCACCTTTGAGAATTTGCAAATTCTAAAAAATCCAGCCACCGAAATCAAAATCCAATTGCACCACTGAGAAGAGCACGAAAAATTAGCCTAAATAAAAAAATTGCTCTGAAAAAGGAGTTGATATGAGCAATTTACAAGCCTTTGAAATCTGCCTTCAAAGTCACGCCTGCCAACGGTGAGCGGTAGCAAAAAGAAAGAAAAAAATTACCCGCCAACTTTGGCAGAACTGCCACCAAATTTAGCAGAATTGTCAAATGTAGAGGTCTGCCAATTAATTATGGAGCTTCACCAAATTTGGAGTCTGCTAGATAAATCTGAAACTTGTTAAGCTGAAGCACTGTCAAATTTACTGATAAAATTGGCAGAGTTGCCAAAGAAACCGCCAAAAAAGGCAGATCTAGGCCCTGCAAGTATTCCTACACAAGGGTCGTATGGCTCCTTCACGAATTTTTTTTTTTGCCTCAAATTTGCCTGAGCCTGATTTGGACAAATTTACAGTCATTCATAGGGTTTTTGGACCCTCTAAATGCACTGATAATGTCTGTTTGGCCTGAAAATGCCCTAGAAAAAAGTTGTTCGTTGGATCTAAGCTTGAACATTGTTCACAACTTCACTTCCAGATCTCTGATTTGGGCCAAAAAAAAGTCAAATCTGTCTTTCTTGATCGTTCTGGACACAATGGAACAACTGAAAACACTACCAGGATAGCTAGAAAGATGCAACCAACCAAATTGAGAAGATACAAGTAATGAACCACAAGGTTAAAATAACATTTCCATCAAACTTTTCTAATTCTCAAGATCATCTAAAGATGCAAGAGAAGAACATATTGGGTTTTTAGGAATCCTGCAAGCAAAGCTTAGTAGCCCCAAAAATCTCTCAACATATGAATCTATTCTTCCAAAATATGCTCTGATACCATGTTAGAATATTGAAAAAGAATATAACCCAAAATCAAATTGAAAGAACTAGAATCAATAAATTGTAATGCAAAAGAAATTAATAGCATAACAATACTATGAGAGAATAATGTAAATGCTCTAATGGCATAATAGCATTATGAGAGAACTATAGCTCCAAACTTACAAAATGAAGAGACATACCTTGCTTATAAAGACAAGGATGAGAGATAAGAAGTTGTAGTCATGTGACAAGTGTCATATTCCTATTACATGTGACAACTAGAGGTCAAGATGCCAACTAGTTGATGTGTAGGATATGACAACTATAAGACAACTATTAACAATTAGAAATATCTAGAAGGCTCACTAAGTCAACTTAACATGTGAATATGTGTATGAATATTATTTAACTAATAAATAGTTAAATAATATGAATTATCCACACAACAGGGGAAAATACTAGTTAGGTAATCTCCCTATTCACACTAACACCTGCATCGCACACCTTGGTTAAAGCAACTCCACAGTTTGAATACTACATTGTACAATGGTTAAAGTGACACCTTCATGGAGCCTACACCATGCATATGTCTAAATTGGTTCCAACACAAGTCCTACATTACACCCTTTTCTAATTAAAGTGGTCTTGTATGGATCCCACACCACCCATTGATCATGGACTATATCCTCCATGGAGGCCATCTTGATAATAATTCCATAACTATGGAATACAACATGATACCTTCACAATTTAAACTTCTTTTACCCACTTTCTATTTCTTGGTTTCATGAAGGCCACATTGGTTCCAACCTCATGATTCCTCTTTGGCTTGTTAACATGATAAAAATAGAACAATTTGAAATGTCTGAAATTAGTTGCAAGAGATATGTATTGGGTGCTCTAATTCATCTTCATGTATGTGTTTCACAAATCTGGAGACGATACCCAAACAAACATAGTAGAATTCTTCAATATCATTTTTTTGATGTCCTCTTATTGTGTGTAATGAATTTACTTTAGCATACTTGATTTGTTGTAACTCACATGTACGCTAAAGTGGGAAAAATGTAGAGATGAAAAATGCATACCTTATTTTGCAATTGATTTAGCACCCTCCTTTTTAAGCATGAATTATGGCCATTTTGATCATTTGGGACCCCAATCTGCTCTTTTAGATCATGCCATGTACCTAAAACTAAGTTTGCATCACTTCACATCTTCCAGTGTACTATCCTTAAATCATTTGTACACCTTGGACACTCTTGCGTTGCGCTTTTGTCCACCTAGAGAAGATTACGTGGTAACATTACTCTCTCTCTCTCTCTCTCTCTCTCTCTCTCTCTCTCTCGTAATATTTGGCTATGGAGATAGCCACCCAAGATCTAGAAGCCTACTGGAAAGCACAAATAAAAGAGTAAATCAATATGACAAGAATAAATTGTATTCCTATCAATGAATGCAAATACAAGATTACACTCCCATTATCTACCATTTAATATGCTATGGCATACCTTGCTTATAAAAGCAAGGGTGAGAGCTAAGATGTTGTAGTCATGTGACAAGTGTCTTAATCCTATGACATGAGACAACTAGATCACATGTGTAGGATAAGACAACTATATGACAACTATCAACAACTCTCAACATCTAGAAACAACTGGAATGCTTCCTAAGTCAACTTAACATGTGAATATGTGTGAATATTATTTAACTAATAAATAGTTAACTAATATGAATTATCCACACAACAAGGGAAATAATTGGTTAGGTAATATCCCTATTCACATTAACACCCTCCTTAAGTGTAACTTAGGGAGAAGCTGACAAATACAAGGATGCAATGATGGATGGATCCCAACTACGAGGCTATGTTAGGTACCCATGTACAAACAAATCTCAAGTGGAGTAAAGGAGAAAACCACATGGGAAAAAACTCCTCCCTAAAAGTGAGAATGCAAGAAGTGTGGATTTAAGGTAGAGTCAACATGAATCATATGATACCAGTTCCAACACATATATACAATGAATAATCCCCCCTAGAAGAGAGGAAAAGAAGAAGAGACCAAGTAGACCCCCCCTCAATGTAGAGTCTCCTACACTGATAGTAGATGCCCGACAATGAATGCTGAAGATGATCCATGATTGCCGAACAACGTTCCTTCCCCTAGGAAGAAACAAGACCAAGAATGTATGCAAGACATCTCCCCATTCCCAAAAGGAATATGAAGGAAGAAAACTCAAAATGTATGAAGTCTCTGAACTCTGCTCAGATGTCGCCATGTCGATGCCGAAAGAAGCGACAAACCAATCAGGAGTCTCATGCCAAACTGGAGAATGTGACAATCCAGGATCTAGTGGAAACTGATGTAGAACATGATCCAAAGACAAAGGTGCCTCCTCCAAATGTTGCTCAATAGTAGCCATAGTCATGTCAAACTGTGAGGAATGATCGTGTGGGTAAAGAACAAGAGGGTCAAAAGGTCTCCCCTCAACACCTAAAGAAGATGAAGCAACTTCATCAAAGAGAATATGAATGTCATCAATAGTGTCCTCCAAGTCTGCAAGATAGGACTCACAAAACAAGCCTGCAATTCCTGTCAAGTACTCATCCCAAGTAGTTGAATCTAGAAGACTATGAATGTCCTGTTGCATTGAATCACTGGAAACCATGGATGTAGCAACACTGAATTTTGTAGATGCAACAAGAGATGGAGGAGATGGAATGTCAACACATGTCTCTAGAACCTCAGTTGATGAAAGAACACCAAGATGCAAATGACCATATTGAATCTCCTAAAAAATGTCCACATGAGTGTGATCCTCAGCCGAAGGAACAATAGAAGCAAAATGTGAGAAGGTGTACACTCATGATTGGTGATCTACCTCCCCAACTGCAGCTATATTTCTGCTATGCAAATCACGAATAATCACATAATCAGGCGTGAACTCAACACTCTTTCCTGCTCCACCATGTGTAATTTGATAGATAGAAAGGATATTGTAGACAATGAGGGTACACAACGGACATCATTGAATGATCCTTCATCAATGTCAATTGATCCTTTCCCACAAATACTCATAGATGTGTTGTTGGCCATCAGAAGGGGTGGTGATGAACAAGTCTCAAATGAAGAGAACATACTCTGTGATGAAGCCATATGATGTGAAGCTCTAGAATCAAGGATCCATTTCCCTGACTCAGAATCTGCAACTGCAAAAAGTTCTTTCCCCCTTTGTTTTTCGTACTTTGACTTTGAAGATGATGAAGAAGAAGAAGATGATCCCCCTAAAGATGAATTCATTTGAACCTTCTTTAGTTGATGTTGCAACTCATCAATTTTCTTTATGTAACATTAGTGTTCATCATGCCCCAATTTCTTGCAATATGCACATTGAGGCTTCTCCTTCTTAGATGATTCTCCTTTGGAGAGAGAGGACTCAGATTCTTTCTGTGGCTTGTTCTTTTTCTTCTTTTGTTTCTTTTCAAGATTCCCTAATTCTTTTTGTACCTTAGGTTCACTAGCCACCAATGCTTGTGGTTTGGAAGACTTGAGGATGCCCATTTGAATTAACTTCACCTCTTAGATTAGAAGTTTTGAAAAGTCATCAAAAGTAGGCTCAACATATGTAGCTCCCATGGAAACCCGTTGAGTGTGAAAGCTAGAAACAAATATTGAATACTTAGGACCAAGTTTGGTTAACACATTGAGAATCAATTGTAAATCATCCTTAGTAATCTTGCAATCCTTTAGTTGTGTTCTCAATTGCTTAATCTTGGAGATATATTCTTGGATTTTGTCAAACTCCTTAGGATCAAGACTCGTCAAATCATTATCAATATGATAACCCCTAATCTTATCAGTTTTACCAAACAAGTTTTCAAAAATCTCCCAAGCTTGCTTAGGTGTTATACATGATTCAACATGGAATTGCAAATCAAAAGAGACAAATGAACATATGTACCCAAGAGTTTTCTCACGATTGATCTCCCATACCGCCTTTGCATTCACATTAGTAGGTTCAGGAATAGATTCTTTTACATATCCAGTGAAACCTTTTCCCATTAGATAATTCCATACTGATGTTTTCCATGATGCATAATTATATGGAGTTATAAGTTCAATTTGAGATTTCCCCATTGCAAAAACACACAACCAAGCACTGAAAGCAATCAACCACTGCAAGATCACCCCCCCAAATTCACTCAATCAATGATCCCCCAGCAAAATATGATCTTAGCACTTTATAATTAGTGCGATTACAGTTTCCACAAGCCAAAATAGCTAAGTGGTCTTTTGATTTCGGTACATGTAAATGCCAAAATTAGGCTATATCTGAAAGTACAACTTTTGAGCAAAACTAAACTAAACTGATTATAGATCTGAGAAGTACTCAAAAAATCATGCACTTTCAAAAAAACAATTGCCTGAAAATGTTACCGTATGATGCCAAACAGAGCCCTGGAAGTTCTGAAAATAAGGACTACTCATCAACGATGACAAAAATCTACAATTTCTAGAAAATCCAGACACCAAAATCAAAAAATGTCTACACCACTGTGAAGCCTGCGAAATTATGATCTAAATAAAAAAAAATTGCTCGAAAAAAGGAGAAAAATTGAGCAAGATATGAGCTTTCAAAGTTGGATTGTCAAAACGAAAACTCCATTGGAGAGGGGTCCTGCAAATTTTTTTTATTAAAATCGCGAAAGATCTGTTTCCTGCATGCAAAATCTAAAAGATACCAAGATCATTTTTTGATGCGATGAACAAAACCCAGAAGGCATTTTTTGATCTGACATGCAGAAGATGTGGACCTTGTGCAAAAAAAATCTCCAATAGCAAAAAAATGACATTTAGAAGCTGAATCAGCCACCTAAGTCAATACAATGCATGTTGCAACCTGCAATACAAGTCCACAAAGAGTAAAATCCTCTAAATCTAGTATTCTATCAAGTCTTTCGGATTCTCCAGGTCATCATTAGATGCAAGAGAAGTGCATACTCAATTATCAAGATGCACCATGATTTGCACTCAAGATCTCTCAATAGACTAACCAAAGGCAATCTAAAAGCTCTAATGCCATGTAAGATTTGGCTATGCAGATAGCCACCCAAGATCTATAAGCCTAATGGAAAGCACAAATAAAAGAGAAGATCAATATGACAAGAATGAATTGTATTCCTATCAATGAATGCAAATACAATATTACACTCCCATTATCTACCATTTAATATGCTATGGCATACCTTGCTTATAAAGGCAAGGGTGAGAGCTAAGATGTTGTAGTCATGTGACAAGTGTCTTAATCCTACGACATGAGACAACTAGATCACGTGTAGAATAAGACAACTATATGACAACTATCAACAACTAGAGACAACTCTCAACATCTAGAAACAACTAGAATGTTCAATAAGTCAACTTAACATGTGAATATGTGTGTGAATATTATTTAACTAATAAATAGTTAAATAATATGAATTATCCACACAACAAGGGAAATAACTGGTTAGGTAATATCCCTATTCACACTAACATCTCTCTCTCTCTCTCTCTCTCTCTCTCACAAACACTAATATGACCCAAAATGGCTAGAAATGGGTAGAAAGTGTTTTAAAAGGTAGGTTCTAAATAAAATGAAAAAGAACCAAGCACTAGGGAAGGAGAACAAGCACAATCCAACTCACACACAAGGACTTCATGGACATCTCAAACTTGTAAAACCTACAAAACATCCATTACAACTCCATAGACTTACTTCATTGTTGCACACACCACTCCTTGCTCATGCACTTAGACTTCACAAATTTGAAATGTATCCATCTTGAACTATTGACTCTATCAGGCCTAGGAATGTAATGTAGAAACTACTGACAAATAAAATGCACGAGACTTGGACAATCAGAAAAAATATTCAATGAAAGTCTATCTTCATTCATTCAGAATGTGCATATTTAACAATAGGAAAATGGCTATTCACTTCATCTTCTAGATGACTATTCAGCTTCTAGTGCAGCTAGGAAATATAAAATATTATCCTACTACTCCTAGGATTATATACATTATTGTTACATCCACCCTAATTTGTAGGGGTAGTGACAAAACCTCTATTTGTGTTGCACATTGGGCAACTTGTTTATCGTACCTCTTTTTTCTTGATACAAAGCTCCAATGTTATGTAAAAGGTTTTTCTTGAATGATTCCCTTTTATAGTTTTTCAAGAACCAAGATATGGACTTGGTATTTAGACCTGAGTTTATTTTCTCAAGTCAAGTCAGCTTTCCATGATGTTGTATCCCATTTTGAGAGAATACCGCACTTGTTTTCTATAAAAAAAATTCACCACCATTTTTGTCAAAGAAGGTCGTTCAACTTCTATCTTTGTCACTTATATGAGTGAAAAGTAGATAACCCAGGCTGATTGTGCCCATGAGTAATCCAAAAGTGTGTTAGCTACAACATGTGACCTAAAAAACCCAAGTTGATTGCACCCATGAGTAACCCAAAAGTGTGCTAAAGCATGCACTGAAAAGCCTAACTTTCTCTCAAGATGAAAATGTGAACCACTTGTTGTCCATGATGTTGTCAAATGAAGACACATGTCAACACATAAAAAATTGCTCCCGTGGTAGGAAAATTTGTGTACTAAATGAAGGCATATGATGATCTCACTCCATGGCATAGTCATCAAAAACCAAAATGAAGTGTGCAATCTCAGGTGTTCAAGTGTCAAGATGAACATTACTTGTTGAGTGGCAATATGTTGCAATGACAAATCCTTAATGGACAATGTGAGCAATCTCCAAGTACCATGCTTGAAGAGCTCAAAATTTGAATCTCGATGTTTCAAGTATCATGCTTAAAGAACTAAAAATCTAAATCTTTTTGTTTCTCCAAGTACCATGCTCGAAGAACTTGAAATCTGAATCTTAATGTTCCTCCAAGCACTATGTTCAAAGAACTTGAAATCTAAATTAGGTCCCCTAGAAAGAGAACAACATATATGAACCTGTGTATAGAAATTCACAACTTAGTGACACCCTCTTAGGTTTCATCACGAGTCTCCATTAAGCTACCCTTTTGGGTTTTCAAGTTAATGGGAAGAGTTTGCAGGCCACCTTTTCTGTTTTTCAACTTATAACTCAATTGCAAAAGTATAATCAACAGAGGTAGTATCCATGGCCTCAAATAGTTTGTACTAAACTACACATGTGACGGTCTTAGTGTGCTCATTATCAAAATCCCAACTAGAAATCACAAGTACAAAAAATCACTATTGGTCAACACCAAAGAGACGGTCTCGGTGTGCTCATTATTCTCTATGGGAATTGAGTGCAACTCTACAATTTTTTTAGTAGGTTGTCACTCAATAGTACAAGTATCAGTATTTGTAATGCGTAGTTCATCATCAATTGGATCAACAACTTCTACATCAACAGTAGCAAGCTCAATAGGCTTTCATACCATTGCTCAACAATATTTGTAATGTTGAGTTTATCATCAACTGGATCAACAGTAGCATCTACATTAGGAGTAGATGAGTTGTCATCTGAAATGGTGGATTGGACTCCCCTATAAGATTTTGACAAAAGGCGAGTCTCTGTTTGTCATCTAGAATGATCTATCCATCCAAAATGTATATGCCTCGTTGATTTGGTAAGCAAATCCTTGACATAACATTGTTTTACATAATGTGTGTGTTGACCACATGATATACAAGGATGTAGATCAAAACAATCGTGGGAGGTATGGCCCTGATGTCCACAATGACAAGTTTGGACTTGATGGGTTCTAGTACAAGTTGATTTTGATTGACTCAATAACTTGTCAATTTCACAAGACTGATCAACAGGTGAAGACTCAACTTGACTATTGTTCTGAATACATCCAAACAGATTTGATTGGTTTGAAATATTTTGGTACATAAAAATTCACAACACTTGTATACCCTAGACCAATACGATGTTTGTTGGGTTTTATCATCTCCCAAACATCCGCTACAAATGGAGACTCAACAATGGGAGGACTAACAAGTATTATATCCTTGATGACTTTTGACAACACACTTTTTAACATTGTTTTGTGACACAAGAGGGGGCTCAATACTTTTCTTCAAAGACTTTTTGTCTTTTCCTGCCTTCTGAGTTGTACTTCTTGAAGAAGGGACAATAACATTTTTCTTCTTTACAACACTATTGTATGACACATCAAGGGGCTCAAGACTGCTTGAGGAAGGAACATGGATATTTTTCTTCTCTGCAACACTTTTATGTGACACATGAGGGGGCTTAACATTCTTCTTCAACGACTTTGTCTTTAGTAACCTTTGGAGTTGAAATGCTTGAAGAAGGAACATCATTGTTGATAGCATCTTCCTTCTCCGGTGAGGCATCAGGTGTCTAGACTTGGAGTTGATTTTGGAACCTATTGATTTCTCGCCACAACATTTTGTATTGGTTGCACAAACATGCATGAACAAGGGCTTGTATTGGCACCAACATTCTGATATTATCTCTACTTCTTGTTTATTGCTGACATTAATTTACAAAGGTAACATGCCATTGGTGTATAATATGAACATGATTACAAAGACTACACACTTTTGAGTCGAAATCCATCGATAATTCTCAAAGACAATACAATTCACAACACCTTATGGTTTTTCTGTCAAGTGGAGATGGATTGGTTCCTTATCACTCAATAGGTTTCCTTTTCTATATACCGGTGGACCAATATACCAAACTTCTCGATATGCTCACCCTTCTAATATACTCATTGGTACGTGAAAGAAGCCTATCATTTCTATATACCCATCGGTAGATGAAAGAAATGTTAAAGCACATGAGAGTAGAGAGGTGAATGGCACATAAGTAGCACATGAAAAGGATTTACCCGATCAATGACACTTGCTTAGAAAGAAATTGAACTTTCTTTTAGTTAGGATTTACGTCTTACAATAGCAACGAATGGGTAATGAAGGGAAATGAAAATGAAAATTGGCAATATCATTATTAGTCCCTAGTGATTTATAGGGACAAAGCCACAAACATTGTTGTTGCAACTATATTAGGCGTTGGGTATAGCAGTTCAATCATGACGGCCTGACCCATAAACGTGAACCAGAGGTACCTCAAATACCGAACGTTGCGATTGTTTTGGGTTTATAAAATTTTGATTATTATTTGCAAAAAGAAAATGACAACTTATGCTTGAGATATTCAATGTCCCCGTAAAGTGAAAAAAATAAACATGACCTCCTAGATAAATTTTCCACTTTCTAATAAAATTTCCCCCTTTACTAAACTTTTAGTTTTAAATTGAAACACCCCGACTTTTAAAAGACCGTGGTTTAACTCTCAAATCCCAAAGAAATAGAACTTATTACTTCAAGAGCAACAAGAAAGCCATAGTTTGGAGAAGAAATGAACCATCGAGCATGTGAAGGGTCGGCAGTGAAGAGTCCAGGTCTACGACAAAGGTAACAACAATGTTGCAAAAGCCACTGATTGTATTTGTTTTGTAGCAATGCTAGTCTCAAAAACTCAGGCTAGGATTTTACCTTTGAAATTTTTTTCTTTCTCTTACCAGGATTCCAAACTCACTGAGTATGACTCTAGTTCATCGGCATAATTTTGTAGTTGTAGGGAAGAATCTCCTCATCTACAAGTTTGAGGATAACTAATCCTCAGATTGTTGCCACTACAATGTGTCTTTGAAATAAAGGGTCTCCAAAAATTTCCATCCACATGTAGTTATCATAGAGTGCTAGACCGGGTAGTCTTTTCTGAACTAGATATCCATGGCAGGCATGTTGACATGTTGAAGGAAAGGTACGAAGAATGAGTTGCCCCCTCCTAATCTACGAATCTTTGCCTAAAATTGTAAACTAGATAAAACCCATGCTTGATAGACAATCCTTGATGCATCTTTAGGATCTATCACCTTTCATGTAGCCTCTTCCACAAGGTTATCCAGTTGGGGCGTAGCGAAGGCAAAAAAATGCCAGGCCTCAAAATAGATTCATACAAACATATCACTTAAAACTTGAGAGCCACAAGAATCCCCATTATCAGTAAGTAATATGACTGGCAAAGAAAGTAACAATACAAATAAGCTTAAGTGCAACATATATGCTTTGAAACAAGAGTTAAGGCTATCAGAGCCATATTAAGTCTAATGTCCATACTTTTGAAACCCCCATTCGCTATTTTCTAAAGGACAGACTTGATGTGCATTCAATCACCTACTTGTGCAGTGAAAGTGGAAGGCATGGTTGCATACTCCCCATGCAACAATACATTCTTCGCCGGTTGCACTAGCTTGATTTGTCTGATGTTGTTACTGCACAATCCATATTGACATATGCAACAGCTCTCGAGTGTAATAAATCAAAATTTTGCTCAAGGTGCTTCAACATATGCAACAAACGTTTGTGGGTGTGATGTGACACAGAGAAACGTCTCTACTTGTAGCGTGAGTATAAAAATGGGGTTTTAAATAATGGATATTGCAGAGGACATGGTTATTTGGGTACACAAAGTATTTTATAGAAGGCACGCAAATTTTGCTTCGTAGATATTACAGGTGGCATGTGGGTTAAATTGAATGTAGAGATTCAAATAAACACACAAGGTATTCATAAAAATCAGATGTGTATGAACAACAGACAGAAGAAATTACAGAACATAAAAATGACATTTTGTTGCTTGTAGAAATTTCTCCTTAGGTATCAGCATTCCTCTTTTAGCCAAAGCTTTTCATCTTGCTCTAATATCAATGTCAGGCCTGGGAATGTAATGTAGAAACTATTGACAAATGAAATGCACAGGACTTAGACAACCAGAAAAAATATTCAATGAAAGATTATCTTCATTCATTCATAGTGTACATATTTAACAATAGGAAAATGACCGTTCAGTTCACCTTCTCAATAACTGTTCAGCGTATAGTGCAACTAGGAAATATAAAATATAAAATATTATCCTACTACTCCTAGGATTATGTACATTATTGTTACAGACTCAACCCTGAGATCTAATTGAGGTGGATCCTACAAATAGCCATTATGCACTCCTTTTCCCCTCCAATTGCAAGTTGAAATTCAACTTTAACAATTGCAAAGGACACAACTACATGCAAGAGGAAACCAATGCCCCAAAAGAGACTAACATGGGGAAAGGGACACAACCACATCAGGATAAACACAGTCATGTGCATTTCCATCCCTAAGTAGACTGCCGTAGAAATAGAGAACTAAGAACTCAATTCCAACAAACTAGAACCTCCTCCTAATCTTATTTCTGCTTTCTGTGATTGACAAAATAGATGTGCTTTTTCTCTCTCTACTCTCATTTTCATGTCTTGTTTAAAACAAGCATGTGCAATCTCAACTCTTGTATTTAAAATCTGAAATAAAATTGTTAAATAATTTATTATTGTCATTGTTATAGGTTTTGGATAATGAGGAAAATTACATTGTAATTAGAAACAGATAAAGCACAACTTAGTGTCAAAACTCTATTTTTACTCTATACTTTGCTACGACAGCTTGGCTTTATAGTATCAACTATCAAGGTTTACTACAATGTTTTGAAGAATAGTTGTAGCATCCTTCATATCCACTTCAATTCAGTCACCTTCTCTTTATGCTTGGAATTGCAATATTCTTTTCATTACATTGTAACGGAGCCAACTACATGTTCCCAGACCATGGGCAATCAATTGAGTTCGGGTTTATCACTTGCTCTAACTCTTATGTTCCCATTGTCAATGAAACAAGCAAACTAAACATACAAAGACTAACTGACAATATTTTCCAATCTTGAACTTACCACTGCCATCTTTCCATTATTAGTTGCCCACTTGGAAATTAATGCCACATGCTCGAAACCATCCAGGGGACTAAATTTCATCATAGTTGCCATAATTCTAGGATGTGCAAACATGAAAAGCTTGGTAAGGACTAGGTCTTTAATGTCGACTATAGTCTCATCTAATGCTACAGGCTTATAATATCCCACGGATGCAGCACAAGTTCTTCAATATATTGTAGATTGCAATCCTGCACACCAGTTGCAAATTATATTGTTTGAGCATGTCCATTTATGATTTGCATTTGCGTGAATGTCAATTAGATTGCCAACCTTTGTTAAGCAGCTTGAATAACTGTTGCATCCACATCTCCCGACAATCCTTAGCTGATATGCCCCATTGACACAAGACGGAGAAAGAAAAGAGCAATTGATGATTTTTTTTATTTGATTATCTTGCTCCCTCTACTACTCCAATGATGCTTCATGCAATGCAAATAAAAAAATCACCTCTTCTTTAAAGTGGGGCAAGAATTTAATTGTTTTATGATAATTTTATCATTCCCTTTTTTATTTTTATATTATTAATAAATAATAATAACATTTGCATGCAAAATAATATTAAAATAAAGTTGTTAACAGGTATGAAAAGAAATTGACGAATCGGTAAGGTAATAGAAAAACCATACCCCAGGACACAATATTGCAAATAGTTATATAATAATACAGTGATATGCTTGATATTCTTGCAGTGTAGATTTGATACAATAGATAAGAACCATGTACATATAAAGGCTAGCTAAAAGTATTTTACATTTAAGTCTATAATCCTCTGCATTTACATTTTCCAATCATTTTGCAAAGTCTATAATCCTCTGCATTTACATGTTCACATCATTTTGCAATTTCTGTCTACAGTGAAAAATACCTAAATTTAATCTACTTTCAAGGTTCCATGGTGAGAGCATACATAGAACTAAGCGCAGAGCACATCAGTTGTAGGTCATATGACAGACAAACTGTAGTTGACAATGTAAACCAAGTTGGATATTATACAGTACAATCTATGTATGCAGTAGTTATACTGAAGTTAGATACCAAGAACCGTGTTGGTGTTTGTTTTTGGACAAATCAACAATTAGAGTGAAATACTAAGTATCTGACTCCCTCTTGAGCAAAGCCTCTCGAATGCTGAACTATGTGATCAAACAAGATGACTCCAAGGTTCCTTTCTTATGATTTTGTAAGAGACAGCTCAGTGACTAAGTATGATTTTGTTGTTAAACACAAAGGGACTTACACAATTGTTCAAACATGTTGTTGATCTAATGATTATGAAGGCGAACACTGGATAATCTAAGTACTACAACTTACGACGTATGATTTGGCAATGATGTTCTTAATTCTAATTCTAACCAAATGGGTAAAAAAAAAGACAAAAGATGTAAGGTTTAGTGATACTAATCTAATCCTAGATGTAAGGATGATTACTACTCAGGTGAAATCAAAACAGACCTTGCTTCGCCAGGACAGACAACTACGCAAGATTGATGCAATCCTCTAGGGTTTTACAAGATATTTAAATCAGTTATGCTCATGAAAGATTCAACAAACATAAAGATCAAACTGAAGTTCAATGTTGTTCAGACTAACCATGCACTGCAATTTGCAAGCCACAAACTACAAATGGTATGAACTTATAGATTTCACCACGAAACAATAAAGAAACCTTCCACCAACTAACATAAACTTAAAGAAAACTTAATCTAGCTTAATATTCGCTTGAAAATCCAAACCATGCAACACTCAGAAACACATATAGAGTCACCAAAGCAATGAATCTCATATTATTTCAGAGAGCTCTTGCAACAATTCCAGAGTTTTCAATCGTACAAATGAGAGCAACAAGAGCCCTTTTATAGACCTCAAAATAAATGAAGGGTCAAGATCGATCGGCCAAGCCAGCGTACCAGATCAAGCCACATCACAAGTAGTTGTAACAAACTCTTCTTTATTAAATGAAAAAGGCTAACTTTATTAAATGAAGGAGGTTATCTTTATTAAATGAAAGAAGCTATGAAGAAAGGAACAAAGGCACGCCTCCCAAGAATGACATATCATTAGCCTATGAAGAATCTTCATGTGAATATCCATCACTAGAAGCTTGACATTCAATGAACTTGGACACTATTTGCTTGACTTCCTCCAAAGGTACACTTGGCGCATTCTGAATGGTTCCTTTAGCTTCAAGTACATCATCTGAATAGAGGCCAAGTGTCTTTTCCCAATCAGTTATCCTTGCTTTGTTGTCGCCAAGGTGGACAACAAGTGAAAAGATACTATCAAGCCTTTCATCAGTAACATCATCTTCTTGAAAATAGAAGGCTTGAACTTGTTCTTTCATGTTATCAAGAGTCATCTCCCCAAATGGATTACAGATTTTCATCAAAGAAGCATGTATTCCATCATGAATCCTTTGAAGTACACTTCTAACTCTTGACATATCTGTTTCTATCTTATCTAGCAATTGTCCTTTGATGCAAAAGCCATAATACCAGAAAGAGAAGTTATATGTTTTACCTTCTTCAATCACTTTAGCATGTATCAACTCATCAACTGATGTTTCCATCAAGCTCTTCAAATGTGGCAAGTACTATTCTTTGATGTCTTTGAATTCAACACAAACTGTTATCAATGCAAGTACCCTTTCCTTAAGATTAGTAATCTTATCACACACTTGCATGATATCTTCCAGATGTCTAAATGTAGCCTCCTTTGATCTTTTCATCCAGTCCCTCATTCTATGAGATGAAGACTTCAACTCTTCTAAGTGTACAATTGTTTCAAGAGGAAGAAGAGATGGAGGTGTAGCAACTCTTTCCTGCTGATGAATAGGATGAACCAAATGCTGAATGTACCGTTCCAAAGCTTGACATCTCTGCTCAGCTTTGATTCTACCTTCTGTCTCTTGTCTTATAATAGCTCGAGCATTATCAATTGAATCCTGAAGCTCTTCTTCTACTTGCATTCCAATTAAAGGACCCAGATTGATTGTATTGATGTCATAATCATCAGGTGTTACATCTTCTATATTCTTTTCAAGCCTGGGAACTGCTACATGAACTTTCCTCACACCTGTTTCATCTTTAGTGATCTTTGAAAGAATATTTGCCTTCTTCTTCGGTTTCTCTTTCGACATGTCTAGAAGTAATTCATCAACTGGAAGAGGACATTTCTCAACTTCATAATTCTCTCTGATCCTTTCATGTAACCATTCCGGCAATGATGAAAGATCTTGTTGCTGTTGTAAGTGCTTTCCTTGCGCAGGCAATGATTCTTCTTCAGCCTCATCCTTATCTTCGGTATTAGCTTCATCAATGATCTCAGTATCATGTGGACTAGAAGGTACTTCTTCAATTGGAGCTTCTGGAACTACATTCTCAGCAGGTATCACTATGTCTTGATTCAGTGGAGTATCACCTGGCAATCTTGAAGAAGCAGTTTCAATACTTATCCTTTTCTTCTTCTTACTGGATTCTCCTTGGGCAACCTCAAGCTGTTTTGTTTTCTTTCCCTGTCCTGAATCTCTTTCACTTCCTCTACTTCGTGAATCTTTACTAAGAGCATTGTGTTGTTCTTGCTGATCCACTTCTCCCATTTTAGTATAGGTGAGTTTCTTTCCCTCATCAAGTAAGGCTTGTACTTGTTTATTTATCTGCTCTTCAGTGATAGCAATGACAGGCCTTATCAATCTTTCATCGTCAACCTTTTCTCTATCAGCCCAGTTGACTTCATAAGGCAGATTCCGGATCTTATTGTATTCCTCACCCAGAAGAGTTCTTTCGCCTTCTAACTGATCAAGAATCCTTAGTACCTTCGTAGCTCTTACTAGATCCCACTTCAACCTTGAACATTTTTGCATTCTGATATCATCATCATCTATAACATCAGCCCAGTGATCTTCCAGTTGTTCTTTATGTTTGTAAGAAGAATATGACTGCTTGATGGCTCCATGTGGATCAAAATTTTCTCTCCTTGAATCATGCGGATGCAGATGGTAAACATGAAGCTCAACTTCTGAATGCTCAGCTGCCTGAAGTGATGGACAAGAGTAATACCTACCCAACTAAAGAGGAAACTGAACTCCTGCTTTCTTTCTTGCTTTCTGCATCTTATGAAATTCTAACAGCTGTCTTGAAACCTCTAGCAACACCATCCTGTTCGAAGGATATCTGGGCAATCTATATGGAAAAGATGTAAAACCTTGAATCCTGATATATGTGAACTTGTCATACTGGATATAATACCTTCCATACTGCTTGATGAAGTTCCTAGCAGCACCTGTTAATCTTCTATGAGGCTCACCTCTCAACTTCCTCACTATGAACATGGCGAAAGCATCATTGAACCTTTTATAGTGATTTATGTTCTTCAAATGGAGTTGAGGATAACACTGATGTGAGAGAATCTGTCCTGGCTTTGTACCTACTTGTCCTTTAGTTGTTAATCCTTTGTAGACGACATTTCTCGCCAGAATATAAACAAGGTATGAAGTCATGAAGAAAGACTTTGTTTCATCAAAATTCTCAAATTGATCATCAAGGCAGTGGCTTATAAGACCAGCCCAGTCAACCATCTTGTTCTTTGTAAACATATGATCAAAGTAAGTATACATCCATCCTTCGAAAGTAGATGATTGAGGCCTACCTGTTACTCGATTCAGGAACATGATCAGGCAACTTATTTCTTGCTTGAAGTCAGCCTTGTGATACTTGGGATCTTCAGAGTTGTATATCTTCATCGATAAATCAGTCATCCACTTCCTGATTTCTTGCATGTAGACCTTGGAGTTGCCTTCGAAAGTCATCTGAGCAGTTGTAGGGCAAATGAAGACCCCTTTTCCTTTCGGTATGTTGAAGATCTCCTGAATAGCTTCCCTCTAGAGATAGGCGAGAACAGTTCCATCCTTAGCTATAATCTGTCTTTTCTCTTTGTCATAGTGCTGAACATACTCCAATACTAACTCAGTGCTTGGCAAGGCAGGTGGAAAGCAAGCTGCTTGAATAATCCCGCTCTTTGCTATGGCTTTAATGTCTTCGTTTCTTGTGATGGCGAGCAAGAAGTCCTTCACTTCCTCCAGGTTGACGTGTCCCATGTTGGTGTCTCCGACATCCTTCCACTGTGTTTCTAGCTTGGACTCCAGTATGTTGGACTTAGCATCCATCTTGATCAAGACTTGTCTCTTTTTAGCCGTCATTCCCATTTACCTACAAGACCAGACTCAAATAAGTGGGTTGAAATAATAGATTTTACAAGTCTTCTACACCAATGATATCATGTTAGATCACTTCATCAACTTCTAAAGGACACTTCACCTGTTCAACTTCAAGTACAAGAGAGGTCTGATCATTAAAGATCAACATTCTACATCAAAAGCATTATCAAATAGGATCATCACTTCTACATCCTACAAGAACCTGATTTCTGGATATAAATTTGCAAATTTAAACAAATAAAAGGTAATTTTATGAAGTAGAGCTGATCAAAACGTACCTTGTATCAAATTTTGTCTTTCAAAAAGTACAGATTTCTGGAAATTAATATTAAAATCAGTCTTCTAAATGCAGGTCTGCCTTAAAAAATGTTGTTTTTTCTTCAAAATTCACTATTCCCTTTTGACAAATCTGTTGCTTCTTCAAGGAAATTCGCTGCCCTTAGGAAATTCGCTGCCTTTGTACATGAATGATGATCAAATGAAAGGTGAGCACCCATGTTATATAGCAATTTGCACTTTATTAAATGTGGGCGGCTGGGTGAGGTCGACCTACTCTTAGGCATTTAATGTTAGCAATTTTTTTTGTTTTTTTTGTTTTTTACACTTAAAAACTCTTGGCGCCAAAATGAGTAATACTCCATATAAAGGGCACCTAAAGTGGAGGTCTAATTGCTAATGAGCGCCCTAACTTCTTCCAATGCTCTTAATCATCCTTCATATGTGCCTACACCCAAAATGTTCTCCTTCATCGTCTACCCTTGTTTATTGACTTCAAAGGCATGGGAATTAACCAAGCACCTAGGATCATCACACTTGGAAGAACTTCAAAGACCATCTTGAAGAACATTCGCCATTCCAAGTCCAAGTCTTTTCTCCTTCAAGTCTAAGAGAGACTTCTACTCCAATTCATAAAACAAGTTTCATCCTTCTACTTTTACATGAAGGAACATCATCATTTATCAAGAGCATGGTTGCCTTCAAAGGCACCAAATTCACTTTCCCGATCAATCAAATTCTAGGCGCCAATAATGCAGAGAAACAAGTCGAAATAGGCGCTTAGATAGAGGGATGTCAATTGTTTTGTAAGGTCCTCGCTCCTCCTAGGCGCTCAAACGCTACCCTCAAGGCGCTCACCCTGAACTCACACATGGAAGGCGCCATTTGATGATGTTGGTGAGTATAATCCTAACCCTCCTCTGGGCGCGAGAAATTCCTTCTCCTAGGCGCTAATTCGAAGGTGAAATGGTGCCTAAAGACAATCTCCTAAGGCGCATTTCTTCTCTAGGCGCTTATCACTTCAAGACATTCAAAATTCAATCAATTCATATCGAAGCGTATTTTAAACAACTCTAAGTACTCACTTGATCCACTAAGGCGCTCTCTTCATGATGGTCTAGGCATGATTTGAATGATGATAATTACAAGGAAATGAGCTTTAAGGTCTTGTTTGGAGCTCATCCTCAAGGCGCTCAAACTTATTCATTTTCATCCTCCTCTACAAGGCGCCAAAAGTGAAGACACAGGGCACTTATGATGACAAAACTTCACTCTAAGGCATCAAAATTGGTCATTCCAAGGCACCAATAACTAGTCAATATATATCATGGAGGATGCGCCTATGATGTCTTATCCTCGACATTTTGAGTCTTTACACCTTATACTACCCCTAGGCGCAAACCTAGTAGCCTTTTGATCCATTTTTCCTTATGATGATTCATGTGACACATCTTCTAATGCTTAGGCGCTCATTTCACTGCCTTTACTCTTTAAACTCATACTTTAAAACCAAGGCGCAATTTGATGAGATCATAGGCGCTAGACATCCAAGGTGCAGTTTGTGGAGAACAACAACTCAAGGCTTCATTTAGGCACTTCCAGTCCTCACATCTCCAACTCCTTGAAACCATTTGAGGTGCTCCATCTTCTTAAGGCGCATATCTCCTTGAAACACTGGCCTAGGCGCATATCTCCTTAAGGCGCTTCAACACTACTTGTTTCTACTAGGCGCTCAAAATGGATTCAAAGAGGCCTAATTTCCTTCAAGGCGCTATCTAATGAGCGCTAGTTCAATTCCATGACCTTCAAGGCGCTCAGTCAGGAGGTACTTGTTCAAAATGTCACCAAGAGCTCCATTCTCTAAGGCGCAAATCATCATAGGCGCTCAATTTCCTCTGAGGCACTCCATCCCATTTCAAGGTGGCAAAACATTCACTCCAGGGCGCAGTCCTAGATGAAGGCGCAAATTTGATGAGATCATACTAACTTAGGGCGCTCATCTTCATCCATTCAATCCACAGGGCGCTTGATGTTCTTCCTCCACATCAAGGTACCAAAAGATAGGCGCAACTATCCGGATCAGGTGATCAAAGGGCGCTAAAACACCACCTACTGCATTGTGCAATAACTCTTAAGACATCATCAAAACTTCATGCGAGGCATTGGATTTCAAACTAAGAGGGGGTCCCCAGTCCAATGGGGTGATGTGTGATTTCGTCACAACATCTGGCGACTCCACTAGAGGAATGTTCCTGAACATTTCTAAAACAAGGATTCAGATCCCACTCAAAGGACATTACATCACCGTCCGCAATCATAAACTAGGCAAAAGCGAACCTAAAAAAAGGAAAGGAATCACAAATTGGATCAAGACACTACATCTCGTGATGTGTGAGTAAAGATTGATTTCAGTTAAAACAGTTTCTTAATGTTCCAAAGATAAACAAATGTCAAGTTTCAACATCTCCATGTACACCCACACACCGGATCAAATAAGTACAACTACCCGATCAAAGAATCAGAACCCGTTGCCAGCGCGACTATCCATATTCGAGGTTTGAAGTGCAAGCACTTGAGTTCATTCCCATCCCTTCAGAAACTAGGATCATCTAAGATCACCTGTCTCAAGCTAGGTAATTCATGAACGCGGATGGATGGATATATGTACGGATGAAATGGGCAATGATAACTGACATTAAACGGAGCAATGATAAATAAAGATGATATGCATATGACCAGAAAATGGAATGACACAGAAAGGGGTGGAATGCAGTGAGACATTGTGTCCCTACCACGACGCCTGTTTACCAGGTTTTCATCATGGTACCTATCCATAGCGCCCGTTTGTCGGGTTTTCACCAGTGGACGAAATTTTTTCTCTTTACTATTTTTCATTTTTCATTTTTTTTGTTTTTTTTTTAGAATCACTATTACACACAACGCCTGTTTACCAGGTTTTCACCATGGTAACGAATGAAAAGAACTCAAGAGTCTGAGTCTGCAGATAACACAGTGTGCCAAACAAAATCATGTCAAGTTAGTGTTTACCCTGATGTTGGCAGGAAACGATGAAATGATGAGGGGAATGGAAACAGTGGATTACAATGCGAATTATATATGAAATAGATGTATGGAAAGTGTATCAAACATCAACCAGGTAAGTGGTGGAATATGCTTGATGGTGGGACACAGAATGGATGGTGGAAATGGATGATATGTAGCGGAACGAAGTGAAATGGAACCATGATCAACTTCTGTTCGTATCTACCTAGACCTCGAAGCTTGCAAGTGGAAGGGATATATGACAGGGAATGGGAATGGATAATAACTAGTAATGATACTTTCATGTCCTTTGAACTTAGGATTTCCTTATTATTTTTTAGTTCGCAGAATAGAATGGAATAATTGGATGAATTGGATGCGGTAGCCTCTTTGGATTCGGCTACAAGTACCCAGAGCTTCATTCTTCAAGCATTTCTTTATTTGGAAGTACAGAGTGAAATAGCTTTTGAATGTGCCTTGCTTGGGATTTAGGGATTTATACCATGAGGCATAGAAATTTATAAAATTTTCAAACATTCCTTTGCTTGATGGGTAAGCATCCAAATATTTATTTTACGAAAATATGGGGGAATGGGCAAAAGGACTTGGAAACTCCTTGTTTAGATGACACTCACATTTATTGACCATGAGTAGGAAACAGGGTGAAGGAAATATGGTAATGATAAGAGAAACGGAGGTAAAATGGAAGATGGAAGATATACATAGTTACCTGCTTTGAGAGATTTGCATAGTAACGAAAGTGAACATGTAATAGATGGAATGGAAAACGATAGATTTTTAGATGGAATGAAGTGGGGATACCAACATCTCGACCTTGACTTGTTATACAGTGGATAAGGTCATTTAAGAAAGAATATTTGACATGGAAATACTCCAGTAATTCATAGGGAATTCAACTTTTATCCTTCTGGAGTGATATCAGACTTGAAGCAGTTTCAATACTTATCCTTTTCTTCTTCTTACTGGATTCTCCTTGGGCAACCTCAAGCTGTTTTCTTTTCTTTCCCTGTCCTGAATCTCTTTCACTTCCTCTGCTTCGTGAATCTTTACTAGGAGCATTGTGTTGTTCTTGCTGATCCACTTCTCCCATTTTAGTATAGGTGAGTTTCTTTCCCTCATCAAGTAAGGCTTGTACTTGTTTATTTATCTGCTCTTTAGTGATAGCAATGACAAGCCTTATCAATCTTTCATCGTCAACCTTTTCTCTATCAACTCAGTTGACTTCATAAGGCAGATTCCGGATTTTATTGTATTCATCACCCAGAAGAGTTCTTTCGCCTTCTAACTGATCAGGAATCCTTAGTACCTTCATAGCTCTTACTAGATCCCACCTCAACCTTGAACATTTGTGCATTCTGATATCATCATCTATAACATCAGCCCAGTGATCTTCCAGTTGTTCTTTATGTTTGTAAGAAGAATATGACTGCTTGATGGCTCCATGTGGATCAAAGTTTTCTCTCCTTGAATCATGTGGATGCAGATGGTAAGCCTGAAGGTCAACTTCTGAATGCTCAGCTGCCTGAAGTGATGGACAAGAGTAATACCTACCCAACTGAAGAGGAAACTGAACTTCTGCTTTCTTTCTTGCTTTCTGCATCTTATGAAATTCTAACAGCTATCTTGAAACCTCTAGCAACACCATCCTGTTCGAAGGATATCTGGGCAATCTATATGGAAAAGATGTAAAACCTTGAATCCTGATATATGTGAACTTGTCATACTGGATATAATACCTTCCATACTGCTTGATGAAGTTCCTAGCAACACCTGTTAATCTTCTATGCAGCTCTCCTCTCAACTTCCTCACTATGAACATGGCGAAAGCATCATTGAACCTTTTATAGTGATTAATGTTTTCAAATGGAGTTGAGGATAACACTGATGTGAGAGAATCTGTCCTGGCTTTGTACCTACTTGTCCTTTAGTTGTTAATCCTTTGTAGACTACATTTCTCGCCAGAATATAAACAAGGTATGAAGTCATGAAGAAAGACTTTGTTTCATCAAAATTCTCAAATTGATCATCAAGGCAGTGGCTTATAAGACCAGCCCAGTCAACCATCTTGTTCTTTGTAAACATATGATCAAAGTAAGTATACATCCATCCTTCGAAAGTAGATGATTGAGGCCTACCTGTTACTCGATTCAAGAACATGATCAGGTAACTTATTTCTTGCTTGAAGTCAGCCTTGTGATACTTGGGATCTTCAGAGTTGTATATCTTCATCGATGAATCAGTCATCCACTTCTTCCTGATTTCTTGCATGTAGACCTTGGAGTTGCCTTTGAAAGTCATCTGAGCAGTTGTAGGGCAAATGAAGACTCCTTTTCCTTTCGGTATGTTGAAGATCTCCTGAATAGCTTCCCTTTGGAGATAGGCGAGAACAGTTCCATCCTTAGCTATAATCTGTCTTTTCTCTTTGTCATAGTGATGAACACACTCCAATACTAACTCAGTGCTTGGCAAGGCAGGTGGAAAGCAAGCTGCTTGAACAATCCCGCTCTTTGCTATGGCTTTAATGTCTTCGTTTCTTGTGATGGCGAGCAAGAAGTCCTTCACTTCCTCCAGGTTGACGTGTCCCATGTTGGTGTCTCCGACATCCTTCCACTGTGTTTCTAGCTTGGACTCCGGTATGTTGGACTTAGCATCCATCTTGATCAAGACTTGTCTCTCTTTAGCCGTCATTCCCATTTACCTACAAGACCGGACTCGAATAAGTGGGTTGAAATAATAGATTTTACAAGTCTTCTACACCAATGATATCATGTTAGATCACTTCATCAACTTCTAAATGACACTTCACCTGTTCAACTTCAAGTACAAGAGAGGTCTGATCATTAAAGATCAACATTCTACATCAAAAGCATTATCAAATAGGATCATCACTTCTACATCCTACAAGAACCTGATTTCTGGATATAAATTTGCAAATTTAAACAAATAAAAGGTAATTTTATGAAGTAGAGCTGATCAAAACGTACCTTGTATCAAATTTTGTCTTTCAAAAAGTACAGATTTCTGGAAATTAATATTAAAATCAGTCTTCTAAATGCAGGTCTGCCTAAAAAAATGCTGCTTTTTCTTCAAAATTCAATATTCCTTTTTGACAAATCTGCTGCTTCTTCAAGGAAATTCGCTGCCCTTAGGAAATTCGCTGCCTTTGTACATGAATGATGATCAAATGAAAGGTGAGCGCCCATGTTATATAGAAATTTGCACTTTATTAAATGTGGGCGGCTGGGTGAGGTCGGCCTACTCTTAGGCATTTGATGTTTGCAATTTTTTTTTGTTTTTTACACTTAAAAACTCTTGGCGCCAAAATGAGTAATACTCCATATAAAGGGCGCCTAAAGTGGAGGTCTAATTGCTAATGAGCGCCCTAACTTCTTCCAATGCTCTTAATCATCCTTCATATGCGCCTACACCCAAAATGTTCTCCTTCATCGTCTACCCTTGTTTATTGACTTCAAAGGCATGGGAATTAACCAAGCGCCTAGGATCATCACACTTGGAAGAACTTCAAAGACCATCTTGAAGAACATTCGCCATTCCAAGTCCAAGTCTTTTCTCCTTCAAGTCTAAGAGAGACTTCTACTCCAATTCATAAAACAAGTTTCATCCTTCTACTTTTACATGAAGGAACATCATCATTTATCAAGAGCATGGTTGCCTTCAAAGGCACCAAATTCACTTTCCCGATCAATCAAATTCTAGGTGCCAATAATGCAGAGAAACTAGTCGGAATAGGCGCTTAGATAGAGGGATGTCAATTGTTTTGTAAGGTCCTCGCTCCTCCTAGGCGCTCAAACGCTACCCTCGAGGCGCTCACCCTGAACTCACACATGGAAGGCGCCATTTGATGATGTTGGTGAGTATAATCCTAACCCTCCTCTGGGCGCGAGAAATTCCTTCTCCTAGGCGCTAATTCGAAGGTGAAATGGTGCCTAAAGACAATCTCCTAAGGCGCATTTCTTCTCTAGGCGCTTATCACTTCAAGACATTCAAAATTCAATCAATTCATATCAAAGTGCATTTTAAACAACTCTAAGTACTCTCTTGATCCACTAAGGCGCTCTCTTCATGATGGTCTAGGCATGATTTGAATGATGATAATTACAAGGAACTGAGCTTTAAGGTCTTGTTTGGAGCTCATCCTCAAGGCGCTCAAACTTATTCATTTTCATCCTCCTCTACAAGGCGCCAAAAGTGAACACACAGGGCACTTATGATGACAAAACTTCACTCTAAGGCATCAAGTCATTCCAAGGCACCAATAACTAGTCAATATATATCATGGAGGATGCGCCTATGATGTCTTATCCTCGACATTTTGAGTCTTTACACCTTATACTACCCCTAGGCGCAAACCTAGTAGCCTTTTGATCCATTTTTCCTTATGATGATTCATGTGACACATCTTCTAATGCTTAGGCGCTCATTTCACTGCCTTTACTCTTTAAACTCATACTTTAAAACCAAGGCGCAATTTGATGAGATCATAGGCGCTAGACATCCAAGGCGCAGTTTGTGGAGAACAACAACTCAAGGCTTCATTTAGGCGCTTCGAGTCCTCACATCCCCAACTCCTTGAAACCATTTGAGGTGCTCCATCTTCTTAAGGCACATATCTCCTTGAAACACTGACCTAGGCGCATATCTCCTTAAGGCGCTTCAACACTACTTGTTTCTACTAGGCGCTCAAAATGGATTGAAAGAGGCCTAATTTCCTTCAAGGCGCTATCTAATGAGCGCTAGTTCAATTCCATGACCTTCAGGGCGCTCAGTCAGGAGGTACTTGTTCAAAATGTCACCAAGAGCTCCATTCTCTAAGGCGCAAATCATCATAGGCGCTCAATTTCCTCCGAGGTGCTCCATCCCATTTCAAGGTGGCAAAACATTCACTCCAGGGCGCAGTCCTAGATGAAGGCGCAAATTTGATGAGATCATACTAACTTAGGGCGCTCATCTTCATCCATTCAATCCACAGGGCGCTTGATGTTCTTCCTCCACATCAAGGTACCAAAAGATAGGCGCAACTATCCGGATCAGGTGATCAAAGGGCACTAAAACACCACCTACTGCATTGTGCAATAACTCTTAAGACATCATCAAAACTTCATGCGAGGCATTGGATTTCAAACTAAGAGGGGGTCCCCAGTCCAATGGGGTGATGTGTGATTTGGTCACAACAAACCGTCCATTCACAGCTTCATATTGTTTTTTTAAAAAATTCAGGTTGATGAAATGGGAGCAGTATCTTGACTCTCCTTGAGCTGGCCATGAAGAAATTCTAAAACTGAAAGCCGCTGCAAGATGAAAAGAAAGTTAAAAGCTTACAGACAAAAAAAACTCCCATGGACTTTAAAATGATAAACATTCAAATTGCTACGTATTAAGTAAAAAATAATAATTTGTAAGTCAAATGATTAAATATCCCTGTCGCATTCAACAGCACAAAGAGAGCTGCCAGTATTGAATATATCACTACCCCATAAGACGTGTATAGGAAGACAGCAATAAATGCCTGTATCAAATTTAACTTACCCTTTTCTCTAAAGATGATTCCTCATTAGGTTGTAATGAAAGACTGAGACATTCTAAGCTTTTTACTGCTTCTTGAAATCCCTCATTAGCAACTTCTTCGTTACCTTGACCTCTGTTTACATCAGCAACCTTAGCTAAAGAAACTGCAACATCAAGCACCTGCAGTTTGAATGACTATAGAATGAATTTGAATAGAGATATTGATCAATGTTATAGAATTATACATTCATGAAATCTTTAAACAAGTTATGTTGCTTCAACACGGAAATATAAGTTACATGTACTTTGATTTCCTCCAAAATAATTGCAGTTCCTCCAGGAATAGTTGTAGGCATTATACATAACCAGATGAGCTTAGTTCATAACTCATTAGTTATCATTACAAACCTAAGGAATGAACTTCATACTTGTCGGGACTAATATAATTTGATTTTCATGGCAACAAGCTCCATCCTAATGCAAACAAGTAACTACGTGTCCAAACAAGAAAAGCATGCTTGCATTGACATATCTAACAAAAACAAACCTGGGAGGTTAGCTTTGTGTAATTGTTAATAGCCTTTCGACGAATATCCAGGGATTGAGAATAATGTGATTTTGCTGCTGAAAGATCGCCTTCATAATATTTAAGATCTCCAATTTTGTTTAAAGAAACTGAAAGAGTATGTACAACCTGCAACAAAAATATCAGCAGCAACTAATTGAAAAGGACAAAGCTATTTCATACTTGCAATTTTCAAAGGCATGGCGTGCATTGGATACTAAAATGGTGTATATATAGCATATTACAAGGTGCTATGTGACTCAACAAACTATATTGAAAACATAACACAGCATGTACATCTGTAAAAGAGATGGATATTTTAGGACACTTGCTAATCTCTTGAACAAAAGTGTTCTGTTACTTTATGATTCTTTTTTTTAAACAGGACTAAGCTTTCTATTATATTCATTCCGTAGCTGTCCCAGCAGATACTAAAGAGAAATGGGCCACAAGAAGAGGTAAATGGAGCAAAAGGGAGGGGATGTGTGAAAGAGAGAAACCTCTGGATCATCAACAGATAATTTGGACAGAATCTTGAGACTTTCACTGTAATACTTGACAGCCCCACCAACATCTCCCATGGCCAGGCTGCACAATTTGAACAGCAATGTGTATACTTGAAAAAATGACATAATTGTATAATGAATTGAATGTAACATCCAATTTGATGTGGAAGATTCATGTAGCAAGTAAATAGAATAAATCAACAGCCTGGAGTTCACAAGAGAAGGAAGGCATACTAAGTTTTTGGAAGACACTAAAAAATATCTGTTTTAGAATCGTCTATATATCATGCAAGAGTATCTGCTCACTGGAAGTGGTAAAGGATAAAGAAGGGCATGTGTATTAATTGGAATTGTGACAACAGTTAAAAGTCTGAGAATCTAACCTATTAAAAAACTTTACCTTCAATAATCCATTCAATTTACGGTTAAGGAGAAAGAATTAAATGGTACTAGCTTATGTTTCCAAATAAACAAGATGGCTAGCCTCTCTGAAAGGATTCACAAGTCTCTGAGTTTCCTTTGTTGTCACTAAGTAACAGTTATGCCTAACCTATTTGAAAGCGATCACAAAGCTATGAATTTCCTTTACTGTCACTAAGTAACAGTTTTGTTTCTTAAGAAGTTTTTCCAATGAATGATAGAAGGTTAAGGTTAAACTTTTACTCATTATACATTTCCATGTAATGTGTCTTGTAAATAAATGCAAGCACATATGCCCATAACTTAATCTCTGATATGAGAGAGAGAGAGAGAGAGAGAGAGAGAGAGAGAGAGAGAGAGAGAGACCAGCAATCACCAAACATGCCCAGAATAGCCTCTAGCTGTGAACATAATTCTGGACTACCTTCAATCCTTCCCAGCTGCTCACGAATATCCTCTGCACATAAAGTTAGCCTTGACTGGGAACTCTCCAAATTTTGGGCTTGAAATGCCTGCACATGGCATCCTCAACAAACTGAAGTAACCATATTTATCAGAATTATCAATTATGGAACAAATTGAAGTTACCATGTTTATCAGAATTGCTTTATTCTTTGACTTCAATTTTAAAAGGAAATTCTTTAACAAAGAATGCATAATCAAGGATATCTAATCATACAAAAGCACACCTAGAACATACAGCATAAAAGAATTTGTTTACATCCGTTTGGGGAAAACCTATAATTATTGAAGAATCCATCATCATGGCTACTTAATCATCCAAAAGCACACCTAGAACATACAGCATAAAAAATCTTGTTTACATCCTTTTGGGGAAAATCTATAATGACGAGGAAATATTTTTAAGAAGAATGCATCATCATGGATACTTAATCACCCAAAAGTACACCTAAAACATACAACATAAAAGAACATGCATACATCCTTTAGGGGACACTCCATAATGAGGATATATCTACACAGTACGTATCCAATTTTTTTATTAGAATGCATATGATAAGTATACATTCACTAATCATACAGAAAAAAGTGGGTGGATGGCATCCCACTCCGAAGAGAACCAAGATCACATCGGCCTAAAACTGAGAAGGCAATAACAACAAATTAAATTTTAATCACCAATAAAATAAATAATTTAATAAGGTGAATTAAAAGAGAATTCAGTCATAAATCCTTTAAAAAACATTGAAAATATCACATCGTTAAAAAAAACTATAAGCATCAAAGTTTGCTGGTCCATTGGGCATATAAAGCTATAAACAAGACAACAATTATGCCACAGGGACGACCATCTCACAATCTGGCAAAGGAGGATCATCGTCAAGCATATCATCCCAACCAGTGCCTCTAATGGAGTATTCAGAATCAAGTATGGGCTCCCATCCAATAAGAATAGTTTCGTGTCTCTTATATTCATTTTCTTACTGGGTTGGCAACGGAAAATAAGGGAATTTGCCCTGTGGTGGGGCCACCCAACTACTAGGGCCAACAACCATGACCAAATCCACCCCTCCATTATCACTGCATTGAGGAGAAGACCACCTAGACTGTGGCTAGAACTTTGGTTGGCATAAGAGTGGTGATGCTTTCCTCTTCTCCAAAGCCCCTTCCACATAAGGGAGAGCAATGATGAGAAGAATCAAGAGGAACCTGGCTGACAGTGCAAGGTACATTGCCCCAATGGTCACTAAGAGACTAGAGCTGCTCCATCTCCAATGACACCTCCTCCCTCCACTTGAACTGGAATCTAAAGCATAAAATTCGAAAACACAGATACTTTATCAAGCACATAAAATAAGTAATCAATAGAACTATGAAAGAGAATAGTATTGTTCTTTCTTTCCATATCAGAAAAAGAATCTCATTGCAAAAATTGCCAAATTTGGTTGAATTTTGCACGTAAGAAGGCAGAATCCCCAAGGAGAACCTTCTGCCATGTGAAAAACTCTGGCTTGACTGGTTGAAAAAGGGTGTGAATCCGCTTCCAGAAATACTAGACATGACTGCAAGCCTAGAAGAGTTGTTCAACAGATTCAGATTGATGACAATCAGGGTGAATTGGGGCAGAAATCTCCATATGCTTAAGTCATTCACCAAATGGTAAATTTTGATAAATCAAACACCATAAGAACAAAGCTTTCTTAGGCTTGAGTATAGCTTTCCATACTTTGGAGAAGAAATGGCACCAAGTGGATGGTGTGGATTGTAAATTCTAGCATGCATTCAAAGCCTCAAATGGGACTTAATAAAGGAAAAGAAATTGGTAACCAAGATTAGGTTTGTACAAGCAAAGAGGTGTATGCATCAGCCATGTCCAATCTTCCACCATGAAGATGGAGAATGCAGTCCCATTTTTTTAAGATACTTTGTTGGCATAGGCACCTGAAAATTTACAATTCAAGTCCGGCCAAGAGAGCCAGGATTATGTGCTATGACTCAAAATGTCATTGATTGTAAGAACCTACCACTTAATAATATATATATATTAGATCATCGTTTAACCCAAGAATAATCATCATTACTAAAATAAATTTCATAAATCAAAGCACAATGCTCAGAAAAAAAAAATTATACAAAAGAATATCCAAATATTGAGAGTTACAAGAGCTAATCAACTTAGCTTTGATATACAATTAAGGACTTAGTCCTTTTACAATCAAGATGGCCTTAATGGCTTAATTTCAAAAGTATCAAAATAATACATTATCACTTGATAGAACTTTCGAAGTCAATACCTTTGAAAACATGAAGAGAGAGAGAGAGTATCATCAAGACACTTTTCTGCCCAACATGTGTGAAAGAATCCGGTGCAGCATGTAATCACTAACAATCTAGCATACTATCTAATGCACATGTACTCAAAAAACATGATATGGCAAAGAATAAAAATTGAATAAAATACTACACTTAAACTCAATATAAAGTTTTGGCCAAAACGTCTTTTTATATGCAGTACTACATTGCATATTGAGTTGTAAGTTAGAAAAGTAACTTACTATTCCTGGTTACCCATATTCGGCACCTGTCTTGTCTCTCTCAGGTGCTTATATGCAGTACTACACTGACATATTATCTAGAACCTGTATAGATTGAAAATAGGTTGATAATTCAGCCCATAAAGGACAACTGGCAATCAAAATGCCTCAAACATTATTGTGCAACCGATACAGTGTAGTGAAATGATGTCATAATTAATGCATCACGATATTACAACAATCATAACAAAATTGAAAAGGTTTCCAATCACTAACCAAAAATAATACTAACTTAGTTAAACTGCTACCCAGAGTTTGCAGCACAGTCCATGCATATAGATAATATATATCACCTTCTTTTACATCTAACTATACCTTGCTATCAATTAATTAATCCTTCCACCTTGGAATAGGGGTAGATCGGTAAAACCTTGGTATTTAATAATAGCATAATTAATATACCAACCATTTTATTAAAACAACTTACTCTCTAAATCCACATATATTAGTGATAGATACATGATTAGTTCAAACCTTGTACATTTTAGTCAAGCCTTAAGATTCTTGATACCAGCCTATCAGCCTACACCCACTATAAGTGGATGGTGAGGAAATACTATGTATTCTATAAAAATAACATAGTCCACAAGCAAATGGGTTGATAGAGATAAATTTATAGGCTAATGTTTGTGGCTAGATAGGAAATATTCAATAGCTAGAACATCTTAAAAACATAAAGTATGAACATTAAGATCAACCAACTATTATCATGTTTCCCAAAGATGGTTCACCATTCTATATACAAGCTTAGAATGAAATAATTGAGTGTTAAACACACTCCCTATAATTTATTTAAGATTCACCTTACTCTAGCCCATAAGTATTATACTGCTCAGCTGCAAAAATAATCATTTGTCCAATGTTTGCGCATCAATAATATAGAGCATAAGGGAATATAAACCCACAATTTGTAGATTTATAGTAATTTCTAGATTTATAGTAAATACTAAAAGTGGTTAACATGATTAAATATTAGCCACAATGTTTATGGCAACCCCATCAAGTAGTGTCAATCTGATAATAAGACAATGTAACGGATCAGGCCTTATAGAACACCCAAGATTATACCTACACAAAGTCCACCTTACTACCTAGCCATCTCATTGTGCTGATATGCAATGTTAGCAGGGTGGAATCTGTGTGTGTGTGTGTGTTACTATGACCAATCAAAGCTTACATACAATGATGATAGTAATGTCATTATGAACGGTTTAATAACTATGATGACCTTTCTAACTCTATTTATATATATTTGTAACAACAGAATTCAAGCTAATACAGTCATATAAGTTTCCCAGAAATTTACATCCCCAGCCACCTAGTAATTCAAACTTGTGTACATACCAGGATATTGTACACATTTGAATGCCTCTGTAATTGAACTTAATGTAGCTTGAAAAGACTTCCAATGCATTCTGAAAATGAACTCTATTATAACTTTGTAATGATTCCAACAGCACAGCAAGATATACGTAGGTTAATGAAGAATGGTAATTGCAGAAGTATACACTGTTGTGTGCAAGAAAGAGGAGATGTCCCTCTTTTTCATTTTGGCATTCCTGTCAGCCACTATTCCTAGCTACGTACTTCAGTCCCACTGACCTCCTATTTTTGTCATTTGCACATCACAGGCATTAATAAAATTTTGATTTACAGATAATACAAGGATTACTAGAGAATCCTACTCCTTTTCCTAATCGACTTTCATATAACCAAAACATCAGACCTTTCCATTATACCAGTCTAACCTGCATGTTAGTATTTCAAGCAAAATAAAAATGGGGAAAAAATCTAGATTCTTATTACTAGAATGCAATTGGCTGTTAATAGAGTTGGAAAGAATATTTAAAAGGTGTTCAAGGTAAAATAGCAGAAATATGCGTAAAATATTCAATGTACAAGAGCATACTAAGGTATCTTGGCCATCCCAAGCAAATCCCAGTTTAGGAGATTAAACCGATAAAACTTATGGTTAAGATATGAAACTGTAAGGAGAGAAATAAAAATCTGTAATTAAGCATCATAAAATGAAAACTTAACAACTATAATTCACCAAGATTACAGAGAATCTATTCTCTGTCCAGAAATCTTACTTGTGAATGCATTGTTCAATTTTTTTTGAATATTTGATATTCCTTGTGAGTTTTGTACTTTGTCTCAACATAAATGAGAACATTCTTAAGATGATCAATCCTTCGAAGTTTTCCGAATACAAACCCGTTTCAAAGCTATAAAAAGTTCCCAGGCATTGTGTAGATAAGATGAATAAAATCCCATTCTAATCTGGACGCAGCAAAGTTGTTATCTCCTATCCTCATGTATTCCATAACAACTTCTACTTTATCCTTATAAATATTTTTTCCCACAACTACCTTTACTTCCCATGCACTCAACCCAAATCCTCATAGGATTCTCCTATTCACTTTTAACTTATCTTAAATTACTATTTAATTTAATTCTAACTATTTATATAATAAATTCTCTATTATTATTTATAAAAATAATGTTTTCAATATCCATGCACACTCATATATATGTCGACTTAGGATTGCTGGAACAAAATAATCACTAAGCAAGATTGAGAGCAATATCACCAATAGTTAAGGTGACAACAACAAATGCTTTTACCCGCTTACCTATATGGAATAATTCCATGACATTTAATTCTAAATCACTATGAATCAATATTTTTATTAAAAATGAAAAGATTTAAGAAAAATATTTCTTGCAAATAACCATATGCACTCATTTATGCAAAATCAACAAAACGATTCCTAAGTGTGTGTGTGATGGGATTCTTTCACCTCATGTCGCCTTCAAAACCTTCTAGATACCTTCTCCCTAATGATACTCTCCCTCCGTGGTCTGCAGGTGCATCGATACTTCTTCTATCTCACTCATGAACACCAAAGACAAGTAGTTAGTCTTCATCAAGATAATGATTTAAATCTAACATTTAAAAACAAACAATTAAAGAGGTCATACTTCAACATTCGCAAATTCTCAAAAGGTTTAAAACATTACTTGTAATCATTACTATTAACAAGTCAAAAAGAGTCGAAATGATGATCAACATAATCATAACTATCTTTCCCTGATTGTTTGCCAATCAACAAAATAAAAGTATTTTAACCAGGCATATTAACAAGGATGTGACATTGAGGGTTTTAATCCCTTTACAAAACAATCTAATCCCTTTTATCCATAGAACCTCAACAAATGGAGCCCATGATTATCAATTACAGGGGACCACTAGAGAGAAGGGGAATTGATAGAAAGCCCAGAATGAAATTCATCTCCCTTGCAAGTCCATGGTTTGAGAGATTCCCATGCTTTCCAAATGCTTTTGGCAACAAAGATCCCAAAAACCTTCCTTGGTGCCGAAGTTTTCAATAGAAAATAAAGTCCCAACCCTTTCCAGGCTCCCCTAAGATAAATAATGGCGAAGAAGAACCTTACAGACTTCATCCCCATAACTCTTATAATCCATTTAACGCAAAGAGCAGTGTCATGTATCCAGATATTGAGAAGGCCAAGCCCTCTGACCTCTTTAGGTTGGCAACCAATATCCCAAGCATAATGTGAAAACCTCTAGAGCCTTCTAAGTTACCCTAAAGCAAATCTCTTAAAGTCCATCCAATTTGTGATAACAAGCCTCAGAAGGGGCCCAACAAGAAGAATAAACATGAGTAGTGGCAGAACTTTGGAAAAAACCTTGACTTTACCAACCATAGAAAAAGGCTCATTTATTTAGTAGGTAATCTTCATTTGCACTCTCTAAATGATATAATGCAATTATTTAGAAGGTGAAGCATGAAAGGCAAAGGGAATGCCAAGGAATTTTAAACTTTCTTCCTGTTGCATCCACTTCCAATTAAAAAAATCTGGCCATTGAGGCCTAGGTGATAGTGATTGTTTCTAGCATTTGGCTTTGCTCCATTGAATCAAGAACCCAGAGGCCAAGCAGTAATGTCAAGACATTCCATAGAATAGGTAACTAGAGATTCTTCCTCCAAAAAAGTGAGAAAAGGGTCATCAACAAATGGCCATTGACAAGCTGCTGAGGAGAACCAAAGAGAGAAATGCCCTTGACCAAATCTCTAGAAGTGTAGTCAACAAGTAGATAAACCATTCAGCAGCTATAAGTTATAACATGTAACGATAATGCTAAATGACAAACTTTCCTAGTGGACCAAAATAAACCAGAAGTCTCAGGCTGAATGCAATTAATGGTGATGCAGGTTGAAGCATTATGGAAGAACATTTGAAATAAATTGATGAACAAATTCCCAAAGTCAAGCACTTGAAGCATGGCAATGACAAAGTGTCACTCAATTCTGTCATAAGCCTTTTCAATGTCTATTTTGACAAACAAAGCTTTTTCTAGAAATGTTACAGCCCATTCCATACCTTCCCAAACAGCTATAATATTGCTTAGGATGTACCAGCTATGGAAAAACCTTGTTTGCTCCGGCCTCACGATCAATGACAACAAATATCTAAGTTGGAGAGGCAAGGCCTTGGCAATGATCTTATCTAAAGCATTCTGAAGGATAATAGGCTGCCAATTGGTAATAAATTCAGAATCTCTAGATTTCAGAATGAAGTTGATGTTGCCTTGATTAATAAGGGCCCTAGAGATTCAGTGTGCATAGCTTCAAGATAAATTCTATGAAGATCAGGACCAACGGTGTCCCACAAATTTTGATAAAATTCACAAGGAAAATCATCGATTTCCAAGGCTTTAGAAAACACTATTTGAGAGACAACTTCATGTAAGTCTTCAATAGAAAGAAGACAATCATAAACAATTATTTGAGTTACCATGAGCTTATGAGGCACAACCCTAAGGTACTGTGTGAGTAAATCCTCACTAGCCTCAGTTGAAGGCTAACCTATAAAAAGTTTAAACTGCTTTGTAGTAAGAAAAGCTTGCATAATATTGGGAAGCTCAATGGGCAACTATATTACCAGGTTCTGCAAGAAGCCTAGATGAACCCAAGCTAGTCCAAACTGGATTTTGATCCTGGTTTGGGTCCAACTTGGCTTCAACCAAGATCTTTCCCTGAGCCTCTGAATTTGACCCAAAAAAATATTTTTTAAATGAAAAGCAAAAAGTTAAAAACCCTAACCCTAACTAATCAAGGATGAGGGGTACAAGGCTACTGCACACTGTCATTTGCATGTTTCAACTAGTAGGAGTGGAATTGGCACTTCTTGTCCTTCCAATGAATCACCTAATGACATTGATGCTCTCGACAAAGATCAATATGAGGATTTCTATCGATTTTACATGTGTCGATGCACTAATATAAACCATTTTGATTTTTCTTTAATGTTTGACAATAAACATTGAACAAACTTGATGTTGCCTTGATTGATAAGGGCCCTAGAGATTCAGTGTGCATAGCTTAAAGATAAATTCTATGAAGGTCAAGACCAACAGTGTCACCCAAAGTTTTATAAAATTCACAAGGGAAACCATCAGTTTTTGGGGCTTTAACGCATGCCATTTGAGAGACAACTTCATGTAAACCTTCAATAGATACAAGACAATCATAAACAATTACCATTATCTTGCGAGGCACAACCCTAAGGCACCATGTGAGTAAATCCTCACTAGGGTGGAATGCTGAGCTGTAAAAAGTATAAACTACTTTGTAGTGAAAAACAATTGCTTGCATAATATTGGGAAGCTTGGTGGGCAACTATGTTACTAGGTTCTGCAGGAAGCCTGGGCAAACCCGAACTAGTTGGAACCAAATTTTGATATAGGTTCAGCTCCGGTTCACCCAAGGTCTTGCCCTAGGCTGAATCAAGAGGCCTGGGGCACGACCCTAGGCAAGCTCAAGGAGAATCATCCTAGGACCCCTAGAAATTATTTTATAATGAAAAAAGCAAAAACATAAAAGAAACGCTAACCCTAACTGACAACTTTCCTTAGTCTCGATCAAGGATGAGGGGTACAAAGCTGCTACATAGCATCATTTGCATGTTGCAGCTAGTGGGAGCGGCACCAGCGCTGCTTGTCCTTCCAATGAACCAACTAATGACATCGATACTCTCAATGAAGATGAATATGATGGTTTCTATTCTTTTTACATGTGTCAATGCACTAGTATAAGCCATTTGATTTGTCTTTAATTTTTGACAATTGACATTTAAATATCAACTAGCACTTGCACCATGTGGGGGTGCAACGGTTATGCCAATAGGCCTGCGTTACACAGGGACGCGTCCCCTGCCCTGAAATCCCCATCCCCGTCCCCGTCACCGTCCCTAGGCGTCCCCGACATCAAATATACATTTTATAATGTTAAGAAACAAAAACTCACAGCTCGCCATGAAATATTGCTGTTATACTGCCGCCATGACTAAACTTCTGTTATACTGCTGTCATGACTAAATTTTATTGCTGTTATACTGCTGTCATGATTAAATGTACTGTCTTTATACTGCTATCATAATTAATTTTATTGCTGTTATACTGCTGTTAATATTCATTGCTGTTATTCAACTTATAGTCTTATACTGCTGTCCATTAACTTGTAGAAATCTCTCTCTCTCTCTCTCTCTCTCTCTCTCTCTATATATATATATATATATATGAAAAATTCATATATATTGTTGTCCACCGTCATCCCCAAAAAATGGCCCTTGGGCTGCCATCCCCAAAACGCCGTGGAACATAGCAATAGGCAAATTCAAAGACAGAAGTAACTCATGGCAATATTTTGAAATATTTTGTACATGCAAAAAAAAATATTTTGTAGATGAAAAACTACCTTAAGTAAACTTGTCTATCTCAGAATATTACTTTTGCCTTAATTGCAGTTGGCAAACTCTAATGCAGGTATTTAGGTAATGTTTTCCAAATTCATTTGTAGAATGTTTTCCAGAACCCATAATGCTCATGTGTCCATTAATGCCATATTTGAAATAAAATTCTTCTTGTTTCAACATTTGAATATTTGAAAATAAAATTTATTTTATTTAATTATTGAAAATAAATAATTAAAAATTTATAGCAACCTACAACATTAAATATAAAATGTGTATGTTATCTTAATGAATTTCTGTAGGACTAGTACTCAAAATATTTGATCACTTTAAAGTTTAATGTGAAAGCAACATACTTGCCACCAAAGGTTTGGCAAATTTTACCAAACCTATCATAACGTGTTAAAAGTCATTTGTTCTACTTCTGACAATAGCTGAAATAGTAAATCAGAAAAAAGGCACTTCATAATTTAAAAATAAAATTATTCAGCGGCTGCTTGCAACAATAAAAGGTAAACCGTAAAACATATTACTATTCAAACTACTATTAGGCCTGTTTTCGAAGTTTCACTTTAATTTTTTTTTTAGCAACTTATTATAATGAAATTGAAATGCGTAACTAATGAGTGAATAACACGGATGCACATTGACAGATGGCCACAGGCATGGCTGCCTCACAAATTAAGGGCACTAAATTGCCACCTGTTCTGTGCCTTCATTATGACATTGTAAACATGTTTGTGCTTTTATTTGCCACTTCATCCTCTGTATCGAAGCACTCTCCATTGCCACACCCAGCTGCAATGTCACTCCTTTCTGCTACAGGGATCGAAGCGCTCTCCACACCTAGTATTCAGTCACACAGTCCATAAATATCAAGAGTGTGATTTATGAACAGATCAATTAAACAAACACTACCAACAAACGCGGGTGAATTGCTCAATCCAGAAAATGGATTAATCCCATTAACTGCAATTTCATCACCATGTGAATAGCTCAAATCACGAGCACTATAACTCTGGTACCAAGTAGATGACAGAAGTTTGGGCTGTACAATTTTTTAATTTTAAACTTTTGTTGTGTTGTTGCTAAAATCATATTATTTTTGCCCCCTTAGGAAAAAAGATGCTATGAAATTGAACCCATAATGCTGAATATAAAGTTATGAAGATTCATTTTCCCAGACTGACGTAATAAAAAGAAAAGGAAAAGCAAAAGCACCTGTGATTTGTGCTGAAGAAAGCAAGGCAGAAAGAATGGTGATGAAGAGGAATAAACAGGAGTAAAGTTTAGTGGGCTGAGAGGAGGTGGCAGACAGGCAGCTACAGATATGCGAGTGGCTTCCAATGCTGCCACATGCAATAAATCTGGACAGGAGGCAGCAGAAGCAATCTACATGTGAGGGACGCTAAGAATCACCAGTCCCTGCAACTTAATATTCCCAGACATGTAATGTGCAGATTAATTCCAAAAATACTTGAAAGAGGAGGGAATGGGAAAAAAATTGCTTTCTTTTTTCTGAGAACAGAAGTGAATTTTACTAATTCAATGGTATTCAATTTCCCATTCTGGCAATATGACAATTTCCTGGTGTTCAACGAATATTCTTGCTGAAGCTCGCACTAACAAAAGCCTATCAGCTAATTATCAGCTGTATTCTGTATTTAATTTTGTGCATTTGTGCAAATAACATATCTATCTATCTATCTATCTCTTAAGCCAATGCATATAGACTCAAGGTCAAGCTCCATGGGCTTTATAAGCATCAGCAATCTTGAGGAGGTTCCATAAAGCAGTGGCTTGGCATTGCAGGATCTCATTGAATGGTGAAAGCTCTAGCTTCTGAGAAATTTTGGAAAATTCTCAGGTAGTGGCTTCCTGGATTCTGCATGCGAAGATGGCAGCTTGCTTACAATAAATTCTAAGTAAGGTGGCAGTGCGAGAAAATGACATTGTCCATCATTGAATCTACTTGGTGATGCCCAATAAGTGGGCTGCAAGATCCAAAACTCGTTTGATATGCTCCACAGTTCATTCATGGTTAATATGGGCTGTGTTAGATAAAATTGAGACTTGAGGTTTGCGTTCCTAGGAGTTGACCATTCAATACAGATGCAAATGAGGAAATGATAAGAAAGCAATGCAGCCCAAACCACAATAACAGGCCTATTAAAGCCAGCTAAGAAAAAGAAAAGACCTTGCTCAGCCATCATGGCCCTTGTTGGCATGCATTTTGAATTCCAAAAAAAGAAATTCAATTTCAAACTTACTCTCATAGCTTGCTGCACTAGAAAGCTGCCTCTTTCCAAAGAAACATCCTCATAGATTACAGTCTTAACTGTTCATTATCTTCTTTTTCCTTTGTATCATCTAAATGGGCTGTTGCTCTCTTGATTCTAGCATGACCTTCAATGAACTGATTAACAAGTGCTTGAAGATCAGGATCAGGCTCAACTTTATCAATGTCTATTCCACATGGGGCAATCCTCAAAGCGCAAAATGCATACTCTGGGGATGAAATAAAGAATGTCCATGACTAACATTTGGATGAAATTTTGGAGTAACTCAGATAACATAGCAGAAAATCTATATTAAAAATTACCAACCAAAGAACCATAATAACAGCATTGGCAAGATTCAGTTAAAATATATTGGATCTTTCATCTTACTATCCAGACTAAGCTTACTTGCAATATTTATAGCCACATGGTACACATTTGCTGCTCTCATATAGTAAAGCTCAACAAATCACACAGCTAAATGGTCCTTTTTTAAATGACTGGGAATCATATCCAAAGGGACATTTTGTAGTTTCTGCTTCATTAGAGTTATCGTCCTTCCCTCCCTTAGCCTGGTCAGAACAAATGTTTTTTTTCTTCTTTCTGTCCTTGCTGGGTCTTTTCTACCAAGTTTTCAGCATTTTTTTTAGCTGCTCTTGCAAAGGGGCATACAGAAATCATTTTTGTGGCTCAAAGAAAAGCTCCTTCCTTCTAATTCCAAGAACCTGCACATTTAAACTAAAAACTTCAGAAACTATTCAGCCACTAAAAAAAAATAGATTTACCTTACAATTCAAGGATACTAACAAGACTTCAGGATTCAGAATACACAATTGTGAAGCACGGGTGCATTTTATATAGTGACGAATTAAAACTTCCAAGAATGACTGTAATCTTGGCAAGAATTTTGGAAAAAAGCAGCCATATGCAATACAAGAATCCGCAAAAGTGGATTATGAAAGTTCTAAAGTGCGGTTGAACACTATCTTGCTTAGAAGGATAAAATATCAAGAAAATGGACAAGCAGCCCTATTGCATGAAATCCTTCGAATCAAAATATGACCCTCAGCAACATTCTACAGATGAAACGTATACAAAACAAAAGATGTTTCCATTCTAGAAACCATACTGTTCCCCTTCAAAATTCAACAGTTGTCAAGCTCCATGATCTGGTAGAATAGACCTGTTGATGATTGTTTTTAGACAACTCAACAATAGAATAAAACACTAAGTATCCTATTCCCTCTTAAATAAAGTCTCTCAAAGGCTAAGCTATGTGATCCAGTGAGACAACTTCAAGGTTCCTTATTCGTGATTTGCAGTGGATAAACTCAATGATTTGATGTGATCTTGCTAGTTATCACAAAGGGACTTACGCAGACTTCTTCATACTTCATTTAGCTTATTTCTCCTTTTAGTGTGGATGATGTATATACAATGCTTCAATAATAAAGAAAAGGAAAAAAGATAAGGTTTAAAGGAACTAAACTAAGGTCAATGAAGCAATGATGATGCAAGAATAGACAAACTCCTTAATCAACCTAACTCCACTTCGCCAAGGATGCCTACAACTACATGAAGTTGGTGCAATCTCCTAAGGATGGCGAAAGGTTTTCAAATCATGAAAGCTCATATAAGCACCCATTAGACGGCGCAGCTCAAACAAGCATCCACAATCGAACTTAAGCAAATTACAATGAAGCTCAGACTAGCTTTACACAACACTTCACCAACGATGAATGTCAAAAGCATGAGCTAGGAGTTGATCAAATATTCAATACAACATACATTACTTCAATGAGCTGCTAATCTACTTAGAAACATCTCTTCATTCAATCAAGATACAAGAAACCATGTCATTTCACAAGACAACACTTAACACCAACAAGCTCCAATGTCTTTGCATTAATCTTGAGAAATATTTACAACAACTTCAAGTACTCTCAGAGAATTTCGAGAGTCTCTTCTATTCTACTCTACTACACTACTGCCTACTGACTATATTTTACAAATGAGGCAACAAGGCCTTTATATAGAGTCCCAGAATTACAATGAAGGGCTTGGATCAATTCAAGTAGCCAAGGGCCCAAATCATGCCATCTCAGCAATTAGTTACAACAACTTGCTATTTTTAGTACATAAGAGAGGCAATGAAGGCACGCTTTCCAAGAAGATGAGGATGAAATGGAATCTTTAGAGCATCTTCCACATAGGCATCCTCTTTGGCTTCTTGCTTGTTGAATGATGTGGCAAAATATGATTGACTTGATGATGTATATCTGCCATGTAGGTGCCTCCTCAGCAACTCTTATGGATTCCATCAGTTTATTCAATTTGCTTTTGGCATATTCCCAAATTGTATCATTTGTGTGATGTCTTTGAACATGATTGCTTTGAACTTGTATGTTTGGGAATGCTCCTTGCTGACTTTGCCTTGTTCATTGTAAGTTGAATGTATGATGTATGTAGCTCATTTGCTTAACTTTGTGTACTTCTTACAGGATATAAGTTGATTTTCTTGGATGCTACTTGATAGAGAGAAGTGTGGATGATGATGATGCTTCCTTCATGATATAGAGTAGATGATGATGCTCCATTGATAACATGGCGTAAGAGACTTTTTAGAGACTTTGAAGATTGATGAAACTTGAAGCTTGATGGATGGATGCCTTTCTACAATGCAGATGATGAAGAGCTGAACTTGATGTGATCCTTTGGAGCAGCAACAAGATGCCTCCTTTGCAGCAATTGCCTTCCAACTTCACTTTACTCCTTGTATGAAGGTAACTCCTTGAATGACTCCTTAGTCCACGCTCCTGCAATACCAACCAAGAAACAATATCATTCACTTGATAAACACTTTTATAATATAAAGAGATCATCTTTAAAACACTTATTAACCCTCTGCAAGCTTAGGCGCACATCTTGGTGTACAAGGAGGCTAAAGTGCACCTAGCACCAAATGGCTTTATATTTGTTATTTTGCAATTCCAAATGATTAAACATGTTTGAGAATGACTTCTATCTTTCAAACGCCCACCACCTAATGTGAATTGATACATTTTTCCTAAGGCACAAATTGAGGTTTCTAGGGAGGAAAATTGCACCTAAACCATTTTGGTTTGTTTCCTAACTTTCAATGATTTCAATCAAATGCAAAGTGATTAAATTTGAGTTCCAAGCTTCTCTTAATCAAGGCGCACTTTGAGGGTTACATAGGTGTGAATTGGCGCCTTGTCATGAGTGAATGTCCTCTGCAAGTTGGGCGCTGATTTTGGTTTGTGGAAGTAGGAATATGCGCCAAAGGTCTTATAGGCTATTTCTTCACTATTAGGCGCTATTTTGGTGTCTTTGAACTCTATGATTACTAGGCGCTCATTTAGAGTTATACAAGTATAAATTAGCGCCTTAGATTGGATGAGGTTTTCTTCAAAGCTAGGCGCAAATCTAAGGTAAAATGGGTTGAAAATTGCGCCTAAACCATTTTAGCTAGTTTCTTGGCACTTTAACACTTTCAAATTCATGTTCAAGCTCTCAGGAGACCTCCTTGCCTTTAGGCGCTAGAATTCATGATTTCAAACTTCTTTCATTGCTAGGCGCACTTTGTAGTTGTTCAAGAGGGATCTTGCGCCTAGATTTACTTAGTGAATTTGCTCTAATGTGACTTCATTTGAGGCGCCAATCTAAGATGGTGGGAGATGAAAAATGCGCCTTGATTACGTTAACTCAATTTTAAAGGTGTTCAAACCATTGTGAAGGCTCAAAAGGGAGTCTTAAAACTTCTTCAAAGATCATGAAATCAAGACATTTCACTTAGGCACCCAAAGGTGGTTCTACAAGTGCAAATTGGCACCTAGCTTAAGGTGAATGAATTCTTTGGACTTTAAGCAATTGGGAGTGTTTGGAAAGTCTAACTGTTCCCAAACACTCCCAATTGCTTAAAGTCCGTTGTCAAAGACTGAAATGTTAAAGATAAATCAAAATAGCTTACATCAGTGCAACTACACATGGAAAATCGATACAAATCATCATATTGCTCTTCATTGAGAGCAACAATGTCATCAGCTGGTTCGTTGGAACCACAAGCAGCATCAATACCATTCCCACTAGCTGCACTATGCAAATCCTGTGTGGCAACATTATGCACCTCAGTGCCCCTCATCCAAATTGAGACAAAGGGAAGCTGTTAATTGGGGTTTGTTTTTTATATTTTTGCCATTTTTCATCAAAAAAAGACTTTCTTTTTGTCCCAGGTGGGTTCTCCCTAGGCTTCCGCAATCAGACATACCGAGGCTAAATCCACAGGCCCTCAGACGTACCCAGGTTGAAACCACAGGACCAGAGCAGGACCTTGGGCAAACCCAGTCTGAACTCAAACAGGATCAGAACCTGGTTGGGACCAGTCCAGATCCTACCAGGGTTCTTGCAGAACCCGGTAATAGAGGAAAAGGAAGTTTTTGTGTTGGCATTAAAATTGTTACTGGTTAGATCCTGAGAATTTTGTTTTACATGATGAGATTGAATTCAGTGTCCAGAAAGGAGTTTCAAGTTGCCTTGAAAGTGTGCAAAATCAAATTTCTCCGCTCACACTGGAATTTAATAGCACATATGTATAACCTTGGAATGTGTACAAAACAGAAAGTGCTCTGTGTTGATGATTGTTTTTAGACAAGTCAACAATAGAGTAAAACACTAAGTCTCTCACTCTCTCTTGAATAAAGCTCTTCAAAGGCTAAACTGTGTGATCCAGTGAAGTAACTTCAAGGTTCCTTTCTTATAACTTATGGTGGATAAATTCAGTGATTACATGTAATATTGCTGATTATCACAAAGGGACTTACGTAGACTTCTTCTTACTTCTTTCAGCTTGTTTCTCCTTTCAGTGTGGATGAAGTATTCACAATGTATCAATGATAAAAAAAAAAAAAAAAGATAAGGTTTAGGGAGCTAATCTAAGGTCAATTGAGCAATGATGATGTATGAATAGACAAACTCCTGAATAAACCTAACTCCACTTCGCCAAGGATGCCTACAACTACATGAAATTGGTGCAATCTCTTAAGGATAGCAAAAGGTTTTCAAATCATGAAAGTTTATATAAGCACCCATTGAACGACGCAGCTCAAACAAGCATCCACAATTGAACTTAAACAAATTATGAGGCTCAGATTAGCTTTACACAACACTTCACCAACGATGAATGTTAAAAGCATGAGCTAAGAGTTGATCAAATATCCAATACATACATGTATTACATCAATGAGCTTTAATCTACTTCTAATCTACTTGAAACATCTCTCTGTTCAATCAAGACATGGGAAACCATGTCATTCCACAAGATAATACTTAACACCAAATGAATTCCAATGCTTTTGCATTAATCTTGAGAAATATTTACAACAACTTCAAGCACTCTCAGAGAATTTCGAGAGTCTCTTCTACTCTACTCCTACAAAACTATCTCTATTTTACAAAAAACTATATATTACAAATGAGGCAACAAAGCCTTTATATAGAGGTCCAGTATTACAATGAAGGGCTAGGATCAATTCACGTAGCCAAGGGCTCAAATCATGCCATCTCAGCAGGTAGTTACAACAACTTGCTATTTTTAGTACATGAGAGAGGCAATGAAGACACGTTCTCCAAGAAGATAAGGATAAGATGGAATCTTTCAGAGCATCTTCCACATGGACGTCCTCTTTGGCTTCTTTCTTGTTGAATGATGTGGCGAATTGTGATTGAATGATGATATGTATTTGCCACATAGGTGCCATCTCAGCGAACTTGTGGATTTCAACTATTTATTCACTTTGCTTTGTGGGCATGTTCCCAAATTGCATCATCTGTGTGATGTCTTCGAACATGATTACTTTGACTGAACTTGTATGTTTGGGATGTATCTTGTTGATTTTGCCTTGTTCATTGTAAGTTGAATGTGTATGATGCTTGTAGCTCATTTGTCTGACTTTGTGTACTTCTTCTCTTGCAGGATGTATGTTGATCTTCTTTGAAGGCTTCGTCATGTAGAGAGTAGTGAAGATGATGATGATGCTTCCTTCACGATATAGAGTAGGTGATGATGATGTATACATTGATAATGGAGTAAGAGACTTCTCGGAGACTTGAAGTTGTATGGAAGAACTTGAAGCTTGGTGGATGATGTCTTTAAACATGATGTCATTGATAATGAAGTGTTCCAGCATGATGATGATAAAAAGGTTCCTTTGGAGCAGCTACATGATGTTTCCTCGTAGCGACCCCCTCTTAGCATCATCCCTCGCTTGAAGATGACTCTAATCACTTAGCTCCTAGGATGACTTCTTAGCTCAATCCAAGCTCCTTGTTCCTGCAAAACAAACAAAGAAGCAATATCAATCACTTGGCTTTACAACACAAAATAACCATTATTAAACATTTTCTAACACCCTAAGCATGTTTCCAAGCCAAAGTGCATATCATTGATCAATTTCTAAGTATCTTAATGCTTCAAATCATTATTAAAACCTTCAAAAAATTCCCACCCTTAGGCACATTGGATCATGATCTAGTTGTTCATGTGAAAGGGCTCTTGAAAACTCAAATCCAACCTCATATGGGAGTGGCACATTGGATGAGGAACTCATCCTTCGCTTGAAATTTCACTTCAAATCACTATTTCTACTCTTTTGATGAGGGCGCATCAGATCAGGCGCAGCAGATCAGAAATTTAGATCCTCTTTAAAATGTGTCAAAACTTGTTCTTAAACCACCTTCACATGTGGCGCGTTATTCAGCAATTTCTATCCTTGCTTGGAAGTCTTACAAAATTTGTATTAAACTTCATACTTAAGTGGCGCACTAGATAGGAATTCTGTTCTCTCATTGAATGTTCTAAACTCTTGTTTCCTTTATAGATGATGCACTAAATCTGGTTTCTTCTTGGTCTTGGCGCAAGGGATCTTGATCTTGTGCTTGGGATATGAAAGTTTTTGAAAGCTTAAACAAGACTGCCACCTCCTTAACCTTGGCGCAGCAGATGAAGACTTTGAGTTTTGGTTGAATTCACCTCCTTCACTCAACATGAATCTTCTTCATTTTGGCGCAGCAGATCAACATTTTATCCTCATAAAAGATCTCCTTGTGGGTGCATTGGATAAGGATTTTGAATCCTCTTGAAAGGTGTTGGAAACTTGAACTAAAATAACCTTCAAAATAGGCGCATTTGATCAAGGTTTTTGTGCTCCACTTGAAATTTGTCCTAAAACTTTTCTTGAAACTCCCATGAGATTGGCGCTTTGGTTGAAGGTTTTGATGCTCGGTTGTCATGATCACTTAAAACTTGAAGCAAGTCACTTCATCTTTGGGCGCATTGGTTGAGGCGCATTGGATCGGCATCTTGAATCCTCTTTAAAAACACTTAAAACTTCAATCAACACCTCTACTTAGAATGGCGCATGGGATAGGACGCATTGGTCAAGGATTTTGTGCTCCGGTTAAAACTCAAATTCAATCACCCAAAAGTGGCGCATTGGATGGGTCGCATTGGATGAGGTGCATCGGATCATGATTTTGCGCTCCGGTTGAAAGATCTCTTGAGATGGGCACACTAGATCAGCATTTTGATCTCCCTTAAGTACTCAGTCATGTTTCCAGCATTTCCCAAGGTAAGGTATATTGAAAAATATATTTCAGTATAAGTTTAGAGATACTTTAAATATTTTTCAATATACCTTTCAAGATGTTTGAGATAGGTCTCGGATCCACCGGATTTAACATGTAGATTCTAGAATTTAGAGGATCCACTAGATTTCAGACTTAGTCAAATTTTCAGGATTTTCGGGATATCAGGATATCAGACTTAGTCATTTTCAGGATCTCAAACATACATCAGGATATTATGATTTCCACCATGAAGTTAATGACTCTTGAATAAAACTAGACAGAGAACTCAAGAACCTATTCCTCACTCAGGCAACAAACCACTGACTTCATCATGAAACAAACTTAAGACATCATCCAAGACTCAACGCAAAGCATTGAAACTCAAAAAAAAGGGGGGTCCCCATTTGCAATGGGGCAATGTGTGATTAGGTCACAACACTCTGCTTGGTCTTAAAGTTCAGAAGCAATAAAATTTGATAATGTGAATCATTTTTCTCTTCTACAAGTTTTTTGCTAATTCATTCTATATCGCACAATTCAAGAGTTTTAAAAATTGTAAGTCCAATTTTTCTTGTAAATGGTCAAAGTTGTAAAAAGATACGATCCTATGCTCTCTCCTACTTGATATAGGTTTGTGTAATATTTTTCTTTGTTTTTGATGAATAAGCGTATATATTACTATTTAAATAATATTACACATATCCACAAAAAAAGGGTGGGTGGAAGACGTCACGCCCCAACAAGCCGGTACGCGGCAAGAGCTAGAGTACTAGGACTATGCTCCATACATCAGTGGGGTCCAGAATGTCATCAAGGAGCTCCCGAGTCCCAACCATCATTGTCTTTGCCATCTTTTTTATCTTCAGTAGCAGAGGGTTGATTGTCACATATAGGCAAAATTGCAAGAGCCAGGCATGGAAATTTGTTGGAATCCGACCAATCACTAAGCCCATGGCCAAGGGCCTAGGTAGAAGCAGAGTGGTGGCGAGTGGGCTAAGACCACCCATGCTGAGATCGATCCCTGGAATGCCTCACAGGAGGCTGGGAGGCACGGGAGTGAGCATCCTAATCCCCACAAGCAGAATGATTGTGCTCCCGATGGAGTAGCAGGAGTAGGAGGGAGCCAGGCCATAGTGCATGAGGCATTGCCCCAGTGATCCAACAACACCTGAAGGTGTGCCACTTCAAGTGCAACCTTGTTGGCTTGCACTTGAATCTGCATGAGCACATTAGAACAAATCATAGCTTTAGTATACAATGAGAAATTACAATCAACTAAACATCTTAAAAACAAAGCAGAATTCCTATCTTTCCAGAAGTTGAAAAGGATTTCCACCCTAAAATCATGCCAAATCTGAGTATATTTGGAGGGAATTCAATGCCAATCCCCTAATAAAATCATATGCCAAGAAAACGGTTCAAGCCGAAAAGGTCTAAAGAAATCATGAATCTAGGCCCAAGCAGATTGACCTCTAGGGCAAAACCAAAAAAGATGCTTGAGAGTCTCTTATTGACCATAGAAGAGGCATCGAGGATCTCTGATCCCAATATGGGTTAATCTGGACCCAATTGGAAGGCCTTGAAAAAGAATACACCAAGCAAAGTCAGCAAGCTTTGGCTCTAGAATAGCCGATCAAACTACTTGAAATCTGCATTGCCAAATACTCAAGGAGATTGCAGCAACCATTGCTGACTTAAAATAGGCACCATAGGCAAATGAGGAGAAAGCCAAGAATAGCCCTTAGAAGGCTTATAATTACGAAATGTTGTATCAAGATACCATTTCCAAACTTTCCACCAAAGCTTGAAACTACGTGTTGTGACCAAATCACACATCGCCCCATTGCAAATGGGGACCCCCCCTTTTTTTTTTTGAATTCCAGTGCTTTGCTAAGTTTAGGATGATGTCCTTTGCATGATGAAGTCAGTGGTGTTTGAGTCTTAGAGCCCCTTGATGACCTGATCCTGATGTTTGAGACCCTGAAAATGACTAGGTCTGGTATCCTGATCCTGAAGACCCTGAAAATGACTAAGTCTGAAATCTGGTGGATCCTCAAAAATCTAGAATCTGCATGTTAAATCTGGTGGATCTGAGACCTATCTCAAACATCCTGAAAGGTATATTGAAAAATATTTAAAGTATATCTAAACTTATACTTAAATATATTTTTCAATATACCTTACCTCGGGTGCTGTCAATTCTGGGCGCGAAATTGCTCTAGGATCACCTCAAAATTCCGCCTAGAACTTAGGGCGCCTTTCATCATCTGGACAAACTCACATCAGCGCCTAGAGGACAATCAACCTTCAATCTGTCCAAGATAGGGCGCCTTGATTCAAATTGACATCAAAAACCTTCAATGATCCAAGAATTCGACGAAGGAGTAATCTAGGAACTTAGGCGCTCATCACAGGTCCAAATGATCATCAATTTGCGCCTTCAATTTATGTTAGGCACCCAGTCCTTGTTGCTCCTCTTCACTATGGCGCCTTAAGCAATGGAGTGGGTGAATAAACTCAAAATGAGCGCCTTGGGAAAATGATGGCTAAGTCACTTACAAGTTTGAACGCGTAAAGGTGAATATGTTGAAATTTTGAGCATTTTGAGTCTAGGCGCCCTATGGTGTCTAAGCAACCTCCAGAGAAAGTCTTAGGTGCAAGTGAATTTAGGCGCCTTGATGTGAAATGAGGTTTATAGCGCCTTGAGGTCATGTGTTTTGGGCGCCTTTAAGGAGGGAGTTATTGTGACTTCCAAAGTTGATTCAATATGATACATTAAGCCCAATAAGATTAGGCGCCTAAGCTTATAAGGAGTTTGAACACTCAAAATTGCACCCCGATGTGGATGAAGTTTAGATAGATGAGTTAGATGGCGCCCTTTACCTTCAAAGTAGTTTGATTTTGGCGCCTTGGGAAAGATTGTATCAAAACCTTTTGATTTTGGCGCCTAGATTTAAATTAGTGTTGCTTTTGCCATTTTGGCGCCTTAGCATGAAGAGATGTTCAAACTAACCCAAAGTTGCGCCTTAGCATGAGAGAGCATGATGTGTTTAAACTAACCCCTATCATGATGTTTGAGATCCTGAAAATGACTAAGTCTGGTAGCCTGAAATCTTGAAACACTAAAAAATTGACTAAGTCTGAAATCTGGTGGATCCTCCAAATTCTATAATCTACATGTTAAATCCAGTGGATCTGAGACCTATCTCAAACATCCTGAAAGGTATATTGAAAAATATTTAAAGTATAAGTTTATTATACTTAAATATATTTTTCAATATACCTTATGCCCTGAGACTGCCAAATCTAGGCGCGAATTTGTTCAGTGAGGTTAGGCGCATTCTCTCACTTGCAGACACCCACATGAGCACCTTAGGTTGAGCTTCAAAGTGCGCCTAGAGGAAGATCAACTTCCAAACGCTCCAAGATAGGGCGCCTTGATTGAAATTGGCATAAGAGACCTTAAACATCCAAATTTGGGACAAAGGAATGATTGAAGAGTTTAGGCGCCCATTGCATGTTCAGAAGATCATAACAATTGCGCCTTAGGTTGAAGGACATGAGTTTAGGCGCCTTGATGTGAGGATGGAGTTTAAGACAGTAATAGATTGCGCCTAAGGGTAGAATAATCTCACAAGGGTATATCAAGTGTTGGAGAGCCTTAAGGATGTCAAGATTGAGCTACATGAGTTTAGGCGCGTAGATTTAGGAGAAGGAAAGCACCATTCAATGAGCGCCTAGTGTTAGAAGTTTTCTAAATAACTAAAATCTTGTATGAAGAGTTTAGGCGCCCTATCTTACCTTCCCAAATCACTTTAGCGCCTTAAGATCAAAATGTTGGTGTATCTTTAAATTAGCGCCTAGCCTTGTAGAGGTGAAAATCAAGTTTAAATTGGCGCCTTGAGGGGAGTCTCCCAGTTCACACCTAGAAGTAGGCGCCTTGATAAGGGAGATCATTTTTAAACATTACAATTGCTAGAAATCATTTGAAATAATGAATGTGGGACTAAATGATGTTAGGCGCACTTTATTCCTATTTTTGCCTTTATTTGCGCCTAAGTTTGAAGTGGCATTATTACATGTTTAAAGTTGTTTTTTCTTAAGAAGTTATTGATATATCATTTACCTTGTCTTGTAGGAGCATTAACAAGGCTAAGGAGTTATCCAAGGAATCACCTTCAAGCGAGGAGTAAGGAGCATCATGCTAGCCGCCTTTGAAGATTATCAAGTTGCATCATTGAAGGAAGGGGTGTTGGTGAAGCTAAGGAGTCATCAAGGACAAGTACCTGAGAAGCCTTCAAGTTGCAGAAGGATCACACCTCAAGTCTCCTACATCAATGACATCATGTTGGATCACATTAAGTTCAAGTGTATTACTTCAAGGCATCTATCCATTCAAGCTCTCCGAGGAATATCTTGCAAGTGTACTTCATCAAGGATAATCATGTTCGAAACATTCATCCATTCAAGCTTCAAGTCAAGGTTCGTCAAGCTTCAAAGTTTCTTCTAGAGGTTATCAACATCTACTTCACATCCAAGGAAGGTGTTATCATCTACACTCAAAGAAGGTCACTTCAAAGGCCATCAATGAAGGATCACTTCATCAAGTCTTCTACATCAAGCAAAGATATTCATCCATCATACTTCAAGCTCCATTCAACCTTCAAGTCCAAGAGATTCTCCTACTCTTCATGAATGAAGATTATCATACATTCTACTTCAAGTCATCATATCTCTACTACTCCACTCTTTAAGAAGAAACATCAAAGAAGATCATCATATTAACTTACCTACAGGAAGAAGAAAGAATCATGAAGTCAGTCAAGTGAAGTAACAAGTATCATACATCCAGTCTACAATAAGAATAAACAAGGCAAGATCTACAAGATGTATTCCTAAACATACAAGTTCAAGCAATTACATTGAATACATCACACAAAGATGATACAATCTTCAAAGTATGTTGAGTTGGCATCTATGTGGCGAGTACACATCATTCAATTTTGATTAGCCGCATTATTTAATGCATTAAATGTATCATTTAATAAAAGAAGTCAAAGGGATTCCTATGTGGAAGAATATTTTAAATGCTTTCGCCTTACCTTATCACATTGGAAAATGTGCCTTCATTGCCTCTCTCTTTTGTGCTAAAAATAGCAGTTTGTTGTAACTACCTGTGAGGTGGCACGATCTAGACCCTTGGCTATCAAATTAATCTTAGCCCTTCATTGTATTCTGAACACTATATAAAGGCCTTGTTGCCTCATTTGTAATTCAGTAGATCATTAGCAATAGTAGAGAGTAGATTTTTAGGAATAGAATAGGAGACTCTCAAAATTCTCTGATAGGATTTGAAGCTATTGTAAATATTTTTCAAGGTTAATGCAAAAACATTGGAAGTTTATTTGGTGTTAAATGTTATCTTGTGGAGTAACTTGGTTTCTTGTACTTCAATAGAATGGAGAGATGTTTCAGAATAGATTAAAAGTAGATTAGAAGCTCATTGTTGTAATGTATGTATGTATTGGATATTTGATCAACTCCTAGCTCATGCTTTTAACATTCATCGTTGGTGAATTGTTGTGTAAAGCTAGTCTGAGCTTAATTTGCTTAAGTTCGATTGTGGATGCTTGTTTGAGCTGCGTCGTTCAATGGGTGCTCACATGAGTCTTCATGATTTGAAAACCATTCGCGTAACCTTAGGAGATTGCACCAACTTCATGTAGTTGTAGGCATCCTTGGCGAAGTGAAGTTAGGTTTACTTAGGAGTTTGTCTATTTGTACAACATCATTGCTTCATTGACCTTAGATTAACTTTCTGAACCCTTAACCTTTTTTCATTTTATTTATCATTGAGACCCTGAATACATCATCCACACTGAAAGGAGGAATAAGCTAAATAAGTATGAAGAAGAGTCTGCGTAAGTCCCTTTGTGATTATCAGCAAGATCACATGTAATCACTGAGTTAACCCATCAGGAATCATAAAAAGGAACCTTGGAGTTACTTCACTGGATCACATAGTTCAGCCTTTGAAGAGCTTTATTCAAGAGAGAGTGGGATACTCTAGTGTTTTACTCTATTGTTGACTTGTCCAAAAACAATCATCAACACTACATACTCCCACCTTGTGAACCACATCTAGTGGCACAAAGTCTATAACAACTTGGAAAGTTTCAAAGTCCTAATTAGTTTCTTTAATTGAGATTTTATCCTACTGTTGAAGGCATGTTCAATGGCTTTCTATAGAATTTTCCTAGTCTCATTTAAATTAACATGTTAGCAAATTATTAGTTTATGCTCAATTTTTCAAAAGCTTCTTCATTTTCATATGCCTTCCATGAAAAATCTCATTTTCTTACAAAGCAGATTGCTTCCATTTTTAAGGCTAATTCATCTACATTACCTTCAATGAAGACCTTGGGTTTACTTTTGCAAGTGTCAATTTGATCCTTATATCAATAGGTCTAATTCTAGGTGTTAAATTGTTGATAAAACATTTTGAGTCTTTTGACTATTTTTTCCACTTCATGGCCCTTTCTTGAGGTCTTCTACAGACATTTGGAGAAAGATGGGAATTTCTTATAGTAAAACCTAATACTAGCAATAAAAACCTGCTTTGATGGAAAAAAGCCCGCACATTATCTTGATGGTGATCAAATCTAAGCTGGAAAATAGCCACATCTTCCATACAAAAAATTAGGTAGATTGTCCATTCTAAGCGCTACTTTGCACTGGCTTGTGAAGCTCATTTACTCGCAATAAGTGTTTTGAGATAGCTAAATGCTATTCAGAAATTCCTTTCTAACTGGACCTCTCTAATCCATGTCAACGGAATAGAATAAATTGATCTACATGTTAATATAGTTTAATCTTGGTTTTCACAATGCATTAACTGTTGTCTGCCAAACAAAATCGATAAACTTCAAAATTCAAAATTAATCTACAGTTTGGCCAAAACCTGAGCATCAATTTTTAACTGCATATCAAATTTGAAATTGCGTTGTGGCCAGAACCCTAACCTGATATATTTTAACTACAAATCAAATGCACTATGGCCAATGCTACAGCCTTCAAAATTTTATCTGCTTGGACGTTGTTGATGTTTGTTTTTGGACAAGTCAACAATTAGAGTGAAATACAAAGTATCTGACTCCCTCTTGAGCAAAGCCTCTCGAATGCTGAACGAAGTGATCAAACAAGATGACTCCAAGGTTCCTTTCTTATGATTTTGTAAGAGATAGCTCAGTGACTAAGTATGATTTTGCTGTTAAACACAAAGGGACTTACGCAGATTCTTCTTCTTTCATTTGTTTAGCTTATCTCTCCTTCAATGTGGATGATTTATATACAAGGTCTCAATGATAAAGAAAATGAAAAGGGTTAAGGGTTCAGAAAGCTAATCTAAGGTCAATGAAGCAATGATGATGCTTGAATAGACAAACTCCTCAATTAACCTAACTCCACTTCGCCAAGGGTGCCTACAACTACATGGAGTTGGTGCAATCTCCTAAGGTTACGCGAATGGTTTTCAAATCATGAAGGTCCATATGAGCACCCATCGAATGGCACAGCTCAAACAAGCATCCACAATCGAACTTATGCAAATTATAAGGCTCAGACTAACTTTACACAACACTTCACCAACGATGAATGTTAAAAGCATGAGCTAGGAGTTGATCAAATATCCAATACAACATACATTACATCAAAGAGCTTCTAATCTACTTTATTTCTAATTTGAAACACCTCTCCACTTCATTAAGATACAAGAAATCATGTTATTCCACAAGATAACACTTAAACACCAAACAAGTAGCTCCAATGTCTTTGCATTAACCTTGAGAAATATTTACAACAATTTCAAGTTCTCTCAGAGAATTTTGAGAGTCTCTCCTATTCTACTCCTAAAATCTAATCTCTAATCTACTACTGATGATCTACTGAATTACAAATGAGGCAACAAGGCCTTTATATAGAAGTCCCAATTACAATGAATGGCTGAGATTAATTCGATAGCCAAGGGTCTAGATCATGCCACCTCACAGGTAGTTACAACAACTTTCTATTTTTAGTACAAAAGAGGGAGGCAATGAAGGCACATTTTCCCATGTGATAAGTTAAGGCGAAATCATTTAAAAACTTCTTCCACATAGGAATCCCTTTGACTTCTTTTATTAAATGATACATTTAATGCATTTAAAATAATGTGTACTTGCCACATAGATGCCAACTCAGCATACTTTGAAAATTGTATCATCTTTGTGTGATGTATTCAACGTAATTGCTTGAACTTGTATGTTTAGGAATACAACTTGTTGATCTTTGCCTTGTACATCTCCTTGCAACTGGATGTATGATACTTGTTGCTTCACTTGACTAACTTCATGATTCTTTCTTCTTGTAGGATGTAGATATGATGATCTTTTTTGATAATGCTCTTGATGTAGAGTAGTAGAGATATGATGATGATCTTCCTTCATATAAGAATAGATGATGAAGCTTGCTTCATTAATCGGAGTAGGAGATCTCTCTTGGACTTGAAGGTTGAATGGAACTTAAAGTATGATGGATGTCTAGCTTGATGATATGATGAAGATGAAGTAGTGCACTTGGCATGTTGATCTTGAAGTAGCCCTTTGGAGTGTAGATGATAACACCTTCCTTGGATGTGAAGTAGATGTTGATAACCCCTAGAAGAAACTTTGAAGCTTGACGAACCTTGAAGCTTGAAGTATGATGAATATCTTTGAATGTTAAGCGTTGGAAGAGAGGGACGTGCAACCAATGAAGCAATGTCTTTGAATGGAAAAGTTGATGAAGTAATCCTTGAACTTGATGTGATCTAACATGATATCATTGATATAGAAGACTTGAGGTATGATCCTTTAGAGTAGTGCTCCTTCTGCAACTTGAAAGTGACTCAGGTACTTGCCCTTGATGATTCCTTGACTTCATCAACACTCCTTCTCTCAATGATGCAACTTGATGATCTTCAAAGGCGGCTAGCATGATGCTCCTTACTCCTTGCTTGAAGGTGATTTGGATAACTCCTTAGCATTATTGATGATCCTACAAGTCAAGGTAAACGATATATCCATAACTTCTTAAGATAAAAACAACTTTAAACATGTAATAACGCCATTTCAAACTTAGGTGCAAATATAGGTAAAAATAAGAACAAAGTGCGCCTAACACAAATTAGTCCCACATTCATTATTTCAAATGATTTCTAGCAATTGTAAAGGTTTAAAGAAGTCAATCCACTTAAAAGATTCATTCAAAAGATATCTCTCAACACAATTTCTTCCTTAGGCGCCAGAATGAGGTGGCAGAGGTAGGAATGGGCGCCTAGTCTTTCAAGCTTTATCCTTGTCATTTTTTGGGCTTTGAATGATCAAATGCTCTTTAAAGTAACCCTTTCTCTATGAGCGCCCACTTTATCATGCAAACTTAGTTGTTCTTTTCCAAGGCGCCAACCTAGGTGGCAGAGGTAGGAATGGGCGCCTAGTCTTTCAAGCTTCCCAACATCAATTTCAATCAAGGCGCTTTGATTTGAAGGCTTCCTTGCCCAAGGCGCAATCTTGAGGTTGTCTAGATGATGAAAGGCGCCCTAATTTCTAAGCGGAGTTTTGAGGTGAACCTGGAGCAATTTCGCGCCCAGAATTGACAGTGCCCGAGGTAAGGTATATTGAAAAATATATTTAAGTATACTTATACTTTAAATATTTTTCAATATACCTTTCAGGATGTTTGAGATAGGTCCCAGATCCACTGGATTTAACATGTAGATTATAGAATTTGGAGGATCCACCAGATTTCAGACTTAGCCAATTTTTCAGTGTTTCAGGATTTCAGGATACCAGACTTAGTCATTTTCAGGGTCTCAAACATCAAGATCAGGTCATCAAGGGGCTCTGAGACTCAAACACCACTGACTTCATCATTCAAAGGACATCATCCTGGTCTTAGCAAAGCACTGGAATTCAAAAAAAGGGGGTCCCCATTTGCAATGGGGCGATGTGTGATTTGGTCACAACAGACGTGTTGATGATGTTTTTAGACAACACAACAATAGAATAAAACACCAAGTATCCTATTCTCTCTTGAATAAAGTCTCTCAAAGGCTAAGCTATGTGATCCAGTGAGACAACTTCAAGGTTCCTTATTCGTGATGTGCATTGGATAAACTCAGTGATTTGATGTGACCTTGCTGGTAATCACAAAGGGACTTACGCAGACTTCTTACTTCATTCAGCTTATTCCTCCTTTCAATGTGGATAATATGTGTACAATGCTTCAATGATAAAGAGAAGGAAAAAGAAAAAGGTTCAGAGAAACTAATCTAAGGTCAATGAGGCAAAGATGATGCATGAATAGACAAACTCCTTAATCAACCTAACTCCACTTCGCCAAAAATGCCTACAACTACATGAGGTAGGTGCAATCTCTTAAGGTTAGCGAATGGTTTTCAAATCATGAAACCTTATATAAGCACCCATTGGATGGCACAGCTCAAACAAGCATCCACAATCGAACTTAAGCAAATGATAATGAAGCTCAGACTAGCTTTACACAACACTTGACCAACGATGAATGTCAAAAGCATGAGCTAGGAGTTGATCAAATATTCAATACATACATACATTACATCAATGAGCTACTACTCTACTTCTAATCTACTTAGAAACATCTCTCCATTTCATCAAGATACAAGAAACCATGTTATTCCACAAGACAACACTTAGCATCAAGCGAACTCCAATGTTTTTGCATTAATCTTAAGCAATATTTACAACAATCTCCAAGTACTCTCAGAGAATTTTGAGTCTCTTCCTACTCTACTCTACTACACTAACTATGAACTCTCCTTACAAATGAGGCAACAAGGCCTTTATATAGAGTTCCAGAATTACAATGAATGGCCTAGATCAATTCAAGTAGCCAAAGGCCCAGATCATACCATCTCAGCAATTAGTTACAACAACTTGCTATTTTTAGTACATAAGAGAGGCAATGAAGGCACGTTTTCCAAGAAGATAAGGATGAAATGGAATCTTTAGAGCATCTCCCACATGGACGTCTTCTTTGGCTTCTTGCTTGTCGAATGATACGGTGAATTGTGATTGGTGAATGATACATGTTGCTCATTTGTCTAACTCTGTGTCTTCTTCTCTTGACAGGGTATATGTTGATCTTCTGTGATGCTTCGTTATAGAGAGTAGTATAGATGATGATGTTTCTTTCATGACTTGGAGTAGGAGATTCCTCTTGGAGACTTAAAGATTGAGGAAGAACTTGAAGTATGATAGATGGACGTCTTCTCTTGATGCAGATGATCATGATGATGGTGAAGTGTTCTTTTGGAGCAGCAACAAGATGCCTCTTTCGCAGTGATTGCCTTCCAACTTCATTCCTTGGATGAAGATGACTCTAAGCGCTTAGCTCCTTGAATGATTCCTCAATCCCGTTCATGCTCCTGCAAAACAAACAAAGAAACAACATCAATCCTTTTAATAACCACTTTCTAACACGAAGGAATCATCATTAAACATCTAAATAAGTTGTCTCAAGTCTAGGCGCACATATTGATCTGTAGGGAGGCAAAAGTGCGCCTCCATCAAATGGTTTCATCTTTGTCATTTTCTATGATCTCAATCAATTGAGGATGACTTAAAACGTTTATGTTCCTCAAAGCACCCACTCCAAAGTGTCATTTCATGTATTTTCTTCCTAGGCGCACATTGAGGTGTGGAGAGATGTGAAAATGCGCCTAGGAGACTTAGCTTATTTTTTGACATTTCAATGATTTAAACACTTGTTAAAGGCTTCAAAAGACTCTCCATCCCTTAGGCGCAATTAGATAACTCCAGATGATGCATTTTCCTCTATAAGTTCTAGGCGCACTTTTGAGTTTGAAAATACATGAATTTGCGCCTAGCTTTCTAGAGGCTACTTCTTGGTACTTGAAAGATTTTGAGTACTTGTTCAAACTCTCAGAGGATTCTTCATTTTAGGCGCAAATTGAGGGTTGTGGAGATGTGCATTAGCGCCTTCATATGAATGAGGGTTTATTCCAAGCTAGGCGCATATCTAAGGTTAAAAGAGCTGAAAATTGCGCCTAAAGCCCTTAACTTGTTTCTTGACATCTAATGATTTCTACTTCATGCTTGAATGTTTAGGAAATTCTTCCTCACCTTAGGAACCTTGATTATGTCAAATTTAATGCTCTTTCAATTGAGGCGCTCATACTCATCTCTCCGAACATTCTACTTCCTAGGCGCCCAAAAGTATCTATAGAAGCAAGGAATTGCGCCTTACTTTGATGTGGTGTTTACTTCAAAATTTCATGAACTTATGACTTGTATATGCTCTTGTGAACTCGTCAAACTCAATACCTTCAATGTTGATAGATTCAAACATAGTTTCCCCCTAGGCGCCAAAATGGACTCTTCAATGGTTGAAATGCGCCTAGACCCCTTCAGCTTGTTCTTAGGCATTTGTGATGATCTCAAATTAAGGTATTGATGTTTGGAAACATCCTACTCCAAAGTAATGTCAAAACTCAAGATACCTAGCCTCCTACCACTTAGGCGCACTTTGATGACTCCTTGAACATGAATTTGCGCCTAGGTCTAAATGAATGTTTCCTTCACTTTTTATGTGTTCAAATCATTGTAGATGTTCCTAAAGACTTCACCAAAGCCAACAACCTTCAAAACTTGTAAATTCAAGTTGATTTCTCTCTAGGCACAAATGTGAGGTTACACAGGGGAAATTGGTGCCTAGCTACTTGGAGATAGATTTCATTTCAACTTAAGTGGTTTTTAGGCTAGTTCATCCTACATCTTGCTTCCAAAATGATCAAATTTCAAGGTTTCAAGTGCCCCTTTGTAAGGCGCAATTTTATAGTCCTCCAAGTGTGAAATTGTGCCTTGACTTAGGCTAGTTCCTTCTTCAAGTTTTACCAAGTCAAATCTATATATTAGCTCAAGAGAAAGTCTTAACAGTGAATATTGCTTAAACTCATGGATTTGACCATACTTCTCCTTAGGTGCAATATGATGTCTCTACTGATGAAGAATGGCGCCTTAGCTCATTTGAGTGAATTTTGGACTTAAACAATTGCAAGGTGTCTTTTGGGTGGAGTAGTTCTTCAAGGCGCCCATCTTCTTTTCAATTTCCAACATCATTCTCCAAGGCGCAAGTTTGGGGTTTTCCGGATGATGAAATGTGCCTTGACTCTCTTAGGTATTTTCTTGCAAGATTTTCCACTATTTAGGCTGAAATGATGATTTTTGTGATACTTCCTTAGGAGCACTTTGATGCTTGAAGCTTAGGCGCATATTTCAATCTCAATCTTAGGCGCATATTTGGGTTTGCAGAGGTGAGAAAGTGCGCCTAACTTCTTGGAGTAAATTTGCGCCTAAGAAATGGGAGTCCCCAGGGTTAGGTATATTGAAAAATATATTTAAGTATAAGTTTGCTTATACTTTAAATATTTTTCAATATACCTTCCAGGATGTTTGAGATAGGTCTCGGATCCATAGGATTTAACATGCAAATTCTAGAATTTGGGGGATCCACCAGATTTCAGACTTAGCCAATTTTCAAGATTTTCAGGATATCAGACTTAGTCATTTTCAAGATCTCAGAACATCAGGATATTATGGTTTCTACCACGAAGCTATAGACTCAAACACCACTGACTTCATCACGAAATAAACCTGAGACATCATCCAAGACTAAAGAAAAGCACTCGAGCTCGGAAAAAAAAAGGGGGGGGTCCCCATTTGCAATGGGACGATGTGTGATTAGGTCACAACATGACGGTTCTCCTTTTTTGATCAACAAAGATAAGGAACCAAGCTTGAAGGCTAGCATTTATCTATTGAATCCATTCTTATGGTTCTTTTCTTGGTGACCTGCAACAAAGGTGGATAGAAGGAGAAATGTTGATAAAGCTTTTGGAATTTTAGTTCTAACACCCAACCAGATTACTAATTTTTCTCATTTAATTTCTAATTTTCTAGAAATCAGTTTGTCAGTTTTTTTAGTATGAGGTATAGTGTAATTTACATTGACAGTGCATTAAATTTCAGTATCAGTCAAAATATGAGCCTTGGCTCTGTTTTAAAAACTGAGGGATATTCTTTGCAGCTTGTAAGCACTTTATCTAAGCTTGATACCCAGTTTGTTATGAATATCTGTCATCTCGAGCTATAGATAATAGTGTCTTTAGTTGAAGTACCTGGCAAACATTTTTATGACATAATATGTAAATTATTTTTTATTGGGGCCTTGTTAATAGAACCCACATGTATCTAGCAAAAAAACAATTCAATTAAAGATCCGATTCTTCCACAGAGCATAGTGTTTTAAAAAATGCTTTCGGAAAAACTGTGAGATATTTTTTTAAGATCTTAAATATCACAGAGTTTTTCCAAGAGTCTTTTCCTAAACACCTGACCAAAAGCATGAGTTTACACAAGATTCGTTGAATTTTAGAAGACTTCTATTAGCTTGTCTAGGTCCAAATTCTATTCATTGTTTTTGTCAATAGTCCAGGCAACAAAAACAGACTCAGGATGTTTGGATCCTCAATTCAAACTCCATTATTTTAGATTTATATGTACTTATCAAATCCAACATCATCTGAATACAATACACCTGCCCAGATTTTCATCTTTCACACTCCAATACATCTGAATTTACCTAGCAACATTCCTCATGTGGATTTCTTCACAACTAACACTAATTCCATTCCCTGTAAAATTTTCCTCATCAGTACTAGTGGTACCAACCAAAATCTCGCATTCCATCGCCAATAGAATTTTCCTCGTCAGTACCAATGGTGCAGGTGAGGTTGAGAATCTTCAGTTTTCTCCCAGGAGTCATGACATCAATATAAAAGGGCTACAAATTATGAATTGTATACATAAATACAAAGTTAATAAATGCCCTTGTCTCCACAAAGGGCATCTTATATGCCAGGTAAATGTGTTAGTGAGGCCAGAACATAAAAAATCGCCTTTACCTTTATTCTTCTACATATACTTAGAATCTTAGATAACAGAACAATTACAGTAACCACGAAGGCCACAAACTCACTGCCAATGATAAGGGATCCCTAATATTCTAGCCCCTAGACTTTGCAGTATCCCTCTTTCCTGAAAGGAACAATAATCAATTCATAAAACACAACAAGGATGTAAAATGACGATTTTGAACTCACAAACATAACAAATAAAAACAATAAAAAACCAGAAACCTCATTACATCATTAAAATTCCAATAAACATGTTGAAGACATTGTAGTATATTTGTTAACGTGGGGTATTGGTAAGAGCGCAACCAGGTTCCCAACCACATTAAAGCAGCAAATAAAGTCGTGATGATCTTGTGGTACAATAATTGTGATATAAACACCAAGGAGTCATAGAGGGGTTAATTGTTGCGACTTTTTTTGTTCCATGTGGTTCCATGCAGTATGCTGAATTGAAAAATTGTTAAAAGCCAAAATCTTTGCATGTTGATTAAGAGGGAGATTTCCAGAAGAGTCTAGCAGTAGGGGCTAAAAGATTGCTGCACCTGCTAGAGAAATTTTAGGATTATTTTGTCCAAATGACAGCAGAGTATAATTTTAACTTTTAATATATTTATGTCACATACATTACTGGCAGTTATTGGTACATACTCTGGAAATAGTGTGGCCCAAAAAAATTGAAAGTTCTCTATCGGATCACTTCATCCTAAAAATATCTCCTAAATTCTCTAAGAAGCACCTGCAGTAGCCCCTGCAGCGGACCGCTAAGTAACTCTGTTATAGATTCAAATCTAACCAATGTATATAAACCTTAAGAGTATGATTGATTCAAGCTTACTTTAAACTGTGTCAAAGGTAGCCTATAATCTCGCATAAAATTTATGCAAAACCAGTTCACTAAACGCAGCAACTGAGACCTTAACAAACAATAAAAATGAATACCAAGATCAAATTAATTTATTAGGAAAAAAAAACCTGTCACGAATCGGAATCAAAGCCACTGAAACCACACTTCCGATCTCGAATTTTCAATAACTCCTCAATGAATCTGCCAACCCGCTTTCAGCCTTTAAATTTCGTCATTTAAAATGGTTTATAACGATTTTAACTTAAAATTTTCACTTCTGCATCAATTTTTTCCCACCGACAAATTAACTACCAGCCACTTGAATTATCTTGGAGAGATTTTTGTGGGAAGATATCCGAAAGTATTGTATGCAAGATTAATATATTTTGAACCAAAATATAGATAACCATAACATTAAAATTTGAGGCTATTTTGGGTATAATGGTGAAATTTGCAAACCCTTGCCAATTTTCATTTAGTTTTGTGTCTATTTTCTTTAAGAATGTCTTAATATAATTATATATTGATAAATAGTGTAATTTCTTATTAAGTTGGGCTCATTCTTCTAGTCTTTACTTATTCCCCATTCACACATTTTCCATACATTTATCTATACCTTATACATATCTACACATTTTCCCATACAATCTACATTTATTGCATCTTCCATGATTAGACAACCATTACCTACCTAGACCCTACCACTCTATTATCTTGGGTCATTCACAAATATGACCCCTCAATTATTAAAATTCAAATTTAACTAAACACGCATTTGAGTGACTTGTTGCTATGTCTTAATATGTTAAGGCATTCAATTACATTCATCTCTCATTCTCTCATATCTAGAATCCACAAGCATTATAATTTGCATTATAGGAAGAATCAAGCTAGGAACACTTCGATTTGGTGCACTAAAAAGAATCAAAATTTGCATAATAATTCTAGCACATTTTCAAGATTACTTATTCCCTACCAATCCTTTACATGACCATAAAGTCAATCTTTTCTAGGGGATTGACCTATGAAAATGTGTACCCTAGTGTTACAACAATCCTCTAAAGGTATTCTTAAATATTGTCAGTCTTTAGAGCAAAGGTGCACATATTGCAAGATCAAATCCATGTCTATTTGAGCGGATCCATGCATGTGGGATCATCCCAAACCTGTAGACTTAACCTAGACCAAGACATAAATCTTGCATGTAATCCAAGGGAAATTTAGATACAGAGGATCAATTTCCAGGTCTGAGACAAATCAAATTCAATCCAATCAAAGTTATTAGCCTTTCTTGAACCTAGAGCTAAGTACATCTATCCACTTCGCATTTACTATTCCAATTATCACATCCACAACTGTCATTAATTAATCTAAGTTAATTTTTACTTGTGTGTATGCATCTTATTGTATTACCCTGGCTTAAGCTTAGGGAAAGTTTATTTTCCTTTACATTTGGTGAACTAATCCACTCTTACACAACCTAGTTCCCCCTAGAGTTTCTCATAATTATTTTCATAGGGTTTTTAGATCTTTCTTATTTTCACATTCTTTTTCTAGATCTAATCCTTTTTGCATTCTTATGCTTCATTGCATTTATATTATTAGTCTTCCTTTTAGGGTTGTGAGCCTTGTTGTGATATCCTTTTATCAACCCTACCCACCCTTGGCTACCACATTAGGGTTTCATTTTTAGATTTGATATACTATTGATTTTTTTTTTTAATATGAAAGTGCATCCTTGAGCTATATATTCCTATCTTTTGTTTATACCATGAGCTACTCATGACCATAATCTTCCATTAAGAAGGAGTGCTCATCTAAAACCTAACGTGGTCATCCAATCTAATGAGACTAAGATCTATTATGATGCTCATGATGAGAACAATAATGAGGATTTACAATCATGAAGCTCATGTGGCAAACCAAGATTTTACAAACAAAATTTCTAGCTTAGGTAATGCAAAAATTCCTACACAACTAGCTGATCATAATGTGTTCATCAACAAGCCATGTGGATTAGAGATCTTACAAGTGGTTAGTGCTAAAATTGCTTTATCTAATGTGACTAATGCATTTACCGCATTTCTCTCTTCTACCATTAATCTATCCTCTACCATTACTCCTTCAACCACTACTACTCATCCCCATGGTGCCACCCCTACTTGTATCCCATCACATAGTGCTTATCCCTTTTCCACTTTCCCTCCTTATGGCCTACCTCCTAACTTTACTCCTCTTGAGATACCTACCTCCCTCATGATGTACCACATCTCTGTACTTATTTCATCCACTACCCAGCTAATCACCACCCCACTTAGTAATGTCATCCCCACATCAACCACTACTTTCGATGCTATGTCTATTGATGAGTGCCAAATTGCACTCATGAAATACATCTTTTTGCCTCTCTTTTTCCCCTCTCTCAGTTCATCTTCCTAGTGTCTGTACCCAAATAAGTTAACAAGATTGTTCTATTTTATGATTAATTAAGATAGATTACTTAAGATTAGAATTTCTGATTAAGTGACTAATGTGCGTGGAATTGATGGAAAAATGCAGAACTTCTCTCTCTTTTTGAATCAGCAGGTGTAGGTTTCAGGAACAATGATTTTGTGCATCTCCGGAGATCGTCTTCAATGATCTCCAGAGACAATAACAAAGAACCATGACACCTGAAGTTTTGAAGATATGGGGAATGCCTCTCCGGAGCTCTGCAAGAGTCTGGAGTATCTCTGGAGCTGCAGACAGGAACAACTATCTCTGGTGCCTCCTGAGAACAGGGCATGTTTCCAAGCAAAGCTGCCGACCAAACACTTTCAGCAACGATCTTAATACCCCTCACTTCACTCAAATCATCACCTGAGTGGTGAAGGGTCAACTATTAGTTAAACTGCTAAAGTTTTATCTTTTCAAAGATTTTGCATGAGTTACGAATTGAACTAATACAATATCCTTATTTTCAAGGCTTTGATGCCCAAGTGTATTAAGACTTAAACTTAGACCTCTGAGTGGACTTCTGTTCCACTCAAGTCTACCTTTCTCGCATGATGATTTTTCATAAGTTAGACAGTTAAGTACAATAAAGAGATGGTGTCATCTCATAGAAAGACTGGCAGATAAGTTCAGTGATATATCATCACTCATTTTTATATATACTCTCAGAAATAGTAGAAGAACGACAATGATAAAATTATTCTGAATCTCAGAGGTCTCAGTTCTGTGATAGCCATATTTTCATAAATGCAGAAATGAATGAATTGGACTGAATTTAGTTGTGATCATCTTTTGTGCTAATTTCCTGCTATAGCCTTCAGCCTCAAGGGTGTGGAGCAAGGGCCCACTCTCACCACTCAGGCAGGAGGCTAGTACCACTATTTTGTTGTTTCAGTTTTCTCTTATAAAGGTGTTTCCTGTTTTAATAGATAGATGCATGTTATTGTTTCTTTGCTTTAAGTAGATTTCCTGTTTTATTTTGTTTTCCAGCATTCATTACATTTATTCAACAAGCAGATAGATTAATCTCTTTTTAAATTAGGATTAGCTATAAACTGGTAACTATAGAATCCCTAGTTGCAGATAGCCATGGACACAACCCTGGTTTTTGACATCTGAAAACAGATTAAATGATGAGGTACAACGACACCTTGTCATTTTTGGTGCCGTTGCCGGGGATAATTTTGTGTTAATTAGGGACACTGAGTTAAAATAGTTTTTAGAATAGATCTGTATGGTTAGAGCTAAAGATCTAAAAGGAAGATATATTAAGCAGACACCTCAACAACACACCATAGGGGAAAGCAGTGAGGTGGTACAAAATCTTGTTGAAGAAGGAAACCTAGAACTTAATTTGGAACCTACACTTCAAAACAGCAATCCCTTAGATCCTCCAGACATTCCACTTGCCAATTATATCTAGGAATTACAATAAAAAGTTGAGGTAGATCCTTTGGTAGAACCTAATTTCCTAGAGCCTCAGGAAGAAGAACCAGTACTAAACATGGAAAATGATAATCATGGGGAAGAGAAAAATCAGGCTCCAAGAACCTTCTCTTATCCTATTGTTTTGGCTGCTGGAGACAATGCTCCTATGAAAAATATCTCACCAGCACATCTGCCAAATTTTAGAGGACTTTCTTCTGAGGATCCAGATCAGTTCTTGTTTGAATTCAAAGTAGTCTGCCAAACTTATGATTATGGATCAGATAACCAGAAACTCAAACTATTCCCTTCAACCCTGAAAGATTCTGCGATGAGATGGTTTATGGGTTTACCCCGGGATTCTATCCGCTCTTGGGATCAAATGGAAACAGAGTTTTTGGAAAAATACCAAGATTATTGCAGATCCCGTAATAAAAATGAAGAATTGTTTAAAATTAGGCAGGGGGAGGAAGAATCCTTAGAAGACTATGTGGATAGGTTTAATTGTGCCTTGAGAAGGTTTGGCAATCCAGTGGATCACTCCTTGGCCAGAACCCTGTTTATAAAAGGATTGGATAAAGAATCAAAACAGGCACTGGACCTAATGGGAAAAGGGAACATTAACAAAATAGAAATCCCTGATATAGAGGAACTCTGCAGGAACTATTCCAGAACCCAAGATGGAGTAAGGTCATCCAAAACCTTTAAAGGGAAGAATGAAATAGGACAGTTGATGGAGGAAATTGCAAATCTAAAAACAGACATTCTGGTCCAACTAAATACCACATTGGATGGGATTCAAGCAAAAACCAAAACAACTGATCAAAACAGAGCAAATGAACCACTCTCCATCTATTGTCCTAGGTGTAGAAACAAACACCTATTGAGGGAATGCCCCTTGGACAAATCAAAGATTTGTCAGATCTGTGATAGGGAACATCCTACCAGTCAGTGTAGTCAACTTCCAGCCTTGAAAAGATTGAGTAAAAAGAATGATGTGATAGAAGAGGAGTTGAACTATGTGGGACAAAAACAGACCGGGAATTTCCCTTATAATCAGTATCCAAACCAATCCTCTTACAGGGGTCCTTCTAATTGGGGAAATAATCAGTGGAATCCAACTTGGCATGGCCCTCAAAATAATCCTCCTTGGGGACAGCAGGATTGGCCAAGTCAACATTGGCAAAACCAAAACTAGCAAAATTAGCCTTGGGGAAATCAACAGTGGCCACCACAATTTGTATCACAAAACATGCAACCTCAATGGGGTCCTCAACAGGGATATCATCAACAATACCAAGGACAACCTAGACGTTTCCAACCTCAACAGCAGGCTTTACTAACTGGATCCTCCAACACACAGGGTCAAACACAAAATGAACCAGTTAGTCAACCACCTTTACCAGCCCAGCCTATACCAAACACACGGAATAAATAGGGAGCAGCTCTCTACATGACAAAGCAAGAAAATCTAGCTAGAATTAATGCTATATATTCAAATAATCTCCAGCTGTGTTCTGGGAAAGCATTCCCAAGACCTCCTCCAACTATAGTTGAAATAACCAATGACGAGGAACCTGAAAATCCATCCAATCAACCCCCAGAGGAGATTACGAACGAAAAACTGCTAGAAAAATCATCCACAGACAACTCCGGAGTTACTCCTAAAAGGCTGGCTCCGAAGAACAGTCTTGAACACAATTCTGATAAGAGCTCCGGAGATGCTTCGGAGATGGAAAAGCTAGCACCATACCCAGAACGGCTTAAATAAAATGCTCCCCAGAGAAAGATTCCACAAAAACAAATCCAAACCAATATGGAATCAGAACTTTTACAAGAAATCAAACACCTAAACATTGAAATTCCTCTTCTCCAGGCAATCAGAGATGTGCCAGAACTAAATCAGTTCATTAAATAGTATTGTATCAAAACACAGGGCAGAAAGAAAAGCTTTCCCTCCACAATACAAGTGGAAGGAAAAGTAGTAGATCTATTGATGGGAGAAATTCTCCTCCCAAAATATGGAGACCCTGGAAATCCTGTCATAACTGTTTTCATCTCGGGGGTAGAAATTTCAAATGTTCTGGTTGATTTAGGAGCAGCAATTAATGTGATGACAGTTTATACAATGGACAGGTTAGCTCTATCAGGAATCCAATCCACAACTACAATTCTTCAACTTGTTGATCAGTCAGTAGCTGTTCCAAAAGGAGTAATAGCTGATGTACCTATTGTGATAGACTCATGGGAATTTCCAGTGGATTTCTTAATACTAGAACCTAGAAACCAGAGAAATGCTTATCCGCTTATTTTAGGAAGACCATGGCTGGCTACTGCAGCAGCATCTATTAATTGTCGAACTGGAGATATGGTCATTTCTAATGGGATAAATCTAAAGAAAATATCTCTGTATCCTCTAGCTAAACCATCGGTGCATTACACAGGAAGAGTATGGGTGGATGAACCAGAGAACATGGACAACAGTGCCTCATTAGCTATGGTAACCATTAGGGAACATCTGGGAGAATTAGAAGAAGAAGTATACTATGATACAATAGAAGACTTCACTCACATCCTAATCAATAAAGATGTGATGGAACTCACCCAAGATCCTCAGAGAGAACTTCTTATTTCTTCTCATTGTACCCTTGCCAACATTATTCCTTGTGGGGAAACCTTTTACAAGGACTTAACTACTTTCTACATGTTACTCCCACATTCTTGTCCTCTCAATACCATGACACCAATGTATGGAACCACCACATCTATGGATCAAATCACAAAACAGGTCATGATTCTGCTAGGGAAAACACTTAATATAAATACTCAGTTAACAGCAAGTCAGGAAGAAAAACTTATCCATCTTTTGGTCTCCCACTCAGCATCTTTTGCCTGGGAATACCAAGATATGAAAGGCATACCTCCTGAGATCTGTACCCATCATATCTACACTGAGGATATTAAACCTGTCAGGCAACCACAAAGAAAATTGAATCCTGCTTTAAAGGACATTGTCAAAACTAAAATAGAAAAATTACTCCAGGCAGGGTTCATATATCCAATCTCAGACAGTCAATGGGTCTCACCCCTTGTCATTATGCCTAAAAAGAATGGGAAATGGAGGGTGTGTATTGATTATAGAGAACTCAACAAGGCCACAAAAAAGGACTACTTTCCCTTACCATTTATTGACCAAGTTTTGGACAACCTTGTTGGGAGAGTATTTTTCTTTTCTAGATGGATTCAGTGGGTATAATCAAATTCAAGTAGCACCTGAAGACCAAGACAAAACCACCTTCACATGCTCTTGGGGAACCTTTGCTTACAAAGTTCTTCCCTTTGGGCTATGCAACGCCCCAGCTACATTTCAGAGGCTGGTTCTAGCTATTTTTGCTGAATTGACTAATGAATGCATGGAGGTCTACATGGATGACTTTACTGTGTATGGGGATAACTTTGAGGAAGCTCTCACAAACCTTGGAAAAGTACTAAAATGCTGTGATAAAAATCAACTGTCCCTTAGCCATGAGAAATGTTTTATGATGGTGGAGGAAGGAATTATTTTGGGACACCACATTTCAGAAAAAGGGATCAGAGTGGATTAGAACAAGATAGAAGTAATCACACAGTTGCCTTCACCCAAAAATCAAACTTATGTCAGAAGTTTTCTGGGTCATGCAGGCTACTATAGGAGGTTTATAGAAAATTTTAGCAGAATCGCTGCCCCCCTGTTTACCCTACTTAACAAAGAAACAAATTTTTTGTGGACAGAAGACTGTCAATCAGCATTTGAAACTTTGAAGGAGAAGCTTACTGTCACACCAGTCTTAAGGGGACCTAATTGGACTTTACCATTTCACATACAAACTGATGCTTCAAATGAATCCATTAGGGCAGTTTTAGGACAAAAGGAGGAAGGAGAAAGTATGCATGTCATTTATTACATCAGCAAAAACCTTACCCCTACAAAAAGAAATTATACAACAACTAAAAAAGAATTCTTGGCAGTTATCTATGCTATAAACAAATTTAGGCATTATATCACTGGATATAAAATATTTGTGCACACTGATCATGCAGCTATCAAGTACCTAATGAATAAATTAGTAGTAGGTGCAAGGATCATCAGGTGGTTATTGCTATTGCAGGAATTTAATATTACCATAGTTGATAATCCAGGGAAGTTTAATTTGGTTGCTGATTTTCTGTCAAGATTACATACAGGAGGAGAAGACCAACCAGTGGAGGACAAATTCCCAGATGAACATCTTTTTGCCATATCCACTATTGCACCTTGGTTTGCTGACATAGCTAATCTTTTAGCTACAGGCTTGTATCCATCCCATTTTACTTCAAAGCAAAGAAAACATTTAGTTAAAGAAAGTTTATCCTACAAATGGTTGAATGGTTTACTATTTAAGTGTGGTCCTGATTTCATTCTACGCAGGTGCTTAAAGGCTGATGAGACTTTTGATGTGTTGAGAGCATGTCACGATGAACCATCTAGTGGCCACTACTCTTTCCATAGGACAGTCCATAAGATCCTTGGAGCTGGTTACTACTGGCCTTCTCTTCATAAAGACACAAAGAAGTATGTGCAGCACTGTGACCAGTGCCAAAGGATGGGGCAGCCAACCTTTACCCAGGAAATGCTACTACATCCTCAAGTCATGATGGAACCGTTTGAGCAATGGGGTCTAGACTTTGTGGGACCAATTTCACCACCATCATCAGGCAAGGAATATATTCTAGTGTGCACATACTATGTTACTAAGTGGGCTGAGGTTCAAGCATTACAGTTTGCAAGAGAAGAAAAAGTTGCTGATTTCCTCTACAACAAAATTTTCTTGAGATTTGGAGCCCCAAGATCAATAGTTTCAGACAGGGGACCTCAGTTTACTTCACAGGTAATCAAGGCATTCACAGATTTATACCAAGTCAAGCACAGAAAATCTTCACCTTACCATCCTCAAGCAAATGGGCAGGTAGAAGTAACTAATAGAGAACTTGAGAATATTCTAACAAGGACAGTGGCAATGAATAGAAAAGATTGGGCTAGTAGATTACCTGAAGTAGTTTGGGCTTACAACACCACCTGGAAGTCCACAACAAAGTTTTCACCATATGAATTAGTTTATGGGAAAAAGCCTATATTATCTATAGAATTTGAACTCCAAACACTTAAAACTGCATTGGATGTTGGTCTGCCATTGTCTATAATTCAGCAGAATAGAATTCTTTAGCTCAATGAGTTGGATGAGATTCGGACATAAGCAATTCAACAAACAAGACCGGTTCAATACCAGAGGAAGCAATGGCATGACCAACACATTAAGAGGACATTTCAACAAGGAGATTGGGTTCTCCTTTATGATTCTAAATTCAAAGAATTCAGGGGAAAATTGCAGACACACTGGCTGGGTCCTTATCAAATAAAGGATGTGTTTGAAAATGGAACTGTATTATTGCAACCGATTGATGGGAGCACAGACACATTTCTAGTAAATGGTCACCGAATCAGGCTCTACAAAAGGCCATCTACTAAAGAAGAGTTTCTGAATAATCTGTGTTTTGATACAGGGGATACCTCCTCTGTCACGGTGATGGATTGAATTATTCTAAAAAATAAAAAAATAAAAAAAATTAAAGAAAAAAAAAGAAGGTTGAAAACCAGCAATGGCTGCCTTCTATATAAAAAAAAGGAGGTTGAAAACCAGCAATGGCTGCCTTCTAAAAAAAAAAAAAGAGAGAAAGATAGAAAACCAGCAAATGGCTGTCTTTCTCGACCAAGGGAGTTGAAAACTAGTAAAATGGTAGTTCCCTTCTTCAGAGCAATTGAAATAATTAAGCTTCGGATATGATCAGTTGCCAAAAGTTGGCCCAATGCATCTCCGGCGCTTCTCAAGCGGGAGCACCTCTGGCGCTTTCCAACTAGGAGCACCTCTGGCGCTTCTCCAATTAGGAGCACCTCCGGCGCTCTATTAATAATGCCGTCAATCTCCATAATAAGGGAGGGGCCCACCTCTCCAGGTGGTAAAGTAGATAGTCATATGATGAGGTCATAATGACTCATCATCTACTTCATCACAAAGAGTAATTAAATTAGAGTAATAATAAATTGCAGGAGTGTATGAGCCAGCGCTGACGTCACCTAAGGGTGTAGATTTTTGAGCCACTCAACGCAATGATTGCAGGTCACGTGCAAGTGGAAAGTGGACGTCATCTCAGACCATTGCTCAATTGCCACGACGCGTGCAATTTCCAAAGCCATGTACATCGCCTCATCATTAAAACTAATCCAGGTACATCTATTTTTAATTAATCATTATTAGTAACTGTCATGTCTTTCTGTTTTGGATGCTGCCACGATGACACGTCCTTCCGCCGTCATTTCCTTTTTCACATCTAAGCATGCCGCCATCTGTGCCTTAATGCCACCTTACCTTCGGAGTGCCTTGTCAATCTGCTGCATTTATGGCTGCCTTAGTCCCTTAACCCATCTGCATAAGCCCGGCCTGAAATTCCCTCATTCAGACCTCCAGAATAGACTGAAGCATAAGGTAAATTAAACAATTCTCCAGAGTCTACAAAGCAATTTGAACAATACTCCAGAGCCCATAGAGATAAGAGGGAAAGATAGACTACAGATTGGGGAGGTAAAAGAATAAACACAAAAGGTGGCATCAATTCAGCAATGGGAGTCAAGAAAAAGTCTGAGCTAGAGAATACTGCGGGTCTTCTGAATGATGCAGCTACAACAAACATTTTAAGGGCTGCTGGATGGTTAGATTTCCTAGACAAATTTGAAGGGTTTCAGGAGGATATTGTGGATGAATTCCTTAGGAATTTAAGAGACAACCAGACAACTGTGAGAGGAAACCAAATCAATCTCTCCTCAGCAACCATCAGCCACATTTCTGGACTTCCCGAACAAGGTGAGAGGTTCTACCACCTGAAAATATTATACACTGATTTAATTAGAAATTTTTCTGTTTGTGGTGAACCTGCTATTCAATTACATATGAATAAGAATGAAGTCAAAAGAATTTTGAAGTCCACACTCCCAAACCCTTGGGCATCTATTGCTACCTGGGTAATGAAGTACTTTACTTGTGATGGCCAATTCTCTATAGTTTTAGGGCCAATAATGAAAATGCTAATTTTTCTCAGACATGGAAATAGGCACCCTGAATATAGCATAAATATCCCTAATTTCATGTATTCTGCCATCAGGGCAACTACAGAGAGATATCAGCAGAATAAGGGACCCATGAAACATCATGGCCTCATTTTTCTGGTAGTCAAGCACCACTTCCTATCTCAGGCTAATAGAGAAGAACTATTGCAAAACTTTCTTGAACACAACCCCCAGGTCAGAGAACCAGAGATAGCACAACCAGAAGGTGAGAGTTCTCCTTCTCACCAAGATGAGGAAACTAAGCCTTCAGCCTCCTCCACAGTTGTTCACAAAGGGAAGTCACCCTCACAAGAGGCCACTTCATCTGTAGCCCCTGTTCCTGACAAAAAGAAGAAAGGCAAACAAATTGCAGAACCTACTCCTACACGACCCCTATACATGACTTGGTCAGTCAAGCGAAAGATGACTCTACCTGAGGAATCTTGGCCTAATGAATTAATAAAGGAAAAGTTAGGGCAGGGAATTGAGGAAAAGTGGTGGGCTGAAGAACCATCCCATGATTTAGATGAGATCCCTCTGGTCAGGAAGAGGAAGCAAAGTGAAAATTCTCCAGCACCATCTGTTCATGTGGAGTCAAGTCCAGTTTCAATACCACCATGCGCTCCGGAGACAGGAAACTTACAAACTTTTACTATCTCCTCAGATTTTGAGGAAAGGAGACCTGCTCCGGAGGCACCAGCCCCACCTTTGCTCCGGAGAAGCAAAAGGAAGAGACAGCTCTCACAAGTTGAGAAGGATACTGCCCTGCTCGCTGAGGCACTCCTGAAATTGAGAACATGTGAAGATAAAGCTGGGCCTTCATCAGTTCCAGCAACAGCAGAGGATCCTCAGGACAGGAAGACTGAAGAAGAAGAAATAGGGCAAATGGATAACATTGATAATCAGCCAACAACCACAGAAACAGAGGCAGAAACTCTATCTCATCCCTCTGACCAAGAGGATATAGAAATCTCAATAGAGCAGCAATTGATGGAAGAAATTGAAAATTTAAAAAGAATGCTCTGGGGAAAGAATTTGATTATCACTGACCTCAAGAAGGTCAGAGAAGAGGTGGAGATGGAGCTGAAACAAACTATTGCAAATATCCAAACAGACCTCCAAAGCAAGGATAAAATCATCCAGGAGAAAGAGGCAGAATTGGAAGCACAGAAATGTGAGGCAGCCAAATGGATGGAAGAAAAAGAAAAAGAAGCAGCACAGAAGGTTTCTGAGCTCACCATGGCCAGAGACAATGGCCTCACAATAATGGCGGCACTGATTGAAAAGGTACAAAGCCAGGATAAACAGTTAACTTGGGCCAATAACACCCTGGATGACCAAGAAGAATATATTCAAGAATTGTCTGGCCCAAGGGCAACCAATGAGCAGGAAATTCAAACAGATGCCTATGTGGGTCCAATCCCCATTGACATTCCCAAAGCCCTGTTTCATTGGGAGAAAAGGTGTAGAGAATTTGAGGCCTCCAAGCCAATGTTGCAATTACAAAGGGCAGTCACTGTTAGAGCAGAAAGAATAGCAACTTTGGAAGACAAAATCATTAAATTGGCCTCCCTTTCCTCAAAAATTCTATCTTGTAGGCCTCCAAGTGCCAGCTATTCAATGTTCTTACAGGAGAGGGTACTGCAAAGGAAACTCTCCTTAGTCCTATCTGACATAACTGAGGATACCAAAACAGTAGAAGGATTCATGACAGCTTACACTAGGAGCAATGATGAAGACAAAAACTTCCTATGTGAATCATACTTGCATGGATTCTATATTAATGATATATCCTTCATTATTAATCACTTTGTGGGAGAATGCCAGCTTAAGGCATTCATGTCCCTAATGAGAAACCACCAGATCTGGAATGAAAGGATGAAAGATCATCTTCAAAAGGATTTAAAAATAGATCTCTTCATCAGGAAAAAATGTCCCAATCCTTTTGCTCTTCAAACCCAATTTAGGTCCCTTATCTATCATCCTGCAAATGCAACCAGAATGTTGCCATTATACCTGAAAAGTTTGCAGGAATGTTCCATTGACTTTGGTCATTTTATGGTGAACTCAGCAAATTCTGTACTTGCTGTGGCAAAGAGGAGATGGAATATTTTGACCCCAGAGCAGAAACTTAGAGAGGTGGTCACCCCTGCAAACCTGAGATTATTCATGCGAAAGGCAAAGTTGATATCCAAACTGATGGATACACATAAACAAGAATGGATAGGTGGACAGTTCAGGCCCCCTCTGATAATTGAACCACTCCCTGTCTGGGCAGATCAACTGGAAGATGAAAAATTGAAGAACTGGTTGAAGCAAGTTGATAAGTACAGAGGAAATGGTAACACCAACAGAACCTCTTGGACCACCTATCTCTAGGAATATAGACTGACTGACAGGCTACTTCACCAAAATAAATCCAAAATGTGAAAAGCAGGAGGACCTGCCAAACCTTAGGTATGGGGGGGATGATGAGTGCCAAATTGCACTCATGACATACATCTTTTTGCCTCTCTTTTTCCCCTCCCTCAGTTCATCTTCCTAGTGTCTGTACCCAAATAAGTTAACAAGATTGTTCTATTTTATGATTAATTAAGATAGATTACTTAAGATTAGAATTTCTGATTAAGTGACTAATGTGCATGGAATTGATGGAAAAATGCAAAACTTCTCTCTCTTTTTGAATCAGCAGGTGTAGGTTCCAGGAACAACGATTTTGTGCATCTCCGGAGATCGTCTTCAATGATCTCCGGAGACAATAACAAAGAACCATGACACCTGAAGTTTTGAAGATATGGGGAATGCCTCTCCGGAGCTCTGCAAGAGTCTAGAGTATCTCTAGAGCTGCAGACAGGAACAGCTATCTTCGGTGCCTCCTGAGAATAGGGCATGTTTCCAAATAGTGCTGCTGACCAGACACTTTCAACAGTGATCTTAATACCCCTCACTTCACTCAAATCATCACCTGAGTGGTGAAGGGTCAACTATTAGTTAAACTGCTGAAGTTTTATCTTTTCAAAGATTTTGCATGAGTTACGAATTGAACTAATACAATATCCTTATTTTCAGGGCTTTGATGCCTAATTTTATTAAGACTTAAACTTAGACCTCTGAGTGGACTTCTGTTCCACTCAAGTCTACCTTTCTCGCATGATGATTTTTCATAAGTTAGACAGTTAAGTACAATAAAGAGATGGTGTCATCTCATAGAAAGACTGGTAGATAAGTTCAGTGATATATCATCACTAATTTTTATATATACTCTCAGAAATAGTAGAAGAACAACAATGATAAAATTATTCTGAATCTCAGAGGTCTCAGTTCTGTGATAGCCATATTTTCATAAATGCAGAAATGAATGAATTGGACTAAATTTAGTTGTGATCGTCTTTTGTGCTGATTTCCTGCTATAGCCTTCAGCCTCAAGGGTGTGGAGCAAGGGCCCACTCTCACCACTCAGGCAGGAGGCTTGTATCACTGTTTTGTTGTTTCAGTTTTCTCTTATAAAGGTGTTTCCTATTTTAATAGATAGATGCATGTTATTGTTTCTTTACTTTAAGTAAATTTCATGTTTTATTCTATTTTCCAGCATTCATTACATTTATTCAACAAGCAGATAGATTAATCTCTTTTTAAATTAGGATTAGCTATAAACTGGTAACTATAGAATCCCTAGTTACAGACAGCCATGGACACAGCCCTGGTTTTTGACATCTAAAAATAGATTAAATGATGAGGTACAACGACACCTTGTCATCTATCCCTCATTCCATTTCTCCATTCACATCCTTGGATGCCCTCAATATTTTTATTCTTCTATGCCTAATTCCCAATATTTCTCCTCTTCCATTCCTCTTACTTCTCATGCCCATTCCTATACACACCATAGTGCCCCTTAACCTTCACTTGTTACCCTCCCATCTTCCACCCTATATGCACTAATCCACAAGATAAATCAAGTAGAAAAAAGAGTCAATGCAAACCTGATAGGTAAGACAATGATAAATTCAAAGATGCTAGACATACACCATTGGCTTATGAGATTATTGTACATCCATGTGATGATCGTGCAAGCCAAATAAAATATTACACACAAAAGTATGCAAAAATGAGAGAAAAATGCTTTTATTATCTTTGTAGTGCCACTTTGAGGGGGCAACCTCCAAATAGAGCACATACTCTAATTACAAATTTTCTTAGATACCTTCCACTTGAGAAGTCATTACAATATGTAGAGTCTTGGTAAAGACAACTACTTCCATCCCATGCATGTAGGACAAATACTTTAAATTCTAAATAACTAGTGGGGTGACTTACAAAGCATATGCATTCACACCTTTATTATTTAATATTTACTCATGGGTGACTTACAAAGTATATGCACCCCACTAATACTAGCTACTATATATTAAAATGGGGTTCATAACATCCCCCCCCTTCGAAAAGAATTGTCCTCAAAGTTTGAGATGAGGATACTGGGAGAGAAAGTTGGCAAGTTCCCATGTGGCATCGTTAGGTTGTAGAACCTTACATTAGACTATCTCCATAGAATGATTACAAAGGTGCTTGATGCACTTATCTAATATATCCTCGGGTTCCAAAAATATGGATCCCTCCTCATCCAATGCTAGTAGCCCCATTAGAATTTGAGGAGTAGTCCCAATCACTTTCTTGAGGCAAGAGACATGAAAATTTGGGAGGAGCTTAGAAGATGGTGGGAGTGCTAACTTGTATGCCACCCCACCAATATGTTTGAGCACCTAGTAAGGGCCATAAAATTTGGGAACCAATTTATGACTTCTCTTGTCCTATAATGAAAGTTGCTTGTAGGGATGGAGACCTAAAAAACTCAATCACCAATGTCAAAGGTATGCTTTGTCTGATGTTAATCCACCTACTATTTCATGCAACTTTGTGCCAGTTTCAAATTTGCCTTAAGGTGCCAAGAAATTTCCTCACACTTGGCCAAAGTACTATCAACTATCGTGACCTTGGAAGAACCTGGAATATATGTACCCAAGGAAGGTGGGGGAGTACCATAGAGGGCCTCATAGGGGGTCATCTTGGAAGCAATATGATAATTGGTATTATACCACCACTTAGCCAAAGGTAACCATTAGGTCCATTGTCCCTATTGCTTAGACACAAAATAAAACAAGTCTCAAGGCATTTGTTGACAATCTATGTTTGGCCATCACTTTGAGGATGATATGACAAACTCATGTTCAAGTTAGTGCCTTGTAACTTAAAAAATTCTTGTCAGAAATTGTTAGTAAAAGTAGGATCACAATCACTAACAATGCAGTGAGGCATCCCGTGGAGTTTGAAGATGGGATCCAAGAAGTGTTGAGCAACCACACTAGCATTGTGAGGGTGAGGTAATGCACAAAAATGGGTATATTCGGTCAAGTGGTCAACAACAACCAAAACTACCTATTTATTGCTTGATATTGGAAGTCCCTCTATGAAATCCATAGAAATATCAGTCCAAGCCTTATTTGGAATAGGAAATGGCTATAGTTTAATCCAATGGATTTGATATTTTCCCCTTTTTCCTTTGACACACATCACATTTAGCTACAAATTCCTTTACATCCTGCTTAAGGCCATCCCAAAAGAAATTTGGTCTTGATAGGTGAAGACTTGTCCTGGACCACCCATGACCACAACACAAATTGTAGATCATATTCCAACTATTGAATGATACCTTGAACTATCTAGTTACTATCCAATTCTTACCTAATCTCATCCATCCAATTGGGTACCAAGATGAAAAGAGAAAATGTTGAGCCTTCCTCTTCATATTAACATGAGATGACATTTATTACCAAATTTTTCTTGCCCTTCTTGTAGACAATCTCATAATCATATCCCTACATTTTAGTCACCCAATTTTTTTGTTCAAGAGGACACCATATACTACAAAAATATTTCAAGCTATGATGATCTATTTTGATCTAGAACTTGCAGCCCAATAGGGAAGGATGTCATTTTTGGACAATATAGAGAATAACTAGTGTATTTTTGCATATGTCAATTTAGCTAGATTGTGCACTATGGGTTGCTCGCTAGTGAAGGCAAGTGGCCTACCTTCTCGCATCAACATAGCACCCATGCCAGTGATGAAGGCATCACATTCAAGAATAAAACGTTTTTGAAAATTTGGTAGGGCCAAAAGTTGAGTGGAACACACGACAGTCTCGAGAGTAGTAAAGGCCAAATTGATTGTTTTAGTTCATACGAAGGAGTTCTTTTTTAGCAAATTCATTAAGGGCCCATCAATTTACCATAGTTATGATAAAGTTTTGATAATACTCTATCAAGCCCAAAAAAACTTACAAGATTTTGAGGAAGTTGTTTCTTGGCTACTGGTGCATTGCTACAATCTTCTTGGGGTCAACATGGACACTAGAATGTGAAACAATGTGGCCCAAATACTTCATTTGTTGGACTCCAAAAGTGCACTTAGAGCAATTAGAAAAAAGAGAATGTTCCTATAAAATCTTGAGGGCAATCTCCACATGGTGAATATGATCAACCCAATACTGACTATATATGAGAATGTCACCAAAGAAGACCAATATGAATTTGCAAAAGCAACTATTAAACACTATGATGATTTGAAAAGTATAAGGAGCATTGGTTAAGCCAAAGGGAACTGCCAAAAATCATAATATCCTTCATGAGTCCTAAAGGTAGTTTTAGGAATATCAACTTCTTTGACATGAATTTGGTGATAGCGAAATTAAAGATCCAATTTAGTAAAAAAATTGGCCCTTAAAATCTCATTTGATAAATCATCAATAATGGGAATAGGAAATTTATCCTTGATGTTTAAACTATTAAGTTCATAGAAATTGGGGCACATCTACCAACCCCCATCTTTCTTGGGAACCATAACTGTAGGAGAGGGGTAAGGGCTAGTACTTGGTTGAATGACACACACCTCTTGTAACTTTTTAGCCAACTTATCAAAGTTTAGTATTTTTACTCAAATGGATATCAATAGGGCCAAATATTTGGAGGATGACTACCAAGAATGAGGTTAATGACATGGTCATGGGATTGTGGGAGGTGATCCTTTGGGGTCCTCAAATACTTGTTGATACCTATTGAGGAGGAATTTCAAGTCCAATGGAGGAGGATTGGAAAGAGGTTGAGCCTTTGGAGAGTAGAATTAAGAAAGGATGTTAGAACACCCCTTCAACATTTTTCCATACGATGAGACACATCATCGACCTTCAATCCTTATAATGTATTCTCTCTTCCATTATGGTTGAATTTCATCCATAGATGGTGTAGAGGAAAACTAATGCATTGTAGACTTAGTATAATTTAGGGGTAAACCTATCTGAACAATCCACTCTATCATTGTATTCCTACATTAAATTATCAACCAAGGAGCGTAAGGTTATGATGGTACTGCACTGTATGTGCCTTCAGGGCTCATATCTTTCCTAAATTGTCTTATCCAAACTTACTCAGGCTATTCTACTTCAACTGGAATTCGCATAAATGTAAGAACAATAAAAATAGCTACAGAATCTAGTGGCTACAGGTACCTGCAGCATAAGTTGTAGATGACTGTTATCAATAGGAAATTACAGAATTAACTCAAAACATCCAAAATGATAAAAGAACTAATGCTAACCTCTAGAGGACTTAAAGTAAACAAAGCATGCACTTGTTCATGAACCATACTACTGTAATTTAATAATCAGAGTAATCTAAGTGACTCATGATATATCTATATGCAAATGAAAAATAGATTTAACAATGAATGCATAAAGGAACAAGGAAATAAATGAAGTAAGGATCAGTACCTTGAATGGCCGGCTCAGGGGACTGACTCACTTAACTGGAAATCAAATCTAAGTATGATATTCACGCATCTTCATAACACATAGTTCCATTCATTTCAAATCATAAACATAATATCTTCAGATTGTATTCAAGAATAACATTCCTCAATGAAACATGTCTAGATTTTCCAATAATGGAAATAGAGCAATAACTGAATAAATAGAAAACAAAGTAACTAACTTTATATCTAACTCATCCCCCTAACTTATACAAAATCGAGAGAGTTTTATGCAACTACCAACTAACTTCAACTATCAATCCATCCCTAGATACTAGGATACAAGTTTGAGATCAATTTATTAATCTAACTAAATAGAGGAAGCAAAGTCCTATTCAAACAAGAATTCTTATGCAACGGATCTCATGAAGAAAACACATAAGCTGCGTTTGAAACAAGTCTTCTTCGTCTTCTGCATTTATTTCTGTCCATGATGGTTCACATTCATCCTCCAGCTACCTACACGTTTGGCGTCCTAACTTCACTTCCTTTAATCCTCCTGTCTGCAACTTCGTTGCAAGTGCTCATTTCCTTGATGACACATTCTTGTTGCACAAGGGTTAATTCACAAAACATATGCACACAAATAACCTTCATGACTAAACCATAGGATTCCATCTATATTGCATGCATACTTATATTTAAATCATTCAATTGATAATATCATCACCATATTCCATATTAATAACATAGGTTCAAAGTCTTGCAAAGTATATAAAAGGACAACATATAATGATGGTGATGTGGTAAAGTGTCTAGAGGATCATATAGAAAAGTTCTAAAAGCATATCAAAACAACATAAAAAGAGGTCAATATTTCAGCCCATCATTTCCCCCAACTAGCCTTTTGCTTGCCCTCAAGCAAAATCATTGAATTGAACATCTAGAGAAGAAGATTATAGTGCAAAGTAATCTGCCTCAGGTCCATTATTTCTCTGACTCTTGCACCCTGCTTAAGATAAAAACCATTGTAACAAGCAAGCCTATCCAATCTGTCTGATTCTGCATTCCTACATTCGTCGCTTTTTTCCCCTTGTCTAGTGTGGTACTGGATATAGGAGAATAGGAGGATGAAAAGTAAGTGGTAGTTATCCCACTCCTATTTGCTTTGAAATCTAGATATACTTGTGCAGTCTCTCAAACATATTCATAAAATTATGAAAAGAATAAGGCTCTTTCCTCTGCAGTGTTGGAGTTAGACTGTTCCATCTATTTTGCACATACCTTAAACAATTTTGAAGCATAGGCCCTACTAACTGTTGTATCCTTTTGATGCAGAGGCATCCACACTAAAACCTTGACATACAGCATGTATGTCTACAACCCATCATCATCATCATATTTTCTGTTAACATTGTCAGCATCATCATATTTTCTCTTGCCGACCGATATCCTCCTGCAGACAAACCTTCGACCTTTCGCCTGTCAGCAGCATCATCATATCCGGCTATCGGCAGCATCATCACATTCGGCAAGCGCAAACATCCTCCTGATGTCCACTGTTCATCTTACCGCCAACCTCTATCTTCAGCATCATGATGTTCAACATCATGTTCATCAGCAGGATATAAAATATCCTGTTCCTACCATATATCCTAATGACGACACTTCACGCACCTTTCCTTCGATGCTTACGTCACCCCGATATCCTGATGACAATTATCCTGATGACGATGACGTCACATGCAGCTCCTTCAATATCCTGCTGTCGGCCAAACTTAACATTATCGGCCCGCGATGGTTTTATCAACCCGATCTTCTACCTTATGCCGATACGCTCCTCCTCGGCAACACCTGATGATGATCACCCCGATGCACATTCACCTTATGCAAATGATTGCATCATGCTCACCTCCATCTACTCGGATGACGCCCGAAGTAACTGCAGGATAGACACCGAAATATCCTGATGATGCCGTTGCGATGGATTTTCCAACCTTAGCGAATTTTCAATCCGCCGAACCTCCTGAGGTGACCCGATCTACTTTCAGGGCGATCTTCCAGACTCGAACTATCAGCACGACCTAGCACATACCCATGCTAGGGTTCTCAACACCTCTTGATTGCGATCCTACACACCTGCATGCAAACAAACACAAAATGCGAACTAAATCCTAAACTACTATACATAGCCATTCCACCGATTCGACGAATCAACCGGTGGAATGGATCAGCGAATCCATGCAACCACCAAAACAGCAAATCGATCACACAATGGAATCCAAAACAGAGAATAGACACAAACAGGATCTCTTTATTTGATTTCAAAAGATGCAAATACAGTATTCTGTCTCACTCTGTCTCACTCTCTGCAAAGTCTGATCGATGATCGATGATATCCAATACCAACCGATCCTACTACATAAATAGGATCTCCTGCGAGTACTACCACTCGACTCCAAGTGGCTAGGAAATCTCTCCAGGCGGCTGGGAGATCCAACCGGACATACATCATAACAGCTGTCCTAACAACCTATCTAAAAATAGTAAAGTATGGTCAACATGACCTTATTACATGCATTGGTCTTATCAGACCTTCTTGGAAACATTAACAAGACTCAAAACAAACTAACTGCCTCATGGAGGCCAGCTGTCAGGTAGGTGCTCCTGCACCATACTCCCCAACAGAAAAGAACTCATGTCCCATGAGTTAGGTTGTGGAAGTCCTCCACCTTTACACTTTGTCATGTCAGTGTTCTGACCTGTTCCAACTTTGTCCTCTGCCGTCTCTTGGCTGCTCCAAGACTTCTGAACTGTAACTTGCCTTGTTGCAAGTAAATCCTCATGCCTGTCAGTGTAGGCCCTTCTCTCACATACCTTGTGTTTGTCAGGTTGTCTGACCAGAACCTCTGTCTGAACTGCCTCTTGAACTTCTGTAATGTTCAACTCTATCTTTCTTTCAACCTTTATAGGACAAACAATAGTCCCAACTATGACAACATCCTTGTCATTCCTCTCAACTGGTTGCTGTTTGCAAACCTGTTGCTGAACCTGCTGCTGACCTCTGTCAGTCAAAACTGAAGCTTTCTTCAACCTGTTGTCCTTAACAACTCCTTTCCCTGTAATGTCCGCAACTGCCTTTATGCCTGCTCCTATAGGCTTATGCACAAACTCCTTCTTTCCCACTAAAATGATTTTTGCTGCCTTCTATACTACAGCTGCTTCCTGTAATGGCATCAACATAATAGTTTTCCCATCTTTCCTGATGGTGTAGGTATTAGCATACCCATCATACAGTACCCTTCTATCAAATTGCCATGGTCTACCCAACAGTAGGTGACAACATTCCATGGGCAAAATGTCACACAAAACTCTATCATGATATGCTCCAATCTGAAAATCAACATATGCCTGTTCATAGACAAAAAGTGATTGACTATCACTCACCCAAGATGCCTTGTAAGGGTGTTGGTGTGGAATCCTTTCCAAATTTAGTTTATCCACCATTTCCTGAGATACCATGTTGTCTGTTGAACCAGTATCAATGACAACCTTACATACCTTACCTTTGCTCTTGCATGTGGTCTTGAAAAGAGCTCTTCTTTGCATCATATCCTTTGATGTCTGCAAACTAATTCTCCTAAGCATCAATGCTTCTCCCTCCTCAGGATATCCATAACCGTCAGGATCCCTATCTCCTTGATAAGTGTGTGAACTTTGCACACTTTGCTCTACTTTCTTTTCTTGCACAAGTTGTACTCTCTTGTCATTCGTTCTATCATTTCTGGATGATGAACCTTTGCTTTCTGGACATTTGAAAAATGGATGACCAAACTCACCACAGGTGTAACACTTGCCTGAAAATGTAGTAGAACCTCTACCACCTCCAAATCTACCTCTGTTACCTTTCCATCCACCTCTGAAATCAGACTGTCCCTGTCCTTTACCAGTGTCTTCTTGACCCTCATTGGTTTGCCTTGTTGTAGGGGCTAATCCTCTTCCCCTCATATTGCTGCCTCTTCCTCTCATGGACTTATCTTGTCCCCTATTCATCTTTTCTTCAATCCTGATTGCCATTTGGTAACAATCCTCCACACTCTTAGGGTTAGCTAAAACTAACTCATCCTGTATGTTCAATCTCAAACCAGCCAAGTACCTAGCTACCTTTTCTACCTCATTCTCATGATGACCAGATCTCATACTCAACTTATAAAACTCCTCAGTATATGCCTTCACATCCATTTCCTTCTGCCTAAAAAATTGCAGCTTCTTAAACATCTGAATTTCATAATCCTTAGGCAAGAATTTACCTTTGATCCTTGCTACCATTTTATCCCACGAAGTGATCTTTGACTTCCCTTGTTTCCTTCTCTCGGATTGTACATAATCCCACCATACCAAAGCATGACCTCCTAACTTGGTCTTTGCAATCTTTACCTTCTGATCCTCAGCAACATCTTCACATTCAAAGTGATTATCAAGTGCAGCAATCTAATCCAGTAACTCATCTTCATTCAAACTTCCATTATACTTGGAAACATCAACCTTTACCTTAGGTTTATCACTCTGCACTGCCTTTAACAGTTTTGCAAATATCTGGTCTTCAGCATCCAGATCTTCAGCTACCTCTTCATACTCTTCAACAGCATCTTCATCTTCTTCAGACTCACTATCTTCCACTTCCCTCTTTTTGTTCTTTTCCAGGGCTACAAGCCTGGCTTGAAGTGCTTCAGCAAGCTCCTTCATCTTCCTCATCTCTCTGGCATGTTTTTCCTTCATCTCCTGCAATTCCCTTGCAGTACCATTACCTTTCGGAGGCATTTTGTCAACCTCTCACTTCTCTACCTCTGTCCTTTCAGTGACAGAATCAACTCTACCTCTGTCCTTTCGGTGACAGAATCAACACACAACAGCCCAGACCTTTTGCTGAGCTCTGATACCACTATGATGCAGAGGCATCCACACTAAAACCTTGACATACAGAATGTATGTCTACAACCCATCATCATCATCATATTTTCTGTTAACATTGTCAGCATCATCATATTTTCTCTTGCCGACCGATATCCTCCTGCAGACAAACCTTCGACCTTTCGCCTGTCAGTAGCATCATCATATCCGGCTATCGGCAGCATCATCACATTCGGCAAGCGTAAACATCCTCCTGATGTCCACTGTTCATCTTACCGCCAACCTCTATCTTCAGCATCATGATGTTCAACATCATGTTCATCAGCAGGATATAAAATATCCTGTTCCTACCATATATCCTGATGACGACACTTCATGCACCTTTCCTTCGATGCCTACGTCACCCCGATATCCTGATGACGATTATCCTGATGACGATGACATCACATGCAGCTCCTTCAATATCCTACTGTCAGCCAAACTTAACATTATCGGGCCGCGATGGTTTTATCAACCCGATCTTCTACCTTATGCCGATACGCTCCTCCTCGGCAACACCTGATGATGATCACCCCGATGCACATTCACCTTATGCAAATCATTGCATCATGCTCACCTCCATCTACTCGGATGACGCCTGAAGTAACTGCAGGATATACACCGAAATATCCTGATGATGCCGTTGCGATGGATTTTCCAACCTTAGCGAATTTTCAATCCGCCGAACCTCCTGAGGTGACCCGATCTACTTTCAGGGCGATCTTCCAGACTTGAACTATCAGCACGACCTAGCACATACCCATGCTAGGGTTCTCAACACCTCTTGATTGCGATCCTGCACACCTGCATGCAAACAAACACAAAATGCGAACTAAATCCTAAACTACTGTACATAGCCATTCCACCGATTCGACAAATCAACCGGTGGAATGGATCAGCGAATCCATGCAACCACCAAAATAGCAAATCGATCACACAATGGAATCCAAAACAGAGAATAGACACAAACAGGATCTCTTTATTTGATTTCAAAAGATGCAAATACAGTATTCTGTCTCACTCTGTCTCACTCTCTGCAAAGTCTGATCGATGATCGATGATATCCAATACCAACCGATCCTACTACATAAATAGGATCTCCTGCGAGTACTACCACTCGACTCCAAGCGGCTGGGAAATCTCTCCAGGCGGCTGGGAGATCCAACCGGACATACAGCATAACAGTTGTCCTAACAACCTATCTAAAAATAGTAAAGTATGGTCAACATGACCTTATTACATGCATTGGTCTTATCAGACCTTCTTGGAAACATTAACAAGACTCAAAACAAACTAACTGCCTCATGGAGGCCAGCTGTCAGGTAGGTGCTCCTACACCACCTTTTGTGATCTCGCACCCTTAAATCTATAATTATTTTTCCTGGGCCTTAGTGTGAGAGGAGTGTTAACCATTGGGTAAGGATTACATCAGGATTTAGTGCTTCCCTTCTAATTTGTAGTGCCACTATTTTTTCCTACTCCTCATATTTATCCATCAATTCCCCTATGAGCTTTTCATTCTTGAGATATGATAACAGTGCCCTAACCTACAAATCCCCAACATACATTGAAGGGTTCCATTCTGTATTCTCTTCCATTAAGTAGTTATGTAAACAATATTCACACAATCGGTCTTGCTCCTCTAAACTGACTTCTTTAAAATAGCTGTAGAAAAGATGCCTTGAATGTAAAGCAAGCTGATTATTGATGAATCTATTAAACTAGAAACTAAGAAACTTTTCTTTCAAAAACAATGCATATACCCTTGGTGGAGGTCTACACCCAATGATCTATATGGCCCTGTCAATTACTTCTCCCAGCTTATCCTCCAACCTTTTTATCACCAAATTCTTGTCCTCTATTGATGCATTGAGATTCTATTTTTCCTTCTCCCAGTTTTCCTTTTCTTGTTTGGATTTATGAGCGAGTTTTATTAATTCAAAACCCAAGGACAATTTGGTATGGTACACTAGAGTTCTAGTTACAGGAAGTTGTGGAGTGAGTACTTCATTTTCTTCAGCATTTGTCTTACTTACAACCATCTGTGCTAACAAATCTAAATTGGCTCCATGGCCATCGGTCTGAATTCTCTCCTCCAACTCTTGTATTATTTTCTCCTTTTCTTTGTCCTTCTCTTCATATCCTTTCACCTACTCTTCCAAGTGTTTTATTCTATCAAGAGCTTCTTGCAGTTCTTTTCTTATGTTTCTATCCTCCAACAATTCTTTTTCTTTTTCAAAATTCAGACCTTCATCATTATCATTCCCAGGTATATTAGAAATCTCCTTAGCAAAACTGCTAGGAACTAACTTTCCCATTTTCTTTGTAATAAACAGATCCTCTGAATCAGAATCATAAGATGAGATAACATACCTTCTATTTTTAGCAGACACATTAACATTTTCACCAGCATTAGCAGAGTCATTCTCAGGAGCATCAACAGGGACATCTTCAGGAGCAATTCCTCCCTTATCTGAATCTGAATTCACTAGTGTTGGATCATGGCACTGGTGTCCTTCACCTTTTTCATGTCCCTGTCCTCTAGCAGCTCTCTCCTTCACACTTTGCCTCTTCAACCTTCCTGAGTGTCTGGGAGTAATAGTCTCTGGTTCAACTTCAATTTTCCTTTTCTTTTTACTCCTCTTCTTCTTCTTTTCTCCTGCATCTTCTCCCTTCACAGTGTTTTTATGCTTCTCAACACTTTTCTTGCTTCTCTTTTTCTTAGCAGGTGTTGAATCAGTGCCTCTCATAGGTTTAGGGTTAGAAGATGAAGGCTCCTCTGCTGCCACTGGCCTATCCTCTAGAGTGTTTTCCTCCTGTGGCACCTCTTGCTCAAGTTCAATCTCAGGTTCAGGCTCATGTTGGGGTTCATCTTCTGCTTCAAGTTGTTCCAACAGTGTTGTATTATCTACACAGTGTTTAAAAGCCTCCCAATCAACCTGTGGTTGTTGAATCCTCAAGCTCCTCTTGATCAATAAAACTATTAAACAATGGTGAGACAATGTGGTGTCTAATTGCTTTTTCTAGTATTTAGACTCCATCCTTTTTAACATATTATACAAGAAATTGGGGACGTTGACCAGCTTATCATGACGTAGATGATAAGAGCAACTTAAAATGTATAGTATACAACAAATTATGTCAGCCATCGTAGGTAATGTATTTAATAATGTATGAAGCACATTTTCCCCAGAAAAATGGAAGGGATAATCTTTTTGTACCTTGTGTCGTTGAGTCTAGGTGCTCTCCTCTCTTGCAGAATTCTTCCCTCGCTACAGCTGCATCAACACGAGCTGGATACTCAGACCCTGTGCACAGTAATCCAGTGACTTGGGCAATAGCCATCTCTAAAGCATCTACAACTAATCCCTTGACCATTGCCTCATCATACTGCAGTGTGGCTACAAATTCCTTTTCCATTTCATTATCATATTCTGTCAACTTCAAAAAGTAGTCCAACCATCCAACTCTGGTAAAGAGTGGTAGCACCAAAACATCTAATATTTCTTTATGTGCAGATGGCTCTCGTCGTACCGCATCACCCCCCATTATATATGTATTCTGCAATTTATCTATGTATTCTACAATCTCTTGAAGTCTCAATTTCTGCTAAACTTCCAGTTCTATTTCCTTGAAGAGAACCATCCTACAGTTCACTACCCTTTATTCTTCCCATTGCAACTTTCTCAGGGTAATCAAATTCATATTTTGGCAAAATAGGGTAGGTTGCTGTTTTTTTAAAAATGGCATAGGATGGTCTATCTGGTATCTCAAAAAAAAAGGATGGCAAAAATGGTGAAAACCATGGCAAAAATGGTGAAAACCAAAAAACTAAACCCCTCCCCCCAACTAAACTATGAAGTGACCTCACTTCACATGGCAATTGATATGCAAGGAAGAGGAATTATTAATTGGAATGGTGATAAACATTTTTGCGTGCATGAAATAAATAAAAAAGTAATAATGAATATAAAAAGAAAGCTAAGTTTAATCATTGAAAGTTACCTTATGTACACACGTTATGGAATAAATGATCAACGCATCTCAGAATTTGAGAACACGTACTTGGCATTTTATTTGACACAAGTAGGATGACATGCATGCGGATGAATGGTAAGGTGGCGGGTACTGTGGAGTTGATGTGATGTGACTGCTTGCAATGTGGAGATGAACAACTCACGAGCTTGAGTTGACACCTTTGTAGCGGTACTAGAGTTATTGCATACTAAATGAAGCAATGTGTAGACGATGTAAAATGAGCAGGAAAAATGGTATTGTTTGCCAAAGTAGTGAAGACATCTACAAACGGAAGTTGCTACGGGTGTCTCTAGCACAGGTCCCGACTAAATAGTAACCCATGCAACATGTTAGGTCCCAACTGTAACAGGTCCCAACTAAAAGTGAAAAATAGGTCCCTCTAGAGTTAACTGTGGTCATCTTGGATAGTGTGTTGTGTGTGCATGTGAATTATAAAGCATGAAAAATTAAGTCTCAGCGACAGGGGTTGAGTATTGCAACTCAACTTCTGCATCACTAGACATGATTTGTGGATCATCTTCTGAGGGTGTATCATCTGGTGTCATAGAACCTTCATCAGGAGTGCCAGGAGTACCATACTGAGTGACGAGAGAGACAAGAAAATCATCCTTTTGTAGTGGTTTCTTATATAATTTCATCCTGTGTCCATTTACTAGTAATGAAAACCATACCTCATCAATGGTCTACAATTGGACTGCACCATTATGGAATACTTGTTTAATCTCATATGGTCCCAGCCACCGAGATTGAATCTTTCCCTTGAAATCCTTGTATCAGGAATCATAGAGAACGACCCAATCACCAACAGTGAATTCTTTAGTCTTGATATACTTGTCATGCCATTTAACTCTCTGTTTCTATATAACCTCTATGTGGTGGATGGCTTATAATATGATTTCATCAAGATCATTCAAATGTTGTAGTTTGTCCTTTTGAGCTTCTGTCAAATCCATCCCTAATTCTACTGTTGTCCTTAGGGTTTTGTATTCAAATTCTATAGGTAGGACTGTTGTCTTGCCATAGACCAATTCATAAGGAGTGAACCCTGTAGTTGTCTTCAAAGTAGTTCTATATGCCCAAACAACTTCTGGTAACCTAGAAACCCAATCTCTTTGGTGAAGTTGTATTGTCTTTGTCAATATGTCCTCAATCTCTCTGTTTGTGACTTCAACCTGACCATTAGCCTGAGGATGGTAGGGAGTAGACTTCTTGTGTCTAATCTGATATTCCTCCACTAGTTTGGTGATTAAATATGATGTGAATTGTGGGCCTTGATCAGTAACTATCTCCCTTGGTACACCATATCTAGTGAAGATTTCCTCATACAAATTTTTTGCCACATTGCCATCTCTAGCAAACTGTAAGGCTTTAACTTCAACCCATTTGGTTAAGTAGTCAGTACATACCAGTATATATTCCTTGTTGTTTGAAGTAGGAGAGATAGGACCAAAAAATCCAGTCCCCACTTATCAAAAGGGGGTAATGAGATTTGTGGTTGCAAAGGCATTTCATCACTTCTTGTAGGTCTCCCCATCCTTTGACACCGATCACAGCTTCTAGTATACTTGACAGCATCTTTATGAAGTGTTGGCCAATAATATCCTATTGTCAATATTTTGAAGGCTGTCCTTTTGGCTGCAAAATATCCCCCACATGGTTCATCATGATAGGCCTTCAATATATCAAACACCTCATCCTCTCTGATACATCTTCTCATTATGTTATCTAGACCAGTGTAGAATAGGAATCCAGAAATCCAAGGATAAGGAAAACATTTGTGAACTAGCTGTCTTTTCTCCCTTGGAGAAAAGTAACCTAGAATTTGCCCTAAAACCAAATAATTGGCTATGTCTGCATACCATGGAGTGTGTATTGTTAGAGAAAATAGATGCTCATCAGGAAAAGAGTCATCAACTACTCCTTCTGATGATTGTGTAGGTAGTCTAGACAAAAAATCAGCAACTACATTATCTTTCCTTGGTTTGTCAACAATTGTTATGTCAAATTCTTACAGTAACAACCATATTACAAGTCTGCCACCCACTATTGGCTTATTCATCAAACATCTAATTGATGTATGATCTGTATGTATGAACACTTTATAAGCAGTAATGTAGTGTCTAAATTTGTTAATGGCATAAACAACTGCCAACATTTCTTTTTCTGTCACAGTGTAGTTCAACTCAGCTCCCTGTAGGTTTTTACTTACATAGTATATTGCATACTCCTTAGTTCCTTCTTGTTGGCCTAAGACTACTCCAATGGCAAAGTTTGATGCATCTGTGTGGATGTGAAAAGGCAATGTCCAATTTGGACCTCTGAGAACTAGAGCCTGTGTCAAGGATGCTTTTAGCTTTTCAAAGGAATTTTGACAGTCTAGTGTCCATTCAAACTCACTATCCTTTGTCAATAGAGTAAATAGAGGTGCAATAATTTTGCTAAAATCTTGAATAAACCTCTTGTAGTAACCTACATGTCCAAGGAAGCTCCTTACATCTTTCTGTCTCTGTGGAATAGGTAGGGTAGATATGATTTCAATCTTCTTTGGGTCAACTTGTATTCCTGCACTTGAGATAAAATGTCCCAAGACTACCCCCTATGTCATCATCATAAAACATTTTTCATTGCTCAAGACAGATTGTGCTCTATGCATCTCTTCAAAACTTTCTCCAAGTTGTTTAAAGATTCATCATATGTTTCACCATATGTGGTGAAGTCATCCATATAAATTTCCATGTTGTCATGGGCAAAATCAGAGAAAATATTGAGGACTGCTCTTTGAAATGTTGTTGGAGCGTTGCACAGACCAAAAGGTAGGACATAATATGCATAGGTCCCCCAAGGGCATGTAAATGTTGTCTTATCTTGATCCTCTGGTGCAATATTGATTTGGTTATAACCACTAAAACCATCAAGAAATGAGAAATATTTCTTACCTTCTAGAGAGTCAAGAACTTGATCAATGAAAGGCAATGGGAAGTGATCCTTCTTGGTGGTAGCATTTAATTCTCTGTAATCAACACAAACTCTCCATTTGCCGCCTTTCTTGGGCACTATGACCAATGGTGAAACCCATTCACTATCTGGAATGGGGTATATAAACCCTGCATCTAAAAGGTTTTGAAGTTCTGCTTTCACTATCTCTCTGAGAGCAGGATTCATGTGTCTCTACTGTTGTCTTATAGGTCTGTGTCCATCATCAATGTAAATCTTATGCATACACAAAGAAGGATTTATCACTGTAATCCCATGCAAATGTTGTTGAGTGGGTTTGTAATACTGCATGCAAGGATTGTTGTTGTTCATCAGTCAATGCATTATTAATAATCAATACTTTTCCTGGCTTGATTTCTAATGGCTTAGACATTTCTTGTACAGAGGACAAATCAAGACTATGTATTACTAGTAAGCATTGCTGGGGTAGCAAAGTATGAAATATTTGAAATACCTCCTTTGAGAAACTGGTAGGTATTATGTTTCCTAATGGATCTTGTAAGATAAATAGTCTTGCTGATGTGGATGCCTTCCACAGTCATTTTGTACAATGTGAGCAATCAACTCATCTTCATCTTGAATATCTAGTAAGGGGCTGCATTCAATAGTCATCAAGGTTTGCAAAGAGTAGCTATCCTCATCTTCCAGGGTAGGCCAAATGGTCTACTCAAGCTCATGGTATGGTTGGGCCGGTGGATATAAAACCAATTTCTTTGTCACAGTCCCATTGGATATGATCATGTTACCAGACCTACAACCTATAAATGCATCTGTTGTGGCAAGCCATGGTCTGCCTAGTATAAGAGGATAACCAACAAGATTAACCTTTAGCTGCAGGACTATGAAATTAGCAGGGTATTCCTAGGAATCTAATGCAATGACTAAATCCTCGATGACTCCTTCAGGTTTAACTGTAGACCTATTAGCTAATTGCAAAACTGTCTGAGTAGGCCTAAGGTTGTTCAACTGGAGTGTCTGCATTGTCTCTTAGCCATTACATTAATTGCAACACCTAAGTCTATCAGAGTGTTCTTAATCAGAGTCCCATTGATTTTGACATCCACTACTAGACTACCTGGGTCTGTATATTTGGGAACATTTATATTCCCCAGCATTATGTCAGCTAGGTTACCCAAAACATGAACTGTCTTTAGGTCTATCCTCTTTCTTCCTAGTTTCTTTGTGCAGAGATCTCAAATAGTATTAGTGTAGATGGGAATATCTTTGATGGCTTGGATTAAGGGAATCTTTATGCTTATATCTTGTAATTGGCCTATGAGGTCATTTTCAGACTATGTTGGTTGTTTTTGAATAGCCAAGCGTTCAAGGAAAGGAGGCTTAGGATGCGAAATGGTCTGAGGTTCCTGATTTGATTTAGGTTCCAAAGGTGGTTTATCTGAGGCTTCCTCTGTGGGTTCTGCATCTTCAAGTTCTATAATTTGGGGAGATGAAGGACCTGCAAGTTGCTTCCCTGATCTGAGATGAACATTACTCACTTCTACCCCATAGGTGGGGTATTGCATCACCTTGTTAGTATAAGCTTGTTGAACAGGCTTGTTGTTACGGTTAGGTGCAGGTTGGGTAGGGATTTGGGTAGGTCTAGGAGGTGGATTTTGAGGTGCTGATGGAGGCATTATGGCTGGCTGCTATGGTTGAGACGGAATCATAGGTTGCTGGTAATTTGCATTTTTCTTCCATTATTGGTTCTTGTTCCATTGAGGCTACCATTGAGGTTGCTGTGTAGGCCACTAGGGATTATAGTTGGAACCTTGAAAACCTTGTTGGGGCCATGGGTGTGGCTGCTGTTGGTTCCAACCAGGTTGTGGAGTAGGCCATTGTGGGCTCTACCAGATATTTTGATTATTAGGCCATGGCTGAGTGTTCCAAGCAGAGAAATTTTGGTTTGCAGCAAGAAAGGGTGAACTGAAATTTAGCGGATCAGAGGGCATACCTTGTCTTTGCTGCCAAGGTCTCCTTTGAGCTATGTAGAACAATTGTCCATCCTCTCCTTCAAATGGCTGAAATTATGGCCTTTCAACCTTCTCTTGTTGGATGCTTGCCACCCTTCTGCATTTATAATTGGCCTTCCTTTGCCTACAACTGGGACAGTACTCAATAAGCATTGCATTAGCTTCCTCTTGTGTTCTTCTTAATGTGCAAAGTGTCCAGCTATGTAGCCATATGACTGATTATGTCCTTCATGTTGGGTAGAAAGTTACTCATTTCCACTCTTGAAACTCCATTGGTTGCCTTGTTTGCAATTAATGTCCTTTCTCCCCTTAGTCATCTAGTGAAATTCCTTGAATAATTTCGGCAAAATTTACAAATTAACTCAAAAGGTAGCTGAGAAATATCACCTTGCCCAATGAGATTCAAAGCATCCATGAAATCATCCTTAACTCCTCTTAAGAAAACTAGTTTCAATGATTCTTCAGACAACCTGTTTTGAGGGTTTTTCTTCAGAGCAAACTGTAATCTTTCAACATAATCTTCAAGTGGCTCCTCCTCCTTTTGTGACATCCTGAAGATGTCATCTCTCCTCCTGTCATGTCCTCGGCAGTAATCTTGGCATTTCTCCAAGAATTTCTCCTTCATAGTGTCCCAGTCTAGAATGACATCGTTTCCCAGCCCCATAAACCATCTCAAGGTTGCATCCTTGAGGGTAGCAGGAAAGAGTTTCAGCCTGTGAGTGTCTAAGGTGTAGTCATAGCTCCTACACAAGATATCAAACTCAAACAAGAATGTATCTGGGTCCTCTGTCACAAGGCCATAGAAGACTAGTAATGCTGATGGTGGAATATTTTTCAGCATTGTAGCCCTCTCCTGATCAGTGATAGGAAACTCAAACGTTGCTTGCTTTGGTGGATCATCCACCGTAGCATCTGCCATGATTTTGAAGGTCCCTTTTGTAGTTGTGGAAAAAGCTAATGAAGATGTGGAAGGTGTTGATGAAGATGTAAGAGGAAATTCTTCTTCAACACTTTCTACTATATAATTGATAAAGTCAGTTGTTTCTTCTCTATCCTAAAAATTTGAAGGGAGCAATCTGCCTCGGTTATCTCTCTGCCTCTGCATACAGTGAATTTGGTTTTATATTCCAGTGGTCCTGCACAATGTTAGTATAATTTTTGGTGTTTCTTGAAAAGTGAATTTATTAATCCTAATGTTGGAATCAAAATTTAAACTATGAAAGCATGTAAAAAATGAGCCTATGAAGGTAGCACCATCCCCGACAATGATGCCAAAAATGTAGAGGAAAACTAATGCATTGTAGACTTAGCATAATTCAGGGGTAAACCTATCTGAACAGTCCACTCTATCATTGTATTAGCTTATGATGGCACTACACTATATGTGCCTTCAGGGCTCATATATTTTCTAAACTATCTTATCCAAACCTACTCAGGCTATTTTACTTCATCTGGAATTCACAGAAATGTAAGGACAGTAAAAACAACTGCATAATTTAGTGGCTACGGGTACCTGCAACATAAGTTGTAGATGACTGTTATCAACAGGAAATTACAGAATTAACTCAAAACATCCAAAATGATAAAAGAACTAATGCTAACCTCTGGAGGACTTAAAGTAAATAAAGCATGCACTTGTTCATGAACCATACTACTGTAATTTAATAATCAGAATAATCTAAGTGACTCGTGATATATCTATATGCAAATGAAAAATATATTTAACAATGAATGCATAAAGGAACAAGGAAATAAATGAAGTGAGGATCAATACCTTGAGTGGCCGGCTCAGGGGATTGACTCACTTAATTGGAAATCAAATCTAAGTCTGATATTCATGCATCTTCATAACACACAGTTCCATTCATTTCAAATCATAAACATAATCTCTTCAGATTGTATTCAAGAATAACATTCCTCAATGAAACATGTATGGATTTTCCAATAATGGAAACAGAGCAATAACTAAATAAATAGAAAACAAAGTAACTAACTTGATATCTAACTCATCCCCCTAACTTATACAGAATCAGGAGAGTTTTATGCAACTACCAACTAACTTCAACCATCAATCCATCCCTAGATACTAGGATATAGGTTTGAGATCAATTTATTAATCTAACTGAATAGAGGAAGCAGAGTCCTATTCAAACAAGAATTCTTATGCAACAGATCTCATGAAGAACACACATAAGCTACATTTGAAACAAGTCTTCTTCTTCTTCTTATTTATGTCCATTATGGTTCACATTCATCCTCCAGCTGCCTGCACGTTTGGCATCCTAACTTCACTTCCTTTAATCCTCATTTCTGCAACTTCGCTACAAGTGCTCATTTCCTTGATGCAACGTTCTTGGTGCACAAGGGTTAATTCACAAAATATATGCACACAAATAACCTTTATGACTAAACCATAGGATTCCATCTATATTACATGCATACTCATATTTAAATCATTCAATTGATAATATCATCACCATATTCCATATTAATAACATAGGTTCAAAGTCTTGCAAAGTATATAAAAGGACAACATATAATGATGGTGATGTGGTAAAGTGTCTGGAGTACCATATAGAAAAGTTCTAAAAGAATATAAAAACAATATAAAAAGAGGTCAATATTTTAGCCCATCAAATGGAAGTAGTCACAAGTGAGTGGTCCTCACGTTTACAACCATTAGACACCTAATACCACGTCTACACCACCTAAGGATAGAGTAAACATATTGGTGGTTAATACAAATCAAAGCTATGTCAAGGAAACACTAATGTGATACAAATCAAATCTATGTCAAGGAAACACTAATGCAATGTAATTAAATGAAACCTATGGTCATTTCCAATGAACCAAACTCTAATTACAACCATTTGAAATTTAGATGGGACAAGCTAGGTGCAACCGAACAATAACTAGATTTAGTAATGCATGTGAAATCATAATCTGAATATAGAAATGCTAAGCTATGTGATGAAAAATAGTGAATTATAGGGTCTAGATGCACTTGGACTGGTTCAAGCTAGTTTTGGAAAGTGCTACAAATTGAATCTTGCTTTTGCTGGTAACATTTGAAGTGTTTTTGACATGTGGTAGCTAGGTGGTGGCCAAAATGGAGGCCTTCCAACCCCAGGGATGACTTGCACTGGTGCACTATCTAATCCTGAGATTTATAAGTTTGACTCTATTCTGCAATCTTATGAATCTATCAAGTTTTCACCTGTTAACAATGAATAGAGAACAACTTATCAGTAGAAATCATGTTGATGGATATTCAAAGGACATGTAAGTATGAAGTGATGGATTGGTTTCACTTGATTTTAGAAGGATCTAAACATGTGATTAGAATGGTTGATAGGGGACTCTGTGATGAAGGGTTCCTAAACTTTGTGGACTTGTACCTACATTGTTGGGAAAGGTGTGTTGTACACCTTGCCTAATAATAATGTAAAAATAAATATTTAACTATGGTGCATCTTAGAGATGTGGATACCCCATGGGTTAGACATTATTTGGGCCACTTGTTTATTGTGTGTGACATTGGAATAAATATTTAATGTGAGTTTCACATTAGGAAAATATTTATGATTGGGAAAACTTAGTACCAAATATTTAATTTAGGGTCATGGTTTAGTGAGATCATGTTTTGAGGAATGTGATTTATGTAATACAACTTAGTGGTTTTGTGCAAGCTCATCTTTATAAAAACAAGAACATGAGTAGTTGTTGAGGTTGGCTTGTGTAAAATTTGACTTGTTGGCTAAGGTTGGATTGAACATCTCTTGTAGGTTGCATATGTGGAAGCATGAATTAGTATGTGTGGCGACATGGTTCTCATTTGCTTGTTCACATAGAGGAGTGCAATTAGGGTGCTTGATGCTTCAGAAGCTTTACATGGAGACTATGCAAATTTATTGTCATCTTATTCTTGAGATAATATATTGATATTGTTATGTCGTAAAATGTCCCCCTAGGAATTTTACCTCCTAAGTTTAGCTCCTAGGTCCCCTTAGTTTAATCATGCATGTGTAAATCTTATCCCTGAGCAAAATCGCCTAGAACCCATGACAAATGGGGCTTAGGGGCCTATCTTAATGCTTAATCAAGACCAAAAATAGGCCTCTGGACTTGGGCGCCCGCGCCCTAGTCCAGACCTATTTTTCCATGACCCAAATTTAAATTGTCAACATTGTGACCATTAAAAGGTTTCCCTTTGTCGGCCTTATCAATTTAATTTAAGAAAGTTTAGCGGGAATGCATATTTAAGTAGATTAATGAATTTATTTTACACCTAGATGGATAATGTGAATTTGTGATCTAATGATAAGGATATTTAAGACTTTCATTGTGTTGCAGAGTAGTATTGTGTTGTGTTTGTTGCAAATTTGGCTTCATCAATCCATCTCCTCATGATTTGAAGGCTCTTCATCTCTGCGAGGGTTTCACACCTACTAGGGTGATATCTATTTGTGTTTCAATCAATTTATTTCATCATTTGCTTTTGCCTCTACCCTACAAGGGCACACACTCTCTCTAACAATGATGTTGGAAGGCTTGAATGCCATTCTAGGGATTGATCAAGGCAAGCTCCTAAACACCACAACCCCCAACTCCTCTCTTATGATTGCAGGTTACAAGTGTTGGATCTTGCGGAGATGAGTTGCAGGAGATTAGAGCAGAGTATAAAGATTTAGGATCTGAAGAAAAGAGTAGAAAATATCCCTAATTGGACATAGGCACCTGCCCCAGTATCCTTCAGTTTTGCATCTTCGAAAATCTATGAGTAGGTTATAGTCTGAAGCATACTTTGGTTCCAAGCCCTTAGAAAAAGTGCCACATTGGACACAGGCGCCCACTCCAGTGTCCCTAAAGTTTTCACTTTCTGAAATTCAAATCTTGGTATGTTTCTAATCTGCATTTAGTGCCTTCCTCTATGAGCAATTGTTTGGTTTCGTCCATTTGTTTATGATTTTGCATAATTAGGGTTTTAGGCCTAATCGGATTAGGGTTTTAACAAAATATCAATCTATTCTATCTTTCCAATCATCTCATAGTGACATTAGACTTGTATCTAAGTCCTCTATCATCAATAGTGACTTAGCTCAGTCTATGTCCTTGAATGTATGTGTGAAAGAAGGGTTTGATTGAATCTAAATTAACATACATCTTTCTTTCAACCCTATTTTCATACATTACATTTTGGTGAACCTGTGCTTTGCTGAACATTGCATCTTTCTGAGTGTTATAAATCAGTTTTTTATTCATACATATCGTATTCATCATCCTACATTTAAAAATTTGGCATAAATTTGAAAATTTTGAAAAAATTAAGCATCCTAGGCTTGCATTAAGGCATAGTTTACATTATCTTCCTTGCACATCATTTAAATCTCTGATATCTACATCAGATCTGAGATAAATTACAGCAATACATCATTTCATAATCATCTAGCTTGCATTTACATACTTTATTTGCTAGGGTTTTGCTTGAAATTTGGCAATTTCCTCATAACCTAGTAATTCCAAAAGCTAGGATTTGTAGTTAAAATCTTGTTTCAGATTTTATTACTCATTTAAAACATTCTTTCAAATCTGATTTGGACTATAATGTTTCATCATTGCGTGTTTTGGCACTTACATTTCAAATTTTGCATTTATACATTGTGTATTTCAACAAAGCATATTTATTCATTTTTCCTTAATTTTCATGTTGCATTGAGCATTACAGCATATTGGCATCATTTTCAAATCTGATCTGAGTTATTCTACACATTAAATCTGATTAGATTCTATTCATTCATCTTTTTGCATAGTTTCATGGCTTAATTTCACTATTAGGGTTTCAAAAATCCTTGCATTTTTACTACATTTTGGCTAATCCTTCATCTTGCATTGCAAGATTGGTGTGTTGTGACAAATTTTGTTGTATTATTGGACTAATTAAAGGGTTTTAATTTTCTTTCCCTCATCATCCTCTTAGCATCATTACATATTTTGTGCATTTACATTGAAAAACAGTGAAAAATTTGAGCATTTTAGGTGCATAAACAAGCATAGTTTTACTTTTTTTCATTGTATTTGTCATAAATATATTTTCATTTTAGATCTTTTATTCATTTTCAAACATACATTCATTGGTCATTTGAAAATTTTGCTTCATTTCATATTTTTGTGTGAAAATTGGCATATTCTTTCAACACTAAGTGTTTGCACACCTCATTCATATCTTTTTGATGAAAATCTCTTAAATCATTAACTTTTCCTTGTTGTGTAGTACTCTTTCCTCTTACCCACTGTGTTTGTTGTGGACTCTGTGTGTCTTTTAGTACCCGTTTCCCTCAAATAAGTGCTTGGGTGTGAAATAGTCTCACATCTAGGGTGTATTAAGTATCATAGAACTTTGCATGAGTTGTCTTACATATATTATTGGACATTGCTGATAGAAGACATTTCATTGTGGCATCTTCATCTCATTGCTCTTTGGCATCTTTACATGCATATATCAAAAACTTTTGAGAATTTGTACAAATTTCTTAATATGAATCCTCATGTTCTCACTTATATACAAGCTATGTATCATAACCTGATATATTTAAACGCTCTTCATTTGAAACCCTTGACTATGTATCTGACTTTGACAACTTCCTAGCTCTCACGAATACACACCCTTTGGTAGTAGAAGATCTAACAAAGTACATTTCCGTGAATACTCTTGAGAATGATGAGTATGAAAGTTTTTCTTCTGTTAATGCCTTGGAACTAATAGCTAAAATATATGATGATGATGATGATGATGATGATGATGATTCCATAAGTTATCCTACTCCTCCTATAGTTAAATGTTCAAGAACCTTGGATGAGAAGACCAGGGATAGCTCTACTTTGGTTCTAAATTTAAGTCCCTTAGACATCTCTAATGATATGATCACCACCAATCTCCTTAACAACACTGTGCCTTTCCTTAGATCTGATGCTCTCCCTTAAAAAGTAGAAGCATTGGTGGATGAGAAAAGGTCTCTCACATCAAATCCTTTAGGGATAGATGTTGAGCATAATCGAAAGGAAAACAATGTTAATTCAATCTTCATTAATAGACTTATTCCACCCACTAAGGGGATAATGGATAAGTATACTAATGTTCCTAAGATAATTGTGCGAGGGGCACCCAATGCACCTTCTTGTTTAAAATGAGTGATTACGGTTCAAGGTGATCCACAAACACCTCGACCCCCAGATTACATCCTAAACTATGCAAGACAAATCACTCAAAGAAGTCAAGTTGTTCAAAATGTGCTACAACATCCCATGATTGCTCACACCTACAACACCCATAATAACAAGCAGAGTAAGCAAACATCACAGGTGCCTGTCTCTCTTCCATCTTCTTAACCTATGCTCCCTCCACCATGTCGTCTTACTCATAAAAGTGGTCAAGAATATGATATTGTTGAACAGCTTCATGCTACTCTAGCTAAGATCTCTCTTTGGAATTTAATACAAACATCGCCTACATACCACATAATGCTCCAAGAAGCTTTACAAAAGGTGATTGTACCACCTGCTATTAAGCCAAATGATGTAACAACTCTATTAGATTGTATGCATGCAACAAAAATAGATATTCTGTTTCAACAACATGAAATTACATCAATTAAAGTTGAAAATGAATGCAATCCACTTATAATATTTGTCACAATAGATAAAAAGTTGATAAAGTAAGTTATGATTGACAATGGGTCAACTCTTAATGTTTGTGGAATTGATCTACTACACAAAATCAATATTGACACATCTTTAATCAAATTGGATAGGCTTAGCATTTGTGGCTTTGATAATGCTGGTAGACAATCCCTGGGTACCATAACTTTACATGTAAAGGTTGGACCCATGACATTATCTACCCATTTTCATGTCATGCCTGGATCACTTTCATATAATATGATTCTCGGTAGATCATGGATTCATGCCATGGAGGTAGTTCCATCTACCCTTCATCAAACAATAAAGTTTATTTATCAAAATGAGCTCTACACCGTTGAAGTCGATCTTGAACTGAATAGTTGTTTACATATTGAAATGCAAAAACAAGTTAACAATCATAAGAGCCTAAACAACTTGTGGGTTGATTCATCAATACCTCTTGCCACAGATAATGTTGTGCAAGACTCTAAACCATCAAATGCACTTTTTGGTGATGATTGGGGTTCATTAGATTTTACTCCCTCCTTTATGGGGGACTATAAACTTAATAACTCCGACACATCAAAAGTTGCATCGATCTCATCTAAGCAGTCTTTGGAAACACCTGCGAAACCTAAAGTCTCCTTGGTAGAAAACAAAGATAATACTCTTACTTATACTACAGATTATGAGACCTACAATGCATCACCATCCTCCAAAGAGATGGATTCTCTCTATGGTCATGGATTTGAGATTTTGTACAAAAATTGTGACTATGCAGGTAATGGTTGTGGTGTAAATCAACAAGGAATCATAGTACCTTTACAAGTTGTTGGAATTAACTACACAACCGGTATTGGATACCGTTCTTTGAAGCCCACCAAAGCCTCTCATTGCCCTAAACTTAATGTTAATACAATATCAATAGGATGAAAACTACATGTGAGATATCCTGAGCTGATAGACAAGGATTGTCTGCCAAAAAATATCCCATCAAATCAGGTAAGTATTTCTCCCTCTTTAAGCCACACTCATTGTAGCACCTATTGTAGTTGCTCTCAAGGGCGGCCTCCTCCGAGATATATATTGTTAGAATTGTACTGTGTTCCCCTGTGTTGTCTAGGTCTCTTTGGATGACCCTTGATACTCTTGTAAGGTCAAGGATACAAGGAGATTGGCTTTGTTGTGACCATTCTTCTATTTGTTTCATCATTCTTCTATCGTTCCTCTCCTCTATTTCATTGTTGTTTGTCGTGCCTTAGGGGCATAGCATTGTGGAGGGTGTTTTGGGGGCATCCTCTTACGTGGTGTTCCTAAGGCACTTGTTTTTTCCCTCTTGTTTTATTGTTTACCTTCTTCAGTGATCCTACCTAGTTAGCGGATGATGAAAACAAACAAATACTGATATGAACCATGTGTCCCTTCAGTAAGCAAGCAAAAATGGACCTAGTCCATACATGAAGACGGGGTTGATCTATATATATATATATATATAAATACGATTCTTTACTGGTAGAATCACTCCATATGCTGTATCATCTTATGGCATTTCTTGTAACTAACATTTTACAATCCACTCAATCTGCTCTTGCACACTTTGATTGGTATCTCATCTTTGTTGCTACACTCAGTTCTGAGGTATCTATAGTATAGCCCAATGGTTATACTCGACTCTGAACATGTCAGTATATCCTTGGTCCTTGATGTTTGTTTTCAAGCATAGATTTAATGAATTGAATTGATTATTATCTTAGAATAAGATTTCAAACCTCTCTTGTTGTTTATCTTAGCAAATCATATCAATGTGTTTGTGAGAACATTTGGTGATCGTAAGCACATGTCACCTTGAGGGCATGAGCTTTGTGAAAGCTCTTGTTTCTTTGCGTGTTTTCTCTTTACCTTAATGTGCTTGATTTCAGTACATGACATCAACCACCTTAAGTTGGGGGCTATATAATGATAGTTGTCTGATGATTTTGATACTGACGAAGCGTGTTTGTAATCCCTCTCTGTGAGGCAGGATGTTGTATCTCCGGCGTGAGTACACATCTTTATTTATATTGCAATCAAAAGAAGCCCTCTGCGTGAAGTGGGATAATGTATCTCTTTAGCTAGATTGTATCTTTTTATTCAAAAGCCCTTCTACAAAAGGCAGGATGGTGTATCTCTTGAGTTAGTGCACATCCTTTTATTATAAAGTCCACCGTGGAGGTGGGGTTGGATCTTGAGACTATCCTCCCTTAAGCATGTTTTTGGCAGTTGTTGTGGCATAAGCCCAACTGTCATGTGTGTTTGGCGTGTTTTAGATGGTGGGACTTAGCAATAAGCTCCTTCCATCACCCGTGTTTGTCATGTATAAGACATATAGTATGTCTATGGCATGCTATACGATGCTCGTGTATTCCGTGTGTTTTCCCTCGTGTGTGGTTTCAAGGGTGTAGTGATGAGCTCCTCCCACACTCGGGTTTTGTATGGTGTGTTTTCCCCCGTGTGTGGTTTCAAGGGTGTAGCAATGAGCTCCTCCCACACTCAAGTTTTGTATGGTGTGTTTTCGCCCCTGGTGTAGTATCAAGGGTGTAACGATGAGCTCCTCCTACATTTTGGGGTTTTGTGTTGCAATTTTATTTCCATGCATATATATATGAAAATGTTATGAAGATGTTATATCAATGTATTCATCCTATTTTACGTGATTGCTCTCATGTCTTCTTCATGTTTTCCTATCTTCTCTATGTATTGCATGCCTGTTACTATCTTCTCCGTGTTTTGCGTGTCTACAATGTGTTTTCTAGTGCTTACCTAAGATTGGGGGCTATAAATAGTTCCTCAACCTTTATGTATGCCTTAGCTTCAAGTGCCTAGTGTGTTTGATGTGTTTTCAACCATACTTTAATGCATGTCTAGGTCTTAAGATCATACATACATTAAAGTGGGGGCTAAATGTTATGTCGTAAAATGTCCCTCTAGGACTTTTACATCCTAAGTTTAGCTCCTAGGTCCCCTTAGTTTAATCATGCATGTGTAAATCTTATCCCGGAGCAAAATCCCTTAAAACCCATGACAAATGGGGCTTAGGGGCCTATCTTAATGCTTCATCAAGACCAAAAATAGGCCTCTGGACTTGGGTGCCCGCACCCTAGTCTAGACCTATTTTGCTAGGACCCAAATTTAAATTGTCGGCATTGTGACCGTTAAAAGGTTTCCCTTTGTCGGCCTTATCAATTTAATTTATGAAAGCTTAGTAGGAATGCATATTTAAGTAGATTAATAAATCCATTTTACACCTAGATGGATAATGCGAACTTGTGATCTGATGCTAAGGATATTCAAGGCTTTCATTGTGTTGCAGAGCAGTATTGTGTTGTGTTTGTTGCAGATTTGGCTTCATCAATCCATCTCCTCATGATTTGAAGGCTCTTCATCTCTATGAGGGTTTCACACCTACTAAGGTGATATCTATTTGTGTTTCAATCAATCTATTTCATCATTCAAGCTTTTGCCTCTACCCTGCAAGGGCACGTACTCTCTCTAACAACGGTGTTGGAAGGCTTGAATGCCATTTTGGGGCTTGACTGAGGTAAGCTCCTAAACATCACAACCCCCAACCCCTCTCTTGTGATTGCAGGTTACATGTGTTGGAACTTGTGGAGAGGAGTTGTAGGAGATCAGAGCAAAGTATAAAGATTCAAGATTTGAAGAAAAGAGTAGAAAATATCCCTAATTGGACACAGGCGCTTGCCCCAGTGTCATCTAGATTTTCAAGCCCTTAGAAAAAGTGCCACATTGGACACAGGTGCCCGCCCTAGTGTCCCCGAAGTTTCCGTTTGCTGGAATTCAAATCTTGGTATGTTTCTAATCTGCATTTAGTGCCTTCCTCTGCGAGCATTTGTCAGATTCTGTCTGTTTGTTTATGATTTTACATGATTAGGGTTTTAGGCCTAATTGGATTAGGGTTTTAACAAAATATCAATCTATTCTATCTTTCCAATCATCTCATAGTGACATTAGACCTGTAGCTAAGTCCTCTATAACTTAGTCTATGTCCTTGAATGTAAGTGTGAAAGAAGGGTTTGATTCAACCTAAATTAACATACATCTTTCTTTCAACCCCATTTTCATACATTATAGATATGTGTGGGTTCTTTTGAGGCTGTTCTTTTCTCCTGACAAGGGTTTCCCAGGCTACATCTAGTGTTATCTTGTGGTATACTTCGTTATTCTTTTGTATTGTGGATTCTAAATACTTGTTTAACATTTGTTTGTCTCATGAGGGTTATTTGGAAATGGTATATTTTTCTACAATTTCCTTTCATTTAATGAAAGGAAATAAGGTATGTGGAAATGCTTCCTACACTAATCTTTAGAGGAGAGCATTGTGCAAATTTTTAGATCTTTACAATTATAGAAAAAAGAAACACATGTAAAACATATAAACAATATACCATAAGGTCTACATGAGGAAAACCCCTTCAGGAGAAAAACCCCACACTCCAAAGTAGCCCACTGTATCATTCATTAAATAATATAATTACAATACGCTTGTAGAGAAATTCTTTACAAGAGTATCACCAACATACAATTCTAAAGTGATTTCAGTAGCATAACAATACCTACAAATTAACCCATATAAAATACAACTCCAAGCACTAATAACTAGACTAGGATTTAAACTAGAAACCACAAAAGGTTTTGGAAAACCGTTAGAAATACCATAGGAGGTATGGTGCCCAAACCAAAGGTCCAAACTCTAATGTCCTCCTTGGTAAAAGATCATCTAGGATATTTTTAGCATATTCTCTTACACTCTTACATTGTCATAATCCATCATATTTGACCACCCAAACTTGGGTGCCCTAATTTTTTCTCATTCAACCCATTCAAAGATGCTCCATGACAAGTGTCCAAGCCTGTCATAATGATGATTAAGACTCCAATGTAACCTCCCTCTTACATGCTCTTACACATCATAATAATCCATCATTTAAGTAACTCTCATCATAGTGATCTTACAACTCCACAAGATGCCAACACATAGTCAAACTATACCACCTCAAAGTGGGGCGCCTACCTCCTCATGTGAGGACAAAATCCACTAAAGGCAAATTCCATGGCACCTCCAAATGGGATGCCAACTCTCCCATGAGAATATAAAATACACAAAAGACAAAATAGTGAATGCATACAAAAGTATTAAAAATAAACATTAGGAATGCAAGGTTTAGACACCTTTTACTAGCATTGTCCCACTTATCAAACACCTTACAAGAGCAAAAGGAAAACATGCCAACACTAAAATCTAATTGGTAGGGGTTGTGAGGCCCATGGAATCACTACACCACCTGAACTTCTCTATGCTCATGAGCTTTGTTAATAAATCTACAACATTCATCAAAGTATCAACCTTCTCTAGCATCACCCTCCCATCCTATACCATATCATGAAAAATAGGTACTAGACATCAATGTTCTTCATCCTTGCATGAAAGGTTGGGTTCTTTGCCATACATATGACACTCTGACTATCACATAGAACTATAATATCTTCTATATCTAGCCCCACATTTGAACACAATCTCTTAAGCCATATGACTTCCTTACAAGTATGAGTAACTGCCATGTACTCTACTTTTGTAGTGGACAAAGTGACCACAATCTAGTGCTTACTCATCCAATTGATAGTACCACCAAACATAGTGAAAGCATATCAATTGGTGGATCTCCTTATGTTAACATCTCCAACCCAATCTGAATCTGCAAATCCACAAATACACATTGAATGCTAGGCCCTTGTAAGATTAAAATGATAACAAATGGAATACTTATAGGTACCTCTCAAATACCTATAGACTCTCTTCACTACATTCCAATATATTTGTCCAAGATTAGCCATGAAATAGCTAAGGACTACCACTGCTTAGGCAATGTCTGGTCTTGTGTAGACCATAGAATATATCAAACTCCCAAATACAATAGCATAAGTTACTTTTCTCATATCCTCCATCTCACTAGGATAAGTCAAACACTTCTCAATTGATAAATTTTTCCTCATCAAGATAGGAACACATAATGGTTTGCAAGCTAACATGTTGAATCTCTCTAACACCAAGTTCACATCTCCTCCACCAAGATGTGTCTAGCTACCCCTAAGTCCTTCATCTCAAACCATGTTGAAAGTTGAGACTTCAATTCACAAATCAAACCCTTTCCATTATTGAAAAACAACGTATCATCAAAATATAATGCAATAATGAGAAAACGATCACCATCCATATTGTAATAGATGTAATGATCTTATTTGGATCTTAGAAGTTCCAAACCCAACACAAAAGAATCAAACTTTTGATACCACATTCGAGGATTTTTCTTAAGACTATACAAAGATTTCTTCAACTTATAAACCAAATTTTCTTTACTTTTTTCAATGTATTACTCTAGCTATGACATAAATCTCTTCCTCCAAATCACCATGAAGGAAATCTCTCTTCACATCCATATGCTAAACCTTAAGATCAAATGTTGCTACAATAGATAATATAAATTAAATGGATGTTAGTTATGCCATCATCTTGAGGGCCTCAATGTCTTACATGGGATAGTACTAATAGTAAATAGTGATGTTTATACCTCGATGATTACTTGTGAGTAAACACAAGATTCCCATTCTAATATCACACAAAACCAACTTTCTATGTCCATGCCCACTCCAAGTGTGCATATGTCTATTCCTACACATGTTGGTATTTCCACTGCTTAGTTCATCCATGTGGACTCATATGGGTTTGTTCCTCCATCTTAGTCCTTGCCATTCACTTTTTCCATTGAGGACCTTATTGCCTCCCACCCTCTGCTTTCCCAACCTTTTCTTTTGCAACCCCTTGCAGGGATTTCTACCACCATTGCTTCTACCACACCCTTGCACACAATTGATCCCAAATTATAAACCAACTAATGTAAAATATGGGCAACTTGCAACAACAAGTTGCTTCCCTTTCCACTTCATCATAGTCTCTCATCACACCTTATTATTGTTGTAATCATTTATTGATTGATATCTTAGTTGCACCTCTTCCTATTGGCTTTGAGGTGCCACGCTTTGAAAAATATAATGGTAAGGGAGACCCACAAAATCATGTGTACACATTTACCACATTGTGTAGTGACTTCATCTTTCAGGATAGACTATTGGTGAAACTATTTTTGTGGTCTTTGAAATACACCAGTTTGTATCGATTTTTCTCTCTGCCCAATCATTCTATGTTCTTTAATTAGCTTGCAAACCAATTTCTTCAACACTTCCAAGCAAACATTGGCCCCCAGGTCACTTTTAGTAACTTGGTACATTGCAAACAAGGAGCCAATGAAAAGGTCACCAATTTTATTTTTCATTATCATTCACTCCTTTCACAAATCCAATATGCACTTCCTAACTCAAATACGCAAATGGTTTTCATTGGAAACATTCAACCTCTTCTTTGAGACAAAATTCTACTAATGAGATACCCATCCTTTGCACATTTATACATAGCCCTATGTGATTACCAACAATATATTATCTAGTTTGAGGCACCCTCTCCTGCCTCAGGCTCCTACTTCATCCTCAGGGACTTCTACATATTTTAATAAAATCTATAAAAATAATAATAATTTCTTCAAAAACATTAAATCTATTGTTGTCAACAATGCTACTACAATCACACATTCTTAATCCACTATGGCTATATCTAGCGACTCATAAATAAATCATCATTTTACACCACTATTTGAATCCTTACATTCTATCCTTCAGTAACTTCTTTCAAACATTTTGGTTTAGTTATCACCTATATAACCTCTTGACACAAACAAACCTCTCCCACCTACTTATGATTCTAAATCCTTCTACCAATTCCACCATGTACCTATCCATGACATAAAAAATGTACATTCTTGAAAAACATAATTCAATATCTCTTGATTCTAATATCATCTAGGTAGTGGGTGTGAATGACAGAGGAAATAAATCCATTGCCCAACCAAACCAAAACTTATAAATCTACACCAACCCTTTTCCTTAGCATACTTTGACTAACTTCATCGATATTACTTCTACCCCTCTCTTGTTGGATGGTGATTCTCTTCCTTCTTCCTCACCTTATCTTGGTATGGTGGGTATGGTATATGTCCAACCCCGAGCACCTCAAGGTGCGACCATCTCGAAGCCCACCATATCCTTCTATTCTATTGATGTGCTTATGGGCATATATGATGTTCCTCTATACACTCATGCTTAGGTTAACCAAAAGACCATTCACATTACTTTGTTTGACCCTATTAGCATGGCCAATGTAGTCATTGAGGAGTTTCTATATGTCTACTGACTGCTTCAAGATGCATATAATCTTTCTAAAATCTCTATGCACATGCATGCCAACCTCTCCATACCTACCTTTGGTTCTATCACCCTTCCCATCTAGGTAGGACCAAAATCCTGGACAAAATCCTGGACATCCTTTTCAGTATCATTCCTAACTCAATCGCTTTCATGTTTTGTTGGGCCATCCATGGCTCACCATGATGTGAGTCATTACCTTTGTCACTCAAAAGTGCCTAAAGTTTCCCCATGATGGTGTGGTACACACTATCCCTTACAATGGATTTCAAACACTTAGCATGTATAATAACTCTTCACTTGATTACGTCTGGCCTACACCTTTTTCTCCTATATGACCCCAAATAGACTTTCTTTTCAAACTTTACCAAAATTATAAGATGAGTTGAATTCCTTCACTTGTTCCCTCTTCTTATTCACCTATCCCACCTATGGTACCTCAGTCTACACCAGTTGCTTCAATTCCTCTTCATGTCCCTTTGATGGGTCAAGAAAAGCAACCCCAACCTAGTGACCCTCCTTTTAAATCTCAAGAATGCACAATACATAACCAATTGACTAGGTTGCGTAAGCATCGAATACATGCTACTTCTCAAGAATTTTCAAACCATAGTCCTTCTAATCCCCCATCCTCTATCCCTTTACCTTCTACTACTTCTCATAAGCTAGAGGAAAGAAATCCAACAAGAATTCAAGTAGTCCTGGCTCCTTCCACCAATGCTCCCTTAATCCCAGTTATTCGTAACTTACCACCATTCTCTCAACCACTTGATTTACATTATGTGAGTGTCATATCTAGCACTACCCTATATTCTCTAGTCTCTTTCACATGTACTCACTATCAAACATTCCCATAACGTCAACCCTCTATGTTGGATATTGGCATTCCTTTACCACCACCCAAACACAAACCTAAACATTACCCTACCCCACCTTTTTGAAGGCCAAAACCTAACCCTATATCACCACATCTAAGGCCCTCTACATCAATTCCCTTAGTATGGAGGTCCTACCTCCACCCTAGTCTATTGCTCTTGTTTCTCACACACTTATTTATAGTAGTGAGGAGCACCAATAGGTACCATACTCTAACATTTATTCATCTGCCTCTTCTTTTAAAGGGTGCATGTTTGAGTCAGTGTCTGATATTCCTACATTATCATCAATTTTCACACAATCCTTGACAATTGTTGAGGATAATTTTTCTCTCATATGCTCATCCACCTCCCATCCCTAACACTTCTACTCATGCTATTCTTGTGTTGGTTCCACCACCTAGTCATCATCCATCCCCGCTTGACCTAGACTAGGAACAAGATGACTTGATGGAATCTAAACCCTTGAGTAGTATCTTTGTTCCATGTGTTTATATGTTCTTATCTTTGTATTCCCATCCACCTATTTGTTATTTGTTTGTTAGTTCCTCTTGGAGGACCAATGCTACCCTTGTAGGTACATGGATATAGGAGGAACAAAATGTTGTGACATCCCTCTCCTTTTACCTACCTTCTATCTATTTGTTGTCTACTTTTCTTTCTTGATATTTTAGGGATGATGCAAAGTGTTGAGACATTTAGGTCTCTTCCTTGTTGACCCAACATATTTTCATTTGTTCACTTGCTATATGACATTCCTCCTTTGTACTTGTAGTTCTACATGCTTGGGGGATGATAATGATTTTATCCTTATTCCCTCATTATCATTCCTACATACAGATACTAACCCCAAGCATATAAATCCCTTTCTATGCCTTCATGCAATGTTGCTTGTTTCCATGTGATATTTCCTCTATTCTTGATGCCATTCCATGAGCACAATTTCACATGTATCATGCTTGCAACATCAATTTTTGTGCCTCTCCTTAGGAGCATCTCTTTCACAATGGCAACTTTAAGAACATATCTATTCATATATGTTTCCTAAAGGGCTATCACCTTTATCCCTTTTATACCCTAAAATCAATTTCATACTCTTGATTTATTCAAATATTTTAAAGGGGGGCATACTTCTTACTTTCACATGTACATCCACACATATCGCACACACATTGTTGGTACACTCCCTATGGTGTTAGTAGCTTGTGGTCCCAATTACAGAGACTTGCTTGGATCAACCACCCTTATTAGGATTACCTAGCCATAGTGCATGCTAGTTCATGTAATCCTTGATATTGTACTTATATATGAGCCACCTAACGATAGATTATGCTAGACTATGTGTTTCATACGAGCTAATTTTCATACTTTTGTAAGTCACCTAGAAACATAGTTTGCTAACACTTGTGATTCATGAAAGTATTGTATGGTTCCTAGCAACGAAATATGTTATACCTTGAACCATACTTGACATACTTTCTAGTAATAAAGTATGTTGGAAAATGCTTGTTCTCTTTTAATCTCTCTTCTTGTATGTTCTCCTTGTATGTTTGTTAGTATTCTATGTTATGTATCCTTTATTTTATACATGTCTAGTATACATTAGATTATATGATTTTCTAACCACAGATTATATTGGTCTAATCCTTCTGTCTTGTAAGTCTTATATCTTATTATGATATTGCTTGTTGTGTAGGTCTTTATTTTCTAACATATTTGCTTTGCAGGTTCTTAGCTTGGGGGCATGATTCCTCTGCTTGAAAATATTTTTGCATCCTCTACAATATCCTTTTGGAGTATTCTTTCATGATTTTATTTCATTTATATACTTTAGTTTAGCTTATCATCTAGTGTTATTATCTTACTAAAGTGGGGGCAAAATATAACATAGAAAATTTCATACCCTTAAAATTTCACATTATGTTTTGGACTTTCTTTAGTGTTCATAACCCTTAGCATGTTTTTAGTCTTATTTGGCCCTTGTCTTAACCTTTTTCACCCTTGGTGCCAAGGTTATGCTTATGTTTATGCCTTCCTACACACCTTTTGTATAAAATTGTGAACTTTTTTACATTTACCTCATTCTTCCTTGGTGACAAGATCTTTAAGAAGCCAATGCTACCTAGATGCCAGTGGAACACATATAAGTTTGCATAATGTGCTATCATCCGTCAACATTTTGTTGTACGATGACTATTTTATCGTTTTGTCACCTTGCTAAGCGCATAGGTTTTTGGTACTGACCTAAGATGAACCCTAACATCTATTTTAGACCTAGAACCTCCTTATTTTCCCTTTTAATTCTATTCTTGAATCTCTCAAAGCATTCTTTGGCTCTCACAATAATAATCTATCAATATTCTTTACTCTTGGCATTGAAAATTTCTCATTTAAGTTTGAACAATAACATTTTACCAACACTCTTCAAAGGTTTTGAGCACTCTACATCTAGTTGGGATTTCCTTGGAATATTTATCTTTTTGAGCACATCTTGCTCTTGGGTTTTGTAGATTTTCATCTCTCTATCTTACATGAGGTGATAATGTTCTAACTTTCTCTTTTTATTTATGTTTATCACTTATAAATTCCATTTTGTTGTGTTCTTGGCACCTCTTGGGTTTTTACTTCCTCTTATCTAATCTCATATGTACACTAATTTATCAATCCTTGTAGACCTAAGATTTGACATTTATAACATCTTGTCACTACTCTTAATTCCTATACGCACATAGGATAAGAGTACACACTACTTTAATCTATTTTCTATATTGGTTGTTTATGGAGTTTGAAAGACCAAAATAGGGTTTGGCCATTTGTGGCAAGATCCTAGTAGCCCCAACTCTTCTTCTTATTCTAGCTACAAGTGTTTGAAAGATCACAACTGCAAGGAGGTTTTGTTGTTCTTCCTTCCTCTCGTTCTTTCATTTCCTTGTCAATAAAGCTTTATTTAAGCATTTGTATATTTTCTAGAATACCCCTGTTGTGCCTTGTTAACTTCTATGTGTAGAAAACCATGAAGGCCATACAAAAAGTTAGACTTTGCACTATTTTCAAACCATAACATGCGGTACATACAACAACACATCACGTGAATGTCTATGCATCATGCTAGTGTTTGGAGAGAGGACTTCAACTTTCAGTTCCAAATTCCTCTTTCTCTATAATTTTTCATTATGTACTTTATTTAGCTTTTTGTTGCTTCAATAGAGTTAAAATTTATCTTGTCACAATCTTATATAGTGTAGTGTAAGAAAAGTTTAAAAATTTAAACAAATAAACTAGAGAAACCAAGAAAAACTCCTCTTACACTCTTTTCCTTACATTGCAAGAATCTGGGAAGAAAATCTCTCCATAACCAATTCCCTCAACTTGGGAATATCCCTTTGCAACCAATCTCATCTTGTACTTCTCAAGATTGCCATCTGAATTGATTTTTCTTTTAAACACCCATTTGCATCCAACAAGTTTATATCCATCAAGCAAAGGTACTAAGTCTCATGTGTCATTTTTATTTAAAGCACCCATCTCCTCATCCATGGCCACCTTTCAGGACTCTACATCATTCATACCCATAGCCTCCTTTATAGTCTAAGGCTCATCAATGTTAGAGATCAAAGCAAAAATACATCTCCAATTACAAGGAGTACACCTGTTGGTTGATGTGTATGCCAAATGGACCTCCTAAGAGGTCAAGGTGGATGTTCTATCTCTTCCTTTGAACTTTATGAACTATCTAAGCTTTCCTCTTCTTTAGGTCCCTCATGGGATTGTGGCTCAACTTTCTTGATCTTTGGGGTTAGTTGAGCTACATATTTCTTTTCTTTCTTTTCTAGCTGCAAAACTATAGAATAAGGCTTGAATTCTCTAAATATAACATTTTTTCTATACAAAAATTTATTAGCCACAAGATCCCAAAGCTTGTACCCTTTCACACTAATACCATAACTAATGAAGATACATTTTATAGCCTTCTTCTCCAACTTTGACTATTTATCCTTAAGCACATGTGCATATGCCTCACAACCAAAGACCCTAAGATATCTCAATGAAGGCTTTTGACCTAATCACATCTCCATAGGTGTTTTATCAACAAGAGTTGATGTAAGAGACCTGTTAACTAGGTAACAAGCTGTAGAAACTGTTTTTACCCAAATCTTTTGTTCCAAGCCAGCTCCACTAAGCACACTCCTATCCTTCTCCATCAATGTCCTATTTATTCTTTCTAGAATTCCACTCCACTGAGGGGTGTATGGAGTTTTCTTATGTCATTATATTCCATGAACTGTAAAAAACCCATTGAAGTTTGTGGAACAAAATTCTCAACCATTATTAGTCCTCAAAATCTTAATCTTTTTACCAGTTTGATTTTTAAAAAGAGCCTTAAACTCTTTAAATTGATTAAAGACTTTAGATTTACTCCTAAGGAAATATACCCATGTCATTATATTGTATTCATCAATGAAAGATACATTATTAGTAGATTTTGAAATCAAAGGAACATTAACAAGGCCAAAAACATCATAATGTATCAAGTCTAGTACCCTAGAAGATTTATGAGAACTAGAATAAAATTGACCATGAATTAATTTTCCATAAATGCAATGTTCACAAAAATTAAACTCAAGGTTATAATTATTCAATCCCTCGATAAGATTTTTATTTTTCTTGGTCTATAGACCCTTCTCACCTATGTGACCCATCCTCTAGTGCCACAAAAGTATTTTCTCTGCTGGTAGTTTTGTCTCTAAAGCATGAGAACCCTTAGATATCTAGAAAACATGGCCATCCTAAGTGGATGCAACACTCCTCTTTATTGCTAGTTCCAATGGTGTCAGTGAAGACTCTACAAATCTCTTCACTATAGGAATGTAAGAACTATTGCATTGAACTATGTGTGCATCTAGTTGAAATAGAGTTTTGATATAAGCACCCTTAAGCACCATATCTCCTCTATTCATCTTGCACCCTCCAATTGAGAAAATAACCTACACACCCACATCATTTAATTTACTTATAGAAAGTAGGTTCCATGCCAAACTAGGGATATGAAAAACACTATTGATCCCCTTCACTCGTCCATCAGGGAATCATATTGGGACTCTTCCATGTCTAATAATCTTCAGATGAGAATCGTCTCCAAGGTACACCTTCCCATCATTATATTATTCATATTGTGTAAACCAAACCCAATGTGAGGTCATGTGAAAATATGAATCAAAGTCTATTAACCACACACCTTCCAATGCATGTATATCTAAGGCCACAACAAAGGCATCACAAACATCCTAGGAGGATTTCTCATAATAATCATCAAAATCATTCCTTTTCTCTTTCTTCATCTCCTCCTTACAATATTTTTTAAAATGATCAAGCTTTCCACAGTTCCAACGTTTATCCTTGAACTTACTAGAAGATTTAGATCTAGACTTGTCTTTCTTCTTATCTTTTTCTTTTGATCTTTCACAAATAGCTAGAGCCTCCTTGGCTAATTCCAAAGTCTTTCTTCACATCTCTTTAGAAAGCAACGATGTAACCACCTCATCCATCTTTAACTTGGTGGTAGTGCTCCCAATGACCATAACAAGGTGGTGTTGTGATGCTCACAACATGCCCCATTTTAGTCCTTAGCAAAATGAGGACCCTTGTTGTGGCTGTGGCTTTTGCTTTTGTGTGTGGGTCTGTTTGGTGGTAAAAGGGAAGAGGAAGTGAAAGTTACAAACCTTGTTGAAAATAAAGAAAAAATAACATTAAGTACCAGAGCAGAATATGAGTGAATTCCTTGTCAAAAATGAGTGAGGGTTGCTTTTTGAACCATTTTAAAATTTCCAGTATTTTGCAAGATATATGTGTTTTTGGTAAAATGTACAATAAGAGGGTTTGAATGTTGCATATACAAAATCGTTTGTCTATCGGGTCTCTTGTATACAAAGTCATTTGTATATCGGGTTGCTCGTATACAAAGTCATTTATATATCGGGTTGTTATATGAGTTGCATAAGGGAGCAGTCGGGTTTATTAAATCATTATACTTGTATGCATTTTGATAACATTTTATTCTTACATACAAGTCGGGTCTGATAGAGTCAAAGTTTAAGTGAATAATCGGTTAAGTCTGGCGGATGCATTTTAAGTTTGTATGTTTGGCAAAAGGAACGAAACATACAAAGTGGATATACAAAGCTATATACATAGCGCGGAACCGAAAAGATTATGAAATGAGGTGTAATTGTTGTATGTTTCGCGCCTTGTATGTATGTTTCGGGTCCTACATTTCAATATACATACAATGCGGAATTCAGGAAAGATTAAAATTTGGTTAAGGTGATGCATCATGACTTAAAGTATATCAAAAGATGCATGGCACTTTTTATACATGTCGCGGAGCCAAAAATGAGTAAACTATGGTTTATAAAAGTTGAAGTCCGAAAGGACATACAAAGGAGTTTGTATGTATTGGGCTTTGTATCTAGGGGTTTTGATACAAGTATTGTTGTATCACAGAGATACAAGGGGAAAGTAATGTGGGCTCCACCCTTTGCATGTTGGGTTTGTATAATTACAATGTATATCTTCGATATACAAGTTGATATGCAAAACGAAAGATACAAGTAAAAGATACAAGCCAGATGTCAAAAGAAAGTTAAAAACTAAAAAATCTTTGAATGTTTAAATGCTTGTATGTTTATGATATACGTAACCCGATATACAAAGGAATTAAAAGCATCGAAAGAGATAAAGGGTAATGAAGGGAGGTTTGCATAGGGTTGTTTGTATATGCTCTCATACAAGAAAATTTTCAAAAGCGATATACAAAACGAAAGGTACAAGTACGGACAAAATGGAAAGAACGTTAGTTGTGGTTGTTTGCATATATGTTTGTATGTTAAAACATACAAAGGGAACATACAAAAGGAACATACAAAGAAAACGGGATGTATGTCGAAATTAAACTAACGATAAAAAAGGTTTAAAGTGCAAATACTGAAGTAGAAGGCCAAACTTTTGGCGCATTAATTGCTGTAATTAATGCTGATTTAACATTCAGCAGAGGTATTAAATTGACGAAGGCGGCATGAATTTTAAAATCCATTTTTTTGTCTGTTGGCAGGTATGCAAGTATATGGAAGGTGGAACTTAATGGCGATGACATCACAAAGGGCGGATCAGATCACAAAAGAAGCGAAAGGAGTAAAGGATTTCAATGAGAAGAAAATGTAGGTGGAAAGAAGCATAATTAAAAGGGCAAAGCAACAGAAGATATTTTGAGGTTGTTAGGGTTTCCAAAGGGCATCCTTACGCTCAATATGGAGTATGCTTCTTAGAGATTTTTGGCGCGATTTGTTTTCCACCGTTGATGTTGCACTTAAGGTATAGACCGCTGATTGACTAGGGTTTGTAGCTGTATTGGGGATAATCAAATCTATATATTGAGCCCCTTTACTTTGTAATGACTTACACAGGGATTTATAGAACAGAGCTGGAAATTGTAATTTGTCTTAATATTTTGAATAGAAGAACATTTTAGTTTAGAATAGAAGGAGGTCACCTGTGTCAGAATGAAGTTTAATTTAGATTTCTCTAACTTTTCCCAAACATTTGAAATACTTAGCTTAAACGCAGAGATTTAAAGGAGATTGTCTGATATTTGAAGGAAACATGAACAACTGAGTTGATATTTGGCAATTTTCATAATATTTGAAAAGACAAGCTTGTGTTAATATAAATCATATAAAGCTTTGTGATACAGTAACAAATTTATGCAAAGGAATGAAGAAAAATATTGATATTTGTGATATTTTGCATAATTCGAGTCCAATGAGTCATAAAACACCTTAAATCAAGTAAGGTCCCTTTCATATTATAGCTTCACATTAACCTACTGAATTATCCACAAGGTCAAGACCTGACCATACAGAAACTTGGGATTAAGTAATCTTAATTGATTTCTTCATATCTTTCAAGACAGTTAGGTTCATTTTGTGAATTTTAATTTTTGTTATGAATGTGTAAAAACAATCATCAATAGGTGGTCCCATGAATTTGGCAAAGAACACAATAAAGTCATACAACGATCCTCCTCCATTTTTACTCCCATAGAATTTAGCTAGGAAACTATCATATTGAAGGCATTCATATAATCAACTATGAATCCATCATCCTCCATTTTGAGGGTGTACATCTTCTTTCTCAAAAAGACTTTATTAACTAGAGATTTAGCTTGATACAAATCTCCCAGTTTCTTGGATAAAGATTCATTATGATGGTTTCTTCATAAACATTCAATAACATTGAATCTACTAAACGAAGTCTAACAACACCCTTCACCTTTCTATCCATCAAGTCCCAATATTCTTGTTTCATTGCAGTAGGCTTTGTACTAGATATTACAACCCATAGATTTTTGTCTATGAGCATATCATCCATTTTGAGTTTCCACAACTCAAAATTAGTGCATGTGAACTCTATTTATTTCTAGATGTGCTTGCCATCTCTTCCTACAATAGGATCAAAACCCTCTCTATGCAAGCTCCCACTCTTGAATGAAGATTAATACAAAGAAACCTTCTTCCTAACACCTAGAATCTGAGGTGATCAAACTCTAATACCAAATGAAATGAAGTAAGGTATATGGAAATGCTTCCTACACTAATCTTTACCATAACATAAGGTGTATGTTGGGAAAACCATTTCGAGAGAAAAACTCCACACTCCAAAGTAGCCCAATGTATTATTCAATAAACAACATAGTTAAAATACACTTTCAAAGCAAGTCTTTATTGTATTATCACCAACATGTAATTTTGGAGTGATATTGACAACATAATAGTACCTACAAATTAACCCATACAAACTACAATTCCAAGCACCAATAAATAGGCAAGGATTCAAAATGGAAACCATGAAAGGTTTTGGAAAACCATTAACAATACCATTGGAGGTATGGTGCCCAAACCAAGGCTCCAAATTTCAATGCCCTCCTTGGTAAAAGATCATCTAGGCTATTTTTTGCATATTCGTTTACACTCTTACATTGACCACCCAAATTAGTGTACCCAATTTTTTCCTCATTAAACCCATTCAAAGATGCTCCATGACAAGTGTCCAAGCTTGTCATAATATTGGTCAAGATTCCAATATAACCTCCCTCTTTCATGCTCTTACACATCATAAGAATCTATCATAGGTAACTCCCATCATAATGATTTTACAACTCCACATGATGTTGACACATGGCCAAAATATTCCACCTCAAAGTGGGATGCCTACCTCCTCATGTGAGGACAAATCCACTAAAGATTATGAATTCCATGTCACCTCCAAATGGGATGCCAACTCTCCCACAAGAAGACAAAATATACAAATGACAAAATAGTGAATGCATAAAAAATTATGAAAAATAAACGTTAGGTATGCAAGGTTGACTAATAGATTAAATCCAGGAAACCATGAAAAACCTAATGTGTAACATCTTGACATAAAATAGTGTTTCGAAGCACTTATACCTAATAAATGTCTGGTTTTTGAACATGAACGACCTAGAAATTGGCTAGGGAATGATTGGTGCTAGTTTTGTGAGGTTATAAGATGAAATAGGCCTATTTTGGGCAAGTAGCAACCAACATGGTTGTCAAAGAGGAAGTAAGGGCCAATGGGGTAGCTAGGATTGAGGCTTTGCTAACTATCGATAGTCAGTGACTAATAACACTTGAGATGAAAATATTTATATATTTGGAAAGATTTATTTGGCCTAGTAATGTTGAGATAACTATACTAATGGAATTCTACACTTGTCTTTAGAGATAACTTGCAAAATGATGTTTTTTATGATAGGGAAACTTGTAAAAACAAGTGTTGAGGGCGAGTTTGCCTTAATCAACCCACTTTTGGGTGTTAAAACATGGATGCACATGATGAATATGAGTTAATATGATAATCTAAATGAAAAAAATAAATCTAAAACACTCTTTAAACCATCAAACATTCAAACCCTAGGTATAGGGTTCTTGGGAACCATGCAAACAAGTGATAGTGGGAGAAAGGGTTTGGATAGAAAACAAAAATTTTATGCAAAATGGTTTTGAGAGTTATTTAAGGGCTAGTATAAGGTACATAAAAACATTAATATAAAATACTTAAATAGGTATTATCTTGGGGTTTAAATCAGATCTTTGACAATGTGGTAAAAATGGTGCTAACTCACAAAGAGGCAATATGTAGCATGGCTAGATGAAAAAATGGACACTTGGTGATTGAAGAAGGATTGAATTGGATGGTATTATGTATTTTTATTCTGAATCACTAGGGATGAAAGTGATTTTTGGACTAAAAACCCTTAGACTTGATCTCATTAACCTTAAAAGGATGCAAACTAGCCTAGGGGAGATGGGTTAGGGTGGAAAAACTAATCTGATTGAAGTGAAATGGATGGGTGGGATGGATGAAGAGGTAATACATGTAGTTATTCAAAAAATATAGTTATTTGTATACAAAACCCTTTTGATAAATCTTGACTACTATTGAAAATTATGAAAATTCAGGACCTACTTGCAAAAAACCTCAGTGGATGAATTAACTGAGAATGATATTGATATTTTGATCATTATAGACTCAATTTGACTCACACAATTTTTTTTTGAAATTATTTGGAACTATCACACTCTTTCTAAAATTGGAAATCCTTGAGAACCTTCACCAAAAATTGCTTTTTCTATGTTAAAATGAGGTAAGGGTTGGGCCTATTTATAGATTTTTTGAAGAAAATTAGTAGAGAATCATTGTCTATGGATAGATATGGAATTAAATGATATTCCCATCAAATTATTTCTTAATCAAAATGTTAAGGGCACCAACTTGGGAGTAGTAATAGAGGTGCTGCTATCCAATAAGGTTTAAGCCCAATTTTTCATAGAAGCTCAAGTAGAAAAGTGTAGACTTAGAACTAATTGTTTTGATAGAAATTTTGAACATATAATGGTGATTTAGAAAGGTAAAAATTAGGTTTCACATGGATATTTTAACTAGGAGTGGCAAACTAAGGGGAAAAATGTAAGGAAAAGGGTCAACAACCTAAACGACACATAGGGAAAGGTTACGACATAAGGTGGGACTAGTAATTAAATTAAAAGTACCACTTAGGACACCTAACAAGGCATAAGGTCAACATGGGAAAGGGGAAATGACATGTCTAGGAGAAAACATTAGCTAGGGAGAAGGTCTAAAAACATGAAAAAATAGACACAAAGGATAACAAGGATAAAATGGTGACAAATGTGTTATAAGGTATGCAAATACCAGTATCACATACCATTGGAAACCATAACCTAAAAGTCATTACAAGCATGGACATATCAATGGAGTTGGTCAATAAATTCTACTAATCAAGTTATGGGTGCTACCTCTATTTATCAAGACCACTACGTTTTGTCATTTGATGTAGCTAATGACTTTAAGTGTTTGGGAAGGAAGAAAAGCCAGCCAGATCATGGATAAAAATATGAGCATTAGGACTAGACTCTATAGAACACACAATTATATTGAGAGGGGGGGTGAATCAATATATCAATAAATTTCAACCTCAACTACTCTTCCAATTATTATCAACACATTAATGAGAGCATATCAATAGTGCAAGTAATGAACACAACCACACAAAAGAACACAACACCAGATTTTATGTGGAAAGCCTAGAAGGGAAAAACCACAGTGAGCAAGATGCTTGGATCTATTGCCCAAATCCAGCCTCACAAAGAAAATTGATTATTACAATATGATTTGGAGGCGCCAACCCTCAAGAGACAGAAATCCCCTAGCCAATACAAGGTTTATGGGCACCAACCCAAAGGAGACTGCAATCCCCTAACTGAGCACCAACCTAGATAAATAGAGGCACTAACCTCACAAGGATCAAGAGGCACCAACCTCTAGAATATATGAAATGATTAAATAAAAGAAATGATATACATACACTGTTAGTAATAATCTCTGCACAATACAATCATTACCTCTGCTATGAATGATAAATCATGATGTGCACAAACAAAGTCATAGTCCAATTTCAAAACTTTGTTGTCGCACTTCTCAACCCTTCTGTTTTGCAATTTAGAATAAAAAATTATTCTCTTGTAAACACGGATACATACTGTGCGACTCCTGAATTATCTTTTGTTCATTTCCTTCACACTCAAATCACATTCGCATCTATACAAACTCACCATATAGCCTAGAACATCTCTCCTTTATATATGTGATACTTTACATTTTTCAAAAGGAAGTGGGCCTCTATAAATTTTAATTTCCAACATATGCATTTCATAGGGTTAGCCCAACCTGAATTCTTGCACTATGAATCTGGTCCCAATTTAAACAAAATGAGTTAGCCACTTCAATATTTATTTTATTCTTTTTTTAGAAAGTTAGCCAGCTTCAAATATTTCAGAATAACTATTTTCACTTTAATTCCAAGGGAGTCAGCCCAAATAAATAATCAATGTATTTTACTAACGACCTTATAGAGAAGTCTATCAGTGACTATATCTCCACGACCCTGGGACTCTTCTCCATTCACTATCGACAAAAGTGGCTTTCCATGAACCTTTTATCAAAAGCCTTTATCAGCAAAATCAAATTTCTGCAAACTTTGGACATTTTATCCATTATCATCAAAAGTGGCTTTCCACAAACCTTTTCTCAAAAGTCTTTATCAAAAAAAGTTCACCTTCATGAACCATAACTTAAAAACCTTTATCAACAAAATCAACTTTCCACGAACTTTGGACATTTTATCCATTATTGGCAAAAGTGCCACTTTGTGAACTTGCCGACAATATTTATCACATCACCTATTAGCGAAGTTACATCATCACGAACTTGTCAAAAAACTTACGTTTCCATAAACTTACCAGCAAAGTTGAGTAAAACTACGAACCATTCTTCTCTTCTATCTGCAAAAATGCCATTCATTTCCTTTGTCAGCAGAAAATATTATCAGCGAACTTCGCCATCGGCAAACTTTTGAGTTCGCAAACCAAAGATTATTCGATACCTTATTGGCAAAATTGCCTATCGATGAACTTGAGAAACTAAAAACTTTAAACTTTCTTCTTCAAGCCTTCATCGGCTAAACTTGCCTATCGATGAATTGACTGTTGGGGAAACTTTCCATTGGCGAACTTAAGAGTTCACGAACCAAGCGATTCACCGACCGAAGGTAGAAATCATTCATGCCTTGGAAACTTACTTTGTCATCTTTTCATTGGCTAACTGGTTGTCAGGAAAACTAGCCATTGTTAAACTTAAGAGTTTGCGAACCTCGCAATTCGTTGACTGAAGGCTTATTCATGCCTTAGAAACTTTATGACACTTATTCTGATGTTATTTTCATGCCTTAGAAAATTTGTGACACTTTTGACATCAATTACACCTTTGACATCAATGACAATATTTCCAACAATCTCCCCCTTTGTCATTAGTGGACCCCAAAAAGAAATAAACTCCGAATGTTCACTTTTTGTATCTCTCCCTAAACTATTACACAACTTCTAGACTTTCTCCTATCATGCCCACATTTCACATGTGTTCACAACACACAAACACACATGTTATGTCCACACATGACATGTGTCATGATATGAAATATCAAAAAAATTTCCTAATGACTCTGAAAGCCTCCCTCGCACGCGCAAGCGTGCTTGGTGCGTTTGTTTAAGTAGTCTAAAAGATTGTTGATACAGAATAATCCATTTGCATGTGCACGAAGATAATTTGTCACTATGTTTGGTGTCGGTTTAACTAGAAACGTTTGGGTTTCCTTCGGTAGGTGATTGGCATTTATAAGTCTTAATATTTTCTTGTTCGCTTGGTTACGCCTTTCTCTATAAATTTTCTTTTATACAGTTTCTTCTATGGCTATTAATTTTCAAAACGTTAATCTATTTTTACTACTTGGGAATTCATTTGGAAAAGATAAATCCCGTAGTTACAATTTTCTTACAAACGAGCAAATGTGATAGTACAATAATTTGACTTTCAATTACCCCTTAAATGTCATTCTATAATAAATTATATATATATATATATATAATTATATATATATATATAATTATATTATTTTAGAAATACCTTTCCTTTATATGAAATGGTCTTTTATATATATATAATTTATTTAATTTGATTTAATTATACACTTACCATTGTATATTTTTACCTTGCTAATAGAATCTCCACCCAAATTAATTTATTTATAAAAACACATATTTAGATGTATATATATATATATATATATATAATTTTTATATATATATATATATAAATATGTTTATTTCATATATTTAAAAATTCCTAGAGTGCAAGCACATGTATTTGCAATTGATACATACATACATATATATATATATATTTGGGGATATATATATATACATTTATATATACCAATTCTTTTTGAGTATTGTTAGTGGGACTCCCACTAAACTTTTAATCCCTTTTTATTATTAACAACAACTCATAACATTGAGGGTTAAAAACCCTAAAACTTATGTTGATTGAAAGTCTTTGTTTGCAGGCTTATGGCAATGGCTACGGCGCCAGAGAGGGAGAGGCACAGCACTGGCAGGGGGGTCAAGGCAGTGGCGGAGGTGAAGTATGGGACGGCCACAGCGTAGAGGAGGCAGCGAGGGATGAAGGATGAAGGCGCGGCGATGTAGGGCCTGCGCAGGCCGCGGACGGGGCGTGGTTATTAGTGGCGGCGAGGGATGTGGGGAGGGGCGGAGCCCCACCCACATCCCACATCATGGGGTGTGGGTGGGGCTCCACCCCTCCCCACACCCTCCTGTTTGTAACAGAAATTTCGGTGGGGGTTTTAATCCCCACCACAACCTTAGTACCATTCGACTGTGTATAAAATGAGAACAACGAGCTTTCTACTGTGCATTGCTAATTTTCGAGCATTTTTAAATGAATATTAATGATATATATATATATATATATATATATATATATCATTTTTGCATTTATTTAATTTAGAAGTATTTTAATATTAAAAAAAATATATATATATAAATATATATATACATTTATCAATATATATATATATATATATATATTTATATATGGATATTTACACAATACAAGCCTTCTCAACTTTAATTATTAATAAAGTATACATATACATAAATATATATCTTTATTTATATATATATGTGTATATACATACAAGAGTCTACAAAATTTTCTCAATTACATTTAACAATAAAATAAGTAAAAATGTAAATATAAATATAGAAATATATATATACTTCATCACAAATTTTCATAGTAAATCCTTCTCATACAATCCCCTCATTTTAATTTCCAAATTAACAGTTACTTATTTGAAAACAGATTAAAAATTTAAGTATTTAGAGTAAAAACAGGAAATAAGAGATCTTTCATTTCATTAATCCAACTTCAACAAGTAAATCAGATTAGATTATTTTCCATTTGTAAATTCTATCAAGTACAATTTTCCTTTTCATTTACATTTAAAAAAAAAACAAAAGTAAATACATTGAACCATTTCACCTTTTATTTCAAGAACACACATAATACAATCTAGATTATTTTCCAGTGCAACTTAACTTCCAATTTTGACTTACATTTTAATTTTGTTATCAAGCCCAAATGCATCATTCATAAAAACAGTAAAAATTAACTTTCTCATTAAATAATACAAGGTTTACATTTAATCAAACAATCTCCTAGTTTACAATTTACAACTTGGTAACAAAGAACAAACTACTAACAAGATCTTGCAACTCACATACATTCTAAGAGAGTACTTTTCTTTCTCCTCCCAGTTCACACAAATGACAAAATAAAAGAACCATTTACAATCACAACAAATGACTTAATGAGGGAGGATTAAGTCTCCATTCCCAAGATAACAACTCTTACAACAATTTCAAGAGAGAAGTTCTCTCAACATCTTTTACATAATGAAACTCTAGGGTCCAAGCTCTTATTACAACAGGGAGATATACAAATTCCTTAACTAGGTAGAACTTCTTCAAACCCATTCGCATGCTGCAATGTTAACCTGCAAGACAACAAGGAAGACAACGAGAACCATCTAGCTCTCCTCCCTACCTTTGACCCGCAAGAGGGTCACCCCTGAGCTAGGGAGACCATCCTCATATCCAGGGTAAGATAGACTAACCACATCACAAACATAGAGCAACAACCAAGCAACGATCCACACACACACAAGGTTGACACACATAACAAAGTCTCAGCTTAGGTGAGTACAAGAAGGGTAGGGAGTAGACAATCTCTACCTCCAGGTGTCATCCTTTCACAATATATCACAAGGCCTCAAGCCAACATAATCACAAGGCCTCAAGCCAACAGTATAATCTTCCACAAGGCCTCAAGCCTTCCAATGAATCAAGTAACCGAAGATAACCAAACAGGCTCTCAAAGCCAATAAGCCCTCAAGGCTAAAAATAGTACCAAATTGCCCTCAAGGCATATCATGTAACCAGAACTAGGATGACACCCGAGGAGGGTCACACCTCCCCTCCCTAAACACGATGAGCATTTCCTTCCAATTGGAAGGAGCTCTTTCTACTACCGCAACAAAACCCCAAAACATTCACAGAATACTCAAAGAATACATTTACAAACTCCTTCAACAAGCAAGTAAATAAACATACATATATAAACATCAGATACACAAAAGAATAGACTTGATTACCAACCTTTCAAGCCCAATTATGGAATGAAAATTGATGTAGAGCTCCTCTCAAACTTCCTTCTCCAAAATTTCCCTCCTTTCCACAATCAACCAACCCCCTTCCTCTCCTTCTTCTCCCCCCTTTTAAAACTAATTCCCTCTATTTTTTTAATTTCCTAAGTGGCATTAAACAACTCAACCATGACCCATCCATTATCTAGTGGAACTTAAACAATTTACCCCCACTCCAAAAGATCACCCATTATAGCCCACATGTAGAAATAAAATACAATTAAGTAAACTAAAATATAAGAGGGTGGGTGACACAACACACTCATTAAGGGAAACCCCACCAAAAGGAGGCACATGGAGACAAGCACTCCATTATTAGGGAATCATGGAGTGGCTCTATGACTTGGAGGTGGGCATGAGTGTGGATTCCACTCATCCCATGTCCCCCATGCTTCCAATTTCGTCACTTTACTTCACCCTGAAGTTGAAGTGACCCTATGGAAGTTAACCCAAGGTTAACCTAGTCAAAAAGGTCCCTAGACCCATAGGGTACAACTTAGGGTTGTTTTTAAACCTAGTTAAGACTCCCAGAGTCAAATAAAACACATGAAGAGGGTCAAAAAGAATTAAAGTTAAAACAAGATTCAAAACATCAACTTACAACACTTATCATATAAAAAGCAATTCAGATAATAGCCCTTATCCCCTTAACCTCAAGCAATATTAACACAATATAACAATACAACATTTTCCAAAACACGAGGTTGATCTTAGTTCCTCATAGAACTAGATCGGCTCACAAAGGATACAACAATGGATATGGGATGATCTCCTGTATATGTGGTTTCATTAGTAATACCTGCACACTCAAACTTGAAGTCAATAACTCATAGAGATATCATAGCCGAAGCAATTCAAATACATGCATAACTAAACATACTACCATATAACATACTGAAATCATAATACAGTTCCATATCCATTCATCATTTTCTTACAAACAACATCTAATATCATTGCACAATTATTTTCTTAAAATCACATAGGTTCAATAATCAAGAATTCGGAAATCAATAGTCTCTCAACATAAAAATAATAACAAAAGCACTGCAAATAGTCTTATGAATAGTAGTGGAAAAAGTAGGCATCACATCCTCTCCCCCTAAGATTGTACTTCCTCCTGGAAGTCATCAAAGAGGTGAGGGTAAAGCGTCTTCAAACTCGTTGCATCTTCCCATGTTGCAGTGACCACATTGTACTTATCCCACTGGGCCCTAACCTAGTCCAACTCTCGATCTCGAAGGCCCAGCGTCCGACGAGTCAATTATGCGTATTGGTTCCAAAGCCAATTGCCCATTTACCTCTGCTCGTAGTCTCAAGGATGGGGGTCTGATACTCGGTCTCGCGGTTGTCAACCGCTGCCACTATGTGGTGAGATCTAACCACATCCCCAACTGTCAGCTCGGATCCTCCGACACGAGGCTGTCCTCCTGCTATAAATCCCTGTGGACACTCCCTGGCAAAATGTCCTACCCCACCACATACATAGCACGGGCCCCTACCCTGTAACTGTACAGATTGAGTCTTGCCCGACTGTTGCTATCCAGTTTGTCCAGTGGGCCCCTGTGAATCTCTGTTTGGTTGCTGAGACCTTGCGGGTTTCGTAAAAGATCCCTGCTGCTGCCATCCACGGTTCTGTCCCCCCTGAACCTTCTATTGGGGACTAGATTTCCGCTGGTGCTGCTGTGGAGGCCTACGGAAATTCTGTTGATGCTGCTGCTGACCCTGATCCTGGAACTGAGGGCAAGAATTCTGCCCCCGTCCCTGAATCTCCTCAGCAATGTAAGCCTTCTCAGCAGCATCACCCAAAGTTTGGGGATCTGCCATCCAAACAGGTCCTGCTATACCATGGTTTAGACCTCTAATGAACTTATGCACCAGGAGTTTCTTGTCATGGAGATACTCCGCATACCTGGATAATTTTGTAAATTTACTCTCGTACTATGCCACCGAGAGTCCCCTCTGTTGTAGATCATGGAATTCATCTATGCGACGCTGTCGGTAGTGGTCTGATAGATATCGTGCGTTGAAGCGCTCAATAAAAATCTCCCATGAGAGGGTGTCTATGGAAAGGCGACGCTTACACTCCTCAGTGCGCCACCATGTAGCTGCTACATCCCGTAATAAATGTATTGCCACACAGGCCTTTGTGTTGCCCTCGTAGGGACGCAACGTGAAGCACCTGTCTAAACTGATAAGCCAGGCCTCTGCCTCAGCTCCCTCTGTGGTTCCAATGAAAGTAGGAGGGTTCAACCTTAATATTTCCTTAATGGGATCTCCTCTATCACTGCGCCCCTTGATAGGCTCATTTGTATGATACTCATAAGGTCTGGGACCAAAATGCACTACTCTCTCTATCTCGTCATGCTTGGCATGATGTGTGGGACTCCTGCTACAACCCCTGTCGGCTGAATTAACCTCCTCAGGCAACTTGACATAAGGCTCCACACGTGGTACCCCCTGCGGCTCTACGCGGGACTCCACACGTGACTCTACGTGCGGCTCAACTACAGCTGGTGGAAGTCTAACTAAGATAGCCTGTATGGCTTGTAATATTTGTGGTCCTATTTCTAGTGGAGCTGGTGGTGCTTGCGGTATCTGAGGAACTGGTTGTGCTTGTAAAACTAGCTGAACTTGTATAATTGGTTGTTCTGGTGGGACTGGCTGTTCTAGTCCCACAGCTGAACAATTAGTGTGCACCCTGGTGGCTGGAGTGCGACGGGACAGTGGTTGCCGAGCACGTCTTGGATGCATTCTACAAAACGAAGTAGACTCTAGTTAGTTTAATCACGGAAGTAATAATGTGCTCATACAAGCCCAGTGTTTGAAACTCGGGCTCTAATACCAAATGTCATGCCCACATTTCACATGTGTTCACAACACGCAAACACGCATGTTATGTCCACACATGACATGTGTCATGATATGAAATATCAAAATTTTTTCCTAATGACTCCGAAAGCCTCCCTCGCACGCACAAGTGTGCTCGGTGCGTCTGTTTAAGTAGTCTAAAAGATTGTTGATACAGAATAATCCATTTGCATGTGCACGAAGATAATTTGTCACTATGTTTGGTGTCGGTTTAACTAGAAATGTTTGGGTTTCCTTCGGTAGGTGATTGGCATTTATAAGTCTTAATATTTTCTTGTTCGCTTGGTTACGCCTTTCTCTATAAATTTTCTTTTATACAGTTTCTTTTGTGGCGATTAATTTTCAAAACGTTAATCTATTTTTACTACTTGGGAATTCATTCGGAAAAGATAAATCCCGTAGTTACAATTTTCTTACAAATGAGCAAATGTGATAGTACAATAATTTGACTTTCAATTACCCCTTAAATGTCATTCTATAATAAATTATATATATTTATATATATATATATATATATATATATATAATTATATTATTTTAGAAATACCTTTCCTTTATATGAAATGGTCTTTTATAAATATATATATATATAATTTATTTAATTTGATTTAATTATACACTTACCATTGTATATTTTTACCTTGCTAATAGAATCTCCACCCAAATTAATTTATTTATAAAAACACATATTTAGATATATATATATATATATAATTTATATATATATATATATATAAATATGTTTATTTCATATATTTAAAAATTCCTAGAGTGCAAGCACATGTATTTGCAATTGATACATATATAAATATGAATATATATATTTAGGGATATATATATATACCAATGTTTTTTGAGTATTGTTAGTGGGACTCCCACTAAACTTTTAATCCCTTTTTATTATTAACAACAACTCATAACATTGAGGGTTAAAAACCCTAAAACTTATGTTGATTGAAAGTCTTTGTTTGTAGGCTTATGGCAATGGCGGCGGCGCCAGAGAGGGAGAGACACAGCGCTGGCAGGGGGGTCAAGGCAGTGGCAGAGGCGAAGTATGGGATGGCCACAACGTAGAGGAGGCAGTGAGGGATGAAGGATGAAGGCGCGACGGTGTAGGGCTTGCGCAGGCCGTGGACGGGGCGTGGTTATTAGTGGTGGCGGGGGATGTGGGGAGGGGCGGAGCCCACCCACATCCCACATCGTGGGGTGTGGGTGGGGCTCCGCCCCTCCCCACACCCTCCTGTTTGTAACAGAAATTTCGGTGGGGGTTTTAACCCCCACCACAACCTTAGTACCATTCGACTGTGTATAAAATGAGAACAACGAGCTTTCTACTATGCATTGCTAATTTTTGAGCATTTTTAAATGAATATTAATGAGATATATATATATATATATATATATATATCATTTTCACATTTATTTAATTTAGAAGTATTTTAATATTAATATATATATATATATATATATATATATATACATTTATCTATATATATATATTTATATGTATATTTACACAATACAAGCCTTCTTAACTTTAATTATTAATAAAGTATATATATACATAAATATATATCTTTATTTATATATATATATGTGTATATACATACAAGAGTCTACAAAATTTTCTCAATTACATTTAACAATAAAATAAGTAAAAATATAAATATAAATATATATATATATATATATATATATATATATATATATATATATATATATATATATATATATATATATATATATATATACTTCATCACAAATTTTCATAGTAAATCCTTCTCATACAATCCCCTCATTTTAATTTCCAAATTAACAGTTACTTATTTGAAAATAGATTGAAAATTTAAGTATTTAGAGTAAAAACAGGAAATAAGAGATCTTTCATTTCATTAATCCAACTTCAACAAGTAAATCAGATTAGATTATTTTCCATTTGTAAATTCTATCAAGTACAATTTTCCTTTTCATTTACATTTAAAAAAAAAAACAAAAGTAAATACATTGAACCATTTCACCTTTTATTTCAAGAACACACATAATACAATCTAGATTATTTTCCAGTGCAACTTAACTTCCAATTTTGACTTACATTTTAATTTTGTTATCAAGCCCAAATGCATCATTCATAAAAACAGTAAAAATTAACTTTCTCGTTAAATAATACAAGGTTTACATTTAATCAAACAATCTCCTAGTTTACAATTTACAACTTGGTAACAAAGAACAAACTACTAACAAGATCTTGCAACTCACATACATTCTAAGAGTGTACTTTTCTTTCTCCTCCTAGTTCACACAAATGAGGAAATAAAAGAACCATTTACAATCACAACAAATGACTTAATGAGGGAGGATTAAGTCTCCATTCCCAAGATAACAACTCTTACAACAATTTCAAGAGAGAAGTTCTCTCAACATCTTTTACATAATGAAACTCTAGGGTCCAAGCTCTTATTACAACAGGGAGATATATAGATTCCTTAACCAGGTAGAACTTCTTCAAACCCATTCGCATGCTACAACGTTAACCTGCAAGACAACAAGGAAGACAACAAGAACTATCTAGCTCTCCTCCCTACCTTTGACCCGCAAGAGGGTCACCCCCGAGCTAGGGAGACCATCCTCATATCCAAGGTAAGATAGACTAACCACATCACAAACATAGAGCAACAACCAAGCAACGATCCACACACACACACAAGGTTGACACACATAACAAAGTCTCAGCTTAGGTGAGTACAAGAAGGGTAGGGAGTAGACAATCTCTACCTCTAGGTGTCATCCTTTCACAATATATCACAAGGCCTCAAGCCAACATAATCACAAGGCCTCAAGCCAACAGTATAATCTTCCACAAGGCCTCAAGCCTTCCAATGAATCAAGTAACCAAAGATAACCAAATAGGCTCTCAAAGCCAATAAGCCCTCAAGGCTAAAAACAGTACCAAATTGCCAAGGCATATCATGTAACCAGAACCAGGATGACACCTGAGGAGGGTCACACCTCCCCTCCCTAAACATGATGAGCATTTCCTTCCAATTGGAAGGAGCTCTTTCTACTACCAAAATAAAACCCCAAAACATTCACAGAATACTCAAAGAATACATTTACAAACTCCTTCAACAAGCAAGAAAATAAACATACATATATAAACATCAGATATACAAAAGAATAGACTTGATTACCAACCTTTCAAGCCCAATTATGGAATGAAAATTGATGTAGAGCTCCTCTCAAACTTCCTTCTCCAAAATCTCCCTCCTTTCCACAATCAACCAACCCCCTTCCTCTCCTTCTTCTCCCCCCTTTTAAAACTAATTCCCTCTATTTTTTTAATTTCCTAAGTGGCATTAAACAACTCAACCATGACCCATCCATTATCTAGTGGAACTTAAATAATTTACCCCCACTCCAAAAGATCCCCCATTATAGCCCACATGTAGAAATAAAATACAATTAAGTAAACTAAAATATAAGAGGGTGGGTGACACAACACACTCATTAAGGGAAACCCCACCAAAAGGAGGCACATGGAGACAAGCACTCCATTATTAGGGAATCATGGAGTGGCTCTATGACTTGGAGGTGGGCATGAGTGTGGATTCCACTCATCCCATGTCCCCCATGCTTCCAATTTCGTCACTTTACTTCACCCTGAAGTTGAAGTGACCCTATGGAAGTTAACCCAAGGTTAACCTAGTCAAAAAGGTCCCTAGACCCATAGGGTACAACTTAGGGTTGTTTTTAAACCTAGTTAAGACTCCCAGAGTCAAATAAAACACATGAAGAGGGTAAAAAAGAATTAAAATTAAAATAAGATTCAAAACATCAACTTACAACACTTATCATAATAAAAGTAATTCAGATAATAGCCCTTATCCCCTTAACCTCATGCAATATTAACACAATATAACAATACAACATTTTCCAAAACACGAGGTTGATCTTAGTTCCTCATAGAACTAGATCAGCTCACAAGGGATACAACAATGGATATGGGATGATCTCCTGTATATGTGGTTTCATTAGTAATACCTGCACACTCAAACTCGAAGTCAATAAATCATAGAGATATCATAGCTGAAGCAATTCAAATACATGCATAACTAAACATACTACCATATAACATATTGAAATCATAATACAGTTCCATATCCATTCATCATTTTCTTACAAACAACATCTAATATCATTGCACAATTATTTTCTTAAAATCACATAGGTTCAATAATCAAGAATTCGGAAATCAATAGTCTCTCAACATAAAAATAATAACAAAAGCACTGCAAATAGTCTTATTTATAGTAGTATAAAAAGTAGGCCTCACATCTCCCCCTTTGACATCAATGGCAAGGGATGTGACAAACCTCTTTCCTTCATGATGTGATTCTTCCTATTTTTGTGAAGCTCCCCCTGTCCGTTGAGCTCCCCCTTTTTGTAATACTTCCTTTTGACATTAAGGATATTATTCTACCATTTTCTGTACCAAAAAAAAATTGCATCAATTGATCTATCTTTGAATTGTCTTCTCCACGGAGCTGAAAGATATTACAATGACTATCTCCCCTTGACTGTAATGCTCCCCCCTACACTACTTCTCCCCCTTAGGGGGTATCTCTTCCACTTTGCAACTCTGATATATTCTAGGGATTAAGAATAGATCTTTGAAATCTTCCCCCTGGACACATGCTTCATGATAAGATTTTACTGATTTGATGAGAGTGATATCACTCCCAAATTCTGCCTTAAGTACTCAAATGTCTCTTTGAGAAGGGGTTTTGTAAAAATATTTGAAATTTGATCCTTTGTAGCCACATATTCAAACTTTACCTCCTAACTTGCAACCCTTTCTCTCAAGAAATGATACTTAATGGATATTTTCTTGGTTCTAGAGTGCATCACTAGATTCTTTGATATGTTGATTGCACTTGTATTATCACACAAAATAGGAATGGGCTCATCATATATTACTTTGATATCCTTCAATGTCTTCTTCATCCACAACACTTGGGTACACCAAGATACTGCAGCTATATATTTTACTTTTGCTATTGATAGAGAGACCAACTCTTGCTTTTTGATGAACCATGAAACCAATCTATCACCTAGGAAGAAAGCTCCACCACTTGTGCTTCTCCTATCATCAATGCTACTTGCCCAATTTGCATTTGTATATGCAGCTAGAGAGAAGTCCTTTCACTTCTCATACCACAATCCATAGTCCAAAGTGATCTTCAAGTATTTGAAAATCCCTTTAACAATCTTTATGTGTGCCTCTTTTGGAATGGCTTGAAACCTAGCCACCATACAAACTGCTTGCATAATATTTGGTCTTGATGCAGTCAAGTATAATAAGCTTCCTATCATGGACCTATAAAGATTCTGATAAGCTTGAAGTGACTCATCATCTTTTCTAAGATGACAACCTATTACTATAGGAGTACTCACTGGTTTACAGTCATCCATACCAAACATTTTCAACATCTCCTTGATATACTTAGCTTGTGAAATAAAGATACCCTTGTTTGATTGAACAATTTGAAGTCCAAGAAAGAATGAAAGTTCACCTATCATAGACATCTCAAACTCCTTTTGCATCTCTTCTACAAATTTATTGCAAATCCCATCATTTCCACCAAAGATAATATCATCAAAATATACTACTACTATTAACATGTGCTCACCTTTTGCCTTGATGTAGAGATTACTGTCTACAATACCTTTCTTGAAGCCTTGTTGGTGTAAGTACTTGTCTAACCTTGCATACCATGCCCTAGGGACTTGTTTGAGACTATATTAAACCTTTCTAAGTTTGCATACCAAATTCTAATCTTCTAATAACTAAAATCCTTCAGGTTTCTCTAAGTAAACTTCTAGATCACCATTCAAGTAGGAAGCTTTGACATCCATTTGATACACATTGAAGTATTTGTGAACTGCGAATGCAAGAAACATCCTGATTGCTTCCAATCTTGCCATAGGGGCAAATGTCTCCTCAAAATCAATGCCTTCCACTTGTGAATAACCCTTACAGACTAACCTTGCTTTGTTTCTAACCACTTCTCCATATTCATTCAACTTATTTCTGAATACCCATTTGGTTTCCAATCACATTCTTATCCTTTGGCCTTGGAACAAGTTCCCAAGTTTCATTCTTCTTGATCTAATTTAGCTCTTCTTGCATAGTATTGATCCAATTCTCACATTTACTAGCTTCAATGAAATTCTTAGGCTCTACTTTGGATAGAAAAGAGAAGCTTACCTGTTCTCTTAGTTTTTTCCTAGTTACAACTCCATCATCCTTATTGCCAATAATCTGATCTTCACAGTGATTCTTATGAACATACTTTGCAGGTGTCTTGGTAGTCTCCTTTTGTGTTTCTTCTTCTTCAACTTCATCATCCTCTGTGCAAGTAGATTCCTCTAAGCAGTAGTCTTCTTGATCATGTGTGGATGGATGTAACTCTTCATCAATTCTAACATTTGCACTCTCAACTATCTTATGCAGTCTTTTATTGTAGCATTTGTATGCCTTGCTTCTAGTAGAGTAGCCAAGAAAAATTCCTTCATTAGATCTTGAGTCAAACTTGCCCAAGTTGTCTTCATCTCTTTTGATATAACATCTACTTCCAAATATTCTAAAATACTTGACAGATGCAAGTCTCCCTTTCCACAATTCATATGGAGTCTTTGCATTATTTATTATTATCTATCCTTTGTTAAGAATATAGACAACATTATGGACTGCTTCTTTCTAATACACATCAGGCAGCTTAGTGTCATTCAACATTGTTCTTGCCATCTCCCAAACTATTCTGTTCTTCCTTTTGACTACTGCATTTTGTTGAGGATTCCTTGCAGCAGAGTATTGTCTCCTTATTCCATGTTTTTCACAAAATTCTTCAAATTCATTTGATGTGAACTCACCACCCCTATTTGATATTAAACACTTGATAGAATAGAATTTATTTTATTCTCAACCATAGACTTGAAGATCTTAAATCTATTAAAATCTTATGATTTATCTTTAAAAAATGTAACCCATGTCATTATAGAGTAATCATCAATTAGCAACATAAAGTACCTTTCACCTTGAAGACTCCTTGTTTGGGTATGACCATGTACAAACAAATATGAATTAGTTCTAATGGCTTTGTTGAAGAGTATTCTTTGGTCTTGAGATTTATTCTTGTTTGGTTTCCTATCTGATATTCCTTACAAAAGGTTCTAGTAGGCTTGGCAATCTTTGGCATGTCTCTAGAATTGCATGTTTAGAGATTATATTCACAAGGTTGTCAAAGTTGATGTGTCCCATCCTCTTATGCCACAACCAACAGTCATCTGTCTATCCTAAAATATAGTTCCTTCCTTTGACTTTGCTAAGATTATACAAGTTATTCTCTGTCCTGCTTGCTTCTGCCACAAGTGTTCCAGTGCTTGCTCTTTTGATTTCACATCCTTGTACATGGAAGATGAGATTATATCCTTTGTTGAGCATCTAACTTACATTGAGAAGATTGTGCTTGAGACCTACATATAAGTCATCTTCTGTCCTAGTCTTTCTATCAATACTTATTGTGCCTTTACCACATATTCTTGCAGTGGTGTTGTCTCCAAACTTGACGATCCACCATTCCATTTAACAAGGCTAATAAACTTGCTCTTATCTCCTATCGTGTGACTTGAGCATCCACTGTCTATAACCCAAGGATTTTATTGCCCTTGTGCATGAAATGTAGTTTGGACAATCATTGAATCTTCACCTTCATGATTGTTCTTCTTGAATTTCCATTCCTTCTTCTGATCTATCTTCTGGTTTTCAGAAATGTCTATCCTTTTGTATTAGTTATCAAGATCAATCATTTAAGATTTTGACTTTGCCAATCTACTTCTGCAAAAACTTGCTATGTACCCAAAATTGTTGCAAACATGACATATTATGTTGAAATCAATTAAAGGAGCAAAAGAATTTCTTCCTACATAATTACTTCTTCTCATTCTAGATCTGCATTCAATGGCTTTGTGACCATATTGATTGCAAATGAACCAATAACTAGAGAAATCATAATTAAACATGTTCATGAATGTATGTCTTGCAGAAGTTGATCTTCTAAATTTTCTTCTTTAAGAGATGATAGGGATGAAATCAACTTCTTCAATTTTCTTATTTTCTTTCTTCATTGGGATTTCTTCATTTGGAACTATCTTCTATGAGCCGGTCTTCTTTGTAGGAGTAGAAGATTGTGTGACTTCTTCATCATAGCGCAAACCTAACTTTATGAATAAAGGTCTCTGAATGTTTATTATATCATCCAGAATTTCAGAGCTCTTTCCAAACTTAATATTCTTATTCAACTGAGCATGTACTTTTTCCACTTCCTTTCTCATTGAAACAATTTCTTCTTCAAGTTTTAAACACTCATTTGATTTGGCTTTGAGGTCAGTGTTTACAATGTTTGCAATCCTTTTTCCTTCTTCAATTTAAATATTTAAGCTAACAATCATTTCCTCTGATTCTTTAAGGTTTTCCTTTTGTTCTTTGTTTTCTTTCCTTACTTATCTCAACTCCTCTAGAGCAGAAATAAGTTCCCCTTCAAGATTAGCTTCACATTCTTCTTCATCAAGATCTAGCATTTCTTCACCATCTTCTACAGGGTTGTCTTCATTTTCTAAAATAACACTCCTTGTTTCTATTTGCATGAGTTGAGTTTCTTCTCTGTCACTGTTTGAGACACTTTCATCACTCTCATCAGATGAGTTTCTTTCCTCTTTGGAATAGAGGCTTTTCTTATGTTTGTGAGAGCTCCTTTTTTCATGTTTGCCTTGTTTGTGGATCTTTTTATGTTGATAATGTTTTCCATCTTTCTTTATGTTATTCTCTTCTTCCTAATCACTACTTTCACTTTTGGCCTAAGGACACTTAGCAACAGAAGGATCAATTTTACCACAATTAAAGCATTTGAAAGGTAACTTACCTTTGTACTTACTAGAACCTTTCTTCAACTTTCTCACAAAGTTAGCAAGTCCTCATTATCAGACCCATGACTTGGCTTAGATGCATCATTCTTTTCTTTCTTAGATGCTTTGAAAGTAGCTTCCTTCTTAGATGTCCCCTCACATTGCTCATTTCATTAGCAGTAAGAGATCCATACAAATCATCCATTGTGAACTTATTTATATCTCTAGCTTCTTTAATAACTTGAATCATACCTTTGGGGAAGGGATCTTAGAACCTTCACAATTGCTGATTCTTTCATTTCTTCACCAAGTCCTCTAATAACATTGACAATTTCGTCCACCCAGAGCAGATAGTCAGCAATATTTTATTCTTTCTTCATCTTCAAACTTTCAAACTTGCCTTTGTATGTTTGTAGCTACCTTGTCATCTCCTTCATAGAGTTTATGGAGCTTTTTCCATATGTCTTTAGTCGTCTTGCATTGCATTACTTTGACAAACTCTATGTTGGTCAGACCACACAAGATGACATTCTTTGCCTTAGCATTGTTCTCACATTCATTCTTGCTAGCCTGATATGCTGGAGGGGTTACAAGAACAATATAACCATCCACAATAGATTGCCAAACATCAAACCCTAATGAAGTCAAATAGGCTTCCATCCTTATACTCCAGAAGGCATAGTTAGATCCATCAAAAAGTGGTGCTTTGTTAGAAGAGGATCCTTCTTGACCTACCATGTGTTCTAATCTAAGATCTACCTTTAGCTGTTAGGCTACACCAAGGAACTTAACTCTGATACCAATTGTAAAATGCACAAATATACTGAGAGGGGGGTGAATCAGTATATCAATAAATTTCAACCTCAATTACTTTGCCAATTATTATCAACACATTAATGAGAGTATATCAATAGTGCAAGCAATGAACACAACCACACAAAAGAACACAACACCAGAGTTTACGTGGATACCCTAGAAGGGAAAAATAATGGTGAGCAAGATGCTTGGATCTACTACCCAAATCTAGCCTCACAAAGAAAATTGATTATTACAATATTATTTGAAGAAATCAACCCTCAGGGGACACCAATCCCCTAGCCAATACAAGGTTTATGGGCACCAACCCAAAGAAGACTGCAATCCCCTAAACTAAGCACCAACCTAGATAAAGAGAGGCACCAACCTTTGGAATCTATAGAAGGATTATAAAATAAATGATATACATACATTGTCAGTAATAATCTCTACACAATGCAATCATCACCTCTGCTATGAATGATAAATCATGATGTGCACAAACATTTTCACAATCCAATTTCAAAACTTTGCTATCACACTTCTCAACCCTTCTGTTTTGCAATTTAGAATAAAACAATAAGCTCTTGCAAACATGGATACATACTATGCAACTCCTGAATTATCTTATGTTCATTTCCTTCGCACTCAAATCATATTCGCATGTATACACACTCACCATATCACCCAGAACATTTCTCCTTTATATATGTGATACTTTACATTTTTCATTTAAGGAAGTCGACCTCTATAAATTTTAATTTCCAATGTATATATTTCATAGGGTCGGCCCAACCTGAATTCCTACACTATGAATTTGGGGCCAATTTAAACAAACCGAGTCGGCTACTTTAATATTTATTTTATTCTTTTTTTTAGAAAGTCGACCAGCTTCAAATATTTCACAATAACTATTTTCACTTTAATTCCAAGGGAGTCAGCCCAAATAAATAATCAATGTATTTTACTAGTGGCCTTATAGAGAAGTTTGTCAACAACTTTATATCTCCATGAACTTGGGACTGTTCTCCATTCACTATCGAAAAAAGTGGCTTTCCATGAACCTTTTCTCAAAAGCCTTTATCAACAAAAGTTCACCTCCACAAACCATAACTTAAAAGCCTTTGTCGATAAAATCAAATTTCCACAAACTTTGGACATTTTATCCATTATGGGAAAAAGTGGCTTTCCACGAACCTTTTCTCAAAAGTCTTTATCGGCAAAAGTTCACCTCCACGAACCACAACTTAAAAACCTTTTATCAGCAAAATCAACTTTCTGCAAATTTGGACAGTTTATCCATTATCAACAAAAGTGCTACTTTGTGAACTTGCCGACACTATCTTTATCACATCACCTATCAGTGAAGTTACATCATCACGAACTTGTCGGTAAACTTACGTTTCCATGAAATTACTAGCAAAGTCACAAAACTATGAACTATTCTTCTCTTCTATCTGTAAAAATGTCATTCACTTCCTTTGTTGGTAGAAAAGCTTATTGGCAAACTTTGCCATCGGTGAACTTTCGAGTTTGTGAACCAAAGATTTTTTCGATACCTTATTGGCAAAATCACCTATCGGCAAACTTGAGAAACCACAAACTTTAAACTTTCTTCTTCAAGCCTTCATCGGCTAAACTTGCCTATCAATGAACTGGCTATTGGGGAAACTTGCCATCGACGAACTTAAGAGTTTGCAAACCGAGCAGTTCACTAACCAAAGGTAGAAATCATTCATGCATTAGAAACTTACTTTGTCATATTTTCATCGGCTAACTGGTTGTTGGGAAAACTAGACATCAAAGAACTTAAGATTTCATGAACCTCACAATTTACTTGATTGAAGGCTTATTCATACCTTAGAAACTTTGTGACACTTATTATGACATTATTATCTTCATGCCTTAGAAACTTTGTGACACTTTTGACATCAATGACAATATTTCCAACATACTCCTACTCTAAGGGAGCCAACTATTCTTCCTCATTTGAAGATTTCTCTTAATAACTAGGCACCTCTATAAAATCAATGAGATACAAGCATTGCTCTCAACACTTGTGAATTTTTTTCATTTTTATCACAATTAAAAAATATCCCATTGGCCTTTTTCTCTACTAATGCTTATTTGGATATCTTTTGAATCATGATGGTTTAGTTTCTTGATCTATTGCGTCTTTTTTGGGTTAGAAAGAGGAGGACCCGGTAACTTTTTGTTGGGTTGCAATTTTGTCCTAAGCCAAGAAAAGAGAATATTAATAGGTGATCAAATTAAACATGACAACCTTGGCCTTAAATAATCTTTTAGACTACTTATAAACTACTTTTGAATAATTGTTCATCTAGGCCATAGGTTTGGTTAGCCAATTTCTCAAACTCTATTTCATAGACATGTATTGAATGGGTTTGGCATAATTTAGTGAGGGCATAGTAAAGTCTTCATATGCACTACCTGGCCAAAATGAATGAGGAATTCCTTATGAAAGTCTATCCATGTGAGAAATGGGTGAGTCCTAGAAGGTAGATCTAACCATTGAAACCACTGAATGAATTATTTTTCTAGAGGAAAAGAAGCAATAGAGAGTTTTTGATCTTAAGAAGTTTGATGTATTGCAAAATATTGGTCTTCCTTTTATAACCAACTAGTAAAATTTTTACCACCAAATTTGGGAAAGTCTAGCTTAGGGGGCATGGAAGTTGACCCTGGTTTGGAGAGTTGAACCCCTGTACAATAGGAGAGGATTGACCGTTGTTTGAACTATACATGGCCTTCAACTCTCCCAATTTATCGAATATTAGGTTGAACTATTCTTAGTTGGTCAATTATATTTGATGAAATTGGTCATTGATAAATTGCATAGTAAGCTCTAATGGGTCTTGAGAGTGACAACCTACTACCATAATGACAATCGAGAGGTAGCAAAAAAGGTGCCTTGAGTTATATAGGAAAATGATTAGGAGGCAAAGACAATCACAATAGTGTAGGTGCCTAAATGAGGGAAATATGAGGTTAGGCCAAAAAATGGTTATCTAGAGTTATATATCAAATCAAGACTAGCTTGAAAAGATGATTTCAATGTGATAATCCACCAAAAGGGGTAAAAGTTGGTCTAGACATTTTTTTTACTACTATTTTACATGTCATTGAGGTAAAATTTCTATCAAAACTAACAAATTATGGTTAAATTGAGAGAATTTTACTTCAAAAGTTTTAGATCTAATAGTACTATTGTATGTTGAACTAGTGATTGAGATAGGGCTACAAGTATGTAACAACAATTTAGAACTTGGAGATAATCTACTTTACATAAAGAACATTGATAGCTACTTGAGGATGCCAATTACCCAACTATGAAAAGAAGGATCAACAATACCTAGTATGGATAGCACATAGGTGGGGATAAGAGGGAAGGTTCTATAACATGTGTCTAATACAAATTGGAGATCTTTTACTATTGGATGTGTGGACTTTATATATGAGGATAAGTTATTTCCACAAACCCTAAAGGATTATGTTATTGAGTGGTTCTTTTCAATTCCTCAAGGATTTATTCGTGCACATTTGATTATTTAACAAAGGAATTCTTATATCAATTAAACATTAACATGAACCTTAAAATTACAATTTTCGATCTATTTGTGTGCACCCAAAGACTAAATCAACACTTTAATAGTGACTATGCTATCAAATGAACGCTTTAGTAACTATGTTATATGATTTTTTTCCTTATGCTCTAAAATGATTACTCCCTAACATGATCTAGAATCACAAAACAAATTTATGAAGGGTCACTTAAACTAATCATAGACAATGTGTACTTAAATAGCTTCACATATATCACATGGACTTGTGGGCACATGTAAAAACCATTGAGTCAAAATTGTTAGCAAGAAATGTCTTCAAGTATGGGCCATGAAAGTAAAATGCTCGATCATACCCTTCAAAATATCAAAAGGAAAAAAACATTCAAAATGTAATGACATAAGGAAAATATTTATCAAGTTGTTAATACATCCACCTTCCTTCATTCAAACCAGTTGTTCATAGGAAGTTCAGTAAGCTTGAAGAATTCATGGACCATGTTCTTCAAAACTTTTTGAGTGCTAACTTGATTACATTCTCTCAGGTTCATCTATTAGATCCAAACAAACCTCTTATTATGGCATATAATGACCAAGCATATTGTTGCTTTCATAGAGTTAGGGTTCACTACACTTAATCTTGCATGGGCCTTAAGAACAAGATACACGACCTTATAATTAATAACAACATGATCAAAGTTGAAGGAATCAATGATAATAGAAATCCTTCAGTTGTTGAAAATATAGTGAACTATTGTTAAGTGTACACAATTTATTGTGTTCATGTATTAACCAATATGTAAATCGAAATGGAAGAAGACTAAAATTAATAAACTATAATACTTCAACACATAAGACTAGATGCATGTTGATAAACTCTTTTGGAAAAAAACTCCACCATCAAAGAGATGCTCAAGTATGTATTAATCTTCTGAAACAAGAGTACATAAACAACATGCTTCTTCGTTCAATCTGATGGCATTTTGACAACACCTGTGTACCTATAGATTAGCCCATGAAACTACTATCTCATGCCTCTAATGTATAGAACAATGAGAGAGGAAAACCACAAATCGTTTCCCAAAATAATGAACTACAAAAACCATGGTATCCTACAAAAAACTTGTTATGGGACTTTCCCCCATGAAAAGAATTAAACAAAGAAGGTTTATAAAATTTTATTATTTAGAATTAAAAAAGAAAAGGAAAGCAATTTATTTAATAGTAAAATATATGTTTAAAAAAAAGGATGAAAATAAGTTACTTTCAAGTTAAAAATAAGTTAAAAGAACTTTATCAAAATAATAACACTAGTATTTGAGTGATTCTTAGGGGGGTAAGTACATGGAAATGGGGGACAAAAAAGTGGTCAAAAAATATTTTTTGGTTGAAATAAGCAAAACGCGACTATGTTATGGTTTGGTAGTGACTAGCCTAAGGCTTGATCATTACCAAGCCATAACATGCTGGCGAACTATAAACTATTAAAAGAAAAAAGCCCCATGACCTCATTCTGTCATTTTCCCCAAAATGTGAAGGCTTTTTTGTAAGCGTGTTTTCATCCTCTTGGAGCTAATTCGATAAAGGAATCATACTACCATGATGTGCAAGAGGTGAGTTCCATGAATTTTTTAGCAATTTCAAATAAAATGAAATATTTTTTGTTTTTCATTTATGTTGATTCATTTTTTAAAAATTTCAGCAAATCAAAACCCCTCAACATCTCCAAACCCTAATCCACCTGATGAAATGTGTGAGGAAACTTTTATTGAAGAGAAGGCACAAACTAACCCCCCTCAAACTCCTTCATCTATTTAGAGGCATCCTCCTAAGACCCAAGCAAATATATTAGGGCAAATTAAACAAAATAAAAAAGAGCTTCAAATATTGGTAAAAACATTGAAAAATCCAAATGCAACTTCCACACACTAGAGAGCTCTTGTAACATCCATTGAATCTATAATTTCTCACATAGATTCAGTTAGTGGCCATGGGAAAATCATAGAGAGAATGATGAAAAATATTATTCTTCAAAACTATCATATAAACAAGTAGATTTATAGATTTTGGTTGGGTGGAGCAACATACTTATTTCTTTTATCATTCACACCAAAGACCTAGATGACATTCTAATTGATGAGGTCTTGCACTAGGTGCTTTATATGCAAACATCTTTTGGTGTCAAGACCTGGGACTCTATGGAACTGACAAAAGGCCTTCAAGTCATAAGAAGGTGGTAGGGGTTTGTGGGTGTCTAGAGGGTGACTGGGTGGAAAAGTTGCACTAAATTATTGTTTAGGAGTTGTTGCAAGAATGAGTAGAGAGACTTCATTAGAGGAGTGAACTTACAATTATTCTATGTTTTAGGAGCAAAGAGGGCAAAAGCAACCCGAGAAGGTGCTGCAGCAACTGCATTGGTAATGATTGTTGATGCATTATTTTTGAAGAAGTTTTTATTCTTTTTGTAGTTAGTGAAAAAATAAGAAGAAGCACCATATTTCCCAATAGGAGCCAATGAGATAGGGACCTCAAACTGGCTAACAAACTTTTAGTAGTCATGGAGTGATGTGCATAAGTGTATGAAGGATCGATACTTCATCAACAAAATATTATCCCTAATCTGCAGTTGTAGGTTTCCAATGAAAACCTGCTGCACATCAAAATCTAGTAGGGCATAAGGAATTTTTCTTTGGGCAACTAATCTTGACTCAAGCTCTAGAGATCTCTAATGGGGAATGAGGAGCATCTAAAGTTTTCTTTGGACAATTTCTCTAAAGATTCCCATATGCATGACAAACACAACATTTAAAAGGAAGAGCTTCATAATCTATCTGTTAGATCCAATGCACGTTTCCTAATCTAATATCTGAAGAATTAGGCAAAGGATTATTATGACCTATTTCAACATACATATAATCATACATTGTTACCTTTATCTCTAGCATAGGATGAGAAGGGCCTAAAGGTTTCCCAAGGACTACTACAAGGGATTGTACAATATCAAGTCTCTAAAATTCCATAAGTAGCTCCTTCACAAAATCAAATCCTACATGCCATGATACGATCCTCCCTCAAAGTCCATATTTCGATCAATAATTCTTAAAAACACCACAAAGAAAGAAGCCATTTGCCACTAGGATAATTTCCATATCTCGCTTCAGTTGCCAAGTATGATGAGCCCAATTTTCTAGGAAAGGAAATGTAACTTTAATACCCATAAACTTACAAATCATGGCATGCTCTGACACATATAACTTCATCAACTATAACTTCCAAATTGATGACCAAAATGGGTCAATCCTCACATTTTTGCAAGCATCCATTTGATCGAGGATGATTATCCACTCTTTGATCAAATTAAGCATCATGCGTAGCCTACCTGAGAAAGATAACAACATTTTCGTGGCTAGAAGCTGTGGCCTCATCAACCTGAACAATAGATTTAAATGAAAAAGGCAAGGGACCACCTGGCCCCCCTCTAGATCCTATTATAGGTGAGATGCTAGGCCTAAAAACTATAGAAAAAACTAGCACTAAACAAACCCAATAGCAGAAAAACCCACCGCTGAACAAAAAAGAATAGAAAATCCAATTCATAACAAGGTGAAATAGTCAAAAGAACTTTGCACTAGTAGCTACAAGTGCATGCAATCCCTCGCAAGAGGAAAAATGCCAAACCCTCGCATTGCTTCCAACCACATCGCACCCCTTTAAATCCTAACATTAATATTTAGAATGTGCATTTTTTTGTGAATTTTTGTTACATATTTTATTTATTATTAATTTTTTAAATGATAATATTATAATTTAGACACATTTTCTTATAACTCATAATCTTTTTGTATATACCTAAATCATTTATGTTTTTGTTAAAAGAAAGACACCAATTTGGATAAATATATTTATTTATTTTTAATTTTTAATTATTTGTTATTCTTTCACATGTGTCAAACAGAAGTCTTTATTTTTGTAATGAACCTATGAGATTAAAAAATAAATAAATATAATAATAAATTAAAATATACTAAAATATATAATTTTGTAATTTAGCTTATGATGGCTACATTTATACAAATTTTGTGTTATGATAACTTTAATCTTTTTTCTTATCTCATAATTAACACACTATTTTACATAAATTATTAAATCATCATGTGGCCCAAGAATGAGACACACTATTGTATTAGGATTTTTAAATTACCAAAATGTGAACCAATATATCACTTTAATATTAGGGGAAAGAGTATAATTTAATTGATGCTATAGGGATAGCTATTAGGGGTTGGGAAGCATATGTAAAAAGAGGTAGGGTGTTTATAAGTGGCATTCCAAATCCTTTACAAATCACTCTGCATGAGTCAATTAGAGGAAATGCCATTCACTATGTTGATCTTGTCAAGATTATGAAATTGTCTTCTTTTTAGACCACATAGTCTTGTATTGTGTCAGGACCCCATAATCCCAAGGATGTTTGCTTAGTCCCAATTCTAATGTAGTTAAAAAAGAACCAACTGTCACACCAAAGTCCTACAAGTTTGATATAATCCTATTCAAGTTTCTTGAAACACCTTTTGGTAATGCCATGTATCTCTAAAACCCTTCCACACACACACACAGAGAGTAATTGAGATATCTCTTATTAAGAGGATTTGTTGTTAGAGTTGATGTAACACACACACACACAGAGTAATTGAGATATCTCTTATTAAGAGGATTTGTTGGTAGAGTTGATGTAACAAGGGTTTGGAAATTAAGATGCATAAGTGTTTTTAGTTAAAACTTCCTATAAAATAACATATTTGTCATAATTTATTTAGGTTTTCTTTATCGATGCTAATGCATAAGATGACAATCAAAATTGGTTTTAGTTAGATATAGGTGTGAGGAGTACCCTTGGTTAATAGGGTAGAAATAATGAGAGGATATAAAAATGTAACACAACAATAGGTACACAGATAGTATTTTAATTTTATTAATATATGCAGATAAGATATCAAAAATATAAATTTGAAGGGTAGAAACAAAATTAGAGGTGTCTATTAGTACTCTACAAATACACATGCTATGCTATTATTTTATTACATGAATCCTAAGGGACTTCACGTCATATATATTAAAATCTATATTTTATTTTTTAAAAGAAATCTATATTTTTTAAAAGAAAACTTGTTATGAGGGCTACTTAATTTTAAACAACTCTTTAAAAAAAAAACAAACAAACAAAACACAAACAAATATTTCTTTTCATTTTTATATTTTTATAAAATCTGTTTTCTCTATATCAAAACTCAAAAAACAGCACAATAAAGAAAAATCATTAACCAGCCCAACAGAAGTCATCCATGGTGTTGAGAAGGGAGTCAAGCTCAGCTCGGAGAGGCAGAAGGTGAACGTCGCACTCACGCAAGATCCGTTTATAAGAGCTGCTGTTGGGATCAGCATTCTCACGCCTAATCTCCCATAATGCTATATGCTGCTTTAGCTGAACCCCAGCATCAAAGATCTTTCGAAATTTCTTTCTTGTTTCGCTATCAGCATTAGGGGGATATGGATAAGGATAATCCTCCTCAACAGAAACACTGGAATGGATATGGCTATTCATTTCTCCATTACTGTTACTATAGTTATGGTTATGAGTATGGCTGTTGTTTTGCTTATGTGTATTGCTACGGTTACGGTTATGGGTATTTGTAGTTTTGAAAGGGTCGAAGGCATCATAATAAGCTCGGCGTTGAGGATCAGAGAGAATTTCATAGGCATCATGTATGTGACGAAACTTTTGCGGGGCTTGTTTACATTTGTTCTTGTCAGGGTGGTGTTTGCGAGAGAGTTTCAAGTAAGCAAGCCTGATGTCTGTTTGGGTGGCATTTCTGTCAATTTCCAGTGTGCGATACAGGTCTCGTTGTTTAATTGGAGGTGACTGAGGAGGAGATGGAGACCGTGAAGCAGATCCACAACATCTTGAAGAGGAAGCCATGCTATTGCTATTGCTCACTCACTGATTTTTGGTAAGAGATGCCTATTTTTTATATATAACTTGTGCTATCACTTCTTTCCTTTCAAGTATATATATGGAGCTTTTTCTGTCAACAACAATGCAACGAGCGGTCATGTTCTTTGGTTTGTGACGCTTCTTAAACAAACCGAACATTGCACCAATTCTCACCAAATAGATGGATTTTCATGTTGTGGATGTAAAAAATTGTCTAATTAAACAATATCAAATATTGTATAATGATGGAAAAATTAACTTTGAGATATATAGGGAGAGATTGTTGGTTGTTGAGGTAAAAAGTTTCCTTAGCTTCAATCAAGTTATAAACATCACTCAATTTAATGGTCAAATATAAATATTGGCCAATAAAAATTGGACTATTATTTAACACTTTTTGGTGTGGATTAGGTGTAAATTTACTATTTGATTGTTTGACCATTGAACACTATGATGTTTAAGTAGAGTGCATCAATACTACTCTATCATCACAATATTTGATCTGTAATTTATGAAGTTAAACTACCTACTCAAGATTGCATAACAATAAAAAGTTATTCCAAACATTCATATATGAAATGATAGATGTAGAATACATTTTCTATTAAAATTGGTATTCCTAAGTTGATGAAATTGACACAAATATTCTACTTAACTAAAATAAACTAAATATCAAATTTAAAAAACTGACAAATCACAACAAAATTGACACAATAATTTACAACGAATTAATATAGAGCATACTACAACATTCATCCTATTACCATGCTTTCTCAAACTATTATATGCACTAGAGTGCCTCCTTTACAACTAATTGTATTCATTAATTCGTCGAATACTTACTCTTGTTGTGGCTCCTACTTATAGATCTAAGAGTGCCCTTGAATGCACTAAAGGATTCCAAATTAAAAAAAAAAAAACTATCATTTTCTATTTTTACTTTGTTGTCACTCCGTCGTAGCAGCACGAAGGATATTCCTCGCATCTTACTAACAACACACCTTTGCGATCCAATAAGGAGCGAGCACTTTTTGGGGAACTTGGATGATGAGACCTCAGACCCACCCATTTGGAAATCTATGGCCAATGCATCAATGCGACTTTGACAGATTTGATAGATCTGGAGCCCACAATGCTTTGACAACTATCAATCTATCATCAAAGACTTTGGACTCAGACTTAGGAAATATTTGTGTGCACGGGAGGAGCCGATTACTAGGTCTAAGGGGCCATTTTCAGATGAGACAAAGGACATAAGGTTGTAACTTAAAAATAGATGACCAGCTATAACCAGTCAATTCAATATTATAATGTAGGCTTAAGGAAAAAGGCCAAGGGTTTAGGGTTTAAGGCTTTTAGACACATATTTAGCCATCTACAGGGTTTTAGGACCAGAGATCAAGGAAATTATTGGGAGGCTCTACCAGTGGCTCTAGTTGGGGATGCATGGTTGACTCAACCATGGCAAGGACCACAGAACCCTAGAAAGCAAACCAGACAAAACACAAACCTAAAACTAAAATAGAAAGCAAAACAAAAAGCAAGAAAAGGAAGCAACCTAACTATGTACAGTGTGCATGGAAAGATCCTTCTTCAAGAAAAGAAGGGTTTCAGAAATTGTCCATGCACTGGGAATTCCTGAAATTCACCATCAAGACCCTGGAGAAAATAAGAATCCTCTCCATGTGTGTTGCTGATTAGATAAGGACCTGTCCAAAGTGGATTAAACTTTCTATTTTTCCCTTTGTCTTGACATCTTGTATTCCATATGAGGACTATGTCATCAATCTAAAACTTCCTCTCTAAAGCCTTCTTGTCAAACAAATACTTCATTTTCTGCTACTTCTTTAGATTAGTATTTTGTGCTTCCCTTCTAGTCTTATCCAATGCAACCAACTAATTAATCCTTTCTTCCATTACATCTTCTAAATCATCATCATTTTCCTGTATGAACCTGTATACTAGTAAGATATTGTTCATATGCATCTTTGCTTCTACTTCATATAATAATTCAAAAGGAGACTTCCCTGTTTCTTTTTTGATTGTCACTCTATCAACCCATACAATCTAAGCTTAGAATCCCATGCCTTTTTATTCTTTCCAATGATCCTTTTGATTATCTTCATTAAACTCTTGTTACTAGATTCATCTTGGCCATTGCCCTGGGGGTGATATAGTGAAGAGTATGACAAAGTGATACCATAATCATTGCATTATATGTCACCAGTTTTGCAGGTACTCCAAATCTGATTATTATATGCTCTAGAACAAAGTCTGCAACAACCTTGCTTGTGCCTTTCTAGTTGGAATTGCTTCAATACATTTGGTAAAATAATCAGTGGCAACCTATATCCAACTATGTCCACCACTTGACTTCTCTGTAATTTCACCATGAAAATCAATCCCCCATTTCTGAAAGGGAGCTTCAACTATTATGGTCCTGAGTGGCAATGCACTTGCATACTTCATTTTTCCTAAAAATCTTTGGCAGGCTTCACATTTTCTCACCATATTGTGTACATTAGAAAAGAGTGTAGGCCACCAATATCCTAATCTTAAGATCTTATGTGCAGTAGTTTTGGCCATGCAATGTCCTCCACACACTCCACTGTGCATCTCAATCAAAATCTTAGTTGCTTGATCTTCATCCACACATTTGAGAAATACACCATTAGGATTCTTCTATTACAACTCTCCTTACAAAATGACATATTTTAGGACTTGCAATTTCAATGTCCTCTTTTGATTATCACTTAAATGAACTGGACACATCATATCCTGCATGTATCGGACAATATCCTTATACCACTCTAAATCTTGCATAATGCATACTTTGTCTTGTACATCATTCTCAACCACATTCACCTGACAAGATTCAAGATTTGACTCAGTCATCAACTTTGCTAAGCCCTATCCTCTCACCAATTTGGTAATCTAAATATCAATGTTGAACTCTTGTATCTTATTTATCCATCTGCAATGTCTTCCTGTCACTTCTTGCTTGTAAAGATATCCTTTACAACAGATTGAGGAACATAAGCTGTAATCTGAGCACCAACCAAATAAGGTCTAAAATTCTTCACTACTTTGACCAAGGCATAAGACTGCTTCTCCATTATGTCATACTTTAGTTCTATAGCTTGCAAGGACTTACTGAAAATGCAATAGGCTATTCATATTCCTCACTATTCTTCTATAACAGAACTGCAACAATGGTATGAAAGAGGCAAAAGAAAATAACTAAACAGGCTTTGAAAAATCAGGAGACTTCAACACAAGATTTGTTTTAATGGCTTCCTTTATATTTTGAAATGTTTGAATTGCCTCATCTCCCCATGTAACTGATTCACATTTCTTCATCATCTTGGATATTGCCTTGGTTTTCTCTGCAAAGTTGGTGACAAATCTTCTCACAAAGTTAATCTGGCTAAAGAATGACTGAATGCCCTTAATCGTTTTAGGCATTAGAATATTGTCAATGGCTGCAACCCTATCAGGATCAATTCTTACTCCTTCTTTAGACACAATATGTCCCAACAACTTACCTTCAGTCACTCCAAAAGTATACTTCTTGGGATTGAGTGATATACCATACTCCAATGCTCTGATGAAAATCTTCTCTTAATGCATGCAGTTATCTCCTATCTTCTTGGAATAAGCAGTCCAATCATCTTGGTACACTGCCAATATAGAGTCTATAAGACCTGCAAATGCAACATCCATTACTCTTTGAAATGTCACTCCTGGATTTGTCAGTCCAAAAGACATTCTTACATACACATATGTGCCCCAAGGTGTAGTGAAAACAGTCTTATATATTGCTCAAATTCCTTCACCTTTACCTGATTGTAACCTGAGAATCCATCCATCATGGATAAAATCTCACATCCTATAACCTTCTACAACATGGCTTCCATATTAGGCAATGGGTAATTATCTTATATCTCCATTCTTTTTTCTAACTGGAACTAAGTTTGAAACCCAAGTAGAATGCCTAATAGGTTTGATGATTCCTCTATCCCTAAGCTTGATTAGTTCTTCTTACATCTTTGGAGCTAAGGTTGGATTAATTGGCCTTTGTTTTTGCCTAAATGGCTTAGCATCTGACTATAGTGGAATCTCATGTTGGAATAGGTCCTCCATGTAGGCTTTCAAATCATTATATGGCCATGCAAAAACATGCTTTTACTTTCTGAGTAAGGCAATCAACATTGTTCTTATATGTGGGGTAAGTTGTTTACCAATATAAACCTTTTAAGGAGCATTGTCCATACCCCAATTTACTTCTTCTAAATCCTGCTTATTTGTTGAAGTAGATTTGGCAACAAATTGATCACTCTTATTAAATGCCCTTTCTAAAGCAACTAACCCTTTGGGAATTTTATTTGTCTTGAGATGTATGATCTCATTACTAAACAACATTTCTTTCCCATCAACAGTTTCCACAAAGTTCTGAAAATCCATCTCTTGATTTTCAATTGATCAATGCAATGTAGAAATCTAATCAAATCCTTATCATCATCAAATACCTTCCAACTATAAATATTATTAGGGATAGTAGGCCTTACCTTTATCTCCACTTTTGCAATGTCATCTAGAGTAATGCCATCTGGTCTAATTACAGCATTTGCCAAGAAATCTGCCATGACATTCCTAGACCTTTCAACCCAATTAATAGAAAATGCACAAAATAATTCAATAGCATCCCACACTGCATGTTTATACTACTTTAACCTCTTATTTTTTGATGCATATTTTCCTCTAACCTATGAAACAATTAGCTCTGTAGCACCTAATACTTTAAGTGCTTTAATCTCATGTTTCACAACTATGTTCAATCCAAGAAAGAGTGCTTCATATTCTGCAATGTTGTTAGTGCACTCAAACTTTAAGAGAAATGAAAACTTGAAAGTCTTACCACTAGGAGCAACGAAAAATACACTAGCACCCGAACCTTCCTTTGAACATGCACTATCAAAGTACATGGACCATAATTCATTTCCATCTTTTGATTTCTCTACTTCATGATCAATTGGTCTTTTCTTCGCAATGTCAGAATTAGATGATACTACTTGAAAGTTGTCACAATCAACATCAACAAAGCATACCTGACCAACATGTTCATCCTCTTTAACCATGTTTTGTGCTCTTTCCTCTCTTTCCAATTTGACATCTCTACCATTTATGGGGATCATGGCATAAGACATATCTAACTACATACTACCTCCAATTAGTGCTGCCCATCTCCTGGAGAACAACATCCCATATTGAGGCTTAATGTCCACCACAGTGATATTCATAGTATACTTTTTCTCAGGGTAGTCTACAAGCATGAAATCAACATTTTTCATACCTCCAATAATAGGCACCTCCCTTGCATCCATGGAAAAACATTTACCACATGCCTTGTCTATTTTCATTCTTATTTCTTCCATAATAGCTAAAGACATGATATTAGTAGATGCACTTGAATCAAGCATACAATTCCTTACCTTTTTACCATTTATGATCAAAGAGACATAAAAAGGCTCTATCTAAGAGGGGCATTTAGTGAGACTGGTTCCCATATATACTTCTAGAATCTCCTCTTCCCCAGCATCATTTACTTGGTCCTTTTCCTGATCTTGGTTCCCTTGATATGTCTGACTAGTAATTCTAGAGATTAAGGCCAATGCCTTATTCCAGTGTTCTTCAATTTTCATCATCTCAAGCAATGGGACAAAAAAATTCATTTGTGATAGTGCTTGAGTCATGTCAAATGGAATAAAATTTTGCACTTGATTTGTATTCTAACTCATACCTGGTGTATTGTGACTCTTACCTTTGTCATCAGTTTGAGCAACTTTAGCACCTCCTAAATTCTTGGTACTGGTACTTGGTTTATCTTTGGACTCCTTGTTACCATTGTTCTTTTGCTTTGGAATCTGTGCAGCAGAACCTTTAGCATTGTTCTGAAACTGCTTCATAAACATGCTTCTTGGTTTCCTAGTGTGAATGGGAAAATCAGATTGAATCAATTAAGATAATATCAAACCCAAACACCAACAGAATAATGAAAACAAGAAAGATAGAAGGAAATAAAGCAAATGAATAACAATGCAAACCTTCCCTGTTTCAAAGCATCTGTTGTTCGCCTATTCTTTCTTGATCTTGAATGATGAAGATGGCCCTCAGGGAGCTTGCTTCCTTGCTTCGATTCCTCAAGATGACAAGGAGAAATGGCTATGATGATTTCTGCATTACGATGGTATGAAGAAGAAAGTTGAGAAGAAGAAGAAGATTCCTAGAGAAATTTGGGCATAGTAAGGATGCCAGAATGAAGTGCCTCTAATGGCTTAGAAGAGGGTTCTATTTATAGAATTTCTAAAAATAGAATGGAGGGTGAGGATCAACAGATGAGATCAATGGCTAGGAATAAAAGTGAATCTTTAATTCATAATGGGTGAATTAAAAATCTTTTATTTGAAAATAGTGGATTATGACAATTGAATTAAATATCCAATTGTTGGGAAGAGTGGAGGATAATGGGGAACATTTGAATTAAAAATTCAATTGTTGGGAAGAGTGGAGGATAATGGGGAACATTTGAATTAAATATTCCATTTGTGAAGGCTAGTGGGGAACATTGAATTAAATATTCCATTTGTGAAGGCTAGTGGGGAACATTGAATTAAAAATTCAATTGTGAAGGATAATTGATTTAATGATTTATTTTGGAAAATGGAGGATATTAGCTAGTTAAATATTAAGAATATTTAATTATATGTGCAACATGGTGAGGTGGAAGAGATGAGGTGGATTGATGAGGTGGATTTTGGACTTTAGACATTAGAAGAATTGAGGGAATTTAATTAAATAAAATGACTTTATTTAATTGTAGGATAATGAACCAATCAAATAAACTTATAATATTTATTTAATTGATAGAAGAAAATAAGAATTAAGATAAATATCAAAATATTTACTTAATTCAACCTGAGCCAATTTTAGGTGTATACACCTAGAATCACTAGTTTGAACCTTACTTCTGAGGTTATAGTTACTCTTTACTTGAACAACTACAATAGCTATGAGAGCCCTGATTTCTTCATCATAAGGCCTCCTCAATCTAATATTGGGGACACATGAGTCAAGTCCATATACATATTGATCTTCACTTTCAGCACCTGAGAAAACCTGCTAACAAACCCGCTCTTTCTGATATCTTCTTTTAGTCACATCTGTTTCAGCATCATTCCCATATGAAGAAGAGTAATCTCCACTAATGAACAACATGTTAATATTATCATCTTCATTATAATGTGGATCATTACACTCATCACAGGCCTTACCATCATTTTGAAAAGACTAAGCAATCATACACTGTAACGGTGAATGAGGCATTAGAACAACCATATACCAAGGAGTGTCTTCAACCACATTAATGATTTTCTTAAGTGGATCAGGTGTATCTCTACTATGTTGACCTTTATTGTTCTTATTTAGAATAGGTCTTCCATTATGTGAGTTTGTATTGTATGGCATGTCATGCAGCTATGGTCTTCTTTCTGGTTTCTGATAGTTCTGTTTATCATCTCCTAGTTATTTTTCTGCCCTAGCTACTTTGTAGCTAAGATCTTCAAAGCATTCATTACTTTATCAAACTTATCTTTAGATGTGGAAGATGTGTTCTGTTGGATTTTATTATTTGGGTTTTGTAGGATCTTCACTTCATCTCTCTTACCCTAATTTCTAGATGCTTTCTTATTATTCTCAATATTAGTTACAATCCTGAAATCATCTCTCAAAGTTGTTGGGCTCTTATCCCTCAATTCATAGCCTATTTTAGCATCAAAAGCATTTGTATACAAAACCATACACATTGGTTCATTGGGTCTCATATGAGGTGGGACCTTATTTAGAATTTTAGTGAATCTAGCATTGAAATTAGTGACTGATTCATTTGACCCTTTAGTTATGCTAGTGAATTCATTTATAATAAACCTATGATCAATTTTATCTCCATACTATTCTCTAAAAACCCTTTTGAAGTCATCCCATGATCCAATACTTTGATCAGGCAAATATCTGTACCATTCTCTAGCTTCATCAATCAAAGATTGCATAAACAATTTCATAACAACATCTTCATGTTCAACCTCAAAATCATCTATTAAATTTAGGAATGTTTTCAAAAGTTCTTCACCAGACACTACATTGTTACCTAAAAACTTTGTTAACACAGTCTTGATATCATTGTCAATTGGGTTAGGATAACCAGGGATACCAGTGAAATCTAACTGTCTGTACCTATCTAGCTATATAGGTCTGTTGGAAACAAGGTAGATAACTGAGAGGGGGGGTGAATCAGTTATCTCTTATAATTTTACTTTATTTTTCATTTTATAATTTGTGCAGCATCAAAACACAGAAGCATACATAATCATGAGAGCAGAAATGAAATCAACACACATAACACAAGGATTTTAACGTGGAAAACCTTGTTAAGGGAAAAACCATGGGGTGACTAACCCAAGATTGTATTCTCTGTTAAAAGAATAAGAAGTACAAAATGACACTTGCCAATTAGGGCTCACTGCCCGAGCACACTGCTCACAAGAGGCACACTGCCTACAAGAGACTCACTGTCTACAAAGTTTATAGAAGGTAACCAAGTGCTTAAACGGATGAGAAGCATTTGCTAATGCTGAGGTTTAGTTCTGGTTAGGGTCAATATACTGATTTAATGCACTTCATTCTTCCTATGTTCTTGTGCTACTGTTCTGTCACATACCAGACTTGTATTGTTGCTTCCACACTTCTCTCTACCTTTCCTCACACACTATCTCAACACACACACACCTTCATATTGAAATCCATCTGGGCTATATATCCGCATCAAGGATTTCAACATCTTTCTAGTCAGCAACTGGAATACTTAGGATATTTTCAAAACACTGATCTGTCGACTGAATCCATGCTTAATATGTGATGCGTATCAAAGACATAGACATAGAAGTCATCACATGTCGGCCAACCATGTATGATCCCTCAAATAGCTTGATCACCATCAATTTCTCATCCGGATTAAAGTCTGATGCTCTACCGGTCAGTTCTTCCTCAATCTACTCTGCCTGTCAGGAACCCAACACTTAGATGCTCATATCTTTTTAGTCATATATCACCGGAGGCTCAATCTATGGAATGTAGTAGTCATGGTACTCCTCTTAACTTTTCCAAGTCTGCAACTTGCTGAGTTAGACCATCTAAGAGATCTGGACTTGATTGTCAGACCTTGCTGCATGCTCTGTTCTTGCTCACCGGACCAAAACACTCTTCAATCTGTCTTTCGGTAGACATACTATGTGCTGTGGATGTGTGGGATGGACTTTGTTGCCATCAATGGTAACACTCATGAATCCATATAGTGTCTCTTGCCAACAATCTCCCCCTTTGGCATTGATGGCAACACTTAGTGAAAAATGACTAAGTGTCGTAGCAAACTCCCCCTTGGCGGATGCTCTATCTTATGCACTATTTTACCGGACCTCCCCCTTAGTTGGATTCCACATTTTTCACTACTCCTCACTCCCCCTTTGACATCAATGGAAAAGGGTGGAATCTGCACACCAAAATTTGCAAAAATCAACCTATACGTAGCTGCATAAGTATATATACATGTGATACTTACATAAACTTAAGTATATTTGCAAAGGTGGTCTTCAACTATACAAATTCTATTGCCCAACTCTGCTTCATCCTATCCAAAATTGAGATGTGACCACTCAACAAAAATGCATAAGCTTCTGCCCTTCTTAAGTCTGTCGGATCACTGGTCCGGGCTGTGGTCTGAGCATCAGTTAAGGCTTCATGCATGGCCTCTAATTTAGGGATAATTATCCCTCTAAGTTCACTCATCCTGCTTATTATATTCTTCCTCTCCTTTTCAAGCCTTTTTATTTCATTTATAATAGCAATAGCCTGGCTCTCTTGATTCATTATGGATGTGGTGAGGGGATCAAAATTCTGAGATAAACTTGACAGTTTACCTTCTTGTTATTTCACCTTCTTTTCAAAATCCTTTGTCACTTTGGACTAGGATAGACAAAATTTATATATTTCTCCACCATCTTTAAGAGCATTTTCTAGGCTCTTTATCCCAATATCCAGGGTTCTCCTGTCATTAGCTATGAGTCCCTGTACTTCAGTGAATCTCTTTCCCAAAAATTCTTTCCAGACTTTCTCTTCTTCCGATTTCTCTAAAGAATCAAAATGGGTGCTAACAGAATTAACCAGAGATTTCAAGTTACTAGATGGAGAGGCTGAAAGATTCTTTTGGAAGGATGGCATGATCTTCTCCAGTATCCCAGATGCAATCTCTATCAGCTCACAGTCTTCCATGTGAGACTTCAGAAGCTTTTCTTTTGCTTTAGCTTGGGCAAAAGATGTTATCTTCATTGTCTGGACCAGAGAGAGGGAATCAAAATTTAGTGGTACCTGGAGTAGTTCGGGTTCATATATCTCCATCATTTCTTTGGTCAAGAAATTCTTCACTACTTCTGCAGTGTCTCTTGTCGGAGACTGAGTCTTCTTTCCTTTTGCTGCCTCAGAATTGTCATTAGAGATCTTTTCTGTTTGTTCTTCTTCTCTTCCCTTTACCTCCTCTTCTTGACTCAATTTCTCCTTTAGTACCTGAGTTTGTAGGGGGATCCAGAGGACTGGTGTTGACTTCTTCATGGACTTCCTCTTCCAGAATAGAGGAATCCAAGTCCTAATTCAAGTGCAATAAATATATCTAAGAATCTGGTGTTACATTCTAAGACTAAGCATATATCTATCAAGTTTCACTTTCTGAGAGAACAAGTGAACAAGAATGAAGTCAGACTAGAGTTTGTGTCTTCCAAGGATTAGATTGTAGACATCTTTACCAAACCTATTCCTAACGACTCTTTTGAGTATCTCAGGGAGAAGTTAGGGGTTATTGCCCCTCCGGTGATGAACTAAGGTGCACTGATGTGCATCAGTCCGGTGGATATCACAGTCATATCTTGTGATCCGGATTGGTGATGGGGAGCTGCTACTCAAGGGGAGTAGTTGGTATGATTCTGAAGTGTTGGTGTTGCAAGTATGAGCCCTTTTCCATTGATGTCAAAGAGGGAGAGAAGACATGTGAAAAACAAGTGGTTGATGATCAAAGGGGGAGCAGTAAAGGAAGAGAAGACATGTGAATGGTTGTTGTTGATAGGGGGAGTTGTGGAAGTAAGGAGAAGTTCTTGTCTTGATGGTTTTTCACATCATATGTTGCCATCAATGACAACACCGGTTAGACCCATACTTGCAACCAAATGGGTCTTTCGGAACAAACTAAATGAAGTTGGTGAAGTAATCAGAAATAAAGCCAGATTGGTCTGCAAGGGCTATTCTCAAATAGAAGGAGTTGATTTTGAAGAAACTTTTGCTCTGGTGGCAAGAATTGAAGCAGTTAGATTATTTATTTTTGCCTTCAAAGATTTCAAAGTATATCAGATGGATGTCAAGTCTGCCTTCCTAAATGGTGACTTGGAAGAAGAAGTGTACATTGAGCAACCGGATGGATTTCAATTATCTGATCATGATAATATGGTCTGCAAGTTGAAGAAGGCACTGTATGGACTGAAGCAAGCACCAAGAGCCTGGTATGAAAGATTAGATAAACATATTTTAAAGATTTGTTTCAACAAAGGTACTGTTGACAGTAATTTGTACTTAAAAATTGATCATGAAAACTTCTTGATTGTTGAAGTGTTTGTTGATGATATCATTTTTGGAGGAAGAGATAGTATGTGTAAAACTTTTGCAAATCAAATGAAAAGTGAATTTGAGATGTCCATGCTTGGTGAAATGAATTTCTTCTTTAGTCTACAAATCACTTAAACAAAAAAGGGAATCTTCATTTCTCAGACCAAATATGTGAAAGATATATTGAAGAAATTTGGGATGGAAGACTCAAAACCAATGAACACTCCCATGGCAACCAGATGTAAATTGAGCAAAGATGATGATTCTCCTAAGGTTGATCAGACAAAGTATAGGTCAATGATTGGAGGACTGTTGTATCTCACTCAAACTAGACCAGACATAATGCAGGTTGTTGGTGTTGTTGCTAGATTCCAGGCTGATCCCATAGAATCTCATGTAATGGCAATCAAGAGGATTTTTAGATATCTAAAAGGAACAGTTGATTATGGTTTGTGGTATCCTAGAGATCATGATTTCTCTCTTCATGCATATACAGATGTAGATTGGGCAGGAGATGTGGATGACTAGAAGAGTACCAGTGGTGGAGCATTCTTTTTGGGAAAGAGATTAGTTTCTTGGCTAAGAAAGAAACAAGAGGCAATATCCCTGTCTACAACTGAAGCAAAATACATTACAGTAGCAGGTAGTTGCACTCAAGTTTTGTGGATGAAGCAGATGCCAAGAGATATTAAAGTAGAGTATGAGGAGCCTATCATAATCTTCTGTGATAATTCAAGTGCAATAAATATATCTAAGAATCCGGTGTTGCATTCTAAGACTAAGCATATATCTATCAAGTTTCACTTTCTGAGAGAACAAGTGAACAAGAATGAAGTCAGACTAGAGTTTGTGTCTTCCAAGGATTAGATTGCAGGCATCTTTACCAAACCTCTTCCTAAGGACTCTTTTGAGTATCTCAGGGAGAAGTTAGGGGTTATTGCCCCTCCAGTGATGAACTAAGGTGCACTGATGTGCATCAGTCCGGTGGATATCACAGTCATATCTTGTGATCCAGATTGGTGATGGGGAGATGCTACTCAGGGGGAGCAGCTGGTATGATTCTGAAGTGTTGGTGTTGCAAGTATGAGCCCTTTGCCATTGATGTCAAAGGGGGAGAGAAGACATGTGAAAAACAAGGGGTTGATGATCAAAGGGGGAGCAGTAAAGGAAGAGAAGACATGTGAATGGTTGTTGCTGATAGGGGGAGTTGTGGAAGTAAGGAGAAGTTCTTGTCTTGATGGTTTTTCACATCATATGTTGCCATCAATGACAAAGGGGGAGATTGTTGCAAGTATGGGTCTAACCGGTGTTGTCATTGATGTCAACATACTCATGTTGCATTGATGAGAGGGATTGGATGAGCAGAGAGGAGCAATGGAGATAGTAAAGTGGAGATCCTAGCTAAGATGTAGATCAGAGGTTGCAGTTCAAAGGGTTTGTAGATATGAGTCTTGAGATGATCCAGTAAAGTTTTCAGAGATCCGCATGAAGATCTGAAGAAGTTATGGCCACTCAAGTAGAACCGGTTCTGGCAGGTGTTCAGAGGTGACATAGTGACACAGATAGGTCCAGTGAGATCTAGAAATGCATTATCCCATTCTGTAGATTTGAAGGAGTGTTGAGGACATCCTTGTGAAGTATCAACTCTATTGGTTTGTGGTTTGAAGGTTCAGAAGAGCCTATTCCTTTGTGACAGTAATGATAGACTATGTTCTTAAAGCTCCGGATGAAGGAGAGAAGAATTCCAACAATAAGATGAAGTATGGATATTCTTGGTGATTCAGGAAAGGTTGTGGTGATCTTTGGATCATGTCCAGTTCATGATTGGTGGTCCACATTGAAGTTAGAGTTTGCATTTGAATAATAACCACCGGATGATGGTGTTCTTCCTGAGACTGGCCAATCAGATGTATTACACGTCTTGCGGATGTTCTAGTAGATGTTTGCTAACTTAGATGATTATTCCTAAGTCGATGCCTTGTATAAATAAGGGATTGTGAAGTCTTTCCAAAGTGTGTCTGGTGGTGATGAGAGTGTGGTAGCGAAGAAGAGAGAGAAAGGTAGAGCAGAAGTTTTTGGGCTTAAATGGAACTGATCCAAGCATGGTAAAGATGCTATTCTCCAGTTCAAATTTGTAATACTTGTTACTTTGTAGACAGTGTGTCTCTTGTAGGTAGTGAGCCTCTTGTGAGCAGTGTGCTCGGGCAGTGAGCCCTAATTAGCATGTGCCATTTTGTTCTTTCTATTCTTCTAATAGAGAATACAATCTTGGGTTAATCACCCCATGGTTTTTCCCTTAACTGGGTTTTCCACGTCAAAATCTTGGTGTCTTATGTGTTGATAAGTTTCTGCTTGCTATTTAATTGGATTATGTTTCATGATTGATACATTGCTAATCACTAAGAAGATTTAAGTGTGAAATTGGAGAAAGTTTTAGACAACTGATTCACCCCCTCTCAGTTGTGTGCCCTAAGTCTCACACTTAGACTTCTCCTCATCTACCTCTTTTGACTCTTCTATATTTTTCTCAATAGATTCTTCTTTTGATGCACTGAATCCTTCAACATCCATGGTAGAAGGTTCTTCATCTATTTCCTCTATAATAGGAAGATTGAATCTTTGAAAGGCATTCCGGAGGATGTCTTTTGTTTCTCTTGCTACTTGATCCGTCTCTCCAAGCATAAGTTTGTTCGTTCTTGCTTTGCTCCGGTACTCATCCTTGCAGTCCTTAAAGATCATATTCATTTGTTTTGGGGTAATAGAAGGATAGAGCTGATTAGCAAGCTGCTCTCAGATCTCTAGGTCCTTAGCCTTAACATTCTCCTTTCTCAGTTCAAGTTCCTTCTCTAGACTTTTGGGAATTAGAGAGATGATTTCAATGAATGTTTTATTATAAATGTTTAGGTACCTGACTGTAGCATCTTCCAAGATCTTCTTGTCAGCGTCACTATATTCATCATAAAATTCAATCATTGGTTGTAGATTCCCATCCACAGTGACTGCCTTGATGACATCATCAATAGAGAGTATAGGCCTTTCAAGAAATTCTTCTGCCTCTTCTTCTTTGTTTTTACCGGCAGAGGATTCCCTGGATGTTTTCTTCTTCTTCATTTTCTTTATTTCCTCATTAGACTCTGTTTCTTCATCATCCTTTTGGCTTATGTATGAACTTGTGGCCTTTGTTTTTGTTCTCTTTTGTCCCTTTCTGGATGTCTTGGCTTCCAGTTTTGAGGCTTTTGAGCTCTTAGAGGTGGCAGGTGCAGAGCTCTTTGAGGATCTAGTCTAGGAGGAGGCTTGCACCGGAACACTTTCTTTTTCTATTTCTTGCTTCTCTTTCTTAGCTTTTTCTATTTTCTCTCTGTTTGCATCAACCGCCTCTTTTGATATGCCATATCTCTTGGCGATTTCCTCTACTTCCCTTCTAACTTTCCTTTTTATTTCTGGTTGCCTTAGTTCAACATGAATCTTTACACTTAATTCTTCAAATGTTCCAAACCTTTCTGTCTCAGGATCCTTAGGCTGACTCAGCAAGTGTTGGATATGTAGCTCCAAGATTTTTTGATCAAGCTCATATCCCATTGGCATAATCCAAACTGTTCTGGGCTCAACTGCCTCTATTAGGCATTGATTAGTGTCTACCATGAAGCATACTATATCCTTATACTTTTCAACTATTGTTTGAGGAATTCTTTCTCTGGCCTGCATCATACCTTGGAAGTTCTTAAAATATCCCTAGAGTGCTGTGCTTTGAGCCTTGGCATCACCAAGCCCATACATGTAGTCTCTGATTTGTATGGCAACTGGTTTGTCATTTTGCCATACCCAACCACTTGATTTGGGTAGCTCATTCATATAGTAAAAGAATAAACACAATATTAAGCCACCATACTTGAATGAGTTCTTCTTATCATTTTTGATCTTCTGCAAGTTTTCTAACAGTTGGTTTAGAAGAAGATCACATAGGTCATAATCAACATTTTCCCTTAGCATCTGATATGCTGTATAAATTGTAGTTCCAGACATAGAATTCTCCCTGCTAGAGTGATAGATTTTATAACCTATTATCATAGAGGCAAATTTGATATCCAGATCTGTGATATCTTCTATTGTCATGGCTCTTTTGTCAAACTTAGATCTGGTAGCCTCACTTACTGTCTGATTCTTGATAGATTTGAGTGCAGGCAACCCACCAGATGAGTGAAATCCAGTTACTACCCTAATGGCATCTTTTGTTATCTTGAAGGGCTTCATCAACCACAAGAAGTTGTCATGTATTCTACTAAGAACATACCGGACCCATTCATTTCTGCAAAACAGGGGAAGTGGATGCAATGTCCAAAATGCTTATCCCGGCGGGCCTTGTATTGAGGTTTGAGTTCAAAAGTTTCATCTATTAATTATTTATGATAGATATCTATCAGCTTGGATTCTCCAAATTCCTCAATATTGGCATGGATGTACACCCTAACATCTTCTACATGCATAACCCTATGCGGAATGCTACAAAAGGCGCCTAAGGGATCAACTTATAGGGATTTGTAGGGGTGTTTCTTGAACTTTGGGTGCGGCCTATCAGTGATCTTAACAATCATTGGAGTAGCCATCTTTGCAAAAGATTCAGAGAGAGATATTCAGAAATGGAAATGCCTTTTTACGCTTCTGGGGTTCACAATATGAGCTGGAAAAGATCGCTGGTTGAATCAGATTCTGTGGTTGATCTTTGAGAAGGTTGTAACAATCTTGATGTAGAGCTCTTCCTTTCTTCTTTCCGAATGCAAATGTGCAAATGATGAATAAAAGAACCCTTTTATCTCTCTGCAAACCCTAATTCCCTATTGCAATAAATGCACAACTTAAGTTATTCCGGTTGCCTTGTTCTGAGAGAGATCTTTCCAAATCACTAAGATGCACTTAGAATTATTTTTAGTGATAATTGACAATGTATCTCCTTTCCTCCAATCATACAATTTATCCGTAGATCAAGATATTTCTATTTTGAATCACACTGGATCTAACTGTGAAAATCCTGCTTTTATCGGATGGCTATCAAACCGGATCAATCTTGGATGATTAACCTCTTCAAAACTCCTTGCGGATCTTTCATATTTTTACCAAGGGTTATTTAGATATTTCTTTGAGAGCCCTTTAATCCGCAACATTTCATGTGCCAAATTTAGGCACCAATTGACTGGCTGGGGAAATTTATTTTCCTTTGTGACTCCCCCTAAGCCAGAGCTCATCTGTTTAGTTTCTAGAAGGAATATCAGCACTAGATTCTGGTGCAGATCCATCACCAACATTTTATGTACTCTTCTTCACCCAAATCTTGTTCATCTCCCTTTGAACTTCATCTGCATTCACTTTGCCTTTTCCTTTATCTTGATTTTGATTATGATGCACCAGACCCTTTTTATCCTAATTCTTACTTCTACAGAATTTGGCAATATGACTGGATATATTGCAATTGTAGCAAACAACATTTCTTTGCAAATTTGAGTGATATCCTCTTGATCTACATTGATTAGCCATATGTCCCATTCTGTTGCATGCAAAGCATCTACCATTGAATGAATTATTTATTTGCATATTTTTGCATTCATGAGATTTGTGACCATACCTTTTGCAGTTGAAACACCGTTCAGAGAAGGATGCATTAGCCTAATTCATTCTTCTTCTGCACTGAGTTGCTTTATGACTAAAGTTGTTACAACTGTAGCAGTATCCATTGAAGGATGGATATCTTTGAGCATTTGGTTGCCTTATCGGAGGTCTTCTAGGCCTATTCCTTGGATTTCCTGATCTAGAGTTCTTCTGACCGGATCCAGAGCTTTCACCTTTCTCATATCCCAAGCCATGCTTGTCATCTACCCTCTTTTGGCTTTCAAGAAGAACTTCAAGTTGAGCTGAGCTTATCTTGAATTTCTCTTTGTATTCATTTGTTGTTTGAAGATCTTGTTTAAGAGTGTCGATCTGATTCTCAAGTTGTTCTTCATTATCTCTAGCTTCTTCAAGATCAGATTCTAGATGCCTAATTATTCTATCCATTTTGTGGTAGTCTTTTGACTTCTCCTTGCAAGATTGTTTTAGATTATCTTCAATTTTTCTTTTCTCTTCAATTTCTTGGGTGAATCTCATAACCCCTGATTCCATTTCATGTCTTCCCATAATGACCTCTTTTAATAGCTTCTCACATAGCTTGTTTTTCTCATTTAGATCTTCATTAGTATCATTGGCTTCACTTTGACTTGCTAACTAAGTAGTTCCTTTCTCTTTTTCACAGAGATACTCAGTTTTTCTTTTAGCTCATTTATGAAATCATCAGCTTGTTTGAGTCTTTCTCTCAAGTTATTGACTTCAGAGTGAGATTGCTCAAGATCATCTAGAGCTAACTGAAGTTGTTCCTTCATACCATATATATCCATTGAGATTCCCAGATCTTCCTCAAGATGTTAGGTTCTATTTAGAGGAACTTAGCTCTAATACCAATTGTTGGAAACAAGGTAGATAACTGAGAGGGGGGGTGAATCAGTTATCTCTTATAATTTTACTTCATTTTTCCTTTTATAATTTGTGCAGCATCAAAACACATAAGCATACATAATCATGAGAGTAGAAATGAAATCAACACACATAACACAAGGATTTTAACATGGAAAACCATGTTAAGGGAAAAACCATGGGGTGACTAACCCAAGATTGTATTCTCTATTAAAAGAATAAGAAGTACAAAATGGCACTTGCCAATTAGGGCTCACTGCCCGAGCACACTGCTCATAAGAGGCACACTGCCTACAAGAGACTCACTGTCTACAAAGTTTATAGAAGGTAACCAAGTGCTTGAACTGATGAGAAGCATCTACTAATGCTGAGGTTTAGTTCTGGTTAGGCTCAATATACTGATTTAATGCACTTCATTCTTCCTCTGTTCTAGTGCTGTTGTTCTGTCACATACTGGACTTGAATTGTTGCTTCCACATGTCTCTCTTCCTTTCCTCACACAATATCTCAACACACACACACCTTCATACTAAAATCCATCTAGTATATATATCTGCATCAAGGATTTCAACATCTTTCTAATCGGCAACCAGAATACTCAGGATATTTTTAAAACACTGATCTGTGAGCTGAATCCATGCTTAATATGTGATGCGTATCAAAGACATAGACATAGAAGTCATCAATCATGTCGGCCAACCATGTATGATCCCTCAAATAGCTTGATCACGATCAATTTCTCATCCGGATTAAAGTCTGATGCTCTGCCGGTCAATTCTTCCTCAGTCTACTCTGCCTGTCAGGAACCCAACACTTAGATGCTCATATCTTTTCAGTCATTTATCACCAGAGGCTTAATCTATGGATTTTAGTAGTCATGGTACTCCTCTTGACTTGTCCAAGTCTGTAACTTGCTGAGTTACACCATCTAAGAGATCCGGACTTGATTGTCGGACCTTGCTGCATGCTCTATTCCTTCTCACCGGACCAAAACACTCTTCAATATGTCTTTCGGTAGACATACTATGTGCTACGGATGTGTGGGATGGACTTTGTTGCCATCAATGACAACAATCATGAATCCATACAGTGTCTCTTGCCAACAAGGTCTTCTACCCAATACATTTTGATTTACATTACCTTGAGCATTGACATTCTAATTTCTTGAGGGGTTTTAATTTGCCCTATTTTGGTTCACATTTTGTTGTTGATTAACATGCACATTCTGATTTGCATTTTGATTAACCCTTCCCTATGGATTACCCATTACATTTTGATTGTTTGGATTGGGTACATTTTGATTATTCTGTTTATTCTAAATAACAGGGATTGCATTTTGATAAGAAGTTCTTAATGCCTCAACCTTTAATCACATTTCATCTCTTATTTTGATTGCTTCTAAGTATTCAATTTTAGTTTAGAGGTTCTTAACTTCTAACAATTCATTTTCACTAGGCATTGATGAAGATGGTACATTTGTGTCCTAATTAGTATTCTTTGGATACTCTAAATTCACGGGATTCTTAAATGGATGCTACTTGGACTTTTGTGAGAAATGTCAAACCTCACTCTCTGTCTCTCTGCTTCTTACCTCTGATAGGCTTCATAAATGCTAGCTTCTGCATTTGTGAAATGTTGCTCAGGGAACCTAGCTTCATGGAATGGACAACCAACTTGACTATTATCATTACTTTGGGATGAATCATTCTGGTTACCTTGGTTGCTAGGAGATTTGCTTTGTCCCTTTTCTCTCCACATTTAAATCCTGTTGGTAAATCTTGAACTAAGGGATTTCTTAAGGACCTTCTTCCATTCATACAAATAGTAATTCACTGGTGAGGAGATAGATTCAGAGCCACCACCCACCAAAATAGGATTCAATCTGATAATATTTGGGTTCTTTTGTTGACAACTCCCTAGTAGAGTCACCAATCTATTGGTTTTCCCAATTGATTACCTAATTATCCCTATAATGTATCTATCCTCAATGCTCAGGACTCTCAAATTAGTGGCCAATGAACATGAGACAATTGCTTATTCTCCTCTATACTTTAGGCTCTGCTAGACCTAGGGGGTATCCCTTATCACAATATCTAAAAAATCTTGCCTAAGTACAATGAGATATTGGTTTAAGCAGAATGTTCTCACTTTTGTATTGAGGTATGAAAGATCCTATTTTAGATTAGCTAAATCCTCAACATGTATCTCTTTCAAAACTTTGAGAACATGGAATAACTTGAACGCATTACAAAACAAAAGAAAAAGGTTTTATCTTTTTTATTTTTATAGTTTTTAGATGCTTGGACTTGAAATATATCCTCAGATTGGTGCCTATTCGAGGTAACAGAGTCAAACCCTACATGCAATAACATTTCCCATGACAACAAAACTTCATACTCAAAGGGTAAATAAAATCACTACTGCCTTACAATAAGGAGCCCAAGAAAAAGTATTATCTATGATTCTTCTTCACTAATCCCTTAATACAACACACTTCCCCTTATATCTAATCTAAAGCAATTTTAATCCATTCCTTGAACAGATGCAACAAATCAGATATACAATATAGTAAATGTATATTGATGAGTTTAGAAACCCTTAAAAACTTCACTCAACAGGAAAACATTCATATCCAAGGAGACAATCATAAATAACACACACATCAAGTGTTTCTCATATAATTCAATCTGAATAGAAAATTGCCATGCAAAAAACAAGTAATCTCACATGCAAAAATATGACCTGCAACTCATAAATACTTCTTTCTTATTGGAATATGTCAAAATCACAAGGCTTTACAATTGATTTTTAGAATATTCTCTTCTACTAATCTGCTATTACAGTTCAGAGATTATAGAGCATAGTACAAATTTCCCCTTATCTAGGAAACACACAAAAAGTATGTTGGCTTATCCTCCTATAACTATTTTTAGAAAATTTGACAATTACATCACAAGAAAAGTTTTGGAGCTTGTGTTCATTAATATTTGATACTACAATTCAATTACAATTAGATGTTTGTTGACATAATCCTCCAATAATGATGCTTGATCCATTTGCATAGGCCAAAAATGTAGCACCAATTGAAAACTGCCAAAAATAGATCATCTTTACAACTCATGATGACCGATTGAAAGCTAACTAGCATCAATCACCTTCATACTTCTCCTCCCAAGCTCCACACTCCTTTTCTTCCAGCCATTGGAACTCTAAAACTTTGATCACCTTCTCATTGTGATCGACATACTAGGCATCCAAAATTGCCTTTGACTCTTTGCAAATACTATCATAGAGCTTCTCTAATGAAATGAGCTCATCCAAAACTAAATTCAGGGAACCTGTTTGCAACTCACCATCAACACATACTAAAGCAATCACCTTAGAGCCCACAACACTTAATTCTACTTTCCACTAGTCCAATGTTTTGGCTTGACCCTAATCATTTTTGAAGTTGGATAATACCTTCATCTTCATCGGATCAATGAATACTACCTTTGCCTTTAACTACTTCTCTAATTTCATCATGTAGGAAGCAATGCAGAATTCCCATGGTTTTTGATACACCTTGCAATCCAAGGGCTTGTTTGGATCAAACCTGGCTGTCTTGACCATTTTCTTTATTGTAGCATTCCTTTGCATCCACTTACTCATAATCTTTTGTAGACTAGCTGAATTCTGGTCATGCTTCACCAAAGCCTAATTTAAGTTTGCAATTCCCTTATATGCATCATCTACTTTTCCATTGATCTTAGTTAACTGATGGTTAACTATATCAGATGTACTATCTTGTTGTATGCCTGCATTCTATGTCCTTTTAGAGATTCAACTGATCCTTTTAATTATGCAATCTCTACAAGAAAGGAAGCTCTACCTGATGGACTTGAAATGATCGGCATAGGGGTGCTAGAAGATGCTAATTCCTTTTCTTCCAGAGCTCTCAGTTTCACCAAGTCATCTACATATCTCTTCTGCAAATCATTATAGTCACATTGTAGCTTGAGGACCGTGGCTTGACTGAACATGGCTATATCAACTGCCAATGTTGCTACATCTGGAGCTGGTGTGTCTACAACCCTTCTCACAATGAGATTTTCCCTCAACTGATCAATGCTCTCTACCACATCTGGCTTACTTGTGTTGGGTTCCAGATTCCATATTGTCAATGTTTCAAAAGATGGATTGAAACTAGATCCAAAAACTTCTTCTACCCTCTCTTCAATAGAGAAAACTACCTCATTCTATTTCCTTATGGTTTCAAAGGCCAAAGCATTTGCGAAACTCCAATTTGGCAATAACAACATGCCACTCTCCATCACCATCTATCTTCCTTCTTTAGGAGTGATGTTGTCAAGTTTCAAATCAAATTCTGATAACACTTTGGTGGCCAAATCCTTCTCTTCTGATGGATTAGCTCTTCTTCTCTCTTCTTCAAGCCTAGTCTGATACACTACTTGTTTTCTTTTCAATACAAAATCTTTGAATTCTTGAGTTATCACAAACTCATCATCGATTAAAAAGTTTTGGCAAGATAACACCCTTATGTCTCTAGTTTCATCATTAGTAACTTTCAAATAATCTATACTTCTTTTATGTGGCACTATCATACCTATTAGTTTCTTAGTATTGTTACGTCGAAAATTGTCCCCTTGGGGGCTTTTCTGTTACATCCCCAATTTTTGTCTTGCTAATACTTTTTACTTTTACTTGAACATAAGTAAATCTATTTTGATGTTTAGATTAATATCAAGGAAAGATATAGATTCTATTGAGTGACATTTATGGAATTATGGAAATGCAAATGTTTTATCGATTTAATAATTGTATTATGATAATTTGGTTTATTGTTTGAATAATGATGCACTAATCATAATCTGTTGATTTCAAGTTTTATACAAGATTACAAGTTTCAGATGACTCTCAGAGAAAAGAGAGAGAATCTTTCAAGGAGAGAAATATAGACCTTGGGTTACGAGTGTTCATTTGCCAAAACGAGTATAAGTGTTTAACAAAACGTGAATCGGTATCAATAGAGGTAAGTCATGTTTTGACAATATAGCTTTTGAGTCTATTCGACAACTAGTCGGTATCTTTTGATTCTTTTCTGGGTTAGTCATGTGTGTGTCGACATTGTTGGTCGTAAAAGAAAATGATGTCTTCAGAGTAGAATGATGTCCGTTTAGGATTAACATAAATATTACGTCGTCATTGTTGCAAATTTTTTATGTTAGTATCCTTGAGTCATACAAGGTTTTATTGTTGACACTAAACGTAATATGATGATCTCATCAAGTCAAGTTGACGTGATTTAATGAAAGACTGTGAAGGGGAGACAAGCTCGACCCTTTCACATTATTCATAAGCCTTTCAACTTGTTATTATTATCATATATTGATCAAAGCATGAATGATCAAGTAGGGTTGATGTCATGTTAAACCATATTTAATTATATAAACATATATATGTATGCATCAATTTGAGGTTAACACCTCATAATTATTAAATGTTTGATTATGCAGCAACCGTAGGCTTGTAAATAGGAATGCCTTCATCTCAAGTGATGGATCAAACCACTCTAAGTGATCATTAAATGATCGAACTGTGTTATTATTGATATGTTGGCCTCTATTGAGAGGAGTTTGTGGTGTTACAAACCACATTCGATATACCTCCCTCGATAGAACATCCCCCATCGACATGTGTAAGACATTGCATCTTATGTAGTATCAGTTGTAATTAAAAATAGTATGTGGACTGTCCCTTGTATTCATTTTGACCCTAATTATAATCGTGGGAGAGTAATGATAGGATGACTCATTAAGAGTCATGTTTGAGTCTTTAAAGGAATGACTCAGCAAGAGTCAATACAAGGGTGTTAGGCTTTTGAAGGATCGCTGTGAGTAGCAAAAGATAGATAACCAGTTTTGAGGAGGAAGTATCGTTGGTTCTTAGGCATCCATTGGAGTTCTCAAGTCTGAAACTCTTTTTACCTTGAAGCTGTCGGTTGCCAGGTTTCTACTTTTGCATAGTTTTCTTTAATTCAAAGATGAATCATACTTTCTTTTATTCGACGTCTTTTGTAGTATCTCGATAGCAGTCATTTGAATTACCAGATGAGAAAAACCATTTTATTCGATGTGTTGTTGATAATAATCTATGATGTTTACTTAGATAAAATTGCTATCATGCTGATAGTTAGTGATAAATGCAAACGACTTATTTGCTAGATAGGAAACTAGTAGCATCGATGAGCTTTTACATGGCCGATGCAACCATTTATCAATGAATTCAAAACCAGAGCTCTTAGAGTTGAGAAATATGATATGCTTTTATGATGTCAAATTATCTTGTCGTGATAGTATGATTATTATCATTTGCACACCTGAATAAGGTTCTCATTAATTTATATATTGTTAGATTGAGCCATATAAAGCTTGAACCAATGAGTGAGATATAACATGCAGCTGATCAACTATGATATTATAGTTTTAAAATCATGCAAAGACATTCGGTATTGCTTAGTACAAAATGATACTTAGATATGTTTACTCTTTGGATATGAGTAACATGACCAATCAATAAGTTAGGCCAATATCGATAGAATTATCCTATGTATAGTTTTATATCAAATGATTTCTATTCAACACTTAGATTCTTAAATATTTGGAAAACTATCTTATCCAGTCGAGTGATGGGAAACTAGGAATAGTTTGGTGAAATAAGTACCATAGGACCATCTTTATTATCTATTTTATTAATCTTGTTGAAGATATTCATTGTAAACCATTATGATGGAATAGATTAGTCTAAACTAGAAAATGATCGAGTATGGAAACATATATAAGTATATATAGTGATTATTAATGATAGAGGAAATAGAAAGTACTCGTACTCCTATTTGTAGAAGGAGATATCTATTCTAGAACCATATTATTCTTAATCTTGAATGAGTTAACCCAGAGGTCATTTTTAAACCTTAGTCTCATAGTTATGAGATATGATTATATAGGATTATTGTAGGTTGTTATGAAAACCCTAGTATCGAATATGGAAACAAATGATTAGTTATATCCATATGAGCTCATCTAAGTCAAGTAGACCATTACTATGAAAGATGTTAAAACTATTTACGTAAACTTAGTTGGTGAGGATAAACTGCAAGAATATGATAGTATCCAAGCCTAGTTGGGGTGGGTGAACATTTTGACTACGTTCATTACGAACGTTATTGATATTAAAACTTTGGCCAAAGTAATGCATTAGTTTTCTGCATGCATAGTTGGTTCACTGTATTTGGATTACATAACCTATCAGAAATCATACTTAGCTAGAGGGTATCTAGGGCTATATGGTTGATAGAGTTGTGTAGGATACAACACTATGGACTCGGGAAGGCAAATTACCACTGGTCACCTTTGGTCTATATTCCTCGTGAAGGGTAGGGCCACTTCCTATGTGGAAGATGTGTGGGAGACCTCCGGTCTATGGATGGAGGTAAAACACTTGAAAGATGCTCTCTCTCTCTCCAGCATAAAACATGCCAAGGCTTGTGATAAAGATGTCAGATATTCAGAAGCAGTGATCTTTCAAAAATTGTTTATGTAATTGAAATACTTATGCAAATACTTGTAATTGAGAAAGACAATATGTAAGAGAATCTTGCATTTTGTTGTTACTTGATTATATGATAAATAAAAGAAAAAATTTTGAGCTCTCATTTTTACCTTGTTGAATTTATTCCATGGTAAGTTCTCTATATTATTATGTTTTTAGAACGTGGCTATTACATATGGTATCAGAGCTACCAGGTTTAGTACTAGGGCTTATGAGATCACTATGCTTACCTATAGTCAACATTATGCAATTAGCTAATGTTTGAAAATTTATGTGCCAGGATGGTACATCTTAAGAAGACAGCAAGAAAGTCAGTTAATATGAGTCAACATTTCCTTAAAGCAAAAAGAGAACGTGAAGCCATTATCAAAACTTTTGAGGGAACTAATGATGAGAGTGACATATAGTTAAGTGATTCTGAAACCCTTGTGAATGCCTTAACTCAAATCAAACGAGTGAGAAAGGAAAACATTGAAAGAGTTAAGATCACCACTAAAATCATAGAATATATGTCAGATGAGGATACAACTATGGTTAGGCAAGATCCCCACATACCCCCATTTGTTGAGATCATAGAAGTTAGGTCCAATAGTGAGTCAAAAGGTTATATACCTCAAGATTATGTATCTAAAAATTAATATAAAGGATATGCTCCTCTTGAGCATGACTTTTGAAGTCATTTCTTGTATAAATAAAGAACGTTCTTTACTCTTGAAATGAAATAAATAAAGAAGAGTTGTTTTTGTACCAAACTATTGTTTGATTTGAGTTTATTATGTTTTGATTTAATGGGATGCATTATAATCATGAACTAATAGACGACTCGATATTCTCAGGTGTGATTAAAATGATAAACATGGTTCAGACAAGAACTAACCAAGGAGGAAGTGAAGAGGAAAACCACCCACCAAATAATAAATTGGACCAGATCATAACCATGCTTGAGGAAACTAAGAAAAGACTTCGTGATTTGGAAAAGAAGGTGGATGATAAAAGGAATTCTAAGGGAGGAGGCGAAAACTCTCATGGAGAAGGTGAAGAGAATCATGAAGAGCAAAGTAAGAGTACGAAACCACATAAAGAGGCAAGGGATAGACTGACCTCAGAACTCTCTAAGGATATGAAGAAGGTCACTCCACCAAAATTTGATGGAAAGGTGACTGGGGATGCAGTAGAAGTTTGGTTGACAGAAATGGAAAAATATTTCAAGATAAGGAATTACTCAAAAGTAACCAAGGCAGTTTGGGGAGCATTCCAACTGGCAAGAGAAGCATCCACGTGGTGGATGAATAAGAAGATGGAATTGAACTTAAGTTCTTTGAGGGTAACTTGGGATGAGTTCATGGAGATCTTTCGCAAGAGATGGCTACCACAACTTTATTTTGATCAGAAATTGACTAATTTTTAGAATCTTCGTCAAGGAGACATGACAGTAGTGGAATATGGAGAAAAATTCACCCAACTTTTGAAATTCCTCAGTATCAAAAAGATGAGAGATTCAGGATCAGAAAATTTATCATGGGTTTAAATGCTCAAATTGGTGGAGAAGTGGACGTACATGGTCCCACAACAATGGATCAAGTGTACGAGAAGGTGATCAAGCAAGAACAAAAGATGAAATCCATCTCGGCTTATCGTGACAGAAACTACAAGAGATTTAATGGAACTCCTGCTAACCAACCATTCAAGAGAAGAAATGATAAGAGCTATGAGAACAAGATAAAAGATAAAGGAACTCAGAAGAATAGGGGTGGACCTAGAAATGAGAAGAAGAATGGTAATTACAAAAGGAATGAGGATAACAATGGAAAGACTTTAGATAAGAGAAGACCCATTGGAGGATGCTTTACTTGTGGAGGTGACCATTATGTAAATCGTTGCTCTAACAAGAATCAAAATGGTCAACAAAGAGGTATTGTATTACCTACTCAACAAGAAGCATTCCAACAAAGGATTCATGCAACTCTTGACAATCGTCAAGCAGAGTATCAAATCACACCCATTGAAATGATAGTTACTTTGTTTGGAGTCCCTATATCTATTTTGATTGATACATGAGCAACTGAAAACTTTGTTTCTCCTAGAATTTTGAATAAGTTTCCTAGAAAACCTGGGTTCATGTCTAAACCTTGGTCAGTAGAATATGCTAATCAATCTAAGGCTCAGGTAGAGCAATGTTTGTTTGAGGCCAAGATTGATCTCCCTAGTTTCTCAACGGAAGTAAACCTGTATGTAGCTCCCTTAGGTTCCTATGATGTAATCCTAGGAATGAGTTGGTTATGGAAGCATAGAGCTGAGGTTGACTATTTTTCAAAAATGGTTGAATGCTTAGATGATTTGGGAAATCAAACCCAAATCCATGAAATTCAAAGAGAAGTAAAGATTAGACCTATCTCTACTAAGCAATTGAAAAGGGCTAGAAGAAAAGGTTGTCAGTTGTTTGTAGTTAAAATGGAACAAGTGCAGGAAGGGTTAGAAAGCCCTAGTTCATCTTTTGGAGAAAAGTATCCCTTTCTTCAGGATTTTCAGGATGTTTTTCCAAAAGAACTTCCAGGACTGCCTCCCAAGAGGGTTTTTGATTTTACAATTGATATTAAACTAGGATCTGAGCCTATATCAAAAGAACCCTACCGTATGACAACTATGGAGTTAATGGAATTGAAAGCCCAATTACAAGAATTGTTGGCAAAAGGTTTGATCAGACCTAGTGTTTCACCATGGGGTGCTCCAGTTATTTTTGTTAAGAAGAAGGATGGAACCCTTTGGTTATGTTTAGATTATTGTATGCTTAATAAAGCAATGATAAAGAACAAATATCCTTTGCCATGTATTGATGATCTCTTTGATCAAATGCATGGAGCTGCTATATTTTCAAAGATTAATTTGCGATCGAGGGATATCATCAGTTTAGATTGAAAGATGAGGATATTCTTAAGACAACTTTTAGAACCAGATATGGGCACTATGAGTTCACAGTGTTGCCATTTGGTTTGATGAATGCCCCTGTTGCATTCATGAACCTCATGAACAGTGTATTCAGAGATTGTTTAGACAAGTTTGTTCTAGTCTTTCTGGATGATATTCTTATTTACTCTAAGAATGAAGAAGAACATCATCGACATTTGCAATTGGTTCTGCAACGGTTAAGGGAACATAAGTTATTTGGAAAACTGTCAAAGTGTACATTCTTCCAAAAGGAGATTCAATATCTAGGACACATTATATCTGTAAATGGAATATCTGTTGATCCTACAAAAATCATAGCTATTCTGGATTGGCATGTACCCACAAATGTGCATGAGGTGCGTAGTTTCATGGTCCTGGCTGGCTATTATAGAAAGTTTGTTCTAAATTTCTCCAGTATTGCTAGTCCAATCACTTCCCCACAAAGGAAAGGAAAGCGATTTGGATGGACAGACAAATGTCAGGAGGCATTTGATCTTTTAAAGGAAAAGTTAACATCAGCTCCAATTTTGAAAGTTCCTGACCCTGAAGGATGATTTGAGGTAATTACAGATGCCTCGGGAGAAGGATTAGGAGGAGTGCTTATGCATGATGGGAGAGTCATAGCATATGAGTCAAGGAAATTGAAATCCTATGAGAAGAATTATGCACCACATGATCTAGATTTAGCAGCAGTAACTCATGCTTTGCAAATGTGGAGACACTATTTGTTAGGGAAAACCTTTGTACTTAAGTCAGACCATCAAAGTCTTAGGTATATCTTCTCTCAACCACATCTGAATGATAGAAAAAGGAGATGGTTAGAATTGATATCTGACTATGACTTTGAGATAAACTACATAAAAGGAAAAGAGAATAGAGTAGCTGATGCTTTGAGTCATAGAAGACATATATCTTCTATTGTCTCTATTCGTGGAAATTTCAAAGATTTAGTGCTAAAAAAATTGTCTAGTGATGAATATTATGAGTAGGTTAAGCAGACTCTAGAGGTTAGTCCTAGAGACCCAAGGTATGATGGGTTTTTGTTAGAGTCAGATGGACTATTGAGGTTTAGAGGTAGAATGTATGTTCTTGATTCAGCTGACTTAAGGAATCTTGTATGGAAAGAAGTTCATACCGCACCATATTCTAGACATCCAGGAGTGACCAAACTTCTAGTGGATGTTAAACCTCTTTATTTTTGGAAAGGAATGAAGAATGATGTTGTAAGATTTGTAGCAAGTTGTTTAGAATGCCAGAGGGTAAAAGCAGAACATTAAAACCCAACAGGATTGTTGTACCCGCATGATGTACTAGAGTGGAAATGACAAGTCATAAGTATGGACTTTGTCCAAGGTCTTCCTATGTCTAGGAATAGACACGATGCCATTTTAGTTGTGGTTGATAAACTCACAAAGGTAGCACATTTCATATCAGGGAATTTGTCTGATGGAGCACTAGTGTTAGCCCACAAATTTGTTCAAGAAGTGTTTAGATTGCATGGTTTCCCTGAAGAGATTATCTCGGATAGAGATGTGCATATAACATCAAGGTTTTGGCAAACTTTTTTTTCTGTGTTAGGGACTAAACTTAATGTGAGTACAACTTATCATCCTCAAATTGATGGTCAAACTGAGAGAGTTAACCAGGTTTTGGAGGATTTGTTGCGAATGTATTGCATGGATCAACAATATAAGTGGGAAGAATACTTATCACTTGTGGAATTTGCTTACAATAATTCCTATCATTTCACTATTAAGATGGCACAATTTGAAGCATTTTATGGGAGAAGATGTTGAACTCCTATAAGCTGGGATAAGCTAGAAGATAGGATTAGCATCAGACCAAAAATGCTAGCTAAAATGGAAGAAAAAGTTAAGATGATTAGAAAAAGATTGGCAGAAGCCAATGATAGACAAAAGAGTTATGCGGATGCCAAGTGTGTACCAAGATAATTCTCTATTGGAGAGAAAGTTATCTTGAGGGTTAAACCTCAAAAAAGTTCTATTAAGTTTGGAAAGTCTTCTAAACTAGCTCCTCGATATGTAGGACCCTTTGAAGTACTCAAAGTGGTCAATCCGGTTGCCTACAGAATTGCTCTACCACCAGCTTTGTCTAGAATGGACAATGTTTTTCATGTTTCTTATTTAAAGAAATATATTGTAGGTGATAATCATATTTTAAATTGGAATTCTTTACAGATGTCGGACCCATGGATGGTCACGATCGAGCCTCTCAGAGTGTTAGAAACACGCAAGCTCCGCTTGCGTAACAGAGAGGTCTTGTAGTGCAAGGTCCAATGGGACCAATATGATGAGGAAAATGCTACATGGGAGGACTACCATTAAGTTTATTAGAAGTTTCCTCATTTATTTAATACTTTTACCAGTTGAAAAATGATGAACTTACTTTTAGTTACATTTTGATACTTTATATCATCGAGGACGATGAATCTTTAGGGGAAGGATATGTTACATCCCCAATTTTTGTCTTGCTAATACTTTTTACTTTTACTTGAACATAAGTAAATCTATTTTGATGTTTAGATTAATATCAAGGAAATATATAGATTCTATTGAGTGACATTTATGGAATTATGGAAATGCAAATGTTTTATCGATTTAATAATTGTATTATGAGAATTTGGTTTATTGTTTGAATAATGATGCACTGATCATAATCTGTTGATTTCAAGTTTTATACAAGATTATAGGTTTCAGATGAATCTCAGAGAAAAGAGAGAGAGAGTATCTTTCAAGGAGAGAAATATAGACCTTGGGTTACGAGTGTTCATTTGCCAAAACGAGTATAAGTGTTTAACAAAATGTGAACCGGTATCGATAGAGGTAAGTCATATTTTGAAAATATAGCTTTTGAGTCTATTTGACAAGTAGTTGGTATCTTTTGATTCTTTTCTAGGTTAGTCGTGTGTGTGTCGACATTGTTGGTCGTAAAAGAAAACGTCTTCAGAGTAGAACGATGTCCGTTTACGATTAACGTAAATATTACGTCGTCATTGTCACAAATTTGTTATGTTAGTATCCTTGAGTCATATAATGTTTTATTGTTGACACTAAACATCATATGATGATCTCATCAAGTCAAGTTGACGTGATTTAATGAAAGACTGTGAAGGGGAGAGAAGCTCGACCCTTTCACATTATTCGTAAGCCTTTCGACTTATTATTATTATCATATGTAGATCAAAGCATAAATGATCAAGTAGGGTTGATGTCATGTTAAACCATATTTAATTATATAAACATATATATGTATGCATCAATTTGAGGAACTAACACCTCATAATTATTAAATGTTTGATTATGGAGCAGCCATAGGCTTGTAAATAGGAATGCCTTCCTTCATCTCAAGTGATGGATCGAACCACTCTAAGTGATCATTAAATGATCAAACTGTGTTATTATTGATATGTCAGCATCTATTGAGAGGAGTTTGTGGTGTTACAAACCACATTCAATATACCTCCCTGCATAAAACGTCTCCCCATCAACATGTGTAAGACATTGCATCTTATGTGGTATCAGTTCTAACCGAAAACAGTATGTGGACTGTCCCTTGTATTCATTTTGCTCCTAACTATAATCGTGGGAGAGTAATGATAGGATGACTCATTAAGAGTCATGTTTGAGTCTTTAAAGGAACGACTTAGCAAGAGTTGATACAAGGGTGTTAGGCTTTTGAAGGATCGCTATGAGCAACAGAAGATAGATAACCAGTTTTGAGGAGGAAGTATCATCAGTTCTTAGGCATCGATTGGAGTTCTCAAGTCTGAAACTCTTTTTACCTTGAAGCCGTCAGTTGCTAGGTTTCTACTTTTGCATAGTATGCTTGAATTCAAAGATGAATCATACTTTCTTTTATTCGATGTCTTCTGTAGTATCTTGATAGCAGTCATTTGAATTGCCAAATGAGAAAAACCATTTTATTCGATGTGTTGTTGATCATAATCTATGATGTTTGCTTAGATAAAATCGCTATCATGCTGCTAGTTAGTGATAAATGCAAATGACTTATTTGCTAGATAGGAAACCAGTAGCATCGATGAGCTTTTACATGGTTGATGCAACCATTTATCAATGAATTCAAAACCAGAGCTCTTAGAGCTGAGAAATACAATATGCTTTTATGATGTCAAAATACCTTGTCGTGACAGTATGATTATTATCATTTGCATGCCTAAATAAGGTTCTCATTAATTTATATATGGTTAGATTGAGCCATATAAAGGTCGAACCAATGAGTGAGATATAACATGCAACTGATCAACAATGATATTATAGTTTTAAAATCATGCAAAGATATTCGGTGTTGCTTAGTACAAAATGATACTTAGATATGTTTACTCTTTGGATATGATTAATATGACCAATCAATAAGTTATGCTGATATCGATTGAATTATCCTATGTATAGTTTTATATCAAACGATTTCTATTCAACACTTAGATTCTTAAATATTCGAAAAACTATCTTGTCCAGTCGAGTGATGGGAAACTAGGAATAGTTTGGTAAATGAAATAAGTACCATAGGACCATCTTTATTATCTATTTTATTAATCTTGTTGAAGATATTCTTTGTAAACCATTATGATGGAATAGATTAGTCTAAACTAGAAAATGACCAAGTATGGAAACAAATAAAAGTATATCTAGTGATTATCAATGATAGAGGAAATAGAAAGTACTCATACTCCTTTTTGTAGAAGGAGATATCTATTCTAGAGCCATATTATTCTTAATCTTGATTGAGTTAACCTAAAGGTCATTTTTAAACCTTAGTTTCATAGTTATGAGATATGATTATATAGGATTATTACATGTTGTTATGAAAACCCTAGTATCGAATATGGAAACGAATGATTAGTTATATCCATATGAGCTCGTCTAAGTCAAGTAGACCATTACTATGAAAGATGTTAAAACTATTTACATAAACTTAGTTGGTGAGGATAAACTCCAAGACTATGATAGTATCCAAGTCGAGTTGGGGTGGGTGAACATTTTGACCACGTTCATTATGAACGTTATTGATATTAAAACTTTGGCCAAAGTAATGCATTCATTTTCTACATGCATTGTCGGTTCACTGTATATGGATTGCATAACCTATCAGAAATCATACTTAGCTAGAGGGTATCTAGGGTTGTATGGTTAATAGAGTTGTGTAGGATACAACACTATGTACTCGGGAAGGCAAATTACCACTGGTCACCTTTGGTCTATATTCCTCGTGAAGGTAGGGCCACTTCCTATGTGGAAGATGTATGGGAGACCGCCGGTCTATGGATGGAGGTAAAACACTTGAAAGATGCTCTCTTTCTCTCTCCAACAGAAAACATGCCAAGGCTTGTGATAAAGATGTCAGATATTTAGAAGCAGTGATCTTTTGAAAATTATTTATGTAATTGAAATACTTATGCAAATACTTGTAATTGAGAAAGACAATATGTCATATTTGTATTATGTAAGAGAATCTTGCATTTTGTTGTTACTTGATTATATGATAAATAAAATAAAAAATTTCTCTCATTTTTACCTTGTTGAATTTATTCCATGGTAAGTTCTCTATATTATTGTGTTTTTAGAATGTGGATGTTACCTTTTCCCTCTTAAGGTTTAGCTCTCAGGTCCTTTAGAATGCATTTAGATCATCTTGCATGTTAATGGTGACTGCTGATGAGAAAACCCTGAAGTTTCATGGAAAATGGAACCTATGGAGTGTACTTGACATGATTCCTACCTAAAATAGGGGGAGGACTTGGGCGCCCACGCCCTAGTCCTGCCCTATTTTAGGTCAGGACCTATTTTTGGGTGTTGGTTTATGACCGTTACTTAGGTCCTATGCCAACATCCTAAGTTTGAATTATGAAATTCTTAGCAAGAATGTTTGTAGTTGCATATATAAGCATGAAACTAGATGGAAACTAGATGAGCATTGTGATTTTGTGAAAGTGATTCAAGGTATTCATTGTGTTGCAGAGAAGAATTTGTGTTGTTCTTGTCTTTGTATTTGTAGATTTGTCATCCATCTCCTCATGGCATGAAGAGCATCTTCCTTCCATGAGATCTTCACTACAAGTTGATAGCAATTGTGTTTTCTATCATTTATCATTTGGATTTTGCCTCTATCCCACAGGGATACGCACTCTTTATCTGACAATAGTGTTCAGAAGACTTGAATGTCTCTCTGGGGCTTGACTGAGGTAAGCCTCTAAACACCACAACCCCCAACCTATTTTTCTATGATTACAGGTTATAGGTTACAAAAGAAAAAGAAGTGGAGTTGTAGGAGAGTAGTGCATACTATCAAAATTGCAGACTTAGGCGCCTGCTCATTAGTCTTACAGATCCTGCAACTGCAAAATCTTTGGAACAATAGGAACAAGTTGTAGACAAGATTCCTAGATCTCGACAAAAATTGTGGCACTAGACTAGGGCACCCACTCATTAGTCCTCGACTTTTTTAGATACCGAACTTCAAAATATGGTATGCATTTGATTGTCATTTAATATATCTGTGTGTGATCATTTTCTGTAATTTGTTAGTTTGTTCACGAATTTATGAAATTAGGGTTTTGAGCATAATTGGGCTTAATTGAACAACAAAATCACACAATTTCAATCTTCCCCTATGTTAGAAATGAAAGCAACACTACTTCAATAGAAATCTGATTCAAGATAAATTTCAACAATATTTAACTGTGTGCTATTAACAATGGAGATTGTAACAAAACATAAACCCACAATATAGAAATATACCAGAAGTATAATGAAGCACATAACACAAGTGTTTAACATGGAGAAAACCCTTTTGGGTAAAAAAAACTCCACCAAGAAAAGAGGTCAAGCTGTATTATCTTCACAAAAGGAGATTACAAATACATTCACTTCCTCTATCCTCCAACCTTCACTTCGGTAGAACCTGGGTACCTATAAACTGTTATATATCTCTCATCTACTATGCTATGGTTTATATAGAATTTACACAACCTCAAGACATTAAATGACTTCTTACAAGCCCATTACACTTGTCAAGAGTCAACAATACAACCTTGGGTGTCCATGGCCAAGAATAGACTCTTACGGGGTCATAAATGCTGTCATACATGCATCCTACACTTGGAAAAATGTGCCCATGCAAGCTTAAACGCCTTGGGGCTAAAAATAGCCACTTACAACATCTTATGATGTGTCATATGCTATTATAAGTGTCATAGATTCTTATGACAACTTACAGTTGTCATAGAATCTCTTACACCTTCTTACAACATCTATGACATGCATCATAACACTAAAAATATATTATTCCTCCACATGTGCACCCCACTTTGACCAATTACCATTTACCATAGTAAATGACATCCTGTAACTATCACCAATAACTCCAGGACTTACCGTGCAGTAACTCCATAATTACTGTGGACAGTAAATAATTTTTTTTTACTTCTACCGGTGAAACTTGTACATCCCTTATGGGTAATTACAAATAATAAATGGAATAATACAATAATGGGATTTACAAGGTTAATGGAACCTTATCCCAACATTCTCCCACTTGACATTATACATTGTAAATCAACCCATAGGAAATCAAATGAAAAATAATCAGGCACTAGAAACAAGGCCCATGGCCTCTCTACACCACACGAACTTCTCTGTGTTGACAGGCTTGGTCAATGAATCTACAACATTCTCCTGAGTGTCTATCTTCTTTAGCTCAATCTCTCCATTTGAAATCAAATCTTGAACAAAGTGATACCGAACATCAACATGCTTAGTTCGAGCATGATACATGGGATTCTTAGCCAAACAGATAGCACTCTGGCTATCACAACTAATCTGAATGTTCCTGTAATCAAAACCAATACCTGTACACAATCTCCTCAACCAAACTGCCTCCTTAGAGACATGAATTGCACCCATATACTCTACTTCTGTGGTGGACAAAGCAACTGTGGGCGACCTCTTAGTCATCCAACTCACTGCACCTCCAAACAGAGTAAACACATAGCCACTAGTGGACCTTCGACTATCCAAGTCACATGCCCAATCTGCATCAACAAAACCCTATATGTCTAAAGATTTATCAGTACTATCAGTACTAGAATAAACCAAACAATGATTAGGAGTACCTGCAAGATATTTAAACACCCTTTTCACATAGTTCCAATGCTGTCTACCAGGGTTAGACATAAATCTGTTCAAAACTCCCACTGCTTGGGAAATATCTAGTCTAGTGCAAACCATTGCATACATTGAACTCCCTACAACACTAGCATATGGCACATTAGACATATCCTCAAGATCATCCTCAGTCTTTGGACACATATCTAATGAAAACTTAGTACCAATGGGTAAAGGAACTCTAACTGGGTTACAGTCCTGCAAACTAAACCTCTGCAAAATAGTATTCACATACTTACTTTGTGACAACCAAAGCTTTCTATTAACTCTGTCCCTCCTGATGTCCATTCCAAAAATATACTTTGTAGTACCAAGATCCTTCATCTCAAATGCACCTAAAAGTTGGGCTTTAAGCTCACTGATCATACCCTTAGTATTGCTAAAAAATAACATGTCATCAACATACAAAGCAATAACCAGTATAGAATCATCAACACAATAAATGTAAACACAGTGATCCTCCTTGCTTCTAACAAAACCCAATTTCAAAACAAATGAGTCAAAATTTTGATACCACATTCTGGGGGACTATTTCAAACCATAAAGAGACCTCTTTAACCTACAAACCCAATGTTCTTTTCCTTTTACCTCAAAACCTGTAGGCTGTTGCATATAAATTTCTTCTTCAAGATCTCCATGCAAAAATGTAGTCTTAACATCCATTTGCTCAATCTCCCAATCGTAAGCTATAGAAATGGATAAGAGAAATCTAATAGAAGTCAATTTAGCAACAGGAGAGAATATCTCACCAAAATCAACTCCCTCTCTCTGGGAGTAGCCCTTGGCTACCAGTCTAGCCTTGTACTTATCCAATGACCTGTATGCTACAAACTTCTTCTTGAAGACCCACTTACATCCTATGGCCTTTCTTCCTTTGGGCAAACGAACAAGATCCTAGGTGTTACAAGAGTCTAAAGCCATCATCTCCTCCTGCATGGCTAACTTCCAAGACTCACTATCATCTGCAAAAATAGCTTCCCTATAGGATCTAGGTTCATCGTTAGTACTCAATAAAGCATATACATAACAGAAATCTGGTGGGCTATACCTATCAACTGGATTCTGTTGTCTTGTGGATCTCCTCAAGGGTGGAGTAAGATACTCTACTCGTTCTTCTGTATGATCATCTGCACCAACTTCTTCTGTAACAACAGATTCATCTTCATCATAAATACTTGAATCTTCTTCTTCTTCTTCACCCTCAATCCATCATTCTGTTCTTTCTGAGGTGCATCTTGCTGCTCTAAATCAAAGTGCACCTTCTTTACCTTTTCATCTTTTTCTTTTGGCTACTCAGGTTCAGAAATAGCTCTAAGTTCCTTGAAAATAACATCTCTAGAAAAGATAATCTTGTGGGTTCATGGATTCCAAAGCTTATAAACTTTCACATTATCACCATATCCAATGAATGTACACTTTTCAGCTTTTGGATCCAACTTAGATCGCTTTTCCTTAGGCACATGAACAAAAGCCTCACAAACAAAAACCCTTAAATGTGAAATAGAAGGTTTCTTACCTATCCACACTTCATAAGGTGTCGAATCAAGAGCCTTACAAGCAGATCTATTTATCAAGTAGTAAGCAGTACACACAGCCTCTGCTCAAAAGCATTTATCCAAATGTGCATCACTAAACATACTTCTGGCCCTTTCCATAATTGTTCAATTCATCCTTTCTACAACACTATTCTGTTGTGGTGTATACAGAGTTGTCTTTTGTCTAATTATACCTGCATGCTTGCAAAACTCATCAAATTCCTTAGAGCAATATTCCCCTCCATTGTTAGATCTTAATATTTTTATCTTTAAACTTGATTGGTTCTCTACTAAGACTTTGAATTCCTTAAACTTAGTAAAAACTTCAAATTTATGCTTCATAAAATAAATCCATGTAAATCTGGATACATCATCATTGAAGGTTACAAAATAATGAGATTTTCTGATAGATTAATTATCCACAGGTCTAAACACATCCATATGAATAATTTCTAACTTCTCTTTTGCTTTATTGCTTCTTGAAGGAAATGATTTTCTATTTTGTTTACCAAACACACAATGCTCACATAAATCAAAGTGCTCATCAGAATAGGAGAAACCATCCAACAAATTTTTATTCTTAATAGTTTTTAATACATTATTGCTTGTGTGGCCCAATCTACGGTGCCACAACATACATGCATTTTAAGTATTAGCCTCAGATACATAGGAGGCATTACAAACTGTAGTGGTTTCAAGCTTAAACGAGTTCCCGAATCTCTTCCCTTTCACTACCACCAAGTTGCCTCTCACCAATCTGCCACCATGCTTGTCAAATTTCACATGCATTCCCAAATCATTCAACTTTGAAACTAAAATTAGATTTCTAGCTAATCCAGGAACATGCAAAACACCAGGGAGGGTTTTAATCCTCCCATCATCGAAACACAACAATACCTTTCCTTTCCTGACAATTGGATATGAAGAGTTGTCACCAAGGTAGATATTACCTCCATCATATTCTTCATATGTGGAGAACTATTCCCTATGTGGGGTTATATGAAATGAGCTTCCCGAGTCAACCAACCAGTTTTCATCAGAAACAAGATTACATGCAGAAAGTAAAACTTCTTCACCTGCATTTGAGGACTTATCTGAAGCACTCTCCCACTGTTTCTTGGGATTTCTGCACTCCTTCACATGTCCCCTTTTACCGTAGTTCCAACACTTAACTCTGTTCTTTTTACCAAGAGTCTTAGAATGGCCCTTGGACTTATCCTTAGCCCCTTTCTGATCTCCTTTAGGTCCCCTTTCCTTAGACCTTCCCCTGACACTGAGAGCATCCCCTGAACTATCTAAACTCTTCTTCCTCAATTCTTGTGACAGTAGCACTGAAACACGAGCATCCAACTTCAGATCCACAAGGTTAGCAATGATAACAAGGATAACATTCTCCCAAGACTTAGGTAAAGAACAAAGAAGTAAGATACATTTATCTTCCTCACTAACCTCAACATCTACTGAATCAAGCTAACTCACTAACAAATTAAAAGAATTTAAATGCTCTGCAACTGATTCACCTTCTCGCATTTTCATGGAAAACATTTTTCCTTTTAAATAAAGTTTATTTACCATACTCTTGGCTTGATAGATCTCACCCAACCATTTCCACAACTTGTATACAGTCTCTTCCTTTGCGACATTCAACAGGGTAGAGTCTGAAAGACACAACTAGATGGTTCCCCGTTATCCAGTCTATCCCACTCATCTTTAGAGACATCATCAGGTTTCTTCTCTTTTTGAACAACCAACCATTGGTTTCTTTCTTCCAATAAATCTTCCATTTTCAACTTCCACAACTCATACCCCATTCTGTTGAACTTCTCAATATCCAATCGAGAGGTTGATGCAATAGTGGATGCAGCCATAATAACAACACAAGATCTGTAAAACAAACACAACCAAATCTCCCACTGCAGCTACAACTTCCACACTACCACCCAAGAGTCAAAGCTGGCTAGGCTCTGATAGCAAATGTTAGAAATGAAAGCAACACTACTTCAATAGAAATTTGATTCGAGATAAATTTCAGCAATCTTTAATTGTGTGCTATTAATAATGGAGATTGTAACAAAACATAAACCCACAATAAAGAAATATACCAGAAGCAGAATGAAGCACATAACACAAGTGTTTAATGTAGAGAAAACTCTTTCAGGTAAAAAAATCCACCAAGAAAAGAGGTCAAGTTGTATTATCTTCACAAAAGGATATTACAAATACATTCACTTCCTCTATCCTCCAACCTTCACTTCGACAGAACCTGGGTACCTGTAAACTGTTATATATCTCTCATCTACTATGCTATGGTTTATATTGAATTTACACAACCTCAAGACATTAAATGACTTCTTACAAGCCCATTACAATTGTCAAGAGTCAACAATACAACCTTGGGCGTTCATGGCCAAGAATAGACTCTTACGGGGTCATAAATGTTGTTATACATGCATCCTACACTTGGAAAAAAGTGCCCATGCAAGCTTGAATACCTTGGGGCTAAAAATAGCCACTTACAACATCTTATGACTCATCATATGCTATTATAAGTGTCATAGATTCTTATGATAACTTACAGTTGTCATAGAATCTCTTACACCTTCTTACAATATCTATGACGTGCATCATAACACTAAAAATAGATCATTCCTCCACATGTGCACCCCACTTTGACCAATTACCATTTACCATAGTAAATGACATCCTGTAACTATCGCTAGTAACTCTGGGACTTACCATGTAGTAACTCCGTAATTACCATGGACAGTAAATACTTTTTTTTTACTTTAGTCGGTGAAACTTGTACATTCCTTATGGGTAATTACAAATAATAAATTGAATAATACAATAATGGGACTTACAAGGTTAATGGCACCTTATCCCAACACCCTATGTTCCAAGTGACAGGAGATCTGTAGTAGAATTCTCTACTCAGTTGAATGTCCTTGAATGTTTAGTGGTGAAAGGAGGATCAACACAAACCATTAAAATTAATTCTCTTCATTTTTCATCCTAAACATTTTGGTGAACCCATGTTCTTTTAAATTTTGCACCTTGCTGAGTGTTGTGCTTCATATTTACATTCATTCTACTCATTCATTTCATTGTTCATCTTATTGCATTTGAAAAAATTATAAAAAAATTGAAAAATTAGAAAAATTAGAAAAAATTGGCATTTTTAGCTTACATTTTCAAATAATCTGAATTAGTTTGCATTTAATTTCAATAAATTTCTATAATTATCATCAGATCTGATTTAAAATACAGAAATTTTTCATTCATCATTCATTTAGATTGCATTTTCATGCTTAAATTGATAAAATTTGCTTGAAATTGTGCATTTTTTCCATATAACCTAGTTTTACATTAGCTAGGGTTTGTAGTCAAAATCTTGTTTCAGATTTTACTACCATTTTAAAACACTCATTAGACTGATTTCTAAATGTACTGTTGCATCATAGTGGTTTGCTTGCAAAATTTCATGCCCAGGGTTTAAAAACCTTGCTTTTTCAATAGATTTGGCCTTATTGACTCTCTAGATTTGAATCATAGGCATGTTGTAAAGGATTTTTCTGCACTAATTGACTATTATCAGGGTTATTATCTTCTGTCCCTCTTCAAATTATTTACAACACCCTTTTTTATTGGGCCTTTGCATTTAGATTTGGTGAAAAATTGCATATTTTGGCTATATTTTCCTTAGGGTTTGACCTAGATTTGCACTCCAAGTGTGTTGTGATGGATTTTATGGTTTTAGGTGACTGATATTACTGATATAATCTTATGCACCTCCTAAAATTCTTTACAACACCTTTTTCATTGGGTCTTTGCATTGAAAATTTGTGAATAATTACATATTTTAGTGTATTTTCACCAGGTTTTGACTTGTCATCACTCTAGATTTGCATCAAAAGCATGTTGTGAAGGATATTATTGCTTTATTGGACTAATATTAGACATTATTTTCTATCCCTCTTGAAAACTTTCACAACACTTTTTTCTCCTAGTGATTTGCATTGAAAAAAGTCAGAAAATCAAGCATTTTAGATCTTAAACATATCTTGCTCCTAGGATTTGTTCTATTAGTTTGTGCATTCTGTGTTACATTCTCTTGCATGAGCATTATGACCCACTACCCTAATAGAAGTATCCGTTTAAGAAGAAGCAGAAGACTCATGGGATCTAGTGTCGTTGAAGAGGACGATATTCATACATCTAAAAATCCATTGAATACCTTCTTTACAAAAGGAGAGACACAAATTTTGAAAGATACTATACCTCATACAACCACTATGGATGATCAAGTATTTCATGATGTTGAGGAAACTATTGAGGTGGTCACACATGTGCCTAATGAGCAAATAAACAAAGTTGATAAAGACTTAGCCAATTTTCAAGAATTTGTGGGAAATGAAAGAATAGCAGAAGAAGTCATCCCTGTGATCCACCACATAAGAGAATTGATAAAAGAAGGACAAGATGATATTAATGTTATTCAAGGTTTAACACATATTGTACACAATAATGTCATGACGGTGACTGAATGTGCGAGTGGTATTAAAAACACATCATCACCGTCTCACATGCAAGTATCGGCACCTATACCCACTACTGGAATGTCCACATTTACATCGATAATTTTAACAACTAATGCAAATGTGTGTAGTAATGCTACTACTGGTATTGGAGTATATAATGGAACTAATTCATAAAATTACAAAGATGTGGGGTTTAATTATCAGAATTTGGTTTCTAAGGGGACCTCTTCAATGAATACCTATTCTCAGCCTCCTATTACATATAGCTACTCGCAACCACCTTCCACCTATCACTATGTCCAACCACCATTAAACTATTCATAGCCTCCCCTTATCACAACTCAGGCTCAATCACCTCCTCACTTTGGTTCTATTTCCTTGCAGCAAACCACATCTCCCAATGATGCCATCCTAAACCAACTTTTGCAAGGCATGAGTTCTTTTCAACAAAAAGTGACAAACTTGACAAATTCCTCGCAACGTAATATACCAACTTATCATGCCTGTAATCCCCTATCTTATGCAATCTTGAGAACTCCTATGCCTGAGAGGTTTGAGACCCCTTGCTTTGAAAAATATGGTGAAAAGGTGATCCTAATACTCATGTGGCAGCATTCACAGCTATGTGTAGTTATTTCTATTTTGAAGAGGATTTGTTAGCAAAACTTTTCCTGCGAGCTCTCAAAGATATTGCTTTAGAATGGTTTTTCTCTTTACCTCAGAATTCAATACACTCTTTTTCACAATTAGTTGATCAATTTTTACAACATTCTCAAGCAAACATTGGACCTCAAGTCTCTTTGATCGATTTAGTTCATTGCAAGCAAGGTCCGAAAGAGAAGTTAATTGAGTTTATTAGTCGGTATCAAGCTCTCTATGCACAAATTCAATATTAGATGAAGGATGAGGATGTTCAGAAGGTGTTTATTACAAATCTACAACCTAACATCTGTGATAAAATTCTCTTGATGAAGTATAACTCCTTTCAACATTTATGTACTGCCTTTCATGATTATCAACTTTCGTCTAGTCAGTATGAAAACCAAAACTCATCAGCTCAAGTTGGTCAATCCATCGATGGGCCGTCACAAAACAACTTTAAGAGGAGTAATAGGAGTTTCATTAAGGTTAATGGACTGAATTCAAATAATTTTTCCCAAGTGTCTGCTATTACTAATCCAAAGAAAGCACCATATCAGCAAAGAAAGTTTACTCTGATATCTGAGTCCTATCATTCTATCATGAATCAAGCTGTGAGTAATAATCTTATGAAGCTTCCCCTGATTAAACCTTTGGATCCTAATAAAATTCAAAGACCTTATTTCGATGCTAATGCCTTTTGTCATTACCATCGAACACAAGGGCATGATACTATAAAATGTATACATCTTAAACATGAAATACAAGACCTCATTGACTCGAATGTTATACAGGTATCAGGTGTGAATGACAATGGAAACAAGTTGGTTGCTTCGGCAAATTAGAATTTGTAAATCTTTACTAATCCTTTCCCTAAGCATACTGATAACAACATATTAGAATAGAATATAGTGGATGTAGATGATGATTACTTGGATTATGATAACATTGTGGGTATAATAGAAGTGGATAAGGAAAAGTTGGATAACCCACCTCATCCACGGGGAAAAGGTATTTATGTTGAAGTTCCTCCTCCGTTATCCTTACAAGGATCAGGAGATAACCAAAATGCATTAGAAAAAACAAATGGAACAACCAAAACAAGAGACTATATTGAAAGAAAAGATTGAGATAGTACAAGATAGTCCTTGTCGCTATGGTAGACAGCCTCAACAAAGAAAGCTAGCTAAAAATTAGAAAAGAGTACGAATATTATCATCAGCTGGAAATAATAGTGCTTCTCCTCCTCAAAAGCAAAAAAGGGTCTCACATACACAAGAATCTGAGAAACAAGCATTACGTGGATTTCATCACAACAAACAAGACTCTCATAAGAACCACTTGAGCTTCGCACAAAACTTGATAGAGCATCTCTCCAAGATGCTCGCAAGTTCTAAATTCTAGACTATTTTTTCTTAACAGGTAAGTATCTCTAACCCTGGTGGTCACTTATGCGGTTAGCATGATTGGCTCGTGTATTTGACCTCCCCTCTCATGTTGTGTTTCCCTCGTGATGTGTTATGTGTTGTTTAGTCCTCCTAGGATGACCCTTGATTCTCTTGTAAGGTCCAAGATACTGGGAGACCGCCTCTATTATGACCCTTCTATTTGTATCATCATTCTTCTATATTACTTCTCCTCTATTTTCACTATTGTGTGTTGTGTCTTACGGACATAGCGTTGCGGTTGGTGACTTGGGGAGACCCTCCTATGATGTGAGTATCCCTAAGGCACTTGTTTCTCCTCTCTCAATTTATTGTTTCCCTTCCTCTAGTGTTTCTATCTAGTGGACGGATGACGAAAAACATATTATATTGATATGGACCTAGTGTCCCTTCAACGAGAAATCAATAAATGGACCAAGTCCATACATGATGATGGGGTTGATATATATTATCTGACGCTTGGCTAGTAGAATCACTCCATGTAATCTTGGTGTCTTATCACACTTACAAACCATAACAATACTACTGCTCTGTGCACTTTGTTTGTCTTTGATTCTCACCTTGGTTACACTTAGTTTTGAGATTTCTGCGGTATAGCCCCATGGTTATACTCGGTCTCCAAATACATAGTATAACCTTGGTTCTCTATGTGAAAGATCATATGCATTATTTTTTCTCATGATTATATGACGCTAACACTTTTCTTGCAGGAATGTGTTTATGGGAACATTTGGTGATCGTAAAGTACATGTCACCTCCGGGGGGCATGGACTTTGAAAGAGCTCATGTTCCCTTATGTGTTTTCTTCCTACCTTAACGTACTAGATATCGATACCTGATATCAACCACCTTAAGGTGGGCGCATATATAAGGTAAGCTATCTGTTCTAGATGCTAGTAAAGTGTGTTCTTAGGTGCAGTCTTAAAGACTGGTGGCGATGAATCCCTCCCAGACTCTGAGATTTATTTGAAATCAACTTGCAATCATTTAATCCTTCTGCAGAGGCGGGATATCCTGCATATCCTTTTTATCTTAAGACTTCTGTGTAGGCGGGGATTGTGTATTTCTTGAAGAGGGTGCACATCTTGTCATTTTCAAAAGTCCTTTGCGAAGGCGGGGAGCAGTTTTGTGACTAACTTAACCCTTAAGCGTGTCTTCGACAATTGTTGTGGTGAAGCCCAATCATCGGTGTGTGCCTATAATGTGCCTAAGATGGTGATGAACCTAGAAATAGGAACACTCCATCACTTGTCTACCGTGTTTTCTTCGTGTCTTCCAAGTGTGTGTGTATTACATGTTTGTTCCCAAGTATAGTCTTAAAGATTGGTGGCGATGAGTCCCTCCTATGCTTTGGGATTTGTATGGCTTGCTTGTTTTGTATGGTGTGTTTGTTCTCAAGTGTAGTCTTAAATACTGGTGGTAATGAGTCCCTCCTGCACTCTGAGATTTGTTTGGCGTGTGTGTTACCCCATATGTAGTTTAAAGACTGGTGGCGATAAGTCCCTCCTGCATTATAGTTGGTGTGTTTACTTTCCTTGTACTTGCATCTGCATTTTATATATGAGAAAAAGAAAAAGAAAATCATCACTGTCTTCACTACATTCACTGTATTCACTATGTTTTGCGTGTCTTCAATGTTGTCTTCTCTATGTTTTGTGTGACTGTAACTGTCTTCTCCATGTTTTGCATGCCTATTACTGGCTTCATTGTGATTGGCGTGTTTACTATGCTTGTTGACCATACTTTACTGCATGTATTGGCCTTGCATTTAGACATACATTAAAGTGGGGGCTAAATGTTATGTCAGAAAATGTCTGCTTGGGGGCTTTTCCCTCTTAAGTTTTAGCTCTTGGGTCCTTTAGAATGCATTTAGGTCATCTTGCATGTTATTGGTGATTCCTTATGAGAAAACCCTAAAATTTCATGGCAAATGGGACCTAGGGGGTGTACTTGACATGATTCCTGCCTAAAATAGGGGGGAGGACTTGGGCGCCCGCACCCTAGTCCTACCCTATTTTAGGTCAGGACCTATTTTTGGGTGTCGGTTATGATTGTTACTTAGGTCCTATGCTGACATCCTAAGTTTGAATTATGAAATTCTTAGCAGGAATGTTTGTAGTTGCATATATAAGAATGATTAGTGATTCGTTTGTAAACTAGATGAAAATTAGGTGAGCATTGTGATTTTGTGAAAGTGATTCAAGGCATTCATTGTGTTGCAGAGTAGAATTTGTGTTGTTCTTGTGTTTGTATTTGCAGATTTGGCATCCATCTCCTCATGGCATGAAGAGCATCTTCCTTCCATGAGATCTTCACTACAAGGTGATATCAATTGTGTTTTCTATCATTTATCATTTGGATTTTGCCTCTATCCTGCAGGGATACACACTCTTTATCTGACAATGGTGTTCGGAAGACTTGAATGTCTCTCCGGGGCTTGACTGAGGTAAGCCTCTAAACACCACAACCCCCAACCCATTTTTTCGTGATTACAGGTTATAGGTTTCGAAAGTGAAAGAAGTGGAGTTGCAGGAGAGCAGTGCAGACTATTGGAATTGCAGATCAAAGAAGAAAATAGGGACCTGGACTTGGGTGCTCGCTCATTAGTCCTCTGGATCTTGCAACTACAAAATCTCTGGAACAACAGGAACATGTTGTAGACAAGATTTCCAGATCTTGACAAAAACTGTGGCACTAGACTAGGGTGCCCACTCATTAGTCCTTGACTTTTTTAGATACCAAACTTTGAAATCTGGTACACATTTGATTGTCTTTTAATATATCTGTGTGTGATCATTTTTTGTAATTTGTCTGTTTGTTCACAAATTTACAAAATTAGGGTTTTGAGCATAATTGGGCTTAATTAAACAATAAAATCATACAATTCCAATCTTCCCCTATGTTCCAAGTGACAAGAGATCTATAGTAGAATTCTCTACTCAATCGAATGTCCTTGAATGTCTAGTGGTGAAAGGAGGATCAACACAAACCATTAAAATTAATCCTCTTCATTTTTCATCCTAAACAAGTATTTACCTCTGTAGCTCCCACTTCTCTTGGAGTATCTTCAACATCAACAATCTCCATTGGGGCTTTTCCTTTGTCTTGGGAGTATATTTTGTCCTTGGAGGTCTTCTATCTTTTTCTTTGCTAACTATCTACCTCCTTAACATCTTGTGATGCTCTCTCCTTAGTATCTTAACTTCTTGGTTTGACATAGGGCTTTATCCTTACATAAGGGTCTTTATGTACTTTAGGAGGTCTCTATTCCTTAGGAATCATCAATTGGTCTGCATTCTCTAACATCTTTCTAATTCTAACAATCCTATCTTTCTTTCAGCATGTGAACCAGGGAATGACGGATCCTTTTTAATCTTTTCATTTTCTCCCTTGACAATTCTCTTCCATGTCTCAATTTTGTTTTCTACTTCTTCATATGTCAAGGAGTTCCTGACCACATCCTCAACAAAGTTCATGTCATGAGGGAAAGTAGACTTCTTTACACTCAATCTGATTGAATTAATGAATCCTTCAGGGTCAAATTTTTCTCTAGCAACAACATAAAACAATATGAAATTATTGAGCAAAGGATAAATTTGATCCAAACCTTCCTTGTTTGCTACTTGGAAGTCTGACCATTTCAAAGCAGTAGGAAAAAATGAGCCTTTCTTCTAACCCCTGTACTGATGGAACTTATCCACCTCATTCAATTGCCAAATAATCTCTAGATAAGCCAACCTCTTTGGCACATACACAGGCAATAAATGAAGTTTCATGGTGAAACCATAAACTTTGAAATATGTAGAGTTTTGGTTCAAGAACCAATCTCCCCAATTATGCATTACTCCCAAGTCTAGAGTTCTCTCACATGGCCTGAGAAAATCCTTTATTTCCTTTGGTATTCTTTCCCTGTGTTCACCTAGATATGCCATCATCTTTCTGACAACGAATTCTTGTAAAATGATGAAATCTAAATTTTCACAATCCTTATCCCATAGATAAGTCCAGCACTGAACTGACAGGGGATTTTTGTTATCATCAAATCTTATTACTTGCAAAGTCTTCTCCCACACTTCCCTACCAGCATATAAAAACATATGGCACACGAGTGAGTACCATTTAAATTCCAATTTTTGGTTAGCCTTCAAGTCTATCATTCGTTTGTGCATTCTATCCACCAAGAAAGAAGCAAATTCAAAATCCACATTCACTATGTCATCTTGGATGTCAATAGCTATGAACATTAAGTGCACAAGGATATTTTCTTCTTCATCCTCACCAATTATATGACACAATGAATAATATGTATTTATGAAGTACTCTTCAAATGGCTTTATGTTGAGTGGCTCCTTCTTAAAGACTCCCATTGCTCTGCAAACAGAAATCTTCACCCTATGACTTGGGACTTTGACAGACCTATAAATTGCTTTGTGTGTCTCATATATTCATCTAAAATTATCAAAGTCAATAGCTTTGTTTGTATCCCGATTCAGATCAAATACCTCAACAATGTATTACTTGGTGAATGCAATGACATAATTCCCATTTGCTTATAATACCCACCTTGTATTGGCATCATGCCTGCTTGCCACCAATCTGACAAATTCTATATCTATAAACACATTGGGAACCACAACTTCACCCATGTCAAGACACCATCCATTCCTCAATGGTGACCTTGCCATTCTCTTCCTATACCACCATTCAAATAAGGACCATCTAGACAAGGGAACAACTGCATCCATGATTCCACCAAGGTTGTCTTTGAACTTCTCATCTCTGTTCTTTCCGCCAAGGCTCATAGCCTTCTTTGAAGAGCTAGGACACTAAATGAGCAAATCCTGCTCAAATCCCCTTTTGGTATTGGATGGACCAGCCATTCTGTGTGTTCAGGGCTTTAATTGTAGGCTAGGATTTCTCAAAAACTAGACTAACTATAAAATTGACTTCAATTTCTCAAAAAATTTAAACTCTACGATCAATTTCAAGTAGTCTTAAATAGAAGTTTGGAAGTAAATTGATCGCAAAATGAACAGTTTTGTACTTACAGAGATGTCGCAACTGGAAACCCTATTACTTCAATTACTATTGTGCAGTGCTCAATTCTCACAAGAATTGTGATTGTAATAGGATGTACTCTTCACAACGATCATATTGACATATTTATTTCCTAGAATGAGCAAGATTTGGACTGATTTCCATCCCATTACCATTACGACAAGCACACGTCAACCATTAAACCAGGAAATAGTTATTCCTCATGTTTGAATCTCCACTGTTGATGGAATTAGGCCGTGGGAGAAACAACAGTTTATATTTGAACTTACACCTTTGAAAGACAACTTACACACTTTGGAAAAGCGCGGGCCAATGAGATCTTGCAAAATCAACATAGACTTGTCCACATGTTAACTCATCATGACAGCGCAGGCCTGGAAGGGACCCACACCACCGCGCTTGTGCTCATGCATTAAGCCTTAAGCTTAGCTTACTAGGAAAGAATGAAGACCCACTTTCCAGTTGTCACTATATCGCAGTAGCGCGAAGGATATTCCTCACATCTTACTAACAACGTGCCCTTGAGATCCAATAAGGAGCAAGCACGTTTTGGGGCACCTGACCGATGAGACCTCGGATCCACCCATTTGAAAATCTATGGCCATCGCATCAATGTGGCTCTAACAGATCTAGAGTCCACAATGCCATGACAACCATCGATCTATCATCAAAGACTTTAGACTCAGACTTAGGAAATATTTGTGTGCATGGGAGGAGCCAGTTACTAGGCCTAAGGGGCCAGTTTTGAACCAGACAAAGGACATAAGAATGTAACTTAAAAATAGATGACCACCTATAACCAGTTAATTCAAGATTAGAATGTAGGCTTAAGGTAAAAGGCCAAGGGTTTAGGGTTTAAGGCTTTTAGGCACATATTTAGCCATTTGTAGGGTTTTAGGACTAGAGAGCAAGGAAATTATGGGGAGGCTCTACCAGGTCACGTGCATGAGTAGAGGGGCTTGTAATTGGCGTGCCAACATTTTCTAAGTCTCCCTCAATGCATTTATGGCCTTCATAGTGGTAGTTTGGGTCTTGTAGGTTCAGTTTGGTCATGCTATATGCATGCCAATTTGGGTATTTTCTCTCTCCTACCATCAACAATAGAAAATTGAAGGATTTTGTTGCATTTCTCTTATCCTTGGTGGTGTGTTTGAACTTGATGGTGACCTCTAGGACTATATTCAATTTTGTAGATGCTACAGAGGTTGTGTGCAAGGACTGAGCAAAGATTTCTTCAATATTGAAACTTGATCTTTCTTGGTTGTTGGTTGCAATGCGTGTGGATATGGGCTTAGGTTAGGGCATGCCTTGGGCTCAATGTCTATCTAGTACAGGATGGGTGTTGGAATGATAGTGTGCTATTACCATAGTGTCTCCCCCTGTATTGAATATGACTAAGCTACTTGTGTGTATTAGGACAATGGGACTGACTATTTGTTGTGGCAGTCTACAAGTAATTGTAAGTGTTATGTCGTAAAATGTCTCGCTAGGACTTTTACCTCCTAACTTTAGCTCCCATGTCCCTTAATTTTAATCACGCATATCATAAATGAATCCTAGAGAAAAATTCCCCAAAACCCATGATAAATGGGACTTAGGGGACATCTTTGAGCTTAATCCAGCCCTAAAATAGGTCCTTGGACAAGGGCGCCCATGCCCTTGTCCTGCCCTAGTTTGTTGGGGTCCCAAATTCATATGCCAGTTTGTGACCATTAAAAAGTGTTCCTTGTCGGCACTTAAGTGTGAATTATGAAATATTAGTGGGAATTCATATATAATCATGTTTAGGACTTCATTTGTAAACTAGAAGATGATTTTGAGATTAAGGCAAACTTATGATCATAGAACATTCAAGGCATTCATTGTGTTGCAGAACAGAATTGTGTTATTGTTGTGTTGTTGCAGATTTAGCTTCATCTTCTCATGGTGTGAAAGATCTTCATCTCCTTGAGAGCTACACCTTCGAGGTGATATCTATTTTTGATTCAATCTATCTACTTTATCATTATTTTTACCTCTGTCCACCAAGGACATGCATTCTCTATTTAACAACAGTGTTGGAAGGCTTGAATGCCATTCCAGGGCTTGACTGAGGCAAGCTCCTAAACACCACAACCCCCAACCCCTCTCTTGTGATTACAGGTGACAGGTGTCGGATCTTGCGAAGAGGAGTTGCAGAGGATTATTGCAGAGTAGAAGGAATCTAGATCTAAAGAAAAAGGTAGGAAATAACCCTAAAAGGTCAAGGGCGCTCGCTCTTTTGACATCTAGTTTTGTAGTGTCAGGAATCTTGGAGCAGGTTGTTGTTTGTAGCAGATTTCATCCCGAAGCCCTAAAAAAAAGTACCACCTTGGGCTTGGGTGCCCACTCTTTCGACCCTAAATTTTTTGTATTCTAAAATCTGAAATCCAGTATGTATCTGATCTGTATTTAGCATCCTTCTATGCGAGCATTTGTCATATTTCATCTGTTTTCTTACGATTTTGCATAATTACGGTTTTAGGCTCAATCGGGCTAGGGTTTAACAAATTAATCAACAAATTCTAAATTTCTTTATCATCCCAAGTGACAGCAAACTTGATAGTTGAGTCCTCTTGCAAAATTTGTGATTCAACTTGGTTAAATGTCCTTGAATGTATGTAGTGAAAGGAGGATCTAATCAAACTATCAATCAAATCAATCAACCCTCTTTCCCTCTTTTCATACATTACATTTTGGTGAACCTGTGTTTTGCTGAACATTGCATCTTGCTGAGTGTTGTACATCAGATTTTTATTCATACATTTCATTGTCATCATTATACATTTGAAAATCTTACAAAAAAATTGAAAAATTTGAAAAAATCAAGCATCCTAGACTTGCATTTAGACATAGTTTACACTATTTTCATTGCATATCATCTAAATAATTTAAATTTCTGATATTTAAATCAGATCTGACATAAATTGCAGCATTACATCATTACATAATCATTTACCTTGCATTTTCATACTTTATTTGTTAGGGTTTGCTTGAAATTGTGCATTTTTCATATAACCTAGTCTTTGTCAAAGTTAGGGTTTGTGGTTAAAATCTTGTTTCAGATTTTACTACTCCTTTGAACACTCTTTCAAATATGATTTTGGACTGTATTGTTGTTGCATTGCATGTTTTTGCATTTACATTTGCATCTTTAGAACATTTGCATTAGAAAATGTGAAAAAAATTTGAGCATTTTAGGTGCATAAACAAGCATAGTTTTGCTTTGTTTCATTGCATTTGTCATTAATATCATTCATTTCAAATCTTCCATTCATTTTCAAACATATATTCATCTATTATTTGAAAATTTGGCATAATTTAATGATTTAGATTGAAAATTGGCATATTTGTTAAATCACACATTGTGTATTTCAACGCTAAGGTTTGTATACACTTTCTTTAAACGAACTTACAAATCACTCATATTGCCTTGTTGTGTTGCATTATTTCATTCTACCCACTTTGTTTGATGTGGACCCTGTGTGTCTTTTAGTACCCTTTTCCCTCAAACAAGTGCTTAAAAGGTGAAATAGTCTCACATACATGGCTTCTTATCGCAACAATAATGCTAGGTTCCCTCGTAGACCTTATATGAAAAGAAAGACTCCTGAACCTGAAATAGTATTCACACCTCATGATAGAATAATTGGAGACATTGAAGGACCTCTTTACATCACAATGAAGGTAATGGAGACTCCTGTGCATGGAACACTTATAGATCCTAATTGTATGACTAATGTGGCAATGGAAGAGTTCCTTTATTCACATGATTTGACACAAGATTCTTATGAACCCATGGACATAATGATTAAGACACATACTGAAGCTTTTATTCCTACCAATGGGAAGATATCTTTATTGGTTACGGTATTTGAGAAAGTCGTAAAACAATTATTTGATGTCATCCCTACATCCAACCTCTTCTGCATAAAACTAGGCCATCCATGGCTAAAAGCTATGAAGGTTGTCCCCTCTGGTGGTACCCTCAAATTTTGTAAATTTGATGTGCCAATGTTCTTTCGAGATGTCGACAAAGGCTTGGTCGACAGGCTACTCAATCTACCCCGGAGGCCACCTTTGGCGATTAAAATTTTTCAACTCAAAAATTATATTGCAAATCTAGTTGGTGGAAAGTTCTTGGTGCATATGGTAACATGTCTGTTTAGTTTCGTGCTCCTGGGACAAGTTCTGATGGGATATTTAATTATTTTTTGACTGCAACCGAGCTAGATTTGGCATTCTAGGAAGTTGCAAGTTTCATGATTCTGAGGGCGACCCATTTCTCGCTTTGGTCTCAAACCTCTCCAATTCTAATTTCATTAAAATCAGAGACCATATGATGCATTATTTTAATGCATTTCAATTGTGGCGAACTCATCCGGTGTGTCAATTTACAAAGTAGGTCCCTAAATTTGGTCGGTGAAGTGGATTTCGAGGAGATGGGTTTTCTTTAAATAATTGATAATACCCCTGTGCAAGTTTTCATGGTCATCGGACGCTCGGTTTACCCACGGTGAAAAAGCGCTATGTGCCTGTCAGAGAAAATTCAAATTTTGCATAATGTCTAAAGTTTTGAGATGCAAGATATTAAAAGGAAATATTAAAAAGGCATTTCAAAATGTTTGAATGTGAGGAGAAAAGCCAAATGTTATAAGGAAAGGTTTATTAAACTTTATAAAGGTTTAATAAAGGTTTATGGAGAGAAAAAGAGAGCTGCGTTGGTGCATTTCGCACCATCGCAACCCTGCAGGGCACTCAAAGACCTCTGCGATGGTGCGAAATGCCCATCGCAGGGCATTTTCAGCCCCCCTCTTTCTTTGGCAGGCTATTGGGATGCACTTCCTTCATTTCTCTGGCGGTTTCGATGAATTTTGGCTGTTCCAGGCAGATTTTTGTGCAGGTTCAGAACTGTAATCACGTTTTTTCTACTTCAAGCCATTTTTTGAGGGCATTCTTGGGCCAAAAAAATAGTTTAATGCTTGGAAATCTTCCTCAGACCATCCCTAATGCATTGGCGAAGGTTTTTTGCTCGTTTGTTTTGATTTTTGGCTGCCAGAGGAGTGAGAAATGCCCTTGTTTCATGAAAAACGACCTAGAGATGTTTGGTTTGGGCAAAAATTAGAATTGGATGCTGCTATGATGATCTTTCTATGGCAGAGTGTGATGAAAGCGTTGGATAAGAGGTCTTAGAGGTCACTTATTGTAGAGAATTTGGAAGTCTTCAACTACTGCCGTTCAAATTGGGGATGAGTAAAAATGTAAAAAATTGAAATGAGAGATTAAAGCATATTTTATTCATTTTTCTTCTCCTCTTTTAATGTATTAATATTTTATTCCGAATGCATTTTAGAGGGAAAATTGTAATGAAAAAGTCTCACCTACCTCCAAAATGAGTTAATTTTAGGGCAACATGTTTGAGCCTATAAAAAAGTTGTTGGGCTCTCATTTGGGTTGTTGAAAATTTTGGGAACTTTTGAAGAGTAAACAAAATACAAGTTCTTTTGGTCTACTTCTTCTCTTGTCTTGTAAGTTTATGAGTTGTATGTTGAATGTATTTCTGTATAAATGTTATTCAGTTTCATGTTGATTTAAATGAGAAATGCTTAAGGCATGTATTCTGTTGATTGTCTCCAGTGTTGAATGCATCTCTTCTTTTGAATCTGATAACTAAGGGTTGTTGAGATTCTAGAATATAGATTTTTTATATTGCATGCTTAATCTTTTACTTCTATTCAAGGGATAGATTAAATGTTTTGGGTTAAGTATGAGGAAGAATGTATTGCAACAGGGATATTTGTAATAAGAGTTAACTGAATACTTTGTCTTGGGTAGTATTTGTAAGGCAAATGCTGATTAGACCCCTTGAAACGTGAGTGTTGTCTAAAGTTTATGAGAATAATTCACATACATATGTCTATTTGACTCCATGCCTTGATATAAGCACCAGTCAGATCTGGTATTGAGTTTATGATTCAAAGCCCAAGTTTTGCAGCCAAGCATAAAAATAAAATCAGAACATCATTTGGAAACTTTAGGATTTTAGGAGTAGGATTGTAGTTGCATGCTTTCATATTTAACCAGTGTGATAGTCCAAGAACATTGCCAGTCTAGGGTTTATCCAACAAATCTTGGTACATACATGAGAGCATTCTTCTGAAGTAGTCAAAGATAAATCTTTTGGTTTTAAATAAGGGAATACCCTCCCAGGTGCGGCAGAACCTAAAGTGCAGGGGAGACAAGTGCAAACAATATCTTGTCTTTGTTGGCCAAGTCTCACAGTAAATCTGATCATAAGAAGTGGCAAACCTTTAGGGTTTACTGTCTGCTGATTTGGGGACCAACAAAACTAGCGACTCTACTGGGGACGATTGTCAAATCTTACTGTGGAGTCTCTGAATACCAGTGCTGGCCTATGTCATGGGTGTGTAGAGTTAGCACATGAATGTTGTTTTATTATTTCCCTTTGGAGGGTGGCGACTCTGCTTACTATCATTGCAGCGTGATCAAAGAAAGACTGTATGGTGCTCTACTGGTCTGTGAATCCAGAATTAAATTGCCTTCTTAATAATTTGTCCTCTTTGGAGGTGGCGACTCTATTGTTGAACCTATTTGAAGCTGCAATATATTCCCAGGTACTCCATCTTTTTCATTCAAAATGATTAAAATAGAACACCAGTCCTGGTCATGCTCTCAGAAAATGTCATTCTTTATTGAAAGATACAAAGCCCTAAATTTCAATCGTATTAGTGGTTATCCAAATGCTATCCCCAGTAGAATTAGAAAATGTTTGCCAAGATATAATGGACAAAATTCTGAATCAGCAAACAAACATCTGCAAAATTTTTGTGATTTGATAGAAGACTATGAAATTGAGGCTGAAGATGTTGTAATGAAACTCTTTGTTCAGTCATTAAAGGATGATGCTAGGGTTTGGTTTTTAGACTTGCTTGTTTGTTCAATTTCTTCACAGGTAGATTTAGAAAATACATTCTTGGAACAATTTAGTGATAGGACTGATGTGGCCTCATTGATTATACAATTCATGAACATTCAAAAAGAAAGTGATGAATTGGTTCCAGCCTTTAATTTAAGGTTTACAAAAATGCTCAAGCATATTCTTGAACATATGAAACCTAATGATGCATTATGTTTGGCAATCTATCTAACTGCATTTGATGAAGAAATGAGTTATTTGTTAAGAGATAAGGAGCCCACCACATTGCATCAGGCCTATATATTTGCCATGGACATTGAAAATAATCAGAAGTATGGAATACCAATAGGATATATGACTGCAAGCTTTCAAAATAATTTGCAAAATGAATGTGTTTCTGTTGCTCCAATAGAAAAGGAAGAGTTTTAGGTCATTAGTGAACAAGTTGAAAGTATTGTTGATCCTATGTTTTTTGTTCAACCATTATTTGACTTGGGGAGACAAGTGCAAATAATCTCCCATCTATGTTGGCCAAGTCTCATAGTAAATCTGATCATAAGAAGTGGCAAACCTTTAGGATTTACTGTCTGCTGATTTGGGGGCCAACACCCTCAACAATTCACAAATGTATAAAATTTCTTTTACATGGAAAGTACACACTATTCATCGTAATACATGGCAACCCATGGTTACTCATAAGAGCTTTACTCTTGATTACTTTTGGCCATGACCTACTATGGAACCTGAGCCATGAAGAGACCAACTTTTCTTGGAATATAGATGATATAAGGCAAAACTACTATCTAGAGTGGCCATACCTTCTATTCAACAAACAATAAGCGAATAACAACCCGCATTAGAAGAACTTCCTAGATCGAAAGGTAAGAGACTCTATGCCAAGGTTCCTCCTCCATTATCCTTGCAAGGATCGGTAGGTACTCGTGGAGAACAAAGCACTTCATCAAAGAAAATTAAATTTATATTGGCTTTCTCCTCTGAAATGTCGAAAACTATAGAAAATCACAAGAATCCTTTTGAAAACATTACCAATAAACAACGAAGAAATAGACAAGAAAGAGAAAGGAGGAAGAGAAGACATGCTTTTTCTCAACAAAATGCACCTCAACAAGAAAACATTCCACCAGCTAACATTGAACCAAACAAAGAAGAGCTTAAATAAAAAGAGTTTAAGGACAATGACAAAAATTGGGCAATTGTACCTTATGTACCTCTCTCCTCTGACATTTGAGATTGGGAAGATGATGATTTGCTCTACGACAACTGCTAGTTCAGTTGTGCAACAGGTAAGTATTTCTAACTCGGGTGGCCACCTTTGTCGTAGCATAGTTTTCTTGTTTATGTGGCCTCCCCTCTTGTGTTGTGTTCCCCATGATGTGTTATGTGTTGTTTAGGCCTCCTAGGATGACCCTTGATACTCTTGTAAGGTCAAGGATACCAAGAGACCGCCTCTGTTGTGACCATTATTCTATTTGTTTCATCATTCTTCTATCTTGCCTCTCTATTTTATTTTTGTGTGTCATGCCTTAGGGGCATAGTGTTGCGGTTGATGACCTAGGGGCATCCTCCTACGTGGTGTTCCTAAGGCACTTGTTCTCCTCTCTCATTTTACTGTTTACCTTCTTCTAGTGATTGTATTTAGTCAGAGGATGACCAAAAAAAACAACTAACTGATATGGACTGCGTGTCCCTTCAACAAGCAAAGTAAAAGTGGACCTAGTCCATACATGAAGACGAGGTTGATTTATATATCCGATGCTTGGCTAGTAGAATCACTCCGTGTGATATTTGATGTTGTCTTATCTTTTCTAACAAATCATAACAATACATCTACTCCATGCACTTTTATTGTCTTGTATCTCACCTTGTTGTTACACTTGGTTCTAAGATGCTTGTAGAATAAGCCCAACGGCTATACTCAGATTTGAACCCATATGTGTAGCCTTGGTTACTTTGTTGTGATCTCATATATGATTCATGCATAGCTTTCATGTTTTGCTTTGGTTATTATCTTAGAGTAAGACTTGCAACCTCTCTTGTTATATTATCTTAGCATAGATTATCATTGTGTTTGTGGGAATATTCGGCGATCGTAAGCACATGTCACCTTGGGGGCATGGGATTTGTGAAAGCTCTTGTTTCCTTGCGTGTTTTCTCTCTACCTTAACGTGCTTGATATTGGTACACGACATCAACCACCTTAAGGTGGGAGTATATATAAGGTTATCTGTCTGATGATTTTGGTACTAATGAAGCGTGTTTGTAAGCCCTTTGTGGAGGCGGGATGTTGTATCTCTAGTGCGAGTACATATCTTTATTTATATTTCAATCAAAAAGCCCTCTCCATGAGGCGGGATAACATATCCTTTTTATCAAAAAAGCCCTTCTACAGATGGTGGGATGGTGTATATCTTGAGCCAGTGCACATCCTTTTATTTCAAAAGTCTTCTGCGGAGGTAGGGTTGGATCTTGAGACTATCCTCCCTTAAGCGTGTCTTTGGCCGTTGTTGTGGCATAAGCCCAACCATCAGGTGTGTTTGCAGCGTGTTTGAGATGGTGGGACTTAGAAATAAGCTCCTTCCATCACCTTGTTTTCCGTGTTTAAGATGTATATTATGTCTATGGCATGCTATACGACGCTCGTGTTTTCTATGTGTCTTCCATGTGTTTTCCCCCTCATGTAGTATAAAGAGTGTGGTGATGAGTCCCCCCTACACTTGGGTTTTGTATGGCATGTTTTCCCCCTTGTGTAGTGTAAAGGGTGTGGCAATGAGTCCCCCCTACGCTTGGGTTTTGTATGGTGTGTTTTTCCCCTTGTGTAGTGTAAAGGGTGTGGCGATGAGTCCCCTTTACGCTTGGGTTTTGTATGGCATGTTTTCTCCCCTTGGTGTAGTGTAAAGGGTGTGGCGATGAGTCCCCCCTATATTCTTGGGTTTTTGTGTTGCAATTTTTATTTCCATGCATATATATATGAAAATGAAAATGTTATATGAATGTATTCATCATGTTTTGCATGACTTCTCTCATGTCTTCATCATGTTTTATGTGTCTTCAATATTGTCTTCTCCGTGTCTTGCATGCTTGTTTCTATCTTCATTGTGTTTTGTGTGTCTGCGATGTGTTTTCTAGTGCTTACTTGCGATTGGGGGCTAGAAATAGTTCCTCAATCTTTGTGTATGCCTTAGCTTCAAGTGCCTAGCGTGTTTGATGTACTTTAATGCATGTATGGGTCGTAAGATCATGCATACATTAAAGTGGGGGCTAAATGTTATGTCATAAAATGTTCCCCTAGGACTTTTACCTCCTAAGTTTAGCTCCCGGGTCCCTTAAGTTTAATCATGCATATTAGAAATGAATCTTGGAGAAAAATTCCCCAAAACCCATGACAAATGGGACTTAGGGGACATCTTTGAACTTAATCCAACCCTAAAACATGTCCTTGGACAAGGCACCCATGCCCTTGTCCTATCCTATTTTGTCGAGGTCCCAAATTCATATGCTGGCTTGTGACCGTTAAAAAGTGTTCCTTGTCGGCATCTTAAGTTTGAATTATGAAATATTAGCGGGAATGCATATATAACCATGTTTAGGACTTCATTTGTAAACTAGAAGATGGTTTTGAGATTAAGGCGAACTTATGATCATAAAGCATTCAAGGCATTCATTGTGTTATAGAGCAGAATTATGTTGTTGTTGTGTTTGTTGTTGCAGATTTGGCTTCATCTTCTCATGGTGTGAAAGATCTTCATCTCCTTAAGAGATACACCTCTAAGGTGATATCTATTTGTGATTTAATCTATCTACTTTATCATCATTTTTGCCTCTGTCCACTAAGGACATGCACTCTCTATCTGACAACGGTGTTGGAAGGCTTGAATGTCTTTCCGGGGCTTGATTGAGGCAAGCTCCTAAATACCACAACCTCCAACCCCTCTCTTGTGATTGCAGGTGACAGGTGTTAGATCTTGCAAAGAGGATTTGTAGAGGATTATTGCAGAGTAGAAGGAATTTGGATCTGAATAAAAAGGTAGGAAATAACCCTAAAAGGTCAAGGGCACTCACTCTTTTGACCTCCAGTTTTGTAGTGTCAGGAATCTTGGAGCAGGTTGTAGTCTGTAGTAGATTTCATCCCGAAGCCCTCAGAAAAAGTACCACCTTGGGCTTGGGTGCCCACTCTTTTGACCCCAAAGTTTCTGTATTCCAAAATCCAAAATTTCGTATGTATCTAATCTGTATTTAGTGTCCTTCTGTGTGAGCATTTGCTGTATTTCATCCATTTTCTTACGAATTTGCATAATTAGGGTTTTAGGCTCAATCAGGCTAGGGTTTAACAAATTAATCAACAAATTCCAAATTTCCTTATCATCCCAAGTGAAAGCAAACATGATAGTTGAGTCCTCTTGCAAAATTTGTGATTCAACTCAGTTAAATGTTCTTGAATGTATGTAGTGAAAGGAGGATCTAATCAAACTTATATCAATCAAATCAATCAACCCTCTTTCCCTCTTTTCATACATTACAGAAAGGAAGTTGTTGTGTGATCTAAAAGGAATGATGTAATATAGAGCTATCCACTCTTGCAAGCCTACACAAAGTAATGATTGGCATGAAAAAATAGTCTTCTATTGCACTATGTGTTGATCTTGGAAATTTCCCTTTACTACAAGTATGCACAGGGTTGCATTTAAAACTAATAGCACTACAATGAAGGTGCACTACACTATTGTAGGCCTACAAACTAGATACAATTGGCTTATTTTATGGGATGGAGATACTTTCCCCCACCCTAAAGTACTAAAGTAATGTCCAAGGTGTTTTTATTATTTGCACAAGTCACCTATCCCTCTTTATAGCTATGTGTGACTATGACATTGTGTAGTTGATAATTGAACCTGATATGTGATTGATCTTGGGTGCCCATGAGGCCTAGAGATTGAGATGTAAATGTTATATAATCCTATCTTAAAGATGAATATATATTGATGTTCATTTGGTTACTTTGAGGGTTGTGCCTTGCTGTAAATCCTTTGTATCTTGAATAAGTTTAATCTAAGGCATCAATGCTTGCATGTCCTATTTGGTCTGTGGTGTCTCTAATTTTTTTACTTTTGGAAAATGAATGAAATTTAAATCTTTGTTTGTATATGGGTGTCTCCATGATTATTTGAGTGTTCTCAATAAATGACATGCTATGTCTATCTTTGAGTTTTGAGTTTACATTTGATAACCTAGTAAGCTATCAACTAGTTAGGGCACACATGGGCTTGTGAAATTGTTCAAAGTGTATTTGGAATCTTCCTCTCAATATGTTATTTGGATTCATTCAGATTGATTATGGATAGTTCAATGATTTCACTTGCATGGATATGTTTGGTTAAACTTATAGGTTTGTAAGTGTTGGCTATAGAGCCTAGCTTATGGTTGATAGTTGTGTACCTAGTTTTGATGGTGGGCTTACACTTGTGTGAATGTTGAAGGAAAGATAGTGAATCAATTGCCCATTGGATCAAGGCATTGGTCTATAGTGGAATCACTTTACCACACCATTCTTAATTCATTCAAGAGACACCTTTCTTATTAGTTTTACTTTAGTTCTCACTCTTCCTACATGTATAATCCAGTATCATAACCCTTGACAAATCCTAAGATATCTCTCATTTGAATCATACTATCAAAGAGTTAAGCATATAGGATCTCCACTCATCTCTATAGCCCATTGTTTCATCAATAAATATCATTAGTGAGTGAGTGATCGACAAACGTCTAGAGGGTTGTATTGGTGAGGTTGCAAGGTTCATATGTGCAAGCAATGTTAAGGGGATTCATGAGTAGTGATACAAACTTGTTATATTTGGGTGACTATGAGATCATGATAGGACAAATAGTGGAAATAGAGGAAAAAATTATGTGAATATGTTAGCCGAAATCATGAAACCATTTTTAGACTCAAAATTTTAACTTTTTTGGCTTGGTAAGTCAAAATGAAATGGATATCTATTTTGACAAAAAGCATATCCATTTTGAAAATCTTTTATTTTTTCAAAATTCCCCCCCAAATTGATATGGATTACATGGTGGAATAAATAAATATTCATCTTCAAAATGGATACCCATTTTGGTTTCAAATTCCTAGCCCCCCAAAAAACAAAAAAAAATCCAAAGAAAATTACATGGGAATTAGGCTTGGGAATCCCAAACCTGTTGTTTCCATGCAAATGATGAGTTGGGATGTTTTCATAGATTTTACTTAACTTCATCCTTGATGCTAACATACTTTCTTTTATCTAAATTTGATAAAGAAAAAATGGTACATATGGGAAACTCTCAAGATTCTAAAAATATAATATATGCCTAATTATGATTTTAATGAGTAATTATTAATAATTTTCTACATGCAATATGTCTGAATTCCTTATAAACATATAGATTTAAAAACATCCATAACTTTCAAATTATTTATCCTTTTTCAAATTTGAAAGATGTGTCACACTCTAGGGTTTATTGGTTGGATCAGTGCACCAAATCAGGGGAGAAAAAAATGGCCAAATTAGTCATTTTGAAATAAACATGGTTGTGTTATGTAAAAATACACATAAAATGCACTCATTTTTGTTCATATAAACAAAATATAGTTGTTACCATTGTGGTCAAAAGGTGAAAACTAAGAAAAACCCAAGAGCATTTTTTTTTCCAATGCCATGTCGCATAAAAGGCAAGTAGTCAAGATTTTCATGTTTTTTTATCAAATCTTGTTTGCATTTTGATAAAATTTATTTTTTAAGAATATATTTCTTATTTGTTGTTATTTTTTACCAGCTCCTCTAAACCCTAACCTAGAATTTAATTTAGATGAATAAATGTTGAAGAGAACCCCACATCACTCAAATCTCCTCCAACACTTCCCACAAACCCTCCACAAAGCCAAGATGATTTATTAGGGAATTAGAACAAAACAAGATCTAAATTGTAGAATTAGTTTCAATGTTGAAGGAAACCATAGAAAACTCCCACCATGCATCACTTGCTTCATTATTGGAAGCAATGATGAAGCAAGTTGACTCAACGATGTGTAAAATTCATCAACAGAAAACTCATAGAGATTCATGTCAAAAATTTTATGTGACAAAGTTATCCTACAATGAAGTGAAAAAAAAGAGATAAAAAGGCTTAAATTATGTTCTTTTTATCAATAAAAAAACCAACTTGTACCCGTTATTGTGACTTCAAAGAGATTCCCTATCCATTGGTGCAATCACAATGATATAAAAATAATTTTTGGTACAGGTGGTGGATGGTCTTTGACCGAACTTCTTGTAACAACCATTAGGTGCCATTATATTTTCTAAGAAGACTTTATTGTGAGTTTGTCTTCATGAAATTCCCAATTATTTTTATGAGGGAGTTTCAAGGTAGAGTTGAAGGCTCATCAAGTAGCAAACCATCGACGAAGACCACTAGCACAAAAATCTATAACTCGTGACAGTGCCATTAGCCATTAAGGAGACTAGGGAGGTGCATACTCTCCATGTGATTGATAGCCTCATAGACACCCTTGTAATACATGGCACACAACTATCATAGTCTCATGGTTTAGTAGATGATCATGCATTAGGACCGTCTAGTTCTAGTGTTGCTACCTCCCACTTATGCTATAACTGCTATCGTTTATGCTTTGGAGGAGAACATGATCCATAGGGTGTAGAGGGTGTTACCTCCCATGAATGCACTCATTGTCATTGTACATGTATTGGGAGTTTAAAGGGTGATCCAATAATACAAGGTGGTGAATCGGATAATATGGTGTCAAACACTGATGTGCTAGTGCATGATTTGTTTGGTGATCATGTAGAGGTATTTAATATAAATTTATAACATATATATTTTACATTTTATACTTAATATTTTAACATGTAAATTAATTTTTAATTTTAGAATTGAATTAAAATATGCATTTATTATATATTTTAGGGTCTAACCTTTTAGGGTGGTATTACATCAACCATTCCAGGATCTAATGAGTTTTACGGTCCCATCTATGTCAGGTAAATTTCTAATATATCAAAATAAATTAGTAGTTAGTTAATATTTAGAATAATGTTGAATATTTGAAAATGCAATTTTTTGTTGAATAGGTGGGTATTACACCACCATCCAACATGCTTGTTGGTAGTGTTAGTTGTGACATTGGATTTACTGAGGTACATTGTAGCACATTTTATATTTTTATTCTACAAAATTTAATGTTTTTGTTTATGTGTACTTGAGTTTATTAGTTAAATCTATTCTTGTTTTTTTAGTTGATGAGTTCAACTATCACACCTCCTAGTATATGGGAAAAATTGGATGTCGGTGTTGTGGCTATAATTTCATCCTCAATGTCTCTAACACAAGTATGAGTATGGATGTATACATTTAATTATGATTATTTTGTCTCAGTTGAAATCATTAGGTATTTGTAAATAATTGATATATAATGTTTTTGTTATGCTATAGATTAATGTAAGCACTCCAGTCTGAGGATAAGCCTCCTTGATGATATTGAGCATCAAAATCAAGAACAATTAGATTACCAATATGTTGTAAGTGTATTTATTATTTTTATGTCATTTTAAAATAATGTTTTTTAGTTATAGAGTTTGGCATAGTATCTAATTTTATAATTTGTATATACAAGTTGAGTTGCAATATAGTGAGGCTCGTGTAGGAGATCAAAATGATGTAAGGTTATAACTGATTCAAGGGTTTGAGCTTCACTTTCTAGTTAAGAAAAGATGGGTCAAATGTTTTAGGAATAGTCTTTTCTACAAATGAAGACATTTTGTATGCATGTATGGCATATTTATAACAATTTGTATGGCTATATATTGATGACATTTTGTAGTCTGAGAGACAATGTTGGCCCCATGTCATTTGATGATATTATGTACACCTTAATGGCCTTATCAAGACCAATATATAAATATTTTGTGTATTCATAGCTTGTTTAAATATTACTCATCAATGAGGGTGATCATGAGCAGTTTGAATTTTTATTTAATATTTACGTACAAATTGATAATGAAAGGAATAAAATTTTGTTAATTTCTCTACCAGTTTGTGAAATATTAGTTTATCTTTAATGCTATGCATCAAGGTTCTTTAATGTTTATGATGAATGCCTTAGCTCCCCCCTCTCTCCCCTCTCTCTCTCTCTCATTCTCTCCCTCTCTCCTATCTCTATATCCCTCTCTCATTTACTCATGTGAGAAATGGGATAGGATAATATCTTGATCAAAGATTGCTTCTTCATGCTTATTTTCCTCTTGAAGTATTCCCCTATCTTTGTATTAAAGTCCTCTTCTTTATTCCTCTCTATCTACCCCCCTTTCAAATTGCACTATCTATTATAACTTGCTTGATTTCATATATTATTGACATGATTTGTCCTTGATCAATTAAGGTGTTATAAATATATATGCATTCATTCAATGCATCTAGTGTGCTATAACAAAGTTCAATTTCAAGTTCTTTATGGAAAGCTTCAACCATAGTAAGTATAATGAAATGAGATATTGCTTAATATGGGTATGATCCCTTCCAAAGAAACTTGATGATTCTTCTGATCAATAGTGAAAACACCAATCCAGGAGGCTACTTGGCATGCATTAGACTTTTAAGAGAGACATTATCACAAAACTTGCAACAAAATTGTCAACAATCTAATAATTTGATTTTGTTAATATCCTTTCCGCTTCTATATATTGAAGAAGACTCAAGGTGGTAGATTCAAGATGGATGGTCATTATTAAAGACATTGATGGAACAAGTCCCTCCCAAAAGAGTGCTAGATTCCTCAAAATATTCATGAAGCGATTATATATTGATCATAGGCAAGTCCAATTTAAGCATTCCATCCCTCTTTCCCAAGTTCAAAATTTTTAAAGGAAGTCATTTAGAAATGTTTCTTGAGTTAGTGTTGGTTAATGACTTCATGGAAGTAATCCCATGAAATCCTTAATTCCCAGGGTAGATTTATCAAAAATGGTACACCACTTCCTGTCAAGCATTTCTTGTCAAGTAAAGGCTTATTTTTTTCCTTTGATTCTTCATACTTTGATGGTAGGATTTTTTTGAAGAGAACAAGCTTGCCTATGATCCCTCCAATACTTCTAAACTTGAAATTTACTTCATTTGACACTTTACCAGAAGATTTAAATTCTCATTTATTTGCATGCTAAAGTTTAATGTTCTAGGATTTCCCAACAATAGATAGACTTGACATCTACTTATAGGCACAAACAAAACACTCCTAGGTACCATGGATTCTGAGAATAATTACATCAAACTTTGGTACTTTTTTGCTCTTAGGACTCATAAGAGACTTAAGGATCAGTCCCCCTTGGGAATGAAGTGAGGCCTTCATTAGCATTCACCTATAGTTGTGTCAAAGTTTGACACTTTTTTGCTCTTATGACTCTTAAGAGACTTAGCTAGAACCATGTAGCCTAGAAGGATCAGGATCCCTGAGAATGAAATGAGTCCTCCATTATCATTCACCCATCAACATGGATGTGTTTGCACTATAATTTTGATCCCATGAGGTGCAGAACAAAAAATGACTCTTGGCACCCTTACATTGAACATAAATGAAGCATTTTATAAGATTGCGTTCGTTGGCAACAGGGTCAAAGGATTTTGAGTTGACAATAATTGAGATATGTTATTATAAATGGAACCAATATAAACCTATAGGAGAAAATGGAACATCCCTAGATGCCATGGATTTCAAGAATGACTATGTCAAAGTTTGGCACTTTTTTGCTCTTAGGACTCTTAAGAGACTTAGCCAGAATCATGTAGCCTAAAAGGATTAGGATCTTTGGGGAATGAAATGAGACATTCATTATCATTCACCCTAGTGGTACCTACCTAGGTCTAGGGTTTTTAGTCAGGTCTGTAAGTCTTCATCTTTATTTCCTTAAACCCTAAGTCCCACAGTCCCCTTTACTTTATGTTTTATTCTGTTGTTGACCGCCTAGCCTAGGTTCTTGGTCATCTAATTCATAACCTTGAGTCTTTTAAGTCATGAAGTGACCGGCCCCTAAGCCTAGTATTACCTTCTGTAGCCCGTTGCATCATAAAGTTAAGTCCTAAGTCTTGTAGGGCCTGAAGGTGCCACATGGAGTGATATCGTGAGCTCGCACAACATCTTGGATGATGTCATGTTTCTTCTATGTGGTTGCGAGATGAAGACAACTATCGAGGGCATTGGGCTTACAACCATAAGATCTAAGATTCTTCTGCGCACTTGCGCTACCGTTATCCTCTGTAAAGGCAGGACACGTGGAAGGCTTAGTACACTTTTGTGGAGCCAAAGGGAGGATGGCTCACTTGCTACTACTCAGCCACGGAATGACGCCATGTGTCCACATCAGACAAAAGGAAAGAAAAGAAAATTTAAAAAGTACCGTTGGCGATGGACTTTTCAATGGAATTCAAGGCGTCGATCTTGTCACCCCTAATCAAATTGATGGTCTGCATTCAAAATTGGAAAAGTTTTAGTTGCAGACATTTCTTTCGAGCATCAAGAAGGAAAATGGTCGGTGTCTTTTCACAAAATTAGATCCTGGGTTGTTTGAGGTGAGGAGCTGGCTCATGCACGATGAATTCCCAAGTGGTTACAACAATCTTCATGAGCAAATTTCATTGTAATGGGTACTTGTGGCCCCAATCTTTTAATGTAAAATGAAAATGTAACCGACTAAGATGTAGTATGATGCAACTCTTTTGTTCTATAAAAGACAATGTTGTTCTTCTCTATAGGAATGAGAAGATAATGAGCAATTAGAAGGAAGGGGATTCTGGACTTTGGACTTAAGGTGTCCACATATTTTGGGGAATTGATCTTTGCAAGAGTAGGTGACTTGACTTAGGCTGCACAGACAGATTCATCTTGTAGATGAATAAATTTTTGAATGATAATTTTCTTTCCAGGTTGAGTTATATGAATAACACAATCTGTGTGAGTTATTTATGACTGTCTCCTTGAGTATAAGAATTTTTCTTTTGAATGAAGTTGCTAAGGGTTTCTGAGTTCTTCAATGTACATTTGCTATGTTGCATATTTGATTTTCTGCACCTATTCAAGGAGTAGATTAATTCTACTTTAGATCAGATATGGGGAAAAGTGTGTAATATCAAGGGATTAGTGAAGCATATGGTCATAGGTGACTCTTATTCTTAGACAGATTACTGTAAGGCAGTAATCTTATTGTTTTCAATCCTCTGGTTAAGAGTTTCTATTATCATAAGGAAACATCTGCATTGTCTAGTCTTGACTCTGTTACCCTGATAAAGCACCGAACCAGAGATAGCTTGCCCAAAAGTCCAGGAAACCAGAGCATTTTAAAGTCAAATCATTTAAAACATTTCATTTTTCATGTTTTATTTTAGATTAGTTTTCCCATGTTCTCTGATTTCAACTGTGAAGATAAATCAGGAACATTGCCAATCTAATTTTCATCTTACACATCTTGATTTGCATACATGAGAACACTATATGCCTGGTGTAAATGAAGAATACATCTAAAGTTATAATAAGGGAATACCCCTAGGTTTGGTAGAACCTGAAGTGCAGGGGAGATAGGAGATCATCTCTCACTCTTTTGGACGAGTCTCTCATTGAATCTGAGTATAAGAAGTGGCAAGTCTTTAGGATTTGATGCATGCATATTTGGGAACTAATAGAATTGGCAAATTCGTTGGGGAATGTTGTCAAATATTACCGTGGAGTCTCTGAAGAACTAGTGCTAACCTTTGTCATGGGTGTGTAGAGTTAGCACATGAATGATGTTTTATCATTCCCTTGGGAGGGTGGTGACTCTGCTTACTTTTGTTGCAGCATAATCAAAGGAAGATTGTATGGTGCTCTGCTGGTGAAGTAAATCCAGGATATAATTGCCTTCTTGATGTTTTGTCCTCTATGGAGAGGTGGCGACTCTGTTGTTGAACCTGTTTGAAGCTGCAATACATTTCCAGGTATTTCATCTCTTCCATTCAAAATGATTAGATTAGAACAACAATCTTTGCCATGCTCTCAGAGGAAGTTGTTCTCTCTGGAAAGATATAAAGCTCTAAATTTTGATGGGATTCATGAATATCCAAATAGTGTGCCTAGTGAAGTTAGAAAGTGCTTGCCAAGATATAGTGGAAAAAATTCTGGGTCTACAAGCAAACATCTACAAAATTTCTATGATTTGATAGAAGATTATGAGATTGAGGGTGAAGATGTTGTAATGTAACTCTTTGTTCAGTCGTTAAAGGATGATGCTAGGGTCTGGTTTTCAGATTTGCCTATGTATTCAATTTCTTCATGGTTAGATCTAGAGAATGCATTCCTAGAATAGTTTGGTGAAATGAACAATGTGGCCTCCTTAATTACACAATTCATGAACATTCAAAAGGAAAGTGATGAATTGGTTCCAACCTTTAATTTAAGGTTTACAAAATTGCTCAAACATATTTCAGAACATATGAGACCTAATCATGCATTATGTTTGACAATTTATCTCAGTGCATTTTATGATGAAATGGGCTATTTGTTGAGAGATAAGGAACCTACCACATTGCCTCAGGCCTATAAATTTGCCATGGATATTGACAATAATCAGAAGTATGGAATGCCAATAGGATACATGACTACAAGTTTTCAGAATAATTTTCAAGATGAATGTGTTTCTACTGCTCCAGTAGATCATGAAGAGTTTCAAGTTATTAGTGAACAAGTTGAAAATACCAATGATCCTATGTCTGTTGTTCAATCATTGCTTAACTTTAAGAGACATGATGGGGAATCACCATATGCTCTGTACACATGATTCATGAAGGTTTTAATGGAAATTCCATAGTATTGCAGACCTAAGGATTCTTTGTGTATTGACTTATTTTTTGAAGCATATGAATCAGGTTTGAACACTTTGCCTGAAGAATTGAAGCCTGAAAATCTTGATCAGATATTTGACTAGATTGGGATTATGGAAAGTGCCAAAGGAGGATATGTTGAAAGAGCTATATTTTAGAACACTGAAAAAAATCATGGTACAATGCATGAAGATGAGGAAACTATTACAAAAATGAAAACATATCCTGCAATGATGAAGATCAAGATGATAATCAGCCCATAGAAGAGAGATATGTAGATGCAGATTGCATACATGATGAGATAAAGGATATATATGAAGATGTATCTTACAACACTGTTGTTGAAGAATAAAAAAGGGACACTGATACTAGGTATGATGCATAAACAGGTGAGTATATCTCAGTTGTTCATGAGAGTATATATGAAGTAGAGATGGAGGTTTTGGTCTTGCATGAACAAGATACTTGCTCATCTATGAAGGATCTATTAGGTGATCAGGTTTGTATGGATGATGAATTTGTTGACTCTTCCATTTATGTTGATCATGACCACAAGGTGGGAATGGAAGTGTTTACCATTGATGAAAGTATATACTCTATTGAGGATAAACGAGTTTTAGATATTCATATTAATACAACAGAGGACAATATTGATATCCATAAGGATGAAGATTCTGATAATGAGTCTTACTCTGAACCTTTCAAGCCTTTTTCTGAAGCATCCTAGGAGGAATGTAATGATGTAGATGTCGAGAAAAATGATGAGGATGTTACTAAGAGTGAGCTCCTTTAACCAACTAGTTATGATAACTATAAGTATGGTCAGGTATTAATTGCTTAAGATCACTAGTCTGGGCATGCTTTGCAGATCTTTTTAGAGTTGAAGGAACAATATTCAAAAAAGCAAGTGGAAGTACTGCTTGTGCCTAAGTATTACATGTTTAGTATAGAAGGTGTCTCATTGCTTGAAAGAAGGCAAAATACAGATATGGATTCATTTATTTTATATGAGCCTTTTACTTCTTCTGATTTAAAGATGACATATGATGAAGATAATCTACAGCTGTGGACATTGGAAATAGATCAAGATTACATAGATTTGCTAAGGAAGTGAAAGATGAAATTATCAGAGTCCCAACTAATAGTAAGATGAAATGATTCTGTGATAGTTACAGTCAGCATGGTGCTTCCAAGTCTGACATGAAGCAGTCAGATGAAAATAGAGTATTTGATAGAGGTAAATATTGGTTTTTCCTTCTTGGCAGCCTAGGGCCACCAACAAAGCAGTGAAGATCTGCAAGTTTTAGGAACTGATGGTGTATGGATAGTTCTTGAAATCCTATTTCATCCTATTTTCCATGTACAATAGGTTTTTTTTTGTCCGGTCTGCTCTCCAGAGATCTGGGGTCCTCGCCATGACTACAAGAGTCATGCATCCCCAACCAAAGCCAATGGTGGTACCTGCCTAGGTCTAGGGTTTTAAGTCAGGTCTGTAAGTCTTCATCTTTATTTCCTTAAACCCTAAGTCCCACGGTCCCCTTTACTTTATGTTTTATTTTTTCGTTGACCACCTAGCCTAGGTTCCCGGTCGTCTAAGTCATAACCTTGATTCTTTTAAGTCATGAATTGATGGGCCCCTAAGCCTAGTATTACCTTTGTAGCCTATCGTATCATAAAGTTAAGTCCTATTTCTTGTAGGGCCCGAAGGCACCACATGGAAAGATATCACGAGCCCGCACAACATCTAGGATGATGTCATGTTTCTTCTACGGGGTTGCGAGATGAAGATAGCTATCGAGGGCATTGGGCTTACAACCATAAGATCTAAGATTCAAAATCAACGGAGGAGGTGCTACCAAGTGTTGGGCTAAGAAGTAAGCTATAGAAGATTGAAGATCTAACAGTAGCGCAAGCGCATAGAAGAATCTTGTCAGAGGTGAAGATTCACCACGCGGCTGTGAGATGGTGACACATGGCTGATTTTCAAAGGAGAAATAAAGCCTGTGTAAAGGAAGGACATTGGAAGGCTTAGCACACTTTCATGGAGCCAAAGGGAGGATGGCTCACTTGCTACTGCTCGGCCATGTTGCTCAGCCACAGAATGACACCATGTGTCCACATCGGACAAAAGGAAAGAAAAGGGAATTTAAAAAGAATGGTTGGTGATGGACTTTTTAACAGAATTCAAGGTGTCGATCTTGCCACCCCTAATCAAATCGACGGTCTGCATTCAAAATTGGAAATTTTCAGTTGCAAATGTTTCTTTCGAGCATCGGGAAGGAAAATGGTCGGTGTCTCTTCACAAAATCAGATCCTGGGTTGTTCGAGGTGAGGAGCTAGCTCATGCATGATGAATTCCCAAGTGGTTACAACAATCTTCATGAGCAAATTTTATTATAATGGGTGCTTGTGGCCCCAATCTTTTAATGTAAAATAAAAATGTAACCGACTAAGATATAGTACAATGCAACTCTTCTATTCTATAAAAGAGCATGCTATTCTTCTCTATAGGAATGAGAAGATAATGAGCAATTAGGAGGAAGGGCATTATGGAATTTGGACACAAGGTGTCCACATATTTTGGGGAATTGATCTCTACAAGAGTAGGTGACTTGACTTAGGTTGCATAGATAGATTCATCTTGTAGATGAATAAATTTTTGAATGATACTTTTCTTTCCAGGTTGAGTTATATGAATAACACATTCTATGTGAGTTATTTATGACTGTCTCCTTGGGTATAAGCATTTTTCTTTTGAATGAAGTTGCTAAGGGTTTCTGAGTTCTTCAATGTACAATTGCTATGTTGCATATCTAATTTTTTGCATCTATTCAAGGAGTAGATTAAATCTGCTTTAGATCAGGTATGGGGAAAAGTGTGTAATATCAAGGGATTAGTGAAGCATATGGTCATAGGTGACTCTTATTCTTGGAAAAATTACTGTAAGGCAATAATCTTATTGTTTTCAGTCCTCTGGTTAAGATTTTCTATTATCATAAGGAAACATTTGCATTGTCTAGTCTTGACTCTATTACCCTAATAAAGCACCGATCTGGAGATAGTTTGCCCAAAGGTCCAGGAAACCCAAGCATTTTAAAGTCAAATCATTTAAAACATTTCATTTTTCATGTTTTGTTTTAGATTAGGTTTCCTGTGTTTTTTGATTTCAACTGTGAAGATAAATCAGGAACATTGCCAATCTGATTTTCATCTTACACATCTTTATTTGCATACATGAGAAAACTATCTGCCTGGTGTAAATGAAGAATACATCTGATGTTATAATAAGGGAATACCCCCTAGGTTTGGTAGAACCTGAAGTGTAGGGGAGATAGGAGATAATCTCCCACTTTGTTGGCTGAGTCTCTCATTGAATTTGAGTATAAGAAGTGGTAAGTCTTTAGGATTTGATGCATGTAGATTTGGGAACCAACACACCCATCCACCTAGATGTTTTTGCACCATCAATTTGATCCCACGAGGTGCAGAACAAAAAATATGACTCTTGACACCCTTACATTGAACGTAAATGAGGCATTTTGCAAGATTGCATTTATTGCTAGTGTAGACATCCAAATTTGTCCCAACTTTGTCCATGTCCTACAACACCTTGTTAAAACATTATCTTAGACAACTTGTAGCATTTTGTCCTAAATCCCACTCTTAATCCCATTAATTAAATAAATTTTATTTATTTAATTAAAATCCCATCCTCATCCTACTTAGCCAATTAATTAAATAAATTTTATTTATTTAATTAATTTCACATGCATAATCCCATTTATCCTATCCCCATCCCAATTAATTAAATAAATTTTATTTATTTAATTAATTTCTACATCATATCTTATCCCATCCTATTTATTTATCCAATTAATTAAATAAATTTTATTTATTTAATTAATATCCAACTCATATCCCAACTAATTCAAATATTTTATTTGAATTAACTACTCACCTTTCATCACATTCCAACACTTGTCTAGTCAATCATGTGTTGTGTTACAACTTTTATCTTTTACATGCACAACTAATGGGACCTAATTTTAGTATTTATCTACACAAGCACACCTAAGCCTCATCCTCCTTTGCCACATGTCATATGACTACAATTTCTTGATGTGCAAGGAAACCTAACTTAATCCTATCCATCCATTTCACCTAAAGCCCTAATTGATCCTAGCCATCCATTGGAACCAAGCCTTTCCTATAAATCAAACCCCTCACAAGCCATTAGCAGGCATTGAGCTTCAAGTACCCTTATTCTGCCAAATTATCATTAGCATGCATTGATCCTCAAGTATCCACATGCTGTTGAAATATCATTAGAGCCTTTGCATCCATCATCTTCAATCCATCTAGCTTGCATCCTTATCAATGTTATGCTGCGGAATCGAGCAATCAACACAACAAATTGATCAATCAATCGAGCTCATCTTGCATCTTCGAGGTATTGAATTATTTGGGTTTAGGTTATGCATTTCATTGTTTGAATCATTTCCATTTACAAATCCAAATTTTTCGATATACATTTTGGCACGCCCGGTGGGACTCACGTCCCTGATTAACCCTCTTGTTTGAGTTGTTTTTGTGAAGATCAGATTTCTTGGAGCGTCAATCATTCATTTTTGCAGGTTTATGCACTTTGATTTGTAGGTTGAAGATATTTTATATTGCTGATTTTTTTTTAATTTATGACCAGATCTGTTGCAGAGGGTTTTTTGTTTTACACAGGTCCTGTAAAAAGGAGATCTTAGATTCACTGGAAAGAGGACTTCGAGAGCTTTCCGAAAAGTGGTTACATTAAAGATTTGGCTCAGTATTCAAAGAGTTATGATGATTTGAAGTTGACCCTGCGATTCTAATTTTTTAAAAAATTTTGACGCGCGACTTTTTGCTGATTTTTTTAATTTATGACCAGATCTGTTGCAGAGGGTTTTTTTGTTTTGCACAGGTCCTGGAAAAAAGAGATCTTAGATTCGTTGGAAAGAGGACTTCGAGAGCTTTCCGAAAAGTGGTTACATTAAAGATTTGGCTTAGTATTCAAAGAGTTATGACGATTTGAAGTTGACCCTGCGATTCTAATTTTTCAGAAATTTTTGACGCGCAACTTTTTGCTGATTTTTTTAATTTATGACCAGATCTGTTGCAGAGGGTTTTTTGTTTTACACAGGTCCTGTAAAAAGGAGATCTTAGATTCGTTGGAAAGAGGACTTCGAGAGCTTTCCGAAAAGTGGTTACATTAAATATTTGGTTCAGTATTCAAAGAGTTATGGCGATTTGAAGTTGACCCTGCGATTCTAATTTTTCAGAAATTTTTTACGCGTGACTTTTAGAAAAAAAAATCATATCTTCCAATCTAGCGAACCAAATCACATTTTATTTTTTGCAGTGACTTGTAAGTGAATCAAAGGAGTTGGAGCAACATTTGGATCAATCATAATAGCAACTTGGAAAGCAATTTTTATGAGGTGCACTCATTCTAATCTCTCATCTCTAATCATTATTTGATCACACATTTAGATTTTGGGCATAAAACAAACAACTTGTTTGTCATCACACTTGGATTTGGGCTTTAAAATAAACAATTGTTTGCAAATTCACATCAAAAAATTGGGCTAAAACAAACCATTGTCTTCCATCACATTTAGATTTGGGTCTAAAAAGAATAAGTGCTTGAACTGTTTGTTACACATTTCAAGTTTCTAAGGGAAAATTAACAACTGCGAGTGTGAATCAAGTGACAGCTCACTTGGTTTGCTTTTGTATACCCTATCTAGGAGGCCTGCTTGGAGACACACCACTCCAAGGGACGACCTCAATCGAGGCTGAATCGAAAGACACCCTCATTAGGAGTTGGAATCTTGTCACTCTTGGCTAAGCCCCAAAGAACTTTATACCTTTGGGAAGTGAAGGTGAAGGGTGGGTTACCCCTTTCTCCCGGCTGTGTGGCAGGATTTCACTTTCAAATTCTTAGTCAACCTCGTGTAAACATAGCCCAAAACCTAATTGGCCACATCCATTTGACTAGACATTAGGCTTGTTGATGTGTCTTCCATGTGTGCTTGTTTAATCATCACATTTCATTTTTAAAATCAAAAACTTGCTTATGTGTCTTGCGTGAGTGATTCATGTGTGTATATGCATAATCATTTGTTTGAATATTGACATATCAAGCTCTAAACACCCAAACACATAAACAAATCAATCTAAACACATCATCTAAACATTCCACATCATCATCCAAATCCCTAAGCAAGCACTTGCTAAAAGGACTTAAGACAAACACGTGGTGACAACATGTCTACACTAGAGGACCTAGAAATCAAATTCCAAAGATTCCTCCAAAATCTTTATCAAGGATTACAACCCCTAAACCAAGACGCCATTGAAATATTACAATTCTTCATCCAAAAAGCTCAACCCCACGCAAGCCAATCACTTCAACTACAACACTCCATAGCCCAAGTCCAACACCTTTTAGCCACTAGTCAAGCTCGACAAGTACAACAATCCTTAGCCACTTCCTATCAACCTAATCCACCTTATAGCCACATGTCATATCCATCCACTTCCTATCAACTTAATCCACCTATCCACTAAGTCAATGCCACATCAACCTATCAACCTCCACCTCAAGCTTATCCAATCCCTCATACCACCATTCCAATGCACTACCAAGCCCATCCACAAGGCAATCAAGTGATATCACAAGAACAACATGCAAGTCCAAATAGCCCTTTGTACATAAATCAATCAGGTCTAAGTACACCTTTTCAACAAGACCACCAAGCACCATTGATAGACCTAAGTCCACCTTTGCAACAAGAAGCACATCCAAGTCCAAGTAATCCCTTGTACATAAATCAAACAAGCCCAAGTTATCCTATGCAAGACTTAATTACCTTTGACAAGGGAGATACCAATCTAGCAAATGCATCTTATGAGTGGCCTTCATCATCTAATCACCCACCAACACATGAGCCAACTAATCCTATCCCAACACCACCATGTGATCCCAATCATAGTCCATTGATCCCTTTACCTTCCAAACCACCAAGCCCCTCATTACCTTCCTCACCATATCATTCTAATCGTTCACCAAAGGATGCGGCTGAGAGAGTTTTACAAAGGATGCTTGAAGCAAAACTCATTGAACTTCCTAAAGTCAAACCATGTGAAGAAAGTCCATATGATGAACATGATTATTGTGCATACCATAGGACCAAAGGCCATAATACAAATCAATGTCCAATATTTGTCTCAATTGTTTACAAGGTGTACCCACCTATAATGGGAAATCGTGCCACATCATCACCCCCATCTAGTCCAAATCCTAATCCATCCAATCCAATTAGGTCTCAACCTAATCCTAGTCCTAATCCTAATCCAACACCAACTACCATTATCATACATCCATTATATTTTCCATCCACCCATACACTTGCAAAGGATGTGATCCATTGGCTACTAGTTAGGAATAAACTACCTTCATGTCAAACACTAATTCATGAGCCTACCAATGAACTTCCAAAGGTCATGTCCAATCCTATAATCTCATCATGTGGTTCACATATCCTTGAGCCTCTTCAAGAGGCTTCCATTAACATACCTAGCCCTTTAAGCCCATCATGTGACCTACAAGCCAACAAGTCTATTCAAGAGTCTCCAACCACAAGCCTAAGTCAAGAGCCATCATGCCTTCATGTTGATAACTATCAAGAGCCTATCAAGTCCACTCAAGAACCTTCCACTTCCATCCAAAGTCAAGAGGTATGTCAAGAGCATAATCTTAAACATGTGGAAACATTAAGCCCTAGTCCAACTCAAGATCAAAACACTTCCATGCAACCCATCCATAACATTTACCTTCTTTATGATCAAGATGATACCTATGAAGAAGCTATCCATGAGCACCTTGATCCTATCCATAATCCTATATCTATCCATGACCAAGATATCCACATTGCTCCTAGTCATCTACCATCTAGCCCTATCCATAATGAGCAAACATCAACTTGTCATGATGAGACACTTGTCCCCCAAGTAAGCATAAAAGATCATACCAATAACTTGGATCAACATGAACATAAGCAAGATCCTAATGATCCTCCTTTCACATTGACCATCGATTCCACTTCAAGTCCACCATCATGTCCTATTGGTTTTACCACCTTTGTCCATGAATGTTCTTCCTTAGGACAACAACGACCTTTATCCACTTCACCTTCTTCATCCAATAATGAGCTCAAGTCTAATGTTCACAGCACACCTAGTCCCATTGTCCATCGCATACTCCAAAACATGAACTACCAAGGCAAAGGTCTAGGCCTTTATGAACAAGGTATTTTGGAGCCAAACCATGTCAAAATCCCTCCATGCTCATATGGCCTTGGATACACACCCCAAGGTAAACAAGGCCAAGATGTTGGTAATCCTTTCATGCATCCTAAACCTACCACTTTCCATCACACCCCCCATCATATACCCAAAACATATGTAGCCATTCCATCTCCATCATCCTATAAATGTCAAAAGCATGTGACCATACACCTTCCGCCATCCACCTTGCCTCCACTTTTACCAACTCCAAATATCCCTCCATCCACCTTGCCACCATTGCTTCCAACACCTAACATACATATCATTCATAAGTATCCTTACATCCCTAATCATGGCCAACAAAAGCACACATCACCTAAGCATAAAGCTTCCAATTATTTCATCCACTCCACCCATGCCATGGGATTCAAAAGCAAAAATTTTGATGCCTCTACCTATAAAGCTAAAAGTCCTAACAAAAATCCAAAGAACTATCATGCCTTAGGGCACAAACATGAAAAATTAATGCAAAGAACCAAATCAAAGCAATCCAAAAAGCTATCCAAGCCCATACCTCCAAAAGCAAAGCCCAAAAGCAAAATGGTTTGGGTTCCTAAGCAAACAGCTAGCAAAGTGAATGAGGCATCCTCATCCACATCTAAGCAACCATCCAAACCCTTACCTCCAAAAGCAAAGCCCAAAAGCAAAATGGTTTGGGTTCCTAAGCAAATAGCTAGCAAGTCAAATGGGGCATCCTCCTCCACATCTCAAGAATCCCAATCACCTACCTCCATCCAAAAGCCTATTTCCATCCAAAACATCCATTCCCTTCAAAAATCCCACAAGCAAAACAAAAGCACTAAAAATACTAAATCTATGTGGGTTCCTAAATCACTTCATCATCCATCTCCTAAGCAAACATCTCCATTGCTTCCTACACCACCATCTCATCAAAAGCTTCAATGTTTATCATGGTGTGTGCAACCGTTGGTCATGATTCCCTTCCACTCCGCAGCACCTTCACATATCTATATCTACCCATCTTCCATCCATTATCTTGCATATCTCCGCCATGCTATCCCTATGGTCCATGCTTTGGCATAAACTTTTCATCCATCTTCATTCCATAAGCCAATACAATCCATATCATAGTCCACTATCCCCATCTATCTATCCTTGCATGAACCTTCCATAATCCACATCATAATCTATTATCCACCTAATCCATCTCCCATTCACGCAATCCCTTATCAACATCTATGAGCATAATGACATGGTCCATGTGATGACATCCATCTCCAACGGGACTACCAACCTTCATAGCACTAAACACTTGAGTCCCTCCTATCCATTACCAAGGTGAAAACCTGGCAAACAGGCGCCATGTGTAATTGTCAACCCATCTAAAAGCAAAAAGAAAAAAAAAAGAAAAAAAGCAAAAAAAAAAGAAAAAAAATTAAAAAAGTAAAGAGAAATCCCTTCGTCCAACGGTGAAAACCTGGTAAACAGGCGCCTTGGATAAGTACCATGATGAAAACCTGGCAAACAGGCATCATGTGTAGGTTGATCTTCTATGTCACTTACACTTGGGGGCACATTGTCTCATCCAGCCTATCCATTTCCAAACTATCTATCCCATTATATCATTTACCATCCTACCATCCTTAGCCATTACATAAACAGGCCTATCCTATTGAACCCATTTATCCATTCATCCATCCTTCTGCCTTTTGATTTTGATGAAGACATAGGGGCAAAATCTTGAAACATGCTTTGGATATCTCTTGGTATACCTCATACCTTCCTCATCAATCCATATTATCATTATCCACCTATCATACACCTTGTCATGTAAAACCTATCATGTCATCCCATGGTCATGAACTTTGTCATGTAAAAATCCTAAGCATTACCACCTAGAATGGGGGCAAGTTCTTCCTATGCAACATAGCCTTTGAAGATCACATCCTAGCTCCCTTATGATCCATCCACTATGGCATATCCTTATCATAAGCTTTCCATCTTATAGCTTATCCCCATCTATTTATCATGAGCTTTCCACTATAGCCTACCTATCTGTTCATCATGAGGCATGCATCCATCCCTTTTATGGCCTATCTTTTTATCCATCCATATATCATGAGCCTTCCATCCCTTATTGCCCATCCTTTTATCCATCCAATCCCATTCATCCATCTTTGCACCTAGACTTGGTTTTCTCCCTTGTCATTGGTATCAAGCACAAAGGCTACCCACATTGTAAATCCATTGACATCTAAAAAAAAAAAAAATTCAAAAAAAAATCAAAACACTTCAAAAAATCTAAAAAAATTAAAATATGTCAAAAAATCTAAAAAATCAAATATCCAATAAAAAATCCAAGCAATAAGATCAATTCAATCATCATCTAAAGCAATCAACTCCATCAACATCCAATCAAATCATCATCATCATCAATTCTTCCTATCAATAACATTCATTCATCTATTTCAATCACTTCTTCCAATCATATCAATCAAATCAATCTAAGCAATGATCTTAAATCTAAGTCACATTAATCCATATGAAGCAAGCTAATCAATCAAGGAACATTATCTAATCAAATCAACAAGTTTTTGATCCTAATCTTGTCATGAGCCCAATCAATCATCATCAATGGGATATCGTATTCCCACATCCTTGTGTTGATCTAGGGATATAGCTTTCCCTGCAATGACAACACTATCATCATCAAACAAACAATCAATCATTGGTTTATGACTTGACAAGGGCAATACCTTGTTTGTTTTACATCCTTTGAGCATACTGAGAACACTTGCTTATGCTTAGATTGAGTGGACACTCTAATCATCACACAATTACTATCATCATTCAAAACAATCCAATCATCAAAATAATCAACCCAGCAATAGCAACTATCACAACCAAAGCACATCAAGCCAACCATCACAACAAATCCTATCAATCATCAGCATTAACATCAAAGAAAATCAACTCAAAGCACATCAATCCAAGCATCAAAATAAATCCTATCAATCATCAACATCAACACCAAAACAAATCAACTCAATCACATCAACTCCAATCGAAACAAATCCAGCCACTCCAACAAATCAAAAGTAGCTCAATCCCCCACATATCATCTAATCATCCATTCATCAAATCAAATCATATCAATCTAATCATCCATCATTTCATCATCTTCAAGTCCTTCCAAGCAAAGATCCAAATGCAAGCCCATCCTTAATCCATACCAATCAAGTTAATCAATCATGCCAAATTATCCAATCGCAATCCATGGTCTTGATCCTAGCCTTGTTGTAAGCCAAACCAATCAATCAACTAGCCAACCAACTCAGCAAACAACCCTGTGTTGATCTAGGGATATAGCTTTCCCCGCAATGACAACACTCTTAACTATCATCAATCAAACAATTAATCATTGGTTTACAGCTTGACAGGGGCAATACCTTGTTTGTTTTTGAATCATTTGTGCATGCTTGCTTGCTTGCTTGTGTGTGTTATCTTTTTATCTTGCATTTGTATCACATCTGTAACTTTCCAGCTAATATTCATATCTTGTGTATGTTGGAATAACTTTTTGCACTATCCTTTGCATCTAAGGTAATATCATACCTTTTGTGCACTAGGACTTCAATGCTCTAAGTTTCCTTCCTCATATGTTAGACAAGGTTGTATTATGCTGGGGCACGAGACACATCATCACCCTGGTCCTTATACCTTGGTGCATAACGTCTAGTGCTATATCAAACATCATGGTTGCTCACATTCATTGCAGCATAACGCATCATCATTTCTTCTATCTATCCCCTTATCTTTCTTTTTGTAGCCAAGCCATTTCTTTTCGAGAGCATACCTGTGTTTGTCCAACCCACCTATCCTCTCGAGGGGGCATCACCAAGCTATCCTTTCTATCATCATCATCATCATCATCATCATCATCAGCAGCAGCAGTAGCAGCATCAGCATCCCTATCAATTATCCATACCTTAACTTCTTTGAAATGATGTTACTCGACACAAAGCTCATCATCTCAAACATCATCTCAAAGAGGGGCAAAATGTAGACATCCAAATTTGTCCCAACTTTGTCCATGTCCTACAACACCTTGTTAAAACATTATCTTAGACAACTTGTAGCATTTTGTCCTAAATCCCACTCTTAATCCCATTAATTAAATAAATTTTATTTATTTAATTAAAATCCCATCCTCATCCTACTTAGCCAATTAATTAAATAAATTTTATTTATTTAATTAATTTCACATGCATAATCCCATTTATCCTATCCCCATCCCAATTAATTAAATAAATTTTATTTATTTAATTAATTTCTACATCATATCTTATCCCATCCTATTTATTTATCCAATTAATTAAATAAATTTTATTTATTTAATTAATATCCAACTCATATCCCAACTAATTCAAATATTTTATTTGAATTAACTACTCACCTTTCATCACATTCCAACACTTGTCTAGTCAATCATGTGTTGTGTTACAACTTTTATCTTTTACATGCACAACTAATGGGACCTAATTTTAGTATTTATCTACACAAGCACACCTAAGCCTCATCCTCCTTTGCCACATGTCATATGACTACAATTTCTTGATGTGCAAGGAAACCTAACTTAATCCTATCCATCCATTTCACCTAAAGCCCTAATTGATCCTAGCCATCCATTGGAACCAAGCCTTTCCTATAAATCAAACCCCTCACAAGCCATTAGCAGGCATTGAGCTTCAAGTACCCTTATTCTGCCAAATTATCATTAGCATGCATTGATCCTCAAGTATCCACATGCTGTTGAAATATCATTAGAGCCTTTGCATCCATCATCTTCAATCCATCTAGCTTGCATCCTTATCAATGTTATGCTGCGGAATCGAGCAATCAACACAACAAATTGATCAATCAATCGAGCTCATCTTGCATCTTCGAGGTATTGAATTATTTGGGTTTAGGTTATGCATTTCATTGTTTGAATCATTTCCATTTACAAATCCAAATTTTTCGATATACAGCTAGCATAGTCAAAGGATTTGGATTTGATGAAAATGAGATATGTTATTATAGATAGATATGGCATTCACCTGTAGGCATAAAAAAACATCCTAGGTGCCACAAATTCAAAGAATGGATGTATCAAAGTTTGGTACTTTTTTGCTCTTAGAGATCTTAAGAGACTTTGCTGGAACCATGTAGCTCAAAAGAATAAAGACCCATGGGGAATGAAATGAGGCCTCCATTAACATTCACCTACCCATGTGAACATGTTGAAACCATTGGTTCAGTCCCATGGGGTTAAAAATAAAAAATATGATTCTTGGCACCCTTACACTAAACATAAATGAGACAGTTTACAAGATTGCATTTGTTGTCAACACGGTCTAAAGATTTAGAGTTGATAAAATTGAGATAGGCTATTATAGAAGGACCCAATATCCACTTGTAGGAACAAATAAAACATCTCTAGGTGCCATGAATTTTGGAATGACTGTGTCAATTTTTTGCTCTTAGGGATCTTAAGAGACTTAGCTAGAACCATGTAGCTGGGAAGGATTGAGACACCCAGGGAACAAAAATGAGGCCTCCATTAGTATTCACCTACCCACCCAGATTGTTGGAACCATTAGTTTATTCCCATGATGTGTAGAACATCTTGTAATGTGTTGTTAGTGTTATCTTGGAATGCATGTGATGTATACTATGACATTAGAGTTAATTACCACATTAGGGCCCTTGCATTATCTTGTCACACTTTAGTAAATTCTTAATTAGTTATAGGAATAGTCATAAGGTTGAAGGCAACCATACCAATCATGACACTCATATTCCTTAAGCATCATCCTATGAGGTTGTCTTAATAGTCCAAATGTTGTCATGAAAGCGTGAGAGCAATCCTAGTAGGCATATGAGTATCCATATTGACATATTTTGCAAACTTTGGAGTCATAATCTTGATATAAAATCTTAGAGGATTATTGTAACATGGATAGGATAGTCATGATTATTATATCAAACAAGGTATGCCACCTTATTGGTTAAAGGACTATCATCAAAACATAGAGGATTGTTATGGACATAAGATGATTATATTAGATGCAAGACGACCGTTGCATTCTATCATGGAGAGAAATCACTAAATCATGCTTTGAATATGCCTTCATTTTAATAGTAATCTCTTCTTCACTATTATGTAGGATTGCTTTTAGGGAAGTTATTGTGTCAAGCATCTTTGTCATGGATAGTACTACCAAATAAGGTTAAATAATGTTGTTAAGTGATAAAAGTCAATTGTGAATTCAAGAAGATGATCATCAATAGTGGATGCATTATGTTACAACAATCACACGGATTGTTGTGAATGTCAAGAATGTTGACATCAAGGATATAAAAGACCCCCACTTTGTAAAATTCACCATTAAAGCCATTAGTATAGTTAGGACTATTACACCATGATAATGCTAGTCTTATCAACATCAAGAGGCCATTACTATTGCTCATCTATCATCACGGTTGTTGAATGTTGTACTGACAAAGGGCACTAGACTATTATACAAGTGGATGAAGAATGCATGGAAAGTACATTGGCAATTGTAGGAATTGTTACAGGAAAGAGTATGCAGGGATGATGGATGCAAGTTAAAAGATGGAGATAGGGGGATGGTCATAATAAAGTAACAATCCCAAACTTTATCAAATTCTATCATCAGCCACTATCATTTACAATAATTGAAGATAAAATAATGTTGGATTATCCTATATTCTTCTATAACAAAAAATAGGAATAGGATGGTAAAACCTATAACAAATAATTCTTCTATATTTTTTCTTTGGTTTGGCAAGGCAGAAGTGAAAACGGGGAAATTAATGATGTATATCATATGTTTGATTGTAGTACAATTTTCTTTATATTTATTAAGTTAATTGTTATCACTTAAAGTTGCACCCTTGTTGAACTTGGTTCAACATTCCAATGACACAATGGGAATGATCTCTAGGTGTGGGACCTTGCTACTTAAGATCAGACATCTAGAGATGGCTAGTTCCTTTCTAAAATAAAACTAAATAATAGGATATCTACCCTTGGAAATAATCTAACACCATAAACTATTTGGAGTGAAAAGAGAAAGAGGAATACTAAATATTAATAAGATGGTGATGCACCAATGGTTATAGATTTATGGACTTGTTTATCTAACACAAAGACAATCTCAAGAACTTACTCTATACTTGCACAAATTTATAAAAACTCTCACAAAGGTTGGGAGAAGAAACTAAATTTGCTAGAGGGGTTGATGTCCACAAAAGTAAACTTAGATTTATTACATAGAAACACAATATGATAGTAAATGGAAAGGTAACAAAACAATTCTTTATTGATATCAAAAGATAAAATAGCTTTTTGGACCCATTTTATATGCACAAGACAATCTTAAAACAATTGATCTGCATACACAAAACTCATAAAAACCTTTATAGATGTTATAAAAGAGAGATGGAACTACAAAGGAACTAATGATTCACAGACGAGTTTCCAATCTTCCAAAAGAACACAGTGAAAAGTATATGATAAAGGTATAAAATCAACTATTTTATTGATCATAAAGGCAAAACATATCTGATACAATGTTTAGTATATCAAGTCTATTATAGAAAAAATCTAGTGATAGAGATACTTGTCTCATATATATATATAGATAAGGAACAAACATGCTTGAGAAGATTTAGAAGTTGTCCTCAAGTGGAGAGTAATGACTAACTACTCCTTGAATGCTTAATTTGACTCCTTGGGTGCCTGGAGAGGAATCATTTCCTAAATTTTCTCCTTGAAAACTTCCTTTTTTAGACATAGAGGAAAGGATGATAGCAATGCATCCTTGTTTGTCTCTGAAGATTCCATGTTTGTGGAGTGTGACTAGGTCTTCATAACTATCCACTTCCTTGAATAAATGCATGATAGTAAGAAACTGTAATAAGGGCTCCTATTGGTCATTATCTCACTCAAAATGCTCCTTGCAAGGAAATAGGACATGTTTCCTATCTTCTTTCAATTGATTTGACACCTTTCACTCCTTGAGGGTGTGGGAGAAGTCTTCTTTCTCAACATGGACTCTTGACTATATCCTCCATGATGTCCTTTATGGGTCTTAACCAAAATTATCCAATACCCTACTCATTGAACACTGAGCACTTACTGAGTGTCTTGACCTACTTCAAAAGTTTGAAAAATACTTTACAATGATTAATCATACCTTGAAGAGACTATGTCAACATTCTAGGTCTACTTGGGCTTGAAAGTTGAAATCCATAGTGTGTATTTCAACATTGGGCTCTTAGCTAGTTTGTTAATATTTTGATGGTTTACATAGGCTTATATGACTTGACAGAGGTCTCTTTATGTTTTCTTTCCCTACATATTTGTTTCTTCTTGAGCCAACAAATTTTGCAACAACTCCCAAGGACCTATTCACCTTAAAGACTTCCTCATATACTAGCAAGCTCTTGGTTCCTTCTTGTCCTTTTATATGACCTATGATAGGTGATACATGGTTTTCTTATTGTTATGTATAATCTTTGACATTGGACAAGGTCTGCAAATGGTTGGATAGGGCTTCTATATGTTGGCAAGACCCTCAAAATATTAGCCAATCCTACATAGGTTTCACAGACACTTAGGTGTTTGACAAAGTCTCTCTATGCATCATAGGCCCTTGGAATGATTTTAAAAACTTTAAAAATACTTTGTCAAACTTGTATAGACTCGGTGTATATGTGCATGACTTAATAGATCCTCTTTCTTCATGTCTTATCTTCTTTCTCTAGTTCTCTCATGATGAGTAGAAACTTTAGAAAATAAAGGAGAATCACTTGGCATTGGTTCCATACCTTTCTTTGCTTCCACAAAAATTCTCACTACCTTCACAGACTTGTAGAAGTCCATGTGTAGACCTGTTTATATCTTAACAAGATTTTAGTCCCTATAAACATTCCTCAAACCTATAGATACTACTCTTCGTGCTTCTCAGACCTATTATAAGTCTTACCTCATCTCTATCCTGCACATGATCACTAGATCTTTTCAACTTTAACATGTTTAGAATGATGATACAAGATCATATAAGGGTTTTCAGGGTCTATAGGCTCTCTAAGGTTTCACCATAGACTTGTAGGGTTGTCTAGGGTTCATAAAGGTTCAACAGTCCTATTATGGTGATGTATAGGCCTTCTTTCACTCACCTCTTATCTTCTTGCTCTAGACTATGATGATGAGTAGCAACTTGACTTAAAACTTTAGTGTAGGCTTGTATGAAGTTTTGACAAATCTTAAACTATTTGACAGTGATCAAAACTCTTTAATTGACCTAAGAACTCTTGATAGTACTCTTAGACCTTAACAAAGATTCTTTAGGGTTTGTGTAGGGTTTTAAATGGTTTGGCAGAAATATTTATGACTATTAGACTCTTAACATGATCTCACAGGCTCTCCTGTTATTCAAACTCCTTAAATGGCTTCACAGGTACTTTGATACTTGACAAATCATTTAGGGTTTAATATATCCTATTCAAGGTTTTAGGTTCTCTTAGGGCTTATATAGACCCAAATATAAAAAATATGGACCCTACCAAAGGTTTAAAAACACTGTGAATGACATTGCAAACCTTCTTGATGCACAAGGTTTCTAAGATCTCTAAGACCATTTGGATAGCTTTAGGATAGCTTGAAAGACCTTGTAGGAGATTCACAAGACTAATAAAACCATTCACATCTATAGAATGCCTTGACAATCCTAATTTCTTTTCTCTCTGTTACGCCTAAACCTTGTATATATTGTAATGTTTGAGAGCCTTTCCAAAGGTTATACAGATTTTCTATTTGGCTATACATAATGTGTACTTCACTGTGTTTGTCACTAGTATTAATGACTTTAAAAACAAAATTTCTACTATCTTTATATGACTCTTAGGGTTTCTATAACTACACAGACTCTTAAAACATCATGCAAGGTTTATGATATCTTCATATTCCTTGAATTCACTTCACAGATCTTTGAGAGAGTTTAATAGACCTTTAAACATCTTGAACAATTTGTGTAGCTCTTCCTTGAATGAGAATGGAGTTTCAAATGGGATAAGAAGCATCCATCATATCAATACTTGAGACCTCCTGGTTAGAAATACAAATGGATGTTAACAGAAATAAATGGTTTTCAACCTCTTCACCTAGCATCAAATATCTAACAAGGCATTTGTGTAGAACCTAAACTTTTAGACATTCCTTCAATACTCTTAAAAATGATTATTCCTTAATCTTTGAGAGATATCTCAAGGTGTTTAGGATTCATATGATTTTACAAACATTAACACCTTGTACATTCTTGCATCATTACTTGAATGTGGTTTGTAGTTTCTCAAATACCTTGTAAATGTTCAAAATTTTTACATTGCTCTCACAACCTTATCAAGGGTATATAAAGGTTTGACATAGATCTCTCAACAATGCACATTGTCACAATCCTGTAGGAATCCTTGGATGGCATTGAATACTTCAATATACATGTCTCACCATATTCAAAAAACTTGACCACTATCATTGAATTCTCAAACTACCACAAACCCATTTAGATATCTTCAAACTTTGGAACCTTAGACCACGTGCATGTTCACTATGAAAATGATGATACCACATTCTGAAGCTACTTCTACCTTGAAAACCTAGAATGTATCTACTTTATCAAGCCCTTAAGTAGGTGAAATACACAATGTGGATTTCATCAAAGTGATGGGCTTGAAGAGAGAAATCCTTGATTGATCATGGCCACTACTTCACTCTCATGGAGTTTTAGGGCTTTAAAGTTCTGGTATGTCTTCCTCATAGGTTGAAAACCTACAGGTTAGACAGAAAACCTCAAAAGTTTTCTTTCACATACTTAACCCTAAAAAGATCCCAAAGCTCTTCTCAAAGATTTGACTCCTTTTTGAAAACATACTCCCTCCAAGAGGTGTACATGCCTTCAGATATTTTAAGGTTCTCTTTTGAAAACTTAAGACTCTAGTGTACTACTAGAGATGATTAAAAGACACATTTTTCACTATAAAAAACCCCCTTTAAGATCTTTTAATGTTTGAAAAGACTATAAAATGACCACTAAATTATTCTAAGGACACCCTATGAGTATTTGAGTATGGAAAACCTAAATAAGTTAACATTTTTGTGACTTCTAAGGGGTGTTTTCCTACTAAACACTAAGATCCAATAGCCTTAAGTGATTAATTGTGCATAAGAGTCATAAAGAACCTGAAACAACCTTACCATAAGAACCTAGACCTAACCAAACAACTGAAACTATCTCAAACAACAAACAACACAAATGACAAACACAAAGATATCAAAAAGACAAATAAACATGTAGTCTCCTAATGAGAATGCGGCATGTGCAATAGCACTTGGAGGAAAAGAAAACCTACACAAACCTAAACTAACCAATAAGAAAATCACTCAAACAAAACCATTGAATGGTTTGTCAAAATAAATTTCTTTTCTGATCAACTTAGAATGCTTTTCATGCTTGTGGGCAACCAACTAGGCATGGGGAAAGGGTGGGTGTTTAACAAATTGGTGAAATGCTTCTCCAAGGATGAAAACAAACTCACTTACCTACTTGAGTTGACTGTGAATGTAGCTATCTTGAAGTGGATAGCTAGGCTGATTCTACCCTTCCTGATATTCAACTCCATGCTTAGGAGTAAGCATGACATATGGTGACTTCCTCTTGTTGGTCTCCATTTGGGCTAGATGTCTGATAGGACATCCTCTTGAAAAGGAAATGTTCGAACAATCAGTGTTGATTTCTATTTTATAGAAAAAGGGGGAAAATGATAAAAGGGTTAAATCCTCCTTTCACTACAAACATTCAAGGACATGTTGATAACTGAGAGGGGGGGTGAATTAGTTATCTTAATTATCTAACTTTCTTTTCTTCTTTAACAATTAGTGAAATATCAAAACATATAAGCAAACATAACCATGGAAGCAGAAATAAACTCAACACACATGACACAATATTTTTGACGTGGAAAACCCTGTTAAGGGAAAAAACCACAGGGTGATTAACCCAAGATTGTATTCTCTGTTAAAAGAATAAGGTAGTACAAAATGACACTTGCCAATTAGGGCTCACTGCCCGAGCACACTGCTCACAAGAGGCTCACTTCCTACAATAGTTTATATAAGGAAACTAGGTACTTGAACTGATGAGAAGCATCCACATATGCTTAGATTGAGTTCCGGTTAAGCTCAATATACTGATCTACTGCACTTCATTCTTTCTCTACCTTAGTGTTGCTGTTCTGTTACATACTAGACCTCTATTTCTATTTCCACACTATTCTCTGCTTTTCTTCACATTACCCAATACCACACACACACCTTCATACCGAAATCAATCTGGTATATATATCCGCATCAATGATTTCAATCATCTTTCTAGTCGGCATTTAGAGAACTCAAGTTATTTCCAAACTCTAGTCTATCGGCTGAATCCATGCTTACTAAGTGATACGTATCAAAAAGATAGTCATAGAAGTCATCAATCATGTTGGCCAATCATGAATGATACCTTAAGAACCTTGATCACCATCAATATCTCATCTGGATTAAGGTCTGATGCTCTGTCGATCATGTCTTCCTCAGTCTACTCTGCCAAACAGGAACCCAATACTTAGGTGCTCATATCTCTTTACTCTTTCATCACTGGAGGCTCAATTCATGGAATGTATCAGTCATGATACTCCTCTTGACTTCCCCAAGTTAGAAGTTTACTGAGATACTTCCTTTGAGAGATTCAGACTTGATTGTCAGATCTTGCTACATGCTCTGCTCTTGCTTACCGGACCAAGATACTCTTCAATCTGACTTCCGATATAGACATACCATGTCCTGCGGATGTGTGGGATGGAATTGGTTGCCATCAATGACAACACTCATGAAGCCACACAGTGTCTCTTGCCAACAATCTCCCCCTTTGGCATTGATGGCAACACTTAGTGAAAAATGACTAAGTGTCACACTACACTCCCCCTTGGTTGATGCTCTATTCTAATGTACACTTTTTTGGAGCTCCCCCTTAGGTAGATTCCACATTTTTCACTGCTACTCACTCCCCCTTTGACATCAATGGAAAAGGGTAGAATCTGCACACCAAAAATCCCCAAAAATCCAACTATACTTAGCCGCATAAGTATATATACATGTTATACTTACATATATTGAAGTATATCTGCAAAAGTTGTCTTCAACTGGACAACTTCTGTTGCCCAACTTTGCTTCATCCTGTCCAAAATTAAGATGACACCACTCAACAGGAATGCAAAAGCTTCTACCCTCTTTAGATCTGTTGGATCATTGGTCCGGGCTGTGGTCTGAGCATCGGTTAGGGCCACATGCATGGCCTTTAACTTAGGGATAATTATCCCTCTAAGTTCACTTAGCCTGCTTATTCTATTTTTCTTCTCCTTCTCAAGCTTCTTTATTTCATTTATGACTGCAATAGTCTTACACTCTTGATTTATTAAGGAAGAGGTGAGAGGATAAAAACTTTGAGATAAACTTGATAGTTTGCTCTCTTGTTCTTCCACCTTCTTGGTGATGTTTGCTATTACGGTGGACCAAGATAGACAAAATTTGTATAGATCTCCACCATCTTTAAGAGCATTCTCTAGGCTCTTTATTCCAATATCCAAATTTCGCCTATCATTTGTTATTAGCCCTTGAACTTCAGAGAATCTCTTATCCAAAAACTCCTTCCGAACCTTTGCTTTAGCTGACTTCTCTAAGGAATCAAAATGTGTATCAACAGAATTTACAAGAGATTTTAGATTACCAGATGAGGAGGCTGAAAGATCCTTCTGGAAGGATGGCATGATCTTCTCCAATACACCGGATGCAATTTCTATTAGCTCACAGTCTTCCATGTGAGACTTCAGAAGTTTTTCTTTTACCTTTGCTTGGGCAAAGGAAGCTATCTTCATTATTTGAACCGGGGAGAGGGAGTCAAAATTGAATGGTCCTTGAAGCAGTTTCGGTTCATCAATCTCCATCATTTCTTTGTTCAAGAAATCTTTAATAGTTTCTGTAGTGTCTCTTGCCAGAGACAAAGTCTTCTTTCCTTCTGCTGCCTCAGTACTGTCACTTGTGGTCTTCTTAGTTTGACCTTCTTCTCTTCCCTTCACTTCTTCTCCTTGATTGATGCTCTCTTCTTTTCTTTCTTTCCTTCAATTCCGGAGTCTGCAGGGGATCTGAAAGAGAGGTGTATGCTTCTCCGTGAACTTCCTCTTCTAGAATAGAGGAATCTAAGTCCTTAGCTTTCTCTTTACTTGTCTCTTCTGCAACAGACTCAGTAGATTCTCCTTTGTCATCCATGGCAGAGGGTTCATCACCTAAGTCCTCTATAACAAGAATATTGAATCTTTTATAGGCATTCCGAAGGATCTCTTCAGTCTCTTTAGCCACCTGATCAGTCTCTCCGAGCATAAGTTTATTCATTCTGGCTTTGCTCCAGAACTCATCCTTGCAATCTTTGAAGATCATGTTTATTTGCTTTGGAGTGATGGAGGGATAGAGTTGGATAGCAATCTGCTCCCAGATTTCTAGGTCTTTTGTGTGGGCATTGTTCTTTCTTATTTCAAGTTCCTTCTCTAAGCTTTTGGGAATCAGAGATATAATTTCAATGAATGCCTTATTGTAGATGTTTAGATACCTGACTGTGGCATCTTGCAATATCTTCTGATCATCTTCACTATATTCATCATAAGATTCAACCATTGGTTGTAGGTTCCCATCCACAGTAACTAATTTGATGATGTCATCAATGCAGAGAGTAGGCCTTTCAACGAATTCTTCTGCCTTTTCTTCCTTGCCTTGACCTGTAGAGGGTTCACCAGATGTTTTCTTCTTCTTCATTTTCCTAACTTCCTCATCTGTTTCAATTTCTTCATCATCTTTCTGACTTGTATAGGATCTTGTTGCCTTTTTCTTTGTCGTCTTCACTCCCTTTCTGGATGTCTGGGCTTCTGGTTTTGATGCCTTTTGGCTCTTAGAGGTGGCAAGTGTAGAGCTCTTGGAAGATCTGGTCCAAGAAGGGGCTTGTACCGGATCACTTTCCTTTTCTACACCTTGTTTCTCTTTCTTTGCCTTTTCTAGTTTTTCTCTATTTGCATCAAGTGCTTCTTTTGAAATGCCATACCTTTTGGCAACACCCTCTACTTCTTTTCTTACTTTTCTTTTTATCTCCGGTTGTCTTAGCTCTACATGAATCTTTACACTCAACTCTTCAAAGGTTCCAAACCTTTCTACCTCAAGGTCCTTGGACTGACTCAGTAGGTGTTGAATATGCAGCTCTAGAATTTTCTCATCACTTTCATACCCCATTGGCATGATCCAGACTATCCTTGGCTCCACTACCTTTATTAGGCATTGATCAATTTCTACCATAAAGCATACTGTATCCTTATACTTTTCAACTAGAGATTGGGGGATTCTCTCTCTAGTTTGCATCATACTCTGAAAGTTCTTGAAGTAGCCCCAGAGTGCTGTATTATGTGCCTTGGCATCACCAATTCCATGCAAATAATCTCTGATTTGTATGGCTACTGGTCTGTTATTTTGCCATAACCAACCACTGGATCTAGGAAGCTCATTCATAAAGTAAAAGAACAAGCACAGTATTAGTCCACCATACTTGAATGAGTTATTTTTATCTTTCTTTAATTTCTGCAAATTTTCTAACAGTTGGTTCAGGAGAAGCTCACAAAGATCATAGTTAGTATTTTCTCTTAGCATCTGATAAGCAGTGTAAATTGCAGTTCTGGGTACTAAATTTTCTCTGCAGGAGTGATATATCTTGTAACCAATTATCATGGAGGCAAACTTGATATCCAGATCAATGATATCTTCTATTGTCATTGCTCTCTTATCAAATTTTGATCCAGTAGCCTCACTCACAGTTTGGTTTTTGACCGATTTGAGAACAGGTAACCCTCCGGATGAGTGCAAACGTGCAAACCGGTTGCCGCCCTAATAGTATCTTTTGTGATCTTAAATGGTCTATTCAACCATATGAAGTTATCATGCACTCTACTCAAAACATACCAGACCCACTCATCTTCTGTAAAATAGGGAAAATGGATGCACTGACCGAAATTCTTTTCCTGGATAGCCTTGTACTAAGGTTTGAGTTCAAAAGAATCATCTATTAACTGATTGTGATAGATATCCATTAGCTTGGATTCCCCAAATTCCTTAATGTTTGCATGAATATATGCCCTAACATCTTCTACATGTAAAACCCCATGCGGAATGCTTGAAAAGGCGCCTAGGGGATCAACTTCTAAGGATTTGTAGGGATGTTTCTTGAATTTAGGACATGGCCTATCAGTGATCTTCACAACATTCAGAGTAGCCATCTTTCAAAAGATTCAGAGAGAGGTTTTCAAGAGCGGAAAATACCTTTTACACTTCTAGGGTTCACGATATGATCCGAATTGGATTGCTGGAAGAATCGACTTCTACTGTTGATCTTTGATGGGCTTGAGACAATTTCATTGCAGAGCTCCTTTTCTCTTTTTCTCGAATGCAAATGTACAAATGGTGAATAAAAGAACCCTTTATTTCTACGCAAACCCTGATTCCATTTTGTAATAAATGCACAACTTAGGTTATTCCAGTTGCCTTGTTTTCCTTGTTTCTGAGAGAGATCTTTCTGGATCACTGAGATGCACTTAGAGTTATTCTTGGTGAATATTAGCAATCTATCTAACTTTCTCCAATCATTCCATTTATCTGCTAATCAAGATACCTCAATTTGAATCATACCAGATCTACCTGTGAAAATTCTGCTTCTTACCGGATGACTGTTAAACCAGATTAATCTTGGAAGATTAACCTCTTCTAAACTTCTTGTGAATCTTCCATATCTTTACCAAGGCTTAATTAGATGTTTCTCTAAGAACCCTTTCATCCGCAACTTTCCATGTGCCAATTTTAGGCACCAATTAATCAGGCTGGGGGAAATTATTTTCCTTTTTGACTCCCCCTAAGCCAGAGCTCATCTTATTTAGTTTCTGGAAGGAATATCAGCACCAGATTCTGGTGCGGATCCATCCCCAACATTTTCTGTACTTCTCTTTACCCAAATCTTGTTCATCTCCCTTTGAATTTCATCTGCATTCACTTTTCCTTTTCCTTTGTCTTGATTTTGATTATGATGCACTGGACCCCTTTTATCCTGAATCTTACTTCTGCAGAATTTGGCAATATGACCAGATCTATTGCAATTGTAGCAAACAACATTTCTTTGCAGATTTGACTGATATCCTCTTGATTTGCATTGATTAGCCATATGTCCCATTCTATTGCATGCAAAGCATCTACCATTGAATGAATTGTTCATTTGCATATTTCTACATTCTTGAGATTTGTGACCATACCTTTTGTAGTTAAAACACTATTCAGAGAAGGATGAATTAGTCTGATTCATTCTTCTTCTACATTGATTTGCTTTATGACCAAAGTTATTGCAATTGTCGCAGTATCCATTGAAGGATGGATATCTTTGAGCATTTGGTTGCCTTACCGAAGGTCTTCTAGGCTTGTTCCTTGGATTACCTGATCCAGAATTCTTCTAACTGGATCTAGAGCTTTCCCCTTTTTCATACCCCAAGCCTTGCTTGTCATCTACCCTCTTTTGGATTTCAAGAAGAACTTCAAGTTGAGCAAAGCTTATCTTGAATTTCTCTTTGTATTCATTTGCTGTTTGAAGATCCCTTTTAAGAGTGTCTATCTGATTCTCAAGTTGTTCTTCATTGTCTCTAGCTTCTTCAAGATTAGATTCTAGATGCCTGAGTATTCTGTCCATTTTGTGGTAGTCTTCTGACTTCTCCTTGAGAGATTGTTTTAGATTATCTTCACTTTTTCTTTTCTCTTCAATTTCTTGGGTGAATTTCATAACTCCCGATTCCATTTCATGTCTTACCATAATGACCTCTTTTGATAACTTTTCACATAACTTGGTTTTTTCATTCAGATCTTCAATAGTATCATTGGCTTCATTTTGACTTGCTAATTTTTGAAGAAGATCCTTTCTTTTCTTCATTGAGATACTCAGTTTTTCTTTGAGTTCATTTATGAAATCATCAGCTTGTTTGAGTCTCTCCCTTAGGTCATTGACTTCAGAGTGAGGTTGATCAAGATCATCTAAGGTAGACTGAAGTTGTTCCCTCATACCACACATATCCATTTCAATTCCCAGATCTTCCTCAAGCTTTTAGGCTCTGTTTGGAGGAACTTGGCTCTGATACCAATTGTTGATAACTGAGGGGGGGGTGAATCAGTTATCTTAATTATCTAAATTTCTTTTCTTGTTTAACAATTAGTGAAATATCAAAACATATAAGCAAACATAACCATGGAAGCAGAAATAAACTCAACACACATGACACAATATTTTTGACGTGGAAAACCCTGTTAAGGGAAAAAACTACGGGGTGATTAACCCAAGATTGTATTCTTTGTTAAAAGAATAAGGTAGTACAAAATGGCACTTGCCAATTAGGGCTCACTGCCCGAGCACACTACTCACAAGAGGCTCACTGCCTACAATAGTTTATATAAGGAAACCAGGTACTTGAACTGATGAGAAGCATCCACATATGCTTAGGTTCAGTTCTGGTTAAGCTCAATATACTGATCTACTGCACTTCATTCTTCCTTTGCCTTAGTGCTGCTGTTCTGTTACATACTAGACCTCTATTTCTATTTCCACACTGTTCTTTGCTTTTCTTCGCATTACACAATACCACACACACACCTTCATACTGAAATCAATCTGGTATATATATCTGCATCAATGATTTCAATCATCTTTCTAGTTGGCATCTGGAGAACTCAAGATATTTCCAAACTCTGGTCTGTCGGCTGAATCCATGCTTACTAAGTGATGCGTATCAAAAAGATAGTCATAGAAGTCATCAATCATGTTGGCCAATCATGAATGATACCTTAAGAACCTTGATCACCATCAATATCTCATCCAGATTAAGGTCTGATGCTCTGCCGGTCAGGTCTTCCTTAGTCTACTCTACCAAATAGGAACCCAATACTTAGGCGCTCATATCTCTTTACTCTTTCATCACCAGAGGCTCAATTCATGGAATGTATCAGTCATGATACTCCTCTTGACTTCCCCATGTCCGCACTTTACTAAGATACTTCCTCTGAGAGATCTGACCTGATTGTCAGATCTTGCTGCATGCTCTGTTCTTGCTTACCGGACCAAGATACTCTTCAATCTGACTTCTGGTATAGAGATACCATGTCCTGTGGATGTGTGGGATGGACTTTGTTGCCATCAATGACAACACTCATGAAGCCACATAGTGTCTCTTTCCAACAGGACAATCCCACTGAGTTGAATCACAACCTTTGCAAGAGGATTCTCCTACAGGTGGGTGTGTCACTTGGAACGATGTGGAAATTTAAAAAATTGTCAATTAATGTATTAATTTAATGCTCAAAGCCCTAATTATGCAAAATTGGAAGCAAACTGATAAATCACGATAAGTGCTTACAGACTAAGATAGTAGACATAGATTAATTACTGACCAATTTTTGAAGTTCGTGATGCGAAATATTCAGGGACAATGCCCTAGGTGTCCAATTTCAAGGTACAGTTTTCTTTAGGGAATACAAGGCTCCTTCCGGCACTGATAATTACTGTTCCACCTATTTTTGGCACGGGAGATGTAGAGGACATTGTCCTAGGTGCCCTAGTCCAAGGCAAGCTAATTTTTTGGATGTCAGAACTTCTTCATATGTAGATTGTCACTATCATGGAGATTCCTATGTTTGCAACCTCGGAGGACATTGCCCTAGGCGCCCATGTCTCAAAAGTGCTCCGAACTGCTTCTTTCCGCCAGATCTGGAATCCTTATCTTCTGTAACCTTCCTCTACAACTCCACTCTGTGAAATCTAATACCTGTAACCTGTAATCACAAGGAGTGTGGTTGGGGGTTGTGGTGTTTAGAAGCCTGCCTTAGTCAAGTCCCGAAAGGAAATTCAAGTCTTCCAAACATTATTGTCAGATAAAGAGTGCGTATCTCTACGGGATAGAGGCAAAAACAAATTGATAAATGATTCAAACATAAATGGATATCACCTCAGAGGTGTAGCTCTCACATCGATGAATATTCTTCAACACATGAGAAGATAAAGCTAAATCTGTAATCACAAACACAATAACGATACTCTGCTCTACAACAATGAATATCTTGAATGCTCTAAAATCATAAGTTCACCAAAAGTTCAAAATAATCTTCTAGTTTGCAAGTGAAACACTAAACATGCTTATATATGCAACAACACACATTCCCGCTAAGAATTTCATAATTCAAACTTAAGATGTCGGCATGGGACCTAATTAACGGTCACATAACCGACATTCAAATTTGGGACCTACCTCAAATAGGGTAGGACAAGGGCACAAGAGCCCATGTCCCAAGTCCCCTTTTTAGGTCAAGACTAAGTGCCACAATGTCCTTCAAGCCCCATGTGACATGGGTTTCAAGCCACTTTCTTCCGGGAGTCAAAATGAACATGTAAGATGCAAAACAAGGGACTCAGGAGCTAAACTTAGGAGGAAAAAAGTCTAGGGAGACATTTTTTGACATAACATTTAGCCCCCACTTTAATGTATGTATGAATGCAAGACCCATAAATTCATTAAAGTACAATCAAAACATAGAAAACACAGTAGGAACTTGGAGCTAATGCATACACGAAGAATGAGGAACTATTCCTAGCCCCTAGTCCTAGGTAGATAGTAGCGAAAACACATTACAAACATGCCAAACATAGTGAAGATAGTACCATGCACGTAAAGCACGGAGAAGACAGTAACATGCACACAAGACACAGAGAAGATAGTATTGAAGACACACAAAGCACAATGAATACAATGAATGTAGTGATTATTTCTTTTTCATTTTCATATATATGAATGCAAATGCAAATACATGGAAAGTAAAAATGCAACACACCACCCAAAATGTAGGAGGGGCTTTTGCCACGCTCTTTGGACTACATATGGGGCAATAGACATGCAATACAAATCTCAAAGTGCGGGAGGGGCATTTTGCCACGCTCTTTGGACTACACTTGAGAACAAACATGCCATACAAATCCCAAAGCAGAGGAGGGTCATTTCACAATGCTCTTTGGACTATACTTGAGAACAAACAAATGAAAGACACATGGAAAACACAAGCGCCGTACAACATGCCAAAGACATACTATATGTCTAAAACATGGCAAACAAGCGATGAAGAGAGCCTATTGCTAGGTTCACGACCATCTCAGACACATTACAGGCACACTTGATGGTTGGGATTATGCCACAACAATTGCCAAAGACACGCTTAAGGGAGGATACACCAACCCCACCTACTCAGAGGACTTTTAGAATAAAAAGGATGCGCACTAGCTTAAGAGATACACCATCCCCACCTCCGCATAGGGATTTCAAAATGCAACCCCACTCATGTCACAAAGATGCCTTACAATGAAAAGGAACCATGTGCTCAAAAGTATACAATGCCACCTGCACCACAGAGATGCCTTATAGTGCAAAGGAGGTATATGCAATAGATCAATGTATGCAAACATGCTTTATCTTGTTATCAAAATCATCAGACAACTTACCTTATATATGCGCCCACCTTAAGGTGGTCGATATCATGTACCGATATCAAGCACTTTAAGGTAGAGAGAAAACACACAAGGGAACAAGAGCTCTCACAAAGCCCATGCCCCTAAAGGTGACATGTACTTTATGATCACTGAATGTTCCCATAAACACACAATTTCCTTCAAGAAGATAGGTTAGAAATCTTTCTCTAAGAAAATAACCACATCACATGATCAAAAGCAATGCATAAACACAATCACATCAAGAGCCAAGGTTATACTATGGATTTGAAACCTGAGTATAACCATGGGGCTATACTGCAGAGATCTCAAAATCGAGTGTAACCAAGGTGAGATCTACGATAAACAAAGTGCATGGAGCAACAATATTGGTATGGTTTGTTAGGAAATATAAGACATCATCAAAATATCACATGGAGCGATTCTACTAGCCAAGCGTCAGATAATATATATCAACCCCATCATAATATATGGACTAGGTCCATTTTTGCTTACTCGCTGAAGGGACACGTGGTCCGTATCAGTCTTATTTGTTTTTTGTCATCCGCTAGCTAGATAGAACCACTAGAGGAAGGTAAACAATAAATCAAGAGAGGAGAAACAAGTGCCTTAGGGTCGTCACATAGGAAGGTGCTCCCAGGTCACCAATCACAATGCTATGCCCCTAGGACACAACACACAACAATGAAAATAGAGGAGAATCAAGATATAAGAATGATGATACAAATAGAAGAAGGGTCACAATAGAGGCAGTCTCCTGGTATCCTTGACCTTACAAGAGTATCAAGGGTCATACAAGGAGACCTAAACAACACATAACACATCATGGGGGAAACACAACACAGAGGTAAAGGGTTAGAAATACTTACTTATAGAGACAACCGAACTAGCGGTCATTATCGAGTAAGTCATTGTCTTCCCAATCTTGAATGTTAGAGGAAAAAGGTACATAAGGTACCATGGCCCATCTTTTGTTCTTGTCTTCAAATTCATTCTTGAGCTCTTCTTGGTTTGTTTCAATGTTAGGTTGTTTAGTGTTAAAAATGAAGAGGATTGATTTTAATGGTTTGTGTTGATCCTCCTTTCACCACTAAACATTCAAGGACATTCAACCGAGTAGAGAACTTTACTACAGATCTTCTATCACTTGGAACATAGGGGAAGATTGGAATTGTGTGATTTTATTGAACATTCAATTAAGTCCAATTATGCTCAAAACCCTAATTTCATAAATTCGTAAACAAACTAACAAATTACAGAAAATGATCACACACAGAGATATCAAATGGCAACCAAATACATACTAGATTTTAAAGTTCGGTATGTGGAAAAGTTAGGGACTAATGAGTGGGTGCCCTAGTCTAGTGCCTCAATTTTTTTCAGGATCTAGGAATGTTATTTGTAACACAGTTCTGTTGTTCGAGAGATTTCACTGTTGCGGGATCCGGAGGACTAATGAGCAGGCACTCAAGTCCAGGTCCTTGTTTTCTTCTTTGATTTGCAATTTTGATAGTCTACACTATCCTCTTGCAACTCCACTTCTTTTGCTTCCACAACCTATAACCTGGAATCACATAAAAGTGGGTTGGGGGTTATGGTGTTTAGAGGCTTGCCTCAGTCAAGCCCCAGAAAGACATTCAAGGCTTCCGAACACCGTTGTCAGATAAAGAGTGTGTATCCCTGCGGGATAGAGGCAAAATCTAAATGATAAATGATAGAAAACACAATTGATATCACCTTGTAGTAAAGATCTCATGGAAGGAAGATGCTCTTCATGCCATGAGGAGATGGATGCCAAATTTGTAAATACAAACACAATAACAACACAAAATTCTGCTCTGCAACACAATAAATGCCTTGAATCACTTTCACATAAAGCCACAAGTTCACAATATCCATCTAGTTTCCATCTAGTTTACAAATGAATCACTAATCATGCTTATATATGCAACTACAAACATTCCTGCTAAGAATTTCATAATTCAAACTTAGGATGTCCGCATAGGACCTAAATAACGGTCATAAACTGACACCCAAAAATAGGTCTTGACCTAAAATAGGGTAGGACTAGGGCACGAGCGCCCAAGTGCTCTCCCTATTTCAGGTAGGATTTATCATAAATGCACCCCCTAAGTCCCATTTGCCATGAAACTTCAGGGTTTTCTCATCGGGAGTCGCCAAAATCATGCAAGATGCTCTAAATGCATTCTAAAGGACCCGGGAGCTAAACCTTAAGAGGGAAAAGCCCCCAAGGGGACATTTTCTGATGTAACATTTAGCCCCCACTTTAATGTATGTATGAATGCAAGGCTAATACATGCATTAAAGTAAGGTCAACAAACACAACAAACATGCCAAGCATGGTGAAGACATGCCAAACATATTGAAGACAGTAACAGGCATGCAAAATACGAAGAAGATAGTTATAGTCATGCAAAACATAGAGAATACAGTATTGAAGACATGCAAAATAAAGTGAATACAATGAATGCAATGATTATTTCTTTTTCTTTTTCTCATATATAAAATGTAGATGTAAGTGCAAGGAAAGTAAACACACTACCCATAATGCAGGAGGGACTCATCGTCACCGGTCTTTAAACTACATATGGGGCAACAGACATGCAAAACAAATCTCAGAGTGTAGGAGGGACTCATCACCACCAGTCTTTAAGACTGCATTTGAGAACAAACATGCCATACAAATCAAGCACGCCATACAAATCAAGCACACCATACAAATCAAGCACGCCATACAAATCAAGCACACCATACAAATCAAGCACGCCATACAAATCAAGCACACCATACAAATCCCAAAGCATAAGAGGGACACATCTCCACCAGTCTTTAAACTATGCTTAGGAACAAACACGCCATACACACACACATGGAAGACATGGATAAAACATGGCAGACAAGTGATGGAGTGTACCTATTTCTAGGTTCATCACCATCTTAGGCACATTACATGCACACACCGATGATTGGGCTTCGCCACAACAATCATCAAAAACATGCTTAAGGGTTAGGATAGTCTTAGATCTACTCCCTGCCTCTGCAAAGGACTTTTAGAAAATGACAGGATGTGCACTCTCCTTGAGAAATACACCATCCCCATCTCCATAGAGGGCTTAGGATAAAAAGGATATGCACGATATCCTAAATCCACAAAGGGCTTAAATGATTGCATTAGATTTCAAGATTCACAAACACATTTTTCTAGGATCTAAATTAGATAGCTTACCTTATATATGCCCCCACCTTAAGGTGGTTGATATCATGTACCGATATCAAGCACGTTAAGGTAGGAAAAAAACACACAAGGGAACATGAGCTCTCACAAATTCCATGCCCCTCAGAGGTGACATGTACTTTATGATCGCTAAATGTTCCCACAAACACACAATTTCCTGCAAGAAAAGGTGTTAGCATCCATATAATTATGATAAAAAAATACATATGATCATTCACACAACGAGCTGAGGTTATACTATGGATTCAGAGACCGAGTATAACCATGTGGCTATACCACAGAAATCTCAAAACCAAGTGTAACCAAGGCGAGATTCAAAGATAAACAAATTGCACAGAGTAGCAGTATTATTATGGTTTGTAAGTGCAATAAGACAACATCAAGAGTATCACATGAAGTCATTCTACTAGCCAAGCATTAGATAATATATATCAACCTTGTTGTCATGTATGGACTTGGTCCATTTTTTGATTTCTCACTGAAGGGACACTAGGTCTGTATCAGTATAATAAGTTTTCATCATTCGCCTACTAGATAGAAACACTAAAGGAAGGGAAACAATAAATCAAGAGAGGAGGAACAAGTGCCTTAGGGACAGTCACGTAGGAGGGTGCCCCCAAGTCACCAATGACAACGCTATGTCCTTAAGACACAACACACAACAGTGAAAATAAAGGAGAAGTAATATGGAAGAATGATGATACAAATAGAAGAAGGTCACAACAGAGGCGATCTCCCAGTATCCTTGACCTTACAAGAGAATCAAGGGTCTTCCCAAGAGGCCTAAACAACACATAACACATCACGGAGGAAACACAACATGGAGGGGACGTCACATACATGAGCCGATCATGCTAACTGCATAGGTGACCACTAGGGTTAGAGATACTTACTTGAAGGGACAACCGAACTAAGGCTTGTCATTGAGTAAGTCATCATCTTCCCATTCTCGAATGTTAGAGGAAAGTGGGACATAAGGTACCATAGCCCAACTCTTATTATTGTCTTCTAGTTGTCCATTATTAAGGTCTTCTTGGTTTGATTCAATGTTAGGTGAGATATTTTCTTGTTGAGGTGTGTTTCATTGGGCAAAAGCTTGTCATCTCCTCCTCCTTTCTCTTGCTTGTCTGTTTCTTCTTGTTTTACTACTTATCTCTTTTAAAATAGTGTCTTGATCTTCCATAGGTTTCAGTGTTTTAGAGGAGGAAGCACCATGATCAAATTTCATTTGTCTCGGTGGAATGTTTTTCTCACGACGACTACCTCCCAATCCTTGTAAGGATGGTGGGGGAGGAACCCCAGCATAGGGTCCTTTTCCTTTCAGTCTAGAAATTTTGTCAACTGTGGATTGTTCATCTCTTGTTGTTTCTTGAATAGAAGGACCAACCATTTGATGTAATAATTATGTTTTGTAGTTTCTATAGCTCAAGAAGTTAAAATCTATCCATGGTTCTAGTTCCACTTCAGATCTTTCCCAAAAGTAATCAAGGCTAAAGTGTTGTCTTGTAACCAAAGGTTTATACCTATTGCGAGGAATAATATGTACTTGTCCATTCAAAGGAAATTTTACATAGTGGAATATTTTCTTGGTCTTGTGAAGCTCTTATAAGGTATTTGAAGCTATCCTAAACCTAGAAATTTTACACAGTTGAAAAGGAAATGTTCAAACAATCAGTGTTGATTTCTATTTTATAGAAAAAGGAGGAAAATGATAAAAGGGTTAAATCCTCCTTTCACTACAAACATTCAAGGACAATCCAACCGAGTTGAATCACAACCTTTGCAAGATGATTCTCCTATAGGTGGGTGTGTCACTTGGAATGATGTGGAAATTCAGAAATTGTCAATTAATGTATTAATTTAATATGCTCAAAACCCTAATTATGCAAAATCAGAAGCAAACTGATAAATCACGACAAATGCTTGCAGACTATAATAGTAGATAGAGATTAATTACTAACCATTTTTTGAAGTTTGTTATGTAGAATATTCAGGGACAATGCCCTAGGCACCCAAGTCCAAGGTACATTTTTCTTTAGGGAATACGGGGCTGCTTCCGACATTGATAATCATTGTTCCATTTGTTTCTGGCATGGGAGATGTAATGTCCCCATCTTCAGATTCTCTTGCAAATCAATCAGAGCTAACTTTCTAGGTTGGTGACAACATAATTAGAGGAGTATTTTGATGTCACCAAGGTGTTCAAGTGATCCAGTGGAGCTGGTTGACATTTTTCAGAGAGATTTTGGACCACTTGTCCGTACTTACTATTTATAGTAAGTGCTTGCATGTCAACAATCTTTCTGGGTTTTTCTAGGTTTGTTCTCTTTGGTCCTCAGGGAACACTACTATTTTTAGTAATTGTCAGTTTGACATTGTTTTGGTGACTTGGCAGTCAGTTGTTGGCTCTCCCAGTCCTTGCACTAAGCTCAGAGTTATCAGATGGTTTGTGGTTCCAGTTGGCACCCTCTGTGTTGGCTCAGTTTGCTTATGGCCGTTACGATTTTTAGTAAGTTTGGGATTGGCATCGGAACTAGATTTTGAGAGTGGGGTTGGATTCGTCTTGTCAAGACCTTTCCAATGAGCTATAGATCATTGGTTTCTGACATCATTTTGGCCTCTGTTTTAAAGTTTGTAAATTAAACATTATTATTTAATATTGGACCTTGGTGCCTAGGCTTGACAACTTAATGTTGTTTTAAAAGAGGGGACTTTAAGGGTGATGTTGAGAACAAAATTAAAGAGAATTATAATATTTTAAAATTTATTTTGCCTCTCATGTTTTATCCCATATGCAAGAGGATTTTAGAAACTCCCAGATGAAAAAGTATAAAAGGAGGAAAAGGCTCTTCATTTGATATGTTTGAATATATGATATTGTGGCTTTTGCTCTGCTAGGGTTTCTTTGAGAAGGGTTTGAAGAGGATTCAAACTAGAGGCTATTGGAAACAAAAACTCCCTCTAGTAATGGCATTCTATAGGTGTGAAAGACCACCCAACAATGCCATTGTGAGTGGACGTATTCGGCATTCACATTTGTGCTTCATTGGAGTCAATAGTTGAAGATTGGAAGAGGAGTTGAGCTATTTCTTTGCAGTTTCTTATTGGAGTGCATTTGCAGATTGGAAATCCGATTGTATGGACTGTTTAGAGCAAATTTGAGTGAGGATTTTGGACTATTGAAAGTACCTTTGCTGGCCGTACAACTCAGCCAGGCCGTACCTCTTGCTGGTCGTTCGATTTGGGAATATTAATGCATTTTGCCAATCACATCTTGGTTGCCCAACTGGTCTTTTCTCCTACTGTCTAATTGCAGCATTAAATTAAAGGTTTTTAGAGGGTTTTGTGGCTGATCAGCACCCCAGCCTAGGTCGTACATGCCCAGCTTGGACGGGGGACTTCCAAAGGTTTCCTAACTCTCATTTGCAACTTCATTTGTAGCCATTGTGAGGCGTTAGAGGCTCTATTTCCTACTGATAACTTTTGTATGAACATCCTATACCATTTTATGGAATTTTGATGCATTTCCAGCCATACCCACTTGCTGGTCCTTTCTGGCGATTGTACCAAGTTACATTTCTAAACATGGGTATGTCAGAGTAATTTATTGTTGGCCATTTTACTATCTGGGTAGTCAATAGTTTCTTCAAATTCATTGTATATTTTCTAGGTTTTGGTTATATGCTCTATATTGTATGCTTCGACAACACATCTGTAGGAAAACTGAAAACCCCTTCTGCATTTCTCTCTCTAGTCTGAAAGAACATTACAAGAGATGTGGAAGACACTGCCCTAGGCACCCTAGTCCAAGGCAGGCTGATTTTTAGGATGTTAGAGCTTCTTTAGATGTAGATTGCCACTATCATGGAGATTCCTGTGTTTACGACCTTGGAGGACATTGCCCTAGGTGCCTATGTCCTGAAAGTGCTCCAAACTGCTTCTTTCTGCCAGATCTAGAATCCTTATTTTCTGCAACCTTCCTCTACAACTCCACTCCACAAAATATGATACTTGTAACTTGAAATCACAAGGAGTGTGGTTGGGGGTTGTGGTGTTTAGGAGATTGCCTCAATCAAGCCCCGAAAGGATATTCAAGTCTTCCAAACACCATTGTCAGATAAAGAGTGTGTATCCCTATAGGATAGAGGCAAAAACAAATTGATAAATGATTTAAACACAAATAGATATCACCTTGGAGGTGTAGCTCTCACATAGATGAAGATTCTTCAATACATGAGAATATGAAGCTAAATTTGCAATCACAAACACAATAACAATGCTCTGCTCTGCAACAATCAATATCTTGAATGTTCTAAAATCATAAGTTCGCCAAAAGTTCATAATCATCTTCTAGTTTGCAAATGAAACACTAAACATGCTTATATATGCAATAACACACATTCCTGCTAAGAATTTCATAATTCAAACTTAAGATGTCGATATGGGACCTAATTAATGGTCACATAACTGACATTCAAATTTGGGACCTGCCTAAAATAGGGCAGGACAAGGGCGCGAGTGCCCATGTCCCAGGTCCCCTTTTTAGGTCAGGACTAAGTGCCATAATGTCCCTCAAGCCCCATGTGACATGGGTTTCAAGCCATTTTCTTCTGGGAGTCAAAATGAACATGTAAGATGCAAAACAAGGGACTCGAGAGCTAAACTTAGGAGGAAAAAAGTCTAGGGAGACATTTTCCAACATAACATTTAGCCCCCACTTTAATGTATGTACAAACACAAGACCCATACATGCATTAAAGTACAGTCAAAACTTAACAAACACGCTAGGCACTTGGAGCTAATGCATACACGAAGAATGAGGAACTATTCCTAGCCCCAGTCTTAGGTAGACATTAGAGAAAACACATTACAAACATGCCAAACACAGTGAAGACAGTATCAGGCATGCAAAACATAGAGAAGATAGTAACAGGCACGCAAGACATGGAGAAGACAATATTGAAGACACACAAAACACAATGAATATAGTGAATGCAATGATTATTTCTTTTTCATTTTCATATATATGAATGTAAATACAGATACATGGAAAGTAAAAATGCAACACACCACCCAAAATGTAGGAGGGGCTTTCGCCATGCTCTTTGGACTACATATGGGGCAATAGACATGCAATAAAAATCTCAAAGTGTAGGAGGGGCATTTCACCACGCTCTTTGGAGTACACTTGACAACAAACACGCCATATAAATCCCAAAGTATAGGAGGGGCATTTTGCCATGGTCTTTGGACTATACTTGGGAACACAAACATGGAAGACACATGGAAAACACGAGCACCGTATAACATGCCAAAGACATACTATACGTCTAAAACACGACAAACAAGTGATGAAAGGAGCCTATAACTAGGTTTACCACCATCTTAGGCACATTATAGGTACACTTGATGGTTGGGCTTATGCCACAACAACCGCCAAAGACACACTTAAGGGAGAATACACCAACCCTACCTACTCGAAGGACTTTTAGAATAAAAAGGATGTGCACTAGCTCAAGAGATACACCATCCCCGCCTCCATAGAGGGATTTCAAAATGCAACCCCACCCACGTCACAAAGATGCCTTACAGTGAAAAGGAAGCATGTGCTCAAAAGTATACAACCCCACCGTCATGGAGATGCCTTACAGTGAAAAGGAGTTATACACAACAGATCAATGTATGAAAATATGCTTTATCAATATCAAAATCATTAGACAACTTACCTTATATATGCCCCCACCTTAAGGTGGTTGATATCGTGTACTGATATCAAGCACTTTAAGTTGGAGAGAAACACACATGGGAACAAGAGCTCTCGCAAATTCCATTCCCCTAAAGGTGACATGTACTTTACGATCATTGAATGTTCCCACAAACACACAATTTCCTGCAAGAAGATAGGTTAGAAATCTTTCTCTAAGAAAATAACCACATCACATGATCAAAAGCAATGCATAAACATAATCACATCAAGAGCCAAGGTTATACTACAGATTTAGAACCTAAGTATAACCGTGGGGCTATACTGTAGAGATCTCAGAATCGAGTGTAACCAAGGTGAGACCCAAGATAAATAAAGTGCATGGAGAAACAATATTGTTATAGTTTGTTAGCAAATATAAGACATCATCAAAATATCACATGGAGTGATTCTACTAGCCAAGCGTTAGATAATATATACTTGCAAAAAATCATAAACACTCTCACAAAGGTTGGAAAAAGAAAAGAATTTTTCTAGAGGGACTACTATCCATAAAAGTAAACTCATATTTCTTATAGATAAACACAATATGATAGTATATGGAAAGGAAATAAAATAGTTATGTATTGATAGCAAAAGCTAAAACAACTTTTTGGACCCATTTTATATGTACAAGACAATCTTAAAACAATTGATATGCATACACAAAACTCATAAAAACCTTTACAAAGGTTAGGAAAGAGAGATGAAACTATAAAAGAACTAATGATTCACAAGATGAGTTTCCAATCTTCCAAAAGAACACTGAAAAGTATATGATAAAGGTAGAAAATTAGCTATTTTATTGATCATAAAGGCAAAACATATTTGATACAATGTTTAGTATATCAGGTCTATTACAGAAAAAATCCAAAGATAGAGATACTTGTCTCATTACAATACATACCTATAAAGGAACAAACATGCTTGAAGAGATTTAGCAATTGTCCTCAAGTAGAGAGTAATGACTAATTGTTCCTTAAATTCTTGATTCAACTCCTTGGACATAGAGAGGAATCATTTCTTAATTTTTTTCCTTGAAAACTCCTTTTTTAAGGTGTAGAGGAAATGCTGATAGCAATTCATCCTTGTTTCTCTATGAAGATTCTATGTTTGTGGAGTGTGACTAGGTTTTCATAACTGTCCACTTCCTTGAATAAATGCATTATAGTAAGAAACTGTAACAAGGGTTCCTACTAGTCATTATCTCAATTAAACTGTTCCTTGCATGGAAATAGGACATGTTTCCTATCTTCTTGCATCAATTTTGACACTTTTCACTCCTTGAGGGTGTGGGAAAAATCTTCTTCTTCAACATGGACTCTTGACTATATCCTCCATGATGTCCTTTATGGTTTACAAAAGGTTGGATAGGGATTCTATATGTTGGGACGACATTCAAATTGTTAGGCAGTCCTATACAGGTCTCACAGACACTTAGAAGTTTGAAAAAGTCTATCTATGCTTCATAGGCCCTTGGAATGCCTTTACAAACTTCACAAATATTTTGCTAAACCTGTATAGAATTGGTGTATCTATGTATGACTTGATAGACCCTCTTTCTTCATTTCTTATCTTCTTTTTCTGGTTATCTCATGACAAGTACCAACTGCAAAAAATAAAGGAGAATCACTTAGCATTGGTTTCATACCTTGCTTTGCTTCCACCAAAGCTCTCACTACCTTCACAGACTTGTAGAAGTCCATTTGCAGACCTATTTATATCTTTAAAATATTTTAGTCCCTATTAACATTCCTCAAACTTGTAGATGCTACTCTTCATTCTTCTTAGACCTATTCAAAGTCTTTCCTCATCTCTGTCATGATCACTAGATATCTAGAATGATGATACATGATCATATAAGGGTTTGCAAGGTCTATAGGCTCTCTAAGATTTCACCATAGACTTGTAGGGTTGTCTAGGGCTAGAAAAGGTTTGACAATCATGTTATGGTGATGTATAGAGCTTCTTTCTCTCACCTCTTATCTTGTTTCTCTAGACTATGATGATGAGTAGCAACTTGAATTACAACTTTAGTGCAAGCCTATATGAAGTTTGATAGAGATTAGCATGATAACTCTTGTCAATACTCTTTAACTAGCATGACAACTCTTGACAATACTCTTAGACCTTGATAGGGGTTCCTTAGGGTTTGTGTATGCTTTTAAATGGTTTGGAAAAAATGTTTATGACTATTAGACTATTAACATGATCTCACAGGCTCTCCTCATGGCCATTCAAACCCCTCAAATGGCTTCATAAGTACTTTGATACTTGACAGAGCATTTAGGGTTTAATAAATCCTATTCAAGACTGTAGGTTCTCTTAGGCTTATACAGACCCAAATATGAGAAATAAAGACCCTACCAAAGGTTTAAAAATACTGTAAATGATATTTCAAACCTTCTTGATGCACAAGGTTTTTAAGATCTCCAAGACCTTTTGGTTAACTTTAGGATAGCTTGAAATACCTTATAGGAGCTTCACAAGACCAAGAAAACCCTTCACATCTATAGAATGTCATGACAGTCTTGATTTATTTTCTCTTTATTACCCCTAAACCTTATATATCTTGTAATAATTGAAATCCTTTCTAAAGGTTATTCAGATCTTCCATTTGGCTATTCATAATGTACCCTTCACTGTTTTTGTCACCAGTCTTAATAATTTTTATAAAAATTACTACTACCTTTACACGACTCTTAGGGTTTATATAACTACGTAGACTCTTAAATCACCCTACAAGGTTTATGAAATCTTCATACCCCCTGAATTCACTTCATAGAGCTTTGGGAAAGCTTAATAGACCTTCAAACATCTTAAACAATTTGTGTAGCTCTTCCTTGAATGAGAATGGAGTTTCAAATGGGATAAGAAGCATCCATCATACCAATTCCTAAGATGACCTGTTAGAAATAAAAATAACTATCAACAAAAATAAATGGTTTTTGACCTCATCACGTAGCATCAAATATCTAACAAGGCATTTTTGAAAACCATAAACTATTAGACAGTCCTTCAATACTCTTGACAATGGTTGTTCTTTCATCTTTGAGGAATATCTCAAGGCGTACATGCTTCATATGATCATACAGTCTTTTACACCTTGTACATGCTCACATCATAAGTTGAATGTGGTTTGTAGTTTCTCAAATACCTACAGAGGCCTCTTACAATGCCTCAATACTTGTAAATGTTGTTCTTGTTGGAAACTTGTTGGTGTTGTCATTGATGTCAACCTCTAGCAGATGGTTCACTTGGGTTCTAAGTGCTTTTGAGAAATTTGATAAAAAGGTGTACAGTGTGAGAAAGGTGCACTCAGTGTTGTGCTTCGCATTTCTTCCTAGTTGAAGATATACTTGTGTGGTTTGGAAGTGATGATCAAAGGTATTCATTGGTGTTATATCTAGGGTTTCAGGTCCTGAATCATGTGAAAGTAGAAGATGTGTTTGACAGAGTATTTGACTATGAAGAAGACCGTCTGGGAGAAATGAGATTGCTCCACATTTCTCTACATTTCTCCACATTGACGTCTCTTGGTTTGCAAATCTGGGAGAGTGCTTATATTGTCTTTATCTACCTTCCCTTGAAGTTTATAGTGTTGGGGTTCTCTAGAAGTTCAACTCTTGTGTTGGTGATTAGTAGTAGTGTGTCATGATGTGTATAATGAAGACATTCTTTGTTTCATGTGATTGTGGTAGTGTTACAGAAGATTTTGATAATGCTGAATATTTTGTGAAGGTGTGTGAATGCTTTGGAGTGTCTCTCTCTGGTTCACATGATTTTTTTAGACTTGGAGAAGCATGGATGTGGTCATTAGCTTAGGTTTGGATGACCTGGCTTACTAGCGCCATGTGTGGAGGTACCTTGTGGATTGTGGATGTGATTAGAAGCTTGGTGATACATATTTGAGTTCTATTTAACCCTTGACATGGTCCACTTTCACTTCTTTCCACCGTGGAAGTGTTTAGTGCCGACCTGATTGGTGTTTCACGTTTGAGGTGCACACGCTTCATTAGGACTGACATAATTGAGAGAGGTCTTGGTTGTAGATGGTATAAATGCAAGATGAAGTTGAGTGGAGCAAGGCAAAGAAGATGATGGGAATGTGAATCAAGGGTAGTGAGTTGTGTGTAAGCTTAAATGCTTATGTCTCCGGAATGCAGTGAGTAGAAGGTGTCTACATTTTGGTGTGCTTGAAGTTGTTAGAGGCAATGAGCCAAAGCTTGCAGATAGCAAGAAGTGGTAGTGGTGGATTTCAGCTATTGCTTTGAGATAGTGAATCTCTTTGTAACAGTCTTCTTTCTTCTCTCTTTTACGCAGTGAGCCTTTCTTTTGGCAGTGAACCTTTCTTTTGGGCAGTGAGCCTATTTGTTTTTGGTGTTGCTATTCATATATATGTGAGCTAATCCTCACAGTGGTTTTTCCCTTCTTGGGTTTTCCATGTAAATCTAGTGTCCTTATGTGTTTGAATGTGTTTGCATTGATGCTTCATATGTTTACATTTTGCTAATGCATAATAAGAGGCTGATGTTTGGAATTGCTTTGAGGGTTTAATGTTTTAATACACAACTAATTCACCCCCCCTCTTAGTTGTCTTGTGCATTCTAACAATTGGTATCAAAGCCAAGTTCCTTGAAGAAGCTTAACCGCTTGGGGTAGATCTGGATGGCGCACAGGAAAGGTATGGAGGTTCCAGTGTTTGATGGAACAAATTATGCTTTTTGGAAGACTAGGATGGAAACCTTTCTTGTCTCACTAGGATATGCAATATGGAAGATAGTTGACAAAAAGTATACTATACCTCCTAATGGTCTAAAGGATGAATATGAGATTAAAGAATATGAGAACAATGGCAAGGCAAGGAGTGCTCTTTTGAACAATCTTTCTGATTCTGAATTAATGAAGGTAATGAGCTACAAAAATGCACATGAGATCTAGAAGAAGTTGGGAAGTATCTATGAAGGAGATGACAAGGTCAAGAAATCAAAGATGTAGAATTCAAAGGCCAAGTTTGAAACCCTAAAGATGTCAGAGGATGAACATATTGCAAGATACATGCGGAGAGTAGATGAAGTTGTCAACTCCATCAATGGTCTTGGTGGAAAGCTGGAGAAAATTGATGTGGTAAAGAAGGTACTAAGAACTCTTCCAAAATCTTATAGTGCTAAAGCTTCTACTATTGAAGAAACTCAAGATTTGGATAAGTATTCTAGGGATAAAATGTTTGGTACATTAACTACTTTTGAGATAAGAGAATTTGGTCAAGATGATGCAAGAAAAGAAACTGCTTTTAAGGCTAGCAAGATAGAAAAGAATTTTGAGTCATATATAGATGACTTTGATGAAGTGGAAGCAAATTTTGTAAGTAGATTGAAAAAGCATTCTAGAAAATACAGAGGTAAGTTACCCTTCAAATGTTTCAGTTGTGGAAAGATAGGTCATTATGCTTCAAAATGTCCAATCAAAATTTCAAATGACAAATACAATGATAACAAAGGCAAATATTTCAAGAGGAGTTATTATGTTAAAGAAGATGATAGCATATCTGATGATGAGTCTGACTATCCAGATGATGAAAGTAATGAATGCTTGTTCATGGCTTTGAATGTTGGAACTAATTCTGAAAGGTGTATGAAGGAAATTGCTCTAGAAACAAAGCACAATATTAAAGGAGCTTTGGTAATTGTTTTCCATGCAAGAGAAGAGGAGAACCATTGGTTAATTGATAGTGGGTGTTCAAATCATATGACAAGTGATAAGAATAAGTTTGTGAAGCTTGAGAAGTTTGATGGAGGTTTTGTTGAGTTTGGAGATGATGCATCTGCTAAGATCTGTGGAAAAGGTTCAATCAATTTTCATGGAAAGCACAATACAAATGATATTCTTTATGTCAAGGGTATCTAGCATAATCTTCTAAGTGTAGGAAAAATCTGTAGTAGAGGATATAATCTTGTGTTTTAGGATGGTGGCTGTGAAATCAGAAAAGAAAACTCTGGAACTCTGGTTGCTACAGGAACAAGGACAAAGGGAAATATATATCAGCTCAAAGGTGCTAATGGTATGTGCCTTATGACTCAAATTAATGAAAGTTGGCTATGGCATAGAAGAATGTGTCACATCAATTTTGATAGCCTAGTGATGATCAACTCTACTCAAGCTATGAGGGATCTGCCAAGAATTACAAAGCCTATCAATGCAACCTGCAAGGAATGTAAGATTGGGAAGTAAACAAGGAAGAATTTCAAGATCAAAGAGTATTCTACCACTGGACCTTTGGAGTTGGTGCATACAGATCTGTGTAGACCTACAAGAGTAGGAAGCTTTCAAGGTGATAGGTATTTCATGTTGTTGATTGATTATTACTCTAGAATGACTTGGGTAACTTTTCTCAAAGAAAAATCAAAAGATCTAGATAAGTTTAAAGCATTTAAGGTTATGGTTGAAAATGAAATTGATTTGAAAGTCAAGTGTTTGAGGTCTAACAAAGGTGGTGACTTCAGCTCCAATGATTTTAACTGGTTTTTTGAAGATCATGGAATAATGAGGCATTTGTTAGCCCCTAGGACTCAACAAAATGGAGTGGTGGAAAGAAAGAACATGACTGTTCAGGAAGCAACAAGGACAATGTTGAAAGAAGAAAATTTACTAGATATCTACTAGAGAGAAGCTATTCACACTGAAGTCTACATACAAAATAGAGTCCAAGCAAGGGTCAACAGTTCAAAGACTCGATATGAATTATGGCATGGAAGAAATCCTACTGTAAAATACTTTAGAGTGTTTCGAAGTAAGTGCTACATTAGGAGAGATGAAGAAAACTTGGGAAAGTTTAATACAAGATCAAATGAAGGAATCTTCCTTGGATATTCTACAAAGAGCAAGGCTTACATGTACTACAACAAGAGGCTGAAGAAATTAGTGGAAAGTGCAAATGTCAAAGTGGATGAAGAACCATATCAAAGTTTAGTGCTAATAAAAGGATATGAATCTAATGAGATCCTTTGCAGAGAAGAAAGAGAAGAAGAAAAGGAAAAGGAAAAGGAGAAGCGAGTTGACGAAGAAGATGCTCCAAAAAGGATTCCTAAGGCCCCCAAGTATGTACAGAAGAATCATTCTAAAGATTAGATCATTGGAGATAAGAACAAAGGTGTTTTTACAAGAAGTATTGCTATGGCAGATGAATAGGTAAATTTTGCTTATTGTCTAAAATAGAACTCAAAATAGTGACTGAAGCATGCAAAGATGAGCACTGGATCAAGGCTATGAAAGAAGAATTGATGCAGATTGAGAAGAATCAGACTTGGGAAGTTGTCCCAAGACCAGCAGATAAAAATGTAATAGGAACTAAATAGGTCTTCCAGAACAAATTGAATGAGAATGGAGAAGTAGTCAGAAATAAGGCTAGGCTTGTGTGTAAAGGCTACTCACAAGTGGAAGGAATAGATTATGAGGAAACATTTGATCCAGTGGCAAGATTGGAGGCCATTAGAATGTTCTTGGCCTTTGCAGCTCATAAGGATTTCAAAGTCTATTAGATGGATGTGAAATTTGCATTCCTGAATGGAGAGTTGGAAGAAGAGGTATACATTGAGAAATCAGAAGGCTTTCAGTTATCAGATGATCCAAATATGGTCTGCAAATTGAAGAAGGCATTGTATGGAATCAAACAGGCTCCTAGAGCTTGGTATGCAAGGTTGGATAGGTACCTACTGTAGCAAGGATTCAAAAAGGGCACTACTTCAAAGTTGAAGAAGATCAAATCCTAATTGTGGAAGTGTATGTTGATGATATAATCTTTGCAGGAAATGAAGGTATGTGCAAGAGATTTGTAGAAGAGATGCAGAAAGAATTTGAAATGTTAATGTGTGGGGAAATGAATTTCTTCCTTGGTTTATAAATCAGTAATCAGAAAAAGGTATTTTCATTTCATAGTCAGAGTATGCTAAGGAAATGTTGAAGAAGTTTAGAATGGAAGACTACAAACTGGTATGTACTCCCATGACTACTAGTTGTCAATTGAGAAAGGATGATGAATTCCCTAAGGCTGATTAGAGCAAGTACAGATCAATGATTAGTGGATTGTTATACCTGACTGCTACTAGACTGGATATCATGCATGTAGTTTATCTTGTGGCTAGATTTCAAGCTAATCCCAGAGAGTAACATGTTTCAAAAGTAAAGAGGATATTCAGATACTTGAAAGCACTCTGGAGTTTGGCCTATTGTACCCCAAGAATACTGATTTCTCCTTGAGTGCATAAACAGATGCAGATTGGGCATGATGTATAGACGATAGAAGAAGTACAAGTGGTGGTGCTTTCTTTCTGGGAAGTAGACCTGTCTCATGGTTAAGTAAGAAGCTGGACTCAGTGTCACTATTTACTGCAGAGGCAAAATACATTGTAGTAGCATCTTGCTGCACACAGGTGTTATGGATGAAGCAAAATTGAAGGATATCAAAGTGTCATATGATGATCCTATTCCTATCTTATGTGATAATACAATTGCTATCAACATCTCAAAGAATATGGTAATGCATTCAAGGACAAAGCATATTTCAATCCGGTATCACTTCCTAAGAGAGAAGGTTGTAGAGAATAAGGTGAAATTGGAGTATGTGCCCACCAAGGATCAAGTTACAGATATCTTTACAAAGGCTCTTCCTAAGGATACTTTGATTGTGAAGAAGACTGTCTGGGAGAAATGAGATTGCTCCGTATTTCTCTGCATTGAGGTCTCTTGGTTTGTGGATCTGGGAGAGTGCTTATATTATCTATATCTATCTTCCCTTAAAGTTTATAGTGTTGGGGTTCTCTGCAAGTTCAACTCTTGTGTTGGTGATCAGTAGCAGTGTGTCCTAATGCGCATAATGAAGGCATTCTTTGTTTCAAGTGGTTGTGGCAATGTTGTTGAAGATTTTGATGATGCTAAATATTTTGGGAAGGTGTGTGAATGCTGTGGAGTGTCTCTCTCTGGTCTACATGATGTTTTAGACTTGGAGAAGCATGGATGTGGTCATTATCTTAGGTTTGGCTTACCTAGCTTACTAGTACCATGTGTGGAGGTACCTTGTGGATGTGATGATCAACTTGGTGATATAGATTTGAGTCCTAATTAACCCTTGACATGGTCCAATTTCACTTCTTTCCATCGTGGAAGCATTTAGTTCTAACCTAATTGGTGTTGCACCTTTGAGGTGCACACGCTTCATTAGGATCGACCTAATTGAGATAGGTCTTGGTTGCACGTTTGAGGTGCACATGCTTCATTAGGACTGACCTAATTGAGATAGGTCTTGGTTGTAGATGGTATAAATGCAAGATGAAGTTGAGTGGAGCAAGGCAGAGAAAATGATGCAAATGTGAATCAAGGGTAGTGAGTTATGTGCGAGCTTAAATTCCTATGACTCCAGAATGTAGTGAGCAGATGGTGTCTATATTTCAGTGTTCTTGAAGTTGCTGGAGGCAGTGAGCCAAAGGTTGTAGATAGAAAGAAGTGGTAGTGGTAGATTTCTCCTATTTCTTTGAGATAGTGAATCTCTCTGTAACAATATTCTTCTTTCTTCTCTTTTAGACAATGAGCCCTTGGCAGTGAGCCTTTCTTTTGGTAGTGAGCCTTTCTTCTGGGTAGTGATCCCTTGGTAGTGAGCCTATTTGTTTTCGGTGTTGCTATTCATATATATTTGAGGTAATCCTCACCATGGTTTTTCCCTTCTTAGTTTTTCCACATAAATCTGGTGTCCTTATGTGTTTGAATGTGTTTGCATTGATGCTTCATATGTTTACATTCTACTAATGCATAATAAGAGGTTGATGTTTGGAATTGCTTTGAGGGTTTAATGTTTTAATACACAACTGAGTCACCCCCCCTCTCAATTGTCCTGTGCATTCTAACAATTCTAGATGTTTACACTACTCTCATAATCTTGTCAAGGGTCTGTAAAGGTTTGTCTTAGATCTCTCAACATTGCACACTGTCACAATCCTGTAGGAATCCTTGGATGGCGTTGAAGAATTCAATATGCATGTTTTACCATATTCAATAAACTTGACCACTATCGTGTAATCCTCAAATTGCCACAAACCTATTTAGAGATCTTAAAATTTTGGAACCTTAGACCATGTGCATGTTCACTATGAAAATGATGATACCACATCTTGAAGGTGCTTCTCCCTTGAAAACCTAGAATGTATCTCCTTTATTAAGCCCTTGAGTGGGTTAAATACACAATGTGGATTTCATCAAAGTGATGGACTTGAAGAGAGATCTCCTTCATTGCTCATGGCCACTGCTTCACTCTCATGGAGTTTTAGGGCTTCAAACTTCTGGTATGTCTTCCTCATGAGTTGAAAACTTGCAGGTTAGACAGAAAACCTAGAAACTTTTTGTTCACATACTTAACCCTAAATACCTCAAATCTCTTCTCAAATATTTGACTCCTTTTTGAAAACAGAATCCCTACAAGAGGTGTACGTGCATTTGGAGATTTTAAGGTTCTATTTTGAAAACTTAAGACTCTAGTGTACTACTAGACATGATTAAAAGACACATTTTTCACTTTTTCATTA